>OX387272.1:33278708-38872367 GCA_947562075.1 Orthosia gracilis | reverse complement strand
ATAGTATTTAAATCTCTGATGCTAGGCGGAAGTGAGTTCCACAATCTTACAGCATGGACAGAGAAGGAATAGGAATAGTAACTGGTTTTATGTGGATGGGATTTAAGGAGAGATTTGAGATGTGATCTGCACAGTGCATCTCTGGGGCGAGCGTAAGAGAATCGCTCACGCAGGTAGGAAGGATAAGAGGGGTTATGCAAGATGTTGAACAGGAGACATAAAATCCGAGTGTTCCTACGAAGAGGGATTGGGAGCCACTTGAGTTCCTTGCGAAGGTGAGAAACATGATCATACTTACGTAGACCAAAAACAAAGCGAATACACAAGTTTTGCAAGCGCTCAAGCTTGTTTAATAGCTCCTCTGTGGCATCCAGATAGCAGGCGTCGGCATAATCTATAATCGGCTGAATAAGTGTTTGCGCTAAGGATATTTTGGTCGTTAAGGGCAAGATACTCTGAAGGCACTTCAGCGAATGGAAAGAGAAATGTATCTTACGACTGACCTCGTTGACCAGAGCCCGCCACGAAAGATAAGAGTCAATGATTACCCCCAAATCTTTTGCCGTTTCGGTATAATTAATGCGAACATCGTCGAGGTATAAAGGCATCAGAGAAGTGATGTCAGCCGCATTGCAAACAAACTTGCTGCCTATGACCATGGCCTGAGATTTGCTAGGGTTTATTTGCAAACCAAATGACTTAGCCCATATGCTGATACTTGCCAGGTCCTGGTTCATTGCCGCAATAGCCGAACCAGCGTCATTTATAGTGAAATGTCGATACAGTTGCAAGTCATCTGCATAAAGATGGCAACTAGAAGAGATTACTCTGGTAACAAAGTTAATGAAGATTGAGAAAAGGAGATGTGATAGTACGCTACCCTGAGGAACACCCTCAGTGAGGCTACACCAATCAGAGTATGACTCATCAAGGCGAACACACTGAGAGCGTCCCCGAAGATAAATGTTGAACCAAGCTAAAGCGGAAGAAGAGAAATTGATAGATTTAAGAATACCTAGTAAAATGTCGAAATCCACTGAGTTGAAGGCGCTACTAAAGTCAAGCAATACAAGCACCGTAAGGGACTTACACTCCATAGCCCAGCGAATATCGTCAGTTACTTTTAACAGTGCGGATACAGTGCTGTGACCCGCGCGAAAACCGGATTGAAAGGGAGAAATGATCGAATTAGATGCCAAGAAAAAGGATAACTGTCTATGAACTAAGTGTTCACAAACTTTAGAGAGAAACGGAAGAATAGAAATAGGTCTAAAGTGAGTTAATAGAGATGGATTATTGGTTTTAGGTAAAGGTATGATGTGAGCCTGCTTCCAAACCGTTGGAAAAGAGCAAGAGGTGAATGAGTGATTAAAGATGTGAGTTAGGACAGGGAGCAATGAGGGAAGGATGAGAGTAATCATTCTGGAACACAACATATCATCACCAATAGCTGAAGAAGTTATTGCAAGTATAGATTTCTTAACATCCTCCTCAGTAACATCGCTAAGATTAAAGGTTGAATATTGTGGCAACGGCATACTAGAAAGATTATCTAAAGTAGCGGCTTTGACGCGCGGATCAAGAGAAAAAGGAAGAAGAGAGAAATGTTTGTTGAGGTCATTGAGGTTCAAATCTTTGCACTGGTTAGTAGATGATTTGCCTTTGCCTACAGATTTAAGAAATTTCCATATATCGGACGAACTGCGGTTAATGAGTTGTTCATGGAAGTAGCGCCTCTTAGCATCCTGACACAGATAATTGCAACGGTTACGAAGATATTTGTAGTAAGCGAGATTAAGGTCTGACGGTCAAAGACTAAGGTTAAGTCGAGATTAAGGTTTGATTTAGTACAAATGAAACAATTTGGGGAGTTTACTGCAGTAATAATACTAAAGATCAAGATTTAATATAAAATAAATATAGATGTGTTATATAAATTTCTAATTAATTTTGTACGTTATGATTAAGTTTCCATTCAAACTTTTGTATTTTTATTTTTCAACTAGCTTTTGCCAGCAGCTTCGCACGCGTGAAAAGTGTTTTATCATTCCAAATGAACATTAAACCGCGATGAAAAGTAGCGTATGTAGCTATTCCAGTCTATAATCTATCTCTGTGCCAAATTTCATCCAGATTCGTGCAGCCGTTTGAGAACAAAAAATTAACAAACCACACACACACTCACAAACTTTCGCCTTTATAATATAATATATTTTATTATATAATATATTATACCATCATCATCATCATTTCAGGCGAAAGACGTCCACTGCTGGACATAGGCCTCCCCAAGCGTCGCCACACTGATCGGTCCTGTGCGTTTCGCACCCACCGGACGCCTGCAGCCTTAACCAAGTCACCGCTCCACCTAGAGGGACGACTTCCAACGCTACGTTTTCCGGTACGCGGTCGCCACTCCAGAACTTTTCGGCCCCAACGACCATCCGTTCTGCGAGCAATGAGCCCCACTGCCACTTAAGTTTGGCAAATCTTCGGGCTATGTCGGTAACCTTGGTTCTCATGCGGATGTCTCCATTTCTGATTCGATCACGCAAGAAAACTCCGAACATAGCTCTCTCCATTGCCCTTTGGGTGACTTTAAGATGTAGACCATTGTGAGCGACCACGTCTCTGTCTCGTAAGTAATCACTGGCAACACACACTGGTCATAGACTTTCGTCTTGAAACACTGTGGTAAGTTGGACGAGAAGATACCGCGCAACTTCCCGGACGCTACCCAGCCGAGTCGGATTCGCCGGTAGACCTCTTTCTCGAAGTTGGACCTACCTAACTGGACCGTTTGCCCAGGTAGACATATTCGACCACAACTTCGAGTGTAGAATCTCCGACTTTGATAGAAGTGGGCGCAACATGGGCATTCAACATCACCTTGGTTTTGTCCATGTTCATTTATAGACCCACTCTTTCGGAAGCTCAATTGAGGTCATCGAGAATTGTACTGAAGTCCTCCATGGTCTCAGCCATGACCACTATATCGACGGCAAACCGAAGACGAGTTATGTACTCGCCATTGACGTTGATGCACAGCCTCTCCAGTCCAGAACCTTGAAGACATCGTACACACGTAGTTTCGGAGATATGACGTCTCCCTATCTCACACCTCGCTACAGAAGGATAGGTTCCGAAGTCTGATCCTGAAATCGGACTGACATGGTGGCGTTTTTGTATAAACACTTCAGTACCTCGATGTATCGGTAGTCGATTTGGCACCGTTGGAAAGACTGCAGTACAGCCCAAGTCTCGATCGAATCGAAGGCTTTCTCGTAGTCCACAAACGCTAAGCAAAGAGGCAGATTATACTCTTCGGTCTCCTGTATAACCTGCCGTAGCGTATGTATGCGGTCTACGATGCTAAAGCCTTTTCGGAAACCGGCTTGTTCGGTAGGCTGGAAATCGTCAAACCTGCGCGCGAGACGATTCGTGATAACTCTTGAAATCAACTTGTAGACATGGCTAAAAAGTGAGATGGGCCTATAATTCTTGAAGAAGAGTACCACCACAACCATGCACCATGCCTGTGGCGTTTTCTCCTCGAGTATGACGGAATCAAATAGCATCTGAAGGGCCTTAAGTACCGGTTTTCCACCTGCCTTCAGGAGTTCGGCCGTAATTCCGTCATAACCAGGCACCTTGTTGTTCTTCAGTTGTTTCAGAGCCATCCTAATCTCGTATAGGCTGACATCCAGAATGTCTTCGGTATAGTGTCGAGTCAATATTTGGTCGTTTGCTAGATTCGCAACAGGTTTGCCGATTGACGTGTACGACTGCCCATAGAACCCCTCGATCTCCCTCAGAAGCTCCGGTTTTGCGGATACGATCCTACCATCGTCGGTCTTTAATTTCGTAAGCTAGCTCTGCCCAATAGCCAGATCTCTTGCAAACACCTTGAAGCCCTTATTCAATCGCGTCTTTTATACTCAGTATTAAAGCGGCGAAGGTCGCTTTTCAAGGACTTTGAGATCTTCTATTGAGCTGCCGGTAGTTCCACGCATCGTCTGAAGACTGCAGGATAATTTCACGCTTCTCCTGCATGAGCATGAGAGTGGGATCGGATAGTTTCTTGTTCCTATTTGCACAACGGGTCTTGAAAAACTTAGACCCGACCGTATGAATAGTTTCCACGAACCCATCGTTGTAATCGTCCACGGAACTACCTAAGCACTCGAAACAATTCTAGAGTTCGAGCTGAAAGCTTTCGGGGTTTTGGATCTGAATCTCTGCTGGACGGAGCGTAGACTTCATCAGTTGCGATCTTTCCAGCTTAACATTTACCATACGGTGATCACTTCCGGTTTTTACCGCGTTGATCACAGTGACATAATTGAATATGTGCTTCTTCGTCGACATGATGAAGTCTATCTCATTTTTCTTTGCACCATTGGGGCTCTGCCATGTCAACTTCCTGTGCTCACGCTTTCTGAAGATGGAGTTCATCATATAGAGGCCCTCGTTCTCCATAAAACTGGCCAGTAAGTTAACCCGGTGGTTCCGTCGTCCGAACCCAATTGCCCCACTCACAGCTCATTATCGTCTCGTTTACCCAGTTTCACGTTGAAGTCCCCCATGACCACGGTGAAGTGAGTTTTATGACCATGCATGGCTCTGGTAATGTCCTCATACATGGGCTCTACCTCCTCGTCGGAGTGTGCCGAGGTCGGAGCGTAGATCTGTATGACCTTCAGCGAATACCTTGAGAATATTCTGAGTATAAGGTATGCCACCCTGGTCGACACACTCTCGATCCTCACTAGGTTGGTCACAAGAAACCTGTGGACGATAAACCCGACACCACCCTGGGACTGCCGGTCAATCTGACGGAAGTAGAGCAGGTTATCGGATTTAAAGATTATCGAGTCCTTATCCCCTCCCTTCGGACTTCAGATAATCCTATGATACTCCATCGTAACCAGCTCAATTCTTCCTCGAGTTCGATAATCTTCTCGTCGGTCCGGAGTGTACGCGTGTTAAATGTTGCCAGGGACAGTCGTCGGTTTGTATTGTTCCCGTCCGGGGATTTTTTGCATCCCTTGTCACGCCGTAACCTCGACCGCTACCGTAGTCGAGGGTAGACGGGCTGCCGGGGCCATTTTTTGGTTGCTTTTGGTTGTTTGTTATTCATTGGTTTGGTTGGTTGTTTGCTATTCATCGGTATTCGAGGGATTGCCGTAATCGCCACGCTTGGCAGGCGGGTTGGCGATCGTAGTTTGTTACGAAGCGCACACGGAATGCTGCCCATTCTGCCATATACTTGACACGCGAACTAACTTTCCGTGATTTAATTTCGTTTTTAACCGGTAAAATGTCGAAATTCAACGTTGAAAACGCTTTTTACGATTTTTCAAAGAAAGTTGCAGCGTTGACAGCAAAAATTGCAATTTTGGATGGAGTCGCAGAACAAGATAATTGAAGATCATCAGCGTAACATCGATAATTACTTCGTAACTGTTAATGAACAAACGAGGGTACTAGCAGATTTGTGCACCAAAATAAAGAAACTCGGTAATCAGATTACAATAGAATCTTCAAAGAGTGAGATGGATAAACACGTCGTGGAAGCAGATATACAGCGGGCAAGGGAGAAAAACATTGCGTTTAAAGCGAAGGAACCGCAAAAGAACGAGACGGAATGAGCGCGCCGAGCCAACGTGCGCGAGCGGACTAAGGCAATGGAAGCCTCCATACTGCATAAGACGAGCGAACGTTTATCCGATGCCGCGGAACTATCCCTGGAAGAAAATGTTACGTCTGAGGAATGGAAAATAGTAAATAATAACAAAAGCAAATTAAACGAGGTAGTAATGTCGTACAAAAGGAGGGAATGCGAAAATTGCCACGCTTCAAGCAATTCAGAAGAAGAAGTTCTTGCATGTCTGGTGGTTGCATCTAGACACTACTGAAAAATCAATAAGCGATCACGTTGGGGCAATCTGTGGATCAAGCGATGTTAAAATTGAGAAAATATCCCGAAAACTGCTTGGGATGACTGACTGACTGTTACGAACGATGAACGATGCCTATGCATCGTTCTTGGTTGGAACAGTCAGTCTTCGAAAGGCAGTCAAAGCCAGAAATGAGTACATCCAAGTGTACTATCAGAACGTAAGAGGATTGCGGACGAAATCAAAAACTTTCCTTAATAATGTTTTAGCATAGACTATATCTCTATCATATAATATGACCTTTTTGTAATTATGGAATCAGGTCTCAATAATGGAATTCATGACGGAGAACTAATTCCAACGGATTACAACATATTACGATGTGATCGCGCGGACGGGCGAAAACAAGGAGGAGTATTTTTAGCGGCTTCACCGAGTTTTGGGTTGAATCGCGTTTCTATTGCAACAACACAAGGCCTTATTTGAGATCGTGTGTGTGACAGTTCATCGACGAAACCATTTTTTGCTCTTCTGTTGTGTTGTTTACATTCCGCCAAAATGTGATACTAATGAATATATGCAATTATTTCATGTATTGGAGAATGATTATGTTAGGTATGATAAAGTTTTATTGTTGGGTGATTTCAATATGCCTTCTGCGATCGTGGAAATTCAAAGTTACCTGGATTACTTTATTGCATACTGTGGATTTCGGCAGGTAAATAATTTGGTTAATATTAATGATCGTCCTTTTGATTTGGTACTGTCAACGTTTGAGATCAGTGACTTAGGGTTACAACTCTCTGAGGAACCGTTAGTTAATATTGATGCTCAACACCCGCCGCTGGTCATTAGCACCAAGCTATCTGATCGGGAACTAGAGGGTAGCATGGCACTTTCTAGGAATTTTGGGTATAGTAACTCAGTAATTAATAAAACGGGTGGAATTTCAATAAAGCAGATATCCTAAGATTATATAATTCTTTTATGTTATTAGATAGGGAACTGTTGTTTGAAATTCATAACTCAGAGATGGTTTTAAATTACTTTTACAAAATAATAAATGAGGTCCAGGACGAGTGTGTTCCTAGGAGAAATCTTAGAGTTGGTAAGCAAGGATCTAGGTTTAATTATCCAGAGTGCTACACATTGGATTTGATAAGTGATATAAAAAAAAAGTGGCGTTTTCATAAATTGTTTAAGACAACTGGTTCCCAGAGAGATTATGAAGTGTTTTCTAGCGTTCGAGCTCGAGTCTAAATTAAAATCACTTCAACTTATGAAACCAAAACAGACTTCAGAAAAACCTTAAAGCTGATCCGAAGTCGTTCTGGACCATGATAAGGACTAAAAAAGCTGGTCGTAATAAACCGAAAGTCACGAAGGACGGCTTATTGCTGAAGGATGAAGAGTGTGCGGAAAGTTTCGTCTCATATTTCCATTCGGTGTACAGCGCTGGACGCTTGGGCTTGCGGCAGACGGCCTACCACCTTACATTGTCAGAGATTGTCGTATGGTTTTGAGGAGCCTTTGTTGCACATCTTCAACTTATTTTTGCAGGAGTGTCACTACCCGGACGAGTGGAAGATCACGCGAGTTATACCAGTTCCTAAAGGAAGTGCGGGCTCTGACATGAGTGGATACAGACCGGTGGCGGTGCTGTCGGCCTTCGCCAAGGTATTTGAGTCGGTATTGCATAGAAGTATTTACACAAGTGAGCGCTCGATTAACGGACGCACAACACGGTTTTCGGCCGGGTCGCTGTACGGGGGGCAACTTGCTGTCTTTTATAAGCTACTTGTCGCCCGCTATTGAAGCTGGAGGGTAGGTGGGTGTGGCATATTTTGACTTCTGGAAAGCCTTCGATAGTGTGGATAACGATGTACTTTTGTGTAAGCTCGCTGCTGTGGGATTCACGCCGCACTTGCTTAAATTCTTTGCTAGTTACCTTGGCGAGCGCCGACACGTCGAGTATGCAGGACATGATTCCAACTCTTACTACACGTTCTCAGGGGAAAGTCAAGGGTGTAATATCGGGACATTGGAATTTATATTGGTAGTCAACGATCTGCCAACAGTAGTCAAAGAGGCGAAGTGTCTGCTGTTTGCTGATGACTTAAAGTTATTTTTAGCTGATAAAAGAAGAGGCAGATTGAAATCGGCTCCAGTCAGACATTAACAGTGTAGTTCAATGGAGCAAAACTAATCAACTTAATTTTAATGTTGACAAGTGCTGTGTGATGAGTGACAACCGTGCGCGTGCTCCATTGCTTTATCAGTACGAGATAAACACGGAGGTAATACAGCGCGTCACACAGGTGCGGGACCTGGGCGTTCAGATGGTGCCGGAGTTGACGTTCCGCAAACATAGTTGAGGTGTGCGGCAGGGCTTTCAGAAATCTCGGTTTCATTTTGAGACAGTGTAAGGATTTTAGCGATACGGCGGCTGTGAAAGTTTTGTATAATGCACTGGTACGGAGCCACCTGGAAACAAATGCTATTATTTGGAATGCTCATGAGGGAAAGTACAGCCTCATTTTGGAAAAAATACAAAAAAAGTTTGCGAGGTTTCTGTATTTAAAAGTATATGGGGTTTACCCGTTTTATCCCCTCATGTACCCGAGTCTTTTCGTCCTGGACATGGTTGGATATACCAGGCTGGCAGTTAGGAGGGGTGTTGCGCTGGTCAAGTATGTGGCACTGAAAATTACTGCTAGGTTTGTTGCACCACCCAGAAGTGCTGGCGGCGCTGTGACTGTGCGCGCCGGATGGGTGCGTGGGCGCCCCGCTCTGTTAGACGTACCGTTGGCTAGGATTAATTTACTAAGTTTACCCCTCTGACGCGAGTTATACGTTTGATAAATGATGTAAAGTTATAGGAAGATATATTTTGCCAAAACCTGCCGAGATTCGTCAAAGTAGCGCAAAATCTAATTGAAAAAAATAAGACCTTTTTGTATTTAATATATTTGCAAAAGTTGAAGACTAATCTAGGAAAGAATTGGAAAAGGTCTGACCATTGGAATAGGTATTGGAATGTCTTATTGTAACAATTGATATATTGTATTTTAATGTTTTATATGTATGTTATAACATCGCCTTGGAAGTTTCTGTAAAGGTGTTATAATAATTAATGAATAAAATAAATAAATAAATTCTCTGGTATGTCCCTTAGTTGCCTCTTACGACACCCACGGGCAGATATGGTATGGTGAAATTCTTAACACCCGGCACCATACGAATATATATATATATGTTACGGCTAATACCCGAAGTGCGGCTACACCTAGTATTAGCCGGAGCTTAGGGCACCCCGACACGGACAGTTAGGTTACTTTAGACCCTGCGGACGGAAATAGGAACCCGCGCAGCGGGGCTCCGTCGCGTGGCTACACCTAGTTCTAACCGGCTAAAACTAGGTGTAGCCGCACTAATACTAGGTGTAGCCGCACTTCGGGTATTAGCCGTAACATATATATAGTGTGATTATATTTCTATTTTTTTTACGTACGTACACTTCAGAGAAAAAGAATAATAACATATATACAATTGAATATTCTAAAATAAAAACAAACCTATATACAAATACAAAACGGAGACGGAAAAGATTTATTTATATTATTTATTTCTATTTCGAAATGTCTAAACATCGAGAAAAATCTCAAATAAAAAGCAAAATAAATAGATTTATTAATCGTAATATGCGTTTCCTTATTTAAAAATATTTTTTACTTTTGTTTTGAAAAAGTCAATTTTAATCGTCAGTCAATGAAAATTACTAGATTTACAGCTTCCAGATTTATTAAAAAAAAATCTTGAACTAATATTGAGTAATAAAATTTATTTTTAATTGTTTGAATAATAATTGTTACTAAAAACGACATACTACCTAATTTAAAATTATGAGAACTACAAACCTTGGTGTATTTAATTTCAGGAACCATTTTATTTAAGTATATTATTTTGTTACAACAAAATAATTAATCACAAGCACAGCACGTCTATCGCGACTCACGCGACGCTTCGGAATGTGTCTGATGGCCTGGTTCACATGATCGGGTAAATCGTTCGTCATCAATATTATCATGCCATTATCAACGTTTTAGTTTGTTTGCAGCACTACTACTTTCAAGTATAAGTATTTCAGATTACAGGCTTTATCAAAATTACGGCTGATTATTTCTTGGTATGGCAAATTAGCACTTCCCTAGTGCTTTTCCATAGTGCTTCCCTCTTAAATATATGATGGCACAATCAGTACACACACACCCAGTTACAAAGACTGATTTAGCGGATAGCCATTCAACTCTCTAACTTTTTTCAGCTTGCACAGACCTTAATAAAACTTTCTATTCTGACTATAGGAGGATTACATCTTCTTTTCTACTGACCTTTAAAACACAGGTATTCTGACAGGTACTAAACCTATTTTAGTCGTTTTCTGTCTTTAGACGCGATCCCAAATCGTGTCTATCTAATCGGTATCAAAGCAAGGTTGGGGCTGAGTCACCCACGTCCGTAGGAGTGTACCCCATTCTGATACCATACACGTGGTCCCCAGGTGGTGCATATCAGGTGACACAAACTGGTGGTAGCCTTCGGCCGAAGGCTTGCGACCACCCACCGAGCAAAGACGTACCGCCAAGCGGCCTAGCCGTGTTCCGGAACGATGCTCGGTGTAGCCAACTAGAGGAGTTGGGTCGAGATAGCTGTTCCACTGCAGGCAGACCGGCCTGATGCGCACTGTTAAGGATGCATCGGGAGACTGGTCGTGGAGGGTTGAGGGATCCGAGGCACGGGGCGCCGCTGGTCGACCGCAGATGGTTGGGGCCCAAGTAGTGTGCCAGCCACACACGAAAGGCTGCCTCGCCAACTGTCGAAAAATTCCGGAATGCGCCATCGTGCGACCAGAAGGCAGTGCCCGATGGACATTTTCGGGAGGGTTTGGGCGTTCCCGCAGTCTCCAGAACAGTCCTTCAATGATGGCGTCCTGCCGGTGAGTGTCTGTGGGATGCCAGCGTGGTACCTCATCTCACTTCCTTCTCCTCTCCTATCCTCTCAACTATGGCAGTAAGGAACAAATGGAAAAACGCTGTAAAGAGGTAGCACTCACTCTCACATAAGGTGCACCTCTGTAACATCAGATCAGATCAGATCATCACTCTAACCTTGATGCAGTCCACCATCATCTGGAGACTGAAAAATCAGCGCTTTTTTTCCTTTCGGAGACGCAGATCGGATGTCTGTTAGACGTGGCGTATCTTTCTTACCCAGGTTTACCCTGGAGCTCAGGTGCAAGGCACGCGCGGGTGTATGCATGTACGATCGTGGCGACATCTGTTATCGGCGTCTTCGAAACCTTGAAGACTCTCGATACTCAACGCTCTGGGCCCTGGTAGACACAGGTCTGGATAAGATTATCTATGTTTTTGTCTACAGCTCACACAGTGGAGATCTGGACACAATCGGGCTTACACAATACCTTAGTGAGGCGGCTAATGAGACTCAGCAACGGTACCCGTCCGCCCAACTGGTGATACTGGGGAACTTTAATGCCCACCACCAGGAGTGGCTCTTCCCGTACCAGTAAGTGTACTCAGTGGACCATGCTTGGCGAGAGACGCGAAAGCTTGCGCTAGCGTTATATCTCACTCAGCTGGTCCAGGGGGCAACGAGGGTGCCGGATTTTGATTCGCATACGGCTAATTGCTTGGACCTTCTGCTAACTACAGATCCACACCGTTACTAGGTGTCGATATCTCCACCTTCGGGTAGTTCCGACCACTGTCTTGTGAAGACTGTATCCGTCTACACCCCACCCGATCCCAGCCCAAAAGGCACCCGGCGGGTATGGCGGTACAAATCAGTGGATTGGGATGGGATGCGATTTTTTTCGCATGCTATCCGTGGCAGATTTGCTTTTCTTCGTCTGATCCTACGTCATGCGCGGACGCCGTGACGGATTTGTTCCGTCAGGGAATGGAGTACTAAATTCCGTTCTCTGGCGTAACATTGTCTACCAAAGATCGACTTTGGTTCACTAATTTTAATTACGACGATGTGAGTAAACATGAGGCGTACCATGCCTGGGCCGACGCTCGAACGCGCAAGGCGAGTGACGTTCGACCACATTAGCCGTATAGGGATCAAAATTGCTTCCTACCCAGCAGGTAGTAAAGCGTTCTGGTCCCTGGCTAAATCGGTTTAAACGAACTTCTGCCGTCCCCGAACCGCTGTTGAAACCCGACGGCTACCCGACCCGACTACTAGCGTATGCCATTCACATCAGGAGTGAGGCCATCGAGAGGCATGGGGAGGCGCTTGCCGTCTCCCTCGACATCTCGAAGGCTTTGATAGGGTCTGGCACGGAAGCCTTATTGGTAAGTTTCCTTCATGCCTAAAGGGTGAAGTCGGTGAAAGCTGACAAAACTCTTGCCCCGGGACCGGCGGTTAACACCGCTGGCTCCAGCACAGGCTGCGGTGAAAACAGCAGCCGCCCCACAGGCTGCGGAGAAAAAGGTGCAGGACCCAGAACGTGTATCGTCACCAAGCGGGGTTGCACCTAGCATGTCCCTGGACCTACACTTAACTCCACTGGGTTCAGTGAATTGTCCCAACCTAAAAATCATAAGGGTTCAAGGGTGCTAAGACCAGCACTGACTCTTCCCTTCCCACGGCTAGAAGAAAAAGAACTGCGGGGCCGACAGTCCCTGCCGTTCAGAGAAAAAAGTGCCTGAACAGGAAGGAAAGAAGGCAGGAACAGAGGAGAGGCAAGGCTAAAGCCCCTCTTAGCTTCACAAAAGGGAAGCAAGCGCAACCTGCGTCCGACACAAGCCTACCGGTGGCGGGCAGCCCAGCACAGACGGCAACCTAGTTTCAGCAGGCCGCCTTGGGGGGTCAGGCAGGTGCCAAGCGAGCTCTCAACGAGACCATGTCACCTCGTGGGGGGCACAAGTGGCAGCGGCTTGACCGGCCCGGGCGGGTTGAATTGATAAAGTATGCCCGGGCTGCCAGTGCTCACCTGTGCGTCGCGGTAACCTGCGAGCTCACAGGCGCCATTAAAGAAGTGTTGGATGTGGTCATCAAGTCGATCCAGAAAAGGATCATAGACGAGGCTTTATTCCCCACTATGGAGAGATCCGAGCGCCAGACACCGTCCTTCACTGCCATGCCGCAATTCGGCAGTGGGGCGCTCAAGTTATGGTGTAGTAATGACTATATATAAATAATAACCTTAGCTTGGCTGAAGAAGACGTTGCCCGACTTGGCTAATTCGGCTGGTACCACGCTAACTGTCAAGGGCCAGTCGGAGCTGCAAAAGCAAGTGCGTTGTGGGATAATTATACCAGATGACAGTGGGGTTTATGAGGACCTCAACAAAGCAACGAGAACACTGTGATATCAAAACCCATGGATTGCAATCAGGAAGTGGGTTGTTATTCGGTCGGAAAGGCAGAAGGCATGCTGGTTTGTGGTCCTGGGCGTCCCCGAGGTCCAGATCCCGACCTTGATGGGCGCCGAGCGCAGGCTGTCGTTTTGCCTGGGTTCGGTGTACATCAAGTTCCAGGGGGCCAAAAGCAGATTTGAGTGTGTCCCTCGGCGATGGGACCCGGCCACAAATCATCTCGTCAATGCACGGGAGAACAACCCCGCCCATTAACCCGGAAGCATCCGCGGCCGACCCTGCTGCAGCTGCAGTGCTGGCCACTCCATTTTTTATTTTTGCGTGGAGAAATGCTCATGCATACTGCACTACCACGGGGAGATAGCTAGCAAGGCTTGAACCAGGTCAGTAAACACAATAAAGTAACCATTCAATGGATCAAGGGGCACAGCTATTCTCGAGGTAATGATGCAGCGGATGAGCTGGCCCGAAGGAGCTCCAGTATTGTGGTGGTGAGACCAGAACCCATCGTGCCACTACCCTTCGGTTACCTCCGCAACCTGGTAAGGAAGCGCACCAAAGAACAACACCACAAATTGTGGAATGACCACAACGAGCGCAGGCAGGCCAAGGAGGCACTTTCTTCTTTAGATGACCGTTTTACACAGAAAGCCTTGAGACTGACTAAACCACAGTTACGTACAGTCACAGCCGTAACGACTGGTCATGGGACTTTTAACAAGCATCTTTTTGTCTTAGGGATCACGGACAGCCTACTGTGCAGAGCATGCATGGAGGAGGACGAGACAGCAGCACGCCTGCTCCTAAGCTGCCCAGTAGTCGCTGGTTACAGGGTCAAATTCCTCGGTGACCCAGGTACCGTACAGGGGATAGTTGGCAACACCAAGGCGCTGCTGGCTTTCCTCGAGGAGCTGAGGTGGATCGATTGAGGAAGACGATGCCTACCCGTACGGAAAATACGCGCTTAGACGTGAAGTTGCGGACACCAGCCCGTCTTGACTTAACTAAAGCTTCCTTCATTCGGTCTGCCTGGTGGTCTGTGTAACTGAATTGCAGACTTCCCGAGGGGTCGGCCCATTCGAGTAGTTATCGAGGGCTGCTCGTCAGACCTATCGGATATTAATGCCGGGGTCCCTCAGGGGTCGGCACTCTCAGCGACATTATTCTTGCTGCACATAAATGAACAGCTAAAACCTTTTGGTATGCAGATGACAGCACTGTTGCTGAGAGATACTTGTCCAACACAAGCACGGGCTACTGGACCTCAGGTCCAGTCTATCCGTGAGGCCGTGGTGGAGCGCTTGAGCTTGTCCTTGGAGGCAGTATGCGAGTGGGGCGATGCCAATCTGGTAAAGTTCAATGCCGCAAAAACACAAGCGTGTTTCTTCTCCGCGAAAAAGATGCAGTTTCACCCGGTTCCATCTTTTCGAGGTGTAACCGTACTGATAACGGACCATCTTGAGCTTCTTGGCGTAAAGTTGACGTCGACACTCAATTTTGGCCCATACATTGAGGCAAAGGCTCAACTGGCTGCCAAAACACTGGGGATCCTTGCGAAAGTGAGTCGGTACTTCACGCCAAAACAGCTGCTTAAGTTGTATCAAGCGCAAGTTCGATCTTGCATGGAATACTGTTCTCATCTTTGGGACGGATCTGCCAAATACCAGCTTAATGCACTAGAGTCGATCAAAAAGATGGCCAAGAGGCTCATCGGCAACGAGTCAAAGCTCCAGAGCCTTGAACACCGTCGTCGGATTGCCAGCTTGTCGGTTGCATTTCTGGGAGTGTGCGATGGAATTGCATCATCTAATACCGCCTAGCCCGTTTCATCGAAGGACAACAACACGTACGGCGATGCGCCATCGTTACATAGTGGACATTCCTCCCATACGCACTAAACGTTTTAAAAATACTTTCATTATGCGTACAGCTAAGCAGTGGAATTCCCTGCCGGAGTCTGTGTTTCCAGATAGCTACAAACTCGGGGTCTTTAAGTAAAGAGTGAATAGGTTTCTTCTTGGCAAGCGTGTTACACCGTCGACCACATCATCGCTTACCATCAGATGAGATAGTGGTTAAGTGCGAGCCTATATATAATAAAAAAGGGCTCTATTTTAGGTCCACTGCTGTTAGTGTTGTTAGAAAATGGTGTGTAAGACAGAAGCATACTCGTACAAAATAATAATGCTTGAATGCTTTTTATAAACATTTATTTATAAAATCATGTAAATATGTACATAAAAAATATTTCTCATTTAACACACTTATTATAATATCTATTAAATAACTTCTTTCAAACACTGTATTCTAAGAAACGGCTTAGTTATAATTTAGGAAATTGTTATGGTCGTAACGCCTATTTTCAAATTTAGACCTTTTTCGGTAAAGAAACGACAACGTTCTTCACTTCGGTGTAAGCTAGAAGAGCGTCAAATCCACTGAAAAAAAAATATCATAGATTATTATCACGATGTACAAAGAGATTATTTTATCTAGTATGTGTTGATCAATGATCGATTCGATTATTATGTGTCGAATGATACCGATAAGTATCTCCTCTTAATATAGCCTATGACTTCTGCTGAGAGCGACTACCATTTTAAATACATGAAATTTATTGTGTCTACTTACTTTTCACGACCAAGTCCAGAGTCTTTGAAACCTCCGAATGGAGATTGCGGGGTAAGTGCTAAGTATGTGTTGACCCTGTAAAGTAAACAAACAAGTAAACAAGTTTGAAATTTTTTCAGTCATAACTTACTTCAATTAAAACACATCGAATACACTCTATTCGGTCTAGTTAAAATAGTACCTGTTCAGACAATTTGTATTCAATGTTATAAATGAACAGTATTTTGGAAGACACTGTACCTTTATAGCCAGTGAATATTGCCTCGTTATTTGATTATTGACTAAGTTAACATGTAATTAATTTAATGTATAAAAATGTATTTTGTTTGTATCAGAGTAATATTGAATACTTGAAATAGTAGATGAATCCTGACGACTTACCAAACTGTACCAGCCTCAACATGCTTAGAGTACTGTAGGGCGCTGTTGACATTTGTTGTGAAGATTCCAGCTGCCAAGCCATAGCTCGTGTTGTTAGCTCTGTCAATGACTTCTTCCAAAGTGTCAAACTTCAGAATACTCTGCACTGGGCCGAAAATCTACAAGAGGAGAGTTAACAGTTTGACCTTTAGTTAGGTGAAGTCGACTCCACTATGTTCAATTAACTAGAATAACTTCAGGCCAACAAGAATAACATTGCGTTGATTTACCTCTTCCTTTGCGATAGTCATTTCATCAGTGACGTCAGCAAAGACCGTGGGTTCAATGTAGTAACCAGTTGTGCCGATTCTGTTACCTCCGCATAGCAACTTTGCTCCTTCTTTTTTGCCCTTCTCGATGTATCCTAGTACTTTATTCATCATTTCACCGTCAATCTACAAGTGAAAATATTCGATTGTAATAAAAAAGAAAAGTGAACAATATCCTGAGGTTTTCCCAACAAAACATGCAGATTTTTCTCTCATTAACCTGTGGGCCGTTCTGTGTGGTAGGCTCTGCTGGGTTGCCGACCTTGATGCTCTTAGCGTGCTTGACAGCTGCTTCCACAAACTTGTCGTAGATACCAGATTGAACGAACAAGCGGGAAGCTGCTATGCAAATCTGTCCTTGATGGAAGAATATTCCATGTGCAGCGATAGGAACGGCCAAATTTACTGAAATACAATTAGCAAATTTATTTATTTATTTCATAGGCAGATTAGTAGTCTCTCTGAATTTATTTTTAAGGAAATGAGAAAACGATCGAATAAAAAAAAACTTAGCGATTGATGATGAGATACTGTTTTAATAACTTGAGCGGTTTGAATTTGAGTAAGCAAATATTAACTAAACTAACGACGAATACTGGTTAATAATGAAATCCAGAACAAGTTTAAAAAAAGTGGTTTGTGATTAATCCATTTCAGATATTAAAATAAAATTCTAGGATTTCGACTTAATTACTGAGCGACTAGAAATGCGCGGCAGTTCGGGTGTATTCGTGTTTTTAACGAATTAGTCCAAGAGCGAGCGAAACGAGCTCGGGAACATAGGCCAACCCGACACGGATAGGTTAGGTTCGAAGGGGATGACGGGAACTGAAGTGAGCGAGGGAACTTAGCTCCCATCATCTCCTTCATCTTAGGTTACTTTAGATTCTGCAGACAGAAAAAGGAGCACCACAGCGGGGCTCCGTCGACAAACTTTTATTTTTAAGTCAATTATAATGAAGCTACTCAATTAGTATTTTAAGTAACTCAAATTAATGTTTGTAAATTGCTGTTCTGTTGATTTTTCGTCACTCGCAGTCAGTCAGTCACTTAGTAATACTATAACATAAATTAATTATTTTGTCACTTAAAACTTTTATTTACAATCACTCGTTCAAATACTACCCTTTTTTTAATAACGTTGCCCCACACTAGGCATTTCTTTCTGTATCGTGGACGCGTTTACAAACATATAAACTCACATACACAACACTCAAAGCCGGAAAAACTATCTGTAGGTCATACAACTATTTGTTCCGTGCGGGAATCGAACCCGCGATACGCAGCACAGCAGTCAATCGCTCAACCACTGCGCCAACCATACGCTCATTTTTAAATGATTGAAAAGCTTACAATCGGCATCATTCATGATGACCAGAGGACTCTTGCCGCCGAGTTCAAGTGTGATCCTTTTCAAATTGTTCGCTCCAGCTGCTTGTTGAATTAATTTGCCGACCTGCAAGTAAGTATATTGGTATAACTTGTGTATTCTTATTTCATACAAGTTTGTTGTATTACATCGATTGAAAGGACCAAAATTGTAACACAGGTGAGTTGTGTTACAATTTTGGTTTAAAATAAAGTATATTCTATCAAACTACCCCTCACTCTGCGAGCCCTAACTTTCTTCTTGGTCGACGCAGTCGTGCCACCAGAAAACTTTTATAGTTCATGAGATTGTTTTAAGTAATATACAAAACTTATTTGTCAATTAAATCTTTGTGTGACTTACTTCAACTGATCCGGTGAAAGAAACCTTGGCGACATCTCCGTGGTGAGTGAGAGCGGTTCCAGCGCCAGGTCCGAAGCCGTTGACAACATTGACCACACCTTTGGGCACACCAGCCTCGGCCAGCAAAGCCGCTAGTGCCAGGGCAGTTAAAGGGGTCTGCTCCGCTGGCTTAACTACGACGGTACAACCTAAACGGATAGAAATTATTATATTGTTTTATTCTACCAGTGATGTTTATGATCCCAACTGACCCAAAGGATTAGATAGAGCAGTAGAAATTTTATACTGACTGTCAACACTCGACTATAAAACTTCTATTTCTGGCATAATAGTGGGCGGTCCGTGTAAGGAGCGACCTTCATCCATCTTTTTAATGGATGAAAAGCATTTTATATCAAATTTAATATGGTAAAAAATATATAGCGCACCTGGAAAATTCCTGTCAAAACTATAAATTATTAAAAAATCAAAATGGTAGTACTAAAACCAGTCTGTCCATTTGTCCCACTGCATTGCAAAGGCCTCTTCTTATGCAGGGAAGACACGAGCATTTATCACCACGCTTGCTCAATACGGGTTGGCGATTTTACACTTTTATTATTAACTATAAGTCAGCAGCCTAATTGCGTAAGTGAGTTCGGCAGGTAAGGGTATGACTCCATGAAAGGATATGGCAAATTCCCTAAAAAAATAAAGGGAATTTTTTGTACTCTCAGAATAGAGAACTGATCCTGGTCCTAGCCCGGTCTTGCTCCTTGTTAGGGAAATTTTGAAATATGTTCACGAGTTCAATTCAGACTTAGTCATGACTGATATTTGTACTTACCAGCAGCTAATGCAGTGCATACTTTGTTGACGAATAGGAAGATAGGACCATTCCATGGCAGAATAATACCACACACACCCACAGGTTGTCTCAGGGTGTATGAGAACACCTCACCATCTGTTGACAATAGACGAAACTTGTAGTGAATGAAGAGTTTTAATTATAAGCTGTGGATCTTTTTCTTTTGTATTTTGCTCTTACCAGCAGCCAAGGTATCGCCTTTAATTTTGTCTGCACAAGATGCAAGGTACCGGATAGATCTGACGGCTGATCCAGTGAATGCACTTGCGTAGTTAAGAACCATGCCGTTGTTGTAGGATTCTAGCTCTGCAAGGTACTTCGCGTCTCTCTCTACAAGGTCACCAAACTTGCGAATGATTTCTCCACGTTGAGAAGCATCCAACTGTCTCCATTCCGAGTTGCGGTGGAATGCACGCTTTGCTGCAGCAACTGCCAAGTCAATGTCAGCCTGGAAATATTGATGCAGGTTATCTCAGGTTATATACATGGATTAACTGTAACTATATACAAATTATACACCTTAAAATTTCATTCCAAATTCTGTATTAAGTGTAGTATGGATTTGGTTATAGTTTGGATTCGCTACCGCGCTGCCATACGTACTGGTTTGGTGTCAACGTCTTAGTAATTTGTAACCTAACTACCCACTAACCAAACAAAAATGACCAAATGTGATATCTGCCTCAGACGAATAACCAACAGGTCGCTCGGACTGGAATGCAGGTCCTGTACCAAGACTGTTCATGCAAGTAAAGTTTGCTCTGGTCTAACGGCGAAACAACTGTCTGCCCTTCGTAACGCAGACAGCTTTTACTGGATATGTGAAGAATGCAATCACAATTCGCCTAACAGGAAATCATCTTTTTTCATTCCGGATAAAGAAGACGAAGAAGAGGAAGTTGCCATCTCCAGCAGAAACCTGGGTAATTGTAACATTGATAGTGAAAAGTTTTTGAGGGTGATATTACAGCAGAGTTAAAAAATGTCCTAAAAAAGAACTGCAGCCTGTCGAACTGTCAGTAACCCTATGTGGAAAAAAAGTAGACGAGTTAACTAAAAGAGGAGAATATCAAAATAAGCATATACAAGACCTGGAGAAGAAATATACCCACCTAAATAATGCAAAAACTCATCTTGAGCTTGAAGTGAGCTCATTGAAACAATATTTGTGTAGTAGATAGAACAGCAGCGTCTGGATAACATGATAGAGGTTATAGGAATCCCGAAAGCCTAGGAGGAAGACCTTGATGCGGTATCGGTCAAGCTGGCGGGAAATCTCAACGTGGATAAATCCCAAAAAAATAATGTTATACGCATGGACGGACGAAACGAACGTGAAGGAAACATACAGGTGGAGCTCAAACAAGCACAGGCGGGCGCATGGGTACAGTACAGGAAGCTCCTGTAGAGATGGCTAAGTCTTAAATAATCCTGCGTCGCGCCCTGACCAAGGCTAATAAATCGTTACTGTGTACACTCGCGTGATATCGCGTAGCAAAGCTGCCATAGCGGCATTTTTTATTTCTAGAAGAAATGAATTTTATCAATGGAAACACAAGGTCACAGATATTGATATTTTACTAAAGAATAAGCATGACTGGTAATAACTACTAACCTAACGACTACAAAGGAGTAGACTATCATGAAATGGTACGGTGGGTCCTTTGGGTTCAGGATATAATTAACTATCCTTCACTGTGTTTCAGATAGAAGGACAAGCCCTGAGATATTTTTCAGCGTCACTTTAGTTGGGTGGGCTTCTATTTTTTATGCTGTCTTTATGATTACAGATCTACCTAAATCCTAACAATCATTTTGACAATTAAGTGCTTTGTTTTTGCACTTGGTACATGTTATCAATTATTATATTATGTTGTTATGCAAGTCATTCAAGGAAGGTTTTCAACTAATATTTTTTTATTATTTCTGAGTACACTCTTCTGATGAGTAGCAATAATAAACTCATATAAATAACAAGAAGGAAACTTATATACAGAAAACTCGTACCTATAATGATCAGGGGTTTTCAAAGAGGTTTTTATTGCCAAAGACTTTTAACAATTGCAAAACGCTAGCTTGAATTCGTCACAAAAGGTACCTACCATTAATTGTATAATTGACGTATTTCCTGTTATACGTGCCGCATATTTCTGTCCGATTTTATTTTTAGATATTTTTAACTGTTTTTTTTTCATAGAACCTGCTGGATTAGGTAAAGGTAAAATGGTAAATTTTGCACCTTCATCTTCCAATTCCAGTGGTTGCAAGTGGAGTGGTGTTATATGAATCTGGTTTTCTTCAGTGGGTACATACCTTGTCACCTTCGGCGACTTTAGCGATGACGGAGCCGTCATGAGGAGTGTAAGCATCGAAGGTCTTGCCGCTCTTCGCGTCCACCCACTCGTTATCGATGAACAACTGAAAGTACAATTAAAATAAATTGATCACATTTTGCTATGGAAAATGTGTGAGTTTAACATCCATATTTATGTGTAAATATTTTCGCGCACCGGTAATCGTCATATCTATACATCTATACATATAAATAAAATTGGAGTGTCTGTTTGTAATATTGAAATAACCGTTTTTTACTACATGTATATGAATATATATACGGTACACACCAAAATAACATTTTTTACAATTTTTGTCTGTCTGTTTGTGCCGGCTTATCTCTGAAATGGCTGGACCGATTTTGACGGTACTTTTATTGGCAGGTAGCTGATGTAATAAGGAGTAACTTAGGCTACGTTTATTTTAGAAAAAATATTTTATTTTAGAAAAAAAAAAATAAAGAATCGACTGTTAGGCGAAACGAAGTTCGCCGGGTCAGCTAGTCTATACATATAAATAAAATTGGAGTGTCTGTTTGTAATATTGAAATAACCGTTTTTTACTACATGTATATGAATATACATATATATACGGTACATACACCAAAATAACATTTTTTTAAATTTCTGTCTGTTTGTTCCGGGTAATCTTCGAAACGACTAGACCGATTTTGACGGGACTTTCACTGGTAGATAGCTGATGTTATAAAGAGAAATATAGGCTACTCACAGATCCTGTGGGAAACTTAAAAAAATAAATATAAACTTTACAAGTTTGACGCGGACGAAGTCGCGGGCAACAGCTAGTGTATTATAACAAACAGTAATTACCAGATCGCGTTGTTAATTGTCTGACATGACATCATACTAATATCAATAGAATGATTGTGGACTTGGTGCGGCATAGAATGCCATTACTATGCAGTACTTGGGCGACCGAGCTTTGCTCATAATGAAACCTAACTAGATCGATTTATCGCCCCTGAAACCCCGTGCGTACTAAATTTCATTAAAATGGTTGAAGCCATTTCCGAGATTCAATGTATATATACTACAGTATTTGCTCGATTAGATTATTTATAAAAGAAGAGACCAAGGCCACGTCCCGGAGACTAAACCGGCTTCATTCTTCTTTCATTAATTTAGTACCAATGGAACGACTTGGGAAGTTTACTGCAGTAATAATACTAAAGATCGAGATTTAATATGAAATAAATATAGTTGTGTAATTTAAATATCAATTATTTTTGTACGTTACGATTAAGTTTCCCTGCAAACTTTTGTATTTTTATTTTACACTTTAATTTTTATTCCGAAACGTCTAAACATCGAGAAAAGTCTCAAATACAAAGAAAAATAAATGGATTTATTAATCTTAGTATACGTTTCCTTATTTAAAAATATTTTATACTTTTGTTTTGACAAAGTCAATTTTAATAGCCAGTTTATCTACTAGATTTTCAGCTTTAAGATTTATTTTAAAAAATAAGTCTTGAAACTAATATCGAGTCATAAAGTTTATTTATATATGTTTGAATAATTATTTTTTTATAAAAACGACATACTACCTACATATAACATAAGATTTTTATATATTTATCACATTATTATTTCTTATGACTGTCCTAATTTAAAATTATGGGAACTACAAACCTTAGTGTATTTAATTGCAGGTGCCATTTTATTTAATTATTTGTAATAACAAAATCACTAATCACAAGCACAGCACGTCTATCGCGACTCACGCGACGCTTCGGAATGTGTCTGATGGCATGATAAAAACACGCTTATATTGAATAACAACATTTAGACGAGTCACGATGATAATCCGCTTGGTAGCAACAGCCGCTGCAACACAAACATTGTTCATTGATAGTTTATCTTATTTTTTTAACTTTGATTTGAGCAGGAACCTGCCAAATATATAAAGTATCTAGGTTTTTGTAAGACACTGAATCTTTATATATGGTGGGTCAGTCAATATTTTCTAGTTTTTTTTTATAATTATTGGTTGAAATAACATGTTAATGTTCACTTCACCATCTGACGACAAAGAACAAAACTGGTAGGGAACATTGAGTTTTAATTTTATAACGATCAGTGATTCATTTGCTGTAGTACTGAATTTGTACTTACCAGCAGCTAGAGTATCTATCGGCTTTAATTTTATTAGAGCAAGACGCAGCGTATCGGATAGCGGGCAAAATACATGCTTTGCTTTTATTAAAATACAAAATACTACCTTGCAAGTATTTAAAATACGAAACATTTATAAGTCGTGTATTTGAAATATAAAATACAAGATGCAGTAGGTATTTTAAGAATTTTCTTTTAAAATTACAAATTACTAAATATAGTAGAACAATTGACAAAGGATTTGCCCACGCGGCAAAAATGTATGAAGCCTGCGCTCACCCACCAACAGAGATGGGATCACTTTGAATATACTTTTACTTCAATAAATATAAAGAAGCAAAATATTTTTTTGTGAAGAAACTATGGGGTTATTTAGTTATAAATATCTTTCTTAAATCTCAAATATAAAACAAAAAAATGTTTCTACCTACCTATATCCGCCGCCACCTGCACCTGCTATGTTATCTCTTAACCATCCTTGGTTGACTGGTAGAGAATGCCTCAGGTATTAAGTCCGCCTATTTTACTTTGTATGTTGCTTGAAGTTTTAATAAATCAATAATCCGTTATAGATTTTGAAACCATCCAACCGCTGTGAAAGGCAATAATGCGAAGATGGTATTACGCCAAAAAATAACAAAAAAGAAGTTGGCTAGGTAGGTATATTGTACTTTTTGTTGTTTGACATCATAAGCTAGTTTTAATTCAAAGTGCAAAATGTACATAAAAAACATATGTTATCAGTTAAAAATATTTTTATTAACATTTCAATCAATATCCATAATAATGTCGTTTAGATGACCTGCCTGGTTGATTAAATTGTATGTGCCTATTATTGAAATGGTACCTATGTGCCCAACGTCCTACTGTGCGTCTACCTGTTAGACACCAGCATATTGAGCTGGTCCTATTTCATTTCTGTTGACCAGAATATAAACGTAGGTAATATGTACGTGCTCGAGTATGTCTTGACTGTATTCTTCCTCTTAGACTTAACACGCATTGCGCACGCGTTTTTTGCTGCCCGGATTTTATACGCGCGAATTTTTTTATGAGCTAAATGTATCTGAAACGCAATGCGGATAAAATTCAACGCGATTTTTGTATCTTTCTACCTGTTCATAGAGCTTAAAATATTCGCGCGATTTTAAATCTGCGCCGCGGTGTGGTGGATTCTGTGGCAAAACAGGGATTTTCTTTCATGAGCTGTTAATACCAAATCCGTACTTAACAATATACTTAAATAATCACGCTTTAAATTAAACAATGAATCTCTGGACTCTGGATCCTGTAAGTTTAGAAGGTAGTCTAAGAGCAAGTTAGTTATGGTAGGTAACCACAGAACATACATGTTAGATAGTTAGCACTTAAACTAAACTGCCAGTTTACAGGAGATAGTTTGCACTTTAATTAAACTGAATAGTTTGCGCTCTGGCATTTTACGATCTAAAGGCGATATTACTCATGTCTGTAACTTGCATATAAGTTTGTAAGTAGCCTGCATGCCATGATGACATTCATCAATCTGAAGTTATCCTGGCTTGTTGGCTACTACTGGAAAGAGATTGATTACTGAAATTACAACAAATAGATAAGTGTGTAAGAACACTGTTGCCACAAAACTAACAAACGCTTATTCTTATAAAGACTTGTGACGTTTTCATTAAAAGACGGAAACAGCAAAATAAACAAAAAAGATAATTAAAATTATTGAAATCCAATCACTGCTGTCCAGATAAAAAAAAATATTCTTATCTAGAAAACCATTCTCATGAAACGATCACCGTGAATTGCTACCTATATGTAAAAAAAAATATGTACCTATTTTGTTTGAGTTCGACATCTACCTACCTAGGACACCACTTCAAAAATGTATGACTGTTCTGTCTGTAATTTAAAGGTTTTTAAAGAGTTCAAAGATGACAAACATATTTAAACGAAAGATCAATTAATAACTTGAATAGTGAATTCTGGTCTTCAAGACTTCAAAATGTTAGTGAGTACTAAGAAGGAAAAAAATCGCGCACATTATTGAACATAGCGACTGGGTGACATTAAAAAATAGCAACAAATGGAGGACCGGGGTAAGATTGGATAGTTAAAAGAAAAAACGATCGAATATGAAAATCAAACTTTTTATTAAAAATCTCTTACAACAAAAGCAACACTTACAGTTTTGATTAATACAATTATAATTTTGTATAGCGCTAAACCACATTTTTTTAGCATTAAATTTTATGTTCTGGGTTCAGAGAGTTGAGTTGACTCGACATCGCGGAGATGTGCGTGTAGAGCAATTGTGAGTGCTAAGAGAGTTATGAGATAGCTAGGAGAACTATAAGATGGATAAAGATCGTGAATAAGATATCTGGTGTTTTGTTTATTTTGTTTGATTTAATGCGAGATTAATGAGTATCAGTGGTATCTACTTGGATTTTGTAATTTGATGAATTCGAAGATTTGATTCTTACAGGTATCAAATCGATGATTATTACGTTGCTATTTTCATTAAATTAGTATAGGGAAGGGAGAGATTTAAATGATCATAGTTGTTTGTTTCAAAAAGTTTCCTAACTCACCTTGAGTCTGTGTCAGTATTGGATGAGCAAATACTGCGTGGAGACTTTGTTTTGTTTTTGATGAAACTTGATTTTTATGAATTATTCTTTACAGTAGAGTAGATTAATGCAGAGTTCTAGTCTTTTTTTTCATTTGTTTTAACTCTGCCCTACACTAAGAAATTATCCTGTACGTATACCACGTGAATTAGCTCTCAGTTAGCAACAATTTTTGAGGTTTGCCAGGTTTTGCAGGTAAGCTGGCAACCCACAGCTTGCAGCTAACTGAGAGCTGGCAATCTTATTTTTTCCTATTTTCTACACCAGTTTCTAACAAATGACGTTGAATTCACTTGAAAAGCTTTTATATTTGGGGTTAATTATCAAAAACAAAATTTAATACATTTTATTAAGGTAATTGCGGCTAGATATTTTCAGGCAGCTGTGCAGCCATCTATTCTACTATCAAGTATCATTCATGAAAATTAAGATTAATCAAAAACCCTGTTTCCTGCAGTCGGATCTTAGTCTATGACATAAATATGTACCTAGCCGTAGTTTGATAAAAATTATTTGTAAGAAAATCGTCGAAACCAAGCGTAAAAAGCTAGTTACTAAGCCTAGTCTCCGTACGTGGCCTGCTTAAATATTATCTCCAAATAATACACATTTTAAAACAGTCAGCATGACACAGCAGTTTTCAAAATGATTGCGTAATATTGCACAATGATTTCTGTATGATCTTCAAATAACCGCAGCTAAACTTGAGCTATTGATAGTAATTTTTCTTGTTACTCTATTTTTGCTGGATTCTGGTTGTTTGATGGGTACAATATATATATAGATAGATTGAAGCCAATCGAAAGAACTCTTCATTATAATAGCGAACCTTTTTGGTTTCTATATTGTGCCTCATATGAGTAAAAAACACAAAGATCATTAGTTAGCATTTATTTATGACATTTGTAACGCATTGTTTACACGTTAGAATAAATAGTAAAGATAAAGATTTGATTTGATTCAAATTTTATTAGATTTCATATAAAATTGTTAACTAATCTGTAAATTTAAAAAGGCACAAAAAATTCCAAAAAGTAAAAATGATACATATATAACGTTTATTTTATTATTAAACATATAGGGTCACGTATATCTTTAATAGTAGGAGTAATGTTTTTATCCAAACGTACGCGCGTCAAGGACCGCCAAAGTTTAGCAGCTTAGTACTTATAATACAAATAAGCGCACGCTGTTATTTTAGTTTTATTTTTTTCATACTCTTGATGAAGTCACCTTTCAAACGAAAAAAAACTAAATCAATTTTTTTTATACCCCATAGAACTTATAACATTCCTATTTTTACGATGGGGGTTAACAAAATATTATTATTTTATATTTTAAATACTAACTACAAAATACTTCAGCCTCAGGTATTTGAAATACCAATTACAAATGACATTTTTAAGAAGCAATTGTATTACAAATGCCAAATACGTATTTGTATTTCAATTCCGTATTTAAATTATCAAAATAGTGTAAAATAATCAACAAATAATGAAAATATTGGCCAACCCTGACTATGCCGTTGTTGTAGGATTTCAGTGTTCCATGGTAAGACCAGACTCTCTCCACGAGATCAAGCATCCAACTGTCTCCATTCCGAGTTACAGTTGAACGCACGCTTTGCTGCGGCAACTACCAAGTCAATGTCAGCCTGCTATTAATGATACAGGTAAATTACTTATTTAATTCAATAGTACAAATTATATTTTGGGCCTGCATCTCCTAATCTCTTTTAACGTCAATGTTAACAAATGGAGTGGTGTTAATGAAGTAATTTTCCTTCAGTTGCTTCATATCTTGTCACCTTCGGCGACTTTGGCGATGACGGAGGCGTCATGACAAGTAGAAGCATCGAAGGTCTTGCCGCTCTTCGCGTCCACCCACTCGTTTTCGATGAACAACAGTACAACAAAAATTACTACTACTTCGTCCAAATAATTTTCTTAACTTCCATAGAAACTTCAGCATTCATTTTAACTTCTATAAGGCTTGTTTTTCATTCAATATCTGCTATAAATCGCTTCAGCGGTTTAACCATGAAATCGCTACAAACGGTGAGATCTACTATCGGCCATCTATCAGATCTTTACCTATGAAATTATTTATTAAAACACTACGGTATAATACGTTCCTTTCATTAGTTTCCCCACTGTTACTATGAAATGTCCATTATTAACAGAGATTTGGGTCTTTTGTGAAGATTGTGCAAAGTATGTTTCCGAAACCATGCAAAATTATTTGAATGTTGTCGTGTTTACCAAAGTTTTGATGAATTTTAAATCAATTGAATTACTTTGAAATTGTTTTTTTCTTCGTATAATGAAAACTTCGGATTTACTTAAAATTATAAGTTTATGTGAACTTTATAAGTAGGTAAGGCAGGTTATTCTTTTTCAAAATCTGATTTATCCATTAGTTTCTTTGGGTTTTGTTTTCTGTAATATCGCCATATTTTGTTAACCCCCATCGTAAAAATAGGGATGTTATAAGTTCGATGTGGTATAATAAATTTTGATTTAGTTTTTTTTTCGTTTGAAAGGTGACTTAATCAAGAGTATGAAAAAAATAAAACTAAAATAACAACGTGCGCTTATTTGTATTATAAGTACTAAGCTGCTAAGCTTTGGCGGTCCTCGACCACGCATCGAGGACCGCCAAAGTTTACGTTTGGATAAAAATATTACTACTACTATTAAAGATATACGTGACCCTATATGTTTAATAATACCTAAAATAAACGTAATATATGTATCATTTTTACTTTTTGGAATTTTTTGTGACTTTTAAAATTTACAGATTTAGTTAACAATTTTATATGAAATCTAATAAAATTTGAATCAAATCAAATCTTTATCTTTACTATTTACTCTAACGTGTAAACAATGCGTTATAAATGGCATAAATAAAGGCTAACTAATGATCTTTGTGTTTTTTACTCATATGAGGCACAATATGGAAACCAAAAAGGTTCGCTATTATAATGAAGAGTTCTTTCGATTGGCTTCAATCTATCTGTATATATGTTACGGCTAATACCCGAAGTGCGGCTACACCTAGTTTTAACCGGTTAGAACTAGGTGTGCTAATACCCGAAGTGCGGCTACACCTAGTTTTAGCCGGTAAGAACTAGGTGTGCTAATACCCGAAGTGCGGCTACACCTAGTTTTAGCCGGTTAGAACTAGGTGTAGCCACGCAACATAGTCGACGGAGCCCCGCTGCGCGGGGCTCCTATTTCCGTCCGCAGGGTCTAAAGTAACCTAACACGAACGAGATGACGGGAGCTGAGTTCGCTCGCTTTGCTCGCTCACTTCAGCTCCCGTCATCTCGTTCGAACCTAACCTGTCCGTGTCGGGATGCCCTAAGCTCCAACCGGCTAATACTAGGTGTAGCCGCACTTCGGGTATTAGCCGTAACATATATATTGTACCCTTCAAACCAGAATCCAGCAAAACTAGAGTAACAAGAAAAATTACTATCAATAGCACAAGTTTAGCCGCGGTTATTTGAAGATCATACAGAAATCATTGTGCAATATTACGCAATCATTTTGAAAACTGCTGTGTCATGCTGACTGTTTTAAAATGTGTATTATTTGGAGATAATATTTAAGCAGGCCACGTACGATGACTAGGCTTAGTAACTAGCTTTTTACGCTTGGTTTCGACGATTTTCTTACAAATAATTTTTATCAAACTACGGCTAGGTACATATTTATGTCATAGACTAAGATCCGACTGCAGGAAACAGGGTTTTTGATTAATCTTAATTTTCATGAATGATACTTGATAGTAGAATAGATGGCTGCACAGCTGCCTGAAAATATCTAGCCGCAATTACCTTAATAAAATTTATTAAATTTTGTTTTTGATAATTAACCCCAAATATAAAAGCTTTACAAGTGAATTCAGCGTCATTTGTTAGAAACTGGTGTAGAAAATAGGAAAAATAAGGTTGCCAGCTCTCAGTTAGCTGCAAGCTGTGGGTTGTCAGTTTACCTGCAAAACCTGGCCAACCTGAAAAATGGTAGCTAACTGAGAGCTAGTTCACATGGCATACGTACAGGATAATTTCTTAGTGTAGGGCAGAGTTAAAATCAAAGGTAAAAAAAAAAAAAAACTAGTAACGGCAAGATGCGGCCAGGCAACTCTGCAGTGATCTATTCTACTGTCAAGAATAATTCATAAAAATCAAGTTTCATCAAAAACAAAACAAAGTCTCCACGCAGTATTTGCTCGTCCAATACTGACACAGACTCAAGGTGAGTTAGGAAACTTTTTGAAACAAACAACTATGATCATTTAAATCTCTCCCTTCCCTATTCTAATTAAATGAAAATAGCAACGTAATCATCGATTTGATACCTGTAAGAATCAAATCTTCGAATTCATCAAATTACAAAATCCAAGTATCACTGATACTCATTAATCTCGCATTAAGGCGCTGTACTTAGTCAAAATAGGCTTCACTAAACAGTTTTTTAGCCAAATGTATACATATTAGAGCAGCTAAAAAAATATATGTTAATCTTGATCATATTTATGGGTGGACCATTGTGTTCAAAACACGTTTTCGGTAAATTTTCTCGATAAAAAAAAAACATAAAATAACCATTTAAATTGAAATTGTAGCAATTGTAACTGTATTATTTATAAACAAATCTTGATATTAATAATAACAGTGATGTAATATATAATAATAAAGGGAACTGTTGTTTTTATTTATCGATTGGAATAAGATATTTGTTAGGATTAATGTATTTAATGATAAATAACTCGAACGAGTCGAACGAAACGTCGCGCCATCGCGGCGTCTTTTCGCTTCTCTTTCATTTCTACGCGGAGTCGTCTATTCACCGCGCCTTAAGTCAAACTAAATAAACAAAACACCAGATATCTTATTCACGATCTTTATCCATCTTATAGCTCTCCTAGCTCACTTAGCACTCACAATTGCTCTACTCGCACATCTACGCGATGCTGAGTCAACTCAACTCTCTGAACTCAGAACATAAAAATAAATGCCAAAAAAAATGTGGTTTAGCGCCATATATGATTATAATTGTGTTAATTAAAACTGTAAGTGTTTGTTGTAAAAGATTTTTAATAAAAGGTTTGATTTTGATATTCAATGGTTTTTCTTTTAACTATCCAATCTTACCCCGGTCCTCCATATGTTGCTATTTTTTAATGTCACCCAGTCGCTATGTTCAATAATGTGCGCGATTTTTTTCCTTCTTAGTACTCACTAACATTTTGAAGTCTTGAAGACCAGAATTCACTATTCAAGTTATTAAGTGATCTTTTGTTTAAATATGTTTGTCATCTTTAAACTCTTTAAAAACCTTTTAATTACAGACAGAACAGTCATACATTTTTGTAGTGGTTTCCTAGATAAGTAGATGTCGAACTCAAACAAAAATAGGCACATATGTTTTTTTACATATAGCAATTCACGGTGATCGTGAGAATGGTTTTCTAGATAAGAATATATCTTTTTTATCTGGACAGCAGTGATTGGATTTCAATAATTTTAATTATCTTTTTTGTTTATTTTGCTGTTTCCGTCTTTTAATGAAAACGTCACAAGTCTTTATAAGAATAAGCGTTTGTTAGTTTTGTGGCAACAGTCTTCTTACACACTTATCTATTTGTTGTAATTTCAGTAATCAATCTCTTTCCAGTAGTAGCCAACAAGCCAGGATAACTTCAGATTGATGAATGTCATCATGGCATGCAGGCTACTTACAAACTTATATGCAAGTTACAGGCATGAGTAATATCGCCTTTAGATCGTAAAATGCCAGAGCGCAAACTATTCAGTTTAATTACAGTGCAAACTATCTCCTGTAAACTGGTAGTTTAGTTTAAGTGCTAACTATCTAACATGTATGTTCTGTGGTTACCTACTTGTTCCTCCTAGGCTACCGTCTGAACTTGACATGATCCGGAGTACAGAGTACACCTACCAACATGGTAGGTAGCCACGTGGATTATGTCAAGTTCAGGGGGGTGACCATAAGCTCTTAGAGCAATGTTATTTTGAGTGTGCTTAAGTGACAGATGTATATGACTTATATGCATCTGTCACTTTTTTACAGTCGAACTATGATAGTTTCGACACGTCAGGATACGGGAGCAGAAGGTAGTCTGAAAGTTACTTGCCTTTAGACTACCTTCTAAACCAAAGTTCAGAGATTCATTGTTTAGTTTAAAGAGTGATTATTTAAGTTTATTGTTAGGTAAGGATTTGGTATTAACAGCTCACGAAAGAAAAGAAAATTAATTTGGTCGCTGTCACCGGGTATGGTGTAAATTACTGCAATGATACCAGCCCTTTGCTGTCCCACTGCAGGCCAAAGGCCTCTTCTCATGCAGAGAAAGCACGAGAATTAATCACCATGCTTGGTCAAGGCGGGTTGGCGATTTGAAACTTATATTAACTGCGGACATCGAAAGAGAGTGGAGGGCGTTGTCTGTGAGGGCCAATATGATGGCCCGCAAGTTTGTTCGTTGCTCGGTGGCCGTCAAAATAACTCTTTTCAGAGCGTTTTGTACGTCCCTGTACGCAGCCAGCCTGTGGATGTCATATACCCAGAAGCAGTACAATGCTCTCCATTTATTTATTAAAACTTCATGCAACATAAAAGTACATAGGCGGACTTAATGTCTGAGGCATTCTCTACCAATCAACCAGGGAGTCTCCTTGTTCAGTATAAATGCGTTCAGGGTACTGTTGGAGCTGCCCCGGCACTGCAGCGCGTCGGGAATTCTCGCCGACGCGACGCGGCGACGCCCGTGTTTCTACACGACGATGCGAAAGAAGCCACATCTATGGGGCGCAGGCTCCGGACCATCTCCTCGAACCTCCAACACCATCCTGAGCGTATTTGCGAACAGGTTTGATTGTTAATACATTAAACATTGTTATATGATTAAAGAAATGACAAACAAACAAAAGACTCAGAGACAGGAATATTACTAAGCATTTTGATTTTAATTTTTATGGCTTAATTTTATAATTTGAATTTAATCTTATTTTTATAAATATTTATTGTGATTAAAATTTTAATTTCAAATACACAACATAATATGATCTTATATGGATCAAATAAATGATTTCTGAATTTAAATTTAATATAAAGTCCAAGTTTCCTAACGATGTGTTCTTTCACCAATGTCAGCGATGTCCAAGATAAACTTAGAAAGTACATAATTATCATTTGAAAAGGTCATATCTGGATTTTAGCCCTTTAGAGTCTAAGCCAACACGATTAGACAGGTGGACTATGAAATACATAATATATTGTTAAGGGAAGACAATTTTATTCATATAAAGGACAATCTTATTGCGATTTGGGATTTCTTCGTGGAAACCGTAACATAGACCCAAACCAATCTAATTTGCAATAATTTGTAATAAACGCCCGACCTCTCATCGTTTTGTTTGTACATAATCGTATCTTTGTATTTAAGTCTGATAAAACAGCTATATCCATTTCTGACCGAGGAAAGGTTTACTATATTGTAAAACATCGGTTTGCGTTTCAACATCGTTGAATGAGTTCACAGGTACATGGTCTAGTAAAAGGACTTTAGGTACTACTTTTTGTTTAGTTATTGTAATTTGTAAATGTAAATGAGATAGTGTAGCCTCCTCCCGTTCTATTCCCAGTAGCGAAACGACAAGTTGGTCTTTGGGACTGCGGTGTATAAAGACGATGCGGTCGCAGTATGGTTACTTACCGTAGAAATTTTTGCCGGAGAAAACGATGCCGTAGAACCTAGAAACCACCGTTCCAGCTTATTAGATCTTGGTCTAATGACCTCCGTGCTGGGGTACCACCGACGACGACAACAAGAAGAAAGTACCTATTTAATTGTAGTAATATTGACGTGGTGGTACTGATCAGAACGGAGTTTATTTATCAAGCAAACTTGAGCAAAAAGAAAACAGTAAAAGTCAATAATTAAGATGCTGTTCTCAGTAAATGAGAAAATTTTGTTTCATTCGCCAGACCGACATTTATGTCTGTTTAGCTCTTCATTTTATTGACATCAGATTGTAACATAGAAAAAGTAATGCATTACTTTATAATGCAGGCCGTATCTACCAACTTGACTGGTTACTTGAGCAGATGATTTCTAACTTATGGACAGTGAAGGCAAGCGCAGAATAGGACGTAAATTGGTGGATCGACCATAATCAAAAGGCGGCAGAGAACCGGTTGTTGTAGGTAGATTGCCGAACAAAGTGGCTCCAGTGTCACTAACGCAGCGACACTGGCGCGGCGATAGAACGATAGTACTGCACTACTTCTGCACTACGGAAATGTATTGACACTGACTTCCGTCCAACATACCAAGTTCTTCGTGTCTGTACCAACATACCAAGTCGGGTAAAACGGGCTTAAGGAGAGACCTACTTTGTTAGAGATGTATGACCTGCTGCTGACTTAGGTGTTGTCAAGTCAAAACGAATCCATCTCAATCTACTCGGAAGAAGTCAATTTTCCTATTATTTGTTGTTATTATCTTTATGATCGTGACTCTGTGTAGCCTTGGACACATAATGTAGGTAGTAATCATGATGAACATTGATACTGCTTGCAATTTACCTTCTGTTATATATATATTATGTGACTGATCATTAGATAGTGCCATAAATAGTAAACGCACTAGCTAGTCACTTTCTCCTCTCGATCACTCCATCTCACAATCAAATTTAGAGTTACAGTTTGGTATTTATTTGTAATAGCGATTGAGTCGATTGTAGAGGAGAAAGTTTCCTTCAAAATAAATTAGAACATAGACCTTAACTCTGACGTAAGTAAGACGCAGGAGAACCTAACTACCTGTGACTCCTATAAGGTTGTGATTATTCAAAGTTCAAACGTGAAGCCCGGGTAATCAATGCGAACATAGATGCTCCAACCAAAGTACTAATGAACGGAAACAAGTATTACAAATTCGACGTTGAGTGGCATAATAAACAGAATCTCACCAGATAAGGTAATGCAGTGCACCGCTAGGAACATAAAATTTACATACATGGTACAAACCTATCTAATTATAGCACTTTATAGGAACCCAATGTTTGCCTTTAAAACGATTTTGTGTCATATTGCGTACAATTGCGAGCACAACAACATAAAAAATGTGTAAAAGATGATATGTATGTTTAGAAAGGGTTGATTACTGAGATGGTAACTGATGGAGAAGTATGGAAGAAGCAGAGTTGTTACGTCGATCCCAAATAAATTGTGATAAGGGCAAGTGCAATCAAATAACCAACCCGTCTTTAGCAAGCGTGGTGATCAATGCCTTGTGCCTTCTCTGCATGAGAAGGGGACTTTGCCCTGCAGTGAGACGGTCACACAGCCTGGTATTATATAAGGGCAACTTGAACGAGGCCAACGACAGAATTATCCAAGTTGGTTTTAGTTGGTCAAAATTTTAGTCAAATCGACACGCAAAGAAGAAGATGAAGCGAAATTCAATATCACCTAGAGTGTCATTTTAAATACCTATTGAAATAAATACCATACAAACCAAAATACATAGCGTCTTCTAAGATTCTGTCTGCCCACCTCATTATTTTAATCTATACTTTAGAAGTTAATTTAGTTTGGAATCGGCCATTTTTCCCTCATAGCTGTACAATTTGCAAAGTGTGAGAACGTGAGACAATGTCTGCCTAGTATTATTATCCTTGGCCTAGAATGATTATTTTCGGTAATCCGTGTACAATGGGCGAATGTCAGCAATACTTCATTGTTCGCTATGTGGTATATTGTGGTTCGTTTTCGTAGTGAGAGATTTCTATTTGCTTTTTGCTCGTTTTTATATTCTGTTTGTTTTGTTACCTACTATTTTGAACAAGTACTCGTGTGTCTGCAATTTTCATACCGTCACAGTTGCAAATTTTAGAAAAGTAGTTGCAACAATGCAGTTCTTATCTATTTAGTAATAATAGATAAAGGTATCCATTATTGTCTTCAATTTATAAGATTATTATATAAGAGATATATTAGATAAGAGAGCATATAGTTATCATTTGATACTTTATCTACTTTGTCTACCGACATATAAATTTAAATTTCAATGTAATATACTTATTATGTAAAACAACTAAATTATACCAATAATCTGTACAATAGTAGAATAGAAGCTTTAAATAATCTTCTATATTTGCGTACGGGTCGTAAGTCCGTACACTGATTCGCCGTTACTTGGTTGGGGGGAAACACGTCACAGTTAGATCCACTAGTTAAATATATTTCAGTTAAGTAAATTACAGTATAACTTAAATGGAAGGCGACTAATTCTCTCTCTTGCTTTGGATAGCAACCTGGCTATAAGATCACTATCTACGTTGGTTGCTTTTTGATGTTTTATACGGTCAAATTATGACGCACATCGTTGGCCTAAAGTAGTTTGCCAGTATGCAGAAAAATGTACGGTGATGAGACCGTACAATATGGATACACAGGCATATAACTACGCGGATATAATGAACTCAAACCTAAATCTTTTTTATAAATACGACATATGTATACAGCCCAAACAATGTCAATTTTGAAGCAGAGTGTTCCCACTCGGAAAAAATAGATATACCTACAAACTCATAATCACCAACTTGCAATCCATCCTAAATCAAGATAATAACAGACTTTTTTTTTCGTGTATAATCATATATTTATAATGCACCAAAATGTCAATGGCCTAATAAATAAATCAGATCTATAGAGTACACATCTGAATGAAATCGCAGATGTGGGTAAATCAATAGATATTTTATGCATAACCGAACACAACATGAAAACAGATGACCAGGAATACCTACATATTTCTAACTACTCGCTAGCAGCATGCTATGCTAGGCAAGATAGAAACGGGGGCTCGTGCATTCTAGTAAAACACATACATCAATTTGAAACCATTAATGAAAATAAATGGGCCATAACTAAATCATATTGAATGCTGTGCGATAAAACTTACTTCCCATCCCATCATCATTATTTGTATCTATAGACCGCCAAATCATAGTAAAGTATCAATGTTTTTTAATAATTTAGATTAAACGAAATATGTTCAAAACGTAACAGTAGGATTATAACGGGCACACGGTTGGCGCAGTGGTTGAGCGATTGACTGCTGCGCTGCGTGTCGCGGGTTCGATTCCCGCACGGAACAAATATTTGTATGACCTACAGATAGTTGTTCCGGCTCTGGGTGTTGTGTATGTGAGTTTATATGTTTGTAAACGCACCCACGATACAGGAAGAAATTCCTAGTGTGGGCCAAAAAAAAAAATCTGGAGATTTTAATATAGATATCTGCAAAAATAGTAAAAGGTCTATTACTTTTCAAAATATACTGCGTTGCTATAATCTGATTCTGGGGACGCGATCTCCAACACGTCTTTGTATCGGGACCTGCATTGACAACATCATTCACAATATTAGAGGAAGTAGCTGCGAGGTCAAACAATTGGGAAAAGACCATACAGCACAACTGCTAAAATGTCGTGTCAAAAAACCTGCACATTCCATCATTGGTTTAACTACAAACGTGACTATAGTGATGAAAATATTGGAAAGTTTAGAGAATGCTTGCAAAATTTATCATTTCATAATGCCTATAAATGCTCAGATCCAAATAAAGCATTTAATGAGTTCCACGATCTATTTAAATTGTTCTATGACCTATGTTTCCCAATTAACAAAATAAAACTATCGGTAATTAAAAAATAAACCAACAATAAACTCTCATCCTAATTCAATATTTATGACACCCACAGTACCCTTTGATATATTTCAAATTATCAATGCCCTGAAAAATACTAAAATCTCTGGATATGACGACATAACTATCAAGGTAATAAAAGTCACATCTCCTATCATTGCGCCAATACTCAGCCACATTATCAATGATAGCATTGCAAAAGGCATATTCCCAGAAAAAAATAAAATCTCTGTAATTAAACCATTACATAAATAGGCGATTAGCAAGATCCTAGCAACAATCTACCAATCACGCTAATTCCAGTGTTCTCTAAAGTTTTTGAAAAAGTTGTACCTAACAGCTTATATTCATTTCTAGAAATTAACGATATCTTGGTTAGTTAAAAATATGGTCCCTGAAGAAAAAAAACAAGGAAGGGCACGCAGCGGGAGAAACTGGTACAAAATTCGGACACCAGGCAAGGAGAGAAAACGTAAAAGTGGATTTGTGCATGTTGATGATTTTGACATTCGAGTTATACGGAGGAGATTACATGAATTTTATTCTGCTGAAAAGGAGGTCCCTACTGTTAAAAAGCTTCTAGAGGTCTTAAAGACAGAAATAAATTACACAGGACAGCGAGAGAGTCTGCGAAAGCTGCTTCACAAGGTGGGATTTTGTTTTAAAAAATCTCAATCCAATCGGAAGGTTCTTATGGAGCGTAATGAAATATCAGCTTGGAGAGCTAAGTACTTGCATGCAGTGGATAAAAATAATAAATCTCCCCAGCCCCGTCCAAAAATTTATTTAGATGAGACCTATATTCACTCTTCGCATACATCGTGTAAATGTTGGTAAGGTGAAGACGGAGTATTGGAGCGTGTATCGAAAGGGCAAAGATATATTATTGTTCATGCGGGAGTAGACACTGGATTTGTTACAAATGCACTACTTGTGTTTAATTTTAAACTCAAAAAGTGGTGAATATCATGACGAGATGAATAGTACCAACTTTAAAAAGTGGGTTATTGAAAAAATTGTGCCTAATTTACGAGAGCCATCCATAATAGTGATAGATATTGCTTATTATCACCGTATTTGTGTGAATAAAGTCCCAAATACGAATTCCTTAAAACAAGATATGCAATTATGGTAGACCCAAAATAAAATTGACTACGGAGAGAATTTGACTAAACCTCAGCTTTTAGAAATAATTAAGAGAAACAAGCCTGAACCTGTATATGAGATTGAAAAAAATTGAGAAGACAATAAACACAAATGCTTATATTTACCACCTTATCACTGTGATCTCAATCCCATTGAACTCATATGGAGCACAATGAAAAGAAAAAGTGCTAATGTAAATATTGAGCACAAAAATGCTGAAATTTCCCGCCTAGATAGAGAAGCTTTTGACGCTATTACAGTTCATGAGTGGGCACAGCATTGTAAACACGTTCGCAGGTTTTTTTTTTTTTTAATTCTTATATTCTACCGCGGACATAGACGTCCGCGCCCTTTTTTACAGTATTAATTTGTTTAATAAATTTTCATAATATTACAGTTATTGGACTCCTACGTCGGACATTATTTCTAGTTTTACTTAACTAACTTAAGTCTACGTGAGTTCATCTTTCATTAAATACTATGGGTTTTTTTTTTTTTACACTCTGGCATTACAATTTTATATTTCTATTTTCTACTTATCTTTATATTATTAACTATTTTGTTTACTGGTTTCTATTGATACAATGCTTATGTTATTTACTATTTTGTCTACTTATTTCTATTTGTACACTTTCGGGGGAGATGCATGGCAGTGCGAGCAGACCAGTCCCGGCCGACGGTCCCCGTTCTAGAACCCCGTCGTTAGGATGTTAAGCTGAGTATGACTGACTCGTTCCACCATGCAGCTTTACATGTATATTTTTCATTACAGGATTTAGACAGGATGATGGTTTGGGTTTGGGGAGGTGTTTGGGTTAGAGTTGTTGGATAGAATTTGTTAGGTGGCGTTTTGGTGATGTCTGCTGACCAGGGACTTCACTAGCGTGAGCAAGGCCTATATGACGACTACGTCTCGATGCTGCATAGCCGTCTTAAGATTGTAGTTGACGACCGTTTTAGTTGGCGCATCCATCGCTCTCTTAGCAAAGCGGCCTGTGGCGTCATCGGCGTCGTCGGTGTAATAGACGCAACTAACTGTATGTCTGGACACCGCCACTACCGCGTGGGAGATGCTGTCGTGGACCTGAAGCCTTCTGGACTTGGTGTTGATGATGATGACACTTTCGTAGGTCAACCCCTGAGCCTCGTGTATGGTTAGCAGGCGCGACCCTTCGCCGGATCCAAATCCCTGTCTCGCAAGAGAAGCTTTCTCCCCCTGCGTATGAACCAGGAACAGGGTGTTTTGGGCAGTGCTCGGTATTTGCGCCCCTGTGTAACCTTTCACCTTCAGGGAGTGGACCCGCGACAGCGACGACTTGGAGGAGTATATACCGGGGTATATCTCACTCAGTACAAACGCCACGTCCATTGGATTGCGGTGTGTGCAGAGAAACTCCTGGGTGATGCCAGCCACCAGGTCTGGACGGGTATACCTAAGATCGAAAAGGTTTTCTCTGTCCAAAAATGGAAGCTGGTTAACGTCTCCGACGAGGACAAGCTCGCTTGCGCCAGACAACTTTACTGCCATGACTATGGCCCCAAAGTGGTTCATAAGAGTCTCGTCTACCGTAAGACGGTAGCATTTGTCTTGACTCTTGAAACCGTTTGCTAGGATTGAGGCCATAGTGCGCACCTTGGTCTTTACTCGGTCTCCTAAGCGGCGCGCAAGCTTTTCCCTAAGATCTTTGGCAGATTCTGTTGTCGTGGTGGCTATCACGTCCCTGTCCTCGTCGAAGTGCTTTACCAGCCAGATTGTCTTACCGCAACCCGGAACTCCGTTAATCCATCTGATATTGGGTACCGCCCAGCTTTCCTGCGATGCCGGGATACCTGAGGTTCCCGAAATGGACTGTGCCATTTCCAGGATCTTATCATCCGGCATGATTTTGGTACATTTGGCGGTAACCACTATCGGATCGTCATTTGGCACGCTGAACTTGAGTTTGCCTGAGCGCTCCGTCTCCTCCTTGTCAAGGGCCACAAAACCACTCCTCGCGCTGTAGGCTGCCATATACGACCCCGTCATTTCCCCTTTGATGACTTGGCATGTGACGTTGTCGTACACCGCTGCCCCTGTTTCCTCGAGCAGTACCCTTAACAGACCCTCTGTGTCTCTCTGGTAGGTCTGCAGGATCTTCCTGTATGTCGTAAGATTGACCTCTCTGGTCGCTCTTACAATTGCTACGTACTCGAGGAACGCGCTCTTTACGTGGTCCGTGGTACCCGACTTTAGTGCGAGGGTCGGCGGGCTGACTTGCCCTTTGTCGGCTCGTGTTGGCTTAGGTTTTTGCTGGGTTGGTTCCTTTGGTGTTTTTCTGAAGAACCTCTCCAGTGCTGTCCCCTGCTTGTGAGATGGTGATGCGTGGCTAGTGCTTGGGAGCAGTGCACTGAGGAAAGTGCCGAACGCTTTCAGGCGACTCCTCGACCGGGCCCTGTCCTCCGGGTTTGTGGTGTTGCACTGCTCCTTTGCAGCTTTTTCGGCTGCTGCCTTCTGCTGGGCCCTTTCCGATCCGCTTTAAGTGGTGGGGCTTGTTGTGGGGTTCGTCGCGCTGGCTGTTGGTTGTCTGGGGGCTTTGAGGAAACTCAGGGTTTCGCCTCTGTCCTCATAGACAACGACCTCATGATGTTCTGAAGCCTTTAGACAGCCAAAGCGGTCTGCGACGTCTCCTCTCTCTCTTCCCACCACCATTGCGTCCACGCTTATGATTCGGGCCGCGGATGACATGTAGTCTCCTGCCTCCCCAATCTTCTGAAGCAATGAGCTTGCCTGACCAAATGGAGTAGCCTCCCCCCACCCTAGCAATGCGATTGTTTTCCCTTTAAATCGCATTACACGACATCGGTGAGTGGCCACTTCCACTTGAGGTAGTGCAGCATACTTGCTGCCTTTTATGCTCGTTTTGGTGGTGCTTCCGTTAATCAGGGCGGCAATACCCGGTCAAAGGTGTATTCGGGCCGCAGCTCGACTTGAGCCTATGCAGAAGCCTATGCCCAACCTCTCCTGATCCCTGTTCATGAACAGAGCGACGCCTCGCAGTCGGATGCCAGGGACCCCGTCTTCTCCGCATGCCAGGAATTGTGTAATAGTCATGCTAGAGACTGGTTGTAGGCTGGCTGTTACTGAATCCGCTGCTGCTACCGTTGGTAATGGCCTTTGGTTAGAGTGTGTGTGTGTAACTTGTGCATCAGTCAATGGTGTGCTTGTTGTTGCTTGTGTAGTTGTGGTTGTTGTTTGTGTGGTTGTAGTAATTGTTTGTATGGTTGTGGTTGTTATTGTGGTTGTGTGTGTTCGAGTGTGTGGTCGACTTCGCAAGGTTACGTCCGTTTTGTTGGCCCTTGCTGCGATTGTGGCGACTTTACTCGCGAATGCCAAGAATGGAATCCTAGTAGCTGGTCTCCCCATGATGGTGTGGAGTGTGGTCTGGCTAAGCTGGGTTTCGAATTTTACTTCGAGCTCTATTTTGTCTTGGCTAAACCTTGGGCATTCGAAAAGCAGGTGCCAGACTGTCTCTTCGCAGCTCGTGTCACAGACGCACGAGGGACTATCTTTGAGGTGGAAGCGGTGGAGATATGCTAAGAATCCTCCGTGTCCTGTAAGGATTTGTACATGGACCGGTGTGAGCACTGCGTCTCTGAATGTCCTTTTTGCCGCTAGGACGTCTGGAAAGAAAACTTTCGTGACCGATCCTGTACTCGAGGACTCGTACCGCGCTTGCCACTTCCTTATAGTCCCCTCCCGTATCTTCCTCCTCACGAACGATACGGGGACCCTGCTGTAGTCAGATGTGAGTTTTGTTAGGGCTGCCTCCTTGGCCAGCTCATCCGCTCTCTCATTCCCGGCAGTTCCCACATGGGCCTTAAGCCAGAAGAGCCTCACTTCTCTGCCCTCCTCTCTGATTTTACGGACGCTTCTCTTGATTTGGAGTGCCAGGTGGTGAGTGACAGACGGTCTCCTCAGCAGGTCCAGTGACGATTTAGAATCACTAAAGATGCTTACGGAGGCCGCCTTGGATTCTCTTGCCATCCTGACAGCTCTGAAGAGAGCGTACATTTCCGATTGGAAGACGGTGTTGTGAGGCTCCAAGCCGAAGGTGCAGAACTTTGACTCCGTCCCGTTTTCCCACAAAGTTAGGGCAGCTCCGACTTTCCCCTCTATTTTGCTGCCATCGGTGTATATCTGGGGGCCGAATACTTGGTGAGTTTCCAGGGTTTCGGGAGTCAAATTCTGTAGGCATTCATAATCGGTTGTTGTGAGTTGCGCTGGGTGGGGATTTTTGGAATGGTGCACGTTGCGCTCCAGCTCACGTCCCAGCGGTATGAACTCTTGGGAATGTCCCTTTTTGATCTTGAAAAGGGTTGCCGCCTCGATTACTCGGAGGTCTAGGGGGAGTTGACCTGACAGGATAAGTGCCGATGTCAGAGACACCGTGCGGTATGCTTTGAAGATTTTTTTGCGCGAATCCTCTCTGCAGTGAGTCAAACTTTTTCCTTGTCATCAGTTTCTCAGCTGCGGGGGCCCACGCACTCGCTGCATACATCACGATGGGCTCTATCACCGACACGTATATCGTCCTGATTATATCTCCGTTGAGACCCCAAGTCACCCTCGCCGCACATGCCAACTGATTATAGATGTCTGCGGCCTTTCTACAGGTCGCAGACACGTGCGCATTGAAGGTGAGTTTGGAGTCTATCGTGAGACCTAACAGCTTCACCTCCTCAACCAGGCTAAGCCGCGTGCCCGACATGTGAAGTACCGGAACGTCGTACTTTCGCTTTCTCGTTAACACCATCGCATTGGTCTTGTGCGCGGCGAAACGTAGCTTATTTTGGACGCCCCATTCCGATACCTTTGCTAGCGTGCTGTTGGCTGATTGTTACGTTCGCAGGTTAGAAGGAGAATATTTAAAACACACAACATGATTTGTATTTAGATAAACCTTTTATTATAGAAGTGGTAAGTGACACTGAAACCAAAAGCGATAGTGATAATGATGATAGTGGTACGGAAATAAGCGGAGTATGGCCTCACAACCAGGATGAAGTTGTGTATGCAGGTTTATCTAAAGATCACAATTACTGTAAACCTGGTTTTCAATAAATCATTGTAAAGCAATTTGTTTTTTTTAATTACACTACACTACCACTAGGTACCACTGCTAATTAGAATTAGTCAAATCTGGTATTAGGGGTTAGGTACGGTCATAACTAAATGCTAGACATCCAGGTACCTCTTGCAGGCTAGGTACCTACTTAACTTCGCATTAAATGAAAGTTGTATCCCCCCCGTGGAACATTTTATCTGCTGAATTTCCACTTCATTGGATTACTTTTTAGATAAAGGCATTGCTTATTGCTGAGGGACAAAACTGTTAGCGTAGCTACGTAACTGTAAATTATGAAATGCTTTTTATTTATTTTATTATTTTTATATAGGTACCATTGTTTTTAATTTGTAAAAACTGTAATTCTTATTAAACGATTATGTCTAATGTGAAATTTCCTTCTTGAAAACTTACTCAATTTTGGGCACCCTATATTAATTAGCAACACTGAATCGACAGTGCCGTCCTCTTCCAGTTCACAGATAAGTTGGTAGAACTGTAAGCCGTTGGTCCCGGCTGTCATTTGAAGATCTGGCATTTGTGGCTTCACCACAGTTTATGCACTTCTTGATAAATCAATACGCAATTGAAACTTAAGACCATACTAGTTGGCACTGTATTAATACATGACACCCGGCGAAAGGAACTTTGTTCAAAGCGAGTTCCCACGACACCCCCAACATGTTTTTTTTTTATAATTTGGTTCTCGAATCAAGTGTAATCTAGAAGAATCGATTGTAACTTTGTAGTGTCAGCACTATTTTAGTGCCGTTTCTTTCCAGATTTTGCCCATAATTTCTAGAAATCAGATGAATGCAATTAAAAAAATCAACGTTTTGAGATGTATTGTGATAGGTACAAAAATAAATAATAATTAATACTGTTCGTTTCGACTTACGCAAAAGTCTTTAAAAGAAGGTTTATTGACCACAATTTTTCATAGAACGGAATCTTATGTTCTTCTTGTCAAACAAAAACATGAAAAAACCTTTTGATTATTTGATAATTTCACGAAAGTTCTAGAAGAATAATAAAACTGTAATAATTCATTAATGAATATTTGAACCATACGAGCTAGTGAGAAATTTCTGTACATGCTAAGGGCAGTTGTGTAGCCATGTTCTTTGAAGGAAACATATTTTAGCCTTGAATTACAAAGTATATTCTTATCTACGAAGTATTACTTTATTGTAATGAATTCAGTTTGTGAATGAGTGTTATAATTCCTTGAAGACTATAAATTAATAACAATTATACTCTCAAGTGAACTTTTTACTGTTTTAATAATAAGATGTGCCAGTCTGGCACGTGGTGTATGAACTGCGGCAGACAGGTCCTCAGCGGCGCGGCGGTATGCGTGCTCAGGCTGCGCGCGCTCTCCAGCAGTACGCGCACGGTGCGCACACTGAACACAAGGGCCCACATCTCACGGTAGCGCTCCACCAGCCGTCCCATCGCACCGTACCACGCCGTCCTGAACTGCGGTTGCCCCTTCGCCAACTTGGAAGAGGCCGGTGGCAGCGGGCGTAGCTGATCCCTCAGTTATTCGTTTTGCGCGGGTTTCACGTCCTAAGTAAGTACAAAGCCGGCCCTTATTTTTATTTTTTATTAACGTGGCTTACGTTTAGCTCTTCTGAGCACGTACACACAACACACACTTTACACTGTTGTCATTTTCTTATTATTTTGCCCAGAACTCGCACTGAATCACTGTTCGCTTTTCACTGTATTCTTTTTCTTATTATTTTTGGTTAACCGCTGATTCCCGAGGGCTAGTCAGGCGCTCCGGACGATATTTCTTGCTATTCAAATTCGTAGCAAACTTGAGTCTCCCGTAGGTTTGATCTTCAAATTGATCTCATCGGACTTTGAGTCAAAAATAAGTTTCTAATCCATCCCTGATGGCATTTTCTAAACAATATGTATACTGCATATGATCCGGCAATACTTAGTAGAGTGCACATGATAAATATCACTATGCTTATATTTGATAAGTGATATTCTTGTATTGAAGGCAAGTTTGATCCTCCGGTTTGACCATAAATACTTCTTCTTTTGCTATGCATGAACGACACATTTTTAGTTTTCAAGTCACCATAAATCCTTAATAAAAGTCTTTCCTAGCAATGTATTAAGTTGCGCTCGGCCAAGCTCGAGCAGGCCGCCTCAAATGGCAGGGTCACCCTGTAAGGTGATGAGTGCGGTGCGGTTAAAGAAACGTGCGTGTAGCTTAAGGCATGATTTATTACTAAAAATAAATACATGAGTTCGAACAATATAAAGATACTTTGATTACACACACCGATAAATCACATTCATGTTTAGTACTCCCATTACAACACGACTTTTTACTAACGCCGAACTAGCCGACCAGTATTTCCAACATTGCAAGAGTTATGAACCATTTGAAGTAATCACTACACGCATAACGAAGCTGCATATATTCCCGTGACGGACACTTTTAACACTGATATTCATCATGAGTTTTAAATCTATAACGAAGACAAAGCATATAACGGCCTTATCGGATTCGACTTATTAAAAGAACTAGAAGCTACTATAGACATGAAAAATCAGATCTTAAGAACTAATATAATAGAAATTCTGATTATATTTAACCTTTATATTTAAATTTTGATAAGATGTATCAGATAATAATCGGATACCTAGATCGGAAACACGCGTTGAAGTGCCAACATTGTTGGACAATGGAAATGCAATTTTAAACTACATATAATTCTGTCCAGGAGTTCTTATGCCTGATGCTTTAGTTAACTGCGTGTCTACGCAGTCTTCCTTAGCTTGAACTTTCATCCAAAACACTACAAACACTGAGATGACTATAACATTTAAAAATCCCTTTAAAGTTCATAGTACAGAATAGGATTTAGCAGATATTAATTGCATAGTTAATAATTTTAACCCCAATTATGACTTAGAAAAACTATTCGATGAAAACTTAAACAAGTTACAGCTTGACCACCTAAACATAGAAGAAAAAGCTTTAATAACATACCTATGTACCGAGTATAAAGACAACTTCCAGTGTGAACACATACCTATATCTTTTATTAACCAAATTAAACATAAAATTCGTACGAAGAGCGAAGTTCCCAAGAAAATGATGAACAGAAGGAGAACAGAAGTTTTGAATGGTTATAGACTATAGGTGACTCAACGAGATAAAGATAGATGATAAATACCCATTACCAATTAATACAGCCTTATTTGAAAGGCTAGGAAAAGCTCCTTGTTTCACTACGATAGACCTAGCTAGTGGTTATCATCAGTTAAAAGTAGAAAAAGAGGACTAACCGAAAACTGCATTTACGACACAGTCCGGACATTACGAAATTACTTGTATGCCCTTTGGTTTGAAAACAGCCCCAGTTACTTTCCAACTAGCAATGGATAATGTAATCCGAGGACTACAAGGCATACATTGTCTTGTATATTTAGATGATTTTATTATTTACTCAACCAGCCTTCAAGAGCTGATAGATAAGCATAAATATTCGATAGGCTTAGACAAACGAATCTCAAAGTAACCCTTGACAAATCGAATTTCTTAAGAAAGATGTGTTATATTTGAGACACACAATAATCAAAGACGGTCTTAAACCAAATAATGATAAAATTAAAGCTGCGACACAGTTTCCTTTACCTAGAACATCTACATTAATAAAGAGTTTCCTAAGTTAAGTAGGATATTATCGTAAACTCATAAAAGAGTTTGAAAACGCATTTGAAAAGAGCAAAGAATTACTTACCAATGCACCAATTCCCAGATTTAAAAAAGTCCTTTCTTTTAACAACGGATGCATCAAACGGTGCACTCAATGATAGTGAACACCGATAGTTCAAAGACCATTGTCATCCCATCAGACTAAAATGTTTTTTTCTATTTCGTCCAGTAACTCTAAAAACATACCTAAGTCACCTTATTCAGTACCGTCAATGGGCAGTTATCGTCATAATAGGAAGTTAAACAGCCACAGCCTCTGAAAGAGTACTCCCCTTCTTTGGTTTATAACCATCCATTCAGAAGACAATACAGACGCCTCTTATATCTCAATGTTAAAGGAAGCCTTAGATACGAAACCCAATCAGTTTCTCGTATACATTTGGCATAGAAAGAATACAGTATTAAAGACCTATCTAGGGATAAGCAAAAAGTGTTCAAAGTACACATGCCAATAGATAAATCGCAATTCTTAAATGAATATATCTGTCCTAAAATAAAATACTACATCTACTTGAAGACGGACGCCACCATGGAATCTGGAAAGGATTAAAAGGAATAACAAACAGTACAACCTTATTTAAAAATAATGTAATAAGCATATTTGAGTGCACTGAATGAGTCGTTCGTTACGTTGAAAACGAAAACGAGCAACGGGAAATATTCCTGCAATATCAATTTGGAAAAATATGCCATCGTGGTGTCAAAGAAACCGTAGGCCATTTAAAAATAACTTACTACTGGAACAATTTAGAACATACCGTAGCTTGTATCATCAGTTGATGAGATGGGATGTCGCGTATTGACGTTTGTACGTGACGGAACGTTGTCCGTTATGTGAGCGAAAAAAATAAAAATGCGACGATACAGTGTCTAAAAAGTATTTAGAAAAGTGCATAGTTGCATAATACATAACATACAGTGTGGTAATAGCTCGTGATTGCTCCTACGTTGCATAATTAAGGTGTATACAAAATACCAAATCTAGAAGAATTTTTCATCTACCCACATTTTATTTTTCATTCTTCCTCAAAGATTGTAACGATAAGTTGTCAAAAACTACCTGTCAGAAACTTCAAAGTATACTTTGACAGCGCCAATCTGACATCGATAAGACTTTGTTTATAAACAGAAGAAAGATAGTGTATTTTGAGAAAATGCCAGCGAAGTGCGGCGGATGCGGCAAGTTTGTGTCGTCAAGTGACACGACTAGGTGTAGGTACTAAGTGTAGCAGCGTATATCACCGATTATGCGCTGGACTCCCTGCAAAAAGTACCACAGTCACAATAGGGCAGTGTCCTGAGTGCAGGAAAAATAAATCCGAAACGCCTGTACTGTCAGCGTCTAAGGAAATGTCAACGCCGCCAGCTATGATGACACCAACGGGTGTGATAGGGCTGGTGAAACCGACACCGCCGTTGTCAGCTGCTGCACTACCGTCACCTGTTTTGGTGGCCTTGGAGAACGCTGATTTAGCGGTTCCTCAGGACGTGGCCTCCGCATTGAAGCTGGTAGTGGAGGAAATACGCACATTACGGTTCGAGGTATCGGAGCTTCGAAAAGACGTAGCTGAGCTGAAGAGTTCCAATGACACATGTCATGCCCGAATGGACGGGATAGAATCTAGATTGGAGGCGCTTGAAAAGAGTCATGGAGACGGTACCGGTTCATCAGCAGCTATAGGTGTGGTGGAGAGCGTCGTGCAGCAGCTCCAGAGGGACCTCAATGATAGGGATCAGGAATTGATGGCTAACGACCTGGTTATTGCAAACATACCCGAGACACAAGCGGAGAATCCCACGCATCTCTTCCAGCTTGTTGCCACTAAGCTGGGAATAACACTTGACGAGCGCGACGTCGTGAGTGCGGAGCGAGTTGGCGGTAGACGCATAAAAGCTACAAGCCCTACTGAGTCAACGGAGCCCCGGCCGCGAGCTATCATGGTGCGCCTCGCCCGACGGGACCAGCGGGACGCCGTGTTAAACGGTGCCCGCGTGCGACGTGGAGCTACGACGGAAAATCTTGGGATCGCTGGAAAACCTGTACGGTTCTTTGTCAACGAGCGTCTGACCAGGAGGAATCAACAGTTGTTTCGTCAAACGAGAGCAGCAGCGGAGGTTCACGGGTGGCGTTTCGTTTGGACGAAGCGCGGCCGGGTCTTGGTCCGAAATAAGCCTGGAGACGCCACGCACAGGATTACATCTGAAGAAGACATTCAGCGGCTTATTGGACCGTACACGGACACTATTAATTAAACCTTTGTTTGGTGTGGCTCATTATATCACGATGGTGTTTTATTCTACTGGTTTTTTGTTCAACAAGCCTGTGTTTCTTATCTGTAGTAATCTGGGGAGAGGGGTGAGTGAAAGTGGGTACTATGGGAGCAAGAGCGACATAGTTTTGTATATATTTATAATCATATGTTACTTATCGAATATTACTTTATTTAAAACACTGGATATATATTATACAACAAAAACAACAATTTAAGTATATTACAATTATTTTATTTATTACTAGAACGAAAACATATATACAAAACATATTTACATAATTTAATAATAATATATTATGATTCTACTTTACACATGTACAGATGTTACAATTTACACAAGATAACCAAGTTGAAATTATTGAAGTTTGTTTCTAACAATGCGTTGTCACTATACCTGTATATTGTAAAACTACTATTTCATATTACTCTTTATATTATTTACACAATACTATTCACAATCGGACTAGGATTGGAACTAATTTTAAAATACAGTCATGATGCCTAAAAGTGGAAAATATCTTAAGGTTGGCTTCCTCAATGCAGGCTCTCTGGGTACAGGCCATGATGATTTGATTTGTGCAATTCTCAAGTATAGTTTTGATATTATGGCTATAAATGAGACGTGGCTTAAGCCGGGCGAAGAGGGGCGCGCGCCGGTCATACCGGGCTATCGGCTACGTCACACACCGCGGGTCGACAGCAGTTCGTGCGGGCCGTGGTGGGGGCGTTGGTTTTTATCTACGCCGTGGCCTGAGCGCGCGTATCTTTACTGGCACGGTTGATCCCAGGTTCGATTCTGTCGAACAAATGTGGCTTACTACCTCACTCAGCGGGAAAAAAATTGCCATTGGTACCGCGTATCGGCCACCGTGGTTGGACGTTGATTTATTCCTGGATGCCATCACTAACACTCTTGCTTCATTGGGTAACTGTGATCATCACATATTACTCGGTGATTTCAATGTGAATATGCTCAACATTAACGAGGCTAAAACCAAAAAAATATTACAATTCCTGGACTGTATGAGGCTCGTTCAGCTAGTCTCGATGCCGACTCACTTCACTGATACTAGTGAGACTCTGATCGACCTGCTGTGCACAGATCTGAAGGCGAGATACACAACAGTTGAATCCTTTGGTTCGATGTGTGGCCACTCCATTATAATCAGTGAATTTAATATTAAGCGGGACAAATTTACTCCATTTGAAATAAAATTTAGGGCGATAAAAGATATATGTAGGGATAGTTTTTTTGGGGATTTGTCGCAATTGAGCGTGGAACGAGCTTCTGAATTTTCTAATGTTAATGACATGGTCGACTATTTTAATTATTGTATAACTGCTTTGTTAGATGTTCACGCACCACTAAAGATTTGTACTGTCAGGGAGCCATCTTATCCCTGGATTACGGACACTATAAAGCTTATGATGACGTTACGGGATAAGGCATTAACTCAATATAGGAAAAATAAGTCGGAGCATAAAAAAACCTATTACAATCAGTTAAAATCTCTGGTGGAAAGTTCTCTGTATCACGAAAAATTTGCATATTTTAGACACAACATTAATAATAAAATAAAAAATCCTAAATTGCTATGGAAGAATATTAAATCCACCTTTGCACCTTCCATGCAAAGACAAGACCTTCCCCCGCATTTTAGAAATCCGGACCTAATAAATAACACCTTTTTGAATGTCCCTGGTAATCCGGTAGCTGGCGCGTCACTTATGTCTTTCTATGAGTCCCATAGATATAGTGAAGCAACCTTCACACTTACTCCGGTTGACCAAAGCGATGTCTCCCGTATTATTTCAGACCTTAAGTCAAATGCTGTAGGTTACGACGGTATAACGTTGGATATGCTTAACCTTACCTTACCGCCCACTTTACCAACTATAACGGATATTATAAATTGCTCCATATGGACATCTGAGTTTCCTTACCAATGGAAAATTGCCACAGTTAGGCCCCTACCCAAGAATCCAAGCCCGGTACAAGTCAAAGATTTGCGGCCCATCAGTATTTTGCCCTGTCTATCAAAGGTAATGGAGAGGGTAGTATGCCATCAGCTAACTCAGTATTTGGAAAATAACCAAGTGTTGCCTGACCTTCAATCCGGTTTCAGGAAACACCGAGGCACTTCTACGGCTTTGCTGGACGTTACGGACAACATTCTGGCTGCCCAGGACAAAGGCATGTGTTCACTGATGGTGCTACTTAACTTTTCACGCGCATTTGATTGTATCAACGTCTTACTGTTAATGTCAAAGTTAAAGTACTATGGTTTTGACGAAAATGCTATCCAGTGGTTCCACAGTTACCTTAGTGACAGAAAGCAATTCGTGGAATTACGTTTGGCGGACGGTACCACTTTGACTTCAGCCCGCACTCCTATAGAAAGAGGAGTTCCTCAAGGATCAATTTTGGGTCCGATTCTTTTCATTATTTACTGTGCAGATATAATAAAGTGCCTTCAGAAATGCAAATATCACATTTATGCCGACGATGTACAGTTGTATTTGTCTTTCAGACCAGATGATTATGAGTCGGCTATTAGAGACCTAAATGACGATTTAGGAAGAATCTCTGCCTGGTCAGACGAAAACTGTTTGGCATTAAATCCATTGAAAACTAAATATATGTTGTTTGGTACGAGGCAGCAGTTGAGGCATCTGCCTGCAAGCCTTAGTTTGTTTTTAATGGGGGAGCCTATTGAACGAGTTGATGAGGCGCGAAATCTGGGGTTGTGTATGGACAGCAGCCTTAGATTTGAGAAGCACGTTGCCAATTCTGTGAAGAATTACTTCTATCGCCTAAAACTTCTGTACAAAATGAGACCTTTCCTGTCTGAAAAGCTACGCGAGAAGCTAGTCGAAACCCTTGTTCTATCAAAGCTGAATTACGCTGATACGGTTTACGGCCCACGCTTGCTGGCTCGAACTGATAGACTTATACAGAGAGTCCAAAATTCATGTGCTCGTTTCTGTTACTCGGTTCCCAAGAGAAGTCATGTCACCCCCTTCCTAAACAAACACTGCTTACTTAAAATGAAGTCGAGGCGTAAGTTGCATCTAGCTTGTCTTCTTTTTGGTGTGATTAAGACACAGAAACCGAGGTACTTGTACGACAAGCTCAGTTGGATGGCTAGTAGACGGGAATGCGCGCCCAGGCTTTGTGCTCAGCAGCTCTCAACACAGTCTCATAGGACAGCAGCTTTAAGGGGCAGTTTTCGATACGCTGCATCTAAGGTGTGGAATAATATTCCACCACCATTAAGAGTGTTAGGCACCATCCATACTTTCAGATCACGTTTGAGGCAGTATCTTATAGATGCCCAACGGAAATTGGATATGGTTACAGGTAACGAGTCAATTTTATGAAATGCCTACAGTATTTTACCCTTTCCATATATGTCACGCAAAATACATCCGTTTTACTGCACTTGTTTGCCACTTGTGTCACCAGTCCGTGGGAGCTGTAGTGCCTTAATATATATTACATATTATTATTATTTTCTATTCTTACCTACCAGAAGCTTATTTTTCACAATCCTTTCAACCGTTTTTGGATTTCATAAAATATTAACTATATCTTTTACTATATATATTTATTATATATTCGTATAAGTACTAGTCTATTACTATAAAGACTGAACTTTTGTTTTGGACACTTGTGTTTTGTATTTCTTTTTACTTATTTATTTGTTATTGTTTATAAATAGAACATGTTCGCTCCGTCACTTGCCCTTTAGGTTACATTGTTTCGGCGTCACCCAGTCGACACCGGCTATCGCTGAAAACCAGCGCTGTGGCTCTGTCTTGCACGCGAGTCCCAGCATTATGCTGAGCGATGACCGTTTTGCGTGGTTGTGACGCATACTCTGTATTTGTATTTTAAATTTCCTTGTTTTTTTTTTATTGTATGCGTCGTGCCTGGTGCAAATAAACGTTTTTCTTTCTTTTCTTTCTTTCTTTCTTTTCTTTCAATTCATGTGATCTTTGCAAGCAAATGAAATATGACAGAATGCCAATAAAACCTGAACTACAATTAACTCAAACTCAAACAAAACCTTTTCAAGAAATATTCATTTACATATTCTCAATAGAAGGAATCTATTTCCATACAATCATGAACTTTGATTTCGAAAGATAGTTCAATTTCTAATAATTTGGAAGAGCAACCTTAAATGGTTTAATTGATTATTGCTATTTACTAATAATAATTGATTATTTGCAGGGGTAACTTCTATTGTCCTATGGACTAATTTAAATCTAAATTTTTATCCTTAGTTTTCATATCCAAAGTTACATACCAAAGTACAAAGAGAGAACTGCTGAGGATCACCACCATAAAATATCATTCAGGAAACGTTTCTGTTGTAATTGAATGATTAAGAAAAGCTTAGCTCCTAGCTCGATAACACGGTCATTAGTTTAGTTAGCTCATTAGTCATGACACAATGTTTAACAATATAATTATATAGCATTGAAGAACATGATCGCGTATATCGTTCGGCATTAATATCGCCATGCCATTATACAGCACTTTCTTTCATGGACTAGTATTATAATTAAAGATTACAAGTTTTTTTTTATTAAGCTTGATTATGTCTTGGTATGGCAAATAAGCGTTGAGGCACAGTGCACCTAGTAAAAAAAATAATCACACAATCAGTACCAACAGATAGCAAGTTGGGTTTTGCGGGGCATCCATTCATCTCTCTAGCAACTTTTATCAGCCTGCACAGACCATAAGAAAGCTTTCTATTCCCATTATAGGAGGCTTATATCCTCTTTCCAGTTGATCTTTAAACCACGGATATTCTTTTAGGTATTATTTATTATCTACTTTAGTCATTTATTTTCAGAAGTGATCTAAAATTGTGCTTGTATAAGTATAGTGTTGTCTTTATAATTGGTACCAAAGTTTGCAGTAGCAAGGCTCTCTTTTAGGAACAGTTTTTTACAGAATTGTATGAGTCAGGCTCATAAAAAATAAGAATGCATGGATAACCTTGGATTATAAACATTTAATTAGAAAATCGTGTAAAATTAAAATATTTCTAAGTTTTGGTACAGTCATTAGTTCTATTTATTTCAAACACGGTATACTAAGGAATAGCTTAGAATTAATTCCATAACGCATATTTTCGAATTTAGACCTTCTTTGGTAAAGAAACGACAACATTCTTCACTTCGGTGTAAGCTAGAAGAGCATCCATGCCACTGAAAAATGAATAGACATATATTATATAACATCTTGCACACTATAACTCTTATTTTTGTAACATCTTGCATACTGCTGTAACCTACTTATGTTTACAAATAAAGACTGATTGATTGATTGATTGATTATCGCGATGTTCAGATAAACAGAAAGATTATTTTTTTCTGGTGTCTTTTTAGTTAACGATCTATAATAGGTGTCATATGACACCGATACGTATCACCGCTTAACATAGATTTTAACTTCTGGGCGGTTACCATTGAAAGATTATTTAAACATCGTATTTCGTAGAACCAATACATGAATTTGTGTTTACTTACTTTTCACGACCAAGGCCAGAGTCTTTGAAACCTCCGAATGGGGATTGCGGGCCAAGTGCTAAGTATGTGTTGACCCTGCAAAGTTAACAAATTTGTTCATAAAGTTAATTTTCAGCCAGAATCAATGAAAATCAGATCGAAATTCACTGTATTCGGTCTAGGTAATATAGTAAAAATTAACAGGGTTTTCGGAAACGCGTTATTTTATTCATCATTATATTTATTTTATTATTGGTTAAAATTATATGTTATTTTGTAGGTTATTAAAACATAAATTTATTTTGTTGACTTCCAATTTTCAAAGTAATATTGAAATTGTAGACGAATCCTCTTCACTTACCAAACTGTGCCAGCCTCAACGTATTTGGAGTACTGTAGGGCGTTGTTGACATTTGTCGTGAAGATTCCAGCTGCCAAGCCATAGCTCGTGTTGTTAGCTCTGTCAATGACTTCTTCCAAAGTGTCAAACTTCAGAATGCTCTGCACTGGTCCAAAAATCTACAAGAAGAGATTTAAGAGTTAGATCGTTCGTTAGATGAAGTCGACTCTACTATATTCAATTAAGCAAAAAACTTTAGGCTAAGTAGAATAACATTGCGTTGATTTACCTCTTCCTTCGCGATAGTCATTTCATCAGTGACGTCAGCAAAGACCGTGGGTTCAATGTAGTAACCAGTTGTGCCGATTCTGTTACCTCCGCATAGCAACTTTGCTCCTTCTTTTTTGCCCTTCTCGATGTATCCTAGTACTTTATTCATCATTTCACCGTCAATCTACAAGTGAAAATATTCGATTGTAATAAAAAAGAAAAGTGATCAATAAACCAGAGGTTTTCCCAACAAAACATGCAGATTTTTCTCTTATTAACCTGTGGGCCGTTCTGTGTGGTAGGCTCTGCTGGGTTGCCGACCTTGATGCTCTTAGCGTGCTTGACAGCTGCTTCCACAAACTTGTCGTAGATACCAGATTGAACGAACAAGCGGGAAGCTGCTATGCAAATCTGTCCTTGATGGAAGAATATTCCATGTGCAGCGATAGGAACGGCCAAATTTACTGAAATACAACTAACAAATTAATTTATGTATTTTAATGGGCAGATTAGTATAGTCTCTGGTTTCCAAAGATTAAAAAGCTTACAATCGGCATCATTCATGATGACCAGAGGACTCTTGCCACCGAGTTCAAGTGTGATCCTCTTCAAATTGTTGGCTCCAGCTGCTTGTTGAATTAATTTTCCGACCTGCAAGTAAATATACGGTATAGTGGTATAGTGTTGGGTATTCTTATTTCATACAAGTTTTTTGGGTTGGGCGAAGGGACCAAAATTGTAAAACAGGTGAGTTGTATTACAAATTTTGGTTTAAATTAAATATATTCTATCAACCTGCCCGTGAACTACGCGGCCTAATTTTCTTCTTGGTCAAAGCAGTCGTGCCACCAGAGGATTCTTACAGTTCATGAGATTGTTTAAAGTAGAAAATAAAACTTATTTTTCAATTAATTTTAGTGTGACTTACTTCAACTGATCCGGTGAAGGAAACCTTGGCGACATCTCCGTGGTGAGTGAGAGTGGTTCCAGCGCCAGGTCCGAAGCCGTTTACAACGTTGACCACACCTTTGGGCACACCAGCCTCGGCCAGCAAAGCCGCTAATGCCAGGGCAGTTAAAGGAGTCTGCTCCGCTGGCTTAACTACGACGGTACAACCTAAACGGATATAAATAATGATATTGTTTTATTCTGCCATTAGACCTGTAGTTCGTGAAGTTTATGACCCAATTAGCCCAAAGTGACTAAATAAAGCAGTAGAAGGTTTTTAGTTGACTGTCGACAGTCGAATATAAAACCTCAATTTCTGGCATAATAGTGGGAGATCCGAGTAAGGCGCGACCTTCTCCCATCTGTTTAGTGGATAAAAAAGAATTTTATTTCAAATTTAATATTTTTAAAAATATTTCGCGAGTGGGTTCCCTGAATAATTCCTGTCAAGACTATAATGCAATAAAAAATCAAAAAAATATATTAAAATTAACAAAAAACCCGACTGCTTACAAAGCGAACTAAAAAGACGTAAACAAGAAGAAAATCATGCTGTTCATCTGGTTTTGGTCAGCCAGCTCGTGCATATGTGTATATGCACGAGCTGGCTGACCATAACCAGACGTATCTTCTGACTATACAGCATGATTTTCTTCTTGTTTACGTCTTTTTAGTTCACTTTGTAAGCAGTCGGGCTTTTTAGTTATTTTTTTAGAATAAGGTACATTTAAACATATAAGTGTTGTATATTTTTGTAATCACCTCTTAAAACCCTTTATTTTGATACCCCACAAGATGGGTTTGGAAGAAAAGAAAAATTCGGCCCCCACAATATGGCGCCCAAAATCCGTCATTTTGCCCTTTTCCAATTTTAATGTAGCCAGTGACACTCGAAGAATTAAGACGAATCGATTGACGTAAGAATCATCAAAATCTGTCAACGCGTTAGGTCTCTAGAACACCACATAGGTACAAACATACATACATAGACTGATAAACACATTACCCTCCTTCGGCAGTCGGTTAATAATAAGTCCATCATCACTGATAGTAGCTAATCAGCCTGATATTTTGGTGGAGGACCGAATCAAGAAGCGTGAAATGATTGTTGACATTACCCTCCCGCATGACGGGAACCTCGCGAAAGCCGAGAAAGATAAGCAAATCGAGTATCTTGACTTGGCTCGCGAGGTTTTCGACACGTGTGATGTGGATTGAGCGATCATTGTACCGATAGTCGTACCAGCCAATGGATTTATAGCCACGAGCCACGACCAACACCTTAAGAGGCTCTCGTTAGGCGGCTGAATCAAGGACTTGATTCAGTAAGCAGTACTTCTGGACACGGCTTATATTGTTAGGACGTTTCTCTCTCTGGAGCCCTGACCGCCGCCGGGTAGCCTGGACCCGGTTCCCAATACCGGTGGGCCTCTATTTTTTATATGATATAATATTTTGATATAATTTTATATGATAAAATGAATTTCTAAAAATATAAAAAAATGGAGATTATAAGAAAATAATTTAAATAAAGTAATTAATAATACTACCAGCCTGTATCTGTCCCACTGCAGGGCAAAGGCCTCTTCTCATGCCGAGAAGGCACGAGCAATAATCACCGTGGTTGCTCAATGCGGGTTGGCGATTTCAGACTTATATTAACTATAAGTCCAGCACCTTAATTGCGTATCTGTTTTAACAGCACGGAACAAAATCCTTACCTTTAATTTTGTTTACTCAAAAATATTCATTGTGTGGTTTACGCTGTCGAGTATAAGGATATTTGAATATATGAAGCAAAAAAGGCAAGGGAAACGATCCATTCTCTAATCTTTGAACTTACACAATTGGGAAGCACGTTTCCCAACGATATTGCAGCGATGTCCAAGATAAACTTAGAAAGTACATATGCATTTGAAAAAGTCACATTCATACTTGCTCGGATTTGAATCCATGACTTCAAGCACGAGAGGCGAGGTCTTTAGCCATTGGGCCACTATGAATTGAAAATCAGTGTAAGTTTACCTTATTATTTCGGAACTTGGATACAACTAACTCATAATCTATGGCAGCAAATAAAGAATAAAAGAAGGCGTTTCAGAAAACATTAGCCTATTTGCTGTTTTTTAACTTTTTAACCGACTTCGCAAAAAGAAGTGGTTAACCGACTTCGCAAAAAGAAGTAGGTTATCAAATCGACTGTATTTTTTTTTTTATGTTTGTTACCTCAGAACTTTTTATTGGGCGAACCGATTTTGATGATTTTTCATTTGAAAGCGGGTGCTTGTCATGTGGTCCCATTTAATTTTCATCAAGATCTGGTGAAGAACTTCGGAGAAATACATCAGAACTCTTCAATAAATGACGGCAAATCACTCTGGATAGATCCAATCGCATCTCTGTTTATTGTTTACACCATTTCATAACATAACATCACACTGGTAGGCTCTTAAGGGGTACGCAGGTGTGAACAGTTCACCCTGGTAGAGTATACCATTACGTTTAAGTTTCATGTTATTGGGTTAATCTATTTTAGCTTCACTTTGGGCATTATACGCGTAGGTACCTAGCCTATTGAACTGGTCCATTGTGTAACACAACTAAAAAGTGAAAAATAAAAATCTTTTTTACAAAAATTACAACCGACTTCCAATCAAAAACACTACAAAGTAAAAAAATAACTTCAATTTCGGAAGTCGGTGTCAAAAAACGATGAAACGAAAACAGAAACACCGACTTCCGAAATTGTAATTTTTGTAAAAAAGATTTTTAACTCATCGAATATTGCCATTGTATGTTTACACTGGCTCTGTAATGTTTGGTATAATGACGGATAGTATAATATCACTTGAAAGAACGTTCGCATGATATAATTTTCATAAAAACAAATAATCTAATTTCATGTGATCTAAGGTAAACTTCATTTGTTCTAATAATATTTAGTACAACATTCATTTCATATAATTTTTAATTTGTATAGTGCTCTTTGTATGGTACGTTCATTTGACCGCATTTTCATATTAAATAATCTTCTAAGGTTAAGCTCCGTTCTAGAGAAAAATAATTGTAAACTAAGATCAAAACACTAAAGTTGCTTCTGCATCGTCTCCGGCGCTGCGGGAAGTACAACGCCTTCGCCCTTACGTAACAAAGGCACCCATGCTCACCGCCGCGACTTCGGCTTTGAGGTAGCCTCCAGCGCCCAGCCTCTACCGCTACTGGTCGCACAGGAGCCTTTGTGTCGTTACAGCAAGCGGGGGTTGCTCTCCCTTCGCGCCTTTGGTTTTTATATACGCTCTAGGGGTAGCAGCTAAAAGACTAGAGAAGCGGTGCCCTCATTCGGTTTTGGAACAGATTCAACCTATTTAACCGCAATCCGGTGTAAATATCGAGATCGCAATAGTCAAGACAATTTGTGATTTTAGCTATATGACAGAAATAAAAATAAAAAAATATCCATCGACCCGCATTAAAGCAAACGCCTGTTGGATGTTTGCTAAAAACTTTTCAGTTTCCACACACCTCACACGGAAGATAGAACTGATCCTGGTCCTAGCTTGGTCTTGCTCCTTATTAGGAAAATTTGAAATATGTAGACGAGTCCAAATCAGACTTAGTCATGACTCGTATTCGCAAAACTTACCAGCAGCTAAAGCAGTGCAAACTTTGTTGACGAATAGGAAGATGGGAACATTCCATGGCAAAATAATACCGGACACTCCAACAGGTTGTCTAAGGGTGTATGAGAACACCTCACCATCTGTTGACAATAGACGAAACATGTACTGAATGTAGAGTTTTAATTATAACCTGTGGTTCTTTTTCGTATGTATTTTGCTCTTACCAGCAGCCAAGGTATCGCCTTTAATTTTGTCAGCACAAGATGCAATGTACCGGATCGAATGGACGGCTGCTCCAATGAATCCAATTCCGTTGTTAAGAACCATGCCGTTGTTGTAGGATTCTAGCTCTGCAAGGTACTTTCCGTCTCTCTCTATAAGGTCACCAAACTTGCGAATAATTTCTCCACGTTGAGAAGCATCCAACTGTCTCCATTCCGAGTTACGGTGGAATGCACGCTTTGCTGCAGCAACTGCCAAGTCAATGTCAGCCTGGAAATAGTGATGCAGGTCTCAAATTGCCTTATACATGGATGAAAATACACTTTCACATGTAAGGATCGTTGTAAGTTCTGTAGATTTTTCCCCACGGGATAAAGGCTTAAGTAAGTTTATGCTTGTCTGTATTGTAATATAAGTCTTCATCTAGCAAACCTGCCATAGAGGCATTTTTATTTGTGGAAGAAATGACTTTTATCAGTCACTACAAAGATGAAACACAAGGTCAAAGATATTCAAATTTTACTAAAGAATAAGCAGGACTGGTTGGTAAAAACTATTACCTGAGTAAGATAAAAAACCTGTCTAGAGATGCAAATTTGGATATTTATCCTTAAAGGAATAAATGGTATGGTGTGCAGCAATAGTAGATGAATGTGATGTTTCAAAAGAACAATGGCATAATCTAAGCTGACTTGAATTTGAGCTCTGAAAGTGTAATACGAAAGAAATTCCATTAATTATCAACGTTTTTTCAAAGTATAACATTAACTGGTTCACCACGGATAAAAAAAAACAATAAATATGAAAGTTACTAGTAACTTTCATTAACTAAGTTTTGCCATTTTATACTTATTCTGCCAAGAGACAAGTAAAAGTAACTGTAGTAGGTAAGTATAATATCATTATTGTATTTTTTTATTATAATTAAACGGAGTAAATGAATTAAAAATACAGTTTATGTCTGTGTGTAGGTGTTCCTTGCAGGTAGGTAAGAATACTGTAGTGTAGGAGAAATAAATGAATTACGTTCAATTAATGATAGGCAAAAACAATTGTACCCAAGTCTAAAAAATTGGTTGTTGACGACGACCTTTTGATACACGTCAAATACTTTATATCTATTCTTATAATTATATCTATTCTTCTATATAAATATAGTCTTTCTAAAGAGTACATTTTCCATTTCATGCTAAAATATATAGGTTAGGGAAATACTTATGCGATATTGCCCTTTTACTTTTCTCAAAATTGAATAACATTACCTATTAAACACATTAAAAGTTACCTTACATAACCTACTAAAGTTCATGACTGAATATCTATTATTCTAGGCATTCTCGTACAAAAATTGTTACACAAACTAATTCAGAAGATGAACCAGAGTTAAACCAGATATTTTTTATTTAAAGACGTAGGAATTTAATCTTAGCTAAAACAATGTATAGGCTTCTGCCATTGTCCTTTAAAGATACGTGGGATTTTACTAACAGACTTCATTTGAGATAATTATACATTGAAAGATTATTTTGTTGATAATGCCAAATATATTGGGATAGATAAACTCAAGAGAACGAATATGATGTTTTAAATTTAAATATATGTCGATATACCTAGTACTTAAATATAAATTGATATCAATTACAGTAGTCATAGCGGATCTTTGTGTCTCTGAAGTTGGCTCTGCGAACTATTGCGCAAGAAACGATGGACGATGCGACAAAAGTGAGCGAGTGAAAAAGGCAGTTATATAATACTATTTTCTACTTCAACATTGACACAAAAGTAGCAACTGCTGGTCTTGCAGCCGACGTCAGAGTTACAAAGATCTGCTGTGACTTCCTATTTAAATGCTAGTTGGGTCGGCTTCTATTTTTTGTGCTGTCTGTATTATAACCTAACAATCATATCGACAATTAAGTGCTTTGTTTTTGCACTTGATAAACGTTATCAATTATTATATTATGTTGCTATGCAAGTCATTCAAGGCAGATTTTCAACTAAATGTATTTAATTATTTCTGATTACGGTTGACTCTTCTCATGGGTAGCAATAATAAACTCAAATAAGTATCAAGAAAGTAACTTACATGTGAAAAACTCGTACCTATATTATAATCAGTGTTTTTTCAAAGTAGTTTTTTATTGCCAAAGGTTTTTAACAATTGTCAAAGCTAGCTTGAATTCGTCACAACAGGTCCTGTTACATATGCCGAATATTTCTGTCCGATATTATTTTTAGATACCTTTGACTGTTTTTTTTTTTCACAGAACCTACTGCAGGGATGGCGAACCTACGGCACGCGTTTTCGGGCACGCCAATATAAGGTAATTTATTTAGCATCCAGATAATTTGAAACAGCAGGCATGACATCGAATTCTATTTTTAAATCGACAAATTATAAGTCTGTACATAATATGATTGTTGTACGAATTTCGGGTTGAAAATAAAGAGTAAATAAGTAGCATTGTTTTTATTAAGTCACCAATTCAAGATTCTTTGCACGCGGCACGGCATTTTCACATTTATAAAAATATATTCGCCATCCCTAACCTACTGGATTAGGTAATGGTAAATTTTGCACCTGCATCTTCTAATATCGCCTGACTAATAACTCTAAAGCCAATGTTGGCAAGTGGAGTGGTGTTATATGAATCTGGTTTCCTTCAGTATATACATACCTTGTCACCTTCGGCGACTTTGGCGATGACGGAGCCGTCATGAGGAGTGTAAGCATCGAAGGTCTTGCCGCTTTTCGCGTCCACCCACTCGTTATCGATGAACAACTGAAAGTACAATTAAAATAAATTGCTCACATTTTGCTATGGAAAATGTGTGAGTTTAACATCCATATTTATGTGTAAATATTTTCGCGCACCGGTAATCGTCTTATATATTATATCAAATAGTAATTACCAGATAGCGTTGGTAATCGTCTGATATGACATCATACCATATCAACAGAACGATTCTGGACTTGGCGTGGCATAGGATGCCACTATTATGCAACATTTATAAGAGAGACCAAGGCCACGTCGCGGGGACTCAACAGGCTTCATTCTTCTTTCATTGATTTAGTACCAATGGAACAATTTGGGGAGTTTACTGCAGTTATAATACTAAAGATCGAGATTTAATAAAACATAAATATAGATGTGTAATATAATTTTTTATTTAATTTTGTACATTACGATTAAGTTGCCGTGCAAACTTTTATATTTTACCTTTAAATTTGATTTTTATTTCGAAATGTCTAAACATCAAAAAAATCTCAAATACAAAGAAAAAAAAAAATTAATCTTATCCGTTTCGTTATTTAAAAATATTTTATACTTTCGTATTGAACAGTCAATTTTAATCATCAGTCATTGAATACTTCTAGATTTTCAGCTTGATTTATAAAAAAAAAAAATAAGTCTTGAAACTAATATCGAGTATTAAAATTTATTTTAATTTTTTTGAATCATAATTGTTTATAAAAACCGGCCAAGTGCGAGTCGGTCTCGCGCACGAAGGGTTCCATACCATTATCGCAAAAAACGGCAAAAACAAGTTTGTTGTATGGGAGCCCCACTTAAATATTAATTTTATTCTGTTTTCAGTATTTTTTGTTAATAGCGGCCACATAAATACATCACCTGTGAAAATTTCAACTGTCTAGCTATCACGGTTCATGAGATACAGCCTGGTGACAGACAGACAGACAGACGGAACGCAAAGTATTAGTAATAGGGGCCCGTTTTTACCCTTTTGGGTACGGAACCCTAAAAACGACATACTACCTTCATATATAACATAAAATTTTTATATATATGACATTATTTTTTTTCTGAGTGTCCTAAATTAAAATTATAGGAACTACAAACCTTAGTGTATTTAATTGCAGGAGCCATTTTATTTAATTATTTTTATTTTGTTTCAACAAAATCACTAATCACAAGCACAGCACGTCTATCGACTTACGCGACGCTTCTGAATGTGTCTGAAGGCCTGATAAAAACACACTTACATTGAATGACAACATTTAGACGTGTCACGATGATAATCCACTTGGTAGAAACAGCCGCTGCAACACAAACATTGTTCATTGATAGTTTTTAATTTTTTTTGAACTTTGATTTGAGCAGGAACCTGTCAAATATTAATATAGTATCTAATTATTTAATATACCAATTACTAATTACATTTTTAAGAAGTTATTTTATTACAAATACCAAATATGTATTTGTATTTTAATTACGTATTTTAATTCAAAATAGCATATAAATATTAATATATAACCTTCTGTTATATATATGTGACTGATCATTAGATAGTGCCATAAATAGTAAACGCACTAGCTGAGTAATTTGAGCTGGAATAAATATTAATAAAGACGAATTAATATGTATTCGAGGTACAATGAAACGACTGCCTTTCTCAGTAGCTAGTTTATTACTGAATTACCCACTAGAGAACGATACATATATCACCTAACATTAATTTGGAAACCTGTAACAATGGACAATTATAGGAATATAAACACAACAATAAAACATTTAACAAAGCGATCTTATAAGAAACTTAGAAATATTGCTTATAATTAACAGGTTTACGCGACCTCTGGGTACGTCCAGTCAATGGAAATTTCGCAGAACTAGAGCTAGGTTCAATATAGGGACTAACGACAACCTCAGCTGGTTCTGAATCATTACTGACACTTTTGCATGCCTCTGCCCACTACTCATTATCCTTATCTCTCTATGGCATTACCCCATTATCATCTGTTGCCGACACTATCATATCTGCCAAGACCGGCACCCCCTGCTCGCCCACGTCAGTGGCCAAAGCAGAAGACGGTGAGCTAGATACTGGCGTTGGCATCGCGGGTCGTGCTTGGCTCTGACTGAGAGGAGGAGGCGGATTCTGCAGTGGTGGCGCTGGTGAAAAGCTCGGTCCGAGCACCAATGAGCCACCCATTCCGTCCGTTTGCCCAGCTTCACTAACATTCATACCATCTTTACTTATTAACTTTACATCTATTCGAACTTATTGAAACAACCCATTATGTCTCGCCATAGGCTTTGCAAATCTATCAAGAATCGTACTTCTTCAGGGCTTTTATAAGTATCAATATTATAATTTTGAGCCGTCAAATGAATTTTGAATTTAGTCATGACATCAGGACCTAGAAGTGAGGGACCACCATTTTCTAAAACGTAAATTTTGACATTCTGACTTGATTTTAAATATGAAACCGTTGCAATAAAATAACCCAAGAGGCGTGATTTTGTGACCATTATATAAATACATTTTTAAATCACTCTTTAATAGTTTACTATTAGAAAATGATGTAAATATAGGCTTTTCGATTTAACTGAACAGCCTGAACCTGTGTCTAACTCCATACACATTTCTAAATCGTTTAACACCACTGATATTTTTTATAGGATTATTGTCAACATACCTCAAATTAAAAAGTTGACATTCCCTGCAATCATCTTGAGATGTATCTATTTCCTCCGTACCAATATTATGCATATTTGACATTTTAACCGCACACAACTTTTTCAAATGCCCTTTTTGACCACATACGACTTGTAATTCTTAAATTTACACTTTGCCGCAATGTAGTTTTTCATACCACACACTGTACAACGCGCTTGGTTGCCACCGTTGCCATCCACCGTGGCGGCCGTGCCGGCGGAACCCGCTTGACGTAACGTGGCCCTTGCGGCACCAGCTTCCGCCCGCCTGCGCTGATGGTGTCGCCTGCGCCTACGCCAACTACGTGCGCCTGTCTTGCGCATGACGCTTTCTGCGCGACCTCCAATGCATTTGCGAGTGTTAGGTTCTTGAAGTCACATTCAAAAAGTTGGTCACGCCCATGTCCTGTCTTAAAGCCCAGCACGAACTGGTCTCTCAGTAAGGTATCGAGTTCTATGCCAAAATAACAGTATACGGCCAGCCCTCTCTCTCTACGGATGAACCAGGTTCCGAAGCAGACGGTACGATTCGTCTGACAGATGCGTCAACAAAACAGCACTTTGATTTGCATATTTAATGTCGTTTAACTTGATAAATTGCGTCAATTTACCATAAAACACTTCCCACTCAAAAAAAACGCATAAATTTCCGAAGAAACTTGGCATTTTTTTTAAACTCGTGGTTACTTTTTTTTCGTTGACAGATAATATTTATTCGAGGTACAATGAAACGACCGTCTTACTTAATAGCTAGTTTATTACTGATTTACCCACTAGAGGACGATATGTATATTATACTTATCCTCAATTCATTTTCTCCACTCGATCACTCCATCTCACTATCAATTTTAGAGTTACAGTTTGTTATTTATTTGAATTAATCGTTGTAATAGCGATATAGTCGATTGTAGAGGAGAAAGTTTCCTTCATAATAACTTAGAATGACGTAGATAGTAGTAGAATAGACCTTAACTATGACGTAGGTAAGACGCAGGAGACACCTAACTACCTGTGACTCCTAGAAGGTTGTGATTATTCAAAGTTCAAATGTGAAGCCCGGATAATTAATGCGAACGTAGGAGCTCCAACCAAAATACTAATGAACGGAAACAAGCATTACAAATTCGACGTTGAATGGCATAATAAACAGAATCTCACCAGATAAGGTAATGCAGTGCACCGCTAGGAACATAAAATTTACATACATGGTACAAACGTTTCTAATTATAGCACTTTAAAGGAACCCAATGTTTGCCTTTAAAACGATGTTGTGTCATATTGCGTACAATTACAAGCAAAACAACATAAAAACACAGGCCTCCTCACTGTGGGCGAGGGGATGGGCCGTAATCCACCGTGCAGGCCCAGTGCGGGTTGGTGTTGTGTAGAGGATGCTATGTATATTAAGAAAGGATTGATTACTGAGATAATAACTGATGGAAAAGTATGGAAGAAGCAGAGATGTTACGTCGACCCCAAATAAATAATTGTGATAAGGGCAAATGAATCAAATCGCCAACCCGTCTTGAGCAAGTGTGATGATCAATGCAGAAGGCAGTTCTCTGCATAAGAAGGGCCTTTGCCCTGCAGTGGGATGATTAGAGGCTGGTTTTATATAAGGGCAAGTGAATGATGATGAATTGCCAGACAAAGGAAATAGCTATATAATAAGCGCAATTGAGTTTGGAGTCAAGACTTGAACGAGGCCAACGACAGAGTTATCTAAGTTGGGTTTGGTTGGACAAAATTTAAGTCAAATCGACACGCAAAGAAGAAGATGAATTAAAATTCAAAAGCACCTAGTAAAATGAAAGTCATTTTAAATACCTATTGAAATAAATACTATACAAACCAAAATACAAAGCGTCTTCTAAGATTCTGTCTGCACAACGACTCATTATTTTAATCTATACTTTAGGAGGTAATTGCTTTTGGAATCGTCCATTTTTTCCTCATAACTGTACAATTTGCTTAGTGCAAGAACGTGAGACGATGTCTGCCTAGTGTTATTATCCTTGGCCTAGTTTTCGGTAATCCGTTGTAACGTTGAATAGTAACGGTCAACGTTCCTAAATAAATCACCATAGCAAACTGCAGTAAAAACACGCACAGATAAACAAAAATAATAACAAGAATCTTACAACCTAATAATTTAAAGTAAGTAACAAACAGATAACAAACACATTGTAGGCGATAATATTAATAGGATAAATTAAACCTAATATATATATACATACATTATTAACGTTTCAACTCGATAACTTCCCGTGTGGAGGTAGTCAAACATATATATAAAAAAAAGATTTTTAAGATCCAACACCATTCCGGCTTTTATCAACGCACCAGACGGGCATTGACGATCGGACATCTCAGCTGATTACACGTACACTCGCTCCACAGTATCGTTCCTACATACTTAGCGTGTCATTTGTGTACTTGTGTACTTTTATAAAATTTGTTTGAATCATAACCAGTACGAGTGTGTTCATAAAAAATAAATCTAGCTTCAGTGTTAACCCAGTATTGGGGTCTAAAGTCACGGTTTAACCACCTGGGACCTTCATTGGAAGAACCTGGCGACAACCTAAGATCATCGTCAACTCTGCGGGACGTCCTCTTGCTGGCGCCTAGTCCTCGGCCTTCCACGTCATCGTGACCGCTTCTGCTGCTGGGCCAGGATAGTACTTAGCGTCTACCTCCATTTAAGAAAAGGCAAATATATAAGAAACTGCTTTTTGTACCTACGACCCTTGTATTAAATTTTATGTTGATAGTGCTGCGTATTATTTCTCTATAAGATAGTTAACCCGCAAACGCTACACCGTGTACAATGGGCGAACTTTATTGTTCGCTTTGTGGTATATTGTGGTTCGTTTTCGTAGTGAGATATTTCTATTCGCTTCTTGCTCGTTTTTTATTACTGTTTGTTTTGTTAGACCTACTATTTTGTACAGGTAGTCGTGTGCCTGCAATCATACCGTCGCATTCTATTTACTTGTAACTTAAGTGAATGCAACTGTATAAGCTTAATGATTGCTTGTCAATTAAGCTAATAAAGTTTAACGCCTTCAGTTGCAAGATTTACAAAAGTAGTTGCAACAATGCAGTTCTTATCTATTTAGTAGATACGAAGTACTTTGGCGTAATAATAGATGCAGGTATCCATTATTATCTTCAACTTACCTTGTCATTATTAAAGATGAAAAAATTATGTGATGTGAATGTTAAGGTTTTTGTGGTAAACTATACACACACAATTACACAATCACAATCATACTTAAATCCTATTCCTGTTATCAAATAATTTCCTTATTAGTGTTAATTATTACCTCAAACTTATTTATTTTTTCACTCTTGCATTGCAAAATTAGAGGGGAGATAAGCGAGAGTGACGATAACATCTAGTCAGCCCCAAGTCAACCTCACCTGCACGCTCTGGAAATTTGTACACACAAACAAACAGGGACGACAGCCTTTCAGCTGTCGTGGCGCTCCCTGCTAGACAACTAACGAGGCAATGGCGACCGAGCTGTGGCGATATAACCACTCACCTGCTTGGGTTACCAGGCAGAAGAGGTTTCAGCAGCCTTGGGACCCAAATATCCTCAAAAACGACTGATGCAGAAGATAAGGGGAAACCACTGCATTATATTCCCAAGACAGTCACCATGAAAGTAGTATTAAATAGAGAACGCTGCGTCTGGGGCGCACGGTGTGAAGTTGGTTACCGACCATGGAGTAGTAAGAGACCAGGCTCACTATGGAAATCCAACTACTGGAATCTCCATCAAGCTGCGACGCACAAGGCGATAGGGAAATGGAATGTACGCAGCCTACTAAATTCCGGCAAACTCACTATCCTGAAAAGAGAAGTTGAAAGATGTGGCATAAACATCTGTGGAGTCAGCAAGACATACTGGAAAAACAATGGACATTTCGGTACTGACAACCACGTCTTTTATTTTTCAGGCCACGAAAAAAACAGCCAGAAATTTGTAGCCTTTGTAGTTCTATCCAGCGAAGGAATAGTGTTATAAGTTACAAGCCAGTAAGCGACCGGATAATCAGCATTAACCCCTTGTATGGCGAACGCAAATCTACGCGAGACATAATGGCTTTTTCACTGTATCTCGAATGTTGTATACCCCTTGTATGTTGATACACGGGGTTAAGCTGATAGCGTCGCCAGTGAATCTGAACCTTATATAGGTATACGCCCTTACGAGCACTGCCAGTGACGAGGTAATTGAAAGATTTTACTCCAAACTGGAAACCACCATATCCAAAATCCCCAACAGAGAACTTCTTGTCATCCTGGGTGATTTCAACGCAAAATTTGGAGCAAATGCTCAGCAGCTTGGCAGGTGCGTCGGAAATTTTGAACTCGGTATTCGGAACGACAGAGGTGACAGGCTCATACAATTTGCGTCCGAAAATGATCTAGTTATTACAAACAGCTTCTACCAACACCACCCTCGAAGGCTATATATACACTTGGACATCACCCGATGGAAAATACCGCAACCAGATAGACTATATTCTGGCTCGATCGCGGTGAGGGTCATCTGTCACGAATGCCCCTACACTACCGCAGGCTAATTACACAAGCTATGAGCTTGAAGGACTAGATATCATAGGTGTGAAGAAGTACAGACACTACTTATATGGAAAAAATTTCAAGATTGTAAAAAGAAAAAAAACAAAACGACAGATATGACGTGAAGAAAGTAGATGTGATGGCAAAAGGTCCAGGCAAAATATATATATGAGTATGTATATGGCCAGATGACCAGGAGTGAAATCGCGTAAGTATGTGAGGTTCATGAAGTATGTTTGTTGACTGCATGAAAATGATAGGTATTAGGAAATATTATTTTACTAGCTTTCCGCCCGCAGCTTCGCCTGCGTGGATTACACGATTTTGACCGTTTCATTTCTTGCAGTTCTGGTGGGGTATTGCAAATTATTATCCAAACCTAGTTTTGCTCCCGCGTCTTTGTTCGCGTAGACTAGTTCAAGTAATTTTGAAGATAAACAATTTAATTTTCTTACAAACTTTAACACCTCTTTTTACCCCTTTTAGGGATGAAATTCAAAAAATCCTTAAAGATGTATTTTTTTATTTATATTTAGAGGCTAAATACCACATTTTATTCATTTCAAATTAAAAATGACAGAGTTTCATACAAACTTTTATCCCTTATTTAACTCCCTTAGGGGTTGAATTTCGAGAAATCCTTCCTTATTCCTTGTCTACATTATAAAGGAAAACTTCTGTGCAAAATTTCAGCTTTCTAGATCCAAGGATTTGGGCTGGGCGTTGATGAGTCAGTCAGTCAGGACTTGTCTTTTTATTTATATAGATAGATGTGTGTTTTCTCTATTTTGTTATGTTTTAGATTCGTAGTTACACAAAGTTGTTAAGGGTAAGCATCACAAGTAATTTGTAATTGATCATAATTATGGTAATTGTAAAGAAATAATAAGAAGTTAACGGTTATTTTGTTATGTAATAAGAGTTCAGTAAATACGTTCCTATAAATAAATAAAATGTTTATAATTTATTTTCTGGAATTGTTGATGGTCTAAAGTATATTTGTTTGAGATTATTGTTTTTAATTTATTTAAGAACACAGTTTCATAATGTTTCTGAAACTCAAATGAGACTTAAATTAAGTATAGTTGTAAATTGTTGTCGTATGCTGTTGTTGTTGGGTCTTAAAATGAACATGGACAAAACCAAGATCATGGTGAACGCCCATGTAGCACCCACTCCTATCAAGATCGGAGACTCTACACTCGAAGTTGTAGACGATTATGTCTACCTGGGACAAACGATCCAGTTGGGTAGGTCCAACTTCGAGAAAGAGGTCAACCGTCGAATCCGACTCGGCTGGGCGGCGTTCGGGAAGTTGCGTGGTATCTTCTCGTCCAATTTACCGCAGTGTCTCAAGACAAAAGTCTTTGACCAATGTGTGTTGCCAGTGATCACCTATGGGACCGAGATATGGTCGCTCACAATGGGCCTTATCAGAAAGCTTAAAGTCACCCAAAGGGCAATGGAGAGGGCTATGCTCGGCATTTCCTTGCGTGATCACGTCAGAAATGATGATATCCGCAGGCGAACTAAAGTTACCGACATAGCCCGGAGAATTGCTAAACTTAAGTGGCAGTGGGCAGGGCACATTGCTCGCAGAACGGATGGCCGATGGGGCCGAAAGGTTCTGGAATGGCGACCGCGAACCGGAAGACGATACGTTGGAAGGCCTCCCACTAGGTGGACCGATGACCTGGTTAAGGTTGCGGGAAGGCGCTGGATGCGAGACGCACGGGATCGGTCAATGTGGCGACGCCTGGGGGAGGCCTATGTCCAGCAGTGGACGTCTTTCGGCTGAAATGATGATGATGATGATGATGATGCTGTTGTTGTGATGGTTGTATGAGATAACAGTGTTTGAAACATTGTGTCTGAGGGCAGACACAGTGCAGGATGGCCGAGTGTGGAACGAATTTTGAGTATAACGAACGTATCCAGAGGTGTGAGTGAAAGGTATAAGAGTGAAAGGGACAGAAAGAGAAAAACAAGATGGCGGGCTGTGCAAGGAACGAGACAGACGTGTTATTTAAGTTTTTTTTATAAATTTGTATCTGATTTCACTAAAATAAACAAGTTTTCAAGCGCGACTAACCATTTTATTTCACCACTCGATCCCACAGTATACGTAGTACCTAGTTTTATCTTTTAAATTTCCACCGATTAAAACTAAGCTTAAAATGTCGTTGAGGATTCGTTGCCACCTGAATGCTTAAGCCAGAATTTATACTGGTTGTAACTGCGTCGTGGATAGGCGTCATCCTACCAACAAATTTATTCCTAAGTTTATCTTACTAAACATTTAAAATTACTAAAACCTTTTTTCTTAAAACTACGTAGTAATGTTACGCATTAATCACTAAAAAATCGATCACAAAGGACGTATTTTCTGCTGAGAAAAAAAAACAAATGGCGCGCATTTTGTACTATTGTAAGTCTTCGATACTTAATATTTAGCAAGAAAAGTTTTAAAACATGGAAATAGACAGCGATAACGATATGAATTCAGCTCCAGAAATTATAAAAAGCGCTGCAAATGAAATTGTTTATTACCTTTTGCCGCAAAAGTCGCGGAATAATTTTGTCTTATTAACTTGAGTTTTTATTTTGAGTAGGTTTATTTTATCACGGTAGGTAGATTGGTAGTTGAAAGAAAAGTAGATTACGCACCTTGCTAAAGTGATTAATTAATGCACTCGTGTTAATTTAGTGCCGTTGCATGTGCTCGGGCACCAAATTAACACTCGTGCATTAATAACTGACTTTGCGCTCGATGCAACAATCTACTATTTGTATACTTTTATATATAATTTTCGGTGTATTTTTATTGTAAAACGAAATTATACCCTTTAACGTGGCGTTAAGTCTTTTTTCCTCTTTTCATAACGTCATACTTTATGTATTTAACATTTATTTAGAAACCTTACAAACCATAAACACGCATTGAAAAAATGTGTAATTTTACCTAAATTGCTGCTATTGGTCTTATCTAAAAAATAACTTCTTTCAATTCACGGGATCTTCTAAACAGCTTATAGTTATTATTTGGGCAGACGGAAAATCAAGATGCACCTTTAGAATTTCTTAGGTAAGGAAATCACAACATTTTTGACTTCGGTGTAAGCGTGAAGGCAGTCCAGGCCACTGAAAACAGAAAAGAACTCATATTATCAAGAGGAACAAACACGAATAAGTAAATCTAACCTAATATAATAAAGAGGTAAATTGTTTGTAAAAGGTTTTATTAATCTCTGTAAGAACCAACTTTAGCAATAAAAAATAGTATTTCACGGTACGAAAGCTATTGCAAAGTGTAATTCATCATCATCAGTCTTTTTAATCTTCCCACTGCTGGGACACAGGCCTCCTCTCTGTGAGACAGGGAATGGGCCTGATTGTTTTCCTTCACCGTTTTTAGAGCAGTCGTGATGAAATAATTTACACAAAGTAAAGCGCCTTCCTGTCTGTGGGTTCGAACCCACGACCTCTGAAACTTAAGTCGGGGCCGTTACCACTGCTCCACCACTGCCCAAAGTGTAATTGAATGTATATTATGTTAAAACATGAAATTTCTCATGGACGAAATCGCGAAGAGTTGCTACTCGTACTTTAATGATTATGGTTTAGCTATTTTTGTGATAAGATACTTGCTTAGAAATAAGATAAAGTAACAAGTGGCCATGCATTACTATTTACATATCTTATTAATAACACAATGTTATTGAATTCATAATCATTTCAACCGAAGATGACCACTGCTGAAAATAGGCCCCTCTCAGGTGTCACCACATCGGCCGGTCTTATGTGTCTCGCAACCTGCAGATTATCTTATTGAAACGATTGAATAATTAATTTTTTGGGATGACTTACTTATCTCGATCAATTCCAGAATCTTTGAAACCTCCGAAAGGTGATTGAGGGTTGCTTCTTCGGTATATATTTTAATGTAACAGTACACCGCAGACTATCCCCTTTTCAGGGTTCTGTAGTCAACAAAGAACCCTTATAGTTTCGCCTTGTCCGTCTGTCTGTCCACCCGCAATTTATATCAGAGACTATTAGTACTGAAAGCAATAATTTGGCATGGATATACATATTAATATAAGGTATAAAGTATACAGAAGGACCATTCCCGTCATTTTCGAAAATTGTTACCTAAACTTGACAGATTGACTAGTTTTGCTATATGTATTTTGATTCTGATTTTTAAAAAGGTGTAGGTTATATAAGTTTACAAACACTACAATACTTCGATTCGATACATTCGATTCTAAACATATATCATATAAGCTTATATGCCTTAGAGGGTAGACAGAGCATCAAATATCAATTAAAGATTACGACGCCACATACGACGATGATTGAAGGGTAGACCGCGACAGAGTTCTGTATAATCGTATTCTGTATGTCGTAGAACTGCCCGAGAATCCCTGTAAAATCGTAATGTCATTGTGTGCGTGCAAAATTGCACTTTATTCCTAGTGTAATCTCTGTCGGCGGCGCGCCGCCACTTACGTCTTTATGAATCACGCCTACAAGTGGTAAAATATTTTTTTAAGGTACACGTAAAGTGAGAATGTTTTGTTTCTCGTCTATCCCATGGTTTGGGCAATCGCTGGATAGCCCAATCAAAAGTATTACGGGTCTTTGAAACCATTTTCCGATTCAGGGATTCGTTTGCGTAAAATTAAGCTTTAAATTGCTAATTTATGTTAGAGTCAAGTGCCTCTCCCTGTCAATTAAATAGTTGCTTATGTGAAAAAAATCACGGCAGTAGTATATATAACAAAATTAAAGGAAAAATTATCACAGCTAAGAAGGCTTTACTAGTTTACGAGTAATAGTCGACCAACTTATAAAATATACTAGACAAAATAAAAAAAAAATTGTACAAATTTCATTAAAACGTTACTTATCATGGTCCTATGTGGGCCTGTTTTTAGACGTTGTGTGTCGCCGAAACCGTTTAAATGTTCATGAAACAACAAAAAGCCCTCTTCTTAGTCCGCAGTATTGTGCAACTACGGCACCCTATTACTGCGCGTGGCCCGACACTCACTTGGCCGGTTTTAATTTTATGTTCTCTCGGTCCATCCAAATGTTGTCTGGTAGATATCGCTGTCAGCGATTAGATCGCCTTTGTACCCATAAATGTATTTTTTTAAAATAAATTTATGCAATTGCAAAACTCAAAAACTACTGAACGGATTAACATGCAAGTTTCGCCAATAGACAGAGTGATTCATGAGGAAGGCGTGTAATTTGTTAAAGTTTTGTACTGACTGGAGACACGTATTTGTTTTCTTTTTGGGTGTTGTTGAAGGGTTGCAATTGCGTTGGTTTTGTTTTAAATAGTGAATTACTTTAAAGTAAAATTTCAAGTTCGCATTTTTGTTTTGTGTTTGGTAGTTAAGGACCTATTTTATAATTGTTTATTGTAAAATAGCCCGCAATTTTTTTTGCGAGATTTCGAATATTATCCAACATATCTGTAGGATAAAATTCGAAATCTCGCGAACATTCGCCATTCTTATGTGCATGTTTGGTAGTTAAGGACCTATTTTATAATTGTTTATTGTAAAATAGCCCTCCACCCGCAATTTTTTTTGCGAGATTTCGAATATTATCCAACATATCTGTAGGATAAAATTCGAAATCTCGCGAACATTCGCCATTCTTATGTGCAGTAGTGAAGGCGACCAAAAATAAGCTACTGATATCAATAATAAATGAGGTATCGTAGATATCTAAGGTTTATTCGTTTGGGACGATTCGTTATTTAATTTAAAAAAAAAAATTACGTTGTCGACACAAATTAAAATCTTAAAGCTTAATAACCCCATTCTGCCCCGTTGTATGTCAAGCTTTTAACAACCCAAAAATTTTATTCAATCATTACTTCTCTTTTTTAATTTTCGTTTATGTTAGTCAGATTGCGCAGTAAGATTCTTAAAAAAAACATGGTAACGTATTATGTTAATTTTGATTGTTTACATTATTTTTTTAGGCTGATGATTGATTTCATTCTCAAGTAATTCGATTTTTTTACACAAACAAACTGCAACCTTTTTACCCATTTAAAGATTGAATTGCCGAAAATTCCTTCTTCATCCACCATTAGCCCCCTACATCAAAAACAAAACCCTGTGCAGTAAGATTTTTAGCAAACTTCAAAACCCCCTATATCGTCTTTTGGGTGTAGTTTAGAAAAACTAATAATGACAACCTTTATTTTTTACTTAGGTTGGTATTTTTGCCAATATTCAAGAATATTAGCCGAAGGAGATTAAATTTTTCATACAAACTATCAACTACATTTTTATCCCCTTAGGGATGGAATTTCCAAAAACCTTTTCTTAGTGTTCACTTACGTCACTTGAGGAAACTTTTTGCCAAATTACATGCTTCTAGGCCTAGTTTGGTTGGGCTGGTTTTGGATGCGCGTTGACCGATCAGTCAGTGATCAGTATCTTCTTTTACATAATATAGATAGATCGACTTTTATAAGTTATTGGTTTTGTTTTACGTTGTGGATCCCTTTAAAGATCAAGGCCAACTGCCCGTGTGAAGCCTGTCACTATTATTTTACTAAAGATGAAGCAGAACTGTTTCGTAATAACTACTTAATACGTAAGGTAAAAAACCTGTCTAAACATGCAAACTTGGTTATTTTTAACACCCGACGGAAAAAGAGGGGTCTTTGTGTATTTGTGTCAAAGTCAAAATCAAATATATTTATTTCAACTAGGCTATTATATGGAACTTTTGAACGTAAAAAAAATTACGAGTAATGAAAATTGATTCTACTATTACTTAATATATTACTTAATAAAATACTATTCGGAAAAGTAGCTTGTAATGGAGAAGAAAGTGTATTTGTGTATCTGTCTGTGGCATCATAGCTCCTAAACGGATAAACCGATTTTGATTTAGTTTTTGTTTTAAAGGTGATATTATCAGGAGTATTCTTGGCTATGTTTGATGGAAATCGGTACAGCCTTTCAAAAGTTATGGGCGTTTTACTACTTGAATCGGGGCATTTTCGCAAGAGATCGTGTCATAATTACGTGTTCGATAGATTGTTGATCGAAGCGTGTCTACTACTAGATAAATTATTTAGTTTAAAAGTATGAAATATAAAAAAAATATCGGAGAAGTTTGGATTTTTTTAATTTTTACTTGTTACTTAAAGGAATAACAAGTAAAAATTACATTTCTGAAACATAAAAAAATTAAAGATACGTGGGATTTTATTAACCGACTTCATTTGAGATACTAACAACATTCTTGTGTTGATTTTTCCAATTATATTGGGATAAACAAGCTCAAGAGAACGAAGATGATGTTTTAAGTTTGAATAGATATCGACATAGTACTTAAATGTAAATTGATATCAAGTACCCCATTTAAAGGCTAGCCTTTAAAGTTTTTCAACTGCAAAAAGTAGACTGACATGAAATGGTTCGGTTGGTCCTTTGGGTTCAGGATATAATTAACTATCCTTCACTGTGTTTCAGCTGAGCAGAAGGAAAATTCCTGAGATGTTTTTCAGTGCCACTTTTTTATCTTTAATTAAATTTGGGTCGGCTTCTATTTTTTACCGACTTCTACAAAAAGGAGGTTATCAATTCGATATGTATTGTTGGAATTGCTCTACGTAGGCATATGTTACTCTACGTAGGCTTCTAAACATGTGCGCCATAAGTGTATGTATGTATGTTTGTTTGTATGTTTGTCCATTCCACAGAGCTTAAAGTCCAGAGTCTTCAATCATTGCATCCTGCCTGTTATGACTTACGGTGCCGAGACGTGGATACCCACGGAACGGCTGGTTCATCAGCTCAAGGTCGCTCAGCGAGCTATGTTAAGGGCTATGCTGGAACGAGGTGACCTGGCAGAGAACAAAAGTTGTCGATATGGCTCAGAGAATAAGCAAGCTGAAGTGGCAAAAGGCCAGCCATGTTAGCCGCAGAACCGTTGACCGTTGGGATAGACGGGTTCTTAAAGAGAGCGCGAACTGGTAAACGTAAGGTAGGACGCCCTCAGGCTTGGTCGAATGACGATCTTCGCAGGGTGGCTGGTAGTAGCCGAATGAGAGTTGCCGAAAGCCTATAGCCTATGTCCAGCAGTGGACTGCTATAGGCTGAAGATGATGATGATGTTTTTACATGCATTTCGCCGAAACTAGTTAACGGATCGTGATATTTTTTTATTGTATTAGGTATCTCTCAACTTGGGGAATAGTATAAGTTTCATCAAAATCGGTTCCGCAGTTGTTCAGATATGAAACATAATTATAATCGAACTCCTTAGCGATGAACAGCACGAATGTATAAATTGAGATTTTACGGGTATTTTGTCAATCCTTTCGATACCTTACTATAGAACTTGCTCACTTCTTAGTGATCGTGTACAAAAACCTAAAGAGAAAAAAATCAGAACAAAAAGAACCGACTTTCGAAGAAAAATACTAAAATGAGCAATTTTACTTTCGTTTCGGAAGTCGTTCTCACAAAACGACGTCTGAAACGAAAATTATGTTGTTGTTTTTTTTGTTTGTTGTCTGACACAACAAATGTCTGTCTGTCTGTATGATTACACATCTATTTACATAATAACATTCATATTGGCAATCAAGTGCTTTGTTTTGGACCTGACAAGTGGTATCAGTGGCCAGCTTGTCGGTTTTTTATCGGTTACATTTCGGGGAGTGTGCGATGGAATCGCATGATTTAATTCCGCCCAGCCCGATCCATCATCGGACAACCAGACGCACGACGATGCGTCATCGGTACATGGTGGACATCCCACCCATACGCACAAAACGTTTTGGGGACACTTTCATTATGCGTACAGCTAAGGAGTGGAATTCCCTGCCGGAGTCTGTGTTTCCCGATAGCTACAATCTAGGGGTCTTTAAGTCGAGAGTGAATAGGTTACTTCTAGGCAAGCGTGCTTCATCGTCGACCACATCATCGCTTACCATCAGGTGAGATAGTGGTCAGACGCGAGCCTATTGACAATAAAAAAAAAAACAATTATAATATGTTGTAACGACAGTCATTCAAGGAAGGTTTTCAATGAAATGTATTATTTTATCATTCCGGAGTACCTATATAGTTCCCATGAGAAGCAATAATAAACTTAAACAAAAAAATAAAGTAAACAAGTAACTAGAAGGAAATTTATATGCAAGAAAACTCATTAATTGCATGTAGAAATAATATATTATGATCAGTGTTTCTTGGAAGTGATTTTTATTTGCCAAGCCTTTTTTACTTTTTTTGTAAAAAATGCTTGCGTATCAAAAAGTACCTACTTATCAATAATCGTATTATTGACGTATTTCCTGTTATACGTAACAAATATTTCTGTCTATTTTTTTAATTAATGTATTTTGTCTCACTGCTAGGCACAGATGTCCCCATAGCCTTCCAATCATCCCAGTGTTTCGCTTTCTCCGGTCAGTCTTCTAACCCCGAGTTTCTCAGCTTTGAATTATCGCAGAATTAATGTGACAAATTGTCAAGCACGCGTTATCTGCTGTGATCGGTTTTTGTTAATTACCTAAATGTTGGCAAATGGAGTGGTGTTTTATGAATCTGTCTCCTTCCAGTATATACATACCTTGTCGCCTTCAGCGACTTTAGCGATGACGGAACCGTCATGTGAAGTGTAAGTGTCGAAGGTCTTGCCGCTCTTCGCATCCACCCACTCGTTGTCGATGAACAACTGAAAAATACAATAAAAAATTATAAGTACTTCGTCTGATTCATTTTCACATTTTCTATAGAAACTTAAGCATCCATTGTTACCTCTTTAAGGATTGTTTTTTCATTCAATATCTACTACAAATCGGTTCAGTGGTTTAGCCATGAAATCCTAAAAAACGGCGAGATAGAGCTATTTTTGCATTGCAATATTTTCGGTATCCGGTAATCATCATAAGTATGATAACAAACAGTAATAAAATTAACAGATAGCGCTTGTAATCTCTTTATATGATGTTATACCATATCAACAAAATAATTGTGGACCTGGTGCGGTATAGGATGCCATTCAGTATTACTAAAGATTATGATTTAATATCTATATAAATAAAATAGCCCGAAGTAAGTAAGTAAAATAGTGGCGGCGCTTGGGGTAGGCCTATGTCCAGCAGTGGACGTCTTTCGGCTGATATGATGATGACATAAAGACAGAGATTTTGATATTTTTATTTTTAACGTTTCCGTTATGTTTCCATGGAAACTTATATCTTCTTATTTAACATAGCAAAACGTCTAACACCGAGAAGAATCTTACTAAAACAAAGCTAAAAAAAAGATTTTTTAATCTTATCTTGAAACGTATAAGTTTACGTAATCAAAAATATTAAACAATATATTTATTATTTTTATTATACGTTTCCTTATTCAAAACTATGAAATAATTTATTGTTTCTTCATCATTAATTAAATATTAATACTTTTCTTTTAAAGGTTAATTTTATTCGGCAATCATTGGAATAACAGGGAATAGATAATAGCAGCCAATATTAGCTTTATGATTTATTCTAAAAAAAAATGAACTATTATTAAGAAATACAATTAGAAACGATATACTTTTTAAGATTACTATTATATTTGTAAGTTTGTAAGTGTTTCTATTTTTAATGTTTTAAAATAAACCAAATACCTAATTATGAAAGCTACAAACCTTAGTATATTTAATTGCAGGAGCCATTTTATTTAATTATTTTTATTTTGTCACAAAAAACACTGATCACAAGCACATCACGTCTAGCGCGGCTCACGCGACGCATGTGTCTGATGGCCTGCCAAAAACACTCATAAATTGTACTAGCTGGACCCGCGGCTTTGCTCACGTGAGTTGTGTATTCTATATTGTTAACAGAAATGTGATTTCAAACTACCTGAAATAAAAACTAAATCGTTAGGAAATTAAGTCTTCGCTTGAAAAAGTCGGTTTTTATAAAGGTGCTGTGACTGACATGACATTTTTTTTTCAAGTCGCTTTTTATATCCGTATTCGCCCACTATTTCTCTGTCACTTAGTATTTCAGTAAAACTGGTATTTCAGTGTTTTGCGTAAATAATGTGATGTGTAAATATAATTAGGGTAAACAAAGGTATGTCAATAGTGCAGTGTTATATTATGTCTTAAAATTTTATGCAAATGGATAGGGAACCATGAAATAGCCTCTTCACCACTTCCACCCATGGTTGACTGGTAGAGAATGCCTAAGGCATTAAGTCCGCCTTTGTACCTTTTGTACATGAAGTCTAAATAAATAAATAGTGTGCGCAAAAACTTTCTAGGCGTTTGATGAAATAAAATGTGATAATTAAAACAGTGATAAATGTATACAGTGATATGTTCGGGAACATAATACTTCCAACAAATATTGTTTCGGCTAAGTGTAACTTCGGTAAAAAATATTTTCGACCAAATGTAACGTCAGAGTAACGAAAAATTTCGAATTGATAATAGGTCAACTGAGACATCTGCAGACGTGACTACGATGAAGTAAAAAAAAACGAAACGATTATAGTTGAAAAGTTTTAGGTGAAATGAAATTCGGTCAAACATTTTGGAACTTATGATTATGGTAACAATTGAATGGGAATGATGGGAAATGGAATTTGGGCATTATAAGCACCTTACTATAGAACTTGCTTATTTAATACCACAACTTTTTTTTACAAAAAACATAACCGAATTCCAAATAAAAAAATACAACAAAGTGAAAAATAACTGAATAACACCGTATGCCGAAATCGAAGTTATTTTTCTTTTTGGCAATACTCCCTGCAGTGCTATTCTGTAAAATATAAATTCTATCATCGAAAACGAGGCGATAGTGACTGTAAAAAAGACAATATTGTATGGGGAGAATCGATCACTTTTCCATTTTTGTTCGAATTTCATTTTACCGAAAACTATTGACTGACCTCTTCTTTGCTATATGTATTATTTGACATATTTTCAGATTGTCGGAATATCATGTGGCATATTTATTATTTTACCGAACTACATTTCGCCGATTAACAAAATACCTTTATGATTTTGGTCAAAGCCTCTTTTGAACTTTTTTCATTTGCCAAATGATTTATTTGCCATATTTTCATACCACAACAAAAACAATAAAAAATAAATCTTTTTTTACAAAAAACATAACCGACTTCCAAATAAAAAAACACAACAAAGTAAAAAATAACTGAATAACACCTAATGCCGAAATCGAAGTTATTTTTCTTTTATCAGTGTTTTTATTTAGAAACCGGTTGTATTTACCTATTTGTAAAAAAAAAAATTCGCATACACAATGTGACTTCCTTAAGATACCAGTACACAGGGTTGGGCAGTATTTGAATTACTTGTTATTAAAATACGTAATTGAAATACCAATACGTATTTCATATTTGTAATTCAAATTCTTTTTAAAAATGTTATTTGCATTTGGTATTTCAAACAACTGACTCTGAGATATTTTTTAGTAATTATTTCAAATAATTATAGCTGCAAAATACATTTGACATAAATACATTTAGCGGTCTTATGAAAGGTGCATTTTGCAGAAAATAGCGCTCGATAGCTTAAAAATAAAATGATTTAAAATTTGTAAGCAAAATGGCGACCGCGTTCGTCAAATTATCGAGTACCTTGTCAATTGTCATTTTCATTGCAAACGGTTATTTTTACGAAACTTCTGTGTATTAATTAAGTTTAACAGAACGAATATCACGATGGATGATCGTATGTGAAGGGGTGAGGTTTTTTTACGTTGTATTTTAAATCATCATCATCATATCAGTCGAAAGAGGTCCACTGCTGGACATATGCCTCCCCCAAGCGTCGCCACATTGACCGGTCCCGTGCGTCTCGCAATTTAAATAAAAACAGTTAAAATACTGTATTTGTAATTTGTATTCTTCTAGTATTATATAACTGCACAGCACATGTGTGAGAACAATGTTCCGACTGTAAATCTACCATTCACTGTACCTATGTATCGTTCGTTGACTTCTGTGTACCCTGGCAGTTGAGTGTGTCATGCTCTCTCTAATGTATCTCTGATTGTGGCACATGTGTTGGATCATTCAGTTCCCTTCATGATGGTTGAACTGAATGGTGCCATGCGTCATGTTCGTGAACGGGAGCCATCAGTTGGGATTGGTCATAACTTAGCTGCCTCGGCCTGTTATTGTATTTTTTTTTAAATTGTTTGTTACTCTAGACGCTTTTAAGTGCATGTATTTTTACATCGTTCTTACATATATTTATTTTTTTCAACAAGAATGATTTAACCAAAAACTTGTAAATAAAACTGATGGAAAAGAGTGTCCGTGGAGTATCATGCAAATTCTTCTCCATTGAGACCTACTGACGCTTGCGAATTTGCAACTAGAGTATTTTTTTTTTGTATGACAATTCGAAAGTTTATTTGATGTAAACTATTTAATTTTGACTTAACGTAGGAAAATTTAGTATTTTGTTTAAAATGAGCCTTTTCTTTAAGTTTGCCATACACCATTACTTCCCAGAATTTGGTCATTATTAGCGACACTATCGAATGGTGTAAAGAATGTGCTTTTTTTTTCAAAATCAACGGACATTTTCCAAATTTCTGGCTAGGAATACTGATTATTCAAAAATCCAATGATGTAGTTTTAGTTTTCATCAAAATTGGCCTCATTGGCCTCTTTTGAGTGTTTTCCGCTATTCCTTATAGTTTCGGATATGGTCAGCCACGCTCACTTAAAAAGCTCGCCCTGTATAAGAATAAAGTTCTAAAGAAATATCGGAGTTGTTCCTAGAAAAACAAATGGCTCCTTACAAGGCCAATCCATACATCCTTATGAATATTAAGAATACATCCTTAGTTATAACGATTTTGTTCAAGTAATGTTCGTTGAGTATTTTGTATTTTTATATGTGAATATATTAAGGTAAGCATTTAATGTTTCGTTTTATTGAAATACATTTTTATGTAGTTTAAGTATAAGCTAAATATAAGATTAAAGTTTATGATATTTTGATTGTTACAACGTTGGTTTTAGGCCAAACGACTATATTTTTTTTTTTTTTTTTTTTTTTTTTAAACTTAACACTAATCCCCGCCACAAAATTTGGCGCCTATTCTGTGCTTTACCTCTGACATTCCATTCCTTCTTTTATGCCTCTCGTACTTTCATTCCGCATACTAGTTCTTTCTTACATTCATCATCTTTCATTCCGTGGGTGGGATGCCCACTTTATATAGTCTAATCTAAGGGCATAATTTAATTATTTATCACAGGTTTTTACAAATAAAATATACAAATTGCTGATAATCTTACAAATATACAGAGGTGCTGTTTATCACACAGTTTATTCAGTTGGTGCTGTTTATCACAGATCAAAATATTAAAGCATTAGGGATAATAAAAACAAAAAAGAGCAGTTATCACAGTAAATAATTTATCACATAATATCTTACACAACTAATTAGGTACTAACTTAACACACTACTGGCTATACATTACTGTGCTGCAGTCTGTGCTTACATTTGAATATAGTTACATATTCATGAAGCACAGTGCGCATCATGTTTTATTCCGGTGTATAACCACTGTAGCTACATTATGGCAGTATGCTAAGAACCTTTCCCTATTTTGCTTTGTCATGAACCCACAGATACTCTCGCTCTTCAGTCTCATGTCCAGCTCACATTCAAGTTGGTAGCGTTCCCTGATAAATAACGGGCAATCTACAATTATGTGCTGGACACTTTCTGCCACGCCTGGATCGCAGGCGCACGATGGGCTCTCCTTACACTTGAAGCGATTCAAGTATTCAGAGAACCCACCGTGCCCCGTCAAAACCTGCGTGAGAACGCCTGTGGGCCGCACCTGTTGAACAATACGGAAGGCCGCTATTGCATCCGGAAGAAACATTTTCGTCACAGAAGCAGTCTCGCCCGACACATATCTCCGATTCCATTCATCAAGCGATTCCAAACGGATCTGTCGCTTGATAAATGAAACCGGACACTGATCGTAGTCCGGCTTCCTCCGTAACGACAATGCTGCCTCCTTTGCCAGCTCGTCCGCTCGCTCATTCCCCGGCAGGCCCGCGTGGGCCTTGACCCAGAACAAAGACACAGCTTTGCTCTGGCCCAGGGCTTGAACCAAATTGGCGCGCGCGCGAACCGCCAGGGGATGGAGAGAGCCATGGTTTGCAAGCGTCTGCAATGCTGACATTGAGTCGCTGTACAAACCATAGCTCGTCTCTTGCCGCGTGAGGATCACGTCCGTCGCCTTGCAAATGGCCAGGAGTTCCGCCTGGTAGACTGTGCAGTACGCGGCGAGGCTAAGCTTGAGTTTCCGGACTTCGCCCTCATTATCCCAAATGGATAATGCGGCTCCGACCTTCCCCTCAACCTTGCTGCCGTCGGTGAATATTCGCACCGTCTGCACATTGTTGCTATCCAATAGCTCCTGGTCTGTCAGGCACACGAACTCCAGGGGCATTTGTGTAGCTGGATGAGGGGCTTTTGCAAATCTTACCATACTTTCAATATCCCTGTCTCCTGGCACAAACCGGGATGACCCTCTCTTTGCTTCATACAGGGCGGCTGCCTCTTGTATGCGCAGGTCTAGAGGTAGTATTCCGGACAGTACCAGTGCCGAGTTCAAAGAGACAGTACGGTAAGACTTACAAAGCTTCTGGGCGAATCCTCGCTGGACAGAGCCTAGCTTCTTCCGTATCCCAACCTTTTTCGTGGCGGGTGCCCAGGCAGCGGCCGCGTACGTAACTATGGGTTCGATTGTGGCTGTGTAGATGATGTGTATAATTTAAAAAACGACTATATTACTATATCGGTCTTGTATGGAGCTTTGTGCCTAGCAAAGCCGTTTGGATAAGTTTAATAAATGGTGATTAAATCTGCAATAAAAAAAATGTTTTCGATCTACCGTTAGGTATCGAGTGTTTTGATCAAATATACACTGGCTCTCGTTTCACTTCCAGTCCCGGGTTACCTTGCACCTTGTCTAGTGTATTTGGAAGGGTGATAAGTGGTCAATATTTTCATAATACACTCCCTAACAATATCCCTGTGAATCCTTTACGTAACTTCTCACGTCTTCTTGCACGTTCGAAGATATCGTTCAACGGTTCTTGGAGTCTGAAGAACCGCCGAAATGTAAAATTCCGGTCGTAATGACAAAATCTGTGAACAAATATATAAAAAAGGTACCTACTTACCGTACAAGTAATTTTATACCATCTTCTATACCATGTTCTTTATGCAAATAAATTTTATTCTATTCTAAGTAAAGATTGTTTCCTGGTACCTATGAGGATTCGCGATTCGTCAACGCCAAGCTTTTAATCGCTTTCTCGGAAAGCTTGCTTCTTAGAAAGGCGTCTTATTAATTCGACGGAGCTGAAAGCGGATTATAAGGAATTTATGCAGCAGTACGAAGAACTAAGACATATACAGCCTGCAGTCTTCAACTACTGATCGTTACATAATTCCACATCATTGCGTCCAGACAGCTCCACGATAAGTCTTCGAGTAGTCTTCGACGCTAGCAGTTGGACTACAAATTATCTTACTCTGAATGATGTAGTTGATATTGGACCGAAATTTCGAATTGACGTTGTCGATTTAATTACTAAATTTCGATTTCAAAAAGTTTTCTTCACTGCAGACATTTGTAAAATGTGCCGAAAGATATTAATACGCCCTGAGGACATGTTTTATCAACACGTTCTGTTGCATGACGAACCCAACAAGACTTTGATACATCATTTATCCAACTAATCTTACTAATATTATAAATGCGAAAGTTTAGAATGTGTGTATGTTTGTTACTCAATCACGCCAGAACGGCTGAACGGAGCTGGATGCAATTTGGCAAAGAGATATGTAGATTATAGTCAGGAATATCAAATAGGGTACTTTTTATCCCGGGAATATGTTCCTTCGGAATTATTTTCGATTTTACAGGGCGAAGCCGCTGGCAGAAGCTAGTGTATACTAAAAATAAGAAAGGATCTAAACTTGATCCCTTTCACGTTTAACTCTAATGAATTGACACCAATTAAGGTGGAAACATACTTCTAAAAGCCGACGCCACGCGACGCCATCCAACGCATTGCAGTACTTATCAATACCATATATTTAATATGGTCTAGACCACTCGCCATGTGATCACACGCACTCCCACGCGGCCTTTTGAGGAGGCCTTTGTCAGCGATAGTCCCAAACGCTTGCGGCATTAATAGTATGCGGTGATGTTGGTGTTCTGTAGTGTTTCAGATCTATGACGGTAGATAATATCTATGTGAAGACTTCTTAAGCCTTCTAGAGCGCAATTCAGAGCAGGAACTTAATCCAATATTTCGATTAATTCAAATTAAAAAAGTCAGTGTTGGTCACCTTCAAGCAAGTGAAGTGTTCTACATACTTCTTAAAATGTTGGATACTCTACACCACCAACTTCTTCAAATATTTGCACGACTGATAAGTCAAATACAGTGAGACTAAAATTATGTTTACTATTTTATTATGTAAGTACCTATATTCTTTTCATTTCATTTCAACTCTTTTAAGAAAGGTAAAAAAAGTGGGCTTCGAACAATATGCAGCAACAGAAGCAATAGCATTCACTATTGTTGAGATGGACTGTATATATTCGCCCTAAATTAAAGTCTGAATAACCAAATCACGAAGCAAAATGTGTAAAACAGTTTATCTGACTAAGTCAATTTGCAATTAAGTCAGCGTACAAAAGTCACAAAAGTTACTAATCTGATCTATTAGTGAGCTGAAATAATTAAATACTACAATTGAATGTTGGCTACATAGCAAAGAATGCAATTCAAACCCAAACGTAGAAAAACCGAGGAGGATCATGTAGACGCAGAGACTCAGAACACCGCAATTGAGATACGTGCGTCAAATGTACAACGCCATGATTTTATCGAGCTTGGTGGTTAACTTTCTGCTCGTTGAAGACTTGAAATGACATGCCACTAAAGGCGGAAGGTGGTCTGTCGATTATGTCTAGTAAATGTTTTGTTAGGGTTGACTTGTTCTGAGTCTATTTAGAGACTTCTAAGTCATATTAGTATTTTATTATATATATTATTTACATAAATGCCTTTCCTTTTTCACTTCCTTATTAGGAAAAATAAAGAAATTAATTTATTTGAATTGATTATAATATTTAAATATATTATATTTAAAATTGACACTTTGTTAAAACTTATTTTATATATTTGATTAAATCTAACGCATACATTTTACGTATATAATACATTTATTAGGATTATACATCAAACTATTTGAAATTAATAGGTTTTTTTTTAACCTACCGAAATAAATAGGAAAACCTAAATAAATATTATGGAAACCACAAACCTTGGTGTATTTAATTTCTGGAGCCATTTTAATTGATTACCTATTTTATATTTTTTTATAAACTTCACTATACAAAAACACAGCACGCCTGTCGCTAATCGCGCGACGATGCCGAATGTGTCTGATGGCCTGACCAAAGCACGCTTATAGGACCACTTCGTTGCCTGTCTGTCTGTTTGTGTGTCAACACCTTTTTCTCTGTTACGCCTGGAGGTATCAAGTCTGCAATCCCTTGGAGATGTGCAAAAATTAAACTTCCAAATCAATGCAATCAAAAGATATAGCCGTATATCTCAATTATTTGTAGAATTAAGGGAATCAAAACCTAAAGGTACTTGACCTAGGATCATGAAATTTGGCAAAAAGCAATGTCTTACAGCACAAGTTAAGGAAAAGATCTAAAACATTTCAACCATTGTTGTTAAATAGTTCATGAATTTCATAATAACTTTTATTAAAAAGTAATAAAATACATTATGAGGGTATAGAGTTAAGAACTTGCAAATAATATTACTATTCTCACTATTTATTTTATTAGATTACATTTTCATGCTTTATTAGTAATGAAGTAGCTCTATTTAATGTAGTACCTACTGATAGATTCCACATCACCGCTAGCGGTTTCTTCGATCAAATACTGACGCTTGCGTCGCAAGCTTTTGACATATTTTTCTAACAATTGCTATTGTTGTTGTCTTTCTGGTGCAAACATTAGGCTGCTTTCTACACGTCATGCTTATCGTGTGGTATTTTGGATGGGCGAGACACCAACCCACAATCAGTCTACCAGCAGCTGATCTTGATACTATTATTGTTGATGATTATGCTTAAGACATTATCGATTTTCTTTTTAAAGCAGAAGTTGGGTGCAGTCTCATCTAGAGCTATAAATTAGTTAGAGACTGTTTAATAGTACGTTGTTACTTTTTTTTCTACCCCAGGATAGGAAAATGCAGGTTTATCTCTGCTTGGGCTATAAAAATAGCTATAATCTTGTGGTTCTGGATAGGGCTGCGCTCTCGTGGTTAGTTGACTCAACTACATAAATACAACAGAGTTTATAAAACGTGCAAAAAAAAGACAAACTAATGATCATATATAATAGAAAAGTAATATTATAATAGTAAAAAAAAAGAATATATATACTAGTAGTAATTATACTCATATAGTATTTTTTACCTCCAGAAAGAGGTCTACCGTCGAATCCGACTCGGATGGGCGGCGTTCGGGAAGCTGCGCGGTATCTTCTCGTCCAATTTAATTGGTATGCTGTGCTCAAAAGACTGAGAGGTTCAGAACTTACGGCAACGGCATTAAAGGCGTAAGTCAACAGAAGCCGGCACAAGTTGTTGTAGTTACCTCTTTGCAAAGAGGATTCCAGAATTTTTCAAGTTTTGTCATAACTGCTTATGCCATTGTTATGAGAAATATAAAAGTTCGCGAGTTTATAAATTATTGACACGGTAACAGTTGAACGTCTGCGAAGAAGTGAAAAGGTAGAAATGAGGAACTTTTAACGAGACGAGGGTGAAAACGTGAAGATTGTTAATGAAGAGCAAATAAAAACGCGTCAAGCTTATGGCAGCCTGAAACTTTGCGGAAACAACACGTGATACAATTATTTTATTGAATCTTTCTGCCGTTGATGTTACAGACAACATAAATATTGCAAAAAAGGGCTTCAATTTGATTTTTCATCTTTATCATACTAATATTATAAATGTGAATGTAAGTTTGTTTGTTACGCTTTCACGCAAAAACTACTGAACCGATCATCATGAATCTTTGTACATATATTCTTGGAGGTATTAGAAGTAACATAGGATAATTTTTATTTAAAAAAAATAAAAAAATTAATGGCTTCACTGCGAGCGAAGCCGCGGGTAAAAGCTAGTTATAAATAAAAGTAATGTAACCTTATCAGTTAATGTAATCAGTGGTTTTGTACTAACTGCAATAATATCGTAGTGGCAGCGTCACTCAAAACGAGCTTAACTCGACCATTACACATCCTAGTATGCCTCTTGTAGTGTTGCACATAAAACAAATCTGAAATAGACCTTAGTTATTTCGTTGTGTATCAAGTCAAAGGAAATTGCATATTATCAGCATCGCTCTTTTATGATTCTCTTTTTGATTTGAAAACTTTGCGATTAAGCTGCACGTTATAAATGCGAGAAACTGCCAAAAGTAGCCAACCCTGCATTCCACGGCGCTCGGCGGGTTCCTATCGTGCCGGGTAAAAGATTTTACTGTGACTGGCATATCCTTGTTTTAACATTGTTTATTTTGTTTTAATCGGTGTTGTAGTTGTACGTGCGTGTACATGCTGATTGTTAAGAAAACCTGCCTCTTAACCTGCAAGTATGTGGGGGACTCGTGTCTGAATAATAAAAGCTCGGATCCATCGTCAGTGTGAAGTTCTTACATATTGATATGGATTACTGTGGCACAGAGGGGTCCTCTGTGACTCAAAAAGCACGTTAAACCGTTGATCCCGGCTGTCATTTGTTGTTGACCTGTACGGTTACGGGTTGTAAGAAGCCTGAACTGTTTTCCAGTTACTTGGTTGAAAAGATAATGCAGGCAGATGCTCTATGTAAAATACTGGTAGATTGTTTCATTCAGGGCTGCGCAAAATGTATTTATTTAAGAATACATGTATAACTTTACAGGTCAGACCTAAGGCGTTATACAATGGAAAAAAAATAATAATAAAAAAAAAAACAAAAACGAAACATACGGGAATTAGGCAAAATTTAATATATCTATATACAAATAAAAGCTAATTAAAAAAAAAAACAACAACACGATCTAACAAAAAACATTGAAGGAAAAAAAAATAAAAAACAGGAAAGAATAACAGAAAAACATACAGAAGAAAAAAAAAATACAAATCTAAATTATTCACTAATCTAACTTTCATCTATCTTCTCACAAAAACTTAAACATTCACGACACACATCGATCTATCTCCAAGCAAACAAGTCACACTCCGGCGGTGCTGATGTTAGAAGGGCATTTAGCATTGTGAGTGCCCGAACTAGAGGCGAGTTAGCTCGGGACACCGTACGTGCCGATGGTACGGCCAAAAGCCGGTGGCTTCGTGGTCTAAGCTGTTGTTTGGGCACCACAGGAACAAACAGCCTCAACAACTGCGCCACGAGCTCCTGGCATTCAGACTCACCCCGCATAATACGGCAGGCAGAGATAAGCAAGAAGTAGTTACGCCTTACTTCGAGAGAATTAAAATTTAAAACACCAAGTAGAAATTTGGTAGGGTACAGGAAGGGGTAATATCCGAAGAGTTTTTTATAAAGAAAACGAAGAAAGGCTTTTTGGATTTTTTCAAGAAGTAAGGCGTAACTGATTCGAGTTTACTCCTGACTAAGGCCATGTATACAAGTTTAATTGCATGTGGACTGGTAAACTCGCGCATATTTCGAAGTACAAACCCTAGTCTTCGATATGAGTCAGCAGCAAGTGTCCTCATATGCTCATGAAAGGTGAGCTTCGTGTCAAACAGAACTCCGAGATCCTTTACAGAATTAACGCGGGCTATCAGATCGCCGCCTAAAAAGTACTCTTCATGCCAGGGATTACGCATGCGACTGAAGGTCATAACGCTGCATTTAGCAATATTGAAGAGTAACTTATTATCCATGCTCCACTGATAGACCGCGTTAATGTCATCCTGCAGAGTACTTGATTTGATTTGTCTGCTACTTTTTCCAAGCCAAATATCAGCTTAAGATCATCAGCGTAAAGTAAACATTTTGCATGTTTGAGGACCTTCTCAAGGTCATTGACCATAATGATAAATAGCAAGGGTCCCAATATAGAACCCTGACTAAATCCAGATCGAGTATGATATGGTGCGGACACAAAGCAACCGTGTCGAACATACTGCTGACGATCTCGTAAGTAACTTGCGAAGAACTTAAGTGACTTCAGGGAAATCACAAATTACTTTTTCAAATGTAATTAAAATACGAAATATTTTAAGTCGCGTATTTGTTTGAAATATAGAATACAATTTAGAACCTTTGATTGCAATAATTTGTCGTGAGTGCCCTTTAAGAACAACGTTTACTGAAATTGTCATATTACACAACTAGTATGATAATTTGGAAAAAAAAATGAAAATGATGAGATATTTGAAATACCTTTTAGGTACCTACGTTAGAGATTAATTGAAACACATACAAATAAAAAATAAGTATTTGTATTTCTATTAAAAGTATTTCAAGTATTGGCCAACATTAGTTGCATCCAATTAGATTGGAATACGACCCCAGCATATTTAAATAAAAGGCTACATATACTTACAAATATATGTCCGGTTATAGTACTCAAGTATGAGTGAATGGATTATGTATTTGGAATTTCGGGCTGGTGCGAATAATCTTAAGTTCGATACTGGAGCAACCGTGCGAAAGCTCCGAAGTGTGGTCATGCGGCATGCGGGCGGTGTCTTGAGTAGTAATGCTAACAACGCACTGCATTTATTTATAAGCTTAGGAATCATGTAACTTTAGTATTTCATGAATTATTAACAAAATCATGCAATAAAACATTCGTTTGTTCGTTTGAATAATTTTTAAGATAAGCTTATGATTGCGTAACTAGCGACTTCAGACAGTACTCGTATAAATAATAAACAAAAACTTGCCTTTTTATCGTTCTTTCTGTTAGAGAAAACCAAATCAAAATCCTTGCCATCGTTTACAAGAAGTTATAAGCGGAGAAACAGAGAGTAATTTAGTTTTATTACAAGGTTTATATTAATTTGCTTTCGTATGTGTGTCTGGCAACTAGATACCGATATTTCAAACACAGCATTGCGCAGCATCCCATTAAACTGAAACTTGGCATAATTATGTAACTTTGTAAACATTTAAATAATAATAATATGGTTATATGGAGCAGGGCTCATCATGGAGCCGGAAAGTGGCCATAGAAACTCCTCAACCAGACAATATAGTACTATCGAGTTTGGACTCATTGGATGTGTATTACATTTACTACCTTTTACTTCAAAAAGCTTATCCCATATCAAGCAATAAGCATATCCCACGACAAATACCTGGTGCTGCCGTAGAATCGCCACTTGAGCACTTCATGGCGGGTGGGGATAGTTAAGGGATGAAAATTTTATTCGGGATTATTAATGGATTTAAAAAATAAAATAAAACCACAAGGCGAAAGGTGTAACGTTACGTTAAGCTCTGACGAGCTTAACGAAGGCCACGTTATTAAAATAAAAGATAAAAATAAGGGCCGGCAAGACACGGTGCGGTGGGACGGCTGATGGAGCGCTACCGCGAGATGTGGACCGACGTGAATGTAGTGCGCAACCTGCGTGTACTGCTGGCGGGTGCGCTGTAGCTGCGCGCAACACTTTACTGCTGCGGCTCATGCACCACGTCCGGTATGGTGTCAAGGAACCGAGCTGTGGAGTTACACGCCGTAGATACGTACCCTCCTACAGAGGTAGGCAAGGCATCGGACAAATGATACACAGTATATCACACACAATATTTTTAAGTGGAGCACTTCAGGAAGTAATACAATCATACTAGCTGGCTATTCACAGTTTTGAGAGTTTTTCAGATACAATAGTACACTTGGTAGTATTATAGTACTAAGTAGTCAACCGACTTTCGCCGTTTCCTGCCCGAATCCGACTCAAAAAGCTGACGCCCGTTTTTTTCTCGTTCTGTCATATCTTCTAAATTTTAAATTCAAATTCCCAATAATATGACCAGAACGAATAAAAAACGGTTTACAGAGAGGGCAGTCTGCCACTGCCCTTATTTTGAAGATAATGTACAACGAGCTTATAGAATGCCTCGTCCATGGTATGTTATGTCTATGGCTTAAGAAAATAAAAAAGACAGACAGACGTCAGATCACATGAAAATGTCAGAGTATAAAATATTCAAAGATTTTACAAATTAAAAATATAAATTAAGTTGAGGAATTTTGAAGCAATCCGAGATAACAAAAAGTATGATTTTCGTAAGCTCTTCTTTACAAATCCTTAACGCAGGCGATAAACCTACATCCAGGACCGCTGCGGGAAATGAAGTTATTGACCTGATACTGGCTTCAAACAGAGCCAGCGCTCATATCGAAAATTGGCATGTATCGGACGAAATCTCTCTGTCTGACCATAATTATGTATGCTTTAGGTTTAAGAGGGCAGGAGAAGCCGCTAGACGAAGGTGAAACCCAAGACATACAAATTGGCATTTACAGGAGGGACCTCAAAGTAAACCTTTAAGTTAGCCTTAAAGTTAAGCTTAATTCCATGTTGGATATAAAATTTGAAGCGGACAGAATCAAGGCGGGCACTATCTGTGCATGGGAAGATAATTGTCCAGAGAAAAAGGCCTTTTGCAAAAAGGTACCATGGTGGACTCCTGAACTAGCTAAAATACGTCAGGAAACACGACAGGCCTTTAATGATGCAAAAGCCAGGATAGATTTTTCTGGCTATCATAGCATGCTGACGAGGTATAACACGGCGGTACGCAAGGCCAGAAGAACCAATAAGCGGCAGCATTGCATCTCCATCGAAGATCTGCCAAATGGAATGAGGTTGTGCAAAGCAATATCCATGACTAAGACAAACCCACTATCATCTGTAAAGGATGAGAATGAATATCTCACGGAAACTGGACAGGACATTATGGGCGTGATGTTTAGGACTCACTTCCCAAAATGTATACTGCGCGATGAATGAATTTTATATGGAACGCAATTTTCACATGAATCTCTAATTTTCATGGTCATAGTGGCTTCTACATAAAAGGTAGATATATGCTGTCAAGGACTTTTATTTAGAACTATTTAAGACAAACAATCCTACGGTACATTATATTTGCATATCTCCAACGGTTTAGACAGCGCACGCGAAGATAGCTCTCAGAGGGCAGAATTTTTTCCGACTTACTTGATATTTTATCGTTATATTATGACCAAATTACAAAATATGATTATAAATAGTAGCCTATGTGTTATTCTGATGTATAACCTATATTACTGTGAAGTTTCATCTAAATCCGTTTAGTAGTTTTTTCGTGAAAGAGTAACAAACATACATCCATCCTCACAAACTTTCGCATTTATAATATTAAGTAGGATAGGATAGTAGGAAGTAGGATATTAGTACCTACTTCAATCTGTCACCATACACCTAATTCCTAATTATTTATTTATTTACACATTTATTTATACTTTATTGTACACCAAGATAAAAACAATAATACATACGAAGACCTTAAAATAAAAACAAACATACAAAAGTTAATTCAGAAAATCTAAAAACCAGACGGGTTTTTAGATTTTTTGAATTAACTTTTGTTCCCAGGGTCTCAAACTATCTCCATGCCAAATTTCATCTAAATCGGTTCAGTAGATCGAGTGATTACCCCCTACAACCTCACAAACTCACCAAATTTACCTCTTTTTACAAGCTTTTTATTATTAACTTCCTATGTATGTAAGTGTTTTCGAGTCAAATCTTGCAACTGAATTTTATAGCAGTTATACTCCACCGATTAAGATTAAATTTTGCATATACGTTTAGTTTGGATGACAATGCATGAGTAACTAAGTGACGTCATTCTAAATCCAATATGACGGACGGCCCAAGATGGCGGACTAGTTATTTTTTGTGCACTGCCATGATATGGGTATCAAATGAAAGGGTTTGCTGAGCTTGTTTAAAAAAATATTATTTTAATGAATCATTTTATTTTATTCAAATATCATTTGATTGCTTACTTGCGCTAGTCTACCAAGAATTCCAAGCTCGTATTAAATTATTCACCCAGACGGAAAATCCTGAAAATAATAAACCTGTAGCATACTTTATGCCTGTAGGAACAAGTACCTTTGTTTGGTATTGTGCAGAGTCTAGTTTCAAGTATGGTATCGATATGGTTCATGGAGAGCGACAGTTATCGTTCGGACATGGCCGTGGCATGACACATACTGGCCTAGGAACTGCTCAGTGTTTCCTTTTAAGTCCAGAGTAGTACTTAGTACAATAGTGATATTAATTGATTCTGTAACGAAATAAAACTATATAGAAGTTACAAAAGATATTTCTCTAGTTTACCCGTATCCCAAATTCTGCGCCCACGACTATAATCTGACACCTGTATGGCAATAAGTAGATCAAATCACGAGTTTGCTTACCCAGAAGAAGTCTGTTCACTCTAACTTTGCAGATTCGGGTTGCATGCGTTCGGAAACACAGACGCAGACAGTGAGTTCCACTCTTTTGGAGGTCGTGGAGTTCATGAGCACACTTGCCGAATTACAATCTGTAGAAGACCGACAAGCAGGCAACCTTACGGCGATGAGCCAAGCTGTGAAGCTTGGCATACGCCATTAAGACGTCGCCAATTAGTCTCTTAGCTCTGCGTTCCACCAAGTCAAGCGCGGCAAGCTGATATTTAGCTCCTTTTAAAGAGATAAAAGCTGTCCAGGCGTAAAGTATCGCACTCTGTTTAGGATGCCCAGTTTTTATGCCACAATATGGGGTTTGTACTCAATTGAGGCTTCGAAGTTGAGACTGGATGTCAACTCCATGCCAAGGAGCTGGAGCCGATCAGTTACAGGAACAGATGTTCCCAGAAAAGTAGGCGTTTAGATGAAATGAGTCCTTTTTGCGGTAAAAAGACATGCCTGTATTTTGGAGGCGCTCAAAGAGCCCAGATTGTCATCACCCCACTGGGAGACTTAAGGTCAAATCTGTCCGCTCCACCATAGCCTCTCTCTAGAAACGAACTTTATCCGCGCTGGTTTTTACGCTGGACAAGTATCAAGTATAATACCAGGCACAAGTAGGTCATTGATGTACAGCAGGAAAAGAGTTGCAGAGAGAACAGACCCCTTAGAAACTCCAGCATTAATAGTCATAAGGTCAGAGGAGCAGCCGTCAACGACTACTAGGATCGACCGTTCATTAAGGAAGTCTGATATCCAGCTACAAAAACCAGCTGGGATGGAATAAGCAAGAAGCTTGCTTGAGTAGACCCGTGTGCCAGACCCTATCAAAGGCCTTCGAGATATCAAGCGATAAAGCAAGTGCTTCGCCGTGTTTCTCGATGGCTTCGCCCCAGCAGTGCGTGACAAACACAAGAAGATCGCCAGTTGACCGTCCCCGGCGAAAGCCATATTGACGGTCACTGAGAAGATCATTGTCTTCAAGGTAGGTTAGCAACTTACTGTTCAGTACCTTTTCCATAACCTTGTACAGAATGGAGGTTATGGCTATCGATCGGTAGTGGGCTTGGTCTATACGGTCGGCCTTTTTGGGCGCTGGTTGTACATCTCCGAACCTCTTTAGTGTGAACTGCGATCTCCGGCTTTGAAGAGTCACAATGAGGTATAGTAGGTGGTTGCTTAGAGCCAGCGTCCAGACGTGAATTGCATGCAAAGAGAGATGCAAATAAATTTTCTTTCTCACTTGCTGAGTGAGCCAGCGACCCATCAGGCTTCAGCATTGGAGGTAAAGTGGGACGACAGAAATTAGTTTCAACCGCTATTGACATTCATGTTTCATGAAAACATTATTCAATTTGTTTCATTACCTTTGAGATTGATTAAATTGAATTACATTTGAAACTGTTAAATCGGTTTGCTAAAATATCTTAGAGACATTGAACACCGAGTTGCTCTGTTGTTATCACGCTTGGTCAGAAATTTTGAATCTCTTCACTGAAAGAACCAGTCGATTTATAACAAAAGCCACTTAAAAGGTTTGGTGATGTGTTTTGCTAGAGTAACTCTGCTTTCCCCTACGGACAGCGTGAGCGTGATGTTTTGTTGTTATTTTACGAGATTTTACGTATTGAAAGCAAAAAGGTGTGTACCTAGAGTATAATGGCGACATCGGTGTCAGCCAAGCAATTAAAATTGTCCAAAACATCGATGTGGACGTTATACGGATGGAAAAATTTGATACCATCAATGTGAGCGCTGAACTGACTTTTACAAACCACTCAGCAGATTAACGAGCAAGCGACTGTCGAGTGGTTCGACGTGCAATTCGTAGGTACCTCAACTTAATTTGTGGTTAATGGTAGGTTGTGTGTAGTTGTTTAGTTTACATCTACACATTGTTATTTGCCCCTTTTGTCTTGCGCCAACTAGCGTGACTGCTGAGGAACTTCCAGGATTGGACAGGATTTTATTGGGATTTTCCGTTGGGAATTAATTAGTGGCAGCCCAATCAGAAAGCATTATTATGAAATTGTTTACTGAACCAATAATGAAAAAGTATAAAGTTCCCATGATTTCATTGTGAGATTATGAATAGTGTAAAGTCATAAGGATTAGGTTTCATCTACGTTATCATGATTGGTCATGAAAATCACAAATGTTCGTTGTTTATTAATGTTGAAACACTGAGAACTCAATTCCCACTAGTGCTCATGACTATAATCTGACACCTATTATGTCAATAAGTAGGTCAAATCACAATCCTATATACCTAGATCTGACATAAATTAGATAGACTAGCTTCTGCCAGCGGCATCGCCAACGTGGATTAAAATTAGTCTTTGTCCTATTCCAGACTATAATCTATCCATGTGCCAAATTTCATCTAGATCCGTTCAGCCATTCTGGTGTGATTGAGTATCAAACTTACATTCATCCATCCAAACTTTCGTATTTATAATATTAGTAGGATAGCATGGGATTGATAATTCCTTTGGACCAAACGTAGTGTTATAGTTTATCCTCAATCCCCAGGATCCATGTTTACTGACTGGAAACTTTTGTAACAACAATGAAACCACAACATGTTCGCAATAAATATTTGAGTTCAAGTTTTGGTTAAGATAGTATACCTACCTAGTTTAATCTTACATAACACGCAAGATTTCCCCAAAGGGATAGGCCGTAGTGTGTCTATGTTAAACATTTCATAATGTAATAAGTCCCTTGTAATAGGGAGCAAGCATAATGCGTCTATCCGAACACAAATCCAGACTGCGGACAACTTCTGAGAATTTCGAAACATGCTGTAACACTGTCAAATCCGGTGACCAAGCCGAGTTGGTCTATGTTCCCATTCGAAGGTTCTGATGTAACAAAATCCTCTATGCTTCTTTTGCATGTGTTATGGCTGAGCGGATACCCCAGTGCTTGTAACAAAAGTTAATTCTTAGCGTGGGACTGGGTCTTGCTCTGCTCTCTGCTATAACGCACCTCATTCACCTATACTACGTGATAGTATTTAGGATGTTGTCAAAACTTTTAGTTGTTGAATAAATTAAAATGGGAATGAACATAATATTTTGTTATTACAGAAAGCGAAACACCACAGTGAGAATAAGGGAAAATGTAGTGAAGAACGTTTTGAGTATGAATATGGAGGACTATAAGGGCAGGGGGATTCCAAAGACACGATAGTTTTTTTTTATATTCTTCAGGTTTTAAGTATACAGTCTTCGTTATTTTTATATTACGCAACCCATCTATTTCATTTAAATTTATTTACCAATAACATTTTATAGACCAATTCATTCATCCAATTAAATTATATACTTTAATAATAATCAACTAATTCAATTAAATAATAAAATCAAAATATATTTGTTACGATCGTTCAATTTTGTTGAACCTTTTATTTCAAAAAAAGTTATATTTTTTTGATTCTGATTGGAATTTATTTTACTGAAAAATGTGACATACTTAATTTAAACAATCTAAATAATGTTTGCAATTGTTAAATCTTTATAATTTTATGTTAACCTATGTATGTTTTTTTACTATCAAATTTCACTATTTCTGAATTTCAATGCATGAAATAAAAGGCTTTTTTATTTTATTTTATTTATAGCTTCGCGCTTGACCACTATCTCACCTGATGGTAAGCGATGATGTGGTCGACGGTGAAACACGCTTGCCTAGAAATAACCTGTTCACTCTTTACTTAAAGACCCCCAGATTGTAGCTGTCGGGAAACACAGACTTCGGCAGGGCATTCCACTTGTTAGCTATGCGCATAATAAAAGTGTTTCCATAACTCAACTCGTTCAAAGATTATATGGCTAGGAAGGAGGTCAGAAATGATTTTTAATAATATTATAAAGAGACAGCACGAATTTTATGAGTTTGAAATATCTGGAATCACTACACCTATTTTAAAATCTTTCACCATTTGAAAGGTCCACTACTTCAGTTGGTTATAGGCTATTGTTTACGAGCAGACATATCAGTCTACCCTCTTCCTCACTCCTTTTTACGCACGATGCCGCTACTACCAGAACTTGTCTCACTAGTTATTCGACTTTGTTCACGACAGACGATGCTCACTGTATCCACTTTTGAGCTCAAGCTGAGCTTAAAAACAGAAAAGAGTAAATGTAAAGAAAGAGAAAAAAGTAAAGTAATATGCTTATATTCACACTCTTTCTTTACTCTTTTCTGTTCTTCTCCTTCGTATCTTAAAGAACGCTTTGAGTATATTGTGCCGAGAGGAAAGCCTTGCCGCTCCTCATCATCTCTTCTCCTTCGTTTTACTCCCCACTCATCAAGTCGTTACGGTGGATCATTTACTGTTCGTGCTGTCCGCCTCTGGAATAATCTTCCTCATTCCATTTGTGATAGCCCTTCACTAGAGATATTCAGGACAAGAATTAAGGAACATTTCCTGCCAACATGACACATAAATATATATGTATTTTAGATATATGTATGAATGTTTATGCATTATGTGCTGTACAGGTATTTGTGTAGTGTATTTAGTTAGTAAGAATTCAAATGTTTCTTTTTAGTATATGTTGTGCGCTTTTGTTAACTGTCCTAATTTTGTAAATATATCTTTAGCACTGAGATTTGCTGTCAGAGAACCCAATTTTGGGTTAAGCTCGCCTTTGTACTATCACTTGCAAAAGTCGATAAGAATTCTCAAAACGTATTAGTTTGACGTTTAGTTTGACTTACGACCTTCTATTTTCAAGTTTTCGCCAAGAAATGATTGAAATTCACAATTTCATCAACTTAGCATAAGTCAAGATGGCCCAGTGGTATAGAGCACACAGATTGAAGCGCAAATCAGTGTGCCGCAAGTTCAAATCCCACGCAATTGTTGACTTTTTGTGAGTTCTTACCCGATTGGAAGTTATGGATTAGCATTACATATATTACATTATTCTTTAACTTGTTCACACATTTCTTAGAGTTAGAAAGGTAGATCACAAAAAAACTAAATAAAGAATTTGATTTCTGCGAGGTAGACATGAGTTTTGACTTGACCGAAATGAAATGTCGTTTGGTTGTAGTTGTTGGTTAGTGACGTGTGGTTAACAGTATTGTAATATTCGCAAAATGCAGGCTAATATTAGTATTGAAGTGAGGGCGACTATCATTGGGCTGCATAAAAGTGGTCTTAATAAAACACAAATATCTGAAGAAACTGGACTGAATGTGAGTATAATAGCTATTAATGAATTGTAACTTTATAAATTGGTTATTGGATTTAAAAATGCATTTTTATTTTAAAATTATATTCAATAATTATGATTATTAACATTTTATTTAATGAAAATGAAGTCAAGTAGATATAGCTGCCTAATATATTTTTTTTTTGTTTTAGAAAAATACTGTAAGTCTTTGGATAAAAAGATATGAGGAAGAAGGTAGCCTTGCTAGTCGAAAGAGAAGTGGGAGACCGAAGCTTATTAGCGAGGCGCAGCGACGACATATGGTGGACGTATACGAAACGAATGGTTTCGCACCAACAAGACATTTTGCGGAATTAATGACACCTCGATGGATACTGTTCGCCGTGTACTTCACGCTGAAGGCGTGCATCACAGAAAACCTGCTAAAAAGCCGTAATATCCGTGATTATTCGTTAACAAACACTGTATTATATTGTGTTTACTTTCGTTTAAAACAGCTATATCTTTTAACTTGTGCCATGGCCTTATCTTAAGAATGCAGTGAACTCGTTACAATTTTGTTGACAATAATCATGATTCTATTTTGTTTTTTATTCTTCTACCCGCACTGTTCTAACATAATAGTTCAATTTATTTTTCTCATCTAATTGACGATTATCTTGTGAGAACTAAAGTTCTTTTAACAGAAATTGAGGTTTAGTTTCAATCTTCTTTTCGTCAAGAAAATGAAAAATTAAACTATGACCTCAATACATTCATTATGACGTTATATAAAAATAAAATGTTTAAAAAGTCTAAATCTTATATCACTATTCAATAAATAACTGGATATAAACAATTATATTTTATTTTATTAAAATTTTAATATCCTTTCATTGTTACGTTATTTATATTATGAATGGTCTAAGTGGGTATACTTCCAACAAACAATCTTACACGTAACACAGATAACGGTTACAAGATAACTTTTTTGTCTAGGTAAGAATTCGACGTCACAATTCTAATAAATGTTTAATTTGTAAATATAAAGAATAAACATTTTTATTAAACACGTCTTTTTATTTCCATCGAAAAGATGTAACAACTAAATAATTGCAAATTACGAATGTGATTCTTCTTGTGGTTAATAGATCATATTCGTAATTTGCAACTATTTAGTGCAAAAAATGCAATAGTATTTTTCATAGAATTATAAAAAACAACTACACTATAAAAAACAACAACTGTATATTAATATAGATTGGGAATTTTCAAAGTAAGATATAACCGCAACGGACCGACCATGATTTGAACTCGGGCTACGTTATTTGCGAATCCAACACTTAGTTCATACGGCTACCAGCACATGACATATTTGCGCGAATTTTATCAATGCAATGGTAAGAACAAGTCGCCTCTGTGACTGTGTGATGCGTATTCAATGGCACAGAAATATAATAATGATGTTTTTAAGCTCAGTTCGACGACAGTTCCTTAGTGTGTGTTATCTGTGGAATGTGGATACTCATACACGCGCACACATACGCACGGAAGTATCGTGCTCGCTCGATTCGTAGCAATGTAATCTTTAGCGTTCTTATGGACTTTTGCGGCCTCACTGTACATAAGTTTTCCTTTTGTATTTGTAATTTTTATTTTGTGTACAATAAAGAATATGAATAAGCATCGCGAGCGAATTTATACCGCAGACGAATACATGAATATCATAAAAATTCTGTAAAAAGAAAACCCCTTCAAGTTACTAGGATGAAAACACAAAGATATCTAAGTACAAAAAAACTGGGCAAAATATAGTTAACCGCAAAATATAAGATGCAAATAAAGATAAAGTAAACTGGCTAAAAACTAAACAAATTTTATTGAAAAAAGAAGATATACCATACTTAATGACTATGACGTCAGATGGTGGAGATATTCAAAGCTGGATTTGTCGAAAAGAAAACAGATGGGTTACAATTCAATTTTCAGAAGAAGATTTTGAAGTTCTTTGGCCCCAGGAAAAGCCATTCCTCAAGCAAAGCTCGAAGATCTCAGATCTATGTTTACTCTAATACCCGAAGACTGTCACGCATTTTATAATAGCCTTAAGGGAAGCAGCTCTATCAACGAGGATGTTGATGGATACGGGCCAAGTCTTGATTTTGACTTAGAGGATGACTGAAATCAATATGAGCGCTCATTATTGCGATGTTTTTTTTAATTTTAATAATGACATTTTTACGTGATTTTGTTAATTTTATGATTAAGGTTAATAAATATATAACTTTTTTATAGTAAAACTTGTTTTATTTTTGTTAATAACTTATTTTCTAGTTGATGGGTAGTTTTGAGTCCATTCTGAGATTGTGATTCTGGTCATTGTGATGTCAAAAAATACATGTCTTTACAAACTTAAGTTACTTGTATGGACCCACATTTCACTTAATATCTCGAAATCACATTTCACTTAATATCTACCAACTAATAATAACCCACATTTCACTTAATATCACAAAATCTATTGCAAAATATATCACTATTTTGATGGACAAATAAAATATAAACTACTTTCTTAATAATAACGTCCAAAAATTTAAAAAAATCTAACTTTTTGTTGGAAAAATTACAGCTGAAACTTCAAACGCCCGTAACTCAAAATTGTCAAAATGTCGAGTAACCCACGCAAATTAGCAGCCTAGTTCGCAAAAATTACTGGCGCCTCTGACTACCCCGTGGATTCGCCGCGCGGACCCTGAGTGGATAAAAGAGAAAGTTTGGATGTGTAGATGTATGTTTGTAACTCAATCACGCGTAACGAACGAACGGCTCACAAGGTCTGGATGAAATTTGGCACAGAGATAAACTATAGTCTGGAATAGCACATAGGCTACTTTTATTCCCGGTATTATGTTCCCTCGGGATGAAAAAAACTTCTCACGAGTGAAGCCGCTGGCAGAAGCTAGTATATTATAAATGCGAAAGACAAAAATATCCTTAGCACAAACACTTATTCAGCCGATTATAGATTATGCCGACGCCTGCTACCTGGATGCCACAGAGGAGCTTAAACAAGCTTGAGCGCTTGCAAAACTTGTGTATTCGCTTTGTTTTTGGTCTACGTAAGTTTGATCATGTTTCCCACCTTCGCAAGGAACTCAAGTGGCTTCCAATCCGTCTTCGTAGGAACACTCGGATGTTATGTCTCCTATTAAACATCTTGCATAAATCATCTTATCCTTTCTACCTGCGTGAGCGATTCTCTTACGATCGCCCAGAGATGCGCTGTGCAGATTACATCTCAAATCTCTCCTTAAATCCCATCCACATAAAACCAGTTACTATTCCTATTCCTTCTCTGTCCATGCTTTAAGATTGTGGAACTCACATCCGCCTAGGATCAGAGATTTAAATACTATCTCACTATTCAAAAAACGTTTAAAAGAGCATTATCTATCCTCTCAAATCTGATCTTTATTTATATATATATATATATTATACATAAGTATCTATATATTTTACAATTATGTATTTATATTTGTATATATCCACCATTACACTATTTGAGTAAGTGCGCTAATTTATATATCTTAGTTTAAGTCGTTCACTTTTTTTATTTTGCTGTTCTCACACATTAATACTTTTTCATTTTTCCTTTTCGTGGGTCTGCTGGCAGAAATTTCTTAAGAAATAGGCAGTGCCCTTGTACTCTATTGTCTTGCTTCTTAATATAATACAATTTCACGCCGTGATATGTGCCGTGTATTGTCTTGATGTGTTGTCTTTATGTATTATACTGTGTGTGTACATTTATTATTAAATAAAAGTTTGGATAAATGGGTGTAAGCTTGTTGCTCAATCACGTCAAAACGGCTGAACGGATCTGGATGAAATTTAGCACATGGATAGATTATAGTCTGGAATAGCACATTGGCTAGGGTACAATTTTCATCCCGGTAGTGATGATATAACTGCAACACTATAAAACAACGCAAGATGTTGCCAAACTTTAATTTTTGTTGAGAGTTTGGATCAAAAAGTTAGCCAAGTAAATTGAGATCACGAGTCCTGAAGGCTGATTGCAATATTACAATAAGTTGTAGAAAAACGTGTCAAGGTGAAGAAACCTTAGTAACCTGTTTGCTATGGTTGCTAAATACTACTGCGCGCTTTAGCAGCAGCGTATGTAACTAGAAACAGTTTGTAGGTAAATGTAACTAAAAGTACTTCGTTAATTAAAATCGTTAAGCAGCTGCTTTAATGATCTGCATTTCTATTTCATTTTCTGCTTTGGAGTGACTTAAACTGTTCATGTTGCGTCTTATTTTTCAAACGTATGCTAACATTTTTAGATGTTGGTTGTATGAATAAGAGATATTTTACTTATGTCGCTTTAGAAAAATCGACAACATGTTATGTTTTTTTGTAGGGCTATTTGCCCATTACATATCAATTGTATTGTGCAGGTCTAAATAATTACTTTTTGTTTTGAAAGCCCATTTCTCTGAATCAATTATATACTATTTTATTTTATCAATGATATGATCGTCACTGATAGCGTTTGCTTCTAATGAATAATTGTTTTAGTGTAGCATTTATAAATCCCTGTAATGACAGAGTGTCTGCAATATTATCATAAGTTTTTAAAACTTGAAAACTCATGATGATATTGCATTTATTTGCAAGTGTAAGGCGATATAACTGATATATTATTTACCAAGATAGTCTAGGGACTTATTATTTTTGTACATTTATCTACCTAAACTAATTGAAGTAGTGTCGATTTTTTGTTTTTTTAATAGTATTTTTTTTTTTGTTTTCCTTCTGTACAAAAATAGCAATTCCCTAAACTATCTTGGTACTTAATATAATACCCAGTTATATCGTACACACTAGTGGAATCATATTCGGCAATAAAATTTCACGCCGTGATATGTGGTCTATATGAAAAGTTCTTATTAAGTAAGCAATACTGTTTTTGACATTTTCCAGGACCCAAAGTTTGTTTAATTTATATAATGAAGAGGTAAAATTATAATTATTAAAACTATTTTTGGTTTAAATCTTTCACTGACAAAAACCTGCATTATACATGATTGTCACACTCCATTTTTATCGTGCAAAAATGAATAGGTATTTATAAACAGAAACGCTAGTTTATCGACCCACGCTACAGACAAAACATGGCCCTAACTCCTCTGTAAAAATTTGTAACATTTATATGTGTCTCATATTATAATGTGACATCAAAGTAATGACAACTATTTGTATGTAATGATATTGACTGTTGTCTTTTCATCAATCATCATTAATTCGGTGAAAGTTCTCCGCTGGACATTTCTACCATTGATAGGCCCCCTGCAAGAGTAATCAGAATCATTTTGGCTATCCTGCACCTGAATTCAGAATGAGGAATACATTTTTAGAAACCACACGTTCGGTTTGATCAGTACTGTTTATTTGTTGTGCACCCGTATACGCTGTGATTATGAGGGTGCACAAACGTAGTGAACAAAGTGTACAAACCGCCCTAAATACCTACCACAGTTCAAAGGAGATTGCTAGATCATTACTACATAACATTGACCATGACATTGACATACCATTTTTAGCCCCCGACAGGCACACCCACGAAAAATTACCGTATGGGTTCTTAATTATGACAACATCTCACCGAAATTAAAATAAAGTAAAGGATACACACCTGAGATTTGTTTCAAATCCAAAACAACATTTGATGTTCGAGTCATATTTTTAGGTTTAATGCACCCAGTCGCACGACAGTTTAATATGTAAAATATCTATTATCCTACTTATATATAATTATCTTAATTAATTTCACAAATGTATGAGATCGTAAGACGCAAAAAAATGAATAAGAAAGTGGTCGAGCGAGTTATCAAATGATACAAATTTATTACATTCTACCGTCATGTCAATTACTGACACACGACACGATAAGTTTATATAAAATATAGAGGAATGAAATCGAAAACCTTAATTCATTATAACATTAATAACACAGCGATATATTTTTTTATTTGCTCTTATATTGCTGCCGTTCGTCAATTATCGTAAAGCTTGATTCGAGAGAGTGGGAAAATCGTTAAAATTTATTGCTCTGAATTGAGATCTATTTTTTTATATATCTAAGATAGTAAGCATTTAATTGAACATGACACTTGAGAGTAGAATCCTTTTCAAAGCTCTGAGTTGTCATTTATTAATCGAGGGATTTATTTGGCACGGCTTTATGTGTCCGAACCTCGCTGAACATTAAAGCCTCAGAATCCGTGCAGGTTGCTGAAAGTGGGAGCAGATGGAGAAACATAAATAAAGTTGAAAATTTTGAAACTATGATATGGTCACGACCCTCCAGCATTGGGGAAACGACGCAAGAGGCCTACCAAAGTATGTTCTGTTCAGTAAATAATATACCTAAAGTCGTTTTTACTAGGTGTACCTAAATTAAATAACTGAGCACCTGAAAAGAGGTTAAGTAGACTTATTGTACAAAAATTGCGAAAAATAATTTAGTTTTTTCCTACATCTTATTAGATAAGTTTAGCGTTAGACGGTTTCTTTTACGTTTTGTCTAGTTGGACTGAAATAGTGAAAAAGACTCTAGTCAAGTGACATTCTGTCATCGAAAGCGTGACGATAGCGAGATTCAATAAGGCAAAATTATATGGGATTGACAAGCGAAAAATCACTTGATCAATCCCTTACATTTTGGCATTCCGATTGTCGACTTCGCTGACATTGAACGCCATTTGTCTAGAGCACAAAGCACGTAAGTGGCGGAGCCTCAGAAAATCGGAAATTGGTGAAGGAAGTGACACGCCAATATTATTGACCGATAAATTTTATCGTTCTGTTCCTGAAAAAGGTTATCCTAAAATCCTTGAATAACAGGGTTTTTTCGAAGATAAGGAATGTCGCAATGGTAAAGAAGACATTAACATCGGTCGAATTCAGAATGTTCAATTCTGCAGTTTTTTAGTTATCGATCAGAAAACCTTTGCTTGAAATGTTCGATGGTTTTATTAACGATTCCAAATAATCACCATTCTTTTCACACTATGTATTAGTTCTAGTCCTTTAAAGATATCTTCTTTAGTTTTTGGACTGAATTTAGACGTATTCAGCCTTATTTCTAAAACTTTTTAACCATTTATTTAGTTAAAACACTCATTTGTTATAACTAAATAAATGGTTAATCTGCTGCAATATTTCAACCAATCGTGGTTATTTTTTTTATTAATATTGTATTTTGTGCTAGGTAGGTATTTTTCTTCGAGATTTGAGCTGGAGTTAGAGTACCCATAAATGTTGGTTCAGAAGATTCATAAAAAAATACTCCCCCAGATAAGCATTTATACGATCATTTTTACGGACACCGTTTTTTATGTGTGGGTCATTTTAATAAAATTTACGCTTCAAAAACTATTTCGTGCTACCGAGATACGTTATGGAACCTACTTTTCATTTTAATGTCACATATATAATATTTCCTACAGTGATAAAAAAACCATTTCAACCGACCTCAAAAACGGGGTGTTTTTGTCATTCAGCACGTTTTATAATGTAGATAAACATAATAAATATCCCTCTTATTTACACAAACTGTTGGGGTCGGCTTCTATTCTACCCGGATACAGCTAAACCATAAACAAAATACAGGGCATGACTGCCTATCTGATGTCCACAACTCAGTGACCTACTTGCAGATAGACCTAATATGCAAAAAAGCAAAATACCTAAAAAAGTAAAAAAAAAATAACAAAAAATTTGAGTGTCTGTTTGTAATATCAAAATAACAGGTTTTTGCAATGCATATGAAAGTATTTATAACAAAAACAAAACTATTCTTTTACATTTTTGTCCGTCCGTCTGAAACAGACTCTTCAATTCTTCTGATTAATCTCCGAAACGGCTTTCACTGACAGATAACTGATGTCATAAGGAGTAACTTGCCTAAGTTTGAGTAAATCTTTATTTGAGAAAATGAATTAAGTTTCCGCTTAAAAAACCCTTATTTTTTTATTTAATTTTATGAGGACAAAGTCACGAACAACAGCTAGTATGAAATAATAATAAAAAATATGTATTTAAAAAAAAACACGTTTGATTAGAAAACCAAACTAAAAATTGGAAAATAATTTTCTATAAGTTTAAATTAAGACTATTCCTAATATAAATTTATTGTAAATTATATACACTATTGAGATATACAAAAAAAAATTACAAAAGCGTGGGTGCCTGATGTTAATTGCTATTATATTTTATTGACAGATATTGATAAATGTAGAGTCATTATAATATCTTAAAAGCACCCCACAGTTTTCTAAAGCGTGTTTTTTAGTTTTTTAACTATTATTTATTTTTTGCTTTATAGTTCAATCGCTAATTCTCCTAAGATCGAGGTATGGACAATGGTACAAACTATTTAAATTATTGCTTTGTCATGGGTCCTTGATAAGTGTGCAGAGTTTCAAATTAATCCGACGTTTTGAAGGGGGTGAAAATCAGCTTCAAAGATTCCGTTACATAGATACATACATACCAAGCTAATAAAAGCGTGTTAAAAATAACAATTCAGTTATATTTTCTTGGTACGAAAATAAGCTCCTTATTTATTAACATCGTACAGGCGTCTGCTTCTACTAGCTAAAAGGTTTACAAATGTAAATTTATTATGAATGGGGAGGTTTTACGTAGGACTTAACGCTCTCATTTGTTAAGTGTTGGTACAACAATAAAGCTTTATCTCGCACTATCTGTGTCAAGTTTTCAACGCAGATGTGGCCTTGGCTATACAAGGGGGACGGAAAACATTTCATAAGGGTCAGTTCAAACCGTGATGTGACGAGACGAAGCATGCACCTTCAAAATAGCGATACAACATGCAATTTAATTATTATATACCTATTTCTGAAAAAAAATCGAATTTTAAATTTCGAAGGTGTATTACTACTCTAGACAAAACTGTGCAAAATATAAAAAAAAAATGCTTCCCTTGAAAGAAAATCCAGTTTTATGTATCTCTACAAAAATGGATATCTGTCTTAGGTCCAGTTTTTTGATCCATTGTTAACTCAACCAATGTTATATATGTTTGTGTACATGTTAATACTTTTTTATAGAATATTCTATTGTACATATGTTGATATATTTGTTACTTTCCTACTTTCTTAAAAAAATAAAACGCATTGGTTTCAAATTTCGGTGAAACGCTTTTATTCATCCATTTTTTGTCTTAGAAATGGTCAAATAATTTTACCCTTTGTGTTGCCAAAAATTGATGAGTAAACGCGTTTTAACGAAATTTGAAACATTGATTAGCATATTTGACATCAAAAAACTGGGCCATAGTCGACAGATTTATTAGACAAGTGCGTTGATGCTCAAGGCCAAAACACTACCAAATCGACTGAAACTTAGATTGCCAATTAAATTGATATCTTAGTCTGACATCTATGTTTTCCTAATCGAATCACGAATTGGTTGAATCATGCCAGTTTTTTTTTACTTATTTTGTTGCTATTTTTATCCTTTATGGTTTGAAACGTAGAGCTCAGGATTCAACAAAAAATAGTTAGATAATAATATCTAATAGTTGGATATCTTGTTTTAGCCAAAAGACTCATACAGTTACTGTTGGACAAAGGCATAATCACGTCGTCACAAAAGTAACGATGCTTACAGCATACAACGTCTGTGTATATTCCTTATGTGCTCTTGCATTCAAATGAGAACATATAATTTATAAGCAAGTGTTGAGCTCCTCCGTTTTTAAATTCGGCAAAATTAAAATTCAGTTGCAAGATTTGACCCGAACTTACTAACATACATACATGCTAAAAAATTATGTAAAAAGCTTGTACGAGTATGCATCTAGAAATGCTACACAAACAAAAGACGTAATGCCCGCCCCGAACTCACATTACAAAATTAGATACAGACGAATTTAGAACCTCTACCTTTTGACTTAGTCAGCTAAAAATAGACTAGGCTAAGTAGTTTTATAGGCCCGTCGAGAAATGCTATAATGCCACATATTATATAATACTACAGCACCAAGTACTAAGACAGGCTGAAACAAAAGCACTCACGGACAGACTAACAATTCTGGCTTAGGAAAACTGGTCCAAAAGTGGCGATTTCGGCACGGGGTACGGTACCTTTAAAGATTTATTGGTTACGAATCGAGCCGAAAAAGACCGGTCGCCTATTTCGAGTTGACCCTTTGTTTACCTACGTCGAATGTTTACAGTTAATTTTGTAACTTTGAATTAATATGCAACAATGATTTTAATTTAATGCAAATCGAGTAGGATTTAGATTATGATGAACGATAGTAGGATTATGATTAAGTTATAATATAACTTATGAGTGATGTTTTGTGTAGGCGGGCATGCGCTCCCGTTTCGGCGCTCTGTGTCGGTTTACTCTCATAGAGATCGCATCCACGGGCCGTGGCGCGCGTTCCTGTCATCCCCCGTTAACTATCAACTTCCAACGTGTCGTAACCATAAAAAATTCAAAAGTTTATACTCTAGTGCTCAGAAAATATTTATCTAAAATACCCCTAATTTATCTATAATACTAAGTTTTTACGATTAAATATAACGTATTGTGAAGTTAAAGTTTAGTTTTTGTTTAAATCTTCGTAGTGTCTAAAAAAATGTAAGCGTGGATAATAAATGGCTGTTTAAGGAGCTTATGTGGTTCCTGGATTTTATTAAAACCTATGTGGGTTTTGGTGAGTATTAAATACTTATAATTGAGTACATGTTACATACAGTACATTGTACACATTCTATTTTTTTTTTTAAATAGGGTGCCATGTTCCTTTTAAAGTTACAACGTGTAAAACTGTTTTAAAATAGCTTTGGTTTAAATCAGTTTAATTTCATAATTTTTCGACCTATGTGACATTTCAAATGATGTTTAATTAAATATTGAACGCGATAAAAAAAAAAATATCGACATCATATACAATAAATAAAATTATTTAGTCAGTTAAATTAATCAAGGCTAGCTTGGCAGTAGACCAAAATTTCTTTTGAAATAAGCAGCTCTTTTTGTTGTGCGTACATAATGACTGATTGAAACTTCGTTAAATCTTATCACTTTATAAATTAGTGAATAATAAATGTACTATTAATTTAAATAAGTTTTCTTATCTTATAGGTTATAACTAACTCTCTAATTTATTATGCTAGGATCAAAGCCGAAGCGAAAAAGATATTAGTTTTGGCTAGCCAATCCTAAGCTCGGTCGACCATTCTGAAAATTCGTTAGAAAAGACCAAAGGCCTTTGTCTAATGAATTTTTGGTCAATTCTGATAGGGGTGATCGAATTAGATCAGTCGAAGGTCAAAACCCAAAAGAGTTATCGGGGTTTCACTAATCACACTTAGATTAAATGTTGGCACTGTGTATTTATTTAGAACTCTTTGTTACTCATAAACTTCATACATCGCTACACGCTGTAAGGGTTGAGTTTTGAAAATAAGTCGGGATTTTTATCGTTGGATACTCTTTTTAACCGACTTCAAAATAAGGAGGCGGTTATCGATTCGTCGGAATCTTTTCTTTTTTTTATGTATGTTCCCCGATTGCTCAAAGACGCCTGGACCGATTAGGAAAATTCTTCTTTTGTTTGGAAGGGTATACTACCCAGTCCCATAGGGTCAGGATCTGATGATGGGATCTTGGAGAAAACGGAGAACTCCTCAAATATTATAGGCATACATATAGCGATTTTGGAATTTTCATCAACAATTTGCACTCAGAAAGTATCATTTGGTGAAGTGGAACTGGTGAAGGAGACCACAGATGCGAATGGAACTCCTTATTGCTAAATATGTCATGGGTATAAGATATCTCGAATAGTTAAACGATTATGTTGAAGAAAATACTTATAAATACATAGTACTGATGAAAATGGTACCATCCATCGAACTGATCTGATGATGAAGCCGGCAGGTAGTCACTGGAACTCTATTCGTGTTTGGGGTTATTGGAATCGTCATGTGATGTACTTTGGCTATATATGATTTTTATGGCAATTGGAGGTACCTAAAAAACTAAAAAGAGATAAATAAAAAACATTTTAACTAAAAAACAAACCGATTTCCAAAAAAACACTGCAAAGTGAAAAATATCTTATTTTCCGAAGTCGGTGTCAAAACAAGGAAAACAATAGGTACCACAGACACCGACTTCGGAAAAGAAAGTTATTTTTCGCTTTGCAGTGTTTTTTTGTTGGAAGTCAATTTGTTTAAAAAACAAACTAACTTCCGTTAAAAGTTTTTTATCTGTTATCAAGTCTTTTTCATCTACAAGCTGTTGTCAATTTGTTGGATATATAGGGTTTAATATTGTTCGTGAATCGAGATCGGTATTTCCGTTGCGCTTTTGCAATGATAAAATTAATTGTTCGAGGTACTCATTACCTGTATGTTTGGAAGTTGGTTGATTGAGTAGTTACATTTTGAATTACAATTCGAGTACTATCCTACTAATATTGCAAATGTAAAAGCAGTGTAGTAATGTGGAGTTTTTGTGGCTTTGCTCATGCATACTGCGCTACCACTAGGAGATAGCGCTGTTATGTTGGACTCCAACCCACTAAAACGCCACGGAGTCCTCCTGTGCTGCTTATAGCGGGAACACGGCCACGCGGATAGATGAATAGAAAGATTTTAGTTATTATTTTTCGTAAAAACTTCTAAACGGATTTAGATATAATTTGGCACACAGAATATATAACCTGAATTAAAACCTAAAATACTTTTTATCCGGAACTTTTACGCAGGTAAAGCCGCTGACTAAAGCTAGAAGTAGATATACTACGTTCAAGTTAGGCAACTAAATCCTATACAAAGTATTTGATGAAAGGAAGGACTTCTGTGATGCTGCCCTTGACAATGAATATTTGCATAAATTATTCACATTGAAAGCACAAAGCTTTATTAAGTTTCCGTTGGTAACAGTAAAATGTATAATTGCATTATTTTAAAGGATTATGACAAACATGTTAATGAATTCGAGTTGAGGGGAAATTTCGCGATGTTTGTAGGAAGATAATTAGGCTAAAGTATTACATTATTTTCGATAGACTCACATTTATTACACGTATTATGTGGACAGTAACCGATGATAACGAATAGTTATAGTAGATGCTCTTATCGTACATACACAATAGACATTTCTTACTTCTTTCTACACAAAATGCGTTGGATTGAGTAGTTAGTATGAATGATGATGTTGGGTCGAAGATCATACAGGTGCCAGGTGCTAAGATTACGAAAAAACATACACACTTTTTTTAATACGTATTATTTAGAAACAAATAATTTAGAGATAGTCTGAATCAATGATATTCTAGTAAACAGATACGTTATGAGCGCGTGCATTGTGAAGACTCGAATACGTCCCAATTGGGACGTATAGTCTTTAGTCTATGTCACGCATGGCGAAGAGCGATACGCTTTGTCGAAACAAAAACAAAACTAAAAAATGCCATCGTGTGTATTTAGAAAGTGTACCAATTATGATACCAAAGTGAATAAAACAGAAGGGATCTCATACCATATATGTAAGTACGCAATATACCTCAATTTACTATTTTTTTTTTTTTTTTCCGAATATTCTGATATTTGGAGGTTAGGAAAAGAAAAAAAACATTTATTGGCAGAATAATGTTTGTTTACATTCACACGCAAGTGACAAACACTAGCCGTCTCGTGTTTGTCACTTGCGTGCGTTGAAATACACTTCTTTACACTTGCTGGCTATTTTCAATAAATTTTGCAGCAAAGCAGAAATGTAGTTGCCCAACACCTGTAGAGATGATCCGTAACTTTTAAACTGAATCAGTGTCAGTGGAATTGAATACATGTAAGTTATTTGAACTTCACATAGGTTGTCGCGAAACAGCAATCTATTAGGGGAGTCGCAGGTATTTATTATAGGCGATTACTTCTTTCCCTTCGGTGGGCTACGAATAAACAGGCATATTCAGCGTATACTCCATCATAAATAGGCGAAAATGAGTTCTAGAGCGAACCCATTAAGAAGTATAAATTTACGAGTAATCCAATACAAAAAATAAACATCAATTTAAAATCCCATCGGCTTCAATTTTAAGTTCAAACAGAATTTAAAGTATGCCTTCAACTGCAGGCTTGTTAGCATTGTTGCTTGTCAATAAGGCTCACTTAAAGAACATTCTTTTTTCTGGCAAACTGATTACTTTTTGTTTGTCAGGATTAGGCTGACGGGCACGTTTATACGAGCAGAATCCAGTCCAAACAACGTCGACATTATAATAAGCTCAGACAAAATATACTCCATTCATTTGACAGCTAAAATTTTAATCAAAAGTGCAAAGAAACAATACACGAGACACAAATGCATGTTGTGTATCTTCGTATTGTCTCAGGGCTCTGTTTGCCGTACAAAAGTATTCGTGCGGCCGCCGCGCGGATACATGTTGCCGAGGAATATGAATGTAGTTATTTAATAAATGGAACCCACATTCGCCTTTCGTGTCGTGTATTTGGCATGACAGTAATTTAGATTTTTTTGGTCCAAAACTTCGCCTGTCCACGGTTGCGTCGGTGGCAGGGCAGAGTTACTTTGGCTGCATGTTTTAAGGCACTGAGGGCAGGATAAGTGATTGAGCATAATTAGCGACTCGGTTCCACATCCACACGCTGCTGTTTCGTCAAGGTAGCCCAACTTTGCGAGGCCATAGTAACATGTTCCTACTTGCAGTATGAAAGCTATATGAAGCGCAGATCTTTTCACGTTTCATATAATGTTGTATGTTCCTGTAGGACTTACGTAACGTACGTATGTGAAATCCGAATCGGGTATATTTGTTTGATAGGAAGCTACTAGGCTGTGTTTATTTTGGTTATTTGCTTTATTCGTATATCTCTCCGTACATAGCAAAATACCCATTATTTTCACATAGATCAAATCTGAAATGTAAATTAGATTTGGAATTTGTAGTATTTGAAATGTTGCAGAATTAGTGCGTACCTCTAGTTTCCCAAAATTATTTGCTGAAACTACTGTGTGCCAACACAATTGTAACTACCTATATAATTCAAACTCTCCGACATGTATATATAACTAGTTTCCGCCAGCGGCATTGTACGCGTGAAAGTCGGAAATCATCCCGAGGAAACATATTCCCGGGATAAAAATTATCAAATGTGCTATTTCAGACAATAATCTATCATTGTGTAAAATTTCATCCAGATCCGTTCAGCCGTTCTGGCGTGATTGAGTAACAAACATACATCCACACACACACATCCAAACTGTCATATTCATAATAATTAGTAAGATTCCTCATTTCTACCCGCGATATTTCAAATGGTTTATTTTGTTTTTAGTCCTCGACGGTAAAAGAGGGTTGTTATAAGTTTGATGTATGTACCTATGTGTTTGTGTATAATAATATGTGTGTCTGTGGCATCATAGCTCCTAAACGGATGAACCGATTTTTATTTAGTTTCTTTTTGTTTAAAAAGTGACTTTAGCGAGAGTGTTCTTAGCTATGTTTGATAAAAATCGGTTAAGCCGTTCTAAAGTTATGGACGTTATACTGTTTGAATCGGGGTGTTTTCGCAAGATTCCATGTCATTATTACGTGTGTAATAGATTGTCGATCGAAGCGTTTCTACTACAAGATAAATTATGTAGCTTGAAATAAAAATGTGTAGGAGGTTATTGAAATTTACTCGATATGTAAATATAAGCTCTATCATCTCGAGTCCCAAGATACAGACTGTATAGTTTGGGACTCACTTGCAATCATACTTATGTAATCTAGCTGTAGGTAATATTTAAGCTACTCTGACCTTTCAATTATATACTTTATAACTGTGTATCACCTACCATCTGATTAGTAAACGAATTTATATTTTTGCATAACAAAACCTAGCTGCGTAAAAGTTTATGAAGATGTTTAACAGTAAGCGGATTTAGATAAGGCACATTACCATCGTACCCTGGATTAAAATAATAAACCTAAAATACCTTTTTGCTGGGGAAAATGAACATACGACTGAAACTTTTTACAAGCTGCTACTCGCCAGCTTGTAAAAACATTGGAAGGGAAAACGAATCGTTTTACATACTTTCGCTTTAGGAACAAGGACAGCAGCTTGGGATGTTATAACTGTATATACTCGTAAAATGAGCTTATTATCGTGTTTACTCGCTCATAAACAAAGATCACCGAGGGGCAATGTGTTAGGCTATAAAACCACAGAACGGGAAATCATGCTCCCAACATTACGCATTTACGGAAGCAAAATGTTATATAATTTTATTCTGTGACTACCCACAAACGCCATTGATTTGTAAAACTGACACGTTGCTCCGATTTGTTCGAAAGTAGGGTAGGGAAACTTTGCTCGTAAAATAATTAAGTAAGCTGTATATGGACTTCGTTTGGCACAGAAAATTGTTACCAGGAGGTCTCTGAAGGCTATGGACAGGTCATTTGTGTTTTGTGAACACACTGGCTGGCGAGATTGTGAATGTTGTCATATTTTCGTACAGCCAGTCCCTCGGTTCTCATAATATGATGAGTATTTGACAGTATTATGTAACGGAATGGTTTAAAATAAATCATAAGTATTTATTTAATTAGGTAAATCATCTCATCTCTAATCAGCTCATTTTAAAATATTTAATTACTGAAGAGTATTTACATAAAAAAGACTCTATGAGGTCTTGATTGAACAAACGCTCGAACTAGGCATAGCCTGTATTTCGGCTATCAGCACCATTCGTCTCGAGTTTTTACAAAACAAGAATAGCAATGGTAGCATAATACAATTAAGTGAATACTACAAAAAAATAACTAAACTGAAGCTTGTTGCACAAATGCACAGTGTGCAGGTCTCTATAGAGAAGAACGTGCAAGAAACTCTACGGACAGTCTTTTCCATCAATAAATTGTAATTAAAAGTACCTATTTTACATCATTCTTGTTGGAAAATACACTTATGATATGTGAGAACGATGCAAAAACGGCGTGCTCGTAAAAGCGTCTAGAGACTCTAGAGTAAAACAAACAACCCCAAAATATAATAATTAATTAAAAACTGGCTGAGGCAGCCAAGTTGTGACCAAACTCAAATGATGGCACCCGTTCACAAACATTACGCATCGATTGGTACTTGGTACCATTCAGCTCAACGCATGCGGTAAGCTAACTTCAGGGCGGCCCAGAAGTTTGGCAAGAGCTATACATAGTACTCACACATGTGCTGTGCAGTTATACAATACAAAAATAAATTAATTTTATTCAATACAAATATAATCATAGTCTTCAGCAGGTCCAATAATACTTCGAAACAATAATCTTTTGCCCATCATTTGTTTTTGTGCCCTGGTGGTTGTGATTCTGAAACTTACTTCCGACAAAAGTTTCACAGCCGAATGAGCCGCCGATAGAATGTTTCGTTTATGAGTTTTTCAGCGACAGAACCTTTCAACTACGGACGATTCGCCGACAAAACGATTTATTCATGAGCGAATCGACTACAGAATCTTTCAGTAAAGAAAGAATCGTCGACAAAGCTTATTAAGGGCATGGTTTGGCACTACGATTGACTAAATCTATAGATTCTACATAACATCTCTCGTATAAATAACATTTCAAAATGTATGGCCGGCAGTGAAATCTTTTTCGGAGGTAAGTTTCAGAATCGTGGTTATGGAGCTGGACAAGCATTGATCCAAGCATTTTTATCAGCGATGTAATCCCCCAACTTATAATATGCCTGCCTGCATAATGTGCATTTCATACAAGTTTTAAATTTTGTCTCATTCAGTTCTAGAAAGTGGGGCGGTATTTAATGTAACATTTTATACAGTACCTCATAAAAGATGACGCTACTTTAGCCAGCCTGGGACATGATTGAAATAATTGGTCCCTATTTCTAGTACCTAACATAATTATGTCTGTCGCCGTTTGTACTAAAAAGATGTAAGTTCTTTCTCACGTATATGTGTTTTCATTGTTAATATTTTGCTTACTTTTTTAACAATGCATGGTCTGTTGAATAACTTTTTTTGCGGACATTACTTTTAGCATAACACGTACTGTCCAAATTGTTAGTGAATAATGAAATTACATTTATTAACGTCCCTCTGTATTAAATTTCAGTTAAGCTTTACTATGAAGATAAATTTTGCTGATAGTAATTGACTTATTCGTTACAATCTGAAAAGACGGCAAAGTGGAAATCTATAAACTCTCTTTTGAACGGAATAAAATTAAATAAGCAAGGGAAAATGCAGTATCTGTAATGCTTTCAATATTTATATTTTAAGATATTCAGGGCTACACTTTTGTGTCTTCCTAGCTTGAGCATGTAAAACGGCCAAAAGATTTGCATAAAAAACAAGAAGGTACGTTCACTAGGTTGATACCACTCAGAATACTAAACATAATATGTTTCTACGATTATATATTGGTCTTTCACGTATCTACGGCAGTCAGAGTATATCCGTATACTGTCGTAATACAGCTCGCTAGTCTGCTCAGCTCTTTTTTAGGGTTCCGTACCCGATGGGTCCAAACGGAGCCCTATTGCTGTCACTCATGTATTTAATAATATCGTTAGTTTAACTTTAACAGCTGCAAGCTGCGAAGCACTTTTGATCCTATATTCTGGCGGATCCCAAAATTAAGGGATGGAACTTTTTAATAGAATGTGTTTTAGACGGCCACCAAATCTCAAAACAGAAATTCGTTCACTTTCGTTCCTTCTGAAGAGTAACAATAAACCATTCTAAGTAATTACTTTTCTATGGCAGAATGAGTAATTCTTCTTCTTTTCGAGTTGATCGTTACCTTTTTAGGGTGCCGTACCCGAAAGGTCCATACGGAGCCCTATTGCTGTCACTCACGTGTCTGTCTATCCGTCTGTCACACAATTTTGTGCCGAAGCTTTTTTTAACTTTCCATTGACCTATGAAATTAAAATTTGATGATAATGTTTATTATTACGTATATTTTACTAACAAATACCAATCAGATTACTGGCCTTTAGCTCAGCATTATGTTTATTTCTTTAAAATAAACGCAATGCTGACTTAATTTTTCCCCATCGGGTTAGGCAGAAAAAAAAGAATACCACCTGCTGCGATCCTCACTTACACACAAAATATGGTAACATTTTTTTTTTTAATCAGTTTTATTTATTAAGTTTAGCATCCAGGTTGCCTGCTACAACGGCGGGCTTCTTACTTTACATTCTACAAATTGCTTCTATTATATACTAGCGCTTCTTTGCAAAGCAATTTATACTCAAAGCAGCGGTTTGCTTTTTAAATTTTGACTATATTATAGTTGAATGTTATAGTCTATAATATAGACACAAAACCGGTCCAGCGATAAAAAATGAAACTTCTTAAAAGATAAAGAATAAGAGATATTTAATGTGAGAGCATGGAGGATCTTTCTTCTCTCTCATGTTAATAAATGTGTCTCAACTTGACGCGTCTTTGAAATTACATTCTCAATTCTCATCCAATAATAGAAGGTACACTTCAAAAATAGTAAAAATCTTTCCAGGGTAAATTCTACAAACTATGGTAAAAACCGCATCAGAATCTATTATGCAATTTTAAAAATCTAAGCGCACAAGACTTACGGAACGAAAAGAAACGCAACTTTGTTTTATAGACGAATTTTATCCAAAAATCTATCGATGTTTTGTGTTTTCCTTTCGATGTTCCAAGATAAGTACTGTAGGAACATTGTTACATTTGACGTAAGAGAAATTGAAAAGCATTTTTCCATAATTACAGAAAAAAAATGTTTATTTGATAATCATATTTGTACAACTTATTTGAGATTGAAGCCTCCTTTTAAGCAACAGATGCCTTTATTAGGAGACTCCGCTCCTTCATAAACAACACGTTTCTATTAAACTATACTAATTAAGGACAAAAAAAGGTAAAAAAAAGGTTAAAGGTTCAAATGTACAAAGGCTACTCTTTTAATTGGAATACTTGATTGTTATACTGTTATTATTTTGCTTTTTGAATTGAAAGGGTCGGTTAAATGAAAAGGCTTCCGCTGGTAAATTAGGTACCACCTACCGCTATTCAACATTCATTTTTACTTTCGAAGTAAAAAGGCTGTTCGGAGTAAAAACACTGTTACTAGGTAATTTAAAAATTACATTTTGGGTTTTGTTTTACAGAAGTTGTAGCCGAAATGTACGAGTATGTAAAATGTTTTTTCGTCTGTTATGTATTTTCGGCTCACATTGCACTGTTTTTTGTGAATTAATAACGATATCCAAAATATATACAGAATCGAAAAAAAGAATAACGAAAAAGCGAGATCAGTTCTTATCTCATTAACAACTAACTGGAAGAAATCAAACGTAATAAAAAATAAGAAAAATCTGAATTTTTTTTATATTACTGAAGATTACCCTATAGCGGTGCTAGAAAAGAGGAAGTTATTACAACAACTACTCAAAGAAGATAGTGAAAATGGCAAGGTTGTTTATATCAAATACAATAAGGGTACCTAACGGAGGTGGAAAGCCCCCAAAGAGCCATTCTCAACGTTGGAGCTGGACTGCCTTTTCGTTTTCCAACCTCTGATCTATAGAAGTGCTGGAATGTATTAACAGTCAGGTAGACCTGATACTTACTATATTGATTAAAAAACATGCACAGTTAAAATATGACCCAAATCTCATGCAGAATAAACATAGAAAAGGAAATGTCTTTCCTGCTCTCTTTTTTCACAACAGTCTCTCGCAACGATTTTACTGCTTTCTTGGAGTATACAATATATCTGTAAACTAACTGTATCTGAAAACTCTTGATTATCATGCAACTGAAGGGCTGCTGTTTCCTATCCGCTAACCCTCAACTCCACCCCCATTCACACCCTCAAACACTCCTATACCTACACTTACCACACAAACTTTCACACACTCACATACACCTACTTACATACACTTACACGCATACACCTGTACACATACACCTACTTACATACACTCATTCTCATACATCTGTAAACATACATATAAATCATATCATATTCATTCAAGAATCAGCATTTTCGTTAATGTCATAAATTATGCATTGTAAACTTCTTCACGCATCTAGTTTATACTTGATCTAATAACATACAAAGACTAACTGTAAGAATTAGGGAGTCTGATGTCCCGTAACACAGGTATTCAATTTCTACTTCGGGCACGAGTCTCTCACAAATGTTTTCATTTATTTTTGTATAAGTTTAAGCATTTTCTGTACCTTCCTGCAACATTTGTAAAGAGAAAATCAAATTTTTATTTGTTTATTTATAATAAGATATTGTAGCACCCCTTTTTTTTGTAATCTTACTATATTTAATTTAAATTTATTGAAAACTAGCTTCTGCCCGCGGCTTCGCACGCATAAAACAGTGTTTTATCGTCCCAAGGAAATACAAACTATCCTTTGTCCTTCCCAGGGTCTCAAACTATCTCCATCGTAAAGTTCATCTTAATCGGTTCAGTAGATCCAGAAATTACCCCTTACAACCAGACAAACTTTACCTCTTCATAATATTATAAGTATACTCGTAGATTGGAAAGTATTCTCTATTTTATAGTTTGGTTTTCTATTAAACATGTTTTTTTAGTTTTTTTAAACTACTATTTATGTTTTACCTATTCGTCCAATTTACCAATAACGCGTGTTTTTTTAGTTTTTCAAAAGATAATTTATTAATGAAACTACCTCTCTGCGATGGGAATGGGTAATTAGTGTGCCTACTGCCTTGCCTGGATGTGATAGCCGTATCTCAGGCTCCCTCTCCGGAACATTTATTTAATACGTGTACTTGGCGCAAGGCACTACCGTGTCTTCGAATATAACTAAAAATGTGCATGTCTAAGCACGCACGCACGCACCTTGGTACTTGGCATAAAGAGGCTACCGGGTATTGGATATAAAAAAAATCGCTAATCCTGAAGATCCTGGTAAGGATAATTGGACAAACTATTTGAATTATTGCATTGTCTTCGGTCCTTTATAAATGTGCAAAGTTTCAAATAAATACGACATTTTGAAGCGGGTGAAAATCACGTTCAAAGATTCCGTTACATAGATGGTGTTAAGAAAAGGGTGTTAAAAAGGTGTTAGACAAGGAGATCCGCTGTCCCCAAAAATATTCAATGCAGTGCTAGAAAATATACGTGGATCATACTGAAAGCTTTTAGATTAAACAGCCGATGAAAAAAATATTTAAATTTCGAATAAGGAACTCTTTGGGAATCTGTAAATGTGTAATGAATTCAGATGTCATTTGTTTCTACAAATTTGCGGCAATTTAAAAAATGTCTGTCGTGCGTCGAAATGGATTTGACTAGAGAAAATTTTCGCTCAATGATTTATCGACATTCGTTGCGGTCTTACACAAAAAAAAAGTGTTAGGAATGATAAACTATGCCATGTATGTATTGTAATTAAAATAAAAGTCGCCTCCAAATCGGCAGTACGTTTTTTTTATTTTCATCCTCAGTAAAAATCCTGTGCAGTTAAGTTTAGTATCTAGTAGAAAAGTTTCTCATGCTCCGAAACCAAAAGTGGCGCAGCCGGTAGCATTTCCTCTTAGAAATCCGCCTACACCACGGTGCCCAGCACCCCAGCCATACTATCGCGGCTGTTCTCGTTCACACCTACACACGAAATGTATTATTACACTGGGAGCAAGCTGGGAGCTGACGGCCTGGCGAACATTCTTTGCAATTACTCAAGAAATTCAGGGAGCTATTTTGGGAGCTCATAGATTTTAATTATGTTCAGAGTGAGTTTTTCAAGTAGGTGTGGATGGCCAAATCAGAAACTTTAAGGCATAGCTTAAAATAATACTTTTTGATTTAATTTGGAAATAAGTTCCTCGAATCTAACGGGATCATCGTGATCTAACTTACTCTTTTAGAACGTTTCTGCGGAACTAGTTGTCGATATTTTTCTATAGTTATATCCCGTATAAACTCTGTATGTATTTTCATACTTGTGAATTCTTGAGAATAAGATGCATTCCAAACGATAAGTTTACAAATTTTCTGGTAGTTGCTTATGTAATTTAAATCATTATAATTCTGTTCTAAACTTATGAGCTTGACTATAGTCCAGTGATCAGATTGAAGGTAAATAATTAATACCAGACCGTCGGTCATGAGATTATATGTCCCGCGGAAGTGTGGAGGCTGAGGATTTTTAAATGCCAAAAACCTCCACAACCGCGAGATATGCAATCTCAGGGAATCTTTTCTACTCACCGACGTGGGTATGCATCGAGATGTAGAAGCAGAACTGGCGAATGACAACTGGCGCAAGCCTATAGTGCTTGACACTAACGACCGCAGGGATGTATGGCAGAGTACGGAGCTACACGGATGCTTTTTCCAGGCCCTTCATGCGTCCGATGTAGACTAATCAGCGTCCGTAGCCTAGCTGCGTTTTGATGACCTCTTTGACGAAACCGAAGGTTTTGTATGTGTAATTATGGACGAAGTTATCATGACGAATAACTACCGGAGATTTATTGTGAAGGATGGAACGGTTGTCATCCGTCGGGCATGACACCGCCCGGGTGAATCGATCCACCATTTTATCTCTGGATGTTCTCGGCTAGCTAATGAAGAGTACTTGCATAGGCACAACCTTGTAGCCACAATTATCCATCAGCAACTTGCTCTGAAATACACTCTTGTGGTTTTGGAGGAGCCGCACTACAGTTATGTGCCCGACCCAGTCTTCGAGAATGGCAATATCACATTGTGCTGGGATCGGTTCATCGTCACTGACAGGACTATTATGGCTAATAAGCCTAATATAGTGATGGTGGACCGAAGCGAGTCGCGTGCAATGATTGTTGACATAACCGTTCTGCATGACGAAAGCCGAGAAAGATAAGCAAACCAAGTATCTTGACTTGGCTCGCCAGGTTGTCGACATGTGGGATGTGGACACAGCGATCATTGTGCCGATTGTCGTTACGGTCAACGGCCTGATGGCCAATAGCCTCGATGACCATCTGTCGAGGCCGTCATTGCGCGGTTGGATCAAGGACCTGATACAGAAGGCAGTACTCCTTGAAACGGCTCGCATTGTGAGGAGGTTCCTGTCTTTGGAGCCCTAGCCACCGGTAGCTTGAACCCTGTTCCCGATACCGGTTGGCGTCTATTTTTTAATATTTTTAAATGTTTTTAAGTTTTTTTTTTTAATATTTAAAAATGTACTAAATAAGAATGAAGATAAATAAAGGGAATAATGTGTCTAATATTTTGTAAATGTGTTGGTGTTATTAACAATGAATATAAACCAAATCCTTGCCCACAACCACTTGCATCTGATGAAGTTACTGAAGATAACAGAAACCTTCAGTAACGCCATCAGGATGGAATTTGTTGTGGACAATTGTACAGTCATGCATGTAAAGCGAGGGGAGATTGTGGAATCCGAGGGTATTCAACTCTCTGATTCCATACACCTTAGTAATCTCTTCTCGACCGAAACTTACAAGTATTTGGGTATGTTGGAAGCGTTGGGCATTAATAAGGCTGACATGAAGCAAATGCTGAAGGAGCGTTTCTTTGGCCGCCTGAAAAAGGTATTAAATAGCCTTTTGTCGGGCGGAAATAAGGTGCGCGCCTTGAACAGTTGGGTCATGCCGATTTGGATGTACTCTTTCGGCATACTCAAATAGACTCAGACCAAATTCGATGCCCTTGATAGGAGGGTCCAGACAGTGCTGACCACAAACCGGATGCATCACCCACGATCATCGGCAATGAGGCTGTACATCCCGGCGAAGTGTGGGGGTCGAGGTTTCGGGGAAACTGAAGGTTTTGTCTATGCAATTAAGGACGAATTTATCCTGACGAATAACTACCGGAGACATATAATGAAGGACGGGACGGTTGACGTGTGTCGGGCATGCCACCGTCCTGGTGAATCCATCAGACATATTATCTCTGGTTGATCTCATCTGGCTAACGGCGAGTACTTACAAAGACATAACCAAATAGTCAGGATTATTCACCAGCAACTTGCTTTGAAATACAATCAAGGGGATTCTGAGGTATCGTATTACAAATATGTGCCCGACCCAGTTCTCGAAAATGACCATGTCACGTTGTACTTGGATGTACTGGGATCGGTCTATCATCACCGATAGGACTATTGTTGCCAATAAGCCGGATATAGCGGTGATAGACAGATTAGCGCACCACACAATGATAATCGATGTCACCATCCTACATGACGAGAACCTCGTGAAAGCTGAGAAAGAGAAACAAATCAAGTATCTTGACTTAGCCCACGAGTTTGTCGACATGTGGACTGTGGACTCGGCGATCATTGTGCCGATTGTCGTTACACCGGTAGCTTGGACCCTTTCTTTTTTAAATATTTAAAAATGTATTAAATAAGAATGTAAATAAACAAAGGAATAAACATAATAAAATGAAATTCAATTTGAAAAATAGGTAAATGGTCTATTTAGACGTTTGATTAGCATAATTGCTTCTCTTTGTACAATTATACAAGTAAATTCAATCTTTATTAATGAGCTACTTTAATAGAGGTTAGTATTGGTGAACTAACAGTGAAAAGGGATGCCCAAATAATTGTATTTTTTTTTTTTGTTTAGATTTTGTTTCATCAATATTCGCGTAAAAAGATAACATCGATTCGCATGTTGATTGTAAATTCAGATTAATCTGAATATGTAAAGCACACTCAAATCAAATTGTTTAAATGTCGTTTTAGACAATAGTTAGCCGCCGGCATACTTTCCTCATTTTTAGACTGTACCTGTACCTGTTTGTAATAAAATTGCTTACTTAATTATGGATACACTGTGTGTGTCGAACGAGACGTGTATTGTGGACGCCAGTGATAACACTTTAAAATGAGATTTAGATTGAAAAATAGATAAATGGATTATTTAGAAGCCTGATTAGCACAAATAGTTTCTCTTTGTACTTATAAATTCGATCAACATTATCTAGTTATTTAAATAGCGAGTGGTATATGTGAACAAACTGCGAAAAGGGATGTTCAAATAAGGGATTTTTTGCCCAAATTTTGTTCCAAATACGCTTAAAAAGACACATTCTTTCACAAATGGATTGTAAATTCAGATTAATCTGAATTATTTGGACTGGAGTACACTCAAAAGATGGGATTAAAAAGTCTTGGCAGTTAGCTGCTGCCGTTAAATGTTTTCCTCTTTTGTTTACTGTACCTAAACACTGGCCGATACAATGCAACAGCATTATATTTGTAACACAGCTGCTCATTAAATGATAGACGCTCTGACGAGCGGGACGTGTATTGTCGTCGCCAGCGATAACTCTCTAAAATGAAATTACACATTACATAACAGCACGCCTGAGCTATCCGAAGGATTCCACAGTGGTGCACTTATTGTACACCCACATTGGAAAATGAAATTCAGTTTGAAAAATAAGTAAATGGATGATTCTTTGTAGAAATAGCAAGTAAATTCCATCAACATCAACGAGCTACTTAAATAAATGAACTAATGGTGAACATGGATGTTCAAATAAATGTTTTTCAATGTGAAGAATGAGCTAGCCGAACTTTATAATTAGCCAGTTTCACATGCGCTTTGTAGAACGAAAATAATCGTCATTTATCCTTTTTTGCAAGCTTTTATTTAATTTGCCTTGATATTAGTATGAGTCAAGATAAGAAACTCGATATGTCTTATTACAAGCCTTTTTTTTACTTGCAATAGGTATATGAACAATGTGGTTTTCTCTAGTATCACTTGCTAGCGTTTGGGGTTTATATTAAAACAACCAGATTTACCAGTAAGTTAAAGTTCTGAATTGATACGTCTAGTCACCGCTTGGGTCCACTTAATACTGAGAGACGCAAGCATTCAAATGCTGGCACGTTTATTTAGAGGATACCACATCTATGTATGTTCGGGTCAAATCTTCAACTGAATTTTAAAGCAGTTATCCTCAACAGATTAAGATCGAATTTTGCACACACGTTTGGTTTGTATGACAATAAAGCACGATAAGCAAAAAGCATCTTTTTTAAGGGTTCCGTACCCAAAGGGTAAAAACAGGACCCGTTTACTAAGACTCCACTGTCCGTCTGTCTGTCTGTCACCAGGCTTTATCTCATGAACCGTGATAGCTAGACAGTTGAAAATTTCACATATGATGTATTTCTGTTGCCGCTATGATAACAACTTGTACTAAAAACATAATAAAATATTTTTTTAAGCGGGGCTCCTATACAACAAACGTGTTTCTTTTTGCCGTTTTTTGCGATAATGGTACGGAACCCTTAGTGCGCGAGTCCGACTCGCACTTGGCCGGTTTTTTTTTAAACGTATAATAGTATATTATGCAACTAGTGAATAAAGGACGGTTTTAAAGCGAGGGCCATAGATGAATCACGAACAAGTGAAGAATTCTAACAACTGAATCACGACCGCAGGGAATGATTCATGATGATTGAATCACGAGCATAGCGAGTGATTCAAGTGTTAGAATCCTGAACGACGCGAGTGATTCATGGCCCTCGATATAAATCCGTTTTATTCAAGAGTTGCATACTATATTTTATACCATGACTTCGAGAAAAAGAAGGATTTAAGCCAAAAGCACAAGGAATAATCATAAATAAATAAATGGTTTATTACCTTTATTCAAAATTTTTATTTTTTATTCAAAATTTCCAGAAAATGAGAAACCATAGGGCTTCACATTTTTTGTAAATTGAAGCTGAGCCTTTGAGTTTGAGTTACCTAAACAGCACCTGTGTTTCAGAGGCCAGTGACCATCTCCGTTAAGTTAAATAATTATAATTAATTAAACACCAATGCAATTAATATTAAAATTACAATGCAAATAAGTATTCACTAAACATCCTAGACCAAAATAAAATCATTATCAAAATCCTAAATATAAACAAACTCAAAATTAAATCGACGAAGGAGTTTGAAATTCGAATATTCTTTGTTTGCACAAGAAGTTTGTATCGAGTATTTTATGCGCAAGTAGGTTGTATTGCATTGAGATTGAGGTCAAATATATATTGGTGTGTTCTAAATTCAAACACCAAAACAGTGATTAAAAGTGCTTTTTATTCACTGTTTTCAGTGAATAAAATAAGCTTTTTAGAGGGGGAATGGTATAAAATAATTTATAACAACTAGCTCCTTTTTGTTTTTTATTGTTTATTATTTAATTGGAAAGCTGCTGAAATTAAGAGCAAAATTCTGAAAACACGCATCGCTTAATACGCGAATTACTACATAACAGGTCATACATACTAAATAACAGCGTGAATGAATTAATGGAATTAATGGAATGTGCGTAGTAATTTCCGAATTAGGTTGCGGGTGGTTCACAGTCTAACCAGATGCAGCTGAAAACCAGTATGACCACAATAACCCGGTTACTGGGTAACATGATGATCCCCTATTATTTACTTTCATTAAGTTATCTACACTTTACTAAATTAAAATTATATGATTGTCATACAACAAAAAGGCCAATTGTACAGTTATTTTGCCTTTAAAAAAATAAACTGAGCTGTGTAGCGATTGCTTAGCTCATTCTATATTCAAATTTTCTATAACTGATTAGTAGATTTTTTATTCAAATTCTTGAAAATTTGAAAATAGAATGTACCAAGTAATCGCTAACAACATCGATTTTTTATAAATAAAGTTTATTATGTTTAATTAACAGTATTATTAATTTATGCTGTTAATTTCGCCCCTTTCCTGTTTCCATGGTTACTGGGTTGAAAGATTGATTACTCGGATTTGATAAATAAACAGTAGGCTTATGACAAATCAGGTTGCTGGTTTAATCCGCTTAAACAAGCGGACCTATATCTACATTAATTGCCTCTGTAATTAATTAATTGAGGACAATGTTACTAAGCTCACGGAAGCAAATGGTAATGCGAGACTGAGTAAATGTTTATGAACCTAGAACGAAGGTTGTATATAATATCTGGAGAGTAGGACGTTGAGTTTTCTCCAAAAGAAGTAATATGAATATACGCTATTGTAGTAGCCAAAGGACTTGTGAGCTTGATGAGTTAGGATTTAGGAAAACTAACAGACTAGACAGTTTTTGGAAAAAATACTTTCTCTTAGTTTACCCAAGAGTTGCGAATTAAAATGAATGAAATTGCCATATTCGAAAAGTAAGTATAATTTGGGCTTTCACCACGAAAATGTTGACTTACTAAAAGCCCAAATTATCTTGTGTATTTCTTAGGAAACGTTTTCTTGGGCGCCGTGGTACAGAATAATCAAATCATTGTTATCGGTAAATTAAGAATAGCACTTACCCTCATCAACAGTAACTGGCCTACGGGGAAATAAATAGGAACGCCTATCATTGACACGTTGGTAAAGTCAAGAATGGAAAAGAATGGTAGTGGAGTGCCTAAGGAGAAGATGGATGCCTCACCAAGTTGTTCCACGGAATCTTTTGTAGTTTTTGTAGCTCCGAAAATGCGTTTTTTTTTTGCTCTTGGGTGAAACAAATATATTCGCAGTTTTGTGTGTTGGTATACTGCCATTTGCAGAAAGATTAAAAAAAAATTGTGGTTTTACCTGTCCCGATGTCTGTGCGTAATCAATGTTAAATTTAACAGATTTTCCGGTGGTCCTTGAGCTGAAATTTTGTACAAGCGTTTGTTTCTCGTGTCAATAAATTGTTTAATATAAAACTTGTTTAAAGCTTTTATATTACAAGTTTGTTGAATAATATTTTTGTTATTTTGTTAGGAACAAAAATATTATTCAACAAAATAATATAAAATTACGATCAGAATACGACTGCACAAAGTTAGTTGCAGCTATATGAAGAAAATGCTACAATATTTTAATTATATAAATCAACATTTTAGAAGGAAACGCGGTTTTTAACCGACTTACCAAAAAGGAGGAGGTTCTTTTTGCGACTTTATGTTTGTTTTTTTTTGTGTATGTTCACCGATTTCTCCGTCAATTGTGGACCGATTTTAATTTTTTTTTTTTTTTTGAAAGAATATCATTCGAAATAAGTCCCATTTTAATTTGGCAAAGATCTGATGAATAACTTCGGAGATATACAATAGAACTCTTCAATAAATGACGGCAAATCTCTCAGAATTGCTGCAATCGCTATGTTCGCATAATCGTATGTTTATTGATTATACCATTTCATAACATAACATCACGCCAGTAAGCTCTAAAGGGGTACGCAGATGTGTACAGTTCACCTTGATACACTCTCATTTCATTGATTATGTTCAAGATTCATGGTATTCGGGTAATCTATTCTGGCATTATAGGTACCTTACTAAGTTGCCTATTAGGTACAACTAAAAAGAGAAAAATAAAAAAAACTTTTTCCCAAAAATTTTACCGACTTCCAAATAAAAGCTCTACAAAGTGGAACATAACTTTCTTTTTGGAAGTCGGTATCCATAACGAAAAAAATTGTACCAACCGATTTCGAAAATGAAAGTGTAATAACGTGAAAGCTTTCAATGAAACAATGACTTCTTTTGTAAAATATGGGTATGATTACAGATAATATTGTTAAAATATTTGCACTTCTGGCGTACAAAATTAACATAAGCAATCATCAATAAATAATAAATTAAATCAAATACAATTATGGTGGCATGTCAATAGATTACAATAAAAAAAAAACAATTTAAAATACGTCAATTAGGTGAACATGTCATTACAATTATAGATAAATAAAAACATTCATAATTAATAAAAACATAAAACCATAACCGTCTTATTAATAAACGTGGACTAAGGTGAGATTAACTTTATTCCAAGTATTAGGTTGGTACTAACAAATTTCCGCATTAATAAACACGGAATAAGGAGGGATTATACTAATCTGACACTAGTCTCGGACTTAAAGTTAAACCATGGTGCCAGCTAGTTTGAAGGTCGGAATAAGAGTAGTGTAACTATGGCAACCACAATTTTTTTCCTTCGCCCTACTCGGGCAGGCTAAGGTCTTGGACCATACCGCCTCGTCTTCAGTGCATAATATCCTTCTTGAATTCTTTAGTATGCATTAGAATGCGGATGTAACAGATTCTAATGTTTTTTTGAAGTATTTGGCAGCAAATTGCATCGAGTCAGCCTTCCCAGTAAACTTTGCAGAGGTAGTCAATACTACAATCAAATTCTCCGCTCCACTATCCCGAGATTGCTTCTGTCAATGATTTCACATATTGTCCAGTTGCGTAGACAGTTGAGACACAAAACTACACCAATTTTATATCACAATGTCCACTAGGAATCAATTTGCAAATAATATTAACAACCGCTGAACTACGCTCGAAAAAATCCCGCCAAAAACTCTCGCAACCACAATTATTACAAAGACTCTGATTTTTTATACCGGTTATTAAATATTTATATGCATCCAGTGACATTGTTGTTGTTTGAATTGAATACAGTAAAAGAGTGTAGTTAAACTGTTTTTAACTGATTTGATTAAGGTTTTAAGATTATGGAAATCTGAAGTTGAAGGTTCGAATGAACACGAAAATAAAATGCAAAATAAATGTAAAAATATATTTAATGTATTTATGTTTTATGCATTTGTTAGCTGTTTTTCTTCACGAAATTTTCGTATTTCCAAGATTTCTCTTTCTATTAAGGCACATTTTAATTGTTTTTTGTGTAATTCTTATGCCATCTCCATATGCCTGTTATGTATATATTCCAATTTTATCTCTCTCGATAGACTTATCATGGCGCTCACATAGTTATGGTCCTGAAATGACAACCACCTTAACAAATAGATATTTGTTAAGGTAGGCCTTGATAAGACATGTTATCATATTTTAAGTGTTCATTATAAGTAACTTTTAAGTTTAAAGCTATTAAGATAATTTAAAATTCCCTCCTTCGCCTTTACTGTCAAATCTCTAAGGCAGATGTCATTTTTAGTTTTTTTTTCTACATAATGTCTTCAACTTGCTTATTTTCATTCACTAGTTCATTCTTTTTACTTTTAAATTCAACTGGGTTGCCAGAGTTTACGCGTAAGTCCAAGACTAAGAAATGAATAGTTAGTCTGAGGTTATTCCATGTTTATTAATAACATTGACAGATCTATGTTAATCCTTAGTTACTCTGGGATTAGCTAGTCCAAGAGTAACTTCGGAGTAAGCTGTGAATACGCCATTTTTATTAATAAGACGGTAAGTGTTTAATTGGTAAGTCGGCATCTTCATACCTTTGTTTATCAGTAGTAAACTCAGTGATGGAGTAGTAACCTCTATCTCAAGGAATTTAAACGAAGACCTCTTAAAAGATCAGAGACACTCTTTATTTCTAATAGCTGCTGATATTCTTCTTAATATATATAAATCTCGTGTCACAATGTTTGTCCTCAATGGACTCCTAAACCACTTAACCGATTATAATAAAATTCGCACACCATGTGCAGTTCGATCCAACTTGAGAGATAGGATAGTTTAAAAGGGTAGGGTAGGTAGGGTAAGGTAGGGTAGGGTAGGGTAGGGTAGCGTAGGGTAGGTAGGGTAGGGTAGGGTAGGTAGGGTAAGGTAGGGTAGGGTAGGGTAGGGTAGCGTAGGGTAGGTAGGGTAGGGTAGGGTAGGTAGGGTAGGGTAGGGTAGGGTAGGGAGGGTAGGTAGGGTAGGGTAGGGTAGGGTAGGTAGGGTAGGGTGGGGTAGGGTAGGGTAGGTAGGGTAGGGTAGGTAGGGTAGGGTAGGGTAGGGTAGGTAGGGTAGGTAGGGTAGGTAGGGTAGGTAGGGTAGGTAGGGTAGGTAGGGTAGGGTAGGTAGTGTAGGTAGGTAAGTAGCCAATACTGTTATATATTGTTGGGGTCATACCTTTTTTTTACGGGGGAAACTTTCAAATGGCACCCGGACTTTTGGGGAAGACCAGGGAATGTGGGATGTTTACCTCACTAAAACCACCATCGGCACTTGGCACCCCGTTACCTCTTAAAAGACCAATCCGGAACCCCTCCGTGCAACGACTGTTAGGACACACTTTTGCCGATAAATGCAGTTTTTTGAGAGGTAACACGAATAGTATTCTGATAACGGCGAGAGCGCAATTTTTCAATTAAATGCAGGTAACAGCGAATAAACACTCAAATTTCATATATGTACGTACACAAAGCAAATCAGATAGGTTTGCAGGGCACATTAATATAGACATTGGTGTACGTAAAATCAACGAATGTATTACTTCGCCTATTTATTACTGTATGCTATACACTATATGAAGCAAAGATTATGAAGCATAATTTCACTATGTAATTAACTGGTTCTGTGGCATAGGTATATAAGCACTCATCTGGTCATTCAAACGTCTTAGGATCGAGTTTCACCGCCACCAACTTTTTACATTATTATAAACTTTATTATTTTTGTTGAACTTTTATTTTTGTTATTTTATTTGTTTATAAGAATATTATTGGAGAAAAATATTAGGAGTTAAAAATTAAACAATTTGCAATAAGAAATCAACAACATTTATTGACTAGGTTTCTTAAAATTATAATGACAAATTATAAAGTTTTGTGCATGACAAATGTTCTAAGTTGGACAAGAATTAAAGTTACTTTTCATAATCAAGCGGTTAATTCATGTATTACTGATATGAATAAACATGTTAGTAAGATATATATTAAGATACAGGTATCCTAAATTATAATCTCACTAACAATAACATAACTAAAAAAAAAATTAAACTACCGTCTGATAATTTTATTAATAGCCGATTGGTGCGCCTTCACTATCTATTACTTTTTTTAACATAGCGCTCACTATCTACTATTATATCACTAAAATTTTTCGACCGTCCTTGTCTGAATTAAAACATTTTTCATCGCTAAATATAATTATATTATTGCACCAATCGAAATCAAAATATTCTGTTGTGAAGCGTACTCGGTTTTGCCTATTAATATCTGTCAGTAAAATTTTCTTGGCTGGCCTACAATATTTCACACCATCAGCACGCAAGTGGTTCAATTGAACAGTTCTTCTCTCTTAAACTTCTCAACATCATAGAAACATTTTGTTACTCACCGATATCATTAAATACCTCGCAATTTCACTTACTACTCAGGTTTTGCCCATGCAAAACAATTATCTCAGCTCTTAAAAGTGTAGTTAAGTGATTTATAATGATTTATTTGTGAATCATTATATTATTATAATGATTCACAAATAAAAGCACTTTTCAAAACACGCACGCGAAAGCCCGATAGTCAATAGCATTAAGAGCATGAACTTAAACTACCAATATAAATATGATTTGTATTTTTTAGAGGGAAGACAATTAATATATTCTTACTGAAATATAAAGAAGGCTTGCTAATAGTTAAGCAATGAATTGAAGAAACAAATGTAAAATATTTTATTAAAACATACAAAAACATTAAGCCGTCGGCAGTCGGATTCGATCTTACGACGCCAGGACGTAAGATATTATATACCGCACGGTCGACTAATGTGCCACGGAGACTATTGTTATATTAGCTAAATTTTTGCTTCATATTCCCCGCAACATTAAAGTGACGAGAAATTGCAAGTTTGTGCGTGAACAACAGATTATTTATTTATTTATATATTCTTTATTGTAGGTACACCAAGTTAAGACACAGAAAAGGAAACTTAAAAATAAAATACATACAACGGGCGGCCTTATCGCTTAACACTAATAAATAGGCGAAGTAATACACCCGTTGATTCTACGCACACGAAACATCTATGTTGGTGTGCCCTGCAAACCTATCTGATTTGCTTTGTGTACATAGACGGTAGAGTGAGCAAACTTAGTTCCTTAAACAAAGGTTTACAACTATAAACTCACGTGTTCCGCCTCCTAGTTCGCGACCATTACTGCTTCGCTGAACGAGGTGACAGCTTCCTATGCCCGTACTCTCGCTCCGTACCATGGCCTAAACCAGAGCCGGACGCGAGAGATCGCCACCGCTGATCGCCTCCACGAGGACACAGCGGTGCTCCGCTCAAGCGGGGCAGACCTCCACCGTATGCTCCACCGTGTCCTCCGGGCGATCCACACTTTGGTGACGCCCGGGCGTTTCCTCCCGTCTTATCCTGAACAGTAACCTCCCGAAGCAACCGTGTCCGGTGAGGACCTGTGTCAGGCGGAAGGTGAGGATGCCGTGACGCCTCTCAAGCCACTTCTTAAAGAGGGGCCTTACCGCCACAACTGTGGCGTGCCCAGCACAGGATTGCGAAAGTCGCTCCCTCCATGTCGCCATGAGATCCTTCCGGATCTCTGACCGCCGTGCCGCGATTCGACGCGGCAACGGAGTTTGGAACGGACCGTGCGGTATCCCTGGACCAGCCGGATGACCATGACCCTTTGGGACGCGTTCAACCAGCGGGCCGGTCGCCGCCTCAGGGAACGCGCCCACACCGATGCGCCGTAAAGGGCCATGGATCGCTTGACCCCAGCGTAGAGCCTCCGGCAGGAGGCGTTTGGATCCCCTAGATTGGGCAGGAGTCGCTTGAGAGCAGCCCCTGCCCTCTCCAGTCTGGGAGCCAAACATTGGAAATGCTCTAAGAATTTGCACCGGCTGTCGAGGACGAGTCCCAGGTAAATTATAGATAGGCTGGCGTTTGATCAATATTTCATGTGATGGCTAGCGATGATGTGGTCGACGGTTAAGCATACTTGCTTAGAAGTAACCTATTCTCTCTTGAATTAAAAACCCAAGTTGTGTGGGTGGTGGTGGTGGATATCAGGAAAGAGACTGTAAATTCCACTCCTTAGCGGTTTAGTGCCTGTGGCGGGTCAGTACATGGTGCGTACGTTTATTTCCTGAGAAGACGAAATAAAAAGATAAACCCATTTAAACACATTAGATGTGGGTGGCAGGACCTCTAATATGCTTAAACGAACCTCTAATGTGTGATTTGGGTACATAAGCACATTTTAATCGCTTTAGTTTTAAAATTATATATAGTAACGACTTCACTCGCTTGTAGTTCGGAAATTATACTACGGGAACCTATCCAAGACAAAATTGTGGAATTTTCTAGAAAGCCGGAACACCGTGTGTTATTTCTAAAAAAAGGCTGAAAAAATATTTCGTACTTCTAGCTAAAACATTTTTGCATAAAAACTTTCATCAACAACGTATTTCATTCTGTTTGGGGTAGAATTTCAAATTTTTTTATTGCCTTTTGACGTTATCAAGGGTCTATTGGTCAGATTTCATGGGTATACTATTAACAGTTTATGTTCGGCGATGATGAATAAGTCAGCCAGTACAATGTTATTTTTTAAGTCTAAAATTCATACTTATGTTATAATTGCGACAGGAACTTTCCCTGTTTCTTTGTTATGTTTTCACGACTGTACCAATTTTTATGAATTTTGGATAGAGGTAAATTGAACCTTGGAATACGACATAGGATACTTTTCATTCCGGGAGTATAAGAATAAGAATAACTTTATTTTGATAAGATTACATTCAAGTGGATTGAATTCCTAGACCTCACACTATTCCCTGTATTGTGAGGTCCAGGCACCTTCGTTCCGTTAACCATTATTTATAAAAGATACAATTTTAAATCATAAAATAGTTAAAAAGGATGTATGCATGGTGCAGTGATTTGTGTCAGTTGTGTTGGTGTTATAAGAGAGTGTAGATATGTATGGTATAAGCATGTTAGTGAGTGCACGTGTATATTTGTGAATTGTCAATGTATATACTGTGAGTTTTTACTAAGCCAAGAAACCTTCTATCATATCGTAATTCAATGTAAGAAACCAGTTTGTTACCATCACACAGCATAGTTTTTGCGTATTTTGTAAAGACTTTCGCGTATATGTGTGGGTGGTCCCTTTAAAACCGTAAGACCTTAACTAAGTTCCCTTGCGATAATTTTCAACTTTAAACTTTCAAAAGCTAGTATATAGATAAAGTACAGGTTAAAGTACCACTAAGCATAATAATATACACGTTTGAGTAAAAGAGTTAATTTTGCAGAAAAAATACACGCTTTATTAGGCGTCCATCAATATTGCAAAAGTGAAGCTAACGTTTTCCAATCAGAAAACGCTTAGGTAGCCGAATTTCTTTCGAATGAATTTTTTGTACGGCATAGTTTTAACTCGCGTTGGAAATTGTATTCTCGTGCATATTATTGCAATATTGTATTCACACCGAGTGGTAAAAATATTGTAATTATATGCACGAGTATGTACCCCGCAGCTGTTAAGTGATGCGTGTCACTTTCGTGCTTCCTCGATACATGATGAGCTACATCATTATCAGCCTTTTTAATGTTCCCACTGCTGGGACACAGGCCTCCTCTCTGTGAAAGGGAATGGTCCGTTAGCTACCACGCGGGTCCAATGCGGGTTGGTAGATGCCACATGTATTCATATTTTTGTTTCTAGGATATGCCAGTTTCCTCACGATGTCCTTCACCGTTTTGAGAGCAGTGTTGCTGAAATAATTTACACAAAGTAAAGCGCCTGCCTAGGTTTGAACCGACGATCTACAACTTATAAGTCGCGTCCGATACCACCAGGCCACCACTGCATTACACGCTATGAGCTACATCCACTTTTAGTTTTGGTTTTCCGACAAACACTGGATTAATTTTTCATTAAAATAAATAGTGTATTTTATAAACACTAAAGATTTACAATTCTTTGTTCTTTTAATCCAATCTCGAGTTTGAAAGAGTCACTTGCAACAGCTGTCGATAAGTAGCTAGATTACCGAGGATTGGCACCAGAGAGATCTTTGAGACAAACGGATCAGTCCAGATCCAGACCAGTGATTTGAGACCCACTGTAACAGTATAAATATGAAACTTTGTGATTATGAATACATTAGAATAGAAAACACTTATTCGATACAGATACAACACGAGAAAAAGTGGGACTCGCGCACGAAGGGTTCCGTACCGCAACAAAGGGAAAAAAACACGTTTGTTGTATGGGAGTCCCACTTAAATACTTATTTTATTCTGTTTTTAGTATTTGTTGTTATAACGGCAACAGAAATACATCATCTGTGAAAATTTCAACTGTCTAGCTATCACGGATCATGAGATACAGCCTGGTGACAGACGGACAGACAGACAGACGGATCGTGCAGTCTTAGTAATAAGATCCCATTTTCTCCCCAAACGGTACCTTATTACTAAATTACTTATTAATAGTACAAATTGGGCTTATCGTATCCATATCGAAAGGGTTACCAACTCAGCATTTACTCAGTGTCAAACACGCTAGGTTAGTTTAGTCACTAGTCAGTCTCAGTTGGCACCCCGCAGCGACACTCGGGCGAGGGTAAATGAAATAGATACTTAATGAAATATTGATACGCAGACAATTATGTTCCCTAAATACAAATAAAGTGAAATAATAAGTAAAGTTTATATAAAATGTGCACAGTGAATAAAAGGTTATAAGCATGGATGTTACCCTTTTATGCAACAACTAATAAACGGATTTCGATGTAACTTTGCAGTAACATAATATGTAGCTTGTACATCAGAATAACATATAGGCTTAAATTTAAATTTACATTAGTTAATAATTACATGCAGTAAAAGGCACGGGCGGTGATCAATTATACTCTTAAGGAATAGCTAGAATCAGTTTAATCAAGTCCGGGGACTACTCGTACATAAAAGCAAATATCAAGTGACGTTCGCCGTGAGGAACGTTCGGTATTAATAACAGTAATCTGAAACTGCAATGTCTATTAGACAGATGTGGAGTTATAGGACTCATGTCGGATTAGTACCATGTAGGAGTGTGGGGAACATTGTAATCTGTATTACGGTACTGTTACAGAAAAGATACCACGATAGCAATAATACCTGTGTTTCTATTACTCATGCGTGAGTTAGGGCCCATGTACATTACTTTTTAAAAGCACCGTCTACGTGCGATTTAAGGTCGCGCATTAGCTTCACTGTTAAACTTGGAAAAGGCAGATTATTTGCGACACACGCGTGAGCAGCTCTCCTTGCAAAGTAAATGGGCAAATCACGTAAGTAGCAAATCAATCACCCCTTGTATTTTACTTGTATTGATATAACTGCGAATTATAGCGCGTTTTGTTACATTAAAATTCTTGATCACTTCTTGATATGGCCAGCTAAAATTGACCATATCCACATTTTGCTGCGTACTACGTGCCAAAAGGGCATGAAAAAGTTGTAGTCTATATACCATAATTGAGCTTGTGTATGGCTCATTGGTAACGATAACGTAGCGTTCTTACCGCGTTCTTATTGCCTAAAAAAACGTAATATGCACGGGCCCTTACCGTGAACGTAACATGGATAACCAACCTCCGTAAGTGCGTTCCAGTATTTGCTCTGGCTATCATTAGCAAATTGCACTCGATTCATATCTTGTAATGGCTTAGGACGGGTATATTAAGATAATCTGGAGCTCACAAACGTTATTAATTCAGCGTTATTGTTTGTTCATTAATGAGTTCGAGTTGATATAGAGCGGAGCTAATCGTGAAACTGAATTAGAATCAAAACCATACTCACAGTCCCTTGACACATACGACCAAATATTTAGTTTATTGAAGTTTTGATTAAAACACCACGTCTTTGTATCTTCAAATAATAGAACCTGAGATATAGCTGCTTATAAACTAAAGTACCACAAATCGAAATTATGTAAAGGGATAGCTAATTAAAAATTTTCATTTAATGTTTTGTTTTGCATTCTTACTTTCAATGCTTTTGTGTATATATCCTTCGATCCGTATTTGAATTGCCTACCTCTTGTTTAGTTTAACTTTGTGGTAACTATAACTCAAACAGGACTAGCAGCACATAAGTCCCTTTAGCATATAAATTTTTTCTCACAAGTACATTCATATTTAGAATGAATGGCCACAAGAAAAAATAAAGGTCATTTATTTAAAATTTTCATCACAACCTTGTTGAATAAAGACAATCTTATAATTAAAAAAAATAACATAATAAGCCCTTGCCTTTGCACATTGCTATTTTTTAAATAAATCAAAAACTTAAATTTTTATGATAAAAATTGTGTTTTGGCACCATACAATATAATTATCTAATTAACAACATTAAATGCTTCTACGAGTAAAACGTCAACAGGCAAACATTCACAATTAAATTATAGTTAACATACAGCTTTTTATGCAATTATAATGATCTATGGATAAATCCTTCGTACTTGTAGCTAACAAGAGAACAGCAATTTCACTTAAGATAAAATGATTTTTTTATGGGTGGTTTATTGGTTAATACTAAATAACAGTTTTAAATATTACTGCGCTTGTATTATCAGTCTACGTCAAAGACAACTACATATGTATTACGTTTAAAGATATGAATAAAAAATCACTTTGCCTGAAGTACGCTATTACAACCTCATGATCTCCTTTTCATTGAACACCCCGCCGATTCCAGTAATGCTGGCATCTGTGTCTACTACGAATTCATGTTCACTGTCAGGTTAGCCTCATTTTGCATTCATTTTCAAAGATCTTTATTTTGAATAAAATTTTACATAAAAATACACTTACCCTAAGACACATTAAAACAGTATATCACAGAACACTTTATAAGGCTACAAAAATCGCCTTTCAAAGTTTGTCATAATGATTTTAACAAGAGCTGATTATAACATAAACTTTTAACTACATTATTATGGTAACTTATTAACAGTAATACAAATTATTTAGAACACATAATTTTGCTGCTTGCATGTAGGTATTTTTAACTAACTAAAAGTATAATTTATGATAAATATTGGCTGATCGCACGGTAACTGTAGAAAACTATCAGCCGCGCGAACAGTTAACGATCAGCGGTCGGAAGCTCCTACGTCCTCGGGTAGCGCACCGGCTCGCGTGGTGGTAAGCCGCGGGTAGGCCGGGTCGCGCGGTGGTAGGCCGTGGGTAAGCAGGCCTAGACCTGGGCAGCGTGCAAAGGGTCCTTCAGCCCATACAGATCATAGACCATACCATAGGGTGCGCATGTTAGATGCGGTGTAATTAGCAGCAAGCCGCATGCGATGTACAAGCTTCTTCCCCTCTTTAAGCCAAGGAACGGTGTGGGAACCGTTTTAGGTGAAAGCTCAGCACATCGCAGCGGTTTACAGGTAAAAGTGAGCAAACATAGCAAGCACATTAACAGATGCAAGTTAGGTTAGGTTAGGTTATGTTTTAATATAATGTTTTACATTTGTTTCTTCAATTCCTCTTCAAAACTATTAGCAAGTCTTCTTCATATTTGAATTGGAATATATTAATTGTCTACCCTCTAATAATGACAAATCATATATAAGTTAGTAGTTGTTCATCGTCATAATGCTACTGACTATCGGGCTTTCGTTACATTTTTGGACATTATACCCTGCAAGTTTTGAGAAGTGCTTTTATTTGTGAATCACTGTACTACACTTAAGAGCTGAGATAATCATTAAGCACTGAGCAAAAAGTTTCAATTAGTTAAATTGCGAAGCGTTCAATGATATTGTTATCGGTGAGTTACAAAATGTTTTTTTTATGATTAGAAATTTAATATGTTTAAATAATTAACATGTTATTGTTGTTTTTTAGTAATAATATTTTATTACTGTTCACAGAGAATAACTGTCGAATTGTGGTTCCATCGTTATGCAGATTCGGGAAACATTGATCCTCGCCGACCGGGACCAAGGGCTGAATTTGCATACACAGATTGCAAAGCGCGGCACCGTGATAAAGTTGCTTGGCATATGGCTGAGTCTCACTAGTTCACTACTCGTTCCAGGGCGACTAAACATGACGTGACATTAAAAACTGTAAAGAACCACATGCGAGCAACTAGTGTGAAATGTTGTAGGCCAGAAGAGAAAAAAAAGAAAAACCGATATTCACAGGCAAAACCGGGTACGCTTCGCAATAGAATACTAGGATTTCGATTGGTGCAATAATATAGTTAAATTTAGTAATGAAAAATGTTTTAAGTCAGACAAGGACGGTCGCAAAATCTTGTGGCGAAAAGATGGTGAGAGCTTTATAAAAACAAAATATTCTTTAATGCAGGTACAATGCTCTTTGGGATATTGCGGATGGATGCCATCAACTGGTTCCGGCGAATTAGTGCAGTAGGCGGTCGCAATACCAGTCAAGGTTTCTTGGACGTTTTTAAAAAAAATATGGTACCAACTGTTCGCATCGCAAATCAAATCTACTTCGTGCATGATAACTGCGCTGTGCATCGCGCGCGACTTGTGCAAAGTTGTTTTAACGTCCAAGAAAATTTTACTGTGATTGAATGGCTATTATGAAAATATCAGGGATGATTAAATTAGTTTTATGTGAGTTATGTTATTGTTAGTGAGATTACAATAATTAAGGATACCTGTATCTTAAAATCTAACTTACTAACATGTTTATTCATATCACTAATAAATAAATTACCCGCTTGAGTATCAAAAGTAACGTTTAATTGGTCCGACTTAGAATATTTGTCATGCACAAAACTTTATAATTTGTAATTATAATTTAAAAAAAAACCTAGTCAATAAATATTGGTGATTTGTTTTTAAAAATTGTTTAAATTTTACTTCAAAATTTTTTTCTCCAATAATGTTCTTAATAAGGTAATTACAAAATTATTATTTAATACGAAAATGAAAAAAAAATGGTTTTTAATAATGCAAAAAGTTAACGCGTTGTCACCAACGCGTTAACTTTTTTGATTTGACTTGACTTGACTTACGAGACGATTGCATATATACTCATGCTACGGGACCAGGTAAGTTTATGCTTCATATATATTGTGAAGCAAACACAAATAAATAGGCGAAGTAATACACCCGCTGATTTCACGCACACGATACATCTATGTTGCTGTGCCCTGCAAACCTTTCTGATTATAGACTATATACTTTCTTTTCGGAAGTCGGTGTCAAAAACGACACAATATAGGTACTAAAGACACCGAATTCCAAAAAGAAAGTTATTTTTCGCTTCTTAGTGTTTCGTTTTGGAAGTTGTTTTTTCTTTTTTGTTATTTTTTTTTCTCTGTTTAGTTTGGTAACTTATGTTACCATGAACATCATTTATAACCAGAGGGCTTCTCATAACAATTTCAACAAGCCTAAACACGACTGGGATATATATTTTTATTCCAGAGTTCCGGTGCCTACCTTCCAACTCCATCACCAGATCAGTTCGATGTTACCATTTTCATTAGAACCGTTTATAGAAATTTGCTTCATCACAGTCATTTAACTTTACGAGATATCTTATACCCAAAACTTACTTCTCATTGAGAAGTTACAGTGGCCATCTGTGGTCTTCTTCATCAGTTCCACTTCACCAAATGATACTTTCTGAATGAAAATGCTTGCCATGTTGATGAAAATACAAAAATCGCTATAAATGTATACCTATCAAATTTTAGGATTTCCCTCGATTTCCATGGCATTCTTCATCATATCCTCCACCTTATGATGATACTGTTACGAGCTGGGGTTTAGGGATAAATTATTTAAACAGCAAACTTCAATTAATCACACTTTATTACAAAAACACTTATTATACAATTCTATTACTTCGCTCTATTTTCCTTTTCTGATCGCTCTATGTCGCTTCCAAATCGAAACTGACTCACGACGTACATGACCGCTCTTTACATATCTTTTTATCGTTATCTTCTTTTTTAAACATCGAGAAGATGAGTTCCGCTATTCGATACTAGATGGCGCTACTAGTAACTACTCAGTTCTTCCTCTCAGCACTAGATGGCGCTGTCTTATCTTGTAACAATACCTATAAAGTTTAATTCCGCAAAACTAGAGTCCCGAACGTATGAATACAAAAGTAGTCAATCTACATAGCGTAACAAGTGGATTCCCCGAAGTATCTACACTTCGGGCAATTCATATACCTATTGTAGGATGGATCGTCAATATAATATGGAGAGCTGTCCCATAGTACTATCATTATTTCAATGTTTCCCAAGGTACATAAGTAAAATACGTCAAGTTTCAGCTTAATCGGATGCAAGAATGTGCTTGAAAAAAGAATTACTAGTTGCATAGTTGCATACAACAACAACAAGCTTGTGATAATAATAAAAAATGACTATTATCGACCACGACCTGTGAAAGTTTTACGGCCAACATTTAAAACTAACTTCCTAGATACTGTTAAGCAAATAAACTGACTGAATGTTTGCACATTCGAGTTGGTTTTGCGATCAAAATATCAAAGCAAAATTCAAAAACATTGATTGGAATATCACAAATGTTAGTGCGAAAAAACTTGTGTACAAAAAAATACAATGTGGGACAACAATACGGTGCGGGGTGTTTTTTAGTGGCAAACTATCAAATCAAATCAAACTAATAAACATAACTGATGGGCCGACTAAAAATTTTGCTGATTTTTAACTAACTGTAGTGGCTAAATTAGTGGACATATTCGATTTAATTTTTGCATGCAGTCTATAATACTTAGGAAGGTCCATAGGAAGGTTTGCGAAATATTTTCTTTACAATACTTATATTTTTTAAGAAAAATATTCTGTGAACTTTGGACCTCCCATTGTTTATAAGGGATCAAAATTATTGCCACATCGTTGTCCTTACATTGCATACAGTTTGAAGCATACCTACCAAAAGATGGGCACAACAATGAGTCTTAGTTAGTCTAGCAATCTACTCGTAATAGAAAACTAAGCCAAATGTCATTAAAAGTTAACAACTCTCTCGGTTGGAACACAGACGTCAACAGTTGAGATTACACAAATAGTGGCACACTTTTGCAGGACTGAGGTCAACTTCTTTTAGCACAAACATAAGCCTTAAGAGGACGGAATTCTTGGCACTTCAAGATGTAACTAATCTTACACTATTAAACTTATTAAACGAGCAATATTTGTATAAATATACTAGTGACCCGCCCTGGCTTCACCCGTGACTAATTATATACAAAAAATTTCCTCGTTTCTCACTCTTTCTATTGGTGAAAACTGCATGAAAATCCGTTCAGTAGTTTTTGAGTTCATCGCGAACGTTAATTTAAAAAAAAAACATGGCGGATTTTGGGCGCTATATTGTGCCGGTCTCAATATTTTTTATCAAAATTGTTAATTTCAAAAACCCGACTGCTTAAGAAGCGAACTAAAAAGCTGTAAATAAGAAAAACTGCTGTGCAGTCGGAAGATCAGGGGATCAGCCAGCTCGCAAACATGTATCCTCCAACTGCACACCATGATTTTTTCTTGTTTACAGCTTTTTAGTTCGCTTCTTAAGCAGTCGAGTTATTTAATTTTAAATTAACTTTTTTATAATATGTAGTGATAGTAATATATTTGCAATATAGGGGTTTTCGGGGGCAAAAAGTCGATCGAGCTATCTGATAAAATTCGTTTTCGAAAAAAAAAAACTCAATTTTCATCCGAGCAGAGTTCGGTCGCTCAGTGGTAAAATTGTTTGTTTACGTGTTTCTAAAAGGTATGATACGATTACTAGCAGTACTGATATGATTTGAAAATTCTCTCATAAATAAAAAAAAGAACCGATAAACTATTTGTCCGAGAGACCGCTGAAAATAAATGCTAGGATCACTATTAATATACCTACGTACATAAATATCAATAACTCGCTGTAGATACTGTAAAAATGTGTGGTGTACGTGTAATGCTATGTGACGTGTGAACATAGCATTTTACTGCAAAAAACGGGCAGTACATTGCCGTGTGTGTTTTTTTTTGGGACAGTGGGGACCACCAAAAAAGCGCCGAGGTAATGCAGCAGAATGAATTTAACTGTTTTGGAACGAAATTAATCAGAAAAGAATAAAGGAGGAGTAGAAAAAAAATACCGATGACTGCCGTGTGAATACAGCCCAATGTGCACGGTTTTATATCAATACTTGACACCTCAGCGTGGGTTTCAATAGGTGACACCGGCAGATAAGTGATACCACCCACACCTACACACAACTTTATTGGCAGACCACAGATAAGCAACAAAATATTATTTTAATGCCTGTAACATGTTTACTAGCCTATCCATCGACCGAAGATAGAAGGATGTGAAAATCTCATGATGGTGTAAGAAAGTGGCCATAGCAACTCCTCAACCATACAAGATAGCGCCACCTTATAATTAATATTTGTTTCGGGATATTTACCATGTATATTTAGGTTTTGGATGAGAGCTCGATATTTCGGCACCGTTATAAATTTCGTTATTACCGTTATTAATTCTAATGATTGTGACCATGTCAGCTTAAAAACTTATATAGCGCCACCTTGTTTGCACTCATTGGATGAGTATTGACAAGTGAAGTTATGATGTACATTTAGTTTGTTGTTGTTTAGTTTCGTTTTGTTGTTGATTTTATTTTTTTTATTTAATATCTTTCAGTTTAAAAATATTTTTTATAAGAACTAAATTTAAAAAAAAACTTGGCCAAGTGTGAGTCAGACTCGCGCACGAGGGGTTCCGTACCATTATCGCAAAAAAATCACATCAATCATTTGTTGAATGGGAGTACTTAAATATTTATTGTATTCTGTTTTTAACATTTTTTGTTATAGCGGCAACAGAAATACATCATCTGTGAATATTTCAACCGTCTAGCTATCACGGTCCATGAGATACAGCCTGGTGACAGACGGACAGACAGACAGACAGACGGATCGTGGAGTCTTAGTAATAGGGTCCCGTTTTTATCCTTTGGGTACGGAACCCTAAAAAGAGTAAATCCAATAGGAAAAGCCTTTTATTTTTATGCCATTCACTTTTATAAGAAGTACTACGACTTACTTTAAATAATTTATACAAGAGAATAGAAAAAAATAGTCTTTTATAGACGTAATATTAAATCAAGTTTGTCTCTTAAGTAGTCTTAAAATATATCTGTGGTACTTACTTTGATTAAATTAAACTGAAAGCAAAATAATGAACTTGAAACCAAGTTTAAGTATCATTTAAGCTGACGGGCTGCTTACCACTTATCTTAGTAGCTATAGATAATACAATATGCTTTATTGTTCACCAAAATTGAGAATGACGACTGAGAATTACCAATTTTATTATTCTCACTGTAAGACATGGTAAGTAGGCTTTAATTTAAGCCAATCCGCCAAGCCTTGTTACCAAAGTGCCATTTTTTTTTTAAGCTTTGCCCCACACTAGGAATTTCTTCCTGTATCATGGGTGCATTTACAAACATATAAACTCACATACACAACACCCAGAGCCGGAAATTCTTAATATACCTAATTATTTTTGGATAATTTCATTATAGCCCTTGTCAACGGTTTGGCAAAGCGTAAGTCAGAAATTATCCCATGGGAATTTGCTATCGGGACGATAAATGTCGTATTATAAAGTATGGTTTATCCAAGCTGTACCCATTATGGACATGGCCTGGAGATATATTTAGGTAATAAGGTTTCTCTTCTTGATTTACCTACTACCAGAGTTTGAAAGAAACTTATCTTCACCTTCCCCTGTTATACGAAACTTAGTCATAACTGGCGAAAAGTTGGTACAACTCTGTCTAACCTTTGCAGGATCCGTAGTGCTTGGCAACAGTTTGGCTTACACCAGTTGTACTTGTAAATGTCCCTTTGTACCTATTGGCCTAGCAGTGTCAGAACACAGCTAGGCCAAAAGGCAGCACTTGTTTCGTTGGAATTGGAAATTATGTTCTTTTTTCTTTCGTTTCTTTTTAATTTCGTTGCGGAATCAATGACAGTTGAATCGTTTCTAGCTTGAAGCTTTTTTTGGTCGGCGTCCCTGAATATTCTGGCTTTCAGCAGTTGCTGTGGTTATGAATAGTGTCCTCGTTAAAACAAAACCGGCCAAGTGCAAGTCGGACTCGCACACGAAGGGTTCTGTACCATTATCGCAAAAAAAAACGGCAAAAAAATCTAAATAGTTATCGGAAGTAGAAATTATGTTTTTTCATACTTCTCTACTGTTCTATACTGATTAATTGCGTTGCGGGATTCAAGACAGTGGAATAGTTTCACCGAGACGCACTAAGCTGCATTGCCTCGTCGCTTTTCTGGTGGTTGCAACTGTTGATTCTGGTTGGTATTCAGTTGTCGTTAAACACTGGTTGTGAATAAGGTGAGCTTGTTACATAAAAATATGGTAATCGCAAGTATGAACCTAAGTGGTAGCCAGATTAGTTCGATTTCGAGTTCGTCTCATGATTTTTTAACTTTCCACGACATTAAATAACGACCGTCGTTCCTTCGACAATAGGTACAGATTATTTAATAATGATATTATATACTCTCAAAAACAACCGGTATGTATTTGTTTTTTGACACCAACTTTCGAAATTGAAGTTATTTTTCATTTTGTAGTGTTTATATTATTTTGGAAGTCAGTTGCATATTTTTGGAAAAAGCCAGCGAATAAATAACGAATTCAAAGATTAATAATTAAATCTAGGTATTTACTGTTATATAATGCTCAATGAAAATTTTCCAATTTTTATGAATCTTCGAAGTTACCCGTTCAGATTGAAACTTGGCATTCGTATTGCCTAGCCGTTGCTTTAATTGTTACTAAAAACTCGAAACGCTGAAAAAAATTGCGATTTTATGGTCATCTTCTCCTTGCCTTGATAGAGGTTCCATGACGTAGATGGGTAAACTCGGGCATCACCAATAAAATTTAGGTTGAAGTACAAATCACAGTCACGTTTATTCGGTGATATTTACAATAAGTAATCAAAGGACAAAGGCTCATAAAATGAACTAATAATCCCGATATGATGATCTCAACCAATGAGGGTGAACTAATTAAAGTCAATTTAAACTTGGAACGTTGACTAAAGTCTATTATATAGTACATTTCGTGACGAGTATAAAAAGTCGATATTTTAACACGAGCCAATTTTGACTTGAGCCGAAGGCGAACGTCGAAAGCTACATGCTATTGTTAAAATAAAGCCTTTTATGCGAGACAAGAACGATTATTTGTCCACTACCTGATGAGATTACTTAATTAAATGCAAATAAATTCCAACAACCATTTATTAGAAAACGTTCAGAATAAAAACCACAGACTATATACACACAATCAACGCGCGCTTTTTCGATAGGTAACAGGTTCAGTATCTTTCTGCCGGATGAGGCGGTAGAAAAAGCGCGGGCGTAGCGGCCGAATGCGTGTCGTACTTGGCCACCAAAAAAAAAATAAGTTGTAGTTACATAATGGTATCAAAACTCCATAAAAAAGTAATTTTGTAAGAGTTATTATTTATTTATTATATACTTTATTGTACACCACTTAAATAATTACAGGTAAAAACATTATAAAGATCAGTGTACAATGGGCGGTCTTATCGCACAAGGCAATCTCTTCCAGACAACCTTTAGATGGACAAAACGAGAGGAGATAGACATAGGGCTGTCAGTGTACAAAAACTATATTAAATAATATTACTTAGATACAACATAAAATACATACATACAAATAAAATAATATACTAATACATATAAAAAAAAAAAATAGGGCAGAGAAAGGAGAAGAATAGTTACAAAGAAAGGAAATGCTCCTTCACCATTTTTTTAAATGAAGGTAATGTTTGCGCACGCCTTACCTCAATAGGTAATGCATTCCACAAACGAGCTGCTTGAACCGTGAAAGATTTGTCGAAGAAGGATGTGGAATGCATACGAATGCTTAATTTTAGGTTTTCCGATGATCTCAAGGACCGAGAATGTGTGTCACAGAGGAACTGAAAGCGTTCTTTAAGATAAAAAGGACTAGAAGGATTAAAGAGCACATTATATAGCAATGAAAGTAAGTGGGCATTCCAGCGAAGGCGAATAGGAAGCCATTTGAGCTTGGTTCGAAATTCAGAAACATGGTCATACTTGCGCAAGCCAAATATGAACCTGATACAGAGATTTTGAAGTCGCTCAAGCTTGTCCAATTGGTCTTGGGTGAGATCGAGATAGCTGGCATCAGCATAGTCCAGGATAGGGAGAAGAAGAGATTGTGCTATCGCAATTTTAGTGGTGATGGGAAGAAAGTTACGAAGGCGTCTCAGGGAGCCCGCAGACGCAAACAGTTTACGACTGACCTCCTGCAGTTGTTTAGTCCAGGAAAGGGTGCAGTCGATGTAAATTCCCAGGTTCTTCACAGTGTGAGCTATAGGAACAATATTATGTTATTTTGTATTTTTTTTAATCTTTATTTTATAATCTTGTCTAAATTTCATATTTCGAAACGAATTTCTTAGGCAATGTGTTACATAATAGACAAGGTAATGGAAAAATATTATTAGCTTTTAAACGTTTTTATAAGGCGCACGGAAGCAAAGTCTGAATTAAAATCATTTCTAATGCTGTAGTAGTGCGATTAAATATAAAATCAGTTTTGCGCTGCCCCTTTTTTTCAAAAAGAAGGAGAATAAAATTTTCCGAAACATAAAACTCTATTAGAGCAGAGTTTGGTAAATCCCATACCTATCATAATCTGCTATATATGGCAAATATTCACAACAATAAAAAAAGTATGTAGGGAAGACTGTGTAATTGTCAGGAAAAGCCATAATTGCATGGATTCTTTTCGGGCTACTACGAGTTAGACTAACAAACTCTTCTGTTTTCGTATGTACCTAGGGTCACAATGAAACTAATCACGTTATGTATTGGAGAATAAAGTTAATGCCAATCCACTAAGCACGTAGTTTGATCCACACGAACAATCAGTAATTCTCTCTGTATTTCTCCGTAGGTTTTATCACGAATTCACCACTCAATCCTACCCGCCATATTCTTTCTTGATGTCTTGTCCGATCTCTCCTTGTTCGCGCCAAAAACTAGTGCTTTGTGTTACGTCAAGTTGACACCTGTCATTGTCATTCGAAACCATAGCTCTCTTCAGAAATAAACCTTTAGCCGACAAGTGAATAAACTGGCACTCAAAGCCAAAAAACTATGTAATTTGACATATCGGAGACCTCATGCAACGCCTCTAGATGCGAATTCATACGTGATATCGGCTTTTTGCTGTGAGAGTTTATCAATATTACCCTATGTTGTTTTTTTTCTACAACTAAGTGTGGAATTGTTATAAGAAGGCACAAAATGTTACAAAATTGTAGATATTTATGGGCGTACCTTAGTAATGATTATTATCACTCTGTACCTTCAAGGAGGTTCTATGTTCGACTATATGTTTATTTGACATGACATAGATATAGATATGACAATTTTGAACCGATTTAGAAAAGTCTATTTGTATTTACAAAGGTACTTTCCCAAAGTGGTTTCATATAAATGGTAAAGATCTGATGAAGAACTTCGGCGAAATACAACAGAATGCTTCAATAAAAGACGGCAGATCTCTCCGTATTGCTGCAATCGCATGTTTGTTTATCGTTTACACCATACCACAACTAAAAAGTGAAAACAGCGTGTTAAAAACAAGAAACATTTTCACAAAAATATACAACCGACTACAAAAATAATATAAACACTACAAAGTGAAAAATAACTTCATTTTAGAAAGTTGGTGTCAAAAAACGAATACAGGAACACCTGTTGTTTTTGAGAGTATCCAATATCAGAATTAAATATTCTTTACCTATTTTCGAAGGAACGACGTTCATTAATTAAAAACCGTGAAAAGTAAAAAAAGCATGAGACGAATTCGAAATTGAACTAATCTGCCTACTGCTTAGACGAGTACATATTTTAATACTTGCAATCACCATCTTTTTTGTGACAAGCTCATCTTATTCACAACCAATGTTTGACGACAAATGAATACCAACTAGAATCAACAAACAGAAAAGCGACGAGGAAATGCAAGCTGCATTGCTTCGTCACTTTTCTGTGAGTCTCGGTGAAACGATTCCACTGTCTTAAAACCCGCAACGCAATAAATCAGTATAGATTAGTAGAGAAGTATGAAAAAACATAATTTTTACTTCCGATAACTACGTAACATAATGCCTGTATTCTTTCAAGAGTGTTTTTTGACAAGGACACTATTCACAACCACAGCAATTCCTGAAAGCAAGAATATTCAGGGGCGACGACCAGAAAATCGTCAAACCAATAAAGCTCGACGAGTCTCGGAGAAACAATTCAACTGTCATCGATACCGCAACGAAATTAATCTGAAACAAAAGAAGAAAATACATTATTTCCAATTCCAACTAAGCCAGAGCTGTCTATTGGCCTAGCTGTGTTCTGACACTGCTAGGCCAATTGGCACAAAGGGACGTTTACAAGTATAACTGGTGTGAGACAAGCTGTTGCCAAGTACCACGGATCCTGCAAAGGTTGTGGTATTCTTATGTACAGATCCACATCTTTTAGTCTATTTAAATTTTATAATATTATACAAACCACACCTTTTTATCTTTCGGAATTGTATCAACTCATGTGACTCACTTTTATGTACTCTTTGATACTGTTAGCACCTTCAAAGCATACTTTTAGTTATCTTTGATTGTTTTGACATCCACAACTTAATTTTCACCGCTAATTTGTAAAATCTTATAATATTTTATTCTCTGACATTTTCATCTGATCTAACATCTGTCTGTCCAATTTATTTTCTTAAGCCACAGACATAACATACCGTCGACACTTTTCTTCAATTTTCAAAATAAGGGCAGCGGCAGACTGCCTCCTTTGTAAACTGTTTTTTATTCGTTCTAGTCATATAATTGAGATTTGAATTTCAAATTCGGAAGAGATGACACAGAAAGAGGAAATACGGGCGCCAGTTTTTAGTTTGGTTTTGGTTGCACAATTTGAAGGACATATTTTAGCTTTGAATTACAAAGTATATTCTTATCCACAAAGTACTACTATAATAGTAATGAATTCAGTTTGTGAATGAGTGTTATAATTCCCTGAAGACTATAAATAAATAACAATTATACTCTCAAGTGAACTTTTTACTGTATTTAATAATATACTCGCATAATAAATGTGCCAGTCTGGCACGTGGTGTATGAACTGCGGCAGACAGGTCCTCAACGGCGTGCTGAGGCCGCGCGTGCACTCCAGCAGTACGCGCTGGGTGCGCACGCTGAACACGAGGGCCTAAATCTTGCGGTAGCGCTCCACCAGTCGTCCCATCGCACCGTACCATGCCGTCCTGGACTGCGGTTGCCCCTTCGCCAACTTGGAAGAGGCGGGCAGCAACGGCCGTAGCTAATCCCTCAGTCAGTCGTTTTGCGTGGACGGCACGTCGTATGAAGCCGGCCCTTATCTTCATTTTTTTTATTAACGTGGCTTATGTTAAGCTCTACTGAGCTAAACGTAACGTTACATGGTTAGACAGAGTTGTAACTTTAGTACCCACAATTCGCCAGTTATGATTAAGTTTTATATAATAGGTGAAGGTAAGTTTCAGCCAGACTTTGGTAATAGTTATTCAAGAAGGGAAACCTAGTAACCACTTTCCGACCTGGAAATTGAGCCTAAGATAGCTCACGCTCAGCAGTAGCGTTAGTAACTACTTGACTAACGAGGCTGTCAATCTGGTGATGTAACAATTGCTCACATCTTATGTTTAGAAAAAACTTTAAGAGAGAGATATGTGGACGCTATATACATCATCTGCTTAGCCTTTTCCCAACTTTGAGGTCGGCTTCCAACCAAACCAGTTGTAACTGAACGTCAGTATTTGACATGGACTGCCTATTAGTCCTCCGCAATTTACTGGGTGACACGGTAGTCGGTACGCCTTCGTATGTTTCATGATAAGTCTTTCGACTTCTCACGCTCCGTAACTCTCAAAGATCCACAGATGACTGCCTGGCTTAACATTCTTTTCAAAATGTTGAGAGTTCTTTGTATGTAAATAATTATGGTTACTTGTCTATGGACTTGACAGATTTGCAACCTTTACTTAGTACCCATATAATATGTACTTAATTTTTTAAGTTAGAGCGTATTTTAATAGTTTTTTGTCCGTCACGTAGATTATTAAAAACGGACATGTAATGGACACGTATTTTTCTTTTGACTCGTAAACATAAAGTGACGACGATACAGTGCGTTGACTTTTTTTTTTGTTTTTTTTTTGAGGGTCGTCTTGCAGGTCAACCAAAAGCGGGCGATCCTGTGGAGACTAAGCTATATAGCTTCCGGCCAGGCAACGTGTTACGTCACGGTGTGCGGTGTGCTTATACTGTCAAAGTGACTTCACAAGCCCCCACTCTTGAACTTTGATGCGCTTTATCTTCGTAAATTTTTATTTATTCGATAAAAGAAAAAAATACGGGTGCAATACTTTTTGATAATCTCACGGACGGATTAAATAGAATCATCATTTTTCTACCCAGGAAAAATCCCTTATGTCTATTTTTTTCATCGTCAGCTTTTTAGTAAACTCTAACAAAATCCATCAAAATCCACATAATGGGCTGTTGTGTTTTTTAAACTATTGTGTCTGCTATGTGGACAGTGAACATGTTAATAATTAATTATTTTATTTGGCAAATAAAATACTTATAACAAATAAAGTAAACAAATAAGAAAGAATTTTTAAAATATCTTCGTCAACTTCAAATTTTTAAATTAGAAATAGAAGTCCAACGACGTCGAACAATGACCATGACGCCCATACAGCTGCCACAGAAAACGACGTTTCCGAGATAGGGACAGAATAATCATTTGTTTCTAATTGTGAAATCTCGTTTGTTTTTCGATCAATGTTGATTCTGCATTCACTGTTAATATTCTATTTTTTTATATTTATCGATAAAGTGTATTCATACAGAAGTATCTAAGGATCGTAGCAGATGGCGTTCTATAGTTTCTGCCTGCCCCCATGGGAAAAAGGCGTGGATTTATGTGTATCTATGTTCATACATTACATACATTTACATTCCCTATTGTATTAATATAAACTTTCACAAATCGGTAAAATTGTTTTTCGAATTCATTAATATTCGAAGTTTTCAGAAATCTCTATTAATGTCTGACGTTAATGAAACCCACGTCATTCATTAATGCTTGATATCAAATTTGTTTCTGATCCACCGTCAGCTACAAATTTTCAATTTTTCATCGGGTTTATTTTTTTCTACATAATGTTTTTCACGACTTTGCAGAGCTGTGTGTACGTCTGGACCAGTTTGGTAGTCTCGCCACGCACCTTTATCCCTTAAAATTAACTTACACTCATTTCGAAATTGTTTTTTTTATCGTGTGTATGTTCTGTACATTGTATCACAAAAATCCTTTATTGTAAGACGTGCCTACAAAGCAAAATATATTTGATTTTGTTTCAGAAAATCATGAAGAATTTCGACAGGTAAATGATAGAAGATGTTCTACGACGGTGAAAATGTTTTGGAATATAACCGTTCGTGCACCAACTGCCACAATGAGTCGTTTTATAGTCATAACTATACTTATCCGGACGAACTCATTTGTATTTTTCATACCGACGAGGATATTACGACGGGGCTTTTTAAAATATTTGTGTACGTTATGTATATTGCAGTGTTTGTGGCTGCTTTGGTAGGTAACGGATTGGTGTATTCTGTAGTGCACATGACGCCGCGTATGAAGACAGTGACGAACTATTTTATAGTAAACTTAGCAGTGGGAGACATTCTGATGACACTGTTCTGTGTGCCGTTTTCTTTTGTGTCAATGTTGTTACTGAGGTACTGGCCGTTTGGTGCATTTATGTGTAAGGCAGTGAACTTTTCGCAAGCAGTTTCAGTGCTGGTCAGTGCTTACACTCTGCTAGCTATTTCGATAGACCGGTACATTATTATAATGCACCCGTTGAAGCCGCGGCTGGGCAAGACGGCAGCCAAGCTGGTGGTGTTCGCTGTGTGGAGCGGAGCTTTCATCACGGCGGCACCCATACCCATCGTGTCTACACTACAGAGGCCGTCACTTTGGCACCGGGCCTGTGAAGTGTAAGTATTATAAATATGACCTAACCCTTTTGTTGCACTAAACATCCACATAGTTAAACAATAGAAACAAAATCTAATTTTGTAACTTCCACGAATTTGCCCCATGACACAGACAGTAAAATAAACAAGAACCTGACACGAATAAAGAGTACTTCAACTTGTTAGGATTTGTTGGTGCGTTGTCTGTGTTCGATTAATTAACTTTGTCAAATACACGCGGCGTACTTAATTTTGTTTGTACTGTATTTTGTCAAATGGGAAAGTAGTTACCTACAATGTGGAACTGTATCGTGGCGCGTGACGTTTATGAACTTCAGTTAATATTGACTGCTATATAAAGTAATAAAAACACAACTCCAAAAATTTCGTGATTATACTCGGTATCGATAAATAAAACGATTAACTTTGTGGCGTGGGTCGCTGACCGCCAGGCCGGCTGACATTGTATGGTCCGCAAACTCAATAATTTACGTGTAATACAAATAATTGCATGCCTTTTTAGGGTTCCGTACCCAAAGGGTAAAAACCCTTTACTAAGATCCGCGGTCCGTCTGTGTGCCTGTCTGTCTGTCTGTACGTCTGTCACCAGGCTGTTTCTCATGAACCGTGATAGCTAGGCAGTTGAAATGTTCTCAGATGATGTATGCCTGTTGCCGTTATAACAACAAATACTAAAACAGAAAAAAAATAATATTTAAGTGGGGCTCCCATACAACAAACGTGATTTTTTGCCGTTTTTTGCGATAATGGTACGGAACCCTTTGTGCGCGAGTCCAACTCGCACTTGGCCGTTTTTTAGGGTTTCTTACCCAAAGGGTAAAAACGGGATCCCGTTTAACTTACTAAGACTCCTCTGTGCATCTGTCTGTCTGTCACGAGGCTATATCTCATGAACCGTGATAGCTTGACAGTTGAAATTTTCACAGATGATGTTTGTCTGTTGCCGCTATAACAACAAATACTAAAAACAGAATAAAATAAATGTGTAAGTGGGGCACCCATACAACAAACGTTTTTTTTTGCCGTTTTTTGCGGAACCCTTCGTGCGCGATTGTGACTCGCTATTGGTCGGTTTTTTTGCAAATCGGCCAAGTGCGAGTCGGACTCGTGCACAAAAGGTACCGTAGCCTTTTGTGCACGAGTCTGACTCGCACTTGGCCGATTTTTTTTTTTTTTCGTGATTATTTTTTAAATATTATATTACACAACTTCTTAAAATTCTAAGAGTTAATTTATTAACACCTTATATATGAGGAAACAGATGCTATAGAACATTGTACTACGTGCCTCGATAATAATTTAAGTTCAGTTAGTACTATAATTCATTGAGCCAATAAGCTGTAACTTAATATTTTGTAAGTTGTCACAGGTGTATCTGGTTCAAGTACAGTGCCTCTGGTTCAAGTCTCATTTTACGATGTACATTGTTTTGTTTTATTTTCTCCTGAGGCTCTCGACTAGGCAATTGTACATTATATCAACGATAACAACTATCAAATACCAAAATGTTTAAAATTGACATATGGTACCGTAATGTCACGTGGTCAATCCAATTGACACAAAACAGAATGTCACTTCAATTTGTTTAAAGCCTAAAGTATTATTTTTTGTAATCTATGTGCTATGTTATAAAGAGACATTTGCGGTGAGCAATGGTCCAGTCCGGAGAAGAGCAGGCAGTACACTTACGCGCTGTTGGTGCTGCAATTCGTGCTGCCTCTCAGTGCACTCGTGTGCACGTATGCACGGATAGCGCATACGGTGTGGGGCGGGCGCCCCCCTGGGGAGGCACAGGATGCTCGAGATACACGCATGCAACACTCCAAGCGAAAGGTTGGTAAATAGACGAATATTTTCGAACATCGCGAAGCTTTTTCTTTTTCTAATTTCTTATTTGTCTACCATACTGCTGTGATTATTGCAATTCCTGTACATTGAAAGACCTAGCTCTTGTGATACAGGTTCTGCTGGCATAAGAATCATGTCAGTACAGACGTTTGTGTCTAGACGTGTTAAATAAAGAATAGTAGAAAACACAGTCCTTGAAGGAACTCGGAGTTTTTCACATCGACTGCCACACATGTACCTATGTAAGAGTGACAGAGAAGACACACACACACGCACACATACAACAGAACTTTTTCTAAAGCTACGCTATTATTTTCTCCAATATCTAGGGAGCATATCTTAAAAGCCTGTTTCTGCCTTCAGTAGTCATGTCTGTGAATTAAATTAAATTATATTTATACGTTTACTATTTTTGACAACTTTCAAGAAAACTAGATCGCAGAAGAAGGACTTTTGGTGCATGGCCAAAATCTAAACTAAAGCCATCATCATGTTTTCAAGTACATTTGAATCTTGATGATTAACTAAAGATAAAATTCTATTCTATTTTAATATAAGATCCTTCGATAATTTCACAAATATTTATCAACGAAGCTCCACTGTCAATGGCATCCATGCTCCAAAAGATTTTGTAGCACTGCAGTTGATGCAAAACACGTAGGTGCTTATCACACGATTTGATTCAGTTCTCATTCGAAACGTGACAAACTAGGCAAACGAGGCGGTGACCGCAAATTATTTGCGTCGGCGACCTTTGATCAGCGGATTGGCGCCGACTCCAAGTACTTCGTTTGAATACGGCCTGATATTTTCACAGACGATCACGTCGCCATCCAGTCATAAAAGTGTAATCAATTTGTCATTATCAATGGAGATTAATGAATTGAAATGACCCGATTTAACGGATAGACGCTTGATAAATTTTTCACGGATTTTTTTTTACGTTTTGTACCTAGTTGCTTCGTTTAAGCAGCCCGTGTGTGGGCTGCTTAAACGAAGCGACTTATTGAAATTCTTAAATTTTTGAAAATAGAAATTATGAAAGTCTATCGGGATAATTAATATGCTTTGGTAATGTGAAACAATAAAGTTTCGTGCCCGCCGAAGTAGGCTGGCCTCCTAATATACAAAACTTAAACATAACTGGTGAAATGGTGCACTATATATACACCTTTGCTTAATCCTTCGCGAATTACTGGCGCGATGCTATGTTGTAAAGTTTATTGCTCGGGTTCCCCACACAGATATATTAGAAAGGACCCTCGTAAATTTTGGTTTTCTCAAAATAATGTGTGATCTGTATTTTTTATGCATAATGGGTTTATTTTTCTTGCAGATGATCAAAATGATGCTGACCGTTGTAACAGTGTTCACGATGAGTTGGTTGCCGCTCAACATCTTCATTGTAAGTAGATTTTATAAAAATAATTCAAGTGAGTAACATCGAGCTAAGTCAAGCGAAAACGACCTCAGACTCTGCAAAAATTCATCACAATATCTTAACTTGTTTTATCAGTTTAAAACTTTCTAAAAATTCAAAGTAAAAGTGTTAAAATTACAAGTACTTTTGACCCGTCTGGCGAAGGAGGGTAATGTGTTTATCAGTCTATATAAGTATGCCTGTGTGTTTTTCCTAGGTGGCGTTCTAGAGACCAAACTCGTTGGCCGATTTTGATGATTCTTACGTCAATCGATTTTTTACTTTGCGATTGTCACTGGCTACATTAAAATTGGCGCCATATTGTGGGGGTCTATTTTTTTCTTCTTCTTTACCCATCGTGTGGGGTATCAAAATAAAGGGTTTAAGGAGGTGATTTAAAAATATATATATATCACTTATCTTTTTAAATTTAAATAATTCTAAAAAAAATGTTAGATAAATAAAAATTTAATTCAAAAATAAAATAAAACCCGACTGCTTAAGAAGCGAGCTAAAAAGACATAAGCAAGAAGATGTATAGGTAGAATACATCTGATTTTGGTCAGCCAGCTCGCGAATATGTATTCTCCGTCTGCACAACATGATTTTCTTCTTCTTTACATCTTTTCAGTTCGCATCTTAAGCAGTCGGATTAATTGATTTTTTGAATTAACTTTTATTTTTTTATGAAAACGTATTAATTTTATTGTTCTAACTGAAATAATCTTACTGACAAGATAACAAGTTAGAGAATTCATCTGCAGTCTGACTTCCCCACTACTTTGCCCACTGCTGGGCATAGGTTTCAATAACGAAGTAACATTTTACACGTGCCTATAGTTTAAAGTATTCCTCAAGTACCTTGATGTGATTTCAGTCAGCCGTAACATCTGTTCTACAGAGTTACCGACGAATGTTTCGAAAATGTATTTCCGAGAACATTTCGTTGCTGAAGAATTTTTGTTTTCGTTTTGTACACGAGCTGTCAAACAGCAGATGGACATGTGGACTGTGAACACAGTTTCTCAAAACTACGAAATTACGTCAATACTTAAAATATCCAGTCGTAATTATTTCAGCGTATCACTGCGGACACTACGGTTTTACAAGATAGACGTAAACTTTGGCTTTAATAAGGCATCTTAACACCATCGTGATTATAATGTGAAAAGGGATAGTGATATTCGTCTTAAATTACTCCGTCTCTGTCCCTCACAGTAGAACCATAGTAGTTTTGACGTAACAATGGCGTAATAATGATCGCACCAAAAACTAAAATGTTAAAAGGTACCAAACTTGACAAAAACTTTTGTGTTAAAAAGACACCAAGTTCGACCAAGAAGAGTCGAGATTGGTCGAGATCTAGAAGGGTGACAAGTTTAATAAAAAAAATCCTTTCCCTTCGATGTAAAATTTCGTCTATGGAGTTAAAAAAAATCTTGGACAGGTACTGAATGTTTAACTTGACATATTGAAAAATTTAACTTTATAACTTAAGAACTACAAAAGCATCTTTATGTAATTTCAGCCTTACTTACATTTGCTGTACATCGCTCACTGACTTGTGTTGAAAGCTGTCCACCCATTGGCAACAATACAATCAATAAGATAAAAGGAAAAAAATATTACCAGCCAAGTAGGAGTCGGACCTGCATACCGAGTGTTCCATAGGACTAAGGATTTTCGTTTATGTTTCCTAGTAAATCATGAATGGGGCCCTATAAACCTTAAAATGTAAATTAATTAAAATAGTTGTTTCTATTTTTAAAACAAGAAAGTGTATTTTATTATTTGAGTAAAACATTTACGTGTGATATGTTTAAAAAAATAAAAGAGTGGTAAATTAGAATGTTATTATTTAATAAATAAATTAACTTTGTGAATGACGAGACAAACACCCGCGCTAGCATTCGCGACAGCTGCGGCTAAGCTCTGTCCAATATTGACCGAGAATCCCTGTAAAAACGTAATTGCAATGTGTGGGTGCCAAACGGCGCTTTATTCGTAGTGGAATGTGTCTGTGGCGCGCCGCCGCTTACGTACTTTGTGGTTGTAGGGACACTGACAGCCTTTGATGTGAAACAACCAGAATTTTAGACAACAGGTACACGATTGCTTTCAAAATTGAGGTCAGAGAACTTTCCGTAGTCACTTAACAGCCAGACAGTGAGGTTTTAACCCAGTTATTTATGCCTATAAGTTTTATAGCTAGCTGCTGAAATCGTAGCGAATCCACCAAACTTTTAACTTGAAGCCCTTCAAGTTTTGCTTCAAAAGATTGCTTTTAGCCGACCTTTCATTGGGGATCTTTAACTTTCTGTTTTCTTATTAGGTTAATCAATCTTGGAATTACTCAGTATTTTTATTTATATAAATCGCAAAAGTTTATGGAAAACGTGTCGAATACTCAATTAATAAGTCTCCTCAACTATTCTGATTTTGTCCGACCTGTATACTAGGAAATCACGTAATCCAATCATTAGTGAAAATAAACAATAATAAGAAAAGAATATAAAATTGAAAATGCTCAAAAAAATTAAACTAAAACTGTATGCGGTTTTTCATATTCCGTTGAAAAACGTACATAGTTTGTGAATTCGGTCTGATTACACTAAAAACCAGTTTCAATTCATTTCAAATATAATCGGTATTTATATTTGTTTTCATTTAAAAATAAGCGGAATGACCGAAGCGCGTTTGAAATAATTATTACAGTTTGATTTGAAAAATATAACACTGATCAGTAAGTTCTTAATTCAAATTGAGAGGCGAAATGAGGTTGTACTATAGATGTAACTTTGCCAACCCTTCGGGGTGTACAGGCGTGATGTTATGTTTAATTCAAAGTTTCTATAGGAAATTTGAATTTAGAATCTGCTAATCAGTACTTAAACTAACAATTGGTTAAAAAGACTTATAAATAGAACCCTTCAAGGTTAAAATCATGTTCAATCAGGTTGCTACGAGCGTCGTAGCTAAGTTGCTACGCCAGCTACGTCGTAGCCGTCTACCGTCTCGCGTAGTAACTTATTACGAGCTTGTATATTTCAAACATGACATTGATATTGAATCTGTTATAGGCTAAATTTTGGGTTCATCAATCATATTTCAGAAAATTGGGGCAAAAGCTTTTATCGCTTTTTTTTTACTATTAGTTAGTGTATTATGTGAAGTAAGTAATTTATTTTTTTTTTAGTTTGGAACTCTCGTTAATACCTTGTCATGCAGTAGCGAGAAATTTATTACTATATGTAAATCTGATACCACGCAACTTGTATCTTGGTATATTCTCGTCCAATTTACCGCAGTGTCTCAAGTCAAAAGTCTATGACCAGTGTGTGTTGCCAGTGATCACCTATGGGACCGAGACCTGGTCGCACACTATGGGCCTTATCAGAAAGCTTAAAGTCACCCAAAAGGCAATGGAGAGGGCTATGCTCGGAATTTCCTTGCGTGATCACGTCAGAAATGATGATATCCGCAGGAGAACCAAAGTTACCGACATAGCCAGGAGAATTGCCAAACTTAAGTGGCAGTGGGCAGGGCACATTGCCCGCAGAACGGATGGCCGATGGGGCCGAAAAGTTCTGGAATGGCGACCGCGAGCCGTAAGACGATACGTTGGGAGGTCTCCCACTAGATGGACCGAGGACCTGGTTAAGGTTGCGGAAATGCGCTGTATGCGAGACGCACGGGATCAGTCAATGTTGCGACGCCTGGGGGAGTCCTATGTCCAGCAGTGGACGTCTTTCTGTTGATATGATGAGGATCATGATGATGATTATAAATAGTTATAATGTAATTATCTTCTAAAAATAAAATCTGCGATCAATCATAACGTTATGTAAAATATTTCAAAATTCTATAGATAAACGTCACTTTTGTATAAAACTTTATCGCCAGAAGTGAGTTTTATAATAAAATACATAACCTGTACAAAACTCAAGGTTGTGACATTTTAATTCAATTGATTTCGGTAATTGACCAACTATTTTATAAGGCTCTAAGGAAAATTCATAAAACACATAATTGCTTAGACGATACAAAAAAAAAAACATTAAAATTAAAACAAACATACAACAGGCGGCCTTATCGCGCTCTGCGATCTCTTCCAGGCAACTTTGAATGGATAGAGATAGCCTGGACACGATATGGGGTTGCACTTGGTGCCAATTTCAAAACTACTACTCGTGATTTATTTAGTTGAGTACGAGGTGATGTATCAACAGTGCAAATAATTTAGAAAGCCGATGTACATTTATTTTTCTCGGGACCGTAGTCACTCGCTGAGCGAATTGAGAACCGCCTCCTTCTTGAAGTCGGTTAAAAATATGTCAACCACATCATCGCTTACAGGCCTAAAGAATATAATAAAAATATATATTAGTTTGGATTATAGTCTAGGTGCCAACGATTTATGTACTATATGCCATCAGGTTCTATGGACGGTGCACGAAGATGAAGAGGAGTGGAGCATGTGGCCCGGTATGCCGTACATGTGGTTCGCCTGCCATTGGCTGGCCATGTCCCACTCCTGCTACAACCCCATGATATACTGCTACATGAATGTGCGGTATCGACGAGGCTTTAAAGAGGTAATTAAACTTTGCATCCACACTCTCAACGTCAGATTCTGTTGAAAAACTGCAGCGTCGGACAGCTACTAGTTGTCTGGCATTTTGTTGAAATGCACCAATTTGACGCAGCCGTGAGGCACAAAAGATTGTCTTAAAATTAAGTTTTTCTTAAATATGTCTTAGCTAAATTATGTGTGCCATATAAACATTCTTCCTTTCTTTATCATATTGATTTAATAATTACTGTTCTTGAAACTGTAAAAAAAAACATTGTGAAGAATAAAAATCAACAATATTAGAAGACACACATGATTTTCACCAATCTGCGTGCCCACTTTTTGTTACCCCCTCTCTCGAACAGAGAGGAGCTGTTGCGAGTTTCTTGCCTATAAACATCACAAACATCACAACCACACAAGACACTTTATACGGTCGAACACGTTTACAGGAGACCCCAGCCTTAAGGTCAAGCCAAATGTATGAGGGTCAAGTCATTAAAATTTCCAGCAATTCGAAATAACAGTAAGTTGAAGGCCACCTATGCCAATTAATTTGAAATTCAGATGTGTTTTCGCGCAAAATGGGAAGCTATTTTCGTCTCATTACGTAAGTCGTACAAGGTTATGTTTTGTCTGTCCATATTCCGACAGTGGCGAAAAAATATGGCCTAAAATATTTTGTACTAGGTCACCAGGAAAACAACAGAAGAATTATATTTACCTTTATAAAAGTCATTCGACATAATTTGACATTTCTTATTGTTTAGGTGCTAAAGGCCAACCGTCACCGTGGTAAACAGGAGACTTGTTTGTTATAAGCTAGTAACAATTTCAAATAAACTGTCACCGTATTAAACGCTAAAATTTGAAATGTTTGATTGCAATGAATTATTAAATGTAGACTTACCCACACTATATTTACTTGAAAGAAAGAAAATACATTTATTATTATTTATTATTTAGCACAGACTAAAAAACACAATATTCCAGATACACATACATCAGATAAAAACAAACAATTAAAAAGTATAAAGCCAGATGTAAGAAATTATCAGGAAAATGTGCATCACGCCTGCGCCATAAAGGCCCAGTTCAGTAAAAATGGCTTCTGCTGAGTCTAATTATGGAAATATAGATCGTCTAAATACAGCTTTAGCTGGGACGTGATGTGTTTTCCCCACACAATTTATATCTTGAAGTAAAACTATATTTCGTTTATTGTTCTGAATTTTATTCCTATTTATACAGATACTCGGTAGGCTGCTGTGTTTTAAGAAGAAGGACTCTAGTAGGCCTTATCAGCGCTCAAGTATTTGCGAAGGAATTCCTTTATCAGGTAAGCATAATCTATGTTAATTTGCTTAAGGTAATCGGTTAATAGGCGAGTACCAAAACAGAACTACCTACCTACTACGTACTTACTAAAAGTGGAGAAGAAATGCCAGAAGCGCATGCACGAATGTGAAATGAAATAAGTTTGTCAACCTATCTCTAAGGTGGGCAAATTTATTCCACCAGGAGCCAGGAAAGCACAAATTAACTTAAAAACCCAAACAGTAGCATTTATGCTGCAGTTATAATAAAATGGTTCAGCTACATGATACTAAAATAGTGGGGTGTATCAGAGGTTTTTATAGCAATTAAACGTTCGAATTCAAATACGCTTGTTAATTATAAATAATTTACAATAAGTGGCCACGATCATTTTACTCACCGCGTTTGGATCAGCGAGGAAAACCACAAAATACTTGAACAATATATTTCATCAATAAATAAAAATGAACTCGATCTGAAAAAGAAGTTAGAACAGCGTATGGACAATAAAAAAACTGCTATAATTATAGCATTGTTACGACCAAAATTTATCGAATTATCAACTACTAGCTGTCCCACGCGGTTTCGCTCCCGTCAACTGGCTACCTACCTACCTACCCATCTAAACCATTTACGCAGCGCACCCAGTTTTCCAGTTTTTGCTAAATTTTTCATTTATGCTCCGCTCCTATTGGTCGTAGCATATGTTATATAGCCTATAACCTTCTTCGATAAATGGGCTATCTAACACAAAAATATTTTTTTTCAATTCCAACCAGTAGTTCCTGAGATTAGCGCGTTCAAACAAACAAACAAACAAACTCTTCAGCTTTATAATATTAGTATAGAAGTATAGATTCATGTTGATGTGGATTCTCAAATTGTCATTGCCAAATGGTAGCGGCAATTCTCTCTGGTTTGCCCATCTCTGCTCTTGAATTTAGCGGGACACAGCACTGACCTTAGGTATTACTGATGTCCTTCAGAAAGGTCAGACGCGTAACGTTAGAAACAGTGCGGAACGGACCTGAGGCACTTTTTCTCGTCAAAGTGTCATTCGATTACAACGATGGCGATGGTCGATATGCCAAAATATAACGGATTGATCACGTAAAATTTCGATAGAGCTTTTCAACGCGTACATATTTTTTTATTTATGTATGACCGCGTCACGTTTATAGAGTGGTCAGATTAAAAAATAACTTTTAATTGGAAAGAGATACATCAAATTTAGTCCCATTTAAATTTGAATGATAAAATCTACCCCTAAAGGTAGACGTAAACAGGCTTAATTGATAATGTCCCAACTGAATTTTCAATAGTGAACCGATTTTGTTAAAATTAAAAAATTGAAAAGCAAAAAAAAATACCTTTTTAGCAAAAAAATTAACCGAAGGAATAACGAACTGAAAAGCAAAAAAAATAATCTTTAGTATTTTGAGGCGGCGCCAAACAAACAGTCAGTGAAGATCAACCTAGCTACAATTATTGTACGCTTTAGGTAATTAATTTTGCATATCTATTTGTTTGTTTGGTGCCAGCTCAAATACTAGACTAAAAATGTTTCTTCTTGGTTTTCAGTTCGATAATTCGTCGGTTATTTTTTTTGTTAATTTTTTTTTCAAACGCTATCGCGACACAATAACTATAACATCTACAAAAGAAATACAAAAAGAAAAAGGATGCTTTCCCTAATATATCCAAAACTTTAACGAACAAAAGTTTTCAAATAAGGTCTTACAACTTTACGAAGATTGAAACGTACCTTTTAATATTGTTCGACTGTTTTTGGTAGAGCACCGGGCACTTTTTATACGGAAACTTATCCAAATGTCAAATTGTTTATTATTCACCAATATCAAAAGTTTTACATTACCAAATCGTTTTAGGGGGTAGATTTGAAAAACGAAAAATTATAACCTTTATTCTTTACTCAAGTTGGTATTTATGTCCAAATTATAAATTATTATTGTATTTGTTTCAAGTTTATTAAAGCAAGAAATATGATTCTTCAAAAAAACTTTATCACCCGCTAAGTCGTACCAATAATAACAACCTTTATTGTTTACTTAGGTTGGTATTTGTGCCTAGTTTCAAATTTATCAATACGAGAAATAAGATTTTTCAAAAAAAAACTTTAACACCCTCTAAATCGTTTTTGGGGATAGTTTCAAAAAACTAATAATGACAATCTTTATTGTTTACTTAGGTTGGTATTTTTGCCAACTTTCAAGTTTATTAACCCAAGAAATAAGATTCCTCCATACAAACTTCAACACGGGGCTGTGTAAGTCGTCTTTTGGGGTTAGTTTCGAAAAACTAATGATGTCAACCTTTATCATTTACTTAGATTACTATTTGTGCCAAGTTTCAAGAATATTAGCCGAAGGAATTAGATTTTCCATATAAACTTTCAACCACTTTTTTCTCCTTAGTGGTGGAATTACAAAAGAACCTTTCTTAGTGCTCACTTGCGTTACTTGAGAAACCTTTCTGCCAAATTTCATTTTTACGTCAAGCGGTTTTCGATACTTTGTGATGAATGAGTGAGTGAACTTTCACATTTAATATATTTAGATTTCACGCAATTCAAAACAATCAGTTGTCAATATTTTGATAATTATACAATTGATCGTCAATTTGTGTTAATAAGGGTTGGGTGAAACTCGAAGTTTGTTTTTTTACAGACTTCCAAAAAAGGAGATAATCAATTAGATACGTATGTATATAATATTGTTGGAATTGGCCAATATTCACATACCTCTGTTACTCTAATTGGGCTTCTAAACATGTGTGCCAAATTTCATAAGTGTATGTATGTTTGTCCTCGCATTTCTCCAAAACGACTTATCAAATCGTGTACATTCTTATTTTATTGCATTAGGTATCTCTCAACTTAGGGTTTAGTGCCAGTGTCATCAAAATAGGCTCAGCAGTGTTCAAGATATGGAACATACAACCGAACTCCTTAGCGACAAATAGCACAAATATGTAAATTAAGTTTTATGGGTATTTTGTCAATCTTTTCACTTTTTAGAAGTAACACTAAAAGAGCGAAATAAAAACTATTTCACAAAAATAAACCGACTTTAAAAGCGTTTCGGTAATCAGTGTCGAAAAATAATAAAAATAAGAGTACCAAAGACATCGGCTGCCGATACGAAAGTTATTTTGCACTTTGTGTTTGGCTTTTGATGTCGGTTTATTTTTTATTTAGTAGGTTCAAGCGTATTAAATCACTGATATGTTTATTTAGCAACTGCTTAGCAGATTCTTATTTCAAACCCTCTATGGAATATTTAAATATAGAATGTTCTAAGCAAGCAATTGCTTACGAGCGGAGCCCAAACCGCCTAACAGTGTTACAAAATACAAAGAATACTGAAGTGCCACTACCACCGTTTCGAAAATTGACACCTAAACTTGACAGACTCCCTAGGGTTGCTACTATATTGATTCAGAATTTTAAAAAGGAGTAGGTAGTATAAGTTACAAATACATCGATTCGTCTAAGCATAAATCATATCATGCTTACATGCCTTAGTGGGCAGACAGAGCATCAATGTCAAATCATCATTTAATGGATACTGATCCAATCTTCGTCGTATGTGGAGTTGTCCACATACGACGAAGATTGGATCAGTAACAAGACAATGGTGTAATAATGATCCCTCCAAATGCATAAAAGTTCGACGAAGAAGAGCTGAGAGTTTCATAGCCTTTTCTTAAAAAAAGTATTTTTTTTCGTAAATGGATTTAAAATAATTTATTGTTTTCTTAGGTATTGAATTTTTAACTTGTGTCTTGATTTTTTTTTCACCTTCTTAACTTAGGAGCTGTTTCCCGCGGCTTTGCTCCCGTGGCCTACCCCACAGGAAACGTTTTGGGGATTAAAAACAATTTCCTATGTCACTCAGGAATAAAGAAGCTTTCTACCAGTGAAAGTTTACGTAGTATTCAAAATCGGTTTAGTTGTTTTTGAGTTTATCCATTACAAAAAAACTCATAAAAAAATCTTTCCTCTTGAGAATACGTGAGATGGTGTAGGTGGGGTTGCACAATAAAAGTCAATGTGGGTACTAGCGATTTGTATTGACTGAATACACACAAATACGTAACACGTATTGTTAAGAAGGAGAACAGGTAACAGGCACAATATTAAAGGGTTCACAGCACAAAGGAAACAGTTTAGTAAAAATGTGGATAACTTAATTTTTTTTCAGTCTGACGTATTTGTTTTTTGTGTCTCCTAGCAACCTGACGGTTGCACGCGCCTTAGCCGGCTAGTGTGTTCCGTAATTAAAAATTCGATGCAGGAGAAGCATACACCTCTTTATAATATTATTGTATAGTGTAGAAGAGCTACATTGCGCATATTTATGTAATTTTAGGCTTCCTTAAATTTGTTACATCGCTCACTGACGTGTCTCGATTAAGCTGCCCACTGCCAATTATACAACCAATAAGAAAAATAATAACTAGCAAAGTAAGAATCAGACCCGCGTGCCGAGCGTTCCGTAGGACTTAGGATTTTCGTTTAAGTTTCCCTGTAAATAATCAGTGACGCCGTTTATACTTCAAAATATAAATTAATTAAGATATTCGCTACAATTTTAGTAAAAATGTTACATCTGCGTTGTTTAAAAAATAAAAGTTTGGTAGATTAGAATAAGAATTCGTCGAATGCGACTTTGTTTAAATCCACGATTAATGTATTTTAACGTATAGAAAATTAGCATTTTCTTTGAATACTTGATGAGGAAACATGTTAAAGGCATTGAAAAAAATATATTTTGAATTTCTTGCAGAAGACTGAATGACGTGAACACCCGTGCTAGCACTCGTGACAGCCGCGACTGAGCTCTGTCCAATACTGCCCGAGAATCCCTGAAAATCGTAATGTCAATGTGCGCGTGCAAAATGGCTGATCTATGCACTGCTACAGATGGCGCCGGTTAAATAAGCTGGAGGTGGCTACATTTGGGCCAAACAAATTTGAACGACTGTCTTGCCTGCAACACGAAGAAAAAGAATAAACACAATAATGACTTTTTCGGAGGACGGAGTTATTTTTGTAACAATGAACTGTCATTTAAACTTGTTTTTGTTGCCACGGATGATTTTCTTAGGAACCAATATTTTAATAACGCCCTTTTGCGATAAAAGAAGCAATTTCCGTCATATTTTCCAAGAATTGTAAAAATATAATTAATTCCTTCGGCAGTCGGGTAAAAAGGTACCGCACGCAAAATAAGCGCTTGGTCGTGGAGTTGCGGAGACAACTCGGTACAAAAAGACGATATCTAATTTCACTTCTTCATTAGACGTTTTGCATCAGACAACTCATCATCATCATTTCAGCCGTAAGACGTCAACTGCTGGACATAGGCCTCCCCGGATTTTCGCTGCCTTGACCAGTTCATCGGTCCACCTAGAGGGAGGCCTTCCAGCCTTGCGTTTTCCGATACGCGGTCGCTACCCCAGAATTTCTGGGGCCGAGTCACGCACGACCGTAGAAGTGTACCCCTTTTTTTTTTTTCCTACACGTGTCCCCCGGGTGGTGCAAATCAGGTGACACTAACTGGTGGTAGGCTTCGGCCGAAGGCTTGTGACCACCCACCGGGCAAAGACGTACCGTGTTCCAGTAAGATGCTCGGTGTAGCCAACTAGAGGAGTTGGGGCGAGATAGCTGTTCCATTGCAGGCAGACCAGTCTGACATGCTCTGTTAAGGATGTATCGGGTGACTAGTCGTGGAGGGCAGCGGGATCCGAGGCACGATGCGCTGCTGGCCGACCGCAGGTAGTTGGGGGCCCAAGTAGTGTGCCAGCCACACACGAAAGGCTGCTCCGCCAACTGTCGAAAAATTTCGGAATGCACCATCGTGCTGGTTGGCGACCAGACGGGAGGGCCCGATGGAAATTCCGAGGGAGCTCAGGCGGCCCCGCAGTCTCCAGACTAGTTCCCCAATAATGGCGTCCTTTCAGTGCTTGTTTGTAGGTTAGCAGCGTGGAACCTCGTCTCACTTCCTTCTCCTCTACTTCATTTACTACTTATAATTATCATGCAAAGGAAAAAGAATAATGGAGATAAACAGCTACTGCACCCTCTCCCCTACAAAGTGCACCTCACCGATATTAGAAGCCTGCACTCAATTATCACAGCAGTCCATTATCACCTGGAGGCTGAGAAACCAGCGCTCTTTTTCCTTACGGAGACGCAGATAGCGAATCTTTTAGACGTGTCGTACTTACTCTTACTCAGGATCCGCACTGGAGCACAATTATAGACCACGGGCGGGCGTATGTATGTACGCCCGTGACGACATTTGCTATTGGCGTCGCCGTAACCTTGAGGACTCCAGATTCACAACGCTCTGGGCTCTGGTGGACACAGGTCTGGATAAAATTACCTACGCCTGTGTCTAACGTTCGCACAGCGGAGATGAGGAGACAGCAAGGCTCACAGAGTATCTCAGTGAGGTGGCTGATGTGGCACAGCAGCGACACCCTTCCACCCAATTAGTGTTACGGAGGGACCTTAATGCCCACCACCAGGAGTGGCTCTTACCATACCAGTGTACTGATCATGCTGGACGGGAGATGCGTAAGCTCTCGCTAGCGCTAAACTTCACCCTGGTCCAGGGAGCAACTAGGGTACCGGTTGTTGATTCGCACACAGCGAATTGCTTGGATCTTCTGCTGACAACAGATCCAGACAGATACTCTTTGTCGATAGCTTCACCTTTGGGTAGTTCCAACCACTGTCTGGTGAAGTCTGTGTCCGTCTATTCCCCGCCCGATCCCAGCCCAAGAGGCACCCGGCGGGTTTGGCGGTACAAGTCAGCAGATTGGGATGGTATGCGATCTTTCTTCGCATGCTATCCTTGGCGGCCTACTTGCTTTTCTTCAACTGACCCATCGTCGTGCGCGGCCGCCGTGACAGATGTATTTCGTCTGGGAATGGAGTACTACATTCCGTTCTCTGACGTGTCAATGTCTAGCGAAGACCGGCCATGGTTTGGCACCGAATGTTATCGCGCCGACGCGCTTAAACATGAGGCGTACCTGGCTTGGATCGACGCAAGATCGCACAAGGCGAGTGACGTGGCTCAGAAGAAGAAGGCCTTCAACAGGGCCGCCAAGTCCTGCAAATCGGTTTTGCGAAGGGCTAGATTCGACCACATTGGCCGAATAGGGACCAAACTTGCTTCATACCCAGCAGGTAGTAAAGCGTTTTGGTCCCTAGCTAAGTCGGTTGAGTCGAACATCTGCCGTCTCTCACTACCACCACTGCTGAAACCCGACGGGTCGCTGGCTCCTTCCGCTTAGGAGAAGGCAAATTATGGAAAAAAAAATTATAATAACATAGGACTCCTGGGACATTGTTGTTACGTAAGTCAAGTTTGAAGCTATTGTGTGACCGATAGAATGTGAACGAAAGATTAAGTAGACAGCTGCCACTGTTATGTAGGTTTTATTTCTCAGTAATTTATCAAATTCATGTTACAGTTTTACCGTTTAGGGGTGAAAACGTAAGACGTATTTATAATAATTATGTTTATTCAAGATGAGTGTGTTTAAAACAAGTATAGCAAAATAAGACTTCACACTAATATTAAGAAGGCGAAAGTTTATGAGAGTATGGGTGTTTGTTTGTTTACATCTTCACTTTCAAACGGCTGGACGGATCTGGCTGAAATTTAGCACAGAGATAGATTATAGTCTGGAATAGCCCATAGGATACTTTTATCTCGGGAATATGTTCCCTTCGGATAATTTTCGCCATTCACGCGGGCGAAGCAGCTGGCAGAAGCTACAAATTTATAAAAAACACCAAAACAAGGTACTGTTATAATAATAAGATGGTTCTTTAACTCATTAAAACTCTTAAAATGCAAATCTTGGTTTGAACTAGCTTTTGTTTCAAACGCTTTGACAAGCAGTGTTTTACGTTATAAAAATCATTAAAAAATCTGTAGTTTTTTTATTGATTCAAAGTGACCAAAGTGTTAGTAGCAATGACCTTTGCAAACTCTAATTTAGCAAGGTCTAGGTACAACGAACCAAAAGGAAAGGTTGTGTACACATATTAAATTTAAATAGCCTGTCATATGTTTGCACTGGCCCACACTGGGCTTGTTAAAGTTAAATTGGTTTTGAGAATAATGTTAAAACTAAAACGAGTTTATATCATTATAAACTCGGTTTAACAAAACCACTTTAGAGGGTTAGTGATATATTTTTAGTTTGACATTGGCATAATATAATTTCCTTTATTCAACTTTTGTCTTCTTCACAATTTTGTTTACATAATTATAAAATAGAGGCCCACTGATATAGGGAGAGAGGCACCTTATATGGTACACTCTCATTTCACCTTATTCTGCCATAACTTTGAGCATTACCTATATGTACCATACTAAACGAGTAGATCTTGCCCATTATGTAGGTACCACAACAAAAAGTGCAAAATAAACCTTTTTTACAAATAATTCAACCGACTTCTAAAAAACTTTGCCACAAAAAATAACCGGCTTCAAAAGCAAAACAGTCAACAGTCGGTGTCGAAAAATGATAAAAGAGAAAGAGAGGTACCCAAGACACCGACTGCCGAAACAAAAGCTATTTTGCACTTTTTAGTGTTTTGCGTTTAAAGTTGGTTTATTTTTTTATGAAATCGTTTTTATTTCTCTCTTTTTAGTACACCATCACTAAAATGAGTAACATCTATAGGACGGTACCTAAATGATTGACATAAGTCAATTTACACATTCGTGCTGTTTGTCGCTAAGGAGTTCGTTTGTATGCTCCATATCTTGAAAACTTCTGGACCGATATTGTTGAAACTGGCACTATTCCCTGAATTGAAAGATACTCAATCCAACACAAAAACAATGACCACTATCCGTTATGTTGTTTCGGTGAAATGCGTCGAAATACATACATACATAGGATACATTAGATTGTGTTGAACTAATTGTATGCTTATGTTTGTTATTGCATCTGTTTGTTTCCCAAATAAAAAAAAAATACAAAAATAAAAAAATAGATAAAAACATGCAAACAAATATACATACATACACTTATGAAACACGTGTTTAGAAGCCCAATTAGAGTAACATATGTGAATATTCGGCAATTCCAACAATATTACAATTGATTACCTCCGTCAAAACGAAGAATTACGAAATTGAAGTTAATCTTCATTTTGTAGTGTTATTATTTAGAAGTCGGGTTCAAGTTATGTCAAGAAGTTTCAAATTGTGCCATTACTCGCGGCTTTCCAACCGTTCTATTACACAAAAGTCTCACCCTGAAAACTTAGATGTAGTGAGCTTAAAGTGGGTTCAATCCCTAACATTAATTGAAATGACTGCTCAATTCAATGGGCTTATTTCGATTTTCTGCTTGTGGTCGATCGCGTTAACGTTAATTTATTTTGAAACTGGATGCGTCGGCTGGTGACAGTAAGGTGAACCGTTTTTCGTTTCTTAAGCAGTCGGGTTTTTTGTGTTTATTTATAACATTTCAGTATTTTTTTTCAAATCTGGTTCATTTAAACATATAAGTGTTATATATTTTCGAATTCATCTCTTAAATCTCTTTTTTGATAACCCACGCGATGGATGTGGAAGAAAAAAAGATGGGCCCCCACTATATATCGCCCAAAAGTAAGGTTAAGGCAAATCGATTGACGTAAGAATCATCAAAATCGGCCAATGTGTTTGGTCTCTAGAACGCCACATAGGAACAAACATACATACATAGACTGATAAAATAATTACCCTCCTTCGCCATTCGGGTAAAAATCTCACACCACGGCCTCAGGTTCATTTCTTCTAAGTTATCAAGGTGAGATTGCTACAGAACAGCACATCAGTTCACTTCTTGCTGTTAAACCTCACACTAAAATCGTGATGGCTTTTGAGCCGAGTAAAGTAATAATATAGGTACATAGTTTATTGTAAGACTTTCGTTCGAGTTGTAAGCTCATAAATTCTAGCATAGTATCAGATACCAAGAACTTGATAAATTAAAGGTAATGCAGCTGCGTGCTTTCATAGAAATTGTTATCATTTATTTATTGTACACCATAATGTACATTTACAAGAAAACTTAAACACTTTCAATGGGTGGCATTATCATATTCCGCGATCTCTTCCATGCACCCTTGAAATGTTCCTAGATAGAACAATTTCTATGAATTGGTTATCACATCGTTGTGGCAATGTCGCTTCACATCTGTGGAAGCCTTCAATTGGTGCAGCACTGGGTTTTCGCAGGATCTAGTGTTCCAACAAAGGAGCACTTAGCCTAAGATTAGAATGAGACATCTTAACTCAACTTTGCTTGTAGTAAGTTTCCGAAAGCACCGAATCGAGTATATCTCTACCAAGTATTAAGGTTGCTAATCTCACAGGTTAAGCTTATGTGATGCAAAAATACATTTCAAAATATAATAATATTTAAGACACGATATGACCCGGTATAAAAAAATACACGAACGTTACATAATGGAAACAAAGTAACTACTGTAAAGTAACATCTGCTTTCAGATAATCAATTTGGTTTTAGGACCAAACGATCAACTAGCCAAGCAGTAAATAAATTGACTAATTATATTAGTACACATCTGGATAAAGGAATGCATACGACTGGGATATTTCTCGACCTTGGCAAGGCCTTCATCACAATTTCCTGTGATACACTTTTTCAGAAGCTTGAATCGCTTGGGATTAGAGAAGCGCAACTTCTACTGCTTTCTTTTTTTCGATAGGCAACAGTATATCATAATTGGTCCGTATACAAGATCTGATCTTACTAATAGTTGTTTTGGAATTCCACAAGGTAGTATTTTAGGTCCTACATTATTTTTAGTCTACATAAATGACCTATGTAGCCTGCCACTGCAAAATTGTCATAATGTCTAATGCAGGACCAGTTCGCAGCTAAATCAAGAGCTAAGTTTTATGAACATGCTCAGAATGGCTTCTTTTTGGTGTTTAATTGGCTCAAGAGTAATCTTCTTACACTAAATTCAGATAAAACCAAATACATTTTACTCACAGTGAGGAATACTAACATACCGCTTAATAACCTAAACATTTACGCGCATAACTATAACACGTACGCTGACACTGTATGTTTTTGCCCCACTTTAACTAAAGCTGAAAATTTGAAATATCTAGATGTCACAATTGACTCCAATCTAATTTTCCATAAACGTATTGAGTTACTATGTACTAGAATGCGCAAATTAATATATGTATTTAAGAATTTACGTAATAGATGACTTTCAATTAATTAAACAGATTTATTTAGCGTCTTGTCGATTCTTACCTACTGTATAAACTCTTAGTGTGGCTAATTTAATTTTACTTCTCCTAGAACGTGCTCAAAGAGTAATTCTAAAGGTCGCCGACACAGCAGCTCTACAAAGCATGTAATGTTCTTACAGTAAGGCAATTATCTATTCTTCACATAATACTGCAACAGAACATTGCATTTCCCTATGATCCAGTTCCTTCCGACAAGAGACGGAAGGATCTGGTATTCACAATGCCACAAACCATGCATGCTTTTATTAATCGGTTTTACGTGTTTTTAGGACATTTTCTGTATAATAGACTCAACAAGTTACTCGATGTTTATAGCTTAACATATAAAAAAAATTGCTTTGCCTTAACAGATAATTTAGGGACATTAAATTATAATGACACAGAAAAACTTCTAGAAATGGTTGAATGTTGAATTGATTATGATATACGTATACATAATTATGTTATGCATGTTATGTACATACATATGTACATACTTAAATTACCTACTTTTCTTTTTTGTGTTTTGTACCAATTTATGTATATTTTATGTTTGTTAATAGACTAATTTTATTTCATAATTTAACTGACCCAATTATTGCTTTATGTAAAGTGATGTCCTGAAACACAAGTTTGAAAGAACCTAAATCTGGCAGGTCCCTACCAAAACTAGATATTCTCGTTTAAAATCTTGCAGTTGTAATATAGTATATTATGCAACTAGTGAATAAAGGACGGTTTTAAAGCGAGGGCCATAGATGAATCACGAACAAGTGAAGGATTCTAACAACTGCATCACGATCGTAGGGAGTGATTCAAGTGTTAGAATCCTGAACGACGCGAGTGATTCATGGCCCTGGATATAAATCCGTTTTATTCAAGAGTTGCATACTATATTTTATACCATGACTTCGAGAAAAAGAAGGATTTAAGCCAAAAGCACAAGGAATAATAATAAATAAATAAATGGTTTATTACCATCAAAATTTACAGAAAATGAGAAACCTTAGGGCTTCACATTTTTTGTAAATTGAAGCTGAGCCTTTGAGTTTGAGTTACCTAAACAGCACCTGTGTTTCAGGGTCCAGTGACCACCTCCGTTAAGTTACATAATTATAATTAATTAAACACCAATGCAATTAATATTAGAATTACAATCCAAATGAGTATTCACTAAACATCCTAGACCAAAATAAAATCATTATCAAAATCCTAAATATAAACAAACTCAAAATTAAATCGACGAAGGAGTTTGAAATTCGAATATTCTTTGCACAAGAAGTTTGTATCGAGTATTTTATGCGCAAGTAGGTTGTATTGCATTGAGATGGAGGTCAAATATATATTGGTGTGTTCTAAATTATATTTTATTTGTTTTATAGTTTACATATAAGCACTATTTATATCATTGTTTTAGAATTATACTACGGCACCTAATTCATATTTTTGTGAAAGCACTTACATTTTAATAAATTATTCATATTCTTAAAGACGCAACTGTTAGAAAATTTTAGCGATAATTACATTGGTTCGCTAGATAGGGGCTAATTTATTGCAAATTAAGTTAACCGTAGATGGACAAGGAGCTTTACGTAATTTTCTCTACGAGTTTTACGGTAATTAATCACTGTCAGAATTGAATCCCAGCTATTGTAATTTTCCAGCAATTGTGCTACACATAGCAGGGAAAATGAAAAGATAACAAACTATACTGTTTCACGGTATTTGTACTAAGCGCAATGTATAATTGAGTGAAAATATATTTTAAATTACAAAACTTATCAAGTTGTTAAGTTCTGCACAAATATAAGGTCAATTTAAATAAACTAGCAAAACTTTTAAGATTCACAAAAAGTTCAACAATTTTATTTTAACTCATACTTTCTGGTAGGTAACTACACTACTAGCGACCGTCGATACCTAGTTGCTTGAAATGATGACTTAAGAAAATAATATATATTGTTGGTTTTATACCCGTCTGCAAAATTTTCTCAGTGGGTGAGCAAAGTCAAAGTCAAATGTTTTTATTTCGACTAGGCCATTAAGCGGCACTTTCGAACGTTAAAAATTAAAATTAACAAGATATAAAATTTGATTCTACCATGCATTCGGAAAAGTAGATTGTTATGGAGAAGAATGCACAAGAAACTCCATACTTACTCTTTAAAAAAAAAAGCTTTTACAATATTAAAGTACATACATAAATAAATTCATATACGTGAGGACGATGCACCTAGCACTACTATACTACATTTAAGTATTACAAGCGTTAACAATTAAATTTCTTCACTTGAAAAATAGGAACATGGTTCTCACATACTTACAAATATTGAAAACATAGGTAAATTATCTAATTCAACAACAACAAACACCAACAAAGAACAGTGTGCGAGTCATATTTTTTTTAAAACATAAAGAATAGATAAATATAAAATAAAGCGTTAGTATAATCATGAATATAATACAAATCAACCAGTTTGACTTTGACCACACTAAAGATTGCTCTATGGAGCAGGACCAGCATGTTTCCAAGCACTCTTATCCTGAATATAATCATCTAATTTGTAATATGCTTGTTTACAAAGTGTACTTTTAACTATTGTTTACGAGCGACAACACTATCAATACTTTATAACCTTAATTTACTTTTGTCCATAGAGCTGGTCGGCGTTAATGGCACCGCGTCCGGTAATCGCCGTGGCCTGTTCGTCTGCAGATGCCAACTATCTAGGAATGCGGCAGTCTCCAATGGCAGCAAGAGTACCACGTGCACTATCTGCACGTTAAAACAACCGCTTCGTTCGTCTGCGAACTCCTCAACAGCGCCCGTCAGGGCTGCTTCCGTGCGTTCACAGTTTTTCTAGGCAGTGTAAACAAGAGGGCCTAAGTGCGTTTGTCCACCGCCGTCACCGGGACGTCAACGAGAACGAGTTTTTTTCTGCCCAAAATCACGGTGACGTGACGGCGATCGTTTACGATCTCGGCACTATAATATCTTGAACACAAAAAACGGCGCGTTGCGACGTCACGACGCACAAGGTTTTGGAGGACAAGTTTAAACATATTTTGTATTGCCGGTACATCGACTCGTAAAAATCCCGGGCCGATTTCTAGCGATTTCGCTGATTTACTCGATTTGACGGCAGCCGGGATGATGACGCTCGAGCGACGGGCTTGCGGTGGACAAGCGGCTATAGTAGATGTATGTGTCGCTACATCGGGCTATCATCTCGTTCTCATCGACGTTCCGGTGATAGCGGCGGTGCACAAACAAATTAAGGCAAGTGACCTATCAACGATAGCGTGGTCAAAGTGTATGGATTGCCAAGATTTTGAAAATATCATAATCGATGACAGTCATAAACGGACTTATTTCACAGACACTATTGTTCTGCAAAATGAATTCTACGAATATAATTCATGTGGTTTTTTATAACTTAGTAATAATTTCGAAATGTCAACGACGAATAAGTTACGGTAGCTGTTATACATTAAAATTTCTGAATTTATTGAGGTACCTCACAATTTTTTCCTTGCCTTTTTCCCTTGTATTATTATATTTCTGAACACGCCTCGTGCACACATTTCGTTCAGTAAAAAAAAATGTAATTTGTTTCTGAATGTACGATACACTACCTTTTGCCACGGTTTTGCTCTCGTGGTCTATTCCACAGTGACGGCTTTTTTAAGTAACCATTTCTTTTACCGTGTATAGCGATTTTTAGTAGGGGTAACACTTACGAGTTCGCGTCAGCGATATGCTAATGTGACAGCGTCATCAACATGCTAATGTGACAGCGTCATCAACATGCTAATGTGACGTGTGAGGGAATCATCACTATTATCAGCTTTTTCATGTTCCTACGGCAGGGACACAGGCCTCCTCTCTATAAGAGAGGGAAAGGACCTTAATCCACCAACAATGGGCTCAGTGTGGGTTGGTGGGTGTTACGTGTCTTCGATTTTTGGTTCTAGGCCGTGCCGGTTTCCTCAAGATGTTTTCCTTCACCATTTTTAGAACAGTGGTGATAAAATTATTTACACCAAGTAAAGCGCCTGCCAGGGTTCGAACCCACGACCTACGAAACGTAAGTCAGAGCCGTTACCAGTGGGCCACCACTGCTCACTGATCACTGCTGTGAGGGAATAACTGCAGTTATTCCAAAGTTTTAAGTTTTTGGCATTGTCAATTTGAAACAGTAATTTTCTCAATTGCAGCAGAACGTCCAGAGATTATATTTGCAAAAATATCAAGGGTTACAGGTAATACGGTGCATTCCTTGAAATGGATTGTTCTAAATAACGAATTCGACCCGATAACTTGGGGTCCAAATTGCGTTGTTTTCAAGAAGTCGCCCTTTTTAAGTTTTATTGGAAATTTTCTACGTCATAACTAAAATCTGCCGGCGAAAATCCTACTCCACTCTGGATAATAAACTGAAACTTTACTGACAGCGTATGTACGAATAAATCCGTCGAATAACCTACATATGACACCCTGTATAACAAACAATATGACCCATAAAATCTTCACTTCCGATCTTAGCGGCTGGCGACACTGACGCCGTGACACTGGCAATTCGTGGCAAGAACGTCTTTATAATATCGTTGAGTCTTAATTTATTGATGAATTACATAATATACTACAGTTGCTGTGAAAGCCATACTATAAATGCGAAAGTAACTCTGTCTGTTACCTTTTCACGCTTAAACCACTGACCCGCAGGCTTATTACGTATCTTTTGCAAGAGCAAAACGATAGCGATTTTTGCGCAATAATTGCTCTTCAATACAAAAGTTTTAGAGTTTTCGGCGTTTTTTTTTTTAAATAAGTGCATTTGAGAAAGAGCGAGCGATTAGCAAGCGATTGTGTGGGACCTACCATACCTAATAATGCCGACATTTATGACATAAAGCATTTGATCACTATCGGTTTGGTTTTACAAAAGATACGTAATAAGCCTGGCGATTTGATGAAATTTGGAATAGAGACATCTTGTGATCCTGGGAAGGACAAAAGATAGCTTCTAGCCCGCCAGTCATCTTAAAGGGTTTGGAAAAGATGGCGGTATTTTCTATGATGAACCAATATGTGTAACCTCCAACAAAAAAAGAGAGGTGTTATAAGTTTGCCGTGTGTACCCGTGTATTTGTTTCTTTTGTATCTGTCTGTGGCATCATAGCTCCTAAACGGATGAACCGATTATGATTTCGTTTTTTTTTTGTTTAAAAGGTGACTCTGTCGATAGTGTTCTTAGCTGTGTTTGATGAAAATCGGTTCTACCGTTCAAAAGTAGTATGGGTGTTTAACTGTTTGAATCGGGGTATTTTCGCAAGATATTGTGTCATAATTACGTGTGCAATAGCTTGTCGATCGAAGCGTGTCTATTAGAAAATTGTGTAGCATGCAATAAAAATGTGTCGGGGATTTTTAATTTTACTTGTCTCAAGTAGGCACTAATGCTACGCAGACGAATCCGCGGATAGAAGCTAGTACCAAGTATGTTTGTTATCCTCCACATCAGACTTATCACCCCAACAGAATAGCTATCGACCCTCAAACTACAAACTGCTATACCTAGCCTAGTGACAGATTGTTGTCCGTCTCTTTCATTTTATCGATTGCTCATCTAATCAAAATCTGCTTAGAAATTGTAACATTTTACATGCTCGAGTATGAAAAAATACAAGGTAAAAAATATACAAGCCATATACAAGGTCGTTACAAGGGTACCGAGACATTATTATGTGACGCTTTTCAATCGCAGAAAGCCGATTATTCTGTACTTTTCCCGGAATCAATAATCCTATTGCCGAAGCACTTGTACCATACTCGTACATTTAGCCAATACTGAGATCGTAATATGAAGGCTTGGCATATTGAACTTTTTATAATATGAAGGCTTGGCATATTGCTGATCAGCGCGTATTAGGGTTCCTGGTAACTTTTCTTAGGTGATATTAAATAGGTACGTACAAACGATTTTCTTAATTTCACTCGGCAAACTTCGTGTTACGTCAGTCGTTGGATTTCTATCAGTTGCCATTTGCACTTCGTGGAGGCTGGAAGCTCTCAATTAACTTGGAAGTATTTAGAGTTGGTAATACTGTTTTAACTTAATGTAATTTACTTTAAAAATGGGAGGAATGCTGCTAAAGGAAAATAGTTTTACAGCTCTATATAGGTCACATAGAAATCAATTCAAAACAACAATAAAATACTTAGTACTGAATTCAAATTATTAATTTATTATACACGATAAAAATCTAATAATTGATGGATATGGAAATTAACATTCAAACGAATGTTAATTTCCATATCCATCAATTATTTGGGAATTCGATGATTACCGAAGGACATTGAGAAAATAGTTGTACTATACTTACTTCTGCCAGTGACTTCGTCCGTGTGAATGTTTGAAATTATCCCCACGAAACGTATTTACTTCCGGGATGAAAAGTATCGATACCAAAACGGGTCAGTTATTTTCAATATATGTATTAAGGCGTATATATTCCTCATTGTTAACGCATTACCGGCGGTGCGCCTGCTCGGAGCCAGAATATCAATGTTTGAAACTCCTTTTGGACTGTTTTGTTTGAAAAATATTCTTTGATTTATATGCTATATCAGTTTTGAAGAAATTCTATCCATTATTTTTTCTGTGTATAAATTTTTTTACACATCCAATCCAAGTCGTTTGGGAGGAGTATCCAAAAGTAGCGAAACTATTAGTTTTATGAAAAACCATGATTCACAAATAAACTTTATGAATCAACTTTTTTTTTTTTTTTCAATCTTTTTAACCTAGTCGTAACTAAGGAGTATGCTTTAGAAAGTAAACGTTTTACGGTACTAAAGCGGTGGACGGCCCTTACTAAGTGTGGATATGAAAATGTATATGAGTATCGGCTATAAAGTTTCACAGACAACTTGGTACGTTTTGGTATTTGTTTAAGCTTATTGACATACAAAATATCACGCATTAAAGTCGTCACAATCTAAGAAGTCCGATGACGTTTCTCATTTAACTTGCCGTGATAACTTTGTATGAAAGTTTACGAATAATCAAATTCATAATCCTAATTAATTACTATGCTGCCTATACACTATAACAACGAGTATCATTCGTAAGCATCAACTTAAATTTATACAACGTATTTTTATAGCTGTCAAACGGGACTTCTTAGATTGTGACGACTGTAGTGACAAACTGCATGTTACTACGTATCGTTTCAGAAAGCCGTTGTATGCAATTTTTTTTTATATTTTGCACCGTGATTTTTTTTTGTTTTTATTTTTCATTATTTTATTTTAATTTTTGTGAAGACTATGTGGATCATTCTTTTTTAATTTTAAATTATCTAAGTTAGTTCTTAATCATGGTCTGGCAGTTTGAGTTGTCTATGCGGCCTACCCGAATGTCCTTTCTTTGGTATTGTTCGTCGAATCGTTGAGCTCCTTAAATTCTGAGTTGAGCTGCACGGTAATTGAAAAATGTGTGCACTGACTGGACAGGTCCACTCAAGCAATTCTTTCCTCAAAAGACCATTCTAGACTTCAGTCTACATGGTCTTCACATGATCTAACCAAGATTTTGTCTGGACTTTAAAAGAGGCTGTGACCTCTGAGATTGTTTCAGCCTTTCTCTTCAGAGTAGTCAGATAGGAAACGCCGACCTCATCTAGTTTAAAAAAATATGATCGACATGGAAAAGTGCTTCTACAAACCGACTTACAGAAATTAAATCATTTATTTATCATTTATGTGAAATGTGTGAAACTAGAATGCTTCGTCACATATCTGTATTTGTGTCCCACTTTGTATGCAATGGCATGCAAAAAATATTATTTATATCCGAAACCAAAAACCTCCCAGAGCTGTTATTAGCAGATATAATAGAAAAATAATTGTTTTAATTTGGATGTGTCCCTTTTCGCGCTCGAGATAGTCTACTTTCACAATTTTATTATATTACAGTTGCCGATATGAGACCACAATAAAAACACATAAATGGGTCCTTTAACTTTAAAGGGACAGTTTGCACGTTCTGAAAAACAACTGCATTACAAAAGAAGAATAACGTTGTAACCATCTACTTATTACATTAATTAATTAGCTCAAAAGTTATTCGTACAAATCATGGGCTAATTTATTTAGTATCTATTTAATGCAAAAGACATTAAACTTCGTAAATAAAAAACATATGTGTAAAAATAAAATTGTTGCTTACACAAAGAGATTTTTGTAGGTTGTGTTTGTTGTAGGTTTCACGTACCTACGTTAAACCTACAGAGTTTAATTTACTCACACAAATAAATTTCTTTCTTTATTTCTTTCTAAATATTAATTGGCGGCAATGTTTCTGTTTTACGACGGGTGGTTTCACTTCGAATTAACGCACACGTATACATTAATTATGGCGCTAACTATTGTCAATATGTTGCTTGCTACTAGCAACTCTATTTACTCAATCTGTGTTTGTGCAAATATGCTTTGTATTTAACGACGTTTACCATCTTACGTAATTGTTATTATTTGAGCAAACCTTTGTTACGTTATCCAACGGTTTCATACACCCCGTCTTCCTTTAGTGTTCAGTACTTTAGTGTATCGTAACACTCTTTGACTTCCCCGTAGTCGGGCAAAAAATAAAATTGTTGTAACCATTTTTTTCACTGTAATAATAAAAAGATATTTGCTGATGCGATACTGCAGTTATTAACTTTACTTGTATGAATAAAACTTTTTTGAACAACATTTATGTATACCTATTTGAACAAATATGATTTTATCCACTCAGTTCTAGGTCATGTTGCTTTCGTGGTAATCGCATATTTGTTTAACTAAATCAACATTTTGATGTTTGGAAAAGAGCCTTTTATTAATAAATTCAATCGGTTTGAATTTACCAATATTTTTTAGAAATCGTTTTTTTCATTTTATTTATATTTGTAGGCGTTTGTAATAAATAAACCTTTTGATAGTGTTTGCATACGAATAAGGGCAGTTTTCGGATGATCAAGAAATATTGTTGAAAAAGACCGAGTCAATAATATTATAGATACGGATTCAACGAGATAGATTCCTTTCAAGGTTTGTGAGTAATAGCTTGTAATGTCGCAGGTACCCTAGTTGCTAGGATATAGATCGTTTGAAGCACTACTAAATGCTCTCAAAAGTGTAAGTTTCAGATATTGCTCGAAAGTTACCCGGCAAATGAGATACCTGGAAAACGGGACAAATATATAAGGTACTTAACTACCTATTTGAAAAATATTCATAAAAGAGATGAAAAGGCTTATTGAGATAAAGTAAAGTGGTAGGTACTTCACGCTTGAAGCAGCTTTTCTTGATATACAAAATGCAGGTTCAATGAAACATAAAGTATACCACTGCTGATAGCAATTCTGGAATGGTGCACCAAAACTTGACTCCCTACAGAGAACTGTTGGACTGGTTGACAACCCTATGCCACCTGGCAAGCTGGAGCGCTTAGTCGCCGAGACTTCGGTCGCAAAGGTTCTCTCTGCCTCGTTTTTCAATATTTTTTACGTTCATGAAAAATTAGGAATTACATTTTTTTCTGGGGTCTTTCCTACTGTATACTCGTTTAATTTATTTTCATTAAGAAAAAATATTTAATTTCTTTTCTTTGCAAAAAAGCCTGTGGGGCAGTGACCTTTACCTGCCGCTTACTTTTTGTTCAGGGGAAGGTATGCGAATCTATGCTAGGCGTGCCAGTGGTGGCACGAGGCAAAATTTCTAGGTTATTTGCAACAACAGAAACCAAACTAACTTATGTTTAAACAAACATAAAACTATAAGCGTTTCGATTGCTATACGAATTTCAGGTTGCAATTAAAGAGTTACGTTAGTAACATTTAGTTTTTTTGACCATTAAATCAGCAAGTTAAGATATTTTTTATGTGGCATTTTTAATAATAAAAATATAGGTTTACCATCCTTGTTATATGGCATAAAAATTAAAGCTTTAGCTCAGCAAACAAGATAATAACCTTTCGTAGGCAATAAAGTGGTATTAAAAACTCATTTTAAATAATCCTTGTACAAATGGACCTATCAGAGAAAGTATTTTCAACAAAATGGTCTTCAATCAAAATTAGTTTGAATAATTACAAACACTATTAAAGATGTTTCAAAGTGAAACTTACAATTACAGTTCAAATTCTAAATGAAATTTGAAACTTATTAAAACGATTTACTTTAACAAACACACTGATCCTTCCAAATTGAATTTATTAATATTAAGTTGAAAGCACACGCAGAAAAGTATATAAACGTCTTACCTATGTAGTCAGGTAAAACAAAAAAATGAGAGGTCCAACTTAGTCATCAGCCGTCACAAAGAGCAGAAATTTCCGCTGAAATTCTGTAATATCCGGACACAGTTCTCTAATAAAAGAAGGTACCTCGTTTTGTCGTAAGTTCCGGTTGTCACTTTATATCAGGTCTTTTATTTCATGACAAACATCTGTGAATTTTGAATAAACTGCCGATTTAAAAAAACGCTACGCCGACAGAGGACAAGCCCACTGCTGGACTTAAGCTTGGACTAAGCATCGGCACATTGACCGGCACTATACTTCTCGTATCTAACTAATTGCCGAGATTAACGCTACTTAATCATATCAAAACTTCCAAATGCAATCGATAGCTAACTTAAATGTTCCAATTTATTCGGCAACAGAATCGTTGAAGGTCCGAAATTATTTACTCTCACCGCCGCCACTGACAGATAGGTCCTTTAAATGAAACTTTATAACGTGAATTTGATTATTAATAAACTGCTATTCAACGAACCATCGTCTCTCTTTGGGACTAGGTTTTCATTACATTAATTAATTTCTTAGCCTGCTTCAGCAGGCTATTTCCAGTGTATAGAATAATTAAGTCGCTCGTTACTCTGGTAACTTTCAATAGGAAGAATTATTCTGTCACGGTTAATCCTTTCAAGAGAACAATCAACCACGCTGTGTAAATGTCTTCAGGCATTTAAATAGATTTGTACAATTAAGTTCACATTATTTAAAATTATCATAATAGGTAACTAAGTGTGCGTCTTCTTTCGTGAAATTTTTGTTGCGATAACTGTTGTAATTTTGTAACTAGAACTACTTAATATTTATGATATCGTATTTCATGAAGTTGTAAATTAGTTCCGCGTTGCTGAGAGTGTGCAATCCCAGTTGAAGCAAATTGCTTTCGTACTATTCTAACAAGCTTTTTCTGTATAGCCCAGAGCTTGTTAATATGTACCTACTTTACTGTAGGTATACCAAAATACCCACAGCAACTCGCAAATAACAAACATTAATGTAAACAGCAGTTCATTCGCCTCCTGTCACGTTGAATTTAACACCTTCGTCTTCAAAATGTAAACGTGAAACAAAAAATACTTTTATACTTTAATGCTACGGCGAGGTACGAGTATGTAGTTGAAGGATATTTGTGTGATACCTAATAATTATTTTATCCTTTCAAGCAAAATGAGCTCTTGCGTGAATTCGTACAATGGCCAATCATGAACGTATTCCACAACAGTTCGAAGCAATTCAAACTGATGATTTGGAGTTGAATATTTTGAGCTATTTGCTTGGCTTTAATTAATAATGGCGATTGGTAGTCAACTTGAAATAAGGTTTGCCGAAAAGAAATTGGGAAGTCGTGTTTTAATTCCTCCCTTCTAAATAAGAAGAACACTAAAAATAGTTAGTTAAAATTTTGTTTAGAAAAAAAAGGTTAAATTTCATTTTGTAAAGAATTTTGATGAACAATACCAAACAAAATCGGTACGAATATATTCAGGATAGGCAATTTATACAAGTTGCCCGTCCTTGATACCATAAGACATGTAACATACTTTTTTTCTTAGAAACGGGAACATATAAGGAAATCGTACGACCTACCGATATCATAGATGTGACACATTATTTTATTTGTCGACAAAGGAAACCAAATAATCTTATTTGAATGGAAGTAATAGGTTATCCATCTGGATGACGATACAACCATAAAAACTCGACATAAAAGCGGCTTTTATGAACGGGCCAGGCCTTTACTTTCTTATCTAATGGCGCCGAGATAAAATGGCATAAACCTTTCTATGCGAATAATTAAAATCTTTCAGATTGATATTCGTTTGTTGAAATGAATACTTTTCTTCGTTCGCTCTTTTGACAAAGCAATCTTAAAAATGGAAATGAAGAAAAATAAAATGAGGCGTAGAATTTTGTTTAAACTTTTTATCTGTTTTTACGTGCCATATTCTGTCTGTCCACCACCATAAGGTAAACAAAGCCAAGTCATGAAGACCACCATTATAAAGTTTTAGTACTTAAATAATAAAAACAGAAAGGTATGTAGACACCAATAAATTAAAAAAAAAAACATACATTGCGTATGACGTTTAACAGCTAAATAGTATTTAATATTTCGAAGTTACGCTGTTTGCTCAACAGGCTGGATATTTGGTCGTTGTTCGACACCAGTGAGGCTATTTTATAGGCTTTATATTTCTATTAGATCATGGCTACTGTGATAGTAAAACAGTTTGTTATCTTCCATAATGGGTGGCACATTTATACGGAGGCACTTGTAATAGAGTCTGTCAAGCGAGTCTAGTCCCATGAAAAAAGCGGCAAATTCAAAAATCTTTCAGGTGTCAACACTGACAACAATCTTTATAGTAGTTTTCACATACAGATGCCTCAGTAAGTTTCACGGTCATGAACACGACGTCTGGATCTAAACCAAAATGGAAATCGTGATCACATCACAGTAAAATAAAAAAAGTCAGATAAGTTTATTGTGCTGAAAGTATCAATATGTTGTTGCCAACCTACCTGATGTTGAAACGATTTCATCCAAAAGTCGTCGTTTTTGCGATAACACGTCGGCAGATTCACTCTGTACATGATTATATTTATTAATCATTGTAAACAACAAGCTCCTGACACTACTTTTAATAGGTTTCGGCATTATAACATTAAAAAACTCAACAAAAACCGGATTATTACGAGGTTATAACAGAATTTGTGACAATCTGTTTGACAGATCATAGTATTGCCATTATAAGAAATCAGTAAAAGGGTTGTGGACACGACTCGCTTGACAGACTCTATGGTGTAAATAGAGTAAGGTTTATGGTTGAAACATCTTTTCTATCTTACGATAGGCTCGCGTTTGATCACTATCTTTCCTAATGGTAAGCGATGATGTGGTCGACGGTGAAGCACGCTTGCATAAAAGAAACATATTCACTGTTGACTTAAATACCCCAAGGTTGTAGCTATCAGGAAACAAAGACTCCGGTAGGGAATTCCACTCCTTAGCTATGCGCACAATGAAATTATTCGCATAACGCTTTGTACGTATGGTTTTAGTGCTGGGTATTCCGTGGCATAGTTCAATGGCGGGTGTTCAGTGGCATAGTTTAATGGTTTGTTAGTTCATTGGCTGGTATCAGTTTTTGGATAAAAGAAAATGGCCGTGTTATTGTGATTTTAAAATTGGAATTGCTTAATGTAATAGCAGCCCGGAGTCTGAATCTGTGCCCGGTTGATGGCACTACGTTCGCCCCCTATTACATAGAACTAAAACATTATTAGCTAATCTCGGGTGTACCTTCTGCCTTACCCTTCGAGGAATAAAGGTTTGATGTTAGGATATGTGAGTATGACTTTGTCTGAATAAATCCAAGAATATTTGGGAAATGAAATCCTACAATGTATGCGCGTTTATTGTAGCTTACTAGCACAAAAAAAAAATAAAAAATAAGCGGAGCCTTTAATAGCTTGAACAGGCGTTAATTTATTAAAGCGATGAGATTAACGGGGACTAATTTAATTTATTTGAACTCATAATGAATACAATACAGAGATCATTAGGTTTATGTAAATCTTTGTGTCTGACAATAAAAGCTGTGCGGCCATAATTATGAAAAAAAATGAAAAAATTAAAATGTTTATTTACTCAAAAAGTGTTACAATATTAGTTGGGGCCCTAGATCCCACACTAGGATTCCCTGTGTTGTGGGATCTAGGCTCTGCGTACCGTGTACAGAATTAACTTATAATATAGGTAACCAACATAGTATGACACACTAACATATACATTTTATTTTTATTCCTAACAGAAAAGATAATTGGATAGTATAACTATTATCAAAGAAAGTGGGTATTCAACAAAATAGTTACTCTGAGTTATGTTTATATTATGTTGTGTAGTGCCTTAGTGTTTCATCTCATGTGTTAGTGTGTGGGGGTTGTATGTGTGTGTGTGTGGAGTGTATGTGTGTGTGTGGGGGGAGAGTGTATATGTGTGTGTGCGGGGGGTGTGTGTGTGTTTTATGTGTGTATGGGAGGGGTACGTGTGTGGGGGGTGTGGAGGGGGCGAGGCAGATAGCGAGAGTCGAGAAAACAATGCGTGCGAGTGTGAGCATTATATGTGAATGGTAAAGAAATGTCTGATCTAAGTGTGTGATGTGTATACAAAGTGTATCCAAGTCAAGCAGGTTCCATACGTGTTCCTAATTTGTATGAAATTATCTTCGGTACTAGTTTTTGTGTAAATATTATTGCATAATTTTTAGAAAGTCTTCTGTCATGTTGTAATTTAGTTTAAGGAGCCAGTTTGAAACTATTTTTTTACATTTATTTTTTGTCACTTTTAGTATTCTGTGAAGATTATTTATTTTTTCATAAATAAACGGTCCCATAAAACCAAAAAATCTTCTACCTATAGTTTTATGACATCTATATCTGTCCCACTTAACTTTCCTATGTGAACGACTATGGGAAATCAAGTGCAGCGAGGTTTTATGGAAACGTAAAGTAACGCAGTATGTAAAGCTATCTCACTCGAAGCACTGACACTTCCGAGTACAGCTGATCAGTGGGGTAACGGAACGGACGTCGGTATGCCACTTTTAAAATAGCACGTTGCGCTCTTTCAACATTTAAAAGATAAGTTTTTCCAGATATGCCCCATGACGAGATATAATATTGGAGAATTGATTGACACAGGGAGAAGTAGACCATTTTTACAATGGAATCATCAGCAATCTTGCCTAGACGCTTAAATATATGTAGTAGCTTCCTTATCCTATTACTTAAATAATTTAAATGTGTGAGCCAGTTCATTCTGGTACTCCGAGGTATTTTAGAGACTCTGTAACAGCAATGTGTGGACAAGTGCAGCAGTTAATTATATTAATACAGGAATGAAGGCGCAAGTCCTTGATGTCAATAGGGGAGGAACGTTTAGAAACTGCGAAATTGAATGCTTTAGTTTTTTCAATATTTAGCGTTAGTAAGTTTTGCTGTAGCCAATTTGCCACTATCTTAAGTCCGTTTTCCGCATTACGATGTACTTCTTCCCAAGTTTCCCCATAGAATATTTATGCAGTATCGTCTGCGTATGTAAATATTTTAGTCTGAGGTAGTTCAATGGAGCAGAGCCCATTTATATAAATTATAAACAAGGTGGGGCCTAATACGCTGCCCTGTGGCACGCCAAAATTAACTATAGTAGAGTCGCTACAGTGATCCGCAAGAACAACTCTTTGTGTTCTGTTACAGAGGTAAGAACTGAACCATTCCAGCGCACAACCACGGATTCCTAGACACGACAGCTTCTTGATTAGTATTTTTCTAGATATTGTGTCAAAGGCTTTTGCTAGGTCTAGGAAGATGCCAGTGCATAGTCGTCCTTGGTCTAAATTATATGTGATAAAATCAGCTAAGTTTGTTACTGCATCCTCCGTAGACCTGCCCTTCCGAAAGCCATATTGATTTTCTGAAAGCAATTTGTTTCGTTCCAGGTATGTTAAAAGTCTTTTATTCATAATCTTCTCAAGTATTTTAGAGAGTCCTGTTAACAAAGATATCGGCCGGTAATTTGCAGGAATCTTCGAATCACTAGCTTTATATATTGGACAGATGTTTGCAATCTTCAGACAGTCTGCCATAATACCGATAAACAAGCTGAGATTACATAAGAAGGTAATTGGAGCGGCTAAAACATGTACGCAATATTTGAGTACTTTATTATGTATACCGTCATAGCCGGGGGCAGACTCAGTTTTTAGTTGGGTAATAATTTTTGTTACCTCTGCTTCATCGGTAGGTGTAAAAAAGAATGAGTTGGGGCTATTGAAAATGGTGCTATATTGCTTATTGTTGCTCGCTAACTTACACTTCATTAAGTGTTGTTGAAGGAGTTTTATTATTTGATATAAGTTCAGATTTAGCGGACTTTTTTATTTTTAATGTTACATATTTTTTTTAATCTCGTGCTATAACTGTTTAGGATTGTCGTTTGTTTGTTTTAGTAATTTTCTATCATATTCAACTCGCATTTCTAGCTAACACACGTGACTCCGCCCCGTGTTATTAGGACTTCCTCCATTATCCTATCCTGATGTATGTATCAGCTCTAAAGTCTACTCAGTAGTTTTTGCGTCAAAAAGCTGCAAACATCCATCAATTCATACATCCTCACAAACTGCAGTTTGTTTGATTTTATAACTTTATACACAAAGGTACAATGGCGGACTCAACCAATCACACAAGGGTGGTGAAGAGGTAACATGGCTGGTGTATTGTTTTAGGAATGTTTCGTGATAGACAAGAAGTTCCTGTGAGAAGGCGAAGAGATACAGCTAGTAAAAAGGACACAGTTGGTGACTAAGTAAGTGAACTTAGTATGTAAATATATACTGTTGAATCGTCTAATCAGGAGTCATCGAGCTTCAGTGTCTCAGAGCGTTTCTATCTGCCACCACTGTTGATTCTGGCTTTCAGAAGTTCTAGTGGTCGAATAAAAGCTGGGTGAATGCGGAGCCGAGTCACAAGTTATGGTCCATCTCCTATCATCTTCTCTGTTCAATCAAATCACATGCAATCAAAGTCACCTGCTTCACCTGCGTTCTACTGACGCGCGACGATACCATGGAAGTTGCAAAGTTTTGGGGTTTATTTATTTTTATTAAAGATAAATAAACTCGACCATTATCTCACCTACCTACCGTCAGGTGAGATAACGGCGATGATGTGGTCGACGGTGTAACATGCTCTCCCAGAAGAAACCTATTTACACTTTACTTAAGGCGATATATACGCCCCAATGTAAACGCACTACTGGCCGTGCACCCGCTCGATGTCGAAATATCAATATTGAACCTCCTTTTGAACAGTTTTGTTTGCAAAATATTGTTTGATTTACATAAGCTATGTCAGTTATGAAGAAATTCCAACCATCAATTTTTCTGTGAAAAAATATTTTTAAACATCCAAGTCGTTTTGGAGGAGTATCCAAAAGTTGGGAATAATATCGTGTTGCTAATTATTTTTTAAAGCAAAAATATTTGTTTTACGAAAAAATCATGTTTAAAAAATAATGTACATGAAACAATAATAAATATATATTTTTTTTTAAACCTTTTAACCTAGCCGTTACTAAGGAGTATGCTTTAGAAAGTTACCGTTTTACGGCATGCGCGGATGTAGGCCCGCCCTTAAGACGACAATAGTCGCTAACGACCTTGAGGGAACAAAACGCGCACTCGTTTCACATCCGCGCGACACAATATTCATTAGATTTTGTACTTTCCTTATTATTCAATGACTTTAAAAAAAGTCTTAAATTAAAATATACATAGTTAAATTATCTTTGAGATAGTGACAAGTTTATTAAAAAATCTGGCGATTTTAGTACGAGTGTCGTTTTTTTGTCCTTGTAAAACATAATTTTACAAATCAACTGCACTATGTAATACGAATAAAACTCAATTTTTTCTTAGATCAAATTATTAAGAAAATGGTCTAATGTAACATATTTTTTTACCCGACTGCAAGGAAAGGGTTATTTTCAAAAAATTACGATTAGCCGTTTAGACGGGATTCTCATTTTAAAATCAGCTTCTGAGTGGTATCCTGAGGTGAAAATTCTTGTTGTGTCAGCGACATGAAGAAGACGGTGGTTGGAATAATGTGGCGGGATTGTCACAAAAATACTTATAACCTGGGGTGATATTTAGTACCGCAAATCCAGTCTGTAATTTGTCTCCTTAACTGTCGTAATGCCTCAATCGGTATTACGAGATTCCCAAAGTAAGTGATGGAGCAACATTATGGTTGGAACTCGAGCAGCAGGGGACTTTCTTTTTGGGATGCTAAATTAGACCAAATTTATTTTAAAAGGCCCCATAAAAATGGCGTGGTATCAAGATTACACATCTTGATACAACGCGTTTTCTTATAATCTAGTTTAATAAGCCTCTTTTCATCTCGGCTGATGAGTATTTTGATATCCTCTTCCTTTTTCACAAAAGTCTACTATCTGCATTGCGGGTTTATTTGGAGTCAAGTTCGTCTCTCCGTAATCGTTTTTATGAACAACAATAAATTATTATTTTAATAGAGCTGTTGTAGCTGACTACATATAGACATACAGATATTAAATTTCCACACAAATGGCTTGGTCTCCTTTTTTGAGCTTTTTATACACAAATTTATGCAAGGCTAAGCGGTTTATGTTAATGAAATGGAATCCTTAATAATATTATAAATATGAAAGTAACCGCCTGAAATGAGAGTCGTAAAGACTCTCACGCGGGCGAAACCTCCGCCAGAATTTGTAATAATCAGATTAATATAATTGAAAACTAGTATGATGGTCGCAGATTTTTTATTTAAGTTTTTATTAATGTGGTTATTAAATGTTGCCACGGTACCCTTGAAATCAAATAAATTAATAAAATATGAAGATATTTTTTAACAGAAAATGGTTTTCCTTGTGTGTTACTTATGTTTTTTTGGTATAATTTTCTCGTACCTAACAGCTTTGTAGATGATACAGATCAAAGTCCCTCATATTTGAAAGGAACCTCATTTTATATAACCAACAAGTTCAGATGACATTCTATTATTTATGTTTTAATAGGTTTCCACGATTCACAAGGTTTACATGAGTAAAGAAAGTAGGTATCTTATGGATATCTGAGCGTTCCTGCCATAGATGTCATAGGAATCATAAAGGAATTCATCACACTAATATTACAAAGGCGAAAGTTTATGAGTGTGTGTTTGCATGTTTGTTACTTCTTCATGCCCAAACGGCTGGACGGATCTAGGTGAAATTTGGCACAGAGATAGACTATAACATTATACGATATAGTCTGGAATAGCACAAAGGATACTTTTATCCCGGGAATTTATTCCCTCAGGATCGTTTTCGACATCCATGCGAGCGAAGCCGCCGGCAGAAGCTAGTGCTTCATAAAGCATCAATGCCAATAAGATTCCGTTGTGCAAAAGAGATAGTGCTTTTCATCCTGTATAGTCCTGTATAGTATTGTATAAGTTAATATTACCTATTCTTAGAGAGAGCTCTAAGGTTAGGTAATATTAACTTATACAATACTACATAAACATATGACAGGTACATCTGCTTACTTTATCAGTTGGTGCCCTATTAACGCCACAGAACAAGCTCATTAATAATGGCTCATTTACGTTAGGTCGTTTTGACCGATTCACTTGCAGCCCGTATTCAGTCACTAACTACTGTAAACAAGTTTTCGGTTAACCGTATTCGGCCGCGGACCGTTTTCAGTGACCGAATATGTCTGAATTGTTGAAAAGTGCCACTCATTGTTCAATTGAAGAGCGCGGAAAGCGCACAGGTCAAATATTATGTTTGATTTTTATTCCATAATACGTTTTTGTTCCTTGTCGTAACACAATATTTCTGTCCATGATGATGCTTTCAATAAGAGTGTACACATTTCGGCTGAATGCGGTTGCTGAATCCGGTAAAACGATAACTTAAACGAATACGATAGCTATATTCAGTGACCAACTTAATGTTAACAGCCCAATTCGGTTGACCGATCTGGTTCAACCGAAAACGGTCGCCGTATACGGTGGCCGACGTATACGGTGGACCCGACCTTATGTAAACGCACCGTAAGTGTTGTCTTATCAGTTGTATACTTTTGCCTGTTTTCACTAACAATAGGCCTTAATATATTCAGGCATAAGACAAATTTTGACGTCGCCTAGCTTATCTGAAAACGAATACTTTCAATTTAGTATCGAAATGTATCGGAGACCTCTATAGAGTTAATAGGTATCATGTGTAGTATTCGTTCCACCTGTTGAAAATGAGATAATGCATCCATAAAATTACAACCTTTCTTATATTTGAAGACTGTATAAAAATGGTCGTCACGTTTTTGTCGTATTGTCACGTCGCACTTGACTGCAGAAGCTTCTATCGAACCTAGAAAACTTTTTATAGTAATCGAAGAAACTCATTGAATGTTCGCAGAAAGGTACCGTAAAATATCGATGACCGTAAAAAAGAAAGTGAACTGAGTACTTATTAGTGAGTTTATGATATTATCGGCCCTTTTAAAAATGGCCATTTTATTAGAGTGTAAGGATTTATGAGCAAATCACATTTGGGTTTATCACTCAGTCGTAACTGTGATAGGATAGGGCGCACCTTTTCGTGGCTATGTATCTGAGGTCACAAAGAAATCTGATTTTACGAGCATTATTTTTATTTTAAATACTTTCAAGTTTTTCTGAAAACTGTGTATTATTACTATCGTTGTAAAATCTGTTTTTAAATTCGTTCCCAGCCTCAAATCTTCACCTTTTGGGAGCCTCACTCAACTCAACATGTGGGACTTTTGGTGCACGTCAATGATACTAGTCACTTGGGTATTCATTATTTCAGCATTAAGACATCAACTGCTGAACATACATAGATAGGTCTAAGTGCTGCCACATCGACCAGTCCAGAGTATCTCTCATCCAGCAGATTTCCGTAGACTACATCAGACCATCGATCTCCTTTGTGTCTGCCTTTCAACGCAGTCACTTACTATACAGTTCACGATAGGTAATGTTTTAACTTGATTGGGCTTATACAAGAACTGAGCAGTAACAGCATAGATGCCTTCTTGGAACACCTTGTGGTAATTCGTAACGAATGCTATACTTACAAGAGCAGTCTTATTTATAAAAACTCAGACATAAATATAACTAGATTACTGCAAATCCATCCATCTGTATGAAAACCAAGCGTGCCCCTGTTTTCACACACACTTTATGACTGAAGAAAGATTTATTAAAGAAAATGGTTTTGTCTCGGCCAACTTTTTTATAGAGTTTTTACAGCTTAATACGACATAATTAGATATTTTTCTACATGTCTGATGTCTGGTGCTGGTAACGCTAAATGAAAAAGTTCCAAGTAAGAGCATTGCTCTCATTTTTACTTTTTTTTTTTGACATGCCAAGTACAACCTTTCGTTTCATCTAGTTCGATTTTAGTCTGTACAGTCCCGAAGCAACTGATTATCAAATCCTACACGTACCTAGAAAATTTGAAAGAATGTGTGGTAAACGCATATAAGCAAACGTAAAAGTAAAATATAAAACGTAAAAGATACGGCCGTTCTAAGAACAGTCGTATCTTTACAATTTAAATCTATACGGTCATCCTTATGACCCATAAATGCGTTGCTAAACAAGATGTGAGACAACCTGATCGATTTTATTTTGAGTATGAAAGAGATTGCGACGCAAACTATAGTTCACCAGAATACAACACCTATCCATACCTATTGGGTTTTGTGTGACTGACTATCTGTTGATTGCAACTGTCAGTTTTTCGTGAACACACATTGTGTTTTTAACACACATTTACGCTACGCTTGCATGACGATCGTCAGTGCGTTTTGTGCAGGATTTTGGTATGCAGATGATGTTTCGAAACGACACTAGCTTCTAGTGTAGTTTATTATTATTATCATTCCACATGTGTTTGTCCCACTCCTGAGCAAAAGTCCCCTCCACTTACACTCGTCTTCCGTAAGCGCCTGTAGTAGGTTGGAATAAAGTTCATGGATTCAGAATCTAAAATTCTAGTAACAAAAATTTATTCAAGAATACATTGCGCGCTTGCTTGTAGGATATCGTTTCTTTAACTAAAGTTATAAGTCATAATTAAAGCCCTGTCTTAACTTCAAGCAAAAATTGTTTATAAATTGTTATCTAGGTTGAATTTATCGAAATCCTGGTAGTTCATCAATCCCTTCGATTTAAACACTCATTTATAGTTCGCGTCAGCAGCCTTACTGATGTACTGTGAGAGCCTGGTTGTCTCCTGATCACCGCTGTGCGAACGGTAGACACAGGCGTAGATAATTTTATCCAGACCTGAGTCCACTAGAGCCCACAGCGTTGAGAATCTGGAGTCCTCAAGGTTACGGAGACGCCGATAGCAAGTGTCGTCACAGGCGTACATACACACACCCGCGCGCGGTTTAAGTACTATACTATATTATGTAATAAGTACGACAAGTCTGACGGACACGCTATGTGTTTTTCCTTACGGAGACGTAGACGTAAGGAAAAACACCGCTGGTTTCTCAGCCTCCAGGTGGTAGTGGACTGCAGAGAGATTTGAGTGCAGACCTCGAATGTTGGTGAGGTGCACTTTGTGGGGGAGCAGCCGCTGTTTTAGTCCAATGTTCTTTTTCCTTGACATCATTGTAGTAGAGTGAATGGAGGTGAGGAGAAGGGAGTGATACGAGGTTCCACGCTGCTAACCTACAGACACGGACTGAAAAGACGCCATCATTGTATATTGGTACTAGTCCGGCGACTGCGGGTACGCCCGAGCCCCACCCGGAATGTCCATCGGGCCCTCCCCATCTTGTCGCCAACCAGCACGATGGTGCATTCCGGAATTTTTCGACAGTTGGTGCGCAGTCTTTCATGTGTGGCTGGCACACAATTTGTACCCCCAACTACCTGCGCTCGGCCAGCGGCGCACCGTGCCTCGGATCCCGCTACCCTCCGCGACTAGTCTCCCGATACGACTTAGAACATAATGAGGTTTTTATTATCAGAACAATAATGCAGAAGTTATATAGTGGTTTTAAAATCAAATACATAATATTTTGTTTGTATGGGCACACCTAAATTATAAATGGCCGCTGCAAGAGAGTGTGACCGTGTCCATTTATTTTCTTTCTTTGTACAATAAAGTTCTCATTGTTTCGCAAGTGCGGTTAATATAAATATTTTATTATCATCCACGTTAAGTTTCAACCATGTCACAAAATTTTTGCTGTGAAATGTTGTGTACTTGGATGTGATTGGTAAAGAGGGTAAGTTAATTTTGTTTGTCTTCCCTCATTGCAGAAAAATATCTGCATTGAGACTGTTCTTGATAATTTATTATCATCATCATCTTACTGCCCATGTCCCATGTTACTTGGGGTCGGCGCAATACGTTTTCTTCTTCCATACTAACCTGTCCCCCGCCACGCTATCACGGATTCCCTTTTCTTTCATATCACTCCTCTCACAGTCCATGCATCTTTTTTTTGGCCGTAACCTTTTAGTAACATGCGATTCATCCCTCCTCATCTGACCTTACCAGGTCAAACCGTTTCCTTTTAAAGTTTTCAACCACTGGTTCCACTTTCAAATTGCTTCTAATACCTATACTCATTTCTCACTTTATCCATTTTTTTTATATGAGATATAAATTGCCTCGTGTCCCAATCTCCCAAATAGATTGAATTATAACAAGTTAAACCACAGCACATCCAGGTGTTTACCTGGGTGTGCCGTAGTTTAACTTGGCATAATTATTGTAGAGTAGGTACTGTAGGTAGGGTTGACGGGAGCAAAGCCGCAAATACAACTAGTTTATACTAATATTATAAAGAGGAAAGATTTGTATTTTTGTACGTAACGAATAAACTTAAAAACTACTAGACCGATTTCAAAAATTCTTTCACCGTTGGGAAGCTACACTATCCACCGGGTGACACAGGCTACTTTCAACCCTGTATTCCCACGGGAACGGGAACTACGCAGGTGAAACCGCAAGGGGACGCCTTATAGCTAGTATTATATAAAATTAACTCATTTTACTTGGTTTGGGACAAAGTGTAAGTAATCTACTATATTTTCTTTTATGGTTAAATACAAAACTATCTTATGAAAAATTCAAAACTTACTTCGGAAATAAGTGTTTCAATTAGATTAGCTTAACATAATTTCTTTTTGTTAGAAATTATTTTTTTGAATGTTTAGAAAGTAATCAAAGATGAAGTTTTATTTATTTGGAAACTCAACAGCTTATTACTAATTTACATGAGTTGTAATGTTCACTTCACTGCCAATGAAAAGCCCAGTGCAGTTGCGTCAAAGCTACTAGCATCTTAGTATCTGCTTACACTGCAAAGTGACAGCGAGATGATGACAATTATCTCATAAGCCAATAACAGAGTTTCACAGCATTGATGAAGCTAGGTTAGGTTAAATTCGGGGGCAGCCCTCAAGCGGCTGCTGCCCAATCTAGGTTGTCCAAGCGGAGCGGAGCGGAGTTTCTGCCGGAGGCTCTACCCGGGGGGCGTGCGGTCTATGGCCCTCTACGGGGCACCGGTATGAGCGCGTTCACTGAGACGGCGACGGCGTGTGGCGGCGATTCTCCATGCCGGATTGCCGCTATGGGATCTGGAAGCAAAAGTCCTCGCGCAAATATGGGAGTGGCAATTCACGGCCGAAAAATATTATTATGAAGTTTACTCCGACGACTCCATGACAACGTGCTGAGCGCTTATCGACTATCTAAAGTTACTGCATCGGATCGTATAGGACTCGCTGGGACTCAATGTCGTATCTACATGAACGAACACCTGACGCTTCATAATAAGGAGTTATTTCGCAAAGTCCGCGACGCTGCCAAAACAAGCAAGTTTAAGTATGTGTGAGTCCGTAATGCCATTGTGCTGGTCAAGGAGAATGATGACTCACCTACAATTGCGATTCGTTCAGAAGACGACGTTTGTAGTAAGTTTAAGCCAAATAATTCGTCATAATACGGTGTTAGTATTTATTACAAAACGAACACTTTATTACACAATGTACCCATATAAAAATAACGCCTGTTTAAATGTTTGTTTGTCATATTTTTTTGCAAACAATTTTGTGCTTATTTTGCACACATTACACTGTTTATAATATTTCCTGATCTTAGTAGTATATGTCCCGTATAACAATAATATCCGTTTAATTGTTAATTGGGCTTATTTTTGTTAAAAAAAATGTGTGCTTAGTTTGCTTATTACATTTAATTATTTACAACTAGCTGACCCGGCAAACGTTGTTTTGCCATTAAAACATCAAAAAATATTTTTTGACTACATTGTATTTTTATCCTACTTACCCTATCTACCCTACCTACCCTACTTTATCTATCCTACCCTACCTACCTACCCTACCCTACCTACCTATCCTACCTACCTAACCTACTCTACCCTACCTACCTAACCTACCCTACCTACCTAACCTACCCTACCTAACTACCAATTTTTTTTTTGTTTTTGGACCTTCTATATAAGATATTGCCTTACCACATTAAATTTAATGTACGAGGTTAAAATTAGAAAACCATCCTTATATTGTTGTTTGAGATCGTTGTGACTAACTCTGTCAATTATATCTACTTTTAATGTTATTTACCGAGAACATACCGCGTGAGCTCTCAGCGGTGGCTTGTTTTAAGTATACTTATGAGTTTCAAAGTGAATATTATTTTGTTTTTGGTTTATTTTATTGTACCTTCATATTTGTGTATGGCATCACAGTTGTGTACGACTCGCATGTTTTAAGCATACTTATGAGTTTCAAAGTGAATATTTTTTCCCTTCGGTTTATTTTCTTGTATCCTCAGATTGTAAAAATGGCTAATGATAGTAAAGTATCTATATATTATCAAAACTGTCGAGGAATCAGGAAGATGTGATATGATGTCATTATCTTGACCGAGACCTGGTTGACACTAGACATATCTGATATGAATTTATTGATCAACGCTATTCGGTGTTTAGATGCGATCGTAACTGTTTACCAACAACAAAAAGGATGGCGGTGGTGTCCTTATAGCCGTATCTAAAGTAATAAATCCCTCCTGTATTTCATTTTTGCCCCCGTTAACCTTGCCCGAGCATGTTATAGTTAAAGTTTCCGCGAACAACAATAAATATCATATAATTTGTGCTACTTACATCCCCCCTAAGGCTGTTGATGACACATACTTAACTTTTCTTAATTCTCTTTCTGTGTTGTATGATGACTCTTCCGTAGAAAATATTATTATAACAGGGGACTTTAACTTACTCCTTACTTGCTTGGGTAAATAAGTTTTCATATATGGAACATGCTACAACATTAAAATCACTGGATTCAACCAAGGGTTCTGGTTCTGATGGGATTCCTTCGGATTTTCTGAACAACACGTGTGATACATTATGCTATCCTTTACTTATATTATTAATAAATGTTTATCATGTAGTATTTTCCCTGATGTTTGGAAACATGCAAATATTGTACCAGTTCATAAGAGTGGCTCCATGCATGACGTAGAGATCTATCGACCTATCTCTATACTATCTACTTATTCCAAGCTATTTGGATGGACCAGCTTTCAGTCCCTGTTACAAAAACAAATATTATTTTTTATTTATGTGCAAAATCGTTGGGCAAACGTCATCTCAAAACTATTCAAAATTTCAAGTTGATAGCATTAGTAGTTCTTGAGATATCCAGCTGTGACAGACGGACAGACTGAGTCACACCATAAGGGTTCCTTTTTATCGTTTTGGTACGGAACTCTTACAATATTGCACAACAACAAAAATAACACTAGTTCCACTATCGGTCAAGAGATGGAGCTGATCTGAAACTGCAATATTCTACACCACAGTGTTAAAATATTTATATATGATGGTAAGGAATACTCGGTGCACGAGTCCGACTCGCTCTTGACCGGTCTTTTTTATTTAAACACATGCATGCACCCATGCAAAGCCGGGGCGGGCTGCTAGTAGGTAATAAAATATAGAGACTTGTCATATTTGTAAATATGCAGTACAAGTTAAAACTAACCTGCACCAGACCGAAAAGTGGCCTTTTCTTTAGGTGTCCTCGGAATGTAACCATAAGTACCTATTTATTTTTTTAGACCTAATGTCACATAGTATGAAAGCTTGGGAGAAAATTATTGAAAGGCGGCTGAGAGAAGAGAGTAAATATCGCAGAACCAATTCAGTTTTATGCCTGGTCGGGGTACAACGGATGCCATTTTCACAATCCGCGAGTTGTGCGAGAAATACAGAGGTGCACATAAAAACTTGCACATGGTTTCCTTTGACCTCGAGACGGCATAAGACCGGGTGCCCCGTGCGGTTTTGTGGTGGACTCTTAAGAAGAAAGGTGTGCCTGAGAAGTATGTACAGTTGGTCCGAGCGATGTAGATGAGTACTCAAGTCTGATCTACAGTGGGCACTACAGGTAGCTTCAGTGTAGCAGTCCGCTTGCACAAGGGTCGGGGTTTTTACCTCTTCCTGATGATAATGGACGCTCTGACGTCGGCAATACAGGAAGAGGCACCCTGGTGTATGCTGTTTGCCGATGACATTGGGCTGGTTGCCGAGAGTGGCCTAGAGGTCCAGAGAAGATTGACGGTGTGGTGGCATAGACTAGAGAGTGTTGGCTTGAAATTGAGCAGAACTAAAACAGAATACTTGTTCTGCGAATTTGACTACCACCACTATTAACTCCGTCCGCCGCCCGCAAGCTCGTGCGTACTACTGAACCGAACAAGCGTTTGGATACATCGCAAACACGATTTGTGATCGCCTGTGTTCGGTATCGGTGTCGGTTTTTGTGCACAAATAAAAGGGTATTTGCCTTTTATTTGTGCACAAAAACCGACACCGATACCGAACACAGGCGATCACAAACAACAATTGGCAAACACAAACAAACACCCATCTACATGTTCGTGTTTGTTGTTTTGTGTTTGCAGTTTGCCATTGTTTGCCAAGCATGTGGAGCCGGCTTTACAATTTGACATACAGTACAGGTGCAGTGTTGCCAATTTTATAGATATACATATTTAGCGGTCGCCATTTTGCTTACGAAAGCTATCGAGCGCTATTTTCTGCAGAACGCACCCAGTAATAAATTCGCTAAATGATTTATTTCCGTCTTTAAGTGAATAGGTTACTTCTAGGCAAGCGTGCTTCACCGTCGACTACATCACGGTAATGATATCCTTGAAATAATTGCGAGATTTGCCGATTGCCAATCCCGAGAGATTTGCCGTTATTTGTTGAAGAGTTCCGTCGTATATCTTCGAAGAAAAAGGTACTCTTTAAAAAAAAAAAAGAATTTTCAAAATCGTTCCACAATTGACGGAGATATCGCAGAACATACAAAAAAAAAAAAGCATGAAGTCGAACATAGAACTTCCTCCTTTTATGGTAAGTCAGTTAAAAACAGCACAATTTAGTCTATAACTATTCTCTGTCACATTAAGTAAGTAAGTACTTCTACTTATTTCAATCAAATATTCACAAATCGCACGCATACTGCTTACAAAACCATCACACCGTTCGTGATTGTTAGCGACTGTATTGTATCGAGTGTTGGCTGAACTCGAGACGCGTAGGTATGACTCGCGTTTTGACCGTTTGTATGAAGATAGAATACTCTTAGATATCATTAACGTGACCACATCATCGCTTACCATCAGGTGAGATAGTAGTCGAGCGAGCCAATTCTAAAAATAAACAAATGTATTTTGAAGCCATAAGTATTTTAAATACCAATTAAAAATTAAACATAATACGATATTTTTTAAGAAGTAATTGAATTTCGAATAACAAATATGCATTTGTATTTTAATCACTTATTTAAATTGCAAGTCATTCAAATACTGCCCGACCCTGGCGAAGTATACGTTGACTGGATATTTTATCAACAGCAACTGCTGCATTTTGCATTGATTCAGTTTTCCCCAGCCAGACGAAAGGCGCTATATAAAATAGTTGGTATAACCGTAAAACATTGGCTTCTGAAGGTAATACTTATAATCCTGCTTACTTAAAATATATATCTTTTCAGATAAAAGCTCGTGTTTCTTATTATCTTCATCGTGTGATCGGATAACATGACATTTTGATAAAGCAGATATCAATGAACTTTCTCGCGAGTAGTGATCGATGAAGGAACAAGTGATGTGGGACGACCATGAAGCAGAACAAGTTCGTACCACATCTAGTGAACCGTAGCTCCTTTTCTATTTTTTATGGATCGTAATTATAGGTATAATGCGGTTATTAAATGATGACAACTGCTGCAAACTACGGCAGGACACTTGTCCCCAACCCACTCATTAATTACCACTAAGCGACCATCTCGCCGCAGAGTCTTCCGTCTTTTACTTGGAAGACCCTGAACCACTTCAGAACCCAATTAGGCAAGTGTAACTTATATCTCGCTAAGCGGCTACCTCAGCGGAACAGCAGCAGGTTGTACTCGTAGACGTGGAGGGTTAAATTTGACAGAGAGTTACTGCGACTCTGGGTTACTGAAGGAACACGGGTGGGTTTAAGTCAGTAAAAGACTGACACGCCCTTCCGCTCCACCCAGAGCGGGTTGGTTTCCCAGGTCCAAAAAAAATGGTGTAGATGTGGAGCCGAGTCGCAAACTATGCTTCACCTCCTATGCTACCTTCTGTGCATAGGAGGTGAAGCTCCCCAACAAAACATACAGCCAAAGTGACCTGCTACCATTGACAATGCTGTGGAAGTGGCAATTAAAGTTATACAGCAAAAAGTTGAGTCACCTTACCTATACTGTCGTGGTAGCGATACGAAGAAGAATTAAATTAATAGAAATCATATATATTATGCTAACTTCTGCCAGCGGCTTTGCCCGCGTGAACGTCGAAAATTATCCCAAGGGAACATATGTCCGGGATAAAAACTATCCTATGTGTTATGCCATCTAATATCTTTGAATATAATCTATCTCTGTGCCAAATTTCATAAAAATCCGTCCAGCCATTTGAGCGTGAAGAAGTAACAAACATACAAACACACACACACTCACAAACTTTCGCCTTTATAATATTAGTGTGAAGTGTGATAAAATAAAGTCTCCCGCCGCATCTTTTCGCAATAAATTAAAAAACTACTGAACGGATTTTATGTGATTTTCAACAATAGAAAGACTCAGAAACGAGGAAGGTTTAGCTATATAATATGTTATGGGCGAAGCTGAGGTGGGTCGCTAGTGGATAATAAATTTCAAACCTGACGACGCGGAGTACCTATATAAATGCAACAGAGTAGATTGAAACGCAGCCTGCAATTTTTAAAATTGATTTTTAGGTATAAGTCAACTAGGGTTTATTATTTTCCTGTTAACTAAACAGAAATTTGTACTTGCAAGATGATTGGCAGTCGGAATATACGTTGTCCCACACTAGGAACTTCTTCCTGTATCGTGAGTGCGTTTACAAACATTTTAAATCACATACACAAAACACCCAGATCCGGAACGACCTGCAGGCCATACAAATATTTGTTTCGTGGAGGAATCAACTTCAAATTCAATTTTTTTATTTGCAGAATATGGGGGGTATACAGGTGTTAAAATTGAAAAACATATATCACCATAACTATAGCTGAGAGCTTCGGCTCTCCGATTATGCAGCAGTTAGTGCGGCGGCGGTTGATTGTTACTAACACTATGTAATAAGTTTGTGCTATGCTACTAACATTAGGTAATAAGTTTTTTTATGTTACTAACACCCTATGGATATTTGCGTCCGAAATAAAGATATTCTATTCTATTCTATTCTATGATCAGGCTCACGACATGCAAATTTTAAAAGTATATTAATAAATTATAAATTAATTAATTATAAATAGTATCAAGAAAAAAGGCAATGAATCGAATCTGCGACACGCAGCGCAGTGGCCGATACTTAACCACCACGCCAACTGTTTCGTCAATAAAAAGGCGTGAGTTAATGCCTTCATCTATCTCAATTGTAGAAAAGTCATCATCAGCATTATGCTAAACATAGAGCCTTTCTAAAACAAAAACGCTGAGTTTTATTGCCTACTTCTTTACCAGTCAACTGTTCAAGGAACATTTTTCCGCTTCATTGTGTTTCACAATTAAAAACCAATATTGTATGTTACATTACCTTTGTTGAAGTATACAATATTACTATGGCGAGTTATTGGCCATCCCCTTTTTTGTAATGAATCTTATTAAGTTTTGCTATGTATAAACTCTGGAATAGTACAAGAATGTTTATCGAAAAAGCTATCTGGTACATTACTATACAAGCACTTTACTTGGAACTACTTTTAATTGAACGGGTTAGAAATTTTCTGAGTGTGATGAGATGTCTACTTTTTTGTATCATACTCATTAGTATAGCATAACGTTAGCATAATTAGAATAAATTACGTTCCCACTATTAACGTTGGCACAGATTCGAGGCTTGTGTCAACGTGCAATGGAACGATAAAGACTCTCTATGAGAGGGAGTGGGCTGTAATCTACAAAACGGGTCCGGTGCGGATTGGTACCGGTTTGTCCTGGCGATGTATTTCCTTCATCGTTTTTAGAGCAGTCACAAAGTACAGCGCTTCCTTGGGATCGAACCCACTACCTACAACTTGTAAGTCGGGACCGCTACCTTCATAGCATGCCATTGGCAGATCAGTGCGAAAAGAAATGCATTTAACCCGCAGATTCATCAAAAAATAGTTCATCAAAAAAAATAGTTTAGAAGCTAAAAAACTCGGTTTAATAGAAAACCAAACTAAAAAGTAGAAAATAATTTTCAATAAATTTAAATTTAGAATAGTGTAAATAACAAAAAAAGAAGTTTTAAAAAGCGTGGGGTGCTTGATTTTAATTTTTACAGATTTTGGTAAAAGTAATTTTCAAAATATATTATAAAGCACCCCACGCTTTTTCATAATAAAATATTTTTTTGTTAATTACACTAAACTTAATTTACCTAATTTTCTATAAAAGCGTGTTTTTTTAACTATTATTTAATTTTACTTTTTAGTTCAATCGCTAATCCTGAAGATCCTGGTAACGATAATTGGACAAACTATGTAAATTATTGCGATGTCATCAGTCCTTGATAAGTGTGCAAAGTTTCAAATTAATCCGACGTTTTGAAGGGGGTGAAAATCACGTTCAAAGATTCCGATACATACGTACCAAGCTTATAAAAGGCCGGTAAAAAAAAAATTCATCAGAATTTATAACGTAAGTGTCTTTTTTAGTTCCTGGTGTTTCTGTAGTGTTGCGACATTTGTTGCAAAAAAAGTGATTAGAAGTATATATAGGTACCTTACCTATATATACAGTATACTCCTGTCTACTATGAGCTGAGACTTAATGCATACGTATTAAACGAATTTTGGTACAACTTAATTCCTGTTCCAGCATTGTGACTGACAACGTTCAATGATCGCAGACGTCTAATCATGTTTTATTTATTACAAATTCTTGTTCAGTCAATGTGAGTCATCTATCTTTATAACCATCCCCACCTAACTGCCTTCTTAGCCTTTGTTCTGTCTCACATTCATCCCAAGACAGCTTTAACTTTTACCGTTATCTTGATATATTTACTGAAATGTATTTCAACCCTGAAATCTTGTTAACTTGATATAAACTTATTTACTGAAATTTTATGTAGGTATTCATAATATATGTACTTTCTAATTTCATCTTGGATATCGCTGACAACGGTGAAAGAAATTAAAACCCACCAACCGGTCTTGAGCAAGGATGGTGATCAATTCTCATGCCTTCTATATAAGAGAAGAGGTCTTTGCCCTGCAGTGATACAGTTACAGGCAGGTATTATTATTAAATTATAATGTAGGTATGTGCAAATGGTACATCCAAGACTTCCTGAGTATTGTCAAAAAATTGTCTTTAAGAAATCACTTTTAGCAATAAAGCCACCCAATATTTAATGCTTTCTGCAATTGCAATTTCTGTAACTTATATCGAGCATAAGTACACAATAACGAGTATTATATCTATTCTGAATTACACACGAGAAATGTGCCGCACCTTCATTTCGCCGCCCGATATTAGCTTGCAGCAACTTATCGAAGTCAGTTCTAAACTGCAATTCCCCACAAAGTTAGTTTCCGCAAACCAAAATAGTCAGAATAGAAGTCTATTGAACATGTACAGGGTGGCCCATAAGTCCTTACACATGTAAATAATTAATAAATAAAAAACTAATTACAATAAGAAATACCTTTTTATTTCGTATTAACCTTTATAAAATGGGAATTATTTTTTGAAAATTACATCATCCAAATGTAACCCGTTACGATCACGGCACTCCTGTAAGCGACGTCTAAAACTATCGACGACTGCGCGGCAAGTCAGTTCTGTGATGTTAGCCATTTCTCTTTGAATATTTTCTTTTAGGGCTTCAATTGACCGCGGGTTTGTGTCATACACTTTAGATTTCAGATAACCCCATAAGAAAAAGTCCATCGGGGTTAGATCCGGAATACGTGGTGGCCAGGAAATGCCTCCTCTTCGAGAGATCACTTTGTTGAGGAAAAGTTCACGAATGACGGGTATAGCGGTGTTAGAGGTATGGGCCGTCGCGCCATCCTGTTGAAACCAGGTCCGCGTATTGTAGCCTGGAAAATTCTTCAACGCTGGTGTAAAAATCTCCTCAATCATTGCTACATATCGCTCTGAATTAACTGTAATCGCGCGACCTCTGCCGTCTTCAAAAAAATAAGGGCCTATGATGCCACGAGCTGACATAGCGGCCCATACCGTCACTTTAGGGCTGTGTAATGGCTTCTGATGTTTACGTTTTGGATTTTCGGGGCTCCAGTAGCGGCAATTTTGTTTACTTACATGCCCATTAATGTGGAAGTGAGCTTCATCCGAGAATAACACGTTATTGAACGAAGAAAAGCGGCTAAACATTTCATTTGCGTAATTTAGTCTCTGGGTGGCGACAGTGTCTTTTAATTCCTGTACCAACTGAATTTTGTAGGGGTGCAGACGTAAATCTTTCTTTAAAATCCGCTGTAACGATGTTCTGGATACGTTTAATATTCTGGAACGCTTACGAGTAGACTGGGTAGGATTTTCACGAACAGACTGTAACATTATGTCGATGTTTTCTTCCGTCCTTGATGTCCTTGGTCGGCCCGACCGCTTTTTATCTAACGTCGAACCAGTCTCTTCAAACTTTGCAACCCAGTTGTTGATCGTTTGAACAGTTGGAGTGTCATGAAAGTTGTGTAGATTGTGATGTTCTCGAAATTTACGCCGCGCAATGGTTGCCGAAAAATTGTTCCGATAAAACTCGCGCACACAAAAAGCACGGTCCGCACCGGTGAAACGCTCCATGGCGACTGACTTCCCAGAAACCGAACGTACTGTTTTTGCCCCGCCCGCGCCCCTCCCGCACGTCTTATGCATTTTATTCGAAATTTACATTTTAAAGGACTTATGGGCCATCCTGTATAATACGAGAAGCTCAACCCACTCATGTCCCTAGTGATACCAACTTACATCACGGCTGGTGTATAATATATCTTATTGTGTGATATGGTCGTGTTCGGGTTTCCATTTCCACATTAGAGTACATGCCACCGATTAGGTTCTGTTGTTGCGAGTTCTATACCTACATACAGAGCCCACCCATTTGGTATAATAATATTTGCCCTATTTATCAATAGCCATAATACTGAAATGACATAACAGTAGTAGTTATATTAAAGTAACTATACCAAATTATATTACTCACCCTCAAAATACGTACCGTAGACCAGCGGTCACTAATTACTTTCATTTGGGGTCTATTTCATAAAAATAGTATGCCCTTCGCGGTCTGCTCTACCCAGGTCTTATACATATTTTATTAAATGATAAACAAATGTAACCAATAAAAGCATACAAAGATTTGTTTTCAAATATTAACGTGAAATAGCATATTTCATTACGAGTGCGGAAATCCTGTCATTCCAAAGAGTTCCGACAAATGTCTACCCGAGCCGAGGCGCAGCCGAAGGTGAGGGTTGACAGTCGGAACAATTGCAATGACGGTTCCGCACGTGTACTGAACAACTATTTTTAATACAGTTGCGAAAAAATGAAGCATTAATAAAATAATAAAAACACAATACTCGTAAACTCAACTAACTGCAAAGGAGGCCGCCCTGGGGTTGAGGAAGAGGCCGGACTACGATCAGTGTCCCGTACCATTCGTCAAGCGACAAATCCGGTCGAAAACGCTTGACGGATGGAACGGGAGATATAGATCTGGTGACACAGCCTCGGGTACCAAGCTCTTTTTCCCGGACGCGGTGGTGGCGTATGGAGTGGTGAGTAAGATAGCCCACACCGGTGTGACCACACAAATCCAGACGGGGCACGGTGGTTTCTCTTCATACCTGAAACGCTTCAGGTGTAAAGATAATCCATCGTGCGCCTGTGAGCCTGATGTCGAGGAAACGGTTTCGCACATCCTGTTCCAGTGCCCAATTACCGCAAAATTGCGGTATGCATATGAGCAGCATTTTACCGTGGAGCTGTCTCCCCAAAACGCTCCGCATCTGATGAAGGGTAAAGAAAGAGACATGTTTTTAGAGTACTGCATTAAAATAGCAACGATGGTAATCAAAAGAAACAACCGATTAAGTAAATATGCTATCATGATATAGTAGGTTATATTAGAGCATAGCATAGAATAAGAAGATAAACAATATTTAAAGAAAATAGTGATAAAATATAATGCATGAAATGCATGAAAAAAGTAAGAAATTAACTTAGAATGTAAATTGCTCCTCTTTCATCGTATCCTGTAAGAAAGAGAAAATAAGTAAATACAGAATGAAAAATGTATTAGATTAGAAATATGATTTAAATGTATACGCACTTTGTAAAATAGATATAAGTATTCAGTAAAAAAATAAATAATAAACAGGTAGAAAATTTAAAGTAGCATAAGATTTGATATAAGATTTAAAATAGATATAGGTATTCTGTAAAATAGAAATAATAAACAGGTAGAAAATGTAAAATAGTATAAGATTAGATTTAAGATTGTAAAGTAGACATAAGTAGACAGTAAGCAAAATTGTAAGAAAAGCCACAAAAAAAAAAAAAAAAATCTAATGCCCCTGTTTTCTTGAAATACCCAATAAAGAGAATAAAACAAAGAAAGTAGTAAGTGCTATATAGGGAAATAGATGGGAATCCCACCCATGGAGTACATAAATGCGGATGAATGATAGAAAGATAAGTATGATGAAATGAAAGTGCGAGAGGAATAAATGCGAGGACTGGAATGAAAGTAAAGCTTCGAATAGACTCCGATCATGTTGGAGGTAGAAGTTTAAAAAAAAAAAAAAAACTCAACTAACTAATCATTTATTTCTTATAAAATTTATAATTCACATTATACATTACACATACATTGAAATTGGTACAGTTTTTTATACTAACTGGGGTAGTTTTAGGTTGCATATTTACTGTTTGAGACAAACTATTATTAATTTCGTATGATTGTTCATGTATATTTGTCAAAGGTGTTATACGAGTACAATGGCGTTTGCTAGTTGATAGAATTGGATCTGATGAATTATCATTATCAACGAAGGTAGAATGACGGACGTTCTCTTCAGTATTGTCATGTGAAGTAGACGGACTGGACTTTAAATTAATGGATTGTGTGATTTTTTTCCCAGTTTCTAGTTGGTTGTTTAATGAATCAGCAATATAGCCTTCTGCAACTTTGTCTGACTTCCAACCTTTGCTTTAAGGACGTCAAATTGGCTCCTGAATCTGCCAATAATGTAGCAGATGTCCTCCTGAAGCTGTGCCCAGTATAATACTCAGCATCCGGCAGACCAAGAAACGTAGCTATTTCTTTTGGCATATTACCAAATTTGTTTATCCCGATTGCTTGAGCTGTACACCCCTTTTTGATAATTTTGGAAAAACCGTCGGTTTTTGCTTTTTGGGACAGCTGATTCATATTTTTTTGCACTATTCTAAGAAAATCTCCTTCAACAACAAAGCTTCTCGGTATCTTATTTTTTGTATTCGGAATCTTGATTAGTAGCATTTTTCCATGGGCTTCAATATCTTTTAAAGTAATATTGGCTAACTCCTCTCTGCGGCAAGCTCCAACAACGCCAAAAATCAGCGCAACCTACAAAAAAAGGAATTTGGTTAATATTTTTTTAAATAATATACTGACTGTATTTTGCGATTTCGTAAACTGAATACTAAAGAAAAATATAAGGATTTATTAATAAACTACCTTTGTGGCTAAATAACGATCATCGGGAGCTTCGTTCAAAAACCTTTCCAAATCATTCGATGTTAATATTTTCGACTTTTTAGTTGTAAAACCGTCTGATTGTCGTTCTAAGAAAGCATTTAGTTTTGGGTATTCACTTATCCACGTTGTTCCTTATTTTCAGCATACTTTTTACCATCGAAAACCTCGACTATAACGTAGAAGGTTTTAATTTTGCTGAGAGTTCGGAGAAGTATGCCAACATAACATTTTCTGAAAAACTATTTGCTTTTTTCTCTTCTCTCCACGCAATAAATTCGTCGAATGTGTCGATATGTAGCGACTTTTTGACTTTTCCGGTAAAATGTTCTCCGAAAAATTTTGTGCAATTATACTGAGTTCCGGTGGTGTTAATTCAAATGAAATATCGTCGAAATTACTCATTTTGTGCAACAAACAACTAAACTCGCAAAGAACATTTTTAGAAAATGGCGCCAACCGTAAAAGAATATAAGCAGAGATTTGTTTTTGTTTTCTTCACCCATTCTGGGTAGGCAAAGGGAACTATGCCCAAGCCAAGTCTTCAGTATAATTTTTTTATTGATATGAAATGAAAATGTTATTTAATGAGGTGAAATGAAATGAAACCTAACCTAACTCATTGAATCAAATCATTAAATCTGATATTGAAACAAATTAGTAGCTTCTTTTTAGAAATATTTGCATGAATCATAAAAACTTCTATGTTTTTAAAAAACTTATGTTTGTAAAAACTTCGTGGTTGGTTTTTTCTTTTTAATAGACATTATTTTGACAGTTGGAAAAGAAAACGCACGAGTTCGGAAATGGTAAAGAAAAAGCTCGAGTATGTAATAGCCCACATCCCGAACGCTATACGTCCCTGCGATACACCACTTTTTGAGCAACTGTATTAAAAAATGTTTTGCCTTGAACTATCCATCCGAAGTTTAGACTAAAGATAGTGCCGGCTATTGTCATTAAATCTTGGAAACTATCTGGATGCGAGATGCATGTGACCAGTCAATATAGACACTAGGGGGAGGCATATATCCAACAGTGAACGTCTTCCGGCTAAAAGGATGAAAATGGAATCTATCGGTCGGCGGTCAGGATCCGGACCGCGGTCCGCCATTTGGTGATCCCTGCCGTAGACTAGTTTGCTTAAAACAATGATGGCGTCTGCATGTAGATTTTCAAAGAGCGATAACCCGTCTAATAGACAGTCTGAGTCTGTGTACAGCGAAAGGTCACGAGTTCAAACCTCACGAGTTACCAAGAATATGTGTGAATGATGTGCCACCCACATTTCCAGTAACATTTAATCTCACGAATGCTTCATTCATCTCCCTCAATCAGCATTTATGTAAATATATACACAGCTCCAGAATTATAACACCTGTATGTTTATTTCTAAATAGTACCTCTAACACGTAAATATTGGAATTCTATGATAGACATGGTTCAGTTCACTTCTTTTAAGGTTTCAGGAATAAATAAAGAGGAGCAAAAAGTGTTGAATACAAATCAACATATATCAGTAAAAGTAATTATTTTGCAGATATTTCATTTTAGTAATTTTTATTTATTTATTTATTACCTCTAACGAAAGATGTACACATAAAATTGTAAAAAGAACAAGTTTCACACCCGCGGGACTCAAATTAGTATTTTTGTACTTTCCTAATTATTGTTAGACTTTATCAAAAAACCCTTATATCAAACTGAAGATAGTTAAATTTTCTATGAGATGTTGAACATTTCATTAAAATACGCGCGGTAGTTTTGGTGCGATTGTCGATTTTATCCGTGTTAGACATTACTTTACAAATTTTTTATACTATGTTGTACGAGTAAAACTCAAAATGTTAATAGATCAAATTATTAAAGAATTGGTCTAATGTAACATACTTTTTTCCAAGAAATACGACGATCCGTTTAGACGTGATTCTTGTTTTAAAGCATCATCAGCTACCGCCTTTATATATCCGTGGACGAATTAGAAAATAATCAGTTAAAATAATGTGTTATATTGGATAATATTCAGTCGAAACAATGTGTTCTGTGTCCCTAGACTCACTTGTCTAGGGGCACAGCACCTGTAGCCAAGTTGACAATCGATAACGCTAGTAGAAAACGAATCAATGTATGGGAATTGTCGTTGAGTAACGTGGTCAGACCATACAAATAGAAGGCGTTAACGATTGTAGAAACGGATTTGATACGAAACGTTTGTAACTTGGCTAGGGGAGCTGATTTCACAGATGTCATTCGATGTCAGCGAAGGCGATGATTGAAATGCCAACATGTAAGGAATAGTTCACGTATCATTTCAATGACGCTTGTCAACCCTATACAGTGTTGACCTTTTTTAAATCGCTATGTCGACGCTTTTGATGATAGAATATATTCTCTTGTCTATAGCCTCTGATTATTGGATGATTTTATTATGATACGAAAAATTGTAGTACGCACCATATTATTCCTAGTAAATTGGCTCTTGCTAGAGGTTTCATCCGTATGAGAGTCATATACAGATTTCTACACCCTATCCTGCCTACGCTGCCAATATTATAAATGTGTAAGTTTAGATGTTGGATCTCACCCAGAGAAATAATTTTATCTTGCGGACATTTTTCTTACAAACAAAAGAACTATTTAGTTATGTATTATGATATTAAAGTTTATTTTATAATGAGTAAAGTTTGCATAAATTATTCAAAATTACACTTTTGTAAAAAATACACAATTTATTTTTAGGTCATTTTTTTTCATTCCTTTCACGCCTCACAGTTGAATGAATTTGGAACACAGGCAGGTAGAACTAGGCCTTGATAAGAATATAGGATACGAGCGAAGTTTTTGGCAAAAGCTTGTAGAAAGTAATACAATAAAGTAGACAGGAGCACGGTAATGTATTTTAACAGTATTCTATCTTCATACAAGCCGTCGGAACGCAAGTTATACCTACGCGCCTCGAGTTCAGCCAATACACGATACACAACAGGCACAAACAGTCACGAACGGTGTGATGGTTTTGTAAGCAGTAAGCGTGCAATTTGTGAATATTTGATTGAAATAATTACATGTACTTACTAACTTAATATGGCAGAGAGCAAATAGACTATATTGTGTTGTTTTTGGTTACTCGAATTCTTCTATAACGCACCCAGAGATAGCGTTTTTTAAATTACCTGAAACCTCCGAAAGGCAAGAACATAAAAAATGTGTATACCTAACCTACTAGTTTATTTTTTTAATCGTTAGATATTTCGCTTTTTCCACCTAGTAAAATACCTGGATTTAATAAATAAGTAAGTGGATAGGGTAATAAAGTGACACACGAGTGACCTACCTACACTTGCGTTAAAAAAACTAGTAGGTTCCTAGGCTAGGCTATCTACTTACATAATTATTTAGGTACTTAGCTACACATATATTATTGAATTAGACGAAATATCATTATGAAATAATTACCTACAAGACTAATAAATAGTAGGTTCCTACCTACTAAGATTTAAAATAACTACAGTAAAAATATAATATTTACAATCACAAAATTAGAAAAAAGCTCAAGTAGGTAGAGGCGTGCAGCCCTAGCGCGTGTTTACGTGACGCGAGCTTGTAGGTAATTATTCAAAGGACAGGTCCAAGTCACATTACTGTTTGATATCATTACCAAGACAGGAGTGTGCTTTTAGAAGGCACTTAACCCTTTACCTATCTTTACTTTTATAGTGGGTAAAAAAGCAAATAAAAAGGTGCATTTTTGCGCTTCAGTGCAGTCTTTACGCAAAAAAGTGAAGTGCGAGGCATTTTAAGAACTGGCTGTCGATCGGTCAATTTGGACCCACGGTACCGGATATGTCACTGCTTTAAGAAGTTTTTCTTGATTTTTACAAACTTTATTTTGAGCACATTTTTTGAGGTTTTTAAATGATGGTCAACGTTTTGTGCAACTCTATACCGATTTCGGTTAAGGGTTAAGTAGGTATAAGTATATTTCCATGTAACCCTTTTCAGCGTTGATTAATTAATCGCTACGATCAGTTTAATTGAATCACAGAAGATAACAACTTCTGGCTTGAGTAAATTATTATCTTTACAAAATGAACTAAATAATGAACGCCAACAAATTCGTGTACAATCTTGTAAACTTTCACTTTACAGTTCAATGAAGTTCGTCAAAACTTGCGTAATATAGGTAGGTACTACAGGAAGCTTTACAAAATTTAAATTTCTGATATCTTTCTTATCTCTTTCAATTATACACCGTTAAATTTTGGTCATGTAAATCTCATGGAGAGTCGACCCGGTACATGAAAGAGTATCAATTTGTAAAGATAAAACTTTTTATCAAAAAATTAAACCGACTTCCAAAACAAAATACTACAAAACGAAAAATAGTCTTTGGTACCTATTTTTTTTTCGTTTTCACACCGACTTCCGAAAAGAAAGTTAATTTTCGGTTTTAGTGTTTTGTTTTGGAATGAGGTTTAATTTTTTTGTTAAAATGTTTTTTTTATTTTCTTCTGTTTAGTTTTGGTCCCTCATATTACTATGAAAATACATATTACTAAGGATAATTTAAACAACGAAAAAATTGTCATTGGTACCTATTTTTTTTCGTTTTTGACACCGATTTCCGAAAAGAAAGTTATTTTTCGCTTTTAGTGTTTTGTTTTGGAAGTCGGTTTAATTTTTTTGTTAAAATGTTTTTTATTTTTCCTCTTTTTAGTTTTGGTATCTTTTATTACCATGAAAATACGTAAGTATTATTAAGGATAACATAACAACTACTACACAAAACTTGATCAAATTTAAATTGGACCACAAGAGAACCAGTTTTCAAATAAAAAAAGAATCGTCAAAACCGGTTCATAGTTGGTGTAATCGTGTAACAAACATACCTAAAATCGAATTGAGAACCTCCTCTTTTTTAAATTCGGTTGAAAATAACTTTCTTTTGGGCAGTCGGTGTTGCAAAAAATAAAACGAGATGTACCAAAGACACCGCCTGCCGAAACGAAAGTTATGTTCGCACTTTTTATTGTTTTATTTTGCGAGATAGCTAGGAACTAGGAGGCGCGAGAATGTATAGCGGCGGTGTGTGTTATAATAATGTGTGATTGCTTCCCCTAAAGCTGAGCGAAAAGCTTGTGTGGCTTGGGGATGCGTAGCTGTAAAATGGTGTGTAGCTGAGTGTTGCGAGGATCCATAGCGGACTCTTTTCAGATGTGCGCGGTCACTTTCCTCGCTCGCGTTCCTATTCCTTGGTCGCATACCTCGCATACACCTCTCGCTTTTTTATTTAAAAATATCTAGCTTGGCTAGCATTTATCCTTCAGAGCTGTATGTAGTAATAGTATGAGTATTTTCCCTTGGAACATTTTTTGACTTTCAAGCGCAGAAATGTATAATAATATAATATAGATAAAGCGATAGGGCGGACAGTAGACGTATTTTTATCGGATTCCGATTTGGCCACGAAAAGGCTTGCTGGAGGATGCGTTCTGCACATAGACATAGAGAGTATGAAATGAAAAAGGCCGCACTTACTGTCTTTTTTTCTACGAAGTGATACATTTTTTGTAGGTATTGTTCAAACAATTCTACTTGTCTATGTAATATGGCTACCAACACTATTGTTTCCCGACGGCCTTCTTATTGCTTTAGTTTTTATTATGAGATACGAGGTAATATGTTTGTTTCCAAACTTTGCTTGTGTTCTCGCTTCTTCGCCAACCATTTTACTGTATAATAAAATATGTTCCATCTATATATAATGCTAGACTAATCGTTTTATTGGATATTTGTTAGTTTATTAGTTGTAAACTTGTTCTACAATTACCCTGTAGGCATAAAAATATTATAATTACGAAGCGCACATATTATCTAACTATTTTGTGAGAAATCAGCTCAGTCAAACCAAAACTGTTTATCTGACCATGTTCTACCATGGTGAAAATAAAACTAATACATAAAAGTCATCATCATCTGCCTAGCCTTTTTCCCAATTATTGTTGGGGTCAGCTTCCTGTCTTACCGGATTCAGCTGAGTACCAGTTTTTACATGGAGCGACTGCCTATCTGACTGCCACAACCCAGTAACTGGGTAACTAATACATAAAAGTAAGAGAAATAAAATACGTAGTTCGCGTTTGTGAAATATTCATCGCTTAAGTCGTTCGCATATTGTACTTACTGCTTTGGAAATGAGAAGGGCTTCTTAGGCTCTGCTTCTTCTTCTTAATTCGAGGACCGTCCTACGCAGGATTGAGATGGATCACTAAACTTCTATTGCATTTGTGTATTTTGATAATAATAATATTATGAATATTTACGACTTATATTTGAATATTGTTTATGTATAATTTTCATGAATATTTAAAATAATTATTATAATACACCTACATAAGCTGGACTAAATGTTTTATCGATGCAGTTTTTAGTAGCTACTATTATTAATACAAGAGTACTAAAATAACCAATAAATGACGTATTTAACGTCAATAAGTTAAAATAGTTACCTAAAACTATGAAGATACATCTCAGACTTTTCACAAAATAATATTTTACTTAAGTATCCTTCTGAATTGTTTATTTTGTCGAGTTATGTTTATCTTCCACGAAGATTTACATAGATATAATTTACTTGAAAGCCGGAAAGACCCTTGAAAACAATATTATTCGACAAACAAGATTTAGAAACGAGGCAAATTAGAAATGCCAATTTGTTTTGGTAGGATATTATTTTAAATAAATTTCCGTTTATGTGATTGAAATAAGTATTCACGATTAAAGGCATATACTTTAGGGTACGTGTGCTTAATCTTTAAACCCTTTAGGGATGTGGACAGAGCCAAATTAATCAGCCTATCATGCTATGTCCCGGCACTTGCCTCCAAACACGGAAGTAGGCCCATAATATAGACGAACAACAAGACAATAGAAGGACGAACAACAAGGCTCGGATTGGAAGAAGTTACATTAACTTCTTCCGAGTTTGCGCAGGGCAGGGTGGTAGATGTCACAAATGTCTTTGAAATGTTACCTGCATTGTTGCCATTTTTCTAAGAAAATCTGCGCGATTTTTCAGTACATTTTCACTGTTCATAATTTAAATGTTGTCTCACGTAAGTCACATACCATCTCACGTGAGAGGTTAAATATTTAAATTAACTCGACAGTATCTTGGGCCCAACTTGAGCAGCTGTCACAACAGTTGAATATTCATTGTTTTAATTACATGTATGTTTGTTGCGACAAAAACATACACTCTAACATTCACATTATTATACTATACTTACCTCTTTTTTCACAGATCACATACAGCTCTGGCTTAAAATATATATATATATATGTTTATCTTATCTTACTTCATAAAGTGAGAAATGAGTTTATTAGAGGCAGTTTGAAAGTGGCGCCAGTGTCAGAAAAGTTGAAAGGAATCCGTTTGTCCTGGTATGGTCATGCGATGAAGAGGGATAAAACGCACGGTACTAAAAGAGTTATGAATATAAATGTGGTTGGATGTAGAGGGAGGGGCCAAAGAAAAGACGGATGGACTGTGTGAGGAGTGATATGAAAGAAAATGGAGTCAGTGATGGCGTGACGGGGTCAGGACGGTATGCAAGAAGAAAATGTGTTGCGTTGACCCCATCAAAGTAACATGGGATAAGGGCAGGAAGATGATGATGACGATTTAATATTTTAAATGTGAAAGTTTGGATGGATATGTATGTGGATGTATGTTTGATACTCAAACACGCTAGAATTGCTGATCGGATCTGGATAAAATTTGACACAGAGATAGATTATAGTCTTGAACAACACATAAGCTAGTTTTTATCCCGGTATAATGTTCCCTTGAGATAAAAAAAAACACTTATAACGCGGGCGAAGCCGCTGGCAGAAGCTTGTTATTAATAAGTCACCATCATCATCAATTCTGGCGAAAGATGTCCACTGTTGAACATAGGCCTCCCCCAAGTGTCACCAAATTGACCGTTACCGTGAAGCTCGCATCCAACGGACTCCCGCAACCTTGACCAAATCATCGGTACATTAATTAGTATCTTGCATTAATTTTCTAAATAAACCTCTTTAACATAGTAAGCATGCGCAAAATTCAGTACGTAATTCAAAACATTTATTTCTCTGAACCTCTTACTTAATTTGGATTTTCAGGATGCAGAAAACAGGTGTGTGTGTATTAATTGCCGTCATTCAGAACAAACTAATGTTGATTGCAGTCGCTAATATGAAATTAGTGTCAACTTAATATCTCTACTTGATTGCGCTACCATCGCATACAACTTGTACGAACTATGCTAATAAGTTCTGACATGTATTAGTACGCTGCTTGTTTCGGCAGTTACGTGCAGTGCAGTAAGACGAAAGTCTTAGAGCTTATGTTATGGCCGTTGGTTATGAGATAAAACGTTATCTATAGACATAACTCGGGAACGACGATGACAATGAACGAGGCAGTGATACTGGTACGTGATGGTGAGGTGAAGTACCTAAGAAATAAGAATTACTTGTCTATAATTTCACCAAAACTCACAGGCCTCTCTGTGAGTGAGAAAGGTATACAGAATTGCTGGTCTCTGATATTGGCTGTTTCATTGTTGTCAAGAAGATCGTATTTCAAGCTTTGATTTAACTTGAACCTACCTTCATCATCATCATATTAGCCGAAAGACGTCCACCGCTGGACTTAGGCCTCCCCCAAACGTCGCCACATTGACCGATCCTGTGTGTCTCGCGGATCATCCAGCGGATCCCCGCAACATTCACCAGTCATCGGTCCACCTGGTGGGAATCCTTCCAACGCACCTGGTGGGAAGCCTTCCGGTTCGCGGTTGCCACTCTAGAACTATTCTGCCCCATCGGCCATCCGTTCTGCGAGCAATGTGGTATGCAGTATGAGCGAGCAATATGAATATGTCGGTAACCCTATTTACCATTTTTTTGCGTTATGTGTTTCTATTTTTCACTTTTTAGTTGTACTTATCTAATAGGCAAGTTGTTTAGTAAGCTACCTTACCGCCAGAATAGATAACCCGAATATCATGAAAATTGAACATGTGCAACATTGAACCGGTGAAATGCGAGATCTGCGTACACTTAAGAGCGTACTGGCGTGATGTTATGTTATGAAATGGGAAAATCAATACAGACATGCGATTGCAGCAATCCCGAGAAATTTGCCGTTATTTATAGAAGAGTTCTGTCGTATATCTTCGAAGTTCTTCATCAGATCTTCACCAAATTAAAATGGACCAATTTCGAAACAAACTCTTTCAAACAATGAGTTTTCAAATTCGGTCCACAATTGACGGAGAAATCGGTGAAGATACACAAAAAAAGACATGAAGTCGCACATAGAACCTTCTACTTTTTGATAAGTCGGTTAAAAAGAGTTACCGCGGCTCTGGCACAAGCAACTGCAGGAACACGGGTGGGTTTTAGTACGTAAAATTCTGACACGCCCTCCCACTTCACCCAGACCGGGAGAACTCATTAAAAGGGATTGAAAGACAACAGTCGTTTGACGACAATAGCTACACAATTGCTGAGTTCACCTAGCTCTAGGTAGGGTCCAATTTTTGTTTAACAACCCGTAAAAATACATAAAATAACATTTCGTCCTTTTTTTTCACAAATCTGTTTGTGTATTTTAGTTTACATTTGCAAAATATAATTGGTGCTGCCAACGAAAAAAAAATCTATGAAGTAGCATTTGAGGTTATAGCGTAATGAAGTTTATTATTTTAATAAAACTTCGAACAAGATCGAATACTCTGCAAGATAAATAAATAAATAAAAAGTATAATTATATTGCTCTTATTTGTTTACAGCGGCAAAGTTTATATGGAAATTTTGACCTATAGCTCGTTATATACAGGTTGTAACCGAAAGGTGTGATCATAGTCAATAAAAAAAAAGAAAGAATTATCATTAATTTAAATTTCGGACAGCTGACGACAACTTTGTATGGTAAATGTTTTTTGATTTGGAATTGTCTATGACTTCCTGAGAGAAGCGATTATTAAAATATTATCACACCTTTCCTTTATTTTTATGCCAGCATGCGCAAGAGGGCGACCTCAATAGCGAGTAGAGTGCGGGGCAGCGGCAACAGCCATCTTAGCGTTGTTGCCAACAGGTTGGACGGGGCTTTTATGCGGCAGTGGCAGGCCTTACATGCACCCGTATACCGGGCTTGGGGCTGGTAAAAATGTAGAATAACTATCATAGTTTATTTATTTTTTGCAATATTTGTTATTTTGTTTTACAATTTAAATAATTTTAATTTTTAATATTTTGACATTCAACAAATTGGCAATTTTACATTTGACATTGTTTTATAAATTTTCTGATATTTTATAATTTTTGGATCTTTTTAATTATTTATTTTTAATGAATTTTTGACTATTTAAATTTATCCATACAATGCTGGACGACAATTTATTACAAATTCAAAAAATGATTTCTGATTTATCAAAAATTCACAATTCATCAAAGCTCAAAATTGCACGATGCTATGTCCGCATTGCCTCAGATTTATAAATTACTAGCTGACCCTCGTGGCTTCACTCCCGTCAACTGGCCACCTACCGACCTACCACCCAACTACCTACCTACCATTCCTACCCTACCTACGCTACCCTACTTACCCTACCTACCTTACTTACCCTACCCTCCCAACCCTATCTATCTTACCCTACCCTACCTTCCCTACCTATCAACCCTATCCTACCTACCCTACCCTACCTAACCTACACACCTACCCTTCCTACCCTACCAACGCTACCCTACCTAACCTACGTACCTACCCTTCCTACTCTACCTGCCCTACCCACCCTACCCTACCTACCCTAGCCTACCCTACCTATCCTACCCTATCTACCCTACCCTACCTACCCCACCCTACCGACCTACCAATTTGAAAAACTATTTATTTGTATAAGAATTATACTACAATACGAATGTAACCAACTTTTGATTCTACCGGCAGATCTAATTCAAATTTAGAACATAAAAGCTGCTGTTGCGACTAAACTAGTTAGATATATTTTCTCGAAGATTTTTTTGTAGGTAATAATAAGTATTTAAGAAGTCAGTATAAATATCTTCTACATGTTGAGAGTTGTAATACTGCTTTACAGAAAAAAGTGTTATTAGTATGGGCCCAATAATATATAATAAAATACCTAAAATAATTAAAAATGACACAATAAGAAACTTTAAAAAGAAACTGACGGAATTATGAATTGCAAAATGCTACTATTCTGTAAATGAATTTCTAAATGGCACTAACATATTATTTTGTACTGAATAACTTGCTATTATATAATTGACATTCTTACTTAATTATGACATTGTTCCAATTTATTTTTTCACGTGACCAGAGGCCTGGGCTTTTCCTTGGTCGGAGAATCAGCATTGCCATCTAACGTGGCAATGCTGCCAGCGTTCTGGACACTTTTCACGTTGACAGCGATGTGGACGAATTTTTTGACGCCCTATGACCCCTGCCCTTTTATACGTGTTCGTCGTATTTTATTTTTATTTAAGTGTATATATAGGTAGTTATTTTTAATTAAGTATTATATACTATGTAAATTTTAATTGATATAATTGAATAAAACATTTATTAATTCTATTTCTATTATATTGTACTAAGACATTTAAATTAATATTTGTTATGTGAATGCACCTCATTATAACATTGCATCTAATTAAATAATGTTTGCATGCCTAATTTATGGTAGATTGTACAAGGATCACCCGTGTTTTAACTGTCACATCTTATTTACTGTACCTACAATCTATGCAAATAAACGTTTACTTGACTTTACTTTACTTTACTAGTACTTTAATCATAATTAGTACATATTTTTTATTTATCATCATTATTTTTCCAAAGAATCAATTTTACATGCAACATTTTGCTACTTTGGGTTACATTATTACAATTTTCATAAGGATCTCTAATATTTTTGTAAATAATTTATAGCCTATAACACTCAGGCATAATATAGCATTTTACTGTTGAAAGAATTTTCAAAATCGGTTTAGTAGATCCAGAGATTACCCCCTACAAAGTCACAAACTCACAAACTTTACCTCTTTATAATATTAGTATACAAATGAAACTTCATAAGTGCACCATGAGTGGTATAACAAGAACACTTTAATGTTTTGAAGGTGTCAAACGCATTATCGGCCAAATGGATCATGAATCAACTTGTTTGAATTTATCTACATAACTAATTTTACAGATTGATCCATAAAACTGAACTGTGTAATAACCGGCATTGTTCCCTGGGCACAAATTCAAGCTCTTCTTACTGGTCAGATTTTTGTCCATATGATCAAATCAAGCAATCTATTACATTATAGGTGTGAGGAATCAAAAATTCTTTTCCGTGTATAGCTCTGGATTTCAAATACCGCCATCGGGTTCGTTGGAAGTTGGATATTATCACAAGGGAGGAGAGAGGGAGGATCCCTGGATAAAAAGTATCATTATGTTCTTCTGCAAAGTCCAATCTATCTCTATTCCAAAATTCACAAACGGGCAGACAGAGTTACTTTCGAATTTTTAATATTATTTAACACAGTTGACAATTATTAGATACAGGTGAAAGGTACAATTATTTTTTAAGAAACTATAAGATATTTTTTCAATTAAAACTTTATTATGGCATGAACCAAATCAGTCGACAACAGAGAGGCAAAGCCATTTTAGATTACTTTTATACCCAATTATATTGTTAGGCTTTTTTTAATATTACAAGTTCCAAGTAAGTAGTGTCCTTGAGACGTTTTTCGGGAATATAAAGCAACAAAGGGCGGGCCGAGTCATGCTCGCTTGTTAGGCAAAATTAACGATTGATGTCGACGCCGGTTATTCCGCTATGATGACTTCACTCAAATGGCGGAAAAGCCTGGCCTAAAATCAAGAGTTTATTAGAAACTTTTTTTATTTTACTTGTTTAGTAATTTGGGCTTAGGTATCTACATAAAGTTTAAGCGCAAAAGTATTAAGTGGGTGAGTAGTTAATAAAAGATAAAATCTGCCTAAACTACAGTACTGTAATAAAAGCGTAGGTCCTTTATGTAGAAAGTTACAAAGGTTAAAAAAATAAAAAAATGTAGTGTAGCTAAACCTTGTATGGAATAACTAGCACCAATAACGGCCTTTGTATAGAAAGGTTTGCGTTAAAAAGGCGCGTATTTGAAAAAATGCAATCTTCATAAATTTATCAAGGCAATTGAAAAATACTGGCCAATAAGTTCAAAATATATTCTTTTGTGTGTTAATGGATATGATTGTGTGTTTTTTCTTTAAAAGCCCGTAGCTTTTATGCTTTTTATTAAGAAACCTTACTGGTGTTATCTATTTAATTTATTGGAGGCTATATTCGGTGATTTAAGTTGCTAAATATTATTTTAGTCGATGATTAACCACATGAAAGCTTTTATCCCGCTTTACTTTATTTTGTCACTTACATACTGATAACTAAATGAACACTCTATTCTTATTCTATTGAAAAAATACAGAATGAAAATGCAAAATGTGGCCCTAATTATTCAAAAAATTTTAGATTTTCATATCGTAAATATGATAATGTACTAGATCACCGGCACAAGAAAAAAGCAATTTTTTTTATCAAAAAGCTGCGTACCAAAACCAGCTAACAGGACAAAACAAAAGATTTATCTGAAATCATAGAACGACTCAATGTTCATACTATTTACAGATGAATTTGTTGGGATTGATACACCTTATTGTTAAATCCACCGAATATTGTTTTCCACAGAACAAACATCGGAGTACAATGATAAGACATGAAAAGAAAATAACTGGCAAAGTGCGAGTTGGAGTCGCGCACCGAGGGTTCCGAACAAACAACTACATGCGAACGTTGCTCTAACGAAAAGGAAAATTGGATTGAGAGACAAAATTAACATTGCCGTTGGAAAACGGTTGTTCCCAAACATCGATATGGGTCGCGCTCAGTTTAACAACTACAAATAATTTTTTAATCGATTTTTTAGTGACGTAGTTACTTTACGGATTTTCCCTTTATTTTGCTATAAAAAATTGCGTCTTGACAAAGGCAGAAGCCCACACATTGTTTTAGCCACAGACATAAATCTCACTAGATTACGCAAGTCCCTCCATCTGTATGAAAACCAAAGGTGCCTCATTCGCACACACATTTCAAAATTTCCAATGCCTCGGCCAAGATTTCGATGGATTTCTGGCGCCTATAATGCTAAATGAAAAGCTCAGGTTACGATCATTTATCGTAACTTTACTCCGATTTTTGGTACACGAAGTTTATACAATCGCATCATCTAGTTAGATTTATGTTTGTGTTTTTAGCTGAGATTAAATTCCTACGTATATAAATGAAAAATATTTGATTTGACTCAGGGTCATATTCGGCATTAGTTTGTGCAAGTATCTTTATTTGAGAATGCCGAGAATATATATAATAGTCAGTCATGAACTTTTGTAGGTTATGTCTGGGTAACTTTGACTAATGTATTTAATAGATAATATTAATAAACTTTGATGACCTATAATAATGAAAGAACAATGGCGAAATTTTAGCTGATTTAAAAATGAGCGTCTGAAAGTGTCTGAAAGCCCCCCGCCTCGACAATACGGGAACCCACCGGAGGGAAACCCTACACTTAGACTTAAACTCTATTTTAAATTTATTATCTCCGTTTAATTATTATAAAAAATACTACAGTCACTACTTGTCACTTGGCAGAATAATTCTAAAATGGTAACACTAAGCCAATGAAGTTAACGAGAATATCAAATAACTTTAATTATTACAATGTTTTTTTTTATCCGTGGTGAACCAGTTAATGTTATACTTTGAAAAAAAAGGTAAAAATAAAAGAAACGGAGACAATTTATGGAATTTCTTTCGTATATAACTCACTTTCAGACGCTCAAATTTAAATCAGCTAAAATTTCGCCATTGTTCTTTCATTATCATCGGGCAGTACCCTATAGGTTTTGACTCACTCACGAGTGTTTAAATATGCGGCATAAACGGCCGTATCTTTTGTAAATCCAAGATATTGCCGATTTGAATATTTGATATTATATTCAACTTGATACCTCCACGTGTTCATTAGAAAAAGCTCTCAACAGACTGATAAAAAGACAATTATAAGTGGCACTCTAAGGTTTTGTTGTTTTTCTTTTAAGGAACGGAATCATAATAAAAACAATGGGAATGCTCAATAGGTAGTTGTTTACTTTTACTTAATTGCTTGTTATGTGATTTTGTTTATCTTGGCTCTGAGGAGAAGACATGTAGGTAACGTAGAATCCCATTTATCAAGTGACTTATAGAGTGCTGAGGCGGCTGATCCTGCCACATATTGTATTATAAATGTGTGGGTAAGTCTGTATGTTTGGAAATTTGTTAATCAAATATGCATTCACGCCTCAACAGGTGAATGGATTTAGATGCCACACAGATAGATCATCGTTTGAATTAGGATACTGTTTAGCCCGATCTTTTTTTTCTTTTCGTGTTGATTAACTCAACTTTAGTTACAACTATTCAAATTTCGTCCGACCAGTACCTATTTGTCAACTTGGACTACTTAGTCATTCACCACGTTCAGATCCTGAAAAGAGCAGTCGGTTGGGCTGACAAGGAAGTGGAAACATATCCTTCAAAAAGCCTTCATACTGGCACTGTGTCCCCTTGGGACAACTTTAAAGCGGGAATAGTAAATTAAGTGAGAGAGATATGTAGAGTCCTGAGTGAAGCGAGGGGTTCAATCTGCCCAAGACGAAGATAAGCTTTATCCCAGAGGAGCATACTCTACATTTCACACCTTTTGTGAGAAAAATAAACTATCACTCGACATTTTTTGTGAACACGAATATTGCAATAAAATTCACTGAAAATCACAGACATCAAACACCATCTTTTGTTTCACATTGCCTCTCGCACCTTATACTTTTTTTGGGTTCTGTTTATGGTGGCCAGTTTGATGTTCGAGCAAACCTCTTTACAATGCCATGGGCATTCTTTGGAATATTCCCGTTTGAGCACCTATTTTTTGGGCACCTACGCATTCAGCACCAAAGGTATTTCCATTTGAGCACCAATCAATATTTTAACCAGATCCAGACGCCAGATCTTAGCCAATATTATGCTGATAACTCGCTGAAGCCAAAGCCGTCAGAATACAGTCGTGCGCCTTTCACCTCCGTAATAGGCAAGCGGGCCGAACACAAAACATCTCATGGCAGGGTGTGCCAATTCCACCCAAAACACCGCGGTATTACTTTGGACAGGTCCTTCAACTATAGAAAGCACTGCGAGAGTGTCAATTGGAAGGAGCACTTAAGGAATATCTTGCTTTGCTGCCTAAACTCCACCAGATGGGGGGCGTCTTCTCAAGTCCTGTGAACGACTGGCATGGCTCTCTGTTTCTCCGCTGGTGAATATGTAAATCCAGTATGGAGCCGCTCTGCCAACTCCAAATGAGTGGATAAAGCTCTAAATGAAACGTGCCGGATTTCCACAGGTTGTCTCAAATCGACTCCTGTACGAATGCTGTATCTACTTTTAAGATTAAAAATTAAAAATAATATGATAAAAGTAATTAATATGATAATAAAAGTACTGCCAATTTTAATCGATATTTTTTATTATACAACCCATCACTACAAGCTAACGCAACGTAGGTGCTCAAAAGGGAATAAAATTGAATATTTTTTATTGTTTCCCATTGAGCACCAAGCTAATATATTGATTGGTGCTCAAATGGGAATACCTTTGGTGCTCAATGCATAGGTGCCCAAAAAATTGGTGCTAAAATGGGAATACTCCCATTTTTTTACTTATATTTTTTCACGAGTTTTCACACGAATTTCACGTTTTCAAATCAAATCACTTTATATCCCTTACGAAGTAATGCTTTACTTTACGTTGAGATAGCATGATAATTATATAATTCGACTATGTCGAGCAGGGGAAGAACATTTTTCACGCCGTCAAAACCGTGGGCAGAAGCTTGTGTTCCTATATAAACGATGGTTCTGCGTAGCAGCTCTTAAACTAGTAGTACGATAATTATGTTATGTGCCCATGAAAAGTGATATGAAACCTTGTTGTATTAGGTACTACCAGTATAAGATTACACAGACAGTGTTCACAGCGTAAGTTTAGTCTTGTTAGATAATTAAATTATTTAAAGGCCTTAAGGGCTTGGCAATCTAATGTAATGACATTCGTCGGCCTATCATATTTTTCTACAATTCTACTTCTAGTCGCGTTACGGTACATTTTACTTAATTAGGTATACTGCTTGGGCTTATTATATAGCCAAGTATATTGCAGCATCGGGTTCAAGTGATCTAGGGTGCAGGTAAACGGATATTTTGGGCACTTCAGCGAATGGGAGATTGTTCTACAATGTACTCAAATATTCGCATGTGACGCATGTTTTTTTCTACAGGTTAGTTGATATCATAATATTATAAATCGTTATCTTATTATTGTTAAATAATTACTTACAATATACTAGAAGGTTACTTCCAGGCTAGCGTGTCCCATCGTCGACACATCACCGCTTAACATCAGGCAAGAAAGAGGACAATTGTGAGCCAATCTAAATATATAATATGTACGGTTCTGTAGTAATAAATCTTTAAGGTTGTTTAATATACTTAATTTTATAGGTAAAAAACACTCCAAATAAGGGGTCCAATCCCCACGTTTTCAAAGATAGAGCAATTTTAGTATCTGACTTACTTATTAAGATGTCCACAGTCTAACGACCATAACTTTGGATGTAGGTCTCACAGAGGCGAAAAAACTTACAGCATTGAAACTAATTAAAAAAAAATGCAGTTTTAGAAAATGTTATAAAAACTAGTAAAATTATGTTTAAAATTGACTATTATTGCTCAATACAAAAATATCTTATCTTTTGTGTATTAGCTGTTTTTTATGCTATGGCCGACCTTAAATGTACGCCTTTGTGAGACCTACATCAAAAGTTATGGTCGTTAGATTACGTGGATATTGTAATAAGTTAGTCTGTTACTAGAATTGCTCTATCTTTCAAAGCGTGGGGATTGGACACCTTACATAGGGTGTTTTATCGATAAAATTAAGTTTATCAACAGCCTTAATGTTTTATTACTACAAAACCTTATAGTATACTGTTATACTATGATTATAAAGCGAGAGTGCGACTTTCATGAGTTTTTTATTATGCGGAGGGGTTACCTATGTATGGAACCACTAAATCTATTGAAAAAACATTTTACCGTTTGAAAGATACAATACTTGCAGATGGACATATGCAATAAGTACTTAAATTATAATTGTTCAACCCGGACAAAACTGGGCCGGGTCTTCAGTTGATAATAAAATAAGCCTTGCTTAACAAAATGCTCACGATACTAAAATGTTTGAAGTCACCGTTTAAAATAAATCCAAATAGAAATATTACAGAGAATGCCGTTTTTCACGGAAACAGTAACAGAACTGAAAATAACTGTTTCGAATCATCCATCACTACATAAGAATTGAAATCAAAACTAAGTCTGATTCTGTCCAGATTCATGTTTATTTAATCTTATGTTCAGTCGATTCTCGTTTATTACGAAACAGTATTGCAATGTTGTTTCTGTTTGTTATTTTTCCAATATTATAAAAACGGTCGAGTCAAGGCTCCAGAGCCTTGAACATCGTCACCGAGTTGTCAACCTGTCGGTTTTTTATGGTTTACATTTCGAGGAGTGTGCGATGGAACTGCACAATTTGATACCGCCTAGTTCGTTCCATCATCGAACTACAATACGAACGGCGATGCGTCATTGAAATATGATGGACATCACACCCATACGCACAAAGCTTTTTGGGAATACTTTTATTGTGCGTATAGCTAAGGAGTGTAATTCCTTGTCGGAGTCTGTATTTAGGTACTGATAGGTACAACCGGGAGTCTGTAAGTCAAAAGTGAATTGGTTATTTCTAGGCAAGCGAGCTCAATCGTCGACCACATCGCTTAATCAAGTAAGGTAGTGGTCAAACGCGAGCTTATCAATAATAATTAAAAAATAACTATTTATAAGTTTGAGGAACGACTGCCTCGAACGACTGTCTCGTTGGTCTAGTGAACACAAACGCTTCAGCTGAGCATGAGGTCTTGGGGTCAATTCCTGGGGCAGATAAAGTGTTATTGGGTTTTTCTATAAATATAAAGACAAAGATATATAGATATATTTTCGATCAAACACGTGTATATATGCAAGAATAAATAATACTTGCATGCTGGATAACATCAAAAAACAGAAAGTTCTGATATGTTTGCCACATTATGGCATGCAAATATTTTAAAAGTTAATATCATGAACAGTTTCACAAAATGAATTTAAACACAATAATTAAAAAATGTCTACAATAAAAAATTGAAAAAAAATAATAATAATGTCAAAATATCAGTCAAATAAAAATGTATGTCAAATCTTTGTATAATATCAATCAAAGATTGAATTTAAATACAATTATTACTAATAAAACAAAAACTTTGTAAAATATCAAACAAATGTCAAATAAAATTGTACGCCCTGTTTAAAATATCAAATAAATGGCAAAGAAAAATGTAAGTACCCATGTCAAATCTATGTTACATTGATCAAATGTAAAAAACAATAATAACTTATCTATGTTAAAATAAATGATTCTTACTTAGAAATGTGTTTAATTGTTTCTTCAATTGAATGTTATAACTATTGGGTAACTTACAATAAATAGTAGAAGCCAAGCAGAAAACACTTTTGCGCATAAGGGCCGTCCTACTTGTATGTAGACAGACTTGACTTAGATCACGCCTGTTTCTAGGAAATTTAACCGCCATTTGCGGAAATAAGTGATTATTATGCCCAACAAACTTAACTGCTGCCAGAATATAAAGTGATGCCAATATTAATATTTCACATCGAATGAAGAAGGGCTTACAACTGTCGGTGTTTTTTAAATTAAACATGGCTCTATTGCCCTTTAAATGCAGCTTCTTTATTAGTTGAATTAACCCAAAACATAACCCCATACCTGAGAATTGATTCTTTTAGCCCGCAGTACGCGGTTAATCGCGCATCTATGTTAAACGTCCGTGAAAAAATGTACAAGGCCTCTTAGGCCAAGCTCAGGGCCTCTATAGGCCTTCCAGTTTAAATTCCTATCTATAGTCAATCCTAGAAACTTAGTTGTATTTACTGCGTCAATTGTTATAAGTTATGTCAAAATTGAGAAAATTCAATGCGCGCTGGCTAAAATGTACAATCACAGTCTTATTTAAAAATATTTTAAATTATTATTATCTAACCATTCTATAGTTTCTTTGCACTGTGTTGTTTATGTCTTCTTTATATAAATCTCTTTGATAAAGGTGGATTGTTATCGTACTGTCATCCGCAAACAGTGTCATCGGATGTTTGATTGCCAAAGGGAAATCATTTATGTCAAGTGTAAAAAGTGATGGTCCATTAAGTATACTTCCTTGCGAAACTCCGTAGACAACATTACGTTTCTCCGATTGAAACATTTCTTCATTTTTTGTGTCTATATTTATTTTGAACATTTCTGTTACTTGCTTTCTATCGTTTAGGTAAGATTTTAAAAGCTCAAGAACATTGCCTCTTAAACCATAAGCATCAAGCTTTTCCAGTAAAATATCATGTTGCACGTAATCTAACGCTTGGGTCATGTCGCAGAATAATGCACACACTGGATTATTTGTATTTAAAGTCAAAGTCAAATGTGTTTATTTCAAGTAGGCCACTAAGCGGCACTTTTGAACGTTAACAATAAAATTTTACAAGTAATAAAAATGTATTCTACCGTGCATTCGAAAAAGTAGCTTGTTATAATTTTGATTGAGAATTGAGAAAAACGAACAAGAAAATTCATACTTACTCTTTAAAAAAAATAAGTTTTTACAATATTTACATAAGAACATAATAAATTTATATGCGTGAGGACGATGCACCCAGCACTACTACAGGCATCCCTTTTAAGTTTTGTCGTTTGAAGAAAAAAAACCAACTAGAACCTTATAGTACTTATTATTGTTTTTCAAAATATTCACCACGTAGCTTAATACACTTTTCCATTCGCTCAAACCAGTTATTATAACATTTATTCTACTCTAAAGTAGGGATGTTCAAAATGGCTGACTTGAAAGCGTCGACTGCTTCTTCACCGTACTGGAACCTTTAACCATGAAGACTTTTCTTAATTTTAAGAAATGTAAAGAAAGCGTTAGGGCTTAGATCAGGACTGTATGGAGGATGGTCAAGAATTTCTACTTTTTCCTGCATCAAATACTCAATCATTTAACGTGCGCTGTGTGAGCTTGCGTTGTCGTGGTGCAGGATGATGCGCCGCTTTGAGTTAGTTTTTCCAAGTTTGGCGATGACTTGTGGTTAACCACTCTGCGTTAACCGTTCTTCGATCTTTAAGTTGCAACATGGCCGGTTTTTCCAACGAACGTGGCCACCATGTTATTTGAAGTGCTTCGAGAACGAACAACTTTAGTCGGCTTTGGCTCGTCTTGAAAGACCCAGATTGTAGATTGTTGTTTGGAATCTGGATCGTAGGCATAGATCCAAGATTCGTCACCACTGATGATGTCGTAGACGTGATTTGACTCTCCTCGGTTGAACCTTTGCAGAGTTTTCTTACACCATCTGACGCGGGCCGCCTTGTGATCGTCGGAAAGCAGATGCGGTATCCAACGGCAAACTAGTTTTCTCACACCAAGCGCTTCATGCAAGATCTTCTGAATAGTTGTCCCTGAGATGCCTAATAGAGCCTCTATCTCTCGATATGTCACATGACGATCTTCGAGAATTAGTTGTATCACAGCAACGATGTTATCTTCAGTGAAGGCGGATTTTGGGCGTCCTTCGCGAGATTTGTCACTAACACTAGTATGTCCACGCTGGAATTCTAAATACCAGCGTTCGACAGTCCGCAAACATGGGGCTTCATCACTGAACACAGATGTTAGCTCTTTAAAACACTGAAGCCGTGTCAGGCCTCTTCTAAAGTTGTAGAAAATTATTGCACGAACATTTTCCTTAGAAAGATACATTTTCGTACGTCATCAGGCGGCCAAAGAAACTATTATTAGAATTATCATCTAATTGGCCTTTTTAAGAATTGGTCTTTTTAAGTATTTGGCTTTCTAAGAATTGGGATTTTTAAGAATTGGACTTTTTGAGTATTGGGATTTTTAAGAATTAGGCATTTCCAGAAATAGGTATTTTCAGAACTAGGTATTTAGCGAATTAGCCCTTTTTCAAGCTGTAGGGTATTTTACGAATTGGGTATTTAACGACTAAGCCACAGATTCCAATAGACGCTGTGACTAAATAATAGCATTAATCCTAATACTATCAACTGTTTTGAGATTCAAAATTTAAACACATTCGAATATAGAACAGTTCCAAATTCAAAATTTCCGGGAAATATGGAAACGACAGAACTTAAAAGGAATGCCTCGCATACTACATAATAGGTGAATACCTATATCGATCCTACCTATACCTATATGTATACTACATATTTGACATTACAGTATATAAAAAGTCATGTTAATTGTTTTATTTTTTCTAAATGCTTTTTGTTCGTTATAAGGAATATTAACTCTGTCTAAATATAAATTTAATTCTTTATAAATATAGTATTCAATTGTTTTTGAAAATATCAATGCAATCGGCCTGTAGTATTCCATGAAATCTCTATCTAGTTTTTTGAACGATGGCTTTATTATACACTTTTTAAGGGCATCTAGAAAATTATCTTCGCATTTACACAAATTTATGATATAACATAAAGGAAAACAAATCTCCTCGGCGACTTTGATTATTTTTGTACAGATGTCACATATGATGGCCATAACCGAAACTGTTTGTATTTTTAAGGCTAACATGATTGGCAAAACATGGAGCCATAAACATAGAGTCCTTCCTGTTTACAATATGCCTCAGGACTCTGTCTCCCAAATTAAGGAAAGGCTGAATTTTATAAATAGATTAGAGATACATTTTCGATCACAGAATAATGTTATTATTATTAATTATTCTAAGATTATTAACGTTATGTTTTGGAATAATTTAACTTTGATTGATTTATAATTTGCCATTTCGTTTTGGATTTATTAGTTGATGTCTGTATTTTATGGTTGTTTTGAACTCGTCGAGTTAAATTAATGATCCTTTTAAATCGTTCCGAAGATTTTTTTTTTTTTTTTTATATAATTTTTAAATAGCCTTTATTATAAGGCTATTTAAAAATTATATTTGAAGTAGGTTTTTTTTGGGAGCCGCCATCAATTGCTGTTTTTTCTGCCTGCATTTTTTTTTATCTGGTATTTATCAGTAACAGCCACAGATATAAATCTAGATGACGCGATTGTATGTACTACGCGTTCCCAAAAACGGAGTAAAGTTACGATCAATAATCTTAATTTGAGCTTTTCATTTAGCATTATCGGCACCGGAAATCTACCGAAATCTAGAAAAATGCCTTTTTATGCCATATTGAGCTGTAAAGAATGTATAGAAATAGTTGGCCGAGTCATTGAAAATGTTTTCTTTGATTGGTAAGTAAAAATATATTTTTAAATTGTTTGTGAAAAAGTGGCACGCTTGGTTTTCATACAGATGGAGGGACTTGCGTTATCTAGTTAGATTTATGTCTGTGGTTGTAGCCCAGTGTCTAGATTTTTGACCGGTTGATAGCGATAGGCTCGCCCCCTATTACATGGAACTTACACATAACTGCCAAAAAGTGTAGGTACTATAAGCATACCTGTGCCCATCCCTTCGGAGAATACAGTTGTGATGTTATATTTATATATTGTTATGTTCGGTCGATTCTCGTTTATTGCAAAATAAAATTGGACTGTTTTTTGTGATTTTTTCACTATTTAAATTTTTGAAAAGCTTTTTTATTTAAAACTATAGTGCCGCGAATTGACCAACGAATTTGGTCGATGTGTGTATTTTAGTAATGTGTCGTGGATTTTTTTTCTCAATTATTTCATGGTGTGGGGTATCGTTTCATAAGCCATTCAAAAATATTACGGGTTTGTGAAAACGATTTTTCGATTCAGGGATCCTTTCCCGTAAAATTAAGCTTCAAATTGCAATTTTTTTTGTTAGAGTCAATTGTCCTCTCCTGCCGCCGGAAAAAAATCACGGCAGTAGTATATATGACGAAATTAAAAGAAAAACTATCACATTAAAGTTGGGTTTACAAGTTTACGAATAATAGTCGATCGAATCGACGGATAGCAAAGTTAATTTTATCGATTCGTTAGAGCAATGTTCGGTGCTTTAATTGTTTATGAACGTTAGTAAGGTTACCTATTTATTTTGGTTAATGTAGCTGTTTATACGGAACTTGCTGTGCGCGAGTCAGACTCGCACTTGTCCAGTTTTAAAACTTGTATTTTTCCGAATTGAATCAGGCATTATTTCATTTGTTATATTTTTCGTCAATGATCACTTCGATTACTTACGTATGATGTATACTTAAATTTAAACCACTTTAGCGTCGTTAATTAATTTTTCTATCTTTCTTCTTTAATATTTCTATTGAAATTAAACTGAACCCGTTTACCTCCCTGACGCAGCAAAAACAATTTCAACCAACAGTAAATCAAAGTAATTGGCATTTTTCGCGTTTTCGTTTCTCATACTAAGATTTTTTTTCTAGTTACTCGTAGTTACCAGCTTTCATTTGTTTGACGAACAAAAAGTTTGCCCTAGGTAGAAAGATATTGCAAGTGAAAACTTTAAGAAAAAGGCAGAGACTTGAAGACTTGGAAAGCTTATCTGCAGTTTACAAGAGCCAGATTAAACTGAAAAAGAAAAAAAAAAAACGCATGTTACTTAAAGATTTATGAATATAAATGTGGATGGATGGAGAGGGAGCGGGAGAGCCAAAGAAAAGAAGGATGGACTGTTTGAGGAGTGATATGAAAGAAAAGGGAGTCAGTGATGGTGTGACAGGGGATAGGACGGTATGGAAGAAGAAAACGTGTTGCGCCGACCTCAAGTAAGATGGGACAAGGGCAGAAAGATGATGATGACAAACTAGATTTTTATTTTAGGTCGGGTTAACAGTGCTGGTATTTTAACCATTCAACGTGGCAATGATGCCAGCGTTCTGGGCACGTTGGCCGTTAACAACGATGTGAACGTTTTTTTGGACACCCACGAGCCCTCCCCTTTTTATAAGCGTTTGTTTTCGTTTGTGCTCATTTTGTAGATAAGTACGTTATGTTTTTTTTCACTAGTTTGAATTTAAATTACTTTATTTCAATTTGAAATCTTTTTTATAGTATCTACGAAAAAAGTATAAAACATCTATTTATCTGGCCTATTTAGTCCCACATCTGGACAAAGGGTCACCAGAATCATCTCCTGCTTGCTTTTGTTACATGTTACTTGAGTTTGGAGCAACACGTCAAAGGCTCGCCAAAATGAAACATACAAAAATAAATCTTTCGAACCACAGTGTGCCACACGTGTGTCACATGTCATGCAGAGTACAAAATTTCCTTTAAATGAAATGTAATGAAATAATTCCTACTATCAAACATTCCTATTCAATTATTCCCATTAACACAGAGTCAGCTTACCTTTGTGACTGTGTAATCTAATGACTATTTACGAGTACCTACCTACCCATGAGCTTAAAACACCATATAAAGACGGAGCTATTTTAATTTTTAGCTACTCTTATTAAGCTTAAAAGAAAGTAGGAGTATAAAGAGTACATTCAACTTTGTAACAGAGAATGATGCTAATTAAATAACTGCAGCTATTTGGGGCTGAAGTTTCAGTGCAGGCAGCCTGTGAAACCAAACTTTTAATTTCATTATTCAAACTGTATCAAGCTCGTGCCACAAGAGTTTTAACACCACAAATCCATTACAAATACGTACCAGTTTATTTCATCCAATTCATTTTCAATTTAAAAGCAGAAATTATTTTCATTGTTCTTCATGATTGAATTTTGAAAATGAATGCAAATCATCTGGGACAATTATAAAAAAAACGGGTTCAATTTAAATGCTCAAATTAAATCCACTCTTTACCGAGGTGCCTAAAAAGCAACGTTTTAAGTTCCAAAATATAGACTTAATCGTCAACTGGCGAGCGCGAATCTCGCGAGCGCGCGCGAGTTGGCACTTTTCGATTTTGCCTACTTTTTTTGTCGTCAACTCGCGCGTCTATATAATTTGATGTTTTAATGTATAGTCAGCTACAAAAACGTTATAACAAATTTAATTTAGTTAGGTACTTACCTACTATAAATGTATAAGAAACTTTATGAAATTTGATTTTTAAAATAAAACAAAATATACATCGTTTTGAAATCAGTTTATTATAAATCAACAGGACAAAATATAAATTATTAGTAGTATTTCCCTTACTAATTATCAACAATATCACATTGATTTGAGAATTTGGCTTATTATCTTATTATCTAGTATGTAAATTGTAAAAAACTAAGTAAATAAAATAGAAACAACGAAAACACTCCCCTCACATACTCGTATACTGAATATTGGTAAGTATAAAATAGTAAAGCTAAACATAGTAATTGACAACAAACTGACTTATTATTGCTCCCTAATAAAATCAATCTTAGGAACCATAGAAAGAGTCTTAGAAACTATAAAATCACAGATCACATATGGTTGTAAATGATTTTTACAAAAAACGCTAAACACTATCAATAAGTAGATTCATCAATTGGCTAAGTTATTACTGACGACCTACTAATAAAACTAATCACAGACTATACAATCACAGATCATGGTTTGTTATAAATGATTTTTATAGCAAACGTTAAAATAAACAGACTATGCTAAATTAAATCAAAAATCACAAGATCAAAAGTTCGATACATAAGTCAATATTTATAACCCCATGGATAAATTCGTTAACAGTGTTGGTAATGTGCTCGTCAATAGCACAAGTTTCTTTACATTTTGTAGTTATATTAGACTTCTTTAAGTATAAAGTCTGATAATAATTATCTTCTTCTTTTAAGATGGTCAAAAAATGTGCAATACTTTTGGGTTTGCTATTAATTTTTTTATTTACCGTAGAATGCCAGCTCTCAACCATGTTCGTAGTGCGGTGTTGGCTAAAATTACAAGACCATTTGTCTGCGAAAATGGAAGTCTCATTCAACCAAGTTCTTACAAAATAATCATTAAATTTTACAATATTTTTATCATTCGGACATTGAGACATAATATACAACCAACCATTCTCAACAGCTTCTTTGGGCAAATGTGCCAAAACAACGCACCTCTTTATATGTTTTCTAAATAGTACAGATTTTGTTATGCCTATTTCGTCAGCTTTCCGCCACAAACTTCGCGAAAAATGAAAGAAACACCCTCTAACGCTTGTTTCAGGGAATATGTCTTTGACTGCTAACATTGCAGCCTTCTCGAAGTCTAGTAGAATGGTTTTGGGATTAAACTGAGGAATTTGGCTCTTGATAAGGCGAAACAAAATTTTGTAAGTTGCTCTTGTTTTGTTACCCAACAACGCATAAATAACGGGTATAATATTATTATGAGTTTTACTACTTCCTAAATCAACATGTAAAGTGTACAACTGCTGGAAAGGTTTTAAACAAAATTTAAAAGTACCATCGCATAAAATGGTCAAATTTGGATTTGCTAAAATTGTTTTACAATTTTCACTAGCGAATATTAAAATTCTATTGATTGTTTGGTAGTCGGCTAGTAAAAAGTTTGCAAATATTTCGGGCACAGTAACATTCTTAATCGACTTAAAACATACCTTTCTTACCCCCAATGACTTATTCCGTTTTCGGTAAAATTTGTTTTTAATATTTTTATATGTAGGTATTTTTTTTATGAGGTCAATTCCTTTATCTTTAAGGGTTGAGACCGTATGTCGAAATGCATTTGGTATGGGTATAGTACAGTCACTTTTTACTTTTTCCATGCACTTGTCGAAGTTAAGCTCCAGTTCATTTGATACAAAATCAGGCTCACAGTCGTGCTTGTCATCTCGTTTGATGCAGTTATTGCTATCAATAATTAATCTTGCCTTGCAAACAGTCCTCTTCGAACACCTCCAGATACAGGAACCATCTTTATTTTCTCGGTCTTTATTATATTTGTGTCCTGCACGAAGTAGTATCGAACTTCCTCGCTGAGATGTAATGATGTCGTGTCCAGTTACATTTCTGGACGAACCTGCCTGTGGTCCACTTCCTAAAAATATTGTTTTTAATGACAAACATTTTCTAAAAAGCTAAATCACAAAAAAATATAAATTATCTATATAAAAAATGGAAAATCAACGTATATTTTTTACTATGGAATACTGTGTAAAATTGCCACGTGGTATTTATTTTAAAGTGCAATCGCACTATAAGAAAGTAAACGACAATCAAGTTAAAGTGAACAAAACAATTAAGTAAAGCCATATGTTAATTCAAAAAAGTAAAATAGTAAGAACAACGAGTTAATCTAAGGTTTAACTAATCAAGATGCCTGATAAAAGTAACAGAACACTTTGAGAGTATTACCCGAAAAGTTTAATTGTTATAAACTTACCCCCACAGTACATCAAAATCACTAAAAACTTCCACATTTTCACACCAAATGGCATTCTTATAGACTTAATAAAAACATTTATACTCTGTAAGTATGTTTACTCCGTAAGTGCACTGTAAACGTCAGCTTAGCTTACGTAACACTAACGTCACTAAAATAATAACTAGGGTGCTTACTCCTGATGAACTTCGAACGGCTAAACGATGTACCCGTCCCTGTCACACACACACATCACTTCCGCCATGTTAGACGTGACAGGTACATCGTTTGTAACTAAGTGCATAAGGAGTAGGCACTCAGTTTGCAAAATGAATTAGAAAGAGATAGCGCTATGACAGCTATACTGTTGTGCGCATGCGCGTTAGACGAGATAGTATGTGTCATTGGATGCGTTCCCCAGGCCTTCTCATTTCGGCCCTCTAAATCGCAATCTAAGTCAGTACTTCACAGAATCAGCTAACGCGGTCAATAAATAATTATTAATAGTTTTTGTTTTCAATCTCTTTTTATTTGACTGTACTTTACATAGACGCGCGAGTTGACGACAAAAAAAGTAGGTAAAATCGAAAAGTGCCAACTCGCGCGCGCTCGCGAGATTCGCGCTCGCCAGTTGACGATTAAGTCAAAATATATATACACTCTTCAGAATAATTGTACATTTTGTAGTAAATTCTTTGCTTGTCAAAATGGGTAAATGCTCATCAAATATTGTTTTTCTGAAACATTCAAACCGAAAATTACAGTTCTAAATAGCTTTAGTGTAATCAAATTATTCAACTTGAATCCAAAATATATTATTGTCATACTAAGATTACAGTCGTTTCCCTTTTTTTATTCTCCACGCAACCCGCATAGCCGCCACCGGCACGTTACGCACCGTGACCACGGGACGCAACCCCGCACTCCTCTCTCAGTCGTCTCTGTAGAGGCATAAAGGTTAGTTGGGAATTATTCACGTGGCGAACGCGCTTTCTTTACTAACTACCTGGAACTATTCTGGGAGAACTGAAAGCATGGCTTATATCTCACACGGAAATTCTTGAAGGTTGGCATGCTGCCTTTGTGGTTTCTTTCGAAGTTTGTGATGATGACAAAAACCCTTACTTTCGTTTTATTTTATCAACTAAATACTTACTGAGTCTTGCATGCAATTGTAGAAAAATTCACGCTGGTGCAATCTATAAAATAATCTGGCAATGTTTTCCCAGTACTCATCGTTGGGTATACTGATCGTGACAGAAGCTTTCATCCATTTGCTCTAAGCGTAACATCCTCAGAACAAACTGCTGATTTTACATTTCTTTTTATGGCACTCAAGGACAGTGTCTCTTCTATACACAAAGAAGGTTTAACACCAGATGTATTGATATTTGATGCGCAAAAAGCATACAAATCGCATTCTTTAAAGTTTTTGGTCCAAGATAAGAATGTGTTTGTGTTTGTGTGTGCAAAAAAAAAAAACAAAAAGGTGTTGAAAAATCAGTAGAAAAATCATTGCATAAACAAATCTTGTCTGACATAGATGCTTTACAGTGTTCATCATCTTCTGATGTCTTCGATCGTGCTTGTGAAAGTTTCTTGGCAAAGTGGAAAGATCAACAGAAATTTATTAAATATTTTCAAGACGAATGGCTTATTACGAATCGCAATTGTTATTTAGGAGTCCTTCCAGGTACTCCGGCAACTGACAATGCACTGCAAGCATTTAATCGAACTATAAAAGACGAAAATACCTTACGGAAGCATCACTAATTGTCACGCTTCCTGGTGATAGCGGAATATATATGGTGGCAGAGTGGTCTAACATTTATGTTATAAATAATAAGTCCTTTTCCCAACAACCCACCATTACTCTCAAACAATGGACTGAAGCGTACCAATGGGCTAAATTGCTTAAAACACTACCCGTCGAACAGACAACTGAATCAGCGACATACTACAGGATTCCGGCAGGAGCCGGTGACAACATGGAATGTAAAACTTTCGATATCCACTGGGAAATTTTTGAAGATTTTAAGTAAAAGTTTTTTAGTGAATGGGAGGTAATGACTCCAATCAACAGTGATGATTAGCTAACCGGTAGATGTAATTGTCCTACATTCTTGAAACAGTATATCTGTTAACATTTGCTGGGTTTAGCAATCAGGCTGAAGTACGTGGAACGACCTCCGGAAGGCAGATATATCCCTATTGGTGAGAAGAGAAAGAGAGGGCGGCCAGTTAAATCTAAAAAAGCTCGGTTGACTATATTTTTTTCTCTTTTTTTCAGTTTTTAGGGTTTCCGTACCCAAAGGGTAAAAACGGGACACTATTACTAAGACCCCGCGATCCACCTGTCTGTCTGTCTGTCACCAGGCTGCATCTCATGAATCGTGATAGCTCGACAATTAAAATTTTCACAGATGATGTGTTTCTGTTGCCGATATAACAAAAAAGTACCAAAAACAGAATAAAATAAATATTTAAGTGGGGCTCCCACAACGTGGGGACAACAAACGTGATTATTTTGCCGTTTTTTGCGATAATGGTACGGAACCATTCGTGCGCGATTCCGACTCGCACTTGGCCGATTTTTAGAAAGTTTATGTGTATGACTGATTTTAACTATTGTGTTCCTTGAAGTGCCATTGATTAATCTAAAGTACAAATTAATCTAATAAGTACCTATTAATATAGTAAAACATAACAACATTAACTTTGGTTTTTTGTTTTCCTACAAGTGGTTCATTTTATTACCCACCTTAGTCATTTGTGTTGCAGTAATATTGAGAGTGAAATATTTATTTGGCTATGTTATCAAATTTCAATCAAATTCATAAAGCAATAAACAATTAACATGTGTTTGGGATATGCAATATTACATTGGTATTAAAAATAATTGTACAATCGATAGTTTGCTTTTTTGCCTCACCAAAAAATACTTAATTGAATGTCGTGAAACAAAGTTTTGATAATGTCTATTTATCGATAATATAAAATATTAGCTCTGAAATTAGCTTTAAAGGCGTTTATATACTTTTATAGCATGGCACAAAAAGAAAAATAGCTTCATTTCTACATTACTCCATGAAACACAATTTGGAGAGCATTTATCCATTCTGGCAGGTATTTCGAATTCATTGGTAGTAAAATAGGTGCATTTCTGGTAGGCGTTTAAAAACTCAGTCAAACTTTACAGCCAAGCAAATTGTAGTTTGTATCTACAATCTTTAATATTTTCTACAATATTAGTTACGAGAGACCTTTTATTACAAAACGTAACGTAACGTAAAGTTTCCAAGAAAACGCACTAGATGGCAGTATTCATGCCATTTTTCTAAATATAGACACAGGATTCAACTTATCAGACGACTAGTCCATTATTAAAATGTTACATTACGCATACAGAGACTGGCAGTAGATTTAAGTTGGTGATGACACAGCCCGGTTGGTTTCAGAGTTTTTTTCTTCAGATACATAGCGTACGTACTAGCACGAGGTTTTGGGTTACATTGCCGAGTCGGGTTAAGTGTTTTATGTTTTACCTACTAGTAATAAAGTCCACAGTTCCTGCAGGCGTGACGATTTTGTACTCTATGGTATTTTATAATACTTATAACCCATTCATGTATAAAAAGTCACAACTTCAAAGTACCAAGTTATTTGGCTACAGTTTTGGAACTAAAGTCAAACAAGAATTTTGGTGTAGACTTCCCTAGTTATGAATTTATCCGGCAAGATGTAAACAACGATATTAAGACCGCTTTGCGACATGAATTATCTGAACGCGGTTATATTTTTGCTGAGAGGTAGCTTTAGGGCTGAGAAAATGTGGTTTGCGTTTTCGGATTAGAGTTGGGTCTCAGATTCTGATTCATTTAAGAGTTCACTCTTAACGAAATACCTGAAATTTCTTATAGAATAGAATAAGCCTTTATTAATTTTTTTACATTTGTTTTAAATTTATAATAAATTAATTAATTATACGACATCGGTACAGTTTTTTTTTATTTCGCATAGGCCTCTCCCAGGCTCTTCCAATGATCACGGCCGTGGCTAATTTTACACCACAGTACTCCTGCGGCTTCCTTCAAACCGTGGCTCCATCTTCGACAGGGCCTCCCTCTCTGTCCATTTCCCTCTCTAGGACAACTAGAGTGGGTTATATATCTAAAAAGATAACGCAAGTTCCTCCATCAGTTTGGAAACCAAGCGTGCCAATATCTATATAGATACCGCAAGTTCTTCCATCTGTATGAAAACCAAGCGTGCCACTTTTTCACGAACAATTAATAAACAAATTTGCTTACCAATAAAAGAAAACATTTTCAATGCTTTGGCCAACTTTTTCTATACATTCTTTATAGCTCAATACAGCATAAAAGGACATTTTTCTAGATTTTAGTGGATATCCGGTGCCGATAATGCTAAATGAAAAACTCAGATTACGATTATTTGTCGTAAGTTTATTCCGCTTTTTGGCACGCGAAGTACATACAAACGCGTCATCTAGTAATATATATGTCTGTGATTTTAGCTTTTGTTTGCTCCACATCATATGTAAATGATTTCTTACCTAAACATATGATTACACCCATCTTGAATTTCTTAAATAAAGAAAAGATAAAAATGGCACAATATCTATAAAAGTTCGATGGATCTAGAACGTGATACCTACTTCAAATATCGCATTTAACAACTAGCCCCGTACTTTGCACGGATACAATGATCTGATGTGGTGACATGTCATAACACCGACATAAAATTGCAAGTCTGTTACTGTCCCACTGCAGGTCAAATGTCTCTTCAAATATTTTCTCATACAGAGAAGGTACGAGTATTAATCACCACGCTTGCTCAATCCGGATCGGTGATTCCTAACATACCTATAATAACTAGAAGTCCAGGTTTCCTCACGCTGTTTTTCTTCATCAATGATGTGCAACAGCTTATTTTGAGTTCACTGTACCTAAGTCACCACGGTGATGGTTTTATAGAATAAAACACACGAGGAAGTATGGATTGACGGCTCACTTCGATCTCACTTGACCCAAGTTTTCACGGTCAATTGCTTACAGAATAGCACTGCTGCATTCAAAGCCGTTTCTATACTAACGTTATTAGTGTCGTGTCAGCACTTAGTGCATAAATATTTTGACCGAGTTGTATTATCCAGTAACTTGGAATTAGTTGGAAAGCAAACTAAAATAAAAATTCAAATAAATCGACATTGATAATTATACTGTACTCGTACTAATAGGTATTTAGACTAGTTGTCAGTAGCTGCAATAATTGTGGATTTGTCTCTCAGAAGTAGGCAGGTACAGTCAAGAGTCAAAATATCAGTTGCAATCAATAATATCTAATGTATTGTTCTTTGTAAAAGACGGTCAATCAGGTATACGACTAATGTAATCTATATACGATATTGCAACTGTACTTTGACCCTTTAGGCCCACTTGCGCCACCCTACCCTGGGTTACATTACGCAGGTAGTAGCATTTTATTTTATTGTATCTTTATTACGTGAGTGTCAAGTGTGTCCAACAGCGTATATCAGAATACCAGCGCAGCTTATTTTTCTTTTTAAATACCACTGCATATGCTAAAGTAGGAGTATTTTTGGTCTCGCACTGGATCCTTTCCATTTAAATTTTGTGTAATTACTTTTAGTTTTTAGGGTTCCGTACCCAAAGGGTAAAAATGAGACCCTATTACTGAAACCCTACTGTCCGTCTATATGTCTGTCAGCAAGCTGTATCTCATGAACCATGATAGCTAGACAGTTGAAATTTTCACATATGATATATTTTTGTTGCCGCTATAACACCAAAAACAGAATAGAATAAATATTTAAGTGGGGCTCCCATACAACAAACGTGATTTTTTTGCCGTTTTTTACGAAAATGGTACAGAACCCTTCGTGCACGAGTCCAACTTTAAGAACTCCACTAATCGTCGAAATATGGTTAGATAAGTACTCCCAACTCCGTTAAATATCGTCGTCGTCTGAACGAAGAGAAATGGAGACGGGTTAAAAGAGTAAACCCATTAACGGACGCCCAGATTTGTGCCAAAGCTTACCGCTTATAAGTACTTATATAAGAGCGGTACGCTGGGAAATTCACAGCTGATGCAATTAAGGGAAGATTCTTTATCCAAATACATTTAGAAGTGAAGATATATTTGGAAACGAATATTTGTGACATCAGCTGTACTACCTCAATACAATATTGTAGCTGAAAATTTATTTAAATTTCATAACATCACGCTGGTTTTCCCCGAAGAGTTTGGCACACCTATAGCTCACCCACGTTGAGAGTAGGAACAGAGAGCTTTTTGTGTCTATATAGCTCTTTATGTGTATATTTTGTGTACAACGGGTCTTGAAGAACTTATACCCAACCTTATGGATAGTTTCCATGAAACCATTATTGTATCGTCCACGGAGCTCCCTAGACACACGAAACGATTCTTGAGTTCAAGCTGAAAGCTCTCAGGGTTTTGGACCCGGGTCTGTGCTGAACGGAGCGTGGAATTCATCTGTCGAGACCTTTCAAGCTTGATATTGATATTCAATGTGCCTCTTACTATGCGGTGATCGCGCCCAGTTTTCACCGGATTTATCACAGAGACATCATTAAACATTTGCTTCCTGGTTGACGTGATGAAGTCGATCTCATTTTTCGTTGCACCATCGGGGTTCTGGCAGGTCCACTTCCTGTGTTCACGCTTTCTGAAGAAGGAGTTCATCATAAAGAGGTCCTCCTTCTCCATAAAACTGGCTAGTAGGTGACCCCAGTGGTGCCGACGTCCAACTCCAAATTGCCCCACTTGCAACTCATCACCACATCATTTATTTCATCGTCTCGTTTGCCCATTTTCGCGTTGAAGTCCCCCATAACAACGGTGAAATAAGTTTTGAAACTATGCATGGCTCCAGAAATATCATCGTACATGGTTTACACCTCGTCGTCTAAAATATACCCTATAAAATTACTTTAGCCACGTAGGGTCTGTAAAACGAGGAACCGGACTTACACCACCAAAACGACTACTAGTCCTCCTCCAATACGACTTGGATGTCTTAAAATATTTTTACACAGAAAAATTGATGGCTAGAATTTCTTCATAACTGAAATAGGATACGTAAATCAAAGAATATTTTGCAAACAAAACTGTCCAAAAGGAGCTACAATATTGATATTCTGGCTTCGAGCTGGCGCGCGGCCAGTATTGCGTTAACATTGGGGAATGTTACGCCTTAAGTTAAGGTTAAGTTTAGCGCAACAGGCTTTTTCTAAAGGCTACCAGGTACTACGTGACAATGCAACAATTATGCTCGACATCGACATCCGTAGAACAATTTATATTCGGGGGAAACTGACATTAACACTAAATGTATGATAATTTAACAAAAAAGAAAATTTCATCTGCCTAGGGTAATTTAGGAAAAGCCACGTTATTTAAAAAAGGGAGTTAAAACCTGGTGTACCTTATTAACGCACGGGTTCTGTACCTGCTGACCTTGTTGTTGTGTATATTTTTAATGGGTGTGACTGCGAACCATTAGGGAACACAAAAACATCACCGAAACCTTCCATAATGGTAAACAAGATTAACGAGCGCAGCAAAACAACAACTTTAAATATACGTGTTTAAAAGTTGATGAGTTTACTGTGAAAAAAACACTGGACTGATTTATGTTGTTTAACTCGTCAAAACTGACACAGCGATACATACGACTACATAGCAGAACATAGGTAATCCATCACTCCTGTACAAACGAACCCACCCATGGCCGATGTATGGCAAAGAAATCAACAACCAAATTATTGGTATTTTTATAGGAGCTGTTAAAAGCGTCGATATTATAAGAAAAGGCGAGCAAGATAATCAGTCAGGCCCGAGACATGACACCGGTTTCTCTGGGTTGTGTTCAGCCACTCGTTTGAAGAAAGCTGGTGAAGGCTAAGGGAAACAACAATACGTATCAATTTTCAATATTTTTTAACGTAGAAAATTGGGACGTATTATCATTTCTTTCTATTTTTTCTTTGCAATGTCGCTTTCACTGGTATTTCAGACCCTTTTGTTTCTTAATTTTGATTGCCCGTTTTCATGTCTGTAGATATCAGTTCATAGAAGCTGACATTGGCTTGACTTTCCGGCACCAACGGCCATTCGCTCTTAGAGCAATGTGCCCTGCCCACTGCCACTTAAATTTGGCAATTCTTCGGGATAAGTCGGTAACCTTGTTTCTCTTGCGGATGTCTTTGTTTTCATTTCTGATTCGATCACGCAGGGAAACTCCGAGCATAGCCCTCTCCATTGCCGTTTGGGAAACTTTAAGCCTTCTGATGAGGGCCATTTTGAGCGACCTTAACTGATTGCTACTGTGTTGAGGATAGGCACATTATGTTCAGTCTATTAATTTCAAACACTTAAAACAACTAACTTGATAGTAATGAGTGAGGCTTTTTTAATTCAAGTGTTTTACCTTTTTTATTCTTTTATATATTTTAGGTGTTTTCATATTTTAAAAAAATATACGTGTTATTGCGGCGTTAAGTTTTTCTTCTTTTTTAAAGCCACATTACCTAGATCGTCCTGTAAATAAATAAAAAACGAAGCAATTAAATAATCAATTTATTTCATTGTGTCCACAAAGTCTTGAAACCTCACTCAAGTCCATTAGTTAAGGTGGGTTCGCACTGACAGGGCGCGGACGGGCGCGGCGGATGCACACGAGCGGGGCATCGTCGTCAGTCCACGTCTGACTGATGTGCACGATGAACACGTCGGAGCTCGATGCAGACGGCTGAGGCAGCTGCTTGTCGTGCCACGACGTGTCATGCCGTTCACGCCGACGATCTCTGTGAAAGAAGAAAATAATGGTGAATTTATTTAGCGGTTTTGTTTTACGTGTCATTCTATCAGCGAAGGGGATGGTCGAATTACCAAAATGTACCCAAGGGGCAATGAAGAGGGCTATGCTCGGCGTTTTCTTGCGTGATCGAATCAGAAATGAAGACATCCGCAAGAACCAAGGTTATCGACATAGCCCGAAGAAATGCCAAACGTAAGTAACTGCCATTTAGGTTTGGCACTTCTTCGGGCTAGGCATGGCACATTGCTTGCAGAACGGATGGTCGATGAGGCCAAAAAGTTTTGGAGTGGTGACCACGAACCAGCAGACGTTACGTTGCAAGGCCTCCCACTTGGTGGGCCGATGACCTGGTGAAGGTTGCGAGAATCCGCTGGACGCGAGACGTACGGGACCGGTCAATGTGGCGACATTTGGGGGAGGCCTACGTTCAGCAATGGACGTCTTTCGGCTGAAATGATAATGATGAAAGTATTGATACCGTGAAATTTTGATAGCGTTTGGCAACCTTTTCGACGTTTTTCATCGCTATCAAGAAGCTTTCGCTGGTAAAATGATTTATGTCTTTGGACAAAATGACAAAGGTTCAAACACACACATAATTGAGTATCAACCTTAAGGCACTTTCTTGATGACGCGATGCAATTACATTTATGTCACACAGATAGGCGATTTTTACTAAGCGAAATTGCAAGTATGTTCACATGGACACAATGCGATGCAGTTCGACCGATACCTACGCAGTTGAATTTTTCTTAGAAAATACGTGCACGGGTCGAGCAATTACGAAACTGCCTTTGGGTTACGTTTTTGCGATTTGGCTAACCATCTGCATTGCATCTGTGTATAAATAATCCAGTCTAGCTTTGTACAAATTGAACTTTTTGCTATATCATCCTAAAAACCAGTCTAGCATCTCTGAGATTGAATTACTTTTTGTGTCTATGTTAGGTTCAACTAATATTTAAAAAAAAATAGACAAAAGACTATCACAGACAATTAAGTACGATTTACATTTGGCGCATTTTTAAGTACATTGAACCATAATTTATAATGCAACAAAAGGAATTGTTGTTTATCCATCGGTACTCATAAAAATTACGTTTTCATTAAAAAAAACTCACTCAAGTTATTAATATAAAATTGGTTTATTCCTTTTGTAAAGGAACCGTCAAGTTTTAACAAAGGGGGAAACATTCTGCAACATGACAGTTTGAGTGATTGCTTTGTTGTGTTATTTCCCTGATTTCATTTCCGTGTCAATGACGTATAAAGGTCCTACACAGGCATGTTTCGATGCACGGAATGTCGCATTTCTGAGACCGCATGCCCTGAGGGCAGTGTAGCACAGAGACCCTAGGCTTTTAATTTCTGTCGTTTCCATATTTCCCGGATATTTTGAATTTGGAACTGTTCTATATTCGAATGTGTTTAAATTTTGAATCTCAAAACAGTTGAAAGTATTAGGATTAATGCTATTGTTTAGTCACAGCGTCGATTGCAATCTGTCAGGTTACGTACGAAAATGAATCTTTCTAAGGAAAATGTTCGTGCAATAATTTTCTACAACTTTAGAAGAGATCTCGGCTCCAGTGTTTTGAAGAGCTAACATCTGTGTTCAGTCATGAAGCCCCATGTCTGCGGACTTTCGAACGCTGGTATTTAGAATTCCAGTGTGGACATACTACTGTTAGTGACAAATCTCGCGAAGGACGCCCAAAATCCGCCTTCACTGAAGATAACATCATTGCTGTGAGATAACTAATTCTCGAAGATCGTCATGTGACGTATTGACAGATAGAGGCTCTATTAGGCATCTCAGGGACAACCATTCAGAAGATCTTGCATGAAACGCTTGGTGTGAGAAAGCTAGTTTGCCGTTGGATACAGTATCTGCTTTCCGACGATCACAAGGCGGCCCGCGTCAGATGGTGTAAGAAAACTCTGCAAACGTTCAACCGAGGAGAGTCAAATCACGTCTACGACATCATCAGTGGTGACGAATCTTGGATCTATGCCTACGATCCTGATTCCAAACAACAATCTACAATCTGGGTCTTTCAAGACGAGCCAAAGCCGACTAAAGTTGTTCGTTCTCGAAGCACTTCAAAGAAGATGGTGGCCACGTTCGTTGGAAAAACCAGCCATGTTGCGACTATTGCACTTGAAGATCGTAGAACGGTTAACGCAGAGTGGTATACCACAGTTTGTTTACCACAAGTCATCGCCGAGCTTCGAAAATATAACTCAAAGCGACGCATCATCCTGCACCACGACAACGCAAGCTCACACAGCGCTCGTCAATTGATTGAGTATTTGAAGCAGGAAAAAGTAGAAATTCTTGACCATCCTCCATACAGTCCTGACCTAAGCCCTAAAGATTTCTATACATTTCCTAAAATTAAGAAAAGTCTTCGTGGTCAAAGGTTCCAGTCCGGTGAAGAAGCAGTCGAAGCTTTCAAGTCAGCCATTTTGAACACCCCCACTTTAGAGTGTAATAAATGTTATAATAACTGGTTTGAGCGAATGGAAAAGTGTATTAAGCTACGTGGTGAATATTTTGAAAAACAATAAAAAGTACTATAAGGTTCTAGTTGTGTTTTTTTCTACAAACAACAAAACTTAAAAGGCATGCCTCGTAAACTCGCGACGCTTGCTTAGCAATTGGAAAACTGTATCGAAATATCAAGCGCATTGAAATATTCAACACTGCTCTTAAAACGATGAAGGAAAACATCGTGAGCAAATCGGCATGCCCTAGAACCAAAAATTCGAAGACGTGTTACATTCACCAACCCGCACTGGGCCAGCATGGTGAATTAAAGCCTATTACCTCTCTCACAGAGAGGATGCCTGTGTCCCAGCAGTAGGAACATTAAGAGGCTGATGATGACCGTAACGTCACGTGACATTTCGATAGCGCTTGGCAATCCCAAACATTTTTGAGGTGTTCAAATCGCTATCGTGATATTTTCGTTGATAGTATCTCAGTTGTAGAGAGTATCAGATCTTCAAAGATGAAATAGTTACCTACTAGGTATACAGGATAATGTTTGAAAATTGTTCCTACACCTTATTTTTATCAATAAAAATATACGAGTACATATTGCACAAAATAGTTAAATAACTATAACTACATACATGTACGCTATTAAAATCAGGAACTACTAACAAAGCCTAAGAAAAACTAAAGTGTGACGTCAAAAACTCCGCCGGGTAAAAATACATTAATTATAGAAATCGTATTGTCACAAAGTTTCCCCTCATCTTTGTATAACAAAATCAAAACACAATATTGCATGACGTAGTTAACCACAGAAACTTACGAATAGGAGGGTTGCGTGACATATTTGACGTCTCCACAATAAGACCGACTTTGGAAAGAATAAAAGCACAAAGTGCTCGGTGACTCGCATCATATAAACCAGAACGAAAATAAATCTACTAGTAAATATATATTAACATTTTTGTCTATTAGGGTTGACTAGCTAGTGGAAGTAAGAAATGAGAAACGGAGGAAAGGCACTTGGGTCGGTGACTATCACTATATCAACCAGAAGGCAAAGAAATCTTAAAAAATATATATATAATTATAAAATATTAAGATTTTTCTCTATGTCTATTAGGGTTGGCTAGCTAGTGGAGGTTAGTAATAAGACACAGATTTATCGAAGTTTATCTAGTAGTAGTTTGTGTTTGAATAGGGAAGCCGAAATTAATTGATTTGTAGCAAACATTCACCACAGAAACAACTCACAAAAAGCCTTAGAAATCTTAAAGGTTGACGATGGGGTATGAATGATACACCATTTATTCTCAACTAAGCCCACTCCAGCATGAAAATCAATTTCAATTAACGAAGCAATACCTCGCAGAATCATTAATATAAGACACCATCGAAAGGAAATAATAAATCATTTTCTATAGACGGTTTAACCAGGCGCACATGGTAAATGGATTTTTGTACGTTTGTGGGTAGTTTCGTATTTTTCGTCTATTTGGTCCGGTCGATGAGTTAGGATAACTATCCACCTTACCTAGTGGTTTACTTGGTGAGGTAGAGCCCCGAGATAAGTATTGACTTTAAATTAAAATTATACTTACAAAGCTAAACACATTTTGGGCGCACGGTTGGCGCAGCGACTGACTGCTGCGTATCGCGGGTCCGATTCCCGCAAGGAACAAATATTTGTATGACCTACAGATAGTTGTTCCGGCTCTGGGTGTTGTGTATGTTAGTTTATATGTTTGTAAACGCACCCACGATACAGGAAAAACTCCTTATGAGGGGCAAAGTTTAAAAAAAGAAATCCCATGGGTGAGGGCAGAAACTACAGAACACCACCTGCGTTCTGTAGCTATGATACTTACTAATTATCTAAAATTTGTTTATTTAAACTTCATATACAATGGTGAAACGTAGGCGGACTTAATGCAGCAAGACATTCTCTACCAGTCAACCTTAGGGTTAAAAAGGACACAATAGTGGTAGGAGTATAAAATAAAAAAAATAAGAACAATAATTAAAGTCGGATATGAATAAACTACGTAAATAATTTCTTAAACAATAGACTAATAAATATTATAATGAATACCAAATTTAAAATCTAATTTTTAAACTAAGTGCCTGCTTATCTTAGCAAACTATCTATCTTGAGATTTGTGCCGGGGCTTTCCTCGGCATAGAGGGAGCCTTAGACAAGACAACATTTGAGTCCATACGCGTTGCTGCAAAGCAACATGGTATCAATGATACCACATGCAACTGGATTGACTATATGCTAAGAAGCAGAATAGTCAGATCGGAACTGATGGGAGACAGACTAAGTGCAAAACAAGAGGTTTTCCGCAAGCCGGAGTGATGTCACCACCATTATTGTTGTGATTGGTAGTAGACTCGCTACTTACCATACTCAATAAAGGACCATTCTACACATTAGACTATGCAGATGGCATAGCTATAATGGTAAATGATAAATGCCCGAACATAGCCTCTGTACAATTAGAACAGGCATTGAGGATGACAGAGGAAAGGTGTACAAAATACCATATCTCCGCGAATCCAAGCAAAGCAGTCATTATCCCATTCACGAGGAAGAGACAACTAGGAAACATAGGAAGCCCTCCCTCAATGGAATAAACCTGCCCTGGTCCACTCAAGTTAAATATCTAGGTGTTACTCTTGATAAAGAACTCAGGTGGAAAACTCATGTGGAAAATGTTACGACAAAGGCCTTGTGGGTGTTCAGCATGTGTCGTTACACCTACTACCACAAGTTTTAGACAGCAAGTTTTACAAAAATAGGGGGCTAAAACTCAAAGTGATACAATAGCTGTACCGGACAATGATAGTAGCTATTATCAAATACGGCAGCATAGTGTGGTGGCCAAGATCAAAACTTGCCTCGTGCAAAGCGCCACTCCCCAGGCTACAAAGAACAGTGTGCCTCGGCATCACACCACAAGATGGGTCTAACCGCGACATCCAGATTGTGCGGGGAACATACGCAGCGCATGAAGCACCTTCTGTGCACATACGATGCACTGGCTAGTATAATCCCCGGCAAGTAAGTTAGCAAGAGTCGTTAGATGCGCAGATGTCATTATCTAGGTATCTTTGGTAGTGAAGCGGGGTGCGGGGAACGTTTAAGACCGTTCCGAGCGCGCGAGTGGTTGGTCAGTTGACACAAGAATCGATTTTGCAATCGATGTTGGTTACGGCATAATCCAAGACACTGTTCTAGGCTCCACGTTTTTCCTAATCTACATAAACGACCTTAGCTCTCTTTGAAATCCGTAATTCCAGCGTATTTACATTTGCAAAAGATACTGCAGTAATTTTTCATTCAAAAACCTGGAGTGAAGTCGTTCGTGTGGCTCAGGTAGGCACTTGGAAGGTTTGCTATCTGCCTGCAAAATATCCTAATGACCCTTAACGTCGGTAAAACTAAGGCGATGGGTTTTGGTGTAACTGGTCAGTCAGCGCCAGACCGGGATCCGCGAATAAAATTGCATGTTTTTGGTAATCTCAATGACGAACGCGGTCTCTGCTCGCATATAAATCTAGCGTCACAGTACTCACGATGGGGCTGGGTTCCAGCGGCGGCCAGGCGGAGCTGGGCGACGAGGCTGGACGTGGTAGGCCTGTGTTTTTAGCTCGGGCCTGGCTTATTTATGATTATTATTATTTCGGGCTTGTCAATGCAGGCCTTGAAAATACTTAATTTTACACCAAACAATTTAACTAAATGGAGGCACTTAAACCTCTTACTACATTTTTATAAAGTAAAATAAAATTACTCCAGCTGGCCTTTAGTATGAACTAATATTATAAACGCGAAAGTTTGGATAGATGTATGTTTGTTACTCAATCAAGTCAAAATGGCTGAACAGATCTGAATGAATTTTGGTACAGAGATAGATTATAGTCAGGAATAGTACATAGGATATTAGCCCTACATATATACTTTTTATCCTGGGCATATGTTCCCTCGGGATAATTTGCAACTTTCAAGCGAGCGAAGCGGCTGGCAGAAGCTAGTTAAGATAAAAAAATTACTCAATTACTCCAACTGACCTCATTTTTATATATAAAATAAAAAATAAACTTTGTCGTCCAAAAAATATGTTTAAGGACTGTAATTTATTTGAAAAATGAGCTTCAGTCCATTTTGCCACAAAAAGGCACGAACAATTTTAATAAAAGCTTGGTCGTCTGTAAGTAACAAAATAGTTTGCAACATTTTTTACGATTTCATCTTAGGCTCAGCTTATACCGAGAGACGATATAATATGGAACTATATTTACTACTCACAAAGGTACACATTTCATTGAGATAAATTAGATTTATTACAACTGACAAGCGTCTCGCGGCGCGTGGCGTCTCGGGTGTGACCCTTAGTAAAAACCTCAGCAAGTCTAGCCCGAACAAATTTTGGGACTTTATTGAAAGTCAAAGTTGTTTCGTATTGCGGCTTTGTGTATATTCACGTTTTTTAAATCTATTTGTAACTACATAATGACAGACTTGTATGATGGGATCCTATGTTAAAACCAGAGAGTATAGCTGTAGTTTTATAACAAACATTAGTTACTTCCTATTTCATTTACTTCAGAAAGACTTTGTAATAAATGTTTTCAAACTTTTCTGAAAATTGAGCTTATATAATAAAAAATATTTCTAAAGAGCTAGGATAATATAAATAATCCAAAAATTAAGTTATTACTACTTAAGTACTTAATTATTACTACTTTGAAGGAGCTAGTAGAAGTTTATTAAAAACACCGAAGAAGCTCTGAAATTAATAAATGTCTAAGCAAAATTAATGTAAAATACATACGACATTTAAGGATAAAAATACATTAATAAAAAGATCAGGTGAGAATTTGAAAACGTTATTAGATTATTTGTAATTATGGTAACGAGATTACAATTTACCGACGGCTATAAAGCTTAGAAACATTCGACCAATTTACCAATTACTTACATATTTCCAGTAATTGTTAGAACATTTCTTCACATATTTCAAACAATTTTGGAATAATAACCTTCTGATTCTTCGCACATAAAATAGCCTTTATTTTCTTTCTGCTTATATTTCAGTTACTGTGGTTAAACGTTTGCGTATCTAATCTAGTCAATAATTCCAGCCAATTTATATGTATTGTGATTTTTTATGGCATCATTAAATATATTTTATTGTTACTTAATATAAATAGATGACCCTTCACTGGAACCTGCTCGAGTAATGACACTGGCAAGAGAAAATGTATTGTGCCTTTAAGAGAACACCAATGAACTATTTAAAGAAGCCTAAAATGCGCCCTTTGGTTTCTATATATTTTAAAACTGATAAGGAGATTCGGTGAAGAGCGTGAGTCCCAAAAACTGTACGTCTTCTGTATAAATCGGTTTTTGTAGCTATTTGTGCATTACAGATAAATATTGACAACTTTGATATGGCTTTGTTGGAAGGATTTACACTATGATTTAAAAAAATATTAAATCAATAGGTTTTTCTACAGGAACATGAGTATGTTCTATGTATACCGTACAAATAGGGCATGCATTCTGGATATCCAAATGAGCCGGATAACCGGCCAAATTAAAAAGCCGGATAATGTGTATTATGTGTATGTGAGCTTAGATTTATGAGTGATCCTTGATAACAAATAGACGTACAGTTTAGTCATCTTCCAATACAAATGTGTCGCCTTAACATAAGCTGCAACAGCCGTAAAGCGTTAAGGAATTCATAATTACTAACACTGGTATTACTTTTTTATTTGATTTTGTTTGTGTGTACTGTGTTGTGTCAAATAACTTTTCTAATTACGGAATTAGATTCCCGGCCTGACTGTGCTTAAGGCCCTAAAAACAATCAAATTAATTTTGAATGCCACCTCGTCCTAGCGAATAAATTGGTATCAAATGGAATCATTCTCCAGTGGATCAAGGGGCGCAGCGAATTCCTAGGTAAAGACGCTACAAAAGAAGTCGCAAAGAGGTGTTCCTAGATGGTAGTGCAATGCGAGGTCCATACCTATTCCTCCCCTAATATCCCCACTTTTTCGTGCATGGATTCACCAAAGGGCAACTGAACATCATAACGAAAAATGTCTGATAGATTTATTTTTTAAATGACTCTTTGAAGTTATATTTATTGGGATATAGCCCGATAAAAACTTAATGAAAGCAGAGAGGGATGGACGTCAACACTGCTCAGCGATTTGCACACTTCACAAATAAATATCTTGTTAATCCATCAAATATAGCTGTTTGTATCGTGTTCTAGAATGTGAAACCACACCGTTAACGATACCTCATCTCCTGTCCTGCTCCTTGTACACAAACACTAGCACCATATGAGACCTTTGCAAGGCCAGCGCTAGGGCTGTCCACGTGGCTGAGTTCTAGCAAAGCACAATATAATGATGAATTAAAATTAAAATTAAAATTTTAATTTATACCCATTTAAACATGGAATCATTGACACGAAGAAAAAGTAAAAATATAACTCAAGTTTGTATAATAATAATTAATAATAATATTTTTTGTTTTATTAAGGGAATGTTACGATATTTTAACATTGCCCCCAAACTAGGCAATCCTGTATCTTGGGTACCAGTTGTGAGGGTTTACCATTAAATATTTTTAAAACGTGGTCGGTGACAGATAAATGTTAATTAAAATTACACAGAGTTAAATAAACAAAATAATTACATAAACAATTAAGGTTGCACAAATAAAAATAAAATAAATTCTCCAATAGTAATAATACATGAATTAGGTTTCTCTCTCAAGAGCCCTGACTACCGGTAGCTTAGACCCTGTTCCCGATACCAGTGGGCTACTATTTTTGTATTTTTTAATATTTTTTTTAGTATAGTATTTAAAAATGTAAATATATGTAAATATAAAAAATAAATGGAACATAAATTCGATAATTTGTGATTATGTGTATGATCGTGCGTACTTAAGAGTGAAGATGTGAGTATGTGGTTAGATATATATAAATATACTAGCTGTGCCCGTGGCTTCGCCCCGTCAACTGCCTACCTACCCTACCCCATCTTCCCTACCCTACCTACCCTACTCTAACTACCCTGCCTACCCTACCCTACCTACCCTACCCTACCTACCCTACCCTAATTAATAATAATAAAAGTAATAAAGAGATCTGGCCAACCGTAATGACGAACATATGAAAAAGTATGTCCGTCACCTGGTTCTAAGCTACCTCCCCACCAATTTTCAGCCAAATCGGTTTAGCCGTTCTTGAGTTATAAATAGTGTAACTAACACGACTTTCTTTTATATATATAGATATGTCGCAAAAAAAAACTACATAGCAATATGAATCAACTTATAATTACTTACAGATTCAATCTGGCTATTAAACTGAAAAGATCATCAACTTTTTAGGCGAAAAAATGTTCATAGAAGCGTTTTATTTTATCAAATACTACAGATTGAAATAAGTTGGTGTGCTAAAGTTGTCAAACTCAATCAATTTATATAAAAGGGCCGACATTCCAGAGTATTCTTTGATCTAAATAACGCTCAACTTAATACTTTTTCAAATGGAATATCATAGAACCCTCCGAAACACAGTGCCAGTGTGGGGCCCCTTCGCAAGATATGGCCCACCTCCTTGTCTGCCCTTCATGCGACCGACCACCTGCACCTTACGAGATTTGAATGTGGCGAATGACAGAGCTGTCCGAGTAGCTACATACTGGTCGAACAAAATCTGAATGGTTGACTACAGTTTGAGTTAATCGACACGAAAGAAGAAGAAGAAGAATACTTTTTCAAATTAATTTATTTCTGTAAATGATCTGAAATAGGTACTTTATCTGTAGAATTAAGCACAAGAAGTATTAAAAACTTTGAAAGCTGAGATCTTTTTTGTAAAGTGGGTATTTTAAGTAATATAATAATGTTAATGACGCTGCAAGCGTAACGTGTTTTATCTATCCGGATGGAACGGGATGATACCATTATTATACAATGCATTGTCTACCAGCCAAACTTTAGGTTAAAAAGGACAACGTTGTGAACGGGTACAATTAAAAAAAATTAACAACTTTTATACTTATATATATATATTAATAATACACATATTACACAAGTAAAATAGACTAATAAATACCAATAAAAAAACGAGAAACCTATTAAAAATTATTATGACTAGACTTCTGTCTCTAGATAAGAGCTATTTAGTCTGACTTAAATAGTGGACACGAAGTTTTCTTTTAAATGCGAATTCAGCCTTTTAAATGCCAAAGTGCGGCACGTTCCAGAGCTTAATTGTTGAGACAGCGTAAGAATTGCACATAAAACCGGTGCGTTTTGAAGGAATTTGGAGGAGTAGATTTTTGAAAGCTCGAAGGTGGGGCGGTACAACTGTGAGAACTGCCTAACAATTTCACTTGTTTTGAACATGGCGGTAGTGTGATGTGACGAATTAATATTAATTATATTCCAAAAGACTACTATTATGTGGACGGCTACGGCATTACCTCCGATACAGTGTATCTCAGTGAATACATGGCATAAACACGTGGTGTTAACCACAAAAAATTAATATGTTTCTGAAACAATGTTTATAAATAAATGTTTCTCAATAAATACCACTGTTCAATTTAAACACACCATAATGAAGATGTCAAGCTGTCAACCTCAAAGCTTTGATAAAGCTTCTTATTGTGGAATTGATGATACATCTCAAATTTCTTTTAGGGAAATAGCATAATAGCAGTAATAGGATGTTTTCTAAGTCAAATTGGGTTCGGCTATGTACGAGTATCTCGTATATTCTTGTAAATAGCTATGAGATTTAAAAAGCAATACATTGAAGGTATTAATTTAGGAGTGGATGTATGTAGATCAAGAAATTATTTAACAAAAGGTGCATTGGTAATATCAGTTTCTTAAGTATTTTTAACTTACAAAGTAATTGTTTAAATGCGAAACTTCTTGATAAATAGTTGTTTTTTCTTAATATTGATAAAACTATATGCCAGAGGTAGGTAGGTTGTTTATCAGAATAATTATGATTAATGAAAAATTACACATTGTAAAAATTTGTCTGTTCAACTGTTTTTATCCTTCTTTTACATTGCAACAGATCGACATGATATTTTAGATAGTAGGAGAAGTAGACAGTAAAATAGCCACTTATCCACGAAAAATAAAACTGTTATTTCCTTGAAAAGTGTGACCAAACTAAAAATTGAAAAAAGAAAAATATATAACTACCGAGCGGAACCTGGGTATACGATAGTCAACCATTAGTATGAAATAATATCTTAAACATTAGAGCTACATACGACTTGATTCGGATATTTTTATTTTTTTAATTCTAGCTTTGTTCTGATACTATGTAAACTTACTGTAGAACAACGGTTTCTTAGGCTTAATGACGATTTTCATTTCACTAATAGAATAGAATAGAACACAACACGGAACAGTAATTGCCATTCCTGTGTCCTCAGGGGGCAAATTCAGTCCAGACATCGGCAGGCTCGGGTATTTTATGTGTATATGTTATGTACCAAGTGATTAATACGGTATTCATAATGTGTTCTTTTTTTAAATTATTTTAATATTGACATTGGTTTAAATATAGAATAAGCAAGTACGATTACTATTTAAGCAACAATGTCGACGGAGTCTCCTATTTCTGTCTGCAGGGTCTAAAGTAACCTGCAGGCAGAAAACATGAAGCAATAAAGATAGAAAAAAAAAAAAACATGAAGTTCGAAGATCAGGTCATCTCCTTCGAACCTAACCTATTCCGTGTCGAGGCGCCAGCTCCCGAGCTCGCTTCGCTCGCTGTTGGACTAATTCACTGACCATAATTATCGAATTGCCCAACAATTACGTAACAATAATCATAATGACCAGACAATGTGATAAACATAGAAGTTTAAATCAGTATTCATTACATTGCCCGATTTGACTTGACTAGATTCATAACGCCCGGGCATTATACATAGTGCCCCGATTAATCACTTGGTCCATGACATATCTATCTTTACTAATATTATAAAGCTGAAGAGTTTGTTTGTTTGAACACGCTAATATCAGGAAGCGGAACATAAAGGAAAAATGTTGCAAAAACGGGAAAAAATGCGCTGTGTAAGCGGTTAAGGTTACGCAACATTCATGTAGGTAGCCAGTTGACGGGAGCGAAGCCGCGTGGGACAGCTAGTACTGTATAAAGAAAATGCAAGAGAAGCCAAAACAGGCCACTATTGTAGCTGTATTGTGGGAAAAAGGACTCTCAGCTGCTGTTTGCACGCGATAGATTTTGTCTGATACTTAAAATTGAGTGGACATCAACCAAATCTTAGCACTAGTTTCAGACAGTACAATTGTGAGTCACGACGTCAAAAATCAGGTTGATGATTAATCTAGCGATGATGATGTCCAAATGTAACGTGCTGTTTAAAGAATAAAAAGTTAGCCATATTACCACTTTTACTGTTCCTAACTAATACATAACAAAAAAAAATAATTTAAACAGTTATTTGAAGATGTAAGTAGGTATTTAGTAGTAATTTAATAGTTAATGTCGCTTGTGAAGAATGATTCCATAATATGTATATAAAAATATTAGTTACACTAATATAACTCATTACAGACTGAGTTTACGATATAAGACCACATACACTAATTCATTCATAATATTATTCTGCACCATACTGTTTGTTTAAATTTGTTTACCATCCATACTAAATAAAATTACCATAAGCCGGCTCGTGTGCTGTTCATGTCTTTAAAAGCACTCTGGAAGTACAGCAGTGCGTTGATTTGAAGTAAGAATTATGATTTGACTATCCTTACTAATATTATAAATGTGAATGTTAGTTTGTTTGTTACACTTTCACGCAAATACTACTAAACCGATCATCATGAAATTTTGTATATATATTCTTGGAGGTATTAGAAGTAACATAGGATATCTTTTAAAAAAAAAAAAAATATTGTTAATGGCTTCACTGCGAGCGAAGACGCGGGTAAAAGCTAGTAACACATAAAAACAACACAAGAACTCATAAAACCAGTTGAAGTAGCAATTATACACAAAAGATTTTTAAGGGTTTTAAAGTAATTAAAAGGTTTCTTTAAACACCCATAACTTCTTCATAAGTTCGGAATGAGTTTTCGATATAATAATTCATTCATAATTATTATTCTGCACCGATTGTTTCATATTTAATCGACAGCCGCGGGAAAATACAAAATGCTCCAATCTCCATACAAATTTGTTTCATTGTCCTTTCTTTTTGGTTTTGCTACGAAAGAACAATTTAGGAAAGTTTGACGATTAAAAGTTTTATTTTAATCCTTTTCAAGACCCCAAAAGTTCCTACTTTATTAAGTTCCTACTTTATAGTACTACGCTACGATACTACGGTACGGTTATAACATTAATGAAGTTCATAAACTATGAGGGCACCGAACATTGTTCTAACGATAAGACAAACAGAATTGAGGGAAAAAATTAACTTCGCCTTTGAAAAACTTTAGTCCCCATCATCATCATCAGCCTATTAATGTTCCCACTGCTGGGACACAAGCCTCCTTTCTGTGAGAAGGAATGAGCCGCCACGCAAGTCCAGCGTGGGTTGTGTTTTTATGTAGGTACTAATTTACAGTTTTTGGAATTTTTCTTTACTTTTGCTATATATAAGATATTGATTTTTGCCAAATTTCTTAATTCTAGGTCAACGGGAAGTACCCTGTAAGTTTTGATTCCCTTGCGAGTGTAAAATGTGTGCTTGACAGACAGCCGGACAACAAAGTGATCCTATGAGGGTTCCGTTTTTCCACGCACACCCACTACTAAAGAGTGTAAATGAGAAAGTTGCCAGTTGCTTAGAAATAGCTGACATATATATTGACTGTGCGACAATGACACAACGTCCAATTTTATTAAAATATCTTTATTTGATCTGTCCTTTGTATGAATCGTAATCGCGCCTTTCTGCAGAAAACCGTAATCGAGCCATGCACTCCATTGTTCAGGTTCAATTTCATCAACCTCTAATACCATAACAATTAATTAAATTATTCCTAACTCATGACAGGACGACGTCATCAAAACTTGACGAGCTCTCGTCGCATTAATTAATAATAATAATTAATATGGTGTCATGTCGTTGTAATTTGCCGTACGATGCGTGGGTAGGCTCGTTCGGAGCTAATCAATTGATCATGTCCTACAGTGTACTTGAATTAGAATTTGTTTAGTCGTACAATGTACCCACTCAATTTAATTTTATTGAGTACTAAATTCTGCAAACGGCTTCTCCGGCGTGAAAAACAGATTCATAATCTAAGGGAACATATTCCCAGAATAAAAAGTATTATTTGAAGGTTGAATTTTCTGTACTCCAAATAAAATAATATGTTACATAAAATAATTTAATGAAATGCTATGCATATTAACAAGGAAAAGACAGTGACAAAAAAATACAAAAGTATAATAATTAAAAAAAATCAAATAAAGACTAAAGTGGCCTTTCAAAAAATCAAAGCAAGAAGGTTGATTTTAAAACTAAATAGTTCCAACACTTGCCCTTCTTCTGAATAGGTAATAGGCCATCATAAAAGTTAAACTAAACCTAATCCTTTTGTTAAACACAGATGTGTTTGCTTAGATATAAAGTTAGTTACATATTCTATACTGATAATACCACTAGCAACAGTATCCCTTATAAAATTATGTCTTACATCAATGTGTTTTGTTCGCGAGTGATGAATGTTGTTTTTTGTTGCATTTGAGCTTTCTGATTATCGCTGTAAGTATATACAGACACCATTGTCCAAACCTAAAACTTCCTTCATTAAGTTATTGAGATATATTGATTCTTTAGCAGCATCACTAAGAGCTATATATTCGGCCTCAGTCGTTGACGACTGTGCGCTGTTTACGAGATTCCCATGAAATAGGTCCATTTAAGTAAAATACATATCCAGTGTAGTATCTCCAGTCATTTAGATATGCGCCATAATCTGCATCAGTACATCCCGTAAGTACTAGTGTATTTTTCTTCTGGAATTTAAGTTTATTGTCCCTTTCAAATAACGTAGAACACTTTTGCTGCATTCCAGTGAATTGTGCCAAAGTTACTATTAAACTGGATTAACACTCTTAGTACGTAGTTCCTACAGACAGATACGTTAGAGATCCAACAAGTCTTTGATAAGGTAAGGCAACCTCTTTCTCTTCATTTGAACGATTTCCTAATTTCAGATGAGAATCGCGGGAGTACTAGCAGGTTTTGCAACAGTCATTGCAAAATTATCTAGTACTTTTTTTAATATATTCTTCTTGATCAATGGTTATTCCATTTTCCTCTTGAATGATTCTCATTCTTCAGAAATGTTTTAAGTTTCCCAAATCCTTGACTTTTTAATTGTTTAAAATTATTTTTAAAGTTTTCTTTATGTCAGCATTATTGCTGAGAATGCAAAAATCGTCAACGAAGATTGCGATAGTTAAAATGCAAATTCCTTAAACTTTATAATATAGACAATGATCATGTTCAGACCGTTTCATTCCAAGTTGCATCATTCTTCATTTAGATCACCGTTGAGAAACGCATTTTCAACATCCATTTGAACCATTAACAATCAATCAATTATTCAACATCTATTTTAATGTTCCATTGTGCTACAAAAGCGAGTAGTAATCTTACCTTGAGAGACGTGCGACAGGTGCGAATGTTTCATCATAATCCATGCCATAAGTTTGTGTAAACCCTTTGGCTACTAATTACGCTTTACAGCGTATGTTTTTCCCGTTTTCATTTTTCTTTATCTTGAATACCCATTTGCAACGAACTATTTTTCTATCTTTAGGTCTATCAACAAGGATCCAAGTCTCATTATGTACAAGTGAGTCATATTCGCTTTGAAGAACTTCTTGTCATTTATTTTTATCATCAGAATAAATAGCTCCTTATAAGTTAAAGGGATATCGTCTTCTACAGCTTTGTACAGAACTATATCTTCTGGCCACTTTTTCGTGATTCTTCTACCTCCCTAATTTTTGTTCTTTTTTTTAAACTTTTGAACAAAATTCTTAAGAATTAATTACGATCGAGCCTAAAAAACTACTAACCAATTAAACTCTTACGCTTACTTAACTCTCTCCTACTTACGTGATAGATTATGTTAAAACTAAGAATAGTTTCCATTTGCACTTCTACACAAGTCCGTAGCACTTCCTTAGAGTCTGATATAATTTAAAAACACTGTGTTCATGTGTTATATGTATAGCACAGCGTTGTCACTATTATTCATTCACTTTTTACACTACACTAATTCAAAAGGTTTAGCTACCTAATAAAACAAAAATTGTAGAAAAGTTTCACGAATTTAAAAACTTAGTCGAGAACAAAGTGATAAAAATATTTAAAAAATAATTTCAAATTCACGAAATATGAAGCACCTCCCAAAGATTGAGTACTCATAGGTCCGCAAACGTCACTGTGAATAATTTCCAGTAAATTTTACCATTTTGAATCCAATATTTTGAAAGAATTTTACCTTCCACGCAAGCAATTCAGTTATTTTTAATAGATCCAGCAGGTTTTGGATACTATCAAAAAATCTAAGACAGAAGGTTGAATATGAAACTAAATAGTTCCAACATTATTTGTCAGTGTTTCATCTTAATATGTTTAGCCGTAAAGACATGAAAAGAGAACAAACAGACAGACCATCAGAGTTACTTTAGCATTTATAATATTATGATGTATGTTTAAAGTATACTTGTTCGGTTCATGTTCTCAATGATACTCAAAGAGATAATTTAATTTACAGGGTAATTTCAGAGTCAATGGCATGGTAAAAGTTGTTTATATTCATGAGTACCTTCAACCCCTAAAAGATTGCCATTCCCAGTAAATTAAACTTCACCCTGTATACAAATGTTCAAGGATGTTGCTTCCATTGAATTCCATTGAATGACTTTCAGATTAAAAAAGAAACGAAACTTCGAAAGCATTTGAAAAGTCGTAAATTTTATTCAATTTAACACACAATTTTTTATTTTTATTTAACGATAGGCTCGCTTTTGACCACTTTCTCGACTGATGGTATGCGATGATGTGGTCTACGGTGAAGTACTCTTGTCTAGAAATAACCTATTCACTTTTGACTTAGGGACCTCAAGGTTGTAACTTTCAGGAAACAAAGACTCTGACAGGAAATGCCATTCCTTAGCTGGGCGCACAATGATAGTATTAATATTAGCAAATCCCTTTGTGCGTATGGGTGGGATGTCCACCATGTACCTATGGCGCATTGTCATACGTCTTGTAGTCCGATGATGGAAAGGGCTAGGCAGAATCAAATTGTGCAGTTCCATCGCACACTCCCTGAAATGTAACCGATAAAAAACTGACAGCCTGGCAACTCGGCGTCGATGTGCGAGGCTCTAGAGCTTTGACGCGACCAGTGCATCAAAGCCAATAAGCCTCTTGGCCCGCCTGTCAATCGGCTCAAGTGCATTGAGCTGGTATTTGGCAGATTCATCCCAGAGGTATGCTAGTATTATATAATATTATCTGTGTCAGACGTGAGAGGAGTACTCCATGCATGACCGAACTTGCGCTTAATACAAGTTAAGCAGCTGTTCAGTTGTGAAGTACCGTCTCACCTTTGCTCAGATGGATCGATCCCTGAGGAAGTCCGCAATCCAATCACACAGACCACTAGGCATACCGAAGGAATGAAGCTTACCTATGAGGCTTTCGTACCAGACCTTGTCGAAAGCCTTCGAGATGTCGAGATGGGTCGTCGAGATGGGTTTACTGGTTGACGTGTAAAACTGCACTCCATGGGCTGTCTCTCGATCTCCTTTAGAAGCTCCGGTTTGGCGGATACGATCCTGCCATCATCGGTCTTCAGTTTCGTGAGCTGGCTCTGCCCAATACACAGATCTCTTATGCCGCTCAATCTCTTCTTTGATACTTTCGGTATTAAGCGGCGGAGGTCGCTTTTCAAGGGCTTTTTGATCCGTCTATTTAGCTGCCGGTATTTCAACGCATCGTCTGAAGACTGCAGGATCATCTCACGCCTCTCCTTCATGAGCTTGAGAGTAGGATCAGAAAGCTTTTTGTTCCTATCTGTGCGGCGGGTCTTGAAAAATTTTGACCTGACCGTATGTCCATACGGTCGGGTCAAAATTCTAAAAAAGCTTCCATCGTCCACGGAGCTCCCTAGGCACTCGAAACGATTCTGTAGTTCGAGCTGAAAGTTCACGGAATTTTGCATCTGGATCTGTGCTGGACGGAGCGTGGACTTTGACTTTCGTCGAGACCTTTCAAGCTTAACATTAATGTTCGATGTGCCTCTTATCATGCGGTGATCGCGCCCGGTTTTCACCTTATTGATCACAGAGACATCATTGAACATTTGCTTCTCGGTTGACATGATGAAGTCAATCTCGTTTTTAGTTGCACCATCGGCGCTTTGCCAGGTCCGCTTCCTGTGCTCACGCTTTGTGAACATGGAGTTCATTATGTAGAGGTCCTCCTTCTCCATAAAACTGACCAGTAGTTGACCCCGGTGGTTCCGTCGTCCAACTCCAAATTGACCCACTTGCAGCTCATCCTCGTCTCGTTTGCCCAGTTTTTCGCGTTGAAGTCCCCCATGACAACGGTGAAGTGAGTTTTGAAACCATGCATGGCTCTAGAGATATCCTCATACATGGTCACTACCTCGTCGTTGGAGTGTACCGAGGTCGGGGCGTAGACCTGTATGACCTTCAGCGAATATCTTGCGGATATTCTGAGTATAAGGTACGCTACCCTGGTCGACACTCTCTCGATCTTCAACACGTTCGTCGTTTACAAGGGACTTGTGGACGATAAACCCGATACCACCCTGGGACTGCCGGTTACCCTCTCGGAAATAGAGCAGGTTACCGGATTTGAGCATTATCGAGTCCTCCCCCTCTCTTCGGACTTCAGATAACCCCATAATACTCCATCGCAACCTGCTCAATTCTTCCTCGAGTTCGGCTATCTTCTCGTCGGTCCGGAGTGTTCGCGTGTTATATGTTCCCAGGTCCAGTCGTCGGTGTTTATTGGGGTAGCCGGGTCCACTCCGGGGATTCTACGCACCCCTTGCAACACCATCGCCTCGACCATATACCGTAGCTGAGGGTAGACGGGCTGCCGGGCACTCGAGGCCGTTTTATCTGCGTGCTATTCATTTTGGTTTGGGGGGGTTTGCCATAATCGCCACGCTTGGCAAGCCAGTTGGCTATCGCAGTTTGTTGTTAAAGAGCACAGAGAACGCTGCTGCCCATTCTCTGGGGTGTCCCTTAGTCGCCTCTTACGACACCGACGGGAAGATATGGGATGATTAAATTCTTTACGTTTGTCACCATACGGTACCTTGTGTGTGTGCTGCAGTGCTTTCTACTAATCAGTGAAAGGAAAACGAATCATTTTACATACTTTTGTATTAGGAACAAGGACAGCGGCTTGGGATATTATAACTGTATATAAAATGAGCTTAGTATCGTGTTTATTGGCTCACAAATAAAGATCACCGAGGGACAATGCGTTAGGCTATAAAACCAATGAACGGGAAATCATGCGCCCTGTATTACGCATTTACGGAAGCAAAATGTAATAGGATTTTATTCTATGATACCCACAAACGCCGTTGTTTTGTAAAACTGACACGTTTTTCCAATTTGTTAGAAAGTAGGGTAGCAGAATTTTGCGCGTAAAATAATAAAGCAGATTGTATGGCTCTTAATATTTTGGACATCTTTTGTCACAGGAAATTGTTACCAGAATGTCTCTGAAGGGTATGAACAGCTTATTTTTGTTTTTGTCAACACACTGGCAACATGATGAGTATTTGACAGTGTTATGTATGTACGAGTAACGCAATGGTTGATAATTTCATTAGGGAGATAATATTAATATATTAATTAGGTGCCTACGTCTTTTTAAATATGTCGTTACTGAAAAGTCCATTACCTATTTAAATAAGTTATTCCTTTTAAGAAATACCTCGTTTTAACCGCCGATGGAAAAAGAGGGTCGTTATAAGTTTGACGTGTGTATTGTGGGAGTGTCGGTGACTCCCAAACAGATGTACCGAATTTGTTACATTTTTAAGTTCTTTTTTACCGACTTTAAAAAAAGGAGGTAATCAAATCGGCACGTGTGTATATTATGTCGTTGGAACTGCACACATGTTATTCTATGTGGGCTTCTAAACACGTGTGCCAAATTTCACAAGTGTATGTCTGTATATTTGTATGTTTGTGTGTTGTTATGTTTGTATGTTCGTGTGATTGTAAGTTTGTGTTTGTATATATGTATGTTTATATGTTTGTATTTTGTATGTTTGGATGTTTGTATGTTTGCATGTTTGGATGTTTGTATGTTTGCATATGTGCATGTTTGCATGTTTATATGCTTTCAACTTAGGGAACAGTGCAAGTCTCATCAAAATCGGTCCGGCAGTTCTCAAGATATGGAGCATACAAACGTTAGAGTTAAGAAATTAAATACAAATAAAATTTAAAACATACGACACAAAAACCTCTAAAAAGTAAAAAAGCCCTTGTACTCACGTCGGGGGACCGCTAAGTAAATAAACTAAAAACCAAAATAACAACTTACGTATATTTGTATAGTAAATACTAAGGCTCAAAAAACACAACATGACCACAAATTCCCAATCCCAGCTGTCAAAACTTTCTCTAACGATCTACTTTAACTTTAACGTCACTATAACATTATGCACATTCGGCACGTACTGTAAACATTATTAGTGATTAATGAAACAACATTTATTACTGTCCTTCTGTGAACGTTTCAGTCAGTGAAAAGATTTTTTTAATTCTCTACGGATGGTAGCGCCATGCGTTTATTATGTTTATTTGAAGTTAGGTACGTAATCAGGTAGATAAACCTACTTTATTTAGTATTTTTTGCTGGGTTGTTTTTACCCACCACTGGGCTAAGGCCGGGACCATATCTTGCCAGCCAACTATATCGCCTGTAATCTCTATTACTTCTTAAATATACTTAGCTGATAAAATGGAAATGGAAAACTATTTCTGTACAAACTGTAGAGACGGAATAATGGAAATCTATAAAATCTGCTTGGACGGCTCTCTTTCTAAATTTCTATTTTAAGATGTCTGAGGCCGCACATTGGTGTCTTCCTAACTTGAGCATGTAAAATTTTAAAAGGATTTTATATATATGCTTAGAAAGAAAAGTTATTTTGTTGCTTTCATTCATTCCATTAGATATACTATATCTCTTCTTTTACCCATACTCAATTATGCTGATGCCAGCTATCTTGACATTACTCAAGAACAACTCGATAAACTTGAGCGGCTTCAAAATGTTTGTATAAGGTTCATATTCGGGTTGCGCAAATATGACCATGTTTCTGAATTTCGTGTGAAGCTCAAGTGGTTGCCAATTCGCCTTCGCCGGAATGCTCATATTCTTTCCATTTTATATAATGTGCTCATTACTCTTTCCACCCCTTTTTACCTTAAGAAACGTTTTCAGTTTCTCCACGATTCCCACACATCTTGCTTAGGTCATCACATAACTTACGACTTCAAATTCCAACACATTGCACGACTTTTTTGGATAAATCCTTTACTGTCCAGGCTACTCGTCTGTGGAATGCTTTGCCAGATCCAATCAAACGTGCTCAATCATTGCCTGTGTTCAAAAGACTGGTAAAGGAACATTACCTGTCGCTGTCTTTGTCTTAGCGTGTCGCTGTCTTTGTCAACACGCTAAGACGTTTTTCGTTGGATTTCATGCAGACACTGTGATTGTGATTATCAATAGAGTCATTCATAATTTATTTTTATTGCCATTATATTTAGTATTTATGTATATATTACGTAGCATATGTATTTATCTGTGTATCTATTATAATATAGTATTTTAACATTTTTTTTTATTGTCACACCGATGACAACCCCACTTCATGTCCAGACAATTATTGTCCATACCAGGTTGCCTGGAAGAGATCGCGGATTGCGATAAGGGCGCCCATTGTATATGTATTAATTTTAAGTTTTTTTTTAAATTGTATTTAAAGGTGTACAATAAAGCATATAATAAAAAAATAAGTACTATTTATGATTTTACATAGGCCTACTTAACCTATATCTGTTAGACAAACTTGCCTAAGAAAAACTACAAGTAAGTCCGTTTACGTTTTGTCTTAATACAGCTTGCTTGTTGCTCAGCTCGTTTTTTGGTCTTGAGCGAAAGAAATAAATGTAATGCCAACTGCGGTGTAGGCTAAAAATACAGAACGTGCCTGCTACGTACCTCGCTTACGTACATACGTAATTGATCATAAACACACGCCAGTTGTGAGTATGACCATACTAAGTACGCACTTGACTTTTATGTATGTGTTTCTACGGGCCGTACACTCCAGCGCTTTCACTTCTATAAAAGCTTATAAAATTATTGAGATTGGAATAACATCCCGCTACAAGGTATTATCATAACAATCGCGTGGGCAAACTTCTTACTTTACATTTGTCGGGTTTAGTCAATAGTACGGACGTCAAAACAAATCACGAGCACGCCACCTGTCGGCAAATCAAGAACAACTACGCTGTGGCGCGCTTCCTCTAACGACCTGTGTGGTGGCGACACAGAATATAAGGGTTGAGTACTGACCGCCCTAGAGCTTAGACGTTGTAGAATCGGTATCGATCAGTAATATTAGTGAGCAAGATTGTAACTGTGAACTATTTAAATAAACCCAGTGTATCGAATAATTTATGTTATTTCATTTGCACGACTGTACCCACCGACCTGCCCATACACGATGTCTTCATCCTGACTTCCCGATGGTTTGCATCTATCGGCCAGCCATGATGCGACATCAGAATTGGGATTCGGTCGTGCTAATGAGATCACACATAAAAACAATGCTAGTGAAAATGGCGGTTACATTCTTGCAAAAAAATGCGGTGTCAGTTGAGAAGAAAAAACAGTACTGGTTCGTTTCTGCGACTACCCTCAGTCTTGAAAAAAAAAACCAGTCTAGAGCGGAGCAGCAAGGAAGCTAGCAACAGCCAAGGAGCTGGACAAGTCAAGGAGGAGCGAGTGGACGTGTGGAAAGATCCATACACATGGATCTTTAAGCCAATCTGGTGAGTCGTTTTCATTTTGTTATTGCCTATGGCCAAGAGTGTTCATTATTCAAAATTCTGGTTTTGTGGCGGTCAATGGATCGTCGGGGTGGCCCGTGTTAGGTTATAATTTCATGTTAGTTATCGATGGTCAAGTTGGGTGTTGTTGAAGGGTTCTACTATCACTGGCGGTAGCCCTTGACTGGCCTTGGCTGACTATCATTGTTTGGAAGTTAGAATACCTACCTGGGCACTTGGGACATTGTAATGTGTGGTTCATGTTTTGGACAGGGTCTCTGCATTCACATTCAGTGTTCATAATAACCCATTTTGCCATGCCGGTTTAGGTTACTACACCGGTTAAATTCCATCAAAGCTGTGTATGGTTAAGATAACCGTGTAAACAAGTACTCTCGTAGTGTTTTTCATGTTTCAGATACCATATTATGTCGCAGTGGAGCCTCTGCTGCTGCTAGCAGTTCAGATGCTGTATGCGAAGGCTGACCTGTCAACATCTGAGAGGTTAGGAGGAACGGCAGACTAGCAGTTTGAGGTTGGGAGCGCGCAAGTTTGAAATGGAATACTCGGTGAGTCGCTTCCATGTTATTTCGATAGTGAGGTGGAAGGTTCTCTACTGAAGAGATGCTATTTCGAGTTTTAAGCTCCTTAATATTATCAGAGTTAGTTGTTTCCCTTTTGTTAGCAGTCGGTATGTAAATCTTTGAGTAAAAAGTGCGAATCTTTTGGGAAGGATCCCCGATCACCAAGTTCCTTGAGAATTAGACATCATAGTTGATGACAGTGGTAGTGAAACCAAATCTGATTAACATGTCTACTCATGCGACAAATTCTGGACCGCCCCTCATGAGTAACATGTGGCGATGGGTCTACGAAGAGGTTTCGTTGAGTATGCATTGCCTTTGAATTATGGTAAAGATTAACGGAAATGTTACAATTACTTTATTTTGTTGTTGATCGTCGGAACTTTTCCTAATCAATAGTGTTGTGTGGGAAACTCTATTGTGAAAACTAAATGGGCCCTTTATTAAGTCCGCGATAGGTTATTATGACAGGACAGTGATAGTTATACAATGAAAGCTTTAAATAGGAACGCTTAGGACCTACAAGTATGCACGCGGTAGGTTAGGGAAGATGCCAACGGGTCATGTACCAGTCGATGTTGATGTTAAAGGAATTTTGATGATGATGAGCAAGCTTAAAGTGTCTAGTAATTCAGTCTATCGAATGTATTATGATTGACCGTACCAGTGGATTCTGGTGGAGGTCGGGGTCTAGAGACCGTTGTGAGAGCAATACAATTGCTGGTCGGCTAGAGGGCCGTGGCGTTGAAGATTTTACTCGAGGGTTTCTTTAAGCTTGACAGTTTTTGCAGCAGCAGAATTTTTAAAGTTGGTTTGGATCGATTTGTGATACATGGCCCAGGGTAATGATTCAGTTAAAGAGTAGAGTTCTAAAATTTCCCTATTTTCACGAACCCAATGATCTATTTTGGTCAGGAGTAGCCGAGCGTTGTGTGGCAGCTGTTGACCTGTGTGGCAACTGTGAGCCTGTGTGACACTATGTCTGGTGTGAATGTTCATGTTTATGTTAGAGACCTTGCAGAAGGTTCATTTTGAGTTATGACGTTGAAAGAAGGTAAACTCGCATAGTCACGCCAGAGGTGAGGTCACCATGTTAATGTTGATGACGTTCGAATCGTCAAGCCCTCATTAAGAAAATTTAAATAATTTTGGTATTCTAATTTTGATTAACAGAATTTATAAAATTGCTAATAAAAATTTAAGGGTAGTAAAATTTAAGTAAGTACCTAAAGGGCAAGAAGGTTATTTGGAAGTTTGCGAAAATGATGGTGATGATGATGAATGGACCGTGACGACAGATGATGAGTTCGGTATGTCTTTTGTACCTGTAATTAATAATACGCCCTCGGAGTCAGAGGAAACATTTTCCATAAGCTCTCGCACCTTAAGTGTAGATAATTCCGAAGCTATAATAGAATCTTTGGAATGATCAATTAGTATGTGGTCTTTTTTACTTTTGTGGAAGATGATCATTTTTGTAAATGGGATGTCAAGATCACACCTGCTTTAGTGGGTGACGATTCAGACCAGTTTGACTGTAACTGCGCTGTAGGAGTCTCACCTGCTTTAGTGGGTGACGATTCAGACCAGCTTGACTGTAACTGCGCTGTAGGAGTCTCACCTGCTTTAGTGGGTGACGATTCAGACCAGCTTGACTGTAACTGCGCTGTAGGAGTCTCACCTGCTTTAGTGGGTGACGATTCAGACCAGCTTGACTGTAACTGCGCTGTAGGAGTCTCACCTGCTTTAGTGGGTGACGATTCAGACCAGCTTGACTGTAACTGCGCTGTAGGAGTCTCACCTGCTTTAGTGGGTGACGATTCAGACCAGCTTGACTGTTACTGCGCTGTAGGAGTCTCACCTGCTTTAGTGGGTGACGATTCAGACCAGCTTGACTGTAACTGCGCTGTAGGAGTCTCACCTGCTTTAGTGGGTGACTATTCAGACCAGCTTGACTGTAACTGCGCTGTAGGAGTCTCACCTGCTTTAGTGGGTGACGATTCAGACCAGCTTGACTGTAACTGCGCTGTAGGAGTCTCACCTGCTTTAGTGGGTGACGATTCAGACTAGCTTGACTGTAACTGCGCTGTAGGAGTCTCACCTGCTTTAGTGGGTGACGATTCAGACCAGCTTGACTGTAACTGCGCTGTAGGATTCTCACCTGCTTTAGTGGGTGACGATTCAGACCAGCTTGACTGTAACTGCGCTGTAGGAGTCTCACCTGCTTTAGTGGGTGACGATTCAGACCAGCTCGACTGTAACTGCGCTGTAGGAGTCTCACCTGCTTTAGTAGGTGACGATTCAGACCAGCTTGATTATAACTGTAGGGGTTTTCTGTTGTAAAGAAATACCTAGACCAGTGATCCTTTCGAGTTGCTGCAGGAATCTCACCTGCATTGGTGGGTGAAGATTTAGACCAGCTTGATTGTAACTCTAGGGGTTTTCTGTTGTAAAGAAATACCTAGACCAGTGATCCTTTCGATATGTAACTATGCAAAATGTTTCCTCACTCACCTAGAGTATGAGTCAGGATTGGACGAGCGAATACTGTGTGGAGATTTTGTGTGTTTCAGAAAACTTCCCTATGATGGGAGACTGGTAGAACGGAGTGGACTAAGAACGTGTAGCGCAACACGACATGAGATGGCATGGAGCAAGGACAAGAAGATAATGCCTGCGGGTGATAGATTTGGGGAGTCTGTCACCTAAGAGAGGCCCGAGAAGGCGACGTGCTGTGTTCCACGCTCGCCTCTCAATAGGAATTATGGCCTAGAGAACACCATGTGGTTTTAGTCAGTAAGAGTCTGACAGACCCCTCAGCTTTCCCCAAGGGCTGAGGACATCCATTGAGGATTTCCACATACGAGGACGCCTGTATCGCAGGATGGCCGTGTCGGGTTTAGTCAATAGTACGGACGTCAAAACAAATCACGAGCACGCCACCTGTCGGCAAATCAAGAACAACTACGCTGTGGCGCGCTTCCTCTAACGACCTGTGTGGTGGCGACACAGAATATAAGGGTTGAGTACTGACCGCCCTAGAGCTTAGACGTTGTAGAATCGGTATCGATCAGTAATATTAGTGAGCAAGATTGTAACTGTGAACTATTTAAATAAACCCAGTGTATCGAATAATTTATGTTATTTCATTTGCACGACTGTACCCACCGACCTGCCCATACACGATGTCTTCATCCTGACTTCCCGATGGTTTGCATCTATCGGCCAGCCTTGATGCGACACATTCAACAAATTGTTTTCTATTATGTACTAGCGAACCACTCCTATACACAAAGCATCTGATTTCTATTTACATTTTGAAATTTCTATTCTAATGTGGTGTTCACTAGTATCACTAGTCAGGGTTTGGGGTTCATAGTAAAACAACCAGTTTTATCAGTAAGTAGACAGCACTGTATGGGGACGTAATACTGCGCAGATGTTAACACTCAAGTGCAGGCGACGTTTACTAGAGCTATGTGCTATCACATATCTTCCTTTCTACTCAAAACAAAATAAAGAGTCACCCAATAAGTTGAAATTATCCCACGGGAATATACTACCATAAAAGGTAGCCTATGTGCTATTCCAGACTATAATCTATAGCTGTGCCAAATTTCATTCAGATCTGTTCAGCCGTTCTGTCGTGATTGACTAACAAACATACATCCATCCAAACGCATTCATAATAACTATTAGAATGATATAAGACTAGATTTTACCCGCGGCTTCGGTCGCAGTGAAGAAAACAAAAAAAAATATTACAAAATATCCTACGTTACTTCTAATACCTCCAAGAATATATGTACAAAGTTTCATGATGATCGGCTCAGTAGTTTTTGCGTGAAAGCGTAACAAACAAACTTACATTCACATTTATAATATTGGTATGATGTATCTCAGTAAATGTTTGTATTTTTGTAGTAAATGGTTGTATTGTTAACGAAGCCGTGCTGGCACATCAGATTGATAATAAACATGTCAGGAAGATGAATCATAGACTGAGAGTATATACAAATAGAAAGCTTTTTTATCAAATCGATTACAGCCGGAAGAAACTTGAGAAATTCCCATTCGTCTTCGTAAAGTTTATTATGTCCGATGGGATTTCATCATTTGAATACGATTTTTTTCGTTACATTAAAGGTTTACGATAACCTAACAAATCGTGTGCGGTTTTATGTAAAGCATTATATAATCATTCTCCTTTTCCGCGCCGAAGTCGTATGGCGTATTTATTGAAAACATCGGTCATGGTAGTCTATCTTGATAAAATAAACTTGACAGTAAAATGGCATACCTAATTAGACGGAATTATTGCTAATCCTTTACCATTCTATTATGCTTTAAGGGAATGGGAAAGCATTATTAATTTTAAAAAGGGTTATTAGCCTGTGATGTATGTAGCCCACGGTTGGGACACAGGTCATCGCTCTATGAAAGGGAGAAGGTGGTAGTCCACTTCATCGGCCCAGTAGATGGGACAAGACCTCTCTGTGAGAAGGAATGGTCCGAAATCCATCATGCGTGCCCAGTGCGGGTTTGTGGATGTCACGTGTCTTCGAATTTTTGGTTCTACTATATGCCGGTGAAAGGTACAACTATACAATATTAACAATGTTTGTAGCAGCTGAATACATGAAATATTATGCAACGGGTGTGTTGTGTCATTCCAACCCGTTACGGATAGATAGCCCAGTAGATACGGATTTGTAGAAGTCATATGCCTGGGTGTAATGCCGGTCCTCTCGGTATTTTCATTCACCGTTTTGAGAGCAGTAGTGATGAAATAAATAACACATAGTAAAGATTTACTAATATAAAATATTTAATTACTAACTACTTTAAACACTACGAACGAATATAAAAATGGCAGGGTTCATTCGTCGTCATTAAAAAATTCGACCACATAACTGTCAACGTGAAAATTGCATTGCCATGATGGATGGCAATGCTGGTTTTCTGGCCGAGGAAAAGCACAGCCCTATGGTCACGTAAAGTAAAGTAAATAAAAAGTAAAGTGCCTAAACTTACAACTGTAAGCCGAGGCCGTTACCGTTGAGTCACCACCACTCGCTATACACGCATAATTTCATCGTATAAAATACCTGAATATCAGCATGAAAATTGATTAGATTAGTTTATACTGATAATAACTCACCCGACATTTGTACTCCTTCGCACATGCTAGTACGATGTCTCGACGACGTGTCCAGGCGAATTCGAAATACGCATCCAAAGGCCTAAAACAGACAAAAGTAAACTTTATATTGAAACGGATAAACCCACATTATGGACCACAAATATATTAAAGAGTTCAAATTAATCGTCATGGCGTAACGTTACTAACGTAAAGGACATGGCCAGAATTTGTATAGAACTGTGCCCTAACAATAAATATTCATGTACATTGACATACAGTACGTCTTATTATAGCTTAGAGGTATGGCTTTACAATAGTTTAAATTTTATGATCAAAGAAGAAGTGCGAGTCACTATAAATAGGATAAGATCGTGATAAGATAAACGGATAAACTCAAGACTCCACCACAGACTATACAGCACCAAGGCATTGCGCGCGCGTAGAAACGTCAAAATGACTAGGATGTTCGGATACACACTCTGGAATATATTGTCGATTCATTCAGCATTTTAACATGATGCTCGGCAGCTCAAAAAATGGTGTCTGCGATAATCGTAAAAGCTTAACTCGTATTTTAGAGGTATTGGTTAAACTTTCGATTATGGGCCGCTGATTTATGGCGCGGGGAGGGGGGAGGGGGAGGGAGAAGGCAGGGCTAACCCCCTATACCATCCCCACCACTCGGAGCCCCATGATTATGGAGATATCCATGGTTAAAGTTTTTAGGTTAGAATAAAAAGTTCCATCAATATCCATCGATTTTTGAGGTGGCGAAGGGAAATGGGGGGGTAGGTAGGCTACCCCACTGTATCATCCCTACCCCGCGGAACCTCATGGTTATGGAGATATCCATGGTTAAAGTTTTCACAATTACTATTTAACAACAATGTCGACGGAGCTCCTATTTCTGTCTGAAGGGTCTAAAGTGACCTAACACGAAGGAGATGACGGGTGCTGAGTTCGCTCGCTTTGCTCGCTCGCTTCAGCTCCCGTCATCTCTTCGAACCTAACCTGTCCGTGTCGGGGTGCCCTCAGCTCCCGAGCTCGCTTCGCTCGCTCTTGGACTAATTCACAATTTTTTATCTCACGAATTAGGTACATTGAAGTAAAAATTATGACATTAAATAGAATAAAATTTCCGAGTCTGGAAAAATTGTAAAAGCTTTCTATTTATGAGTACTATCTACAAAAAAAAATGAACTTCCAAATCAGAGGCCCATGATGGAAAGTTTAGCCAGGGTATTTACCTTAGCAATACGTTTTTACAGTTGTAATTGTTTTATATTCTAATCTGACCATCAGGCGTACTTCAGAAACAGTGTTTGTGTTATGTGTGTATCCAAAAAATGTATTGCATCGAAACCGCACAAAAACAATTAACACACATATTTTTTGAACTTTTTTGTCGCCTGTTCTAGACAAATGTAATCGTTGCGATTAATTTTAATTTATTTTACAAGTACTTTTCACTTATTAATAATTACTGTGCATTTAAATATTCTGATTGATCCGGAGGGCAGGATCTGGCAGTTTGTGAGTGTGTTTGTTACTTCTTCACGCCAGGACGGTTAAACGGATCTAGTTGAAATTTGACACAGATATAGATTATAGCCAGGAATAGCACATAAAATACTTCTTATCCCGGGATTATGTTTCCTCTGGATAATATTCGACTACCACGTGGGCGAAGCCGCTTGCAGAAGCTAGTTTGAATATATTTTCCGGCATGTAAAATGTTTAAAAAGATTTTATATATATACTTAGAAAGAAAACTTATTTTGTTGCTTTCATTCATTACATTAGACATACTATCTACTATTTTACATAGGCCTACTTAACCTATGTCTGTCAGACAAACTTGCCTAAGAGAAACTACAAGTAGGTCCGTTTACGTATTGTCTTAATACAGCTTGCTTGTTGCACAGCTCTTTTTTTTTGGTCTTGAGCGAAAGAAATAAATGAAATGCCGACTGCGGTGTAGGCAAAAAAAATACATAAATCTCAATAGGCGTATGAAAATTATCCCTAACACCTTCTTATAATCTCTTCCTAATAGAACAATGCATTTCAGCATTTGAGATAAGGCCATTGCATTTTTGACAGTGGCAATAAAATCACAGAGCTAATTATGATATCCCATTGTTTAACCGAGCATCAAACCTTTTTTTTTTTTTTGAATATCTCTCGTGTCTCCTGTGCGGGTCACAAATATATATTTTCTTTTATTTTCTAATAAGCCATGACACATATGTAGCTCATTCGAGTTGCATTAGCTAGCCGGCCTCTTCGGTCTTGTTGGTAGAGGTGCTACTGCTGATCATAAGGTCTTGGGTTCCATTCCCGGATCGAACAACATGTTATAAGTTTAATCCATTAAGAAATTTATAGAAGATGCCCGAAGACTAGATTTGTGCCCGGTTGAGGACTATTACAAGGGTCTTAAATGTAAGTAGCGAAATGCGAGGGTACTATCTAAATGTTCGGGGAATACAATCTTGGCGTATTGTTATGTTCTGAAGTCGAGTCATGATATACCACTAGAATCGTAGATACAGCGTTAGGCGTCCAATTCACCTACAATATTTTATTGCGCAATACAATTGAACTTCTACGGGTAATATTGAAAGGTTGAACACAAGGTTGATGAAGAATACATTTTATTGCATAATATATATTGTGCAATAACATTGTAGGTGTATGAGACGCCTTAAGCTGGATAACGTTAATCTACCATTTACCGTATCTATTATGTTATTTGTTGACTTGAATGTCTGCTGGCAGTCAAGAGAGTGCCATGCTCTTTCAAATGTTTCTCTGATGGTGGCACATGTGTTGGATCATTCGGATTCCTTCATGATGGTTGAGCTGAGTGGTGCCAATGCATGTGCCATGTTCGTGAACGGGTGCCAACAGTTGGGATTAGTTCAACAGCTTCATTTTAGTTTATTTTTGTTGACTATCCAAAAGTAAAATAAACCTTGTTTGTTTCTACCTTCAAATGATTTTGTTGAAATAAAGATTTTTGATTTGTCCAAAGTGCTCGATTACACGAAAAGATAGAAGATATTTTACTCTGTACAGATTGCTACCATTACAAAGTTTGAAATAGATGGACAAAGGTCTCAAAACCGCAGACGTCCGAAAACCTTCGATTTTCAGTTAATGTACATGCTCGACCGTAAAATTACGCACCTTTACGAACTAGCGAAAACGGGAGCTTGGGGCTAAATAATAACGGGTCGGTCCGTAAATGGGTGACTATACATTAAATACCGAGACGTGTTTCAAACTTTCCAATGGCCTTGGGAAACACGTAAGACCGTTGTTACGGGCAGTCATTTGCAGATAATTTGTAGTCTCGAGCCTGAAAGTCTGACAACCAGTGATGCCGTAGAATATCGTGTTACCCCGTATCTGGGTAGCGTAATTGCGTTACATATAAATAGCAATCATCCCATGTACTGTTTAGATATTCAGCTGTATCTGCGCCCTAATTGCGTAGTAAAATAAATCACAGTTTCCATCACAACTGAAAGGTGATCTTAATCCAATACTTTTGAACTGTGAAAATTTATTTATTTATTTACTTTACCATGACACGGCCAAAGCCCAATTACATAAGTTAAAGATATGTTTATAAAAAAAAGCATTAAAAAAAAACAAACAGCAATGATACTATTTATAATTACACGGCAGTCATACGCTCATCTCCCAATACTCCATACAAAATCTTCTTCCATTCGTCCGCGAACACATCACAATCGGGCTAAGCATCCAAGAGAGCGTTGAAGACGCCGGGTGTACGAGGGATGGGGGACTGGGCTCGAGCGACGGTTCGACTCCCCGGTACGGCGAACAATCTGTGCCTCCTTCTACGTCTATACTTGACCGGGCAAAAAGATGGGATAATTCGTCGTGTAGTTCAGGGCTATCAGTCTTCTGAGCTCGAGAAAACTGTAGCCTAAACAGCCTAAGAGGAAGTTAGAAGGGATAAGAATGGATAATATCCATATAGACGCTTATACAGATACCTCAGAAAAGCTTTCTGAACCTTTTCCAAAATTAGTGTGTATTTCTTTTCATGAGGGTTCCAGACACATGCACTAGACTCCAGCTTAAAATGATAGAGTGACGTCATTACCCTGTTTGCTAGAATGAAAACTGATCCCAGCATAGTAGGGGTAAAAAGCTAGGCAGATTAATTAATACAAACACGTATCGCTTTCGGCCTTCACTCACATTCAACTTGTAGTTACAATAAATAGCGTAGAAACCTTATACTGAAACACAATGATAAAACAATTATTTTGTAAAAACACGATTGCACCTGTTTCGTAGTCAGGCTTCGAATATACTACGTTCGTAACACCATAATATTCCTGTTCATTCTTGAATTTTGCAAAAAATGCCACATATTTATGCTCGCAACTGTACTAAAAAAGATTTAAAAAATGAACATCCATCTAAAATTGCCCGAAAGCCGAAGCTAGCGTGGCTTAATCTTGCAGCTGGATCGCTCGCAGTATCAAGCTATGTAACCGTATTGCCCCGGGCAATGTGGTCCCTTTAAGTCCACTATGTTTACCCGGCGATACAATTTAACATTCCCAGGGGAAAACTTCTAAGAAATTCAATTTGTTGCGGCTTTTAGGATTTTGTTTTCATTTTGCAGGCTGTTTTTTGTGAGAATAATTAGGATAAAAACACAACGTAGCCGTAGGCGAGAAGCGAAGCCAAACAAACGTTCTAAAATATTCGTGCCAAGCACGTGATGCGGCCGGTTGCACACATTTTAGAAGGTTTTTTTTCGCCCGGTGACTTGCTAGGCTCTAAGCATTAAGTAATCCACCTGCCAATGCGGTTTCGGCCTTATTACCCGACTGCAAACCAAGGCAAGGGTTATGTTTTCCGCACGTATCTTTTATGAATGTAATATTCTTTTCTACCTCATATCTTTAAAACCGCTGCATGTATATAGTTAAGACATCGTTAGATATCTCTTCACAGCTCGTGTTGTGACCAAAAAAACAAACACGACGGATTTCGTTTGCCATATTTTGAGGGTCTCAATTTTCTTTTTCTTCCAAACACATCGAGTGGGATATAAAAAAGGAAGGGTTTTAAGAGTAGGTTCAAGAAATATATACCCTTTATACGTTTAAAAATAATTCGAAATAAAATGATAACTAAAATTAAACAAATGTGGCGGATTTTGGGCGCCATATGCGGGTATCCCAATTTTTTTCTGTCGAATCCTTGAACTGGGTTATCAAAATGAAGGATTTTAAGAGGCGATTACATAAATATGTACCACTTATATTATCAAAAGTAGTTCGAAAAATTGTAAATAAAAAAGTTAATTTAAAAATCAAAAACTCATCTGTTGAAGAAGTGAAATAAAAAGCTGTAAACAAGAATAAATCATGCTTTGCAATCGGAGGATACCTACATATTCGCGAACTCGCTGACCCCCTGATCCTTTTAATTATATAATGGTAATAATTAATATTACATACATACAAACATACTTACGGGGCGGTTAAGTTCGGCAGCTTATGCTGTTAGAAAAATTCGTCAATTTATTGATATAGATACCGCGAGGCTGGTCTATTTTAGTTACTTTCATAGTATAATGTCTTACGGTGACATTCAGTCAATTTTTATTCTGCAAAAACGAGCCATCAAAGCGATATAAAATCTTCGCCGGCGCGATTCTTTGAGGGAACTGTTTAAGGACATTAACATCATGACCTGTCAATACGTTTATGAAAACAACATGTACCATAAAGACTAGAAAGAATTAACATTTTTTTTAGGAAAAACAGCGATAGACATAATTATGTTACTAGGAATAGGGACCAATTAATTCAACCAGGTTTCAGGTTGGTTGAAGTAGCATCATCTTTTATGGGTTACTGTATAAAATGTTACAATAAAATACCTCCCCACATTCTAGAACTGAATGAGGCAAAATTCAAAACTTGTATAAAACGCACACTATGCAGGCAGGCATATTATAAGTTGGGGGATTATATCGCTGATAAAAATGCTTGGCTTAACGATAGTGCTGCTCCACAGCCACTAGGGTACAAAAACAAGTGATAAGCAGAAAAGTTCTGAAGTATTGTTGGACCTGCTGAAGACTGTATGAATATATTTGAGCTGAGTGGTGCCGATCCGTGTGCTATGTTCTTGAACGGGCGCCATCTTTTGGGATTGGTCATAACTTAGCTGCCTCGGCCTGTTTTTAATTACCTATTTATTGTATTTTTGATTGTTTGTTTTACTCCAGACGGTTTTACGTGCAAGTTTTTTTTTACATCGTTCTCAAATATATGTATTTTTCCAACAAGAATAATGTAACCAAATATATGTTAAACACTTTTTTTCAAAAGAGTAAGTGTGGAGTTTCTTGTCCGTTCTTCTCCATAACAAGAATAGAATGACGTTATTAATGAATGAGAATTGACGTTAAATGTGCCGCTTAATGGCCTAATTGAATGAAGAAATTTTGATTTGATTTGACATACAAGATACGCGTGAAAAAACATAACCCTTTCCTTGCAGTCGGGTAAAAAGAGGTAAATAAAAAAGTTAATTTAAAGATCAGGATGTCAGCCAGCTCGCGCATATATATCGTCCGACTGCACAGCATGATTTTCATCTTGTTTACATCTTTTTAGTTCGCTTCTAAAGCAGTCGGGTTTTTGATTTTTTTAAACGTTTCATAGAAGGCTGGCAGGCAGTCTGGTTAGATTGGAAGTGACACAAACATAATTGGAAAAAAGGCTAGGAAGATTGAGAATTACCCTACTTAAATATGCGTTTACAATTACCAAACGTTAAAAAAATGGGGAGGCGAGGAAAATTAATTCTTAATTATTTTTTATTGCCCAATACTTATTGCTCACATACAATATTCTTCGTGTAATTTATATTCTTGAATCATCGTTTCAGAATTTGTTTTTCTAATGTAATTTTATTTCGTACATGAACGCAATACGCGTACATGGAGTCAATGTAGTGAAAAATTAGGAGCGTTTAGTCTAGATCGGGATGATAATAAAAATCTTTAAAATATGTCTCATTTTACAAACGACTTTGAAGGTAAGATATAGCAGTCTATGATCTGAAATTGCCTAATAACTGTAAAGGTAATTGATAGGATCTTGTAAGTAAAGACATTAACTACATTCTGAGAATCTAACCTACGTTTATTACTTCTACAAGGATGTTTTCGACGTAATTTCGGATGAGAACCCTTGAGAGGGTACCTTGTCGATGACATGACTTACTATAGTGGCTCGGATATTAGCTTTTATTGCCACAAGCCGCGAGTTGAACCTAAGTTGAACTTACCTGTCTAACCAGAAACTACAGCTTGGCTTGGTAAGTTTAATCAATTGGAATTTCTTATAAATTATTTATTCTAATGAATGCATTGAAGTGAAAATGGTAACGGGCCGGTAATAATTAGACTACTATATAGGAATTGTTTAATAATACATACAAATATATGGTGTGATATAGTTTTGGCAGGTAAGTTATTGTGAAGTAAAAGTACTTTGCCAAAGTCACTAACACCCAGTTTTTGAGACGAAAATTGTTAACGAGTCAAAATTAAACACTTGATTTTATAAGAAAATCGTTGTGTTTATTTTCGTTTCAGAAACCAGGCGATATTATTAGATATTACCTGTTTAAATCCTCTCCTATACCGATTGTTCATGTAGCAGTAAATGATGGGATTGTAGCACGAGTGAGACATAGCCAGCCAATGGCAGGCGAACCACATGTACGGCATACCGGGCCAAGTGGCCCACCTCTCGTCTTCTTCATGAATCGTCCATAAAACCTGCGAGCAAAGAGTTTTGTTATGGTTCGTAGCACTTCCGTAGCGCCTAACCCTTTGTGCTTCGAGAGTGCTACGGCGTAGGCCGCGTAGAAGGCATAGACGAAATTTTACTATTTCACTTTTTTATTTTACATCGGATATTTATGGTAAAATTCTGTTAAAATCTCAATTGCTTTACGTGTGTAGACTACTACTTTTCCTTATACTTTTTATCTGAATCTTTATACTAAAAAGAGGTAAAATTGTTTATTTGTTATCTGTGGAAGTACGTGATTTGGTTTTGAAAAATCTTTGTCGGGTTAAAAACTTCACTATGGCTGAAGATTATTTTTTCTAAGGCCACTGATCCTGTGGGGTACCCCACGAAGCGAAGCGGCAAAAAGAAAGTTTTTTTATTAGTTTAATTTTAACTTTCCCTGTGTAGAAAAATATATTACATTCATGCTAACCTCACCTCACTCGTAGAAGCTCTAAATTGAATGTAGAAGTTGTTTTTGGAATTGTGTATTTATATTATTACAACATGTTTGTACCCACATAAAATAGAGAAAGTCAAATACGTATCTTTTAATTTATACCCTTTTGAATTTCATATTTTGAGTGTAATAACTTTTAATAACTTCGTGATAACGTGTATTCTTAACGTAAATAAAATTTATCAATTAAGTTCATTTCGAAGTATAAGTAAGAAGTATTCATACTATTCATTAAAATCTTAGAAATTGTTACATTGTGAGGCAACTGATAATTCCAAGAACCTCAAATTCGGTAATCAATGAGCACAAGACCCGTGTGGTGGATTACAGCCCACTCTATTCACAGAGCGGAGGCCTGTGTCCCAGCTGCTAGAATATAATAGGACAATTATTGCGTTAATTATTACCATGTTGTGTCTAAATTAGCATATTAATAAACAATACTTTTTCCTCTTTACTTTCAACCAAGTATTTTTACTTCAAAAGATTTTAAACCAAACTTCTTAAAACTGCATTTAGCTATGCAAAGAGACTAAGTAAATCGTTTATATTTTCACTGAATTAAACAAAGTTTGTTGTTTAAATCGCTTTACAGAGGTGGAAAAGTGGTCTAACAATCATTTTGATCTTAATAATATTAAATTTGCTTGGCATTTCTTTAAAACATTTAAGTAACAAGTCCAAACGATTTACTTTCTCTTGTCACTGTAATCATGGCTTTGACAGGTAGTCAGGCAGTCTGCTTAAAATGTTTGATTAATAAAAAGAAATAGAACCCGATATTACATAATGTTTGCCAAACTATGTCACGTATGTAAAAAAAAATGCGTAAAATGTAATGTGTATGTGTAATCCCACTGCGAAAATCTGCATGTATTTTCTTTTTATTGATTATGATAAATGATTTTATATCTGTAACTTTGTTTTTACAAACACTTTTACATGTCGATCATTTTTTTTTTAAACTTGTTGAGGCCAGCCTTTCCTATCTAACAACTCTGAGAAGATAGGCCGAAACAAACTCAGAGGTCACAGTCTCTTTTAAACCAGCCAGATTGAGTGGACCTGTTCAATCAGTGCACGAATTTGTCAATAACCGAGCAGCTAAACTCAGAATTTAAGGAGTTCAACGATTCGACGAACAATACCGAAGAAAGGACACTCGGGTAGGCCACATAATTTACTCAAACTGCCAGACCATGACTAACTGAGAATAAAAAAATAAATAACAATGATCCACATAGTCTTCACATTCACAATAATTGAAATAAAATAATAAAATACTTTAAAAAGTAAATATTCTTGTCATTACAAGAAAACCAAAGAAAAAAAACTAAATTGAGGATGCAAAAAATAAATTAATTGGAGCAGCTCAATCCCAAGTCTTTTTTATCCTCAGCGTAATCTTTAACGGATTTTTAATAAATTTTATTTTCATGAATGATACTTGATAGTAGAATTGATTTATGTAGCTGCCTGGAAATATCTACTTACTCTCGTACCGAAAGCACAAATGTGTGACAAGCTGTTACAAGAAAATTATATCTGCCATTTTTAGTTGGTTTGGTTTGGATGAAACCAATCAAAAATGGCACATCGTGTGGGTGTGATCGGGTGTCAAACCGAGGCAATCAGAACAATTTATCGACACAGAACTGTTTCAATCCGGTCGGTCTTAATGTTTCCCGAAGCGGAATCTCAATCACATCAATTTTTAGACTTTGTAGAGCAATTTAATGAAACTGGAAATAGTATGTAGGCGTACAAAGCGTATTCGATTTATTATGGTATTGAAATGCAAAGGAAATGTTCATCGATTTTTTTTTTGGTAAATAGTACGGATGACCGTGTAAGTGGGCGCGGGTTTTTTGTTTGGTTTATTATCTTATATTTGAGTTATTTAATTAAATTTTGTGATTTACTAGCTTTTGCCCGTGGCTTCACTTCCGTGGCCCACACCACAGAAGTCACATTATAGGTATTTTCGGGTTTAAAAATAACCTATAGTACTCGGTGATAGAGCTTTCTATCGGTAAAATAATTATCGAAATCGGCTAAGTATTTTCGGAGATTAACCTTTACAAAAAAACACTCCTTTATGATACTAGTCGCTCTGTGATCTGTAGACCTCACGAGCCTGTTTTTTTGATTTTTGTCGATTCAGTTAAAATTCGATATAATTATCGAATATGCTCAAAAAATTTCACGGAATTTTGATGGAAATGCGAGGAGAACAGTCGGCCAACCGCCGGACATCTGGACATAAGAAAGAATTTTTGCCAAAGCTGAAACGGAGACGCTTCTCTCCCACCTCTCGCCGGTCGGTCAATTAGTTAAGACACATAGTGTACATACAAAATATAGGTATTGTTTTCCTGTGTCATATTATGTTAATTACTTTACACGCTATTGTATATACTCAAGTTCCTGAAACTTAACAGACAGATGTGTTGCTGAGGAGTTTGCGTCACTTCTTCTTATGACGTAAAATGGTGTCGAGTGGGCGTTTTGAGGCTTGTTTTAGAACTTTGACGTTCAAAAAGTGCTGGCTCTCAGCCTTATTTGAATAAATGACTTTTGATTTGGTTTTAAATGACCTTTTAAAACATATTTTTATGTTCTTAAGGATATTTCACTCAATAGTTTAAAGCTTCAATCCTATCGTACTTCCAAGTAATATTACAAATTTGAAACTCTGTATGTTTGAATGTTATTTAACAGGCACGCTTCATAGGGTTTAGAACAAACACAAGCAGACCATGGATTACGACTTAGGTTATTTTTTATTCCGGTGGGATAATTTTTGACTTTCACGCGGACAAAGCCGCTAGTAAAAGTTAAAATGCAAAAGATTATCACATCAGTGCTACAAACGGTGTCCCTCTGTTCCGCAGACAGAAATTTCATAGCATTTCCTTTCGCAGAAAACGTTCATATAATATTTGGTCCTTGTATTTTTATTTTAACAACGACTATTTGCTTGAATGAAACATATTTCACAGAAACACAATTTAATGAATTTTGCTATCACATTTTTTTATTAAATAAACTTTTCAAACAGTAGAATAATTTTTAGCGAATATTGTTTGATCGGTGTATTTTAATAATAAAAAAATATTTGTACGATGATAAAACAGAACGTTTTCCGCCATTTTGTGGGTCGCCATTGGGTGGGTATGACCTCATATGACGTGTCATTCATTCCGTTCCTTTTGCAGCTTCATCTAAAATGGTTCGTAAACCGAATCGGGGCAACCCGACTTCAAGTAGCTTTTGGCTGCTACCTCTAGAGTGTATATAAAACCAGAGGCGCGAAGAGAGAGCAACCCTCGCCCGCTGTAACAAAATATAGGCATGGATGCATATGCTTTGTTACATAACGGCGAATGGCTTGCACATCCCGCAACGCCAGAGACGATGCAGAAGCAACTTTAAAGTGTTTTGAGGTATGAATTGAAGCTTTTTGAAACTGCCACTCGATGAAAAGTTTTTTTTAGTAATAAGTTTTATATGAACAACAATATGAGGATAAATAATATTTGATTTGTTATTATATTTAAACATAAAATTATATTTATCCAAAGTATTCTGCGTATTGATTATTCTATGAAATGATAATATGAGAAACACTTTATGTGAAACGAAATTCTATAAAACTGTTCTCTATAAAATAACTTACAACCGCCACAGACTTATCTGTTCCAGACACAATGACGCTTGCATGTCATTTACTTGGTAAAGTTACATGAATTCTACAGAAAATTGTTTTAGTTCCTGGAACTTCTGCTTAACAGATCCTACTACTATTTTAAACGCAAAAGTTTGTGAGGATAGATGGATGTTCACGCCAGAATGGCTGAATGGATCTGGATGAAATTTGGCACAGAAATAGATTATAGTCTGGAATAGTACATAGGCTACATTTTTAATATATTTTTTATTTTCGTCTATCTCGCGGGTGGAGCCGCTAGCAGAAGCTAGTAAGTTTTAAACTGTTAGAGTATTAAGTTGGCCATACACTACACGCTAGGATATGTTGGCACGTGGCAATACATAGAGCTATGAACGTGCACATAATGGAAGAAAATTGTGCAGTCAAGGGGCTTTACTATGAGATTTTAAAACCATCAGATGAGAGAGAAACAACGCTATACTGGACAAAAAGCATTATAGATATGTCATCTGATCTATGAAACTTGATTACGTTTGACATGTATACTTTATCAGGGTCATTACAGTGACGCGTAAAAACAAACATAGTGCCATTTGTGAGAAAGAATCGGAGCTATACGGGACAAATAACAATATACTTATTTTTTTTTAATTTTCCCCACACTTAGTATTTTTCTTGTATGTATTGTGAGTGCGTTTACATAACATATAAACTCACATACACAAACAGCCATACCCAGAACAACTATTTGTATGTCATACAAATATTTGTTCCAAGCGGGAATCGAACCCGCGACACGCAGCGCAGCAACCGATCGCCAAGCCCACAGAACAGAAAAAACGCCTTGCTAAGCCACTGCATCAACCGTGCCGCCATTGTGATTGACAATTAATGGTATGGCCCCAGATATATCCATCCCAGTGTGTATGGCCAGTTTAAATACTTAATCAGCGTAGATAAGAGCGACTACTTGCAATAAACATGTTGAGCGGCAGCCAGCACATTGTGAACACCGTCACCACGATCACCATCATCTTGATCATCTGAAATAATAACATATTATTAGAATTAAATCACAACTTCACTAGGTGAAAAGTGTGTCAGGACTATACGACAACCCGTAATCATAGATGTTTTTCTACAGATAGAATAATTTCCGTCTATCTACGGGAGTTTTGATGTTTAAGTTTGATTAATCAGCAAATTCGCAACAATGTTGAAAAGTAGATAAAATCTTCTTGTTCACTATGTAACCAAATTATTGGAAACACCGCAAGTTTATGAAACATCTGGAGCGATAATAATCTCTCGATAAATTGTACTTAGAACCTTAAGTTCACAATAATTTAAGCCGACGAGTAACGCCAACTACCTTGAGGGAACAAAACGCGCACTCGTTTCACACCCGCGCGACCCAAAATTTTGTAGTTTATTGTAGTTTTCTTATTATTCTATGAGTTTAAAAAAAAAGTTTCAGATCAAAATGTAGATAATTAAATTGTCTTTGAGATGGTGTCAATTTGATTAAAATACACCCAACGGTTTAGGCGCGATTGTCGTGTTTGTGTCCGTTTTAGACATAACTTTACAAATTAATTACAACATGTAATAAGAATAAAACTCAAAATTTTCTTAGATCAAATTATTAACAAAATGGTCTTATGTAACATATATTTTTTCAAAAAAATTACAACTAGCCGTTTTGACGGATAAATCGAAAACGGTTATTTAAAATGTTAAGTATCTAAGCTAGTTATTTGATGTTCTCTTATCTATTTTATCTAAAATAGATTTATTAATATATTTGAAATTTTTAATAAGAAATTAATAATATTTATTGAATATGATTTTTTAAAGTTATAATTACAAATTATAAAGTTTTGTGCATGAGAAATATATTAATTCGGACAAGAATTAACGTTATTTTTGATACTCAAGTGGTTAATTTATTTATTAGTAATATGAATAAATATGTTAGTAAGTTAGATTTTAAGATACAGGTATCCTTAATTATTGTTATCTCACTAACAATTGCACAGCTCTTCTATGTGAACAATTATTACAAAAATTAACAATCATTAACAGCTCAGCTCTTAAGTATAGTAAAGTGATTCACAAATAAAAGCACTTCTCAAAACTTGCAGGTATAATGTCTAAAAACGTAACGAAAGCCCGATAGTCAATAGCATTATGACGATGAACAACTACTAACTTTTATATGATTTGTCATTTTTAGCGGGTAGACAATTAATATACTCCAACTCAAATATAAAGAAGACTTGCTAATATTTTAACAATGAATTGAAGAAACAAAATGTAAAATATGTTATTAAAACAAACAAAAACTTTAGCGATCGGCAATCGGATTCGATCTTACGGCGCCAGGGCGTAAGATTTTATATACCGCACGTTCGACTTAAATTTATGCTTCATATTCCCCGCAACATTAAAGTGACAATATTTATTGTCACTTTAATGTTGTGCAATTTTGCAAGCGTGTGCGTAGAAAACGGATTATTGTGAAGCAAACATTAATAAATAGAAGTTTTACACCCATTGATTTTACGCACACTAATATCTATGCTGCAAACCTATCTGTTTTGCTGTGTGTACATTGGTGATTGAAGCATGTCTTGGTCTTCCATTGTTATGTAAGTTTTTTACAAAGTTGATTGCGATGAAGGTTGAACTTGGTTGTACAAGTTTTAAATGTCCTTGTCTAAGGAACGGTATTGGTTTGGCTCGATCTTCTAGTATTTTGTAATTCGAGACTTCACATGGATGAGGACATAGATATTTTTCAAATCCCTTTGAATGTCCTTTACAGGTAACAACAATCCCTTTCGATCAGTTGGTTAGCCGGAAATAGATGGGTATCTAAACGTTCTCTGTAAATGTTGGCGAGAGTATTTATCAGCATCTCCTATATTCGATTTAAATCATTTAAATCAAGTTTGGTACATGTAGACCATGTCCTGCCTGTCTTTACTTAAGGCAATGTTTCTTTTTATAATATTTTTTTCAACCTCTACAATTAATGTTTGGTTTTATAAGTTTTAGTAGGTAGTCATGATTTTATTGTAGATTCTGAATGTCTTTTTCGTACTTTTCGGCAAAGTCTGCGTCGAGCATTCCTAAAAGAATTCTTGCTAATTGCCCAACTCCATCAAAGTAATCTCGTTTTGGTCTTGAGTGTTGAGTGAGCAGCATAGAGTTGTAGTCGGCTTGGTGACTCAGTTCATGACGTAGGTGGCCGACAATTGTTTCGCAAGGCGTGTACTCATGAGATATTCTTTGGCATAGTTTATCTATCTAGTTTACATAACTATTGATCGGATCAGTTGCTCGTCACAATGAAGTTAAGTTGTAGTAAACCAATAGGATCCATTCGTCATGTATTAATTGTATTTTCCCAGCTTCACCGAAGTAAATCAGATGCTTGCTCGGTACTGGTGTAACCTCCAAGTTATTTGTCGTTGGCGCTGATTGTGCAAATCCCGTCGTTGCTAGAATGGATAGGAGAACAAGTGACAGCCAATTATTCTTGTTTTTTGTTGTGTCTTCCCGTTTTTATTATCTCTGTTTAAATTTATTTTCTAATAAGTAACTAGGCTCTTTCGGTTCTTTAAAGCAAGCATATAAAATTACTTAAAATTAATTGACCCAGAAGCTGTTCCACCAGACTATAAAATTGCGATTTTCGCCTGCAAGTACCTATAAATCAACCCTTGGAAGCAAAGAGCAGTATGATTTTTTATTATTATTCGTAAAATTTAACATCGCCAGCTTTTAGTCCGTAGTAGTTGAATTTTATGAGACCCAGGCGTCCATTTAAAAGTCCAGAGAAATAAACTTGAATTTATATTGTGCGTTAATTATGTGAGGATCATAAAATATTTATCATTGCAAGAAATGAGAATAATTTTGAATTAAGTTTTTTATTTTAGTACGAGTATATATTAGTACAAAAAATTGAATTTTCTTCCCACAATTTTATTTTAATTAGGCACTATAAAATCTGAAAGTTAATTATCATTATGTAAAACAAATAATCGCGTGTTGCTTTTAGCTGGCAGCGAATGTGTTTCTGAAAAGAAATTCTTTGAATGTACCACTTCCTGCAAATAAACGCCTTTGACTTTGATGTTTTCAAAACATGTTTTATTACTGTATATTTAAATGCTGCGGTTTCAACAAGGACATAACATCCCACATGCATTTATTATGTAGATCGTCTAAGACCAGCCCACAAGAATGTAATTTTCTTGTCATGTTCGATGCATATAACTTCGCTCCTGTAGTACCAGCACGTGTTCAACATCGTGTCACTAAAGTGTCCAATAATATGTGTTCGAATAACATGAATATTTTAGATATTCTACATTTTACTACATGAAAAGTATACGGATATTTTAGACATAGATGTAACGTTTACATTTGAGAAGATAAAACGTATCACATTCATTTTGTAAGGATTGTGTTGAGTGTCTTCGAAAATTTCTAAAAAAACATAGTGATCCTTTTTCGCTGACTGCCCCAGACAAATTGTGTTTGTAGGTATGCGCATAGATAGATTTGTCTGTTTTTGGTACGTCTGTAACTAGAAAGTAGTATAGAAAAAGTTTGGCACGTGTGTTTTTAATTAATATATTTTAATTGTTTGTTAACAAAAATCGTATTGTAATTGAACATTTATTTATTAACAACTAGCTTCTACCAGCGGCTTTGCCCGCGTAAAAAGTGTTTTATCATTCCATAGATGTTGTATATTCATACAACAACTATCCTATATTGTCCTTTCCAGGGTCTCAAACTATCTCCATGCCAAATTTCATCTAAATCGGTTCAGTAGATCCAGAGATTCATCATCATCATCATCATTTCAGCCGAAAGACGTCCACTGCTGGACATAGGCCTCCCCCAGGCGTCGCCACATTGACCGATCCCGTGCGTCTCGCATCCAGCGCCTTCCCGCAACCTTAACCAGGTCATCGGTCCACCTAGTGGGAGGCCTTCCAACGTATCGTCTTCCGGTTCGCGGTCGCCATTCCAGAACTTTTCGGCCCCATCGGCCATCCGTTCTGCGAGCAATGTGCCCTGCTCACTGCCACTTAAGTTTAGCAATTCTCCGGGCTATGTCAGTAACTTTAGTTCTCCTGCGGATATCATCATTTCTGACGTGATCACGCAAGGAAATTCCGAGCATAGCCCTCTCCATTGCCCTTTGGGTGACTTTAAGCTTTCTGATAAGGCTCATTGTGAGCGACCATGTCTCGGTCCCATAGGTGATCACTGGCAACACACACTGGTCAAAGACTTTTGTCTTGAGACACTGCGGTAAATTGGACGAGAAGATACCACGCAACTTCCCGAACGCCGCCCAGCCGAGTCGGATTCGACGGTTGACCTCTTTCTCGAAGTTGGACCTACCCAACTGGATCGTTTGTCCCAGGTAGACATAATCGTCTACAACTTCGAGTGTAGAGTCTCCGATCTTGATAGGAGTGGGTGCTACATGGGCGTTCACCATGATCTTGGTTTTGTCCATGTTCATTTTAAGACCCACTCTTTCGGAAGCTTTACTGAGGTCACCGAGTATTTTACTGAGGCTTTCCATGGTCTCAGCCATGACCACTATGTCGTCGGCAAACCGAAGGTGAGTGATGTACTCGCCATTAACGTTGATGCCTAGGCCCCTCCAGTCCAGAACCTTGAATACATCCTCCAGCGCAGCAGTGAACAGTTTCGGAGAAATGACGTCTCCCTGTCTCACGCCACGCTGGAGAAGGATTGGTTTCGAGGTCTGATCCTGAAGACGGACTGACATGGTGGCGTTTTTGTACAAACACTTCAACACCTCAATGTACCGGTAGTCGATCTGGCACCGTTGGAGAGACTGCAGTACAGCCCAAGTCTCGATCGAATCGAAGGCTTTCTCGTAGTCCACAAACGCTAAACAGAGAGGCAGGTTATACTCTTCGGTCTTCTGTATAACCTGCCGCAGCGTATGTATGTGGTCTACGGTGCTAAAGCCTTTTCGGAATCCGGCTTGTTCGGGAGGCTGGAAATCATCAAACCTGGCGCGAGACGATTCGTGATGACTCTTGAAAGAACTTGTAGACATGGCTAAGAAGTGAGATGGGTCTATAATTCTTCAGCCGGGCATTGTCGCCCTTCTTGAAGAAAAGTACCACCACACCCCTGCACCATGCCTGTGGCGTTTTGCCCTCGAGTATGACGGAATCAAACAGCTTCTGAAGGGCCTTAAGGACCGGTTTTCCACCCGCCTTCAGGAGTTCAGCCGTGATTCCGTCATCACCCGGCGCCTTGTTGTTTTTAAGCTGTTTCAGAGCCATCCTAATCTCGTACAGGCTGACATCCGGGATATCTTCGGTATAGTGACGGGTCAATCTAGCTCTTGGGTCGTTTGCTAGACTCGCAACGGGCTTGCTGACTGATGTGTACAACTGCCCATAGAATGTCTCGATCTCCCTCAGAAGCTCCGGTTTGGCGGATACGGTCCTGCCATCGTCGGTCTTCAGTTTCGTGAGCTGGCTCTGCCCAATAGCCAGATCCTTTGAAAAAACCTTGGAGCCTTTATTTCGCTCAATCGCGTCTTTAATACGCTCGGTATTAAAGCGGCGGAGGTCTCTTTTCAAGGATTTAGAGATCTGTCTATTGAGCTGCCGGTATTTGCACGCCTCATCTGAAGACTGCAGGATCATCTCACGCCTCTCCTTCATAAGCTTGAGGGTAGGATCAGAGATCTTTTTGTTTCTATCTGTACGACGGGTCTTGAAAAACTTAGACCCGACCGTATGGACAGCTTCCACGAACCCGTGAGTCCACTGAGCTACCTAGGCACTCGAAACGATTCTGGAGTTCGAGCTGAAAGCTCTCGGGGTTTTGGACCTGGATCTGTGCTGGACGGAGCGTGGACTTCATCAGTCGAGACCTTTCAAGCTTAATATTAATGTTCAATGTGCCTCTTACCATGCGGTGATCGCTCCCGGTTTTTACCGAATTGATCACAGAGACATCATTGAACATTTGCTTCCTGGTTGACATGATGAAGTCAATCTCATTTTTTGTTGCACCATCGGGGCTCTGCCAGGTCCACTTCCTGTGTTCACGCTTTTTGAAGAAGGAGTTCATCATATAGAGGCCCTCCTTCTCCATAAAACTGGCCAGTAGGTGACCCCGGTGGTTCCGACGTCCAACTCCAAATTGCCCCACTTGGAGCTCATCTTCGTCTCGTTTGCCCAGTTTCGCGTTGAAGTCCCCCATGACAACGGTGAAGTGAGTTTTGAAACCATGCATGGCTCTGGAGATATCCTCATACATGGTCTCTACCTCGTCGTCGGGGTGTGCCGAGGTTGGGGCGTAGACCTGTATGACCTTCAGCGAATATCTTGAGGATATTCTGAGTATAAGGTACGCCACCCTGGTCGACACACTCTCGATCTTCACCACGTTGTTCACAAGGGACTTGTGGACGATAAACCCGACACCACCCTGGGACTGCCGGTCACCCTCTCGGAAATAGAGCAGGTTACCGGATTTGAGGATTATCGAGTCCTCCCCCTCTCTTCGGACTTCAGATAACCCTATAATACTCCATCGCAACCTGCTCAATTCCTCTTCGAGTTCGGTGATCTTCTCGTCGGTCCGAAGTGTGCGCGTGTTGTACGTTGCCAGGTCCAGTCGTCGGTGATTGTTGGGATAGCCGGATCTCGTCCGGAGATTCTTTGCACCCCTTGCCATAACCTCGACCGCTACCGTAGTCGAGGGTAGGCAGGCTGCCGGGTACTAGGGGCCATTTTTTATTTGTGCTTTTCATTGGGGGGGTTTTGCCATAATCGCCACGCTTGGCAGGCGGGTTGGCGATCGCAGTATGGTTGTTACAGAAGCACAGAGAACGCTGCTGCCCATTCTCTGGTTTGTCCCTTAGTCGCCTCTTACGACACCCACGGGAAGACATGGGATGGTGAAATTCTTAACGTCCGGCACCATACGGAACCAGAGATTATAACTATATAACTCGTAATAAATAGTATAGATAATTAGTGGTCAATCCATTGCCAATGTGCAGTACACTCTGTGCATTATGTAACTCAAATGTTTCTCATATCACAGCAAAATTAATTTATTTACTGTGTGTTAATATTTTGCCGACATAATAGCGTGTGGTAGGCAAATTCTTTACTTATGTTCGATTACATAACATAACTTATTCCCTGCAAGGGAAGGCAGAGTTATAGTTCCTATACACACATTTCGATTAGTATATTATTTGTTTGTTCGTAGAAGTAGTGACAAAAAGTATAATAGCGTGCCACCACCAGGTTTTTTTCAAGGTAAATGATCTACAAGGCATTTATAAAAAAAAAACAATAACAAGTCTGAGCTGTCTCGGGTTTCCTTTCCGCAAGAAATAAATATTTGTATGGCTTACAGATTTTACTTCTTTTTTTATTTCATACCAATAAGTACAACATATACAACAAGTACCAATGTGACTTTTTCAATTCATATGTACTTTCTAAGTTTATCTTGGACTTCGCTGACAAAGATGATGAAAAAAATTGTGAGGAAACGTGGACTTCAATTAGTATTTGTAAGTTTGTGCTCCATTGGTGTAATTGCTGCAAGGGTAAACAATACAAAGAAAAAAACCATTTTAAATAATAAAAATTAAATATACCTAAATATTAGAAAAAAAAATGAAAAAACATTGAAATAATTGTATGCCTCCTTCAATGCATCTTTATGCTCCTGACACAAATTTCAGCGGGCTATCGAACACATCTTCCGACGGCATATTATTTATAGTTGATTAGTTGATGGTTTGTTGGCTGGTTGTTTGTAAACGCGCCCACGATACAGGTAAAATGCCTAGAGTAGGGCAAGGTTTTTTTTAATTGTGAAAGGCAACGCGGGGCCTCTCTAGGTACATAGATACATAAATAAATGACGTGGAATGTATGACTAAATAAACGTTAAAATATACGTCATAACGATGGCGTTTTCTGTTCTCTTACTACCTCAATAGGAAAAAGGTGTACAACTATGTAGTTATGTGTATGTATGTTTGAACTAACGTTGTTGTGAAGAGATTACACAATTTTATTATAACCCAGTATCTTACCCTGAAAAGATACAAGCCTGAACATTAATTTGACTGATGATTGCATTAACTTGATAGATTATGAGGTCTTGACATATAATTGCTTGATTACGCTATTGGAGATAAAGATTTAAGTAAGCACAGGCACGCCATCTGTAAGAGAGGTTGTCTAAGGAAGCTTTACCACCAGAGTGTTCAAGATAGCTAGGCGTTGCCGCGTTGTGCGGGGTAAAGACAGCAAAAAAAAGTCAGTTACGCATCCTCGCATCGAGGAGTATACGATAGAATTACATGAACTAATTACTCCTAGCCCGTTCCATCATCGGACTACAAGACGTACGGCGCTGGGTCATACATGGTAGACTTCCCACCCATTCGCACATATGTTTTGAGAATACTTTCATTGTGCCTACAGCTAAGGAGTGGAATTCCCTGCCGGAGTCTGTATTTTCTAATAGCTACACCTGGGAGTCTTTAAGTCAAGAGTGAATAGGTTTCTGCTTTACTTCTAGGCAAGAGTGGCTTATAGCTATGAGCCACGCTTGCCTAGAAGTAACCTATTCAGTGCGGCTTGCGTTTGACAAACGCGAGCCTATCAATAAAATAAAAAATAAAAACTTTTTTTCAAAAATTACGACCGACTTCCAAACAAAAACGTAAAAGTAACTTCAATTTCGGAAGTCGGTGTTCCTGTTTACGTCTCTTCGTTTATTGACACCGACTTACGAAATTGAAGTTATTTTTCACTTTGTAGTGTTTTTGTTTGGAAGTCGGTTGTGATTTTTGTAAAAAAGTTTTTAATTTTCAGTTTTTAGTTGTGGTACATAATGTACACGTTCTATAGGCTTGGTACCTACGCGTATAGTGCCCAAAGTTAAGCCAGAATAGATGAATCCAATAACATGAAACTTAAACAAAACCGTCGCAATGAGCGTATACCAGGGTGAACTGTTCACACCTTTGTACCTCTTTAGAGCGTACCAGTGTGATGTTATGTTATGAAATGGTGTATAAACATACATGCGATTGCATCTATCCCGAGTGATTTGCCGTCATTTGTTGAAGAGTTCTGAGGTATTTCTCCGAAGCTCTTCATCAGATCTTGATGAAAATGGAACCACATGACAAGCCCCAGCTTTCAAATAAAAAAACAATCATCAAAATCGGTTCACCCAATAAAAAGTACTAAGGTAACAAACATAAAAAAACACAGTCGAATTGATAACCTCCTCCTTTTTGCGAAGTCGGTTAAAAACAAAACACTCAGCTACACACTGTTCGCACCGTGCCAGCTCCTCGCACAGCTTTGGTGGAAACAATGTACACATCCCCAAGTTATACCGCACATCTCTGGTAGAAAAGCACCGTTATAAGGCCAAGGCTTATAAGCCCAAGCTCGAGCTCGTTATCTGTGTCAGAGGTTAATTGAGCTTGTGATCTGTTTTATAAGGGATTGGTTATATTTAATTCTCTCACAATGAGACATCATTAAATAGAGGTCCTTAGGTCGGGCAAAGTGTTATTGGTTTTATTTTACGTATGATATCGGAGTTGACGGCCGGAGTCTGGAGTTGTGTCTTATTATTTATTAAAACTTAATACATAAGTGCAAAGGCGGACTTAATGCCTTAGGCATTTTCTACCAGTCGACCGTAGGATGGTGCAGAGATAAAACAGAGCAACTAAATAATGAAACAAATAGAAAAAAATATATATTTATAAACATATATACTTTGATACTTACATACATATAAAAAAAGTTATTGAGAAACCGAATCCAAAAAACTATGTGAAGATTCTGCAATTTTCTTGCAAATACTCGTATAACATAAGTGTTGCTATGTAAAAGTTTATGAGGGTATATGTGTGTTTTACTTTTACGCAAAAACTACTGAATAGATATTATTGAAACAGCGTCAGAATCAGCATCACTCTGAAAGTCCTGACAGCTGGGGCTAAAACATATATAAAATAGGCATCGTCGATATGACATAGAAGAAAGAACATCAGAATAAGAGATAGGCTATAATTTATAAATAAATAGTGTAGAAGTACTAACTCCACGCAGGCGGAGCTACGAGCAGCAGCTAGTATGCAATAATACTAACCTTACGTTTAGAATGTTGTAGTCTTGAGTCCCTGGCATCCTGCGCCTCCCCTGGGGGCCTTCCTCCCCACACGGCATGCGCGATGCGTGCATACGTGCATACGAGCGCGCCAAGCGGCAGCGCAAACTGCAGGATCAGGAGCGCGCAGGTGTACTGGCCACTCTGACCCACGTGCTCCCACTGCTCTAGGCAAATGTCTCTGAAAACAGGTAGTAAGGGAGAAAAATAAGATACAGGGCAGACGATGTGGATGGTAAAGCTCGTAGCAGCATCATCAGTTAAGCAATGCTTGCCGAGGTCGTTCCGTGGATGGATGACCAACCATTACATACCGAGACTATTCCGTGCCTCGGGAAGGACTTTAAGTCGTTGGTAGCGACTATCATTTGAAGTCGGACGGAAGCTATGAAATCTGACATCAGTTTTGCCAAGGAGTATAGTGTTACCGGCTGGTTTGTGGAGGAGAAAGTCGCTCCATATAAATACTATTACTTACAGTAGTCACAGCGGATCTTTTTGTCTCTGAAGTAGGCTCTGCGAACCATTGCGCAAGAAACTGTCATCGAGTATACTGCATAACAACTGCGCTGAATCTTGCAGCCAACTTCAGAGACACAACGATCCACTGTGAGTACTGTAGCTAAATCCGGTTAAATTGGAAGCCGACCATTTGGGAAAAGCCTAGGCAGATTGTGGCCCCGTGATACGATGACGGTCCAGCGTTCTTTGGCGGCGTTATTGCTGCTGATTTAGGGTATAAGCTGGATAGTTGCTAAAATCTTTGAAATCACTCTATATCTCTTAGTACAAAAAGCAAAATACCATATTTGTAATGCCTACTGGCTGGAAGTCGGTGTTTTGTTTATTCTTTTTTGACACCGACTTCCGAAATTGGAACGTTCCAAAAGCATCTTCCGTGCTATCTATCATAAGGGACGGTCGGGTTCGTTGTGAGACAGCTTTTATTTGGAAGGGACACAGAGCGATCAAGAAGCGAACTTGTAAGAAGTTTTTTAGTAATAAAGTGTGATCAATTAAAGTCTACTGTTTAAATAATTTATCCCTGAATCCCAGCGTATCATAATATAATTTCACTTTTTTTAGAGCCTCAAGGAATCGAACCCATGCAGGACACCACTTTCAGCACCAGCAATTGCGATCACGCTACAAATGAGCTCAAGATTTATTCGCAGCCCTGCTCAGGCAACCCACCGCAACCGCAGCACATCGTGTGGCTCCTTTTTCAGTCTTCATTGTTCTTAGAAGATTACACAACAGCTTTCATTACAATTTAATTTTCCTTTTAATTAAATACCACTTGTTTGGTCTTGTACCAATTAATGTTACAAAGAATAATTTCTTTATTATGACTATTTGTGACTGAGAGCAAAGGTAATGTGAACATGATCTAAGAAAATGTTATGATTTTATAGTGAGTTTAATTATGAGAAGTAAAAGGATTATTATCTTAAGAAACAGAGCACAGGCTCAGACAAGTGATATTTTATCAACGAAAGCGACACGTTAGCAATAAATTGGTAAAATGCCAAGAAGGCTATCTATAGCTTGGCAAATTCTTACGTACTGTCATTGTCCGCGGATGCGGGGTACGTACGGCAAGCGGGTGGAAAAATGCGAGTGCACACGGGACGGCGGTCACCTGACGGGACCGTCGCGTCGCGTCATCCCAGCCACCTACGAGGACCATAGGAATTTCACGTATGAATTTGCCAAGCTATAAATGTCATGTGATTATACCCTTACATTTTGGCATTTCAACAATCGCTATCGCTTTGTCTAGACCCTAAGGTCTCTTTACTTACGCTTTACATAACTGATGCCATGGAGTTGGTCGCTGTAGCTTTGACACGACTACAATGGGGGCCGCAGTTGTGAACGCGCCCACCCACACCGCAGCAACAACCATCTTAGCTGCCGCCTTTCCCAGCCTAGGCCTTAGTGGCCGCATAATGGCCATGTACCTATCAATTGATATCGCCAACAACGTATAAGCACTCACTAGCACCGACACCGCTTGCGTATAGTTCACTACTTTACACATCACAAAACCGAACGGCCAGTACCGGAGTATCAACATAGGCACAAAAGAAAACGGCACACAAAACAGTGTCATCAGAATGTCTCCCACTGCTAAGTTCACTATAAAGTAGTTGGTCACTGTCTTCATTCGCGGTGAGGTTTGTACCACGAAACACACTAATCCGTTTCCGAAAAGTGCTACTAGAAATACTATTGAATACATTAGGTAGATGCAGCCGTGGAACAGCGATGATGTGAGGAAGTCTTCTGGGTAAGATGAAGGATCGCAAACGTCGTATCCTGGCCATGTTGTGTTTGTGGAGTTGGTCACATTATCGTTTTGTTTCTCAGTAGTGCTGGTGTATGCTTCGAATGCGTTGTATAATGTGGTCGTTTCATAGTCGAAGTTATTGGTTTCTAACATAATGTGCCAGCTTCGTATTTTATATCCACATTGTTTGTCTACCCTTAACTTCGCCGATGCATACTTCCTGAAAAATAAAATTTTAAATGTATTTTCGTCAAACTTAAAGTATAACATTTGTTGTGCTTTGAAAACTAGTTCTTTGAAATCTTCAATTTTCAGATCCTGGAAATTTCCTCATTCGAAAATTCGTAGAATTCATGCATAGAATGGAATATTACGAACTACAAAAAATTAAATTGTTATGAAAGCAAAAAATCGTAAAGCGTTTTTCGTGGCGAGAATGTTGGCTTGAACGTAAAATAGCCGAGTCAAAGCAGTCGTAACTCGGTGTTATTTATGATCATATAACAGTATCTACCTAAACATCGTGTATGACCTTGCACCTTATATTACATCCACACTACGAATATTAAGAAGAATAAGAACACTTCATCTTAGAAGGGAACAAAGTATACTCACTTGTTGCGTTTTCATGACAACATGACTGACATTTATTGAATTAATTCCAAAAACGGAAATATTGCCAGTTTCCGTTATGAAACGACATCTATCTGTGATCTACCTGTGTCAGTAAGCAACATAGGCAGGTACTGGTGAATGATACTTAGCTGCCTACGTTGAGATAAAGACTTTGTAAGTAACTATAACTGATCTAATAATAAAACTTACTTCTCTGTTCGAGTGCTAGCTACTATAGAGAATGACATATAAACGGTCAAGTTGGAGGTAATCTCTGGCAAAACTGATCAGATTAATAAAATTCTTCAACTGAAAGAAAACTACAATATAGCTGAATTTATTTTATCCCGAAATGCTAGTATATATATAGTAATATGCTAGGTTCGTCTGGAATAGCCCACGAAAGTAAAGCCGTGGCAAATACAACATAAAGCTAGAAAATTTGTAAAGGGAAAATGACCACAGCATCTGCACTCCTGAACCCCACTGTAACAATGACACCTTTGATCTGATTGCAAAATCAATCACTAAATCGCCCGAAGGTAGAATTTTCAATTTAAATGTAGCGAAAGATAATATTGCGACTTCCTTGTAACAGGCAGCGCAAAGGATTCCTCAGACAGTCTAAAACACAATGAAACAACGGTGCGATAATGTTTTTTCATAGAAAACTCTAATCTGTTTAACAATTTCTAAGAAAAAGCGCGGATGTATTGTATCCTCGCGCTTGTCTGCATTAGAACGAATTCACAACAGTGAACCGTGATAGTGTGTTTGCTATTAAATATCTGCTTTAGCCAAAATATGTATTTAAAAATGTTATTGTTAGCAACGTATAAAAAGTTGTTTGTTTCCATTAGTGTTGGCAGCATACCTCCTTTAATCTTTTTCGAGTATTGAATCTGCAATTCTATAAGCACTTGTCGTATAATACGTGTGTTTATTGCTTGCTTATGTTATCTTTATGTATTTATCATATCTGAATATGAAAGGACGCTAATTTTTAACGATTTTATTTAGTTTTTCAATCACACACTCGAATCTTGTGATTGATTGAAAAATCATACAATATTCATTAAATATTGGAAGTAAACATAGATATAATATATTATATATAGGTCGTGGGTTCGAACCCAGACAGTACTTTGTATAAATTATTTCATCACCACTGCTCTCAAAACGGTGAAAGAAAACATTGTGAGGAAACCGGCATGAGCTAGAACCGAAAATTCGAAGATATGTGACATCCATCAACCCGCACTGGGCCTGCGTGGTGGATTACGGACCATTCCCTCTCTCAGAGAGGAAGCCAGTGTCCCAGCAGTGGAATCATTAAAAGGCTGATGATGATGATGACATTGAATAGTGAGTCAGTTATGTTCCACCAGACACAAGTCCAGACTCCGGGGCTGCTACTGAGAAATTCCAGATGGAAAAGCCAATAAAATTTTGCTCAAACCAGGAATCAAACCCAGGCCTAATGCTCAGCAGTAGCGCTTGCGATCAACAGACCATCAAAACAGTTTGAAACTAAACAATATTGCAAATAAATAATTATGTTTGTCTCTTGACTGTACTTACCTGTCAAAAAGAGTAAGGCGATCAGACCGGAATGTCAAAGTTTATAAAGAATCAGACAAAAATAAAAAAATAATAACCAGCAGGGGATCAGATCAGAGGATCCGACTGGAATAAATCATTATAATCTGTATAACATGAAACTATACACACAGGTTGATTTTACCTGGCATTTGAGACCACTAGACTTGGAGATACCTGCTGGATAGATAGATGGATGTTTTTGAAAGCAAGATATCCGAAAACGAATTTTTATTGGGAAAAACGCTTCCAAATTATTATTTGGAAGCGTTTTTCCCAATAAATTTTTTTGTGTTATAATATTATTCGGGAATAAAGGATAATTTTATAGTGGGGTGTTAGCGTCGAATTCCAGCCAGTCGGCCTTACAGGCGGCGGAATATCTAAGTAGTTAAAATCGTTGATAGCCTACAAAGTCTCACCAGTGGCTCCAAGTAGCTGTCTTGCACGCAGCGGCCACACCCCGGTAACCACGTCGGCTCGTGGGCTAAACCTGGTAGAGGCGAGCTTAAGTGTTTCGACACTCAAGCCTTGCAGTTGCTCCCTGCATAGTGCACAGGATCTGTCTCGGCCGCAATGGCGACCCACCATCGGTGGCGAGGCAGTCAGGCATAGTAAAAGGCCTTAAGGGCGGCGGTAGGAGACATATAGTTATCGTTTGGCCAGATACTGGATGGCGGGTAAACCACCAGCAACAGCATTCCCAAGGAGGGTTGGTGTCAGGCTGGCGGCCGACTGTAAAATATTTGCCAAATCACATGCAACATGTTAGCTATGAACGTAATGCGCGATAGGGTTAGGGCGTACCCCACAGGCGACGCGCAGGGGCAGCACCCGGCTCCTGTGGGAAATGGACTAGGGTTGTTGCACCACCCCGGGCGGGGGCAACGTAAGAAGCGAGCTCGGGAAATGATATTGAGGTATGCAAGTTGGAATGTTGGGACTATGACTGGAAGGGCCAGAGAGTTAGCGGATGTATTAAAAAGAAGACGAATAAATGTAGCCTGTTTACAGGAAACTAAATGGAGGGGAACCAAAGCGAGAGAAATAGGTGAGGGATACAAGTTTTTCTACTGTGGAAGTGACGGGAAAAGGAATGGTGTGGGAATAGTGTTAGATAGTAATTTGAAAGAAAGCGTGATGGACATAAAAAGGATTAATGATAGATTGATAGTTGTGAAAGTTATGTTAGAGAATGTGATGTTGAATGTAGTTAGTGTGTATGCACCGCAGGTAGGGTGTGATGAAACGGTAAAAGAGATGTTTTGGGAGAATTTTGATACAGCCTTGATGACCATCCCTGTGCATGAGGAATTGATAGTTGGAGGAGATTTTAATGGACATGTGGGTAGAATTAAAGGGATTTATAAAAGAGTCCACGGGGGATGGGGATTTGGGAGTACCAACAACGAGGGAGAGACGCTGCTTCAATCCGCTACTGCATTTGACCTGGCAGTAGCTAACACTTGGTTCCAGAAAAAAGACGAACATCTCATCACTTACAAAAGTAGTAACCACAAAACCCAAATCGACTACCTTCTCGTCAGACGTAACAGCATACAGCACGTCAAAGATTGCAAAGTGCTGCCAGGAGAAGACTTGGTGTCTCAGCACAAACTCCTGGTTATGACACAAGTATTAAAAATACAGTGTACCAAAAGCAAAGAGCGTCCCCCTCCTAAAATAAAATGGCATATGCTAGAGAAGAATGATTGTGCGAAAAAGTTTCGAGAACGAGTCGTAGACAAAATGATAGAGATGGGAGACATGGAAGATCGAAGTGTAAACGAAAGTTGGAAGGAGATGGCTGGGTGTATTAGGTGTGCGGGGAAGGATATTTTGGGAGAGACGAAAGGTAGGGGCACAATAGATAGGGATACATGGTGGTGGTCAACAGAAATACAGAATGTGTTAAAGGAAAAGAAGAAAAAATTTAAGGAATGGCAAAGTGTAGAACAAGATAATCCTAGTTTGAAAGTTGCAAAAAAGGGTGAGTATGATACTGCAAAGAAAAAAGCTAAGAAAGCTGTGGCTATAGCGAGAGCAAAAGCTCAGGACAAGCTATACGACGCGCTGGATAGTCCAGCAGGCCAAAAGGATCTGTACCGGGTTGCTAGAGCTAGGGAGAAAAGGGCGAGAGATGTCTGTCAGATAAGATGTATAAAAGATGAGGCTGGAATGATTCTATCTGATGATGAAAAAATTAAGGATAGGTGGAAGGAATACTTTGAGAAACTGATGAATGAGGAAAATAACTGGAGTGGTATGTTAGAAAATAAACCTGTGAATGAGGGGTTAGTGAGAATGGTTAGTATGGAGGAAGTAAGAATAGCAGTAAATGGAATGAAGAATGGCAAAGCGGTTGGTCCGGACGGAATACCAGTTGAAGTGTGGAAGACATTGCGCGTAGATGGATGGACGTGGTTAGCTTTATTCTTCAATAAGTTGTTACAGGAAGAAGCCATACCTGATGAATGGTGCAATAGTTCGCTAGTGCCCATCTTTAAAAACAAAGGGGATGTGCTGGAGTGCAGCAACTATAGAGGAATAAAGCTAATGTCACATAGTATGAAAGCATGGGAGAAAGTGATTGAAAGGCGGCTGAGAGAAGAGAGTGAAATATCGCAGAACCAATTCGGTTTTATGCCTGGTCGGGGTACAACGGATGCCATTTTCGCAATCCGCCAGTTGTGCGAGAAATATAGAAGTGCACATAAAAACTTGCACATGGTATTCATTGACCTCGAAAAGGCATACGACCGGGTGCCCCGTGAGGTTTTGTGGTGGGCCCTTAAGAAGAAAGGTGTGCCTGGGAAGTATGTACAGTTGGTCCGAGCGATGTACAGTCGATGCAGTACCCAAGTCCGATCTACAGTGGGAACTACTGGCAGCTTCAGTGTGGCAGTCGGCTTGCACCAAGGGTCGGCTCTCAGTCCTTACCTCTTCCTGATGATAATGGACGCGCTGACGTCGGACATACAGGAAGAGGCACCATGGTGTATGCTGTTTGCCGATGACATTGTGCTGGTTGCCGAGAGTGGCCTAGAGGTCCAGAGTAGATTGGAGATGTGGTGGCACAGACTGGAGAGTGTTGGCCTGAAATTGAGCAGATCTAAAACCGAATACTTGTTCTGCGATTTTGGCGGTCTCTCCAGTTCCGTGCCTCTAGCCCTCGCTGGAACACAAATACCGATGTGCTCCGACTTCCGGTACCTAGGGTCGCTTATCCAAGGGGATGGCGAAATAGACCGAGACGTAACGCACCGGATCAACTCGGGATGGATGAAATGGCGACAGGTCACTGGAACAACTTGCGACCCACGGATGCCCCTAAAGTTAAAGGGGAAAATCTACAAGTCCGTGATTAGACCTGTCGTACTGTATGGATCAGAATGTTGGGCTGTGAAAAAGATGGATGAAAAGAGATTGCATGTAGCAGAGATGAGAATGTTGAGATGGATGTGTGGAGTGACGAGAATGGATAAAGTGAGAAATGAGTATATTAGAGGAAGTTTGAAAGTGGCGCCAGTGACAGAAAAGTTGAAAGGAAACCGTTTGTCCTGGTATGGTCATATGATGAGGAGGGATGAAACGCATGTTACTAAAAGAGTTATGAATATAAATGTGGATGGATGGAGAGGGAGGGGACGGCCAAAGAAAGGATGGATGGACTGTGTGAGGAGTGATATGAAAGAAAAGGGAGTCAGTGATAGCGTGACGGGGGACAGGACGGTATGGAAGAAGAAAACGTGTTGCGCCGACCCCAAGTAACATGGGACAAGGGCAGGAAGAAGAATAAAGGATAATTTTATATACGAGGCACTCAATTGTGATTGGCACAACAAGGTTACGTACGTACGCAAATAGCTTTTAGCACCTATTAACAAAAATCTCGTTGACAATAATTATTACTCATTTACGTTATTAATTACCTTAATTGAAAACCCAATTAGTAAGGATGTAAATTGATAAATACAGTTAGGTGTATAATCTACAACACCTGACACAGTGTTACGAGCACTGTATCAGGTGTACATCTAGGTCAACAAGAAATGCAATTAATTATATTACGTATGCGATACCTAACGAGACTATTAACTTCTCGTTAAACGGATTACACTGAATTACAATATAACGGCACGTAACTTTACAAGAGTCGTTAGATGCGTACAAGTCGTTTTTTAGGTCTCTTTGGATACCAAGCGGGACGCGGGGAACTTTTAAAACCGTTCCAAGCGCGCGATTGGTTGGTCAGTTGACACAAGGATCTACTGATCAATTGCGTCGCGTCCACGTTCCGTTCGCTCTATATGGTGGTTGGTCAGTTCGCGTACTATGCGCAAACTTATCCCCACTACACCAAAACCTTGCCAAGTTACACGCGGGGACTATATCAGCCATGATTTTCCGGCCAAAAGGGGATGGGTTAAACTTCGTAATATAATCCACACTATGCCTATACTCATGTTATAAATGCAAAAGAGAGTTTTTTTGTTTGTTACACTTTCAAGCCTTAATGGGTGTGGGCTAAAAGGATTCGGTTGAAGCTTATCATATGGATAGACTAGAACCTGGATTTGAACATAGGATACTTTTCATCCCGATATTATATAATATTCCTTAAGATAATAAAAAAATCTAGGAAGCTAGTGCCTAAGTTACTAAGAAGCCTGGTGAAGGTTGCGGGAATCTTCGGATGCCGGACGCACGGGACTGGACAATGAGGCGACGGTTGGGGGAAGGGAGAAGAATTAGAAGATGCCTATCGCAAAAAGTTTGATGCTTTTCGACTATTCAAACAGCAATGTGTACCCAGCTTCAAAAAAAAACAAATTATCAGATTTAATTTTTTTTTATTACAATAATTGCCGTCGAAGGAAGGCAGTTTGAACATTTATTGTAATAAAAAAAAAAAAAAATCTGATAATTAGTTTTTTTTTTCTAAGATGAGAAAACTGGTCCTGACTTAAAGTAAAAAGGTTGAGTCACTATCATAACTTTGCTCTTAAATTACGTAACGTCTCTATCGAAATAGAAACAGAGTTTAGCAAAGCTTTAGGTAAGCTTTAGGTAAGTCATTTTAAGGAAGTATGGACATTTTGTGTAAAAACCGAGGCTATTTACAAAAAAAAATTTGACCAATTATTGAAAAGGTAATCTAGCAAGTGTTACACCATTTTTGAATCCTTATTAAATGCGCCAATTTTTCATGTTACTTGCCAAACTAGCGTAGTACATTTTTTTTTCAGTACAGTCAGTTAAAGTTGGGCGAAACAGTAAATTTGAATAATTTGGTTTTGAAAAAGTTGGCTTTAAATTTTAGGCAAAAATCTACACAAGCATTATTCAAGATTACATAATAATAAAAAAATTAGATAAATTATGGGATTTGTAGCAATTGGAGTTAAAGAACCATTACAGGGATTGATTTTTTTAGTAAATTTTAAAGTGAACATAATTTTTTTAAAACATGAGATAGATTTTTTTTCGTATTTTTCTGAGAACTGTTATAACTTGGTCTATCACCCATTTACGGCTTGACGTCGATTTCTGGAACACCCTGTATATATTGAGTATGTATGTATTTATGTATATATTATACAACATATGTATGTATTTGTGTATCTGTAATAATATTATTGTATAATTAAAGTAAATATTCATAATTTTGTGTGTTACACCAATGGCAACCCCATTTCATGTCCAAGCTATCACTGTCCATTCCAGGTTGCCTGGAAGAGATCGCGGTAAGCGATAAGGCCGCCCGTTGTATGTATTTTATTTTTAAGTTTCCTTTTCTGTGTCTTAACTTGGTGTACCTACAATAAAGAATATAACTATATAAATAAACTTTATATATCCCAGGAGTACTTACGTGTACGTTCCATTGGGATAGTTTAATACTTCCAGTCGGGTGAAACCGCTTGCAGAAGCTAATATATTCTATAACTAGCTTCTACCAGCGGTTTCGCCCGCGTGAAAGGCGTTTTATCATTCCAAGGATAGCCTATGTGCTCTTTCAGACTATAATCTATCTCTACGCAAAATTTCATCCAGATCTGTTCACCCGTTTGATCGTGAAGAAGTAACAAACATACAAAACACACACACTTACAAAATTTCGCCTGTATAATAATAGTAGTGTGATGTTCGTAGTAAACTGTCAGATTGCTCCAGATAAAATGTTTTATTTAATTACACAACGCTGAACTAAAGTACTTTCGTTTACAAAGAGGCAAGATTGAATGGCAAAATGCCAGGAACCGCTCCTTAATCAATCAAGCTGTGACTGTGGCCTTGAGAGAAATCAATCTCCTAACTTTGCACGCTAGAAAATAGAAAAATTTAAAAGGGTTTATTTATAAACGTTGCTTGAAGTTAGGAGTCGGTTAAATGCAAAAAAAACGTTTGGGTTAGCAGATGTTAATTATGACTTACCTTAAGCAAAGTTTCGCAAAGTTTTAGTCTCATTTTACTGATATACCTGTTGCTTATAACAAACAGAAACAAAAAGATTATCAAATTAGTGGTAAGGGTTTATCAAGAAAATACAACTTGTATACCCTATGGCGGGCCCAGAATAGGCAATTGGGTATAAGAAGTTGCTAACACACACAAGTAACCCACGCTAACCATTATGTATAAAGACAAAAATGTTAAACCTGAAAATCTCGCCTATATTTTTCAGATAATATTACCTACTTTTCCTCATCCTCATATTTATTATGCAATAGAGCACCCACAACAATACATAAATTAGGATCATTTGTTTTTCTATGCTTCATTTGATCTTTTTGATTGTTTACATTCACAGTTTTATAAGAGCAAAGTGCTTCTATATATTGCGTTAAGTGGAAATGGACTTTCATCTTTCATATCAAAAACTGGTTTGATAAAGAAATATTTCTTTTATGTCGTAAAAAACTCTTTTCTATAAGATTTTCTTTCCTTGGAAACTTAACTCATTTATTATGCAGGAGCTGTGATCGATCAGGCATTGAAGCAGATGGGGCTCTATAAGAAATGGGGTTCTATAAGTTTCCTGCAGGCATGGACAATATGGACATCTCACAGACACAATGAATGTGGAACTTCGATTGCTTTTTATTTTTAGCTGTATTTATAAATTCTATACCTACCTTGGCATGACTAAGACGGATAGGATTTGATTTGAAGAAGGTCATTGACGCTAAAATTAATGTGACCACCTACTAGGAACAAAAGATTAAAGCATTTTTTCATCGATTAGAAGTGATTGCGTAAGTGAATTGAAATTTTGAATTGACCGCCATCAATCGGCCATCATCATCATCGCCATTAACATAGAAGGAAATCCACATCCACACAATTTCATCTCACACGTGATTGGTCGATTGATGCTGAATTCACTTACACTATTAGGCTGCTTGACCACCATATCTGCTTAAATGGGTAATTCAAATTTCTTTGCAAAACTGGGACATTAGTAAAATTACAGCTATTCGCAGATACAGACAGAAATATTCGCGCCGTATAAAGAAAATGATATTGATAAAACAAACAAAATTGTATCTTAATTACAAACCTGTTGACCGCTTACCTACTCGTAATTTCCTGGGATTTGAATGTGAAAATTATTTATATAAATTACCGGAGCCATAGGCTGATAAAGCATGCATGAAAAATTATTATCTACTAAGGATTTTCTTAACTCTGGTACCAAAATCAGAGATGTGCTTGACCGTTTTATTAATTTTAATTGTTATTTAATATTTGAATAATAGGTATCCAAAAAAAAAAATACTTGGAGCTGTCAATGTCACTCTGACTTTCGATTCCGGTATTAGCGCACGAGGCGAACGCGGGGCGCCGCGAATGTAGTTGTAGGCGTGAGTGGTGTCGCTTGACGTACGAAGTACACAGTTATTTTTACCGTGTAGTAATAAGTTTACGCAAGCGAATAAGGAATTAATCTATGATTTTTTTGACCGTGTCTTCGAGCTGTATACAAAGTGATTTATCAATGACTATTAAGAGTTCAAATCGTTTGGGATTTACCACGTGACGATTGCCCGACGCGACGACGTGGCGATTTTTGGCCTTCCTAGACCAAGGAATTGTCACGTCGGTCACGTATAAATCTTATTACAAACAATAAAGTCACCTTTTCTCAAGAAAACTATTATTTTCCTTTGTCTCAGTAGAAATCCAGACATGATTTTTATCTGAAGAAAACTTAAAAAAAACGTTTCCCCATCATAATATTATTTATTTGTGGCAAATAAATATCGTTTCATCTTCAAGTATTTACAAAGTCTGATGCACTAGAAGAAGTTTTAAAAATGTTTAGAGTGATTTCTAAATAGACAAATTGGCTTACAGATCTGGTTATTGGTCTGTAAATGAGAATTGAGATCCAAAAATATCGAGATGATGACCGGACATGTCCGTCTGAACGCCAGTAAAGAATATTTTAGCAAAGATAACTCGGCATTTACGCTCAAACGTTTGGTATGATTACAAATAGAAGTGTTTACGATCAAATGATCTTCTAATGTACACGGATGTCTTGTTTACGAATCACGTGAGATCGCGTTGATCTTAAGAACAACTAGGCGTATTTTGATGTAGTCGTTTTTTTTTCTTCCTAATGAAGATTTATATTCGGATATAAAGCCGAATGTTAAAACAGCCGACCCTCCGCTATAAATTTACAGCTGGAACACGTAGGTATTTACTACCGATAATGTTGTTTCTACAGTGATTTCGAAGTTTTAGAAAGGAACAGAAATAGTTACATCGGCCATTTATTACCCCACAGTATGGTGTCGAACGTTTTTGGAAAGTTTTCGTTGAATAGTTATACCCTTTATTTTACGTCGCAGTTAAATGTTGCTAACTGTGGCTAAACAATTTATTTCACATCTGTATGATAAGAACACTAAATAATATAAACTTTGCTTATTTGCACAATCTATTCCAATGGCAATGTTCATACTATAGTTACTCGGTACCTTAGTACTAACAATACAATTCCTAATTCATATCCAAACCAAAAGTGAAGGTATGCAAAATTTTAGCTCAATCAGTTGGCGATACCCAACTGTTTTAAAATTCAGTTTCAAATTGTTTGCCATGGTTATTATTACTAACAAATTAACTTCATCATCATATCAGCCGAAATACGTCCACTGCTGGACATAGGCCTCCCACAAGCGTCGCCACATTGATCGGATCGGTCCCGTACGTCTCGCATCCAGCAGATCCCGCAACCATCACCAGGTCATCGGTCCACCTGGTGAGGGGCCTTCCAACGCAACGTCTTCCAGTTCGCTGTCGCCACTCCAGAACCTTTCTGACCCATCGGCCATCCGTTCTGCGAACAACGTGCCCGGCCCACTGCGATTTAAGTTTGGCAATTCTTCGGGCTATATCGGTAACCTTGGTTCTCTTGCGGGTCTCTACATTTCTGATTCGATCATGCAAGGAAACTCCGAGCATAGCCCTCTCAATGGCCTTTGGATAACTGTAAGCTTTCTGACGAGGCCCAAACTTACAAGGCCAGTTAAATCAAAGCTTGTAAAAAGTGTCCATATTTTTTTTTCAGAAATCTTTTTTCTATGAAACATACAACCAAAGATATTTTTAACACGACCACAAACATTGAAAAATTTTATTTCACGACATCGGATCGGTAACATTTGATATCTGTGACAAACAATGAAAAAGTTTTATGATTTGTTTATTTATTCTGATATCCGTTGTCAGTTGTTACAACAATTTATTTTATTTATTTATTTAAAATTCATGCACAAAGATACAATGACTGACTTAATTCCTTACGCAATAATGAATCAAAATATCACATATACAAGAGTAACATACATAACAGTAATTGTTTTGTAAAAATAAAATAATAATAAAACAATAACGTGTTAATGTAATTATTTTATAAAATGAAGGGATTAAATTAATTCATCCTCGTCTGATTCTACCAAAATTGCTTCAGTCGCCGAATTATATGGTTTGTCTTGGTGAGTTTTTGACTTTAATTTTGTATTTATCTGTGGGTCTACTTTTTTTTAAAAGAAAGTCCAAAGTTTCAAAAAGCGCTAGATTCAGCGCTAGGCGCTAGAACGCACTATTGAACAAAAAAAGCGCAAATTCTGGCGCTGAAAGCGCAAAATTGGCAGCACTGCCTTAGGCATTATCTACCAGTCAAACAAGGGTGGTGAAGAAAAACATGGCAGGTACATTTTTTTAAATCGTGACAAAAACAAATTTAACAAAAAAAAATATTATTAATTATTTTATTATTTTCAGATTTGTTTAAGGAATTTTACCGTACCGTCAATTATTTTTTGGCTTGAAAGTTGTCAAAGAGTTATCAACAAGGTGGTTTATTTAAGGCAAGCAATTAAGAAAGTTTCGGTTGTTTTTATATCTGTAGAATGGTGTCTGAGTTAAGTAACGCACCAATAATCAATTGAGTATTGTCAAATAATTTTGGAAGCGTTTGAGTTTTTTTACGTTTTAGAATTGAGAATCTACCTAGATCAGTTAAGTACTCTCCGCGTTCCTCCGCTCTCGTTTCTCCCTACTTAAGTATGGATCTGTCAAAGTGCCATTCACTTTCTCTTTCTCCCTTACATTTCATTTTAGTAACGAAGTCCGAGACATCACAAGATTGTATAAAATTAATTAATATAAATGTTATACAGCTACAAAAAGTACAACCCTATTATGAAACTATGAAATGGATCGTAGGTACTGGTACTAGTCAATTACTTCAAGATTATCATGGCAACCGTATTTATTTTGTCAATGATGTCTTATCGTAAGAAAATAATATGTAATATCTGCCTACTTATTTTCTAAAATAATAAATAAATTATACTTATCATGTTGTTTTTATCATCTTTTATTGTTCTGATATAAAAATTGCCAAATTCTGTACACATTTTCATCGTTGTAACCTCTTCTGGTTTTGTGGATCCCACTAATATTCTATATAGGTATGAAAGCCAGTATGTTTGGATATTTTTTAATCACTCCTCAATGGTTGAACGTATTTGGAAGCATATAATTTGGAATACAATAACACAATGACCAGAATTAGAACCTGGGATATAATAATAAAAAATAAACATCATAAAATAGATATAAAAATAAATAAACGGAATAACAAAGCCTTTTATTCTGAAATCAGAGATATAAAACTGAAGTCTATACAAAACATCTTTATAGTTTATAAAATGTCCCTAATCTCAGTGTGATTCTGCATAGGCCTCCATTAACAGTTTCTACTGGGGTCTGTCCTGTGCTACTCGCCAACACCACAACGCGCCATCGCTTACACTTTGTGCCTAGATCTTGGACCAGCGTTCTTTCCTATATCCCATTCCCATCTCTGACAATGTCTGCCACGGCTTCTTTTCCCATCTCTTGGGTATCAGTTTGTCACTTTTCTCCATTTCCCTTGGTTATCGCGCATCATATGACCTGTCCATCTCCACTTTTCACATAGTTCCTGTTAGATATCTCTTGGTTTTCGCACAGGAAAAGCCATTGGCCACCACAAAAAGATTGAAGATCCACTCATCGTCATCATCATTTCTGCCGAAAAACAAGCATCACCACATCAACGGGTCCTGTGAGTCTTCGATACATCGGATTCCCGCAACCTTAACCATGTCATCCGTCTACAGAGGGAGGCCTTAAAAAGCAGGACGACCACTATTTACTAAAACCACGAAAAATTCTACAAAACTTAAATTTCCATTGTTTCCTTGAACACTCTATAAAGCTAATATCAACTTTAAAACGTTATACACAAGAATCATTATTGGTTCCACATAAAACAGTTTTCAGCACTTTTTTTCCCTGTGTTGTCGCGACTGAAGTATAATGAAAAATAGTGATGAACTGTTAAAAGCATTTTGATTACCAGTTATTTTCATAACTCCTCAGATAAGGTTATATTAGACAGTCTCATTCCGAAATCGCCTAAAATCGCGCCACATTTTTCTGAGTTAGCCTAATTGGCGGCCAGTCACCGATCGTTAAAATTGGTCGCCCCGGCACCCTTCCGAGTAGCCTAAATGGCGAAAAGTCGCCCAATCTGGCTACACTGATTATGTAACGTTGACAACGGTTTGAGAAAATTTTGAGAATTATCAAATGTGTTTTTCTCAGTTGTGAAACCCAATTGAACGTAAATGAAAGTTTTTTTCATGACATAAGGTATACTTTGGCATGACTAGGCTACGTATACTCAAACCTTGCTCAGAATCATAGAAAACTTAAAGTGGCAGATGATCAAGAGTGACAGATGTTTAAATCGAGATCAGCTCATACTTAGCGTCGAATACTTAAATCAGAAACCGGCCCATAGCCTCCCTTACTTACACTTAAGATATTCCGAGGAAGTTTATGTACCTGTTACACAAAACTAAAATTAACTAAACCACGCACACGTCGCATACGGAACTCTGAGTCTGCCAGAGTTTGTATTGAATATTGTAGTTATTGTTATACGTCTCCAGAGCCTACTTCTTCTTCTAAAGTGAGTGTATTTCTTTACTGCACAGCTCGAACTAGGGAGACCTACAAGGTTTAATATCGTTGGTACTAAAACCACCCAAGCAACTATTTACACGACACGTTTAGTTTGCCGGATATCCGTCGCAGTTCAGAAGAGTAACTATTGAAAGCTTTCACACGTAGGTATGTTGATATCTTCACTATTCACCCAATTTAGCTGTCATACGGTGGAATAGCTGCCGACATCCTAAATATGTGTAAGGCTAAACAGAAGAGCGACTCTTGAACTGCGCGCCAGCTTTAACAGCTAACATTACTGCCAACCGATTGTGCAGCCTACTTGCAATTTGTGTGCAGTTAGCAAGCTCTTCAGTGAAAGAAGAACCCGCCGATCTATCTCGTCAACGTTAGGGATCGTGTGAAACGTACCATTCGCGATTTGGCGACCTTTACAGAGCCAAAAAGGTCACGGTCGGCCCGCATCAACAGAAGTTGGTAGGGGATACTTATTTATCTTTTTATTACAGTTGTCCGTTTTTCAACCGTTCACCCACAGAAGCGTAAAGCGTGCCTTATCAGACCTCCATCCACTTTGATAGCTATTACGAACATTAAGATTTGGAGATTAAACTTTACCATGATTACTTTTAAAATACAAGTCAACATTGACTGTTCAGATCTAAAAGAGAAAGGTAGAATTTTTCTATTTTGTTTTCAGCACATTCGTCCTTATGTAGTTACATTACATCGCACGAACGATTAGACATATACCTACGATAGTACCTAAACCCACATCTTGTAAGTTATCTATAAGTTCCATGAAATAAGATCCGTATCAATAGCTACCAAGCGGGCACAAATCCATGCTCCGGGGTACTATTAAGAAATTCCTGATAAAGCAACCCAATCCCTCAAGATCAGCAGTAGCGCTTTCGTGCGACCACTAGATATTAGGGAATATGCATGAAACATATATTTGTTATTTGACCAGTTTAACGATAAAAAGATTAAACTAGTATAATTAAAGTGAAAACAAAATAAAAATTGATTGATAAACGAAAGAGATATAACAATTTAAAGAAATATATCTGTCCCTTTCTACGAAAACGCCGTTTTCTATAGCAGCTGTATGGGCGTCGTGCTATCTGACGTCATGTGGCACTATTGAAAAACAATAAATTACGGGAATTTTACGCGATGATTTCGATGACGTCGGGTGAAATAGGTAAATGAATTATCGACATCATCGCGTTAAATTCTCGTGATATTTTGTTTTTCAATTATGAAACGCGAAAGTTTTAAAGTTAATATGTCATGTGGCACGTCGAACTTCTCTTTCTAATTCTCAATTTTGAAACTTTATAACTTCGTCTCCAATCGAAATATTTAAAAAAATCTTTTGTATTTGGATACTATGGTTAAAAAGTATATAATTTAGCAAATAAAAAAAATACATGCATATTCCCTAATCAGCACAAAACATGGTGTTAAGATAATTAAGTACGCTATTTGAAAGACGTACAAAAGGCAGCAATTAAAACGCCCACCCTTCAACCGCTTGAGTTTCTTTCGGTACCCTCATTAAACCTTTCATCTTTTGATTTCTCTTTTGGCTCTGATCCTACAACCGCCTTTTCACCGGAGGTAAAAGTGTTTATATTTATAAAAGAATTTAGAATCATTATACCTCTCAAGGTTCTAGTTTACATTTTTACGAGTCTTTTATATATGATATTATACTTAAGAATTGATATATTTGAATTTAGAAGCCGAGATTGTTTTTATTTTTTGGAACAACCAACTCTTTGTCGTTCAAGAGCAAGTTCAAATTCCGTTGCAACCCATACTTTTTAGGGCCTCATAATCACTTAAAAATCGACGTAAAATACTCAACGTTAAACTCGACATTCGTAGTTGTACCTGGTGGCGATGGATACAAATTATATCTTCAAGAAGTTTATAAATTCCAGAATGGATTTAAAAAAGAAACGTTCTTGTGTTTACTTTCACAAATTATTCTCCCCTACTTAAAAGTTGCTGAAAGTTAGGTAATGCCTTGTTGTAACATTAATGTCAGCGTAACCGTCTCATACATTATTCGACGTTTAAACTTGGCAAAGTTTTTGTGGAAGAGGGTGTGTGCGCAAAGTAATTTTGGCTTAATGAAGCACAAAAGCAATATCAATTATAAAAAATAAAACTACCTGAATAAACATTTAACTTTGAATATTTTATAATAGGATCGCGTAAGGTGAAATATTCACCGGACTTTTATTTTTATATTATCACAGCAACCTATCCGATAAAAAAGCCGATGTTGCATTAAACATTGAAAATAAGTACTCTGTGGAACATTCGACTCAGTTTGTAAATTACCCGCAACCAGGTTTGAAAAACAGATTTCACAATTATATAGGCCGCATTCGTACGGTGCTGTGCAAATAGAACATAATAAGGTGCTACTTTGGAGCAAATAGTTGCTATCTTTGCAGACCGTACTTGCCAAACTGACAGGTCTATTGTGTTCTAAATACTCTTTTTTGAATTATTTATCGGGGTAATTTTTCTACCTACTCTGTATGAGAAGAGGCCTTTTCCCTGCACTGGGATGGTAACATTATTATTATTAAATTTCCATTAGTCAGATTTTTAACTGAATAATAAATAAGGCTGTTTGACATAACTTGTATCTTCTATCCGTCAAATCGTCATTTTTATTCCTCATGTAAATCAACCTTTCGTCGACTCTTCACGTGACCAGAGGGCTGGCCTTTTCTTCGGCCAGAGAATCAGCATTGCCATCCAACGTGGCACTGCTGCCAGCGTTCTGGGCACGTTTCCCATTGACATCGATGTGGACGAATTTTTTGATGCACAATGAGCTCTTTTCCGTCTCCCTTTTGTATTTGTATATAGGTTTGTTTTTATTTTAGAATATTCAACTGTATATATGTTAATAAATAATCAGGTATTTACCTTTAGCCATTAAATATCTCTAGGTAGGTACTAAATATTTATACCTATACGTAGTACGAGTATAGCAGTGTTCTGGGTGCATCGCCATCACGTATATCAATTAATATACGTATGAAAATGTTGTAATACACTTTTTTCTCTAGAGTAAGTGTGCAGTTTCTTGTACGTTTTTTTCCCAAGCTACTTATCCGAATGGACGGCAGAATCAATTATTTCTTTAAAATTTAAAAAAAAAATGACTTTCAAAAGTGCCGCTTAATCGCCTAGTTGAAATTAAGAATTTTGATTTTGACCTTAACTTTGAAAATAAAACAAAATAATAATAGTTATTACTATATTTACCACCCTTATACGAAAAATATATAATGTTTTTTTTTTTTATACCTATTCATTGGATAAATATCGATATTTTTTGCGTCAGGCACAACGCATATCATTGAAGAAAAAAAAAAAATCTTAGATACCAATAAAAAAATAAAGAATGCGTCACATTCGCGCAAATCTTCGGCCGTCACACAGCATAATGCTGAGACTTGCGTCACAGAATAAATAATAGTACAGCTTGCGTGAGCGACAGAGCCAAAACGATCGCTTTCTATGATTGCCGCACAATGCATAGTCACGTATATTATCATTACCACGTTTTTGCCCTGAGGTATTATCGGTAATAGTAAATCCCTAATTCATTTGTTAGATGAGCAGCAATAATAATTAATAATTCCCCAGGGCAAAACTAAACGTTGGAACACAAATGATACAATAATTATTATCTGCATTATCACAATACACATTTAATGTTACAATGGAAGAGTAATTTATTACCAAACTAAGTTCTGCCAATGCCTTCACTCGCGTGATTTGTTGATTAAAAGGTATCCTATTCCCTTCTCCAGGCTACATCTATGTAATTTCATTAGCGTCTAGAAGCTAGGCCTGTTTAGTGGCTTAGACGTGAAGACGGAACAAAGGTAAGTATACCTTACCTAATTACAGACCGCAAACAACTAATAATAATAATAGAGTGTGCATGTCACCCCCTGCCATTTTTAACCGACTTCAACAGGAGGAGGTTATCAATTTGACTGTTTTTTTATGTGTGTTAACCTCAGAACTTTTTACAAAGTGAACCAATTTTGATTATTAGTTTTTTATTTGAAAGCACCAGCGTATGATGGTCCCATTTAAATTTCAGAGATAAACGAGATAAACATCAGAGCCCTTCAATAAATGACGTCAAATCACTCGGGATAGGTGCAATCGCATGTCTGTTTATTCTTTACACAATTTCTTAACATAATAGAGACTGACTGGTAGAGAATGCCTTGCTGTTTTAAGTCCGCCTATGTATCACCATTGTACATGAAGTTTAAATAAATAAAAATATAACACTAGTACGCTCTAAAGAGATACACAGGTGAGAACAGTTCACCCTGGTATACTCTCATTCCACCGATTTTGTTCATGTTTCATGTTATTGGGTTAATCTATTCTGGCACCACTTTGGGTATTATAGATACCTAACCAATAGATCTGGTCCATTATGTACCACAACTAATAAGTGAAAAACTTAAAAAAAAACACAACCGACTTACAATTAAAATAGCAAATTGAAGAAATTTTTAAATTTGTAGTGTTTTTATTTGGAATTCGGTTGTATTTTTTTGTAAAAAAAGTTTTATAGCCGTGTAGTTCAACAGTGGTCAGGCAGGGGCCAATAGCCCTCCTATGGTTCTTTGCACGCGGTCTACTAAGCCTCCCAAACTCGTAGCCCAATATCTTTTGTCCCCATATTTTGCAATAGTCCTGCATCAACCGGGATTGTCCTTAGGTGCACTTACATAGTGCATACAGGAATAATAGTCGGTGTCACATTTGATTTAAAGATGTCTTTACAAGGCCTTTACGAGTTGGCTCCGGCCTCTAGCACACCTTTCAAAGGACCAGGACCTGAGATGTTTAATGACATATAATAATATTTTTTTATTTTTTTTCCTCGCAATAATAATAATAAGCACTAGTCCTATTTGACCATCTAATCACGTGAGGACGGACACACAATTGAGAAATTACTGGCGTGGCTAACGTGGCTCTGGAAACCCATTCAACATGGAGACACGTTCTAAAAGAAAACGTATAGGACCGCTGCCCGGTGGTGATCGCCGGGCCCCACCTGGACCTGACGTTGGGTGTCACAGCATGCGAACCGTCAGCGGTCAAGAGGTGAAGAGGCGGGCTCCCACCGACAAGGACACTACAGCCGAAATCATTGACGATGGTGATTGACTCCTTTCTATTAACTATTAGTCCAGGTATCCGCACTATGTTTTCTTTCATCGATATTCAGCAATGTCCAAGATAAACTTAGAAAGTTATATGAATTGAAACAGTCATATTGTTACTTTTCGGATTTGTATCCACGACCTCTAACAGGAGAGGTGCGGTCTTGGCCACTAGGCCACCACTACAGACTATCTGTCTCTCTTAGTTGGTCCGTTATTTCTGAGGATCGTGGTCAGGATCAGGCTTACATCTGGTGCAGATGATCTTCCTCTACCAGTTCCTGTCCAGCGCGTGCCTTACGACTATATAGAGTTTGGAGGAAGACGAGTCTTTCACTTGATCGGTCCATCTTGTTGGTGAACGACCGCGCGATCTTTTGCCTCCAGTGTTCCCAACCACAATCAGCCACAGTGCTCACAACCATGAAAGACAGGTTGTTTTTATTATAATTTAAATTCGACAGCTTTCAGCTTTTCCAACCAGTGTTTTAAACGTCAGTAACGCATGGAAGGATTATTTGTACAGATTCATGTTTCGCGTTCGCATTGCTGGAGATGGAATTTTAATTTTAAACAAAGTTTGCTCACAATTACGGGGCTTAAATAGTTTAAGTCGCAAAATTATAAGTACTAGCTGAATTGATTTCTTGACAAGACCTAAAGTGTAGTCACGGTCAGACTGAAAATAAAAGAAAGATATACTCGACGACACAAAGCATGCCTAAATTGGAAAATATGAAGCATATTACAGATTTTCGCAAAGAATTGTTGAGTTGTTTAAAATTAAAATCATCAAAGTTCTGCAGTAAAACATGAATATTTATTGTTGTTAATTTAATAATGTATACTAATTAATAATGTACATTATTTAGTAATGCAGATAAAAAATTTAAAAGGTCAAAATAATTCGGTCGATAAGTTAATTTCGTAACGCCATTTTGTTTTTATAAAACGTGTTTGGGAAACAACCAAGTTCTCATAAAAATAGTCAAGATTAGGTAATTTTTTCCGCAGCCCCCAAAATAAATAGATTTAGCTTATTTTTTACAGAACCAGCAATTTTTAAGAGACTGTTGAATTTATTCTAAAATTAAAGAAATTATAACTTGAAAATCTTATTTCTCTCACCGCTGACTCCTTTTCCAGCTTACCATTTATTAGTATGAAGTGATCTGATTTACACAGTACCAGTCTGATTTAAGTAATTAGTAAATTAGATTTACCAAGGGCTTATTTTACAGGTTTGCTTTGGTTTATTAGTTTAGCCTCTTGGAAAATTTCCTCGGCTGTGTAATTAACTCAGAGTTTGTCTTTGTGGCCGCCAGTTCCTTTTTGGGTTACCTACTCAAACGAGAACACGAAGTTTGGATGTACTCGTAGAACAGACTTAAATTATACAGCGCTTTGTTGAACTTAACAGGTAAACTGCACGAAACGTATGTACTATCTTATAAGAATTTTGTTTCAAGGACATATTTTCTGTCTAGATTCATTAATGAATTTAAAAAGACATGTGAATGCCTGTCTTTTTACGAATTATTCCGAACTGTCACCCTGCTTTGTCCCTTCAGGTTTTTTTGTTGTATATGTAACTAATATGTATGAAGTCAAATTAGACGACTGATTGTTATTATACCTGAAATAGCTACTGTGGTTTATGGAACTGTGGCTGATTGATAAGCAAATAAAAAACATATTTGTTATATATTTAAATACAGACAAATAAACCTAAACCAATAGTCTTATATTTAAAGTAGTTTTTAAGAATATTGTTGCTGGCAGTTTTTTATGAGACATTGATAATTTTTGAAAATTGATTTTGTTATAGTCGATGTCACTTCATATACTGACATGTAAGAAAAGAAAATTGAATACAAAAGATTTCTAAGACAATTTCAGTGTTTTTATCTGAAACAACTGGTCCCTTGAGCCGGATTAAAAACAGTGCACGACTAAATGGATCTACCGCGAAGAAGTGAAAGATTAATAAAGAAAAATAAACCTGTTCCCGAACTTAAACAAGTAAGCCCAAATCCTACCATGACCCCGTCATCGCTAAAGTCCGCACGATCGAATAATTCTAGTGCATCACAGCGGCGCATTCTTGAAGCTCGCGCCGCAAAAGAATTAGCGGAAATTGATCTGCGGAAGCTAGAGGTAGAGCGAACCCTCGTCGAGGCCAGACTCGCCGAGGAGACGGCCCTGTTGGAAGAGGATGCGGCGAGCCGCGTCTCCGCTGTATCAGAGGCTGTGAAATCGGTTCAGGTTCAGAAGTGGGTGGATGAGAATTGCAACGCTGAATGTGAGGTAAAGGCAGATAATAAACAGGAGCGAGGTCACCAAGACTACCGCACCGCTGTTAACGACTACCGCAGCGGTCACGACAACGACATCGCAAACCTTACGCGTGCTATCACAGAAGCGGTAAATAAGACGACGACTACTAATTACACTCCCACCACCGATAAATTACTAGGCCGTATGTCGGCAAAGGATCTACCAACCTTCACGGGCGACCCGATTGAATGGCTGAGGTTCAAGAATATATACCAATCTACGACTAGAATCGGCCAATATTCAGATGAGGAAAACGTAGCACGATTACAACGTTGTCTCCATGGTCCAGCCTGGGAAGCGGTAGCCGCCAGACTCATCACCGTCACCTCTGCCGACGAGATTATCAAGACCTTGGAAATGCGATTTGGTAGACCTGACCTCGTGCTACACCGACTTATAAGCGAGGTCAGGAAGATACCCAAGCTGACCGGGGTACGCACGGACCTAGTATCACTAGCAACGAAAGTGGACAATTGCGTCGCGGCTATAGAATCCATGGATCATATCGGATACCTATACAGTCCAGACCTGATGACAATGATTATCGACAAATTGACGGAGCCAATATTCTTCCGCTGGTTAGATTACAGCAAGGGTCTCACCACTCGTGAACCACAGCTGCCAGCATTGGCCAAGTACCTGATGGAAGAAGCTCATGAAATCTGCTTAAGAGGAGCCTTGGAGTCAGCACAGACTAAGACCACCGGCACCAAGCGTTCAATATTATTGACAAATGTGGGGGAGGAAGAAAGCCACCCCGAACCTGACAAGGAATCAACAAACGTTGTGGTGCCTAAGACAACATGCAAAACACCCACAGTGAAGGAATGCGCGTTTTGCTCAGATAAGGGCCATGGGATTACAATTTGCCCCAAGTTCGCAGATGAAGATATCAATCAACGATGGGATTGGACATGTAAGCGCCGATTATGCTTTAGATGTCTCAAGTCCACTCACCGCCGCGAACGATGCAAATCCAAGGTCAGATGTAAAACGTGCAACAAAGGTCACCACTCGCTTCTACACAGACTTGACTGGGACAAGCCCGAGACTACAGCAAATACATGGTCTGTAAAAAATAAGGTCTTTCTGAAGGTGCTGCCGGTTGAGATTGAAGGTCCATCAGGAAGTGTTACGACCTATGCACTACTTGACGAAGGATCGACAGTAAGTCTGATCGAAAGCGATATCGCCGAAAAGATCGGAGCTTCTGGTCCTGAAAAAGAATTGAAGATTCATGGTGTAGTAGGCCTAACAAGCAGCGCATCAAGTCAGATGGTAACGTTGACGATACGAACTCCCTGGGGTCTTCACCAGCTAGATCGAGTACGAACGGTTAAAGCGCTAAATCTGCCCTACCATACAATCCCTAAAGAACAGATCGAGAGCTTGGACCACCTGAAAGACCTTCCCCTCTATGCATTTGAAGGTCAACCAGCTATGCTGATCGGCCAGGACCAATGGCCCCTAATCGTGAGCAGAGAACTAAGGGAAGGCGGTAAAGGTGAACCTGTCGCGTCGTTGACAAAACTTGGATGGGTGCTCCATGGTGTTTGTTCTTCCATAGCATCCAATATTATGCCTGAGTTTGCGCTACATGGACGCCTAGACGAAGACGATCGGTTGGACGAACTAGTGAGAAACTACTTTCACTTGGACAGCCTTGGTGTCAAGTGCCTTGACAGGCCCAGATTATCCCCAGATGAGAAGAGAGCCATTCACATCCTAGACACGAAGTCCCGAAAGATAGGGAAGAGATGGGAAACCGGTTTGTTATGGCGGAGCGACGACGTACAGCTGCCTGATAACTGCCGAAATGCTGAACATCGACTACGAAGCACGGAGAGAATGATGGACGCTGATCCTATAGCCGCCGCTGATTACGAAAAGCAAGTGGTCAACTTCATTGAGAAAGGTTATGCAAAAGAAGCTCAAGAAAAACCTACTGGTCGTGTGTGGTATTTGCCGCATTTTGGTGTCCGCAATCCAAACAAACCTGGCAAGCTACGACTTGTATTTGACGCCAAAGCTACAACTAACGGTATTTCTTTGAATACAGAGCTACTTACTGGACCTGACTTGTTGAACAACCTGCTAGGAGTATTGCTGAGATTCCGAGAACGAGCTGTCGCTGTAACAGCGGATATAAGAGAGATGTTCCTCCAGGTGAAGATAAACGCAGACGATCAGAACGCCCAGTGCTTCCTATGGCGAGGAATGGAGCGAAAGCAACCACCGCGCATTTACAAGATGACTTCGATGACTTTCGGAGCCACGTCATCGCCCTGTACCGCAACGTACATCATTCGCCGCAATGCTGATGAATACGCTTCTTCTCACCCAAGAGCCGTCGAAGCCATCAAGAAACGACATTATGTAGATGATTATCTTGACAGCCTTGATGATGAGGAGGAGATGAAGCGACTTGTGGAAGATATAGTGATGATACACAAGACGGGCGGTTTTGACATTCGAGGATGGGCATCAAACCGGCCAAATGTTCTACCCAAAGAAGCAAAAACAGAACCTGTCATGTTACTCGGACGAGACGATGAAGTCCAAAGAACCTTGGGCTTGAACTGGAGACCATCTTTAGACACCTTGGGTTTTGATCTCAGCATGAAGAAGATTGACAAGGACATTGCCAATGGTGTTAGAATCCCTACTAAGCGTCAGATGCTGCAAGTGGTGATGTCAGTCTTCGATCCGCTTGGAATATTGAGTCCCTTCCTGATTAGAGGGAGAATAATGCTGCAGGAGTTGTGGCGGACCAAGACAAAGTGGGACGAACAGATAAATGACGATCTCGCTCAAGTATGGATCAAATGGCTTCAAGACATGAAGAAATGTCGGTTATTTTCAATGCCACGACACTACGGGTTCTCTGCAATGGACAAGTTTCAATTAATAATCTTTGTTGACGCATCTGAGCAGGCTTATGCAGCGGTAGCCTACCTGCGCCGTGATACACAAATTGCCTTTGTCGCTGGAAAAAGCCGCGTGGCCCCATTAAAAGCAGGCACGACGATACCACGCCTGGAACTACAAGCTGCGTTGCTTGGAGCACGCTTGGGAGAGACAATCAAGCAAGAACAAAGCGTGACAATCTCTCAATGCATCTATTGGACTGATTCTTTGACTGTGTGGCGATGGATACGGAACAATCCACGAAAGATTAACGTTTTCGTTTCTAACAGATTATCCGAAATAGACGAACTCACAAAACCTGAAGAGTGGAGATGGCTGCCTGGAAACATGAATGTCGCCGATGAAGCCACTAGAGCTAATGTAGTCCTCGACATGGACAAGTCAAGATGGGTGTCGGGACCTGACTTTCTTCACCTCTCAGAAGATGCATGGCCTAAGTTCAAGCCGGCCGAAAACGAGGAGGAGATAGAGCCACCTACAACTATTTTGACCGTCTCGGAAGCTATAGTGCTTATTGACCATACTCGTTTTTCGAATTGGCGCCGATTAACAAGAAGTTTTGCATACGTTTTGCTTTTTATAGATAGATGTCAAAGACTTGACACTAGAATGTCACCGGTGTATGAACGTCGTTCTCAAACTCATATTATCCGACAAACACAATGTGAGTTATTTTATGATGAAATCGCTGCTATTAAGAATGGCAATACGATAAAACCGCAAAGTAAGTTAAGAAAACTTAATCCGAGACTGGACGACGACGGTGTGCTGCGAGTTCAGAGTCGCTTGATAGCTGGCAGAGAGTTGTCGCTTGAGTTAAAAAAGCCGATTATACTCGACGCAAGACACAATGTGACTAAGCTTATTATCGAATACAAGCACCGACTATTAGGACATTTCGGTACAGCGACCCTGGTAAATGAGCTTCGACAAGATTACTACATATTCCGTTTACGGGCGGCAGTGCGATCATTAATTGCTAACTGTGTTATCTGTAAAGCGCGGCGTGCGCGTTGCGAGCAACCAATGATGGCAGGATTACCGACTATGCGCCTCGAACACCACTGCAGACCATTCACGTACTGCGGTGTCGACATGTTCGGTCCAATGACAGTGACCATCGGGCGACGACAAGAAAAACGATGGGGAGTTATCTTCACTTGCATGAATACCAGAGCCGTGCACATTGAAATAGCATCGTCATTAAATACTGATTCGACTCTTATGGCGATTAGAAGGATGGCAGCGCGACGTGGATACCCCAAACGACTCCACTCAGATAATGGCACTAATTTTCGATCTGCAAACAAGGAGCTACTGAAGATTGATGAAGAAGTGATTAACAGGACTGCGGACTTGGGCATTGAGTGGACCTTTAACCCCCCAGATGCACCACACATGGGAGGTGTATGGGAGAGGCTCATTCGATCAGTAAAGACGGCCCTCTCAGCGATCCTTCACTCAAGAGCGCCCAAGGAGGAGGTCCTTATCACTCTCATGGCTGAAGCTGAAAACGTCGTGAATAGCCGGCCTCTTACAGACGTGTCTCTCGACCCAGACGAGGAGGAGGCACTGACACCCAACCATTTTCTGCTTGGATCATCAAACGGGCTGGGTAGACCAGGAAGCTTCACAGATGCAGACTTAAACCTAAGAAGGCAATGGAGGATAAGCCAAAGACTGGCGGACCATTTCTGGTCTCGATGGATGCGCGAATATTTGCCCAGCCTATACAGACACGCACGAGATGGACGCACGATGATGGGTGTGGGGTAGGGCTTAATGACTTAGTCTTAATTGCAGATTCTTCATCTCCTCGAAATGTGTGGCCTAGAGGTCGAGTTGTCGCCACGCTGCCAGGCCGGGACAGCCGTGTCCGCATGGTGGATGTGGCTACCCGCGGCGGTGCTGTGCTACGGCGCCCGGTCAATAAGTTGGTGGTGTTAATGAAAGCAGTGGGGCCAGCTGCCACCGTGTGAGCTCGACGGTCAGGGTCGAGCGAGGAGGAGTATGTTGCTGGCAGTTTTTTATGAGACATTGATAATTTTTGAAAATTGATTTTGTTATAGTCGATGTCACTTCATATACTGACATGTAAGAAAAGAAAATTGAATACAAAAGATTTCTAAGACAATTTCAGTGTTTTTATCTGAAACAAATATATATATATATTAAATTATATGGGAGACAAACCGGAATAAAAAGTGTCGTCTTCCAGTTTATTATCGCTGATAGAGGGAGAGATAGGAGATAATTAAGTTCAAATTGTCCCCTCGTTGGTGACAGGTCGGCATAATTCCTTCTTGCTGCCTCATTTTCTTGTAAGCGCTACTGTTGTGCATGAGGTCCTGGGTTCTATACCCAGGTCGGGCAATGTAGGTATTATTGTATTTTTCCATCCGGAATTTTTCAGAAGCAGCCCGGAGTCTCCTGAAGGCGGGTGGAAAACCGGTCCTTAAGGCCCTTCAGAAGCTGTTTGATTCCGTCATACTCGAGGGCAAAACGCCACAGGCTTGGTGCAGGGGTGTGGTGGTACTTTTCTTCAAGAAGGGCGACAATGCCAGGCTGAAGAACTATAGGCCCATCTCACTTCTTAGCCATGTCTACAAGTTGTTTTCAAGAGTCATCACGAATCGTCTCGCGCGCAGGTTTGATGATTTCCAGCCTCCCGAACAAGCCGGATTCCGAAAAGGCTTTAGCACCGTAGACCACTTACATACGCTGCGGCAGGTTATACAGAAAACCGAAGAGTATAACCTGCCTCTCTGTTTAGCGTTAGTGGACTACGAGAAAGCCTTCGATTCGATCGAGACTTGGGCTGTACTGCAGTCTCTCCAACGGTGCCAGATCGACTACCGGTACATTGAGGTGTTGAAGTGTTTGTACAAAAACGCCACCATGTCAGTCCGTCTTCAGGATCAGACTTCGAAACCAATCCTTCTCTAGCGTGGCGTGAGACAGGGAGACGTCATTTCTCCGAAACTGTTGTCACTGCTGCGCTGGAGGATGTATTCAAGGTTCTGGACTGGAGGGGCCTAGGCATCAACGTTAATGGCGAGTACATCACTCACCTTCGGTTTGCCGACGACATAGTGGTCATGGCTGAGACCATGGAAAGCCTCAGTAAAATGCTCGATGACCTCAGTAAAGCTTCCGAAAGAGTGGGTCTTAAAATGAACATGGACAAAACCAAGATCATGGTGAACGCACATGTAGCACCCACTCCTATCAAGATCGGAGACTCTACACTCGAAGTTGTAGACGATTATGTCTACCTGGGACAAAAGAGGTCAACCGTCGAATCCGACTCGGCTGGGCGGCGTTCGGGAAGTTGCGTGGTATCTTCTCGTCCAATTTACCGCAGTGTCTCAAGACAAAAGTCTTTGACCAGTGTGTGTTGCCAGTGATCACCTATGGGACCGAGACATGGTCGCTCACAATGGGCCTTATCAGAAAGCTTAAAGTCACCCAAAGGGCAATGGAGAGGGCTATGCTCGGAATTTCCTTGCGTGATCACGTCAGAAATGATGATATCCGCAGGAGAACTAAAGTTACCGACATAGCCCGGAGAATTGCGAAACTTAAGTGGCAGTGGGCAGGGCACATTGCTCGCAGAACGGATGGCCGATGGGGCCGAAAAGTTTTGGAATGGCGACCGCGAACCGGAAGACGATACGTTGGAAGGCCTCCCACTAGGTGGACCGATGACCTGGTTAAGGTTGCGGGAAGGCGCTGGATGCGAGACGCACGGGATCGGTCAATGTGGCGACGCCTGGGGGAGGCCTATGTCCAGCAGTGGACGTCTTTCGGCTGAAATGATGATGATGATGAGCCCGGAGTCAGGACTTGTGCCCGGTTAATGGCAATTGGCTCGCCCCCTATTACATGGGATTTGGACTGGCGAAAAGGTTTTTTTTGTTCTCTTCGGAAATCATCCAATAACTGCTCCCGCTCTGGGTGAAGCGGACGGGCGTGTCAGACTTTTACTGACGAAATCCCACCCGTGTTCCTTCAGTTACTTGAACTACTGGCCGCGGTAACTTTTTTTTCAAATATATCCGCTACCACCTCTGGGTAACTTCGGAAAAACAGGTGTGATATTATGTTATATCTTTTAGTTGACTGTTTACATCGGGGAATTGCTACACCACAAATAAAATATTTCAAGCTGAAAATTAGATCAAATAAAAGGATGCGGTTTATGTTTCACGCTGCGATAGCATACGGTATATTTCTTCTACTTATAGAAGTTGCGAAATTATAAGGGCATATTTTAGTCTTGAATTACAAAGTGTATTCTTATCCGCAAAGCATTACTAAAATTGTAACGAATTCAGTTTGTGAAGGAGTGTTATAATTTTCTGAAGACTATAAATAAATAACGATTACACTCTCAAGTGAACTTTTTACTGTTTTAATAACAAGATGTGCCAGTCTGGCACGTGGTGTATGAACTGCGGCAGACAGGTCCTCAGCAGTGCGGCGGTATGCGAGCTGAGGCCGCGCGCGCCCTCCAGCAGTACGCGCAGGGCGCGCACGATGAACACGAGGGCCCACATCTCGCGATAGCTCTCCACCTTCCGTCCCATCGCACCGTACCACGCCACCCTGGACTACGGTTGCTCCTTCGCCATCTTGAAAGAGGCGGGTGGCAACGGCCGTATCTGATACCTCAGTCAGTCGTTTAGCGCGGGCGGCACGTCGTACGAAGCCGGCCCTTATTTTTATTTTTATTTTATTAACGTGGCTTACGTTTAGCTCTACTGAACAAAACGTACCGTTACAATACCCATCGTATAATTAAAAGTAAACAACGTTGTATACGCTCACAAGTAATTCGTTTTACTAAATGTACCTACATTTAAATATTTTATTTGTAAAGGCGTGGTCGCTCACAATGGGCCTCATCAGAAAGCTTAAAGTCACCTAAAGGGCAATGGGGAGGGCTATGCTCGGCGTTTCCTTGCGTGATAAAATCAGAAATTAAGACATCCGCAAGAGAACCAAGGTTACCGATATAGCCCGAAGAATTTCCAAACTTAAGAGGCAGTGGGCAGGGCACATTGCTCGCAGAACAGATGGCCGTTGGGGCTGAAAAGTTCTAGATTGGCGACCACGTACCGGAAGACGCAGCGTTTGTAGGCTTCCCTAGGTGGAGCGACGACCTAGTCTAGGCTTCGGGCATCAGTGGGCGGTCAGTGTGGCGACGCTTGGGGGCGGTCTATGTCCAGCAGTGGACGTCTTTAGGCTGAAAAGATGATGATGATGATGATTTGTAAATAGCGGCTGGATGTTACTATATATACGACGAGAAAAAGTATAAAATGGGCAAAATTAACGACTTCTCGTGTCGTGTCGAGTTTAGCTGTTAAACTTTACACACTTGTACTTCTCCAGACCGTACTAAAAAGGTAAAAAGGTAGGTTCCGTAGGTAGCTAAAGTAAAATATCGCTATGTTTTTATTTCTTTATAATGAGTATGACGTCTCTATTAGTAAAACCTCATTGAGTCAGGGCACCTAATTATGTAATATATGTATTGTATCTAAAAGGGTTTAAGATGGTAGCCTATACAAGTATGATCTAACACAAACTGCGAAGTTCGATGGCTCATGTCATCGCGCTGTGTCAGCATCACTACATGACGCCTCTCTTCTTCTTCAGTTGGTCCTTCATTACTGAGTATTGTGATCACTGGACCCCTTTTAGCGGACTATCTGCCTCCATCGACTCCGGTCCAAAGTTGCCATCGCCACCTGCTGGAATTTGCTTGAGGACGTAGCTTCTTTCACTTGGTCAGACCATCGTGTTGGCGAACGGCCTCGTGTTCTCTTTCCTTCGGTATCTACTCGTCGCATTATGTGCCCAAAGTTAGTCAAAATACGCTGTAAGTAAACTGTAGACAATTGGATCTTGATATTGAGTTGTGAAAGGACAGATACATTTGTGCGTTTCGCTGTCCATGGGATTCGGAGCATCCGCCTCCAGGACCACATTTCGAATGCGTCTATTCTCTGTCTTTTTCTTGCTCGGATTGTACACGTCTCAACTCCATAGAAGAAAATTGGGAAAACGAGTGCTCTGACCAAACGGGATTTGGTTTTGAAACTTACACCGCGTTTTTCCAGATGTTCTGGAGACGCGTCTTATCATCTTTAGCCATGGCTATCCGTTGCTTTATTTCGGAGATGCAGCTGCCTTCATTATTAATACTAGAGCCCTGATAACTAAAACTGTCCAATAGCATTCATGCTATTGGCACCCGCTAGCTTTCACGCATGATCTATCGCCATAATCTTAGTTTTTTGCCTATTTATTGCAAGCCCTAATTTGCCGCTGTCCACCTCCAATCTATGCAGTATCGCCTTCATGTCGTCAAAAGTTGTAGAAAGTAGAACGGTGTCGTCTGCATATCGCAGATTGGAGATGCGCTTTCCAGCAACAGCAAATCCCTTTTCCCAGCCATCATGAGTTTTCCGGATTATATACTCTCCATATACATTGAAGAGTAGAGGTGAGAGGATGCATCCCTGTCTAATGCCTTTTTTGATGGAGAACACATTTCAACAGTCACTGTCTATTTTGACGAAAGAGCGGTTGTTGATGTATAGGCATCGGACTAGGTCAATAAGGTGTTTAGGCGTACCCATGTCGCCCAGAACCTCCCACAGCCTATCCCACCGCACACACATTACGACACGATGGCAGAATTGTCGATATCAGCTCCGTGACAAGGAGAAAAAAAGATGGTAGGTACTTAGTTAATTTTTGTGAGATGCGAGGTCTCTGCTTTGCAGTGGGACAATTACACACTGGTATTATCTTATTTGGAGTATTAATTCCCCAGACTCTACAAAAGGGACAAAGCAATCAGTAGCTTAGTAGATAATCTAATAATTCGTAACAACATTCAAAACCCTGGATACTTCCTACTTAGCTCCATTCGTTACGCTCTGCAAAACAAAGAGTACATATAAGCTACGTATCTTGTACCCAATTAATTATCTACTACGTTAGTTAGCTGCTTCTTTAATTTAAACATTCCCTCCTTTCGTTCGTTTTTCTCATTACTGTTCCTTGTGTATTAAGGTTGTGATCAATTTACAAGTAAGACGCTTCAAGTAAGAATTAAAGGTGAGTATAGACTAGAACATTTACTTGCAACAGAACATCGAACACTAGCTGTTATAAAAATTTACTCAAACCACACTTCGAACATGCCGCTCGATGTTTTGTTACAACCTGATTTTAAAAACCAACGAGCGTTTTGGTGTAACATTTTATCGTTTTATTTTTTAAAGCATTGGTGGCCCAGTGGTATCGGCTGCGACTTACAAGTTGTAGGTCGTGGGTTCAAGCCCAAGCAAACGCTTTACTCTGTGTAATTATTTAATCACCACTGCTCTCAAAACGGTGAAGGAAAACATCGTGAGGAAACTGGCCTAGAAACAAAATTAGAAGACATGTGACATCCACCAACCCGTACTGGGCCTGCGTGGTGGATTACGGCCCATTCATTTCAAAGACAGGAGGCCCAGCAGTGGGAACATTAATATATTGATGATGAGCGCGGGTGACATGAAGTGAGGTCAATAATGAGCGCAAGGTACAAAGAAATTTTACAGGTAAATGATCACTCGCCGTGAGCGTTACGTTGAACGTAGCATCGAACATTCGCGAGAACGTTACATTACATGGAAATGCTTCAGGAACATGAGCATATTTTGTCTGTATTGTACCATTCGTAAGAACTTTACATTACAATGCTCGCGAAAATGCTGTTTTCAAAACAATTCCATCAATTTGGTTCAAGGAATCTTGTAGGTAAAGGCTGCCATTTCCGTTAATGTAAAACAATATTTAGGTCTGAATTCCATTGAAAAGTTATTGATCAAGAAGTGATGCTTCTTATATCTGTAAGTTTGGTGTAAATTAAAATTTCATGCAAACACTGGATACCTGGCTATTTCTATAATCAAAATAAGATTATTATACCAACTTTATTAACCGAATGTTTTGATGCATTATAAACATAGTAATTTGTGCCTGAAAAACAATTAATTTCTAAATACTAAACATTGTAAATTTTACTTCAAGACTTAATTTTTGTCTTCATGCAAAATTATGTATTTGCACTGAAAACTAATTAATATTATAAAAAAAGAAGAGATGTGTTATCCTCTTAATTAACGTTGGTAGCCTTTGAATACTTACGTCTATTAGTAAGTATATTGCACCAAGCAGTGTCTGGACGTCCCATTCAGTGCTAAAAAAAAACCCAAACCCTAACTAGTGTTACTAGTGAACAACATTTGCTCACCTTAAGATTCCCGTGGGCAACAACGATGCGTCAACGTGTATAGATTTTTTTTCTGTAACTATAAGAACTAGATATAATATTTAATACATAGTTTAATACTTAATACATTTTCCATGAAAACGCATTGTCGCATCGCTATCACATAATCTGCCAGTCCGCGATTTTTTCTAACACCTTGATATGAAATCATTTATGCCGCGGACTGAATTTTTCGCAGAATATAACCCAATAAGAGATAACCTCATGAATTTTGATTAAAGATGTTCGATTCTTGGGTAGATATAACGCTTTTTTTATGAAAAATACGGCAACAACATTCACTTTCATCATCAAACTATCCCACGCGGCTTCGGTCCCGTCAACTGACTATCTACTGAACCCATTTACCCTACCTACCCTACCGTACCTACACTACATACAAGATTGTTGCGAAACTTTAATGGCTTACGTAGCGCACGCAACGGAAGCTCTCAGAAAGGAATATCATTGCCCGTTTTTGCAACATTTTTCATTTATGCTCCGCTCCTATTGGCCGTAGCGTGATTTTATATAGCCCTTAACCATCCTCGATAAATGGACTATTTTTAAATTCCAACCCTGAGATTATCAGGTTCAAACAAACAAACAAACAAAATCTTCAGCTTTATAATATTAGCATAGGTAAATGATATCATCATATCGTAGGTATTTATCTTAGAATAACACTTGTTGAAACTATTAAGAAACTCTATCGAAAAGGAATGACACCCGGGCCCCCTAAGATACTCCCAGGGAAACACAGGCACACAATTCACACTTCACTTACTGGATAAGTCAAGTCTGAACAGTTTACTTCTAGGCAAGCGTGCTCCATCGCCGACCACTTCATCGCTTACCATCTGGTGAGATAGTGGTCAACAATGTAGGTATCAATAAAACTAAAACAATTAATCATCAATCCTTACCGGAGACGAGCTTAAACTAAACGCAATTTATTTCATAGTCCAAACATAGCCATTTTTACTGACTTCAAAAAAAGGAGGTAATCAATTCGACACGTATATATGTAATATTTTATTGGATTAGGTATCTCTCAACTTCGGGAATAGAGCAAGTTTTATCAAAATTGGTCTACCAGTTTTCAAGATAAGGAGCATACAACCGAACTCAACAGCGACTAACAACACAAACGTGTAAATTGGGTTATAATGTGTATTTTGTCAATCCTGTAAGTACCTTACTAAAGCACTTGCTCATTTTTAGTGATAGAGTACTAAAAAGACCGACTTTAGAAAAGCGTATACAATTACGAAGTTGATACATTGCCTTTTTCGCTTCACTAGAGTCGTTCTTTTCATCTGCGACAGTGATATACGCTGACGGCCTAGCCTTCGGATAGATGAAGCCGAACGAATGTAGAAAAGGCTAGATATACTAGAGATACTCTTTTCAATATAACCGATAGCGGTTGGAATCCAATATTGCATTGGTTAGCGCTACATCGTAAAACTTCGTGACAGCGGGATATCTATGTGTTGTTAAATTGATACTGAAAATCCTCAAGATACGAAATATCTAAGTTTGGAAACTGATTTGAAATATATATCTACTCAATTTCCTTTTCTTTAACACCTTTCGCGGAGTAAAGAATAGATTTAAGAAAAAAAAATATTAATCAACAGGTATGTACGTGTCTAATGCAAAACTGTATTTTGAAGTTGGTAAGAAACCAAATCTTACATTTACATACGTTGTTAAATTTTTGTTAAAGTCTAATTTAATTTCCAGAAACATGATAGGTATTGAATCTGTTTTACGTGAATTGTAAAACTATGACAATTCAGAATGTAAATACAGTAAAATTTATAATTATCTCTATACATACTACTCTTGTTTACCTAATTTGTTCTGCATTCACCCTAAAATAAAGAAAAATTACATAACCGAATGAAAAATGGCCAAAAAAATCCGAGAGAATGCGGGACAAATCGTTTAACTGTTTGTTTATTTCGATTACCCGGATCACAAAAATAAATATTGGAGCTTCCATCATCTTTTCCAGAAACAAATAAAGAACGGGTTACGTAACAAACATTGTGCCAATAAATCGCTATTGACCTTTGAAACGAGGGTTGAGGCAATTCAACAGAAATCTTATGGAGCACGGAATGAGAAGTCATTGTAGGTGTAGAAAATTATGATTGTTGTCTGAACACAAAATGAAGCAATCTTAAGTTAGATTTACGTAAAAATGTTGCCATTTTCAACGCCTACAAATGTTCGTATACCCATATTATTTTACACCATTTCAGAGTGACATAAAAATATTTCAAACGTAAATAGGTCCATTGCGTGGTCAATGTTTAGAGATGTGGCCGTTAACCGTCTGATGAAGATACATGATGTAATAAAGGCAGGTAGGTAATTAACTGTCCTAAAGAACATTTTTATTATTACAGACATGCATTACCTACCTACCTGCCAGACCGAAAGCTAATTAATTTATTTGCGTCACACTTTCGCCAGTTGTTTTTTATGTCTCCAATTTTGGAGCAGCCCGCCGTTACTAGGAGAGTCGGAAAAATAAAAAGGGGTTTTGAAAAATAAAAGTATTCACAGAATCGTACTGGGTGAATTTTAATTCGTGGGCCATTTTTCAGGCAGTGAATGAATTCACGAATACTACGAACTGTTAGTGTTGGAACGCCTAGAATACCTACACAAAAAATATTTTTTGTTTTCTATAGTTGGTCAAGATTTGTGAATATAAATGTATAGTACAATTTTTTTTTCCATAATTATAGGATTAACAGATCCGATAGCTACTTATCTCTACAACTGCCTACTTTCAACCTATAAAATATACCTTATTTATTAAAAGTTACGTAATTAAGCGTTCTTCACCGTTGACCACATCATCGCTTACCATCAGGTGAGATAATGGTCAAGCGCGAGCCTCTTGATAATAAAAAAAAAAATATATAGCCTGTGGGAATGACGTGGAGCGAGGTGAAGCGTGAAGCTCAAGACCGATGGCGATGAAGGATTTTCTCGTGATTATTTTACAAACTGCCCAGTTAGAGCTATGGATTAAAAGTTAACCCTTTCAATTGTACCTCCAACAAAATTACTAAACTAAATAAAACCGTGGTGAAAGTTGGCTTATTCCGATAAATGGCACGGTTAAATCAATATTAAAATTGGCCACCATTCAACCCGCCGGCAACAGCCTTCAGACATTAATTAATTCAACAACATTTATTGATTTTTATCAAGTGTTTGATTGAAATTACAAAGCTAACTGAAAATACTGATTAATGCTTAGGTAAACAAAAGAGAAGTGGATTGACGTTGTTCAATGGTTATGATTTAAATTCGAATAACGTTGCACAACTATTGAAGAATAAATTAAGTACATCGTTCAAAGAAGCTATTGAAAATAATTATAAACAAGCGGGATAAAAAGGCAAAGGGAAAAAATAAAAAAAATATTCGTCAACATCGCTGTCAAAGGGAAAAGTGCCCAAAAGACTGGTTGCATTGCCACGTTCAATGGCAATGCTGATTTTTGCCGACTAAAAGGTCGGCAAAAAGCAGCATTGCTTTAGATCTGATCACGTGAAGAGTGGACTAACTACCTGAAAAAAAAAAACAGCTCTTATGAAATTATCTTACTTGTAAAAAGTAATCATAGCTAACTGCTGAAAAAACTGTTCCTATATTTGAAAATGTTCCGTCTCCGTAGCACTTCAAAATAATTATGTAGTTTTCTATCACTTAGTTTTGGAGTGGCGCTTTAAGATGATTAATCAAGCTATAACTATACAAGCTAAAACTCTCAGGAAAACTTGTCTAAAGCTAGCTTCTCACGGCGCGTGATATCACGAGTCGAGCCGCACCGCGCCGAGTTGGTTTGTACGTACAAGCACGCGTCACGGGCGAACCCGCGTCACCCATTATCCCGGACGCGGCGCGGCGCGTGTTGAAGCTTCTGCGCTGCATATACTAGAACTATCCTAGCATATAGACGTTAAAATTAGCCCTTTTTACAGTCCGTTCAACCGATTTTTAGTTCTATCCCGTAAACATAAGGATGACATAAAAAGCATAAACCTGTTGACAAAACCAACTGTTATCATTTGTCGTATCACCAACGCAATAGAAGTCGGTTGAACGGGATGTAAAATGGGCTAATTTAAACGTCTAATATTATCGCAAAGGGAGTTTAGATAGAGCGAGGCACGCAACGCACCTGAAAATGAACGTATTCAATAGCGCAACCCCGCGCCGTCCCGCGCCTCCACGAGTGCACTAGCGCCGCGCCTTTGTAGTAACGACATTTAGCAAATCGGACGTGCCTTAACGCCTTTAAACGGCGCGACTCGTGATATCACGCGCTGTGAGAAGCCAGCTTTAGACAACTTTGCCTGAAAGTTTATGGGCCAACCTATGGGCTAAATCATTTCAGTTTGAATCCACATCGCATAGAAGTGTCAGCTATTACCGTTGCCCATGTCCTTTTTGGTCTCGCACGGAGTTCTTTGTTTTTTCTATCGATGGGTCACAATTAAATAAATAAATAAATTTTCAATTAAGAATAAGGAAACAGCTTTTATTAATTTTTTTTTTCGTTCAACCGGCCGCCCAAACAGAAAACTAGTAACATAGTATTATCAACTCTAAGGCATATTAGTGGCCAACCGTGTCTTTGCCTGGGTCACAATAATTTAAAGCCTAATAGCTCCTGCTAGCGGCTCCGCCCGCGCAAAAATGGTTTTCTTATCCCAAGAGAATATAATACCGGGATTAAAAGTAGCCTATGTTCTATTCCGGACTATAATCTATCTCTGTGCCAAATTTTATCCTGCTCTTCAAATTTCAGCCGTTCTGGCATGATTGAGTAACAAACATACATCGACACTTCCAAACACACCAAATATTCTCATCTAAAATATTAGTAGAATTAGTATAAATTAGTATTCATAAATTGGCTAATACCGCCATCATTTCAGCCAAAAGACGTACATTGCTGGACATAGGCCTCCCCAAGCGTCGCCACACTGATCGGTCCTGTGCGTTTCGCATCCACCGGACGCCTGCAGCCTTGACCAGGTCATCGCTTCACCTAGAGGGAGGCTTTCCAACGCTGCGTCTTCCGGTACGCGGTCGCCACTTTAGAACTTTTCAGTCCCATCGGCCATCCGTTCTGCGAATAATGTGCCCTGCCCACTGCCACTTAAGTTTGGCAATTCTTGGGGCTATATCGGTAAACTTGGTTCTCTTGCGGATGTCTTCATTTCTGATTCGATCAAGCAAGGAAACTCTAAGCATATCTCCACCATTGCCCTTTGGATGACTTTAAGCCTTCTGATGAAGCCCATTGTGAGCGTCTCGGTTAGACCCACTCTTTTGGAAGCTCTACTGAGGTCGTCGAGCATTGTACTAAGGTCTTCCATGGTCTCAGCCATGACCACTATATCATCGGCAAAACGAAGGTGAGTGATGTACTCGCCATTGAGGTTGATGCCTAGCCCTCTCCAGTCCAGAAACTTGAAAACATTCTCCAGTGCAGCAGAGAATAGTTTCGGAGATATGACGTCGCCCTGTCTCACACCTCGCTGCAGAAGGATAGGTTCCGAAGTCTGATCCTATAGTCGGAATGACGTGGTGGCGTTTTTGTACAAACGTAGTAATTAGTAAAGCGTAATTATTAATGAGTTATTAGTCATTAGTAATTGGTAATTCGTATTAGTAAGATTATAACCATCTAGAATAATGGGGAAAGATTTTTTTCAAATAGGTGTATTGGTCCCAGAGATTACCCTACACGTCTGAACAAACTCACAAAATTCGGGCTCTTTCTTTATAATATTAATTAAGACTTTTTATCAGTATACATGTAGTAAGTTCCTTCTTACGAAACTAGAAGACATATATACGAAGATATCATTCTGAGCACTTTATCTGTTTGTAGGTAAACCTACCTATAGTAAAGTATGTTATTGATACGAAAAAGACCCATTTGTCTCTTTTGACAAACCCGGTATCTATTATTATATATATTATTTTCTTTTATCCATCCATCAAAGGGACGTAAGTGAAAGGGATCAAATAAAATCATTCAGCATTGTAAAAGTTATAGACCCTAATAAATAGTTAGGTACCAAAATGTTTCGAAAAAGGTCAGAGAAAACTTCGGTTTCAGAAACAGTTAAAGCATTATAATGATTTTTTTATTTTGAGACTTTTATTTATTGAAAGCAAATAACAATATATGAACATAACTAACATAAATGTGTTACTTTTAACCTACGTATAGTCGGTAGTAGCTGTTACCTGGCACACCCTAAAACCAACGAATTTGAACCCACATTAGGGCTTATTTTATTTGAATGAGTTTATCAGACTATACTCGATGAACAAATACAATAATAATACATACGAGTATACGATTGATAAATTTGATCTTTAAAACGTTAACACATGTGTGAGTACTATGTTCCGACTGTAAATCTACCTATGTGTCGTTCGTTGACTTCTGTGTGTCCTGGCATTTCAGTTTGTCATGCTCTCTCTAATTTCTCTCTGATGGTGGCACATGTGTTGGATTATTCGGTTTCCTTCATGATGGTTGAGCTGAGTGGTGCCGATCCATGCGTCATGTTCGTGAACGGGCGCCATCAGTTGGGATTGGTCATAACTTAGCTGCTTCGGCCTGTTATTGCATTTTTATGTTGAAATTGTTTGTTACTCTAGACGCTTTTACGTGCACGTCTTTTTGCATCGTTCTCACATATATGTATTTATTTTTCAACAAGAATAATGTAACCAAAAAATTGTAATTGAAACTGATGGAAAAGAGTGTCCGTGGAGTTTCATACAAATTCTTCTCCATTGAGATCTACTGACGTTTGCGAATTTGCAAATAGAGTCATTTTTTTTTTTTTGTTTGACAATTCAAAAGTACCTACCTTTAAGGTTTATTTGAAGTAAACTATTTTGATTTGATTTGATTTGATTTAAACTATTTGTTATGCGATTTTGATTTCAATGTTGTAAGACTTAAAGTTTATCAGAGTACTATCACTTCGCCTGCAACGCACGCTTTTGAGCGCACGGTTGGTGCAGTGGTTGAGCGATTGACTGCTGCGCTGCGTGTCGCGGGTTCGATCTTCGACTATCTTAGGTCATACAAATATTTGTATGACCTACAGATAGTTATTCCGGCTCTGGGTGTTTTTGTATGTGAGTTTATATGTTTGTAAACGTACCCACGATACAAGAAGATATTCCTAGCGTGGGGCAACGTTTTTCATTGAAAAAAAAAAACATAGAACTTCGTTCGCGTGATCCGTATGTTTTTTATGCTTCATTTGATTTTTTAGTTTCATGTCCTTAAAGGTTGAATTACCAAAACTCCCTTTTTATTGTTCCCCTACATCGTAAAACGAAGCCCTCGACAGAAAAAATCCTCAAAATTCTATAACACCCCCTAAATCGTCTTTTGGGAGTAGTTTTGAAAAACGAATAATTATAACCTTTACTATTTACTTATGTTAGTATTTATGCCAAGTTACAAATATATAAGCCCAACAAATTTCCACCTTTTCATCTCCTTAGGGGTATAATTTCCAAAAACCAATAAATACATGAATCCTTTTTATGAATCAAGAGCGTAAATGTAAAATTTCAAGTGTTTATGTAATATAATTAGTGTCTTTCTATTAATAGCTTATTTTAATTATTATATTCTAGTAGATCTGGTCTCGTGGTTTGTGTATAAGGCTGAGACGAATAAGATGCGAATTCAAATCCAGCGTCGAGGATTTGCTTTAAATTTAGAATCTATTCAATAAGTGTCTTGTATTATTGTAAATAGCTTAAGACAGACAAATTCTTCAAATTAATATTTCTAAATTGGTAATATTTTCACCTAACTTGTAATAAGTGGGTAGTTGGAAGACAAATATACGTATTCATTGTAATACTGAAAGTTAAAGTCACTAAGGTTAAGGGTGAAAAATAAAACTGAACCGTGACAAAGAAGCTAAAGCACATTTTTTATCTTGTCTTAATAAACTGCGAATAACGTCTTTTACAAGTTTTTTTTATTTCTGTTTTATAATTTTATTATCACGTTTCTATAGAAAACTTATCTTTTTGCAAGAGAATGTTGGCAGTAGAAATTTTACATATTTCTAAATATATAACACGTTGATCACTAAATTAAATATTTTGTAAAATATACACCAGATTATTTACCTACTTTTAAAATAAAAATTGGTATTTATGGGCACTATTGAAACAAACAAACTGTTTCTTCGTAACTTAACAACTTATTTTTTTTTAAATCAAGCTTGTCATAAGTAGCTTAGTATTCTAACTTCTTTTATATGTTTTAGGTTTACATATATGAAAAGTTATTATTTTTATAAGTTAGTATTTTTTAAATATTTATATATTTTTTTTATAATATTACTATGTTTTTTATTCAATTATATCAATTTAAATTTACATAGTATGTAATACTTAATTAACAATAACTACCTATATATACACTTAAATAAAAATAAAATACGACGAACACGTATAAAAGGGCAGGGGTCATAGGGCGTCAAAAAATTCGTCCACATCGCTGTCAACGTGAAAAGTGCCCAGAACGCTGGCAGCATTGCCACGTTGGATGGCAATGCTGATTCTCTGGCCAAGGAAAAGCCCAGCCCTCTGGTCACGTGAAGAGTCGACTAACCGCTTGCTTACATCTCGAAATACTCGAAGAGCACTCGGACCCCATGGACCTAATGTTTCAACCCCAAACGGCTCAAATATATAACTTCCAATAAGGTTGTTGTATTTGCGCCGTTTGAGGTTTTCTGCACTAGCAGCAGCTGCCCCAGCACAGCCCGCCGTGCTAAGAAGATGGGATGGCGCAAGGGTGTCGACACATGTTGCATGCCACACCAAAGGCCTACCCACCTTCCATGGCATATTATATATACATTTAATATTTATATTGAATAAAACCGTTATCATAATCATTACAGTTTTTCACTTATGTTGTTATTTGTACTTAAATAGTTAATTTAAATTAACTTTTCCATTTAATATTATAAATAATATTTTGAATTCAAAAAACCATAATTGATTATTTTAAACTTAAAGCAAAAAAATGGATGGTTATTTTTGAATTCGCAACCACGTTGGCATAAGATCACTGATGCAACCAGTAGACCAAATCGACTTAACAATGTTTTTTGAAATTAAGTCTATTATGGTGACAAAACAGTACTCAAACGCTTACATACCCTAACGTTACGGGTTAAAGATCAAATTGGCATAACTGTATTCTATAATATTTACCTACTTTATACAAGCCGATCTAGTTTGATAAGCTCATACGTATCGAATAACACTTGCAGATATATCGACACTTTAAAGTGGGTGATTTGGTTGGGGCTGTGTCTGCCATCAATAGTGACCTTGAAAATATTAACAGGTGGGCTAAATCCTTTGGACTCTTACTAAACCCAACCAAATCTCAAGCGCTCATTGTTGGTGGTAGATACATGCTCAACCTTTTAAATCACCAAGCCCTCCCACCAGTACTTTATGATTCAGTGCCCATATGTTATTCGAAAAGCGTGAAAAACCTAGGCGTCTATATGGATACTAACCTCTCTTGGGAGGTTCATGTTGCTGATGTAAGTAAGAGGGTCTTCTACTCTTTTCAGTCGCTTAAACGTCTCCAAAAATTCTTACCATTTCACACTAAGGTTACTCTTGCTCAATCTCTTCTTCTACCGCTCATAGACTATGCAGATGTCTGTTTTCTAGATGCAACGGAGGTACTCCTAAATAAACTCGAGCGACTGCAGAACTTGTGCATCCGCTTTATTTTTGGCCTCCGTAAATACGATCACGTGTCGGAGTTTCGGACTAAATTGAAGTGGCTGCCGATTCGGCGTCGTCGAGATACCCATATCCTATCTCTTCTCTATACTATCCTACACAATCCTAATTCTCCTCAATATCTTCGTGAACGCTTTGAGTACTTTGTCCCGAGGGGTAAATCCTGTCGCACTTCCACTTCTCTTCTCCTTCGTACCCCACGTCACACTTCCAGCCGCTATGATGGCTCCTTCTCTGTTACTGCAGTGCGTCTCTGGAACTCTCTACCACATTCCCTACGCGACAGCCCTTCTCTGAATGTCTTCAAGAGGAAAATCAAGGATCATTTTCTTTCGGAATGACATAATATTAGTATATGTATATAGGTGTATATATATATATATATTTTGTGCTTATTTATGTATAATTGATATTAATATATTTATGATTTATTTTATATTATTCTAAAATTGTACACTGGACTACTTCTCTTCTTCCTTTTGTAATCTCTCTCTATCACTCTAAGGTTTGCTGGTAGAAAACTCTTCTTAGAGTTAAGCTCGCCTTTGTACATCAATTTTATGATCAATCAAGTTGTGTATTTCTTTTTTTTGTGTACAATAAAGAATTAAATAAATAAAATAAACACTTATCTACTGCTAATTGCAGAAGGTTCAAATTCGTCTAACTTTTTGTTGATCAGCTAACGGCAGGGTGGTTCAGGTACCAGCTATTACCGACTGTACATATAAACAAAATCAAAATAAAATAATAAAAGAAGAATGTAAATAGAACACCATTGCTATCAACCGGAAACGTGCCGCTTAGTAAATAAAATAAATTGCTGTAAACGTTGGCGGTTTCACATTTTTAATTAATTTTTTTACAAGATTTTTATTAACTTGCAATGTGTTCGGGTCAAATCTTGCATCTGAATTTTAAAGCATTTATCCTCAACCGATTAAGATGAAATTTTGCATACACGTTTGATTTGGATGACAATGCATGGTAAGCTCAAAAGCTTGCTTAAAAAAAGTTTTTTTTTTAATATTAATTTGAATTTACTTCCGATTATTTTGTAAGAAAACCAGAGACTCTATCAGAGAAGGCGATGGTCGAAATGTCAAAAAATAAGGCATTGTTCACGTGACATTTTGATAGCACTTTACATTTCGATAAATTTACACACATTATTATATTTCAATCGCTATCGCAACGTTTGGTTGTTAACATAGAGTCTCTCGACACCAGTAGCGTCATGGTTTATTTCCTTTTGTCCAATAAACACTAAAATTAGGTTGATCAAACTTCATAACACAATTAAACTTGTACTAAAACTTCGATCTTGTTAACTGAAGTTTTCATTCATATTTAAATTATTTTGTTTTCTATTGTGATTAACTGATTAAAACAAATTAATTCGTTAGGATAAACCTTTAACTAAATACCAGCTGCGTTAATTGATTTACTCACTGCAGGTTAAAGACCTCTACACATACAAAAAAATAAAACGTGTGTCCCTGAACGGGAATTGCAGTTAGGAATATATATATACAGGGTGTCCCAGAAATCGACGTCAAGCCGTAAATGGGTGATAGACCAAGTTATAACAGTTCTCAGAAAAATACGAAAAAAAATCTATCTCATGTTTTTAAAAAATTATGTTCACTTTAAAAATTTACTAAAAAAAACCTAAAAACTCCAAAAAAAAAACTCCAATTGCTACAAATCCCATAATTTATCTAATTTTTTTATTATTATGTAATCTTGAATAATGCTTGTGTAGATTTTTGCCTAAAATTCAAAGCCAACTCCTCCTACTTGGAAGAAAATTAAACTTTTTCAAAACCAAATGATTCAAATTTACTATTTCGCCCAACTTTAACTGACTGTACTGAAAAAAAAATGTTCTACGCTAGTTTGGCAAGTAACATGAAAAATTGGCGCATTTAATAAGGATTCAAAAATGGTGTAATACTTGCTAGATTACGTTTTCAATAATTGGTCAAATTTTTTTTGTAAATAGCCTCGGTTTTTACACAAAATGTCCATACTTCCTTAAAATGACTTTAGCTTACCTAAAGCTTTGCTAAACTCCGTTTCTAGTTCGATAGAGACGGAGAGAGTCATTTTACGAAGTGTGAGCGAGACAGAGAGTGACACTGAACGTTTACAGGGAAAAGTGGTTCCAGCAAGATGGCTGCCCAGCGCATTAAGCCCGTTTAGTAAGAGAACATCTTGATGAAGAATACCCGCTCAGGTGGATAGGGCGCGGTGGAACAATCTTGTGGCCACCCCGTTCGCCTGATTTAAATCCCCTAGATTTTTTTTACTGGGGAGCGGTAAAAGAGAAAGTGTACTCAAAAACAAGATGTAAGATGTGGTTGCCTGTAATTGGGTGTGCATTGCAGGAAAATTATATCTTGTATGAATTTCTTGTATTTTGTAAGATGATATTGTATTGTGGCACTCGTTGGTGATCCTTAAATTAAATTAAATAAATAAACAATAGAGAATTTAGCCGAGCTGCGGGAAAGAATAACGGAAGCCGTTGTCTTTGTAAATAGGGAAAGATTTGCCCGGAAAATAACCAGATCTTTTTTAAGAAGATGTCGTGCTTGCATTGCCGTGCGTCGAAGGAAGGCAGTTTGAACATTTATTGTAATAAAAAAAAATTAAATCTGATAATTTGTTTTTTTTTTCAAAGTTGAGAAAACTGGTCCTGACTTAAAGTAAAAAGGTTGAGTCACTATCATAACTTTGCTCTTAAATAACGTAACGTCTCTATCGAACGGAGCAAAGCTTTAGCAAAGCTTTAGGTAAGCTAAAGTCATTTTAAGGAAGTATGGACATTTTGTGTAAAAACCGAGGCTATTTACAAAAAAAAATTTGACCAATTATTGAAAACGTAATCTAGCAAGTGTTACACCATTTTTGAATCCTTATTAAATGCGCCAATTTTTCATGTTACTTGCCAAACTAGCGTAGTACATTTTTTTTTCAGTACAGTCAGTTAAAGTTGGGCGAAATAGTAAATTTGAATAATTTGGTTTTGAAAAAGTTTAATTTTCTGCCAAGTAGGAGGAGTTGGCTTTGAATTTTAGGCAAAAATCTACACAAGCATTATTCAAGATTACATAATAATAAAAAAAATTAGATAAATTATGGGATTTGTAGCAATTGGAGTTAAAGAACCATTACAGGGATTGATTTTTTTAGTAAATTTTTAAAGAGAACATAATTTTTTAAAAACATGAGATAGATTTTTTTTCGTATTTTTCTGAGAACTGTTATAACTTGGTCTATCACCCATTTACGGCTTGACGTCGATTTCTGGGACACCCTGTATACATAATTAGGAAAAGTTCCATACGCATTTTTTAAACTTCGAAAGTAATTCGTAATAAAATATGTATAGTTCACACATAGACACAAAACAGAAAGAAAGGAAGAGAGAGCGCGCGGTGTACGTATGTCATAAAAATATATATGAGCAAAAAGAAAGGGTACATGGATGCATAATGCGAAAATCTTACGTAACGTAACATTTTCGAGTCCGTGCCCACTCGACATGATTAGACTCGACCCGAATAATACCTGCATATTTCTGTTTTAATAGGCGTAAAAACGTCGATGTATAGTCAGGCAGAAAAGTGTGGATTTACGGCTTGCACCACAGAAAATGACAAATTTAAATATTTGGATAAATAAATCAATAATTAAACAAGTGTTATCCTTTTTTAATAAACTTTGTAGTAAAAATCACAGATTATTGTTAATTATCATTACAATCTTATAGCTAGTGGACGGTGGTATTTATTGGATTATTAGGTTAACAACTAGTTACTAACTTATAAAATATAAAAAATCAGTTTACAAAATTATCTTTAAAAATAAACATTAGGTATCTTAAAGAATACAGGACTAGGTAAAACACACTTTAAACATTGAAGTTTTTAGCAATAAAAAATCTACAAAAATAAACAATTTTCTATAAACAATCAACGTTCAAGTAAGAACCAGAAAACTTGCTATTATATAAAGCTACATTTTTTGAACGAAATCAATGACTACCAGGATAAATTAAGTATAATAACAAACAGGTTTAGGTTTTCTTAAATTTGTTTTTACGCTTACCATCCGTTGAGATAGTGGACAAACGCTGGCCTATAGATTTTATAAAAATGTTTTTTGTATTATTAAATATTCTATGTATAGTAAATTAATAAGTTATTTAGAATTAAATATCACTTTGCTTGACTGTACAAATGGCACGGAATTGGTTGTAAAACTTCTGGTATTATATTTTGGGTCGAGTCTAATCGGGTCGAGTGGGCACGGACCCACATTTTCTCTCGAATGTCGCATGCCTACCGCATGCCGCGTTACATAACTTCGTACCAAAAATAAGATTTGAAATCTACCCTCAACCTGGCATGCCGCGTTTTAGTGATTTCAGAACACTGTAAGTCCAAGTTTTCTGACGATGCACATTCAGTGATAAACTGACAAAATATATAGGTATTTAATTCTTACATAGTATGAGTTAAAGTGCAGGTAACGAAGATATGTTTAGCTAACACAGTTGTCTGAAAGTAAACATACATAAAATCAGACTTACGATCCTTAAGTACTCCTGAAAATACTGAAATGCCAGATCTCGCAGTCCAGTTTTACGATACAACTACGTGAGGTGTCTGCACATTAATGAACAGAGTCAAAATATGCCACATACTGCTGATGCCAATATCGGGTGTGACCACATCCGATACATTCTCGACTCGATACAAAAATAAATCTTACGTGAAAAGAACTAAAGAGTATGTTGAAAAGGTATTTATCCTGAAAACAGATTTCATGCTACAATACCAACTACAAAAGACTGAATCTTAAAAATACTTGATTGAAAGTCCCTTTTAACAACGCCATATGAAAAATAACACATCGTCTAAGCAGATTCCTCACACCACGCATACATTGCACTAAAAAAGTGATACAGGCATACCTTCTACAGCAATAAATTCTCAGAGTGGATAAGCGCATATACAATCAGTGGCGTTAATAGAATAAGAAGCAAACAACGAAGATATATGACGGCCAGCTGAACAAAGACTAGCAAACATATTTGTCTGGGAGAAATCGTTTGCCACCACACTGTAAGTAATCTAGGATTTATAGCTGTTATAGAGAGATCAATTCCGAACTTGCTAAACATTTATCACAAAAATAGCTGGCTACCTGCGAGCGCTAATGTATTGTGTTTGCGTTCACCTTCACATTGAGCAATAGATGGAAATGGATGTATGGATTCTCATGACTTACATTGACTTAATATTTTGTAAAACCTACGGTCTAGTGCAGAGGTCGGCAAGTAATTACAAATGAGGTCCGGAGAGAGATGAATTTTTTATCGAGGTCCGTCAAAATAAAACTCGTAATTAGTACCTACTTACCAGATGTTTTTTTTATATTATTATGAACAATGTAAGAAATGGTGATTATAAAAAACACGAAAAGGTAGGTATTCGTAAAATTTATGCGAGAAATTACACCTGCGGTCTTCAGACAGTATTTTGGTTCACGCGGGGAACAGCTAATGCGAAGAGCGATTTTTAGGTGGTGGGGTCTAATTTAGAACAGCATTTGTTTTTAAATTGTCTAGGTAGGTAAATTATTGAAGAATATACATATTCTTCAATAATTTACCTACCTAGACAATTTAAAAACGCCACATGTGGCGGCCCAAGATTTTCGCGGTCCGGACGTGGACCGCGATCCACCTTTTGCCGACCCACGGTCTATTGTACACTATGCATGTATAAATAATATCGACATGACTTAAAAATATCTTATATCGATACTGGAAATATGAAATAACGTAAGGGACATTTTGTCGAAAATGAGTCATATACATCGTTGGATTCGGAATTCCTTGCTCTATCGATTGGTATACTTAAAATCTCGATATCTCAAAAATAAAGTCCCTTACATCACATATTTTCCGTAGGCCAAGACTATTATTTTTCTAGAAACTAACTGTATACGACATTCCAAATTAATATTTGTATAAAAACTAATGTAAGTCTCTTTACTCACAGTATTTGGTGTTTACATTTAAACAAAATCTAGTACATTTTACAACAGGTCACATAAGGTATGCCATAAAATGAGTTGTTTTAGTATTATCTTATACATTAGTGTTCCCTAAGAAGGTACAAATATCATGTCCCTTACATTAAATTGTGACTCAAATTATCATTATCATATTGACCCTTACGCTAATTTCTCAGCATCGAAAATAAATTGACATGTCCTATACATCACACTGGACTGCGTGATCCATACAATTCCTCAAAACTTATCTAAACGAATATTATTATGCGTCTCTGTTACACAAGCAAAACGGTGTAACTTGTCTGAGCTCGAGACTGCAGGCCCGACAGTAATACGGATTTTGTGTGTGATTTTGCTTGAAGCACGTGCGTCGATCACATTGTTTACGTGCGTCTAAAAGTAAAAGTAACATGGTTTGTGTCACTAAAAATCTTCATTTAAGTAATAAATCATCGTTTTTCATTGATCTAACTGCAAGTAGTGAAAGTTTTATCTATTCCAATTATAAGCGATGAAAACTTATCTTCACTTCTAGTCCGCAGACAAAAATTGATAAACATTACGTAATTATTTCTTACCACTTTTGATAATTTTTTGCTTAGTCATGAATGGAGTTCAGTAATTTAACAACCGACTTCCAAACAAAAACACTACAAAGTAAAAAAATAACTTCAATTTCGGAAGTCGGTGTTTCTGTTTTCGTTTCTTCGTTTTTTGACACCGACTTCCGAAATTGAAGTTATTTTTTTACTTTGTAGTGTTTTTGTTTGGAAGTCGGTTGTAATTTTTGTAAAAAAGTTTTTTATTTTTCACTTTTTAGTTGTGGTACATAATGGACCAGTTCTATAGGCTGGATACCTACGCGTATAGTGCCCAAACTGAAGCCAGAATAGATTAACCCAATGACATAAAACTTAAACGAAACCGGTGCAATGAGAATATACTAGGGTGAACTGTTCACACCTGCGTACCCCTTAAGAGCGTACCAGTGTGATGTTATGTTATGAAATGGTGTAAACAATAAACAGACATGCGATTGGATCTATCCAAAGTGATTTGCCGTCATTTATTGAAGAGTTCTGTTGTATTTCTCTGAAGTTCTTCATCAGATCTTGATTAAAATTAAATGGGACCACATGACAAGCACCCGCTTTCAAATGAAAAAAGAATCATCAAAATTGGTTCGCCCAATAAAAAGTTCTGAGGTAACAAACATAAAAAAAAAAAAAATACAATCGAATTGATAACCTCCTTCTTTTTGCGAAGTCGGTTAAAAATAGGTCTATTTAGATATAATAAATCGAATCCTAATAAAAACATACCTTCCATTAGGTAAAATATTGGTTAGTATGATGTATAATTGTTAGTAGTAAGTATTATGTAGGTCATGTAAAAATTACAATTTATTAAGCAATTAACGCAGGCTGAATGAGTGTAAAAAGCGTTTTTTATTATCGACCAAGGTTAAGTGTCACTTGCCACAATCGATCCAAGGATAGTTGACCATCCATTTCATACCAAGACCCCTGCCTCGGAAAGCACGAATAAGACGTTGTTTCTAGTTGTAATGCGACAGTCGTAGCCAAAAAAACAATAAATTGTTTTTTGTTTGTAACGGACATTCTGGCTTACTTTACCTACGTTCCTTACGTTAATTTTTGCTTTAATAAAAAACAGATTTGTTTTATGAAATGCAAATATGTAGCTATAAAATAATAATATTTAACACTATCCATTTCATAACAATAACATGTGCTATTTTTGCTGAAGTTACTTTTAGTCATTTGAAACCCGCTATAATAAGTTCCCTTACGTTAAAATGTTAACCCTAGTTCATTTCACCGTTGTCCTTTAGGTCTAAAATTACTTTTTTAGATGATGGTATTCAATCATTTAAATATTTTTTATTGGAAAGTGTAATAGAGAATAGCGATACAGAAATGGAGATTTAACTAACGAAAGCAAACACCGTTACCGAATAATAGCAACGAGATGAGTATAGAAAATGATATTGGATATGAAATTATAAACACGTCATCTCATTCTCTATCTCGATCACATTCATTTTTCAAAGAAAATCGTAACAGTTTTGGATCTTATTCTTCTGATGGAAAAAGATATTTATAAAATAGTTCCACGTGTGTCGCTGAAATACCCTACTCATACAAATCAGATGTTAATATCATAATTGAAAAGGATCCTTTTAACGATAACATAATATTAGTAACCAACATCACAGCCAATACTTTTACAAATTCAATCATTCCAAGCAATGTACATCAACAAGATAAAGCAGATGTTAGTACCATTATCGCCCACCCCTCCTTCTTATCTCATCTCTCACTTTCAATATCTGAGTACTTCACACGCTAGGAATCTGCGTTCGTCTGACAATCTTCTCTTGCTCTGTCCTTCACATACTTCTGATTTTATTCATTCTTCCTTTCATATTCAGTCCATTCTTCTCTGGAATGCGCTTCCTCTCGATTTCAAGACGGCTACCAGTCAATATGAATTTAAGCGTAAGTTGCGGTATTATTTGCGGCCATTAAATTAGTCGCCTTAATTACCTTTATTTTATTTATATGTTGTTATTTAATTTTACTTCAATAATTATTTCATTTTTTAAATTATTTCATCACCACTGCTCTTAAAACGGTGAAGGAAAACATCGTAAGGAAACCGGCATGTCCTAGAACCAAAAATTCGAAGACGTGTGACATTCACCAACACGCACTGGGCCCGCGTGGTGGATTAAGGTCTATAACCTCTCTCACAGAGAGGATGCCTGTGTCCCAGCAGTGGGATAAGGCTGATGATGATGATGACCCTTGGTTGACTGGTAGATAATTCCTCAGGCATTATCAACCAGTCAACCAAATCAACATAGGTAGACTTAATAAGTCCACCTATGTACTTGTATGTTGCATGAAGTTTTAAATAAATAAATTATTGAAAAGGAACCTGCCATCACTGCCGATAATTTTTCAAATTCAATAATTCCAAGCGATGTACATAAACAGACAACACAAAAATCCGCGCACAAAGACGTCACAGAAAGACGCGGTTCCTGATTTAGCGTTGACACTCATATCGCTTGAAAATCATATTCCATTTACACTACCACACAAAACAAACCACACAAAACTCTGCAGTATCATTTCCATGCAATGTGTATGAAATAGATCATAGCATGACTTCAGAAGCCCCTGCTTTTGAAGTTATGCTATCCTTAATTCACCAGCCAACATGCATATTTTTGAACCAGTTGCATCTTCTTTTCATTTGATTTAGGAAGATGATATTTTAGGAATGTAGGTCTAAGTGTCAGACCAAAGAAATCGTCGTGAGACATCAAAACTTACAAAATCATGCATGGATTTATAATTTGACGAAAGACAAAAGATTTTTTATTCAGTAAGCTCAGCCCTTTGATAGAAAAAGAAGAATTTTCATACCATTTCAGACAGTTCAGTTGATAACAAAAAAAAACAAATAAAGAAGGAGGAAAAATATAGTTATGAAAACAAATAGTAACCATAGTCAAGAAGATGTAGTACCGAAGAAGAAAACAAACCAGAAAACAGGCATAACTATAAACTATATGGCATAGGCATATATTAGGTCACGAATGTTTAAAATTATATATTTACAATTTGTTAACAGTATAAGCAATATATGGTACATCATTAAGTGATTTTTACTTTGAAAAACTCTAAATGTTTATTTCTTTTAATGTGCCATACATCAATGCTGTTCATTTACAACAAAAATTCTATTAACGTATATCAGCCGTATTCATTATTATTTAACGTAAGCGACATGCTATCTTTAAAACTGTAGGCTTTATTGATTTTTTGCTATTATGGCTTTAAAGAATGAAGAAATCTAAGAAATTTTGTCTTAGACACTTTTTACATAAAACATATAGTTAAAAAACTATACACAGTTTTGTAAAAACAAATATTATTTTTGCTATCCTGAAAACCTTAGTTTTGTCCCTTACGTTATTTAATATTTCCAGTATCGATATGGTTACGCATTATAATATCTAAAGTTAATCTAACTATTTTCGATAAGCCTACGGTTGATTCACATATGTTCATAAGTCATAACACATATTGGTCGACCGAACTGCCATTTAACTAACATAATTTTGATTAAACTAAAATCAATAGCACTAACGAACGATTAATCTTATGATTTTTAGGGTTCCGTACCCAAAAGGTAAAAACGGGACCCTATTACTAAAATTCCGCGGTCCGTCTATCTGTCTGTCTGTCAGGCTTGTATCTCATGAACCGTGATAGGTAGAAAGTTCATTTTCACAGATGTTGTATTTCTGTTGCCGCTATAACAAAAAAACTAAAAACAGAATAAAATAAGCATTTAAATGGGCCTCCCATACAACAAACGTGATTGTTTTGCTGTTTCTTGCGATAATGGTACCCTTCGTGCGCGAGTCCGACTCGCACTTTCAACTATGTATGAAATACCTAATGGACGACTCGCCTTCAGTTTATTAATAATGTGCACTCGTTTTATTTCTAAAGTTGTAGGTAATTACAATATCAATGTTTTACGCACTACGTTTATATGCCCAATTTTGTGTTAAACTGAGTGCAAATTGTTATTAATTTTCAGATTTCTTTTTGTGTTTTCTTAACTTTCTTATTTTTATTATATTTCAGGAGGAGACGGCCAACGTCATGTCGAAGGAGCCCCGCGCAGTGAGGCTCCTATAACAGGGTGGTTTAAAAAAATCGTCAGGGTGCCCCATGACTCGAGCTCGCTTCGCTCGCTCTTGCATCCTAAATTCTCCTAGTACAGTAATATTGCATTTTGTACCGATCCCTTCGTCTGTTTTTTACATTTTCGTTGAAATAAAATACCATGGAAAAATACACCGAACAAACAATTTTCACTAAAAAATAATTCTACTGTTTGATAAGTTTGTTAAATAAAAAAATATGATCATAAAATTCATTGAATTGTGTTTATGTGAAACATGTTTTTCATCAAAAACCAACAGTAGGTGAATCGTCCATTAGTTCAATGAACTTTAGGTTTATTAATTGTAGTTGAATAAATCGAAAGTGAATTAACCGTAGGTGAATTCTCCTTTATGTATTTCAGTCATTAGTCATCACAAAAATCTGTCATTTGATTGATTTTTTGATATTTCAAACGCAAGATCTTTTGACTGTAGTTATATCGAAAATAGTTAGAATATCTTATTAATTATAATAAGATATTCTAACTATTTTCGATATAACTACAGTCAAATGATCTACGTATCTACGTATTAACGTAACCCTTATTCTGCATTGTTAAAATTGGCACTAAAGTAGGGTTTGACATGTAACCTCATATTGTCAATTTAGAAACCGGCCTTCGTGGTATTTTGTATTAGTAAGCACATACCACCACCACCGTACCACCTATCAGCGTACACCGTTTTCCAGTCATTGTTTTACTAGCCTAAGAGTCGTACTATGCAGCTATTTTCGATAAACGATAGATTAAATCGCCGAAAAACAAGAGTAGTTTGTCCTTATTCCCGCACAATAAATTTTCGCGGTCATGTTTAATATACGAAACGGAAGAGATTACAGCGGGGTATATAAAGGAATTTACTGGCTGCAATAAAGTCCGGTGACGGACAGCTGCGGCGGGTTCGCGGTGAATGCCAACGCGTGCCCGTGTTCCCGCCATATAAAAAGCGGCACAGGAGGACACCGTGGAGTTTTAGTGGGTTAGAGTCCCACATAACTGCGCTATCTCCCCGTGGCAGCGCAGTATGCCTGAGCATTACAATTTTTTTTTGTAGCTGTGTTTTTGTGTTGTTCACACCCAAAGAGAGTGGTTATATCGTCGTTGTTCACACCCTATCTTTATATTCTGTTTTTAGAAGCGAGGACTTTTAATTGGCTGTCTGTCTCACATACTAGTTTGTTTATCTGCTTTTTCTTAGCTGTAAGTCTTCCATAGATAATAAATAAATAAATAAATTACTCCAAGCTAAAAAAAAAAGGTGGGGCAAAATGTAATTAATGGTTATTAAATATTTTCACCACACTGTCATTATCAAGAGTTCTTCACCCTTAATCTACAGTCGCGTAGAGGCAGCGGATACAAGTTTAAGAGCCTACTATTATATTTTTAGTAGACCTAAGCAAAAAGGTAAGCATTTTGTCGTCTCGCAAAAGCCGTTTCTGATCGATTAAAATATATTTGGTATTGTTCGTTTATTTTAAAGTTTTTTGTGATCATATGGGGTACATTCATGTTGCTTAGTTTAGATCTAAACAAAAATGGTGAAATGTGGGTGAACTACACGTGCACCTCCGCACAACCCTTCGGTAAATACAGGCGTCATGTTTGCTCGTTTACACAGAGTGGTTATGTGGTCATTAAATCAGCCCGGTGTCCAGCATTACACCGAGATCGCGGATAGTTGTGACGTATACACATGCGGGGAACGCTGGCGAGAAAATGTAATGGTCTTATTAAAATATAATAATAATAATTAATTGAATTCCAAGTGGTTGCGGTTGCTCCAGGCTACCGCATTGTCGATGTCCCGTTGAAGAGCATCACAATCAGCCGCAGTCTCTATGCTAAAGTAGATCTTCAGACCGTCAGCAAACATGAGGCACTTCGCCATCCGAATAAGTCATTCATGGAATTGGGTTGGGCCAAAAGTGCTTCCCTAACTTACTCCTGACTGCGTTACGTATGTTTCAGACCGATAACCGGCGAGCTGAACATATTGCCTTCGATTACCAAAATAGTTAACAGAATAGGTTTAATAATTTAGGCGTAAATCCTATGGCTGAAAATTTATGCATAATAGCACGTCATTATGGACACGGTCAAAAGCTTTTTTAAAGTCAAAATATGCTGCATCTACCTGCTTGTTGCTGTTCATCTCAGTGACACCATAATCTATAAGATTGACCAGGTTGATTGCAGTTGACCGGTGTTAAGGGTCACCGGCTTACTGGCTTTGAACCCATGTTGACAATCGCTCAGTATCGGTCCGATCTTTCTGGTTATGTGTGGAGTCAATACAGATTCGAACAACTTGCCGAAGGTCAATAGAACAACAATAGGCCTGAAATTTGAGATGTGAGACCTTGAGCCATCCTTGTGTATGGGAGTCACACGAGAAAGTTTCCAAAGCGACGGATAGATTTCTCTGTCAACAGCGAGATTAAAATAAATAATAAGGGTACTTTGAAAGCCGTTATGCGGTTTTTCATAAAAAAACAGGGGAATACCATCTCGCCCGGTGGATGAATGGGGGCTTCAAGCGCTTGACAGCTTGCAGCAGATCTTTACTGATTATGCTGTCCAGTGCAATGCGGGATGATGATACAACGGGGAGACCATTCAGAGATTTCGTGAGACAGTAAGGGCTTATCTGGTAAAAAAAAACTGATTCAAAATACTTTGCGAAAGCATTTACAGCGTCTAAACCAGTCACCATTTTGTCCTCATATTCGTACTCTGGACAGCTTTGTCTAGTTGAGCGCTGTTCCCTAATAAAAGACCAGAAATTACTCGGGTCCCTCCTTATACTCATCTCTGCTCACTTAGTAGATAAGTTTTAACATGTTGCCTATAAAATTTTAACATAGATATGTAGAACTCATTGTTTAACACTTCCTTAGACTTTTTTAGATAGGCGTACATCATCTGTATACATTGAATCATGTCGGGAATCTACCATGTTGGATATTGGTACCTCGAGCCAAACTTCCTTTGCTTTTTCACAGGAACATGACAACCGTGCATTTTTTCAAGCAATCATGTATTTTTTGGTAACAGACATCTTCTCTGTCAACGTCATTTGTTTCTAGGACCTCATCCCATGTTATCTCCACAATAGTTTGATGACAACTGCTCAAAATCAGCTTTTCTAAAATTCTACTGTGATGGTGAGTCATGCAACATTGGCGCGGGCGGTAGCAGTAAGCAAGGTGCAAGCGCGCACACCGCCGGACGGGGCACACTGAGCGTTACCCTGGGTGCGGTGTGATGCGCGTCCTCCAGCACCAGCGGCTCAGTATCCGCTTTTATAAGCACATACTCACTACCCAGACTGCTCAGCACCAGATCAAGCAGTTTACCCTGTTTATTTTTATTGTGTTATACTGCGTCAGTTTACAAAAAGCAACCAAATGAGTAAACTCCATTCTAACATCTTGATTGCATGAGTTTAAGTTAAAATCGGTAATATCTGTATCTGAATATTTTCGAACAAGGTTTTCTAGTAGCATAAATGCAAGGGGGAATGTAGACAACGCAAACCAACATCTTTTTATATTTTACCAAAACTAATGCTAAAACTATTTTAATGTCGTCGGTGTAACCGTCAATGTCAACAATCTGTTTTACAGTGTATTGACTCCGCACTGCCAACAACACTCCACCCCAACCATTGTCAATGACACGGTCTCTTCTTATGACACTGTAACCATCGGGATCATTAAAAACGTTTCAGTTAGCGCAAATACATCCACCGATTAGTTCAAAATTGCTACCTTGCAACTTTGAACGCAATCCTCTAACGTTTTAGTTAAAAATATAATATTTTTTAGGTTTCCGGGTTTTTGTGGGTTTGTTTACGAAACCCACTGCGCCAAGGCTTTATATGGAAACCCTCCGCCCAGTTTTCTGGGGACATATATATATTAACGTGCTTGGTAGGCACGGTCAACTTAAAAGAAACAGTCACTGCGCGGCATCAGCGCATCAGCTGAACAGACATCTTCATTGTATGGTTTTCAAATGTGCGGTCACTTTTTCAACCGTAGTTCCGACTTTAATATAATACAAATGCAGGCATGATTTACGTTCAGCGGCTAGCAACGTCGTCGATGACTCAGCGACGGCAGTACCTTGGATAAAGTTCTCGAGCGAACGTCGACTACGCCGGCATCTCACCTCGATCCACTCGTCCGCAGTGTCGTCATATCTTACCGGCGCGGGGCGCCGCCGGTGCACTGATGACGTTGCGACCAGGGTAGCGGGAGTGGGCTTGACATTTCGTTTCCGAGCGTTCGCAGTGTTCGCAGCGATGGCCGAAGCGGCCCGAATGTGGGCTTCGCGTATTGGTCGCGGTGCCGTTAGGTTTACTTTGCTTTATAAGGAAAGCACAGTTTTCGCCAACTCGCGAATGGTTTTTTTCGGCTCTTTTATCAGCCATTACTATTTTATAATTACAAATACTTGGAAGCTACAACTTATACACGCAAGAGCGAGTGACTGAATTATGAGGGAACCTACACTCATACCGGTCAAAAACATAATCATACCTTATGTTTCGCCGTAGTCGGGTAAAAACAAGTTATTAACTCTCATTTCGGTGGATTCGAGTAAAGAAGTTAACTTGCAATTATGGGCCTTTCTTGACCTTGTATAGCAAAAAAAAATATCAAAATTGTTATTAGTTAGAATATCATTATTTTCTCGACGAAAAATGTCGTTACCATAATGAAAAAGACCCATTAATCCCTAACAAACAATTTTTAATGAAGCAAAGAAGGTCTTTAAATTATTTGCGCTTGGCTGTCTAATTTTACCCTTGGGGAGTAAGGATAAGGACAAGATTTTTTTTATATGACAAATTCTTGACATTTCAAAATGCTGTTTCGTTATCGATATTTTACTGGAGTCTAGTCACAACAGAATTGTAAAGTTTATTTTATTTATAAGTTAAATACATTCATTTATTCTACAATTGAATTGAAAAACATGGAGTGAACAGCAGCGACCTGATAATCTCGGTTAACATTCAAACAAAGTTTCTCTTGACAGAATACAATGGAACAGAATTGTTGGTTTGATTGTAGGCTGGCCCGCTGAGAGATCGATTTGCTTCGCTACTATAGCACCACTTCTGTACCCATACTTAAAATGGTGTCACATACATATATCGTTTATCTTTTTAAAGATACAACAATATTTAATGAAAATAAAACTTGGCATTACCAGCCCGAGTCTGTGTTGCCCGGTCAATAAATTATAAATGTTTTTATTTCTGTAAGTTGGCTTGTATAAACACTCTTACATGTCGATCATATTTTTAAAACTAGATAAGATCGGCGTTTCCTATCTCACTATTCTGAGAAGAAAGACAAACTCAGAGGTCACAGTCTCTTTTAAAGTCCAGACAAAATCTTGGTTAGATCATGTGAAGACCATGTAGATTGATGTCTAAAATGGTCTTTTGAGAAAAGAACAAGCCAGATTGAGTGGACCTTTCCAGTCAGTGCACGCATTTTTCAATAACCGTGCAGCTTAACTCAGAATTTAAGGAACTCAATGATTCGACGAACAATACCAAAGAAAGGACATTCGGGTAGGCCGCATAAACTACTCAAACTGTCAGATCATGATTAAAAAATAACTTCGACAAATTAAAATTAAAAACAAAACAAAAGAATGATCCACATAGTCTTCACATTCGCAATAATTAAAATAAAATAAGATAATACTTTAAAAAGTAAATATTCATTTCATTAAAAAGTAAAAAAATAAAATAAAAAACAATATTCACGGTGCAAAATACAAAAAATCAAAATTACTTGGAGCAGCTCAATCCCATGGCTTTTTGTCCTCAACGTTATCTTTAATGGTATAAAATGCTTTCTGGCACAACTTACGTTTAATTAATGATTTGACTTTATTAAGACTTAGATCTTGCACGTGGCTTGGAAGCTTATTATAAAAGCGTACACTTTAACATCTAAACGAGCCACTTATTTTCTTGGGCCTTGTTGTAGATACTAGAAATTTGTGTTTGTTTCTAGTATTTATGATATGGATGTCACTGTATTTTTTAAACTATTATATATTTTTAAGCGCATATAAAAGATTTTCATAATTTTATTGAAAAGGCACAGTCATTGAATTAATCTGCTTAAATTTCTCTCTGAGAGAGTAGCTCGAGCTTAATTTATAAATTGATCAACATCTCTTCTCTGCAAAACAAAGATAGCCTGAATGTCGGCGGCATTGCCGCACAACAGAATACCGTACGACATTACACTATAAAAATAGCTAAAGTACACTATACGGGCTGTCTCTATATCAGTTAAATTATGAATTTTCTAACAGTATCAGACAATTTATCTGTATGTGGGCCCCACTGAAGCTTGGCATCCAAAGTTAAGCCTAAGAATATCCATTATCAGGATTCAATTCTTCGCCCTCTATCAATACATCAGTTTTCACCTGCCTAACGTGAGGTAGGGTAAACTTATTGAATTTGGGTTTTTTTTGTCGCTAAGAAGTTCTTAACAGTTCTAATGGTGTACAATAAAGTATATAATAAATAATAATAAACATTGAATCAGTGAACTACTTTTGAGATCGCGCTATTTTCATCGTCAGTAACCAAGCTGCAGTAAAAAGTGAAGTCCGAAAATACGCAAACAACACTTTTTCATAGTTATCCTTTATGAGGTAAGGCAAGTCATTAATATAAATAAGAAACAAGAAAGGACCAAGAATTGAGCCCCGTGGACTCCTATTGTTACTATAGATCCGGGAGATCTTTTTCCATTAACGTCAACGCTGTGAATCCTATAACTCAAGTATGAAGTAAGAAGATACAGAACGCTGTTCCGGATCCCGTAGTGCCGGAGTTTCCTGAATAGCGTTTCATGAAGAACACAATCAAATGCCTTGGACAAATCACAAAAGATTCCCAAAGCATCGCACTTATCTTCCCATGCATTATAAAGATGTCCTAAAAGTTCAACACATCAGTAGTTGAACGATCCCTTGTAAAACCGAACTGTTTGCTATGTTATAGCTTATGTTTAATAAAAACTCTTTGCAACTGCTCTAAAATTAATTTCTCAAATGTTTCACTAAACGTAGGTAATTCTGTAATAGATCTATTATTTATAGGGTCTGATGTACTACCGGCTTTAAACAAAGGTCTTATTTTACTATTTTTATTAGGTCAGGAAACACAGTCGATACAATTATTAAAGATAAGAGCTAAACTAGATAATGTCAATAATAGACTTGGTAACTTCTACAGAATGACCCCAAAGATCTGCAGTATTTTAAACATTTAATGTGTGGTTTTGTTGATGTCTCTACAACCAATATGTCCAAAAATAAATTCCGAATCCCAAACATTAACATTTTCTTTTAGCAAAGACTCAGCAAATTGAAATCGGAATATCTGAAAATAAATTTTCAAAGGCCACTGCGACTTGTGAGTCTGATTTTATGGTGTTGTCATTAATAGAAAGGCTAGTCAATATTTCGGTTGCCAGATCTTTCCCGTTTCACTATTAATAATATTCCAAGTCGTTTTAATAACATAACTACTGTTTTTAATTTTCGAATTCAAATACCGTGACTTGGCCAAACAACAAACTTTTTAAAATAATTTTAAATAATTTCTAACATATAAATTCAATCCAGCAGTATTTACATAAGTCCTTGTACAGCTCATAAAGCCGTATTATAATTTTAGTAGCCCAATCATAGAACGATGCGTTACTATTAACTGAAATAGTCTTGGAAATAAACGTGGAATTAAATTGTTAACAGTATTTTAAAAAAAAAACATCAAATAGATGATTTATTATTTATTAGGATCAGCATGAATTAACAAAATTGGTAATTTATTAATGAGTTTAACTTTAAAAGCTGCCAAGAGACTAGCAGTTTTGGGGTTAACAATGATATCCTTTTTAACCACTTTGTTGTTTTGGTTTGGTTTAAGTAATCCACTGCCCGCAATGATCAGAATCTAGTAAATTTATAATTTCTTTGTGGACTGGTATAACATTAGTATAAATACTGTCTAAGCTTGTGGCACTAGTAGGGGTTATTCTTGTGGGCTCAAAAATAGTTTTAGAAGATTGTAGGACTGACACAGACTTTATATTTTACAACAAGAACCTGAGTTTTCTAATGAATTAACATTAAAATCACCACAAGTGATAATGGATTTATTCGAGTTACAAATCTTGTGTATCACTTCATCCTACTATTACCTTTTCAAAGCCGTCATATAATCCTGAAGGAGGTCTGTATACACTTAATACAATAAACTGATCCAATTCTATACAAGCTATTTCGACTGTCCGCTCACCAGATAGGCTCACAATATCCTTACGGTCTTTAAATTTAAGCTGGTTACTTACTAAAATCAATGAGCGACCATGTGTAGCATTAACTCTGCTGAATTAACTACCAACCTGGTGATTATTAAAACTGAACAATAACTGGTGGCCAATGTTCTGTAATACAAAGAATATCAATACTGTTAAAATTCATGAATAATTCTACTTCTAAATCGTTGTTCATAAATCCTTGAATATTCAAAATATTAATACTATTTACTGATTTTAAACTTTTACCTGATTTAATTTTGCAACTCTCACTCTGTACTCTTTTGCAAGAGGTTGCCCCTATTGTCTTAATTTCTAATTTAAATTATTATCAATATCAATTTTTGATACCAAATTATTGGCTGAACTATATAACATGTCATGGCATTGCTCAATAGAAGCAAGTTGTTTAGCCAAATTCTTGGTTATAATAGAAAAATTATAAGATAGCGACACAGCCATCTGTCGTTTACAATACTTTGAAAGAAAGTACCTATCCACGTAAAATCTATCTTTTGTCAAACAAAAGTAATTGTTAGTGTCAATTAAATAGAATAAATTATTACTATATGTCCAATTATGTAATGTCTTATTCAATTCAGACCTAAGATTGTTTTCTTCCTGTGGCAAACTTTAGCTGTATGGGAATGTGAACATCACATTTTTTTTAAACTAAGGTCGCACAATGATCTTTAATGTTGGAGTAATTCTCCTTAGTTCACATTACCCGATTACCAACAAATATTAATAATGTGGCATCCTGGTTAAAATTGCATTTTATAACGTTTTTTATTATGTCAAATAAAGAGCAACCAGGCATACAGTAGTTCATTTTGTTTTATTTTTTTTTCTGGAAATTTATTTGTCAGCAAGTGGCCTAGATCCTTTTCAATTTCATCACAAAATAAAATACTATTTCTGTATTTACACTCTTTTTAAGCAAACAGTTAGTAATTGATTATGACAAACTGGCACTAGACTGCGGTATGGTGGTATATATTGTCAATGAATGGTTCGGTGTGGGCTCAACAGATGGTGGTTGACAATGTTCACATTTGTTGGTTTTTGAGCTTACGAGTACCAGCTCATTCATTGCCAATACATAATTCCCTCATTTGATTTTCAGAGGCTGTATATTTGATGGTCATAGAAGTAAGATCTCCTGTAGTGGGTTCATACTGCAAGTTTTCTGTGTTAGTTTGATATTTCCTTGTAATTTTTTCTAAGTTAAATGAATACATATCTTATTGTTTAAGTAGATGCAACCTTTCATTTTTGATGAATAACCTTTCTTTTTGACCATTTTCTTAGTTTTAACTATATATTTGTTATTTTTTAATTTTATTTTTACTAATAACTACCCTCAATGATTTACTTGATTTTGATTCATCATGACCTGTTAAATCTACTCATCAAAAACATAAATGTGAAAAAGGGAGCCAAGTTCAATACTGAGAATATGCGCGGTTGTTGACTACGCCGTCAAAAGAATTGAGATGTAAATAGGTGCCAAGTTCTGTATCCTGAAATTTACTTACAAGAACATAAAACATTCTAAAATTAAATTAATTATTAAACAAGCAAGAAATAGTGTTTAATTTAAGATTATTATATTAATATTTAATTAAACACTTTTTCTTGCTTTTTCTGCTAAAACGATATTTGCTATTTTAAAATGTAACTCCTTAAATTTGAAACGTCGAATTAATTACATAAAGCAGATAACTTAAACTTGCCAATTCAAATCTTGAGCTACAATCTATCCTAAGTGAAACCGTTTGAGTTATCTTTATGAAATTTTGGTTTATAGTTCTTCTTAGGGTTTTTAATACATATTCCAAATTTCATGTGTTTATGTTAAACTGATTTTGAGTTATGACAAAAGTGGCTCCAAATGGTTCGTGTCATAATACACATAGCTGCTGCGTCGCCAGTTCCTTTTTTGTTTGAACTTGGCTTGACACGCTGCCGCGTGCCTATATTTTTGCAGTAACCATTGATGGGGCAACAGGCACCAATTCATTGAATAGACTTTGATTCAACGAGGCAGTGATGTTAAGATTTGTAGTTTCAAGTTGTTCAATCTGACTTTGAGCCTTATGTAGCTGCTGTTGTAGTAAATATTTGTGACTAAAAGCTTGTTCATACTCATTGCTAGACTGGCTGAACCCGTCCACAACAATTTGGAGCCAGTCCCGGTCTGCTAATGCATCATTGTGTTGTTGTTGTTTTTAATTTGCTATTCCTGTCAAGGACACCAAGGAACTCCATTTCATTTTCATCTTTTTCCATAATCAGTTAGTCACAGAGCTCCTGAGAAGTCTTTATTTCCCTCAAAGCCTGACTGCGTTTGGTCTCTTCTAGGAGAGCCCGCGCGGTGCGAGTTATAATCACGATTAAAAAGAAAAGAGAAGAGTTAGGAAAATAGTAGTGAAATGAGTAACAGATGATTAGCTGAACGGAAAATATAATTTAGATCGTAAAGAAAGAATTTCTGTCACCAAACTAATTAAGGTTATCTTTCCGTTTTATAGGTCATTGGCATCAACTTTTAACCATAATAAAAGTGATCCAATGAATTATAGGCAAAATATTAGAACGCAAAAAATCCAATATCAAGTAAAATATATAGTATTGTACCTGATACCGAGATGTAAAAGCAACATTAGCTTGAGCCGGTAACTGTCAACAAAATAATGAATTTTTTACACTTATTTTGCACTCAGTGTCTAAATTTAACACAAAACACTTAATTACGCTTTAACTAGTTAATAAATTGCAAATAGGCCTTCTTATGAAGGAAATTTAACTATATGTTCGATATATATATGATAGTTACAACCTAGTGCATTTAAGTCTAAAAGAGTGCATACCGTCGTGCTCTCTCCTCGACTACATAATCGCTTACCACCAGGTGGAACAAAAGCGAGCGCACAGTAATAAAAATTGAATTATAAATGTAAAAACCTCCTACACAAAAACCTCTAACAAAAATAAGCCTCGAACACGCGGGGAACCGCTTAGTAAATAAAATAAACTGCTGTAAATGTTGGCGGTTCAAAATTTATAATTTTATTTTTATTTCATGCTTTTTAAACTACATATAACATACCTAGTAGTAGACTCGCTTCAATTGACAATCTATCGAAATAACACGATATCTTGCGAAAAAACCCAGATTCAAAGAGTAAAATACGGCTATCTTTTGAACGGCTGAACCGATTTTAATCAAACATAGCTATTATTAAGAACACTCTCGATACTATGTTTGCTCAAAATCGGTTCATCCGTTTAGGAGCTATGATACCAAAGACAGACACAGGCACTCAGATACACAGCAACACAAGTCAAACTTATACCACCCTTCTTTATCCGTTGTGGGTTAAAAAATACTCTACAGAACGTTTTAAATGTAAGTATTAAAAGATTCAAAGTCAAAATCACTGTCGTGGGCCTATTGTTACCCGAGGTGCCCTTGTGAGGGTAGGTACAACTACTTGATGCTGCGTCGATTTGTTGGCAATTCGGGTCTACTCGACTTCGAACTGTCAACACTTCACTTATACTTCACCCTGGCATATTGATTAAATTGCCAACAAAGCGAACTTGATTCGAAACTTGATCTCTTGTGTGGTTTCTCTTGTACAATATCACCTACTTATTGACTCTAAAAATAGAATTGTTTACATAATATAACGGGAAATATTGGAGATTAATTAGTAGGAAATAAACTATAGAAAACACGCGATGAAAGGCATTTAAAAGTAAAAGTAGACTCTCTCGATCTCTGGAGCTTGCACAAAACTTTGTAAGTTGCTATTTGAAGGGTACAGGCAAAAAAGGGAATGGTCTAATTAATAGATTTTGAGAAAAACGCAGTACAAAGTTTAGAAGTATGTAATTTTTATTCATCTTTTTTTCCGGAATTTCATGGACATTCCCGGATCTTTTCGTTTCGGCCATAAACAAAAACGTCTTTTTGGCGCCTTACGTTTATTTTTAGAAAAAGTTAGTGATTGAAAATAAAACTCCAATAGATAAAAATTTGCTTGCCAATAATAATTGAAAAATTAAAACTTGTGACATGCCCTGTTCTTTGCCTGCACCCTACATTTTATTTTCATCTACGCTGCACAAGTCAGAAGTTTGTAAGTACTTCGAACTTCCTGTCTTTGCCAGCAGTTGTGAAGGCCATCCCAGGTGATCTTTTGAGAGGTCACCGGGGTCACGTTCAACGTGTTGATGGTGATCACCGGGTTGCTTTTAGTGAGGTAAAAATCCCACACGCTTTTTGAAGGTTTACCCGCGTAAACAAAAAATAAAAAAGTACCTTGAACTTGTTGGTCTGAAATTTTGTTGTTAAAATAAAATGTATTTTCATTTCAAACTCAATATTTTAACAAAAAAATCACGAAAAATAAAACAAGACGATAAAATAGATGCAATACGAAATTTAAAACTTGTATAAAACGCACACTATGCAGGCAGGTATATTTAAGTTTTTATCAGTAAGTAAGGGGGATTACATCACTGATAAAAATGCTTGGCTCAATGCTAGTCCTTTTCCACGACCGTACAAAAACAAGTGATATACATTATTGTATTGAAGACTGTATGAATATATTTGTATTATATAAACTCGACTTCTTTTAGTATTATATAATTGCACAGCACGTAAGTGAGTACTATGTACCCAACTGTAAATCTACCATTTACTGTACTTATATGTCTTTGTTGACTTGTGTTTTCCCTGACAGTTGAGTGTGTCATGCTCTCTCAAATGTCTCTCTGATGGTGGCGCGTGTATTGGATCATTCGGTTCCCTTCATGATGGTTGAGCTGGGTGGTGCCGATTCATGCGTCATGTTCAGTTGGGATTGGTCATAACTTAACTGCTTCGGATGTTAATGTTTTATAGTACCTATTATAAAACTGCACAGTACATGTGTGAGTATATTGTCCTCACATATAGCAGCACGGTTGGCGCAGTGGTCGAGCGATTGACTGCTGCGCTGAGTGTCGCGGGTTCGATTACCGCACGGAACAAATATTTGTATGACCTGCAGATATTTGTTCCGGCTCTGGGTGTTTGTGTATGTGAGTTTATATGTTTGTAAACGCACCCACGATACAGGAGAAATGCCTAGTGTGTGGCAAAGTTTAAAATATATTTATATATCAATTTATTAATGTACCTACTCATGTAAATATTATTAAGTACTTATTGTTTGTTCTTCTCCATAACACTCTGCCGAATGGATGGTAGAATTAATTTTTATTACTTGTAAATTTTAATTGTTGACGTTAAAAGTGGCGCTAAATAGCCTTGTAGAAATAAATATATTTGACATTCACTTTGAATAAACAGTGAGGGGCAAGCAGATTTATTTTTATTGACATTTTTTGTTGACAGACAAAATATCTACAAACATAACGTTAAAGAAATTGATGGATTCATCGATGAGAGTTTTGAAAAAGAATATTGATATTTGTCACTCGACCATAATTTAACTTAATGTTTGGCTAATAGTCAAAGATTGAGCTTATTGGAAACTTGTCCACTTAGAGAATGTTGGACCTTGTGAGGAGAACTTGAGAATGAGTTTTCTGTACAAGTAAAGCAATATCGTGTTGGTAAAGGGAGAGGTCAAGCGTATAAATTATTTAGTAGGAGAGATCAACTTAACTTAGCCGTTGCAATAAATAATACATTTCTGGATGACCTGGCCAATTTAAAATGGTATGTGGGCCTTTTCGATGAAGCGTGTAACTTACCCCTTGCCCTCCTCTTGTGGATATTCTTGCGCATGATTTAGTTCCGTTTCAATTACACACCGGATTATAAAAATGTTTCTAACATTTCTTACACTTTAAAAAAATATCTGAATTAATGTATATTTCAACTGACTCACACGAACATTAATGTTAAATAAAATGCGTATTTCTCGATCATTGCTTTTGATTGCCAACTTTTTACGTATATAATTTCAACATTGATTGAAAAGCCGGTCTCACGGAGCGAGTCCCCGGGAAAATATAGGCATACCTAATTATTAATAGACACTAGAACTATAAAACGTTAGAATGTTTTCATTTATAATATCGATGCTCTCATTCATTTTTTTAAAGATTCCATTTTGTCAGAATGTTAGCGTAAATTCAGACAATAGCAGTGCCAAAACATACATGTGTTTATTCTCATTAATGAGCGGGTACAAAACGCGTGGGGCGAATCTGTTACACCACAAATTGGCAAACACAATCGAATCTCACAAGTCACATGGAGCCAGAGATAAAGTTACGCTTCCTATTGTCACGGAGCAAAAGAAAGTCTTCGAAATTAACGTAAGCGCTCTTTCAGACACGAGGAAAATGTATGTACACGTATCTGCGTCTAAATGCACGCTTATTCTATCAGCTCCTTATTATCTGTCGTTGAACACATGCTTTCAATAGACGCTTGTATTCCATAACATCGCCAAAAACGTCGAGATACTGAAGAACTGTATAATTATATTCTATAAACATTTGACGTCATGTTTACAAACAGATGTGTGGTCGTAGCCAGTTGTATGCACACATCCTCTTGTCGATATCCCCTTATAGAAACAGTAAGCCACAAACTGTTGGCAGTGCGGCCTAAGCCTTTTCCTTTTGTATTCATTTCTCTCGTCATACAAAATGAATAAATTTATTCAAAAAGAGAATTTTCTGTTGCAGCTGTTTGTATACAGCTATCATTACAGTTGTATAAATCAATAGTGTAGAAAAAAAATACGATTACAAATTAAATCGTTAAGCCCTATGAATAGAATTCAATAAAAACAATACAATTCAATCAGTAAATACAATACAATTACCCTATTACGTAGATACACTAATATAATAACAATATTGATGTACTAGCATATTACTCGTATGAACAGTTATTGAACAAACACGGGACACTATGAGTGAGTACGCCTTCATACTGTTTTATTTTTATGTTGCCTGATTTATTTTTGCTTACAGTTATGAATAATAGTTATCGCCTTGAGTTATATTAAGGAAATTAAAATAGAATGTACCGGTTGAATGTATATCGCAGGCGAAAGTGATAAAATTGATATATGATTAAAAAAATAGTTACAGTTCATTAGTTTTCGCCATATTGACGTAGTTTCGAAATAAGAAGCTTAGTTATTGAGAAAAACAGTGTTTTGAACACAATTTATCATATAAAATCATAATAATAACTAAACGATTTTTAAGCCAAAGAATACAAAAACTACTTACTTAATAGTGAAAAGTGAAAAAATAAATAAAAATATAATATTTCTATAAATCCATTGATAATGAAAAGTGGTGAAAGTATTCATGAATATAAACAACTTTTAGTGTCACTAAAAGTTTAATTTTAGTGGCACTAAAAGTGTTCCTTCAGTTGCATGGGCCAGAGGGGCCGCGGTAACTATTTTTCAATAAAAAATTACACTGTTACGACTCCCTCAAAGATTGAGCAATTTTAAAAACGGACTTATTTATAACTATATCCACATAGTCTAACAACCATAACGTAGGTCGAATAGAGGCGTATATTTAATGTTATTTTTACGGCCATAGCATAGAAAATCTATAAAAATATTCAAATAATACTCAAAAGTTAAGTTATTTTTGTATTGAGCCGTAAAAGACAATTTTTAAACGTAATTTCTAGGGATGTTCCGACTAGTCGGTGAAGCCAACTAAAACCCATAAACGAGACTTTCTTTTTAACAAGATAAAATTTAAATATCACTTTAATGAACAATAACATTATTGCCTTTATTTTTTTTACATAAAAGCTCTGCCCTGACTCATGCAAGAAAACAAAAAAAAAAACAAGAAACAACCACCATGACCAAATCAAAGCAACATGCAAAATCAAGAAATAATGAGAAGTAAACAAAACATATGCCGGACACGCTTGCACGCGGCAGTTGTGACTTGAGCGGGAATCAGCTGTACAAAGAGTCACGGCAATTACTGAATACCCTCACTAAACATTAGGCGAGATAGTGGTCAAACGCGAGCCTATAATAAATAAAAAAAAAACCCTCGAAACCGTGATCGGCTTGGCCAACTAGTCGGCTTCTTCACAATCGATTAGTCGGCTAGTCAGCCATAGTCATAGTCGGCACATCTCTAGTAATTTCACAATTTTATATTGCAGTTCGTAAAATTCTGCAAACGTTTTAGGGATCACATGTATTTTATGGTTTTTTTAGTCTTTGAGTTGATCTACATACTGACAAAAGAATCTCAGCTCTAAGTCATAAGTTTTAATTTTATTATTGCCTAAAAACAACCCTTGCGCATTTTTACCTTATATTTTTTGCAGAATTAAATCCCTTATGTGGGGTGCTTAAATCGACAAAATTAAGTGTAATTTACGGTCTTAAAGTTGTATTACTACAAGTCCGGACACATTTTATAAACCATCATGTCATTAGTGATAAACGTCTGTGTTTACAGCCATTAACACTTCTGTAATGTTTTATATTTCATCACATAATTCCAAACATTAACGGGACTTTTTATTTTCTCCGTCATCATTTTTATCGCATATTATATCTATCTGTCACTCACTCTCGATTTACATTTTAACAAAAAGCCCAAGCATGTGATAATAACATAACAGCATACCCCTTATAACACTATTTCTTGATTTTTATAACCGTCTTTACATCCTAACTATGACATCTATCGGCTTCGTATATTGTCATTATCATATCATTCCCATCTTTGGCGTGGAAATAGCAATTAAAAAATCTTGGTTCAACATAAGCTTTTAAGCAGAGAAGGTATCTGTTCCTTACCGATAGTTTAAAATAATACCTTTTTCAATATTATCTAGAATCATCATCATTTTAACCGAAAGACGTCCACTGCTGGACATAGGCCTCCCCCAGGCGTCGCCACATTGATTGATCTAGAATACTACCTATAGATATAATATATTATATGATATGATATATTTGTAGTGTTCTAGATTTAGGTCTATTGGTCACACTTTTTATTTTACTTTGTCTCTAATATTCATTGTATCAATGTCATGCATACCTGTTATTTGCATGGTTACTGAAATGCCGATTTTGGATGTTATTTTATATGAATTGTAAGTGACAGTGCTGTTGGTGTGCTTATTATAAATAAATAAATAACATAGACGGACACACTTGTAACTTTATACAATCTCCAAACAAAATCTATTTAACAGAGCGCCAGAATAACTTGCGTTCTACACCTTATACTTTATACTGTGTATAATATTTTATAAGTATTGCCAAGTAATAATTCTTTTCCGCCAGAGATATGCGAGATAATGATGCAGAATGAGGATATGTAGTGGCGCTGTAGCTTAGTAGAGCGAGGATGCGTAGCGGACGTTTTTCAGCTGTGCGCGGTGTATGGTCAGTGTGAAACCTCATACACATTCCTAGCACTCGAATCCCTGCCACAAATGGGTATCTAATTTTATTGTATGTACAAATACCTAACTTCGGAAGCCGTTCGCCGCCGCAAGAATTGTTCTAAGCCAGGCTAGGAAAATTATGTGTCCCATTGGTGGATTAATGCCTCGCGCACCGCTTTGCACATGTCTGATAGAAAAGCACCCAAATGAGAACTATACAAATGGATCACGAATGAGGTAAATCTATGTCCGTCCAGATATTTGCGTAGGTAATTATATTTGGAAGCTGGATTGCAGCTGCCAAATGAGCTTGATTAAATCTCTGGCTGCGTGACTGTGGGTCGCGGTGGATTCCCATGGGGCCCGGGTTCATTAGTCCGACTGCGAAAGTCTATTGTGAGACGTGGGTAGATGACGTGGGCGACTGGCTTGTTAGCCAAGACCCCCACGCAAAACGACCGAATGGGAGTTTAAATTCGGATGATGGAGTTCCCACTACTACTACTACTACATCAACTTTAATTGAAGCCACAAGAGAAAATTGGGGTAGTTGAAAACAATAAACAAAACTATGGACGTCCAATTCTATATCAAAAGTAATTTCCAATTGTGTTTATCTTCTCAAAATCGATAACCGCAAACTCGTAAGTAGATCTATAAATATCGAGGATAAATCTGTTTCTCAGAGGAACCTGAGAAGGGTGCCAGCAAAGATGCTATGAGCTAATGATGGTCTATGTTACATAGAATCCATGATTCTTCGTATCAGCATGATGGGTATAACTATACCTATGTATTTACATACATACATTGCATTGCACAGTATTTTCTAGTTGTACAAATGAATAAAACTTATTCCATGGATCGTCAACTTCTATTGTTTTGCATTCTGTAGGTACCTAAAAGCTCCGGCAGATAACATAAAAATAAAAATTGTTGATCTGACTTGTACCAAAAAGTACAACTACCGTGTACTTAATTACTATGTATTTAATTGCCGTGTAGAACCATTCTATCCGTTTAAATCATGTAAATCGGTCCACGCGTTTATGAGATATTAACTCATTACTCAATGCCAAGTGAAAGGGTCAAGGACGCCCTTTACCACGATAGTTTGTTTTGATCGTGTTAGCGACACTGTCTATACATTTTTTCGTATCGTTTTGAATTATTGGAATATATTGATAGACAGGTGTTTACGACATTTATTTTTCTGTTATCTGGCGGTGACTTTAGGCATGTCGTATCTGGTTTACGGTAGGAGACTGCTCACGAAGCAACGCCTTGGGCTGCCACTGATTTAGAAGGCATTCTCAAAACTTCTCATACAAACCAAAGGCGTCAGATATAATTCTGACTATGGCCTATTATGCCTCGTTCGTGTCGCAGTCACAGGTGCGATCGTTCGGGTCGGGAAAAGTGATATTGGGTGTTTCCATCTCGAATTTCGCAGTGGTAACCCGGAGTTTGTAAGTTGACGGTGCTAAATCACCGTGCCTCTCTCTCTCTCTCTGGTCATGTCGGATAGCCGTCCCATGGGTCTGACTGATGAAATCGAAAGTGCTCCTGTATTTGCGCACAAACTTGCACACCACACAAAAAGTTAGTCTCCGGTGAGATTGGCCAACATTCCATCTGGAAGACTATTAAATTTCTTTATAATGACACCTGAATCTTGTACTCTGCGCAAATTGTGCTGGCATGAATAGTATTAACATAGGCATCTCTAGCCATAGCCAGTGCAACGATCCCGTGATCTGAGTATGCTCGTCAACTGCAGTAGGCTATAACTTGAGATTGCTACAGAAGCGAGTTAAGAAATTATCTGAACAGCGAGTATCTAAGTGATTCAGTTTGTCTTTAATTTTGAAGGCAAATTGTCACAATCAAGACTTTCATCAACGCTGCAACCGTGTTATAAAATAGGAGACGAAATTTGCTTACTTTGTGTTGATGATTCGAACTATATAAGCGAGTTCAAACTGCTGAAAAGTTTTTTTATAGCCCTTTAGAAAACTAAAGTTAAATGAATCGTGAAACAGTATTTGTAAATACGATTTCAGTGCTCTTTTATCAAAGTACGAGGAGTGCTCAGTGGTTTGGAAGCAAGTCTGTAAATTTTACCTCCGTGGGTCGTAATTTTATTGCAATAATTTTGTGACTTTGGCGACCATTTGAAGGGTATTCACAGAATCAAGAGTGAAACCCTTTGTGATTTTTAATTTGTTTCTTAGGAGTATGTAGCCAAACCCCTTACCGAATATCGGTGACCTGTTTATTCGACTCTGAAAGATGTTATTAAGTGTCTAATATCACTAAACCCTTACTAAATAATCTTACTTTTTTGTATTTTGTGATGCGCTAAACATCACTATGTTTAGTATAAATAGTTAGTTAAATATTTAAGTTTCTTATGTACGCATAGTATTATCTCAGCCACTACGTGAAAGCATATTAATAATATAAACCTTATATCTTGGTAAAAATGTACCTATAGCTTGGTTGCTAAATATTCCTAGTGTTAATAGAACTAGCACGACACTATATTAAAGACCAGAGACTTAGGTATGTAATTTAAGTTAATTACCCACAAAAACAGTGACAGTGCAAGTTCTTTAACTTAAGTGATGCAGTAGTTTCACAAACAATTTACTTTTACATGCTTGTAACAGGACACATTTGTCTTCAGGTTATCAACGCTAGACATTTTAAATCTCATTTCTGTTTTGCCCGTTTTCTTGTAGCCGTTGCCAATGTCATATCCGGTAATTTGATTGGTTTTCAGATCAACTAATCAAAAAAGAGCCGGTATAAATATTGGTTGCTTACACCAGCAATAATGGATAAGCTGAAGAAAATATGGAGGAATCACAATATCATCAAAGACACGAAAACCCGGCTCATACGGGCACTTGTGTTCCCCATATTTCTATACGCAGAAAGACACAGAGAGGAAGAGAATAGACGCTCTGGAAATGAGGTGCTGGAGTAAAATGCTTGGCGTGTCGTGGACTGAGTTTCGTACTAAAATATCCATCCTTCAAGAACTCTGTATCAGGCAGTGTCTATCGACTATAGCTTGGACTATCTCGAGTACTCCAGTTCTATGGACACGTGTCCCGACGAGGCAACGATTCTATCGAGTGGCTTGTAGTTCAGGGTAGAGTGGGAGGAACGAGAGCGCGCGGCTGGTCGCCCATGCGATGGACCGACCAGATTAAGTCTGCAGTGGGTGGCCCATTGCATGAGTGCACACTAATAACAGCCGATAGAGAGGGATGGCGTCGCATCGTTAGGCAAATTATGGCAACCCGAAGTCTCACTTCAACATGATGACCACAACCGCTCTTCCAAGAGTTTACCGACGAAGAAGATGAACGTCAGCAATTTTATTTTAACCTCGCTAGCTTACATTCACAAGGCGAGATATAAATTTATTTGTTTTCAGTATTCCAAAGACGAACAGTAGCTACCCAAGGAATACAAACAACTTACTTAATACACAAACGAATTACAAACAAACACAAGGAACAAGCCACAAGGAACGCGCAGTTCCGTCGCTCCATCCTACTAATGCAGATACCTAACAGCCGGAGGCATCATAGAGAGTCTCCCTCCTCATCTATTTCCAGATTCACAAGCCGAGAGAAAACTCGATTCACTGCTCCAGCAAAATTGCCTAAATAATTTACTCAAAGAATTTATCCGACTCTCCAAAAATTAACGTTTTCGTGAAGGGCTAAACTTTTAAGTAGTATTTAATGTTTGCATCTAATGGAAAAGTTTTTAACAGACAATCGTTCCTTAAGTATCTCACACAAGGTAGGTGACTGGAATATATAAAGTGTCATTCAAATAATGTATGTAACCCTATCATGCGGTAATCCACGTGTCCATTATATAGAAACAAACACAATACCTTTGCGGCAAACAAATTGATTCTATACTTACATCAAAATTGATATTATAAAATGAACACTATTTTCTACATTTGCTATCTTTGACATTTATCTAATACATACGAGTATATTCTATAACGAAGGATAGACACATTTGTAGAAAAATATAAAAAAAAAACAGGATTAGAGTTTTTTGTTTTGATTTTCTGCTTCAGAAAATTGTAATACATTTTCATTACGTTCTTTTGGCACGCTCGTCGGATTTCTGTATAATATTCGCGTTACCTATCAATGCTTGGTACATCCATACTAATACTCGTATTATAAAAGCGAAAGTAACTCTGTCTGTCGGTATTTCTGTTACCTTTTCACGCTTAAACCGCTGAACAGATTTAGATGAATTTTGGAATGGGGATAGTTTGAGACTCTTGGAAGGACGTAGGATAGTTTTTATACAGGCCAATCATCCTTAAGGGGATGAAAAGGGGGGCGGAAAATTGTATGGTGAACAAATAATTTTTAGTAAGTCGGCCTAATATTATTGCCCAATATAAAAAAATAAACTATTCGAAGTACGAATGCTTTGCAGACGAAGTCGCAGGCAACAGCTAGTATTATTATATACCTTTCAAAACAGATCCAATTTACAAATAGTATTAACCGTTAGCGTTATGGAACGACTGAGCGAACAAATAGATGATTAACTTTTATGTAGGTTGTTAGTTGTTACTGATGGGAGCAACAAAAATATAATTTGTCTGTTCGATGATTAAGCAGATTACTTAAATATTACATTTAACTGATTTAACCAATGATTTAGGTAAACCTGCAAAAATCATGCACTACATTATTTTGGATATAAATCGGAATTTAATAGAGGATTAATTCAGTTAGAGTCAGGTCTAAATTTAGCTCCATGTTTCAAATCTTTCGAAGTAATCACAACAAAGAAAAATTTACTTTGTTAGTTGTGAGTCCCGGCATTTACGTTCAACTGAAATTTGGATGGGCTGCCTGACGGATGGGCGTAATTTCAGTTGCTATTCTACGTTTGTACGGGGCGCTGGCGCTTGCCTCACTCTCTCACCTCGAGCGCAATTCGGTTGAAATAATGTGCGTGAGTTAGCAGACAACTCATTCTGCGTCGCCGTGTGGCATAAACAGGACTTTAGTATGAAACCGAATGCAGTGTAAATTCCGCGACGCATTTTACGCGACTCACAACTCAAAAACTACTGAGCCGATTTCAACCATTTTTCACCAGAAGGAAGGTAAATTATTAGTTAGTAACATAGGCTATAATTAATTTAAAACAAAATTAGAGATCCTTAAGAAAATTGCAAAAATGTAACGTTTAATGTGTGTCTATGTTGTGTTGTGAATATTTTGCCTATAAAATTCATTATTTCGCGTACGCTAAGCAAAATATTTATGATACATAAAAATTAAGTACAACATGATAAAAGTACTCCTTATTACTTTAAAATAAATATGTGAAGGAATATTTATCTAACTATCATAGTTAAGCCACAATAGAAGCTTTTGTGTTCTAAAATTTAATTTGATCGCCAGGAGAAATAAAAGTAGGTAACATTAGTATCGTAGTATTAATTCTTAACCAAATAAATAGTTTCATCAAGGGTATTTATGTAGCAGTAGATAATAGACCAAATAAAACCAAGTTGGTAGGTAGCAAAGTTGGTAGAAGCAACGGGATCGGTCAATGTGGCGACCGACGACGCTTGGGGGAGGCGGGAGGCCTATGTCCAGCAGTGGTCGTCTTTCGGCTGATATGATGATGAATTATGATACTATTATGGTAATTAAGTCTGGTCATGGTCTTGAAAGTTGTATGTAGTAATGTTGCAATAAACTCTTATGTAGGTTTACCAATATTTGAATTACTCATTCAGCGCTGCGCACGCTGTTGTATCCTAAATAATTATTTCTTGAAAACCACCTACGTTCTATTTGCTTTGAGGCAGCATGTTTATTTTTCTAAGAAACGCCTCATATTGTGAAATCCCTACATTATTGATTTAAGACAAAAGATACTTTAGCTAAGTAGGTACTTTATCAGGGTCGTACTGGTGTACACTTTTTGAAAACTGTTGTTGTCGGCGACGAAACCCGATCTGCAAGCTGATTAGGTATTAATAACAAGATTCTTGCAATACCTACCCATGCAAGTACTTAGTACCTATGTAAAGTAAATGAAAAATGTATATGAAGTGTTATTTAAGTACTTCTAATAAAATTCCAACTAGCAAGTAAGATAACTAAACAGATTGCAGGCAAATTCTCAAGTACTCATACTTAGTAGGTGATAATTTTCCTTGCTGATCAGTTTATTAAGATCTTCATAGATATCGACATCTTCGCTGTTTTAACAGGAAAATTTAGACGCCTTGTTTGTGAGAAAGTGAATTCTGTTGATATTAGTGACTTGTAATTTTTCTTATTTCTTTCAACATTTTTTTTTTCCTTTTGCTTATTTTTTTTTTAAATAATATAAACAAAAATGTATTATCAACAATAATTGTTTAATAATAATTTAATTTATTTTGCTGACGCCTTGTTTGTTCAGTTAATTCTGCTGACATTTTAATCCGTATATTTTTTTTGACAATGTCTTCTGTCTTCCGTAGTAATAATTTTTTATTGACATTTAATCCGTAATGATATATATTTTTTTGTAATAATTTAACAGTTTTATAATTTTGTATTAATATTTCAATTTATTTTATATAACTTCGTATTTTTTTATACATGCCAGTTAAGTTTCTTTAATTTTATTTATGAAATTTTAGTTTTTAATTGTAAGCGCAAGTCGTATTTATTTTGTAAAATGTTTTTATATTATGTGGAAAATGTCGCTGGGTGCATATTTGTTTTTCTTCCTGTTAAAATTTTATGCATTGTTGTAGTGTGTAGACGTTTGTTTTCCCAAATAAATAAATAAAATAATTAGCTCTCATTAGATTGCAATTAGAGTGTTTCAATTGTGTTGTTTAATATCTAATAGGCATGAACAAACACATAGAACCTTGGTTGTAACGTTAAATATTGATTAAGATAGTTTTTTAAAGAATTGATAAGTGATATCATGCATGTTGGATAGTTACGGGAGGATCTTGAAAATGTGATTTTTGTATGTTGAGATATTTTCAAGTTGAAGTCAAAAGAAAGGTTTGGACCTAGAACCATTTTATCCCTCTGAATCATGTAAATCGGTCCACGTGTTTACGAGATTATCGCTAATCAGTATATGAAACTGTACACAAACCGGATTTTTTATTCTTATTCTTAATGAATTTTAGACGTTAACAAATTTAAAGAGATGATTCAATATATTTTCATCAGAAATATTATGTAAATGAAAGGTTATGAAGTATTTTAGTATAGTAGTTTTAATTAGTAAAATAAAAAAGACACATGCTTCACAAGAGAACGTTTTTCAATGACAGACATCATAGAACAGTACAGAACAATTGAGTTTAAAAAGGGTAACCCAACCAAAATTAATAGGTTCATATACAGAGTCTTCTGGAATCAACTTTGTAAATTGATTTAGTTTTCCTATCATACTAATATTATAAATGTGAATTTAAGTTTTTTTGTTACGCTTTCAAGCAAAAACTACTGAACCGATCATCATGAAACTTTGTACATATATTCTTGGAGGTATTAGAAGTAACATAGGATACCTTTTATTAAAAAAAAAAAAAATGGCTTCACTGCGAGCGAAGCCGCGAGTAAAAGCTAGTACTATATATTTCTAACAAGAAATTCGAGCAATGATAAAAACAAAATATCTGGATAAAAAGTATGAAGTAGAATTAAACAGGAAAGTCGTTTTCAAGGCATTCAGTTAGCAACAGTTAATAGGAAAGTTATAAAAAGTATTCAATCAGGTTCTACGAAAATTACTGAAGAAAAACTAAGCTGGCGACGGTGAAACCAAAAATAACAACAGATTAGTAGGAAATTGGATACCATCATCGCTTACGAAATAGTTTACAGCGCGCCATGTTAGTTGCTGAATTATTACTTTTATAAATAAAATAAAATTTATGACCAGCAAACAGTAAAGTTTTTAATAGTTGAACGATGGGCTGCTTGCATGATATTGTCCAAAATGTTTTATCAGACAAAAATATTGCTGTGTACGTAGGTAAATTAGAATATTTACGGTGTATGAAACCTGTAAAAATCTTATTTCAAATTTCCTCGCCCAAACTGAAGCTCTAATTGAACACTCAATCTAGCTTTTGAGTCTCGAGTGCCGCTGGCAAGATACCTACTTATTTATAGATCAAAAGATTTATCAAATACAAAATAAAGTACTTACTGAAATATGTATTAATATTTCGAGACTTACATCTTGTTAGCAAGTCACATACAAAAAATACTTTATGTAGTACCTTTTATCGTATGTAGAAATAATAAAATGTCCCAGTAGACTTGTCTTCAAACAAACAAGGATAATAAAATGTTTTGTGTGTCATGTTAACACACTTGAGAAACAAGAACAAAGAAGATTGATGACAAACAAGTAGAATTTAAAAAAACCCCGACACATTTTTTATTTCATATTACATAATTTATTTTTCATAAATTAAATAATTATAATCATTAAATTTATATTTCATATTAAATATATTATCAAAACACGCTTCTATCGATATCTTGCGAAAACAGCCCGATTCGAACTGTATACCTTTTGAACAGCTGAATCGATTTTCATCAAACATAGCGAGGAACAATGTCGATAAAGTTACCTCAGGAACACCGAAGACGAGTTGCCAGCCTGTCGGTTTTCTATCGGTTACATTTCGGGGAGTGTGCGATGGAACTGCACAATTTGATTCCGCCTAGCCCTTTCCATCATCGGACTACAAGACGTACGGCAATGCGCCATCGTTACATGGTTGATATCCCACCCATACGCACAAAGCGTTTCGAAAATACTTTCATTGTGCGTACAGCTAAGGAGTGGAATTCCCTGCCGGCGTCTTTGTTTCCCGATAGCTACAACCTAGGGGTCTTCAAGTCAAGAGTGAATAGGTTACTTCTAGGCAAGCGTGCTTCACCTTCGACCACATCATCACTTAAGATCAGGCGAGATAGTGGTCAAACGCGAGCCTATAACAAATAAAAAAAAAAAAAAAAAAAACCTCTAAAACAAACCAAATCAAAATCGGTTCATCCGTTTAGGAGCTATGAAGCCACAGACAGATACACAAATACACAGGTACACACGTCAAACTTATAACACCTTTCTTTTTCCGTCGGGGGTAACAAACTACACAGGTGAAGTTACATATACAAATGATACAACTATTAGCGTTATTCACATCACCTGAATGAAATGGCACATCTTTTCACATGTCCATCAGAGGGCGAAAAATCCTTCAGAGCAAAAAATAGGGGCTATCTTTTGTCCTCTTTTCAATACGCTCTCTCACTGCACGTTAAAGTGAAAACCTGAAATTGCTTTTTGTGTTTCGGAGAATCATTGTCCATTTTTGCATTTTTCTTTTATATATTTCGATATTATATGTTACAAATTTTTGTTAAAACGAAGCTTTGTACCCGTTTCGGGGAGATGAAACAATTTAAATTTATATGGAAATCGTAACTGCTTGATAAAAACTGTCAAAATGTTCAAGTACTAGGGTTTTGCTTGGTATTTCGGTTCAGCAAAAATCACCGCTGTTGAAATTACAAAGAGTTTTTATGCGGTTTTACATTTTAAAAAACTGTTGACTCTCTCTATGATGAAATTTTTTCAAGAGCTGTTTTTATTGGAATGCTTTGAATGCCATGAATAATCAAACTTGTTAGTAGATAAAGTAAAATTCTCTTTTTTGGATGAATAAATCTTAAATTTGTCTGATAAATGTTGGACGTCAATCACTTCTTTCAGTTTTTTATGATTCCGTTCCTCAAAAGGAAAAGAAGGAACCCTTTTAGGATCACTTCGTTGTCTGTCTGTCAGTCCGTGTATCAAGACTTTTTTCTGGAACGCCTGGAGGTATCAATTTGAAATTAATATGATATACTCAAGTCTGCAATCCCTTGCAGCTTTGAAAAAATCAAACTTCTAAATCAACGCGATCAATAGATATAGCCGTTTATGTCACATATTTGAGGAATCGTAAGGGAATCGAAACCTGGGGGTAAGATAGAATCTGACCTAGAACGAAATTTGGCAAGAAGCAATGTCACAAATAAAAGAAAAAATCTGAAAATTGTAAATTTGTACATACAAAAAAAAAGTATTAACTTATTTGCAGTTGAAAAACTGACCGCGACCTATATTGATGTATGCGGACAACAGTTGATGAACGGCAAAGTAAATTTGTCCCTTCGGTAGAACAATGTTCGGTTCTTTTATTGAACGTCAGTAATGTTACCTAATTATTTTAGTGAATCATCATCATCATCAACATTTCAGCCGAAAGACGTCCACTGCTGGACATAGGCCGTTTACATTATTTATTTATTTTACATTATACATTCACCATTATTTTGGTAAATGTAACTAAAAGTTTAAATACAGAACGCTCGGTGCGCGAGTCAGACTCGCACTGGGCCGGTTTTTATATATTTGTATCATTTCTAAGAAGGACATAAGCTTTATACTAAATTCACTGAATTAGAATATAACTGTCTGCGTTTGATCTGACCAAGTTTCAATTTATAAATATAGCTCTGAGGCATACGGACTGCTTATTAAACTGAAGCTTCTAGGGAAAACCCAAGTGATCTTTACAATTTCATATGCGATGAATGAGTTCCCTCTATCTGACAGAATCTTGATGCTCCTGAAGTTTATTTGGCAAAAGACACTTGGCATTATCTTCTCTAAACGAATATTTCAAGGCATATTTTTTTTAATATAATTATTGTTTGGCCGAATGTTTGTATGTCCGAAGTTATAATGGCTTACTTTTAAGATGGCAGAATTTTATTGGGCATAATTTCACTTGGCATATTATGAAGAATAACTAAAGACTAAGATCATTTGGAATAAGTTTAGTAGGCATTTCTTTAATATAGCATTTTTAATCTTAAATTAAAATTAAAATATTGTCTTAAAAAGTCAATATGTTGTGTTACAAAAGTTAGTGACAGAAACGAATCACTGCAAAACCGACTCCACTTAGTCTTGGCTGTCCTACCCCTAGAGTGTTACTTAAGACCGCGTAGGCGCGGAAGGGCGAGGCGGCCTGCGAGCTGAGGAGGAGGTGGTTTAATAACGCTCGCGGCCTCGGCTGAGACTGGCCGGTGAAGCCGGCCAGCAAGCCGAAGCTGCGGTGGTGAGTGTGAAAACCATTTGCGACGACAAGCTCGAGCTCGCTAATATACCAAATATAAGCTTGTAAAGGAACCAAATCGTCCGATTAGCCCCGATGTCTACCACTTGGATGGCCACCACTGGGGGACAGCGAGAAAACGGAGTGAGCTTACCCAGAAGAAGCCTGTTCACTCTTATTTTGAAGAGATTAGGGTTGAATGCGTTTTGAAACAGACGCAGGTAGTGAGTTCCACTCATCCGCTGTGCGCATTATGAAGGATGTTTGGAAGCGCTTGGTGCGTTTTGGTGGAATGGAAACATGCAGTAAGTCGAGATGTCCGATGATACAAGGGGCCGGTGGGATAAGATCGTGGAGTTCTTGAGCACACTCATCGAAGTACAGTCTGTAGAAGTCTGTTATCGCTGTGAAAATATTATGTCGGTTAATTACCCAAATTAATAAAAAAATAAGCAGTCGCACCTGTAATAAGTAATAGGGTGATGTTTTTTTTAAATATTTAAGTGAAACATAAAAAATAAATTAAAAAGCAAATAAACAAACAAAATGAAACAGAATTGTGACATTGTCTCCCAGCGGTGCCATAGGGAATGGTTAAAAATCCGTGTCACTGACCCCAGTGGAGGACAATGAAAATAATTTAAAATCCGTGTCGCTATCCCTCAATAGTGGCCTAAGTGGTGGAAATTGGGAATAATCGCAAATCGTCACCGTTGAATTAACAAGAATCATGTAGCTCCTGGGAAGACTCAAATGAACGAGTTATCCTTTACTGAATACTGAAACCGTAATTTCTGCCAGCATTAATGGTAAAGGAATTAATTGTGGATCTAAAATAAATCAATTATTTGCGTATCTATTTTCGATTCTATTTGAGAGCTTTATTTATAGTCTCGCCACATCATAAATCGAGTCAATCTAAAAATATTTTGAACGGCATGTTTTTCAGTTCGTTCGAAATATCAATTTCGTCACTAGAACAATAAAGCTTAGTTCTGCGCGTGGGTAAATTTAGCAACGCTCTTTAATGGTGTTAAATGGAACTGAAGCTTAACGTGACTTTTGACTGACGCCCGAGATCAGTGACATTAAGAATTTTCCGCTTTCGGACGAACAGAATGAATTCAACGCAATTTATTAAGATTATTATGTAGTTACAAGGTAATGTTTGTAATGTTTTTCCTTGTCTGTAATAGGAAAACCACTTGGGTTTCCTCAAAGAGAATGGACAAATATAAACCTATCTGCTGTACTTCCTGCTTTTCTTGATTACTTTTTATTTGTATGAGCTGTGGTATTTCCTACTTAACAAAAGTTATTGGTTCAAAAGAGAGAAAATATTTTTAAATCCTTGGTTTTTACGTCAATGACAGGTAGCTTAATTCATACACATGTTATATCTTTTTGTACTACTTAATTAATATGGGGTTCTTTCAGAACTTAACTTTCCTGAAAAATCAAATATTCTTATGATAATATTGTCATGTGTGATGAAGCTGGTTGTTTGAATTGAAACGGAAAATGCTAGCAGGCACTTAAACTAGGTTCAATTAATGTACTCTTATGTAGAAGAACATATACACCTACTCACTATTCATTAGTAAAAGCAACAGGTATTTTATATCGCTCTCCATTTCCATATCTTCAGTTAAGTAAGCAATTTTATTTGTTTTGCACATCTAGAATAATAACAGCGACGGGTATCTTTTAAGCGTTTAGGGTGCTTTTCCTAAAAAAAAATGTGCATGGTAATGAGGCGATTCGTGAAGAAAATATCGACCAATGGGATCATTCCATTTTCTTAGCCAGGCTTAGCGAAGCTCTGGTGGTAAACAGTTAGCAAAGTTGGGTATTTGTATATACAGAAAAATGGGAGAAGTTTGAGAATGCAGGGTACGCGTGTCAGGGATGTCCGAGCGTAGGTAAAGCTGAAAAGAGCCCGCTACGCATCCTCGCGCCGCCCCGCTACCTCGCATGTTTGTGGAAACAGTGAGCGACCTTTCTGATTGTTCGACGCGATTTTTACTGAGCAAAATTGCCAGTACGTTCACATGGACGCAATGCAAAGCAATTCGAACGTTTGCACTTGAAATTTTCTTAGAAAATACGTTAGCGATATCATATCGTCTATCGTCACGCCGCACTGTCATGAAGGTCACTTACACATTTTCACAACACCACTAGGCATCCTCGCTACTTCAAACACCTTTGGAGAAAAAGCCTTCTTATACGACCAAGTGAGTAATACGGCATTATTCATAATGCCCGTGCAATTTAAAAAATGCCCAATATGAATAGGCAATGAGATAAAAACAATTGAAATAATTAAATTGACCGGGCTTTCTGAATAATGCCCATCGCTTATTGGGCCGGATAATAAAATGATGTGCTTTTTTATAATTATTTTAATGTTGACATTGGTTTTAATATAGAATGGGTAAGGACGATTACTATTTAAGCAACAAAGTCGACGGAGCGCCGCTGCTCCGGGGTTCCCATTTCTGTCTCCGGGGTCTAAAGTAACCTTACCTGAAGGAGATGACGGGAGCCTACCTACCCATGTCGGGGGGAGTTTTCATTACATTGCCCTATTTGACTTCAAGATTCATAATGTCCGGGCATTATACGCAGTGCCCCGATTAATCACTTGGTCCACGAAATATATATGGATTTTATTGGCGCTCGTCTGAAAGAACTTACCACGCAATTTGACGTAGCTTACAAACCTAAACAATACACTAACAAGTTCGCACCAAGCCAATCATTCACTCTGTCAACATTAATCATATTTTGATGGAAGCTTTTCAAAAACTAGGTTACTGTTGTTAATTATTTGAAAGGCATCCAAAACAAAAATAAAAATTAAGAACGCTATTTTGCAAGGATTCTTATAAAACTGGTTTCAGATTTTATAATGCCTTGCCATTAAGTACCTACTTTTTATCACTACGGGCGCTCTTAAACACAAGGGCGTCAGATGTAAAGCCATGATTGAGGTCTACGACGGAACGAGTGAATCCAGAAGATGCCTGAGGCTTTAGCTAAGGGACATTCTATCAAAGAAAGCGTCGCAATAGCGATTGGATAATGATGAAATTGTATGGGAATGCCGAACGCTATCGAAATGAAAAATGACGAAATTGTATGGGAATGCCGAATGATATCCAAATGACAATATTGTATGGGGTTTGGCGAACGCTATCGAAACGTCACGTTATCTACTTTATTACCGTTACTTACTTACATTAAGGCATTTTGACCAAAGCCATCACTAACAGAATGGCATTTTGTCTGTAACCTTTTCGCTGGAGCAAAAAGAAGGTAAGCAAACAAACGTGAAACGGTTATATTCCGACTAATTTAAAATATTTTTTTGCAATTAAAAATACTTTTTTTTAATCAAGCTGTTTATCATAACGTGCATTGTCATCCAAACCAAACGTGTAAGCAAAATTTCATCATAATCGGTTGAGGATGCAGAACAGTTGCTTTAAAAATCAGTTGCAAGATATGACCCGAACATACGTAGGTACATACATTGCAATTTAATGAAAAGCTTGTAAAATACAACCTTACAACGCAAAATGGTTACTTTTGTGGCACTCTTTATTTTATTATCATAGTAGTGCCAAACTCCAGGCTTACGTAATGCTTTTTAATATCGGTTATGGGTTTTGGTTTTAGTAATACCAATCTTTTTGTTTATACATTAAATAGTATATTATGCAACTAGTGAATAAAGGACGGATTTAAAGCGAGGGCCATTGATGAATCACGAACAAGTGAAGGATTCTAAAAACTGAATCACGACCGTAGGGAGTGATTCATGATGATTGAATTACGAGCATAGCGAGTGATTCATGGTCCTCGATATAAATCCGTTTTATTCAAGAGTTGCATACTATATTTTATACCATGACTACGAGAAAAAGAAAGATTTAAACAAAAAGCACAAGGGATAATAATAAATAAATAAATGGTTAAATACCTTAAAATTTTAGAAAAAATGAGAAACCTCAGGGTGCCACATTTTTTATAAATTTAAGCTGAGCTAGTGTGTTTCAGACGCCAGTGACCACCTCCGTTACGTTACATAATTATAATTAATTAAGCACCAATGCAATTAATATTAGAATTACAATCTAAATAAGTATTCACTAAATATCCTAGACCAAAATCAACATCATTTTTAAAATCCTAAATATAAAAAAACTCAAAATTAAATCGACAAAGGAGTTTGAAAATCGAATATTCTTTGCACAAGAAGTTTGCATCGAGTATTTTATACGCAGGGAGGTTGTATAGCATTGAGTTGGAGGTAGAATATGTATTGGTGTGTTCTAAATTCAAACACCAAAACAGTGATTAAAAGTGCTTTTTATTCACTGTTTTCAGTGAATAAAATAAGCTTTTTAGAGGGGGAATGGTATAAAATATTGTTGTACATTACAGTTAAGAAAATAATAATTTAAATGTTTGACATAGTGCATGTGTCTTTTTGATTGTTGTATGAAATAGACACCTTCGCATGATATTTTTTATTTTAGTGACAGCAAAGAAGAAAACAACAAAATAAACCATAGAAAACTTTTTCTATGGTTTGTTTAAAATTTATTTTATGCTCCAGCGAATAGGTTAAAGACCCTCTGGGGCTCTAGACAAGTGGCATACGATGCCAGCAAAGGCGATAGACGAAATGTCAACGAAACGTGATTTTTCTGTCAATCCCATACAATATTGCCTTTTTGATAAACGCTATCGCCACGCTTTCGATGATAGAATATCACGTCTATAGCCTCTTGTCACTCTTGCTATGAAGGCTGAACTGTCTGGCTTTGCTACTTATAAGTTTATGGTACTTAAAGTACTAAGTCTCATAAATAAATAGAGCTTAGCTGCTTACTAATAAAATAATAGTCAAGGAAACAATGCGACGTACAATGCGGGCACACGTTTGGCGAAGAGGTTGAGCGATTGACTGCTGCGCTGCGTGTCGCGTGTTCGGTTCCCTCATGGAACAAATATTAGTTTAACCTGCAGACAGTTTTTCCGGCTTTGGATGTTAGTGTGAGTTTATAAGTTTGTCAACGCACCCACGATACAGGAGAAAATCCTAGTGTTGGGCAACTTTTTTTTTAAACAAAAATAAATAAAATCATATAAGCATCCATCTCGATAGCGACGTATTTAAGAGGGGACTCTAGTGGGCCTTTCTCCATACAAAACCATTCTGCTCTTTTCTTCGTGGATAATGCCTCTAGAGCAAAGATTTTTTCCCATAAAACAAGGTCTAATTAATACGTGCCCCTATCATTTCCTTTTTTTGAAAACATAATCACTAAAATAAATATGACAATCCGAAAACCCGAAAAAAATGCCCGTTTTTACTGCCATGTTCAGACGACTTTCAGACAAAATTGATAAGTTTTTAACAAAAAAGAAAATGATAGAAGCATAGATATACTTTTCCTCTAAATTTTGATGAAGAATTTTTTAGATCATTCCAGATTTGAAGAAGAAAACAGCAGAATACGAAACGTCTTTTAGTCAAGTTTTTTGTAGGTAAAATCAGCCTGAGCTGCAGTTGTCCCTTTCGCACTTTTCGGGGAGGTTGGAGATGAAGAGGGTATGGCTTACACGTATACTAATAGGGAAGTGATAATTGTCGATATTTTTATCGATACTCTAGTGATATAAACCGATGTCGATATTTACAATATACAATGATTTTATTTATTAAATCGTGTGTCTGTAAGTATTACTTTTTATTGTTGAAGGCACTTGACGAATGATTATCCTAAGCATGTATAAGAACAGGAAAGTGCAGTTGCGAATACACTATCATAACTTGCTAAGCAAATTAAGCCAGGGTCCAGAATAATGCTAGGTACAGACCAACCGAAAGAGAAATAGCTGATTTTTGTTATTATAGATAGGCTCGCGCTTGACTACTATCTCACCTAATAAGCGTTGATGTGGTCGACGGTGTAGCACACTAGCCTAAAAGTAACTTCACTCTTGACTTAAAGAACCCGAGGTTGCAGCTATCGGGCAACTCAGACTCCGCAGTGAATTCCAATTCTTAGCCTTACGCATAATGAAAGTAAGTATTTCCAAAATGTTTAGTGCGTATGGGCGGGAATAGACATCCCGCCCATACGCACTAAACATTTTGGAAATACTTACTTTCACTAACCTTGTACCGATAGTGCATCGTCGTACGTCTTGTAGTCCGATGATGAAACGGGTTAGACTCGGAATAAGATCATGCAATTCCATTGCAAAATCCCCGAAATGCAACCGAAAAAAAACTGACAAGCTGCCAACTCTGCGACGATGTTCAAGGCTCTGAAGCTTTGAGTCGACCAGTGCCTCATTGCCAATGAGCCTCTTGGCTCATTTTTCGATCAAATCTAGTGCATGAAGATGGTATTTGGCAGATCCGTCCCAGAGATGAGAACAACTCCATGCAAGATCGAACATGCGCTTGATACAACTTAAGCAGCGGTTCTCGCGTGAAGTACCGTCTCACCTTCGCAAGGATCCACAACTTTTTAGCAGCATGTTGAGGCTTCAATCTACAATCAACATCCGGTACCCTCGTTGCCCCCAGGACCAGCTAAGCGAAGTTTAATGGTAGCGCAAGCTTTCGCGCCTTTCGACCAGCATTGTCAGTGTACTGGTACGGAAAGAGCCTCTCCTGGTGGTGGGCTTTAAAATTCCCCAGTATCACCAGTTGGAAAGAAGGATGCCGTTGCTGAGCCTCATCAACCGCCTCACTTAGGTATTATGTAAGCCCCTGATCTAAGCTGTACGACTGGTAGACACAAGCATAGATAATCTTATCTAGGCCTGTGTCCACCAGTGCCCAGAGCGCTGAGTATCGAGTCTTCATGGTTTCGGGGATGCCGATAACAGATGTCGTCACGGCCGGACATGCATACACCCGCGCGTGGCTTGAACTTGTGCTCCAGGGTAAAAAAGCCTGGGTAGAAAAGGTACGCCACGTCTGATGGACATCCGATCTGCGTCTGAGAAAGGAATGAAAGCGCTGCTATGTCAATTTCTAGATGATGGTAGACAGCATCAAGGTTTCAGTGTAGACCTCTGATGTTACAGAAGTGCACCTAATGTGACCGAGCTCCCCCGGAAATGTCCATCGGGCACTGTCTTCTGGCCATCAGCACGATGGCGCATTCCAGGATTTTTCGATAGTAATTGGCGGAGCAGCCTTTCGTGTGTAGCTGGCACACAACTTGGGCTCCCAACTACCTGCGGCCGACCAGCCCACCGTGCCTCGGATCCCGCTACCCTCCGCGACCTGTCTCCCGATGCATCCATAACAGCGCGAGTCTGGCCGGCCTGCATTCAGTGGAACAGCTATCTCGACCCAACTCCTCTAATGGCTGCACCGGGCATTGGCACCGGAACACGCCTAGGCCGCTTGTCCAACATGTGGTCACAAGCCTTCGGTCGAAACCTGCCACCAGTATGTCATCTGATTAGCGCCATCCGGGGACGTGTAGGATTCAAAACGCTTATTATCCCGCGGACGCGGGTGACTCGGCCCTCAAAATGATGGCTTTGATGTACTGAATCATTCGCTCACCTTACATCCTGTCTGCTGATTTGCATTCTTTCGGTTGGTCTTATACTCAGTATCATGCAAACTAAATTTTGATTTCTTATAAAGCAGATACTTTTTAAAAAGTTTATGAATTTTGGAGAAGTGAGTTTTGTGGGTATTTAAATTAAAACATTGAATTTTAAATTAAAACAATAAAAGAATAATTTAAAACGCCTGCCTTTTCAAAAAGTTAATTAATAAATTGAAAAAATAATAAAATGTATGTTGAATGGGCACAATTGAAAACCAATCTTTTCAGCAAAGTCGGGCGACCTGATAAAAAACTGATCCAAGGAACGGTCCCCCGACTGCAAGGCAGGCGTGTTTTTAATTATTATTTAAGATTTATATTTTATTTCATACGTTTTAGTAAGAAAACGATATTTTTGCAAACGCACACATTGTTTTTGTAAGTTTTCTATGGGTTATTGAATAGAATACTGTTATATTTATTTAATTTCTTTTGTTATGTTATTAGTAAATAAATGCTTATTGAATAATACTGTTATATATTTTTATTTACGTACTAAGCAAGCTCTAGACTAGCTAGACAATGATAGTATAAGTAGTAAACTTTTTATGAAAAAATATTTCCGTTTTTTACATGAACTAAAAAAAGGGCGAGGCATGGCTCGCCCTTATTTTTTTCTTAATTTTAAACGACGCTACGCTTCTAAAGATACCACATTAATTGATATTGTGTAAGCCGTTTAGAAGTTATGGTAGAATAAACAAACTCACAAACATGCATGAGCCCTAAAAACATAACACTCCTCTTTTGGGCAGTCGTTACACGACTGCTGAAACTGTGCATTTATTCAGTTGTAATTTCAATCCTTTCAATTACAGGTAAAATTTCGTGGTATACGACCATCAATTATATCTGGCAAAAGGCATTAAAAAAAATCTAATTTTGGTTCGACATTTCTCCAAAATTGATAGTCTCTTTAAATTTTTTCGTAAAGTGAAAAGCGAGTCAGTACTCGGGGCGAGGGCGCGCGCGCCGGTATCGGTCAGCCGCTGCGGCACGCTCTTACGCACACAAATACAGTACTCGTTCACACATTCATAGCTCGCTTGGTCGGGCGCAGCGCGACGGCAATAGTTTCTTCAAATACCTATTTTTCAAATTCCTGGTGACTAGAGTCCCCTCTTAACTATCAACAACAAGGGAAAATATTTTTGTTGAGTTTGCCTTCATAACTTTACAAGCTTCACTAACTTGCACCTACTCTGTTCCATCTCATCACTCTGTCAGTCTGTTGCAAAAACGAACGGCAACACAAACATCCAAGTTCCTTTTCTCTTCTCTTCTTTTTATCTTCTCTTTGTCAGGTTATAAAACCAGGAAATGAAAAGCAACATAGAATGTATATAACAGGAAAACATCCAACATCCCTCCGCTACGCTTTGTGTGGTACCTATTAGTTTAGTTATCTTGAGTTTTCATACAAATAAAATAGGAAAATGCAACATGAGATATTCGTAAGAAAATTGCAGAATTTTCACACAGTTTGTGAGATCCGGTTTCTCAATGACTTTCTATGTATATATATATATAATAATTCTTAATATGTATGTATATATCTAAATATATATTTAAAAGCGTATATATATTCTTTTTATATTTTTTCTCTACTGTTTTTGCACCAGTCATGTTTTATCACTGCACCACCCTTAGGTGTTAAATTTTGTCCATGTGTAAATACCCTATAATAATAACAATAAAATAGCTATTTAGCTATATATAAATAGCTATTTTTTATAAAATCATTTGCACATCTATTTACGAGTATATCGGCAGCTGTAACATTTATTTTACGTTAAACTGATTTCAACGGTTCACAAATTACAATCAGGAAAATAATGAAATCGTCGTAATGTGATGCAACAGAGCAAGCTGACTGAAAATTGATTGATTTTTAAAATAAAAATATAAAATTACAATAAAACGATAAATGATTTTATTTCTGTAAGTAGGTTTGTACAAACACTTTTACATGTCGATCATATTTTTAAAACTAGATGAAGTCAACATACTAACTATTGACCTCTTAACTTGAAATTTGGTGATAATTTGTATAATTACCTACGTATATTTGACCAACAAATACTCTGATAAATCGGTTTTTTCTTTGAAATTCCTTCATTTTTCCAGCCAACTAGATTCTGCGGTATGGTACGACACGTTAATGTGTGAAGTCCGACACGCACTTGGCGGTTTTTTTTTTCTGTCTTTATTTTATTACAAAAAAAATGCATTTCATGTGAATTCAGAGTTGAGAGTTGTACAATAGAATAGCTCCGTCTCTTTAGCAATCTTAACGCGTCCCGCTTCACTAGCACTATCGATTCAACATAAATAGCCGTCTCGTCGAAGGGATGGCACAGAGAAGAGTCTCCAGGACATCGTAGCGTTGTTGAAGGAGACCGACCCGGACGACGAGCCTGAATTCGTGGTGAAGGATCTACACAAACTTCCTCCCGTCACGTTCGACCACGTAGACGTCACCAGGCTGCTGAAGGACATTACACTCCTGAAGCAAAGCCAGGCCGAGATGAAGCATCAGCTGGAGGTGTCCAACAACACCATCAGTGATCTACGGGCAGAAGTAGTATTATTGCGCAATGCAATTTCTGCAAGTAGGTCACCTACCGACGGCGACACAGCAAATGTGAACACGCGTCGCGGGGCGCAAAACGCCTCCATCTGCAGTTTCGAGTCGGCGGGCTCGAATGCGTCACCAACTGCCGAGAATGCATGCGTTGCAACGTGTGCCGCCGCCGTCCCTGCCTCGACACAGGTGGAGACGACGACTTGTATAGGTTCGGCGACCCCCAAACGAGTCTACGCAGCAATCGTAGCCGCTAAAAAGCCTGTTAAGCCACAAAACTCGCAGGTAGCTCGAGTTGAGACAACAAAAGGGGGTAAACGCAGCCGGTCGAAACCAAACCAGGTTTTGAAAAGGCAGGGTCCTGAGAAGGACATGTGCGACAAGGATGGTTTCATCAAGGTGGAGAATAGGAAGAAGAAGAAGCCTCCTTGTCGGAACCAGTGTGGTACTGCGCTGGCAGGACCTAACATGCTGCTGCGTCCAGCAATCCCGACGACGCTGCTGTATGTGTCCAGACTGCACCACTCCACGAAGGTTGAGGACGTCGTGGAGTATCTGCGCGTCAAGATCAATTGGACTCTGAGGGTCGAGAGGTTGGAGCCGCGTCACAACACGAACTTCAAGTCGTTCATGGTGCGTGTTCCGACGCATGCACTCGAAAAGTTCCTCCAGGCAGATTTTTGGCCGAAGGGTGTTATGTACCGCCGGTTTCGTGGCCAGCTACGTGACACCAGTCAGCGAAACACGACGCCGACACTTCGTGTACCTTAGCATTAGTTTTTTGATATTTATGTTATATATTTATAGTATTTTTAAGTTGTTTATATGAATATAGTATTGTATATGTTGATATGGGCCTTGATGCCTGAAATAAATGGATAAATAAATAAATAGTCGTCGTCTTAACTAGTTGCGATTGTAGGAGTCACACAACGAGATTAAACACACAAATTTCTTTACAGTGTCCTAATTCAAGCTTGCAAGTCATCGAGCACAGAACACATTTTCATCGCGCGACGAAATCGCTTCGTTAACTCGCACGATCATTAGCTAATTAGGACGAAGCCATACAGTGTGGTGTTCTGCTGTGCAGACCTACACGTTTTTAAGTCTATTTACATTTTAATAAATACTTTACAAAACATACCTTTATATCTTTTGATTTTGTATCAACTCATGTCTCATTTTTATGTATTCGTTGTTACTGTTAACACCTGAAAAGCATACTTTTAGTTATCTCTGATTGTTTTAATATTCCATAACTTATTTATATCGCTAATTTCTAAAATCTTGTATTTTTTTATACTCTGACATGTTTATCTTAATTGACATCTGTCTCTCCAATTTATTTTTCTTAAGCCATAGACATAATATACCATGGACTAGACCTTCCTTAAGCTAGTTGTACATTATAATAAGGGCAGCGTAGACTGCCACCTCTGTAAACCGTTTTTATTCGTTCTGGTCATATAATTGATATTTTGAATTCAAAATTTAGAAGAAATGACAGAACGAGTAAAAAAACGGGCGTCAGCTTTTTTAAGATCAGATTTGGTCAGAGAACGCCGAAAGTCGGTTGACTACTTGAGATAACCAAGTATACTTTAACTCTTAAACTGTAATATATTCAGCTGTGTAAAACAATCTCTATATATAATAAATTGATAGCCTGGACATACTTTAACTTATAATTAAATTGATGTGCCAGTCCGGTAAAGGGTACAAGAGCTGCATCAGTTAAGCCTTCGGAGTAGCGCGAGGCAACCGCGTGCCTGCCAGCAGCACGCGCAGAAATCTTTTACCTGCTCATAGTTCCTGTTCGACCTGCTGTCTGCCTGTCTGACGACCACCATCTGCGAGCTCAACCGCGTGCCTGCCAGCAGCACGCGCAGAAATCTTTTACCTGCTCATAGTTCCTGTTCGACCTGCTGTCTGCCTGTCTGACGACCACCATCTGCGAGCTCAACCGCGTGCCTGCCAGCAGCACGCGCAGAAATCTTTTACCTGCTCATAGTTCCTGTTCGACCTGCTGTCTGCCTGTCTGACGACCACCATCTGCGAGGTGCGAGGCCGGCCCCTTTTCCTACCTGCTGCCTGCCTGGCTGACGACCATCATCTGCGTCGTATGAAGCCGGCCTTATTTTACCTTTTCTTACTTTTTTTCTTTTTATTTTAATAACGTAGCTTACGTTTAGCTCATCTGAGCTAAACGTAACGTTACAGTTTGGCGCCCAAATCTTAAAAATTGGGCGCAACGGTATTGTTCGTGCGCCCAATTTGGCAAGAACTCACCCCATCACCCACACTCTACCTACTTTTTATTCTATTTATTTATTCTTAACGTGGGCTCGATTCCTCATAACTCTCAAAATTCTAAAACCATACTTGCACAAGTATATATGCTAACTTTTGGTTTCCCTTTCAGGCTCATTTCATCATCATTTTTCTTTTTCACTTTTGCTAGTACTTTTATTTTTTATTCTCCATAATTCACTTAAACTATTAGGCAATTTTTTTTATCCCTCTTTTTCTTTTATTTTCTTTAGAGCGGTTTGGCAACTCTGTAAAAAAGCCCCTAATGCCTTGTAAATATGTTCTTCCCTCTTGTAAATATTTTCTTCCCTCTTGTAAATATCTTTTACCCTCTTAAACTCTTGAAACTTGAGTTACCTCTTGAAACTTGAGTTACCTCTTGAAACTTGAGTTACCTCTTGAAACTTGAGTTACCTCTTGAAACTTGAGTTACCTCTTGAAACTTGAGTTACGTCTTGAAACTTGAGTTACGTCTTGAAACTTGAGTTACGTCTTGAAACTTGAGTTACGTCTTGAAACTTGAGTTACGTCTTGAAACTTGAGTTACGTCTTGAAACTTGAGTTACCTCTTGAAACTTGAGTTCCTCTTCTTTCTAATCCCAACTCTTAGAGCGGTCTGCACAACTCTGAAAGCCTTATGTGCAAAGAGCGGTCCCGTAACTCTTTAAAAATAAGCCAAATGCGTGGGCTCTTATAAATATTCTTCGGGTTTTCAAACAGGTGCGGGTTACGACACCTAATTAAAAAAAATAAGCCTTAGTAATTTTAAATAAATATTTCCTTGTGGAGTATGCGTCATTGAATGTGAACCATATCCCCTACGTGTGATTGAATGAGAGTGTTTGAAGAAAGTATGAAAGATGTGTGATAGATCAAGGATTATATTTAAACCTTCAAAATTTTCATCCAGTTGAAAATTTTTCTGGGGTCATCGGGGAAATGTGGTGTTCTGCTGTGCAGACCTACACGTTTTTAAGTCTATTTACATTTTAATAAATACTTTACAAAACATACCTTTATATCTTTTGATTTTGTATCAACTCATGTCTCATTTTTATGTATTCGTTGTTACTGTTAACACCTGAAAAGCATACTTTTAGTTATCTCTGATTGTTTTAATATTCCATAACTTATTTATATCGCTAATTTCTAAAATCTTGTATTTTTTTATACTCTGACATGTTTATCTTAATTGACATCTGTCTCTCCAATTTATTTTTCTTAAGCCATAGACATAATATACCATGGACTAGACCTTCCTTAAGCTAGTTGTACATTATAATAAGGGCAGCGTAGACTGCCACCTCTGTAAACCGTTTTTATTCGTTCTGGTCATATAATTGATATTTTGAATTTGAAATTCGGAACAGATGACACAGAACGAAAGAAAAACGGGCGTCGGATTTCAGTTTGGTTTTGACTGCGAAATTGGAAACATATTTAAGCATTAAATTACAAAGTTTATATTTATCCACTAAGCACATTTAAAAGTAATGAATTCAGTACGTGAATGAGAATCATACATCCCAGAAGACTTCTATTAAATAACAATTTATACTCTGAAGTGAACTTTTACTGTTTTTACAATGGGACGTGCCAGACTGGCATTTGGAACTGGCATGAGCTGTTGCAGACAGGTCCTTAGCGGCGCGTCGTTTTGCGCGAGCGCCCTCATCTCTCCTGGTTGCCTGCCTTTCTACCTACCAACCCGACGTGGTGCAAGAGCCGCAGCTACAGCGCGCCCGGCAGCAGTGCGCGCAGGTCGCGCACGCTGAAGAGGAGCGCCCACGACCCGCGATAGCGCTCTTCCAGCGTCCACATCGCACTCCATCAGCCGTCCCACCGCATCATGTCAACCTTTTTCTTATTTTACCTTTTCTTATTTTTTTTATTTTTATTTTAATAACGTGACTTACGCTTAGCTCATCTGAGCTAAACGTAACGTTACAACAGTCCACTCTTATCTCTAACATCTACGTACCCAAACTACAAGACTGAGCCACTTAGCCAGTCTACTACTGTTATCAAGACTAGTTAGCGGTAAGATTGAACTACAAACTAAGTAATTAAACTTGCCGTTGACTTAGATCAAGAAGTGCTTTAGTTCCTCTGTACATAATTTACTGTAGAGGCTTTTTTACCTGACTAAGGCGACGCCAAAAAGAAGGGTTCTGGTTTTAGCAGTCTATGTATGTATGTTTGTATTTACGTATGTTCCTCCATAGCGCCTAAACTATTCATCCGATTTTGTTGTGGGTGTCCAATGATTCGTTATTATGAATCGGGTAAATAGGCTAAAAAAACAGGGTTACAGTTTGTATTAAACTTTTTGCTTGTGTTTATTCCTCTATATCTAATTGTCATACAAGTCCGGCAAAGTGATTTTGAGTTTCTTCCTTTAGGAATTTCTCAGAGATAGCCCAGAGTTTGGAAGCTGGCGGTGTGGCGAGATTGTCCCCTGTTTCTGAAATTCAGTCTGCAGAACTATTAGTAGTAACAGTAGAAAACTTATTGATACTGCTCTTAGACTCAGATTTGGACACATTCCATGCAAAAAATTGCCTTCATGATGAATAAAATCGCTTCACCCAATTGTGAGGAATGTGGAGTTGTCGAGGACCCACAACATTTATTGATGGAATGTGTCCAATATGAGTCCAGCAGAAATAATTTAATAAGGTCCCTGAATTTTAACAGAACTGATGTAGGCATGTTCCATACACTTCTATCCCAACCAAATGACGACGATGCCGATGCGAAGGATTTGTTCACATTCATGGCCCACGTGTTGTGAAAGTACAATTGTTTAGGATACGATGGGACTGACATACGCTATGCGTAAAAGACCCTATAAATAAATAAAGAAAAAAAAAACTATTATTGTATACTATAAATAGAATTAAGAACTTTCCCCCCCTACCGATTATTCCTCGCTTAACTTAAGATGACGTGCGACATTTAGCCTTTATGTTATAGCAAATACATAGTTAAAACAAAGAAAATGGTCAAGAAACAAAGGTTCTTCATCAAAAATGTTAAACTCAATAGAGAAAGGTTGCATTTACTTAAACAATTAGATATGTATTCATTTAACTTAGAAAAAAGTACTAGGAAATACCAAACTGACACAGAAGACTTGCAGTATGAACTTGACCAACTACAGGAGAAACTTACTTCTATGACCATCAAATATACAGCCTCTGAAAACCAAATGAGGGAATATGTATTGGCAATGAATGAGCTGGTAAGCTCACAAACTAACAAATGTGCTCATTGTCAACCACCATCTGTTGAACCCACACCGGACCATTCATTGACAATATATGATGTCACCGTACCACGGTCTAGTGCCAGTTTACCATTAGAAATTACTAACTGTTTGCCTAAAAAGAGTGTAAATACAGAAATAGTATTATTTTGTGATGAAATTGGAAAGGATCTAGGCCACTTGTTAACAAATAAATATCCAGGACACTCAATAATGAACTATTGTATGCCTGGTTGTTCTTTATTTGACATAATGAAAAAAGTCATAAAATGCAATTTTAACCAGGAAACTACATTGTTAATGTTTATTGGTAATAGGGGTAACGTGAACAAAGGAGAATTACTCCAACATTATAGATCATTGTGCAACCTTAGTTTAAAAAAAAATTGTGATGTTCACATTCCCTTACAGCCAAAGTTTGCCACAGGAAGAAAATAATCTTAGATATGAATTGAATAGGACATTACATAATTTAACATATAGTAATAATTTATTCCATTTAATTGACACTAACAATTATGTTGGTAACCACTTTTGTTTGACAAAAGATAGATTTTTCATTGATAGGTACTTTCTTTCAAAGTACTGTAAACGACAGATAGCTGTGTCGCTATCATATTATTTTTCTATTACAGCCAAGAATTTGGTTAAACAACTTGCTTCTATTGAGCAATGCCAAGACATGTTATTTAATTCAGCCAATGATTTGGTATCAGAAATTGATATTGATAATAATTTAAATTAGAAATCAAGACAATAGAGACAACCTCTTGCAAAAGTTTACAAATTGAAAATTGCAAAATAAAATCACATTTAATAAAAGTTTAAAATCAGTAAATAGTATTAACCTGGTGCATCAAAATATTCAAGGATTTATGAACAAAGATTTAGAAGTAGAATTATTTATGAACTTTAACAGTATTGATATTCTTTGTATAACAGAACATTGGCTTAAAAGCCACCAGTTATTGTTCAATTTTAAAAATCACCAGGTTGGTAGTACATTCAGCAGAGTTAATGCTATACATGGTGGCTCATTGATTTTAGTAAGTAACCAGCTTAAATTTAAAGACCGTAAGGATATTGTGAGCCTATCTGTTGAGCGGACAGTCGAAATAGCTTGTATAGAATTGGAGCAGTTTATTGTATTAAGTGTATACAGACCCCCTTCAGGATTGTATGACTGCTTTGAAAAGGTAATGGAGGAAGTGTTACACAAGATTTGTAACTCGAATAAATCCATTATCACTTGTGGTGATTTTAATGTCAATTTATTAGAGGACTCAGGTTCTTGTAGTAAAATATTAAGTCTGTTTCAGTCCTACAATCTTGTAAACCTATTTTTGGAGCCCACAAGAATAACCCCTACTAGTGCCACATGTTTAGATAATATTTATACTAATGTTATACCAGTCCACAAAGAAATTATAAATTTACTAGATTCTGATCACTGTGGGCAGAGTATTACTATACCTAACCAAAACAACAATGTGGCCAAAAAGGATATCACTGTTAACCCCAAAACTGCAAGTCGCTTGGCAGCGTTTAAAGTTAAACTCATTAAAAAATTACCAATTTTGTCAACTCATGCTGATCCAAATCATCTATATGATGATTTTTTTAATATGTACTGTAAACAATTTAATTCTACCTTTATTCCCAAGACTATCTCAGTTAAAGATAATGCATCATTCAGTGATTGGGCCACCATTGGTATTCATAAAAGTAGGAAACGGCTTTATGAGTTGTACAATGAAAGGACTTATGTCAACACTGCTGAATTTAATTTAGATGTTAGAAATTATTCAAAATTATTTAAAAAAGTTTGTTGTTTGGCCAAGTCGCGTTATTTGAGTTCAAAGATTAAAAACAGTAGTAACGTTATTAAAACAACTTGGAATATTATTAATAGTGAAACGGGAAGATCTGGTAACCGAAATATTGACTACAGCCTGTCTATTAATGGTAAAATCATAAAATCAGATTCACAAGTCGCAGTGGCCTTTGAAAATTTCTTTTCAGATATTCCCATTTCAACTTCTAAATCCCTAAACTCATCACCTTCTGTTGCTGAGTCTTTGCTAAAAGAAAATGTTAATGTTTGCGATTCGGAATTTCTTTTTGAACATATTACTTGTAGAGACATAATTAAAACCTTTCACACTTTAAATGTTAAAAAGACTGCAGATCTGTGGGGTCATTCTGTAGAAGTTGCTAAATCTATTATTGATATTGTCGCACCTAGTTTAGCTATTATCTTTAATAATTGTATCGACTGTGGGGAGTTTCCTGACCTTATGAAAAATAGTAAAATAATACCATTGTTTAAATCAGGTAGTACATCAGACCCTACAAATTATAGACCTATTTCAGTACTACCTACGTTTAGTAAAATATTTGAGAAATTAATTTTAGAGCAATTGCAAAGATTTTTTAATAAACATAAATTATTACATAGCAAACAATTCGGTTTTACAAGGGGTCGTTCAACTACTGAGGCCGGTGTTGAGCTTTTAGGACATATTTATAATGCATGGGAAGATAAGTGCGATGCCTTGGGAATCTTTTGTTATTTATCCAAGGCATTTGATTGTGTTCTTCATGAAACGCTAATCAGGAAACTCCGCCACTACGGAATCCGGAACAGCGCTCTGGATCTTCTTACTTCATACTTAAGTAATAGGATTCAGAGCGTTGACGTTAATGGCAAAAGATCTCCCGGATCTATAGTTACGATGGGCGTCCCGCAGGGCTCGATTCTTGGTCCTTTCTTGTTTCTTATTTATATTAATGACTTGCCATACCTCATAAAGGATAACCATGATATAGTGTTGTTTGCGGATGATACTTCACTTTTGTTTAAACTTAAACGTCAGCAGCTGGTTACTGACGATGTTAATAGCGCGATCTCAAAAGTAGTTCACTGGGTCAATGGTAATAATTTACTACTTAATGAAAAAAAAACCAAATGCATTAAGTTTACCCTACCTCACGTTAGGCAGGTGAAAACTGATGTGTTGGTAAAGGGCGAAGAATTGAATCTTGAAAATAGCACAGTATTCTTAGGCTTAACTTTGGATGCTAAGCTTCAGTGGGGCCCACATATAGATAAATTGTCAAAAAAGCTAAGCTCCGCAGCATATGCTGTTAGGAAAATTCGTAATTTAACTGACATAGAGACAGCCCGTTTAGTATATTTTAGCTATTTTCATAGTGTAATGTCGTACGGTATTCTGTTGTGGGGAAATGCCGCCGACCTCCAGACTATCTTTGTTTTGCAGAAAAGAGCTGTTCGATCAATTTATAAATTAAGCCCGAGACACTCTCTCAGAGAGAAATTTAAGGAGATTAATGTAATGACTGTGCCTTCTCAGTATATTTATGAAAATCTTTTATATGCCCATAAAAATATAAAATTGTTTAAAAAATACAGTGATATCCATAACATAAATACTAGGAACAAACACAAATTTGTAGTACCTGCAACAAGGCTCACGAAAATAGGTGGCTCGTTTAGATGTCAATGTGTGCGCTTTTATAATAAGCTTCCAAGTCACGTACAAGATCTAAGTCTTAATAAATTCAAAACATTCATTAAACGTAAGTTGTGCCAGAAAGCGTTTTATAAAATTAAAGATTACGTTGAGGACAAACAGGCTTGGGATTGAGCTGCTCCAATTAATTTTGTTTTTTTTTATATTTTGCACCATGAATTTTCTTTTTTTTTTCTTTTTTTGTTTTCTTGCAATGACAAGAATATTTACTTTTTAAAGTATTATATTATTTTATTTTAAGTTCTTTTTTTTTTCTTAATTGTTGTGAATGTGAAGACTATGTGGATCATACTTTTTGTTTGTTTTTAATTTTAATTTATCTAAGTTAGTTTTAATCATGGTCTGGCAGTTTGAGTAGTTTGTGCGGCCTACCCGAATGTCCTTTCTTTGGTATTGTTCGTCGAATCGTTGAGCTCCTTAATTTCTGAGTTGAGCTGCACGGTTATTGACAAATGCGTGCACTGACTGGACAGGTCCACTCAATCTGGCTGGTTCTTTCCTCAAAAGACCATTTCAGACTTCAGTCTACATGGTCTTCACATGATCTAACCAAGATTTTGTCTGGACTTTAAAAGAGACTGTGACCTCTGAGTTTGTTTCGGCCTTTCTTCTCAGAGTAGTCAGATAGGAAACGCCGACTTCATCTAGTTTTAAAAATATGATCGACATGTAAAAGTGTTTGTACAAACCTACTTACAGAAATAAATCATTTATCATTTAGCTAGTGTATGTAGTTATAGTATAGTTATATTAGCTAACTTTAGTACCTATTTATGTTACCTACCTTTTCAACTGTTTTTATTCAACAACAAAAGTCGATGAATTTTCTGAACTTGAAATAAAATATTATGCTAGTCATTGTTTTAAATTAATGTTTATATAAAATGCTTTATCGTGTTTTTTGGGTAAATGGAACGACCTACGTGGGTGTAAAGGTGCAACTCTGCCTAAACCTTCGCGGCACACGGGCGTAATGTTATGTTACGCTGTAGGTATGTAACTTTAAATATAACTGACGAAATTACGAATTATATACATCTCTACTTAACCTTTCGGAAAGTATGGGAGTCTTACATTATACCTACATAATCAAAGCCAGGCTGAGACAACATCTGCACAGACCTTATAACCCAATTACAAGAACAATAAAAGAAAGGCCTATGTCCAATTTATCAGTATTAGGTTCGACTTTAACACGTCCCTCGGGCATACGGGGGTGAGATGCATTTAGGACAACACAATTAATACTAACTTGATAACAATCCTTCGACCTTACACGTTTAAAGACGACAAGTATATTTGTGTTCGAGGTACCTATTTCATTAGGTTTTCAGAGTTTGTTCTAAATTGAATTATTGAGTTATTCCCTGTATTTTGTTTTAGGACTTTAGGTAGTAAAGGTTAGCTTAAATATAAAACGAAAAATGAGAGAATTCATAATTATAGAAGTCACCTTTTGTTCATTCGTTATGTTGTGCAAATAGGGCCACAATTAACCCAATTCCCAAATGAATACCCGAGTTTTATATTGCTCTAATAGGTACTTTCTGGGCTACATGATTTTAATTACGAAACGTTAATAAGTCGCACGAGGATGGTCCTTTTATGCTCACTGAACGTCACACCGTACCACAGTGCATGAAGAATGTTTTTACCCAACAATACGTAAGAGGTGCGCTCCATAGTGCGCAGATAGTGGGGTAGATCTAACTATACCTAAGCTTTATCGCGAGTCGCCATGACGTTGTATTCGTGGGTTGCTGTTGTACTATAAGGGTCAAAAGTGCAATCACACTCTACCGAAACAGAAAAGGCATTTTTTTTGTAGGCAGCTGTATCATATAAGTCTATACAAAATATTAAAATCAGTTGTGGATAATTTAACTTCTTCTACAAAACTAAACTAGCCATTTGAGTTTTCGGAGAGTATCTCATTAGTTGCTGCAACGGTGATTCACAGTCGTATTGTTAGTTTTGAAAAGTATGTGTTCATCAACTAACATAATCGTAAGTATAAATAAAACTCATTCAATTTTGGTTCATGGATACTCTATTAAAGAGAAATTCCATTGTCTTTTATGTTTCACTCTGCCCTATTTACCTTAGATTCTAATCTAGATAATACAAACCACACTGAAGAAAAATGGAAGAAAAACGTCAGCTCGTAAATTAACAACGTTTTTGTATAGTTTTTGTAGAAGAAAGTCTGCGGCAAATGTTATTCTCCGGAGAAATCTCCGATACCTTCATATACTTTGCGCTGAGAAATGGCAATCATGAAGTTTATGAATTTGTGAATACAAATGTGTAAGAAATCCTTATGAAACCAGAATGGGCAGACAAGCTCCTTGTGCCGTATTTGCGTCCAGGAACTGTGCTTACACCTACACACGTTAGCATTAGCAGTGCCAAAATATACTTTATGGGTCATATTAAATGAAATGTAAGTTACGTATATGAAACATATAGGAAAATTGTTTTGTTGTAACAGAAAGGAATTATTAGGGCCAGTTTATAATCACATATTTTTACAAGAAAATTAGAAGCAATAATAAAAAGTAAAATATTATCCTTATTTATTATGCTTATAAGGATTTTTTTTATCTATGTTTATAACACTCCTAATTCTCTTGGTAATTTGGAAAAATAACTTAAAACTTTGACATTAATATTAAAAAGAAAGAAACAGAACAGTTTTGAAGTTTTTAATATAAAAATAAGAAAAAAATTGGCTAGGTGTGATTAAACCATAACCGTTCATACATGTCACATCACAGAAAAAAGTAACCGATATGATAACATATATGGATGAATTGCTTGTGTCTAACTTAAAAAATCTCTTTTGCATTACCAATTTTTACCTTCTTACAAATCTGTTATTTTAAGGCAATTGTACCAAAACCATTTATTCTAAACTGTGTATTAAACAATAAAAGTACTTAATTACGCTTTGAAACTCTTACAGTTAAATTTAACTCTCAATTGTCGAATAATCACTGCACCACAAAAATCTCGTCACCGTATGATCAACAAAATGGCCGAACGTTTTTGATTCGTCAATAAGTATGACAGTTCAGTGCCTAATGTTGCCAGTAAAATAATTTTGATAACTATCATAAACGGAATGAAAATATAACATAACAGGAAGGAATAAGAGCAATTAGACAAATTAGGACACGCATTAATTAATTAATTATAAATAACACGTTTAGTAGTTCATTATTTATTTAGCGAATTCATTGGGCTTGAACCATGCTCTGTTATGAAATAAATTGCTTATGAATTGTAACACTAATATTTAATTATAAAATATTTTATCTACACTCACAACGTAATATTCCAAATATGAATTCAAAAAATATTGTATAAACACGTACTTTATACTCGTGGATAGGTAAAATTAAAAAAAATCCATTACAGTGCAACATTTTACTTCGATTTTCAAACAACTGCATCATAAAGTAACTTTTTAATTTTTATAGCCACTTTTATTTTTTTATTTATTGCGCTTATGGGCTCATTGACCTTATGTAGAAAAGTAGTGTCATTGTCTATGGAGTCGCGCGCTGCGCAGTCATCCGCAATGAGAACATAGAGAAATCGAGATTCATACATTTACACTCGACAAAAGAGATACCTACTCTTCAATCAACAATAATCAACTAGGGTCATGTACAAAATCAATGCTAAATTCTGTCCGCGTGAATGCTACTGCCTGAATGAATGTGAAATGTGCTGTGAAAGTGACTTGCTACCCTACATTTACAATACTTTACTTACAAACTGAACGAAAAAAGAGCTTACGACTCAAGTGAGCTGTTATTTACCGAGACGCATTTCTTGCACCGGCCCTATATCTAGTTGGTATTGTTGATCGAAGTACCTACTAGATAGGTACACGTTTTCTTCATAAGGCCGCCAGTTTTTTTAGAACCGCTTATGTGTTGACTTAACCAATATTTGGAATTATGAATCAAAACCTCTAAAGAAACTATGGATTTTATTTTAAACAAACTAAATATTGAAATGGTTTTAGGCAGGTGCCTAAAATTCTATCAGAAGATTATTTAGTTTTCTTTCAATAAACTGGGTTATCTTTACAATATTATTAACCGAGGTCTAATGGAGAAGAAAATAATATAATGGTATTATTTTCAAATTGCTTCACGTTGGTATGAAGTTGAAAAAATAAAATTATTATCCAAGTAGATACTTCTCATAAAGAGGTTTATCAAAGAGCTCTTCATGTTCAAAAAAAACTTTTCCTTTATACATGAGCTTATTTCTTTTCTTAGCTTAGTCGGTGTCTTTCGTAGGTACCATTTTTTTGCGTTACGGACACCGACTTCCAAAAATAAAGTTATTTTTCACTTTGTAGTTTTCTTATTTGGAAGTCGGTAGTATTTTTTTGAAAAAAAGTTTTTATTTTTCACTTTTTAGTTGTACCCACCTAATAGGCAAGTTGTTTAGTAAGTTACCTTAACGCCAGAATAGATTGGCCGAATATCATGAAACTTGAACATAAAAGGTGAAATGAGAGATCTGCGTACCTCTCAAGAGCGTACTGGCGTGATGCTATGTTATGAAATGGTATGAACAATAAACAGACATGCGATTGCAGCAATCCCGAGAAATATCCCGTTATTTATTGAAGAGTTCTGTTGTATATCTTCTAAGTTCTTCATCCGATCTTCCCCAAATTAAAATGGGACCAATTCCGAAACATACTCTTTCATACAAAAAAAAAGAATTTTCAAAATCGGTCCATAATTGACGGAGATATCGGTGAACATACACAAAAAAAAAACATGACTTCGAACATAGAACCTCCTCCTTTTTGGTAAGTCGGTTAAAAAGAGGGACCATTTTGTAGTAGCTAAAAATAACGAACGCACTAGAAGCTAGGGTTAAAATAATTAGGTGTTCCGTTACTTTAGATACACGAGTATGTGCTTGGTCAGGGCCATAGACTTATGTCCAACAGTGGACGTCTTTCGGCTGATATGATGATGATGATATTATCATTGTACCCTCACGACATTACTTTAGGTATTATATCAATCGCAGTAAAACACAGAACATAAAATTTCCCGAAAGGTTAGGCAGAATTGCACTTATATTACCCCTATCATTATATTTTAGTTACGGTAACAAGACCAGGACGAAGAAGGCTTCATTCGAGTGGTGAAGAAGAAGCCTGCTTGTCGCAATTAGTGCGGTACCGCACTTACAGGGCTGAAGATGTCGCTGCGTTCCACTATTCCATCGACGCAGCTGTACGTGTCACATCTGCATCACTCCACAAAGGTAGAAGAGGTCGTGGAGTATATAAAGATCAAGTTCAAATTCTCCCTGGAAGTCGAGCAGTTGGAGTCACGTCGCAAGATTAATTTCAAATCTTTTGTGTTGTGGGCTCCGACTCAGGAGACCTTCATTAAGAATTTTGGCCGACGGTTGTTGTGTATGGACGTTTCGGCGGTAGACTACATGACAACACGTCTCAGCGCAATACTTCGCCGTCCCAACGTATTAAATAGATTCGTGTTATCTTTGTTAAGAATTACGTATTAGTTTATTTGTGTATGTATAATTTGTGTATTTCATCTATGGGCCTGAGTTGGCTGAAAATAAAGAGTTATTATTAAGTCGCATGTAATAGGGGGCGAGGCTATTTCCATCAATTAGAATACAAATACCAAACTGCGGGTTGCTACTGAGAAATTCCAGATGGATTAATTCCAGTAACTTAGTACTTTCATTACTGTTTTGTAATAAGCATCTTCTACCAAATACTCGTATTATCAAATCAACCTTCACGATAAAAACACTTTCATCACAAATACGAATGTAGAACATCGATCAAGAGTGTTTACGCTTGTCTATAAATACTGCTCCACATATCTGCCTAACTCCTTTATTATCTAGATGCTGTAAACGCTCAAAAATGTTTTTGAAAGTCTGTATGTTTGTTGATCAATCACGTCTCTACGGCTCAAATGATATGGTTGATAGTATGCTAGAGCATGTCCTAAATTAGGACATACGACTTTTACTCGGTTAGTATGGCCTCATGGGTCTCTTTCTTTCTGGCTGGTAAAAATATTGAGTTCAAAATATTTAATGCTTTAGCTTGGTTGTATTGTTGTATATTACACGTAGAGGTCTTTCTTCCCACCGCACGATCTCGTTACTTGTTTCCAAAACTTATTCATCCATGTTCACTTCCTGGAAGAAGTTTCTCAATGTAAGATTATCTAAAGTGGATATTTGTGGAAAACGCGTAGGTCGTCAGTCCCGTAAAGTTCTCAAAACCTAATAAATATCTTAAAGTAAACGAAGAGATCATCTCGAGTGTTGTTTTATTATAACTCTTTAGTTTATACCAAATTGAATTTGATATCGATCTTATTTAGAACACAATAAGTTTAATTTTCTTTATAGAATATATACCTACATTTGAATATTCTAAAACATAAGACTAATAAAAAAAAAACCTAGATGTTAATGTTTTTCCTTTCATTTTTAAAATCCATCCAAAGGTTTTCTTGAAAAGATCGCTTTTAGCGATAAGGCCGCCCATTGTGTCACCCAGTGTAATGTTTACTTCTTCTATACTTTCTGTAACTTTTATGGTGTACATAATAAAGAGTATTCTATTCTATTCGATAAACAAAGAGGAGAGGGTAAAGGGCTCATTGTGCATCAACAAAATTCGTCCACATCGATGTCAATGGCAAACGTGCCCAAAACGCAGCATTCAGGATAGTGGAAAACAAAAGGGCATTTAGAATTAAAATTGTTGTGATCTAAATCTATATAAAACTACAAGATCACATGCGAAGATTCCTTCAAGTAAAATCAAATTGTAAAGCCTTCGGCAGTATCGCACAGACTTGGAAAGCAACGAAACACGGCAAAAAGTACTTGAAAAAATTTCGTCATCTCGTCTATGTCAGACTTGACATGCTCGGTAACGCCTTTTGTTCATTTCTTTTATATCTACAGACTACACATTTTAAGGCCACATTAGCCTAATATTTCCTAAAAGCATGACTAGATATATTTTTCCAATTACACATTCTCAATTAAAAACATATGAGCGTCTTTGTGATTCCCTAAAAGGGTTTCACAAAGAAGGACCTTGCAAAGATAAATGACGGTAGTGAGTGGCAGTTGAGAATAAAGTGCGGCGTCCTTAGTAATGATGGTTCTATTTGTTTCCAAGATACAAAAAAAAACATTTTAACAAAAATCAAACCGGCTTCCAAAACAAAACACTACAAAGCGAAAAATAACTTTCTTTTCCGAAGTCGGTGTCTTTTGTACCCGTTGTTTGCCGTTATTCGACACCGACTTCGGAAAAGAAACTTATTTTTCACTTTATAGTGTTTTGTTTTCCTGATAACTTCTTACGACGATACAATTTTTTATTTATTTGTATTTTATCTGATTCATAATGTAATGTTGTGTGTCTTTTAGTCTGTGCTAAAAAAATGTTTGTATTTCTTTCCCTTTTTCTTTAGGGGTGAACTTACAGCCATCAACCAGCTACTGAGACATTCCTGATGGAAAACCCAAGAAAAACTTTTTAACAAAAAATCAAACCGACTTCCTAGTCGGTTTGATTTTTTGTTAAAAAGTTTTTCTTTACCTGTTTTTTGTTTTGGTAGATCTCCAAATAACATTAAAATCATTTATAGCCAAAGTACATCTCATGACGATTCCAATAAGCCCAAACACGACTTGGACTTATTTCGGAGGTCCAGTGGCCATCGTGGTCTTCTTAATCATTTCCACTTCACTAAATGATACTTTCTGAGTGCAAATGATTGTATTATTGATGAAAATATCAAACTCGCTACTTATGACTATAATATTTGATATTAGCTGACTTTAAAGTAATCACTCTAGCTTTAGAGTATTTATAGAGCGGATTTCTGAATTGAGTATTTGGAGTTAAGAACATGTCTAACCCTTCTTTAGAGCCGACAAGTTTTCAGGCAAAATGGTGTTTGATAAATACTCACCTTCAAATACTTAATTCAGAAATCGGGAATTACTATCAATCTTGATAGACAGACAAACCAAGGAGCACCGCGTTCAGGTATTGACGGCAAAATTCAATACATATTTATCATTACTTCCAATAAACTGGTTCAGAAATCTTTATTTGATAGACACACTAGACTTCGGTGACAAGTAGCAAATATCGTGGAAGCTGTCACAGTCACAGCCCGTCTATATCCCGAAAAAAATCGATCTCAAGACATCTCTCGAAACACAATTTGTCAATAAACACGACTTACTGATGTTTACTTTACGACCGATATAATTTTATGACCAATATACTTTTTGATAGAATTGTTTTAACAGCGTCTCTTATTGGCAGTTTCGTCGAGGAACCGTGACGGCGACTGACCGTTTGGTCGTCGTATTAATAAGTTTAATAACCACCCTCCTTTACGAGCACACTTTATCGCTTTATCGGACACCGAAAAATTCCTTTCAAATTCGTTTTAACGTTCGCTGTGTACCGTTTCGAGATTCCTGTAGAATATACTGCTTAGCTATGATTACGTGTTTGTTTGACTTTAAAAAAACATAATAATATTATAAGCCATTATTATGCATAATGTATAGTCAAAGTAACACTTAGATAATTGATAGGTAGCTGTATTGTAATAGTATCATACATGACTAAAACATCACCCTTACCTTTGCTGGTTATTTGGACTTAATTAGGTATTAAACACTCAATTCGTCAATCAAACATTTACGATGAATAAAGTTCATATCATAACTACCATCGTATTGGTAATTCGGTAAATGGCCGAATCACATAACTACCATTGACAACTCTAAATATGGGCTAATCGCCCAGCTGTGTAGATATTGGTACAAAACTTTGCGGTACCGAACATTGTTTGCCTAAATCCATTGTTTTCCGTCAGCATATTAACTACTCAAAAGTCGTTGGAATGGACATCACGTTTTGCAGGTGGCATCCGGGATCAGTGGCACGCGCGGTCGGGCTGGAGCTAATACAATACATTGTTGTCAAATCATCCACTTTTCCCAGTGTTGCGACATCCATGGAAAGTAACAAAATTGTCTCTCGAACCACAGGTGTACATCCCTATATGAACAAGGGGTGGCCTGCTAATTCATTCCAATACAAAATTGTATATATGCTTCGTTAAATCTTCATAGGGGCCTAGTTTCGTCCGTGGAACAAAAAACTATCGCAAAGTTATGTGATAGTTTTGTCAAACATGCGTTAGCACCTGTGGTTGGTTAAATGAGTTATGGGAAAATCTTATCATTTGACTTGCGTTTATTGTGACGCTTCTAAATTTTATTTCGAGAAACCGTGTGTAAGTTTCTTAAAAATCCTCTTCTAATTCCGAAGGCATTTAATTAAGATGCTCAAGCAATTTCGATGTAAAAATAGAGCCGAGGACGGAAGTACATAATATTAGATTAGGTACTGGGCATTGTTCTCAAATAAAGACCTTGCACTTATATTCTCATAAAAGTAAGAAGTAAAATGTAGCATGTATGTTAAATTTTATTTATACCATTCCCCGTCTAAAAAGCTTATTTTATTCACTGAAAACAGTGAATAAAAAGCACTTTTAATCACTGTTTTGGTGTTTGAATTTAGAACACACCAATATATATTTGACCTCCATCTCAATGCAATACAACCTACTTGCGCATAAAATACTCGATACAAACTTCTTGTGCAAAGAATATTCGAATTTCAAACTCCTTCGTCGATTTAATTTTGAGTTTGTTTATATTTAGGATTTTGATAATGATTTTATTTTGGTCTAGGATGTTTAGTGAATACTTATTTGGATTGTAATTCTAATATTAATTGTATTGGTGTTTAATTAATAATAATTATGTAACTTAACGGAGGTGGTCACTGGCCCCTGAAACACAGGTGCTGTTTAGTTAACTCAAACTCAAAGGCTCACCTTCAATTAACAAAAAATGTGAAGCCCTAAGGTTTCTCATTTTCTGTAAATTTTGAAGGTAATAAATCATTTATTTATTTATTATTATTCCTTGTGCTTTTGGCTTAAATCCTTCTTTTTCTCGAAGTCATGGTATAAAATATAGTATGCAACTCTTGAATAAAACGGATTTATATCGAGGGCCATGAATCACTCGCGTCGTTCAGGATTCTAACACTTGAATCACTCGCTATGCTCGTGATTCATCTATGGCCCTCGCTTTAAAACCGTCCTTTATTCACTAGTTGCATAATATACTATTCTTGCTTTTTTACTTCAAATAACACAACACCTTTTGTTTGCTTTGTAGATAAAAAAAAACATAAATATTTAGATACAGAAAATTCGTGTTCGAGGCTAAAAATCATGCTATCGATAGCTATATTATAGATCGGAAAATTCATCTCCGAGATTTATTAATAATCTTCCAACACATATTTCACATACATTGTAGTGTCACTTTTCCTACAAAAATATATGGCGACAGCCAACAGGTTTGTTTTCAGCGTTCGGTGCCAAAACTTTAATATTATGTTTTCACTCGTGTGTCAGTCAGTCTATCAGACACAAGAGAGTTGGTCTGAGAGTATTTGACATAGGAATGCAGGAATTTGATGCAGTGACAAAATAGAGTATGTCGGCCTAAAAAATACAGTTTCAGAAATTATGATGTGACATCGTTTTCTGCACAGACAATTTGTTCAAAGGCGCCGACAGACAAGCACGATAATACGATATCAGAGGAATTTCTTACTACGGCCATAATACGGTAGGTACCTACCCGTCCCTAATAACAATATCGCTGAAAGCAATATACACAATGTTTGTTCCAAATAAAGGAATACAATCAAAGTAAATGTAGATTTCAGTAAATAATATATACACCGTGATAAAGTAACGAGTCAGAAAAGGTAGGGTCCATCCATCACGATCGAGTAAAATGAAAACGTATTTCTGAGAAGATATGGTATACATTCTCTTGTACGTGCTTAGCTCATGTACCTAAATGGCCTCGGTTACGGGAATTGAACGATAAAAGTCCAAGAAACTTAAAAGGTGTTTACAAATCGTGACCATTAGGAGCAACCCACAAGTTTATAATATCGTTTCCTCGTGATTTGTTATGTTTATTCAACCATTTTTCGTTCACTGTGACTGTGACACATTGCTCGTTTGGCAACGGAAATAAAACATATAAAGGCTGTCCCAAAATTTATGCAAGATTTAATTTAATATGAAAAACACAGTTTTTTATCCATTGTAGTTTTTTTTTATTGAATCATAAAGTAGTGGATTAGCACATTGGCTTTACAGACGCATACGCACTGTTTTGACAAAATATTTCATGAACATAATGGCACAATTCATAATGAAGTTGAATTTAGTTATTAAGTGATTGTGGGCTTGTGGGCTTGCGGGCACATAACTAATATTCACTAAAAATCACTCAAAATCATGTCTGACTCTGACATCACAGTAATGAGCCAACGAACACGGAAAAGGAGAATAATATATATGAACTAATTTGCTCGAAATTAGTTAACTGCCTTGAGAAACTGTTTGTGCCAAAATTGTGTGTATTCGCACTGCGCACATTTAAATGTAGCAGGCAATAAATATATCATGTAGCAGGCAAAGTTGTGTTTCCGTAGTTTTTATAATTCGTTTTTTTTTAAACTTGACAGAATCCTCTTTACAAAATGCCATCTGATCAATTGTTTTTTTTTAATTATAATTCACAAAACTGATGTACAACCACACGTGCAAAACAAAATAAGGTACGACACAAAAAATCTGATTGATATCTACTAGAGTCTGTCAAGCGAGTCGTGTCCACAACCCTTTTACTGATTTCTTATAATGGCAATACTATGATCTGTCAAACAGATTGTCACAAATTCTGTTATAACCTCGTAATAATCCGGTTTTTGTTGAGTTTTTTAATGTTATAATGCCGAAACCTATTAAAAGTAGTGTCAGGAGCTTGTTGTTTACAATGATTAATAAATATAATCATGTACAGAGTGAATCTGACGACGTGTTATCGCAAAAACGACGACTTTTGGATGAAATCGTTTCAACATCAGGTAGGTTGGCAACAACATATTGATACTTTCAGCACAATAAACTTAACTGACTTTTTTTATTTTACTGTGATGTGATCACGATTTCCATTTTGGTTTAGATCCAGACGTCGTGTTCATGACCGTGAAACTTACTGAGGCATCTGTATGTGAAAACTACTATAAAGATTGTTGTCAGTGTTGACACCTGAAAGATTTTTGAATTTGCCGCTTTTTTCATGGGACTAGACTCGCTTGACAGACTCTATATATGAATCTTACATGCACATATAGAAACACTTACTATTTAATAAATTAAAATTAAACAAATCAAATCAAAACTAGATTAAAATTAGAACAAAATTAATTTAACTCCCGATTAACTCAAAAATAAATTAAAACAAATTAAATTAAATCAAACATAAAATTAAATTAAAATCGTTATCACCGAACAACTGTCGAAAAGTCAGACTGTAAGTATTTGATTGACATGCACTACCGAAATGTCAAATTCAAACGTTTTGGCATTTTTCCATCGCTATCATGTTACTGTACCTGAAGCCCAAGGAAAAGGCTTTCAGAAGGATAATTATGTGACAGACGACCCTTACAACGTAAAAGTTTCTTATTTGCAAACGGAACCATAAAACTTGAGCCTTAATTTATATGTTTCCAGAGCAAAATGAGCATGGAAATTGTGTGGAAACCTTGTATAGGTACACGAATAATTATGAAACCTCATTAAAGCTCGCTCGCAAGTTAACTTATTAACTACAACAGAGCTCAAAACATGGTTTTTGACTAGTCTTCTTGCAACTTTCAAAGATAAACAGTTGTTATCTAATTAAAAGAGTATTTAAATAGTTTATAATAAACTACCTTCTGCCCACGGCTTCGCCTGCATAAAAAGTGTTTTATGAGCCCAAGGGAACTGACTATCGGCATAATTCTATGTTATCAAAGTATCCAGTAGTTACTTACCAGGGTATCAAACTATCTCCATACCAAACCTTGTCTAAATCAGTTTAGCCATTTAGTCGTGAAAAGGTTATAAACAAACAAAGATGCGATCAACTTACGCATTTATAATAGTAGTATGGATTACTATATAACTTATTATAGAACCGCGTCATCGGTACATCCACCCATACGCACAAAACGTTTTGGGGACACTTTTATTATGCGTACAGCTAAGGAGTGGAATTCCCTGCCGGAGTCTGTGTTTCCCGATAGCTACAATCTAGGGGTCTTTAAGTCAAGAGCGAATAGGTTAATTCTAGGCAAGCGTGCTTCACCGTCGACCACATCATCGCTTACCATCAGGTGAGATAGTGGTCAAGCGCGAGCCTATTTAAATAAAAAAAAAAGAACCAAAGTAGACTTACTATAGAACCAAAATAAGCTAATCCGTTCTCGGAAAGCGAGGTGATAAATTCACCTCGATATATATAAAAAAGGGAAGTAAGTAGTTCTTATAGATTTAAGTGTATATTATTATGTTATAGTTATTGATATTTTATAAGACTATTAACATGACTATTTATGACTTTTTATATACTTTTTACGTTTTTATGTATCGTTTGTTGGCTCTGAGCCCCAGATGACCTCTCATTTTCTCTGGACAGTGCGATATGTGCACAGATATTTTCGCCACTCAAAAAATATTTCCTCAAGGTATATTTCAACAATACCGTCAACTTTTTTCCCAAATATGTTGGGTTTGGCTTTCAGTTTCACCAGATATTGCTGCGTATTTTTCATGTAGCAACTTTATATCTGCCCTCTACACCCCAGTTAATGGGTGACACGATACCTCTTGATGAGACTATTTGTCGGGTTTATGACAACCCATATCCGCACCATCAGTATATGGCGTAAACCATTCATAATGTAGAAAGCATAAGATATGAAATTGAAAAAGTTACTTGCAAGGTTCGAACGCACATACACTAGTCCAAGATTTACGTTTTGTTATTCAAAAAACTACGTAAACGCTTATTTGCGACTTCGCGTGCTGGGCTAGCTTTTACTTTGGTCAGAGAATGAGCATTACCATAAAACGTGGCAAAGCTGCCTGTCTTTTCAACACCAGTAGACACCGATGTGGAGGCGCGAGGAGCAATTTTTAGGCTTACTTAGTTCTTTTTTATTTAAGTGTAGGTATATATTGTAGTTATTGTTAATTAAGCATTTTATAAGACAATTAACATGGCTATTTATGACTTTTTACATACTATTATGACAAATACAGATATAAATAATCCGGAGTATGCGATATTCTGTGACATGACCCAAGCGTTTGATTAGGTACGTGCAACCATTCACACATTCTCGAACAAAAGTAACAGTCGAAACTGTCACCAAACACTAACCAATTATATGTGGGTATTATTATACTATAAACATATTTTTTTGCAAATTCAATCTTAAGCGGATTGTTCATACTTATTTTTACAAAGCAGTGTACAAAAAGCAATAAAATTTACGTCTGGAATTAGCCGGTGGGACAAGGCATGGCAAGTGGAGACGAATATTTTTTTTATATAAGGCATCGAGTTAGTATTTTAAGAATTTGTTAAATTAACTTTTAAACAATCAATAGACTCGTTTACTTACCAGAAAATACGATAACCCATCCTTTTTTAACGTTTTTGACGTAATATTTTGTCAATTTCAACGAACACTTCGGCATTTTTGACAAGCTTGAAGTGACGCGAGCGACGCGAGACTATTTGAAATGAGCGCATAATTTAAAATGTTGCGCTCACTTTATGCGTACGGTTTTGAGACGCTGAGTGTGTATCTTGGGTTATTTAATATATCAATACGTGCAACATAATTTTTTACTGAAAAAGCTTGACCAAAAGAGAACAAATATATCAATCGGAGGCACGTAATGTGTTCTATGGAGTTCCACATGGAAGTATTTTAGGACCACCACTTTTTACACTTCACATACATGACTTTCCTATGGTAATTAAAGTTTAAACATCAGAAGACACTGTTTGCGGATGACAGTACGATAAAAATCCCTTACAATTAATGATAACTTTATAAAGAGGACATACACAATGTACTCAAAGAAACTTTACAATGATGAGATAATAATAATTTAAAAATTAATTTGTATAAGACAATGATTATGCATTTTAGTCGTCGTGCACTGACTCATCCCAATCTTGACATAACAATTGAAGCAGTGAATACAACTAAGTTTCTAGGATTGACTATAGATAGAAATTTAAACTGGAAGGCGCACATAGAGGCCCTGACTAAAAGAATAAGCAGTAGTGCGTACGCTATGTACATTCTTTCACGGAAGTTAAGCGCGATTAACCGCATACTACGGGCATCTTTTGGGGTAACTCTACTAATAAAGAAGTTGCCTTTAAAGCACAAAAGAGATGCCTTAGAGCCATGTTTAATTTAAAAACCACCGATAACTGTAAACCCTATTTCATACGCATCCCTGATTTCCGCAAATGGCGGCAAAATTTCCTATAAACAGGCGTGATTAAAGTCAGGTTCACATAGAAGTAGGACGGCACTTATGCGCAAAAGAATTTTCTGCATGGCTCCTACTACGAGTATTTATAATAAGTTGGAGAGACCTTAATAACGTTCAATTGAAGAATCAATTAAAACAGTTTCTATGTAAAAAGGCTTACAATACTATAGCTAATTTCTGGTAGAATCATTTATTTTGACATAAATTATTACTGTTATTTTGACATATATTTGATATTTTGCATTTTGGCATACCTACATTATGGTTAATTGACATTTGATTGATATTTTGACATTATTATTATTTTTCAGTTTTTAATTGTTGACATTTTGTAACATTTTTAAATTATTAACAAACAAACATACTTTATTTTACATAGATTAGTTTTGTGATATATTAATTGACATTTCATTTATATTTTTGACATTTAATATTTATTTATATTATTTTACATTATTGACATTTTGTAATTATTGTTATTAAATTAATTATTTGTATTAGTGCATGATATTAACTTTCAAAATATTTGCACACCATAGTACCTATGTGGTAAGTATGTCCGAACTCTTGCATATTTTTAAATGTTATCCTGCATGCACGTATTATTAATTTTTACATGTATTCAAGTTTTTGAGCAAAAAAATACACCAAGTCTACATAATGCCCTATGTCCCCTTGATGGGGCAGAGGGCGTTCACAGTATTCCACTATACGTATAGTAGAGCTTTACACGTCACTCCCCTCCACGTCATGCCTTAAGATTCATAAGGGCACTGACTGTCGTAATGTCGTCATAGATTTCAAGGGCTAGGTTCGTTAGCGAGTATTAATTTCTAGAGAGCTATGTACATTGTTCACGGCGTACTAAAGTACCCCACGGGGCGGAGACGGTGCTAATAACAATCAATCAACGTCACTCCCGAGACGAGTCACAATCTGTTTATTGCAGACACTACAAAGGCACATATTTGCCTAATAGTTTGAACTTGACATTATCAAGCGAACTAGTTTCCGGCGTCAGACTTGATTGGATTTAGTGCCCTTTTTATTTTTTAAGGTTTGTAGTTCGAAGTAACTATAAATGCGAGTTGCTCCGCTATACTAGTAATTCTGTATACCTAATATTATTTCAAGTCAATAGCGAGCGTAATGCGGCACGGTATTTCAATCTTTCTTGTTAATATTTTGGAAATTAATAAATCGATTTCGTTATACTAGATTCGCAAAATCCACGATAAGAAGGTCAGAGCTTTGTTGCAAAAGAGTTTAGTCAAAAAGTGAGAGGTTCTCTTAGAAACCTTATGATCGTCATTAACTACATCGATACCGGAAATTTCAATTGTCGTAAAGGACAAAACAAGAGTTTTCAGTAGACCCAAAAAACAAAAAAAAAATACTCCTTACGAAAAGGTTTTCGTATAGTTCCGTTAGTAAACGCTTTAAATTGTAATACTTGGCGACTGGCATGCTCAATATATTTATTGCTTCTATGTGAACTAATGGTAGGTTACAAATTTAGGACCTTACCCGGCACTGTAAGAGTTAAGTTTGTCATAAAGTGTTAGTAAACCAATTATATTAGATGTATTTTCTATTTTGTCGGCACCTGTTAAAACTAGGTGGCGTAGTTTTATTTTTTAAATTTACCTATACTTTTCAAAAGCAAATACAGCTAAAAGCAATGCGTATTGTCACGTTCATGAAAAAAACGCTAAAAGCATGGAAGTAAAATATTCAATGAAAGAAACAATCAAGTAGTAACATTATGAAAAAATAGCATCCCATTTTGTTTAAATTTTGAGTTCCTATTGTAATAACATTTTTGTCACTTTTTATGTTGATTAATAAATAATAGATATTAAAAAACCTTTTATTTACGTCAATTGAAATTTGTTTATAATGTCGTATAACAAATTTCAATGCAAAAATGAGGCTTACGACCTCAAAATCAATTAAAACATGACTTTACGCTCCCTATTAAAAAATATTTTTGGTATACATCCCAAAAAGTAAAAAAAATCGAGCTAGAGCTGTTGATAATCCAGATCGTACGGGGCTTTTTTTAAAAGATAGGATTATTTTAAATATACCAATCGATAGAGCTCGCGTCGCTGATTCCAAATGTATATATATATAACTCATTTTCGGCAAAATGTCCTTTACGACAGTTGAAATTGCCGATATCGATATACTCGGATCTGGCATTTCTGAGACTTTTGTCTTACAAGTTTGTATAAAACAATGTGCTGCGTAAATGGTAATAAATAAATTAAGAAAAGTTTACATCAAGCGAGGGCCAGCAGCCCTATTGCGTAATGAATTCGGCAAGGCAAAGGGCAAGGAGTATGAACAATCGACCAATCACATAGACAGAAATCCACATCGCGTCTTTCATCTCGCTACAGGATAGTTACAGACAAAATCAGAACATACAGAATTAGTATCTTAAGCATAGGTCCCTGGTTCCCAAACTAGGTATACCTGTAACTTGGGAGTCTTTGCGCTTTGCCTTGCCGAATTTATTACGCAATAAGGCTGCAGGTGGAAGTCAAACTCGCAACATCTCACCAGCCAGTTGCCGCCCAGTCCGTTTGATTAGTGCCACTTAATTCCGTGCTAATAAGTTTGAAATTGGCACTAATTGAAAATAAACTCGACTTGATTCGAAACGAAGTGGAAACGGTTAGCGGTAATCTAGCATTAGCTAGACATCCACATTCAAATACTCGAATCATCGCCGGTCATCCTATTGCTGAAATAAGCAGGTTTGGCAAACTGATTACTTGAGTAACATAGAGTTAGTTCAAATTCAAACATTTATTTTAACGTGCACAGTTATAAAATGATAATAATGTAATAGACGGTCTTGTAGAAAATTAAAACTAACACTGACTATAACAATTTAGCAACGGGTCCCAAACTAGGCAAAGGCAGTCTCTTGGTGGTTATACCTATTTTATTTACTTAATTATACCAGCCATAGGAATTTTAGAAAAAAATATGGACTTAAATAAAGAAATGTTAAGAAAGGTAAATGTCAAAATGTCACAATACTAGTACAAAAAATATTGTCAGCAAATTTAAAAAATATATTCGACTGGGGATTGCGGTTTTTCTGTAATGTCTGCACAAATTATCGATCTGAAATTCCAAACAAAGTTAAAATATTTTGATGACTCAGAAAAAAACAATTAAAGCAAACTTTTAGTCAACCGTGGTCATCCAAACCAAACATGTACGCAATGTATGTGATGTAAGCAGCAAAATTTCAGCTCAATCGTTTGGATATAACAGTTTTAAAATTCAGCTCAACCACACATACTAAGTAAAAGGCAAGTTAAATAAAAGGGTGTAAAAAGAGATGAAAGGTTAACTTACACTCCCCTAAGAGTCCTTTTACAGTAAAGTTTCATAGGAGGTAAGTGCCTGTTTACAACGAGTACATACAGGAAATAAAACCGCTATAGTCGCCTCACCGGTACGGAAGCGGTAAAGAGGGTAATAAATTGTATTTCCTAGCTATATAAAATACTAGCGCCATTGGCTGAATAAATCAAGTGACATCGATGTATCACCTCAGACAATGAACTAGAAATGTAGCGCTTTAGAATTGGTTTCTAAATTCAATATTTTTGATAGAAATTGAAAAAAAATCCTATAGCTCTGGTTAGGGTGGGAGTCTGGAAACCCACAATACACATCCGGTTGAAAGCCTATCAGCTAATAGTATCTTACTTATATTATAAATGCGAAAGTTTGGTGATGGATGTATGTTTGTTACTCAATCAAGCCAGATTGGCTGAACGGATCTGGATAAAATTTGTCACAGAGTAAACTATAGTATTTAATACTACATAGGCGACTTTTATCGGTGCGGGTGCCAGCGGGCGAAGCCGCTGGCAGAAGCTAGTGAACAATATTTAATCGTATCATATCTTTTATCAATATTTAATATTTTATCGTATCTTATATCACCTCGTCTAAATCAAATCTGCCACGTACACACATTCTTTAGATTCAAACCTATTCTAAATTCAGACAGATTAGGCAACTTTTACAGTACACAAAGCATTTTTTTCATTTTCGTTAAAAAAATATTTTTTTGTAATTTACTTGATAATAAGAACATTATTGGAGAAACATATATTGAAGTAAAATTAAACAATTTTTAATAAGAAATCAACACTATTTATTGACTGGTGTTTTTTTTAAATTAAAATTACAAATTATAAAGTTTTGTGCAGGACGAATATTCGAAGTCGGACAAGAATTAACGTTAGTTTTGATACTCAAGTGGGTAATTTATTTATTAGTGATATGAATAAACATGTTAGTAAGTTAGATTTTAAGATACAGGTATACTTATTTATTGTTATATCACTAACAATAACATCACTCACATAAAACAAATTTAATCAACCCCTGATATTTTTATAAATAGCACGAATTTTTGATAGTCTTTCAATCACAGTAAAAATTTCTTGAACGTTAAACCCAACTTTGCACAAGTCGCGCGCGATGCCAGCGCAGTTATCATGCACGAAGTAAATGTGTTTTTGCTGGTATCCGATGCGCACAGTTGGTAGCATCATGTTTTGTAAAATATCCAAGTAACCTTGACTGGTATTGACCCCCTACTGTACTAATTCACCGGTACATCGGCAGTCGGATTCGATCTTACGGCGCCAGGGCGTAAGATATTATACACCGCACGCTCGACTAATGCGCCACGGAGACGATTGTTATATTAGCTGAGATGTTCCAGAAATACATGGAGCCTGGGCCAGTACTGTGTACACTTTATGTAAAATCGCTCTGTAATATGTTAGCCTTTTTTTTATTGTTAATTTTCTTTAATTTCAATTCGTTTCAATGTACACTCAAATTAAGTTTTTCAAGTAGCACAAGACAACATAACATTAAACATGGTGGATCAGATCAGCCGTAAACGAAAAATTACATTTTGATAATGACATTTGATTGACGTGCCATCGTAAGATCTGCGTTAAAAAATAACAACACGAATTCAATTACAACAAAGAAGCAATCAATCAATGTCCGTAGTAGTAAACTGGGTTGCAAAACTAAAATAATTACTAAAAAACTCCGAAAAATATCCAATTCAGAGGCAAAGCAAAGAAAGACTGAAAGATGTCACTTCTAAAAACTGTCAAAGTCTTCAAACGTCATTTGAAAAACAACTGTCATGGCTGCCCTAAAAATATGGTTCTCTTATTATAAAACTTTTGAAATGATGATTAGTATTTTTATGGAATCCCTCTATTTTTTTTCCTATTTATCTATGTAGTGTACTTAGTGATGGTCCAAAATCAAATCATCAAATATCTCTTTTATGCTTCATGTTCCCCGCAACATTAAAATGACAAGAAATTGCAAGTGTTTGCGTGGACAACGGATTATTGTGAAGCAAACACTACTATCTATGTTGGTGTGCCCTGCAGACCTATCTGATTTGCTTTTTTGTACATAGCTGATCGATCATCAAGAATCATAATTTTATCTTACACTAACTTCTGCCCGCGGCTTCTCCGTGCCAAATTTCATCTGAATCGGTTTAGTAGATCCAGAGATTACCCCCTACAACCTCACAAACTCACAAACTTTACCGCTTTATAATATTAGTAAAGATCTGATTTTAATATAGGTGCTCCACCTCTTCCAAAAATAATTAGACTAGTCAAATATTTTGTGAAGATCTTCCGACGGTGAATAAAATCTCAAAAATGTAACTCCATAAATGAACCAATCAGCGCGACCGTCGTGGATCGACAAACTCTTACAATGATGTTAAAGCCGAATCAAATTAAAGGACCACTCAAAACTAGTAAACAACACTTAACAATTTTCTCAAAGGTTCAAGAAAGTTGTTACAAAGTACAATCGAGTCTTAATTTCGAGTAACAAACTTTGAAATAATAACTGTAGCCTTATATTATAGGTCCTTAATTATTTATTAATAAATCCTGAGCTCTATAGATAATTTAAATATAGAATGTTCTTCTACATCCACCGAAACTTGTTACTGGTTTGCGCTAATAAATGTATTTTCGAAAGAATTCTTTCTTTATTTTCTTTCAATCGCTAAACATTGTCGATTTTTTTTAAATAATTGTATTAATATTTTGCCAAATAAAGCTCAGATTTAAATGTATTAATTAGCATATAACAAAGAAATTAGGTACGTGCCTATGTATTCATAAGTTGAAATGAAAATTCAACGAAAAAATTAATCAGTTCCAAATAATCGTAACAAGTTTTCCCAGCTGTTAGGGCCCATTTTCATCTGACATTGCGAAACCATTTGAATTAATATTATTTCATTAGTACCATTTTAATTTTAATAACTACGTCCCAGCTTAAATTTACTTTAATTATTATCATTGTTTTACTTTAAGCAAATTTACTTACTAATTCACGTAGAAAGTTTTTTTTTTTTTTTAAGTTTATTTATTTTAATTTCATAAGTTAATAAAAACACTTTAAGACTCACAAGTATTTTGGATCAACACGTTATGAACATTAGAATATTAGTTTGACTGTTTTTTTTTTCATTTTGTTTCTCGACATACCAATCACTTAGAAGATAGAGACGCAGTACTGACAGACAGACAGCCAGCGTATTTTCAGGATAGAAGATCCGATGAAACGTAAAACGGGGTGAATGAACATGGATCGAAATAAAACTGTATTAATACTTACAATTGGTTGGTTTCTAAAAAAACAACAATTTATACACAACTGCTTTTATTTAACTTGCAATGTTTGTATGTATGTATGTGTGTTTGGGTCGAATCTTGCAACTGAATTTTAAAGTAGTTAGCCTCCACCGATTAAGATGAAATTTTGCATACACGTTTAGTTTGGATGACAATGTATGGTTAGCTAAGTGACGTCATTCTAAATCCAATATGGCGGACGGCCCAAGATGGCGGATTAGCTATTTTTTGTGCACTGCCATAATTTGGGTACCAAATAAATGAATTTGCTGAGAAGAATACGAAAAAAGCTGGTTTAAAAAAAAATATGGGTATTTTATTCAATTTTAATTTATTCAAAAATTACGTATGAGCTTGAGGTCCTGGATTCGATTCCCGTGTTGGTAAAATATTATTAGGTTATCCATCTGGAATTCACAGTAACAGCTCGGAGTCTAGACTTCGTGCCCGGTTGATGAACAACAGGCTCGCCCCGTATTACATAAGTAACTTATAACATAACTGCGAAATGTGGATGTTACTATACATGAACTTCGTTTCTATTCCCACTCCTTCTCTGTTCAAGCAGTACGACTGTGGAACTCACTTCCACCTAAGATCCGTGACGCTAAAAGTATCTCTATTTGTAAAAAGCAAGTCAAAGAACACTATTTTTCTTCTACCCTGTGATCTTATATATTTTGATCTTATTTATTTATTTTATAGTAGTTATGATTTTTTTTTAATATATTTAATAATCTTTAAGCATTTATTGTAATTGTATATATTACGTTTGTATTCGTTTAGTTTTATTACCTTCATTGTACTTATACACACTGTGCCTACGTTTCTTATCTAATTCACCTGTCGTAGGTCTACTGGAAGAAATTTCTCTAAAAATAAGTAGCACTTTTGTGCTATTCTATCTGTATATGTACTTTCTCTTTTAAGTGTTTTGTGTGTACATAAATGAATAAATAAACTTCAGCCTAACCCTTCAGGGAATATAGGCGTGATGTTAAAATGTCCGTAAATGTTGCAAACAATCTATTTAAAATTAATCCCTATTTCCGTTGGTCACGCTATAACTTGAGAACGGCTTTACCGATTTTATTCATTTGTTTTTAAGTTTTCTAATTCTTTGTAGAAGTTTCTTACGGAAAGAAAAAATAAGTAAATTGCGCAGATAATTAGATAATTTCAAAAAACTTAACTATTGTTTTGATATTTGCGTGTGGAATCCCTATAACCTTTTGTTACGCCATATCTTAAAAACGACTTTACCGATTTCATTCATTGTTTTTTTTTTGCAGTTTTCTCATTCTTCGTAGAAGGGTTTTTTGGAAAGAAAAATTAAGAAAAGAAAAAAGAAGAAAAAGGTAGGGTGGGTCTAGTGAGGTGAAAATCCCAAAAAGAAAGCCTTTTCCCCAAAAAGCAAGTGCCTTTTGAAGGTTTACCCCCACTAACAAAATAAAAAATGTATGTAGGTAGGTTAGGTAGGGCAGGTGGGGTAGGGACGGCAGATAAAGAAGGGTAGGCAGTTGACGGGAGTGAAGCCGCAGGCACAATTAGTATTTAAATAACTCGAAAATCTCCTTCAAAGTTTTGTGTCGATTCACCCCTGCATTGCCATTCACCCCGTTTGTTGGCACCCTTTTATTACGGAATCCTAAAAGTATTAAACGCGTAGTGGTCAACATAATGCAAATTGATCTCGACGCGTGTCACGTATTGTTTTTTGGCTGTAATCGAATATAGAAAATAACTGAACAACACTGTCCATATCAATTTTTATCATTAAAGTGCCAATCATGATGCAAATTTATGTACCTGCCTACCGAAAGTGCGACGAGATATATACAAATCCTTTTAATTTTAAGACTATTTTTATAGTTTCTGAATTTGTTATGTGGAGTAAAGAACGCGTAAAATCCTATCCTATCCTACAGGTTCTCAGGCTAATGTAGAGCTTGACAAATACTCAAATAAAATTCTAAATGAAAAAATCGAATGCGGTGCCCCGGTTCAGACTCTGTCCCATTTGCTGGAGTGCCCCAACTCTGTTTACCTCCACCCTATATAGATGACCTGAAAAATGCTTCGGACGCTGCAATTATCTTGGCCACCTACTGGGCCCAAACTGTATTAATTAAAATATACTAATTAGCATAATTTAAAAATATAATCAAGGCCTGTTTATTTTACAATTAACATTGTCTTCTGTAATTAATTAATAGAAATTTGTTTACACAGCTACCAAAAAAGGTATGTTTGCTATATTAACTGTACTTTTATTCGCTGTTTTCTGCATTTTCACTTTGTACAGACGCTGTACAAACGCGTACCATTATTAATGCTTTCATTATCGTATATAAAAGAAAATAACCAAAAAATGTAGGCGCACCGTCCGTCGTTTACCTTCTTTACGGAAAACCTATTGAAAACGCTCTTAAAGAAAATTGTATTACGCTGGCAAATGTAAGTTTTTCGATATTCAAAGACAGTTGATTTACTGCATGCCTAGTTGTAGATACTTACCTCTCATTATACGAGTAAGTCCAACAATTTTGTAAATGTTTGCCTGTGTTTTTTAATGTGGACGATAAAGCACACAATAATTGAAGATTTTTTAATAATAATTAAAGCTTTAGAATTTTCTTAATTTTTAAATAGGTATAACGTATATCCCATTAACCCGTCCGCCACGGCTGGATAGTGATGATATAATATGTACGTACTAAACTAAACACAAACATACAACTCTACAACAACTCACAACTCTAGGAAATCCCCACATTTGATCTCTAAAAAAAGCCATAAGAACTGCCGTATTTCTAAAAGATTTACAAAGGAGAGTTACCTCATAAATAAATTTGGAAACCTACCTGCCAAGATCGGATGAGTGGAGAGTTTTCAGTCACTGAACTAAAACTTGACAAGTTTTAATAGCCGCAAAAATAAAATAAAGAAGTTTTTCGAAGCACTTATAAACAACAAACAGACCACCACTACAAAAAACTCAGCTCAAAATTAGAACTCACAAGATTTTATTAAAATATTAAAACACGTTCACTTTGTCTTAACTTTTGGAACATTAAAAAAGAAAATCTGCGTAGTTGTGTACGCGAGTTTAGAGAATATAAGATGCTCTCGAGACGAGCGTTCGACACGCCACGAGTTTCAATCTGCCCTGAAACATGAACCGTGAAACACTAAGGCTGGGAACAAGCGTGGGCTACACGACATTCAGACCGCGCCGCGGCAAAATTTTCCCACTGAAGCTTTCACTAGAGTTGCTCCCACTTGAGATAAGTCTTTCCAACAGTTTATAATTGTATTTGAAAAGTGAATAACAAGCGTCTATGGTTTCAATGATACTTTGTTACACACTTTTCAATTCTTACAAGTGCTTTTGGATCAAAAAATAGATTGCAAGGCCTTTGCAATGAAAATTTCTTATGAAAATTCTTAATTTTGTTGAGTTAAATTTTCTGCACGCTTCAGTTTTTATTTCATACACAGATAGATATTATTTTAATCTGGCATTCAAACAATGAACACATGTTCACGGTATTTTTCATAGAGATATTTTATGAATAAAATGTTTGGTTATAAGTGTTGTAACGTAATAGATAGTAAATGTTTTTTTAACCGACTTCAAAAAAGGAGGTTGTTAACCGACTTGAAACAAAGCAAAACACTAAAAGTGCAATAATAACTTTCTTTTCGGAAGTCGGTGTCGTAAAACGGTTAAAACAAAAGGTACCAAAGACACCAACATTTGACACGAAAGTTATTTTTGCCCTTTTTAGTATTTTGCTTTGGAAGTCAGATTTTAATTTTTGGAAAAATGCTTTTTTTAATATATCATTGATCCTCGTAATATTTATAATAGCGTCTGGCTACTATCTCACCTTATAGTTAGCAATGATAGTAGACAGAACAATAGTTGATAAAATATTCCAAATGTATTTATGATATATCTTCTCAATATTAATTTATTAATTTTCAATCTCATCATGATGGCTGCAATTTCAATAAGCAAGCGAGCTATTAAATTGGATTGATTATTCTCATCATTTATAATAATATTCGCACAATTCCTGCACACTTCACACATTTGTAAAAAAAAAGGTAGTATAATTTTATAAGCAAGTGGGTCAATCAGCGAAATAGTATTTTTTTTTTATCGAAACTGACATTCAAGAAAAGATGGATGGATTGTGTTAGGAGTGATGACAGAAAAGGGAATCAGTGATAGCGTGACGCTTGACAGGACGGAATGGAAGAAGAAAACGTGTTGCGCTGACTTATGCTCGGTGTTAACAAGGGCTTCTTTTTATTTGTGCTAGGCTCGCATTTGACCACTAACAACAATCTCGCCTGATGTTAAATAATGATGTTGTCGACGGTGAAGCACGCTTGCCTTGAAGTAACCTATTCACTCTTGACTTAAAGACCCCTAGGTTGTAGCTATCAGCAAACAAAGACTTCGGCAGGTAATTCGACTCCTTAGCTGTACGCATAATGAAAGTATTTGCAAACCGCTTTGTGCGTATGGGGGGGATGTCCACCATGTGTCGATGGCACATTTCCGTACGTCTTGGAGTCCGATGATGAAAAGGGTTAGGCGGAATTAAGTTGAAGTACAAGGCTCTGGAGCTTTAAGTCGACCAGAGCATCGTTACCGATCAGCCTCTTGGTCCAACTGACAATCGACTCAAGTGCATCAAGTTGGTATTTGGCAGATCCGTCCCAGAGGTAAGAGCAATACTTCATGCATGACCTAAATTGCACTTAATACAAGTTGAGCAGCTGTTTAGGCGTGAAATACCGTCTCACCTTTGCAAGGATCGCCAACTTTTTTGCAGCCAACTGAGCCTTTGCTTCAATAAATGGGCCGAAATTGAGGGTCGATGTCAACGTAACACCAAGAAGGTCGAGATGGTCCGTTATCGGCACGGTTACACCATAGAAGATGGAGCCGGGTGGAATCAGCTCTTTTTTTCGGAAAAAGACACGCCTTGAAACTGACTAGATTGCCACTGCCCAATTCGGAGACTGCTTCCAAAGAAAGGTTGGCCTCCCGAAGAGACCAGATCTGAGACTCACTAGCCCGTGCGCCGTGCTGTCGCCTGCATTCCAAAAGGTGCCGGGTTTTAGCAGGTCATTAATGTGCAGCAGGAACATTGTTGCCGATAGCACCGACCCCTAAGGGACTCCGACATTAAAACCTAACTGGCAGACGAGCAGCCATCGAAAACCACTCGGACGGACCGACCCCTCAGGTAGTCTGCAATCCAGTCACGCAGACCACTAGGCAGACCGAAGGAAGGAAGCTTACCAATGAGGCTCTCATGCCAACCCTGTCGAAAGCCTTCGATATGTCATGGGAGACAGCAAGCGCTTCCCCGTGCCTCTCGATTGCCTATGGGTTGGTTATAACATGGGACAAGGACAGAAAGATGATGATGAAGGACAAACATTGTTCTCAAAGGAGAATCTTTTACGGGTTTTTTTTTCGATGGTGATGTTATTAATTTCCTCAACAGATCGTTAGATACGGAATTTTGTTCGTAGATATTAATATCATTCTCCTTCAAAACGTTGGCAAAAGGCTGCGATTAGATAACAAAGATAAATAAATAAACATTACCCACATTATTATAGTGTACCCAGTGTAGGTGCCAGGCACGTACTGTAAACTATGATATAAATGTATGTTTCTTTATTTTTATTGGCATTGCTTGGCATCCAGTAGTTATCTACAGACCGGGCGTTGGTTCCATTGAATTTTCAATTAAAACTATTAAGACAGAGACGTGTTGCTCGGAAGTTTGTTGCGCTACTTTCTCTGAGCACAGATCTGTCTTTCACAACTTCTGTCGTTAAAAAACTGCAGTTGCTGAGACAATTTTATAAATGTAAAAATTAAATTAATTAAATTAATTAAATTAATTAAAAATTTGAATATTTGTTAATCAAGCTCGTCTTAACGGCGGAACACATTTAGATGCGATTTGGCACCCGAGTAGAGCAAGGCAGTACATAAAGATATAGGATACTCTTTATTCCAAGTGGTACGTTTCCTTATTTCCGTTGAATGTTTTTCGACTTTCATACGAGTGACAGCGCTAGCAAAAGCCAATAATACAGAATGAGTTTTTCAAGTAGGCGTGGATGGTCAAATCCGAAACTATGACTACATCTGCCCATCTTCTGGTCAATTATTTACTGGTTTACAAGTCACAAGACCCGAAAACGGGGTAGACCATTCAGAAGATGGGCAGATGAGATAAAGACGGTAGCACTCGCTTCATGGACAAGAGTCGTTAAGGATAGGCAGAAATGGAAGCTTTTGGAGGAGGCCTTTGTCAAAAGTGGGCACACTGACGGAAATATCGAAGAAATTAGAAAAACTTAAATTTTAAACTAACATAACTAAACTAAATTGTATACAAAATAAGCCACCAATGTACTTATTTATACCTGTCTGTTTAAAAAGGTTTATATTATAAAAAAAAAAAAAAAACTATACCAAATTACGAGAAGAATTTAGTGAATAAAACAAAATGAATACAAACTAACTTTGTAATCAAAAGAGTGACTTTGTATTATTCTCTTCTTGAGAGATGAGCAGCAGCTGCAGTCGACGAAAGATGAGTGCCATTCCTCAGCAAACTTCAGTTAATCCGGTATGTACATTCCATTTGGCCTTCTGTATTCAGTTTGTACGACGCGACGTTCGCTTTCAGCGTTTTCGTCATATTGTCGAAATAATTTCGCAGTCTAATCAAGCAGTGACTAGGTAAGTACCTACAAATTTTAAGGTTTTGCGCAGACACAGTCGACACTGTCTTTATTAGCACAATGAAAAGAACGATGGTGCTCACTCTCGCAGCAGCATATATTTAATAATAGTTAAATAATTCATTGAATAAATAATTATTATTTTACGCAGACATGGTGGCAAAATTGTTGTTGCCCAACCAATTGTGTACGTAGCTCTAAGCTTTTACTGTAAAATTAATAGAATAGGGTAAATGGCTAAAACATTTATTTAGTCCGTCAGTTAGATAATCTAAAAATATTGGACACGTATCTTTTGCCACGTAAACAAAAAAATACGACGAATTGTGACGTCACGCCGTACTACACTTTATACTGACAAAGTGACGTCTCAAGCCCCAATTACTGAACTTTGATGTGCTTTATCTTTATCAATTTTTATTTACATGATAAAGCAAAAATTACTGGTCCAATATTATTTAATAATGCCACTGACGTACTAAATAGTATTATAATTTCTCTACCCAAGAACCCTTTTTTTTGGGTTGGGAAATCGTCCAATGACTTCTCCCGCTCTTGAGTACGTAGCAGCTGCGCATTTTCTGGAAATATACTTACGAGTTATATGATTTGACGCAAAACTGTTACAATTTGTTTCAATACAAACAATCTGTTTTGTTTCGCACTGCCTTATAATTAATTGAATTAGTTTAAGCAACGAAAAGTTTTGTCAATATCGTCTTTCAATTTATCTGGTACTAATTGTTTACTTTTTGTATCCTTATTGTGTTTCAGGGCAATTTAATCTTGAAACTCAACGCGACAGCAAAAGTTTCCATATTGTTTCTATTCTTCATTTTTACACAACTTTATTTCATTAATCAATTTATTTAATTTTAGAGATAAATAAATCGTATCATTTTTCAGTGTCGTTACGCGAAACTACGATAAAATGTATTAATTAATCAAATCTGGCTTGATCATGTATGCTTGGCATGGTATGCTTGTTACTGATTTCATTTAAAATATTAAACGCTTGTTTCAGTATGCCTACATTATATTTTAATAGTTTGGAGTCGTATTTTACAACAGGCAGCTATGTATTTATTTTATCCTGCAAAAAATATAGACATACTATTAACACACGAAAACCCTGTAAGGTTGAAAAGGCATATAACAAGTACGCCCAGAAATTCTCAACAACGTAAAATACTCTTTGATATCCACTGAAAGCTACTAACATTAGTCTGCGCAATACATTTTAGTGTCTCCAGTAAAAAGCCTAAAATATTGCTACAAAATATGTACAGAATAGAGTGGGGCTTAAGAGCATTTACAACGTGTCACACTTCTCATTCAGAGAAAAACTGGCACAGCGAAAATATGTCAACTGATTTTAGTCAGTATTTGCGAATATACATTTCTTTAGAAGCCAATTCAATAAATGTAGCGAAACTGGTAGGCGCTTAGATGTCACAGTAAGTGATGTATTTACAGAGGCGGTTGGCACAGCAGCTAAAGTGTTTGTACACGGTTGTAATGCCTTAACCGAGACGATTACTCAAAAGCTCCGTATGCCGCGTTGTAATAAGGAAACTACATGGAAGCTCAAAGATGCAAGTGCGGTCAATCTATATATATTTCTGTAGGTATGTATCCAATATTTAGGTACCTATCTTTGTGTTAACTTTATACCTAGTTTAATACATAATGTTATTATATAGGTAACGAAGGCGTAGGCTATTAGAAGGAAAAACGAAACTAGTTGTCCTCTGAAAGAAAGAAAGAAAGAAAAAGTATTTAATTGTCACAAAACGACATACAATATAAATATATGCTTATGCTAAACCCTTAACAGTAGTATTAGTAGTACTTAAAGTAAGTTAGTAAAGATGAGAAATAAATAAAATAATAATACCATTTACTACCTACATTTTGAATAAAACAGAAAAGAAATAGGGTAAAAAAGATGCCAGGCAGATGCATGTCGTGATTGTGGCAAAAAGGCTTCCACTCAGCATAATGCTGTACCGTGGGGGATCCACAGCACGGCGCTGATTTTCAGTGGTCGCCTAGGAAGTGACGTACGGAAACCAAATTTGTTGTGTATGTAAAAATAGATACAAAGAACATAAAATAAATACAGTATGATAAAAATAAACCACCCAAAATTATGATGTGACCAAAACCAAAAGCGGAAGTATCTTAAATTCTTATCAAAAACATAAAACTAATACCCGCAAAAACACAGGCACACTCCATGTTTTGACTTGTCAATAAACTAAACCCACAAGTCCTAAATGGGTACAGCTGTCAGTACAGTGTCTCATAAAACTAATCACAAGTCGTGGGCCTAAAAATCTTGTTATATTTCACAGGCACGAAACGGTGCTAAAACCTGCGATTTTATGCCGCCGCGCCGGCTTTAAAATGTACTCTCGCTTTTTTGTAGAAAGAAAAGAAATCCTCACCTGCGGTATTTTTTTGCCTCATGACATAAATACGTACTTCCCTAGTTCTACTTTGAAGGCATAACTGACCATATTTTGTACCTCTATATCGGGAACCTATGGCATTTTTCAGCGGCTTCATTCGACTAAGCTTTTTTTTTCAGGATTATAATTTCAAGTTAAAAAATTCTTTTAAAACAAGCATTTAATTAATTAAAAAGTACGAAATGTAATACCGCTTGTCAATACAATCCTTACTATCATACTAATATTATAAATGTGAATGTAAGTTTGTTACGCTTTCACGCAAAAACTATTGAACCGATCATCATGAAACTTTGTACATATATTCTTGGAGGTATTAGAAGTAACATAGGATAATTTATATATATAAAAAAATATGGCTTCACTGCGAGCGAAGCCGCGGGGAAAAGCTAGTATCCAATAAGCCCAAACACGAAGGTGCTATTTTGCCAGGTTGAAGAGTTGCTATGGCCTCCGTTCGGCTCTATCACGAGACCAAGTCCATAGTACCATTCATTTTCAATGTTTCTAAAGTCACATTACTACACCAAATTTTACCAATCGAATGTCAAGAAGCGCTTGTAAAATGGAGGGACACAGTGACACACTTACGAAAGCGAGGTCCAAACAATTACAAACACAACAAATAAACAGTTCTAAAGTGATGCGCTATTATTTAGATGTCTACATAGGTATACTTTAGCGTACCTAGCTAGATTCTTTAATTGAATTTTAAACGAGCTCGAACTTAATAAATGAGTCGAGGAACAAAGAGCGTCTCTTCAGCCTGAAATCTGATTTGATGGATCTCGTTCCAGTTTATAGTGCCTAGTGTATATTGCTAATTAATATTGTAAGATATTCCATTATACAAAAGCGTGATGGATGGATAAAAATATAAAAGGCTACTGAACCATAAATCCGGCCAAGTGCGAGGCGGCCTCGCGCATCCAGGGTGATTCTAGGTCAACGGGAAGTACTCACCTTATAGGTTTTGATTACATTGCGAGTGTCAAAATACCAACAAATATGCAGTAGGTAAAGACAGCCGTATCTTTTGATTACGTTAACTTAAATATTAGTTTGAAGCAGACCTGAGTATTTCATATTTATTTTTAACTTGATACGTCAACATGTTTCTAAGAAAAAGATCTTGACAGGCGGTTAGACAAAGAGACATCGAAGAGATCCTATATTTTTTGTCATTTTGAGGAACCGAACCCTTAAAAAAATATTAATTTTGTATACCTTAGTGTTAATAGGTTCCTACGTTCTTATACATGTGTGTGAAGAAAACGATTGCATTCAATTTATTACTTTTACTGCCAGTGAAGCAAACTGATCGAGGGGCAGATACACTTTCACGGCTAGTAAATCACACTGATCAAGGGGCAGATACACTTTCACTGCCAGTGAATCAAACTGATTAAGGGGCAGATAATTTTATTATTAATACTATTACAGTCAACTTAAAATTAATCACGTTTAAACAACACCGTTATTCGGAGTGATGTAAAACGTTAATAATTCGCTTCATGAATTCTTTACACATTTTGTTAAGGCTTTGAAACAATTAATAATGAGTTTTTTTTTAATATAAGACAATAGTTTGGGGTACAAAAATTTAAACCTTTTTTTCCTGCTAAACCAGAATATAGGCGTCACAATGATCGATAAATATTCAAATCACGAAAGTGTCCCGATAGCAATTGGGAAAATGTCGAAAATGTATACGATTGTCAAACGCAATCGAAATGTCACGTGATTAAGAGAAAATGTGGTCGCAGACACTTGACTGAATTTCTTAAGAAAAAATTCGTAATTCGAGGTTTGGCTCTTGCCTATTTCCTCCTGCAATATTGGACCAATTTAAAAGATCTATCTATACTAATATTATAGATGTGAATGTAAGTTTGTTTGTTACGCTTTCACGCAAAAACTATTGAACCGATCATCATGAAACTTTGTACATATATTTTTGGAGGTATTAGAAGTAACATAGAATACTTTTCATATATTTTTTTTCTTTTTTTTTATGGCTTCACTGCGAGCGAAGCCGCGGGTAAAAGCTAGTATTCTATAAACTGAAAAAAGATATATACTATGCCCCTATGTTTGCCTATTACATTTCATAAAATTTCAACGTGATTGTTCGGCAACCGACGCGTTACGATTCATATTCCAGAAGCAGTGTGACCTAACTTCAGATATAAACTGTAACGTTACGTTTAGCTCAGATGAGCTAAACGTAAGCTACGTTATTAATATAAAAAGAAAAAGTAAGAAAAGGTAAAATAAGAAAAAGGTAAAATAAGGCCGGCGTGATACGGTGCGATGAGGCGGCTGGAGGAGCGCTACCGCGAGTTGTGGGCGCTCGTGTTCAGCGTGCGCAACCTGCGTGTACTGCTGGCGGGCGCGCTGTAGCTGCGGCTCTTGCACCACGTCGGGTAGGTAGGTAGTAAGGCAGGCAACCAGGAGAGATGAGGGCGCTCGCGCAAAACGACGCGCCGTTAAGGATATTACTTTAAATTCAAATATTATGCTGCAAGCATTAATTTAAAATATCAAGTTTTCTCAAGTAAAAGCACTTTTGCGTAACAAAGAGGACCATTAATAAAGACCAGAGACATCGTAACTTTGTAAGAATGTCGGAAATGCTGCAAATAAAAGTGTGTATTTTTATATCTTTATAACCTGGCGTAGGTTGGTCCCTGGAAATCTTGGAAGAATGATTTAATTACCACAATATTGGTATGCTTAATAAGTAATAGACTTCTGTTATTACAAAATGTTACAGCAATAATGTTAAAATTAGAACATCATCGCAGTAATAGGGTTCCGTAGTTGCATAATAATGCGGACTTAGAAGAAAGTTTTTTTGTTGTTACATGAACATTAAAACGGTTTCAGCGGCTCACAGCGTCTAAAAACGGACTCGCATAGGACGATGGTAACTGAAGGAGTTATAAAATTCAACTTCACAAGTGAAGTTACAAAAAATATTATCTATTTGAGTACCAACGCGGGTAGAAGCAAGCGTTTATAATAAAAATGTATAACTATACTGCAGTATTGCCGTTACGGAGATAGTCTTCGTTAAAATCTCCAAATATTTACAAACCGAAAACAAATATTTTACTATGAGTATTTTCAAACAACCTACTCAAATACCAAAAAGTAGAATCAAATTATTCAATGATAAGAACAAACAACCAACGTAAATAACCTGCAATATATAATCTATATGAAAGACGTCAATCGTGAAAGGAGCCGATACGAGCGCACCTCAGAGCCACGGGAATGGTATGGTTCCTTCCTGGATCCTCGCAAGCACGCTCCATGTTTCTTACTATTTCTTAATTTGAAAAATGTTGAATTTATTCACTATTTCGTTCTCGAAAGTTTTTCGCTACTCAATTATTGATGTAGTCGGGTCGGATATTGTCTTTATATATATATCGATATCGACAAAAGAAAATAAGCAATTTAATATTTTTATAAGACTATTTTTATAAGATATTTCTATAAGATTTTCTATAAGATACATAATTTCAAATTGATTTTATTTATAAAAAATATAAAAGCCTTAAAAATTAAAAACAAAATCATTTTTTATTTTTACGAAATAAGAAATTAAATGCAGTGTGTTATACTGCCCTGATGTGACCTTGGTAGTAAATATCGACCCATGAAACGAATGTCAACCTTACGGCAAACGCAATTAAGTTTATAATTGAGTCCACTGAGAATACCGCCATCTATGGTCGGGTAGCGGCATTTGCTTGGCAATCGAATCTAATTTGACTTTAGATTACAAAACGTCGAAAATGCTTCTGCACTAATACGAAATGGACTACCCCGCGCGCATGTGCCATGCGCCGTACGGACCGATACTGCCAACGACTCCGCCCACTCCCACTGCCAGCGAAATGTTTTTTATTTTACCACTTAGTTGGAATTATTAAAATGCATATCAATGCCTAATTATAGTTTTCTTGTACTAAGATTCACTGAGCTAAGCTGCAGCCAGACGGACATGGCGAAACTATAAGGGTTCCTTGTTGACTATGGAACCCTAAAAAGGTCCATTAGTATTCCACAAACAAATTCAGTGAAATGCCTACGTACCTAACTGTATTATACAAGCTTTTATCTAGCTTGCAATGTTTGTATGGATGTATTTAAGTGTGTTCGGGTCAAATCTTGCAACTGAATTTAAAGCAATTATCATCCACCGATTAAGATTAAATTTTGCATACACGTTTAGTTTAGATGACAATGCATGGTAAGCAAAGTGACGTCATTCAAAATCCAATATTACGAACAGCCCAAGATGGCGGACTAGTTATTTTTTGCGCACTGCCATGATTATGGGATATCAAATGAAAGGGTTTGCTGAGCTTGTTTTTTTTTTTTTTTAATGAATAATTTTATTTTATTCAAATATCATTTGATTACTTACATCCGCTAGTGAACCAAGAATTCTAAGCTCGTATTACCTGCGTCACCCAGATGGAAAACCCTAAAAATAATAAACCTGTAGCCTACTCTGTGCCTGTAGGCTATAATTTGTAGTAATCTCGGTGGCACCAAAATGTCGGTCAAATTAGGAGTGGTGACTATGCTAACAAAAAGCTCGAGGCTTTGTAGTTGATCCATACAAACATGCTGCGTTATCGTGACAAGGTATTTAATATCTAAATCTGGAATTAGATCGTGCAATTCCATCGCACACTTTCCGAAATGTAACCGATAAAAAACCGACAAGCTGGCAACTCGGCGACGATGTTCAAGACTCTGGAGCTTTGACCAGCGCATCATTGCCGATGAGCCTCTTGGCTCGTTTTTTGATCGACTCTATTGCATCAAGCTGATATTTGGCAGATCCGTCCCAGAGATGATAACAGTACTCCATGCATGATCGAACTTGCGCTTGATACAAATTGAGGAGCTGTTCCGGCGTGAAGTACCGTCTCACCTTTGCAAGGATCCTCAGCTTTTTGGCTGTAAGCTGAGCCTGTGTCTAGCTACCTACCTTCCCTACCCTACCTACCTACCCTACTCTACCTACCTACCGACCTATCCCACCTGCCAACCTGCCTATCCTACCCTACCCTACATACCTACTTACCCTACCTAACCAACCTACCCTACCCTACCCTACCTACCTATCTACCTTACCTACTACTCTACCCTACCTACCCTAAACTACAATATATTTTTTTCCATACATTAGCCTTTGTCCTTATCTATCTCCTTGCCAAATTACATTGAATTCCATTTAGTGGTTTAGGCGTGAAAAGGTAACAGACAGACAGACAGACTGAGGTATTTTCGAATTCATAATATTAGTATAGATAATAGAATAAAATAGATTATACTTCCCATAAGATGGAATGAATGGATGATGATGGATGAGATAATTCCCATTACGTAAATAGAAACTTCACTAAGGTTGATCACAGTCGCATCGATATACAGACATTGTGATTTATGACGTGCAAGTCATATTCAAACTTAAGATGGCAAATAATTTATTGCCCTGATTTTACACTAATTAAATGCTTTAATGTCAATCACATGCTCCTTTACTTGGTAGATAAGTATTAATTAAACTAAGATTGTATTCAATAGAATTTTGATACTTAAATAACAATGTTGTTTGTTTTAATGTGCTGTAACATAGAGCCGTTACTCTACTTGACCTATATGAATTAACTAACTTTTAGATCTTATATGCGGAATATGAATTTAGACGTCAAAGGATTTGGCATGATTTTCTTCTTGTTTATATCTTTGCAGCCGGTTTTTTTTTTTATTTTATTAACTTTTTTAATTTGTAATCACCTATAAAAACCCTTCATATTGCTTTCCCACTCTAAGAGGCAAAAAAATGCACTTGTCTACGAACACTTGAGGGGTCAAGACCTATCTTAACGACGTCTTAATTATAAAAATCCGTGAAGGGGTTTGACGATATGAGGTAATAAAGAATATTAAATACATACAAACATACAAGATACGCGCGAATTACATAACCCTTTCCTTGCAGCCGGGTAAAAAACACACACACAATATTTAAATGAATACAATAGAATTATTTATTATTATTAACCACCATTACTGTCGTTTTCGGAAAAAATATTGTCCTTTTTTGGCGTTTGACCATGGGTTACTCAAAGGGCTTATTTTTAAGCTTTTCAGATATATATTCTAGATATTTTCTCAGCAAGTAACACTTACTTTGCTACCAGCTTTTCACCCTAAATATGCTTGGTCTAAAAACCCTACTAGCTCTAACTCTACATGATGTCTAGTTCGTCTGTCAAAATGCCTACAAAGTTCAAGACATTAAGCTCCCAATACTAATTACGGCAATCCCACGACCACCGATAAAGGTTTCCTATTAGTTAGAAATCTTCTTTAATCGGCCAAAAACCCTCTTTCGTTTTACGAAATCTCCGTTATGTACAAATTAATTTCACAGAGTGCGCTGTATCGGATAATTTACCACTTGTATGCATATTTGAGTTCAATTACGTGGGAAGCTCAAATTAGAAAATCTATTTTCGTTCGATCAAGTTACTGCCACAAAGTTATTCGATATAAATAAATTGATTGCCAATCCTATCAGAATAGGTACGTGAATACTTGTACTTTTCCTGGGATGAAAAATAATTTATTTATTTATTAAAACTTCATGCAACATACAAGGTACATAGGCGGACTTAATGCCTGAGGCATTCTCTACCAGTCAACCAAGGATGGTTGAGAGATAACATGGCAGGTGCACAAAAAATTGAAATAATGATTAAAGTAAAAACTGAAGAAGAAAAGTTAAAATAAACATACACATATATTTCCTATAATAAATACACACATATATATGAATATATAAACGTAATAGAAAGGAATATAAACGGAATATAATATTCACTTACTATTAATAAATCCAGCCAGATACATTCTATTGAAAGATTGATATTATTTATTGATAAATAATAAATAATTATACCAGCCTGTAACTGTCCCACTGCAGGGCACAGGCCTCTTCTCATACAGAGAAGGCACGAGCTTTGATCACCATGCTTGCTCAAGACTTGGTGATTTCATTAACTGTAAGTCCAGATTTCCTCACGATGTTTTCCTTCACCGCTGTCTGTGACGTCCAAGATAAACATAGAAAGTACATAAGATTTTGTAAAAGTCACATCGGTGCTTGCCCGAATTTGAACCCACGACCACTTTGCACGAGTCTTAGATAAGGGACAAAGCACGTTAGGCGAGGTCTTAGCCACTGTATATTGATAAATAATTTCATTCTATAGTGCTTGCTTACTTACATTACAAAAATACGGGTCGTTCCTCCAAGGTTAAGCTACTCTTGCCGAGGTTGGTCCGTGGACGGGTGACCATCCATTACAGTATTTTTTGAAGAACTTAACTTTTGAATGTAACGACTACGGTTATCAGAAGCCATAAACTCTGGCAGTCTTGCCAAGGGTTATCATTTTACCCGTAGGCTTATTACATATGTATCAGCAATCAGTAATAATTGCGCAGTGATAACGCAGTCATCGCGCGATTGATCGCTATAATGTTATAAGCATCGGGATTACGTAACCAATTATTTGCTAATCGCTCACAGTTTGTCAAATGCAATTATTTTGAAAGAAATCGCCAAAGACTCTAAAACTTCTGTACTTAGCAATTTGGAAGCGGTTGGCAATCGACTAACAACAAGAGAAAAAGTAATCACAATTTGACAGCCAAATTTTTTGGATGATGGTGGTGATGAATACCGTTTTAAGATCACGGTGATCGTCATTTCTTGTGTACCTACAGCATGCATGGTGCATTTACAGCATCCCTGAGCACTTTATTTTGGAATTGTTGGATTATTTTGACGTTGCTTTGCTTAGTACGGTCCCAAAGTTGGATACCATACGTCCAAATTGGCATCAGTATATGCTTGTATATGGTTATTTTATAATATATTGATAGTCAGGATTTCCTTCCGAGTAACCAATACATACTTTTATGACGTATATCGAGTTCCTGTCTTTTCTTTTTGACATGAGTTTTCCAACGCAACTTGGCGTCGAGAGTTATGCCAAGGTATTATTTGACTGTATTAGCATAAGGCACTTGCATGTCACTTATGAAGATTGGGTGATAGTCTAAGTGTTTTTTTTTTTTTTTGTGAAGTCAATGTGAATTGATTTTGACTCATTCTGTTTGATCTTCCATTTTTGTGTCCAGTCATAAACTTTGTTCACAGCTAGTTGAACTTCTTCTACTGCTTTTCTGTGGCTTGGTCCGGTAGCCATAATTGCAGTATCATCTGCAAAGTCCGCAATGGTGTTATTTTCTAGTTCTGGGATATCACATGTGTATAACAAATACAAAATTGGGCCTAGCACACTTCCTTGAGGTACCCGAGGTAGCATGCGTCTGAGCTTGAATATTAGACCCTTATGCCAAACTTTGTCAAAAGCTTGCGCGACATCTAAAAATACGGTGGCGCAGACTTCCTTATTTTGAAGCGTTTTTTCAATGATGTGAGTTATTCTATGTACCTGGTCTATTGTTGTCATCTTCCCTGAAAACAAATTGTTGATTTGGACTAAGGTCTTTATCTTCTATTATTGGTTTTAACCGTTTCAATAACAGTTTTTCGAATAGTTTTGATAACACGGGCAACAGAGAAATAGGTCTATATGAAGATGCTTCATGGGGTGGTTTCCCAGGCTTCGCAATCATTATGACTTCAGCGACCTTCCATGGCTCAGGTACATATTTTAGGATTAATGCAGCATTGAAAAGCTTGGTCATCTATACTATGGCTTTGCGTGGGAGGTGCTTAAGAATTTCCCCCGTAATGAAGTCGTAACCCGGAGACTTTTTCGAGCTAATGTTGTTTTGAATTTGCTTTCAAACTGTGATGAAAATGTGTGACTCAAGCCTGTCACAGTAGGCCGCGCTCGCCCGCCAGGTGAATACTCGTCAAGTCAGGGAGTAAGAGTAAGAACTGTAATGTAATGTTCCAAATCGAATCAGAAATGTTAAATTACAGGCGAATGCTCTAGGTGAGGGAGCACCTTTAGATTTTACGGTGGCTACTTTCATTACCATTACACATTTTATGGTTAGTCTAGATGGGCCGACGCGGTATGTTTTACTCCCTAGCTAAAAGCTGAAGGCAGGTAAGTATGTCGAGAACTTAGTGCTCGATCACTGCGTGGAATTATTTTTGTTACTTCATTTTCTTAGCCTAGCCACGGGCACCCAACGCAAAGACAGAAAATTGAATTCAAATAAACTGCACTTGATGGCGTGATAAGCTTCGACTGGTTATTTATTTTTATGAAAAAGTAAGATTTTCTAGAGACGATCATAAAAAGTGTATGATTTCGTTTAATTAATTCACCTTAGCACAAAATTAAGGAATATTGGGCTCTTAATTCACATTTCAAAGATTATTTGAATGGATCATTTAAAATTGATCCCAATAGATGGCGCGGTTTTAAATATCTGAGGCATCCACGCGATTTTTTAAATTTGTTATGTAACACATTTTGGTAGAATGAAACTGTTAAAAAGGTGCAAAAAATACTGTATTTAAACACAACACTATCTATATCGGAATCGAACGCGATCGATGTTTTTAGAAAAATAATCAGCTTAATCAGACGAAAAATGCTAGTTACGTCGGCACGGTTTATTTGTATGGGATGAGGCATCTGTATGCTAGTATTATATTACCTGTCGCCTAGCACAGCTTTGAAGTAAGAGAGATTTGCAGAGGCGTAATGTTGAACATACAAAACTAGTGACTAAAGGAATGTGCGCGAGAAATGCGTGGGAGGCCTTGGTGGGAGGCATGAGTGCGGCCTTCCCCGAGCCAGTTGTTGTATTTAGTATGAGCATGTATGTACGAGAGTCCGCTTCACATCGTTGCACCGATCGGTATCCTCCTACAGCTTTGGGAAAAATGTTATCAATATAGATAAGTACAATAGAAGCTACATGGGTCAGCATATTATCATCATATTCGACATTTCAACCGAAAAACGTCCACTGCTGAACGTAAAGCCTTTCGTAAACGTCACCACATTTACCGGTCCTGTGTTCCCAAAACCTCAGAGTTTACCTAGTTGAAAAGGTTGTTGAAAAAGTTGGAGTTCCCTTGGCCGAATTAAAAAAAAGGGGATTCTCAGTTTGACCCGTATGTTTGTATGTATGTTTATCCGCGATTTCCTCGCGTTTGGCTAAACCTATTTTGATGCGGTTTTAAGAAAAGTAATTTTTACATTCTGGAAAAGGTTTTGGTATACAACAAAAGAATACCCCGTGACGTAGTGACCCGTGCTGTTTGCATGTATGTATCTTTATCCACGCATTTCTCCGAAACTAGTAATTGGTTCATGATCATTCTTTTTTTATTGGATTAAGTATCTCTCAACTCAATTAGTCGGCAGTTTTCAAGATATGGAGCATACAACCGAACTCTTTAGCGACAAATAGCACGAATGTGTAACTTGAGTTATTATGGGTATTTTGCCAATCCTTTAGGTACTTTACTTGCTCAATTTGGAGTGATGGTGAACCAAAACTAATAAAAATAGAAATAAAAAAATTTTCTCAAAAAAATTACCTGCTTCAAAAACAAAACACTAAAAAGTGCAAAATAACTTTCATTTCGGCAGTCGGAGTCGCAAAACGTACCTCACGTTAGACGAAAGACACCGAAATGAAAGTTATTTAACAAATGTTGCCGAACGATTCAAGCGCTAAAATATCCTTGCAGCACTCAAGAGTTTTTATACACTATAGTTTGTATCGCACAGGAGGCTCATAATCTTGGCAGATATTGGGGTTTTTTCCTTATTCCGGCAATAATTTGCACGCGAGTATAGTCACGTGTCATAAGATGTTGGCTTTCCGTGTAAACATCTTGTTATACGTGACTGTACTGGGATATTCTTATGAGTTACTGTTGCCCTTATTTATTTCTTATGAAGTAGAAGTGTTACCTGCCAATATAACTTGTTATTTAATACCTGTCGTTGTAGTGCAATCGAATTGAAAATCTAGAAATTTCTAAAAATAAAGAAGTCACTCAGACTCACTTTATTGAAATGTCGTCCATATTATTAATTAGAAAAAATATATAGGAAATACGCTCTAAACAGATTTTAGTAGATGTAAAAATATTTCGCCCAAGCAATGCTGTTTTTACGTCTGATGAAATCGTAAGTTATCGCAATCGTTGTTTACTATCCTCTCTTGCTAAAATAGGAAGTTTGGAAGTCTGTTATAGTTCTCGCCAAACTTCTTTGCCGCCCTGAAGTTGGCTTTCCGATGCGCAAGACACGGATCGGTGCTGTTTTTGTTTGAGATTTACTACTGCGTAGCCATTGTAGCCTACTTCAGGGTGGTCGAGAAGTTTGGTGAGAACTGTAGTCAATGACGCTTCAACGGCTGAGCAGATTTGGAAGAAATATGGATAACGAGGTAACCATGTCCTGGATTAAAAGTGTAGGACATAGAATAGATTTTATCACAAATGTAGTATAACGTTCGCTTGGAATGATTTTTGACATTCAGCCGAGCCGGGCGAAGCCGCTGTACTGTATTTTACTCGTATATTGGGATATATGCATATTCTAGAACAAAGGTCAGAATTTATTAGACACATTTAGAAAACGAAATTTTATCAGGCGCCCGGTTAATTTTGTTAGCGTACCTAATTGTATTTTCTGAGCCGACATGCCAGTAAATCTTATTATAATATTTTAAACGCCATTTAAATAACACTTGAGTTACTTTAAACGTTAAATTCGCATAATAATTATAAAAAAGTTTATTGAAACGAGAAATTTCTGATGAAAGCCGATTTCATTGTTTTGGCCACTCAACATAAATCAAGTTATTTTAACTTATTTATTACAGCACTACGGCAGGTTAACAGTATCAAACTTTATGGCGGCTGTGAAGTTGACTACTCGCTACTGCGCAGTATCCCAATCCTCACATCCGCAGGCTTATTACGTATGAAACAGCAATAAGCAATAATTGCGCAAAGATTGTACAATCATCGCGAATCATCGGTTAGGTTAAAACGGCCCCCTCCGGTGGGTTCCCGCATTGTCGAGGCGGGGGGGCTCAGTAACCGTGGCTTGGACAACCACGGTGAAGCGAAGAGGAACCCGAGGAGGGGCCGCTCGTCAGGGCTTTTGCCGACAAGCCGACGACGTAGCGGCCAATAAGTAGGTTGCGGTGGAGTATGGGCGCCATCGCAACTGAGGCGGGCCGCGATGTGGTACAGTAGGCATCGTGGCTGAGGGTTGGAGGCCGCGGCGGGAAAGGAGTGCCGGTATTACGGAGCGCCGCTCGCCCTACCCACCGCGGCCTGCGCGGGGTCGCCACTGTCTGATGGCGGACGCGGTGGGGCCGCAGGGGAGGTGTCGGTATAGCGTTAGCCGCTCTCCCTATCTCCTGCGGCCGAAAAGTGGTAGGTGGCGGGGCCACTGTCCTGACCCGTCACAGGGGGACCAAGGGTGCCATACACGGGATCGTCTGGCGCCCATGTGCTGGTTTGGTCCCTGGGGTGGTCACGGCGTACAGTGTGTTCTGGTGCGCCGGTGATGGGGGGTAAACCCCAGAGGAGGGTCCGGATACGGACAGCCGCGGCGAGTTCGCGGTTGTATGCTAACGCGTTCCCGTGTTCCCGCCATACGCGGCACAGGAGGACACCGTGGAGTTTTAGTGGGTTAGAGTCCCACATAACTGCGCTATCTCCCCGTGGTAGCGCAGTATGCATGAGCATTTCTCCACGATAAAAAAAAGCAGAGGTGGGCCGACTAGCCGGGAGTTACGGAAGTATCGTATGTTCCCGTGACGCCCGGCGTAGGTGTGAGATGGAACACCTGGGTGTTTTTGTTACCACCCAGGGCGGAGGACATCCAAAGAGGATTTTCCACGAAGGAAAAAAAAAAGGTTAAAATGGGTGGGTTTCCGCAATTCCACGACCAAGCACGTATTTTGCGTGCGGGTGAGAATTAACCTACTACCAACTTCTTCACTCAATCCATTCCAAGATCCATCCCAACTCCTCGAGGAAGGCCAGCAGCGCCTTCGTGTTGCTGACTACCTTCTGTACGGTACCTGGTTCATTGAGAAATCCTTTATCTTCCTGTCTAGAATGGCCGAAGCAGCCAGGGTGATGCCCACACACTCTGCCTGGAACATCGTGTTGTGTGCCCCAAGTGGCGCGGCTATATGGATGTTGAGGTCCTCTGAGAACACCCCCGCACTTGAGCCAGTACCTGTCTTGGAACCATCGGTGAAGAACCTCAACTCGTCTGGGCGTAACTCCTCACAGCGGTGGTCGTCATGGAGTTGTATCTTGTATTTTTTGTCAAAAACAAACTGCTTAGGTATCCGGTCAATAATTGCTGTCGTAAGAGGGAACTCTTTATTTAGGTCCTCGAGCAGAGCCGTGTGTTGTGTCGTTCTCCTACCCCAGAGATCTAGTGCCTTAAGCTGCACTGCCGCCGCCGTGGCCTCCTGCTGAATGAAAAGGTGGAGCGGAGGCATATCCAGCATGGCCTCGAGCGCAGCAATCGGGATAGTTCTCATGCAGCAAGTCGTCGCCATGCATTCTTTGTGTGCGTTGCAGTTTGTTCACAGCTGTACTTAACTTTGTGCGGGGCCACCAAACCACGGCCCTATAGGAGATCATGGGCCGAATCACCGCGCAGTACAGCCGGAGAATGATTTTGGGGGACAAGTCCCATTTCTTGCCTATCATTTTCTTGCATTGCCAAAAGGTAATGCACGCCTTGTTAAGTTTGTTGTCTAAGTGACTGCTCCAGTTTAGCTTGCCTGAGAATGACCCCTAGATACTTGACCTCGTTGGACAACTGGAGTTGAGTGTCTAACAGCTTTGGTAGACAGAAAGGGCTCTTTTTTGAGTAAACATGACCAGAACAGTCTTGAGGGGTAAACTAAAATATCATACTCCCGGCACCATCGTTCCACTATGCGTAGCGCTTGCGGAGTAAGGTTGCAGATGGTTCCAGTCACCTTCCGGGGTACTAAAATTGCGAGGTCGTCTGCATACCCTACTGTGTAATAACGTTATCGTTAAGTCTGGTGTTAAATCGGTGATTACCAGATTCCACAGAAGAGGGGAGAGCACCCCTCCCTGGGTAACCCCTGACTATCAGGGCCAGCTGTTCTTCGCCCTCCAACCGAACCGCACGTTTGCTTAACATATTGGTAATCCATTCAATTAGTACCTGTTCTGCTCCGTGTCTGGAGAGCACCTATGCTGGAGAAGTTGGTTTTGTCGAAGGCCCCTTCGATGTTTATAAAAGTGCCCAGGCATGTACCTTTCTGATGGATTGCTTCCTCTATCTGGCCTACCACTAAATGGAGAGCAGATTCAGTAGACTTACCCGAGCTATAGGCATGTTGGTTACCGTGGAGAGGTAATGATTTAAGAACGCCATCTTGTAGTTCCCTTTCGCAGTCTCTCCATCGATTTAAGTAAAAACGATGTCAGGCTGAGGGGCTGAAGGATTTGGCGTTAGTATAGTCACCTTAGGGCTTAGGGATGAATATCGCTTTCACTTCCCCCCATCCTTTCGGGGCGTATCTAAAGGCCAGGCACGCCCTCATTAGTGGCACCAGTCTCTTTGCAACAGACGTACCTCCCCTCTGCAGCAGCGCAGGGAAAACCCCATCTGGATCGGGCGCCTTGAAAGGATGGAAGCTTTGGATGGCCCACTGTAGTTTCTCCATCGTGATCATCCTGTATTAGTAGAGCCAATCGTCATCTGTTGGCACCTGGGTAGTATCTAGGCAGTCAGTTACCTGGGCGATAACGCTACCTGGGAAGTGAGTTTCTATCAGGACGCGTCTAGCTTCTTCAGGTGACGTGGTGAGTGAGTTGTCATGTTCTTGGGTGTGCGCTCCTGTGCCACTATTTTCCTTACCCTGTTTGCCTTTTGGCAAGATTCAATGTTACCACAGAATCTGCGCCACCCTGCGGTACGCCTAAATCTGATAGATTTTCTTATAGCTGGATTTGGCCTCGTAGTAAGCGTCCCAGTCCTCATCCGTGCATGTGTTCATGGCCCTGTTCAGGGCCTTTCTTACCTTCCCGCGTTTGCGATTTAACTCTGCTCCTCACCAGGGTTGCTTGCCCGGTGTATTGCGCGGGGTAGTCAAAGGGCAAGCGGTATGGTAGCTGCTTATCAGAGAATCGGTAAGTTGACTAACTTGCATATCTAACCGCGTTTCGTTCTCTATAGTCCGTGCCTCAAATATGGGCGGCAGTTTCAACTCTAGGGTGACTGTGTAGCACAGCTCCTTCCGTGTTGCGCGGATTGCGCTAGGGGGGTGTAGGTGCTACACAGAGCTGAATGTCGAAGCGGATCCATCTATGGTCCGAGCAGGAGGCCTGCCACCGTTTAGACCTGCCACCCAGTAGCGATCACCGCTGCGCCTGCCGTCGCCAAAGTTGGATCAATAATTTTACGACTGCGTCTCATTACGAACGTTGGTTCTGCCCCTGTGTAGTTTAGTAGTGACAAGTTAGTTGTAAACAAGTAGTCCACTAAAGCCTTACCTCTTTCATTAGGTGCTTCCATTCCCCACAGAGGGTGATGTGCGTTTGTGTCGGTCTCTATTGTGATCGGGTCCCATCCCGAGGGACGCACGCAAATCTGCCATTGGCTCCCTGGAAATTGATGTACACCGAGCCCAGGCTGAAAGACAGCCAACGCTCGGTGCCCATCAAGACCGGTATGTGTTCCTCGAGGACGCCCAGTACCACGAACCAGCACTGCCTGTCTAAGTGGATCAACACCCATTTTTTAATGTCCACCCATGGGTTATTTATTTATTTATATATACTTTATTGTACACCAAGATAATAAAAACAATACATACAGAAACCTTAAAATAGACACAAACATACAACAGGCGGCCAGAACGCGATATTCTGCGATCTCTTCCAGCAGCTTTTCAGTTCTGATACCACAGCGTTCTCGCTGTGATATTCAGGCCTTGGTACACCCCACTGTCGTCCGGTATAAATTTACCACTGCGTACCGTTCTTAGGAGCTCTGATTGGCCCTTCACGACTAGCGAGGTGCCAGCCGGGAAGGGCAAATCGGGGACCGTCCTCTTCAGCCAAGCCAGAGTAAAGTCATTGCAACACCACAGCTGTAGCGCACCGCTGCCGACTTGCGGTTTAGCGGTGAAGGACGGTTTCTGACGCTCAGGTGTATCCATCGTGGGAGAGAGAGCTTCGTCAATGATCCTTTTTGGATCAGCTTGATCACCAAGGCCGACACTTCCTTGCTGATTCCTTGCGCTCGCATGTCACCGCGACGCACAGGTGAGCACTGGCAGCCCGCGTGGAGCTCATTTCATCAATCCTCCCGGACCGATCCAGCCGCTGCCGCTTGTGCTCTCCACGAGGTGACAACGTCTCAGTGAGAGCCCGCTTGGCACCGACCTGACGGTCCCGAGCGGTTTGCTGCGATGAGGTCGCCGTCTGTGCTGGTCTGCCCGCCACTGATCGGCTTGTGTCCGGCGCAAGTTGAGCTACTTTCCCTTTCAAGAAGCTAATAGGAGCCTTTGCTTTGCCTCTCCTTTGCTCCTGCCGTCGGTGTTTCCTGTTCATGGGCTTATTGCCCTGAGCAGGTCCAGACGTACTCGCCGGGTCCTCGGCGGGGGCAGGGGTTGGATTATTTCTTATCTTTCCCTTGCGGGTTTGCACTCGCCAGGTTAGGGCAGCCTCGCCAACGAGTTCGCCCCGTTTTACTGGAGGCAGCGACCTCGGAGGATGTGGTCAGAGGATCCACAAAGTTCCTGGAGACTACGCTGGAAACCGAGGCCTTAGCCGCGGGTCCAGGGACACGCGAGGTGCCAGGAGCACACCGCTTATTTTTCCACCCATACCTGTGACCTGCGGCTTTCGCTGCAAGCTGTCCAAGGGATTTAAATTCAATGATGGACGCCCAGGGGCATGACCTCGCCACCCCTGTGATACGTTGCCCAGTGATTTCTGTTACGTCTATTTCATAGGGAATTAGACCAAAAAAAGGGTGGCAACCACGAGAAGGAAAATTACCGCACTTGCCTTGAGGATCTACACGACCGTAGCGCTCTCCCTCAAGACCACGCCACCTTGATGTCTCTGAAGGAGCCAGACAAGGTAGGATTGCATCTACAAAGCCAAGCTCTACGAGGCCTGTCGCTGAAAATTCAAAGCGTATGTTTGCAAACCCAGATCAGCCCCCATGTATGAGTGATAGTCACACCATAATAATTTTACGATATCATTGCTGACAATAAAAATCTGCTTACTAAAATGTGTATTTATCGCAAAGTGATCGCGATCATTTCGTATTACGCATGGTTTTTGACAGCAGAGCGACATCCAGCGGCGAGCAAATGTGGCAGTCAAATTGCGATTACTTTTTCCCTTGTTGTCGGTCGATTGCCAATCGCTCGCTGATGGCTGAGAAGGCACAGAAGTTTTGGAGTTTTTGGCGGCGTTTTCTCGTGTGTTATTTTTTGGCTACCTTAATTATCTGCAAATTACTTAATCTTTATATTTTTAATATTATAATCACAAATTGTTGTAGTTTTGTATCTCACATATCTACGCAACAGGAAAATTTGTTGAATCATTGAAAAAAACGTGATCTCGGTAAAGTGGAGGAGACATTTTTACTGTAGAGTTGGCTACCTAAGCGAAGCTTGCCATAAAGGTTGACACGCTAGGTATGTTTATTGCCAAATAATTACAAACAAATTATACTTCTTAAAAGATAGCTTGATCTCTGCGACATATGTCAAACTGACGTATACGTTATTGTTAGCCTGTCAAGCGCTATTGTTACTGTATTAATACTGACAGCTGTCGCAAAGATCAAGCTATCGTTTATGAAGTATAGAATGTGTTATGTCCGCAATAAGTGTTTTCTATTATATTCTTATTTTTATATGGCAAACACCGATGTCGACTATTCTGCCAATGTCTAGGGTAAATTGGAAAACAAGTGTGTTCAACGATCTATTTTATGTTTCATAACTCAAATAAGAGATGATGATGAACATTTAGTGATGTCCTAATGCATTATTGATTCGATTTGTTATAACAATCGACTATTACGAAGAAATTTTAATCGATTTCACACATTGGCATTTCAGTCATCCAATTTTTCAAATAGTTTCAATATTTTTTTCAAAAATTTTAACATCCACAAATAAATCAAAGGACACGTGGAAAATCATAAAGGAGAATAAATATCGCTCACCCACTGAAAGCATTACTGAAATAAAGGAAAATGGTATTACATTAACAAGTCCCAGTAAAATTGCAAATGCATTCAACGAGTATTTTGTAAATCAACCACGAATACTTTCAAGCACCACAAAGTCTCAATATAACAAGTGCCCACACGTGGACCATCCCTTGTTTAGTCAGTCCATGTTTTTAGCCCCTACCACCCCATACGAAGTACATCGTATTATTCTAGACCTAAAAAATAAAACTAGCGTCGGGTCTGACGACATTTCTACAAAAGTTTTAAAATTCGTGTCACAAATAATATCAGGTCATATTAGCCATATAATAAACTTATGTATTTCGTCTGGAATATTTCCTGAAAGATTAAAACAGACTATTATAAAACCGCTATTCAAAAAAGGAAATAAATCTCACATGCAGAATTATAGACCTATTGCGCTCATACCTGTTATATCAAAGTTATTTGAAAAGGTAATTTACCGATCCTTACAGTCCTATCTAACTAAAAATAAAATTCTAGCAAAGGAGCAGAAAGGATTCAGACAAAACATGACAGTGAATGTAGCAATTTATGATTTACTTAATATAGTAGTGCCAGATATGGACAAAAGAACCAGAACCAGTGCAATATTTATGGATATGACGAAGGCGTTCGACCTAGTGGACCACGATATATTAATAAATAAGCTAAATATGTATGGAATAAGAGGAAATGTACTCTCGTTAATAAATTCCTACCTTAGTAATAGGAAACAATTCACGGAAATCAGACGAATTTGTAAAAAGACCAAGAAAGAAATTAAATATATATCTGAAGTATATACAAATTCTTATGGCGTGCCACAAGGCAGCGTGTTGGGCCCTCCGCTTTTCCTTGTGTATATAAATGACTTTCCTAGGCACGTGAATCATCCAATGATTCTTTTTGCTGATGACAGTACTTTAGTAGTAAGACAACTTGATGAGAATAACCGCGAGACAGAAATAAAAAATGCATTGAAACAATCGACTGAATGGCTGGACCAAAATAATCTTATCTTAAATTTAAGTAAAACTAAAATTATAAATTTCCGACAAGGAACTGCTTCTACTGCGTCTGATATAATTTTAAATAAGGAAAAAATTGAAGCAGTTTCAAGCACTAAATTTCTAGGCCTAACAATTGACTACAAATTGAATTGGAAAGAACATGCAGCTCTACTAATGGCACGACTTAGTAAATATTCATTTGTTTTATATAAACTTAGCAAAGTAGCTAATAGATCAGCAGTCGTTGCCGCCTATTTTGGTTATGTTGATTCCATACTTCGCTATGGTATAATTTTTTGGGGCAACTCCTGTGAAAAGACCTCTGTTTTCAAGGCACAAAAACGTTGTTTAAGGTCCATATGCAGTTTGAAATAGATAGATAGTTGTAAACCATATTATATTGAGCTCAAAATATTAACATTGCCATGTCTCTATATATATGAAACCGCAATTTTTGTAAAGAAAAATATTGAACTATTTCGCAAAAAAAAAAGAACATCATCCTAAATTAACAAGACAAGTTTATCGTCATGAATTGTACTTAAGGCCTTCAAAAACCGCCCTCATGCACAATAGCATACTGTGCATGGCACCTAAAATATATAACAAATTGCCTAATTCCGTTAAAGATTGTAATTTATTGCAGTTTAAACGAAAATTATATAATTTATTAATCCAAAAATGCTATTATTCAATTACTGAATTTCTTTATGACGGAAATATTTAATTGACAATTTGATTATTTGCTTATCTGACATTACTTTATATAGCTTCATGTACTTTGCATAATAATATAATATACTTCAGTAATAATGAACGAATTTTCTTAAAAAAGTGTAAGCCCTATGGGTAGTTTTTTGAGCACAATGTTTGTATTTTATAAGACCATGTAACCTCACCAAAAAACACACTTAATAAATGATTTGATTTGATTTGATTTGATTTGATTTGATTCCTTCTATACATCTATAAGTTCATTTGATCGATTCTGAAAACAAACTCAACGTGAAAACTAAGATAAAGTAAGCTATGATATCTATTGTTGCTAGGGATTGACAATCCCACCGCACTATTCCCAAACCACTGCAATTCCGGAAAGCCAGAATCAACAGTGGCGACCACCAGAAAAGCGCCGAGGCAATGAAGCTCGACGAAGTCCTGGAAAATGAATTTAACTGGCTTGGATCCCGCAACGAAATTAATCAGACAAGTGTAACCTGCATATCAAGCAGGAGATAGAACAAACAAGGCCAATAGGCTCAAAGGGTCGTTTACAACTGGAATTGATAGCTCACTTCACTTAAGTTGTCACGGTGATATTGTTACAGAATAGCACTACTATAGTATTCTGTAAAAATCTCACCGTAGCGGGGTCCCGACGACGCTAAGGCAGACAATTTGTTTCAATTTTTCACTTGATGACACAATATTCATCGATTTATTATTGAATTTTATGTAAAACTAATATTTTCTAGAACAGATCATAAAAATTGTATGTTCTTGTTAAATAAGCTCTCCTAAGCACAAATTTATGGAATATTGGGCTCTCATTTCACATTTCCAAAGATCATTTGAACGGATCATTTAAAATTCCTACCAATAGAGGTCGCGGTTTTAAATCTCTGAGGCATTCCTCTCGATTTTATACATTTGTATTGTAACACATTTTGGTACAATGAAACTGTAAAAATGTGCAAAAAATACTATCTATAAAACAAATTGTCACTGTATTTAAAGAAAAATGTATTCACTAACCGAGTAAACCCTTGGAAGCCACTGCTAACACCATTTACCGCTTGGGGCGAAGCCGACCGCTTTCGATGTACTTTAAGTAAAATAATCAATTTAGTGAGACGAAAAACGCTACTTACGTCGGCACGAGAAAATTTTGTAAAGGTAAAACACATAATTAAAAAAAAGGAAAAACCGCAATAGTCAAAATCGTATTAATTATTCTCAATATTTAGTATTCAAAAACTTAAGATTGAAATTTTAGCGACGTTTAAAATACGATTCCATAACGTAATATAGATAAGGAAATAAAAGTTTTAACTATAAAAACTTAAAAGCTAAGCTACGTAATTCAAACATCAAAAAAATTAATGAAAAAAGATAATCAATAGGAAAAATAGATGAAATTACCTAGCCTAACACAATACCTAGAAAATATCCTAGACCCTAGCAGACCAATTAAGTAAATCTATCCTAAATCTGTAAGATTAACTGTTGCTTGCAGTTCAAAAAAAGTTTTCGGTCAGAAATAACAGCTTCGGACAAAGAAACGCCTTGGTCTGAAATTCTAAAACAGACAGGAAAAATATCCTCCGTCAAAAAAACGACATAGGATCTGAGTGAAAAACTTACAACCTAAATAAAAAACATGGGATTCCACTTCAAATATGAAACTGGAGTTAGAGGAGAGACAAAATAAGACTCTCAAATCCAAAGATACGACTTGAGTCATAGGACAAACAAAGTAGAAAGACAAGTCCCAAGTCAAAGATACGACTTGGACAAAAATAAAAGACTTCAGTTCAAAACATGGTACAGGAGTCAAAGAAAAACCAAAACAAGACTAGAGTTCAAAGATACGACTTGACCCAAAGGTCCAAAGAGGTAGAACTCGAGTTCAAAGTTAAATCCCCAAGTATATAAGACTCCAGCTCAGACAAGGAACGGGGTTGGAGGAAGAAACCAGATAAGATCCAAGCTCAAATATGTGACTTGAGTCAAAGATCAAACAAGATTGATCTCAAGTTTAACGAAAAAAACAAAGAGTCATATTTACGGGCTAAATACTAGGATATCGATAATAGGCTAGGAGAGAATATCCTAGTATTTTAGACTCTTTGCTTTGCCTTTTTTTTATTTGCCAAAGCAGGCCGGTTAAAATGATTAAAATTTTCATATTTCGTTAGTCAAGAAAACAGAAGACAATTTTTCTTGGACTAACAGAAAGGATTTATAAAAGTATTTAGCTCTTAAATCTTCTAATAAATTAATTATTGATAATTTTTATAGTAACTGTTTAAAAGCGTGTTTAAAATGGCAAGCAACAATATGACCATGGATATGTAAATTTTTGTGCGGAAACGATAGGAACACAATCCTTGTCTGTAGAAATACAGTCTGTTTAGCCGACACCGGTTTTTATCCCCGGGACAGAACGAATGATCCCTGGCAATGATATTCTAGTAAACAGTTACGTTACACACTCACAAAATAACCGAAAAAAGTGTTCCGCACAGCAGCGGCAGCACGCATACACACTTTTCATTCATCTGACATTTCACTACAAGTCGAAAGGGATAGCTTGATAAAACCAGTAAGAAAAAAAGAGATGGCTAGTGTTTGTCACTTGCGTGTGAATGTAAACAAACATTATTCTGACCACCAATGCTTTTTCTAACCTCCAAATATTAGAATATTAGGAAAAAAAAATATAAATTGAGGTGTATTGCGTACTTACATATGGTATGAGATCCCTTCTGTTTTAAGTACTTTAGTATCATAATTGGTACACTTTCTAAATACACACGATGGCATTTTTTTAATTATGTTTTTGTTTCAACAAAGCGTATCGCTCTTCGCCATGCGTGACATATACTAAAATCTATATGTCCCAATTGGGACGTAATCGAGTCTTCACAATGCGCGCGCTCATATCTGTTTACTAGAATATCATTGATCTCTGGTGTACCTGCAGTCTTCGGGATTCCGAACATCTTTCAACGGGTTCCGTTCACTTTTTTAAACGGCCTGAGTTTTTGAAGAGGTGCTACCGAAGGCGGTTTTGTTAATCGAGCGTGGATTCCCGACGAATGGCTATCATATTTTTTATTTAGTTTATTTTTTTGGTGTTAGAATTTCGCAACTACATAATTCTAACACCAAAAAAATTAACTTTTAAGTTATCGTAGTTAAAAAAAATTATTACCTTACCTAAACTACGTTATAGAATCGTACTTTACGTGTATGCTTAAGCCATCGTTAAACCGGTTAAACCGGTTGCAACTGCATTGAGCACGTAATTTTTTCACCTTTAAACCTTGCTAAAATTTCTCTCTTAAGTTTTTGAATACTAAATATTAAAAATAATTAATACGATACTGACTATTGTGGTTCTTCCTTTTTTTTTAATAATGTGTTTTACTTTTTTCAATTTTTTTACATTTTCGTTGTATTTCTTTTTAATTCAAAATTATACGTCAATGTTGTGTTAAAAAAGTTTATTTCTTTTTTTACCCGACTGCCGAAGGAGGGTAATGTGTTTTTCAGTCTATGTATGTATGTATGTTTGTTCCTATGTGGCGTTCTAGAGACCAAACGCGTTGGCCGATTTTGATGATTCTCACTTCAATCGATTGGTCTTAACCCTGCGAGTGTCACTGGCTACATTCAAATTGGAAAATAGAAAATGGCGGATTTTGGGCGCCATATTGTGGGGACCCACTTTTTTTTTCGTCATGTCCCATCTTGTGGGGTATCAAAACACTACACAATTTCTTGCGAATATGGTCCCGAACTTTAACATTGAAGGTTAAAGTATTTTCGGTCACAATTCATTGCTACATAGTGATTTCACATAAATGTTGACTCAAATTAAGCACACCTGAAAAAATTAACAATTTTTCTCACGAAACAATTATCGTTTCGCTTCTAGCTAAATAAAAAAGCAATATAAAATATTTCATTTAAATTGTAAATACGTGACTACGTTTTCCTCAAAAACTCATGAAAGTTGCGCGTATACAAAGGTTAGTCTGCCGCCGTTGAATTTATGTTTTTATATTTTTGGATAGTCATCTTTTCTGCGTGTTGTAAAAATGTTACATGTACTGTTTAAAATAACACCGAATTTTAACATGGTACTGATCATTTCGGTGCCATCATCATCATTCCTAGTCTGGGCGAAGTCATTTCGGTCTACTTAAATAACAGCCAAAAGGTTGAGTTTTAACTTCGTATTTATAAATCACAATTTAGGTAGGTACCCAACCCCTTCATCCTTTTTGAGTTTCAAAATAATATTCCCAAAACTGGAACCAGAAAACCCACAACAAGTTTAGTGACGGCACGTGTAGCGCATGATCTACCCACATCTCCTTTTGACATTTAAGTTCCAAATGTTAATCTACAAATTATTTTAAAACTGACCCGTTTTACAAATGGGCAGAAGCACGTCTGGGGACTCATTTATTATGAACAAAGGATATTATACGAGCAGCTGTTTAGATAGGCGTCACGTTTTAAAGCACTTGTTTTGTAGTGAACTGCCCGTGTTTAAACCAGATGTGTAATGTAAAAACTCCTATTTAAGTGGCTGGGCACATATTTATTATTTAATCAAATAAGATAAAGACAAAAAGATCAAGAGAAGAAAAATTTGCAGGTACAATAATATGATTGGATTTTGTTTTAGTGGAATGATGAAAAATGTTATTTTTTTAAATTTGTCTTATAGTTTATTTTTTTTGTTTTTAGCGTTCCGTACCTCAAAAAGAAAATTCGAACCCTTATAGGATCATTTTGTTTTCCGTCTATCTGTATGTCCGCCTGACTTTCAAGACTCTTTATCTCGGGAACGCGTGGAGGGTTTCAAGTTGAAATTAATATCGTATAATCAACAATGAAAAAATCTAACTTCTAGATCAACGCAATCAAGAGATACAGCCGTTAATGTCGCATATTGTACATTCGCAAGGGAATCAAAATCTACAGGGTACTTCCCGTTGACCTAGAATCATGAAATTTGGCAAAAAGCAATGTCTTATATCACAAGTAAAGGAAAAAAGCCGAAAACCGTAAATTTGTACCTACATCGAAAAAAAAAAGATTGTTAACTTATTTGCAGTTGGTAAACTGACCGCGACTTATGTCGATGTATGGGGCCTACAGTTTTCCAACGATTAATTTTGTCCCTCAATTCCGTTTATCTTATCGTTAGAGCAATGTTCGGTGCCCTCATAGTTTCTGAACTTCAGTAATGTCATTTATTTTTTTGGTGAATGTAGCTGTTTCTACGAAACCCTCAGTGCGCGAGTCCGACTCGCACTTGGCCAGTTTTTTTATATATGTATTTTTTGTAATATCGCTTGTCTTAAGATTGAAGGTGAATTCTCCGTCGATGGAAAGGTCAGTAGTTAAAAGAGTTATAGGTTTATCGTCGTGTCGGTGAAACATTCTGTACCTGGAAATGTTTGTCGTCGAAAGTGACGTAGATGAAAGGTTCTACCGGCGAAACGTCCGTAGGTGAAAGACTCTGCTGGGGAAACAGAAATAAATGAATCATCCTGTCGATGAACAATCCAATGGTAAATCGGTCTTAGGAGAACGGTTGCGGAATCTGCTTTTAGCTAATCATGCATTGTTTTTTGTATTTTTTTTTTTTTTTTATTTGAAAGAGAGTTACCGCAGCCCTGGCACAAGCAACTGAAAGAACACGGGTGGGTTTTAGTCAGTAACAGTCTGACACGCCCTCCCGCTTCACCCAGAGCGGGGGAAGTCGTTGGATGACTTAAAAATATAAAAAAAGGCCTCAAAGTTAAGAGCTTTATTGTAACGGAACTTACTTGCTGATAAACATTTCAGGAAAACAAAGGAATGTCTCTCATTTCAAAGTAGACCGCTAAAATAACTAACAAGGCAATTTAAATAAAAGCTTGTAATATTACGTTGCGTATTTTGATTAGGTTGCGTGTTACTTTCATGTATTACCATCTGGTTTCCATTTTCTGATCTCGTTAACTATTGTTTGGCTCGAGGAAACGAATCTATGTTGTTTGTAATGCTGATTGTTTGAATGCGTATGTGTGCGCGACGCAGCGGGTGATCTTCAATGATATTTATATTTAAAAAATATTCGAAATTACTTTAATAATCTTAAGTAGGTAGGTACATTCAGTCGTAATGGTTGAAAAATAATAAAAAGGTATAAATTGTATAAGTACGACGCCAACGCACGTTCGTCCAGAGACTCTCAGCAGAAGAGGCGGAAGTGGGTGCTGAAGACAACACGGTGACCACAGGATATAATATTCTGACGCGACGACCAGGAGCGCGCGGGGTTTGAATCGAAGCCAGAGTTGCCCGTCGCGCTGCAGAGATGAGGCGTCAGCAGTCTTTTCTTAACATGCCGGCAGCCTTGGAAGTACCATTTCAACAGGAAGACCAGGATTGAGTAGGTACAGGGCAGATTTAAGAGAAAGCCCGCCGGATGGTGCCAGTGGCCGCACGGATGTCAGTGACACGTGAAACTCCGTCTTTTCCAGGGAATAGTTGTTTGAGTCTGCCCAGTTTTCATTTGAAGGGAGGAAGCCTTTCCTCTTTAATAAGAACTAGGCTGTCTTGAGCGATGTCTTCACTGTCGACCTTCCATTTCGTACGTTGCTGGAGTTCGGATACGTACACCTTGGACCAGCGTTGCCAGAAGTGTTGCCTCAACAGTTCCACTCGATCGTAACGCCTCAGTTGTGTAGGTGTGTTGGTCGTCAGGTCCTCACAGGCGGGAGCAGTCAGCGGTCGGCCGATCAAGAAGTGAGCTGGAATCAGAGGGAGTTAATCGGTCGGGTTGGAGAGGGGCAAAAGACGGGAGTTGAGGACGGATTCAATTTGTGTTAACACAGTTTCAAATCCTCGCGTGTCAGCCGCGCGACACCCAGTACATGTCGCAGGTGGTACTTGCAGGATTTGACTCCTACCTCCCATAAACCGCCAAAATGAGGACTGTAAGGAGGTATGAACGTAAGTAAGAATTTGATTTTGATTAATAAAATCAGAGATATCATTCGAATTTTCAAAAATGACTGCTTATTCTTTTCAGCGCCTACAAAATTCTTTCCATTGTCTGAAAAGATTCGATAAGGCTTACCTCGACGTGATATAAAGCGTTTCAAATTTAAGATATAATCTTGTGTGGATAGGCTACCAACTAACTCCAAATGTATGGCTCGAGTGGTGAACCAAATAAACAAACAAATATATGCTTTTATTAACTTGGAACCTCTGCCTTTGCGGTCCGATATGAGCAATGGCCCTGCGTAGTCGACGCCACATTGCATGAAAGGAAAGCTTGGTTGTAATCTTACGGATAGAAAATTACCCATGATCGGGGTCATGTCCTACCTATCATGCGTGTACATGCAACGCAGTTATGTACTACCTGCCTAGCCAAGTTTCGAGCACCCAGTACCCACTAGAAGCTGAGGTCCTGCGTGAAGTAGTTTTTTATGTTCATATTCACACATCAACCTAGTGAATCGATATTTACCACTTAACAGTATCGGGTGTTTCTTATCGTAACTAAAGTCAACCGCGTTGTTTAACCTACCCCCTACACGAATAATATTTAACTTATCTAAAAATATATTTAAAGCCGCTATTTTATTAAATGTTTTGTTTTTTATATTTTAAGGGTATAGTATTTTTAAGTTTGTAGTACTGTACTGTGTACTGTGTCATATTTAACCCCACAAGACGTGCTTGGAAGAAAAAAAAATTGGGCCCCACTATATTATGGTATACAACTTTAACACCCCCTAAATCGTCTTTTGGGGGTTGTTTCATAAAATTAATAATGATAACGGTTATTGTTTGGTTGATATTTGAGGTTGGTATTTATGTCAAGTTTCATGTTTATTAACCCAAGAACAAGATTAAAAAAAATTAACTACCCCTAAATAATTTTTTGGGGTAGTTTCGAAAAACTAATAATGTACATCTTTATTATTTACTTAGGTTGCTTATTTATGTCAAGTTTCAAGTTTATTAACTGAAGTAATAAGATTCTTTCATACAAACTTCAATACCCCCTAAATCATCATGTGGGGGTAGTGTCGAAAAATTAATCATGAAAACCTTTATCATTTACTTAGATTACTATTTGTACCAAGTATCAAGAATTTTGGCAGAAGGAATTAGATTTTTAATATAAACGTTGCCCCCTTTTTTCACGCCCTTGGGGTAAGAATTTCGGATTTTTTTTCTTATCGGATGCCAATGTCATAGAAAGAACACATCCTCCAAGTTTCAGTTTTCTACGGTCAGCGGTTTAGGCTGTACGTTCATCCGTCAGTCAGTCATTCAGGACAAAGCATTTTATGTGTATAGATTTACTACGTGAAAATTAGAGGGGTCTTGGCAAATACTACGGGTGGTCACCCTCACCAAGGCCCGGGCGCAGGAACAAAAATTGTAAAAAAACGGGTCACGTAATATGGGTACCTTCCCTAAGCTAGAAGCCGGCTCCAACATAGTTGTGAAAAGGCTAGGCCTGATGATTTAATAAGAGTCTATCTGAAAGTGACAGACCGGTAGTTTGACTGTGCACCTATATTATACTACTGCTCTGAATAGTCTACCTGACACCATGCCTATTTGAATTTAGTTTATGAATTTGGCTAAAATTCCCTTGGTTACCCCAGCCGTTCTATAATATCCTTTGCAAACAAATTTTTCAACGAAAATATTTGTTTGTCACATTGTGTTGGTAGACAAAAGTAACAGTAACTTTTTTACGTGCTTTACCTAGCATTTGTGCAAGTACGCTTGTTTTAACTTTTTATTAATCAAGCAAAAGCAATATGGTTTTCAGCATTGTTTCTTAATTCTTCTTTACATCCCATTCCAACGGCCCTGCCAGTGGGAGAAAATATGCTCTTAGATTTTTTTTTAGTTCACCTAGCTAATGCGAATTTAAAGAGGCACGTGCTAACATAATCTACCTTCAGATTTCAGGACTGTAAGTTTACCTGAAACGACTCGTTTTGAATTATTCAAGATTTCTCTCAAATCGTGGTTAAGTTTTCCCGCAGCCTATTTTGAATAGGGATGATACCTTTTTTTTGTTTACGGGGGGAAACCTTTGAAAGGCGCCTGGACTTTTTGGGAAAAGACCAGGGTTTGTGGGATTTTTACCTCACTAAAACCACCCTGGTGATCACCATCAACACCTGGGCCCCGTTATCTCTTAAAATACCACCCCGGAAGCCCCTCTGTGCAACGTCTGTTAGGACACATCCCTGGGGAAGCTGAAAGAATCGCCTTCTCTGAGCCAAGCTGTGCACGGCAGATCGTGATCACTGTGCTGCGTCCTCCCAGTAGTCACTCGGTGGGTGGACAGAGTCCCCAATCTGACCACCCGCGACCCCGGAGTCCCTGCATATGACGCAGGCGAGGTTTCGGCGTTTTAGGCATTGAGGCGGTTGCCTCCCCGACGCCTTCTTCTTCGAGCAGGATCGGCCCTCCCACGATCCCGCTCGGCGGCCTTCTTCTGACCCATGACGACATTCTTACAGAAGGAGGCCATTTCCCTCAAATTTTTTGTCTCTGCCAGCATGGCCCTCACAGCTGCTGGTAGAGACAGGTCTCGTCAGGGATGATACCCGGGTAAAAAAAAATAGTTCTATTTAGACCGTCAGTTAGATTATCAAAAAATATTGTATACGTATTTTTTAATTTTTTATAAAATTGAGAAAGACTTCAAAGTGGGTCTTGTAACGTCAGTTGTGAGTAAAAAGTGCATTAAAATGTGACGTCACGCTAGATTTCAACGCACTGTGTCATCGTTATTTTTGTTTACGTGACAAAAGAAAAATAGGTGTCCAATATTTTTTATTAATCTACCTGACGATCTAAAAAATATTTTTAGCCAACATGCCTATTAATAATACGTAAAATGAAGCATTATTGTAACATTCATAACATGTCGTCTATAATAAACGGCAACGATTTTTCTTATAATAAAATAAAATACTACAGCAGAGACCAAAACAGTTCTGTAATAGCAAATCTGTCTCGATGTTGTTTCTATTCCTATACACCTCTATTACGACGTAACAATCTGAAACATCAGTGCAGAACCCTTTCTAATAAATGAGGTCGTTTCGAGTGAATTCCTTGAAGGTTCACCTTTTAAATATTTCTCACTAGCTTTTTCTCACGGCTTCCTCGTCGTGATATGCTATTAAAATGTATTCTATATTCTTCTCTAGGTGCGAGTAAATCTATGTTAAATTCATTAAGATAAAAGTATTAAGTTGTAAAGAGAAAAAGTAATAAAAAAAATCTTAGGCCCAGTTTCTCGTTCGCTTGATACATTTGAATCCACTGACAATTTGTCACAAATTATCCAACCGTCAGTTATCAACCGTTTATTTTGGGTGTTTCGAAACTGCATCATCGAAAAATTACATAATCGCTTGTTACATTGAATAATCGGCTTCAATTTATTTCGGTTGGCTAGCAGTATTTATTTACTTCATTCACGACTATAACGTAATCAGTAACTATAAATTGTTATTTTTTTATCTTGAGCGGCTGGATTGTGGAAGCCGCCAAGTTAAGCAAATCTTAACAACGGTTTTTGGCTGGGAAACCATTTTTTTTTTGGTCTGCTTATTTTGGGAACTTTGGTTTAGTCTTTGGATGGGTGACTACTTCTTTTGGATCGCTTGTTTTTGGATGGGTGATACTACCAGGGTAAGCAACTCTTACCGAGGTCAGTATTTTAAAATGTATTTTTTTGTTTTGCTTGTTTTTAGATGGTGTAACAAATGTAAATAACGTTTCAATAATTTAGATTATAATTATGTTAACATACCTTCTTGGTAAATTAATAGTCACTTTGTATATCTTATGAACCAGTAATATATTTATAACTGAGGCTATGTACTCAGCTTTCTCCGTACACTCAAAGACGCAACCTTATTTTGTAATAAAAAAGAAGACAAAAAAAACAAATGTGTCATTTTAACTACTTCGTAACTTCGTTTAACTACAAATTTTTAGGTTTATGCGAATTATTGTTTCCTTACACAATTAAATGAGCTAAATTGGCCGCACTATTCTGTAGTGTGATTGCCTATAAAGTTATGTTTCCTAATTATGACCCCTCATAACCGATAGTTGGAACTATGGCAAGTTACCAATAAGAAAAGTTATGAAAGTTATCTTGTCAAAATTGTTACAATCTGAGAGGGCATGATTCTGACTTTCCAACGCGTATCCTCTTTAGGAAGATAAACTTATGGGGCCTAGAATAATATTTATTGAGGAAAATCAAAGGTGGCTACAGTTTACATATGACTTTCAAACCTTTGTTCGATTATTAGAAGTCTCTGGCCTCTTAAAATCAATCTGATATCACTCTCAAACTCATGTTAGAATTCTAACAACTTTGTTTAATTTTAATGTTTGATGTACCTAACCTTCTAATATTGTTCGGTTTTAGAAATGCACACCTCTTAAGGTCAGAGGGGGGCTATTTCATCTTATTGGTATAAAATTCTAGTAAGCACACGTGCGAACTACGAGTATTTCAGCTACTCCTGAAATCGACTTCGGCAGCTGACTCTGGATTAAGGTGTTTAAGCAGAGACCGCTGTCCAGCGCAGATCGCCGTCCAGTGCAACTGCGATAGGCTGAGTTTAGAACGAGAGAGTACCGTAAGTCGTACTAACAGGAGAGAACCTGGTATGTAAAATCAAATAATAGACATGCACAGGTCTTTTGAGATCTTTTCTAACGAGATTAAAATATTTCAAAGAAATATAAATTAAAATTGTGACTCGAAAAAGTATTGTTATGACTGAAAGCTAAGAAGACTCTGGTGTATAAAACTAAACAAAAAGCATACGTACAGGTCTATTAAAATTAGTTATTTGATAATGAAATGATAATTGTTAATTACAAATTAGTTAATTGATAATACGAGACTGTGATATGTGAAATTAAACTATAAACATGCACCGATTTATACGAATTTTGTTACTTGAATATGACAAGAAATTATATACCTTTCGAAATAGACAATTGTGACTCGAACGTAGATGATACTGCGAAATACTACAAAATAGTAGCAGATATTGAATCTTATTGGATTAATGATCCAACTAGAATAATTATAACTAATCGTTTAGATGGACCTAGCACTGGGGTACGAGGTTCTAATCTATGATTAATTTATAAGACATCAGAGACCATCCTATTGTGAAAGCTCATCCGCTATATTACGTCATGCGTCTGATTTTCAGAGGGGGGTATGTGACTATACGCCATTTATCTCTATATTTTGGTTACCGAATATTATTTAATATTTAAAAATGCGCGTGGCCGCCACATGTGCGGCACACATTGAGACCCGGACATGCATGCTTGAGTTGCGGTCTCTCTGACAGGCAACCTCATAAACTATGAAATTCTATACATTTTAAAAGGATAAAAAAATACCGAACCTTTTAAAGAAACTCATAAATTGCCTCTTAATATAAAGCTGTCAATACAAGAGTAATATTCCAACGAAATTCTAACACGAACCAGACCCAAAACCATTAAAAGATGCACAAAAAAACTGAACTGAAGAGAAAGCAGGTAGTTTGGGGATGTAATGTAGTTGACGGGAGGCAGACGAAAGTTAGACACTTGGTTTTAGGCAGGGAGATAGGACGGCCTTATTGTCAGGATCGGGAGAAGTCGTTACTGGTCGTGATACGAGAGTGTTAGGGAGTAATAGGATAATTTGGAACCGATAAGCGATAGTCGAGACGTTGTAGCTATCGTTGTAATATGGTTGTAATGAATGTTAATAATTAAGATAATTATGATTTTGTCTAATTTCGTATTAATATTGTGTGTGTGAGTGCCAGAATGATTGGGTAAGTTTTAATCATAGTATTACATAGGCAGGGACAATTCACTAATATATTTTTATTATTATATAATATATACTAGCGTGACCGTGTATTTATCTCTTAATCCACACCTTGGCAGATATTTGTCACTAGCATTTGGTCTAGGGAAGCTGTGAAGTCTTTCGTCACACGTTACATGCTCTAATCCACCATTTATACACTACACAATTACTCATTTGATTATGGACTATTATTGACCTTTAACTGACATTATATGCATGGAAGGCGGATCCATTAATATTCACTTTTGTACAAAACAGGCTACATGGCCGCTCTTAATTGGGAACGTAGGACAACCAAATGTTAGTTGTTAAATTCTGCTTCTGTGTTCTAAGTTTCTGAGTTTTAAGTCTAAAAGTAAATGGAGTTGATTAGATCAACCCTCCTACAGACAGCTTCAAAAAGCGCCCATCCTGCCAACATATCCCAGGTGTATTAACTGGTAAGAAGAAATGATGAAACAAACTTCCCAGCACACATTTCTGTCCATTTCTGGCTCCTTTAAGGACTATATAATTAAAACAATAGTGATGCATGAAGTTAATTAGACAAAAGGGTTGCAAAGTGCATTATTTACCTAACGAAAGGAAGTTGGTAGGAGCGCTACGCTTGCATTGATAAATACGTTCATTTGAATAACGTTAATGAGTTACTTGACAATAGTTTAGATTCCCACCCAAGTGACCTGAGACCGCCTGTACAGCAGACACGTCGTACGTGTAATGCTGGTCCTAGAACACAAGGCCTTAGAGAAGGCTTTGCAACGGTCCAAGCTATACATGTTTCCCTAACCTTAAACGTGTCTTATTCAATCCTATGACAAAGGACAGTTTGTGCCTAAGTGCCTCTGCCATTGAGCGAGACGGACGCTATAATAAATAGCTCACCCTCGGCCTACTCAACCTTTACTAAAACAATACAATACTATGCAAGCGTACCGTAGGCTCAGTCTGATGCAGGTTCTTAAAATATTTTTTTCCCGTAGAACACTGATTATTTATGCAACATTAAAAATTCGTTAATATTTTTTTTGGCTGAATTCTGGTCAAAACTTATATTATTGTGGAATCATCGATACGTCGATGAAGAAGAAAATTCAAGAAGGAGTTACTTGAGATAATTATCTCATCGTCATCTTATTATCTCTTTATTATAACCATTATTTAAATCTTTTCTTATTTATTACATTTTTAAATATTTTTATAAAACACACACAAAAAAGAAAAAAATATAAAAACATAGTAACCCACCGATATCGGGAACAGGGTCCAAGCTACCGGTGGTCAAGGCTCCTGAGAGAGAAACCTCCTAACGATACGCGCCGTGTCCAGGAGTACCGCTTTCTGGATCAAGCCCTTAATGCAGCTGCCCAACAAGAGCCTCCTCAGATGTTCCTCGAGGCTCTTGGCTAATATGCTATTGGCCGCCAAGACTATCGGCACAATTATCGCTGGATTCACAACCCACATGTCGATAACCGCGCGAGCCAGATCAAGTTACTTACTTTTCTTGTCTCTCTCAGCCTTTATGAGGTTCTCGTCATGGTGGACCGCCATATCAACAATCATTGCGCGACGCTCTAGTCGGTCTATCACCACTTTGTCAGGCTTATTGGCAACAATAGTCCTGTCAGTGATGATAGACCGATCCTAATGCAACGTGACCGTGCCATTTTCGAGAACTGGGTCGGGCTCATACTTATACTCGTAGTAAGGCACTTCCGATTCCACAAGACTGTTTTTAAAAGCAAGTTGCTGATAGATAATCCTGGCTACCAGGTTGTGTCTATGCAAAGAGCTAGACTAGAATAACCAGAGATAATATGACGGATGGACGCTAAAAAAAACAGGCCACGGACGCTAAAAGTTCTACATCGGAACCATGTAGGACCCGGTAGAAGAGTCGATCAGGCCTTAATCTGCCATACCTCCCTGAGGTTATTAGTATCTAATACGACAAGTTTGCTTCAATTCTCGTTAGCCAAGGAGAGCGGGGTAAGGTATTCCGTAAAAAAATTGGCGTCTGAAATCGGCCTTTTTCCAATTTTAATGTAGCCAGTGTCACTCGCAAGGTTAAGACGAATTGATTGACGTAAGATTCATCAAAAGTGGCCAAAGCGTTTGGTCTCTAGATCGCTTCATAGGTACAAACATACATGCATACGTAGACTGTAAACACATTACCCTCCTTCGTCAGTCCGGTAAAAAATGCAATGTTTGACGGCGGCTGTTCTTTATTTTATAAGTGTTTATGTTGTTGGCTTGCTGTAGGCTTTGGTGCAAACTGTTAGTACAGCAAGCAATTGTTATTAAATAAATAAAAGCAAGCCTATATACTTAATTGAGTTATTTTTTTAAATGTCTAACGTATAATGGGATACAGCTATTTGATTGCAATATTTTCACGCATGGACTTTCTGGTGAACTATGGGCAAAAATAATTTTCCATAGTCCACCTTGGTGAACTAAGCGGGTGGACCATGGGCAACACACGAAAATTTTCTCATAAGTGAGCAGGGATGCATGAAACATCTGGGACGAAAAAATGTACCAACAAAAGATGCTTTTATTTTTCCTTGTTCGTTATAATTTTACGGACTCATTAATATTTAACCGAAAACGTTATACCCCAAGACGTTGTTACCCTTTTTGGTCACCTTTTAAGAGTAAACAAAAAGAGTAAGAACGTATTTGCTAAAATTTCTTTGAACATAACGTTAAGTTACACACCCTTCTTAGCAAACTGGTTGTGATAATGAAGACCATAAAAGTCCCTAAGTCCTTAAGTGATGCAACGACACAGAAAGAAAAGTTTGTCCCATTAGTGGCAAATTACCTTGACACTGGTATTTCTTGTCGGCAACACCTGACAAGTTTTCATTTTCTTGTTTACTTTAAAATAACTCTTCTGGTGTAAGGGCGCGACTCATTGAGAGATATTAACCAGTAGCTAGAAACTATTTTATATTTCACGAAGGAACTATTACTGTCAACTGTGTAATGAATGTTATAAGATTAGACAGCAATGGCAATGTAATATTTATTTAATTAAATTTTATGCACAAAGGAAGTTGATAAGTAGCTTTTAATGGGACCCCGTCCTAGAGTTGGTTAACGTAGCTCCAACTAGCACGGATGGTTTTGGCAGAATATACATATCGTTAACGTTGGCGAATTTTAATTTTAACAACAGATGCTTTTTTATTTTATAAATTAATTAAATCTTCTATGTCAATAAATCCGGTACATATAAAACCAATATTTAAGATTCAAAATTTAGTCATTTTCTTCCATATATATTCTTTTCCTGAGCCATCTTGAACCAGCCCCTGCAGTAGGCGTCAAGGTCGTTTCGCTACCTCGTGTTACTGCAACATTTTGTGTAACACTTTCCAAATCAAAATTTACCTAAATTAAATGGCTACGAAAATGTAACGATATTCCTGACCCTATTTACTGTGAGGACTCACCAATTAAGAAGGCAACCTACTTGCCTATTATAAGACTGAAAACAGACAACTAATTCGTTTTGGAAGGTAATTGAAATAGAAATGCTATAAAATAAGTGTTTTTTTTTTTAACTTGGTCAATTCAATAGAAGACGCCTAAAGGCAGGCACGCTCTTGCTAAAATATATCTGATAAAAGTAATTTCTGCATTTAATTTGTAGCTCCCTGGGCTACGTCTCTCAGGCGGCGTTGCGACGGATACTGTAAAATCCCGGTAAAAATAAAAATAAAAAAGCACAGTGTTAATACTAAAGCATAGTTAGCATTGTAAGAATTGATTTGACACTTAGTGCCATAGGCAACACAAAAAAGCAGTGTTTCACACCATTTAGTTATGTTTTTTGCGCCTTCTTAGCCACAGTTAAGATAGGCCAGACCATAGATAGGAATAGTTATGTTGAATTAAAAGGTCTATTCCAGATAGAAAATAGGAGATATAAGGAGATATAGGGTTAGAATCTATGAATTTCCGACATATATAATTAAATGTATTCTCTCCGTTGCATGTGCTGGTGTGCTGATGTGTTGTATGCCGCTGGGGGAAGAAGAGGCTGGCAACAATAGCTACGCATCGAAGAAATGTGTATTTATTTGTTACGCAAATAGGGCTACATTGGCTCAAGCCAGGGTACTAGTATAGCCCAGTGGGTTACTTAATGTAATGGTTGTAACTAAAACCGACCTTGCTAACGGGGCATAGCCTTTGCAAAGGATGTCGAATTGACATCATTAGTTGTTGTTTGATTTAAAAAAAATAAATTAATTAATAAATTTAAACCCTGGCCCAAGTTCTATGATATGATAAATAAATTCGATGCGATCCAGCATTTCCTTCGCGGGCCTGATCAATGCACGATAGCGATAAATTGTATCATATCTGAAGTTTGGAAATTAAACCCCATCCGAGTCGATGTGAGTTGACGCATCATTCCTGTTAGTGTCGAGAGGACGCCTTGTTTCTTTTTCGGAGGTTTTAAGGTACAGGCATAACGGCGTTAACTTGTTAGTGCATATATGCACGTAAGCTGAAATTAAAGTACATTTCCAGTAATTCGTTTGTCATGACTTAAGCCTTCCCCTTTTAAGGGTCGACTTCAATGGTAAATAGACTCCTCCGTTAGGAGTTAGGAGACAGTTAGCATTGCGCGGCTATTTGTAGGGGCGTAGCTCATGTGAAGACTCACCAATTAAGAAGGCAACCAACTTGCCTATTATGAGACTGGCAACATATAACTGTTTAGTTTTGGAAGGTAATTGAAATAGGAATACTATAAAATAAGTGAAGATGTTTTTGTTAAGCTTTGATGGTTAATTCGATAGAAGCCGCCTAAAGGCAGGCACGTTGTTGCTAAAATGTATCAGATAAAAGTAATTTCTGCATTTAATTCGTGGTGCCCTGGACTACGTAACTGACATTACTTTCTATTGTTATTATTCAGTCATTTCCATCCTAATGTCTTTTCATCATCATTATAATCTTCATGGAGACGCCATTTCGTGTACAAATCGTTCCGGGAAAACAGAAAATCTTCGACGTGATGTTGTCTTTCCTTATTAAGGTTTTTCAAATCTTTATTATTATCTAATACTTAATTTGGCGTAGCTTTGTCATAAACAAAAAACTGCCAACGACCTTGACCCAAAGTTTAGTGGAAAACACAACTTTCCATATTATTCTTTAATTTTAAAATAAAAAGCCTTGATAAACTGAAATGTAGATAATTAAATGGTCTTTGAGATTCTAAAAATATAATAAAAATAGACCCGGTGGTTTTTTTGCAATTGATGTTTTTTTTGCCCGCTTTAGACATAATTTTAAAATACAATAAGCTATACAAATATATTTTAATATTTTCACATATCAAATTATTAAGAAAATACAAGTTATAAATCTGCGCCTTACTACTGTAATCTTGTATATATGCAACGAATAACTTTTTATTGGGTGCCTTCTTAGGTAGCAAGAACAGCATAGATACATATGTACATAAGTAACTCATTTTAAGTATCCGTTGCACAACTGTCAATAAAAATTAAAAGTTTGGATGATCAAGTTTAATGAAACAAAATTATTTGGTTCTCCTAAAGCTAGACAGCATTTATGGATACAAATATATAATATTCCTAACAGAATATGCACAGCGTTGCTGACAATTCCACTATCTCGTTACAGAATATGTCGCATATTTTGAAATACCTTGTTTGCCGGTGCCGTAGCTGACAAATATTTTCACTACTCAAGTCAGAACATAATCCCTACACTATTTTCGCAAAACTCTCGCCTCTCGTCTCTGTATGACGTTGACTTTTCTCAGACGTTGTTAATTACATGAATGAGCTGCTGTCTCAAAGTCATAACATTGAAGCGGTTCTGCTCCACAGATATTATGAGCACAGCTAAAGTGTGGAACTTTCTACTAGCGTCTGTGTTATCTATTGAATAATTGTGACCTGTCAGCCTTCAAAGCAAGATTGAACGGCCATCTTTATGAAAAGCTCTCCAGCTGGCTTGCAGATCAAGAACTAGTAAGAACCGATGTGCAGAGGTTGTGATTATGCCACTTTCACGTTATCGTTTGGTTAAGCCATTTTACAGGAGAGACTCATGCCCATAAAGGTGCAGCTAATTGCATTGTTAAGTGTTTCGAATATAACCATTATTATGAACAGAACGAAAAGTAAAATCCTAGAAAGAAGATTGCCCATTGTATGAGGGATAAATTGTTGTGCCCTCAAGATTTTTGTATAATTTTGTAGAAAAATGCCTTACATATTATAATAGATAGATAAACCATTTATTCAGTGCACATAAATGACACACAAAAATAGAAAAAAAAAATTCACCCAGGTTCTCTAGATTTTTTTTCTGTTGTAATAAGTAACCCATTGTAATGCAATAAGCTGCATAAAAATGTAAAAATGAGTGCATGAACGGGTTGGCGTCCCGTGGCATTTTGATTGAAACGATATTTTATTTTAATGTAAAAATGTTGTAATCAGTCAAGTCCCTTAAATTTCCGATTATGGCTCAGCGGAATATTATTTGCAATGGCATATTTAGTCGTTACCGACGGCGGAGTGGCGTTCCATGCTCTCTTAGAAAATAAAAAGTTGATCAGTTCACTTAATGGGGAATAAGGAATAATATGATCAGGAAGACCAGGTGCGCAATACTCATAACTGACGTGCGTTTAAAACTAGATGAAAAAACGTAAATGAACCAAAAAGTGTAACCGTGGAAGTATGTAGCAGGTGGCGTTTTGTAGTTTCTGCCTACCCCATGGGGAAAAGGCTTGTGTTTATGAATGTAGTTTTGTGGATCATACAATATTCTCTTTTCCTTCACTTTTCATCTACATATGTTATCTACTTGTATTACGTCAATCTTACTAATATTATAAATGTGAATGTAAGTTTGTTTGTTACGCTTTCACGCAAAAGCTACTGAACCGATCATCATGAAACTTTGTACATATATTCTTGGAGGTATTAGAAGTAATATAGAAAAAGTTTATATAAAAAAAATGGCTTCACTGCGAGCGAAGCCGCGGCTAAAAGCTAGTATTGCTATAAAGCGAAACTTCGGACATACTGACAAAAACAAATGGTAAGGATTTCCAAAGCCCCTTGAAATTCACACAATCTATGTTGTACGCCCAACGTAGCACTGACGTACGGTCTTAATCAGAACTCACTCTCCATTTAGCTTCTACATGTAACTACAGATACACTGAATCATTAATTAATAGCCTATGGATTGGTTCTGGCAAAGTGTAATTGGATTCGAAAAATACGAAATTTACCCGTGATTTAAATACGACAAGGCATCGAAATACGACGCCGCGTTCAATCTCCGAATCAGATTACATAGTCTGTAAGCACCCATTTGGGTTTTCATCCCTCTTTCCTACCAAATCATTAATCTACATCATAGGAGACAGCTCGGTCGGCATAAAGCTTCCATTCATTAACAAATCAGTACGGTTTATAACAGAAATATTTTATGCTTTCACGAAACTGGCAAATTAATTCAGTTACACTCGCAATTACGATAGCTTTAATTTTGGCATTAGATTCTACCTCGCTTCAGTAGTTAAATCTACTTGAAAATTATTTTGAAAGCACACCGAATGCCTGAACTTTTTACCTGTATTTTATTCGCGTACCTATTTATGCTCATCGGAGCCGTCCGAAACATGTATGTTTTCTATAAGCAGCTTCATGACTTCTAGTTGCGTTTAACCATAATTATATTTTAAGCGTAAAAAATTTACGTAGGTATAAACTTGGCGGCCTTTAAGTAATCCTAAAGGGCGGGTCAAACAGAAAAGAAGTAAGATGAGGACGCTTCGCAGACGTGGCGCCCCTACAATAAACTTTCATACAAAATGTATAGAAGCGTCGTGATACAAAATGAACAGAAAAGACAGGGCGCGGACGAGACGCGGTCTATTCTGAACGCGTTCTCGTCCTAACGTCTTTTCTGCGTGTCCGGCCCCTAAAAGGCAGTTGTCTGCATGAATGTAAATCAAATTGTCGCGACCTTGATCGCCGTATTTTCGCTTAAGAGTTCCAATTTTAGGTTGCCAACAATAAATACAGTGGCAAACACGTTACGCAGTAGTTCCAACTGTTTGAATTATAAAAGAACGTGGTTGTTTGTCCAGTTAAAATTCATAGTCCCTTAATACGTTTAGTTGTCCATAAATTAATTATGAATACGAGGTACAAACTATACTAGAACTATTTAATTTGCGACCGCAAACAACCTCCATGTTTGCACATAACAATAAAAGTTTAATTAAGTTTGAAGAACTCTCTATAGCACAGAGTGTTACATGAATTGGTAATGTATAAAACACACAAAAATTGTGATTATATAGCCACATTTTTATACTTTTATGCAACAGTTACTGTGGAAAGTGCTTTGCCATCGAGAATAAAAAAACATCTAAGTAATGTTTTTTGTATGAGATTTATTTTCATTCAATATTATTAGAGTAATGAGTGGAATGTATTAATTGTAGCAGGTGCAAGCTGAGATAGGAAACTTTTTGGTCTCGTACGGGTTTTTTTTTTTATTATTGTTTATTTTTTTTGTTTTTGCTAAGGGTACGTTCACACAGAACACCCGTATTACCAATATCGTTTTTAACGGATCCGTCGCTACTAGGTGTAATGTTAATTATACTGTGGTACCTAATGTTCACACCTACCAACTTTCAACAAGAATGGACGTCAATACTGTTGTGTGTGTGAACTCGCTTATATAACTACCTACGCCATTGCCAAATTGTATACGGTTATTTATTGTATACGGTTAAGCGGACCTGTAAAACGGCCCTCTGTGTGAACGATCACTTGTCCATCGTGTCTCCTGTGCGGTTACCAAATAATTTTATTTTCTTTCTTTCTTTTAGTGCTATTCTGTAAAATACTCATCATGAAAACTTAGGTGAAGAGAACCTGAAGAACCCATCTAATAAAGGTGGGATATCAGTTTATTTCAAGTTTACTCCACCTAAGTTTTCTCGGTGAGTTGTTTACAGAATACACCGGCTAAAAAGCGCCGGATATTATTTTCTATTGAGAGGACCAGCTATCAAAATCCCTTTTCGTTAAATATCCATTTACAATAATAAGACACATTACGGCAAATAAACTTTTCTCTCTACTTCTCGCACAATTTAACAGAATCATAGATTGCTGAAAACCTGATTATTATCAACATTTATGTACCTTAAAAAGTTCATTTTTGTCCGTAACAGTAGATTATAATAAAAAATTCAAGACGTAGCCAAGCGAAAACAATCTGTCCCTATCAAATGGTTTTCAATAATTCTACGAACTTATTAAAGTTTATTCTTACAAAGGGCTCGATTTTATAAAAATAGATCTATAAAAAGAGATAGCTATCGTAAAAATTTATGAACAGTCATAGTAAAAATAGGTTTGTCATCATAAGGTCTATTTATGTTTGCTCCATCCATGATATCATCTGCTTATCTGAGTTCGCGACTCAGTATTGTCATTATGTCTATGTCATAGAATGGCATTGCGTATTAAAATGTGACACTGATAATAAAATGCAACAGATTTGAATTTTTTTTTCATAAAATAGCTAGTTTTATGTCAACCAGACATTGGTGAAAAGTTTTTGCTATTTTGCAAGAACTTGAAAAAGTATAACTTATCTATGATAGGTACCCGACTTAATAAAATAAAGTATTTAACAACTGACGAACGTATAAACGACTCTACTGTACTTTACAAAAAACCGTTATATATTAACTTCGTAACCAATATCAAAAGTTCAATCAAAATTGATTTTGGCGTCTCAAGTTCTTGTGAAGTTTGGTCAAGTAGGGACTTGAAATAAAATTCTAAAAGGAATATTTCAAGGTACAAAACCTTAGTAGCTCAGCCAGTAAAAATACAAAAATAACTGTTTTAACAAGCAAATCGTGCACCTGAATTTTAAAGCAGTTATCCTCAACCGATTAAGATGAAATTTTGTGTACACGTGTATTTTGAATGACAATGCGTGGTTAGCTAAGTGACGTCATTATAAATCCGATATGGCGTACGGCCCAAGATGGCGGACTAGGAATTTTTTGTGCACTGCCATAATACGGGTATCAAATGAAAGGGTCTGCTGAGAAGAATACGAAAAAATCTTGCTATAAAAAATATTTTTAATAAATAATTTATTTTAAACGATTTCTAGAGGGAATTATTTGTTGTGAAATGGCACACAAAAATCTCAGTTAAGACTACTTTTTACTACAGAATTTTAATGTTTTGAAATGTTTTATCCTACATGGATTTAATTTAAAAAAAAAAACTGAAAAAAAGTGCCGTTAACATTTGACACAAAAATAAAAGTTTTTATATATCTTGAAACTTTATCTTTACTTTTAAGATTCTCTCTTGTCCATAGTATTACTGCGGCGCGCCACCGCTTCCGTACTTTGTGATATTACGCTAGAATACAAAAAAAAATGAACTATACTTTTTGTCGTCCTATACCATTTCAGACAAGTTACTTGTCTTTTCTAAAGCATAATTATTTGTGCCAAGTATTTTGAGAATTGTGAAGATATCTCAAGATTAATCAATACTAGCGGACATTACCTAATGGTTTGATTTTATACTCTAGCTCTACTTTATAATCAATGATATGGTTGAACAACCTCGACCTGATTCTAATTATGAACATCATTCAAGTGGTAATGCCCAATCCGACTGAGTAATTGTCCCAAGAAGCCCTTGTATTGTAGGAAGGCGCTGATATATATTTTGTAATATATGTAAGAAATTAGTGTTTTTATGTTGGTATAAAATGTAGGTCTTTTATTTTCCGGTTACCATACCTAACCATTCTTTTGATCTAAATCACTAAAGTAAAAAATACAGTCGGTACAGTTTTAAAACTCTAATAGATATGAGCCTTAGTAATATTCGTGTACGCCCCAGACGAATATAATAATAATTAATTGTTTCAGGTGCTTGAGCCAGCCGTCAACGTTTTGGTCCAACGACTTTCGGATCAGGTGCGGGTCATCCAGCGTAATCGTATGTTGGATGATACTGTACTTGATCGCCTCCGAATTGAATTGGGTAACCGTGTCACTGCACCATCGTCGCAGGCTGTGATACCATCACAGTCCAACCACACCCCCAGCTACGCTGACGAGGAGAGTAGTGACAGGGTTACAAATGTTAATAGCCAGTGCAATGAGGAATTGAGGAGTACTTTGGAGTGTGCTATTCGGTAAAATCGCTACATGCCACCTGAACTCAGGCCACGATTACCTCGTTTGCCCATGCATAACTAAAATAGGGCGCTGGTGGCTGTTCTGCATTCGAAGTTGTCAAACTCTTTGAAAACTGCGAAGACCTCACTGACAAACATTCGGTCCTGTACTGCGCGGCTGTAGCGGCATGTTTTGTAGCCCACATCAAATTGCAGATGGCAGAGCTGCACGACCGAAACCAGCCGTATCGGCTTGGCAGTGCAGGATCTAACGTCGTGTTAGTGGGGCCAGAGCACTCATCGGCAAACTAATTTGTTTCAAGAAGGGCAATAGTCGTCCAAGAGGGATGCGCTTTGTGAGACGAACGTTTTCGGGGACTGATGTCAGCCCCCGAAACTAAACTTAGGAGGGTCTCGTTAGGCGGCTGGGTCAAGGGCCTGATCTAAAAAGAAGTACTGCTGGACACGGCTCGTATTGTTAGGAGATTCCTCTCTCTGGAGTCCTGACCGCCGGTAGCTTGGACCCTGTTCCCAATATCGGTGGGCCTCTATTTTTTATATTTTTAAATGTTTTTTTTTCTTTAAGATATTTTTAAAAATGAAGACAATAATAAAATAAATAAAATAATAATAATCACACATGGTGTCACATTTCATCCTACATTTCTAACAAAGCCTCTGCGAGTTGGTTTCGGCTCCTGGTAAACCTTACAAAGTTCCGGGAACCTAGGGTGCCGAGAATCTCAATGAACTAAATATAATAATAAGCTTTGGAACAGCAAAGTGCTCAAATACAGGATTTTTTTTGCTAAGAAGGGCACTTCAAATACTAGATGTAGTTCACACCGTACTTCATCTGGGTATTTGAAGTGTCCTTCAGGAAAGAAAACATATAAAAATTATACATGTTAGTAACTTCACAGATAAAAACGAACTGCCTTGTGATTTGCCGACAGCAGTCCATTAAATATATTGGTATCTATGGTAGAGTACCTATTTATATCTTACGCCTAGTCTTCGTGCTATATTTTCAAACTAAAAATTAAAAGTATTCGACAAGAGCTACTTCACCATTCATTAATTTTTTTATTATTTTTTATTTATCCATTTATTTCAGGCATCAAGGCCCATATCAACATATACAATACTATATTCATATAAACAACTTAAAAATACTATAATCGTCAACAATTACGCAAATTACAAATAACTCTCAATTTTTGTTCTATATTTAGAGACACTTGTACTCTAGCCTCATTTGTTTTGTATTCCCGTTTATTTTCTGCTCCATCAAGCTAGTGTGTACTTCGGTAAGGGCAACTAAGGTCAAATTTGGTCGTTTTTTTAACTCTGAGATATCGCTAACGTCACAGCCATGAAATCTTGATGAGATTTCTTGATAAAATGGTTGTGTTAGCCTTATCGAGATTATTGGCGCGTAGACCCCGAGTCAAGAGTCAAAGATATTAGAAAGCAGAGATGAGCTATGTACTTTAGATATTCCCTGCCGTATCAGTTGATTTGTTTAGTTATTTATTCACGCACAAATATTCCTGAAAATAAAAACATTTGCTGCGCTAAAATCCAAGTTAATTACTTTCGCCGGAATTACGTGTATTTATGGTAGCAGTAACGTTGCAAGCAGCAAAAAAGCAGCAAAAAAAACTGATTTTTTGCTTAATTCTCGAAAAGTTTTGATTTTACTGCAATTTGTGCTCAGAACAAGTTTATTCCTTGTTCAATTGTGCATAAAAAATCCTACATAAGATTCACAAATTATCCTTTATTCTCGACATCTCGAAGGCTTTCGATAGGGTCTGGCACGAAAGCCTTTTTGGTAAGCTTCCTTCATTCGGTCAGCCCGGTGGTCTGTGTGATTGGATCGCAGACTTCCTGAGAGATCGGTCCATTCGAGTGGTTATTGATGGCTGCTCGTCGGACCAATTGGATATTAATGCCGGGGTCCCTCAGTGGTCGGTACTCTCAGCAACATTGTTCTTGTTGCACATTAACGATCTGCTAAAACCCGGCACCTTTGGGTATGCAGATGACAGCACTGTTACTGAGAGATACTTAACGCACGGGCAACCGGGCCACAGATCCGGTCTCTCCGTGAGGCCATGGTGGAGCGCTTGAACTTGTCCTTGCAGGCAGTCTCCGAATGGGGTGATGCCAATCTGGTCAAGTTTGATGCTGCTAAAACCCAGGTGTGTCTTTTTTCCGCTAAATTTCACCCGGCTCCAACTTTCCGTGATGTAACCGTGCCAATAACGGACCATCTTGAGCTTCTTGGCGTTACGTTGACATCGACCCTCAATTTTGGGCCTTATATTGAGACAAAGGCTCAGCTGGCTTCCAAAAAGTTGGGGATCCTTGCGAAGGTGAGAATGTAGTTCACGCCGGAACAGCTGCTCAACTTCTATCAAGCGCAAGTTCGATCGTGCATGGAGTACTGTTCTCACCTCTGGGACGGTTCTGCCAAATACCAGCTTGATGCACTAGAGTCGATCGAAAAGCGAGCCAAGAGACTTATCGGCAATGAGGCACTGGTCAAATCAAAGCTCCAGAACCTTGAACATCGTCGCCGAGTTTCCAGCTTGTCGGTTTTTTAACGGTTACATTTCGGGGAGTATGCGATGGAATTGCATGATTTAATTCCACCAAGCCCGTTCCATCATCGGAAAACCAGACGCACGGTGATGCGTCATCGGTACATGGTGGACATCCCACCCATACGCTCAAAACGTTTTGGGGACACTTTTATTATGCGTACAGCTAAGGAGTGGAATTCCCTGCCGGAGTCTGTGTTTCCCGATAGCTACAATCTAGGGGTCTTTAAGTCAAGAGTGAATAGGTTACTTCTAGGCAAGCGTGCTTCACCGTCGACCACATCATCGCTTACCATCAGGTGAGATAGCGGTCAAGCGCGAGACTATTGACAATAAAAAAAAAGAAAGTCAGATGTGACAGAGACAAAGTCGAAGATGGAGTGAGCTTACCCAGAAGAAGCCTGTTAACTCCAACTTTGAAGAGATCCTGGTTGTATGCGTTCGGAAACACAGACGCAGACAGTGAGTTCAAGCTCAAAAAAGTATACAATAATAGTAGTTAGTGTAGTTTCAATGCCATGAACATCCAGTTTTTAAGTATTTTAAATGGCCCTAAAGTCGGAATAGCTAATAGTGCATTCAATATATAAAAACATACCAGTACACCTAAATATTAATGTAATAAAACCATATTTTAAATGGCGCACAGATTTAGTGCAAAAAATAAACACAAAAAATATTGTTTGACTCATTTCTCGAAAACTAAGGACAATTTGTGAATCTTCTGTAGGATTTTATGTGCACAATTGAACAAGGAATAAACTTGCTTTGAGCACAAATTTATGTAAAATCAAAACTTTAGGAGAATTAAGCAAAAAACTGATTTTTGGGCCTTTGACAACCCTTTGACAGCTCATCAGTGAGAAAAGAGAGAAAGAGCGACCGAAGCGAGCTCGGCACCCCGTTATTTTAGACCCTGCAGACAGAAACCCGTCGACAGCGTTGCTTAAATACTAATCGTACTTACCTATTCTATATTAAAACCAATGTCAACATTAAAATAATTAAAAAAAAAACATCTTTTTATTATCCAGTAAGTGATGGGCATTATTCAGAAAGCCCGGTCAGTTTAATTATTTCCATAGTTTTTATCATATTGCCTACTCATGTTAAGCATTTTTCAAATTGCCCGGGCATTATGAATAATGCCGTATTAATCACTTGGTTGATAAAATATACAAATTTAATAAACAACATTTACCATGCAAATGTTCGTACACGTCATTTCAACAAGAATCTCAAGATATAATTGAAAAACGTTACAGTAAGATCTGTAACAAAGACTGTCTAGAAACGTAGCTGGTTTCTAGACAGTCTTTGTTCTTTATCTGAGTATTTACGACTCAGTAACAGGTTTAACCTTTCAACTAAACCCACATTAAAGACAATTCATCAAACGGCATCGTACAACTCATTTTGTTTGAAACAAACCATATTGATTTCTAATGTTCGAAAGAATCAAAGAGACACAGTAGAGTCGTAAAAAAGACTGCCATAAACAATGAATTCGGTAGGTACATACACAGTCACACCTGTCATCATTATCTGCTGCAAATAATTCGATGAGATGAATCATGTTCATGTTACCCATTCAGGCAGAATTTGGCTTTCAGTTGAAAATCAGGGTTTTTGTGAACAAAAACTTTAAATAATAAGTAAACATCTCAACTAAGGTCTATAAATTAACAACTTAATCAATAGATTCTGCAGAAAATCTAGCCGATTATTGTTTCTAGGGTTCCGTACCACAAAAGTAAACCTTATAAGATCACTTCGTTGTCAGTTTCCGTGTGGGAACCTTTTTCTCAGGAACCTGTGGAGGAATCAAATTGAATTAATATCATATATTCAGGTCTATAATCCCATGGAGCTGTCAACAAATCAAACTTCTAAATCAACTCCAATTCGAAAACCGTAAATTTGTAAGTACACAAAAAAAAGGTTAACTTATTTGCAGTTAGTAAACTGACCACTACCTATGTCGATGTATGTATAAGGACAACAGTTTTCCAACGGCAAAATTAATTAAGTTCCACAATCCAGTTTATCTTTTCGTTAGAGCAATGTTCGTTATATTTCTGTAGCTCATAAGCTTGCATTGTTTATGAGCTACAGAAATATAACCTATTTATTTTGGAGAATTTACTTGTTTGTGTTGAACCTTCGGTGCGTTAGCCCGACTCGCACTTGGCTGGCTTTTTATTTTATTTGTAGTAAGGTAATCTGTTTAGCGTCGCTGACCCTGAACCCGTTTCCATTTTGAAGATAAAAAAACCGGCCAAGTGCGTGTCGGGCCACGTTCAGTAATAGGGATACGTAATTGCATAACAATGCGGACTAAAAGGAGGGTTTTTTGTTGTTACATGAACATTAAAAGGGTTTCAATGGCTCACAACGTCTAAAAACGGGCCCATATAATATTATCTAATTGATGTTACAAAAAATATTATCTAATTGAGTACCAGTGCGGGTAGAGGCAAGCGTTTGCTTGCCGTAAGCACTTAATAATTTGAATACTGCAGTATTGCCGTTACGAGCTTCGTTATTGTTTGTAAATATTTGAAGATTTTTACGAAGATAGTCTTCGTTAAAATCTTCAAATATTTACAAACCGAAAACAAATATTTTAGTATGAGTATTTTCAAAAAATCTATTCAACTACCAGAAAGTAAAATCACATTATTAATAGATAGAAACAAACAACCAACGTTAATAAGCTACAATAAATAATCTTTATGAAGGACGTCAATTGCGAAAGAGCCGATAAGAGCGCGCGTTAGAGCCACGGGGAATGGTATGGTTCGTTCATGGATCCTCGCACGCATGCTCTTTGTTAAATAAACTTTCTCAACACATCTTTCGGAATTTGAAAAACATCTTGAATTTATTCACTATTTTGTTCTCGAAAGTTCTTCGCCACTCAATTAGTGATGTAATTGGGTCGGATATTGACTTTATAGATGGAAATCGACAAAAAATATATATTTCTATAAGATAATATTATGAAGTGGTAAATGATGATTTGTACATAATTTCAAATTGATTTTATTTATATATTTTATTTATGATGCGAGTCGCACGGTATCGGTCAATGTGGCGACGCCTACGTCTTTCAACTGAAAGGATGATGATGATGATAAAAAAATATATAAGCCTTTAAATAAATAAAAAATTCAAGTCTTATTTTTTTGAATTAAGAAATCGGGTATCTATCGATATCGATAATGTAATTAAAAAAGCAATGTGTACTGCACTGATGTGATCTTAGTTGAGTCTACTACTCAAAATCTCTACTCCTCTCTACTACTAAATATTGACCTGTGACACGAATGTCAACCTTACGGCAAACGCAATTAAATTTATAATTACAACCACTAAGAATACCGCCATCTGTAGTCGGGTATCGGAATTTGCTTGGCAATCAAATCTAGTTTGACTTTAGATTAAAAAACGTCGAAAATACTTCTGCACTAACACAAAATAGATTCCCCCGCCCGCATGCGCCGTACGGACCGGTACTGACAACGATTCCGCCCACTCCAATGCGTTATTCGATCTTAAACATTATTGATCTATAAATCATTATTATGAAGGACTAGCTGTGCCCGCGGCTTCGCTCCCGTTAACTGACTTCCTACACTACCTGCCTTCCTACCTATCAACCAGTTTTTTTTCTAGGGTCATGATTCTTTCGCTGAGAATCTTAACACCGCCATTCAGAAAATTACTTCAAATGTACAAAGCCATCTATCGAATATGGAGTTCAACTGTCAGAGTATCTGAATTGCGTGTGTTGTGATAATTTTATTTCTTGAACACTTTAAATTAATCTAAATTTTGATAGGGTGAACCAATTGCGATGAAACTAAAACTAAGTAATATTTCAAGTTATCTATATTGGTGACGTACATTTCACGTTATGTGTGTACAGACAAACAGGCAAAAATTTCATAAATGCTGGAAATGGGTTCTGTTGGTTATCCTTTAAAACCCTAACTATGTACAAAAACGACTTTTCTACAGATTTACTATACGTATTGATGTTATCATTTTATTTTTGTATGTTTTTACACGGTTTATTAGTATATTTTTACCATCTGTTTTAGACAGCTAAAACGCTATTTAAGTAATTTTTCAATAACATTTGTAAAAAGTGGTCATTGAAAAATTATTTTTTTTACTGTTCGAAGCACATTTTATAAGTTGGTTGACTATTACTCGTAACCGATCCAGGCCTTCCTTGCCATCGAACTTTGTATGGTTAGTCTTTGGCTTAGAGGCATCCCATAGTCCAGCAACAGCAAGACGATGTAATGTCTTTCTTGCCTCGAATTCAACCATCATGTGCAGCGCAGGGATATTGAGGTATCTCTTAATCGCTGCCGTAGGTGTTGTCCTGAAAGCACCCGTGATGCCGAGACACACTGTTATTTGTAACCTGGTGAGTGGCACTTTGCACGAGGCAAGCTTTGTTCTTGGCCACCATACTATACCGCCGTATGTGATAATAGGGGTTATCACTGTCCGGTACAGCCATAGTATCACTTTGGGCTTTAGCCCCCAAGTTTTACCGTAGGTGGAACGACATATGCCGAACACTCGTAAGGCCTTTGTCGTAATATTTTTCACATGAGTTTTCCACCTGAGTTCTTTATCAAGCGTTACACCAAGATATTTAACTTCGGTGGACCAGGGCAGCTTTATTCTATTGAGGGAGGGCTCTCCTAGGTTTCCTAGTTGTCTCTTCCTCGAGAATGGAATAATGACTGCTTTGCTTGGGTTGATAGAGAGGTGGTTCTTTGTACACCATTCCTCTGTCATCCTCAATGCCTGTTGTAATAATCCAGAGACTATGTTCGGGCATTTACCATTAACCATTATAGCTATGTCATCTGCATACCCTACTGTGTAGAATGGTCCGGTATTGAGTTTGGTGAGTAGCGAGTCTACTACCAAGCACCACAATAATGGTGACAGCACTCCAACTTGCGGACAACCTCTTGTTGTTTTAGCGCTAAGTCTGTCTCCCATCAGTTCCGATCTGACTATTCTGCTTCTCAGCATGTAGTCAATCCAGTTGCACGTGGTATCATTGAGGCCATGTTCCTTAGCAGCAATGCGTATGGACTCAAATGTTGTCTTGCCGAAGACTCCCTCTATGTCGATGAAAGCCCCGACACATATCTCTTGTCCCTCTAGTGCAGCCTCGGCTCGACTTACAACATAGTGCAATGCCGTTTCCGTAGATTTGCCAGGGCTGTAGGCGCACTGTAGTTTATGTAGAGGGAATACTTTAAGTGGTCCCTCTCTTAGATACCTGTCTACCAGTTTCTCCAGAAGTTTAAATTTTAAGAGAAAGGATGATAGACTGATGGGCCTGTAAGCTTTAGCTTCTTCATAAGTCGGTCTGCCCACCTTCGGTATGAAGGTGACTTTGACCTCTCTCCATGCCTTGGGTACGTAACCAAAGGCTATGCAGGCTCTGTAGAGCCTACTGAAATGGGGTATCAAAACAGATGCCCCTTTTTGCAATAGTATTGGGTAGATGCCATCCGGACCTGGGGATTTGAGAGGTTGAAAGCCCGCTATGGCAAGCTTCAGGTTATTTTCATCTACCACTTTCTTTGCCGTGAGCCAGTTGTTTTTGGACGTGTGCCTTGTGACTGGTTCCAATATACAATCCTGGAAGTGAGTCCTAAACCTCACGCCTAGAGTATCCTGTCCAGTTTCCGTGAGATATCTTCGTTTACAGATGAGAGTGGGTTTGTCTTAGTCATGGACATTGCTTTGCACAACCTCATTCCATTCGGCCTTGCGTACCTCCGTGGTATAACTCTTCAGCATGCTATGATAGCCAGAAAAATCTGTCCTGGCTTTTGCATCATTAAAGGCCTGACGTGTTTCCTGACGTATTTTATCTAGTTCAGGAGTCCACCATGGTACCTTTTTGCAAAAGGCTTTTTTCTCTGGGTAATTATCTTCCCATGCACCGAGGTGTGTACTCTAACAATAATTATTGTAAGTATTTAATAAAACAATAATAATTTAGGTAGATACTTCGACATTTGTCGTTCGTTTGTTTGTTTTAATAAATATGACAGTTTGTATGTTGTAGCAAACCATTATGCTTGAAAAGTGAAAATTAATGATTTAATGACGTCACACGTAGGTACTTCCAATACTAACACGCGCGCATTGCTAATTTGTGAACAAGTAAAAATTATTCCGCGCGCTTTTTCTTTTCGCTGTATTGTTTTTATTTGAAAATATCGTCAAGTAATTAAGAATTTATTAATTCGACACCGCCAGAAGTCTCAGAGGCAGCGAAAAATGCTACTCTAAGCCTCTTGCCCGAAAAATCAGCCGATAGATACTTACAAGCGTATCAAAATTTCATCTTATGGAAAACAAGCAAAGATGCAAATTCATTTTCAGAAAGTGTGTTTTTAGCCTATTTCATGGAACTTTCTCAAAATATAAGTCAAGCTCATTGTGGTGCTACTATTCAATGCTATAAAGCACTGTGAAAACAAAACATGGTATTGATATCAAGTCATACTCCAACTTGCTGGCATTTCTAAAAAGACAAGACAATGTGAGTAAAAAGTCGAAAGTATTTTTGGCTGATAATGTCAAGAAGTTCCTAAAAGAAGCTTCGGACTGCCGATATTTGGCAACAAAGGTCGGCTTAAACGAAATTATTGTTATTAACTTCTTTCACTTTCGTATTTCTTTACAAGATAGGTGTTTTGTACGCAATTTTTATCTTTTTTCAGGTTGTATTAATATTCGGCATAAATGGTGCATGTAGACGTCAAGAGTTGGCTAACATCACAACTAGTGATGTCGAGAACCATGGGCGGGTACTTCTTGTCCAGGTCAAAAACACAAAAAATATTCCAAGATCTTTCACAATACCTTTCACGACATAGTGAAATAATTCGAAGCGCTTCGTTCAACAAAAGCGATGTCTAACAGATTTTTTCAAAATTACTAAAATGGAAAATGCCTAGTGCATTTGGCAACCCATTGGCATAAATAAATTTGGAGCAATGCCGAAACAAATTGCCACTTTCTTAAATTTGGATGATCCACATGAATACACAGGGCACAGTTTCAGAAGGTCCTCAGCTACATTGCTCGACGATTCAGGTGCAAACTTATTGACACTAAAACGCCACGGAGGGTGGCGAGGTGAACGGTGTAGCCGAGGACTACATAGATGACTCGATGAGAAATAAAGAAGAAATTAGCTCCCGCATTACAAGGAATATAAATTTGAAGCCAAGTGTTGACTGTCGACCATCTTCGAGCACACACGCTTACATTCCACCATCGTCGCCACCGCAGCCGCCTCCGTCGCCCCCACCGACTGCAGGACTCTGTGGTCTCCTTTCTCCTACTTTCACCCAAGAGAGTGAGAGAAAGACTGGTGAAATTGTAACTAATAATAATAATAACAACATTAAAAATGCCAACTGGCAACGTAATAAATATAAATCTCTTTAGTAAAGTTAGTGATAGACACAATTGTAATACTAGAAATAAAGATAAGTTAGATCAACCATCTTATAGATTAGCTAAAGTACACACATCTTTCATGGGGTACTGTATTAAAGAAAATTTAAAACAATAGTTAAAAGTACACTTTGTAAACAAGCATATTACAAATTAGATGATTATATTCAGTATAAGAATGCTTGGAAACATGCTGATCCTGCTCCATAGAGCAATCTTTAATGTGGACAAAGTCAAACTGGTTGATTTGTATTATATTCATAATTATACTAACGCTTTATTTTATCTACTCTTTTTGTTTTGAAAAAAAATATGACTCGCACACTGTTCCGTTGTTGTTTAATTAGATAATTTTTTGTTCAATTACAAAATCAGCTTGATCAAACAAACACACTAAATTCATTTGCCCTAATTGAAACTAACGAGATGGAAGTGGATCAACTCATCATGGGCTTAAAGACTGACAGTGCACCTGGATATGATAATATCAGCAGTAGATTTCTAAAACAGTTCAAATCTATTCTTATTTCTCCTCTAATTAAAATCTTTAACGATAGCTTAATGACGGGTGTGTTTCCAGATTTTCTAAAGAGGTCCATTGTGTGCCCAATATACAAGAGCGGAGACAGAAATCGTATTAACAACTACAGGCCACAAAAAAAATCTGGCAAAAGTTATGAATACTCGACTTGTTAACTATCTGGAAAAAAATAACTTGCTTTCAGTAAATCAATACGGGTTTAGACAAGGCAAATCCACCGAACAGGCAGTAAACAAGCTTGATTACTTGTCAGTTCTAATTTGGATAGAGGGAAAAGTGTCTCTCCATTTTCCTGGATTTAGCAAAGGCATTTGATACGATTTCTGTTTCCCTACTACTCAGTAAGCTAGAAAAACTTGGAATCAGGGCTACACAACTTCAACTTTTTACAAGTTACCTGTCTGGACGTACCCAGTGTGTTCGAGTGGGTGAATATATGAGTGCTTACTTCCCTGTCACACACGGTGTTCCGCAGGGTAGTATATTGGGACCGACATTATTTCTCGTGTATATAAACGGGCTTACGAATCTCAACCTTACATTGGGTAATATCATCTCCTTTGCCGATGACACGGCCTTGGTGTTCGCCGGTGACACATAGGTGAGGTTTTCGGGGCCGCCCAGGAAGGTTTTGATAGGACAAAAAGCTGGCTACAGAGAAATATCCTAACCTTAAATATAGACAAAACCAAGTATGTCTGTTTCAGTATACAGCAGGCAACCCAAATCCAACGTGGACTAAATATTAAATCGCATGATTGCCCCTTGGGAGTTAACTGTGATTGTCCATTAATTGAATGCGTGAACTCTATCAAGTACTTAGGTATTATCATTGACAGGAACCTTAACTTCAAGGAACACGTAAAACTTCTCAGCTCTAGAGTACGCAAATTAATTTTTATTTTTAAGAACTTGCGTCACGTTGCGGATGCCATACTATTGAAACAGATATATTACGCTCTCTGTCAGTCGCTCCTAACATATTGTGTCACGTCCTGGGGTGGTATCTATAAAACTACGCTAAAGGCAGTGGAGATAGCCCAGCGAGCTGTTCTGAAGGTAAGCACCTTCAATCCGATCGACTTCCCAACCGTAAAGCTTTACAGGTTGTGTGATGTTTTAACTGTTAGACAATTATTTATTCTTAAAGTTATCCTCCAACAGCACACTAAACAGTCGTATAACCCACTACTACTGCAGAGACATCGTAAATATAACGTATGTAATATGCCACCAACATTTAAAACAAGATTCTGTCAAAGATTTATCGGATTTCTTGGTCCATTCCTCTATAATAAAATAAACAAATTAATTAATATATACCCATTGACATTAAAGGAATGTAGATTAAAAACTTGCTGTTTCTTACAGAATCTTAGTTATGAGGAGACTGAACAGCTATTGGAAAAATCACAGTAAATATATATATATATAGATAGCACTCACACACATGCACACACTCATACACACATACACACCCACACACACACATACACACTTACATACACACACACACACACAAACTCACCATGCTACACCTTAATCAAATATACTAATTAACTTTACAATTGAAAATAATAATATGTAAAATATACTTACCTACCTAATTTATTAAAGGATAGCACAATCGATCATACCTTGTACTTGGACTTGATGATGATTAACTACTGTTTTAAATAACTTGGGGGAAAGGCGCTGATAACCGAAATACAGGCTCTGCCTAGTTCGGTTACAGATGCTAAACTCTTTTTGCTATCATAATATTGTTGCCAAGTTGTTATGTAACTTAGTATTAAGTTGTTAGGAAAAAATAAACATTATTATTAATTTACCTATGTTTGCAATATTTGTAAGTATGTGCAAACCATATTCCTATTTTTCAAGAGAAGGAATTTACCTGTTAGTGCTTGTAATACTTATATGTAGTATAGTAGTGCTAGGTGCATCGAACTCACGTATACGAATTTATTAATGTATGTACTTTAAAATTGTAAAAGCTTATTTAAAAAAAAGAGTAAGTATGGAGTTTCTTGTGCGTTCTTCTCCATAACAATCTACTTTTCCGAATGCACGGTAGAATAAATTTTTATTACTTGTTAATTTTAATTGCTAACGTTCGAAAGTACCGCTTAATGGCCTAGTCGAAATAAAAACATTTGACTTTGACTTTGACTTTGAATAATCAATTTTACAAATTATTCAAATCTTTCTAACTGCTTTAACAAGTAGTTAAAGATTTATTCGTTTAAGAAAGTCCGAGTTATATTTATTTCCTCGCAAATATGTTATAAAACGTCGTATGATATACGTGCGCTTTGATAATTACATCCTCTGCATTCTTGTAGCCCTCGCCTGCGGCTCGGGCTAGCAATATCGCTTCGGCTGTAATTTTCAACTTACCGCATAATGTACTATTATGTTAAAAGTGCGGAAGGTAGGTGTCAAAGTCAAAGTCAAAGTATTTATTAGTGTGTTTTTTGGTGATACAGTAGGTCTGATAGTTAGGTTTTGGTGACTCAAAAAACTACCCATTAGCATACACTATTTAACAATATAAGAATTTAAAATCGATATTTCATACAAATTAACAAAATTTCAATATTTACAATACAATCAATTTTTGAATAAAATATTTAGAATACAATTAATTATTATAATAAATATACAGAATACAATAATTAAGTCAAGTTTTTTAATTCACAAGCATAAATAAATAATTATCATTTAGTGGTGATGCCCGATGAGTGAATAAATCGACACGAGTCGGGCATCATCATAAAAAATATATCTGAACCAAGCAAGAAATTAATAAAATGGCGGGCTTATTCAAGCGCGCTCAGCATATCCACAGATTAACTAATAGTTACTTGGGCAAATCTACTGCGCATGTGCAAATATGCAAAAAGGCACGAGCAAAATATACGTTTTTCCTAACATATTTAATGAATTTTTAAAATTAATTTATTGATCAAATGTGATTCTAGAGAATTAAAATCGCCTTTTTTGAAGTATTAGTTATATTTAATATGAATTATAATTTGTACTTAACTAATTTGTAAAACTTTTCTTAAATAATAAAAACTCTATACGTCTGGCAGACGATGGAGTTAAAAATTTAAAAAATACAGAAAAGTAAAAAGCTCTTGTGAAAAAATTTGACACTTGCCGCACCGTTTGGCTGCTTGGAAAACGCTCTTTTCGAGGACATGCATTGTAAACTAATTTTTATTTTTTTTCGGTATGTATACAGGGTGTCCCAGAAATCGACGTCAAGCCGTAAATGGGTGATAGACCAAGTTATAACAGTTCTCAGAAAAATACGAAAAAAAATCTATCTCATGTTTTTAAAAAATTATGTTCACTTTAAAAATTTACTAAAAAAATCAATCCCTGTAATGGTTCTTTAACTCCAATTGCTACAAATCCCATAATTTATCTAATTGTTTTATTATTATGTAATCTTGAATAATGCTTGTGTAGATTTTTGCCTAAAATTTAAAGCCAACTCCTCCTACTTAGAAGAAAATTAAACTTTTTCAAAACCAAATTATTAAAATTTACTGTTTCGCCCAACTTTAACTGACTGTACTGAAAAAAAAATGTACTACGCTAGTTTGGCAAGTAACATGAAAAATTGGCGCATTTAATAAGGATTCAAAAATGGTGTAACACTTGCTAGATTACGTTTCCAATAATTGGTCAAATTTTATTTTGTAAATAGCCTCGGTTTTTACACAAAATGTCCATACTTCCTTAAAATGACTTTAGCTTACCTAAAGCTTTGCTAAACTCCGTTTCTAGTTCGATAGAGACGTTACGTAATTTAAGAGCAAAGTTATGATAGTGACTCAACCTTTTTACTTTAAGTCAGGACCAGTTTTCTCATCTTAGAAAAAAAAAACAGAAATCGACGTCAAGCCGTAAATGGGTGATAGACCAAGTTATAACAGTTCTCAGAAAAATACGAAAAAAAATCTATCTCATGTTTTTAAAAAATTATGTTCACTTTAAAAATTTACTAAAAAAATCAATCCCTGTAATGGTTCTTTAACTCCAATTGCTACAAATCCCATAATTTATCAGAACAATAACTACTGCTAATAGAAACGGAGTTTAGCAAAGCTTTAGGTAAGCTAAAGTCATTTTAAGGAAGTATGGACATTTTGTGTAAAAACCGAGGCTATTTACAAAAAAAAAATTGACCAATTATTGAAAACGTAATCTAGCAAGTGTTACACCATTTTTGAATCCTCATTAAATGCGCCAATTTTTCATGTTACTTGCCAAACTAGTGTAGTACATTTTTTTTTCAGTACAGTCAGTTAAAGTTGGGCGAAACAGTAAATTTGAATAATTTGGTTTTGAAAAAGTTTAATTTTCTTCTAAGTAGGAGGAATTGGCTTTAAATTTTAGGCAAAAATCTACACAAGCATTATTCAAGATTACATAATAATAAAAAAATTAGATAAATTATGGGATTTGTAGCAATTGGAGTTAAAGAACCATTACAGGGATTGATTTTTTTAGTAAATTTTTAAAGTGAACATAATTTTTTTAAAACATGAGATAGATTTTTTTTCGTATTTTTCTGAGAACTGTTATAACTTGGTCTATCACCCATTTACGGCTTGACGTCGATTTCTGGGACACCCGTATAAGTATGCATGTATACATTTACGTTCATTTTCATCTCATCTATTCGAAAAGGACGACTTGGTTCGCCTTTAAGTGCACCCAAAAGTGGTGTATTCTATAAGAAACTTTTAGCCGGCAGTAATGAGTTTTTATAAGCGCGCCGCAATTCTCTTTGCCGAGCACTTTTTGAATCTGGAAAATCTTAGTGTTCAGCGCCAAAGAAATCGAACGCAAATATTGTTTGAATAAAGACTGGCTGGTACGACGGCCCATAGTCGCGCCGCAAGCTGAATAAAAAAAAAAAACAAATTAAAAACGCGTGAACTACAGCCCGCGTTTTCGTCAATTTTCACGGATTGTTAGAAATACATGGTTTTGTTTTGAAAAATGAGTTCTTCAAGTGACAGTGAAAGTATAGAATTAATTCATGAAAGTATTAGAAGTGACGCGAGAAATGTGATGGATAATCTGTTAACCTGCAGAATCCCAGGAGAAATATATGTAAGCCTATGGTTATTTTATTGAATGGAGAAATGCAAGAGGCGCTAAGAATTTATCAAAATCTGTGTTTTTGGCCTACTTCCAGTACTTATCCAAAACTTAACAACCTTCCACTCTTTGGAGTACCTACTCAATGCTAAAATCAACAGTCAGTTCTAATAACGACGAAAACTGGACACTGGCCTATTCGAAATTAATAGCGTATCTGAAGAGGATGTCTGATGGATTTAAACCTAAAAAATCCAAAGTTTTCTCAGTCAAAAATATAGAGACTTTCATTAATGAGGAACCCGACAACGTCTTTCTTGCCGTAAAAGTAAGTAAATATGTATATGATGGATGAGTAAAGTATAACCATAGCGTTTTAAAATGCGCGTTTTATTGTAACCTGTACTTCGATAGATACTTGTCTTATTCACATTCAGTTTCGTTACACGTGGCTTTAATTTTCGGAGTACATGGAGTTTGTGGTGGCAATGAACTTTTAAGAATAACTGTTGATGATGTCGAAAATCACTCGGATGATTTACAGTTAGTAAAGCTGACAGACACAAAAGCAAAAATTAACCGAACCTTCGTAATCCGAGGAGAATACAAAACTATTTTACAGAAATACCTAGACTTGCTTCCTGCTGATATGAAGACCAATCGGTTTTTTATCCTTTATCGAAATGGCAAGTGCTTCAAACAAGTCATGGGAAAAATAAAATTTCTAACATGCCACAAGAAATCGCTACTTATTTGAAGTTACCAGATATCAAGATTTATACAGGACATTGTTTTCGTCGTACTTCTGCTACCCTTTTGGCAGATTCTGGAGCGAACTTAACTGTTCTCAAGCGACATGGAGGATGGAAGTCGAGTGTTGTTGCAGAGAAGTATATAGAATATTCCATTGAGAACAAGGTGAAAACTTGTGAACGCATCGTGGAAAACATTAAATTGCAATCTTCAGTTAATCCATTCATGCCACTGTGGCCGCGCCCATCTACATCCAAACAACGAGATTCACCGTCACATTTTCCTCAAAATGAGCCAGATTCGGACATTATTTCAAACACGCAGCATATAAAATTTACAACAATCTCAAATCCTAATTAAACTGTAACAATAAATTTACATAATTGCGAAAATGTGCCAAATGTAAATATAAGTTTTTAGTTGTTTTATTACCAGATACGAGTACTATTTAATTTCAATTAAGTTGTTACTCTATGAATAGCACAAATAAAAAATGACCCATAGTGCCCGGCAGCCTGCCTACCCTCGATTACGGTAGCGATCGAGGTTACGGCATGGCAAGGGGTGCTAAGAATCTCCGGACGATATCCGGCTACCCCAACAAACACCGACGACTGGACCTGGCAACGTACAACGCGCGCACACTTTGGACCGACGAGAAGATCACCGAACTCGAAGAGGAATTGACGATGAGCAGATTACGATGGAGTAAGACCGAAGAGAGGGGAGGATGCCTTTTCTCATTATCTTACTAAGTAATATTATAAATGCGAAAGTTTGGATTGATGGAAGTTTGTTACTCAATCACGCCAGAACGGCTGGATGGATCTATAACGAGAAATAGATTATAGTCCGGAGTTCTTTTAGGATAAGAAAACTCTTTTCGAGCAGGCGAAGCTATTATGTAATACAGATTGATCACACATAAACAGATAGGCACAAACTTTTTGGACACTAACACAAAGTTAACCTTTTTAGATAGTATTTGCACAGAGTAAAACTAAACAATTCTGATGAAATACCATTTAATCATTTAATACAGCAAAAGAAGCATATCATAAACAAAAAAGTTCGAAAATTGATACCACAAGGGGATGCTGAACAGCAGTAACAGTCTTTGATAACTGTATCGGTATAGATCTTTTTCTTATCATTGAAAATATGGGTAGCTAAGTCTGCCTTGGCATTTCGGTACTTAGAGTTCCGGTTTAGTTTTTGGTCACGACTTCCTTCTATGTCATATTCTACACCAACAAGAATATCACTTTTATGTTGCTTTTCATGTTTCTTTTTGTTTACTAACGAATCTTCGTCATAGAAATATACATTTTCTGGTTCGTCATCATAGTAGAGGTAATCATTTGTATGGGTTTTACACGGTTTCTTATGTTTAGGAACTTCCTTACAGATATTGGGTTGGTAATTAGAAGGTAAACCTTGCGGGTAAGGCACTGGACCCGCTGGAATTGCCGGTGGAAAAGCCAGTGGATAGGGCGCTGGAAAACCAGCTGGAAAGCCTGGAAAGCCCGCTGGATAGCCCATCGGAACACCAGAAGATCACCGAACTCGAAGAGGAATTGACGATGAGCAGATTACGATGGAGTAAGACCGAAGAGAGGGGAGGACTCGATAATCCTCGAATCTGGTAAATTGCTCTATTTCCGAGAGGGTGACGGTTTCCCAGGGTGGTGTCGGGTTTATCGTCCACAAGTCCCTTGTGAACAACGTGGTAAAGATCGAGAGTGTGTCGACCAGGGTGGCGTCCCTTATATTCAGAATATTCTCGAGATATTCGCTGAAGGTCCTACAGGTCTACGCTTCGATCTCGGCACACCCCGACGACGAGGTAGAGACCATGTATGAGGATATCTCTTTAGCCATGCATAGTTTCAAAACTTACTTCACCGTTGTCATGGCGGACTTTAACGCGAAACTAAGGCAAACGAGACGAGTATGAGCTGCAAGTGGGGCAATTTGGAGTTGAACGGTGGAACCAACGGGGTCACCTACTGGCCAGTTTTATGGAAAAGGAGGGCCTCTATATGATGAATTCTTTCTTCAGAATTCGTGACCACAGGAAGTGGACCTGGCAAAGCCCCGATGGTGCAACTAAAAACGAGATCGATTTCATCATGTCGACCAAAAAGCAACTGTTCAGTGATGTGTCTGTGATCAATTCGGTAAAAACCGGGAGCGATAACCGCATGGTAAGAGGCACATTGAACATTAATAACAAGCTTGAAAGGTCTCGACTGATGAAATCTACTGTCCGTCCAGCACAGATCCAGAACCAAAACCCCGAGACCTTTCAGCTCGAACTTCAGAATCTTTTCGAGAGCCGGGGGTTCGTGGAAGCTGTCCATACGATCGGGTCTAAGTTTTTCAAGACCCGCCGTACAGATATAAACAAAAAGCTCTCTGATTCTACTCTCAAGCTCATGAAGGAGAGGCTTGAGTTGATCCTGCAGTCTACAGACGATGCGTTGAAATACAGGCAGCATAATAGAAGGATCTCAAAGTCCTTGAAAAGCGACCTCCGCTGATTTAATACCGAGCGTATTAAAGACGCGATTGAGCAAAATAAAGCCTCCAAGGTGTTTTCAAGGAATCTGGCTATTGGGCAAAGCCAGCTCACGAAACTGAAGACCGACGATGGCAGGATCATATCCGCCAAACCGAAGCTTTTGAGGGAGATCGAGACATTCTATTGGCAGTTGTACACATCGATAAGCAAGCCCGCTGCGAGTCTAGCAAACGACCCAAGAGCTAGATTGACCCGACACTATACCAAAGATATCCCGGACGTCAGCCTGTACGAAATTAGGATGGCTCTGAAACAGCTTAAAAACGACAAGGCGCCGGGTGATGACTGACTGATTATTGATTATGTATATGACTTGTAAAAATCTGTCCCTTACGTACACTCAAAATAACCTTCCTCTTACTCTACTCTTTCTCAAAGTGCCTATGGTCATATGCCCAGGTGGCGCGTTAAATACCTACTTATTCGGGAAAAGCAAACCTTAAGAGTGATAGATTTATTGTGTGCCTTAAGAGTGATAAATTTTGTGTTTTTTAAATAATGGCCTACAACTATCAGTCTTTTTCAGCTTAAACACAGCACGTACACACTTCTTTTGAGCTTTGAACGCAACATTTTTATCAGTGGAATTTCCCCAAAACATTATTCCAAAACGTGACGTCGATGAGACATACGCTTTGTATGCCACCAAAACTACAAATTCATTTGATATCTTCGCAAGATTATAAAGTGCATAGGAATACTGGTTTATTTTTTTAGAAATAGCTTCAACATGGCATTTCCAATTTAAATATGAATAGTGTTAAAAAAAGTTAATTAAAAAACATTTTACAATAAAATTAATATCACGGCAGTGTTTTCTCCGATTTTTTTTTCTCGAAGTGGTGGTGGAGAGGAATGATTGAGACAATCACACGAGACAATGGATACCATTATTCTCAACTTGTCTAGGCGGGTCAAAACTTTATTAAAATGAATGAGCATTTGATTTAGCATTATCTTTTCAAATATCTTGCTGAAAACCGGCAGCACCGATACTGGTCTATAATTATTCGTGTCTTTACTGCTGGATTTAAAATGTGGTATAACCTTTCTATGTTTCATTAGATCCGGGAAGACTCCTTGATCTACACACAAATTAAAAATTAAAGCTAAGTACGGAACTATAGTCTGAATAATGGAAGTACAAAGTTTGATGGACATTCCCCATAGATCTTCGTTCAGTTTGATCTTGATTTGCTTAAAAGCTTTTATTACTGATATTGGGTTTATATGTGAACAGATAAATTCAGTCGGGCAGGCTGAAACGTCAGCGTTTAATAAACCAGAAGCAAGCGAGGGCGAAGAATTTAAGGTTTCCGTAGTTTTAATTGGTATACTGTTAAAGAAATTTACAAATTCTTGGGCAACTTATTTGCTTTCTCTAATAAAGTTTCAAGCGAGTAATCAGTATTATTTGTCTTGTTCCTATTCGTTTCATTGTTTATAATTTTCCAAACTGTCTTGATTTTATTTTCTGCTGTTTTAACCTTATTGCCAATGTATAAAGCCTTAGCAACTTTACACGTATTTCTAAACATTTTTGAATATGTAGCAACATACTTATTAAAAGTTTCAGTGTTAATATAAGGCTTAAGGCCATACAGCTCGTAAAGTCTTTCCCTACTTTTCCTGAGTCCTTTAGTCGCTCAGTCAATAATAAAAACTTAGGGCATATAGTTTTAGTTTTCTTCTAAAAATTATTATTGAACTCTGTTTGAACCACTGAGAAAACTCTTTTAAATAAAATATTACCATCATTGACTGTGAGATCTTGATCACTTAACTTACTCATTAAAGTGCTGTTAAATTTATTTAATTTACCAGATTTTATTGGTCTGGATTGAATCTGCACTTGTTGTATTGATATGTTAAACTCAAAGGTTACCAGTAGCCCACTATGATCCGAAGGCAGACAATTTATAATGGCTTTGTCTAAAGAGTTGCAACAACAAAAAACACTATCAATACATGTAGCAGTAGTGACAGTTGTTCGGGTTGGTTCCGTAAACACATGCGACAAATTAAATGATTTAAAGAGATTTAATAATCTACTGCTATCTGAATTATTTTCTAAAATATTTACATTAAAGTCAATCTGAATCGCAGTCTTTACGATAAATTATATGGAGGACGGGCAGATAGACCCAGAACGTACATAAAACGCATTTTATATTCCTCTTTAGGGCCTTTATAATAATGGCATCAATTTACTTTTTATGAAGCAATGCTACTAAACATCATGTTATTTGCAACAAGCAGAAAAAATGGCTTCGAAAAGTGATAAACTTTAGATACTTATTTGCAACCCATGATGTACCCTAACTGGTGAAAACAGGCGTTCTATTACATAATACATATAATGATGATTATATTATCTAGCGTTATAGTATTATCTGTGTTCTCTATCCTATGTTTTTACAATGTATTTTCATTATTTTATTTTACCACTTTGTTTGCGTGATTAATATGTATATCCATGCCAAATTATAGTTTTCTAGTACTAAGAGTCACTGTGATAAGCTGCGGATAGACGGACATGGCGAGACTATTAGGGTTCCTTGTTGACTACGGAACACTGTTACGGCTAGCGAAGTAACTAATTCAAATAGAAATTATTTTAACAAATATTTTTCACAATCGCCAAAAATCTCACGTTACAAAAGTAAAATAAATTTAAATAATTGAATGATGGATATTAACGTTATCGTTTGAATACAAATTTTGATTGGACGTTAGTGACATTTTGATGATGGCTTTTATGGATAGTATACAATTTCTATTTGGGTGTTTAATTGGATATCAAATAAATACGAAGCAGGTTTTTCCATCAACCGATAGCCGCCAGTCTTACCTAATTGACAGTGGGTTAGACGAAGTCAAGTTTGCCATGAGTGAACCAGCTACTTATTTTCTTATCCCTTCCAGAACCCTTTTCTCATTATCTTACTAAGTAATATTATAAATGCGAAAGTTTGGATTGATGGAAGTTTGTTACTCAATCACGCCAGAACGGCTGGATGGATCTATAACGAGAAATAGATTATAGTCCGGAGTTCTTTTAGGATAAGAAAACTCTTTTCGAGCAGGCGAAGCTATTATGTAATACAGATTGATCACACATAAACAGATAGGCACAAACTTTTTGGACACTAACACAAAGTTAACCTTTTTAGATAGTATTTGCACAGAGTAAAACTAAACAATTCTGATGAAATACCATTTAATCATTTAATACAGCAAAAGAAGCATATCATAAACAAAAAAGTTCGAAAATTGATACCACAAGGGGATGCTGAACAGCAGTAACAGTCTTTGATAACTGTATCGGTATAGATCTTTTTCTTATCATTGAAAATATGGGTAGCTAAGTCTGCCTTGGCATTTCGGTACTTAGAGTTCCGGTTTAGTTTTTGGTCACGACTTCCTTCTATGTCATATTCTACACCAACAAGAATATCACTTTTATGTTGCTTTTCATGTTTCTTTTTGTTTACTAACGAATCTTCGTCATAGAAATATACATTTTCTGGTTCGTCATCATAGTAGAGGTAATCATTTGCATGGGTTTTACACGGTTTCTTATGTTTAGGAACTTCCTTACAGATATTGGGTTGGTAATTAGAAGGTAAACCTTGCGGGTAAGGCACTGGACCCGCTGGAATTGCCGGTGGAAAAGCCGGTGGATAGGGCGCTGGAAAACCAGCTGGAAAGCCTGGAAAGCCCGCTGGATAGCCCATCGGAACACCCATTGGGACACCCATTGGAACACCCATCGGGATACCCATCGGAAAGCCCATATCTATGTCGCGTTGAGCGCTAACTGGCGGCGGAGTTGTAGTCTTTGTGGTAGTTACTGGTTTCGGAGTGCCTGTTGGAATATTATTCGGGATGTTAACTATTTCATAAGGCACATATAAATTCACCAAGGAGTACACTATTGTAGTTCTTGTACATTTATTACTATAACATCTAGGGGTCATCTTACCAGTCTTGCTCGGAATCCTACACACGCATTGGTCACCGTCTTGGCAATTTATGCCAGGAAAATTTTGTTGATGTAAACTTCTTAAACCAACAGGTTTAACCTTTGAATGATTATTGTGCAAGTCTACATAACGGTTGATATATTTGGAGGGCAATTCTGTAACTTTAGATTCTATTTCAATATCATGTAAAAAACTAATTTCTTTTCTTTCAAATTCGTCAAAATATTGCGAATTCTCTTTAAAATCGTCTGAATGAGTGAGAAGATCTACTACAGGCCATTTTCGTTTTAATTTTGGTGCCGAAGTTGCAATGCTTCTTTTAGTACTTTTGACCATTGATGAAATATCTTCTTCGTAATTTTCTTGAATATGTCGCTTTATAAGAATATCGGGTATTTTGCTGAACTGGTTAAATCTCGGTTTTCTACTTTGTGTTTTTGTTAAATTCTTTGTTGTATTAAGTACTGATTTGCTTTTTGGAAAATCTGTTGAATCATGTACATCTGGAACATAAATATTCACATTATTAATGGGTAAGCATGATATTTCTTCGTAAGATAGTGTATTTTGCACAAGATACTATTTCAATTTACCATTACCTTGAAAGAGTTGATCCTTGTCATTTTGTTTCAAATTAAGGCCTTGACTATCTTTTTTCAAAACGAAATTATCTGTCCCGGAAAAATAAATTGAGAGCAGTAAAAATAGAAACACAAAAAACATAACCAGGTAAAACAAAATAGTACATTTTAATATTTGTCACTAGGCACTACCTCCGAGTCATCTACGTGTTCATATCTAGATGGCCACGATGGTCATGATTACACATTGTAAATTATATTCATGTATTCTTTTTATTAATTTATGATGAATATTGTTAAATTAATCGTATTATTTTGGTGTGTCAATGGTTTCAGTACGAGCCCGAGTGATTTTTGTGAGATATGTCTCAACCACACTCTTTGCAAATACAAGGTATTACTGTTGTGATGTTTAACAATATTATGTAATCGTTTTATATAATTGTTTATTTTTTGTGTTCGTAGGCACAAGGACCCGGGCCTTCCTGCATATCTTACGACAGTTCAGCAAAACTCTCGATTCAGGATATCCAAGAGCTCGTCAACAGAATAAATGAAAGGAGAAACTTTGTTGCCATGGGTTACTCCAAAATACTTCCACACGCCGCTAACATGAAAAAAATCGTAAGTAAACTTCATCTTTATGGAATTTTCTACGAAAACCGAGCTATTTGTATAAGACTCAAAATCCTCTAATGTTTTCTTCTTTATCCCAGTTCCGCTTTATTTCCACTTTTTATTATAATTGATATATATAAAAAATATATTCCCCAACATCGCCTCCAAAACCTCGTCTCCAGTACGCCAAACCGGCTTGAAACTATACCTAATCAGAGCCCGAGGAGACAATACTAGTTATTTAAATGTAATGGCGTAAACCATACTTATAAATGATGTTTGAGTTTTTACCATAAGTTAAAAATGGTTATTTATTGGTTTCTATTTTTTTTAGTTAAAAACTTATGTATAATAAACTATAATTTCAAAGGAAGTTGAACAAATTTTATATGAAACTTTTTTTATTTCAAAACTCCGACTTCTATAGTTTAGGAGAAATTGCAATTTTAAAAGCGTAGTACTAAGTTTTAAAGGCCAGTGTACATACACTACTAACTTATCCTACTATATCATTCCTAATTTCATATTTAAATTATCCACTCATCATTTTAAATATGTAACATAAAACATGTAATTAGTTAATAGTAATCATACTTATTATATCCAAAAAAATATAGAATGTTTGAAGCTTCGTTCACTTTACGCGTAGGTAATTCCACGCTCTTTATGTGGTGAAGGGGTTAGTGGACTGTAGTTTGTATTTAGGCTGGTAATTGATACAATTTGCTTGTTTTATTAATTATTTACTATAAGTCACATGAATACGTGTTGGTCATAGACCACACGTGTATGCGTTTAAAGACGGAACCACACTTACGTGGCGTGGCGTGGCGTGGCGCCTTCCGACGCAGTTGATTGGCTACAAAACTCGTTGCGTTACGACATAGGCTGGAACAGAGTCATTTGATTGATGGATCCTGCGCCACGCCACGCCACGACACTTAAGTGTGGTTCCGACTTAACTACGGACGTACTCGTATGTCGTCAGTTCCTTACAACAGATATCCCATTATCACAGATAATACTAGAAATAAAAATAATGAAAATGCCAATATTTCCAATATTTGAATTTTTAGCGCTGGTCAAATAAATTAGCATCCTTCGCCCAACGATGGGCTGACCAATGCGATGCAGCGATACAACCGGATAGAGAAGATCAATGCAGAGATTTAGGTTAGATATTTGCTTACATAATCGAAACAAACCGAATTTTAAACAATAGCGTAACAAAATATAGCGCCTATAATTCCTGTGGATGTGTACATCACAAGCGTGACTCCAGAGCGTAGGGTACTGGGTTCGATTTCCACTTCGAGGAAAGTATTATGCAGTTTTTCCATTAAACATTTCTCAGTGACAGCAGTTTGGAATTTGGCGCTATGATGCCTCCTTGCCTTGGAACCAACGTTAAGCCGTTGGTCTCGCACTCGATCCGGTTGTGTTGAATTATCGTTTCATTGGGCTGTTAACGTGAGGAATGCAAGAATGCATCTGTGTTTGGGCATACACCTTGTTCAATAATATATCGAGTCGAGCGATGGCTGAGATGTGCTGCCATGGCCAAGTTTCGGTCAGAAGGTCTATTATTATTTTTAACCCAATGCGTGTTTCGTCAAAGTAAAATCTCCGCGTACAGATTTAGCTTTATTGGAGCGTGCAAGCCCTAACACGACGTGTAGGGAGTAGAGAGACAAACCAATAATAAGCCAGCCGTTTCCAAGTGGTGCGGTAACCAACAAACAAAAATTTATTTATATAGAAAGACTAGCTTTTGCCAGCGGCTTCTCCCGCGTGAATGGTGAAATTTATCCCATGGGAAAATATTTCCGAGATAAAACGTATCGTATGTGCTATTCCAGACTATAATCTATCTGCGTGCCAAATTTAATCCAGATCCGTCGAGCCATATGAGCGTTAAAAAGTAACAAACATACAAACACACACATACACACATAATTATACTCACTCACAAAATTTCGCCTTTAGAATATTATAGTGTGATGGGATGAGACCATTTTACAGTAATTGGGCACTAATCCAAACTCTGACTGATTAGAAGATTAAATTCAGGGCACGGTCAATAGTTGACTAAAACAATATCTCTTTTGATCTTGTCGACTTGGGTTTACAATACACACAACACCGTAAGAGACTTTCGACCTGGCCATGCGACGACCCTTTTTACAGAAATGAAAACGCGTAGTTGCATTGTCTCCCGCGCCTGTCTACGACTACCCTAAATCATATATACTAATACTAATATACTAGTCATACTAATATTATAAATGTGAATGTAAGTTTGTTTGTTACGCTTTCACGCAAAAACTACTGAACCGGTCATCATGAAACTTTGTACATATATTCTTGGAGGTATTAGAAGTACCATAGGATACTTTTTATTGAAAAAAAGTATATTTTTATAATGGCTTCACTGCGAGCGAAGCTGCGGGTAAAAGCTAGTAATATTATAAATGTGAATGTAAGTTTGTTTGTTACGCTTTCACGCAAAAACTACTGAACCGGTCATTATGAAACTTTGTACATATATTCTTGGAGGTATTAGAAGTAACATAGGATACTTTTTAATAAAAATAAAAAAAAATCGCTTCACTGCGAGCGAAGCCGCGGGTAAAAGCTAGTATACAATATTTCAGAAAACTTAAAAGTGGGACAAAACATTGGCAGCGTTATGGGTCCTTCACCCGGCCTCAGCGTCAAAGGATACGTTGAGATGTGGTTCATACAGATTCTACACTACGCCGGAAGTGTCACTTATTACAATAAGTGAGTAAGACGTGCACAGTACTGAATAGTAAAGCCAACTTAACCATCTATTAAGTGAACAGAGTGATTTTAATGTTTCCACAGCACAGGTACGGAGAGATAAAACAGTGGGCTTATTGCGAGTTTTTACTCACGCTCAATCGCGGTAACGTAAACGTTAATTTGTATTGAAACTAGATAAGCGCCGTCTGGTGACGGTAAAGAGAAACCTCTTTTTCTGTATACATATTGACATAAGAGATCGTTTACGTTATCATGCTCGAGTACGTTAAAAAACTCGGAACAGGCCCACTGAATGCCTCGGCTACGCTGGATCCAGGGCCACTATGGTGTAGTACCGCACCGGCGGCGGCGGCGTAGCGCTACGGAATAGCAAAATTCCTCGCCTAGCTACGTAGAGCTGCATTTTCAATTTCTTGGATGAGATTCTATAATATCCTTTTTAGGGTTCCGTACCCGAGAGGTCCAAATGAAACCCTATTGCTGTCACTCACGTGTTTGTCTGTCTGTGTGTCCGTCGTCTGTCACACAGGTTTTACAGCCAAACAGTTGGAGCTACAGTCTTCATTTTCTCACATTATAAGCATCTTTTTGACCCATACAAATTATTAAATAATATTATTAAATGTTTTTAAGGGTAGCTCCCATACAGCTAAAGAGGGGCGTAAAAAAATATTGTCCTAGGCCATCGAGTTGGGTATGGTCACTTATAACTTGTTGAGTAGATTAACATAATATATTTTGTTTAAAAAAATATTGGAAAACAAAGGAATGAGACGCTCCCAAAGTCAGCTTCTTTTACAAAATATTGTTCCGAAGTATTTTTTAACTTCTCATTGACCTATGAACTTGAAATTTGGTGCTAATGTTTATTATTATACCGATATATTGATGGATCAGATTTTTGCTTTGAAATTCCCTCATTTTTCTATGACAAGCAACCTGATTTTACGTTTGTTACGGAACTCTAAATATGGGAAGACCGACACGCACTTGGCCGGTTTTTTTTTTATATCGATATAAAAAATTTAATTATTAATTTTCGTATTCCGATATTGGTTTGCTAAGGCACCAGGCCTTAGCAAACCAATATCGGAATACGAAAATTTCATAGTGTAAGCTAAAATTTTAAACTAGAGTCTAATGTTGGTTTTTCCTCAGTTCCAGTTAAAACATTGTATTTTATTTTTTTATGTTGTTCACTACCATTACAGGTTACAGGATTACAAGGCTAATTATTTAACACAACTATTATGGGCTAATACAGAATTTGTCGGATGCGGCAAAGTTAAATTCTACGTAAGTGTTTACCGTTCGAATTTATTTGATTTATTGAATAACGAAATTATGGGTAAACTTACGTCTGCGTGAACCTGGCAGATCATTTTCCAGCAGAGCTTAAAAAAATGTGAGTTCTAGTCGCATGCAGCATAGTTCTGGAGTTCTTGATACTTTTTGGAAATAGTTCTAGCCTTTTTCCCGGAAAAAAAAGGTAAATGAAAATATGATCTGCTAACTTCCGGTAGCTGATCATTTTTTCCAAAACCAAAATTTTATAAGTGATTTTGGTGCACAAAGATGAGTTCTATAGTTCCTGATACATTTTAGAAATAGTTCTGCAGAATTACACACAAAAAAAAAATAGCAAACATTTAAAACTCATTACTGAAATAAACCAATATGTTTTTTAAAACTGACGCTACTTATATAAAACTACAGTTGCCGTTTCTTTTTTTGGCAAAAATAATTAGTTTAGTGCTTGAAATAATAAAAATCAATAAAATATAAGAAAAACGTACTCTCAAGCGATAGTAGCTTTGTTATAACCGTAGCCAAAAGCAAAAACCAAGACAATATTCAGTTTTCGATACAAAAAAAAACAAAACATAAAATCTAACCGTAATCAGGCCGAGAACTCCTCCTTTCCTTATACGCCTATATTAAGACTAGACGCAAAAATGAAACAGAATGCCAGAACTCTCAATCAAGTATCAGCAGAGCATGGTTGAAGATTTAGATGAATAAAAATCAAGAAATTTTTCATAGTTCGTAATAAAAAATCCAAAATCAAATATCAGAGGTACTGAGGGCCGGATACACCTCGTTTTCTACTACAACTGTATATGCACTTTGTAAAAGTATGCTACAGAAAGCAATAACTCTCAATAAAGTATCAGCAGAGCATGGTTGAAGATTAAGATGAATAAAAATCAAGAAACTTTTCATCGTTCGTAATAAAAAATCCAAAATCAAATATCAGAGGTACTGAGGGCCGGGAACTCCTCGTTTTCTACTACAACTGTATATGCACTTTGTAAAAGTATGCTACAGAAAGCAAGAACTCTCAATAAAGTATCAGCAGAGCATGGTTGAAGATTAAGATGAATAAAAATCAAGAAACTTTTCATCGTTCGTAATAAAAAATCCAAAATCAAATATCAGAGGTACTGAGGGCCGGGAACTCCTCGTTTTCTACTACAACTGTATATGCACTTTGTAAAAATATGCTACAGAAAGCAAGAACTCTCACTCAAGTATCAGCAGAGCATGGTTGAAGATAGAGGTTAGCAAAGATCAAGGAAATTTTCAGTTTTCGTTATAAAAATTCAAAAATAATATATCAGAGGCACTGAGGGCCGGAACTCCTCGTTTTATACTACAACTGTATATGCACTTTGTAAAAGTATGCTACAGAAAGCAAGAACTCTCAATAAAGTATAAGCAGAGCATGGTTGAAGATTAAGATGAATAAAAATCAAGAAACTTTTCATCGTTCGTAATAAAAAATCCAAAATCAAATATCAGAGGTACTGAGGAACGGAACTCCTCATTTTCCACTACAACTACATATGCACTTTATAATAATATGCAACAAAAATCCAGAACTCTCACTCATATAGCATATTTTTACAAAGTGCATATACAGTTGTAGTAGAAAACGAGGAGTTCTCGGTCCTCAGTACCTCTGATATTTGATTTTGGATTTTTTATTACGAACGATGAAAAATTTCTTGATTTTTATTCATCTTAATCTTCAACCATGCTCTGCTGACACTTTATTGAGAGTTCTTGCTTTCTGTAGCATAATTTTACAAAGTGCATATACAGTTGTAGTATAAAACGAGGAGTTCCGGCCCTCAGTACCTCTGATATTTGATTTTGGATTTTTTATTACGAACGATGAAAAATTTCTTGATTTTTATTTATCTCATCCTTCAACCATGCTCTGCTGATACTTTATTGAGAGTTCACGCTATCTGTAGCATACTTTTACAAAGTGCATATACAGTTGTAGTATAAAACGAGGAGTTCCGGCCCTCAGTACCTCTGATATATTGTTTTTGAATTTTTATAACGAAAACTGAAAATTTCCTTGATCTTTGCTAACCTCTATCTTCAACCATGCTCTGCTGATACTTGAGTGAGAGTTCTTGCTTTCTGTAGCATACTTTTACAAAGTGCATATACAGTTGTAGTAGAAAACGAAGAGTTCTCGGTCCTGAGTACCTCTGATATTTGATTTTGGATTTTTTATTACGAACGATGTAAAATTTCTTGATTTTTATTCATCTTAATCTTCAACCATGCTCTGCTGATACTTGAGTGAGAGTTCACGCTATCTGTAGCATACTTTTACAAAGTGCATATACAGTTGTAGTATAAAACGAGGAGTTCCCTGCCCTCAGTACCTCTGATATTTGATTTTGAATTTTTTATAACGAACACTGAAAATTTCCTTGATCTTTGCTAACCTAAATCTTCAACCATGCTCTGCTGATACTTGAGTGGGAGTTCTGGCTTTCTGTAGCATACTTTTACAAAGAACATATATAGTTGTAGTAGAAAACGAGGAGTTCCGGCCCTCGGTACCTTAACTAATTTTTTTTTTTACTTTTTATTACGAACAATGAAAAATGTCTTGATTTTATTCATCTTAATCTTCAACCATGCTCTGCTGACACTTTATTGAGAGTTTTTGCTTTCTGTAGCAATTTTACAAAGTGCATATACAGTTGTAGTAGAAAATGAGGAGTTCTTGGTCCTCAGTACCTCTGATATTTGATTTTGGATTTTTTATTACGAACGATGAAAAATTTCTTGATTTTTATTTATCTCATCCTTCAACCATGCTCTGCTGATACTTTATTGAGAGTTCACGCTTTCTGTAGCATACTTTTACAAAGTGCATATACAGTTGTAGTATAAAACGAGGAGTTCCGGCCCTCAGTACCTCTGATATATTATTTTTGAATGTTTATAACGAAAACTGAAAATTTCCTTGATCTTTGCTAACCTCTATCTTCAACCATGCTCTGCTGATACTTTATTGAGAGTTTAGGCTTTCTGTAGCATACTTTTACAAAGTTCATACATAGTCGTATTAGAAACCAAGGAGTTCCCGGCCCTCAGTACCTCTGCTATTTTATTTTGGATTTTTTATTACGAACGATGAAAAATTTCTTGATTTTTATTCATCTTAATCTTCAACCATGCTCTGCTGATACTTTATTGAGAGTTCACGCTTTCTTTAGCATACTTTTACAAATTGCATATACAGTTGTAGTATAAAACGAGGAGTTCCGGCCCTCAGTACCTCTGATATATTATTTTTGAATTTTTATAACGAAAACTGAAAATTTCCTTGATCTTTGCTAACCTCTATCTTCAACCATGCTCTGCTGATACTTGAGTGAGAGTTCTTGCTTTCTGTAGCATACTTTTACAAAGTGCATATACAGTTGTAGTAGAAAACGAGGAGTTCTCGGTCCTCAGTACCTCTGATATTTGATGTTGGATTTTTTATTACGAACGATGAAAAATTTCTTGAATTTTATTCATCTTAATCTTCAACCATGCTCTGCTGATACTTTATTGAGAGTTCACGCTTTCTGTAGCATACTTTTACAAAGTGCATATACAGTTGTAGTAGAAAACGAGGAGTTCTCGGTCCTCAGTACCTCTGATATTTGATGTTGGATTTTTTATTACGACCGATGAAAAATTTCTTGAATTTTATTCATCTTAATCTTCAACCATGCTCTGCTGATACTTTATTGAGAGTTCACGCTTTCTGTAGCATACTTTTACAAAGTGCATATACAGTTGTAGTATAAAACGAGGAGTTCCGGCCCTCAGTACCTCTGATATATTATTTTTGAATGTTTATAACGAAAACTGAAAATTTCCATGATCTTTGCTAACCTCTATCTTCAACCATGCTCTGCTGATACTTTATTGAGAGTTTAGGCTTTCTGTAGCATACTTTTACAAAGTTCATACATAGTCGTATTAGAAACCAAGGAGTTCCCGGCCCTCAGTACCTCTGCTATTTTATTTTGGATTTTTTATTACGAACGATGAAAAATTTCTTGATTTTTATTCATCTTAATCTTCAACCATGCTCTGCTGATACTTTATTGAGAGTTCACGCTTTCTTTAGCATACTTTTACAAATTGCATATACAGTTGTAGTATAAAACGAGGAGTTCCGGCCCTCAGTACCTCTGATATATTATTTTTGAATTTTTATAACGAAAACTGAAAATTTCCTTGATCTTTGCTAACCTCTATCTTCAACCATGCTCTGCTGATACTTGAGTGAGAGTTCTTGCTTTCTGTAGCATACTTTTACAAAGTGCATATACAGTTGTAGTAGAAAACGAGGAGTTCCGTTCCTCAGTACCTCTGTTATTTGATTTTGGATTTTTTATTACGAACGATGAAAAATTTCTTGATTTTTATTCATCTAAATTTTCAACCATGCTCTGCTGATACTTGATTGAGAGTTCTGGCCTTCTGTTGCATACATATACAAAGAACATATATAGTTGTAGTATAAAACGAGGAGTTCCGGCCCTCGGTACCTTAACTAATTTTTTTTTTTACTTTTTATTACGAACAATGAAAAATGTCTTGATTTTATTCATCTTAATCTTCAAACATGCTCTGCTGATACTTTATTGAGAGTTCACGCTTTCTGTAGCATACTTTTACATAGTGCATATACAGTTGTAGTATAAAACGAGGCGTTCCGGCCCTCAGTACCTCTGATATATTATTTTTGAATTTTTATAACGAAAACTGAAAATATCCTCGATCTTTGCTAACCTCTATCTTCAACCATGCTCTGCTGATACTTGAGTGAGGGTTCTGGCATTCTGTTTCATTTTTGCGTCTAGTCTTAATATAGGCGTATAAGGAAAGGAGGAGTTCTCGGCCTGATTACGGTTAGAGTTTATGTTTTGTTTTTTTTTTGTATCGAAAACTGAATATTTTCTTGGTTTTTGCTTTTGGCTACGGTTATAACAAAGCTACTATCGCTTGAGAGTAAGTTTTTCTTATATTTTATTGATTTTTATTATTCCAAGCTCTAAACTAATTATTTTTGCCAAAAAAAGAAACGGCAACTGTAGTTTTATATAAGTAGCGTCAGTTTTAAAAAACATATTGGTTTATTTCAGTAATGAGTTTTAAATGTTTGCTATTTTTTTTTTGTGTGTAATTCTGCAGAACTGTTTCTAAAATGTATCAGGAACTATAGAACTCATCTTTGTGCACCAAAATCACTTATAAAATTTTGGTTTTGGAAAAAATGATCAGCTACCGGAAGTTAGCAGATCATATTTTCATTTGACTTTTTTTCCGGGAAAAAGGCCAGAACTATTTCCAAAAAGTATCAAGAACTCCAGAACTATGCTGCATGCGACTAGAACTCACATTTTTTTAAGCTCTGCTGGAAAATGATCTGCTAAGTTCACCAGCATTAAACTTACTAATCAAAATGTTTTAGGTTGATGAAAAAAACGTAATGTTGGAAAGACTGGTATGCAACTTTGCACCTAAGGGTAATACTAATGGAAAGCCAGTTTATATTATTGGATATCCCGGCACTCAGTGTGAAACTAAAATGGTACCAGATTATCAATATAAGGGGCTCTGCGGCTACGAAGACGATGCAATCCGTAATTTACTTTTATGATATCAATATCATGCAATTTATCAAAATATTCATACTATTGAATAGAACAGACAGAACCAGCACCTCCTAGATTCCTCAATTTTGGAAGACAGTTTTTCTTCATTCATTGATAGCAAAATTAACCATTTTAATGATATTTTGGATAGAGTCTCCAAAATTAACTTTATGGAAGCAGCCACATCTCTTGGAAAAAATTGACGAAATTATTCGATGCACACTGACATCCATCTTAAATGTGGCCTTGGATGATCGATCCTGGATGCAAGCTACACAAAATTTCTAGTATAAGCATACGGTAACCACCAAAATTTTTATTCCTTTCACTGGTTAACTGTGAAGTGCTGTGCTCGACCGACGCAATACTGCTGAATGATGAGCCCTTGATTCTATCAAACACTCTTGCAATGGGCTTATACAAATCTAAAGGCAAATTGTAGTAACGAAACTTCTCAGAGGTGTCGCGTATCGATATCTTATGAAGATAAAACAAACAAAAACAATTTGATATATAAGGATATGTTTATTTTACATTTTTTCACATTTCGTTATATTAAAACATGCATTGTCACGAGCAAAAAACGAGTGTGCAAAAGTTTAGCTCAATCAAACACCGGGAAATGGGTTAAATTTATTTTGCAAGATTTGATTACAGACACTCCGGGACAGGTGAGAGTAAATAAAGCTTGTAAAAATATAATTGTATTTAGGCTTAATAATGAAAGTGACAAATAAAAAATATATATAAATCCTTAGAATATGTTATGTTCTTCATTTTACCAAATCTGTAGAGTCAGTCATTCTTCGCGCTTTTATACGAATTAGAAAACGGTCTGTGTGTTAAAAAATCTTATTAATTTAACTAAAGTAATAGCTTATTGTCTAATTTTTTTTTCTAATTTCTCTCTTGGTTGGTCTCTCATGTCTGAGGATCATGGTAAGCATCGGGATTGCATCTGGAGCGGATGATCTGCCTCCACCGTTTCCTGTCCAGCGCATCCCTTACAACCGTGTATAATTTAGAGGACGACGAGTCTTTCCCTTGATCGGTCCATCTTGTTGGTGAACGACCGGGCGATATACGGTGTTCCCAATCACAATCAGCTTTTCCAAATTCCCGTCCTGTCTGCGCATTGTGTGGCCGAAATACTCAGGAATGCGTTGTTGGGATATAGCGGACAAGCGACTTTTTACTCGGAGCTGGGTCTGGATTGATGCATTGGTGGATTTCGCAGTCCAAGCTATTCTTAGCATTCATCTCCAACACCACATCTCGAATGCATCAACCCTTTGTCTCTCTCGGGCCGGGATTGTCACCCCAAGCCACGTTTCCACTCCATACAGAAAGATAGGGAATACTAGGGCTGGTATCAATCTCATCTTTGTTTTGACACAAATTCAAATGTCAATGACAAAGAGGAAATGGGGTCATAGCATCTTTTGCCATTCCGATTCCCATCTTAATCTCAGGAACACAGCTGCCGCAATTGCAGATTTGGAAGCCAAGGTACACATAGCTGTCGGCGATATTTATGCCAGAAATGTTGCAGACGACATTTGTTTGCTTTGCGGCTCGATCCACTATCGTCACTTTGATTTTCGCTCTGTTCCTAGCGAGACCGATGTTGCCTCTTTCTAATTCGAGTCTTTGGAACAGCTCACTCATATCTGCCATGAATGTTAATAGAGAATGTTGTCATCGGCATATCGATAATCTCTTTCCGTCACAAACGAAAGCAAGCTAATACACGTTTCTGTTTCATCTAAATCAATTCATTTTTCAAGCACTTCCTGGCTTCCGGTTATGCTGAAACTTGGCGTGCTTCTGGTTGAGGCGGGACGAGCTGATCTCATGATGGAGTCGTAAAATGGCCATAGCAATTCTCAACAAGATAAATAGCACCACGTGTATAAAGCTTTTAAAAACATTCAGAAACCGAATTACTGCAATAACTTGGCCATACAAATGTACTAGCATAATAAGCGTGTTTAGCTTTCCTAATTAATAGCCATTACTTTACATCAGTCTCAAGCCTTTCAAAATAATAAAAAGAAGATATTTCGTACATAAGTTTTAACTAAACTAAACATAAAATAACTTTACGGAGAATAACCCTACAGATTTGGCACATAGAAAATTAACAGAATAACATAACATAATAGTTATCCTATCGGAACATAACTTTTCGTTGAGCCCAAATATGTATGGAATGAACGATAACCTTAAAACTCAAAATGTCGGCAATGCACTACCAGGTAGAACCGGGCAAAGCTGTATCCGAAGTCAGTAGTTGATTTTTTGTGTTGAAATGATTGTGTCCATATATGCATCGTTACGACCACGTCTACGGAATTTCGCTTGTTAATTTATTTAACCCCGTTATAGTCAACAGACCTATGACCACTGCCAAAAAACTGGTTCCATAAACTCAGTACAGTGTACTAGTTCAGCAGTTTTTCTATAATTACCAACTTAATTGTTATTAAAATAGAAGGTTCATCATACTTACTAGCATTTAATTAATCATCACATGTACGACGATTGACGACACGGTTGGCGTAGTGGTTGAGCGATCGGCTGCTGCGCTGCGTTCGCGGGTTCGGTACGCGCACGGTACAAATATTTGTTTGGCCTAAAGTTAGTTTTTAAGGATCTGGGTGTCTTGGGTACGTGAGTTTAAATGTTTGTAAACGCACCCACGACACAGAAAGAAATTCCTAGTGTGGGGCAAAGATTAAAAAATATATATATACATATAAATATATACACTGGCCACAAAAGATTAATGAAATCTTAATTACTTACAGATGCAAAATTTACCACTGGAGGACGTCCAGTGAACAGTTTACTAAGAATCCTCAATTTATCAAATGACAAGCACGAAATCGATCCTATCCGCAATAACGTAATACAGAGTAAAGTAAATACCAATTATAGCAACCAACAGAGAAATCAGAAAACGAGGCATATATTCCCTAACAATATTTATGGTGGGTTCTTATTGTTTTCTTAAAACTACGTATGTACGGTCGCCTATTAATTCATGATCATGACCGGTGGGTCATGCTGCTTTTGGTGAAAAGCAAATTTTTCTACAGACTTCTAATATAATAAGGTCGAATTTTGCTTAAATGTTAATTTCCTTAGCACCTAACTTGCTATCGATTTAATGAAATGGTGTCAATAAGTTTACCCATCTTTCTGACATTTTAATGACATGCCTCAATTTTAATATCTACTAGCCGTGTGCAGAAAGTTTGTTTTTCAAATTAAAATTGTTCTGTACTTCTTTCGGACGAAAACTAATTCCAAATTCAAAACATAATTTCGGCTTTAACAAAAAAATACTTTTTAAATCAATTTATAATCTATTGCAATGAACACAATGGTCAAAATTGGACTACCCTTCGCCACTATTGACTCTGTTTTTATATTATTTAAAACTTCTTAAGTGCACCATGAGTGGTACATCAAGAAAACTTTAATGTTTTGAAGTTTAAAAATTATATAATATATTTATTGTTTTGCCGAATGTTTATATGTCCGAATATACAATGGCTAATAATATATGGCAGAATTTTATTCTGTACTAGCTGACCCGGCGAACTTCGTTCCGCCTGACAATTTTCTAAAACAATAGATTTTTTCTAAAATAAGCGTAGCCTAAGTTACTCATCAGCTACCTGCCAATAAATGTCACGTCAAAATCGGTCCAGCCATTTCAGAGATTAGCCGGAACAGACAGACAGACAGACAGACAGACAAACAGACAGAAAAAAATAAAAAAAATAAAATATTGGTGTATGTACCGTATATATATGCATATACATGTAGTAAAAAATGGTTATTTCAATATTACAAACAGACACTCCAATTTTATTTATATGTAGAGATGTATAACTTTTGCCAAAGTTAAAATTTCGCATAATTTCGTTTAGCATAACGTTCATTTAAAGCGACTATTATTTGGTATAATTTCACTTGGCCTACCATGGAGATGGCAGAATTTCATTTCGAATAATTTTATTTGGCATACATATTTCTAAAAAAATGCATTTTTAACCCTAAAATTAAAATTAAAATACTGTCTTAAAAAGACAATGTTGAGCTTCAAAAGTAAGTGACAGAAAAGAATCGCTTCAAAACCGACTCCACGTAGTATTGTCTGCCCTACCCCTAGAGTGTACTTTAAGCCCGCGTAGGCGCGGAGGGGCGAGGCGGCCCACGAGCTAAGGAGCAGGTTGTTTTAACGCCCGCCGCCACGGCTGAGGCTGGCCGGCAGCGCCGGCCAGCAAGCCGAAGCGACGATAAGCTCGTGTGGGACCGCCGGAGCCCCGCAGCGCCGGAGCCGTGACAGAAACCATGCCTGCTGCATGTTGCATGCGCGCTTGCATGCTGCATGCTTGCTTGCATGCATGGTGTATGCTTGTTTGCATACTGCATGCTTGATGCATGTATGATGTATGCTTGCTTGCATGCTGAATGATTGCTGCATGTTTCCATGCAGCATGCATGGTGTATGCTTGTTTGCATGCTGCATGCTAGCTTCATGTGTAAGGTATGCTTGCTTGCATGCTGCATGCATGGTGTTCTGTGTGTGGTGGTGGTGTTCTGTAATGTGATAGATGAGTGGATATGAAACGTATGCCAAAAGATGATTCTAACTGTAAACTTTTTCAGATATGATAGTTCTGCCTTTTAATGACTATCGATAAGAAATGTATTCCAAAAGTCGATTCTGTCTGTGAAGTTTCTGCGATATGATGGTTATACTTTTTAATTATTATGGATATGAAATTCATGCATAAAGATGATACTGACTAACAAAATTATGAGTTTTTAATGTATGATAAATGAGTGAATGCTAAACGATTTTATGCGAAATGAGGTTTATGCTATCCGCTGTTATGCGAAATAATATTATGACACAAAAAGTTCTGTTATAAAGGGGTGACCCGCTGAAAGCCGTGTGATATCGTCGTTTCGAGATCGGAGATTCTTGCAGAAGAAGAAAAGCTCTATAGCCAATTGTACGCATCGCATGCTCCTCGGCCTGATCCCGAAAATGAGGATTCTAGAGCCACCTTTACCCGCCATTACACAGAGGACCTGCTCGAAGTCAGCCAAGACGAAAACGACGCGGCTCTCAAACAATTTAAAATGGAAAAGCTCCAAGCGAGAACAGGATTACTACCGAGCTCAAGAAACAAAAAAAAAAAAAAAAAAAAAAACAAAATAGTTTATTTCAAATAAACCTTAAAGGTACTTTTGAATTGTCAAACAACAAAAAAAATATGACTCTAGTTGCAAATTCGCAAACGTCAGTAGATCTCAATGGAGAAGAATTTGCAAGAAACTCCACGGACACTCTTTTCCATCAGTTTCAATTACAAGTTTTTGGTTACATCGTTCTTGTTAAAAAATAAATACATATATGTGAGAACGATGCAAAAAGACGTGCACGTAAAAGCGTCTAGAGTAACAAACAATTTCAACATAAAAATGCAATGACAGGCCGAGGCAGCTAAGTTATGACCAATCCCAACTGATGGCGCCCGTTCACGAACATGACGCATGGATCGGCACCACTCAGCTCAACCATTATGGAGGGAACCGAATGATCCAACACATGTGCCACCATCAGAGAGAAATTAGAGAGAGCATGACACACTCAAATGCTAGGGCACACAGAAGTCAACCAACGACACATAGGTAGATTTACAGTCGGAACATAGTACTCACACATATGCTGTGCAGTTATATAATACTAAAAGAAATTGAGTTTATACAATAAAAATATATTCATACAGTCTTCAGCAGCTCCAACAATACTTCAAAACTTTTCTGCCCATCACTAATTGTTCTTGCGCCCTAATGGCTGCGGAGCGGGACCAGCATTTAGCCAAGCATTTTTATCAGCGATGTAATTCCCCAACTTATAATATGCTTGCCTGCATAGTGTGCGTTTTATACAAGTTTTAAATTTCGTCTCATTCAGTTCTAGAATGTGGGGAGGTATTTTATTGTAACAAAAAACCGGGCGGAAGTCCTGTATTGGAAGAGCTTAGGGAGCTCTTTAACTCTGTCCTGTTCTCTGGGAGAATTCCAGAAGCGTAGCAAAGGAGCGTGGTCGTTCTCTTCTTTAAAAAGGGTTCAAGACGCTTTTAAAGAATTACAGACCCAATTCGCTTCTTAGCCAGGTATATAAGTGGTTCGAGAATCGTCATGAATTGCCTAGCACGAAGACTCGAAAAGTTTCAGCCACCGGAGCAGGCCGGGTTCCAAGAAGGATATAGCACCATAAACCACATCCACATATATATATACAGAAGTCCGAAGAGTATAATCGGCCATTGTGTTTTGCATTTGTGGACTATGAGAAGGCTTTTGACTCTATCGAGACCTGGTCTGTTTTGGAATCTGTGCACCGATGCCAAGTTGACTGACGATACATCTAAGTGCAGGGACCATCCAAGTTCAGGACCAGCAAACTGAACACATCTTACTGCGGTGTGCGGCTCACTTAGGCGATGTAATTGCCCCCAAATTATTCAGCAAAAAGTTGGAGGTTGTGTTTAAGAAGTAGGACTGGGAGGGACAGGACATTAATATAAACAGCGAATAATTCTCACACTTGAGATTTGCAGATGACATCGTCATAATGGTTAAGTCTCTGCATGACTTGCAGCAGATGCCGGATGGCCTAGCTGACTCTTCTGCACGCGTCGGTCTCTGGATGAACTTGGACAAAACTGAGGTTATTTTCAAATCGCACGCTTCTCCGGGACCGATTGTTGTTAATGGCAGAGCTCACAAGGTGTTCAAGAATACGTTTATCTCGGGAAAATTCTGTAGTTTGGTAAACGTAACTTTGAGGGAGAGGCTAGCAAAAGAATATAGCTGGGCTGGCAAGAAGACTCGACGAAGTTTCCCAAACGCCGCCCGTTCGCGAAACTTCGTTGAGTCTTCTCGTCGCGAACTCCACAGAGCCTAAAGACACGAGTCTTCAATCAGTGCGTCTTACCTGTTATGACTTACAGTGCCGAAACGTGGACACTCACGGTACGGCTGGTCCATCAACTTAAGGCCACTCAAGAGCTATGGGAACGGCTATGTTTGGGTTTTTCTGAGGGCTCGAATCCGGAACGTGGTGACCCGGCAGAAAACCAAAGTTTTTGACATAGCTCGTAGAATAAGCAAACTGAAGTGGCAATGGGACGGCCATATTTATTTATTAAAACTATGCAAAAATACAAAGGCGGACTTAATGCTTTAGGCTTGCTTATATTAGCCGCAGAACCGTTTACCGTTGGGGCAGAAGTGAAGTGTCCTCGAGTGGAGTGCACGAATGGATAAACGTAGCGACCAATGGCGTGCGATTGAAGAGGCCTGTGTCCAGCAGTGGACTGCTATAGGCTGAAGATGATGATGATCGGCTGAAAGGATCATGAATAAACTTGTTTAACTGTACCTATATCACAATCAGTTAGTCATAGTCCGATCAAAATAGACATTCGAAGTTAATAATTCGCATAAAGCTGAAAATTTGTACGTGTATGTTGGGAACACCATCTTCTATACTATTACTCAATTTGGTGAAGATCCGATGAAGATCTTCGGAGATATACAATAGAACTCTGCTCTCTATATAAATGACGGGAAATCTCTCGGGATTGCTGCAATACGAATAGCATTTCTTTTTATTGTTATACCATTTCATAACATAAAATCACGCCAGTACGCTCTAAAGGGGTATGCAGATGTGTACAGTTCATTTTGGTACATTCTCATTTCACCAGTCATGTTCAAGTTTCATGGTATTCGAGTTATCTATACTGGCATTATAGGTCCCTTACTAAAGAACCTATGTTGCCTATTAGGAACATAAAAAGAAAATAAAAAAAACTTTACTCTTATTTGAGGTGTACATATAGTCGCGGCTAGTTATAAATAAAATATGAAAAGACGGACTTTTGCGGACTTTAAACATTTCTTTTTGCAGGATAGGGATCCTGCAAAAATAAATGTTTGAAGTCCGCAAAAAAATATTTTTTTTTTTGTTTTTCTCCAAAACGATAAGCGCTTTCTGTAATTTATACGTCAAATGTCACACATTTATTTTGTGTAAAATGCCTCGACAAACAAGGGAAGATTCAAGAAGTTTTCCTAGCATGAACTTTACGACGCTTAATTTGCAAAGACATAAGTATGTTTTTGATCAATTGTTATTCGAGTGATCGATTATTTCATGCGCCATCAAAAATTAGGTATCAGTTTATTAAACAGACAATATTTGATTTCTCAAAATTAGCAGTTTTAGCTAGCCAAAAAAAAACTTATAATGTTCGAGAACTTCGTTGTAAATTAGCCCCATTTCAAAGGATGCATCAAATTGCCAGCCAATTAAACGACTGATGTTACATGGGCGGCGCGGCGTAGACGTGCAAATTATAATTTCCTATGTATGAAGAATTGATATCTCAGGAAATGAGATTTGAGAGGTGATTCGGGAAGAACTTTTTGCGTGCAAATTGTGTCGTTAATTCGATGGTCTACAAATTTTGTCTGTCTGATCTATTTTTACGATAGTACTTGCGAACTTTGACTTTGAATTTTTATTTTTGCAGATATCAAAAAAAAAAAAGTCAAAAACATTTATTTCAAATAGACCAATTACAGGCACTTTTGAATTGTCAAAATGTCGGTCAGTCAAACAAACAAGTGAAGCTAAATTGCACGTTCCAAAGAGTAGATCTCTATGGAGAAGAACGTGCAAGAAACTCCATGGACACTCTTTTAAATCATACATGTAATGTTTGGTTACATATTTCTTGTTGCTTCTATTATGTGAGCACAATGTAGATAATAAAAAAAAATATTAAAGGATAGAAACTGAATTAAGCCACTGGCAGCTAAGAGATGACCAGTCTCATCTGACGGCACCCGTTCACGAGCATAACGCGTGCATCAACCCCACTCAGCTCAACCATTTTGAAGGGAACCGAATGACCCAATAACACGCGCCACCAACAGCGAGACATTTGAGTGAACATGACAAACTCTCAACTGCCATGCTCGCAATGTCAAAATAAAAAAATAATAAGTTGTAACCTAATAAAAATGCTCCATGGTACTTCACATTCACAAATTTGAAAAAAAAAGTGCTTCTACATTATACAATGCTATTATTTCTAAATATAACATGTAAAGAATCCTAAGTCCTATTGAAATAAACAAATGAAATAAACATAAAACACTGAAAACAACAATACGAAAAGGGCAGCAGCATCTCTTCCAATATAAACTAATTTGTAGCTACAAATGTATGTGGCTGTGGAGCAGGACCGGCATTTAGCCAAGCATTTTTATCAAGGAGATAATCTTTCAATTTATAATATGCTTGTCTACATAGTGTGCGTTTAATGCATGTTTTAAATTTTGACTCGTTTAATTGGAGAATTTCTAGTGGAATTTTGTTATAAAATTTTACACAGTACCCCATAAAAGAGCTAGCTACTTTAGCTAACCTGAATCGAGGTTGATCTAACTTGTCCTTATTTCTAGTATTAAAATTGTGCCTATCACTTATTTTAGTAAAAAGATGAATATTTTTCCGGACATACATTATATTTTCATAAATGTATTGACAATGTACCGTCATGATGTTTATATCTTTAAATAATTTCCTAAGAGAATCGCGCCTGCGAAGATTGTATATGGCTCTGATAGCTCTTTTCTGCAGAATAAAAATAGACTCTATGTCTGCAGCCCGTCCCCATAGCAAAATACTGTAAGACATGATACTATGACAGTAACTAAAATAGACCAGCCTCGCGGTATGTACATCAGTAAATTGACGGGTTTTTCTGACAGCATATGCTGCTGAACCATTGAGATAGGAAAAACATGGAGGCGCCGCGATGTTCTATACATACATTAGCTGATACAAATATGAGTGAAATACGATACAGAATGTGGAACATCGTGTTGTTTCATTCAGTCATCGTATTTGATAAAAGAGACAACAATATTACCGTTATTGCTCATAATGGCAACATTTTGTTGTGACGTAGTGACAGTTGTAGGTAAGTGCCATATCCGCCATATTATGTGACGATATTTGTGCTTGTGTTCGTGGTAGGCCTGCTGTCAAATGGTTGTTTACTTATTGTATTATTGAGATTTGTGAGTGTGTGTGTGTTCCTTGATTCACACAACCATAGCATCGGCAGCCATTTTATGTGACATTTTAAGGTTTAGGTAGGCACCTTTTTTTCGTAGGTATTTCCAGTCCATACTATTTAATATGTCTATGTGCTGAACTAAGCCGTCCTGCCAGAGATGTTAAATGAGGACCCCATTGTAGCCTTGAGTCGAGCGTGATTCCCAGGAAAACCGCGTTTTCGACGATTTCTAGTTTTTCCTTGTTCAATATTATTGCCAAGTCATTACTTTTAACATTCGGTAACGCAAATATTATGCACTTCGTTTTTTTTTACATTTAGTACTGAATTATTAACAGTAAACCAGTTTTGGACCTGCTGTAGAGCGTTGTTTACGTCATCAATACGTGTGGAACGTCTATTAATCTTAAATATTAAGGACGTATCGTCAGCAAACAATACTATATGTGGTTGTTTTTTAAATAAATGCGGTAGATCATTTATATACACCAGAAAGAGGAAAGGACCCAATATAGAGCCCTGTGGTACCCCCATTTTTATTTTTAAGCCCCGTGAATTTACACCATTTATCTGAACTTGCTGTTGCCTGTCATTTAAATAAGATTTCACTAGGCTTAGTGCAAGTTTACCTAATCCGTAATGTTCTAGCTTTAAAAGTAAGGTTTCATGATTAACACAATCAAAAGCCTTTGAGAGGTCACAGAAGATTCCAATAGCATCTTGGGCTTCCTCCCACGCTGGAAATATGTGTTTTAATAAGGAGACACCAGCATCAGTCGTACAACGTCCTTTGGTGAAACCATACTGCTGTTCGTGTAAGATTTTATTAGTGTTAAAATGAATAAGCATTTGATTGAGCATAACTTTTTCAAAGACCTTACTGAAAACCGGCAACACGGAAACAGGTCTATAATTATTGGTGTCATTATGGTCGCCGGATTTAAAAAGAGGTATAATTTTACTGAATTTCATTACATCTGGCAAGACTCCTTGGTCCACACACAAATTAAAAATTAAAGCCAAGTATGGTGCTACGGTCTCGATTATAGATGTACAAACTTTAACAGACATTCCCCATAGGTCCTCGGTTAATTTTATTTTTATTTGCCGGAAAGCCTTTAGGACTGTCATAGGGTTTATATGTTTGAATTGAAATTCAGCCGAACAGTCTGGCACGTTTACTTTCAATAAAGCAATTGAGGCCTCCGGCGAGGAATTTAAAGCTTGCGTTGTCTTAAGAGGTATGTTGGTGAAAAATTCACAAACTCTTGGGCTACTTCTATGTTAGAATTTATGGGACCATGTGAAGTCTCCAATAAAAAATCCGTGTTTCGTACCTTATTTCTACCCGTTTCACTATAAATAACTTTCCAAACGGTCTTTATTTTATTGTCTGCCGATTTGATTTTTGTGCTAATGAAAAGGGCCTTCGCTACTTTGCAAATTTTTCTAAAGAGTTTAGAATATTTATTTACATACTTGTTAAAGCTTTCAGAGTTAAAAAATGGTTTAAGGCCATATAGTTCATATAGTTTTTCCCTACTTATCCTTATACCTTTAGTCGCCCAGTCACTAAATATTAACTTAGGGAAAACATTTTTTGACTTCTTTTCAAAACTTTTATTAAATCCATTGAGTATTACTGAAAAGAAATTATTATAAAATTTATTGGCATCGTCAATACTATGGCCCAGAACATTTAACTTATTTTGTACGTTACTATTAAATTTTGTTAATTTGCTAAGTGTAATTGGCCTAAATTGAATTTGAGCTTTTTCCAAAGTTGCTTTAGACTTAAAAGACACCGTTTGTCCACTATGATCAGACGGAAGATAATTTACTATGGCTTTATCTAAATAATCACAGAAAACATTATCAATACAATTTGCAGAGGTTGGAGTTACTCTAGTTGGTTCTGTAAAAACATTAGACAGATTAAATGATATAAAAAGGCTTAAAAATCTGCAGCTATTTGAATTATTTTCTAAAATATTGATATTAAAATGTCCACAAATAATTATGGATTTGTTACTGTCTGCAAGTTTTGTTAGAATATCCTCCATTGTAGCTTCAAATAAACTTAAGTTTTGAGGGTCCGGGGGTCTGTACACGCACACTACAACATGCTCATCAATGTTCATTTGAAAAGCTAACTATATCATTACGTTGTTTAAATTTTAAGCATTTTTTTATTAAGATCAGGGAACCACCCCGCAGCATAGATTTACGGTTAATACAACTGCCTACACTATAATTTTTATAACTAAGTAGCATTTGGTAATCTTTCAACCAATGTTCAGTAAAACATACGACATCAAACATTGTTTTTCTAAAAAACATTTCAATTTCTAATAATTTGGAAGAGATACCCTGAATATTTTGATGAAATAACTTCAAGACATGCTGCTGAGCCCCTTTTTGGCTTTTAACTTTTTGAAAGCAAGAAGATACCTCGTTATTACTTGGTATAACTATGGTGTTACTGGCAAGGCTCGGAACCGGTTTAAAAAATACCGGTTAACACCGGTTTATTTCGGTTTTCCTCCGAACTTTTCTTAAGAACCTGAACGTTTTAAGAACTTTATTTTAACCAAAATTAACCGGTTTATTCGGCGAACGGCATGTCGGTAAACGCGTTGCAACTTGTACGCGCGTCGTTTCTTCATTGTACGTCCGTATTAACCGGTTTTTATTGCTCTAAACCGTTTAATCCGAAAAAACCTTTATATAAATACTCTTCCAAATATCGGTTTAAAAAAACCGGTATATGCGAACGAAACCTAATGTAAAAGGTTTTACGTCAAGTACATAATAACGGTTTGAAAATTTAACCGGTATCCGAGCCTTGGTTACTGGTACTGATTTGTGATCAAATCGATTGAATTTGAATTTGTAAGACCTTTACCAATTTTCAACTCTATGTGAATTATTGTAACCTTGATTTTGAGCTAACTTGACCGAACATTTATGTGACTCTACCCTCCCCTCCCCCTCCCTGCCTATCACAATAGGATGTCCTTCACTTTGGACTACCCCCGCCTTAGATCAACATATAGGTACAAAAGGTATTCTTCGCTCAATCTTTCCTCCTATTATATTTATTTCAGCTACAGTTAAACGAATTCCACAATTACGCAAGCAGATGATTGGAAATAGTTTTATGAATATTTCAGGAAATAAAAAAGAATACTATGAACACGATCGCGGGCACTCACAACTTTATCATGGACTAGAACCGCAGCGCCATAACTACGACACGACTATTATAATAAATACCAATCAAGATTTCAGAAGATATGATTACACAACCGAACCTATAAACTCACATTCTAACACAAATTTTCGAAGATTTAATCCACAATGCACACGCAGAATTAGACCAATCCAAGAAAACTGTGCATTAAAACAATGCACAATCGCGGCACCACATTGTTGTATACAAACAACTATGTGCCCATACACATGCACTGAGTTATTATGTACTCAACCGGTGGAAGATCACACTTGCTTCATCCCCTACATTCCCACATTTCTGGATCCGTGCGCTTTTACGCAACCAACATGTCCGCCAATAAGTACTAATTGCAAATACAATACAAATTGTCCCTGTAGTGAAGTATGTTCTACAAATGCATGTTGTTTTACAACGATATGTCCAGGATCACGCACACAGAACAATAATTTCAATGATTACAGAAGGAATGGTATGTTACAGTATTACGATATGATTCCTAATGTTGTAGTACGAAGTGGTGACCAAAAAATACCACAAGATAATTCATCTCAGAAGGATACGTCATTTTACCCGGACAATAATAAATCATACAAAGCAATGTACGATGATAAAAGCTCTTATCAAATACATAATGATGCACCTGATTATCCAAAATATAAATCACAAGAGCGTGAATACTTATACCGTTCGTTTAATTCTGGTGGAAGAAAAAAACGTCAACCAGAAAATCAAATGCCTGTAAAATCATTTTGGCAAATTGAAAACGCAAACCGTCAAAAACCGCCTCAGCTAAAAAGTATGAGATTTACAACATTTAAAACTAGGCAAACCAGAAAAAACATAAACACAATGAAATGGTTAACAAGTACAGAACCCATAACACTTAGATTGGCAGATTACGCTGACTATCAGCCAGATCATATCACAGAAAAATATTTATCTTTTAATGAATTAATGCATCTTAGAAAAATTAGCGATGGATTTGCACATTATGACTTAAGACGCAAGAATAACCGAAAAGATAACAAAACATCAGGACAAAATAAAACAGGCTTTAAAAAAGGTTTTAAAGGAAAACTTGATAAAAATTCAACACGCGAGGAAACAAAAAACTTAACAATTAAACAAACAAGCAATGTAACACAAAAAAATGAAACACTAGCACCAAAACACGATATAAAACTAGGAATTGCAAACATATCACCAAAAAAAAACAAAAGCATTAACAACGAAAATATAGAACCAATTGAACAATTACCAAAAAAAATACCTTTAATAACAACAAAAAAAGAAATAATAGAAGGAAAAGTAAAACATGATCTAAGTACACTAATTACAAGAGTAAATCATTGTACTCGAAAATTAACGTGTACATGGACCGCATACATGAGTCATGGTGAAAATGGAGAAAACGAAGGAAACAGAGGTCCAATAGTCGATATGGGTGGTCCCCGAACACCACCCGGATATGTGGACGGTTGCACACGAACATCCACATGTACCCGTGACTTTATGGATCGAAACAAAGCACCCACACTACCCGATTCAGATCAGTATTCCAGTGAATCTCCCCTACAAGATGAAGATTACTGTGAACGTCGGGCTCTAAACATTCAAAGACGAAATTCTGATGCCAAAAAACCGACAATTCTTCTATTGAGAAATATAGATCATGCAAATGTTCCTATTTTAACTACTGAGGTAAATATCGGTTCTGATTTGGAATCATTTAATGCAGGTAGCTTAAGTGAGAATGATCCAAAACACACGATTGTATTTGTACAAAAACATGAAAGACAAAAGAGAGAAGAAAGCAATTGCTCAAGAGCTAAAGAAGGCAAATAACAACTCTAGGAACTCGCCCTCATACAAAAATTTTTACTATTTTATACTAAACAAAATTCTCAAGATAAACCATGTTAATAAATTTTATAATAAACAGTGCCCGTGCAACAGATCCTCAAGCCCTGTTATGGTTCTACTTTTTATAACATTATTTAATATATTTGAATTATAAATAAAAAAATTAAATAAAAAGGCCTTTTATTTCTATATCTTATCTCTCTATTCTTTACATTCTATAAATAAGCATTACTTCACTACATAGTATAAAACAAAGTCGCTTAAAATATTTGATTTAGTCACACGTTTAACATCAGCTCCGCGCAAAACATTCGCCGAAAATAGACGCGGTAAGCTACGAGCGCGAAAAAGTTATCAGTGGAACTGAGCAGTGTCAATTCACCAGGATTGGTGTAGGCAAGCGTGTACCTCCACGGGTGGCGGAGCAGAACCCTCTGGTCTTTAGGGTGCAATATCTTCGACAAAGTTAGTGTACTCGTTCTGCGAACAGTAATCCTGAGAGTCGCAGCAGTGGCCTATCCAGAGACACCAAAACCATCAAAATCGGACCAGGAATCAAGGAGCTATTACGGTGCAAAAAACGCTAAAAACACGTGTTTTAGGTTAAAAACCAACCTCCAAAACCACAGCCCCCAAAACGCACCACGGAGGCCGCAAGGGCCCTCAGATCACTCCGTGAGAAGGTCCTTAAAAACACAGCCAAGTCAGTTGTCTCGGAACAGTTGGCGCGTCCATCACAAAAGCCGCGGGCGGTGAAGGCGGCGTCGGAGTCGGAGGTGACAAACAGGACACCGCCTCTGCCGTTGGCGCCTGAGACTCACACTCCGAAAGATAGCCCCAGGGTCTCCGAGATCATCATCAACTGGGAGCAGGGTGGCATATCTCCCCCCCGCCCCGTCAGATCATCTCGGACGAGGAAAGCTCGGTGGTCTCCACAGTGAGCCAGGCCGACCGTCCACTAGGTGGACGGCCGAGCCTCCTCTACACGACGCCGGGAAGGGGCACAGAAGCGGAGATGGACTTGACCACGAGAGAGGCAAATGAACTTCTCCAGAAGGGAAAGGACGCCTTAGAAACCTCCGGAAAAATGAAGCGCGAGTGTAAGGTCACGGCCCATGAGTGCCTGCAGGGCCTTTACGAGGTGTCACTGTCATTGGCGGACTCCCGAGCACGCCACAAGTACAATCTCGAGAAGGAGCGCTGTCGACACGCACAAGAGCTTGTGCGTGTCGAGAGAGCTCACAATCGGGAATTTGCGGCTGTGAATAAGGAGCTCATCCTAATGCGTACTGACGTCTCGGAAACGAAAAAAGAGGCGAAAGGAATCCGGGAATGACTCGGCCACGAGACTCTTGACGCCTTAAACGGAATAAAGGAGTTGAAAGGCGAGGTCGCAATGGCGAGCCTGAAAAACCAAAAGGAGCACGAGAGGACGAGGCAAGAAAGTGCAAGGACCCCAGGGAATCCCAAGTGGGACAATATGGGGGCCGGCCTATCACGCCTCGACACAAATCTCACCAGCATCTCCAACCAGCTGGACATCCTCCGGAAAACTCAAGTGACACAGAGACGGACCCGAGTAGCCGCGATACAGGCCTACTTACGACCGCGGCTTTCGAGGAGAAGACGGCGAATCTAACCGCAACGCTACAGAACATCGCCAACAGGCCTCTGGCCTCGCCCCCACCACCACACACACCCATAAACATCACCGAACACCTCAAACCAATATCGGATAGGTTGGAGCTCGTCTCGGCGGACCTCCGCGTACTGCGCGACAAAGAGCCGCAAATCCAGGCGCCCCCAGCGCTGAATCTGGAAACGAATTTCGCAGTCGGGGAGGTAAAGAAGACGCTCCAAACTATACAGAAAGGGGTAGCGGACCTGGGCAAAGCGGATAAACAGCAAACACAACAACAGGGCCCCAAAACGTTTGCCCAGGTCGCCAGTACACCAAAGCCCACCAAACCACTCACAAAACCCAACCACACCCTGATCGTCTCGTCGACGGACCCCAAGCACACTGGGGACAACGTGATCGAGAGGATCAGGACCGCCCTGGACCTCAAGTCAACCGAAGCCCAGGTCGACACCGTACGGAAAGCGCGCAACCAGAAGGTAGTCCTAAGGTGCTCCAGTAAGATGGATTTGAAGAAGATTAAAGACCAAGTCCAGTCGAACTCAGGGCTCAAGGTCCAGGAGCCGAAACGGCAAAATCCCTTAGTCTGCATCAAGGGTGTGCTGTCCAGCTACAGCGACGGGGAGATCGTCGATCTCCTTATAGCGCAGAACCAACACCTTCTGCAAAACGTCGCTGTGGAGGGACAGACCAGCAAGATGCGCTACAGGAAGCGGGCGGGAAACCCCCACGAGTGCCACCCCGTTCTGGAGCTCTCTCCGGAGCTCTGGAAATCCCACACTTCTGTCCCGAAAGTCCATGTGGGCATCAAGCGATGCTCGATTGAGGACCAGTCCCCACTAGTTCAGTGCACAAAGTGCCTTGCATATGAACACAAGAAGTCCATATGCAGGGCTGCAAATGAAGTCTGCAGCTACTGCAGTGGACAGCACAATATCAGGGACTGCCTCACTCGAGCGGACGGCAAACAGCCTACATGCGCAAACTGCAAGGTAGCACACGGGACGGGCAGCAACCTGGCACACACAGCGTTCAGCGAAGACTGCCAGGAACGCCAAAAGTGGGACGGCATAACCAGATCGCGCGTATCTTATTGCTAAAGGCAACGAAAACACACCACCAAACCAACCAGTCACCCCCGAAATCATCTCAAGACCGACAGCTAGATTGCGGTTCATCCAAGCAAATCTTCACCGCTCCAAACTGGCCACAGAAGAGCTCCACTTGGCGGCCCAGGCAAGGGGAATTTCAGTAGCTCTTGTTCAAGAGCTCTACGTAGGAAAAACAGGTGTGTAGAAACAAAACACCGGCACACAAGTTATCCAGTGCAGCCTCAATCGGCAAAAGGAAGTTAAGGCAGGGATTGTTGTTTTCGGTGGCAACCTGGAGGTCATCCACGACCCCCAGCTTGTGACCGAGAACGTTGCTGTTGTCTCGCTAAAGGCGGGTCAGCTCAGCTTTAAAGTACTATCGGTCTATTTCGAGGGTGACCAGGACATCGAACGCTACCTATCCGAAACACAATACAAGACACACAAATTGAACACAAACAATATCGTGGTGGGAGGAGACGTAAACGCCTGGAGCCATTGGTGGGGAAGTGTTTCCGAAAACCCTCGCGGGGCGGCGTACAGTTCATTCCTCAATGAGCGGAATCTCCACATCCTAAATACGGGCCAAACACCAACGTTCGAGACATACAAAAATGACAGGTGGTGCAAAAGCATCATCGACGTGACAGCTTGCAGTTCGTCGCTACTGGGTAAGGTCGAGGAGTGGCGGGTAGAAAAAAGTCTAACAACTTTAGACCACAACGCTATACCCTTCTCGATGCGCCTAAAAATGGCCCTGGAACCCTTAAGGCCGATTTCGACGCGCATCTACAACACCAAGAAGGCCAAGTGGTCTGACTTCAACACCCACTTCAAGACCAGCCTAGCCGACAGTGGCATCACCCAAGTCAGAGTCTCGAATGCACCGAACCCAGAGGATCTGGAGACAATCATTTCAAACTATACTCAGAACATCCACCGCTCATGCGAGGAAGCGATTCCAAAACTGGGGTCGCCCAAACACAACGCCAAGCCCCCATGGTGGACCCCTTCTCTAGACCGTCTCAAAAAAGACGCCATGGCGAAGAAGAGAAGATTCCGGAACTCAGCCGCAAGCCGGAGACACTTCACCATCCAAGAGTACGTGCTGGCCAAACAAACTTACACGACAGCAGCAACGGAAGCAGCCACAGCCAACTGGAAGGAGTTCTGCACGAAGCAGGACCGAGAGAGCATGTGGGACGGCATCTACAGGGTAATAAGGAAAACAGCCAGAAGACAGGACGACGCGCTCCTGAGAAACACCGCAGGCGAGACGCTCAGTCCAGATCAATCTGCGGATCTTCTGGCAAAAACCTTCTACCCCGACGGCTCAACGGATGCCGAACAGCCGTACCATACTGCGCTAAGGAGGCTAGCGGAGGAGAAGAATCCCCAAGGTCTGTCTGCAGACGATCCACCCTTCACGACTGCGGAGCTGGAAATGGTTCTCCAGAACCAAAATCAGAAAAAAGCGCCCGGTCCCGACGGATTAACAGCAGACATCTACACAGCGGCAATAAACTGTGATAGGGAGGTGTTCTTAGCGATAGCAAACAAGTGTTTATCGCTGTCACACTTCCCGAAGCAGTGGAAGGTCGCCCACGTTTGCATTCTCCGCAAGCCAGGAAAGGACGACTAGTACCCGCCCTAAGTCGTACAGGCCAATAGGTCTGCTCTCGGTCCTAGGAAAATTTTTCGAGAAACTTCTAGTGGACCGACTATAGTGGCACTTCCTCCCAACACTACACACAAACCAATATGGCTTCATGCCACAGCGCGGAACTGAGGATGCCCTCTATGCTCTAGTGGGCCACTTACGAGCCGAAATCAAAGCCAAAAAGATCGTGCTTTTGATATCACTGGACATCGAGGGAGCATTCGAAAACGCGTGGTGGCCCGCACTCAAGAAGCAGATGGTAGCCAAGAATTGTTCAGCAAATATCTATGCTCTCGTCGCCTCATACCTGGAAGACCGGAACATCAGAGTCAACTACGCCAGAGCGACTAGCGAGAAGGGAACCACGAAAGGATGCGTCCTGGGCTCAATTGCCGGACCGACGTTTTGGAACCTTATCCTAGACTCGTTTGTGTAACGTTTATTATTGAACTGATTAAATATCAGCTACTAGACCATAAAAATGAATATTATTAAGTATTCGCTTTATTTGTATAGAATCATACAAATAAAAAATAAAAAAATGGGGGGTGGGTGTGAAACTTTAATTTAAAAATGTGGGTCTGCAAACCCTACATAATTTACTTTGTTTAATGTATTGTTGTTAATCAGGAACTGTCAACATAAAAATGATTAATGTTATATGTTAAAAGAGGCGATCAAGCCTACTTAACATTATTCGATGTATGTTAGTTTCCATTTAGAATAAGATCTTTTTTGTTAACTTTTTGTACCTTTAATTCAATAAAGACCTTTTAAAATCTAATCCATCAATCAGCCAACAGCACGCTAGCCAAGGTATCGGAATGGGGCGTCCAAAATAAACTACGTTTCGCCGCGCACAAGGCCAATGCGATGGTGTTAACGAGGAAGCGAAAGTACGACGTTCCGGTACTTCACATGTCTGGCACGCGGCTTAACCTGGTTGAGGAAGTGAAGCTGTTAGGTCTCACGATAGACTCCAAACTCACCTTCAATGCGCACGTGTCTGCGAATAGTGATCTATAATCAGTTGGCATGTGCGGCGAGGGTGACTTGGGGTCTCAACAGAGATATAATCAGGACGATGTACGTGTCGGTGATAGAGCCCATCGTGATGTATGCAGCGAGTGCGTGGGCCCCCGCAGCTGAGAAACTGATGACAAGGAAAAAGTTTGACTCACTGCAGAGGGGCTTCGCGCAGAAGATCTGCAAAGCATACCGCACGGTGTCTCTGACATCGGCACTTATCCTGTCAGGTCAACTCCCCCTAGACCTCCGAGTAATCGAGGCGGCAACCCTTTTCAAGATCAAAAAGGGACATTCCCAAGAGTTTATATCGCTGGACCGCGAGCTGGAGCGCAACGTGCAACATTCCTGAAATCCCCACCCAGCGCAACTCACAATAACCGATTATGAATGCCTACAGAATTTGACTCCCGAAACCCTGGAAACCCAGCAAATAATCGGCCCCCAAATATACACCGATGGCAGGAAGATAGAGGAGAAAGTCGGAGCTGCCCTAACTTGGTGGGAAGACGGGACGGAGTCAAAGTTCAGCACCTTCGGCTTGGAGTCTCACAACACTGTCTTCCAATCGGAAATGTACGCTCTCTTCAGAGCTGTCAGGATGGCAAGAGAATCCAAGGCGGCCTCCGTAAGCATCTTTAGTGATTCGAGACCGTTACTTAACCTACTGAGGAGACCGTCTGTCACTCACCTCCTGGCACTCCAAATCAAGAGAAGCGTCCGTGAAATCAGAGAGGAGGGCAGAGAAGTGAGGCTCTTTTGGCTTAAGGCCCATGTGGGAACTGCCGGGAATGAGAGAGCGGACGAGCTGGCCAAGGAGGCAGCTCTAACAAAACTCACATCTGACTACAGCAAGGTCCCCGTTTCGTTCGTGAGGAGGAATATACGGGAGGGTACTATAAGGAAGTGACAAGCGCGGTACGAGTCCTCGAGTATAGGATCGGTCACGAAAGTTTTCTTTCCAGACGTCCTAGCGGCAAAAAGGACACTCAGAGACGCAGTGCTCACACCGGTCCACGTACAAATCCTTACAGGACATGGAGGATTCTCAGCGTATCTCCACCGCTTCCTCCTCAAAGATAGTCCCTCGTGCGTCTGTGACACGAGCTGCGAAGAGACAGTCTGGCACCTAATCTTAGAATGCCCAAGGTTCAGCCAAGACAGAATGGAGCTCGAAGTAAAATTCGAAAACCAGCTTAGCCAGTCCACACTCCACACCATCATGGGGAGACCAGCTACTAGGATTCCATTCTTGGCATTCGCGAGTAAAGTCGCCACAATCGCAGCAAGAGCCAACAAAACAGACGTAACCTTGCGAAGTCGACCACACATTCGAACACACACTACCACAATAACAACCACAACCACACAAACAACAACCACAAATACACAAACAACAACAAGCACACCATTGACTGATACACAAGTTACACACACACACTCTAACCAACGGCCATTACCAACGGAAGCAGCAACGGATGCAGCAACAGCCAGCCTACAACCAGCCTCTAGCATGACTACCACACAATTCCTGGCATGCGGAGAAGACGGATTCCCTGGCATCCGACTGCGAGGCGTCGCTCTGTTCATGAACAGGGATCAGGAGAAGTTAGGCATAGGCTTCTGCATAGGCTCAAGTCGAGCTGCGGCCCGGATATACCTTTCACCGGGTATTGCCGCCCTGATTAACGGAAGCACCACCAAAACGAGCATAAAAGGCAGCAAGTATGCTGCACTACCTCAAATGGAAGTGGCCACTCACCGATGCCGAGTAATGCGATTTAAAGGGAAAACGATTGCATTGCTGGAGTGGGGGGAGGCTAATCCATTTGGTCAGGCAAGCTCATTGCTTCAGAAGATCGGGGAGGCAGGAGACTACATATCAGCCGCGGCCCGAACCATAAGCGTGGACGCTATGGTGGTGGGAGGAGACAGAGGAGACGTCGCAGACCGTTTTGGCTGTCTAAAGGCCTCAGAACATCATGAGGTCATTGTCTACGAGGACAGAGGCGAAACCCTGAGTTTCCTCAAAGCCCCCAGACAACCAACAGCCAGCGCAACGAGCCCCACAACAAGCCCCACCACTCAAAGTGGATCGGAAAGGGCCCAGCAGAAGGCAGCAGCCGAAAAAGCTGCAAAGGAGCAGTGCAACACCATAAACCCGGAGGACTGGGCACGGTCGAGAAGTCGCCTGAAAGGTTTCGGCACTTTGCTCAGTGCACTGCTACCAAGCACTGGCGTGGAGAATTGCTCATGCATACTGTGCTACCACGGGGAGATAGCGCAGTTATGTGGGACTTTAACCCACTAAAACTCCACGGTGTCCTCCTGTGCCGCTTATGGCGGGAACACGGGAACGCGTTAGCATACAACCGCGGACCCGCCCCGGCTGTCCGTCTCCGGACCCTCCTCTGGGGTTTACCCCCCATTACCGGCGCACCAGAACACACTGTACGCCGTGACCACCTCAGGGACCAAACCAGCACATGGGCGCCAGACGACCCCGTGTATGGCACCTTTGGTCCCCCTGTGACGGGTCAGGACAGTGGCCCCGCCACCTACCACTTTTCGGCCGCAGGAGATAGGGAGAGCGGCCAACGCTATACCGACACTCCTCCTCCCCTGCGGCCCCACCGCGTCCGCCATCAGACGGTGGCGACCCCGCGCAGGCCGCGGTGGGTAGGGCGAGCGGCGCTCCGTAATACCGGCACTCCTCTCCCGCCGCGGCCTCCAACCCTCAGCCACGATGCCTACTGTACCACATCGCGGCCCGCCTCAGTTGCTATGGCGCCCATACGCCACCATAACCTACTTATTGGCCGCTACGTCGTCGGCTGGTCGGCAAAAGCCCTGACGAGCGGCCCCTCCTCGGGTTCTTCTTCGCTTCACCGTGGTTGTCCAAGCCACGGTTACTGAGCCCCCCCGCCTCGACAATGCGGGAACCCACCGGGGGGGAACCCAGCAAAAGCCTAAGCCAACACGAGCCCACAAAGGGCAAGTTAGCCCGCCGACCCTCGCAGTAAATTCGGGTACCACGGACCACGTAAAGAGCGCGTTCAAAATCCCCTAGTCTCGGACATAAGGAATTATGTCCGCTAATAAATGGGCAAGCGTGTTAAACTTGCCACTGCTCGCTTGAAAACCGAATCTCCGACCATGACCTCCGCAACTCTGAGAACTCCGTCAGAACCATAAAATAAATCAACAATGCGTCCACGACGCCAATACGAATACAAAGGCAACAAATTATACAATGTATATTATAATATTCGTTCCGACCATACAGATATGGTCTAAATGGTTTACAACCAAAGATGATTGCTAGTAATTCTTTTTCAGTGGTATTGTAATTGGTTTCACTTTTGTTAAGAGTACGGGACGCGTAAGCTATAGGCTTTCTTTACCATTCTCTCCTTGAGAGAATATGGCACTTATCGCGTAATTGGAAGCGTCACACGTGAGTATGAATTGTTTAGAAAAGTCTGGATATGCTAATAGAGGTGGGGATATGAGTTTACTTATAAGGGTTTCGAAAGCGAGTTGATGCTCATTTTGTCATACGAAAGTTGTGTTCTAGGTGGAATCTAGGTCATAAAAGTAAATTACGATATCGTCAAGATATACAAAGCATCGGATTTCTTGTAGTCCAGATAGGACAGAGTTGAGTCTCTGGAATGTTGACGGAGCATTTTTCAAACCAAAGGGCATTCTTTTAAAGTCGAAATGTCCCTGTGGTACGCTGAATGCAGTTTTAGCTGCGTCTTCGTGTGACATTTTAATCTGATGGAATCCAGAAGCTAGGTCTAGAGTTAAAAGTATTTAGATTTTCCTAGTTGGTCTAGTATTTCAGAGATGTTAGGGATAGTATAAGATTCTCCGATAGTGATGTCGTTTAGTTTTCTGAGGTCTATGACAACTCTCCATTTTCGTTGTCTTGAGGCATCTAATTTCTTTGGAACGACCCAAATAGGTGCGGACCACGGGGACATGGAAGATTTAATAATGCCATCGTTCAGCATCTCAGTCATTTGTTTTTGTACTTCTTGTTTATGGCATTCGGGCAATCTGTAGGGTTTGACGTTGATGGGTGCGTTACTCGTTGTTTTAATTTCGTGTTGTAGTACACTCGTTGCTGTCAACGGGTCACCTGATAAATGAAATATGTCCGAGTAATAAGAGCAGGTTTGATGAAGAGCTTGAAATTCTTCAGAATTTCGAATATATTGGTGGAAAATCGTATATATTGGTTACAGTTATATCGACTCTGTTTTTATATTTTGTTTTGACAAAGCAATTTGCGATTAGAATGTTTTCATGTTGTGTTTGATCAAGGATCCTTCTTTTATTTCAGGGTTAGAGACAGAGCATACTATTACCATTTCGAATCTAGCTGGAATAGAATAAATGGGTTCGTTGAATTTCAGGGGTATTGGTTATTTATCAAATTTGATTTCTTGCTTAAAGTTATCGATGTTACCACCGAAATCATCTAGCGGATCGCTTCCGATGATGCCATCGTGAGGAAGGTAGAGAATGCCTTGCCGCATTAAGTCTGCCTATGTATCACCAATGTACATGAAGTTTAAATAAATAAATAAGGTGTATTTTATCTAAAACATGGAACTTGTGATTTACTAAATTCGGGGGAAAGTTGGATAATCGTAAGTTAAGTGGGAAATGACCTAAGGTTAACGTTGTTCCTTGGTTAGGTTTTAAGGTTTATAGGTTCAGCTATGAGTTTGGGCTTTTTCTGAATACAGCTTTTCTTATTGAGACTTATTGCTGATCCAGAGATAGTGATAGTTTCGATAAGGAGATGTGGGAATAAGGTTCTTCTTGGATCGCTAGTAATTTCAAATATTTCTTTAATATTTGAAGTTTGATTTAGTTTATTAGATTCAGTCCTTAAATTCTGAGTTGATCTGCACGGCTATTGACAAATGCGTGCACTGACTGGACAGGTCCACTCAATCTGGCAATCTGGGTGTTCTTTCCTCAAAAGACCATTTCAGAAATCAGTCTACATGGTCTTCACATGATCTAACCAAGATTTTGTCTGGACTTTAAAAGAGACTGTGACCTCTGAGTTTGTTTCGGCCTTTCTTCTCAGAGTAGTCAGATAGGAAATGCCGACCTCATCGAGTTTAAAAAAATATGATGACATGTAAAAGTGTTTGTACAAACCAACTTACAGAAATAAAATCATTTATCATTTATTTTATCAGTGTGTTTGGATTTAGTATTTGTTTAGTCAGTGGGATATAGAATATTAAGAAAATTCAGTGGATTTAGTAGATGCTGTGGATTTAGAAGATTTAGTAGATTGAGTGGATTTAGTAGATGCGGTGTCCAATGGATTTGGTAAGTGGTGTCTCGCCCGACACCGATGCGAGCCACTTAACCGTTTTTTTGGTCAATGTTTATTTGTTAATAGGATTCAGAATCCTCTTTATTTGTATCCTCAACAAAATTAATTAATTATGATGGTATTTGAGTGAAAGAGGGCCGTTGGTCATTATTTCGGAAACGGTTATTATTAAACTCTCGTTTTCGGCAATTTTCAATTGAATGCCCCGTGAATTTACAGTATCGGCAGATACCGGATCTGTTAGATTGGTTATTGTTACTGTTAGGTGTTGGATGCTGTTGCTGAGTTTTAGGAGGGACGGGTTTGTTCGATTTAGAAAAATTATTTTCCGTAGACAGATTTCTTTTAAACATCAATTGTTGAATGCGCTCCTCATTTATTGCATAATTTACAGCCTCATTTAAATGTTGTGGAGACCTGCATCGTGAAATGATGGAGAACTAAGTCTTCCATAGCCGCTGTACGACCAGGAAGTTGTTCGGCTTTAGCCGTGGATGATGAAACTTCTGTGAGTAATCGTGAGAGGCATGTCTCAATTTTTAGAGCAAATTCACTTGCATTTTCTTGCGGGCCTTGTTTGCTCTCTTGAAGTTCGATAAGAAGGTGGGAGTAATGTTTTCTATCGCAAAATTGGGTTTTTAGGAATTCTTTTAATTTTTCCCAGGTATTAAACTCTCGTATGGAACAAACAACCTCCGCTTTTCCTTCTAATTGACTTCTAATTGGATATACTTAAATAAAATAGGTTTTTAACTTGCCGAAGCTAGATGTTACACGTTGTTGCAGTTAGTTATAAATGAGTACAGAGTTTCCCGTATCCCGTCGTAAGATTTGACGAATTTGACTATGCAAGTCCATTTTTCCAACGGATTCTGTGATTTATTCTGGTTTGATAGTGGTTCTGGGCACTGTATTATGAGGTAGGATGTTGCAAGGACTCACGAAAGACAGGCGAGTGTCAGGGCTAGCTGCGCCGGCCATTTGCGCACTGGAACTGTTGAATGAACCGTCTGGGTTGTCTAAGTGACGTCTGGATGGATGTAGCACTTTCACTTGCTCTTGTACTTGAGCTTTTATTAGATTTTCACTGGTTTTCGTTGATTTCACTGAATTTTTGGGCGAGTTTGCCGGCAAGACGGAGACGAAACGTGGGACTCGCTCTTTTGAATCCCTGCCACCAATGTTAGACCGTGCCTTCGTGGAGGAGTTAAAAGAAGCGAATTTAAACAGCTAAACTATTTATTTGGAAATAGTACAAAAATAGAAATTTTGAAGTAGTAATATTATGATTTAGAAACGTGTGGCTCTGTGTGATGACCGTTAAATATTAGACTTTTTGTGCTCAGATCCTGCGACGCAACGGGGTGCGGCTCCGGCGGTTGGCTGACACTTAAAATTCGAAAAATGAACACGTGGTTTGAAAAACCTTATGCTCGTAAATCACGGTTATAACAGAACGCAATGTGAATTATTACTGAATGAATTGAATTGATGTCAATGTGATTGGTCGATTGTTTATACATATTTCAAGATGGACAAATAAAGGAATTGCTCAAGGTGATCCTATATCACCTTTATTTTTAATATTGTTACTACAGTGATTTGTCGAAACATAAATCAAGTGTTTATATTATGCCAATATGCAGACGCTCAATGTAATAAACTCAGACCTCAGAACCTATCCTTCTGCAGCGATGTGTGAGACAGGGAGACGTCATATGTCCGAAATTTTTCACCGCTGCACTGGAGAATGTCTTCAAGGTTCTGGACTGGAGAGGAATTTGCGAACTATTTAAATACCGTTGTTCGTGAATAAGCAAACAAAAGTACCTAACAACCAAAAGTTCGAGACGTTCTTGAGACTTTAAATCTATATTTTGTTACATAATAAATAATAGCGCGAAAATCACGTCGACTGTGGTCCATTGACGCAAGCTCCAAAATCCCGACATATTCTCGGAAAAATGATGCTCATCCAATTAAATAAAAAATTATTTGTGTTCATAAACAACCAGCCTGGATGGTGTAAAACTTGCCAGTGAAATGAAACACAAAAAAAAATGAATTACAAAAGAGTATAGAATATCTTACTTATTTTGGCATGCGCCTTGTACAAAGATAGAAATTCAATGTATTAATCCGGTTTAAACATTCACAAAAAGCCTCTTTGTTAATTCAAATAATCAAAAAACCCGACTGCTTAAGAAGCGAACTAAAAAGAACAGCATACTGTTTTTCTTGTTTACGTCTTTTTAGTTCGCTTCTTAAGCAGTCGGGTTTTTTTATTTTTTGAATTAACATTTTTTTTTCGAGTGTGTTGAAAAATATTAATCGGTATTTTTAAGAAATAAAACCTACGCAATATTTACTAAATAAACATGTATTATGAAAATATAGTAAACAATGAGTAAGTGGACAGAGTTGTTGATCTATTTGCCGAGCAACTAAATCTATCAATCAATTTTAACGTTTTTAAATCAGCAACTGTATTTCGGAGCAATTTATTGTAACATATTACAAATATTGTTGGATATATAAGAAATAGATTTTTTTAATGTTTTTTCTTGTGCTGTGCATTGGATTCATACGCGCCCATCAATGATACGCGCATTCGGTATTCATAAAGAAGTCATTCCCGCAGAGATTTAGATTTCTTTTTTTCCACTTTAATTGTTGTACAAAATTTATTCTCTGTTAGTTTTAGTAGATATAATAATGTTTAACAAGGTGTTGTCATTTTCTGAAATATGTGAAAAAGTTATATCATTAACTGCATTATTACTAAAAAGTAACAGCTTACACGGAAGCCTAATCATTACTTTGGGAAATATGAGGCTTATCCACGATATTTTGTAAAAACTTTTTCATAACTCCTTGTCCACTTTTGTATAAATTTATATTATCCGGTGACAATATAATAAGTGCAGTCGTACTTTCTATTGAAGTATCGAATTCAATAATATCTTCCAAAAAATCTTTTGTTACTGTGTTCATTTTTAAATCATCCATGTCTGACGCAGGTAAATTTATATCATCATAGTATGATTCTGTGGTTCCAGTGTTACTTTCTTCAATTTCTTCGGGGAAAAAGTAATGGCCAGTAAAATCATCATTTTTTCTGACTTCTGCTAATTCCGCCTGAACCATGACAGATTTAACTGCTGAAGACAAGGGTTGAGTATTTGCACTATACCCTTCAGATACTGGCATTTTATCTATAAGAGATGGCACGGTTATTAACAAATCCAATGTCTCATGTTATTTAGTTAGGTATCTAAAAACCAAAATATACTTTACCACCATTTCTGAAGATTACGGCTTCAATCAAATCAACTAAAAAAGTAGAATTGACATAATCACTGGAAACTGTTTTTCTAACAGTAGAAAGTTTTTTTTTATTATAAAGTCTGTCAACAAATGCCGCCACGCCAACATCGTGAAACGAACTTTCCGAATGACTATTAATAGTTTTATTATTAATCGATAACAAGTCTTTGATCATAGGATCATTGCTCAATTTTTTCTTTAGTAGTTCAACAAAGTCTTCCACTGCCATAACATCTTTACAAGAATGTGGTGTCGTGTGTGGAGTAATTATTTGCTTTGTAAATTCATACAAATGAGAAAAGTAATCAAATTGAGTAAATGTCTCATTTTCCAATGAAGAAATGATGCCCGACGTAGTTTTGTCTATCATTTCAGTGACATAAGTGCTATCGTCGGTTATCGCATCTATAACGCCCCGTTGTGTATAATGGGCGGTATGGTCATACTCATCATCTGCTCGAAAAGGAGCAGTGTTATCTTTCTTTTCGGTTTCTAGATATTTCGATATTGTTTTTTTACCTGAAAAATATTAAACCGTATTATTTCATGTAAGAATATTATGTTGTATCCATATTCCATAGTATTCGAGTAATTCTTAGTTGCTCCTATAAAACTTTGTTTAATGATTAACATGCCACTTTCTATTTAAACAAAGTGAAATAATAATGATAAAATATCGTGTTACAGTCGTCATTTTTTTTCGTGTTATAAATAAGTTAATGGAAACTGGCAGCGTGATTGTTTTAATTGAATTTAAAAGACAGACAAATTTTGAGATATTCTGTATAAATACTCACCTAAGGAAAAGTATGGCAGAAGAAATGGGAGACTAATAAGCAATGGATGGTTGCGGACTAGAATTATAATAATGATACCTACAGCATAACGCTTTATTTACTGAATCACAAGGGGCATCTAGTGGGCATCTGGAGCAAGGCAGGCCGCTCGCATAAACAGATCTATTTCCAAGATTACCAGCGGGAGCAAAATTGCAAACGAGTCTGTAAATTGTCCTGTACTTTACATTTACATCCTCTAGGCGTTCCTGTTCCACAAAAGTATAAAATGATATTAGGAGTAGGTACCAAATCAGTTTTTGACGGTATCGGTCTAGTGACTAGTAGAAAATGCGCAGGAATGTACCTAGCTACACAAATTTTAGATTGTATTAATATATATACAATTGTATATTCTAAAAAAAAACAAACCTTTATAAAAATACAAAAGGGAGACGGAAAAGAGCTCATTGTACATCAAAAATTCGTCCACATCGATGTCAATGGGAAACGTGCCCAGAACGCTGGCAGCATTGCCACGTTGGATATCAATGTTGATTCTCTGGCCGAAGAAAAGGCAAGCCCTCTGGTCACGTGAAGAGTCGAAGAGCTTTGTGCTAATTTCTCGAAAAACTCGATGCGCACTTGGACCCCATGGACCTAATGTGTTGTTTATTTTTGACCCTAAACGGCTCAAACATATAACTTCCAATAAGGTTGTTATATTTGCGCCGTTTGAGGTTTTATGCACTGGCAGCAGCCGCCCCAGCACAGCCCGCCGTGCTAAGAAGATGGGATGGCGCAAGGATGTCGACACATGTTGCATCCCACACCAAAGGCCTACCCACCTTCCAAGGCATTATGGTCATACCGTCTGGTCCCTTCCCATCGTCGCGTGCCAAGCCATTGGGTTCTAAAACAGCTGGCACACCGTGGTGACAAGAGCGCGACGTATGGTGTCATTAATGCTGGCGTGCCGTGCTTTCCGGCCAGCGCTCCTACTGCAGGATAGGCCATGGTGACCGAGGCGGTCGAGTGCTTCACCATATTGACAACGATGTGGAGCTCCGCTAAGAGCACCCAAACGCAGACATGTTGCGATCCGAAAGGTGTTGAGTGACGGTAGTGCCTGTAGCCAGCCAGAGGCCCGACTCCCACTCTCCCACAGCCAGTAGGCGGGCACGCTCAGCAGTATTGGTCGACGTATTTATAAGTTTATTCCGTACCAACCTGCAGAGCGGCACACCCCACTGTCTCTGGGAAGATGGGTTCTCGGGCAACGCCGTATTCGGGCAAGCCACTTTCCAGGCGCGCACTGCGTCGGTCGAGCACGGCACTTCAAAGTTAACCAATGAAAGGGATAAAAAAATATAGTTAACGTTTGAGTTTGAGCCCGCCGAAGCGAATGGGTAGTGTAGCTTGCATCCAGGCTCGATCATCCAAAGCCACATTTAAGATGGATGTCAGAGTGCATCAAATAATTTCGTAAATTTTTTCCAAGAGATGTGGCTGCTTCCATAAAGGGGAAGAGCGGAGAAAATACATAAAATTTGATCCATGACAGCAATACCTAATAAGAGTGAAAGCCGAATAAAGTGTAATTTTGAAGAGACTATCCGAAATATCATTAAAATGTTTAATTTTGCCATCAATGAATGAAGAAAAACTGTCTTCCAAAATTTGGGGACCAAGGAGGTGCAGTGAACTTTTATGTAAAATTTTGATCTCTGGGGCTATTGCATAGAATTTCTGTTGGGTAGGTTGTCTGTCGGTATTGTCACTAAGAAAAATTTCATATTTGGAGTGGTTGAAGTCTAGGCCGATGGATTTAAACTGCTCTTTCAGGAATTGGAAATCTGCTAAAACGGTGTCTACGTCACCTCCTAGTGTTCCATCATCCAAATACCACAAGTTAAATTTCGAATTTAGTTTCTGAATAATGGGATGAATAGCCAGACTGAAAATGACTGGCCCAAGAGGGTCACCTTGTTGGCAACCAAATGAAGATTGCAAAACATTTTCTTTTTAATTTTGATGGGTGCCTCTAGCATTGCCACAAACAGCCGAGAATTTCTGGAAGCTCTTTTTTTGTTTCAGCCAACAAAATGTCCCTGTTGACGGAATTTAAGGCGTTTTTTAACGTAAACCTTGAGGATGACCTCATCCTGGCTAGAATTCAAGATGGTAGAAAGCACATGTACGGCAGCCTCACAGCCCCCTCTAGAGCCAAAGCCAAGCTGTAGGGGCTGGAATCTGTTTGTAAGCCTTTGGCCGTAAAGGTTAAAATAAATTTTGGCTGCCATACGCCTGTAGGTGCAGTTGCAATAATGCAAGAGGACGAATGCCGCCGTCCCCCTTGGGCAGGGCACATAAGTTGGCCCCGTACAAGACATCGACGACGGCATCGTTCACGCCGCCGGAGAGCATTAAGTTGACTAGTGCCGCAAGCTCCTTCAAAATCGACTCACCAGCTTCCCCGGCGCCTGAACTTAAAAGATCCTTTAAGTGTTGCGGAGTCAGGCCGTCGAGACCGCCGGCGGAACCGCTTCGGAAGGAGCTCACGGCAGCAATCAATTGGGTGGCTGGAATATTGAAGGAGTTGAATCAGGATGAGGGGTTTCGGGGGAGTCGGGAAAGGTAAAGTCATCCGCAGGCGCTGGATTTTTACTCTCCAAGGTGCCACCACATCACTGCTGAATAGTAAGCCTCGCTGCACCCCTAATGTCACTCTCACTTAGTTTGGATTCCACGTGAAAACATATGACTTTCTGTGAAAGATTATTGAATGGTTGTATATTTTGATCCAAAATTGTGGCCGAATTGTTGCAGTTTTCTTTAATTTGATTTGTAAGTGTTTTTTTCAGTGCCAAATCTTTTTATTCTTTTTCTTTGTTACATAAACTATAGTGAAAGGGTCATACTTTAAACTTGACTCCACCACAGCCGACTTGATTTGTCTCCTCCCAAACGAGTTGCGTAAAATAATCGTAATGTGGATTGCTAGTCTTAGATCTGTAATTTTCAATGCTGCCTTACAATCATCATCCTATGATATGATGATGATATGATTTATCTAAAGAACATTTTGGAGAATGATACTACAATTAAAGGATCGCATCGCATCGATACGCATTGACCAAATAATTGCCTCGTTGACCTACTCAACATAACTGAGCACCCGAAATGTCAATGTCACTCTGACGGTCGACTCTCAGTAATGGCTCAAAGGCGAAAGCGGGGCGCCGCGTGGGTAGGCGGGTGTGGGCTCGTTTGAAATTTCGGGTGCTCAGTTATCTTGATCTTGTTGTAGTTGTCACACATGCGACTGCCGAGGGTAAGTGTATTCAATTCTCAGGTCTGGCATAGTGTTAATTGGTTCTTCTTTTTAGAATTTCTCAGAAGGAGTCTGGAATATTGCTACTGAGATATTAATTGTGCCTGGGGGTTTGTGTCTGATTGATGACAATAGACTCGTCTTAATAGATGGGACCTAATCATAACTGGCAAGACTTACTTAATGATATTATGTTATTTATTTTAAACTTACGGCTCATAACGTGACATTGTTGTAGAATTAAGATTCAGTAACTCCATGTACCAAACATCGACGAGGGCCGACGGTGTCAGACCAGGCGCATCACCGTGTATTGTAGCAATGTTTTGACCCACGGATATTTTACCTGTAAAATGAAAAATATTTCCATAAATAATAGTGAAATAGTTCCATTTTTGATATACTTCGATTTTCGACCAACTTTCGGTCACTCAGGATAGTCAGGATACGACACTATTTTTATGTACCGATAAAGTGGCAACCCCCTAAATGTCAATTTAGTCATCGAAATAAAAAAAATCAGAATATACCTAATCACTCGACCATCACAAAAAAAAAAAAAAAAAATATTTAATCTACTACACTTCTTCTTACCTAGGGATGGCGATCTGAGATCGACTAATCGACGAATCAATTTTTAGGACCGAAAAAAACGTTTTTTGTTTAAATTGTTATCTAGTACTGAATCAAATCGACATTTAACCCTAGAAAATTGAAATTCAGTTTTTCTGTTTTAATATGAACTTAAATATTATTTAAAAAAATTTGAATCAGTGAATGTACTACACAAAGACTTTTATGAAATATTTTTTTTTTAATTTCATTGAAAACTTTTAATATAATCAAAATAAATGCCTTTTAATTACCTGGTACTTTCATTTAGTTGTAAAAACAACTTGAATTATTTTTAGGCCTTGATTTTTTTGAGGGTTGGTTTTTTTTATTTTGATTCAGATCGATTGAAAAGAATCGCACATCCCTATTCCTACCTATATATACACATAAACACATCCTATGTACGTAGGAACCAATCAACTCGCAGGTAGGTAATGCGCCAAAAGATTACGCCTAGCAGAATTTATATTTACGGTAGGTATGGCTAATTTCGCATACCTAATTATATTATTCTTTAGTTTTATTAATGACCTCATAAGAATACTTTAACGTGGCGAATCAGTAGCTGAAAACCTATTTAATTTGGTTTAATCAAAAATTGTTCGTGTATTTTCTAACCTCAGAAAAATATTTAAATTATTTTATCTAAAGCACGTGAAAATCGCCACAATGAAGGGAATATACCACACAGGAAAAAACATTCTATATACGTAGTGTTTCCATTACTGAATGCGACGTCAATGTGGCTTGGGTACCTTATGAACTGAACTTGCTTACCCAAATCTCGACACGTGTCTTGAATATCCGGCACACGATGTCGAACACACTGATCGGCCCATCTTTGAGCTGAAATTTCCAATTCTTTGTTCCATTGCTGTAGTTAAATGAATAATTAATTAGTCTTTAAGTATAGGCATATTTATTTAACACAAGCTTTGCCCGTCTGAAAAATTACACTGGTCAACCAGATTTTGTAACAAGGAAGGTGTTAGTAATTTTGAAAAACTTGTATATCCTCATTACAAAACTATTTTTGATTACAGTTTTTGTTACAGCTACTACCGTTCACATCGTTTTCACTGTAGATTGTTTATTCAAGTTGTCTTTTTTTTAAATAAAGGACATGTTTTAAGTTTAATTAGTTAATTGATTCTTGAATAATGTCGAAAAAGTGCCAAATTTATTTATCCTGATAAAACTTGTCAGGACCATTCCTGACAAGTTTTGTTAGATTTTAAAAACTGTTTAAGGGACGGGATTAAGTAAGTTTTAGAATATCGCCGCAATTGAGGCTTTTTAACTCTTTTGGATCGTTATTGATGCTTTTTAGTGAATTTCACTATTTGAATAAAGAATGTTCTTAAAGTTTTGATTAAAATAGAAAATGAAATGGCTATCAGGATTCTTAAAAAAGTTTGTAATAGCCTAATACATTTTTTATAAAACCATTACAATTTCTGCATCGGAACTGAAAAAATATGCATCGATATAGAGCGACGACCTCATTTGACACGAGAAGAGATCATGAGAGCCGTTGGAATGTTACAAGCTGGTTCCAGGCAACGTACTGTAGCTGTCGCTCTTGGTACTACACAGAGCGTCATAAGCCGCCTCTGGGCACGCTATAGTATCACAGACAACGTGGCCCAGCGACAGGGAGCGCGATCTCGCATCACCACTCGCAGACAGGACCAGTACATCCAGAATACTGCTCGACGGAATCGTACCATGACCGCCATGATGTTGGCTACGAGGCTCCACAGCTCTTCAGGCTTGCTGATAAACGACCAAACCATCCGAAGTCGTTAACGTGAAGTGGGTCTGCGTTCCCGCAGGCCGCTGAGAGTTCCACCTATACCATCCCGCAATCGTAGGGCCCGTTTACAGTGGGCTCGAGAAAACAAAAATTGGTAGGAAGAAAACTGGCGTTGTGTTTGCTTTTCCGATGAATCTCGTTTCGGTATGATGCCGGATACAAGACGTACTCGAGTTTGGAGGACCTCTGGACGTCAAGAACGTTTGAAATTTTCTCAGGAAGTTCATTCGTATGGAGGGTGAACAATAATGGCTTGGGTCGGTATTTGGATCGGTGGAAGAACCGATCGCATTCGGATAGGGGCAACCTTAATGCTCAGATTTATAAGGATTTTTCAGATGTGATCATCCCTTTGCGACGATGGTTGAGTGATTCGTTTCGACTAATGCACGACAATACACGTCCACATACGACTAGTCGTAACACGCGCGCAGTCTTACCGAGGCTCGCATCAACGTTCTGCCGTGGCCTGCTCAGTCGCTTGACGTCAACCCAATTGAGAACGCATGAGATATGATCCAAAGAAGAGCTCTGCCGAGTATGGATGCTGTGCTGTGTGCTTATGATTTGTGGACTACGAGAAACCCTTCGATTCGATCGAGACTTGGACTGTTCTTCCATCTCTCCAACGGTGACAAATCGACTACCGGTACATCGCAGTTCTGAAGAGTTTGTACAAAAACGCCACCATGTCAGTTCGACTTCAGGATCAGACCTTGAAACCTATACTTCTGTAGCGAGGTGAGAGACAGGAAGACGTCATATCTCCGAAACTGTTTTCTGCTGCACTGGAGGATATCTTCAAGGTTCTGGACTGGAGAGGGCTAGGAATCAACGTCAATGGCGAGTACATCACTCACCTTCGGTTTGCTGACGATATAGTGGTCATAGCTGAGACCATAAAGGAACTCAGTACAATGCTCGATGACCTCAGTAAAGCTTCCGAAAGAGTGGGTCTTAAGATGAACATGAAAGGTGATGTTGAATGCCCATGTTGCACCCACTCCTATCTGTGATGTCTATTGTCTATGTCTACCTGGGACAAACAATCTAGTTGGGTAGGGCCAACTTTAAGAAAGAGGTCAACCGTCGAATTCGACTGGGCTGGGCAGCGTTTGGAAAGTTGCGCGGTTTCATCTCGTTCAACTTACCACAGTATCTCAAGACGAAAGTCTACGACCAGTGTGTGATGCCAGTGATATCCCATGGCTCTGAGACGTGGTCGCTCACAATGGGCCTCATCGAAGGGCAATGGAGAGGGTTATGCTCGGTATTTACTGACATAGGCCGAAGAATTGCCAAACATAAGTGGCAATGGGCTGGGCACATTGCTCACAGAACGGATGGCCGACGGGGCAGAAGAGTTCTAGAGTGGATACCGCGAACTGGAAGACGTTGCGTTGGAAGGCCTCCCACCAGGTGGACCGATGACCTGGTGAAAGTTGAGGGGATCCGCTGGATGCGGGATTCATGGGACCGGTCAACGTGGCGACGCTTGGGGGAAGCTAATGTCCAGCATTGGACGTCTTTTGGCTGATATGATGATGATGATTAGATATGGGTATCAAATGAAAGGGTTTTCTGAGAAAAACACGAAAAAAACTTGGTTATAAAAAAAAACTTTAATAAATAATTTTGTAAAAACTTTTATTTATTTTCTACTTTTTAGTTTAATCGCTAATCTAAAGATCCTGGTAAGGATATCGGGACAAACTATTTAAATGATTGCATTCTCGTCGGTCCTTGTTAAGTGTGCAAAGTTTCAAATTAATCCGACTTTTTGAAGAGGGTGAAAATCATGTTATAAGATTCCGTTACATAGATTAATGAAGCTAATGAAAACGTGTTAAAAATGTATTTGATCACTAGATACTATTGATGTGTGTATAAAAAATTAAAGTTGAGTATCCTGAAATGCCATCTAAACCAAACCAACCTATACCAGAACTAACTGTAAAATCCAGTTTTTAAATAAAAGCCCACTTCAAAATCATATTAAAAAATCTGTTCGTACCTGAATAATTCTAATGACAATTTGATTAGATACATAAATATTTTCATGTTACAAAAACTGTTTTTTTTGTTGACCAGTATTGAGAACGGCCGTACTGATTTTCTTAATCTTTGATTGGTTGAATTTGTCTCCGCCCCGAATAACAGAATAATAATTATTAAAAAATCTGAAAAATTAACGAAAAAACAATATGAAGATTTTTTTTTCTCCATGCATTTAATTTATTGATTTTTTTTTTTCTTTATTTATTAAAAGGAGTTTTTATCCATACGGATATGCCAACCCCATCGTACCTTATAAACTATTATACACTTCAAAAATCTTACTATGCTAATGCATCAATCAATAATGCATAATCCTTCTAATAAAGGAGAATCATTGATTAGGCCTCTTCACCAAGCCACACAGTCTCTTTGCAATCATTGATTTAGGATTTGCTAAAATGTTTTGGATTAGCCCAACGTCCAGAATGTTCAATTTAAATTCTCTTATCAATGATTCCCTTTCATTCTTGCTCCTTATACACAACATCAGCAAATGTTGGACATCTTCAATTTTGTTGCATAAGTCACAATTAGGTGATGCGACCTTTCGCATTAGGAAAGCAAACTTTGCCGATGGCTAGTGTCCAGACAGCAGTCTTAGTGCTAGCTTAACATAACTTCTACCCAAACTTGTATCTTCAAACCATGGGACACAAAGAGGCTCGTACTGAATAACTTTATACCAAATTCCTTTCGGTTTAGATATTTCATTGAAGTTGTTCCTCCATCTGACAAAACATTACAACTTAAACTTGGAGCAATATTCCCAGTAATCTGGAATGTAAGTTATTTCGCTACCCATATCTACTGCAAGCTTTGACAAACGGTCAACCTCCTCATTGCCCCGTAAGCCTATGTGTGCTGGGACCCATTGCAATATTACCCTAGTCTCGTCTTTGTTAACATGATAAATCAGTTTGAGGATATCATAGGCTATCGATGCACCTCTGCAACCAGAGACGCATCGAGCCACATGTTGTATGGCACTCCTGCTATCAGTGAAAACAACTACTTTATTAAGGTTTTCACTTACTGCATAAGTCAATGCTTGATATATTGCAATGAGCTCCAGAGATATTATACAGACAGTTGCATTAATTTTAAAACTAGCGCCAGAGTAAACTTCGGTCTAACCATATACCCAAATAATTTAACACATTCCACCATTAATAGCGGTTGCTCATCAATTTTAAGTAAGGCACTATTCTTATTAGACCCCTACTAAAAACAGTAATTGGATTTGATTGGTGATAACGTCAATCCAACCTCACCCAGTAAAGTTACAAAACAGTTTAACGCGTCTTGTATATTACGTTCAGGGGGGTGACCATAAACTCTTATAGTAAGGTTATTTTGATATCGCGTAAGTGACAGATGTATACAAGTCATATAAATCTGTCCCTTACACACACTCAAAATAACCTTACTCTAAGAGCTTATGGTCACCCCCCAGATGTTTTTATTTGTTTGTCGCTTGTATATGTAACAAAATCGTCGGCATATTACGATATCATGACATTTTGAATTTTATGACAGATTTGATACGTAACTAAATTAAACAATAAAGGGGAGAGAGGGTTCCCTTGTGCTAATCCTCTTTTAGTCCATCTGAAGCCAAGCCCTTCTCTATTGAATAACTTAATTTTTAAGTGCCTTTCATTCATAAATGACCAAAGGTAGACACAAATTTTAGACCCAACCTGAATATCATCCAACGCTTTAGTAACTGATTCAATTGAAACGTTGTAATACTGTTTTCAATATCCACAAAACACGCCACTGTAGAATCATTTTTAGTGAAACCAATTTGGATGTAAGAAACTAGACGAGATAGTGAATCCAAACAGGACTGGGATTTTCTAAATCCTACTGTGTTTGGGGATAGAAGTCTGTTTTTTTCTACGTACCATTCTAACCGTTTGCAGATCATTAAATAGAAGGTTTTGCATACACATGAAATAAGCGAAATAGGCCTTAATTTACCGTCGCTATTCTGGTTGTTTGCACCTTTGGGTATAGGGATAATTTGTATGACTCGCCATTGATGGGGTATGGTACCAGATATAAAAATGTAATTGTATATTTTGAGTAACAAAAGTTTTCCAAATTCCGGTAAATTGTGTAACATTAAATAGGATGCCATCCTGCCCCGGGGCCGAATCCTTTTTTTTAAGACAATTATCTAGTTCCTGTCTAGTAAATTCAGCTTCTAAACATCCATTCCTTGAATTGAAATTCGGGGCTAGAAGGAACGTAATCAGGTGTAAGTGAGCGTAACAGTGCCGTTTGTTTTTCAATAGGAGAACATGGTCCTTGCTGTTTAAAACCTTTCATCCATTTCATACGCCGCTACATCTCAGGTACAGTTGTTACTTCATCAATAGAATCACAAAATGTTTGCCAACCACCGTACCTAGCTTACTTAATTAAAGTTTGCGATTCCAAGGTTTTGAATTCCAATTTGTTTAAATTTTCAGGGGTTTCGTTGTGCGACTATTTCTGATAGTTTAGAGCTCCGATAATTTTGCGGTTTAAATTTTCCTCTATCTCTAGACTGCATTTATAGTAGGGTATATGTTTATTAGCTGCGTAATTTCAAAATAGTCATAGATTTGCTGAATATCTACACTATCATTAAATTCATCCGTAAACTTAATTTTATCTGAAATTGCTTGACGAAATTTATTCCAGTTCGCATTTTTCCAGTTTCGTTTTTTGGCCAGAATGTACTAAACTAGAAAAGTTTGCAGTCATTTTAATGATCAGGTGGTCGCTGCCGAGATTTTCATTAACTACCTTCCAGTCAAATTGTATAGCTACGTCAGATGTGACAAACGATACATCCGGGGAAGATTATTGTAATTTGCCATTTACTAACTTAATCCGTGTTGCCATGCCGTCAGTAAGGGAGATTATAGTCGTTTTCTAGAGATGAGTCCAAAACCTGAATACCTCTCGCATCGGATTTAATCGACCAGTTTGTATGATGGCCATTAAAGTCACCCGCTATTAATGTTTTACGTGTAAATTGGGAAAAAATTCATTCCAATCCGAAATCTGGGTTCGTACCGACGAGGGGCAATAAACCGACATAACATATTCTAAGTCTTTGCAATTTACCAACTTAACACAAATTAGTCCGATACCCACATTATTAATGTTAAACGACACCAGGTGAGATTGAATCGACCGATGAATCAGTAAAGCTACACCACCATTACTATCATATCTATCGTTTCTATAGACATTATAACCGCTAATGTTTACATTAACGTCCCAGTTGAGCCATGACTCACTTATTATTGCGATGTGTATGTTTTCTTTAATTAATAGTTCAGAAAAGGATACAAGTTTAGGCCGTAAACTTTGTGCATTCCATTGGAATATGTTTATCGTTATGAGTTTTTGTGAATTATCCATTATTAAAACAGTTTATAATATACCTCAAGATTTCAAGAATATTAGTCAATAAATTGTTTAATTCCTCGCCAACAATTTTCAACAATGATAATAACTTTTCTTTTAGTTTGAGATTCGATTTACAAACACCTTTTATCTTCAACCATATCTTCGCCCATTCCAATTTATATAATAGATGTGCACTTTGCTTACGATTTCCTTCTTCTTCCTGTGAATTATTTGTTTCTTCACTGATTGATTGTTCTAGGATTTCATCATTTTGCGGTTGATGTGTTTTCTGCTTGTTTGATTTTTGTTTTGTTCTTTTTATATTTTGTGGTGAATTTACACGTGTACTATTTTCTTCTTCTTCTATATTAGATAGTGATTTTTGGTGTATTATGGCATTGGTCAATACTCTACTATAGGTTTCCTTCCCAGTGTTCGTCATGGTTGCAGATTGATCGTTATTATTTTCTTCCTCCTGTGATGTCTCATTTGTTATTTGTTTTTGTTTCACCTCCTTTAGGAGTTGTAAGGCTCTTCTGTATGTAACATGTTCTTCACTCATGATGTTCCGGATAGTTCTTTTTTTCAGGTAAACAGGACACTTTTTATCGATGACAAAGTGGCTCCCCTTACAATTAAGACATTTGAAGTCTGTTATGGTGCAGTTTTCGTGACTTCCTCCACACTTTAGGCATAAGATTTTTTTTTTAGAGCAAAATTTAATGAGATGACCAAATTGCCAACAGCCCGAACATTGCGATACTGGGAATACATTCGCTTCGACTTTGAATCGGCAATCGTAGGCATAAATATATTCGGGTAACACATTACTCTTAAAGCTCACTCTAACTGACTCACAATCAATCCATTTCCCTTCTGGTATAAGACATTTTAATCTCCTTACCGATAAAACATCAACGCTCGCTTTTAAAATGTTCATGAGTTCTTCTTCATTTAGTTCAAGGTCGATTCCTTTCACTATTCCACAAGATATCGACATTTCTTTAATTAATTGGCAACGGAAACCTATTTCTTTTATTTTTTTACATTCAATCAGTTTTATAGCGTCTTCCTTTCTCTGAAATTGAATGGGTACCTTATTGGCATTTTATATTTTATTTTAAGAATATCCTTGATATTTTCGCCGCGAAGTAGTTTAGCAAAAGCTATTGGTTTTGGTAAATTCTCAATCGAAGTTACTCAAACTTCGTGTTTAGCTATGATTTCGGATGTGCCACTATCTTCCTTATTATTCCCTTGATTATTGCTTTTTTCCAACGAGTTACTTCTTATAAACCGTTAAGGTTTACTTCTGATTACAGTAATAAAGTCATCTTCATCATCTTCCCGTTCCTTTCTCCTCTCTGCATTTTGGTACATTTTCACCATCATCACTTCTTCCACTTTCCAAGTTTGCCTCATGCATCTTATTCATCTCATTCAATTGTTGTTCGCACTTATCCAAAATTTCTGAATCGCTCAGATCTTCGCCAGTTGAATCGCTTTGCATTTCACGAACAACGATTCGTGGGTATGCGTAAAAATTTAATGACATTCGCAACGAGAGGCAACAACGCGTGCGCACGGCCCAACGTCACAGCGCAAACTGGAATTTATTGATTCTAAGATCAGGCGGTACAAAGTTCGCCGTGTCAACTTGTTTGTTATATTTATAAGCATCTAAATTAAAGTCCTTTTTTTCTATAGATTTGAGTATAAATAGATATTACTAAGCATTACCATAATTAATGTTTTGTGAAGTCATAAAAAGTTAACGAAGCGGTGGCGGGAAGATACGTAGCTAGTAAAAAATAAAACAAAATAGATTTATCAGAAAGAAAGAGGCATTACCAATTTTTGCATACTTCCAGCTGCTGGCAAAGATCTGATTTCACCGCCAGCTACTTTATTACGTCGACTGTTAATTTTGTCTAGAATCAGTCGTCTATCATGTTCGCTCAAAACGGTTTTTTCATACGCGACACAGTGGCTGGCTGGTTCCAGGGACTGAAAAATTTAAATAATTGAATCAGTACCTCTCCCAGTTTATAATTAGGTAAGTACCTACCTACTGAAAGGCTTGCGCCACCATAGGTTATCTTATTAACTCCGAGTTAATAGCAAACACGGCAGATAATGTATATCATTTTGGTTATTTAAGGTACACCTCAGTAGCTTATTTTAAAATGAGAATCACGTCTAAACGGAATTATTTGAAAAATTATATGTTACATTAGACCATTTTCTTAATAATTTGATCTAGGAACATTTTGAGTTTTATTCGTATTAAATAACATAGTATCATTAATTTGTAAAGGACACGGCCAAAAAAAACAATAATCGCACCAAAGTTGCCGGGCGTATTTTAATGAAATTTTTACCATCTCAAAGACAATTTCACTATCTACATTTTGATTTAAGGCTTTTTTAAAATAGTATAATAAGGAAAGTACAAAAAAGCGCGTTTTGTTCCCTCAAGGTTGTTAGCATCGACCACACAGCCCCTAGACGCCTAATGCTTTATGCTGATCCTGAATGCTAATATGTATATCAAAACAATTCTGTCAACTAGCTGAGGTATGAGGATCGGGGTACTGCGGTCTGATGGGTCCCTTACCAATGTCATTACGCCTCATTATGGATGGGACAGGTTTAAAAAAACCAGGAAGGTATCGATATTTTTTTTAAATAGTAACTGTATTTAATTTTTAGTGATTAATGTTACCTTTTTTATCATTAATTATACAGCTTGGCAAAAAAAAGTATGACGCGGTGACAGTTGGAGCTAAAAATCGATGATTGTGGCAAGATTGCTTTGCTTGTCCAATGGCTTGTACATTCTTCGTCAACAATGCGTGTATTCTAGTTGTTTTTCATAGATTTCTAAGAATTATCAACTTTCGTTGCATAATTAACTATTTAAAATGAATAAAACTATTCGTAGTAGTGGCAGAGCAGTGAATTAGCGCGTCTTTTTGCGGTGATTGGCCGAATCTCAAGAGGGACTAATTTTTGTCCGATATCGAGAATGTTTATCAAAGAACTGTCGATATGACAGGTATTTATGTACCCTAAATCATTCATTGTTCCTTAAATAAGTTTATCTTAATGTTTTCAAAGCCTAGTTTTGTTGATAATCAGATTTAAGTAACTTTTAGTCCTGTTTACAGAAATTGAAAAATTGAGGTTGTTTTGTTGTATGACAAGTCTCGTATACGCTTACTTCCTTGATTGATACTTGAAAATAGTGAACATGGAATTAATAATAAAATTCTATTTTTGTTTTACTTAAATCTGTCAACACAGTAAGAGAAATTGTTGAGGAAGGTGAAAAAAGTAATGGTATTTTTTCAACACCGAGAAAACATCGCAAAGGTCGCCCGAAGAAAGATTTCGATGATTTCGATGATAATCGGAATTAGAATGCTAGTGATACTGAAGTTGCAGGAAGCTCTAGCCAAAATGTAAGCATTTCTGGGATCGAATATTAAGATGAAAGTGATTTCGATGCTAGTGATTTTGAAGTTGCAGGAAGCTCTAGCCAAAATGTAAGCATTTCTGGGAGTGAATATTTAGATGAAAGTGTTTTCGATTCGCCTGATAGTTTAAATTTTTTTATTTAAATAAAACTGCAAACAAAACGTGTTTTTTCATTATCCCTGAAGCCCAACCACTATCGTCAATTCCTAACAATCCCTCTGTTAGACTGCCCTTGGTGGCATGATTATCTATCTGTGGGTACGTACGTACTGTGAGTAGCGTCCGAGGGACAAAACCGGGTACTTGGGATTGGGATCATATCCCCAAAGATGACAAGTATCCAAAACTGTTGAATCATAGTAGGTATTTCGGGTGCGATATTGGCGACCTCGTTTATTTCACACTCTTTTTTGCCAAGCTGTAATTAAAGTAATAACATAAAATGTTAAAACTAAAAAAAATATATAGAAATTCTAAAGGTAACATACTTTTTTCGGAGGTTCGTTCTTAAATAGTCATATTAAATATAAGTGAAAAATAAATCGTATCACAAATCAGTCAGTAGGGGGCCCAAGTAGCACGCCAGCCACGTGCCAAAGGCTGCCCCGCCAACTCGCGAAAAATCCCGGTACGCTCCACCGTGCCAGCTGGCGACTGGATGGGAGGACCCGGTGGCCATATTCGAGGGGGTTCGGGCGTCCCCGCAGTCTCCAAGTGAGTTCCCCATTGGTTGGGTTAGCTCCAGTGTTCCACTTAGGTTCTCTGAGCAGCGCCTCGACAGTTAAACTTCTCCCCCAGCAAACTCTAAAATAAAAAAAACATGACGAAAGCAAAGAAGAACATGGTGAAACAACGGCTGCACTTCCTCCCACTAAAAGTGCACCTCACTAACATCAGGGGGTTGCACTCTAATCTCGATCCGGTCCACCACCACCTTGAGACCGAGAAGCCGCACCTGTTTTTCCTAACGGAGACGAAGATAGCAACCCCGTCGGACGTGGCGTACCTCAACTACCCGGGTTACTCTCTGGAACACAAGTTCAAGAAGCAAGCTGGGGTCTGTGTGTACGTCCGCGATGACATTTGTTGTCGTCGTCTCCGTTGCTTTGAAAAATCGGGTTTTTCTGCCATATGGCTACTTGTGGACACTGGCGTGGAGAAGTCTCTCTACGTCGGCGTCTACAGATCGCACGCCGGTGACCAGGAGACGACAGCGCTCTTTAATTGCCTCGTGGAGTCTGCTGACCTGGCCCAGCAACGGTACCCAACAGCAAAGCTTAATTTTCTGGGGGAATTTAACGCCCATCATAAGGAGTGGTTGTACCCGTAACGGAAAACTGACCATGCTGGGTTGGAGGCGCGCAAGTTTTCTCTATCGCTGGATCTAACCCAGCTGGTGAATGTGGCAACGCGTGTACCGGATGTTGACGGCCATACACCCAATTGCTTAGATCTTCTGCTGACAACTGATCCGGACAGTCATTCGGTATCGGTCTCAGCCCCGCTGGGAACCTCTGACCACTGTCTGGTGAAATCCGTGTCGACTTGCACTCCTCCAGATGAGAGTCCTAGAGGCACGAGGCGAGAATGGCGATACGAGTCAGCAGACTGGGACGAGATGCGGCACTTTTTTGCGTCTTATCCTTGGCGGCATGTGTGCTTCTCCTCGGGTGACCCTCGAGCTGTGCGGACGCGGTTGCGGATGTGATTCGGCAGGGAATGGAGTATTTTATCCCATTCTCCGGCATTCCGCTCGGTCACAAAGCCTGACCTTGGTATAATGCAGAATGCGCCCACGCTGAGGCCCGTAAAGAGTCTGCCTACCAAGCTTGGGTCAGAGCCCGCGACCGCAAAGTTAGAGCGCGTAGGGTTCGCGCGAGGAAAAGAGCCTTTAATTCTGCCGCCAAGTTCTGCAAGCGGGTTTTGCGTCGGGCACGTTTTGACCATATTGGACGTATTGGGGCCAAGCTGGCATCGCACCCTCCGGGTAGTAAACAGTTTTGGTCCCTGTCTAAAGCGGTTGAATTGAATTTCTGTCGTCCGACTTTACCTCCAATGCTGAAACCTGATGGGTCGCTGGCTCACTCTGCGAGTGAGAAAGCAAATTTATTTGCATCTCTCTTTGCTAGCAATTCACGTCTGGACGCTGGCTCCAAGCAACCACCTACTGTACCTCATTGTGACTCTTCGATGCCGAAGATCGCTGTGCACACTAAAGAGGTCCGGAGAGTATTGTGCAGTCTAGACGTGAACAAGGCCAGCGGACCTGACGGCATTCCAGCGAGAGTGCTGAGGCTGTGTGCGCCTGAACTGTCTCCTGTGTTGACACGCTTGTTCCGCCTCTCTCTTGTAAAAATAACGGTGCCGAAGTCCTGGAAGCTTGCAAATGTGCAACCAGTGCCCAAAAAAGGCAACCGTGCAGACCCTGCCAATTACCGTCCGATCGCCATTACCTCCATTCTGTGCAAAGTCATGGAAAGGGTACTGAACAGTAAGCTGCTGACCTACCTTGAAGACAATAATCTCCTCAGTGACCGTCAATATGGCTTTCGCCGCGGACGGTCAACTGGCGATCTTCTTGTGTATGTCACGCACTGCTGGGGCGAGGCCATCGAGAGACACGGAAAAGCACTTGCTGTATCTCTTGATATCTCGAAGGCTTTTGACAGGGTCTGGCACGCAAGTCTACTCAGTAAGCTTCCTGCGTATGGCATCCCCGCTGGTTTTTGTAGCTGGATATCGGACTTCCTTAGCGAGCGGTCGATCCGAGTAGTCATTGATGGCTGCTCCAATGACCTTATGGCTATTGATGCCGAGTTCCTCAGGGCTCTGTTCTCTCTGCAACTCTTTTCCTGCTGCACATCAATGACCTACTTCAGCCCGGTATTGTTGGGTACGCAGATGACAGTACTGTGTCAGAGAGATACTTGTCCAGTGCAAAAACCAGCGTGGAAGAAGTTCGTTCCTTGAGAGAGGCTATGGTGGAGCGGACAGATTTGACCTTAAGCCTTGTCTCCCAGTGGGGTGATGACAATCTGGTCTCCTTTAACGCCACCAAAACACAGGCGTGTCTTTTTACCGCTAAAAGGAGTATTTTCGAACAATCGCCTACTTTTCGGGGTGCGTCTGTTCCTGTGACTGATCGGCTCGAGCTCCTAGGCATGGAGTTGACATCCAGTCTCAACTTCGGCACCTCCATTGAGTACAAAGCCCAAATTGCGGCCAAAAAACTGGGCATCCTTAATAGAGTGAAGCGATACTTTACGCCTGGATAACTTTTTACCCTGTACAAAGCGCAGGTCCGATCCTGCATGGAGTATTGCAGCCACCTTTGGGATGGCTCAGCTAAGTATCAGCTTGCCGCGCTTGACTCGGTGGAACGCAGAGCCAAGAGGCTCATCGGCGACGTTAAACTGGTAAATGCCAATCTTCACAGCTTGGCTCATCGCCGCAAGGTTGCCTGCTTGTCGGTCTTCTACAGACTGTACTTCGGTGAGTGTGCTCAAGAACTCCACGATCCTATCCCACCAGCCCCCTTCTACCATCGGACATCTAGACGCACTGCAAGTTACCATCCTTACCTTGTTGCCATTCCACCAATTCGCACCAAGCGCTTCCAAACATCCTTTATAATGCGCACAGCGAATGAATGGAACTCACTACCTGCGTCTGTGTTTCCGAACGCATTTAACCCGAATCTCTTCAAAGTTAGAGTGAACAGGCTTCTTCTGGGTAAGCTCACTCCATCGTCGACTCTGTCTCTGTCATAGGTTTCAATTTCTATCGATAATAGATTTGGGCATAGGATATGGTGCATCACTAGTTTTGTTTACGGAATTATAGAGGAGAAAATATAGTGAAAAAATTACTTAAAAAAGAAAGAGACGCAAACATACGGTGGGTGTTTTCACTTACAAACATGACAAGTATAATATGAACTTCGATGAATAATATCTATATACTAATAATATAAAGCTGAAGAGTTTGTTTGTTTGTTTGAACGCGCTAATCTCATGAACTACTGGTGGGAATTGAAAAATTGTTTTTGTGTAGGATATTTCATTTATCGAGGAAGGTTATAGGCACACGCACACATATAACATCACGCTACGACCAATAGGAGCTGAGCATAAATGAAAAATGTTGCAAAACAGGAAAAATTATTCCCTTTTGAGAGCTTTCGTTGCGTGAGCTGCGTAAGTGGTTAAAGTTACGCAACATTCATGTATGTAGGGTAGGTAGGGTAGGGTAGGTAGCCAGTTGACGGGAGCGAAGCCGCGTGGAACAGCTAGTCAGAAAATAAATCTAATTATGTTTTTGTAACTATTAACTTATCAATAAAATGTCATGCCATTTTCCCGGAATCTCGAAGTCTGGCTGTTACCACACCAACTCATTGTACAAGGGGCCATTATAAAATTTATGTTATCAATTTTTATTGACTGACGCGGCAGTGCTTACGGCTCACAGAAATGGTCTCTCCCATATTATTATTTTACTCTGTGACCTGTATAAGATCTTGAAGTCATATGTGTTGACAGACATCGCTCGCCTTTTATTAGGCGTCTGGTCGCTGTTGTTAGCGACTGTCGTCGCATGCGGACGCAGAGCCCCAACTGAATTTCCTTCGTAAAAAGTCATAATTCGAGGTTTGGCTCTCGCATATTTCCTCCTCCAATATTGGACTAATGTACTCGTAAAAGAAATACCTTAAACTGAAAAATTATATAAATAAAAAAAGCCTTTTAAATCTAAAATCAGAGGTGTATCTAAAAAAAAAAACAAAAAATTCGTATTTTATAAAATGTCCCTAATCTCAGTCTACCTTTTTGCATAGGCCGCCTCCAAGTTTCCACTGTGGTCTGTCCTGAGCTACACGTCTCCTCTTTGGACCAGCGGTCCTTTTTATTTCATCCTCCCATCTCAGACAATCTTCCATAGCTTCTTTGCCCATCTCTTGGGTACTAGTCTGACCCTGCCTTGTTCCATTTCCCACTGTTATCGCGCATCACATGGCCGGTCGACCTCCACTTTTATTGGTCTTTTCGAATTCAGTAACGTCAGTCAGTTTTGTTTTCGTCCTGAGGTCGGTATTCCTAATTTTGACTGACGTTTGGATCCTGTGATGATGCGATCCTTTGCTCTTTGGCATGTGGGAAGCTTAGCTCTGAAGTATTTAGTAAGTGCCTATATTGCGCAGTCGTAAGTTAAGCATGGAAGGAAGCAGTTGTTGAAGGTTTTCTTTTAATTGTCATGCCCAGGTCCTGTGATTTCATGGTTCCAGGCTTCTTCTGGGTAAGCTCACTCCATAGTCGACTTTGTCTCTGTCACCTCTGACCTAGACTAGAGTCAAGACCAAACCCATATCAAATAAACTAAAATAAATCTCCATGAGAGACCAGTATCTCTTCCATCCATTCACAATCCTTGTAATGATTTCCTTTTCAGTTTGGTATTTTGAGGAAATAAGCTCACCGAGGTAGATATATTAATTATCAACCAATAAAGATATATACTGTGCCCCTATGTTTTTAGGGCTCCGTACCCGAACGGTCCAAACGTAGCCCTATTGCTCTGCAACACTATTTTGTTCCGAAGATTTTTTTAGCTTCGCATTGACCTATGAATTTGAAATTTGGTGATAATGTTTATTATTACGTATATTTTTACTAACAAATACCAATATATTGAAAAATCAGATTTTTCTTTTGTGCGGAACCCAAAATGTGCGAAGTCCGACACGCAATTGGCCGGTTTTTCTTTTTAGGGTTCCGTACCCAAAGGTTCCAAACGGAGCCTTATTGCTGTCACTCACGTGTCCGTCTGTTTCGTCTGTTACACAGGCTTTACAGCCGAACGGTTGGAGCTACAGTATTAATTTTTTTACAGTATAAGCATCTTGTTGACCCAAAGCCATACAAATTGTCAAAAAATATTTTTATTGTTTTAAGGGCGGCTCCTATATAGCTAAACCCCATCGAGTGAGTTATCGTTGTTTAGAACTCGTTGAGTAGATAAATACTGTGATTCTAGTTTTTTTTTAAACAATGGTATGAAAAGCCGCCAAAGTCAGTTATTTTTGTAAAATTTTGTTTCGAAGAATTTTGTAAGTAAGTTCTCATTGACCTATGAACTTGAAATTTAGTGATAGTGTTTATTATTACGTAAATTTAAGTATCAAATAACAATAATATTGATTAACCAGTTATAATTTTTTTTAATTCCCTTACATTTTCTATTACAACCAACTTAATTTTGCTGTTTGGTACGGAACCCTAAATGTGCGAAGTCCGACTCGCACTTGGCCGGTTTTTTTAAGGAATTTCGCTACAACAGCCCAGATTGCGGTTAATAGCACTATGCTATGACTACCTTTACGTATCTAAATTACACTTACCAACCTTATTTTGTACCAGTTGGCGAAATGCGGGTAGTCAACCAAAACCTGTACCCGTGTCTATAAAACGCGCGTAATAACTAGGTACTAAGTCTTGTTACAAGAAGAAAGAAGGGACATTATTTGTCACTGTGATCTTATTCTTCAGTCAAAAATCCTCATTACTTATTGTTATACTAGCGACCAGCCCCGGCTTCTCACGGGTGCATGTTCAATATTGCACTTGAGATAATCCTCACAGGGATAAGGCAGCGTTTTCGATAAAATTCCGAGTTGAGACTGTGACCTCTGAGTTTGTTTCGGCCTTTCTTCTCAGAGTAGTCTGATAAGAAACGCCGACCTCAACTAGTTTTAAAAAATATGATCGACATGTAAAAGTGTTTGTACAAAACAACTTACAGAAGTAAAATCATTTATCGTTATCATTTATCAAAGCTCCCAGGCGGCTTGACTTTTGCCGTATTTTTTACGGTTGGCGTAATGGTTGAGCGATCAGCTACTGCGCCGCATGTCGTACAGATAATTGTTCTGGATCTGGGTGTCTTGTGTATGTGAGTTTAAATGTTTGTAAACGCACCAACGATACAGGAAGAAATTCCTAGTGTGGGGCAACGTAGATACAAAAAAAAAGAAAATATCGTCATATTTCAACCAAATTATCCAAAACAACAACAAATTGATTTGATTTGAAATTATACTCTGTCTATTGGTGAACCGCATGAAAGTCCGTTGAGTAGTTTTTAAGTTTATCGCGAACAGACAGACAGATCGACAGACAGAAGCGGCGGGGGACTTTGGTTTACATTATGTAGTAGTGAGTAGTAATAGTGATTAACAATCTAATACTTACGTAAAACTTTGGCCACACTGGGAATCGCACCCAGAACTTCACGTTCAGCAGTCGCACTAGCATCTACTAGAATACTAGATGTCTAGAAGATGAGATACAGACTAGAACCATCTTTCAGAAATCACCTTGGATAATACCTATATGTCTTTGACTTACCCTGTATTTACACAAAGTGTGCTGTTTACTGTTATTACAATAGTCAATGCTACAGTAATTTTTTGTTAAACATTTTGGTACAAATAGCAAAGAAACAGAAATAAATAATATTTTAGTTAAGGTCAACATAATGTAGATAAAAATATTGAAAGTAAACATGTCCTTTCACTCCAGATGGCCTAGATTATTTTAAAATGTACAAGGAACTTCCCTTTTAAACACCACGTAGGTACAAAATACAGGAAGAGTTAAATGTTAAAAGTTGAAAAATGGGCCATGGACATGGACCCCTCACATTTAACTTTACACGCTATCATCATCATTATCAGCCTTTAAATGTTCCCACTGCTGGGAAACAGGCCTACACTCTGTGAGAGGAAATGGGAATAATCCATCACGTGGGCCCAGTGCGGGTTGGTGGATCACATGTCTTCGCATTTTTGGTTCTAGGCCGGTTTCCTCACGATATTTTCCTTCACCGTTTTGAGAGCAGTGGTGATAAAATAAATTACACAAAATAAAGCGCCTGCCTGGGTTCGAACCCACGACCTACGACACGTATCTAAATCGCGTCCGTTACCACTGGGCCACCACTGCTCTAGATTTCTTGCTCTTAAAATTTCTACGCTATATTATTTAATTAATTTATTTTAATTAATAATTTGAGTGTTTTTCACTTGTCCTCATAGTTTCGGATTTGGCAATATACGCCCACTTGAATAATTCACGCTGTATACAGCGCCGAAACTAAGGGCTAAAACTACGTTACACGGACGGCCGCGCGGTTCCATACAAAAGGGCACACCGTGAAAATTTAACCAGCAACACTGCGTAAATAAAATAATCCGTGTCTACTCGCGTAGTCACGCGACGGGTGCCCGTTAAAGGCGCCCGCTTAATTTGTCCCTCGAAGTTTTGTCCCTAAGAACAAGTCAGGTGGATTGCCAGGAGACTGCGCGTAAAATCTGAGCGTGTAGACGAACCCCGAACTTCAGATGGGCGCTCTTTGCAGACCACAAAAAAAAAAAGCTTTCACTTTTCATTTAATAATAATATTGTTTTTGCATAGCGTACAAACACGCCTTATTAAAAAATACCGACATCATTACAATAAAACGTGACGTATTATAATTATACCATAATACGACGAAGTGTATAGTTTTCGCCAAACTTCGAAACGGTGCTGTTTTTGTAAGAGCTACTACTGCGCAGCCATTGTAGCCAACTTCAGGGCTGTTCAGTGCAAGAAGTTTCGTGAGAACTCAATTACTCAATCGCGCTGCCAGTAATGCCAGAATATAATAGTGCGTCCTAAGCATAACCATATTTTTTATGATGGCGCGGAATCAAAAAAATACAAATACCTACTTTGGAAGATAACCTCTGTCCGTCATTGTCAAGTAAAGTGTCACATTTACGTGCATTTACTTGGTTAAGTTTATTTAAAATACATTAAACAATTATAGTTTGCTCAGCTCCGGCTTCTTGTTGTTTTTAATCAGTTGTGACTATTTAGAAGAAATTAAAATGAGTCGAAACCTAAAAGCAATGATTGGCCCTTCAATTTTGAACTCGGATTTATCAAGACTATACGAAGAATCACAAAAACTACTAGATAATGGTGCAGATTATTTACATTTGGATGTAATGGATGGTCACTTCGTCCCTAATTTAACTTTGGGCCACCCCGTCGTGAAATGCTTGCGCAACAAAATCAAAGATGTATTTTTTGAAACTCACATGATGGTCTCAAAACCTGAACAGGTTAGTTACAATTGTTTCCAAAAATATTTGTAAGTTTCTGTTAGTTTTATTGATAAAATGACGTAGGCTAATACACACTATGGTAATATTTATTAAAACCGTGATATCGCCAACAGTTGGCTCAACAGCCAGTTTCCTAGTAAGAACAATTATGCAGTATTCTTTCTCAAATGCCGTTTTATGTTTCAGTGGATTGCACCAATGGCAGATGCTGGAGTCAACCAATACACATTCCATATTGAACCAGTTGATAATGTTGCAGAAGTATGCAGAAAAATAAGGGAAAATGGAATGAAGGTACCTACTACATCACCTTCATACTTCTGAGGTCCAATTTCACCAATATATCTGAATGAGATCAGCATAATTCGATAACTATGCTGATCATATTGCATGGACCATGAACATATTCAATACCTATTGTAAGTTTATAGCTTCATTGATGAATGTTCAGTGATATTGCGAATGTCAAGGTATGGAATGGTAATTGTCTATGTTAATATTGTGTAATGTAAACGTGCTAATCATATCCAGTTACATTGGTGAAATTTACCCTTATTCTGCTGTACAAGATTTTTATAGGCCTGAAGATCTGTAAGCAGAACATGAGATGTACTCTCCTGTACATATCTTTTATCAATAACAAGTTACTGTAATCAGTCTCAGATTATAGTACCAATTTTATTCATTTACACAAACTGCTCATGCTCTTTAATCCTTCTAGTACATTTTATCTTAAAGAACGCTTTCAGTTCCTTTGTGACGCACTTTCTAGGTCCTTGAGATCATCGGAGAATCTAAAATTAAGTATACCCATGCATTCCACATCCTTCTTCGAAAAATCTTTTACAGTTCAAGCAGCTTGTTTGTGGAATGCATTACATATTGAAGTGAAGCGTGCTCAAGCCTTACCAACATTTAAAAAATTGGTGAAGGAGCATTTCCTTTCACTGTAATTAGTTGTCTCTTTTCTCTATGATATTTTGTTGTATATTAATATATTATGTGTTATTGTGTGTATGTATTTTATGTTTTTATGTCTAAGTATTATTATTTAAGATATGGAGTACACTGACAACCCTAAACTCCTCTCCTTTCGTTCAGTCCATCCAAAGGTTGTCTGTAAGAGATTGCCCTGTGCGATAAGACCGCCCATTGTACACTTGCTTATATGATTTTTGTCCTGTGTATATATTTTTGTGGTGTAGAATAAAGAATATAATAAATAATAATATTTATTTTTTCAGGTGGGACTCGCAATTAAACCAGGTACACCAGTGTCTGAAGTGGAAAAATACATTTCCATATCTGACATGGTTCTCATAATGACAGTGGAGCCAGGCTTTGGTGGCCAAAAGTTTATGGAAGACCAAATGACCAAAGTCAAATACTTGAGAGATCAGTATCCTCTGCTGGATATTGAAGTAGATGGAGGTGTAGGACCAGCAACCATAAGTTGCTGTGCTACTGTAAGTTAATGTACTAGTTTTGATGCTGCAAGCAAAACTCATAAGTAAAGTAAATTGCAAACTTTCAATTTTTTTTTTTTTTGAAAATTGTTTTTTATTTTATTTTGCAGGCTGGAGCTAACATGATTGTGTCAGGAACAGCCGTAATAGGGGCAGCTGATCAGGCAGCAACCATCCGGTCACTTCGAGATACTGTCCAAGAAGCGATCAATAAGCGATAAAACATTTCTAATGTTAATCTGAAGCAAGTCTTCCAATATTAATTATAAGAGTTAAAAAAACATATTTTTTTACAGAGGTTATTGAAATAAATCACTCAAATGTTTTTAGCTTTTTATTTATTAGTCAAATCTGCTTAATTCTAAGTTATTGTCAGTACCAGAATCAGATAATTCCACTTTAGAGGCGGGGAATATCGAACTGACAGCTATACCAGTACCAGTGAAAGCCATTGGTTGATTTGTAGCCTTTAGTTTTGTCCTCAGACCTGATAGGGTAATGAGAACTGCTTCTTCAGTCCTGATTGTTCTAGAACCCTGAGTAGGCAAGACATTGATATAATGGTTGAATAGCAAACTAGCTTCCTCTTCCTTTAATTGCTCATCACTCTCCAAAGCTGCTTCAATACCATGTAAACCTCCAAAAACTATCAGCGCATGATTGTATTTGACTTCTTTTTCTGGCAGGTCATCAATGGGAGTACCTCTGTCAGAAGTGCCAATGGTTAAATCATACCTGAAAACGGACACAATTACAGGTTATGTTTAGTGACATAAAAAGAGAAAGCTTTGATGGTTTGGTAATGGTTAGGATGAATGTAAGTTAATTATAAGGCAGTCATTATAGCCAAAGGAGTATGTAAGGATCATAACAGATGGCATTTCTGCCTACCACCATGGGTAAATGTATATATCACTAGCTTTGCCTGTGCATTTTCTTATCCCAAGGGAATATTATACTGGTATGAAAATAGTAGCCTATGTGCTATTCCAGATTATAATATATTGCTGTGCCAAATTTCATCTAGATCCGTTCAGCCATTCTGGTGTGATTGAGTAACAAACATACATCCATCCATCCATCTAAACTTGCACATTTATAACATTAGTAAGAAGATCGCTATTTGCTTTAGCAATCATATTATACCTATGTAATAATAATTAAAACACCGAAAAGAACATATCGAGTTATGTTAAAGCAAGATAAATAAATAGCGATGTTTGAAAGCACAAGGATATTGATGAATTAAAAAAAAAGCAATTTTACATACCCATCTTTGTAGGGGCTCTGAGTAAAGATTTGACTCAGGTTATTGGCTATCCTGACAGTATATCCCCAATATACTCCTGTTTCAGCCCTTGGAGTGGTCAGGCTGACAATCTTTCCCTTGATCTTCTTACCTCCCTCTTGAGCAGGAAGCATTCTTACTGTCACTCTGATGCCAGGGTTCAGAAGCTTATCTGTGGATATATCTTGGAGAAGTCCAACATTGACCTGAGAACCTCGTCCTGGCTTGGTTTTTTTGTTCATAGTTATTCCTTCCCTGAAAAGAATCAAAATATATCTATCAAAATGTTTTTTTAGCAGGTACTCTTGGTACTTGAACATATAATAACACTTAATAACAAACCTGAATTGAAAATCATTTGACATTCTTAAATGATGTGGTGCATCCAAAGGGTTGAGCAGCCCAGCAAATTCCAAATCTTTGTGTAAAGGAAAAAAGTGCTTCCGTAAGTATTGGGGACACTCCAAATATTGTAAAATCCGTGCTAACTGTACGCAACTCTTGCGTGCTACTATAGCACCATCACCATCGCCAAGCTTTGATTTTTTAGTATTCATCTTGTCTCCTACGTCATCGTAAACTATGACTTCGTCTATACAGAAAACGCAAGCTGCTCTAGCTATCTGACCTGCCAAATATGTGCGCAATTCTGCAGACTGAGCGTTCTCCAAAATAGAACCTGGTATAGCTATACTAACAGTAGAAATCTCAGAATTTTTCTTTTCCCTTGCAACCTCTTCCTGTACTTTAGTTTCAGCTTCATGCTCCAGCGCGACCCTTTTCTCACGCTTCACAATTTTTTCTTCATTTCTTTGACGCTTTAAGGCTTTCCTTTCTTGATTTATTTCACGCCAACTTTTGCCAGAAGGTTTAGTTACTGTTTGTTCCGACATTTCTTCACAATTTTATTTCTATTCTAAACACAATTCAAAACTTAACCAAACTTCAAGTTAGCCCTCATGCTGAAATTGGGTGACAAGGTGTCAGTTGTCACTATATTAGTAATCTTTGATTGTTAGTTGTCAGTACAATCAAAGATTACTAATATAGTGACAACTGACACTACTGACAGTCTGAGTGACACTTGACGCTGTGACAGACAGATTGATCTCGATCTCCGATCTCGAACGAACTTGCAATGTATGTATGTAAGTGTGTTCGGGGCAAATCTTGAAACTAAATTTTAAAGCAGTTATCCTCCACCGATTAAGATGAAATTTTGCATACACGTTTAGTTTGGATGACAATGCATGGTTAGCTGAGTGACATCATTCTTAATCCAATATGGCGGACGGCCCAAGATGGTGGATTAGTTAATTTTTGTGCACTACCATGATATGGGTATCAAATGAAAGGGTTTGCTGAGAAGAATATATATTTTTATACCATTCCTCCTCTAAAAAGCTTCTTTTATTCACTGAAAACAGTGAATAAAAAGCCCTTTTAATCACTGTTTTGGTGTTTAAATTTAGAACACACCAATATATATTCGACCTCCATCTCAATGCTAAACAACCTCCTTGCGCATAAAATACTCGATGCAAACTTCTTGTGCAAAATTATTCGATTTTCAAACTCCTTCGCGTCGTCGATTTAATTTTGAGTTTATTTATATTTAGGATTTTAATAATGTTTTTGGTTTTGGTAGGGGACGTTTAGTGAATACATATTTGGATTATAATTCTTATTACATTGGTGTTTAATTAACTATACAATAATTATGTAACGTAACGGAGGTGGTCGCTGGCCCCTGAAACACAGGTGCTGTTACCTAGCGCAGCTTAAATTTACAAAAAACGTGAAGCCCTGAGGTTTTTATATTTTTGTAAATTTTGAAGGTAATAAACCATTTATTTATTTATTATTATTACTTGTGCTTAAATCTTTCTTTTTCTCGTAGTCATGGTATAAAATATAGTATGCAACTCTTGAATAAAACGGATTTATATCGAGGGCCATGAATCACTCGCGTCGCTCAGGAATCTAACACTATGATATTTATTTATTTATTGGTTCACCAACAATTGTTTACACTGGTATTATGCTAAATGTAACATGCAATAAAATAGAGTACAATAGTCTAACAATCACTTATAGGTAAACTCTGCATGCTTTAAGTAAAAGTTGCAGAGAGAGAAAAAAGAAAAAGCAAACTAATCTAAAATTATTATTGAAAACACGCGACTTCATAGATGTCTAATCCAAATCGAGATGATATTTACAAATATTGGTTTTTAATTGCCTTAAAGAGTTAAAGTGCAGATCGATTATGTCGCTACAATCATTAACCACCTTGCAAAATCTCGCGAAAGGAGAATTGGAGCCTAGAACCGTTCTTCTTTGCGGTGGGCGTAGAGGTGTTATCTGGCTGCGAGGAATTCTTGAAGGTGCACGGAAATTGAAAGTGCTCAGTATTTGTGGACAGTCAATCTTGTGAGCCATAACTTTACACACAAACGTCGCGTCATTTAGACGTCGGCGCTTGTCTAGGGAAATCATTTTGAAATATCTCAATCTATTGCTATAAGAACGTATTTTCTTAGCTATGCCCCTAGAAAACGCCAGATGCCACAGAAAACGCTTTTGAACACGTTCTAGACGCAACGAATGTGCAGCATAGTGCGGTCGCCAAACCACGCTACAGTATTCCAACACGCTTCGAACTAAGCAATTGTAAAGCATTATTTTTGTCTTACAACTTCTAAACTGTTTCGTATTTCTTAAGACAAAACCCAGCATTTTAGAAGACTTTTTTATAATGCTGTCTACGTGTGGAATGAAAGTAAATTTCCTGTCAAATGAAACTCCAAGGTCCCTTATTGAGTCCAGTTCACCAACTTTATCACCTTTAATATAATAGCTATGTTCTACTAAAGTATGCTTCCTAGAGAATTTTACATGATAGCATTTTCGTGTATTAAGATGCATTGCATTGTTATCGCACCACTGAACAAGCCTGTCTAGATCCCTCTGTAATTCATGGGCATCGTCTTTATTTTTAACAATTTTAACAAATTTTAAATCATCGGCGTACATAAAGATTTTTGAATGTAGAAAACAGTAAGGAATATCATTGATGAAGTAATTAAATAGAACTGGACCCAAATGAGATCCTTGCGGCACGCCAGATGAGATATAACGCGAAGTTAGCGATATGAATACTAAAGACGTGGCTCTGGCCTAAAATAAATTTAAATCAAGGATGAAACCGAAGACGAGGCTTTGGCCTTACTTTTAGTCAAGAAGGATATTATGCACTGAAGACGAGGCAGTATGGTCCACGACCTTAGCCTGCTCGAGTAGGGCGAAGGAAAAAAAATGACGAAATCTTAGCTGACTTTTTGTATTTCAATAATTTTGGCTTTTGGTTTCATTAAAATCAAATCGTTAAATGTCAGTTTGATTGAATCAGTGCAGTGCACAAGGATCAAGATTTCCGACGAATGAACCTACCATCTACTCCCTATCTCCGTCAACGAAGTTACGGGCCCCGTCGGAAAGTACTCCGCGGAGTGAAAAAAAAAGTGTTAAATTTTTCGGACGGGTAAAAACACATCGGTAGTAGGTAAACTGTTCACTTATGTTATCATTAATTCTTAGTTCTATTCGGGCCCCGAACGAATCATCCATCCGTAGGTGATAGGGGAGAGTACGAAAACGTAGCCCGTAACGAAAGCCGAAGCCACGGACTTCGTGTTTAAGTTGTTGACCCCCAGATCATACAGTTACGTACAGATTCGAGAATATTATACATTGTGTTACAAGTCCAGGTACCCTACCCCAAATATTAAGAATTGAGGCGACACCAAAAACGTACGGTGACTATATATATATCTATCGGTGTCTTATGATTAGTGTCTCCGTCTCGGATCGAGAAAATAAGTGACGTAAAATTGTAGTATGTATAAATTGGCAACACCAATTGTAAAAAGTTTTTCTCAATTGTTTTTGTTTTGCTTTGGTCTTGTTTCAAAAGTTTTCAAGTTTTTATTAAACTAGTTTTCTTTCCGAGGCAAGTATCACTATATCATTATCTACAAATAACATTAATATTATTATAAAAGTAGAAAGTGGCCATTATTGATATGGAATCACAATTTCATTGGTTTAAACATGTGACTGTGTTAACAAACATAACCTCTGCGGTTCTCTTAATAGGCTTTCATTAAACTAATTTTAATTTTTGAAGCCCGGCCTGCATGATAATTTCACTGTATAAAAGTCGTACACGGAATATACTATATACCTATTCAAGATTGTAGCTGTATTGCGTTTATACAGGCAGTCTTCAGTTTCTGAATTTAAAACCAGTTGCCTGTACCGGCTCGTGCTTTTATAACATTATCTTTGCGGGCTTTGTTGAAGTGGCTGCTTGGGCTTGCTCTCTTTCATATTAGGGTTATAATATTCATGAAGCATTGTTTGAAAATACAACTAGGACTAAACCAAATGTTTCTGTTTAGTCCACCCGGAAACCCTATAAATAAAATATTTTTTTAGAATGCTTCAGCTTATTATTCACGATAAAATAAGTACTTGGACAATGACGTAACTGTAACTAAAATTTTTTCTTGGACAATGTCGCCATCAGACTTGACTAAAATATTTTTTATAGTTTACGTCAATAATATTCGTACAATTATAGTAACTGTTTTTATTCGATCCCACAGTACATATATCTACTTTAACAGGAATTTACAAATTTATTGTCACAAAATAAAAGGCCTGTTTTGACAGCTATAAAAATACTTAATTATAATTAAACTTGATGCTTGCGAATGATACTCGTTGTTATAGTGTATGGGTAAAATAGTGAAGCATTGTTTGAAAATACAACTAGGACTAAACCAAATGCTTCTGGTTAGTCCACCCGGAAACACTATAAATAAAATATTTTTTTAGAATGCTTCAGCTTATTATTCATGATAAAATAAGTACTTGGACAATGACAGAACTGTCACTAAAATAAGTTCTTGGATAATGTCGCCATCGGACTTGACTAAAATATTTTTTTATAGTTCATGTCAATAATATTCGTACAATTATAGTAACTGTTTTTATTCGATCCCACAGTACATATATCTACTTTAACAGGAATTTACAAATGTATTGTCACAAAATAAAAGGCCCGTTTTGACAGCTATAAAAATACTTAATTATAATTAAACTTGATGCTTGCGAATGATACTCGTTGTTATAGTGTATGGGTAAAATAGTAATACATTAGGATTATGAATTTAATTTTTCAATTTCTTATGTAGTTATTGCAGCATATAAAATAAGAAACGTCAACAGACTTAGATTGTGAATACTTTAATTACCAATTTGATACAGATTTAGTAATACAGCATCTAATTAATGTTTAGGCATTAACAGAACAATAGCAATATCTAAAGTATTAAACTTATTGTAATATTATCCGATAAATTGATTAGCAACTCAATTATTCATTCAGCTATGCTAAAGCAACTCTTATTTCTTGGCTTATCAACTATGATTACTTACACTATAAACATCAACACATGCATGTTGCCAGGGGTCAAACAAGAATTACTTATAAACTCTCACTTTCATCCCAGGAGGGTAGGCAAAATCTACAGAACTACACCTGATATACAAAAAAAAAAGTTTTAATATAAATAATTAGTCAAACTAGTACCCATTTGTTGTATAGGAGCCCCACTTAAATATTTATTTTATTCTGTTTTTTAGTATTTGTTATTATAGCGGCAACAGACACACATAATCTGTGAAAATTTCAAATGTCTATCTATCACAGTTCATGAGATACAGACTGGTAACAGACAGACAGATGGACAGTGGAGCCTTAGTAATAGGGTCCCGTTTTTACCCTTTGGGTATCATTTTTAGAAGTTGTTATTATCAAGAACATAAAAAATGCAACAAAGTAACACACAAACAAGGTTTTTAAAATCTATGGCAGAATCTAATTTACATAAATTTTTCCAGACTTATACTATTACTTCAGGTACTACATGGCCATCAAATTCAAAAGTCATGGTTACAAGTGGTTTGTTAATAAGTATTGTAGGTTGAACCAATAAACAATGGTATCCTCATATGTCATTATTTCAGCATCATCAGCCTTAGCAGTACACTGCTAGATATAGGCCTTTCTAAATGCACGCCATTGATCTCGATTTTTGGCAGCTCTCATCCAGCTGCTACCATCCACCCTGCGAACATCGTCGTTCCACCAAGCTCGAGGGCAAGTTACGTTCACCATTCATGGTCTCCACTCAAGAACACGTCTACCCCAACTGTCATCGGTTCTTCGGCTAATATGGCCGGCCCACTGCCACTTCAGCTTGCTTATTCTCTGAGCTATGTCGACAACTTTGGTTCTCTGCCGGATCACCTCGTTCCGGATTCGATCCCTCAGAGAAACTCCAAGCATAGTCCTTTCCAAAGCTCGCTGAGCGACTATAAGCTGATGGACCAGCCCTACCGTGAATGTCCACGTCTCAGCACCGTAAGTCATAACAGGTAGGACGCACTTATTGAAGAGTCGTGTCTTTAGGCTCTGTCGAATTCTCGACGAAGTTTTCCAAACGCCGCCCAGCCCGGCTGTATTCTTCTGCTAGCCTCTCTCTCAATGATGTTTTTACCAAACTACAGAGTTTGCCCAAGGTAAACCTATTCTTGAAGAACGTTAAGAGCACCGCCATTGACACCAATCGATCCCGGAGTAGCGTGCGAGTTGAACATTAACCTCAGTTTTGTCCAAATTCATCCGAAGACCTACGTGTGCAGAAATGTCAGCTAGGCCGTCCAGCATCTGCTGCAAGTCATGCAGCATTTCAGCCATTAGGACGATGCCATCTGCAAATCTCATGTCTTTATTCAATTATGTCTGCTGTTTGTTTGTTGATACTGTCAGCGTTTTTAGGGTTCCGTACCCAAAGGGTAAAAACGGGACCCTATTACTAAGACTCCACGATCCGTCTGTCTGTCTGTCACCAGGCTGCATCTCATGAACCGTGATAGCTATACAGTTGAAATTAGCATAAATAATAATAATCGTAGATGATGTGTTTCTGTTGCCGCTATAACAACAAATACTAATAACAGAATAAAATACATATTTAAGTGGGGCTCCCATACACCAAATCGTTTTTTGCGATAATGGTACGGAATTCTTCGTGCACGAGTCCGACTCGCACTTAACCACTTTTTTAAAGGAGTTTTAAAATAAAATGTTAAGAATTTAAGTATTGTTGCTTCGAAATTTTGGGCGTGATTCTGACTCGATCTTGGCCAGCTTTTTCTTTCTCTCCTGTTCAACTTTTAGGGTTCCGTTCCTAAAAAGGAAAAATGGAACTCTTATCTATAGGATTACTTTTAGTGCAGTGGTGGCCCAGTGGTAACGGCCGCGATTTAAAAGTTGTAGCTCGTGGGTTCGAACCTAGGCAGGCGCTTAACTTTGTGTAAATTATTTCATCAAAACGGTGAAGACAAACATCGTGAGTAACCGTTTCACATCATCGTGAAACGATGTGCATGTTCTAGAATCAAAAATTCGAAGGCTTGTGACATACACCAACCCGTACCGGGCCCGCGTGGTGGATCAACCGTGTGGATTACGGCCCATTCCCTCTCACAGAGAAGAGATCTGCACGCACAACGGACCAAATGGGTGTCAGTTAAGTGCGGAAAGACGGGTCCATCTATCCTATATCCCTAGGATCTCTTTTTTTCAACTTTTATTTGGAATGTCTAGAGATACCGAGTTGAATTTAATATAATATACTCAAGTCTGTATATATGTGTATATCGACACAATAAAAAGTTCTGAACTTTTGATTGCGTTGATTTAGAAGTTTTATTTTTGTTAATGTTACCTAATTATTTTGTTTGGTGCGCGAGTCCGACTCGCACTTGGCCGATTTTTGACCATGACAAAAAAACCGCCCAAGTGCGAAACGGACTACCACAGCGGGTAGGTACTTAATACTTAAATAAGTCTAGTACTTCAACTGGACATTTTTCTGGATTTAATTCTTTTCATACTATTGTGATGTTTCATGTTATAAATAAACTGGATTACCTACCTAATTTTGATAAAAAAATGTAGTACGGAATATTTATGACACTTATCACAATGTTTTTGTTGGAATATATCAAGATACATACGTAAAAACATTATTACAGAATGATAGAGAAATCGAAAGTCAAAGATGTTTGTTCATTTTCAGCTGTTATTGTCACAGAGCAATACCTCTAGTTATTTACATCACAATATTTCAAGTACGTCAGGGCTATCACTCTCAATCTCAACTCTGTTATATATCATAAGTAATCTGTGGTTCTGTGAGTTGTAGTGTTTGAGATTAAGTTGTTAAGAATTGGGCTGTAGGCATCTGTAGATGGATAGAGGTTCTTACCCTAAACAGTCGCCTTTCAAATTTTTGAAAAGGTTGTTTTGTAGGACTACATACTCTTATCTATACTAATATTATAAAGATGAAGAGTTTGTTTGTTTGTTTGAACGCGCTAATCTGAGGAACTACTGGTACAACACTAAAATTCTTGTATTGAATAGCCCATTTATCGAGGAAGTTTATAATAATAGGCTGTATAACATAACGCTACGACCAATAGGAGCGGAGCATAAATGAAAAATGTAGTAAAAACAGGCAAAATTATACCTTTTTACGCAACAATCATGTATGTAGGGTAGGTAGGGTATATGGGTAGATAGGTAGCCAGTTGACGGGAGCGAAGCCGCGTGGGACAGCTAGTATTAATATATAATTATTCATTAAAAAAACCTTATTTTAAAACAAGCTTTTTTCGTATTCTTCTTAGCAAATCCTTTCATTTGATACCCATATCATGGGCGTGCACAAAAATTAACTTGTTGCCATATTGGATTTAGAATGACGTCACTAAACTAACCATGCATTGTCATCCAAACCAAACGTGTATGCAAAATTTCATCTTAATCGGTGGAGGTCGTAGGATAACTGCTTTAAAATTCAGTTGCAAGATTTGACCCGAATACACTTACATACATACATTGCAAGTTAAGTAAAAGCTTGTAATTAAGGCAAATGAGTACTTAAGTCCTTACCATAGCAGCTAAAAGAACTGACGTAAATCTGCAGCCTCGAATTGTAATAAGGGGTGAGTCTGCGTATTGGCTCCTCCCATTTCATGAAAGTTGTGTTATTTATCATCAACAACAGAGTATCAGTAACAAGTTGTGTTTGGATACATTTGGAGGATTTTATTATTTACTAGCTTTTACCCGCGGCTTCGCTCGCAGTGACAGACATTTTTTTTTTTTATAAAATGTATCTTAAGTTACTTCTAATACCTCCAAGAATATATGTACAAAGTTTCATGATGATCGGTTCAGTAGTTTTTCCGTGAAAGCGTAACAAACAAACTTACACTCACATTTATAATATTAGTATGATTTTTGTAACCGCCACAAAAATAAATTATAAAATCCTACATCGTGCAAGCAAAATTTCCATCAAAAACGTTCCCACAATAACCGTTGCTTTTCCCTGGACCAGACAACACCCGTCTGCCGGGCGAGCGCGGCCTACTGTGACAGGCTTGAGACACATCTCTATCACGGTTCTACCTTTTATAGCAGAACTTTTTATGTCATAATATTATCTTGCATAACAACGGATAGCATAAACTTCATTTCGCAGAAAACCGTTTGGCATACACTCATTTATCATACATTTTCAAACTCATAATTTTGTAAGTCAGAATCATCTTTACGCATAAATTTCATATCGAGAGACATTGAAAGGCAGAACCATCATATCGCAGAAAGTTCTCAGTCAGAATCGTCTTTTTGCATATATTTCATATCCATAATAATTGAAAGACTCGTCTGTCACATTACAGAAAATTTAAAGTTAGAATAATTTTGTATTTCTTACGAGTAGGTACCATAAATTGATTATAAACTATTTCCTTTTGATTTTTATTTCCCTGTAAGAAGCATGCAAACAAACATACACCATGCCTACAGCAAGCAAGCAGTATGCAAACAAGCATACACCATGCATGCAGCAAGCATGCAACATGCAAGCAAGCACGCAGCATGCAAGCGAGCATGCAACATGCAGCAGGATTATGGTTTCTGTCAAGGATCCAGCGTTGCGGGGCTCCGACGGTCCCACGCGAGCTTACTCGTATCATCGCAGATGGTTTTAACGCTCACTACCGCAGCTTCGGCTTGCTAGCCAGCTTTACCGGACAGCCTCAGCCGCGACGGCGAGCGTTATTAAACCACCTGCTCCTCAGCTTGCAGGTCACCTCTCCGCGCCTACACCGACTTAAATTACACTCTAGGGGTAGGGCAGACAAGACTACGTGGAGCCGGTTTTTCAGCGATTCGTTTCTGTCACTAACTTTTGTACCACTTTGTCAATATGTTATTGACATTTTAAGAATTTTTTTAAATTTTAATGTAAGGTTAAAAATTATTTTTTTATAGAAATGGCAATATGCCTCGTAAAATTATTACAAATGAAATTCTGCCATCTTCATAGTATGCCAAGTGAAATTTTACCAAATAATCGTCGCTCTAAATAAACGTTATGCTAAACGACATTATGCCAAATAAATTTCTGCCAACATAAAAGTATGCCATCTTAAATTCGGACATATTAACATTCGGCCAAACAATATTTGTATTAATTATTTTTATGCCTTACAAATATGTGTTTAAAGAAGATTATGCCAAGTGTTATGCCAAATAAATTTCGGCGCATTAAGATGCTGCCAGATAGACGGAACCCTTTTATCACAGCCTGAGAGCAAAAACCTGTAAAATTCGTGAATCAAGCCTATCACAGAGGCTGTGCTCGCCCGGCTGGTCACTGGTTCAAAGGAGATTGCGGAACTTTACAGCGGAACAGCCGCATACCTACATAACCATTATAGCTACCTACTTAATTACAATATTCATAGTAATTTGTTTCCTAATCTTATTAATGCACCCAAAATTATATTTTATAAGATCAAATATAATTTTGAGAGACAACCCTATTTCTCTGGTAAACAAGATTGTGTTGTTATCAGGAACCCCTGCGTAAGGTCAAGTGGACGCTGAAGATATAAACCCTCTAGGAATAATTATCACATTATCGTCATTACAATAAAGTAATTCATAAGCAACGCACACACTCAAAATGGCTTCTAATGGAAAACTAGGTAAGTGGCCCTCTTTATTATGTAATAAAATCATATATACAAATATATCTTCTTTTTGGTTGAAGGAGATGAGTGTAGAATAACGTGTCATATCAATATTTTCTTATTGCTCGAAGGTTCATAATTATATTTAAATTTGGTTCTGATGGCGATATACTATCATGAATCAATTATGTACACAATAATAACCTTCAATGGGAATGAAAGATACCAATAGGAGTTGGTAATATTTTGTTGCTACAGTAAGAGGTCAGTATCATTGTGACCATGACTTACGTTCGCCACTTAAGAGTTGATCGTGCCCCGGTCGTTTAAATCCAATCAGTATATCATTAGGGGGCGTTCATTAATTACGTGAGGTATTTAGGGAGGGGGGGCGATGGCTTGAAAACTGGTTAAAATTTAATAAAACCATGTTTGTCCATTAAAACATGCTAAACCCTGCATAATAATATTTATTACGGATAACCGCAATCGAGGGGTTCGCTTAGCGAAAGCCACAAAGTAGCACAGTAGAATCTCGATTGTTTAGACTTGTTGGTGGACACAATTGAGTCCCCGTGAACTAAATTAGACTAAATATTCTTTAAAGAATTTAGTTATTATTTAAGTAGGTAGTAGTAGTTTGTTAGATTTTCTCACTGTGTTTCTAGATTACGTTCTGTCTTAAATACAAGTCTTAAATTAATAATATTACGCAATATATGTTATTTTTTTAATAAATCCAACTCAATCAAGGACAGGTTAACTTAGGTATTATACAAAACAATGGTGGTGGTGGTGTCAGTCTAAATTTCACGTGTCACGACGTCTCACTCACTAAGGGGAGAGAGATCGAGAAATCGTCAAAATCACCTCACGTAATTAATGGATGCTTCCTTATTAAATTGATCGAAACTACCCGTAAAATATTGTCCACAGCTCTTCTTAGCGTGTCTGACAAGACAGGCTTACTTCCTTTGGCCAAATGCTTATCAGAAATTGGCTTGGGTCTGGTGGCTAGCGGTGGTACCGCCACAGCTATCCGCAATGCAGGACTTGCTGTCACCGAAGTATCGGACATCACTAAGGCACCTGAAATGCTCGGAGGACGGGTGAAGACCCTACATCCTGCCGTTCATGCTGGTATTTTGTCAAGGTAAATTTAAAGAGGCCTAAATTACAAAGAAGTAGTAGTACTGCAAATGTTTCCATGAGTTTTTTTTTGCTGCTACGTATTAAACGCTTGTGAAGAGACTTAACCCAGTAAAAACAGAGACGTATTTTGTTTTAATTGTCAGTAAACCTTATCTAGAATAAATTATTCGCAAAGAGTTTTGACGGCATCAATTGACCAATCACATGCGAGATGAATGACGCGATGTGGATGTCCGTCTGGGTCGATTGATAGCGGTCAAACCCTTTGCGTTGCCGTATTCACTTACTCAATACGGCTGCTGATATATCATACAATCGATGTTTAATCCAACATAGAGGAGAATTCTAGTTGGTCAGAGGCTCCAGACAAGTGACATTCTATCAACGAAAACGTCGCGATAGCGATTAGCAAAAATGCCAAAAATTTAATGGGATTGCCAAGCGCTATGGCAATGAATGGGATTGCCAAGTGCTATTTCAATGAAAGGTATTGCCAAGCGGTATGACAATGAATGGGATTTCCAAGCGCTATGGCAATGAAGGGGATTCCCAAGCGTTATGGCAATGAATGGGATTGCCAAGCGCTATGGCAATGAATGGGTTTGCCAAGCGCTATGGCAATGAATGGGATTGCCAAGCGCTATGGCAATGAATGGGATTGCCAAGCGCTATCGCTGACATCGAATGACATTTATTTGTCTCTCTATCAGAACTGAGTGTTGTTAGACACATCTCAACGAATACATGACTTTCCAGGCTCACCCCCTCAGATCAAGAGGACATGAAACGTCAGAAGTTTGACATGATAAGCGTCGTCGTCTGCAATCTGTACCCGTTCGTACAAACAGTCTCAAAGCCCGGTGTAACAATTGCCGATGCTGTCGAAAACATCGACATTGGTGGCGTTACTTTACTCCGAGCGGCTGCGAAGAATCACGACAGAGTCACGATTATCTGCGACCCCAAAGATTATGATACCGTTATGCAAGAACTCAAAGAATCCAAGGACCATCAGACCTCTTTGGATACCAGGTAAAATATGCTTAACAGTTCCAAAAAAGTCGTAGAACAAAACCGTTAGGTACAGGAACAAGTCTTTTATCGAATTAAGTGTCAAATTGTCCGTGTTGTAATTGTAACTGACGACGGCGACTTGTTTACTTCAATGTTTGAACCAGTGTTGAACCAAAATGATGTGGGCGCACGGTTGGCGCAGTGGTTGAGCAATTGACTGCTGCGTTTCGTGTCGCGGGTTCGATTCCCGCACGGAACAAATATTTGTATGATCTACTGATAGTTGTTCCGGCTCTGGGTGTTGTGTATGTGTGTTTGTATGTTCGTAAACGCACCCACGACACGGGAAGAAATTCCTAGTGTGGGGCAACATTTCTATTAAAAAGAAAAAAGATATATTGTATTTTTGGTATACCCTCAAAATTTAATTAAGTACCTATATTGACCTACCTCTGTATTAACTCCCAACTATAATAATTAATCTACCTATTGTTATTTTTAATATTCGCCTGTAAGTGAATTATTGTATTCTTATGACAATAAAGATTTCTCAAACCCCAAATGATAAATTGCGCAATAAAATTGATCATTGTTATTTATAAACTGCAAATTGTTAACAGGTCTAGCCAATAATATTGTAATCAATGGGATTCCCAGGTAATCAACAGTTCAGTAATATCTGACTGATAACGTCACGAAGTCTGCCTTATGAAACTGTCTGGCACATTGTAGGTGTTAATAAAATATGTCTTTGCAGGAAGCGATTGGCTCTGAAGGCATTCACACAGACATCGGAGTATGATCTCGCCATTTCCGACTATTTCCGCAGACAGTATTCTGCAGGAGAATCCCAACTGACCTTGAGATATGGTAAGATATAAGAATTACCTTTAAATAAAAGAATTTTCTTGAATCGCCTGAGTAAAATATTTGAAGTTCATTCCTACATAAACAATACCATAAGCTATTAGAGCAAGTTTAAATCCAGTGTGAGAAGGGGACAGATTTATCTGGCTTGTATCAATCGCCTAGCCTTTTCCCAACTATATTGGAGTCGGCTTGCAGTCTTGCCGGATTCAGCTGAGCACTAGTGTTTTACGTGGAGCGACTGCCTATCTGATCTCCACAACCCAGTAACTGGGTAACACGGTACTGACTACCCGTAACGACTGCCAAAGATCTTCAAATGACAGCCGGGACCAACGGCTTAACGTGCTTTCCGAGGCACGGAGGAAACTCGGTATGTTGAAAATGGTCACCCACCCACGGACCGACCTCGTCAAGCATTGCTTAACCTTGAAGATCGACCCGTGCGGCTGTTATTATTTAGCCACGAGCTCCTCTCCTGTATATGATGTTTATCTGAATTGTATACAACTGTCTATTAGGCACAATGGAAATAACCTTACTCATAGAGCTCATGGTACGGGCCCTGGTGGCCCATCTCAATGGAGACTAGACCAAGCCAAGCACCTACGTAAGAAATATTGCACAACCTGTGCTACAATTACAACTATTCCCTCACTCTTTAGGGCGCTGTAACGAAAATCGGACACGACCAATGATCACAAATGACTGTGATATTGTTGTTTCCTTAGGCTCAAATTTGTAATTGTACCGTAACCAAAAAACTCGTCTACTCAGGTATGAATCCTCATCAGAAGCCAGCCCAAGTATTCACAACCCGCGACAAGCTTCCATTGACTACTCTCAACGGTTCACCCGGGTTCATAAACCTCTGTGATGCTCTCAATGCGTGGCAGTTGGTGAAAGAGTTGAAGGACGCCTTGGGGCTGCCTGCTGCTACCAGCTTCAAGCATGTGTCACCCGCTGGGGCAGCTGTTGGCTTGCCTTTGGATAAGGAAGAGGTATGTTCAACATAAAAATAAATCTTTACCTATCTTTTGTTTTATTTAACTAGCTACCGGCAGTGGCTCTGCCCGCGTCTACTTTTATAAATATGAAAAATATTGCACCTTTGATACCGAAGGCCGTGCCGTGAGATTGCAAAAACACATTCGAACCGGTGGTGTAGCTCAAAAGATTGTATGTGTTTTCAATGCACATAAAACAAAGTCGTGTTAGTTTCACCATTTATAACTCTAGAACGGCTGGATCGAATTTAATGATCTTTGATTTGTTGGATTTATCTCCACCCCAAATAACAGAATAACTATTAAAATATGAGCAATATTAACGAAAAACAATTATCAAGAACATTCATTTTTGCATACATTTTGCGAACATCGCCATCTCTGATACATAACAGAAACAAAACATGGATAAACAAAATGAACATAGCATTGTATACTGGTTTCGGTAATGCCAGTAGATGGCGTTGTCGATTATTCTGAAATTCAAAACAAAGTTGGGATAGTTACACCATTTTCCGAAGTTCGCCGGGACAGCTTGTATTAATAAATTATAGTCTGCATAAATTGAATTACTGTAAAGTTTCATCAAAATCCATTCAGTCGTCTTTGCGTAACAGAGTAACAAACATCCATCCATATTCCATACTCACAAACTATCACATTTATAATATTAGTGGGGTTTAATGAAACAATAATTTTCAATATGTCTGTCGTACCGTAGGCCTCCGTATGCATGGTAGCGGACCTGCTCCCGCAGCTGACCCCACTAGCCTGCGCGTACGCACGTGCTCGCGGCGCCGACCGAATGAGTTCGTTCGGCGACTTCGTAGCCCTCTCGGACGAGTGCGACGCCATCACTGCACGCATCATCTCCAGGGAAGTCTCCGACGGAATCGTCGCCCCGGGGTACAGTGCTGAAGCTCTGGAAATATTGAAGAAGAAGAAGGGCGGCAATTACTGTGTTTTGCAGGTATTTTGGGATCCTGGCAACTTGTGCAAAGATCTAAAACGCAGTTTTCGCCATATTACTTCTGCATTAAAGGAATATGGCCCTTGCAGTACTGGGGCCAAGGGGCTGGCATCATTATCTTCTGTCTCAATAATAATAATGAAAGCATCTTTAATTTTCCACTGTTATCTAATTAATTGTTAAATCAACTTATTCACAATTTTACATACAATAACAGTTAAGCGTGGCTATCTCAAATGTTGATGTACTTTACATAGATAATTCCCTACCTACACCATCAATGTCATTATTTTTAGTATGTAGGTATAAACTAATGAACTAAAATAAACCTTAATTTTAGATGGACCCCAGCTACGACCCAGCCCTGATAGAACAGAAGACGATCTTCGGCCTCACCCTAGAACAAAAACGCAATGATGCGAAGATCACAGCGGATCTATTCAAGAATGTTGTAACTAGCAAGAAGGTGCTGCCTACCAACGCAGTGAGGGATCTCATTGTGGCGACCATTGCCTTGAAGTACACGCAAAGTAACTCTGTTTGCTTCGCCAGAGACGGACAGGTAAATTACTGTTGATTTTTGTTATTTAAAGTGTTATTGGCCATTGTTTAAGAGAGCGAGAAATTGTTGTAGTGCCAACAACTTGCAACAAGTTATTGTAAAGATGTACAGTACAACTATTTTCTTAATGCCCCTCGGCAAACATCGCATTTCCGAATACAATCGAATGCATATTTCCATGTCCATCAATTATGAATTATTAGATTTATCGTGTATAATAATTTGAATTCAGAATTAAGTACTTTATTGTTGTTTTGTTTTGATTTCTGTGTGAAATGTATAGAGCTTTAAAAATGGCAGCTTTCCTCCCATTTTAAAATTAATTATATTATGTTAAAAGAGTATTAACAACTCTATATACTTCCAAGTTGATTGAGAGCGTCCAGTCTGTACCAAGTGCAAAGTTCAACAGGTCAACTGATAGAAATCCGACGACTGACGAAACATGAAGTTGCCCGAGGGACATTAAGAAAATGTTTGTACTGTAAATGCATACATCTTCACAATAACTTTGAAATACATAATATTATGTAGGGGAAAATAAAAGCTGCACTTTCTTTCTCAACATGTTAATTCACTTTGCAATGTTAGGGGCATTGCTCATTCCTCTGAATATGGAAAGTAAAAAAAATTACTCTCTCAGATTCAAAGTATGGTAATATTGTGTAGAAAACGAGGCATATAATAAAAAGACAGTAGAAAAAAAAACAATATTTACTTTAGCTGACTGGTTAACACAGCGAACTTTCCGCAATGAATGTTCAAATGTTCAAGCACTTTTCAAATAACCTGCTAATCGATATACAATTTTATTAAATGTGACTTTGAACACAAAGCATGGTCAGCGAGTAGAAAATTTTTACTTTAACATACATGACGATTTAGAGGTGAATTAAATTGCTCGTGGGCATGACTATGGACTGTCTCCGCCGGACCTCACACCTGCATGCTCGCATTTTGCCTGTTTAACGTAATACCGTCTAGTGTATTGCCCGCTTTACTGTACCAGTGGTGGCGACGTCGAGGTAGGACACGTAAGCCGTTACAACTAGTCAGGATGCCAACCCAGGCGGGCGCTTTACTTTGTGTAAATTATTGCATCACCACTGCTCTTGAAGGAAGACATCGTTAGGCAACCGTCATATTCTAGAACCAAATCGAATTCGAAGACATGTGACATCTACCAACCCACACTGGGCCCACATGGTACCAATGTGACTTTTTCAAATTCATATGTACTTGCCAAGTTTATCTTGGACATTTCTGACAACGGTGAAGGAAAACATCGTGAGGAAACCTAGACTTACAGTGAGTTTATAAGATTGTGCTCCATTGGTGTAATTGCTGCAAGGCGTTCCAGTGCAAGGATAAACTAATAAATAAATGGTAGATTAAGGAAAATTAAAAGGCAGATTATGCTGTACCAGTAAAATTATGTTCGTCTCTCTCTTCTCTTGCGTTCTAATATGACCAATAAATGTTTTAATTATGAAATAATATTTCGTTGTGCAGGTTGTAGGCATCGGCGCTGGTCAACAGTCCCGCATCCATTGCACTCGCCTGGCGGGCGGCAAGGCGGCTCTGTGGTGGATGAGGCGTCACCCGCGAGTGCTTTCCATGCGCTTCAAGCAAGGCGTCACCCGGGCCGTGCAGTCGAACGCTATCGATAACTATGTCAATGGCACTATTGGTTAGTATGTGCATGTCACTGGATATATTAAGTTGCACTTCCGAGCAGAGTGGTTTCGCAACACTGATGCCATGACACCGGTAATAAGATCTAAGGTTGCTTGTACACGTTAAGGCAAATCACCTGGCCTACATGCGAATATTTGTAGTACGCGACAAGAATTTTTGTCGGACCTAGGCACTAATCTTATACACTGACAGCCCTATGTCTATCTCCTCTCATTCAATCCATCCAAAGGTTATCTGTGAGAGATTGCCAAGTGCGATAAAACCGCCCATTGTACACTTATCTTTATAAATGTTTTGTCCTGTAATTATTTAAGTGGTGTACAATAAAGTATATAATAAATAAATAATCTTGCCTAGCGTAGACAAGATTCTTCTTATTTAGCATTGTGGCAGTGTACACAGTACGTGTGTAGAGACGATATGAATTCTTGCGTAGCCCTGGTGATTTTTCTTAGCAAGTAGAAGCCGTTCTATCACAGTGCTCTTGGTTCTATCCGTTCTAGCCGTTCTATCAGGACAGATTCTCATAAAGACAGTTTTGCATAAAGACAGAAAAGGTACAGTTCCGCTCACTATTATAAGCCCTTAACACTCTCACCGCCACGCATATATTTTATACAGTTTTCCAAAGCAGCAGGCCATGTGGCCAGACTTTGAGTGTTAATAAGAATGTTGTAGCTACTTACAAACTTGCCCATTCATGATTTTATGTGAATAAGATTATTTTTTTTTAGAATGGAGATAGGCAGTATCAGTTATTTACATTACATGCTTACATCTCACACAAATTGTGGTTGACAGTAAAATTGAGAACATTGTTTTGGATTTCACAAACAATAAAATATCGGCCATAGAATGCTTACAACGCCTCGCAATACTGAGACGTGTAAAATGTGAACCGTACCAAACCTACAGTGACTAGGTTTAAGAAAAGTATTTCGTAAAAGTATTTTATATGGGGTAACGTACACGATTATTAGTATTTACTTGTTTATTTTTAACCAGTTGCAAAAGCTACTCTAGCGCCCTTACGCGCTAGCATCGACCATAGCGATTAACCGCTCGGCTTTTTTTTTTCATTTTAATATGCAACCGCTTGTGATCGTACGCACTTTAACCGCCACAAAATTTGCGCGGTTGACCGAGGACCGCTTCGCGGCTGGCCGCCATCTTATACGCACTGGCGGTTCATGGGAGATTATACTATCAGCTTACACTAAAGCATTTTTTTTATTATTTCACAGGTTCAGATCTTCCACTAGAACAATGGAACACGCTGTTCGACGGCGAGGCCCCCGCCTTGCTAAGCGAGAAGGAACGTATCGAATGGGCCAGCAAGATGGACCGCGTTGCTCTCGCCTCGGATGCCTTCTTCCCATTCCGTGATAACATCGACAGGGCTGTACAGGTCAGTCACACTAAATAATGATATTGTTCTTTATATATATATACTAGCTGACCCCCGGTGCTTCGCTCCCGTCAATTGGCTACTTACCTACCTACACTACCTACCCTACCTACCCTACCCTACCCTACCTACCCTACCCTACCCTACCCTACCTACCATCCCTACCCTACCCTACCCTACCCTACCCTACCTACCCTACCCTACCCTACCCTACCCTACCCTACCTACCCTACCCTACCCTACCGACTATAATTTGAGATTTAAACTATCCTATCTCTCAAGTTGGATCGAACTGCACATGGTGTGCGAATTTTATTATAATCGGTTAAGTGGTTTAGGAGTCCATTGAGGACAAACATTGTGACACGAGATTTATATATATTAAGATAAGATATATATTTATATTACTTTGCCCCACACTAGGAATTTCTTCCTGTATAGTGAGTGCGTTGACAAGATTAAAACTTTTAAACTCACATACACATGACACCCAGATCCGGCAAAACTATCTGTAGGCCAAACAATTATTTTGTTCCGTGCGGGAATCGAACCCGCGACACGTAGCGCAGCAACCGATCGCTCAACCACAACGCCAACCGTGTCGTCAAGTCAATTATAATTTGAAAAGGAAGTTGATAGGAATCTTTTACCCAGAAAGTGTTAATAAAAAAATGGGTTGTGCAAATACAGCAGCCAAATTGCGTAAGTGAATTCGGCAAGGCAAACAGTTTGACCCCATCAAAGAGTATGACAAATATTCTTTAAATAATTAGGTATTGCCAAAAAATATTGGACGCTTTCATTGGTGAAGATTCTCTTTCAAACCCTTTGCCTTGCCAAATTCACTTACGCAATTACGCTGCAGATGTACTTGGCAGATTACGTCATCTATTAAATAACAAATTAAATATAAACATAATACGGTACACGATCAAAACTCGGACGTTATTAGAGAATCAACAGAAAGGACAATGGCAGACACCCATACATTGTTTTAGCTGAGATTAAATTCCTACGGTAGACTACGACTCTAAATGAAAAATATCTGTGATGAACCGGTTAATGTTAGACTTTGAAAAACGTAGTCAATTAATTCAATTTCTTTCGTATGTAACTCATATTCAGACGCTCAAATTTAAGTCAGCAAAAATTTTGCCATTGTACTTTGCTATTTGAAGCAACGGCAATTTACTTTATCGATACTGCATCAATACTGTTTTAAAAAACTAAAAAAAAAATATTGCGGTATAAATATTGTGCCTCTTACTGTCGAGTTGCTGCCAGTCGCTGTATCACGCATCCAAAAAGCGATTAAATCGCTGATTGCCTAGCCTATGCTAAAAACAAGAACGTCTGCTAGATGGGTGGATAGTTGAAAATCATTTAAACTAAAATTAAGGCGTATATATTCCCCAATGTTAACGCAGTACTGGCCGTGCGCCCGCTCGGAGCCAAAATATCAATATTGAACCTCGTTTTGAACAGTTTTGTTTGCAAAATATTATTTGATTTATATATGCTATTTCAGTTATGAAGAAATTCTAGCCATCAATTTTTCTTTGAAAAAATATTTTTAAACATCCAAATCGTTTTGGAGGAGTATCCAAAAGTTGCGAAAAATATCGTGTTGCTAATTATTTTTTTATAGCAAAACCATTTGTTATACGGAAAAACCATGTTTCACAAATAATGTAGGTACATGAAGCAATATATATACTTTTTCAAAAACTTTTAACCTAGCCGTTACTAAGGAGTATACTTTTAAAAGTAACCGTTTTACGGCACTAAAGCGGTGTTAAGGCCCTTAACGAGATATCCATACATTTCCAGGTAAAGTCTAAAAAAAAACTTGCTTAAGACGGAAACACACTTACGTGTCGTGGTGTTGCGTGGAGCCTTCTGACGCAGTTGATTGACTACAAAACTCTTTGTGTTATAACTTATAACGTAGTGTGGTTCCGCCTTTACATAATTAATAAACTTTTCTACAAAGTTCTGTAAAGCATACTCGTATGGTGAATGTGTGGATAGCCTTAGAAAACATACTTATAATCTTATTAGCCCAATCTGTTCCTCGCCATTTTTCGTCATAGTTTTCATGAAACATAACGGTTTCGTTTTTCGACTGCAAGTTCTTTCGTAAACTCAAGTGTTATTATTATTTCTACAGTGTGGCGTCGAATACATCGGCAGTCCATCAGGCTCAAACAACGACCAGGAGGTGATCGAAGCTTGCAATGAACACAAGATTGTACTTGCGCACACCAACCTTAGACTCTTCCATCATTGATAGAGCTATTATCGAACCCTTTAAGTGCGAAAAATACACTAGCAATAACTTTGAATGAGGAGAAGTAATCTCCATCCTTTATTTTAATGAAAACTTTTGGTAGTGCTATGAAATATACTGAATCCTACTGATATGAAATGTCCTACTGCAAGTTTATTTTTACTTAAAAGTTATGATACACTTGTTAAAAGTTTTGTAGAAATTTTTATTAGTTGGCGAAATATTTCACATAATATTATTATTATCATCTGTGCATGATGTTGTTAATTTGTTACTTTTTTGATATTTTTTACAAACTAGTAATAATGATACTGAGGTTGCTGTATGTTTAAGACAATTATTAGATTTAAAATATTTTGTAATATTATATGCCTTGATTACATTGTAAAAGGTCAAACCATAGAGTGATATATTCATTCCATGATATATAAGCAAAGAAAAAACATGTTTCTTGATGCGTAATGTATTTAAAATCATGTATTTTTAGAATAAATACGTTTATCGTTGAATAAAAATGTGTTTTATAACATTGTTAAATGTTTGTAAGCTACATCCTACAATACCATACCGTAATGATATTTTAATTTGTGTTTTGAGCGAAAATTCAATTCATACAGTTGTTCTATCTCATGACGGCGACGCGGCGACGGTGGGTTGGTCCTAGTTGTGTGTGTGTAGATGCACATGCCCAATTCTGTGTGCGTAAGCGATACTAAGCGCTCCCGAACTTACGCACACAGAAACAATTTTGTGCATCTGCACACACGACTATGATCAACCCGCCGTGTGAGAGAATAATAGTAACTTATACCTCTGGCGAAATACACCTTCTTATGTGTCACCAAGCAGCTTTATTGAGCTAACAGTAATTACGGTAAAGCGCATGAAATAATGAATAAAGGTGTGTGATCGCGTGCGTCAGCATAAAATTGTCGAGCGTACTCGTACAACACATATATTGAAAAAAATACTGCTCTCAAACAAGAATACTCATAGAAGAAGTTCTAGCAACAAAAAGCAATGTATTTAAAATGTTTATGGATTTCTAGAAGCCTTCCCTCAAGCGCCGCCACATTGACCGGTCCCGTGCGTCTCGCATCCAGCGACCCCGCAACCTTCACCAGGTTATCGGTCCACCTAGTGGAAGGCTTTCAACGCAATGTCTTCCGGTTCGGCAGCCGTATTGGGTAAAGACGGAACCACACTTACGTATCATGGCTTGGCGTGGCGCCTTCTGAGGCAGTTGATTGGCTACAAAACTCGTTGTGTTATGACGTAGGCTGAAACAGAGTCGTTTGATTGGTGGATCCCGCGCCATGCCACGCCACGATACGTAAGTGTGATTCCGCCTTTAGTGAATACGGCAACGCAAAGAGTTTGATCGCTATCCAATCGACCAATCACATGCGAGATGAATGACGCGATGTGGATTTCCGTCTGTGTGATTGGTCGATTTGGTCAATTGGATAGCGATGAAACTCTTTGCGTAGCCGTATTCACGGTTCGGAATAACAAATATGTCTTAATACATCGAAGCGTAATTCGTAATTAGCCGTGTTAGCTACTAACTCTGAGTTAGGAAGCTAACCCAGGGTGGTGTAAGCGGGCCTTATATTATTAGATTAGGTTCAGATGGAAGCTGGCTGTACCACTTCAGCAGCCTGGATAAGCTCAGACCAGAACTGTTACAATTTTACAAGTTTTTTTATTTTTTAACTTGCTTGCTTGCTTAATGTATGTATGTGTGTTCGGGTCAAATCTTGCAACTGAATTTTAAAGCAGTTATCCTCCACCGATTATGATGAAATTTTGCATACACGTTCAGTTTGGATGACAGTGCATGATTAGCTGTGACGTCATTCTAAATCCAATAAAGAGTTGATCAACATTAGTCTGTTGTTCCTATTAACGGCCTATACCCTGTGTCCAGGTGCATGTAGAAATTATTATATTTAAGAAATGACAAATTTATTGAAGAAGTTTGGCGAGAACTATGTAATACTAACCTTACATTTACCTACATAACGCACGTGGTCGGATAAAAGCGGCGCAGGCGCAGGCGGCGTTATTTAAAGTTATAGATTTGTCTTTGACACCTAACAGGGTCTAATTTTGTCATCTTATTATTAGGGCTGGGATGACTGGGACGCAGCCTTATTGCGTAATGAATTCGATCAGGCAAAGGGCAAAAACTATGAAAAATCGACCTTTCCCGTGCGAGATGAAAGACGCGATGTGTATTTCCGTCTATGTGATTGGTCGATTTTTCATACTCTTTGCTCTTTGCCTTATCGAATTAATCTATGTAAATCTTATAAAGCTGAAGAGTTTGTTTGTTTGTTTGAACGCGCTAATCTCGGGAACTACTGGTTGGAATTTAAAAAATCTTTTTGTGTTGGATAGTCCATTTATCGAGGAAGGTTATAGGCTAACATCACGATACAACCAGTAGGAGCGGAACATAAATGAAAAATGTTGCAAAAACGGGCAAAATTAAAACTTTTTGAGAGCTTTCGTTACGTGCGCTGCGTAAGTGGTTAAAGTTACGCAACATTCATGTAGGAAGGGTAGGGTAGGTAGGTAGCCAGTTGACGGGAGCGAAGCCGCGTGGGATAGCTAGTTAAGCAATAAGGCTGCTTGCCACCTGGGTATACATACTATTGCTTACCTCGCTTCATTCGTAACCACTCCCTATTGAAATATATTACTTAGTTAAGAAAAACGTCTCTAGCAATTATTATTTTATTAATTCACTAAGTCCTTGGTAATTCTAATCTATTTACGTAATAACATCACGCTACGGCCAATAGGAGCGGAGCATAAATGAAAAATGTTGCAAAAACGGGAAAAAATATTCTTTTTTGAGAGCTTTCGTCGCGTGCGCTGTGTAAGTGGTTAAAGTTACGCAACATTCATGTATGTAGGGTAGATAGGTAACCAGTTGACGGGAGCGAAGCCGCGAGGGACAGCTATCTATACTAATATTATAAAGCTGAAGAGTTTGTTTGTTTGTTTGTTTGAACACGCTAATCTCAGGCACTACTGGTTGGAATTGAAAAATTATTTTTGTGTTGGATAGTCCATTTATCGAGGAAGGTTAAAGGCTAACATCACGATACGACCAATAGGAGCGGAACAAAAATGAAAAATGTTGCAAAAACGGGCAAAATTATTCCTTTTTGAGAGCTTTCGTTACGTGCGCTGCGTAAGTGGTTAAAGTTACGCAACATTCATGTATGTAGGGTAGGTAGGTAGCCAGTTGACGGGAGCGAAGCCGCGTGGGATTGCTAGTTAAGCAATAAGGCTGCTTGCCACCTGGGTATACATACTATTGCTTATCTCGCTTCATTCGTAACCACTCCCTATTGAAATATGTTACTTAGTTAAGAAAAACGTCTCTAGCAATTATTTTATTAATTCACTAAGTCCTTGGTAATTCTAATCTATTTACGTAAACAGCGGTTAGTTTAGGCGCAACATCTGTCTTTATCAATAGGGTCAAAAAGGTCTTGTTTTTTCTTAGTATGCGAATACGATAAGGATAGTGATGTCAATCAATTCTAGGTAATAAATGACCAATTAAATATAAAATAAATTATTCATATATTTTTTTTAAACTTAGCTTTTTTCGTATTCTTCTCAGCAAACCCTATCATTCGATATCATATTATGACAGTGCACAAGAAATAACTAGTCTGCCATCTTGGGCTGTCCGTCTTATAATAATCTCAATATCTGCCACAAACGTAGGTATTGCTGTGTAGTCCAACAAATTTAAGAACATGCAACCGCCATCGATAACATAGCGAACAGCTACGTGTGTCCGGCCTGTTTATACATCATCATAATATTATAGATAGCGTGCTCGGGGATTTTTGTGACTCACCCAACTGGTTCTTCCCCGGTTTGGTAACGTCAGAGTTCCATTACAATGATACCAGCCTATAGAAATTAACCAAAAATATGGGAAATTAAAACGGATTACATAACCCAATTTCACCCAATATGTTATTAATTACTAATTGAGATCAATAATCACAGATTTATTATTTCGATTGAAATGTAACATTGTAAATGTCAAATTAAAGTTCTTCTATACAAAAGGTTACTATTACAATTTCTAAAAAGTGAATGCCCCATATGAGTAATAAATTCTACAAGTAATTTTTTTATGTAAAGTAAAATTGTTTCTTTTTAAAGAATTTTATTCACTCTGCATGCGGCTCTTTTTAACCTGACCGCCTTTTAGCCAACGCAGTGAGATCCAAACAAAAGGTTATCAAGCAGGAGAGTGAGACAATATGTATGATACTGACTGTCTGATGGACGACCGACCAAGGGTATAACCTCCGATATACTAACCACATGGTATTTTCCCTCCAAAGCTCTGGAACTACAGCCCATACTTAAAGACCTAACTAACGTCTAGCCTTAAAGTTCTATTCACGATGAATCGGTCTATAACAAAAGCTAACCAATAGTATTAAGTGTAGGGTCGAGAGTGGGGGATGAACAGGAAATACATTATGTACGTACTTCTACGTGGATTAGTCAGTTTCTTTTGAAAACATACAGGCAATTGATCGCACAGATAAGATTCTCAGGGTAAAAAGTATTAAAAATAATAACCCGAGTTTGCGCAAAAAAAAAGACAGAAGTGTGTTGTGAAGTGGTTTGGTATGAATTTAAACAGAAGTTAGAAGAAAGAGGGACCCACTTGCTTATATATAATTGTCTCTGATTTCCGAAACTACCTAAAGTTCTTTCCTCACTTAGTAGTTTTCTTCAAAGTCAGTTGCTTTATTTGTAACTTTATTTTTACTGTCGCGGGGCTGTATTTTGGTGCCTTGCAGGATTCTACTGATGAATAATCAAATGACGCTTCATTCCCTGTGTGAGTTCCTTAGTGCATTAATATTACTATGTAAATACATAAAAAAAAACTCAAAAAATTAATCGACTTCCAAAGCAACAACAAAACTAATCAAAAGTGCAAAATTGACTTTTATTTCGTTAGGCGGTGTCTTTCGGTAGTGTTTTGCTTTGGAAGTCGGTTTATTTTTTTGTAAATAATATTTTATTTTTCTCTTTTTGTTTTAGTACACCATCACTAAAAAGTGAGCAAGTTCTATAGTAAGGAACCTAAAGGATTGACAAAATACTCATAATAACTCAATTTATACATTCTTGCTGTTTGTCGTTATGAAGTCCGATTGTATGTTCCATACCTTGAAAACTGTTGAACTAATTTTAATGAAACTAGCACGATTCCCCAAGTTAAAGATACTTAATCCAATAAAAAAAGAAAAGTCACGATCCGATTACTGGTTTCAAACAAATACTTGATCAAACATGCACTCACTTATAAAATTAGGCACACAAGTTTTGGAAGCCCACATAGAGTATAAAATAATTCAAAAACAAAAATATGCAATGGCAACAATATAACATACATACGTAATGAATTGATCACCTCCTATTTTTCGAAGAAGATTAATATCTCCTTTTTATTAACTCGTTAAGAATTACTAGTTTCGATAAGTAAGGCAAGTTAGAATAACTAAATGGTTCCACAATAACTAAATGGGGAACATCCAGAACAGCATTGGGCAACATTTCAATTCTGTCAAACGCAGATAAACATTCATGCCGTGTATATTGCTGCATAGTTTTATGCGCCGTGCTACTACGTGAAAGATTGCAAACAATTAATTGAAAATTAAATAGAAGTTGCTACTGTAAATTGTGGCTAGCATAGTGTGCTATTGTAAAACGTTCCAGTTTGTGGATTTGACTGTGGTTGAGTGAACTCAACAGCGAAAATGTCTTCGAGTGCTAGTAGTGACCACGATATCGATATGAGCGATTCTTCGAGCTCACCAATGCCTTACATCAACTATTCTCCGCATAGTTCTCCATCACAGCAAGTTCCTCAGCTCGCTATCAATCTCACTGAGTTATCTTGTGCGGACAACAAACGACAGTTTTTTAGTCAAGGTAAGTGCAAATTTTTCGTACCTACTTTATTGCAATGACAGAAGTATGGAGAATGCACAGCACAGAGTACACTTAAATAGATAACTTTTCCTGGAACTCGGCTTTGATTAAACAGACTTTAAAATGTTACTGCGGCGTAATAAAATAATAATCTCAGTATTCTCTTGATGTAGAAATTGAATTAATTAATGCTTGAATTCAAATTGGAACAACATTTACAATGTTTTACAGAAAAACATTTTCACTGACACAAACGTAATTATTAGGATTTCTTCTATTACAGTGGGTATTATCCCAAGGGAATGTACCTGCTGTAGGTGCCTACTGTAATTTGGAACATTGAATAATGATGATGCAATGAAATCCGAGAAGTGGTCTTATTGTAATGTAAACTATTGTAATGTGGTTTCCAAGAAGACATACACTTTATTTAAGTGCTTCTTCTTATTTCATATCTATATAGATTCTTAAATGTATATTTAAGTGCTATCAGAGTATGTTCTAGTGAATTTAACTCCATAATACTTATCCAAATACTAGAGGAGTTATAATTATACAATGAAATCTTTTGACTTACATGCATCTATTGTATTTTATCAACAAATAAAATGAATTACAGTACTTATGATTAGCATAGCATAAAATATATTAATGTTCTCACTGTTGGAACACAGGCCTTCTCTGTGAGAGGGAGTGTGCTGTAAAGTACTAAGTGGGCCCTGTGCCGATTGATAGATGTCATATGTCTTAGCAGTGATGATAAAATGAATTATACATAGTAAAGCACTTTATTGGGTTTTAAGCCTTTAACCTTTTATGTGTTTAAGACAAGGATCCACCCATGACACAATGGCTTTTCTGTTGTTTCGGTAATTACGGGCACAACCGGTTAATTGAGTTTCAACTCGGTTGGTTGGCAATTTCTATTTTTGACATAAATTTTCAAGTTATCAGTCAAGTGTTTATCTGTTTATCAAAATGAATAAGGTTGATGATTGTATTGTATTACAATGCAATTGCACTTTGCTACTGTTTCAAATGATTATTCAGACCAATAGTATCCGGAATTTTAAGAGACATGCTTTAGTAGTGTATACCATAAAAAACTATTAAAACTTCTAATTTGCTAAACAAAATATTTTCTTATTTGGGCTTCTCAAATAAATAATGATAAGCTTATAAGACATTGACCTGAAAAATAAAAGCAACTGACAATGATAGACAGTTTATTCTGCTTATTACGAAGACAAAGGAAATTATTTTTTCCTGTACATTGATGGTTTACACAACTCTGCCTTATCTAATGTGACGTAAAATACTACATCAGAATAAACTTTGTTCATAGAAATAAATGCTCCATAACACCTGTTTAATTATTTTATAATGTGTAAACAACTAACTGTTGTCCGCGACTTCGTCTGTGCAGCATTCGTAACTATTTCGAATAGTCAAGTTTTTTATATCATGACATTAAATGGTAGGTGTGTTGGCCGTCTTACTTGAGATAGTATTAGATATTAAACCATACAAACTTTCACCCAACCTTTCCACCTTTTTAAGGAGGGATAAAAACTATTCTACATCCTTTCCAGGATTTTTACCAAATTTCATCTAGGTAAATCGGTTCAATGGTTTAGTCCTGATAAGGTAACAGACAGACAGAGTGACTTTTGCATTTATAATATTAGTATGGATGTGCCTATTAAAACACAAGCAAACGAAACAAGCAAAAGAAAGAAATAGGTAACATACTCAACATTACAAAATAGGGCCAAAATCTTTTAGTACCTAACTAAACGTATCTTGCAAAAGAAATTGAGTAATATTTTGTTCACAGTCAACAAACCATGCCTGCGTATCACGGAACAACCCCAGAACCACTTCAGGTTTCGATATGTCAGCGAGATGGTTGGCACTCATGGATGTCTTCTGGGCAAGTCTGTAGGCCTTAACAAACAAAAGACCCATCCGACTGTAGAGGTGAGTTTTTGTCTGTAACCTTGGAATGTTTTTCCTCTTAGGCTCAGAAACAGTTCTTTACACTCACTGAGTCATATCAGGATGTCTTGTAAAATTTGAATTTAGAGTCAATAACATATCGACGGTTAAAAGGCTAATACATATTCGGAATCAGCAAATTTCGCTGATTCCGAATATGTATATAACTCAATATCGCAAAAAATGTCGCTTGGACCAATAAGCCTTTCAACCGTCGATATGTATCTTAAGATGAATTTAACCTTCTGACCATTATATTTGTGGGTACTAGTAGGACAATTAGTGGGTATTAGTCCCAATCAGTACAAAAATTATTTACAATGAGTGTATGTAAAAAAAAAATAAGATAAAAAAAAAATATTATGTTGTTCCATATTTAATAAATTCTCCTGTTTTATATAAATAATGTATAATATTTTTTGTCAACAAGTCATCAAATTTTCACGCATATTTTAATAGGATAGGTACTTATCTACTTTGTAATAATAATAACAGTGTTCTTGGAACTTACTGGATTCATTTTGATTGGCTGAATTCATTAAATTAGTAGGTTACATCTCTAACAAGTACCTACTTCTCAATTCGAATTTACAAATAAGAAAAAAATTACTCAATAAATTATATTTCTATTCTATCTTATCAGTCAGTCATATCGTAATAGTAATACATATTATAATCAATCTTCTTTAAAAAACGAGATTTTAAAAACATGATCGCGTCAAGTGTCCTATTGTTTAAGCGCGATCTTAAACAAGTGGACATTTTATTAGAAAAACTCTTTCGGTCATCCATATGATCTACAGAATAAAAATAAAAACAAAACCTAAGCCTACCAATTCAAATATTATTCGGATTTGCGCTTTAGAGTAGTTAATATCGATCTACCGATTACTTAAAATGAAAATTTGAGGATAAATACATATATTTTTCGTTAGAATCAGTTTTGAAATAAATCTGGAAAAACCGTATTTGTGTCTTAAAAACTTGATATAAAAATGTCAAGAAAAGCCCGATTTTTCAGTTATTTTCGAATTTCGAAGAATCCGGATTGCAATCCTTAGTTACCTAATGTTTTGTATTAATCTAGTATCAACTTTCCAGCTGCTACACTACAGTGGGAAGGCTCTTATCCGTTGCAGTTTGGCCCAAAAAGACAACCCGGATGAACACCCTCATAAGTTGTTGGAAGATGACCAGCAGTCAGCAGACATGAGTGTCCTGGTACCTGATCAGGGAAGCTACAAGGTCGGGTAAGTGGTTCACGACAAACGACTGTTAATTTTAGAAGTCTTAAGTATCCATTTTTCAATCTACTTTGGCTTTTCCAACCTGTACTGTGCCCGCGTGGTGGATTACGGCCCATACCTTCTCACAGAGTGGCGGCCTGTGACCCAGCAGTGAGTAGATACATTAAAAGGCTGATAATGATAATGACTGTCTGACTAAACGGATTCTGTTGGTTGCCAGTATTTAATACTAGCTGCCCCACACAGCTTCGCTCCCGTCAACTGGCTACCTACCTACCCTACATACATGAATGTTGCGTAACTTTAACCGCTTACGCAGCGCACGCAACGGTAGCTCTCAAAAAAATATTTAAAAATGACAAAAACCCGGCTGCTTAAAAAGCGAACTAAAAAGACGGAAACAAGAAGAAAATCATGCTGTGTAGTCGGAGGATACATATGCGCGAGCTGGCTGACCAAAACCAGATGTATCCTCCAACTGCACAGCATGATTTTCTTGTTTCCGTCTTTTTAGTTCGCTTTATATGCAGTCGGGTTTTTTGTTATTTTCAATTTTTTTTTTATTTACGTCTTTTTAGTTTTTTTTTTAGAATTAGGTACATTTAAACATATAAGTGTTATATTTTGGTAATCACCTCCTAAAATCCTTTATTTTGATACCCCACACGATGTGTTTGGAAGAAAAAAATATTTGGGCCCCCACAATATGGCGCCCAAAATCCGTAATTTTTCTATTTTCCAATTTTAATGTAGCCAGTGACACTCGCAGAGTTAAGACGAATCGATTCCCGTGAGAATCATCAAAATCGGCCAACGCGTTTGGTCTCTAGAACGCCACATAGGAACAAACATACATACACACATAGACTGATAAACACATTACCCTCCTTCGGCAGTCGGGTAAAAAGGAAAAAAAAAACCGTTTTTGCAACATTTTTCATTTATGCTCCGCTCCGCTCCTATTAGTTGTAGCGTGATGTTATATAGCGTATAACCTTCCTCGATAAATGGATTATCCAAGACAAAAATAATTTTTCAATTCCAACCAGTATTTCCTGAGATTAGCGCTTTCAAACAAACAAACTCTTCAGCTTTATAATATTATATATAGTATAGATAGAGCAATAGCCTACCTGACCTCCATAACCCAGTATCTGGTCACCCATCCATTGACCAACTTAGGCAATCCTTGTTTAACCTTGAAGATCGACCTTGAAGATCTCCCTTTTGCTTCGCCGTAGTCGGGTAAGAACACCCCATATAAGGGGTTTCAGCCCCACATGTTATTTATCGCATTTTCTAAAATTCTGTAAAAAATAAAAGGCAAAAATGCGCAGGCGTTCTTATAGGGTAAGAATAAAATTAAAAGTAATTGGCTGAGCTGGGATTCTTATATCAGTGTCTAACAAAAAAAAAAACATAAAAGACATGTGTTAATCCCTAAAAACTTTGCAGAATTTTAGGAAATTCAATAAAAATGTGTGAAGTTATGTTTAAAGATTGACATTTGTGTCTCAATACAAAAATATCTTACCTTTTCTGTGTTAGTTGAATAGGGTTAGATGCGCAAAGGGTAAAAACGGGACCCTATTACTAAGACTTCACGATCTGTCTGTGTGTCTGTCCGTCTGTATCTCATGAACCGTGATAGCTATACTCCATTTGTTTAGGTAGTTAACTAAATGTATACAATCTTAACATGTCTTTTATCTAAAAAATGTCTAAAAATTGAATCTAAAAATGTTTACAATTAGGTATTTACTTAAACCGATGTTAGGTAAGTAACTAAATTTAAATAATATTTGTTGGTCTTTTATACGATTTATTTTATATAAAAAGACATATCAAGATTGTTTACCTTTAGTTAACTACCTAAACAAATGGAGTATAGACAGTTGAAAGTTTCACAGACGATGTATTTCTGTTGCCGCTATAACAACAAAAACTTAAAACAGGATAAAATAAATAATTAAATGGGGCTCCCATACAACAAACGTGATTTCTTTGCCGTTTTTTTATTGGTACGGAACCCTTCGTGCGCGAGTCCGATTCGCACTTTATTTTTTTATTATAGATAGGCTCGCGCTTGACCACTATCTCACCTGATAGTAAGCAATGATGTGGTCGACCTTGAAGCACGCTTGCCTAGAAGTAACCTATTCACTCTTGACTTAAAGACCCCGAGGTTGTAGCTATCTGGCAACACAGCCACCGGTAGGGAATTTCACTCCTTAGCTGTACGCATAATGAAGGTATTTCCAAAACGTTTAGTGCGTATGGGTGGGATGTCCATGTATCGATGGCGTACATGGAATGTTTGTTTTGGAATTTCTCAGTAGCAGCTCGGAGTAGACTTTGTGCCCGGTTGATAGCAATAAGTTCGCCCCCTCCCTCCTATAACATTTAACTTAAAAATAACCGGCAAAACCATATTACCGCGGGTGTAACATAACCACACGTGCAGCTCTGCATAACTCTACGAGTAATTCAGGCGTGATGTTATATATTAACAGGTTCACTGTCCACATAGCAGACACAATAGTTAAACAATAACGTGAGTCATATATGACTCATTGGATAAGGAAGAGGTCAATTTTGTTACGATAACTAATCATTGTACTTTTCACTAGGTTTGGCGGTATCGGTATTATACACACTGCTAAAAAGGATGTTGCCGCTCTTCTGTTCAAGAAGTACTCTGAACGATGTAGGAATACCAACGTCAACTTGAATGAAGTAAGTATATATATCCTACTTATACATAAATTTATACCGTATCCTATTAATGTTATACACGTGATATTCTCTATGTTTGTTAATCAATCAATCATAGCTCAACGCAACTGGTGAACGGATTTGGATGAAAGGACAATGGCAGAATCCCATACAGTGTTTTAGCTGAGATTAAATTCCTACGACTCTAAATGAAAAATATCTGGTTTAATTCAGGGTCATGTTCCGAATTAGTTTGAGCAAGAATTTTTATGCAAGATCGCCGAGAATAATAGATATTCAGTCATGAACTTTTGTAGGTTATGCCTGCATAACTTTTAATAATGTGTTTAATAGGTAATATTATTCAGGAGCTCGTGGCTAAATAATAACAGCCGCACGGGTCAGTCTTCAAGGTTAAGCAACGCTTGACGAGCTCGGTCCGTGGATGGGTGACCATTTTCAACATACCGAGTTTCCTCCGTGCCTCGGAAATCATAAACATAAACAAAAGTCATGTTTTCAAGTTACGTAATTATACTTTTTGGTACAAATCGGATCAATAACTTTTATTTTTTCTACCCGACTGCCGAAGGCGGCTAATGTGTTTATCAGTCAATATAATGTTTGTTCCTATGTGGTGTTCTAGCGACCAAACACGTTGGCCGATTTTGATGATTCTTACGGCGATCGATTCGTCTTAACCCTGCGAGTGTCACTGGCTACCTTAAAATTGGAAAATAGAAAAATGGCGGATTTTGGGCGCCATATTGTGGGGGCCTAAATCTTTTTTTCTTCCAAATCCATCGTGTGGGGTATCAAAATAAAGGGTTTTAAGAGGTGATTACAAAAATATATAAAACTTATATACCTGTTCTTGGTCAGCCAGCTCGCGCATATGTATCCTCCGACTGCACAGCATGATTTTCTTCTTGTTTACGTCTTTTTAGTTCACTTTTTAAGCAGTCGGGTTTTTTGTTATCATGCGGAGACATTAATCTGGTACTCGCCGGAAAGGGCGCACATAGAAACAAATGTTTATAGTGAACTTGTTATACTTAAATATGTTTAGTATGCATGCTTGGAAATGTTTCTGGAAGTCAATCTTTAACGGATGTGTGTGTGTATGTTTGGTCATAATAGCGCATTGTTTTCAAAGCTCAATGTTCCTGTTATAAATCCATTGTGTGCTAGCCATTATTTTATTAGGCTAATAAAAATTAAATTATAGGCAGTATTAAAGCTATTAAATTTTTGACAGTTTAGAACCAAGTCTTGTCTTTTTATGGGAATGGTCAAATTGTCATGCGGCATGCGTCACAGGATCAATAAATAATAAAATCCTACTTCCTACTAATCCTACTAATATTATAAATGCGAAAGTTTGTGAGGATGGATGTATGTTTGTTACTCTTTCACGCAAAAACTACAATACGGATTTGGATGAAACTTAACAGTAATATAGGTTAAACAACAGAATAACACATAGGCTACAATTTATAATGTTTTTTTTTTGTAATTTGGTCATAATATAACGATAAATATCAAGTAAGTCGGAAAAAAAATCTGCCCAGAGCTATCTTCACGTGCGCTGTCTAAACCGTTGGAGATACACAAATATAATGTACCGTAGGATTGTTTGTCTTAGATAGTTCTAAATAAAAGTCCTTGACAGCATATATCTACCTTTTATGTGGCAGCCACTATGACCAAAAAATTTAGAGATTCTTATGAAAATTTCAATAATGTAACGCAAAGTAGCAAAATGATGCATATAAAATTCGTGTAATATAAAATTCTTTGGCGTGCGCTGAGAAAACTAATACATAAAAAAATATGTACTACATGATTAGGTAGGGTAGGGTAGATAGGATAGGGAAATTAGGGTAGGGTAGGTAGGGTAGGGTAGGTGGGTAGATTAGGTATGGCAGATAGGGTAGGTAGGTAGGTAGCCAAGTGACGGCAGCGAAGCCCCGGGGGTCAGCTAGTATAGGTACTATAAATATAAACTACAGCTTCTGCCAGCGGCTTTGCCCGCGTGAAAGACGAAAATTATCCCGAGGTAACATATTCCCGGGATAAAAAAAATCATATGTGCTGTTCCTAAATATAGTTTTTCTCTGCGCCAAATTTCATCCAGATCCGTTCAACCGTTCTGGCGTGATTTAGGAACAAACATATATCCATCCAAATTTCACATACCTATATAATATTAGTAAGATGATCGAAAGTCATAAATTAATATGAGCCTGATGTATCCCACTGTAAGGCACAGACCTCCCTTCCCTCTTTCCATATTTTCTAGGGTTCCGTACCCAAAGGGTAAAAACGTGACCCTATTACTAAGACTCAAGGATTCTGTCTGTCACCAGGCTTTATCTCATGAACCGTGATAGCTAGACACTTGAAATTTTCACAGATCATGTATTTCTGTTGCCTCTTTAACAAAAAATACTCAAAACCGGATATAATAAATATTTGAGTGGGGCTCCCATACAACAAACGTGTTTTTTTTGCCGTTTTTTGCGATAATGGTGCGGAACCCTTCAAGCGCGAGTCCGTCTCGCAATTGGCCAGTTTTTGTTACTAAAGGGTTCTTTGGAAGGCAGTTTATACATGCGATAGTGATGATTTCAAAGCTTAGAGAGTCAACATTCAGTCAGTCGTATTTGTGAAGTGGACGATATTAGTTTGCTGTTTTAGCGAATGCGCGATGCACCGCGTTATATACGTAATCTTTAAGAAAAAATAACAAAAAATGTTTTAAATTATTCACGGAATTGTGTGTCTGGTTTCGTCAGATATAATGTACTTTTGTAACGAATGCGGTATGTATATTTGGTTTTGTTTATTTTTTAGCTTAAGATGAAATGCGAGAACATGGCCAAAACAATCAATCTGAACATTGTTCGGTTGAAGTTCAGCGCGCATGATACTGTAACCGGCCAAGAGATCTGTGCGCCTGTTTTTTCCGATCCCATTCACAATATGAGTAAGTAATTTTCTTTAAGCAAGCAATACCTGTTTTAGCCAAAAAAATGAAATTTCTTCACACATTCACTTTCTTGATTACAGTTTAAACCGTTTAAGTTAAAGCGACGTAATAAGTATATTGAATGAGTTAATGACGGAATGTAAAAGTACTGTAGCAATGACCGAAGAACATTTTTTTTTTATTATGTATTGGTTTGCGCTTGACCACTATCTCACCTGGTGGTAAGCGATGAAGGTCGACGGTGTAACACGCTTGCCTAGAATTAATCAATTCACTCTTGACTTAAAGACCCCGAGGTTGTAGCTATCGGGAAACGCAGTCTCTGGGAAGGAATTCAATTCCTTAGCTTAAAAATTCACCCCACCCCGTCATGTGCGGTATTGTTGAACACGGATTTTAAAATGAATATAGAGTTTAGTACATCATATTTTTATTAATACGGCGTCGCGGTGTTTGTTGATCGGTTTGTATGTATGCATGTATGAATTTATGTTTATTTGTTCCCACAACTGAGTCTCTCAAATTTCGAATCATAAACCTATGTGTATGTTTCGTTAGCTAACATAACTACACGCACATAGCACATTCCTATAGGTACCTGTCCTTTACTGAATAGTAAATTTCCTTAATCAACAACTTTATCGTTATACGTTATCTGGAGTCCACTCTTGTAACTTATGCATTATCTAGATACATGTAAAACAAAAAAAAAAACAAAAGAAAAAAAAAAAATCAGATGAGAATATTTTCTTGTTACATACTTTTTGGAACTTGATTTTTAAGTATTCGGGTTTTAGTTTTTAAAATTATTTTTGACTTAATCCAAACTAAACATTTTTTGCTCACATTTTTTTAACAAATACTACTGGTATAATAATAAAATTGTCTTTTTTTAGAGAGTGCAGCAACTAACGACTTGAAGATATGCCGTATAAGTCTGTCCTCCGGAAGTGCCTCTGGTGGGGACGACGTTTTCATACTTGTAGAAAAAGTCAACAAAAGTAAGTTACTAAAAGCTAAGGTATTTAATTTATTGTATTTTTACCCAACTGCCGAACATAGACATACACAGTTCAGATATATTTTTTTATTTCCTCGCACAATGCATAGTCAAATGTTGTATGATACACGTACTGTAAGATGATTCCCGACTCGTATCGATATTTTTATTTACGTATTAAAATGCCACTCATCGGGTATCACCTACCTTCCGCACTTGTAGCATAAATAAATATTTTTTTAAAGCAAAACTATTAGTTACACGAAAAAAGCACGTTTCACAAAATATAATGTAAGTACATGAATCAATAATAAGAAAATATTTTCAAACCTTTTCACCAAATCGTTACAAAGGAGTAAAAGCTTTAGAAAGTAACCGATTTACGGCAATAAAGCGGTGGAAGGCCTGAAGGTGGGCCGTGCGCCCGCTCGGAGCTAAAATATCATTATTGAATCTCCTTTTGAACGGTTTTGTTTGCAAAATATTATTTGATTTACATTTATGCTATTTCAGTTATGCAGTCATAATTTTTTCTGTGTAAATATATTTTTAAACATCTCAAGTCGTTTTGGAGGACTATCCAAAAGTTGCGAAAAATATCGTGTTGCTAGTGGTCTCTTGAAGTTACTAGGTAGAATATGCTAACTGTCCAGAAAAACTAGTTTTTCTGCACCACAATCTGCTCCTTTTGTGTTTTAAATTATTAATTACTTGCTGTTCCCCGCGGCTTCGCTCCCGTTCCACCCCACAGGACCCAATTTCGGGAATAAAAATAGCCTTTGTCAGTCAGTAATAATGTAGCTTTCTATTGTTGAAAGAATTTTTAAAATTGGTCCAGTAGTTTCAGAGCCTATTCGGTACTTACAAAAAACAAACAAATCTTTCCTCTTTATAATATTGGTATAGAAAAGCCTAACTAATTAACTTCATCATGACTGATTTTTGGCTAACTTTTTGTATTATTGATACTAAGTGTGTTTTGTTTTTAAAGATAAATAAATGTTTTAGTAATTTTTAACCAACTTGCCAAAAAGTCCTCGGTTAAAACCTCATCGGTTCTATGTTCGACTTTTTGTTTTTTTTTTGTTTGTTTTCACCGATTTCTCCGTTAATTGTGGACCGATATTGAATATTCTTCTTTTTGTTTGAAAGAGTATAAGCCCAAATTGGTCCCATTTAAATTTGGTAAAGATTTGATAAAGAACTTCGGAGACATACAACAGAACTCTTCAATAAATGACAGCAAACCTATCGGGATTGCTGCAATAGCATGTCTGATTATTGTTTATACCATTTTATTACATAAAATCACGCCAGTTCGCTCTAAAAGCGTACGCAGATGTGTACAGTTCACCTAGTACACTCTCATTTCACCGGTTATGTTCAAGTTTAATGATACTTAGGTAATCTTTTCTGGCATTGTAGATACCTTACTATAGAACATGCCTATTAGGTACCACAACTAAAAAGTAATAAATAAAAAACTTTTTTCCAAAAAAATACTAACGACTTCTGAAAAAAAAGTTATTTTTCACTTTGTAGTGTTTATATTTGGAAGTCTATTGTATTTTTTTGGAAAAAAGTTTTTTAATAAGACTAGTAGACTTAGTGTTAATTAAAGTTTTATTTCGATAAATATTCACCAAATGTCGAATAATAGATACTATTATTCGGATTAGATGAATACCAAAAAAAAATCGAGTAATGCGGAATACCGAATAAAAGCGAGTATACGCGACATCACTAATATCTAATTTTTTAAGATTTTATAAGCGATACATATAATCAAGGAAAAGATTTGAAACCATGATGTATTCACGAACGGTCCCCAGCAGTGGGGAATCGACGCGAGGAAGAGAGATCTAACTTTTTAGTACACCTATATTCCGCTAGATATGTTTAAGTCCCATGTAACATACAAAGAGCTAACCCATTGCATTTCCTTATATATAGGTTCTATTTTTAAAAACCTATCATGTACCTAATGGTTAGTAAGGGCGTAGGAACTGGTCAAAAAGAAAAAAAAAAGCAAAATTAAATATATTTAGTTTGAGACCGCAGAAAAATATATAATACATAAATCTTATCTATATTTCTGTGAACAAATGAACGGCAAATAACCTCTTATTTTGACCTTCTAAAATATTATCTGTAAATACCTATTACTGGCCAACGTACAGCGGTAATATTTATAACAAAAACTGGCCAAGCACGAGTCGGACTCGCGCACGAAGGGTTCCGAAACATTATCGCAAAAAAGTCACGTTTTTTGTATGGGAGCTCTACTTAAATATTTAATATATTCTGTTTTTAGTATTTGTTGTTATAGCGGCAACAGAAATACATCATCTGTGAAAATTTCAACTGTCTAGCTATCACGGTTCATGAGATACAGCCTAGTGACAGACGGACAGACAGACAGACAGATCGTGGAGTCTTAGTAATAGGGGTTAGGGGATATTTATTGTTATGGTCATCCAGCTCGCGAATATGTATTCTCCGACTGCACAGCATAATTTTCTTCTTGTTTACATCTTTGCAGTCGGGTTGTTTGATTTTATTAACTTTTATTTGTAACGCGATTACTCGGTATGAATCGATTTTGATGATTCTTTTTTATTTGAAAGCTGGTGGTTCTCATGTGGTCCCATTTCAATTTGATCAAGATCTGACGAGTAGTTTTTAAGTTATCCCTAGGTACCAAAAAACATTTTTCCAAAAAAAAATAAACCGACTTACAAATAAAAACTACAAAGTGAAGTGTTTTCGGAAGTGGTATGGTAAGGTATGTGACTACACAATAAATTTAATATGGCGCTCTCTAGGGGCACGAAATAAAGAACTAAATTTTTTTTAACACCTCATCTCACCACGTGAAAGTTAGGAGTTGCTTTGCTTCGTTAAAATATTAACTGTACCCCGCGGCTTCGCTCCCGTGGACCACCCCACAGGACCCGTTTTCGGGATAAAAAAAATAGCCTATGTCACTAAGGAATATTGTAGCTCTCTATTGGTGAAAGAATTTTTTAAATCAGTCCAGTAGTTTCAGAGCCTATTCGGTACAAACAAAAAAAACTTTTCTCTTCATAATATTGGTATAGACGAATAAGTTCTTTATTGAATACCCGATATTCCGATACATATCAAATAGTTTTTACATAAATTTCAGATGAGAATATTTTCTTGTTTCATACTTATTAGAGCGCATGAGTTTTCAGTAGTCTGGTTTCAGTTGTCAACGAATTTTTTTTTTTGCGTCTACAAAATGTATAGCAAATTAAGTACCAAAGTGCGTCAATTACCTAAAGCTGCCAGGAGTTCAAGTTTTAAAACTTGAAATATAGAACAATTCATATGTTACATAATTAATATATTGTTGTTAATAACTTAGTGAGGTACGTGCTTTTGTCATAAATAATAAACTGCTATCAGTTGCTTTGGAAAACCCCAATGTTCAACACGGTAAACATAATAATATCGCGAAATAACGGAAGCGAAATGTCAAACTAGACTTATCTGAAACTGTAATAAGGTTCAGATTGATTTAACTTGCCACAACTCAGTGAAGTATAAACACTAGTAGCATGTTTTCACACTCTTATACTCGTGTCCAAAATTCGGATGATTTTATATAAAAAATACATATGGATTGCAATGAATGACCGCAGATACTCATCCACAATCATTACAGTTTAGTCGTCAATAAATTTACCTTGGAATACATAATTCCTACAATATTTAAAACGCATATAAAAATAAATTTAGTGGAGTTCTCAGTACAAATGATGAATTAATGTATGTATGTAGATAATTTACAAATAATTACCTCTTTAAATAATTACATTTTAAGTGCCTCCAGAGATTACCTTTTATAATTAATAAACAAATTTAATAATAACAAATTATTAGTAATTATAATCGGTGATACTGCATTCTGCAAAAACGATAACGCTTTCAGGATATTATTGCGAGTTTATGTTTAGGCGTGATTGAAATATTTTTATTGCCTTGTAATGGTTCGCATAGGTATCATTTAAAGAAAGTTTATCAACATAATTACATTCTTCTGTAACCTTGCCAAAAGTAAAACGCTCTCTGCGGCCCGCTAGACTAGTGGTGGGCGATACAAACCGTATAATATTGTTAAAAAACCCATACAGGCTGATTTTTTCAAGTGGGCGTGGTTGGCCAAATCGCTATTCGCTATTTTTCGCTATTCTTCATAGTTTCGGATTTAGCCATCCACGCCCACTTGAAAAACTCATTCATTATATTGATACAATAACTACAAACAACTTACTGGCACATTCAAAATCTATGTATTACAAAATCTAGGGTATTCACGTATCGCTCGCTCTGCATCGACTTAAGGCGATATATACGCCTCAATGTAAACGCAGTACTGGACGTGCGCCCGCTCGATACCAAAATATCAATATTGAACCTCCTTTTGAACAGTTTTGTTTGCAAAATATTATTTGATTTACATATGCTATGTCAGCTATGAAGAAATTCCAGCCATCAATTTTTCTGTGTAAAAATATTTTTAAACATCCAAGTCGGTTTGGAGGAGTATCCAAAAGTTGCGAAAAATATCGTTATAATATTTTTTTTTAAAGCAAAACTATTTTTTATACAAAAAAACCATGTTTAAAAAATAATGTACATGAAACAATAATAAATATATATTTTTTTCAAACCTTTTAACCTAGCCGTTACTAAGGATTATGCTTTAGAAAGTTACCGTTTTACGACACTAAAGCGCATGTAGGCCCTTAACATATGAAAAATATTTGATTTTGAACCTATTCAACATAATTTTACGACATTATTATTAATCACATAACTTTAGATCTTTAACTTATGATTTTAAAGTTTAAACTACGAGTACAGTAACGGCATTAGCTCCATGTAGATGATATACCTATTTAGATACTAATATTATAAAGCTGAAGAGTTTGTTTGTTTGAACGCGCTAATCTGAGGAACTACTGGTTGGAATTGAAAAACTCTTTTTATATTATATAGTCCATTTATCGAGGAAGGTTATAGGCTATATAACATCACGCTACGACCAATAGGAGCGGAGCATAAATTAAAAATGTTGCAAAAGCGGGCAAAATTTTTCCTTTTTGAGACCTTCCGTTTGGTGCGCTGCGTAAGCGGTTAATGTTACGCAACATTCATGTAATTAGGGTAGGGTAGGTAGGTAGCCAGATGACGGGAGCGAAGCCGTGTGGGACAGCTAGTATTATATAAATCTGCAATACCGATCTCTCAAATACCGTGGCATCCAAATTCAACAGTGTATCGGATCAGGGTTGAAAATATGTATGCGTACGCACAATATCTAGATATTTAATTAAATAGTGTTGAAATCAGATATTGAAACTCGAAATCTTATTCGGATACGATTCTCAGAAAAACCGATAAGACCCAGGCCTACGCTAGACATTCCAACTGGTAACTCTATCCATCTATGGCTTGTTTATGGAAGGGCTCTGCCAAAGACCACTTGAAACTGTTATCTGTGAACTAATTATGCTTAAAGTTGACTCAAAATACTTGTTTTCATACACTTTATATCCAACTGAAACGAATATGAACTTTACCATTGCGTAGATTAAGTTGATTTCAGAATGAATAATACCATTGAATACTTTGTAGGCATTTTAATTATTTTTCTGAAACCATTGTGGAAGCAGTTTTTATTTAATATCGCCGTAACGAATATGTATGAAAAACCTTGTTATGATAATGTATCTTTTCTCAGAGAACATAATGGTTCGGTTCTTCGAGTTGGACGAGCATGGTGGAAAAGGCTGGCATTGTCAAGCCCAATTCATGCAGAGTGATGTTCATCATCAATATGCCATCGTGTTTCGGTAAGTACCACGCAAAATGGATCTAAAACATCATTTTCCTGCTCTTGTCCCATGATGCTTGGGGTCGGCGCAACACGTTTTCTGTTAGAGTTTATCAAAAATAATTCAATACTATTCAACACTATAGCCTTCTCTCTCTAACCATTGATTATACAGTTTATTACTTGAGCCCTTGTCAACACTTGAAACTGAAATGCTAGCTGGTCACGGTACTGTGTTCCATCAACCTTAGTAGGAGCCACATGTGCTTACACACCTTACATGTGCTTACCTTTCGATACATAAAACAAATTATTATTTAAATCCTTAAACCGTTATTTTCTTTGGTGTCCACCTTATTAACCCCAACATTTTCTTCTACCATACCGTCTTATCAACCGTCACTCCAACACTGACTCCATTTTCTTTCATATCACTCCACACACAATCCATCCAGATTTTCTTTGGATTTCTCCTCGCCCTGCCACTCAAACTGGATCAAACGACATATTAAAAAGTTTGTGATTTTCCTTGCCTTTGGAGGATGTTGATTGTTATTCCCACCAATAGTTAATTGTTATACCAGTGTAGGCACAACAGCTAATTCTAATTTACTGCAAAAACCTTTGTGTAATTTTCAGGGCGATATTGAAAGATTTATTATTCTTAGCTGATAAGTGTAAATAAAACATTAATCTCTATATTCCTGCGCGAAGATACAACTTGGTATCCCAATTTAATAAAAATTGCGCACGCGATTTGGCATAATTTAAAGTTGATAATATGGGAAAAGGATTTATTCTATGAATTATGTTCTAATTTAGAACAGTGGGCCAATAACTATTCACTGTGTAGTTTTACACTATCTTCCGTGCAAAACAATAAGCTGACGTATCCATTATATTTATCAATACTTCTATATTAATATTAGGGATCCGTACCCAAAGGGTAAAAACGGGACCCTGTTACTAAAACTCCACGATCCGTCTGTCTGTCTGTCACCAGGCTGTATCTCATGCATGAACCGTGATAGGTAGACATTTGAAATTTTCACAGATTATGTATTTCGGTTGCCCCTAGACCAACAAATATTAAAAACAGAATAAAATATATATTTAAGTGGGACTCCCATACAACAAACGTGTTTTTTGCCGTTTTCTACGATAATAGTATGAAACCTTTCATGCGCGAATCCGACTCGCACTTGACCGGTTTTATTATAAAGAGGTAAAGTTTGTGAGGTTGTAGGGGGTAATCTATGGATCTACTGAACCGATTTTGGAAATTCTTTCATGAAAATTGCAATGATGTAACCCAAAGTAGTAAAATTTTGCCTATAAAATTCATTCTTTGGCGTGCGCTGAGAAAACTATTGACGATACATAAAAATTATGTAAAATAGTATTATGTAGATAGCCAGTTGATGGCAGCGAAGCCGCGGGGGTCAGCTAGTTAATATAATAAATACGAAACTAACACCGTCTGTCTCTCCGTTTATGTAAGTATGTTTATGTATATTTCCCTTCTCCTTGGATTCAACAATAGGATGTACCCTAATCTTATTACAATCTAGCCCACAGACATAAATGTAATTAGATGACGCGATTGTATGTACTTTGCGTGCCAAAAAACGGAGTAAAGTTACGATCAATGATCGTAATCTGAGCTTTTCATTTAGCATTATCGGCACCGGATATCCACTGAAATCTACAAAAATGCCTTTTTATGCCATATTGAGCTGTAAAGAATGTATAGAAAAAGTTGGCCGAGGCATTAGAAATGTTTTAGCACGCAAGTAAATTTGTTTGTGAAAAAGTGGAACGCTTGGTTTTCATACAGATGGAGGGACTTGCGTTATCTAGTTAGATTTATGTCTGTGATCTAGCCGTATAAATAGTCTAATAAGTAATTATAAACTAAACTATTAAAGATTCTGACGCAGAATTCCAACTTCTCACTACTAAGAATGTGTCCAATAGCACTTTTCTTATTGTCTCTATTAAGACGAATACGAGTACACTAACACTTCGTTCTTGTGTTTGTTTCGCACTTTTGTACTATTCACTAATACTAAACACGAGCTCGAACGGTTTTGTTTTTTTTGTCTTCTTACTTTGTTTGTGTGGTCGAGAAGCTGGATTGATTATTTTTATAAGCACTTCGATCGCGTTCGGTTCCGTTCCACGGTTTTAGATGGTGTTAGCAGCGACTTGCATTTGTTCTTTAAATACAGTAACGGTTTGTTTTATATTATTTTTTTGCATCTTTTTCAGTTTCATTGTACCTAAACGTGTTACAAAACAAATTTAAAAAATCGATTGGCATGCCTCAGAAATTTAAAAACGCGCCATCTATTGGAATCCATTTTAAATGATCCGTTCAAATAATCTTTGAAATGTGAATTAAGAGCCCAATATTCCATAATTTTGTGTGTGTGTGAGATTTGATTAAACAAGAACATACAACGTTTATTAACAATTCTAGACAATGCTAATTTAACACACAAATCGATGCATATCGCGCCATCTAGTGGCATTTATTTGAACCAAATTTTCTTTGTTAGCGTTGGGACCTCGGGGTTTGACGCAGCCCCATAGATGAATACCATAAGTCTTAAATGGCATCAGGACTTGTTTGTATAGCAACAATTTGTTTACACGGACAGCATGGAGTTTCTTCCAAGCAGCCAATGAATTCTTTTAAATCGGAGGTCGAGTTCATCTCAGTTTGTAGCATTTTAGTAGGTGCTCCAATATAATAATTATTTTAAAAAAAACGATGCTTTGTTTGAAACCAATAAAGGGGTATCTCATTTAAAATTCCCTTCAAAGTTTTGTTTCTATTCACCGCTCACCGTTGCGTTCCTATTCACCCCATCTGCTGGTACCTACCAATTTCTTTCTAGGGTCATTCTTCCGCGAAAAATTTTAATATCGCCGTTCAGAAAATGACGTCAAATGCACAACGCCATCTATCGAATATGGAGTTCAACTGTCCGAGTATCTTGCGAGTGTTGTGATATTTTACTTCTTGGACACTTTAAATTCATATATATTTTGGTTTCGTGCATTTTACGTGATACGTGCACAACTAAACAGACGACACAAAAACTCCAAAAATGCTGGAAATGGGTTCTCTGGTTTTTTTTTGGAAATATTTTTGATGTACAAAAACGATTTTTCTACAGATTGTGTTGATGTAAACTGGAGAATACTGTTGATATCTAAGTGAACAGTTTTGGATTCATTAAGTTTAATCTTCCATTTTTTGGTCCAGTCATAAACTTGATTTACAGCCATTTGTACCTTTTCTATCGCTTCTTCGTGGCTGTTTCCTACAGCCATTATGGCACTATCATCAGCAAAGGTCCCAATCGTGATTTGCTCCAATTCAGGAATATCACAAGTGTATTGTTGGTATAGGACCGAACCTAACACACTGCCTTGCGGTACGCCAGCTTTAATTTCTTTCAGTTCTGAGTAGGCGTCTTCTTGTCTTATTCTAAAAACTCTGTTCAGAATAAAGCATAATCATTTAATCTTCCCTCACAGGACACCAGCATACAAAAACCCAGAGACGCCTGTGGACGTGCCTGTCTTCATAGAACTGGTGCGACCCTCGGACGGCCGCACCAGTGAAGCCAAGGAGTTCAAGTACAGAGCGAACCCAGCTTACAAACAGAACAAGAAAAGGAGAATGGAGTCCCCGTATAGCTCCATTGGCAGTTCATCTAGTAAGTACGTGTAGATATAAGATAATTCAATAGATAGAATACTCTTCATTGTAAACCAGGGCTGTCCAAAGCACGGCCTGCGGATAAGTTTTGTGCGGCCTGCGACATGTTTCTAATCTATCACAATTACGCAAATTTTCCTTTAGTATTTTTGGGTATAATTACATTATTTCCTTTATTTAATTTCTTTTCTTATTAACTTTTTTAAATATTTCTTGATAAAAAACATTTAAAAATATATAAAATAGAGGCCCACCGGTATCGGGAACAGGGTCTAAGTTACCGGCGGTCAGGGCTCCAGAGAGAGGAACCTCCTAACAATACGAGCCGTGTCCAGCAGTACTGCTTTCTAGATCAGGCCCTTGACCTAGCCACCTATCGAGAGCCTACTAAGGTGTTGGTCGAGGCTCGTGGCTATTAAGCCATTGGCTGACACGACTATCGGTACAATGCTAGCGAGCCAAGTCAAGATACTTGATTTGCTTATCTTTCTCGGCTTTCACGAGGTGCCCGTCATGCGGGACGGTAAAGTCAACAATTATTGCACGCCTCTCGATTCGATCCACCACCACAATATCAGGCTTATTGGCTACAATAGTTCTGTAAGTGATGATGGAACTTTACCAGTACAATTGATATTGCCATTTTCGAGAACTGGGTTCGGGCACATACCTGTAGTACGGTACCTCCGATGCCACAAGAGTATATTTCAGAGTAAGTTGCTGATGGATAATCCTGGCTACAAGGTTGTGCCTATGGAAGTACTCTTCGTTAGCTAGCCAAGAACAACCAGAGATAATGTGGCGGATCGATTCCCCTAGGCGGTTAAACGCCGACAGATGTCAACCATGCCATCCTTCACAATAAACCTCCGGTAGTTATTCGTCATGATAACTTCGTCCATAATTGCACAGATAAAACCTTCGGTTTCCCCAAAGAGGTCACAGAAACGCAGCCAGGCTACGGACGCTGATTGGTCTATATCGGACCCATGTAGGGCCCGGCAAAAGCGTCCGTGAAGCTCCTTACTCTGCCATACCTCCCTGCGGTCGTTAGTGTCAAGCACTACAGGCTTACGCCAGTTCTCATTCGCCAAGGAGAGCGGGGTGAGTCCCTTGTCCAGAACTACTAAATCTCGAAGCACACACCCACGTCGGAGTGTAGAAAATATTCCCTGAGATTGCATATCTCGCGGTTGTGTTTTTTGGTTAGGTTTTTGGCATTTAAAAAGCCTCGGCCTTCACTCTTCCGCGGGACATACAATCTCATGACCGACGATCGTGGGTGATGCATTCGATATGCAGTCAGTAGTGTACGGACCCGCCTATCCAGGACTTCAAATTCCGTTTGAGTCCATTTGAGTATGTCGAAACTGTACATTAATACCGGCATGACCCAACCGTTGAAGGCGCGCATCTTGTTTCCGCCCGAAAGAAGGCTATTAAATACGTTCTTCAGACGGCCAAAGAAGAGTTCCTTCAACGATTGCTTCATATCAGTAGTGCTGATACCTAAAGCCGACTGACCTGTAACATTTCGTCGTAACGTAACGACAGGCCAGTTCAGCGAGCCGATCCGCTCGCTGCGAGCGCCGCGTGCTCCACCCGGTTGTTGGTATTTTCGTGAATCCCTTTGAGTGTTACGTTACGCCTTAATTATAGTTCAGTACAACCCCAAGCGTCGTCGAGCGAAATTTAGTAAAATCACAGAACCCAGAAACAAGACTTCGTTATCCGACATTTTGATTACCAAAGGCGGAGCGCAATCGAGCACTATGCTCGTCATGAGCATGGATACAGGTCAGTCAGGTAATGCCGTAACGTAACATGCTCGCCTTGCCTGTTACGTTACGGCCAAATACTGATGTCAGTCGCCACCTTAACGCTTCCGACATACCCAAATACTTATAGGTTACATTATTTTATTATTATGACTAGCTGACCCCGCGTCTTCGCTCCCGTCAACTGCCTACCTACCTACCTTACCTACCTACTCACCTACCCACCAATCTAATCACCTGTCCTACCTATCAACCTACCTACCCTACCCTATGCTATAAACCTATCTACCCTATCCTACCTACCTACCCTACCTACCTACCTACCCCACCTACCTACCTACCTACCCTACTGACCAATTTGTTAAACTATTTATTTGAATAAGAATTAATACTACAATACGAATGTAACCAACTTTTGATCCTACCGACGATCTAATTAAATTTTATAGTTAATAGTGAATAATTCAATCATGTAGTACTTATATAATTTTTATGTATCATCAATAGCTTTCTCAGCGCACGCCAAATTATGAATTTTATAGGCAAAATTTTGCTACTGTAGGTTACATTATTGCAATTTTCACATAGATCTCTAATTATTTTGTAAATAAATTATGGCCTATGTTACTCTGGAATAATGTAGCTTGCTATAGGTGAAATTATTTTTAAATCGGTCGAGTAGTTTCGGAGCCTATTCGGTACAAACAAACAAAAAAGTCTTTCCTTTTTATAATATTAGTGAAGATAACCCTAGTAAATGAATTAAGATGTTTCATAATACACTTCACATTAATGAACTTAATTGACAAAGACCTCAGTATTTATTTCTTTGTACGACTGGTTCAAAAGACTCGTATTCATTGCTGTAAGTAATTAAATAAAATAAAAAATATTTGTTCGTGTGGCAACATTGAACATTGGCAACAGTTTTCTGCCATTCACTGGGGAATTCCCGAACTGTGTTTGTTAGGTACTAGATAGTCGGTTGCCAAATTGTCGTCACGTCATCTTTCTTTCATTTGTCATTTGTTTGCCATTCGATAGACGACAGACGTTTGAGCAATTTGATTGCGTATTGCTGTTTTGTGTTGCACATAAATAATTATAAACCGAAATAAAAAACATTGTGTCTGAGAGGAAGCAAAAAGTAAGTGATGAAAATCGTGCATTTAACGAGAAACGGCCATTAAAAACAAAAGTAAGCAAAAGTGTATCTGTGAATCAAGAAAAATGTTGTGGTCGAGTTGAAAAAACTAATTCACCAAACAAGTATATTTTCGAAAGTGAGTCCTGACAGTGAACAGAGTTTGCTTCATATTATGAAGTTTCGTTGTAAATAGCCAAAGTGTACATGCCATTTAGCGATGCAACTTTTAAATGCGCAGTTGCTATGGCTCGACTATGAATTTTATTAAATCTAAATATATGTATCATATCTTCATTGACTAATAATCTGATAATTCACTTGAAAAATTATGAATTCGTTGTGGAGAGAGTCCTCTTTGAAAGAGGAATGCACTTATGCAACGCACCTGGGTACGGGGTACCCCGGCCCTGATATTGCAGATGTGGGTGACAACAAAACACCCGAGACAGAATTAAACGTTGCTTCGTTTAAATTGGGTCCTCTAAAAAAATAAGAATTGTTTTTTCTTTATGAATTTAATACCTAATCGATTTGTTCTAGGTGGATCATTGAGAAGTGGCAGTGGCATTCCCGTATCTGTTGTTAATCATGTAAGTATTTTTCGCTATGTTTGAGTCGTAAATATTGTATCTCGACTTATTCCTCAAATTCAAGAACAGTTTCTGTTTTCTAATCTGAGAGTTATTCATATAACATTCTAAATTGTCTGTCAAAAACAGTCCCTATAACACATCTGCAGATTTTCAATAAAAAAGCTTAAAAAAGTGAAGTGGGCAGTTTTTATGCCTAAAAATTTAGTTACAAACAATTTTTTTTCGACCAAGCCCCTTTATGCGACATCTGACAATCTGTAAGTGTATCAAGTGGTCTTCACACTCCATGAAGTTTTGACAGTTCAATTTTTATTTACGACATTTTCAAAAGCCCTCCCGTTCCACTTGAGATTGCAAACCGTTCCTAACTTAAAAAAAAAGTAAATCACTCATAATTATGTGCAGTTACTAATATTTTTTGTATTCAAAGTCGCAACGAAACTCCTTGAATATTATGTTATAGATAATTTTAATTATGATTATTTTAGCAAGAAGAACAGCCAATGGAACACGCTCCAGAACAGTCATATATCTTACCACAGGTTAGTAGAATATAGAATATCTCTCTTACTCTCTTTAATGGCGGAAACACACTTGCGTGGCGTGTCGCGCCAGAAGCCTATCGGTTCCATACATTTCGTATACAGCTCGTGACCGATTGTGCCAGAGCGGTGGTGGGTGGCCCCACCACCCACCACCGCTCTGGCACAATCGGTCGGTTATGGCGCGCCATTCAACGACGCGAATTCGTAGCGGACGCTTGTATGCTGCCTGTTGAAAATGACCTACGAGCTTATTGAACTTGTACGTCAATGTATAGTTTTATATGACACAAAGTCTAGGAAGTATAAGGATAATTTGATAACTACCCTTATTGTGTAAGTTCAAAGAATAGCGCAAGGTATGCTTTCCTTGCATTCATTGCTTCATATATTAAAAAAATGCCGTCTACTCGAAAGTGTAAAACTTGCAATGAATTTTGTTTTTCTGATGAGTTTTCAAAATGAAAGGGAAGGAGGGTGCTTGGTGATGTCAAAACAGATACGCAAATAGGGTGCTGAAATGCTGCTTGGGAAGATATTGCCTTGCCTTCTTTTTTGTTTTTGCTCTCAAGAAGTTTCATTGCTAGGAGAAATTTATTTATTAAAACTTCCTGCAACATAAAGGTACATACATAGGCAGATTTAAAGCCTATTTTAATTCTCTACTAGTAAACCAAAGGTGGTAGAGATATAATATGGCAGGTGCATACAAATAAATTGAAGGTCTTCATCGAAATCATCATCCGTATCTGAAGTAAACATTATGTACGTCTACACGTTGCAACACGTTGCAAAGGTTCGATGTATATTGTTCAGAACTAGCGCCAGAGCGTGCCACGACACGCCAGCATAGTGTGCACACTCAGCGCCACGCTAGTATGCGCCACGCCACGAAACACATTTGCGTGGTGTGTCTTCGTGGCCCACGACAAGCCAAGCAAATGTGTTTCCGCCTTAACTTGTGTTTGTATTTTACTGTTTAAGTAGATTTCTAACTTTAGTGACGGCCTCATTTAAATCTTAACATCTTTATTTACAAAAACCTCGACACTATTAATATACATTCTATACCTATATTAATATTTTAATAGAGTATTTGAATAAAGAACATTCTGTGATGAAACTGTTTTCGTTTTTTGCGCTGCAAGTTTGGTGTAAGTTTACCGCTGCAAGTTTGGCGTAAGTTTACCGCGGTCAGTTTTGATTTATTTGAAACAAACAAAATCAAATAATTTGATCTCAAATGTTATAAATTCACTTATTGTGATATTACACAAATGATGATAAAATAATTACAGCCAAATTGTTTACTTGTCACAGAAAAAGTGAGCATATAAACGGTAAAATTGGTAAGATTATGTAAGTGATCAGTATCAAGATCTTGTGAGAAATAAGAGTAATAAAAGACAATATTTTCTTTACACAGATGCACGGTCCAATTACACCCAACCAGTGCGATTTGGAAAGTGCCTTATACTCTGCGTCTGGGTCTGACATGAGCCAGACACCAGTGTCCAGCCCCATGTGGGGTAGTCCACCTTTTGTGTTGTCATCAGAACCACCCATCGCAGACCTGAAACTTAACTCCACTGAGATGGCGCAGATAACCGGAACTAACGACGCACCTGATATTCTTCTCCCAGACGATAAAATGCAAATGTTTTGCCATGGTAAGTTATTCTTTCAATTTATTTTTATACACATAATATCCTAGTTTTTCCTTTCGCGGAACTGAGGAACTGAAGGAACACGGGTGGGTTTTAGTCAGTAAAAGTCTGACACGCCCTTCCGCTTCACCCAGAGCGGGAGAAGTCATTGGATGATATCCAACCCAAAAAAAAAAAAAAAAAAGGTGTGCAGCTTCCTGTAAATCTTATCAATCAATATCTTCATATTTCTTTAGAAATAAGCTTCATCTTTGTGCCTATTTTACAAACTTTTTTTATATCTGTCCCGGTGTCTGTAATCAAAAAGCAAGTTTCTCCTTGTTTACGTCTTATTAGTTCGCTTTTCAAGCGGTCGGGTTTTTTGATTTTTTTAATCAACTTTTTTTTTTTGCTTAAGGACTCTGGGATAAGATAAAAGTATAATCCTTCGTAGAATGCCGATTATCTTTGTTTTGTAATGTACAATAGTTTATGTTTTTGTTTCAGAATACTTGAAAAATTTTGGCGAAAGTTTGCCCGATGTAAGTTTAAAATTGCATTTTTATCAATGATTTACTATTACTTTGAGTTATTTCTAATGATTTATTTTGTTTTCTTTCCATTTTTACAGACAAGTAGCATGGATTACCTGCGCGAGTTTAGATCGCTTGTGCCTGACTCGGGCCGGGCAAAGGTTTGTGTTATTATTTTGTATACAAATTTCTTTTTATATCTTATATTATTGGGGTTATTATTTTTTTTACTCCAACCAAACCCTACGAGTGAAGTTATTTTTTTATGAAAAATACAATAGGAGATTGTTTATCTATGGAGCAAACAACTATTTTAAAGGCGATAGTGTTTTTTTAATCTATAGCGGATCGAAGGATTCTAAAGTAGAAACCTGAGCGCAGCGAGGTACTAATATTTTTTTTACGATGCACTTCCATAATTTTTCAAATATACATTAGCCTCTTATTATTTCTATTTTATTTCTTATGATTCCTAATTTTATGTAATTAAATAAACGAAACGTTCTTGTTCATAAGTTGCACTTATGAACAAGAACGTTACGTCTGTGTTTCCGAACGCATTCAACCCGAATCTCTTCAAAGTTAGAGTGAACAGGCTTCTTCCGGGTAAGCTCACTCCATCGTCGAGTCTGACTCTGTCACCTCTGACCTGGACTAGAGTCAAGATCAAACGGCAACGTCATAGCCAATAAAAAAAAAACTTATTTTCTCATATAGGGTGATATAAAGTAGAGTGTCCATCTCGGGATTGACACTATTTTAAGCTCGAGTGACGTATTTTGATTCTCTTGCTGCGCTCAGGATTAAAAAAACACTCTCGCCTTTAAAATTGTTGTTTGCTCCTTAGATAAACAATCTACTATTGCACCACAAGTCACTAAAATGCATTAAGCGCTTATCCAATTTAAATCATCGCTTTATTTCTGTCAATAGACGAAGACTAAGAAATAATGATGTTTTAAATAGGTATGTTTATAATCGAAAACAAATAAATATATGCATTTAATGATTTGTAGTGTTTTTTTTTTTATAATCTTGTTAAGTTTGACCACTAGTTGGCCACAGTCACAGAATAAAACCGAATTATTTATGCTGTAACCTATTCAAGGAAACAGTATCCTGTTTTAATAATATTTTGTTTGATAATTTGATCAATGTTCATTTCTTTCGCAGCCCCAACCGAACCAGATCCGTTTACAAGGAGATCGAGCTATCACCAATCAGAACAAAGAAACAGACATTAAAACTACAAAGGTCGAATATCCCGCGTTTTACAAAACTGAAGACGGCATGGAAGTAAAGAAGGTAAATGTTTTTCACTTACCTGCCGCATAGAAATAATGAAGTACAGTAGTCACAGCGGATCTTTGTGTCTCTGAAGTTAGGCTCTGCCAACCACCGCGCAACAGTTGTCATCGAGTATACTGCAAAGAGTAAGCTAGATAGGACGATGCGACAAACGTAAGCGAGTGAAAGAGGCAGTTATACAATACTACCTTCACCTTCAACATTGACACAAATAAAGCTACTGCGCAGGGTCTTGCAGCCAACTTCAGAGACACAGATATCCGCTGTGACTACTGTACCTGTTATATTGGTTAGGTTAATTAGAAAAACTATTTTTGGATGTCAGTGGTTTTCGTGTCCATATTTCTGAGTTCATTTAAGAATCGTATTGAAAAAACGCACTTTTCCTTGAATTTCTTTGTATCTTTTCCCCATAATAACCTCACTTGGACTTTTACGAAATATTGGGATGGGCATATGATTATCGGACAGGACTTGTCCTAGATCACTCATTACAATCATCGTCAGTCCATGGCTGTAAACCCGCATTGTGAAAACAGCCATGAATCGGTCATCCCTCTTTTATTCTTTAATAGACAAGAGTTTTCCTATTATTCATCCCTATTATTCGTTCCTATTTCTCTTCCGTCACTCTTGAACAGTGGTTAAACCCATACCAGTAATAAAACCCACTGTAAATATGTATAAATCTTATGTGGTAATCTAATGTTCACAGCTTGTCAAAGATTTATGCGATATGATAAGAAAAGGCAAATGCTTCAAAAAGTCAGAAGTCCGAAGCCGCTTGGAAAGGCTGTTTGAAATAAGACTGTCAAATGGAGATACGTAAGTGTTGTCTTTACTAATATTAAAAAGAGGAAAGATTTGTATTTTTGTATGTAAAGAATTTCAAGAATTTCACCGTTGGGAAGCTACACTATCCCCGGGTGAAATAGGCTACTTTTTATTCCTGTGCTCCCACGGGAATGGGAACTACGCGGGCAGTGGTGTCTCACCCCTTACAAAGAAACCATGTCGACGTTCTATACTGATTATACTGATTATTTTTTGTACATCGATCGCGTTCGGTTCCGTTCCGTTCCACGGATATAGATAGTGATCTATCTATCGCCATGGAACGAAACCGAACGCGATCGATTCACAAAAAATTATCGGTATAATCAGATGAAAAAACGCTAGTTAAGTCAGCACGGTTTCTTTGTATGGGATCTGTATGCTAGTTTTATATTATCTGTAACGCGGGTGAAACCGCGAAGCGTCCGCTAGTTATTCAAATAATGTTCTATCAAAACAGAAATTTTACGTTAAAGTAGTGCACATTGATTCAAATGCTTTCGATAAGTAATCGCCGTTCATTGTAATTTAAATTTTATGCTAACAGTATAGATGTTACATGATACGAGTTTGTGATTTGCTAAGACTATTTCTACAGGTCCATAATTACAATTCAGTTAAAGGTTAAGAAAAGTTGCGCGATATCTTCTCGTCCAAATTACCAGTGTCTCACGACGAAAGTCTATGAGCAGTGTGTGTTGCCAGTGATGCCTATGGCTCTGAGTCGTGGTCGCTCACATTGGCCCTCATCAGAAAGTTTACAGTTATCCAAAGGGCAATGGAGAGGGCTATATTCAGAGTTTCCTTGCGTGATCGAATCAGAAATGTAGAGATCCGCAAGAGACCCACAGAGTTACAGATTATTACAATTGGTCTAAGCTCGGCCAGCATGTATTGCAGGCTTAAAATCTGACACCAGTCTTGCCAAGGGGTATCGTATTACCCAGTTACTGGGTTTTGGAGGTCAGATAGGTAGTCGCTCTATGTAAAATACTGGTACAAAGCTAAATCCGGTTAGACTGTAAGCCGACCCCAATATAGTTGGGAAAAGGCTAGGTAGATTGATTGATTTTACTAGCTGTCGCCCGCAACTTCATCCTCGTCAAATTCGTTATATTTTTTATTAAATTTTTGTGTTTTCCCGTAGGAACTGTGAGCCTATGTTACCCCTTATAACATCAGCTATCTACAAGTGAAAGTCCCTTCAAAATCGGTTTAGCCGTTTCAGAGATTACTTGGAACAAACAGACAGAGATCTTAAAAATTGCGTATTTGTTATTGTACTAATAACAAAAATACGTATATACTTTCACATGCATTTGTTGTTATTTTGATATTACATACACACATTTCTTTATTATTTATTTATATTTGTATAGATTGCGAACACTGCTTTTACCTTGAATTATTATTTCAGATTCCTCCACATGACATTATGCAGTAACCAGCCCAGCCTGGAGTACATTGTGAAGATAATCCACAGCGTGAAAGCTACGCATCTGCTTGATTGTACCAATGACAGACAGCAGACCACCCTACATCTTGCTGTCGTCAATAACATGCCCAGAATGGTGTCCTTGTTTATTGCTAAAGGTAAGGAAAGGAAGAACGTTGTGTAATTTTACATTTTACATATTTAGTAAGACTGACATTTCCCATGGGGGTAGGCAGAAACTACAAAACGTCACCTGCTGCGATCCTTTTTTTTTTTCAGTAAAGTGAAATCATCTAATGAGATGTCATTGGATGATTTCCCCGCTCTGGGTGAAGCGGGAGGGCGTGTCAGCCTTTTACTAACTAAAACCCACCTGTGTTCCTTCAGTTGCTTGTGCCAGGGCCGCGGTAACTATCGTTCAAATTAATCCGCGGCCCAGACAGTTATTGGCCCTAACGGGCCCCGTCACTTTTGCTGACATAGCTTTGAGGCGCGCGTGGAAAACTACGCGCCGTCGACTCGGGCCTGGTCCTTATCGGATGACGAGCTACCCTTTACTCGCCGTCAGCAAATCTGCAATTGACAGTTTCTCATACAATATTGCCAATTTAACCTCGTGTTAGCAACTAACTTTGAGTTAAGTTTTTCGAGCAATTGAGCCTAAATGTGTTAAGCGCTAAAAATATATAAAACATTGTTCTGTTCCTTTCAATCGTTTGAAGATGACCAAGAATAATCTTGTTTGAAATATGTTAAGTGTTTGTAAATAGAGCACTGGCCCAGTGGTCGATCGTTGTCACTGGGCCAGTAGGTCATTAGTTCGAACCCGAGCAGGCACTTTACTTAGTGTGATTTAATTCATCACTGCTGCTCTAACATAAAACGGCATGGTCAGGGCCTGCGTGGTGGATTAAAGCCCATTTCTTCTCACAGTGAGGAGGCCTGTGTCCCAGCAGTGAGAAATTCAAAAGGCTGATAATTATTTGCGGTGTGCTGGTCTCCCTACCTTCCGCGGCTTGGACGCTGTCGCCTACGCCGTGACCACTCCAGGAATCAAACCAGCACATGGGTGCCAGACGACCCCGTGTATGGGACCCTTGGTCCCACTGACGGGTCAGGTCAGTGGCCATGCCACCTACCACTTTTCGGCCGCAAGGGAGGAGGAATGTCGGTATAGCGTTGGCCGCTCACCCTATCCCCTATTATGTCGCCCTGGGCATTTGTCCGGCTCGCCCCTCCCCTAGATCGAGCCCTGAGGGAGGGTACTCCCCAGAGGAAGGTCGGTGACGGACAGCCGCGTTGGGTTTGCGGTGAGCGCTAACGCGTGCCCGTGCTCCCGCCATAAGCGGCACAGAAAGACATCGTGCATTTTTTGTGGGTTGGAGTCCCACATAAACTGCACTATCTCCCCGTGGTAGTGCAGTATGCATGAGCATAATTCTAAGCAAAAAAAGAAGTAACTTGGGGATTGGCATACGAAGAGAGAGGCCTGTGTTCAGCAGTGGGCGAAGTCGAACTGTAGAAGATGTTATTGATGATTATAATTATAATAATATTATGTAAATTAATATTGTAGGTTCTAACCCAATGCTTAAGGACGACAAAGACTTGAACGTGATCCACTACGCTGTGAAGTACAGGTCATGTCTGGCGGTCCTCCTCGAAGCCATGAAGAAGCATGATGTGCCTTACGATTTGGACGATTACAATGGCGGTAAGTTTTATTAAATACTGTAATTCTACGACAACTAATAGAATGAAAAGTGTTTATTGTCTCAGAAACTGAGATGACTACACATAAATTTAAAAGGTCATTGGACGTATTCGGACCCGGTTTGTGAAAAATTTAGTACAAAAGCCAAACAAGATTTAAATTGTTAAATTTAACCATACTTTTAATTTCTTGTACTCGTACTCGTACACTTACACTGATGAAAAATACACTTTCATTTTTTTTTCCTGACAAATGTAAACCGACTATTGTAAACTGACATTAATCTTTCTATTCCACTCTTTTTTATGTATTTATGTACAGCGAGGATAAAGTTTCCATACTATGGTGCCCAATGACCTTGGCTGCTCTTCCGAAACATTTTCTTATCGAATGCTAATCACAAGCTTTGTGATTTTTGACGTCGTTAAGACGTGGAAACAATAGTATTAAGTTATAAAACGGTAGTAAAATGTTGAATAATTATGGCACGAATACGAGTAGGTTTAAATGAGTCAAAGTTCTATTGAATTTTAGCCATTGTTTTTCGGTTAATACCCCCGGCACTCACATGACGTAATTTGTACGTTCAATGAACCTCGTAATAAATCGATTGCTAATGACACATATTCGTTTGAATATGATGTGCGGCATTTTTATAAACTCCATTGTGACATGACCATATATAAGTAACATTCTTTCAACCAAAGCTACGCCATGCGATCAGGAAAAAGAAAAAGATATGGGAATGCATATGTAACATTTTGAATTTTCGAACATCGTCATCGCCGAGATTGACACTTTGTCTGAAGCTTCTGGTCAACGTTGCGAGCATCCACCGAATTCAAGAAGCACAGGACCGATCGATGAGACATCATTTTCTGTAGAAGTCTATGGTTGAAATAATAGACAATAGAATCATCTTTATTGAAGTCTCAAAATACTCAAAAATTATTAGTAATTGCGGTTACGCACCTGTATCCGTGTCTGTGAAATTTGGGTTCCGAAGTACCCGTAGTACAAGAAGTAGGGAACCTAACGCTCTGCATCCGAACTATGTCCGCCATAATTCAGTGCATTTTGAACTGGTAACCCAAATCACGGACACGGAAAAACTGATACTCACAAAAAAAACAACAAAAGTAAACAATATACAAATAGGAGTGAGAGAGAGGTGAGAAGGCGCAACAGCGAGCCACGAAAACAGTCATGGCGATTCGATATCATGCTTACGATAGCGTTGGAGCTGTCCCACACCCTGCGCACCATGGAAGCGGACGTTTTGCGCGTGGTTATGTAGAAACAATCTACATGCGCATCCGCAAACATCCCTGACGCACTACAGAAGCGAGGCAGCTCCAAAGGCATCCTAAACGCTAACTGTATTAACTAACTTATGGTATTTTCGCAACAGAGAAACAAACAGCCCTACACATGGCTGTAGTATCGGGTTGGGAGGAGGGAACTCGCTTGCTGCTACAATATGGCGCGAAGTACAGTGTGCGCGACGCGCAAGGACGCACACCTTTGCACCTCGCCGCCTACGACGGCAAACTGGCTGCCGTCAAGTTACTGGCCGAGGCTACACCAACCGTGAGTATAAGTACCTTTTTTAATTGTCGACTAGCTGTGCTCGCGGCTTCACTTCCATCAACTACCTACCCGACCCTACCCTACCTACCTTACCCGATCTACTTTACCTATCTACTTAGCCTACCTACCAACCCTACCTACACACCTACCCTACCTTCCTACCTAACCTACACAACCTACCATTTTTTTTAGGGTTCCGTACCCAAAGACTAAAAACGGGACCCTATTACTAAGACTCCACGATCCGTCTGTCTGTCTGTCTGTCACCAGGCTGTATCTCATGAACCGGGATAGCAAGACATTTGAAATTTTCACAGATGATGTATTTCTATTGCCGCCATAACAACAAATACTAAAAACATAATAAAATAAATATTTAAGTGGGGCTCCCATACAATAAACGTGATTTTTTTCCCGTTTTTTGCGATAATGGTACGGAAACATTCATGCGCGAGTCCGACTCGCACTTGGCCAGTTTTTCTTTTCCTAAGAGCCTTCTAAAAAGTATGAGAAAAGTTAAAAAAAGAGGATGAATAAAATCGGTAAAGTCGTTCTCAAGTTATGGCGTGACCAAGGGAAATAGGGATTCTATACGCAAAGTTCAAAATGGTCGTTAAGTTTTCTGAAATTTTCTAATTTTCTGCGCAATTTCCTTATTTTTTATTTCCGTAAGAATCTTCTACAAAATATGAGAAAACTTTAAAAAAAAAGTTGAATGAAATCACCAAAGCCGTTCTCAAGTTATGGCGTGACCAAGGGAAATAGGGATTGATTTTAAAAAGATATGCTCGCGCTTGACCACTATCTCACCTGATGGTAAGCGACGATGAAGGACGCTTGCCTAGAAGCAACCTATTCACTCTTGACTTAAAGACCCCTAAGGTTATAGTTGTTGTTGTTTTGTAAAAACTGCCACTTGATCTAGTGGTCGTAAGCGCTACTGGTGAGCATAAGGACCTGGGTAGGGTAGTGTTGTTGGTATTTCCATCTGGAATTTCTTAGTAGCAGGCCGGAAACTGGATTTGTGCCCGGTTGAATGCAATAATAATATGCTTGTCCCCTATTATATAACTGACGAAATGTGGGCGGATATACCATAAGAGCACCTTCGCCTAAATGCTTGGCTTGGCGCCACTGGCGGACACGACGGCAGATTTCAAAATCATTTGAATTTAATAGTTATCCTATCGAAATAAGGTATATATTTCAATGCTCGGTGCTCCAAAGAAAAATAAGTCGCGATGCTCTGAGGTCGATCAGTTCATATGTTTTTTTTTGTTTAGGACGAAATTGACTTCATGGACGCCGCTGGCAACACAGCCCTGCAAATTGTCTGTGGTGTAACGACCATGGAAAACGCTGTCGAAATCGCACGGATTTTACTCGAAAAAAAGGTACGCTTAGTTCTATTACGAAAAATACAAGCAAAAAATTTAATTTAAAAACAAAAAACCAGACTGCAAGTTGATACATAGTTTTGGTCATCTCGCGAATATGTATTCTCCGACTGCACATCGTGATTTTCGTCGTGATTACATTTTTTTAGATCACTTAAGCAGTCGGGATTTTTTGTGTTTTTAAATTAACTTTTTTTATTACTAAGTCCAGCAGTGGACGTTTTTCGGCTGAAATGATGATGATTCAATCATTATCAGCCTTTTCCTGTTCCCACGGCTGGGACACAGGCCTCCCCTCTGTGAGAGAGGGAATGGGTCTTAAACCAACTCGCGGGCCCAGTGCGGTTTAGTGGATGTCACTTGTCTTCGAATTCTTAATTCTAGGACATGCCGGGTTCCACACGATGTTTTCCTTCACCGTTTTTAGGGCAGGGGTGATGAAATAATTTACACAAAGTTAAGCGCCTGCCTGGGTTCGAACCCATGTATTCAATAATAATGGGTTATTATTAATGTTTTTAATAATAATGTATTATTATTTTTAGGCGTACCCTCTGAAACACGAGGATAGCAACGAATCAGCGTGGAAGCTTGTGAAGGCGAAGCCTGAGCTCAAGGAGCTGATGAAAGCTTACGTCACTGTAGAGTGCATGGATGAAGATGACATCAAGTCCGAACCAGAAGACGACTTCGAATCGGCTGACGAAGGCGTAAGTATTCATCCCTACGTAGGACGTAATACATACACAAACTGACTGACGCCTTTTTCCCATGGGGGGTAGGCAGAAACTACAGAACCCCACTTGCTACGATCCTTACATACTTTTTATGGTTCATTTACGTTCAACATCATCATCATCGGCCTTTTAGTGTTCCCACTGCTGGGACACAGGCCTCCGCTCATAGAGAAGCACGAGTGGATTTATATTCAAACGTCTAGTATGTCTAGACGTCACTCACTTAGGTTATGGGTACTACGCTTCAGGTCCTTCTCAAAAACATGACCAATAAGATCCGAGTATGTGTTCTAGGTCCTCCCCAGCCTCTCGTCTATCTTATATAGGTTGAGTTTTTTAAGTGGGCGTACCTGGCCAAATCCGAAACTATGAGAAATAGCGGCAAACACTCAAAGGGAGTCACGAGGCCGTTTTTGATGAAAACTAAAACTGCATCATTGGATTTTTTTTAAATCATTATTCCTAGCCAGGAATCGAACAGTTGATTTTGAAAAAAAAAAATCACCATTCGATATTGTCTTTAATGAGGATTAAATTCTGGGAAGTAATGGCATATGGCAAACTTAAGGAAAAGACAAATTTTGGACAAAATACTTTTTTTGCCTTCATTAAGTACCTCTCTATTAAACCTTAAGTGATGAAATGATGGAATATTCTACAAAGACTTTTTCATGTCATCAATTGCACGATACGAGTCTTCGTAGATTACAAACAAACAAAAAAATTGTTAAAATTAAAATAAGTATTTTCAATTGTAACATTTTTTTTTATTTGATTCTTATTAGCAACACTATCGAATGGTGTAATAATACAGCATGAGTTGTTTTTTTTGCTAATCAACGGTTTCGATTCCTGGCTCGGAATATTGATTTTTCTAAATATCCAATGATGCAGTTTTAGTTTTCATCTAAATCAGCCTCGTGACTGTTTTGAGTGTTTTTTTTTATATATATTATAGGCTCGCGCTTGACCACCATCTGTTTTTCGCTATTTCTCACAGTTTCGGATTTAACCATTCACACTAAAAAAACACACTCGGTACATACTTTTTGTTAGTCGCCTTTCATTCATCCTGTCAACATCTCCAAACTATTTAAACATACTCTCCTTTACATAGTTCATTACTGAGTAATCGCTTTAAAAATAAATGACAATGGCACGGAGAACCTCGGTATGTTAAGATGATCACCCATCCACGGACAGAACACGACATCTGCAAGCGTTGCTTAACCTTGAAGATAGATCCTTCTCTGTTATTAAAAATATCTTATTCCTACATTTATATGATGAATGATTTCTAATACTTACACTACATTCTAAGAGCAAACTTGTTTGCCAGGACTCTCCGGAAGCCGGTCTTCAAGATATGAGCCAGTACGCGCGAGAAGTTTCGGTCCTAGTGGACCAGGCTGATGCATGGCGCGTGCTGGCCAGGCGACTGCGGCTCGACGCTCTGCTCGAGTGGTACGCCGCTCAGCCCAGCCCTACACTTACACTGCTCAAGCACCTCAAGGTAAATGTACTATCCTATCCTACTAATGTTATAAATTTGAAAGTTTGGATGGATGTTTGTTACTCAATGACGCCCGAACGGCTGAACAGATCTGGATGAAATTTAGCACGGAGATAGATTATAGTCTCGAATAGCACGTAGACTATACTTTTTGTCCCGGTGTAATGCTGCCTCGGGATAATAAAACACTTTTCACGCAGGCGAAGCCGCGTGCAGAAGCTAGGCGCACTAATATTACAAAGGTGACAGTTTGTGAGTGTGTGTGCGTTTGTATGTTTGTAACTTCTTCACATGCAAACCGCTGGACGGATCTGGATGAAATTTGGCACAGAAATAGCACATAAAATATTCATACCGGGAATATGTTCCCTCGGGATAATTTTCGACTTTCACGCTGGCGAAGCCGCGGCAGAAGCAAGTGATTTTATAAATGTAAAAGTTTCTATGTTTTTTTCAATCACTCAAAAACGACTGAACGGATTTGGATGTAATTTTGCACACAGTTTGTTTATAATCTGGATTAACACATAGGATATTTCTTATCGCATAAACTCGATATAATGATCCCTTGGGTTAATAAAGAAGCTAGTATTATAGATGTGGAAGATTGTGAGGGTCGATGGATGTATGTTTGTCACTCTTTCACGCAAAAACTACTGAAGATATTTTCTTGAAGCTTTACACTCCAAATAGCTTATAAATCAGTAATAACTCTTAGGGCATAGTTTATTATGATATTGTGGGAAGTACAAGTTCCACACGTATCTTGGTCCATTTTATGTTAATTTGTGGCCATGTAAAAAAAAGTCAAGTAAGCTTAATAAAAGCAATGTTAATGATATTTCATTTATTGAGGCCATTTAATACAAAAAAATTACCTTGATCTAGACCTTAATAAACTCACAAAAACCGACGGATTATAGTGCATGTCGTTCTGAGTAGCGGATTAGCGAGACGGTACAGTACTGACGACATTTTTATTTTCAGGATTCCCGAGACGACGTAACGTCAAAGTCTTTGGCAATGATTTTGGAAGATATGGGCCAAACCGAAGCGGCAAATGCTATCAGGAGGTGTATCGATTGACAGGAAACCAACTCGGACGATTGTCTAGTATACTAATGTTACTACAGTCAAAGTAAGAATAGGTGACTCGTGCTGTTTTCATAATACGGACTAATCAAAATTAATTTTTTACTTTTTATGTGTATAAAATAAAAATAATGTGAATAAAATTTATAATGTTGCCAACACACATTTTATATTAGTGCTTAAAAATTACACTAAATATTTGACAAAGATAGAATCATTTTATACAACCAGTTATGTGTATTTTAACTGTTAAAATGTGTAAAAAATAGTCTATTATGCTCTAAAGGCTATAAATACTAATGTAAACTATTGACATTTTCCATTATTCTTAATAAATAGTAACTGGACGACCGAGCTCTGCTCGGGTGAAAATAGAGAAAACAACGTTTTCTAAAAATGAAACCTGGCTAGATCGATTTAGCGCCCCCGAAACTCCTGCATACTAAATTTCATGAAAATCGTTGGAGCCGTTGCCGAGATTCAGATACTATATATATACAAAAATTGCTCGTTTAAAGGTATTCGATTAATACTTTCTTCTTTGTAAAACTATAATAAAACTAATATCTAGGAAACGCAGAAAAAGTTTACATGACTTTCAAAACAAGTGTATGCAGCTCAGTTTGAATAAACCAGTAAATTAAATATACGCGAGATGCACAAGAGAAGTAAATATGGCGACACTTGGGGAGGTCTTTGTTCATCAGTCTTTCGGCTCACATTACGTCGATGATGAGTAAATATAGATTTCAGATTCATACAAAATCAGAATGAATTCAAACTTACATTTTTGTAAAACTGAATTTAAGCTTTCGTTATAATATTGTATTAACAATGCTCAAGATAATACGTATTGTAGTAAGCGTTTAACCTTTAAAGCATGCTGCATATACTCTTTTCAATACAATCAATAAAAACTTTTTACCTATCTTGGTTTGAATCGGTTAAATTTGAAATTAATCGGCGATCAAACAGTTCGGGAATGTAAGAGCCATTATTACTCCAATGCGAGAGAGAGATGAAGCTATATACGACTAATAACGTCATCTCTTTTTTGCTACGGAAAAAGGGGCTTTATTTTCTTCCTTTCTTTTAATGTCACCAAAGTGTCTTGACGGAATGTAATACATAGGAATGTTTATAAGCGTGTTTAGTGTATGTTATTGAATTAAGCAATTTTATAAAGAAAGTAATTTTAAGTTACAATTGACAAAAGTTAATTCTAGCTGTTAATTAAAATATTATGTCGTTTTAATATTTTGGGACAGATAACGATATTATGAGTTATTTTTAATTGTTTTCTTTTCTTCATGATAGTCTTAGAGTTATTTTTTCGGGATATCTCAAAAAGTAGTATGTAGTGTTGCTAGTTGCTATAATTTCATTATTTTTTTTACCAAAAAAAAGGACGATCGTGAAACGTGAATCGTTAAATGAGTATTGATCTCCACAAAGCAGGAATTCTCTCTCATTTATTGTAGGTTTAATTTTTCTACTTTGACTTGTTTTTTATGAAATGTGCTATATTAGTTTTAGGTTATCCTTATAGTCTGATAGGTTATTTTTATAGTTTAATCTTAGAGCAGCAATACTAAAGTACATTTGATACATAGGCATAAATTAAAAATCAGATAAAAATGAGTACAGCGACATTATTATTGTTTAAGAAAGAATTTTGTGAAACCTCTACTTTTAAAAGGTTAGAATTTGATTATGTTTGGTTTTTATAAACACACACGAGAAAGATAGGTACAAGTTAAAAAAGTGGTCCATACTTAGATGTTTTAAGGACAAATATATGTTTGTTTTTTTTGGTAGAATTAAAATATGCGGTGTATAATTGAATCCAAACCGACTTAATGGGAGTTATTATTCTGTCTGTGATTGTTCAAGTCTATGTGGATTCCAATATACACTTTATAACAGTGTTTCCAATAAAATTATTGGGTATTTGTTAGTTCAATAAAATAAAAAATACTAGTAGGTAATCAAGTATTTTTTTTTACTGTTGATTAATAGAATACAAAGTGGAAAATGATTTCGAAAACATGATAATATCCAAATGGTGCCCGTTACGCTGCTGTAACAGTATGTTTTCAAAGTTTTTGAATCGCCGCAGCATTTCGTTCGCAAAATTCAATCGATATCCTTCAGATACGGACCACGCAAATCGATTGAATTTTTTAACCAATTGAATTTTATGCAAATCTTTTTTTAAAATCTAATGCAAAGGCAATTTTTTGATGTTCATTGCTTGGCTTCGTTTTCGGATGGATAAAGATGGATTTTGACGAACTGAGGCTCTTCGATTGTTTTCTGGTCGTGGACGGAACGAGGGCGACCAGAGTTTTGAATTTTTACCGTCGCACCTGTATTTTCGAACATTCGGATCCATTTTCTAATACTATCGTCATTTGGTGCATTGCGTGTACGATACATACTCCGCATAATACAAGCGTTGAGCAGTCACTATTGAATCACCGTTAAGATAATACGCTCGTACGCAAAAAACGTGATGCATTCCCGGGTACTGCTCCATTGAGACTAAAACTCCACGATCCCTTCCCCGCTCCCAAATCGAACTGGAATCAACTTCAGCGCTAAAACAAATACTCGATACTCTTTTTGGACACATTGTAGTTATTAAGAAGTTGCGGTTGCTAGATGATAAGATTGTTAAATTTGTGTGCAGTTTTTCTGTTCAATACCGTTTAAAAGCATTTTTTTCCGATAGTTGTATTTTAGTTAGACTTAAGTTGTTGTAATCAATTGGTACATTCGACACACTTGCTAGAATTGCATTTATATACTACACACTACATTTACATAGCCACGCTCACGAGCACGCAGCGCACGAGTTGCAGCCGCGAAAACAAGATGTCACGACTCAGTGTAGTGTACAAAATGTTCATTGTTCTTCTAACTAGTGGCACGTTTTAAGAAGTCTTGGTTTTGGTATGGTGCCCGAATCATTTGCTGTCACTATATTTTTCATGTATAATGTGGTAATAGGCTTGTTCTGAGCATGTTTGAGAAATCATTGTAACTCTGCAGCTAAATGGTGTTTATACTGGTAGCAGCCGTTACAAACTCCATTTATGCAGATTTTCATGCCCAGCCGTGCCGGCAATGCTCCTAAAATGATAAAAACAAACTTTTTAATCACGAAATAAAACGAACATTAATTATTATTATATATTATTTGTTAAAAATTGAAATACATGATTTTATTATTAAAATAATTTGTAATTACCACTTCGGCGTGTTTTTATTAACCCAAAGAACCTAAAAAGTATAATACTTAACATAGATGGAATGACGGATAAAGTATGGGTACCTATAAAGTAACTAAAATTAAAAGCGGTGGATTAGGCGTATAACAGTACATTAATTTCAGCATGATTAGGGAAAGGAGCCCGCGTTCGTAAACCTAATTGAATTATGGGATAATTATATATAATTATTGGTTTGCTTACCGTTATATATACGGTATTATTGGTCTGGTATGATTTGCGCCGGGGTACGATGCGCACAGAGTGGTACGACTTTCAGCCCGCGCCGCCCCTAAAAATGTATTTTGTATATTTTGATATATTTCATTATTTATCCGTGATAGTGGCATAGGGTAGATTGGACTGGGCTTCCAGTCAGGGTCAAGGCTCCGGTGACTCCACACAAGCCTGGGGCCCGGGACGGGATAGTGGTAACTGGGATAATAATTAAATAAGTAAGTATGATACTCACAACAGATCTTTGTATCACTGAATTGGCTGCAAGACCCTGCGCAGTAGCTATTTTTGTGTCAATGTTGATGGTGAAGATAGCATTCTATAACGGTCTCATTCACTCGTTTACGTTTGACGCAACGACCTGTCTCGCTTACTCTATGCAGTATACTCGACGACAAACTATTCCTTGCGCAATGGTTGGCAGAGCCAACTTCAGAGACGGAAAGATCCGCTAGGACTACTATAATAATAATCTAAATATATACTATTTATTTACAATTACTTTTCTAATCACGTGATGACCTATGGCTATGAGACGTGGTCGCTCACAACATGGGCCTTTTTAGAAAGTTTACATTCACCCATAGGGCTATGGAGAGGGCTATGCTCCGGGTTCCCTTGCGTGATCGAATCAGAAATGTAGAAATCCGCAAGAGAACCAGGGTTACCGATATAGCCCAAAGAATTGCCAAACTGAAGTGGCTGTGGGCAGGGCACATTGCCCTGCCCACAGCCACTTCAGTTGATGTGGTGGAAAGTTCTGGAGTGACGACCGCAACCGGAAGACGTTGTGTTGGAAGGCCTCCCACTAGGTGAACCGATGACCTGGATAAGGTTGCGGGGATTCGATGGATACGAGACGACGGGACCGGTGAGTGTGTGCTTGGGATGTCAGCTGTGGACGTCTTTCGGCTGAAATGATGATGATGATGAAAGGAGTTACTTAAAGGCCTAGGTAGCTTGGTCATTTAACATCCCAATTTTTTTTTAATATTTGACAGACAGAATCATAGTAGTCTATGGGGGGGAAAGCGCGGGAAATTCATAGCGAAAGGGCGCCTTTTTTTAAAACAAATTTTTAAATAATTATTTTATTCATTCATAAGTCTATTTGCTTGCTTTTCTCATGATGGGGAAGAAAGGGAATCCTAAAAAAAGAAAAAAAGAAGATAGTTCGTCTACTGCTCCACCGTTGGTGTCTTCTGAAGACGACGGTGGAGCCTCAAGCTCTTCAGAGGAAGCTGTCCCTGTAGAAAAGGATAAGTATCGGGAATTCAGGGTTCCCGACTACATTAGGTCATATCCTGAAAACGGAGGCAATTTTGAATATGTCGTATTTTTAGAAAGCATTGATTTAGTCCCGATTGGTGATAGAGATATGATGTCTCTTTCAACCAGCATTAAAAAATACAACAAGGGTGTAAAACAATTATTACGAATGAATCGTTACAAAATTGGTGTCATTTTTGAACGTCCTGGTTTGGCCAATGCAGCGCTAATGAATAGAAAATTTCTGGATACTTATAAATTGAAAGCCAGTATTCCTGCAGCCGCTACGGAAAATACAGGTGTTATCATGCATGTTCCCATTGACCTTAGCAATGAACACATCTACAACGCAATAACTAGTACAAAGAATATTATTTCTATTAGAAGATTTATGCGTCGCACTATTTCAGAAGGAGGGGGGGTGTCCTTTCAGCCGACGAAGACGGTGTCCATCACATTCTCGTGTGCAGCGATACCCGATAGTGTAGACCTGAACAGCTGGCGGTTCGAAGTGCGTCCGTACATTCCGCCGGTAAAACAATGCTTGAAGTGTCTAAGGTATGGCCATATAGCTAAATTCTGTAAGAACTCCCAAAGATGTTCCATATGTTCAAAAGACCATAATTATAAAGAATGCCAAATACCATCAACGGAGGCAACATGTTGCCACTGTCAAGGTAAACATGTAGCTATTTCATCACAGTGCCCAGTCAAACAACAAAAAGTGGAAGAAAACAAAAGCAAGATTAATAAAAAATCATATGCAGATTTATTCAATGAAAAGTCATTTCCATCTCTTTCAAAGGCCAGTCCTGCTAAACAATTACAATCATTAGTTGAAACAGAACCAATTTTAAATATTTTAATACAGACAATAGTAACATTAATTTCTCAAAATAAAAATAACGAAAAGAGTATTTGCACTCAAAGCATAAAAGATGTTCTATTATCAAAAATTCAGAATAATATAAGTAAACCTTAATTTTATGGATCAGCTAAATATAGTACAGTGGAATGCTCAGAGCATCAATAGTAACAAACATGCTTTTTCATATTTTTTATATGAGTATAACATACATATAGCTTTATTGTGTGAGACTTGGCTCAAGCCTCACATGAGATTTAGTATTAAAGGATATAATATAGTAAGATTAGACTCAGGTAATACACATAATGGTGTAGCTATTTTAATACATAACAGTTTACAGTTTAGTAAAATAGATACTTTATATGATGATTCCATACAAAATATAGCGATTCGTTTAAAATATGGCAATAGTAAAGAAATTTCATTAGTCAGTTTTTATAGTCCCGGAAACGCTCCATTTACTAAGTATAAGTTTGATAACTTAGTTCGCAATATTCCTGGTCCTCTCTTGATTGGTGGAGATTTCAATGCACATCATTCGGCTTGGGGATGTAACAGTGTGAACATTCGCGGCCGAGAGGTGCTTGAAATCATTAATGATTATAATTTGGTTTTATTAAATGATGGAGAAATGACTACTGTAGGCTCTGATAGGTGGCAAAGAAATGCACTTGATTTAACTGTAGTATCAGCTTCAATATCATTGTCTTGTAACTGGTCTGTTCATGACGATCCGTTAGGTAGTTACCATTTGCCTGTAATTACAAGGGTACATATAAATAACAATTATAATATCTCACATGATGCAGAAACTTCAAATTTACCAAAACATGTTAATTTTAACTTGGTTGATTGGGTATTATATAGGAAGAGTGTTGATAGTTTGATAGTGGATTTTAAAATTAATCAAGATAACCCACTACAGTCATACAATGACTTGATAAAGTTGTTAAATTTAGCTATTATTAAATCATCACCCTCAAATTTAAGACCTGCTACATCATTTGATACAACATTAGTAAATAATAATCGTAAAAAACGCATCCCATTACCATGGTGGAATTTGAATTGCACTAAAGCAGTAAAAGACTCTAGGAATGCCTATAAAGAATTCAAGTACAATCCCACATTAGAAAAATATATTGAGTTTAAAAAATTACAAGCACTGAAAAAGTTAGTGTTAAAAAGAGAAAGACATTTGAGCTGGATTTCTCTATGTGAGTCATTTAATAGAACTACTCCATTATCAAGAGTTTGGCAAATTTCAAAGAGATTTAATAAAACACATAAACCTCCAAGTAATAATATTTCAGCTTGGGTATTCGATTTTCTTAAAAAATATACTCCAGATACAGTTGAGAGGCCATTTCAATCAATTTCTTATGAAGTAAAAGCTTCAGGACAATATGAGTATCTGCTTAATCCATTTTCTCTTCAGGAATTCAAATCTGCAATATCATCTAGACGTGATTCAGCTTTTGGCCTTGACGGAATACCCTATAAAATGTTGAAAAATGTATCAATTAAGGCACTTTCTGACATACTAAGTGTTTTTAATCTACTTTGGCAGGAAATGATCATCCCTAATGAATGGAAAATAGATTGTCTCATCCCAGTACTTAAACCTAACAAAGAAAGACATAAAGCAGAATCATATAGGCCAGTAGCATTAACTTCATGCATGGGAAAAACCTTTGAACAATTAATTAAACAAAGGTTAGAATTTTATATAGAAAGTAATAGTCTATTACCATCCAATCAATTTGGCTTTCGACGTGGTTACTCCACTCGAGATAGCATTTCTCATTTGCAATTAGATATATACAATTCTAATAAAATGGACAATCATTTTGTTGGTGTCTTCTTTGATATAGTGGGGGCATTCAACAACATCAATCTGCACATTTTGTGTGGTGAACTTCGTGCCCTTGGTATTCCTGAAAAAATTATAATATGGATCTTTAACTTTTTACATGGTAGAGAAGTATATGTCAAAGTAAATAAACGTTTAATAGGGCCACGTTTTTCATACAAAGGGGTATGTCAAGGTGGCATCCTCAGTCCATTGATTTACCTTCTTTATTTACATAGACTAAACATTGTTCTTGGTCTTGAAGTGGCAAATTTGCAGTTTGCAGATGATTTGGTAATCTATGCTTCAGGTTCAGATATAAGTTCTGTTGAAAGTACTTTAAACACAGCTTTAACTCGGCTAAAGAACTATTTTCATTATTTAAACTTGGATATCAGTCCAGAAAAATCTAAAGTTATAGTGTTTGGAGAGTCTGAAACAGACTTATGTATTTATTACAATAATAGTGTTCTTTCAATAGTAAATGAAGTAAAGTTTTTGGGTATAATTTTTACAAGCAGCCTCTCATGGTCTAAGTATGTTGACTATCTGTTAGGTAAAGCTAATAAAGCATTTAATTTTATAAAGTCACTGTCATTTGCAGCTGATCCTAAAATTTTACTTATGCTATATAAATCTTTAGTTCGTAGTCATTTTGATTATGGATTTTTATGCTTTGGGTCTGATCAGAGATTGGTTCACAAATTAGAGATCCTTCAAAACCACAATCTTAGATGTGTAACTGGTGCAATGAAAACAACTCCAATTAATTCACTTCAAATTGAGTGTAACACACCTCCTATGAATATAAGATTTCAGTTTTTAAAATCCAAGTACATTCTCAAACTTTTATCTTTCGAAAATCATCCTCTATTAAAGAAAATATTATTTTATCATAGAGTATACAGTCCCTCAAATTCCGTAAATGTCCCCTATATATTTCATGACTTTTCTAATATAATCAGTATTGATGATCAATATCAAATTGAGAAATGTAAAGACAGATGGCCATGTTACTCTGGTAATTATATCAGCAAATTTTGGCCCATGGACATTTATATTAACCGTGACCTACGGAGTAAAGAAGAGGTCTATCAGTTAATTTCAGAGTTCACTGGATACAGGCATATATTTACTGATGGATCCAAAAACAATAGAAATGTTTCGTTAGCTATATATATACCTCATATTACTGTTGGACATGGAGTTCGGTTACCTGGAGCCATGTCTATATTTACAGCAGAATCTCTAGCCATTTTATCAGCTTTGCAGTATATACATGAAAAGAATCTTGGGCACACAGACTGGCTTATAGCGACCGACTGCATGAGTGTTCTCATGGCCTTACACAATCCGAAACTGGACGCCAATACCGGAAATATTTTATATGAGATTCGGGCTTTATACGCTGATCTTTGTTCTAGAGGATTTACGATATGTTTATTATGGACACCCTCCCACATAGGAGTAGCAGGAAACGAAAACGCAGATTATCTTGCAAGAGTTATTGTTGACGTTGACATCCCAGAGACGAGAAATGTTGCCATACCAAGTTCCGACCTGCTTACCAAATTACATGAACAATACACCTTTACTTGGCATGAGAACTGGCAAGAAACACTAAGAACTAAAGGAAAATGGTATGCGAAAATAAATCGAACCATTGGTTCTATGCCCTGGTTCACCAGATCTGTTATTCCTAAGAGCAGAAAATTTTATACAATTTTAAATCGTCTTAGACTTGGACATGGAAGATTCAATGCACATTTAGCCAGAATGAAAATGATAACATCGCCTGTTTGTATCAATTGTGACATAGGAAGTGATCAGACTCTAGATCATATAATTTTTGAATGCCCTGCTTATGACTTACAAAGAATTCATTTAGTTGATAAATTATTGGAAATATATAAAACGCCAGCAAGCATCCCGCGCGACACTCAAGGTTTGCTGGAAAATTACAGTACATACATAGCACTGTATAAATTTATTGACAGCACTGGATGGGCAATTTGACCGTTCGGGGCGACTAGAAGGATATGACTTTACTTCACAACATGATTATGACCAATACACGGATATGACCCTACTTAATACTCGGATATGACAACATAATATATGATTTTGACTATATAATAAATACTGAAGACGTGGCTCTGGCCTAAAATAAATATTAAACAAGGAATAAACTACTGAGGACGAGGCTTTGGCCTTACTTAAAAATCAAGAAAAATAATAACACTGAAGACGAGGCGGTATGGTCCAAGACCTTAGCCTGCCTGAGAAGGGCGAAGAAAAAAAAAAAAAAAAAAAAAGTAGTCTATGGGGGCTTTTTGGCGGGATTTTTTTGAGTAGTTCAGCGGCTGTTAATGTTATTTGCAAATTGATTCCTAGTGGATATTGTGATATAAAATTGGTGTAGTTTTGTGTCTCAACTGTCTATGCAACTGGACAATATGTAAAATCATTGACAGAAGCGATCTCGGGATAGTGGAGCGGAGAATTTTATTGTAGTATTGACTACCTCTGCAAAGCTTACTGGGAAGGCTGGTTCGATACAATTTGCTGCCAAATAATCCAAAAAAGCATTAGAATCTGTTACATCCGCATTCTAGTGCATACTAAAGAATTCAAGAAGAGAAAAATACTGATGACTAGGCAGCATGGTCTCAGACCTTAGCCTGTTCCGTTAGGAACTAATTTACAAAAAAAATAAGTAGTCTATGGACAGAATAGACAAATGTCAATGTCAACGACAGGTGTTTTTATTCAAGTTGTACCGGGTTGTTTTTCACTAGCGATAGCGAAATTAAAGAAAAAAATATCAATACTATATGAAAGGACTCTTGTGCGAGATACAATCTTAAATGTAAAATATTTTGTGTCGTATTATTAAATTTTATTTGTTATTTCACAATTTTATTAATAAAAATGGCAAGTGGCGGCTTCCGTCTTCGTTTTGGTGAAAGTCAAACGAACGCCAGCGGTAAGTTCTTTGATTAGATTAATTTAGACTTTACATTTCAGTGCCTTGATCTTTAAAATACTCGTTATTCGTAACTGAGATCTTATTTATTATGGTTCTCTATTTCTTTGTGTATATTATTTAGAAACAGTGTGGTTATAAAAAAACAAACACAAATAAATAAGTTTCATTTGTCTCGACATTAGCCTTTTTTCTTGCATTCATTTATTCACGCTTTTCTTATAATAATTACAGAAGATACTAATGAAATGTTAGACTCGCCATCAAGAAGGACTACTAGAATAAGGACCAAACCAAAGAAGTATGGTGATTTCTTGGATAATACATCAACAAAGAGGAGATCTTATAAAGACATTAGCAGCTCTGAAGAAGATGAAGTTACAGATGAAGCTACTTTACAAAAACCTACAGGTATACAATACAACCATTTTCATTAGGTACCTCGGCAATCTAAAAAAATGAAAGTTTTAAGTTAAAATAGTATTAATAACTCTATATACTTCCAAGTTAACTGAGTGTGTCCGATCTGCACCAAGTGCGGCAACTGATAGAAATCTGAAGACTTAACAAACACAAATTTTGCAGAGGTACATGAAGAAAAGATGTACTGCATGTGCTCTTATTTATTGGATCTTTTAAATCACATCATAACACTATGTGAGATTTAGTGGAAGTTTTAAGCCCAAGAACAAGACTCATTAATTTACATACAAGTGTACTCAGTAACCAGTTTTAAACAATGCAATGAGGATAAAGTTCTGTAGTATGGGTCTAAATGAATATTAATAAATAAAAACTATGTATGCTAGTTAAAGATAATTTCAAAATAACAATTAACTAAAATATTAATTTATTCAATTGTAATTTTATTATAAATCTTTATTACAGCTTTATTCAGTGAAGACGATGTTGAAGGCCAAGACATGTTCAAGTTCAAATCCCGGCACACAAAGCTTGATCTACAAAACAAAGTTAAGGCTGCTATAAGCAACTCTCCTAAACCCACCGATTCACCAATGAAAACACCAAGGAAACTGGCTGCTTTTAATAGCCCACTGACCAAAGTATCTCAGGCTACACCTAAACAAGTTAAGGATATTATTAAGAAAAGTAAGTGTTCTTTGTATAGATGATTCAAAAACGAAATTTGCTTTGACCAGCAGCCTAATAATGTAAGTGAATTCAACAAGACAAAGGGTTTGACACCATCAATCGACCAATGACATAGACGGGAAATCCACATTGTGTGTTTCCTCTCGCATGTGATTGGTCGCTTGATGGGTTCAAAACCATTTGCCTTGCCGAATTCACTTACGCTACGCCTGGGCTGCTGAATTCGAATTCAGCTACGTTGACAGCGTTAAATTTATCAGTTAGCTTCCATGCAAGGCACATTTACCTGATGTAGTAGTAAGGAACATCAATTCTACTATCTACCATATTTTAAGAGCAGACTCTAATAAGTCTTACAAAGAATATCTCAACAACTATAACCTGGCCAATGAGGGTGCTATGGTCACTGCCAGATACAAAAATTTGTTAACACCTGTTTACCAATGTATACAAATATTTCAAAACAAAACGAAAAAAATGTAAGGGCAGTGTCACTCACATGATCAAAACAAACCAATCGCGCTAAGGGGCGTCCATGACGCTTCCACATGGCATTCAGTTATGTGTTAATATCTCATAAACGCGTGGACCGATTCACATGATTAAAATGGATAAAATGGTTCTAGGCCTATACCTCAAATCAAAATATCTCAATATACAAAAAATCATGTTTTCAAGTTACTTAATGTACAAGTCAGATCAATGGCTTTTAATTTTTTTTGTTATCTGGCTGAGACCTTATTACACCTCTTTTCTTTCAAAATTTACATAGTAAGGACTGTTTTTTTTTTTCAGTACAATTTGCCATGTAGTTCTAAGTTTGTGCTAAATAAATATATTTTCTTGCATTTTCAGGAATTATTCATGAAGTTGCATCAGATAGTGGTGAGAGTGATTTTTCTGGCAGCAGCAGTGATTTTGTACCTGAAGGAAGTGACCATGATGAGGTAATGTTCATCATGGTATAAAGACCAAGTATTTTATTTCTCCCTTGTGTTTACTTTAGGGTCTGAAAATGCTTTAGAAACAAATAGGATTATATAAAGACTGTAGCATGATTTCCGACTAAAAATATAGGGAAAAGGTTCCAGTTCTTTATCATTATAATTCACAGACAAAAGATATTTACCGCTGAGGCCTGACTCTTTAATTTACAATCATGTCCCCTAATTTAAAGTGGTCAAAATGTATCATATTGTTGAGCACTGAAGCATTTGTATAGATAGTTCAACTCATCTTTGCGCGCGGCGCCATGTGTCCGCCCTTCTAATAATATATTATGCATTTGTATGACAGTGGCGCGGCAGTCGTCGTCGACAACCAAACACGCAAGCTTACCCACACACAGCGCCGTGCGCAAAGATGAGTTCAGCTATCTATAAATTAATGGCGCTAAGGCTCATGAAATAAAACTCACCCAAGGAGTACATGTATGCTATATTTACAGTAAAATTTAATATGTGTTTTTAAATTTCAGACTGATTGTGAATCATCACCAGCAGCATCATCTGATGAAGAGGAAGAAGAACAACAACAACCAAAGAGAGTGGTTGGTAAAGCTGGCAAGAATAAAGAAACTAAAACAAAAGTAAAAGATTCGGAATACTTTGTCACCCCAGACAATTACTTCATGATGCATTCTAGTAAAAAGGTAAAATTTTAAATTATTGCTTATTTCATATAGCTAAAGAATACACACCAAGTATACAGTATTAATTGAGCATTTTTCAGTGTTAAAACTTTGAAATAATTTTCTTAATTAAATAAAATTATTATTATGTTTATTTTTTTTTAATTACAGATCGCTACTTCAGATCATACACTAGCAAGACTAAAAAACTTAAATGTCAATGAAAATGATCTTGATGAAATCCAAATAACAGTTGAACACAAAAATAGTATAAATGAACTGAACCAAACATACACACAACTGTTCAACAAATGGCTGTACATCTTGAGTGAAAACTTCAACATTATACTGTACGGTGTCGGCTCAAAACGCTCAGTACTACAACAATTCCAAATGCAGAAACTGAATGACTTTCCATGTATTGTTGTTAATGGATTCTTTCCAAGTTTAACTATAAAGAACATTCTTGAAACAATTGTTATTGATCTGCTGGAAAATAGTCACGTGCCTTCTAATGTGGGAGACGTTGTTAATTTAATAGATACTCAGTTGACGGAGAATGGCATGGAGTTGTTCCTCATAGTACACAATATAGATGGCACTATGTTGAGGAATTCTAAAGCGCAGTCTATGTTGGCCAGTATATCTCAAATCAAGAATGTTCACACAATTGCAACCATTGATCATATTAATGCACCATTATGTAAGTATTAATCACACCTTGCACAAAATCACAATACACACACCTACACACACTCACACACACTCACCAAACATACTTTTACTCTGATGCTAAATTAAACAATTTATGAATTTAATTCTTATTTTGTTTTTGATTTGATTTATAGTGGAGCGCCGTAAGGCATAAAAATTGTAAAATCTCGGAACCCAGGGCCAGTCAATGAATCGGTATAACGAGTGTTTTACTGAATTATTAAAAGCTCAAATACAAAAGTTAAAAAATAAAAATTCACCGATCTCGATTACAACATTAACATTTAACAACAATTTACTGGAAAATAAGAGGTGGAAGGGGGAATAAAATGTTTATAGTAAAGATTTCAATTTTATATTTGATAAATTATATTTGCATAGTAACTTTAATGTTAATTTATTAGATTTTCGCAAAAAATAACGATTTACAAAAAAAATAAAAAAATCGTCAACTATATACATTATTACATTACTGTTCATTATTGTCGTCGTCGTCGATCTTGTTGATGTAGATTGTAGGTAAAGGATTAGTACAGCTGCAGTTTCATTTTATGATTTCATTTAATTTCAAATTTTATTTGTAAACTCTGCTTGTTAACTTTACCTTAACAAACAATTGCTCTACCTGCAATTTATTAAAAGGTTAAATTATTGGGTATAGGCTTACATTGCAAGTTACGAGTTATTTTATAACTTAGCAAGGGTGCTGGTCGCAACACCTGTTTTGTTAACTAATTTTAACTCACAAATGATTCAATTTATTTATGTTATCATGCTTTTATTGATTTGAATAAATTTATTTATTAAGGTTGTTTTGTTATCGTCATAGAGACCTGCCGGTCCTCAACTCTACGGCGAAGCTATATATATATACATAAATATATTTTTAATTATTTCAGTATGGGACCACTCAAAGCTCAGTAAATTTAAATTCACATGGTGGGATGTGACAACCTTTGTGCCTTACTCAGAAGAGACTTCTTACGAGAACTCATTGATGACGCATCGCAGTGGCGCATTACAACTGTCTTCACTCAAGAGTGTTCATCAATCCCTTACCACAAATGCTAAAGGAATCTTCAAAATTATAATTGAATACCAATTGGATAATCAGAAACAGCATTATCAAGGTAAATGCATGGTCTTATTACCCTCGTTATTGATTGTAGATATTAAATAATATTGTTGAGACTTCCTAATCAAGTGTGATTCAAAACAATTAGAGTGTATATCTTTCTAACGCACTCAAAATCTTGCTTCTACCCGTCCCAAACTGCTTTTAGTCACGCAATGAACTGTATATCGCACTCGTGCGGATAAGTGCAGGGACATATCATACTTCCATAACGAATTAGCTTCCGGCTCGGCCGTCTAAAGGTGAACGCGCACCTATCCGCGCTGTGGCGCTGTGGCGCGGATAGGAGCCGCACGCGCCGCAGTCATCGCATTTTAGAAATCTTTATATGAAATCGTATGCAGCCTCGCGCACCTATCCGTGCCGCACGAGCCGCATTTCAGCAAAATGCGGTAGGTTTACGAATTCCGCCAGCGCGTGCGGATGACGTCATCAGATTCGGCGCGTTCGATGCTTACGGCGAGTGCGATGCTTACGGCGAGTGCGATGCGGGCGCCGCGGAGATGTCATCCGTATCCGTATTGAAAATATTGTTCAAACAGTACAGAAGTGGATACGATGCGTGCGGCGCGATCGGCGCGTACGGCGCGGATAGCGCGGGGCCTTGAGAAAATGCGATGACTGCGGCAATAATAAAGTTTTCGCACTTCCAGTTGTATTTGCTACTGCACTAGGGCATGCATTTCAAAATCCCATAGTTTAGAAATTTCGGAATTCATATTTATTAAATTCGAAATTTCGAAACTTGATTTGTTATAAAGGGTTCCATTTGCACCCTTCGGGTACGGAACCCTAAAAAAATAGTGAAAGAAACTCGGCCATTAAAAAAAACGCGCTTTATAAGAATGGTGGCCAGCGAGGGGATGGATATTATGGACAAGGCCTACAATCGTTTGCTGAGAATTCCCATCTTTTTTTGCTATCGGGGGGAAACTTTCCAACAGGCGCCTGAACTTTTGGGGAAAAAACCCAGGGTTTGTGGTATTTTTACCTCATTAAAACCAAACCGGTGATCACCATCAGCACCCAGTAGGGACCCGTTACTTCTTCAAATACCACATCCGTGGGAAGACTGTAAAGGAGTCTCCCCCCTGAGACTCGCTTTTGGACGGCAGCACGTGATCACTATGCCACCGTCTTACCTGAGGTCACTCGGTTGATCGACAGAGTTCCCACTCTTCTCGCCCGAAACCCCGGCGTTCCGACTGCATTAAATGATACAAGAGGAGTTTTGGCGAGTTAGGTGTCGAGGCGGTTGCCTCCACTATATGTCCTTGTCCGAGTGGTATCGGCCTCGCGATCTCACGATCCCCTCGCGATCTCACGATCCCCCTCGGGGGCCATTTCCCTCTAGTTTCCTTTCGCCGCCAGCATATGCCTGACTATTATTGGCAGAGTCACGCCCGATTCGTGCGACCAAGACCCACCGCGCAAAGGCCCACGAAGGCTCTCCTCGAACGTATGCTTTGCAGAATCCAGGTCACCTCCACAATTCTGACAATTTCCCGTGGCCTCTCATCTAATTCTATTCAGGTACTCACCGAAGCAACCGTGCCCGGTCAGTACCTGAATGAGCCTGTAGGAGATGCGCTCCACTCTTTTCGGCCCGCCACGTGCTATTCGAATAAACATTTTCCGCTGCAGGCTGTTGATTTTAGTCCTGCAGTGTTGGACACCTGGCAGTCTTGTTTGACCAAACAGGCGCTCCATAAAGGACCATCGATCCCGCTATACCCGCGTAGAGGCAGCGAACTTCTTCCCGAAGTCCTCCGAGATTTGGCGGTAGTCTATGCAAAGCATGGCTTACCAATGCGTAGGAACAGGCGCTCGAAATACTCTTCGAAGCCCTACCGTCCAGGGTTTAACCAAGATACTGGACTTGCGCATCTTCAATTGAGACTAACGTGCAGGGTGGCTCTTTGCTAGCAGCGCCTCAATTTTATGAGGCACTAGGTATTTGTAAACCCAGTTCGTAGATCGATGCAGAACGATCGAGTCTTGCCACTCCGAGCTCGATAAGTTGGATGGTATCGTCGATGTTGTCTCCAGCTGATAAGTATTTTAGTACCTAGAAGTAGAGGTGATTTAGTGTAGTTTTGGCAAATGTTAAATTTAATATCTCAGTGGGGCGATCGAAACCGCCTGACCTTTGCTCCGCACAAAACTTATCAACTCATTTTGAAAGGTAATCTTAAATCGTGTCCTACTATTAAATTTAATAACGTTCCGGTGGTCTAGTGTTAGAGAGGAATTTTGCAATTATAGATCATATTAAAATAGTCGGTGAAAAAGCAAAAAAGAACTTATATGCCTTAACGAGAATATGTAAATCTACGTGGGTCTGCCTTTTTCGACTTTAAAAACTATTTACGGGGCTACTTACTTGAGTTATATCTGTTATGGAGCGCCTGTTTGGGCTGATAGGGCCACAATTAATTTACGGGGCGGTGGCCCCTGGTACGACGTAAATTACTTCAGAGTCAGCGTTTGGCTTTGATATTCTTATGCAAAGCATACAGGACGGTTAGTACTGAGGCCGTACCGATACTTGCTGGCGTTCTTCCGGTCGATCTTGAAGTGCAGCGACGTGCTGCAATGTACTTTTCTACACAAGAGACCATGAACGCGGACTTTTTAACGCGGAGTGACCGTGAGAAAATCTCTAGATTGTTTAAACCACATATTGACGTATGGGAGGAACTTTTATCCGAATGGCAATGTAGGTGGGATAATTCCATCATCAAGGGCCGACACCTCCACCAATTCTTTCCATCCGTTCGCGTGCGGCTGGCCAGGACGTGGCTGGAGGTGGATCACTGTGTTGCCCAATTTCTCACAGGGCATGGTAACTTTAAAAGTAAATTATTTTCCTTCAAGCTTGTTGCCTCGCCTTTATGTCAGTGTTCTACATCTGACTGCGAATATATACAATCTGCACATTATATCTTATGGGAGTGTATTCTTTGGCAGAATGAACGCAATACTATGTTGAATAATGTACAGGCTGTATCAGGAGCTGTTTACTATACGGACCTTGTGGAAACTAGAACAAATTTCCGTGCGTTAAAGCGTTTTTGCCATACCTATTATTGGATTTGATTAACAGCTCACAATGTTAGGACCCGTTAATATTAATGCTATTTCTTATCCGTGGTGCTAGGCAACTGGGCTTATCCCAGCCCAGTTGTAAACGACCCTTTGTGCCTATTGGTCTTGTTTGTTCTGTCTCCTGCTTGATATGGAGAGAAGTGGAAATTTGATTTGAGATTTTTCCTACTCCTCCATTACTCTTTTCTGATTAATTACGTTGCGGGATCCAAGACTGTTAAATTCATTCTCCGGGACTTCGTCGAGCTTCATTGCCTCGGTGCTTTTCTGGTGGTCGCCACTGTTGATTCTGGCTTTCAAGAGTTGCAGTGGTTTGGGAATAGTGCGGTGGGATAGTCCAAAAAAAAATTGTTAAATATTTACTTAGGCAATTTCGTAAGCTAATTTGGTAATTAAAAATGTTCGAAACTTCATGCCCTACTGCAACCATGTTTGATTGTTCAATGATTCAATCGATTAATTTCAGCGTCATGAATGATGATTCTTCAGAACCGTGCATTCTCCTTCGGAATAGTGGCTAACCTTTTGTGGGCAACATGTTTAAGATCATACAAATTATAAGCCCCATGTTGCCCAGAAAATGACCTTGTGTTACACCTATTTACAAAGTTTTTGTGAGATAATTTCCGACCTCTACGCTGGCGAATCTGATATAAACTATTTACTTCTCATTATTCACTTGTGACTCACACTGGCATGGCTACCATCAGGCATTTTAATTTTGATAACACAAAAAATTTGCCGCCAAATGTCAGAATTAGGCGGTCACTGGTTAAAAAGTTATAAAGTTTATTAGGATTAGGAGCATCTCCGTGGCCGACCTGTGGAGCATCTCCCCAGCTTGGCCACATTTATATCTCAAAAACTAGGGCACCTAGTGAAGATCCCAAATTTAATCGCTACTTAATGATAACTCATTAAACCTTCTAAACTAAGACCCGTCTAAATCTGTGTCTTGGCGAAAAATTACGACTAATTACGGACAAAATGTGGGATCAATCAGATCATCGCTAGGTGCCCTAGTTTTTGAGATATAAATGTGGCCAAGCTGGGGGGATGCTTCACAGATCGGCCACCACAGACATAAATCTAACTAGATAACGCAAGTCCCTCCATTTGTATGAAAACCAAGCGTGCCACTTTATCACAAACAATTTAATAAAAATTTACTTACCAATGAAAGAAAACATTTGCAATGCCTCGGCCAACTTTTACAATACATTCTTTACAGCTCAATATGGAATAAAAAAGCATTTTTCTAGATTTCGGTGGATTTCCTGGTGCCGATAATGCTAAATGAAAAACTCTACGTTTTTTAGCACGCGAAGTACATACAATCGCGTCATCTAGTAAGATTTGTCTGTGTCGGCCACCTATAAACTCTTTTAACTTTTGAACCAGCGACCGAGAAATTCCGATATTAGGCTATATAAATTTCACTTATTAGCGACTATTCAACGGATCTCTTGCATCTTTTGTTTTCAGGGTTACCATTCAAAGACTTATACTCGAAGTGCCGGGAGCAGTTCTTAGTAAGCTCAGACCTAGCACTAAGAGCTCAACTCACCGAGTTTTTGGATCACAAACTCGTGAAAATGAAACGAACATACGACGGAAGTGAAAATCTGGTAATACCTATTGATAATGTATTAATGCAACAATTTTTGGACCAACAAAATAGTTGACACTGATCGTTTGAACGTTTGTTGGTCTTGATTAAACTTTTTTAATATATATACCTATGTGTTTCACTATAAGTTTTCCAATGTTCAGTTAAAAGGAATAAAAAAAAGAAACAAAAATGTTGTATTTAGCTTTTATTTTACAATCCCAGAAATAAAGTCTTAATAGGATTATATATAATATATATCAACAGGCCAAAGTTGTAAATTACTTAAACTTAATGACTTACACAATATAATAAAATTATTAACTAAAATTCTCTTCAACATATCTGGCACGTTCACCATGATGCATCAACCAAACATTTCATTGATATTCATAAGTGCATTAATTGCTATTTTAAAATTTAAAAAGATTGTAGAAAAATACTCTCTGAACTGATCAGACGTCAAAGATTTGATCTAATTAATCAGATTACGATATTTTACTACGCCCATTGAAAATTAATTTTGTTTTACTGAATATGTTCAGTTATCATTAGTGAGATTACGAATAATTTATATTGCATTTCATTAAATTTTATTCCCATTTCAGGATATTACACATTTCTATAATACAATCTGCCCAGTTAGTAGGTAGATGAAAGAATGTCATATGATCACCACTCAACCAGCCAAAATGTGTACCTGTACTAACTCGAAAGTTGTTTTGTAGAATTGTATTGTCCAATAACTAGTATGGGGTATGGTCCAGTCAACTTGCATCTATTTCCTGACCGAAAATAGCATGTCAAAATATTATATAGCCCAAGCGCACTTTGAGACATCAAGATATGGCATTTCTGCATTGTCCACCGGTTTGTAAAGGTTAATACAGTTCAACAGCTATAGCAGTAAATAAATCTGAGAAAATAAATAAAATAGTTTGAGGGATTTACTTTAGATTTTGTTCTTGTAAAAATATTTAAATCTCCCTCTTATATTATACGTTATAAACTCGAAACCATGGATGTTGATGGATATTCCACATTATTATTATAATTTGTAATTATAGTAAATAATTCTCTACATGAAAATTGACATCAATGTCATAGTATTTAAAATTTTTAGTATGTCTTTATCAGTCTAACTTGGTCATCAAAAAACAGGCGGCGCCCATATCAGAACTGAAATTGTGATAGATCCCAAGGGCGGTTTTGGAACAGTTTTGTCTAACAATTTACTCATGTTCTTCTCACTTACAGCTAATTAATACAATTTATCATAACTGTAGATCAAATGAGAGCTATTTTAAACTATAATCATGCACTTCCATTTCAATGATTAGACTAAAATTAAGCATATCATTAGAATAAAAAATGATTATTACATAAACAATTTAATTGAAACATTAACTGTCGGACAACAAACTACAGATTTCACACGTCTATAGAGACATCAACATTAATCAATTATAGAAAAACTTTGTCAAATTGTACGACGTTCGGTAGACGTGGTCGCGTTAAATACTAGAGTGAAAGCGATTGAGTCTAGCCTCGTTGGGTGTCGGGTATCGATCTCACGAATGACAACTAGTCTACGGGGATGACTGCGGGTTTCGTGGTTGTGAACAGGTTTATTGTCCGATGCATCGGAGCGCTGTACACTTACAAACTAGTAAGATAATTCCGCTTAAGGCAACACTCAGTTTTCTTCGTCGTCCTCATGTTTCCGCTTTTTACCCCGAGTGCTTTCTTCGGGTTCACCATCTGCATTCTCCTCACCATCTGGATGATAGAAAAATAAATTATTAATACTGTATAGATGCAATCACAGTATTCAAGAATATGCGAATTTTGAGACTGTAATATAAATGGCGGGCAATCTCCAAAACCACATGTATTTGAAATATTATTTCGCCATTTGCAGGTACATTATTCCAGATGGTCAGACTATATTATGTACATGGGCCATTTCACAAAATAGTACACTGTTGTTCGTATAATTGAATTTCAAGGTTTGACTACTGGGGTACTGCTAGGGTGGCTCATAATTAAGATTGGTAAAGAGTAAGCTCACACCATTATTGTTTATTTGTGCACAGCGTGAATTAATTACACTATTCTCTTATCTACTTGATGTTTTAGTTGGATCTATATTTTTCCTGCGGATTCGCTCCTGTGGCTCACCACAGTGGATCCCTAATATTTATTGATTCAAAAATGAGCCTATTATCAATGATAATGTAGCTTTTCAGTCAATGATAATTTTCGTAATCTGATCAGTTTTTCAGAGATTAACCATTACAAAAAAACATAAAATAGGGATGATGACTAAAAATATTACTTGTTCATCAGGTAGGTAGTTGAATAATAAATATTGGACACGTATTTTTACTTTTGTCAGTTGAAATAGACCCTGAACTTTGACAAAGATATTTTATTTCAACTAGGCCACCAAGCGGCACTTTTGAACGTCACAATTAAAATTTACATGGAATAAAATTGATTCTACCGTGCATTCGGCAAGTAGCTTGTTGTGGAGAAGAACACACAAGAAACTCTATACTCACTTTTTTTTAAATAAGATTTTACAATATTTACATAAATAATATATATAATTAATAAATTTATATATGTGACAATGCACCCAGAGCACTACATCCTACTACGTACAGGTATAAAGTATTAAAAGTTAGAGGAAAAAAACGTGTCCAATATTTTTTGATAATCTAAAGTGACTGATTAAACAATTTTTAACCCAATTTTAAAAAATTCTGTTGTCTGTGAAATAAAAATTCTCAATTTATAATATGTTAAGATTGATTACCTTGTACTTTAGAATTTTGATTTCCCTCGCGATCGTTTTCTACTTCTTCGTCGTCAACATCTTCGTCTTCTTCCTCTGCATCTGAGCCGTCATACAAAGAGCTGGCAGAACTTTCCTCTTCTGCGGAATTAGAATTCGTATCTATAGTAATTTTTATTTAAATTAATGTCTAAATTCGTCACTAGAGATTATAATTTGTAAACGATGGTAAACGAGACGTAGGTAACCAGCGTAGTTATAAATTGAGTATACCATTATGTCCTAGCATTGTAATGTGTTCTAGAATAATGCAGCGCAGTTTACTGCTACTGCAGTTGCTGCAGCACAATAAGTCGAAGTTTAACGGCAATCGCTCAATGCCGTCACTCATTTAGTATTGTTTTAGGTACAAATGTTCCCCTCTATCCTAAACAGCTAGGGGACCTCAAGTATCATATAAAGCAAAGTAATTTTGACACTTACCAAGATTATCATTGTAGACTACACTGAGTGATACATCCTCATCATCCTCGTCATCTTCTTCTTCTACTTCTGAACCTGAAACAAAGGAAATCCCCATGAAAATACTACCAACATACAAATAATAACTTTACAAAAATGGTGCAGCCAGCACAAGAAAAGTCCAAACCAACTATGAGAAGAAGCTGCAGAGTATCTTACATAGACAGACAAATTTTACACAAGCATCACTGACATAAAATAATGATGCTTACTCTTTAAAAGGAAACCCATGTGGAATAGCAGACCATAAACAGTGTATAATATCATTGGTAGAGAGGTTCTGTCCTCTTCTGGCATTTCTGATATGCCATCATCATCATTTATCACCAACGGACCCAAATCTAAGTCCAGATCTGTAACGCAGTATTCAATTTACCCTTTCAATAGGTTGCTTTTTTCTGCCCTTGTCTGGATGTAGACAAACAGCATAGAGGTGATTAATAGGTTATTCTAATGTATTATGAATGATGTGACTATATTGCCTTGGAACCTATAACAGCTGTGGTCAGAGGTTTGTAGAGTAGGGTGGACAGGCAGATTTGATGATGAATAATTATGGTGAAAATTGATAAATTATAATACTACAGGTTCGAAAACCTGCAATATTTGAATGATTTGGCTCACTGATTTGATTTACTACTCTTGGAAAAATTTTAGACACGTCAATTAATTTGTATGAAGAGACAAGTAGTTCAACAGGTGTCCCAAAATATTTCTCTATCGGACTCTGCCTTACATTGAGATAATATATGGTTTTATTAATTTGCTAGTTTCGAAATCAAGAACATTTCCAGTGATGTGCAACCTGCATATAACTAGAAGTTTATGAACAAGCTACACTAACCATCTTCTTCACTATCATTGTTTCCATTCATTTCATCTTCTTCCTCTGCATCACTGTCTTCAGCTTCTCTATCTTGTTTGTCAAATCTGAAAAAACCAATTATGTTATAATTAGGTATACTTTTATGTTAGCGATCTAATAAGTAAATTCACTGTGGGTAAATTACTTAAGGCAATAATCATGGTATGAAGGAAATAATCTTGTTTTAGTGGTATAAGCAGAGCTGGTTTGTGCAATACACATTTAAGCTCTTCATATAGCTCAGTCATGTTTTTTTATGGAATGGTATTGTTAAGATAAAAAAATATATAATAAAAATGTCCAAATCTTACCCATCTAAATATTTTAAGGATGGGTGTAGTGCAAACACCTTACTCCTGTATTCCTCAATAGCAGTAACTTCATTGTTGAACAAATCAAGATTCTTCAAGTACTCAAAGTCCTCCAAAGGTTTTAGAGTATCTAAATCTTTAATTTTGTTTCCTGATAAGTTAAGATGTGTCAGCTTTTTGCAACCATTGAGGAAGTTCAATCCATTGGATATTCTGTTGTCAGAAAGCTCTAGTTTCCTGAGCTTAGGCAGTTTTGGAAAACCTTTGAGTGTAGTTAGACCAACATTATTGAGGCTGAGGTTTTCAAGATTAATATATTCATCTGTCAAACCAACTATATTGGTGCTCCTGCAATTATCCAGGTTTAATTCTTTTACCTGTAATAAAAATAAATAAAAGCAATTAGAACTCCAGTGTAAAGCTTTATTATACTGTAACAGCATCCAAATTTTCATCAATTTTATCAAAGGTAAAAGTAGTAGGTATTTCTATAGGTACCAAAATGTTGTTGAGTAGGTAGGTAGGTTGGAAGGAAGGTACAAGTCAATCGAAAATGACAGCATGAAACGTATGTTGATTTGCGGAATTTCAAAATTATCTAAAAACTAATATCATCCGAAAAACATTTAGTAATTACTATTTAGTGAGTAAAAGGTAGCCATCAATCACGCATCCAGTCTACTTAATATCTAGATCCACGTACACGTCTACTTCTACAGTAGACGTATGTAGAAGCATCATAATCTAACGAGAATTACAAGGTTATTCAGTGCATGTTATTATACTTTCGGCGTGTGCAGTGGCAGAGCCGGCATGAAAACCTCGTCGAATTGAAAAAACATTGATTTTTTTAATACTTTTATCCAACCTTACAGAAGAACAATCAATGAGGAATAGATTTAATGAGTAATGTTACTGGCTTGCTGCGTATTTATTGAAAGCAAAGTCAAGTCAACCAAAACGTCAAAATGGTGTTAGTTGTCAAAGACACAGGCGTAGTTTGTAAAATCCATGAAATGAGTGATTATTTTGGGGAAATATTCATTGCAACATGAAAGGGATGTGTTCGTATTATAGTTTGCATAACGATATGTATTTGCGGTGTTGTAGTTGCGATTATAATTGAGATTGTTTTTACTTTGCAATGGCGGATGACACGAATCATCGCGACGCAATAAAAATGGCCGCTATATTGGTAAGGCGTGCGTCAATAATACGACTGCAGTTAAAAGTGTAAATAGACCAAATTAGTAACAAAAACATGCTCAGTGACATACTTAATCACATTTTATGGTAACATAACAATCAGCTCAAGTTTTTACTGGGAGTTTAGTTTACTTAGGTGAAAGGGCGCGAAATTATATCATGAAGTAGCTACACTACAGTCAAGTTTACACTTTGAGCGGAATGGCTTATTATGAGATAAGAAGTTTTTCCAATTGCTATAAACAACAATTTAGTCTATCTAGTATTCTATTTCAAATGCAATATTCGTTAAAACTTTTAAATCTCGTAAAATACCATTGACATTGACAACACATTAATCAATGAGCCCTCTTTTCAAAGCACAAGTTTTTGATATAAATATTACCTAACAAATGAAGGAAAGTAGAGTATTATGTCCGATTAGAAGGAAATTTGCCTTTCAGTATTGTAAATCAGCCTTCAAAAAGGGTACATAACACGTCCGACATCCATAAGTTTCGACACTTAACCTCAATAACCGAATATTTACAATAAGAATGCTTCATCTGCTTAGATAATCTGAATATACAAGTTAATCATTCAAGGGTAAATCTGATAAAACAAAGAAAATGATTGCCTGGTCAAATACTTCATTAGAATGTACAATAATTATGTGCACATGAATGAAACGTAACAATCGGCAATGGCTAATTTCTATACATAATAATGCCACATCTTTAATTAGGAAGTGGATTTACATGCTACTGTATATCTAAATGATAGGAACCGAAGATTACGTTGATTTACAGACAATAATCTTAATTTTTAAGTATGTATTACGTTTATGTACCTGATGAAATACGTATCGACAAAACATTCCAATATATCGAAAAATAGATTTCGTTTACCTGTGAAGGATTTCTTCCTCTCAATTCCAAGGCGACCCTCTTTTCCATCTTTTAGAGTCTGTTGATTTCCAGTTTAAAACACTTCGCGTATTTAATATTTCTCAAGGAACTAAATCACTAAGCTTGGGTTTCAAAACAGAAGGAAACTATAGATACACGAGTGACGTCGTACTAGAGGCGCCGTCTGGTGGCGAAATAAAGCATCCGGATACAGTACAGTTGACCAATTGATTATTTTTTTTTAACGACACTTCTCAATAAATGCATTTCAAGATAACTTGAACTGCTATCTAAAATCATAAAAAAATATTAGAATTATCCAGAAACTCACAAAGCACTTGTTTGAATTCTTAAATCCAATATAAAGTTAGGTCGTTCTGGCTTACGTTGGTAGTGTGTAGTTGCGAGGTTGCCGCCTTGCCGGTCAAAAGGCGGCATTTACAAAATGTGTTATGGTGTGAGTAGCCGGTAAAGCGTGTTCCTGTATTTTTGATACGATGTTTTACCGGTAATTGTAAGAATTTAAACTTTTATTAATCTTTTATGTAATTTGTCTGCAATTTTTTTGGTTATTATCAATTGCATAAAAAAAAATCCATCAAAATTCTACTGGAGCGGCTAGAACAGTAAGAGGCAAACATGTTCACGACGCTGTATGTCCGTTATGGTCTAGGCAGAGGTCTGATTTTTTTATTTTTTTTTACGTGTTAAGCAATATTTTATTTGTAAGTTTCTATTAGAAGAATTTAACATACTATAATATAACTATTATACATTGGGGGTTCGAATAAGACTCCGTTAATACGAAGCGCGAAGATTCCACGAACCTTCTCTAATAAGAATTAATTATTGTTTGGAATAATTATTATTGGGATTTCCGTGTCGTTCCCTTTATTCGTTTTTTATATTGATAAAATCATTAACTTACAAATTGCAGCGACCTCTTAATCACGACCACAGTACTGTGGTCATACTCATAGTGACCACCGGGGTACACACTGATAACATTTAGTTACCTACACTGATTTAGCCAGATAAAAGAGTTTGAAGACCTTGTAGACTCTTCCACCTCGTTTGCCTTCATTGCTCAAATGTGTACCTACTCTTCGGCCAGTGGGTCGTCATAGGTCGTCACAAGAGCCGATTTCAGCAATTAAAATAATCGCGATTTGTTCAACTAAGCTCAGTTTATGCAAATACAGCGTTCTGATTGGTAGTTTCTCAGCTGTCTCAGCCAATCAGAACGCTTTATTTGTTTAAACTGACTTTAGTTGAACTAATCGCGATTAGTTTCATTGGTGAAAGCGGCCCTTAAATGTCTTTTAAGTACTTCAAAAGCAGAACCATAAGGTATTCATAGTATCTTCTATCATTTCATTGCCATTGTGAATTTCAGGTTGAAGGATTGATATGGAACAAATTCGTGTGAATTTGAAAATATTTTGCGTCTGTGCGAATAATCGGGATTGGCAGCAAGGCTGAGTATGTAAAGACACTTCTACCTTCTACTGCAAGTTACAAACTGGACTGTCATGTATAAACAATCCTTTATCATTTGATTGGCCGTCAGTAAAGTTACAGTAATCCCTAATCTTTTTGGCCGGGAGGTAATCTGTGTTTTGACCGGACTGAACATAGACGTTCCGATGATAAATGATAAGTAAGTAAATGATAAAAGATTTATTTCTGAAAGTTGGTTTGTACATTCACTTTTATATGTCGATCATATTTTTTAAAACTAGACGAGGTCAGCGTTTCCTATCTGACTACTCTGAGAAGAAAGGCCGAAATAAACTCAAGAGGTCACAGTCTCTTTTAAAGTCCAGAGAAAATCTTGGTTAGATCATGTGAAGACCATGCAGACTGATGTCTGAAATGGTCTTTTGAGGAAAGAACCAGCCAGATTGAGTGGACCTGTCCAGTCAGTGCACGCATTTGTCAATAACCATTCAATAACCATGCAGCTCAACTCGGAATTTAAGGAGCTCAAAGATTCGACGAACAATACCAAAGAAAGGACATTCAAGTAAGCCAGATAAACTACTCAAACTGCCAGACCATGATTAAAAACAATAAAAAAGAATGATCCACATAGTCTTCACATTAAATATACTTCACAATAATTAAAATAAAATAATGTAATATTTTAAAAAGTAAATATTCTTGTCATTGCAAGAACAACAAAAAAATTCACGGTGCAAAATATAAAAAAAAAAAAACAAAATAATTGGAGCAGCTCAATCCCAAACCTTTTTTGCGTATGCGCTGCGGTTTTAGTATGAGATTTACTCCGGTTTCTCAACACTCGGTTATCGGGCTTATAACCTAATCGCCGAATTATCTGCTGTGATTGGCTGTTGAAAATTTAATCAACCAATCACTGCACATAACGCGTGCTTATTTATAACGTTGTTACATTAATTTTGAAATAATTTAGCGTTGAGAAACCCGCAGCCTTATTGCGTAATGAATTTGACAAGGTAAAGGGTATGAAAAATCGACCAATCACATGCGAGATGAAAGACGCGATGTGAATTTCCGTCTATGTGATTGGTCGATTTTTCATACTCTTTGCCCTTAGCCTTGTCGAATTCATTATGCAATAAGGCACCGGCCTTACCACTGTGCAGCCATTGTAGCCAAATTCAGAGCGGCCATGAAAATTAGGGAATACCTAGTAAAAAGTGGGTGCAGGCGGTTTTTGCATTTACAGAGTTCCATCTTTCGCTTACTCTCTGGTAGCATAAATGTCATCAAGTATAATAAAAAATACCTAAGTATACAAAATTAAGATGTATCATCAATAAAGGAAAACATAGGGGCACAGTATCTATATATCTTTCTTTTTCAATTTATGGACTATCTTATAAATTGATCTAATATTGGAGGAGGAAATAGACGAGAGTCAAACCTCGAATTTGGCATTTTACTTAGGATATTCAGTCGGATCTCTGTGACCGCATTTCACACCTGAGTAGCTGATTTTAAAATGAGAATCACGTCTAAAGGGCTAGACGTCATTTTTTTGAAAAAAAATATGTTACATTAGACCATTTTCTTAATAATTTGATCTAAAAAAAAATTGTTTTATTCATATAACATAGTGTAATTAATTTGTAAAGTTATGTCTAAAACGGTCAAAAACATGACAATCGCACCAAAACCGCTGGGCATATTTTAATGTCGATTTCATCGACACCATCTCAAAGACGGTTTAATTATCTACATTTTGATCTGAGGTTTTTTTTAAATTCATTGAATAATAAGGAAACTACTAAATTTTAGGTCGCGCGGGTGTGAAACGAGTGCGCATCTTGTTCCCTCAAGGTCGTTGGCGACAGTCGTCGTCTTAAGGCGGAACCACACTTACGTGTCGTGGCGTGGCGTGGCGCCTTTTGACGCAGTTGATTGGCTACAAACCTCGTTGCGTTATGACGTAGGCTGGAACAGATTAGTTTGATTGGTGGATCCCGCGCCACGCCACGACACGTAAGCGTGGCTCCACCTTTAAGCTAACGAGGTATTCCAACAAGTTAGTCATACAAAGTTAATAAAACATCACTACGGAAAGCGCCGCGATTGGACCTGGATTAATACATGGCATGCTTTTTATCCAGGTTGCTTTTAGGACGAGAGCCCGTGAACAAAATGTTTGCCAAAGATTTGATTATTCTGATTCCAAAAATATTAATTTCAGAAATTTGCCGCGTCGCATCTGATCTGACTGCATTTTCAAATGTCAAATTTTTTTACAGAGGTTTTTACTAATGATAAGCTTATAATATACTTACTGTCATATTTTACATTGGCATAACCAAATTCACCATAGTGATCATTACGCATAAGGTTATTATTAGGAATAAATATTTTGCCATAATTGTATATTGCGATAAATACTGTTGGCTGTTAATAATATATTAAAACCGGCCAAGTGCGAGTCGGACTCGCGTACGAATGGTTCCGTACTTGGTAAATTGCGGTTTACGATTTATGACGTATTAAAAAAAAACTTCTTACTAGATCTCGTTCAAACCAATTTACAGTAGAAGTTTATATGGTATATTTACAGGTACATCATACATATTTTTTAATTTTATCATTCTCTTATTTTAGAAGTTACAGGGGGGTAAAATGTGTGGGGACACACATTTTACCACTTTGGAAGTGTCTCTCGCGCAAACTATACAGTTTAGAAAAAAAAATATATTAGAAACCTCAATATCATTTTTGAAGACCTATCCATAGATACCCCACACGTATGGGGTGATACGGTTCTAATTATGGGGAACCCCCAAAATTTGTTGTTTTTTTTTCTATTTTTGTGTGAAAATCTTAATGCGGTTCACAGAATACATCTAATAACCAAGTTTCAACAGCATAGTTCTTATAGTTTCGGAAAAAAGTGGCTGTGACATACGGACGGACAGACAGACAGACATGACGAATCCATAAGGGTTCCGTTTTTTGCCATTTGGCTACAGAACCCTAAACAGTATACTGTTAATGATATTTACACAATAAATACATAAAACAAACAATGTTCGCGGCTCAAAAGTGGCCCAAGGCCGCCGCACCTTAACCTAATACAATTGAGTCATGATTAATAGACAAATAAATAAATTATGCCTTAAAAATTTATGATTAGACCAAATGACAGTCTGTTATTCTAACCTTTGTGTTATTACAAAGTATTATTAGGCCACAGTATTATTATATGCTAATAAACGTTATGCCAAACAATATTATACCCTAAAATTTTATGCCAAGAGGGGATTTCCCGCTTTATAGCAATCGACCTGATTTTCAGAATTTAAATGAACGATAAATTTTAGATACTGATTACACAACTTTATGACACCAGTAGCGTCACACGTTCCTGGGTACGTGTGACCCTTCTGATCTGGTCTGGACTAGACCAGACCATTTGAAAAAAATAAAATGACCCAAAAAATACCCATAGCAAACAGTCTGAAAATCATGTTTTCGACTGAACACAGTTAATGAGAATAAATAAAAGATTACATTATTTAGAAGAAAGTGTGAGCTTGTGAGAATATGAAGTGTTCAAAAATTTTAACTATCGGCAACATAGCATTCTTTCTGAAAACTGTTGGAAACGGAAACGGTTGTCCAGACGTAGAAAATAGTAGATTATGTTTGTGCACAAGTGGCCAAAATAATGTATTGAGGGCGAAAGCGATTTTTTGAATTCAGAGCGAAGCAAAGGATTCTTGAGTAGAATCCTAAGCGAAGCGAAGGATTCAAAGTAGGTACGTCGCTCGAGGTTGAATTATTTTGGTACCGTGTGGCACACTCTGCTTTTCATCCACCTCTATGAGAAGAATTAATAAGATATAATTTTAGTAGTGACGAATATATATATTTACATAACCAAATTACAAATTTCTATTAGTTTCCTAGTTAGTATATTAGTTTGGTCAACTTATATAAATTTTCATAGGCTTTTAGATATTTTTCCCTCAATTTGTTTGATAGTAAATTGTTTATGACAGTTTCTGCGTTTATTTTTACACTCTCTGGTGTTAATATTTCACTTTCACTGCTAGAACTCATCTTTTATTTAATTTGTGTGAATATTAAAATCAAACCAACTTCCAAAACAAAACACTACAAAGTGAAAATAACTTTCTTTTCCGAAGTCGGTGCCTTTTGTACCCATTGTTTTCCGTTATTCGACACCGAGTTCGGAATGGAAAAGAAAGTTATTTTTCACTTTGTAGTGCTTTGTTTTGGAAGTCGGTTTGATTTTTTGTTAAAATGTTTATTATTTTCCTCTTTTTAGTTTTGGTAGGTTCCTCTAATTAACACGAAAATCATTTATAGCCAAAGTACATCTCATGACGATTCCAATAAGCCCAAACACGATAGATTGTTTGATTTCGGAGTTCCAGTGGCCACTGTGGTCTTCATCAGTTCCACTTCACCAAATGATACTTTCTGAGTGCAAATTATTGCATTATTGATGAAAATACCATAAAACCGTTATATTTATGCCTATAATATTTGAGAAGTTCCCTCGATTTCTCTAGAATCCCATCATCAGATCCTGGTTTCCTTATCATGGTACCACCCTTGGGATATCCCCTTTAAAAAAAAAGAATCATCAAAATCGGCTCATAAACAACGAAGTTATCCGCGAACACACATAAAAAAATGAACGGTCGGATTGAGAAACCTCTTTTTTGGGAAGTCTGTTAAAAATTGTGTGTTATATTTTGATAAAGATTAATAAAAAAAAGAATATTAAAAGAATATAATTTGTGCCGCAAGGTCATACAGCACAAGTAAAGGGAAAATTCTGAAAAATAAAAAATGTTGAAAATTAAGGTAAATTTTGGTACTTACAAGTTTTCGCGAAAATATAAATTTGCTTGTATCTTCTTATATTGTGTTGACTCAGGACCTTGATTTTGGTACGCCTAATAGGGACTATAGACCTCAGTATCTGGTATGAATTTCAGCTTGCTAGGTCCACTCGTTCCTGAGCAAATCGGTGGTGACACACGGACAGACGGACAGACAAACAGACGGACAGACGTACAAGAAAGTGATCTTGTAAGAGTTCCTTTTTTTTCCTTTTGTGGTACGGAACCCTAAAAATAAACCAGGCTGCTATGAGATAGGTCGTTTAAAGTTTTTGATATTTTTGTCACACGTGACCAATGCATGTGATGCACAAAATGTCTGAAATCGATCTTTTTCAAACTAAATTACGAAATCTATGTACATTTTTAATTTCGAACTATTGTAATAACACTGCGACGCTTCTGGCCGGTACTGCCTACCTAGCCGTTATTATTATTAGACAATTAATTTAAAAAAAATCTCAGAACTTCTAAAACTTAGTGGCAAATGGCGACCTGCGAGCTGGAGTAGGTAACCGGGCTGTGAGAACACTTACGTGCAATTAAATGATAGATGCAGAATATGTTACACAATTGGTTGATATCTTTTCAATAAACTAGCTTTTGCAAGCGGCTTCCCTCGCGTGGAAGTCAAAAATTAACCCACGTGGCGTACCTACCTGGTAGTCCGGTCCGGTAAAAAAAGTACCTATCCCAGTCCTAATCCAGGTCCAAATCCGTACAGCCATTGATGCGTGACATCTAAACATACAGACTTTCAAATTAGTAGGATATAATAGGAAGAATTACTTGTACGTTATCTTTTTTTGGTATGAAGAGCGAACAGAGAAATAAAAAGGATTTGAGATATGAGAAAGGATTTTTAGAGACCAAACTTTCGACTTTACCTTCTTACTATTTAATCATCACATCCTGTCAGATATTGTCAGGTATTATGACAGAAGAATTTTTACATACGATATTATTAATTTGTTTATAGATTATACCACTTTTATTATATAAATTATGTTACGGACAAAACTGTCTAAGGCATTGGCGTTTTTTCGTAATTTTCTATGCCTACTTTTTTTTCTCGTATTTGTGATTGCTTTCCATATGAAGAGGATCCAGGAAAATGAAGTGATGAGAAAGATTCCAAAAAGTACCATAAAATATCTCGAATTCCAAACAATTGATGATTTGAGACCCCTTCAACCAAGTGCAATTAAACGTTTTATAACCAACTATAACTCTGAACAACGAGTTTTGAACTTTGACGTTTTTGGACCCCTAAAATCGAACGCTCCCGTTTTTGTAATATTCGTTGATAAGTTCAGAATAAACCTGAAATATCTCATAGTATCTTTATCAAACGTAGCAGGAATAGAAGATGCCTTAATAATTTTTTCACACTCTAGATTTGATGAGAACATCAACAATTTAATAAAAATGATAGATTTTGCTTGCGTTTTACAAATTTTCTATCCATATTCCCTGCAGATATACCGGAATGAGTTCCCAGGATATGAAAATGGTGACTGTCCGCATTATATGGATATGGAAAAAGCTAAATCTATTAATTGTACGGGGGCAGATACACCTGATATACATGGGCTATATAGAGATCCTTCACAGGCCCAAATGAAACATTACTGGTGGTGGACGATGAATAAAGTGTTCGAGAATTTGCCCTTTATTCAGGACCACGCAGGAATTTTTACATTTTTGGACGATGATGTATTTTTAATGGAAGATTTCATCTATATGACTATGCAAATGAAGAAAATAAGCGCGCTCATAACTGTTTGCGAATTTACATCTTTACTGACGCCTGCGTTTAAATTTTCATATTCTGATAATGGAAGTATGTACAGTCCGTACTCGGTAAAAATAACAACTTGGGATCCCAGAGACTATTCTTCTGTGTTTTCATTTGATTTGTCCGTCTGGAGCTCTATTGCGGCACATTATTTCCTTTTTTGCAGCATCGACGATTATTCGTGGGCCCGATCCCTATACTATTTATCTCTTAACAGAAAAGATGGAGGTAGATTCAAAGTGATGTCTAGTACCTTGCCAAGAGCATTCAAAACTAGCTCTTTAACATTGTATGATCAATATGTGGGATATGACATATTTGTTATTAATCGAATTTTGTACATCCAAGAAAAAATCAGAGCTAGTTTATATCCCTCTTATCTCGAAATTTACCTTGATATTGAATTAGATGACGATGACTTTGTTATTTTCGATTATGTGGATAACAGTGGTGGCTGGAGTGATCCACGGGATAAAAATATGTGTTTTAATATAACTACGAATAAGATAAAGAAAGTAATAATGGATATGGCTCACGAATTCCATCAGTACGATGTGGCACGTTCTATTTGAACATTTTTAATACACGAGTACCTAGAGGATGACTGGTATTGGGTGCACTCCTTGAAATGGGTTATACTGAGCTATTTTGCAATGATTTTGACCCCGTTAACATAAGTTGTTTGGAAATTTTCGTGAGTAATCTACTCGACTCTGGATAATAAACTAATACTTTTTTGATAGCTCATGTACAAAATTATCATGCACAGAAACGAGGCTTAAATCTTCCAAGTTATCAGGTCTTTTTATTATACTACACATGTGTTTTAAATTGTTTTGTTTGCTTTTCTATGTATTTTCAGTGTTGTATTGTATTTTTATTAAATACTAAACACAGCATAAGTTGTTATCAATTTATTTCTCCTCAAAAATTGTTTACCTGCTTAGCGATGTGCGACACTTGCATATCCACGATAATCGCCAATCTTTGATTAGGATAGGTTTCTCCTGATTAGGATGCTGTGATGTACGAGGTAGCGGGATGGTGGGTGCAGAAAAAAGTCCATCAATGGGATAGGGGATGGCGATCAGTGTAATCGCCCGGACCCTCGCTCTTGCAAGGACCTCGCGCGACAACGCAAAAAGCTTGCAATTGAAACTTTTTATTTTATCCTTAGCAGTTATTCGTAACGATAATGTTGGTAAAGTATTAACAATAATAATAAGTGGCAAGTTTTGGATTTCTCGTCTATTATTGCTTCATCACCCGCAGTCTCGCAGTGGTTAAGGCCGCCCTTGCCCCTAATGCAGTCGGGCCTCTTGGCAAGACAGCAGTCAGATTATATTGTTTCTGACTACCGTAACGACGACAGGCAAAGTTCTTCAAATGACAGCCGGTTTTTTTAACGAGCTTTCCAAAGCATAGAGGTGTCTTGGTAATGTAATGGATGGTCACCCATCCACGGACTGATCTCGGCAAGCGTTGCTTAATCTTGAAGAACGCCCAAGAACCCGTGCAGCCGTTATTATCTAGACACAAACTTATATTCGGCTTATAGGTAGGTATGTTTGCAGTTAAATTAAAAATATACCATAATATGGAATTATTTTAACTTAATTAATTTCATCCGTCTCCAACTTTCCGTGATGTAACCGTGCCAATAACGGACCATCTTGAGCTTCTTGGCGTTACGTTGACATCGACTCTCAATTTTGGGCCTTACATTGAGGCAAAGGCTCAGCTGGCTTCCAAAAAGTTGGGGATCCTTGCGAAGGTGAGAAAGTACTTCACGCCGGAACAGCTGCTCAACTTGTATCAAGCGCAAGTTCGATCGTGCATGGAGCACTGTTCTCACCTCTGGGACGGTTCTGCCAAATACCAGCTTGATGCACTAGAGTCGATCGAAAAGCGGGCCAAGAGACTTATCGGCAATGAGGCACTGGTGAAATCAAAGCTCCAGAGCCTTGAACATCGTCGCCGAGTTGTCAGCCTGTCGGTTTTTTATCGGTTACATTTCGGGGAGTGTGCGATGGAATTGCATGATTTAATTCCGCCCAGCCCGTTCCATCATCGGACAACCAGACGCACGGCGATGCGTCATCGGTACATGGTGGACATCCCACCCATACGCACAAAACGTTTTGGGGACACTTTTATTATGCGTACAGCTAAGGAGTGGAATTCCCTACCGGAGTCTGTGTTTCCCGATAGCTACAATCTAGGGTTCTTTAAGTCAAGAGTGAATAGGTTACTTCTAGACAAGCGTGCTTCACCGTCGACCACATCATCGCTTACCATCAGGTGAGATAGTGGTCAAGCGCGAGCCTATTGACAAAAAAAAAAATGGGCGCTTGACTATAAATTCCTGGATGAACTTCAGGAAGACATTTGCCCAGCATTGAGTTAGCAATTATATACTTAACAAAAATAAAACCTTATTCTGCACCCTGGACGGTCAGCATTTTATGTAATTTTGCTTACAGGCAATAGGTACTTACCATGGGCGCCGGCAAGACTATTTTTATTTCATGGGTTTGCATCTTCAGCAACCCGCCTCGAATAGGATGGGTTTCCTTTTGCCCATTTTACCAGATATAACGATAACAAACAATAACAATAATATATTTTACAAAAAATGAAGAAATACATAGTTTCATGTTACCTTACTATAATAATTCTGCTCAATCTTGTGAATATTGCCCCGATGCTAGGAAAATCCTGTGTTATAGAGGCCAACCATTCGTCCGTTATGGTTATTTTAAAAACTTTGTAAGCAAAAACGTGTAGAAGTAGCAATAATATGTGGGTAAGCGCGTGCGCAAAGTGTGTGCTTGTGATGTTGTGTAGTGGAGGGATGAGTGTAGTGTGTGGTGTAATAGAACTAATTGTCGATTTATGCAGAGAAAGAAAGAAGGCGAATTTGAATTGAAGAGCGAGCGAAGCGAGCTGGAAATTTTTAAAATGTTTTTGTGTATTATTTTTTTGAAAGCCGGATTGGTTGAAGTGCACTCTCACTACGATGCCCATGGGTTAATCCTAACTATCTAATATTAAAATTATTGGTTTTGCTTTCACGTTTTAATAGCTGAACGGATTTAGATCAAACTTGGCACATGGGTATACCATTTCCTGAGTTTGGACATAGTATCTTCTCTATCTCTTTTATCCTAGGACTATGCTCCTTTGGTATTATTTCAGAATTTCATGCGGGCGAAGCCGCTGGCAGAAGTAGCTAGTATTTTTACAAGCTTTTTACTTAATTGCAATGTATGTAGGTAGGGTTGCCATCTCTAAAATCTTGCAACCAGGACAAGAAACGTGAAAACCCCGGATTTTGGAGCTTACAACTCGGACATTTTAACTTACTATTTTTTCTAAGTTACCTACTCAGTAGAATAAAATGTAGTTTTAATGGTTAAAAATGAACGTTTTATTTATTTTCATAACTTTTTAAAACTAATTGTAGTTGTAATGTATTTTTTTTTACAAAAAAATAACCAACTTCCAATTAAAAACACTTCAAAGTGAAAAATAATTTCAGTTTCGGAAGTTGGTGTTTATGGTTTCGTTTCTTCGTTTTTGAAACCGACTTCCAAAATTGAAGTTATTTCTCACTTTGTAATATTTTTAATTGGAAGTCGGTTGTATTTTTTTGTAAAACAGTTTTTATTTTAAACCGACTTCCCAAAAAGAAGGAGGTTCTCACTTCGATTGGTATTTTCTTTTTATGTATGTATACCGATTACTCAAAGACGCCTGTACCGATTTCAAAAATTCTTCTTTTGTATGTAAGGGTCATCATTGTAGTCATCAGGTCAGGATCTGATGATGGGATCTTGGAGAAATCGAGGGAACTCCTCAAATATTACAGGCATACATATAGCGATTTGGCATTTTCATCAACGATGCAATCATTTGCACTCAGAAAGTATCATTTGGTGAATGGGAGCTGATGAAGAAGACCACAGATGGCCAATGGTATTCCTTAATGCTAAGTATGTCACGGGTCTACGATATCTCGAATAGTTAAACGACTATGATGAAGCAAATACTTGTAGTTAAATAGTACTGATGAATATGGTACCATCGAACTGATCTGATGATGAATCCGGCAGGTAGGCACTGGAACTCCGAAATAGTACAATGTATCCTCGTCGTGTTTGGGCTTATTGGAATTGTCATGACATGTACTTTGACTATATATGGCAATTGGAGGTACCTATCAAAACTAAAAAGATATACCTAAATAAAAAACTTAACAAAAAAAAATAAACCGTCTTCCAAAAAAAAACACTACAAAGTGAAAAATTACTATCTTATCCGAAGTCGGTGTCGAAACACGGTAAGCAAAGACACCGACTTCGGAAAAGAAAGTTATTTTTCACTTTGCAGTGTTTTTTTTTGGAAGTCAGTTTGTTTTCTTTTTTCGCTTTTTTGCTGTGGTAGATGCCACGTTAGTGGTCGATTTCTCTAGTAATCTTACTTCTTACTAATATTATAAACGCGAAAGTTTGGATGTATGCAGGGACCGAAACCGGTACGACCAATACCGGTATTTTTCGGTTAGTTACAGGTATTTTAAAAGGTTACCTTAATTTTTAAATATTGAATACAACCTTTATTATTACCGGTTACCGAAATAAAAATTATATCTTATACGTGCCGTCCGTCGGCAAGGCTCGGAACCGGTTTAAAAAATACCGTTTAACACCGGTTTATTTCGGTTTTCCTCCGAACTTTTCTTAAGATCGTGAACGTTTTAAGAACTTTATTTAAACCAAAATTAACCGGTTTATTCGGCGAACGGCATGTCGGTAAACGCGTTGCAACTTGTATGGATGCCGCGCATAGCTGTGCGTCCGTATTAACCGGTTTTTATTGCTCTAAACCGTTTAATCCGAAAAAACCTTTATATAAATACTCTTCCAAATATCGGTTTAAAAAAACCGGTATATGCGAACGAAACCTAATGTAAAAGGTTTTACGTCAAGTACATAATAACGGTTTGAAAATTTAACCGGTATCCGAGCCTTGTCCGTCGGTAGGTATTAGTCAAACTGTCAAAGGGCGCGCAAGGGCGCGCATCGCCTGTGTGTGTGTCAAAGAGTCGAGACAACCCACGCACGCCGGCGAACGCCGATTAAAACGTTAACTTAAATAAAGGTAACATGTTTCTTCTTCTTGGGTTACCCAGATAGCGGTTACCTTAATCGTATAGGTAACCAAAATTCCTCGATACCTGTACCGTAATTTATAAAGGTTTTCGGTCCCTGGATGTATGTTTGTTACTCAATCACAACAGAACGGCTAAACGGATCTTGATGAAATTTGGCGCACAGATTTCCAGACGGATTAGTCTGGAATAGTACATGGGCTCCTTTTTGTCCTGGTATAATGTTCCCGTGGTATGATAAAACACTTTTCTGGTGGGCGAAGCCGCTGGCAGAAGCTAGTGATGAAGAAGAAGCTAGTGATGAAAGCTATAAACAGACATGCAATTCCTGGTAATTTGCCGTATTTTTTTAAGAGTTCCGTGGTGTCTAAATAGAATTATGATTTTTCTACACAGGAAGCATCCCTATTATCAAAATCGGTCTACAATTGACGGAGAAATCGGTGGGTGATTTGAAGAATTTAAAACCCGGACTACAAATAAAACCCCCGCCCGGACGCTCCCCGGACACCTTCTAAACTAGGGAAAATCCGGGAAAACCTATGTATGTATGATGTACGGGTCAAATCTTGCAACTGCATTTCAAAACAGTTATCTTTAACCGATTACGATGAAATTTTGCATATACGTTTGGTTTGGATGACAATGCATGGTAAGTAAAAAAAACTTGTTTAAGAAAAAGATTTCTTGAATTGAAAACAATATGTATTAATATATACATATTTATTGCCATAAAAGGAGTAATGTTTTCAAGCTTGATTTAAAAACATGTGGGTTTTTACTAAGGTATCAGATTGAGTTATAGTTTGTGCCGATGAAAAGAAGAAGAGTTTATTTGCGCCAAGTATGATGCAAAACCATGAAAAAAAAATGACGGCAGCGGAGCACGTAGGTACTAATGGAAGAAGTCTTCTTGTGCTGATCCTATATCTGTGATTTTTAATTTCGTAGACTAAACTGAAAGCTGCAATCGACGTTTTTTTTTAAATGTTGCAAGGTTGCAAGCGTGAAACATAGTATGTGTATGTATGTAGTATGTGATTCTAAAATGATTTATCGAATCGTTGTGACACGAATCCAGACTTTAATTTTACTAAGCTGTTTACTATCACATATTACCTCATGCATTAAGTATAACAATAACTATTAATAACCTTAATACATAAACTGTTCTTGTGATAAATAAGAAATCAACGGTAAAATAAATGCGACAGCCAACCTCCGTTGCAGTTGCAATAATTTTACGGAGATGTATGCGGAAACGGAGGTGTTTTGCGGAAATGCCGCAGTTACGGAGCCGGAGGCAGAGGCGAAATTCCGTAACAACCTTACATAATAATAAGGTGACATTTTTGGCATCTAACATTTTGTAAATCACGAGAATTGGAATCAGAATAATTATTGGCAATAATGTAGATATGAATAAAAGATGAATATTTTTGTACACAGTCCTGGTACATATTACCTTAAGGCATGCAACATTCTAAAAAAATATGACTCATAGTCATAATATAATAAAGTAGGTAAAATTATTATAAAAAAAAATACAACTAATGCAACAATAAAATCTAAAACATTCGGAGTTAAATATCATTATGTCAACAATATATTAAATTAAAAACAAACATAGTCAAACGCATTAGGAATCAAAAAATTATAATGTAAAAAAAAATACGTCGTAGTCAAAAATATTACGCGCGTTTTTGCGTCTCGTCATTCGTCTTCTTTCTTCGTTCTCCATTCGCATCGGTTGGTCGCTAGGTTTTTCCTTGTTTCTATTTTGTGTTTGTTGTTTTTAGGATTCCGCTCCTCAAAAGGAATAGAATAATCCCTTATAGGATCACTTCACTGTCTGTCTGTCTGGTGTCAAGACCTTATCTTTCCTTCATGGAAGACGTTCAACCGAGCACCTCGGATGCTGGTGTGTCTCGGAAAAGGAGACGACCCGCTACTCTGAGTGTCACAGAGAAGACATGGTACATAACGCATTTAAATACGTATTCAATGAAGAGAACAATAAATTGGTAATGGAATTATCTGAACAGCCCAACAAACTTTACTGGGCTCAGAAAACAGCAGAGATTTTGGGAATTGGAAATGATACTGTTTTTAATATTCTAAAAGATTTTAAGGAAAATGTCACACACTCTCCAACGCAAAGATCTGGTCACCAGAGGGCTGGGCTTTTCTTCGGACAGAGAAATGCTATTCAATGCAGCAATGCTGCTGGCACTCAGGCAGCATAAAAGTGCCCATTTACATCGATGTGGACGATTTTTTTTTGTGAGCAATGAGCCTCTTTTCCCGTCTCCCCCTTTGTCTAAAGTTACTTTTTAAGGTTCCGTACCCAAAGGGTAAAAACGGGACCCTATTACTAAGACTCCGCGGTCCGTCTGTCTGTCTGTCACCAGACTGTATCTCATGAACCGTGATAGCTAGACGGTTGAAATTTTCACAGATGATGTATTTCTGTGGCCGCTATAACAACAAATAATAAAAACAATATAATACATATTTAAGTGGGGATCTCGTACAACAATTAATGTGAATTTATAGCCGTTTTTTGCGATAATGGAACGGAACCCTTCGTGCGCGAGTCCGACTCGCACTTGGCCGGGTTTTTTTGGTCTTATGTTTTAGAGTATCGAATTAATTCTATTACAGTAGAATCGAATAAAATAATTATATATTTCTTGTGACAGCCATGATATACGAAAGAGATTTCAAAAAAAAGTTTTAATTTTATTTCCCATTTAGGTACTCTATAAACTGATGTTACAATTTACATTTTTTTATAAAAAATTATGATTCACAATATGTGAAAATGATTAATTCAGGATACAACACTGTTTTAAGTTACGATAAGGGGGGTGACCATAAGCTCTTAGAGTAAGGTTATTTTGATATCGCATAAGTGACAGATGTATACAAGTCATATAAATCTGTCCCTTACACACACTCAAAATAACCTTACTCTAAGAGCTTATGTTCACCACCAAGGTGAACCCCCCCAAATGTCATTATACTCTACGAAATTAAAAATCACATTTATATCATCATCTAATTAAAATTACCAACCCTCGTGAAGCTGAGACTGCTCACAAAAACTCAATGAAAATGAAAATGTAAGTAGCTCTTATTGTTTTTTAATTACAGGAACGTGGTTTTGGTTCATTTAATTATTAAGTTACTACTACTGTGTTCTACCCGCGGTTTCGCACTCGTGAAAGTCGGACCAAGGTAATAATAATACACTCAGCATGAAAAATACCCTATGTCATCCAGGACATGGTCTACCCATGTGCTAAGTTTCATTCAAACTGTACAGCCGTTAAAATATGAAAGGTAACTAGACAGAGTTACCTTCGCATTTATATTTTATAATATTAGTATGAATGGATGTGAATATGTTCTTCGGTGTCAAACGTGTCTACAGTCGGTAATAGCTGTTTTGTCACACACCCTTAAAACGAACGAATTTGAACCCTCTGCCTGTAACATTAAGGATTATTTAATTTGTGTGAGTTTAACAGACTAGCGCCATTCGATGAATAAATAATATAATAATACAAATACGCAAATTTGATTTTTAAAACGTTAGCGTTAGGATGTTTATAACTATTTGTTATGAGATTTTGACTTTATACTGTAAGACTAAAAGTTTATCTGAGTATTGTAATATAATTAGTGTCATTGCTACTAATTGCTTATTTTAATTATTACATTCAAGTAGATCTGGTCTCGTGGTTCGTGTAAAAGGGTGAGGCGAACAAGACGGAGTTCAAAACCTGCGTCGAGGATATTATTGTTTTGCTTTCAATTTAGAATCAATTAAATAATAAGTATTTCTTACATTATTGTAAAGAAATATAGACGGACACATTCTTCATATATATTGTTAAAAGATAGGGCAACGCCATCTAGTGACGAGAGGAGGAACTAGTAGTAACTAGTAGCGCCATCTAGTATCGAATAGTGGAACTAATCTTCTCGTGTCGAATGGAATTTTACAGAATGTTTGAACCGAACATTCTGGAAGTTTCTAGTCACTTTGGGAACAGGAAGTTCGAAAGTCTGGAAAATTCTCGAATTTCCTAGAACAGTATGGAACGTTCTAGAAACATCTTCCGTGCTATGTAAAGAGCGGTCGGGTTTTTCGTGGGTCAGTTTCGATTAATAATCGATACAGTGCGATTGAAAAAGGAAAGTGTGCGAAGTAATAGAATTGTCTAAGAAGTATTTTTGTAATAAAGTTTGTTTAATTGAAGTCTGCTGTTTAAATAATATCCCTGAACCCCAGCTCGTAACAATATAAATGTCTAAATTGGTAATGTTTTCGCCTAACTTGTAATAAGTGGGTAGTTGAAAGACAAATATGCGTAATTGTTATAAAACTGGTAATCAAATGTTACGCAGGTTAAGGGTAGGAAAATAAAAATTAACCGTAACACACGACTAAAGCCAGTCTAAGCACAATTGCAGTAACTACGCGCGACCATTTTTACCTTGCCTAACTAAATTGCGAAAAACAACTTTACAATCACGTCTCAATTGCAAAATAATCTATCGGCACGAGGAGAATGTTGGCATCACAGAGATTGCTAGGAGACTTAATAATATTATAGCACACCCGTAAGCAAAATACGCGCTTAGTCATGGAGTTGCGGCAACAGCCCGTCGAAACTAAACTAAACTATAGCAGTAAGTGTGTTGTTATAAAAACGAAGTATATCGTTTTTATAACAAGCTATTCCTCATGCCGTGACGTAAACAAACATAAGTTTTATATAGGCACTTAAACATAAAGTGACACCTGTTTCATTTCTTTGTTTCAGATAAATAAAGTCAGATTGTGTGTTGACGTGTAGAACGAGCGGTTGAATAATTCTGGATTACTGGGGCTGGATATGTTCCATGGGACCTGGTGAACTTATAGAAGTTGGTGGCCGATTTAATAGTCACCAGTCAGTTGGAAATATTACGTACCGCTTGCAACAAATTATAGAAAGAGATGGTGCTCCATTTCGCTATTAAGACAGCATCACCGCCCGTAGTCAACGATACTTACGTGTCAAAGTATGTATTGAATAAATAGTTGTTATCATACGATCATAACAATATTTGGAACTAAAAATACTTATAAAAAATCTAGGTAAAACATCCAAGTATTTAGTACTATTTTCAGTTAATTTGGTGATGAAATAGAAATATTACTTATTTCTAAACATATAACATGTTGATTCACTACATTAAACACTTTTTAAAGTATGTAACAGATTACTTACCTAGTTGTAAAATGAGTATATTTTTTCGTTTCAATAGTGCCTATAGTATTTTATAGGCACTATTAAAGCGAAAAAAATATTGTTTTGCCGCATTAACAACTTAAAATTAAAAATAAACAAGCTTATCATAAGTAGTTTAGTATTCTAACTTCTTTTATAAGTTTTAGCTTTAAATATACAAGTAATTATTTAATTAACTAAGTCATTATTTAATATTTATATTGAATATAATCGTTATCACAATCAATATTGTTTTTCATTTCCGTTGTTATTAATGTTTAAATAGTTAATTTAAATCAGCTATTTTAGAATAGAATAGAATATACTTTATTGTACACCAAAAAAAGAAATCACACATATATATTACAACAAATTAATACTATGGGTACAAAGGCGGTTTAATCGCTGACAGCGATATCTAACAGACAACTTTTGGATTGACTTAAAGAACTTAAAATAAAACAGGGGGTAGCCTACGGTGTAGTGCTGCTGGTGGTATATTTTGAATTAAAAAATATAATTAAATATTATAAACAAAACGCAACAAGAAGTGCTAGGTTAGTTTTGAACTCGCAACCATATTGACATAGGTTCACTGATGCAACCACTAGATCAAATTGATTAAGTCGATGTGAAAAAACAGTATTCAAACGCTTACCTACCCTAAGGTGCGTGTTAAAGATCAAATTTGTATAACTATATTCTATAATATTAGCCTACCTTGAACAAGTCGTTCTAGTTTGATAAGCTCATGCGTATTATAATTGCAGAAGGTTTAAAATCGTCAAACTTTTAGTGGGTCGGCTAACGGCAGGGCAGGTCAGGTAACAGCTATTACCGACTGTACACACCCGTGTTTAGATCGTAGATATTCATAGCTAATTTGGAATCAATCGGTGTTTGTTACAGACGGATAAACAGAAAGATACATGAGTGTAAGAGAGTTGTGTTTTTTCATTCAGACGTACGAAACCCTAAGAACGAAAAGAATCATCATAAAATTAAATTAACACTCATTATTGGGTACTGTGTCAGAGTCAGATTCTAGTCTAATGCAGTTATATACTTATCAGTATTTTATTTGGACCTTAAAAAAACGGTAACTGGATTATTTAATGTAATCTTATTATTTTAATGTAATCTATTGAAATGTTACTTTAATTGTAATCTATTGAAATGTTACTTTAATTGTAATTGCTTGTTTATGTTGATTTTCTACGCCTGATATTGGCAAAAAATAGTGCAAATGTTTTAGACAATATACTGTACTGTAACCATACCTAGGTTTTACAAAATAAATGATTGATTGATTGGATAACACTATATACCTTGTCAGGACTGGCATCATATTTTCTGGCTTCTGACTATCAGAGCGCTTGTCAAAGATTTATACATTTTTATAACTGGGATAGGATAGGATAGATGGATCCCCTTTTCCCCACTTACTTTCATTTGGTCCGTTGCGCATGTAGGCCTATTCTCTGTGAGAGGGAATGGGCCACCACCACCACGTGGGCCCAGTGCAGGTTGGTGGATGTCACGTCTACGAATTTTTGGTTCTAAGACATGTCGGTTTCTTCACGATGTTTTACTTCATCGTTTTATTTATTTATTTCAATAAGGCATGCCAATAAACTATTCGCAATTACATTTTATAGACTAAAATTTAATAGATATTCCTGTGCAAACAGGTCAGTTATAGGAATGCACAGCACTCACAGATTAAGACTACGAAATAGTTTTTTTACATAATGATAAAAATAAGATACAATATTAAAATTAGAATAAGATCACAATTTAATTAATATAAACTAAAATTGAATCAAGATTGAAAAAAAAAAATACAAATAAATATTTAACATAATTAAAAAAAGTACTATTATGTCACATAAATAAAAAATATAATGATCACAATGCAAATAATTATTTTCTGTCAACAAAACAGGTAAACCTTTAATTGTTGTGTTTGTTGTTGTTGTGTTGTTTTGAGAGCAGTGGTGATGAAATAATTTACACAAAGTAAAGCGACTGCCTGGGTTCGGACCCACGAACTACAATTTTTAAGTCGCGGTCATAACCACTGGGCCACCACTGCTCTCCATTATAACTGGGTCCACTTAATGTGCTTTGCAAGGTACGGAGAAGTCTCGGTATGTAATGGATCGTCACCCATCCACAAACTGACCTTGGATCGTCGATCTCTAAGGTTAATCTCTAAAGCAATGCTTGCCGCTTTAGAGATTAACCTTAGAGATCGACCAATGCGGCTGTTATTACTTACCCACGATTTCTTCTAGTTATCGATATGAGTAAATATTTAAGACTGGTTGAGAGTGACTAGACTTTCAAGAGTCTAAGAGTTCAAATCTACGTAAAAGACTAAGATCCGACTGCAGAAATCTGCAGGAATCACGGTTTTTGATTAAACTTATTTTTCATGAATGATACTTGATAATAGAATAGATTGCTGCAGTTTTGTTTGGAAATATCTAGCCACAAGTACTATAGTCAAAATGTTTGATAGATAATCCCAAATAAATATATAAGTTTTTCAAGTGAATCCAACGTCATTTGAAAGAAAGTGGTGTAGAAAATAGGAAAGAGTAAGCTCTCAGTCACTCTTAGGAGTACTGTTCTCATCTCTTGGACGGATCTGCCAAATACCAGCTTGTTGCACTACAGTCGATCGAAAAGCGGGTCAAGAGACTCATCGGCAATGAAGCACTGGTCAAGTCAAAGTTCCAGAGCCTTGAACATCGTCGCCGAGTAGACAACTCGTCGGTTTTTTATCGGTTCCATTTCGGGGCGTGAGCGATGGAATTGCATGATCTAATTCCGCCCAGTCCGTTCCATCATCGGGCTACCAGACATACGGCGATGCGTCATCCGTACATGGTGGATAGCCCACCCATTTGGTTTTGGGGATACTTTTATCATGCGTACAGCTAAGGATTGTATTCTCTGCCAGAGTATGTGTTTCCCGATAGCTACAAAATCTTTAAGTCAAGAGTGAATAGGTTTTTTTCTAGGCAAGCGTGCTTCACCGTCGACCACATCATCGCTTACAATCAGGTGAGATAGTGGTCAAGCGCGAGCCTACAGACTATTAAAAAAAACTGTTAGCCGCAACCTGTGTTGTTGCCAGTATATCTGCTAAACCTGGTAATACATGAATCTCGGCTTACTGAGAAACGCATCCACGATACAGGCGAAATTCCTAGTATAAAAATCAAGTTTCATCCTAAGCTAAATATGTGCTCGAAGATTTATACAGTAGAATCTCGTACTATGATGGCCTCTTCTCTTGTAAACACACCGTGATCGCTGCCTTGGTCTAGGTTTATGACACCAACTTCTCTACTTCGACTTGAAATGAGTGTACCAGGGTGAAAAGAGATGTCAGCAAATGTGACGGGGTCCACTAGGGCCGATGCCTGTCTGGGTCGCGGATAAACTTGAAAGAGAGTTACCGCGGCCCTGGCATAAGCAACTGAAGGAACACGGGTGGGTTTTAGTCAGTAAAAGTCTGACACGTCCTCCCGCTTCACCCAGAGCGGGAGAAGTCATTGGATGATTTCCCACCCAAAAAAAAGGGTGAACTGTACACATCTGCGTTACCCTTAACAGCGTACCGGCGGCGTGATGTTATGTTATGAAATGGCGTAAACAATAAACAGACATGCAGTAGCAGCAATCCCGAGAGGTTTGCCGTTGTCTATTTAAGAGTTCTGTTGTATATCTCCGAAGTTCTTCATCAGATCTTCATTAAATTTAAATGGGACCACATGAAAAGCAGCAGCTTTCAAATGAAAATATTCATCAAAATTGGTTCACCTAGTAAAAAGTTTTGAGGCGACATACTTATTAAAAATATACAGTCGAATAGATAATCTCCGCCTTTTTGAAATCGGAAAAAGTAGTTAAATTCGTATGAGAACAACTACTTTCTGCTAGTGACTTCACCCGCGTCTATGTCGGAAATTACCTCAAGGAAAAGTAATACCGGGATAAAAACTATCCTGTCTTTTGCCAAGGTACAATGCAAATTATATCTTGGCAAAAGTTTTAGTTACTGACACGAGTACTCGTTGTCAACCGTAGGCGATTTTCTAACTTAAGAGCCGTCACTGTGCGTTCTTGGCGAGCACTTGACTGGATGTACCGATCCTTATGAACAGTTGTAAAGCGAACTCTACCCGAACCAGTTCTTTTTGCAACACTGTCAGTCAGTCGGCATTTCGACGTGTCTCGTAAAAGCCGCATTTAGGGAGTTTGCAGATCACAGACAACGAACACATTGGCTGTCTAATACCGGTCTACAACACTCAAAGAAATTTCTAGGCTCTATTTTCAAAGCCCGGAAATGCATTTGGAATATGAGCAGGGGGCAAATCCGCTACCTGCTTTGGGCCTTTACTGGGCACTTTGGAACCAACGACATGCTCATGAAGATGGGTCTGGCCGCGACACCCATGTGCAGGTTGTGTTAGGAACATACGGAACGCATGGAGCACCTTCTGTGCACATGTGATGCACTGGCTGGTAAGCGAATGAGTCTCCTAGGGGATGGATATCCAAAACCGGAAGACTATAGGCTCATATCACCTAGTCTCGTTGTAAGACTCATGAAAAGAGTTTTCAACGAGATTGGGGAGGAGTAAGGTATCTAGGGGACCACAATAGATCCCAATGGGTCGAAGTGTCCGAGTCATTTCTCGGCCCCTCCACAAGATAAGATAAGATAACACTGTCAGTCTCTTGGAAGCGATTCCAAGCATTTTGCAAAGCCGCAGGCCGCTGCGGCCGATGCTTATTTTGATAAATTTTGTTATAGGGCAGCTCTATAAAAAAAATTATCAAAATAAGTTGTCATTTAGGTTATAACTTTTGCATATTAGTGCGGATGGATAATACACACCCATCGCGCCAGTTATGCTTAAATTCCATGTAATAGGAGACGAATCTATTGCCACCAGCCTGGCGTAAATGTAGACACCAGGCTGCTGAGAAATTCCAGATTGAAAACCCAAGAAAACCACCCGACACGGAAACTATGCCCTGCAAACGCATGTGATTACTCGATCAACGAGGCAGATTATAATAATATCATTGAAAAGTAGAAATTAGAAAGATAGACAGAAAAACATTTGACGCCAGTTCATCAGGTACACAAATAAATTAAAAACAATTAGAAAAATGGTAAGATAAAAACCACTGGTATAAGTCGCGTAGCGGTCGTAGGTGATTGGTAGATTGCTACGAAATTATAACGTGGTTCGTAGCAGCGTAGCAGACGCGTAGGCAGTCCAGCAAATTACGACTACGCGGCTACTACTAATAGACTACATTTTTCTGTAATGTTTTTACAGCAACCCTTTTTATGAAACCTTGACTGAAAATAATATTAATGCTGTTGAGCTATTTTGTAGAATGCACGTTTTTTGTTCTGTATTTTTTTTATGCCTGCTACTTAGAAGCTACAATATTTAGCAATAGGCCATTCAGATAATAATAAATTGCATTCTTCGGCACTATTCGCTGGTCACTTGTTCGACTTTTTCGACTTGTGCTGGATGATTAGGTACTAATTATAATCAGCTATTAAGTTTCTTTTAACTTATTTGGGTTAAAAAAGTGGAAAGGCTATAACCATTTGAGATATTTATCCATACCTATTTAACACTTTTACAAAAATGTATATAAACATCAGCTAAAAGCATTAACACTGATACGTACGAGTACGTCTTACAGCAGAATATAAAAGCCGTACAGTACTAAATGTGACGTAATATCTCCAGCGATCATCGTAACAATAAGTTCTTGTTACTTTCCTCCGTCAGTCAGGCGCAGACGACTTTATTCGAAGATAATGTTACAATTAAGTTGGAGACAAAGGAGAGCAGCCGAGAGCATGTCAGTGTGGAAGAGCTTGGCGGGCCGGCGGCATCATCCAAGAGGGGGGGCCAAGAGAGGACGGGGGCGACGGGTGACGGGCGACGGGGGCGAAGTGTGCGCGCGCAACCCCGGCCCGGCCGCGAGCAACAGTCTGCTCGCGTGTGCCGTGGCTCGCGACTCGGCCAGACCACGCCGCGGTATCATGCCCCATGGTAAGCACTCGCATCACCGACCCCGTCACAATACCCTCCACTCACAGCACCCCCCACAACTCACCGTACAACCATAACTCAACCCCCCCTCGCACTTTTCAGTCATCATTTCATGATTCTCATTCATGTTTTTATTATTTATTTACGCTTCGAAATTGTCATATCAAATTAATGAATTACAAAAATAAAATAAAAAAATGCTCAAAAGCTCTTTTTTATGTGTAAAAGTGTTGGTATTAGGGAAATTTTAATGCCCCTTTAATTCGTCGGAATGAATAAGCCGAGGGCACCTGCGTCCATTAGCAACAATAGAATTCAAAGCATAAAAGGCTTATTGTTGTAATTTGGATATTTTTATCGGCTATATTAACGGTGTGTTAAATTATTTGTGTTATAAATGAAAGAAGAAAGCGGCGTGGAAGTTAAGAAAAGTGATTTCAGAAGTAAGTTTGCTGGGAATGTTCGGTGAGTACTAGCAGTAGCCAATTAGTTGAATGAAGTTGCAAAATTTCATCACTACCCACATTTTTTTTGTATTTTAGAACCCACAGGTTTACAGACGTAAATTATTTTAAAGTGCATTTTTTTTGTACTAAAATGATACTGATAAAAAAGCTGTTTTAAACACGCTGCATTTTTGTTCGTAAGTATGTCATAAAGTCTTCACAATTCTGTGTAACTGCTAGTCTAGTTCTCAATTCAATGTAGCAAACATCGTATATAAAAGTTTTTAACTGCAGTGTGTGCACTGACTGTGTACTGAATCGGATATCATGCTCTAGGTTTTAAAATCCTATTCATAAAATGTTGCAAAACAATCAATGTTCAAGTAATTCTAAATGAAACTTATATGCTAATTTTAAGATTTATGTTTAAGATTTAATAGTTTTTAGAAAGCGGGGAGATATTTTGTGTGAAACAGTAATCGGCTTACCAATTTGAAATATATGCCTTTCCATTTGTAATTTACTAGGGTAGTAACTGATCGCTAACTATAGCTAACTATTAGGTATCACCCATATTTATAAAAATCTCAAACCTGTTTAGCAATTGAAACTGATAAGCAGATTCAAATTCAAATTCCCTATCACCATCATCATCTTCAGCGTATTCGTAATCCACCTCGCGGGCCCAGTGCGGGTTGGTGGAAGTCGCATGCCTTCGAATTTTTTGGTTCTAGGACATGCCGGTTTCCTCACGATGTTTTCCTTCACCGTTTTAAGAGCAGTGGTGATGAAATAATTTACACAAAGTAAAGCGCCTGCCCGGGTTCGAACCCACGACGCACAAATTGTAAGTCGCGGCCGATACTACTGGGCACCCACTGCTCTCCCTATAGATATTTTTAATTATACATCACAAATATATCCTCTACATATTTTGCCTTTCCTCTCCTGAAGCTGTATATTTATATTTACCACTATATAAAATGACACTGACAAAATGATGGGTTTGCAATGCACGTGTGATGCCTATTATATTACAGATGTCCACTATTCACGCGACGGAGACAGGATCAGGTGGCCCGCATGATTGTTTGCCACTTGGCATTCTGTTACAAAAAAAGTTATTGTTCATTTCAAGTCATTCTTTGTCAGTAACTAGTAACCAGTCTTCCAATTAGAAGCTCGTGGTTAAGAAAATACACACTTGAGTCTCTATTTTGAAGGTTAAGCAGCCCATGGATTCATTAAACGCTGAAACCCTTCCGAATCATGGAAAGCTTGTAAGCCTTTCCGGGTGTAATTTGTAAATTATTGTAACGGGTATTTAGAACCCGAAACACTCTGGCAACCAGGCTTGTCAATGGGAATAGCTATAGTGTAACCGTGTAAATAAATATCCAGGCTTATCAATGCGAATAGCTATAGTGTAACCGTGTAAATAAATAACCAGGCTTATCAATGGGAATTGTGTAACCTTGTAAATAAAGTAACTGGTTTGTGGAGGTCACATAGGCAGTCATCATCATTTCAGCCGAAAGTCGTCCACTGCTGGACATAAACCTCCCCCAAGCGTCGCCACACTGATCAGTCCTGTGCGTTTCACATCCACCGGACTCCTGCAGCCTTGACAAGGCAGGCATGGCGCTATCATAGGCAGCTTTCTTTTAAATTACTGGTATTCAGCTTCATATACTCGTAGTTAGACTGGAAGCCTAAATTGCCCCAATACAGGGCAAAAGCCTCTTCTCATACAGAGAAGATACGAGCATTGATTACCACCCTTGATCAATGCGGGTTGCCAATTTCATACTTATATTAACTATAAGTCCAGCATACTAATTGTGTAAGTTCAGAGATTAGGGTATGGATTGTGTCCCTTGCATTCATTGCTTCATATGTCCAAAAATCCGTCTACTCGGCAGCGTAAAACACGCAATAAGTATTGTTGAGTTACCAAAATGAACGGGAAGGACTGTGCTTTGTTCTGTTAAAACAGATACGCAATTAGGGTGCAACTTAGAAGGTACTAATGATTTTGAAAAAGACTGGAACCCTACCCCAACATATTTTGTACAAGACTAGGCAGATTAATATCTAGCCAGTTTTCAGAGTTCACTACGACTTTAATGAACACAGATCCAATAAAGTACAGAGTGTCAGAAACAACACCCCTATTGTTCGGCGTGGGTTCAAAAGTTTACAATTGGATTGTAACCGCATATTACATTACGCGATCAAATGAGCTCACGGCTTACCGAGACAAAGAAGGTAACATGTGGTTTGCGACAAAGTACATCGCTTTGTAAAGGATCGTGTTATAAGCCTGACCGACATCGTTTTAAAGTCCACTAATATTTGTTTTTATTGATATCGTTAGTTTCACTATTATCTCACCTGATGATAAGCGATGGTTTAAAAAAATAATAGAAAACATTTATTCGACATAGACACAACACAACAACAACAATCACATAGTAACAGAGAAGAATAGTAAAAAAAAGTACCAACAAGGTTTAAGAATTATTGCGCCGGGCGTGCCTATACCGAAAGGGTTACCAACTCAGCATTTGCTGGGTGTCAGACACCCAGCGCTGATTTTCAGTTGGCACCCCGCTAATGACACACGGACGTGGGTAAGTAAAATAGATAATTAAATAATGTCATAATATCAGTCATAGTGTCAGTGTTAGTTAGAATATGTGTGCTTGACTAATAAATTGAAAAAATATGTAAAAGAGATAATATAAAGTAATATAAAAATATAATGTGACGGTTAAAATTGTCTCAAAAACCCCAAACGACAGTGTGGCATAGACGCAACCGCGGCCTATCACATCCAGCCAATCTCTTCCCGACTCATTACCTAGAAATAGACACACCACTTGATGTATTAAACTCAATACGTTAGTTTGGTTACTTATCTTTTACTTTACAATCATAACATAATCTATAAAATGACCTCGTATATATATAGTTCAGTGAAAATTATGAATTACTGCACCTTAAAAGACCTAGTGAGGTAAATGACAACGCTGTTGGCGTGGCCGAATTTTGGTCAAAATATATTTCATTTTGGAATCATCGATACAACGAAGAATGAAATTGTTTGTTACTCTAGACGCTTTTACGTGCACGTCTTTTTGCATCGTTCTCACATATATGTATTTATTTTTCAACAAGAATGATGTAACCAAAAACTTGTAACGAAGAAGAAGTGAAAATTATTTGGCTTTCATCATAATTTTAAAATTATGATATCATATCTAGACTAAATTATTCAAATCATAACAGACGTTGTCGAATCAGTCAACAAAGCCTATTTCTCCATGGCAGTCTAGGTGTCTTAGCTTTAGCTTAGAACTAGCTGTCCCACGCGGCTTCGCTGCCGTCAACTGGCTACCTATCTACCCTACCCTACCTACACTACATACATGATTGTTGCGTAACTTTAACCGCTTACGCATCTCAATTTTTTTCCCGTTTTTGCAACATTTTTCATGTATGCTCCGCTCCTATTGGTCGTAGCGTGATGTTATATAGCCTATAACCTTCCTCGATAAATGGACTATCCAACACATTTTTTTTTTTTTAATTCCATCCAGTAGTTCCTAAGATTAACGCGTTCAAACACACAAACAAACTCTTCAGCTTTATAATATTAAATATATAATATAGATTGGTAACACGTCGTGCCAATATTATTACTCACAAAGATCCAACTTATACGACTCCTTTGTAGTATGTAAGCTGGTTACACAGTAGATCACGTTACTGCAAATTGCATGCCGTATAATCTAGGGCCGGCCGGCGTCTACTCGTATGCTATAAAAGCTAAGAGTAGCTAACTGTAGGTACGAGGCTCAGATATGGGTAAAGACTTAAGATTCGCAATAAGTAATTGATTAGATGATGCTAAAATGATGAGACGACATTTTCCTAAAATATAGGCTGAACCTAGCAAGTTTAGTTGAGACCGCTGAGAAACTACCAATTAGAACATTGTATTTGCATAAACTGAGTTTAGTTGATCTAATCGCGTTTAGTTTATTTGGTAAAATCGGCTCTTAGGCGTGAAAACGTAACAAATAATTAGACAGACAACTTTCGCGTTTGTAGTAATGGATTATCTCACACACAAATTAGCTAAAACATCAGAGCATTTTTATATTCTTCACGTGCAGAACTATCATTTATATTTAATTCTTAACGTAATCTAACGATTTTGCCTGCGAAAACCTGAGTTTTATTTGTATTGAGATCTTAAAATTGGAGGCAATAATTTGCTTCATACAAGCAAATAAAAAAATGACTTTTATTTTATTGTACTAAGTATGTAAATAAATGTTTTTTAGGTTGAAGAAAAGAAATTAATCGTAATTTTTTAGTCGTGTGTTTCAAAATTTCCAGAAAAAATTTAAAAGTCTGATTACTCAAACTTATCCAATTTGAACCCCAAGTTTTCGGGCAAAAATCGTTTCAAATAAGCCATAGAGCACGCCGTTTTTCGGAATGCACCCAACTACCAGTCAGCCTGTATATAGATACAGATTATCATTTTATAAGGTTGATGCACCTAATAATAACGATTGGTTGATTTTTAAATACGAGAATGAACAATGAATGAATTAATGATATGACTGTGTGTTTCTTGAATTGGTATATTATATAGTTATTATACTATCGTCTAAAATAGTAAAAAGCGTCATTAAACTTATTATATATTTCAAACAACTAAGTAAATATTGAAAGATTTGAATGTGAAAGTGTAAACAACAAAACGTGAGGTTATAAGCAAATGTGAGGGTAAAACTTAATGGAATAAAACCAATGCATAAATTAGACCATATTTTAAAAACTACACGTACATAAATAATGAAAATCATCAGTACACAACATAATCACATTTATCATATTAATAATAAATCAAGAGCAATCAAAACATACCTGACCGTTCAAGTCCGAAGTCAAACCAAAAATTGAACGATCAAGCCTCTTGCGCACTCTTTTATAATGCGGCTTGCTTGTCAGTGGCAGGGAGCGCGTAGTCAACACACAAACTTATTAAACAGGAAGTAACTCAAAAGATGCTCAAATATTATAGAAAAAAGGAATTAGTTATTTCGCCCGCATGTATATTCTAACTTGCGTATCGCCATTACGATACGCAAGTTAGCCGTGTGCCCCGAAGCGTAATGTTATTTTATCCAAAAGCATTTACATAATTACCTCTGACTTCAACGTTAGCATCTGTTGCAGTGCTGCTCAAAATAAATGTCTTTTAAACTTTAGCTCGAAATAATACGTCTGTAATTTTTGCAGTCAGCAAGCTCTTTTAAAGAATGGTACATTATTATGTAAGTAAAATACGTTTTTTATTAGTGAAACACACAGTTATTACAAACATTAAAATATTTATAAACAAACAAACAACTTTGCCACATTATTAAATTAGTTCAGAAATTTAGATAACCTGATAATTCCAAAGCTATTTTTTTTATTCGTCTTTATGTTTAATTTCACTGACGTAATGAAATCTGCATACAGCAGTATTATTTTTACATCGCCAGTATAAAAATGCACTGTTCTCACTTCGGAGACCAACAGACCATGAATTTCGGATGGGCCTCATTTTTTTCACTAGCCGGGCTAAAAACAGCAAAAATCACGTTACAAATAATTTCTTTGATAATTGGGTATTTCCGATTGCTGACTCAGAAAGGTTTGATCAGCAATCCATACTTCTGTATTTATATAATATGTTACAGAATGAACGCAAAACCAGAGAAGCGTTAATTGTACTCACGGGGTCATTATGAACAACTTTTACTATGCGACCAATACTGAAATTGCGAGAAAATATCAAAACATGCAAGTATAAATCGCGAAAGCATAAATGAAATGCAAGCAATATGCGCTACCGTTGGGCATGTGGTCCTTGGTTTAGGCATAGTGTTACCAGGTTTTTTCAATTGGAATGCCAGCCTTAGCCTGAATTTGTGCCTGGTTGAAGGCAAGGTCAACCCCTATTACATGGGCAATGTATCTGCCCAACCCTTCGCGGAATAAACGCGCATAACAAAAAAACTTTTTTACAAAAAGATACTACTGACTTCCAAATAAGAAAACTACAAAGTGAAAAATAACTTTATTTTTGGTAGTCGATGTCTTTCGTAGGTACGATTTTTTTGCGTTATGGACGACTTCCAAAAATAAAGTTATTTTTCGCTTTGTAGTTTTCTTATTTGGAAGTCGGTAGTATTTTTTTGTAAAAACCTTTTTTATTTTTCACTTTTTAGTTGTACCTATCTAATAGGCAAGTTGTTTAGTAAGTTACTTTAACGCCAGAATAGGTAACCCGAATATCATGAAACTTGAACATAACTGGTGAAATGAGTGATCTGCGTACCCCTTAAGACCGTACTGGCGTGATATTATGTTATGAAATAGTATCATCAAGAAACAGACATGCGATTGCAGCAATCCCGAGAGATTTGCCGTTATTTATTGAAGAGTTCTGTTATATATCTTCGCAGTTCTTTATCAGATCTTCATCAAATTAAAATGGGACCAATTACGAAACATACTCTTACAAACAAAAAATAATTTTTAAAAACGGTCTACAATTGACGGGGATATCGGTGAACATACAAAAAAATAATAATGAAGTCGAACATAGAACCTTTTTTGGAAAGTTGGTTAAAAATAGTACATAAAACACTATTTTGGAAAAAGCTAAAAGAAACAAGCTTTTTTATATGTATATAAACATTTTTTTACGCAAGGGTTTACATGAAAAATTGCATTGCCACAAGAAACAAACATGCCAGCAAAATTTCAGCTCAATTGGACCCTGGGAAATGGATCAAATTTAACTTGCAAGGTTTGATTTGGTTACAGAAACCGGGGCAGGTGAAAGTAAATAAAACCAATACATTAATATCACATAATTACATCACACACATCACTTTAATATACATTATCTCTTCGAAGTTAGAGTGAACAGGCTTCATCTGGGTAAGCTCACTCCATCGTCTATTCTATCTCTGTCACCTATGACCTAGACTAGAGTCAAGAGCAAAACCATCTCAAATAAAAAAATAAATAAAAATATAATAAATTTGTAGAAAGCCGTTTTTGTACATTGAAGATATTTTCAAAAAAATAGTAAGGGCGCTAAAAGATAAACAACAGACCCCATTGACAGCATTTTTGGAATTATTGTCTGTTTGTCTGTTTAGTTGTGCACGCATCACGTAAAATTTAGGAAACCAATGTATATAAGTTTTATACATAAAATTGTGCGTAACTTAAGGTATTACTTAGTTTTTGTTTCTCTCCATCAAAAGTGAAGTGAATTGAAAGTATTCAATAATTAAAATATTACAAAACACGCAATTCTGATACTCGGAAAGTTGAACTCCATATTCGATAGATGACGTTGTGAATTTGACGTCATTTTCTGAATGGCGGTGTTAAGATTATCCGCGAAAGAATTACCGTAGAAAAAGATTGGCAGGTAGGGTAGGTAGGGGATAGTTAGGGGACAGGTAGTATTGTAATAAAATCGTTAAGGCTACAATTATTCTTTTATACAAAAACCTTAAACCTATATAACACCACGCCAGTATTCACCGAGGGATAGGCAGAGGGACGCCTCTAGTACACCCACATTTCACTAAGACCTATTTCAAAGCCAATTAGATAGATTTTACCAAGACCTAGCAGAATACTGATTCTAGCCAAAACATTTGCTTTAAAGTCTGTTTTGAGGAAAAAACTTTCAAATTCCTCAGTATCCTTTGGCAAATTATGAACTTCTTTGTTGTTAATTGATTTGTTACTCGTCCACAATCGATTACTAAACTTTTATTATGAATTAACAGTATTATATACTTTTATGAATTATTTGATTTTTCCGTGAATTCATGGGCAGAAAAAAGAAAAATATTTACTTGTGTTGACACGAGAGATAAGCCAAAACAATAAAAAAGAAGACCAGTGCGAGACCAAAAAGGCTCTTATCTCAGCGATAGAGTAGCTTTCTGCTAATTAACTTATTTTAGCACTATGTGTCTATTCTATTCTTTATTATAATCCCCGGCATGTTCACCACATTGAGCGAACAGAATGTGGACGCAACGCGATTGGTCAGTCGATCCTTGTGTCAACTGACCAACCAGTCACGCGCTTGGAACATTCGAAGCGCACCACCAAATAAACCTAAAAAACGACGTCAGCGCATTTAACGACTCTTGCCAACTTACGCGTCAGGGATTAAAACAGTCGTTAAAATGGACACCTACAGAAAATAAAGCGCTCGTGACTGAAAACAAAACACTTATTTTTGGACGCTATCATAGTGCCCATATCTATTTTTATTACACACGACTGTCATTCGTTCTCTACAGACAGACAACGACCGTGTTGACTTCAAATACTGAATGTCGCCAGGAGACCAATTACGGGAACCAGTTTACAAGACATGAGGACAAATCTTTTGGGACCGTTTTAGTTCCGAATGTGTGTTGAGGAGTTTCCTAAAACTCCAATTAAACTTTTTAGCTGACATGGAGTTCGTTCAAAATTCAAAATTCAAAATTTTTTATTTCACATAGGCCTACATGGGCACTTATAAAACGTCGGCAAAAGGTGCACGGTTCGGGTTGGTCGTTTCCTATGGAGAAGAACCGGCAAGAAACTCCATGGTTACTCTTTTAAAATGGTTTGGTTTTACAATATTTCCATGTTACAGCATTAGTACTTAGATATGGGGGGACAACGTAGGCCCGACAATAAGTCGTAAAAACTAAACAAAGTAAATAAAAGATTGTAAAACAAGATGAAAAGTTAACAAATGTTAACAAGCATATCTAGAAATCTAGAAGGCCTACAATGTTCACACATTCACAAAACAATCGGTAAAAGAATCTATACAAAGGTAGTAAAAAGAAAACCGTATATCAAAACTAAATTTAACATGAGGCACAAATGTTGATATCAGTGCTGTAACTATTCTTTGAGAAGGGCGTATAAATATGATTGAAAACCATTGTAAAGAGTCTAATCAAAAGAAGAAAAAATGAGATTGAGAATAGTTAGAGACATCCACATATTTGTGCCGTTTATGAGTTACCAGGGAAGCCACATGCGCAGAAGGAGCTATAGCCAAACTTTTTTATCTTCAACGTAGTCCTTGATTTTATAATATGCTTTTTTAATAAGGACACGTTTGATGTAGTTTTTGAACTTTCCACCGGTCAGTTCTATAACTGCCTTTGGCAACTTGTTATAAAAGCGTATACTGTTTATAAGAAAAGACTTGCTAGTTTTCGTTAATCTGAATTTGGGTATTACAATTTCATGCTTACTGCGTGTATTTAAATTATGGAAGTCGCTTCTAATTTTGAAAAGCCTTCGATTTTTGCGGACATACATAATACATTCCAAAATATAAAGTGAAGGCAGAGTCAGTATATCGATCTCTTTAAATTTTTCTCTGAGTGACTCGCGAGGGCCCATTTTATAGATCGCGCGGACTGCCCTCTTTTGTAGGATGAAAATTGAGTCAACGTCTGCTGCAGACCCCCACAGCAGAATGCCATAAGACATAATACGTTCTGTTAGTTAAAGGAGGCATCTTTTGTCGTATTTGTAGAATACTGAAAGTAAGTTTTTCATTGTCAAAATAGTTTAACCTGTTGTAGATTTCATTGGCGACTAGCTTATTTCCCGCGGCTTCACTCCCGTGGATCACCCCTCAGGACCCGTTATTTTTACGGGATAAAAACACGTAAAATTAAAATTTGGAAAATCCCCGACATATTTTTATTTCATTCTACATAATTTATGTAGTAGTACTTCGACAATCTATTGAACACGTAATTAAAACCCAGTGTCTTGTGAAAACACTCCGATTCAAACAGTAAAGCGCCCATAATTTAAGGTCGGCTGAACCAATTTTTATCAAACATAGCTAAGAACACTCTCATTAAGTCACTTTTCAAACAAACAAAATCTAAATCAAAATCGGTTCACCCGTTTTTGAGTTATGATGCCACAGACAGATATACATATACACAAATACTCAGTTACACATGTCAAATTTATAAAACACCGTTTTGTTACTGCCTATATATTACTCCAGAATAATGTAGCTTTCCATAGGTGGAATAATTAAAAAAACGGTAAAATAGTTTTTGAGTTTATTCATTAAAAACAAACAAACGTACTAATTCCTACAAACAATACATTTAATCCCTTAAAAATAGTTAAAAAGAAAAAAAGGTTTTTTTTTCCATTCCATACCAGCTTTCAGCAGCACTTGTTACCTATTCGTTGTATAGGTAACAAGTGCTGCTCTGTAGTATCTATTGGTCATTGCAATGAAACCAGAGTGCATCAATCAAAACCCACCTACGTATTGCGTGATTGACTGTGTATATTTGAGTATGCTGTTTCAGAGCCACTTCACATTTGATTACAATGAAATGTACGTATTAGGGAGTATATGAAGATAAATGAAGATTTAATCAAATCCCTAAGTCAGATGCTCAATCCACGGCCGATGGTAAAATAACAAATTTGCGGTGTGATTTCCCTAAAAAACCGGCCAAGTGCGTGTCGAACTTCGCCCATTTAGGGTTCCGTACCAAATGTAGAAGACTGAATTTCAAATCATAAATGTGATTTATCAATTTATTGGTATTGGTTGGTAAAATATACGTGATAATAAACATTATCACAAAATTTCGAGTTCATAGGTCAATGAAACTTAAAAAATTCTTAGGAACAAAAATAACTGACTTTGGAGGCTTCTCATTCCTTTGTGTTTTATATTTAAAACAAAAATACAGTATTTTTGTACTTAATAAGTTCTAAACTTTTTTTTTTCTTCGGCCTCCGCCTTAGCTGTATGTCCCCTTAAAAAGACTCAAAAATATTTTTTGAAATAAATTTGTATGGCTTTGGGTCAACAACATGCTTATACTGTGAAAATTTAAAGACTGTAGCTCCAACCGTTTGGCTGTAAAACCTGTGTGACAGATGACGCCCAGACGGACACGTGAGTGACAGCAATAGGACTCCGTTTGGATCCTACGGGTACGGAACCCTAAAAATGCAGAAAAGTCTGCACGAAAGATTGTGTCCACTATAGATGAATAAAATTGTCACACAATAGAACAGCATAACATTTGATACGGCGATAAATTTTCAACGGTTTCGCTAACGTCATACTGAACGCATTCAGTGCTATATCGTGTCTTCGATTTCTTGGCGGGTTCAATGTATCATGTGCTCTGCGTACCGTATTTATCATGTGCATTTGAAGTTATTTGCGTAGCAAGAGATATAGGTTTATTCTCAATAGTACAAGATACCATCGCAAACATCTGCAGGTATTTTGTTTTTGATACAACGGAAACTGAACAGAAATTCCGTGCGTGAGAATAATACTAAAACAAAAAATAAAGGAGATATTGCCAGGCAACCCTGCACCTATATATTACTAACAAGAAAATTATTTTTTACCGAAAAAAATATACCTGCAGATTTTAGTGGGAGGATTAAGCCAATCTGTCACAGACGTATTTATTTGTCCAAGTCTAACCTGTAGACGGCAGAAATCAATCAATGATTTGACAACCAAAACTTGCTGTGCTACTTACGCGTAGCTAGCGTCTACGCCGTAGCAATATTTGCTACAACGCTACGGCGTAGCAAATACGAGTTGAGGCATTATTAATGTTTTTTCATGAAGGCACTTCCCCGTGATATTTATGAAAAGTCTAAATTAGACATTTGGAATTTAAAACAATCTTCATTTCTCGGTAACATAGTCATCAATATTCATTTGTCGGTAACATAGAATTAAAATGAAATGTCAAAATTTCGCAAGAGAAAGAGAATCTTTATATATAAAAGAAAGTCGTGTTAGTTACACTATTTATAACTCATGAACGGCTGAACCGATTTGGCTGAAAATTGGTGGGGAGGTAGCTTAGAACCAGGAGGCGGACATAGAATACTTTATATCCTTTTTTTTTTTTTTTTTCATATGTTCGTCATTGCGGTCGGCCAGATCTCTTTATTACTTTTACCATTATTAATTAGGGTAGGGTATGTAGGGTAGGTAGGATAGGTAGGATAGGTAGGGTAGATAGGGTAGGTAGGGTAGGTAGGGTAGGTAGGGTAGGTAGGGTAGGTAGGGTAGGTAGGGTAGGTAGGGTAGGTAGGGTAGGTAGGCAGTTGACGGGAGCGAAGCCACGGGTACAGCTAGTTAATTAATAAAACAAGTTTCGTCTGGCTGATGTAACAAGCGCGAAAGGATTAATAATAGAAATAGTAACCCAAAAATGTTGGTAAATTAAAGAGAGAATCAAACTGAAAAAAAGGTATTCATTTGGTTTGAGTGTGAATCAGCTCTTCAAAATTATTACTTCTATGGAGGGATTGTTATCAAAATAGTCTTATAAGATACGATGTTTTGACCACCACCCCTGAATAAAATGAATTGACCACATCATCGCTTACCTTCAGGTGAGATAGTGGTCAAGCGCGAGCCTATTGATAATAAAAAAAATGATTATTAACATATTATAAATGGGAAAATTTGGATGGATGTGTGTGTGGATGTGTAGATGTATGTTTGTTACTCAATCACGGCAGAACAGCCGAACCGAACTGGATGAAATTTGGCACAGAGATAGATTATAGTCTGGAATAGCACATAGACTATTTTTTCCCCAGTTTAATGTTCCCTTGGGTTGATAAAATACATATCAAGCGGGCGAAGCCGCTGGCAGGAGCCAGTTCTCTATAAAAAATCGTTAAAACTGACACCCAAAGAAAATACTCGTAGTTTACACGTGTCTGAAAACAACATAACATTACTTTTTGGACGCTATCATAGCACATATATATTTTTATTACTAACGACTCTCAATGGTTATCTTCAGACAGACAAAGTTTCGGCTTCGAATATTGAAAGTCGACAGGCTCTATTGTTATAAGGCATAAGGACAAATCTTTTGGGGACAATTTTTGTGCCGAATGTGTGTGATAGGAAATTCCAATTAAACTGTTTAGCTGACATGTTCTTACTTTTAGATATAGGAGAACCTTTTGGCGAAAAAGAAAATAAGGCCGGTATTCCAACAGCATTGACTCATGCTCAACTCAAAAAACAGTGATTGGTTGATCTATCATTAACGTGGTCAGTATCCAAGAACCCAAACGTTACCAAAATCGTTCAACACAAAATCTGTACAATTGAGTGGTGTTAGTATGTACTTACACCATGCCCATATTTGCTAACTTAGACTTTTAATTTCATTATTTACACCTATTAATGACACTGCTGTGATCAAATTTCAGTCTTGTGAGTAGTGAGTGACTGAGGTGAGTCCTCACCCAAGGACCAGCTCTGAGACTATTGTAATTACTAATTACGCTTTCAATAATATTTAATTATTTATTTATTAGTTTATTCTCGCATTGGAACGCCTTGCAGCAATTACACCAATGGAGCACAATCTTATAATAAACTAACTATTAGAGTCCAGGTTTCCTCACGATGTTTTCCTTCACCATTGTCAGCAATGTCCAAGATAAACTTGGAAAGTACATATGGATTGAAAAAGTCACATTGGTACTTGCCCGGATTCGAACCCACGACCTCAAGCACGAGAGGCGAGATCTTAGCCACTGGGCCACCACGACACGGTTCTTTAGTTGACCGTTCAAGTATATACTAAAACTAATCAATACCTACCACACGTTTTGTATAGAAAGGTTCAATAACTTCCGGACCTGTAGCCAAGTTGAAAATCTACAATCGATAATGTTAGTAGAAAACGAATCAATGTATGGGAATGAAACATCTGAACGTTAAGTCAAGTGGTCAGACCATACAAATAGACGTTAACGATTGTAGAAAGAGATTTGATTCGAAACGTTTGTAATTTGGCTATGGAGGCTGGGGTGTCTGGGATCTTGCTCTATTGAGTACAAATATCTTAAGCTACAACCAATCACAACTGCCAATTTTGAGTTTGAGTTGCGCATGAGTTTACGTGGCTGAAATACAGGCCTAAGTACTTCAGAGTCAAAGTAGGTTTACCTGATGTCGATTTTATTGGTGATTCTTATCAAGTTGATTGGGAGACTGTTTTGTCGAGAATGTTTTCGCTATTATTGTTTACTGTAGCTTTTATTTCGCGCAGTAAGTAATAGTTACTTGCTTGAAGGTCAAATGTTAACTAAGTGGACTGTATGCTTTGTTGTTAGGTTGCTTGAAGTGATACGACTCGCTTGATTTAATAATCCTTTACTCTATATTAACACAGTTACAGATTCACGTGGCGGCTCATCGAGCTCAGTAGAGCAAAGAGAGATTGAAGACTCTTTACAACACACAAACCAAAAACACTATACACCTTGTGTTGCCATAAACAACTCTATCTACAGGAATTTGCTCGAAGGAGTTTCGCATACAAACTTTCATCTTCTATTTAACTCCTTTAAGGGTTCAATTTTCAAAAACTCTTCTGTACTTCTCAACATCATTTCATATGGAATTGTTATGTGCTGTGGAACAAAATAAAGAAAATACGGTTGCTTGAGTCAACAATATCTAGGGATAAGCAAACATAACAAAAACAAAATAGTAAAAAAAAAGCTTTCCTGTTCTGTTGTATCTTTTTGCTGTCCCTTTCTGTTGTGTGCGTTGTTTGTCAGGGAATTAAGATTTTTGTATGAGGAAGTTAGTACGTCTAAAAAAATCCTGTTTTACCTTCAACCCAGCGTCTGTTTTAAAGAGAAATTCAACGCAATGTACCCATCCGCCATCACAGTACAGTTGCTCATATTTTAAGGCTATATAATTTCGGCGACCTATGACCTGTTCACAGATAATATAATACTAGCATAACCTGGTGAAGGTCGCGGGAATCCGCCGCCTGTTATAAACTCATAGCCGGTCGATGTGGCGACGCTTTGGGGAGGCCATGTCCAGTAAATGACGGCTTTAGACTGAAAAGATGACGAACAAACTGTCTTCTGTCTGAACGGCATTGTGTAAACCAGACATTAGAAGGTTCATCGTGAAAATTCATTGACCGATTATAAGCAGGGGTTGGGGTAAGGGGTTGTGTGGATAAGTCTGCGTATCTGATGCCTGGGTATCGGATGCCTGGGTATTCACGAGGGATCGCTGTGAATGACACCGTTATGCTTTATCTAAAGCTCGGTCTTAGCTCAGCTTCGCATAAAAGTAACGCTGAAATTTAACACGCATAACGAAATTCAGTATTTTATTTGATTGCATCTTGCCCAGTGACTATAATGAAATCTTGCAAGTTATATTTGACCTAATTCCCGGTCTTGGATTGAGCTGAAATTTGTCACACACGTTTCTTTCTCGTGACATTTTTTTTATAGACGCTTGTGTTCAAACTTTTTTTTAGTGTAAAATTACTGGTACTGGCAAAATGTGAGTGTATTAAAGGAAAATCTCTGTTAAAGCCTTCGGGAAATAGATATTGTGTTATTTGTGTTCTATAATGATACCGACACTATAATTTGTACTGAAATAATGTTTTTAGAAAAGATTATTTTTTGCTACGTTTTGTCAGTGACTTTAGTGATATTATTAACAACTTATGAGCAGTGGTGGCCCACCCAGCCAAACAGCCCCGACTTATGTGTCGTAGGTCGTGGGTTCGAACCCAGGCAGGCGCTTTAATTTTTGTAAATTATTTTGTCACCACTGCTCCAAAAACGGTGAAGGAAAACATCGTGAGGAAACCGACACTTCCTAGAACCAAAAATTCGAAGTGACATCCACTAACCCGCACCGGGCCTGCGTGGTGGATTAAGGCCCCATCCCCATTCCCTTCCTTTCTTCCTTTGCTCATTCCCTCTCTCACAGAGAGGAGGCCTGTATCCCAGCAATGGGAACTTTAAAAGGCTGCTGATGATGATAACGATTTTATTTAAAAAGTTAGGCTCTAATCTTGTGTCTCACAATTTCCTAGCTTAAAGTTGTCAAAAAATAAAAGGCATTTTGACAGCTATAAAAATACTTATTATTAATTAAACTTGATGTTTGTGAATGATACTCGTTGTTATAGTGTATGGGTAACATAGTAATTAATTAGGATTATGAATTTTCTTACGTAGAAAGTTAACGTGGCATACATGCATGGATTACTGTTCTCATCTCTGGGACGGATCTGCCAAATACCAGCTTGATGCACTAGAGTCGATCGAAAAGCGGGCCAAGAGACTTATCGGCAATGAGGCACTGTTCAATTCAAAGCTCCAGAGCCTTGAACATCGTCGCCGAGTTGCCAGCTTGTCGGTTCTTATCGGTTACATTTCGGGGAGTGTGCGATGAAATTGCATGATTTAATTCCGCCCAGCCCGTTCCATCATCGGACAACCAGACGCACGGCGATGCATCGTCCGATGCATGGTGGACATCCCACCCATACGCACAAAACTTTTTGGGGACACTTTTATTATGCGTACAGCTAAGGAGTGGAATTCCCTGCCGGAGTCTGCGTTTCCCGATAGCTACAATCTAGGGGTCTTTAAGTCAAGATTGAATAGGTTACTTCTAGGCAAGCGAGTTTCACCGTCGACCACATCATCGCTTACCATCAGCTGAGATAGTGGTCAAGCGCGAGCCTATTGATAATAAAAAAAATAATGAGAAACGTCAACGGGCTTCTTATATTGTGACGGCTTTAGTGACATTATATTCTGCTTTTGGCTTGGCAATATCATGGTTTTAGTATCAAAGTGTTTTACTTTTATAGTAGCAGTGTCTCTTTACCATATTACTCGCATTGTATATATATACATTGATTTTCCTAACAATAACCACATTGAGCGCTCGTAAGCATACATTTGTATGATAATATTATCGCAGAATAATCACCGATTTGCGCTGTCGAGCTTGGTTATAGCACAGTTTTATTGGCTATTCTATGGTTGTAAATAAGGGCTTTGCCTCTTATTCCCAATCCATGAGGACAGCCCTTGTCCGAAGCATTTGTCAGTAAGACCAATTTAATATTCGTTTTGTGAATGCTAAAACACCTCTCTAAATAATTAAATGCTAATGAAGAATTGAACATTACATTTCTAACATTCAGGCCCAATTCAAATTTATGTTACAATTGAAAATGTACCTTATGTTTGAATGTTATCTATTAATTGTTGGCTATGGTCTGCAATAGTTCCATGGATGTAAATAAGTGCTTTTCCTATTTTTCCCGATCCCTGGGGACAGCCCTTGTCCGAAACATTTGTCAGTACGATCAATTAAATATTCATGTCATGAATAGTAAAACACCTCTCTAAATAATTAAATGCTAATGAAGAATTGAAGATTACTTGTCTAACAATTTTGTTACATTTAAAAATGGACCTTATGTTTAGAAGCCTTTAAGTTATGGATTGACTGTTCACTATGGTCTGCCTGAATGGAGGCCCATACATACCAATACGTGCTAAAATGCGTTGATCGAAAGGTTCACAAAATTTTCCGATATTTAATCCATTTCTTATTACCAAAACGACGTCATTACTTCACCAATAATCGTACAAGCATATGGGGGTATACGCCTCCAATTATCACTTACATTGAAATAAATGGTCGTTTTATTTGCTGTCCAAATAAAAGGCTCTCAAGGATTATTTATAAGGCCATTATCAACAGGCGAATTGCCGCTAAAAGCGCTAATTAGCCCATAGGTCCCACAGCGGAAACCTTGGCTTATAATTAAGACGGATTCATTTACTGCCTCCTTCAGCGACGAAACTTGATTATTAACGTGTCTAGTTTGTTCAACTCTTGAAAGCATTACAAAGAACTTTCACTTTTGCTAACGAGTTTAAATGAAAGCAATTTAGGAATTTTTGTTACAATTAAAAGGATTTAATTATTTTTTAAAGATGTTCGTTAAATTGGATGCGTTTCTTTAGTCGTAAGCATAATAATATTGCAACCACCTTCATTGTATATGACACTACGTCACTACCCTTTTAAATGTTTATCGTTTGTGAGGCCTCTTAAAATCGAAATAAATAAAATACCAATCAAAAAACGCCGTTTATTGCAATGTATTTTTACTCTTAATTATTTATTGTCTCATTGGTTTGACTTTTAATAGATATCAAATTCCGATAAAACTGCGATTCATTTATCATCATACTTCGCCAATAAATAACTTTTATACCATTCCCCCTCTAAAAAGCTTATTTTATTCACTGAAAACAGTGAATAAAAAGCACTTTTAATCACTGTTTTGGTGTTTGAATTTAGAACACACCAATACATAATCTACCTCCAACTCAATGCTATACAACCTCCTTGCGCATAAAATTCTCGATGCAAACTTCTTGTGCAAAGAATATTCGATTTTAAAACTTCTTTGTCGATTTAATTTTGAGTTTGTTTATATTTAGGATTTTAATAATGATGTTGATTTTGGTCTAGGATATTTAGTGAATACTTATTTAGATTGTAATTCTGATATTAATTGCATTGGTGCTTAATTAATTATAATTATGTAACGTAACGGAGGTGGTCACTAGCGTCTGAAACACACTAGCTCAGCTTAAATTTACAAAATTGTGGAATCCTGAGGTTTCTCATTTTTCAAAAAATTTAAGGTAATTAACCACTTATTTATTTATTATTATCCCTAGTGCTTTTTGCTTAAATCTTTCTTTTTCTCGTAGTCATGGTATAAAATATAGTATGCAACTCTTGAATAAAACGGATTTATATCGAGGACCATGAATCACTCGCGTCGCTCAGGATTCTAATACTTGAATCACTCGCTATGCTCGTGATTCAATCATCATGAATCACTCCCTACGGTCGTGATTCAGTTTTTAGAATCCTTCACTTGTTCGTGATTCATCAATGGCCCTCGCTTTAAATCCGTCCTTTATTCACTAGTTGCATAATATACTATTACTGCATAAGGTTTCTTTGCCAAGATTTTCTGTATAAAAGATAAAGTTTTAAATAAAATACTTTCTACGGTGAACACTTGTATCTTGGAACCAAGTATCGCGATCGTGGCGTCCCAAGCGATTTGAAAGATGTTTCATCCACAGGTGAATAAAATTCTCACCGCAGTAAACCAACGGTTTACAAGGAAGCTTTTTGTTTTTACAACGAAATCTCTACAAATATATTAAGTGTTTGAAACGGTTTGTTTGGGATAATAAAAAGAAGTAGTAAAATGAATACAACCTATCAACTATGTAACAGTTAGCCTAAGATCCCGCCGTTGCAATCTGCAGGTATTTTTTTTGATAGAACTTAATGTTCATGAATGAGTAGAATAGACTGCTGCAGGGTTGCCTGGCATTCGTAGATCCTGGATTCCATACTAAGTGTTGTGAATTCCAAAAGAAAATTAATTAGGGATTCTTATTCCTTGAAAGATTTTAAAGCTGCTTTAGGTGGTGTTCATAATTTTGCTTGAACATATTTCACATAAACACAGGCACACAGCTAACCCACTAACATTAAACAAACAAATTATATATTCAGGTATCTTCAGTCCTTCACAGTATTTCATTAATTTTGTAGCCTTGCCTGGGACGGATAAACAAGCGTCTTACGACCACAAAGTTAGCAAATATGTGTAATTTGGAAAGGCCGCAAGATCATTACTATTAGTATATAAAACGTAATTATGAGACCAAAATATCACTGATAATATTTATATTACTTCAGCGAGTTAATTTCAGACAGATTTACTGTAACAAAGGGTGTTTTCTAAAACATTTAACGAGGTTTGGGGTGAAAGAAATCCCTTTCAAGTGTCTGTAGAGATATGACCGCGTCGTTCCAATTCGCTCGTTCTTCACTCGAGTTGTCCTCCGTGTTGGGTAACAAATGTTTTGTTTTGTTTATGTAATTCACGATTCAAGGAGACAAACAAGGTGTGTTCAAAAGGATAATTTTCCTCTTTTTTACGAGAATTGCGTAAAAAAAGAGTAACAGTAAAAGTGAGTTACGGCTTGGGAGATTAATTTTGTTAACATGATTGAAAAATATAAACAGAGAATAGACATCGTTTTGGGTTTTGATTTTAATATTCGACCTCATTATATTTCATTCTCTTTATACTATACAACCAAATTATCATATTTTTTAAATTATTCTTTTCTTTCAGTCGGGTATCACTCCCTCTACGGTAACATAAAATGCCAATAAATGCAAGTTCAGTCCGTATAATTGAAATTTATTCAATGGATATCCAGATAATAGTCAATAAAATGGTCAGGAAAAGTCGTTTATTCGGTTCGCATATCGTAATTTTGGTGGACTTTATGACCCATAAATAACATTAGAGATAGCAGGAATTTTGATATTGCGGGAAATGTCACATACCATTATGAGGTAATCTATATTCGAAGCTTATTAAGCCATATAAACTCTGCCCAATTTTTGGCAAATTTGCATTGTTGGTATTATTATACGAAAAAAATAAATAAATGAAATGATGTTTCGACTTGAATGATGTGCAAACATAATAAAAAATAATATTTGATGCCAAATACCATCTCATAAACCTGCATAGGTCCATAGATAAAACCTAAATTTCTATACCAGGAGTACTTAATGTAATGGCATTCTATGAGTATACCAAGAATTGCAAAGTAATAAGATCGAGTGCCGGTATATTCTTTTGTTTCTGTATAAGCAATACGCCACAAAATAGGAAGGGGCCGCCGCTAGCGTACATTGTGAACACGCTCAAAGCAAAGCTTGAATGGACTCCTTGTGGATTTCGCTGACCCATGCTGTACTGGTCTATTCTACAAGAAGTAATAACATTTGCACAATGTTATGCGGAGACACTCGGGGATGCTGGACACTTTGTAGACACGTTGCTTATACAAGAATTGTATGCATTCGTCGAAGTTTTATTCTAGTTTTGATTTATTTATCGACGGGATTCAGGCATATTTTATTACTAAATTCTGACAGTGGCTTCGCCCGCATGAAAGTGTTTTCATATCCACTAAAGGAACAATATACCGGAATGAAAAGTAGCCTATGTGCTGTTCCAGACTATGATCTATGTCTGTGCCAAATTTCATCCTGATCCGTTCAGCCGTTCTAGCGTGATATGATCATGACCATGATGTCATAAATTAAAATTTAATTTAATTGGCAAATCTGACGAAGAAATTGTGGGCTTGTGCTAAATCAGGAGACTTTGAAATAGCGTCAAAATTGAAGCTTGTAAAGGTTCGTTCAGATTAGTCCTAGGCTATATCAGACTATGTATTAAGATCGGTTTAACGGCTAAGGCGTGAAAACTTAACAAATAAACAAAATTACTTTAGCTCTAGACTATTAGTATGGATGCTACTAAACGATACATAAATCCTCGCTGAATTTATCTTCTCGTCATTGAATAACTTGGACAGCTGTCGCGCCGTCTGACAACTCAGAATGCCACGCTTTGGCCGAACAAATATAGGCTTCATAATTCTTTTAAAACACTGTTTCCCAAACTTTTTTTTTACCTGAAGCCATATTATTTTTTTTGTTGTTGGTAACCAGAAGTCGAAGTCAATGTGAGAGACGCTCAAACATTGTAATAGAAAATACAACTTAATTTTTTATGTTTTATAAGTTAAACCTTTCGTGGACCACATTTTGGTTCTTGTGGACTGCAGGTTGGGAACCAATGTTTTTAACCGTTTCAGCAATTTTTCTATTTGTCTGATTTTCGTCCATTAACATCAAAATAATTATGTTTAACTGTCTAGAAACATTAAAAAGAAAATAAAGTTAATTTAGTAATATATTTGTTGGTCTTTAAAGACTCGTTTATAAGTTTTTATGTGTTATTGCAGTTACAATTAGTTTTTAAGTGAATTTTACTAACTTAAGGTTCTTATTCCTTTAATAGTTCAGGCGTCTTTGCTTTTAATTTCATCACCCAAGTTGGTTAAGTTCTATTAAAAAGTTTATAAATAAGCTTCAGAACATAAATATTTATTGAATTAGTGAGAAGTATGTATTATTCGAAGATATAGTACTTGTGTGTAACCTTTTTTATTTATTTTTGTTTGTTTACGGTGGTAACACTTCAAAATGCGCCTGGCATTTTGGGGTTAATACCAGGGAGTGTGGGATTATAACGTCACTAAAATCACCACAGTGATCACCATCAGCACGTAGAAGGGACCCCGTGATCTCTCAAAAGACCTCGCCGGAACCCGCTCTGTGTAACACTTGTTAGGGCACATCCCAGGGGAGATTCATTGAGCACCTCCCCTGGGCCTCGCTATGCGCGGCAGCACGTGATCACTGTGCCACCGTTTTTCCTGGAGTCACTTAGTGGGCGAACAGAGTGCCCAATCGCCCGCCTGCCCGATACTGACGGGGTTTTAGCGTTTTGGGCATCGAGGCAGTTGCCTCAACGAAGCCTTATTCTCTGAGTGGGATTGGTCCTCTCACGATCCTGTTCGGCAGCCTCCTTCTGTACCATCACGGTTTCACATAAGGAGGCCATTTCCCTCCAGTTTTCTGTCTCTGCCAGCATGACCATGCCAGTTGTGACTGCTGGCAGAGACAGGTCTCGCCCGATCCTGGCGACCAAGGCCTGCCGCTCAAAGGTCCACGCAGGGCACTCCTCGAGCGTGTGCCGTGCAGAGTCAAGGTCGCTTCCGCAGTGATGGCAATTTGTCGTGGTCTTTCACTAAATCGTATTCAGGTACTCACCGAAGCAACCGTGCCCGGTGAGTACCTGAGTTAGCCTGCAGGAGATGCGCTCCTCTCTCTTCAGCCAGGCTTCGAAGTGCGGCGGGACGGCTTCGATAACGCACTTGCGCGAAAATTGTGGCTGCTGTAAGCGCTCGCGCCACCGCTCGAGCACGTGTGCCGCCTCAGCGTTACTACAGCAATTTCTGGCACGCTATCACCATTCTGGCGGATGGCGCGTATTCGGTTATAAGCCTTCGCGTCCATGTCCGCCAGAATGTCCAGCAGAGAAAGTACTTGCAACCTACAAGGTTTAAGATATAAAGCGATAGGTACCTACCTTGTAATATCTTGTGTTTTTGCAGTCCGCGATGATCTTGTTTATCTCGGTATTTGATATTTTATTTCATATTGCAACATTATGCCGAGATAGGGCCCTTTTTTTGTTAATCTTATGAATATTAATTGTGTGTGTCCCAAATAAATATTTTTCTATTTTTATGAGTTTTACCTACATATTTATCTTCAAACTACCAAATGCCGTGAGAAGATAAGTTGTAGCTATATGTACGTGGGTTCGCTATATTTTCGACGAAACGTGCAAGGAGGCTGGAATGGAGCCTGCGTTATCTGCGATCGTCGTCACGTGTTCGGATAAAAAATCTATTAACTTTGTTTATCTAATTAAATCTTTGAACCAAAATATAAATTAGTGCTTAGGCGTGTAGATTACTTGTATTTGTAACTCTGAATCTGTGAGAAATAATCGAAAGAAAATAATAGTGATCTTATTTGTTTTGTAACCCTGGCTGCTGACCAAGAGCTTAGCTATGTTAGTCGTGTAGCTGAGGTATTTTCTAAACTTTTTGTATATTGTGTAGACTGAAAACTGTTAAATAATTATGATAAATGATTTTAAATGATAAATGATTTTATTTCTGTAAGTAGGTTTGTACAAACACTTTTACATGTCGATCATATTTTTAAAACTAGATGAAGTCGGCGTTTCCTATCTGACTACTCTGAGAAGAAAGGCCGAAACAAACTCAGAGGTCACAGTCTCTTTTAAGGTCCAGACAAAATCTTTGTTAGATCATGTGAAGACCATGTAGACTGAAGTCTGAAATGGTCTTTTTAGGAAAGAACCAGCCAGATTGAGTGGACCTGTCCAGTCAGTGCACGCATTTGTCAATAACCGTGCAGCTCAACTCAGAAATTAAGGAGCTCAACGATTCGACGAACAATACCAAAGAAAGGACATTCGGGTAGGCCGCATAAACTACTCAAACTGCCAGACCATGATTAAAACTAATTTGGATAAATTAAATTAAAAAACAAACAAAAATTGAATCCACATTGTCTTCACATTCACAACAATTAAAATAAACTAAGAAAAAAAAATATAATACTTTAAAAAGTAAATATTCTTGTCATTGCAAGAAAACAAAAAAACAAAATTCACGTTGAAAAATATATAAAAAAAAAAAAAAAACAAATTAATTGGAGCAGCTCAATCCCAAGCCTGTTTGTCCTCAACGTAATCTTTTATTGTATAAAACGCTTTCTGGCACAACTTATGTTTAATGAATGTTTTAAATTTATTAACACTTAGATCTTGTACGTGGCTTGGAAGCTTATTATAAAAGTGTACACATTGACATCTAAACGAGCCACCTATTTTCTTGAGCCTTGTTGCAGGTACTACAAATTTGTGTTTGTTTCTAGTATTTATGTTATGGATATCACTGTATTTTTTAAACAATTTTATATTTTTATGGGCATATAAAAGATTTTCATAAATATACTGAGAAGGCACTGTCATTACATTAATCTCCTTAAATTTCTCTCTGAGAGAGTGTCTCGGGCTTAATTTATAAATCGATCGAACAGCTCTTTTCTGCAAAACAAAGATAGTCTGGATGTCGGCGGCATTTCCCCACAACAGAATACCGTACGACATTACACTATGAAAATAGCTAAAATATACTAAACGGACAGCCCGTTTCTCTCTCTATGTCAGTTAAATTACGAATTTTCCTAACAGCATATGCTGCGGAGCTTAGTTTTTTCGACAATTTATCTATATGTGGGCCCCACTGAAGCTTAGCATCCAAAGTTAAGCCTAAGAATACTGTGCTATTTTCAGGATTCAATTCTTCGCCCTTTACCAACACATCAGTTTTCACCTGCCTAACGTGAGGTAGGGTAAACTTAATACATTTGGTTTTTTTTCCATTAAGTAGTAAATTATTAACATTGAACCAGTGAACTACTTTTGAGATCGCGCTATTTACATCGTCAGTAACCAGCTGCTGACGTTTGAGTTTAAACAAAAGTGAAGTATCATCCGCGAACAACACTATATCATGGTTATCGTTTATGAGGTAAGGCAAGTCATTAATGTAAATAAGAAACAAGAAAGGACCAAGAATCGAGCCCTGCGGGACGCCCATCATTACTATAGATCCGGGAGATCTTTTTCCATTAACGTCAACGCTCTGAATCCTATTACTCAAGTATGAAGTGAAAAGATCCAGAGCGCTGTTCCGGATTCCGTAGTGGCGGAGTTTCCTGATTAGCGTATCATGAAGAACACAATCAAAAAATGCCTTGGACAAATCACAAAAGATTCCCAAGGCATCGCACTTATCTTCCCATGCATTATAAATATGTCCTAAAAGCTCAACACCGGCATCAGTAGTTGAACGACCCCTTGTAAAACCGAACTGTTTGCTATGTAATAATTTATGTTTATTAAAAAATCTTTGCAGTTGCTCTAAAATTAATTTCTCAAATATTTTACTAAACGTAGGTAGTACTGAAATAGGTCTATAATTTGAAGGGTCTGATGTACTACCTGATTTAAATAATGGTATTATTTTACTATTTTTCATAAGGTCAGGAAACTCCCCACAGTCGATACAATTATTAAAGATAATAGCTAAACTAGGTGCGACAATATCAATAATAGACTTAGCAACTTCTACAGAATGACCCCACAGATCTGCAGTCTTTTTAACATTTAAAGTGTGAAAGGTTTTAATTATGTCTCTACAAGTAATATGTTCAAAGAGAAATTCCGAATCGCAAACATTAACATTTTCTTTTAGCAAAGACTCAGCAACAGAAGGTGATGAGTTTAGGGATTTAGTAGTTGAAATGGGAATATCTGAAAAGAAATTTTCAAAAGCCACTGCGACTTGTGAATCTGATTTTATGATGTTGTCATTAATGGACAGGCTGTAGTCAATATTTCGGTTAACAGATCTTCCCGTTTCACTATTAATAATATTCCAAGTCGTTTTAATAACGTTACTACTATTTTTAATCTTCGAACTCAAATAACGCGACTTGGCCAAACAACAAACTTTTTTAAATAATTTTGAATAATTTCTAACATATAAATTAAATTCAGCAGTGTTAACAAAAGTCCTTTCATTGTACAACTCATAAAGCCGTTTCCTACTTTTATGAATACCAATGGTAGCCCAATCACTGAATGATGCATTACCATTAACCGAGATAGTCTTGGGAATAATATGGAAAATATACTTCAGCTATGCGAGCTACGCTAACTTAGCTTATTTCCTAGTCTACAACAGACTGTTAGGGCGAAAATCGTCGTCATTGTCATTAGCCTTTTAATGTTCCCACTGCTGGAACACAGGCCTCCTCTCTGTGAGTGGGAATTGGCTATAATCCACAACCCAGGCCCAGTGCTGATTGGTAGATGTCAAATGTCTTAATTTTTTTGGTTCTAGGACATGCCGGTTTCCTAACGATGTTTTCCTTCATCGTTTTGAGAGCAGTGGTGATGAAATAATTTACACAAAGTAAAGCACCTGCCTGGGTTCGAACCCATGACCTAAAACTTGTAAGTCGCGGTCGTTACCACTGGGCCACCACTGCTCTCAAGAGCAAAATTCACAAGCATTATAATGCGTTCCGATTGGTGAATGCCACAATGGCATGCTAGTATTATAACTTGCAAACTGTTTTGCAAGTTACCGGCATGTGTACTCTACCAAAATTAAAGAGTCTAAAGTTTTTTTGTAGAAGAAGTTTTATCATCCTCGACTAGCTTAATCTTTACTTTAGTTTCTATGCTATAGAATATAGATTAAATCAGTCGACAAGCATTGACCTTCTTCTATAAAGACATTTTGTACTCTTTAATTTTGGTATAGTACGACTGCACTTTTAACCCTTGACTGTACAGTTAAGGGTCATAAGTTTAGTCACACTATCAAAACAGCAGAGACAATTTTTTTTAGGCGGTTATATTTCAACTTTTCATGGTTAGTACATATAATCTATACTTATTTCCTATACAAAATATTAAACCAGTTATGGATAATTTAACTTCTTCTACAAAAACTAGCCATTTGAGTATGACTGCACTTTTGACCCTTGACTGTACATTCATCCTCAAGCTCGTAAACATATACAAAAACTGTTTCAATTATGGACACATAAAAGTCCGATTCTTTGCTCGATAAAGGCCCGATACACAAGAACAATACAAAAAAGGAACGTTTTTCCCTTTTGTTTCAATTTCATGCTAGAACAGAATATAATAAAAAAAGATTGTATGAAACTTTCGCCGTTCGATGTTGATAGCAAACGCCTGATTTTTTTGGCTTTGATGGATCGTCTATGGATTAAGTTTCTGTCCAAATGTTGTTTCGATGGATACGCTTTGGTTTACTCTTGAAAGATTAAGTGGCTATTTGACGTCTGTTCGAAACCAATGAAGAGGGGAAAACGTCAATTTTGTTGAACAAAGTCATATTTATTAAATATCTTTTGCCCGCGGCTCCAACCAAGTTGAATTAGTTTTTCCCCAATATCTTTGGAAACCATAGCCTATCTGTTATTGTGATGTATAGGCTATATTACTGTTAATTAAGAGTAGGAACATCCATACTCACAAACTTTCACATTTAAATATTTAGTAGGAAGGATTAATTAAGATATCTATTTATAGATGCAGTGTTCTGGGAAATCTACAACTGAAGAAATTAAAATTTTCTTTACACACGTGTTCTAATTCTACACATTGGTTGTAACATTTCTCCAGAGTCTAGGTTAGAATTAAAAGCTGGAAACGGGAGCAAACGTTATGTTCCTATGACAGGGCAATTTCCTACAAAGTGTGATAAAGATATTGTCTATATACGAGTATATAGACTTATGTTCCGTGGATTTTCTTTTTACCCAATTGCGAGATAGAAAAGATTAGGTTATGTTTTTTCAAATATTTGGTTCAAACTACGTTTTTGTTCAAGTCCTTAATTCTTTATTGTACACCAAAAACAACATTACTATTATAGTGATAATAAAGTTCATGTACAAAGGCGAGCTAAACTCAATGTTGAGTTCTCTTACAGCAAACCCTAGGGTGACAGAGAAAGATGACATTATAGAGGGCAGGATCCAGTGTAAAATTTCACAATAACTTATGACGAATTAAATAAAATATACTTACATAAATACATATTTTTATATACATACTAATATTATGTCATTGCGCAAGGAAAATCTCTTTAAACTTCCTCTTGAAGACCTCCAGAGAAGGGCTGTCGCATAGGGAGTGCGGGAGAGAGTTCCAGAGACGCACTACAGTAGCAGAGAAAGAGCCATCATAGCGAGTGGAAGTGTTTCGTGGAGGGCAATGGAGAAGAGAAGTCCTACCTATGTACCTAAAGTTAAATTAATATGATTAAAAATAAACTTTTTATAGCAAACTTTGAAAACCCTTTCATTTGATTTCCATATCATAGGAAGGCATAAAATAATTTGTCGTCATCTTTGGAGTCCACCATATTGAATATTGCTTTGGCCAAACGCAAACGTGTATGCAACATTTCAGCTCAATCAGTTTTGTTTGCGTTTAACTGTTTTAAAATTCAGTTGCAAGTGTAGTCCCTACATACCTACTAACTGACAAGGCAAGTTAATAAAAGCTTGTAAAATCTACGGATGCCTCTGTAATTTAATTTAAAAAAAGCCATGACAATCCCTAAACAAAATTGCGTACATTCCTATGTCAACGTTCACTGCATAATAAGGTTGATAGCCGGTTCAATCCCTCCGAATAGCAGGTTAATGTATGTAGATTTGTGCCAATGGATCATTCGCTCGCAATTTTCATTCGCATTTTGAAATAAGAGAATGTTTTTATCGTGTTGTTTTCGTTTACAGAATTAGGTGGTGATGAATATTGAATCCTGGGTGTTTTTATTGGGGCATTTATTTTAATACGCATTACCCATAACCGCGTGCGTGTATTACTAGATGTATAGATATTAAACGAAGCAAAATGAATATATGAGAATCGTTGCAGTGGCGTACTGTAGTATCTGCCTACTACTGTAGTTAATGTATGTATTATTTTGATAGGGACGTAAATAAAAGAGGTGTTGCAGTATATCAAGTTGGTTATGTCCAATGTTCTTACAGGCTGGTATCTCATCTCATTGTATTTTCAACTAAGGATTTCCCTGATGTAGTCCATGTTACTTGATACCTATATCGTGAGTGTCTTCGACGAGCTTCATTGCCTCGGCGCGTTTCAGCTGGTCGCCAATGTTGATTCTGGTTTTCAGTGGTTTGGGAATAGTGCGGTGGGATTGACCCAATTAAAAATCAAGAGTGAATAGGTAACTTCTTTGCAAGTGTGCTCCATCGTTGATAACGGTGAAAGTGAAGTGGAAATCTCTGCTGTAGTCCATGTTTCTTGATACTGCTCCATCATCGACCGCATCATCGTTTGCCACGGGGTAAGATTGTAGCTAAACGCAACCCTATTAATTTAATGAAACAGTGTCCTTTATTTCAACATTATTTAGGATTATTTCTCAGTGTATGTCTCCATCAAAACCTGCTTTACGCTCAGTTTTGCGTTTTATTTCTTTGTGTTTCTTTTCTATTGGATTTACAATCGTGCCACAACATTGGTATTGCTTTTTGGTGCTTAGGTAATGGCATATCTTCATAAGTTTAGAATTTTATTTTATTTTACATAGCTAGTAAAAATTAAAAGCTTTCGGCGCATTCCGTCTGTGTTGCATCAAAAATGTTTGCTGCCAAAAGTTAATTAAGTTAAAAGATAAAATTTTTAGAGCTGGTCTCTAAATAGAGCATTTGAAGTTAAGAACGTGTCAAACTTAAATATCAAAGTTTGGCAGGTTTTCAGGCTAAAGAAGAGTTTGACAGAAACTCAACCTCAAATACAAATTCAATAAAATCTTTATTACAAAAAAATACCACCGACTTCCAAATAAGAAAACTACAAAGTGAAAAATAATTTTATTTTTGGATGTCGGTGTCCGTAATGCAAAAAAAATGGTACTTACGAAAGACAAGACATTTTTTTGTAAAAAAGATTTGTATTTTTCACTTTTCAGTTGTACCTACATAATAGGAAAGTTGTTTAGTAATTTACCTTAACGCCAGAATAGATAACCCGAATATCATGAAACTTGAACATAACCGGTGAAATGAGAGATTTGCGTACCTCTTAAGAGCGTACTGGCGTAATGTTATGTTATGAAATGGTATAATCAATAAACAGACATGCGATTGCAGCAATCCCGAGAGATTTGCTGTTATTTATTGAAGAGTTCTGTTGTATATCTTCGAAATTCTTCATCAGATCTTCGCCAAATTAAAATGGGACCAATTTCGAAACATACTCTTTCAAACAAAAAAAGAATTTTCAAAATCGGTCCACAATTGATGGAGAAATAGGTGAACATAAAAAAAAAAAAACATACATGAAGTCGAACATAGAACGTCCTCCTTTTCGGTAAGTCGGTTAAAAATCGGGTAATACTTATATCGTAAAAGGGTAAAGGTAAAAACAATTCAATTAAAGTTTTATGACAGAAAATATAAAATAATTATGCTAAAATGACACGCAATATGTCATGACACGCATTTGAACTTACTACGGATAGATCGATTTAAACAACGAACACTCAAAATTCATCAACAGAATCATTAAACAGGTATGCGGAATCCTATTTATTGTGGAACACCGGATTATAATGTACATACAAACGTCCATGTTTCGTATTCATTTATGTACTGTCAGTTTCACGATGAATGAATCCCGGGATTTCCGTACCTAATTCGCGTCGCTCAAATTCGCGTGAATAGCAATATTGATTAAAAGATTTTGTTTTATGAATATTTGACATATTTTAGGACCATTTTAGGTACTAGCTTAAGGCGATATATACACCCCAATGTTAACGCAGTACTGGCCGTGCGCCCGCTTGGAGCAAAATATCAATATTGAACCTTCTTTTGAACAGTTTTGTTTGCAAAATATTATTTGATTTACATATGCTATTTCAGTTATGAAGAAAATCCAGCCATCAATTTTCCTGTGTAAAAATATTTTTAAATATCCAAGTCGTTTTGGAGGAGTATCCAAAAGTTGCGAAAAATATCGTGTTGCTAATTATTTTTTTAAAGCAAAACTACTTGTTATACGAAAAAAACATGTTTAAAAAATAATGTACATGAAACAATTATAAATATGTACATGAAACAATAATAAATATGTACATGAAACAATAAAAAATATTTTTTTTTTCAAAACCTTTTAACCTAGCCTTACTAAGGAGTATGCTTTCGAAAGTTACCGTTTTACGGCACTAAAGCGGATGTAGGCCCTTAAGTTAGCGGCTTTGCCTATATGAAGGTCCAAAATTATCCCACCAGGGATAAACACTAGGTTTCCTAGTCCTAATTCAGGTCTTGTTGTACCCGTGTCATCCAAATTCATTTAGTCGTTGAAGCGTGATTGATTAACAAACAGACTTTCACATTCGTTTCCACCAGGATATCATAAAATTTAGGCTTTCCAACAGATCCTAATTATTATTTCACGTTCGCGGCTAAATACGTTTGCGCAATGTAAAGCAGTGCAATATAAATAAAGCACTCCGTTACATTAGCATTCTTAGTGCGAAATAAATTATTTGAAGCATCTCCTGTAACATATTTTTGTATAAATTCCGGAGTAGCGGACCTCCCAGGAGTGAACCTTCCTTGCCTAATTTTGTATTCAAAATGATTTACTGTTTTATCTTTGCATGTCATTTTTTACAGCTGACATATGAGCATGAATTTGTACTGAGCTCAAGATTAACTTTTGGAAATTTTGAGCTGTCAAAGCCATTTCAAGATTTTTACCCGACTACTGGGAGCCTGGGAGGGTTATGATTTTGGCAATCATGTGTCTAATCCTTTGTAACGCCTGAACTTCTCATCGGGTTTGGACAAGTAAGGTTAAATTTGTATGAGTACTCGGTGCGAAATAACGTCTTGTTAAATATACGCAAGAACCTATGGAGTTTGGTATCAAATTGAAGTAAATACGCACATTCCAAAAATATAAACATTACGTTTCTTAAATATTACGATTTATTTCCAGTAAACATAGTAAACACTCTTCATAATCGTAAGTTGTCGGGCTTTAATTTAATTTATTAAATCTGATGGCATTTTATTTTGATTGAATAAATTAGGTACTTTTCGTCCATTGAACTCGCTCAAGTTAGAGGCTGGGGTTCAACCCTATCTCATTTCTCATCAAACGACGTCGCCCTCTGTCATTGGCTGAGTATTTAAGCTGACAAATGAGATGGTTATCGGGTCATTTGGTTTCTAGGGTCGTGGCGGTTAAACGGTGTGCGTTCAATGTCAAACCAGAGAAGTAGAAAGCGTGCGAGGCCTCACTGCCTTTTTCTTAAACCAAGCATATTTCAAGTACAGTGGTGATTATAGTCTTCTCGCAGTGGGCTCTGCAGTCTTCAGTCGTAACTTTACACGGTTTCCTTCCTGGAAAATGAGGTTGTAATTTTACCGGGTAGCTATTACATAGTTCTATTTCAATGACACTAAGGATCTCTAAATGAACGAAATGAATTGCAGTCTACTGCTGAGTAGAGGTCTAATTATGTCTCATGTGCTTCAAAATATTCAGAACTTTGTAGTTTGTTTTATATTAAAAGTATCACGCGTAGCATATTTCAAACTCAAAATTCAGGTGAATGGCAAAGATTATAAAAGGAATGGATGTATAAAAGCCTGGAGGTTTTATTTTATACCAACAATGTATTTTCATATCTTGTTTACGTTCCATTACGTTTTCAACAAGCTTTTTATACTATCTACGTCTTTTATGCTGTACTAGTAGAGTCCGCTGCTCTGTTAATTCTCGTAAAATGTAGAAGTTAATCCGAAGTATTACATTTTCATACAAGGACACGATGATTCTTGTTCGCGATATGAATGATTGCAACGTCACAAGCTTTGGGCTTTTAGCTTTCGGCTCCCGCAGATAGACGCGGCGCGACAATTATAGCATTGTACGAACCACAAAGACATTGTTCTATGAATATATAGACATAGTTAACTCAGGTGTTAAGACAGCATACATTTAGTCAGTGTATGTAGATTGTAGGTATCGGTGGCTGTTGAGAAAATAAGACCCACAGTCCAAGTCAGTTTGAAGAACCTCCAAAGTCGCTATGACAATCGTAAATAAAAGTGCGCTGTCGTAGGACCTTCGTCCGGCAGGAGCGAAGTTTGTAACGCCTTTTCAAAAACTCCGAACAATGTAACTCATATATCAGACACTAATCAGACAAAGTAATTCACGTATGAATTAAAACAAACACGAAAAATAATTCACTTGATATGTATTACTAAAAAATAAGGTCAATTTGTTAGTTATTGAAGGCTAGGCAGATTGATTGATTGTAAGTTGTTGAAAATCAATATTATTAATGGGAGTACCTATATTCTGACCATCAGACAACTAACTAATACATCATTTGTTTAACTAACACAGCAAGTATGGTAGCCAGCGCTGCAACGATGATAATCCGAACTACGCCGGATTGAACCGAACGTCTCGAGCCCCTCTCGAGCATAACGCTTTTTCGTGACATGACGATTTCCACCAGCCAAGTCCTACCGCAAACTGCGTTAAGTAAATTAATTCCTAAAACCTTAATTTATGTCGATAAATAGCAAGCTAGCTATAACTGTCAATTTGATGGTTTAGGAGGGTATGACTTGAATTATAGGGTATCTTTAAGTTCCTCTTTGAGTTCTGGTATATGTCTAAGAAACAAACTTTCGTATTAAAAATTTCATAGTCTTATTATATTATTATTATCAATAGGCTCGCGCTGGACCACTATCTCACCTGATGGTAAGCGATGATGTGGTCGACGGTGGAGCATGCTTGTCCAGAAGTAACCTATTCACTCTTGACTTAAAGACCCCTAGATTGTAACTATCTGGAAACACAGACTCCGGCAGGGAATTCCACTCCTTAGCTGTACGCATAATAAAAGTGTCCCTAAAACGTTTTGTGCATATGAGTGGGATGTTCACCATGTACCGATGACGCATCGCCGTGCGTCTGGTTGTCCGATGATGGAACGGGCTGGGCGGAATTAAATCATGCAATTCCATCGCACACTCCCCGAAATGTAACCGAAGCGTAGGAAACCGAAACCGAAACCGGTACGTACGTAGTCACGAGAAACTAACATTATTTCGAGTGCCAAATTTAACTGCAATGGAACACCGGCAAAAGGGTCAAATTAACTTGCAAGCTTTGAATACATACAAAGCTTGTCATTTCCAACATTTATTGTAATTTTATAGATATGCTGTTTGACTGAAACACGACACAGCGAAACAGCGACTGTGGAAGACATATTTTTACAAGCTTTATTATCTTTCATTCGTATGGCAACTAGTAATCCATTTTTCAAGCAATATGTGTGTCTGGCAACTAATAATCCATTTTTCAAGCAATTCCTTGCATCCGATTAAGCTGAAGCGTATCGCAATTATGTAACTTTGGAAACATTGACATAAATTATGGTATGGTACTATGGAGCTGGTTTCATAATGGAGTAGGAAGTGGTCGTAGCAAATTCTCAATCAGGCAAGATAGAACAACCGTTTTTGGGCTCATTGGGTTTTATTGACAAGTGATATTACATTTAATAACATTCAGTTCAAAAAGCTTGTTTAAAAAAAAAAAACCTTAATACTTATTTTTCACCTAATACACCAACCAAGTAACAAACACACCTTCCAATCTTCCTACAAACCACGTAAGATGATAAAAACCCAATGTACTATGAAACAATAGCTAGTCATGGAGTATGGCGTGCTCTGGCAGTTAAGAGACGTTACATCCTCTCTCGAGCCATGTATTATGTGCTGGGCTCTTTCACATGCCACACAACTTGAAAAGATGCTTCTTTGTCACACATCACTGCTTAGATACTGTAACGTTACGTTTAGCTCAGATGAGCTAAACGTAAGCTACGTTATTAAAATAAAAAGAAAAAGTAAGAAAAAGGTAAAATAAGGCCGGCGTGGTACGGTGCGATGAGGCGGCTGGAAGAGCGCTACCGCGAGTTGTGGGCGCTCCTCTTCAGCGTGCGCAACCTGCGTGTACTGCTGGCGGGCGCGCTGTAGCTGCGGCTCTTGCACCACGTCGGGTAGGTAGGTAGTAAGGCAGGCAACCAGGAGAGATGAGTTCGCTCGCGCAAAACGACGCGCCGTTAAGGACCTGTCTGCAGCAGCTCATGCCAATTCCACATGCCAGTCTGGCACGTCCCATTGTAAAAAACAGTAAAAGTTCACTTCAGAGTATAGATTGTTATTTAATAGAAGTCTCCAGGGATGTATAACACTCATTCACGAACTGAATTCAATACATTTTAAATGTACATAGTGGATAAGTATAAACTTTGTAATTTAAGGCTTAAATATGTTTCCAATTTCGCAGTCAAAACCAAACTGAAATCCGACGCCCGTTTTTCTTTCGTTCTGTGTCATCTGTTCCGAATTTCAAATTCAAAATATCAATTATATGACCAGAACGAATAAAAACGGTTTACAGAGGTGGCAGTCTACGCTGCCCTTATTATAATGTACAACTAGCTTAAGGAAGGTCTAGTCCATGGTATATTATGTCTATGGCTTAAGAAAAATAAATTGGAGAGACAGATGTCAATTAAGATAAACATGTCAGAGTATAAAAAATTACAAGATTTTAGAAATTAGCGATATAAATAAGTTATGGAATATTAAAACAATCAGAGATAACTAAAAGTATGCTTTTCAGGTGTTAACAGTAACAACGAATACATAAAAATGAGACATGAGTTGATACAAAATCAAAAGATATAAAGGTATGTTTTGTAAAGTATTTATTAAAATGTAAATAGACTTAAAAACGTGTAGGTCTGCACAGCAGAACACCACATTTCCCCGATGACCCCAGAAAAATTTTCAACTGGATGAAAATTTTGCAGGTTTAAATATAATCCTTGATCTACCACACAACATCTTTCATACTTTCTTCAAACACTCTCATTCAATCACACGTAGGGGATATGGTTCACATTCAATGACGCATACTCCACAAGGAAATATTTATTTAAAATTACTAAGGCTTATTTTTTTAATTAGGTGTCGTAACCCGCACCTGTTTGAAAACCGAAGAATATTTATAAGAGCCCACGCATTTGGCTTATTTTGAAAGAGTTACGGGACCGCTCTTTGCACATAAGGCTTTCAGAGTTGTGCAGACCGCTCTAAGAATTGGATTATAAGAGAGAACTCAAGTTTAAAGAGGAAACTCAAGTTTAAAGATGAAACTCAAGTTTAAAGATGAAACTCAAGTTTAAAGATGAAACTCAAGTTTAAAGAGGAAACTCAAGTTTAAAGAGGAAACTCAAGTTTAAAGAGGAAACTCAAGTTTAAAGAGGAAACTCAAGTTTAAAGAGGAAACTCAAGTTTAAAGAGGAAACTCAAGTTTAAAGAGGAAACTCAAGTTTAAAGAGGAAACTCAAGTTTAAAGAGGAAACTCAAGTTTAAAGAGGAAACTCAAGTTTAAAGAGGAAACTCAAGTTTAAAGAGGAAACTCAAGTTTCAAGAGTTTAAGAGGGTAAAAGATATTTACAAGAGGGAAGAAAATATTTACAAGAGGGAAGAAAATATTTACAAGAGGGAAGAACATATTTACAAGGCATTAGGGGCTTTTTTACAGAGTTGCCAAACCGCTCTAAAGAAAATAAAAGAAAAAGAGGGATAAAAAAAAATGCCTAATAGGTTAGTGATTTGTGAAGAAATAAAATAAAAATGCTAGCAAAAGTAAAAATGATGATGAAATGAAGGCCTGAAAGGGAAATCAAAAGTTAGCGTATATACTTGTGCAAGTATGGTTTTAGAATTTTGAGAGAAAATGAATGAGGAATCGAGCCCACGTTAAACATAAATAAATATAGTAAAAAGTAGGTAGAGTGTGGGTGATGGGGTGAGTTCAAGCTAAAATTGGGCGCACAAACAATACCGTTGCGCCTAATTTTTAAGATTTGGGCGCCAAACTGTAACGTTACGTTTAGCTCAGATGAGCTAAACGTAAGCTACGTTATTAAAATAAAAAGAAAAAGTAAGAAAAAGGTAAAATAAGGCCGGCGTGGTACGGTGCGATGAGGCGGCTGGAAGAGCGCTACCGCGAGTTGTGGGCGCTCCTCTTCAGCGTGCGCAACCTGCGTGTACTGCTGGCGGGCGCGCTGTAGCTGCGGCTCTTGCACCACGTCGGGTAGGTAGGTAGTAAGGCAGGCAACCAGGAGAGATGAGGGCGCTCGCGCAAAACGACGCGCCGTTAAGGACCTGTCTGCAGCAGCTCATGCCAATTCCACATGCCAGTCTGGCACGTCCCATTGTAAAAAACAGTAAAAGTTCACTTCAGAGTATAGATTGTTATTTAATAGAAGTCTCCAGGGATGTATAACACTCATTCACGAACTGAATTCAATACATTTTAAATGTACATAGTGGATAAGTATAAACTTTGTAATTTAAGGCTTAAATATGTTTCCAATTTCGCAGTCAAAACCAAACTGAAATCCGACGCCCGTTTTTCTTTCGTTCTGTGTCATCTGTTCCGAATTTCAAATTCAAAATATCAATTATATGACCAGAACGAATAAAAACGGTTTACAGAGGTGGCAGTCTACGCTGCCCTTATTATAATGTACAACTAGCTTAAGGAAGGTCTAGTCCATGGTATATTATGTCTATGGCTTAAGAAAAATAAATTGGAGAGACAGATGTCAATTAAGATAAACATGTCAGAGTATAAAAAATTACAAGATTTTAGAAATTAGCGATATAAATAAGTTATGGAATATTAAAACAATCAGAGATAACTAAAAGTATGCTTTTCAGGTGTTAACAGTAACAACGAATACATAAAAATGAGACATGAGTTGATACAAAATCAAAAGATATAAAGGTATGTTTTGTAAAGTATTTATTAAAATGTAAATAGACTTAAAAACGTGTAGGTCTGCACAGCAGAACACCACAATACTTAGCTAGCTACCGAAACATTTTAAAAAGCAAAGTTGAAATTGATTTTTTTATTCACTGACTTCAAAAAAAGGAGGAGGTTCTCAATTCGTCGGAACCTTTTTTTTTAAGACAGTTCCCCGATTACTCAAAGACGCCTGGACCGATTTGGAGAATTCTTCTTTTGCTGGAAAGGGTATACTGCCCAGGTCGTCCCATAGTCATCAGGTCAGGATCTGATGATGGGATCCAGAATAAATCGAGGGAACTCTTCAAATGTTATAGGCATATACGTATAGCGAAATTGACACTAAGAAAGTATCATTTGGTGCAGCAGAACTGATGAAGAAGATCACAGATGGCCACTGGAATTCCTTAATGCTATGTATGTTACGGGTATAAGATATCTCGAATAGTTAACCGACTATGATGAAGCACATAAGTACTTATAAATAATTGGTACTGATGAAAATGATATTATTGAAGTGATCTGATGATGAAGTCGGAAGGTAGGCACTGGAACTCCGAAATAAAACAATGTATCCTAGCCGTGTTTCGGCTTATTGGAATCTTCACTTTAGCTATAAATGATTTTGATGGTAATTGGAGGTACCTACCAATACTAAAAATCTTTATAACATAAAGATCAAACCGACTTCCAAACCAAAACATTACGAAGCGAAAAATAACTTTCTTTCCCAAAGTTTGTGTTGAGAAACGGAAAACAATAGGTACCAAAGATGCCGATTTCGGAAAAGAAAGTTATTTTTCGCTTTGTAGTGTTTTGTTTTGTTTGAATATGACCTCGGTTTTTGGTTTACCGAAGCCACAGATAATATAATACCGAAGCTTTGTAGTTAAGGAAAACTACGAACGAGTGGTAAAGTATTTATGTTGATTTGGTTTTGCGAGTGGCAGTTGGCACGTTAGCTTTTATCGTTACTGGGAGTTAAGTTATACCTACTACTAAATTGCACATGTATCAGCCACTTAAAAAAAAGCGATTTGTTTTGTTTGTTTTTTTTTTTAAATACATTCATGTCCATTTGGATATAGTAAACTAACCATTTTCATAAATAATAGATTGTAAAAATGTAACTTATCGTTGGATATACGAATTCGGTAACGTTTACCCGCTGTGAAGTCTGAGCTAGGATTAACAACACCTACAGCTAGAAATCAATGAGGCAGTTTGTAAAGCTGCAGAACTTTTAGCATGTAACATGCTCACATTCTTGCACAATTATTGGCAGCTGAAATTTCTTCTATTTTTCCATGTACTATACCGGCACAATAACCCTGTGTTATTAAACAACCAGATGCGTACGTTATGCTATTTACTCTTATTTTTCCGCAACAAAATGAACTTATATTACGACAGTTGTATGTAGCGTTGTAGGAAAGTGTTGGCAATATTTATTGCTCGGCTTCGCGGCATATATCACAAACAGTGTTCGGCCGGCCATGTTTCCGCTGAGCGTGGCCGAGTTTCGAGCTGAGCGAGATATCCGGGGATCCACATTGTTATCAAAGCTCTCCTCCACCTATCAATTTCGCCTACTCACACATATATTTCACTCATCGATAGTGCACTCAAAATGCAACGTTATTAATTAGCAGGTGAGCACAAATTCGCACGGTCAATACTTAAATGGGTCACCGTTTTGTGCTTTTTTGTACGCTAGTGATTAATACAGGTCAGAGCAACAAGTGATGTTATCTTGTTCCGTTTTGTATCTAGCGTAGGATAACTGAGTAACGACTTTAGTTCGAATCTCGATATTTAGACGAAGTTAGTTCGAATCTCTCTATGTTGTTGAATATTCGAGGAATGTTTTATAGGCAATAGTAGTTAGTAAACTTGAATAGTTGTACCATACATGTCGTGGTGGCCCAGTGGCTAAGACCTCGCCTCTCGTGCTTAAGGTCGTGGGTTCAAATCCGGGAAAATACCAATGTGACTTTTTCAATTCATATGTACTTTCTAAGTTTATCTTGGACATCACCGACAACGGTGAAGCGAAACATCGTGAGGAAACCTGGACTTTTAGTAAATATTTGTAAGTTTGTGCTCCATTGGTGTAATTGCTGGAAGGCGTTCCAGTGCGAGGATAAACTAATAAATAAATGCGACAGAATTTCCAAATTAAGTTAGAGAGCTTTTTGAAAGAAGTCCTGTAAACAACTGAAACAATAACCGCATAATAACAAACAATACGAAACGCTATTAACGTTCTCTTTTATATTTACAACCTCTTTTGTCATATATTAAGACAGCCATTGGAAAAGCGGGAGAGGCCAACTTCGCCGGGAACCGCAAAACACTTCTACAAATAAACAAATAACTATCATTCCGAAAATTATTTGTTTACGGGTCTTGTAGCTGTTGAAATGTGGAGTTTTCCCTGTATTTTGGGAAAGTTTTATCGCAAGGGTAGTTGTAAAAGTTATATTTTATGTAACGAATATTATTACTAGGTACTGTGTGAGCAAACCTGTTTTCGACAACAAACCAATATTTTATGCGGCGTATATTTATGTGGCGTAATATAAGTAAAATCAATACCTTATTACTTTACCTACCTAATAAATGGTAATGAAAACATTGAAGTACCAGATAAGTGCGTCTGGGCGCCGAAAGGTGTATCGTAAGAAATATACAAATATTATGATCACATTTTAACCGACTTCAAAAAAGGAGGAGGTGTCGGAATTGAGAAATAGTGAAGTGCATTAGTGAATCAGTAGAGCGAATGAATTTGACAATTTCTCAATTTCAAATTCGTATTTTAGAAACCGGGAGTAAGCAGATATCAATGTTATTTCACTTGTGATGTTATAAGTTATTAAATAAATGGATGTGTACTCACAGTTTTTGTAGGAAAAACCAAGTTTTTTTGTTATATTTTCTTCAGAGTCCTACGTGTCTGCGTTAGCAATAGACCTTTCTGTCTTCATAATAGCCGCGAATGGATTGTATCAAGTGAGTACATATCAATAATACACTTACTTTGCGATCATCTACGCCTTGTAAAATTTAGTGATTTATGTCACTAGTAAGTAATTTACGGTCGGTATTTATGAGTATGTTTTTCTAAGCAAAAAAAGCTTTTTTACAAAAAAAATAGTACCGACTTCCAACGAGAAACACTACAAAGTGAAAAATAACCTTCTTTTTCGAAGTCGGTGTATTTGGTAGGTACCATATTTTTTCGTTATGGATACCGACTTCGAAAAAGAACGTTATTTTTCACTTTGTAGTGTTTATAGTTGGAAGTCGGTAGTATTTTTTTATAAAAAGATTTTTATATTTCATTTTTTTGTTGTACGTATTAGGCAAGTCTTAAGTAAGGTACTTATAATGCCAGAATAGATTACCCGAATACGATGAAACTTGAACATAACCGGTGAAATGAGTGTACCAAGGTGAACTATATACATACATCAATGTACCCCTTTAGAGCGTACTGGCGTGATTTTATGTTATGAAATGGTATAAAAAATAAACAGACGATGCAGCAATCCCGAGAGATTTGCCTTTATTTATTGAAGAGTTCTGTTGTATATCTCCAAAGTTCTTCATCAGATCTTCACCAAATTAAGAATTAACACAAAACGAAAAAAATAATTTTCAAAATCGATCCACAATTGACGGAGATATCGGTGAATATAAACAAAAAAAAACTTGGCTCCCTGGATACACCGTTTTTGATTTAGTTTTTGTCAATCATCTGTAGGCTCTTGTTTGACGACTAACATATCTGATTGTAAGCTATGGTATGGTCAACGATGGAGTATGCTTGCCTAGTCGTCAGAAATGTCTATAATAGACAAATGGGAGAGATAAATCTTCCTTTCTTTTTTTAAATCGATTCAGAGAGCTTCTTTTTCTTTTCGTGTGAGGTGTGGCCACCTCTGGTGTCAGAGTTAATTAAGCCGCCTCTGGGAACCCCACAGGCCTCTGACTTGGCTATTCCAGACTTACATTAACTATATAAGTCCAGGTTTCCTCACGATGTTTTCGTTTACCGTTGCTTGTGATATCCAAGATAAACTTAGAAAGTACATTTGAATTTGAAAAAGTCACATTGGTACTTGCCCGGATTTGAACCCACGACCCCAAGCACGACAGGCGTGGTCTAGCCACTGGACCACCACGACACGAAGAAGGTTTCCCCCCATTGATAAAAAGGTAGGTCTACGTAACAATAGCTGTCAAACAGAAACAATAAAACAGCAGGTCAAAAATTATCCGAGCCAGTTTAGCCAGTAAGGTCGAGGGATATATTTGTAACTTTAACAGTTCAGCCTGAAATCTTCGCTAATTTGTTTGGTTAATTTCGGGTCACGTAGTCCCCGTGAGTATTCTCGGTTGAAGCGAAAGTCAACACTCAAGTTGAGGCGGTTTAGTATGAAAATGTTGGGACACTTTATTGTGTTTAGTGACGCGTCGTCTGTGATGTTTGCGACGTTTTAATTTATATCGCAGAGTATATGGGGGAAAAAGGGCAGAAAGGTTTGATAAGGCGGTTCGTCATTTTTCTTTTGCATATTATGCGGTGATGTTTCTCTCTATGTTCGATTAAAACTTATTGACGGTAGTGAAGATCGCTACTTCCTGCACAGTATCGCATTAATTGGCTGCAGCACAAAATGTTTGAAAGCAAAAATTGAGATTTTTCGGCATTTTATTTTGGTCTGCTTATCAATTCGTAAGCCGTAATTCAATTTGAAAAAATCAAATATGATTAAAATATAACCGGTGAGATGAAGGTGCATCTTTAGGAGAACTGGCGCATCGTTAAATTATATGTTGTAAGAATGAATACCCGTTTATTAATAACAAAACAAAATACACTTCCCTCTTGATGATAAAAAATAATAGTAAAAAAATGAACTAAAAAACACGCTTCAATAGAAAATCAAACTGAGAAACAGAAAATAATTTTCAATAAATTTAAATTAAGAATAGTGTGATTATACAAAAAAAAAGGTATTTTATTTAAAAAAAACGTGGTGTGCTTTTTTAAATATTTTCAAAACTACTCTATTTTTACTAATATATGTCAATAAAATTGTATAACAATTGACATCAAGCAACTCACCCTTTTTTACAATAAAGTTTTTTTTTTGTTAATCACACTATTCTTAATTTGAATTTATTTTCTACTTTTTAGTTTGATTTTCTATTAAAGCGTGTTTTTTTAATTATTTGTTTTAGTTTAATCGCTTATCCTGAAGATCCTGGTAAGGACAAAATATTTTAATTATTGCATTGTCATCGGCCCTTGATAAGTGTGCAAAGTTTAAAAAATCCGACGTTTTGAAGGGGGTGGAAATCACGTTCAAGGATTCCGTTACATACATACGAAGCTAATAAAAGCGTGATAAAAATAACAAAATCAGATTTTAAACATTTCTAATTAATATGCATAATCAGCCTTTCCTGTTCCCATCCCACTCTTGGGACGTAGACCTCCTCTCATTGAGAGGGAGTGGGCTGTGACCCACCACTCGGGTCCAGTGCGAACTGGAAGATGTCACATACCTCCCTCTCTGTGAGAGAAAGTGGGCATTAATCCACTATACGGGTCCAGAGCGGATCAGTAAATGCCACATGTCTTTGAATTTTAGTTCCAGGAGCTAGGACATGCCGGTTTCACGATGAAAAAAACAAATGGATACTTAAAAAAAAGCTTACACGTGACGCTAACACTTTTCTTATTGAATGTAAATCCCCGAATACATAACCCGTTTATTTCAATGATAAGGCTGTGTTTATAGCAATTTTATGTAGGTATAAATACAATAACGTTAACACGTGTTTTTTCTAGGTAGGTACTGTATTTTTTGTACCAAGGGCAAAACATGCGTGATAAAGTTCTTTATGTATCGTAAAAGTCATAATAGAACGAAAGAAAAAAACAATACTGAACACAATAATAAGAGGCTTAGGACTGATTTCTGCAACCCTTCTCTGATGTCAACTTTGACAGGTTTCAGTTTAAAGTTAAGTTTGACAAATACTTAAATTCGAATTCTTAAGTTAGAAATTGGGGTTTTGGTAAATAGGTACATACGGTTTCCAAAGTGAATTCAAATCTTTGATCAGTAAAACGTGCTGTCAAATGTAAGATTAGCGATTGGGTGAAGGATATCACAGCAGCAAATCAAATTACTTGACATTAAATGAAATTTAAGTGCCTTTTGAAAACCGAGGTTCATTGACACTTAAAAGACAATATTGTTCTTTGTTATATTACTGTTAATTGACTAACTGACGCCAGAAAGGCTCGTGGCTAAGTTATAATGGCTGCGCGGGTTATTGGACGATTTGCACGAATTTAATGAAAGGTGCGAATCGACCCCTTTAAAAATATTAATCTTTCGATTCGTACGAAGTTAATTTATCGGTGTGCGAATCGACCACTACAAAATTATGTGGTAGGCAATTGGTACACACATTATTTTATGCAATACCGTTAAGATAAAGTACACTCAAGTACAGAAGTATTAAGGGTTAAATATTCTTATTGATATGAAATGAGACACAAATTAATAAAAAATGTAAATAACTACTATATGATTTGAGGACGTATTCCACATTAGGCACCCACTCGAATGGAAACTGATATAATCCACATACGGTACCTATCGATATTTTTCGCAATTTTATTCCACAAAATTAAATGGCACATACGGATCAGTAGGTACTTACTAGGGTTGGGAGGTTTATTTTTTTAGGACATTAAAATCAAAGATTCTATAAAATTCAGTTGAGGGCTTAATAACATGATAAAAACATAACATTTTTAGGTAGATGTTGACATTATAAGCATTTATACCAAAACTGCCAGGAGGCCAGAATCATGAAGAAGTATATGCAGGGCTAATGGAGGAAACTAATGGAGTACTAGGACTTCAGAATCCAAAATCGCTCGGTACGCCCGTGCGACATAGGTACTTCTCGGCATGGTTGCTTCGGGAAGTACCTGTATTGCATAAAAAGGGAGCCGGACGCCCGGTGTCACCACTGCGTCGACTGTCGGGAGGACACGACGCGGCATACGCTAGCAGAGTGTGCCGCTTGGGTGGAGCCACACCGTGCCCTCATCTCTGAAGTAGGCACTGACCTGTCGCTGCCGGCCGTAGTCGAGTCTATGGTCGGCAGCGAGGAGTTCTGGGACGCGGTGCTATCTCACGGAAGGAGGCTGCGGAGAGGAAGAGAGAGATTTAATTCACTCACCCGATCTGCAGAAGACGCGCCGGGCGTCGGCGGAGGCGGACAACGAGGGCGTTGTCCGCCTCCGCCGACGCCCGGCCCCCCTAATTGGGTCCAGGGTCGACGGAATCGGGGATTTCCGTCGCCCCCACCAGGAGCCGAGGTGGTGGCGCGTAGTGTTCCACGTGCGATCCTCTTAGGCGTCGCAGGTAGAGCCAAACACCTCACTGCCCCCCAAACTGAGGTCGAGGCACACAAAGGCGGGCCGGCACTAGGCGTAGGTGTGAGATGGAACACCGGGGTGGTTTTTAGTTAGTAGGAGTCAGACAGGGCGGAGGGGTCTGTCACTCACATCAACATCAATGAGTATTTTCCACCACGGAAAAAAAGGGAGCGACCAGCCCTCCCTTTTTTTAAGTTAGTCTTTACCGGTACCCGAATGAGCTGATAACGTATAGTGCTTACTCTTAAATTTTTAAGTAGCGAATATTGTTGTATCCCTCATATTGTTTTGTCGCCTGTTTATTATATCTAACGTGCCTGAACTTGTACGAGTATCTCCACGTTTTAAGTGGTAATTACTTATTTAATACATTGTTTTCCTAGTTTCTAGTAAAATATTTTCGAGACCGGTGACTGCACTTTTTTATTTTTTGTTCTCTAAAATAAAAGTTGTGCCAATTGCCTACTACATAATTTTGGAGTGGTCGAATCGCACACCGATAAATTCACTTCGGGCGAATCGCCAACGTTTCGGGCGAGTTAAATTCGTGCGAATCGCCCAATAATCCGGATGCGCAGGTCGATCTTTAAAGTTAAGCAACGCTTGCCGAGGTCAGTTTGTGGATGGGTTACCAGACCATCTAATACATCTAATTTCCGTCGCTCAGAAAGCACGTTGAGCCGTTAGTTCCGGCTAAAATTTGTAGTACATGGCAATGTTTTGTTTTTATATTTACCCTTTCTAGGAATTTCTTCCTGTATCGGGGATGCGTTTACAAACATTTAAACTCACATACACAAGACACGCGGATCCAGAAAAATTATCTGTAGGCCATACAAATATTTGTTCCGTGCGGGCTTCGAACCCGCGGCAGCCCAGCAGCGCAGCAGCCCATCGTTTAACCATTACGCCAATCGTGTCGTCAAGATAGATCTTCGACAGTCGTTACGGGTACGGGTAATCAGAAGCTCAAAAGCTTGACAACAAGACTTTAGGAGGTTTTAAGAGGTTTCGTGTTCCCAATTAACTAGGTTTTAGAGGTCAGATAGTAGTTTCATATAAAATGCTGGTATTCAGCTTCATGCGGTTATACTGGAAAACGATCCCAATTTAGTTGGTATAAAATTGTTCATTACAAAATTTTTCTTCAATTGATACCCATATCATGGCAGTGAACAAAAAATAACTAGTCCGCCATCTTGGGCCGTCCGCCATATTGGATTTAGAATAATGTGTGTGTATGCAAAATTTCATCCTAATCGGTTGAGGATAACTGCTGTAAAATTCAGTTGCAAAATTTGACCCGAACACACATACATACATACATTGCAAGTTAAATAAAAGTTTGTGAAAAGGCTAGGCAGGTTGAAACTATACTCGGTTTTAGGCTGATAGTAGGCCTCATAGTAGTAATAGTAGTTTATCTTGGACATTGCTGACAACAGCGAAGGAAAACAACGTGAGGAAACCTGTGGGCTTAGTATCGCATTAACGTAAACGTCAATTTGTATTGGAACTGGATAAGCGCCGTCTGGTGACAGTGAGGAGAAACCTCATTTTTTGTATAGGAATTGACATACGTGTGCTTATGCCGAGTTTTTTAACGCACTCGATAGTGATAACGTAAACGATCTTTTATATTAATTTGTATTAAAAATGAAGTTTCTCCTCTCTGTCACCAGACGGTGCTTATCCAGTTTCAATACAAATTGACGTTTACGTTAACGCGATCCGGCGTGGGACAAAACTCGCACTAAGGGCTTATTGCGATAAACGCCGTCTGGTGACGGTTAGGAGAAACCTCTTTTTTATACAAATAACTGAGATCGTTTACGATAACGAAATCGAGCGTGATTGGAACTCGGCATAAGGCCACTGGACTTATAGTGAGTTTATTATAAGATTGTGCTACATTGATGTAATTGCTGCAAGGCGAAGGCGGATAAACGAATAAATAAATAAATATATGCGAAAATGTTAGGTAGATCATCATGACGTCACAACCTAAACAATTTAATAAATCTGACATGTTTGTAACGAGTTCACGACCGCGTAAGGGAGAAGTTGCCCACACAAACTGTAATAACCTCTTACAAAAGTTTTTGTTAGAAAGTTAATAAAGAATTTCTAAAGAAGTCTCTGTAAGTTAATTCAACATTCATGGGAGCTTCTATGTGCAACTTTGATGCTTCGAACTTTCACGTATAAATTAGCTAAGTTGTTTAAGTCAGGCACCATTATTAATAATTGATAGATTTTTTTATTTTTCTTTTGTTATTTCTTTCTTATTTACTATAATTGTTGAATGAAAATACCTTATAGGTACATTTTCTGTTCTCTTCAAAATATACGTCAGAGTAGACACCAGTGCTGCTCACTAATTTACCTACCCACTTTTATGTAATTGAATACGGTACACAAAATACTAAACAAACTTTCATAAGTACTGCGATTCTCAAATAATTAATGTTGGTTGAGCTCTTACTTCGGAGCTAGATTCTCAGAAATTCAATTATTTTGTAAAACGATCTCTGTAACAAGTATCTTATTGGGTTCGCCCTCCAATGAGAACAAGATTAAAGGGTGGAGGGGGGTTAGGTACGAGTTCAAAGCTCGATAAGACTGCAACAAAATTAAATGATCTCGGTCCGATACCGATTAACTTGTACATAGGCAGATGAAAGCTTTGTACTGGGACTCGTTCTGCCTTTACGATTGTACCCTTATCGATTATATATTTGTTCAAGAATTTTCGGGCAGGTTATCTGTATCTATAGTTTTATTTTTCTTTTGAACCAGTTATGAAAGAAATCAGATATTACGTAATATGTATCTTTTTTGGGTCATGAAAAGATTCAGAATCTTTCCACTTGATGTTTCAATCTTTGCTCCGTAACTTACCCGACGATATTGAGTCGTTAACTCGAAATGTATGAAGCTATAAAGAGATAAGTTACCGTGGGTGTACTAATGATTAATGATGCTAATTTTGACTACATCTCTTGCATAATTAGGTATCATTTATTTGGCTAATATTGGAGTGAAGTATTTATATATACGGCTGTAATTTCCTGCTTGTTACTGAATTAGAATTCATTATCATGATGCTTCATAACGATGTAGACTTACTAGAGGCTCTAGAAAAGTGATATTCGATATCAGCAAAGGCGATTGTCAAAATGTAAGGGATTGATCACGTAATTTTTCGATATCGCTTGTCAATCCCATACAATTTTTCCTTTTGAAAATTCGCTATCACCACTCTTTCGATGACAGATTGTCACTTCTCTAGGGTCTGTCAATTATCACCTACCATGATTGAGGACGTAATGACACATAATAGGTTCAACTGAAAGTCGATTTGCGGTACTACACGGTCAAAATAAATGTGCATTTGGAGCTGTCAATGTCACTTTGACTTTCGAGTCTATTGACACCCCAGGCGCCACGCGTGTAGGCGGGAGTGTTGCCGTTTGACGTACGGAGTGCACAGTTATTTTGAACTTGTACAAGCAGAATGGTTATGGAGCAGAATTTTATTATATAGAAGTTACATTTCAGACAACATAAACTAATTTTGAAGAATAATAAAAAGTAGCCCTCACTTAAATTAAATTTCACCTATTATTTTTTCAATTAGACTTGAGTATAAAAATCCTCCGCCCATTACTAGTTGTCGCATAAAGATAAAGAATAATGTAACAAACGACGATGTGTTTGAATAGAACGGCTACAGTTGTAAAAATTACTAAGTTTTTGAAATATTATACTGTCCATTTGTCGAGTTTCAGTAGTTTACTTTTCTAATAATATTACATTGACATTTAGATTTCAAAGTAGCCATCTCAAAAATATAATATGTTGCCTAGATATAATTTAAATTAGTGTACGTAGTCAATCGAATAAAAATCTCCAATGTTATCTCACAAAGATAGAGAATAAAACCGGCCAAGTGCGTGTCGGGCCACGCGCAGTATTAGGGTTCCGTAGTTGCATAATAATGATGACTAAGAAGAGGGTTTTTTGTTGTTACATGAACATTTAAACGATTTAATTTAAAAACAAACTCACAACGTCTAAAAACGGGCTTACATAAGACGATGGTAACTAAAGAAGGAGTTATAAAATCCAACTTCACAAGAGAAGTTGGATTTTTTAAAATCTATTTGAGTTCCGCCGCGGGTAGAGGCAAGCGTTTCTAATAAAGATTTATAACCAGCATCTATTAATATTTTGAATACTGCAGTATTGCCGTTACGGAGATAGTCTTCATAAAAACCTACAAATATTTACAAATCGAAAACAAATATTTTAGTATGAGTGTTTTAAAACAACCTACTCAACTACCAAAAAGTTAAATCAAATTATTTAATGATAGGAACAAACAACCAACGTGCTCCGTACGGACCGGTACTGCCAACGACTCCGCCCACTCCAATGCTTTACTAGAGCTTAAACATTATTTATTTGGTAATCATTATAATTAAGGATGTTATGATTTTATTTTTGTATATTTTTACATAGTTTATAAGCATATATTTATTATCTGATTTACACAACTAACAACGTTACTTATGTAATTTTTCAATGGCATTTGTACAAAATTTTTACTGTTACAAGTACATTTTATAAGTTGGTCGACTATTACTCGTAAACTTGTAATTTTGTTATATATAACACTGCCGTGATTTTTACACATAGCCAAAAGCAACCATTTCGCTGGCAAGGGGACACTTGACTCTAACAAAAATTTGCAATTTAAAGCTTAATTTTACGCAAACAAGTCTCTGAATCGAAAGATGGTTATAACAGACCCGTAATATTTTTGAATGGCCTATCCAACGATACCACACACCATGGGAAAGACGAGAAAAAAGACATCCCCACTTTACAACTACAGGAGGAAAAAGAAAAAAAAAACATGATTTTTTTTACCACTTTGTCGGAATTATTAATATGTATATCCATGCCAAATTATAGCTTTCTAGTATAAAGAGTCTCTGAGCTAAGCTGCGGACGGACGGACATAGTGAAACTATAAGGGTTCCTTGTTGACTTCGGAACCCTAAAAATGTAACGAGTGATAAGATTGAATGGAACGGCACGAGTTGTAAAAATCACGAACAGAGCGTGCCAAAATCACTGAGTTTTTATTGAAGCCAATAAACTTTTGTACGGAAAATTGTAATACTAACTTCATTGGTAGGCACTTCAAGTACGATCACGAAAATAATATCTGTGATATTTTCTCCTTTTATGAAGCATATCTTTGGTTTGTTTTTCTTGGCTGAAGAAATATTTTTGTGAGAAGTTTTATTGTCAAGAGTTGTCAGGTACGTACTAAACTAGAATATTATTATGGCTTCTGTTATTTTATGCCTTAGGTAAGTATAATTTTAAGAAACTATACCTTTATTCAGTGTTCAGTCAGTGTGTGTAACATTTTGAAATATTCAGAGTTCTATAAACAAGAATATCAAAATATGCAACCTAAAAACTTTACGTCGTAAGTATTGAAAATTGGACTCAAAAATAGACAAGAAAGGTATTCCCATTTTTGTTTGTGACGTCATAGCTAATGGAAAAGTGCCGTGGAATGTAAAATGAAACCACCATGCCTCGCTTTATGCACCAACTTTTTGAAAACTACATAAATATTTTATGTAAACTTCTCGTGGTCAAAATTATATGAAACAGAATATACTGCGTAACTATTTGTTGTTTTCAATAAAATATGATACCGTTTCGTAGATATCTGAGATTATAAAATAGCTTTATGTATTTATTTTAGTACTAGCTGTCCCACGCGGCTTCGCTCCCGTCAACTGGCTACCTACCTACCCTACCCTACCCACACTACATACATGATTGTTGCGTAACTTAAACGCTTAAGCAGCGCACGCAACGGAAGCTCTCAAAAAGGAATAATTTTGCCCGTTTTTGCAACATTTTTCACTTATGCTCCGCTCCTATTTTTCTTAGCGCGATGTTATATAGCCTAAAACCTTCCTCGATAAATGGACTATCCAACACAAAAAGAATTTTTCAATTCCAACCAGTAGTTCCTGAGATTAGCGCGTTCAAACAAACAGACTCTTCAGCTTTTGTAATATTATATAGTATAGATTGAAGGTAAAATGCCACCACAGCCAATAGTATTAATAGCTTCGCGCAGAAATTGAAACGAGTTCAGCCGTTATGACGTGATATTCAATAAAATATTCAAACAGTCATATCGAAAAACAATAAATACAGAAATCTATGAAAAATATTACGTGAATTTTCCTCCAAAACTCGGCAGTGGCGTAGGTACCTACATAACATATATATTTTCGCAATACAAAATTTGGTTTTAAAGTTATTCATGTAGAAAACAAAGACCTTAAATTATTAAGATAAATAGAATCTGGCTACAGTCTCCATATTTGTTTCACAAACACCTGGAGGAGATTATGAGGTGAAGGGACATAAAAAAATATTTTTAATATATATTTTTTCTATTTTATTAAGTTAATGTGGTAAATAAATATGTTGAAATGTATTTTTAATATATTTTTTTTCTATTTTATTAAGTTAAGTTAAATGGTAATTTTATGATACAAGCTTTTACCAGTAACTTCGCCCGCGTTAATGCCGAAAATTATCTCAAGGGAATATATTCCCGGGATAAAAGTATCATATGTGCTATTCCAGACTGTAATCTATCTCTGTGCCAAACTTTATCCAGATCCGTTCAGCTGTTTCAGCGTGAAGAAGTACAAACAAACAAACACACACACACACACTCGCAAACTTTCGCCTTTATAATATTAGTGTGAAGTGTGATTAGTTAAGTTATTTTTGTCTATTTTAAGTTTCCTTATTCTTTCTACATATTATGTCTTCGTCTATCATCCAACATTCCTGTCGCAGGTCCGCTGGAAGAAATTTCTATTGAAATAAGCAGTACCTTTTTGCTCTTCAATCTGTATTATTTCTTTTCCCTGTAGTGTTTTTATTTTGTTTAAAAAATAAAAAAAAGAATCATTAAAATCGGTTCACCTAGTAAAAAATTCTGAAGTAACACAAATAAAAAAAGTATATATATGTCGTAGGATGATTTGATACTTCGAATCTTCGCGAAAATCCTAGGGGTTTTGCGAAAACGCGGATAATTAGACATAGGCGAAAAATTATCCAAGTACGATTAGTACTTTGGCAACATAGTCGACGGAGCCCCGCTGCGCGGGGCTCCTATTTCCGTCCGCAGGGTCTAAAGTAACCTAACACGAACGAGATGACGGGAGCTGAGTTCGCTCGCTTTGCTCGCTCACTTCAGCTCCCGTCATCTCGTTCGAACCTAACCTGTCCGTGTCGGGGTGCCCTAAGCTCCCGAGCTCGCTTCGCTCGCTCTTGGACTTTTTCCAGTAAGATTGAGAAACAGTTTCGCCATTGTCTAAATATCCGTGTTTGCGGAAATAGGAGCCCCGCGCAGCGCAGCGGGGCTCCGTCGACTATGTTGCCAAAGTACTAATCGTACTTGGATAATTTTTCGCCTATGTCTAATTATCCGCGTTTTCGCAAAACCCCTAGGATTTTCGCGAAGATTCGAAGTATCAAATTAGCCTACGACATATATATACATTCGAATTGATAACCTCCTCCTTTTTGGGAAATCGGTTTATAAACAAATAACATTCATAGCCTACTGTCAGCAAAACTGACCGGGTCTGCTAGGGCCGATGCTTGTCTGGGTCGCGGATAAATTTGAAAAAAGAGTTACCGCGGCCCTGGCTCAAGCACTTGAAGGAACACGAGTGGGTTTTAGTCAGTAAAAGTCTAACACGCCCGCTTCACCCAGAGCGGGAGAAGTCATTGGATGATTTCCCACCCAAAAAAAAAATGTTACTCATCATCATTCTTCTATCCTGATTGGTTTGTCGTCATCTGTATAGTCACTTCCTTTCAAGCTGTACCATATTTTTATCCATCCGTCTTTTCTTTGGTCTACCTGTACACTTATAACTGTCCCTATTCTCATTATACCCAAAACTTTTCTCACGTCATTTTTCTCATATCCAGTTACTCTTAGCGGCCTAACTGCTAAGTGCTTTGCCAACACACCAACAAACTCTCCATTCTCATTAAATAGGTCGCGTATACTGACCTCAAAGTTCAGCCTCAATCGAACTATGGAGGAACTAGAGGCGATTGATTGCCTCGTTATCTACCTGGCCCAGCCTCCCAGTCTCACAAGTCTTGCAAATCCTTTAAATTGGACGTTGAGCTACTGAAAGTGTCTATAATGGAAACTTAAGCTCCTGTATTATGCTCCGATCAGTTTCCTGCCCGGCTGCCGATATTCGAAGCTGTGTGATATTAATTAGTTTTGAAAACTGGTTCGCTTAAGGGCTTTGATGGGAACGGGTTCATGTGGCATTTTTTGATTATGTTTTTGATGGGACAAGCTGAAGTAAGTATCTAAAGTTTTAGAGATGATACCCAATCAAAGAAAGCTAAAGTGAGGCGAAAGACGTCCACTGTTGGACATAGGCCTCCCACAAGCGTCGCCACACTGATCGTCCTGTGCGTTTCGCATCCACCGGATCCCCACATTTCTAAAAGAAAGTTTACTAAGACCTTATCTAATTGGTTAAGAACACAAATATATGTTGTCATAAAGACACAATGAGAGTCAATACCGGAATTTATTGCTGAATAAAAGATCACATCATCACTTTGATGATACATATTAAATTACTTTTACCTATTCCGTTATGCACACGAGAAAGGTAGGATTGCAAAGCCACGTACGATTCTAGAAATTGCGCTCTAATGTTAATTACAAACTGGTATTAAAACAATGTTATCATACAAGCTCATGGGTATAATGGTCCGTGTGTAATAAGAGATAAAGTTGGGTAAAAGGCGGGTCTGGAATAGTGGCGCCCAACTGGGACTCCGGTAATTAACTATTTACTTAGTTATGACAAGATTACGTATTATGTAAGGACTTTAGTGCTCACGTTTAGGAGAATGGAACTAATAGATTTACACGTACGAATTCGTCGAATTTTGTAACTTTTTGAATTGCGTGGTCCGAAACTTTTGTTGGTGGGTAGTTTGACACTGGCTTGTTGGCGTATTCCACGGATTTGGTATTGGTTATAAACTTTGATACTTGTTCCTATTTCGGTCAATGGCTTGTTCCTCATATTATGTACACCTACGCCGATATTAAACGTAACGAGCAGCACTGTAGCTACATGTTGTACGATATCAAATTAAACTTTGTTGTTGTACAGCGAGTTCGTAACTCGAGGCTACAGTTAGCTTGCTATTAAAACATATGCCTGAGTTTATCCATTGTTTGGTAAAATAGTGGCGGCTATAATGATCAGGCTGTGGATATAATTATCTCTTTCAGATAGAAATGAGGTTTTAGATCAGGCTATTATGCTATACTAGTAATCTTTTACTAGTAAGCTATACTATCAAATAGTATAAAGCTGTTGGAAAGCTTCCCTATAGTAATTTTTAAAGTGTTTATTTTATAAGTTAAGGCTAACAAGCCTTTAAACTTACGCAAGACACTTTAAAGCCAAGATATCAGTCAGTCAATCAAAATCATAATCAAACATTTTTATTTCGTTATACAATGTTATACAGTTGGTGGCGTCCTCTTTAAAGCATATAAAATCGTGTATCAGGAGGCGCCGCTCTTTTATATCTTACTAGCTTTTACCTGCGGCTTCGCTCGCAGTGAAGCCATGTTTTTTTTTTATTATTAAATGTATCCTACGTTACTTCTAATACCTCCAAGAATATATGTACAAAGTTTCATGATGATCGGTTCTGTAGTTATTGCGTTTAAGCGTAACAAACAAACTTACATTCACGTTTATAATATTAGTATGAAGTATGATGAGTGTTATACGTTACAAAACAAAAGTGCAATGAAAATTAATGAAACCAGTCGCCAAGATTTTACTCGCACAACTTACATTACACATAGCTAAAAACGCAATACCCTTTGTATCGATCATATGGCCGTGATTAACGACTGGAAGCTCTGCAGTGAGGCATACAATAATAATAAACAGACTGCGGTACGAAGATGCCATCAATCAAACCCTAGCATTGTTGGAACGGACATACATAGATAATGCACAATAGCTTAGGTCTTTGGCCTTATTCAATGGAACTCGCCTTTGGTTGGACTTATATACATTTGTAAGATTGGTTTGTAATGGTCGTTGTGGAAGGTTAAGAAGGGAATTAACGTCAAGTGTGAACAAAAATTACTTTAAAATGTCGGTATGTTTTGCTACGATTGTAAATCGGATGTTTTGGACATTTGCAAGCTAAATGAAAAGAGGGATCCAGTTTAGAATGTTAACGGTGGTAAAATATTGCATGAACTAAGTTAGGTGAACAAACGAACTTTTTATGATTTTATGAAATTACAGTAGTTTTCATCCGTCAATCAAACCCTAGCTTTGTTGGAATGGATATATAGATAATGTCCAATAGCTTAGGGCTTATTCAATGGAACTCTCCTTTGGTTGTGCATACATTTGTTAGGTTCGGACGTAGCTCTAAAATAGTTCTTGGGAAACCTTATGTAATATTTGCGTTAAGTGTGATCAAAAATAGTTAGTATGTAAAAATAGACTGCGTTACTAGGAAGCCTCAATCAAACCCTAGAATTCTTGGAACGGACATACATAGATATAATGCACGATGTGTATTAATTTTAAGTTCCTTTTTATAATTGTATTTTAAGGTATACAAATCAAAATCAAATCAAATCAAATCAAATCCATTTATTTGCCAGAATGTAGGTTTACACGGTGGTGCAATAAAGCATATAATCAATAATAAATAGCTTAGGGATTATTCAATGGAACACGCCTTTGGATGAACCTACGTATATTTGTTAGGTTCAGACGTAGGTCTGTAATGGTTGTTGTGGCATGAATATTTGCGTCAATTGTGATCAAAAATAGGAGTCACTAACAAGAAGGGTTTAAGATTGTGAAACGACTGTTTTGAACCTTTAGAAATTAAAGTAAAGATATATAGATTGGAATGTTCACAGTGGTAGAATATTGCATGAACTAAGTTAGGTGAATATTGAAACTATTTGGGCAAAATGTTCTTATGAAATTGGAGTAGTTTGCTTCCGACGACGTATGATGGGTAATAATAAAATTATATATGAACCCAGTTTTAAACAAGCTATTTTTAAAATGGATAAGAAAGTATAATTTGGAGTATTTTATAAAGATGAAAACCTATTGTTTACATTCTTATTAAAAGTAAATCTTTAGAAATGTAATGAAAAGAAAATATAAATATTTCTAGTTCGCAGGCAAACAGTAAGTACTGGAGGAAACGGGGACTGTGTTCTAATGGTTTGTATATCACAGTCGTGTAACTACATATTATACTCGTAGTTTCTACACTGGCTGGCAAAGTAAAAAGCTACAGCCTGTCTGTAATTAGTAGCCTATCCGTTCGCTGCACATCATGTCCGGATAAGTTCGCCTAACTCCGTATTCTGTGATATACGAAAGTTCTTCGTTGTATACGCCAAAAGAATACCTGGATGGTCATAGTTTTATATTATGAGATGTAATGAGAAGGTTTTCATCACCAACCGTAGACGTGGTTGCTTGCTGGTTTACGATCCGATTCTTCAGTGAATGGTTTCGGATTTAATTATTGTTGGACGTTCAACTCATTTTGCCTTCAAAACTATAAATGACTCCGCCTCTTCTGCCGTCCATTTCCATTCGAATTTAGACCTTAACAGGTCGGTTAGTAGACGGGCAATAAGGGTGAAGTTTTTTACGAACCTCCGGCAAAAGCTAGCCAGGCCTATAAATCGTCTGATATCTTGAACGTTCCGCGGAATTGGGAAGTTTTCTAAAGCTAGTGTCTTGCACTTCCCTGGACGTATCCTCTACCACTAAGATGAAATCCTAGAAAATCTATCTCTGATCACATCAGTTAAGTTAGTATCTGAAAAACTATAGAAACATTTCTTTTTTGTTCCGTTTCTCATATTTGTCGGCACTGAATTTCATGTACGGATGGAACAATGAGCAGACGCAAATATCAAGGACTTTACAACACATAACTTACAAATCATTGAACTGAAGTGGTAGTGCAGAACCAAACTTTAGACAAACAACAATATAAGCATCTCAACTAGGCATGTAACAAGCTCAAAGTAGTCCTTTGTGCTCATCAGTTTAATGGTTAATTTACCGGAATAAGTCCGGAACTTGCCGGCAATGGCAACGCTGAACACGAAATCTTTCATAAACTTCCACTCGGCTAATTAACTCAGTTTTACTTAATATCTTGTTTGAGTGATGTTTAGAGTAGACTCAGATATTTGAGATTGTTTTGTTAGAAACAAAAAACGTTTTTACAAAAAATAGTACCGACTTCCAAATAAAAAAAACGTAAAAAGTGAAAAATAACTTTCTTTTTGGAAGTCGGGTCTTTGGTAGGTACCAATTTTTTGCGTTATGAACACCGACTTCCAAAAAGAAAGTTACTTATCACTTTGTAGTTTTTTTATTTGGAAGTCGGTAGTATTTTTTTAAAAAGTTTATTTATGTTTTTCACTTTTTAGTTGTACCTACCTAATAGGCAAGTTGTTTAGTAAGGTACCTATAATGCCAGAGTAGATTACCCGAATATCATTCAAATTGAACATAACCGGTGAAATGAGAGTGTACCAAGGTAAACTGTACACATCTGCGTACCCCTTTAGTGCGTACTGGCGGGATGTTAAGTTATGTAATGGTATAAACAATAAACAGACATACGATGGCAGCAATCCCGAGAAATTTGCCATTATTTATTGAAGAGTTATGTTTTATTTCTCCGAAGTTCTTCATCATATTTATTACCATTACCAGATTAAAATGGGAACAATTTCGGAATAATATTGTTTCAAACAAAAAAGAATTTTCAAAATCGGTCCACAATTGACGGAGAAATCGGTGAAAAAAAAATATAGAAAATCACACCTAAAGTCGAACATAGAGCCTCCTCCTTTTGAAAAGTCAGTTAAAAAGCGCTATCATACTGCGGAATGCAAAACAAATTTTATTGTCTGATCAACGTTGTCGAGTAGACGACAATTGATTTTAAAAAAGCATACGGAGCAATGGATCAATGACTCCAAATATAATGGTACGAGGGCAGGAAGATAATGATGATGAGCATTGGATCAGGAATTTCATTTGGTTGTAATCAAGAGTGTGATTAAGTGACTAAGGGCTTGTCCCCATCACCACGTCACGACGTCGTCAACATGAAACGGTACGCGTCAGACGTCGTCCGAAGCGGTACGTGGCGATGCGCTCGCTCAGTTGATGTTTAATTGCATTAGTGATTATGATTAGTTGTGCAAAAAAAAATGACAGAAATTATTGATTCAGATTTATTGATATCATTTGTTGAGGAACTTCTAGAAAGAGACTGCTATTACACAGGTCCGTGAGTGAAAAATTCACCGGATTTATACAAGCCACGTGTAACGTTGCGGCATCGTGACGTGTTTAAGCAAGGTACGGTGACATCGCCGCGTACGTCGCCGTGTTATGGCGCGTCGAACGTCGTCGGAAGCGGTACTTGGCGATGCGCTCGCTTAATTGATGTTTAAATGTCTTAGCGATTAGTTGTGCAAAAAGATGTCAGAAATGCTGTAACTGTCAGAAACTACAATAAACGAAACTAAACGTTGTTTCGTCGGTCAGAAATGCTGAAAAATATACCGTTTTTTAAGGCACGACAACGTGTTAGAATGCGGCGTCGTGACGTGTACGTATGCAACACGGTTACGTAGAAAAGCATGTCACGCCAACGTGCCGCACTGCGACAACGCACCGTTCTACATTGACGACATCGTGGCGTGGTGATGGGGACAACCCCTGAGGCGATTATAGTGTTTAGGTGGATGGATAGACTGTTAAGTTTGAGAAATGTTTTTACTAAAAAGGTTGGTAACAATTGAGATGACATCTAAAAAACTTTTTTACAAAAATTACAACCAGTTCTATAGGCTAGGTACCTTTTTTTTTGTTTACGTGGGGAAACCTTCAAAAGGCGCTTGGACTTTTGGGAAAAGACCAGGGAGTGTGGGATTTTTACCTCACTAAAACCACCCCGGTGATCACCATCAGCACTTGGAAGGGGCCCCGTTACCTCTTAAAAGACCACTCTGGAACCTCTCCGTGCAACGCCTGTTAGGGCACGTCCCTGGGGAGTGAGAGGCGTATCCGCGTCTAGGCTAGGTACCTACGCGTATAGTGCCCAAAGTAAAGCCAGAATAGATGAATCCAATAACATCGGTGCAATGACAGTATACCAGGGTGAACTGAACTGTTCACACCTGCGTACTCCTTTAGTAGTGTAAACAATAAACAAACATGCGATTGCATCTATCCCGAGTGTTTTACCGTCATTTATTGAAGAGTTCTGATGTATTTCTCCAAAGTTCTTCATCAGATCTGGATGAAAATTAAATGGGACCACATGACAAGCACCAGCTTCAAGAAAAAAAGAGTTATCAAAATCGGTTCACCCAATAAAATGTTCTGAGGTAACAAACATAAAAAAATAAAAAATACGAATTGATAACCTCCTCCTTTTTGCGAAGTCGGTTAATAAAGATGTATGAAGGAAGAAAACATGTAGCACCGAAACCAAATAAATTAGAAAAAGGTCAAGAGAATGATGACATCAATCTGGTTAGATGATAATCTATTAAATCATGTTTCTCCTTTAAGTGTAATGTTTGCAAGATTAAGACGATTCTTTTTTTCGGAATAACAAAGCGTTCCCATGGGATAGGTTTGAATAGATTAAAACGAAACTGTCCGAAATTAAAGATTTTTCATTGTCTTTTCCTGCTTTAACAAGCTCACTCAGTAACTTTTTACCCGACTGCCGAAGGAGGGTAATGTGTTTATCAGTCTGTGTAAGTATGTATGTTGTTCCTATGTGGCGTTCTAGAGACCAAACGCGTTGACCGATTTTGATGATACTCACGTCAATCGTTTCGTCTTAACCTTGCGGGTGTCATTGGCTACATTAAAATTGGAAAATAGAAAAATGGAGCCTTTTGGGCGCCTTATTGTGGGGATCCAATTTTCTTCCAAGCCCATCGTGTGGGGTATCAAAATAAAGGGGTTGAATAGGTGATTTCAAAAATATATTTTATATGTTAACACATATATGTTTAAATGTATCTAATTCGAAAAAAAAAAGTTAGTTTAAAACTTAAACATAAAACACGGTTTTTTTAAAGTTTTGTTTTTTTTTATTTTTATTAATAGTCGCGTCATTTCGTGTTCGACAACCATTTCACTTGATAGTTAGCGATGACATGGTCGACGATAGAGCACGCTTGCATACAAGTAACCCTATTCACTCTTGACATTATGACTCCCAAGTTATAGATATTAAGAGACACATACTTCGGCAAGTAGTAAAAATAAGTTTGAGGAGTTACTAGGTAAAGTAATTTTCACCTATTAAGTGTCCTGCAGCCTCCAATTTAGCTAGTGCATTCGGCAAAGTACAGGGTTTGACCGCCATCAATCGACTAATCACATGCGAGATGAAAGACGCGATGTGGATTTCAGTCTATAATTATTATTTTTTATTTAAAAATCCTACACTATGAATTTATTCCTGTATCGTGGGTGCGCTTACAAACATGTAAACTCACATACAGAATACCCAGAGCCGGAACAACTATCTGTATCCAAATATTTGTTCCGTGCGGGAATCGATCTCACGACACGCAGCGCAACAGTCAATCACTCAAACACTGCGCCTACCGTTTGCCGATCTATGTGATTGGTCGATTGATGGCAGTCAAACCTTGTGCCTTGCCCAATTCACTTGTAGTTATCAGGGTAACTACTACCACGTACTTGTGCATAATTGCAATCGTTTGAACCCAATACATAAATACGAATCGTGGGTTTACAAGGTATATTAACACATACTTAAACTACTAGGTCTCCTACCAGTAACATATGTCCGTACTTAGGAACTAACTTAATAGCTGAAGCGTGCTTGAAGTACCAATGAACTGAATAATTGATTGGTACATCAAATCATATTGTATGTGCTTATAGCACTTAGTTAATAGCAACTGGTGGGTATTCTCATTAATTAATTAAAGCCCAATAATGGCTATAAGCTTGTCCCTATAAGTTATATGGGACTTAAACATAATTGGTGAAATGTAGTTACACTATATGATGCCTCTGTGGGTAATATAAGAAGACAAAGACAAAAAATCTTTATTTCAACTAGACGATTAAGCGGCGCTTTTGAATGTCAAATATATAAACTTAAAGTTAATAATAATTGATTCTACCGTCCATTCGGAAAAGTAGCTTGTTATGGAGAAGGATGGACAAGAAACGCCATCCTTACTCTTTTAAAAAAAATGTTTTACAACATTTACATACATACATAAATTCATATACGTGAGGACGAAGCACCCAGCCCTACTATACTATGTATAGGTATACAGTATTACAAGCGCTAACATGTAAATTTCTTAAACAAAAAGACAAGAAAAAGTAAAATAAATCATTACTATAATTATGAATATATAATAAATTAATCAGTTTGATTTTGTCTACACTAAAGATTGCCCTATGTGACAAGGATCAGCATGTTTCCAAGCATTCTTATCTTGAATATAATCATATAATTTGTAATATGTTTGTTTAAACAGTGCGCTTTCAGCAAAAGTTTTCAATTTCCTTCCATTTAGTTTTAATATATCAAAAAGTATTTTGTCATAGAATTTGTAATTTGTCATCTAGAGTGATTCCTAGGAAACCTGTTTGATTTATAAAGTCCAGCTTTTCTCCATTCAATATGATGTTGCATTCGCTTCTTCTTACATTCGGCAATGTGAATGTAATACTCTCTAATACAAGTTTTTTTCATTTACTACCGTGAACTAATTTTAAACCTGATGAATAGTGTTATTCACATCATCAAAATTTTGTGTCACCAGCAAACAACACCATCTTCGGTTGACTTTTTAATAATTGGGGAAAATCTTTAATGTAAACCAATAAGAGGAATGGTCCCAATATAGAGCCTTGAGGAACGCCCAATGTCATTTCAGACCCTAGTGAGTTTACTCCGTTAACCTGAACATCAACTCGCCTGTCTTTCAAATATAATCTAAATAACTTAGTGGCCGTATGTCTAACGCAATCGAACGCTTTCGAGAGGTCGCTTGTGCTTCTCCCGAGGCGTTAAAGATGTTCTTTATAAGAGTGACGCCAGCGTCAGTTGTGCAACGCCCTTTCGTGAAACCGTACTGTTGATCATGAAAGATGGAATGTTTGTTAAAATGACGCAACAGTTGGTTGAGCATTAACTTCTCGAAGACTTTACTGTGAACTGGCAGAATTGACATTGGCCTATATTATTGTTTTCTTTGTTATCCCCGGATTAAAATAAGGGCACTACTTAACTATGTTTCATGAGGTCCAGAAAAACTCCTTGATCGTTAAATGATGAGTGTTAATTAAGAAACATAAATGGGGCGCAATAGTTTCAATGATTGATTTACATAATTTTACAGATAGTCCCCAATAATCTTCTGTTTTCTGATTGATCTGCTGATTTATATTTAAGATCTTTAAAAGCTTTTAAAATAGCCTGGGGGTTTGTATGTTGAAACTTACAACTTCGAAGGGCATGTAAGTACATTATTTCTAACGCCGCTTTAGTTTTAGGAATATAAACAAAAAGGTTTTCAAATTCCTGAGCTACATCTGATAGTCTGGGATCATGTGCAGTCGCTAAATTAATTTCAGTATTACGCTGTTTTTTTCTACCTGTTTCATTATTTATTATTTGCCAGGTAGTTTTTATTTTGTCGTATGCCGATGTTATTTTATTGCTTATATACAGCACTTTATTTATTTTGCATGCAATTTTAAAGGTTTTTCAATATTTCGCCTCATATTACAAAGCTTGTATTATTCATATTATGTTGCTTTAGGCCATAAAGTTCATATAGCTTTTCTCTGCTTTCAAGAATGCCTGGAGTCACCCAATCGCTAAATACGAACTTGGTGTAACTACTTACTCTTTACTACTTTTCGCTTTCAGTGGAAAAGTGTCATTAAATTGCGTGTTTATTACTTAAAAATATTAAAGAAATAAATAAATAAAGAAAAGAGTTTATAAGAGCCAGGCTGGACGCATACTTACCATTTAAAATCGATAAAACAATATAAAAAAAAACAGTTTCGAATGAAATTGAATGAAATGTTAAACCGAAGAAATAAGTTTTTAAACAGAAATCAAGTGGTGGCTAAGAAAAAGCACTTTAAAATTGCACTTAGAAATATATTTAAAAACTCGTTTTCTTTTCTTGTAAAATAAGTAAGAATCTTCTTAGCAGCTTGTAAGTTCTTGCAATTTATTTTCAATGATGCAGCAGAGCGTTTTTGCATTGCATAAGTCGAGAAATGAGCATCGAAGACTTCCCAGGGATCATTGTTATTTGTGTGTGTATTTTAAGCAACTTATTATTTCTTTGTTTTACTGTTTTGTTTGTCAAAAATCAAATAATGCACCTGCCATGTTATCTCTTTACCACTCTTGGTTGACTGGTAGAGAATGCCTAAGCCATTTAGCCCGCCATTGTAGCGTTGTGCATGAAGTTTTAAATAAGTAGGCATATTCGTGTTTATGTTTTGAAAGACTCAGTTTAGTTACGATTTCTTAAGAAAGAATGTGAGTAATCTCGCTCCATTTAGATATGATATGCGATTCACACATACAAAGAATACTCTTTTTATTTGATATTTGGGGTGGGTAAGGTATTTATTTATTAAGTGATCACTATAATGTAGTGAAAGTGTTGTGAGAAAGGGGGCGGGTTGTAAATCAGCGTTGACCAGCGTAACAGCCATGCTTTACACTGCTCAGCATATGCTGAGCCCGCTTCTTTTGCCATACTGAATAATATTGTGTCTCAGAGCTAATTTGTGTTGTTCATGTTCTGTTACAGTTAGCAATATTTTTTTTCTTTCTTTCCTTTCTTTCTTTTGACCTACACTTAAGACCTAGAATAAGAATTGACTAATAAACAAGACGACTTATCTGTCAATGCAGTATTTTGTAAGATACTCGTATAGGTATCTATCCCTTGACTTATTATATTGTTAATTTGAAAGGGTATATGTTGATCGGAACACAGAGAGTCGTGCTTGCATGAACTACAGTAAATACGATATAAAGGCCTAAAGGGCGTCCTGAAAACCTAACTATTGAAACGGGCTCTTCCTATTTCGTCGGGGGCTCGGGGCGCGAATTCCTTTCCGTCGTATTTAGATAATAGAACGGAAAGTCCTTAACGGACCACTGAATATTAACAAGCTGTTAATTTACGCGTAATGGAGAAAGTTCGGATTCCGGTTGAAATTAAATTTTATGTTTACTTTCAGTTAGGCGTAGAACTACGGCCTGTTGAATTGTAGGTAACTGGAATATAATGAAATTGTACATCCGTTGTACAACTTGTACAGGTATTTCTTAATAATTATATAGGTACGGTACAACTATTTTCTTAATGGCCCTCGGCAATCATCGCATTATCGAATACAAACGAATGCTAATTTCCATGTCCATCAATTATTAGATTTATCATGTATTTATTTTTGTTTAGTTTTGATTTCCGTGTGAAATATATTGAGCTGTAAAAATAGCAGCTTTAGCAAATTCCTCCCATTTTTAAAATAAATGACATTATGTTAAAAGAGTACAGTATTAACAACTCTATATACTTCCAAGTTGATTGAGAGCGTCCGATCTGAACCAAGTGCAAAGGTCAACTGATAGAAAACCGACGACTGACGAAACAACCTTCTGTTTTATGAACACAAATCGCTCGTAAATAGCTTCCAATTAAATAAATAATATGGTTTATGACCCTTACAACTATATTACAGTACAAACATTTTCTTAATGTCCCTCGGCAAACTTCGTGTTTCGTCAGTCGTTGCGTCGGTTCAAATTGTCCTTAAGGACAATTTTGTAAATAAATACTTACTTTTTTTTTAAACGTCTCCTACTCCAACTTGGAAATTCTTCCGTATGGGTGCGTTATAACCGCTGAAATAAATCTAAGTAGATAACGCAAGTCCCTCCATCTATATGAAAGCGATATTTCAAAAGATTTACATTTTTACATTAGCTCGAAAAAATATATAAAAACATTTCACAATCTTACGCAGTTTTATTGACAGACATTAAATATAACGTAAATGTGCGATTAAAACCAAGCTTTATCCCTCAGGAGTTCCATCCATAACTTATCAATATAGTATCATTTCACATAAAAATAAATTATATTATGTAGGAGAGCTATAAAATTCGTTTTTATATAGCCGTGTTAACATCACTTTAGTCTTTTTAACCGACAAAAAGGAGGAGGTTCTATGTTCGACTGTATGTATTTCATTTTATTTTTTGTTTTGTATTTTCACCGATTTCTCCGTCAATTGTGGACCGATTTTGAATTTTTTTTTTGCTTCGTAAGTGTATACTTTCGATGCAAACACCCACTATCACCAAGTCAGAATCTAATGATAGAATCTCATAGAAATCGAGGGAACTGCTCAAATATTCATCAACATAATAAGCATTTGTGCTCGGAAAGTATCATTTGGTGAAGTGGAACTGATGTATAAGACCACAGATGGCCACTGGAACTCTTTAATGATAAGTAGGTATGTCACGGGTATGGTAGGGGTATAGTTAAGCAACTATGATGAAGCAAGGTAAGCACTGGAACTCCGTTCGTTATAAAACAATGAATTCTAGTCGTGTTTGGGCTAATTGGAATCGTCATGACATGTACTCTGGCTATGAATGATTTTCATTGTAATATGAAGTACCAAAACTAAAAAGATAAAAATAAAACTTTTAACAAAAAATAAAATCTACTTACACAGCAAAACATTACAAACCAAAAAATAACTTTCTTTTCCAAAGATGGTGTCAAAAACAATAGGTACTAAATAAATTTTCATTACAAGCAATCCGACCCCAACGGGAACAGTCTAGATAGACTGTTCCCGGACTGTTCCCGTTGGGGTCGGCTACATCTAGTCTGGATCTACATCCAAATTGGATGTAGTTGATAACCAGTATTTCACATGGAGCTACTGCCTATCAGAACTCCACAACCCAAAAACGGGTGACATCCCACCCTTTAGCGAGACCGGTGTCAGAATTTCGAGCTTCTGAATACCCGTAACAGCTGTCAAAAATTAACAAATCACAGTCGGGATCAAAGTCAAAGTCTAATACAAATGTATTTATTTCAACTAGGCCATTAAGCGGCACTTTTGAACGATGACAATTAAAATTTACAAGTATAAAAAATGATTTTACCGTGCATTCGGAAAAGTAGCTTGCTATGGAGAAGAACGCACAAGAAACTCCATACTCTTTTAAAAAAATAAGTGTTTTACAATTTTAAAACGTATTTATTAAAAAATTCATATACCTACGTGACGATGATGATGTACCTAACACTACTATACTATATATAGGTATAAAGTATTACAAGCACTAACAGGTAAATTCCTTCACTTGTTAAATAGGAACATGGTTCTCACATACTTACAAATATTGCAAACATAGGTAATTAACCTAATTCAACAACAATGGAACAGTGTGCGATTCAATTATTTTTAAACAAAAATAGTACAAAAAAATTGAAAATAATAAAGCGTTGCTATAACTATGAATGTAATACAAATGAACCAGTTTGATTTTGTCTACGAGAACACTAAAAATTGCCCTATGGAGTAGGACCAGCATGTTTCCAAGCATTCTTATCTTGAATATAATCATCTAATTTGTAATATGCTTGTTTACAAAGTGTGCTTTTAACTATTGTTTTAAATTTTATTTTATTTAGTTTTAATATCTTATTTTGTTGCATTTTGTTAAAGAATTTAACACAGTACCTACAGTACCAGTATTTTGCCATGAAAAATCTATGTGTACTTTAGCTAATGTATAAGATGGTTGATCTAACTTATCAACGACTTTTCGAAGCACGATAGAGCCCCGGTAACCTTTTGCCGAGACTGGTGTCAGACTTTCGAGCTTCTGGCTACCCGTAACAACTGTCAAAAATTAACAAATGGCAGTCGAGATCAATCAATCAATCAATCAATCAATCATTTATTTTGTAAAACATAGGTATGATTATAGTTGGTATTCAAAATAATGTGCACTATGTTTTGCCAATATCTGGCGTACAAAATTAACATAAATAAAATAAAATAATATAATACAATTAAGGTGGCATGTCAATATGTAACATTAAAAAAAAAAAAAAAAATCAATTCAAAATATGTCAGTTAGGTAAACAGGTCATTACAATTTCAGATAAATAAACACATTCACACATAATCAATAAATAAAATCATAGCTGTTTAACTGGCAAGTCGGAATCGTCATACCTCTGTTTGTCAGTAGTGAACTCAGTGATGGAGTAGTAACATCTATCTACAAGGAATTTAAACAAAGACCTCTTAAATGATCCCAGACACTCTTTATTTCTTATAGCTGCTGGTATACTGTTATAAATTTTTGGGGCCATACCTAGCACACTTTTGCCGAAAAATGCGGTTTTATGAGAGGTAACATGAATGGTATTCTGATAGCGGCGAGAGCGCAGTTTTTCAAATAAATGCAGGTTACAGCGAACAAACACTCCCATTTCATATATGTACATAGACGGTAGAGTGAGCAAACTGAGTTCCCCAAACAATGGTTTACAACTCTCAATTGATTGCAATTTGGTAAACGATCGCAAGCACCTCTTTTGAGCTTTAAAAGCAATGTCTCTGTCAGTGGAGTTGCCCCAGAAAATGATTCCGTACCTAATGCCAGAAGCCACATAAGCATTGTATGCTATTTGTACTGTAATGCGGTTAACCGTTTTTGACAGTTTATACAGAGCATATGCAAATTGGCTAAGCTTCTTTGACAAAGCATCGATATGTTGTTTCCAAGTCAGATGACTATCTATATAAAGGCCCAGAAATTTTGCGACGTCACATTCAGAGATTGCTACGTTACCATATTTTATATTCAGTTTCGGTTTATTTGTTCTTTGATTAAATGTCATTATTTTAGTTTTGTTAAGATTTACTTTTAGGTTATTATTAAATAACCAGTTTATTATATTTTTAAGATCATCATTTATGTCATTTTCAAGAATATTAATGTCATTACTAGAGAATAAAATAGTGCTGTCATCAGCAAATAAGACCATCTGATGTTTACTGACCTTAGGCATATCATTTATATAAATGTTAAATAATGGAGGGCCAAGAATGCTACCTTGTGGAACACCAAAATTAGTTTTTCTAGGACGTGACATATACGTTCTTTCGACTTTCGAGCTTGCACATAACCTATCGAGCGCTGTGATTTGAGTGCGATTAGAGAGATAAGATTGTAATAGGTTTAATGCAGTTCCTCTAATCCCATATCGCTCTAATTTGTTTAGCAGTATACCATGATCTACATGGTCGAATGCTTTAGACATATCCATAAACAACGCCGCTACTGGAATTCTACCATCAACACTAGAAACAATTTTCTCGATCACGTCATAGATCGCCATGTTAATGGATTTACCTTTCCTAAATCCAAATTGCTCTCTGACTATGAGATCATGCTTTTCAAAAAACGACGAAAGGCTATTGTATATCACCTTTTCTATAATTTTGGAAAAAATAGGTATAAGTGCTATTGGTCTATAATTACCCATGATACTTTTATCATCTTTTTTATGAATAGGTTTAATAATAGTAATTTTTAATTTGTCCGGGAAATAGCCATGTTCAATGCAAAGATTAATGACATAACTTAAAGCAGGTCCTATTAATGGCGCTACTTCTTTGACCACTTTTGTAATAATGCCGTCATATCCATGGCTATTGGTATTATTTAAGGAGCGAATTACAGCAACTATATCTGCTGGTACTGTAGGAGGAATAAATATGGAGTTACAATTTGTATCAATATTTGCATAGGAAGGAGTAGAATTATTCGGTTGAATTTCGTCTATAAAATAATCATTAAAAGCTTGTGCAATAAGTCGAGGTTTATGTATTTTATTGTCATTTATTGTTACGTATTCAGGTATATTTTCTCTAGGATAGTTAATCTTATTTTTATTAATAATGCTCCAAGTGGCTTTAGATTTATTCCTGGCCGAATTTATGTGATAGTCATTCTGAGATTTTTGGGTCAATGCCACTATTTTCTTTAGACGAGCAGTATATTGCTTTAATAAAAGTTTATTTTTAGAAGTAGGCGCTCGCCTGTATTGCCATAACATTTCTCTTTTTCGCTTACAACTGAGCCTAATTCCTTTGGAAATCCACTTAGATTTTTTACGCTGACTGATTCTTATTTTCCTTGAAGGGAAACAGAGATCATAAAAAAGCATAAATTGATCATAGAAACAGTTAAATGCTTCCTCAGGTTTATCGTGTTGATAGACTTCACTAAAACCAAGATTATGAAGAGAGTCTATGAATTTAGACAAGTTTTCTTGGCAATAGTCGCGCCTCGGAATATACCAATGCTTAATGGAACAAGTTTTTTCCACGGGGCATTTGATCACTTGGGCAGTATGATCAGATAGTGCAAGATCAAGTACTGCACACTTACTACCTCTAATATTATGTATGATATTGTCTATGCATTTTCCACTAGCCAATCGTGTAGGCTGGTGAATTCCAATTTTTAAATCATAGTTAGAAAGGAGGATTTGAAAATTGTTAAATTGTTTTGATTTTGTCAAAGTGTCTATATTAAAATCTCCACAAATAACCACTTTTTTAAAATCACCGAGGCTACACATTCGTAAAATACCATCCAGGTTTGCAAAAAATAGTTCCAAACAGTCATTCTTAATTTTAGGTGGTCTGTAGATGCAAATCACTATTAAATTGTGTATTATTAATTCTATTGCACAGCATTCAAGGACGTTAGCTACATAGAATTTACTTAAATCAATGTTTTTGTACTTATGCATATGATTTATAAGGATGCATGAACCACCATGCCTAGTATTCCGCATTGAAAACGTAGCTAATTCGTAGTTAGGGATATGTAGATGGAACTGATCTCCAATCATCATATTGTGTTCAGTAATACATAATAAGTCAATGTTTTGCCCCTTGTCCCATAGTTCTTCTAAATGGAGAGTAAGAAGGTCCGACTTACCAATCAAGCCATTAACATTTTGATGAAAGATATGTACGTATTTATACACGAAAAAAATTGCTAGTACCAGCTTTAGGCACTTTGTCCATACACATAGACAAGTTGCAGTTAATAATTTTGTCATCAGGAATGTCATAAGTTTGAGTGGATTTGTCACAGGCAGTAATAACAACGTCGCCAGGTATGTTACTAGTTTGAGTTGATTGGTCAGGTTTTGGCTTAGTGAGAATTCGATTTTGCTTAATATATGTCACAAATTTAGTTTTGAAATCAATATGTAATATTTCTTTTAGTAAGCATCTACAAATATTAACAGTAAGATGGCGCTGTCTTCGCGGTACAGATTGACTATATCCCATGTTAACAAATAGACCATTATATTTATTACATACGTGGCGTAGCGAACTATTTAAGCTAAATTCATTTAAATGTTTGTTGTAAGGGACTTCTGATACAATAATATTGGCATGCTTAATACTTCTAAACCAAACACCGAGGTCAATTTGAAAATCCAGAGGATTGGTATCATTAGTACCTGACAATATAATAACATAGTCATTTTCCGTAAGAGAATTCAAGTTATAAGAATTTATTAAGACATCTGTTGTTTTTGCACCAGGTTTCCAGAAGCATAGTACTTGATATTCATTGCCCAGTAGCGCTTGTAAGGTGTAACGAATATTTCGCCCTTGGTCATCACCTAAAACAATGACCTTCTTCTGTTGCACAGGTATAGTCTTGTAGGTTGATGTCGTCTTTACAACGGATATATATTCCTGAGAATTAGTACTAGCGCTTGAGTTCATATTATTCGCAGGCCCTGGGGTCAAGATAGCTGCTGATGCTGCAGTGCTTTCTGTCGGCATATTATTAATAGCAGGAGACTCATTGACAGGAGCATCCAAATCACATTTGCCAGTTACCGGGGATACTGCAACGTTTTGTGTTGGGGACGAGGTTATTATGGTTGCTCTGTTCTTGTCATGCATGGATATCCTTTTCTTCTTTCTACTTGATTGGGTTTTCGATAAATCAGAGCAATCGATTTTTTTATATACTTCTATTACTTTCAAATACTTAGCTAATTCGTTTTTTAAGTTGCTAATTTCGTCATGTAGGTTGTCAATTTCATTGGTCGCAGTTTCAAGATTTTTTGTTAATGTCTCAACCTTATATCGCAAATCTTCACAACAGGATTTGTGCGTATTAACAGAGGTGTCCGGCAAACTTAGCATTGTTGAGTCAAATATAGTTGTATTAGATATTTCGTGGAGTGATAAAGATCGCCTCATGCGTCGGAACGTGACATTCTGCTGCTCATTATGATCCATTATAACAATTACTTTGTTGTTACGTAGTTACACACCACTCAACTATCTGGTTTTACTTGAAGGAAATGTGGAGAATTGTGTGACGAGAAATTTTTAAATCACAAAAAGTGTTACACGTATGTCAGGCCGGAACTCGAGACATCGAGCGCACAAGGTGGCCGTCGTATCCACTGCGCCAACTTGTAGTTAAGAGAGTGCTTTGAAATAAATGACCTGTTTTTAGGTCGTGTTTATAAATTAAACGATCGGCACATTTGAATATGTAGATAATTTTACCGCAACCGTCAGATTTACTTAATTCTCACAAACACACAATATTTTGTAAATAATTTATTGTTTCACTTATATTTAAAGCCTTTGTCCCAGCAGTATTTCACTACAGTATTTCACTTCTGTGTACAATTCTATTTCACTGCACTTGTGATATTTAGATGTAATTTGTTCAGAGTCTTAGATGTAAACATCTGTTGTGTCCCTTTTTTTAAAGTAGTATTTTGTACACTATACTTCCACGTAACACTCAAATAACAATAGTAGTTGCTATTTACACTATTATACTTATATTTCAAAAGATATTTCTTGTTTAGATGTGATTTAAATATTTTTTACGACATAAATACTCAGAGACGATGTTGTGCGTGGCACTAGCGCCTGGTCGTTTTTCAACAAGTTTTCGATGAGATCAACAAGTTTTCGATGCACGATAGAGCACCGGTAACCCTTTGGCGAGATTCTTGTCAGACTTTCGAGCTTCTGACTACCCGTAACAGCTGTCAAAAATTAACAAATGGTAGTCGGTATCAACAACTTTTCGAGGCAAGGTAGAGCCCCGGTATGTAATGCATGTTCACCCATCGACGGACCAGCCCCGGAATGCGTAACTTAACCTTAAAAATTAACCCGTACAGCTGTTATTATAAAGCCACGACCTCCTGAGCTCCTGAGTCTGTTTATTAAACACTCCTGTTATTGAAATCGCAGGAGCGTCGAGCTCATAATAGTTTCAAATTTTCATACGACTGCTTCGGGGAAATAAGTGAATAAATTATAAAGCAGTACCAATCTGCGAATGTTTCAATATTTTTTTCTTTTTAATCAACATACAATCTGGTCTCATAGGGATTCTGAGAATCGTTGTTATTCAAAACTGTGTAATGAGCATAAAAGTATACGAATATTTGCTACGCTTATTTTATGTATTAATTCAAATGACTAAAATAGTAATTATAGTTGTCTGAATATATCGTTTCGAAGAAAAACAATGTGCTTTGTTCATTATTGTACTACTTATAGGTTTTATTCACTAGCATAGAAATATTTAATCGCGAGAGCTACGCTTTAAATACCATAGCCCTCGCGATTAAATATTTCTATTATTTCTGGTAAATGTAATTTCGCGACAAATGTCCCGCTTTAATAAAAATGCCACCTTAATTTCTTACTTTGACGAATGAACCCCACAAAATGAAGTTACATTTAAGCCAGAAACTTTGCTGATGTCATCAAAACACGAAAATCGTTGAGATGAAGCTGCCGCACAGTTTTCCTGTGCCGTACAAAAGAAACAAGCAAGTCATCATGCCGTGCTCCCACACGCTCGTGAATGAGCTACAGGGATCAGATACTGGGCTACATTTGAAATATTTTTATTATTTTCATCGTATTTATACAGCCTTCGTAGTTTTTGTAATATTTTTTAACAATATTAAAAAAATAAATATAAAATATATAAATAAATAAATAAATATAAAAAATTATATAAATATATATATAAATATATATTTAAACATAAAAGTTACATGTGTGTTTTTTTAATATATATTTATATATATATTTATATAATTTTTAATATATAAATATATATAATTAAAAAAAAAATAATAAAAAAATATTTTTTTCGTTCAGTGGCTTTTAGTTGGTCTTATAAATATAGTAGCTTCTACCAGCGGCTTCGCCCGTGTGAAAAGTATTTTCTTATCTCAAGGGAACATAATACCGGAATGAAAAGTCCAGACTATAATCTATCTCTGTGACTAATTTCAATTAGATCCGTTCAGCCGTTCTTGTGTGATTGAGTAACAAACATTCATCCATCCATCCAAACATTGGCATTTAAAATATTAGTAAGATTTACCTAGATTTATATATAGTTTGGAAAAAAACCGATGTTATAACTTTGCCAGAACAACGTTGCAAGGTTGCTCCTTGTTACCGTTTCATATTGAGAAACCCATTCATCAACCATTTTGGATTAAACCCGTTTCGTGTTACTATTCTCCAGACTCACATCTTCTAAATTAGCATATATTATCTTACCTCTGTCAAACCAGGAAACGGCACGACGCTTTCGAATAGGTCGCATTGTTATTCTGTACCCACATTACCCTTCTGTTCTTCAAATGCCATGGCTACAACTTTCCTTCGAAGTCGAGCTTTACCCGCTAGCCATCAGCTGGAATTGACCCAAATAAACAATAGTTCGTGTTCAAATAACTAAGTCGGCAACAAAGGTGGCCATGTATTAGCCGGACGGATTCAACTACGGCCATTAAGTTATGTATAACTACATGGTCGTTACATGGGAATGGTCGTTTGACTTCTGAAAGGAAAACACTCATCGTTGGAAGGTGATTCTAAATGCCTATGTCTCAGTCATTTAGAGGCACCTTCCAACGATGAGTGTTTTGTGGCTATTAATAACTGTGTTATTGAACATGAGGTCCTGGGATTGAAGCCTGTATTGGGTAGTTGGGTTTTTTCATCTGGAATTTCTCCAAAGGGTAAATTATTTTATTTCAACTAGGCCATTGAGCGGCACTTTTGAATGTCAAAAATTAAAATTTGGCTTGGCGCGCGACGATGGGAAGAGACCAGACGGGATGACCATAATGCCATGGAAGGTGGGTAGGCCTTTGGTGTGGGATGCAACATGTGTCGACACCCTTGCGCCATCCCATCTTCTTAGCACGGCGGGCTGTGCTGGGGCAGCTGCTGCTAGTGCCGAAAACCTCAAACGGCGCAAATACAACAACCTTATTGGAAGTTATATATTTGAGCCGTTTGGGGTTGAAACATTAGGTCCATGGGGTCCGAGTGCTCTTCGAGTATTTCGAGATGTAAGCAAGCGGTTAGTCGACTCTTCACGTGACCAGAGGGCTGGGCTTTTCCTTGGCCAGAGAATCAGCATTGCCATCCAACGTGGCAATGCTGCCAGCGTTCTGGGCACTTTTCACGTTGACAGCGATGTGGACGAATTTTTTGACGCCCTATGACCCCTGCCCTTTTATACGTGTTCGTCGTATTTTATCTTTATTTAAGTGTATATGTAGGTAGTTATTGTTAATTAAGTATTATATACTATGTAAATTTTAAATTTAAACGCAATAATAATTGATTCTACTTTCCATTCAGCTAAGTAGCTTGTTATGGAGAAGAAAATCCAAAATTACTCTTTAAATACGTGTTTTACAACATTTACATACGTACATTAAGTCATATAAGTGAGCACGATGCCCCAGACTAACACTACTTTATTATGTATTGGAATAAAGTATTACAAACACAGGTAAATTCATTCATTTGATAAATATAGGAACATGGTTTTCACATACTTACAAATTTTGCAAACATAGGTAAATTACGTAATTCAACAACAACGGAACAGCTTGCGATTCAATTTCTTAAAAAATAAAATAAGGCTTTACTATAATAATGAATATAATATGAATTAATCAGTTTGATTTTGTCTACACGAAAGATTTTTTATGATAGATTTTTTATGATAGATTTGATAGATTGCCCTATGGAGCGGGACCAGCATGTTTCCAAGCATTCTTATCTTGAACATAATCCTCTGATTTGTAATATGCTTATTTACAAAGTGCGCTTTTAACAAAAGATAAAAATTTTCTTTCATTTAGTTTTAATATATCACAAGGTATTTTAGTCAGTAGAAACTCGAAGTCTGATTTTGTGTCCGGTTGATGGTAATAGGTAACTGAAGATGCGAAGTCTAGACGTACCTACGATAAACGTACAGCTTTGCCTTGACATTTACCATACAGGCGAGATCTTTTAGTAGGATAGATGGACCCCCTATTCCGCACTTAGACTCCCATATAATCCGTTGTGTGTGCGAACCGGCCTCTTCTCTGTGAGTGGGAATCGGCCGTAAACCACCACGCGGGCCCAGTGCAGTTGGTGGTTGTCACATGTCTTCGAATTTTTGGTTCTAAGACATGCCGGTTTTCTCACGATGTTTGCCTTTTTTTTATTTTCAATAGGCTCGCGTTTGATCACTATCTCAACTGATGGTAAGCGATGATGTGGTCGACGATGAAGTACGCTTGCCTAGAAGTAGCCTTAACCGTTTTTAGACCAGTGGTAATGAAATAATTTACACAAAGTAATGCGCATGTCTGGGTTCGAACCCACGACCTACAACACGTAAGTCAGGGCCGTTAACACTGGGCCACCGCAGCTCGTTGGTAGGTAGGTATAACTCATTGATCGATACCGGCGATATCTTATGTTATTTAATAAAAGAGTTGATTTTATGATAAAGATAACGATTGTGTTTTGATAATAACTATAAGCTCATCGCTGTTTTAACCGACTTCAAAAAAAGGAGGACTTTCTCAATTCGTCGTAACTTTTTTTAATGTATGTTACCCGATTACTCAAAGACTCCTAGACCGATTTGGAAAATACTTCTTTTGTTTGAAAGATTATACTTTCCAAGTGGTCCCATAGTCATCTCGTCAGGATCTGATGATGGAACTCCTTAATGCTAAGTATGTCGAATAGTTAAGGGGTCGGGTATAAGACATCTCGAATAGTTAACCGAACATGATGAAGTAAATACTTATAAATAAATGGTACTGATGAAAATGGTACCATCGAACTGATTTGATTATGAAGCCGGAAGGTATGCACGAGAACGACACCGATTTCGGAAAAGAAAGATATTTTTCACTTCGTGGTGTTTTGTTTTGGAAGTCGGTTTTCTTATTGCTTACATTAGAAGTAACTCCAGACACAATTTGATCCCACTTAAGTTGCTCAGAGTTCAGAATTTGCTCAATATATTGGGCATGTTTTTCATAACACCGATCAAAAGTTTTCGAAGTATCGCTTATGGTGAGCCTAGTTCATTGAGTTTTCAAACAAACAATAATTGTTATTTATACCAGAATGAGACCTATAATAGGAAGGAAGGACAGAAAGTACCGATTTATTTATAGAATCCCTATTTTATGCGTGTGAGGGGTGATTTTATCGGGGTAGTTAATATCAATCAAAGCGTTTCTAATGGCGGCACTAAGTACTAGCTAGAGGATCTCGCAATGCAAACGCCTTTTCGATAAGAAGTCAGCTTATAGTAGATAATAGCGTTTTGCGTTTTTAGGGTTCCGAAGTAAACAAGGAACCCTTATAGTTTCGCTATGTCGGTCTATCCCTCCACAGCTTAGCTCAGAGACTCTTAGTACTAGAAAGCTATAATTTGGCATGGATATACAATCATATTAATAATTCCGACAAAGTGGTAAAATAAAAATAAATCTATGTTACCTCCTTTTGTTTTTTGTATTTTTTTTTCTTTTTGTGGTACCTCCTAAAGACGTAAAGGGGGATGTTTTTTTCTCGTCCTTCCTATAAGGGATATCGTTAGATAGGCCATTCAAAAATGTTACGGGTCTGTTCAAACCATATTTCGATTCAGAGATCCGCTTGCGTAAAATTTAGCTTTAAATTACAAATTTTTGTTAGAGTCAAGTGCCCCCCTGCCAGCGAAATGGATTGGCTATGTGAAAAAGTTCATGGCAGTAGTATATTTCGCCTTTATTAGGGTTCCGTACCCAAAGGGTAAAAATGGGACCCTATTACTAAGAATCCGCAGTCCGTCTGTCTGTCTGTCCTTCTGTCACCAGGCTGTATCTCATGAAACGTGATAGCCAGACAGTTGAGACTTTCACTGGTGATGTATTTTTGTTGCCGCTATAACAAAGAATACTAAAAACTGAATAAAATAAATATTTAAGAGTGATTATTTTTACGTACTTTTGCGATAATGGTACTGAACCCTTCGTGCGCGAGTGCGGCTCGCACTTGGCCGGTTTAGTATTAGTGTGATAGTGTGATATCTTGTGAAAACACCCCGAAACATTAAAACGCTCATTACTTTTGAACGGGTGAACCGATTTTCATCAAACATAGTTAAGAAAACTTTCGATAAAGTCACCTTTCAACCAAAAAAATAACTAAATCAAAATCGGTTGATCCTTTAAGGAGCTACGTTTCTTAAAAATACGGGCATTGCCGCTCTGGACATGGCCATGAGGCATTAAAGCTTAATATTCTAGCTTGCAAAAATAAAAATAAAAATTTATTCATACAAGTTTCAAGCACCATCCGGAGTACCATTTAAAAGTTATTTGTTACAAAATTACGAAGTTGCACAAAATCCCCTCTTGTCAGATAACTTTATCCCATTTTAATAATTCTGCTTAAATCTCAAGTTTACTGCTGAAACAATTACTTTTTGGTTTCAAACAGAATATGAAAAGTCGTAGAGAAAACAAATTCATTTCTTTCCTTTTAATTGAAAGGCAAAAGAAAATGTTTTGATTTCGTTCGTTTCGCCATTTAATTGTCATTAAAATGAGATCTTAATTACTTCTGAGAATTGAGACCTTTTTCGTGAGCAGTGAAATTTCTGATTCTCTCCCTTTTCGTAAACTTAACTTACACTTAACTTACTTATTTATTATTTGTCATTGATGGTGTTATTCTTAAGAGTAACAAAATAGATTTAGCTTTTTTCAATTTTTTTTTTTAGCCAATTTGTACTCTATATAATAATATAAACTTAATATGTAAGTGCTATGCACACCTGTAGGTGTCAAATTCACTCTAGATTTTAAGTTTAATTGTTACAGTATCCCAAAAAACTTATTAGTAAGTGAGTTGTTAGTGTCATAATTAAATAAATATATAAATACTAGCTTTTACCCGCGGCTTCGCTCGCAGTGAAGCCATATTTTTTTTTATTTCAGAATAATTATCCTATGTTACTTCTCTTCTCTTCTCTTCTATGTTTTCTCGTTGTTGTTCCTCCAAGAATATGTGTACAAAGTTTCATGATGATCGGTTCAGTAGTTTTTGCGTGAAAGCGTAACAAACAAACTTACATTCACATTTGTAATATTAGTAAGGATATCGACGTAAAAGGATCTTATTTGGGATGTTCTTGAGAAAGGCTAGGCGTGCATTAACTACTCATTACTACTGGCGTAGGTACATGTATGACTAGATTTATGAATGTAAATGAAGTATGTAAGGATTGTAGCAGGTGGCGTTCTTTAGTTTCAAACAAGGGGTACCAGCGCTAACAAAATAAATCCAATAAATGTCACTAGATGGCGCGATGTGCATCGATTCGTTATTGAACTGTGTGTAAAATTAAATTTTACTAGTACTGATCATAAAAAAATATGTTCTTTGTAAATCAACTCTTCTTAGCACAAAATTATGGAATATGGGCTCTTAATTCACATTTCAAAAATTATTTAAATGGATCATTAAAGTTGATTCCAAAAGATGGCGCGGTTTTAAATTTCTGAGGCATACCACTCGATTTTTAAATTTGTGTGGTACAACGAAACTGAAAAAACTTGTAAAAAACACTATAAAACTAATCATCACTGTATTTAAAGAAAACACTTTCACTTGCAAGTCGCTGCTAACACCAGTCATTCATCTATAGCCGTGGAACGGAACCGAACGCGATCGAAGTACTTTTAAAAATAGTCATCTTAATCAGAAGAAAAACGCTAGTTACGTCAGCACGGTTTCTTTGTATGGGATGAGGTATTTGTATGCTAGTATTATTTTATCTGTGGTTTCAACCTAGCCCCACGAGAAAATGGCTTGAGTTGAGTTGACGTATTATAAAAAAATACTGCATTCAAAATAATTGGCAATCAGAAAATTTGTTTGTCAAGTTGTTCATATAGTAAATACCGATACAAATACCTTCGCAAGCTAACATTTGCTTATAATTATAGGGCCTTTGTGGGCGGAATGGAACCGTAAAGAGACACACAGTAATTTATTTAGTGAAATCAAGCTACCTGCGTCATTGACGATCGATATTTTCTACTGTTTGATGTTTTGTTGTATCTTTGATATCTGTATAAGTGCTTTTTCATTTAGTATCGACCGTGTGGCTAAGTAATAACTTTCACATAGCGCGGGCCGACCTTCCAGGTTAAGCAACGTTTGCAGAGGTCAGTCCGTGGATGGGTGACCACCCATTACTTACTGAGAATCCTTTGTGCCTGGCAAGCACTTTATGCCATTGTTTCCGCCTGTCATTTGTAGATCTTTGATAGTCAGTACGGGGGCGGAGCACTGGTGGACTTCGACACCTGGCTGCAGGGAGTCCAAAGAAGCTATGCCATCCTTGGATAGTAGGCTAACCAGGCGTTAACTACGCCTGGATAGGAACTGCCTGGCCTGCACCTGTTGACGGGAACCATCACGGGACACTGCTAGCTAAACAAACACTTCTACACAATAGGCATAACGGACAGCCCTCTGTGCAGGACATGCATGGAGGCTGAGGAAACCGTTGCGAACGCACTCTTTGAATGCACAGGCGTCACCCAGAATAATACACAGATGTTTTAATTAACTTCTGGAGGTAGGTGGGCTGGTTGGAATATCCACCAAACTACCGCCATCGCCACGCACAATGGTCCATCTGAAGGACTAAGTGTGCAAACCAAATCCATAGAACATAATCGGTACGGTAGTCAGACACCAAAAAAGGATATATCAGTCTTGCCAACGGTATCATGATATCCAGTTTCTGGGTTGTGGAGGTCAGATAGACAGTCGCTCCATGTGAAACACTGGTACTTAGCGGCGTCTTCATTATACTTGAAGCCGACTCCAGCATAGTTCAGAAAAGGTCAGGCAGATTGATTGATAGGCGCTTTTTTCATTTGATGCTACTTCGAATAAATTCATACTTCGAATAGTGGAATTTTGAATTTAATTTGACTAGTCTATATATTTAATTTGACTATTGATATAAACTAATATTTAAAGGCGAAAGATTGTGAGTGTGTGTGTTTGTTACTTTTTCACGCTCAAACGGCTGAACGGATTTGGACAATAAAGAATAATAAAACTTGCTCTGCTGACATGTCAGCCATTTAAAGCACAATATCTTTGTTTTTATTATTTTTATTTCTTTTAATCAACTAGGTATATTGAATATATCATTGTATCCTATGCATTTCTCATTTCTGGCATTGTTAAAAATTAACTTAATACATTTTAAAATTTTATACGTCTTTCAATTTTACCAATGTTATTAATTTTATACTTTTTATCTATCTTCTTTTTATTTTCCTTTTTATTATTGTTTTTATTTTAATCTAGTAATTTTAAACAATTTGCATCGATTTTATACATTGATCGATTTTATAATTTTTGCTTTTATTATTGTCTTTCAATTTATTTTAGTCCAGCGACCTACCCCCGTTTTAATGACGTAATACAATATTTTTTTATTTATTTGTTCTCTTTTGTTAATGGGCACATAGAACTGTTACTTTTGTTTTGTTATAATTAAGAGTTGCAAAATTTTATCTTAGGTGGTTTTTTACAAAAAAAATTGTTTTCGAGCGTATGGCACTCGTGGGCTGCTGCTGAAAATCAGCGTCAGGTGGAACACCCTGTATTTCCATTTGGCATTATGCTGAGCTGAGGCCCTTTTGGCATTAATAGTTTAAAAAATATTTTGTTTAATTTTGATACGAGAGGAAAAAACCGTTAATAGTAGATAAAGTGATAGCTCAGTGCAGAATTCATGTTTTATAATACGGATTATGTTTTCCAATAAAAATAGTTCACCAATGCAATGAAATATTTCATTCATGTAGCATACGTGCGTTGTGTTTGTTTCGCAGATTTCAATTCAGAATCAAATTCAATTTTGTATAAAGGTGTTTACACATCGACAAGCTTGAGTGAAACAGACCTACAGCGCAGACCTAATTGCCGTGACATATTCATACAACATTTCAACATTTGATACGCATTTTCAGGTGTGTACGCACTTTAACATTCACGTGGACGATGTAAAGAGGGTTTTGGGGTGTCTAATATTTTATACATAATGTTACTGTAGCCATGCCTCAAAAGGGGGAAACCCCTTTTGAGGTAAACGCGACCACAATAAACTCGCGGCTTGTAGTAGCTTTGGACTAAAGCTACGCGTGAAAATATTTATAACTAGCTCTTTGCCCGCAACTTTGTCTACGTGGATATCATATTTTTACATACTTCCAGCACCTTTTTACACACTTCCTCCCACTACGCCAAAACCTTGCCAAGTTACATGCCTGGGACTATACTACTACTGTAAACGTGCGGATGGATGAATGTTTGTTACTTTTTCACGCAAAAGCTACTGCACGGATTTGATGAAACTTTACAGAAATATAGCTTAGACATCAGAATAACCGATAGGCTATAATTTATACATCCAGACCGCTACTCTATGTCGGTATACTCACCTTTGGGTAGTTCCGACCATTGTCTGGTGAAGTCTGTATCCGTCTACTCCCCGCCCGATCCCAGCTCAAGAGGCACTCGGCGGGTTTGGCGGTACAGGTCAGTAGATTGGGATGGGATGCATTCTTTCTTCGCATCTTATCCTTGGCAGCCCACTTGCTTTTCTTCGGCTGATCCTTCATCGTATGCGGACGCCGTGACGGATGTGGTGCGTCACGAAATGGAGTACTACATTCCGTTCTCTGACGTAGCAATATCTAGCGTTGACCAGCCATGGTTTAGCGCCGAGTGCAAGCGCGGCAACACGCTTAAACATGAGGCGTACCTGGCATGGGTCGACGTTCGGACGCGCAAAGCTAATGACGTAAGCCAGCGGAAGAGAGCGTTCAGTAGGGCTGCCAAGTCCTGCAAGAGGGTATTGCGAAAGGCTTGGTTTCACCACATAAGCCGGTTCTATATCACATAAGCCGGTATTCTGGTTCCTGGCTGAATCGGTTAATCGAACTTCTGCCGTCCCTCACTACCACCACTGCTGAAACCCGAAGGAACGCTGGCCCACTCCACTGAGGAGAAAGCAAAATTGTTTGCCTCTCTTTTTGCAGCATCCTCACGCCTGGATTCTGGTTACGCGCAACCTCCTCCTTCTCTTGATGGATGCGAGAGGAGTATTTAGTCATTCGCATCCATCAAAAGGACGTCCTTAGGGAGCTGCGCAACCTTGACGTGAACAAGGTTAGCGGCCCCTACGGGATACCGGCAATTGTTCAGAGAACTTGTGCGCCTGAACTATCTCCGATCCTGACACGCCTATTTCGCCTTTCATATGAGACTGCAAAAGTGCCGAATGAAAAAGGGTAATCGGGCTTACCCAGCCAACTATACACCCATTTCAGTTACATCCATTCGAAACGGAACGCGCTCCGAGACCGTTAAGACGTGCCCTTTGTTATTTCGTTCCGAAAAATTATTTATCGGCTGTCGATACATATATATTTCCGCTAAACATAATTCTGGTGTAGTGTAAATCCACTAATAATTGTTTTCGGCCCTCCACGAAGTGAAATTTAAACAATAATAAACATCGAAAAAACGTTCTAAAAGTGCCGTATCATAGTGACTAACCCGCGAGTGCACGGAATCCTCACGGTTGTGCGAACTGTTGAAAGGTGATAGTCCTGCGTACGCGCAATATTGTCTGGGCTGTCAGTGCTACCAACTTTCCAACGACGAAATAAGCGCGGGCGTTCCAGCGACGTATACAGTACGATCCTGTGCATTGCTAGTGAAGGCGACTGGTGGCGCCACCCCAACCATAAAATTCCTTGGATATTCATGATGGAAGAACAACGCACTCCTCCTAACTCTGCATGTAAATTAATGCCGCAAAATCCTCCAATTCACTATAATTCAGATTCAGCTCTCGATATTACCAATAAAACAGATTCTGAAGATAACTTTTATAGTAACATAACTAAAAGGTTCAAACGCACGTTTGATGAGTACACAGACCAGCCTGAATCCTGCCTCACCGAATTTAAATCAATGTTCCTTGAGTTCAAAGTTCAACAAGACCACAAATTTGATCTGCTGTGCGGCACCTTGAACACTATTGCCACGCAGAATCAAGAAATCAAAAACTCTATTGGTACCCTCACGTCCCAACATCAAGAGCTCCTAGCAAAAATCGAAAGCCTAGAAAAAGAAAATTGCGAATACAAACACCGAGTTACTACCCTGGCAAATCAGATTGACCTCCTCGAAAAGAATGCGCGCTCTACATCTATCGAGATTCGCAACTTACCTAAGCAGGAAATAGAAACCAAAACAGTCCTCTCCAATATAGTCCAGAACCTCGGTTCGACACTGGGACTTGAGACACCAATCGAGAGGTCGGAGATAAGAGACATCTACCGCTCTAAGTCCGAAGCCGTTGTGGTAGAATTTTCTACAACAATGCGGAAGGAGTCTGTAATTTCTAAATACATTTCCTTCAATAAATCTAGACGTGAACTTAGGGAACCACGTCTAAGCTCACAACACATTAACGTTCCTGGTGAATTACGGACAGTATTTTTATCTGAGTATTTAACTAGCAAAGCTAGAAGACTGTTCTATATTGCGCGCCTAAATGTCAAAGATAAAAAGCTTGTTGCGGCCTGGACATCCTACGGGAAGGTCTACATTAAGAAGGATGAAGGGTCATCGCCTGTGCGTATTGATGATGAGTCTGATTTAAAAAAGCTCATTTTGTGACTGGTTATTATAGCTATTGTGAATTGCCTTTTATTGTTATTTTGTTATTTCGTTGTTTCACTGTTAGTTTTAAGAATAGTTTCAACTTGGATTATATCATTAGTTATTTATATTTACACTTACTTATTAACTTATGTTAAACTTAATTGCAGTCCTTTACAAATTACACTACCTTCCGTTGCATACAATTTACTTAGTACACCTAAAACACATAAAATCTACACAACACTCAAATTCAATCAGGAGTTGGTATATCGAGCTGCAATCATCATTATTAACTGTCTGTTTAACTATTCGATTCAAGTAATCATTTCACATCATAACATCATAGTGACAATTACCGCCGACGTACCGGACCCGAGTGTTAACCAAATTCATAACGTTCATAATGGGTCACGATACAAACGTGACCTGCATGTTTCAATATCTATATTTTTCACATAATGCAAAATATTGAAGCTATTCACTCGGATCTGGATTCCTTGTCGGTGGCTCGAGTTATAAAATGTGATGCAGATGATTTAAAAACCCATATTAATCGTAATAGTAGCCATCTCAACGTTCTCTCGCAAAATATACGAAGTATTTCGTGCAATATGCCAAACTTCATTACACTTCTGCATAGGTCCAAAGTAGCATGGGACGTGTTGGTTCTTTCTGAATGCTGGTTACGATCGGCCAAGGATATACCCGTCCTTGATGGATACAGCTATGCTTCAACCACTTTGCACACGACACAAAATGAAGGAGTCGTTATTTTTTACAAAAAACAACTCAAAGTGTCATTTGAAGAACCACAAATTAGTGACGGAAACTGTCTATTACTAAAATTAAATTCAGATACCTGTATCCTTGGGATATACCGCCCTCCCGGCCAACATAACACTAGCAATTTCACTAACTCAATTGATGTACTCCTCACTTCCTTAAGTAGCTACAAAAACATAATATTTTGCGGTGACATTAACATTGATATAGTGATGAACAGCCCAGATAAACGCTCTCACGAATACCTTAATGCCCTGGCTGGTCACGGCATGCTGCCAGGGCATATTCTCCCAACCCACGGCAAAACGTGCCTGGATCATATTATGGTTAGGACCAGACTTAGGGCTACCTGCTTTGTGATGGAATCTTCAATCACGGATCACGAGAGTGTGGCCATTAGCCTTGATCTTGCACACAAGTCTCAGCTAGAATACTCAAACAAAATAAGTCACCGTATTGATTATGATAACCTAGACATAGCCCTGTATGAGAAAGACTTTCAAACTATCTTAAACTGTAGTGATGTAAATGAAGCGACAGACTTGCTAGTAAGCTATCTGTCAAGAGTTATAAAGGCAAACTCCAAAGTAATAAAACTGCCCAGAAGGAAACAAATAGGTAAGCCGTGGATAACAAGGGGGCTTTTAAAGTGTATGCGTAACAGGGACAATCTGTATAAAAAGCTTAAAAGGGACCCAAATAATGAAATACTCCAGACATCATACAAGCGCTACAGAAACTTCTGTTCCTCAATTCTGAAGAAAGCTAAAAGAAACCATGAGAAACAAGAGATCGAGAACGCAAGAGGCAACAAAAAGAAACTATGGGATGTAATCAAACAGATTAGTGGCTCAAACAGGGCTACAGATCACTCCTCCTGTCTCATCTCGAATGTGAACCCGGATGGGAGTATCAATGAGGTCAATCGTTTCTTTGCTAACGTAGGACGCAACCTGGCCGAGCAAATCAGTTCTCATTCATGCACTCTCAGAGACAAATCTGATAACCTCGCGGACACCGCTTTTCTTCATTCCTTGGTCATGCTTCCTACGGACCACTTTGAGGTCCTACAGCTCATTAAAGGATTGAGGGATGGTTGTGCTGTTGGGGTTGACCAGATCCCGGGCCGGTTACTGAAGAGATATGCTCTCGTTCTCGCCCCTGCTATTACCCATATCTGTAACCTCGCCATATCAACAGGTAAATTTCCCCAGGCCTTCAAATGCGCTGTAATAAAACCCATACATAAAGGTGGTGGCAGGGACTGTGTCAACAACTTTAGACCTATTTCTATTCTGCCAACGCTCTCAAAAATTCTGGAGCGCCTGATGAATAACCGGTTGATCAGGTTCCTCGAGGCTAACAGCCTTCTTTCACCTTCCCAGTTTGGGTTCCGGCAGGGCAGATCTACCAATGACGCGGTACACGAATTGGTTAGCTCGGTTGTAACCTCGTTGGATAACAGAACAAAATGTCTCGCGGTGTTCCTGGATTTGGCAAAGGCTTTTGACACGGTTTCTGTCCCACACTTATTGGGCAAATTGGAAAAAATGGGAGTACGAGGTCTTCCCTTAAAATTATTTCAGGACTACCTGTCAAACCGGAAACAGCAAGTCAGAGTTGATGGCAGGGTGAGTAACGATCTGCCTGTGACTTTTGGAGTGCCTCAGGGCAGTATTCTTGGCCCAACCCTCTTCTTGATCTATATCAATGACCTCTGTCAACTCCACCTCAGTAATGGTAAAATTTTTACATTTGCTGATGACACGGCCCTCTTTTTTAGTGGTGATAGCTGGGGTGGGGTCTTTGATGTGGCTCAGCAGGGGCTCAACAAGGTTGTTGATTGGTTACAGAGTAATGTGCTTACTCTCAATGTCACAAAAACCAAATATATGGCATTTGCACATCGATCGAACGCGCTACCCTCACATTCACTTTCTATAACGGCCCATACGTGCTGGTCAACATACCAACCATGTGCATGTCCTCCTCTCCAAAGAACCGATCACATTAAATATCTTGGAGTTATATTGGACCAATTCCTCAGCTTCAAACCGCATATAAACGTCTTAGTAACGAGATTACGCAAACTCATTTACATCTTTAAGAGTCTAAAACATGTAGCCGACTTTCGTACCATCAAGATGGTTTATTACGCCTTGTGCCAGTCGCTAATAGACTATTGCATCATATCCTGGGGAGGTGCTGCTAAAACACACTTGATAGAGGCGGAAAGAGCTCAACGTGCCATACTTAAGGTTGCTGCGGGTCTTCCCTTTCGCTTTCCTACAGTCGACTTGTACAAGAGGTGGGGGGTTCTGTCTATAAGACAAAATTTTGTTTTGCACACAGTCCTCAAAAAGCACTCGCAGCTGGTCTATGATTCGGATTTATTGAAAGACAAACGAAGAAAGGGTTCTGTGTGCAGAACAGAATCTTTCCGTTCAAGTCTAGCCCGCAAGTTTTTCGCTTACCTAGGGGATTATCTTTATAATGTTATTAACAGCAGTCAAAATATTTATCATCTACCTAAGCCCAGTTGTAAGCAAAAAGTGACTGAATACTTGAAAAGCCTTTGCTATGATGACACGGAGAAATTGCTTCAGATAATCAAATAAATTCCATCACCGTTCTACGTCCTTGTTCCGAAATTCGATATTGTATGCCCTTATGGTTCAATAATTCCTGATTAAATTTTAAGTACATTTACCACAATTCACCTACACAAACACATTCACATACACCAACACATTCACCTACACCTTAACCACAATACACCCACTCATTCGCCACAATTCACCTACAAATTTACCACAATTCACATACACATTCACCACACACCTTTTGACTGCTTTTGTTGTTACTTTTATTTTCCTTTTCATTTCTTTATTTTTGTTTTAATTTTTTAGTGGAAATACATGATACCTGCCTGTTAATTTGCATGAGGCCACTAAGTGGGGACTGGTGACCTGTAGCACAGGTTTTAACTAAACCTACATCAGGCACCAGCTCTCACAATGTGAATTCATACATTTAAAACTGATAAGTGTTAAGTGTAAGTTAACCATTGTGAGAGAAAATAAATGAACTTATTATTATTATTATTATTATTATTATCCATCCTCTGCAAGAGTATGGAACGGGTGCTCAACTCCAAGCTCCTGGCATACCTAGAAGTTAACGACATCCTCAGTGACCGTCAATATGACTTCCGCCAAAATCGGTCAACTAGGGATCTTCTAGCGTATACCATTCATATGAGGGACCGGTCTATAGGAGTGGTTATTGATGACCGCTCGTCTGACCAATTGGAAATAAACGCCGGGGTCCCTCAGGGGTCTATAATCTCAGCAACATTGTTCTTGCTGCATAAAAATGATCTGTTAAAACCCTTAGGGTATGCAGATGACAGCACTGTTGCTGAGAGGTACGTATCCGATTTCTTCTAGCCAAGCGTGCTACATCTTCGACCATATCATTGCTTACCATCAAATGAGATAGTGGTCAAGCGCGAGCCTATCAATAATAAAAAAATATAAAGATATTGGGCGAAGTACTAATACCACGCGGGCGGAGCCGCGGGTGGCAGTATAAATGCGAAAGTTTGGATGTGTGGATGTGCGTATGTTTGTTACTCAATAAATGGCTGAACGGATCTGCATGAAATTTGGCATAGAGATAGATTATAGTCAGGAATAGCACATAGGAATTTTTTATTCCGGGCATATGTTTCGTCGGGATAATTTTTGAACTTCACGCAGACGAACCCGCTGGCAGAAGCTAGTGACTTTCTATCATTGTAAGAATGTTTCTAATCGGATAAACATTGCCAGAGATTAGATATATTTTACAATTAATCATTTATTCTCACATGAAAGCCAAGAGATTCAAAGAAATCAAGAGCCCTCAATCATAAGTATGAGTGAGCAGAAGAGTGTCCTTACTTGTCATAAGATATTTGGAATGAGGACACTACGGTAACAGTAGCTACCTGAGTTGGTACGGCTAATGGACTAATGGCCAAGAGGCTCAACAGTTCCTGGAGGGCTCTTGTGAGGTAGTTGCATTAAGTGCTTGATACAGAATGCCGCAGTTAATGCTGGGGGGTTCTTATACCTATAACTGTGTGCCTATTAAAACCTTGTTCTCGATTTAAGTCTTCTACTACTTGATAGTTTTTAAAATGTAAGTAATCAATATAGTGATATTTTTAATTCCAAAATTAATCTAAGGGAACGAATTCTTGGGATAAAGTATATCGATGCCTCTCAGCCAAAAGTGAATAACCGCCACTTTACAAAATTTACAGGAGAGTAGTTAAAGTTCAAAATAAGTAAAAAAAACATATAAATTTTACTGTGCGTTCCAAAAGTTTCAAAATTTACCCATATAGCTTTTAAACATGTCTCTAAGAAATGGCATTGTTAATTAAATATAAATCACACTCCTAACAGCATTTACTGTCGCTTACCATCAAATGGTACTGATTTTTCTAATAGAAAAGAACGTCGTAAATGAAAACAACTCACTGATTCACTCAAAGGTTGCCCTAATCGATCATTCTTCCATACAAACTTAGTATAGCGATTACTCCACTTTCATACAAACTTAGTATAACGATTACGTTTGACGATGTACTTTCAAAATAAAAAAATGATACCAATTTGTCTCATCATCATCTAGCCCTGCATGGAAACAAAAAAAAAATACCGCCTAAGCGACAAAAAAGCTTGTCCTATTGTCACGAAACTTAGACCAACAGACGCAGAAAAAAAAGCCGATTCTAACCATATATATATGCCCCTTATCCCTTTTTGGTCGTTAGGGATCAATGAGCGAACCAAATTTAGTCCAAATCTGTTAAGTCGTGGTCGACAGTGTACATGTAGGTACAATAAACATTACTATACCTATTATGATGTTTATCCATTAATCAATCACATACACATACATCCATTTCATTATTAGAAAGTTGTATAATAATGGATATCAAAATAGAAGCAATAAATCTGAAATTGTCACAAGTACACTAGACTTCGCGCGTTGTATAATTTTGTAATAAATCTTATTCTTGAAGTGAAATGGTACTTCAAGCCAGACACTTGCAGACAGGGCGCATGTCTTCTTTGAGGACCCTTTTGTGTTGAGAATAATTTCTATATGAAGACTGGAACTATTTCTGAAACAGGTGTTCTGGATATGAGTTAGTACTTAGTGTTCGGATCTGCTTGGGTTATCGCTGTCAAACAGCTATAGTAGGGTTTCAACACCCCAATATGCTTGTGTGGGCTGAGATATAGTGAGGCCGCAGAAACAAACTATAGACTCTATATTTGGTTTCTGCAAAAATTAGATGCATATATGTTTTAATAGAGGAAATATATCCAACTAGCTTTGGCCAGCGCCTTCAGCAGCGTTACAGCCGTAAATCAGGAACATAGACAACCACGACGAAAAGTATTCTATGAACTTATCCAGATAATACTTTACCTGTGTGTGTACGGTGTCTACAAAATCGTTCTTTTGCCGATATTCAAACTTATTATCTTTGTAGAATGTCTGAAAATAGAAAAAATATCGTTAATAGTACGAGATCCCACCACTGAAATCTGCAGGTACCTGAATTTAGCGATGGGATCTTAGATTATAAAAGGACACCTCACGTCTCGCCTGTCTCTCTTGACATCATTTTAGTCATCTTTCACAACGCCCTCTAGAAAAAACGAACTCTCTTCCACCATAAAGCATTTTGTAACTTATTTACAACATTTTATGAATATTAACAATAAAAATCCAGTTTTTCAACCGCAATATTGGCGCTGGCTAATTTTCATGCAAATGAAAGTCACGTGAGGTCTGCTCCGTGGGATGACCTAGTGTTTGCATATTGAATATAACCGCAGTATCATCGGCCTCCTGTTTGGGACACAATGCGGTATTTGTTGCACAGAGTGCGAAAGTTCGTGAAACAGAAAACTAGTTGCTGCCTATACATTGCGTACACGATAAAAAGTTAAGTACCGCAGTAATGTATGCTATGTTTTGTAGATAGAATGAGTTTACAAGTATGTTGGTTATTTGAAAAGTTTAATAGTCATTGTCATCTATAGCACTGAAAAATTGAATGTTCTATTACATAATAAGTAACAAAATAGTGCCCTATCTGCCTAACATTCTGCAACTTCTACATAAATTCCTCAAAAACTTGATGCCATATTTTCGTAATGCGTCTATTAGATCTAGTTTAGCAAGCGACTCTTAAGAGGTTCATACTGGGCTCATATGATTGAAAAGGGAACTCAATTTCAATTAAAATAGGTCCAAATAAACAGAGTTCAGGTTCAGAAGATGGTATTCATTGTTTCTAAGGAATATTTAAATAAATAATATAATAATAATAATATAACTTTATTTCACAAGAAAACAGATTTAACAAGTTTTATATAATAAGACAATTTAAATGAGCTTTGGTAGGAACACAATGCAATACAATCTAGGAACTGAAATCTGTACATAATACGGAAAAACCCTGCCTCTCAAACTAGGTATAGACCTGTATCTTGAGAGACAGTGATTCAGCTTAAAATGTGATGCTATAAGTATACTAGTATAAAGCGTTAAACCTATACGGTACTCTACTGATTGGTATCGTTTGATATAGGATTTCAATTAAGATATACAAAGGCTGATGCCAAACCATATACGATAGCTGTAGATATTAATGCAATCCGTAATAACAGGTTGAAGTATTACTCAGAACTGAAATAGAACTGATTCGGATACTGTCTATGCAGATAATAACTGATTTTTAAAGCAATTTTTTAACCGACTGCCCAAAAAGGAGAAGGTTCTAAGTTCGACTGTATGTTTTTTTATGTATGTTCAACGATTTCTCCGTCAATGGTGGTCCATCAACAATGTAATCAATTGCACTCAGAAAGTATCATTTGGTCAAATGTAGCTGATGAAGAAGACAACAGGCGGCCACTGGAACTCTTAAATAATAAGTGTATCACGGGTAAAACTAGATATCTCGAATATTTTACCGACTATGTTGAAACAAATATTTGTAAATAAATGGTACTGATGAAAATGGTAACATATCGATTTGATTTGATGATGGAACCGGAAGGCAGGCACTGGAACTCCGAAATAAAACAATGTATCCTAGTCATTCTTGTGTTTATTGGAATCGTCATGTGATATAATTCGACTATAAGTGATTTCATAGTAATTTAAGGTAACAAAACAAAAAAGAGATAGATAAATAACTTTTAAACAAAAAATTAAACCGACTATCAAAACAAAACAATACAAAGCTAAAAATATCTTTCTTTTCCGAAGTCAGTGTCGAAAAACGAAAAACAGTAGGAACCAAAGACACCGACTTCGTAAAAGAAAGTGAGTTTTCGCTTTGCAGTCTTTTATTTTACAAGTCGGTAATATTTTTTGGTTAAATAGTTTTTACATCCAAATCTGTATACGGAACAGGAAGAGTTACTAAATAAACTATCTAAGTTAAGTTTAAATAGAGCTCAAACGAAGATCCAATTTGTATCGACAAACTATCCTTAAGTGTTCAATCTAAAGCCATAAACACACGATTATTTCTGAGAGTACACTCACCCTCAGTTCGCTCTCGATACGATAAAGTGCTAGATACCACGTCCGACGATACTCGTACCAATAAATACTCAATGAAAATAGCTCCGATTCGAGACCTCTCGTCCACATAAAAAGGTTATCGCACCGCATGCAGTAGCCTTTACGCGATATCCGTACTCGCGATCGAACAGAATGTACTACATATGTTAGCTTTTTAACGAGCCGGATAAAAGCCGTCACGTACAGTGCCGGACAAAAGGCACTATTACATCCTGTTTCTGTATAAAATTGGGAATGGAAATATGGTGAAAAGTTTTACGTAGGTAGTTTGCATGGTAACAAGTGTTTAAAACTTCACATAAAAGTTAAATCCGTGTTATTGAAAAATTTGTAGCAGAAATGGTTTGCTCGTGATTAAGTTAAAATGCCGTATTTTCATATTTCAAAAAAAATCAAATGAAATATTTTATTTAATAAAAATTAAATTACAAATTAAAAAAAACCCCGTCACAAAAACTTCTACAGCAGTTTATTTCATTTACTTAGCGGTTCCCCAACTCGAGTACGAGGTTTGTTTTTTTGCTTTATAGAGGTTTTTGTGACGGGGGTTTTTTTAATTTGTAATTTTATTTTCATGGTTTATAAACTACATATTATTATAATATACCTAGTAGTAGACACGCTTCAATCGACAATCTATCGAAACAAGTAATTATGACACGATATCTTGTGAAAAAAATAGATTCAAAGAGTAAAATGCGGATAACTTTTGAACGGCTGAACCGATATTATTCAAACATAGCTAAGAACATTCTCGACAAAGTCACCTTTTAAACAAAAACGAACTAAATCAAAATCGGTTCACCCGTTTAGGAGCTATGATGCCACAGACAGAATAGATACATAGACACACAGCAACACACGTCAAACTTATAACACCCCTCTTTTTCCATGGGGGGTTAAAAACATTTCATAGTTTCCATTTATTATGCGGCCAGGAAGATTTAAATATGTATACTTGTATCCATAATTATGAGAGCATTTTTATACCTACCGAATAAAAATTCTCTCCACAAAATTGCTATGGCATTTTTTTTCTTTTCCAAATCCCTCACAGAGTCACGGCAGCCATTTACTTAACAAAGCATTTCAATTCAATCTTGTCGTAAGAATTTCGGCGTATTCTCTCATTAAAAGTCGTAGAATGCCTCCACGTAATGTAATTAATGGTATTGAAATTAAACTTGCACGTTCCTTCAATACCAGTAGGTACACCGGAGTGGCAATAAAATAAAACAAATAATGTTCAAATTTTAGTTTTACAACAGGCATAATTGGGTAAAAATGTTGTAAGTATAAGAAATAGGGAAGTTGACAAAAAATATCTATTTAATCTGTCAGTTATATAGTCTCAAAATATTGAACACGTATTTTTCTTTTACAAGTAAAAAAAAAATACGTCGATACAGTGCGTTGAAATATCGTGTGATGTCACGGTGTGCTATACTTTATACTGACAATGTGACGTCACAAGCCCCCACTCCTGAACTTTGATGCACTTTATCTTTGTCAAGTATCATTTATTTGATAAAGCAAAAAATACGGGTCCAATATTATTTGATAATCTTACTGACGGACTAAATAGAATCATCATTTATCTATCCAGGAAACAACCCTATTAAAGATTACATGTCTTAGTAAATTAGAGGTTCTAGTAACGAAAAGGTATTGATATTTATGCTTTATTTATATGCTTTTATAGTTCACTAACAATACGGCACCTGTCCCACCGCAGGCGATTAGCGAAAAGCGAGTAGAGCAAGAAACTTTTTAAATTTTCTTTTATTGAAGAAAACGTTGCCCCACAATAGGAATTTCTTTCAGTATCTAGCTGCGTTAACAAAAAATTAAAGTCACGTATAAAAGACATCCAGATCTGGACCTATCTGTGGGCAATACAAATATCAATTTGTTCCGTGCGGGCATCGGATATACCCGCGGGCCGTGTCGTCACACGGGACAATTTAGTCGATAGAGAGTACTGGCTAGCAGTGTCAATCAACAGGCACATCAACTATTAATCTATGTATCTCTTTTATTTATGGACACGGAATCTACATCTTTTTTATGTTTCCTTATCGAGAAAATATTCTATAGTTAGTCGCTACTGCGTTGGCGTTGGAACAAGAACTCAAGGCATATTTCTGGTAATCGGCTGCAGAATTAAATTTAATTATCTTCTTTATTAACATATAGAATTAGGATAATATAGGGTTTAATTTAAAGACAGAATTTTTATAGACCGAAGATGAACGGTGTCTTATTGAATGAGAGACCAACGTAAAAATCTCTGTAGCCGGTATTTATAATCAAATTCTTTTAATAAAATAAAGTATAAGGTACCAGCTGAAAATATTTTTTTAATTATTTCTGATTCCTTCATTTTTATTCCTGACTGGCGTTATATGTATTCTTCAAATTTATCACTTCGCATAAAATGTATCTCATCGAAAAGATCATCATCGAAAGACGTTTACTGTTGGAATTCAAGCGTCGTCAAATCGACTGGTTCTGAGATTCATCGTACTCCTGCTTTTACAGACAAAGGTCAAAAGTGCAATCTACCAAAGCTAAATAAACTTTTTAAAGAACTGCTCTAGAATCTAATGTTTAGAATAAACAAGTAGTAGTAGTCGTGGATCACTGACTTTCTTCTACAAACAATTTTTAACTTTGGCAGATTGCACTTTTGTTCCTTGAGCGGCAACCTCGAACTGGTGCACGATCGAAGCGGTTGCCGCTACAGAACTATTCAGCCCTATCGGTAATCCATTCTACGTGCAATGTGCCCCTATATGTGTGTCACTACCGAATTTGTAATAGCTAATTAATATAAATCGATTGTCATTGGTTGCAGGTGCGGAGAGGCGCTCGGTAGCGTCGCGTGCGAGGCGATGATCGGCCACACGGGTCGGCCGCGCGCTCACCATGCGACAGCCGTCGACCGATGTTAGTACCTCACTATTTATTACATTCATCGTCGTCCTTCATCAAGTGCTTGAGGTTAGCAACGCTTGCCAAGGTTGGTTCGTGTATGTGTTCCGTGCCTCGGCAAGTAATTTGCTTTCGGTCCCGGCTAACATTTGTAGATCCTTGACAGTCCTTACGGATAGTTAGAAGCCAAGAAATCTGACACCAGATTTAAGGGGTATTGTGTTATGCAGTTACTGGGTTGTAGAGGACATCCGACCCATACGCACCAAACGTTTTGGGAATACTTTTATTATGCGTACCTACAGCTAAGGAGTGGAAATCCCTGCCGGAGTCTGTATTTCCTGATAGCTACAACCTGGGCGTTTTTAAGTCAAGATTGAATAGGTTTCTTCTAGGCAAGCGTGCTACATTTTCAACCACATCAGCGCTTATCATCAGGTGAGATAGTGGTCAAGCGCGAGCCTAACAATAATTAAAAAAAAGATAGGCGGTGATCCGATTAGACTGGCGGCCGACCCCAATGTAGTTGGGCAGAAGCTAGGCAGATTGATGGCCTTCTTTACTTCACTTACTGTACAGGCCTCTCTTTGGTAATTACTAATGAGAGACTACACCATGGGTCACCAAGTGACGGACCGCGGTCGGGATCCGCACCGCCGACCTATTTTGTGTGGACCTTTAAGTAAACAGTGTAATATAATTTATATATGTTACTTGTGTTTGAAATTTAATCATTTATCCCGCGTTTTGTCTTTACCGCCGTCAATTCGACAATGGACGAGCGAGAAGCGCGAGATCGTCCGTCGTTGCGGTGGAAAAATACGTTTTGGAGTAGACTTACCGATGAAGATGTCCAAGACAATTAATAGCCTGCACCTACTTTAGTCCAAACTTCGGTCGGAAAGTTCAAGGCATAAATGACATCATGTCCATCAGTATAAGAAAAATCTTGACCCCAGCAGCTTAATTGATTATGGTTTGACCACATGAAAGATTATGATATTATACTCTTTAAATAATTAGGTATTGCCAAAAATTATTGAACTCTTTCGAAAAGAGTATTTTCATCAATGAAAGTGTCATTGGACTCTTTTCTTGCCGAATTCACTTAGGCTTCAATTTGGGCTGCTGGTCTACACGCTTCAGTTTTATCAAAGTTCGATCTTCGATTTTCTCTAGCTTTATAATGGCGTTCGAAGCCATCTTTCAACACCACAACCTTTGCCAGTGCCTCTTTAATTTCTCATACTACAAAGAAAACTACTATCTGTAGATATAGCTCTAATTCCCAAGATAGTGCAAGCTGAAGCACGGTTCCTAGGCTCGCGCCTAGAGAACCTACAATCAGTAATACATTCATACCCACGCTGGCTCAATTTTTTAATAAAAACTATGAAATGTTCGCATATCATTAACATCCACTATCCACTGCACCAGTTTCTTTGACATGGGTTTTGGACTGTTTGCTTATATTGGCTATTAAAAAAACAAATTCAAATAAGTTATTATTGTAACCGGTTCATAAGATACATGTTGTATCAAACTATGATGATGTAGAAATACCGTGATATGTAGTAATCAATCTTACTTTACTCTACTAATGTAATGGATTATAACGGGTAGCAGTGGCAGCTATCAAAATATTGAAATATTGGAAACTACTCAACGATACTCAACTAAATAATTTGTATTTGAGGCAAATATATACCTACGTGTGTTATTCCAACTCTGTCTAATTGCATGTGATCTATCTAAACCTTTAACTTCTCCTTTCAATGACTCCTATCGAAATGAAAATCTTTATTTCAAAGGAGCTATTATATATTTAGAGAGGCTGTATTACACACAATTCTTACGGTTCTTTCCCTCGAAAAGGAAAAAAGGAAAAGTCGATTTCCTCTGGAATCGAGCAGGTATAAATATTACAGTACTTTCCCAGGCGTATGTTGTATCATTTAAAACCTTGGCATTCAAATACGTTCAAATAACGTTTTGTGTTTTTGTTTTATTCAGCGTTGGCTAAGAATTTGGTTACAAAGGTTAAGAGTTTGGGTTCACAGATAGTTGTAACGTTTCTGTTCGGCAATTTTTCTTTCTGCTTCTATTTTTGTGTTTTTGTCTTTCAAATAAATAGAAGGTACACTAGCACTACACCACTCAAAGTTTGAATGTCTACTTTTTCAGTCTTGAAAGTTTCAAATATGTCCCATTTAGGATACTTACTTCTATGTTCTAAATTCTATGACGTTATGCAATTTTTCCAGACGGTCGACAAAGCAGTATGGACGGAGGAGAGCGGCGCGGCGCGGTTAGAGGCGGTGCTCGTCGCGCTAGTAGAGCGCAAGGCGCGGGCACTGCACGCCGAGCAGTCGCGGAGGCGCGCGCGGCATCCACTGTTACTGCTGCTACGAGACCCCGTGCCCGACGGTCAGTAGCTTTATGAACATGTCTTTAGAAGGCTGAAGTGTACCCACATTTAGGTAGGATTAAATTTCATGCCAATGTAGTAGCCAGTTAAATGAGCATAAATATAGACACCGCTGTTACTGAAAAACTTCTCATAAAACACAGGTGGAGATACCTTCACATCAAAAGCGCCACAAGAAAAGTTTTAAATAAGCTGAAAATGTATGGCCCTAACACAGATCCCTGGAGTACCTCATCGAAGTGATTATAAAATACTCTATTATCTGGTTTACCGACAATGTGTTTGGTTAATGAGTATTTGCAAAATTTTATTTGTATAAAAACTGCAATTACATTCAGAAAATGGTTTAACCTAATAATAATATTATTATAGTTATGATTGACTTCATCGAAGGCTTTACGCTTTACTTTCAAAATATTACTAAACGTTAATTAAGATTCAAAAACTATTGTAATAATTCTACTTGACGCCTTCGAGTAGTAAAAACTTATTAAATTAATATTTTAGCTATTGAAGTGACCAAAACATTTAATTAATTCAAGAAACTTATGACTCCTAGTCAACAGTTAAATCACACTTGAGTACTCATTTTCTCGATAAAACCCAGTATAAGATGGCGATAGAAAGCTAGGCAGTTACGAGAATACTATCTTAATGGTTGTAGTTTGAAATCCCGCCGTAAGTTATGGTTATAGCCCTTAGATGGTATCTAAATTGCAATGTAGAAACTAGGAAGATAGTGTCAATGCTTTTAAACTTGGGCTGTGTTATAGTATTATTGTCGGTAAATGTACTTGATATAAAATACGATTAAAATTATAATCTTCTAATGACTGCCTCGTTGATATACTCGTAGTAGTCGCTAGCACTACTAATGACCATGAAGTTCTGGGTTCGATTCCCAGCAGCGTAATTGCGTAAGTAAAATCGGCCAGTTAAAGGATTTAACCCCATCAATTGACCAATTACATAGGCGGAAATCCACAATGCGTCTTTCATCTCGTGATTGGTCGATTGATGGGATCAAATTCTTCGCCTTGCCGAATTCACTTACGCAATTGTAGGCTATACGCTGCAGGTCGGGCAAAGTTTTATAGGGTTTATCCATCTGCAATTTCTTAGTTTCAGCCCAAACTCTGGACTTTTGGTCGGTAGATGGCAAAATAATACTGGCGTGAGGTTATATATAAAACTACTTATAATAGTTTCAGAGTACTTCTCTTCCAACTCCCTTCTTTCACAACTCTTCAATGCATCAATCAACTTGGTTGAGTGCGATAGTGTTATTACGAGTATTTGCCGCTGCTGGATATAGGCCTCTACCGAATTGCGTAACTACAATTGGGTGATCATTTGTAGTAATGTAATTTCCCGAGTCTACCCTGTAGCTCGGTTCAATCTATCAACTCATGCTCCGTTCACAGATGGACATAATATTACAGGGCCCAATTGAATTAAGTAGTGAAACTTCGCTGACGAAATTGATATAAAAATACATTGATGACAATAAAACAAAAATATCTTGTCTTTTAAATTCAACTAATAATAGCTTCTTCTTCTTTGTCGTATCGACGATTCCAAATTAAATATGTTTTGATCAGAGTTCAGCAAGATCGACAGCGTTACCATTTACCTCGTTAATGTCAAAATAACAGCTGACTATGAGGTTTAAGGGCCTTTCACCGCTTTAGTACCGTAAAACGGTTACTTTCTAAAGCGTACTCCTTAGTAACGACTAAGTTAAAAGGTTTAAAAGAAATATATAATTATTTGTTTTTGATTCATACATTATTTTTGAAACAAGGTTCTATCGCGTAACTAATAGTTTTGCTTTAAAAAAATAATTAAGTAACAAAACGATATTTTTTTGCTACTTTTGGATACTCCTCCAAAACGACTTGGATGTTTAAAAATATTTTTACACAGAAAAATTGATGGCTGGAATTTCTTCATAATTGAAATAGCATAAATAAATAAAATAATATTTTGCAAACAAAACAGTTCAAAATTGATATTTTGTATTTAATGAAATTAAATAAGTTTTGACAAGAGCTCAGCAACGTCAACATCTTTAGCATTTATCTCGTTAAATTCTGAATAACAGCTGACTACGAGGTTTAAGATCGATGGTGCTGGCAGTGGGGTAGTGTGGATTTCAGCCGCCCGGGGCTGAGAAAAATTTCGCCGCCCCTTATTTGGCATTATAATTTAAAAGAAATCGAACCCAAAGAACCCGTACTGTAACCTATTCACCACCCTGATCCGTTCAGCCATTTTGGCGTGATTGAGTAACAAACATACAACCATCCGTTCATCTTTCGCATATATTATACTAGCTTTTACCCGCGGCTTCGCTCGCAGTGAAGCCATAATTTTATTTTATTTAATAAGACGTATCCTATGTTACTTCTAATACCTCCAAGAATATATGAACAAAGTTTCATGATGATCGGTTCAGTAGTCTTTGCGTGAAAGCGTAACAAACAAAGTTATATTCACATTTATAATATTAGTACGATAATATAGTATAATATAATTAATAAGATTGAACGTTTTACCTGATTGCGATTTTGATGATTCTTACGTCAATCGCTTTGTTTTAACCTTGCGAGTGTCACGGGCTACATTAAACTTGAATTCCAAATCTTATTCCGAAAGAGAAAGAAACAAGGAGCGTGCGACGAACCATACCATTCCCCGTGGCTCTAACGAGTGGTCGTATCGGCTCCTTTCGCAATTGACATTCTTCACATAGATTATTAATTGCAGTTTATTTACGTTGGTCCTTTGTTCCTGTCATTGAATAATTTGATTTTACTTTTTGGTAGTTGAATAGGTTGTTTGAAAATACTCATACTAAAATATTTGTTTTCGGTTTGTAAATATTCGGAGATTTTAACGAAGACTATCTCCGTAACGGCAATACTGCAGTATTCAAATTTTAAGTGACGCTGGTTATAAATCTTTGTTACAAACGCTTGCCTCTACCCGCGGTGGTAGTCAAATAGATAATATTATTTTCAACTTCGCTTGTGAAGTTGGATTTTATAACTTCTTCTTCAGTTACCATCGTTCTATGGGCCCGTTTGTATTTTTTTTATAGGCTCGCGCTTGACCACTATCTCACCTGATGGTAAGCGATGATGTGGTTGTCGGTGGAGCACGCTTGCCTAGAAGTAACCTATTCACTCTTGACTTAGAGACCCCTAGATTGTAGTTATCGGGAGACACAGACTTCGGCAGGGAATTCCACTCCTTAGCTGCACGCATACAAAAAGTATTCTCAAAACGTTTAGTGCGTATGGGTGGGATGTCCACCATGTACTGATGGCGCATCGCCGTACGTCTGGTAGTCCGATGATGAAATGGGCTGGGCGGAATTAGATCATGCAATTCCATTGCACACTCCCCGAAATGTAACCACTGTAGACATTATGTTTCGCTGAAACCGTTATAATGTTTATGTAACAACAAAAAACCCTCTTCTTAGTCCGCATTATTATGTAAATACGGAACCATATTACAGCGCGTGGCCCGACACACATTTGGCCCATTTTTTTGTTTTGTCTTCGTTAATTGTTTATTATCAAGTCTGCGGAGTTTTGGTTTAATCTAAAGAAAACGTGATACGAAGAAGACTTTAAGTCCTCTTCATATAATGTCAATGGTACAACGTATTGTTTAACTATGTAAAACAATGATCTTTGTTTTCATTGCAGAGGAGGCTTCGATCATTGGGAGCCCGGGCGAAGAGCTACCAGCACACTGGTGCGAGCATGAGATCGCCAGGCATAAGCGTAAGAAACTTAAACTTCAAACCCGACGTAGGTAAGCATATTCCAAAATTACATAATGCAGAAGTATTATGCTTAGAATGTGGTTTAACTAGTTTGGCTAAATAATGGGTTGCTAATTGAATAAAACTTTCTTATGAAGATGAGAAAAGCAGCCGCTCTAAGTAATAAAAAGTAAGTGTGAAAAACTTAAAGCTGACAAAAAAATCGCTCTCTGAAATGTATTAAACAGGAAAATATTTTTAAGAGCATAGCCGTGGTTGCATGCCACTTATGGGGTTGTGTACACAACAATACATTAAAAAATAGGAAACAATGTCAATGTTCGGTTTTTGAGCAACCTTTTTTAAGAAAATATTTGCTGGCGGCTTATGAACCTAAGTATGTGTATGTAAAGTATTTGTGGGTGGAAATCGTTCGTTCCTACTATCTCCAAGAAGGCAATTGAACACCACCTACCTCGTCTCAACTCCCGGGTCAGCAGAAGACCTGCAGCGTGCACGGCACTTCACAGATAGGCAGTCTAGGCGTACTCTGAGTTCAAAGGTCTTGAAGATCGCGCACCACACGGTAGTGAGTCCACAAACACTACAGATGCTAAAACGTTTAGCTTGAGACACGATCACAACAAGAGAGGAAGAAACGTTCATCCAGCTCAGGGCTCTAATTCGTACTGCACGCCACGGATATATAGAACCGCGACGTAGGTCGAGGACTAGTTTAGTGATGATTTACCAACTACCCTCAATTCGATAATAAGAATCGAACAGTCAATATCAAGGTGGCATACGACCGCGGCTATCCTCTAAGAATTGTCTTGTGCCGTATTTTTATTTTTGTTTCGTTTTTATTTTTAGTTGTTTTAGTTTGTACATTTATTTTTTAATTACATGAAGTTTTATTTGAAGATAACAAAATAATGTTTATTTCTAATAATACGTTGGTAATTTATTCACCAGAGAAATGGAAATACCCGAGCAGCTGGAATTGGAGCGGCGCCGTCGTCGACGTCGGCGTCACCAAAACATTCACGGACAGAAGCCGAAGAAACATCGCACTTTGCTCGTCTCGGCCATTGACGAACAGGCTAAAGTTATACATGTAAGTATTTGTCAAGCGGACATAAAAACTAAAACAAAATATCTTCAGATATAAAATACCAAGATATAGAAGGCAAGCGTGCTTCATCATCGACCACATCATCGCTTGTCATCGTGAGATGATGAGTGTTCAAACGCAAGCCTATCATTAACAATAAAAAAGCCTGATGCTCTAGCTAGCGACTTGTTTTTGTAGGCTGAGATTTAGGCTGCACTATTTTGTCTTGAAAATGGCCTTTTTCTCTCATTTACATCAAGATATAAACATGTAACTATTTTATGTGCACGTTTTACCTATCTACTGTTTACATTTATTGTTTACACCTAAAAATTGTTGTAAACCTACGCTACGTAATTAGCCTTTACAACTTGTTTGAACACGTAGGTAAGCTAAAGTTTTCTCAAATTGTTCAAAATACGAGTATATAGTTAGAAAAAATGTATGAAACATCGTTAATACATATTTTGTACACGGCAAGTTATTGAGAAGTCGAAAACAGTTATCAAAACTTGTCTAAAAGTGCAAACGCAGGGTAAGAAAAACGTATAGAAAAATACAGTAATTTCAATCCTTCCCATGCCATAAAACTACCTATAAACACAAAAGGGGCTAACTATTCAACTATCAACAATAATCGTTGCTTTTGTTTGTCGTCTACAAAATTGCTTTCCCGCCATTCACACAACAAAAGTTTTGTTCAAGTTATCCAAAGTAACATCCAGTTACAAGTGCTCTCTGCATAGTAGCGCCACCTAGTTTGCGAATAATAAGTTGTCTTACTACTGTCATCTACAATGAAACTCAAACCAAACTTGAAGCTGAAGCCACCACCCGCTAGATGGCGTCAAAGTAAATAAAACGAAAGAGGTTCAAAGTTATAAGGATAGATGCCGTTATTTAACTATGATGTAAGTTGAAGTTTAATCAAAAGTTAATGTTAAGTTTATACAAAAAAAAAAACTGGTGAATTTAATAATTGTGAACTCAACTCTGGTTTGAATGCCTGTATAAAAGTCAATGAATGTTATTATTTGACACATTCATTGAAAATACAAACAAAAAAATGTAGGTACTAACTTAGGTAGGTGTAATTATCTCTTTACTTAAAAGTTTAATAAACCTATGTTAGCTTTTATGGTGGCATTTCATGATCATCCTAGATCATAAATCAAATCAAAATCAAAATAGCACAGATAATATAATACTAGCATCCAGAAGTATCTTCTTAGTAGTGACAATTATGTCTATACATACAGTATTGTGACTCGTCCATGTCTTTGAAATAATTACCTACATCTGCGCGGTACGTAAACACGTGATAGGCCTGCCCGCCTACAGTATTTTAATATCATTTATCTACTAGAGTTTCTTTCTAGATTTAATACCTACCAACACAACCTACCAAGGAAACAAATTATGTACTAGTAGTTTATGCAACGGTCATATAATCATCATCTTCCTGCCCTTGTCCCATGTTACTTGGGGTAGGCGCAACACATTTTCTTCTTCCATGCCGTCCTGTGCCCCGTCACGCTATCATTGACTCCCCTTTCTTTCATATCACTCCTCACACAGTCCATCCATCATTTCTTGGGGTTATTAAAACACGAGTGTGGGCTTAACATACGGGTCGAAGCCGATTGTGATAATAGTATCACACGAGTGTTTAATACCTAATTATATGCCGTTACATACACTTTTTTATCTTCACTCATACAGTTGAAACTAAACAAAAGTGAAAACGGAAAAACATGTGGTATTGCGGGAAATTTAGCTTACAGCTTACAAAGCCATCACTGCGTTCGTTCGCGCGTTCGCGGCTGTAATGAAGTGTAATGTACCGAGAGTTTACCGAACTCAAGGCGCGTAGGTATAATTCGCGTTCCGATTCCGACCGTTTATATGAAAATGGAATATTGTATAATAAATAACATGACCATGGTAGTGACTAGAAAAATCATGGTTATACTGATAGATATATCTTGATAGGTCACTACTAGGAAGATCATGATAGGTTGGTTAACCATTAATCTTTGTGTTTTTTGCTCAGGTACTGGATCCCGACGAGCTCCCCCGTCGCGCTCGCTACACGATTATGGTGACGGCGTGTTTGTTGCTCTTCCTCTGCCTTCTGCTGGTTGGCGTCACGCTGCGGATGGCGCCACTTATCGACGATATGGGTAAGTGGTAATCGTCTTCTTCTTATGAAGATATGTGATCTTTGCTTAAGGTCGTGCTGGAATAGTACATTTCGTGTCGAGCATAAAAAGTCGAGATTTTAACACGAGTGATGTGGCCAATTTCGAAAGCTACATGCGAGTGTTAAAATAAAGCTTTTTTATGCGAAACACGAACGATTCTTTTGCCACTACCTATGAGCTTACTTAATTAAAAGCAAATAAATTCCAACAACAATTTATTAGAAACGTTCAGACTAAAAACCACAGACTATATACACACAATCAACGTGCATTTTTCAAAAGTCATTTCGTATTTGTTAATATGTAATTTTGTTTTTTTCTTATTTTTAATTTTATAATCTTGTCTAAATGTTCATATTTCAAAACGAATTTCTTAGGCAATGTGTAACATAACAGATAAGGTAGTGGAAAAATGTATAATTATGTACTATATTGAGCAATAATAATTTGAATTTGGAAGGCTTTGACGGATGCACTGACGTGATATCTTCGGCTCTTCTGAGGGCAGTGGTCACAGTGAGACAAGTGTCACCGCACTACTAATCATAACGTTGAATAATTAGAAGCAATAAGTTAAGCTTCATTAAGATCTCTAAATTAAATTCAGCCTTCATTGCAGCGATTTAAATTTCGTAGACACAAACACAAACAACAGTTTTCAGGTAAAGTTTGTCAGAAAGTGGTCTAGATTTTTTTGGTAACAACAGAGCATGCGGCGATAGCATTTATGTAGGAGGATCCAAGTATTTATTTACTTTACGTATTATAGGTACATTGCTGATGAATGTTTTGCTTAGAAATTGTAACTGAACTAAATTTAAATAGTTGTATAGAGTCAGCAATACCGTTAATTTTCAACATCTTTGACTTTTTAAAAGAAGCTTAACACTTTAAATAAATAATCTAACTAGATACACAAACTATAAACAATGTTCAAGGACAATCTTGTGAACCAAACCTTGCGTCGCACGACCTCCTAAACGAAACCCGTACGACTAGGGGATGAGGTAGGGTGCTCTATAAATAGCCTAGATCATAGGAGGCCGTTTCATAACACTTGGATAACTCTCGGTGTAGTAATATTGTAGCAACATAGTGCTGGCTTATTTGGCGCCATTTTGGCGGTACGTGTGGGAGAGCGTCAATTATTATCCTATTAATTTATATTACCATGTTGCCAAGTCTCGCTTCTACTTATAATAAAATTGTCACCGGATGATTGCAAATTATCAACATATAATATTGATATTATCAATAATAAACTCTTTTGCAAAAAAAACGGGCACTTTCTCAGATTTTTTTCTCAACTTCAAATATGGAGAACAAGAAAGAGGTTTTATTAATTTGAAAACGACATGTTATTTGAAGCATCCTGGTGTGATTCTTTACGTTTAAGATCAGTGCAACCTGCTCCACAAAACATCAGGGAGCTAAAAAGAGTCATTGCAGAAGAGTGGAAACGTATTCCTCAAAAGGTTATTAGAAACATCGTGGAAAGCATACCCGGAACGATTCAAGCTGTGATTATGGCAAGAGGAGGTTACACTCGTTATTAGGGTTTTAAATTTGTAACTAGTAAAAAACCTTCTTGCCTTTATTGCCGACCACTTCTTATTGTTCGGCCGTGTACATCGGTTTTAAAGAATTAACCGAATATTTTAAAAGAAATTGCCAGAATTCACTTCACGCGTATTAATTTACACGATTATAAGTGTACAGACTACGTCAAACAATTAAATTTTATTTAATTAACTCAAATCGATCTTAGAATGTAAATTTCCTAAGGTGCCCGTTTTTTTTTGCAAGAGTTTAATTATATCAATCGTTTAGGTAGAATAAATCGGATGATATTGTAAACTCTCTGATCTCAGACACGGGTACATTGTTAACTATCGAATTTGGATGGTATTAGAGGTTATGATCTGCATATATCGAGATATTATCAGCTCACAAAATTTGACATAGTGTTAGCTGACATATTTTTTCTATCTGGACCGAGTAGTTAATTTACCGCTACCATTGCTGGTTAATTATAGCTACCCCATCACTGGCCACAAGCGTCATCAAAGGGTGTGTTTTCATGGTCATAGATTTGTAAGCTCTAAAGGATGTATTTCTATGCAATATATCGGTATTATGTACGTTTATTAAGAGGTAGGTATTCATTTACCTTAGAAGTATTGCAGCTGGTGTCAGTTCAGTAATTCTGCATCTATGAAAAAAGGAAAGGTAAGTAAAATCATTAGTTTTCTTTGTGCGTCTCACTCTCAATATATTGAGGGTAACGGAAAAGTGCCATCATATTCACCCGACTGCCGAAGGAGGGTAATGTGTTTATCAGTCTATGTATGTATGTATGTTTGTTCCTATTTGGCGTTCTTGAGGCCAAACGCGTAAGCCGATTTTGATGATTACGTCAATCGATTCGTCTTAACCTTGCGAGTGTCACTCACTACATTGAAATAGGAAAATAGAAAATTGGCGGATTTTGGGCGCCATAATGTGGGATCCCAATTATTTTTTATCTTCCATCATCATTGCCACCATCATAAAAATAAAGGGTTTTAAGAGGTGGTTTCAAAAATATATAACACTTATATGGTTATACACATACCTAATTCGAATTTTTTTTAACTAAAACTTATAAATAAAAAAGTAAATTCAAAAAATCAAAAACCCTGCGAACTAAAAAGACGTAAACAAGTAGAACATCATGTTGTGCAGTCGAAGGATACTTCTGTTTTGGTCAGCCAGCTCGCGAATATGTATCCTCCGACTGCACAGCACGATTTTCTACTTGTTTACGTCTTTTTAGTTTTCAGTAGGGTTTTTGATGTTTTGAATTAACTTTTTTTTATAAAGTTATTATGGGTATTTTGTCAATCTTTTAGGTACCTTACTATAGACTTTGCTCACTGTTTAGTGATAGGGTACTAAAACTAAAAAGATATAATAAAAAGCTTTTTCACAAAAAATTAACCGGCTTCTAAGCAAAACACCAAAAAGTGGAAAAAATAACTTTCGTTTCGGAAGTCGGTATTAAAAAGCGACAAAAACAAAAGGTACCAGAGACACTGACTGCCAAAACAAAAGTTATATTTGCACATTTTAGTGTTTTGCTTAGAAGTTGGTTTATTTTTTGTGAAAAAGTTTTTAATTTATTCTGTTAAACTTTGTTCAATATTTTCATAGGTTACCTACTATAATTACGTTAAAAACACCGACCTGCACGCACCGTCTATCAGAACAACCTAAATAATATTAATTAAAGATACGGCAGTTTGTCCTTGACAAAGCTCATGAAGATGTCAGCCGCCTCGGAGCATTCTGTCGAGACGCGACCGGGACCGCGCGTCAACGCCTAGAGCTGTCACCTTGACGTAACCACGCCTTATCGTGTTATACGTGCTAGGGGAATTCACCAACTTACTTGAAATATCTGGAGGATACTTCAATCCTTCAGATTTTCAGTTGAAGTTTAAGTTAGCGATGACGCATAGGATTCAGTGCAGCAATTTTTTTTAGTTCAAAATGATCTGAAGAATCATCTCATGAAGTAAGGTGCGGATTAATTCTCCCAAATCACTTTCTTTTTGTTCGACTTTCTCGTGACGTACGAGTATTACCAAACTACTTAAGTAAAGTAGATATGAAATTTCTTCCTTAAATTCAAGTTACCTTCCGAACTATAATAGTGTGTCTTGCAAATGCCGTCCACATTATCGCTTACCACTATGTGAGACGGTGGCCAAACAAGAGCCAACCAATAATAATAACACCGACCAAGTACGTGAGTCTGACTCGCGCACAGAGGGTTCCGTATAAACAGCTACAATAGCCAAAATAAATAGGTAACATTACTAACGTTAATTTAATTGCTCTGACGAAGGAACCAAATTAACTTTGCCATTTAAAAACTGTTGTCCCCATACATCAATATATAAAAATTTTACTTTTCCAAGTACATTTTATTAGTTGATCGGCTATCACTTTGAAATCCTATTTAGCTATGATAGTTTTCCTTTTAATTTATTTATATATACTACTGTCTATGTCCAGTAGTGGACATGTTTCGCCTGATATGATGATGATGATACTACTGCCGTGCATTTTATTTTTTCACATATCCAAATGCAACCATTTAGCTGGCTAACAAAAATGAGCAATTTCAATGGGATCCACTGAGTATCCAGGATACCGATTTTGAGGGGGAGGGGGCAGGGAGGGGAGGTTCGAGTACCCCCTTTCCCCCCTAACCTAGAAAATAAATACCTAGTTTTCATTATATTTAAGTTTTGAGGATAATATGTACACAAAAAAACCGCAATAAACAGTGTTTAAAAGACTTTAAAGTTTCTTCTGCATCTACTCTGGCGCTGCGGGAAGTGCAACCACTTCGTTCATACGTAACAAAGGATAGGCCCATGCTCACCACCGCAGCTTCGGCTTCGCGCTTCCGGTTTTTTTTATATACACTCTAGGGGTAGCAGCCAAAAGACTACGTGAGGGTGGGGTGCCACTATTGGGTTTTGGAACAGTTTGGACATATTTCAACCACGAAGTGTAAGAAATAATGTAAAGGTAACTACAAGAGGAACGGAATTAATGACACGTCATATCAGGTCACTGATCCACAAAATGGCGGCAAACGTTCAGTTTCGTGATCGTAACATCGTATTAACAATAATTATTTTTTTAATTATGTTTCATTTTCTAAAATAATAATAAATTATTATAAAAAACAATGAATAATTATAAAACAAAAATAAATAAATAACAAAATATAAATAAAAAATACGAACACGTAAACGCATACTGACGTTCCATTGCACGTAACTTTATGAATAAATAAAAAAACTACGCGTTTGCTAGAGTTATGGGGGTGTCATTTGAAAGGGAAAACCAAACCTTATAAAAACAACTCCTAACAACCCCAAAATCGGGATCCTGGATACCGACCCATTTAGAGCTTATGTTTACGCCAACGGATCCCTGAATCGAAAAATAGTTTTCACAGACCCGTAAAATTTTTGAATGGCCTATAAATATTACGGATCTGTGAAAACCCCACACCATGGGATAGTCGAGAGAAAATATAAACATCGCGGGCAAATGTAAAGTGTACCTTCTGTACACTTTACGTGTACAGGAGGTATACTAAAACAATTTTGTCACCTCTTTGTCGGAATGATTAATTTGTATATCCATGAAAAATTATAGCTTTCTAGTGTAATGTCTGAACTAACCTGCGGACGGACGGATGGGCAGAAGGACATGGCGAAACTATAAAAATGTTTGCGTCCTAAAATTAACTTTTTAGGGTTCAGTGGAGAACAAGGAGCCCTTATATTATTTAAATTTTATGCGAATAATATAAATTACTATTATAGTTAAAGTTTGGGGTCATGCCACAACTATATGAAATTGTTCAACATATGCGAAGCAATTTTTCCTCACGACATTCGAGTATCAAACACGATGGTAACCCTTCTGCCGAAAAACAACATTATGTTCAACAAAGAGTATGAAAACATCTGTATGTATACCATTTTCAATTTAAGTTGTGCACACATCCTAGGGAGTGCGGCGAAAATGCACTTAGAGGGGATATTTTTGGTAGTATACCGACGACGTGACGTTACTATGTCGGAAAAGCCCGCACGCCCTACGTTATGCATGCAAAATAGATACCGGTACACGAAAAGTGCATTTTCTTAGATGTGTGACCAGCTATACCAATCATTATTGTAGTAGTAGGTATCCCGTAAAATATATCTATTATTTAACAGTTATTCTCAAAATCAAATCAAATATGATTATTTGTACACGCAGGTTCTAATTACGTGTAAAAAATAGTGCTGTTAGCCAGACTAAGTGGCATATAAATATCTATCTAATACCTCTAAACGAGCTACTCTTGTATATATGTACAGATATAATCTGAATCTCGGAAACGGCTCCAACGATATTCATGAAATTCAGTGTGCAGGGGGTTTCGGGGGCGATAAATCGATCTAGCTAGGTTTAATTTTTAGAAAACGTCGTTTTCTCTATTTTCACCCGAGCAGAGCTCGGTCGCCCGGGTACTATGAATTAAATAAAGATTGTACAGTATACACAAATATAGTAAACTTTCATGTAGAAGGAATAGAAAAATCGGTACATAGGTTGTGCTTATTTGTGAAGAAATGCCAGCATATGAAGTGGTGTGAAGAGGTAATGCATGAAAAGAGATGAAATCCATATGAAGACATCGTGTCTAAAAGAAAAAATAAGCACATAATTTTGTAGAAGGAAAAATTGAAAACAAATTCAGTATAAAATAAAAACAATAATAAAAATATATTTAAAACATACAGTGACATCAGGAATTTTGTTTTTTTTGTCTAGCAGATTCTGTCCCACTGGTGGGCAAAGGCCTCCCTAAAGTCATGCCAGACATTTTTCTTCCGCGCCGCCTCGAACTTATCCTCATGTCACGCTTCCAAATCATCTCTCTAAGTAAAATTAATATCACAAAAAATATACATAATATAATGAAGGTGTAAATTCTGTAAACATCTAATATTAACTAGATTTGACAAGTGACATATATAAGTTAGAAGTTACGTAATTTGCTACGAGAACATTGAACCATGGGATTTCGGATCTCTATACGAGAATTAAATGAGTTTCTAAACTAGGAATGAAACGGCTGACAATAAATTGCATGAATGAAATAAAAACTCTGTTTGAGAGTTACATTAGTTCTTTGCGCCAGAAGTGGTTATTACGATTTTGAGGAAAAAGTTGTAGCCGCGTAGCAATTCTCGTAGCACATAGCTCGTAGCACGACCTCGGCGTAGCATTTAACTTAAAGACTTTCGTAGCGTAGATGGCGCCAAACAGATGTAAGAACTACGAGTTCTTAAAGACTTAGCAAAGATTACTTTTACTCTCTTATTAGTGTCTAATTTCGTTGTAAAACTTTTCAATTAACTTAGCCAAAGGCTTTCGTGGACATTCATCTATCTACGTAGATTGAAATGAATGATTGAATTAAAATCTCTTTCGAAACCTTTTGTTAATCTTTCTTTGTGGAGACAAGAACAATGTGAGATATGATCTTGACAACTTGGAGATAATGAAGTAAAAGAATTTTTAGACGTTCCTTTATAATTTTAAGACTCGTGGTATTAAGGGAAGCTTTCTAATTAATACTGTGTTTCGCGTTTATATGTACCGTTATTATGTAGTGGTGCTTATTTGTCGTGTAAAACTAAATACATATTAATATTCGCGGTTGTACTTTATATTGCGGGACGGTGTGAACAACACTTTATTAAATTTTCAATTACGGTGTTAAGTTATGTAGGGGAAAGAAACGCCTTTGTTTAGATGGTGTACGTGTTACGAATATTATATTCATGAAGGGTTTATGCGGATCCGAACAGCTTGACCGAGCGTACGACAAATATTGAACAGAATGTAAACAGGGAACCCATAGAGCCTTTTATGCAAAAACCTCTAAACACGATGCGACATCTCTCTGAGATCTCATTAGTCTGGAACTAAGCATAATTATTTCGGCTGTAATAGCATTTTCATTTGAAGTCCCTGCACGAATAAACACACCGGAACGTTTATTTCTTGTTTTATTTTTGTTAAATTACTTAGTGGGTAAAATAATATACAAACGTGAAATACACATTTAGGTTTGTATATCATTTCAGGATAGTATATTATGCCAGTGGACAATTTACAATTATAATTTTAAACTATGAATGCCTTGGCTTTTACCCATTTTGTACATGAAGTTAAAATTAAATAAATGAATAAATAAAGCATTTAAACAAAATCTCCTATATAACAAGCCGTACAGTCAATTTGATTACATGAACTATGTGTGATGAGTAAATAAATTGGATACCACACTTTCGAGCGATTTCTGTTCGACCACTGGTCTCTAATACAAAAATAACATCACGTCTATTTCCTCCAAAGGGTTGGGCAGAGGTATAAATACAGTCAGAATAAGCTATTTGCAGTACAGGCAAAAATATTCATCATTCCACTAACCCAATATTATATTTTACTAGCTGTCCCACGCGGCTTCGCTCCCTTCAACTGGCTACCTACCTACCCATATGCCCTACCTACCCTACCGTACCTACACTACATACGTGATTGTTGCGTAACTTTAACCGCTTACGCAGCGCAAGCAACGGAAGCTCTCAAGAAGGAATATTTTTCTCCGTTTTTCAACATTTTTCATTTATGCTCCGCTCCTATTGGTCGTAGCGTGATGTTATATAGCCTATAACCTTCCTCGATAAATGGAATATCCAATACAGATTTTTTTAATTCCAACCAGGAGTTACTGAGATTAGCGCGTTCAAGCAAACAAACAAACAAACTCTTCAGCTTTATAATATTAGTATAGATTATGTGCCTAATTACTTTACTTAAAAAGTGATGTTGAATTGGTTACTTAGGCCCAATTTTTTATTCGTAGTTAACTCAACCAACGGTTAAATATGGTAATCAATGATTTAAAATTTCGGTAAAATGCATTGATTCATCAATTGTTAGCCTCACAAATGATCACATAAGTTAGAGGGATAATAACTTGACTATTTGATAGTTGCAAAACAGTTGCTGCTAGTTTGGCCAATGGCTTCTTGAAGGCTCTCGAGGCTCGATAATAACAGGCGTGCGGAACGATTTTCAAAGTTAAGCAACAATTGCCGAGGTCGGCCTCTCATTTAGATACATGTCGAGACCCCTTCGTGCCTTGAAAAGCACGGTAGGACGTTGATCTCCGTTATTGTTTGTAGACTTTTGACAACCGTTAGTTGGGTATTCAGAAGCCCGAAAGACTGACAAACCGTCTTACCAATGGGTTTGGTTTTACGCAGTTACTGGGTTGTGGAGGTCAGTAAGCAGACTCCCTTTGTAAAATTGCATCTGGATAGACTAGAAGCTGATTTTAACATAGCTTAGAAACGCCGAGGCAGATTGATACCAAATAGCTACTACTCGTAGGTAAGATAAAAGTGTAATCTTCGTATTATGAGTTTACATTTTCTTTCATGAAATTCACATAATACACCAGTTTTATGAGCTACCTGGATTTTGTTTTATTGCTGGGTCAAACCCACCGCACTATTTGCAACCACTGCAATTCTTGAAACCCAGGATCAACAGTGGTAACTACCAAAACCAACGAGTCAATGAAGTCGAGACCCACAGTAACGATTCAATTGTCTTGGATCCCACAATAAAATGAAGACAGAAAGAAGAGAAGGGTTTCTCTTTTACGAAGAGAGAAGCGCATGGAAGCAGTTTTCAGTATAGCTGGTTTACTGATGAGTGCTTCCGTAAGTTTCTCTCTCCTTTATTCAACGCTCAGTTATTGAAACCCAGTATTCAAGTTTGGGTGTGGCGTCCCAGTAATTACAGCCTATTCATCGCGGCTCAGCGACGCGACGTATCCCACACACGGCTCTGTCTATCTATGCGTTTCTGAAAGCAAGATAACATATTAATATTATTACATGTATCTTGTACTGAATATTCGACTTTAATTGGATTAATAATATCTCGGATAACAAGCTTTACAAGACGAATTCTGCTTGTGTTGCCAATTTAGAAAGTGAATTTGTTAGTTTGTCCGTCTTTTTCAACGGAGCGTCAATCTCATTAACGTTGTCTGAACTTTAAAAGAGAGTGTGACCTTTGAGTTTGTAGATAGGAAACACTGACCTCATCTAGTTTCAAAAATATTTGTGACTTGCAAAAGCAATTTACGTGTTAAATTATTTTGTACATAGAGATAGTCAATGTTTCGACCAGTCACTTTTTTATCCCGAAAAAATGTACGGTTCCTTTGAAAGTCTAAATGCTGGTGAAATCAAGGGGTACAGCTAGTTTAGGTACATAATTATATTAGAAACTATCTTTAGTGAATATTGAAAATTGATGGTCAGAACCTTGCTTTCCCCCGACTTGGTAAGTGTGGCCTTCCAAATTAACCAGATACGACAGAATATATATATTTCACATGCAGCGACTGCCATTTCGCTTCCACACGCCAGTTTCTTCTGCAATATTGATATAACGAGGTCAGTTTCGAAACATCATTTGAAAATGATCGTTCATCCTTGCAATGACGATGGCAAATTCAGTTTTGCCTCGTGGATCTATCGAATAGCATAGCCTGTCTAACCAGTACGTACAATTATAAGGTACTCAATAATTTCCAAGCTTAAATGATACATATTAAATATCTGAAACAAGAGGTTTACGTAAAATATGCAATATTCAAGAATAGACGATGGACTTGTCAGAAAACATTGAATTAAAAGTCGAACATGCAGGATCAAAATATCATAAATCATTGAATATGTGAATTTACCATAGCAATAGGAACGAGTCTACTAGTCTAAGAGCGTAACCACATTATTGGTGGTTATTGGTTAGTTATGTTTGGTTTGGCTTTTCTTACAAATAAATGTACGAAACTAATTGTATGGATATCGCAATGAGAAAACTTCTCTTTATTAATATATCTTTTTAAAAAAAAGGTAGCCTTATTTGTAACATTAACAGCAAAGAAAAATTTTAACTATTGTTTCTTGAAAAAGCTCGGTATTCATTGTTTTAATGTCAATATATTTTATTAACATAGTTATTAACAAATTAATGTGCGAATGAAACCTGACTTTTAATGGCACTTGAGGTCTCAAGTTCAATTTCGCATAAGTTTTGTGTTAAACTATGCTCAAAGAGGATTAAGAGGCACTTAAAGATGTATTCAGTTTCTCACACGTCTACCGTACGAGTTAATTCTAAGATGAATAAGTTCGTTTGATGAGGAGAAAGTAGAAATAAATTAATTCATGATGTTTGTAATGAACTTGTTTAAAAGCCAAGATATGAACTCGCATAGCGCAGAAATGTTTATACAAAATAAAAGATACTGTGTTTTTAATAGAGAAATCAACGTAGCGTATTTACACTCGCGAATATTTCTTCGCAAAAATAAAAGAACGCGATCTTTCTTTCACTTTATTTACACAAACGAGCACAATTTAATTTAGTGCAGTTTTACGAGAGTGAGAGTACAAAATGAATGCTCAGCAAAATTATGATGACGTTTATGACGTAATATCTCTAATATAGCCAAGATATTGTGCAGTATAGTTGAAAACTTCGGTTGGTTGGTCGCGTCTAGTAATCATGCTCCATTCACCGTCCGCAGTACTCTGGGGGATTCCACTAGCGTCCTTATAACACGGTACGATCGCCAACAAAAGTGGCTACCTACTGAAAAATTTTACGTCTACCAACATGTTGGTAATGAAATTACATGTTTGTTTGTGATCGCTGAACCAACAAGTTGATGTTTGCTCAGTGTAAGGTCACCGTCTTGGTGGAACGGAATAAAAGTTGCATGGGAGGTTAGCAGCTTTAATTCTTGGGCAGACGATGTTCTTGGTAGGAATGGAAACATTATAGCGAGAATGCAGAACTTGAAGCGTGACATGGCCACGTCGTGCCTTTTTACCCGACTGCCGAAGGAGGGTAATGTGTTTATCAGTCTATATATGTACGTATGTTTGTTCCTATGTGGCGTTCTAGAGACCAAACGCGTTGGCCGATTTTGATGATTCTTACGTCAATCAATTCGTCCTAACCCTGCGAGTGTCACTGGCTACATTAAAATTGAAAAATAGTAATGTGCGGCTTTTGGGCGCCATATTGTGAGGGTCCAAATTAATTTTTCTCCGAAACCCATCGTGTGGGGTATCAAACTATAGGGTTTTAAAAGGTGATTACAAAATATATATCACACTTATATATTTGAATGTACGTAATTCTAAAAAAAAATATACTAAAACGTTGTAAATCAGTCGGGTCTTTTTTGTTATTTTTAAATATTTTTTTGTATGTGAAGTGACACGTAGACTTCGCGATAGTATCTTTCCTCCTTTAGGATATTGTTTCTTATTGTTATTCAACTGTATTGGAAAGAAATCGATGCTGTCTTGTATGAAAAACACTGAATAGATTTTTATTTTGCCGCTTGTGCCTCCGGCCAAATGACATTAATCATAGTTGACAGAACATAATAGAATAACGACAATTTATTAACGTAACCTATAACTTTTTTCCTCTTTGTGGTAGAAGTTCGCTCATTGGACATACTTACATATTTATTTATACAGAACTTTTTATCCGCTTTTTCTTCTGATTGTAGCAAAAGATGCATTGTTATGGAGCGGCGACGACTCACAGCGATAAAATGGAAAAATTCGACGTCATGATTACTTCCCATAAAAAAACACAGAATATAATATAAATAAGAAATTATGGAAGGCATTTTAGTCTTATTCAATATGAGGTTAGCTTCATAAAGCAATAAATGAGAAAACTGTTCGAATATTATCTAATAACAGGTTTCGTGATTTCTTCCAGACCAATTTGTAATTGATATGAAGTCATTAATATTAATCCTTATGATAATGTAAAAAATAAAACGTCTTCGTTACAAATCTATTCAATTCTATTGTCTATAGTCATTTAAGGTATCTATGTATTCTTAATTGATAATTCATAGAATATTTTAGTATCGTTACAGATTTCAATAATTTTAGGTGTATTTACACCGCGAACAGTTTTCAGATAGCGTAAATAAGCTAACTTTGAAGTGGTTGTCTAAATCCGTTGTGAGCCAACCATTCTTTGGTAAATCACCTAGCGCTTAAACTTAGCAATGCTTGTTAACACGCCTTCTTCTAAGAATTAAACTAAAACGTTCGACAAATCTTAACTTCTCGTACCAGAAAACTCATTTTGTACGAATCTACACCTTAACTGCATCCAAGGTCTCTACGAATCTAGTTCTCATATGCTATTAACCAGTTGGATAACAAGCTTAACTCGTACAGAGAATATGGCATCAGTTTTATCTCGGAATAGTACCGTTCTTAAGACCACCAAGTAACGTCATTTAAAGCTTAGAGGAGAATTATTATTATTTTTATTTAAAAAACGTGGAAGTGTTCCGATTGCACGTGTGGTCACTCTGTGACGTATATTGAACTGAACACTAGCTTTTCCCGCGGCTTCTTTTGTGGCTTATCCCACAGGAACTGTGCATTTTTTCGGGACGGCTGGCGAAGGTGTTGAGCAATTGACTGCTGCGCTGCGAGTCGTGGGTTCGATATAGATATCATCGCTTACCATCATGTGAGATAGTGTTCAAGCGCAAGACTAACAAAAAAGGAGATATTGTTCCTATGTTGTCTATGGGTGTTTGTGAGTTTGTTTGTAAACGCACCCACAATACAGGAAGAAATGCCTAGTGTGAGGCAGTTTTATAAAACAAATGGTCATAACACTCAGTGATAGTGTGGCTTCCTTTCAATGAATTTTCGGAATCGAATCAGAAATCCATGAAATTACCTTTTATAAAAATAAATATACAAAAAAAAACTTCTTTACTATATTAGTTTAGACATAATGTAAACATATGTGCAAAAGTTTTATGTAGGTATATAAATCGTCAGATCATTCATTATTCATTGCTGGCTAGACGATCATCGTTGATACCATTTATTAAATATTTAAACACCGTCAATCTGTTTTAGTAGGTTCTTCTACTAAAAAGAATTCTTACACCAGTTGAAAAAATCATTGGTAAAAAATAAATATTAAAACATTTTCGACGGACCAAATTTGAGTCAAGTCGACACGCAAAGAAGAAGAATATTCACAAATCGTTTTCTAGAATTAGAGTTATAACAAACAGGGTCTCAGATAAGGGCACTTCGGTTGACACAAACAGACAATAGTTATTCCAACAATCATAAATAACAATATAAAAATAGCCTTTATTAACGATCTTACAATTATACTTTATCTTATTTCTACTTATTACTACAATAGTGTTTAAATTGTATTATATGTAGGTACTTTTCTTATTCAACAACGGTTTCTCGATTTTCTTGCTCTTCAGCATAGGCCTCCCCAAGTGCTCTCCACAAACATCTATCTCTTGCTTTCCTAGCCCAAGTTGTTTCTGCCACTTTTTTGATGTCTTGATGATCTTCTCATCTGTGATACTGTCTACCTTGCCTTCTTGTTTTATATTTAGGTCATCATTCTGTCACTTCTTTGGCCCATTTCTCTGTCTTACTTCTTATAACATGGCCTGCCCATTATCATTCCAATTGTTTAATTTGTAATTTTACATCTTGTGGTATTCTGTAATACAGATCCACATCTTTTAGTCTATACTTACGTTTTAAAATACTATACAAACCACACCTTTTTATCTTTTGAAATTGTATTAACTCATGTGACTCACTTTTATGATAAAGATAAAGATATATTTAATTGCTAAAACACGTGTATACATGCAAAAATACATATAATGCATGCAGGATAACATTAAAAAACAAAAAGTTCGGACATGTTTGCCACCTAATATGGCATGCAAATGTTTTAAATGTTAATATCATTAACAGTTTGAAAATGAAATCACAGAATGTTTTAAATTAAACACAATAATTAAAATTATCAACAATAAAAAAATGTAAATAAATAATATAATGTCAAAATATCAATCAAATGTCAAATAAAAATGTATGTCAATTCTTTGTAAAATATCAATCAAATGTTTGTCTTTAGCAATTATAAAAATAAATTTAAACAATGATTACTAAATATGAATTCAAAATAATACAAAAACTATCTAAAATATCAAATAAAAATGAATGTCAAATCTATGTAAAAGATCAAATAAATGAAAATGTAAATACCCATGTCAAATTATGTAACATTCATCAAATATCAAAATAAATAAAAATCTATGTTAAAATAAATGATTCTGCCAGAAATTCGCTAACAGTATAGTAAGCCTTTTTACTTAGAAACGTTTTTAAATGTTTCTTTATTTGAACGTTAAGTAGTTATGTATTCTTTGATACTGTTAGCACCTGAAAAGCATACTTATAGTTATCTCCGATTGTTTCAACATCCGTAACTTATTTTATACTGCTAATTTGTAAAATCTTAGAATATTTTATATTCTGACATTTTCATCTGATCTGACATCTGTCTGTCCAATTTATTTTCTTAAGCCATAGACATAACATACCATGGACACTTCTTCTTCTCGACCTTCTACCAAGCTGGTTGTACATTATAATTTTCAAAATAAGGGCAGCGGCAGACTGCCCCCTCTGTAAACCGTTTTTGTAATAATTTTTAATTTATAATTGAGATTTGATTTTTAAATTCGGGAGATATGACACAGAACGAGGAAAAACGGGCGTCAGTTTTTTTGTTTAGTTTTAAGATTTGCTAGTGAAGCCTACATTTTTGTTGCTTGAGTCTTTTTATTTTAACAATTTGTCTAAATACTTGAATTCTAGCCTGATCAGTTCAGTGTAACTAGCATGTATATTTAACATACCCACTGTGTGTAACTTTCAAAATTTACTAGTATCTAACAATAAACATTGCGTTTTACTGCGTATCATTTGTCCGACACCTTGCCTACCCCTATAGGAAGGTTTGCTGTTCGGCATGGAACGCCACAGCCCGGTTCTTCAACACTCCTTGCTGCCTGCCTTCCTGCCTACCTACCGGTACTTGGTGCATGAGCTGCAGCAGGCAAGACTACAGTGGAGCGCGCGGCCACAGCAGCACGTGCAGGTTGCGCTCGCCGTTCACGTCGGCCCACTGCTCGCTCACGGTAGTGATTCACCAGCCGTCCCGTCGCGCTGAACCACGCCGCACTGGTGGGGTTACCCATTCGCCACCTTGGAGTAAGCGAGCGCTTGCATCTACGGCCACAGCGGATCCCATAGTTGAACGTGTTGCAGGGGTGATACGTCATACGAAGCCGGCCCTAAGTTTTTATACCCAATATCATTTTTTATATATTTAATTCTTAATATCTTATTTTTTTATTAACGTGGCTTACGTTACAATCCGTTACAATGGCAAACGTTACAATCTATCATTTGGTATGTTTCTTTAATGTAGTTAACCAATTATAGCATATTACAAATTTCACGAATTTCAAGAAATTCGCTAACAAATAATTATATATCGAGTACGCTGACTGTCGAGTTTATATTACTAATAACAGAATTATCGATAAATCCTGTGTTATTGAAGAGGTAACCACAATATTAATTTTCTTGTAGAGTCTGTATCTGATGTTAATAAAGGCATTGATTAATATATAGCAATATATGACTAATTACATTCTAGGTTTAATATAATATAACATTACGCTTGTATTCCTGGAGAGGTGAGCCAGAGGTTTTCAAATTTCACATGTTAAGTTTAACTAGCTGTTGCCGCGACTTCGTCTGCGTAGCATTAGTACTTTGAATAGCCGTTTTTTATATCGCACAATAATATTATTATAGGTGTGAGGGCCGACTTACTTTAGATATTATTGGTTCGCCATACAAACTTCTAAATCCCTGTCCATCCCTTAAAGGACGATTTTCGGGATAAAAACTATCCTATGTCCTTTCCAGGGTCTCAAACTATCTCCACACCAAATTTAATCTAAATCGGTCCAACGGTTTAAGCGTGAAAAGGTAACAGACAGACAGAGGGAGTTACTTTCGTATTTATAATATTGTAGTATAGATAGGGGGCTTTTTGTCATCAACCGGGCAAAAGTTCAGACTCCCGGCTGGTACTGGTAAATTCCATATGGAAATATGAAGTAACACTTTGCATGACCCAGGAATCGAATCCAGGACGTAATGCTCCACAGTAGCACATGTGACAACTAGACCAACGAGAAATTCTAAGTTTATTATTCTGATAAGTGCACATCTCAGATCAAACAAAAAGTCAACGTTGCAATCAACAAGGTGACGCCGGTTAAAACTACGCCTTGCCGTATACATGCACCATCATTCAACAACGTTCCATCTTGACTTTTTATTTGATCTGAGTTCCATATATTCAAGATAGTGTAATTTGTTGGTATTGTTTCAGGTCTGGCAATGACAAAAATAGATTTGACTCAACTTCACGTTTAAACATGAAGCGTGTATTATCCAAATCGAGTTAAACTCGTTCTCTTCACGATTAAATCGATACTCTTTTGTTGTGATCCATAGGGGCTCGTCAAACGTATCGATTTCAGGCCCGTCCGCTAACGAAATCAACACGGTTTGTGAGGAAAGTGCCCATGGCAACGGCCCGTTTAATTAATTAATTAGAATATAAGATAATCACCTGGACACGTTGAGGTCAGATCTGCCTTATCAGAGAGCTCCGATCCACCTGGTAATGCGGTCATAAGGGTTCAAGATGAGATGGGTTCCCACCACGATGTCAAAAATAAGACATTCCATCATACGTGTTCTATATATAAATTATTGAATTTTTGCAAAAAACCAGAAAGCAAAGCATTTTACTGTTAATGATGTTGACTCGAAATTTTTAGTTTTATTGGAACTAAAAAAACAGCATGCCATTACGGACTAAAATTCGCTGCAAAATATTCCCTCTGAAATTTATATCCGAAAATTCTTAATCCCGCATTAGGACGAAAAATCACGTGCAATTCTGATAGTTTCCAACTAGCCGATTTCATTATATTTAACGAATGTTGGTCGTTTCAAGTTGCATTGTTTACTACTCTGCCTGATTTGAGTCGTTTTATCATACTAGAAAAAATGAAAAATAGCATGACATGAAATATACGAGCTGTAGGCTATTCCTCCAAGGCTTATTATTTATTAGGTCAGGGATATCTTATTTTAGGTCAGCTGTGAGAGTATTCTAAGTAGCCATTAGCGAGAAAGGCTTATTGACCATTCAATATATCATAGAAAAGCAACGTGTTAAGTACATAGTTGAAGGGTGGTAACCGATATATGTATTTATTTTATTTCTATAAACATATCCTAACTAGTTTTACCTTTAAGATATCTGTTTCATAAATAAACGATCATGTTTAAAATACATTAATGCTAAACCGTAATCATAAATCATATACGAGACGCAAAACACGTCTCAATGATTTTCATAAAGAGGCTTATCATAAGCTTTCGATGAAATTGGAAATTTCGGAGCGATTTTATCTTATTCCACGTAAGGGTTGGCAAAGAGATGTGATTGAGAAAGGAAAGAGGGCAAATTGAGGTAATTAAAAGGTCTGAGAGCAGACGTTGGTCGGTAGGGTAGATAAATTTATTTGGGGCACGTTGTCACCGCCAACGTCCTCGGATGAAACTCGCCGCTGCGATAACGTCACTCACACTTGACGCTACCTTGGCTTACCACTCGTTTTTACTAAGAACGAGATTAAGTATGAAGCTCTATAACTAAGTATGGCTCTTTCGTTTTTGAGGTACAGTAGATAAAGGAATTGAAGCGATCCTTCAGTGGAATTTCAGCCCGTATTTTTGCGGAGACACGTTCTTCGAGCTTACAATAACGTCAACGATTTTGTTATCTATATGCCTCTTTAGAGCTTCTTGTCATGTGCTTGTATTATGTAGATAGTGCTGTGCTTTGTTTAGTACTCAATCAGTGTCAGTTTAATATTGTACTAATAATTTCGCCTTTGTACTTTCGCATGAAGTCTAAATATATAAATAAATCGACATTGAGCGTTCGGTCAAAACGTTGGTCTCGCTTATGCGTTGGTCTGTTGGATAGCAAAAGCGAATGACACATCACAAGCAATTAGTTTGGGCGAACCTTTGCATTTTTTATAAAACATGTATTTTAAAAATTATGGCTTTTGTTTTTTCTGAAGCAATTTATTATATAGTATCTTAATTCGCCCAATCTGTGTTAAGCCTCACGAATTACATAACAAATAATCGAATCCGTAAAAAGCCATTTACATATATTTTACTTCGGCAAGGCATATTGAGTTACGTTATCACATCTCAATTTCATACGTCAGTAACTCTTGGAACGCTAAATCCGAATTATGCGAACGACGTGCAAGGTACTCCGTCATCGGACGAGACTGCGTTCTCCGGAATGAATAATGGCACGTTAAATTGGACACATAATTAATTAACCACAACATGTTTACCATACTCCTTGTCAAAGAGGCTGAATGGAACGCTTGCATTGTTGGGTTACCATTGCCATTTTTTTTTGAGTTCGCATGGCATCCGCTCTTCGTTTCATTTTGAAATTCGAACTCGAAATTAGACCACGTTATAAGTAGAAATATCTCTGCCAATAATAACTTTTTTTTTGTATTCTCATCAGTGATTCCATAATGGATTTTTTTTAAACTATGCTTAGAGGAAACGCAAAAGAAAAAGAGAAAACAAAACACTTTTTATCTCGACTGGAGGAGGCATCTCTGGAATAAAAAATGAAATATTACTTTTCATTGTTTCTCAATCATGGATAACTGTGTCAATGATTTTGTCGAAATTCTAAAAGTAACTGACACTACAAAATATGAACAGGGTCTGAAAATAAACAGGAGAAATTGTATAGCTAGTTACGTAAGTATTCTAATTCTGGAACAACAATTCTTTGCTTAGGTCATAATTAAGTATTAAATAACGTTAAATAAATCGCACGTGATTCTTTTGTCTGCAGCCTAAATAAATATTATACAGCGTTACATACTTTGTAATCATAATTACTCTAATTATTCACCGTTGGATTTATAATGACAAAGTTGTGCGCTGACCGTTTATTAAACCTGAGCTTTTAGCCGTCTTAGAAGCTGTGATTTTAATGGAAAAAATACTTGAAATGCGTTCACCTCCAGCTCCAGCTTCTGCCAGCGACTTCGCCCGCGTGACTGTCGAAAATTTTCCTAAGGAACATATTTGCGGGATAAAAATTATCCTATGTGCTATTCCAGACTATAACCTCTCTCTGCGCCAATTTCATCCAGATCCGATCAGTAGACACACGCACTCAAAAACTTTCGCCTTTATTAGTGTGATAGTGTAATAATTTAAATTATAACTAGTTCTTGCTGTGACTCTGTTCAAATACTCGATCTTAATCACCCTGTGATTACCTACTTATCTAAAAGGGTTTTGAATAACGTAATTCAATACGTTATTCTTAACCCTTTTAGATAGAAAAATTAAACGCTGAAACTATCCATCTTCAGTTAGTGCGCTGTTTACCAAAAAGTAAATTCTCGGAAACATCCATTTAAGTAGAAAAGATACCAAGACCACACCATTTAAGTTGGAAAATAAACTGAAACTTATGAAGTAGCGACTGAATTTACTATGAAACATCAAGTGGTTATAAAAGCAGTGTTTCATCGGCTAACGCACAAGGATCGTCGGCGCCATCTTTGAGCGTTGGTTGTCATTCTTTTCTCATTAGTGCTGGGTACAGTCGGGTCGCGTACACCATTACCAACCCGACATGGCGACGCCAGAGATACTGCATCCCAGGGATGTAATGGAGCTGTGTAACCGTACACGATACTATCGGATATCCGAAATAACAATCAATCCAATTGGGGCGCACAGTTGGCGCAGTGGTTCAGCGATTGACTGCTGCGCTGCGTGTCGCGGGTTCGATTCCCGCACGGATCAAATATTTGTATGATAGTTAGTAATACAGATAGTTGTTCCGGCTCTGGGTATTGTGTATGTGAGTTTATATGTTTGTAAACGCACCCACGATACATAAAGAACATTCTAGTGTGGTAACACAAGTTAAAAAAAAACCGAAACTGTTGCGATATAAAAGTTACGGATAGGGGCGGAGTCTAATCGAGACATATTATGACAGGATTTCGCACGGTATAGCCGATACGCGTGCCTTTTACTGTTTAGATAGTTACTATAATCTAAAAACCAAATATCCGTAACTGAAACTATCAGAAAATTCACCACCCTTGGTTGACTGGTAGAGAATGCCTAAGGCACTAAGTCCGCCATTGTACCTTTGTGCATGAAGTTTTAAATAAATAAATAAAATTCAAAATAATGCCAGATTCCTAACCGTATCTGACACCGGTATAATTTTTTTCAGATATCCGTATCCGTATCCATACCCGTAATTTCATATCCATAAAACCCCTGCTTGCATCCTAAGGTTTAAGCTAAACATGATTTACGAGAAAAATTACTCATGCGAAACATGTCGCCCTGATGCACGACATCTATACTAATATTATAAATGTGAATGTACTCGTAAGTTTGTTTGGTACGCTTTCACGCAAAAACTACTGAACCGATCATCATGAAACTTTGTACATATGGAGGTATTAGAAGTAACATAGGATATTTTTTATATATATATAAAAAAAATGGCTTCACTGCGAACGAAGCCGCGGGTAAATGCTAGTAACGTCATACATATAAAAAGTTAATAGCCTTACCAGTAGTAATTATAGCTGTTCTTAAATCCTATCCTACTAATAAAACATTTGTGAAAGTTCGTGAGTACAGATAGATGGATGTTGTTAGCCTTTCACGCAAGAACTAATTGAGTGCTGGAGTTACCCTTTCGGTATGGGCACACGTTCAACACAATTTGTGATTGGACTTATTTTTTTACAATTCTTTCTTTTACCCTGTGTTTGTTGCTGTTGTGTTGTATCTGTATCGAATAAATGTTATGGATGAAAGTTTACAGTAAAACATAAATAACAAACACAACAACATATATTGGACTAACACATATTGTACTTTTTGTCCGGGGAGTATGATCACTTGAAATAATTTTTGACGTTCACGTGGGCGCAGCCAGTTACTGGGTTGTGGAGGTCAGATAGGCAGTCGCTCCACGTAAAACACTAGTGCTCAGCTGAATCCGGTAAGACTGGAAGCCGACCCCAATAAAGTTGGGAAAAGGCTAGGCAGATTGATTGACGTGGGCGAAGCCGCTGGCAGAAGCTAGTAAATTAAACGTCCACTCATATTTGAAATAGACATGAAATTTTATAAATTATTTCGCGTTCATCATTAATGTTATAATGTTCTCGCGAATTTGAGCTTTGTAGAACTTGGAGCAAAGCAAATGAATGCAAAAAGAATTGGAGAGAAAATGATGTGTGGAGTTTTTATCTCAATGAATAGTAATTTGGCAGCGTTCGTGTTTAAAATTGTTGTAAAAATCACAAGAGTGGCGTTTAGGTAGGCCACAAAACTGTGTAGTTTAGTTTATGCATAGTTTACACGGGTTTAGTATTTCTCATTAGTATCTAACCAAAGGAAAGTAAACAGAATCGGCTGGCACTGATTCAGCATATTTACACGCATGATAGTGAAAAGCATTAAGGGCCTTCCACCGCATTAATGCCGTAAAACGGTTACTTTCTAAAGCATACTCCTTGGTAACGGCTAGGAGAAAAGATTTGAAAAAAAAGTATTTTTATTTTTGATTCATGTACTTACATTATTTTTGAAACAAGGTTTTTTCGTGTAACTAATAGTTTTGCTTTAAAAAAGTAATTAACAACACGATATTTTTTCGCAACTTTTGGATACTCCTCCAAAATGACTTGGATTAAAAAAAAAAAAATTACACAGTAAAATTGATGGCTGGAATTTCTTCATAACTGAAATAGCATAAGTAAATCAAATAATATTTTGCAAAAAAAACTGTTCATAAGGAGTTTCAATATTGATATTTTGGCTCCGAGCGGGCGCACGGCCAGTACTGCATTAACATTGGGTCGTAAATATCGCCTTAAACTCATTGCTTAGCTTATGCAAACTATGTGTTAGACAGGTACCTATACAGCCTTAAGTGGTGTCTACAAGCACGTTACAGCTCGTCAAGCTGGCTTCATGAATAAAACACGATAACGTGTCGCGAAAACCTACTCAAAGTACCCTTCTAGTAATCAATCCGGAGTTTCCGTCTAGCAAGTAATTTATACATGACAACTGTGGTAGAAGCCTGGAAGACCGACTTCCTTTAATAAAGGGGACGCTTTTGTCCACAAGTTCGGTTCATAGCTATAGTATAGGAATCGATGCCCCAATATTGGATCTTTATTGTTCGCTCGTGAACTTTACATGGAAGTTGCGAATTCTTTTAGAATGAAGTTCGATATTTTTCCAATTCGGAAAGGGGTATACGGCGAATATTTTCTGGGATAGCAATTTGTGTTGGAAGCTGTTGTTATGGTGGTTTGAGCTCGATACATTTTTTGATATCCTATTTTTCGAGTGCCAGCCAGATTTCAGCATAAAATACCCCAAATTAACGTTCCTCGGATTAACACGGCAACACAGCTAAGATTGAAATAAGTAATACGGAAAAAATAAAGAGGCGAAGATTTTGGCCATTTCTGCTCACTTAAGATTCGCCGAGCTTCCCTGAAATACTTCGGACCATAGTGATTTCTCTTGTAAGTGATTATTACTGAGCTTCTTTTGTTATAACGTGAACAATAGAAAACTTCTACATTAGCTATGTTTGTTTTGATCCCCTTTCATACCATAAAACTATGACTTAAACATAAAAATGAACGACATTGTTGTCTCCGACGTCAACTTATAAAAACAGCTCTATAAACATTTCAGAGTACGTTCTACCCTCAAAATATTGACGCAATTAAACTTTTAATAGATTTCTCATTTGATGTGGTCGTTTTTCATATATGTAAATATATTCAAAAGCGTGCTTATCCCTAGTTAGTCCCGTGGGTGGTTCTGTTCGTTGTCAGCAGATTTTAATGGAGCTCGCGGCACTTGGGGCATGCGGGGCATGGCGACACAAACGGGGCACGACGGGTCACACTCGCTCGTGTAGACCGCGCCTTACAGTCGCGCAGTGTGGACAACGCCTTTTCATTTTATGCTTTGACTCTGTAGTTCGGAAGAAATCTTTCTCATGTACCGCCTCGGTTTGAATTGTAAAGCAATCTTGAATGGGGACGCTGAAAGATATTATTATAAATTCAGATCATGTTTAGGAGTGGCGATATAATGGCTTACGGGTTTTGCGGTCAGGAACCCCTATTTCCTTAACATTGTGCTGTTTACGAAAATAGCTCGCGTCTTTGGTTTATATTTGGTTAACTGTATTTATAGCTAATTCTTGTTCCGTCTATTTTAGGAGCAATAGTCTTTTCTGAATCACCTTTTTGGTGATCTTACTTACAACGTTTACATCTTTTAATTTTTGTAAAAACTCAAGAGACTTATAATAGAAAAAGTTTATTACAACGTTAATTTTTTTTTTTTATCCTTGTACTTCAAAGATAGTCTTTCATGACGTAAATTTAACTTTCCTACAAGTTCACTACTCTTGGTTTTATGTACCAAGAAGTGGGGAGGTACTATTTTATCATACGTTATTATCTCCTATGCATTCAAAACTAACCTCCAAAATTTTATTTCCCGCTTTCTAGTGCCGCCATTATAGTATTTCCTAAAGGCATTTGTCCATTTAAATGCAGCAGTTAAGAGAATGACATTCGCAGATGGTTTTATAACAAACAGTTTTTGAGCGCCCACAGTTTTTCACGTAGCGGGTGTTTCTGGCACTCCATTTAATTGGAGAGATCTGTATCTATATCTACGTTTTTTTCTTTAATACAAAGCAACCTTTGTAGGTCTGGTATCTGTTCTGTGATTTGTGAGACTCTGATCATCTTTTAATTTTTGGCTTATCTGACTAAATCAAACGTGTTATTGCAATGGTGTACTATTTGAACGGCTGTTATGAACTTACTAGCTTCTGCCCGCGACTTCGCCCGAGTAAAAAGTGTTTTATCATCCTCAGGTAATACAAACTATCCTATGTCCTTCCCAGGGTCTCAAACTATCTCCATGCCAAATTTCATCTAAATCGGTTCCGTAGATCCAAAGAGGTAAACTTTGTGACGTTGTAGGGGCTAACCCCTACAACGTCTAATAATCTTTAATATAATGTTATTAAAGATTATTATAAATGCGAAAGTTAGGATGGATGAATGTTTCAGAATGGCTGAACGGATCTGGATAAAATTTGGTCCAGAGATAGATAATAGTTTGGAATAGCACAAAGACTTTTATCTCAGTAGTATGTTCACGAGGGATATTTCTTTATATTTGATGGATATATAGATAGATGGATATATGGATATATCATTCTAGTTTGGAGTTATGCGGAACAGGGTGTAAAGTCCCACAAACCTCCATAGAAAAGGGAGGATCCTCTGACCAGACGGGTATTGTTGCTGGTCCGGGCAACTGCCCAACGATTGTTGTCGGACTGTTGTATGTGTTCAAATCGCGCCGAAAACTGCTTTCTCGATGCAGGATTTGTGTGACGTCATGATATTAGTTCGTAAGTGGTGGCGTTGATGCTGCTACATCACCCCCTTCGTAGACTGGAGGCCGATAGCTGGTTGAGTCGTCCGTACATCTCGTGATGCGTGCCAGGCCAGTAGAAGGTTGGTTCCCGTGAGTCGGAACCGGAAGTCGCATAGTTCGTGGTGAAACGGAACTGTATACGGTTGTGCCCCAGTGAGTCGCCCCAGGGAACTGGCTGGCGGTGTGACTCGCTGCTCGGAAGCTTGAGGAAGTGACGATGACGTCACGATTAAGTAGCTCTGCACGAAGGCTACACTGATGTTCATGTTCGAGGGACTTCTTCCGAACGAACCTCTTCCGCGTCTGACTTTTCCTGTTTCTCTTCCGATTGCTCTTCCGTCAGTATAACTGTCTCTTTGGTGTCGTTATTTGCGCTCATCTCAGAGGCGCTCTCAGAGACGCTCATCGTTTCTTCGATGAGACACTATTATGTCACTATAGTGATATGAAATTCTCCAAAAAATTCAGGTGACTTTGGACGTTCAGCATTCTGAGGTTCAGCAAGTTGGTACCGTTTTGCACACAAAGAAAGTTTTTTGGCGTCTTAGTGGATGCCTACATCATAAGAGTACGTGTGCGAAATTTTAAGTTTCTAGCCCGAGAGTTTGGCCTGTGCGTTTATAAACATATTTCATACCCTATTTTACCCTCTTAGGGGTTGAATTTTGGAAAACGCTGAAATACATAACTTATTATTTTTGCCGCACTCTATTCATACGAAATTTCATCTAAATATGTCCAAGGAATAAAAAGTTTCGTACAAAATTTTGTCCCCTATTTTACCCCCTTGACAGTTGAATTTTGAAAAATACTGCCTTAGTAGATGCCTACGTCATAAGAGCGTGCGCGAAATTTTAAGTTTCTTTCAATCACTTTTGCCTTTTATATATATAAATAAATAAATAATATACACCGTGAAATTTAAATGGTTGTTTTCCCGCAGCGAAATGGTTTTGTCCATGTAATACAATCGTTTCGTAGTTATATAAAATATTAGAAACAAAAACTGGCATATTTAACATTGTGAAAAACTAAACTCGAAAGCGATCACGAACCAATAGTATACCTCCCGATATCTACGGCCGAACGACAGCAGGCCGTTGACCCGGGTGCTAGGTCACCGTCGAAAGGATTAGGTTCGAAGGCGGCTCCGTTTGATCATGTTACGCGCGGGCTAGATTATGCCGTATAATTACATGCGAGAGCTTATTTTACTTTAAACATTTAATAAATCGGTCTTTGCTTTGTCGGCTTGTGGCTCGCTCGTTTGTTTTGCGTGCAAACTTTTATGCCGTATCACCACGTGCGAGAGTTTATTTTGGTTTGACATTATTTTGTGCATCGGTTTTCTTTGTAGGTGGTGACACGAGTAGTACCTAGTACCTACAAGTTACGTCCAGAGTTACTATTGTTACTCACTTTTTCGAGTTGATGAATATTTTTTTAATTATTTTAAAACAGAAACATCGTTATTTATTTACTCTATACTTCGAAAGTACTCCTTAAGGCAAGTCGTTCTGCCGCGGGAAAACAACCAATTAAATTTCAGGGTGTATATAGAGATAGATAGATGTTTAAGCCCTAACGCTCTGACACTCTAGCTCTGATAACGGGTAGTCAGAAGCTTGAGATCTGATACCAGTCATGCTAAAGAGTATCGTGTTAGGGCTTGTCCCCATCATCACGTCATGACGTAGTAAACGTGGAACTGTGCGGCGTCGCGGCGCGGCCCTTTACAGTGACTTGCCGATTCACGGTACGGTAACTTTGCCGTGGAACGACGCGTTGGATTTCGTCGGAAGCGGTACTTGGCGATGCGCGTGCTCAGTTGATGTTTATTTGTATTAGTGATTAGTTGTGCAAAAAAATGACAGAAATTATTGAATATTATTTATCACTTGTTGAGGAACCTCTAGGAAGACAACTGCTATTTCACAGGTTCGTGAGTGAAAAATTTACCGGAACTATACAAGCCACGACATCGTGTTACGTTGCGGCAACATGACGTGCATCTTTACGACGCGGTAACGTAATGTAGCAACTCACGTCAACGTGCCGCGCCACGACTGAGCACCGTTCATCGTTGACGACGTCGTAACGTGATGATGGGGACAAGCCCTTACCCAGTTACTGGGTTGTGGAGGTCAGTTAGGCAGTCGCTCCATGTAAAACACTGGTACTCAGCTGAATCCGGTTAGACTGGAAGCCCACCCCAATGTAGTTGTGAAAGGCCTAGGCTTACTGATTACTCCGATAACATTAATAACACTGATTTAATCATTTACAATAATTTTATTGTGCCACTGTACAAAAATTTGCCTGCTTCAAAACATTTGGGCCTTTTCGAATTGTTTATTCGATTCTCTGATTTCATTATTTTTATTTAAAAAAGGGTAAATATGACAGGTAGCACCCATTTCGGTGGTCACTCTAATGAAGCAGTTCAAAGAGAAAGGAACTCTTGACAACTGACAGGAAATCATCCGTAATTCCTGCATTTAATATTTGGTCCAATAAATAAATATTGAAATTAAAAGAGTGAAAACGTTGAAAAGGAATTTGGAGAGCAGTATAAAATTCATCAGTTTCTGCAATCGCCAACGGCCTATTGAGTTTTTATTTTTTCATATATGTAGATAGGCTCGCGTTTACTCATCATACTCTTTGCCCTTTGCTCTTTCCGAATTCATTACGCAATAAGGCTGCTGATGGTATGCGATGATGTGGTCGACAATGGAGCTTGTTTGTCTCGAAGTAACCTATTCCCAGCTTATATTTATCAGGAAAGCAGACTCCGAAAAGGACTTACACTACACAGTGAAAAAAAAATGCTATTTGCTAATTCGTTATGTATTATTTTAGTAAAGTTTAGTAACTAAATTTTGCTTAAATTTAAAGTTACTTGGTTATTACCGAACAAATGAAAATATAAATAAAAAAATTACAATAAAAATACAACCGACTTCAAAATGAAAACACTACAAAGTGAAAAATATCTTTTATTTCGGAAGTCGAAATGTCACAGTCATGCGATTGCAGCAGTCCCGCCCGGGCGATTTGTCGTCATTTATTGAAGAGTTCCATTGAATATCTTCAAAGATTTTCAGTATAATTAAATGGGACCAATTCGGAATCATACTATAAAAGTCGAGAGATTGACGAAGAAATCGGTAAACATACATACAATCGAACATAGAACTTTCTCTTTTTCGGCAAGTCATTTTAAAAAAGTTTTTGGGATATCAACTATGTACCGATGTATCATCGCCAAATGTCTTTTATTCCAATGATGAAACGGGTTTCGCAGAATTAAATTATGCAATTATTTCAACGCACCGAAAATGTAACCAAAACCAAATCAAATGAAATGTTCCATGTTTTCATTGGAATCGTACACCGCATCGTTAAAAACGATGTTTGGAATGCGGCCTTAAGTTAACATTGATCTGTGATTGATCTAATGAAATACCAACCTCTCAATTGTTGGCATACCTTCAGTCCGGGCTCTCCCGTTTTATTGCACAGTGCATTAGTTTGTTTGAAAACGCTCCGCTATGCTAAATGCTGTAATATTTTGTTTCCATGTTACAACTCTACAAAGAAATTCTTTCTCACTATCTCCAATCACACTATATTCAATTTCTGTATGGATTTCAAGGAAACGTTTTTAGTAAATTTCAAAGCGTAACATAACTCAAAGTAAAATTGAGAAGATCACTTTTAGCTGCCAGTATATGGCAACATTGCCAACATTAACGTCACAACCTTGCTCGTAATCTTTACGAATGACATCATTTCAACGCACATACGTCAACAGTACGTCTTTGGTGAACAAAACGAAATTAGTAGTAGCTCAGCTTTTAAACTGTCAAAATAGAGGATAAAGTCCATCATTCAACCGATGTTGGAGTAAAAGAATAATCTATCGTCCCACCATAGTTTACATCTTGTCAGTGGAGACGGGTATTCAAATAAACCTCGTAATCGATGGACCGACGGCCTACAGCTATACTTTTATATATCATAGAATCTTTGCAATGTTTACCACGGAAAGGCGAAGCTTCAACACTGACAGAGTAATAACGAACTAACGAGTCAAGCTTATGTGTATTTTTTAATTTTCTATTGTGTAAAATATTTTGTATCCTTGCGCAAACACCAAGTTGTCTCTTTGACAGCAGTTATCATCAAATATAGCTTTTTTTTAACCCCCACGGAAAAAGAAGGGTGTTATAAGTTTGACCTGTGTTTTTGTGTATATGTGTATTTGTATATCTGTCTGTGGCATCATAGCTCCTAAACGGATGAACCGATTTTGATTTAGTTTTTTTTTTGTTTGAAAGGTGAGTTTGTTAAGTTCTTTAAGTTCATTCGTTCGTTCGTTAAGTTCTTTGCTGTTTGTTTAAATGTTTGATGAAGAAAACTTTTTAATAAAATATAAAGTTTTTAGTATATCTGTTTTTAGTTTTGGTAGTTACCTCCGAATACCATGAAAATTTATAGCCGTAGTAAATCTCATGACGATTCCAATAAGCAAAAACACGACTAGGATCCATTTCTTTATTTAGGAGTTTCAGTGCCTACCTTCTGGCTTCATCATCAGATCAGTTCGATGTTTTTTTTTTTTTATCAGTACCATTCATCATCAATACATATAATAAATCTGTAGAAAAGTCGTTGTTGATCATCGAAAATATTTAAAAAAAAATAGCCTGGGTGTTAAAGAAGAACCAACTGAAAAGATATTTTTTCTGTTTGTCTGTTTATTTTTGCACGCATCACGTAAAACGTACGAAGCCAATGTAGATACATAAAAATTGTGTGTAACTTGAAGTATTACTTAGTTTTTGTTTCATCGCAATCGGTTCACAATATCAAAAGTTAGATGAATTTAAAGTGTTTAAGAAGTAAAATATCGCAACATACGCCATTCAGATACACGGACTGTTGAACTCCATATTCGATAGATGGCGCTGTGCTTTTCGTGTCATTTTCTGAATGGCGGTGTTAATTCCGCAGCAGAATGACCATAAAAAAAAACATTGATAATGGTTGTAGTTTGGGTCCCTAAAACCCGCCTGCCGCGCCCCCGTGCGGCGACGCAGCGAACCAGGAGGGTCAACTCTCTATGTCGAATCAACGATATATCTTCAAGGGCTATTTCAAGTGTGGCTAGAGTAAAAATAATAATTCAGGACCTAATGCACAAGACTAAAAAATACGTTTTCTGAATTTAAGGTCTCTAATCATACTACTAATGTCAATAATGACGTTGACGTGCGTGTAATGTGGTTCGTAAATTCGCTGCCGCTATTCTTGAAATGTTTTTTTTTTTGTTTATGTTCACTGATATCTCCGTCAATTGTGGACCGATTTTAAAAATTCTTTTTGTTGAAATACATTTAATTTGGTGAAGATATGATGTAGAACTTCGGAGGTATAAAATAGAACACTTCAATAAATGACGGCAAATCTCTCGGGATTGTTGCAATCGCATGTCTGTTTATTTTTTATATCATTTCATAACATAACATCACGCTAGTACGCTCTTAAGGGGTACGCAGATGTGTACAGTTCATCTTGGTACACCCTCATTTCACCGGTTATGTTCAAGTTTCATGATATTCGGGTAATCTATTCTGGCATTAAAGTTACCTTACTAAAGAACTTGCCTATTATGTACAACTAAAACTTGAAAATAAAAAATCTTTTTATCAAAAAAGTACTACTCACTTTGTAGTGAAAATAACTTTCTTTTTGGAAGGCGGTGTCCATAACGAATAAAATTGGTACCTATCAAAGTCAACGACTTCCAAATAGAAAGTTATTTTTCACATTGTAGTTTTTTTATTTGGCGACGGTAGTATTTTTTTGAAAAAAGGTTTTTTATGTTTTCGTTTCGGTGTGGTGTTCTGGAGTGCTACTAAATGGCGCGCAGCAAATCTGTCCTTACTTTTTTTGTATGAAGTCGATATTCTTCTCCCTAGAGTAAATAGTATTCTGTGCAGTGAACGCTCGATCTAGATAGATAGAAAGGTAAGTTAGGTAGATAGGTCTAGGTAAGTAGGATAGGTGCAGGTAGATAGGTAGGTAGGGAAGGATAGGCAGTTAACGAGAGCGAAGCCGCGAGCACAGCTTGTCTATAATATAATTATTTGCTTCATTATAATCGGTTAGCTATTCGATTTATCTTATCTTACCCGTGACATACTTAGCATTAAGGAGTTCCAGTGACCATCTGTGGTCTTCTTCATCAGTTCCATTTCGCCAAATGACGCTTTCTGAGTGTAAATGATTGCATTGTTGATAAAAATACCAAAATCGCTATATGTATGCCTATAATATTTAAAGACCTCCCTCGATTTCCCTGGGATGCCATCATCAGATCCTAGTTTCCTTATCATGGTACCACCCTTGGGATATCTCCTTTCCAACAAAAAAGAATCATCAAAATCAATTCATAAACGACGAAGTTATCCACGAACACACATAAAAAAAGAATATATATACAGTCGAATTGAGAAACCTCCACCTTTTTTGAAGTCGGTTTATTAAAATCGGCTAAGCCGTTCTAAACTTATGGATATTTTACTGTTTGAATCCAGCTGTTTTCGCAAGATTACAGTTTTGACACGATGTCATAATTACTTGTTCAATAGATTGTCGATCGAAGCGTGATGAGATAAATTAGGCAGCATGAAATAAAAATGTGTCGCGGTTTTTTTTTAATTTTAAATTTTCCTTGTAGCCATGAAATCTTACTGGCAGGCAAACTTACTTTCGTTCATTACTATACTGTTCTTGCTATTCTATATTAGGTATTGACTTCGCAAAAGATATCCTTGGAAGTTAATTACTATGTTATTCGCAGATACAGAACAAATTAAAAGTTCATCCACAGGCTATTTAAAGAAAGACACCAATAAAGTTCTCTTGTGGACTTCCCCCATTTATTATGCATACCGCGCCTCTTTGTAATCGGACAAAGATTTTTCAGTCATGAGCGACTTCCAAGAATCCCTTTGGAGTCTTTGATGAACATACTTTTCTTGTTTAAATAAGACTTCGAATGTAAATATAGCTTGTTTAGTCGGATTCGCGGTTTGTTGTGAATCCACTGAATGCTGATAAAATTCTTGCAACATAAGATTTGAAGCGGGCGGAATGGTTGTTCCAAATACAGTTGATTAAAAATTAATGTAGTGTAAGCGGTAGAACAAAAAAGTAAGCTGTGGCCGGCCATTTTTTTATAACTAGAGGCATCAGTGAGTTTTGATTGTGTGTACGGGGATCAAATTCTCAAATCAATTTTGTGAATAGGTATAATTATATTGGATGGTATTAGGTTGTTTGTTTCATGTATTTCTTTCTTGCGTAACGCTATCTATTTTTTAGGGAAATTCCTAACGTATACATTTTCAAACATGCTTTTTGGTAAACAGTGGCGGCCCAGCAGTAACGCCCCCCCCCCCGACTTGAGTTTCGTTGAAAATGGGTTCGAACCCAGGCAGGCGGTTTACTTTGAGTAAATTATTTAATCACCACTGCTGTAAAAACGGAGAAGGAAAACATCGTGAGGAAACCGGAATGTCCTAGAACTAAAACTTCTAAGACATGTGACAACCACCAATCCGCACTAGGCCCGCGTGGGGGTTTAAGGCCCATTGCCTCTCTCACAGAGATGAGGCCTGTGTCCCAGCAGTGGGAATATTAAAAAGCTGATGATGATGATTCGACTTCTCATTCGACTGATTTTGTTCACTCTTCCTTTCATATACAGTCCATTCTTCTTTGGAATGCGCTTCCTCCCGAGATCAGGACGATCACCACTCGGTTTGCATTCAACCGGAAATTGCGGCTTTACTTTCAAAACAACTAAGCAGAGTCATCTCACTTTCTTCTTGCCTGTTACTTTATATAATTATATGTATTTATATAAGTATATATTATTTTAAATATATATGTATGTGTATTTTACCTATTTTAGTATGTTATATAATAACTGGTTTTACTTTTCTTATTAAACAATGCACCTGCCATGTATCTCTTCATCACCCTTGGTTGACAGGTAGAGAATGCCTAAGGCAGTAAGTCCGCCTTTGTACCTTTTGTGCATGAAGTCTAAATAAATAAATGATAATGACAAGCTTCATATTACCTTGCTTTCGTATGTATGCCCAACAACTAGTAATCGATGGAAGTGGGAGGGTTAAAGCGGCGATAGCCGTCTTTGATCATGACTTGGACGTCATACCCTACCCGAAACTCACCACAAATAACATCGTTGTGGTGGGGATCCGAACCAAAGCCTGGGAAATCGCAGTATTCTCCTATTACTTCGAGCCAGACCAACCCATAGGGCCATACCTGGACCAGATGACCCGGATCTATACGGAAGTGGCCACCGGTAGGTTGCTGATAGGTGGCGACGCGAATGCGAAAAGTGCCTGGTGGGGCAGCATCATACAGGATCCCAGGGTAGAGGAAATGTCCGCTACCCTGGACGAACTCGAGCTTCAGGTGCTAAACACTGGTGACGCTCCCACCTTTGACACCATCAGAGGCGGTAGAGCGTACAAAAGCCACGTGGACGACACGGCATGTTCGCTCGACCTTTTTGACCTGGTGGACGGCTGGCGGGTAGACACAGGAGCAAAATCCTCGGACCATAACACAATATTTTTCAATATAAACATAAAAAGGGAAAAAGGTGTTAGTATCAGTAGAACGACGCGAAAATTTTCAAATAAATTAGAAGAATTTAAGATAATGTTAATTTAGATAAAATATCAGAAGTAAATAATAAACACAAATTAGAAGAAATAGTAGTTAAATATACAAATATAATATTAGAAGCTTGTAAATTCACCATCCCTAAAACTAGTACTAAAATTAAACATACTTGTCCGTGGTGGTCCGAGGAGCTCGCTGTGAAGAAGAAGGAGGTAATGACCAAGAAAAACCGCATCCGCAATGCCTCGCCGGTCCGGCGAGCGAAGGTCGTTGGCGAGTACCTGAAAGCAAAAGAAGAGTATGAGATGCAGGCTAAGAGTGCCCAAATCGCCAGTTGGAAGGATTTTAGCCGGAAGCAGGATCGTGAGGGAGTCTGGGAGGGCATCTACAGGATCATCGGTAGGACCGCCAAAAGACATGAAGAACTGACCCTCTGCAGCGATGGTGCATTTCTCAATCCGAGTGAATCGGCCGCCCTACTAGCAGATACGTTCTACCCCGAAGACAGAGTAGACCAAGACAACGCTGACCACAGGCGAATCAGAGAGACAGCCAGTCGAGTAAATGAGCGGGTCCATGATGAACATCATGATCCCCCATTTACGACGCTGGAGCTGAAGTCCGCCGTGGCGGGTTTCAATCCCAAAAAGGCACCAGGAGGGGACGGACTGACTTCTGATATCTGCAGTCGAGCGATCCACCAGGACCCGGACGCTTTCCTTGCCCTCTACAACAAGTGCCTCGAATTGGCACACTTCCCTACCACCTGGAAGGAGGCTACTGTTGTAGTCCTTAGAAAGCCGGGCAAGGACAGCTATACCACCCCCAAGGCGTTTAGACCAATTGGTCTACTGCCGGTTCTGGGGAAGGTCCTGGATGGTCGTAGCGCGTCTAAAGAGGCAGCTTGTACCGCGGCTTAGTACTCGTCAGTTTGGCTTCATGCCCCATAGGAGCACCGAGGACGCCCTCTATACGCTAATGGAGCACGTACAGGACAAGTTGAGGCTGAAGAAGCTAATTGTCCTGGTGTCGTTGGATATAGAGGGCGCCTTCGATAATGCCTGGTGGCCAGCTATTAGTCAGACTGGCTGAGGAAAAGTGCCCGGTCAACATCAGGCGGCTGATAGACAGCTACCTCGATGGTAGGAAGGTCAGGGTTCGGTATGCCGGTGAGGAATGCACTCGAGAGACTAGCAAGGGCTGCGTTCAGGGGTCGATTGGGGGTCCAATCCTGTGGAACCTCGTTCTCGACCCACTACTGCAGGACCTAGAGCAGCGTGGACTTTTCGCGCAGGCGTTCGCGGATGACATCGTCTTGGTCGTGGATGGGGACACGGCGACTGAAGTCTCGAGATCTGCCAATGCAGCCCTCGCCCATGTTCATGATTGGGGCGTCCGAAATAAGCTGAGGTTTGCACCGCACAAAACCTGTGCGATGACCATAACCAACAAGCTTAAGTACGACACTCCAATACTGAGCATGGCCGGGGTCGACATCGGTATGGTCAAGAAAATGAAGTTGCTGGGTCTAACCATAGACGAAAAGCTCACTTTTAATGAGCATGCCGCGAACGTCTGCAAGAGGGCAGCTGACATTTACAAGCAGCTGTCCCGAGCCGCAAAGGCGAGTTGGGGTCTAAACACACAGGTCATTCACTATACACTATACATTCAATATACACAGCAACGATTGAGCCCATAGTCACATACGCAGCCGCCGCCTGGGCACCCGCTGCGAAAAAGTTGGGGATACGGAAGAGGTTAGGCTCTGTTCAACGAGTATTCGCTCAGAAGCTCTGCAAATCTTACCGCACTGTCTCATTGAACTCGGCACTGGCATTGTCTGGGATACTACCTCTAGACCTGCGCATACAGGAGGCAGCCGCCCTGTATGAAGCGAGGAGAGGGTCATCCCGGTTTGTGCCGGGAGACAGGGAGATCGAGAGTGCGGTAAGGTTTGCGGAAGCTCCTCATCCGGCTACGCAAATGCCCCTGGACTTCATATGCCTGGCAGACCAAGAGTTACTAGACAGTAACAATGTGCAGACGGTGCGAATATTCACCGACGGCAGCAAGATTGAGGGGAAGGTAGGAGCCGCATTGTCCATTTGGGATAATGTAGGCGAAGTCCGGAACCTCAAGCTTAGCCTTGCCGCGTACTGCACAGTCTACCAGGCGGAACTCCTGGCCTTTTGCAAAGCCACTGAAGTGATCCTCAAGCGGCAAGAGGCGAGCTATGGTTTGTATAGCGACTCAATGTCCGCATTGCAGACGCTTGCAAACCATGGCTCTCTCCATCCCCTGGCAGTTCGCGCGCGCGCCAACCTGGTTCTCGCCCTGGGCCAGAGCAAAGCTGTGACTTTGTTCTGGATCAAGGCCCACGCGGGCCTGCCGGGGAATGAGCGAGCGGACGAGTTGGCTAAGGAGGCAGCATTGTCGTCACGGAGGAAGCCGGACTACGACCAATGTCCGGTTTCATTTATCAAGCGACAGATCCGTTTGGAATCGCTTGATGAATGGAATCGAAGATATGTGTCGGGCGAGACCGCTTCCGCGACGAAAATGTTTCTTCCGGATGCGATAGCTGCCTTCCGTATTGTACAACAAGTGCGGCCCGATGGCGTCCTCACGCAAGTTTTGACGGGGCACGGTGGGTTCTCTGAATACTTGAATCGCTTCAAGTGTAAGGAGAGTCCATCGTGCGTCTGCGATCCAGGCGTGGCAGAGACTGTCCAGCACATACTTGTAGAGTGCCCGTTATTTATCAGGGAACGCTACCGACTTGAATGTGAGCTGGACAGGAAAATAACGAGGGAGAGCCTGCATGGGCTCATGAACAATCAGAATCAGTCACTATGCTTCACTACTATTTTGTAATAATAACAGCTTAGAAGCATAGGAAAACACGCACAAAACTGCAGTGGCTATGATGTATTAAGTTTAGTACCTAAGTTTATTGAATGTTGATATATCTGTGTTGTTTGTGTGATGGTCAGCACTATTGTGTTTTACCATCCCCAACTGTGATATTGTTTACCTAATGATGTGATAAATCGCTATTTGTATATGTTATGTTTTGTGATAAACAGCATTATAATGCACAATCTGTGATAATAGCACCTTTTGCTCATCTGTGTCAATAACTGTAAACTATTATACTTAGTTTAATAAATAAAATATGCCATTAGAATAGATTAAAGTGGGATTACCACCCACGGAATGCAAGATGAAGAAAGAAAGAAAGAAACAGTATGAAGAATAAAAGTGCGAGAGGCATAAAAGATTGACCGGAATGACAGAGGCATAAGGCGCCAATTATGTTGGCGGGGATTAGCGTTAAGATAAAAAAAACAACTAGTAATCGATTTTTCAAGGACAAAGAGGCATACGATTAAGATAAACTTGGCGCATTTATGTAACTTTGGAAACATTTCAAAAATTTCGTACTATGGAGCTGGTGTCATGATGGAGCCGGAAGATGGGGATAGCAACTGCTCCACCAGAAAAGCTAGCACCGTCGTGTTTAGGGTTATTGGATATTGTATTGACAAGTGTAATAGACCACTAGATAGACAACAGAGCTAGTACAAGCAGGTAGGTCAGTGGGTAGAAAAATACTCAAGGATATATAATACTCACATGTAGTTGGTAATTCAGCAATAACACACAGTTTGGACTTTGAACTATTATTTATTTTCCACTTCACACTAAGTTACCATCAACTCTATACAATATATCCACTTAGGTAAACTATAGACTAAACACTTAGGAACACTTAGGAAATATGGTTGTTGCAAGCACGTCCAGACTAGACTCCCAATTCAACTGACCCAACCTGCCTCGTGTCCGAACAATCCCCCTCCAGTCGATCACCGTCTTTAGATGTGACGTCATTTGGCATTCGAAAATATTCTAGGATAATCAATTTAACAACTTTTAAGTACTAATTGATGTTAAAAATAAATTATTTAATACTTTAATAATAAAAGATGTATTAATCAACATTAAAATATTGTTTTAAAAAGATTTTTCTTTTAATTATTCTTTTCATATTGAAACTACTTACTCTGGTAAGTACCTATCAATATATTAAACAGGGTTCGGTATTTGGCTCTATTAATTTTATTCTTTAAATGGGTAAATCTTGGTGTTAATCCCCGTACAGAATGTTTATTATTGCTCCACGTTTCAACCCAAACGGCTTAAATTTACGTAATTGTTTATTGGATGAATAAAATATTTTACCGATTGTCCGTGCTTAATTCTCGAACAGTGTGTTGATTAAAAAAGGTACGTTGAAATAAGAGAGTAGCGTTATAAAGTACAGCTATCGGAACTTCAGTTTATTACATCTCTTTGTATCAATACATCTCGTGTGATTCCCGAAGGTACTGTCCATAGAAATATAAAATACCTACAGGAGAAGTGGCAAGGGGGCGTGTCGGTGTCCGCGCGACGTGGGCTGACTGAGCATGTTACAGGCAAATGGCCGGTCTCCGCTAAACAGTGCGCTTTCGACCGTCATCGTGAAAAATTACAAGAATGCCGTGTTGTTCAGTGGTTTCTTGTAAAAAGCGAAGCCTAAACCAAAACTTTGTAAATCATAGAATCACTTACAATAAGTGAGTACAAGTATTTCACTATATTTGTCTTTAAAATCATGAAAAACAACAAATCGTAAAATATTTCTTGGTTCTACTATGTTATTTTTGTATTGAAATATCACAGCGACTGTACTATTTTTGCATTAAATACATTGCTTCCTAACCATTACCTAAGTTTGTCGCTAAGTGACTGGACAAGCAATGTAAAAATCACAAAACGATACATCATTGAGCGGATGCATCGCGTAGTACGGCCGCTGCTCCTTGCGACGAGTTAGTGATGTGCTTGTGCAGATCCACTAACGTAGGCTATCGATAACAATGTCGATGACGAATGAAATATTGTTATTATATTTTATTTTCAATTTGTCAACCGTTTTCAACCGGTTGGAAAATCGATGCGAAATAATGTGTATTACTTATTTTGATTATTTTACAGTGTAGTAGAGAAATGCGTAACCAACTTTTTGACAAAAAATGCAACCCCAATAATATCAAAGTGTCAAGTGCTGCACAAATACCTCCACTTTACAGGTCAGTGATTAAACACCATAGCACTAGCAGGGTTCAACAATACCTCCTGTTTCAATTCAATTCAATTTATTTATTTCAAGTTAAACAGACTCATAACATAATAACAATATTAGCAGCACAAAACAATTAAAATTTGCTACATTAAAAATAAATTAAACATTACGCTATGAAAGCCTAAACCAAAGTAACCGGATTTTTGATTGTTTGAATTTTTTGGTTTACTTAATAATTTATATTTTTAGCTGCATATTTGTTTTAACTATAAAATTTTCTGGACAAACCGTTTTTTTATTTATTTTCAAGTAAACAAAAAAAAATGTACAATAATAAATGGGTGAATCGATAAGTTTCCGATTTAGTCAATCACTAGCGTGTATGTAAAATAAATTGCTTTTGCACAGCACAACGATAGCGACCGATGTTTTTATGTGCGTAATTTGTACGGTGATTGGTATATACACGCTGTGCATGAAGGGATAAGGTTTATAATTTATTGTGTAGTACGTTCTGATTTAAGAAATGCGTGTGTGTGCGCGACTGCGTATCTATTGCTTTTACTGAACTGCATGTGTAGTAGTTGCCGTGTGGTAGGGGCAAACTGGAGACACAGGTTTCCGATATATTTTCGTCTACCGGGCATATCTCCTTGTTTATTATATGTATGGTACTGTCAGTTGTTACTAGTTTTTGTTTTAAACAGGTTGTCTTTTGACCCGACTGCCGAAGCAGGGTAATGTGTTTATCAGTCTATGTATGTATGTTCCTATGTGGCGGGTATCAAAATAAAGGGTTTTAAGAGGTGATTACAAACATATATAACACTTATATGTTTAAATGTACCTATTTCTAAAAAACAATTACTAAAAAGTTGTAACTAAAAAAATATTTACATTTTTTTAAATAAATTTTGTCGTAAATACATTAAGTTTAGGCAAATTATAAATTAAATTCATTGTCTCAACTTGTTTCATTTAGAGATTCCACATCTCAATTTCCACAAAAGAATGTGAAATTTTCAAGGGTCATGAGTAAACTGCTGAACAGTATTAGATTTAAACTATGTCCTGGACACTTAGGACCATTTTTGTCCTAGTAAATGTAGAAGTTTGCCCAGGATACCAGTAAAACAGGTAGCATACAGTACTTTTATACAGATAACAAAAATTAAGCACCTATAGTAAATTGAAAACTTAGTGACATAGAACTAAGCCACAATTCTAACTACAGCAACAAGAAGTAGGAAGCTAAGCTATTTAATTCCCTGCATACATGGTACCTTCACGTCTATAAATCTTAATTTCTCCCCAACAAGCCCTGTGAGCCAGTAAGGTTAAATGAAACTAAATGAGCTCTTTTAGCACCTCCAAAGTGACCGGTTTATGTTAAAAGAAAGTGACATTTATCCTAATCGAACTTACTTGGCGAAGTTGCGTGCCGACCTAACAGTTTGGGTTCTGCTCTTTTGAAATTGGAACGATAATGTGTTTTTTTTTTATTAATCAGACTGTATTTGATGTTCTGAAGTAGCAGTAATATTTTATTCGTACTAAATCTTGACGAAAAAATACAAGAAGTACGAAAAACAACTCTTTCATGAAACACTTCGTTCTACCAATGAACTCATTTTTTTCAATCACTATTATAAAAACACTCTCGTTAGTTTGCCAAACACAGAAAGCTTGTCATGAGATTATCTCGAATTCGACTCCATACAACCGTTGTCTTTGCAGCTCGACTCGTAGGCGAGCACCAAACAAAATGGAATTTCCATTATTTTCTTTTGATCTCCTACCCTTTATGACACCGTGGTATTTAATGTACATAGTTTTAGAAGGAAGTTCTTTGAGTTTCTGCTTTATGCTCTTTACAGTATAAGTTTGCCGAAATTGTTAAATTAGACGCATAGCCGTACTCACCGTTTTTGTGTACTAAATGAGAATACAGACCAGTTCATATTATTAATCCATATCTCTTTCTTAGACAATTGAAAACAGTAAATGATTGATGGAGGCAACTTCAGCCTCATATATTTTTATTTTCGGCAAAATAGTGTGATCTTGCTTTGTTCTAAACAAAAGTTCGAGGTAATGTACTGTCAATGTTTGGTTATATTGTCGTGTAAGTACCTACTTGCAAGTTTTTCTTACCCTTTTTATGTTCCAAAGGAACCCTTAAAAGCTTTTTAAGGTCTCGCTGACCGGACAGAGTTGATGTTGACGTAATTTATTTTATTAGTTTTAGTAGAAGTTCGTCGTAAAGAAAGTTAGTGTTGCGCGGATTTAATTCACTTTTTGTGTTTATTAATTGAATAGCCAATATGAAAGTATATAGCGATTGTGAATATACTTTGTGTATAACTTAAATTGGATACGAGAAAGATTAAATAGACACTGATTTGTTCTTAATTAAAAGGAGGTACATATACGTCTTTATAAAATAATTTTTGATCAGTCAATTTTTTCAGGGGTCTTTATTATTAAATAAAGACCCCGAGCAACCAACAAACTATGTCTTAATAAATCTCTGTTACATTGATTTAATCTCTTGCAAAGTAAACTTAATATCAGTAATATCCTGAGTAGAAGGGCAAGCGAAAAGAAATAACGAACTGTTTGTGCTAAGGATCCAATCATGAAGAATAAACAGTGCCCTATATTAACAGGTCATACATTCAATCTCATTCTCATTCAATAGTCAGGAAATTGTATATTAGCTTTTTCTATGTGCACAGATTAAATATCGTTCTTCCTTTCGCTTCGAATCAATCAGTAGTATAAATCGACATTTATCGATTAGGTAAATATTCGAGTTGTAAACTAATGGGTTTGCCAAAGCTTTTCTCTTGAATACGGGCAAAGTAAACAAATGGGCCTGTCTTTTGAACTTTGAATAAATACTTGTCAATTAGGCCATCCCAATTCGATGAAAAAATATCTGCCGATTTTTTTAAGTGTCGTGTTTTGTCCACGTGTTTATGAAAACCCGATAAGACTTCATGAAATAAAAATACTACAATAGCATTATTATTATTTTACTTTGACATCTCGGGACCCTGGAGTCCCGCAGGCTTATTACGTATTTAGCAAGAGCAAAACCATGGCGACTTTTGCGTAATAATTGCTCTTCAATACAGAAGTTTTAGATATTTTGGCGTTTTTTTTTTAAATAAGTGCATTTGACAAACACGAGCGATAAGCAAACGATTGTGTAGGTCTTACCATACCTACACTGTAGATGATTCCGACTTTTATGACATAAAGCGTTTGATCGCGCGATGATTGCTGATTGCTGTTCCTTACGTAATAAGCATATATAGCACATTTGTGCTATTCTATCTTTATATGTACCCTCTTTTTTAAGTGTTTTGTGTGTACATACATAAATAAATAATTAATGATAAATAAATAAATAATAAGCACCGGTCCTTTGAAAGGCGTGCGAGGGGCCGAAGCCAACTCGCAGAGGCTTTGTTAGGCATGTATCAGGAAATATGACATCAACCGACGATTATCCCTGTATGCACTACGCAACTGCGCCCAAGGGCAATCCCCGGTTGGTGCAGGAAAGAGTAATGCGGGTTGGTGGATGTCACAAGTCTTCGAATTCTGGTTCTAGGACATGCCGGTTTCCTCACGATGTTTTTCTCAACGTTTTGATGCAATGGTGATGAAATAATTTACTCAAAGTAAAGCGACTGCCCGGGTTCGAACCCACGACGTACGACACGTAAGTCGCGGCCGTTACCACTGGGCCATCACTGCTCAGTGATTTTTATTATGCATTATTGTTATTTGGTGGATAAAGATTTAAATACTGTCTGTAAATGGTACTTAAGAACTTTTTGTATATTTCTGTCTTTAGAGACATGACAAGAAGGTCTGAAAATGTATGATAATTTCATTTTATTTTAAAAAGCACTTATCAAACTAGTATTCTCATTCGTTATCTACCATGTAAGGTAATAATAATGCATTATAGTTTATTACATAGGGTTCTAAGCGGATTCCCTCAGGCACTATAAAATGCACTCTATACGATACTGAAGTAATCGAATAATAAAAGTTTGCCATCCATTTTGTAAACTACTTTGTTTATCGTACTAGCTTATTTTTATGGTTTTCGTCTCTCAATATCAAATTACTAATGGGTCGTAAAGGTTTCTCGATACTTTTTCATAATTACTTCGACTTTTGACTGGTATTCAGCTGCGGTTAGACGGTAAGCCGATCCTAAGAGCTTTTTCAATTTAGACGTTTGGTGTCGGACTGCTGCGGCGCCGCATAGATGCGGGTATCGTTCTGCGCACGACCGGTTGATTTTTCCATACAATTTAAGCAGATACTAGCTGTCCCACGCGGCATCGCCCCCGTCAACTGGCTACCTACCTACCCATCTATCTTACCTACCTTACCTACACTACACAAATGATTGTTGCGTAAATTAACCGCTTACGCAGCGCACGCAACGGAAGCTCTCAAAAAGGAATAATTTTGCCCGTTTTCCAACATTTTTCACTTATACTCAGCTCCTATTGATCTTAGCGTGATGTTATATAACTTCCTCAATAAATTGACTTTCCAACACAAAAAGAATTTTTCAATTCCAACCAGTAGTTCCTGAGATTAGCGCGCTCAAACAAACAAACTCTTCAGCTTTATAATATTAGTATAGATTTAGTCGACCAGCAGTCATGTGTGCGCGGCACTGGCGCCACATCGCGCACTTGGCATATAAATTGTATGAAAAAAATCAACCGATCGTGCTTAGTACGGCAAATGCACTGCTGCGGCACCGCAGCAGTCCCGCACCAAACATACATTTAAAGGGCCCTAAAATAGTTGGGAATAGGCTTGGTAGATTGACTTTGACTCTTGAACTTTTGCAAACATCGTTGTTTTCATAAAACGATAGTCTATCTAAAAGACAATGTTGACACAATCTGTGCACAGCCTTAAATGCATGTCTCTGATAAATGAATCCAAGAGTTAATCTTTGATCACATTATCAGTGTATTTTCTTCGTTTCCCATTCAGTTTGGGTAAGTTTATCTGAATAAGTATCATAGTGTCGACTGTCGACTATTTCTCATAAAAATTAATTCACGAGACACAAATTATTTCGAGACACGGCTTCTGAATTGTTCATCATTTCTTGAGGTGCGGCGAAGTTTCACATCGTGTTGAGTTTTCCTTCTCTAAGTGCAGAAAAAGTTTTACAAATGTGGTGAAGACGCCGCAAGCCCTTCACGACGACGACGCTCTCAAATGTTTAAGTAATGATGCCATTGACCGGAAGAATGAGCATTTAATATGTACAGTTTACCTTTCGACACTTCGAGGGGAAATCTATAAAGATTTAACAAGACCCTAGTCTTATTTCACAATAATAATTACTACACGCGGCTTCGCCCGCGTGGTATGATGATAAAGTATAATAGATATATCCTGCTCCAAGTTCTAGGCTGTATATTTTCCGGCTTTAGCTTGAAAACATAACCAAACAACAGAGTTACTTTTGCATTCATAATATTACTACTCATGGATAGTATGCCTTCAGAAATCTTCATGTGAAATTATATCTTGTTTCAGCATTCAATCCCTAAACATGCATATTGCAAAGCTTTAGAGATCGACCTTTACTAGGAGAGTAGGTTTAATTAAAAAGCAATGGTAGTCGTTAGCATATACATACTTTCTCTTTACTATGCAGATTCATTTCGTTTGGAGTTTGACCCAATCTTTCCTTAGTCTTTTTTCAGAATAATTAACTTAATTATTTTAATGGGTCCTTTGCTACCCGACTAAGAATAGATCTCCACAAAGAGATTATATCAGGCAGAAGCATTAAACTTTTCATTTATTGTCAGTACACTAAGCGAAGAACAGAAATGATTTCAAATAGGTTTATTGTTTTGTTTGTAAGAAAGTACTTTGATACCCATTATCATATAATAGTTATCACTCTCTTAGTCGGTTTCTCATGTCTGAGGATCGTGGTCAGCATCGGGTTACATCTGGAGCGGATGATCTGCCTCCACCGATTTCTTTCCAGCGCGTCCCTGACCGTTTAGAATTTGGAGGACGATTCTTTCATTTGATCGGTCCAACTGGTTGGTTACCGATCGCGCGACCTTTTGCCTTCGGTGTTCCCAATCACAATCAGTCTTTCCAGATTCTCGTCGCCTCTACGCATTGTGTGGCCGAAATACGAAAGAATGCTGCTGGCATTTGGTGAGTCTGAGTTTTTACTCGGAGCTGGGTCCGGATGGATGCATTGGTGCGTTTTGCAGTCCAAGGTACTCTCAGCATATTCACCTCCAACACCACATCTCGAATGCATCGATCCTTTGTCTCTCTTGGGCCAGTGATTGTCCAGATTTCCACTCCATACAGAAAGACAGGGAAAACGAGGGCTCGTATCAATCTGATCTTGGTTTTGATACCAATTTATCTCTTCTTCCAAATGTTGCTTGAACGGCTCATCGCATACTTCGCCATTCCGTTTCACCTTTTTATCTCGGGGACACAGCTGCCGTTATAGCAGATTTGCGACAATATTAATGCCAGGAATGTTGCAGGTGATATTTGCAAGCTTGCCGGCTCGATCTCCTATCATCACTTTGGTTTTCGCTCTGTTTACTGCGAGTTCGATGTTGCCGCTTTCTAGCTCGAGTCTTTGGAACAGGTCATTCAAATCTTCCATAGATGTTACCAGAAGGACGGTGTCGTTGGCATATCGGAGATTTGATAATCTTTTTCATGTATTGGAAAACCCTTCTCCCAATTCTTTATCGTCTTCCGAGTGATGTATTCTCCATATATGCTAAAAAGTGCAGGACAGGATGCAACCCTGTCTCACTCCTTTTTATTTGGAAGATATTTGAGCATTCAGTGCTCATCCTGACGAAAGAACGGTCTTCAGTGTACAGAATCTGGATTAAAGCAACGAGGCGTTCAGAAGCTCCCATATCGAGTAGCACATTCCACAGTTTGTCCCATTGCACGCATTCAAAGTCTTTTGTGTAGTCGATAAAGCATAGGACCACAGAGTTGTTCAATTCCCTGCTCTTCTCGATGATTTGCTGGACGTTAAGTATTTGCTCCCGTGTTCCCTTGCCCTTAACGAAGCCAGCCTGCTCTTCGGGTCGACTCAAAAAGTAGTTAAGACGTCGATTAACTATATGGAGGAGGATCTTAACCGCATGAGATATTAACGCGATTGTCCTGTATTTCCTCAAACTTTTGAAGAGCCTTTCTAATGTAAAGGTATAAAAACTGATTCTGTCCAGTCTTTTGGCCATCTTCCAGTACTCCAGATGGTGTACAGATTTCGGTGAAAGCCTTTGTGCCTCTTTGGCCTAGGTTTTTTAGTATTTCGGCTGTAATAGCATCCTTACCCGGTGATTTCTTGCACTTAAGAGCTTCGATGGCATGCTCAATTGCCGATGGTAGGATATCAGGTTCTTCTAGAGCCCGTACACTATTAGTGTAAGCAGGCTCCCCGTTTCATATAACCCTGCGCTCTAAAATTTGAGCCACATTTGTAACTAGACGCCCGTCTTTATCTTCAATGGCACAGATTCTTGATATACGCGTTCCAGTCAATTTCATTACTTTTGAAAAAGCTATCTGGATTCGTTTTTCAGTGCGTGTTCTTCGAGTTCGAGACAAATTCCGTTGATGTGGTTATCATGATGTTTTCGACAGCGTAAGTTGGACTTGGTGGTTCAGTTCTGCATACCGCTGCTGATCTTCCGTTGAACTGCCTGTAACTGCCCCACACTACAGGGCAAAGGCCTCTTCTCAAAAAGAGAAGGCACTAGCATTTAGCACCATTCTTGCTCAAGACGGATTGGCGATTTCGAACTTACATTGAAGTCGCCAGGTTTCCTCACGATGTTTTCCTTTACCGTTATCAGCGTATCAGGATAGCTGATAAAGGTATGGATGCTAAAAAGCAACAAAATTAAGTTAAAGGTCTAAAATTAAAGGTCTAATATCATGCAATAGTTAGTGCTAACCAGGCTATAAAGATGATTTGCAATAACTTTCTCTCCTTAGAACTCTGCTCCAGAACTTTCCCTAATACCTACATTTTATAATATTCCATATTAATTAACTCATTTAGAAACACTTTACTAAAAAGAAAAAGACTTTTTGAATAGGATTTATCTTATTACAATTTTTAATTACTAGAATAGTATCTTCCATTTTTAATGTTCCCATAATTAGTTTGTCTGAGGACTGTTTTTCTCCGCAGGTGTATATTTTCAGATGTTGCAATTAGCATAATTGAGCCTCAACGTTAACTTCCCAAAAGTATGTTTTTGTATCAGATAATATCGGATTTCTGCCGTAGGGTATTAATCGAAGTATCAGCGCATTATAATAGGCAATTTAAAAGGTTTTGCGCATCTCTAGATGTACTCGCATCATTAAAATAATTCTGGCTGCTAGGTACAATACCATTTACTCAAACTACTTCTATATTGTTTTATACCAAAACGCCGTTATTTAATTCAACCTGCCAAGTGTTTACGCTTGGCGTTTCTTGAGTCGGGTCCATATTTTGTATCACTGTTGTATATCAAAACTTCCGTCGCTTATCACCATGTCAACAACATATCATGATCGGTAGTTTGTTGCGACATATTCGTATAATTTCGCGTCATTGGAGGAATACGAATGACCTCCATCCATCTTATGAATTGTTGTATAAGATCCGCGTAAACAGTGTGTCCACGTCGCTATTATTGGGGACGAAAAGGAGTTCGTTCTTAGGTAAAAGAATTAGCAGTGCTTAATGACATCGACGTAGAAGATAGTAATTTCGGTAAGTGAATGCCCTTTTCGAACCGTTTTATTAAAGCTAGCTTCTGCACGCGACTTGCTATAGATACAATTCGGTATTCGACTTTGGTATTGCTAATTACAACAAGTGGTGAAAGACAGATTTATGCGTCGAAATCTTGCACTAATGCAAGCGGCGAGAATGGATAGGATCATCTCTACGAGACTTATGATAACAAATACGAGCCCCGGCATCGCCCTCGTCAGACAATGAAGTTAAACGAAATCATCCAAGCCGATTTCCAATCTTAAATAAATCCGCCATGTCAATTCTCAATGAATTATTCAAAACGTATTTAGAAACAATGCGCGTAATAAACAGCGTTCATTAAATTTGAATACCTACGCAACTAAATGATTCTGTCCAGATTTCCGCCACATTCTATTATTATATTGTAACGTAAGCAATGTGGGGTTTTATTTATACAAACTTTTAAACAGCAGTTTTGGACTAATCTAAGACGGTCATAAATATGATGCCTCTGTGTAGAATCGTCGCTATATTTAGCTAATTTTGTACTTGCTGCGCTTCATTTAGCTATCCTCCTTTACCTGCTAGAGTGGACTCTGGCTTTTACAGGTGCGAACGAGTTGGCCGCATTAATTATTCATGGCCAAGAACCCCAATAAGTGTCACTGAGTCAACAATTGTTGTTGAAAAACTCAACGGCTTCGAGAATCAAACAAATTTGATATCAGCAACATTATTAAACATGAACGAAAAACGTCGTGAAACATTTAAGTATGAAATCTCGGTAACAAGTGGCGGAATAATTATTTTGGAGTCTCTGGTCACATTTTCACAAAAAATATTATAAGAAAAATGTCCGTTAATTTAGCGGCAAATACAGTATATGTACACGTCAAAGGTTCCCGTTCTGAGTGAGGCATCCGTATCTTATCTAAGGGATGTCCAATAGAGTGGCGTCATCATTGTGTCGCGGGCATTGTATGTCAGTTGCGTTTCAATCGCGAACTGAGACAACAGGGGACAGCGAAAACTTGTGACTTGATCATTTTCTTCATTATTTTAATACAGAATAAAATTGTAAGATATCATGACCTAGTCAGATTTTACTGTAGTGCAACTCACTCCATATTATTACTCTTGATAAGATGAGTTTGTTTTGTTTTTTTACTGCTTTGTAATCATGGCACAATTTATGAAGACAGTATCATCTACAGAATGTGTTTTTTTTAGTTCTAGTGTAGTTTACAAAAATAGACTTAGCCGAAAAGGCATGAGTGTGGTAGCTACAGTAGTTATGCACAGTATTCATAAAGACGCGGCCCGTGTGACGTGTATAGTATTCCGTGCTATTGAATAGTGTCGATGTAGCGGCCTCGCAACAACTTCTCTACTATCTGTTTCGTTTCCCGCCAGCGAGACAATTTAACTTGACAACTCTACAACAAAGGCTGCTCGCTCTATTTAGCGCTCAGCCTCTGCCATTGGGAGAATCGTTGATATTAAACGCTTTTCTCGCGCTAAACTTAACATAGTTTTGGTTGAAACTAAATCAAAGTAATATTTTACTTGATGGTTTATTAAGTTTCTAGTTTGGGAATCAATTCAAAAGATTGCGATCAAACATCTACAATAAATTCAAAAGTGGCTTCCTTCGCTTTTCCTTCAGTAAAATGCATTTTCTTTTTATCCTAAACTAGTCCTCTACTCTCAATAAGATTTGCCAGTTCAACACCCGAATAAACATTTATTCGGAGTTTAACGTTAAAAAGGAAGTCCAAACACCCTTAATCGTGCAAATACTAGATGTACGAGATTCGAGTGAGACGTTACGTCGACGTTACCGTGTGATGTGGAGGAATATTTGTAAGCGTTCTTTGTATGATCGGGAACGAGTGTAAACACGGCACGGGTGCGCGGCGCGCGGCACCGGGCGGGGAGAGCGCGGCACTCGGGCGGCCGCCGCCGCGCGCTCCGCCCGCACCATGTCGGTGCGCGTAGACCATCGCGACCGGGACAGGTTCTCGAGGCATTCTTCGCGCGCTTCAGTGGATCTCGCTTTTCCTAGTAGCTCAACGCGCGACCACTCGTTCCGCTCGGTGCATTCGGCGCGCGTGCCGCGAGCAGCCAGCGATGACTTGATGGTGCCCGTGCGCACGCTGCGCTCAGCGTCATGTCGCGTGGCCCCAGGCGCGCCGCACCGGCTGCGCCGCCACCACTCGTCAGCCGCAGAGTGCGAGCGCGCGCGCCGCTCCACACGCCGCCACACGCTGGAGCTGCCCAACAGCCGCGGGCCCAGCGTCCGCAGCCGTTCCCCCGAGCCACCGCCGCCACCTCCCGAGCCAGAGATCCCGCCAGAAGACGCCGGGAAGGAGGCCAGAAGACGGCGCGTCGTGGCAGCAGTCGCCGCGTCTTTCTTCGCGCTGGCGCTGGCGTCGGTGCTGGTGGTGGTGGTGACACTGACCCACAGCTCTGTGCTCCGCGCACACAACCAAACGGCCAAGTACTACACGTTCTCCGTGCCGCCGCACCATCCTCTCAGTGAGCCCCGTTCATGTTGCCCCACCGTCGCCCCTCCCGCTTCGCATGCGACTGTCTCCGACCCTGAGTGCCAGGGGCTGCGAACGTCGCCGAGGCGGCTCCACTGCACATCACCGCCACCATATGCGGTATATAATATTGTCAATACACACATGAACAAACTTTCTGGGGTTCTTGATGACAAACTGCCGAGTGATCTCGTTCAGCAGCATCGCTTTCCTAACATCTCATGTAGAAGACTCGAAAAGCTGATGGAACGATAAATGAGCACAGAAGTTAATAATGACAGGAAACTCTGCCATTATTAGCTTCTGTAAAAATACCTTGATCAAGTATCGTTGATGATGTATGAACGGAATCGCCTGGTTCTTGTCAAGTTGGCCTCAGTCCATACGGCCACACAAGCTACGCACGTTCGCAACCCCCTTTCTGCATGATTAGTTACTGTATAATATAGATGTCACGTGTTTGTGATGGTAAATGTTACTGTTATATTACTTTTAATTACAGCTTATCTTGTATCAAGTTCATAAATTAGGACTTGCTACAATTATTATGAACTGTCGAAAGCATACGGCGCGTACACTATGATATAGTGTTGAAATAATTATGGCATCTATTTGTGCCTAACTAACTACCTACGTCTTTATGACCATACTTACGTAAATTCCAACGACTGTAAATTATACCTTTTACTGTTCTTGCGATATGTTTTGAAATAGGGTACCGAAGTACTTGGTTTATTGTTGTTCATCAAATTGTTTAATGACGTTCTAAAAACCAAAGACCTTGTAGTCTTAACGTAACATTCATATTCTAGACAAGTATGCTACACGTCTATCAGACGAAGCTAGTCCACCACAATTTAACTCAAAACTCCTTAAAAACCCACAATCCCAATAATAAATTCTACGTTTCTTATTAAATTGCCTAAGTTTCTGAAACAACTCCTAGTTTTTGCACCCGGCTGAGTGAGTGCAAAAACTTAAATAAATTAATTAATAAGTACTCCTAATAGGCATTAAACGCTGGTATCATAATGATCCTGAAATTTTCTAGACGGTTAATCTTTTATAGCACCACTCAAAACAAACCCAAAATGACATTTAAATTCAATCCCTAAAAGTTGCAAACAATAGAAAATAAATAAAAAAAAACAAGAACAAACCTGAAATGAAATGTGTTCCAAAATCAAATTCACATGCCACGCGTGACTCGCCGATTGTTACATGAAACACGATATAATTCAAACAATTTGTGCTATGCACATGAAAAAAACAACAATAAATGTTTACAAACCAACGAATCATTTATAATCTGTAAGAGGTCCTTTTAAAATATTAATGGTAGATAATAATAATGCCATCTTAAAAGCTTACTTCCTTTTCTCGTCACAACGTTTAGATTTCCCGTCGCAAAAAGAATAAAACGTTCTATTAAACAAAGTGGGAGCATAGAATACTGTGTCCTTTACGAACAGTTTTAATGAGGGTAAAGAAGTATTGATTTTTGAAAGAAAATACTGTGAAAAACAGTCTCATTTTAACAAGTCACTGGCAAATAAAGTTTTTGGTTGACCTTTATGTTCTGAAACTCCAGAAAAGAAAATTTGTTTTCCGGGTTCTTTTTTATTGTCTGTAGGCTCGCGTTTGACCACTATCTCACCTGATGGTAAGCGATGTTGTGGTCGACGGTGAAGCCTTTATTTTGAAAAAAATCTTTTCAAGGCTTAGTAGTTTGAACCAGTTATCACCGCCGTTTCTTTCGTGTACCAGGTATTGTAACATCCATTAGTGAACTAATATCAAAACCGTTTGAAAAGCCTATACTACAGTTTCGAAGTCTCCAAATGGCTAAACCCGTATTATTATGAGTAAGTGATGTGTCCCAAACTTCCTTTGAAAAACTTCCACCCCCGAGACCTAATAATATAATCTTCGGAACAACGTTAGGTATAATGTTTCGGCCGTGTCTACATAATGTATGAACTCGATCATGATTCTTCTTCTACCGCGAAACTTTTCGAGATCACATCACTCATGTCAAAACTTATTATTAGGTAAATAGGCCATCAATAGAGAAGCCTGACTTTCGAAGTTTCGACTTTTCTTCGTGTTTTACGAATTAGACTGCGGATATTTTATTTTTCTTTTATATTTCTGAAGATATTTAGTTTTTTTATTATTAGATTGGCAGTCGCTCTATGAAGAATACTGGTACTCAGTTTAATCCGGTTAGACTGGAAGCCGAACCCGACATATCCCGAATATATTGGAGACGCCTTCTGATCTTCCAGTCCAGTCAAAAACGAGACAGATTTTTTAAATATCTATTTTCTACAGTCGCTGTCAAAAACATTACAAAGATCTAAACTAACTGCGAAATTCCATGAATATTTTCTATTTTCGTAATTCTTAGATCCCTTTCAATTACGTAGATCGAAGAAATGGTTTCCGTTTCATGCCATCGCAGATGTATCCCACGTTAAAATATCTGTTTATATTAAAAACATGTGATGCATTAACATTGTCTTGTTTCGCGGAAACTGTTGTCACTTTTATTACTGTATCTCCTAGAACATTGTTTAACACGACAATACAGTTAAATACAGTATTTTTGGCACGTCATAGTAACTAGGGCTGTCAACCGTACTCTAATGTACATTTTTGTACTCTGTTTTCCGGAGGCGCATTTTATAATCAACAAAAGCAATAGAGCTATACTCTATTTATTTATACTCTCTTTTTATTTTGAACTAAACAGAATGAGCAGAACGCGATAAGGCGGCCTGTTGTATGTTTGTTTTAATTTTAATGTTTCTTTTTGTATTGTTTTATCTTGGTATACAACAAAGTATATAAAAGTAAATAAAATGAAATCGTGACATCATTTATTTCGACTCTCTTTTTATTTTTAATTAAACAGAATGAAATGGTAACATTTCAATACAATCTATTTATTTTGACTCTCTTTTTATTTTTAATTAAACATAATGAAATCATGACATTTCTTCATATTTTACTCAAAGAGATATTTGCTTAAAAGAAAACCGACTTCATTAGAATTTTCTAGTTGTCGTAGAATTATTTTAAGAACAACGAAATGTTTGTTTCTTAAAAAGTAGAAAAGTAAATGGTACTCTTTCCTATAAGACTGTACTCTTTATTTGACCTTTCTAAATTCAGACAGGAACGTTATACCGTACTCTATTACTTCCAAAAAAAGGTTGGCAACCCTAGTAATAATACGGTTTTCAACAATATTTATCGAGTGCATAATATTCAATAGCAATGGCTATCACCGATATGTTTGCCAAGTGGGGTGATTATGGCAGTTTTCCCCCAGGACCTTTCATTAAAGCATATATTAGAGGCACATGTTCAGCACTGGCTGTTAATATAAGCTGTTATTGATTATAGTAATATCCAACAGCAATTTATGTATTGTATAAAAACGTTGGTGGAATGTTAGTCTGTGTGTGACGTCACTTTTGTAAACGTTCGCCAGAATTCCTTGTTAGTAAGACCGTAAGATCTTATAGTGCATACGAGTATACTTCGAGTAATATGACTCTGAATCAATTTGTGTAGAAAACTATTATATCACATTCAAGCAAAAATCTATAAAGCTTGCCTCTCTTGAGTTTGAACTCTTTATTTAAGTACCTTGAAAGCGAACATGTGTATGTACATAAACACATTCTGTGAATATTTCAACGGTTTAGTTATTCCGATTATCCAGATACAGATGGCGTAGTACGAGTTAGTATCAAAAATAATCAATATGTAAAAAAACACAGTTTATCTTAAGATTAACATCTTGGTTATTTATAATCAAGATGTTAATCCTATTGAATCTAGAGGTTATTATAAAATCAACATCTTCATTAAACCAGCTTCATAGAGCTATAAACGCCGCTGAATTGAGCTACTTGTTAAATTTAGTAACATTTATATATTATTTTTGTATTGGCTCGCGCTTAAAGCGATATATACGCCCCAATGTTAACGCAGTACTGGCCGTGCGCCCGCTCGGAGCCAAAATATCAATATTGAACCTCCTTTTGAGCAGTTTTGTTTGCAAAATATTATTTGATTTACATATGCTATTTCAGTTATGAAGAAATTCTAGCCATCAATTTTTCTGTGTAAAATTATTTTTAAACACTCAAGTCGTTTTGGAGGAGTATACAAAAGTTGCGAAAAATATCGTGTTGCTAATTATGTTTTTAAAGCAAAACTATTCTTATACGAAAAAACCATGTTTAAAAAATAATGTACATGAAACAGTTATACATATAGTTTTTTTTTCAAACCTTTTAACCTAGTCGTTACTAAGGAGTATGCTTTAGAAAGTTACCGTTTTACGGCACTTAAGCGTATGTAGGCCCTTAACCGCTATCTCACCAGGGGGGTGACCATAAGCTCTTAGAGTAAGGTTATTTTGAGTGTATGTAAGGGCAGATTTATATGACTTGTAGGTATACATCTGTCACTTACGCGATATCAAAATAACCTTACTCTAAGAGCCGATGGTCACCCCCCTGATGGTAAGTGATGATATGTTCGACGGTGTAGCACGCTTGCCTAGAAGTAACCTGTTCACTCTAGACTTAAAGACGCTGAGGTTGTAGTTATCGGGAAACATAATTATTCCACTCCTTAGCTGTACGCATAATTAAATTATTACTAAAAAATTTAGTGTGTATGAGTGGGATGTCCACCATGTACCGATGGCGCATTGCCACACGTCTTGTAATTATTTGGTGAACATGAATATACTGGTGCTCAGATGCATCCAGCTAGGTCTCGTTCACACAGAATATCCAAATTTCCAGGATTTTTTTTTATGGATCCGTCGCTACTGGAGGTGATGTAAACACCGCATTTACAGTACCGTTTTATCGGAGCCCTCGCTACTGGGGGTAACGGCACGCCCCGCGCGGCTTCTATCTTATAAGACGGATCAAATTTTGAATAATTATACTTTTAGTCTTGAAGTTACTAAAATCGGTAAAAATAATAAATCTTCTTCTGCTTAGCCTTTTCCCAACTATATTAGGGTCGCCTTCCAGTCTTACCGGATTCAGCTGAGTACCAGTATTTTACATGGAGCGACTGCCTATATGACCTCCACAACCCAGTAACACGGTACTCCTTGGCAAGACTGGTGTCAGATCTCAGGCTTCTGACTACCCGTAACGACTGTCAAAGATCTTCAAATGACAGCCGGGACCAACGGCTTAACTTGCTTTCCGAGGCACTGAGGAAACTCGGTATGTTGAAAATGATCACCCATCCACGGACCGACCTCGTCAAGCATTGCTTAACCTTGAAGTTCGATCCGTGCGGCTATTATTATTTAGCCAGGTAAAAATGATAAATAAATCTAAATAATAGGTACTATTTCATAGGAATATGGCTCATTGTAGGGATAATCTGTAAGTAGGGAGGAGCATTTTAAAAAGCAAAAAAAAAGTTGAAAAATATTAGAAGATAATATTATGAAAACAACTGTCGGGGCCTTATTTGAACTGCATTTGATTTCCACCGTCTCCCGTCAGCAGTAATAATTCCGAGTCGTCGCTAAGCCCATAAATCAGTTATTGACGTGTAAGAGCGTTTGAACATTTATTTTGGTGAATAAATGCTCTGATTTATGAAAATGTGATTTTACAGACTGTTTCCTTTCGTAAAAGATTGAGAAGAAATGGCAATTCGTGCAGTGATGCAAATGTCAGAGACTTGATTCGTCTTTATTTTTTATTGCCGATCTATTGGTGTTTCATGATAGGTAAATTAAAGGTATTTTTTTAACTACTTCGTACTCGTTAAGATTCTCCTCCAGCTAACTGTTTTAAGGGTTCCTTAGTCAACAAGGAACCCTTATAGTTTTGTCATATCCGACTGTCCGTTCGTCCGTCCGTCGCCGTCGCCGACAAAAGGATAAAATAAAACCATGAAAATATTCACACATTATACAGAACATTATACAGGATAGAAAACAGAACTAAATATGTACGAAAGAATAAACCGTAACAGTATTATATATGAGTAGTAGGTTTCTAAGTAAGGTGGTGCATTGTGATGTAAAAGAGCGCCTCTCGCCATCAAACCTAAAAGTTTGGCGAGTTTAGAATTAAGTAACACCTCTGTATTAAAATATCATTAAATAAATAAGTGTTTTTTTTGTGTGTGTCTCTTGTACACGTAAAGTGGGGATGCTTTTTTTTTGCTGTCCCATGATGTGGGGTATCGTTTGATAGGCCATTCAAAACTATTACGGGTATGTGAAAACCATTTTTCTATTCAGGGATCCGTTTGCGTAAAATGAAGCATTAAATTGCAAATTTTTGTTAGTCCCGCGCCCCCTTCTCCAGCCCTCGCCAGCTAAATGATTGCTTTTGGATTTGTGAAAAATTCACGGCAGTAGTATATATAACGAAATTTAAAGGAAAACTATCACACCAAAGTAGGCCTTACAAGTTTACGTGTAATAATCGACCAACTTATAAAATGTACTTGCAAAAGTAAAATGTTTGTATATTACTGTATGCGGACAACAGTCTTCGAATGGCAAAGTTAATTTTGTCCCTTCGTTAGAGCAATGTTCGGTGTTTTCATTGTTTATGAACGTTAGTAATATTACCTATTTATTTTGGTGAATGTAGCTGTTTATACGGAACCCTCTGTGCGCGAGTCAGAATCGCACTTGGCCGGTTTTTTATTTTATTTTTTTGCCAATGGGACAGTGTTCTGTTCCACTCCTAGGTAAAACCCTTTTTTTACGTAAAGACCTACTTCTTCAATTCGTTTTACTTGTGCAAAAAACGCCATTTCCAAATTAAATTTTAATGCCCAGAAAACAACCAATCCAACTAAAATAATATACTTTCCACTCCAGTCCGAACTTCAAAGCCGCTTAAAAGTTTCCATATTTCGAATTCTAGTGCACCGTAATATAAGAAAATGTTTGAATCAGCTAAACCAAAATAAGAGCTCGTTATTGCATGTCGGCCAGACTACTGACTGCCGTCCTCTAGCTAGAGTGCCACTATCTGACAAAATCATATTTTGAGTTATACTTAGATGCAAAAAAAAGCCGCGAAATAATAAAAATCGATGCTGTTTTTCAATTCATAGGCGACAGTTTTCAGAGGCAGAAATTAGATCTAATTGCGCACTTTCGAATATGTCCATTGTTAGTTTAAATAAGTAACTTAATCTTATCAATAATAGATTTATGAACATAGAAATTAGGGGCGTTTTTATTTTTTATCCAGTATTTATTGATCGTAGAAAAATACTGTTACTTGTAGACATAGATCGATAGAGAATTTTTGTTGGTAACGATGGCATCCAAAAACTAAAAACAACCAATTGTTAGAAAGCGGTACTTTAGCTGTAGGACGTCAGTACGGGTACAGAGTTTCCAATAATAACTGAAGTATTCAGCGTGGTTTGTGGACTCTGCTATGCAACTCTGATAGTGCGGTGCAAGCTAAATGTTCACAGTATTATTACTAACAGCTGTGTTAGGGAAATTGCAAAGATATGTCTTTAGCGATTTGTTAAAGACGTATAGACGTTTAGCCTAAAAATATTATAAATGTGAAAGTTTTGTGGACATGTTTGTAACTCTTTCACGCAAAAAATACTGATCGGACTTTGTTAAAACTTTAGATTAATGTAGCTTATAGATCACACACGTGCGTGGAGCCTCGGGAATAACGAAAATATAATTTCATCACGTCAGTTTTTTGTTTTTTTATAAAATGAAAAGAGTTTGGTATTTCTTTACCGATTACATACTCCTGAAAGAAACACCGGAGCAAACTCAGGCGACGAAACCTGTTTTAAAGTCCATAAAATTACTTTTATTGGTCAAAAATCTGAGAAAACCATGAAGGTAAATTTTGAGTTGGCTCCTTGAAGAGTTAAGTGCAAAAAGTGGATCAGTCAATGCATGAATGAGTCAGTACTGGTGTAGCTCAACTCAAAAGGAGCTCAACGACTCTACCAACAATACCAGAGAGGATACTTGGACATTTAACAACGGAAAGATCCGTTGTGAAGCATTCATATTTTTGTTATCTAGTATGCATAAGTACTCTTATATGTTACTTATTCGTATTTTTTCCAATTCATTAGAGTTATTACATAATAACATTGATTTATAATTAAACCCCACCAGCGGTCTGCGTGATAGTTGGAAATTAGCCTTATCCTTTGTTTTAGGGCCAATCTATTTCCATACAAAAATCCTTCGAAGTTGGTTCACCAGTTTCGGCTTGAAAACGTAACAAACAAACAGACAGAGTTATTTTCGCATTTATAATATTACAAGTAGAATGGATTACGTTTATGTGTGAATGGTCTGTAACATTTGTGATGCACAATAAAATGCTATCTATCGAATTCGAGTAACTGTCTTCAAAGTTCAAACATTGAACTCGATCGGTTCAGTTCGAAGCAGGTTTGTTTACACGTAGAGGTTTAGAATTACAGAATTACGTTAAGTGGTATTTGTGTAAAATGTTAGGTTATTTATTTGCGGTTAATTCTATATGGTAGAGAGCGTGATTCGGTTGATAGATGAAATTGTAAAAAAAAAAATGTTTTGGACCTAATTTTCTTATCACGTGTTTGGTGGAGCTTCACGGGCACCCGACCGAGTGGTTTTATTTTACAAATGGTAAGTGTGAAAAAATATTAAACCCATTTTTTGAACATTTTTAGGGTTCCGTACCTCAAAAGGAAAAAACAGAACCCTTATAGAATCACTTTGTTGACTGTCTGTCCGTCTGTCTGTCAAGCTTATCTGTCAAGTTTATCTCGGTAACGTGTGGAGGTATCGAGTTGAAATTAATCAAACTTCTAGATCAATGCTATCAAGAGATACAACTGTTAATGACGCAAATTTTACACTCGCAATGGAATCAAAATCTAAAGAGTACTTCCCGTTGACCTAGAATCATAAAATTTGTCAAGACGCAATTTAACTTATAGCGCAAGTAAAGAAAAATATCCTAAAACCATAAATTTGTAACTACATCAAAAAAAAGATTATGAACTTAATTGCTGTTTGTTAAACTGACCGCGACTTATGTCGATGTACAGTTGGTAAAGTTAACTTTGTCCCTCAATTCTGTTTATCTTATCGTTAGAGCAATGTTCGGTGCCCTCATAGTTTCTGAACTTCAGTAATGGTATTTTATTATTTTGACGAATGTAGCTGTTTGTACGGAACCCTCAGTGCGCGAGTCCGACTCGCACTTACCAGTTTTTTTTTATTTCATTGTGCCTGTAATTTCTTTTTTGTTGAAATAAATAACATTTCTGTTATTTTTTCCTTTCATACACACTATAATATGCAGTTAAAATTAAACACACAGTTAGACAAAGTCGCACAAAGAGGTATTTTTTCACAATTTTGCTATGGAACCATAGAAACGTAAGCTATATAAAAACCATTTATTTGATGAGAAACGTCAATTACTTAACATGCATTTATCAAGTAAGAATATAATATTTAATTCATAATAGCGAACTAATGTTTGTTGGCACAGGCTGTTAAACCGGGCCTTAAGTTACGTTTATTTTACATTACAAAATCTGAAATTCTTACCGAGTTGTTGGAATGTTTCAGGAGAGTTCGACATTTTTGACCTGCGTAAAGAAAATTCTTCTTTTGTTGTTTGAAACCATTGGAACAAAAAGCAAATTAAAATAATGCAGAGATACACTTATTATTTTGTGTAAAAAAATCTAAATTAATGATAGGTTTTTTTTATTTTTTATTGTTATTTAAGCTGTTTCTTTAAATATTGTATTCAGTGAATAGCAGATTTTTTTTTTTTTTAATATTCTTTTACTTAAGCTTTCAAGTTGCCTAGGTGACGGTTTTTTCAAAATAATTAGGAACTACTGTTTTTCTGCAAGTTGCTTAAGGCATTTGTGTGGACTGCACAGCCGGTTAGCAGTTTCGATGCAGTTGTTCTGATGTGTCATGTATGTTAACTGCACATAAACTGCATTCAAACTGCAAATTTGCAGTTGGAGTTCATTCCGTCTATCTAGGGCCTAAGAGATGTCAGTGTACTGCCCGTTTCAACGAAGAAACACCCAAATGGACACCTAAATATTATTAAAATATTAAATTTTTAGTTAGACAGTTTATTAATATCAGATTTTAATAATTGTTCTTTTTTTATTTTTTTCTCTTACCACTGTTGTGTCCTTTTTAACCCAAAGGTTGACTGGTAGAGAATGCCTTGCTGCATTAAGTCCGCCTATGTATGTATCACCATTGTACACGAAGTTTAAATAAATAAAATGCTCGATGTTCAACTCTCGGCGCTCTTCAGAGCGTTCAAAATATAACAGCGCGCTATTATTTTAGCATTAATTGAAATGTCTCTTAGCGTTTTCAAAAACGGGCTCAAGAAATCAATGCATTGTTAAAATAGGACAAGGCACTCAATTTTAATAAAGGCAATATGATGAATTCGATTAATTAGTAGAAAATTCCAGGTAGCGTTCAGAACAATGCCAAAAGGATTAAATCGTAATATTTTCGATGCATAAAGATTATCCCGTGCCTCTCGCATCCAGCGCCTTTCCGCAACCTTAACCAGGTCATCGATCCACCTAGTGGGAGGCCTTCCGACATATCGTCTTCCAGTTCGGACGCACGGGATCGGTCAATGTGGCGACGCCTGGGGGAGGCCTATGTCCAGCAGTGGACGTCTTTCGGCTGAAATGATGATGATGATAAAGATTATGAAAATGGATGGCATGGTCCCAATATTGGTTCGGAACAAAGGGAAACAAATCATACATCTTCATTTATTAGATTTGCAGAATGATAATTGGAGTGTCCGGAGAAATTAGTTGATCATGTTGATAGATAGATAAATTAAGAGAATACAAATTAAGTCAAGCAACGTGATATTGACGTCAATTCAACAAATATCAGAAAACGTTTTGGCAAGTGCCTCGACCTGACGTCTCAGTGTTGCCACCTAAACTCCATTTGAAATAACATTAGACATGTTTCCAAATCTTTTTACAGTCCGTTCAACCGATTTTGAGTTCTATCCCGTAAAAATAAGGATGACATAAAAGCATAAACCTGTTAACAAAACCAACTGTTTACTACAGCTACCATTTGTCGTGTCACGAACGCAATAGAATAAAATGGGCTAATTTAAATGTCTAATGTTATCGCCAATGGAGTATAGTGCATATCATTTCAGAAAATCCTCAATGGCAACTATTGTATGGGATTGACGTACCTCTCTTATTTATTCATTTATTTAAACTTCATGCACAAAGTTACATAGGCGTACTTAATGCCGCGAGGAATTCAATATAATTCGGACTTATGACAATCGTTGGCCGACTGGACAAAATAATCATACCTTTTTCCTTTTTTTGATATGTATGTATGTATCTAAGTAACGGAATCTTTGAAGGTGATTTTCACCTCCTTCAAAACGTCCGATTAATTTGAAACTTTGCACACTTATCAAGGACAGATGACAATGCAATAATTTGAATAGTTTGTCCCATTATTCTTACCAGGATCTTCAAGATTAGCGTTTTGTTCATATCCGATACCCGGTATTGTCTTTTTGCTAAGTACCAAAGCGCGTGCTAAGACATGCGCATGGCTCAATTTTTAGTTATATCTGAAGACACTGTAGACTTGCGCCAACACGTACTAAATAAATGTTCCGGTGAGGCAGCCTCAAAAACGGCTATCACATCCAGGCAAGACAGTAGGCACGGTATTACCCATTCCCAGGGAGGTAGTTGCATTAATACATTGTCATTTAAAAACTAAATAAAAAACCTTTTTACAAAAATTATAACCGACTTCCAAACAAAAACACTACAAAGTGAAAAATAACTTATTATTATTATTGTAAAAGAGATGTGTAACTTTATTTTTTGGTGTACAATAAAGTATATTCTATTCTATTCTAATAACTTCAATTTCGGAAGTCGGTGTTTCTGTTTTCGTTTCTTCGTTTTTTGACACCGACTTCCGAAATTGAAGTTATTAGAATAGAATAGAATATACTTTATTGTACACCAAAAAATAAAGTTACACATCTCTTTTACAATAATAATAATAAGTTATTTTTCACTTTGTAGTGTTTTTGTTTGGAAGTAGGTTATAATTTTTGTAAAAAGGTTTTTTATTTTTCACTTTTTAGTTGTGGTACATAATGGACCAGTTCTATAGGCGGTACCTACGCGTATAGTGTTCAAAGTGAAGCTAGAATAGATTAACCCAATAACATGAAACTTAAATAAAACCGGTGCAATGAGAGTATACCAGGGTGAACTGTTCACATCTGCGTACCCCTTTAGAGAGTACCACTGTGATATTTTGTTATGAAATGGTGTAAACAATAAACAGACATGCGATTGTATCTATCCCGAGTGTTTTACCGTCATTTATTGAAGAGTTCTGATGTATTTCTCCGAAGTTCTTCATCAGATCTTGATTAAATGGGACCACATGACAAACACCCGCTTTCAAATAAAAAAAGAATCATCAAAATCGGTTCACCCAATAAAAAGTTCTGAGGTAACAAACATAAAAAAAAAAATACAGTCGAATTGAGAACCTCCTTCTTTTTGCGAAGTCGGTTAAAAACACGCTTTAATGGTAAATTAAACTAAAAACTAGAATTATATAATAGTTAATAAAAACATGCTATAATAGAAAACCAAACTAAAAAGTAGAAAATAATTTTCAATAAATTAAAATTTAAAATAAAGTGATTATCAAAAAAAAAAAAAAAAAGCGTGGGGTGCTTTTTAAGATATTTTCAAAATGACTCTTCTTTTACCAATATCTGTCAATAAAATATCATATAATTAACATCTAGCACCCTACGCTTTTTTACAATCAAAGACACCTTTAGTAGTATTACACTAGCCGTTAGCGATTCCAATATGGCTTTTTTTAAGAAATTGCCATAGCACTTTTGTATGGACCAGTCCCAAGACTTAGCACGTTATGTAGTACCTATTGTATAAAAATGCATGTCATCGATCAATAAAAAATTGTATACAGCTTCGAGAAGTCACACCGAAAAGGTAGCGGTACAAAAACCCTTAAAATGTAACAAAGAAAAAGGTTTCAATGAATACGAGTCTCATCTTAAAATTTTCCTTACCGAGCATATAATGACTTCAGAAGAGGTGGTTTCCCTTTTTTGTAAATCATAAAGGGAAGGACGTACATAAAATTTAGGTTTTAAACATCCATCCTGTGTGATGGCTGGGGACATCTGACATTAATTATAACTTATTTCAAGTTGTTTGTGAATGTTTAATTAGAGAATATTTAGCATCGTAATTACTGCATTGAATCGTAGCTTAGAAAACATTCAGCGAAATTCATTGTTTGTTTGTTTACGCTTTGCATTTTTAGGGAACCATCAGAAAAAATGAAAACAACAATACGCCGTAGCCCGATAGCACAATACGCGATCTGGATTCGTATAAAAACTTACTTAGTTAAATCTATGTGTAAACTTTCAGGCTGAGCCATTTACTTATAATCCATTGATAAAACTTAGCAAGTAAAGGCAATACTAAGCAGATTAACTACACTTTCCTTTGTCTCCTCTAATCGCGAAATGGTTAAAGCTCCAGGAAAAACTTTGAGATCAGAGATTCTTAACAAATATTTGCCTTATACAAATTAAAGATTTTCGGACTTAAACATCTAATTCTCTGTCTAATAATTTGATTCTGAGTCGACGGCGTTAATATTGTAAATTCAATATTAACATATTATTTCTTTAAATGTTATATGAAAAAGCGTTTATGATTTAATCAAATCTGCTACGAGTACTACAGTTTAGTAGAGCGAGCTGATGGCCCGTCTACCGGATTCATACGAAACTTTTTTACTGAAAAGCACTAACAAGCAACCAGTGAGGCGAGGAAAGTAGACACTAGTGAGCCACTGCACTCATAGATTCATAGGTGCCTATACACATAGAGAATATGGAACTTTTTTAATTTCACGCTTGATTCGAAAACTTCCACGCGACTGCGGCGCATAGGATGCCAAGAACTCGACGGTGCCGCGTTTTGTCATTCAAAGTACACGTACGTTTCTGAATCAATGATTTACGTCATTTGAAATACATTAATTTTATTTTAGTTACTCCGTTTTGTTTGAAATGCATAATTGAAATTGGATGTGCGGAAAAAGGGTTCAACTCTGCCCACTAAGCCGGAACAAATAGGTTTACCAATTAACTGGGGCAAAAGTTTTTACACTGCCTGCGTCAACTGCCTCACAATACTAAAACAGAAAATTAGGTTAGCACAATTATTTCGTAAACGAATGTCTGTGTTTCAAGTTTGTTTCTATGTTAAATTTCTGCTTAAGTGATCTTAGATCAACCTTGATAACAGCCTTTTTAATGGTTACCCAACAAGCAGAATAAATTAAAAAGCGAGTCTACAAAATAGGAACACAACCATCAAAACAATAACAATTTTAAAGGGTAGTAAATAACGGTGCACTAAAGTCACTTAGGTTAATGTTACGAACGTTCCTGAACTAATTGATAAAATAGGTACCTAACCTAATTAGAACTAGGCTATGTTTGCAGCGCTATTACTAGCAGTATGTAAATGGAGAACTACGTTCAAAGAACAACACTTTTAGTTTACAGTAGCGAATGCGAATCCGTTTTCCCATTTCATATTCAACTCGATTAGGGCCCCAACCCATTGCTATGATTCGTTGCGTTTTAACCGTGCGCGCCCGCGACCGCAAATTGATTACGACGCGTTTTCAACGCTACATTTTCTAATGTGTTAATTCCACAAGTTTTAGATACAGAACGTAATTTAATAGAAATAAACTGACGTCCGTGTTGTATGTCCTGAAAAAGAGAACCGATTGTACAGAATGTATATACAAATCGAATATAAAGTTCAACCATTAAATTAGAATCAGCCCGGTAAAAGTTTCGAAATTTATCGAAAATTTACGTAATACAAACACGAGCAATGAGCCATACAACCAAATAACAAAAGGCACACATCTCAAAGAACCGATTAATGAATAAATAATTGAATAATCAAGCTTCCCATGATTTACCAGAACGATGTTCACTATAGAACAAGTTGTAGGTATAGGTGATCGCCGCGAGCGCCGCGTGACATAATTTCCGCGGCGAATCGCGCCTGTGTATCATGGCACTAATAGGGGCTACATACAAAGGCAAGACTGGCGACGCAGTGTAAGTCAGAGGGCCCCAAACGTTTTGCCCCGTAGACCCCGTTCCAATTTTCCAGTTTAGGTAGCACCTTGCTGTTCTTGTATTGATTTACAAAAAAATAACTTTTCATAATGACTCGAAGAGATATCCAGCATAAGCCAATATTTTGGTTTAGGCCTACGTGAAAGGAAACGACTCTCGTGGACCCCCATTTACCTCTCCTGCTCCAGCAGTTTTATTTTTCACTAACACAGACCTTGCAGGTCTCTGTAGACACCTGGGGGTACAAGAGGACTTTGGGAATGACTGGAGTAAGTCAATTATAGGTGTGTTCGGCTTACAGTTTGTTCCACACATGTGATCGGGTGCTCATCTATCAGTGTCGCGTCGTTCTCGTCAACCATGTGGAAATAAAGTCCCTGTCGTACGAAGAATAATCGATGTAGCGGAGTCGATATTTTTCAAAATCTTTTATAAACACGTTTGTTACTGCACTTTTAGCCTTGGCAATCTATCTATTGTGTAAATATATCAGCCGATTTTGTTTCAGATAGGTAAGGCAATATGAATTATCATACCGGATTATTTAATTCAATATTATCGAATAGTAGTTTTAACGGTTTCCTATTGAATTTCTATGCAATATGTAACTTTTTCTCTAAACTTGACAACTTAGTTTAAAATAGCGAACATCAACGATCTTAAAAGGTTGGGTTAGGTGGCCATGGTTGCTTGTTTATGTTGTTACTCTGGCAACAGAACCCCAAGTAAATGTTAGCTTAAACGTGGCTTACACTCACTTTATAGATTACACGTAAAGTAGAAACAAGGCTTAACTAATTAAGCTCAAAATTAATTGTTTTATTCAATACAAACTGATTATTATACAACTCGAAGGTGTCACTACAATTCATAAGGAATTTATTCCCGACTCCACCCTTTGAGTTGAAATTAGAACACGCATTCAAATTCTCCCCTTTCACTCTAATAATACAAGAACACCAAACTTTCAGGAAGTTAATCATATCAGCGCGAAGTCAAAAGTCCCGTGAATCAATTGCGCTGAAGTTAACAATAGCGGGCGCACGGAACAAATTTTATGAGGCACTTGTTGATACGACAGTTAAGCCGGCTTTGGGCCAACGAATATTGTGTCTCTGCCCTAATACATGCTAATTCAGGCTTTAGTTACGAGCCGTCTTTTGTAAACTCCGCTTAAATTGAACCTTGTACAGATAATGGTTACAATGAGAAAATATAATGTGGGAAATAAAGCCGTGTAGATATTCCCTGGGACAATATTTACGAGGAAGATATTGCTCGTCAACGTCAAGCTTTATTTAGCCATCTCGGAACGCCGAACACTTTTGTGCAACGTCACTCAATAATGTTGAGTGCGATATGATTTAGGCCCAATGAATACACAGCTTTATCACAGCCTAGATACGCCTATTTGTATGTATGCGTGAAACGAGTCATTTTATGATTTTCTGTAATTTCTACTAGGTCAGGGACTTGCTGTCTGTCTCTTCTTGTCTGACTATTTATATGCTTGTTACTGTTTACCTCCCTTTGTATACATTGTGCTGAATAAATTATTGAGAGCGTGGATTTTATGTTGTGTTTATTTAAAATTTTGTTTCGCAATAACATTGCAATAGCTTATTCGCTTTCTTCTTGGCATCTGACTGTATTCTTCCTTTTCCGTTATGTCTTTTTCTCTACGAGCTATCAGTACCAACTACCAACCACACAGCATTATCAAAAGTCTTTTTTCTGATATAGATACATAAACTTAATCTCTACATCACAGTTTAGCGGTTTAAAGAGTTTCTAAGTAACGTGATATGTCTTGTTCTTTATTTTTGTGCTTTGAAGAGCTTCCATTTGATCCTCCCACGATGACCTTTCCTTCGTGACCTCTCAAATTGTTTAGTCGGCTTTCCACTTTAAATAAACTCAAGACCAGCACCTTTGTGCTCTTCTATCTTTATATGTATTTTCTCTTTTAAGTGTTTTTTGTGTATATAAATAAATAAATAATAAATAAGAATCAAACTAGTTACCACATTTTAGACTTCATTTCTATAAATAAACCAACAAGGTTCTGTGAAAATATCTACAGACTGAAACGAGTTATTCCATAAGTCCTTTATTTTGCCAATGTTTGAATATAACACTAAGAAATATAGAAAAATAATTAGAGGCATGTCCTTGTTACTTTTCTCAAACAAGATATTAGAAGCCATCCAAAAATAAGAGATTGATACGATGGGAGCGAGCAATATTGGAAAATAAATAAAAGCTTATTATCTGCGATGACGAAGCTATAAAGTTACCTACATTGTATCAAGATAATTCATGTCTCAAAAGCTGATAAAGCTAAAAATAACAGGATCATAATAAAATACGTGCAACATAAATAAAGATTAAAACAAAAGCGTACAAATAAATAACGCTTACGAAAACGAAAAAGTTAAGCGTTAAGAGTTTACAGATAAGCTGCGCTATTCAGCGAAATATCTAATAGCACTCATTACCCCTTAAGAGCACTTAGGATTTCGCTAAGCAAATCTGATGAAGAATTTAGTGCGGGCTTGACCCTCGTTTTAGACTAAATTCAATGTAATTATCTCGCTGATGTGGCGTCCACCACACATACAATTTATCCCGCGTGTACACACGCTAAAGGCGACTTCAAAGGGTTCTCGTTCGTACGGAAACGTAGGTGTGGCCACTTATAATAAATCTACCGGAGGGGAGCGCCTCGTGCCAAACACTGGATATACTTGCAATGTTTTACTTTCGAACAGCACAGCACTATTCTAGGAAATAGATCGTCGCAATTATAGATACAGTTCGTTCTACGATCCGCAACAAGTGGCTCTCCAATCCAACTCCCATTCAATTCGACTCTGATTAATATCCAGCGAATATTCCAGTCTTTAAAACTTAATAGACTGCTCTATTTCGGTACGTGCTGGAAACCGTAGGAATTTCTCTCCATACAACAGCTGCTAGTTTGTTATTACAATTATTCACTTTATATTTTTACTACGAGTAATTCACTCTCGGCTTATCAGAGTGAAGCGTGTTAATTCTTTCTTCAACGGTGTAATGAACATCTGTTAGATTAATTTTTATGTAAAACATTACGTTTGCCTCCTACACCTTCTAGTCTTTATTCAATATACTCGTGTGTACTATGGTATAAACAAAGTCGACCTACTCCCATTGGTTCAGGCGGAATATTCATTGTACAGAAGTTGAAAGCGTTTGGATACTACAATGTTTGCGCATTGTAAATAAAGATATAAAATAAAAAGAGAAGAAAAGATTTACATTACTTGATTGAAACTTGGGACGTGAATAATAAAGTATAGTTACCAGTACAGATATACCAGTACCGGCCGTAGTTTTAATTATGTTGAGTACTACCTTCACGCTTTACAATAAACGCTAATTTTAATGCATGGTCATACAGTTTAAGACGTCACGACGAATTTGCATATATTTCGTACTCCAGTTCCTGAAATTCATAATTAAACTTATCTTGTGAGAATGTGGAACACCTAGGCGCCTAGTTTTGTCTCCTTGTTGGCGGGTGTACATCAAACAACTTCCTTAGTTGAAGAGTTGAAGTACTTAGCAAGTTTGGTCCGTTAAGTAAAGTCACATGTTCGGATCAGGGGCGTCTGAGTACAGGTAGTTCGAGAGTATAGTAAGCCGTGGTTTTACACGACATACTTAATTAATCTGTCTTCCTGCGGTTAGTCGAAGAACATTCCCGAGCGAGTATATCTCAGGGCTTTTACTCGGCCTACAATTTAAGCTGAGACAATGCAATTATTTGGGTTAAGGTCACTATTTTCCGGATTTATATACCGCTAGAATGTCGGACCTTGTTGTTGTGGATTCCAAAACACATTTGGATTAATATTTTTGTCAAGATGGATTCTATCTGTTTTCCTTCCAGTTTTAAAATATTTGCTACAAATTCCGTTGGTGACTTATAGCAGAATGTTGTAATAATAAATTGTACCTACAGCAAAAACAGCGGCCTTAACTAAATACCTCTTTGGTTTTACCTCTAACTTTGCCGACCTCTCGTTACAACTAAAGGCTGGTCATATTAAATTTCAATTAGGTACGAACTAACTAGGAGGGTAATTATGCAAGCCGCTTCGTACAAATTTTTTGAGAGGTGAGTTTGTAACGTTTGTAACAATCAGTAATAAAAGAAGACTATTTTTAATTACAACAGCGTCTGGGAAAATAAATGTTGCGCCATTTTTTGGTTTTACAATGTCGTATGTTAGAATTAGTGATGACGCTTGAAGCGGACGGTGGCGGGTGATATAACTCCCGCTCCTGAGCTACACGGAGCTGGAATACATCTGGATTAAGATATTGCTGGATAAATCTAATCTAGAAGTAGAGTTTTGGAATGGAGCGATAGATTTCAAACGTATGATTATTATCAGCCAGCATTATGCAGATCATAAAGTTTAATATTCAAGAATGTAGAGTAATAACGTGAGAAATTATTTACACTTGCATTGCCGTAGACATGACACGGTACTAAAGTAGTATGAGTATCGACGTCCATGTTTATCGCTGGTGTCCGCTATAAATTTGTAAAATAAACTTTTATTGGTGTCCGGAAAACGAGAGAAGGATGCTCGATCACATCTAGGTGTTTGAGACGGGTGTGTATCATCTTTTAGAAATTGTGCCCATCAATATAAAATGATTTTATATTAAAAAAAAAATATACATTCTTCCTGTTACTAAGCGCCTTTATTATTTATCTGATTTTCTAAAAGAAACAAAAGATCGTAATATCATTCATATTTTTTTAGGTTTTTAATAACTTATTTATGAATTTGAAACAGAAATCAGAAAAACAGCGTGTTATGTCACTGTTTCTCTTCGTAACAAAATGGCATAAAAGCTTTCTGAGAGCTGTATCAACACCGAACGGCTTTCAAGTCAGGAAATGTATGGTTCTACTGCGAAATATTACTCTATATTACATATGTTACTAAAAAGCCCGAACTACGGCAAAAACTACGATTTACCGGTAAAATCTAATATTTACCAAGTCTTACTGGTCAAAGTCAGAAATCCTGTCATATAATCCTTAAATTTCGGGTTTTTACCAGTGATCGCCATTGGAATCTTTTGCGACCTCTCGAAGGCGTTCGATTGCGTTAACCATGAGGCACTTGTTGAAGCACACGGGTACATCTTAGGATTCACGTCGAATATTTGTATATATTGAAAAAATGTGTTTTCTATGACCCACTATGATACGAAATGATGAGAACAATATTAAGTAATTGAAGTTTCACTAGTCGGTACAATGTTTGTTAGATTTTTTTTACATTTTCATAGTTCAATGTTTTAAAATCATACATTTTTCTTACTTTCTTCAAAAATTCTAAAATTTGACGTGTGATTTCTGGTAAAAAGCCAAAATTAGCGATTATCATAAAACATTTCGGGCTTTTACCAGTAAAACTTGGTAAATCTTAAATCCTAGGTTTTACTGTAGTTCGGGTTTTACAGTAATATATATATTTGGAATTTAAGAACGGAACTGTATTAATTAGGTATCCATAGACTAAAATATAGATTGTTTTCCCTTTACAGTTTAATCTCGCACTGGCGTTTAATTATCTTTGAAAACATGAATAAAATGAAAATATATTTTTGAGTAGGTAGCTTGTGGAATACCAATTTCATCGGGAATCTAATTGATTAAGGGATTGAATTTAAAATGTTTGTCTATCAAAATATATTTCGAACTTCAAAATAATTCGATACAGAAGTGAATTGAATGATTTTTGCGTCTTTAGATTTACCTGACGGTTATACTGACCTATGGCTAGAGTTGGCTTGAAATGGACCTTTTGACATCTCTATTTACATAGATCGACGTCATCATCATCTCTACATACATCCACTACACTAATCAGTACCTACAACATAAAACGGACAAAATCTGCACTCTGCACAAATTGATTAATGAAAGCAACTATTTGCTAGTTTTTGGTACTTTCGATACCCAATGAAATAAGAATAGGTAGCCTATTTCATATCAAACCTGAGGTCACACAGGTCACACAGGTGTAACCACAGACGCACCAGTCAATAATATATTACATAATTAATTAATTCGTAAGTGATACTAATTGAAAGGCAGTAAGGGTTACTGATTTTGACACGTTTTAGCCATAATATCCATTTGAATTAATTAAGTGCTGGTTTGTCGTTCAATGCGCTCAATGAATTGGTAGATTTATAATTAAGTTTGATATTCCAGCTTCGTGATTTTCAATTTGTTGGAACGATGAATAAGACGTCTTCCACTTATTTCACGTCGAAACTGGAAGTTTGATTTTGACTAGGGAAATGAAAATTTTAATATGTTTTATTTAGATTCTTTGATTCTAAATAATTTTGGAGTACCTATTGGAAAATCTATCATAAATAAAATAGTATACTTTGCGTTGCTGTTTTTTTTGGTATTTAACGTTACGTAGTTATCATTAAAACAATTTGGTAGCTATTTCGTAGTACATGGTGTGACTTGTCTAAGTAGGTAAGAGATAATAAAACTATGTTGAAAATTGTTTTCTTTATTGTTTAATGTATAGCAACTACTGCATTTCTGAACGGGAATATGTCAACGCCTAGTTCTAATAATCAGGATCATGTAAACTTCACTGAAATCGAAACAGTTTACAGTTATTAGCCGAACCAATATTCACAACCTTTCGTGGAAATTCCAGTTTGCCTGTATCGCACAGGCGAAGTATATTTTCAAGAATTTGAAATTTAGAATATGTGTTCTCTAAGCGCGTTCGTATTTTGAATATAATTTCGAATTCGAATCATAATGTTTTCATAAAATTCATGTTTCTGATTGCATGCTTGTCCAATGTTTTTGGTTTTATTTTTGTTTGAGTTCGTACATCAAAATTTGTGTAATTGATCACAGAAGAGACTTTTTGGCTATTTTAGCTAGATGCGTAACATGTTTATTTAAAAAAATATTGACTGTGCATCGACACAAGAATTATAAACGAGGATTATAAAATTGGGGGGTGACCATAAGCTTTTAGAGCAAGGTTATTATGAGCGTGCGTACGGGACAGATTTATATGACTTGTATACATCTGTCCCTTTTTCACGGTCAAACCATGATAGTTTTCACACGTCAAGGTAAAGGGGCTGGTTCTAATTAAGGTAATTTGCAGACTTAGGTACGTATGTTGGGGATAGTCAGAAGACCTAACTGGTAAAGTTGACATGAACTCTTTCAAAATATAAGCATAGAATGAACGTTTATAAAATTAATGCTCGAAATTCTGTTTTAAAAAACAAACCGTCAAAATGTTGCAAAACGTCGGACCAGTCATTACACCGAAGCTTCGTGGGCGTATATTGCCATAATCGCTGCTTTAGGCAGGGCATAAAACATACTAAAAGCTGTGGTCCGTCTGAGTGGAGCCTAATAGTTTAGCAAACGCAGTTAATTCCGCTTTACTGGCACTTGGGTAACCACACGTGACCACATAAATATGTAGGTAAAGCATAATTTGGGGTGTGTTCCAATATTCCCCAAAACGAGTTTTGTAGATAAAAAAAAACAGTTTTTATATAAGTAGGTAGGTAAACCCATTGTAACTGTTTCAGATTCCAATGTACAATTATATACTGTGGTTCAGCCTCATTGACAACAAACGTAGTAACATATTAGGTATCTTAATATCGTCATAAAGCGGTAAATTAAATAAGATCCAGCCATTATACGATATTTTTTTATAGAAGACCCGTTAAGGGCCTACATCCGCTTTAGTGTCGTAAAACGGTAACCTTCTAAAGTATACTCCGTAGTAAAGGCTAGGTTAAAAGGTTTGAAAAAATATATATTTATTATTGTTTCATGTACATTATTTTTAAACATGGTTTTCTTCGTATAATAAATAGTTTTGATTTAAAAAAATAATTAGCAACACGATATTTTTCGCATCTTTTGGATACTTCTCCAAAAAGACGTAGGGTGTTTAAAAATATTTTTACACAGAAAAATTGATGGCTGGAATTTCTTCATAACTGAAATAGCATATGTAAATCAAATAATATTTTGCGAACAAAACTGTTCAAAAAGATGTTCAATATTGATATTTTGACTCGGAGCGGGCGCACGGCCAATACTGCGTTAACATTGGGCGTAAATATCACCTTAACGCGACTCGCTATTAATTTTATGTCGGTTTATTGAGCTCCCAAGGCTTAATACTATAGCTTTATGGGAAAATCACTTTACACTGTACACTTACAATCCATTTAGCACTTAGTGGAGTCAGATAGTGGCGTAGTATATAGTGTAGTTTTGATAACCTACACGCTGGGAACGTAATTGCCTTATACTCTACGAAACGAAGGAAAATGTATTAGGAAAACCCTTTTATGATATATTTACCGTAGAATGGATCGTAATCCGTACGTGGAATCGCTTAAAAAGAGAGATGTCTTACTTACCCACGATATTATGGATGTTATTTACCATTTATATATGGTATATTTTTACAATATACTTAGTGGACTTACTGCTTACTTCTCAGAAAAGATATTGTCTGCTTGAGGCCCACATTCAAAGTCAGTTGAAGCAACTCCACTCAACTCAGTTGTCAACAGAAAAATCTCGACTGATATCAATAAACTGTAAATATGATGAATGGTGGAGTCGAGTTCTAGGACATGCCTTGAAATATTGGGATTAAATTTATACTTCCTTCGAAATACATAAACACAAAGATTATTATGTAAATGGATAATGATCAGTAATACCGAATACCGAAGCAGAGGGCTCTAAGGGTCTAACAAACCTACCTCCCGCAAAGCGATGAACATTATTTATTACTTTCACTAAATTTTCCTTGCTTCATTATTCAACCTGAACTCTTCACAAAACTCATTGCTCAGGGGTTCGTCAAGGGCCTTACCATGAGCTCTTAGAGCAATGTTATTTCCATTCTGAGTAAGGGACAGATAAAAAAGAAAGAGAAGAAATAAAAAATATTTATTTGTGATCCGCACAGGAGACGCGACAGATAACAAAAAAATAAAATAAAACCCGTGCGAGACTAAAAAGTCTGCTAACTCAGCATGATCACACACGTCAGACGCATATGACTTATATGTGTCACCGGATTATTGCAAACAATTTATAATAAATCGAGTAATATTGCAAACTCTTTTAACTCAATAGGTCACAGATATATTGGAAACTATCAAATTTGAATGAGAAGAAACAAGAATTAATAATCTCGTAATATTATTTACAAACTAACGTTGCCTGCAATAATCCTGTGACATATACATCTGTCTCTTATGTAAGAGTGCAATGGAAATAAACTTGCTCTAAGAGCTTATGGTAGGGCTCCTGATTCCTCGTTTTGTAAATACAAAACTGTAGCTGAAGACTGAAAGCCTTTTATTTCAGCCTTTTTGAGAATGTTATGAACTATTAAAGGGTCGTCAAGGGAATTGATAAATGGGATTGGACTAACTTCAATTAACTTCACTCTTGGTATCTCTATTTATTTTCTTGGCTTTTTCGCAGTTTCAGATTGCTTGTTTTTGTTATTGTTTAGCTCTGTGTCGAAATTAAAAGTTAGATTTTGTTTTGATATCCACTGAGTGCAATGTGCGCAAGTGTAGGTACGCAAGTAGAACTATTTTTAAATGAAATTTCCAAAGAACTGATTTTTCAATATTGCCATTCCGGTATAACTTCGGCAGGTTTTTTTTGGATACATTATTTTTATATCTTTGGATACCTACTTATATTCCTGATTATCCCTGACGTTACGTTTACGTCTTAAATTATTCAACATTAAATAAGGGTGTATTTCGTAAGAAATTTATCAAGTTTGTTATCCAAAAATAAGTTCGAAAACATAGATTACCAGGGTGATTAGCATTTAAATATGTAGTTGAATGCTACGTTATAAAATGATTAAAGCCTCAACTACCTTACTACTTGTACTCGAGTTAGGTGCTTCTTGTATACAAGTATTCTCAAGTACCAAGTACTCGTAGATTGTAGAAACACTAAGAACAGTTAAAGCGAGTGGTTTCCGTCTAAGAATAGACTACACACTCGTATGTCATCGCAAGAATGGTGTGCGAGATAGCAAGCTTAAGGTTACACTAGTAGTCGATCATTCTTCCATACAAACATAGTTTAGCGATTACTCCACAAAATAAAAAATGGTACCAATTTGTCTCATCATTATCTAGCCCTGTATGGAAACAAAAAAGTAAAAATATAAAATATTTGAAAGTTATGAGCGTCGAAAGTTCCATATTTCAACACTAATTTTAACGCATCTTTGGGCGGAAATAAATACCATAAGAAGAAGGAAAATTTCAAAACGGCCTCCATACAGGTATAGATTAGTAATTCAACAATGCAAATAATATTATTTTGAAAATATACATTAAGCTTTTTTTTTATGATATCTAGACTCCCAAAGATCTGTTTATAAAATTTTGCGCGCTCGTTTTCGTCATAAATCATCATCCTATTCGATACAAATTTACAAAAATGCTAATTTTTACGCGAACTAGCTTCTTACTACTCATCACAGCAACTATCTCTTTCGCAAGTATTGTCGGATTAGATAGCATGCATTTTAACCTCGCGCACAAAATAGTTCGTGCCGTCGACTAGGGGAACCTTAAGCTCGCGCTAACCGATTCTGTTGAAAACTGTACCATTCACTATAAACTCACGCCTTTTTGGTTTTCGCCTTGGAGGTAGGCAAAAAATACAGAACGCTACCTGCTGCTACTACTTCTTTTGCCTGATTTACCTTTATACAACTGGTCTTTCTGAAGAACGTCACCTATATGATGACGCCTCGAGGAGACGCCCTAGAAGAATATACCGTGTATGTTCTTGTAGGGCGTTTCCTCTCAAGTCACTTTTTTGACAACTATAGGTATTTGTAGTCGAGTATAGTTCGATCAATGCATCATAACTAAATTAAGTATCGACTTTAGCGATTTGTTTTAACTTGATTTTCAAGTAACCATTTGTATAAAAATGGCCCTTAAAAGTATGGGTTATATTGCAATGGAATTTGAAATTTTCTTGTATATCATAGTTTGCTGTTCCAAAATTTGATTCTTATCTCGAATTCTATATTCAAATATAGCATGTTAATAAGCTTGCATAAACCAATGAGGGTATTCTGAAATCATGTACACTAGGTGGCATCACTGAGACGTGAGGTCCAAGCTGCTGTCAAATGCTTATGTTTTTTGACATTAGTCAAATTGACGTCAAGCAAGTTGATGTCATAAGTTAAATTTTCCAAGTAAAAGACCTCTCACCAATGTGGCGCCAACTAGTGGCGTGAATTTTCTTAAAAACCCTCATTTGCCGACATGTTTATAGGCGTCTAAGGGTGTCCTCATTTAAGCCTATAAACATGTTGGCAAATTGACATGGACATCAATAATTTCGCATTGGAACAATATATTGAATCTTGCATTTCCACACGGCACGAGCTGTCCGAATAGTTCATGTCAAGGTAAAAGAATAAGCTTGTGAGTGCCATGCTGTTTTAGTGGGGCTGACTGTTCAGGGTGCGATAGATGTGTCCAGGCACTCAAGTTTACTAATTCAAATGTGCCAGAATACACAATCATTGACACTTTTTGTTAATTTTGATCATTATGATCGGTTTTGATCTCCTAATTGAAAGGCATTTTTATTATGGTTTTCCGATGGTGTTTCACTGGCATTACATTGAAAAAATATATCGTCCATTCAAAGAGTAATCATTTAAAATTGGTGGTAGATAGTTTTTTTTATCACTCCGGAAATTCTTTTTATTTTTTTTTATCCTCACATCACTATCAAGCAATCATTATGAATTTAGGGGATTACGAAGATTTGATACAATGGTTTGGAATGTTTTGATATTACAGATCATTGAAAATGGAAGACTTAGCCTCCAGGGCCCAAATACCAAACGTGACCTTAGAAATTATTATTTGAACTAGGTAGAACAATTTATATGAAATTCGTAATGTCTCGCCGCCTTGAGACCAGATAACAGATGATTTTATTGATCGATGAAGTAATAATGAAAGTGCGTGCTAAACACGGTCCACGGTAACAAAGCCCGACTCTAGTTTCGTGTAATTGAAGGGGACACGTCCATAGCAGTCACTTATTTTGTTTACCAACTTTTGTTCAATATTGTTGGAAAGCGACTCCACAGAACGGCGAACAATCTTTAAACAAGCTATCTACGCCAAGTTACCTTTAGTTTGAAAACCATTTAGCAGTATACTGTGTCTATAAATATTGAAGAAAAACTATCGGTATATTTTCTAAACTTCAGACCCTTGTTGATTTAAACAGCTCTCCACTCAAAATGTTTTACATTTTACAATCTATTTTATTGGCATTTTATATCAGTGGCAACACTTAAGTCTTGCCATCATAAATCATGATGTAATTTATAGCGTCTATTCGTAATTAATGGCACCATAACACTAGGTCTACCCGAAACAATGTGCTGACGTTGCGATTGATCTTTTTTCCTTTAACCCCAATGTTGAATGGCCGAATTGAGAGCGACTCTGATTTCCGGATAGGGGTCAGTTGTAACACGGGGCTGGCGAGTAGAAACATATTGCAACTACTACTAATTGTCTAGAAACCAGAACCCATTTTGTCATTTGACCTGGATTTGAATAAAGTATAATCGAAAAAGTGTAATTTAAGTTTAGTGTTCGACATTATTAATCAAGAACATTTTAAAACTTCTTTGATGCTTTTAATATATTCAAGTTTCAAACTAAAGCCAAAAATAAAGTTGTGTTGCCAAAGTTTTAGGTTTTGTTGCTTAAAAGTAAATTATAATATAATCATATTTAAGCCTCCTACGCATTTCCCGATAATTGTATCAAGAAAGGCGAATGTAGAAGTTCTTTCGACTACTTATCGAATTACATCCTGGACCAGCTAGGTACTCCTTTTTGCATCGTCTCGATGATTCCAAATTATACATGATTCGACCAGAATACTGCCACGTCGACAGGTTAAGCGTTTGCCTGGCAAAGATCTATCAAAGCACTATTATTAGAATAATACATTATATAATAGCATCTCTCTATTTAACAGAATTTCGTCCTCATTTAAACGTTTAAAAACACCACGAGCACTTACCGTCGACTTATCGTAAGCGACCTTCTTTCCAAAATGCATTTTGTACCTTAAATTACATCGTTTAAGATTAATAACGCATATTCGAAAAGTCAGCGGTAAGGGCTGGATAACGTAACGTTTCATAACACAGATATAAATCTAACTAGATGAAGCGATTTTTTGTAATTTGCGAACCAAAAAACGGAGTAAAGTTTCGATCAATTATCGTAATCTAAGCTTTTCATTTAGCATTATCGGCACCGAAAATCCACCGAAATCTAGAAAAATGCCTTTTTATGCCATATTGAGCTGTAAAGAATGTATAGAAAAAGTTGACCGAAGCATTGGAAATGTTTTCTTTCATTGGTTAGTAAATTAGTTTTTCAATTGTTTGTGAAAAACTGACACGCTTGGTTTTCATACAGATGGAGGTACTTGCGTTATCTAGTTAGATTTATGTCTGTTTATCATACCATGGCGCCGGTGTTTCCTGAAAATTTAGGGCCCAGATTTCATCGGATTTCAGTCATGTCATAAGGGCTAAAATACACAAGCCTGTAACTTGCATAAAAGTGTGCTAGTAATTTGCAAGCCACCATACCATACTAACTTCAAATAAGTGAATTTCACAATTGCATGCAAGCTACTTGTACGATTTTATGCAAAATACAGGGCAGTGTACTCTCGTCCTTAGTTGTAATACCATACTAGCTTGTGAAGCTAGACCTACTTAATTAAGACAGAGCTACATTGTATGCAACGTCAGCGCACTTCAAAGACCCCAACATGACTTCGTCTCGATATTTAATATATTCACTTTGTATCGAACGATATAGCTATACGATGTCACTTGACCATTTCATGCCGCTTTAGCTGAATTAATTAGGAACAAGCGGTTTTTAATAACACAGTTTCTTTTATTTTGGTTTTAGTTTCATCACTTTTGTTTTTGGGTCATACTTTTGAGATGTTTCCAATTAAAAACTTACGTAAAATAGTTATATTTTCGGCGCTTTTTTTCTAGGCAAGAATTTTAGAAATACTATCAACTACCTTTTGTCAGCTGCTCTGCCAACGTAGAAGTCTAGAATTGTTCCACGAGAACATATTATCGGGATTTAACTCATCACATCGTCTGTCCTAATCTCTGACCATGAGCCTATTCCGTTCACTCAAATCTGTTCAACCCAACTTCTGAACGACGTATTCCACATTGGGCACCCGTTTTAACGGCACCTGAGTTCCATTAACTCTGAGGTATTCCACATACGGCACATATCGATATTTTCGCAGGGGCCATTAGTGGAATAATTTATTATTTAAAATTTTATTCCACATTTGTCATATAGGATCAGTAGGTACAAGTGTCGGGACGTTTATTTTTATTAGAAGGCCAAAATAAATAAAAAATCTATTGAAATCAGTAGAGAGTTTAATAATATGATAAAAATATAACTTCTTCTTTGATTTTTTATTATAGATGTTAATTATAAGCATTTATAACCCGAACTACCAGGTGGCAGAACAATACGTCGGCTGAACGGCATCTGAGCATACAGTCTGCCACATTATAATATTTTTAGATTAAATGACCTAATTCTACAAACTTTGAATCCATTTCAAATTCACAAAATTTACCCAAAACTCCTTTGTTTGTATTGAAAACCTTTCAATTCTGCTTGTACACGGACGTAATGATTTATGTTTATGCTTGGCCCTTTATCTTCGAGACTATAGCGTTATTCACTTAAAATGATTTCTGTTTAAAAGTTGCTAAAGTTGGTTATAAAAGCCGTCCATGAAAAGTTCAGATAAAATTTATTTATCCACTTGGAAATTAAAATTTGTCGGGGAACGCTCCTCCGAACATTATTTATGGTTTGTTTATTTATATATGTCGTAGGATGATTTGATAATTCGAATCTTCGCGAAAATCCTAGGGGTTTTGCGAAAACGCGGATAATTAGACATAGGCGAAAAATTATCCAAGTACGATTAGTACTTTGGCAACATAGTCGACGGAGCCCCGCTGCGCGGGGCACCTATTTCCGTCCGCAGGGTCTAAAGTAACCTAACACGAACGAGATGACGAGAGCTGAGTTCGCTCGCTTTGCTCGCTCACTTCAGCTCCCGTCATCTCGTTCGAACCTAACCTGTCCGTGTCGGGGTGCCCTAAGCTTCGCCTATGTCTAATTATCCGCGTTTCCGCAAAACCCCTAGGATTTTCGCGAAGATTCGAAGTATCAAATTACCCTACGACATATATAGAACTAAAGATGTACCCAATTACCTAACCTTCTTTTGAACATAATTATGTATACCTATCGATAGTAGGTAGATAGCGAAGCATGTTGTTTGATGAAAATTTTACATACGATAGTCACATGAGCGTTTTCCTTTTTTTTTAGCAAAGGGTTTTAGTCGGTAGTTGATTTCAATATAATCGAACAAAGGAGATAAAAAGGTAGATCCTAAAAACAAGGCTTAATACAATATAAAAATATTCGTGGTGGCCCCGTGGCTAAGACCTCGCCTCTCGTGTATTAGACTTAAGTTTCTTTTTATTAATGTTTTTTATGGTGTACAATAAAGCGTATAATAAATAAATAATAAATTGCTGGCTTACAACGGTGAAGGAAAACATAGTGAGAAAACCTGGAATTATAGTGAGGTTATTATAAGATTGTGTTCCATTGGAGTAATTGCTGCAAGGCGTTCTAGTGCGAGGATAAAGTAATAAATCTATACTAAAAATAAAATAATATTATAACGCTGAAGAGTTTGTTTGAACGCGCTAATCTGAGGAACTACTGAAGGAATTTTTATCGAGGAAGGCTATATAACATCACGCTACGACCAATAGGAGCGGTGCATAAATGAAAAATGTTGCAAAAATGGGCAAAAATATTTCTTTTTGAGACCTTCCGTTGCGTGCGCTGCGTAAGCGGTTAAAGTTACGCAACATTCATGTATGTAGGGTAGGTAGGTAGCCAGTTGACGGGAGCGAAGCCGCGTGGGTCAGCTACTATAATATAAATATATACACAGATACACACTTCAAACTATCTTTTTCGATCGGCGCGGGGTCTTAAAATAACTAACATAAAACAAACAAAAACACTACAGCGTTTTAGATTTTTTCCGATAGCGTTCCAATGTTTAGATCGACCACCATAGTTTTACCGAAGTTCAAATTGTTATTAAATAGTAAAAGCATGCCAAAAGTGCCAACCTAACAGAAACAAAGCGTAAAAAGTTTGCGCGGCACGGGTTCCTTTTGTACCCCACTTTACGTTACATTCTACGTAAAGCGAGTTCTAAACGAAGTGAAGAGCTGTCCTTACTTGGACATGTTAATGAACTCAATTAACTGTTTCGGTTAAAACAACTGGTTTGTATTCGGTACCTGAAAAAAGATGGGAATAATTATTAAATTGGCTTTTTATTTGAGTATGTTATGGTTCTTTTAAGATAAGCCACCATTGGCCACTTATCATCCAAAGATCACCTTATATTTCAACTAGCGAATGCTTCACACCGTTTTTACAACTAGACAAAAAGCGACTAGAACTCTTTTGTTTATGTTAGTTTTATATGAATACATAAACCGCAACAAAATGCATTGCGTAGTTTTGAACACTAACGCGGTCAAACAAACAGAGAAGAGAAATGACTTTGTTTTGTGTGTATGTATTGATGACAATGCTAATCTGTACTAATATTATAAAGCTGAAGAGTTTGTTTGAACGCACTAATCTCAGGAACTACTGGTTGAAATTGAAAAATTCTTTTTGTGTTGGATAGTCCATTTATTGAGGATGGTTATAGGCTAGATAACATCACGCTACGATCAATAGGAGCGGAGCATAAATGAAAAATGTTTCAATAACGGGAAAAATTATTCCTTTTTGAGAGCTTCCGTTGCGTGCGCTGCGTAAGCGGTTAAAGTTACGCAACAATCATGTATGTAGTGTAGGTAGGGTAAATGGGTAAATAGGTAGCCAGTTGACGGAAGCGAAGCCGCGTGGGACAACTAGTGCTATTAAAACTGTAGCAAAAAATATGTTGGCGTTCTTCTTCATAGAAAAACTCTTTCACAAGCAATTCTCCACAAAAGAATTTTCCTAGCTAAAATTATTCTAACTACCTGCTCAAAATTACCTATAGTGAAGCTAAAGCAACTAAGACTCTACTTAATATTAATACCCGTTCCGGACTTCATAATTCCTCCACATTGCAAGCGGATAAAAGCCTTCCGAAGACCAGTTTTTTTATTTTATTTACAGTGCAATTTCCGCCAATGCTTTCGAAACTAGTTGAATGATAAAACAAATGAAGCTATAGCATAGATATAGCAACGCTCATTGCTATGCTTCAAAATTTGCATCAGAAATGTGTATCTAATGAAGAGTTTTCTGGAAACGTATAAATGCAAAGTCAAAGGGGTTTTATTCGTAAAGAAATGAATTGGATAGTCAAGACTGTAGATGTCGGGGGTGAATGTAATTAAGAGAGTCACTCTCAAGTGGGTTAGATTCATGATGTTGTAGGTACTAATGGTTCATCACTATACGTCTTGTAGTCCGATGATGAAACGGGCGAAATGGGGTGGAATTAGGTCATGCAATTCCACCGCACATTCCACGAAATGCAACCGATAAAAAAACGACAAGCTGGCAACTCAGCGACGATGTTCAAGGCTCTGGAAGTTTGACTCAACCAGTGCCTGGTGGCAGGAAGGTGATGATGAGCTAATATTATTGTTCATCATTATCTGCCTGACCTTGTCCTTCTTTAGCACTAGCTACGGTCTTTATTCACGGAATCTACTTGCTGAGATTTATTTTAGCCTTTTTGCATCTTAATACAGGGTTTACAGGATGAAGTCAGCCAACACTATCTCTTCCTACATAGGAACATAGTCTTATCAAGTTATTCTTGAAACTTGTTACTTATCGATAAAGGTTCTCCGCCCCACTTAAAGTGCACGCTGTATGTAAGACCACTAACTTGTCACCGTGTATAAAGTGCACTTGTAAAAATCCTTTGTACCTCAGCAAAGTGGAGCTAATTCTCGCTCCATTAGACGTTAAGGCATTAACCAAACCCACAAGAGATTGGAAATTCATAGACCAAACCGTTTTTGTCTTAATTAGTTGTGGAGTAGTTCAGTCTCGTGAAATGTTCGAGTCGATCAATATTCTATGTGGGAGCTTAATTGAATAAACACCAATATTGTTAACTAACTATAATGTATATTGAAGCCAAATTTGGAGCCGTTTTAATTATTTTGTTAATTTGAAATACCCCGCACGTATTTCGGGTTGGGATATGTAAATCTCGAAACTACGAGTATAAAACATAATAAGGTTACCAGGAAATGCCTACGCCTATCTAAATTCAACTTGTGTACATAAAGAATTGTGTAAAATTCGTACTCTAATATTACTTTAAATTGGAGAAAAGACCTACACTTTCTTTTCTTAAAGATAAGGTGTCAGACGACAAAGGTCACATAAAAGATAGAAGAGTTTATGAAATACTTACAAATATAACAATGAGGAAGCCCTGGCGTATTCGGTTTGTAACCAAATACTCGCTTCCCGGCGCTCGGTCCGTGATTTGCAGAACACCTTCAATGGCTCGTTAGCGCCAAACAAGGTCTAGTTTACCTCGGTAACTTAAACCAACCGTTTGATAACTCCGTAAAACCAAATCCAAAGATTACAAAGTTTTAATTATTCTTCGAGATTAGTTTTTGAGTCATCGGATTGATTTCGATTATTCTTGATCACTGAAAATATTTGACTGGTGTAAAGTTACTGCTCTCATCATTTCTTTAGATTCAGAAATAATGGCGGTTGATAATCTTAACTTTATCACTTAAAATGGAGTTAGAACCGTCGGTAACCCGCCGACGTAAACGTCGACGATCAAACGTAATTTATTTCTTTCACCGAGTTTAATAACCTCATTTATTACAAACTCTTTTATTTATTTACCGTGACCAAGTTTTCTGAAACAAATGCTGGTATTGTTCTATTGGCTTATGGTCTAATCTCAACGACACACAACTCAACACCATTTACTACAACATCCGTTAACGCCACGGGAAAAATTGGTTTATGTTACCAAAAAGTTAATCTCACTACTTCCGGACAGAAAAAAATACAATAACAAAACCTTTTTACAAAAAATGCAATCGAGTTCCAAATATAAAATCCACAAATTGCAAAATATCTTTAATTTCGGCAGTCGGTATTCCTGGATTTGTTTTTGACACGAATTACTGGTGACGAAGATATCGCTGAACAAATATACAAATAAAAAATATATTTAAAAATAGATGTATCCCCCGACTGCATATCATGATTTTCTTCTTGTTTACGTCTTTTTAGTTCGCTTTCCAAGCAGTCGGGTTTTTTTGTTATTTTTAAATATATTTTTTTTTACAACTTTTTAGTTACTTTTTTATAATTAGGTGTATTTAAACATATAAGTGTTATTTATTTTTGTAATCACTCCTTTATTTCGATACCCCACACGATACATTTGGAAGAAAAAGAAATCGGTCCCCCACAATATGGCGCCCGAAAACCCCCATTTTTCTATTTTACAATTTTAATGTAGCCAGTGGTACTCGCAGAGTTAAGACAAATCGATTGACGTAAGAATCATTAAACTCGGCCAACGAGTTTGGTCTTTAGAACGCCACATAGGAACAAACATACATACATACATAGACTGGTAAACACGTTACCCTCCTTCGGCAGTTGGGTAAAAAAGAACATTAAGATGCATTGAGAGCCACCTGTTCTTTTGAAGTCGCTAAAAAACCGGTAATTTTTAGTTTTACTCAAATAGTGTAAAGGCTTGTGGGAGATCTTTGCCCCGCGGTTGAACCACTTTATAAGCTTTCAAGAATAACACTAACAAAGAAGATGTGAAACATGAATTATGATATAGCTCATGTTTTTAAACCCACACGTCATGAAACATTTCAGCAATGTTTATACTCCGGTAAATGCCGAAGTAAGCTGGCATAATGACTTGTACCTAGAAGTTTTGGGTAACAACCTATTAGTAGAATCAATATTTGAATATGAGATTGAGATTATAATTACGTAACTATGTTTGGCTAATCACTTGATAATAGTTTGACAGATTTGGTTAAAAGGTAAATTAAAATGTTTTTCGTGACACAGTTTTCATTTAAAAAGTCTGACGTTTTAAATTAGATAAATCTATAGCGGTTAGTAAGTAATTTAATATTAAAAAACATATTTTTAAAACAAGATTTTAGAACGGGCTAAATAATTGAGTGCGTAGGTATACAAAACGTTGAGAAAATGCTTCGTCTGGTGCCAATCCCATATGAAGAATCGGACAGAAAAAAATCATTACCAATAATCGTTATTACCAAAACCACATCTAAAATCCAGATGAAATCTGATAAACTTTTAAAATTCAACCTAAAACCCACTAATAAAATTGCGAATTAAATAAAATCTCGTAATAATTAAAGGATATTAAATAACTCGAAGTGAGAGTAATCTCTCTTCACATCTCATTAACTCGGGTCAATTTTCTTTGGCATTTCCGATCCTTACTAATTGATAATACTCTCATTATCGGAACCGATAAATAGATGGTCATCGTCACCGGACATGTGGGTTGCATCAAATAATATTCCAACTGAATAATGATGTACTGATATCGAAGTAGTTGTTGGTAAACCTGCAGGCTTGCGATCTAAACTCAAATTAGGATGAATTTATAACCGACTTCCCAAAAAGGTTATCAGTTCGACTGTATTTTTTTTATGTGTGTTACCTTAGAACTTTTTACTAGACGAACCGATTGTGATGATTCTTTTTTTATTTTAAAGCTGGTGCTTGTCATATGCCATTTAAATTTCATCAAGATCTGACGAAGAAATTCGCAGATATACATCAGAACTCTTCAATGAATGAAGGCAAACAACTCCGGATAGCTGCAATCGCATGTCTGTTTTTTGTTTACACCATTTCATAACATAACATCACGCTGGTACGCTCTAAAGGGGTACGCAGGTGTGAACAATTCACCCTGCCTCTGCCTCTTTCCACCGGTTTTGTTTAAGTTTCATGTTACTGGGTTAATCTATTCTGGCATCACTCTGGGCATTATAGGTACCTAGCCTATAAAACCAATCCATTATGTACCACAACTAAAAAGTGAGAAATAAAAATCCTTTTTACAAAAAAAATACAACCGACTTCCAAATAAAACACTAAAAAGTAAAAAATAACTTAAATTTCGGAAGTTGGTGTCAAAAAACAAAGAAACGAAAACAGGAACACCGACTTCTGAAAATGAAGTTATTTTTTTACTTTGTAGTGTCCTTATTTGGAAGTCGGTTGGATTTTTTTGTTTCTGCTATTGTTTTGTGAAAGAAGATCTCTTGGCTAAATAATAACAGCCGCACGGGTCGATCTTCAAGGTTAAGCAACGCTTATCGAGGTTGGTTCGTGGATGGGTGAAAATCTTTACATAGAGAGTTTCCTCAGTGCTTCGGAAAGCACGTTAAGCCGTTGGTCCCGGCTGTCATTTGAAGCTCTTTCACAGTCATTACGGGTGACATCTGGCAGCAATTTTTCCAAGGTATATCGTGTTACCCAGTTACTGGGCTGTGTAGGTCAGATAGACAGTCGTTCCATGTGAAATACCAACCTAGTTGGGAAAAAAGCTAGTCATCGCTACATAACAAAAAAATAAAAGCCGTTAACACCTGTCTACCAATGTATTCCAATATTTCGAAACGATACGAAAAAAATGTAAAGCAGTGTCGCTAACACGATCAAAACAAACGTATCGCGGTAAGGGGCGTCCTTGACTGTTTCACTTGGCATTTAGTAATGAGTTAATATCTCGTAAACGAGTGGACCGATTTACATGATTTAAAGGGATAAAATGGTTCTACCCCTATCTATATCTTTCATTTGAGACCAAAATTATCAAAAAATCATGCTTTAGAGTTACGTAATTACACTTGTTGGTACAGGACGGATCAATGACTTATATTATTTTGTTATTTGGCGGTGACTTTAGGCAGATTGATACCAATACCGATGTAGTAGGCAAATCTGCGGGCTTGCTATGAACTCAGATTGGGATGAATATGAGTTTTTTTTTTTTTTTAAAGAAAACGTTGGCCCACTCTAGGAATTTCTTCCTGTATCGTGGGTGCGTTTACAAACATATAAACTCACATACACAACACCCAGAGCCGGAACAACTATCTGTAGGTCATACAAATATTTGTTCCGTGCGGGAATCGAACCCGGGACACACAGCGCAGCAGTCAATCGCTCAACCACTGCGCCAACCGTGCGCTAACCGTGCGTGTTTCTGTTATTGTTTTGTGAATCAACCTTCGATATCAATAAATTGCAGACGGATGATTATTTATGGATTTGTTTTTCACGATTTGCAGAAAAGGTTATGGAAGGGTCCTTATACTCGTATAATGTTTGTCAAACTATGTATTTTGAAAACCACCGTTCTGGGCTCTTTTCCCATTGACAGCGATGTGGACGAATTTTTGACGCCCCATGAGTTTTTCCCCGCTACCCTTTTCATTCGCGTTTGTACTTTATTATTGGACCGATTTTCATGACCTTTGATTTGTTGGAATTGTTTTCACCACGAATGGCAGAAACACTGTTAAGACATCGGAAATATTCACAAAAAATAACACAATGTAAATTTAGTTTCCCATACCTTTTTTGATCCTGACTCCTTAGACGGTACGAAGTTCGCCAGGTCAGCTCGTAAAAGCATGTATTTGAAAAAGAATCTTTATACACGTAAATAATAATGTTCGTTACAGTCTGAATAAAGGTTTTAAAAGAAAAAAAATCTTGAAACAAATTGCTGGAAAGGCCAAAAACCGGGCAAAAATAAAAGAGATTTTTGCCGTGTGTTTTTGTAAGAACTCAGTTTGGACAGGACAACGCTTGTCGGGACTGCTAGTAAAGTTGAGTTTCAATAGAATTGCTATTTCATATGGCGTTGATGAGGCTTCAGATTTCAACATACTACATATATAACAATGTTTACTTGGCTTATCTGTTTGTTTGCCTACAAGAATGATTTAATTAATAGCCATTCGTTATTAATTAAATATTGTCTCGTTCTCATGTCATATCACACTTAAAATTCAGTATCACCTAATAAACATTACCCACTATGTCAACCTTTTATTTCATTTGTACTTCTACGTGGTGTAAATGTCGCCCAAAACTTACATCATATACCTACAAACACTACAATGATGCTGATCCGCTCTTTTCCATAGATATGATAGACCGGCAGGCTTATTACGTATGAAACATCAATTAGCAATAATTGCGCAGAGATTGTACAATCATTGCGCGATTATCGCTTTACGTCAAAAAATCGGCAGGCATATTTTTACGATATCACTGCTAACAATAAACATCTGCTAACTAAAATTTGCATTTATCGCAAAGTGATCGCGATCATTTCGTATTACGCATGGTCTACAGCCATCGGCAAGCAAATGTGGCTGTCAAATTGCGATAAATTTTTCCCTTGTTGTTGGTCGATTGCCAATCGCTCGCTGATGGCTGACTAGGTACAGAAGTTTTTTGAGTCTTTGGCGACAGTAAGTCTTGTGTTATTTTTTGTCTACTTTAATTATCTGCAAATTAATTCCTAGTGAATATTGTAATGACAAATTGGTGTAGTTTTTTATCTCAAATATCTACGCAACGGGACAATTTGTTGAATCATTGAAAAAAACGTGATCTCGGTAAAGTGGAGGAGAAATTTTTATTGTAGTGTTGGCTACCTCAGCGAAATTTGCCAAAAATGTTGACACGCTAGGTATGTTTACTGCCAAATAATAATAAACACATTCACATTAAGAATGTGTTATGTCCGCAACAAGTATCTTCTATTATATTATTATAATTATATTCTTATTTTTATATGGCAAGCACCGATGTCGATTATTCTACCAATGTCTAAAGTAAATTGGAAAACAAATGTGTTCAACGATCTATTTTACGTTTCATAGCTCAAATAAGAGGTGATGATGAACATTTAGTCATGCCATAATGCGTTATTGATCCGATTTATTATAACCGTCGACTATTACGAAAAAAAAAACGATTTCAGTCATCCAATTTTTCAAATAGTTTCAACATTTTTATCAAATTAATTATTATTTGATTTAAATAAAATGAAAACTGCCAATATTGACTGCCATATTATTTTACTGTTACACAAATACTTTACGCATCTGCAAATATTATTTTATCGGAATATTGAAGCTATATAGTAATCATATCATAGTATTGAGTATTGTAAAAAAACAGCTTCCACGAAGTGATGCGTTTTCATAAACTGGTTACTTAATCAAACGATAAATTTTATAAATCATTGGACACCTATATTAGCTTCTGATGAAAGTGACTGTCAAAAAAAAGGCTTTACTTAAAGGCCTCTTTAGCCAAGTCATTAAATTGATCGCGCAATAATTGCACAATTATTGCTGCTTGCTGATCCTTACGTAATAAGCCCGCGGCGGGTTTTCAAGTCAATTGGCTATAGGCACTAGTCATCAGAGAGCTCACGAAAGACAAAAAAAATTGTCTCTGACGTCTGACAGTATTTGTTCCTTTACATATAAGTAGTAATATTTGCAAATTATTCATTGCAATGCTAGTCATCTAAACAGATACACAACTCAATACAAGCTTCACTCTACATAAAATAATCAGTATTATTTACTTCTTCACACTTCTATATTGATTTCCACTCCTGTCATATGCCAATTTTGGTCTTCCTTCCCTGTCACGATTTTCGTCCCCTCCGATTTAGGTGAAGTGTCTCAGACACCGTTATCCTCCCCTTTCTCACTTCAGAATATTTGTTTGTGATATTATGAAGCTTTATACGCCCAAGGATTTCGGTGAATCAATATTATTGTGTTAAAACTTTTAACAAGAACGAACTCTGTAATTTCGTTGTGATTTTTTTTATTGTTTTGTTTCTGTTACTCGTGCTCATTTCGATTCACATTTTAGAAAGCACGTGTAGGGTACCCCTTGGGAAAGACGTTTTATTTTGCGTGTACCAGACCAGTGAAAGACAATGTTGACAGAGCCTTGACCTCACTCTGCAATACGTTTATTTAAATCTACTGGCAACACGGGACGGTCGAACAAAATAAAAATGCAAATTAGATAAATTCAATTTCATTTAGATACTTACTTATATTTAAACTAAATCCTCTACATAAAACGGTCTTTAGTAGGATTATGAGAGTGTAGTGACAATTTTTGAGGTCGGTTACAGTTTTAATTTAATTGTCAGGTCTTTGCATAACCCGATAGTTTCTGGTAGAGGCCCTGGCATGCCACCAGGACAATCACGTTTTCTGTGATTGTGTTCACTTTCTACTCTCAGTGGCCTCAGCTAATTTGCAACTCTGCAATAAGGTAGTGTCCTCCTGCGGAGTCTATAGAGGTCACCAGCGCTAGGCAACATTTTTATTTTTACACAATAGGGTGCCAAAAATAAAATGTAGCCAGGGGCGACTCTTAACTTTACCCTCTTTTAAAATGACCGTTTTGATTTCAGCTGTCTTACTGTTTTTTGTTTTTTTTTCTGCTTCTGAAATGTTTTGATAAAAATAAATCGTATTCAATTTTATTGTAAGTAAGCATTAAATGCAAAATTCGGAATAACTTGAAAGCTATTATTGAATCTCCATTTTACTGAGTAAGTCGAACTTTAATCAAAAACGAATTTCAGTCATAGAACATTTTATTCAAGACAGATTCTTCTAATTTTATGGATAGTATAAAATGGTATGATAGATTCCGTAATATATAATTTTGCTCAAATAATTTCGTCATTTCCGGCCTCCGGGGCTGGAATACTTATTGCAGAGGTCGCGTACCGAACATCGAAAAGGCATGAAAAAAATGTTAAATATCGTAAACATTTATTGGATGGGCCATCACCTCCTTTTTTAACCAATTGGATGTCGTTTATTCTTATGGGGTTTAAGTGTCGTCAGCGGTTCGATTTAAAAGGTGTATGGGGTTAAATGTTAAATTCGATCTGTGTTTCGATCTTTTATTGATATTGTAGCGAATTGATTTGTAGGAGTGGCATGGAAACGGCCATTTCTTTTTCCTATTTTCCTCTAAGCTTTTACTAAGGACCTGTACAACTGTTATTCGCTTGACGAAGACTGAATACTCATTAACGAACATCGGCCAACAATTTGTTGTAGGAATGTATTCTAAATATTGTTATGATATATTTTTGAGGACGCTACTGCTGACTATTCATCTGATTCTCTGGTGTGGGAGTATAATGAGGCATAAAACTCACTGTAAACAAATTTTAATATTCGCTCAACATTTTCAAGTTGAAGAAAAAAAGAACAATAATTTAAAAACTGAAAACAAAGAACTATTGCTCTATTCATAAAGTTTTTAGTAATTCTGCTGTTATAAATTCTGTCGAGTTCGATCAGAATGTTGCTCTACAAAACATAGTTTAGATTAATACCTTGAGACTATAAAAAAAACATTGCTAAAAAGTGGGAACGAATAAATGTGGAAAAGGTTAAAAAAAGAGTTATTTGAATAGTTGTATCTACATGTAAGCAGTGTATTGAATAAGCTGGATCCATAATTCTCACGTAGACACGGTTGGTAATACATATTCAATCCGTGTTCATAAATCTGTGTACCGTAGCCTGTGAGACGTAAATGTCCGACGCATGCGACGTATACATTCGAAAGAGTTTGGAGGACCGCCAGTGCACTCAGGTGGAAACTGAGCCTCACATGCTGGCCCAATGATACGTGGATATGTGTACACTTATGAGGTTTTAGTACAATCGGATTTGCGTGTTGTTTGTGCCACATGTTTAGGTTTATTAATCTTGTAGATGCTGTTGTGAACGGCTTCATTTGTCTTCCCACGCGCATATTCTATCGCACGTGACTTGTATTCGCGTTTCTGTTTGAATCTTCGATCATATTCAGTAAATTTCAATTATTATATATGTAGGCATAACTTCCCTCTTCTATTGCAACAGTCGTCTTTTTTGTTTCATAAACATTGCATCTTACGGCTAAAATTGTACGGATTTTTGTATTTACCAAACTCACTCATTTTAAATACATGTAGAGTTTTACTTTAAAACATTTAAATGAAAGAAGCGTTCATAGTATTAAGTAATTTATGTAATCTTCCTTTGACCGCACTCCTATAAATATTCTTACTAAAGTTTATTGATACAACGAAGTAATAGCTCCACAGAGAAGTTATAGGGGGCGTGTACCAATAATGTTTCAAACACAATTCAAATTTATTACCAGCTTCAAACGGCCAACGAAAACATTGTGAGGAAGTTTGCAGCAGTAAAGGCTTAACGCAAATACTGTCTTTAAATTAATGGCAAATAGATCATGGCTTGTGAGAGGGCAGGGTGCCTTCGACCGGCAAATGAAACTTTTGTTTAAGAGTCAACTGTAACACTCAAACTTGCTTGAAAACTGATACGTGATCCCTGATCCTGTTGTCAAGCGTCAGCTGTTGTGATTAGTTGAGCATTATAAGTTTTTTAACAAGCTTTTTATATGAAAAAATACATCGCCACGAGATAGAAACGTGTATGCAAAATTTCAGCTCAATCGAACACCAGGTTCGGTGAATCAAATTTAACTAGCAAGATTTGATTACATACACACAGACAACAGGACAGGTAAAACTAAATAATAGATTGTAATTACATCGACCAATCATGTCTCTTGACGTGGATTTCGACGCAACTAAAATGGATTAGCCTTTCAGAAACCCGTGTGAATAGGCTCAATCGGGACTTTATAATAAAAGAGTGGACTGTATTAAAATAGGTATATTACTGTTATTACGCTATCAACTCAGATAGAAATAGGTACAAAGAAATGCCCGTAATGGCTGGTGTCTGTGAGCTGAGTGGAGCGGCGGGCGCGCAGCCGGCCGTCGCGTCGTGGGTTCGGTCCCCCGACACCCCGCGCCTGCCTCTCGGACGCCCGCGCATATGTGATGCGCCAACATATTCCCCGGGTTGAAGGGAAGTCTTCAATTGTCGATTGGAAGGGGGCAGATGCAGTTGAAAGCACGACGAATGGTGCCCCGCTTCGTCTTCAGTTCGGCCACTCTCGTGACTCCGTCTACGCCAGGATAGGTCTTCGTGACCCGGCCCAGGGACCAGAGCAGAGGCGGCGTTGTTTTGTCCTTTATCAGGACTAAGGACCCCGGCTTCACTTCACCTCTGGAATGAAACCACTTGGATTTGGCCTGCAGCAGAGAAGTGTACTCGTTATGAAACCGTCGCCAGAAATGCTGTCTGATGTGCTGAATTCTCTTCCAGCGATCCAGTCGCGTGATGTTGGCTTCAGTCACCTGAGGATGTGGTACTGATAAGAATGGCCGTCCAATTAGGAAGTGAAAGGGAGTAAGTGCCGAAAAATCGTTAGGGTCTGAAGAAAGAGGAGTAAGAGGGCGTGAGTTAAGAACCGCCTCTATATGAGTGAGACAGGTAGCCATCTCTTCGAAGGTGAAATGAGTAAGATGCAGTAATCGTTTTAAATGATGCTTACATGATTTTACAGCAGCTTCAGCCAATGAATTGAAATGAGGGCTGTATGCGGGCGTGAAAATAAATTCAATACCCTGCTGCGCCATTTCAGATGCAACATTTGATGATTGCAAGAACCTGTACATCTCATTTGATGCGCCTACAAAGTTAGTCCCGTTATCGGACGTGATGCTTCGAGGCTTGCCACGACGCGCCACGAACCGATTTAGAGCGGCCATGTAGGCCTCAGTGGTGAGGTCGGTGACGAGCTCCAAATGTACGGCTTTTACTGCCGAGCAAACAAAGATGCACATATAGGACTTTGTAAGTTTGCATCCTCGGCCTTTACGGTTGGCCACCAATACTGGCCCGGCGTAGTCAACATAACTATTTAAGAAAGGAAACTCAAGATTTGTTCTTGAGCTAGGTAGTTGACCCATTATAGGCTGAACGTTCTGAGCCTTATGTCGAAAACATTTAAGACATTTATTCACGACAAATCTAGACAAGTTTCTGCCGCCTAGAGGCCAATATGTTTGCCGTATATGTGACAATAACAACTGTGGACCTGCATGTACAAGTTTTAAATGTTGCATTTGAAATATAAGTTTTGTAAGTATATGCTTACTGCATAAAACAATAGGATGTTTCACGCTAAAATCGTAGGGGGAGTTATCGAGCCTTCCGCCCACGCGAATGAGGTTATGATTGTCAATGAACGGTGTCAGAGGAAGCAATCTACTTTTGCGCGGTAATTTTTGTCCAGACTTTAACAAATTATACTCTTCTGGAAACATTTCAAGCTGTGAATAATGTATAATTATATTTAATGAGTTTTCTAGTTCTGTTGTTGAAAAATTACCATGCAATTTATTTTTATTTTTTATGTTGTAAACAAAGCGTTGTATATATGTAATTATATTTTGTATTTTTAATAAACTAGAATACTTTACTAATAAATTAGAAATGATTGATGAATGAATAGTTACGTCTAAATGATCACTACGTAACGAAATATGATTGTCACTATTACTACCAATGTAATGAGTCACTACTTCCGGCAGACTATCTTTCCCGTTGTTTGGCATGCTAGGCCACTCATTTTCACTATGCTGTAAAAATGAGGGTCCAGACCACCACAGAGGTGTGTGCATGATAACGTCGGCACTGAGACCACGGGAAACAAGATCCGCCGGGTTGTCCTTCGACGGTACGTAGCTCCAGGTATGACCACAAGTACTTTCCTGTATTTCATTGACTCTGTTTCTGACAAAAGGTTTTAATTGATTAGAAGGAGTAGAGAGCCAACCCAGGACTATGGTTGAGTCGCACCAGAATCTACATTTATGAATGGGCATGGTAAGCGATTCCTGAACCTTAGTACACAGCCTTGCACCCAACAAAGCTCCACAAAGTTCAAGCCTCGGTATCGTCGTTGGTTTGATCGGCGCTACACGATTTCTAGAGACTAGAAGTTGTACGCCTATGGACCCACTGCCATTACAAGACCGAATGTACACACAAGCGCCGTACGCCCTCTCGGACGCGTCGGTAAAGACGTGTACTTCATGCGTAATAGAGTCTTCACGCAAAACCCAACGAGGAATATTTAATTTATTTAATGCTGTTATTGTGCCTTCAAATGTATACCAAAGATTTTTGACTTCGTGCGATACTTCGTCATCCCAGTCATACTTGTCTTGCCATAGACGCTGCATAATCAGCTTTGCTTCGACGACGCATGGACCTACGAGGCCTAATGGGTCAAAGATTTGACTGATAACGGAAAGGACATGACGTTTTGTGACTTTAGTAGTGGAGGTGATATTTATAGCATAAGTGAGTGAATCAGAGTCACAAATCCAGTTAAGACCTAAAGTCTTAGATTGAGAGTTTGGACTATGCTCAGAAAAATTTAAAGTGTTATGTAACTCGTTGCTATGTGTAATTTCTTTTAGAATTTTTGGATTGTTTGATCGCCATTTTCTTAAATTGAATTTTGCAGATGATAGAACAGAATGTACCTTTTTTGAAATATCTACCGTTTCAGCTATCGTATCCCCTCCACTAAGAAAGTCGTCGACGTAAAAATCTCGTCGTATAGCGCATTTGGCACGACTGTCCTCAATGTCATCAGCCAGACTTACAAGACACTTAGTGGCTAAATAGGGCGCAGAAGCGGTACCATAGGTAACCGTATTTAAAGTGTAGGTTCTAAGAGGTTCTGAAGGTTCAAATCTGTAAACTATTTTTTGAAGAGGTCGTTGGACTGGATTTAACTCTATGGCTCTGTACATTTTTTCCACGTCACCTGAGACCACGTACTTATGCTGACGAAAACGTGTTAAAATGGAAAACAGATCGTCTTGTACTACGGGACCGACCATCTGGATGTCGTTAAGCGACGCCCCCGAACTGGTAGGAGCTGATGCGTCGAATACTACGCGTAGCTGTGTAGTGGTGCTAGAACTGCGAATAACTCCATGATGTGGAATGTAATAATTTTTCATGGAGTTTTCTGGTGAAGGAGTACAGTCTGAGTCTAACGTCATATGACCAAGGCGCTCATATTCTCTCATGAACTCATTGTATTTTTTATAAAATGATGGATCGCGTTTAAATCGCCGTTCAAGGGAAAGAAAACGATTTCTAGCATTGGTAAATGAATGACCTAATGTACTAGGATCCCCTCTTAAAGGCATTGATACTACGAATCCCCCACCATCATTACGGACGGTGGTTTGAGCAAAAGACTGCTCACACATTCTCTCCTCAAGCGAGAGTGAATGTTTTGAAGCAATATGGTCAAGCTCCCAAAATTGAGTTAGGTCGGGAGTGACATTGGAATGATGGCAAAAATGATTGACGGAAAAACATGAGTGGCGCGAAATACTACCTGAAACTAACCATCCTAACTTGGTCTCGCATAATTTAGGTAGGTTTTTCCCTAAGTCAATTGTTTTGCTGCCTAAGACATTCCAGAAAACTTCAGCCCCTACCAGGATGTCTACGACCGACGGAACATTAAAGTTCGGGTCTGCTAGTTTAATACCTGAAGGAATAGGGACGTGATTGATGTGTATGAATGAAGACGGTAGAAATTTTGTGATTTCAGGCAAAATGTGACACTCGATATCTACATTAAAGGCACAGCATAAAGACTCTATTGAGAGGTGACAAGACTGTGTACTGGTGGATATGTGGTTATTAATACCCGTTACCTTGGTGCTCGTACCGCGTCGTAACAAACCCAGCTTCTCTGATAAGCTCTGCGTAACAAAGTTCGCCGAACTGCCATTGTCCAGCAGTAGGCGCGCAGTGTACTTCTTACCCGTCACGCCAGTCACGTTCACCATAGCTGTGGACAGTAAAACATGCGCAGAAGTAGCAAGCTGCATGGAATTGGCTGAAAGCACAACATTTGAAGAAGGAGAAGCAGAAGACAGTGCAAAAGGCGTGATAGAAGGCATTGGATTGGAAGCAAGTTTGGGCTCGTTACTTTCCAAATGCAAAAGCGTATTGTGCTTTGTTTTGCAATATTTGCAATGTGAAAATCTACATTTTGTAGAATTATGTCCAAAGCGTAAGCAATTAATGCAAACATTAAATTGAGTTGCCTTTTGTATACGATTTTCTATTGACAAGTTTCTAAAAGATTCACATTTAAATAACGTATGTGCTTGGGAGCAAAGTGGACATTTACTGTTTTTATTTATATTTTCAATTTTTTTATTTGTTGTATGCTTAGAATCGGTTTTATTTGAATGACTATTATTTAAGGCAATTATAGCATTCGTTTCGGAAGAACTAAGATTTGTCTCCACTGATTCTAACCAGTCCGCTTTTCTGCTTAAAAAAGAACAAAATTGTGTTAAAGTAGGATCATCTTTAAAAGTATTGTTTCTATGCTCTTCCCAGTCACGACTTGTTGTTAAATCTAATTTTTTAATCATAAAATAAATAATAATATCATCCCAATATTGAGTGGGCCTTTTTAATGAAGTTAGTGCCCTAATATTTTTATTAATAACATCAACAAGGTTTCTAATGTAAACACTTGATTCTTTTGTAAGAGGTTCAACGTCAAATAAAGCTTGTAAATGATTTTTCACTAAAAGTCGGTTGTTATTGTAACGTTCGCACAACAGGTCCCACGCTAAATTATAATGGTCAGCTTTAAAGTCAATGTTTTTTATAATTAAAGCTGCATTCCCCTGGAGTGAAGCTCGCAAATAGTGAAACTTGTTGATATCACTTATGCTAGAATTGTCGTGAATCAATGACCCAAAAGTGTCCCTAAACTCAAGCCAGCATTGGTAGTTCCCATCGAAATGTGGCAAATCTATTTTAGGCAAACGAACAAAAGAATTCCTAAATGAAACATGTGCACCTGAGTCAGCATCTTTGAAGCCCGCCTCCGACGCAGCACCGTTGGTCGAGACACCGAGCAGGCTGCGCGTGAGTGCCACCAAGTTGAAAAACTGGCGGTCAAAGTCCTCACGTTCAGTCAATGCTGCCTCGTTGTCGTCGGATATCACTTCGATGTGTGTCTGTAAGGCGTCAAATTCGGTATGTAAGGTTTCAAATCTATTAAAACGCTCCTCTAAATCTAAACGTTGCAACTCTGATATTGCGGAACTACTTTTTACTAAATTTAAATAGTTACTGTAAATAGTAAGCTTTGATTTAATTGAACTACGTTTTTTTATCAATGTTTTTAAGTTATCTGCCATTGTAAAGTTAAATAACAGCTGGACGCACTGATGCTAATGTACTCAATAGATAAGACAACCACAAACAGCTGTGCGTTAGTGAAAGGGATCGAGAAAAAATTTCAAGGTCAACAACTCAACACGTGTTATCGCGGTGCGAAGTAGCTAATTACCGAGCGTTTTCGATACAAAATATGCGTAATTTTACAAGCAGTGCGTAGGAAACACTATGAAAGCACTAATGTTGAGACACTGTATGAACACTGAAAGATAGGAAGATGAACAACGTTTTTCGGCAAGAAGATGAAAGCAGAAAAATAACTAATTGGAACGGACTCACTCAAATACAGTATTATACTCCCAAAGAATGACGTCAGCTCCCACGTTGACTATGCAGGCTGCCTCGGGAACGACTTCTTTGTTCTTTTTTTCGTGGTCGTACCGCGTGGTGCTCGCGAACGGTCCAAGTCCGCACAGGTGAACACGACGACCGATGTTGTTGACGGCGTTAATTACAGCAAAACCGGTGTTTATTTTTGAGCAATCGAAGGACCAATGAATAGGCTCAATCGGGACTTTATAATAAAAGAGTGGACTGTATTAAAATAGGTATATTACTGTTATTACGCTATCAACTCAGATAGAAATAGGTACAAAGAAATGCCCGTAATGGCTGGTGTCTGTGAGCTGAGTGGAGCGGCGGGCGCGCAGCCGGCCGTCGCGTCGTGGGTTCGGTCCCCCGACACCCCGCGCCTGCCTCTCGGACGCCCGCGCATATGTGATGCGCCAACACCGTGTAAAACCGTCAACTCGGCTGCCTTAAAGCTGAAGCTTAATCAGAGACAAAAAAGATACACGATAATCATTTACGTTTGTAAGATCACGAGGGGACATTAAGTAATTAAGTTTCGTTGATCCATTAGAACAAGTATCAATCTACGTCATGAAAGACATAATAATAGAAGGTTGGAGATTCGCCAGTGCGTTCAGACGGAAATAATCCAAATTGTTTACATGTGATATATATGGGGATACTTATTGTATCTTAAGAGGCTGGTTAGTTTCCACGTCTTGCAATGTGGGTCAACCCTAGCAGGTAGGTAAGTGCTTGTAGCTGTAATTATGGTTTCCTAAGATTTCGTGGTAAATTTGAAATTCAGAGGGTGACATTAGACAGGGAATAGTACTAGGTTGAGTTATTATGCCTGCCTAGCCTTTTCCCAACTATATTGGGGTCGGCTTCCAGTTTTACCAGATTCAGCTGAGCACTAATGTTTTACGTGGAGCGACTGCCTATCTGACCTCCACAACCCGGTAACTGGGTAACACGGTACCCCTTGGCAAGATTGGTGTCAGATCTCAAGCTTCTGACTACTCGTAATGACTGTCAAAGATCTTTAAATGACAGCCGGGACCCGTTGGTCCCGGCTTAATGTGCTTCCCGAGACACGGAGGAAACTCGGTATGTTGAAAATGGTCATCCATCCACGGAACGACCTCGTCAAGCGTTGCTTAACCTTGAAGATCGAACCGTGCGGCTGTTATTATTTAGCCACGAGCTCCTCTAAATTGAGTTATAATAAATAATGAAATCCTTTATTTTTTCGACATTAAAAATTACAGTTATTTTTAAACAGAATGTACAAAGTTGAATGTGGAAGGGTGTCTGAAATAGGATAGTCAATGTGCTATAGATCACGGTTTTTCTTAGGGTATCAACTTTAGTTAAGAACATAAGTCCAGATGACAGGTGAACTCATAAAAAATCTTTTTTTACAGAAAAATAGTACTAACTTACAAATAAAAAAACTACAAAGTGAAAAATAACTTTCTTTTTGGAAGTCAGTGTCTTTCGTAGGTACCTTTTTTGCGTTATGGACACCGACTACCAGAAAGAAAGATATTTTTAATTTGTAGATTTTTTTTTGAAGTCGGTAATATTTTTTTGTAAAAAAGACTTTTTTATTTTTCACTTTTTAGTTGTACCTACCTAATAGGCAAGTGGTTTAGTAATGCCAGAATAGATTACCCGAATATCATGAAACTTAAACAGAACCGGTGATATGAGAATGTACCAAGGTGAACTGTACACATCTGCGTACCCCTTTAGAGCGTACTACCGTGATGTTATGTTATGAAATCGTATAAACAATAAACAGACATGCAATTGCGAGATAAAAAAAATATCCCGAGAGATAAAAAAAAAACATACATAACCTCCTTTGGGAAGAAAATTTGTAGAAAGAAGAGACAACTGTCAGAATGGTTTGAAGATCTAACATAAAAACGTCCACTTTAGACGCTAGCCTGTAATTTACCCTTACATTTTAATCTAAAGCTGTCATGCTTAATGTTTAAGAAATATTCTAATAACATAAAATAATAATTCACCTAACTTGTATGCTAAGTCAAACCAAAATGTCTGTCATCCTGCTAAAACATTTTCCGAGCATTTTCCCGAGCAGTGTGTTCTATTTCCCGTGGGTGCTGTTACTGTCTCGCAAGGGATTAAATCAGGCATCTAAGTGATGTTATGACAACAGCATCTTCTCACTGAAAACATCGTCAGCATATAGTAGGAAAATCCCGCAATAACACGAACAAGAAAAAAACTACTACCGAATAAGCCTTCGGCTCTCGTTCATAATCCCGGAAAAAATCATCGAATTCGACCGGGGTGCGCAAATGGATTAAAAAACGGATGCAATAAAGAACCGTATAACTGAACAGTTCTCAATAAACAAAGATAATAAACGATTGTTCGAAAACAATTCAGTTCTCCTACAGCAAAAATAATAACCTCAAATGTTGGACAGAATTTATTTCTTTGTTTGTCTGCACTTTATCTGTTAATGCCGTGAGTTCTTTGTCAGATTTTTCATTTGTCTATGTTTGTTTTTACATCTTCATATTTCTAACATAATGCAGTAAGGGTAATATAGGTACAATACTAGATTGTAGTCGTGTCTAAATTGGGATAAACTGCACACATGTATTCAAAAATATTTCATTAACTACTTTTTTTTGTAATCTATAGTCTCGCGTTATCTCGCCTGATGTTAAGCGATGATGTGGTCTACGGTGAAGCATGCTTGCCTAGAAGAAACCTATTCATTCTTGACTTAAATACCCTAAGGTTGTAGCTATCCGGGAACAAAGACTCCGGAAGGGAGTTCCACTCTTTAGCTGTACGCACAATGAAAGTATTAGCAAAACGCTTTGTGCGTATGGGAGGGATGTCTACCATGTACTGATGGCGCATGGCCGTACGTCTTGTCGTCCGATGAGGGAAAGGGCTAGGCCGAATCAAATTGTACAGTTTCGTCGCACACTCCCCGAAAAGTAACCGATAAAAAACCGACAGGCTGGCAACTCGGCGTCGATGTTCGAGGCTCTGGAGTTTTGACGCGACCAGAGCATCGTTGCCAATAATCTTTTTGGCCCGTCTGTCTGTGTAATTACTTAAATATTAAAAGGACCTCTGATAGACATAAGATCAGCGAACAAAATAAATAAATAATAATAAATAAAATACTTTATACCATAACGTTCAACCTTGTATGGAGAAGGGTGTGTGAGATAGGTAAGACCCTGTGTTACAGATCGCTCTTTTTATATTTATGAATATTAACCGTAAAATTACAAAAATAGCTTGTGTTTAAGACTCTTTACACAATCGAAAATATGAAATGGAAGAACACAATAAAATTAATTTAATTTAAATTCAAAGAAGATTCAATTTATAGAGAATCAAAGTGCATCAAATATTTATATAGTTACTGAATCTGAGGAACTAGAGAGGAGCAACCCTCTGTCGAATTATTTTCCAAAAGAACTACTTCGCTTCTGAACTTTTTTGATTGTAAAATTTTCAGCTTGCAGTGAAGGCAAGTTTTTTTTTCTTTTGCCTTTCATCGAGAATTATTCCCGTTCTATACCAGATACTGACGAGCTTTAGAGATCGCACATAATATTAAGTACGGATTCTGATAAGGCAAATAAATGTACAAATTCAAATTAAATCCAAGAAAAACAATCTAAACAGAAAAAGCGTCCGCTTCGAAAAAGTATTACACAAACTGGGTAAACTTTCTTAAATGTAAGATTTGTCATTTGCATGAGAAAAAACTTTTGTATTTCATAACAAGACGAGCTACAGCCTACATATTCACAACTACGAACCTATGCAAAATAAAAAAGGTTACTTTTAATTGGAACAAAACTTCGAGTTCGGCTAATTGAAAGATTTTGTATGTTAAACTTTCTTTTAACGGCCTCCTTTTAATGAATCTCGAATTTTCGCCGAATCCTTTATTAATGTTAAGTGGAATATTCCTTTGAGTGAAAATAAAAACGTTATAAAGTTTATTAAATATGAATGTCTAATACTTTTAAGCGTTCTCGAAGCGGGAATTTTAACAGTGTTATCCCTCGTCAGAATTAGCTGCCACAGCCGCGTTCGGGCGTTCGCGTTAGGGCGACACTCGTTCTTTATTTGTTTAGGACGATCATTTAACTAGTTGCCAACTTTGAGAGCAGTTTCAGAATGGAATCATTGAGTGTTCAACTGCTAATGCGTGTTAAACAACGTTATACCCTTTTGGGTATTCAATTGTTTCAAGAGAAATTTAGGCGTTCAGTAGATAGGCAAAAATATGACCAAAACTACTTTGGTCATATTTTTACTATTTTGGGTGAGTTTTTATAATTTGTTAATAATTATGGCAACACTGATAGGGATGTTCATTTAATAAATCCCAAACCAATAACTGCTACATAAACAACCTGTAAAATGTGAAGGAAATACTAAAAACCGATTACAATTATTATCGTACTGTAACACAATATGCAGCATCATATTAATGAACACTATTGTGCCAATAATGTTTCCGCAGCCTGCATAATGTATATTGTATAATAATGGGAATTTGTGTGAAGGTAGGCAGGTACAGATGTTCCAACTTGCATATTTAACCGACAATGTCAATGAGAAGCGAATTCCTGAAGCAGATTTCAATATGATGAAATTATTTATATATTAGGTTATATATGTATGACTAAACCATAATGTGTTCATGTGACTTAACTATTTCCCCTAACCGTTATTAATTTTCTGCGCCAGCCTGTGTTACTCACAAATTTAATATTGCGTTCTAATCAGTAACTTGAGACGCCATTGTTGTAAACAACCTCCCCTAGAGCATTGAACCTCAAACAACCAGTAAATTAAAATCACAATTCCACCGTATGTGTATTTTCCTTATTAGATCAAGTAATTCCTATGTGACTTGACTGGTAGGTCAACCAACGCACTGACCTTTGGTGATATGCTCCCAACCCGAGTATGTACCCCGTAGATCTTAGCGGATGGTACCGACTGTGTAGGGATGTGCCCCCTGCAAATTCCGTCGCCGATTCGCTTGCATCGTGACCATGATTAAGCCGTGGGTGTGCTTGTCCGCAGTTCGCCAGGAGAACGAGCGCATGATGCAGCACGACGCCCTCCAGGCGGCAGTCTTAAATCGCACCCAGTCGTCGGCGTTGCGCTGACGCCGCGCTACTCGCCGCGGCCGCGTCTCGACAACGTGCGTCCGGCCGCCGCGCCGCCGGAGGAGCCCGTCGAGCCAGACCCCGAGCCGTCGAGCACGCTGGAGCCCGAGCCTGAGACGGCCGCGCGCCGCCAGCTGGTGAGCGCCGCGCCCGCGCCCGCCCCGCCCAACACGTGAGCCGCAAGTGACGCACTCACTGCGCTAGCGCATCACGGCTGTGACGCACCGGTATGTGAACTGACACAATATTATAGACATAGATAAGTTACTCGTTTGCGAATTGAGAAATTGAGAGTGACGAAATGGACGTGTAGGTAGCCAATGTGAAATTGTGAACAAATAGTAAAGAATGAAAATGTTATTGTTGAAACGTATCGGATAGGATGCAAAAGACAGGAAGTCAATAATCCACGATAGTTATTAAATATGCAATTGTCTATGTTAAGACTACATTATGTGGAATTAAAGGAAGAAATATAATTTGCTAATTCAACTACAACTGTATTTCGCACACCCAATGAAATATGAATGAAAAAATTATAAATCTAAGATACCCATTAATGAATATGTGTCTCTGAGCTGTGAAAGAGACTGCGGGTGCAATAAGAATATGAATGTTGGATGTTTGTAGATTTGATAGCATAACTGTGTAATGCGACACATAACATAATGATAAAATTACCAACTACAAACGGGAACAATCATCAATACAATAAGGACAAGTTAGATTTCTTTCTTTATTTGAATAAAATTATAAATTAATGTTAATATTTGGTGGTGTGGAAATAGTACCATTATATGCACAATGAAGTAATTTAAAGCCCGCATGTTTAGATAACTCCTTTAGCTATCAAACCTGACAATGAATTTATTAGGCACCTTTATTGAACGACCTATGTCTATATAAAAATAAAGCCTATAATTTAATCAATGAGCACAATATAGTATTATTTTCTTAATCACAGTACAACACATTAATGTATTTAATAATCTTACTGTTTACCATACAAGTTTGTATTTCTCTATACTCCAATTGCGATAACATTAGACGTTTAAACTAGCCACATTTTACAGCTCGTTCAACCGATTTTGACTTCTATTGCGTTGCTAATACGACAAATGGTAGCTGTAGTAAACAGTTGGTTTTGGTAATAGGTTTATGCTTTTTATGTCATCCTTACATTTACGGGATAGAACTCAAAATCGGTTGAACGGGCTGTAAAAAGATTTGGAAACATACATAATATTATTTCAAATGGAGTTTAAGTGAGTCCTAACGGAGCTTAAGCACAATAATTTTGAGTTACTACTGTTAATATTGAACTCTTTGTTCAACTCTAATCAAGAGCTTTCGAAACTGCGCTTAAAATAATAAAAAATCTGTTATGAAATAAGAGCTTTTTGTATAGTAGTTGTTGTAGTATTATTCATACGACAAGAACATTCTTGTATGTAAAATAGAACTGCAAAAATAAGTGTCGTTCGCTCCGATGAATCTGTCGTATATAAGTATTGACTTCGATGCATTGATGCGGGCGGTTAGGTAGAAACTAAATGTAATTATATAAAATATGTTAGCGTTCTTCGGCGCGGCCCTCTATTCGCCTGAACACAGCGAAAATTACTTCACGCTTCAGCCTGTATTTCTGCGATTAACGGCTCATGAAACAAGTGTTAACAGCCTGTATAATTATATAGGTGAGGAGCTCACAGCATGTAATGTCACACCATCGCTTTGATTACATTATGGATGGCTGTCTGATGTGTCTCCAAGTAATGACGTACGGCGTAAAAGTAATTAAATTAATCTACGGAAAGCAATTCAATTAAATTTTCCGTAATAATACAGACTGTAAATCACTTGGGTTAACACACTTCAACCATGGTGTGTCTACTGACAGAGTTATCGCTTGCCGCATTTTTCGATCTCAGCTTTTCAGGTTGAAGTGTGAACCGGGCCGTTGCCGCGTACTTAGTGTTTTCCTACTACCAACAGAAAGGTTTAAATTAGACTATTTACTCAACTAAAAATATCTTGGCATAAAATAATCTACTAGGATTAAAGGCTCTTATATATCTATGTATATTTCTATATACTTTTAAGATCCGCAAAGGATTTTGTAAATACTAACTAGATTGGAACAGTTTTCTGTTCACACGATGTAAATTAACAATAAAAATAGGTATCTCATTCACGGCTCCTGTACCCAGCTTCGCTAACATTTATTAAATCGGGCCAATTAAGGCTAACTTTGCAATCATTCTTAACATATTTTTTTTCATCTAACTTGTAACCAAGGAACTAAATTCAAGGAAGAAGAGGGATCTTTTTTTTATTCTGAAAAACAATAAATTGACCTCGTACTTCAAGCAAAAAGCAGGACAAAATAATCTGAAATTGGTTTTGATCAACACCATATTTTTAAACAAATACCATCTCCGCACTTCAGAGATAAAAAAAATCTCAAATAAAAGTTCAGGCAATTTTTATTAATAAAGATAATTTTTCAATAATGGGAAATACACTAACCCGAAGCGTTATTCATCAAAATTTTACATAAAGATAAGACATCAATGCATATTTTAGAATTGCAAATAAATTACCTTGCTTTTTCGGCCTAAAGACAGCACGAAATCCTATAATTCTAAAAAATATGCCTTAATTTTATTCACAAAAACGCATTTTTATTTTTTTACCTTGTAGAGCTACGTTCACGAAATTACTAAAAAAAAAGCTGTTAAGAATGATTGCAGGGTGTTCCTTGCCTCTCCTCTATACAAATGTAACAAAAAAAAACTTGTATGATACTGAATAATTTTCTCGCATTTATATTGATTACAAAGCCCTATGGATCAATGTAAAAGTCCCACTGAGATCCGTCCAGTAGTTTTTCTGCGCCTGCACAATATCTTGTCTGAATTTGTATAATAACAATTCCTACTTACCACAATTAATACATTTATTTATCGGCGCTACTACTCCAATTGTATCCTCTTTTTTGTATAAGAGACTTATAACAAAATAAATATTATCAAAACTACATCTTTTACTAGTTGTCGCTTATCCAAAAGGTAATCACTGAGACAACTATTTCGACAGCCAAAGCCGACATTATTTCATATTGCACTTGCAATATTTTCTAAGTGAGAATAATAAAATGAACAAAGTTTGTAGGTCAGGATACGGATTACCGTTATTTTATTACCATCCTCCATGCGAAGCTGGGGCGGGTCGCTAGCGAACATAATCCGGATTTATACAACAACTATCTGCGATATTGAACATGATTTTAATCTTAAACTATTCGACTCGGGTCGAATCTAATTTACTATCCAGTAATAATTAAACTTCACTCTGTATATCTAAATTGTACGGACTTTACATAACAATTTATTTCGTTAAAATCAGTCTTGGTTGAAACATGGAGGTTAGATAACAAACCACAATGCTGGTAGCAAGAAAACACTGGGTGAACATTGCTGTTCCATGTTACGAATATAATGTTTAATGTGAGCTAAGCGTGTTGTGTGCCCCGCATAGGGTTCATTAACAGCCTGTCACTGATAGCTCAGTTTGCATAAATTTTGACAAATTTAGATCACAGCTTTAGATATTTGGGCAGTCGGCAATAGCCGAGATATTCTGGTATACCACCGGTGTACTAACAAAGGGAATCCCGAGCTTGCGACAGGCTGCAAATCCGCCCTGTGTGGAGCAAGGCTAACGCCGTGCTACTACTAGTTACGAATATGTGTATCGACAATTAAATGTATGTACTAGTTTAATTGCGATCCGCATCCCCTCCCATCCTCGTGTGATACGATATGCTACGTGTTCAAATGTTATCGTTTGATTATCTCTAAGAGGTCGCCACTGAGCGAGAACTGTCAATGCATTCATACGGCTATACTAGAGATCAATTCCAAATATTAAACTGGACCTATTAACGTAATTAGTGTTAGAGGGAGATACAAAGAATTTTATAGTTGTTTGTTGTAAATGTCAGTTTTAATTAATCTATTTTACAGAACAAAATGTTTAATAAAATATCTTTATAAAATAAGCGGTTGTATCATTTGCTCGGCGGGTGCGTATTATATTTATGGAACGTTGGGGTCTTCTGCGAGGCGTCGTCGAAGGGTTAATATGTTAAGTTGGTGTGTGCACAAAAGCGTGCAATGTATACCTACAAGTTGTGTAGAGAAAAGGTAGGGTTTGGCGAGATGGGGCAGAGAGAGAGAGTGGCATTCCTCCCGAGGCGCCCTCTGAACTATGCGGCCGTACTGTTGCCACCATGCAGCCTCTCAAACAATTTGTACTCCAAACTTGCTACACTCGGCTCAAAATGAAACTGTTCGCACGCAAGTTTGACAGCACAAAACATTTGTTAATACCTTCACACCTCATATTTAAGTGATATTTTAATACCCCTGTGACAATTCACGTTGACTGTCGTTTAATGAAAGAAAACTTTTGACAGCGTTCATAAATGTCGCTGAAATAAAAATTGTAGGAAGTCGGTAAGTAAATGAAGTTAACAAGTTTTTATCTTTGTCGGCAGTCACAAAGCTTGTTGAACGTATGAGGTTAGTTCATAGTTGATTTAGTTAAAATGGCAAAGAGAAATGCATTTAGGGTCAAAATGATGGCTGATGTTGAGTTATTTTTTTTCTAGGTGCAAAAAGTTTTTAAATATTTTATTTTAACTTTTTCTAGTGATGATGCTGATCGTGACAAAATTATGTAGTAAAAGATCTCAAAACAGTTACTAAATCTCAGTTATACGTTGGAAGGATTACAGCTACAACTTTTACGACGAGTAAGTCGACAGGAACATTTATTTCACGAAATAAAGTACAGACATTTTTCACGAAATACTTCATGTAACACGGTGGGGTTATAATTATACCGCGGGTAACCCTGCACAACAAAGATATGTATATATGTCTTTGCACGTACGTAAAGTAGGTATGTATTTACATACCTACTTTGTTCATAACTTGGGTAATTAAAAATCTTCCTTTGTACTGCTAAACACGATACTACGGCCTTTTTACCGACTTCCAAAAAAGGATGTTATCAATTCGATGAGTATGTATGTAATATTGTTGAAATTACACAGTATTCACATTATGGTACTTCATGTGGGCTTCTTAGCATGTATGCCAAATTTCATAAGTGTATATGTTATAGGCAATGTGTACAATGCAGGCATTCTATACAATACCTAGGAAATGTATAGAATGCCGGAGTCGTTCAGGCAATGTATGAAATGATGTTCAATGTTTAAACTATTTTACACTTTACCTAGGAAATGTATAAAATACCTAGGCATTGTATAGAATGCCAGTTGAAGCACAGGCAATGTATGTAATCGATTTTTCTTGTCTATGATTTAGTTAGATAGGTACTGATCTTATAAAAGCTAATCCTAATTTCAACTTCCATTAGCAGACAGCGATAAGACATGTGTTCTATTGGTTTGTATTCCTAAGTACATACGAGTTTTTGCGTAGAGAGCGTTTCTCACATAGCAGTTGCCTTCGGATAAACATTTACATTTACAACGTACCAAAAAATTGCTGCAGAAAGTCGCCCTGTTCATTTCTTACCACTTGATTATGGAAATTTGATCATGATACGAAAAAAACCAACAGTTTTCATTTAAAATAAGCTTTTATTATACTTTTAATAAACTGTAGGTAACATAATTATAATTTGAAAGGAAATAAAATCTTAGGTAACATCTTTGAACAAACTAAAATAGAGTAATATGAAAATTGCAATCTAGTTACTTGTAGGTACTTAATAACAAAAACAATTATTTTCTTAAATATCTTCACATGTTCAGTAATCGACACAAAATCTATGCGCTACGTTATCAAAGTAATAACATATTATTCAAAAAATACTTAGGTTAAGTTTGATTTATACCATTCAAAATCAACATTATTAAACTTTAATTTAACACAAACATAACTCTGAATAATATAAATTAAAAATCTTCTAAAAAGGTTTCATATGTAGGTATTCAAAATGGGTAGTCAAGTGTGAGTTTTATTATTTACCATTTAATTATTAAAAGTAATAATAGAAATGAGATAGCATAACTTGAAAAAACTTTTCACAATTTAATTAATAATGTCTGAATGATTGTACCTCAATAAAATCAAAACTTAAGGTTGGTATTTCAAACAATCAAAATAGCCATATATTATCGGGGTGTGACTGAAAGTCAATTAAATCTACTTGACACCGGGAATTGAACTCAGATGACAGTATGGGCTTGACGACAATTCCCTTTTTTATTCCTTTTTGTTTTTGCTGGCACGGTTCACAAAGCTGCAAGTATAACTCAATATCATGTCGGGTTATATTCTTGTACCGCTGGCTAAGTTCTTTTAACATCCGGTCTCGTCCTCCATGACCAATACCCTTGTGCGCATCGTGAATCACTTGAAATAATTCATCATCAGAGACGTAGTATTTGATAACAGGCGTTCGGAGCATTTACAGGGAAGATCAACTTACGGGTTTGTCCAACAGTGATCACGTCGTAATGCTTCAGCAACCAATAATCACGCGGAGTTTTCTTGTCTAACGTTTTCGCTGTACTTATTTCCTCCAACAATTGTGTGTAACGTAAATCATCAATGAACACTCGATTCTTTGTAGAAGCCGATTCTCTTTTAGTACGCAGTTCTGAGTAAAACCTTTCTTTCATTAGTAAGTACCGCTGATCTGTAGCCATTTTCCATTAAATATTCACACACACAATCAATGATCACACTCAATTATTCAGTTTAGAACCAATGCGTAAACTAAAAAAATACGTCTGCATTGAACAAAGGAGTGCTGCGTACTAACACAACGAACTAGTTGAAACTTGTACGGGCTAGTCCTGCACGCCGCACACACGTGTATCCTTCTCGTGGTCGTTCATTATACACATTGCCTGACGCGCTTTGGGCATTTTATACAATACCTAGGCAATGTATGAAATGAATCGTATTATATACATTGCCTGAACGTTTTAGGCAATATAGATAAAGCCTAGGCATTCTATACAATGCCGGATTATACACATTGCCTATAACATATATATGTATGTTTGTTCACGCATTTCGCCGAAACTCGTAGTCAGATCGTGATCATTCTTTTTTGTTGGATTAAGTATCTCTTGGCTTAGGGAATAATGCAATTTGCATCAAAATCGGTTCAACAGTTTTTAAGACATGAAAGATACAACTGAACTCCTTAACAACAAATACCATGAATGTGAAAATTGAGTTATTTTTTCAATCCTTTAGGTACCATACTATAGAACTTGCAAACTTTTTATGAGTGATGGTTTACTAAAACTAAAACGACAAAAATAAAAACTTTTTTACAAAAAAAATAACACAGAAAAAATTACAAAAATTTTGCAAAAATTACTTTCGTTCCGGAAGTCGGTGCCTTTGGTATCTCTTGTTTTTGAAAAAGTTTTATGCTTTAATATAAACTATACTAAGATTTCATGGAAGATAGATACGAGGCCTAGTCCTTGCTGATGCAAACTTCTTCCGATCCAATCGATTCAGTGGTTATGAAAAAACCTACTTTTCACGCCTTCTGCGAGATAATAAAAAGGCAGGGCTCTATAAATTAAGTATTTATTTTGTAATAGGGATGTTTCCTGTGTAGAAAAATGATAATTCTATTTAGGCCGTCAGTGAGATTACCAAATAATGTTAAAAACCTACTTTTCACGCCTTCTGCGAGATAATAAAAAGGCAGGGCTCTATAAATTAAGTATTTATTTTGTAATAGGGATGTTTCCTGTGTAGAAAAATGATAATTCTATTTAGGCCGTCAGTGAGATTACCAAATAATGTTAAAACCTACTTTTCACGCCTTCTGCGAGATAATAAAAAGGCAGGGCTCTATAAATTAAGTATTTATTTTGTAATAGGGATGTTTCCTGTGTAGAAAAATGATAATTCTATTTAGGTCGTCAGTGAGATTACCAAATAATGTTAAAAACCTACTTTTCACGCCTTCTGCGAGATAATAAAAAGGCAGGGCTCTATAAATTAAGTATTTATTTTGTAATAGGGATGTTTCCTGTGTAGAAAAATGATAATTCTATTTAGGCCGTCAGTGAGATTACCAAATAATGTTAAAAACCTACTTTTCACGCCTTCTGCGAGATAATAAAAAGGCAGGGCTCTATAAACTAAGTATTTATTTTGTAATAGGGGTGTTTCCTGTATAGAAAAATGATAATTCTATTTAGGTCGTCAGTGAGATTACCAAATAATGTTAAAAACCTACTTTTCACGCCTTCTGCGAGATAATAAAAAGGCAGGGCTCTATAAATTAAGTATTTATTTTGTAATAGGGATGTTTCCTGTGTAGAAAAATGATAATTCTATTTAGGTCGTCAGTGAGATTACCAAATAATGTTAAAAACCTACTTTTCACGCCTTCAGCGAGATAATAAAAAGGCAGGGTTCTATAAATTAAGTATTTATTTTGTAATAGGGATGTTTCCTGTGTAGAAAAATGATAATTCTATTTAGGCCGTCAGTGAGATTACCAAATAATGTTAAAAACCTACTTTTCACGCCTTCTGCGAGATAATATAAAGGCAGGGCTCTATAAATTAAGTATTTATTTTGTAATAGGGATGTTTCCTGTGTAGAAAAATGATAATTCTATTTAGGCCGTCAGTGAGATTACCAAATAATGTTGGACGTAGTTTTTTGCTTTACCAAATCAATAAAAATTTACAAAGTTAAAGCGGATCAAAGTTCAGGAGTGGGGGCTTGTGACATCACTAAGGCAGTATAAAGTGTACTAGCGGCGTGACGTTTCACGATTTGTCAATGCATTATAATTATCGTCGTTATTTTATGTTTACGTGTCAAAAGAAAAATATGTGTCCAATATTTTTTATTAATGTACCTGACGGACAATAAAAAATTTTTCATTAAACTACCCTATTGATATAAATCAAAAGTTATATATAAAGGATAGAGTAACATTATTGTTCGGTACATTTATGGAAGTTGTGATGAATTTATTTTAGTATTCAAAGGTGTAGAAACTTGTGTTTATTGTCATTTTAGATCGTTCACCGTCTTTTGTTTCACATTATTTGAAATTGCACCGTTTTCTTCATTTTTTTTTTGAGTTCTGCTTATGCTGGCCGCATACTTACGTTTTCCACGTTCGATTTCCGAATTCGTTTTCCATATTCGGAGACCCGAACGCATCGTACGCTAATAAAATACATTGACTGCCATACACGCCCGTTTTTTTTTCGAACGGGTCACTTTCCGTACGTACGTATCGAATACCAGCCCGCGCTTTCGTAAAAACCATTCGAATAAAATCTAATGACGTAATGCGGAACGCAGCACTGGCATACATTTCTTATGTACCGCCGCTCACGTTCGAAACCATTCAGAACCGCGCCACGCACAGCCGCGCGTATTGGACGTTTCGTCGTTTCATCTAGAGCACGAATGCATCACGACAATGTGCGAAGCAGAAACATTAATATTGGCTGTTGAAAAACAGTGCTTGTGGGATATTCATGATAAGGACCACAACAGAGATGAAATTCATCGAAAGAAATTATCTGGATATGCTTGTAACTTTGCTCTTTTTAGATAAAATGGACTCGCGTAGATATTCTGAAAGTTTAGCGGATGCACCCAATACCGACGTTTCCTTTTCCTTTTTTTCATAATGATAACAGAAATGCAATCATAATTAAGTCGTCGTTCTCCATCGCCGTGCGTTCACAAAGCCATCACTGAACGTATTGGCAGTGAAAATTCTAAACAGGAAAAAAGTAACATCTGCGCCAGGTTTACGGAATTCCGAGTCTGTAATCCGTATTCGGAAATCGAACGCGGAAAACATACGTATGCGGCCAGCCTTATTATGGCCAGTTAATTTTCGAACAAGCCTTAAAGCTGGCCGCCTACGTACGTTTTCCGCGCTAGATTGCCGAATGCAGAATACAGACTCGTAATTTCGTGAACCTAGCGCAGTCGTTAGTTTTTTCCTGTTTGGAACTTTCACGAACGCGCGGGCTGGCATTCGATACGTACGTACGGAAAGTGTTCCGTTCGAAAAAAAACGGACGTGTGCGGCAGTCAATATATTTTATTAGCGTACGATGCATACGGGTCTCCGAATACGGAAAACGAATTCGAAAATCGAACGCGGAAAACGTACGTATGCGGCCAGCTTTATAGGCGTTTCTTTTAGTTAGAGTTTTCTACGAGTTTCCACACGAATTTGACGTTCCAAATTTAAGTCACTTTACTCCTTGGTACTGCAGAATATTATGAAGGATCTGCCTTTGTCAGTGCAGGGAATCACTGTGGATGGAAGGTTCATGAGCCATCTAAGGTTTGCAGACGATATAGTCTTGTTTTCAGATAATCCAGGAAAACTTAACGTTATGATAAACGACCTAGAAGCTGCAAGCAACCGGGTGGGCCTTGAGATGATCCTAACTAAAACGAAAATTATGACTAATGATAAAGTGGTACCCATCTTAGTAAACAATGAGCCACTGGAATATGTTCAGGAATATGTCTACCTTGGAAAACAACTATCTTTTAAAGGTAAAAGGAATTTAGAAGAAATAGACAGACGAAGAGCCTCAACGTGGAAGAAGTTTTGAGCCCACAAAGAGATTTTAAAATCTCAGCTCCCAATGAAACTGAAAAAGACTGTTATGGACTCAGCGATACTACCATGTCTAACCTACGGCTGCCAAACATGGACACTTGCAACAAAAACAAAGTTTAAAATTCAAACCACACAGAGAACAATGGAGAAAAGTTGTCTAGGAATCACCTTAAGAGACAGAGTCAAAGTTACTGACATACGTAGCAGAACTAAGGTAACTGACGCTTTAATCTTCGCCCTGAGACTAAAATGGAAATGGGCTGGCCATGTAGCTAGGTACAATGATGATAGATGGACAATAAAAATAACTGCATGGGACCATGTTCCAGGTGGCAAGATGAGATAAAGGCAATAGCGGGCGGAAACTGCTTTGAAAAAGCGAAAGACAGGTACATTTGGCTCTCTTTGGAGGAGGCTTTTACTCGAGAGGGGTCCATGCATGAAACTTAAATTAAAAAAAAAAGTTTATCATATCTTATCTTAAATATGACATTTTAATTCAATAATCTTTTATATCCAATTTATATCTAATTTAATAATCAACTTCAAAATCTAATCTAAATAAAAAAACTTATTTTACATTACGTTGAGATTGCGTGATATGGAATTGGACATTGTCAAACAGGTGGTGTGAAAAAGTACTTATAAATTCGTTTACTTGCATGTGACAGTTGTTAAAAATGACATGTAGAGCATGTTACGAGATATTAACAAATGACTTGAACAAAATTTTATCCAAAAACAGAAGAGGAAATGGCTTAGTGCATCACAAATTGCAACTAATTCATTTACAAATTCACGAATGAACATTTTTTTAACTCTAAAAACTGTTTGGAGGCCATTACTATAATGCGAAACACATGTTAAACAAAGTCTGACAGTGTCAAAACTAAAATTTCATAAAGCACAAAGTGGATTAAACGTGAAATGAACGTCAGTTACAGCTCATTGTTTTAAGAACTATTTAACTGCCAAGCCTAGAGTTTCGTACGTACTTTTGTATTTACATTTCGAGAAAGAAAATTACCTACACGCCCGTTGTAACTGTAAACTTTTTTTATTAAAGTAATGTGGATACGAAGCTTTCAAGCTAATGATTCTTCGCCTTTGTGGTTAGTTAGTATTTATTTGATGTACAATTAGCCTATGGGTTATTAAATTAGCTGATTGTTTTCCTCTTGCACGTCTTTTGTATATCGTTCTCAGATAAACGTATAATTTCAACACTTATTGATTTAGAAGAGTGTCCGTGGAGTATCTTGCACGTTATTATCCATGTCTTTGAAGCAACTAGCTTTATCTTTTTGTCTAACCGACTCCTTGACAGATAAAAAAGTGTCTGTAAATGGTTTAATTGAAATAAATGCTTTCAGTTTCAGTTTCTAGCGATTCCTCGTAGCAAAGATTTCATGCGAGTATCTCCATATTGGTCCGATATGTCCTTCCTTGAAACCTATTGATATAATCGGTACGTATGTGTGTACAACTGAGGTTTGAACCATTTGACTGACTACTTTCAGAGAAATTCAGCCTTTATAGACATACCTATGAAAAGTAATTTGATAAAAGAACGGTTCACAGCTTACTGGAAATGTAGAATTATTTTTTTGGTTTTAAGAAGAGAGGATGACATTTTCTCTTAGTCCAAATATTGGACGATATTTCATGATTTAGTATAGTAGAAAGATTGGTAATTCAAGATAGTAGTAGAGGAAAATCGTATACGCTGTGGCATTTTAGTCTTCTTACAAAAGCAGCCCAATTCTTCTACCCATGTGTATGTACATTTTTATCCATGGAAGTCATAGGCAGATCCCAATTTTTTGTTTGGATTTTCTATACAAAGTTTTCGTCAGCTGATCAAAATTTTGTAAGGGAGACGCAATTTTTTTTCGAGGTTTCTCAAATATGCGATACAACCTTAGTATTACTGACTGGATAGGTTTTATATAGGTGTAGAACAAATGACGTTCTCGTGTAGATTTTCCGAAAACTTACACATTGTCCAAGAAAGTTGTTGAAAATTCTCAACTTATAGCCACCCCGGTGCGAATATGTTCTTAAGTTGGAAAACTTTCAATCTATATAGACACTCCTACACCTCTTAGACACTTTGGAAGCTCGACTACTTAGTAGTTCTACCTCAAATAGAAGTGACGGAAATGTTGGCGTTATGTCTTAAGTATTAGGAACTAATTAAAGTTACGTACTTATGCATAGGTTTTTGTGGCGGTAGAAAAAAGTAGCAATATTATAAATGTGAAATAAATCGTGTTTGTCTGCCTATTTCTTAATCAGATACCTTTTCACTTCTTAACAGCTCATCGGACGTAAATGTAACCAGGCACCCTAATTGCGTGTCTGTTTTAACAGCACAAAGCACACGCCTTCCCTTTCATTTTGGTAACTCAACAATACTTATTGCGTATTTTATGATGCCGAGTAGACTGATTATTGAACATATGAAGCAATGAATGCAAGGGAAAAAATCCTTACCCTCTCTTTGAACTTACACAAACATTGGTGTACAATTGTACATGTTAGGATTTTAGATTAGGTTTTAAGAGCAAAATATCGACAAAATTTTTACAAAGAAATACTTAGTAATTATGACGTTAAAGCACTTTTAGATGATATAAGAGAAAAGTAATAAAGTGCTCACCGTTTCACAACGTGAGCTCAATGTTTTTGTTTTCACGACGAAATGTTTGTCCTGTTTTAAAATGTATGACGTGACAAGTTAAATACTTTAAATACAAACGACTCGACACATCCGAGTTAAAATACCACAGCACTGTATTAAAATGGAAGAACTACTCTATGGTAACACATGTGACGCAGAGCTGCAAGCTTTGATATTTACCAGTAAATAAGTACTTACGTCACGAAGTACTCAATTACGTTAATGGGTATCTAAATATAAGTGCTCTCTCATAAATCTGAATATGTTCTTGACTCCAAATTATTTTATTTTGTTCCTAAGAACTTGCTACTAGAATTTTGTTACTACAATTTTTCGGGATAATAATTAAACGTTTATTTTTTCTTCACAATGTTCAGTTCCTCACATGCTATGCGTTGCAGTTAAAACCAGGGTACAACATTGTGAGAGACTGGTGCCTGTGATAGGTTTCAATAAGAATCAGTATGACAGGTCACCGTATTAATAATAAAATCGTTTATTTCTGCTCACAAAACAGACATTAAATGTAACTTAGGTATAAAAATTCAAGTACATTTATGTTCGTAGTCTAGAATGTGTGAGGAGCTGCTGTCTGAGTTAGGCATAGGAATGCCTGTATTACAAATAAACAGTTCCCCACCCCAGAAAACAAAAGCAATAAAACTTTGTGGTTCCGGTTTAGTTACCTTCAATTTAGTCCAGTTTGTAAGATTGTGAAAAGAAATAAGTAAAATGATTAACAAAACTTTATAAACGTTTTCGTGCAGAAAAAAGCAAATGGAATAAAATATGAATGTTCCTGTTCTTATATTTTCTCCGAAGGGCACCTACTTATAATGTTTAAAGACAAGTGGGTGTATTTGTGCCGGAGATAGGCGACTACAATAACCGGCCGATTAGAAAGGTGCCCAATTACCGCAACTCCTTTACGGATATTGAAATAAGCCTCGGGCACATTTAGTGGGCTCTTTAGGGTAATCCGAATACTCTGCGATATATGAAAAAGTGTAACAAAATTTTGAATACAATATATATTCATCTCAATTACGCTTACAGTTTGACCCACAGATATAAATCGAACTATATGACGCGATTGTATGTACTTCGCGTGTCAAAAATTCGCGATCCACCGAAATTATAAAAATGCCTAATTATGCCATATTGAGCTGTAAAGACTGTATAAAAAAGTTGGCCGAGGCATTGGAAATGTTTTGTTTCATTGGTAAGTAAATTTCTTTTTAAATTGTGTGTGAAAAAATGACACGCTAGGTTTAAGAGGGCCTTGATTGGGGTCTCAACAGTAACTACCTAAAGTGTGTGAACATACAATTTTGGTACACCTGTTTTTTTTGCGATTTTAGGTTCAGAGTCAGTTTCCTAATAAAATTTGTTCGTAATGATTAGTACTTTTTCCGCTTTTAAGATATCAGTTTTCTCTCTACACCCACGAGTGTACATTGAACCCTCTCTCTCATAATCTGTTACAGTGTTTGGTCTCAAGAGAGCATTGTTATGATTTCCACGCTTTTCAAACGGATTTGTACCGCCCAACCCGTACACATTATCTCTTTGCAGCATTCTCTGCACCCACGGGAAAAACATTCACTGTATCTCTAACAAATTTTCTTCTTATATCTAATCTTTGCTGTGAGTTTGTGCAAATGTATCAATTGGATAGTGAAAGAGGAGTAAGTAGTTAAAACGATGAGAATGAATAAAACGTAGGCAAGCGTTTAAAAAAAATATGTGTATCTAGTAACCGAACTAGTAGACTATTCACTAAATGCCAATCATAGTTTAAGCCTGATTTCGTGCAAATATGAAATCCAAATCCATATAATCATTAGCAATATAACTTTGATTTTCGAAATGCAAACAATGGGCCAACAATCAGGGCTTACGTGGGTTCGTATCGAGGCTGATACAAGGGTAGTTCACACTCGACTGCGACATAAGTTCCGCTCCGTCGACCATCCATTGTACGCCGTTAATGAGTCTAATCGGGGACCATAAGCCACTTTATTATATCATTAATCAACAGCCCAAATTATTTAATTAGTCCGTAGCGGATAACGATACATGAATTATTTTTAGTGTCATGGGAAACTAGACTCTAAAAGTACAGTGTAAGTTATAACTGCGCAAGAAGGTCCCCGAATCATTTTTACCATACTAGTTTCTGCTACCTACAATGATCTCTCCAACTCGCTAAGAACTTATCCATGCTAAGAACCCAGCCCACCCCAGAAATGCCTCAAGTGCCACTGACATCTATACTTTTCAAACCAGAACACAACAATAATGCTAGATGACAGGAACATCTAAGTATGTATTATTAAGTAAAGTGACACAAAAGTACCACTTCGCCAGACAAACCCTTTCTCAAGGATCTCTAAAAAAACCAAGATGTAACGAGTACTGGGAACTGATTTTATATACTATCGTTACTCAGATTTTTGAGGCTGAACGAGCTGGCGTCCACAATTACTCAACGCGTATTTTGCGTATGGGTCGGATAAATGGGTCATTCAATCCACCCCAGCTTCTCAAAGATAGCCAGCAGCATTCTGGCGTTACTGACTATCTCACGGAGGATACCTGGGTTTCCGAAGTAATTTGCCCTGTATTCAGCGATCACTGGACAACTTAGGAGCAGGTGAGCTACTTTCTCGTTCCCCCCGTGGAGGCTCTGCAGAGTGGGTTGACTTTAATGCTCTTTGCTTGTTAGAAACATCGTTAGTGTCCACTTTCAGTCTAATTAGACGCACTTAAAACATCGCTATTAGAAAGGGGTGCGACGGCTATAAATAAAGTCCCCGCAAATTAAGTGCAGGGATATCGACATTCTTAGGTTGACCGGGCTGAATACGGGCAACTAACGACCGGTATTAAGTATGCGAAGAGAGAGTAACAGTAATTAAGTGAGAACTAAATACCTTCTTTCTGCTGAATCATTCTGAAATCTGATGGCATTCTCGTATTTTTGAAGCAATGTTGCAACGCAGTCATTATCCGTCAAGAACACCTCTAATGTCCCTACATTTTGACAAATTTTTATATTTATTGTCAGAAATAGTGGCGAGAATTAGTGTTCTGCACACTTGTCTTATTGCTATGTTGTGCAGGGAAATACAACAAGGCTTTAATAAAGTATTGTGATCTTTCCAGCATGCTGGTCGTTTGATGTCTTGATGATTACAAATTTCGACCTGAGACGCATAAGGTCGAATGTCGAGAAATATTATTTAACCTACTTACAATCTTCACGGTCAGAGAGCGGCCAATATGCTGGTTTGGACTACAGGATTCGATGGTTCTTTCATCAGCCCAGACACCAGGAGATACAGCTGACTAAGATACGAGTATAAAACTGACTACACAAGTAAGTTAAGTAAGAACTAAATACATTATAAGTACTGGGATAAATAAACTGAAATCTGAACACTTGTGTTTGTTGGTATTTTGTGCAGTGAAACACAACGTAGCTTAAGAATTGGTCAATACTAGCGTAATTGTGGTTTTCTTGTCTTATGATCCTAAATATTATATTAGATACAATACCTTCTACGATATTCAAGGTCAGAGAGAGGAACACACATTTTTTTTGAAAATAGCGTGATTGCGACTACTAGAATGGTTGGTTTTACCATGAGCCTGAGACACCAGGACAGTGGACACCATCTTATTGATTTATTTAAACTTCATGCACAATAGTGGTACATAGGCGGACTTAATGCCACAAGGCATTCTCTACCAGTCAACCTTTGGGTCAAAAAGGACAGCGTTGTGAAGCGGGAACAAAATAATATCTAAAAATAACGAAAAACTAAAATGTATATACTTACAAATATATTAATAAAAAACATATACAAATAAAATAGACTAATAAATACCAATAAAACGAATAACCTATAATTATTATGACTAGACTTCTACCTCTAGATGAGAGCTATTTAGCCTGACTCAAATAGTGGTCACGAACCTTTCTTTTAAAAGTGAAATTGCTTTCAGCCTTTTTTATGCCAAAGGGTAGCGCGTTCCAGAGCTTTATCGTTGGTATCTTCATCAAACTGATATGAGGAAACGTAGGCCGTAAGTATTTGATTATGTAATCTACAAGAAATACGAAATTGAGTCTCCAAATTTTATATTTATAAGTATGTAGGGTCATCAAGCAAGACTATAATTATTAAGATCCCATGAAATAAACTAGAAATCATATAAAAAGGGAACTTCATTACATCCCAAAGCTTTACTTTCAGATTACATTTGGCCGTAAGCTGAGATTATCCACGTAAGAGCGGATCTCCCGGGAATTTTCCGAGATGATGAATTAGGATAAACTATTGATATTGGTGCAACAACCACGAGTCACGTAGCCTGTGAGACTTATTATATGATCGCACGTGTTGATCGCTCAGCTGTTGACAAATCGACTGGATGGACGATGAAAATGTTATTTGCATTATATTTAAGGGTTTTATTTATTTTGGCAATGCTTGCCGCCTATTACAGGGGTACTTATTTGGGACTTCATTCTCTATTCTGGTGAAATGGTAAAAGATACGGAACTGCTTTGTAGGTATCGTGGTGACTAGTTGGACTGGATTTCGATTCAGGCAAAATAGTTTTTAAATTTTTACTAACATATTTACAGAGAATTTTCCGAGATGATGAATTACGACAAACTATTGATATTGGTCGGGGCATTCAATTTTAACTTACACTAGTTGTGCCTGCGACTTCGCTCCTGTCATCCCTACCTATCAACCGTACCTACCTACTCTACCTACTTACCTATCCTACCCTCCTTACCTACCCTACCCTACCTATCTACCTACCCTTCCTGCTGTGAGGACTCTCTGCCTATTTAGCGGCGAACTCCTTGCTTATTATAAGACTGGTAACAGATAACTGTTTAGTTTTGGAAGGTAATTTTGGGAGGTAATAATAAAAAGAAAAAATATTATTTACTTTTTATTTTTTATTAAAAGTAAAAAGTAAATAAGAACGCTTTTCAAATAAAAGAAGATGTTTTAATTTAGTTTTGATTGCCAATTCGATAGAAGCCGCCTGAAGACAGGCTCGTTGTTGCTAAAATACAAGATTTCAAAGCTACTCGAGTTTTCTCTGAGCTACGTCCCTCACACTACCTAACTACCTGCCTACAATACCTACCTACCTACACTACCTACCTACCTACCTACTCTACCTACCTACTCTACTTACCTACCTTACTTACCTTACTTACCTGCCCTACCTACCCTACCTACCCTTCATACCTACAGTTGTTTTTTCACACGACAGCGGGTTGGCCTTAGTCGTGTGTTTAGATGCACATGTACATTTTTTCTGTGTGTGCGTAAGATCGGGAGCGTTCAGTATTGCTCACGCACACAAAAACAACGTGAATGTACACTCACGACTAAGACCAACCCGCCGTCGTGAGATAGAACTGTACCTACCTACCTTCCCACGTCAACTATTTTTATTTTTAAATCCCTGTATTCGAGTGAACAAAACAAAAAAAAAATTATTTAAATCGGTCTAGCCGTTTTTGAGTTTTAGCAAGACTAATGAACAGCAATCGATTTACATATAAGAATTTACCGAGATGATGAATTAGGACAAGCTATTGTATATTGGTCGGGGCAGTCACGAGTCATATAACCTGAGAGACTCATCATATGATCGTACGTGTTGATCGTTCAGCTGTTTATATAGACAAATGGACTCTATAAACAATGATAATGTTATTTGCATTTTATTTGTGGGAGTTATTTATATTGGCAATATACTCGAACCTTATTACTTACCAACTTGCTCCTTAATTCCTCACTCTACCGAATTCATGGAGGATACAGAACTGTGTTGTATTTAGGTCTGGTGGCCTAGAGTCCTTGGTGTTCGATACTGAGCTTAAGTAAAAAAAATATTACGATTTTTTTCAAGTTTTTTAAACATGCCTTTCAGGATAGGAGCAGTTTTTTATTTCAGGAGTAAATAAAATGCTAGTTAAATATCAAAATAAACATGTCAAGTGCACTGTTGCAGCCATTGGTTATCAATTAATTCATAGGACCACAATACAGTTACAATATTACAACAAAGTTATGTCGTCCTACACAAACTAACCACATCAAAGTGCTTCATGTGTTGCAACAAGGATACCACATACGTGCCTAATAAATGGTAATCAAATTACTACTATATAGAGATTAAAACAGGTAGGTTGGAAGGCAGGTCAAAAATCTAAAAATTGGGTCAAAATGACCACAAAGTTGAGCCCTGTCACAATGGAAATAACCTAACCTAAGAACTTATGGAAGGGCCCCAGATACAGCTTGTTGAAGTCTAGGCTGTGACCGCGAAAGTGATGATGGCGGACCGAGCTTAATTGGGACTATAATCGACAGGCGACAGGTGACGACATCTGATAATCCGACAATTCGTAATTTTCTTTCTTACAACTTCTGCTTTATTTAACAGCACCTGTAACAAAAATGTGATAATTATTTGTGTAGTAGTGTAACTAATTTGGTGTACAATAAAGTATATTATATTATTATTCTTTCCTATTATTTAAGTCATATTTAGCACGTAACTGTGCATAGGTTCTGGACTGGAGAGGGCTGAGCATCAACGTCAATGGCGAATACATCACTCACCTTTGATTTTCCAACGATATAGTGGTCATGACTGAGACCATTGAGGACCTCAGTACAGTTCTCGATGACCTCAGTGGAGCCTCCAAAAGAGGGGGTCTTAAAATAAGCATGGACCAAACCAAGGTTATGTGGTGATGCCCCCGCTCCTATCAAGGTCGGAGACTTTACACTCGAAGTTGTTGACGATTATGGGACAAACGGTCCATTTAGGTAGGCCCAACTTCGAGAAAGAGGTCAACCGTTGAATCCGACTCGGCTGGGCAGCGTTCGGGAAGTTCCGTGGTGTCTTCTCATCCAACTTACCAAAGTGTCTCAAAACAAAAGTCTATGACCAGTGTGTGTTGACAGTGATGATTTATGGAACCGAAACTGATTTGATGGACCGATGATTTTTGCGGCCGAAAAGTTCTGGAATGGCGATCGCGAACCGGAAGACGTCGCGTTGGAAGGTTTCGCACTAGGTGGAGCGACGACCTGGTCAAGGCTGCGGGAGTCCGCTGGGTGTGAGACACACATGACCGATCAGTATCACGCTTGGGAGAGGCCTATGTCCAGCAGTGGACTTCTTTTGGTTGAAATAATAATGATGAACTGTACATTTAGAAATCAAGAGGAAAGGCCTTTGTCCAGCTGTAGGTTGTAAGAGCCTAGAATGTAGAGTATATTATGTGCACTTAATTCTCCTGTGCTATCAAGAAACAAGATAAATATCTATACTATGCTAGCATTCAATTTCATGGACTATTAAAACCGTTTTGAAGATGTAGTGAGTGAGTATACATATAGGTAGTTGAGTTGCTTATCATGTGTCTTAAGGTCCTCCTAGTCGACGGCACGAACTATTTTGTGTGCGAGGTTAAAATGCATGCTATCTCATCCGACAACACGTACGAAAGAGATAGATGCTGTGATGAGCAGTTAGAAGCTAGTTCGCGTACAAATTAGCAATTTTGCAAATTTGTATCGAAATGATGATGATTTAGGACGAAAACGAACGCGCGAAATTGTATAAACAGATATCATGAAAAAACGACTAAATGTATATTTCCAAAATAAAATTATTTGCATTGTTGAGTTACTAATCTATCCCTGTATGGAGGCCGTTTTGCAGTTTTCCTTCTACTTATGGTATTTATTTCCGCCCAAAGATGCGTTAAAATTAGTGTAGAAATATGGGTCTTTCGACACTCATAACTTTCAAATATTTTATTATTTTACTTTTTTGTTTCCATACAGGGCTAGAAAATGATGAGACAAATTGATATCATTTTTTATTTTGAACGTACATCGTCAAACAGTGGAATAATAATCGCCAGACTACGTTTGTATGGAAGAATGAACGACTAGTGTAACCTTAAGTTTGATAAACAGTAGACACTATGCACGATGGAAGTACTATTAGAAGCTATAACTGTTAACGAAAACTGTCATTGATGTGCAAAGAAGTCTGTCTACTCTTTTGTTAACTACATGCTACGAGTATGTAAAACTGAATGTTGAGGTATAAAAATAAAATCAACCGTTGTCGCAACTACCGTAAAGGCGACTAAAGGATAATATTAGGAAGGAAGATGCCGATCTCCAACAAAAAGATACCATCGTGATACGGAAACCTGATTTCCGCTTCCCAATTCCTTCCGGAACGCTTACCGTGTGAAAGATAAGACGGTACTCGCTTTTCCAATTGCTTTTTACTAGAACCACGTAGGTATAAGAAAACGGGAAACGAGTTTTACGAGTAGTTGTTTAGCGTACCTAAGCTTAGTAACTACACAGATTGCTTGAGTATTTTTTCTTCGCTCTTGATTCCGATATTGCTTGATGGAAAGCGATAGATGAGGTCTACGTTGGTCTTGCTTTGAAGCTGGTTGTTCACAGCGCTGGCAGAGTTTAACACGTTGGCTGTGCGCATAATAAATGTAATGGTATGCAAGTGCCTTCGAGATGTTCGTGTTTTCAAACAGCAAGATATTTTCCCAAGCAATATACAAGATTATTTACTATGATTGCAAAAAATTGCAATGCAGCTTTTTTGCAGACACTTTTTTATAATACGTCCTGAGTAATAGAAATCTATGATAAACCAGAGATTGCTAGAACCGAGAACAAAAGCGTAATGCATAAAAATAGATTTTTATCCCGTCTTTGTTGTAGAATATCTGAACTTAAACTAATCCTAGTTTAATAAAAGGAGCGCTGGCTGCTCTGTTTACAGTGTCGGTTCGGCCGGATCAAGTGGTATCCACAAAGGGATGTGTACGGAGATGACTATAGGAATATAATAATACAGAGTGGCAGTGGTGGAATTTAGTGTATTTGTTCAGATAGAATATCTAAAAAGATTGACGGTTGATTGTACATAACTACCGTAAAAACTAGGTAGCATAGCAACCTATCAACACTTCCTCTCAAGCAACCATCCATCATGTACTCACCCACAGCATGCTCAACTCTGCTCAAGCACTCAAGGCTAAACCAAAACCATACACACACCTCTCAAACCTAACGCGAGGCAATGGCTTGGTTAAAGCATCGGCTAAATTGTCTTCAGTTGGGATGTACTCCAACCGAATTAAACCCTCACTAACACAATGACGAACAAAATTATACCTTATGTCTATATGTTTCGTCCGCCGGTAAGCAACAGGATTGTTCGCCATCGATATGGCGCTCTGGTTGTCTACAAACAACTTGACAATTTTCGAGTTCATGTTCTTAATCACATGACTCACCAACCTCTGCAGGTACACAGCTTCCTTGGATGCTTCAGATAAACTGACGTATTCAGACTCACTTGACGAAAGTGACACGCAGTTTTGTTTTCTGCATTCCCAAGAGATCATATTCGCTCCAACCTTAAAAATGAATCCCGAATAAGACTTCCTGTCTTTAATGTCTCCTCCCCAGTCTGCATCTACGTAACCTGTAATATAATGACTACCGTTACATTTATCTACTGATTTCCGAAACACAAGGCCTAAGTTCCGAGTACTCTGTAAATAGCGTAGAACTCGCTTAGCCGCCTTCATGTGTATCGATCGGCAACATGAATTATACTGAGCTAAGAAGCTCACAGCTGCTGAGATGTCGGGCCTCGTGTTACAGGCTAGGTAATTTAATGCACCAACCAACGACTGGTATCGTAATTGTTCTTGGCGATTCAACTCCTCTCCACCCCCATCTGCCAAAACCTTATGCAGATCCAGTTCCAGCGGAGTTTTTGCTGGTTTGCATTGATTCATACCATGATCCTTTAGAACAATATCAATAAACTTCTTCTGATGTAAGAAAAACGTACCTTCTTTACCTCGTTCTAAACTCATGCCTAAACACTGCCGAGCTTCCTCTAAATCCTTCACTTGAAAGTATTTCCGCAGTCCTGTCAATAGCTTCTGCTTACTTTCCATATTTTCAAAAAATATAATAAAATCATCGACATACAAGCAAATAAAAATATCATCTTTATAATATAAACAACTATCTAACTCTGAACGTGTAAATGACATTGACAGCAAAACATCATTTACTTTCTCGTTCCATGAGCGACTTGCTTGTTTGAGACCGTAAATTGCTTTCTGCAATAAACAAACTTTTTGTTTTCGACCTTCTCCGTCAAAACCTTCGGGTAATTGCATATAAACCTTCTCGTGTAAATCACCGTTTAAAAACGCAGTATTTACATCGAAATGATGCACCTTTAAATCATTTTCAGCAGCCAACGCCAGCAATAACCTTAGAGTTGATCTTCTTACGACGGGTGAAAACGTTTCAAAATAATCCACACCGTATGACTGCGTGAAACCTTTCGCGACCAGTCTGGCTTTGTAAGTCAGGTTTCCGTCCGCATCAAACTTATACCTGTAGATCCATTTGTTTCCCACTATTTTGGTTCCTGGTGGTTTCTCAACTACCTTCCAAACGTCGTGCGCCTTCATAGACGCCAACTCTCGTTCCATTGCTGCTTGCCACTCATGACTGTCAGACCTTTGTAATGCTTCCTTATATGATCGTGGTTCTTCCTCTACTTCGTGCGTACTATGGTAGCAATACAGTCCGCTGTGTGCGTTACGCAACCTATTCCTCAGAGGATACCTAGGTCCTACCGCTTCATGCACATCAGCTGTACCGGTCCTTTCAGCTGTACGATCCTCAATGATAGATTCTTGCCTAGAAGCCTCATTAAGATCTTCAGACTCAGCTGCACGAGTAGGTACCGCGCTAGCTTCTACTTGTACACCTGTTGTTTCTGCGATCTCTTCCGAATCTTCATAATAAGAATCTTCTGCCATTGACGTACGAGGAACCGTTCGTGAAGAATCACCGATTTCCCATACAACAGCATTGTCTTCCTTTTCTACAGTCTTTAAGAGAGATGATGACCTTACATTTGAACCAGTTGCCGACGTCTTTAAATCGGAACTTTCAATAAATGTTACGTCTCTTCCTGTTATTATCCGTCTAGGATTGCTAAAATCCGCAAAGCGATAACCCTTCGTATCTTCGCAATAACCGACGAAGATATATTTATTTGCCTTAGCGTCCCATTTCTTCCTCTTCTCCTTTGGAATATGCACATACGCCGTTGACCCAAAAACTCTCATATGATCCAGCTTTTGTACCTTCCCTGTCCACAACTCCTCCGGAATCTTACCGTTATTAGCGCTATGAGGCAGTCTGTTTTTCACGTATACCGCTGTGTTACAAGCTTCTGCCCAAAACTTTTGATTTAGCGCTTTATCCATGAGCATAGTACGTGCCATCTCCGTTACAGAGCGCAACGACCTCTCCGCGACTCCGTTCTGTTCAGCAGTGTAGGGGACCGTCAACTGGTGCCTTATTCCCTTACTGGAAAGAAATGCATTAAAATCTTTACTAACAAATTCTGTCCCATTGTCCGTTCTCAGTCGTTTGACTGTCAATCCGGTCTCATTCTCCATATGTCTCACAAACTCCTTGAAGAAATTCAAAGTTTGTGACTTCTCCCTAAGAAAATAAACAAACATTTTCCTAGTGACATCATCCACGATGATAAACATATAACGAGCACCCCCATAAGAACGTTCCGACATTGGACCACACAAATCGGCGTGTAATAAGCCGAGTTTGTCAGTAGCTCGCCCTGCTTCACCCTTTGGAAAAGGTAATCTATGTGCCTTACCTCTTATACAAGCGACACAAGGATCCATTACACTTTTACCTCCAAGTTCGATCTGTGGAAGCTTTTGTAAATCAGCCAGATTTACGTGCCCAAGCCTCCGATGCCAAAGCGCCAACGAGTCCTCAGCTTGAACCGTAGCCAAAGCCCCTTCTACAACAGGAAAACAGTCATCCAATTTATAGATACCTGAGACTTCACTCGCAGTCACCACAAGCTTACCCGTAATTTGACCTATCGACTGGTGAAACATCCTACAACCATCAGAATCAAATATCACCTTCCACCCATTCTGCACCAACTTCGAAATCGATAAAAGATTAACTTTCAAGCCGGGTACATAATAACAATCTTTTATAGGTAATAAAACTCCTTTCAACCTTACCATAATGTCACCCTTACCCTCACTTGACATTTTGTCATTATTCGCACATGTCACAACATTCTTATCAGTTATCATAAAGTCTCTAAACCAGTGCTTCTGAAAACTCATGTGGTTCGACGCTCCACTGTCCAGATAAAATGCCGAGGGGCTGAAGGAATCGTGTACCGACAGTGAACAGCCAAATGCAACTTTCTTCGACTTCGTAGAAACCGTTGATTTGCCTTCACCATCTACTTCCTTTACCAGCTTCGAGCAGTCTGCCTTCTTGTGACCTTTCTGGCCACATCTAAAGCACTTGAGCTTTAAAACTGAATGCTGAACTTGTTTCCTTGTTACTACTAACGCCGAGTTCGCATCCAACGCATCTTTCGAAGAACTCTGACCGGAATCCTCTTGTAACAGCTTCTGACGTACATTTTCAGACGTAAGTTTCATACCTGAGTGTTCTAGTGCCATTCGCAATGGTCTATACTCATCAGGTAGACCTCTCAGTAGTACTACGGCTATCAAATCGTCATCAAAGCTCTGATTAATCTCTTTCAGCTTTTGAGCGTGACTCATCACCGATGCGACATATTCGTGCATAGACCTGTGATTCTCTAGCTTTTCATCTAAGAGATTATTCATTAAAGATATCCGTCTGTTTATACCTTTATCTTCGAAAATAGCTGCCAACGCATCCCACACCTCCTTAGCGTAAGAAAGACTTTGCACATACGGATACAGATGCGGCTCCAGGTGTAGACATATCAACGTGAAAGCCTCCTGATCCTTTTCTAGTTCTGCAGAATCATCTTTCTCCGGTAGTGAAGACGTGTACTTGAAACGTTTTTCGCGAATTAGTAACATTTTGATTGCGAATTTCCATGACGTATAATCTTCTAATCCGTTTAATTTGGCGACAGAAAATTTCGTAGTCTGGGACATTACCTATAGGAATATAATAATACAGAGTGGCAGTGGTGGAATTTAGTGTATTTGTTCAGATAGAATATCTAAAAAGATTGACGGTTGATTGTACATAACTACCGTAAAAACTAGGTAGCATAGCAACCTATCAACAATGACGCTAAGCGGCAACCGAACATCATTGTCGGTACTTATACGGTGTGAAGGACTCTCGCTCCTTATCGTTCGGACATCGTCAGGCCTACGAGATAACTTGACCTTGATATATAGGTACCTAGATGTAAATAAGTAACAATAAGTAATCGTAATTTAATAGATACAGGGAGCGTTGGCTGGTTTGTTTACTGTGGCGGTTTGGGCGGTGTCCATAAAGGGATGTGTGTAAGGAGATGACGCTAAGCGGCCACCGATCATCATTGTCGAGCACTTCTACGATGTGGAGGACTCTCACTAATCGTTCGGACATCTTCAGGCCTACGACATAACTTGACTTTGATAAAATAGGTACCTATATATTAATAAGGAAAAATATTTTATGTAACAATTTATGTCTTGTCCCGAAGATTTATGATATTTTTCTATTTCTGTATGTAAGACATGGTTTCAGAAAAAACTACTAAAATAAACTAGAAAGAAATACTATTCTTCTATGTCTCGCCGTGTCATATGACAGTGTCACGAGTGTCACCTACCCACCTACCCGTAAAAATACAAGTATGAAAAACTTAATTCAGCAAATTCTTCGGCAACAGCACAAAATATTCAATTACATCGAATCCGGAAAAAACTGAGTGTGCTGACATTCTGCCTTTTACAAAAGCGCGGTAAGTGAAAAGGAAAAATATTTAAAAGGTACAATTTATTTTTTCATTGAAATTGGACTCTGGTCTTTCTTTAGCTACGAATTTAGAATTTAATTTTCGATCCCTAAATTGGGTAAAAGGTGGAATTAATAAAGTTTGCCTGTATAAATTAATATTGTAAAGAGGTGAAACTATTTGCTGATGAGTTTATAATAATACTAGATGCCGCCTGTGGCTCCGCCCGCGTGGTATTAGTTATTTTTATTTAGTACTTTATAAATTATAGCCTATGTGTTATTCTGATGTATAAGCCATATATCTGTAAAGTTTCATCAAAATCCGTTCAGTAGTTTTTGCGTGAAAGAGTAAGAAACATCCATCCATCCGATTTATTCCGTTCTAATACCAACAACTAATACCACTGGTATTTGTTTCAACTCATATTTATTTTGTATTCCTAAGGGATCCCACTCTTTAAATAATTAAATTTGATGTGCAATACGAATACTAACAACTTGAATTTGGTACAGTCAGCTAAGTCAAATCTAATCAAATTAAAGGCAAATACCCATTTCAGCCATGAAACGCCCAATAATTAGCTTAAGTTACAAAAATAACATCTTGTTTTATGTTTATATATCACGGTATTCATTTAACCAAACAAGATTGGATTTTTTTCTCAAATAAAGTACCGAAAAGATAAAATGAAATTAGATAAATCCGAAAATCATTGGTTTGTGGATAAAATAAAAAGTATTGCCAATTACTAATTTCGTTCAAAATATAATCGAATCCCTTTTCTGCAATCGATTTTTTATGATGGTATTATTTTAATGCCAATATTATTCGTTTTTTTTCGATGATAATTAAACAATGGAATTTCTACTTGATTTAATATAAATTCATTAGATCATAACAAAAACGCTACTGCTACTCATTCTTATTTATTCTTCAAATACATTAAAAATTGAATTAAAAATACTTATAATCTTGACACATTTTTACTGACCAGATCTTTGAACTTGTTTTGGTATTAGTTTAAACACTTTAAACAATGGTGTCCGTTCGGTATAGAAAATAAATAAGGGTTGAAACAAATACCAGTGGTATTAGAACGGAATAAATCATACATCCATCCTCACAAACTTTCACGTTTATTTAGGATAATTACGTTTTGTAATCTCTCACGATTACGCGAATTCTTTCACTACTAGAAAGTTATCCTATTGATGAATATCATAGGCCAATGCTCCCAGGTCCCAGTTTGATAGACCACGCGAAAAACTTGGTTCAAAAATAAATTCTAAATTTTATTTTCAGATCAGATTATTCTCGGACTGTTTATCTTATAAATTACTAGCTGTCCCACGCGGCTTCGCTTCCGTCAACTGGCTACCTACCTACCATATCCTACGTCCTACCCTACAAACATGAATTTTGCGTAACTTTAACCGCTGTGCAGCGCACGCAATCGAAACTCTCAAAAAGGATAATTTTTTTCCCTTTTCTGCAATATTTTTCATTTATGCTCTGCTCCTATTGGTCGTAGCGTGATGTTATATAGCCTATTACCTTTCTCGATAAATGGACTATCCAACACAAAAAGAAATTTTCAATTCCAACCAGTAATTCCCGAGATTAGCGCGTTCAAACAAACAAACTCTTCAGCTTTATAATATTAGTATAGACACTGGTTGGTAAAATAATCTAGTGTTTAAACGTCAATGATCTGATTGACATAGTGACTAAGCACTGGCTCTCGAGTTAAGGGTCGAGGGTTCGATCCCCGCGCAAAGCAAATATTTGGCCGTCCTCTAGATATTTGTTCAGTCTGGGTGTTTGCACCAATGTTTAAGATAGTATTATTAGACCACCACTGGAAAAAAGGGTCGGGCAATATTTTACTCGAGCTACAAAATACTACTTACAAAGGTATAAAGATTATTTATCGTGTGCCAACTAAAAAAATAGAGAGCAGTGGTGGCCCTGTGGTATTGGCCGTGACTTACAAGTTGTGGCTCGTGGAACCCAGGCAGGCGCTTTACTTTGTGTAATTTATTTCATCACCACTGCTCTCAAAACGGTGAAGGAAAACATCGTGAGGAAACCAAAAATTCGAAGACATGTGACATCTACCAACCCGCACTGGGCCTGCGTGGTGAATTACGGCCCATTGCCTCTCACTGTGAGGAGACCTGTGTCCCAGCAGAGAGAACATCAATAGTCTGATGATAATGATGATGATGAACTAAAAACAGTAAACAACAATATTTTGTGGTTTTTCATAGCCTGTTGGATGTCAGATGCACAGGATCCGTGGATGTGGTGACGCTTAGGGGTTATTTTTTTAATTATATCCACGATTATCCAAAAGTGTAATCTTACGGCTGAAATTACGATAATGATCTTCAATACAAAGAAATAAAATTGAAGTATCAGTATATAATATCAAAATAACATGCATGTGAAAGAATATATGCTACTAATAACAAATACGCATTTTTTCATACTTTTGTCAGGCTGTCTGTTCGTTCCGGGTAATTTTCGAAACGGATGGACCTATTTTGACGGGACTGTCACTGGTAGTTAGCTGATGTTACTTTTTATCCTGGTAAAAATCACAGTTCCAGTAAGAAAATAAAAATAACAAAATACAGTTTGACGCGAAAGAAGTCGTGGGCAGCAGCTTTTATTATTATTAAGCCTTTATTGCTGATACTATTCGTAAACATACATTTTACACATATTAACAAACTGTTTCAACTTACAATCATTTAACATATCATATCGGTGTAACTATCAGCGTGTCCTGTGACACATAGGCCTCTTCCAGCCCTTTCCACTCTTCTCTATTCTTAGGTTTCCTTGACCAGATTGTCCCTCTAATACTCTTTATATCGTCTGTCCATCTTTTCGCTTGTCTGCCTCTTTTGCTTTTGCCATCACTTCCCATAGTAATTTCGTCCATTTTATTCTGCTGTCCTGTGTTATGTGTCCTTTCCATCGTCATTTCAATTGTCTTATTTTCTTAAATATGTCTTCTTCCTTTGTGTAGATCTTATATCTTTGACTCTTTTTCAATTTTTAGCGTCACGCCCAACATACTTCTTTCCGTTCCAGTTTGACACGTTCTCATTTTTATAAGTTGTTTCTGAGTCAACGCCCAAGTTTGGCATCCACAGGTAAGACATGGCAAGACACATGGGTTTAACAGTTTTCTCTTGGCTGTTATAGGAAAGTGTTTGCTTTTAAATCACTCTTTGAGGGACCAGTACCTTTTCCAAGCACAAACCACTTTTCTTGTCCTTTTGATCCCTGAATGATATCAATTGTCATAAGCATGTGTAGTTTCTAAAGTATTCAATATGTTCGTTATCAACTTTTATGACTAATTCTTCTCTGGTTGTCATTACTTTTGTTTTAGATCTATTCATAGAAAAATCAACTACTCTGCTTGCCTCCGTTAACTGTTGTAGCATTTGTTGGAGCGTATTAGCGTTGTCAGTTATTAGGACTAAGTCATCCGCGAATCTCAAATGATTATGTTGCCTGCCGTTGATATTTATACCAAAATTTTCTCACTCAAGATCCTTAAAATTAAATATTATGCTTTCCAAGATGGCAAAAAAAATGCATCAGCTATAGGAAGGGCATCAGCTAGTTCATAAAGTATGTGAGAACCATGTTCCTATTTTTCAAGTGAAGGAATTCACCTGTTAGTGCTTGTAATACTTAATGTATGTACTTTAATATTGTAAAAGCTTATTTTTTTAAAAAGAGTAAGTATGTAGTTTCTTGTGCGTTCTTCTCCATAACAAGCTACTTTGCCAAATGCACGGTAGAATCAATTTTTATTACTTGTTAATATTAATTGTTAACGTTCCAAAGTGCCGCTTAATGGCCTTGTCGAAATAAATACATTTGACTTTGACTTTAATAAATTAGTGGTTCTGAATTGCACATATACGTATCGGAAGATAAATAAATGCGTGAGCGATTTTCTTACGCTCGCCCTAGAGATGCATTATGTAGGTCACATCTTAGATCCCTCCTTAAAAACCATCCTCATAAAACTAGCTATTATTCCTATTCCTTCTCTGTCCATACTGTAAGATTGTGGAACTCACTTCCGCCTAGCATCAGAGACCTAAACACTGTCTCGCTTTTTAAAAAACGATTAAAAGAGATTATCTTTCCTCTCAAATCTGATATTTATAGCATATGTTATATATTTAGTATCTATATGTTTTAGAGTTATGTATTTAATTAAGTTTACATCATTTACACTATATGTGTACGTTTCTTATATCTTAGGTTAGTCGTTCACTTTTCTTCTCTTCCTGTTCTCACACACTATTTGTCTACATTTCTTCTTCATTTCTCCTTTTCGCGCGTCTATTGGTAGAAATTTCTTAAGAAATAAGCTGTACCCCTGTACTCCCTTGTCATGATGTGTTTTCTGTATGTATTTTCTGTGTGTACATTAATAATAAAATAAATAAATTATAAACCAACCATAAAAAACATTGTTTTTCTAACTAAACATTTATACAGCCAAACATTTAATACCTATCTCTCCAAAATCATTTAACACCTCACTGACAAAGTTAATTGGGCACGAGACGTGATCATTGATCAAGTCACGTCATAAAATAAGTTAAATTTATCATCGCGAGCTCTTCCCGCAGATTCGCCACAGTTTCAAACCCATTTAATATCTGATCATGCAATAAGGATTAACATAATCCCAGAATATCCGATGAATATTAACCGTATATACACATCACTGAGCTATGTACCTAGTACTTACATACCTATAAGAGTGAATAAAGTCAATATAATCTGCAAAGCCTTATTACCTTCTATATTTGTGTCGGCTTTCAGCCTGGATGTATCTAGACTGGTATTTTTCATTCAGTGGCTGCATAACCGATCTCCACAGCTAAGTAATTTGGTAAAACGATACGCCTTAGTAAAACTGGTAAATACCAGTATACTGGTAGTCAGAAGCCAGAAAAGCAAATGTTTTTCTGGCTTCTGACTACCTGTCTCTGACAACTGTCAAATTCCACAGATTTTCGAGATACTCGAAGGAGTTTTGGTATTGTCACTTATCCACGGAGCGTTGCTTCACCTTGAAAATCGACCTGTGCGGCTGTAATTATTAAATCATGAGCTCTTCCCTTATTATTTTGCCACGAGTTCCTCTAAGTACATACAAATAAAGTGCTACTATGAAAAATGAAAAAATTTCCTGGTCTTTAAATGTGAAGCTCAACACTCCTGACGACGGTTTGACGACTGACGGATGGCGGGATAACTATCCAACTTGTCACTCCGAATACTCGAAGCCTATAACGGGTTATACTGTCACACGTTTACTACCAATGACAAATCCTGTAACGAAAAACTATAGTGTAGCATAAAATAAACGACTTGACAGAAAGTACCCAAGTATGTATTTTTTTTATTAAAAAGTAAACACAGCTTCTTCCCAGAAATTATCCAAACTAAGGTAAAATTGTTGTTGAATTATACTGCTGTACCTACTTTTGAAAATGGGCATCTCTGGGACCACCTATCTAATTTATTACCACTAAACGAGCAATTCTTGTATATATATATTTAGATAATCTGAATCTCGGAGCCATTCTCCAACGATTTTCATGAATTTAGTATGCAGAGGGTTTTGGAGGCGATAAATCGACCTAGCTAGGTTTAGTTTTTAGAAAACGTCGTTTTCTCTATTTTCACACAAGCAGAGCACGGTCACCCAGGCGTTGCGCAGAAGGGGCTCCGGGGTGGTCTTTTGAGAGGTCACGGGCCTCTTCTGATGGTGATCACCGGGGTGGATTTAGTGAGGTAAAAATCCCACACCCCTGGTCTTTTTCCCCAAAAATTCAGGTGCCTTTTGAAAGGTTCACACCGACAAAAAAAATGTATTGCTAATCTGATTAGAAAAGTTTCATTCACTGATTTTTTTTTGTCTTTACTATCGATGAGTGTCATTGGGTACTTTTTATCCTGTAGCGAAACCATACGAAAAAGCTAATGTTATATAACCTTCATCGGAATTATAAGTTCGTAATTTTGTTGCACGTGTGTTGCTTCGCTGGGCAACTATCAGAAACAAAACACTAACAGTGAAACTCGGAGTGTTTCCACGAATTGATCAAGCCGATACCCAAGCACTATCGTAGTGTAACATGGGTGTGACAGAACTACAAAGTGACAAAGCCTGCTATCAAGCGCCTCGATGTGATAGTAAAATGTGACGGAGTTGTTGCATGCATTGTGCATCGCCCAGTGTGCTAAGTAATCAGTAGAGACCGGTTATATGCATTTGCATACTATCTAGATATGCCAGTAGAGTGCTATAACTATAGGGACGTACTAAAAGTCTCACTTTTAAAATGTCAAAAACATGTTTCATTATATAGGTTCAGCGATTGCGCTCTATAGATCGAAAACCAACTTAATACTCTGAAGAACTATGCTGGGTGTCATAAGAAACGCAGGCAGGCATAAGAAACGCTGACGATTTGGATTCATTCTGAACGGTTTGACCGGAAAAGCCAAAATTTAAAGAACGTTGGCAACTATGAGGGACCTTTAACCAGCAGTAGGACGAGAGTTAGGCAATCGCCTAAGTAACGTAATCGCTGACTAATGCAGCGGATGTGCCCGTGCGTCATTAACAAACTGCACAATTGCAGATTTGCGGATTTAGTAATAAGTTTTAGTTAATAGAAATATGATAATTGTAAATTAGTCTTGTAGAACATTTCAATCAATAAACATTGTTTTAATTCAAATAAATATATTTTTTAATAATAATCTCGTTCGCCGTAACTTAACTGGCGCAGTCGGTAGGATCGCGACACTCTAATTCGAATACAACTCTTCGGTAAGAGTGAACGGTATCTATCGTTATCTTCGCGATCACAAATTGAATCTACGAAGGCGAGCAACCTGCGGGAGTCCTGGAGAATTGGGAGCCCTGCTGTTCTACAAGGCCCGGCTAGAGATGCAGAAGATACTGTGGTGAGTGCTTGTTGTATACCCAGTTTCCCATGCTATATTTCCTGCCGTATTTTTATAATTGTTACCTGTGTGTTTGTTTATAGGCTAAAATCGCTATAGACAAATTACGTTAGTTATATGACTCTATTACATTCATTTTAATTTAGGTGTTTATGTATGCATGCTAAAATCGCGGTATACATTTCGCATTTCACAACAATTGATTCTGTAACAAGAGATATTTACTCGTTTGCGTATTCGCTATAGTCGCGTTTCGTATAACACAATTAAAATAACTTCAAGCTAACTTCTTAGAGAGTAGGCAGTATTAGTTATAAGACATAATCTCAATAGTATTTTAAAGTGAATTAGAATTGATTCCTTTTGTATTTCTATTTTACAATTAAATCGCGATGGCTATGGCAAGCATTGACCTAGCGACTTTCAAGTTCGTTTCAGAGCTGTTGCCAAAATACGATGGCAATCCTAAAATACTAAACTACTTTATTAGAGAAGTTGAAAATGTGATGCAATTACTGGATCCACAAATTAGGGTGAACCCTGCTATCGTTAGTTTAATTAAAAGCAAATTAAGCGGTTCGGCGATCAATGCAATAGCGTCCGAAGAAGCAGCTGATAGCTGGCAGACAATTAAGGCTGCGTTGACGCGTAGATTAGGCGAACCACGTAACGAAATACAAATGATGCAAGAACTAACGCGTTTGCGTCGTAATAAAAATGAAGACGCTGAGACGTTTGGTAAACGTCTAAGGGAAATTTGAGACACCTTAAACGTAGTAGGTAGGCATACGGATAAGTCATATTATGAGAGTATGGTCATAGATCAATATGTTAACCATTTGGACTTTCACGTTTCTATTGGCGTGCGGATTGCGCAACCTACGACTCTTGAAGCAGCTATAGTAACGGCTAGGCAAGAGGAGCCACGTTTGGCATTCAATAGATTCAATAATAGTTTTAATGCACTTTCCATCCAAAACAAACCTAAAGAAATACCAAAGCCAAACCAAACGATACCCCAAAATAATAACTATCCCCCGCGTAATAGCTGGAACATAGATCAGAGACAACAGAGGGGTCAAGGCATACCCCAAGGAAGACCCGCTTCAGGTAACGTAAGACCTAGTGGTTCTGGTACTATCAGAAACTCAGGTTATTTTAGACCTCAACCGAATATACCTCGCCAGCAGGTGAACCCGCCACAAAAAGTGTCTGACGTCACTATGAGATCGGTAAGTAAGCCCGAAGCACCGCGTTTTGCTCCCGAAGAAATGTTTTATACCCAGCACAACCAAGACCAGTGTTACCCTGACTACAATGCCTACTATGAAGGTGAGTATAACAATAATTTACAACTTAATGGTGAAGACTACAGCTACACGCAGGAGTTGCCTGTGGATGGACCAAGCCATCAGGATTTTCCCCAGAACGAAGAGCCATTGAACCAAAGCTAGTAAAGACTGTTCACCTCAACAACCAAGGTAAAGACCATCTTCCTTATATAGAGTTGCCGGAATTCCAAGGCAAATTTTTATTAGACACTGGAGCATCGCGTTGTATGATATCACCTGACGTAATAGCCGGTACTAATCTTGAACACTGCGTTGAGCGCGAGCCATTTCAAGTGAAAACTGCGCATGCTGTCACTCGTCATGAGCATGTTGCTATTTTACCTTTACCCCCGCAGTTTAAGACAGACATATATCATAAATTTTTACTATTCGATTTTGATCCAAAGTATAAAGGACTAATAGGAATGGACTTGTTAAAAGAATTAGGGTGTAACATAGATTTTAAAAACAAGTTATTGCGAACTTATAATACCGAAATACCAATTTATTTTGATTATCCAGTAAAGAGACTCAAAATTGAACCTAATTGCGAAAAGTTCACAACAGTAAAAACGAATTGTATGGACGGTAACTACATATGCGACGACTTTAATTGATTTAAGGGACTCAAGTCACCCGCCGCTGTAGTAACGGTAAAAAATGGAATTTTCAAAACATCCATAATTAACTTGACCAATAAAGAACAAGTAATTAGTAATAACTGCCACCTACCCCTTGAGCCTTTACCGCCACAATTGACAAATCAAAATGAAACACACAAAATTAACACCCTTCAAACTAAAACTGAAATCGACAAAGAGCTTTGCGAAAACTTAAAGAAAATTAGAACCAGCCATATGAATGAAGAAGAAAAACTTGAGGTTACCAAAATTTGCTATCAATATCGTGACGTATTCTACTCTGAGAACATACCGTTATCTTTCACACATACCGTAAAACATGAATTAAGACTAACTGACAACACACCCATTTTTGTTAGAAACTATAGACAAGCCCCGCAACAACGTACAGAAATTAAAAAACAAATAGATAATTTATTAAAACAAGGAATTATACGGGAAAGTATTTCACCCTGGTCTTGCCCTGTCCATATCGTCCCAAAAAAACCCGACGCATCAGGGAAGGTTAAATGGAGACTCGTTATAGACTATAGACGACTGAACGATAGAATTGTTGAAGACAAGTACCCGTTACCGAACATCAATGACATACTCGATAGATTAGGGCGCGCACAGTATTTTACAACCCTTGATCTAGCAAGTGGTTACCACCAGTTGGAAATGCATCCCAACGACATAGAAAAAACAGCGTTTACAACAGAAAGAGGTCATTATGAGTTCTTAAGAATGCCGTTTGGGTTGAAAAACGCGCCGAGCACTTTTCAGCGGCTTATGGATCATATTCTTAGAGGAATAGATAACGTATTCACCTATTTAGATGACGTCATAATTGCAGCCACCTCACTTCAGAATCATAATGAAAAACTCAAGTTAGTACTTCAGAGATTCAGAATGCATAATCTCAAAGTGCAATTAGATAAGTCAGAATTCTTACAAAAACATGTGAATTTTTTAGGACATGAATTGACGGACCAAGGACTACAACCCAACAAAGATAAGATAAAAGCAGTTTTAAATTTCCCAGTACCACGAACACAAAAGGACATAAAGTCTTTCCTAGGATTAGTAGGTTATTATAGAAAATTCATTAAAGATTTCGCGAAACTTACAAAACCGCTAACAGCCTGTCTTAAAAAGAACGCAAAAATTGTCCATAGTAACGAATTTTTAGACGCAGTTAACAAGTGTAAACAAATTTTGACCAATGCCCCAATATTACAATACCCGGACTTTGACAAACCATTTATTTTGACAACAGACGCATCTGACTTTGCGTTAGGCGCAGTTTTATCGCAAGGCAATGTCGGTGCCGATAAACCAGTAGCGTTTGCCTCAAGAACGTTATCAGAAACCGAGACTCGTTACTCGACAATAGAGAAGGAATTACTCGGGATAGTTTGGGCTATCAAATATTTTAGGCCTTATTTGTACGGTCGGAAATTTACCATCTATACAGACCATAGACCTTTGACATGGCTGATGTCTTTAAAAGACCCCAACTCAAAGTTAACACGCTGGAAACTAAAACTAGCGGAATACGATTATAAGGTAGTTTATAAAAAGGGTAAACAAAACACCAACGCTGATGCATTATCCAGAGCCAAAATCTTTCACAACAGCATAGATTCTCTAGCTGTCAATTTTGACGATAACGATGACGACGAGATTATAAACAGAATATTTGAGAACGCCCGTAGACAAGCAGAGACAAATAACGACCAAGACGACAACAATGACGGACTTAGCAATAATAATAACGATGTAGAAAGAAGGGCCAACCACCCTCACACTGACAACGGAACGGACTCAATGAGCATTGTTACAGTCGACCCTGACCAATTAGTCTCGACAAACCACACCCAACCCGATAACGAAAACAACGGCATCCCGATTTTATCTGATGCAATAGATAAACAACTAAAACAATTTTATATTATGTCTACCCCTGGTTCAACATATAGAGTAGACAATAGATCAACCAACTCTAGGACTGTTATTAAAGATGTTTTCATTCCCGTAAACAACACGGAACCCGAAATCATCAGGTTCCTAAAAGAACACACAATAGCAGACCGTATCTTCCACTGCTATTTCTACGAAGAAAATCTGTACTTGGCCTTCTCGAGGGTCTACACTAGAATTTTCAACGACAGAGGTCCTAAACTTATAAGATGTACATCACGAGTTACCCTTGTTGAAAACAAAACTGAGCAACAAGAACTCATTAAGCGATATCACGAAGGCAAATCGTCGCATAGAGGTATTCAGGAAACGTATAAACAACTCCACCGAAACTATCACTGGCCTAATATGCTATTGTCAATTCAAAGATACATTAATCAATGCGACATGTGTTTAAGAGCTAAATACGAAAGAAACCCTTTGAAACCTCCACTAACGCTAACAGAGACACCTACGAAACCGTTTCAACATCTGTTTATGGACCTATATTCCACCGGAGGTGCGACGTTCTTGACAATTATAGATAATTTTTCAAAATTTGCCCAGGCTGTACCGCTAAATGCGTCAAGCAGCGTTCATATTTCAGAAGCTTTATTACAAGTATTTTCCGTACTAGGATTACCCCTGAAAATTACCACAGACTCAGACACGAAATTCGACAACGACGTCATAAAGGAAATATGCGCATCTCACGACATTAATATACATTTCACGACTCCTTATAACCCGAATTCAAACTCACCCATTGAACGCTTTCACTCTACCATTGCGGAAATAATAAGAATTCAGAGGATGACGAATAAAGATGACCCTATACAATTACTAATGAAGTACGCCATTATTGCTTACAATAATGCCATTCATTCTACGACAGGCTATACACCGCGTGAGCTTTTATTTGGTCATACAGCATCCAGAAATCCATTAGAACTATACTACCCTAAAGAGTTCTATCAGGATTATGTCCTTAACCACCGCAAAAATGCAGAAGCAGTACAGGAGTGTATAGCAGCTCACGTATCTAAAAATAAAGAGCAGGTAATAGAAAAACGGAATCAGGCTGCGGAGGCAATCACGTTTAAGGTAGGTGAAACTGTTTATAAGCAGGTTGCGAAGACTACGAGGAGTGACAAAACGAAGCCAGTATTTAAAGGTCCGTATAAGATCATTCACCTTCATCCTAACAATGTTGCCGAAATCGTAGGAAGCCACCCCAACTCAAAATCCATCAGAGTTCATTTCAAACTTTTACGAAGACAACATCTTGTTCCAGGACCCTCGTCACAGGAACCTTCCTGCTCTACGCAACCGCCAACCTGACTCTTAACCCTGTAGATAACGCCAATGGCATCCTTTTATTAAAACAAGGTCAAATTTTAAAGCAAGTAGACACGTTTAGTTTGGCCTGCGTGTATAACATATCCTATTTACACGAAACAACCTTAAAGCTTATGTCCTTATATGCCAATACTAAAGCTGCAGAAAATAACGAGCAATTAAATAGGGCATACAAAGATCAAATAGATAATAGCTTAAATTTAATAGGTAAGAAAATAGTGTTTATTGCACCGCACCATAGGTTTAGACGTGGTTTTATTAACGGCCTAGGCTCTATCGTTAAAACTATTACAGGCAATTTAGATTATGAAGACGCTATTAAATTCGAAAAGGAAATATCAGAGGTACGAAATTCAGTAAATAAAATTAATGTGTCTCAAAAGCAATCATTATTCATAGCAAAACATGCAGTCGAAGAGTATAGTAAACAGATTAAGCTTTTAGACGAGAACCAGAAAAAACTAAGTCTTATGTTAAGAAATACCACTTTTAATAATAATATTATAGTAAATAGGTTGCACTTTCTAGATTTATATATACAAATAGATTTCAGTCTGCAATTACTGTTAGACAAATTAGTAATTCTAGAAGGCGCCATGACTTTTGCTCAGTTAGAAGTCATGCATCCAAGCATTTTACCCCCACACATTCTTATAAACGAAATGTTAGCTATTAAGAAATCATACAATTTTAGGCCAGTGGATAGCGTTACTATTAGCAAAATACATAGCTTAGAGAAGTCTATTAGCGTAAAAGCTTATAGTACGGATCACACGTTAACATTTATATTAGATATCCCTTCCATCGATACAAACCAATACGACCTAATCCATCTATACTCCATTCCCGATAAACAAAACCTGGCAATCATTCCTAAATCCAAATACCTCGTACTGGGCACCAACTTCGTACCTAGTACCTAGAAGAAGACTGCAAACGGATCACACAAGATACACAACTCTGCACGTCGTTGAACACCCAGCCTGTTGATAAATCAGAAGACTGCATAGTATCCCTTGTGAAACACCAAAACACAAACTGCACACGAGCCAAGATAGACCTCAAACAAGGAAGAATCCAGAAACTTCAAGACAACAAGTGGCTTATCATCCTGAAGGAAGAAGAAGTCCTAAGAAGTAAATGCGGAACTAAATCTGAATACAAGAGGATATCAGGAATACACATCGCCAGTATTACAAGTGATTGCCAAATGCAAGTACTTAACCGAACACTAACGACAAACATCAATACTGTAGCAGTAGACGAAATCATACCACTTCCTAGTAAAACCGTGATTACAGAGGAGAACATCCATTACAACCTACAATTAGAAGATATATCACTGGACAGCATTCACGAACTGATAGAACGAGCCGACAACTTACAAGAACCCACAATTGATTGGCAGACTATGATGCCGACGCCCAGTTGGTCGACACTAGGACTGTACCTCATCCTGATGACAATCCTTCTATGGAAGCTTTGGCAGTGGAAACAGCGACGACCAATACAGAATCAACCTCGCACCGAGGACGCTGCGGGAAGCTGCGAGACGCGCTTCCATCTTAAGGAGGGAGGAGTTAGGCAATGGCCTAAGTAACGTAATCGCTGACTAATGCAGCGGATGTGCCCGTGCGTCATTAACAAACTGCACAATTGCAGATTTGCGGATTTAGTAATAAGTTTTAGTTAATAGAAATATGATAATTGTAAATTAGTCTTGTAGAACATTTCAATCAATAAACATTGTTTTAATTCAAATAAATATATTTTTTAATAATAATCTCGTTCGCCGTAACTTAACTCGAGATAGGATTTTTTATTTTTTTTTTTACCAAAATTTCATCCGACTTCCAAACAAAAACACTACAAATTAAAAAATAACTTCAATTTCGGAAGTCGGTGTCAAAAGAAGAAGACACGAAACAGGTACACCGAGCTTACACAGTTATACACCAGCTTCAAATAAAAAAAGAATCATCAAAATCGGTTCACCCAATAAAAAGTTCTGAGGTAACAAACATAAAAAAAATACAGTCGACCTCCTCCTTTTTGCGAAGTCGGTTAAAATTAATTAAGGCTGTATGATTAAGTTAGATTACGTATCCAAACTAATCAAAGATCATAATTTCTACTCATTTCCAACAGAAACATGATCATTCTCCTAATTAGCTACTGCGAAGTCATTTTACAAAGTGTTGTACAGCCAGACTAGCTAGTATTACCATCTGTTCTCAGTAGTTAGTTCCAATTCTCGTTTAATCTTTCTGTCTTCCGCTTGCAAGGAGGTGGGAAATTGCTTTTTCTACGACTGCCATTTTTTTCTTCCACGATTGAGTTCGTTGCAAGCTAGTATGCATTAGAATATTCTGCAAACGAGAATTGTGTATGCTTGCATTTTGGAAACTAGATAAATTATGTCTCACCTTTAATGACCAATAAAAGTTTTACTTCGCACAAACATAATAAATTAAACATAAAAAATTCGAAGTCTAAATTGGCAGACTAGAGTTGTACATGGTATTATTATCAAAAAAAAAAGTTAAAACAAAAAATCAAAAACCCAACTGCGATCTTAAAAGACGTAAACAAGTAGAAAATCATGCTGTGCAGTCGGAGGATACATATTCGCGAGCTGGCTGACCAAAATCAAATGTATTCTCCGACTGCACTGCATGTTTTCTACTTGTTTACGTATTTTTAGTTCGCAGTTGGGTTTTGAGTTTTTGAATTAATTTTTTTATTTATAACATTTTAGTTAACATTTTTATTCGGATAAGGTACATTTAAACATATAAGTGTTGTATATTTTTGAAATCACCTTTTAAAACTTGATACCCCACACGATGGGTTTGGAAGAAAAAGAAATTATTGGGACCTGACATTATGGCGCCCAAAATCCGCCATTTTTCTATTTTCCAATTTTAATGTAGCCAGTGACACTCGCAAGGTTAAGACGAATATATTGACGTAAGAATCATCAAAATCGGCTTACGCGTTTGGTCTCTAGAACGCCACATAGGAACAAACATACATACATACGTAGACTGATAAACACATTACCCTCCTTCGGCAGTCGTGTAAAAATGGAAAGGCAGGTCAATTCATAAAACGAATAACTGATGCCGTCTTTATAGGAAACTTGAATCCAGTTATTAATTTCGATGTAATTGTGTAAAGTTGTTATCACTCTCGCATAGTACCGCTTCGCTCACGAACCGTAGGCGAACCACAGGCTAAACGTAGGTAGGTACAACAATTTCCATTTTTTTTTGTAATGTAAATATATCAAAGATACTCACTGCACATTCCGTATGCCAAAGGGATGGGAGGAACGTTCTTCTATCGTCAAATAATACATCAAGACAACACACAAGTAAGATTACTATAATCCTCACTGTGGAAATATTTTAAAGGATGGTTATTATGCCCACCAATGTTTTGAATATCTATTAAAACCTGCTCAGAATTCTCAAATGTGTTTGGTTAGGTCTACAAAATATGTCGTATACCGAGTAATCCCAGCCAAGATAATATGCACATTGCAATTCCTCAAATAGTATATGATCTACCGACAGCAACGAATGTTGCCAAATTGAACACGGTTATAACTCCTATTAGACTAGACGTAAAGACGCTAATCGCATCAATAAGCGATGGCACATTAGCCAATTATTGCAACATCGCACCGAAGCCGACCACGCGGCATACTCGGCCCGTTTGACGAAGGATTTATAAAGTTGGAACATTTTTGCAATGTTCATAACGAGAACGGTCACAATGTGGAATTCGCGACTTAGTCGTACCAATGGAAAAGTTTCAGCTTATATTCGGTGAAAAATGTCAGTTATTCGACATTTTCTCTTCCATAGAATCTGTTCTACTAACCGATAACAATGATAATAATTTGATGATCCTTTTATGTTGCTTTTTGTGATCGAATCTTTAGGAATATTATGTTGGAAATGTTTTGGTAAGTACCTACATGATATTTAGGAGCACGTGTGACTTTTTTGGCTGAATAATGATGGCATGAAAGGACTTAACAATAACGTAATTTTTTTTTTTTTTTTGTGTTTGCTACTTAATGAGAACCTATACTACAGTTCACCAGAATTCCACCCCCCAAGAATTGAAATACATTATCAATGTGTAATACCAATAATAATCAATATTCAAGCCAGATATAGCTTATAATCGTCAATTTGTTAATTCACTTTGACGCCGAATGCATAATGTAATTCCTTAGCCACCTTTATGGCCTTACGAAGACAACACTACACGTATAAACGTACAAAGTTGGTGGAATTAAAAAGGATAGAAACTCACACATACTAAAATGCATGTAATGTATATGTTACGGCTAATACCCGAAGTGCGGCTACACCTAGTTTTAGCCGGTTAGAACTAGGGTTCACCTAGTTTTAGCTGGTTAGAACTAGGTGTAGCCACGCAACATAGTCGACGGAGCCCCGCTGCTTCAGCTCCCGTCATCTCGTTCGAACCTAACCTGTCCGTGTCGGGGTGCCCTAAGCCCTAAGCCGCACTTCGGGTATTAGCCGTAACATATAGATAAAGCCCCCATCTTAAAAGAACAAAAGAACGAGCAACATTACAGAAACATCCAAGTAACAGCGCTGAAAGCGTTGCCACAAAAATAGTAAGGATAAACAAATGCCACACGCCTGCACGCATTCTCGACCACCACTGCTGAAAAACACCAGATAAACGAACCCTTATTCGGCGAATATACGAAGTATACGAATACGTAGAAATTAATTAAATTATCGTAATTAGTAAAGGTTGTTGTTATGAATAATTAACATGGGTAACAAACGCCTGTCGAAAACCCCTGACGGATTAGATCGAGGGGTTAGACATGGCAATTTTACCGTCCTTTACTTGAATACAGTTTTATTTACCGGTGATTTTTAAACTAATTGATGGCGCAGTCGAGGTCGGCTTGGGAAGAAGAGGCGAAAAGACAAAAAGAATAGCTGCCTGGAAGAATTGTAAGAGCTGTGCCCTGCTGTGTGACAGTTTTGGTTTAATAAATAAAATAAAGCTACTAATTACTACTAATACTAAGCTACTAATTTAGGTAACAAATGGGTATTCTAGCTTTGTCTATATTCTATTCTATTCTTGATCTTGTGGAAATTGCAAGAGGAAACTCATGTGAAATTGGTTATAATGAAAAAAAAAATGCACTTTGTGTGTTTTGAAGATGAGAGCACAACATGCACCAGGTACCTATTAAATACTTGGTAGGTAGGGATAGCAAAGTACGTTGCTGCACTGGGCCCGCGTGTTGGATTATGGCCCGCTCTCCCTCTTACAAAGAGGAGGCGTGAGTCCCAGTGCAGTAGAAACATTTTAGTCTGATTATAAATAGGCGTATATTTTACACTGTAATATTTATGATAACTTAATAGTAGCTTCAGTATATATATCACAGAAATTAACATTGTCGATAGTGCCTGCGGAGTTCATAGTTGATTTTTACACTTTGCTGAGTTAACACAGATCTATATATAAGTACATAAGATGGTCCGAAAGTTCGCGGAATATTTTCCTTAAAAACTAGATGTATTTTAAGGAAAATATTCCAAGAATTTATGGACCTCCCCTCGTAGTTGATTTGTAGATTTCATACCTACGAAGAGCCATCATCAACATTAGTTAATAGTAATTCACTGTTGGACAAATGCCTCTTTAATCGCACGCCATTTGTCTCGAAGAGCCAAATTTAATAGATATATAATAGATAATAAGGAATGATAATAATTTGAATATACATATAGGGAGACTGGAGAGATTTGATCCTACGGAAGACATAGTTCATAAAAATAATAAAGCTTCTTTGCATCTCAAATTGTTTTAATATAGTCATTCCAAGTCTACTTAAGTAATTCAGCCGGGGAAGTACGAGTAGAACTAATGGTTAAGTCAAGTTTGATTTTTTAAATCAACCGAATTTGTTTCGGGTCTTTATAATTTTAATGTACCAAGTCTGTCGTAGACCCAAGTCACCCCATTCTTCCATAATTAAGTTGACACATAAAATTATTTTTTTATCGGTTGCATTTCGGGGAGTGTGCGATGGAATCGCATGATCTAATTCCGCCTAGTCCGTTTCATCATCGGACTACAAGACGTACGGCGATGCGCCATCGGTACATGGTGGACATCCCACCCATACGCACTAAACGTTTTGGAAATACTTTCATTATGCTAAGGATTGGAATTTCCTGTCGGAGTCTGTGTTTCCCGATAGCCACAACCTCGGGGTCTTTAAGCCAAGAGTAAATAGGTTACTTCTAAGCAAGCGCGCTCTACCGTTGACCACAACATCGCTTACCATCAGGTGAGATAGTGGTCAAGCGCGAGCCTATAAACAATAAAATAAAAATACTTTGCCTGAAAACCTGTTTCTCTGAACGTACTAAGAGCGGAAGTGAACATTCCACTCCGATATTAAATGTAGGTATATATAATATGTTAATAACATAGAGAGTGTCATTCGAGATATAAAGTACCCTACCAACTGTGAATTAAGATTGACAAAGTTATCGAAATCCTTATTCGAAGATTCTCATATTGTCAATTTGGTGAAAGTCTCGCTGAAGAACGACGCTCGAGAAGGTAGGTGTCTCTTTGATACAGGATACCCAAGCCTTTAATATAAACCAATTTCTTTTTGGTTATACGAATTTAAGAAAAGAATTTTATCATATTACGTAGGTAAGCTAATATTAAAACCAAGTTATGAAAGCCATTGCGCTTTTTGATTTTCATGTTTTTATTAATCAAGTTATAAATCCGTTTAAGCTTATCAATTTAATTTTCTTGTTGTAAAATTTGAAAGTTTACCCTTTTTGTGTAGATTCTGTACTGGAGTTCTTTGACCTCAAAAGAAGATTGTGTTCTTTTGAGGTCAAAGAACTCACAGTCTCACATACATAGTAGTTATTATGATGTACCTAAGCTTCTTATACTTATTTACTTAACTGTGCTACTAATTAAAAATGAGGATATAGGAAGTAACATAGCTTCACTACTTAATAAGTTAAGTGCTATGTACGAATATCTAATGTATTTATTTATGACTAGCTCTGCCCGTAGCTTCACCCACTCGAAAAGTATTTTATCATTCTTAGGGAACACACTAGTTACCAGGATAAAAAACATCTGGTTTTGGTCAGCCAGCTTGCGGATATGTATCCTCCGACTGCACATCATGATTTTCTCCTTGTTTACGTCTTTTTAGTTCGCTTTTCAAGCAGTCGGGTTTTTAGATTTTTTGAATTAACTTTTTTTATTTATACCATTTTTGTTATTTTTTTCTAAAAACATATAAAAGTTATATATTTTTGAAAACACCTCTTAAAACCCTTTATTTTGATACCCCCACGATAGGTTTGAAAGAATAAATAAATTTGGGCCTCCACTAAATGGCACCCAATATCCGCCGTTTTCCTATTTTCCAATTTTAATGTAGCCAGTGACACTCGCAGGGTTAAGACGAATCGATTGACATAAGAACCATCAAAATCGGCCAATGCGTTTTGTCTCTAGAACGCCACATAGGAACAAACGTACATACATATATACATGGAATATACATACATACATAGGTACTGTGAGGGTGTAGCTCAGGGAGCTCAAATAATAAGCGGAAATTACTTTTAACTTGTATTGAATCAACAACGTGTTGTTGATTCAATACCATAATACCAGCCCTCAGGCGGCTTTTACAGAAGTCCCAGCTAAACAAAAAACTACACGCGTTCGATATATTTCAAATATTCTGTATTCGATTTCCTTCCAAACTTATAAGTCGCCAGCTTTAGGTGTCAGCGGCCGAACAGGTTGCTCGTCCTATGTGGAAAGCCTCTACAGTACATAGACTGATAAACACATACCCACGGTCTCAAACTATCTGCATCTAAATCGGTTCAGCCGTTTAGTCGTGAAATGGTAACAAACAGAGTTACTTTCGCGTTTATAATATTAGTATGGATTCCGTAAGCCAAATTATATTTACGCTACCTTTACTTACGTACCGATGTTAGAACGCCATTAAGGCTTTCTTAGTAATATTACTCATATGCCTTAATAACTTATTAATAAGTCTCATTTCACGCTTGTTACGAAGATGGCGCATTACAGATATTACAGATATTTCCACGAACGACTTACTAACACGGATGTAAGCTTTACGAAGTGTGCACGGCCCTATAATCGATTAGGGTCAGCGCACACCGAATCGCGACGCGACGCGATTCAATGCACTCTTTTTAAGATACCGATACAATCAATGTGCCTTATGTAATTTGCCTTTTCTTAGCCCAGAGAATCAGCATTGTCATCCGACGGCGACGTGGCAATACTGCCAGTGTTCTGGCCACATTACCAATTGACATCGATGTGGACGTATTTTTTGATACACAATGAGTCCTTTTCCCTCTCCCCTTTGTAACTAGGTTTTTTTAGAATGTTCAATTTTATACATGTTAACAAAATCTCTCCAAATCAATGTATCTATCCTTTTCCCATCTCTGTTGGGGTCGGCATCCAATCCATCCGGATGCAGTTGAATACCAGTATTTTATATGGAGTGCCTGCCCATCTAACCTCCACAGCCCAACCTCCACAGCCACAGAGGCTGGTGTGACATATTCTGGCTTCTGACAGAGATCTACAAATGACAGTAAAGATCAAGGGGCAAGCCCTTGATCTTTACAAGACACGAAAAAGTCTCGATTTGTACTGGATGGTCACATCTCACGGTGTTGCGCTGATGTTCGCGAATGAGCCTCTGCAATCATCGTTGCGTGATCGCGTCGCATCGCCTCTAGGTGTGAGCTGACCATTAGTATAATCGCACCATTAACCACGTACAAATAGTTTGTTTACCCTGCGAATAGGTATCTGAGTCGGGAACGTTCGCCGAAATCCCGAAACTAGGATAATGGCATGCCGTACTCGTAAAGTTGCATGATTTCTGTTCTAGTTAACACATCGAGGTGTATTGATATCTTCTCCATGTAAACATTTACTCTAACTCACTATAAAGCGTAAGTATGATAGGTGTTGTTGATTTAGAGCTTCGTTCGGTCAATATCAAATGTGACGGGTGGGTTATGAAATCCTTCAGTTGTGTTCCCAAATTTCCATTTTACCTAGACTTACTTGAATCTGGACTTGTGCCCGGTTGATGAAAATAGGCTTGTCCCTATTAAATGGGACTTAAAACATGACTGCCGAAATAGTTGCATTTCTGCCTTTATAGGCCGAAACCATGTATGCTATCCCGAAAGGTTCTTTGTGAATACAGACGTTATGTTCATGTTATTAAGGTAGCCTTAGTCGATCATTCTCCATACAATCGTAGTATGGCGATTACTCCACTATTTGCCGATGTACGTTCAAAATATCAATTTGTCTCATCATTATTTAGCCCTGTGTGGAAACAAAAAGGAAAAAAATATATTGAAAGTTATGAGCGTCGAAAGTTCCATATTTCAACACTAATTTTAACACATCTTTGGGCGGAAATGAATACCATAAAAAAGAAAAATCGCAAAACAGTCACCATACAGGGATAGATTAGTTATTGAACAATGCAAATCATATTATTTTGAAAAAAACACAAACATACACACGCACATACAAATAGAAATGTTTATTGGTGCAAAAAAGGTTACATTACAGTTTACGTACAGCTATATTGTAAGAATTATTCCATTGAAAATGGAATGTATGTATGTCAGGAAAAATATACATCTCTTTAGTAAAGTCAGTGATAGACACAAATGTAATACGAGAAATAAAGATAAGTTAGATCAACCATCTTATAGACTAGCTAAAGTAAACTCATCTTTCATGGGGTACTGTGTTAAATTCTATAACAAAATACCTTGTGATATATTAAAACTAAATGAAGGTAAATTTAAAACTTTAGTTAAAAGCACACTTTGTAAACAAGCATATTACAAATTGGATGATTATATTCAAGATAAGAATGCTTGGAAACATGCTGGTCCTGCTCCATAGGGCAATCTTTAGCGTGGACAGAATCAAATTTGTTAATTTGTATTCCTATTCATAGTTATTGCTTTTTTTTTTTTTTTAGAATTTGACTCACACACTGTTCCGTTGGTGTTGAATTAGGTATTTTACCTATGTTTGCAATATTTGTAAGTATGTGAGAACCATGTTCCTATTTATCACATTAATAAATTTACCTGTTGATGCTTTTAATACTTTAAACCTGTACGTAGTATAGTGTATAGTGCTATTCTGGGTGCATCGTCCTCACATATATGAATTTATTAATGTATGTACTTATGTAAATATTGTAAAACACTTTTTTTTTAAAAGAGTAAGTATGGAGTTTCTTGTGCATTCTTCTCCATAACAAGCTACTTTTCCGAATGCACGGTAGAATCAATTTTTATTTTATGATTTGTTACTTTTAATTCTGACGTTCAAAAGTGCCGCTTTTTGGCCCAGTTGAATAAATATATTTGACTTTGAAACATTTTGAGTAATGAACCCTGCCGCTTAACTAGGAAAACCTGTATCTTGATAGAAACATATACATTTAGTTGTTTTTTCAAGATATCCATACTCCCAAAGATCTACTTATAAAATTTCGCGCACTCGTTTTCGTCTTAATTCATCATCCATTTCGCTACAAAAGAGCTAATAATAAAAAAAAACTTTGCAAAAGTGCTCATTCCTACGCGAACCAGCTTCTTACTGCTCATCACAGCATCTTTCTCTTTCGCACGTGTTGTTGGATGAGATAGCGTGCATTTTAACCGCGCGCACAAATAGTTCGTGCGCAGTCGACAAGGGCAACTTTAAGCTATTTTTATTGCTATATGACTTGTAGGCTGTTCGGTATTGTCATTAAGTTAAATTAGTTTTATAAATGTGTGCCCTAGGAAATAAAATTTCGCCTTTTGTTTCACTCAATTTCCTTAAACAAAGTTATTTTAAACAACACGTACTTTTCGTCAAAGCATACAGTATACGACGCGCCCTGCATAAATATTTTGCGAGAAATTCCTTACGGTGCAAATCGTGCCGAGAACATAATTTGTAACATCAGCACCTATGAAAAATATGAAAAAAAGCAAGAAAGGAAAACGAAATAAATATAATTTCCTCTCCACCTACATTAATTACGTCAGTCAGTGTATTAACATCGACGATTTACATAATTAATGAGATATAAGAAATAAGAACCGCGCAACGTTGAAAATTCAAAGGCTAAGAAAAGAGAATTCCTTTTAAAATTTTATCTTTATCTTAGAAGCGGCCTTTTTCATTAAGACGCAAGCAATATTGCGGGTCGGCAAACGATAGAAAGGCGAACGTCTCCTAATATTCGTGACCGACAGTGCTGTGCATAAAAAACTGGCCAGGTGCGAGTCGGACTCGCGCACGAAGGGTTCCGTACCATTATCGCAAAAAACGGCAACAAAAGCACGTTTTTTGCATGGGAGCCCCACTTAAATATATATTTTATTCCGTTTTTAATATTTGTTGTTGTAGCAGCAACAGAAATACATCACCTGTGAAAATTTCAACTGTCTAGCTATCACGGTTCATGTGATACAGTTTGGCGACAGACGGACAGACAGACGGATGGTGGAGTCTTAGTAATAGGGTGCCGTTTTTACCCTTTGGGTACGGAACCCTAAAAAGGAGGATGATATAAAACTGTGGAGAAATATTTCACGTCGTGAGCCTGCGTGACGGGTATATTTGCGACACCCTCTCAAGGGACACCTGTATTGGAAACCTTCCTCCGCTGAATTTTGTAGCGTAAGCGGGATGCAACCTGAAAATTCGTGTTCACCTGAAAAATTACCTAACGTTAAACATTTGCACGGTAGCGCTACCAACTAACAAAATATTTATACCACATAATGCAGATGGAACTATTTTTAGCTGATAAATGTACAACTATTTATCAATTTTGGCATAATAAACAATATTTAATGGTTACGCGAGAACTTTACGTGTGAGGATTTGAGTAGATACCTAAGTATTCTTGCTTTTGAAAAAGTGCATGTATATTTATATATTCATACTAATATTATAAATGTGAATGTAAGTTTGTTTGTTACGCTTTCACGCAAAAACTACTGAACCGATCATCATGAAACTTTGTACGTATATTCTTGGAGATATTAGAAGTAACATAGGATGCTTTTTTTTTTAATGGCTTCACTGCGAGCGAAGCCGCAGGTAAAAGCTAGTATATAATAATTCGGTGAATGTTATTTCTGACTATGTAATTTTCTGAACGGGATTTTACTCCAACAGTTATTCCTAACCAAAAAAAATGTTATTTTTAACAATCGATAGCCCGCCAACTCAAATAACAAAAAACATGTGTGTTTATAATTAATAATCTCGTGATCCTAATTAAACATGAACCCAGGTAGTAACGTACAACTTCTTAAGTCTCTAAATTAATTACTTTCACTCACACAAGGATGAAGAAATTTCAAAGTAACTAAATAATAGGTACTGTTTGTAATTTTATCTTTTCATTACAATAAGCCCTTTCAACAAGTTCGTGAACATTGAAGTTCGTTCAGCCAACATTCCAGTCTGGGTCTCGCATTGTTTTGATTCACTGGGTTAGCTTAATTACTGCCAAATACGGATAAAATTGATTCGGTAAAGCTTTTCCTAAAAAGTTTGCAGTCATAAGAATTGAATTTTACAGCTGAAAGGCCCTGGAATTAGAATTAAACAGGCAAATCTTTATACTTTGAATAAAGCTTCGTATTTGTTGTAAAAGATTAAATATTCAGTAAGCCTACTTTCACAATTTGGACAAGACCCGACAAGAAAACTTAATGTAGGTAGTAGGTACCTATATTTTTTAAGAGACCAATAAACCCGAAAATAAAAATACTGAATCGTTCGCTCGTGACTTGTGCCTTGTTTGTGCCGTCGCGGACTATTTACGTTTTGAAGGCAACCTATAAAATGTCGTAAAAGATGAATACCTGCGCGGGAAAGTCAGACATAAATTAATCAAATCTACATGTTGGTACATAAAAGTGACAAAAATATGGCGGATCAACTCAGTTTAATACGTCTATCTTAAACACTAGGTATAACCGTTGTTTGAGTCTTTACAAAGGTGCCTAAGTGGAGTGCCTGGGCGTAGAAATGACACATCGCGTTTATAAAGACTCTCTGACACAGGCCAGGTTTGAGTGACAGTTACGACGTTCTACAATGCCTAGTTTTTTTCTAAAAAAACGACGTCCCATGGCCAACCACTGTAATCGAAGTTCCTGAGCCGTAAGTATCAGATAATAACTAAACGTTTACCGCCGCCGCGCCGTCATGAGTTCTACAATCTACATACATTGTCACGAACACAATACAGTGCCGAGCGAGCGAAATGGCCCAGTAATGTGGCACTTGTTGATCATTCTCCGTGAACGGTTTATTTATACCTAACGGAATCTACTGTTACTTTTAGCCCTAGAGAGGGTTAGAAATGTGTCAATTGATACCATCATGCTATGTGGCACATGCAACGTTGATATTTATTATGTAGGGCTTTATTATTGCATTAAGTCTGCATTAGTATATAATAAATAAGTCCACTTTAATATTAGATATTTCATATTTTTAAAATTAATGTAAGAATACACCAATTACCAAAAATCGTCGCTCAAAGAAAATTATGAGTTTTTACTACTCACAAAAGAGTGGACAAATCTCTCTTTCAGTTTCGTTTTAACATATTGCAGGGACAATCACGAGGCAAATTCTTCAAGGTAGGTTAAGTAATTTGTTGTAAGCTATCAATAAGCTAATCATTTTGCCCTCGTGTGTACGGAACTTCTTATCCTTATTTTTGAATGTGCAAAGCCATTTTTTTGTTGTCCTAATACTATCACTTATTTTTTAATCGAATTCCCAAAAAGGAGGAGGTTTTATGTTCGACATTATGTGTTTTTTTTATGTATGTTCACCGATGTCTCCGTCAATTTTGAACCGATTTTGAAAATTCTTTTTTTGTTTGAAAGAGTATGTTTCGAAATTGGTCCCATTTTAATTTGGTGAAGATCTGATGAATAACTTTGAAGATATACAACAGAACTCTTCAATAAATAACGGCAAATCTCTCGGGATTGCTGCAATCACATGTCTATTTATTGATTATACTATTTCATAACATAACATCACGCCAGTACGCTGTTAAGGGGTACGCAGATGTCTTATTTCACCGGTTATCTTCTTATTTCATGAAATTCGAGTAATCTATTCTGGCGGTACCTTACTAAACAACGTGCCTATTAGGCAGGCACAACTAAAAAGCTAAAAATAAAAAATAAAAATTACAAAAAATACTACCAACCTCCAAATAAAAAAAAAACTACAAAGTGAAAAATAGCTTTATTTTTGGAAGTCGGTGTCCATAATGCAATAAATTGGTACTTATGAAAGACACCGACTTCCAAAAATAAAGTTAATTTTCACTTTGTAGTTTTTTATTTATTTGGAAGTTGGTAGTATTTTTTTGTAAAAAGTTTTTTTTTGTTCTAGTGAAATACATTATTACCTACAAGCATTTGTTTATCTGTCCCATTAGGACTATATCAACATTCATTGCCCGTTTCACAATATGTTACTAAATACTTATTCTCTTAATCTCGGGCCAGCGCAGTATTCAGAAAACAGAAACAAAGTCTAACGCAGGCGAAGCAGCATGCATCTCTAACTATACCTAAGCAGCGCTTACATCGCTCAAGCCTTTGTCTCTACAGCGGTAAAAGCACTAACACCCTTGAGACTAGTGGTAGTGACGAGTTCAGTTTAGAGGCAATGCGAACTCGTCAAAGTACATACATACTACGGCTAAAAGTCAGAGTCTGGAAATAAGTAAAGTATATGAGATGACCATGGACATTGAGTTCATACTGCAACCAAAAGACAGTCGACTAGATATAAGTAAAGTAAATCAGATGACCATGAGTATTGGGTTTAAGGCTTCAGAATACATGGTGCATTGTGAAAATGGCTGTCGCATAGATGAATAGATGCTTTGTTTTTGTATGTCATGCACTGTGATCACCTCGACTGAACAGTAGCAAGGAGTGCATGTGAAGCTGGGTCGCAAACCATGCTTCATCTCCTGTCCTGCCTTCTGTTCCAAAACATGCAGACCATGTTTTGGAACAGAAGGCAGGCATGTGCATGACGATCTATCCGCTGCCACCGACGATGCCGTGTTTTGGCAAGTTTTAAGCCAAACAAAGAATGACTGTCGTGATAGCGAGACGAAGAAGAAGTAATCTGTCCATTATTTTTTTCTGAATAAAACTAAGCAGGTACTGAATGTTTCCCATTTTCAGGAACTGAAGTTTTTTTTTGTAAAAAATCTACTCATTCAACTGATAATAATCAAAAAGTGTGAGTGCAATTTTATTGCGAAGCTATATTTTTATTTTCAGAAACCGTAGTCAAAGTACTTAGTTGTGTTTGTGTAATAGTGAATAAACATTTAGAAAAAGGCCAAGCTTTATAATTTCGTTTATAAAAAATTAAACACTGGCCCACTTAGACCATGATTCAAAACTTCAAGAGCGTGTGTTGCATTTCGATTGATGTTAACATCGTAGATTTACTTTTTAATTTAGATTAATTACCTAACACCTAAGATAACAGATAATGTACATAAGTATGTGTATAAAGCAGTCTGAATTACAAGTCACATTGCAACTCCATCCTTCGATCTCACCTGACGTAAAGCGATGTTCTACAATAGCACCCAGAAAGGAATGGAACTGTGGTATGTGGTAATTAGGAAACAATTGATTTTCAATTGTTAAACACCTGATTCAGATTTCATCACAGTTGAAGGGAATATTTTACTTTGTATATTATATTTTGTCAAGTCATCGATTCGGTTGGTCGTCGAACGGTTTTGTATCTAGGATAAGCCGAACCAAAGATATGAACATATGTACAATACTTGATGAACGTATCTTGCCCTATGTATCAACTCTATTTACAAAGCAAATAATGTAAATTAATGAACAAGACTCGGAAAACAATGTTAACCAAAACGTAACAGGTGTAAAGTAATGTCGGTACAACGCATATTTAAAGGAGTATTTTGATTCCTTTGCGAGACCCACAATTATCCTCTCGGGATGTGTATTTAAAACTTGGGCTTTGTGAGCCTTTCGGTCTTCGTCTTGTTTGTATTTCAAAAGCAGTCGGGTACAATCTATTTATCACTGATGACGTAAGTTTTAAAGAAGGTTTAAATAGCCTAGGATACAGTTTTTGAATTAATGTTATGGGGTCCAATGCAACATTGTATAAGTAAGTATACAAGTATTTGGGACCCTCCTTATTTAGAAAAGTCTCAAAAAGTCTCACGCTACACAGCCAATAGCATAATTTTATTTTTTCCTGCTTCTCCATTATTCTTTTCTGATTAATTTCGTTGCGGGATCCAATTAAATTCATTCTGCGGGACTTCGTCGAGCTTCACTACCTCGGCGCTTTTCTGGTGGTCGCCACTGTTGATTCTGGATTTCAAGCCAATAGCATCAGGATTGACTGACAAAATATGAGTTTTCAGAATATATCGGAAATATACAGATACAGAAAAGACTTGCAGGTTCCTTTTAAAACTTTCGTGTCTTAAATCTTAGTAGGTAGTGTGGCGTTATAAAAAGAAGAAAAACTAAAAGTCACATTAAAACGTATAATTTTGTTTTAAAATAAAAATACAACAAAAATAGACTAAAATTAAAAAAAAAGTAAAATACGTCCGCAGATTTTGAAATTGAATTTGTTGTTTTATATATGTGGTACCAATTGATTTTGTATTTTGATTGTGGTTTTAATTTCTCACTTAAGTATTGCTAAAGTAAACCGGAAGAGCGGAAATACCTATTATAAGCATTTTTTTGCTTAAAAGGTACTTTCTATCAATATATTGTTATTAAGTATATAAGTTATAGAAATAAAAGCTCTTTTTTTTGGTAATACCTTAGGAGATAAATTTTAACTAAATTTGAGAGTATTACGCTGAAAACACGAACCATGCACGTACCTATCCTCCTACGCGGTTGCATCTGGTTAGATTCTGCCTTATTCTGCCGGTGTAAACAAATCCTTTACGACATAAAACTTAGTTTTAATCCGTGGAAAAAGCCGTGGACGATGATGATGATGATGTTTCGTGGTAAATCCCAATATCATTATAAAAGTTCAAACTATCACGTAATTTACTAGGTTATTTTTAACACATGCATAAATGAAATAAAAAATGAAACGTCAATTACTCGTCGGTGCTTTGCGACTGACGAAAAATCCGGTGTCAGTAGCACTGCTTTAATGCTGGATTAAGGGCAGAATTAGCACCTCAATTCTCGGCGTAAAACACAGGCTGTTGTAAACGTACGGAACCTCGAAATCGGCAGTATCACAAGGGCTCACGCCTCCAGCCCGTACGGTAAAGTCGGAGTACGGCTTCTAATAACTGACATCTACAGAAAATTAAATGAACATTCAAAATTATGATACAAAAAGAATCTTTGAGATATCAGAGATAGCGAAACTCTAAAGAATAATACACAAAAAGCCACAATACATACCAGTTTATTCATGAAAACTACGCTTAAATGATCTGCGCTTTATTCGCGGGACGGCACTAATGCACACAAGAAAGCATAACAATCAAAACTTTAAATCTAGGCTTGTAGATTCACCAAGAAATTATTTCTTTCATTTACGATGGTTTACTGCAATGAGACTTCTTTCATCAGATTTTTTGACTTATATTTTCTAGTTAAACGAAATTTGAAAATACGAGTACGTATAATGTAACCTGCCAGCTTTTCAAATCAGAAAGGCGTTACGGCAATACGTCTTGTAGCGATCTGCTACAGTAGATACTTGCTCATCCTAGTTCCCAAATTGTGCTGTCAACATCCCAATATTTTATATAAACTAGAAGGAAATAACACGAGAATATTCACCCTGTGTAAGGTATTTGAGAACACGTAACCGTCGCTACCGTAGAGCTGTAGGAAGCTGCACCTTTTGCTGACTTCGGGCTGAAAGCTGTGTTTGTTTTTTCAAAAATGTTGTATTGTACACGCATCGTTGAATGTGGCGACTGGAGGCACAAAATGTACTGGAACAACGCAAATGAAGGAGTAACACATAAAAGTGGACACAATCCACACTATACTAAGAATATAGAAACAAACAAACAGAGGACATTTTGCATTTATAATAATAAATGCAAAATGTCCTCTGTTTGTTTGTTACCTTTTCACGACTAAACGGCTGAACTGATTTTGATGAAGTTTGGTATGGAGATAGTTTTAGACCTTGGAAAGGACACAGTATAGTTGTTTTCTCGGAAGTGTGTTTCCTTGAGCTGATAAAATATTTTTACTCGGGCGAAGCCGCGGCCAGAAGCTAGTAATACTATAAGTAATTGAAAAATTATCATAGTAATTATTTTTAACCCCTTGAGTACTAATTAGCAGACACAAAAGAAAAACAATTGTCTTGGGAACCAAAGTTTCCAAAACGCACTCAAGGGGTAAACTTGTAAAAACTAAAAATACGCACAAAATGGATTTTCATGAATAAAATAAAATAAATAAATAAAATTAATTTATTACTAAAAGGTCACGCTTTTAAAGCTTTCATACAAGGTTCATGAGATAGTGAAATGTTCAACAAATTACCACTCTATCAGTTTATTACTGTCCCATTTTTATGTCAACGTCCATGGATTGTTAAAAGTGAAAAATACGAAAAACTGACCACATAAAAATCTTTTTAATTTTCTTACAGGAAGTCGGTTTCAATAACGAAAACAAAAAGGTACCAAAGACGGTTGTTAAAAAGATTTTTCTTTTTAGTTTTTATGTTAACATGATAATCATTTATAGCGAGAGGAATTCTCAACAATTCCAACAAGCCTAAATACGACTAGGATACATTGTTTTATTACGGAGGGCCGACGCCTATCTTCCGGCTTCATCACCAGATTAGTTCGATGGTACCATTTCCATTAGAACCATTTACACAAATTTGCTTTACCACAGTCATTAAACTATTCGAGATATCTTATTCCCAAAACAAACTTATCATTGAGCAGTTCCAGTATTTCCAATAGCCACCTGTGGTCTTCTGTATCAGTTATTTAGCACTTGGTGACAATGGGACCACCTCTAGAGTAAACCCACTCAAACAAAGAAAGAATTGCCAAAATCGGTCCATAATTTCCGGAGTAATCGCGTAACCCAACATACAGTTGAATTGGGAACCTTTTTGACGTCGATAAAATACAGTCAACGGTAAACAAACCTATGTGTTTAACTCGGTTGAGTTTAGACCTCCAAAAATAGCAAACTATAAATATGTAAACAAAAATTTCAAGCTTGTTCAACAAGTACAGACTTAGTACGGTTGTTGGTACCTTCCAGTTCAAGGTTTTGGGCCTTCGAGAGTTTGTAGACGAGTCCCAAGCCAACAGAATGTGTGGGTACCGTGACAACTCACTACAGTTTTCAATAATGTACGACATCCCAGACAGAAAATTGAAACTTCTTGTGTTTCGCTGTATTTTTGTCCCATCCCTCTATTTTCTATTGTACTCTGTGTGTGCAGTTATGAACTAAAAAAGTCGAGTAAATATTCTATTAATATCTGCCTATTTAAATTACCAAATACTTTATCATAAGATCCGTTAATATTATAGCTCAAAATGTATTTTAATTTTGTTTGACTTCAAAAAATTCTTACTGAATCATATTAAGAGAAACATCGTAAACGTTTGAAAAAATCGCTCTCACATTCAGTCAGCTTCATCTTTCCACAATTACTGTATGACTTTACCTACCTACATAGTTGCGAAATATCATTATTATGAACAGAATAGCGGGCAGACAGTAGATACGTAAAGTTATTTCAATGGGCAGACCGACTCTGATTCAAGACATGTCCAATAGGAGTGCGACGACAATACGACCCTTGTCACATGATGCCACAGTCTGTATAAAAATGTTTGTTACTTAGATAAAGTACCTACTGTTTTAGGTTTAGTCTACATTGGTCCTTTACGCTTGTCTGATGTCGAAAAGACTTATTTTCAAGAAAATTAATGTCTATTGTAAATTGTGTAGGTAAAGCTTAGCATATTACGTTCCTCAACAAGACTCTTTACAAGGTCTTAAAGTTCTCCTAGTCGACAGCACGAACTATTTTGTGCGCGAGGTTAAAATGCATGCTATCTCATCCGACAATACGTGCGAAAGAGATAGATGCTGTGATGAGCATACGAATTAACACTTTTGCAAATTAGTATCGAAATGTATGATGATTTAGGACGAAAACGAGCGCGTGAAATTTTATAAACAGACCTTTGGGAGTCTAGATATCATGAAAAAACGACTAAGTATATATTTTATAAATCAAATTATTTGCATTGTTGAATTACTATTTTTCCTTCTTCTTATGGTATTTATTTCGGCCCAAAGATGCGTTAAAATTAGTGTTGAAATGTGGAACTTTCGACGCTCATAACTTAAAAATTTTTTTTCTTTTTTTTTTCTATACAGGTCTAGATAATGATGAGACAAATTGGTATACTTTTTTTTATTTTGAACAGACATCGTCAAACAGTGGAGTAATCGCCAGACTACGTTTGTATGGAAGAATGATCGACTAGTGTAAACTTAAGTATAAATAACTAATTATTTGCTTTCGTAATACTTAGTTTAAATATAATTTTTTTTTTTAATTTAACATTTTTGTGAATATGTAGCAAAGAAAACAACTAATTTCACTTTGAAATCTTTGTGATTTAATAGGAATATACTTTGAAATAAAAAAAATGCATTATACACCTTATTTAAAAAAAAAACGATACCGTGTAGCAATTTCTTAACACATTCCATATTCTATTGTTCTATGGAGAATTTGAATAAAGAAACTGCGAATTTGTTGTTAAAACTTAGTTTCTTTTTAAATAAGTAAGGCTCAATATGTTGGCTTAAATAGCACTATCCATTTTTTTATTAAACACCAGCCAAAAATGTATCGTTACAACTATGTTTTTTTAGGCTAGAAACTTTCTCCATAACAAAAAAAAATATCAAAACATCCCACAAATAAATAAAAAAATACCTCAAATGGTATCACATTTTCTATTAAAAGGTAACGCTACCTGACATGTTATCAGTGACGAAAGTGAAAACGGATCCCGCATATTCATTCACTCGTACACATTGATATATAGGACGCTATGTTTCTTCAGTATTTCGGGATACAAATGATCAAAAAAGGATCACTTCACAAATAAGAATATACAGGCGGCGAACATCGTGCGGACATCATTTAAGAAATGTTAAGTATTGTTGTATTGCCTGAAAATAAAGAATATTTTCATTCCATTTATTCATTTAATATATTTTTATATATATATGATATATTTGTTACATTTTTTAATATTAGTCTCTAAAATAATAAAGAAAAACATTGGTAAGGAACAGGGTCCTAGCTACCGGTGGTCAGGGCTCCTGAGAGAGGAACCTCCTAACGATATGCGCCGTGTCCAGAAGTACCGCTTTCTGGATCAAGCCTTTGATCTAACTGCCCAACGAGAGCCTCCTCAGGTGTTCATCGAGACTCTTGGCTATTATGCCATTGGCCGTCACGAATATCGGCATTATGGCTGCTGTATTCACGTCCCACACTATATACTTAGCTTTATTATATCTCTCAGTCTTCACAAGATTCTCGTCATGGCGGACCGCTATATCAACAATCATTGCGTGACGTTCTAGTCGGTCTATCACCACTATGTCAGACTTATTACCAGCAATAGTCCTGTCAGTAATGATAGACCGATCCCAATACAACGTGGTATTGTCATTTTCGAGAACTGGATCGGGACCAAGGTAAGGTTAGTAAGGTACTTCCGATTCCACAAGATTGTATTTAAGAGCAAGTTGCTGATGGATAATCCTGGCTACAAGGTTGTGTCTATGCAAATAATCTCCGTTAGGTAAACTAGAACAACTGGAGATAACGTGAATATTATATTATTGTACTACTTCATAGCATAAGCCTAATTTACTTCATATTTCCAATAAATACAGATAAAATAAAATAAAATTACGTCACAGTTATATTGCTGAAGTTTTATTTCATTTGAGTTAATAGCTACAAGATGTCATTATTGTTGTCAATGTCGTTGACCTATACACCGACAAAACAAATAAAAATCATAACAAAACATCAAACCTATATTTCCCGCAGGGTAAGTACATTTCGCCAGTTATGTTTAAGTCTAAGTTTAGTTACGAGCCTAAAATATTGCAGAAATTCGAAAATTCTGAACATAATGTAGTCTTAAAATCTGCAGTAGGAGCGCTGGCCGGATAGCACAACACACCAGCATTACTGACATCATACGTGGGGCTCTCGTCACCGCCAGGGTGCCAGCTGTTTTAGAACCCAATGGCTTGGTACGCGACGATGGAAGAGACCAGGATGAACATAATATCTTGGAAGGTGGGTAGACCTTTGATGTGGGATGCAATCATGTAACATGTGTAGACACCCTTGTGCCATCCCATCTACTTAGCACGGCGGACTGTGCTGGGGTGGCGTCTGTCGGTGCAGAAAACCTCAAACGGCGTTATATGTTTGACCCGTTTGGGGTTGAAACATTAGGTCCATGGGGTCCGAGTGCGCATAGAGTTTTTTGAGACATTAGCACAAAGCTCGTCGACTCTTCTCGTGACCAGAGGGCTGGCCTTTTCTTCAGCCAAAGAATCAGCATTGCCATCCAACGTGGCAATGCTGCCAGCGTTCTGGGCACGTTTCCCATTGACATCGTTGTTGATGAGTTTTTTGATGCACAATGAGCACTTTTTCCTCTCCCCTTTGGATGTAGGCTTGGTTTTTTTAGAATATTCTATTGTATATAAATTTTAATATATTTATGTTAAAATTAAAATCTTATTTCATTTATTTCTTTAACGATATATTTATCTCCTAATCATACCACATACTAAGAAATCTCAGCAGTTGTCTACACCCTGTACAGTTAACTACGTATCATACATCTTTAGTAAAGTGAGCATACTCGTTTCAGGCGTCACTTGATCGTAAACCGATTCTAACGTTACGTTTATTTATGACTTAAATATATCTTCTTCTATACAATAATAATAGTTATCTATACTTGATGTTATGTTATATTTTATGTTATATAATAGTATATAACACTAGCTTTTGCCCGCGATTTCGTCTGCGTAGCATAAGTACTTCGAATAACTTATTCTATATATCGCGCAATATTATGTTTGTGTGCGATACTTGAGGAACAAATAGTTCACGTAGAAGATTTCCGGGTTAAAAACTATTCTATGTCCTTCCCCGGTCTCAAACTATCTGTATACCAAACTTCATCCAAATCGATTCAGCGGTTTAGGCGTGAAAAGGTAACAGACTGATAGACAAACAGAGTTACTTTCGCATTTATAATATTATTAGTATATTGTAAGTATTAGTATGGATGAACAACACATCGATACAACGAACAGGTGCGACGAATGGAATCGACGATCGCCAAGCCACTATCTTGGCAACAGTAGGGGTAGCGCAAAGTCGAAGATAGGATAGGCGGTTGGGTCTTCAGGTGGCTTTGAACAAATAGGAGGTCCTTTGTTTCCACGAGCCCCGAAAAGCGCCACCTCCAGAAACCAACATCGTCGTAGGAGGTGTCCAGATAGCTGTCGAGTCGACGCTGAAACTTCGGGCCGCACTTCCAGCGGCTCTCCAGTTAATAGGCACCGCGAACGCACTGTCGTGGTTGTTGCCCAATCTGGGTGGGTTTAATTCCTCCTGCCGGAGCGGAGAGAATAACCTGACGGCCCGCAACTTTGGAATTCCGCGGAGATATCAAAGAGCAATGGCCGTCAGGGTGATTTGAGGATACCGTACAGTTTGTTTCGAAGCGGCAAGCGCCTCTTGGCTGGATCACCACCCTGGGATCTTGAGTCAATGTCTCTAAAGTGCTCGCGTCAATGTATAGGTGGTGTGGGGACGCGCTAGAGCGGGGCGAGTACCTCATGCCTCATCATTTCGAGATGTGTAAGGATGAGCTTCACCATTTCCTATTGGTGGAGAGGGAGCAGCGAATTTCGACCCAGAAGCGAACATGCTACTATAGTGGTGGTAAGACCCGTTTAGAGATAGTGGATGGAGAGACGGTATGGCGCCCTTACTTTCCGCCTGACACAGGTACTGTCTGGGCATGGGTGCTTTGGGCAGTAGCTGTGACGCATAATTCAGGCACCGACGCCCGGTTTCTGAATTATGCGGTACAATGGTGGCACATTGTGGCAACTGCCTAGACGACTCGGCGTAACACAAACACACCCTTGAAGAGTTTCGACAGTGCATCGCTGTGACCTCGTCGCGGCGGTCGGTGCTGCGGATAACCTTTCGCTTCCAATCGTGGTTCAGTCCATGGTTGGAAGCCAGAGCGCGTGTTACGCCGTTACCTCCTTCTGCGAGGAAGTGATCGTCGCGAAGGGAAAGTGGAAAGGGAGAAGGCAATCTCCCTGCCCATCCGTAGTAGATGCACTGGGCGCCAGAGGCCGCGCAACGATCTCCAGCCGCCATAGGATGTGGCCTGCAGATAACAGACTTGGCAGGCAGAAACTACAAAACGCCATCTGCTGCGATCCTTACATTTCATATCCTTCTCATAGAAATCACTCTAAGGGAAACTAAATGAAGTTATACTAACATAATGAAAACGCCAGAGAAACTTTTAGTTCAGTAAGTAAGCACATCACATATGATCAAATGCCTACATCCCTACATTTGTACGAGATTGCGATCGTGATAAGATCACGAATACATCAAGAGTAGGCACTAAATATGCAGACATACTCTTTCTAGTAGATATTCCAGGCCAACATTCAATCACGAAACTCGTTTAAAATCAAGTAGATTTGAATTAAAAGTAGGTGTGAATCGTTCACTTATAAATCAAGGGTGTATTTTAAATAGCCTTTCGTTGATAGCATGTCACATGTCTAGAGCCTCAGGGTGCATACGAGTATAAAATTGTAATTCTATCAGCAAAACGATTGTTAATTCCAAGACAAACGAAGTCATGTTAAAAAATTCCCGAATTTTTGACCTTTTGAATTTTATCACTGATAGAATATCACTTCCTATCGTCAGGAGCCTCAGGGCTGTCAGGTCTACTACGTCCTCGCTGACGAATACTCAAATCAGAAACCGACCACTGATTGACTGACTAGGCCTAGTTTTTTGATCCGTAGTTAACACAACCAATGATAAAATATTTAATAATAATATAATATAATAATTGTTTCTCCATAAAGTTTGAAACCATTGGTTAGCATATTTAACCATTGGTTGACTTAACTACGGATCGAAAAACTGAGCCTTACTGACCACTGACGCACTAACTAAACTTTGAAATCGAGACTCAAAATCTCACATTTCTGACAAATAATCTAGAATTCTAGGATATACTCTACTTCTCATACTCTACAAAATAACTACAAATATATGAGACTAGCGTATGAAGAGATTCCTACAGCCCGACTCCGCAACGTTACTATGACGGCGATGTACGAGTCACGCAGAGTATCCACCGTGACATTTCCGGCGTCTTGTCCATACTTCGACAAACGGTAAAGCAGTATTCACGGTTGTGACGCGTTTCAGATTTGTAATAGGTAAACCAATATTTTGTAATCTTGTTAATCTCTAATTTTCCTTTGTATCTTTTGAGCAATTTGAATACTTAGATTAGAAGGTAACTCCCGATTCTTGAATTGAGAATAGGTTAAATTTTTACTTTAGGCCCGTATTCCAGTATGATCATACTCGACTCAAACTCAAAATTGGCCACATCTACCAATCAACTACTAACTAATTACAACTCTCGAGTTTGGCATATAATTCTTCAGCTTGACACATGTGTACTCAATAGAGCAAGAACCCAGATCCCCCAGACGTTACTGAATTATTTCTATATAAAATGTGTGGTATGTTTTGAATGAAAATGAAAGTCCAAGTAAGCAAGTTCGAGTACGAGTACGTTGCAAATACATGCTAACACTATTCAAGTCCACTGATTTTGTGTTAAAAGAGTTCGATAACGTTTGGTATTACGTCTAGGATTTTGAACTTGAACACTTTATGTCAAAAAAAAAACAAGCCAACCAATCACAACTGTTCATTTTCAGTTTGAGTTGAGTTGAGCATGAGCATCTGGCATAATGCCAAGTTTTGACAGATTTTTATTCTAAAGTAGAGTTAGACAAATTTCAACTTCAAATTCTTGAATCGCAAACCGGGAGTGAGTAAGTTTGAAAAAAGATTTCTGCTAGCAGAAAGCAGACCTGTTTATCAAAAGAACCATTGAGCATTCTTATAAGTTTCCCAAACCAATAAGCATCCGGTCTACGGTACCAAACTTCTATGATGCTATCTTGCAGAAGCAACTGTCGAAAATGCCGAATATAACTTTATGAAGAGAGATTTGAAACAAAAACAAAACTTGTTGGCAGCTCAGTAAATACCTACATTATGCTAACGACTAGTTTTACGCTTCGCGGCGTCACCCGTGGTTCACCCTTTTACGGGTTGAGTTAATTTAACCGTTTTTGCTGGACGCCTTTATAAGAAACATTTTGGGTCTCGTCAAAGACAAATTATCGCTGGATACGGTGAACAATACAAATAATGATAATGCCACCAAACAATGGGACGTATCTCGTACAATATATGAGCATTTCTATTTGATGAGTTCTCTGATGTTGCTTTGATACAACGAATCTATTTTAAAACGACAAATTTGTTTTCACTTGTTCTGAATCTTGTTTTTTTTTTTCAATGATGTTTATTTTAACAAACACTTTATTACTTTAATGTTTTAATGGTAACATTTTTGTTTTAATCACTTGAGTTGATGAGGATGTAAAAATATATTTTGATTAGCAGAATAACCTATAAAAAATCGTGGCTGGTGAAGATCTGTAGTTTTTACCTACCGAGACCGATACGACAAAAGACAATGCTTATGTAATGGAAATCTTGTATTTCTATATATATTACATTCAACAAAAAAAAGAAAGGGATCGAGTAGGTATCGACTTAGGTAGGTACGATATAATAAAAATCTACCCTGCTATAAATAAATAAACATGGCCTACTAACTTATGTTTTACTTCTCATATTGATACTATTACATCCATTAGTTTAAACACAGATCTTACTTTCAGTCAGTACCAGTTTGAGTGACGCAAAAAGTTCGGCCATGTTTATTTTCTCGCCGTCAGCGAGATTACGAAGAATCCGATTGCGTTTTTACGATATTATAGTTTTGCGATTCGCGTGAACGTAATATACATATGATTCCTCATAGAAAGAGGGAAAACGTAGTAAACACTATGTTGGATTGAATATGGAACCGTTTTTATTTAATTGTGTTACTTTATAGTATTTTTTTTAAACGTAATTTTTAAACGTTAATAAAATTAAATAAATCTGTTTAATATATTATTCTCTATATAGAAGCTGTCAAACCGTCATTTTTATTTCTCAGGTAAATGTTATTGACCATCGAAAAATCAGCCCTAAATATAAACTAATTTCTCCTTACCGTACCTGAACTGAACTATCCAAAAATATTTAGAGAATTTTTCCTACATGTGTTATTTATATTTAAGCCCCGTAGAAAAGTTCTTCAGGCAATTTCCTTATTCCCGCCCTATATTATGACAATCTGGAACAAAGAGTATTGTAGCGCCATCTATCCTCATTTACAGTAAACAGTAAGCGAGTTGAGAGGACGAGAGAACTCACAAAGTGTGACCCTCTTTTCAAACTGCAGATGTTTCGCCAGCTATTAAAAGCAAACAGTATCGCTCCCAAACATTTTCACCATACAACGCCATCTAGGAGCGGAAAGCGAAATGAGGTGGAAACTTTAACGAAGAGGGAAGGCGTAGACTTTCCTTGTATTTCGAGAGGGTATTTTCATTGATCTCGTACTACAACGCCGTCTAGCGATGGAGAGTGAAAGGTTTTAAAGCTTTAATTATTTATTTATTAAGACTTCATGCAACATAAAAGTATATAGTTAAAATAAACATACTTAAATATGTACTATAATTAGTACTATATACAAAATAATATATATATAAATTAATAAAAAGGACGAGACGTATTATTGAGACGACTCTGCTATTCGTTTAGAAAATAGTGCCGCAACTTCCGCTTAAATGCATATTGACTGGTGGCCGTCCTGATATCGAGAGGTAGCGCATTCCAGAGAAGAATGGATCGAATATGAAAGGAAGAATGAACAAAATCAGAAGTATGAGAAGGACAGAGCAAGAGAAGATTGTTAGATGAACGCAGATTCCTAGCGTGTGAAGTACATATGAATTGAAAGTGAAGTATGAGATAAGAAGGAGGTGTGGGAGAGTTGAGTAGAGAGAAAAGCGCAGTCAAGGCGCGCAAATTTCTTCTCTGCCGAATGGGCGTCCATTTGAGTTCAGTTCTGCAGCTCGACACATGGCCATATTTCCGGAGGTTGAATATGAACCGGATGCAAACACTTTCATATAGATAGCACACGCGCTTTCAAACACACGGAAAACGTAGACTTTATTTCTATCTTTAAGAGCCTGGGTTTCGTTGGATGACAGACTTATCAGAGAGAAAGCGCTGAAAGCAGTCAAGTAGTTGTCTAATATATTGACATAAAAACACAAAAGTTTTATTGAAGATAACTTCCACTTTCAGTATATTAAACGAACGATGACGATGATAATGATGATACTGACGTAATTAGAGATTGCAGCACTAATTACTTGGAGATTAAAATAAATACACTCGTTGAAGCTGAACATAGATTTTAATGTAAAAAGGGCACCGGATACTGGATATAGATATAGAGAGTAGTGTTGATCACAACAAATAGTGATGTGCGGAATACAGACTAAAACTAAAGTAGGAAGGCGCTAAATTTAAATATTCAACAGATACGATCAATGGGTTGTATCATCATTATCATCATCATCAGTATACTAATGTTTCCACGGCTGGGACACAGGCCTCCTCACTATGAGAGAGGGGATGGGGCGTAATCCAACACCCAATCCTGGTTGGTGAATGTCCGATGTCTTCGAATGTTTGGTTCTAGCTAGGACATGCCGGTTTCCTCACGATGTTTTCCTTTACCGTATAATCCTACATAACTCTACAAATAAATTATGCGAATGTGAGTTTGTCCGTTTATTTTTTTTTTACGCTTTCAAGCCTTAACGGACTTGGATGAAATTTGGCATATGTATAGTTATACCAGAATCTGGATTAATTAATAACATTTCATGCCGGTAATGTTGCCATGGGATAATAAATCACTTTTCACGCGATCGAAACCTCGGACAAACCTAACGTCGTGAAGTATCTCTGCGACGTAATAAAATAACATAATGACATCACGCCTATAGCCGTGCCCGTGGCTTATTTATTTATTATTTATTTAATACTTCATGCACAAAAACGTACAGAGGCGGACTTAATGCCTTAGGCATTTTCTACCAGTCAACCTTTGGGTGATGCAGAGACAAATAGTGGTAGGTGCAATATGGAAAGTAAATCACGACAAGGTGGGTTTATTCAAATACAAAGATATACATACATACAATATATATTTAAACAAATAAACTAAATACACGAATATACTTAAACCGTTAGTAGTAGCAGATATTTGGCTTCGCTCCCGTGAACTGCCTACCCTACCCTACTTACCTTTCTACATTATTTCGTGGAGAATATTAACACCGCCATTCAAACAATGACGTCAAATGCACAACGCCATCTATCGAAGAGTTAAACTGTCCGAGTATCTTAATTACGTGTGTTGTGATATTTTACTTCGTGAACACTAACTTTTGAAAGAGTGTATCGATTACGATGAAACAAAAACTAATTAAGCAAAAATTTTATGTAAAAGAGTTATCTACATTAGTTTCGTACATTTTATGTGATGCGTGCACAACTAAACAGATAAACAGACACCCGACAAACAGACAAAACACCAAAAATGCTGGGTTCTGTTGTTTATCCTGTAACACCCTGTCTTTTTTTTGGATATATTTTTGAAGTACAAAAACGACTTTTCTACAGATTTATTATGTGTATGTATTGGTAGGGTTGGGCAGAGGTGCACCTGTTGTACCTTTGCTTAATCTCACGTAGGGATCCACAAGAGAACAAAGGTTACCGACGTAGCCCGACGAATAGCCAAACTTACGTGGCAGTGGGCAGGGCATATTGCTCGCAGAACGGATGGCCGTTGGGGCCGAAAAGTTCTGGAGTGGCGACCGCGTACCGGAAGAAGTTGCGTTGGAAGGCCTCCCACTAGGTGGAACGACGACCTGGTCAAGGCAGCGGGAGTCCGGTGAATTCAAGACGCACAGGATTATCAGTGTGGTGACGCTTGGGGGAGCCCTATGTCCAGCAGTGGACATCTTTTGGCTGAAATGATGATGAATAAGGATCGAACCTATTGCTATCAACCGGGCTAAAATCCAGACTGCGGAGTCATACTGATAAATTCCAGATGAAAAAACCTATTAATACTTTGCCCGACCCGGGCATCGAACCCTGGCCTTCATGCTCAGCAGTACAACTTGCCTTCACTTGACCAATGCGGCAGATAAAATTCTTACATTTTATAATGCAGATATGCCTGATTTAAATCTATTAAGTACTGCACTGCGACGCTATGCAACACAGCAACTCAGTAAGATTTGAAATACAATAGAATCAAATCTTATTCTTTATTTCCAATTCATAAAATATGTACACACTTAAACACGAAACAACCAACCAACAAATGCAGAAATGCGTCATTTAAATCTATTTAACACTGCAATGCGACGCTATACAACATAGCAACACAGTAAGATTTGAAATACAATAGGATCAAATCTTCTTTTTTACCAATTGACAAAATATGTAGTTAATTACTTTTTTTGTCTAAAATTATTACTTATCGTATTATTAACACTAAACAAATCTAAACTATTATCCTCCACATCGCTGTGATTCTAGAATGTGCCCAGAAGACTATGGCAATGCTTCCTTGCCACGTTGAATGGCAATGCTGATTCTTTGCGCAAAGAACGAGCCAGCCCTCTGGTCACGCACACTGTCGATCAGTTGGCGAGAGATCTCCTTAAAAAGGAGAGGTGCACTCGGGCCCCATGACCCAAGCATTTCGACCCCAAACTGCTGAAAACTGTAATTACCTATTAAGTTACTGTATTTGCATCGCTTGAAGGCCTCAGCAGCCGCAGCAGCAGCCTCAGCGCTGCCCGCCGTATTAGGAACATGAGATGACGCAAGGGTGTCGACACAGGTTGCGTCCCACACAAGAGGCCTACCCACCTACCAACGTCATGCCATCTGGTCTCTTCCACTCGTCACGTGCCAGGCCGCTAGGTTCTAATACAGCTGGTACGCTGGCGGTGATAAGGGCTTGAGGAATAATGTCGTTGATGCTGCCGTGTTATGCGACCTGCGCTCTTGCAGCAAGACAGGACATGGTGCACCGATGTGTAGCAAACAATGTGCGCCCAGGCGCAGACAGGTCGCGAGCCGAAACAAAGAATCATCCAACATAGTGCCTATAGTGGATGACGGGAGTGCTGAAGTCACAAACCCAACGCCTATTCCCCCACAACCAGCAGACGCGTACGCTCAGCAGTACTAGACGATATATTTATAAGGTTATTCCGTATAATACTATAGAATACTACAGAAGTGGCGCATCCCATCGTCTCTGGGAGGACAGGTTGTCGGGCTGATCCGTACCGGGACAAGGTATTTTCCAATCGTTCAACGCCCGATGCGTTGAACGATTGGAAAATCAAATAATCAAATAGCGGTACCTCAAAATCAACCAGTTGTTCCTGGTTAATTTATCAGTACCATGGACCGAGGAGAGGAAGGCAGGTAAGCTTATACTTGAAATTTTGCGGACGCCGAAGCTAACCAGGCGAATGGGAAGCGTGGCTTGCTGGCATGCTCGGACGTCCAAGGCCACATTTAGGATAGATGAAAGTGTTTTCTTTATAATTTTGTCTACTTTTTCTAAAAGTTGTGGGTGTTTCCATAAATGAGAGTAGCGAAGGCTACTTATAAATAAATAGTATCAAATAATATTACCAATATTTTTTCACGAGATATACAGGAACGGCTGATCTTGGTGAAAACATTATCCAGACAGACAATTTACTTTTATTGGCATATTAGGTGTTTTGCTTGATGGGTCATATATGGTCATATGGGTGCTGCATAGAGCTCTCTGTTGTAATAATGCAATACTTGAATTACTTTGGTATTCTTAGGCTCCAATACAACCATTTAAAGACAGTACATTAGAGGTTTACTAAGCCAAAAGATTGTAATGTAATGTTAATAATGTAGATTAAAAAAAAAAATCCACAACCATTTTACAAAATCGCCGCAAGTTTTCCCTATCACCACACCGCATTAAGCATCTCGGATCGTTTACAATAAATCACTTAAATCTGCGACATTAATCAAACAATAACCAGTAGAAATTGGATCCTCACCTCATCATAACCTTTTAGAGATCCTTTGTGAGCTAAAGAGCTCTGACATAACGTGTTATCAAATAAAAGAAAGGTGTGAATTTTCACAGGCGGTTATTGAGGCCCCTCCTACCTAAGATGGCGCCATCCCCTCCACTTACCAAGTAGCCAGTAGCGTGAGAGCATCTCATCTCGTTCATACCTACAGCCACCGCGGACGATCTCTTGGCACCACCTATTTTCGGATGCAATTAACATCCGACAAACCTTTCCGGCAAACCTGAAGCTAAGTTTAGTGTGGGTTTTAATCTGCGCGGTACACGTTTGAATGTAAAGTGAAGTGACATTTTACAGAAGCGTTATATCCTATAACTGGCCATTACGATAATGAAGTTATAACTACATAGTTTTAAGATGGATACGATAGAAGATATTTCAAGCACTTGTGAAAATGAATACATTTCTAACGCGGCAAAAAATAGTGTGTTGTGTACTGCCGAAAGAGACTCTAGTTATGACTGTGAATCGGAAACCGAATATGACAGTGAAAACGAAACAATAGATATCTGTGATAACAGTGAACAATCAAGCCATCGAAATTCAGAAAACAAAAATATAAAATCCGTGATAAATCCTTTACTTAATTCAGATAAATTATGTTTTTTCGAACAGAGTCGAGTGATATTTCCAACCAAGACATTTGAGAGTATTAGAAATCTATGTAATAGCAGTGACACTGCCCATAATAGTACAAAAGATTCATTGAACAGTGTGATACACGGCAAAAGTAAAACGTTTCTTATAGATAGTATATTAGGTAATAACAAAAGTAATAGTACTAAACTCGTTAGTAACTTACGTCCGGACGACGTTGAAGACTCCGAAGAAACCACTGACGAACATAATGGTAAGCAGATTGAGCTATCTGGCTTCATTATTAAAAGTATGCTACAGGTACCAGCTTAGTGCTATCCTAAATATTTATTATTCATATACTTTTTTTTTCTTTTTATTGTCAATAGGCTCACGCTTGACCACTATCTCACCTGATGGTAAGCGATGATATGGTCGACGGTGAAGCACGCTTGCCTAGAAGTAACCTATTCACTTTTGACTTAAAGACCCCTAGATTGTAGCTATCGGGAAACACAGACTCCGGCAGGGAATTCCACTCCTTCCTACGCATAATAAAAGTGTCTGCAAAACGTTTTGTGCGTATGGGAGTGATGTCCATCATGAACTGATGACGCATCGCCGTGCGTCTGGTTGATGGAACGGGCTGGGCGGAATTAAATCATGCAATTCCATCGCACACTCCCCGAAATGTAACCGATAAAAACCGACAAGCTGGCAACTCGGCGACGATGTTCAAGGCTTTGGAGCTTTGATTTGACCAGTGCCTCATTGCCGATAAGTCTCTTGGCCCGCTTTTCGATCGACTCATCGACTGATACCTACTTACCCAGGCCGACGGTTGGAGACTGCTGAATCAGCAATGAGATTTGATTTACTTATGAATAAACTAATTAATCAGCTTCCAAACGATCATTCCTTTTTTATCCAATAATGATTTCCAAAGTCTACCAGCATTAGTTTGCAAACGAGTTTGAGCTTGTGAATGAGTTTCATGTAGACATAATTTAATTTTTCAGTAAAAAAGTCCTTACAAAGTATCTTTTTGGATTTGTCGAAAATTACAAAGAAAATAAAATTCATTGAAACGATTCTCATAAAATTATATAACATCTGGGGAAGGCCAAAGGAAGTTTTCAAGTCTCGTCAACATAAAATTCGTTTTTTTACTGAATTCCTGAAAACATGGAAAGCGTAGAAGCTATACGTACCTAACAGAATTTATATTAAAAAAAAACAACATCACATTTCCAAACATTTTTACTCCTTATGCACATTTAAAGTAATATTTAGATAGAAGAATCTTTGCCATTGCACCCGAGGCAGAATATAAACCCAAGCCGAAGGCGCGGCCGTTATGGAGTCGAATGACTGCAATGAAAAAAGTACACTTATATCAAACGAAGTTTCTATCGCTTAGTGCATATTAATATAGTACCAAATTACATTTCTTATATTTGAAATGTTTTTACTCAGAATGTTCTTCATTTGATATACCACTCTAAACAATTGCAAACAAATAAAAACTGAGATCTTTTTTGGAATATTTGTCATTTTGATTTTTTTTTGTCGTAAAACGTGTAGCTTATATGTCACTCTCGTAATAACGAAACGATTCATCAAAATTGTATCAATGCTAATGAGCAGTTTTGGCGCTACGGTGGAACATAAGTTAATACAAACAAACAAACATACATAAATATATATATAGTCTGCTAAAACTATAACTCTTCCTCTTGGCTATATGGGGTTATTTGGGAAATAAATAGGCCTAGCCTCAGATTGAGTGGCATTCAATCTGAATAATATTTTTTGTCAATAAAATTGTATAAACTGATGCACCGTCTATCCTTTGATATATTCCTACTGAGGGTTCGTAAACTAAACAATATATTCCTACTGAGCATCAACCTAGTGTCCTAGGAGATCCCCGTAGCTTTGTATAATATTGTATTATCGATCCATGCCAGTTTTTGTAAACAAATTTAAGTTATTTTAAAATTAATGAGAAAGACATCAACGAGCGAAATTTATATTTTATTTTGCTAAACTCCATTTGAAATAACATTAGAAATGTTTCCAAATCTTTTTACAGTTCTTTCAACCGATTTTGAGTTCTATCCCGTAGACATAAGGATGACATAAAAAGCAAAAACATGTTGCCAAAACCAACTTTTTATTACAGCTATCATTTGTCGTATCACCAACGCAAAAGAAGTCAAAATCGGTTGAACGGGCTGTAAAATGGACTAATTTAAACGTCCAATGCTATCGCAAATGGAGTATAAACATACCAACGGTTTGATCTCATGATCATTCTCCTGCCCTTACCCCAATTCATTTGGAGTCGGCGTATGTCCTCTTCTTCCGTAATATGTACTTTTCTATTAGCCATTTAGCCGTCATCCAAAAAAAACCGTTATTTTTTTAAAAACCGTAAAAGTTACCCGCTGCCCAGCCGTGTCATCTTGCACAAAGTTCATCCATCGTATCTTTGGTCTTGCCCTGTTCTCTTAGTTAGCCACCCACATTCAAATTTAGAATTCTCTTCACAAAATTTTCTCCAATCCTTCACACCGTATGCCCATACCCATTCCCAACCACACCAGAAATGTTCAGTCACCATTACCACTTCAGACTTTTTTCTATACTTAGACACAATCATAGCTGATCTAATGATTGACACTGTTGAAAAGTCGTTAGGGATGCAGAAATTTATAAAAAAAAACTTAAACTGAATAAGTTTTCACCCCTATACAGGTTGAGCTTTAAGTGGGCGTGAATGGTCAAACCTTTCGGTTCGGCAATAGAGGAATAGCGAAAAACACTCAAAGGAGTCACGTGGCCGATTTTGATGAATACTAAAACTATATCATTAGATTTTTGAAAAATCTATATTCCTAGCCAGGAATCGACCCCGCCAGTTTTGAAAAAACTACAAAAATTACAACCGACTTCCAAACAAAAACACTACAAAGTAAAAAATAACTTCAATTTCGGAAGTCGGTGTTTCTGTTTTCGTTTCTTCGTTTTTTGACACCGACTTCCGAAATTGAAGTTATTTTTTACTTTGTAGTGTTTTTGTTTGGAAGTCGGTTGTAATTTTTGTAGAAAAGTTTTTTATTTTCCACTTTTTAGTTGTGGTACATAATAGACCAGTTCTATAGGCTAGGTACCTACGCGTATAGTGCCGAAATTGAAGCTAGAATAGATTAACCCAAGACATGAAACTTATACAAAATCGGTGCAATGAAAGTATACCAGGGTGAACTGTTCACACCTGCGTACCCCTTTAGAGCGTATCAGTGTGATGTTATGTTATGAAATGGTGTAAACAATAAACAGACATGCGATTAGATCTATCCCGAGTGATTTGCCGTCATTTATTGAAGAGTTCTGATGTATTTCTCCGAAGTTCTTCATCAGATCTTGATGAAAATTAAATGGGACCACACGACAAGCACCAGCTTTCAATTAAAAAAAGAATCATCAAAATCGGTTCACCCAATGAAAAGTTCTGAGGTAACAAACACAAAAAAAAAAAAAAATACAGTCGAATTGAGAACCTCCTCCTTTTTGCGAAGTCGGTTAAAAACGCATGCTCTCTTCCTCCCACCTTCCTCCAGACAAAGCTTTTTATTTATTCAAACGAAGTGACATTTTTTATAAGTCTGACTTAGAATATGGATCTTATACATTCATTTAATATTCATTTTATCAGTATCATCAACTTCAACGTGTCCGGAGCTGAGCGCGCTGAACGACGCAGGGCTGCTTGCTGGACATGCGTACGCGCACTGGCTGGCTACACATCAACCCTCTGCTGCACTTTATGGTAAATATACAAAACATAACTCTGTTTTATAAGACACAATATTTTGCAGGATCACACACACATTCACACTAATATTATAAAGGCGATAGTTTGTGTGTGTGTGTGTGTTTGTTACTTCTTCACGCTCAAAAGGCTGGACGGATCTAGATCAAATTTGGCACAGAGATAAATTATAGTCAGGAATAACACATAGAATACTTTTTGTCCCGGAAATATGTTCCATCGGCATAATTTTCGACATTCACGTGGACGAAGCCGCTGGCAGAAGCTAGTAATAATATATATTAGACTATTCGCTTTTGCAAAGTTTCCTCAATGCTAGATGCTGTAACCTTGTCATGGTTTTGAGACCTTCTGCTTACTCCTACTTTTAGCAATAAGCATGACTTCCATGAATTTGGATCAGCGACTAAAAAAGTACTGATGAAGTAGAAGATTAATTGGTCACGTTAAAGGAGCTAGCCACAAATTATATTTTCCAATTAAATTACCTACTAAAGTGGCGAAATAGGCCTCAGAAACACTGATATTCTTATATAATATGACCGATATCTCGTAAAATGACAACCGAAACATGACCGTGACAAAGGAGAAGAGATGCCTGCAGACAGGCCTGTACTTTCAACAACGACATCGAACTTACAGGTGACTCGCTTTTTCCCGCGACATGGCTTACTCATAAACATTCTGCAACAAAATATGCAAATGATAGTGAAAACCGTATCAAAATTAGTTGAGTGATTTAGAAGAAATATGCTCACATTAACTCACATACAGACAGGCTAATTAACAACTTTAATTTCATTCGATATTTGTCATATTTTGTGAAGATATAAAATATGACAAATTGCGAACAGTTTAGTGACACGGGTACAAAAAAGTAGATAACGCTTTCAACTAATAAAAACATTTAAGAAATAACCGTGACACCCAAACACGTTGAACTACAATTACAATAATATTATACAACCACAATTACAAGTAACGTTAATATGCGTGCGTGTTACAATCGCGTGCTGCTACACCCGGTGTGATACTTCGCACGCCTAATTCGCACGCAATCATCCCTCTCACATAATATTTAATTAACTATTTATTCATCATTATTATCATTGCTCTAACCACATGAGTTATAATGCTACCGAACACGTTAGTAGTTTTAATAGAAAATTGCGAAATTGTGACCCAAGCGATGAAAACGATTACCGTCATTAATTTGGTAGAATAGGTAGATACTAGGGCCTTATTCATAAAAACCTCTGTGTTTTTTATCAACTGAACAATAAATTCTAAATTCAAATTGTCATAAAAAAAACAATATAGAATGTGCCACGCAATCACTAAACAGTGCAGATTTTTTTAATAAATAAGGGTGTAAGTGTTAATTTTGATCTGTATAGACATCTTAGACTCGTATCACAAAAGCTTACTCTAAACTCGACTAGCATTACTAACTAGTTGTAACCTATCAAGCAATATGATAGTAGATAAGTACACATATTGGAAATCTTTACTCAGAAATGTCGATGTTTGGTGAAGAAGCATGCACACTCAACTGACTGCAATGTAAATAACATAAACACCTCCAAAAATTCCATTGACCATCTCTGATGTGATGACTGATGAGTTTGACGGTGAATCATACCGTAAGTCAAATATCATACGTTCAAGTAAATCTGTGTATTTATCATCAGTTTTGTCACATTTGTTGGCTCGGCAGCGAGAAGGAATTTCGGTGGCTATAAAATTAGTGTGAGTCTGTAACGTCCGGGAATAGCCCGGGGGTCCAACATGGTCCAACACAAACTTTCTATGTCAACTTGACGCGACACAACCACGTTGACATTTGACATTCTTTTACTGCATGTTATGTTAATCAGAATATGAATGTCACGATTATGCTAGTACTGTTTTTAAATTACAACTTATCAATCGAATTGAAAACAACAAAATGTTCCCTCAAAAATATGAACTCTGAAGCACGTCATCCTTTTAAGATCGTGATGAAACTGTTTTATCAGACAAACAAAACGTGTTTAACTGGATACAGCCGCAAATTGGGCCATTATCAGTCCTCAAAAAGAACTATTTGTATTTCGCAACTCGACAATAGAAAAACTTTTGCAAGATCTTAACAACAGGAAATAGGCAATAAAGTAGATAATCATCTGTGAATCTGTGATGATATAAAATTCAGCGACACACGCAAGCGTGTCTTGTAAAATCTGGTGTTAACACGATGTGTTGACCGTTCTAACTAATTGTAACGCCCAACAACTTGGTTACACATAGCGTTACGGTTCGCGCGATTAGGCCGAGGGCACATTCGACGAAATGTCGCCAGTACTCGCCAGCCGTCGGACGGTGGTCGCGACTTCGCACCGAGGTGTCGGCAAACAGCTGCCGCGACGATAATTACCAACAAAGCTCTGGTGTTTGTGCATCGCCTTAACGCGGACCCTGCTGTGATCGAACTGTATCCAGAAAATGAGTTTACACCATGTCACACTACATACCGAGAAGAGAGACTTTGTCAATACTGCCGTTGGATTTTATAGAAATTCTTAAATGGTAGCTCATATTTAGATACATAGACACGTTATATTTACTTAACCTTTTTTTAAATATTATCTGCAATGAATATAATTTAGGTCCTATCAAAGCAAACTTATAGAAAGTCGAGGTAAGACATCCCCAAAAGAAGATGCGTAAGTAACAGAAAATTGCATTGCGACTAATGATGCTTAAATATTGCTAGCTCTAGATGACCATAAACCACAAAACAACCCATGGATAGAAGAAGATACATGATTTTTTCATTTAACTGTGAGTAAAACGTGTTACAGAAGGAATGAATATATAACGAAACAGTGGATGCAATATAAAAAAATAACTTCCAAGTCAGGCTAAAGATAAACAGGGCTTGTTTTAAAAATATGCGAGATTTTCATAAACATATTTTGAGGAGGCTTGTGTCCCGGCAATGGGAACATTAAAAGGCTGAATGATGGTGATGATTTTAAAAACTGCTTTTGCTCGTGGAAAGAACAACTTACGCCAAGGAAGTTTTAGCCAATTCGTCAAAATCAAAGTCAAAAAAACCGGTCAAGTGCGAGTCAAACTCGTGCGCTGAGGGTTCCGTACATTCCGATAAATTAAGCTAGTCCCCTTAATTGTATGAGCGCCCATACAACTCGGAGGACTATCTTAATTGGCGTCAACTATGTTTGTATGGCGACACCCTTTAATTTTCAACAATTTTATTTTTTGCAAATTTTCCTTTATTTGTGCTGCTTTACTTGTACTTTTTCCAAATTTCGAGATTCTAGGTCAACGGAAAATACCATATAGGTTTTCGACCCAAAACCTATAGAGAACTTCCGGTTGACCGAGAATTGTCAATTTGGTTAAAAACAAGGTCTTACAGCGCAAGCAAAGGGAAAATTCCGTAAAAAATGTCGAAAATTAAGGTAAATTTCGGTACTCAGGACCTTGATTTTTATACACCTAATAGGGACTATAGACCTCAGTATCTGGTATAAATTTTCAACTTGCTAGGTTCACCCGTTCCTGAGGAAATCGGTGGTGACACACGGACAGACAGACGGACAAGAGAGGGTCCTATCTTATAAGGGTTCCTTTTTTAACTTTTGAGGTTCGGAACCCTAAAATGGACTTTTCGTACATGATTATTTTTCATACCACGTTCAAAATGCCCTGAAAAACCAGGATGATCGTAAAACTTACGTAAATAGTTAACAGTCGGTTAGCACGACCATCGCACATTCACCGACCACAATGCTGTGTTGACACGCGAGATGTCAAACCGCGCAGGCGCTGCACAAACAGACAGATTGTGTTTATAGCCACTTAACGAGAACCTGTGATAATTCCGATTAGTGTTCGAAAAAACTTTACTACGTATTTGTTTTAGCGAGAGCAGCTACTTCGTGTAAATGCCTTTAAAACCTAGAAAATATGAATTTGCAATTTTTATTCACACTTACAAAACTTACAGGATTTCTACCAAATTGCTGATCATGTAATTTTCTTTGTAGATGACAAGAATAACAGAAGACCTCGTCGAGCTGGGCCAGAGAGAAAGCCACGGCAAGCGTACAGCGCGAAGCAACTTGAGCGACTAGAAGCCGAATTCAAAATCGACAAGTACCTCAGCGTGTCGAAAAGAATGGAACTGTCAAAAGCTTTAGGCCTTACGGAGGTACAAATAAAAACGTGGTTTCAAAACCGGAGAACAAAATGGAAAAAGCAGTTGACTTCGAGATTGAAAATAGCTCAGAGGCAGGGGTTGTTCCCGGGGCAGATCTTCGGACATGCCCCGCCGGCGTATTCACTGTTGAATCCGTATGCCTACGCGCCTCTTAGCTGTGTTTTTACGCCTGTAACATTGCCGTCTTCACCGCCTTAGATGAATTACTAGCTGCATTTTGAAGCAGACAAATATTTAAATAATTATAATGTATAAGATTTGCGCAGACCCCACAAGTAACATGGGATAAAGGGAGGAAGATGATAAATCTAAATAAAAACTTTTTCACAAATAAACCGACTTCAAAAGCAAAACACTAAAAGTGCAAAGTAACTTTCGTTTCGGAAATCGGTGTCTTTTGTACCTACCTCTTGTTTTTATTGTTTTTCAACACCTACTTCCGAAACAAAAGTTATATTTGCACTTTTTAGTGTTTTGCTTTATGAGTCGGATTATTTTTTGTGAAAAAGTTTTTGTTCTTCTCTTTTTAGTTTAAGCCCCTTTCTCTAAAAAGTGGGCAAAGTAAAATACCCATAATGACTTAATTTACACATTCGTGCTATTTGTCGCTAAGGAGTTCGGTTGTATGTTCCATATCTTGAAAACTGCTGAACCGATTTTAATGAAATTTGCACTGTTCTCTAAGATGAGAGATACTTAATCCATGATGATCAGTAGTTTCGGAAAAATGCGTAGACAAACATACAAACAATTATGAAATTTTGCACACTAGTTTAGAAGCCCATACAGAGCCACAATGTGAATATTGTGCAATTCCAACAATATTACATACATACGTGTGGAATTAATCTCCTTTTTTTTGAAGTCGGTAAAAAGGTTGAAGTTTTCAGTCAAAATGTATTTGAACCAGTGAACGGAAATGTTTATTTCCGTTCACTGAATTGAAGTCAATCTTGTCTGTTCATTTCATCTTTTCTGGTTCCGTTTTCAGAGTCATCATTTAAATCGTTTTCGTGTTTAATCATGCTAGGCTTGTACGGCGTCTCATTCTAATCGAACCCAAAGATGTGGAATATCGATGTTTCCTCATTCATAAGCCAATAAAACCATTCCATACTCTGTCCACTGCGAGTCTCATTGATAATTCCATACATATTTGGACGCGTTGTAAATAACTTCACACTGATTTTAATAACCTAACATTTCATCATTCAAGTACCAGGTTTGGTCTATTTTCGTCTTGTTTAAGAGCGTGTAAGCGTGTTAAATATTTTGATTGCCTTGCGAACTGTACATAATTACTTAACTTGCTACTTTTGTCACTTCCAAATCGTCCTATATCAGAGGTGTCAAATATAACACGCATAAGAATATTCTGTTGTCTCTACGTTAAAGTAGTAATAACTTTAGGTTATGTTAGAACATGTTGTTTATAAATAATATGCTACTAGATATTAAGTATAGTTATTGTAGATTTATTATATATGTAGTACATATCTCTTTATAAGTTTAAATTTGTCCAAATTGTAAATCGTAATTGTAAATAATTACTTCTAAACTTAGCAATAATATAAAAAGCAATATCGTATGCAATAAAATATTAGTTACAGTATAAAATTTACTTATTTTAATTAACTAAAGAAACCTAGTTTCTGACTGCCTAAAATTTTGCTTCTTATAAAACGACGGTGTATGGTTATTCTCTTTTTAAAAAACACTGCCCCACACTAGGAATTTCTTCCTGTATCGTGGTTGCGTTTACAAACATATAAACTCACATACACAAACACCCAGAGCCAGAGAAGAGGATTAAAAGATTCTAAAATATTTATAATAAAAAAATAGAATTAACTGAATTAGCTTAAGAGGGCTGAAGAGCGGTGCGATTTTTATAAATAAGGGTGAAAGGATAACAAACTTATTGTTAAACTAAGTGTTGGTGGTGCAGTGTGCCCGAGGGTAGTGGCTGTCGCAGTCAGCTCCGCCAAGACCCAGGGTGGCAGCTCGAAGGGCGCCTAAAGCTCCACCACGAGTCCACGCCACTCCTGCACTGTAATACATAAAATCAAACTATAATAGCAAGTTGGTGCATGGAATGCTATGAGATGGAAATAGTGCTTCGAAAGACAGGACACAACAAAGGCGACTCACAAGTCCACAATCAAAGACTGCTATACAATAACCCCTGATTGTTTAAGAGGAACGCACGAGAAGTGCGTTCTAATTTTAAAATAATATTATCTAACAAATCTTTAGTGCCTTTTCACACGCCCTGTTTGCAACCGGGGCGTGTGAAAAGGCGCCATAGTACATACTATAGATGTAGATACCTAGTATTTGTTTTTAATCTACATGAATAATTGTTAATCCAAATGGGAATTATATTGCCGCTAGACATTTCTCATTGAATATCATATTCACAAATGCAGAGGAGCAGCTAAGGATGAAACAAATTAAATCTATATATATAAAAGCGAAAGGTCACTCATTCACCTATCACAAAATATCGAAAACCGCTTGACGTATATTAAGATTAAATTTGGCAGGGAGATTCCTCAAGTGACGTGAGTGCGCGCTAAGAAAGGATTTTTGGCAATGCCACCCGTTAGAGGGTAAAAAGGGGATTGCAAGTTTTTTTGAAAATTCTACAGTTTGTAAGTTGGACACGTGAAATTTTAGGTTTATGCTGTTGGTTGATAAAAAAGCTATATGTATTTATTGGTTTTTGGAAATCCCACCCCAAATGGGATAAAAAGGGTTGAAAGTTTGTTTGAAATTTCTACAGTTTGAAAATTGGACACGTGAAATTTTAGATTTATGCTGTTGGTTGATAAAATGAATTTACGTATTTATTGGTTTTTGTTTATTCCACCCCTGACGGGGTAAAAAGGGGGTTGGAAGTTTGTATGAAATTTCTACAGATTGTAAGTTGGTGATATTTGAAACACACGTGAAATTTTAGATTTACGAGGTTGGTCGATAAAAAGAATTTATGTATTTATCGGTTTTTGCCAATTCCACCCAAAAGAGATACAAAAACAGTTGAAATTTTGTATGAAATTTTTACAGTTTGCAAATTGGACACATGACATTTTTAGATTTACGCCCTTGGTTGATAAAAAGATTTTTGAAGGGTTTTACTGTACCGAGCTTCTTTTTATGATGTACAGGAACACTATGAAAGGATTTTTGGAAATTCAACCTTTAAGGGAGTGAATTAAAAAGTCATATATAGGATAAACTATGGATCACGCGAACAAAGTCACGGGCGAAGTGCTAGTAAGTATTTAAAGCTACTTACTGCCAAACTGGCAACCAATACCAGTTGCCATCGCGTAGATTCCGAGCCTGCTTATTCCCCACACATAAGGCTCTGTACAGACAAGGCGTGGACCGTGGTCGCAGCGCCAACAACGCATAACGCGCCATTTTGTTCACAGCAGTAATAGAAGTGGTCGGTGGAGTCTCGTGTGCATCCCTCTTTACTCGAAACACATCGTCAACGTTGACTGTGTCACCGCCATTGTCCACCATTTGCATCACTTGAGGTTGTTGCGGATTCTGAGATATTAAATGGAATAAGTTAAGTAAGTGTTTAGTTGGAATAAGGATTGAATGAACTTAAGTGATCTGTTTACCGACCTAACTGTTATCTATATATATAAAAATGAAACCCGTTTTCCGTTGTCACGGCATCACGCGTGAACTGCTGGACCGATTTCGCTAATTCTTTTTTTGTTGTGTTTGTTATTGTTAGGAGAAGGTTCTTATGAAAGAAAAATTAAAAAAAAAAAAAGAATTGTAGATAGGTAGGGTAGGGTAGGGTAGGGTAAGGTAGGGTAGGGTAGGGTAGGGTAGGTAGGGTAGGGTAGGGTAGGTAGGGTAGGGTAGGGTAGGTAGGGTAGGGTAGGGTAGGTAGGGTAGGGTAGGGTAGGTAGGGTAGTTAGGGTAGGGTAGGGTAGGGTAGGGTAGGGTAGGTAGGGTAGGGTAGGGTAGGTAGGGTAGGGTAGGGTAGGTAGGGTAGGGTAGGGTAGGGTAGGGTAGGGTAGGGTAGGGTAGGTAGGGTAGGGTAGGGTAGGTAGGGTAGGGTAGGATAGGTAGGGTAGGATAGGGTAGGTAGGGTAGGTAGGGTAGGGTAGGGTAGGGTAGGGTAGGTAGGGTAGGGTAGGGTAGGTAGGGTAGGTAGGGTAGGTAGGGTAGGTAGGGTAGGTAGGGTAGGTAGGGTAGGTAGGGTAGGTAGGGTAGGTAGGGTAGGTAGGGTAGGTAGGGTAGGTAGGGTAGGTAGGGTAGGTAGGGTAGGTAGTGTAGGTAGGTAAGTAGCCAATTGACGGGAGCGAAGCCCCGGGGGTCAGCTAGTGTTATAATAAATAGTCAGTCTCATGGTATTCAGCCAAGTTAATGGAGGCCGTAAACCTATCAGTAGAAAAATATTAACTCAAATAAATATAGATATAGCCTAAAAGAACCAGACTGAAAACTCTTTTTAATTCAATGCGTTAGCATATTGCAGTACTTGTGGGTTAAACTCCATTTGAAATAACATTAGACATGTTACCAAATCTTTTTACAGGCCGTTCAACCGATTTTGAGTTCTATCCCGTTAACATAAGGATGACATAAAAAGCATAAACCTGCTACCGAAACCAACTGTTAGCTACCATTTGTCGTATTACCAACGCAATAGAAGTCAAAATCGGTTGAACGGGCTGTGAAATGGGCTAATTTAAACATCTAATGTTATCGCAAATGTCTAAATTGTAGAAAATATGGATTACAAAGTGTTTTAATTTATAACTTTCAACCTCTTAAAGTTGTTGTTACTTGTTCTACAATACATTCAAGGAGAAAACATAAATATGTTGCGCCAACCTTAAATAAATTGGGATAAGGATATAAAAATGATGATGAAGTTTCAACCAATATTACATTTAAATAAACTCACCATAGTTATACACATGAGCACTTGCAGAATAAACATCCCAAACGACAAGAAAGCAATCCCCGTCAGCGATATGTCGAAGAGATCAGCCAAGCCCAATCCGTGGTGGTCATGATCAGAGTATTCCTCCACCACATGTGGAGTCTGCACAGCTGCTGGATGGTGGTAGAGGGGCGGCGGGGGTGGAGGCATCGAGTACTCGTAGCCACCACCTGATAATGAGGGGGAAACTGCGCTAATTAGATAGACGGATAAGTGTAGCCACGATGACGCATACTAAGATGGCACGTGGGATGAAATGACGGAAATAAAATGAAGGCAGACAAAAAATAGCTGGCTTAGTATAGATAGTTCAATACATCTTTGCGCATGTTTTCGGGAGATCAGTGGTGGCCCAGTGGTATCAGTCGCGACTTACAAGTTGTATGTCCTAGGTTCGAGCCCAGGCAGGCGCTTTACTTAGTGTAAATTATTTCATTACCACTGCTCTCAAAACGGTGAAGGAAAACATCGTGAAAAAACCGGCAAGTCCTAGAACCAAAAATTCGAAGACATGTGACATCCACCAACCCGCACTAGGCCCGCGTGGTGGATTCCCTCTCACAGAGAGGAGGCCTGTGTCCCAGCAGTGGGAACATTAATAGGCTGATGATGTGATGTGATCTTTGCGCGCGGAGCCATGTGTGCGAGCGCTGTGCGTACTCTTGTAAATACACAGCTTTAATTTGTATGTTAGTGACGCGACAGTGCAAATAATCACCCACACATGTTAACACATAGCGCCACGCGCAAAGATTTTGACCTTTAAACGAGCAATCTATATTTAACAATTCTTTGTTTGTTTGTTTGTACCGAATAGGCTCCGAAACTACTGGACCGATTTAAAAAAATCTTTCACCAATAGAAAGCTGCATTATTCCTGAATGACATAGGCATATTTTTTTATCCCGGAAACGGGTCCTGTGGGGTGGTCCACGGGAGCGAAGTCGCGGGGAGCAGCTAGTTCTTGTATATTTATATATAATCTGAATTCGAAAGCCGTTCCCAGGGGAACGGCTTCAACGATTTTCATGAAATTTAGTATGCACGGGGTTTCAGGGGCTATAAATCGATCAAGCCTGGTTTCATTGTTAGAAAACGTCGTTTTCTCTATTTTCACACGAGCAGAGCTCGGTCGCCCAGGTACTGACTAAAAAATGAAAGCTAGCCCTCGGTGATATATTGAAGAGATCAGCTAAGCCCAATCCGTGGTAGTCATGATCAGAGTATTCCTCCATCACATGAGGGATCTGCACGGCTGCTGCATGGCCGTAGAGAGGCGGTGGGGGTGGAGGCATAGAGTATTCGTAGCCGCCATCTGATGATGAGGAAACTGCGCTAATTAGATAGATGGATAAGTGAAGCTTCGATGACGCATGTGAAGATATTATTTGTGATGACGATGATGTAAATAACATGAAGGCAGACATTAAAATTGCTGGCTCAATAAAATTAAGAAAGAAAGCTATCCCCTTCAGTGATATATCTAACAGATCAGCTAAGCCCAATCCGTGGTGGTCATGTTCAGAATATTCCTCCTCCACATGTGGAGTCTACACCGCTGCTGGATGGTGGTAGAGAGGCGGCGGGGGTGGAGGCATAGAGTACTCATAGCCGCTACCTGATGATGAGGGGGAAACTGCGCTATAGATAGGTAGATAAAAATGTTCTCCATGACGCGTACAAAGATGTTTTAAGGGAAGTAAATTACGGAAATAAAAATAAAGCTACGTTTATAGTCTTTTACCCATTACAAAAGATTAAGCCGCTCATAAAATGTATTACATTATTTTCTTATTTCCAGACGCCCTAGACAAGTGACATTCTATCTACAAAGAATAATTACCAAAATGTTAATTGTCAAACGCTATCAAAATGTCACGAGACCAATCCGTAACGGATTTTGGTATTTCAACCATCGACATCGCTCCCATAGAATGACACTTGAGCCACAGAATGCTTTTCCAATAATATGCGGAAACGCATATTGCCTAAGGCTCTAGAAAATGGAAATTCGATTAATGATATCTAAGGATTGTCGAAAATGTTGGTATGGGAATGACATGAGCAATTGTTTTACGTGGTCAAACCATTCATCAATTAAGATGATTATTACGATTCGTGATCTAATAACTATTTTAACTGTAATTTTAACCCTTACTATACTTAGCAATATCTGGAACTGCTACTTCAGGAGCTGAGTAGCCTGTAAATTCCTTGCCGGCTTCATAGACTTCATAGCCTTCTCTAGTTTGCAGTGATGGTGTTTGCTGTGGTGCTGATGGTACTCCTGTCAATGACGTATTGCCTACGCCAGTGTTTGTTGCTACGTCAATATTGGCAGCATTGTGGACGTCGTTGAGAGCGGCTACCCTAAAATAATTATTATTGTCATTGGCAGTGATAGAAATGAAAAATTACCAATTGCTAACCTATTAAGGTTCTAACTTACGAAGTTATGAGATAGACAAATCCTGACTTTATCTCGGCAAACTTAAATCTTAAAAATGTGTGTTCAAGCTGAAGTTTTTTGCAATATTCCGCGTTAATATAAGAAAGCGTATTGGTCTACTTGCACGAAAAACTTAACTCAGAGTTAGTTACTAACACGAAGTTAAATGGACAATATTGTATGACAAACTGTAAATTTAACCACGTGTTAGTAACTGGCAATTAACTCTGAGTTAAGATTTTCGTATAAGTGGGCCAGTGTTTAACCAACAGGGAGGTAAGTACTATACTAACGGATATTATAGGTACTACTACGACTATACTATTAATAACAGCGAGACAGACTTCCAACTTTCGGGGATTCTCGCGGAAATGAGAAGTATTTGAAGAGAATTACAATTATTTATTATGTTTAAGAGAACTTGTACTTACTTGGCCAACCACTCTTGATAGTTAGCAGAGCCGATGTCGAACATGACATTATTTCTCAAGTCTTGTCTCCGCATCAGCACATTGTCCTTAACTTCAGGGAAAGGTTTCCCGACCCTGTTTTGTAGGACACTCTTTCCCATTTCTTCTAAGATTTCGTCAGCAATGTAGTTGCGACAGTGGAACTCGTTCATCATTTTTCTGCAAGTGTTAATTAGGTAAACCTTCAGTCTGCAACCACTACTGGCACTGTCCTTTAATGTATTCATCAGTAAGTCATGCCAGTTCAGCAGGTATATTATTGTCTTTATCTAATTATTCTTATTCAGCAGAAAGACATCCACTGCTAAACATAGGCCCCTTGAAGACGTCGGTACATCAACTGGTCCTCCGCTTCGTACATCTAAAGGACTAAGGATTTATCTAGGCATCGTCTAATACCAATGAAATTATCAGAGCGAATATTACTGTTTTCTTCGCCTTTATAAGTATTAACCCTCGATAGTCTAGGTACACATCATGTACCTAACAATTTATATCAAAAAAACCTTTAAAAGTCTAACCTGTGAAAATCCAGAGTAGACAATGCAGCATCAATAGATCCATTAACTGATTGTCCTACAGGCTTGCTTACTGTATTATTTACGCTTGTAATGCTTTGGTTTTCACCGTCTATCATGAAATACGTCGGCATGAGATCCGAACGGAGAATATCATTCACATTAAATTCACTCTCAAACATTTTTGCTGACACTGTGAAATATATCACTGTAGAAATTATAATTATTTTGAACATGTTGTACGAAGAAAGATCTAAGCATGTGTTACTAGGCAAGCAATAAAATAACAAATGTCACACAACGAGTAAGTTGGGCGAAGTATTATTCGAGTTATAAAGCGGAAAATAGTCCGCAGACAAGCGTTGTTTTGATATAATCGTCAATGATCATAACTGTAAGTAAATGGTATGATCTTGGAAGATGTGCTTTAATTGTATCTAGGTTCTAAGTAAATGGAAAGCTAACAGGATTTGGATACCTAGATGGATATTTTGTGATACTACAGAGGATTTGTTAGTGTTAAATAGACATGGGTGGGTTGTGTGAAAGATGATGTTTTTATGACTAGAAAGGAGGCCATAATTGAAATAAGGACATATACGGTATCCATACAGTCTTCTTCATTATTATTAATTGTCTTTCAAGAAGGATGGAAGGAGAGGATGAGGGGTATCACCGATGATATTACCTGCAGATAGATGACCATGACCATCAGTTCGTAACAATAGTGTCTAGACTCTAGCACCAAGCATGGGCTTTAGGACACAATGAAGGGATAGCGATTCTTGAGTCAGAGTCCTAGAAGCCACAACGCAAAATAATGTGGTCGATTGTCTACAAGCTTTCATTTGTTAGAACACGCTAGTACGATGTTTTTTGCTGTCGGGGAGTAACCTTCAAAAGGCTCCTGGACTTTTGGAAAAGACCAGGGAGTGTGGGTTTTATGCCTCACTAAAACCACCCCGGTGATCACCATCAGCACATATTGGAACCCCGAGACCTCTTAAAAGACCCACCCCGCTCTAATAGGCGTTGCACAAACCCCTCTGTGCAACGCCTATTAGAGCACATCCCTGGGGAGAATGCGAAGCTTCTACGGCAGTTCATGACCACTGTGCCACCGCCTTACCTGGTACATGGTACATGCTGGGTGGACAGAATTCCCAATCTGATCGCCCGCCCGTGACCCCGGAGTCCCGCCTGCCTATCAGCTTGCCGACGGGGTTACGGCGTTTTCGGCGTCGAGGTGGTTGCCTCCACGATGTCTTCTTCTCCGAGCGGGATCAGCCTTTTCATGATCCCATTCGGCGGCCTCCTTCTGGACCATCACGGTTTCACAGAATGAGGCCATTTCCCTCCAATTTTCTGTCTCTGCCAGCATAGTCCTCACTACTGCTGGCAGAGACAGATCTCACCCGATCCTGGCAACCAGGAACTGCCGCTCAGGCCCACGCAGGGCACTCCTCAAGCGAAAACACGCTAGTAGGTACCTACCATGCTTAAGTGGATAAGGAAGGTCAATAGACTGCCTTCACTGATCTACTTTACTAGTGTGTTGCGATGTGCTATACTTTTTCTGCACTAGTTGTTACCGTGTTTAAAGGTAAAGTTATTTGTTCATTAATATGATGTGATTAAATCTATCGAGGCGATCCTTTCCATGTTCTTTGCGCATCTGTCTTTGAACATACCACCCCAAAGTAATTTTAATTATGCCAACTATCGCTTGAATAAGTAGATAGTGAAAAACAATACTTTATAAAAAAATAAACTCCAGGCAATAGTGTGTCGACATTAACCAGCCTGTACATCATCCATTATAAAGCTCCCCAACCCGCACCCTGCTGCTCTTAATACCCCTCAGGGGTAAAAGGATCCATTGTTGTATTACAAATGTTCGGATGTCATATCAGCGACGTTTGACGTGAGAACAAACCATATTGCCTCACCATTAGAAAGCTTTTTATCTGCGCCGGTTAAACAGATTTTGAGAGGGAGTTAAATTAATTGGTTCTAGTCTAAATTGTCGTTATTATTTTGGAGGTGTAATGCAATTTATTATTTTGGAGTAGTTAACTAGAAAAAATATATTTTTACATAAAGATTCGTTAGCCTGCCTGCCTCGTTGATCTTTTTAGTGGTCACAAACGGTACTGCAGAGCATGACGTCTCGGGTTTGATCTCCCGAGTTGCACAAAATCTGCAGATATTTCTCAGCAGAAACCAAGTTTGAAATCGGGTCTAGTTGCGAAAGATGAATCTGTATCTAGTTGCACATTCGCAAGCGTCAGTAGGTATCTATGGAGAAGAATATGCAAGAAACTCCACGGATACTCTTTTCTATTCTTGTTGGAAAATTACATATCGTAAGTGAGAACGATATAAAAAGACGTGCACGTAAAAGCGTCTAGAGTAAAACCATCACTTCAAAAATAGATTAAGCAATTTAAAACGGACTTTATTAACACATTCAAAATGCGGAACAAGGCTCTGCTTTACCCTTGAGGGAAATACGGGCGTGATACTAATTATGTCATTAATTAAATTAGAAAGTAGTTGGTGCTATCTCTTAACTTTAGTCAGTATCTAACTACACGATGCAAGCTCAGTTGTGCTCATGCGCTAACCAGGAAAGTAGGCAACTTAGCCGTGACTTTCCACTACTTTCGAGTCCCTATTGTCCGAAAATATAAATTTGAACCCAGCCCTTCGACTTGCCACGAACGGACAGAACTTGACTATATCCACAGCAGATAGGTAGGTAGTTCTATCAATAGGTATTTGAATTTTCTGGTTCAGTTTAAAGACATAATTTTTTGCCATAAAGCAAACATTGCAGTTGAACCATCAGTCTGACGGCGACATATAATATATTGGTCTAATATATTGTTTATGGTGTTAAAAAACACACCATGTTAACGCTGAAAATCCAATACCTTTAAACGAGCAATTCTTGTATCTGAATCTCGGAAACGGCTCCAACGAATTTCATGAAATTTAACATGCAGGGCCTTTCGGGGGCGATAAATCGATCTAGCTAGGTTTAATTTTTAGAAAACGTCGTCAGAGCTCGGTCGCCCAGGTACTATAAATAACAAGAGACGAAATGACATTGTCTGCAATTCTAATGCATCCTCAAAATATGTCTTTGTTATTAGATTCTTTTGCAGTCTTAGGTCGGTTTCTGTAGAATAGATGAAATAGAAAATTAATCCATACTATTTTAATTTATGAAGCTGAAGAGTTTTTTTGTTTATTTGAACGCGCTAATCTCAGGAACTTCTGGTTGGAATGGAAAAATCTTTTTGTGTTGGATAGTCCATTTATTGAGGAAGGTTATAGACTATATAACATCACGCTACGACCAATAGGAGCGGAGCATTAATGAAAAATGTTGCAAAAACGAGCAAAAATATTCCTTTTTGAGAGCTTCTGTTGCGTGCGCTGTGTAAGTGGTTAAAGTTACGCAACAATCAAGTATGATGGAATTGTTCCTCTTTAAAAGTTTTAAAAAAAGTCCGCAACAGCATATATTATGTCTATCTTTTAAGATTTACTCACTACAACATTTTTATGATACCTAATCAAAATTGATCATTTGCGAAGGAGTTTTATAATTTTATCAACATCTATACTAATATTATAAAGCTGAAGTGTTTGTTTCTTTGTAGGGTATGTAGGTAGTGGTAGGTAGATAGATAGCCAGTTGACGGGAGCGAAATCGCGGACGTCAGCTAGTTATCTATAAATTAATAGTAGATTGCACCGAGCGCAAAGTGATTTCGTGAGTGAGTGAGCGCAGAGTGCATTAATTACTCACTTTAGCGAGGTGCGTAATGTACTTTGTTTCAACTACCAATCTACCTACCATGATAAAATATACCGACTCAAAATAAAAACTCAAATTAATGAAAATATTAATCCCGCGACTTCTGCGGCTAAAGGTTATTTATAACAATTTTTTTTTTCATCAAATCGTTTTTATTCAACCGATTTTGTATTTTCAGCCATTATCTTTTTGATATAATGCATACATTTTATATTTTAGGAAATTTTACCTCTGTGGTAAATTTATATCTAAATAAAAAATAAAAAACAGTGCATTAATAAAAAACTGTGCAACAATGAGATTTCATATAACATTTTTGCACTGTTTTGGTTCTAAGGAAAAAATACGTCCTTTGTGATCGATTTTGAATAGAAAATCGGTTTTGTTGTGATTAATGATAACATTACTACGTAGTTGAAAGAAAATTCTTTGGTCTATAAAATGAAATTTAATTTAAGTACAAGTTGTACCCATTGTTAATTTATTATTATTATTAGTTTGAAGCACTTTCTAGCCTGAAACGCAGGTTCAAACTAGTAAGTTCAGGAAAATAAGCAACTGTGTTGTATTTATGTGAAAAAATAATGGTTGGTTGATTGATATTTTTAAGATATTTTATTTTAATTTGTGCCTTAAGTCTTAAACGATATTATTATTATGATATTATTATTGCCTTTATTCATCTACATTCTTATTTATTTAATACCTACATTTTTATAAAGGTATTTAAAAAAAGAAAACAAAAAAAAACATTTAAAAATATGTAAAATAGAGGCCGGTTGTTAGGGCTCCAGAGACAGGAACCTTCTCACAATGCGAGCCGTATCAAGGAGTACTGCCTTCTGTATCAGGCCCTTGATTCAACTGCGCAGTGACAGCCTCGACAGATGGTCATCGAGGCTATTGGCCATCAAGCCGATGGCCGTAACGACAATCGCCACAGTGATCGCCGAGTCCTCATTCCACATGTCGACAACCTCGTGCGTGTGCTAAGTCGAGGCAGGTACTTGATTTGTTTCTTTTTCTCAGCTTTCACGAATTTCACTTTCTCAGCTTTATTATTATAATAGGTAGGTACTATTATAGTAGGTACGGAGAGCTTTGTTGGCCCAGTGGTAACGGGCCCGACTTACGTGTCGTAAGTCGTGAGTTTGAACCCAGGCAGGCGCTTTATCTAGTGTAAATTATTTCGTCACCATCACTGCACTTACAACGGTGAAAGAAAACATACTGAGGCAACCGGCATGTCCTAGAACGAATATTCGAAGACATATGACATCCACCAACCCGCACTGGGCCTGCGTGGTGGGCCCATTACCTGCGTGGTTCTCGTCGACGGAGACATTTCATTTCCAGTTTTGCAGAAACAGTATGTAGTATTACCTAGGTACAGTCTGTTACTTTTTCACTTCTAAACCACAGAACGGATTTTGACGAAACTTGGCACAAGTTTATATGTTAGCCGTTGGTATCGATTACTTATAAGTATTATGACTGAATTCTGAGCATATTTCAGCAGTAACAATACTAGTATAAAATAGCCTCGTAACCTATTGAAAAAATTAAATTTTTAATTGAATTAAATTTTTGCCCTTGCAGCCACCTACGTGGGATCGACACTACTCACCCTACCTACCTATTTATTTGTGTTGAGCGCCGACTCAGTCGTCACCTCTGCCTATTCCATTTTTACCATATAGAATTAGGTACCTACAGACACAGTTAGAATGACGCTTGTGCCTAATAGAGGATGCCTCAGAAAAAAACTAAGAAGCTATGTAGCCTAGACAAAAAAAAAGAAAGGACCTCACATGGCACACCGCCGGATTTTTTCCTCTGGGGTTACCTGAAGAGTCGGGTGTACAACAGTAATCATACATACGAGTATACCATAACTGAATTGAAGGAAAACAATAGACAAGAAATCAACAACCTTCCTACTCAACTTGGAGGTCTGGGCTACTCAACCTCACAGGCGTTTTCATGAATGTTAGAGATCGCTTTGAAGAGTGCCAGAGCCGCGAAGGACGACATTTGAATAATGTTATTTTCAAAACGTAATTTTCCCATTTCTTCAGTTTCTGATTTTATAATTAACGTGTTGTAAATATATAATATATTCAATATATTTGTTAATTTTTGATGCAATTACAAGTTAGTTTTTCTTAGACACCCAGTATTTATACTCTTCAAACGAGAACAGAGTAAATTCTGTGTAGGCGCTGAAATAGGTATCCTCGCAGAAGAAGCGACAGCATTTCATGCGCTCCGACCATGGTGGACTGAACTATGAACGGAAGTGAGATGTTATCCGCAGCAACTACCGCCGGCCGCGACGAGTTCACGGCACTGCACCGCCCAAGCTTGACATTCCTCAAGGGTTTGCTGCGCCGTGTCAACGAAGCTGTTGCAACAATTGTGGCGACCGGGCGTTAGCTCCCGGCCTATGCGGCACAAGTAGGTACTTTTGTACTGATATCCGAACAATACCTGTGTCAGCCGGAAAGAAAGGGCATCATGCCGTCTGTCCAGCCACTCCCTCATTTAATTAACCTAAACAGTTAGTAATACTCGCCTTCCTACGACTTCTGTAAATCTAGATTAAAGATCTATCTACTTGTCCAAATTATTTTAGATATAATGTTTGGTCTAGGTTTTTATATACTTACCTAACCCGAGCGTGGCTAGGTGGCGCAATAGTAAGAATTTCTCATAAACAAGAAGAAACTGCAGATAGCGCCATCGCCATCTGTGTTAAAGACAATAAACTAGGCCACCAAGCGGAAATTTTGAACGTTACATTAAAATTTACAAGGATTAAAAATAAAGTAGAGTATTTTTAATACTCTACTTTATTTTTAATTTAACTAACCTAACCTAACTTTATTTTTACTGGATTCGTTACAGTACCAAACTTAAGTTAGAGTACATAATATTTAAGAGACTACCGATTAGCGACTTGGAGTATGCCCAGTGCCTAGGTAGTAGGAACTTGAAAACTTTTTTTTAAACTTGACTTCTTTTACCGTACATAATAGAGCTGAACTCGAAAAATTATAATTTATTTCAAATACTAACCATGTTTTAAACCCTTCTTATTAATAGGAAAAAATCATTTTATGCTCCTTAAAAGATTATAGCGAAATGAATAAAATCTTGCGAAGAAATTTTGCTATTTATTTGGCCTGTTTGGTGTAAGCACTGCTTTAAAATGTAGAATCTATGAAAATCATGAGGAAGAGTTCTGTGTAATCTGTCCCAAGTCTATGCAAAAAAAAAGAACTGTCTAAATTCTTGTCTTTGGTTATAATTGGATTGTCTGTGGTGCCATATATATAAAGACGAGAAAACTTACAATTTCTTTTTTACACAAAAATCATAATAAATCAGCATTTATTCTGAATCTGAGATGTGAAATCATATTATGAATTTAAAACAGTCCATAAACTATTAAAAAATGGGCACCAACGGCAACGGTCGGCGTGGTGGAGCAAAAATACCAGATGTTCGCCGCCCCATGGAAGAAGGGGATTGTGTTAACGACATGGAGAGCCCCGAGCTGGACTTCATTTATGATGATTGTGATACTCAACAAAACGAAATAGCTGAGCTATACAGTTACACGGAACATCCAGAGTATCAGCTCAACGTCAAGGCATTCGAAGACATAATGGAGGAGTTCAACTATCCACCAAGTTGGCAAAGATTGACAACTAAACAGCAGCGGACTGTGGTAATGAAATTATTGGAGCATCTTGATGTCGCCGTCAGTGAGATTCGTATGCGTGCAACTCGTTGTATACTGTACTTAGCCCAGGGCTGCTGGGCGGAGATGCAATCAGATGCTGAACAGGCACACTGGGCCCGCGTCAATGTAATGATGCTGTACGACATGGGAACGTTTTCTGCTTTCGTCGAATTACTGAATCTCGAGATAGTTCGGAGCAGTTCTGCAATAGCTTCCAGGAAGCTTGCAGAATCTCTTGCGGACTCTACTAACTTACGAGTTATCCTGTCTGTTCTGTACCTTATAACAGAATATATGAGAACCGAAAAAGACAACCCTGAATCTGAGTATAAACATTTAGTTAAAAACTTTAAAGAAGAACTGGGAGCACCCTTTGGAGAAGAATTACTACCTGTTAAGCTACTAAGCATGGTGACACATCTTTGTGCAGGAACAACTCCCCACTTTCCTATGAAAAAAGTCCTACTACTTCTGTGGAAAGTATTACTTGTATATTTAGGAGGTTCAAAGGAGTTGAAAGAGAGAAAAGCTAGGCTTAGAGAGAAATATGAACTACCAGCTTTATCAGAAGACACCATTGAGATAATAAAAGGTATGAGAGCAAGTTCACCTCCTCCTAGTGCGGCCGATATGCTAGAGAATCAAAATCCTGGGCAAAGAAAACTGCTTAAAGAAAATGAAAGGGAAGGAAAAATACGCAGACACCTTTTCATGAAGCAAACCTCACTTGATGAATCTGATGAACAAATATTTGTTGACAAAGAAGAAACTGGAAATGGCTCAGAAGATTACTCTATGGAGTTTCAATCCATTCCCAGTGAGGGTTCACAATCTGAAAATAACCCTAATTGCCCTTATTACATGTACTTCAAACAGTTTGACAGTCCACCGCCACCACCTCCTCTTCCTAGAAGTCTTCCATGGCAGTCTAAAGTGCGCCAAAAAGATATTGACATGTTTCTTGATAATGTCAGGATCAAGTTTGTGGGGTATTCCCTTCCTGGAGATCGGCAAACTACAGCAGGCCTACCACAGCCCATACACGAAGGAATAGACATACTAAAGAAACATGTTTACACCAGCCTCTCAGAATTGCAGGCTGAAAGAGAACTGGAAATTGCTCGAAGCCCACTCACAAAAGGAGAAAGAGATGTTGATGAAACAGAAGCTGAAGTATTGTACAAAGCAATGCTGCCCAATTTGCCACAGTACATGATTGCACTGTTAAAAATTCTTTTAGCAGCAGCACCTACATCCACTGCTAAAACTTATTCTATCAACATTATGGCAGACTTATTACCAGAAGAGATGCCCATGACTGTTCTTCAGTCCCTTAAACTTGGTATTGATGTAAACAGACATAAAGAAATCATAGTAAAAGCAGTCACTGCAATATTGTTACTCCTATTGAAACATTTAAAATTAAATCATGTATACCAGTTTGAGTTTATGTCACAACATCTTGTGTATGCTAATTGCATGCCTCTAGTGCTAAAATTCTTTAATCAGAACATTTTGTCATATGTTGGAGCTAAAAACACAATACCAATATTTGACTTTCCAGCTTGTGTAATTGGAGAACAACCAGAATTGACAAAAGAATGTCTGGATATTGGAGACTCAACAGTGCCCTACTCATGGAGGAATGTATTCTCATGCATCAATCTATTGAGAATTTTAAATAAGTTAACCAAATGGAAGAATGCAAGAATCATGATGCTTGTTGTTTTCAAAAGTGCACCAATCCTAAAACGCACATTAAAGGTGAGGCATGCTTTGATGCAGTTTTATGTGTTGAAACTACTGAAAATGCAAACTAAGTACTTGGGTAGACAGTGGAGGAAAACAAATATGAAAACCATCAGTGCAATATATTCTAAAGTGCGACACAGGTTGAATGATGACTGGGCATTTGGCAATGATGTCGATGCGAGACCATGGGATTTTCAAGATGAAGAATGTGCCCTGAGAGTGAGTGTTGATCGCTTCAATAATAGAAGATATGGCACTGGTGGGGAACAAGAAATCGATTTGACACCCCTTGAGACAGATATTAATAGTGTATTAGAAGCAAATATTGAACTTGATGAAGAATTTAAAGATAATTATGAGTTGTGGCTGGAACAAGAGGTTTATAACAATGAAATAAACTGGGATGTATTATTGACTGCATGAAATATTATACTCAAAACCATCTGATTTCATGAAACCCATTTTATTTATGTTTTTGTACAGTTAGTTTATAATTTTTAAATATCTCTTTATTTTCATTCAGAAATGTTTTATCAAATCGATAAATTCATATCTTTCATACCATGTTTTCTTATAAATCTTGTCTAATTATTGTAGTTATTTAAATTAAGTTACACTTACTATTTTTTGTATTTAAAACAAAACTATCATGACAGACTCTTTGTTGTGTAAAAACTATTACAATTAGTGTTAACTCGAAAGTAGATAAAATTATGAACATGCATTATTTTAGTCAAATTAGACGTAAAATGTGTGTATTTTATTGTAGTTAACAGTTTAGAGCTTGTGAATAATGAAATATAATAAATCATGTATCTAGTAAATAGAACTTACATAAAACAGAACTGAATATAACATTTGATTTTTGTTACAATTTCTGCTACCTATAATGAAATTGGAGGATTTGTTAAAGTTTTAGTATTTTCAACAAGCTTATTACCTATAAAACCCATACGTAAAATAGCTACATTTAAATAAAATTTTAATGAAGATATTGGTGTTTTGGATATGTGTACACATTGAAATATGAAATATACCCAAATAAAAGTATATGAACTTCTGTACATTACTTATTCTTGAAATATTACTCCTGACTGTTAACCTTAGGGTGAGATAAGTTTGTAGGTAGCAGTGTTCATATTCACCCTAGCAGTGTAACTAAACTGAAATAATTTATTCGTGTTTATGTATTTAAAGTGTATGTATTTATTATTCAAAGTGTAGGATTGTATTGGTTACATGCGAGATGAATGACGCGATGTGGATTTCCGTCTGCGTAATTGGTCGATTTGATAGCGGTCAAACCCTTCGCCTTGCCGATTGCACTTGCGCAATTCGGCTGTTCCTCGTAAACGTACTTTCAATCTACAAGTAAGTTCAATGGTTATGGTACAGTATTTCAGGATTCGGGCAATGACCCAGTATACAGGGTGGCCAAAAGTCGTGGATCAAACGAAACAGGGAGACAAAGGAGGTAATTTCCAACAAAAAATCTTTCTCCAGCATGGCCATAACTTCATTGCACGAAAAGAAATGAATTATTTTTGTTTTTTCCATGAAACTACCGAGATTTTTTACAATTTAATCAGTAGAAAATTAAATTGATTAAAAACAATAAAACAAAAGGTGTTGTATTATGACTCGATTATGTATCAATACCTACTACAAAAATTGTATTGCAGCTCTTGGTATCAAACTTAACGAGCAATGAATTTTTTTCCGTAAATTTTGAAGCGTTACAAAAAATTACTTCTCACTTTAAGACCACCATTTGAAAAAAAATGTATTACGGAAAAGTGACCCTGTATTAAAAAAGCTTGCTGGTTTAATGCTGATTCGAATGAGGTACAACACTTTACTCTTTGATCTTTAGTTTTGGTTTTACGGTCGTTTTTTCATATGTGCAAATTTAATAAAATAGTAAATTTAAAGGAAAGTTTAGATTTTTTATAAAAACAACGATTATGCCTTAGTAATTTTATTTAAATACATTTTTTTACATTAAATGCTCAAAGTTCCTACCTCTGACCATAATACACAATCTGCACCGCCTAATAAAATTCGCACGTAATCGGCGGAATGCACCTCTGTTATTTAGAATTTGTAACTTAGCAAACTCGAGCTTTTGTCGTAGTTCTTGTTCGGTGTTATTCTCTCCTTGATACAATATTACTTTAAAATAGCCCCAAACAAAAAAGTCTATGGGATTAAGGTCGGGCGACCGGGGTGGCCATGCAATAGGTCTGCCTCGACCAATCCACCGGTTAGGGAAGCGCTCGTTCAAATGTCCTCGAACTGCTCTAGCATAATGAGGCGGGGCGCCGTCTTGTTGCAGCCACATTTCTGCCACTCTATCTTCAGGAATCTCAGCTTCGTTCAGTATTTGGTTCAAATTATTTTGTAAAAAATTCAAATACACAGCACCATTCAGCCTTGGTGGCATTTCATGTAGCACAAGCTGCTGGTCAATTATTCCAGCCCACATGTTTATGCCAAACAGGTGCTGGAATCTATCATTTCTGATGATATGTGGGTTCACTCTGGAGTAGTAGTGTAAATTGTGGATGTTAAAAATTCCCATTCTTCTAAAATTTGACTCATCAGTCCATAACACTTTGTTGAAGAACTGCGGATCCTCTCTGTGTCTTCTAAGCATTTCTCTGCAAAACCTCACTCTAGGTTCATAGTCAGCTGGCAGTAAAGCTTGCACCCTTTGCACGTGGTAAGCCTGATATTTTTTTTTTTAATGATAAGCTGCACCGTTGATCGTGGGATCCCGAGATTTCGTGATATTTGGCCCGCGTTGGCTAATACCAGGGTCCAATCTTAACTGTCTCAGTATTTGCTCTTCATTGTCAAATGTTAATCTTTTGGAAATTATAAACAAGTAGCGCCAGCTAGTGTCAAAGGTGTGAGCAGGCCTTCATAGTGGTTCGGTCTTGTTAAAATGTAATAAATAATAAAATCTTCCCTTTTCCCAATTAGTTATTTGTATTTGCCTTTTTTACTGTCTAAACTTTAGATTTGCAATATTTTTTCAAATATTTTTTAGTATTATTGTTTGTTTTTTGCCTGTAGTTTGTGACCTCAGTAATATGAAGACGGAACCACACTTACGTGGCGTGGCGTGTCGTGGCGCCTTCCGACGCACTGATTGACTACAAAACTCGTTGCGTTATGACGTAGGCTGAAAAAGAGTCGTTTGATTTTTGGTTCCCGCGACACGCCACACCACGACACGTAAGTGTGGTTGCGACTTAAATATATGAAATCATTGTCTGTGACTGACGTGACTGTGAGTGTGACTTTATGCTTTATGCAATGAATTATAATGGCAACCCACCAACTGGTTCTGTGATGGCAACCCTGTTTGTGTCACTGCAACGTCCCACCCAAAACTCAGATTATTTTGTTTTCCTGTAATTTCTAATTGTATTTTGTACATTTACAGAATACTTTTAAGTTATATTTGATCATGTGCTAACATAAATCAGTGATTAAGTGGAATTTATAGCCCAGGGTTACTAATAAGGTAAAGATTGCTCGCCTTTCTCCATAGCTTCCTGTGGGTCGCAAAACTGGCGACCGTGTATTATCGTATCCTGTATTTGCACTTATTATGTCTTTAAATAGATAAATGTATTTCTTCCATACTAGTGTAATATTTTCTAGTGGATGATTTTAGCACCATCAAAATGGCCGAGTTAGCAGCGTTACTGCAAACCGAGATCCCCGAGGGGCGCAGCCATCTAACAGACAGCCACACGAACCTCGAGCGTGTCGCTGATTACTGCGAAGCTAACTACTTCCAATCCGAGAACAAGAGGCTCGCTCTAGAGAGCACCAAGAACTACACTACACAATCACTAGCCAGTGTAGCATATCAAATAAACACTTTGGCATACAATTTCCTGCAACTATTGGAATTACAAACCATGCAGTTGGCTGAAATGGAAGGCCAAATGAACCATATCGCTCAAACCGTCGCCATTCACAAGGAGAAGGTTGCAAGACGAGAGATTGGTGTGCTGACTGCCAATAAAGTGACTAACAGGCAGTACAAAATCATTGCTCCTGCCAACCCAGAGAAGCCTATCAAATATGTGAGAAAGAGTATTGATTATACAGGTATGTATACAGGTGTGTCTTTTATGATTACCTAATAATTTTGTTACAACATATCTTTTAGTTTACTGTACATAGTATATTTTCTCAACATAAAAATCTTTTTCTCATCAGCTCTGGATGACATTGGACATGGCGCTCGCTGGAATGGAGCCACCAGCGGTACGCCTAGAGGCCGGCGGTCAGGTTCTGCCCCGAGTGCAGCAACACTGCCTGCACCCACTACCAAGCCTCCCACACCACCAGCGGCTGTGCGAGCAGCTGCTGCTGCTAATACAGGAACATTGGGGCGAGGCACTCTTGGTAAGCCTGTCTATGCTCAACCAGGAGTATATTTCCTAAAATACTTCGAATACCCAAGGTATTTACAGTACTAACTGTAAGGTATTTATTAACTACTAGTTTTTCCCTCGGCTTTACACCTGTGCTGCCGTGGTATAACTAAAATGCTGTTATCCGACATCTGGTAGATTTTTTACTTTTGATGCTAATTTAAATTAAAATTAACAAGAAAGAAAAATTCACATACACAGATCGATTGATATTTTTGTTCTCATTAATATAACATCAAAAGTTAAAAATGGACCAGATGTTGGATAACTGTCTGCCACATTCACAGGACCCGTTTTCGGGCTAAAAAATAGCATGTCTCTCAGGAATAATATAGGGGAAAGAATTATAAAGAGTTTATCAAATAAACAATGAAATTTTTCCTCTTAATAATGATAGTGTAGACTAAATCACAAATCAATATAGCTCTGATTACATCTCTATTTTAGTTATTTGTACAAAAAATCAAAGTTGGTTGAGGACCAACAATAACTTGAATAATGCCGTTTTAGCGGCATCAACGCCGCCACTTACCAAATAATACCATGACGTCGGGCAATAACCATTGGGCAGTTGCTCGGACCAGACACAACACCCGTCTGGTCGGAAGATCCTCCCTTTTCAATTTGTGGATGAATGGATGTGTGCAGGACCTAAAACCCTATTCCGCTTACCTCCAAAACGTAATATTATGTATCTACAGTTTACAGCATTTCCTTACTTATTAATTTGTCCTTTACTGGAACACTGCTAATCTTAAAGAGAGGATGATATTGAAAAATGCATCTTTCTGTTTACAGGAAAATCGTCCCGTGAGTACCGCACACCACCTGCTGTGGCTCCACCACAAGTGCCCTCGCACTATGCGCCAAACTACCCACGCCGGCCTCCAGGGTACTCCACCTTGCCAGTAGCACAACCCCAGGTAATTTAGTACAGCATAAGCAAAATTATATATTAATATTACCAGCATTCATCATTGTTTATGTCACTGCAGGATGATAAATGAAAACTGGCTCTGGGTGTCTGACGCCCAGCAAATGCTGAGTTGGTAATTCTTTCAGTTTGCTCAGCACAATTTTATTTATATTATTTTCTTCTATAACTTTTTCTTGTTATTGTGTTGTGTATTAAATAAATGTTTTCTGTTCAATTATTTATCAAATACACAAAACATTCTCTTTTTTTATTCCAGGTGGGAATGGTACATCCTAATCAGCATCAAGCTCCGTCCAACTACTCACAGCAAGACTTGCATTCCAGTATGCCACGTAAGTATTTACGACACTTATCAAGTTTTTTTTTTTGTATGGCTTTGAGAGTATTTCTGATCTCTGATCAAACAGGCAAATCCCGTGCCGGAAACGGGATGTGACGGTACGCGTCGGTTGTGTTAACGATTAGAGGAGGTCACGCGAATATTCGATGTCAGTTTGAATACTCCATACAAGTTGGTGCGCAAGCAGAATTCGTTCGCCGCGGTATTTGTCTCAGTTTGACCAAGCTTGGAGAGATGAACTCCCTAAAAAGTCAGCTTAATTTTCACTACTGTATACTTATAATAATAGTGACTGATTGTTTAAGTAACTCTATGGTTTTATAATTTCAGCGCCACCATCTCCTTTGATTGGTTCTGATGGCGAACACAGCCAACATTCCATGAGCCTTCCTGGACAGGTTTGTTTTGTTTATTTATAAGATGCTATATTATTAAATCAGTTATTTATAAAAGCTTTTGTCCCTGCATCACATTGAGTACTTATTAATATGATTTGATTCTTCTGATTCTATAAAAATAATGTGCCTCAACTACAGTTGTCGCTATCTTATTGTAACAGATACCCAATGTGAAGCAAGTACAAAGAAACTAATTCAAATACTGCTTAATTTACCGAAATTTCTTTTGATTAGATCCAATAGCCCAACATCGGCGATTGGGATGTCGTGAGTTTAAACCCTACCCCAATGAACCATCGTAGTTATCCCACTTTTAATATAAATATTCAGTACATAATGTTACGGCTAAAAACCGAAGTGAGGTTATACCTGAGGTTCCTTTACAGGGTGAGTGCGAGAATCGCCTTACTAGTGAACCGTCTTTTATGAAAACTCTTTCCAAGTAAATGTGCCATAAAGCTGGTTATAACAAGGTGTAGTTTGTGTGTGTCATAAAATGCATAACCAACCCGTTCTCGTTGTATAAGTGGTTGACCTATTTTTCTGTTGTCGTGTGATCAAGTCAACCTAACAATCCTATTGATGGAGTCTTGCAACCTAACCCAATCGTGTTGGTCTTTCGCCTACTGCTCCTAGTTCTATCCGGCTATTTTTGGGTATAGCAGCCCTTCTGTTTTTCGCCGTAAAAAATGTTATACTTCGGTTATTTAGGAAGAGTTTGACAGTCGAAAATGTTTCTCATTATCAGTATTGGCAAGTTTCAGTCATCATTGTTCCAAAGAGAGCATCATAAATTATAGATATTAAAAGATAATAAAATTAAGATTTTTTTTTTTTTAAAGCAAGCTTTTTTCGTATTTTTCGCAGCAAGCCCTTTTATTTGATACTCATATCATGGCAGCGAACAAAAAATAACTAGTTCGCCATTCTTGGGCCTTCCTTCATATTGGGTTTAGAATGGCGTCACTTAGCTAACCATGCATTGTCATCCAAACTAAACGTGTATGCAAAATTTCATCATAATCGGTGGAGGATAACTGCTTTAAAATTCAGTTGCAAGATTTGACCGAACACACTTACATGCATACATTGCAAGTTAAATAAAAGCATGTAAAAATGATTCTCTATGCAAAGGCCCAATTAAAAGTGAGGATTGAAACTAACTACTCTTGGTGTCGTGATGCCGGTTCATCTATCCTAGCATAAAATCATTTTTAACAGACTTCGAAAAAGGAAAACGTTATGCATTCGGTGGGTTTCTGGTGACCCTCTTTGATTCTGAGCCTTTTCCCGCAACTGTCAGTGCTCACCTAAAATAACCGGAGTATACTATCCAACGTAACCACGTTACTAGAATGTGCAACAATTACAGCGTGCGTCATCGTCTTCGGCGGGAGGAGGTTCCATCCGCGGAGGTTCTGTGTCCCCACCCCTGCCGCCACCACCGATGGATGACGAGCTGGCGCACGACAACTTCGGCAGGCCACACCATATGAATGTATGATTTTGTGTTTATCTGTTTTATTCTTGTTCTGGTTCTACTTTACGTTGTGGAGGTGAGATAGGCAGTTGTTCCATGTAAAATACTGTTACTTAGCTGCATTCTGGTTACACTGGAAATCGACCTCAACTTAGTTGGGTGAGGAAAAGGCAGATTGCTTGATTTGTGCCTCAAACATTTGTTGGATAGGATATTGTCTAAAAAGCTATTTTTGTCGGGTTTGACGTAGAATGTGTACTTTGCAAAAACGCACTTCGCAAAAAATTGTTGTGCTCGATTTTTAGTAGACTGTATCGTGCTTAATAATAAAAAAAAATTGTAAGCAAACAGTTTTTAAGGTTCCGTACCCAAAGGGTAAAAACAGGGACCCTATTACTAAGACTCCACGATCCGTCTGTCTTTATGTCTGGCCGTCTATCACCAGACTATCTCATGAACCGTGATAGCTAGACAAAATGATTTCTTTTTGAAATTTTCACAGATGATCTATTTCTGTTGCCGCTATAACAAAAAATACTAAAAACAGAATAAAATAAATATTTAAGTGGGGCTCCCATACAACAAACGTGATTTTTTTTGCCGTTTTCTGCGATAGTGAAGAGTTCTCTCATTTTGAGAAGTGCGTATATATTGCGAAGTGCACATTGTGCGTCAAACCCTTTTTGTCAACGGTTTATCGTTGAGCTTGGTGCAGCTGATTTTAATATTTTACATGAAACAACCTCCACTAATCCAATTTCTTGAAAGTAGGTATTGATATACTGAGTCCAGGCTTTCAGTTCTGTGCAGGTGAGATTTACATTATTTTGACAAATATCCTAACTATGATTTTATTGTTTGTTTGCAATTCTAGAACAAGATGGGTACTATGGGTACTCCATACACAAACGCAGTTCCTGCTATAGTGCCAGATGAGGAAGATTTACCTGGATGGGTGCCCAAGAACTACATTGAGAAAGGTAAAAAAAAAAGTAATTTACTTATGTAAATAAACGTATTTAAAAAAGTTTTCTAGAGATCACATTGTGAGGAAACTGCCATGTTTTAGAACTAAAGCTTCGAAGACATTTTACATCCACCGACCCTCATTGAGCCCGCATGATGAATTATAGCCCATTCCTTAGCACAAGGAAGAGGCCTGTGTCCCAGCAGTGGAAACATAGGCTGAATGTGCTTGTGCTTTTTTAAAGATCGTTATAATTAAAATTTTATGTAATATTGTTACAGTTGTCGCGATATACGATTACTACGCCGACAAAGAGGACGAGTTATCATTCCAAGAGAGTGCAGTAATCTATGTGCTGAAGAAAAATGATGATGGTTGGTGGGAAGGCGTTATGGACGGAGTGACCGGTCTCTTCCCAGGCAACTATGTGGAACCTTGCGTGTAAAGTAAATATCGTAATCAATGTACCTGTAGTATTCTATTATATCACTAGAGAACAAAAGCTACTCGGTCATCTGGTGCTGTCACATCGCTCGTCGTTCTACTTTCGCTATTGGCGCACGAGACGAATGCCCGAGCCGCGCGGGTTGGCGGGGTGGGTCATATTCCATTGAAATGCACAGTTATTTTGACCATGTAGTACACACGACAAAAAACTGAACAGTTTACGCTAAAAATAGGAATTATTATGCGTGTTATTGTGTATATGATTTCGATTAGTCATGTCATTCTATTCACGCAGAATGTTCTCTTTTGACGTGTGAACAAGAAATGCGACCGTAAAGAAAATCTAGGAAGCGTATTTATCCCATCGTCGTTTATACGAGTTTATTTAAAGACAGTAGTGACTAGCGGTATACCCGGTTTATACTCATAGCATAAATTCTGTCAATAATCATTTTATGGTATGAACTCTTCCAAATATCCATCGATTCTATAATGTTATACTCGTCATATTCAACTGTAATTTAAAACATTTTATTAAAATTATAGCATTACTATTTAAGAATATTATGTAATAACACATAGCACCTACATAAAATTAAGGTTTACCTATTTTTTGTTATAGAATAAAAAGGGAAACCATTTTGTAAAATAAATTCGATTAATAAATAAAGATCCTTATTATAACGGTATTTGTTTATTGTTTACCCATTTGATGTATCTTCTGAGGGAGTTCAACTAACAAGTGAAATAAAAGGTGTGAGAACTGATTATAAATTTAATGTCACCTGCCTATGTGCCTTTTTAATGTTCCCAGAATTTGCTGGGACAAAGGCTTCTTCTCTGTGTGAGAGGAATGGGCTGAAATCCACCACGCGCGCCCAATGCGGGTTTTGGTGGATGTCACGTCTTCGAATTTTTGGTTCTGTGACATTCCGGTTTCCTCACGATGTTTTCCTTCACCGTTTTGAGAGCAGTGGTGATGTCACCAAAATCTTGTTAAGTATACCAAAAACGAGTTAATTTTCGTTATTTACTTTAGCGGTAATGTCATTTGGAAACATTTTCGTGTCCTAGTCCCCAACTAAGCTAGCGGCGATAACTGAAAATGTGTGTATTATGTCACCACTGACGACAGTTGAGTTTTTTTTCTCATTTTTCACCAGTAAAGGGGGGGACCACAACCGGGTAATTCAAGAAATACAGGTGAATTAAAACAGTTTAGTTTGTGAAATTTTATTGTTGCATTTAAATGCACAGAAATTCTTAACCTAGTCCAATAAAAGCACTAGAATGCTTTTTATCCACTACAACTATAAGAAATGTCACACCAAGATTCAAAGTAATTTTCGTAAACACTTAAATCTGCAATTTTAACCGACTATTCAATGACGTTACGTTGACTATGAAAGAATATTATTGTTTCATTTAATTTGCCAATATAGGTAACCAATACTTTAAAAACTTTCTTAAAAATATACTCTGGATTTTATATCAACACTGATAAATTAAATGAACGAGCAGCAGTATTCATACCCTCCTGAATAAAAAATCTAAACTGGAATAATTTGAAAAAAATAATTAGGTGGTCTGCAAAGCCCTAGGGTTAGGGGTTACGCTGCTGTCCGTTAAATCATAGACCACTTAAGATTTTTAAATTAAATTTTGGACTAAGTGGATTTTTATTGGATAAGAACCAAGATCACAATAATTATTAGCACAGTAGAAAAAGCTGTATGATCGCTTCATCATCAAATCTATCCTCGTACAAATGTAATTATAACAATAATCGTAAATGTAGGTCAAAAAATAGGTTAAATTTAAAAGGTTTCATAATTTCTTTGGAGAGGAATGAAGAATACAGGATTGGCAATGCAAAAATCCCTAGGAAACCATTATAATTATGTATTACTATCAATTAAGACTTAGGTATTGAACTTGAATATATTTAAAGTTTATTTATTACTTAATCATTGAATTCATATTAATTATGACCTGAGAGACAGTAAACTAAACATGACATTCAATTCAACTACTACAGTGAAGTTACACTTTATTGAAATCAGTTTTGTATGCAGTACACAGTTAAGAAAAAACGTTGAAAACTCAGACACACACTCACGATACAATGGCCAGGTTTCTGAATTGAAAATTTGGTGTTAAGAATGTCAATCCCTAGTCCCTCGTCTTTCGGAGTCCCTAATCCCTTTCCAGTTTACAGGCTAGAGTAGTTTGTCAAATACTCAACTTCATATTCTTAATTCAGAAATCCAGTGAAAATGTTCGCATTTTCATGGGACTTTTGGTCTTGTCGTTATTCCTTATCATCTAAATCCATATTTTCCGCCGTACTTGTCTCACTCTCTTGGGTTTTAATATCTGCTTCAGCCTTTTCTTTCTTGTCTTCAACCTCCACTTTTTCTTCAGATTTTTGTGCCGGTTCGTTAATAACCGTCGTCGTCGTTTCCTTTGCTTCTTTCTTTTCTTGTTTTTCAGCAGGCGAAGGTGTTTCTTTTTTAGTTTCCTTCTCTTTTGTGCTTCTGTAAATACGTTTACATGTATGAGTAAAATCTTTGATTAGGTATAGAGCATACTAAAATTTATTTAAAGCAATATATCTTACTGTGTGGCTGGGCCATTAACGATTTCCACGACGTCGTCATCTTCGTATTTAATGTTGACTACAGCCTCCACTTTGGACTGGATGCTCTTCAAAGCGGAATGGAATATTTTTGAGCTAGCCTGAAAGTGTGAATAAAAAAGATAGTTAGTACTTAGCTTTTCCAGCAGTTAAAAATTATTGAAACATTTTTAGGTGAAAATCGTAGAGTGCTTACAAGGGAGATGATTTTTAAGAGATAGCTTGACGCGATCCCAAAATTATTATTCATAATCCAATTAGTTATTTGAAACAAGTATATTAAACAAAGAAATAGATTAAACAAAGTATATAAAACAAGTATATTAGAAAATCATTCCTGAAACAAATGTGTTTACACATAGCACTGTTTCACTTAGTGCATGTCATGGATCACTATGTATAATGCCCTGGCAATATGAATCAAGTCAAGTCAAATCAGGCAATCTAATGAATACTGATTTAAACTCCGTTTTTCATTACATTGTCTGGTTATTATGAATATTGCTACGTAATTGCTGGGCAATTCAATAATAATTATGGTACATTAGTATGGTTTTTATTCCTCATTTGGTCCATAACACATATACCAATAAATCTTATATTTTAATTTATTTAAAGCCCGCTGGGACTCCGAAAGTTCAAAAATTCCTGTTTAGTGTTAAGTCAAGCTAGACAATCATGTAGGTACATACCGTAAGCGAGGCAATCCTAGCGCGAGCGGCAGTAAGACTGGCGCTGAGGTCAGACACCTGCGTCTGCGCGCCACGTTCTGCCTGTTGTGTGCTAGCGGCGGCGGCACGGGCTGCCCTTAGTGCAGCGCGCGTGCTTTCCAGCGCAGCTTCAAGTCGAGCGCGACCCGCTGCACTGCGCGCTTCTGCCTTCACTAGTGCACCTACGTCCACCAGGCGGGACTTGTACATCACCATGCCTGTTAAAAAAATGCATATAGTCACATACTATGTTGAAGTTCTAGAGGTTGCTGCTGCGTAGTTGTTAAGAGCGCGTACTCAATTTGCGACGAAAACTTCATGTTTTCGAGTTTTTCCCAGACCTATATCGGAATGATGGGAAAAGATTAATCAAAGAATATTACGGATTTAGGAAGTTTAAGTCTTGATTTAGTGAACTACAGAGTAAAAATATAATTTTTAATGTTAGTACTGTAAAGAGAAGACAATCCCTTCATGGCGTTTTACAAAAGTAGACGTCAGAGTGATCTTTCAGGACGAATACAACCATTGTAATGTGCTAAAATGTTTTATTTTATGCGTTTGTCCAACAGAATATATAGTCTCAAAGTGCATTACGTAGCCTAATTGCGAAAATATTGCTAGTATATATCAAAAAAACATTATTAAAAAAGTACAAAATTGGCTCACTTTAACATTTTTTTTTTACCAGTATTTAAGGAGAATCATAACAAATAAATTTATTTTATGAAATAAAGGTTATTGTTCAATATGCGGTTTTTTTTTCAGTTAGTTTTATGTACGCATTTATTTTACGCGATTATTTTAAAAACACTATAAATCCTCGTGCACAATTGTTTGCCGATCAGTGCGTGCCCGGTTATTCCCGTTCGCCACCGCCAGTATTGCCCCCTCCGGTGGCGACTGGGAATTATTCTAAAAAAATATCCCAGTCGCCACCTCCGGGGGCAAGCGGGATTGTTGGTAGTAAAAATCCCAGTGGCCACCCCTAAATATAGTTAACATAAAAACTAGGTATGCTACCTATTATCTTAATTTTTTTTTTTGGAATGACAAAGAATGTTAATTTTATTAAATTTCTGATTAAAAAATAGAAGTACGTAGGGTTAATCAAACGAGAGAGTTACAATATTTATAAATTGGTAGAAAATTAAACAAACATTATTTTTTACTATTTTTATTTTCAAAATCAACTATTTTAAACACAAATCCAAAATCACAGATAATTAGGTACTTTCAATAGAATATAAAATATTTCTTAAAATATACTTGAAAAAACAATTCTCCGCCTTCTTAAATCTACATTTTCATTTCCAAAATCAACAAGTTTTATACAAATTCTAAACAATCACATCAACAAGTCAACAATCATTTCTATAGGAAAAAAAAATATTATTAGAAAATATACAAAACAAATAAAGTATTACTCTGCCCTAATAAAAAAAAAAATTTCCCATTTTCCCATTTCAGGAAAAATATTATAGTGAACCGTACCTATTGCCTAAATTTCAATGCATATATATCTAGATACATAAAGGTACCTAACTAAACAATTCATTTACTTTAAACATTCTGTGACGTCGGTAATTATTTTAAAATCATTCCAAAAAAATATAAAGATATAGCATTTATTTTAACTATTATTAGGGGTGGCCACTGGGATTTTTACTGACCAACATTCCCGTTTGCCACCCGGAGGTGGCGACTGGGATATTTTTTTAGAATAATTCCCAGTCGCCACCGGAGGGGGCAATACTGGCGGTGGCGAACGGGAATAACCGGTGCGTGCCGGGTCCTCCCAGCGACAGGACGTATCACTTTTTCCCGCCGCCCGCAGCTCGCTCGCGTAAACATCGACAGCGTAGGCGACTCATAGCGCGACACGCCAGTATTGATACTTTGGCAATTTTTATTATTTGGTAAGTAATTTTGAAAAACGTTATCTACAAATAATATCATTATTTAAATATCAAATGGCGTAATCATAAATAATAGTCACAATTTTACATAAAGTGTTTTTTTTTCAGAAATGGGTAATAAACGAAAATTATTTGGAAGTAAAAAAAATAAAACGTTGGCTTTCGCCAGACAAGCAAAAAGGTGAGTTAGCCTTTATAGGCTTTTTAACCGACTTTCAAAAAAAATAATAGTTTCTATGCGAGCATAGAACTATATTATGTATTTTTTTTTTGTATTTCTTCACCGATTTCGCCGTAAGTTGTGAGACCGATTTAAAGAAATCTTTTTTTTTTATTGGAATGCCTATACTCTTGAGGTAGTGACATAGTTATCAAGTCTCTCTACTCTATTATAAATTTTATGTATTCCACAAAATGTCCTTTGTTTGCTTCTATTCTTTAATTTTCTAATAAATTATTATTTATTTTCAGTCAAAAAAATGTTTGTCTCTTTGCGGTATGGACAGGAAACGAATTTCCATTGAAGACCACAAAGATACCAAGAGACGATATGTTTTGGGCGACAAAAATGGAACATAAGCTATTGGACTTTTATGACAAATGTCTTTTGCCCGAGATAATTGACCCCAGGAAAAGTCGGTCAATGACCATCAGAGATGTACGATATTAAAATAAAAAGATCTAAACTTCGTTTCATTATAATTTTACCAGTAATTATACGCACACATGATTATTTTTTAATTATTAAAGTCTGTGCTTAGACGGTTGTAATCCAGCGTCCCATCCAAGGCGGCCTTGCGTGTTGCCATACGTATAAACGGCGGATGTAATCCAAATTTTGATTTGACCTTCAACCTCCTTGGTCACATTCTGTACAATATTTCTTAGGTATGATTTACAGAAATCCTCATTCTGACACAGTCATCAAATATAAGTTAACCAAAATTCATAAGTGTCTCATGAATGGTAAAATAAAAATTTGTGACCTTTAAAAAAAATTTTGGCGGCCGTACCCAAAAATCAAATTCTTACAATAAAATAAAAGTATCAAAACGATTCATTTCTAGCTCCGGGCTCACGCACACTGACGAACCATTGTAGTGTGCGTCAATACTTCGCCGCTCTTGCAATTTTGTACCTACGCTAAATCGAATACACGCTCTTAAGCGTGAGATCCCCAGTTCTAATTCCCAGTTTAGCCACTTCTATTACATAAATCCTAAACATAACTGGAGAATAGTGGGTGTTACTGTCACATCTGTCCAGCACTACGAAAATATATAGGAATGAATTTAACAATCAAATTGAAATATTACCTGAATCACTGACATCCTTTGTTTCACTCATCTGCTCTCCGTCGTCACCAGATGCATTGAAAATTGGCAGCAAGTTCCGGTTGCCTGCTGCGATTGCTTCTTCTAATTCTGCAATCTACATTATACATATTTCTCGATTAGAATATTTAATCAAATTGGTTTTTGTTTTGTTTCTATGAAACTTGGCATATGAATTGATGATTCACTGTCATAATTATGAATTACTAACATGTGTTGGCACTTCGCTGGGCATAATTGCGCTGTCTAGCGGGAAGTCTTGTATCGCCTCTGGTGATCCTGCTGCGACATCTTTGATGGTTTGGATGAGCGACCTAAACAGTAAAATTATTTTAAATATGCACCAAATCAATTTTGTTTGTTTTTGTAAAAGAGTTTGCTCCCTAGATAAACTACTTAAAAGACGAGTGTTTTTTTTCAATCCAGAGTGCACCGAGTGTTACAAAGTTCGTCACTCGAGCTTACAATAGTGTTGCTTGGGAGGTGGACACTCTACTTTTTATCACCCGCTATGGGAAAATAAGTAAGTGCAACTTATAAACAAGAATGTTACGTTTATTTATTTACATACAATTAGGAACCATAAGACATAACATAGAAATAATTAATTGTTTATACTTATTTGAACAATTATGGAAGTCATTGAACAATTTTATTAGTACCATCCGTTACAGTTGTAGATTTATTTTTTAATTTGGCTTGCGCGCGGTATTCCAGCCAGTCACTTGTTCAATACAATGTTCCCGTGCGGTACGAAATATAATTACAATCGCTCATTAGCCATTCACCTCATACATTCGTTGTAATCGATTTTAGCGATATAATCCTATTTGGACTGCATGGTTTGTGATTCATCTCTTTGCTGATTGGTACATTTACTAACAATATCCACATTCCAAATTCAAATCACTTTTAGTCCCTAGGGATTTATGAGCTATTTTATTCCCTGTTTACCAAGAATAAACTAGATATTTTTGAATAGATGTGATAAAAAGTATATTATATTCTTGTATGCTAGATTTTAAGCTATCGTGAACGTAACACTTACTGGAAGGACTTGAGAGTAATCCTGCAAAAGAAACATGTCAAAAATGTAACTTACTTGTAATTAAACATCTCCTTAACGCACACCTTCTCGAGCACTGCTCTGATCTGTGAGCGGGACAGCTGCAGCCCCAGGCTCATAAACAAGTTCTGCAGATCCTTCTTTGTCATGCTGCCACCGCGCGCCGTGTCGAAATACACCAGCGACAGTAGCAGATACGGGTCGGGGGGCAGTTCGACGCCGCGGCTACGACGCTTGGGTGACCCGCTGCGTTCGTCGTCACTCTGACTTTCCTGCTTCAAATAAGATGGAGGGTAAAATATTGTAGTAAAAATAGACTAGAATATATATATTTTTTTTAAGGCACATTTTTATTTCATACTACATAATTATCTAGTAGTAGATACGCTTAGATCGACTATCTATAGAACACGTAATTATTACACGATATCTTGCGAAAACACCCCGATTCAAACAGTAAAACGCCCATAACTTTTGAATGGCTCAGCCGATTTTCATCAAACATAGCTAACAACACTCGCACATAAATAAATTCACATTTCAAACAAAAAACGTTTTGGAGCTATGATGCCAGAGACAGATACACAAACACAGGTACACACGGCAAACTTATAACACCCCTTTTTTCCGTCGGGGGTTAAAAAGGTAAACAACATTATTGATACGGAGTTTTTGTCTGTGTTTGGCAAAACCTGGTTTATGTGGAATAAAGTCTCCTACCGATATTTTGGATAGAACGACATCTGATATAAACTATTGCTATAGCTATTTGTATATAGCAGTATCCATGCCTATTTACAGACATGCACAAGTAAAAGACAAGAGTTAAACTGGCAATTTTTATAAGGAATCATGCAATTTAACCTACCACTGTTTATCTCTCCATCACCCAAAGGTCGACTGAAAATGCGTGAGACATTAAGTCTGCTTTTGTACTTTTGTGTGCATGAAGAATTAAATTAATAAATGTATTACTTCCACCGTGACTCACCTTCCTATCCCGCCTGCGCGAATCTCTCTTATCATCGCGCCTGTCATCTCTCTTATCGTCCCTCTTGTCCTCCCGCTTCTCGTCTTTTTTATCATCTTTTTTCTCCTCTGCTTTCTTTTCAGCTTTATCATCTCCTTCTTTCTTCTCTTTGATCTCTTCTGCCTTTTCGGGTAATGTGTATAGAGTCTTGTAAATGTAGAAGCCGAAGTCTCGCATCAGCATCTCGTTGAAAAGCTCCGCGAACACGAATAACTGTGATAGACAGGGTTTAATGTTGTTTGAGTTTTTTTTTTGTATAATTGCAATACTAAATATGCAGTAAAAAGGTTTTAAAAATACTACCAAGTGTGTGAAAATGGAACAAGTTATAGTTGAAAAGCAATAAATGTATAAAAGGGTAAGTTAGATTGTTTTAATTGTGTTGTACTATCAATAAAAGTTATGATAAGTATTTACTCCAAAAATGAATAGTTAAAATGATATTATTCATAACTTTTCAGGATTTTATTTGTATCATTATTATTCAAGAAAGGGAGGCTTTTGCTCTGCAGTCAGACAATATAGACCGAAAATAAATAAATATCAACTGGAAAGAAGTAAAAAAAAATACGCAATTTAAGCAAACCTCAAAGCTATGTTCCTTATTGTCAGTGATGCGGTAGTCCAACAACAGGGATAGGGTGGCGACGTTGCAGTTGAACTTGCCGCCCTTAGCAGAGTTTGACGGGTGCACCAAAATGTGGGGTGAAGGTGGAATCTCATAACGAGTCTTACGTAACTGCTTCTCTTTCTCGAGCTGTGGAATAAAAGGAAGGGTTAATTTTTGAAGCAAATTATAATTACTAGACAATGCATTATGGCAGACAGACACAATAACATCTTTTAAGTAACTTTTTTTATGGAAAACTTATATTTAGTCTCCCATAACACTAACACTACTGAACTATATCAGTAACTGGTGCCTGCTTACCTATAGTTCGCACCAAAATTCTTCGCCGCTCTGAAGTTGGATTTCCGATGCGCAAGGCACGGATCGGTGTTGTTTTTGTATGAGATTTACTACTGCGCAGCCATTGTAGCGAACTTCAGGGCGGCCCAGAAGTTTGGCAAGAACTATAGTAACGAAGGAATGTGAAATAGTTTTACCTTTCTTTTTTCCTCTTCAATTTCTTTTTCAGTTTTCTTTTCTTCAACTTTTTCTTCTTTCTTTTCAACTTTATCAGTTTTAGGTTCAGGTTTCTTCTCTTCGTCCTCATCTTTGATTTCAATTTTTTCCTCATCCTGAGAGTCAGGCTTCTTCTCTGCTTCTTGCTCATCATCTTCAAGTTCCATAACATCATCGCCTTTCTTATCGTCTGCCGCCTCTTCGGTTTTCAATATTTTTGATAGACGAGATACAAGCTGAGCTCTTAACCCTGATGAATAGTTTTACGGTTTACTTGCAAAATAATTGCTTTTTTATACCAAGTAAAAATATATTCTATAATCTATATTTATTTCCAGTATAAACAGTGTTTTATTACCTTTACAACTAACATTCCGCGCACGCAGCTCTTGCCTTAGCTGTTCAACTTTAATAGTTTTGAGATCTATTTTTGAATAATGTGTTGGTTCTGGTTTATCCTCCTCATCATCATTCTCATCAATTGTTATGGTGGTACTATCCAGATCTTTCTCCTGAAAAGTTTATAGTTACATCAGTATTTTTGTCAGGTTTACAACAGGGAACTCAGGGTTTAGGTCAATGTATCAAAGCTGAGTTTAAATTGTAAGATTTTACTTTAGTTTAGAAAATTAAATGAGGATGTTTCTAGTTTAATGTAATTCTGTGAAGAATAAAAAGGTAGTGATTATAATAATATTATCTATTTCCAGGCGATGTCAGCATGGCAACAACTGCTTGTCGTCGGTAGCACTGGCACGTTGCTCTTCCAACATTTTAGTAGCGAGCAGCCGGAATCTTAACTAAACAAAACTGGGAACAAACAATTTGCGATTTGTCCGCCGCAGAAGTGTCGGCTGCTGCCGCCACTTGCTGCTCGGCCTTGCTGGACTCCGGTAGATCGCCGTCGAGTTTTCGGATGGCCACATCACAGGCCGCCTTATACTGCTCCTGTACGGTGGTCCAGTCGATACGCGACGGTTGCGCCGACCACACGTCCGGCAGGAACAACACCACGCACTCGAGCCGCGACTTGCCGCCGCTGCCCTCGCGCCAGTAGTAAAACTCCACCATTCGGTACCTGCATGGGTAATACAGTTATAGTGGTATACTCACAGCGCATCGCGCGCGCCGCCCACCCGACTGCACACATGGAACGACACATCCGCTACGAGAGTTATCTAACTGCTGTTTTAGTACGTGGTACATCGAGTCTGCATCCAATGAGTTTCGCCATCCAAGATGTACTAACGCCTCCATACTCTCACATAAGGAATGTGTGTGCCATGACTAATATAAGGATCGACGGAGGGGTAAAGCTTCTTCTGTCTGTTGGTCACTTGCCAATCAGTCAGTTGTCTCTTTATAATACTTCACCAACAATTTCGAGAAGCCCAGAAGAAACTCCGTCCCATCATAATAATTCTACTCGAAAAATACCAGCATAGCAGGGCAGTTAGTTGACCTAACAATAATGATAGAACACTTACCATTGAGTACAGGAACTCAAATCCACCCCTGTGAGGGCTTTGCAAGTACGTATTGCAGTCTTTACCAAAACCTTTGGATCTGACTGAGGGTTTTCACCATCTAAGGAAGGGCTCCAAGGACCACCTATAGCGAAATTTTCACCACCTTTTCCTTTCTGTCCCACAAGAAACTTGATTAGTCGGGTCGGATGCAGTGGATTTTTACTGGAGCGTTTATCCTTTTCATCAACTTTTGTAAGTCCACATTTCTGATAAAGGGCTTCCAATGTTGGCATGCTGATTAACATCACCTAAAAAGTATTATTAAATATTTATTTTGTGAATTCGTATTTACAAATTGCTTAAATTAATATTAATCTTTATAGGAACTATTTGAACTATTTGTAACTATTTCTTATCCTTAGCAGGATAAGAGATATTTTTTCATGTATATATCAGTAATCAATAAATACGAAATTACCTTAGCTGAAAATCTGTAATCTGCATCTGGTGGTTCCAAAACTGCATCATTTGCAACAGGGTTCTCCACTTCTTTGTTCATGATATGATAAGCACATGGGTTGTTAATGGAAAAAGGTGTCTGAGGCGGGAATGTTTCGCCCCATTTCACTTGAGCATTGAAGAAGTCAGATGGCACATATAAGTTTGTATATCTCTGTGACAAACCAGGCACATCCATTCTGTGTCTAAAAGAGTAAAAAAAATGTTTAGTTATATTTACTTAGGAGCAAATAATAATGCTTAGGCTATAATGTAACTATGATGAATTCAGTGAAGATATACAGGGCGAGTTTTTCATGTGACATGGATGGCGTGGATGGCCAAATCCGAAACTATGAGAAATAGCGAAAATCTCTCAAAGGAGTCACGAGGCCGATTTTTATGAAAACTAAGAATGCATTATTGGCTTTTTGAAAAATCAATTTTCCTAGCCAGGAATCAAACCCGTTGATTTTGGAAAAAAAAACACTATTATAACATCATCATCATCATCATTTCAGCCGAAAGACGTCCACTGCTAGATATAGGCCTACCCCAAGCGTCGCCACACTGACCGGTCCTGGGCGTTTCACATCCACCGGAATCCTGCAGCCTTGACAAAGCTGCTACACCAAGAGGGACGCCTTCCAACGCTGCGTCTTCCGGTACGCGGTCGCCACTACGGAACTTTTCGGCCCCAACGGCCATCCGTTCTGCATGCAAAGTGCCCTGCCCACTACCTCTTAAGTTTGGCAATTCTTCGGGCTATGTCGGTAACCTCAGTTCTCTTGCGTATGTCATTTCTGATTCAATCACGCAAGAAAACTCCGAGCATAGTTGTCTCCGACCCACTCTCTCGGAAGCTCTACTGAGGTCATCGAGCATTGTACTGAGATCCTCCATGGTCTCAGCCATGACCACTACATCGTCGTCAAACCGAAGGTGAGTGATGACTCGCCATTGACGTTGATGCCTAGCCCTCTCATCTCATCTCTCATCGTTGTAGTGCAGTTCCAGTGCAAAACTTCGGAGATATGACGTCTCCCAGTCTCACAACTCGCTGCAGATCTGAGGTCAGACTGACATTGTGGCGTTTTTGGACAAATACTTCAGCAACTCGATGTACCGGACTTGGCATCGTTGGAGAGACTGCAGTACAAGCCAAGTCTCGATCGAATCGAAGGCTTTCTCGTAGTTCACAAAAGCTAAGCAAAGAGGCAGGTTATACTCTTCGGTCTTCTGAATAACCTGCCGCAACGTATGTATATGGTCTACGGTGCCAAAGCCTTTTCGGAAACTTGTTTGGGAGGCTGGAAATCGTCAAACCTGCGCGCGAGACGATTCGTTATGACTCTTGAAAACAACTAGTAGACATGGCTAAGGACTGAGATGGGCCTATATAATTCTACAACTGGGCATTGTCGCCCTTCTTGAAGAAGAGTACCACCACACCTCTGCACCATGCTTGTCGCGTTTTACCTTCGAGTATGACGGGTTCAAACACCTGCTGAGGGTCCTTAAGTACCGGTTTTCCACCCGCAGGAGTTTGGCCATAATTCCGTCATCAACCGGCGCCTTGTTGTTCTTAAGTTATTTCAGAGCCATCCTAATCTCGTATATATTCGGTAAAATGTCAAGTTAATCTAACTTTTGGGTTATCATCCGATAGTGTCGCTAATAAGGATTAAATACTAGGAAGTAATATCAAAGCAAATTTAAGGAAAGACCTCATTTTAACAATTTTTTTTTTGTGGTATATCTACGTATCATGTATTTAGTGACATTGGAGAATATTTTAAACAAAATCAAAATGATTGTAATGCATTGCTGAATGTAGTACATTACTATTTTTATTAAAACAGAACTATATAAATTACATCAACAACTTACATATCAAGTGGCATCCTAGGTACTCGGACCACATATTTGATGGGTGATGGTTGGTGGACGACGGGGCGCTTACGCGGAGGAGAGTCACGACGGCTACGGCTATCACGACGATCACGCGGTGAGCGAGAGCGAGTCCTTGACCGTGACCTCTTTTGTGTGAACTAGATGAACAAGATAAAGAAAAATGTTTATTTATGTACTAAAGACAAAAATATACCTTAGCAATTTTCAAAATCAGGACACAATATATCCTCTGTCCTAATCCACATCACGTTATTACATCCATACAGTCATTGAGAGCAGTTTTGTAGGTCGTGGGTTCGAACCCAGGCAGGCGCTTTACTTTTTGTAAATTATTATATATATATTCATCACCACTGCACTAAAAACGGTGAAAGAAAACATCGTGAGGAAACCAGCATATTCTAGAACCAAAAAGTCAAAAACATGCGACATCCACCAACCTGAACTGGGCCCGCATGGTGGATTAAAGCCCATTCCCTCTCTGACAGGGAGGAGGCCTGTGTTCCAGCAGTGGGATCAAAAAAGGCTGATGATCATGATGAGTCATTGAGGCATGATTGATTGACATACAAACTTTAGTAACTGTAAATGAAAAATGCAATGGCTGACCCCAGGTCAAACGCCGCAACAATGTCCTAAAGCAAAGCTTACCAATAAAAACGTAATGGTAATGGTTTGGTGGTCTCAGCATGGTTTTATTCACTATAGCTTTCTCCGATCTGGTCAAGCAATTATAGCAGATGTCTACTGTGACGAACTCCAAACAATGACAGCAAAACTAACAGTGAAACAGCCCCAACTCATGAATCGATCTTCAACATTATTGCTCCATAATAATGCGAGACCACATACAGCACAAGAAACCGTTTTAACTCTACAGGAACTGCAATTAGAAACCATTTGTCACACTCCGTATTCGCCAGACTTTGCTCAAATGGACTACCATTTTTTTCGTGATTTGGACAATTTTTTATGTTATAAAAAAATTTCTTCTCAGGAGGCAGTACAAAATGCTTTCACACAGTTTGTCAAATCTAGATCACCAGAGTTCTATCGCAAATGCATAAATGACCTTCCTATTAGATGGCAGCAATGTATAGATAATAATGGTAATTATTTTGATTAAATAAAAATGTTAAATTAAAAAAAATCTAATTTCTAGTTTTCAGTACAAATCGGCAATTTCATACTTTAACCCCTAATATAATTTTGTAATTTTTTTGACAAAATTGCAGTTTGAGTAAAGCAATAGCAACAGTTCATTATAGCACTCGCCGAACTTCTGGGCTGCCCTGAAGTTGGCTTTCCGCATGCGCGAGGCACGAAACGGTGCTGTTTTTGTATGAAATTTACTACTGCGCAGCCATTGTAGCCAACTTCAGGGAGGCCAAGAAGTTTGGCGAGAACTATATTATTTGCCTTTCTGTTAAGTTCCCGATTTCAACATTCATGCAACAAACAAATGAACGTAAACAACAATATATTTGTCCCTATACATGTTTGACAATAATTTTATCAAAAACTGGAACACCCGTTTGCCCTTGTATCAATGTTTGCAACAAGTTGAAAAGGCAATATTACCTACTAAACGAATTTATACAGGAAAATATTGTTGTCTTGAGGTTACTTGTTTCCTGCTTATTAGGATAAACACCACAAACAGGTTACTTTAGGCTTTAATATGTTTTCTAAAGCTATTCATTCTCTGTTTTTAACTGTACATGGAATTCATTGCCTATATTAGATCTAATCAATACATATTGCATTTGGTTATGCAAGTTATGTCTAAAGGTCAAGATTATGCAGGTGTTTTATTTCAGCTGTGACCACATGGTATTAAATTTTTAATATGACTTGTATTTCCTCAAATTGTAAACAAGTCAGACTATGACAGGCTTGTTCAGGGATGTTCAACATTATTGCAATTAAAAACAAAACTTACCCTGTCATCCCTGCGAGGGGGGCGATCATCACGGCCATCGCGCCGTGGTAATGACTTTTTGTTAGCCGGGGGTGGTACAGCATTGTAATTGTTACTCTTTTGAGCATTATTCGATTTCTGGTTAGGACCAGTTTTTGGAAGAACCTGTACGCGTGTTGCATTCCATTTAAAAGGCATATTAGGGTTGTAAGTAGCTTCAACAAGTACTCTGTCGTTAACTTTGGGAATGATACCCTTAGCGCATACTGATGTTTGATAAAATACATCATGATCAACAAAACCAAAATCGTTGTGAGTTTTGGTGACAGTGCCGGTAAAAACACGCTGGTCCGTGTTATTTGATGATTGGTTCGATTGAGAGTTTTGATACATTCCAGGATTCATAGCACGAGGTGTAGGATACGCCACAACGTTACCAGGATACATCTGGCCTTGCGCCATTTGGTTCATCGGCATTTGTCCGGCCATAGGCATTGCCATGCCACTTTGTGCTTGCATCATACTAGGATTAAACACAGCCTGTGTTTGTGGAAACTGCATCATCCCTTGTTGCGTCATCATTGCATTTGGATCCATGATTTGCGGATTCATGCCGGTCATGTTCGTGTTCACGTTTGACCGGGCCCATGGCGGATTTTTTGGACCACTTCCTGATTGCATACTACCTCTTGTAACGTAGATCACAACATAAACACACAAATTAAATCACTCAATCTTTATTACGCGCACAATTGCTATCTAAACCACTCTTTTTACAAACAAATTCACTTGTGTCTACAATACAATAAGAATTCGCAAATGGCGGATAGCGAGCGAACGCGAAGCTCGGTCGGCAACTCGGCCGGCACCTCGACTCGACGCAATAAAAGGCAGAGACGGGCTAGAGATAATTTTAGTTCACTGCGTGACTTCTACAGATGACGCTTGAAAACACACCAAATAATCATTCAATGTATAACGTAAATGCGGTTATCAACTTGTTTTGGTCTGATCATAGAGAACAGAGAAGACGCCAGAAAGATGCAGTCGAAAAACATAACACAACCAATAGACAATTATTGAAGTAGGTGAAATAAGGCATTTTCTACACAGCTGGATCTTATTAATAACGGCTTCCATTTTTGTGCTCACCAGTCATCGCTACTTGCAAGTGAGGTCCTTAAATGTAGCTGCCGGGCGATCACGGCTTACTGTGACAGGCTTGAATCACACATTTTTATCAAAGTTTGGGAGCAAAACCAAAAAACAAATCATTTCTAAATTTCGAATGCCGTAGAAGTGTGATTATAGTTTGGCTATTATAACTATGCATTATTCAAAAAATGCGAAAACCGATTTGGGGTAGGTACAACGGGTTGTTTACAACAGATTTGTAACACCGTCTGTACTCTGAAAATTTATTTTATTTTATTTTGAAGTTAATGGTTTGCATACTTCCATAGTTTATTTTTGATTACCACGGTTTCGGCTTGAATCGCCCATGTGTCATAGTTAACCTTATCCAAAGGTTCGATGTAATATGTCGTTTTCGGCATAGCCGTAACTTGCACGAGTTTAACACTTCAAAAAATACATTAGATCATTTTCGCTCTGCTACCATTTTGAGTTTTTGTGATTGAAATAAAGGAATATGCAATTGTCAAGCGTTATTATTGTAGATTAAAGATTCAACAATATGTTTTTTTTTTATATTATAGCACATAGAAGACAATTAAACAAAAATGAAACAGTAACAGTCAGAAGGTAACCGAAGCGCGTAGCAACGGTAGATATAGAATGAAGATACAATGAAGATTGACATACAGTCTCTTCACAGATAGTTATTTTTTATTGGTGTTTTTAATAGGTTATTTTGTATATTGTTGTGCTTGTCAAAGAATTGTATAAGTGCAGTGAATTATAAGTGAATTATATACCTTCTGCTTCTTTCTTGTCTACAAAAGATCACGTAATATTTTCTTCTAAAGATTTAATTTCTTCTTCTATCGCTTTCTTTCATTTTTGTTTTTCTCCCGATTCTACTGCTTCTTCTTATGTCAACATATTAAGATATTTCAGTATCATAATCCATAACATAATCCATATATCGTTCTGGTAATCTTCGCTCTCTTGCAGGTTGAATCCTTCTATTTAAATTATTCTCCACGTCTTGACTCTCATTTCCCTCAACTTCTTCAGCATCAAAAAATTCTTCATTTACTTCATTAGACTGTATAGTTTTATCAAAACTAAAACGTTGCAAAATTATCATTCTTTATTCCTACAAAATCTGCCCGGTTTACAGTTAAAACATTTTTTTCAGTGCATTTTTTAGGGAATTGAAAGACGAACTAAAGAAATGAGGAGCAGGGATCTGTTTTTGTTTCTTCGTTTTTTGACACCGACTTCCAAAATTGAAGTTATTTTTTACTTTGTAGTGTTTTTGTTTGGAAGTCGGTTGTAATTTTTGTAAAAAAGTTTTTTATTTTTCACTTTTTAGTAATTGTGGTACATAATGGACCAGTTCTATAGGCTAGGTACCTACGCGTATAGTGCCCAAAGTGAAGCTAGAATAGATTAACCCAATAACATGAAACTTAAACGAAACCAGTGCAATGAGAGTATACCAGGGTGAACTGTTCACACCTGCGTACCCCTTAAGAACGTACCAGTGTGATGTTATGTTGTGAAATGGTGTAGACAATAAACAGACATGCGATTGGATCTATCCAGAGTGATATGCCGTCATTTATTGAAGAGTTCTGATGTATTTCTCCGAAGTTCTTCATCAGATCTTGATGAAAATTAAATGGGACCACATGACAAGCACCCGATTTCAAATTAAAAAAGAATCATCAATATCGGTTCGCCCGATAAAAAGTTCTGAGGTAACAAACATAAAAAAAAACAGTCGAATTGATAACCTCGTTCTTTTTGCGAAGTCGGTTAAAAAATAAACACAAAGATTTATTATTTTGGCACATACCTCGAAAACTAATGTCTATTAGTGAATCATAAGTAGGACTGTACAAGAACAAGGTACAAGGATTAAACTTGCTCCGAGCACAAATAGTAAAAACAAAACTTTACAAGAATTAAGAAAAAACTGATTTTTGGGCTCTTTGTCAGTCCATTCCTTTTTGCTCCTTTGTGATTTTTATGGCATTTTCAGGCAACGTTACTGCTACCACAAGGAACGTCATTCCGGTGAAAGTACTCAACTAGGATTTTTCAGAGCAAATGTCTTTATTTCCTGAACTATAACGCGTATTTTGAATCGAAGAAATAATTTGCACATACGAAGCTTTTTTAATGAACCGGATTTTCTCATTCCGGAACCGGTTCTGAAAATACCTTGAATGAACCGGGTGCATACGCTAGTTGGTATTCTTTATGTTTTAGGTTAGATATTTAGGTGCGTGTGAACTGAGGGTCCACACTGGAAATTCGCGAAATGAAAATCCTAGGATTTAGTAGCAGACTCAAAACAATTGTAGAACGAATCTGGGAATTTGTAAGCAAATATATTAAAAAACTACGACCCATAAAGTGTGGTCCCTCAGTTCTCACAGACGATCAGCTAGGTCTCGGAAAGTATCTTAAAAAAAAGGTTTTGTGAATACAGACTTTTAGTAAAGAATTTGTAAAGATATTTACTGAATAACAGACCACAAAGCATTAAAGATAAAAAAAATATAACGAATAAACTATGGTCCCTCAGTCCACATAACAAAGATAAATATTTTAGTAAATATTACTGAATAAAATTAATAAAACCGTTGTTTTTCTGCATAAAGTTTTAGTAAAAGTCTTAAAACATTTTGTAAAAAAGAAATGGAGCAAAAAATCCAAGCATTTTGAAGATAGCGATGATTAAAACTGGTCCCTCAGTCCTCTCCTCCACTGACATATGTGCGTGTGCTAGCTGCTAGACGAGAGGAATATCAGAAAGTCTAGTGTACTTAGCTTTTAGTAATAATTTTCTACTAAATAATAGGTATATGAAATAGTGTATTTCTTACCTCTTAGCTGAGATAATATTATTTTTTTAATCAGTTTGCTTGGGCCGCTGATTTGTGGCACGTGGAGGGAGGGGACTCCCTCCACGTGCCACAAATCAGCGGCCCATAATCGAAAGTTTAACCTTCGCATTCTTTTCCTGAAAGGTATTCGATAGATACTTTCAAGTAGGACTTGTATAAATCCTTTCTCTAAAATCCATACATGTTTTATTACAGTGGTATCATGGCCAGAGGTCGAAAACCAAAAATTTGCTATGAAGATCAATGGAATGTTTTTAGGAAACAATATGCTGAAAAATTGAAAGATCCAAAAATCAAGTGTAATGATCCAATTTTTTCGATATTATCCGAAGAACTTGAGCACAGAATGACTCCGTTGGCTTGTTTTCGTTTCGTCCAAATAATGATATATTAAATAAAGTAGTACTGCCTACATTTTGTTTATTGTGTGGTCACCCTGCTCTATCTATTTTCATAGGATTAAAAAAATATATTATCTCAGCTAAGAGGTAAGAAATACACAATTTCATATACCTATTATTTAATAGAAAATTATTACTAAAAGTTAAGTACACTAGACTTTCTGATATTCCTCTCGTCTAGCAGCTAGCACACGCACATATGTCAGTGGAGGAGAGGACTGAGGGACCAGTTTTAATCATCGCTATCTTCAAAATGCTTGGATTTTTTGCTCCATTTCTTTTTTACAAAATGTTTTAAGACTTTTACTGAAACTTTATGCAGAAAAACAACGGTTTTATTAATTTTATTCAGTAATATTCACTAAAATATTTATCTTTGTTATGTGGACTGAGGGACCATAGTTTAGTCGTTATATTTTTTTTATCTTTAATGCTTTGTGGTCTGTTATTCAGTAAATATCTTTACAAATTCTTTACTAAAAGTCTGTATTCACAAAACCTTTTTTTTAAGATACTTTTCGAGATCTGGCTGATCGTCTGTGAGAACTGAGGGACCACACTTTATGGGTCGTAGTTTTTTATATATTTGGTTACAAATTCCCAGATTCGTTCTACAATTGTTTTAAGTCTGCTACTAAATCCTAGGATTTTCATTTCGCGAATTCCCAGTGTGGACCCTCAGTTCACACGCACATAGATATTTTATTTTATTTTCGGCATTCAGCCCTTAAGCTTCTGAAGGCCAAGCAAATTGCATTCCTGATGTAGAACTTTATAAATACTTAGTTCCACTATATCGCCATAGATTACCAAGCATCATAATCAGAGTTACTTTGACAGGTACATAACGTTACCTTTAAATATGTATAGCCTTTTCTCAGTTTTTTTAGCGTTGTATATTTGGGCAACAAATGAACACCGGGGTTGGTACAGCCTGGTACAGCACACAAAGGCATATTTCGAAAAAAATAAAATTTAATGACTGATAGGTTACAAAATGTATGGATTTGACAGCTTTCAATAGCCATAGCGAAGATGCGCCACCTATATTGAAAAAATGGCAGTTCACATCCCCACTCCTTTCCGTCGTCTGCTTGGCCTTTGGCTTCCAAAAATAATTTAGTAATTTGTCGCCAATATTTATAATTTGAATTTTTCTTTAAATTATTTAAGGACTCCATCTCTTTAAAATTGTAAAATTTCTTACAGTTCTGTCTTCTATCTGTATTGAAAAAACCGTTGCTAGGCTTATTGGGTCGATTTGTTGGCGACTTTTGAGAAAGTTCAAAAACAAAATTCTCTCATAATATCTTCCTTTAACATTTTTATAGCCCATAACCTGATAAATAAATACAAGGTGTGCTGGGGATTTATATATTTGTAGGATCAAGAGAGGCCGAAGGGATTATATCGTCAGGATTTTGAGTTCCCATTTATTGGATAAACAAGAAACAATACAGCTAATCGAACAAAGCTTAAGGTTACAGTTCGTACAGCGGCCTAGGCCACCCAAAGACAAAGTTTATCGTTCGCCATCAGCAAGCCAATACAGCTATGTACAGCAGCGCTGTACCAACTAAACCGACAGTTTTGTCGGGAGCAGAGGAGCTCTTGATTGAGTCTAATCCGAAGATAGACTGACTTGCCTACCGATCCAAGTTCTTTTATACCTTGCAATTGATTTTGATTTTGAATCCCTCCACAACAACTCTGTCCGATGGCGTACGGAAGTACGTCACGTGTTTACTTGATACAAAACACTAAAATGTGCTAAATCTAATAAGACTTACATTCTAAAATAATCAAGTAATACAAGAATAATTGTCGTAAGTAAACAATGGTGATTACACAAAGAATAATCAAATTAACATGTCAACAATTGTTTTGAACTTCACCATCGATTACAATTTATCAAATTAAGTTAAGCCAAAAATCAATTGTTGCGTGCGCTGAGTACTCAATAAATTATTTACCGATTTATTAGGCAATAATTGATAGTAAAATCACTTAAATTAGTAATAAGAAAACAAATTATTACAAATTCTGTTGACTACCCACAGGCGCATAGATGAATATAAGTACTAACGTGCACAGGCGTTATTAATAACCAACTCCGACATATTTATTTTAAATGTAAAAAGTTAGTCACAAAAAATGTATTATAAAATACAACCATTAGCTTTGCAGGTGAAAACTCGATAATCATGAAAACATGACTGACGTATCCAATCAACAAATATTTGAATATTATAATTTGTCATTCTGCACGTGCCATTGATTGAAAATAAAGAAAAAATATTAAATATTCTGTTCAGCCAAGGACTTAATATGATATATGAGTTCGATAAATCAAACCTCATTCCAGCACAAAGTAACAGGTGCGCTCTCCTACGTTCTAAAGCTCAAATGAAGATGGGCAGGACACGTAGCGAGAATGAGTGACGACCGTTGGACTATTCGGATGACATCATGGCCTGGCCCTACAAACATTAGGAAACAAGGAAGACCTATCAGTAGATAGGCAGTCGAGATTACACGAGTCGCAGGAATTAACTGGATGTCGGCAGCCACCGACCGCGACCACTGGTCATCTTTGTAGGAGGCCTTCATTCTCACCATGGGAGGATCATGCATGTCATAGTAATAGATTTTTTAAAAGTTTATTTGTTCAATTTTATTTTACTTTTTCAAAGTTTTATTGAATTTCAATTTATTTTATTTTGACATTTTTATTAATAAAATTTATTTTTTCACTATTGGAGCAATTGATCACATAATTAAAAATGTTATAATGTTATTATTTTAAGTTATCTTCCATCTTAATTTATTAATGAATTGACATAGTAAATCTACAAATTAAATTATAAAACTATGATATTAAATTATAGGTACCTTTTTTATTTATCATAATAGATTGATGTGTTATTTAGTCAAGGTATTTGTTATAAATTATTTCTTTAGTTCAAATTAATTAATGTAAGATTTATTTTTACTATTTTTAGTCCCTGATCAAATTTAATAATATATTGTAATTGAGAATGTGATAAAACAATGATGTCAGACTTAAATTAAATGTATTTAAATTTAATTTACTTTATCGTATTGGAAAGTGTTACTGGATTTATGTTTAAATTATTTACTTTACTGTTAATTAACTACCTGCATAGAGAAAATAAAAACGCTTTCTATCCCAAGTTAGGTGAAAAAATGAAATAGCTAAATAATAACAGCCGCACGGGTTGGTTTCAAGGTTAAGAAACGCTTGCCGGGGTCGGTCCGTGGATGGTTGACCATCGTTTCATAGCGAGTTTCCTTCGTGCCTCGGAAAGCACTCGGCTTCTTTTGAAGATCTTTGACAGTGGTTACGGGTAGTCAGAAACCGGAAATCTGACACCAGGCTTGCAATGGGGTATCGTATATCCCTGTTACTGGATTGAGGAGGTCATTTAGGCAGTCGATCCATGTAAAACACTGGTACTAAGCTGAATCCGGTTAGACAGATTGTAAGTTAGGCGACTGTTTTTGAGATTATCCTGTGTTTGAAATAGTCATGTTTGCACCTGTGCATGTTTTTACCTTTTGATATTAATATATGAACGTTTACACGGTTTAAACTATTACAAAAAAACTGGCCAAGAGCGAGTCGGACTCGCGCACTTACTTCTTGTATGGGAGCCTCACTAAAATATATATTTTATTCGCATTTTATCATCATTTCAAAAATGGGGGCGTTGTGTAGAGGCTTGGGGGGTGATTTGTAATTTCATTTAGCTAGGAGGCCTCTTAGAGACCATGAACTCTCGACTCTCGACTACAACTTGTGAACATCAACTAATATTAGTTAAGAGATTGACTGTTCTTGAGTAAATTGGAACCTGATATCAACAAACTTATTAAACAGCATCAGATTCATCCTTCACATTAGTTTTTATATAAGAATCGATTATGTTTGTTTAATTTTGAATAAAAGATACTCTGTTTGAATACTATAAAGTTGCGTTTCAATAATCATTCTCATTGGCAGGTGCAGCCCATAAGGGTTAACTTGAGACCTGAGCGCCGTTGTGTATTACCTACTGCGATCAGGTTTCAATTTAACTCTTGCGAGTTATAGTAAAAGTTTCGTTTAGAATTGTAATAAATAAATAAAATAAATGTTTAATCTCCGCTAGTAAAGCTCACAATAAATGATTATAGTTATAGTGGTTTTTAAGTAGGTGAAAAAATGGGGGCGCTAAGAAATTATTTATTCTCAAAGTGGTCAGTTGACAAAATAAGTTTGGGAACCCCTGTTCTAGATACATCAATATGCGTATTACATCATCAATTGCGATGAATCAATAGATATTTATTCAACAACACTTCAAAAATTCAAGCGCCAAGTCCATCAAAAGTAACTACCATATATATTTTTTTCTTGTCATCTTTGTACCTATTGTGTTTCTAAAACTACCCACTAGTTGTTGTAAGTGTTATTTTTGCACTATTATTGTAATTTTATGAATGTTATAATTTTGTTTTTGCATGCTGTGTCTATCGCATCATATTGTATACTATGCTTGTATCATATTGCTTGTATTATAAGAATAAACAGTGTAACAATTGTAGATAGGCCAATAAATAAATAAATAAATAAAAAAGGGGAATAAATAAAATCCATGAGTGTTTTAACTGAGTTTAATCGCTTAAAGCTTGTGGTAATGTTGTTGCAGGTGGACCTTGGAAATAAAAATCGAATTCAGGCGTGTATGGGCTGGGTTTAAGATTGAATTCTGCTATAATTGATCCGCCAGCCGCCATTACGGTTGGATAAGCAGCTGCAGGGTACACGAGTGAGGATGTCCCAACAACTAGGCACACGTTACACTTCGACAAAACTTTATCTATGGAACAATGGAAAGAAAAATGAATAATTCATTTGAATGATGAACAAAATGAACACGTTATTATAATCAGACTAATATCTTACTTCCTAGTAATATTGTAAAGGCGAAAGTTTGTGAGTGTGTTTGTTACTTCTTCGCGCTCAAACGGCTGTACGGATCTGGATGAAATTTGGCACAGAGATAGATTGTAGTCAGGAAGAGCACAAGGGATACTTTTTATCCCGAGAATATACCCTCGGGAAGCCGCTCGCAAAAGAAAATAATTAATTGTTAAAAAACATTTGATCACCAGTTTTTTCCAGAGTTGAATTTTGTAAGACTTCGCCGAACCCGACAATGTGTGGTCGTAGTAAACCACCACAGTCAGGCTTTTTGCAACGAGGAAGATCCTTTTCTTTGATGTCAGAGACAAGCTTATCAGAAGTTGGAGATCCGGTGCCCGCTAGTGCCTAGATATAAAAGGGTAGTTGATAAAAAATCTATTTAGTCTATCAGTTAAATAACCTAAAAATATTGGACACGTATTTTTTATTTTAACACGTAAACAAAAAAAAACGACAGTGCGTTGAAATATCGTTTACGTCACGGTGTATTACACTTACTGACAAAGTGACGTCACAAGCCCCCACTCCTGAATTTGATGCGCTTTATCTTTGTCAATTTTTATTTATTTAATAAAGCAAAAAATACGGGTCCAATATTATTTGATAATCTCACTGACAGACTAAATATTAGGGGTTAAAGTATGAAATTGCCGATTTGTATGAAATTGAAAGTAATTACCATTATTATCTATACATTGCTGCCATCTAACAGGAAGGTCAATTATGCCTTAGCGATAGAACTCTGGTGATCTAGATTCGACAAACTGTGTGAAAGCATTTTGTACTGCTAATTTTGTAAGAAGAAAACTTTTTATCATGTAGATAATTGTCCAAATCACGAAAAAAATGGTACTCCGTTGGAGCAAGGTCTGGCGAATACGAAGGGTGACGAATGGTTTCTAATTGCAGTTCCTGTAGAGTTAAAACGGTTTCTCGTGCTGTATGAGGTCTCGCGTTATCATGGAGTAATAATGGTGAAGATCGATTCATGAGTCTGGGCTGTTTCACTGCTAGTTTTGCTATCATTGTTCGGAGTTAGGCACAGTAGACATCTGCCGTTATTGCTTGACCAGATCGGAGAAAGCTATTGTGAATAACACCATGACCACTAAACAGTTATCATTACCTATTTATTGGTGGATGGTATTTAAAAGTACTTCAATTTATTCCCATTTCATTTACCTAATTTTGCCTGTGTTCCACCAAATATACTGAATGTGCACCAAAATATGTTCATTAAAATATGTCATAACGAGCATCTATTTAACAACTGTTGCAAATAAACTGGCATAAAAGTTTTAATAAACTGGCTAGTGAACATGATTTGGACATTTTCAACACCAGTGTTTCTCGGCTCAAGCACTTGCTAGTAAGAAACTTTTTTACAAGTAAGTGATTTGTTTGTGTCTGAATGTATTTTTAGTATTTTTTTTTCTGTAGTTTTAGTTTGTAGTTTTTAGGTTTCGTAACTTTTGTTTATAGGTATTTTGTATCTTTATCGTTTGTTGTTTTTTTTGTTAGTGCTTTTATCTGTGGAAACTTGTAAATGGCCTTCAAATCCGTATCGTTTCGGAATGTTGTTCTAACTAGCTGTAAGTTTCCCTAATAGAATAAAATAAAATAAAATAAAATAAAATAAAATAAAATAAAATAAAATTTGTAAAAATAGTAATACACCTAATTTTAAAAACAAGCATTTATTTTTTTAGTTTTACTTCAGATAATGCACTGCAAAATGTATAGTAGGTACTTTGGCAACATAGTCGACGGAGCCCCGCTGCGCGGGGCTCCTACTTCCGTCCGCAGGGTCTAAAGTAACCTAACACGAACGAGATGACGGGAGCTGAAGTGAGCGAGCAAAGCGAGCGAACCTAACCTGTCCGTGTCGGGGTGCCCTAAGCTCCCGAGCAGGAATATTTGGTGCACGATCAGTATTTTTCGGGGAAGAATAAAATAGTTATTGTTACAATAGAATATTTGCAGCGCACTACAATAAAAAAGTGTTATATCTTGGTGTTAATTTGGAATTTGTTTGATGTAACATATTTTGTTGGCCGAGTAGTTTAATTATAGTAAAACAATTAAACGGGTTTAAGATCAATATTTTAGAAATGCATACATAGATGTACCTTTAGATTTTTGGTGAATACAAAAATATTATCCTTTATTGGTAAGCTTTGCTTTAGGACATTGTTGCGGCGTTTGATCTTGGGTCAGCCATTTCATTTTTCGCTTACGGTTATCGTAAAGAATCCACTTTTCATCACATGTCACAATTCGATCCAATATTTCTTCATTTCTGTATCGATTCAACAAGGCACCACAAGTTTCTGCAGAACAGTCAAATCATGACGCACCCATTTTTCATTTGTTTATTTTCATTTTATTGATTTGAGGCAAATGAGTCAATATTGTCGGTAAGGTAACGTTAAACCATGCCGCTAAAATCACTCGAATTTTCGAAATATCCATCTTTCTTGTCTAAGCTGAATAAAAAGACAACTGAAAATCGATAATCGAATGTTGCACATTTTTTAAAAGAAGAACTTCATAGGTACCATGTGAAAAAAGTTTCACTCAATAATCTCAAACCATAAAGGTTCAATGTCAATTCGAAGTACCTATTACAATAAAACGTGAATTTCATACTTTAACCCCTATTAGAATTATCATTTTTCTACCCAGGAAATATCCCTATTTAGTAGGAGTTATGAGTAGCGAGAGGTGATCGTCATCATTTATTTTAAGTAGACACATGTGGTCTCTACTTACCGGACATATAGGACTATCTATGTTAACCAATACTTCTTTGCATTTCGTGCAACATGTCTTGAACATATTTCCATGGAGTTCTATTAAGTTCCTGGTGCCTGCCCGAGCATGTAGACCGTCTATGTTTTGGGTAACCACAGTCACAAACTTTTTTGATGCGTGCCTCTTTTCATACTGAGCTATAGCTATGTGACCCTAGAAAGAGAAGAAATTGCTACTATTTAACTTTTTGCTACCTAACTGAAAACCAAGTGCGTGTCGGACTTTAGGGTTTCGTACCATAGAAAAAATCTGATTTATCAATAAATTGGTATTTGTTAGTAAAGTAACACCACATTACGAACAAATACCAATTTATTGATAAATCAGATTTTTAAAGTAAAATGGTTGAGACTATGGTTTGAGTTCATCGACACGAAAGAAGAAGTAAAGTATACGTAATAATAAATATTATCACTAAATTTCAAGTTCGTAGGTCAATGGGAAGTTAAAATAATCTTCGATACCAAATTGTGTGCCAGACGACGGACAGACAGACACGTGAGTGACAGCAATAGGGCTCCATTTGGACCCCCTTCGGGTACGAAACCCTAAAAAGGGGTCAAAGCGTTGACATTTGCTCTGCCTCGTCTAAAGTGGATCTAAAATTTTGGAAGAACCATGTGGCTTGAGTCCAGCCAGACTCATGAATCTGATGGGTTGTAACAGCCTAATTGCATAAGTGAATTCGGCAAGGCAAAGGGCAAAGAGTATGAAAAATCGACTGATCACATGCGAGTTGAAAGAAGCGATGTGGGTTTCCGTTTATATGATTGGTCGATTATACATATTCTATGACCACTGCCTTGCCGAATTCGCTTACGCAATAAGGATGTTGAAATCTATCAGATTCACGAGGCACTCCCAGGTCGAAGAACATCAAGTCCTTACTTTCACTTGTGTATTAACTTAACATAGAAATTTGGCTTAGAAACTCTGTTATTTTTACCGCATTGGGTTGTGCCTTCAACACCAGCTCCCTCATATAGTGGTAGTACTCCCAAACCAGTCCAGGATCCTCTCTAAATGTAACACGGTTACACAGAATAGAGACTTCCAATTCTCTCCACAATCGGTCAGGTTCTCTGAATGTTGGAACACCCGACTCGGCACTTATACCGGCTCCAGATAAAATAACGACTTGTTTTGCAGAATTCAAGAGGTATTTGAATTTGGCAAAGTCGCTTGTTGGCTTCTGAGAATAGAATTTAGGTAAGTAGCAAATTGTATTTCTGTGTTTGTAAAATGGTCTTGAGGTAAAGCTCATAATTCAGATTTTTTGGTTGTGGAGAGGTTATCTGATTAAAACGAGATGAATGTTTATTGTAATAAAGAACGGCTTAACGAAATGTTATCTGACGATATTGATTTTAAATAAATAATTAATATATTATACATTCTATAGGTACAAACACATATTATTTACAACTACAGCCACCATGACGAATACCATTGACATAAGGACATAAGTCAGAGTCAGTTAAAAATGTACTCTGTGGTCAATTAAGAGCATAGACGAAGACGAAAATTTCAGCGAAAAGTACACACTAAACTTTTTAGGAATACCTTTATTATGCGTAGGTACAGCTAAGTAGTGAATTCCCCGCCGGAACCAATTGCCCGATAGCTTTAATTTAGGGGTCTTTAAGTCAAGAGTGAATAGGTTTCTTCTCATGCGTGCTTCACCGTCGACCACATCATATTCAAAATACATTTAGTATGCATACATCTAAGGAGTGAATTCCATGCCGGAGTCTGTGTTTCCCGATAGCTACAATCTAGGGGTCTTTTAAATCAAGAGTGAACAGGTTTTCGGTAGTCGGTGTCTTTGGTACCTATTTTTCTTCGTTTTGGGAAGTTGGTTTAATTTTTTTGTTAATAACTTTTATTTAATTTAATATTTCAGTGTCGGTTTTTAGTAAAAGTTGTTTATAATCATGATCACTTTAACTTACAGATAGGTATTAATTGTTTTACAAATTAAAAAAAAACAACAAACAAGAGAAATCTAAAGGCAAACCACAACCCACCCAACCCCCCTATCCACATCTGATTGTACGTTTCCGCAATACATGCCCGCAATCGCGCCACATATGTCCGAAATTGCCCACATATTTGCGACCAAGTTCTCTATAAATCAAAGAACTTTGTCTTTTCACAGTCGGTATGGGGTTTTAGACAATTTCGCATAGGTTGTTGTAGCCTGCTGGTAATAACAATATTAGTATTCCTGGTAAAAGTACCAAGGAAGGTACCTTATTAGAGATCTAGTTCGTGTGAGTTTCCGCTTATTTTAATTAGAGTCTTTCAGTGAAGTATTTTTCAGGCTTCTAGGCACACACACTTAGCAAGTTTTTATTTTTTCAACACTGTTTAACAACAAAGGATGAATCTACCGCTGTCCCTAACAGCCCGTTAGGGTCAGCTGTAAAAAACCAGTACGAATCTACATATTCTACATGTAATAACATTTACAGTACCGGGTGATATAATGCAGTCCAGTTAGATAAGACTGCTAACATAAAGTGACGCCGACAGTGAAAATAAAACCCTTTATTTTCAGGACACGAAGCGCCTGTGAATTCAGCTTACGTAATCTCTGTTCATTATTATTTTTGCCCATAACAATGTGAATTATTTTACTGAAAGGCACATACATTCATATCTCCTTTTTCCCATGGCGGCAGGCAAAACCTGCTGATTGCTATCTGCGAAGCTTGCATTGCATATTCTTTTTGGTTGGTTTACGTTCTTACATCAACCCGTGTCATCATATTGTGACGTACCTATGCCATCATGATTCCGGTGTGGCAAAGAGATGGAGCTATACAGTACGTTAGCAGCACTATCCCCTTTTTACCCGACTGCCGAAGGAGGATAATGTGTTTATCAGTTTATGTATGTATGTATCTTTGTTTGTTCCTATGTGGCGTTCTAGAGACCAAACGTGTTGGCCGATTTTGATGATTCTTAATTCAATCGATTCGTCTTAACCCTGCGAGTGTCACTGGCTACATTAAAATTTGAAAATAGAAAAATGGCGGATTTTGGGCGCCATATTGTGAGGGCCCATATTTTTTTGTTCTTCCTTACCCATCGTGTGGTAAGTATATCAAAATAAAGGATTTTAAGAGAAGATTACAAAAATATACCACACTTATATGTTTAAATGTATCTAGTTCTAAAAAAACATTAACGAGGATTTGTAAATAAAAAAAATATAAAAAAATAACAAAAAATCCGACTGCTTAAAAAGCGAACTAAAAAGCCGTAAACAAGAAGAAAATTATGCTGTGCAGTCAGAGGATATATATGCGGGAGCTGGCTGACAAAACCAGATGTATCCTCCGAATGCACAGCATGATTTTCTTCTTGTTTATTATATGTTTTTTCATTACGGAATCGTGGTGGCCCAGTGGCTAAGAACTCGCCACTTTTTCAATTGATAGGTATGTACTTTCTAAGTTTATCTTGGACATCGCTAACAACGGTGAAGAAAAACATCGTGAGGAAAGCAGTACAAGTTGGTGGTCCATTGGTATGGAGAGGATAAATTAATAAAATAAATAAATGATGGCATTCACACGCCATAGTATAGGAGCTGGTCATACTCGCACACTGGTTATGAATACCACACATCTTCACCGTTTACTTATTTTAATACTTAATGTCTTTAATTAGGTAGGTGCCAACTGAGCTATCAACTTTAGACTAAAAGACTGTCAGTGCTGAGTAAGGTCTTGTCCCCATCACGACGTCACGACGTCGTCAACGTGAAACGGTGCGGTGCGTATCTCTACGTTGATGACGTGGTGGGACTTGCATACTCCAATGAACCCTAGATCTGTGTCGGTAGAGGTAACTTTGTCGAGATAGATCTAAGGTTAGGGGCCAGACTAAGTGAGATGCCGAAGGCTGCATGGCTAGGGGAGTGCTTCAGTCGTTAGTGCGCCAACTCTGGAGGGGACCTCCAGTTTTATCTACCCTGCCACAGTAAACGCAGGATTCTGCTGTGTGTCGACTTCTTAAATCCCTAGCTATTCATGTGAACATAATGATAACGAGATCTTAAACAAAAAAAAACTTTTTAAGAAAAAATCAAACTGACTTCCAAAAAACAAAACACTACAAAGCAAAAAATAACTTTCTTTTCCGAAGTCGGTGACTTTTGTACCCATTGTTTGCCGTTGTTCGACACCGACTTTGGAAAAGAAATTTATTTTTCGCTTTGTAGTGTTTTGTTTTGGAAGTCGGTTTGATTTTTTGTTAAAAAGTTTGTTAATTTCCTCTTTTTAGTTTTGGTAGTTATCTCCAATTAACGTTAAAATCATTCATAGCCAAAGTACATCACATGACGATTCCAATAAGCCCAAACACGACTAGGATACATTTTTTTATTTCGAAGTTCCAGTGGCCACTGTGGTCTTCTTCATCAGTTCGACTGTACCAAATGATTCTTTCTGAGTGCAGATGATTACATTATTTGAAAATACCAAAATCTCTATACATATGCCTATAATATTTGACGAGTTCTCTCGATTTCTCTAGGATGCCATCATCAGATCCTAGTTTCCTTATCATGGTACCACTTTTGGGATATCTACATTCCAAAAAAAAAAAGAATCATCAATATCGGTTCATCAACGAAAAAGTTATCTGCGAACACACATAAAAAAAAATATATATATACGGTCGATTTAGAAACCTGCTCCTTTATGGGAATTCGGTTAAAAAACAACTTCAGGCAAATATGCCTCCAATAGATACACGGTTGGCGCAGTGGTTGAGCGATTGACTGCTACGCTGCGTGTCGCGGGTTCGATTCCCGCACGGAACAAATATTTGTATGACCTACAGATTGTTGTTCCGGCTCTGGGTGTCGTGTATGTGAGTTTATATGTTTGTAAACGCACCTACGATACAGGAAGAAATTCCTAGTGTGGGGCAACGTTTTATAAAAAAAGAAAAAAGAAAAGAAAAAAAGAAAGAAAAGAAAGAAAAGAAAGAAAAGAAAGAAAAGAAAGAAAAGAAAGAAAAGAAAGAAAAGAAAGAAAAGAAAGAAAAGAAAGAAAAGAAAGAAAAGAAAGAAAAGAAAGAAAAGAAAGAAAAGAAAGAAAAGAAAGAAAAGAAAGAAAAGAAAGAAAAGAAAGAAAAGAAAGAAAAGAAAGAAAAGAAAGAAAAGAAAGAAAAGAAAAGATGACGAAACTACCCAATTCCCTTCGTCATCCTCCTCATCTCTTTTTCCATCAATTCAATCATCTTTACAATCTTTTTGCGTCTCTCCGACGCCATCATCATCATCAATTAGTATACAGTCTGCGGATGTTGTACAGGAGACAAATATTGTCGACGATACTGTACCCACCACTAAGACTGCAACAGCTCGTAGGAAATGGAGTAATGAAAAGAAAAATTTATCCTACGCACTTACATTCACCTTACTAATATGGATACAGACAAAAATGCATACCTTCCATCGCTCCACAATTTTTTTTTTGAAAAATACCCAACTATGCAAGTTAGCCGACTAAGAATAGGTGGCCAGCGCAGAGCAATAGTAGAAGAGGTTTTATTAACACAAGACACAATAGACCAGGGGGGTGACCATAAGCTCTTAGAGCGAGGTTATTTTGATTGTGTGTAAGGGACAGATTTATATAACTTGTATACATCTGTCACTTACGCGATATCAAAATAACCTTACTCTAAGAGCTTATGGTCACCCCCCTGATATATCAGGCAGTTAGGGCTGAACTACAAACGGTTCACACTACAATACAACAACACTCCACACAATCTTATACGTAAACGACTCAGCGCATGAGATGGACGAACGAATACAATGAAACAATAATTAGAATCAAATAAAACAGCCTATAGAAAATATTTACATGAAGAATTCGCAAATATATATCCAGAATTAACAAATATAACAGAGCAAAGATTATCAGACCAAGTGAGAGCGATAACAAATAATGGATATATAGACACCAACAGATTAGAAGAAATTAAAAAACAGGTAGTTGCAGAATTCATATTTACTAGATTCTGATCATTGCGGGCAGAGGATTACTATACCAAACCAAAATAACAAAGTGGCTAAAAAGGATATCACTGTTAACCCCAAAACTGCAAGTCGCTTGGCAGCGTTTAAAGTTAAACTCATTAATAAATTACCAATTTTATCAATTCATGCCGATCCAAATCAACTATACAATGATTTTTTTAATATGTACTGTAAACAATTTAATTCTACCTTTATTCCAAAGACTATCTCGGTTAATGGTAATGCATCATTCAGTGATTGGGCTACCATTGGTATTCATAAAAGTAGGAAACGGCTTTATGAGTTGTACAATGAAAGGACTTTTGTTAACACTGCTGAATTTAATTTATATGTTAGAAATTATTCAAAATTATTTAAAAAAGTTTGTTGTTTGGCCAAGTCGCGTTATTTGAGTTCGAAGATTAAAAATAGTAGTAACGTTATTAAAACGACTTGGAATATTATTAATAGTGAAACGGGAAGATCTGGTAACCGAAATATTGACTACAGCCTGTCCATTAATGACAACATCATAAAATCAGATTCACAAGTCGCAGTGGCTTTTGAAAATTTCTTTTCAGATATTCCCATTTCAACTACTAAATCCCTAAACTCATCACCTTCTGTTGCTGAGTCTTTGCTAAAAGAAAATGTTAATGTTTGCGATTCGGAATTTCTTTTTGAACATATTACTTGTAGAGACATAATTAAAACCTTTCACACTTTAAATGTTAAAAAGACTGCAGATCTGTGGGGTCATTCTGTAGAAGTTGCTAAGTCTATTATTGATATTGTCGCACCTAGTTTAGCTATTATCTTTAATAATTGTATCGACTGTGGGGAGTTTCCTGACCTTATGAAAAATAGTAAAATAATACCATTGTTTAAATCAGGTAGTACATCAGACCCTTCAAATTATAGACCTATTTCAGTACTACCTTCGTTTAGTAAAATATTTGAGAAATTAATTTTAGAGCAACTGCAAAGATTTTTTAATAAACATAAATTATTACATAGCAAACAGTTCGGTTTTACAAGGGGTCGTTCAACTACTGATGGGTTGATGTACTACTACTGCTGAACTACTGATGTTGGTGTTGAGCTTTTAGGACATATTTATAATGCATGGGAAGATAAGTGCGATGCCTTGGGAATCTTTTGTGATTTGTCCAAGGCATTTGATTGTGTTCTTCATGAAACGCTAATCAGGAAACTCCGCCACTACGGAATCCGGAACAGCGCTCTGGATCTTTTCACTTCATACTTGAGTAATAGGATTCAGAGCGTTGACGTTAATGGAAAAAGATCTCCCGGATCTATAGTAATGATGGGCGTCCCGCAGGGCTCGATTCTTGGTCCTTTCTTGTTTCTTATTTACATTAATGACTTGCCTTACCTCATAAAGGATAACCATGATATAGTGTTGTTCGCGGATGATACTTCACTTTTGTTTAAACTCAAACGTCAGCAGCTGGTTACTGACGATGTAAATAGCGCGATCTCAAAAGTAGTTCACTGGTTCAATGTTAATAATTTACTACTTAATGGAAAAAAAACCAAATGTATTAAGTTTACCCTACCTCACGTTAGGCAGGTGAAAACTGATGTGTTGGTAAAGGGCGAAGAATTGAATCCTGAAAATAGCACAGTATTCTTAGGCTTAACTTTGGATGCTAAGCTTCAGTGGGGCCCACATATAGATAAATTGTCGAAAAAACTAAGCTCCGCAGCATATGCTGTTAGGAAAATTCGTAATTTAACTGACATAGAGACAGCCCGTTTAGTATATTTTAGCTATTTTCATAGTGTAATGTCGTACGGTATTCTGTTGTGGGGAAATGCCGCCGACATCCAGACTATCTTTGTTTTGCAGAAAAGAGCTGTTCGATCGATTTATAAATTAAGCCCGAGACACTCTCTCAGAGAGAAATTTAAGGAGATTAATGTAATGACAGTGCCTTCTCAGTATATTTATGAAAATCTTTTATATGCCCATAAAAATATAAAATTGTTTAAAAAATACAGTGATATCCATAACATAAATACTAGAAACAAACACAAATTTGTAGTACCTGCAACAAGGCTCAAGAAAATAGGTGGCTCGTTTAGATGTCAATGTGTACACTTTTATAAAAAGCTTCCAAGCCACGTACAAGATCTAAGTGTTAATAAATTTAAAACATTCATTAAACATAAGTTGTGCCAGAAAGCGTTTTATACAATAAAAGATTACGTTGAGGACAAACAGGCTTGGGATTGAGCTGCTCCAATTAATTAGATTTTTTTTTTTATATATTTTTCAACGTGAATTTTGTTTTTTTTTTTTTTGTTTTCTTGCAATGACAAGAATATTTACTTTTTAAAGTATTATATTTTTTTTTTAGTTTATTTTAATTGTTGTGAATGTGAAGACAATGTGGATTCAATTTTTGTTTGTTTTTAATTTTAATTTATCCAAATTAGTTTTAATCATGGTCTGGCAGTTTGAGTAGTTTATGCGGCCTACCTGTCCTTTCTTTGGTATTGTTCGTCGAATCGTTGAGCTCCTTAATTTCTGAGTTGAGCTGCACGGTTATTGACAAATGCGTGCACTGACTGGACAGGTCCACTCAATCTGGCTGGTTCTTTCCTAAAAAGACCATTTCAGACTTCAGTCTACATGGTCTTCACATGATCTAACAAAGATTTTGTCTGGACCTTAAAAGAGACTGTGACCTCTGAGTTTGTTTCGGCCTTTCTTCTCAGAGTAGTCAGATAGGAAACGCCGACTTCATCTAGTTTTAAAAATATGATCGACATGTAAAAGTGTTTGTACAAACCTACTTACAGAAATAAAATCATTTATCATTTATTTATCATTTATCAGGAATAAAAACAGCAACATTCAGAATATTGATTATAACGATTTAGTTAATAAACAATCGCAAAATGAGTCCGAACCACCTGCCAACATTACTAATTTTACTGACACGCCCAGAAATACCCTTACAAAGAATGTATTTATAAATACCAGCGTAGTTTCTAACTTTGCTACTCAAACACTCGTAAATGCGGTCGGAGATAATTTCTTGAACAACATAGAAATTGGTAACTTTGAACCTGCGCAAACAAATGCCATATTTCAAGAAGCTCAACAAATTTTTTCTGATACAGATCCCACATATAGGCCTTACATTCCCAAACAGAAGACGTTTAGGAAGTTTTCTGCCAAAGTCACATATATAAATAATATCATACTGCCTAAGCACGTAAATGTCGAAACCGAATTCATCGAAGTTCAGACAATAATTTATTGAGCAGCATGGACGGCAGCTAAATACAACGGAGCCAAAATATCAGTATCTACACAAACTGAACGCGGCACATATAAACCGAGACAACCAAAGTGGAAAATTAGATTAGAAAAGTAAATCAAAAGTTTAAGAGCAAACATAGGTAGACTGACACAATACATTAATGGCAGCAGAAGCCAAAAGTGAATAGCTGCAGTAGAACAAATAAAAATAAAATACCAACTACTCGTGCCACACGAGAATTCTAATACACTGTTAGAACACACGACCACAATAACCACGCTAACTGGATCAATAACGCAACACCAGAAATCCCTGAAATGGACTTTGAATTAATTCCAATAAACACATTTATAGACATCATCAAACGCTCTCACAACTAGAAATCGCCAGGCACAGACAACATTCACAACTACTGCTATAAGAAATTCACTAGCATTAAACCACCACATTTGCTCCCAACATACATAACACAGGGAGTCACGTACATGATACCTAAGGACATGAATAATACCACAAACCCAGCCAAATACCGACCAACTAACTTGCTTACAAACGCTCTATAAAATCCTTACACCATGTGTAAGTGAAGTAATTTACGAACACTTAAATAAAAATGACATTCTTGTAGAGCAACAAAAGGAATGTCATAAAAACAGCCAAGGATGTAAGGAAAAGCTCACTATTGATGCGATTGCTATGAACAGCGCAGTTAAAAACAAACAAGATATTCGTACCATGTTCTTCGATTACCATAAGGCATTTGATTCAGTCCTGCATAGCTGATGTTGCATGTTCTATATATCTATATAATCCACCCCACACTCAGATCGTTCTTAGAATCTACCATGCAAATTGGCAAACTGTACTCAAAATAAATAAAGCCTCCTCTGCAATGCAATGTAAGCCTCGGTTTTAGCAACTGAACCTATTCAAATAAAATGTGGAATCTTTCAAGGCGATGTCCTAAGTCCTGTATGATTTGCATGGCTCTAAATCCTCTCTCGCAACTCATAGATAAAGCTAACACAGGATTTATCTTGACAAGCGGTAACACTCAATTCACCTTAACACACGTTATGTATATGGATGATATAAAATTGTACGCAGCAGATAAAACTCTCTTTTTCATTTAGCAGATACAACACAAGAATTTTCAAACGATATTAGTATGCAATTCGGGGTAGATAAATGCAAAATTTTGTCTATAGTTAAAGGTAAAATGCAAAATAACAGCTAGCTCGAGTCAGGTAAAATTATTGAGCCTATGGATGAACAAACTTCATAAAAATATCTAGGTTTCAAACAATCCAGACAGATAGAACAAACCAATAATTATTGACTTACTAATACTTAACCAATAATTATTTATCACACTAAGCACTTAGTGTTCTTCCTCCTCTCTCGTATTTGATCTATGCTGTGCCCGACAGGGTCCATAATTGTGACTAATATACTTATATCCCTACCAACTGTATACATTATGCTACGCAACAAATAATTGAGAATTGAATTGAATTGAAGATAACAAAACAAGAACTGCTCAAAAAGTTTACACATCGTCGTAACCTAATCTTAAAAAGTAATCAGTAAACTACAGAAACACAATTAAAATTATCAACACATTCGCAATACCCATCCTTACATACTCTTTCGGAACTATACAATGGTCAATCCATACCAAACATAGGAAACACCACCCGAAATCATGCATACAGCGACTTACTCTACCATGCCAAGAAGGAGGAAGACGATTGATTGACATACACAATAAACACATCAAACAGATACTTTACTCAGATCTTACATCCATAACAAATCAGAACATTCACCACAACATAAAATGTAACAGAAGCAAATAAAAACTTACACCTCTCAACTTGCAAAATAAAAACACTCAAATTAATGAAAATATTATGAGCACACAGCAAAAAATTGCAGCATGGGCTGGAAAAACTTTTCACGAAAGACACCGAGCTACCCTGAGCCAGCCACACGTCGATAAATTAAAGTCGAACGCATGGCTCAAACGAGGTACATTTTTTCCCGAAACTGAAAGTTTCATGCTCGCGGTCCAGGATTAAATAATTGCAACACGTTATTACAGAAAGTACATAATTAAAGACTCTAATAAAACGACTGACACATGCAGACATTGCAACAGTGCATCTGAGACCGTACAACACATAACAGGGGTCTGTAAATCTCTCGCACATACGGATTATAAACACCGACATGCCGCCATTATACACCAACACCTAGCACACAAATATAATCTTATAGGTGAGATGATGATTTGATGATGATTCCCTATCACTATCACTACATACTATAAAACAAAGTTGCTTCCCGCTGTCTGCCCGCTTAGTTCTTTAAAACTACGCAAGGATTTTGACGCGGTTTTTTTAATAGGTAGAGTGATTCAAGAGAAAGGTTTATATGTATAATACATTGCTATTATTATATATTTCTAGTTATAAATATAAACCTGACACAGGATGCACAACTTCTGGATCAAATGGCTACAAAGGTCGCACGCTCGTTTGGCATCTAAGTACCAGACAGCCTTAGAGTCTCGCGGCGTTCGCTATCCAAGTTCCTTACAACAGGAATTACCCACATGCTCCACAAGTCTGGTAGCACCGCGGAACCCAAAAATTATAGACCTATTACATGTTTACCGACACATTTTGAGAGTTAAAATTAATAAACACGCCGACAATAACTTCATTATGTCGGCCTCTCAGAATGGATGTAGGAATGGGTCCCACGTTCCTAAGGAGCTACTCCTTATAGATATGGCCATTAGCCAACAAGATCGGCGTTCCCGAAAGGATCTGTCGAAATGTTGGATAGATTATAAAAGAAGGCCTATGACTCGGTGCCTCATACATGTCTATTTTTTTATTATTGGTATATTCCAGGGCGATGGTTTGATTCCACTTTGGTTTTGCCTAGCCTTGAATCCTCTAAACATGGTGCTGGAGAATTCAGGGCTAGGCTATCGGTTGAAGATGGGTAGTCAGGTTATATCTCACCTGCTTTACATGGATCACCTGAACCTCTTTGCCCCCTGCAATCTTCAGCTGATGGAGCTACTGAATGGATACTACGGTATGTCGGAAGCGTTAGGTATCAGCACTACTGACATGAAGCGATCGTTGAAGGAACGCTTCTTTGGCCGCCTGAAGAAGGTATTCAATAGCCTTCTTTTGGGCAGAAACAAGGTGCGCTTTCAACGGTTGGGTCATGCCGGCATTGATGTACTCTTTCGGCATACTCAAATGGACTCAAACGGAATTTGCGCCCTGGTTAAGCGGGTCCATACACTGCTGATTGCATAACGATTACATCACCTACTATCGTCGGTCATGATATAGTATATCCCGCGGAAGAATGGAGGCCTTGGCTTTTTAAATGCCAAAAACCTCCACAACCGCGAGATATGCAATCTCAGAGAATATTTTCTAAACGCCGACGTGGGTATGCATCGAGATCTAGTAGCAGTGGACAACGGACTAACCACACTCTCCTTAGCGAATGAGAACTGGCGCAAGCCTATAGTGCTTGACACTAAAGACCGCAGGGAGGTATGGCAGAGTAAGGAGCTTCACGGACGCGATCAATAGGGAAAATCCGGTTGGACTAACACCCAAACTGCCTCAAAAAAGTGAGCCAGTCTGGTTAGTGTCCGGCTCCAACTTATTAAAACCCCTCCTGCCTTACATAATCCCGCCAACGAAGTTGGCGCCTATTCTGTGCAAACTCATTCATACCATTCCTCTTTCATGCCTCTCATACTTTTATTATTCATACAAATTGTTCTTCTTGCTTACATATTTTTGTATAAAGTGGGTGGGAATCCCACTTTATTTAAATATTTATGGGCATCTTTATTTATTGATCATTAAAGAAAGTTAAAATAATACAAAAAAATGCAAAAATATCAGAAAGTGCGGTTTATCGCTAAAATGTGCAAGAAGTGCTGTTTATCACAGTCAGAATACATTACAATAACCCCAGTGCACCGTTTGTCATTGCAGTTTTGTGCGTGCTATTTCTATGCTTCTTACAAAATATTCTCATAACACTAGTAAAGCATAGAGCCGCTTCAACTTCGGTTTCGTGCAATTACTGTGGAGGTCACATTTACACAGTACACTAGTAACTTTGCCCTGTGTTGCGTTGTGATTTGTGATTGTTGGTGTTCGGAGCCGCATTATCCATATGGGATAATGAAGGCGAAGTCCGGAAGCTCACACTTAGCTTAACCGCGTACTGCACAGTCTACCAGGCGGAACTCTTGGCCATCTGCAAAGCGACGGACGTGATCCTCACGCGGCAAGAGACGAGCTGGTTTATACAGTGACTACAGCATTGAAGGCGCCAATTTGGCTCAAGCCCTGGGCCAGATTAAAGCTGTATATTTGTTCTGGATCAAGGCCCACGCGGGCCTGCCGGGTAATGAGCAAGCGGACGAGCTAGCAAAGGAAGCAGCATTGTCGTTACAAAGGAAGCCGGACTACGACCAGTGTCCGGTTTCATTTATCAAGTGACAGATCCATTTGGAATCGCTTGATGAATAGAATCGAAGATATGTGTCGGGCGAGACGGCCTCTGTAACGAAGATGTTTCTTCCGGATGCAATAGCAGCTTTCCGTGTTATAAAACAAATGCGGCCCAAAGGCATTCTCACCCAAGTTTTGACGGGGCACGGCGAGTTCTCTGAATACTTGAATTGCTTCAAGTGTAATTACTCCTAACTAAAAAATGATGATGAAAATGCCACGTAGTAGCACGACCGACGTGACGTCTTTTTGTGTTTATGTGTAACAGCCCTAATTGTGTGTACCTACTGATTTTTGCCCTTGACTTATTGATTATACCCATGACTTCATTTAGATGATAATTATGACATTCTTCAGTTTCAGGACTTTTTAACTTCCTAGCTGTTTTTTCTATGTTTAAGTGCGAACTGATTTTTTCACGTTTCAAGTCCTGAGGCAAAAAACGTGATATTCTTCAACAAAGTTGATAGATACCCTAACTTTTATAGACCCTACCGAGGTACTAAACTTGTTGAGCGGTTCGTCACACAAGAACCGGTACAGTCTCCTTTGAAGGTATTACATAATTTACTGTCCCGGAGCCTTGTGTCTAATTTTAGGGCCAGTCAAAAGGAAAAATTTGCATGTTTACTTACTCGTTCAATCAAAGGATCCTCCCTTCATGTTTTGTTTGGGAAGTGTTACTTATAGAGGTAAAGATATAAAAAATAGTATTTCATCTACACCTTGTTGAAAAGCAACGTGTTCATTTTATTTTAATATTCAACAGCTGCCGCCCGCGTGGTATTAGTACTTATCCCAATATCTTTATAAATTATAGCCTATATGTTATGCCGATATATAAGCGTTTCATCAAAATCAGTTCAGTAGTTTTTCGTAAAAGAGTAACAAATATCCATCCATACATCTTCACAAACTTTCAGGTTCATAATAGTAGTGGATTCAAATTGGGCGCACGGTTGACCCAGTGGTTGAGCGATTGACTGCTGCGCTGCGTGTCGCGGGTTCGATTCCCGCACAGAACAAAATATATTTGTATGACCTACAGATAGTCGTTCCGGCTCTGGGTGCTGTGTATGTGAGTTTATATGTTTGTGAACGCACTCACCATACAGGAAGAAATTCCTAGTGTGGCGCAAAGCTTAAAAATTAAATATATATCTTATTCAACTTTTTACAAAAGAGAGAGTTCATTATGTTGACTAGATATAAATACTCTTTTTAATATCAATCGAAATTAAAAAGATAAGAGAACGAAACATAACATCACACCTATATTCCCCGTAAGGATAGGCAGATGGCAGGTGCAAACTCATATTTCACCAGTTATGTTAAAGGCCCACGTACTAGGGGCGAACCTATTGCCATCAACTGTGTTACTCCGGGCTGCTACGAAATTCCAGATGGAAAACCCAATAACACATCTTAAGCATCTTATTGAAACACCTTCCTACACTACCGACTTTTACTCCTACTCCTTTACTATGCACGCGGTGCGGTTGTGGAACTCGTTACCGCCTAATATTAGGGACTGCCAAACTCTTGCAGTTTTTAAAAAGAGAGTGAAAGAGCATTATCTTTCCATTCCGTCTTAGTTGCATATAATTATATATTATTATTTAAGTATTTATGATATTAGTTAGAATTTATTATTTTAATAGTTATTTTAGTAATATGCCTGTATAAAAGATTATATATTAATTATCTATACTGTATTCTTCTTTACGGTGAATTGTTTAATATATTTTTCTTTTATTTCCCCTCTACGCACGGTGTCAACATATCTTTTTTTGCAACTCTCCCCTCGCAGGTATGCTGGAGGAGATTTTGTTAGAAATAAGCATACCTTTGTACCTATTTTCTGTTCCTTCTTCTTGTCTATTTATTATGTGTGTGTACATTAATGGTTAAATAAATAAATAATACTTTGCCCGACTTGGGAATCGAACCCAGGACTTCTATTCAGCAATATCGCTTGCGATCTAGAGCTCAACAAGGCAGTTTTAAAGAGAACGAACCTTTGTGGTATCCCAATAAAGTACTCTTCTTCATAAAACATCATTAAAATCCGCCTTTGTACCTTTTGTGCATGAAGTCTAAATAAATAAATAGAATAAAATAATAATAAAATATTAGGTATGCAGAGTCAGTTTCCCATTAGAATTAACTGTTTGGTATCGGTATTTCATTGTATGAATAGTTTCATTACACCATTCAGTGCGCTAAAATCAAGAATAGCCGGTTATCTGCATGATAAAAATCTCGAACTTTGTCTACAGTTACAATAAAATCTTTCTATCTCTCGTATTTCAAACAAGAGGATAACCTAAAAACTGCGATCTAACTTAAAATACTATTACTTTCACGTGCTCGCGCCAACTGCGGTATATGAAACACCAACCTGTATGCTTTTTGAACGAACCCATTGACGTCATAGGGTCGCACATGCGCCCTGAAAAGCGTCGCCATTACTCCGTTCGTGAGGGGGAGTGAGAATCTGAATAACACAACGCGGCACGCTTTGATAGCGGGCAGACGTATCGTGAATCCAACCAGAAGACAAATAGCGCGGGAACACGACCCCGGTAAGTAATGACGTAGTAATAATTACAGACATAAAATTGACACGTCAAACTCTCGCTTGTTTTTGGTGGAAACTTTTTCAACTTTTTTTTTTGCTTGCGTTTGTTTCAGTTGAGGTCCGCATTTTGTTATTTCAGTTTTCAGCCTCATTTTATTTATCATGCGAATGTTTAGTGGTAGTTTTATGATTCGATTTTTGTTATATTATACTTGTTTTTTAGAGCTCATTTTATATATTTGAATTACATTACGGAGCTCTTAGAGAGTTTTATTGGGCCTAATTTTTAATAAGAATTTTGATAACATTGTTACTTATCTTTTAAAAGTTGTCTTTTTGTATTTATTAATTATGTGCACAAAGACCACTTTTCCTTCAAAATTGTCTTGGTCCTTCGACCTTTTTGACTGTAGAGACAAAAAACAGTGACGACGATATCGAATTGGGGACCAAATTAAATACCTACCTAGTTACGGTACGGTGTAAAAATACAAGACAAAATATTTTGATTTTGCAACTCAACAATACAATATTGGAGACTATTTTATTCGATCTTCCTCGATTCTTTTGTTAAGAGCAATGCTCAATAGGATAGGATAGGCCCAATGACCTATTCAATGCCGTTTCATAAATAGGTTAAGTAGTTGCGGTTAAGTATTTGAGTAAACTAAAACCGAACAACCGTTGTGTTGCCGTGCAACAGTTAGGGCCTTTTTCACCAATGAAACTAATCGCGATTAGTTCAACTAAACTCAGTTTATGCAAATACAGCGTACTAATTGGTAGTTTCTCACTGGTCTCAACCAATCAGAGCGCTGTATTTGCTTAAACTAAGTTTAATTGAACTAATTACGATTAGTTTCATTGGTGAAATTGGCCCTTAGTTTACTCAAATGACATATTTGACATACAATTTCATTCCCCGGATTGCAGTACCTATTTAAAGTTGTCAAAAAATAAAAGGCCCGTTTTGACAGCTATAAAAATACTTAATAATAATTAAACTTGATGCTTACGAATGATACTCGTTGTTATAGTGTATGGGTAACACAGTAATTATTTAGGATGATGAATTTGATTTTTCAGTTTCTTACGTAGAAAGTTATCGCGGCATGTAAAGTGAGAAACGTCAACTGAATTCTTAGATTGTGACGACTTTAATGGTAATTTGTTTTCTGCACGTGTAAAAAACAAATCTCTATTAGGATGCCGCCGGTATCTAAATAAGTAATCACACAATGGACGAAATCGTTGGACCTTCTTTTTAACCGACTTACAAAAAAGGAGGAGGTTCTTTGTTCGACTTCGTGTATGTATTTTTTTTTATGTTTGTTCACCGATATCTCCGGCAATTGTGGACCGATTTTGAAAATTATTTTTTTTTTTTGAACAAGTATGTTTCGAAATTGGTTCCATTTTAATTTGGTGAAGAACTTCGAAGATATACAACAGAACTCTTCAATAAATAACGGGCAATCTCTCGGGGTTGCTGCAATTGCATGTCTGTTTATTGATTATACCATTTCATAACATAACATCACGCCAGTATGCTCTTGAGAGGTACGCAGATCTCTCATTTCACCCTTTATGTTCAAGTTTCATGATATTCGGCTAATCTATTCTGGCGTTAAGGTAACTTACTAAACTTGCCAATTAGGTAGGTACAACTAAAAAGTGAAAAATAAAAAACTTTTTTACAAAAAAATACTACCGACTTCCAAAAAAGAAAACTACAAAGTGAAAAATAACTTTATTTTTGGAAGTCGGTGTCCGTAACGCAAAAAAATGGTACCTACGAAAGACACCGACTTCCAAAAATAAAGTTATTTTACACTTTGTAGTTTTCTTATTTGGAAGTCGGTAGTATTTTTTTGTAAAAAAGTTTTTTATGTAAGGAGACCTTTTTACTTCAGTAAGTCATTTACTGCTGGTTCTTATTTACGTTTTCAATGTACTTACTTTCTTTCTCCGGTGGCTTCGCTCGCGTTTGTGCCTGTAAGCTCCGTTCAGCTGTTGAGGCGTGATTGGTTGAACAAACATCTAGACATTCAAGAATTGCACATTTTCATCAGTTTTTATGTACCTACTTTAACTATTACTAAAATGGTTGTTGTACCTACAGTAAATTCCCTGCCAGCGTCTTTGTTTCCTGATAGCTACAACCTGGGGGTCTTCAAGTCAAGAGTGAATAGGTTACTTCTAGGCAAGCGTGCTTCACCTTCGACCACATCATCACTTAACATCAGACGAGATAGTGGTCAAACGCGAGCCTATAACAAATAAAAAAATTAAAAAAATTAATGAAAAATTACCATCTTCCTGCCTTTGTCCCATGTTACTTGGGGCCAGCACAACACGTTTTCTTAAGAGGAAATGCGAGCAGAGCGCTCCGACTGAATTTCCTTAGTAAAAATTTACAATTCGAGGTTTGGCTCTCGCCAATTTCCTCCTCCTATATTGGTAAAATTTAAAAGATATTGCATAAATTGATTAAAATACATGTTTGTCTATGTTTTTCTTTTTCCATAAAGAGTTGTTAAATTTGTGTACTAGGCATTTGTTAACAGCGCAATTTTGAGCACCTTTTGAGGGTTCTAGTGCTTCTACAGTATCATCATAAATGTAAGCAGGGGCAGCAGCATAGTATATATATTTATTTTTCAATTATGGAATGTCTTTTGATTGGAGGAGAAAATAGGCGAGAGCCAACGCTCGAATTATGATTTTTTGCTTAGTATATTCAGTCGGATATCTGCGACCGCGTTTCCATTAAATTTCTTCCAGCAGCCTTATTGCACAAGTGAATTCGGCAAGGGTTTGACCGCCATCAATCGACCAATCACACGATGAAAGACGCGATGTTGATTTCCGTGGATGTTTTCGATGACGCGATGTGGATTTCCGTGGATATTTTCGATGACGCGATGTGGATTTCCGTGGATGTTTTCGATGACGCGATGTGGATTTCCGTGGATGTTTTCGATGACGCGATGTGGATTTCCGTGGATGTTTTCGATGACGCGATGTAGATTTTCAATTAGGCTGTTGTTTTCCCCGATCGTTTCACTATCACTGAAAAAGAATAACAAAGAAAACTATTATTATTATATTAATCTTTGAGGCTTTTAGCTAGGTATTGGTTTTTCCAGTCTCGCCACTCCTTGTTTGCATAAGATTGGTTATAGTCCCAGACGGCTGGCTGACAGAATCACTGGTAAAAGCCGAGAGGTAGACGTTCGTCTACCTATTATAATATTATCCAAATATTTGAGATATTAGTAGGCCGACATCATAATAAATGGGTACAAGTATATACAGTGTATAAAGTACATAATTAACTACTGACTACAAACATATACACTTAAACCAAAAAATACGAACTAACTAAACCTCAAAAAATATACTAAACTAAAATATGGCGTCGAAAAACTCCTACAAATTGTCCACTGGTAATGTACCCAAAAGACGGCAGCATTGCCACGTTGTATAGCAATGCTTATTCTCTGACCAAGGTAAAAGTAATAAAATAAAAAAATAAATAATAATAATAAAATTGTTTATTTATCCAAATAATACACCCAGACACAGTTCAAAACAAAGTGGTAGAAAAACAATAAGCATAAAAATATAGCTTGTGCACAGAAGATTTAGGTCTAAAAGAAAAAAAAGTATACGCATAAAAAAAAAGAACCCTGTCTCTTGAACTAGGAAACCTGTATCTTAAGATACAGTGCTCAGCCAAAATTTGAATTTAATTATACTACATCGTTTCCATTTTAGAATTATTATAACTTCAGGCCATGTTTTTCGTGACTAGATTTTCAAGAACCTTGTAATTTCTTTTTTTTATAGGCTCGCGCTTGACCATTATCTCACCTGAAGGTAAGCGACGATATGGTCGACGGTGGAGCACGCTTGCCTAGAAGTAATCAATTCACTCTTGACTTAAAGACCCCTAGATTGTAGCTATCGGGGAACAAAGACTCCGGCAGAGAATTCCACTCCTTAGGTCGCTGTATGCATAATAAAAGTATTATATCTTAAGACAATCAACAGGTTAAACTTATGCTCCTTCAAAAGAAGAAATAAGATTTAGCCTTTTACGCTTATGTGGAAATATTACAAAAATATGCTATTTTACTTTTTTATTTTATTAAAATCCTCATCCCACTGCTGGGCAAAGACCTGTCCGCATAAGTTAGACTTATTTCGGAACTAATTAAAAGTGTAGGTATCTTTGTATGCTGGTGTATACAACTAGTACAGCTAATTTCTGCATGGTCTTCCGAGACCAGTTGTGGAGTCCCCACATAGTTGTAATTTTTTCCTACAGTGTACACGGAAAATGTAACCTGCCCATGTGAACTTTACCTACACCTTTTTGAACTACACGACTGATTTCATATTGAATTACAACCCATTAATGTAATCGCGTTAGTACTACCACCAGATAATATAATACTAGAATTCAGAAGCTTCATCCCATACAAAGAAACCGTGCCGACGTAACTAGCGTTTTTCATCTGATTAGCGATAGATAGATCACCATCTATATCCATGGAACGGAACCGAACGCGATCGATGTACAACAAATAATCAGTATAGTACGTCGGCGAGGTTTCTTTGTATGGGATGAGACACCACTGGTACTACATAATCATAATGTAACTAAACTATAATGTCTTTATGAATATTATTGATCCGACTCTATTACTGAGTTTATTATCATCACAAGAAGTTATAATTATCCTATCATACGATAGTGGCCCATTAGCTAAGATCTCTCCTTTCGTGCTTGAAGTCTTGGTTTCAAATCCGCCTTTACTAATTTTACCGTGAACATCGCTGACATCAGTGAAGAAAAACAATTCTTCGACTTATTACACTAATATTATAAAAGCGCAAGTTTGTGAGTGTGAGTGTATTTTTGTTACTTCTTCACGCTCAAACGGTTGGATGTATCAGGATGAATTTTGGCATAGATATAGATTATAGTCAGGAATAGCACATAGGATACTTTTTATCCCGAGAATATGTTACCTCGGGATAATCTTCGACATTCACGCGAAGAAGCCGCTGGCATAAACTAGAAGTTTGCCAACCCTTGAGCAAGCGTGGTAATAAATGATTCTCCGTATGAAAAGAGGCCTTTTCTTTGCAGTGCCCTGACGGCCCTGACTTTCGAATGTCGTGGATTCGAACCCAGGCAGGGCCTTCACTTTGTGGAAATTATTTCAACACAACTGCTCTAAAAACGGTGAAGGAAAACATCGTGGAGAAAGTGGCATGTCCTAGAACTAAAAATTCGAAAACATGTGACATCCATCAACCTGCACTGAGCCCACGTGCTATCCAGCAATTAAGATACATTCCCTCTCTCATAAAGAGGAGGCCTGTATACCAGCAGCAGGAACATTAAAAGGTTGATGATGATGATTATTATTATTACCCACGTAATTGTGGTTGTATCTCCCTCAGTGAAAACAGTCGTGATGTTATGTAATGTCAGGTACTATTGTGTACATACCCAGCCATATCCCGACAAATAGTTAGGGAGGCGACTGTAAACATTTTATAAGCTGTAAACTTAATTCCAAGTTGGTTTGTAGTTGCGTCCCAGGGGTAGTTTGTTAAAGGTACCTACATATTTGGGCCAGCATTTGGAGAGAGAATTTGAGCTATTATAAATGTTTACTTTACAATTTGATTTAATAATGTAGCAGACTGGATAAGGTAGGTAGGTACCAAGTTCAATTGAAAACTTTTTTTAAAATAATGTGTTTAGTTATGTTGGGCTTGAACGAAAATTGTTACAACTACCTATTTTTATTATCATCTTACTGTTACACAAAATAAAATTGTCGTTGATAAGTATAACAATATAAAGTAACTACTTTATGTTCATCATCATCATCATATCAGCCGAAAGACATCCACTGCTGGACAAAGGCCTCCCCCAAGCGAGCACACACATTGATCGGATCCCGCCAATCGTAACCAGGTCATCGGTCCACCTGGTGGGTGGCCTTCCAACGCAACGTCTTCCGGTTCGCGGTCGATACTCCAATCCTTATCCCTAATAACTTTATTTTATGAACCCGAAATACAGTTATCAGTCATAAACATATGATCACAATAAATGATTGATGGTTTCTTCCAACAGTCTGTTAAATTATAGGTACGAATAATTTTGTAACACTTTCTAACTGACTCATGAAAATGGATCCTACGGACCGCGACGGTTTTTTTTTTAAACGGATCCCAAATGAAAGTAATTGGTGACCCCTGCCCAAGTATCAAGTATGTTCTTTCGAGGTAAACAAAAGTAGAGTAACAAGCTGAACATGGTTTTCAGTACCATAGTGAATGCTGTTATCGATATGTTTACAACCACACAAAAACATGTAACACAAGTTGTTAACAACGCATTTTATACACATGATACGGAATCTTATCCGACAGACTCTTCTTTTCTAAGGATAATAAATAAAAGGCTCTCTTGAATGGACCATTATACTCTTACAAAAGATTTTAATCATACCCGAGATGAAAGAAATTAATCTATGGTTACCCGCGCGTGGTGTCTTATGGTAAACCGAGATAGAGTGGGGGACGACATATTGTGGAAACATAGGGCGATATAATATGCACTTATATAATGTTTGTTATACGTACTTGTATAGGACAGATATGAACATGTGCCATTGTCAAGGGTTCTTTTATTTGCCTCGGGATAGGCGAAGTATTTATTCTACTAAGCCATTTTATTAGTAGGTACCTAGTTATTTTGCGAAGAGAAATAAAGATACCTATCTTTATCTTTCTTGTTTCGTGGCTTATCAATCTCATATTGTTTTTAGGTTGTAGGAAAATGAAAATTGCGAGCTTTTTTACTTTTCCTGCGGCTTCGCACCCGTGCTCGGGGTTTTCCACAGGAACCCCGGCAAAACCAGTCAAGTCTACTGAATCTTGAAGTCTTTCTGAGCACAGATTGTATAGATGGGCTGTTGAGTAACGATATGAAATATATTGCTATTCTTTAGGGTACTGCTACTATTATTATTAGAAATGTGTTATATCTCTCGTAAGCGTATAATAAAGTGTCACCTCACGTATCAAATATACTCTCTTTTCACTTTGAATCGGTATATCTAACTGCGTAGTTTTTTTACGACTTACGACACATGTAGGCGTGCAAGTCCAACTTCGTCTATATGTAGCCTATGGGAAAGACATTGGGGATCATTCGACGAGAAAACCAACGAGAAAATTGCAAATCGTTTAACGAGGCCCCTTCAGAGTGAGTCGCTCCAGATGCTAAAAAATGCCCGTTGTTCTTCTGGTGGCCACCAGCGTTCCAAATATCCAGTCAAACATACACTGTTGATATCTAGGCTGTTGCGGGTTACAAAGTGCTCAAAAAATGGAGATGATTTTCAAAGTAGTAAGAAAACCAAAATTCGACACTTAAAAAAGCGTGCGAGCGCGGCGCAGTGAGTTTTTCAACTAATGAGGTAAAGAGGGGCGTCACATGCACATATTCGATTCAGCTAGTGTGGCGCCCTCGGAGTGTTATCGGTTTACGATAGCAAAATCTCGCAAGGCAGATGTCAAAGGTCTCCCAAGCCATCAGATATGCTATTACTAATATATATTATGCTATAGGCTATTAGGGGGCGAATATCTGCCACACCAGTTATCCTTGAATTCTTTCTTAGCAGAGATTGTATAGATAGGCAATTGAGTAACGAAAGGAGGATTACTATTCTTTAGGACACTGCTACTGTTGTTATTAGTAATGTGTTATATCTCTCGTAAGGTCGTTTTTTGTTATCCTTGAACTCTCTTTTAGCAGAGATTATATAGATGGACAGTTGAGTAACGATAGGAAATATATTGCTATTCTTTAGGGTGCTGCTACTGCTATTATCAGAAATGTGTTATATCTCTCGTGAGCATACAATAAAGTGTCACCTCACGTATCAAATATACTCTCTTTTCACTTTGAATCGGGATATCACATATTGCGTAGCTTTTTGTTATCTATTCCTTTCCTTATTTTTACCCGTCTACGGTGAAACAAAAGGGAGGTTTAAATCTTACTTTGCAGAATGTATTGTAGATAGGTGACATACGACCACTGTTATACTCTGAATACCACAATAAATATATATGAAATTATGTATTACATGTAAGTTATTTATTTAATACCTGATACATATCGGATAGTGACGTAATAATTTCAGATGAGAATATTTTATTGTTTTATACTTTTTAGAGCGTGATTTTTCAGTAGTCGGGTTTTAGTTTTTGAACTTATTTTTTATTTATTTACTAGCTTTTACCCCCGGCTTCGCTCGCAGTGAAGCCATTTTTTTTTAAATAAAAGGTATCCTATGTTACTTCTAATACCTCCAAGAATATATGAACAAAGTTTCATGATGATCGGTTCAGTAGTTTTTGCGTGAAAGCGTAACAAACAAACTTACATTCACATTTATAATATTAGTATAGATAGTAATAGTAAGGATTACGCACGTAAACGTACAGAAGTAGGCTTAATTATTTGTAGAATTTGTTTTGATTTCTAGTACCTACAAGCTAAAGAAACAGTATGCATTGTAACCGTTTGAGGAAAATAGAAAAAAGAACATGTATTTTTTTTATTATGAACTGAAATATTCATTCTGATAAAAGAATAAAAGATTATTAAGTTTCTCTATGGACCAGATTATTAACAAGCGTTGCGTATTTTCGTAGAATATATTTAGATTTCAGGAAGGTCTGCGAAGGTAAAATATCGGTAAGGGTACGTACCTAGTTTATAGCTTTTAGAGAAGTAGATCAATATTAATTGGCTTTTATGCTCATTAAATTCAAAATCCGAAAATGTTCATTTGATAAATTAGTATTAGGTATACTAATGGAAGTCTAATATCCAATTCGCCGATGTCGGTTGACATTAAAATTAAGTACTTTGTAATCAAAAGCTTGAAATCTAGGAATTGCTAACCGCCCGTTTTGATCACAGCCTAATTATATTAATAATATGTAATAGATGTTTGCTTTTGCAGTTTCAACGTAATTGGGCTGCCGGAAATCCTTAATCCCATGTATAAAGTATTTTACTAACGCTATACAAGTACATTAATTATCTATTTAATTAAGACTAAATGTACAGAGGATTTTCAGGGAAAATGTGGGTATTTTATGACGTAACCCTTCATAAACCCTCTAAGGATTTCACATGTTGGCAAATAGTTTATGGTCACGAATTACATCCAAAAATGCGACACGTGCCGACTATGTGGAAAAGGAATGTTTCATAAAAAACTTTTGAACCTTTTTGATGCGTGACTGTACAATACTTGGCCCTTGAAAAAGGTATCGGATAAAAAGTTATAGGTGCCTATCAGACGCAACAGGCTCACGAAGAATTTTTCCATAATTTTTTTTCGTCGTTTTTTCAAGCGTTCGCCATTTTGTGGATTAACTCGAATAATTCTCACTCTCTCGTTCGCTGAACTGTGAAATAGGGCAGATTGGCAATCAATCACTTGCACAAGAGTGCTTTCTATAATATGGTATTATGTGGTTTCAAGACCAATTGCGTTTAGCGAAGGAATAGTGTAAAGAGATTGCGTCCTAAAACCTTGTTTGCTGTTTTCGTCGGTGATTGATAGTGCCAGACCTCATTGAGATTTTGGGCATCTGATATTTCCTATAAAAGGGACATAGGATGGCGTAAATTTAACTCAAAAGACGAGGAGCAAGAGATCAAAATAATGCACCCAATTAAGGTAATTTAGGGTTCGTGAACTTGTAACGAAGGGCTCAAGAAAGACAAGTAGCAAGAGTTCTCAGCTACACATCGTTACGTCATATTATATTGATCTCGAGAACTAGGTACTGAAACACAATGTCTAATCTTCCAATTTAGAAGCTGGTCTCAATTGTCCAGTTTATTGTGGAGTCCATTCATTGACAATAAGCTAAAATCCTTCTTCCAATTACGATTTAAATTGCATGTTTCCTTCTTTTAAATCTTTGATGGACTAGTGATAAACTCCGTCTTTGCTTGCTTTTTTAGAAGTGCCGAACTGGAAAATGGGATAATTATTCGATTCGAGGACGATGACGATTGTTGTCGCTTTTGGACCGAAAAAGTCATAGAGAAGTTTGGATCAATTCAGCTGGAAGTCGCACACTGGCTCACACTGCTAGACTTATGCTAATGAATAACGAAATAACGTTAGTTAATTGACAACTGAAGAATGAATGACAACGTTAATGACACCGTTCTTGTTTGGAACCCAATATAGTAGCTACGTCATACGGTTTTGTGAGTCCATACAAGTGAATATTAGCCAACTGTATGATACTGGACTATCGGCTTATCCGTTTTTAATACGGATTAGTGGAAGTACGATGCAGATTGAGGACATCGGCTAAAAGTAAAAGCTTTCGTTCGAAACGGAGCAGTTTTTAAGTAACTTACTTTGGATGTAGAAAAAAGATTATTAAATGATTCCGTTCGTTAGTGTTTTAAAGTTCCAATTTTTTGCACGAAAAGTAATGTAAACACTAAGCATAAGTATATAATATATATATTTTAAATACTTTGCCTCACAATAGGAATTTCTTGCTATATCGTGGGTGCGTTTACCCAGAGCTGGAACAACTATCTGTAGATCATACAGATATTTGTTCCGGACGGGAATCGAACCCGCGACACGCAGCGCAGCGGTCAATCACTCAACCACTGCGCCATCCATGCACCCCTTCTATATATATTATATGGTATATTCACAGTATACCATAATCTTTTATATTGCTAGCTAGCTCAACGTTGTTGATAAAATATTCATCGTTCCGTTTATCGATATTTTTGTTATTTGATGACGGACATTCGAATGTGAAAGCTGTTGGCAACACCGTTGCTGTCCAAAGAGACAAGATCTACTGTGAATTTTGTATTCAGTAGATTTATTTAACACCTTGTTTATCGTTGTGTAAAGGTAGATTTATTTGACCGTATAATAAATATACTGTTTGTTATGGAAACGCATAGCGTATGAGCATTGTCAGCTTATAATATTCCTACTGCTGGGATCAGGCCTCTTCTTTGTGAGAGGGAGTGGGGCATAATCCACCACGCGGGCCCGGTGCGTAATAGTAGGCATCACATGTCTGCGATTTTTTTGGATCTAGGACGTTGTCTCACGAAGAGGGCCGCGAAAAAAAAAATTGTATTGTGTCCATAAAATTGTTAATTATTCTTAAGAATCTTTCATGTGTTTGATTATGGCATTTATTCCTCTAGCTTATTAAAACCATCATGATATGTTGCACGAAATAACCTTACGATACTTATATATCAAGAGAATCATTCGATTAATGTTAATCACTGCACAGTTAGCCACGTGTAAACAATTTTTCTTTAGAGTGTAACTTTGTGGAAACGATTCTGTATTGCAGACGTTCTCAGACTATTCAGAGACGTTCCTATGTGTGGGTGCCACCGTCTGGGTCGAGATTGACTGTGCAATCAGTCGCTTGTGTTTAAGATGCACTGTAGACTAACTGAACGTGATGTGTACACAGTGTTGTGGGGAAGTGAGATTGTGTTCTAATGAGCGGTGTTGTGAGGACCATTTGAGATACGCTGGGTTTATGTACAAAGTTTGTAACTTTGTATGTTAGTCTATTATACATATCTCAACCTCATTCTCTTCAGAATTATGTGCAGTCTATAACTTTATCAGATATAATCTCCACCCTGACTTACAACGTATTAGTCATTAGTTTCACCATCTTTGTACCGTCAAGTCAATAGTCAATAGTCAAAAAAAATAACAGTGTCAGTGCCATTGATTAGGATCCCAAAGTGCAGATATGGGTACTTGGGGCACTTTAGCACGCGGGTCATGTTCTTGACAGGAGGACCGTACTCGCGTTGGTTACTACTGAGAATCATGCTTTTTAGAATCATTAACTTTATACATACTTACATATTTCGCAATGGTACTTTTCAAGTTTAAAATCGCCTGCTACGGTCATTCTGTAGTCTGTAATCCATAGTTGGAATCCTGAGCTCGATACCAATGACAGAACCAAGGGCTTACCAATGGACAATAAAACGTGTCACTAATATGAAATAAGATAATATATAACCAAAACCAGAACCCAGAAGGGAAAACTTTGTTACCAATTGATATTAAATTGAATAATTATGCAGATGGAACCCTTGGATTTATTTATTTAGATCAATATAACTATAGTACGGTAGTCTTAATTAAACCCAACCTGATGAATGAATGACAAGCAGATTCCGTGAGAGTATAACATTGAATTGTGAGAATCTATTTACGAACTACGGTACATTAAATCTAGAACGAGTAATGCATAAAGAACTCAATCTTTACTACTCTAAGGTCCATTGAGGCGAAACAAAATGGCGTCTGAAGGTTAACACACATTGCGATTTTGATTCGCGCAAATAAAATTTTATTCTTTTTGTGTTTATTATTTTTGTAGTCTCATTTCAGCACGACTTTTTTACCGTAATGCGTGCAGCTTCATACAATTCTGTAGGTCGCAGAATGGGCGGAAAAAAATCGCGCGAATAAAAATCGCAGTGCGTGCTAAGCCTAACGGATCGGAAATGAGATGTGGAAGAGTGGATACTGCTTTCCTATTGGTCAATTCTCCGCTTCCCTGATTTCTATTCCGCTTCAAGGAGAGCCATCATGTACATACAATACGAAAATGTCTATCGATTGTGGTATTCGTTCTAATTTACGATACAACACAACACAGTATAAAACAAAGACGCTTGCTGCGTCTGTGTATATCCGTTTACTCTTCCAAAAACACGCAACGGATTTTGATGCGAATTTCACTAATAGAAAGAACGATCAACAAGGCAGTTTTTTGTATTTGATTTGTACCGTGCAAAGCCGGGGTGGATCGCCAGTTTTTATATGTAACCGTTTGTGGGTAACATAAATAGACATCCAATCGTCCCTTTTTAGTCTCGGAATCAAAAAGCTCAAGAAACATTTGCTCATGTAAATCTTATTTATAAAAGGCAAAAATCAGATTTTTTCGTCAGCCTCACACAGAATAAACTCACAAGAACGTATTATCCAAATATACCACCTTATAATAAAATGTTATGTCTAGAAGAATGGATGCCAGACGAAATAGATGTAATATTTCGTTTATTTCGAACAGATTTGTACTTATTTCTCGACTTTGACAGTGATACCTACGAGATTCTATGTTACAAAATGAGTAAATAGAATCAATTTCAGTGATTCATTTCTAAGATTTTTTTACACATGTTTCTGTTACAATGCTGCCTTTTGCGGCGAAGCAAAATCATGAAGAAAAGGTTATTTTTTATTGCCAGCGGCTTCGCCCGCGTGAAAGTCGAAAATGATCCCGACGGAACATATTCCCGGGATAAAAAGTATCCTATGTGCTGACTATAATCTATCACTGTGCCAAATTTCATCCAGATCCGTTCAGCCGTTCTGGCGTGAAGAAATAACAAAACATACACTCACAAAATTTCGCCTTTATAATATTAGTGTGATTGTAATATCACCAATAAAGTTTTCAATCACACACAATATGTAACGCACCTACGTAACAACATCAACATCCAGCCACTGAGAGCCTCAACAGAGTCTCAAAAATGCGTTCCCAAAAAAATACGTGCGTAATCGGAAGTAGGTACAAGAAACTCAACACAGTCTGTATGATAAAAAAATAATCAAAATTTGTCCTAGCTGGAGGCTCTAGTTTACTAGATTAGTCTCCACAAGATCGCCCGGTTAAACAGTATCCAATCACTTTGATTGAACTGGGAGACGAAACCCAAAAACAAAAAAAAATATTGTGAAGTACCCAAGCTTATTCACTGCTTCCAGGGAATTTAGTTTACAACGTAGTCGAAATATTAAAGTCTTCCACAAACATTTACCTAGCAGCGAAATTTTAATCTTACCAAGAATGGTTTAGGTAAACAAAGTTTTCGCAAACTTCAGATGTTACAAGTTACAAGAAAATTATCTACGTTTTTGTCCTAAGTACATACCTACCTAAAAAGGTAGTACAAAGCTTTTGTGTTACCGGAATGTTTGCGGCTCCTTTAGATCTGTTTTCAAGTTTAAACTTCAAAAACTCAGCAATAAGTTACAGTTATTGAAATGGACATTTAAATTCAAATATTATGACTTTTGAATTTTAGGACCTTTAGCCAATTTTAATTGTTTACAATATACTATAATTTTTTTTTCACAGAATAAATATCTACTTAATATTAAATTTGAAAATTAATTGAAAGTCGAATTGAAAGTTGATTCTTCACGACTGAATAAATGACGACCAAAATAATTTTAAACACGAGTTTGCAACTTAATAACTATTTCTGTCTAAGGGATTTACGAGCACAGCTTATTTTGAGGACAGTGACAATCTGGGGTGGCATCCATATCAATCTTTAGGCGATATATACGCAATGTTAACGCAGTACTGGCCGTGCGCCCGCACGGAGCCAAAATATCAATATTGAACTTCCTTTTGAACAGTTTTGTTTTCAAAATATTATTTGATTTACATGTGCTGTTTAAGTGAAGGAATTCCAGCCATCAATTTTTCTGTGTAAAAATATTTTTAAACGTCCAAGTTATTTTGGAGGAGTATCCAAAAGTTGCGAAAAATATCGTGTTGCAAATTTTTTTTTTAAAGCAAAACTATTTAATATACGAAAACACCATGTTTAACAGATCAGTATCGGTACTACCTGCTCTTGTAACAAAAAAGATTTCATACTTACTTATTTAATCGACACTTTTAATTATGCACATCGATGAGTAAACTACTACTTGTAATTTTATTGGAGTCTTTGTTTTTATCATCCAGACTTTTCGTATCAGGACGTTTTGCTAATATTTCGTTTTACGAATGGGACGTTTTGCGAATAGGACGTTTTGATACGGATTGCATTCTAATTCATCCACCAAATCAGGAACTCTTCCAATCTTAATGTCTATAAAAGAGATCTTATCATGTCATCATAGATACATGACATATCAAGTGATGGTCTAATATACCAAGAGCCTGCGACGATCTGACCAACGTCATTTTATAAAAGTTGAATGTTTGTCTGTGTATGTACCTAATACAGGTAAGAACAATCCACGAATTTGAAGTTTGGCTCTTGGCTAGATATCAGGTACCAAAGGCGAACCAAATAAAAAAAGGCGTAAAATTGTACCTAAATTTTGTTAAAGTAGAATATTAAAAAAAAACTGAGCTTTATAGCTCAGACTTACCAAAAAGGAGGAGGTTCTATGTTCGACTTCATATAAGTTTTTTTTTTACGTTTGTTCACCGATATCTCCGTCAATTGTGGACCGATTTAGATGTTTTCTTTTTTAAAGAGTATGTTTTGAAATTGGTCCCATTTTAATTTGGTGAAGATCTGATGAAGAACTACTGAGATATACAACAGAACTCTTCAATAAATAACGGTAAACTCTCTCAGGATTGCTGCAATCAGATGTCTGTTTATTGTTTATAACATAACATCACGCCAGTACGCTCTAAAGTCTTTGCGCGCACGGTTGGCACAGTGGTTGAGCGATTGACTGCTGCGTTGTGTGTCGCGGTTTCGATTCCCGCACGGAACAAATATTTGTATGACCTACAGATAGTTGCTCCGGCTCTGGGTGTTGTGTATGTGAGTTTATATGTTTGAAAACGCACCCACGATACAGTAAGAAATTCCTAGTGCGGGGCAAAGTTTAAAAAAAAAGGTTATGTTCAGTTTTATGATATTCGGGTAATGTATTCTGGCATTATAGGTACCTTACTTAACTACTTGCCTATTAGGTAGGTACAACTAAAAAGTGAAAAATAAAAATAAAACATTTTACAAAAAAATACTACAAACTTCCAGATATGAAAACTACAAAGTGAAAAATAACTTTATTTTTGGAAATCGGTGTCCATAACAAAAAAAATGGTACCTACCAAAGACACCGACTTCCAAAAATAAAGTTATTTTTCACTTTGTAGTTTTCTTATTTGGAAGTCGGTAGTATTTTTTGTAAAAATGTTTTATTTTAATATATTTTATTTGAAAAACATAGAAATCACGTCGTCCATTGTCAATCATATAAGCTGAATTTTATGTATAAGTTACTTAGGGAAGTTTCAAAAGATGATTCCTCAGCAGTCACAGTTTCAATAGTTCTTACGTCTTGTCAGATATTGAAAGTCTACCGTAGTAGCCAAAAACATAAAGACATTTGCTATGAAAGACTACTACTTTCACCGGAAATAATTGCTCATTATGGTAGGAGTAATGTTGCTTGAAAAGTTCATAAATATTCCATTTAAGAAAAAAAATGCCCTGTCGAAGGGCCTAAAAATCAGTTTTAGCTTAAGTTTTGATTTTACTACAATTTATGCCAGTGCAAGTTTATTCCTTGTTCAATTGTGCACAAATAGATTCACTAACAACGTTCATCAGTTTTCGAGATATGAGCCAAAATAATATATTATTTTGTGTTTACTTTTTGCACTAAACTAGTTAAATTATGTTTTTATGGTCAAGAATTCCGTTTAAAATTCGAATTCATATACTTTATGTTCGTATTCTTTATTGTACACAAAATAAACATTACAAATACAAAAGGAAAACTTATGTACAAAGGCGAGCTTAACCCAAAATTGGGTTCCCTGACAGCAAACCTCAGTGCTAAAGAGATTTTTACAAAATTAGGACAGTTAACAAAAGCGCACAACAAATACTAAAAAAAAAATGAATTATTACTAACTAAATACACTACACAAATATGTGTACAGCACATAATGCATAAACGTATATACATATATCTAAAATCTTACATATTTATGTGTCATGTTGACAGGAAATGTTCCTTAATTCTTCTCCTGAATATCTCTAGTGAAGGGCTATGCCTATTGGAATGAGGAAGATTATTCCAGAGGCGGACAGCACGAACAGTAAATGATCCACCGTAACGACTTGATGAGTGGGGAGGAAAACGAAGGAGAAGAGATGATGAGGAGCGGCAAGGCTTTCCTCTCGGAATAAGATACTCAAAGCGTTCTTTAAGATAAGAAGGAGAGGTAGGATTGTGAAGAACAGAAAAGTGTAGAATTGGTGGTTTCTGGTATGGTTTCATGTTTTGACAGATATCTCCCAAAGCTTCACTGATCCATACTTCATTGTCGTGGATCGTTCTTACCTGCATTGCATTTATAAAATGACGAAGGTCAGATCGTCGCAGGCTCTTACTCTATAACAGGTAACTAATCAAAATGTCAAAGGCCTCACAATCAAAGCCGATGCAACATTGTGCACAAACTAATTAAACTGTCATGATAATGTGTCAGAGTAGCCTGTTTTCAAAACTAATTATTTCGGAAGTGTAGTTTTCCTTATCATTAAACTTAGTGTGTTTCAGATTAGCATCCAATGAATATTAATGCTTCTGATCTACACTACTTGTTTATAAACAGAACATAAATTACTTTGTAACTTGGTTAGAGCACAAACTTGCAGGTTTTTAACTATTTTTCTTATTTACACAGGTTTCATTAGAAAGTTTCAGCGTTTTAACTGAATAACAAATGGTAACAGTGAGTTATTTCTTTTCTTTTAAAGATTTGTGGAGGTTAATTGTCATCTGAACAGTCTGGGGGATTCTTTGTAGTTTGCGTTTTTTTTCAAGTATTTTCTTGTTTCTTTTTTATTTAATAAAAATCGGCAAAAAATCGAAAGAGTATTTTTTTCTGTTTTTTAGTATTAGTTGTTATAGCGGCTACAGAAATACAACATCTGTGAAAATTTCGACTTTCTAGCTATCACGGTTCATGAGATACAGCCTGGTGAAAGACAGACAGATAGACAGACAGACGGACAGTGGAGTCTTAGTAATAGGCTCCCGTTTTTACCCTTTGGGTACGGAACCCTAAAAAGGCCTGCGCTTGACTACTATCTCACGTGATGATAAGCGATGATGTGGTCGACGATGAAGCACGCTTGCCTAGAAGAAAACTATTCACTCTTGACTTAAAGACCCCGAGGTTGTAGCTGTCGGGAAACACAGACTCCGGCAGGGAATTCCACTCCTTAGTTGTACGCATAATGAAAGTATTTCCAAAACGTTTAGTGCTTATGGGATTGAATTAATGATTCAACTTAGTTGTGTCTAAAATGCTATTCTATGGTTCAAGCTCAATTTATTAAGTTCTTGAGTTGCTAACAGATACAGTGCAGCACCTACGATGAAACGTCATGCTGAAAATGATAATCAATCACTATTCACCAAATCGAAATATAAAACTATGCTTCGAAGATAAATTCAATCTCTTTATGGGGCTTTAGAATACCTGAAGAGAGACTGTAAAAATAAAATAAAGATAAATAAATAAAAAACCGGTCGTAAAAAGTATAAAGTGCGTGTCGGACTTCGTATATTTAGGGTTCCGCACCAAAGAAAAAGCGGATTTTTTAATATTTTGGTATTTGTTAGTACAACAAAATATACGTAATATTAAACATTATCACCAAATTTCAAGTTCATAGGTCAATGAGAAGTTGAAAAATACTTCGGAACAAAATTGTGTGACAGACGACGGCAGATAGACGTGAGTGACAACAATAGAGCTCCGTTTGGACCCTTCGGGTACGGAACCCTAAAAAAGCGCTAAAATAATTAAGCATTCCTATTTCTCCATAGTTTCTCTCTCCAAGAGAACAGATAGAGCTTAATTCATTAATTATTAGAGCAGCTAAGACAGTCTCCACCTCTAGTCTCCAGACAGATTTGTATCACTCCGTCGACATAACATTAATTTGCACTACGTTTAATGAATTCTCTAAGTTATGGAGACGTTTGTTCAATGTAGTTTACCAAGGTTTCTATGATTAAAGGTAGTGTTGATATTTAAAAGTTTATCTTAAAAGTTATGAATATAGCTTCAGAAATGAAGAGATTGATTGAAATCGTCTGCACAGATCTAAATCACCCATCAGCAGCGTCTCGTATCAAGCTACTTGATAATATTCCTAGCACATATAAAGTTATATACATTATATACTTAGAGTTTACCATAAAAAGCTACATCATTTGACCTATTTTCCCTAAATTGTTTGTACTAAAAAGTTCCTGAAAAGCCGACCAATCCGCAACTATATTGCACCAAAGCAATTTTAATCACGTTTCGATCAGCCGTTGCAGGAGCTGTCCCAGTCCCGGGACACAGGGGAACGGGTAGCGAGGGGAAAAGGGCAATAACCGGTGAACTAGGTCACTAAACCAGACCAGCACGGGACATACAAATACTTAAAATTGGAACGCGTAAATACGGAACTGATTTTTTGTAAATACTTGGCCACATCCTTCGAATTCTGATTTTGAATTTTGATTGGCGGTAGTTTCCAGAGTTGATGTGAAGTTTTTTTTTTAAAGGTGCGGCAGCAAAGAGCAGTAACCTCTGAACTGGGTCACTGGACCAGAGCATATTGGAACCTGTATATAAACCGGGAGTGCGAGCTTTTGTGGTTACCCCATTGTTGGTTGATGATGTGTGTCAGTTATCTAGTGATATTTGCATTTGTTTTGTTTTTTATTAAATAGATATTGAGATAAACTTCAAGCAGTCTGATCTGGGATAGGAAGATGAATAAAAAATGGACGTGTGACTTTATTAGGTTAAGAATACATTGCTTGGTTGCCTGCATAAGAGTTATAGGATGTTCACCTGTTCCAAAATTTAATTTCATATCAGAAGCACGTGTAATGTTTACGTTTCCTGTTTGAAGCGGAACCAAATTAAACAATACTGCTCGTGTTTCATGGCCCCCGTTAATAATGATTATGAAGTCAGGACTTTTACAACTTCCAAACCGCTTTTAATTTTCTACGCAAATTAATAAAAGGAGCAATATTTTTCTTCGCAGCCATTTAGAAATACGGCCTCTTCCTAAATTAAGTATTGCCTTCATGACATTATCAGTATTGTCGAAAGTTATAGACGCTTAAATGAATATGTCTCTGCTATTTTGGTTACACGGAGGAACTTCGAAAATATATTTATGTTCCAAATAATGTTGTTGGTAGTAGAGATTCTATTAATTGAGTTGGTGAAGTTCAAATTATGTAACGATAACAATTTTAATGAAATTTCTTATTTTAGGACCTATTAATTTAAGATAAACATAATTAAAAATAGTCAAATTCTGTAAAGGGTGAACTTCTAGGAAACTGACGCAGTTTAAATAAATCAGTTTTGATTTTATCTTTATACCAAAATGTTACATAGTACCTTAATTCCACGGCTTCGTTCCCGTGGCGTAAGTAATAGGTACGGTGCGGTTGCCGGCATAAGAAGTAGATAGCCTGTGAAATTCAGCTCCCCCAAGCGTCGCTACAGTGATCCGTCCTGTGCGTCTCGAATCCACCTGACACCCGCAGCCTTGACTAGGGCGTCGCTCCACCTAGAGGGAAGCCTTCCAACGTTGCGCCTTCCAGTGCGCGGTCGCTACTCCAAAACTTTTCAGCCCCATCGGCCATCCGTTCTGCGAGCAATGTTCCCTGCCCACTGCCACTTAAGTTTGGCAATTCTTAGGGCTATGTCATTAACTATAAGATTTCTATCAGTAAAAGAATTTTGTAATCGATACATACTCATACTACAGAGATTACTTTTTACAAATTTCTTTTTTAAGTATATTTTTTTATTCAGTTACAATAAAAATTGTGTTCGAATTTTAGCATCATAAAACATAACATTAAAAACTAAGCTTAAATTAAATACATGATCACTTTATGATAGGTATTGGTTTGGATTTTGATTACAAAAAAAAAATATAAAAGAAATCTTTTGTACATTGTCATGCCAAAATCGATTTCAGCAATTTAATTTCACAGCAAAAATCAGTTTTTCACTTTAGCGCCAAACTTACTCTTAGACATCTCGGCTCCACGTCAGAGGCACTCTCCGTGACAAGGGTCTGATATCAGGGCTTAACATCTATCGACAACCCGATGTTATATTGTTAAAAATCCATTACTGCAAAACTGAAAGGTGGGTAATAATGGCTTTATACATATATATATATTCATTCATTTATTTCAGACAGAACAAGTCTATATTATAGGCATAACCCTAAAAATCTTAAAATTCAAAAAAAAGCAGATAAGAACCCAAAATAATATTAATGCAATTATACATTAAAATTGTGTTGTAAAATTGTATTGTGATGATTGTGTTTGTGTAATTGTGTTTTACAAAGATTTTTTTAAGTATTTCCACTCGATGCTGATCATAATTTTCAGTATATAGAAGTTCATAAAACTAAGTGTAGCAGGTTTTTTTATTAGTAGGCTCACGTATGACCACTATCTTACTAAATTTTAAGCTATAATGGAGCACGCTTGCTTAGAAGTAACCTAATCGCGGTTAACTTAAGTATCACCATATCAGGAAATAGCCTCCGGTAGGTAGCCCTTATTTTACTGTCTCAACTCAAGATCACGTCTCTTTCAACAGTCATCGGCCATTGCTTAGTCAATTAAATAGTTGTTAATAATTTTGATGTTCAGGATTATAATGATCCTCAAACAAAACAGGCTTATGTAAGTAACGGTGCTCCCACACCGGGATTTTAAAAATGTTTACAAAAATTTTCTTACACTAATACATTTACTAACAAATGTTAGGAAAATGTTTGTAAACATTTTTAAACAGCGGTGTGGGAGCACCATTAAGTATCTAAATCTATACATAAAAGACGCAACCTTATGAAATTATCCCATCATTCACAAGTTACTACCATAAAACCCGCCATTAATTATTGTTCATGAGTGTTAAAAGAGATACAAACTGATAAATCCAATATAATATCGGCAGTATTTCATTATTGAACGGTAAAGTATTTTCTTGCTCAGAAAGTTTTTTGGAAAGTACGTGACTTTTTCTCAGTTCAAAATAACGTAAGATCGGTACACAGACGTGAAAAGAACGAATCTAATTTATCTCCAAGAAATACTTCAAAACATGTACATTTTGTGGTAGGCAGAAATTAAGATTCTGTAAATTGTTTTAGAATAGATACGTAGTGTCCTAGGATTTACTTAAGGTGATATATACGCCCCAATGTTAACGCAGTACTGGCCGTGCGCCCGCTCGGAGCCAAAATATCAATGTTGTACCTCCTTTTGACCATTTTTTTTGCAAAATATTATTTGATTTACATATGATAATTTTTCTGTGTAAAAATATTTTTAAACATCCAAGTCGTTTTGGAAGAGTATCCAAAAGAAAAATATCGTGTTGCTAATGAATTTTTAAAAGCAAAACTATTTGTTATACGAAAAAACCATGTTTAAAAAATAATGTACATGAAACAATAATAAATATATATATTTCTTTCAAACCTTTTATCTTAGCCGTTTCAAAGGTGTATTCTTTAGAAAGTTACCGTTTTAAGGCACTAAAACGGATGTAGGTCCTTATGAAAAAATACATCCACATTTTTGGCGATATGTGTAGTTCAATTTAATCTCCTCTACGACTAAGTAGCTGAGTAGTTTTATTTTATCCAACCGAGAGGGCCGGCTTTTCCTTGCATTATTAATAATACTCGGTTACTTAGCTATCGTTGTAAGGCAGAATAAGAAAATATCCCTGAAAATTTTTGGGCCTTAACTATGACAAGGAATCGGAATCGCCTACGTTCTAGCAGAGAATAATATATAGTTGGAAAAGGATCTTGTATCGTGTGTTTAGTCACACCTAAATGGCAGAACAGATTATGACGAAATTTGAGCTACGGGTAGACCATGGCCTAAATTAAGACAAAATATTTAATATCCCCGTATGTATGTTTCCTGGAACAATTTGCTACTATCCAAAAGCTAGAGCTTATTAAATAAATACCAAGGGTATTAAGAGCTTATGTAAGTAATATATCTGAAGGCATTGAACACACCTCACTTATGCCAGTAGGCTCTTATGAAAGAAAACACACGGATAGCTACTTTCTGCCCGCGTCAATAGCTTAAGAACGGATAGTCAGGCACACCTGTTGGCTGCTACTTACCACATAAAGCATATATCTAAATAATTTAGTACGGGTTTTGACACTCCATTATCTACGCTCCCTTCTCAGACAACATTACTTTTAGATATAGATGTTAGCGATCTTTATATTTGGGCGCACGGCTGGCGCAGTGGTTGAGCGATTGACTGCTGCGCTGCGTGTCGCGGGTACGATTCCCGCACGGAACAAATATTTGTATGACCTATAAATAGTTGTTCCGGCACTGGGTGTTTCTGTATGTGAGTTTATATGTTTGTAAACGCACCCACGATGCAGGAAGAAAATCCTAGTGTAGGCAAAGTTTTTTAAAAAAAGAAAAGAAAAATAATTGAGCACACCAAGTGATTTTTCTGTGTTGGCAATAATTAATTTGATATTTTTACGCTTACAACAAAGATGGAATGCTTTTTGTCAGGTTGGTAATCGATAAGTTTTCACATCTCATTACCCGCCCATTCCAAGATTATAAATAGTGTGGCTCATTTAGAATTAACACAATTAAAGTGTTATCTTCAGTATCCTACGATTTCGTAAACTGTGGCATATTCTCTGACTCCCATGACCCCTCCACTCTGCTCCCTAATGGCGCATCCACACATGCCCGGCGGCACGGACGGCGGCCAGGCAGGCGGCATGGCCGGCGGCACATGCATCTTTTACCTGCGGCACGCGCGAAAATTGCAACCGCATCTGCAGGCCGCCGGTAAAGCCGGCGGCAAACCCGGCGGCATAAGCCGGCATGTGTGGATACACCATAAGAGCCGTAGGGAGTAGTAAACAAACTGTATCACACATAAACCGATTCGTTCCGTCCTCGCCGCCGAGGCCCGTCGCGTGTTCTTTCAATAAATTCCCGCCAGCCCGCGATTAGCTGAGCAATAGTTAACTTTTTAGATATAAAAGGAGTTTCTTATCCGTTATTCTCCACGTAGGTATTTTCCGAACGGATGGTAAAATCACTAAATGAGATCCAGCCATAGTTTGCCCCCCAGCGACGCCATGAGCCGAGGTTCGTATCCCATAGGGGATAGCCCTCAGCGTGTTCGCAGTGGTTTAGAAATTTGTGCCTGGCTGGAAGCTATATAGCTTAGTCTCCAAAGGATCGCCCGGTTAAGCAGAAAACAATCACTTTAGTTGACCTGCGAGACGTCCCTCAAAAAAATAAACATAGTCACTCATACACATAGTTGATCGAGGAGTGATAAATAACTATAAGGGTAAGTACTCTATAAGCTGTTTTTTCCATAAACTGTGTTCTATAAACTATTTTCAATATATGCGTTTTGTATAACTGTGTATTTGTTATAAGAATATTATATACATTTTTATTTACATCGCTATCCCCGCTGAAATACCCACACAAGGTTTTAGTCTTTAAAGTAACAATATAGATTTTGTTACTTATTCTGTTCTACGAAATAAACTCTTTATAAGGTATTAAATTTTGTTTCTTACCATTTTCTACGAAAGATACTTTTAATAAGGTATTTGGTATTGATGGAATAGATCCAAGCTTGACTCTGAAAGCGAGTTAAGCCGTTAGCCCCGGCTATTATTCGTAGATCTTCGACGTAGATTCGGGTAGTCAGAAACCCGAATGACTGACAACCTGAGCCTTTAGAAAAGTGACATTCGATCGTCGAAAGCATGGCGATATCGATTGGAAAAATGAACGCTATCGAAATTTCACGTCATCAATCCCTTTTGGCATTTCGACCGTCGGCGTCGCCATCGCAAACGTCGAATGATCCTTGTCTAAAGCCTCTGAGGCTATCTAATATCTTTAAACGAGCAATTCATGTATATATGTACATACATAATCTGAATCTCGGAAACAGTTCCAACGATTTTCATGAAATTTAGTATGCAGGGCATTTCGGGGGCTATAAACCGATCATCATTTTCACTGTCGCCCAGGTATTTATTATTATTCTATTACCATGGGGTATCGTAGTACCCAGTAAATCCATGGTGGCAGTCAGATAGTCAGTTCATGTATAATACTGGTATCAGCTGTATCCGGTTAGATTAGAAGCTGGAAACAATACAGTTAGGCAAAGACTAGGCAGATGGTGATGGAATTGATTGAGCTGGAGCTTTAGCAAAATATGAGCGATCATCCAGCATTTATTTTTGTCTGAATAAGCAGTAGTAGCGAGTCCCAGCATAATGCTGAGCGCTGAACGTTTTGCGTGGTTGTGATACATACTTTGTATTTAGGTTTTCCCCTTTGTTTTTTTTTTGTGTGCTTCGCGCCTGGCGCAAATAAACATTTTTTCTTTCTTTCTTCTTAACGTCTCCATATCTTCTATGTGGACCAAGCTGTAAAAGACAGAAAAAGATTTCTTACATTTATATTGTACGAGTACCAATTCTGGAAGTTGTAAGAATTTTACAACAAGCGTCTTTGTAGCACCCAAAAGTCTGTCGTGTGCTCACGAAATTGTACTTCATCTTGGAAGTTCGTGTCGATCCGACTATATTATTCGAAAGGGAAACGATGTTTATTTTCTGCAACAGGAAAATGTGGTTACAATTTTGTTAAATCGTTGTAATTTGTGTAATAATTCAAAAAGTATTCAAGAATATTTGATAATATTTAAAAATCATTTCCTTTCTCTCTAACGCTTTTATATTTGGATCTAATTTCTTTCATCTTATTCTAAATATTTTTTTATTTTTATTTGCCCCTCGTTTCTTCGAATTTTTTAACATGTAATATTAAGTATGTATATATTTAAGTATATATGTATGTAAGTATATGTGTATAGTTAATGGATACTATTTATTACAACAATAAACTTTTTGTATATATTTATGTTTAAATGTAATAGCACTACACCACAGACTACCCCCTTTTTTCATTGTAAATTCTTTTAGTCCATCCAAAGGTTGTCTGGTAGATATCGCTGTCAGCGATAAGACCGCCACCCGTATATTTAAGTTTTTCATGTAAAAGATATGTATAACTTTTATGGTGTACAATAAAGTATATTCTATTCTAATACCTACGTTGTCTGGATGGCGGATGTTTTACCTTTGAACTTAAAATAAATTTCTCTGAATCCCAGCCTAATTTAAATATCTTAAATCTACTAACGATACCTACTAATGCATTTCTAATCAACTTACTTCAAGATAATTATGCCCGACTTCTCGAAACTTCTAGAGACTTCAGAACGTGACCATGTACCTAATTAACTAATGGCGCAGTAACTCAAGTTTGAGAAGTCATACAGAAGTCGTTCGTTCCAAATCTCTAGTTAGTGTCGAGAACTTTAAATAGAGGATAATTGAGTCTGCAAAATCCATCAGAAGTTTGTGATTGATTCCTATTTTTAACAAGATAACTTAGAAAAATCTTTCGTAAGGACGAGGATTTATTGAAAAAAAAATTGATTTGGCGCTCAATCGGGAAATATAAAGGACCAGCGAATTCTTTAATTAAAAGTTTTCGTTTCATCATGTAAATTGATTTATCGAGTATTTTGATGTACAAAAAATATTTACAGGACATGTAAATTACTCTATAGTTAGGGTCTATCACAATTAAGAAATTCTCCATTGAACAAAGCCCACATGCATAAATTTAAAAACCTGATAATTACAGTGTATGTATAGTTACAAGGTATAGTAAAAAAACTACTTGTAAGTTTAGAAAATAATCTCATATAGTCATTTTTACGATTTAAACGCTACGAAGTCCAAAAAATGTTACTTTTTAGGTTAGGATTTGCCAGAAAGAAATAAATGTGCTAGAACTAATTATTAAAGCTCGAAGTTTAGTCTTAAATAGGAATACTTACCTAGTTATTGTCCAAAACGTTTTATTTATTTTGTGCATGTGAATTCACGTTTAGATTTAGACACATACGAGTACAAAACGGCACAGTACACAAAGAGACGCAAACGCAATACGAAGGACTGCGCCCAATTTTTTTTTTTGCTGTTCAGTCCCTGTGATTGGCTACTGCTTAACCACTCTGCTCGACAAGATTTTGACACTTGACATACCAGCTAAGTCGACAGGTTGTTGCAAATTACGTCATGAAATTCAGAAATTTACATTAACTTTCAACCTTCCAATTTATTCAGAAAAATAAGTTCACGCAGCTATTTTACAAAGTAAATTTGTAAAAAATATCTTTATTTACATGTTGATGTCGATTAAACCGCGTCAGTCTACAGCAAAATGAGTACAAAGTACAAATTACTACACCTTTCTATACGGTAGAAAATTTAGATTTGCTCAAAATACGTGCATATACAACCTTTTCGTTTGCTGAAAAGATGCAAAAGGAAATAATAAAGATAAACTCATTTTATTTGCATCCTCATGTACCTAATTTTTCATACAAAGTTTATAAAAAAACAAGCCGACATCTGGAAAACATTGCTTACCATAAAGAAATAAATGTGCTAGAATTTAATTCTAATTATTAAAGCTCGATGTTTAGTCTTAAATAGGAATACTTAACTATGGTCTAAAACGTCTTATTTATTTGGTGCATGTGAATTCACGTTTAGATTTAGGCACACACAAAATGGCACAGTACACAAATAGACGCAAACGCAATACGAAGGACTGCGCCAATTTTTTTTTATTTTATATGGGGGTCTCATAGGTCGTTCCAAGTGATTGGCTACTGCTTAACCGGTTGATCCTGTGGAGACTAAACTATAGCCTCCAGCCAGGCAGGTAGGACTGCGCCCATACATAAGACTACCTACTACTTTATACTAGACTGCGCCGATGCCAGTCGCAGAATTGACAAATGCCAAAAAATCAGTTTCAGTCGTGAGAACTCAATTACATCCTGCATGATTAATTTATTAACCGACTTCCCAAAAAGGAGGAGGTTCTATGTTCGACTTCATGTTTGTTTTTTTTTTTTTTTTTTTTGTGTATGTTCACCGATATCTCCGTCAATTGTGGACCGATTTTGAATATTCTTTTTTTGATTTTTAGAGTATGTTTCGAAATTGGTCTCATTTTAATTTGGTGAAGATCTGATGAAGAACTTCGGAGATATACAGCAGAACTCTTCAATAAATGAAGGCAAATCTCTCGGGATTGCTGCAACCGCATGTCTTTTTATTGTTTATACCATTTCATAACATAACATCACGCCAGTACGCTCTAAAGGGGTACACAGATGTGTACAGTTCACCTTGAAACACTTTCATTTCACAGGTTATGATCAAGTTTCATGGCATTCAGTTAATCTATTCTGGCATTACTACCTCACTAAAGCAAGTTGCTTAATAGGTACAACTAAAAAGTGAAAAATAAAAATCTTTTTTACAAATAAAAATCTTTTTTACAAAAAAAATACTACCGACTTCCAACTAAAAACACTACAAAGTGAAAAATAACTTTCTTTTTCGAAGTCGGTGTCCATAACGAAAAAAATTGGTACCTACCAAAGACACCGACTTCGAAAAAGAAAGTTATTTTTCACTTTGTAGTGTTTTTAGTTGGAAGTCGGTAGTATTTTTTTTTGTAAAAAAGATTTTTATTTTTCACTTTTTAGTTGTTCCTATTAAGCAACTTGCTTTAGTGAGGTAGTAATGCCAGAATAGATTAACTGAATGCCATGAAACTTGATCATAACCTGTGAAATGAAAGTGTTTCAAGGTGAACTGTACACATTAGAGCGTACTGGCGTGATGTTATGTTATGAAATGGTATAAACAATAAAAAGACATGCGGTTGCAGCAATCCCGAGAGATTTGCCTTCATTTATTGAAGAGTTCTGCTGTATATCTCCGAAGTTCTTCATCAGATCTTCACCAAATTAAAATGGGACCAATTTCGAAACATACTCTAAAAATCAAAAAAAGAATTTTCAAAATCGGTCCACAATTGACGGAGATATCGGTGAACATACACAAAAAAAAAAAAAAAAAAAAAAAACAAACATGAAGTCGAACATAGAACCTCCTCCTTTTTTGGGAAGTCGGTTAAAAAATACTACCGACTTCCAACTAAAAACACTACAAAGTGAAAAATAACTTTCTTTTCAACTACTTTCTTTTCGAAGTCGGTGTCCATAACGAAAAAAATTGGTACCTACCAAAGACACCGACTTCGAAAAAGAAAGTAGTTGAAAAGAAAGTTATTTTTCACTTTGTAGTGTTTTTAGTTGGAAGTCGGTAGTATTTTTTGGTAAAAAAGATTTTTTTTGCTCTTATAAATAAACTACAAAAAAAACATTTAAAAATATAAAAAATAGAGGTCCACCGGTATCGGGAACAGGGTCCAAGCTACCGGCGGTCAGGGCTCCAGAGAGAGGAACCTCCTAACAATACGAGTACGAGCCGTGTGCTTTCCGGATCAGGCCCTTGACCCAGCCGCCTAACGAGAGGTGTTGGTCGAGGCTCCTGGCTATTATTATTATTAAGCCATTGGCTGACACAACTATCGGTACAATGATCGCTGTGTCCACATTCCACATGTCGACAACTTCGCGAGCCAAGTCAAAATTCTTTACTTGATTTACTTATCTTTCTCGGCTTTCACGATGTTCCCATGTGGGACGGTAATGTCAACAATCATTGGAAGCCTCTCGATTTGGTCCACCACAACAATATCAGGCTTATTGGCTACAATAGTCCTATCAGTGATGATGGACTGATCCCAGTACAATGTGATATTGCCATTTTCGAGAACTGGGTCGGGCACATACCTGTATTACGGTACCTCCGATGCCACAAGAGTGTATTTTAGAGCAAGTTGCTAATGATTAATTAATTATTATGTTATTTTTAATTAATCTGTACCTAATATATAAAAACTAATAAAGAAATACTTACTGATTAAATAAAACGTAAAATAATGTAGAAAGCTCAGAAACAGAGTTGAATAAAGTCAAGAAGCAGTGTGTAAAAAATAGGGTAGTTGAGATGCGTTCAAAACATGGTAATACAAACGTATTACACAACACTATTACTGTTATTACAGAGTAAAAACCCTTGACGTAGAATTTCTTTTAACATTGTGATAAGTGTAATTAATATGCAATTCAATTGGCTTAATTTTAAGATTTATTTTATTTCTATACATGAAAAAAACAGGTGAAAAATGGGCATTCTTCTTTAAATGTTATTTTCCATAGTTTCTGTTAGTGATAAATTCGTACAGAGCACCTTAAAAGCACTTACTTACAATGCACAAAGCCAGTCTACAGCCATAACCAAGCTTGCGGTTAGCCACTTGAAGGCATTTCAAAACCGTATTTCAACTTCACGACACGGTCACAAATTCGGAATAATGTGATTCTAACTGTGTATCATGCTGAGGCTGTACTCTGACGTGTCAATGCCATGATGATGCCGTTAGGGAATAGACATAATGCTATTTGGTCTATGTAGCTCCGTCTCTCTTTTACAGTGGAACCATGTTAGTTTCGATGCGTCATAGTAAGGCCTGGTGTTCGTTCAACATCCATATTGTTTAGCTGTGGTATATCACACTAATATTATAAAGGTGAAAGTTTTGGTGTGTATGTTTGTTACTTCTTCACGCCAGAACGGCTGAACGGATCTGGATGAAATTTTATCTAGAGATAAATCATAGTCAGGAAAAGCACATGGAGTACTTTTTATCCCGGGGATATGTTTCCTCGGGATAATTTTCGATTCCCCGCGGGAGAGGTCGCTTGCAGGAGCTGGTTGAATATAAACACTAGGTTTACTATCTTATTGCTTGGCACTATTCCCCGCTATAGCCTTTTTTGTGCGTTCCCTTCTCGGGCGGTTAAGCGTGAGTGAATGTGATTTTTTGCGATGGAAAAGTGTGCTTTGCGTTGTGGAGATAGTCTTCGATTCTGCGTCATTCATCCTTGAGCTTGAGGCATAAGTTACCATACATTATTAAATTGTATCTGCTTAAGGCACCCATTCCCTTGAGTAGCTGATTTTAAAATGAGAATAACGTCTAAACGGCTAGTCATAATTTTATGGAAATAATATATGTTACATTAAACAATTTTCTTAATAATTTGATCTAAGAAGATTTTGAGTTTTATTCTTATAATACGTATAGTGTAATTAATTTGTAAAGTTATCTCTAAAACGAACAAAAACACGACAATCGCACCAAAACCGCTGGGCGTATTTTAATGAAATTAACAGACACCATCTCAAAGACAATTTAACTATCTACATTTTGATCTGAGGCTTTTTTTAAGTCATAGAATAATATGGCAGTACAAATAACTACTAAATATTGGGTCGCGCGGGTGTGAAACGAGGGCGCGTTTTGTTCCCTCAAGGTCGTTGGCGTTAGTTGTCGTCTTAACAACCGAAATGAGTCAATATCCTTTTATACCACAATACCGCAACTTTATACTTATAAGTCTTCTGTCTTCGAACCTCGCACGATTTACCCACCGCCTACTTATGTATTTCCTTTACGGGTCTTTCAACGTAGTGGCTTCCGCGGTTTCGTTTACTTAGGTATGTACTTCCTTGGCTATGTTTGAGGCAGGTAATATGAAACGATAAGGATAATGATTATTTTATTTTTATATATAGGGATTATGTTGTTTGATGTTGGTGATTTGAAATAAAAATATGACAAGTATTCGGCATCTACTTTTTGTTGCCTTGGACTTTAAGCCGTTAATATCCAAAGTAGTATCTAGTAGTCGATTTTAGACTTACTTCTATGAAGCATTTTTTTGCAAAATCAAATAAATTTTTCACTGAAATGCTTCTTTAAATTCATTTTTATTCAGAAACACATATTTATTAAATTCAAAAGTTACGCTGTCTGTCTGTTTGTTTGTTACGTTTTATCGTGTTAGCTGGCGTCTCTATAGATAGCTAAGCTGTTTATCTATAGATAAGTTGGAGAAGAATATAGGATATTTTATCTCAGGATGAACGTTTCCTCGAAATGATTCCCGACTTCCACGCGGTTGAACCGCTGTTACACGCTAGTCTACAATCAAACAATGCAGTTTATAGTAATGAAGTTAAAGGTCAACATTTTGTGACATTTCTAACAGACCATTTTCACTTTGTCAACAGATCGCGATGGCAGCAGCAATGTGGTTCATGAGATTGGCCCTGGTCCTCGTGAGTTCGTCTCACGTGTTTGCCGCCCCAGCACACGCAGGTAACTATTTAACTTACAGTTTCAACAGTACCCAAGTTACCGAACACTTCTCGGAATTCATAAGGATGTTCGAAACTTCGTCTCGAATGAATGGTCAATATCCCGATAGTTTTTTACGTCACGTTATAGGGAAGAATTACTTAACAGTGGATTTTAAAAATGCAGGTTCTATCTCTTGATTGTATTCATGTCGTTAAAAATCTCGGTAGAATATGGCAAACATGCTGTATCAGAAGGAAAAGCTTAAGAGTTAGAATCATTTCCATCTGAATTAATAATACCAGGAAACTGCCTGACCATGTATTTTTAAAATACGTATAATGAATTAAAATATCGGAGCAAAGAGGCTTGAACCCCGTTGCCCATTAAATTCCATTTCAGAAATGCTAATTAAATTACTCCAGAATCCATTTTTTTGCGAGACTGCAAACGTTTAAAAGGAAAATCGGCAAGAAATGCAAAAGTTGTTTTAATAAAGTAATTTTAAAGTATGTTTTAATTTAAACGTAATGAGTCTGAGATTTTAGCAATGTAGGTACCAAGTTCATTGTTGTGTGTGAATCTTTTCAATTAACTGTTAAAATAATAGTCATTTGAAACTGAGAGATTAATTTGTTAGACTTTATTCATATAATTCCAAACCAATAAATATGAATTTATTATTTTTGAAGCTAACAGTTCTACAAATATAATACGATTAATTGGCTTCTCTGTCCTAAATTATTTTTCCATTAATGAGCATCTGAGTATCTAGTTTTGAATATTTAAATACTCGAATATCGATTTCAATGCTGTAAAATATCTTTATAATACCCGTAACTGATATTTCTTTGATTGAAGCAACATACAATTAAAAGCCAATTGAGATTAATTAAATATTGTTTAAAGGGTAACAGCTGCTACTCTGTTTTGACTAATTTTGAAGATTTGTTTGAAGATTATGTACACATATGACATAATCTTTTATGTACTCATAAGAGGAAAAATGCTAATAAATGGTTAGGTATCTGAATAAACGGTATCCGCATACGATCTACGCAGTTACCATACACTTAACCCGAAACTTTTCGCCGTAAACTGTTCGCCAACATTGAAACTTCTCCATTCCTATGTAAATAAGTTCTGGTACTGTATCGACCTGACCCTCACTAGCGGATAGTAGGTACACCACTATCCTGGTTTTACTGGTCTTACAAACTTCACAATAGTAGTTTTAGAGACAGGGTGTCGGGAAACTCTAAAATAATACCGGAGGTAAAAGGTCCATAATGGTTTGCTGAACGCAAAAAGCGAAAAATTATGAACGTTGAACGTGAGAACAGGAAAAGTGAGACAGTACTGTGTAGGTAATTAGTATCTATGCGTTCAGAGATCTCTTATTTTATTTTTTCTGGTTTGTATGTGGGATTTCTGATATTATGTGCACCACATCAGCAGCCTTATTGCGTTAGTGAATTCGGCAAGGCGAAGAATTTGACCCCATCAATCGAACATTCACATAGACAGAAATACACAACGCGACTTTCATATTGCACGTTTGATGCGAAATTTAGTAGTATTGAACGTTTTATAAGAAACTAGCTGACCCGGCAAATTTTCCGGATTTCTAAAGTAAAAGATTTTTTCTAAAATAAAAGTAGCCTAACGTAGTCTCCTTATGGGACTTTTATACGGGACTTTTATTGGCAGGTAGCTGATGTACAGCTACCTGCCAATAAAAGTCCCGTCAAAATTGGACCAGCCATTTCAGAGATTAGCCGGAACAAACAGACAGAAATTCTAAAAAATGTTGAAAATGTGTTTGTACCGTATATATATATATTCATATACATGTAGTAAAAAACGGTTATTTCAATATTAAACACAGACACTCCAATTTTATTTATATGTATAGATGAATAGATAGATTATAATGTTCTTGACTCCCAGTCATCCTACGCTGTATCTCATACAAACTGATTCATTTCTCAGAATTCCATTTTAAGTATCGGATTAGTTTTCGGGCTGTATCGTCATTTGTTTTATGACGATATATCGGGGACTATAATATCCATAACTTTATTCTCAGTATGGGATCAAATCCTTCGTCTTGCCGAATTCACATAAGCAATTAGGCTGCTAGTCCAGGTACCTGCTTGCTTATATGTTTTTCGTCATTAGTTAAAGTTACGTTTTACTAACGGAAGCTAGCTGCCAAATGGCGCCAACAGAAGTCGTGAATTTTTCAGAATACCTCTGTGATAAATCCGAGTAGGTATATGTCATTTAAATTATCCATACACACCAAGCTAGACATATGGTATATGACAGCCAATCTCTCCGCATAATGGAAAGAGGGTTCAATTCCACATCACGCCTGTATTTTCGAAGGGTCAGACAGAGAAATAGTAGAGAAAAAAAAATAAAAGTCGTTATAGTCGTCACAATCTAAGAAGCCCGTTATCGTTTCTCATTTTACATGCCGCGATAACTTTCTACGTAAGTAATTGAAAAATCAAATGCATAATCCTATTTAAATACTATGTTACCGATACACTTTAACAACGAGTATCATTCGCAAGCATCAAGTTTACTAATTATTAAGTATTTTTGTAGCTGTCAAAACGGGCCTTTTATTGTTTGACAACTTTAACACCTGCCTACTAATGTATTCTAATATTTCAAAACGATACGAAAAAAATGTAAAGGCTGTGTCGCTAACACTATCAAAAAACGTATCACGGTAAGGGGCGTCCGTGACCCTTTCACTTGTAATTCAGTAATGAGTTAATATCTCATAAACGCGTGGACCGATTTACATGATCTAAACGGATAAAATGTTTCTACGCCTATACCTTTAATTTGAGATGAAAACTATGAAAATATCTCAATAAACAAAAAATCATGTTTTTAAGGTACAAGTCGGATCAATGACTTTTATTTTACTGACCAGAAGAGACCTTAAATGGAAAAACACAATAACACTTTGTCCGATCCGAGAATCGTACCCAGTACTCATGAGGTACTAGGTGCGGTGGTGGTCTATTGGTCTTGGTAGCAAGACCAATAGACCAATGAGGCAATCGGTTAAATTTCAATATCTTTTATTATTCACAACAACTTTGAGTAAATAATTGTTATTATAATGTTGTCAGTATAATGTTAAATTTGCATATTGTTTGTGTTACATTAAAAGAGAATAAATAAGTGTTGACGTGTAGTTCAACAATACAATTTGTGTCATGAATATTTACCGGATTAAGTGTGGTCCCGAATTTATTATCACAGAATTACAATTTTATTTCAAGATATGAATTAAAATGTAAATTTTCTAAAAAGAGACATGTATCATTTTAAGTAGGGACACAATTTTAATTAAAAATAATACTTACAAAAAAATACTTTAAAATTTCAAGTGGCCAGAGAAATATTCCATAATTATTCTATCTTCATAATTCTTCCTGAACATGCTTTAAGCCGCTTGCAGACTTACAGCTTATTTTACATAGTTTTTTGTTTGCACGTCTGCATTTATGCTTAAGTAGGATTTGAAAATTTCCTTAGCTATGCGAGCTTAGATTAGCTCTTGTTCTACAACTGGCTTTCGACATGCGACATAACCACAGACCACTATCCACAAAGTAGACCTAACACACAAAACAAAACACTATCAAAGTGCAAGCCTCTAAATTCGGGAGAAAAACCGCCATCGAATTGCTTTTTCCGCGTGCGCTGGTTTAGTGCCTATTATATGTAAGTACTATGTATTATAAAGATATTGGTTTTTAGTAGATCTAAAAAAGTCCACGACTCTATATATCTATCTCTTATAAATAAGCCACATTAAGGCATTTTGGGTCAAATAATTTATCTTAATATATAAAACACAATAATTAACAAAAACCTTTCTTATCACATATATTTAAAAAGTGCTAGTTTATTCTTCATAAACAGGGACTAAAATAGCTCATTAATCGCTAGGGACTAAAAGTGATTTGAATTTGGAATATATTGTAAGTAAATGTTCCAATCAGCAGAGAGATGAATCATAAACCATGCGGTCCAAAATAAGATTAAATGGCTAGTGAGCGATTACAATTCTATTTCGGACCGCATGGGAACATTGTATTGAACAAGTGACTGGCTAGAAAACCGTGCGCGAGCCAAATTAAAAAAATAATTCTACAACTGTAACACCATCCGTTACAGTTGTAGACTTATTTTTTAACTTATAAAATGGTTACGATGCACTTCCATAATTGTTCAAATATAAACATTAGCCTCTAATTATTTCTATGTTATGTCTTATGGTTCCTAATTGTATGTAAATACATAAACGTAACGTTATTTTTTATAAGTTGCACTTACTTATTTTCTCATAGGGGTGATAAAAAGTAGAGTATCCACCTCGGCAGCAACACTATTTTAAGCTCGAGTGACGTACTTTGAATCTCTCACTGCACTCAGAATTTAAAAAAACAGTCACGCCTTGAAAATAGTTGTTTGCTATTACCGGCTTTATTGTGTTGCCGACCTACCAGAAAAATCCGTTCTTAATCCCTTGGGATTATATTTACGTAACCGTGGTGACGTATTTACGCCTGTTCTTGACATTGATTCTTTTGCAGGGTTCACTTGTTATACACACCTACTTTGTTGTTATGTCGTTATGACTTTGAATTTTTTTCATAATTTGTGTCCATCGTTTTTTGTTTTCTTACAACGGTGAGACAGTTTGACCATTATATAAATCATGACACATGAATTAAAATCCGTATTCTAGATTCCAGAACCTTGCTTAGCCATATTATAACGATTTTAAACTGGCAATTTCGTACAAATCCCCACTCAAATCTAGTTTTTAATTAAGTTGCCAAAGCATAAAGTTTTGGCACCGTTCCAAAATACGAGTCTTAGCACTGTGTAAAGTTTTCATTATTATTTGTACCTAGATATTAAAATGAAGACTACCCTAATGCATACTAATATTATAAAAGTGAAAGTAACTCCGTCTTGTCACTTTTAAACCGCAGAACCAATTTTGGCGAATTTTGGTGTAGATCTGTTTCTATACATAAAGATACTCGTAGATTGGACCATAAAGAAGGACAGAGGATACCATATAACCCGGGAATATTTTTGCTTAAATAAATTCACGCGGGCGAAACCATTGACAAAAACTAGTCAATTGTAGTATATATAATTCGCTTTTGAATAGTGAAATCGGTCAGTAATATTATACGCTGTGATCTGCCACGCTTTTATGTCAACCACATATTTGAAAGTAATTAATGCAACTTAATGTATTAAAGTGCATAGAATACGAGTGGGTATAATGAGTGGGTAGGTTATTTTTGAAATTGCTCTTAATCAACATTTTATGAAGATGCTTCTTCTTATGAGCAATAATAGCAGTTTATAAAACTGTTGCATATTAAGGGGTATTAAAAAGGGTGTGTTTAAAAACCGAGCCACAGGCGAGGATTTTAAAAGTATCACACAAATGTTTTAATACCTAGTTATATGCAGTTTTATACACTACTTTATCTACACCCATAACTTAATAAATAAAAGAAAAAAAGCCAAAATAATAATAGAAAAAGATAAATTCAGTACCGCAAAAAGTATGAATAGCGCCAAAACCCAGCACAATACCGGCACCGCATTAACCGCGCATCCGCTAAAGCGGGCGTTGCTACAGACAAGTAAAAATTGGAATCAAAACTTTTTATAATAGGTACAGTAAAAAAAAAAAACCATTTTCCTCCCGCAGTCGGGTAAAAATGGCGCACCCCGCTTATGCTTTCCATTACAAAAAATAATAGACATTTTTATTACCCGACTGCAAGGAGAAGGTTATGTTTGTCACGCGTATCTTGTATGTATGTAAAAATAGCATCTTCATAAGACAGTAATTCTATAATTATAATACCTATATATATATATATATATATGTCCAACACAAAAGCGTCAAAAAGCTTACTGAACTTCAAGCTTATCTCGCTTGTCTAACTTAAGTAACTTCATCTTAGTTAAAAGGCACTTGTTATTCACTGAAACAAAAAAAACCTTTGTGATTAATCCTGAAATGATAAAACTGAAACATTTTTGTGTAAGTTTTCTGCGTCTTGAGTTTTCCAAGGTCATCTTCTGAGGTTAAAAAATAAAAAATGTGATTCCGAAAAGACCTTTTCTACGTTTGAATAACCTCACTTTCAATCAAAATACCAAGATTAGAGTCTGGCTAACGAAAGTAGAGACAGAAAAAGCGTTGACAGAAAATTTAAAAAATCCCTAAAACTTGTATGAAATACCTGGAATGACCTAATTTGATACTTTAGAATTATTTATTTTACTTCGTCTGAATAAAAATATTATAGGTACTTTAGGTAAGCAATATTTTAGTTATTATGTATCAATCTGATTAAAAAAATAACAGTATTCTATAATAATTTTGGTTTATTCACACAACATGTAAACAATCTTGTTTTTGTTTGAATTCGGCGTCTTTCTCCTGTTATTTTTCTTGATATTTAGACATCATGCGGAACAACATCTCCCGTAAAACATTTTTAATTGTTTTATTCATTTTTCACTTAATAAATGCATGTTATCAAGACCATAACAAATCCGGTTGCCATTAGTATAGCATTGCCATTTAAAAAGTTTGCAAATAATTCGAATGTCTACTTTCGTTTGCCAGAATCTACCTACGTTTGTCTTACTTGGAAACTGTGAGAACTATTCATTAGTCGTGGAATATGTGCTACATCGTCGTATATGTAGGTAAATATATGCTCTTACATTAGCAGATTGTTAGTAACCTTGGCAAAGCCCGAGCTGTTTAATTAAGGTATCAATGGTTTACTACGTCAATGTCACTGACGTAGATAGTAAGGTATGCAAATTTTATGACGGTGGTAGGTTTACGGATAGGTATGAAGCGCTCCAGAGGGGATAACTTGCAAGTTTCTTCTTTTTGTTGATGAGTTATAAGTCTCGTTTTAAGACATCTGACAACCAACGATTAGGGACCAATTTATTAGGAAACTGAACTAAAATTGGTGTCATCATCGTCATCATCTCAGCTGAAAGACGTCCACCGCTGGACAAAGGCCACCCCAAAGCGTCGCCACACTGATCGGTCTTGTGAGTTTCGCAGCAACCGGACACCTGCCTTGACCGTGGTTGTCGTTTCACCTAGAGGGCGGCCTTCCCAAGCTTTATCTTCCGGTACGCGGTCGCCTCTCCAGAACTTATTGGCACCAACAGCCATCCGTTCTGCGAGCAATGTGCACTGCCCACTGCTACTTAAGTTAGGCAATTCTTCGTGCTATGTCGGTAAACTTGGTTCTCTTGCAGATGTCTTCATTTCTGATGCCATCACGCAAAGAAACTCCGAGCATAACTCTCTCCATTGCCCTTTGGGTGACCTTAAGCCTTCTGATGGTGCCCATTGTGAGCGACCATGTCTCTGTCCCGTAAGTAATCATTAGTAACAAACACTGGTCATAGACTTTCGTCTTGAGACACTGTGTTAAGTCTTTCTCGAAATTGGACCTACCTAACTGGACCGTTTGTCCCAAGTAGACATAATCGTCCACAACTTCGAGGGTAGAGTCTCCGATCTTGATAGGAGTGGGTGCAACGTGGGCATTCAAACTTGGTTTTGTCCATGTTCATTTTTAGGCCCACTATTTTGGAAGTTCTACTGTACATCGAGCATTGTACTCAGGTCCTCCATGGTTTGAACAATGACCACTATATCTTCGGCAAACCGAAGGTGAGTGATATACTCGCCATTGACGTTGATGGCTTCCCTCTCAAGTCCAGAACCTTGAAGACATCCTTCAGTGCAGCGGTGAACAGTTTCGGAGAAATGACGTCTCCCTGTCTCACACCTTGCTGCAGAAGGATAGTTTATGAGGTCTGATCCTGAAGGCGGACTGACATGATGGCGTTTTTTTCTTCTTCAGCACCTCGATGTACCGGTAGTCGATTTGGCACCGTTGGAGGGACTGTACAGCCCAGGTCTCGATCGATTCAAAGGCTTTCTCGTAGTCCACAAACGCTAAGCAAATGATAAATGATTTTATTTCTGTAAGTAGGTTTGTACAAACACTTTTACATGTCGATCATATTTTTAAAACTAGATGCAGTCGGCGTTTCCTATCTGACTACTCTGAGAAGAAAGGCCGAAACAAAATCAGAGGTCACAGTCTCTTTTAAAGTCCAGACAAAATCTTTGTTAGATCATGTGAAGACCATGTAGACTGAAGTCTGAAATGGTCTTTTGAGGAAAGAACCAGACAGATTGAGTGGACCTGTCCAGTCAGTGCACGCATTTGTCAATAACCGTGCAGCTCAACTCAGAATTTAAGGAGCTCAACGATTCGACGAACAATACCAAAGAAAGGACATTCGGGTAGGCCGCATAAACTACTCAAACTGCCAGACCATGATTAAAACTAACTTGGATAAATTAAAATTAAAAACAAACAAAAATTGAATCCACATAGTCTTCACATTCACAACAATTAAAATAAACATAAAATAACATAATACTTTAAAAAGTAAATCTTCTTGTCATTGCAAGAAAACAAAGAGGCAGGTTATACTCTTCGGTCTTCTGTAAAACCTGACGCAGCGTATGTATGTAGTCTACGGTGCTAAAGCCTTTTTGGAAACCGAAATTTGTGTGGATGTGGTTAAATTAGTCAAGATTTAGAAATTTAAGGTTTAGGTTGGATATCAGAATTTTGGGCCTTTCTTTTTAATTATGACGTCCTCGATTGTCACAGAATCGATAAACTCTATCATCATCATCAGCAGCATTTTAACGTTCCCACTGCTGGGACACAGGCCTCCATTCTGTGAAGAGGGAATGGACAATAGTCCACCACGCGGGCCCACTGCGGATTGGTGGCGGTCACATGTCTTCGAATTTCCGGTTCTAGGAAATGCCGGTTGCGTGACGATGTCTTCCTTCACCGTTTTTAGAGCAGTGGTGTTGTAATAATTTATACAAAGAAATGCACCTGTAGGGGCAGGCGTGTAAATAGCCGTGCTCCTAGGGCGGGATGAGAACTTATTAGGACTTGACAGGTGGAGGCGTGCTAGTCCAACTTCGTCTATATGTAGCCTATGGGAAAGACATTGGGGACCATTCGACGAGAAAACCAATGAGAAAATTGCAAATCGCTTACCGAGGCTGCTTCAAGGTCAGTCACTCCAGATGCTAGAAGATTCCCGTTGTTCTTATCCTCTTGGTGGCTACCAGTCTTTCATATATCCAGTCAAACATACACTGTTGATATCTAGGCTGTTGCGGGTTATGGTGCTCCAGAACGGAGATTTTTTCCAAAGCGAGCGCGGCGCGGTGAGTTTTTCAACTAGTGGTGGGAATATGGCGTAAGAGGAGCTCGTGGCTAAATAATAACAGCCGCACGGGTCGATCGCCAAGGTTAAGCAACGCTTGACGCGGTCGGTCCGTGGACGGGTGACCATTTTCAACATACCGAGTTTCCTCCGTGCCTCGGAAAGCACATTAAGCCGTTGGTCCCGGCTGTCATTTGAAGATCTTTGACAGTCGTTACGAGTAGTCAGAAGCTTGAGATCTGACAGCAGTCTTGGCAAGGGGTACCGTGTTACCCAGTTACTGGGTGGTGGAGGTCAGATAGGCAGTCGCTCCACGTAAAGCACTAGTGCTCAGCTGAATCCGGTAAGACTGGAAGCCGACCCCAATATAGTTGGGAAAAAGGCTAGGCAGATTGATTGGTGGGAATATGGCGTCACAAGCACATATTCGATTCTGCTAGTGTGGCGCTCTCTGTGAGTTTTCGGCTTACGATAGCAAAATCTCGCAAGGCAGATGTCAAAGGTCTCCCAAGCCATCACATATGCTATTACTAATAAATATTATGCTATAGGCTATTTGGGGTCGAATATCTGCCACACCAGCACCTCCCTGGGTTCGAACCCACGATCTACGACACGTAAGTCGGGGCCGGTACTTCAAAGCAATCATACATTTCAATTTATTTAATTGAATTAATTACGGTTAGTTGCGGCCAAACAACCCTGCAGTAATATACTCTATTATCAAGTATCATTCATAAAAAATCGGATATAACAGAAACATGCATATTTTTCTGTAGGATCTCGAGTTACGGATGCGAGAAGCTCTCCAAGGCATTTCAGGGTCTTAAAGTTAATCATAAAGAATATTCACCGACCGCACCTCCGTTTGATATTAATTGTAGATTTATTGCAACCCTCTACCAGTCGTGTCGCATCCTATACAAAAAAACTGTCCCGACGCGACGTACTGTACTGATTATACTGATTATTTGATTAATCTAACGATATCGATTGATTATTTGGTGGTGGTGGTTCCGTGGAACCGAACGCGATCGATTTACAAAAATAATCGGTATAATCAGATGAAAAACGCTAGTTACGTGGCACGGTTTCTTTGCATGGGTTGAGGCATCTGTATGCTAGTATTATATTATCTGTGCCTCTACTGATACGCGAGACTTTATTAAGTAGGTAAGCCGACCTTTCTAAGCAAAACAAACGCCCTCTTAGAAAATTCCATGCGGCTGTTATTTAGCCTCGAATCCCTCTTCAAAAACATGCTATTCATAATAAATGCATGCTTTACTTACAGGGCTATTTTTACAGCTGCAAATGTCAAAGAGACAAGACAACCGACAGTTTTGTTGTGTTTCTAACAGAATTAAAAGAGCCCTTATTGACGTTAGCGAGTTAAGGTCATTGACAAGGTCAATGCAAGAAGGTTATAACCGCTTTCGCATCCACTTAGGCAAATTTGTACCTTGAATATTTGTGGGAATAATGTTTATTATCTAGAATAAGATGTTAATGTTATTAGCTTGTTAAATTTTAATATCTAGAGGCCGTAATTACTTGTGATGTGGCTGGCGCAGGTCTTTGGTAAATGTCATGAAGGACGACGGGTACTCCAAAAATATTCAAAACATCGGTGGTTTAATTTTAACAGCTCGAGCGAGTGAAGCACTTCTGTTTATAACTTCTGGCTGTCACTCATGTGTCCGTCTGTCTGTCCATCTTCTGTCACACGGGTTTTATAGCCATACGGTAGGAGCTACAGTCTTCAAATTTTCGCAGTATAAGTATCTTGTTGACCCAAAGTCATCAAATTGTCAAAATATATTTTTAAATGTTTTTAAGCAGAGCTCCCATACAAGTAACGGAGGGGGGAGGGCAGAAATTTAAACTCTGTCTTCTGGGGATATCATTGTTTAGTGCTCGTAGATAAATACTGTAATTTTTGTTTTAAAAAATATTGGAAAGCAAAGGATTTTTTTTTTACAAAATTTTGCTCCAAAAGATTTTTTTATTTCCCATTGACCTATGAACATCAAATTTGTTGATAATGTTTATTATTACGTATAGTTTACTAACAAATACCAATATATTGATACATCAGAATCATTCTTTGTAATTCTCTTATTTTTCCTATTACAACTAAACCAATTTTGCAGTTTGGTACGGAACCCTAAATATGCGAAGTCCGACACGCACTTGGCCGGTTTTTATATGTTTTGGGGTTATTAAGTGGCCACGTTAATTGTAGTGTCAGTGGCGTTAGTGAAGACCACTAAAGTGCAGGTGTATAGGCTCTTGGGGCAATACAGCAAGTTCTGGGTCTCACCTCTCTCGAACAACGGCCCGCTTAGGCCAAATATCTTAAAGGTAGACGAGTTACCGCTTCTCCGATAGTAACAACAACAACATAACAACTAGGCCAGCGTGTTAACAACCAGTTCGCGAAGTACTCCATTACATTTACTGGTTAATTTAACGACTGCTTTTATTCTCTGCGGTTGCGTAGTGGGAAGGTATGGGTGGTTTAGTGTGATCAGGTCTGTGTTTATTCGACTCAGTGGAGTCGGAGTGTGAGTGCGGTGCCCCTTTGCAAAATATGGCACACATGCTGGAGTGTCCCAAGTACACCTGCACTTTGGAAGACCTTATGCTCGCCACTGACGCCGCAATCGGGGTGGCCACCTACTGGGCCCAGAATTTATAAAGAGTTTCTTATCGACTCGAAAAGAAGAAGTGGAGTCGGAAATCAAAAGACAACGGTACCTTTTTATACGTACTTTGGAGGTATATAAAATTGATGTAGGCAGTTGGGTTCATTTGAATTAGAAATAAAATTCATATAGTTTTAAAACTTTATAAAAAATTGAATTGTATAAATCTATAACGTTTTCAGAATCTGCTAGGAATTTTGAAGATAGAGATATATTAATTGTAAAACATATGCTTAAACCATACAAAATATATTAATGAGAAAGTAACTACATGTGTATTTTACTTAGGTATGGCGTACAAAAACATTTGTCGCTTTAACATTTTTATAAATTTCATCAACAAATTTATTAATTTTCTTCTGAAGGTATTAAGACACAAGTACGATAAATATCAGTCGTATTTGACTTACTTCCTCGTACCAAAATCTAAGAATCTTTCTTTTTGCGCCGAAAACAACTGCTGACAATTTTCAAAGAAAACAGAATGATTTCTTGTCAAAGCTATGAAAAAAACAATTGGAGAATTTAGCGAAGAGGAAAAACAACATTGGCATTGCTTGAGATTTATAACACAAAGATAACGATATCGACTGTACTGTTTGTGAAATCAACATCATTTTAATTAACCAACTTCCCAAAAAGGAGGAGGTTCTATGTTCGACATGTTTTTTTTTATGTATGTTCACCGATATCTCCGTCAATTGTGGACCGATTTAAAAAAACTTTTTTTGTCTGAAAGAGTTTGTTTTGAAATTGGTCCCGTTTTAATTTGGTGAAGATCTGATGAAGAACTTCGAAGATATACAATAGAACTTAAATAAATAAGGATCGGATTGGTGCAATCGCAAGCCTGTTTATTGTTTATATCATTTCATAACACAACATCACGCCAGTACGCTTTTAAGGGGTACGCAGATCTCTCATTTCACCGGTTATGTTCATGTTTCATGATATTCGGGTATTCTATTCTGGCGTTATAGGTAACTTACTAAACAACTTGCTTATTAGGCAGGTACAACTAAAAAGTGAAGAATAACTATTTTTGGAAGTCGGTGTCCATAAAGCAATAAATTGCTACCTATGAAAGACACCGACTTCCAAAAATAGTTATTCTTCACTTTGTAGTTTTTTTATTTGGTAGTCGGTAGTATTTTTTTTGTAAAAAGTTTTTTTTTTTTACTTTTCTGCACAAAATCGGATACAGTATTAGACATGGAATAGTCTGGACAGAAATAACGAATTATTTACTAGGCAAGTAATGAAGAAGAACCGCGTTTGAATTTGCCGCTGGTTTAAGGTGAGGTATTCAAAATGTAAAATTATTTTTTTTGGCTTTTAGCGCTACTTTATTTAATACAATTTTTTTATTGTTGTAAATATTTTCCAAATATGGCAGATTAAGATAGGTACTGGTTTTACCAACTACTGCTTTAAGTTTTATTTTTCGGAAAATTCTATACCATTTTTCGAAAAAAAGGGGTTGCGCGAAACTGCGACATCTCTTTTTGTCCAATCCTCTTCCCAGTTCAGCTGGGGTCGTGTGTCCTTGTACGTCTGTGACAGAGAGCTGGTTTGCCCGAGTACTCAGGTTCTCCTTCAGGGTCTCTTTCTGCATGTTTGACCACCAGGTGGCGGGCGGTCGTCTCCTTCCTCACGGTCGATCGGTGATTTAGGGCCATTTTGATAGGGTTTTCATCTTCACGTCTCAGCCTCGTAGCCCATTTTTTTCCATGCCCAGTGACTGAGTGTTTTCTACAGATCTGGTGCATTTTCAGATAATAGGACAATCTTTTTCGCGTAAAGTGTACACTCCGGTGCCGGCTTTTGTATGTCTCATGTGATATACTTCATGCACAAGTTAAATAGTAGTGGTAGCGTACTCGATGTTAAATTTAATCGCATTTTACGGCATTAGAAATGATTTTAATTCAAACTTTGATTCTAATAACAACGTTTAACAGTTATATTTAAGGACCTTACTCTCGATTTATTTTCGTTGGATCCCAGTTTTCTTCAGTGGTGTCAACGGGTAGCACAAAAATGGAAGTGGAATTTTGTTCCAGTTCTGAATTTATTCTTTGTATTGTGCTAATTATCAAGATATGGTTATTTGGGCCGTAAGACCAAATAACTATAACCGTATTATCATCATCATGCACAGTTCGACTTCGTCCACCTCTATTTCTTGTAACACTCCCTACGCTTTTGTGCCGACCCCATCCAGGCTCTACCCTTAAAACCTCCGTCTTAAGTTAAGTCTTAAATTAACTCATAATTTGCAGTTTTAAAACTTCATCAATAGGGTACAGTTTAATAAAAGTTGACAAAAAATAAAAGGCCCGTTTTGACAACTATAAAAATACTTAATAATAATTAAACTTGATGCTTGCGAATGATACTCGTTGTTATAGTGTATGGGTAACATAGTAATTAATTAGGATTATTAATTTGATTTTTCAATTTCTTACGTAGAAATTTATCGCTGCATGTAAAATGAGAAACATCAAAGCGTCTTAGATTGTGACGACTTTACCTGCCACAATTTTTTCAATCACTATTTACCTAAACATCTCTTTATAAAATGAAAGCCAAGTCCATTATTCATCCAAAAACTTCAAAACCTAATTTCAGTCAAGTTATTTTCGTTTGTACATAATGCTTTTGACTTTTATTTAATATTTTATTCTATCAACAGATTCTGTACGCAAGACTCGTACATACTTATAAGTCTGTATTTACACTGAAAGTATGTTAACTCAATAATAGAGCTCTCAAAGGATTAATGTTATGTTGACTCTTGCCCAGCATTCGCATGAGGTAACGAAAGAAATAATTCAGTAGACGCTCATCTACCATTACTGGCGGTCGTGTCCATGAATATTTCACGATCGCGAGCAAAACGTGTACCTTGTATGAAATAATTGACTTTGTATCAAAGAGGCTGTCTCTCAATTTGTTAGTTTTGTATTTGGTCTGAAGTAATTTGTAGGCTAAAATAAAGTCATGTTGAGAAAAATTATTTGTTTAATTTTCAGTTCAGAATTACAAATTCTTTTTCATTTTTTTTTTTTTAAGTCACCTCAATTTACCAAGTGATTGATGAATATTTACATAAGAAATATTAAATAGAAGTTGCATACTCGGCATATATTTATTTAGGCTCGTTAAACATTATTACTTATTATTTATGTTAGAAATAATTTACTAAAATTAATCAACTTTTATTTGCACAATTATAAGCTTTTTGACTTAATTTTGTGAGATTTACGGTTTATCATAAACGAGATTTGTTCAAACGTCAAATTATTCTATTACGTTCAATCAGAAAAGAACCTCCCTTAAGCTTGAATTAAATGGGTAAAGTTAACGGTATAGTACCAATACCGGTATATACCAAAGAGTAGGAACAATGCTACTGCTGCTGTTACTAGACTTTAGTCTATTTATATCAATCACAAGCTAAAATTTCATTAAAAAAACTTACGTTGAATATTGCAACATTTGCTATTCATAAACGAGAGATTGGCTAAACGTGCTGTCAAAGGCATTGAAATATTTATGGATACTCAGCCCACGTTTAGCCTATCCAATCTGAATTTAGTTGATGTGTGACTGGCTATGTACAAATTTACATGGAAGCTCTAAAATGGATACTGATTGATGGCTTTTAAGTGTTTATTTAATTAGGTGACACATATTTAAGCAAAAACTTTCAATAAAATCTGTATGATTGAGTGAATGTTAACGAAACTTTCATATTCATAACATAACATGTGTTGACACCCTTGCGCCATCCCATCTTCTTAGCACGGCGGGCTGTGCTGGGGCAGCTGCTGCTAGTGCAGAAAACCTCAAACGGCGCAAATACAACAACCTTATTGGAAGTTATATATTTGAGCCGTTTGGGGTTGAAACATTAGGTCCATGGGGTCCGAGTGCTCTTCGAGTATTTCGAGATGTAAGCAAGCGGTTAGTCGACTCTTCACGTGACCAGAGGGCTGGGCTTTTCCTTAGCCAGAGAATCAGCATTGCCATCCAACGTGGCAATGCAGCCAGCGTTCTAGGCACTTTTCACGTTGACAGCGATGTGGACGAATATTTTGACGCCCTATGACCCCTGCCCTTTTATACGTGTTCGTCGTATTTTATTTTTATTTAAGTGTATATATAGGTAGTTATTGTTAATTAAGTATTATATACTATGTACATTTTAATTGATATAATTGAATAAAAATCAACTTTCATATTATAGGTATTACTGATTATGCTAAAGTCGTAGATCAATGTAGGTATTCTATCTACAAAGCACACCATCTCTTTTTCTAGTCCTCTCTCGTTCTCTTCTTCTACTATAGAGATATCTAGTTTATTACCAATATATAAATTAACATAGTTTAAAATACTTAAATGAAAATAAAACTAATAACGCGTATAAAATAAATTCATCTACATCGCTGTCAACCTGAAAAGTGCCCAGAACGCTGGCAACATTGCCACGTTGGATGGCAATGCTGATTCTCTGGCCAAGGAAAAACCCAGCCCTCAGGTCTACGACGCGCTGTGTAAAAACAAAAAACGCTTTTACTGTTTTTTTTTACTATCATTTTTTATTTTATATTTAGTTCATACATTTTGTTTAGATCTTCGGTCTTTAATTCAAATAATATTGTGACCAATATTATCTAGAATCATTAAGAATTAATAGAATGTCAAAAGGTCGGATTTATTACCATAAGTACAATATTATAATTGAACAAATTATTGTCCTTGTCATTATTTTTATATAAATGGAATCGATGTAATATAATAATTAATTAAGTAAGACAATGATAAAAATGTTGTTTAAATTATTTTCTTTGCTTAACTGTTTTTTTTCTTTTCTTTATTAATGTCTGTGTAACCTATTATGTTAAACTCTAATGCCTGTGATACAATGATTTTCATTGGTACAAGTACCAACGATTCTTTTTTCTGTTTTTACTGTTAAACTATTCTTACTTTCTGATCTTGTAAAAGTCTTTTTTGTGAATAAACGATTATTATTATTTACAGTTGTTAACTGTTTCTTAGCTCTTTGACTAGTTTAAGCTGGCATAATGTGGGTACTATGGGGTGCACATCTGGCTAACCTTTCGGGGAATACAGGTAGAATAATAATTATTGATCTATACCAAATCCTAAAGCTCGTGGCTAAATAATAACAGTCGCACGGGTCGATCTTCAAGGTTAAGCAATGCTTGACGAGGTCGGTCCTTGGAACCCATCCACGGACCGACCTCGTCAAGCATTTCATCATACCGAGTTTCCTCCGTGTCTCGGAAAGCATGTTAAGCCGTTGGTCCCGGCTGTCATTTGAAGATCTTTAACAGTCGTTACGGTTAGTCAGAAGCTTGAGATCTGACACCAGTCTTGCCAAGGGATACCGTGTTACCCAGTTACTGGGTTGTGGAGGTCAGATAGGCAGTCGCTCCACGTAAAACACTAGTGCTCAGCTGAATCCGGTAAGACTAGGCTAGGCAGATTGAGTGATCTATACTAAATCCTAAAAGGCTTCGTAATACCATAAACAAACACAAAATTGAAGGACCCGTTGAACTTCCCATTAACCCTGAAAATGCCAACGAACGCCAACAAGACACTTTTATAAAGAACCGGGTAAATGCGAGTCGCCTTGGGCACGAAGGGTTCCGTGCCATTATCGCAGAAAACGGCAAGAAAACGTTTGTTGTACGACAGCCCCACTTAAATATTTATTTTATTATGTTTTTTTAGTATTTGTTGTTATAGCTGCAACAGAAATACATCATCTGTGAAAATTTCAACTGTTTAGCTATCACGGTTCATGAGATACAGCCTGGTGACAGACTCACAGACTGACGGACAGAGGTCTAGTCTTAGTGATAGGGTCCCGTTTTTACCCTTTGGGTACGGAACCCTGAAAAGCTCAGTATACAGAATAATTAAAGAGTAGATTTGCCACCCTGTAATTATAAATTGCTCTGTGATGAGAATTGGGCGCCCATCTTGTAATTGCCAATTTTGTTTTTCATTATTAATTCTAACGGATAAGCCTTTGATGCTGAAAAAAGAAAAACATCATGAAACCTCGTGTTCAATTTCACAAAAATGAGAGGAACTATTGACAAGAGATTTTTTTTTCGTTACTTTGTGGAAATCATTGACTATAATTATGTTAGGACAGACTGGAGTAGACATGTCCCTTTTGTCTTAAATGATGATCAAGATAATTATGTAATGCAATTTAAATATTTAGTGAAGGATTTGGATATAGTTTTTGTTTTACGGAACCCTTATAGGATCACTTTGTTGCCTGTCCGTCCGTCCGTCTGCCTGTCTGTCAAGACCCCTTTTCTCTGGAACGCTTAGAGGTAGCAAGATGAAATTTATATCAAATACTCAGGTCTCCTGTCCCTCAAAGCTGTGAAACTTCTAAGCCAACGCAATCAAAAGATACAGCCATTGATGCCCAAAAAGGTTTTATTTAATAATCTGGTTTATGTGTGGCACATAAAAACAAAACTACAGGCAGTAATTGTAAAATGTTGACTAATATGAACATATCCTAAAAGCTTAGTTTAGAGCTGTGACATTAAATAAATCAAAAGCTGTATGACGTCGTACGCTCTATATAACCCCTAAAGCCGTGAAAGGTTGTTTAGGCATGTGTCACATCAATCAACCTGCCTAGCCTTTTCTCAACTATATTGGAGTCGGCTTCCAGTCTTACCGGATTCAGCTGAGCACTAGTTTATTACGTGGAGCGACTGCCTATCTGACCTCCAAAACCAAGTAACTGGGTAACACGGTAGCCCATGGCAAGACTGATGTCAGATCTCAAGTTTCTGACTACCCGTAACGTCTGTCAAAGACCTTTAAATGACAGCCGGGACCAACGGCTTAACGTGCTTGCCGAGGCACGGAAGAAACTTGGTATGTTGAAAATGGTCACCCATCCACGGGCCGACCTCGTCAAGCGTTGCTTAACCTTGAAGATCGACCCGTGCGGCTGTTATTATTTAGCCACGAGCTCCTCATGTGTCACATCAATCACCATAAAATATACATAGTATACTAAAATATAATACAGTGTTATATCAGAATTGTTCCTACTAAAGCCTCATGCTGGGATTCCCAATTCGTGGTGAGTGCTATTAAAGAAATAAATCAAATCCGATAGTAATATTGTATTGGTATATTTGTTCTTATAAGGAAATTGAACCAGCGACCTTGATTACTGAAAGTGAACTCTGCTCCTGAACTCTACTCCTGCTGTGCTTGTTTTATAAAATTTTGATAACTGAACATGAAATTACTCTTTTATGGACAGCCGTAATAAATTAGTGGCTTCCAAAATTATTATATAAGTTTTTTGACATTAAAAATAAGATGAAAATATTTCATAATGAACATGGGGTAACTACTAATCCGACTATTATAATAAATGTGAAAGTTTGTATGTTATGTTTGGATGTTTAGATTTTTGTTAATAAATCACGCCTTAACAGCTGAGCGGATTTGTATGATATGACCTTGAATAGGGAAAAGGACACTTTTTGTAAAAGCAGTACGATTCCAAAGGATTATTTCCGACTACCCCGCGGGTGAAGACACTGTCAATAGCTTGCAAGTAGATAAATTAATTAAATACAAAAAGAAAAATCTTTTTCGTATAAATATTACTCCTCACATTTTTCTCAGTTCTTATTGTCTCAAAGAAACGTACTGCATAGCTTTTGTATCGAGCGTCTACAAAAGAAAACACGAACAAAACAAAGAATTCTACACGGCTACGCGAATTTTCGTAGAGCTTGCTACGCCGTAGCCGCGTAGCAAAGTAGGTAGGCGTAAGTTTCATAGCCGAGAGTTTGAATGTAAAAATAGTCAACAGGCGGACGTTGTTTTGCATAAAACCCAATGTAACATAATGGAAAGTTGTGCCCGTGCATTAATTATATTATGATAATACTTTAAATAAAGTAGAAAGTTTGGTTGTGTACGTTAGGATTAAAGTGACTGTGACCCTTAAAGATAGTGAGTGAAATTAGTCACAAAATAATTTGTTGGTATTTCGATTTAAATAACAAGTTAGCATAAAATCTACTGAAACTAATTGACATTCTTAATTCATAAGCAGTAACGATTGTTAAAAGTCTAAAATGTTTAAAATTGACTATATTTCGATAGCGCAAGGGACGTTACCATTAATTGAATATCACTTTGTTCTCTAATAATATTATATAAAATCACTAAGCAATCTATCTACACTATATTTTTATATTATAATATTATAAAGAGGAAAGATTTGATTTATGTAAGTATGTTTGATTGTTTGCAATAGATAAACTCAAAAAATACTTAACGGGTTTTGAAAATTCTGTCTTTAGTAGAAAGCTACATTATTCCTGACTGGTATAGTTAATTTTTTAATCCTCAAAAACGGGATTCGGGATTAAAAAACGAGAGCGAAGCCGCGGAGAAAAGCCAGTGTAAAATATTATCCATCACCACCAATAAAAGAAGTCAATAACATATGAAACTTCTTAAAATACCACGCTGATGTTGTATTATATGAAATTTCTCAGTTCGACTAAGCGACGTTCGTTCCTCTTTCAGCCTGGAACTCAGGAAGTAAGGCTATCACCGTGTTTCGGGCGCCAATTTCAATTTCAAGCCGGTCGGTGTGACTGACACTACAAAAAGACAGAGTCTTTTACACCTAGGCCGCGAGGTCAGGAAGCTATCGGCTACCGATCACCTGGTTTAAATGAGACTGTCAGCTTGTCTAAAAAGTTAAATCTGAATTTTAGCCAATAATTTAGGCTTTACAAGAAGTGATTTTTTTATTAAAATGCAAGTTTTTTTTTTGAGTTTTAACAATCATAATTGCTGACATGTTGTCTAGGGCCCAAGGAGTGCACAGAATGAGTCAAGTCCGTCTATTAACATATCCACTGATACTATCTTCATAATAATAACAACTATGGTGCTCGTATATCTACTTTGGTATAGGGTAGGTACCTCTTTGAATAAAGCAATGCAGTGACTGACAGGCAATGCAAATCCCACCAGCTGAACAAGACACATGTTATTCTAAAAATATGCTCCTACCTCCTTAATAATTATCGTAAAGTAAATTCGCAACTAATCTTCATCAGCCTTTTAACGTTCCCACTGCTGGGACTCATGCCTCCTCTCTGTGAGAGAGGCCGTAATCCACCACGCAGGCCCTGTGCGGGTTGGTGGATGTCATATGTCTTCGAAGTTTTGGTTCTAGGACATGCCGGTCACGATGTTTTCTTTCACCGTTTTTAGAGCAGTGGTGATGAGAGAATTTGCAAAACGTAAAAAGCCTGCCTGGGTTCGAACCCACGACTTATGACACGTAAGTCGGGGCCGTATTACCACTGGGCCACTACTGCTCGCGAAATTCGCAACTAGTACACCTAGATTACCATACATAACTATAATCCGGGTTCATTAATAGGGGCTATATTCCATTTGCGATAACATTAGACGTTTATATTAGCCCATTTTACAGCCCGTTCAACCGATTTTGACTTCTATTGCGTTTACGTTACGATAAATGGTAGCTGTAGTAAACAGATGGTTTTGGTTACAGGTTTATGCTTTTTATGTCATCCTTATATTTACGGGATAGAACTCAAAATCGGTTAAACGGACTGTAAAAAGATTTGGAAACATGTCTAATATTATTTCAAATGGAGTTTAGATAGTTTAGAACTGAAGTGGACTACAAGTAGTAAAAGATTGAATAACCGGTCCAGACAGGAGATAAAAATTTCAAATATGAACACAGTTGTGAGTGCTAGTCTAAACACAAAATGAAACCAGGTCTCGCCCTCCAGGGGCCCGTAACGTTCAGTATTCTATGAGACACTTTACGTGGGAATGCGTTCTTTGTACCACACTAAGTGTAATATATTTCTAACTCCTGTAAACTTGAGTGTAATCAGTTTTATAAAACTGCAATTGCTCGCTTGGGACAACAACTTAAGGTGTGTAGATTGTAGAGTTAGTTTGTTAGTAGTTGTCTTAAAAATAGCAGATTGTTCATTATCCCGAACTGGAACTGGAAAATACCGTAAACTCCATTAATAAGGGAGCCTCCGTCCAGACAGGTCTAGGGTCTGGTCGGGGAACTGCTCCACGGTCGTTGTATTATGTACTACATTTAAATCTCTTTTTATTTGACATATTTTTGTAAGTCCTATATGAATTCTCACCGAGGAAATAGCTTTATGAATCAAATTTTATTTGAAAGTACTCGTAGTGCTGGATCAATACGTAATGATCCAAATTGTCAAAACCAAAACCCTTAGAATTTTATCCGGCTCGTCTGTCTGTCCGAATGGCTTCACGACATTTTTTTTGCATACCAAGTCTTTTTTTACCTCCTATGTATGTAATTGAAAAAATCTATGTATACATATTACAATAATAGGGATTAAAATTAGCCCCTACATCGTACATTTGGTACCTAATATCACAAAGTACGTAAGCGGCGGTGAACTTTCTATTTTTGTGCTAATATGTACTCAATTGAGAAAACCATACAAGAACTGACCAAACAAACACAGACTCTGTAATTAAACCCGAGAACACGAGTATAATACCTTGTACCTATGTCTGGATAGAGTTTCTATGTGTCTAATTCGACGCGTACGTTGCTTACATTTCTGTAATGTAAACAACATACGCGTCGAATTCGTGAAATTATTTAGTGAATTTATTCAATATTATTGGCACAATAATAAACTACATTATAAGCTTTATTAATAAATAGTTTATTTTTGAATTTAAACAGCGTCCAAGTGTCGCTCATGGATCGGAAGAGTTGCTGGTCACCCGCCGGGCGGCAATTTATTTATTTATTTTTATATTCTTTCTCTCACACTGATGCCTTTGCAGACGATATTGATGCCACCACAGGTAAAGATCGGGTACCTTTGCAAAGTTCTCTGTAATTCTATCTGCAGTTGTGCAGATATTAAAAAGTTAATGCGCTTAAAGTTGTTAACATTTAACTTCCATTCTAGGAACATCTGCCCCGAAGTAATTTTATTAAAATACTAGCTGTCCCACGCGGCTTCGCTCCCGTCAACTGGCTACCTACCAAGTAGTGTAGGTAGGGTAGGGTAGGAAGGGTAAATGGTACCCTACCCACCCTATTCTACCTACACTACATATATGATTGTTACGTAACTTTAACTGCTTACGCAGCGCACGCAACGGAAGTTGTCAAAAAGGAATAATTTTGCCTGTTTTTGCAACATTTTTCATTTATGCTCCGCTCCTTTTTGACGTAGCGTGATGTTATATAGCCTATAACCTTCCTCGATAAATGGACTATACAACACAAAAAGAATTTTTCAATTCCAACAAGTAGTTCTTGAGATTAGCGCGTTCAAACAAACAAACTCTTCAGCTTTATAATATTAGTATAGATGAAGCAGGTTTATGGTGAAAATAGTTGGGTCCAGTTTCTCAGCAGTGTGTTTATTCAAAGCAACGGTTTATGAAGCTCATGTACCTTATTAGTAGTGCATCACATGCTTTTGTATAGACTTAATCGATTATTTATTACTCGCGACCCAAAGCGGCTTCACACGGGATAAATTATATAAACAAACCTTCCCCGTTTACCGCTCTTTCTCTTAGTGAAATCCGTATCAAAATCCTTTGGAAGTAAGCGGAGAAACAGACAGAGCTAGACAGGAATTTTGTTTTATGCTATTTAGAGAAATCCGACTAAGCTTTAATCCCTTTTCCAAACATGTGCTTATTGTCAGTGTAGATTGGTCTGCGATATGTTAAACCCATCATTGGCAGAGATAGAGGAGTAACCTCATTAATTTTCCCAAAAAGAGCCAGATGACTTAAAACTTCATTTAACACATATTAAATCTCCCGCAAACATGCTACATATCAGATGCGTAGCTCATAGCATAGTCCTAGTTCTATAAACATAAACGTAAAGCATCGCGTAGCAGTGTCCCATCGAGCCTCTTGAGCACGTTGCCTATCAATGCCCTGTGATGACTAAGTCCACAACTAGCACTAGATTATATGCAGTCAGTCTATGCACATAACCAAAGCTTATTTGAGTAGTCGATGTGAAAGAACAATGCAAAACAAATGCAGGCACAGAGAGGGAAAATATTATTTATACCATTCCCCCTCTAAAAAGCTTATTTTATTCACAGAAAAGATTCAGTGAATAAAAAGCCCTTTTAATCACTGTTTTGTCGTTTGAATTTAGATTACACCAATATATATATTTGACCTCCATCTCACTGCAATACAACCTACTTGCGCCTAAAATACTCGATACAAACTTCTTGTCCAAAGAATATTCGAATTTCAAACTCCTTCGTCGATTTAATTTTGAGTTTGTTTATATTTATGATTTTGATAATGATTTTGATTTTGGTCTAGGATGTTTAGTGAATACCTAATTGGATTGTTATTCTAATATTAAATGCATTGGTGTTTCATTAATAATAATTATGTAACGTAATGGAGGAGGTCACTGGGCCCTGAAACACAGGTGCTGTTACCTAGCTCAGCTTCAATTTACAAAAAATGTGAAGAATCTCATTTTTTTCTTCACTTTCTATCATTCCAAATCTAATATCTTGTAGTTTTATGACAAGTGACATTAAATAAAAGGTGATAATAGTATATTATGCAACTCTTGAATAAAACGGATTTATATCGAGGGCCATGAATCACTCGCGTCGCTCAGGATTCTAACACTTGAATCACTCGCTATGCTCGTGATTCAATCATCATGAATCACTCCCTACGGTCGTGATTCAGTTGTTAGAATCCTTCACTTGCTCGTGATTCATCTATGGCCCTCGCTTTAAAACCGTCCTTTATTCACTAGTTGCATAATATACTATTATCACCTTTTATTTAATGTCACTTGTCATAAAACTACAAGATATTAGATTTGGAATGATAGAAAGTTGTACAATGTGTCCGGGTTTGTAGTAATAAAACTTTAAGGCCGCTATTTACACTTAATTTTATCGATAAAAACACCCCACATAAGGGATTTAAGCCCCACACGTATTTATTGCATTTCCTGAAATTCTTCAAAAATTACAATGCAAAAATGCGCAAGGGTTCTATTAAGGAAACAATAAAATGAAAACTAATCAGCTTAGAGCTGTGATTTTTATGTCAGTGTGTAGAACAACTCAATAATTAACAAAAAAAACAAAAAAAAATTACAAGACATGTGTTAGAAATAAATACCGAATTTTAGGAAATGCAACAAAAACATGTGAAATTATGTTTGAATGTTGACTTTTGTGACTCAATACAAAAATATCTTACCTTTTGTGTGTTACTTGAATATTTTTTTAGATTTTCTATGCAAATGAGACCTAGGTCCAAAGTTTTGGTTGTTACTGTAACAGTAAATCAGGTACTAAAATTCCTCTATCTTTGAGGGTGTACTGATTGCATTCCCTTATTTTTATCGACAAAATTAGGTATATTTTACGGCTTTAAAGTTTTATTACTACAAGTGTGGACATTTTACTAACATTATAAATGTGAAAGTTTGGATAGACAATGTGGATAGAATTGTGGATGTAAATATGTTTGTTACTCAATCACACCAGAACGGCTAAACGGATCTGGATGAAATTTGGCACAGAAATAGATTATAGTCTGGAATAACACATACTTTTCATTCTAATATAATGTTCCCTTGGGATAAGAAAACACTTTTAACGCGGGCGAAGCCGCTGGCAGAAGCGAGTATTGTTTATTTAAACGTTATGCACAAGGTCAGAGGTGGACTTAATGCCTTTGGATGTTGATGGCTTCTTCTTCTTCATCGTGTCTGTCTGTGTAATGTACATTTACAATTTTTAATTAAGATGTGCTTCGACCAGAACTCAGCCACGTTGACAGCCCTAGCGATGACTTCGCAAAGGTCTTTTACGGTGCAGGTGTTTGTGCACAGGGAGCAAGACAAGAGATGGGGCATGGTTTGATCTTCGCTCCGTGCCTTGATCGAGAGCGGACGTGTGCTAAAACTTCTTACCTAATTTCATTAAATTAATTACCAGTCAGAGAACTTTAAACCGTACGGTCAGTCAGTGCTCATTGTGTTCGCATAAATTTCGCGTTTCGACCTAATCCCCGTGTGTCATCGGTCATCGAGCTGTGAGCGAGCGCCGCGCGCCCTCCTTCACCCCCGCGTGAGCAGTACGTGCGCCATAATTGCTCTCCCGCTCCAACCTGTGGCTCACCGTCCTACACCGGCTCGTACTCGCCGTTATTGCTGCGTCTGCGCATGTGTGCGGGACTTGTGGATCGGCTAGTACCAACTTCAGCCCAACTACCAAGTAACAAGGCGCAATTCTCCGTACATCGCTGGGACGCTACCGTAATGTCTCACCTACAGCGTACACCGCCACCTGCAGATGTCACAAACAAAAACAAAACGGTGCCTAAATCTTTATCTGATATGGATATCCCACAAACACTATGTAGTGAGGGTGATAATGTCAACGTAAACACTATAGTGCGCCATAAACGGCTTCGTTTAGAGTCCTCGCCGATCAGCCAGCTTGACGAATACAATACGGATCTAAAAGCGCTGCTAAAATCCTGGAAAAGGGAACAGGATGAACACGTAAATAAACTACAAGAACAACAATCGTCAATGCTAAATAAACTTGTTGCGGAGATTGCGGACCTTAAACTACAAAACTCTTCGATACAGAGTGTCAACCTGGAGATTAAAGAATCAATGGAATTAATTAATTCCAATTTTGAAGAGATGCGACAGCAGATTGACACTTTGAAAAAAGAAAATCGCGCCTATAAAAATAGTATAATCGATCTTGAAAATAAAATCTTAGATATGCAACAATCCTCACGCTCCTCATGTGTAGTTTTCAGGAATATACCTACTAAAGAGAATGAAACAATCTCTGATCTTACCACCATTGTAGAAAAAGTAGGTACTGCTATAGATATGCCACTGTCCAAACTGGAGATTCGGGATGTTTATCGCCTTCCCGGCCAGAAAGGTTCAATCAGACCTATCGTTACCGAATTCATGACTGTGAATACGAAAAACCAGTTGATTACCAATGTCCGTAACTACAATAAAAAACAGCCAAAGGGTCAAATACTGAACACACACAACATCGGTTTTACTGGAGACAAGCAGCCCATCTATATTGCGGAACATCTACCCTCAGGCGCAAGAAAACTATTTTTCAAGGCGAGAGAATTTGCAAGGAATCATAAGTATATGTTTTGCTGGACCAAAGATGGAAACATTTTCATTCGTAAAGAAACAGGAGCCCAACAAATAATCATCAAATCGGAGCGTTGTCTGACAAACCTGGTGATGAATCAGTCAACTCAATGACTTATAGTGATAGTGTTAATCATACTATTTTTATTATCATTTTTGCAGTTTTTCACGCCCATTCCTATATCATTGTACCATATAACTTTGCAAATTGCAACGAGTAATGAACCCCTACGTAAGTTTATTTTATATCCTAAATTATATATTTTACACTCAACTCTTTACAGACCAATCTTTCGTCCTTTCACCGCACGTTTACTCGCAAAATTACTTATCTTACACCATACAAAAAACTATAAACATCACACGTCAAAATTAACATTTACATTCATCCCTACACGTTATCTGAACAGCTGCTCGTTAAATAACTCTGCCTGTATGATAAGCCAGTACTCAATGTTTTGTTTTGTTCTAATGCGTTTGTTTACTACATTTATTCTATTAATATGTCCTTGTGATTGTGTGCATGTCTTCGACTGCGAATGTAGGTACCTGCAACGCTTTTGTTCTGTAAATGAACTCTCGAACTCAGCTAATTCGTCCATAGTTTCGCTAGTTATACTTGTTATTAATGGCTAATGCTATTGAGAACGTTATCAGTGACTTGGATAATCTAGAAATTGCAAAAACATTTAAGTGTCCACCAGATAAGTGCACAGACTTCATTAACGTAAGTATTGCAGGTTTAAAAATTCTCCATTTAAATATCCGTAGCATCAACAGGAACTTTGACGAACTTTTAGTGTTGTTGTCTCTTATTAAAATTGACTGTGACGTCATTGTTCTGACCGAATGTTGGTTGAGCAAGGTGCTAAATGTTCCAACATTAGACGGATATAATTCGCATTATACTTCGAATACACAAAATCAAAATGACGGGATCGTGATTTTTACAAAACAAAATTTGGCCTGTTCGGTTTTAGAACCAGACTTCACAAATGCGAACTGTCTCATTTGCAAAATTAATAATAAAACTGCAATAGTCGCGATATATCGCTCGCCTTCGTTTAACAAAAAAGAACAATTTCAATATTTTTTAAACAGTTTGGATACTGTACTTACTCAACTGAAAACTTTTAATACTATTTCTATCGTGGGGGATGTCAATGTCGACATTAAACCCTCGAATCATGACGACCGCACAACTGACTACTTAACATTAAGCGCGTCACATGGCCTCTTACCGGCTTTTTATATACCCACGAGGGGAACAAACTGTCTCGATCACATTATTCTCAAATGTAAAACACCAGCAACAACGCTCATAGTGGAATCATCTATTACTGATCACATGCCTATATTATTACATATTGAGGACACTAAGTCCCCCAACAAACCGCAAAAAACCTTTTCCCGGGTGGACTACGATAAGTTGGTTCACGAAATTGAAGTCTTGGACCTTTCACATATCATGAGTATGGGCGATGCGAATGTAGCCGCATATGAATTGATCGGTGTCATCCAGGGCTTAATAAAAAAACATACATACGAGGTTAAAATTCCCAAAAAAGATAGAAATATTAAGCCATGGATAACGCCTGGTCTCATGCGATGCATTCGTCATCGTGACCTACTTCACATGAAAACTAAGAAGTCACCTGATAATGATATCCTAAGAATCACTTACAACCGCTACCGAAACCACTGTAACATTGTACTGCACGATTTGAAGGCTCAGCATGAAAGGGATGAGTTGGAGAAAGCCAAGACAAATATAAAAAAACTTTGGAATACAATTAAAGAAATTACAAACTACAAAAAAACACCGACATCCTCAACAAACTTATTAAAAACTGAACGCGATCCCCAAGCTGCTGTTAATCATGTATGTAGGTACTTCGCCGATGTTGGCAAAAACCTCGCGTCTAATATTACTTCGCATCTTCCGATGCCCCCCAATACGTGCACTCAGCCTCATAAAAATGCCCCCCTTAATTCACTGGTTCTACTTGAATTTGACGAATCGGATATAAACAACGCCATTATCCAGCTCCGTCGAGATTCTGCTACAGGTTGGGATGGCATCTCAAATAGTCTGCTAAAACAATGTCGTCATATCCTCGTATCTCCAATCACGCATATTTTCAATCGTGCAATTGCCACTGGAATTTTTCCGGAGGCATTTAAAAAGGCTGTTGTGCATCCGATTTATAAGGGCGGGGATAGAGACTGTATGAACAACTATAGACCTATCTCAGTCCTCTCATCTATCTCCAAAATATTTGAAAAATTAGTTAATCTAAGGCTGACTAACTTCCTCAACAAAAACAACTTAATTGCACAAAATCAGTATGGTTTTAAAAAAGGCGTTTCGGCAGAAGATGCAGTCCTTGACCTAACTGAATTTGTTTCGAGAAAGCTTGATGAAAAACAGAATTGTCTAGGTCTATTCTTAGACCTAAAAAAAGCATTTGATACAGTCTCTGTTCCCACCCTCCTGTCGAAGTTGGAGGGCATCGGAGTGCGAGGCTTAGCCCATGATTTCTTTGCAAGCTATCTCACTAATCGTAGACTGTGTGTAAAAATCGGTGAATACGTTAGCAAAGAGGAAACCACCACATTTGGTGTACCGCAGGGAAGTGTGCTTGCCCCGACACTCTTCCAGGTTTATATAAACGAGCTTTGCTGCATACCTCTTGCAAATTCTAAAATATTTACATATGCTGATGACACCGCAATTATTGTTCATGGAACTGATTGGGAGAATCTGAGAACTACCGCCGAAACGTCACTTAAATCTGTTATCAGTTGGCTACAGCTAAATCTTCTTACTCTAAACCTGGACAAGACCTACCTCATCCCATTCAAGCTTCACCCTCGTACTAAACCTCCCACAAACTTTGTCGTTAACGCCCACACATGTTATGACCATGTACCCTGCACATGTTCTGCTCTTCGTGAGGTTAACCATCTTAAATATTTGGGTGTAGTTATTGATAGCGGACTCAACTGGTACACGCACTTGGATACTATTAGTACAAGAGTAAGAAGAATGATTTATATATTCAAGCGGCTTAAGTCGTCTGCTGATTTCAACACGATAAGAATGGTGTATATTGCTATCTGTCAGTCCGTTATCACCTATTGCATCACAGTGTGGGGAGGCGCAGCTCGGACTAAGTTTCTCAAGTTGGAACGAGCACAAAGAGCTGCTCTCAAGGTAATGGCTAAGAAGCACTTTATGTATCCCACCACACAATTATACAAAGATGCAAATGTCCTTACTGTTAGGCAACTGTTTGTGCTACGATCCGTACTAAGAAAACACACACAGGTCCCCCCACCAGACCCAACACGCCGTAAGAAAAAACCTCTTACCCTCACGGTAACTCATAAGACCGCTTTTGCTAAACGCCAGCATTATGTCCTAAGCTCACACCTATACACAATAATAAATAAAAAAATAAACATAATTGAATTAGATACATATAGGGCTAAAGCTAAAATTAGGGAATGGATAAAAAACCTAGACTACGAAAAAACTGAAAGCCTGCTTACTTGGGTGCGCTAAATCACAAATCTCCTAATTAATTTACAGCACAAACACGGAAGCAGCTTCCATAAATTCCGACCCACATACCATCACACTCACTCAACACACACCACACAACCCCACACCATACAACACCACACATCTCCACGTCACACCACACCACTGCACCACACAACGCACCACACCACACTCGCCTCTCCCTTCCACACACACAACACCTGCACATGACACGACACTCCACCAAATTACACTACACACCATACACTAAATACAAACATTTTAGTTCTTCAAAAAACAATGTATTTTAATATATATTCTTCTAGTTCTCTTGCTAGTACGCTCATATTCTGTTCGTCCATTATTTATGCGAAGACACTGACTCCTAAGATACAGGATTGTCCTAGTTTAGGAGTCAGGGCTCAAATTTTGTATTGACTGTACTTGTATAACCAATTTCTCGTAGGTACACAATCTCTGCTGTCATTTTTCCTGTACCATTGTGAGTTTTATGTGTACCTTACTTTGTGTCAAACTAGTATTTCCCAATAAAAATCTTATTATTATTATTATTATTATTATTATCGTTTGCGGTGTGGTTCCACTGTCGGATTGTGGCTGATCGGAGTACCCCCATCTGACCAGGTTATACCTACAGCGGCCCACTTTGCTTCGTAAACTATTATTAAATTTCCAAGTTCAGGCTCGATATACTCTGTTGGCTGGGGTTATTTGAGAAGCCACAGTTTTCTGCGTGCTTCGCAAAGGCTGTTGTCGTTTATTATTTTAGCCGACGGGCAGGTTGGTATTTGTCTATTACAAAGTCTCAACATCAGTGAATTTTCAGTATATTTATACTAAAACTTGTTGACAACAGTGGTACACAATTTATTTCACTGATTTTAAAACCGAAATGTCATCATTAGGTAGAGAAAGATACTTGCGTCTTGTCCTCGACGTTTGAGCATCATTCGGGCATTCTTTCTTTTAAAAAAAATCTAGAATATTCAGCAAGTAAAACATTTTTGAAATCCTCATAAAGTACTGAAATAGACTTCATAAATTCACATCATACCTAATTGTAGCCTAACATACCTGTACACTGTCGTGAAGTTTTATCTCAGGGGCTCCTCGCATACAGTCTTAAAAGCCCGCATCGTAGACAGACGGGGACATAAAATCCTGGGATTATTGACGATCCAGCGCCCGAAGTAGGGTGACTTCCTAATGCCTGTAATTATGGACAGTAGATTTCAGACGCTTGTCATAAAATTCGTGGAGCACCTGCAAGGCTACACGTGTCGTTTGTAATATATATTTTTATGATGCAGTGCAGTATTTATGGTAGGTAGGTTTAGGTAGATATTGCACTCATTAATCACGTACTATCCTGGAAAGATGGACGGATTGTGTGAGGAGTGATATGAAAGAAGAGGGAGTCATTGATAACAAGACGGTTGACAGGCCGGTATGGAAGAAGAAAACGTGTTGCGCCGACCCCAAGTAAAATCGGACAAGGACAGGAATATGATGATTCACTTAGTATCCTCTACTAGTCTCTCTATATATAAGTATTGAACAATACTTATTTGTAGAGAGACTATAAATACCTTTTTTATTTCGAGTTGTTGTCAGCGATTATAGTATTTGACTGTCGATGTTTAAATACGCTAAATGCATTTTTTTTTCAAAATACGTTTGCGTTCCGGTTTAATTTTGAAAAGCTGGTGTTCTTACAGTGGAATCTGTTGACTTAGACTGCCGGCATGCCATGCAAGCGGAGGATATGTAGGAAGAATCTCTATTCCAATACTGCAATTGCATGCCTTATTTTGACGTGTAAATATGAAGTTTTTAAGCCGGGCATTTCATTCAAAGTAATTCTTTGAATATTTATTGGTCTTGTTAATACAAAGAGGTGTTAGTAAGAAGCCGAAATCAATATAGCAATAAAACATAAAAATACAAAAGGTATGTTTCGTATACAAAGGAGGAAAATGTAAATAAAACAAGTGCGACGCAGTAAAGGGTTTCTTGTTAAACGTAATGTGTTATCCATTAGATATTTAATATACGTTTCAGATTACAAAAGTTATACATAAACCTGTCTATTAGAAAATATTATTGGACGGGTATAAAAATAAAGCGTTTGTATAAATGGCAGGTTAGGATTGACCACGTGACATCTCGGTTGCACATGGTAATATGAGGCCCTAGACAAGTGACATTCCATCATCGAAAGCGTGGCGATAGCGATTGTCAAAAAGACAAAATTGTATGCGATTGACAAGCGATATCGAAAAAATCACGTGATCCTTATATTCTGACATTTCGACTATCGCCTTCGCTGACATCGAATCCCACTTAAGTCTCCAAGCCTCTTGTCTGTCTATTAACAGACTTATTATCCATAGGTATTTCTTAGATACAATGACACATTACTTTTAAAACAATCTTATTCTTCTCGAGTCGATGGCAAACTCTTTAAATATTTTGGGCCCAATAGAGGCCTGGCATGGCAGAGACATGTGGCATTCTTTCACCGAAAGCGAGGCTATAGCGATTGTCAAAAAGGCAAAATTGTTTGGGATTGATGAGCTATAATATCGAAAAATCACGTAATCAATCCCTTACATTTTGAATTGTAATTTATTTATTTGTATATGCTTTATTGTAGGTACTCCAAGTTAAAACATAGAAAAGGAAACTTAAAACTAAAATACATACAACCGGCGGCCTTATCGCTAAACCGAATAAAAGTAATCTTATCGAATAAATTTATTCTTATTCTTATTTTGACATATCGACTATCACCTTCGCTGACATCGAATGCCACTTATCTAGAGCCTCCAAGCCTCTTGTCTGTCAATCAACAGACTTTTTATACATCTAATAACCTTTTAACGAGCAATTCTTGCATATATGTATATATATATACGCAAGACCGAGCCGGAGCCGTTGCCGAGATTCAGATTATATATATAATTTGAACCTTGGCAAAGGCTCCAACGGTTTTCTTGAAATTTTGTATGCAGGGGTTTTCGGGGGCGATAAATCGATCTAGCTAGGTTTCATTATTATAAAACGTCGTTTTCTCTATTTTCACCCGAGCAGAGTTCGGTCGCCCAGGTACTAGGTATTTATCAGTTACAATTTGCATATTACAAAGTCAAAGTCAAAGTCAAAATTTTATTGCGAACTAAGTGTACAATGTTGATGTTATTTTATGTTGTTACTTAAGACTTAGCAGCCTTTTACAAGCATTGCAATTTTCATCCTAAATTAGCATGCATTAAATATTACTACTGTTGTATTGTTTACTTTTCAAACAATCTTCTTTTTCTCGAGTCGATGGGAAACTCTTTAAATATTTTGGGCCCAGTAGGTGGCCACGCCAATTGCGGCGTCAGTGGTGAGTGCAAAGTCTTCAAAGGGCTGGTGTATGGGCACTTGGGTCACTCCAGCATATGTATCATAGTCAGCAAAGGGGCACCGCACTCACATTGGGTAACAAACGGGTCTATAAAACCCATTTCCGTCAAATTGTTTTTGCACTGGTCTATCTGGGTGCGCATTGAGTGCTTTTCCTACAGGCCACTGCAGTTCATGTCCAGATGGCAGGTGTTCGTGGGGTTTCAAGGAGTCGGGTGGTAGTGGGTGAATTTCTTCCCACAAGTTGCTTCTCATTGTAATAAACAATATAAAATGGTAATATTCTATGCGACAGTGAATCTTGATGGGTTATTAAAGTTAACGTTTCGTGCACGTGATACCACTTATAAAATAATGATAATCGTTAATTGTGGCACTTCAAATTTAATATACAGTGTTATTATAGTCAGTGTAGCGGTGTATATCTATTTAAAATGTGTTAACCAAGTTCTTTGACAATTGATTTTGAAACGCCTTGGTCGATCTTATTGTTATAAAATAATGTTACGTAACTTTGATGTTTATCAGTTATTTTTTAACCGACTTCCCAAAAAGGAGGAGGTTCTATGTTCGACTGTAAGTATCTTCCAAAGTTTAGTAGTGGTGATCCGAATGTTGTCTGTAAGAGATTGCCTAGTGTGATAAGACCGCCCATTATCATAGATGCCATTGTACAGTTGTTTTTACCTACCGGCAATAAAGTACATAATTATATATAAGTTGAGGCCAGATCTTATAATTGATCACTTCATGATGTAGCCGACCATTTCATGAAATGGTTATATTTCATGATATGGAAAAAAACCGCTACCCACATCATGATATGGTATGGCCAGATCAATGAGTACCTAAGCAGCGTTTGACGATAGAACAGCTAAACGCATGCTACTTCATGGTTTATGTTCCCGTGTTTGTTCACCAATACCTCCGTCAATTGTGGACCGATAATGAAATTTATTTTTATTTATTTATTAGTTTATCCTCGCACTGGAACGCCTTGCAGCAATTACACCAATGGAGCACAATCTTATAATAAACTCTCTATAACCTTAGGTTTCCTCACGATGTTTTCCTTCACCATTGTCAGCAATGTCCAAGATAAACTTGGAAAGTACATATGAATTTGAAAAAGTCACATTGGTACTTGCCCGGATTCGAATCCACGACCTCAACCACAAAAGGCTAGGTCTCAGCCACTGGGCCATCACGACAAAAGGGTACTTTCCCGAGGTGGTATCATTTAAATATGGTGAAGATCTAATAAGAATTTTTGGAGATATGTCACAACAGAAGTCTTCAATAAATGACGGCAAATCCCTCCGGTTTGCTGCAATCACATGTCTGTTTATTGTACATTACTAAAGAACTTGTCCACTACGTACCACAAAGTACCTTTTACAATAAAATGCAACAGTTGAGTAGATAAAAAAAAGTATTTTATACCATTCTCCCTCTAAAAAGCTTATTTAATTCACTGAAAACAATGAATAAAAGCACTTTTAATCACTGTTTTGGTGTTTGAATTTAGAACACACCAATACATATTCTACCTCCATCTCAATGCTATACAACCTCCTTGCGCATAAAATACTCGATGCAAACTTCTTGTGCAAAGAATATTCGATTTTCAAACTCCTTCGTCGATTTAACTTTGAGTTTGTTTATATTTAGGAGTTTAATAATGATGTTGATTTTGGTCTAGGATATTTAGTGAATACTTATTTGGATTGTAATTCTAATATTAATTGCATTGGTGCTTAATTAATTATAATTATGTAACGTAACGGAGGTAATCTCTGGCGTCTGAAACACACCCAGCTCAGCTTAAATTTACAAAAAATGTGGAACCCTGGGGTTTCTCATTTTTTGTAAATTTTGAAGTTAATTAATTATTATCCCTTGTGCTTTTTGCTTAAATGTTCTTTTTTCTCGTAGTCATGGTATAAAATATAGTTTGCAACTCTTGAATAAAACGGATTTATATCGAGGACCATGAATCACTCGTGTCGCTCAGGATTCTAACACTTGAATCACTCGCTACGCTCGTGATTCAATCATCATGATTCACTCCCTCCGGTCGTGATTCAGTTTTTAGATTCCTTCACATGTTCGTGATTCATCAATGGCCCTCGCTTTAAATCCGTCCTTTATTCACTAGTTGCATAATATATTATTTTTACTCAATTGATGTATTAGTAAGACGAAAAATGGATATCATTTTTAATATCTGTTTTCACACAATTTGACGACCTTTTTTGTTGACATTGAATTAGTAGTATTATTAAAATCTTTCAACAATTTGTCATTATTTCTTTCGTTTTTTTTTTACTTTCCTACGATACTCAAAGTACCGAATACCGTTTTACTGCACGCTCTTATGAAAGAACCCCACTTCATGCTATCACTAATTGCAATTTTATCGTACAATATAAAGGCCACTATTTATGGCCGCAGTCCACTTCACATTTCTATAACAGATAAAACATGATACTGAAGCAAAGTAGTTTTGACATCCAGCCAGTTTTAATTTTTTCTCGCCCTCGCCAGGGCTTAAAAAAGTTTAGGCTCGTATTTTAAAACCGCTTACATGTGAGAGATGGCGCTTGCAGTAGTTGCCACAGCCAAAGTAAATGCTAACAGATATTAATTCTTTAATTACTAAAAATCACTTTCTAGATAAGCGTGCCTTACCGTCGACCACATCATCGCTTATCATCAGGCGAGAGAGTGGTCAAAGGCGAACCTATCGTTAAATAACAAAAAATAATAATAATAATAAGCCACTAAGGCTCACTTGTGCCACAAACTTAACTCAGATTTAGTTCCTCACACGAGGTTATATTGATGGGGATCCCTTCTTTTCGCATAATGTTCTTTAGCCTAATATACTTCGGCATAACGATTTTGCCACAATTTGTTTTGGCATAATAATACCTTGGCATAATTTTTTTAGGCATACATTTTATGTTGGCATAATCATCTTAAAGACTAATTTGTTTTGGCATAAATTTGATTCGCATAACGTTAGTAGGCCTAATGACTATTAGCATAACGTTAGTAGGCCTAATGACTATTAGCATAATAATATTTAGGCATACAATTAATATAAATAACAAAAACAATTTTCATGCAAATGATTTATTATACATAACATTATGTAACTTAAACGATTTTTCAATCGCAAGATAACTTTTATCTGAAGAATATATTAGATGTTTTGACAGTTTTTGTATAAAAAATATGTCAATCAGTTAACTTCTATTATGAGAAATAAATATGGAGGTTATTCCTCTGATAGAAGTTAACTGATTGAAACAGTGGTCCTTAATTATGTATAATTATTTATTTTAGGTGTATATTTTTAGCAATTGCTAGTAAATATGCTAGTTTAGAAGTATACTCATCTTTTTTACTAATAATATTTTCAATTCTTTTGGTTTGTCCGTGTATATTTCTTTTTTTTTTGGTATAAGGGATGTTCCGACATCCAGTTTATCTATTTCAATGGTTTGATGTTTTATTTCTTGAACGATCTTTTTTGCCAAAAAATAAAATCCAGGATGGTGTTTTCCCACAAAATGTGCAAATCTATTGTGCCATGCCTCTGCATGATTTTGTGTCCTAGGTCTATTTTCCTTTTCTAGTAGATACGTACTCCAGACTTTGGGTGGAAATGGTGGTGGTGAACTTGTAGTGCCCCATACATAATTCTGATCAAACCAATTTGCTATAGTTTCTGTAACAATTAAATAATATTGTTGGTTAAAAATTTAATATGATGTGCAACAAAAGTTAGTGACAGAACCGAATTGCTGCAAAACCGACTCTACGTAGTCTTGTTTGTCCTACCCCTAGAGTGTAATTTAAAATCGCGTTGGCGCGTAGGGTCGAGGCGGCCCACGGGCTGAGGAGCAGGCGGCTGCGAGCGAGGCGCCGCGGCTGAGGCTGGCCGGCGAAGCCGGCCAACAAGCCGAAGCTGCGGTGGTGAGCGAAAGCCGTCTGCGACGATTAGCACGCGTGGGGCCGCCGGAAGCCCGCAGCGCCGGAGCCGAGACAGAAACCCTGCCTGCTGCATGTTGCCTGCTCGCTTGAATGCTGCATGCTTGCTTGCATGCTGCATGCTTGTTTGCTGCATGCTTGCTTGCATGCTTGCTTGCATGCTTGCTTGCATGCTTGCTTGCATGCTTGCTTGCATGCTTGCTTGCATGCTGTATGCTTGCTTGCATGCTGTATGTGTAAATAAATTTATGCTTTAGGATATTATGCTTAAAAAGGTTATGCTTTAGAACTTTATGCTTAATAAATTTATGCTTTAGAATATTCTGCTTAATCATTATTATGGTTAGAGAAATTATGCTTAAAAAAATTATGCGTAAGCTGTTATGCGTAATTATATTATGCGTAAATATAATTATGCCAAACAAAATTATGCTTAGATATATTAGGTCTTAAAATTTTATGCAAATGGATAGGGAACCATATTGATGACATAAAAATGGCGAATCGGCTGTCATTTATCAACGAGGTGAACCAGTCATGCTAATATTTTTTCTGAACCTCATAACGGGTTCGTGAACATCATCATCATCATCAGCCTATAACAGTCCACTGCTGGACATAGGCCTCTCCAATTGCACGCCACTTGGTTCGATTTTCGGCAACTGTCATCCAGCTGCTACCAGCTACCCTGCGAAGATCGTCGCTCCACCTAGCCTGAGGGCGTCCTACCTTACGTTTACCAGTTCGCGGTCTCTACTTAAGAACACGTTTACCCCAACGGTCATCGGTTCTGCGACTTATATGGCCGGCCCATTGCCACTTCAGCTTACTTATTCTGTGGGCTATGTCGACAACTTTGGTTCTCTGCCGGATCACCTCGTTTCGGATTCGATCCCTTAGAGAGACTCCGAGCATAGCCCTTTCCATAGCTCGCTGAGCAAGTTTGAACTGATGGACCAACCGTATTGTGAGTGTCCACGTCTCGGCACCGTAGGTCATAACAGGTAGGACGCACTGGTTGAAGACTTTAGTCTTCAGGCTTTGTGGGATTCGCGACGAGAAGACTCGACGAAGTTTTCCAAACGCCGCCCAGCCCAGCTGTATTCTTATGCTAGCCTACTTCTCAAAGTTGTTCTTACCAAACTGCAGAGTTTGGCCGAGGTAAACGTATTCTCGAACAACTTTGAGAGCACCGCCATTTACCACAATCGATCCCGGAGTGACGTGTGAATTGAACATAACCTGGGTTTTATCCAAGTTCATCCGGAGACCGATGCGTGCAGAAGAATCAGCTAGGCCATCCAGCATCTGCTGCAAGTCATGCAGCGACTCAGCCATTATGACGATGTCATCCGCAAATCTCAAGTGTGAGATGTACTCGCCGTTTATATTAATGCCGCGTCCTTCCCAGTCCAGCGTTTTAAACATATCCTCCACTGCGTTACTAAACAATTTCGGGGAAATTACGTCCCCTTGTCTAACCCCTCGACGCAGTGAGATATGCCTAGTTTGCCGGTCCTGACTTTGGACGGTCATTGTTGCGTTTTCATAAAGACATCTCAGCACTTGGATGTATCGCCAGTCAACTTGGCATCGCTGCATAATTCGTTCGGTTCGTGAACACTTCGGGGGAATTCTGGCCATTCTGTATTCTCGTAAATAGATTACAAACAGACAAGCCCACATGTTTTTTTAGGGTTCCGTACCTCAAAAGGAAAATATTATTACCGAATACCGCTTATTTTACACTCGCAAGGGAATCAAAATGTACAGGGTACTTCCCGTTGACCTAGTATTAAGAAATTTGGCAAGAAGCAATGTCTTATAGCACATGTAAAGAAAAAAATCCGAAAACCGTTAACTTGTACCTACATAAAAAAAGATTATTAACTTATTTGCAGTTTGTCTGACTGCGACTTATGTCGATGTATGGGGATTACAGTTATCCAACGGCGCGGTGCAAAGTTGATTTTGTCTCTCAATTCTGTTTATCTTATCGTTAGAGCAATGTTCGGTGCCTTTAATTATTTTGGTGAATGTAGCTGTTTGTACGGAACCCTTAGTGCGTGATTCCGACTCGCACCTGGCCAGCTTTTATCATACATATGTTATTGATTCCTAATTCACGCCCACGCGAACTTTTAAACGTATGACTGACAGTTGAGTGGTCAAGGTTGAATATCTACAAGTCTAGCAATTATTTGAGTTTTTTTTTTCGTACAGAATTAAATGGTATAGTGAGGCAGTTATCTGAATTTTTCAACATACAAATCCTCAAGGTTTAAAAGGAATCTTCGGTAGGTATCTTTATTTCTTTATGCTGTACCTAATTGGCAAATAAAACGTGCTCCATAACATGTGTCGACGGTAACAGCTGAGTAGCTTTCACTTGGCTACGAAGTGTCTAATTCGATAAAAATGCAATTGAATTTCAACACCAACTCCGTCTCAATTCGAAGAGAAAATGTTACAACGTCTCAATTAAGTTTTATTTTGTTACCATTTTCAACTGTATCCAAAAATAAATATCCTTCATTTTCGATAGTTGATACACCAGTGATTTCTCTAATTAGCCCTTACAAAATATGATATCGAAAAAGGCAATTGATCTCAAGTTAGACGTCTTTTAGATATTCTCTCGAAGAATCTTTCATCGCTCCCGAGCTTTATAAATACTTGATCAAAGGGGAGAACTCGTCTAGTGGAATTATAGCCAAACAGACGATAACTACTTCAATAACGCTCCCCACGCTCCGTCGGAGAGGTATAAAGTCATGACAGGCTATCATTTTGATAGCTGTCTTCTTGAAAAATGTATATGTATTCTGATATGTTCCTGGAGCCTAATGGCGTAAGTGAATTCGGCAAGGCAAAGAGTTTGACCCTAGAATATGAAAAATATTCTTTCATAGGGTCCGAAAATGAAATTATTTTTCGGTTGTATTTTCTGTAAAAAAAAAATATTAGAACTAAATTTAGTTAAAAAAAAAAAATGGACCAACATTTTTTTTATATTCTAAATTTGTGTGATCATTAAAACTATATTACAGACATTTTTTTCTAAGTTATCAACTCAGTAGAATAATTGAGTTGATAATGAATAAAAAATTGTCTGTTTAAATGTCCGGGTTGTAAATTCCGAAAGCCGGGGTTTGCACGCTTCTTGTCCTGGTTGACAGATTTGAGAGATGGCAACTCTAAGTAAATAAATAAAAGAAAGAGGTGTCTCATGGACTGGTTGAAACGGAGTTCGATTCACAAAATTAACAGTCTATCAGTTTCGTAAAATATGATGAAACTGAAATAACAACAACACAGCTGATGCTCAGTGTAAACACACAGTAGCGGCTGCTAGCGTAGGTACTGTATGTGTCTAGTCAGCGCGCGCTCATACGTCTTTGGTTTTCTTCGTGCGCCTCCAGTTCTCTCCTCGGCGTCTCGCTTTTGTGCGGATCATCGCTAGTACTTAGTACTATCCTGCATGCAGCACGCTGTGCCTTGCACAATTTATCACGTATTTTACCGAGTTATTACTAAAAAATACTACAAAGTGAAAAATAATTTAAATTCGGACATAATGGACCAGCTCTATAGGCTAGGTACCTATAATGCCCAAAGTGATGCCAGAATAGATTAACTCAATATTATGAAACTATATCAAAACCGGTGGCATTTAGTAAACCAGGATGAACTGTTCACACCTGCGTACCCCTTGAGAGCGTACCAGTGTGATGTTATGTTATGAAATGGTGTAAACAATAAACAAACCTCGATAACTCGAGTGATTTACCTCCATTTTTCTTCTTTATTGAAGAGTTTCAGAACTCTTCTTTAAATGACGGTAACTCACTCTAGTATATCACTCGTGCATATCTCCAAAGTTCTTCACATATAAAAAAGTATCATCAAAATCGGTTGACCTAGTAAAAAGTTTCTGAGGTAACAAACACAAAAAATACAGTCGAATTGATAGCCTCCTCCTTTTTGGGAAGTCGGTTAAAAAGGGTATTTACAAACGTTAAAATTATAAATGTTTTTGCATACTCACAAAATTGAAAACTGAATCGATTGAAAAAAGTTTTGGTTTCCTAGATGATCGGGAAGTGCCTCAAAAATCATTGCAATAGGGTGTCGGTTTTTGGTGTAGATTTTTTCATTGTTACACTGTTTTCGGTCTCACCCCTCAGCCCCGCAAACAAATCAGAACTATAACGTGCGATACGGAACTCCGTTCCAATAAATAGGGGCGAGCCCACACAGATCCTGACTCTTGACTCCGAAAAATTCCAGGGAGAAAAACCCAATAATGTTTTGCTCGAACCTCATGCTCATCAGTATCTCTTGCAAAGTTGCGATCACTCGACTAACGAGGCATTCATGTCGATATTTTCAATGAAATTAGTTTAACGCGTTTTCAACTGTACTCTTATGAAAAATATAGCAACTAAATTAAATTGTGTGCACAATTTACGTTTCAGACACAATTGGTTCGGTACCCAAAAAACACCGGCAACCTTATTCCGTAATTGAATTCGGCAAGGCAAAAAGCAAATAATATGAACAATCTGCTAATCACATAGACGGAAATCCGTATCGCGTCTTTCATCTCGCATTTGCCTTGCCGAATTTACTTACCCAATAAGGCTGCCGGTTCCCTGCCTTCTGCAACTGGTATTGCATCTTATATGAAGTTTGAACACTGTTCCTGTTCCAAATTAAAAATATTTTAGTAGCTATTTCTTGCACACTGGTACACTTGCCTGTTCTTTATACCATGTATTTCCTTATAAGTATGTAGGTATACCTGTTCTTTTACATACTCATTTTCTAGGTCACTCCTTTAACGCATGTAAAAGGGTTCTATTGCCTAGAGGGACACTAGTACTAAGTTTTACTAAGCATATAAACTTTAGGGTTAACCTCATCACTACTGTCGGAAGTCTCAAGACTACATGAAAAGCTAAAGCTTTTATGATTTTTATGATTCTTGCCTTAGAGCCTTTTATGATTTTTGTCCTGTGTATATATTTTTGTGGTGTACAATAAAGAATATAATAAATAAATAAATAATAAAGAGAATGTAAGAAATGTCGTTATCTCTTTCTTTGCGTTGAAAAGCTTTTTTAATTCGTTTTGATTTTGAAAGATTTCCACTTTAAGATCAATCAGTCCAAGAGCAAGCGAAGCGAGCTCGGGAGCTTAGAGCACCCCGACAAGGATAGGTAAGGTTAAGCTCCTTCATATTAGGCTCCGTAGACTTTGTTGCTTAAATATTAATCATACTTACCTATTCTATATTAAAACCATTGTCAACATTAAAATAATTAAAAAAAAAAACATATTTTTATTTCCCGGCCCAATATATTATGGGCATTATTCAGAAAGCCCGGTCAATTTAATTATTTCAATATTTTTTATCATATTGCCTACTCATATCGATGAAAGCACAAAAATTTATCAATCAAAATACAAATAGCCAAAAAAATAATTTAGATAAATCGAATTATAAAAAAAAGTATCAAAATATTAGATATTTAATGCTCATTTCTCTTTGTTTTGGGGCCCAATAAGTTACTATTCGACGTAATTTTTACATCTAAATATATTTTTTGTAGTTTTAAACAGATTAAAATATCGATTGATTTTATTTATTTTAAGTCCCAAAGAAAGAGGATCAATCATTAAATAAACAAGATGACCGTGTAGATTTATTTGCTTGCTGTTTTTGCAAAATTATAAAGATCGTATAAATACAAGCTTAATTTTATTAAGCATTTCTATAAAATATAATTTTTTGAATGTACTATGAATTTTTTGTAACGAGATAATACTCGTAAGTATTTAAATTTTTATGGATATAAAATGTAAGCCAAGAGACGATTTTGACTGTTCACTTTCTGCGATATGTTGGTTCTGCCTTTTAATGAAAATCGATATGAAATTTTATGCCTAAAGATGATTCTGACTTATAAAATTATGAATTTTGAATGTATGATAAATGAGTGTATGCCAAACGATTTTCTGCGGAAAGATTTTCATCCGTTGTTATGCAAAATAATATTATGACATAAAAAGTTCTGCTATAAAAGGTAGACCCGTTTTAAACGCTCAGGCCTTCAGATTTCATAAACAAAAAAACTAGGGAAAAATCCAGACAGAAATTTTCAGTTCACCGGCTTTTAATCTCAATGGTTACACAACACAAATATATTGTGCGGCCATCAGTTCAGTCACATGTTGTGATAACGAGCCGTCGACAGATAAGCCAGTTTAAACGAACATCTAGCCTGCTTTGTGATGACATGCGCCTCTGACTATTATTTACGGATATGGCTAGTCTGCTAACGAACGTCCACACAGTGGCCGTGCATGGTTCTAGTCTTATGAATACTAATGGTCTTAAACTCAGTAATTTAACAATGAATTGATGGAGAATTTAATGGTAATTTGTAACGGGCTACAATGTACACGACCAAAATGATCTGTTATCTGTGAAGTTGATGTTTTGGTTTTATTTAATGAGTGGGCACTTTGACTTCCAAACGAAGCGAAAAGGACCTACAAACCGATCCCTGTTATAGGAATATAAAGTCAGAAACGATCTTTGGATATCGAAAGGGACGCTTTTGTAACGAACCTCTGTCACTTTTTCTTGACTTCAGGCCGAACGAAACCGAAAGTTTTACGTGACACCTTCTCAAAAAATAAAATAGGTATCTACGGTTAGAGGAGCATCTACGCAAGTTGTACTTATATCGACGAAGTATCTCAGAATAATTTATTTTGACGAATACGAGAGTATAGAATAGAATGTAATAGTTCTTTATTTCCACAGAAAGTAGGTACAAGTAACGGGTATTAAGTTTGAATATAATGATCCTTATACTAACTACCTTAACTAAGGCATGCAAACAGGTTTTAGTTATAATAAAGACTCAAGTAATGTATATAATCTAGATAGGATTTTCTGAGATAGGACAATTTTTGATCTCGCACGGGGTCATATATTTTTATTTTTTATTATTGGTTGTGTTTTGCTTATACCGTGTCTCCTGTGCAGGTCACAAATAAATATTTTTTCTTTCTTTCTTTCTAGATACTACTCGAATTTTATAAAAATCGGCCCTTATTTTATTAGTCACAGGGCACGTTTTATTACATATCTTGTGTTATTTCTAGTGAAAAACAGACCATTAACAGAAATGAGGGTCAAAATAGAATTACTAGAAACAATAATTACTCGAATAAACCACCGAAGGTCAAAAGGATTTCCAGGTACACTGTGATAATGTTTCGAAGAAACACCTACGCACTACGCAGTCTTTTTTTACCAAAAAATCGCGCTTTGTGGCTTTTGGTTAATGGCAACTCAAATAAGATCGTTAACCTGCCAGTCATAAAAGGTCAGCTTTGATGGTTGTCTATAGAATTATACACCGAACTCGGCTGAAGTAGAATTAAATAAGTTTAGCAATAAATGTCACTTAGCGCCTATAAATTGCTTGCGAAACAGATGTTAGGACAAATCAACAACTAAGGGTTGGATACAGACTGAATGTTATTGGACGTTTGACTTTTTACTTGGCAAAGTCTCCATATTGGATTGTTTTTCGGGTAGGTATGTGTCGTATCTAAAGAATAATTATAATCTACAAGCTTCTGCCAGCGGCTTCGCCCGCGTGAAAAGTGTTTTCTTATCCTAAGGGAAAATTATACCGGGTTGAAAAGTAACCTATGTGCTATTCCAGTATATAATATATCTCTGTGCCAAATTTCATCCAGATCCGTTCGGCCGTTTTAGCGTGATTGAGTAATAAAAAGCATACACACATCCATCCAAACTTATAATATTTGTAATATTCTATAATTTTAAATGGCAAGCAAAGCCGATGTTGATTATTACGCCTAAGGTTAAATGGAAGAGCAAGTATGTTTTTTTTCATTAATTTAAAAACAGGAACTGTAGACACTTGTTGGGTTAGTACGGGACTGAAAAAAAAAAAATAACACATTAATGATACGTTGTATGCCACATAAAAATATAAGATAGTTTTGTAAGACAATAATTATAATAAATAAGTAAAAAAAAACCTTTATTTCGGACAAGTAACATCAATACTTTTTATCCATTAATCAATTTAGGTAAACAAAAATGGATTCTGACATAAATATTGTCACGAAAAGTCTGTAAATATTAAAAATATAAAGCCAAACAGGCTCGTTCTCGACGGAGTCTAAGCACATCTTTCGTAATGCGGTAACCATAGATATAACAAAGAAGCTGATTACAGACTGTCTGTGTGTGTCATGGTTGTTGCACGGTTTCTAGCAAATTAAATATAGCTATCATCTCGATTACAGTACAATGGATAGGTACTTAACAACATCTGTGCTGCTGTATTAAGTTTAAATTTGAAACAACTGAAACTAATGCACTAACTTAAAATTGAATTCATACTGCAGACATGACATATTCCTTACTTCAAAAGTGTATTAATATAATTCTAAGTTATACGAATTTACGAACTTAAAATTAATGTTAAAGTACCTACCTGAAACTTCAGTTAATATTTTAGAACACTATATTTTATCTATTCACATCACGTATATAATGTAACTTACATAAGAACTTGATATGAAGTCACTTTCGAAGTCAATACACGTTTTTCCTTGTGTTTTCTTTAATGGATTCTGTTGACATATGTACGTAGGTGGTACATTTCATGTAGAGGAATGTGTGTGATCTTGAGTGTTCCTGAAATCTGTCTGAAGAATTGTGGGTTCACAAAGGAAGCGTTTATATAATTTATCAAGACTCTCCATCTTGATCTGTCTTAAGGCTCTGTCTTTTTATAACAATGATGGTTTCTGCTTTAAGTCTAACCGGATGTATAACACAGAGTGACTACCTATCTGATCACCACTACCCAGTAACTGGGTAACAGTGGTGGTAGTGTAGTGTAGTGGTAGGGACGCCCGTTTCTGCACTTAGACTCCCATTTGTTCCGTTGCGCGTGGGGGCCCTGGCTAACATAGGCTTGCCTAGCTCCGTCCAATAGCATAGAAGCTTCCTGGGGGCGTCACAAGCTTCACGCAGCGACCTCACTGTTCCGAGAATTTCTTCGCGTTTAGATGGCTCGGCCTCGCATTCCAGGATTACGTGGCGGCTGATTCTTCGGCGTTAAAAAGTGGGCCTTGTCGTCTGTTACGCATATGTTGAAAAGATGTTTGTTAAGAAGGGTGTGGCCCGTTATTGTCCTTATAAATATTTTTAGGTTAATTCTTCTTATGCTGAGGTGTTTTTAAGTTAGACGCGGGTATAACTTATCAAAGCTATTTTTGACTGTCTACAGTCTGTTGCCCGTGACCATTTGCTATTGGTTAGCACGATAACCCTTGGCAAGCCTAGTGTCAGATTTTGACTGTCCAGATCTCCAAATAAAGATATGTAAATGACAGCCGGGATCAAAAGCTAAAATGCTTTCCGAGGCACGGAGGAGCATCGATATCTAGTATCGTATCTTGGCAAGAGTCACTTAATTTTGAAGATCGACCCTTGCGGGTGTTATTACATTGCCTTCTTAGCAGCCACTGTTCTATGCTAATTCATTTGAATTGTCTTCATAATAATTGTTGCTTAAATTTCCTCCTATTACGTGCATCGCATCGCATTGTTTGAATTAATTAGGAAACTCTATTAAAATGTACCAAGTAACTGTTTATTAATTCGTTAAGCTAAAGGTTCCGAGAAACCATAACACTGTTAAACAAATTGTTTTGTGTTTCTATTAAAACCCGTGACGTCATTCGTTACGACAACCAGTTTAACTTTCATTTGTTTGACTGGGAAAACATGTTTGTCAGTTTTAAGAAGCAAAATATTTTCGTGAAAAATTTAGGTACCTGATCAAAAGTTTTCAAAGTTTGATTAGTATGATAATTTGTGGGGAATAACAAACGAACTGAATAAATAAAAAGGACGATGGTACCATTTCCTAAATGAAACGAATAATTAAGCAAATTGGCGAAAACATTAATCTCACCCCAGCAACAGGCGGTGACTATAAAAGAAAAAAAGAGCTAGCAACAAGTAAATAAAAACCACAGAACCTTGAACCTTTCAATATACTAAGACAATATGAACCCATTATAGTAACACTATATCATAAAACATTCAATATAATCTCTCACATACGTCAACAGGGCGTAGAAAGAAAATGTTTATCACCCCTTTCGCGTCGTGCATACAATCGTGCCTTATGACGTCACAAGGCTGGTCAGCAACTCGTGTTTTACGAGCCGTTTCGACAGCTTATAAGTTTATTGCTTATGTCATGTCAGAGACATTATATTAAGTGCTTGTTGTTATTCTTAGATGGTTAATAATGTTGTCTAAGTTGGTAAGCGACGAAATTCAATAGATATTATTGACGACCAACTTTGTTGATGAAACGACCAAGTTTGTAAATGATCGTATTTTGTGAACAAAATGTTGACGTTCTCTGTAAGTAAATTTTCTTGAGCCGATACTTTCTAGAAAACAATGAGTTTTTTATTTTAAATATTTTTCGCTTCGGTCAATTTAGTTCAAGATTATAAAGACATAAGTCTTGATAATCTTGAACTAAATTAACTTTTTGCTACTAATAAAGGTAAAACAAAATTGCTTTATTTACACAGCTTTCTTTAGTATCAAATCTTACTAATATCATAAATGTAAAAGTTTGGATGAATGTGTGTGTGGAAGTGTGGACATATGTTTGTTACTCAATCACGCCAGAACGGCTGAACGGATCTGTATGAAATTTGGCACAGAGATAGAATATAGTCTGTTATAGCACATAGGCTTTTTTTCATCCCGGTATAATATTCCCTTGGGATATGAAAACACTATTCGCGGGCGAAGCCGCTGGCAGAAGCTAGTTGGTTATATTTTTGTATATTTTATACCTACTCCCGGTTGCCAGGTTATTGGCATTAGGCCTAACCCTTATTAAATAGGCATTAAACATAACTGGCAAAATGTCAGTGCACCTCTTTGGGGAATACAGTACCTGCTCCCGTACATTTATTATCACCGAATTTAAATTATATCAAACCATTTAATAAAATGTAACTTTGTTGTTAGAACCCTTCACTTGGCTCTGTAATTAAATAAACAGAGTGCTCTTAAGGGTAACAAAACTAATTGCTTCTACAAAGGAAACAATGTTTGGCCTCCGTTTAGATGATGGGTAAAGACAATATTTTTTTATTACTGTTAAAAACAATTTCAGAGCTTATTAATTTGTTATTCGTTTTTTAAATGTGCAGTTGAACTCTGTTATTTAGTAGAGGTTTTTTACTATTCCAAATTATATTTTTTAAAAAACCACATAAGCAATAGGGTTACAAAGAAATAGACAATTTTGTATTCCTCTTTCCGAGAACTGGTATGAGCCAGTTCAGTCTTTTAAACCTATTCTGTAAAACTATCACCGTGAAAATTGTATGCAGTGAGCTTGAAGTGGATAGAAAACTTACTTCAAATTCACTTCAACTATGTTTTGAAGGATAGATTTTTACGGAATGGCTGTGCTGCATAGCAATAATAGACACATTGTAATTGTATCCATTTAACAAAGTTTCGTAACTCCTTTCCAATTTTTCGAAGAGCAAAACTTTGAAAACTTTGTAAACTTATATACGCGCTCTAATGCCAATCATCGAGCCCACTTCACTTTAGCTTTTTTTTTTTTTTTTGTCGACGTGGAAAATCATCTTATGACAAATCCCGCTCTTGGGTGGTGCGGGAGATAGTGTCAGACTTGTACTGACTAAAAACCCCGCGCCGTTCCTTCTAGCCTTCTTACCGGGGCTCTAGCTTCCTTTCGGATAACCCCGAACCCCGGTAGGCTCTATATCCAGCTGGGCCCCTCTCTTTGCTGACAACTCCTTGAGGCGCGCGGGACAAGTGCGCGCCGTCGACGCCTTGGCTCGGTCCGGGTAGTTACCGGACGATCGGGCTGCGAGTTACCCATGGCTCGCTGTCCACGAGCCCGCGTCTACGGTGGCTGGAAATCGGGATTGGGATCCCGGCGGCGGCTGCGAGGGCGCCGTTGCCTGATGCGGTCGGCCTCCTCCTTTGCTAGCATTACTGCTTCGCAGAAGGAGGCGATCGTCTGCCACTCCTCCTCGCTCCGGATCATGGCCTGAACCAAGGCCCGGCGCGAGAGGTCTCCGCCGCCGATCGCCCCCACGAGGGCACGGCGGTGCTCCGCCCAAGCAGGGCACACCTCGACTGTGTGCTCCACCGTGTCCTCCGGGCGTTCCGCACAGTGGCGGCACCCGGGCGTCTCTTCCGCTTGGATCCGATCACCGTGAGATCCCGCCGGCCATACCTCGACCTGTCGCGGCAGCGGACTTTCACCCCGGCGTTGCATCTCCACGCGCATGTCGTGCATGTGTGCAAGGACTGTTGCCTCCAGATCCCACGTTGGTAGGCCAGCCAGAAGGCTCGCCGCTTCGCGGGAGATCCCGCACCATCCGTATTGCCATGACCCTCTGGCAGCCGTTCAGTATGGTCGCCGGTCGCTTTTGCAGCGACGGCGCCCACACCGGCGCCCCGTAGAGGGCCATGAACCGAACGATCCCCGCGTAGAGCCTCCGGCAGGAGGCGTCTGGACCCCCAAGGTTGGGCAGGAGCCGCTTGAGAGCAGCCCCAGCCCGGTTGAGTTTGGGAGCCAAACGTCGGTAATGTTCTCCGAAATTCCATCGGCTCTCGAGAACGAGTCCCAGTTACTTCATCGTCAACCCGACGCCGATGCGAACTCCTCCTACCGTAAGCTGGGAGTCTGGTGGCGGCGTATTCCGAGGGCCATGAAAGAATATGGCCTCGGATTTGTGCAGCGCCACCTCGAGTCCCAACTCCTGGATCCTACCAACGACTATCGCAACCCCGCGTGTCGCTAGAGCGACCGCCGCCTGGTGCGACTCTCCCAGCGCCAGAACTAGCGTGTCGTCTGCGTAGCAGACCACGCTGACCCCGCCAGGGAGGTCGCCCCGCAGCACGTAGTCGTAGCCGATGTTCCACAAGGGTGGCCCCAGAACCGACCCCTGCGGAACACCGCACGACATCTCTCGACGTTTCCAGTCTCCCTGGTGACCGGGGTAGACAATGTACCTGTCCGACAGGTAGGCCTCGACCACTCGACAGAGGTATTCGGGCAACCGGTGGTACCGGAGTGCCCTCCGGATCGTACTCCAGGGTAGGGAGTTGAAGGCGTTGGCGATGTCCAAGGACACCGCCACGACGCTCCCACCCTGGGACACCGCATCCCCTGTCGTGAGGGCTCGCACGCGCATGATGGCGTCCACCGTAGAGCGCGCCCTGCGGAAGCCAAACTGTCCGTCCGACAAGTCCGGCCCCACCCGTGATAGGCGCGCGACGAGGCGGTTTGCAATGACTCTTTCAAAGATCTTGCCCACCTCGTCGAGCAGCACAAGGGGCCGGTACGCGGACGGAGAGTCCGCAGGGCGCCCTGGCTTCGCTATGAGAACCAGTTTCCCCATCTTCCAGCGAAGTGGGAACTGGCCCCTCTCCATACATGCGCTGAAGAGCCCTCTTAGCACCTCCACCATAACGCGCCAGCTGACGACACTCGGCGACAGAGCGGGGCTGGCGAACGAGATGTCCACCACTGATGTACCCCGCATCCGCACCAACGTGGGGACAGAACCCCGGTTCAGGACAGCCAGGCCTAGCTCCAAGGCCCAGTCCTCCACCATCCGACCCCGTCGGTTCGTGTACCGAGAACCCCAAGCCGTGTTCCAGGCGTTGAAGTCCCCGCAAACGACCACAGGGAGGGAACCGAACCCAGCGACGACGGGATTTAGCTCCATCAGGGAGACGTGGAGTTCGTCGAGAGATCTGTTCGGGGACAGGTAGACGCCTACCACGGCGATGTCCCCGAACCGTGCTGCCACGCAACCCCGCCCCCTCGTGACGGACTCGGGGGGCGGGGTACCGGCGGCGGCCGACGAAATTAACGTCACCGAGCCGTCCAAGTCCTGAACCCAGTCTCCACGGGGTTGGACAAAGTACGGCTCGGCGACGACGGCGATATTGATCGACCACTGCGCCATACTCTGGAGCAACAGATCCTGAGCGGCGGCGCAGTAGTTGATGTTCGCCTGGAGGAGACGTAATGGTGTCTTTATTGACATTCCATTACCGTCTCCTCCTGAGCCCTTTGTGGGGGTCCTGCCGCGGCGGCGGGAGCGGCGGCGATAGCAGCGGCAGCCAGGGTAGCGGCTGGGGTGGTGAGGATGTCAGGGTGGATGGGCCTCCTGACCTTGCCCTTGGCCTTGGTGGGAGGGTCGCAGGACCTGCCCCCAGCCTGGTGGTCGGCCGGCTTGCCGGCCGCCGCACATGCGTAGCAGTGCGGCAATGCAAGGCATTCGACGGCCTTGTGACCGGGCTTTCCGCACCGGTGGCAGTGGTCACTGCGGTCTACCTCTGCGGCGCAATAGGCCCCCACGTGGTGCCCCACGTGACAGCGGTAGCACCGCAGAGGTCTGGGTTCCAGCATCTTGACCTGGGCTGAAACCCAGCCCACCAAGAGCCTTCGGCCCTCGGCCGTGATGGCTTTGGCCGCCGACACGGGGCAGCTCACCGTAACGGCTCGCATGCCCGTGCTGTCAGCGCGGATGGTGCCCGCCCTGACCTGATCGGTCGTGCACCCTCCCGCCCTGACGATGGCGGCCACCACTTCCTCCACCCTGACGGAGTCGTCCAGACGCATCATGCGCATGTCTACGCTCTTGGTGGGTCTGGACACTCGGGCCTCCTCGACGTCCAGAGACGCCCTGATCCTTTCGGCCAAGGCGTCAGCGGCCTGTCCTCTGTCCGCACCTGGGACCTCCAGGATCCGGGCTCCGGTTGCGGTGCGCCTCATACGGAAGCCCCCGGAGGCTCCGTATTCGTCGAGGTGGCCCACCACCGCCTGTTTCGCCTTGGCCATGACCATGTCATAGTTCACGCCCCTCTTTTCCGCAGCTGGCTGTAGTGTGATCACTACAGCTGCGAAAGTTGGGGCGCGAAGTCTGGCGGCCATAGCGCGCTTTTTCCGCTCCTGTCGCCGCTTTCGCTTCTTGGCTGCCCTAGCCGCCTTGCTCGCCTTCTGCTTGGCGCCGGCGATCGTCCACTCGGCGCCAGCCGAGGAGTCTTCGGGCGGAGGAGGAGGCGGCGGCAGGCGCGACTCAGTCGCCGCTGCGGCAGGACACCCCACCGGTTTGGTGGCAGCCGCTACCCTGCCCTTCGGGGGAGGGGCAGGCTTCCGCTGCCGCTGCCGCTGCTCGGTAACCGGGGCCGGCCTCGCAGCCTCCGGTGCCGTGGCCCCGCGCCCGCTTTGCCCCGACGGGCCTGCCCTGGGCGCAGCAGCCGTGGCCGCGGCGGCAGCGGCATATGACACCGCCCTCTTCTGGCCGGAGGCCGCGAGAGGGGGGCGCAGGACTATGCTCTCCAGGACGGAAAGCTGGCTCTGGATATGCTCCTGAAACCGTTGCTGCTGCTGCTGCTGCTCCCTGGCAGCAGCCAACTCTTGCCGCAGCAAGGTTAGAACCTCGCTTTCCGCCTGAGGCAAGGGCAGGGAACGGCCCTGCTCCTGTGTGCTACGCCCTTCCAGTACCGGATCAGGTTCAGGACGGGAGTCCTGTAGACCGGCCAAGGCCTCGAGCCGGCCAATCCTCCCTTTGAGGGTCTGCTCGTAGGGCTCAAACACGAACCTCAGAGCCCCCTCAATCGTGGCATTGGCCAGCTCGATGGAGCGCTTCTTGGCCACCCTCTCCCGTTTATTGGCTACGCTTATGATGGCGGCTGCCACGACCTCTTTAAATTTGGCCATGGCCTCCTCCATTCCCTCCGGCAGCTGGCTAGGGATTGCCGGCACTATGGCTCTAGCCTGGCGTCCCTCGCTGGCGCTCTCAGCGGGGAGCCCTCTCCCTTTGCCCGTCTTTCGGCCGGTACCCCGCCCCGAGGTCGAGACTTTCCGGGCAGGTGTCGCCTCGTCGTCAGAGACGGAGCGCAAGAACTCCGCCTTCCTTTTGTTATTGGAGGTGGGTTCTTCCACCTCCATAACGTTAGAGTAGTGTGAGGACGCGGCATCAGAGTCCGACTCCGCGTCTTCACTCACCTCTCTGAGACCGAAACTACGGCCAGCCTCCACCGGCGTCGCGGACGTGCTGGGAACTGGTCCCAGGGACTCCGCGCTGCCGGCTAGTGAGCCACCCTGGCTCTTTGCGTCCACGAAGGACGGTAACAGGTCCTTTGCGGACCTGGTGCGCTCTTTGCCCCCCCCAGAATACGAGTTCCCCAATACACGTTCGCCATCGTGGTCGCGTCTGATAAGCAGACACGTACCCGAGGCGAACCCACTCTCCGAAATCGCTGTCCAGAAGGCGCCAACAGCTGTTGGTGCCAGCGCTCCTGGACAGCGCACCCTCCGGGCGGTCCGACTGGACTCCGCCGTGTGTGTTCCTCTTGGTCTGGTCTCTCACTTGAGGCCTTCCGGCATGAGTAGCTCTACCGGCAAAGCCCTCAAGATCACTGAGACACGCAAGCCCCACCACGACGACAACGTGGGAACACAGTTGGTAGGGCTTCACTTTAGCTAAGATTTCTTGGTTATTTTTTTAACAGAAAAGACTGCTGGAATAACATTTTAGAATATATGGCATTGTTTTTTGGTATTTAACAAAGTTTATATCTCATACCCAATATTCTGAAGGTCGAAACTTCAAGCTTCTAACTTCAAGTTTTTCGCTTTAGCTTTTATTTTATTATAGCTCTCGCTTGACCACTGTCTCACCTGATGGTAAGCGATGATGTGGTCGACGATGTAGCACGCTTACCTAGAAGAAACCTATTCCCTATTGACTTAAAGACTCCCAGGTTGTAGCTATCAGGAAATACAGACTCTGGCAGGGAATTCCACTCCTTAGCTGTACGCATAATAAAAGTATTTCTAAAACGTTTGGTGCATATGGGTGGGATTTCCGCCATGTACTGATGGCGCATCGCCTTACGCCTTGTAGTCCGATGATGCAACGGGTTAGGAGGAATTAGTTCATGCAATTCCATCGCACACTCCCCGACGTGTAACCGGTAAAAAACCGACAGACTGAAAACTTGGCGCCGATGTTCAAGGCTCGCAATAGTATTATTCACTCTAAAGTCAAACATACACGTATCCATATCCCAATTAACGGACACAGGCAGACACAAACATGATGCTCAAATCCGAGCCGCCCTTAATTCACGAAACTGGTTTATCTGAAGCCTTTGACTTTGTTAACTTCCAACTAGTGTAACATTGTGGACATGTTGTATTTATGAGCAGTGGTAGCGGCTACGACTTAGAGCTTTTAGTAGGTTTAGAGTTTGTAAGTAGGTCGTGAGTTACTCAAACCTAAGCAGGCACTTCACTTTGTGTAATTTATGTCATCACCAACTGTGAAGGAAATCTTCGTAAGAAAACTGGTATCTCGTGGAACCAAAAATTCGAAGACATGTGACATACACCAACCCACATTAGGCAAACGTGGAGACTTACGGCCCGATTCTCAAAGAGGCCATCTGGCTGGCTGGTTCAAGCAGCGGGAATCTTATAGGCCAATTATGCTATGTTGTAGAGGTATATGTTTTGCTAAGTCTTTAATTTAAAATGCAAAATATTTTATCAACAAAAGATTTTGACTAATGATTGATTACACTCAGTCGTTTGGAATTTTTTGAATGACTGCAACGAATCTGTCGTTTTCTTATAAACCAAATTTTTGCATTTGTTTTATCTGGAGAAATAACTTTTTATCTATAATTTCATCATCATCATCAAATCAGTCAAACATAGGCCTCCGCCAAGAGTCACCACATTGACCTTCCCCTGCGTCTTGCATCCAGCCGATCCCCGCAACCTTCAACAGGTCATCGGTCCACCAAGTGGGAGGCCTTCCAACGCAACGATCCGGTTCGCGGTGGCCACTCCAGATTTTTCCTACCCTATCGGCCGTCCTTTCTACAAGCAATGTGCCCTGCCCACTGCGATTTAAGTTTGGCAAGTCTTCGGGCTATGTCGGTAACCCCGGTTTTCTTGCGGATCTCTACATTTCTGATTCAATCACGCAAGGAAACTACAAGCAACCTATAATTTGCCAAACAAATATTGTCTTCTCAAATGTCAGTTCAACACATTCATTTCTACGTCCAATTGTAAATTGTGTATCCACCGTTTGTCTGTTTGCAAGCATTGTTCTAAATAACCTTGTAGCATAAAGGCTACTTAGTCCAAATGCCTGTGGCATTCACAGTTGAAAATGTAATCTTCACTTAGACGTGCCTGGCGTGTTACTTACAGAACTAAATTGTTGGCATTTATAACATTGATAAGGAAGGTTGTTTAAGATTTTAATGGTACCTACGTAAATGTCCCTTTGTCTATTCATGAATGGAAAATGTCTAAATGTCTTCTGTCGAGTTCAGTTAGTAGTAGATCTACATATTTTTTGCGGAAGCAATAACAATAACGTAACATGATACAAATGAAGTCAGTATTTATACCTTACCATGTACAATGTTACAGTTGGTAGTAGGTACTTATATAAATAAACATAGTCGATTGGTTGTATTCAAGTCCTACTTAGGTATCTATTTAAAAACAACTAATCGACTAGTTACTCGTAAGTCTGAATGGAAAACTCACGGCAAACTCAATGATAAACTTTCCTGAGCAACTGTCAACTCACAATCTAGATAGGAGTCAACAGATAAAAGTTGCCGAGTGCTAGATAACCGAATCAATTCTTTTTTCGTGAGAAGAAATGAATCGATGAATAGAAAGTGATTGATATCTACTTTCTCACACAAATTAGGTTCTTGATCAATGACAGGGATAATATTAACATGACATTTAAGGATCTTGTAACCTTTCGATAGATGATAATGCAGTATTTTCGTTTCATTCACTATGCGATACGTGATATGTAATTCAATATAATTTGCTTCAGGGGGGCGACCATAAGCTTTTTAGAACAAGGTTAATTTGAGTGTGCGTAAGGGACAGATGTATACAAGTCACATACATCTGTCCAAGGACTGGTTTCCAAAATGAGTATTTGGAGTTAAGAAAGTTTCAAACCCTAATTAAATACCAAAATCTGACAGGTTTTCAGGCAACATAGTAAATAATTCAAAATCAGGGATAGTCTGCCTAAACTTTACTCTTAGTTAAAAAAATGAGAACTGAAAAAACAAGATTGACGTTTGAATTCATCGAAAAATAAATTTTTACCGATATTTTGATGTAATGACGACTACAGATTTGAGTGAATATTTGAACTGAAAGCTTAATTCATTTAAATAACCATGCTTAATGATCTCGATTTCATTTCGAATTAATGCATTTATTTTATAGTGTACGTACTTACTTTATGAAAATTTTAGCAGGAAATCTTTAGTAACTAAAGTTTATAGAAAGACTAGTGACCCGCCCCGGCTTTGCCCGTAACAAATTTTACACAAAAACCTTTCTTCTTTCACTCTTTCTATTGGTGAAAACCGCATGAAAATCCATTCAGTAGTTTTTGAGTTTATCGCGTACAAACATGGCGGGGCGCTTTATTTTATAATATGTAGTGAAGCGTCACAAGATACTAGCTTTGTTTCATTCTATCAGCGATAACTAACGTTAAAAAGCCCAAAATGGGATTAACATGCACTATTTCCGGAGTAATACTATTTTGGCCTTTGTCACGTGGTCAACCCCAAACATTTTGAACCCTTGACAACCCCTTTTCCTTGAAAGACGGTTACTTTGTCTTGAGCCAAAGTTATTATCAAAACAATGACGATCACGTTACACAGCCAGACGACCCGCAGGCTTATTACGTATCTTTTGCAAGAGCAAAACGATAGCGATTTTTGCGCAATAATTGCTCTTGCATACGAGTTGTTCGCAGTTTTTTTTTAAATAAGTGCTTTTGACAAACAGCGAGCGATTAGCAAACGATTGTGTAGGACCTACCATTCCTACACTGCAGGTAATTCCGACTTTTATGACATAAAGCGTTTGATCGCTATCGTTTTGCTCTTGCAAAAGATACGTAATAAGCCTGCCGGTTTTATTAAACGTGTCTTCGCTACTACCATAAACTAATTTGTAAGTCCACGTGTTCTTCGAGAATTTAATTTTCAATGGAAAATAACGAGCTTATATTCAATTATGGTTCGACTTATTCAGATTGTCAAACCCATATGAACGTTATTGTTTTAAGGAGATAGCTTCGTTTTCTTTATTGTTTTTATGTAAGGTTGGTAGTCAATTACTTTATGAATGGGCTAAGGTTCGGTGGGCATGCCTAGTGTATTTGTTAAATAAGATTAGCTTACCTACGTAACAATCTTTAGTCTATTGCAAACAATATCTAACATTCTACAATTAAATGTTATTATATTAAGATTTGTCTGCTCGTTCATAACTATACCTACCTGCTCCTGCTATTGTTTCAAATACCTACTTTGTGTAAACTAAGCAATGTTTAGAAAATTAACTGCTAAAGTGACACGTCACTGGTGCAAAACAAATTGTTATTTAAATTCAAAGAAAGAGGAATTTAATCCGACTGCGGAGAAGCAATAAATTTTTCAAAATAATTCGAATGTTTTTATTACGTATCCCATGAAAACATAAAATTTTGTTATTGTTAAAATTCCAATGGCCGGTATAATATTATTAAACTTTCCTACTAAGATGAATGAGGTCTCAGTTGGACATCGGGAATCTCAGGACTCAATAGGTACTTGCTGGTCACCAGTCCGACATTGAGCATTCGGCCAAAATGACAATAGGCTATTCTGATTTGTGAAGTTTTAACCCACGCAAAAACATTGGTTCCTCCTACTGTTAGAAAAGCGTTCTTTGGAATATCAATATTCTGTTGTAAATTCATGTTACAGGTTACAAACTTTTGAAGCACATAGCATAGCATTTGTAAACAATTTAAGTATCAAACTTTGGTAACTTAGTTGGCAGAACAACATGACCTTTAAACTGTTGTTACTAAACAATAACAATGGCAAATTAAATGTTATTGATCTTCATTTTGGTGTTCATAAATAACTGAGCAAGTTGTAGTTGCTATTTATAGAAGAGTAGAGTTCATTTTGCTTTGTGATTCTTAAGTTTATCTGTTGGAATTCTTAAGCTCTCCTACGTTCCCTTCCAAGAATACGAAGGTTGATTCTGAAATGGAACTGTCAACAGCCTGCGTGGGTCTGTAGACAATTTTGATCTAAGATAAACTTGATTGATTTTCTCAGAATGTAAGAGTTATTAGGAGTAAATAAATCTTATTACCTTTGCGTATTAAAGCAATATGAAATTGAAGGCCATTTGTCATTTTCTGATTAAGAACTTGTGGTTATTTTTATGCTGGAATTAAGACGACAAGGTATATGAACATGAATATGCAGTAGTGTATCCGATATGAACAACGGAATTTTTGCACTGGAAGTGCGTTTTTTTTTAACGGTGGTCTCGAGTTTGACCAATATCCTGGCTGATGGTAAGCGATGATGAGTTCTACGGTGAAGCAATTTAAGGGTTAATTCTATCAACAACAAACCTGGCTTCCTGACTCTAGAATAAGCTATAGCCTGCATTTCCCGTAAGGTTATAAATAATAGGCAGAAGTGCACCTCTAAAAAGCTTCAGTATTTTATTTCATGGTTGCGTTGTCATGAACAACGTTTCCTAGAATTCAATCACATTCGTTTTTTTCTACCCGTAAGTAGTGAGTGTTTAGACTTAACGATGAATAATGGATTACTATAAATATTGTGACTTATATCCAAAAGTACGCATAAACGACTCATAAGTACTACCTTGAATATTGATTATACTGTTAACTGCAATTAAATGTAATAAAGCAGGTTTTTAAAAGAAACGTTAAACGTTCATTATGCTGCTTTTTTATTTTAGGTACACGGGAGACTTTTAATTAATTGGCGTATTAACAGGTGTTGAAACTTTTTAATATGAACAGAATAACGGTTTCGAAAGACAGAAGTCTTTGAAAATATGCAATAATGTGATAGATATGTACCTAACCAAATCATAAACATCTTATGGGCCTCCTCCCAGCGTCGCCGTATTGACCGGTCCCGTGTGTCTCGTATCGAGCGGATTCCCGTAACCTTCACCAGGTCATCGGTATACCTAGTGGGAGGCCTTCCAACGCAACGGCTTCCGGTTCGCGGTCGTCATTCCAGAATTTTTCTGCCCTATCGGTCATCCGTTCTGCGAGCAATGTGTCAATTCTTCGTCAATTATGTCGGTAACCCTGGTTCTCTTGCGGATCTCTACATTTCTGATTCGATCACGCAAGGAACCTTCTCGCATAGCCCTCTCTTTTGCACTCTGGGTGACTGTAAGCTTTCTGATGAGATCCATTGTGAGCAACCACGTCTCAGAGCCATCTAGGTCACCACTGGCAACACATATTGCCGGGCGATCACGGCCTACTGTGCACATTTTTACCACAGTTTGGGAGCAAAAAAACCGTGATAAAGGCGATACCCAAGCCTATCACAGAGGCCGTGCTCGGCCGGCTGGTCATAGACTTTCGACATGAGACACTGTGGTAAGTTGGACAAGTAGATACCGCGCAACTTCTCAAATGCCGCCGCCAGCTGAGTCAGATTTGACGGTTGCCTAACCAAAATTTTTTTGTACTGTTTATGTTTATTTGCTAACTGATAACATTGCTTTTGTTTACAAACCACACAGATAAATAAAGAAAGAAAAGTAAGAAAAAAATTAACAGAAGGTTTTTTTTTGTTAATAATCCCGTGCGAGACCAAAAAGGCTCCTATCTCAACATTTGCAGCGATATTTAAAAATGAGTAATACCTAATGCTGCGCTGATATTCTGAAAGGTCCCACTGTTGCCAACCAGCTATCTTTTCTAATATATTCGTACGGTAACAAGTAACACAGGCCGCGGTTTGTGACAGAGGCATACAAACAACGTTCCATGCCACTTTGTAAGTTTTAGTGAGCGCTAGATTCCTGACATTGCGGTGTTTGTCAGTTGGACAGAATTTCTTATCTGCAAGCTTTATTTTGCTCTATGCCTATTCAGATTTTCTCGAAGAAAAACCACATAACTTTTACAAAAAAATACACCGACTTCCAAAAAAACACTACAAAGTGAATAATAACTTTAATTTCAGAAATCGGTGTTCCAGTTTTTGTTTCTTTGTTTTTTGACACCGACTTCCGAAATTGAATTTGTTTTACTCTTCTTTATATTTTTATGGAAGTCGGTTGTATTTTTTTGTAAATAAAGGTTTTTATTATTCACTTTTTACCCGACTGCCGAAGGAGGGTTATGTGTTTATCAGTCTATGTATGTATGTTTGTTCCTATGTGGCGTTCTAGAGACCAAACCCGTTGGCCAATTTTGATGATTTTTACGTCAATCAATTCCACTTAACCCTGCGAATACTTAAGGAATACGTAAGGTTAAGTCAAGATTGGATAATAGAAAAATGGCGGATTTTGGGCGCCATATTGTGGGCGACCAAATTTTTTCTTCATCCAAACCTATCGTGTGGGGTATCAAAGTAAAGGGTTTTAAGAGCTGATTTCAAAAACATAAAACACTTATATGTTTAAATGTACCTACCTGATTCTAAACAAAAGAACTAAAAAGTTGTAAATAAAAAACGTAAATTCAAAAAATCTAAAAAACCCGACTGCTTCAAAAGCGAACTAAAAAGACGTAAACAAGATGAAAATCTTGCTGTGCAGTCGGAGGATACATCTGGTTTCGGTCAGCCAGATCGTGAATATGTATGTCGGGTTTTGCAGATTTTTTGAATTAACTTTTTTTGTTGTGGTACCTCATGAGCAAGTTTAATAGTAAGGTACCTATAATGCACAAAGTTATGCAAGAATAGATTACCCGAATAACATAAAACTTGAATACAACCGGTGAAATGAGAGTGTACCAGGGTAATATTAATTTGCCGTTGTTTATTGAAGAGTTTTGTAGTATATCTCAGAAGTTCTTCATCAGATCTTCAACCATTTAAATGGGAACACATATGAAGCACTAGCTTTCAAATAAAAAAAGAATCATCAAAATCGGTTCACCTAGGAAAATGTTCTGAGGAGACAAATAAAAAACCAGTCGAATTAATAACCTCCTCTTATTTGAAAAACACACTAAATAGTTTAACCATCATCTATAGCCAGACTTCATCCACAGCTGATCAAAGGATTCTCTTTTTTTGCTAGTCGCCACGCTCCTTATGTGTAAAAGAAAAATCAAGTGAATTAATCTAGCCTTTAGGCGACTGTCACAATTGAAACTACTGGTTGCCGCGAATTTCAGAACCAGAAATGGTTCTTGTCCTGAATTTGTCAGAAAACAGAAAGTTAAATCACAAGTTGTGTTTCGCTTTATCGATATACTACTTTAACGCTATACGAGTATTCGTCTTTTCGTTCTCAGTGTTAGAATATTCTTTGCAGACATAAATCTAATTACATTACTCAAGTCTCAAATCTTCATGACAACCAAACCTGCCACTTTTTGATACACACTTTAAGAACATATTATCTACTATTTACTTACCTATGAAATAAAATGTTTCCATTGTCTTTGCCAACATTTTTTGTAAAGTTTGTACAGGTCAATAATTAGAAAATTTTCTAGATTTCCGTTGACGTCCGATGCCGATAACACTAAATGAAACTGCTCAAAGTTTACAGTTTAACATCCTTTTTTGACACGCGAAGTACTACAGTAATAAGTGTTGTATGTTGATTTATGTCTGTGTTGCAGACTATAAATCTAAGTGCTACTAACAATGGTCTCATAACAATTCACTGTTTTTATGAAATGAAGGTGCTATAAAGGGCGCTTTTACGACCGGTCGTGTCAAGCTATACAAACTCGTATCTATGGTTAAGAATCACTTTACAGACTTTACATGAACTTTATTATCGGTTCAGCTCTTGCGAGTTACTTCGCCTGTATGATAGTTAAAAATTATCCCACGGCACAGATAATATAATACTAGCATACAGATGCCTCATCCCATACAAAGAAACCGTGCCACGTAACTCGCGTTTTTCATCTGATTATACCGATTATTTATTGTAAATCGATCGCGTTCGGTTCCGTTCCATGGCGATAGATAGATAAATAAATCAAATAATCAGTATAATCAGTACAGTACGTCGGGACAATTTCTTTGTATAGGATGAGACCCCACGATATCTATCTACCAGGATAAAAAATTTCCTATGTCGTCGGGAGATGAATGTCTGGAAGAACTAGGCAAAGGCCTTTGGCCAGGAGTGGGACGGCAACGGCTAGACAAAAAGAAATAAAAATGTCAACCAAATCATAATCTACCGCTGTGTCAAGTTTTATCGAAATTCATATTATCTGAGGAATGATTGACTTTAACAAACATCCAGAGATGAAGATACAGACTTACATTATAGGCATTATTGGTCAGATAAAAGGATATTAGTAAGATTATAGTATATTTTGCGTTATTTATTACCAAGTCTATGCTTGCATCATTACCGATGAATTTAGACTACTGGAATGCGAGTGATAATTGAGTGTAGCTCTGAGTGCTGTCACTACAGTATACTTATGCAAATGGAGTTTCATGCTAGTGGCACTCGCTGAAATGTCATGAACGTAGCTCTGTAGTATTCCCTAAACTTGTTATGTATTGGGTTAATCCATATTGAAATTTATTGGGCCTTAATTGTTATCGACATTGATATCCAAAGCTTATCATTTTTATTTCAGTGAAATATTAATCCTTTGATACAAAATATTTCAATTCTACGTTTGATTGATTGATTTTTTTGATCATACAACACGGTGATATTTGCGTGGGCGTATGATGGTATTGTTCTGGTCCATTGAATCGTGATTGAGGAACATTGATACAATATCTATACCGCTTGGAAACATAGCAATCGGAATAACCAGTAACATCTGTTTTCGGCTTTGACCTCTGAATCTTCGTCCATCGTTCCATTGCGTCATGCATGATTAGTTTGGAAGTTCTCCAGTTGTGGTTTCGTTGATTTTTTGCGAACAGACGAAAATTCACGATACGAGCGCAAAAAGCTTGTTAAACAAACTGGACGTGTTTCGTTTTTGTATTTCGTACACTGTGTTAGGATAACGTAGATACAGTGGTTAGTTTGCATATACAAAATGGGGTGTTACGTTACAAACAGGGTTTTGTAAATTAAATAGGGTTCATTTGTCGATCATTTTAATAGCCAAGGATTATTATTCCCTGCTGAATTCTATGTTTCCCTATAACTATAGATAACCCGAGAGTCTTCAAGTTTCGATGGAACAGGTTACTTGTGGGCAAGCGTTCACCATGCTCATCATTGCTTACCGGCTGAGATTCGTGACTACAGGCTATACAGGGGTCGCCAAAAGACCGCGGTCCGGGTCCGGACCGCGGTCCGACCTATTTTGTGCGGACCTATCCAAGGTAGATTCCAACATCATTTCAGCCGAAAGACGTCCACTGCTGGACATAGACCAAGTGTCGCCACATTGACCGGTCCCTTGCGTTTCGCATCCAGATAATTTCCAAGATGAACTTTCTGATCAACATCTCCAAGATTTAATGACAATAGCCGGCACTAACATTAGTTTGTCTAAATTTTGGACGGATAGTTCAAGGCAAACTATTTTTCACGATAATATATGAAAAAAAACTTGGTTTATTATTTAATAAAATATTTATAATGCTCGGGGAGGGGATAGTTAGCTTTACGGACCGCGACGGGCATATTAATTCTAAGGAACGTAATTGGTGACCTCTGGGCTAGAGTTTGGTTGCTAGTTATTCCCGAAAACTGATTTACTGGATGTTTCCAGATACTTGTAAATTCTATTTAGTCCATTCAAAACATATACGTTCCATTTTCATAACTTCCATTAAGGATTGCCGTCACACGCCCTGACAACAGACTGCGTAGCTAGATAACACAGTTAAGATTTAATCCATATGCTAAGTGAGGAAATTCTTACTGCGATATTCCATTGTGCCTAGTTTCCTGACGGTTGTAATTCGATTTTCATTTAGCTACGTGCGCAGTTTGAATTTCTCATAACTGTTTCTATCCTATTCTAGTCGATTATTCGTTAAGGTTTTAATTGATTTAACTTACCAAAAATAATACCTTGCCTAACCTTAATTGAAAATGTTTGCTAAAAAACAAATGCTAGGACTAATATAGTTTTTTATAGAGATGAATGGACAAAAACTGAATGGTTTAGTAACTCTTTATTCGGTAGAATGTATGATACCCTGAAAAACCATAAAGACCTATTGTAACCTACTACATTCTGACAAATAAACTTTTCTTTCTTTCTTTTATTGGTACCAGACAATACGAAATTCTGTCAGTGATTTTTATCATAAAGTCCAAAATAAATGAGATTGACTTAGGCCCAGTTTTTTACCAGTAGTTAACTCAACCAATGGTTAAATATGCTAACCAATGGTTTCAAAATTCGGTAAAACGCGTTTATTCGTCAATAGTTAGTCTAAAAAATGTCAAATAATCAACTGTCCAACTTATTTAACCATTTGGCCTCAACTGAAAAAAAGGTGTTTTACTGAAATTTGCAACAATTGGCTAGTATATTTAACCAATAGTTAAGTAAACTACGGATCAAAAAACTGGGCCTTAAGCTAACGAAATGTCACGTGGTCATTTCCATAATAATATGAAGTTTAGACAATCGGTGTTGTTGGTAGAATGCCCCTGAGCCACTTAAAGTCAAAAAGAAACGCACCACGAGATCGAAGATAGAAGGTAGATACCCGAATGACTTGTAGAACAACAAAACTCGTATACTTAAACCAAAAGTTTAATTACCGGAATACTAATTGTGTTTATCACTGTGTGTCGGCTGAGGGCTGACAGGCAGACGGGAACGAGGGGCAAGTAGTGAAATATTCCACCCGTGGCCGGATTTATACAAAATACGCCGCAGAGTGACTTGAAAAGAATGACACGACTTCTTTATTCTGTATGCGATCGTCGTTAGAGACTGGAATACTAAAGATGCTATTTTTGTTTCGTGTTTTCGTGATGAAAAACATCAGCGGTGGTTCTTGTGGTACTGAGGTAGGCTTTTATGCAAATTCAGTTGGCTTTGAATATGATAAGAAATTTTTATTCATTAAAATAGGTAGTAAAGAAATAAGAAGCTGTTACAACAGTTACCGTTGGAAGTCCCTTTGGCGTTTATAAACTGCCTGATGCCCGCTTGCAGACTTACAAAATAATCTCTTATTTATAAATTACTAGCTGCCCCACGCGGCTTCGCTCCCGTCAACGGGCTACCTACCTACCGATTTACCCTACCTAGCCTACCCTACCTATACTACATACATGATTTTAGCGAAACTTTAACCGCTTGCGCAGCGCACGCAACCGAAGCTCTCAAAAAGGAATAATTTTGCCCGTTTTTGCAACATTTTTCATTTGTGCTCCGCTCCTATTGGCCGTAGCGTGATGTTTTTTAGCCTATAACCTTCCTCGATAAATGGACTATCCAACACAAAAATAATTTTTCAATTCGAACCAGTAGTTTCTGAGATTAGCGCGTTCAAACAAACAAACAAGCTCTTCAGCTTTATAATACCAGTATAGATGATTCATATTTATAAGTACTTACTCACTATACAAAGAAGTTATACCTGCACTTTTACGATAGGCTCTGGTAATGGAAGACCAATTATTATTACTTGTTACATAAACTCCAAGTGGGCAATAAAATAAAGGTTTCAGTGTCCACCTTTCTTCCATAAAACCGACCAGGAAAATAGCACAATATCATTAGGTCAAAGTCGTAACATTTGAGAAGCGATGAGGCGTATAAGGGCGGTTCATATCGACGGTAAGAACCTGTTGAGCAGACTCACAAATGTTCTCCGTTGAGAAAGTAGCGATAATTGGCGCGTGGCAAATGGGACACGCGGTTTATAAGGAAAGTCTTGAAAATTTTGATCGCGTCATTTGTAGGAGTATCTTTTTGCATTTCTTTTTGTTTACTGGGGAAACTTTTTAAAAGGAGCCTGGACTTTTGAGGAAAAGACCAGGGAGTGTGGGATTTTTACCTCACTAAAATCACCCCGGTGATCACCATCAGCACGTAGAAGAGACCCCGTGACCTCTCAAAAGGCCACCCCTGAGCGCCTGTTACGTCTGTGCAACGCCTATTAGGGTACATCCCTGGGAGTTAGAGCAAATCCCTGGGGTGGAGTATCTAGTATTGCCCTGTTATTTGGTTTTGGAGTATTCGTGAATGTGAATTTGGCATAACTTATGTTATTTTTTTATTTCGTACCGGTATTACATACGTAAACTCATGCCTATTACTTATGGGGGTAGGTAGAAACTACAGAACGTCATCTGCTACAATCCTTGTATATTCCTATTTTACGTTCATGCATCGTACGAGTAAATACTATTACTTATTACAAGCTTTTATTTAATTTCTTTCACCTGTCCCGCAGCTGAATTGCACAAGTGATTTCTGCAAGGGGCAATCGACCAATCACATGCGAGATAAATGACGCGATGTGGATTTCCGTCTGTGTGATTGGTCGATTTGATAGTGGTCAAACCTTGCGCCTTGCCGAATTCACTTACGCAATTCGGCTGCCGGTGTCTATAAGCAAATTTTGCAAGTTAAATTTGTCTCACTTGCCAATGTCCGATTGAGCTGTTTGGCATAATGTTTGTTTTTCGTGAGATTGCATTTTTTTATAAGAAAGGTAAGTAAAAAAGTTTGTTAGTTTATCTATGCTGTCAAAGTGTTTAAAAATAATTTTATCCTTCACAAACGGTACATAGCAACAACGTTATGATAATTTGACAAAATATATTGTGTATGTCAGTATCATTGTACAGTCTCACACTGTACACGTTTTGCTGACGCGGTGCCTCGCACCTTACGTGCGTCATTTCATTACTATAAAACTACATAACTTACATAAAATCACTGAGTGCAATCACCGCAACGCGGTGACCAACATTAGAGAACGGAATCGCCAAACAGTACTACTTTTGTAACGTATTAGCATAATAAACATAGTGGGAAACAAGTGATCTTTTCTCTGCGTACTCCAACCAACAACTCTGCAAGTGTACACACTGTACAATCATAATTTCTTGAAAAGAGGAAAATGCTGTTTCGTATAGGAAAACCTATATATTTTTCCTATAGATATTTTATGTTTTCACTGAAGAAGAATATTGTGACAACACTCACTTTATAAGCTCTGAAAGCGTCCGTTATTTACTTTGCTTCGCTTTTAATTTAACTTCATTTTGTTCGTAATATTAATGCATAAATATTTTATTTAAACTCGAGCGTTGCGACTTTAAGTTACTTGTGAATAAAATACAGATTCACAGATTGGTAAAACGGGGTACCTACTTACCTAATATTTTTCAGCTTAAAAAAAGTCGATCTGCCTAGACTTTGTCCAGCTATATTGGCGTCGGCTTCCATTCTCATTGGATTCAGCTGAGTACCAGTGTTTTACATGGAGCGACTGTCTATCTGACCTCCACAACCCAGTAACTGGGTAACACGATACCCCTTGACTAGCCTGGTGTCAAATATTGGGCTTCTGACTAACCGTAACGACTATCAAAGATCTTCAAATTACAGCCGGGATCAACGGCTTCACGTGCTTGCCGAGCAACAGAAGAAACTGGTTATGTAATACATGGTCACCCGTCCACGGACCGACCTCGGCAAGCGTTGCTTAACCTTGAAGATCGACCCACAGGGCTGTTAATATTTAGCCACGAGCTGTCACATGTCGTCGAATTTTTGTTCTAGGACATGCCGGTTTCCTCACGATGTTTTCCTTCACCGTTTTGAAAGCAATGGTAATGAAATAATTTACACAAAGTAAAGCGCCTGCTTGGGTCCGAACCCACGATCTACAACTTGTATGACAAAAAAAAGGAATCTTGATAGTTTTTGGGAAGTTTTCGGCATATCAAAAACGTGTCATTGTATTTTTGAGGCCAGAATCTGGATATTTGCCCGGTTGATGACAATAGGGTCTCCCCGTATTTCACAGGACACAAAATTCGCGGAAATAGGAGCAATTTTTGAGTACACCTCCACCCAACCTTTCGGGAAATACGGGCATGGTGTTCTGTTATATTGAAGTAGACCTTCTAACATCTATTAAACAGAATCGCCAACACAAATCAGAGCGACTATTAAAAACAAGTTAAAAAAACTAACACAATGGCGGCACCTATTCAACTTTTAATAATAGCGCCTTCGTTAGTTGAACTATTTAATAGACCTAATTACAGACTGCTACTGTCACGCTAATTACTGCTACGAAGAACTTGATAAATGGGTTGCAGTATTTCATACTTCATTTGCCAATATAGGTCAGGTGTGCTAGAGGTGGTCGCGGATAAATTTGAAAAAGAGTTACCGCGGCCCTGACACAAGCAACTGAAGGAACACGGGTAGGTTTAACCATCATTTTTCCAGCTCAAAATTATCGCAGAATTATTGTGACAAATTGTATATATTATATAATTATTTGTATAATAATATATTTATTATTTGTATATAATATGTGGCTGTTGAAAATTCATTCAACCAATCACAGCAGATAACGCGTACTTGACAATTTGGAAAGGCGTGTCAGTAAAAGTCTGCATGCCCCTTCCACTTCACCCAGAGCGGGAGAAGTCATTGGACGATATCCCACCCAAAAAAAAAATGTATGCTAGAAGTACTTCGAAAGTTTGGCACACTTTTCATAAATTTTTGATTTTTTTTTCAGCAAATATAGGCTCGCACTTGACCACTCTCTCACCTGATGTTAAGCGATGATGTGGTCGACGGTATAGCACGCTTGCCTACAAGTAACCTATTCATTCTTGATTAAAGACCCCGAGACTTAAATCTCGACAACTTTAAATATTACTCATATTTAAAAATACACTTTGCAAATACGCCATCCGCTATTCCTATTGCTGTGAAAGTACCCCCATATTATAATGATTGCCGCTCCAAATAGCCTTATAAATGAGTTGCAGTATTTAATTTAGTAACTTTTGGAAACGTGGGTCAGGAAAATACGCAGAAGCCCTTGGAAAGTTTGGTACACTTTTCATAGTAATGTTTCTAGTTTCTAGAATTCTTTAAAAGAACTCTTGAGTTGTGCAGTTTTGAATTTCTTGCATTCCTATGAAGACCTAAGAGTAAGGCGTCGCCCGAAAGCGAAAATTGACGACGCCTTAAGCAATTAGCAACCACCTTTTATTAAGGCAAGTAGCAATGTGGGTGACGCATCCCCTATATTCCTGAGACGGATTCCTCAATATTATAATGATTGCCGCTTCTATCTTTATAAATGAGTTGTGATTTATGAATATAGAAAAAGCGGGACAGGTGTGCACTTGGGAAGCACTTGGGAAGTGTAGCACATTTTTCATATACATATTTTTAATTTCCAGACTGCTTTAAAGGAATCTTATACTATGGAGTTGTAAACTTTTTGCATTCCTTGAAAGACTATAGGTACCTTAGGGTTATGCAACTTCGAACCATCTTTTTAAACCTGGTCGCAATGTGAGTGACGAGTCTCAATATTTCTGTGACGGTATACCCATTGTAGTAATGATTTCCGCCCCAAATAGCATTTAAACGAGTTGCAGTATTTCATATTTTATTTATGAATATATAGAAAAGTGGGTCACGTATACTGAAGCACTTGGAAAGTTTGGTACACTATTTTATAAAGATTTTATTAGTTTCTAGACCCTTTGAAGGGTTTATGGGCTCAGAAGTTGCGAACTTGTGGCATTTCTTAAAGACTATAGGTACCTAAGGACTATGCAGTTAGCAATATCCTGTGAGTGACTGAGTATTGCATCCCCAATGTCCTTTTGACAGTATCCCCATTTCCCGAACATTGTAATGGTTGCCGTTCCAAATATCTTTATAAATGATTTGCAGTATTTCATATTTCATTCAAAGGGAAAAGTGGATTAGGTATGCTGAAGCACTTGGAAATTTTGGTACACTTTTTATGAAGTTTTTCCTAGATTCTAGACTGCTTGAAGGGTTTATGTGCTCGGAAATTGTGAACTTGTTGCGTTTTTTGAAATATTAACCTAACGGTTATGGCATCTTAGTACTTGAGTGCTAGGCTCAGTGTTGCTGGTGTCACTTTCAATATGGGCGCACGGTTGGCGCGGTGTTTGAGCGATTGACTGCTGCACTGCGTGTCGCGGGTTCAATTCCCGGACGGAACAAATATTTGTATGACCTACAGATCGTTTTTCAGGCTCTGGGTGCTGTGTATGTGAGTTTATATGTTTGTAAACGCACCCACGATACAGGACGGAATTCCTAGTGTGGGGCAAAGATTAAAAAAATAAAAATAATCTTATCTAATATTTTTCTAGATTTTCTTTTTGTCCAGCAACGTAAAAAGGTATTGAGACTATTCATATTTTGTCGAAATATTGCCTACAATATTGTTAAGATTTCATTTTTCTGTACCTTCTGTGCAAGAATTTAATGTTGAAAAACGAATTGTTTATTCAGAGTTTATCGCTATTACGTACCTATGCACTACCTACGATTTATGTAAACGACACTTCATTTGAATTCCTATGAAATGTAATGCAAATGCGTGCATGTTGAATTTAATTTTAAGCGACTTTCCAAAAAGGAGAGGCAAAGAGGTTCGACTTTATGTTTGTTTAATTTTTTTTATATATGTTCACCGTTGTTTCCGTCCATTGTAGACTGATTTCGTAAATTCTTTTTTTGTTCGAATGATTATGTTCCGAAATTGGTACAATTTTTATTTTTATATGGTGAAGATCTGATGAAGAACTTCGGAGGTATACAACAGAACTCTTCAATAAATAGTGGCAAATCATGCGATTGCAGCAACCCCGAGAGGGTTGCTGCAATCGCATGTCTGTATATTGTTTATACCATTTCATAACATAACATCACGCCAGTACGCTCTAAAGGGGTATGTAGATGTGTGCAGTTCACCTTGGTACACTCTCATTTCAGCGGTTATGTTCAAGTTTCAAGATATTCGGGTAATCTCTTCTGGCTTTACCAGTATCTGTTCGGCCAGTCTAACCGGAAGACGTTGCTTTGGAAAGCCTCCCACTGGGTGGAACGATGACCTGGTGAAAATTGCAGGGATCCGCTGGATACGAGACGCATGGGACCAGTCAATGTGACGACGCTTGGGGGAGACCTATGTCCAGCAGTGGAGGTCTTTCAGCTGACAAGGGTCACTGTATGCAACGGGTTGTGCTTCTACAGAATATCCTAACGAAACCATGACTCCTACTCCTACCATCGATCCCAGTATTTTATTCGAAAGACAGAAAGAAAAAACCTTTGAAATTGAATATTTACGTAATTGTCACGATATTGCGTGCCGAGTGTCGACGCGGCACTGAGCTTGTCTCGTTTACATAACTAGGTGTCGGTCGTGTCAGCTTTGGACGAACAAACATTTGTTTTATGAATCCAGAAAAGGGGAGATTATTCGATTTTTATGTACACCCGCGGATACAGCGAGGAGTGGAAATATTCATATTTTATGGATGTGTTATGGACTGAAAACCGGATCGATTTTATGGAATAGATACCGCGCATATATTGGATCACTTCTAGTTGCTTTGCTTTCAAAGCAAGGGTAACGCAAACCGAATCCGAGATCCCAAATATTATTGATATTTCATAGATAACTAAGATAATGACAGCTTTGCAAGATTCCGGTCGCAGCCAATTAATTGCTATGTGTGATATATAATCCAATCATTATCCAATCGGAAAGTTTTCTGTTTACAGCAAATATTACTACTAAACGTTGCTTTTTAATCAAGTCACAAACAAAGACAAACAAAGTATCCATCTCTTTTGAAACAAACCAATATGTCTTGCGTATGAATAAAGAATCTGTTGATTTTCTCCCTGACTGCATCACACTATGACTACTTATGTATTGGATATTTATGTAAGTTTTACAATTAGTCACTAACCAACTTCAAGTCTTCTTTATTTATTTATGTACACACAAAACACTTAATCGAGAAAATAAATAAAACAGATAGAAGAGCACAAAGGTGCTGCTTATTTCAATAGAAATTTCTTCCAGTAGACCTGCAACAGGAAAGTTGGATGATATACGAAGACACAGTGTGTAGATGGAAATAAGAAAACTTATAAAAAATCTTTTTTACAAAAAAAATACAACCGACTTCCAACTAAAAACACTACAAAGTGAAAAATAACTTTCTTTTTCGAAGTCGGTGTCTTTGGTAGGTACCAATTTTTTTTCGTTATGGACACCGACTTCGAAAAAGAAAGTTATTTTTCACTTTGTAGTGTTTTTAGTTGGAAGTCGGTAGTATTTTTTTTGTAAAAAAGATTTTTTATTTTTCACTTTTTAGTTGTACCTATTAAGCAACTTGCCTTTAGTGAGGTACTTATAATGCCAGAATAGATTATCCGAATGCCATGAAACTTGATCATAAACGGTGAAATGAGAGTGTATCAAGGTGAACTGTACACATCTGCGTACCCCTTTAGAGCGTACTGGCTTGATGTTATGTTATGAAATGGTATAAACAATAAACAGACATGCGGTTGCAGCAATCCCGAGAGATTTGCCGTCATTTATTGAAGAGTTCTGCTGTATATCTCCGAAGTTCTTCATCAGATCTTCACCAAATTAAAATGGGACCAATTTCAAAACATAATCTAACAAACAAAAAAAGAATTTTCAAAATCGGTCCACAATTGACGGAGATATCGGTGAACATACACAAAAAAAAAAACATACAAGAAGTCGAACATTTTTGGTAAGTCGGTTAAAAATAGACTAACAACTATACAACTATAATAATATATAATAATTACAATATGGTGGTCTTTCAGTCAAGAGTGAATAGGACTTCTAGGCAAGCATGCCTCATCATCGACCACATCATCGCTTACCATCACACACCATCAAGTGAGATAGTGGTATCTATAATAATAAAAAACACTACAAAGTAAAAAATAACTTCAATTTCAGATGTCGGTGTAACTGTTTTCGTTTCTTTTTTTTAGACACCGACTTCCGAAATTTAAGTTATTTTTAGTTTGTAGTGTTTTTATTTGGAAGTCAGTTGTATTTTTTTGTAAAAAGCCTTTTTATTTTTCACTTTTTAGTTGTGGTACATAATGGACCAGTTCTATAGGCTAGGTACCTATAATGCCCAGAGTGATGCCAGAATAGATAAAACCCAATAACATGTAACTTAAAAAAAAACCGGTGGAAAGCGGTAAAGAGCGTACCAGTGTGATGTTATATTATGAAATGGTGTAAACAATAAACAGACATGCGATTGCAGCTATCCCGATTGATTTTCCTTCATTCATAGTAGAGTTCTGATGTTTATCTGCGAATTTATTCATCAGATCTTGATGAAAATGGAACCACATGACAAGCACCAACCTTCAAGTAAAAAGAGTATTATCGTAATCGGTTTACCTAGTAAAAAGTTCTAAGGTAACACACATTAAAAAAAAATACAGTCGAATTGATAAACTCCTCCTTTTTAGGAAGTCGGTTAAAAAATAAACTTCACATAATTCACCCTCTATCGCGAATCATGTAATGAACAATTCCCTGAAATTAATTAATTTTCTGTAGATAATGCCTAATACCTAATTAAAACACCCAGAGCATAGGTATCTAGGTCACAATAAACGAACAAATAACCTACATTATTGTGGTGTGGAATGTTACTTCATACCGACAATATTTATTGAGGAAATCTTCTCGGGAAATCTTCTAGAAGTTTCTTCGTACGTGCTTTTAATAAACATTTTATAAATGGAATGAACAATTCTCTCTAAGATTTATCTTTTATACTGTATTTTGCACACACACGTTATTAACATTTGTCTTGCGATTTTGTATAACTATGGTAGTTACAAATATAGGGGGTACATCTTTCTGTAATTCGTTGTTTTATTAGAGGTTATACGTAGGTTGTAGATTTATATTCTTGTAAATAAATATCGCTGCATATGCTGAGATAGGAGCCTTTTCGGCCTGTTGCCGAACGCACTGGGTCCTTTTTTTACCCGACTGTGGGAGGGTAATGTTTTTCGAGCGTTTGTGTGTAAGTACGTATTTCCGCTTCTTCCGTAGTCCGGGTTCCGAAGTCAACAAGGAACCCTTATAGTATCGCCATGTCCGTCTGTCCGTCCGCAGCTTAGCTCAAAGACTCTTAGTACTAGAAAGCTATAATTCGGCATGGATATTCATATTACGACAAAGTGGAAAAACAAAATCATGAAAAAATAATTGTACCTCCTGTACACGTATAGTGGGAATGTTTTTTTCTCGTTTATCCCATGGTGTGGGGTTGTCGTCGGATAGGCCATTTTAAATATTACGTGTCTGTGAAAATCGTTTTTCGATTCAGGAATGCTTTTGCGTAAAATTAAGCTTTAAATGGCAATTTTTTGTTAGAATTAAGTGTGCCAGCTAAATGGATGCTTTTGGATATTTGAAAATATTCGTGGCAGTAGTAAATATAATGAAATTAAATCGACCAACTTATAAAATGTACAAGGAAAAGTATAATTTGTATATTGCTGTATGGGGACAGTTTTCGAACGAAAAAGTTAATTTTGTCCCTTCGTTAGAACAATGTACGGTGCTGTAATTGTTTATGATCGTTAGTAATGTTACCTATTTATTTTGGTGAATGTAGCTGTTTATACTGAACCCTCTGAGCGCGAGTCAGACTCGCACATAGCCGGTTTTTTAAAATAATGATTTTGATACGCGGTTTTCATTTCGATATATCGAAAGAAAAATGTCCACATCGACATTCTTTCGACAAGCCTACAATAGATATCTAAATACACTGCAGTGCATAGTTCGTTGCACCATCTACGCTTGACCCGTTCGAAGTGGGCCCACACAGCTAATGCCACTTAACAGCACAATGGAACGAGGCTCGACTCCATACGAGCACTTACTGATGTCTGGAGGACTCCCTCCATCGGCTTCGATTTGTTTGAACAACTATTCCGATCAATAACCAGGTTTAAAGTCGTGAACATCTTTGGAAAAGTCATATGAATATAAGTGGGTATTACGCGGGATTCATTACCCATACGAAAGATACCAACTAGGAATCTAGGATATACCGAGATTCCCAGGTCTACTTTTCATTTTCTTATCAATCGACTACTGCTCAATTTTTTCAAACCTGTAGTTGTGTAGCTACGGGGATTCCCGTGTCTTGGCATAATTTATTTAAGCATAATGTTTTTTATTATGGCATAACATTTTCGCATATCTTTTATTAGCATAATAATACTGTGGCGTAATAATAATTAAGCATAATGCAAAGGTTAACATAACTAACTGTCTTTGGTATAATTTGTTTTGGCATAATTTGGAGATATATAATTTTTTAAGGTATAATTCGTCATAATAATTTATCCATATCTTCCCGTGGTTGTCGTAAAAGGCGACTAGGGGAAGCACCAGAGAATGGGCAGCAGCTTTCTCTGTGCGTTTTAAGAAAAACTGCGATCGCCAACCAGCCTGCCAAGCGTGGCGATTACGGCAAACCCCCTTTTTGGGTGAGGCCTATGTCCAGCAGTGGACGACTTTTGGCTGATATGATGATGATGATGAAAAATTTTATGTTGATGAGAGTGTTCTTGTGTTGGTTAGGAGTCAATCCCTCCCCTGGTGGGTTATCGCATTGTCGATGGGGAGGCATCGCGGCTGAGGATTGGAGGCCGCGGCGGGAGAGGAGTATGGCGGTGCGTCGCTTTCCCCGACTTACGCGGCCTAGACTGGGTCGCTACGTTCTGATGGAGGACGAGGTATGGCCGCAGGGGTGGAGGAGTGAAACCGACACTCAGCTTTGGCCGCTCTACCTATCTTCTGCGGCTGAAAAGTGGTAGGCGGCGGGCCCACTGTCCTGAACCGTCACGGGGGGACCAAGGGTGCCATACACGGGGTCAGATGGCGCCCATGTGCTAGTTTGGTGCCGGAGGAAGTCACGCGTGCAAAGTATTCTGGTGCGCCGGTGATGGGGGTACTAGAGGAGGGTCCGCTGACGGACAGCCGCGGCGGATTCGCGGATGCCTGCTTACGCTTTCTCGTAATAAGTGGCACAGGAGGACATCGTGGCGTATTAGTGGGTTGGAGTCCCACATAGCTATACTATCTCCCCGTGGTAGCGCAGTTTGCATGAGCATTTCCACAAGCAAATAAAAAGTTTTGGACTCAATTGGATTAGGTTAAGGTGCGGCAGGGCTGGCCCTTGGGCCACACTTGAGCCGCAAATATGTTTGTTTTATTCCAAAGAACATTATGCTTTACAAAATGATGCTTCAGTATAATTATGCGAACAATATTTATGGCAATGTACATTATGGAAATCATTTATGTCTTATAATATTATGCGTAATGATCATTATGCTGAATTTCGTTACGCCAATGTAAATTATGTCAATATGTTTTATGCCTACTGAAGGACAGACACACCGTATCCTTTATTAAACTCTAAGGGCGGTTACGCACTGCATCCGATCCGAATCCGAGAAATTATGGTCCGAAGTAGCCGTAGTATTTCTTGTAGGGAAGGTTACGCACTGTATCCGAACTCCGTTCGTCTGAACATTTCAATTTCGGATGGAACTCGGCGGATCTCGGATTCGGATAAAGATCGGATGCAGTGCGTTAACCTGGTGTTTTGTGTTTTCTTAAAATATCAATCATGCTAGTTAAATTAACGAAGCTGAAAGAAGTTCGTATTGTGCCGGCATCCAACTTCTGGAGAACCCTTTTTGGCGAAATGCATAACATTAATGATATAACGTAGAACACCTGGACGAAAGTAAAAGCATAGGTAGTGTTGTTGTTGTTCATAGATAGTGTTGGATCTGTTAGAGATATTTGACGATGTGATGTTATAATGAGCGCAAATCTTATCACAAAGAAAGTTGTGAGTACCGTCCCTCGGGAGTGTAATATTCCGATAGCCTGTTTTTTTCTAAAGAATATCCCCCATATTTCCAAGTAACAAAAGAAAAAGTCCGTAAAGATGAATAAGTAAACATATTGCTGTATTCTTCGGCACTTCTCTTCAACGGTATTCATAAATCTCGAATCTTTAGGTAGGTACTGAATCTTCCCAGTAGCGTAAGTCGTGGGTCCGTCTACGAAGAAAAATATTTTAAGATCTTATTTATACAATTTACTACACGTCTATTGTCATTCCCTTTATAGACAGAATAAATAGATAGACCCTTTGTATTGTAAACACGTTTTGAAGTTATTTACAGCTTCGGCATTTATGAAATAACAAGTAGTGGTTTAATTTAGAACTATTTGTGTATTTTTAAGTACTATATAATTGATCAAAATATATTAACAGGCGTATTCGCGCTATAATAAGATATTTTTTAAAACGACTTTATTAGCTTGTTATGTATGCATCTATGAATCTATGTAACGGAATCTTTGATCGTGATTTTCACCCCCTTCAAAACGTCGGATTGGTTTGAAACTTTGCACACTTAGCAAGGGCCAATGGCAATGCAATAATTTAAATAGTTTATCCCATTATCCTTCCCAGGTTCTTAAGAATTAGCGATTGAACTAAAAAGTAGAAAACACAGTTTTTACAGCACAAAACACTAATAAGTTTCGTCCTTATATTTACAAACAAGTTAGTGCATTTTGCTGTAAAAACTGTATTTTAAATTATATTCTTAATATATATTTAAATATTCTAAGCTCGCATAAAAAGCAAAAAACTAAAAGCAGATGATATGCTGCGAGGTTACTCATAACAATCTTAATGCATTACAGTACTTACTTACCTACACATGTTGTACCTACCTACATAATATAATAGGCAATCATAACCTAGTCGGTAACCACACTGAATAGTTTTATTATCCAATAAAAGCTTCTTGTAAAAGAGTTTTCCCGGGTATGAACTCGGAAAATTCAGTCAATAGAAAATGCTATTGACTTTTTTCCGCAAAGCATCATTGATATGAACCAGACCGAAAAGCAAATAAGTACCTACCCTTTCAAATAACAGACTCGGGCGACTTTTCAACTTCGTCAGCAATGAATTTCAGCTGAAATCCAACAAAGATAAACAAAAAACCGCTACATTTAAATTGGCGTGGATTTAAAGATCTTGAATGAAAATTCCCAAAGCCAAATAATATCGAGGATCAAATATTTAGAATTCTTTGCGTAAACTCTGGACTTTCAGGCAAATAAAACTTTTTCTTTGACGTGGAGAACAAAGGAAAATGTATCTTAATGGTTTAAATATAAAGTCATTTTCTTGATGTATAATTTATTCCGCAGTTTGTCGCAGGGTGTAGACAATGGAATTCACGCTTGTATAGTCGTGTTGAAGCGTAGGAAGTATAAGATTTTATTACTTTTGCTAAAGGGTTTCTGTTTCAAACGATTAAAATGGTACAGAGGAGTTATTCCTCCACGTTTGGTCTAGAGTTACAGTAAAGTATAAAAAACACACGGATCAAATTGATCAAACGGTAGTCTGTTTTTGAAAATTTCCAGTTTTTAGGGTTCCGTACCCAACGGGTAAAAACAGCACCCGATTACTAAGACTCCGCGGTCTGTCTGCCTATCGAAATTTTCACAGATGATGTATATCTATTACTGCTATAACAACAAATACTAAAATCAGAATAAAATAAATATTTAAGAGGGGCTCCCATATAACAAACGTGAAATGTTTGCCGTTTTTTGCGATAATGGTACGGAAGCCTTCGTGCGCGAGTCCGACTCGCACTTGGCCGGCTTTTTATTTTTCGCTATCCGTGATCAGATAGTTAAATCAATCCATAAAATATGATTTCACAAAAACAAGTGACTTCTCTCCAAGCTCCAAATCTTGACAGAAACCAAAACTAACATTACACAGGAAAACTCCACCACTTGAAACATCACACCCTACCGCGGCCCAAAGGCAAATAAACATCGGTAAATACGCCAGTGTGTACCTCTTCACTGTAAAATGTCCGTAAGGACTCAAAACGCTTACGGTCTGGTAGACTTGAATACTTACAATTATTTAGGTTTATTGCCGTTTGTACTATGTGGCTACAACTTGGCTATCGCTTGGCTATGCCTACATCTTTTTGTATGACTAAATTTAATTTAGTACTTAAAATGGGGGAAGACCACAACTTAAAGCTATCTACACACCTACGCCGCCACCCGGCGGCCTTCTTGCTGGTGGCTAGGGACACGAAAAAAATATTGATAGGTACTTTGTGGTATCGAGTACATTTCCATACGATGCCGATACTCTTGTACTCGATACTTTGCATTCGATACTTTTACTCGCTGAGTACTTTTTGGCAGGTATCGTATCGAATAAGAAATTAAGTTTTAAATGGTTAATCTTAGAAATTACCCATTTAAAACGTGCGATCTTATGGCTTATATTTATGGTTATGACAACGCCATCTAGTACACTCATTCTGAACCTTCTAGAACATTACAACGATCTTTGCTCGAAATCGTTCCTTTCGTTTACAGTTAAATTCTCAAAAATCCGAAACCGCTTATCTCCAAAACGGCTCAATAAACTTCTATTTTTAAGTGATCGTACGGAGGACGAATGGGAACTTTTATAAAAAAAATATAAGCCTAAAGTAATTAAAAAAACAAAAAATATTTTGAAGTTACAGTTGTCTTTGTCTATTATTGTATTAAATTTGTGCACCAATACCATTTTTTTTTCATGTCCTGCCCTACTGAAGTTGAGTTAAACTGACGTTATTTATTGACTGCTATTGACCTATGCTCTATGCGCATTAGGGACCCTAAGAAAAGTACTCGATAACTAATATAATCGATACTTTTATGAATACGACATTCTTTTTTTGACACTACTCATGAGTACAGTATCGATACATTCTATTCGGTACCGTGTCCCTACCGGTGGCCTGCGCCCGCGCGTTTTTCCCGGCCGGACGCCTCTCCACTCTTTTAGTTTTAGTTTCCCGCCGGCTTTCAAGGAATCCTTACTAATATTATACGAGTTAATGTGAATGTAATTTTGTTACGCTTTCACGCAAAAACTATTGAACCGATCATCAGGAAACTTTGTACGTATATTCTTGGAGGTATTAGAAGTAACATAGTATACTATTCATTAAAAAAAAAATATGGCTTCACTGCGAGCGAAGCCGCGGGTAAAAGCTAAAAGTAGTAAATATTAATACGACTATTAGCCTTTATAGTTTATTCGTAGTGTATTTTAAATATCTAACTGTATCTTTTTTGTGTTTTTTGTATCTATCTTTACATACACACCTTGGTTTCCTTACGTCACGTCTGAGGCGACTAAGCATAATGCTGTGCTGTGGGGGACCCACAGCACAGCATTATGCTGAGTGGAAGCTTTCTTTCCACAACCACGACATGCATCTGCTTTTATTTATACTCGCATATACTTTTTTTGTCTATTTTTACTTTTCTAACATAATTAAAGAACTACTAACACTATCGTTAAGGGTTTAGTTTTCAATATGTATTACCACTGTTCTTGTTCTTGAAATGTAATGTTTGTATGTCGTTTTATTGCAAATAAATATATTTTCTTCCTTTCTTCCTTTCTTTCTTTCTCTCTTTCTTTCTTTCTTTATTTATTTCTTTCTTTCTAATCCAACAGTTTTGTGTTTTGAGGGATCTACCTATAATAACTGCACAAGCTACTAATATGAGATCATTATTATCGTCCTCTATCATGTCAAATACTGAGATGTCGCGTCGTAATGATTCGAAAAAGACGCGCAATCTCTCCGAGCTTTGGAAATCACTTATTGTGAATGCTACATGCCGCCGTGACGCAACCGCCGTGCCGCCGCCAAAATTGTCCGATTCGTACTTCTAAAGCCGGCCGGGTCTACCGGGCAGGTGGTCCCGGTGTGTAGACAGCTTAAGAGATTCGAATTTGAAAAGCCTTACGAGACCGTTACTGTTTTGAAAAAAAGATGGCGAGATCCTTCAACGACCACTTTCAGCGCTTTTTTTAATGTTTTCTTTTTACATTATCCGTTGAGTCAAAAGTTTTTGTGTTGAATAAGTTTTTTGACTTTATAATTATTTTTTCCGGGTTGTTTATGTTTCCAATTACACCGCATTAATTAAGGTTCAGATAATTATGTTTATTTTTATATACTCTCTGAAATTGGTTGAATACATTAATTGTTTTTTTATTATTTTTCACTACTAGGCATCTACCTAAAGACTTACATAATCAATTTAACTTGTGCTGGGTCAAAGGCTACCTCTCTGCTAGAAGGTTTGGGCAAAAATCCACCACGCGGGCCCCAGTGTGGGTGTCTTCAAATGTCTTATCCATTTATTAGCTAAGTCAACATGTTCTTTTCACATTTAGCACACCCTAACCACACCAAAAATCCAATACATGTATTCCCCATTTGCTTTTGTCAAGACATGTCGCAGTCGCACGACTAACGCGCATATTCCTCGCGTCGCATGACAAGTCTCGCCCACGCCTAAGAACGTGACATCCAACATATTGGTTCAACTCATAGCAATGCCAAGCACGTTCGTGCCTCCTGACTTTCGAACGTAATAGAAAATAAAGTTTACGGTCTTAAATAGCTGACGACTTTCCGCGTCGGCGCTTTTTATACCGACTTGTAGGGGACTCTCGATTAAAAGTGAAAGCATGTAGTTTGAATTGTGTTCTGAGTACTCGTGCACTTATTTGCAGCAGATTTTTTATTTCAGTGACAAATCCGCCATACTGTTCCCATCCACTGCAATTCCTTGAATGAATTGGTCATTTGTATCTTCTTACAGTGTTTAGGTACAGAAAGCATGATGCTGATGTCACAAATCAAGCCCTGATACTCGGGTCATTGAAACGCCGCGCTAAATGTTTAAGTCCTTATCTCTAGTTTTTAGTTAAATCACTGTTCAAACTAAGGCCAAATTGGAAACATTAGCAAACTCTCTAAGTCGTTACTCCCTAAGTTATTCTACTTGAAGCCCGTGCTCCATAGAAAATAATTATTCTCTGTTTGTTTACGTGCTTCTAAAATAGCGTCAGGACTTCGGGAGACGGGTTGGCTAACAGTAAGAGATAAATCAAGCCGGTCTCAAGGGAATTGAAAATAGATTGTCTATTTATGGTAAATAAACAAAAATGAAACAACAGAGCTCTAAATCGGATCAAATACAATTTATTTTTATTTTGGGAAAGAAAAATAAAGGCAGACCTTTATGAAATTAAAATTCATAAAAGCAAAGATCGAAAAGTAATCTTGCCTTTAAAAGCGTTTCTCCAGTAAGAAACTTTAATATTAATATTATTTTTTATGAACGAAAAATGGTTGTGTTAAGATTGGAGACTTTTTTTCTGCTTAGCGTGTCGATGGCAAATATAAAAAAAAATATTTAATGATTCACCCAGAATTCTGTTACGGTAACACAGTTGGAGACTGAATAACAAAATAATACTGTTAGTAGGTTTCTTCTTATGGACCAAAGAGTTAGAACGGGCTAGCTTCAACTTTCCTCCAAGAGCTTGCAAACGGTTAAACTGAAATAAACACTTATCTTTTAACTTGATCGATAGTTAACTCTACCAATGGTTAAATATGCTAACCAATGGTTTTAAATTTCGGGAAAACGCGTTTATAACGAGTTTAAGTTAACTACGGATCAAAAAACTGGGTCTTAGAGTTTGAGTTCGAATGCCTACTCTTTATGCACACCATACATACAAAGAACGACACAATGAGCGGTCTTCAAATATATCTCGAACTGGTTAATTATAGGTTACAGGAAAACTTTTGTTAAGAGTTGACAGAACACTTAATATATAATAGAAAAGGTTTGAAAAGGGATCGCAGATCGGAAGCACGTTTAACAATACACCTATTTATAAAGATCCCAACGAAAATATGAGACAAACGGATCTAAATATAGCCAAATACACATAAGTGTACCTCCTTACAATGTTCCTACCTATATGTCAGAGGGTTTTATGAGGCTACTGACGTAAAATGGGGTTTCCTACTTAGCACTAAGCCCTAACAGGGACTTCAAAACAGTTTTAGGGCACATGTTTTTGTGAAGGTCAGCTACCTTTTAATTACAAGGGAGACAAAGGACCTTCACTGGTGAACTGTGTACTAAAATATATTTAACCCTAAAGCAAGTCATATTGAGACTAATCAATTAGTGTGCTTAATAGGTTTCGATAGCGGCTTCGTTCGCGTGAATATTGAAAATGATCGCACAGCGACATATTACCGTGATACTAAGTATTCTACATATGTCGTTATTTTAATTCAGGCCATGGCCTATTCGTGTTCCAAACTCGTTCAGCCTTTGAGGCGTGGCTAATAAACATACAGACTTTTACATTTATTTTTAGTAGAATTCGGGTAACCTTGTGGAAATATTATCGTTAAGACAGTTTACAGCTATCACATCGTTAAATTGGAGTAAAAGCTCTGCCGAGGTCACGTGCAATGGATACTTGAAGGTTAATGTAAGGAAAATGGGGATCAAGAACCATGCCGATATATAGTTTTCACTCTGATTTAGCTATAAAGAAACCATTGGTATAATGTAATAGCTGGATATAAAACCTGTTGATCTGAAGTCAAAGTCAAAGTCAAAGTATTTATTAGTGTGTTTTTTGGTGATACAGTAGGTCTTATAGTTAGGTTTTGGTGACTCAAAAAACAACCCATTAGGGCATACACTATTTAACAATATAAGAATTTAAAATCGATATTTCATACAAATTAACAAAATTTCAATATTTACAATACAATCAATTTTTGAATAAAATATTTAGAATACAATTAATTATTATAATAAATATACAGAATACAATAATTAAGTCAAGTTTTTTAATTCACAAGCATAAATAAATAATTATCATTTAGTTTATTACATTTTGTCAAAAAGGAATTCGTCAATGGTATAGTAGCATTTTTCATTTAAAAAAATATTTAGTCTCCGTTTAAATTGTGTCAAGTTTAAATCTTTAATGTCATTCGGTATTTTATTGAATATTTTCGGAGCCATGCAGATAAGGGCGGTCTTTGAGGCTCTTAGACATAACTCGTGACGGTATTCTTGTCTTGTCGATCTATAGCGTTGCTCTGAAGCTTTTTTAAACAATTCACTATTTTTCTTGACGAACAATGCGGTCTCGTATATGTAAAGACAAGGTAATGTAAGTATTTTAAGAGATTTGAAACGCGGTTTGCAACTTTCCGTTGATTTAAGATTATATATCGATCTAATGCACCTCTTCTGTGCTTTAAAAATGTTATCTTTCTCGCTGCAATTTGCCCAAAAAATTACTCCGTAACGTAATATGGAATCCACATAGCCATAATACGCAGCTACAAGAGCTGCCTGATTAACTATGTTTTTAAGTTTATACAGAGCAAAGGCGAACCTACTTAATTTGGTTATAAGAATTGATGCATGTTGTTTCCAAGTTAGTTTAGAGTCAATTGTCAAGCCTAGAAATTTTATATGCTCTACTTCTTCAATTCTGTTATCGCCAAAACTTATATTTATGTCAGGAGTGGTCATATTTTGCCGAAACTGCATAATTTTAGTTTTATTTAAATTTAATTTTAAATTATTATGTTCAAGCCAGACAATAGATTGTTGCAATGCATTTTTGATGTCACATTCATAGTTTTTATTTTTATGATTTCTTACAATTATCGTGCTATCATCAGCAAAAAGAACCATAGGAAAAGCGACGTGTTTTGGAAAGTCATTTATGTAAACTAGAAACAACGGCGGACCCACTGATTAACTGGTTTGTTTTTAGCCGACTGCCGAAGGAGGGTAATGTGTTTATCAGTGTATGTATGTATGTTTGTTCCTATGTGACGTTCTAGAGACCAAACGCGTTGGCCGATTTTGATGATTCTTACGTGAATCGATTAGTCTTAACCTTGCGAGTGTCACTGGCTGACATTAAGATTGGATAATAAAAACATGGCGGCTTTTGGGCGCCATATTGTGGGGGCCAAATTTATTTTTTCATCCAAACCTATCGTGTGGGGTATCAAAATAAAGGGTTTTAAGAGGTGATTTCAAAAATATAAAACACATATATGTTTAAATGTACCTAATTCTAAAAAAAAGAACTAAAAAATTGTAAATAAAAAAAGTTAATTCAAAAAATCTAAGAACCCGACTGTTTAAATAGCGAACTAAAAAGACGTAAGCAAGATGAAAATCTTGCTGTACAGTCGGAGATTACATCTGGTTTTGGTCAGCCAGATCACGAATATGTATCCTCCGACTGCACAGCATACTTTTCTTCATGTTTACGTCTTTTTAGTTCACTTTTTAATTTAATGATGTTAGTTTGTGATTTTAGGACTTAAGATAATTGCGAAAACTTGTTGTGTTTTTATAATTAAACTAAAATTTTCCCGTGACTTCGCGACCTTGGTCTATGCCACAGGAACCGTATTTTTTTCGGAGGGAAAGGTAGCCAAAATAACTTTTGATTGGTGAATGTCATAAAGACAGTTTCAGGGATGTGTATTTTCTCTCTTAGAGCGGTTACGCACTACATCCGATCCGAATCCGAGAAATTTCGGGTCCGAAGTAGCCGTAGTACTTCTTGTAGGGAAGCTTACACACTACATCCGAACTCTATCCGTCATAATTCCGAACATTATAAATTCAGATAGAACTCGGAACTCAAATCACGGACACGGATCGGATGTAGTGCGTAACCGGCCTTACGGTAGAGTAGTTTTCTACTAGTTCAGTACTTCCAGCTTTTACAAAAATATAAACAAATAAGCAGTCCTAAATATTAAGTAAGTAACCTCTCCAAAATATCTAGTTAAAATAAATCTTTACATTGTTATTACTACCTCGAAGGAAAAGCGGCAGGGTGTAAAAAACAAACCATGTCCCACCTCTTGTCCTTTCCCCTGTGCCTCAGAATATGCATCCAGAATGATCTATGCGCTGCCACCGACGACGTCGTGGATGTGGCTAAGTTTTGGGCCAAACAAATTTGAAGGATTGTTGTGCCAGCTATACGAAAAAGAGTACGCGATTCCATTTCACGTAGGTGTAATATTAATCTAAAGAACCTAGAAATAGCTCAACCTTTCCAAGAAATAATCACCACACATTACACTATTTACCAAACGTGTTGAGTTCTTCACTTCAAAAATAACAGCTTTACCTTGTTTACGGCCTTCAGGCGAGCCAAGAACAGTAACCGAATAATAAGACACCATCTTGCATATATAATTTGAAAATGGTTCGGAAGAAAATACGGCTCGACAATCTTCTTGCCATTGTATGAAAAATGTAAAAAGAAATCGTGTTAACTTGTAAGAAAGTCTATATTATATTTTGTTACAGAAACATTACGTATTTAGTCATATTATTACGTCCTTATTATATGAGAATGTGTTTCAAACGAATCCGGCAGTACATATAACAATTTATGTAAAGTACTTACTGCTAATTTCTAAAGAAACTCTAAACTGAAAGTAATGAATGTTCTCCTTCATTCATTGTTACAGCAGCCTAGATTCAAACAACTTTTGAAACTCCCTGTGTAGTAAAGTTCCAGTGTAGGTTGTTTTGTAGAAACGATCCTTGATATGGCGCTGTTCTGTTATTTCTTTTTCATACTTATTCTTAGATTAAATTGAGAGAAGCAATACCACAGACATAAATCTAAATAGACAACGCAAGTTCCTCCATCTGTAATAAAACCAAGCGTGCCACTTTTTCACAAACAATTTAAAAACAAATTTACTTACCAATGAAAGAAAACATTTCCAATACCTCGGCCAACTTTTTGTATACATTATTTACAGCTCAATTTGGCATAAAAAGGCATTATTCTAGATTTCGATAGATTTCCGCTGCCGATAATGCTAAATGAAAAGCTCAGATTACGATCATTTGTCGTAACTTTAGTCCGTTTTTTTGGCAAGCGAAGTACATACAATCGCGTCATCTAGTCAGAATTATGTCTGTGAGCAATACCTTCATCGTGTCAGATTTTTTTGAGTCACGTGGGTATTTATTAAAACTATGAAAATAAAGAGTTTTAGTTTTGTTTGCTACTTAAAACTTAGATGAGAAACTCGAAATAAAGGTAAATATAAATTAATAGCTTTTAAGAACGACTCTGTAATGTTTGAACATACTCGTATTAATCCCTATAGGTAATTCCGATAGCTGTATAATTTAATCTAAAGAAGGATACCGTAGTTTTTCTAAAACAAGCCTGTCAACACGTACGTGTTATGACAACGTAAAACAAACATAATGTGTAAGTGAGACGACAGTGGCGGCCTTAGGGGTTGGCGATCAGGGCAATCTCCCGGGGCCTCGCTCTTGCAGGAGCCTCGCACTACAACCCAAAAAGCTTACAATTGTATCCGTAGCAAACAGTTATGCGTAACAATAAAATAAAGTTTGTCCGTTTAGGATTTCATAGGAAAGTATTAATAATAATAACAATAAATGCAAAGTTTTCAATTTCTTGTATATCTCATACATTGTAATAAGGACTAGGGCCTCGCAAATACCTGCCGCCCGCCCGGAGCCTCGCATCGGTTTTAGCCGCCCCTGTGAGACGACGAAATAGGACCCTTACTTGTAGCTCCAAGGCTCTCTCGCTGAAAGGGTCCTATTCCGTCATCTTTCCTAACATTATGTTTGCTGACGTTTTGTTTGTACACGTCGCACGTATTCACTCTATATTTGGGGAGTATTCTTCCTGATTATCTAACTCGACGAAAGTGCCTAATTTATTTCTGACGTCTATTTCTATTTCTGTTCGAAGTAAAAAGGGAAACGGTATTTATTGGGACTCGTATAACTTTTCTTTTTCTGCAATTTATACGGTAATGGATTTTTTTTTGCTAAGAAATAAGGAGACGTTGCTACCATTTTATTAAAGGAATAATGAACAGAACCTAATTCTAAGAAAACAGCTTTTAAAGGAAACAATTTCGAGACGATTATATTTAATTTAAATAAGTGAAGAGACTTAGTGAATTATGACTTACTTGACTTAATGTCCTACGTCCCCTGGATGGGGCAAAGGGCGTCCACAGTAGTCCTCCATCGCGATCGGTCTTGAGCTTCACGCTTCACCTCGCTCCACGTCATACAGATGCTCGTCGCTTCCACCAACACGATACGACGCAAGGTTTGACGGGGATGGCCACGCTTTCTTTTGCCTTGGGGATTCCAATCCAACGCTTGCTTCGGTATATGATCAAAATCCCTTCGCAGCGTGTGGCCAATCCAACTCCACTTGCGACGCTTGATCTGGCGGTCAATCGGGCTCTCGTGGCATTGCTCCAACAGCTCTACGTTGGTGATGGTCTCGGGCCAGTAAATGCCGAGTATGCGACTAGTGTATTATAAACTATAGTATTTTTCTTTGTTTATTAATTAAATTACTTGCGAATTGTTCTAGATCGAACTAAGATGACTTTTATTAGAAAATACATCCATCAATATCCTGAAGGAAAATTACTGAAGCTCCATGGTAAAAGACAAGAAAAAAAACACGAAAACTGTAACTCAATCAAGTGCTTCATGTCAGTATAAAAGTTTTCTGTGTGTATCGGCAAATATGCGGTAGAACATTTTCATAGCTGCTTAGTGTTTTAGTTCTTACTTTTGATTTATTGCTGTTTTATTCAAGTGACAGAAAATGATAGGTCTCTAGACAAAGTGACAATCTGTCGTTTTGTCAAATTGCTTAAATATCTTGATTTGACCACGTAAAATTTCGTTAACGCATGTCAGAGCAGTGGTGGCCCAGTGGTATCGGCCGCGACTTACAAGTTGTAGGTCGTGGGTTCGAAACCAGGTAGGCGTTTTACTATGTGTTAATTATTTTACCACCACTGCTTTCAAAACGGTGAAGGAAAACTTCGGGAGGAAAGCGGCATGTCCAAGAACCAAAAATTTGAAGAGATGTGACATCCACCTTAACACACTTAGTTATGGGCATTTAACTGTTTGAATCGGTGTATTTGCGCAAGATGTCGTGTCAGGGGTTGTTAAATTTTACTTGTAAGAAGTCTGAAAATAAAATCGATTATTAGTCAAAACCAATCATCTTGAAAAACGCATAGCAGGTTATATTTATATTCAATATATTTTCGGTCCGTTTTATTTTTACAGCAGCACTAATCTATTTTAATTTGCAATCTATGTCTCGCGTAGCTCAAGGAAATAAAAGCATATTCTTTGGCTGACTCCCACGCTTCGGAGAGAAAATAATCAGCTTCACACCATCTGTTTTTTTCCATCTGAGATGAATGAACTTTGGACTGTTCCAAATAGATAAGGTAGGACTCCATTTGTCTTAATATCTCGCGTCTCTTTGTTCCTCTGGGATTGAACATAGTAGAGCTTGCAATCAAAGAAAGTGAATATGAAACACAGATAACTAAAAAGAACTTGTCAAAATAATATTAAAAAATATTGCAGTGTTAATGACTAACAATAAAACAAAAATAAAATTTTAGAAGCTCGAAAATATGTAGCTAAATTTTAAGGGGCAAAATGTCGTTAACCAAAAAACAAATGTTGTATATTAAACTAAAATTGTAATAACACAACCTTAAATGTTTTCAACTCGTTTAACTGGCAATTTGTTAAAGTAAGCGCCGCTTTTGTAATGGCAAAAATAAAAGCTAAACTGAAACAAATGTTGACTGTAAGCCATTTTTGGTAAACACGGAGCAAATTTGCTGACTGCTCTTCAAGGGTATATTTACCATTTTATTCATATGTACTTTCCAAGTTTATCTTGTACATGGCTGACAACCGTGAAGGAAAACATCGTGAGGAATCCTAGAATTACGAGTATAGTGAGTTTATTATAAAATTGAGCTCCATTGGCGTAGTTGCTGAAAGGCGTTCCAGTGCGAGGATAAACTAATAAGTAAATGTCTTACCATTAGCACTGCGTGGAATGTATAATAATATATTGCCATAACTTGGAAAAGTCACTAGAATAGAAGTAAAAATGTTTCAAAGCTCATCATCATCTTCCTGTCCTTGTCCCATGACACTTGGGGTCGGCGCAAAACGTTTTCTTCTTCCATACCCTACTGTCCCATGTCACGCTATCACTGACCACCTTTTCTTTCACATCCTATCATTTCTTTGGCCATCCCCTACCTGTCCATCCATCCACATTTATATTCATAACTCTTTATATAATATGCGTTTCATATGTCCTCATCACATGACAATAACAGGACCAACGATTCTCAGAGCGTGGTTTTACATAGGGAAGTATATAAGATACCTACCATGTCCTTCTTTAAGGGCCTACAACCGCTTTAGTGCCGTAAAACGGTAACTTACTAAAGCATACTCCTTAGTAACGGCTAGGTTAAAAGGTTTGAAAAAAACATTTATTTATTTTTTATTCATGTACATTATTTTTGAAACAAGGTTTTTTCGTGTAACAAATAGTTTTGCTTTGAAAAAATAATTAACAACACGACATATTTAAGCAACTTTTGGATACTCCTCCAAAATGACTTGGATGTTTAAAAATATTTTTGCACAGAAAAAAATGATGGCTGAAATTTCTATAACTAAAATAGCAAATGTAAATGAAATAATATTTTGCAAACAAAACTGTTCAAAAGGAGCTTAAATATTGACATTTTGGCTCCGAGCGGGCGCACTGCTAGTACTGCGTTAACATTGGGTATACATCGCCTTAAAATGCTTTTAAAGAATTACCAACAATCTTTTCACTAGTCTTTTGAAGTCATCAATCTTGTTGGCCCAAAGGTGGTTAGAAAACTGACAGTTATGAGGTGGTGGCTTCACAAACTTCGCATTTTTAGATCTCCAGAGACTCTACGCCCAAAATTGCTTGCTTTCACACAAAATAACACAATAAAGAAGCTCTCTCCCTAATATCATAAAATCATATGACGATAGCAAGGTACATTAATATGTGGCTGAGTGTTCATGCCTTTGGATGAAAGGTCAAAAAGAATAGAATGAATCAAACATTTTATATTGTTACAGAAAATTCTAATGGAAAACGGAATGCTCGATATTTTATTTCCTAAGCGAGTCATCTTTCTTCGCTCAGCTCAAATAAGATTGAAAAAGTCGACCGAAGTTGTTTATTTTGTGGATTTAACACCACAATCTTTGTGGATTTAACACCACAATACGGATGTTTTGTTAGGTAACAGGTAATTCCTACCATACTACTTCTTCTTTTTCGTTTGAGTATGTGGCCACCACTGGTATCAGAGTTAATTAAGCCGCCTCAAGGAACCCCACAGGCCTATGACTTGGCCATTTCAGACTAACAATAATTATATAAGTCCAGAAGCCTAACTGTGTAAATGAATTCGACAAGGCAAAGGGATTGACCGCCATCAATCGACCAATCGCATAGATGAAAATCCACATCGAGTCTTTCATCTCGCATTTGTTTGGTCGATTGACGGCGGTCAAAACATTTGTTTTGCCGAATTCACTAATACAATAAGGCCGCAGGTTTCCTCACGATGTTTTCTTTCACTGTTGCCTGTGATGTCCAAAATAAACTTAGAAAGTATACAGGGTTACAGGAAAAGTCGACCTAGATCCGTTAAGGGCGTGTAGTACACATCATTTCTGAATGATTTCACTATGGAACCCCCCATCCTAAACTTAACCGTTTTCGAGATTTTCGAGTTTTAATTTTTTTTATGAAAATGCCCAATTTTTCGGCTATTGAATTGAATATTTTGAGAAAAACCAAAAAACCAAAAAAAAAACAAAAAAATTTTTCATGTAAAAAACCAAAAAAATAATCATAAGAGTCAAAAAAAATCAAAATTTTCAATTCAATAGCCGAAAAATTGGGCATTTTCATAAAAAAAATTAAAACTCGAAAATCTCGAAAACGGTTAAGTTTAGGATGGGGGGTTCCATAGTGAAATCATTCAGAAATGATGTGTACTACACGCCCTTAACGGATCTAGGTCGACTTTTCCTGTAACCCTGTATATGAATATGAAAATGTCACATTAGTACTTGCCCGGATTTTAAACTACGACCTCAAGCACGAGAGACGAGGTCTTAGCCACTGGGCTACCATGACATCCTACTAATACGATAAATGTGATAGTTTAAATGGATGGCTGGATGAGTGGATGGATGCATGTTTAAATACATCCATCCATAAAAAATATCAATCTCGCAAAAACGGCTGAACGGATTTAGATGGAATTTGGCACACAGATAGTTTATAATCTGGATAGGATAACAGGATTCTTTTTAACCCGGAAGACTGTTCCCACGGGTTATTACCGACTTCCACGCGGGCGAAGCCATTGGCAAAAGTTAGTACAAAATACATTGTAGAAATCTAAATCAAAAGTCATTCATTCAAATTGGGCTGAAACCCAGCATTTTTTACCCGACTACGGCGAAGCCAAAAGTAAGGGTTATGATTTTAGCAGTCTATGTATATACAGGGTTACAGGAAAAGTCGACCTAGATCCGTTAAGGGCGTGTAGTACACATCATTTCTGAATGATTTCACTAAGGAACCCCCCATCCTAAACTTAACCGTTTTCGAGATTTTCGAGTTTTATTTTTTTTTATGAAAATGCCCAATTTTTCGGCTATTGAATTGAATATTTTGAAAAAAACCAAAAAAAATTTTCATGTAAAAAACCAAAAAAATAATAATAATAGTCAAAAAAATTCAAAATATTCAATTCAATAGCCGAAAAATTGGGCATTTTCATAAAAAAAATTAAAACTCGAAAATCTCGAAAACGGTTAAGTTTAGGATGGGGGGTTCCATAGTGAAATCATTCAGAAATGATGTGTACTACACGCCCTTAACGGATCTAGATCGACTTTTCCTGTAACCCTGTATATGTTTCTCCGTAGCGCCTAAACCATTCATCCGATTTGATGAATAAGGTGTCAGTCGACTCGTTATTATGGGCCGGGAAACATAGGCTAAAAAAGCCGTAGTCGGCTTACAGATTTAAAACTTTTTGCTTGTTGACATCAGAGACAGTCCTTTTACTACTCCAAGTCGCCTCTTCATACTAATCTCTTTTATACTCATATGAACCCCAAGAACAATATCCCTGGCCAAAGCTCAACTATCTAAGTTAGGTGGTTTAGTACCCAATTTTAAGCTTTAGTACCAACCTGACCTTGCTCTACACGAGTGACCTACATAGATAAAATTACCTACAACAAAAAGCGAAAACAACGACAATAGTAATTAGGTATCACGTCCAACAGAATTTTCGTCAGAAAAAAACTTTCATGATATTCTATTCTAGATAAAGAACTAGACTATAATAATTTTCTTAATACCAAAGAAATATTTTTCCTTTCTTCATTATTTCTAATAGACACAAGGCTAAACTTAATTATTTATAATGAGCTGTCCCATGCGTCTTCGCTCCCGCCAACTGGCTACCTACCTACCTTACATACATGAATGTTGCGTAACTTTAACCGCATTCGCAGCGCACGCAACGAAAGCTCTCAAAAAGGAATATTTTTTTCCGTTTTTGCAATATTTTTCATTTATGCTCCGCTCCTATTGGTCGCAGCGTGATGTTATATAGCCTATAACCTTCCTCGATAAATGGACTATCCAACACAAAAAGAATTTTTCAATTCCAACAAGTAGTTCCTGAGATTAGCGCGTTCAAACAAACAAACTCTTCAGCTTTATAATTTTAGTAAAGATTATAAGTATCTTTTATTTCTAGCTCCCCTTCCGTGTTATGTAAAGAATTCCCTCTCAAAGTATGAGTTATGTGATGGAAGGTATGTCAGATCGTGGAATGTCCGTGCCAACGCGCTGATGCATTATAGTCGGCACATGTTTCCTATTATTTTTCTTACACTAGGTTTATTACGTTTCTTCTCCGCTCATTGCTCTCCGTAAATCTCAGTTTTTTTTTTCTGTTTTGGTTGGTAAACCTTCGTAAGGCGTTGTACGCCCACCCTAACAAACGTCACGTAAGGCCGCAATAATGTTAAGGGTATGACTGTACATAGAAACATTTATGATAAGTTACAGGACCTACTAAGACCTTACAGCCTAACAGTCCCTACGACCCTAAGACCTATAAGCCCGCCATAGCCTACCATATACCTAGTATGTGATAAATAAATATATATCTAATTTCAGGATGTCTGCACTATGTGACCTAAGGTTACAGACAAATAGTGGGCAGGATTTCCAGGTTCGGGAAGGGTGCACTGGATCAGAGATGGCTAACGGTGTCTTGGCACAGTGAGGGGTAATGAGACCAGAATAAAAATTCAAATATGATTTATTAACAATATTTAACAGCTTAAATACTGTTTTTTCTTAATACACACTAATGAACAAATGTATCCAAACAATATTTTAACTGGGCCGCGCTTCAGCCGGGCTGAGTCAATGTCCAAAGGTAACATTGAACAGCCGTATTAACTTTTAGGAAAAACAGAAGGAATGTAGGATTTTTACCTCACTAAAGCCACCCCGATGATCACCATCAGCAAATGATAGGTACTGTGATCTCTTAAAAGACCACCCCAGCACCCCCTCTGTGCGCATACCTCTACGTCAGTTAGGGCAAATACCTGAGACTGAAGAATGGTCGCCCCTGAGCCTTGCATCATTCTCAGCCTGCCGTAAATCATCTCTCAAATACAATGAAGTTATATATGTACTAAGGTAGATACGTAATACCGAGATCTGCGCGGCAATACAAACACAAGCTGACTAGCTTGAGTGATCTCAATCCATCCTGCGTCCGGCCGTGACACGAACGTACCTTTGAACAGTATGTTTATCTCTCTCTCACAGCGCGGTCCTATTTATATCTCTGTGATCTTTTAATCTACTCAATGATGGAAATCAAATTCCAAGTTCCATGTATCCTATGTATGTTTTTATTTCTTCATAATGAGTAAGACGTCTCTATTGATAATATCTCATTGTTCAAATTTTCCTATAATGTATTTAGGTAGCCTCTTTTCCGAGATCTATTTTTAACCAAAAATTTATGAAAATTGGAACTCAACTATACCCGTAACAAAGTACAAAACACACACGTTAATTTTATCATTTATATTAATCTGAATTTCATCAAAAAGGCTGTTATGTATTCATGTCACCTTTATCACCTTGACATACCAGACATGTCTATACCAACCTTTTTCATTCCAAAAGGGATGTTACAAATTCTTCAGTTTTTCCATGTAAATGTTTTAGCTTCGTACATATGTAAATTGGTCAGTCATGTTGTGAAATCGTATTAGCATTTGTAAGGAACGCCTACGTTAAGTTTTTATAGGGTCATTCTTAGGAGAAATGTATACCTTCTTGCGTTCGTGGTAATGGTATTCAACAAACATAGTTTAAAATAGTGCGGTCCATACCATCCATACAATACTATACTAATATTTTTAACAAACTAGAAAGTGTCTCTCTCTGTCTGTCTGTTACTATTTCACGTAGGTATTAACGGCTGAATAGATTTAGCTGAAATTTGGCACAGGGGTAGGCCATATCCTGAATTAGAATATAGGGTATTTTATGTCGCAGATGTATGTTCAAATGTAAAATTTTCACGCGGACACAGCCGTTGGCACTGGTAGAAGTTACTACTGAATAACGTAATGGTGGAAGCAACTAGCGTTCTTGTATTTCAATATCAATAAAAGCCTGTACAAGACTACGTCAAATATTAATAATGAAACTTTACTGTGTTCAAAGCAAGAGAGTTTATTCTTTAAGAAGGAAATTAGCGCTTTGTCATCCCTTCTCCGCTTTATCTACCTCTGTCTATTTTAGGATCACAGCCCGAAGAGAATTGTTTGAAAATGTATGGAATGAGGTAGGTATCTAAAAATAGGCCTCTCTGTAATTTGTAGGTAGATGAAACCAACAATCTATTTATTAACCTATTTTTAATTGAAAATTAAATGGATTCGTAAAGTTTTTAAAGAAAAGGTCAAGAAAAGAACGTTTGTTTACAATATCAAACATCATTTGTTAGAAGGTTACAAGAAAGTTAAGTATGATGTACACAGAATAAGCCCACTCTTAATAAAATAAATTAAAATTAAGAGCCCGATGTTTCGTGACGAAATTACTTTTGGTTACAAGGTTGATGAGGGAACAACAGTTTATTTATTATGAGATGTCCTCCCACACTTTTATAATAAATTGTCCTTAGTAAGAATTGCTTTAGTATTTCGTGTACGAACTCCTACGCGGTATCACCTTACTGAAAATGTAGGCCTTATCATTTTACATGAATTGTCACTTTTGACCTAATTAATTTGTCACCCATGGTCTTATTATGACACTATTTCAATATATTTAAAAATTAAAATATTATTCAATATATAATATTTTAATTTTCATGAATCAACTAAGATTAATGAGAAAACAGTAAACAAGACAAACCACACCTTTAATTTCATCACTTTCCAGTCATAGTTAATCAATTTGATGAAACCGTCTAAAATCACCAACGCTCAATCTTTTGAGTCAATATCGCTGAGTCTCGAGTCAATGCTTGTGTTTTCGCTGGCTCTTTCTTACACTGATTAAGGTAGAAATCGTTTTCAGAACTACGAGTTAGTTCTGAAACCAGATTTATCCAAATTACAATGTGGGACGTCTCACTACTTTACTAACTCCAATTTCAACCTGGAGCTGAAACTGAGAATTTAATTAACAATATTATAATCTATTATCTGGTCAAAGACCCGTCCCCTCCGGTAGTGGCTGCTTCAATGAGGTTATTATTTTAGTTGGTGCTGTTGGTGCATGAAATTAGTGGAGCAGAGCAACCAGTCGCTTGAAGTTGAATAGTGTCGATCTAGCAAGATTCATTGATAAAACTTTGACTTTGCTAAGGAAAGTAAGCGATTCATTCGAATATGAACCCTATTAATACGCTGTATGCAAATAATTTCCGCATTGTGTGATTAGAAGATTTACATTAAGGCTGCAAAGATTTCGTAAGAGTCGTTTTCTTTGTTTGAAGTAAAGTTAGTGATATGAATCTTGTCCCGAGCGATACCGTGCAATTTGAACAAAATCGATCGAATCAGCAATTTTTTTCGACATTATCTCTCTCAAGTGCTTTTACACTTGCACTCATAGAAACTTTCAAGTGATCAATTCGTCACGTATATTGGCATACGATATAATAAAATATAAAGCAGAATATCTCAGTAGCTATTCTGGTTCATCTTTATGAGAGACATTTGCATCGTTTCTCCGGAAACTATGCTAAGTCGTCGAGACACAAACAACTTCATAATTATATTAGTCTTGCTTGTCAAGGTTGATAATATTTAACTTAGTTTCTGTTCTACGAAGTTATCAGCAAACTACAGTACAACTTATGTCAAGCGTGAATCGCCTTCGCCGGAAATGGAGTGGCGGCGGAATCTCGCGATAAACTCTGCAAACATCCTGACAGGAATTTGGCCTCGGAGGGTAAATGAAATTTATATTGTTTAACTTTTAAAGCTACATTTTGACAAGTTGACAATCTACAATCGATAACGCTAGAAGAATAACGAATAAATGTATGGAAATGACACATCTGAACGTTAAGTCACGTGGTCAGATCAAACAAACAGAAGGCGTTTACGATTGTAGAAAGAGTTTCGATACGAAACGTTTGTAACTTTGCTTGGGGCTGGTAGTAACGGAAACTAAATAAAAATTGAGTTAATAAAAATTTATGTCCTACAACATTTCACTTACATTTTACTGGTTTCCAAGATCTGCATCTTGGAAACCAGTTTGGGAATCAGGGTGTCACAGTTTCTTTTTTACTTTGTTCTGTACATCACACATCATTTTAAACAGTTTGTTGTAAGGCTTTGTTATGAATAAAATGAATTATTTATTTATTTTCATAAAATGATACTACGTATCCTGCCCCCGTAACCTTGGTGGTAGATCATCCAATGACTTCTCCCGTTCTGGGTGCAGAGGAAGGGCGTGTCAGACTTTTCCTGACTAAAACCCACCCGTGTTCCTTCAGTTGCTTGTGCCAGGGTCGCGGTAACTGACGTTTCAAAACTATCATAGTTCGACTGTAAAAAAGTGATAGATGTATACATGTCACATACATCTTTCATTTACGCAAACTCAAAATAACCTTACTCTAAGAGCTTATGGTCACACCCCTGATAGGCTGAGCATTTTTAATTCACGGCATCATTGTTTTCTCATAGAGTCTTTTATGCAAGTCATGTTGTCATGTTCTGCTGAACATGTGCCTCCAGTTTTACCGATAAATAACGGCTATTTATAAAAAAATCTGCGACGTATGTTGGTACTTTCGATTTAATTGGTATCCTGTTACTCGCTTTTTACCCGATTGCCGAAGGAGGGTAATGTGTTTATCAGTCTATGTATGTATGTATGTTTGTTCCTATGTGGCGTTCTAGAGATTCTCACGTCAATCAATTCGTCTTAATCCTGCGATTGTCACTGGCTACATTAAAATTCGAAAATAGGAAAATGGCGAATTTTGAGCGCCTTGAGGCCCCAATTTTTTTTGAATTTCGAACCTATCGTGTCGTGTATCAAAATAAAGGAATTTAAGAGTTAATTACAAAAATATATAAATCTTAAATGTTTAAATGTACCTATTTCTAAAAAAGAAATAACTAAAAAGTTGTAAATAAAAAAATATTTAAAAATAACAAAAAGCCCGACTTCGCTTTAGTCAGCCAGCTCGCGCATATGTATCCTCCGACTGCACAGCATGATTTTCTTCTTGTTTCCGTCTTTTTAGTTCGCTTTTTAACAGTCGGGTTTTATGCTATTTTAAATATTAAATATTCGCTTACAGGACAAAAGAGGCACATAGAAATCTTTTGCAGAGATCCAACTAAGAGGATTTTACATAACTTTAACTAAAACAGATTACACATTAAATCTAAGATTACACTGACGCGTGCGTGACGCTCAGTCAATTTCTCTCTATATATTGCCTTGACTCGACTTGTTGATCATCATCATCATCATCATCAGCCTATTAATGTTCCCACTGCTGGGACACAGGCCTCCTCTCGGTGAGAGGGAATGGGCCATAATCCACCACGCGGGCCCAGTGCGGGTTGGTGGATGTCACATGTCTTCGAATTTTTGGTTCTAAGACATGCCGGTTTCCTCACGATGTTTTCCTTCACCGTTTTGAGAGCAGTGGTGATGAAATAATTTACACAAAGTAAAGCGCCTGCCTGGGCTCGAACCCACGACCTACAACTTGTAAGTCGCAGTCGTTGTTGTAAGACTTGTTGATATAGCAATGTTTCTAAGAAGACTACAAGATGTAGAACAAACAAGTTAGGGAACTTTATTTTTATCCTGCCAACGTTCACAATAAACTCTTTGTAGGTCAATGAAGACGTATTGTTTCCCAGAAGAAAACTCCCCGTAATTTCTTCTAACTGTTATTGCGAAGAAGTTTGACCTACGAATGTATCCTATATAAAAAACTTTTTTACAAAAAAATACTACCGACTTCTAAATAAGAAAACTACAAAGTGAAAAATAACTTTATTTTTGGAAGTCGGTGTCTTTCGTAGGTACTTACCATTTTTTTGCGTTACGGACCCCGACTTCCAAAAATAAAGTTATTTTTCACTTTGTAGTTTTCTTATTTGGAAGTCGGTAGTATTTTTTTGTAAAAACGTTTTTTATTTTTCACTTTTTAGTTGTACCTACCTAATAGGCAAGTTGTTTAGTAAGTTACCTTAACGCCAGAATAGATTAGCCGAATATCATGAAACTTGAACATAAAGGGTGAAATGAGAGATCTGCGTACCCCTCAAGAGCGTACTGGCGTGATGTTATGTTATGAAATGGTATAAACAATAAACAGACATGCGATTGCAGCAATCCCGAGAGATTTCCCGTTATTTATTGAAGAGTTTTGTTGTATATCTTCGAAGTTCTTTATCAGATCTTCACCAAATTAAAATGGGACTAATTTTGAAACATACCTTACTCTTTCATACAAAAAAAATTCTAAAAATCGGTCCACAATTGACGGAGATATCGGTGAACATACACAAAAAAAAAAAAAAACATTCATGAAGTCGAACATAGAACCTCCTCCTTTTTGGTAAGTCGGTTAAAAATGGTATGAACAGACATGCTATTGCAACAATTCCGAGAGATTTGCTATCATTTATTGAAGATTTATATTGTATAATCTCCGTAGTTCTTCATCAGATCTTTACCAAAATTGAACACGACTTTATTTTATTTCTTGAAAGAGTATGTTCCCAACTTACTCTTTAAAAAAAAACATAAAGTCGTAAAACAAAATCTTCTCCTATTTGGAAAGTCGGTTAAAAAGTTAAATGTTCTACGAAAAGCAATCGGTACTTAGATCAACTTCGGTTCACATGTAGAATATGTTATAGATAGATATATACCCTTTATTGTTCATCAAGTGTAAGTATTTTAGGTGGTATAAAATAAGGTAATTACTTTTAAACATCATCATATCGCGCAGCAACACTGCTGCACTGCTACGGCGAAGAACTGTTTGGAATACATCTTTCGGATAGTCCTTCACTGCTGCAGCAATCAATATCGATCTCTCCTTGTAAATATTAGACTGCTGCAGCCACTTGAAGGTTCATTTTTAACAAAGTCAAAGCCATTTATTTGCATTAAATGCGGTACAAAAGATGGTATAAATAAGTTATTAGCACAATGACACATTTCGCCATAAGTTGGCATGCAAATATTAAGATATGAGTTAAGGTGCTTTCAATAAGCAGATCTCTAATAATCTAATAACACATTATTTTTAATAGGTATGAACTTAGTACTGAGTTATAATATTCATGAAAATATGATGAGACAAGATCACTGAGTAGACTCAGAATAAAATTTGTCGATATCTTTTGTAATATCGGCTTGAAAAACTTCTAATCAACTGAAGCAATGAAGCGAAAGATTAGTAATATCAGAATCTGACAAAGATCAATACTGCCACATAAAATAAACAGTGAAGACACTAAAATTCTGCTAACATAGCGACTCCTTTGTTTAATTTAAAGAAGAATATTTTGTACGTATTAATGCTAAGATGTTTTGTAAACTGCAGGCATTTTTTCTAATGCTTTGAGATTGTGGGTTCAAATCTGGATAAATATCAATAAAGCCTTATCTTTTAATTTTACTTTGACCATAACTGACGTTAGTGAAGCAAAAAATTTAAGTAAACCTGAAATAATAAAATCTGAAATTGTCTTGAGCAAGCGTGGTGCTTGTACCATTTCTGTATGAGAAAAGGCTTTTTTTCCCGCGATGGGACATTTACAGTAATAATTCCAAAAATCTATAAATGTGCAATTCCCTGCCAGAGCCTGTCTTTCTCGATAGCTACAATCTAGGGGTCTTTAAGTCAAGACTGAACAGGTGGCCAAGCGCGAGCCTATAGAATACAAAAAAAAGAAAAGAATGCGGGATATTATTATCCTGAATTCATTCAGCTTCACAAATTACTAAAGTCTCCGCTAGATAACAAAAAAATAAAAAGTTAGAATGAACAGGCTCCTTCTGGGTAAGCTCACTCCATCGTTGACTTTGTCTGTGTCACATCCACTACCTAGAATAGAGTCAATAGCAAACTCATCTCAAATAAAAAAAAATCGTTGACCCGAATTGTACCAATAAGTGTAATTACGTAGCTTGAAAACATGATTTTTTGTTTATGGATATTTTGATAATTGTCGTGTCTCGTTCAAATGAAAAGTATAGGCGTAGAACGATTTAATCGGTTTAAATCATATTAATCGGTCAACGCGCTTATGAGATATTAACTCATTACTGAAAGCCAAGTGAAAGGGTCAAGAACGTCCTGTAACGCGATACGCTTGTTTGATCGTGTAAGCGACACTTCCTTTACATATTTTTCGTATCGTTTTTAAATATTGGAATACATTGGTAGACAAGTAGGTGTTAACAACTTTTATTTTCTTGTTATCTGGCGATGACTTTATCTGTTACCCGAACTTACAAAGAAGAAGAAGGGATATCTCTCAGGTCATAGAAACTGTATAAGCAGAAAACGATCTCACTCCTTGTATTTACTTAAGATTCTTCACAAGGAATACAATCGCAGCATGAAGAAACATTTAAACTTGTTTCTTCATGCTGCGATTGTATTCCTTGTATGGTTCATGTTTGTTTTCATTCGAAAGATACACAATTAAAAAAAAAAACAAAACTGTTTTTAGTTTCTACAATGGAGTTAAATATTGCTTTTATTGTATCTAAGATTATTTTTAAAATTCACTCTAAATTGCTTGTCACACACAGGCTGTCAATATTACACGTTCTTCGTCTTTTCAAAATGAAAATAGAAATCTGAATAGTCATTTGTTTAGCATTATCTAAACGCGTTATACCAAAAACAAAATGGTTGCATGTATAACCAACATAAAACGATCTATTTTTTCATTTAAACACGATTCAATTTTCTGAATCCATACTGTTTCAAATTCCGGGGAATCCCGATTAGAATTCAAGAGGTTTCAAAGTTTTAATTTAGTTATTTTTTTAAATCTATAGAACCTTTTATGATAAATAAAATTAATAAGAAACTATATATGTTGGGACGTTTTTTTATGTCTGTCTATAGCTACCACTATTATATAAAGCTATCATCTATACTAATATTATAAAGCTGAAGAGTTTGTTAGTTTATTTGTTTGAACGCGCTAATCTCAGAAACTACTGGTTGGAACTGAAAAATTATTTTTGTTGGATAATCCATTTATCGAGGAAGGTTATGGCTATATAACATCACGCTACGACCAATAGGAGCGGAGGATAAATTAAAAATGTTGCAAAAACGGGAAAAAGTATTCCGTTTTGAGAGCTTCCGTTGCGTGCGCTGCGTAAGTGGTTAAAAATACGCAACAATCATATATGTAGTATAGGTAGTGTTGGGTAGGTAAGTTATATGCGTATGTATGGTAAATGGGGAGGTAGTTAGCCAGTTGACGGGAGCGAAGTGGCGTGGGACAGCTAACATATATCCCAACGTTGGAGCACATGACACTGTAGCATTCATTCAATTTAAGGCAAAATCTTAGAATTACAGAATAGTTGAAAACAACATTTTGATATCCATTCCAGATGTCAGACGACCAGTGCTTTATTCTGAGAATATGCATTAGTTTTAGCAGTAACAGTTGAAACTACTCTAAACACTTCTAAGTGTAATTTATTCCAAACCGAGTCGCGTAACACTAAAGCCATTCCATGATCTGTGAAATTTAACACTATAATATAGTCTCTGACACTAATAGTATCAGTGCCAGTCTAGCAGACATTTATTTGCGGCTTTACTTTTACGCAAAATAGAGTGTGTGCCACTCAACTTGTTTTAGCAACTTCACATCACGCTTACTCTCTGTCCAGCCTGTTATTTTATTTTTGACAGCTCGAAAATTTATGATTTAAACTTCATAAAAGATAGCTTGATCTGTGCGACATAATTATGTCAAACTGAAGTATGCGTTATTTTTAGCCTGTCAAGCGCTATTGTTACTGTATTGACACTGACAGCTGTCGCAGAGATCAAGCTACCTTTTACGAAGTATAGTGATGAACTAATGCGGTACCGATTCGATTTCATAAAACAATCGACTTTATAAATGATGAAATTTTAATCGATTTAGCATACGATATTACACAAGATTTTTTTCAAGTGAGGACTCCATTTGATATGGAGAAGAATTCAACGATTCATCATAAAAAATCGCAAGATTTTTATTTACTGCTTTTCTATATTTTTTTTATCTAATATTACTTTTTTCAAAATTTAACCTCCATTGGAAAGACGAACCTTAATTGCAAATCTTATTTATGAGTACATTATTATTATGAAACTTGTACCTATTCAATTAACAATGCGATATTTACTACTGCGTAAATTCGATTTAACTGTTAATTTTAATTAATCAGAACAACGGAGTGAAAAATCACGTCACTTCACTACTGTAAGCGTCCATGAAGTATTGGATTTTATTGTCTATGGTTGCATGTTAATAATTATGAAATTTCATAGGGGAGCATTTGTCAAAAGTAAAATAATAGGCTGGACGGAGCCATAATTACCCTTAGGGTTAGGCAGAGCCTTATCTATTTACCTATAGTATGTATCTACACCCACATTACGCTTGTTATGTTTATGTCGCATGTAGCAAGATTCGAGTCAAATTGATTTTAACCGGCGTAAGTTCAGAGTCTTGGCTGCAACTCAGAAATTCGAGATGGAAAAACCCAATAACACAGCGCCCAACCTGGGAACCTGAAAAGTCAAAGTCGTAAGGGAACCAAAAATCGGCCAAGTGCGAGTCGGACTCGCGGACGAAGGCCACTATCGCAAAAAACGTCGAAAAAATCACGTTTGTTGTATGGGAACCCCGCTTAAATATTTTTTTTATTATATTTTTAGTATTTGTAGTTATAGCGGCAAGAGAAATACATCATCTGTGAACATTTCAACATTTTTATTTGAGCTACAGCCTGGTGACAGACGGACAGACAGACGGACCGGGGAGTCTTAGTAATAGGGTCCCGTTTTTACCCTTTTTCTACGGAACCCTAAAAACGATATTCAGCAGTTTTATACATAATAGAGGTTGATGATAATATTTATGATCAGAGCAAAGAAGTTAAATTATACAATATCCAATATTTGTGCCAGTTCATAAAAATATCAGACCATTTTTATAAAAATATTAAAGAAAATAACAATCTTCATGATGCGTATAAATATTTATCTCACCCTTCAAGTAAACATATCGAAGGACGCAATATGTTTATGGGCGGCGTAAGCGCAAACAGTTTAGCCATTACCCTTGCTCTAATTATATTAACCTAGTGTGAAGTTGACCTATATTTGTAACTACATAATTGATGCTTAGAGTACACATAACACCTAGTTCTGAATTCATATATAAGTACCATCACTTCCCATCTGGCAGGAATGCAAAAAGACGCAAAAAAAAATAAAACGCAGGGTGAGATGAAAATCAAATCATTTTCTAATTTCAGAAGTTGAAAAGATGGTAACATATTTATAAACTTGGTAAACGTTAATTCTATGCTTTTTTAAGAATCTAAATTGCGAAAAATAATTGGATCTTGCGATCTTTTTTCTTAAACTAGTTTTGTATTATTTTAGTTCTGTATTCTTTTAATTGAAGTCTTGTAAATTTTAAGCAAGCTTTAGTTGTAGTACCAAAGAACCTACTACTACCCGTGCAAAGGCCTGCCTAAAATCCTTCCAGGAACTCATATCCCATACCTTTTCGAACCAACCCTTGCGCTAAGCGCCAAGGTCGACTCGCCTGGTCTTTCTAGTCTAACCTCGGCGAAGCAATCCATACAACGTTTAATATTGTCAGCCATCTTTTATTTTTGTCCTATAAAATACTAACTAACCTACTTACCGTATTACTTTCAAGGTCACCAGTATCTATAAGAAAATATTCCTAATACCGCGAAGTGAATTAGGTAAGTAATAAAATCCCTAAGCTCTTGGCGTACCGACGCCTCATTTTCCCTTAACATTGACTTCTTAAATAGATTACCTAATCCGAAACATAATATCAACACCCACGTGTTATTGGCGCAGAAACTTCAAGGGCCTAACATTTATGAAGAAACCATAATTTATGAATAAAAGCTATGTTACGTGTTGTGTTATGTTTCTTTTTACTTATTTATTTGTTTTTATTTATAAATAGAACATGTTCACTCCGTCACTTGCCCCTAAGGTTTCATTGTTTCGGCGTCACCCAGTCGACACCGACTATCGCTGAAAACCAGCGCTGTGGCCCTGTCTTGCACGCGAGTGCCAGCATTATGCTGAGCGATGACCGTTTTGCGTGGTTGTGACGCATACTCTGTATTTGTATTTAAGTTTTCCTTGTTTTTTTTTTATGGTATGCGTCGTGCCTGGCGCAAATAATCGTTTTTTGCGCAAATAATCGTTCTTTCTTTATATAAAATTACCAAAGTATGTAAGATTATACCTATGTTGGTACGAATGCTTCGTGATATGCCAAAGTGAAGTGTGGCGACATAAAACAAAATTAAATAAATGAAATGGTGCACGTAAGGCACATCCAAACCTCTAGACAGTTGGAATGAAGATGTCAGCGAAGGCGATAGTCGAAATGTTAAAATGTAAGGGATTGATCACGTGATTTTTCGATATCGCTTGTCAATCCCATACAATTTTGCCTTTTTGACAATTGAATCGCAACGCTTTCGATAGTAGAATGTCATTTGTCTAGGGCCTCTGGTTCTATATAAAACTGACATTTTATCAGCGATAACGGATACAGCTAACACAAGTGATATCGAATCGTCACGCAGGCAAACCTTACATTTTGAATATTCAGCAATCGTCATCAAAGTCAAACAATTTTTTAGTATTAAGTCACTATACGGCGCTTTGTCAAAGAATTTAAGTTAAAAATTATAATAATATACAGTTCACTATTTTCTTAATTTCCCTCGGCAATCATCGCATTTCCGAATACAAACGAATGCTAATTTACATATCGGCCAATTCAATTCAATTCGGTCGATCGGTGCAATTATTAGATTTATCCTGTATAATTATTTAAATTCAGAACTAAATACATTATTGTTGTTTTGTTTTGATTTCCATGTGAAATATATAGAGCTGTAAAAATAGCAGCTTTAGTAGCTCTCCTCCCATTATAAAAATAAATTACATTATGCTAAAGGGTATTAACAACTCTATATACCTCCAAGTTGATTGAGATCGTCCGGTCTGCACCAAATGCAAAGGGCAACTGATAGAAATCCGACGACTGACGAAACACGAAATTTACCGACGTTAAGAAAATATTTTTTCTATCCTCTACTGTCCATTCGCAAAGATAGTTTGATATAGTGAAGAATAGAAAGACCACACTTACTCTTTAAAAAAAAAGGTTTGCTGATAGAATACCTAACAATGTTCCTTCTGCACAGAGATTCTTTTCGCCTGGACAAGCATTGACAGCTACCCTTGCATACTGCGTGCGATATTGCGATTAAACATTACACCAAACCAATAAGACAGAACTATAAATAAAATACAAATGAAATTAATTTCGGTACCAAAACTTAAAATAACCGTTTTATTCAATTAAATTTTAGCTAAAAAATGTCGCAGCTTTTTACCTAGCCTATTACATATACACCAAAACTACCTACCTATTATTAACTATTACAGTATCAGCGTATGATATCAAACTATGTGAAAGTTAGTGTCGCGTGTACGATCAAAGCTTATGCCCCAAATGTGCGGTGGACTGCGAAGCCGATCCTCACAAGCTCAGCCTACTGGAAACTTTGCACGCATCAAAACAAACTCTTTAATTATGGAACAAACAACAGGATAGATAATAGTGGCGTATCCGTCGGCTGTGTTCTTTACTCAAGGGAAGGTCAGGATAGGTACTACTTTTTTGGGACAAAAGAGCAACTGTTTCTTAGAATAAAATACAACACAACAAACACAGAGTAAAAGAAAAGAATAGTATAAAATACAATCACAAATTGCGCTGAGCGTACCCATACCGATGGGTGACCTACTCAACATTTGCTGGGTGTCAGTCACCCAGCGCTGTTTTTCAATTGGCACCCCGCAGCGACACCTCTTAGAACCGTAGCATCTGATATTATAACTTACTTCAATAACAATACTTACTTTAGTTCTCAATGTAGTCACAATTCCTGTAGGTATACAATGATTTTTAAATTAGCAGTCAATACATAAATTTATCAGCTGTTATGTATATTATACTTTTGCACCACTAAAAAACAGTTAGTCCCTTGCATTCAAACAATCTCTATGAGGAAACAAATAACGATACAAGTAATGATAGGATATATATGGATAATAGTGGCATCTCCTGTGACCTTTATTCAAGCCAAGAAGGTCAGGAAAGATGCATAGATATTAAATATTTTTCGGGAGCTACCGTTTTGCAATCCTGTCCATGTTTGGATGTCCACGTAGAGTCTCTTTTGTGTGTTAAAATACCTACTTCAGATTTTGTAATCAAATTCTTGCATACAAGAAAAGTTTGGTACATTAAAAATCTTTCAGTGGATGAATGTATCCAGTTATATTACGACACTTACCCAGAAATTACAACAAATCAATCACCTGGCCCCTATATGTTGTAGAGTTGTGCAAACAAAATGTAATAATTATTTAACAGATTTCTTTGCTGATCCCATAGTATTTTTTTTTGTATCAATGAGTACAAACCCCTCTAAAAGATTACGAATGAATTCATACTAATATTATAAATTCGAAAGTAACTCTGTCTGTCTGATACCTTTTCACGCGTAAACCACTGAACGGATTTCAATGAAATTTGGCAAGGAGATAGATGGCATGCTAGGGAAGGACATATGCTACTTTATGTCTCAAAAAAAAACAATTGTTGGCCAGGTTACCTACCTGGTACATAGGATAGGTTAGGTACAGTAGGTAGGATAGGGTAGGTAGGGTAGGGTAGGTAGGTAGGTAGCCAGTTGACGGGAGCGATGCCGCGGGGGGCAGCTAGTCATGATATAAATGGTCTTAAATGATTTGTGGTCCACAGTATATGAATTCAGTTTCGATGAAAGTGAAGAATCGCTGCAAAGAGTATCACTACTAACAAAGTTTTCTATGTAGTTTTTGTGTTGTATCTACGATTGTTCTATTTTAATAAAGAAATATAATCTAAACATTCCTTTTTTTTTTGTTACAGGCAATGATGGACCGGGCATCAAATCGGTAAGTGGCAATCTTAACTCATACATGCGGTAGCTAAAGTTTGCTTTTTTATCTCAGAGACAAAATAGACACATGCAAATTCAAATTACTTCTTTTAGGGCTTATTAGAGCTCCTGAGGTATGTTATATATAACTCTTGTAGTCTCAAATAAGGGGCAGACTTTGCTCGCAGAACGGATGGCCGATGGGGATGAAAAGTTCTGGAGTGGCGACCGCGAACTGGAAGATGTTGTCTTAGAAGGCCTCTCACTAGGTGGACCGATGACCTGGTGAATCTTGTGGGGATCCGCTGGATACGATACGCATGGGACCGGTCAATTTGGCGACGCTTGCCTTTGTCCAGCAGTGGACGTCTTTTGGCTGATATGATGATGATGATATAATATAACAAAATTTCTGTTTGGCTTTACATCACATACTAGCACTATTCAGAAAAATATTTCACAAATCCAGAGAATTTTATCTCGTTGATAAAAATATATTTTCCCTATGGGTATTGAAAGATTTCATATTGAAGTTACTTTTATAGATTTTCTAAAAATTCTTATATTATAATTTCGACTTAGTTTGAGTTTTATTCAGTGGGCGTCGAATGATTATAAGAACTGATATCATATCTAAGGTAATAATTATAATTGAAATGAAGAGATTTTAATTAATTGGAAATATCTTTTGTGGATAGTTCATAAAATTTGTTACGCTTTTATCAGATTCAGAACCAATTATTCATAAATTAACAAGCCCAATATCTTTATAAATTATCATCATCAGTCTTTTTAACGTTCCCACTGCTGGGACACCGGCCTCCTCTCTGTGAGAAGGAATGGGCCGTAATCCATCACGCGCGCCCGGTGTTGGTGAATGTCACATGTTTTAGAAGTTTTGGTTCTAGGACATGCCGGTTTTCTCACGATGTATGAAATAATTTGCACAAAGTAAAGCGCATGCCTGGGTTTGAACCCACGGCTTACAACTTGTAAGTCGCGGCCGTTACCACTGGGCCACCACTGCTATCCTACCTAGATTATAGCCTATGTGTTATTCTGATGTATAAGCTATATTTCTGTAAAATTTCATCAAAATCCGTTTAGTAGATTTTGCGTGAAAGACTAAGAAAATCCATCCAATTATCCTCACAAATTTTCACGTTGATAATAGTAGTAAGAAGTAAGATTGGTTTGAGAATATGACATTCATAAATTGTCTACATTGTGTACTCGAAAAGTCAACTAAACTATAAGACCGATAAAACGACAAACCAATTGCTTAGCAGCTCCGTTGAAAATATAGTCGCCAGGTTCATCTTTTTAACCAAATTTCCAAAAAGTAGGAGGTTCTATGTTCGACTTTATGTTTTTTTTTTGTATGATCACCGATTTATCCGTCAATTGTGGACTGATTGTAAAAATTTGTTTTTTGTTTGAAAGAGTATGTACCCAAATTGGTCCCATTTTAATTTGGTAAAGAACTTCGGAGATATACAACAGAACTCTTCAATAAATGACGGTAAATCTCTCGGGATTGCTGCAATCGCATGTCTGTTTGTTTATACCATTTCATAACGTTAACATCACGCGAGTACGCTCTAAAGGGGGACGCAGATGTGTACAGTTCACCTTATTATGCTTTAATTTTGCCGGAATTTGCATGATATTCGGGTAATCTATTCTGCCATTATAGGTACCTTACTAAAGTACTTGTATATTATGTATAACTAAAAAGTGAAAAATAAAAACCATTTTTACAAAAAAAAAATACAGCTGACTTCTCAATAAAAACACTACGAAGTGAAAAATAGCTTCAATTTCGGCAGTAGGTGTCAAAAAACAAATAATCGAAAACAGGAACACCGACTTCCGAAGTTGAAGAATTTTATTGGGAAGTCGGCTGTATTTTTTTGAAAAAAGGTTTTTATTTTTCACTTTTCCACACACATGAGGCCTAATCTTCCAAAACTTAATTATTTAAGGGATATCCCACTAAGTAAGGATGTTTTCGTGCAGGATAATCCTGAGAAGCGAGCTTTTCACTAAATCACAAAAATATATCGTTGTTTTCCATTTTGTGGGTATCTATTGAATATTTCATAAACTGAAACAGAAATCATTAAATCTTAATATCACAGACTATAATGATCGACGTGAGCTGTGAGTGATATTGAGTTGATTACTGTTCAATCTCGTTTGCTGGATATTAGATTGCTGAAAAAGTTGGAGAGCGCTGGTCTAATGACACGAAGTTCAATTGTATCGATTTCAACAGTAACAATGAGATTATATAGTTTTTTTATTCGATTTGGACGAAACGACCAATTTAAATCGCCTGAAGGTCATCATTATCATATCAGCCGAAAGACGTCCACTGCTGGACATAGGCCTCTCCCAAACAGGTCATCAGTCCACCTAGTGAGAGGTCTTCTAACAAAACGTCTTCGTTTCGGTTTCAACGGTAACAATGAGATTATATAGATTTATATTTGATTTAGACGAAACAATCAATTTAAATCGCGTGAAGATAAAAGTCATAATTTCAATACAGGCAATTTTTTTATTACTGTACCTTTCATTCATAGTAGAACAAAGTCGAACGTTTCTTCTGGTACCAGGCTAAGTATACTATTTTAATTCAGAAATTGGGAAACGACGTTGTAAAGTTTTTGTTACACATTATTCATATTAGAAGGATAACAATGGGCCGGTTTCTGAATTGAGTACTTGGAGTTAAGAATGTGTTAGATCTTAATTTACTGCATAAGTTTATCAGGCTTACATGCGAAATTAGACAAATACTCAACTTAAAATTCTTAATTCAGGAATCGGGGTCTTAGATCAGTTAATTTCAAAGCAGCATATTACTTAGCGAGCAGTAGTGGCCCAGTGGCAGAAGTGGTTTGTCGTAGGTCGTGGGTTCAAACCCAGGCAGGCGCATTACTTTGTGTAAATTATTTCATCACCACTGCTCTAAAAACGGTGAAGTAAAACATCGTGAGGAAACCGGCATGTCCTAGAACCAAATTTTCAAATACATGTTACATCCACCAACCCGCGCTGGGCCCGCGTGGTGGATTATGGCCCATTCCCTCTCTCACAGAGAGGAGGCCTGTGTCTCAGCAATGGGCACGTTAAACGGCACATGATGATGACGATATTAGTTTCAAGTTACTAATACCAGCTCCCTTTATAACTTCTAGAATAATAATTCTCATTTACGACTTGACAGATTAAACAAAATACGCTCTTGCCTCAAGGGAATAAAGACTGTCAGTATAATTACGCCTACCTTTGTTAAGGGTAATTGCATTTTCCCACCTATGTGAAAACAAACCGTATATTATGTAAGTAAATAATGTCCCAAAGCGTGGGTTTCTAGAACTTTACTGCTTTGTGTATATTTCTGTACACCTACGCTCAAGTTAGTAAATAAGCATGTATTCTTAGCTATGTCGACCTACATTTGTAGGTTGTGGAGTAAAAAATATACATATCTAATAATTCTAGAATATTCTTGTTTTTCGTCCGGTTGGTACTTTCTGGGACGTTAAAATCTGTAATAATAAAATAATGTATATCACACAGAATATGTCAGGAACCACGTCAAAGTCGAGAGAGATAAGAAAATCAAATATTTTCACTTTGTTCTCGAGACTATCGACATATACCTACGTATTATGCGAAGTGGACTCAGCGATTATTGTACCGATAAGACTATCGGTACAATAATCGCTGTATTAAGCCATTGGCTGTCACGACTGTCGTGACAGCCAATGGCTTAATAGCCACAAGCCTTGACCAACAGCTTAGGTGGCTCTCGTAAGGCAGCTGGATCAAAGTTTACAGTCAGAAAGCGGTACTTCTGGACCCGGCTCGTATTGCAAGGTCCAAGTTCCCGATAGTGCTGATTTTGTTATTTTTTAATATTTTTACCTTAAAATATTGAACGATGTCATTCATATGTGTATTTAAATGAATAAAATAAAATAATGTTTTGTGTAAAATCTTTGCTGAATCATAGATCAATAGCCATCGCAAAATATATTTTCGTCATACGCTTACGCACACTATGTAGGTACTCTCTCTTTAATGTGGCGATGGTTCTTCCACTCAATAAACACCAAGCCTCTATGTTCATGACCTGTCTGGATATTCCCAAAATAACTTCACTAAAATACACGTTAGCAAAACGGTACAAACGCTAAGCAAAATACTAACAACACTTAAAATAACTGCGGAGTTTCAAATTGAACGGTCTTTATTGAGAATGACAACAATAGCTTTTGTTTATAGCAATATTATTCAGACATTCTATTTATGTAACATTTACCTTTTTATTTGCAAATGAAAAAAAACAAACTCATCTCTTTTCAGCTGTTTGTGAAAGATTTTTGTTTTTTTGCCATAAACAATTATTTTAACTTAATATTTATTTTAAACCAACAAAGAGTTATTAATCCTGGCTTGAAAAACATTCCTACTTCAGTCCTTCGAGCCGCAGGATTAATTTTTAAGCTTCGATAGGATTTTTGTGATTAAATCTAAGGCCGCAAAGAATATTCTTCCGTTCGACAAACAAGGTAGAACGGTATTCTACAGAAGTTTAGATATAAAAAGAATGTTTATTTCGAACGGGTACACACACAAATCAAAAGTGACTTGGGATCAAGTATATTTTTAACTATACAAAATTATCCAATTAATATTTACCAAATCTACTCTTCCAGACTGGCTTCTTACTTTAATTCCTATGTTTAAGTTAACAACTTATCACTAAATTTTAGAAAATTTTAGAAAGAAATTAGAAAAAATTCATTTTTTTGCAAATTGTGGCAAATTAACCTAAGCTACTATTAAAATAATCGTCAATTAAATGGCAAAAAAGGCAAAAATAGTTTAATTTTATTTTTTATAGTAATGATAAAAAAAAACTGTATTTCCACCATTGACACGAATCACACAATCACAGCGATTTGGCATGCTTATAATCGGTTCATCAAAATCACATTGAGGTATGGCCGTCCGCATTCTTTCTAATTCTAATAAGTCAAAAAGTTGTTGTACAGTATGCACGGCATCCATACTCGGCTCGTTTGAAATTTTGTCACGCATAGGATACGCTCCAAAGAAGAGTCTTTGGAGCGTATCCTATGCGTGACAAAATTTCAAACGTTCTTGACGTCCAGAGGTCCTCCAAACACGAGTACGTCTTTTATCCGGCTTCATACCGAAACGAGATTCGTTGGAAAAGCAAACACAACGCCAGTCTTTTTTCTTTCTCCCAATTTCTGTGTTCACGAGCCCATTGTAAACGGGCCCTACGATTCCGACGCCCTGTGTAAGAGTGAAAGCCACAGTAAGTTGCCTGGAACCAGCTTGCAACATTTCGACGACTCTCATCATCTCTTCTCGTAGCAAACGAGGTCGTTGCTCCATATGGATGCAATTTTTTTCAGTTCCGATGCAGAAATTGTAATGGTGGTGTAAAAGCCCTATTACACACTTTTATATAGAAATGTGATGACCTGATTAACAGTTGATTTACTATTTTTAATTGAAATCTAAAGAAAATTCTTTATTCAAAAAGTAAAATATCATACCACATTAAATTTATCGGATCCTTTGAGGAATCTATTTTCAGAAATGTTCATTGTTAAGATGTGAAAAAGGAAAGTAAGTGCGGAAATAAGCTTACAAGAAACAAATTAGAAATTCTATTTATATATTTGGAAGCAGTGAACATTATACCATAAAAAAAATCATGTAAGGTATGCGAAAATAAATGGGTCTTATTGAAATTTAAAACAGTTGAAGCAAAAAGCGGGTATTTCATTGATCGTATAAAAGAATTGGTATTTTCAGCGTCGAGCTTTTTCTCGATTGGTATCTGAAGTACTTGAAATACGAGGATTTGTTGCGTACCTTTGTGCCCATAAGTGGCTATGGGAACCCTAATTTAGAACTTCAGTGCCACAAAGAGCATCGAGAACATCAGGTATTAGGAAATATGCAGGTAATTTTTTTATTTGCTAAATTAAATATTTATTAAGTACATTAAACAAATATGTTAGATTTTTTTAAATATCTCTATCATAGACGAAGTTATAAAGCGTCAAAGTTGAGAATAAGAATGAGAAGGCCGACGTGCCACATGACGTCAGATGGCACGATGCTCATACAGCTGCCATAGAAAACGGCGTTTCCGTAGAGAGGGACAGATATATTTCTTTAAATTATTATATCCTTTAGATATATTTCTTTAAATTATCATAAACTTTTCGTTTTTCGATCAATCTTGATTCTGTTTTCACTATTATTATTCTATGTTAGTCTTTTTTATCGATAAACAGGTCAAATAACATTTTTTTTTATTCATATTCCCTTGAAACCGTGCACCTAGTATCTGACGTTTCCCAATTGCCCCTGTAGTTCTACGTGAAACTAGCTACTGTCCGTAGCGTTTCACGCGTAAAAATCGAAAATTATCCCAAAAAAACCCACTGACTTACTTGACTTAATGTCCTTTGTCCCCTGGATGGGGCAAAGGGCGTCCACAGTAGTCCTCCATCGCGATCCGTCTTGAGCTTCACGCTTCACCTCGCTCCACGTCACACCGATGCTTGTCGCTTCAGCCAACACGGTGCGACGCCAGGTTTGACGGGGACGACCACGCTTTATTTTGCCTTGGGGATTCCAATCCAGCGGCAAAAAGACCTACTAGTCGGGTAAATATTATTTATTGTATTTGCTATTCTAGGTTATAAACTTTTAAAGTGCCTATCCAAATCCGTTCAGTAATTTTAGCGTAAAAGTGTAACAAACAACCAACCATGCATCGTCACACACGTTCACTTGTATAAAATTAGTAGGTATGATCAAATATTATTAATTTAAATTTGTTGTTTTAATTGAAGTCTTCAACATTAATTGCCGTTTTTTTTGTGGTATCTTCCAAAACAAGTATACCTAATGCCATGCAATGCCCTTGAAAAACAAATTAATAACAGACGCCTTAAAGCCTAATATTAGAAGAGCTCTTCATAAATAACTTCTTAATATTCTAGTCAGTGATTCCCGCGGCATGCAAATAGGATTATATTACTTTACCGAAAGATATTTTGGTGAATTCGTCTGCCCTACGTAATTATCTTATTTGCTGCTTGAATGATGAAGATGGAATTTTGATTATTTTTATTTCTACCTGTTTTTTGACCTTCGGCTTTTTTATCTTGAGTTATAAACATAAAAGTTTTTGGTCTATTTGTTTGGCTGATTGTATAGGTATATATCAAACTTACCGTCTTTCCTTTGTTATATGAACATTATCTACAAACACTAAATTGCCAAAAAATACATTACAGAAGAAAGTTTATGGTACATTATTGAAAAAATGTAGTTCTTCTACAAAAAAATGTTATGCAATTTAAATTTAGAAGAATGTGGCTACAATTTTGACCCTTTACTGTACACATGAATCGAGTTTTAATTACTCAAAACCAGCCAAATGCGAGTCGGACACGCACACCGAGGGTTCCGTGCAAACAGCTACATTCACCAAAATAATTAGATAACATTTCTGAATTTCATAAAAAATTAAAGCACCTAACATTGCTCTAACGAAAAAGTAAACTGAATTGAGGGACAAAAATAACTTTGCCATTGAAAAAGTGTTATCCTCCTACATCGACATAGGTCGCGGTCAGTTTACTAGTTTTTTTTTTTATGTAGCTTTAAATTAACAGTTTTCGCCTTTTTTTCCTTTACTTGTGTTGTAAGATATAGCTTCTTGCCAAATTTCATGATTCTAAGTCAACGGGATTGTTAAGTTTTTATTCCTTCGCATTGAGTCAAATATGCGACACAACTGGCTGTATCTTTTGATTATGTTGATTTAGAATGTTGTCGCACTTTATTTCCCGGCTTCGAAAAAGCCTTCGAAAAACGTGCGTGTCAAACGTCAACGTCATCGGAGGTTTTGGAGGGGCACGCCTTGCCAGTTCATTCTTCGTTACTGCTGCACAGTTCTCTTGGCCACGCACCATCATCGAGACAACACTTCTTCTTGATTACACTCTCGTGTAAAAGTAAATATGTATCAGTCAGAAATAGTGCTAGTTATTGTTGGACATTTCAATTATTATGCTAAAATATTCCTGTGCTATTTGATTCTATTTAAATTTGTATTTAATGTTACTATGATTGTTATTCAAAAGTAATTGTTTGTTATTTAAAAAATATTCATTTAAGATTCGAATTTTGTAGATCAGCAAGTACCCTTCTTACTGATTAAGCCAAATTATAATATTCACGATGCTGTACCCAAGTTATTGTCATTAAAACCTGAGTTATAATTTACTGAACGTTGTATTTCTATTAACAAGTTTGATTTCACAGCTACAAGGGATTGCAGATCTGAGTCCATGATATTAATTTCAACTTGATAGGTACCTTGAATGTAAAATATATACATGCGTTCCTGAGAATAAGTTCATGACACGCGGATGGACAGACAGACAAGGACACGATCCTATAAGAGTTCATTTTTTTCATTTTGAGAAACGGAACTCTAAAAATGATTGCCGCAGCCTATTTTCCAATAAGTCTGTATAAATCATGGTATTAGTTATAGCAGAACAAATTCTGTAGGTAAATAGATAGATGGAATACCAAATAATGGGAGGAAAATAAAATAATACCTAAAACAAATAGTAGGTACTCGTACTTAAGTTATTAAATACAAATGGCGAAACATCGTTTGAATATCGAGCTTCTTAGTAATAAATAAGTTCTTAAGAACGTTTGCATAGGCCTCCACTTGTGTTAACTAGAATATGTCAGTATTCAAACACAGAGTAATTTAACATAATTGGTCTATTATACCGAACAATATCGCGCTACCCACAAAGCTAACCTCACTCACGACATCATTATTAATGTGATTTGCTTTCACATGACAACATTGTTATAATGACAGAATACCGATATTAGAATGTCGGTATACAGCCTTTCCTAAATTAATTTATTGGCGGTAAAACATAAGCACGGTAATGATATTTAACAGTATTGTGACTCGACCCTGTCCTTGAAATACACTTATGTTGCACTTATTATGTTTACGTAACGTGCGCTTGTAGGCACTCCTACAAGCGCACGTTACGTAAACATGCGTTAGGGCTGCCTGCAACCTACTTGAGTTTCTTTCAAGTTTTGTGATTGTAAATATCTCAGATTCTTTTCTCTAATCTGAGGTAAATATTATATTTTTTATTATACTTATTTTAAATCTTATTAGGTACGTACCATTTCTTACTCCGGTAGGTAATCATTTCACAATGATTTTTCGTCTAATTCAATAATTTATGTAAGTAGCTAAGTACATAAGTAAGTAGATAGCCTAGCGTAGGTATCGTATGTCACTTTATCAACCTATACACTTATTTATGTATTAATCCAGGTATTTTACTTGGTGGAAAAAGCGAAATACCTACCCATTAAAATAAGAAATAAATTACTTACTATTAGGTTAGGTATATTTTTTTTTATAGTCTTGCCTTTCGGCGGTACATGGTAATTTAAAAAAAATTATCTGGGTGCGTTATAGAAGAATTCAAGCAACCAAAAACAGCACAACATAATCTATAATTGGTCTCTGTCATATTAAGTAAGTACTTATACTTATTTCAAACAAATATTCACAAATCGCACACCTACTGCTTACAAAGCCATCACTCCTTTCGTGACTGTTTACGACTGTAGTGTATCGAGTGTCGGCTGAACTCGATGCGCGTAGGTATGACTCGCGTTTCAACCGTTTGTATGAAGATAGAATACTGTTAGATATCATTACCGTGACATAAGCGTCGTTACTTCCAAAACATTGTCAATGGCAAGAGATTACATAAATACACTCACGCCTTTTTCCATGGGGGTAAGGCAGAAATTACAAAACGTCACCTGCTATGACCCTTACATACTCCTTTTGCTTCATTTACATACATACGAGAAAATCTATTCATACACGTACGCCATACGTACGTGTATGGCGTGTATTATTCATCCTGACATGGCCAATATGATTCGAAGTTACATACTTTGCAAGAAACGCAATTTTATAGTCTGGCTATTGTAAATCTGCAGAAGTCAAAAAATGTGGGCAATCGAAAATTCGGGGGCACGTAACACCGTCTGTACTACGAAAAAGGATGACTGATGTTTTTTTTTTTTTTGTTTTTCATATGCTCCTTTGATTATATTCTGATAGAATAGTCACTTTAGTACGAAGTAGTGTGGATTTGATACAGTTTTGTCACTGTGAGTGACTGGTTTCACAGTGTGTGATTGCCGCAATATCACAAAGTTTGAAATTAACAGGCGCATGAATATTCGAAAACATGTCCTGATTTAATAATTTATTATCCGAAATCAAAAGGGAAATATCAATATCATTAGATCGACGTACACGCCAACTTTACAATATCTTATAAACATTGTCGTTTTTGGCCAAAGACGACATCGTGCGGTTCCTTTACATCTTGGAATATACATAACATCATGTTATATAATAACTCCTTCAATCCACTTCTTATAGGTTTAACCGTATGTCTACTTTATTTTGTAAAAAACAATTTACAGCGTAAGCAATCTGACAGTTCAAGTACCACGAAAGTGACTGACTGTCTGTTTCGTGTGAGGATGTGGCCACCTCTGGTGTTAGAGCTAATTAAGCCGCCTCTGGGAACCCCACAGGCCTCTGACTTGGCTATTTCAGACTTACATTAAATATATAAGTCCAGGTTTCCTCACGATTTGGCAAATTGCCCGGATTTGGACCCACGACCTGAATGAGAGGCTAGGTTATAGCCGCTGGGCCACCATGACATACTGATGTAAAATCATACCACATACTTTTTGGGGTTATTAATTATTATTCACATTTATTCTACTTTCATGTTCATGTCTTAAATAATACAAATAATTTCCTTCATACAATATACGCCATACTGTCCCATGAAAAACACAAAATATTATTATCTATACCGCCGGGAGCAGGCTAGCCTTGGCTCTGGAAAACACATGTTCCGTAGCTCTGGCCTTCACATAGAATAGGGTCAGACGTATAAATAGAGATACAGAGATTTAAATAACCACCCTAAGGACCACCACTAGGTCATTTTATAGGAGAACATGTAGATACGCTGACTGCGACAAATTAGTTTATACCGTAAAATTCTAAATTTAAAATAAATGTAGATGTATGATGTGTATGTAATGTGTATATTCGCTTTTGTTTTTACTCAGAATGAGGGTAAACAATGGTTAGCTGATTTCTAAGTTTTCGAGAGTTCATTTATTTATTTATTTAAAATTACATGCAACTTACAGGTACATTGGCGGACTTAACTTATATTTTTAAAGAAGAAACACTTAACGCCGCATTAAAACGTATAATTTTGTTTTAAAATGTAAAAGATTCCAAAAAGGTAAAACACTTGATTGTTTATACAAAATACCACTGATATCGATATTGTTATTTCATATATTAAGAAAGAAAAAAACTTGAGGAGGGAATTTTTTACTAGATTTTAGAGTATTACGCTTAACACACGTACCTATCCTCTACCCAGTAGCAACTGGTTCGATTCTGGCCTATGCATCCAGTGATCCAGGTGTAAACAAAACCTTTACGTCTCAAAACAAAGTTTTAATCCGTTGGATTTTAAGTTGATACCATCACGTAATTTTCTAGGTCGATTGTACACCAAAATAAATGTAATAAAAAACTCATACGGCAATCGCTCGTCACTGTCAATAGCACCGCTTTAATGCCGGATTACGAGCAGAAACAGCACCGCGATTCTCGAAGCAAAATACAGACCGTTGCAAACGTTCGGAACCTTTGGACACGGCAGGCACACAAGGGCTCACACCTCCAGCCCACACGATAAAAGTACGGCACCACGAAGTTTGCAGGCTCACAAGGGCTCACGCGCTCGGCCCGTACGAGAGAGCCGGAGTTTGGCTTTATAATAACTGATATCTACAGACAAAAAAATGACTAATCAAAACTATGTTACAAAAAGAGTCCTTGAAATATCAGAGAAAGCGAAACAACAAAGAATAATAAGGAACAAACCACAATACATACCAGATTATTCTTGATAACTTCCTTAAATGATCTGCGTTATATTTACGGTACGGCAATAACGCACACAAGAAGAAATTAAGTAGTAAAACTTAAAATTTGGGCTTATAACTTAAAAAAATCTTCATCCTACCATGATTTTTCTGTAATGAGGTTTTTTTGAACAGTAATTTTGTCTTATGTTTTCTTGTCAATCGAAATTTTAAGATTTGTATAATGTAACCTGCCAGCCTGTCCACTCAAAAAAGGCGTGATGGCAGTACGTCTTTTAGCGTTTCGCTACAGTAGGTACCACAAATGCGCAAGGCTTTTGACTTTTCAAATAAAAAAACCAAAAAGAATTTGGTCATTTTGCTATGCCTAGTAGGTTTGACTACACTTCAACATTAATTTGTGCTAGCGTGATCTCACACAAATTACTGCTAATTATCAAAGCCTTGAAAGCTACTGCGGTAAATATTGCGCTCCAAATATGCTGTTTTAACGCTAGGGCGTTGCATGCCATAAAGTTTGAAACAGTTTCGACTTTATTTAATGTTGATGGAACCAAAATACTGGCTTAAAATTGGTTTCAATCGATTATAGTGTGCATCTTACGGATTAAAATGCTTTTTAGCAATAATAAAAGATGATTGCTTTTTTCTTTCATTGCAATTACCGGCATTGGCTCTGGTCCTATGGTAAAACATTTTTAAGTTAAATTTATCTATGATTTTCCGCGGCTTCTCTCCCGTTTCCAACACACACAACCGCATCAAATGAATGTTCTAATGACTCGATATGAACCTATATTTATTTAAAAAGGTTCAAGGGAATAGGTAAATGACAAGGGATAATAAAGGTGAAAACGCTTCGGTGAGTTTACCTCGGATCGGGAAAAGACGATTAATTAATTACGAAAATATGATTAACAGAACAGAAGCCCGATACAACAGTTGGTATAACGTTGACCATATTTTACTTCACAAACGAAGCAAGTGTTTTCTTTTGCCGAACAATAGTATATTATGTAATTAGTTTATTAAACTAAAGGACAGAATCGCGAGCAAGTGAAGGATTCTAACGACTGTATCACCGATCGTCCGGCGTCGGAGTCAAATAATTTTAATTTTTATGAAAAGAAAAAAAACAGAATCTAACAAATAAAACCAATAAAAAAGGGTGCGGACGACTACTAAAGAGTGCGGTCCATGGTAGAATACAAACTTAAAAAAAAACGACTGAAAAATTATGTTAAAATCCTGAGCGACGCGAGTGATTCATGGCCATCGACATATATCTGTTTAATTCAAGAGTTGCATACTATACTTTATACCATGACTACAAGAAAAATAAAGATTTAAGCGAAAAGCACAACGAGGTAGAGTCTGGCAAACGAAAGTAGAGACTGAAAAAGCGCGGCAAATTTTAAAAATTGCAATGCATTGCAACCCCAAATCTAGTATGAAATACCTGGAATAACCTAATTTATTACTTTAGAATGATTAATTTTACTTCGTCTGAATAAAAATACTACAAGTAGGTACTCATATTACTTCAGATTTTATGTATCAATCTGAATAAAAAATAACAACAGTAGTCTTTAATAATTTTGTTATATTCACTACCATAATCAAAATCTGAATCTAAGACTTATGTTAATGTAGGGATCACTGTTTCCTACATTAATAATGAAAATTTCTAAATTTCTGTAATTCTGTCTCTTTCTTTATATTTTTTATCAACATGTATGACATGATCAGTCATTCAAATCAAAAAAAAAAAATTAAAAATTTCATGATCAGTGTTCCACTCCTCTGCTAGCTATTTCATCCAAGTTCTAGTTCTGGGTTCTTATCATATCTTTTTGCTCTAAATCCGTCTTATCAACTGCTACATTCTCCAGATTTTCAGTAAAAGAAAATAATAGTGTTAAAATTACAATGCAAAATTTATTATGGTATGATAAGTAATCATAATGCATTATTATGAAGGTGTATAAGTTATTATAAAATGAATGAGAATCAAAAAAGAGAAAAAGTCATTACAAAAAGATAAAAAGTGATAACGCATTAAAACAAAGTATCAACTTATCAGCATCATACTAACTTATGAAATCTAACATCACACGTAAACAATCTTGTTTTTATTTGAATTCGGCGTCTTTCTCCTGTTGTTTTACTTGATATTTAGACATCATGCAAAACAACATTTCCAGTAATCCACTTGTAATTGTTTTATTCATTTTTTCAATTAATAAATGCTATTATCAAGACCTCAACAAATCACCGACAACACGCCATCTTGTTTTGGAAAATCGAGGTTGACATTAGTATAGCATTGCCATGTAAAAAGTTTGCAAATAATTCGAGTGTCTACTTTCGTTTGCCAGACTCTATCGAGAGTTTTTTGCGCAAGGAGGTTGTTTAGCATTGAGATGGAGGCCAAATATGTTGGTGTGTTCTAAATTCAAATACCAAAATAGTGATTAAAAGTGCCTTTTATTCACTGTTTCCAGTGAATAAAAGGCTTGCATATTATACATTATATATTATTGCATATTATATATAGTATATTATACTATACTTTATTCCATAACTAAGAGAAAAAGAAAGATTTAAGCGAAAAGTACAAGGAGTTTATATGTCGAGTATTCTTTGCACAAGGAGGTTGTATAGCATTGAGATGGATGGTCTAATATATTGGTGTGTTCTAAATTCAATCACAAAAACAGTGATTAAAAGTGCTTTTTATTCACTGTTTTCAGTGTATAAAATAAGCTTTTTAGAGGGCCAATGGTATAATAGTATATTAAGCAAATAGTGAATAAAGAACGGATTTAAAGCGTGGGCCATAAATGAATCAAGAGCATAGCGAGCGATTCAAGTGTTAGAATCCTGAGTGACGCGAGTGATTCTTGGCCCTCGATATATATCCGTTTTATTCAAGAGTTGCATAACAAACTTTATACCAGGACTACGAGAAAAAGAAAGATTTAATATAGTTAAGATTCTCCGCGGCAGAATTATCCTAAAAAAAATTGGTAGGTAGTTAGGGTAGGTATGTAGTGTTGGTAGAGTATGGTAGGCAGTTGACGGGATCGAAATCGAAGCCGCGGGCACAGCTAGCTAGTAGCAAATAAAAACATAGGCAAAGTAACCGAATCTAACCAGCTGTATGACTATCACTGTACTAAATTCTTACCGTCGCCGCGTCGTTGGTATTTGCCTTTAACTCGATCGTTGAATAAACACACCTAGAGTGTTCCACATAAACTGTACCATGACCGAATGAATTAAATTAGGTCAACAGTCAAGCCTCAAGGGCCACGACGAGTTCAAGGGCTAGTTCATGTCGTTGACAAACATAGAAGTTATTTTTACTTCTTGGTTATTTTTAGTCCTTACTTATTCAATTCAAGTTTCAATAATAAAAGTTTTGAGTATGAATGTGGATGACTATAAGATCAAATAAAGATGAAGCGGTGACTATTAGACGGCGCGCGGCGACTTAATAGAGAAGAAGAAGACAGTATATATCGGTCCTAAATAAATTTGAATAAGGACAAGAGACAAGAGAATTTATTTTCATTTATTTATATTCAAAGTTTCAAACGACGTTCTCTTTTGAATTTAAATTGCTGTAGAAACTACCTATTCTGAATTCAAAATCAATCGAATAGAATGTATCTAAATGTGAGTATAGACAGAAAAATGTTCATTTATTTGTAACATAACAGCGAGCATTCATTGTTTTTAAATTAACTCGAACTCACACTTCGAACATGACGCTCCAAATTTTGTTACAACCTGATTTTGAAAACCAACGAGCGTTTTGGTGTAACATATTATCGAGCGGTCGAGCGCTTGTGACGTTGAGTGAGGTCAATAATGAACGCAAGTTTCAAAAAAATGTTACAGGTTATATGTTCTCAAATAAAAAAAGGAGATGAAATAATATCAAAACCTAATTTAATAGCCGAATTTTTTAATAATTTTTTCATTGAACAATCCTCTGGCATACCTAAACGTACGTTATGCGATACCATTAACATAAATATAAACCCACATACAATATTTATGGCCCCAATTATACCTCAAGATGTAATGCGTATAATTAGAAACCTGAAAAATAAAAAGAGCACTGGCCTCGATGGCATTTCAACAACAGTTATTAAATTTATTTATTTATTTATTTATTTATTTAATACTTCATGCACACAAGTACAGAGGCGGACTTAATGCCTTAGGCATTTTCTACCAGTCGACCTTTGGGTGATGAAGAGATAAACAGTGGTAGGTGCAATAATGAAAGTGTGGATTATTTAAATATACATATTAACTATAAATACAATATAATCATACCATACATATTCAAAATAATATATTAAATACATAAATATACTTAAACATTAGTAGTAATAGATAAATAATTGGAAAACATTAGCGCTGTTACGATACTACTGCCAACTTCTTACGAATATGCTCGCGAACTTTAAATTTGTTGCACATTGTATAGCTGAACCCCTTGCTCATATTATTAATTTGAGCATACAGTCTGGCGTATTTCCAGAAAGTCTCAAAAGCGTATTAGTCATACCAGTATATAAAAAAAACGATAAAAAAGAAATGGTAAATTATAGGCCAATTGCTCTTATTTCTATATTCTCTAAGATCATAGAGAAAATTATTTATGAATCTCTTAACAACTTCCTAACTAAATACCACATACTATGTGACGAACAAAAGGGCTTCAGGAAAAACAAAAATATAAACATGGCCATCTTTGATTTTCTTCATGAAATAATGCCTAAAGTAGATTCCAAAATACCGGTATGTGCAATATATGCCGATATGTCGAAAGCTTTTGACTGCGTGGACCACGATATTCTCTTAACCAAACTTGATGCGTACGGTATTCGTGGAAATGCTCTTAATTTAATAAAAACCTACCTCAAAGGCCGTAGACAATGTATAGAGATATCAAGCCTATGTTTAAAATCTAGGAAGGAACTAAAAACTTTATCGTCATTTAAAGAAATAAAATATGGAGTCCCGCAGGGAAGTGTCCTCGGACCTCTACTATTCCTACTATATATTAATGACCTGCCACGTCATATATCTAATCCAATGGTTTTATTTGCAGACGACAGTACTTCTATTGTTTCATGTATCAATAAAGACTCTTACATAAATGACATCAATAACTCAATCAGCAGTTTAATAAAATGGCTTGACAATAATAACCTAGTTATAAATCTACAAAAAACTAAAACTATGCATTTTCACCAACGTATATCTACAGGTGACATGGTTATCAACTACAACGGCCAAACTATCGATAAAGTGAATAGCACAAAATTTTTAGGAATCTTAATTGATAGCCAGTTAACATGGAAGCCGCAAGCAGAAGATATCTGTAAACGTCTGAGCACAACCGCGTTTATGTTATACAACCTATCCAAAAAAGTAAATCTGACAACAATACTAGTGGCCTACCATGGTCTTGTAACTTCTATTTTAAGGTTTGGTGTAATATTTTGGGGTTATTGTAGTGAACGAGAAAGCATTTTTAAAGCTCAAAAGCGCTGTTTGAGAGCTATATTTGGCCTCAAAGTTACTGACAGTTGTGTGCCTATATTTAAGTCTCAGAAACTATTAACTTTCCCATGCCTCTATATCCTCGAATTAGCAATATTTGTTAAAACAAACCGTAATCTATTTGCCACACTAACAGAAACCAGAAAGCGGAGTACATCATTAAGATCACAATATCAGAATTTACTTCACACAGGCACATTTAAAACTAGTTTATTAAAAAAAAGTGTGATCTGTATGGCTCCTGTTGTCTTTAATAAAATTCCTGATCATATGAAAACCTTGCCATTGATGAAATTTAAAAAATGTTTTACAGAACTACTTGTAGATAAATGTTATTATTCTGTTCAGGATTTCCTAAATGATACACTTTAATAACCTGTTTTTATAACTTATATAATAAGTATTGTATTTGCATGCCAACAAGGCAGAATGTACACGGTTCTTTCTATTCATCAGTCTATTCTATTCTATTCTATTCAGGTAAACAACAGGTACCATTCGTAAGAACGTTACATTGCATTGTAATGCTCGCGAAAATGCTCTATAAATGTATACTCACCTATAGCGAACACAACATGACCTTTAACTCTCCACATTTCCATACATATGCTAGTAGGTAATTAAAGAGCCCGTGTAAACTGTTACCCGACACACGCTTCGTGCGTAGGACGAAAAAAATCAGACGGCCTAAGTTCTCTAAAATGTTTTGAATGTGAAAGATGTTAAATTTTGATCTGTAGTAAATGGACAACAACAATTGTGCAAAATGAGTTCAAAATGCTCAAACAAAAAATGACACATAAGTACACATTTTGTCTTGTGTATTTTTTTTTCAATCGGTTTTAAACCAGTTTGACCACAATCTCACCTGATGGTAAGCGATGCTGTGGTCGACGGTTAAGAACGCTTGCCTAGAAGTAGGTAACCCATTCACTTTTTCTATGCGACTTTTTATTTTAAGAGTGTGTGGCATCAATGAATATAAATTAGTCTTGACTCGGGTTTGCGCATAGCCTAAGGTAGGCCTGAAAACTTCGATTCTCCTCATTTTATTATCAAACTAACAATATGTAAGAGGTAGTGATGGTAATGATCCTAAGTGTAATTTCATGTAAGTTTTAAAGTGTAGGTGGTAAGTACATTCAATTCTTTAAACATTAAACAAAATTCCTTTTTGTTTCAGGACGTCCCAGTGGAACAACTTGAAAAACTTAAAATGGGTGAGTTTATGTAATTTAATTAAATTTTAAGGACTTTCTAAATAGGATTCGCCGTATAAATGTAAGTTACCATCATAAGAGACTTGTTACTGACTATTAACAAAGTAAGTCCTCAAGTCAACTAGTATATTATTTATATGTATGAACACGCATAACTTCAAACAGAGTAGTCCGCTTTTGGTTTACCAAAAGCTTATAAGATCTGTAAACTAATCCTTTTTCACATATAATAGACAGAAACTATAAAACGGTAAATTGCGGAAACAATTACACGTATATCGTAATATTAATTATAATTTCAAATAATTGCCATCCATCTTCTACAATTAATTCATAATATAGTCCATCATTTTAATATAATGTTCACCACGACCCGAATATTAATTAAATTAATTTAATTTGTTCTTCAGTTAATATAATCAATTTGCTTATTCATAAAACATTCATGAATACAGATGACTTTCAGTTTTGGTGTTGAAGATAAAATTAATAAATATTCTTGGAGAAGGGGCCTATATAAAAAAGCCGTCTGCAAATACAACTAAAAACATCGTAACAAGATCACTTTTCAAGCAGTCTGATGCAATGGGAACCCGGTATGTCCTAGAACTAAAAAATCGAAGACATGTGACATCCACTAAACCGCACTGGGCTCATGGTGAATTAAGGCCAATTCCCTCTCAGACAGAAAAGAGGCCTGTGTCCCCAGCAGTGGGAAATTTAAAAAGGCGTGATGATTTAAAAAGGTGATGATAATGATGATGTAGTTGGTGGCAGCAATATTAGTTCAATCTCTAATTCACACAAAGTCGATAAACATTACCCATCTTCTGGGGCAGCCGACAAATAAGCTTCATTCCTCTAAAGTTTTGGTAAGAAATAAGGCACAGATCTACCAAAATGCTACGCTACCTGTTGAACAGAACACGGTGCTAAGCTGACAAATTGCGTGGGTAGTATTTACGCCTATGCATCAATCATGATTGATTGCCTAACTGCCCGCAAACACAACCTGTTTACGATCTCAATGGGCTTGGTTCAATCGTCACATTAGGCACGTGAGCGGCCAAGCATATATTAACGTTAATACTAATAGCTATGACACGTGCTATGTGTATTAGATAGAGATCCCAGACGACCCAGACTTTACTAATTCCTTTCAACACAAAAACTGTGGGATTGAGTTGAGTTTGTATATGGGGGGGTGACCATAAGCTCTTAGAGTAAGGTTATTTTGAGTGTGTGTAAGGGACAGATGTATATGACTTATATACATCTGTCACTTACGCGATCTCAAAATAACCTTACTCTAAGAGCTTATGGTAACCCCTATGTACTTTGAACGTACGCATACTTGCAAGATTGGGCCGACGACGGTAAAGGCCCCTTTTCAGCTATCAGGTGCTAAATGTACGTAAAAACATTACTCACTTTTAATGAAGTATCTGAGCTGATTTTCATAGATGCTTTACAGAGTAACGTTTGTGATCAAGACGTTCAAAGTATAACACTACAATTGCACAGTTTTTGTGTAGAAAGTAAAGTCTGGGGCGTCTGGGATCTTGGTCCATATAGTTAGTTACTGTACAGTACAGCTGGGAAATTTAGATAACAGATTTATAATGGACAGCCCAAGAAAATTGCGTTATTTAGGTTGTAGAGCTATTTAATTTTCATACGTATGAAAAAATTGATTAGGAATATCCTTGTAATTCAAAGAATGTCACACAGTAAGACTCACTTGCACGAAAAACTAAACTCAGAGTTAGTTGCTAACACAAGGTTAGATTGACCATATTGTATGACAAACTGTCAATTTAACCCCGGGTAAGCTACTAACTCTGAGTTAAGTGTTTCATGCATGTAGGCTTTTGGGTCCAGTGAAGGCCACTCCATCTTTTGGTCGAATTTCGAAGTGCTGTGATAAAGGCATCTAGCGTGCCTATACTTATGTATTTTTTTATTCACCAAAATGATTGTAAGGAGTCCTAGAAGAGAAAGTCTAACTTAAGTAAAAGACCCAATGAAATGTAGGTTTACGTATAACACCCAAGCCTAAAATATAAACCAACACTTAAAATGAAAAGAACAGTATTAATTTCAACCTGAAGTTCCTCCTGAAAGTGTGCGTCTAGCACGAAATATGCTAGTGTTAAATTTTGTAGGTTCAATTATCATTTTGTAGTCAAAGTTAAATGTGTGAGTTGTTGGCATTATTTCAAGCCACAACAACGCAACAACAAAGAAACTTTAAACTCGTTACATAAAATATAGAACGTAGCCTTAGTAATAAATCCACACGTGTGTAATTTGTTGAAAGCTATAAACAAGGAACTTTGCACAAACACTAACAGCAGGGTTATAATTTACCCGGTGTATGTAAAATTTGTATAATCCACTCAGTGTATAATTATTAACGGAATGTTTTGTATAATTACGTTATTCACGGTAGAACTGTTTTGTTTCAATCGTTTTTCCCTTAAAAACGCCTTTATATATTTTGGTACCTTTTCTCTTTGCGGGGTCAATATACCCTTAAAAAGTGTAAGAGGATACAATTTGATACAATTGGACAATTTAAAACATTGATTTTAAGAATTCGAAATGTTATTTTTAACTTTTAACGTGTTTTTATATCAAAGACAGCAAAGATAGCTAGTTCTACTATATGAATGAATGTTTTCAAGATACCTTCAGAAAACACTATTTTATCTTCTAAGCATCAAAGTTGCGTTGCAATAAGAAATGATTTTAACGTGCCAGTCGGTTCTGACCTAGTAAAACTAATTATGATCTTACGGTTAGTGCTTTTTCAATTTCAAAGTTAAAATATTTATATCGTAAATGTTAACATATTAACAAATGAGTCTAAAAATGTAGGCCCAATCGAACATGTTTGTGTCCCAAAAAGGAGAGCAGGGGCGCCCATACGCCCTATGCGACCGAACCGGGCGCCATCATATGGGGGGCGCCTAAATAAAGCAATGTATAAGATATGCAAGCCTTACGCCTAGAAAGATGGACAACTAAGTTTTTTTATCACGTTGGTTGTTCATTTTTAATTTAATATATATATAATAAAAAATAATTTAAGCGCTATATATAAGAGCTATAAACAAGGAACTTTGCACAAACACTAACAGAAGGGTTATAATTTATCCGGTGTATGTAAAATTTGTATAATCCACTCAGTGTATTATAACGGAATGTATAATAAACATAATTACGTCATTCACGGAGAAACTGTTTTGTTTCAATCGTTTTTCCGCAGACGCCTTTATATATTTTGGTACCTTTTCAAACCAAACAAGATACCCATAAACTGTTATTATTTTTCATTTGTGCAATTAAAACGCGTATTAATAATTATTAGACTTAAAGATAGTAAGATATTTGGTCGCCCTCTCTAATGCCGCCACTGATCAGATCAGTAGCGGCGGCATTCATGTCTGACAGCCAGGGGTGCCAGACATGAATCGCATTGAACTATGCCCCGTGAAACTCGATTTCCTTCCATTTTTGATCACAGGTGCACCTTCTTCGGAGTATCGTATGGCGCCGCCGATGGATTTGCGGAAGATCGATCAATAAAATTTGTCAGACGCTGGAATGAATTAGCCGGCTCTTGTTCCTAAAAAGTGCTTGCCTTTTAACTCTGTATATGCCTAATGTGCAGTTAAGAGACACGTGACAAATACAAAAGCTGGGAGCCAACGTTTTCGCTTTTATCCCTTAGTGTAGCTCAAAATTCATCAAAAACTCTATAAAAGACGGGGTGCACAAGGGTGGTGTTTTCTTTACTCCTTCCGCGTCTTGTGACTGGCCAGGTGCCTTTGTTTTGCTTCGCTGCTTCGGGGTCCCGACAGGCGTAGCTCACCACTGATCCTTTATACAGTAGAAGTAATAGTCATGGCCTATCAGTGGCTAAAAAAATCTATAGGGGCTACCTTTTACATATTCCGCAAACTGTTCTGTATGTTTCGAAACAGTTAATAACCTGAGAACTAATAATTTTCACGAAAAGCAACTGGATGGAATGAAAGAACACATAAGTTTTGTAATTGGAGGGGCGCCGCTTTAAGATTTCGCACCACCTAAACATTTTGCTCGGGCCGCCACTAAAGGAGATGCACATATTTACTGAGCTGTATCGGTCAATCCTTTTGTTACTGAATACAATTCCAAACTTTGAACTAAAACGAAACATGTAGATATTATTCAACGGACCTGTATTCACGAAATAACAGTTTGTTTTATGTGATATCAAAGACAGGACTTCACAGGACCTTCTGTTTAATACTTTCACACCTACATTTGTTGACCACATTTTCAAATAATAAAATGATATTCATAAAATAATAATATGATCTCAGTATAATAATAGAAAATTCGTAATAACACTACGTAGATACAAGTGGGACCTAGGAGTTCTATTGTAGCGCAATCAGCGAAAACGGTTCTCAAAAGTTACTGGATCCTTTGTTGAGTTTGGATAACTCCCGAGTGCTTGTAACAAGCAAGAAACTTTTGTAGGTCAAATTCGACAATGTAATAACTATATCCTAGGTAAAGAGACACAGGTAGACATACCCAAATCAACCCAATTACCCAAAGCCAATACCCAATTTATTTAAAAGTACATTGCGGCAGAGGTCGACCACTGAAAAATTCCTGATGGACGTGACCCGCTCAACAGTCTCGCTTGCACTACATGAAAAACAAATCAATAACAATTTTGGAACATTTGTCTACGATTTTCGCCAATCAATGAACTTAGCCAATCGCAGTCTACAGCTGAACATAAGCTTCTTAATCAAGCTACGCCACAACATCCTGTACTGTATCCCTTTCGCATCCAGTCTGTCCCAGCAATCCATCTCCAGTAATGCTTCTAAATTACAAGTAGTTAGATACTATTTATCATCTTCCTGCCCTTGCACCATGTTAGTTGTGGTCGGAGCAGCACGTTTTCATCTTTAATTTTGTCCTGTCAACCGTCACGCTATCAATGACTCCCTTTTCATATATTTCTTACAAGCTGTCCCACGCGGCTTCGCTCCCATCAACTGGCTACTTACCTACCCTACCTACCTACCCTGCATACATGAATGTTGCGTAACTTTAACCGCTGTGTAGCGCACGCAATCGGAACTCTCAAAAAGGAATCATTTTGCCCGTTTTTGCAACATTTTTTCATTTGTGCGCCGCTCCTATTGGTCGTGGCGTGATGTTATACAGCCTATAACCTTCCTCGATAAATGGACTAACCAACGCAAAAACAATTTTTCAATTTCAACCAGTAATGCCTGAGATTAGCGCGTTCAAACAAACAAACAAACTCTTCAGCTTTATAATAATACTAGCTTTTATCCGCGGCTTCGCTGCAGTGAAGGCATTTTTTTTTTTAATTATCCTATGTTACTTCTAATACCTCCAAGAATATATGTACAAAGTTTCATGATGATCGGTTCAGTAGATTTTGCGTGAAAGCGTAACAAACAAACTTACATTCACATTTATAATATTAGTAAGATAAGTATAGATATATTTCTTTGGCCTTCCTCTCTATTTCCATCCATCTACATTAAAGTAGGTACTTCGGTACGGTAAGCCAGAGAACGCGAAAAATTGCCAGCTAATAGAAAAGATTTATTAAGGATACGGGATAAAAATGCGCGAGATGCCATGCGCATAATTCGAAGTCTCTCATTCATGGCATGTGTTTGGTGTTCCCTCCCTGAGGGAGAGCTCTCTGGAAAATTCCCTTTGCCCTTAATTTAATGCGGTATTTAATGTGAGTTATTTGAACGTTTATTTTATAAGCGATTTGTATGCGTTCTTCGCGCCATGTTCGTTCGCAATCGGGGCGTTAACTTATAATAAATTACTACCTACGTTTTCGATGGTGAAAATACTTAGAAGTGTGAGGTACATCAAAACTGTGAAGAAAAACATCGTGAGGAAACTGTACAGGAGTATTTAAGGGTCGTAGCGTAGAGTGCAGTGGTGGCTTAGTGGTATCGACCGCGACTTATATCTTCTTTATATCTCTGTGAGAGGGAATGGGCCGTAATCCACCGCGGGCCCAGTGCGGGTTGGTGGATGTCACATGTCTTCGAATTTTTGGTTCAAGACATGCCGGTTTCCTCACGATGTTTTCCTTCACCGTTTTGGGAACAGTGGTGTTGAAATAATTTACACAAAGTAAAGCGCCTGCCTGGGCTCGAACCCACGACCTACAACAAAAAACAAGTAAACAGTGGAGTAATCGCCAGACTACGTTTGTATGGAAGAATGATCGACTTGTGTAACCTTAAGTTTTTGTTTCATAGTACACACACGCAGGTACATAGATAAACAAGATCAAACTAAGACATACTTACAGGGGAGCAATTCCCATAATTTGAAACAATAAAAATTATACAAATTATTATAACTGTGTAAAGTTTTTAAATACATTTTTCATTTTAAAATATGTTTTCAAATTATTGCATTTAACGGGCAATTAAATCGCTCCGTGTAAACTTATGTCATAAATAAAACATTAGCAATGTTTAACTGCTGTAGTTAAACCTTTAAATTAATTATAGTTGAGCATATTTCATTCGCGACCGAGCAATAATCTTCTTTTTTTATAGTCTGTAGGCTCGCGCTTGATTACTATCACACCTAATGGTAAGCAATGATGTGGTCGACGGTGAAGCACGCCTAGAAAAAAGTCTATTCACTCTTGACTTAAAGACCCCTTTTTTTTTGTTTGGGGTGGGCAATCATCCAATGACTTTGCCCGCTCTGGGTAAAGCGGAAGGGTGTGTCAAACTTTTACTGACTAATACACACCCGTGTTCCTTCAGTTGCTTTTGCCAGGGCCGCGGTAACTCTTTTTCAAATTTATCCGCGACGACTTAAAGACCCCTAGATTGCAGCTATCGGGGAAACACGGACTCCGGCAACAACTTGCATTCTTTAGCTGTAAGCATAATAAAAGTGTTCCCAAAATATTTTGTACGTATGGGTGGGATGTGCACCATGTACCGATGGCGCGTCGCCGTACGTCTGGTACTCCGATGGTGAAATTGGCTAGGCTTTCGGCTTTCGCTGTCGAATAATTGCGTTGATGACTGATAAATTGATCCCTAGTTGATAAAAAAAAAACAAAATATTTAAAAAAATCGTGGCATACTTTTTTATGATATTTTCAAAATGACTCTTCTTTTACCAATATCTGTCAAAAAGAACACTACTTAAAATAATTCCAACCTCTTAAGATAATCTGGTTGCCTTTTACAAAGTGATTAAACCGCAAGTTTCCTATTCAAAAGACTAATAGCTACTAATAGGGTTCCTACACAGCCACGTGTAACTAGATGATTAGAAATCAATCACGACTCGATAAAACTTTCTTTTTTCCCCTTTTGATCCTGTACTTGCACTTTTATTACAGGCTCAAAGAGCTATATAAAGCGTCGTAACTTAAGCTCTACGCTCTCATACTTTATCTCGCATGAAATGAGTTCTCGGACCAAAATAGCCCGTTCACGAAAAGTGCGCGAGGTGTTATATGAGATGAAGTTGGTAGGCAAGTAACGGTCAAGTATTGTGTGTGCTAAAAATAGATTAGTGTGTGAGTAATAATGTAGATGGGGGTTAAGTCTTAGGCAGTTACCCCACCTCCTTTCCACCCGCGACTGACGTAAACGCGACTAAGGGATAATTTGAAGTGGTTAGGAAGCAGCATCCTTTTGTAGCTAAGTTTTGCGGTTGACTATTACGCCGGTAGGTATATTGTTTTCTAGTGATTTAAGTCTGGTTTTTAATACCAGAGCGGCCTGGAAAATTCTGGCCCTTGCGCATTATTATATTAATTTAGTTCGCCTTCTGCCGATGATTTGTAAATGTGCGTATATCTCTGCAGTTAAATAAATAAAGAAAATGTAGTTAAGCTAATCAAACAATATTATCATTGTTCTCATCATTTATTATCATTGTGTGATATAGACATTACTATTTTTCAATATTTAAGTAAAAAGTACTGAGCAAAACATAACAGTACATTTCAGACATCTACCAGCAATACATAGTTTTTTTTTGGATTTTACCGTAGTTCAAACTTCTGCATTATATCTTTAAGACAAATTTTCTGGGCCTGAACATGTACGAGTAGGTAAAGAATTCAAGCATTCCGTAGACTAGACAATAAATCAGCCTCGTTCTGAATATTTATGAACGTTAGTACTCGTAGCAACCCGTTTTTACCTTCAGCCGATCAAGTTCCTAGAATTGCTAAAGCGGGTCAGTACATTATGTTTTATGAGATAAAGTGTGAGATTACCTTCACAACGTTTTTTTATTTGACCCTTGATTTATGTTCTTACAAAATAGGTCGGGCCATAATTGGGTACGAGCTACGGAAGGTCCACAAATTATTATCTCTATGGAGGATGTTTTTTGTGGCCGTTTTTAAAGTGTTAGCTGGGTGTTCTATTATTTACACTTTAATAACTAATAGGCTTTTATGAAAATGGTTTGCATTATAATTTTCAGTGCCATTTCATTTAAAAATATATATGTTATCGACCAAATAATAACAGCCGCACTGGTCGATCATCAAGGTTAAGCAACGCTTGTCAAGGTGGGTCCGTGGATGGGTGACCATTTCAACATGCCGAGTTTCCTCCGTGCCTCGGAAAGCACGTCAAGCCGTTGGTCCCGGCTGTCATTTGAAGATCTTTGGCAGTCGTTACGGGTAGTCAGAAGCTTGAAATCTGACAACAGTCTTGCCAAGGGGTGTTACCCAGTTACTCGGTTGTGGAGGTCAGATAGGCAGTCGTAGTAAAAAAATATCAATCTATCTATCGCACGGGCTACAGATCCGGTTTCTTCGTGAGGAAATGGCGCTTGAACTTGTCCTTGCAGGCAGTCTCCAAATGGGGTGATGCCAATCTGGTCAAGTTTAATGCTACTAAAACCCAGGCTTGTTTTTTTTCCGCTAAAAAGAGCCAATTTCACCCGACTCCAACTTTTCGTGATGTAACCATGCCCAATAACGGACCATCTTGAGCTTCTTGGCGTTACGTTGACATCGACTCTCAATTTTGGGCCTTACATTGAGGCAAAGGCTCAGCTGGCTTCCAAAAAGTTGGGGATCCTTGCGAAGGTGAGAAAGTACTTCACGCCGGAACAGCTGCTCAACTTGTATCAAGCGCAAGTTCGATCGTACATGGAGTACTGTTCTCACCTTTGGGACGGTTCTGCCAAATACCAGCTTGATGCACTAGAGTTGATCGAAAAGCGGGCCAAGAGACTTATCGGCAATGAAGCACTGGTCAAATCAAAGCTCCAGAGCCTTGAACATCGTCGCCGAGTTGACCAGACGCACGGCGATGCGTCATCGGTACAAGGTGGACATCCCACCCATACGCACAAAACGTTTTGGGGACACTTTTATTATGCGTACAGCTAAGGAGTGGAATTCCCTGCCGGAGTCTGTGTTTCCCGATGACCGTGAATAGGTTACTTCTAGGCAAGCGTGCTTCACCGTCGACCACATCATCGCTTACCATCAGGTGAGATAGTGGTCAAGCGCGAGCCTATTTGCAATTAAAAAAAAAAAAAAACGAAGTCGAATTTTACCACAGGATTATCTAAAATGCCTTTTTTGGTCTCTTATAACAGTTATACAATCAAATGGTAATTCTGTAGCATTATCAACATTAAAGTTCAAGTTTAGATTATTAAATTTTATTGCTCCTTCGAGTTTAATCTATATGTAATATATATACCTAAATACAATGGAAAATTTAGGACCGATCACTCATTCCTCACTCACTTGATCGATTACTCGTACTTCCCATGTTTTCGAGGCTGAACTGGGTCAATGATTAAATGTAAACATAATGTTAAGCAAATATTTTATTTACATATACAATGTACACAACTGAAAACGTTTTATCAATGAAATCCATATCCCTCGTTGCTGAAAATCTGTTAGGAAATTTACAATTTATAAAAACATTCGAAAAGGTTAACAGGCTATTTCCTGTGTATAGTAACATGTAGGTACCTAGGTAGATACTTACTTTAAAAAAGCTGCTATTTAAAAAAACATTCAAACTTATTGAGAACCTCCTCCTACATACGAAGTCGTTTAAAAACTGGTTGTGATGATCATCTTGCCATGCAACAATATGACACAGTACATAGTCAGTTATTCCCAATGCAAGGAAGCTCCTAAATAAAACGCTCAAGTCTAACTACAATAAAATGCCTTTCAAATGGAATAATATTTTTCAATTTCAAATCGAATAAAGAATGATCGATTCCAGCTTTATGCCGTTCGAATATATCCTGTAGAAAATGGAAACTAATTCTTAATTCTATTACAGCGGAGTCGGGCAAGGAAGGTGAGATGAGCAGTGAGCACGTAGAATACCACCGACTCGGTAAGTAATACCTAACGTTGTTATATTTTAAGATTAATCGTGAAACTGTCCTACAGAACTCTACAGTTCTACTGGTAATTCAATGATCTGGCAGATGAATAATTGAATAACTTGTAGAAGGCTTCGGCTTAACTTAGTTTAATACTGGATAGATTTCAATATCTTTTATATTTTACTTAGATATTTAATATTTTTATTTTGCAGAACTATATTAAGGGATGAAGGTTTGGATTAGGAAGTGATATTCTGTAAATATCTCACCGTGAAATCATACTTGAAGTAAGCTTTCAATCCCTAACTTGAGGTGGACTGACGGTTCACTTAAAGCTCAGTTCCATTACCTATTTTCATACGCTGAGATTTTTAGAATAAAAAGAATAGATCGGCAGAACATGATTGTTTTCTGTGATGGCAAAATAACTCCTGATTAATAAGCCGATAATAATCCTTCTACTGTAGTGCTATTCCGAAAATATCTCAGAATAGAAACTTGGTGATTTGACCATAAAGGCCAAATCATCCAAACAAGGTGGAATGAAAGTTCACTCCAAGTTCGCTCAAAGCACAGTGAAGTGTTTCAGAATAGATTGACTGGTATCTGAAACAAATATTTACAACTTCATCTTGTTTACGAAAACAATGCAATTAAATTGAAAGACAATTTTACGAATACTTCGTTCAACATAATCAAACTTATTTTTGAGGACAACACTACATGAAAAATGTAAAAACAAACCTACTCCTCAAGCGTTTTGCTCTACTCCTCTATTAATAACATGTTTTTTTTCATATAACATGCTCCTTTCCAAATCTTTCAGTTAGAACATTAAACGTATTCACTCGACGCTCCCAGCTTACTTGTCCAATGTCACGCTCGTTATCACGCGAACAAAGCTAAAAGCGATACTATCGTGTAGATAACAGCTCAGCCACTAATAGCCCGTTATCTACTACATGCGGTAAACAACTGTTACTTTATCAGTTAACTAGGTTTTACAAGTGAACTAGTGTTGGCAGTTTTGTTGTTTGTCTTTGGATAACTAAAGTGAATATACGGGTTGGATAATATTCAATGTATATAAGATAGATTTAATTTTTAAGAACCTTTCGTATAGTTCCATAACACATGAGAGGTATTTTTTTGGCATTTGAGTTGGTTTGCTGCTCCATTCACGCAAGTGACTAAAAAAAAAACATCGCGGAAAAATGCCGTTTTATTTACTTTCAAAATCAAATGTGTATTGAATATATTGCTAACATTAATACTCTTATTTTGAATACTTCGTTTCTGGATCACTCTTCTAGTTCTTTCTACTTAAATCCTGTGATGTATTAGGTACTTAATTTATAATATTGATAAGTTAGATCCGCACTTTGATGTTGCTAGTAATCAATCAATCCCGGGTTATAAGGATAGCTGTTCAAGATTTATTAGGATGGATGGAACGGTGCCGAATGGACTAAAAATACACTACAGTCGTGTTCTCGACGTAGGTGCCTACTTAAGTGCTCACGTCTTTAAATAGGAACATTTTCAGGAGGTAAAGGTCAAAGGTAAACCAGGCGTCGAGAACGTTTCGAATAATGTGGATATACGGGGATCGACGAAAGCTGAGTGCATTATAGTTCAACTCATCTTTACGCGCGGCGCTATGTATGGGTAAGCATGTGTGGGTGGTTGTTTGCTCGGACGAGGACTTCTTCATCACTGCCAGACTAATGCATAATGTATTACAAGCGCTCACACAGCGCACACACACATGGCGCCGCACGCACAGATGAGTTGAACTCTCTACAGCTGATTTAAATGGGGCAGTCTGAATCTATGTTTACTTGTTTTTTTAATCAATATCACGTTATCGTCTAAGGCTCTCTTTCATCAAAAACTGAACTCAGAGATGGTTGCTAACACGATGTTAAGTAACAATATGTCATTCTTAATTGGCCACTAACTCGGTGTTAGTTAAGATAACCCTTGATGGCGCAAGCGTAACTGAATGGCTTTGGATGTAACTGAACACATTAGTGTAGGAAGCATGACCTGGATTAAGACATAGGCAGTATACGTATGCTAGGATAATTTAAGACTTTCATGTTGGAATTGTTCGCAAAAAGCTATTTTTAACCGACTTCAAAAAAGGGGGTGGTTTCTCAATTTGACCGTATATATATATATTTTTTTTATGTGTGTTCGCGGATAACTTCGTCGTTTATGAACCGATTTTGATGATTATTTTTTTTGGAAAGGAGATATTACTAGGGTGGTACCATGATAAGGAAACCAGGATCTGATGATGGCATCCTAGAGTAATCGAGGGAACTCCTCAAATATTATAGACATACATACTCGTATAGCTGTTATACATACATATAAAAATATTATCAACAATGTAATCATTTACACTCAGAAAGTGTCATTTGGTGAAATGGAACTGATGAATAAAACCTCAGATGGCCACTAGAACTCCTTAATGCTAAGTATGTCATGGGTATAAAATAAATGGTACTGATGAAAATGATAACATCGAACTGATCTGAGGATGAAGCCGGAAGGTAGGCTGGAACTCCGAAATAAAACAATGAATCCTTGTGGTGTTTGGGCTTATTGGAATCGTCATGAGATTTACTTAGGCTATAAATGATTTTCATGGTATTTGAAGGTACTTACCAAAACTAAAAAAGATAAATAAAAAACTTTTTAACAAAAAATATCAAACCGACAACCAAAACAGAACACTACAAAGCGAAAAATAACTTTCTGTTCCGAAGTCGGTGTCTAAAAACGAAAAACAATAGGTACCAAAGACACCGACTTCGGCAAAGAAAGTTATTTTTCGCTTTGTAGTGTTTTGTTTTGGAAATCGGTTTGATTTTTTAATTAAAATATTTTCATACATAAGTTTCTAGTTGCTCTTCACCCAATATATCAAAAATTTTTTCAAACAGATGCAGTACAAGCCAACGGCGAGCTGGTTTCAAGATTGGAACAGCATGCTTCAGCGGACGCGGTGGGGGGCGAGAAGCCTCACTTGCATGCCCAGGCGCAACTCGACGTGCCCTCCGAAGGTGTTCATCGGGTACTTACCCAAGATGGAGCCCATATCAGCGTGCATGACGCAACCACTACGGCGCCTAGTGAGGAAGTTACTGCTAAGGTAAAGAAATTAAATTGTTTAACAAGCAAATAGATTCTTTTTCTTCGTATAACATCTGCAATCAGATTCTTCATTTAATAGTTCGAGATTTTTCACAGCCTGCGATGCGCCATCTCGTTTTGTATCAGTGATAATTAGATGAAGCTATTCGTTTTCTTTTAAGTCTGTAAGTAAAGTTCGACGACTCCAGAGATCGAACCATGCGCTCTTAGAGCCAGATTATTTCCATTATGTTGTGTGATAGATAGATGTATATGACTTGTATACATCTGTCCCTTACGCACAATGGAAATAACCTTGCTCTAAGAACTCATGGTACGGCCCCCGTAGTGTCACAGCTAATAGGATATTAGACTCGTAACGTACAACATACTATCTAGTGTCGACGGTAAGGTAGACCTACGAAATGTTTCAAACTTATCTCCATTACAAATATTATTTTGGACAAATAATAATGAGTGTGTACTGAATAGTAACTACTTTGAGGTATACGTGCAAGGTCGCGGATAAATTTGAAAGAGAGTTACCGCGGCCCTGGCACAAGCAACTGAAGGACCACGGGTGGGTTTTAGTCAGTAAAAGTCTGACACGCCTTCCCGCTTCACCCAGAGCGGAAAAATTCATTGGATGATTTCCCAAACAAAACAAAATAAAATAAAAAAAGACAATCGAGCAAAATTCTTTACTGAAAATGCAACTTCTGAAAGAAATCGTGATCGTGCACATTCAGAACATTCAACGGTGGTATTTGGAGTCGACATCAAGACGTACATAGCTGCTGTGAATATAATAACGAGTTCAGAGGTACCTACATATCTCAGTATTATGCTCAAGACCATCTCAAATAGTAAAGTCCGTTCACTAATTAAATGGTCAAAATTTTAATGGACCACAGACAAAGAAAGCTATTCAAATCCCCCTCATATTCATTGAAAAATGAGAATTCCCAGCATCACAATAGATAGTCGTGCATTGGAAAATCTATTGTAAACCAGACTGTAAATGGAAGTCTATTGAAACCTGATAACATCTGAATACATCAAGCTGTACTCGAGGCTTTGTTAGATCGGATCTTGTATCTGCGTCCATTTTTATCGAGTTCGAGTCTCGTCTGGGACATAATGAATTCTATAGATAAAAATATATACAGTTTATAAAATACTAGCTGTTCCCCGCGGCTTCAATCCCGTGGGCCACCCCACAGGACCTGTTTTCAGGATTGTAAAATAGCCTATGTCACTCAGGAATAATGTAGCTCTCTATTGGTGCAAGATTTTTTTAAATCGCTCCAGTAGTTTCGGAGCCTATTCGGTACAAACAAACAAATTAACAAACAAACAAAAAATTAAATTCCTCTTTGTAATATTATTATAGTATTTAGTATAGACTACAACTAAATACAGATACACTTAAATCAAAAACGACTAACTAAGCCTAAAAATAATCTCCTCATCGTTGTCTACTGGTAATGTGCCCAAAAGACTGGCGGCATTGCCACGTTGTATGGCAATGCTTATCCTCTGACCAAAGTAAAAGAAAGCCCTTGGATCATGCAAAGTGTCAACTAGGCGTTTGGAAAGATCTTTAAACAAAGCGTGAGTACTCGGAACCCTCGGACCTACAAGGGTTGAGTATTTGTATTTTATGAGTATTTTGAGTCTCACATTGATTAAGCAATATAAACATCACAAAAGGCTTAACGAAAGTGTCGCGATAGCAACTGGAATAATAAAACCGGCCAAGTGCGTGTCGGGCCTCGCGCAATAATAGGGTTCCGAAGATGCACAATAATGCGGACTAAGAAGAGCGTTTTTTGTTATTACATGAACATTCAAACGGTTTCAGCGGCTCACAACGTCTAAAAACAGGACGGACTTTGCCCACTCCAATGCGTTATTCGAGATTAAACATTATTAATTTAAAAATCATTATTATTAGGGATTTTATGATTATATTTTCGTATATTTTTACATGGTTCATAAGCATATATATAATATCTGTTTTACACAGCTAACAACGTTATTTAAGTAATTTTTCAATGGCATTTGCGGAAAAATTTTACTGTTCCAAGTACATTTTATAAGTTGGTCGACTATTACTCGTAAATTTGTAGAGCCTGTTTTGATTTTATTTTTTATAATTTATATCCCTGTGCCAAATTTTATCCATATCAAATCAGCCATTGCGAATGGTTGAGTCCTACTCGCGGCAGTAAGTCGCGTCCGTCAGCCGCGTTCGATAATTTGTCCCAGCTTTATACACATTTTGAATATCGCCTTCGCTGACATCGATTGTTTTTGTCTTGAGCTCAACTTGTCTAGAGCTAAACCCTAAGCTAAAAGTTGTCAAGGGTCTATTTAATAATTTTTGCAGTTGAAACGATGTTGGTGTAATTTCTCTCAAGGATGTTGAACCCCAAAACGGATGTAAGATTAGTGTTCATGCCGGAAAATTTAAAACATACCTATAGCTGCGGGCACGTGGGTGGGTAGGTACTGGTACTTCGGTTTCATTAGCGTGGGTGGCGCAATTTTCATACTTGTATGTATGCGGTAAAAGTTATAATTAGACAGACAATCTTGTACCGACTCTTACTGGGTGGTAGATTGGTACACCAGAGTATGTAAAATGAACAAAGGAAGGCCATCCACTGTTATTGTCTTTTAACTTTTAAGTTCGTGTTAAATAAAGATAAAATTTAAAATAAATGTTTTTTTTGTAAATTGATTTTTATTTTTCACTTTTGAGTTGTACCTACTAGGCCAATTGCCTTTAGTAAGGTGCCCTTAAACTACCACAATTGACGGAGATATCGGTGCACATAACTACTCAAAAAAAATAAACATGAAGTCGAATATAGAACCTCCTCTTTTTTGGAAAGTCGGTTAAAAAGCACAGTAAACAGTTTTGCTTTTTTTTAAATAAAGTATATTCTGTCTACCTACAAAAAAATGGGCAGACATACTACAGTCACAGCAGGTCCAAATCGGAGAAGAGTTGCGACGGATAGAAATAAGTGGAACTTGAAAGAGGGCTATACCAAAAGCACAATGAATTAAGAGATATTCTGTAATTTTAAATTAAACTATCAATAACACAAACAATGTAACCCTGTCAACCAAACTAGGCAGATGCCTGTATCTTCAAATGCATCACCGTCGACCACATCATCACTTACCATCAGGCACACACCTTATGGTAAGTGATGATGTGGGAGATAGATATCAAGCGCTAACCTATAGAGTCTATAGGTTCACGCTTGAACACTATCTCTTATTGTTTGTAGTATAAACAGAAAAAGAAAAACCATCGTAAATGTCTGAAACTATGATTACGAATATTTACGATTGAGTAGGTATTGTTCAAGAGTACCCTGTGACTCTGCTTACCCAGAAAAATTCGGTTGACTACTTTTACTACCGCCCCTATCTCAATAAATAGAATCGAACACCCACACCGCTGCGTCGAACATATTGCTCCTATTTCCTCTCCATTTATCACTTCGTTCGCAATATCTCGGCTCCGAGCCTCTAAGGCTAAATTGCCAAGCGAAGGTATTTACTAAAACAAAAGGGGAACGACCTTTTTTAGTAAAAACATTTTCACTATGCTATTAAAAATAGAAGTTGTTTGTAAAGATAGTCAGACAAGTCCGTGTCGAAAAAAGAAAAACAATAGGTACTTACCAAAGACACCGACTTCGGAAAACAAAGTTATTTTTCCCTTTGTAGTGTTTTGCTTTAGAAGTCGTTTTTTTTTTTTTGTTAAAAATTTGTAATTAGCTAGATGTTCATATTATTAAAATACGGGGTCAAATTAAATTATTTAGAGAAACTGCAGACGTGACGAGCATCGATTAGGGTCATTTTGTCGTAATCTTCGCTAATCTCTTATGTATAGACTGTTCTCTAAATAGTATAAAACAAATTCGCTGTCTGCCTCTGTCTATTTCTCCGCTAACTCTACTTACTTCTTCCAAACCAACCAACGGATTTTGATAAGGTCTCATACGGTCTAGTAGCAAGAGCGATAACCGAGGAAGGTTTGTGTATACCTTCATATATTTTGTCAGATGTTTGAAGCCAGAGTGGATAGTTAGTTAATTCAATTTGACCCTGTATAGGTTGTTTTAATAAAATTAAAGACACCTGAGAATACAGAACACATTGGATTCATCGAATAACTATTACGTTCGAAGCTCAGTACTTAAACTAATTTATTTATTCAATCAGCGAGATTAAAATAATTGGAAACACATCATCCACACTGTTACTGCAAATTCGATGCAATTACAAACTCATAATTAACATTAACCTATTTATTTAATACCGGAATATGATACCAACATACATGCAAATGCATTAACAGTGAACATTAATACTTCCATAAATATTTACCGAGGGGAAAGAAATAAAGAAAATATGGATAGTAGTGTGACTACCACAGAAGACAATAGATAAGCTAAAACACAAAAAAAAAACAATAATAAAAATATAAAAACCCCGTGCGAGACCAAAAAGGCCCCAAAGCAAAAAGCAAAGAAAGTCAGACTTAGCGAGTCGGTTGATTATTCTGTAAGAATAAAACATATTGCGCCGACCCCAAGTACGTTAGACCACCAAGTAAGGGCGGACGATGTGAGACAGGGAGATGATAACGAATTAAATAAAAACCTTTTCGTTTTGTTACTCAGGTATTCCACGGGGCTGCTCGTCTGGTGCAACCGGGCCAGGCAACCAACATCCCTACTGGCCCACAGCACACAGCTGTCCGAAGAGCTTTCAACGCTGACATCACCAAAGAGACCAAGAATAACGTAAGCGATCAGTAACCATATTATCTACCAAATCACGTATAAAGTGATTCACATATAGGTACCTACTCAGCACAAAGATAGCTCCTTCCTAGAGTAACTCATACATGCAATAATTTTAATAAAAAAAATGTTATAATGAGGATTTTTATTTAAACATTTAAAAATCAAAAGCTTTTTAAAATAAAATAAAATCAAAATTTGTTTATTTTCTCTCATGAAGGTTGACATTGTTACATAATCAAGAAATATTTATACAATTTTGCCTTACGTTATAACCTTTGTGAGAGCTGGAGTCTGAACTAGGTTCGAGACCTGTATGACAGATCTCCAGGCTCACACCCTTTTAAAATAATCATATTTGACGACAACATAATTCATATTATTTTGATAGAGTTAAATCTATACTAAAGGTGATTTTATTTGTGGAGTGTAATATAAAGTGATAGTATTGTAGGATTGTTGTGTAGTGTGTGAGTGTATGGGAGTGATTTGAGTATATGAATGTAATTCCAGTGCGAGTGTTTGTGCTTAGGTATCAACAATTATTGAATGTACCAATTGTTTGGATGATATTTTCTGTACCTTCATAGTCCAAATCCATCAGCTAGTTCCTTACAGTAGTTCTGCATTTAAATATTACCATTGAGTAGATATGTAAGGTTTTATTAACTCTGTTGTATACATAAGGACCAAGGTAATAAAATAATCGCTGGGCTCGCCTTGAATTTACGGAAATAGACGAACGCACTGCATGCTTTCGTCTCACGGTTTTGTACTTTTCGGGAGTATATGAATTGTAAAAGGTAATCTGTTTGTGAAAGGTAATCTCATGAAGTAGTAATCCGATTAAGTAAATTGTTTCACTGCCACAACAAACACACACAAAAAGCCACATAATCGCTGAGTGTTATAGGTTACTTTTATTCCAGAAAAATGCACAGTTCCTGTAAGATAATGCACGGGAGCGAAGCCGGGGTAAATAGCTAGGTGGGTGGGGTCTTTTTTGATTTGATGCAAACTATAGGCAGATACCTAGTTTAAACAATTATAGCCAAGCACGTAGACAAGATCAATAAAAACCTTCAGCCTTTAACCTCAAATGACATTTTCTATTACACCTAATTTTCTTCTCATTTCCTCTAGCTCGCTTTAACAATTTGCCTAGAAGGCGAAGCAGCGAAACCCATTTTGTTTTTTATTTATCCCACATCAAGGGTAGCTACGGCATTTGGATTCAATAAAAGGATTTGGCTAGGTGCTTACGTAGGTGTGTCAGAAACCTTATAAAATTTTCTTTTCTACCGCTAAAGGTCATACGCCTAGAAAGTACATACCTGGTGTTCAAAGAATTCACTCGATAACTGTATGTTATCAAGGTACTTATAAATCTTCTAGGATTCATTAAGGCGATATATACGCCCCAATGTAAACGCAATACTGGACGTGCGCCCGCTCGATGCCAAAATATCAATATTGAACCTCCTTTTAAACAGTTTTGTTTACAAAATATTATTGGATTTACATATGCTATGTCAGTTATGAAGAAATTCCAGCCATCAATTTTTCTGTGTAAAAATATTTTTAAACATCCAAGTCGTTTTGGAGGAGTGTCCAAAAGTTGCGAAAAATATCGTGTTGCTTATTATTTTTTTAAAGCAAAACTGTTAATTATACGAAAAAATCATGTTTAAAAAATAATGTACATGAAACAATAATATTTTTTTTTCAAATCTTTAACCTGGCCGTTACTAAGGAGTATGCTTTAGAAAGTTACCGTTTTACGACTCTAAAGCGCATGTAGGCCCTTAAACCTCGATAGCTAAAACAAAGCTTTCAAAGATATCGCTTCAAATAAATCTTCGTATACGTGGTGGAATTTAAGCTGGTTTAGGACAAAGAAAGATGGTGCTACTCACACCTTTAAAAACTTTTAAACAATATTACATTCTTTCTTATTTCATTACGGTTAACTAAGGGATATCCGTTTTTTTACAGATGGACCATTACGCCGCTTACTCCGGCGTCCAATACTCTCCTCTGGATATGGCAGAGTATGTATTCTGGACTGGGGATGAACGAGGAGTGACCACTGCTATTGAAGCCTTCCTGCAGGAGGGAATGGTACGTTTAGAACATGTTATGGCTTTATCACCATTATTTTCTAGTAAAATATAAATCTTGATACAAAATACCCAATAAAGTTTTAGTACAATGCTGTCTCGCTTTTAAATCCAATCGTCTATTCAAACTAGATCATTTTATTGTCAAAATACGTAGATACAAATAGTCAATCATAAAATATCACATAACACACACACACAAATATCATCTAAAACCTCGCTCGCTCGTGTTAGATTGAACAATAGTTTATATTTGAAATAGTTTCGTGATTGTTATTACTGGTCCCAAACAAGAAACTTTGAAACAACTAAAAATAAATACGATTGAACATAGGTAAAGCGATTTGATATGTAGTTTTATAACTTTATCATTTTCCTGCCATCAATTTGGGGTCGTCGTAGCAAGTTTTATTTTTCTATACATCTATATTTGCTATCATCTTAATACTCAATTACTCATGTCCTTTTTAGCCTCTAGTTCTATTCTAGTAGTTCTATTATACATATTTTTTCAATTTATAAGTTAAGCACACATATTCACTGACACTATGACTGATATTATTTCAAGTATCTATTTTATTTACCCACGTCCGTGTGTCATTAGCGGGGTGCCAACTGAAAATCAGCGCTGGTTGTCTGACGCCCAGCAAATGCTGAGTTGGTAACCCTTTCGGTATAGGCACGCCCGGTGCAATAATTCTTAAATCTTGTTTGAACTTTTTTTTACTATTTCTTTTATTTTTTTTCTTGTTTTTCTTTTTACTATTTTCTCTGTTACTTTGTGATTGTTGTTGTTGTGTTGTGTCCATGTTGAATAAATGTTTTCTATTCTATTCTAGTTTATTTATTCTTCCTCTACCCTATTCATCCTAAAGTTGCAGTTTAATAGCATTTTGAATTATTGTGTCAATTTCCAGATGTCAAAGGAAGAAGCCATAGCTTTCCTGCAAGAAATCAAATTCAACATCGACTACCTGCGAGCACATTATTCACAGAACTTAAAAGCGGCTGAAGAAAGTGCCCAGCAGGAGAAATTGAGGAACATGCTGATTGAGCAAGCCGAAGCTAAGGTAGGGAACGAAATAGTTTCAAGCGATTATGACCCTAAAGTTGAATAAGTTGTCGAGAGATTGGGAGAATTTCATGACCGGATTCGCATAGCAGCTAAACGATTGGATTGTTATCTAAGATTGCCGAGAATCACACTTATATGTAAATATCAGCTTCACGACATTGAGGTATTCAAATTAAGACGAAAATATTTCGTAAGGTACTTTTCAGTCTACAGCTACTTGCTTTAGGCTGAATAAGAAGGTATCTGAAAAGAATACCTACGTACTTAGTTATTAGTGTATGTAGGTTCTTAAAAATGGCGTTGTTGTTACGAACCTAAACAAAAAACCACTTAAAGTTTGGTATACAGGTAAAGATAATTACTGTTATAAAAAGTACAATAAGAATTCTGACAGAAGTTTTTAAGTGGAGTACTTTAAATATCCTAAAGAGCTTTGTTTCGGTATTGGGGCAATAAGATATAACTAAATGATAAATGATTTTATTTCTGTAAGTAGGTTTGTACAAACACTTTTACATGTCGATCATATTTTTAAAACTAGATGAAGTCGGCGTTTCCTATCTGACTACTCTGAGAAGAAAGGCCGACGTAGATGTACCTCTACACATATTTCGTTCAATTTTGATGTAGCCCGTATGTTGCCCGTTTATTGTAGCACGTACGTGGCACAGTTTGGACCCAAACACGCCAATCAAGTAACTAGGTCCTAATTAGCAGTCGAGAAAGAGGATACCAACCTAGAAGGTCTAGGCTAATAAAAATAAAGGATAAGCTTTGTCATTTTTTTATTGCCTGTACTCTTTCATCCAGGACAAAAACGAAGCTCTGACTTGTCCCTTAAAATTCTACGCTCAACAAACTTTTTAGACCGTAGCTTTATAAGCAAAATTAATTGCGCAAGTAATTAAAAAAATACCACGAGAAAATAAAAGACATAATCCGAACAAGATCAAGCGGATGCTAAAAGTGTTCTAGCTATTTAATATTCCGCCCCATTCCCTTTAAAGAAAAACTTTGTGTACCAATTTACATTCCTAAGAAGAAAAGTTTAGTAATCTTTCATTAAGGGCGGCTTCCCGCAAATTCAGTTTAGATTGAGCTGTAGGAAACCTACACAGAGCGTGGAGATACCTCTGTGTCCGCTGCTAGAGTCAGAATCGACGTCATTTTGAATGCATATTTCACAAGATAATAATTGCAAACAATATAAATCTGTAATAAATCTTGCGATACTCTGACCTCTCTACTATATTATGAAAAAATAAATTTAAATACAATGAATGCCATCCAAATTCGATAGCATACAATATGCCCGTGTACTATCGAGATGAAAGAGTTCACAATCACACGCGATTTATTATAAACTAGCTGACCCGGCGAACTTCGTTCCGCCTAACAAATTTCTAAAATAAAAGAATTTTTCTAAAATAAACGTAACCTGAGTTACTCCTTATTACATCTGCCAATAAAAGTCCCGTCAAAATCGGTGCAGCCATTTCAGAGATTAGCCGGAACAAACAGACAGACAGACAGACAAAAATTCTAAAAAATGTTATTTTGGTGTATGTACCGTGTATATATTCATATGCATGTAGTAAAAAACGGTTATTTCAATATTAAAAACAGACACTCCGATTTTATTTATATGTATAGATATATAGATTTACGGTGTTTGCAATAACCTAGCGACATATACAAATGCAAGCGTGTCAGTGAGTGCATACAATTCCCCAACTGATGGCCCGTGACAATTTTCACTATGACTGTGACAGGTATAACTTGAGCTCGCAACGCAAGTTGTGCAACGGCAGACATAAATATGTGTGTAATAGTAATGGCATTTCTAATCGCTGCCAGTGCCTCATTTCATGCTCTATGGTATCCTATTTGTGTTGTCGAAGATTCGGTCGTGTCCAGTATCATGATCCGAAGTTAATCCGGAGTTAATGGAACGACGCTGTTCGACGAAAGAGTCGCACGTGCTAGCCTGTTAATTTAACTGGTTTGATACGATTTGATCGACTTTGGGTCACTTTGCTGTGGTCACGTTCCAACAGCGTCGATTCCTAATTCGAAAACGCAATTATTGGGCTTAATTTGATTTCGAATATTCGTGTTATTGCGATAAAATGAGTACTCGTAGGAGGTTCATGTATGGCTGTGTTCACAACGGTCGCAGATAATCAAAACAAATGTAAAATCAACGCAAATTTTGATGTAGGGAACTGGGGCTAACTGGCTATTCATTAGGTAACTGTGCATGTTATATTTATACCTTTGACCTTTTGCATACCTAATGTATAAGCCGTTGTCATATGCGAATCTACCTCTGCTGAATAAAACAATAGACACAAACGTAAAGGTAAACATGACCCTTAATATTAAAAATAATAGCTATTTATGCAACTGTTACGTTATGGACGGTCTTTTAATACGAGTGCCATTTTTCAGTACAAGCGTAGCGCGTACCGAAATAGGTGGGCACGAGTTATTAAAAGACCAATAACGTACAGTTGCATACAAGAATTTATCTACGAAGGAAGGAATAAACACAGATATATACAAATAAGTACTTTTAATAGAAACTTAACTACACACTGACTATTGTTTATTTATATGTAGATTTTGTATTGTACAATTATTAAAATAAACAGGAATTGCAGAATTACAGGCTGAACTTGTAGATGGGCCTGGAGACATGCATTGCGGTACATTAATGTTAACTTCGTTTAATGTATTTTCTATAGAATTAAATATTGATTTTATTTAGTCTTTATTAGGTATAAGTAAGGCAAAGATCTTGTAGCCGCAACAGCCAAATAGTATACGATAATTTTGTCCTAAACTTGTTCCATTTTTAAAAACATCATTTACATTGTCTCGATTTCGAAGTAATATTATAGGTACCTGGCTGTATGTTCAGTTCAGAATGTCTTTGCTTGTGATTTAGAATTTATGACGATTCGCATAATGCAACCCGATGTCGTTATGGGTACAATGAAACCGCTGTCAATTTTGTAATTCGAATATAACGAAACCGAAGTAGATAAACACATTTATTAAATCAAAGTTAAGCTTTACATAAGTAAACATGGTTTTTATGACTTAATTTTCTGGCTGATTAAAATTTACGATTTGATGTAAAGTGCTTTATTAAAACTCAGCCTACATAGTTGTGGTGACATGAGGCAAGTTAATATATAGTTTGAAGTCCAAGAAGTTTAATTAGATGTCACTCAACGTTCTGCGGTAATAGAACAAAGTGCTGTGGGAAAAAAAAAACGAAATAATCCACAGCCATGTTTGAATATACGTGGGCGAGATGGCGAGACGCCCACCTAAATACTTCGGGTACAAAGTAAATTGTTTCAACATGATACTAGAATTGCAAAATATTGTACATCGTTGCGGTGATTGTATTTTAAATCGTCTCGAAAAGATTCGGAGTAAAAAGACATTTTTTCGGCGATGAAACTTGTATTTTTTCGTTAGCGAATAATTTGTGGCTTTCTGAATGAATAAGATCTGTTTATTTAAATAACACAAATATTTATTTATATACGCGTTCTATATAATTATCTACAATACGTGTGCATGCTTTCATGGTATAATTTTCGTCGATTGATGTCGTGTTTAAAAGCGCTACGGAATTCCGTAGCGATCGTAGCAAGGTGCTACGAGAAGTCTACGACGCGTAGCACGGCTACGTAAGATGTAGGAAACGTTTTTTCGACCTGTTTTCCTACTATATATTTTGCGGGATACATTTTCCATTGTTTTGAAGATGATACCAATATTTTCGTATATCAGACTGTTTTAATAAGCACTCCATACGGTCGTAAACTTTATGAGTGAAGCAGTGACGATAAAAATTAACTAGTACCTATCAAGTGAGTTCATTTAGTTCTCACATCGTTTTAGGACGTAAATACTGGGTTTTATGTGTCTATTAGACCCGTGTGTCACATTTGGTACACTCGCTTGAGTGTTAATGAATGTTTAGTGATCATAAAAGTGTTAGTTATTATATCGTAAAGTATAAATAGACTCAGATTGTTTACTTGTTTACATGTATTATCAATTAACAATGTTTATCACGGCGACGAAGTAAATAGAAGATGTGTTCCCATTTATCTACGCACATAGGTGCAACAGAAACCGTTTACATTGTAGTTTATGTCACCTACTAGCTATAATAGGTATCTCCTATATCTACCGTGCTTACAGTCCAATATTATAACCAGCAGCCGTATTGCGTACGTGAATACGGCAACGCAAAAAGTTTGACCGCTATCCAATCGACCAAATCGACCAACCACATGCGAGATAAATGACGCGATGTGGATTTCCGTCTGTCCGTGATTGGTCGTTTTGGTCGATTGGATAGCGGTCAAACTCTTAACGTTGCCGTATTCACTTACGCAAAACGGCTGCAGGTTTGCTTCAAGCCACACAATAACAAGGCTAGGTTTTCTAGAAGGGTCCCTTTAACACCTTTTGCAGGCTTTCTTCAAGCCACACAATAACAAGGCTAGATTGTTTAGAAGGGTCCCTTTAACACCTTTTGTTATGAAGCCCTAAAATGGTTGCTGTTAAAACTGGCAGTCCCCAGAGAGGATCAGTGCATTCTAAAGCTATCGTTACTGAAATCGTATAATGTAATGACCATTATTTTATCTTTAACCCTGTTAGTTAAGCTAACTTCCCTCATAAAGGCTTCTCCACGAAACCCGATCGTTCTCGATTAGCCTGAGCCGTGAGACTTCTTAAATATTGAAATTTGCGGAATAGTAGGGAAAGTTGAGTCATTAATGCCGCCTTTGTACTAATTGTACCTTCGTGCATGAAGTCTAAATAAATAAACGCTATCAACATAGGTGGACAAGCACCTAAAGGGCATGAGAAAAACAAAAAAACTAATAGTATAAGTTTTACTTAATTTTAGGAGTATCAGTACCGCAGCCCTGCCCTCCAGTCGTTCCCGTTCGGCAGCAGCCCCGACATCATCCGAACTATTGCCAACAAGAACTGGGAGCTCAGCAACAACCTGTCTCCCGTGCCCGCACTGCCAGTCAGCAGTGAACTCAGGCCTGAAGCCATCAAAAGGACCTTCGACCCGATGCTGCAGCAATCTATGCGTGAGTAGACATTTCCTTTTATACCTGGAGAGCCCGCTATTTACTTCGCTCTCGAGTAAGCGATGGATGAGGTCTACTATAGAGTGAGCGAGCCCAGAATATGCCTGTTCATTCTTGAACATCTTTGGGTAGGTTCAGACAGCTGAATCAATTGGGTACCAAAAAAATTAAGAACCTTAAAAAGATTTCTGAAAGCCCGCCGGATCAACCAAAGAATAACTTAATATGAGAATTGGAATAAGATTTCAGAAACAGAATGCGCCTGTGTTGACTCACGAAGCAGACAAATATTTTTTTATAGTTAGTTCTGAGAGGGGCGAATGTAAAACGAATTGGATAGTGTGCACAAAATGAAGTCGTTTTATCAAAGATAATTAATGAAATACACTCTGCCATCTCGTAGACATTATTTCATTAGGTTTTCATCGTAGAGACTCCAGCAAGTAAGTAATTAGTTATCTACACAGATATTGAAGTCCAGGCGTTCTGAATAGATAGCTGTTTTTAATTTAAGATTCAATGTTTAATTTCTATTCACCTTAACATTATTTTCATTTTAGTTAGGTAGGTACCTTGCAAACCATGATCGCGCGTCTTGACTTTTACGAACATGCATAGCAAAAGGTTTAGAATTGAAATACCAAACACGTGTTCTAGGGAAATGTTACTAATAGGTATGTAGGTTTGCTTGATAAACATTTTACTTACCTACCTACTGTCATTACTTTCAGGGGCCCAACAAGAATACGAACGCGATGCCCAGTCTTTCCCTGACGAAGAATATGAAGAAATAATGGAGAAACTGCAGAAGCCGACCAACATTCCCTACAATGAATACACGCTTGAAGAGATCATCTATCAACTGGCTAAGGTAGCTATCGCATTTTAATTACTAATCACATTCCTACCTACCTAATATTTTAATCAACCGCTTCAGACTGGGCTGGCCAGCGGCAGCTTGAGCCTGAACTCAACTGTTTCAGGCGTCGACCTAATACAAAACGATCATGCATCGTACGAAGACGCGACGGTCACGTTCGTTTGTATGGCAAACCCAAACGCGCCCGATAGATGGCGTATTCCGATTTTACCAGACGCATGTACGCGACCATCGCATATTCGCACGATGATCGCTTTGTATTAGAACAATGCCTTAAGGTTAGACAGGCATAAACTAAATGTCGTCTTTGCAAATCTATATAATTTTTAGGGTTCCGTACCCGAAGGGTCCAAATGGAGCCGTATTGCTTTCACTCAGGTGCCCATCTGTCTGTCCGTCTGTCACACAGGTTTTACAGGTTTTACAAATGGTTGGAGCTCCAAGTTTTCACAGTATAAGCAAAATGTCGACCCAAAAAAAATAATTAAAGGTTTTTAAGGGCTCTGATACAGCTAAAGAGGGACGCGAGAAAAAAGTTATCTGCCCCATCGAGTGGGATATCGTTGTTTAGAGCTCGTTGAGTAGATAAATACTGTATTTAATTTTATAGAAATATAGGAAAACAAAGGAATGAGAAACCACCAAAGTCAGCTTTTTTTTTAATTTTGTTCCGAAGTATTTTTAACTTCTTTTTGACCTATGAGCTTCAAATTTGGTGATAATGTTTAATAATACGTATATTTTACTAATAAAACCAATATATTGATAAATCTGATTTTTCACAGACATGCTAGATGAAAGACGCGATGTGGATTTCCGTCTATGTGATTGGTCGATTATTCATGCTCTTTGCTTTGCCGAATTCACTAACGCAATGAGGCTGCTGCTCATAAACATAATTGTGATTTGTGTTTTCCAGATGATGTTTTCGCAGTCGCTAGCACGGGACCCTGCCTCAGCCCGGTCGGCCACGCGACGCTTCATGGCATTCCTGGAGCTACAGGCGGAAAGGGGCCAACTATCGCGCACCATTGAGAAGAAAGTTCTTGGTTTGTTTCTTTTGTGTTGTCACTTATTCACCCAAATGGATCGAGTTAACGATTTGATTAGTTAAATATGATATTACCTATACTTCGATCAGTATAATCAGACCACAGACTACTAACCCTCAGTTTCCCAGCTCAAAATTATCGCAGAATTAATGTGACAAATTGTCAAGCACGCGTTATCTGCTGTGATTGGTTGAATTAATTTTCAACAGCCAGCAGATAACGCGTGCTTGACAATTTGTCACATTAGTTCTGCGATAATTTTGAGCTGGGTAACTGAGGGTTAGAGATACAATCAGACGTTTCATTTTCGGCTCTTATAGGCGACTGCAGGTAGGTAGTTTTAACAGTCAATTTCAATGAGTAAATCAAAAGATTTCATCGGTTTAAATAGCCAAGGATAAAAAGGACTTCTTCATACGAAGGAACACCTTGAAGAATATCGATATACAGGGAGTGATATAGCTACCCCTAGAACAAGTCATTAGACACAAAATTGTCATCCTAATTTTTATGCTTGCAGATTTGATGATTGCGGCTCTAACAGACACAATAAGCGACCACCCAGAGCTGCTGTCATCACGCGACGCCATGACCCCCAACCCAGCTAATAGGCAAACATTTTATCCATTTAATTTAGAATAAAGCCGGTAGTGGAAACACATTAGCACACACAAGAAAAAAAGCAAAAATCCACGACGAAGTAAGTCCCTAGGATTAACTTAAACTGCAGCAAAAAAAAAAGTTGATTTTGCTGTAAGTCACACTGTCGTTCAAACAAACTGCATCAAAGTACGGGGTTTATTTCCTGGAACGGGTTTCCGTGTGGTTTAACCAGTTGAGTGCCGTAATTGTCTACCGAATTTAATTAAAAAGCTATTGTGTCTGTTTACCTATATGGTCCCCACGACGACGATAAATTCATCCGCGATCACATTACACCTAAAAAATAAAACATGCCCCACATTCTTCAGTAAACATTACGGAAGCCCGTTGGTTAAAAACTACCCTCTAATTTGTTTCAGTTTCTAAGAACTTCAGTGTAGGTGTAAAATAATACGCAGATTACATCGATACCTAAGCATCAACTTAAAATTAATTTTAATTTGAATACCTACATATTTAATATTCAAATTAAAATCTATGAAAACTTAAAAAAGATATAGGTGCATACAGATTTGATCAGCCCTACCTTTTTTGTAATATGAGGTCCCACAGTACTGCTTTAATATAATATGTAGGTACTTGGAATTGCTTTTTGTTCTAATCATATTACACTAAATGTAGCTTCGTAATTTTTTGTAACGCTTTTTTAGAGTTCCGTACCCAAAGGGTAAAAACGGGACCCTATTACTAAGACTCGACGATCCGTCTCTCACCAGGCTGTATCTCATAAACCGTGATAGCTAGACAGTTCAAATTTTCACAGATGATGTAACCGCTATGTTATGTTGCCGCTATAACAAATACTAAAATAAATATTTAATTGGGGCTCCCATACGCAACCCTTCGTGCGCGAGTCCGACTCGCACTTGGCCGGTATTATTTTCACTCTAAACTAGTGGCCATGAACATTTTTAAATATTAGAAGCCCATGATTTTGTAATTAAACATTTCCTATTTAATTTCCACAGCCAAATGGGACATTTCTTTGAAGCCAGACCCGCCAAACCAAATCTATCGCGAGAAATTCTTTCAATTTACAAGAACGAGCTTCTAAAAGGACGACCGATGCACACGTTTGGTTTTCCAGAGAACAAATAAACTAACCTGCATAATTAAATAACTACGAAGATATGGCATTTATTTAAAATAAGGTAATCTTTCGAAAACATATTGCCTTTTAATCTTAGCAAGCGAATGTAACCTACTCATCTTTAGCGTTGTTTTATTGATGGTCTTTGATGATTTTTCAGAGCTTGTTACTTTTTTTAAATATTTGATGACGATGATAAAGTGGTAAAGCGAACATCGTTGTTTTTTTTTGTATGTGGGTAGCTGTTTAAAACGTAAAGTGCGCCATCTAGTGTGAATTGAATAATTCACAGAGTCCAAAAACTCTTTGTATTGATAGATTTTGTATATGGTGTCGTATCTTCGTAACATTAATCACATAGTACCTAACTATTTATTAATCCATCTAGGTATCTAGAGATGTTTCTTAGATAATTTTCGCATTTATTGTCCCATAATCTATTTAATCTCCTCGTATGCCTACTCTTAGTACCTACAACTTTAATGTTTAAAATCCTGAAGTAAATAAAAATGAAACACTCGATCTCTTGTACTTTTAAAGGAGCCAACATTGTTTTAACTTAGTATTATAACCTATATAACATGTTAAGGTAGATAGTTAAGTAATATGAAATATATTTTGTGAAGTTTCAATCCCAACCTTGAAAAAATTTCTATATTTTAGGTTGACTAAAAGTTGACCAGAAATTATTAGGTAAGACATAAGACCATTTAATGACAAAAATAATGTAAGGAGAGAGAGAGGCCTATGATCGGCAGTGAAAATAAACAATCCGATGGTGATCTCTACCTATTCCTTTGATGTCTAAAGTCTAAAAGACTATTTATGTTACGTAGAGTCAAGTCTACAATCATTTATTGTATACCCCATGAGACTTATTACAGTATCATAAATATATTTCATCAATTAAATTATAAAATATAAGTATCTACCTACATTATAAAGGCAAAAATATTTGTTAGCTTGCATGTAAGACCTTCCCGTTTAGCTTGATTAATTGTAGATGAATATAAGTGCTAAATGTAAGATAATATTGAAATATATTTCATAGTTAGACTAATATTTCTTCATATTTTTCTACAAAATATTCTGATCATTTCCATCGCCACGATGTGCAAAAATTACTACCTCAGGGCGGTTACGCACCACGTCTGATCCGTCTGTGATTTGAATTCCGAGTTCAAAATGTTCTGAAATAAGACAGATTATGACGGATAGATTTCGGAAGTACTACGGCTACTTCGTAACCGAAATTTCACGGACTCGGATCGGATGAAGTGCGTAACCGACTTAAGAATGGCAACATTAGAGCTATAACAAGTGTTACCTACATGAAAAATATGCCTATGAAGATACAAGAACTAAAACTGCCAAAGAGTTTTAATTTCTTTGACGTTAGATTAACTTTAAATGTTGACGATGATGCACGTTCGTGGTGGTGAAAAGGTGTTACTATTACTACAATGTGCAATTTTGTGTTTCCATGTAGAGAGAAAAATGAGCTTACATGCATCAAAGAAGATCCACAGAAAATGCATATCAATATTATGAAACATATCTTGAAATCATCAATCATTGGTTCGCTACTGTAGTAAAAAGTACATAAAATGCTGAATATAAATATGCAAGCATAAGCATATAGGTATGTTACAAGAGCAAACCCAAAACATTTCTTTGCCTTCTAGTTTATAGACTAATTATCAGCAGTTTTCGACCTTTTCATTTAACAAGAAGCCAAAAATTAGGCGCCAAAATTAGAAAAAAAAAGTCTGCTAGTCTCACAAGCGTCCCATCTATGTCGTAGGTAGATTGTAAATAGTAAATAAAAGGGAATATAAGATTGCACATTGCAAATCTTTCAACTTTCAGCTGCATACCAAATCTATAGTGAATAAGTAAATGTATGTATAGTTTAGAACTGTGACTTTCTATTTAAAAATCACAAATACATGTTCTATAACTTTACTGTAAGACTTACATTATATTCAGCATTGTCGGTATATTTAGTGGTTAGTAAAATTTATTATATTTATAATATTCTTTGAAATATATTGTGGATTTAATAAAAAATGTTTTAATGTCATTGGGCTTTCATTTTAGGAAACCGTTAGCTAAAAAAAGGCAAACCACCTACAGGTACCTACTAAAATTCCAAGCAACAATAAAAACTTGAAAACAATCAACTTTTCTTTTCCTACTACCCCATTTGGACCGATTTACAATAAACACTAAACTGACCATTTAACTGACTATTTTAATATCTGTTGGTCGCGTAGTTTGTCTCACATATAATACAGTACAACTATTTTCTTGAGTCCTCGGCAAACTTCGTGATTCGTCAGTCGTCGATTTCTATCAGTTTATACTATATAAAAAAGTACCTACACTGTGCAGTGCTGTTGCCTGGCTGGAGGCTATAGTTTAGTCTCCATAGGATCGCCCGGTTAAGCACTAGGATTGACCTGCGAGACGACCCACAAAAAAAATGCAGTGCTGTGCAGTTGCCCTTTGCACTTGATGCAGACCGGACGCTCTCAATCAACTTGAAAGTATATTTTTTGATACTCTTTTAACATAATGTAGGCACCTAATTTAGTTAAAAAAGGGGGAAAAGCTGCTAAAGTCGATGATTGCCGAGGGACATTAAGAAAATAGTTGTACCTACTGCACTACAGAGGCCCTAAACTCCATTTGAAATAACATTAGACATGTTTCTAAATCTTTTTACAGTCCGTTCAACCGATTTTGAATTCTATCCCGTAAACATAAGGATGACATAAAAAGCATAAACCTGTTACTAAAACCAACTGTTTACTGCAGCTACCATTTGCCGTATTACCAACGCAATAGAAGTCAAAATCGGTTGAACGGGCTGTAAAATGGGCTAATTTAAACGTCTAATGTTATCGCAAATGGAGTATAGACAAATGTGAAGTGGCATTATATCATCGAACGAAAGCGTGGCGATCACAGAACATTAGAGCGGGGTGGCAACAGCGATTGGAAAAATGACAAAAATGAACGGGATTGTCAAACGCTATCGAAATGTCATGTGATCAATCCCATAAATTATGGCATTTCGCCCGTCGCCATAGCTAACATCGAAAGACACTTGTCTAGAGCCTCAGGTCAGGATCTGGTGGTCTAAGGCCGGGTTTCTCACCGCGAAATTAATGTGACAAGTTGTCAAGCACGCGTTATCTGCTGTGATTGGTTGAATAAATTTTCAACAACCAATCACAGCAGATAACCGGCGATTATTCGTCAATTACGTTAAAAGCCCGATAATTGAGCTCTCGCAGACAGCTGCGACAGGACAATGCGTCATTGATGCAACAAGAGGCTTTCATAGGAATTTGTTTTACAGGTAGGTACCAGAAAGTTCTATAAAAATGATAGATTCCGCTTCAAATTTGCGTCGCGTGCCTGCGGGGGCCTTTCACCATACGACATAAAGACGTAATCACACTTATATGACGTGGCGCCTTCCGACGCAGATGATTGGCTAAAAAACTCGTTGCTATAAGACGTAGGCTGGAACAGAGTCGTTTGATTGGTGGATCCCGAACCACGACACGTAAGTGTGGTTCCGACTTAAATCTTCGAGGAAGTTAAAAATCCAGCTTGAGTCTTGAAAGTGTATTTATTTTTTGATAAATTGCTACTGTTGATACATGTGAATGGATAGTGAATTATACATCTAGGTAAACTTAGTGTCTCTGATCAACACGTTTTCACATAGTTCATTTAAATTACACGTCGTAAATGAATTGACAATAAAACTTACATCAACATACAATCTGTATCTCACTGAGGTCTAACTTAAAGACAAAAATATCGTAGTTATTCAAAACAACTTTTGATATTTTACACTCTCGTCATCCAAACTGGAATTGAAAATCCAGTGTACATATTTATCAGGTCACAGAAGACCTTAATAAGCCTACTTTCGTTTTACAAACGACTAGCCAGTTACACAGCTGCAGTTAAAAAGTAATCTAGGTATGTAATCACTTAAGTAATTCCTAGACCATTTTTAAGTGTTAAGAATTCAGTCATTCACTTTGGCACATTATAGCAGTGTTTTAGTTTATTCAAATGAATGAGCCCTTATGGCAAAAAAAAGAGTTGTAGAACAAAAGTAGGCAGGTAAACATAAGTAGGCAGATGTCTATTTTTAATTATCAGATTTTATAAATCATTCATAACACTAGTAATAAGAACTGTCTGTTAAAACATAAACTCACTTGTGCATATGTTACCAAGTGTCTATTTATTTATTTATTTACTTTATACAAGTACCATAAGTTACATTTTATTGTTCTATTGTCCATCACTTTCTCCACTTCACAGTATGAAAGTACAAAATTCATACAAAAATAGCATCTAGATCTAGATTAAGACCATTATGGACTCCACGAGGACGGCAAGAATTGCAGACTTGAGTCAATATCAAAGATTTCACCATATTCTTTGGCACTTTTATTTAAGTACAGTGTTGATGAGTGCCACAGCAACCACTTGCATTAATTTCTTAGCAAACAACATTCCACATGTTAAAAAGTATGATGATCTTTGACATTAAGTATTCTTCTATTTAGAATAAGTCTGCACATTCATGCTCCACCTCGACAGAGCCCGCGCTGGACTAATATAAGCTAGATAACGACGGAAAAGCATTCTGCTTGCTCACTACCACCTTCTTGTGTTGATATGATATGTAACCCTTAATTTTGCCGTCATAAATCAAGTTCGCCACAATGCATTGAGTCTCATCAGCATCTACGTCGTCGTGTCCCATCAGTTGCAGAGCTGCTTGGAAACTTGCAATATCAATTTGATGGTTATTTTCTGCAAAGTAAACCTTTCTGAACAAATTCCTGTAAGCATAGATCTTCAATTTTTCCACAATCAGGTATATACCAGCACTAATGAAGAAGCTCTCATATTTTTCCATAACTCGGTCTATGCCTCGTAGATCACCATTCTTCACAGCCAAAACAAGATCCCAAAACTGCAACAAGTCATACTTTTGAAGCAAATGTTCTGCTGGCATGAAACCAAGTAGCATTTTAACAGGTACTAAGTAAGTGAGAATCAGCCTCTTGTTCTTAATGCTTCTTCGGTGGCATCTTACGAACGCGAATGACAGAAATTCGTCAGCAGTCCGGTAGTCAGAATCAAACATAGCTTTTCGTCCAACGAAGTATTTGTATGTAATTTGTTGGGCTAATGGAAATTCCTTTCTGAGAGGTGAAGAATCAATTGCTCTTATCAAGGGTTTGCACAGATGAAGTTTATTGATCCTGAAGTATACTTTGAGGAGTTGGTTGACTAGAGTCAACATTCCCAATCTCTTGGTGTCAGCATCAGTTGTGCGGTTATCAGCAGCACATACCCTGAAGCAGGCCAGTAAACTCTCTGCAGCTTTTTCAAGAATCTTGCCATTACTTTGAGCTGAAAAATAGTTATGTTTCATTAGATACAGATTTGTTTGCCAAGAACAACAGAACACACCATCTTTCTCATGTGGTTAATTTAGTTATAGCAAATATATATATATATATATATAAATATAATAAGAGCTAAAATCGTTTTTTTTTTAAAGGAAGTATTGAATAGATTACAAGTCTCAGTGGGATTATATGTAGTTCCTCATTTTTTTTTGTGTACTATTTTTAATAAAAAATTGAAAAAGTTAATTGAATTATTTGTCATTCGTAAAAATCATATTTATTTATTATTAGGTATATAAAGTGAAAACTTAATATAAAAGATTGATCTGAATAAATTTTCGTATGTATTGCATAGGTATGATCTCGCCCGTTTGTAATTTTACTAAATAATTGCTGATCTTTTTGGCAAAAAATATATCCAAATTCTTTGTTTTTTTTAAAGAATAATATATACTGTTTATATGTCTGCTAGTATCTAAGTGATATAGGAATCTGTCATACAACAAATAAGTATAATTTAGGTTAACCATGACAAACAGCGTTTACCAGTTTTTATTTCTTTGTTTATATGCTCACGTTTGACCACTATCACGCCTGATGGTAAGCGATGATGTGGTCTGCTGTGAAGCACGCGTGCCTAGAAGTAACATTTTCACACTTGACTTAAAGACCCCAAGGTTGGCACTATCAGGAAATAAAGACTGCGGCAGGGAATTCCACTCCTTAACTGTGCGCACAATGAAAGTATAAGCAAAACGCTTTGTGCGTATGGGAGCAATTTCCACCAAGTACCGATGGCGCATTGCCGTATGTCTTGTAGTCAAAAATGGAAAGAGCTAGGCGGAATCAAATTGTACAGTTCTGTCGCACACTCCCCGAAATGTAACCGATGCGTACGACAGCACTTTTGCTGTGAGATACGTCTCCGACGCGTGCGCTACTAGGCCTCAGCGTCTCTCCAAGAGGTTATGGTTGGGCGCTTGAATCTATCCTTGAAGGCAGTCTCCGAATGGAGCGATGCCAATCTGATGCATTGAAGCTAATGCTGCTAAGACCCAGGCGTGTCTTATTCCTGCTAAAAGGAGCCAGTTCCAGCCGGCTCCTTCTTTCCGAGGTGTGACCGTGCCGATGACGCACCGACTTGAGCTTCTTAGCGTTACGTTGACATCGACACTCAATTTTGGTCCATTCATTTAGACAAAAGCTCAGCTGGCTGCCAAAAAGTTGGGGATCCTTGCGAAGGTGAGACAGTACTTCACCCCAGAACAGTTGCTCAACCTGTATCAAGCGCAAGTTAGATCATGCATGGAGTACTGCTCTCATATCTGGGACGGATTTGCCAAATACCAGCTAGATGCACTAGAGTCGATCGAAAATCGGGCCAAGAGTCTTATCGGCAATGAGATACTGGTTGAGTCTAGGCTCCGGAGCCTTGATCATCGGCGCCGTGCTGCCAAGGATAACATGCGAAGAAAGATCGCATCCCATCCCAATCTGCCGACTTGTACCGCCATACCCGCCGGGTGCCTCTTGGGCTAAGTAGACGGACACAGACTTCATCAGACAGTGGTCGGAACTACCCAAAGTTGAAGATTGTTAATTAATTGTTAATTAATAATGTAATATTTTATTCATTTTATTGTAATATTTTGCACACCTGCCATGGTAGTATATGGTCTAAAGAACTTTTATAAACATGTCACCCTAAAAACTACCCATATTTCGCAAATAAATGATTTTGATTTTGAAGATATTGATACTGAGTATCGGTCTGGATCTGATATCAATAAAAGGTCCAAGCAATTGGCTGTGTGCGAATAAAAATCAGGTACCCTCGTTGCTCCCTAGACCAGCTGGGTGAGGTTTAGCGCTAGCGCGTCTCTCGTCCAGCATGATTCGTGCACTGGTATGAGAAGGGCTACTCCTGGTGGTGGGCATTAAAGTCCCCCAGTAGCACTAATTAGGCGAAAGGGTTCCGCTGCTGTGCCGCATCAGCCGCCTCATTAAGGTAATCTGTGAGCCTGGTTGTCGCCAGATCTCTGCTGTGTGAGCGGTAGACACAGGCGTCGATAATCTTACCCAGCCCTGTGTCCACCAGAGCCCACATCACTGAAATCCTCAATGTTACGGAGACGCCCATAGCCCTACGCCATAAGTCCCCCGGCCACGATGGCCTCAGTATCGAGCACCTAGTTCACGCTGGCCCTCATGTAAATAGAATTCTAGCAATGTTTTACTCACTATGCGTGAGCCATTCATACTTACCACCTGATTTCATGAAAACTGACACTGACTGAAACTGAGGTTGACTGGTAGAGAATGCCTTGCTGCATTAAGTCCGCCTATGTATCACCAATGTACATGAAGTTTAAATAAATAAATAAAACCGTAGTAGTCCCGGTAGTGAAAAATAAAACGGGAGATGTTGCTGACAAAAATAACTAACAGGCCGATTTCTCTTGCAACGAGTGTTGCATAAGTTTTTGACGGTTTGCTTAATACACAGTTAAACAAGTACCTGGATCTGCACGATAATCAGTTTGGGTTTACACCTCGACTGTCAACTGAGAGTGCAATACTGTGTCTTAAGCATACCGTCAGATATTACACGGATCGCAAGACGCCAGTGCACGCCTGCTTCCTCGACCTGTCCAAGGCTTCTGACCTGGTGTCATACGACATCCTGTGGGCTAAACTCGAGGAAATAAACGTTCCGCGTAGACTGGTGAACGTTTTTTAAATACTGGTACAGTCATCAGGTCAACAGCGTTAAGTGGGCAGGTACAATGTCGGAACCGTATCGGCTGCAGTGCGGGGTGAGGCAGGGGGGGTTAACTTCCCCCTCCCTCTTTATCCTGTACATGAATGCATTGATCGTCGCGCTCAGTAGCCAGCATGTTGGCTGCCATGTCGGTGGAGTCTGTCTCAACAATCTCAGTTACGCTGACGACATGGTGCTGCTGAGCGCGTCGGTCTGTGGCCTCAGAAAGCTGATACGGACCTGTGAGGAGTATGCCCTTGGTCATGGGTTAAAGTACAATGTGACTAAAAGTCAATGCATGGTCTTTGAGCCCGGTACGAAACGCTCGCAAAATTATCCACCCGTTTTTGTAAACGGTGTTCCACTCGAAAGGGTGGATCTATTTAAGTACTTAGGGCATTTAGTTACGACCGACCTCAAGGACAATGCTGACATGGAGCGGGAACGGAGGGCGTTGTCGGTGCGGGCGAACATGCTCGCACGTAGGTTTGCGCGCTGTTCGAGGGAGGTGAAGATAACGCTCTTCAGGGCGTACTGCACGTCCCTTTACACGTGCAGCCTGTGGGCGAGATACACGCGTGCATCATTCGGGGCCCTCCGCGTCCAGTTCAACAACGCGCTCAGGGCTGTATTGGGGCTGCCTCGCTACTGCAGTGCCTCAGGTATGTTCGCTGAGGCGCGCACCGATTGCTTTTACGCGACCATGCGCAAGCGGAGCGCGTCGCTGGTGCGTAGGGTGTGGGGCAGCACCAATGCTGTCCTGGCGATGATCGCGGACCGGATGGACTGCCCATACATAAGGCACTGCTGTGATAGGCATGTTGCCGTCAGCAGGGCCGGTTAGATGTTAAGTGTTTTTATTTTAGTTTCATTCTTTTGTTATTAATTTACTATCCTGTGTGTGTTGTTTGTATTTCTGTGTACTCCACATACCTATGAGTTTAAATGCTCGAAATAAATGTATTTTATTTTTTATTTTATTTATTTATAGCAAGTTTCGTCTCGGGCGTAGATGCATACCAGGGATGTTGCGAATATTCGCATCCGCATCCGCAAATGCAGAGCTTCCGCATAAATGTGGACTTCTGCATCCGCATCCGCAATAATCACTGCGGATTTTCATGCGGATGCGAATGTAATACAAGTTGCGACAAGAAAGAAATGGGCGGGGCCGCCGAGTTTAAAGGAGAGGAGAAGGCAGTGAGATGAGGTTCCACGCTACTAACTTACAGACACGCACTGAAAGGAGCCCCACAAAGATGTCCATTGGGCCCTTCCATCTGGTCGCCAACCAGCACGATGGTCATTCCGGGATTTATCAACAGTTGGTGCAGCAGTCTTTCATGTGTGGCTGGCACACTACTTAGCCCCCAACTACAACTACTGTTGAGGACAAAATCGCACACATGACGAATTTCATTTGTGGCAAACACTGTATTAGACGTAATGCGATAGTGACCAACTGAGTATATGAACAATAGCTTTTGTGACCTGGAGCGTGTAATCCTTTCAATGATAGAATGCAAATATGTTTCTTGCAGCAAATTAATTGTTAGAAATTATTTCTATCACAGCTACTTTGTGAAAACTAGCAACTCATAAAAAACTATAATTTGGAAAAAGTACATAATACAAAATTTGCAAAGCACCTTTTTTTAAAGTACATTTTTTTTAGGTTACAACAATTTATATATTATGAAAAATATGTCTCTAATAAATATTCAATATCAGTATCATTAAATAAAGCTTTAACTGAACTGTCTGCATAAAAAACTAGTCATAATTAATCATAAACACTTACCGCAAGCTTCAGCCCTATAAGCAATGAGTCTTAGATCCAAGCACACCGTGTACATCAATGGTAGGCCCCAATTGGACTCTTTCTGTGCTTGTAATAGGCGTACCACACAGGCTACACAGGCACTCTGGTGTTCAAAGGCCTCCATGAAGTCTTGCATGCATAATGCCTGTAAACATAAACAGTAGTTGAAATCTTAAGTGCAATGCCAGTCACACACATTCACGTCATGAATATGCGGACGCATAAGTGTAGGATGACATTCCCAAGGAAATTTATGGAGCTATCCAAGCAGTGTCAGTTTTCACACTTAAAAGCATAAGACCAGAGGTATTGAATTGTATAATTTAATTTCGATTAATAATAGAGACTACAGTTATTGAGTGTTAGGTATCCTTGTCATGTGCATTGGTCATCTATGATTGTTCAGTATATGTGCAATGTATAAGATGTGGCAGTAATTTCCCAAAAATAAAATAAAGACCAAAAAGTAGTTTCATATTGAAGTACAATATCTTCTTCTGCCTAGCCTTTTCCCAACTATATTGGGGTCGGCTTTCAGTCTTACCGCGACTGCCTATCTCAAGTTCTGCAAGACTGGTGTTAGATTTGAGGCTTCTGACTATCTGTAACGACTGTCAAAGATCTTCAAATAACAGCCAGGACCAACGGCTTAATGTGCTTTCCGAGACACAGAGGAAACTCGGTATGTTGAAATGGTCACCCATCCACAGACCGACCTCGTCAAGCGTTGCTTAACCTTGATGATCGACCAGTGTGGCTGTTATTATTTAGCCACGAGCTCCTCTCTCTTGAAGCACAATATAAAAATTCTAATTAAATTATTTACTGGCACTTTTGAACTGTCAAGGAGTTCGTCAGTACTAAAAGAGAGTTGCACATTCCAAAGTGTGTGCCCCGCTGCAGTTGGTTTACGGGATGCGCGAGGCACGAAACGGTGCTGTTTTTGTATGAGATTTACTACTGCGCAGACATGGAAGCCAACTTCAGGGCAGCCAATAAGTTTGGTGAGAACTATAGATCTCTGATCGTGATATTGGTTGAGGGTGCCGATAGAAATGGGGTTGATATTTGTATACTGAAACCTAGACTTGCGCTCAGTTGATATTAAATTATTAATATATTCGCCCCCGTTACATGGGACAAACTTACAAGATGTGGGTGTGTTACGAGAAGGTACACTTCTTCCTAACCCTAAGTTGACGCTCTGACCCTTACGACGAATAAAGATGTGATATTATGTGTGATGCCTATGATCAAAGTCTAAGGATTTGCAATTTAAGAGGTCTGTAACTAGCGGTTGAACTCGTAAACTGATGACGAAGATGATCTTGAGAATGATGAATAGTCTACTTACTTTAACACATAGCAGATGACTGATGATGATCTCGTCCAAAGGAGCGAGACAGTTTCCTTCCACTAGAGTAGCAATATCACTCGAACGCAAATTCCTATTTGCAACATGTTCGTCTCGAAGGGACAGCAGACGCGCCAGTATATTCCCTTGAGAAGTTCTAAACATTCGTTCGACGAATTGTATGTATTGGTTGAGGGTGCCGGTAGCCGACATTTTGATGTCTTTTTGTAAAACTGTTTTATTACTATAGAGTCAAAGTCAACTTATTATAATGAAACTGTAACTTCTTTGTATTTTCATCTACAATTCTACAGTTGTATGGTTTGTTTTGAACACCATTTTGCAATTTCTTCAGTCCACAGATGACTATAGACTACTACTATTATATACCCTCAGATGACATACCAATGAGGTAGGAAAACATACATACAGACAATAACAGAGTTTGTAAAAAATAATTACAAGCACTGGGCAACACCAACTAAAGCTCAACTGTCAGTGTCAAATTATTTTTCATCGTTGTCCTTGTCTTGTCAGGTCAGTTGTCCCTGTCAGACTGTCAGTGTCAGTCAAATCAAGCAAAGCCCGACGACTTTTGTTATCACACGTGCAAATTGTGGTGTAAATTTCATTTCGTTTATATTAATATTTTTAGGATTAAGCATGGAAGAAAACGTAGCTTTAGACTCTAAGAAACAGAGAAAGTTTGTAAGATCAATTAAAGGTATCAAGAAATTAATTAAGGTTAGTATTTTCAATAATAAGGTCTCACTAAAGTAGGGTTATAAAAACATGCTTGATAATTTATTTATTTTTACAGAAAAATGAAGAAAAAGCCGAGCCCCAGAATAAAGATGAAACGGTTGAACCGAAGAAGCCGTTTAGTATGAGACTAAAAGATGGCAAAGTCAGTAAAAAGAGAAAGCGTAAGGAAAGAGGACTGGTGTATTTATCGCATATTCCGCATGGATTTTACGAAGTGAGTTATTATTTTGAATGTTCATAACATCACGCCTGTATTCGCCGAAGGGTTAGGCAGAGGTGTTCTTGTCCGCCCTGAAGCTGGCTACAAAGGCTGCGCAGTAGTAAATATCATACAATAACAGCACCAATCCGTGCATTGCGCATCGGAAAGCTAACGACAGGGCGGTCCAGAAGTTTGGCGAGAACTATACACCTACATTTCGCCAGTTATTTTTAAGCTAATGTTACAACTGATGGATTAATAATTGCCTTTGTTTAAAAGATATTCTTATGCCATTAGTGCTTAAACATGATTTCGGGCATATGGGCCACATGGCTGGCTCGAATCGAAGCGTGTTCGGGACTGGCAGTCCAATTGCTGACCACTTTATCAAGCAACTGGGCCCATATATATCAGAAATAAGGTGAATGTTGACTTACAATAATTGGTCCAATGCGTGTGGCTTATCTGCGTAGACTAGTGACTTCACATATCACCAAAGAAAGTAAACAATCGTGGAGGCCAGGTCACAGGTCCATTATGTGAAATTATGTACTCATCAAATTTTTATCGGAATAAATTGATGGTGTCACACACTTTGTGGCATGTTGCACTATTTTGTTGAAACCAAAGCTCACATCATGCCACTCAACTGAGGAAAAAATAAGTAAAAAATTATTGCTCTATAGCGCTCTCCATTGACAGTAATATTCTGGCCGATGATTCTACCTAACCGTTACTTACTTTTAAGTTACTTTTAATGGATGTATGGGTGTCTCAAAATTGACTTCTGGGTTTTCTCCACGCCAAATTCGGCAATTCTGCTAATTGACGTAGCCGTTAAACCAAAAATGAGCCCCATCACTGCTTGATAAAGTGGCTGAAAATTAGACTTTCCAATTACATTTCATTGGAGCCAGCCGTGGCGCTCATATTATGCCTGAAATCATATTTATGCATTAATGGCATTGGAATATATTTTAATCAAAGCCATTGCCATAATAAGTAAATTTATTTTTATGTGTTTTACTTATTCCATTTGAAAAACCAAACCTCTAAAAAAACCCTTTATATGTAGTCCGTTATTTACTTGAAAATAATATTATGCAATGCAATTTCAGCATCAAATGACCCAGTACTTCAAGCAGTTTGGCGTTGTAACCAATGCTAGAGTGATAAGGTCGAAACGCACTGGCAACTCCAAAGGTTTCGCCTTTGTGGAGTTTAAAGAGCCAGCAGTAGGACAGATTGTAGCTGAAACCATGAACAACTATCTCATGGGCAAGAGGTTGATCAAAGGTAAAGTTCTAAATTCACAAACTACTATCATTAAGTTAAATGGGCTGGTGTCCGCAACCCTAGGTCTAAGTGCTATCATGTACTCAATTCATTACTCTACCCTCTACAACAATCTTATTGTTATGAGAACAAAGATCACTGATGCAAAATCAGAGTTGAAAGTGTGTGTTCATAACATTCATAACATTCCCTTACAGCCAAAGTTTGCCACAGGAAGAAAACAATCTAAGATATGAATTGAATAGGACATTACATAATTTAACATATAGTAATAATTTATTCCATTTAATTGACACTAACAATTATGTTGGTAACCACTTTTGTTTAACAAAAGATAGATTTTTTATGGATAGATACTTTCTTTCAAAGTATTGTAAACGACAGATAGCTGTGTCGCTATCATATTATTTTTCTATCACAGCCAAGAATTTGGCTAAACAACTTGCTTCTATTGAGCAATGCCAAGACATGTTATTTAATTCAGCCAATAATTTGGTCTCAGAAATTGATATTGATAACAATTTAAATTAGAAATTAAGACAATAGAGACAACCTCTTGCAAAAGTTTGCAGAATGAAAATTGCAAAATAAAATCACATACAAGTTTGAAAACAGTAAATAGTATTAACCTGGTGCATCAAAATATTCAAGGATTTATGAACAAAGATTTAGAAATAGAATTATTTATGAATTTTAACAGTATTGATATTCTTTGTATTACAGAACATTGGCTTAAAAGCCACCAGTTATTGTTCAATTTTAATAATCACCAGGTTGGTAGTTCATTCAGCAGAGTTAATGCTATACATGGTGGCTCATTGATTTTAGTAAGTAACCAGCTTAAATTTAAAGACCGTAAGGATATTGTGAGCCTATCTGTTGAGCGGACAGTCGAAATAGCTTGTATAGAATTGGAGCAGTTTATTGTATTAAGTGTATACAGACCCCCTTCAGGATTGTATGACTGTTTTGAAAAGGTAATGGATGAAGTGTTACACAAGATTTGTAACTCGAATAAATCCGTTATCACTTGTGGGGATTTTAATGTCAATTTATTAGAAAACTCAGGTTATTGTAGTAAAATAATAAGTCTGTTTCAGTCCTACAATCTTGTAAACCTATTTTTGGAGCCCACAAGAATAACCCCTACTAGTGCCACATGTTTAGATAATATTTATACTAATGTTATGCCAGTCCACAAAGAAATTATAAATTTACTAGATTCTGATCATTGCGGGCAGAGGATTACTATACCAAACCAAAATAACAAAGTGGCTAAAAAGGATATCACTGTTAACCCCAAAAATGCAAGTCGCTTGGCAGCGTTTAAAGTTAAACTCATTAATAAATTACCAATTTTATCAATTCATGCCGATCCAAATCATCTATACAATGATTTTTTTAATATGTACTGTAAACAATTTAATTCTACCTTTATTCCCAAGACTATCTCGGTTAATGGTAATGCATCATTCAGTGATTGGGCTACCATTGGTATTCATAAAAGTAGGAAACGGCTTTATGAGTTGTACAATGAAAGGACTTTTGTTAACACTGCTGAATTTAATTTATATGTTAGAAATTATTCAAAATTATTTAAAAAAGTTTGTTATTTGGCCAAGTCGCGTTATTTGAGTTCGAAGATTAAAAATAGTAGTAACGTTATTAAAACGACTTGGAATATTATTAATAGTGAAACGGGAAGATCTGGTAACCGAAATATTGACTACAGCCTGTCCATTAATGACAACATCATAAAATCAGATTCACAAGTCGCAGTGGCTTTTGAAAATTTCTTTTCAGATATTCCCATTTCAACTACTAAAACCCTAAACTCATCACCTTCTGTTGCTGAGTCTTTGCTAAAAGAAAATGTTAATGTTTGCGATTCGGAATTTCTTTTTGAACATATTACTTGTAGAGACATAATTAAAACCTTTCACACTTTAAATGTTAAAAAGACTGCAGATCTGTGGGGTCATTCTGTAGAAGTTGCTAAGTCTATAATTGATATTGTCGCACCTAGTTTAGCTATTATCTTTAATAATTGTATCGACTGTGGGGAGTTTCCTGACCTTATGAAAAATAGTAAAATAATACCATTGTTTAAATCAGGTAGTACATCAGACCCTTCAAATTATAGACCTATTTCAGTACTACCTACGTTTAGTAAAATATTTGAGAAATTAATTTTAGAGCAACTGCAAAGATTTTTTAATAAACATAAATTATTACATAGCAAACAGTTCGGTTTTACAAGGGGTCGTTCAACTACTGATGCCGGTGTTGAGCTTTTAGGACATATTTATAATGCATGGGAAGATAAGTGCGATGCCTTGGGAATCTTTTGTGATTTGTCCAAGGCATTTGATTGTGTTCTTCATGATACGCTAATCAGGAAACTCCGCCACTACGGAATCCGGAACAGCGCTCTGGATCTTTTCACTTCATACTTGAGTAATAGGATTCAGAGCGTTGACGTTAATGGAAAAAGATCTCCCGGATCTATAGTAATGATGGGCGTCCCGCAGGGCTCGATTCTTGGTCCTTTCTTGTTTCTTATTTACATTAATGACTTGCCTTACCTCATAAAGGATAACCATGATATAGTGTTGTTCGCGGATGATACTTCACTTTTGTTTAAACTCAAACGTCAGCAGCTGGTTACTGACGATGTAAATAGCGCGATCTCAAAAGTAGTTCACTGGTTCAATGTTAATAATTTACTACTTAATGGAAAAAAAACCAAATGTATTAAGTTTACCCTACCTCACGTTAGGCAGGTGAAAACTGATGTGTTGGTAAAGGACGAAGAATTGAATCCTGAAAATAGCACAGTATTCTTAGGCTTAACTTTGGATGCTAAGCTTCAGTGGGGCCCACATATTGATAAATTGTCGAAAAAACTAAGCTCCGCAGCATATGCTGTTAGGAAAATTCGTAATTTAACTGACATAGAGACAGCCCGTTTAGTATATTTTAGCTATTTTCATAGTGTAATGTCGTACGGTATTGTTGTGGGGAAATGCCGCCGACATCCAGACTATCTTTGTTTTGCAGAAAAGAGCTGTTCGATCGATTTATAAATTAAGCTCGAGACACTCTCTCAGAGAGAAATTTAAGGAGATTAATGTAATGAAAGTGCCTTCTCAGTATATTTATGAAAATCTTTTATATGCCCATAAAAATATAAAATTGTTTAAAAAATACAGTGATATCCATAACATAAATACTAGAAACAAACACAAATTTGTAGTACCTGCAACAAGGCTCAAGAAAATAGGTGGCTCGTTTAGATGTCAATGTGTACACTTTTATAATAAGCTTCCAAGCCACGTACAAGATCTAAGTGTTAATAAATTTAAAGCATTCATTAAACGTAAGTTGTGCCAGAAAGCGTTTTATACAATAAAAGATTAAGTACGTTGAGGAAAAACAGGCTTGGGATTGAGCTGCTCCAATTAATTTGTTTTTTTTTTATATATTTTTCAACGTGAATTTTGTTTTTTTTTTTATTTTTTGTTTTCTTGCAATGACAAGAATATTTACTTTTTAAAGTATTATATTTTTTTTTTTAGTTTATTTTAATTGTTGTGAATGTGAAGACAATGTGGATTCAACTTTTGTTTGTTTTTAATTTTAATTTATCCAAATTAGTTTTAATCATGGTCTGGCAGTTTGAGTAGTTTATGCGGCCTACCCGAATGTCCTTTCTTTGGTATTGTTCGTCGAATCGTTGAGCTCCTTAATTTCTGAGTTGAGCTGCACGGTTATTGACAAATGCGTGCACTGACTGGACAGGTCCACTCAATCTGGCTGGTTCTTTCCTCAAAAGACCATTTCAGACTTCAGTCTACATGGTCTTCACATGATCTAACAAAGATTTTGTCTGGACCTTAAAAGAGACTGTGACCTCTGAGTTTGTTTCGGCCTTTCTTCTCAGAGTAGTCAGATAGGAAACGCCGACTTCATCTAGTTTTAAAAATATGATCGACATGTAAAAGTGTTTGTACAAACCTACTTACAGAAATAAAATCATTTATCATTTAATTGATTTTTAATATATAGTTGGATATTGGTGCAATTTTTTATTTAAAGACTTTGAGATCTTACAAACTGTAAAGGCATTTTACAGTACAGATATTATTCTTTAGATAGGTACACTAGATTATAGTTAAATGCAATTAAGTAACCAATTTGTTTTTCAGCGGCTTACATTCCTCCGGAAAAGCAAAAAAGGGCCTTCAGGAAGCACTGGAATACTCAGCATAATCCTGCCAGCCAAATGAGATTGAAAACGAAAAAGGTACTTATTTTGTTCTTTGTCCAACCTTCATCCTAGTTTAGGTGTCTCTGTACACATTTTTAACGGAGTACATTATTTGCTCATTGTTGGGTTTATAACTTTATAAAAGAAGTTATAACTTGATATAAATTTGAATAGTTTAATGTTTAAGCTATATGTATGTTTCCAGGCACATAATGCAGACAAAGATGTCATTGGTGAACTAAAAAGGGCGAGGAAACTTTTGTCTAAGTGAGTTTTTTTTTTTTTTTTTTATCTTTGTTTTATAACCATGTTTAAGGTATTGTACTTAGATCAAAATATTTTGGATGATTTTTTAATCTGATGTTTTTCCAGCTTAAATAAAAATAAGAAGAAACTCAGTGAAATGGGAATAAATTATGACTTCTTCGCACCAGTAGATGTGCCAGAAGCACTGCTTAGTGCCATAGTAAAACAGGAAAAAGAAGATAACAAAAATGTTAAAGAAGAAAGTAAGCCTGTAAAAGCTGAAAAAGGCAAACAACAAAATGAAGTTAAAATAGTAAGCAAAAATGAAGTAGCACATAATGGAAAACAAAGTAATGAAGCAAAAGGAAAGAAGAATAATAAAAATCAAAAGGATAATAAGCCAGCAGAAATTCCTCCCAAAAAGGGCAAACCTGCAGAAGTTAAAAAACCAGCAGAAACTGTACCTAAAGTGAATAAAAAGGAAAAAGTGCCAGTAAAAGTTAATGAAAAACAGCAAAAAGAAAAAGAACAGAAATTGAAGGATGCTGGTGTTAAGCCAGCAGAATTCATTAAAGTAGGTGAAGATACTGATGAATCTGATGATGACAGTGCCTACGAATTTGACTCAGATGCTTATGAAGAAATGATGGGTGATGAGTCTGGTAGTGAGGATGACGGAGACGCAAGTGATGATGACGAGGACGCAAGTGAAGATGATGAGGAAGCAACTGAGGATGATGAGGAAAGGTAAATAGATATTGTAAATTTTATTCGTCAAATATGCGGCAATTTGAAAGAAACCCAAATCATGTTACAATAAACATTAAAAAGATAGGCTTCATAAGTATTCTGTTTGGCTCTGTGATTCTCATTTGGGAATAAGTAGTCTTTCTGTAGGCCCCTGTTGTGTTTGAGTCCATGTTGAGTCTTTAACTTGGGACTAGGAATTCAGGCAGGTGCGACGTGATACTGATGTGATGACGAGTAGTATCTGATGACCAATTTGTATGAAATATGAATTTTAATTGAGTGTATTTTCACATCCCTTCCGAGGTGTGGGACGACCTACACCTCGGAAGGGACGTGAAAATACGTCTTTTAGAAGGATATTTTTTTTTTTACATTTGTCTATTGTTTTTTCCAGTGATGAAGAAGAGGCACCTCCAAAGAAGATGAAAGGCAAGCCAGCTCCAAAAGTAGTGCAGACTAGGAAACAGACACAGAAACAACTACCACAAAAACCTCAGGCAAAGAAGCAGGAACCAAAGAAACCTGTTGAAGCCAAAAGGAAAACACCTCAAAGTAAGTTTTTATATGTCTCAATAAGGTTCCGAATACACTGAGCGTAATTTAAGCTGTATAGTAACGGGTGTCTCATAATTAACGCAAGATTTGAATTTGCCGCCATTTTTGCAGGAAATTATTGGCAACCCTGAAAAAATAACAATTTGACAGCTGAGAGTTTAGGGTTACTAAAATGTAGCGTTATACGATAAAACAACGTTTTTCATTATTGAACAATATTTCAAATATAATGATAGCCTGGCGGCCGCAATTCGAAAAAAATGAGGCTGCTAAAGCAGTAATTGTTACTGATGCTCGATATCGCGACATGATATTGATGTTGCCAATATGTGGTTTCAACAAGACGGTGCCACATGTCATACAGCCGGAGAAACAATTTAATTACTGCATGAGACATTTCCTACTCGTGTACTCTCTCGTTTCGGTAATCAGAATTGGCCCGTCGGGGGCCGTGTGATTTAACACCATCCGATTTCTTCTTATGAGGTTATTTGAAGTCAAAGATCTATGTCAACTAGCCCATAACCACCCGTGCATAACAAGAGGAAATTAAACGCTGTATCAAGAAATTCAACCACAAATAGGCAGTAAGATCATTAATCATTTCTACAAAAGAGTGCATATGTGCCAGTAAAGCCTGGTGAAGGCTATTTGCCCGATCTGTTATACCATAAACAACCCTATCCTATGTACTTTATGATTCAATGAAAAAATAACAATCTAAAGACTAAAAAATGTGTTTTCTATTTAATTCAAACCTTGCGTTAATTTTGGGACAGCCTTTACTTGCAGCTAAGGACTGAATCATATTTGAAAAACCGCATGCGATACTGTCAGTGTATTCGAGCCCTATAGGATTTATCGCGTAGAAACCGCAATACGGAATACATAATGTTGCCTAAGACGAGATGGTGCTGTCAAGCGACCGACGATTTTCGACGAAACCAGTCATTGATGGATGAGTGGCGCTAGATCAAGTGGTATTTAGGAGGTCTTTGCCCAGCAGAGAGCTGTACAGTCTCAATCTCAACATAGCCGTAGCTTATGATACCTTTAATTCAGTTTACATCAAAATTTAAATGTCATACTTCATATTTTCTTTTCAGAACCAGCAGTGTCACCGAAAAAGGCAAAATTTGAGAAACAGAGTCAGAAACCCATGAAGAAACAGTTTAAAAAGAAGTAGTATTTTAAATACAGTATGTTTACACAATAATATAGCCTTTTTTATTTGAATGTTCTTTATCACTCATGTACGACACAAAATAATAAAAAAAAAAAATTGCAGGTACCATTTATTCATTGACTTCATTTTCTAATATTATTTGAAATACACAAAACCAATACCATACAGTCTTATCATAAGTTAACAGCATTACAAGACTTACTGATATGTACGGCGGGTTCATAGGACACTACTTATTACATATATAAAAAGTTTTAAAACATTCAGTAAACATGTACATAGTACAGAACTATAGACTTTAATCTACTTATAAAAGTTATGGAATATGGTATACTGATGAAGTTTTCACTTGACAGAGTAGCATCAAGATTTGTTCAACTACAATTTGCAGTAAACATACCTGCTTTGGTTTGTACTTATTGTAAACAACATTCTTTCTGCCAGACAATCTTCTGTTTTATTTCAAGAGTTTATCTTCACTGAAGCATTGTTGATCTATAAGTCATTGAAAAGAATTGTCCTCTCTTAAAGACTATTATAAAAATACGCATTTGCACTAGCATATATCCCATAAACGTACACTGCCTCAGCAAGGCAGCCCTTAAAAGTCCCAATAAAAATGAACTAATACCATAATAATTATTATATTTATTTATGTCTAATTTTATTCTGCGTCATTTAGCTGAACTATGACTGGTCTTTCGTCTTCTTCATCGGCATCTAAACCTGTGAAATCCCATTGCAGTTTGTCCGTTAAATTATCCTTGAATCTTTCGATCATCGTCAGAAGACGACCATCGACTTTGCTGACATAGGCAGTTCGGAAGAATTCTCGAAGCTTCTTGTAAACCAAATTTTTGTTCATTACTATATCAGCTAGGAACTCCTCTGGCATTTCTTCAATTTGTATTTCAATTGTTCTGATAAAATGAAAGAATACACTGCGGTATTTGTGTATGGCGTCGTCGCAGGAACAAATGAGGATTACGAGGTTCTTCCAGTGCTCAAAAGCTTCGAGGGAATGTCCGATTAGGAAGCACAAGTAGGCAAATTGTAGTTCGCCGATTATATGGAGTGGCCTGAAAATAAAGTGAAGAGTGTTATAAATTTTAACCGAATTCCCGAGAACAAGGAGGTTTTATGTTTTTTTTTTTCCTGCCCAAAAAGGAGGAGATTGTTTGTTTTATTTTTATTTTACACTAGCTTCTACCCGCGCCTTCGCCCGCGTGGAAAGTGTTATAACATTCCAAGGGAACATACTATCGGATAAAGGGTCTCAGGGTCTCAACCTATATATTAAATTTCATCTTAATCGGTTCAGCGGTTTAGCCTTGAAATGGCAACAGAGAGACAGACAAACAGAGTTACTTTCGCATTTATAATATTAAGTATGGATTCAATAAATAGGTATTAGCAACTTAAAGGATTTTTTATTGAAGATCTTTAAGATAATATATTCGTATCTAGCTTAATCTCTATCTCTTCCTTATCTGCCATTTCTTAAATACCAACATTGTAATAAAATACAATAACTTACTCATCATGCTGTGCGATCATAAGGTCCAATGAATATGATTGATCCAAATAGTGTTTAGTAATCTCTTCTGGTGTTGATCCTGGAGGGAATTTATCACGTGGTATTTCTGTGAACCTCATGGACATACCTGGAAATCAAATATTAAAATGTTGATTATTAATATTGAGGAGGTAGCTTATTATTAACAGCCGCGGAGATCTATCTATAAGGGCTCGCCAAGGTGAGTCTCGAGGGTGGGTTGACCCTCCTTAACATATTACCGAAACTCCTCTTTGCCTCGGAAATCACTGTAAACCCAGTTATCAGTTAGTCTCAGTCGTCATCTTTGACAGTAATTATGGGTACTCAAAAGCCAGAAAATTTTACAAGTGTCTTGACAAGGGGTTATGTTATGCCCCAGTTACTGGGTTGTGGATGTTCAGCTGCATCTGGATAGACTGGGAACTGATCCTAACATAATCATCATCACCTGACTTTTTAATGTTCCCATTCACACAGGCTTCCTCTCTGTGAGAGGGATTTGCGGGTTAGTGAATATCACATGTATTCGATTCATTATTTCTAGGACATGCCGGTTTCCTCACGATGTTTTCCTTCACCGTTTTGAGAGCAGTGGTGGTGAAATAACACAAAGTAAAGCGCCTGCCTGGGTTTGAACCCACGACCTTCAACTTATAAGTCGCGGCCGATATCACTAGGCCACCACTGCACCCTAACATACATATATACATAGTTGGAAACAAGCTGGGCAGATTGAATTAGTATTGAAGTTATCTAGAACCTAGCTAGACCCACGTCTCATCCTTATCTACTGACATGAATAATAGTTTCCCTAAATAGTAAACTTCGTTTACACCCAGTTATAAACTTCTGTTACAAATCTCAAGATCTGTGTGATAAGGGAATAGGAAAAATATTGAATTGAATGCAATACATTCTCTGAATTAATTAGTTAACATTTTAAGAGCCATTACGCGCTGTCCACTGGCCCAATATGAGTAGGCAATACGATAAAAACTAGCGATCGAGCTTTGTGAATAATGCCCGTCAATTATTGAGCCAGGTAATAAAAAGATGCGTTTTTTCAATTATTTTAATGTTGACATTGGTTGCGCATCCAATAACACCTTGGTTTTGTCCATGTTAATCTTAAGACCCACTCTTTCGGAAGCTCTACTGAGGTCATCGAGCATTGTACTGAGGTCCTCCATGGCCTCAGCCAAGACCACTACATCGTCGGAAACCGAAGGTGAGAGATGTACTCGCCATTGACGTTGATACCTAGCTCTCTCCAGTCCAGAACCTTGAAGACATCCTTCAATGCAGCGGTAAATCGGTCTCACACCTCGCTGCAGAAGAATAGGTTCCGAGGTCTGATCCTGAAGTCGAACTGACATGGTGGCATTTTTGTACAAACACTTCGATGTACCGGTAGTCGATTTGGCACCGTTGGAGAGACTGCAGCACAGCCCAAGCCCCGATCGAATCGTAGGCTTTCTCGTAGTCCACAAACGGTAAGCAGAGAGTTTGTAGTCTTCGCGCTTCTGTAATAACCTTTTTTTTGTTCCGGGTTGGAAAATACTCATTGGATGTGCTCCGTCCTGGGAGGGGGGCGGGGAGGGCCGGAGAGGTCTGTCAGACTCGTACTGACCAAAAACCACCCCAGTGTTCCATATCACACCTACTCCGGGAGTCGCGGGAACAACGATACTTCCGCAAGTAATCCGAGATCCGCAAGAGAACCAGGGTTAACGACATAGCCCGAAGAATTGCCAAACTTAAGTGGCAGTGGGCAGTGCACATTGCTCGCAGAACCGATAGCCGATGGGGCAGAAAAGTTCTGGAGTGGCGACCGCGAATCGGAAGGCCGCCCACCAGATGGACCTATGACCTAGTGAAGGCTGCGGGGATTCGCTGGATGCGGGACGCACGGGACCGGTCAATGTGGCGACGCTTGGTAGAGGCCTATGTCCAGCAGTGGACGTCTTTCAGCTGTTATGATGACATTGGTTTTAATATAGAATAGGTAAGTACGATTACTAGACAAGCAACAAAGACGACGGCGTCCCGCTGCGCGGGTCTCCTATTTCTGTCTGCAGGGTCTAAAGTAACCTAACATGAAAGAGATGACTGGACCTGAGTTCGCTCACTTTAGCTCCCGTCGTCTCTTTCGAACCTAAGCTATCCATGTTGGGGTGCCCTAAGCTCCCGAGCTCGCTTCACTCGTTCTTGGACAAATTCATTGACCCTAATTATCGAATTGCCCAACCGTTACATAGCAATACTCATAATGACCAGACAATGTGATAAATATAGATGTGTAAATCAGTATAACATTGCCCGATTTGACTTGACTCAATTGATAATGCCTGGGCTTTATACATAGTGCCCTGATTAAGCACTTAGTCCATGACATATATATTGCTCTTTTAATATTTTAATAATAAATACCTATTTGTGTACAATGTAGTGAAATACCAACATCATATTATGTTAGTTTAGAACTTGATTAGCTGTTATTAAGTATGGATATGGCTACCTAGTTATATTACAAAACATTGTGCAATTTATAAATTTTGCAGAACTATTTAAATTCTATAGCTGCTGACCCACTCATCAGCTCAGCATACTCACCAATATAACATTTTTACATACATAAACTCACACTTTTTATCCTTGGGGTAGGCAGAAACTATTGAAAGCCACCTGCAGCTACGATCCTTTTATACTCCTTTTGCTTCATTTACGTTCATAAGATTTATAGGTATGAATAAATTATTTACCTGGTGCAGCTTTCAAATGTGGCAACAAAGCCTCTTCCCTTTCTTCTCTTGTAACTCTCTTTGCTCTCTTAGCATCCGACTGTCCTGCAGCATTTTCTTCTTTCTCTTCTCCAGTTTCTTTAGACAACTCTTCTGTACTTTCTTGACTTTCCATAGAAGCTGTTGTAGATTTGACTCCCCTTGGTCTCTCTTCATCAGTCATTGATAGAAGTTCCACTGAAGCTCGGATCATACCATTTTCTGGTGATAGTTTTGCTGCTAGCTCAGCTATAATTGTAAATAAGGGATTTAAGAGTTTTATGTATCCTCGGCTAGAATTCAAGTACCTTTAAATGGTTTAATTTAAATAAATGATTTGATGACTGTTTTTGTAAACTCAAACTCATAGTTAGAGTTTAGAAAAATAGTACAGCAGACATGTCTGTAGGTGAAGAATAATGGGGAAACCCAAATAATAGAATAAGGCTCAGCAAAGAGAGAATTATAGCAATTACAACAAAGAAAAAGCATTGAAAAATTGTTTTATTGACACAGGTGTTTTAATCAAGCTGGTACTATATAACTAACCTGGTATTTGAGAAGTAAGTAGTTTCCATTTTGGCCATATCTCGTAAGGGTATGGTGCGAGATGTCGGTCCAAGGTAAACAAGTTGTCTTTAAGGCGTTGAATGCTTTCATCTGTAATCTCATCTTTGCTCATGTCCTCTGTCTTTTTGTCCCACATTTTGACTAGAAACTCCTTTTTATGGAAGTAATGCATGAATCCTGATCTGAAATATTTTAGAAGGATAATGTAAGAATCCCGTTAGACTCGAAGGCAAATCCAATAAAGTTGAGAAAATGCTAAAATAAATTGATACTATAAATTCGTATTTTTTGGGATCAGATAACATATACTGTGGAAACACATTGCAGAAAGTGGTTTAAAAGATAAAATATTTTGCTTTGTTCAGTTTACATAGCAGAATTTTTAAATTATCTTCTAAGTTTTGAATATGACTTGTGTGTTGATGAATAATTATTACTTATAATAATCAGGCATTCATGGTGGTCTATGGTATGGTAGGTTACAATCACTATATTTCACCTTCAGCCTTTCTTTATAGATACATATTTTAAGACCTTTTTTGAAATTACCTCAGCAGGCTAATGTCTTCATTAGCATAATGAGGTAATATGAATTTCTTAAGAGGACCTTAAGATCAGCATAAGGTATTTTTTGACCTTGAAAGACATTGTAATACCATTTAGGCAGAATAATTGATACCCAGTCTATGTCATCAAGATGTTATAGGTCATCCACGATAAGATTCTGTAAGGGTTCAATAAAATGCTTTTCACAAATTGTGTCATGTGGTAGGTATTTATGTTTACAACATGTTACGTTGTTTACTAATAAGAAGACATCATGTTTGAAGCTTTTAATGCGTTTTTAATAGAAGTACTTACCTTGGTGAGACGTCCCCAGTTCCCTTGCTCACTCCAGAGAAATGAATATAGTGTAATCCTGGCGGTATCATCTTGATTCCGCGAAAATCCTCTTCAGTGTTCCAACATTGCATATCGATGCCAAATTGTGTTTCTTGAGGCACTCCGAGGAAAACAAACGTTCCTCCTTCAACCAAAAGCTTTTTAGCAGTTTCTTGATCCATTTTGTACCGCTAACCCGACGCAAATCAATAAAATGTGATAAAAATACAACCAATCAATATGTTTACATCCGGGAAATGTCAATATGTTTGACATTGACATAATAATGTCGAGCTCCAGGATGAATTTGAGGTCGTTGAACAACGCATTATTTTTATTTTTACGATTGATTCTTTTATTTATTTCGTACGACATAATATAATTATTGATCATTTTGTAAACGATAATTTTCTTGGTGTTTCAAATGTCGCTATTTTTGTGAAGCATACAGAAGGTTTCGAAAAAGACTATCTTGAACGGAAGTTGAAAGGAGTGAAACTAATTCTGGAACGCAGCATGCATTGGTGAGAACAAAACGCGAGCTTTACAATGAAAATACGAAAAAAAAAACTAAGTAAGTGAATTTATCTGTGTAGAAAATGGTATAAAATTTCTTCAATGTTATGTGTTAAGTAAATATAACAAAATTAAATTTTGTATTAAAGAATATATAAACAAATCTTACACTTTATCAAATGTTTTTCATAGCTTATCTACCATTACCGAATTATGTTTATTTTTTTATTAAGTACCTTGTTAATGTATGCAAATTAATGAATTTAATTTATTTGCTTTGTAAAACATAGAGTTAAGATTGTTGTTTTTGATGTATAGTTTATGTAAGAAGGCTGCAGATCCACTTAACTGTACTATTTATGTTTTTTATTGTTTATTTGGTTGTTTAATTGAGTGTTTATATTTTTTATAATGCTTACATCTTATTTTGTACCCACATTCTTTACAAAATAAATTATTTCTGATTTCTGATCCAGGTACTTCGGTGCAAGGGAGTGGTCTTCAATAAAATATAAAAAAAGGCTCATAATCGAGAACCAAGCGTATTCGAGGCGAGGTGCTGAAATTTTATTACCTATCTATAGCATCTTTCTTCTCTGATATTCATACGTTTCTGCTTACTTGACAAAGTTCTTTCTATCTTTGTATGAATGAGCCAAATAAACCTAATTGAATTGCTTATTAAGGCGGGGTACTGAAGATGCACCCTCCTAAAAATAGTCCTGCCGCCCATGATCGTACCTACAACTTCTACAAGTGCACAGTAAGTACCAACTATCAATTTCTACTTTTGTATCTACACAGCACGACATGTCCATGCACGGTTACTTTTTGCATCTACCTACACCTAGCCAACCTAAACCGATATTAAAAATCCGCTAAGGGCTCATACATACGTACGAAAATTGTGCCGATCCCAAAGAGGTTTGTTTTCCACTTGTGATTTCGTCAGATGAACGAGCACACTCGTTCGAATAGTTTGCGTTCGTTGAAAAATTCCCACCGAAATTTTAGTCTGAATTTTTTTCGAGTTCTCGCGTCGAGTTAACACAGAAAGCTAGATGTCGAGCATTACGCAGCACTTGCATTTTTGTTTTAGTACTGATTTTTTTTGACTAATTATTTTCAACAGGTGACGAATTCAGCGTCTCGAGCACCACTAGCGGCGGCGAGACGGAGCGGCAATCAGAAAAGCGCTTTAGTTTAGCTGTCGCTTGCAATTAGTGGATTTTATGTACTCGTGCCTACCAGACTATCCTACAATAATGAATTTTAGCTTTACTTCGCGGTTTTTATTATCCTCGTATCTGTCTTAATTGGAAATATTTTTGTTTTCCCAGGCACTGAAAAGAATGGACGGCATATCGTATCATTAAAAAAAAATGAAAGGACAGAGGATGTCAAACGCAGAATTTTTTGCTCGTCGCAAGTCTCTAAGCCTGAAGCTTTATTTGAAACTTCGTTGCTTTTCATTGCCGTCGTGTCGACGATGCTTGAGTGGCGTTGGTTCCGTGGTGTCTGTCCGTCAATCGGCTGGCTCTTCTCTGACTTCAAAAATTGGCTCGCTTCAAAATTCATCAAAGTGAGTGATGAATATTGAAGTGAACCATGCCAAACATTTTCACATGTCGATGCCTATTTATGATTTATATTTATTATAGAGGATACTTTCAAATTTCTTTGCATTCAGATACATACAGACAATTCTCAAACCGCCCTAGCAAATTACCTTTTTACCAAAGGGCACAAAATGATGGATAGATATACTAGTCTTCTTCATGGCTATTTATTCAAGAGCCCGAATAACTATACTCATGAATATGGTAACAATGACGAAGTAGGAATAGTAGTTTTCTTCATTTGAGTTCCATATTAATACAACACAAAATTCCTTTGTCAATACGATGATCGCTTATTCAGACAAGAACACTACAGGATCAAAAAGTAAATACATTTTTACCAGGAAAAAAATCGGAAAAATACAATCATTGGTACCTGTATCTGCTAATGAAAATCATTGTATCACAGGCACCACCGATCAATCTTTAGGTGGGTATCCAAAAACAATGTAATCAAAAGGCTGGCAATCGCTACGTACGCTAGCGGTAATCGAATTACAGGCCGTCCTTTTACACTACAGGATCCCGATATATCCGATTTTTGATAACACTGACGAATAGAGACTCTCAGTGGGTATACACCTGGGAAATTAGGATGTAAATTTCCATTCTTCGCTCCCGCGGACCTATATTCACGGATTCTTTGTTTTCATCGGAAATTTAAGGATACGGAGTCTCGGGGGCCCTTCGCATAGCGTAGACAGCAGGATTGGGCCTCAAGGGATAAAGAAAACTGGGAAAAAACATACATCGATGCCAAGTAAAGTACCGAAATATCACACCTTTTCCTTACGGGTTTAAATATGTTGTTTTATTAATATAAACACCTTTGTTAAGTTGTTGAACACATAAGCTGCTAATGTTAAACTCATCAGACTGGCAAATCAATTCGAAATCAATAACAACCTCATCATTTTCAAAGCACAAACCAGTTTGCGGCCTATACTCCATTTGCGATATCATTAGACGTTTAAATTAGCCCATTTTACAGTCCGTTCAACCGATTTTGACTTCTATTGCGTTAGTGATACGACAAATGGTAGCTGTAGTAAACAGTTGGTTTTGGTAACAGGTTTATGCTTTTTATGTCATCCTTATGTTTACGGGATAGAACTCAAAATCGATTGAACGGACTGTAAAAAGATTTGGAAACATGTGTAATGTTATTTCAAATGGAGTTTAGTTATACATATATTCTCATTTTCATCTCAATTTTACGTCTCAACCACTTTTAGAACACCTGCAAGAGTTTCTCACCAACTATGTCTAACGAAACACACATCACTATAATAACTTTGTAACCTGTAGGTACATTAATGTACATCGACGGCACGTCTCGGAACCACTCTGGAGACATGAACACTATTAAAAGTTCTCCTAACTCAGCGAGAGTAGCGACGCAACTAGTTTATGTTAGAGACCTATCTAAACACCAAATTGCCCCGGAGATGTAATTCTTACAGGGAGTAGGTATAATGGATGTAAGTTTGATAGATGGAACCGCGGAAGAAATCTCGGGAGAGATGATGGTATTGGTAGGTTGATCGGATGTTGTTTTAAATATGGCCCTGTATTTTGCAATGATTATATGTTAGTTTAGTAACCTGTAATACAAATAAGTAAGTTTATTTACTCATAAACTCATAAATGTAAATGGGATACTAGCGGCCCGCGCTGGTAATTTAGAGACAACTAGCTGTTGGCCGCGGCTTCGTCTGCGTAGCATTAGCACTTTGAATATCCTATTTTTTTATATCACGCCATAATATTATAGATGTGTGGGCCGCCTTACTTGGGAAATTATTAGAGTGAACTTCAACATACAAAATTTTAGCCCCCTGTCCTCCCCCTAAAGGATGATTTCCGGGATAAAAACTATCCTATGTCCTGCCCAGGGTCTCAAACTACCTCCATACTAAATTTTATTTAAATCGGTTTAGCGGTTTAAGCGTGAAAAGGTAAAAGACAAACAGACTTAGTTTCTTTTGGTTTCAATGGTCGAAAAACTTTATAAATAAGAGCAATGATTCCGGCGATTACCTTTCGCCTGCACAACTACACAAACTCACAAAAATATAATTGAAACAAAAATATAGTCAATAAAATGAGGACCGCACTTGTGCTCTCTTTTGTTAAAGAAAATACAATTTAATGAATATTAGCTTGAATATTTTTATTCAGATCATCCTGATGGGTTAGCTCGCAAAAAAAAGCACAGTGATTTTCTTGCTTTGCTTCGCGCTGAGCTACGGTGTAGCTAACATCGTAGGTGTTGCTACGACAGCGTAGCACTTCACGATTTTGCAGCTTTACAATATTTAGAACGCTTTATTTGAATGATAAATGTTTGCTCCATACTTTTCCTGAATTCATGAATATTGTCTAAGGTTCAGAAGTATTTATTTTGATGCATTTTACTAGCTTCTGCACGCGGATTCGCCTGTGTGAAAAGTGTTTTATTATCCCAAGGAAAGTGACTACAGGGATGAAACGTATCCTTTGTCCTAATACAGTTCACAGTCTATCTTTTTGTCAAGTTTCATCACAATCTGGTCAGCGGTTTAGACGTGAAAACTTAGCAGTGTGACACACACACCTTCGGATTTATAATAATATTAGTGTCGATTTAATTAGGTATTTTTCTGAGGTTTATTTATAAGTGACATAGCCAAAACGTCTTTATTTATATTTAAAACTTTTATCTGCCACCAACCAGTCTTGTAAAACATAACCGCGAAACTCTCCTATATTCTAATAAACATAAGCAAAACGCTGAGCTTCTTTTGAAACAACTTTATATACTCGTATTTTACTTAACGTACGCAATATGCGGAAGTTTCGTGATGTATGTACAATTTGTACATATATCACGAAATTTAGGGTTCCGTACCAAACTAAAAAATAAAGTTGTTCTTCATATGTGGTAGTTAGGATACAATTGATTTTCTATTGTTAAACACCTGATTCAGATTTCATCACAGTTGAGGGGTAGGAAATATAAGGGAATTTCAAAGAAAAATCTGATTTATCAATATGTCGGTATTTGTTACTAAAATATACTTACATAATAATCAACATTATCACTACATTTCAAGTTTACCTATAGGTCAATCGGAAGTTAAAATATTCTTCGGAACAAAATTTCCTTTGTTTTCCAATATTTTTTTTGGAATAAAAAAAAATCTTTTTTACAAAAAAAATACTACCGACTTCCAACTAAAAACACTACAAAGTGAAAAATAACTTTCTTTTTCGAAGTCGGTGTCTTTGGTAGGTACCAATTTTTTTCGTTATGGACACCGACTTCGAAAAAGAAAGTTATTTTTCACTTTGTAGTGTTTTTAGTTGGAAGTCGGTAGTATTTTTTTTGTAAATTTTTTTTTTTATTTTTCACTTTTTAGTTGTTCCTATTAAGCAACTTGCTTAAGTGAGGTAGTAATGCCAGAATAGATTAACTGAATGCCATGAAACTTGATCATAACCTGTGAAATGAAAGTGTTTCAAGGTGAACTGTACACATCTGTGTACCCCTTTAGAGCGTACTGGCGTGATGTTATGTTATGAAATGGTATAAACAATAAAAAGACATGCGGTTGCAGCAATCCCGAGAGATTTTACTTCATTTATTGAAGAGTTCTGCTGTATATCTCCGAAGTTCTTCATCAGATCTTCACCAAATTAAAATGGGACCAATTTCGAAACATACTCTAAAAATCAAAAAAAGAATTTTCAAAATCGGTCCACAATTGACGGAGATATCGGTAAACATACACAAAAAAAAAAAAAACAAACATGAAGTCGAACATAGAACCTCCTCCTTTTTGGGAAGTCGGTTAAAAATAAAACCCGTGTGACAGACGACAGACAGACGGACGGACACGTGACTGACAGCAATAGGGTTCCGTTTGGACCCGAACGGAACCCTAATTTCGCCCACTGCTAGGCAAAGGCCACTTTTGTGCCAATCTCCACACTCCAGTGCCAGCCTTATCCTCAAAATATTAACCACGCTAAAATCGGTCCTCCAGTCTAAGACCGACAGAATTTTATTCGCGTAGAGAGAGAGAGTTCAAAACATGCACCTATGACCTACGTTCCATCAAGAATTACCTACAAAACTCACTCTAGCTTCTATCTACTACTGGTTAATGTAAGGCAGAATTTACACGATCATTAACAACACTGAGCAACTAACAAAATACTAGTTGGAACTTCAACAACTGGGCCACTGGCCGTTGACCGTAACGCTTTCAAAGCGGTTAACGTAATTAACGTGAATTAGACCTTTAGTTAAATTGCTTTATTAATTTATAAGAATAGCTAACGTGATTGATCACTATGGTTACATTTGAACTAGTGAAGTGCTTTTCAATTTATCCTATACCTCTAAAACTTATAACTGTTATACGTTAGTTATGTCAAATTGTGTTTATGATATGACGGTACATCCAACAACTCACATTAGACCCGCGTAGTTGACTATGGTCCACAGTCTCCTCTCAGATACCTGTGTCTGGGACATGGGATCGTTATACGTTGAGTTTCCCCATGTGATCGAATCAGCAATGAAGAGAGTCGCAGGAGAACAAATGTAACTGACATAGTCCTAAATTTGCGCAATTAAAGTGGAAGTCGACAGGACATATTGCTCACAGAACGGATGACCCATAGAGCCAAATGTTTCTGGAGTGGTGACCGCGGTGAACCGCAAGATAGCTTTTGAAGATCTCCACAAGGTGGACCAATGAACTGTAGTGCTATTCTGTAAATCACTCACCGTGAAACTCTAGGTGAAGTGAGCTATCAAACCATTTAATGAAGGCAGAATGATAGTTCACTTCTACCTTACTGTACTTATGTTTTCACGGTGATATGTTTACAGAATAGACCGGCTGGTGAGGACCACGACAGTTCACTGGATGCACAGAATCAATCAAAGAGGCGAAACTTGGGGAAGACTAACAACAACAACAACAACTTGCAACAGTAGTCGTCTTTTGACTTAAATGATAATGATACGTAAACATGTTAGACTGAAATGCGGAAACTGCTTGAACTGTTTTCATCCTTTAGTGGGAACAGTGTAGCTCTTTGGTTCAATTTGAAGTCACATAACGTTTTAGCAAAGAAGTATCTGCATAATACGAATTATAAGGATCGCTGCAGATGGAGTAGTTTCTGACTATCCCATGTGAAATTTATGTAAGTTATGTGTATTTCAAAATTTTACTTTTCATCCACCGGTATTCAGATGTTAAACATATATGTTTGTTCAATAATATTTAATATCGTTCGGCATATTTACTTAAAATTATTGTAATTCCTCTAAGACCAGCGAAATAGAACCAATAACAAGAGTTAATTAATTTTGAAGCATTTAAGTCGTTATTCGCTGTACAATCTTTTACGATACTTTCAAATTGTTTTATTGTAAAGGTACACTTACACTAGAGGTAAGCTAAACATTTTGGAAATCGATAAAGTCTTGTCATGTAGTCCCTTGTGTCAACTGTTTAAAAGGTGATTGTTAATTTATATCAGTTAATCTTTGAACTGCCTAGGTCTATTTAACTTTAATTAACTCAATAATAACTTCATCAAAAAAATTGGGCAAGGATCGTATAACTCATGATACGATCCTTTTCCAATTTTACCGACGTTCCAAAAAGAAGGAGGTTCTATATTCGACTTTATGTTGGTTTTTTTTAACCGACTCCCCAAAAAGGAGGTTCTTTGTTCGACATTATGATTGTTTTTTTTTTATTCACCGATATCTCCGTCAATTGTGGACCGATTTTGATTTGATTTTGTTTGAAAGAGTATGTTCCGAAATGGGTCCTTTTTTAATTTGGTAAAGATCTGATGAAGAATTTCGAAGATATACAACAGAACTCTTCAATAAATAACGGCAAATCTCTCGGGATTGCTTATACCATTTATTGTTTATACCATTTCATAACATAACATCACGCCGGTACGCTCTTGACGGGTACGCAGATCTCTCATTTCACCGGTTATGTTCATATTTCTTGATATTCGGGTAATCTATTCTGGCGTTGTAGGTACCTTACTAAACAACTTGTCTATTAGGCAGGTACAAAAAAGTGAAAATTAAAAAAACTTTTTACAAAAAAATACTATCGACTTCCAAATAAACAAACTACAAAGTGAAAAATAACTTTATTTTTGGAAGTCGGTGTCCATAAAAAAACAAATTAGTACCTATGAAGGACACCGAAACCAAAAATAAAGTTATTTTACACTTTGTAGTTTTTTAATTTGGAAGTCGGTAGTATTTTTTTGTAAAAAGTTTATTTTTATTTATTTTTGTTAAATTATGCGTTATGTTATGTTCACCAATTTCTCCGTCAATTGTGGACCGATTAAAAAAAACTTGTTTTGTTTGAAAGAGTATTTTCCCTGGTCCCATTTAAACTTGGTGAAGATCTGTTGCCTCCCGGACAAGTTTGGTTTACGACGACCGGTTGCGGCTATGTAAGTAACTGTGTGACTAAATTGCATTTTCCTACGATGTAGGTACTCGCTAACTCGCTGAATTGTACTGGCAGTAAGAAGTTACTCGATCTATGTCACCTATTTTTAAAAACGGATAGCTAAACTATCACTAATTAGAAATACATAAACACTACTTAAAACATATATACTCAAAATCTGAATGTTTAAAAAGATATTGAGTCCAGTTTAGGCAGGTATGAAATTAATCTGTTCACGTTAAGTAGTTAGTAGAGGTCTTCAGTTATCTTTATAGCAAACAGCTAGCATTTACTATGAAAATGTAGGTATCTACCCACGAACAGAAACATTTAGCCCTGATCTTACCATGAGGCATCTAGGATGGACGACTTTTAAGTAATTAAAAGTTGCCGACAGTCCTGTCTACGCGACCTGCTAATAAACACTATCTATAATTTAGATCATCAGGTAAACAACGTGGCAGAGTAAAAAATCGTTTAAAATTACAGGAGGTATCCCAGTCCAATTTTTCCAAACTGGTTGCAGTGGGGTGGACGAGAAAGGATCGCACGGCCGTCATCTTTACCCTGGTCAGATCAAGAGCAGCTCATAAGTAAATCCGTAAAAGTTTTTTAGGATGGATACGACCAAAGATGATTTTGACCGAATTCTGAAAGCCTGAGAGAGTGACCACCAGAAAAGCGGTGATATAAGAAAGTTTGAAGACTCGAGGAGTAACGATTAAGAAGTCTGTCTTTGATCCTGCAATTAAAATTTTACAAAGGAACAACAAATAAGTTCGAAAAAACATAATATTCCTGCCATATCGAGCAGGAGACAGAACAAAGATAGGCTAATATTTGGCACAAATATTTACATGCTTTGTTTTTTTATATTAGCCCGTACTGTCCCATTGCTGGGCGAAGGCCTCCCCTAAATCCTTCCAATTATTCTTTTGCTGAGCCACCTCGGACCAGCCTCTGCAGTGGCTGTCTAGGTCATCTCGCCATCTCTTTCTGGGCCTGCCTCGGCGGCGCCTCAGGTACCCAATTTTTGGAGACTATTGTCCAGCGGTTCATGCGGCTAACGTGACCCACCACATCCCATTTAAGCCTGGCATCCTTTACTCCAGGCAAACAGGTTTTGTTAAAAATACTAAATATTATTCTCCTTTTACCAGCCTGTAGCTTATGGCGGGTTGATTGCAATAGCCTGGCTCCCTATTTCCCGGCACTTAAGGATAACTGCCGATATGTGGTGCACCTTTGCCTAACGCTCCGGGGAATACAAAGTCAATGTCAAAACTATTTATTTTAATTAGGTTTGTTTTTTTATTAGAATATTAGAATAGAATAAAATATACTTTATTGAACACCATAAAAGTTATACAAATTTACAATAAAAGCTTATTTATACGGGTACAAAGGCGGTCTTCAATTGTATATTATGTTAATATACCAAATCTGTCACAAAGACGTAAGATTAGGGAATTTAGCGGCTAATTAAAATGTACAAGTAATAATAATATTGATTCTACCAGCGTGATCGTATCCTACAAGCGTGATGTTATGGTTTACCAGCTTGTATTTCAAAACATTGTATACCTAATACCTCAATTCTCCTATTTCTAACCGGAGTGGTTGGACATGTTATTGTTTCAGTTATCGACGCGAAGAAAATTGAATTCGTCCACAATCCGCGGGATTGCCGGATCGGATCCGACCCGGAATCGAACGGTTTGTTTCCCAATAGTAACTGCCATTTGTTCTGAGGACTATTGTTACAATAGCAATAGATTGATTGGTGGATATATAATGGTTTGTTGGTGTAAGACCATGATTGGATTGGCCCCAATGCGGCTTAGATGTATTTTGTTAAATTGAGAGATAAATAGATATCTAAGTGGGAAAGCCATCAGCTTAGAAATTAGGTCATGGCGTAGCTTAGAACTAGGCCACAGATTAGCTCAAAAGTTGCACAGCTTAAAAAATATGGGTTATTATCAATTTTACACTAAGGCTTTTTTTATCCTTAGTGTAAAATTGTTAAAAAATCTTGACTTATTTTCCGCCAGAACGTGCTAAGCTAAGGATAAAAATAAAATATTGAACTAAAAACAATCTTACAACAAAAGTAGCAGGAATTTGGAAAGGTATAAAACAGTATTGAAAACTTGAACATTTGGACGAAATGAAAACAAATAAAATTGTCGATTCCACTTTATAACTTGGTATCTGCTGTTTTATTTGAAAAAAGACTAGTTGTTCTCGCGACTTCATCTGAAAAAGTCTAGAATCATGCGAAAAATCTAGATTTACAAGTGCAGGGCATTCTATGACGTGTCAATGTCGTCATGGTTCCGTTATGAAAAAGGGATACTGCTATTCGTCCTGTATAGCTCCAGCTCTCTCATCATTCTGGAACCATGACTGCTTTAACACATCATAGTAGAGCCTCTGATCCAGGTTACAAAACACAACACAACACAAAACAACACAACACCAGACAAAACGATACAACACAACACAAAACAACAAACATAACATATAATAAAGCATAATATCACGCCTATATTCCTCGAACGGTGTGGCAGATGTGCACCAATAGAACACCCAAATTACCAGCTATGGTCTTCTTATGAACCAAATTAGGTATCTATGGCTCAATCCGTTTCACCATAGAGACGAGATTGGTTAACAAACATCAAGACTTTCGAATTTACGATGAAGAATTCAGAAACTTATTGGCATTCTTTGAATCAGATTCCTGTATAAAGTTCGGAATTTTTATTAAAGAAATTGTTAACGATTTGAAAAGGATATTAAATGGTAATAAGAGTTTTGTGAATGACTATTTGAACATAAAGTAAAGATCTTTTGTCAGAAATGGAATAATAAACAGAAGCAATGAAAATAACGGTTAAAGTGGAAGGTTTTGTAAAACTTTCGCTCGGTCGATAATGATTTTGTCAGTACAAAAAGTGAGGTTATCGTCAGGCACGGCGTAGTTAAACAAAGTTAAATTTTAACTGAGGTCTGAGAAGCTCTGTTAAAAAAAAAACTAAAAGATAAGTTTTTAAAACGTTGAAAGCTCTCGTTCATACTATACATTTGCTGCTGTTAAAAATAGACTTAAAATTACCTAAAACAAAAGCAACAGTAGGACTGTAATACTGTAATAGTCACCAGTTATAGTACACTTTCCTTTGTATAGTTTTCACCAAACTTCTTGGTCGCTCTGAAGTTGGCTTGCCCATGCGCAAGACCAGTGCTGTTTTTGTATGAGATTTACTACTGCGCAGTAGCCAACTTCAGGGCGGTCAAGAAATTTGGAGAGAACTATCCTTACTAATATTATAAATGTGAATGTAAGTTTGTTTGTTACGCTTTCACGCAAAAACTACTGAACCGATCATCATGAAACTTAGTACATATATTCTTGGAGGTATTAGAAGTAACATAGGATACATTTTTTTTTTTTTTTTTTAATTGCTTCACTGCGAGCGAAGCCACGGGTAAAAGCTAGTAGCTTATAAAGGCAATTTTACAAAACCTTATCTAAAGTATTAGGTCCCCGGCTATCTGATTTTGCTTTCTACCAATCCTTTAAAAGAAGTGATCAAAATTTTTCGGATGTTGTAACAAAAATCGTAATCCTAACTCAATGTCATCTGTTAGTACATTATGTCAGCGGCGGAGATAGCAAAAAAATTAAAGGAACTCCAGAATAAAAGGACTCGATCAAGTTAATTAGTGAGAACGTTTTGTAGAACACTAATTGACTATTTTTTGCGCTGGTGGACCTTTTGAGGACAAAAGTCAAAGTAGATGGCCTCATTAGTGCTGAAATAGTCTTACGCGGCCTGGCTTTTGTGTTTCTTGTATAATAAACCTACGTTAATTATATTGTGCTTCTAGAGGTAATGGTGATTTCTTGGTAGTACGCATTGCCGACTTGTACAGAGAGGAACACATAAATCTTAACTTAAGACGACTTTCTTTGCCTCTACCGTAATTTGTAGGTTCTTTTTTAGCAATGTATTGTATGCTTTTCGTTTTTAGGGTTCCGTACCCAAAGGGTAAAAGCGAGACCCTATTACTAACTCCACTGTCCGTCTGTCTTTTTGTCTGTCTGTCACCAGGCTGTATCTCATGAACCGTGATAACTAGACAGTTGAAATTTTCACAGATGATGTATTTTTGTTGCCGCTATAACAACAAATACTAAAAAGAGAATAAAATATATATTTAAGTGGGGCTCCCACACAAAAAACGTATTTTTTTTGCAAGAATAATACGGATCCCTTCGCGTTTTTTACCCTTTGGGTTCGGAACCCTAAAAATGTGACTAATTCGAGAACATTCTCTTTAAAGCAAAAATATAATTTTCATTATCCATCCACAATTGACGGCAAAATCGCCGAACATAGAATCTCCTCCTTTTTGGCAAGTCGGTTAAAAATCGAGGTAATTTATTTATTTATCAATTACGGACGACTTGCAGATAAAACAAACGAAATAAAATTAAAAAAATAATTAAAACCCCCAACACATTTTTATTGCATGCGACATAATTTATCTACCTTCGATCGACAATCTACTCGTATTGAACAGGTAATTATGACACGATATCTTGCGAAAACACCCCGATTCAAACAGTAACGCCCATAACTTTTGAAGCGATCAACAGATTTTCATCAAACATAGCTAAGAACACTCTCGATAAAATCACCACTCAAACAAAAAAAAAACGAAATCAAATCCGGGATGGAGCCTCTTAGGAGCTATGATGCCACAGATAGATACACAAAGACACAGGTACACACGTTAAACTTATAACACCCCACATTTTCCGTCGGGGTTAAAAATAGTATGCGAGACCGACAGCCAATCTCAATACTATTCAAATAACGTAACCCAAAAATAGAGAGTATATCTACAATTCTTACAAAATCAAGCCAGCTTTTGCCCCGATTCCCATATCTAACATACAGAAGAAAAATCCATTATACAAGACATCTAGGTTAGGCTGCAATATATTCAACATTAACATTTGGTTCGTCTAAAGACTCTTTTTTGGATTCCTCATCTGATTTGAATATGGCAATATAGATCATATAGTTAGTACATTATAGATCACAATGCCATTTGCCAATTTTGATGTTCAACTGTCTAGACAGAATAAATTGAAATATTTACTGTTTGAGTGCCCACTACAGACGTGATTCCGCTGTACAAGATCGATTCACAGAAGGGTTAGGTCAAGGCATATGTGCTTTATTCTTTCATGATAAATAGCGGTTATTAAATACCCTCGTTTCCATAACTTGATTTCTTAGTCCTTGTTTGTCTTTGATTCGACTTCGAAGATAGTTCGACCACTCAGTACCTTCACGATGCTCTGCTTGATCTCTCTCCGGTCGTTTCGAATTGTTGTCCCATCAGACTATGAGGAGGACCTATATTGCGGACACACAAGTGCGCTGTAATGTATCCCGCATCGAAGGCTGCGATCGGTCGCCATGACCGAAATTCGTACAGAAGTACTATTAAGTTGCAAACATATTGTTAAAACCCGACGCCACTCGACTCGCAGTGAAGCCATTAAATATCCTATGTTACTTCTAATACCTCCAAGAATATATGTACAAAGTTTCATGATGATCGGTTCAGTAGTTTTTGCGTGAAAGCGTAACAAACAAACTTACATTCACATTTATAATATTTGTATAGATGGTCAGAAACATATTGACAACACGCCATGCGAACACACGCTTTCACACGCGGTAACATCCAGTCTGTCTGGATCAGCGTGTTGTCACAGGAAGTGTGTTTCTAGATAACACCCGACGCCACGCGTCAGTCAGTTGAGAACATTCTTGGTATAAAGATATTTATTGTTAGTTTTTATTTAAAACTAGCTGACCCGGCAAACTTCGTTCCACCTAACAAATTTCTAAAATAAACGTAGCCTAAGTTACTCCTTATTACATCAGCTGTCAATAAAAGTCCCGTCAAAATCGGTCCAGCCATTTCAGAGATTAGCCGGAACAAACAGATAGACAGACAGACAATAATTCTAAAAAATGTTATTTTGGTGTATGTACCGTATATATATTCATATACATGTAGTAAAAAACGGTTATTTCAATATTACAAACAGACACTCCAATTTTATTTATATGTATAGATGTACAGATGAGTTCAGGCCAATACCGTGATCATAGTCTTAGAAATAATACTAGAAACGAAGCTATGATACCAGCGATGCGTGTTGTAGCATCACGTGGCGTGTTGTATATGTGCACGATTCGCATCAGATGTCGACACGTCACGTCACTTTGGTTTTAACAGTATGTTTCCACTTTTATTCATTGTATGGACCATATACGTAAGACACACAGAGCTTGGAAACGCTTTGGCGGCTGTAACATTACTGGCGATACTGTGTTCTATCGTGTTAAAGAACACCCTGAATTCTGTGACACAATACAACAGTGTCTGCTGCGAATCAAGGTTCCTTATAACCACCGATCCGTTTAATTATACTTTGGAATAATCTATGGAATAATCAAATAAAAAATCCGACATAATTCTCCTTTTCTCAAAAGAATATTCCTCGTCCACGATTTTTGTTGGACAAAACGCGTGCGTATCATTACGCCTAGTCTACATACTGCTGACTAACGAAGTAGTGTTAGCGTGAAGAAATGAATGTATCGTATCGCGCCTCATTAGGCTGGAGCTCGATTCACGCGTGTTATACAAAAAAATTATGAAGCTGGAGATTAGGTGCGGTGTACACTGTAGTGAAGTTTTGCTATATTTGATTCAAACACATATAAATGATCGTAAAAAAATGTTTAAATGGTTAAATTGAGTCATGGTAGTAGTACAGGCCCCCGAAGGTTTATGCTACGTGACAAAGCGACAGCGAGTTTTATATTATTTTTCTCTGTAAAATAATTATAGAACCACTTCTGTAAAACGCGTGTCTGCGGGTGCCTTGCCACATTTTTTGTATTTGAATCCAGCAATAGAAGAATGTAGCTGCTGTTTCGAACCCAACGCTGACTGGCGTAAAAATAGTCAAACATCGATTAAATTTTACTTGATATTTACTAGATTCAGGAGCTTTCAGCTGGGCTGACATACTGGATTGAATTAACATCTTTAGCACCTATCCTAAGGCACTTGTCCTACAGCTCACGAACGGATCCGATATTTTCTTGTCGAAGAAACGGAAAAAAGATATAGATCTTGTGTCAATAAAAGAGACGTGTCAATAAGAGAGAAATAATATGTTAATAGTTGATCGCTGCCTGTTCACACTGCCGGCGAGAACTCTCTCACCACAAGCTTGTCGCAGCGACAAGAGCTATGAAAGATATTGTAATACTCGCTATATATCAGCGATATTTGCTTAGCCATGCTCGCTTGGCGGTCAGAACTCAACCAGCCGCCGGCAAACAGAAACCGGCCGCCCCGTATGACTGCTGCGAGTAACCGCCCGTCGCTCACGAACACTCGCTTAGAGCTCACTCATAGCCGAGCCACAAAACTATCGAAACTATAAACTCGCTTCTCGCTGCTCGCCACCTTGTATCTAGTTTCTAGCTCTACTCTCATCTCGCTGATCGTCGGCGGTGGGACAAGTGCCTAAAAGCTACAAGTTACAAGTATTCGATTATTTAAACCTCTAGTTACCTGTTAAAGTTCACATGCAGTTCCCATAAAGCGAGCTTATCGCGTCGCTACCTCTGTGTTATAAGATTTAAACCGCGTTCTTGCTGACGCTATAATATTAGCGCCTTTCCTCTTGAAATTATGAGTAGCTTTACCCGGGAACACAATAATTAAGGACATATATGTTATGTATGCACAGTTGTTATGTTTACTGTTTGTTTCTTTGCAGGTTTTGCTTGTTTTTCACTCCATGGAGGGTAGGAATACTAATTTATGTTACGCAAAAGGAAATATTTGAGAAGAAATTTTGTCAAATATTAGTCTTGTTCATAGCGTGTCGATGAAAAACTTATAAGCTAAATCCCTTGCCTGACCCAGTATTCGACCACGGCAATGCCGTCCCGATGCAGTCATAAGGTCCTCAAGTGAACAGGCAATAGGCACATGCGGAGTAAGATAATAAGATGCGCCATGGTCTGTGGAGAGACGCGGTCGGTAAACATCGAAGATCGGAACCATCCGAGAAACTGTATAATCCAATGATTGAATAAAATGGTGAAATTGTGAAACTAAGTACCTTCCTACCTCTTTACAGACGTCCTTGCTTGGTGCCAAACCATAAACTTCCATCTCTCCCAGGGCACTTCTTCTCAACAAAACTAAAAAGAAAATTCATTGCGGTACATATTTCTGTGCCAGTTGTGAGTAATTCATTACAGCTGTATTTTAATTAAACCTTCCAGTTTCCGTAGGGAGCGACATAATGTTGGAGTTCGTGCTTGAAAAAGCAGTGCTCTGAAGGAACAACTGGTCTGAAGAGTAAATATTTCATGAAAGTAAAGAAGTATGAAATAATACGTGGCATTACTCGGGTCCATTCAGATCCTATCATGTAATAGACCCAAATCTAGCGTCATATAAGCAAGCTGGAGCTCCCTATATAATATTTGGTTAATAACAAACTGAAGGAGCAACTGGTCTGAAAAGAAAATATTTCATGTAAGGAGAGAATTACAAAATAATACGCGACGTCAGTCAGTATCGATGACGTAGACCCGAATTTAGCGTCACATAAGCAACCATATAGCTCTGTGTATAATATTTGGTAAGGTCTCAAAATAAACGTGGTGTAAGCATTCCCAATTGCCTTGAGGGACGCCGGGCTGCCTCTCAGCCGCAGCCGTCCTCTCGAGGCCCGGCCGTGAGGACGATAGGGCACACTCTCTCTGTGGCCTCCACTTCAATCCCCCTTATTATCCTCTTTTGTCCTTTTACCTTTTTGCACCTGTCTGGCTGAGTGACGTGTTAAAATGCAAAAAGCTGTGTTGACTATAGTAAAATGCGAAAAGCGTAAATGAAAAGGATTTCGAATCCCATAGGATCGGTACTGTTCTCTTGTGATGCAGTTTCTGTAAGTCCTAAGTGGAAAGAATATTGACTTGGACAGTTCCACGCTACAGGCAATACTATGTTAGTAACTAATCCATAGCCTATACCGATAAATTCAGTTTTATTGAAGCAGCAGCGTTTTGGGTAGAAAAGTATTTTATCAAATGTAATTAATATCGAGCCCAGACTTGGTGTCAATGAAAAGAGCATGCGCCAATCATTTACCTTTAAAAAAAACAAGAACTTTACTTAAATATTGAGTTTAAAAACAAAACTAACATCAGAATTTTGCAAACGCATATTAAATGAATATTTCAGTTACCCGGCTGTGTAGTCCAGTCAAATTAGTGATAAACCTCGCAATGACAGCGTTCCAAAAGTTGTCTTACTTAAGGAATAAACTTGCCCTCAACACGAATTGTAGTAAAATTATGACATTCCGAGAATAAAGCAAAAAACTGCCTTTGATCTTGAATAACTTACGACGCAGGCACGGGATTTTATAAGACTTTTGAGACAATTTTTAGAACGCTAAAATGAAAGTGTATATGAGTTTTCAGTTTATTTATTATCTCTCATTCCGAGGTTGACCCCTAATATTATTAATAATTATGCTTAAATGACTGGATTATGTGCTAAATGTGCTCATACACTACGAAGTATGAGCTTACTGCAATAAGCCAACGAGGTCAGAGCAAAATGCTTTTTGGAATTAACATAATAGGTATATTGGCTAAAACGGATAGCTGGAATATTTTTTTTCGTTATGTGATAAGATTATGTGAAACGAAATATTTAGTTCCTGTTCATATTATTCAGAGGCTTGAAAGATCCTTTCGGAATGAAGTTATTTGACGCGGCTTGCGGTAGGGATCGTCACGTAACGAAAAAGCGTTATGCGAGACGTTCGGTCCCGTCCGGCGTAGTTCGGAAATTATCGTCAAGCGCTGGCCACCATAAGTTCGTTAAGTCTCCATTGACTTTTATCTGATGGTCAGAGTATACTCCCGTTAAATAAAATTGTTTTCCAATAACTATCAACAATCAAAATATCCATATCTACTTACATTCAGAATTGAAGAAAAGGCCGTGAGGAACTTCGTCCTGACGGGGGCCGACCGCACTCGTTTTTTTTCTGAAATACCATGGTTGTTTTTGTTCACTATTCATTCTATGCAAAACACAGCTACATAGAACCTAGAAAATATGTACAACCACCCTAAACATTTCTGAAATCCGTCTCTTAAAGTCTTGCACGAAGATATTATCGCATGCAAATGCCTGAAATAAAGCAATATCTTGAACAATAAGGCTCAAAGACTTGCAACCTGTGTGTGGGTGGAGGTATCCGTCTTGAGCACAAAGCTTTCGAGAATACCTGGTTGTTAGTTCATTGCGCCGGAAAAGAAAATTTGTAGGACACCTGTAGTTACTGGGATGTAACAATGTGCACATTTGGGTCGTAATTTGTTGTGCTGTGTGAATTCTGTGCGCGCCTGTAGCAATTTGTGTGAACAAAGAAGGGAAAGGTGTGTGTTTTGGTAGTCGTCGACGCTTGGAAATGTTTAATTGGCTTTAGATCAAATCTTATGTTATTTGTGGATAAATTGAACTTCATAAACTGAATAATTATGTACACTTAGACTTCTTAAAACAACATTTCAAACCTAATTTCACGATATTACTTGCAAACAGATATTTTCATGTAAATACCGAAACGAAAATTAACAGTTTTATTTACCTACTAGCTGTGCCCCGCGACTTCGCTCCAGTCATCTGGTTACCTGCCTACCCTACCCTACCTACCTACCCTACCCTATCCTACATACCTAACTACCCTACCGACCCTATCTTATCTTGAGGAGGGGCCGAGAAATAACTCGGACTCGGGATGTTCGGGATCTATTGTAGTCCGCTAGATAACCTACTCCTCCCCAATCTCGTAGAAAACTCTCTTCATGAGTTTTACAACGAGACTAGGAGATACGAGTCTATAGTATTCTGGTTTTGGATATCCAACCCCTAGGAGACTCATTCGCTTACCCGCCAGCGTATCGCATATATACAGAAGCTACTCCATGGGTTATGTATGTTCCCCACACAACCTGCACATGGGTGTCGCGGTTAGACCCATTTTCATGACTATGTCGTTGGTTCCAAAGTGCCCAGTAAAGGCACGAAGCAGGTAGCGGATTTTTCCCCTGCTCATATTCCGAATGCATTCCCGTGCTTTGAACGTAGAGCCCAGGAACTTCTTGGAGTGTTCCAAACCGGTATTAGACAGGCATGGCTTTTACAAGACACGTCGAAATACCTATACATGTTTCTGGACCCACAAAATCATTGAGCCCTCTCTTGCCAATTAGTCTGCCACTCCGTTACCATGAATTCGTTTGTACCCACATCAATCTTATTGTTACTTTCTGTTTAGGGTTTGGATAGCATCCAGAACAAGTTTGGAGTCCACTTTAGAGGATGCCATGGCTTTGATTGCAACCTGACTAAGAATATGTATGGATTTACCTCTGGTTCCTCTATCTATATTCTCTTGAGCACAGGTTGTTATGGCATATGTTTCTGCTTGGAATACAGTTGCCATCTTTCCTAAGCTTTTGCTACATTTGTAATCTTTTGCGTATATGCCCGCTCCTGTAACTGATTCCATTTTGGATCCATCAGTGTACCGCACCAGACTATCTTGTTCTGGTGGAATGAGTCCCTTCGTACAGTCCTTTATTGTTGGGATTTGGACCTTGAATGACCTTTCAAACACAAACTACCTACTCTAGCCTACCCACATACCCTACCTACCCACATACCGTACCCTACCCTACCCTACCTACCTACCTAACATTTTTTCTTACCTAATATAGCCTATGTCCTATCTACCTCCTTGCTAAATTTCATAGAATTCCGTTCAGTGGTTTAGGCGTGAAAAAGTAACAGACAGACAGACAGAGTTATTTTCGAATTTATAATATTAGTATGGATTTCAATCAAATATTTGATATTTATTTAAACGAAATTGAAATCTAAAATAAACAGTTTTTCAAAAGGGCTTAATATTTTTAATCCATCGAGTATCTTACTTAGTTTTAGAATGTTTCGGTCCTAGAAAGGAGATTAGTAATTTAAATTAACCAAATCCCAGCGATCCGTCAGTTTGTTGTACAAAAATAGCCCACAAGTCACTGGGTTAATATGTAGGCACTAAAAAACTCGTATAACTAACACGAGGACGGACATAATGATGAGTGACAACCCTGACTGTTTTAATTGATACAGCAGTCGCAAAAATCTGTTACAATGACTATATTATTAAGATGACAATTATTAAAGGGCTGTTATGATTTTATTGTTGAGTGTGGGTTCGACTGAAAGCGGAGATGAACGATCACAATAATATATGTATTGTAAACTATACATAATTATAACGGGGAGGCATTATGCTGATACTAACACAACTTCCATATTCTTGAATGACACACTGATGTTTATGTAACAATCAATCCACCTAGCTTTAAACCAACTATGTTGGGGTCAGCTTCCAGTATTGCCAGATGCAGCGGAGTATCTGACCTCGGCAAGCGTTGCCTAACCTTGAAGATCAGTGCGGCTGTTATTATAGTCATGAGCTCCTCAGATATATAGGTCTTACTGTTACATAAGTACCCACTTATGTAACAGTAGGACCTATATTATAGATTAGTAGAAGGTAATGCTAGCGCTCTATAAGCCCCTGTAAGCCTAGTCATTCGTCAACGCCTAGTCACCGACGCGACGTTAGAAACTTGACGTGTGTAATCTCAGTCCTAAGTCTGGGATAAGAAGGGTTTGGCTTTGAGATGTTAAATAGCAACGTAAATTTTAACTGAAGGCCATCAAGTTCAAGTACGTGTAAAGGACGGTAGGTAAGGCGCTTGTCTCACCGCAGACGAGTCAGCGATTAGCTAACGACAATTTTCTCGCTGAAGAAACGTCAAGTAATAGTTGATCGCTGGCTGTTCACATTACCGGCGAATACTCTCTCACCACAAGTTTGTCGCAGCTACAAGAACTATCAAAGTAATACTCGTTCAGTGATGCTCGCTTTCTCTCTTGGTGGTCAGAACTCACGTCGAGAGACCAACCAGCTGTCATTTATACCCACAGTGCGGCCGCCTCGAGCGAGTGGTGCGAGTAATCGCCCGTCGCACAAGAACACTAGCTTATACCGAGCGACAAAACTGTCGAAACTACACACTCGCTTCTCACTGCTCGCCAACTCGCTTATAGCCGGCAGTGGGAAAAGTGCCTAAAGCTTAATTTACCAATCCATTTATTTATGAATATAATAATTTATAATTCATGAGGCCGGCACGATACGTCTGGTCAATCAAAACAAGGCGTTAACAGAACTCACAGGAAAACAGTGTAGGTATACTAAGTGAATCCGTCATAGCTTTTCAGGACGGGCACTTCCTTCAGCAATAAAGAGAACGAATTAGAAGAGGAATTTATATTTTTTTAATTAAATAGGCCCCAGGTGACCGAGAGATTATGCGGCATAAAGCTTAGTCATAGCCAGTTTAGCTTGTGACTAAATCCATAACTTCGTCTCTAAGCATAGTGTTACAAGATAAGGCAACGCCATCTAGTGACGAGAGGAAGAACTAAGTAGTTACTAGTGGCGCCATCTAGTATCGAATAGCGGAACTAAGCTTATCGAAGTTTCTAGTCGCTTCGGGAACAGCGAGTTCGAATGTCGATTGTTCTGGAAGATTCGCGAATTATCTAAGAGCCGTATGGGACGTTCTAGAAACATCTTCCGTGCTATATAAAGGGCGCGGGCGGTCGGGTTCATCGTGAGTCAGTTTCTATTGAGAAGCGATACAGTGCCATTGGAAAAGGGAAATAGTGCGAAGTAATAGAATTCTTTAATAAATGTTTTGTAATAAAGTGTGATTAATTGAAGTCTGCTATTTAAATAATTTATCCCTGAAACCCAGTTCATAACAATAGTAAAGGATTTTGTAACATTATCATTCATAAAAGTTGGCGAGGACTGACAATGTCCTATATTATTCCCTAACAGTATCTCCATTGAAATATTGGATAGATAATAGTGTTGTATCCTGTGATATAAAGCGTCGTCGGTTACCGGAGCAGTCCTTATCAGGGCTCATTTTATGACCGCGTAAATAATGGACATTTTCGAGAAAATTTTATTCAATTTCCTGGGTATCTGCTTTGAATAGAGGATGTTTTACATAATAGTTTGTGGCTTGGCATCGTACGTGTTAAAAATATACACCATTAGTTATAAAAATGGCGTTGTGGTTTAGCTGCTGATTTGTAGATGTTTATAGGTACCCATATAGTTCTCAAATTGATTTCGCTAAAATGGCAAACAAAAATGACGTAGCAAATTTGATTGCCACATCTAGGCACTGCAAAAATCTTTAGGTCTGTGTTGCTAATGTTGATTTTAATTTTGACTTCCAATTATCTTTGAAAGTTTCGCATTTGTCTGTGATATAATTACGTCTTTGTGGAGCGCTAAAAGAGAACATTTATTTCAGGTAAAAACATCTCACCAAAATGCCTTTTATCTGGGCCCCAAATTTTTAAGTTATATTTTTATGATTTTCAGTTTAATATTGTGGCCGTTTGGTGGGCGCTATAGATTCAATCATCAGTATTCGTAGGTTTACATTCGAGAACAATTATTTGATGTACACTGTGCACCACTTAAGTCTTATAGAAAAAAAGTGACGTACGGGACGTATACGCCCTCATTTTTATTTGCCATCTTTTGGCGAAACCCGAGTGGTCCAATTTTTCATTAAACAATTTGAGAACTATATCCTCACAAAGTTTCAACAAAATCGAAGACTAGTGATGTACAAGCCATGTGACACGTTTTATAAAGAATTGACTTGGTTAAGACTGCGGGAATCCGATGGATGAGAGATTCGTAGGACTGATCAGTGTGGCGACGGTTGGGGGAGGCCTATGTTCAGCAGTGGACGTCTTTCGGCTGAAATCTGAAATGATAATGATGGTAGAGAATTTAAATTAATTTTCTAACCAGTTGCTAAACACAAGCAGTTCACAGATTTTTTTATAAATAAGGCCCATTTTCGCTTGCTTGCTGTTTTGCTAGGCTTGTTAAATTATATAAATACTAATAAGATTCACAGTTAGAAATGTCCTTCGTTACAAACATCCATGTTTAAACGTTAACCTTCCCGGTTGCGTATTGCCATAATGTATACTAGCACAGACAGGGGTTGCTCTGTAATCGCACGCAATATGCTCTTGTAGCTAGAGAGCATACTGCATATCAGTACAGAGACAGACTGGTTTTAATATTTATTATATCTACTATAATAGGTGCAAGTACGATTAGTACTTTGGCAACATAGTCGACGGAGCCCCGCTGCGCGGGGCTCCTATTTCCGTCCGCAGGGTCTAAAGTAACCTAACACGAACGAGATGACGGGAGCTGAGTTCGCTCGCTTTGCTCGCTCACTTCAGCTCCCGTCATCTCGTTCGAACCTAACCTGTCCGTGTCGGGGTGCCCTAAGCTCCCGAGCTCGCTTCGCTCGCTCTTGGTCTGTAGTTATACGTAGTTTGCTTTAGAGTATTTGTTATTTTTAAGAGCACAAAGTGATCTAGTACAGACTATGGGTGTCTGTACTGATATACACAATGGCAATACGCTTCCCGGTTTCATGTTCCACGTCATCCGTAAATCCGACAAACGACTGTTCTCAATCATCTTCGATCTCACTAAATTCCTAAGGGAGCCCCAAAGATATCCAACAGCCCAAATTAACACGAGGGATGCTTACTGATTGCATTACAACGATGCAATCATTAGGTGTTCCTTCGTGTTCGTCTGAGGGTGTTGGGCGTTCCAGTAACTTAATTACATCATCTACATTGGACGACTGGACGTATTGACTTGGAGTATTCCAGGCTTTGACTTACATGCGATATATAGAGATTCTGACAGGGGAGGGATGCAGGAATTGCATTTACTGACTTTGCAACGTCTATGGGGCGAGATCGTGTTGAGCAGGAATATCTTGTCTTTATTCGTCTCTAGGAAAGGAGCTTTAGTTGTAATCTATTTAGTTGAGTTTGTCCCGAGCTGTATGTATGGTACATTATTTTCGTGCTGGTTTCACCATGTTTCCAAAACACACCTTAACACATTACACTTACAGTTTACCATTGCATACGAGGGAATTCGCCTTGGCATGCAACGGAAAAATTTATGTGTAAAATAGCTAGGAACACGTCTTTAAATCATACAGATACTAATTAATCTTGCACGTCTTTGCAAATGCTGATTTTGCAAAAAAATAGAATCTTAATTATATTCATGGCAGCAGAAATTGAAGATAATTAATTAAATAATTTAACAAAACTTAGCACTGCTGAAAAGCCTGCGCTTATTAGATGAAGAATTCGCGAGACAGTACCAGAACCCACTGGGAAATCATAAAAAGTACGTTACTAATTGTTCTCATAAAATAATTTCCCGTATTTCTTGAGTAATTTTCTCAACCCTGTGAGCAATTATTTGAGCAGTATTCTGAAGACTTCTTCACTCATGCAACTTCAAATATCCCAACGACATTTCGTGTAAGTGAAACAACACTAATATGATAGCCAAACAAAATCTGAAGCGTTATTTTGTCAAAATCGCCTTTGAGACTCAAGCAACAGATTTCAAATTCCTGGGGCTCTTTCAGTCATGTAATTTGTCCTGTGGGTGACCGTAGGAACCCTATGTAACTAAGGTTGCCTAATATTGTACACTCGGTTGACTCGTAAACTGGGTGAACGGTAATAACCTTGGAAAAAGGATTCAGAGGGTCTGTTAAAAATGTGGTAATTATTTTTACATAACCATGGCTACGCTAAAGTAAGGGAAATTTTTACGCTTCGTTGAGATAATAGTGTGTATTTTGTATAAAGGTTAAATGACCAAAGCAACTGGTGCTGATAAATAGTTTCACTAATATTTTGAACAAAAGACACTACAGCTGATCGGGTCTAAAGGCTTTTAGTTACTTACTTGTAACTTAAATTAAAAGCTTGGTTTTTTTGCTAACAGTTTAAGAGCTAACAGTTTCTCTTGGTAATTTAATTTGATCCTGTATGACAGAATTCTTTTCCAAGTGGTTGCGATAGATAAAGATCTTTCCATCATGGTCTCTCTAATATTCCATCTCCTCTCCATCGATCGAAGGTTTTACGTAATTCACAGCCCGCGTGTCTTCTCTATATAACAAGAGCCCGCCTTTACCCTGCAGTTGGACAGTAAAAGTCTAGTGTTTTTATAAACGTTAAGGTGAGTATACACTAGAGCATTTTTGCGAACATTACACTGTAATGTAACGTTCTTACGAATGTTCGATGCTGCGTTCGAGGAAATGCTCGCGGCGAGTGAGTTAACTATAACATTTCTTTGTATATTGCGTTCATTATTGACCTACCTCCACGTCACCCGCGTTCGTGCCTTCCCAATAAACATTTAGGCGTCAATAAGAGCTTGTTTTAGAACTTGAGATATAAAGGCGCTACAGCAGCAGCACTTGGCGACAAATGAGCGTAGACAAGCAAAATATTTCACTTAGCGCTATACCACAGAGTTACAAGGGTGATAACAGGGTGAGTTTAAAGGTTAAAGATATACAGCAGCAATTTTTAACACTACAATACGGGCAAAGCATCTTGTGTTATAGGTTTAAGTGAATCTTACAACTATAAGGTCTAAATAAGAAGTATGCTTTGACTACAACCCCCAAAGCGCTATGCAATAATAAACTCTCGCCAAGAACCAAAAGTTGCACAAAAGCAATAATTACCGCTACCAGTTCTACAATGGTGGTCATAAATTCTTTTGTACCACCAAATGCCAAAAGAGGTACAAAACTCTCTTTGTTACTTAAAGTCGAAGAGTTGGCACATTTTTCACTGTCATAGAACTTCTAGTGCTTAATGTGCCTTTTGTACAACTTTAGGTAGAGTAATAGAGCTTAATATCACTTCTTTACCACTTACTTGTTCACTTGTTGTTGATATAATGTAGAACTGGGTTCCGTACATGATTTTCCAGAAAATCTGCGTGAAAGTGGTGCTACCACTACAAGCGATCATGAGAAAGTACTTTGCGAAAATGTGGATCGAGGTTCCCCATATCCCCAAATATAATTGAAGGCTGACAATCGTGAATAAATTTTGTTATTAGCAAGAGATGTACAATGCAAACTAGTTTGTATTGAGCATGAAAATTCAATATATTTTTTCCTTTATTTCACACAGTTAAAAATATCAAATTAAACGCAATATGTCAATCACATTTCTTTTATTCTCATCTCAAAACAAATCAACTTAGAGTGTCTTTAAACGAATTGATTTTTATTAAAATAAAGAATTATTATTCACACATAATTCTCATATCTTGTCTTTTACTTAAAAGTTGACACTTACGAAGATGACTAAAGGAACAAAATTGTCTGATAAAGATTCATGAAATTCGCATCACATCACATCATCAGCCTATTAATGTTCCCACTGCTGAGACACAGGCCTCCTCTCCGTGAGAGGGGATGGGCCGTAATCCACCACACGGGCCCAGTGCGTGTTGGTGGATGTCACATGTCTCCGAATTTTTAGTTCTAGGACATGCAAGTTTACTCACGATGTTTTCCTTCACCGTTTTTGAAAGCAGTGGTGATGAAATAATTTACACAAAGTAAAGCGCCTGCCTGGGTTCGAACCCACTAAGCCACCCACTTCGCTAAGAGCAGTGGTGGCCCAGTGGTAAGGCCAATGGTATTGGCCGTGACTTGCATGAAATTCAGCTTAACAATAATATTTATTGTAAGATAATATACGATGTTGTACTTATACGTAAACCTTCCTCGATAAATGGACTATCCAACACAAAAATATTTTTTTTCAATTCCAACCAGTAGTTCCTGAGATTAGCGCTTTCAAACGAACAAACTCTTTCAGCTTTATAATATAAGTATAGATTGTACACAAAACATAAAAACATACAAATACAATAGGACAGTTTATGTACAAAGGCGAGCTTAACCCATAGTTGGGTTCTCTAACAGCAAACCTCAAGTTAAGTATGTTGATGATATAAAAAATATCCTTTGCATTATAAAAATGTTAGCACCTGAGGCCGTTTAAACAGCCTTTGTGGATCTATACTAGAGCTCAAAGCGTTAATAAATCACCTACTCGCCACCCTCATAATTATCACTTATTAAACATAGTGAGTGACATTGTAGTTGTACTGTACCGCTTAAGAGGTTAGTATTCACCTATTAGCAACCCTCTTAGCACCCAAAGAGTTGATAAACTATATTTTACTCTTTTATACCACTAAAGGAGTTAACTTTCGCCTATATACCACGTTTTTATTCCTTATAGTTTCAGTTATCGCTATTGTAGCTCTCTTATTGCTTTGTTATACCTCTTAACCCATTCTGTAACTCTGCTTTACCGCCATTAAACAACCTAAGGTGATTAACAAGTGTGCCCATTTCGGGAGTATAGCGCACTCTAACTCCGAATGCGTAACACTTATTTATAACTTTAGAATCTCGTTAATGCTCTAATAGGTTTATTTACTATTACTCTTGTCTTAGCACCTAAGTGTTAGTTGGGTTTGCTCGATAAAATGTTACACCAAAACGTTCGTTGGTGTTTACCCAACTACAGCAACGGTTATGTTTTTGATCGGTATGTGAGTATGTATGTATGCTCATCTGTTCCCTCATAACTTCTAAAGTACTTATCACAATTTGACAAATGAGGTGTCGTTGAAAGCGTCTTGTTTGTCTGGTTAGTGGTTTGGTTGGTGGTTGTTTGTCTATGTGGCGTCTTATAAAAATATTTTCAAATTAGATTTTGATTTTGATAAATTACGACAAAATAATATAGGGAAGGCGCTGACTCCTGTCGTACAGGTCCGCCTAGTTCGGAAATCAGAGGCTTCATAAAAAATGTTGTATCCAATTATGTCAATAAAGATTATTTGTATTGTATCATAGCTAACCTAACTCGACAGCTTATCAGAGCTAAGCTCACCTGTCAAAGCTAACCTAACCTTCTAGCGTATCAGAGCCTAACCTATCAGAGGTAGCCTGAACTTGTAGTGTGTCAGATATAACCTAATCTTACAGCGGATCAGAGCTAACCTAACCTTTCAGAGCTAACCATACCTTGTAGCTTATCAGAGCTAACCTGACCTTGTAGTGTTTCAGATCTAATCTAACCTAACATGTGTAACTTATTTTTAAAATCAGGTTGTAACATATAAACCAAGCGTCATGTCCGAGGAAATTTAAAAACATCGAATGATTCATTGAACGTTATACCTTTAACTGTCGAAAATCTCAAATACACAATTTCTTGCATTGAGGACGTCGAAAGGCTAATTAATTTACACCTAGTGTTAACCACCGGTAGTTATAATTTATTCAATCTGCTAATTGATTACTACATTACGGGGGTTTGCCAGTCTGCTTAGACACTCGAGGTCATTATCCCAGCTTCCTTTGAATACACATACCGTATTTAGTAATTATTCACAATCCTGCTTAGGAGAGGGGAAAATTATTTAGTCAGCGGATGGTGCAATATTTATTGCTTGAATTAGAGGCATTTGCAAAGGAAGTTTTTGGACATTTGGACAGATGTGATCAGCGCAAAAATATATATCACGTTACTTTTGGTACATAGTAGTCAAATTGACCAACAGAATTTCTACTTTTAAAAATGGCAACGTGAAAAATATTTCCTAGAAAGAGCGTTGGACTTTTCTATCAAGGTTTAATTTGAACCTTGATAGTTATTAATGAGGCGTTTGTATCCTTAGGCAAAAATTGCTTATGCGAAAATGGAAGTGAAAATGGTTTAAGTAAAAATGTCAACTAGGTAAAATATAACTGCTTAGTAAAACACGTATAAGAGGAAATGTGGCTGACAAAACACAGTTATTTTTAATTTCGTTTGTCTCCGATGTGGAAATCAAATTAAGTACTTAAATATAGGTAGGTAGGGAGATAGCCCTTGTTTTCAGAAAGAGAAAGGCGAATATCCCGTCAAAACAAATTGTGCGTAATCTTCGCGACCACCACCCTCAAAAAGGTGAGCTTCCTCCATTATGAATAACTGCCAGCGTTCATCTAATTTAACTTGTAAACATTACAATTTAGTCGCCCATCTCGACTTGATGCCTCCAAAAGTGCTATTCGCTACCTTTATTACCGGAATTTTTATTTCGTATCTCGCTTTTTGTTCGCTTGTTATTTCTTTATGAGTAACCTCGTTTACGCTTACGAAAGCTCCAAAGAAATTCTAATAGTCACTTTAGGTTCGTGTATAGATAGATTCTTAAAGACTGTTACTAATATTTATATTATTTTCTTTCTTTTATAGAGTGCCTAACGTTTCAAAACCAGGACAACGTGATTGGCTCTTTCAAAAGAAACTCACGTAGTGTTGCGGAAAAGGCACTCTCGGTACCAGTATTCGATAACAAATCCAGCCTATTATGTTTCAATTACACTGAAAGTCGCGGCATTACCGACATCAATGTCGCGTTGAAACTCGACATTGATCTCGGTAAAGCCGCGACTTAGTAAAAGGCCAAAGCCAAAGTAGCTTCAGGCAACCGAGCAGGGTTACTAAGGTTAGCACGGTGTAGCGTTCAATTGGATAGGTACTGGAAATACCTTTTGTGCAAATTGCCCGGACCTAGGTTCTCACAATGTGACCCAACGCGGCGTTCGGCTAACATGGCAGTTAAGGGTGTAATTGCATCCGTTAGAGACAGTGTGCTGCAATCGGCGACCTCTGTTAGAAGGTGCATTGTTAGTTCTGACGGTTGGAGTTGGCTGGCACGGCATTGATTGTAATGAACCTTTATGAAGAGTTCTTGTCTTCCTTTGTGGTTGTTCTAAAAATATTTTTCTTTTTGTGTTGAATTTGAGAGTATATTTTATTTGTATGCACCGGTAAAGAATACCCAAAGTACTTTCAAAGTCATTATGTCGAGAATATTTAGAAGAAAAATATTATGAATTTTCTCTTAAGCTGTATGCTATACAGGAAAGAAAAAATGTATAGACGAACATTAACAGACAAAAATAATCCAAGTATCAAAATTGTAAATCAATATCGCATCGAAAGAATTCCTTGAAACCAACGAATAACACTACGGAGAATTTAGAATCAAAGTCGTAAACTGACTATTGAAACAGGCGATACCTTTTGCCGTTAGTCGTGGCTTACGTGTGGCCGGTGGATGGCAATATTGGCTATCTCTATGCAACGACGTACTTACGAACGTAGCGGTCTGCCAGCAAATTGGTACCGATGTGTAATATTACATTTTATTAAGCAGAATAAAATATTTTAGGCGTATGGGATGGACGAAAAAGTTTGGAAAGTACAGTGCGAAAAAAGTTGCATTTTTTCATCTTTGTGTGTTTTACATACTTACTCGAACAAATCATCGTAAAACTTTGATGAATGTTTTCATCCTTAGCATGAATACAATTTTGACGAAATAGATATTTAATTAGGTATTATCCATGAAAAGGTACAACCAGGAATATAAATATGGCCTTCCGAAAAGGTTGAGTTTTGATATTTTTGTCAATCTGTGCTGTCCCAAATGCTGGGAAAAGGTCTCCCCCACAGCCTTCCACTAAATGAGTTATGACCTAATAAATACGTTAGGTGTCATCGCCAAATAATAACGCCATCTAAGAGTTAGCAATATTTCCAAGCAGTATGTTGATAGTGTGAAGGCAAGATTACATAAATTCAATTTGAGCACCTCAGAGAGCTTTGCAAATTGCCTCGTCGGCCAGCAAGTGGAGTTAACCCTTTGACGCTGATCGCAAGCGTCATTTCGTCACCCAACACTTCGGGAAGCTTTCGAACGCCCAATAGGTATTCAGTCAAAGTAAGCCACGTTACGTTCGAGAGAGAATTTAAAATTCTCGATAGACATTTGCCAGATAAACGGTAGACCAATCCTGAAATTTTAAAACGTACTAAAGTGGACTTAGAATCTAGTATGAACATTTTTATTTAAAGCAAACACTTCTTGATGCGAATGAAATAACTTAGAAAAAGAACATGTTTAAAATTAAATCTATATCCAAATAGCTAGCTGTTCTCGAACTATCGAAGAAGCCGATAGTCCTCTTTGTTAAATGTTATCACAAGTCTTTCATATTATCGGCAGTGGCATATACTACTCGCATCGTGTTTGTGTACCCCGATCCTTGTCTCCATCCAGACACCACGACTACCGGATCGCCGATCCTTATAAAACCTCTCTCGATGCCCCAACTGATACCAAAGTTTACACGTTTCTCAAGATTCGATGACCATTCTGGCTCCAAAGGTTCTAAAAAAAAAACAAATATATATTGTTATATTAAAGGTTGTCTGGTAGATATCGCTGTCAGCGATAAGGCCGCCTTTGTACCCGTAGTTATAAGTATTACTGTAAAAGAGATGTGTAACTTCATTTTTTGGTGTACAATAAAGAATAATTATGCTATCTATCTATCTATATTTCGCAATGTGAGATCATATTTAAACTAGCTTCTGCACACGGTTTCACCCGTTTCAAAATGTTTTTTTTATCCCAAGGGTACGTTATACCGGGATGAAAAGTAAGCCTATGTGCTATTCCAGACTATAATCTATCTTTGTGCCAAATTTCATCCAGATCCGTTCAGCCATTCTGGCGTGATTGAGTAACAAAAATACATCCCCACACTTCCACACACACATCCATCCAAACTTTTACATTTATACAATTTGTTAGTAAACTTCTGCACATGGGTTCACCCGCGTGAATAGAATTTTATCATCCCAAGGAAACTTACTAAAAGGATGAAAAGTAACCTTAGTCCTTATCCAGGTCAAAGTCTATACGTGTGTAAAGTTTCATAATAATCTATTTGGCGGTTTACATGTGAAAACGTAATAGACACAGACAGACAGGTAGAGACTCTTTCGCATTTATTGAAATGTAATTAGAGGATAATTAATCTATTGGCTTATTCATCTACATGATATATTATTTTATGCCAAGATTACTCATGCTTCTTTTACATAATAAAAAAAATCAATATTAAGCCTACTTTTATTAAAAAACGTGAAAGTTTGTGAGGATGGTTGGATGGATGTTGGTACTCTTTCACGCAAAAACGATTAAATGGATTTTGATGAAACTTTACAGAAATATAGCTTATACATCAGATTATCACATAGGGTTTTAAATTATATATAAATGTTCGTCCGATTTGCTTAAGATTTGTTTTAAATTTATTTATAAACCTATCGATTTTTTAAATAATCAACCCTAATTTTATACTAGGTCTTACTTGTTGATTCACAACATTTATGCAAACGGCCCACTTGCACCAAAAACTCACAGTTAGTTGCTAACACGAGGTTAATTTGGCAGTTTTTCGAATAACCTCGTGTTAGCAACTAAATCCGAGTTAAAATTTTCGTGCAAGTGGGCCTAAAAAACTTACCTTCATAAATCAAAGGTGCGATTCCTCTCCACATATGTAGTTGGCGTGCTACGATTCCGTACCTAGACACCGCTAGTATGGGACAGCGAGGCCTGAACTTCGCTACCGTCTGCGCCGCTAAACCTGATGACGTCACAGCTACAATGGCGGCTGCTATTGTCCTCTGTGCTGCAATCACTCCTGCCATAGCGGCCGCTGTACACTGGTCGCATGGTAATGGCGTCTGAAAGATAAAATAATTAAGAATTTAATTAATTCCAAATTATTTTCTACCAAACGGCTTCGCTTACGTGAAAGTCGGAAATTATCCCAAGGGAGCATACTTCCAGGATAAAAAGTGTACTATGTACTACTCCATGATCCACCAAATGTGGTAGAAAAGCGTGGAAAGATAACAAAGAAACAGACAGACAGAGATTTTCGAATTTATATTATAACTAGCTTCTGCCAGCGTCTTCGCCCGCGTGTAACTCGAATATTATTCTGAGGGAACATATTCCCGGGATAAAAAGTATCCTATGTGCTACTCCAGACTTTAATCTGTCTCTGTGCCAAATTTCATCCAGGGCCCTGTTTAATAAAGCTGACAATTCGGTAAGACCGACTTATGTCAAAAAAAAAAGAAAATTCGACAATTATTTTGTTTAATAAAACTTGGTTTTGGTAGGTACCTATTTTTTTCGTTATGGACACCGACTTCGAAAAATAAAGTTATTTTTCACTTTTTAGTTGTATCTATTAAGCAACTTGCCTTTAGTGACATACTTATAATGCCAGAATAGATTATCCGAATGCCATGAAACTTGATCATAACCGGTGAAATGAGAGTGTACCAAGGTGAACTGTACATATCTGCGTACCCCTTTAGAGCGTACTGGCGTGATGTTATGTTATGAAATGGTATAAACAATAAACAGACATGCGATTGCAGCAATCCCGAGAGATTTGCCTTTATTTATTGAAGAGTTCTGCTGTATATCTGCTCCGAAGTTCTTCATCAGATCTTCATCAAATTAAAATGGGACCAATTTCGAAACATACTCTAACAAACAAAAACATAATTTTCAAAATGGGTCCACAATTGACGGAGATATCAGTGAACACACACAAAAAAAAAAAGAAAAAAAAAAGATACCTCGATGTCAAACATAGAACCTCCTCCTTTTTGGAAAGTCGGTTAAAAAATTAAGCCGACTTCTACAGCAAAACACTACAAAGCGAAACATAACTTTGTTTTCCGAAGTCTGTGTCTTTGGTAGCTATTGTTTTTCGTTTTTTTAGTGTTGGTAAGTGATTTACCATGAAAATCATTTATAGCTAGAGTAAATCTCATTTCAATTCCCATAAGCCCAAACACGACGAGGATACATTGTTTTATTACGGAGTTCCAGTGCCTACTTTTAGGCTTCATCATCAGATCAGTTCGATGGTACCATTTTCATACGTACCTTTTATTTATATGTATAACTTCATCATAGTCGCTTAACTATTCGAGATATCTTATACCCATCATGACATAATTATTAGAGACCTGTTCCTGAGGCCATCTGTGGTCTTCTTCATCGGTTCCGCTTAACCAAATGATACTTTCTATAATATTTGAGGAGTTCCCTCGATTTCCATGGGATCACATCATCAGATTCTAATTTGGTGAAAATGGGACCACCTCGAGACTTAGAAACCTAGTTTCAAATAAAAAAAGAATTTTGCAGATCACTTCATGATCTGGTCAACTATTTCATGAAATGCCAGCTAAAACTAATCATATCGTTCAAACGTCAACGTTTGATCATATGCCAATCCACGTTTATCATTTCAGCCAAAAGACGTACACTGCTGGACATAGGCCTCCCCCAGGCATCGCCACATTGTCCAAATCCCGTGCGTCTCACGTCCAGCGCCTTCCCGCAATCTTAACCAGGTCATCGGTCCACATAGAAGGAGGCCTTCCAAAGCATCGTCTTCCAGTTCGCGATCGCCATTCCAGAACTTTTCGGCCCCATCGGCCATCCGTTCTGCGAACAATGTGACCTGCCCTTGCCATTTAAGTTTCGCAATTCTTCAGCCCCTTCCAGTCCAGAACCTTAAATACATCCTTCAGTGCAGCAGTGAACAGTTTCGGAGAAGTGACGCCTCCCTGTCTCACGCCGCGCTGTAGAAGGATTGGTTTCGAGGTCTGATCCTGGGGACTGACTGACATGGTGCGGTTTTTTACAAACACTTCAACACTTTGATGTACCGGTAGTAGTCAATTAGGCACCGTTGGAGAGACTACAGTACAGCCCAAGTCTCGATCTAATCGAAGGCTTTCTCTTAGTCCACAAACACTAAACAGAGAGGCAGGTTAGACTCTTCGGTTCTGTATAACCTGCCGCGGCGTATGTATGTGGTCTACGGTGCTAATGCCTATTCGGAATCCAGCTTGTTCGGGAGGCTGGAAATCGTCAAAGCGCGCGAGACGATTCGTGATGACTCTTAAAACAACTTGTAGGTATGGCTAAGAGATGAGATGGGCCTATAGTTTTTCAGCTGGACATTGTCGTTCTTTTTGAAGAAGAGTTCCACCAAAACTCCGCACCATGTCTGTGGCGTTTTGCTCTCGAGTATGACGGAATCAAACAGCTTCTGAAAGGGCCTTAAGTACCGGTTTCCCACCCGCCTTCAGGAGTTCGACCGTGATTCCGTCATCACCTTGTTGCCTTTTTTTTTAAGCTGTTTCAGAGACATCCTAATCTAGTACAGGCTGACGTCCGGGATATCTTCGGTATAGTTTCGGGTCAATCTACTCGTAGCTATTGGGTCGTTTGCTAGACTCGCAACAGGCTTGCTGATTGATGTGTACAACTGCCTATAGAATGTCTAGATCTCTCTCAGAAATTCCGGTTTGGCGGATACGATCCTGCCATTGTCGGTCTTCAGTTTCGTGAGCTGGCTCTGCCCAATAGCCAGATCCCTTGAAAACACCTTGGAGCCTTTATTTCGCTCAATTGCGTCTTTAATACGTTCGGTATTAAAGGAGCGGAGGTCTCTTTCCAAGGATTTAGAGATCTGTCTATTGAGCTGCCGGTATTTACAGGCCTCATCTGAAGACTGCAGGATCATCTTACGCCTCTCCTTCATAAGCTTGAGAGTAGGATCAAAGAGCTTTTTTTTCTATCTGTACGACGGGTCTTGAAAAACTTAGACCCGACCGTATGGACAGCTGCCACGAACCCGTCGCTATATTCGTCCACGGAGCTCCCTAAGCATTTGAAACGATTCTGGAATTCGAACTGAAAGCTCTCGGGGTTTTGGACCAGGATCTGTGTTGGACGGAGCGTGGAGTTCATCAGTCGAGACCTTTCAAGCTTAATATTAATGTTCAATGCTCTTAACATGTGGTGATCGCTCCCGGTTTTCACCGAATTGATCGCAGAGACATCATTGAACATTTGCTTCTTGGTTGACACGATGAAGTCAATAATATTTTTTGTTGCACCATCGGGGCTCTAACAGGTCCACCGCCTGTGTTCGCGCTTTCTAAAAAAAGCAGTACATCATATAGAGGCCCTCCTTCTCCATAAAACTGGCCAGTAGGTGACTCCGTTGGTTCCGTCGGCCAACTCCAAATTGCCCCTCTTGCAACACATCATCGTCTCGCAGTACCAGTTACCCAATCCCCCATGGCAACGGTGAAGTGAGTTTTTAAACCATGCATGGTTCTAGACATTTCCTCATACATGGTCTCCACTTCGTCGTCGGGGTGTGCCGAGATCGGGGCGTAGACTTGTACGACCTTCCGCGAATATCTCGAGGATATTCTCAGTATAAGTTACGCCACCCTGATCGACACACTCTCGATCTTCACCTCGTTATTCACAAGGGACTTGTAGACGATAAACCCGAAGCCACCCTGGTACTGCCGGTCATCCTCTAGAAAATAGAGCAAGTAATCGGATTTGAGGATTATCGAGTCCTCCCCCACTCTTCGGACTTCAGATAACCCTACAATACTCCATCGTAACCTGCTCAATTCATCCTCGAGTTCGGCTATCTTCTCGTCGGTCCGCAGTGTTTGCGTGTTATACGTTGCCAGGACCAGTCGTCGGTGCTTGCTGGGGTACCCGGATCGCGTGCGTCGATTCATAGCAACCCTTGCCATGCCGTAACCTCGACCGCTACCGTAGTCGAGGTTAGGCAAGCTGCCGAGCACTAGGGTTTTGGGTTTGAATTGTTTCGAGAGGAGTTTGACTTTCTTGAAGAGATCGAAACCCTGTACTTTCAGTGGGTGGTCTTAAATTTTCTGGCCAAATAAAAAACAAAAACAAAAATAGAAACATTCAAATTAAGAACTTCCTCTTTTTTAGGAAGTCGGTTAATAAAAGAGAATGAAAAAGTAACAAAACCGCTCAGAGAGATTTAGTTTAACATAAAATGAATTCTTTTGTAAAGTTTATAACGAGGTATTTACCTTGTCAATAAAATCATAAAATACTCTCTTGGTCCAGATACAGGCCTCAGCCTCTTTCATAGCTGTACTCAAAGTTGAAACGATTTCCACGGGGTACAAGCCTATTGCTGTTTCAGCACCGGTTACCAAGGTGTCCACACCGTCCAGAATACAGTTGCCTACATCAAGAAGTTCACCTCTTAGAGGAATCTTTTTAAATCTCATGCTGCTTAGAATACCATGCACACATATGGGAACGTTAGCCTGCAAGGTTTTAAAATTTAAATTAAGATTGGGGGTGATAAACTGGTATAATATACAAAATATAGTACGTAATCTTAAATAAAGACTCTAATTATATGGAAAATCATCAACCCAGTTTTCATCATCATTATCATTTTCAGCTGAAGGACTTCTACTGGGGTATGTTACATTTTCAATATTATCACGATATTGTGATATTACTGATAGTACAATAGGCGGTATCGCAGTATTGTGACGTTATACCTATCTATGGTGACGATGGCGATGACGAATTACGTTCTGTCGTTGCCCGTTGGTGCTAACGAGCAAAAAATACTTGAATGGGTTTTTCTTGTATTTGAAACAGAGGGAGTGACTGGCAGTCTTTGTGGAAAACGAAAAATATTCATTATTAAAATACCAATAAAAAGAATTAAGATAAAACGAGTAATATACGGTGAAACCATTAATTTAATCGTACTAATCGTCGCTTAAGATCATTTCTTGCGTACTGCATGGTCAGAATAATTGTGGAGACAACACATGGAGCTGTCAATGTCACTATTTCGTTCTCTCTTGCCCTTGGCTTGGCGCGCGAAACGAACACGAGGCGTCACGCGGGTATGCGAGAGTGAGTTTTTGACGTACAAAGTGCACAGTTATTTTGGCCGTTAATAATTTGACAGTTGTATCTACTGCCTATGTGTTTCATCCGTCCAAAAAATGTAATCATTACGGAGTAGGGTTCACTCCAAAGTTCCCGAGTACTTTCGGACGGGCCCGTAACTTCTTTGACCAAGTTAGGGAGTAGACCCCCTGCTTTGAGTGTTTTTCGCTATGCCTCATAGTTTCAGATTTGGCTTTCGACGTGGATGGACATTTGAAGAACTTAACTTGTATATATATATAAGGTGTTAAAAATTTACTCTAAGAATTTTGAGATGACGCTCGGTATCGTTAAACAAACTACAACAACGATTAAAACAAAAAAAAACAAGAGAATTTTAATAATTCACAAAAATACGCTAGATTAAATATTTCGTAAAAGTTTTTACGCGCACAGGATAGTGTGTTACATGAGTGCATTCGACATTATTAAAAGTGACAGAGAGACATTAATAAGATTGAAAAAACAATGTGAAACCTCGTGAAATCTTGTGGTTGAACAAGGTGGTTGAATTGTAAATAAGGTAAAGTCTCTTTCTTAATACTTTTAGTATCCCAGTGAATACATCTAACCTTGGACAAATAGTCTCTTTCCAGGCGAGACAAGGAAAAGAAATTGCTCGCTGTACCGAAAACGCCTGGAAGAGCTATTGGTCGATGAAGGTGCTCATGAAGGGAGACCTCACTATTTGCTATGAACGCAAATTGATGGAAATGTGCATTCTCCCTATCCTTACATATGGAGCTCAAACCTGGTCTTTGACAGCGCAGCAGAGGTTCTGGCTTGAGGTTAGCCAGCGAGCAATGGACCGCAGCATTCTGGGAGTCTGATTAACGGACCGCACCAGTAACGCAGTGCGTTTCAAAACACAAATGGCCGACGTCACCCAAAAAGCAGCCAAGTTAAAATGGGACTGGGCTGGGACGTCTGCCGCATGCCGAACGGTTCTTGAGCTAAATCAACCACAATGTGGGTCGGAAAAATATCCGGCGATACCGCGGCAGACCCAGGCGAAGATGGCCGGATTAACTTGATGCCTATCTACAGGATTGTTCCACAATTGCCCTAAACCGGGAGGATTGGAAGGAAGAAATGGAGGTCTTTGCCCGGCAGTGGGACAGAATAGGCTGAAAATAATAATAGATAATAATCCCGGTACCTAATGCGTGAGCGCTCTGTTGCGCGGGTCGTTGACCGTCTGAAAGGCTAAACGCCCGAGCCAGCTGTCTGCTGTCATCATCATCATCAGCCTATTAATGTTCCCACTGCTGGGACACAGACCTCCTCTCTGTGGGAGGGACTGCTGTATGGAGCGCAAATTCAATAATTTACGCGTAATGCAAATCATTCCATCTTTGGAACGGTTGCTTTTTTAATTTTCTTCGTGTTTATGTTTTAAATATTATATTAAACAACTCCTTAAAATTCTTGGAGTTAATTTTTGAACACTGTGTTAAAATAAAAACACATGCGCACGCGCACACACGCATGCGTTTGTGTGTGTGTATATATATATTAGCTTTTGCCCGCTACTTCGTTTGTGTAGCATTAGTACTTTGAATAACCTTTTTTATCGAGCTATAAAACTGTGGAGGCCGCCTTACTTTGGTTCACCATACAAGCATCCACCCCTTTAGGATGATTTACAGGTGAGATACACTATGTCCTTCTAAGGGTCTCAAACTATCTCCATACCAAATTTCATCTAAATCGGTTCAGCGGTTTAACACCGGGTCTCTTAAAGCTAAATTAATGTGAAAAAATTTAAGCACGCGTTATCTGCTGTGATTGGGTGATGAAAATTCATTTAACCAATTACAACAGTTAACCAGCGATTATTCGTCGATTAAGTTAACATCCCGATAATCGAGCTTCGAGAAACCGGGCATAAACGTAACATACAGACAGACAGACAGACAGACAGAGTTACTTTCGCACTTATAATATTAAATATGGAATTACTAGAGTAAAGTCCATATCACACGACTTCATTATATTAAATTCAACAGGATAATGTTGATGAAAATATTGATAATGTATTTTTTCCCAATTTCAATATGTAGGTAGTTGCGATATTGCGATATTAGGATCGGGATAATATTGAAAATGCAACACTACTGAATTTTCGCCACATCGACCGGACCTGTGCGTCTTGCAACCCCGTGGATTGACACAGCCTTAAACAGATCATCGGTCTACCTAGTAGGAGGCCTTACAAGGATGCATTGTCCGGTACGTGGTCGCCAATCCAGAACTTTTCGGCTCATTGACCGTCCGTTATGCGAGCAACGTGCCAAGAGCGGGAAGTGTATTTTAAAAAAAAAGAGAGAGTTGTCTTATGGACACCCAGTTGGAACGGAGTTCGATTGATTAAATTTACAGTCTTTCAGTTTCTTAAAATATGACGACACTGAAATAACAACAACACAGCTGATGCTCAGTGTAAACACACAATAGATGTGTCTAGTCAGCGCGCACTCGTACGTCTTCGGTTTTCTTCGGGCGCCCCGCCAGCTCTCTCCTAGGCGTCTATCTTTTGTGCGCATCTTCGCACAATTTATCACGCAAAAATGATTATTTATATTTATTTATATTAATAAAAAAGGGTATTTAATAATTTAAATTATAAATGTTTTCGGATTGTAAGCTTTGAAAAACTATAGCGTGCGAGAAGGATCTTTGCACTTTGAATTATTTGCAAGCTACTTACGGTATTAGCTCTAGCTATCATATTTTTTTGTGCTATAATTAGTTTCTTCGGTGTAATATCCGATCCCAGTTCTTGTCTTGTTATCATTACAGCATTTGTTTCCTGAAAACATAAGAGTTTGGTTGCAGAAATCTAAAATCAACATGATTTATCATAGCTGAAGCTAGCTGGCTAAGAAAGGTTTGCCAATGTTATATATGGAATTCAATGATAGCTTGAAGTTCGGCTTTTGCAGGATGGGCTGATGCTATTTATAATATAATAAAAAAATACGACATACTTGCAAAATGGAGTCATAATTGCGAAAACCTTCGATCGTTTGTATATTCGACATTATAGCAATTTTTTTACCCTTTTCTCCTAATAAGCTTTTTAATTCGAGCACACATTCGGCAGAGTCTACAAATGGTGCAATCATAATATCAACCTGTAAAAAACAGTGTGTATACAATTCTTTTAAATGATAACACGATGAGCTAATCTGAGCTTAGGAGCTTACACAAGAATGAATGATTGCTTACCTGCTCATGGATCCCCATTTCGATATCGAGTTTGTCTTTCTCAGTATAGTTTGGCATGTTCAATACTACGTTAGGGACCATCACATCTCTGAAGGATCCCAGAAATCCTCCTCTTTCAATTTTGCACGTTAACGTTGTTGTTGAAATCATTTCTACCTTCAACATGATGCTCTCATTGTCCAATAAAATGTAATCATTTTTGTTTACTTGTTCAGCAAAATACAAGAAATCTACGTAAACGGTATATGTGGAACATCGGTCCCTATATGTTTCGTCTGTTGTCAATCTTACAACTTCACCAGTTTTTAGTTCTACTTCACCCCCGAAAGTCTGTAATTACAGCAAAGATAAATCATGAAACTATTAAAATACATGAATTCTTTTTATCGACCAAAAGCGTAAACTTTTAATTTCACGTGTGTAATCTAAAAGCGTAGAAATGTCACACAAACTTTCAACCCCCTTTTTACCTCCTTAGGGTTGGATTCCCCCCCCCCTCCCGTACGGGCTCAGTAACCGTAGCTTAGTCACCCACGATGAAGCGAAGAGGAACTCGAGGAGGGGCCGCTCGTCAGGGCTTTTGCCGATAAGCCGACGACGTAGTGGCCAAAATGTAGGTTGCGGTGTTGCCTTGGCGACATCGCTACTAAGGCGGGCTGCAACGTCCTATGGGGTCTCCCATACCCATACGATATCGCGGCTGAGGGTTGGAGGCCGCGGCGGGAGAGGAGTGCCGGTATTGCGGTGCGCCGCTCTCCCTACCTTTCGCGGCCTAGACGGGGTATCCACCGTCTGATGGCGGACGCGGCGGGGCCGCAGGGGAGGAGGAGTGGACGGTATAGCGTTGGCCGCTCTCCCTATCCCCTGCGGCCGAAAAATGGTAGGTGGCGGGGCCATTGACCTTGACCCGTCACAAGGGGATCAAGGGTGCCATACACGGGGTCATCTGGCACCCATGTGCCGCTTTGGTCCCTGGGGCGGTCATGGAGCACAGTGTGTTTTGGTGCACAGGTGATGGGAGGGTACTTCCCAGAGGAGGGTCCGGTCACGGACAGCCGCGGCGGGATCGCGGTGAATGCTAACGCGGGCCCATGTTCCCGCCACAGGAGGACACCGTGGAGTTTTAGTGGGTAAGAGTCCCACATAACTACGCTATCTCCCCGTGTTAGCGCAGTATGCATGAGCATTTCTCCACGCAAAAAAAAGTAGTGGAATTTCCAAAAACCAAGAAATACATGAATTCTTTTAATCAATCAAGAGCGTAAATCTAAAATTTCACGTGTCCGATTTACAAACTGTAGAAATTTCATACAAACTTTCAACCCCCTTTTACCCCCTTACGGGCGGCATTTTCAAAAACCAATAAATACATTTATTCTTTATATCAACCAAGAGCGTAAATGTAAAATTTCACGTGTCCAATTTACAAACTGTAGAAATTGCATACAAACTTTCAACCCCCATTTTACCCCCTTACGGGTGGAATTTCCAAGGGTGAAGAAAGTCTTCCTCTCAGCGAGACCATTTGACATGACATTTGAGACATGACTCATTCCTGCTCTGACACAAATCTCTCCTATCCTTTATTTAACAACTTTCACTTCTATGATAGTCGTGTACGGGTGCTGCAAGCGTATTTTTTTTTAAATTAGGTGCAAGTCCAAATGAACCTTTGCTATGAAATAATAAAACTTACTTCGGCTATTTGTCCGGTCCTTATTTTCCTTCCGGAGAGTCTCATGGCAATCGATAATGGATAATTTCTGCCCATCCTTATGCTAAAGTTCTGGCTAGCTGCTCGGGCCATTTTTATAGCTTCCACATGTTCGTCGCGCATTCCAAAGTTCATGTTCAGCATTGCTGTGTTCATGCCGGCTTCTATCATCTTTTCCAATATGTCAATATCATAACACGATTTTCCTAGAATTTTGGTACAGTTTAATATTTTGTGTCATCAGCCATTGTGGCAATTTTCAAGGTGCAATTGAACTAACTCAAAACTTGAAATAGTTGGTGAAATATAATCTAATCAAAACCTCTAATACTTTTTTCTTTTTTTAAAAACTGTGCTTTAGTAATTTATCCTGTATCGTGGTTGCGTTTACAAACATATAAACTCACATACACAAACATCCAGAGCCGGAACAACTATCTGTAGGTCATACAAATATTTGTTCCGTGCGGGAATCGAACCCGCGACAGGCAGCGCAGCAGTCAATTGCGCTCAACCACTGCGCCAACCGTGTGCCGAATAAAGGCTTATTTATAACCCGAAGTTTTTAGTAAAAAGTTCATTTATGGCAAGTATCTTGAATTTGCTACTCGCTCGTGCAGTGGTGGTTTAGTGGTATCGGTCGCGACTTATAAGTTGTAAGTCGTGGGTTCAAAACCAAGCAGGCGCTTTACTTTGCGTAAATTATTTCACCACCTCTGCTCTCAAAACGATAAAGGAAAACATCGTGATGAAACCGGCATGTCCTAGAAACAAAAAGTCGAATACATGTGACATCCACCAATACGCATTGAGCCCGCGTGGTGGATTACGGCCCATTTCCTCTCTGTAGTTATTTGACGATAAAAAGGGTGATGATGTTGATGATCTTCAATTTATGTATTTATTTATGCTTCATGTAATGTCACCCAGACGGAAGGTAAGCATATTCGCACAAAAAAGGTAAAAGGTAAAATTCAAGCTTTGGGTTGAAAATACTATGATTGTGGTAGAAAGATATAAAATTAATAAATTAAAATCTTAGCTATCTCAAAAACCTAACCGTAGACGGGATAGAAGCCGTTATAATATTATCCTTAATTAAGTGCGCCTCCTAGCGGGAGTAAGGTTCGGAGAGGAATTGGCGGTAATGTTCCCTATTACAACATGATAATCTCCTTTTTAACCGACTTTCCAAAAAGGAGGAGGTTCTATGTTCGACTTCATGTTTGTATATATATTTTTGTCTGTATGTTCACCAATTTTCAAAATCGGTCCACAATTGACGGCGATATGCCGTCAATTGTGGACCGATTGTGCAAATTCTTTTTTTGTTTGATAGAGTATGTTCCGAAATTGGTCCCATTTTAATTTGGTGAAGATCCGATGAAGAACTTCGGAGATATACAACAAAACTCTTCAATAAATAACAGGAAATCTCTCGGGATTGCTGCAATCGTATGTCTGTTTATTGTTTATACCATTTCATAACATAACGTCATGCCAGTATGATCAAAAGGTTGTACGCAGATGTGTACAGTTCACCTTGGTACAGTCTCATTTCACCACTGTTCAAGTTTCATGGTATTTGGGTAATCTATTCTGGCATTATAAGTACCTTACTTAAGACTTGCCTAATAAGTACTACTAAAAAGTGAAAATTAAAAAAAGACTACAAAGTGCAAAATATTTTTTTTTTCTATGTCTGTGTCCATAACGAAAAAAACTGTTACCTACCAAAGACACCGACTTCGAAAAAAAAGTTATTTTTCACTTTGTAGTGTTTTTAGTTGGTTGTCGGTAGTATTTTTTTTTGTAAGAAAGGGTTTATTAAGTTTACCAAGTGACGCAATGATTCCCGTCATACGGGTGCAGGCAGGCGGTGCTTTGATGTCCAAGTTCAACACGTGGTCCAGAGGTGTGGCAGCATGAGCTGCCAACAGCTGCTGGCCTGGTAGCACCATGGCGTCGAACTACAAAGTTATCATTATTTATTAATAAGCAAGTATGTGAGAGCGCAGTCCCATTGAGAGCTGTAAAATATTAATTCTTTCTTTTATTCTTTGCGGTACGGTAGAAGTTAGTTTATATTCCCATTTCTGTCCAACCTTTTAGATCCAATGGCGTCTTGAACTACAAAACTACGAGTTAGTTTTGTTGTAGCTTTCAATGGGACCGCGCCCTTATGGTAGAAGGTGACATTCTGTAGATTCTGTCTCATCTTGTCTCAGTGAGTATGTGTGTGAATCTGGGTGAAAGTTTTGAAGTGGCAGTTCCAGACATATTTTTTAAAGCGATTCCAATGTTTATTTATTTATCATCCCTATGACTTATACAAAAACCGGCCAAGTGCGAGTTTGACTCGCGCACAAAGGGTTCCGTCCCATTATCGTAAAAAACGGCAAAAAATCACGTTTGTTGCATGGGAGCCCACTTCAATACTTATTTTATTGTTTTTAGTATTTGTTATTATAGCGGCAACAGAAATACATCATCTGTGAAACTTTCAACTGTCTAGCTATCACGGTTCATGAGATACAGCCTGGTGACGGACGGACAGACAGAAAGATGGACCGCGGAGTCTTAGTTATAGGGTCCCGTTTTTACGCTTTGAGTACGGAACCCTGAAAATGATACATAATATAATATCACGTCCGTAATCCCCGAAGGATTGGGTAGAAGTTCATAGATAATATACCCAAATTTTGCCAGTTATGTATATGTTCTATGTAATATCTCACCCAGCCTATTGCCACCAACCGGACCCAAGTCTAGACTGCAGTCTGCTACTGAGAAATAACATATGGAAAACATTGCCCGACATGGGTATCGAACCCAGGACGTTATGCTTAGTAGTAGCACAGTATAATTATACAAACAGTATGGAAACTAAGCCAAGTTGATGAAATAATTACCTACACTCCATTGAAGCATTAGGGTTGTGTTTTTGATATTGCTTTTGTTTTGAATTTTATTATAACATTTTTGTTCCGTAGTGATCAATCAATCGAACTGAAACACAAGCTTACAAATACAGTTTAAATAGGTAATCTCATGGCTTCGTTTAATCTCAGCAAAACAGTTTAATATTAACTCATAACAACTTGTAAAACCTCCTAGATCTTTAACTTTGTCATTACGGCGTAACCTTATATAAGTTTGGCGGGTAAGTACATGAGCCGCGATTGGGCGAAAAACGTTGCGCTCGTCGGAGCTCACTCGTCTAGACGCGGCACGCACTGCTGACAGGACGCGAACTTTGCTTAGGAGTCTCGTCGGTGCGCATGTTTGTGTGAGTAAGGAAGCTACCCACTACAATAACTACTACCGTATGGAAACTACCTCCAAACGCTCGAAACGGCACTTTCGGTGGTAGTAGTGCTTGCGTCCACTGGCCCAGCGGGCCAGTTTAGTATATAATTTATAGTTTATCGCTAAATGAAGGAAGGCTGTTTGGTGTAAATGCAAACCATTAGCATAATTTTTTTTTACAAAAAAATACAACCGATTTCCAAATAGTCGGTGTTCCTGCTTTTTTTTTTCATTTTTTGACACTGACCGCAGAAATTTAAGTTATTATAAGCGAAGCAAAAGGGAGGGTTATGTTTTAACCGGTATGTTTGTATGTTCATCTGTTCCCTCATAACTTCTAATCTACTTATCATAATTTGACTAATGAGGTGTTGTTGGAAGCGTCTTGTTTGTCCACTGCTAGACTATGTAACGTTCTATCAAATTGAATATGGCGCACTCTAGGAGGCACGAAATCAAGAACAAAAAATATTTTTTCGCCTCACCCCATCATGTTTGGTATCATTGAACAGGGATTTTAAAATGAAGATAGGGTTTCGTACATCATATTTTTGTCAAGCGTACCGTTTTCGAGACATATTCCGTCAAAGTCATGAAAACTTAGTTTTTACCCGACTACAGCGTCGCAGTGTTTGTTGATCGTCGATGTAAGTTATGTATGCGTTTATGTTAATTTGTTCCCTCAGGCCCTGCAAAAACCCCAAAATACTTAAAAAAAAAAAAAACAAAAACTAAAACTCGACTACTGAAAAATCACGCTCTAAAAAGTAGGAAACAAGGAAATATATCCGTAAATGAACCGTGGTCATATGCTACTTTGCAGAATGTATTGTTTTGTTACGGTAGTTGGCATACGACCATCGCGGCATGTCCTAGAACCAAAAATTCGAAGACATGTGACATCTATCAACTCCGATGGGCTCGCGTGGTGGATTAAGGCCCATTACCTCTCTTACAGAGAGGATGCCTGTGTCCCAGCAGTGGTAACATTATAAGCCTGATGATCATGTTTTAAAAAGGTAATGGAAAACTTACTTCCGAAAGTTTAACATCAGATTCAGTTGGCCAGACCATGGTTACCTAAATTATGTTGCAATAATAATCTTAAAATAAATTCTATTAAAAAATGCACGATTCATACAAACTTCTGAATAATTATTTCATAATGTCTGTTTGACATTGACAAAGAAATGGATGTTAAAATTGGCTTCATATTTGAGGCTTGTATACTCCGTCACTCAAAGAAGGCTCAATGACATACCTAATATACACACAATATTCTTTAAAAATCTATTATTATAACTACTAATTACTATAAATTCTCTCACACGATTCATACAATAGATTGTTCTTCCCATAGATTTATTATCCCCAGAGATATTTTTAAATCACTTTATGCAAACTGCTAACATTTTATAATATTTACCAAGTCTTTATTTTAAGCGATTCGAATTTCAAAATCCAAATCCCCTTAGCGAAATCAAGGATTAGATTGTTTACAAAATTTAGGTGGGAACAGTACCATCCCAATTGGGGTAAGCAGAATGATAAACAAGTAGCAGCCGCAGCTGCCTCTAACAACGGAGACAAAAATAAATAAAAGCTCAGGTAGATAAACAGTGCCGAGTTTTATTTGTGGTGGAACCATTAGGGAAAGGAAAGATAAACGCGTCAACATAGGCGAGATGACGCTTACTGGTGTAGGGTTTTCTTTGATAAATACATCTTTTATTTGTTAAGAATTTAACTATTTATTTTAACATCAAATAGTATTTAAAAGTTGTTAAATTGATTATCCTAGAAAATAGCCGAATGTCAAATGACGTCACATCTAATGACAGTTGACGATTGGAGGGGGATTGTTCCGACACGAGGCGGGTTGAGTCATTTCGGCAGTCTTTCTTTGTAGTCTCGACGGGCTTAAAAACAATCATGTTTCCTAAGTGTTCCGAAGTGTTTAGTTTAGTGTTGACCTATGTGTATATATTGTATGGAGTTGATGGTAACTTCGTGTGAAATAGAAAGTAAATAATAGTTTAAAGTCCGAAATGTGTGTTATTGCTGAATAACCAACTAAACGTGAGTATTATTTATTATTGAGTATTTTTCTAACCACTGACCTATTTGCTTTTACTAGCTCTGTTGTCTATCTGGTGATCTATTACACAGGTGTAGGCTTTTGGGACGCGTCTTCTTCTAATGTATGTAAAGATGTTTCTAGGACTTAAAAAGGGTTCACTCTAGATAAGACTGTTTAGCTTTAATCAGATATGAATCGAATTTAAAGTTGTGGTGTCTATTTTTTCTTCGTTCAAGGCAAAACAGGACCAATTTTCCTTAATGTATGTATATTAAGGAAAATACATATTTTAAGTCAAATTTAAATATGTATTTTTAGGAAAATATGTGGGCGAAATAAGTAATTCCTACATTTTATAATATTTGAGTATCTTTTTGAGTTACTTCCTGTTTAAAAAGTTGGTGTATTGAGTACGCGCTCCTGCCCCTGATAAGCAAGCCGCGCTATAAAAGAGTGCGCAAGAGGCTTGATCGTTCAATTTACAATGATTTACAATCGGTTTGACTTCAGACTGTGAACGGTCAGTTATGTTTTGATTATTCTTGATTTATTATTAATGTGATAAATGAGATTATGTTGTGTACTGATGATTTTCGTTATTAATTTGCGTGTAATTTTTACGCAATAATATTGTAGCAAGTATTTTACTGAAATGAATATGCTGCTTTGATTTTAATATCGTCTAAATTATGCATTGGTTTTATTCCATTAAGTTTTACCCTCACATTTGCTTAAAACCTCACATTTTTATAATTACACTTTCACAAATATATATGCAATGTCAAGGGACGGCGTACCGATCCCAAAGAGTAGTAAGAATATCTACTGTTTGGAGAATTTATAGTAAAATTGCAAACAATATGCACACAAGGATTTCCTTGTGGTCTCCAATTTCTAATACTGCCGCCAATTCGTACACGTCTGATAGTATCACGGACTCCAGGGAAGCACAATCTATAAAATTCTCGTCCGCCTGATACGTAAACCTTTTGTATTCAGACTCTCACCGACTCCCAAAGGCCCACATCAAGAGTTACAATGAAATTCGCGAATCGTGATGCGAAAATATATTCAAGTCAAATATATTCTACTTTACGGTGAAAAGGTAGGGAAAATGGTAGCTTCATATTTAAAGGTGTGAAATAAGAAAAATGTTGTTACGTATTAAATGCATCATGTGACTGTTTTAAAGTTATTTGACCAAACCTTGACTAAAATCAATAATCTCAGTACTGGCTAAGAATATTAATTTATCAAAAATCCAATGATGCAGTTTTAGTTTTATGAAAATCGGACGAATCCGTCCCGTGAATTCTTTGAATGTTTTCGATATTCTTTATAGTTTTTGATTTGGCCATCCACGCCGACTTGGTAAATTCACCCTGTATATGATATTAGTACCTGGACGACCGAGCTCTGCTTGGATGAAAATCCGATATGAGACCTAGCTAGATCAATTATTCATCCCCGAAAACCCCATATTGAACATTTTTAGGTTTAACACATTAAAGGTTGAATTTTCAAAAATCCCTTCATAGTATTTCCCTACATCATAAAAAGAAGCCCTGTACAGTAAAATTCTTCAAAAAATTTTAACACCCCCTAAATCGTTTTATAAGAGTAGTTTTGAAAACTAGTAATGAAAATCTTTACTATTTACTTAGGTTAGTAATTATGCAGAGTTTCAAATAATATAAGCCCAACAAATTGCTACCTTTTCGGTGTCAGCGCCAAAATCCAAATTCGCGATTTTTCATATTATTAATTTTACGAATTCTTTAAAATACGCAGCATTACTTTTCCTAATTATAATTTTTTTTTCAAATTCTTATATTGCCGAATTCTTAGATTTCTTAACTATTTATTGTCCTAACACCAAAATTTTTCGAATGAATACAGTACGATACAAAAAGGAAAATAAACGGATAGTCATATATTTTTTATTACAAATCAAACTTAAACTTAAAATCAAAACAATTTGTTTCAGCAAAAAAAAAATTAAGATAGAAAAAGAAAGAGGTCTAGAGCAAAATAAAAACTTTATTCTACGTATGTACATGTATAAAAAGATAGGAAAAACAATTCATTCCCTTTCAAACATTTTCTTAAATAAAAAGGCCTCTGAAGATTGTTTAAAGAAGTACCAATACTGTTACTTGAACCAACATAATTTCTTTATACATTCTTCAGGTGACATTGCGCTTTTTAACAAATCATCAATTATTTTTTCGATTTTGGCATCTTTTAATATAAATTTGGATCGCCTTTTTCTATGCTCCGTATGTATTTGGTTGTTTTTAATTTTCTTTTCATAAAATGATGCCTCTTTAGAATAATAATAAAGAATAAATTGCTTCTTCATACCTTTTTATTTAAACGGCAGTGCCAATCCTCTAAAGCGTTGGTTGGCCTATGGCGTTCACTAAAACAACTCCACACATCAAAGCAAATTTTGTTCATCCACTGTTTTTCAAAATACGATACAAATTGTTTGGTTACAGTGTCATCTTCAGCTTCATTTAAAACATATAACCACCCCTCAGGATAAATTGAACGGGCATCAATGCTAGATTAGACGTTGGTCTTACAATTCGCCTGTGTTTTTTATTTACTAGCATACCAATTTTATCTGCATTCCTTCAAATTGCTTTTGTGAAATGGTAAAAGCATCCTTTCACACGTACTTCTGGGTAAATAGTCTTGACAGCGTTTATAATAGCAGTTTCCCAGTCACTTTTGAAAAAACGTATATAAACCTGGAATTTTTCTTTTAAAATTCGAAATACTTCTACATAGGTACTCGCTTTTTTGTTTGACAATAAGCAAAAAAAAATTGGTATTATAGAGGTAACCTCTCTGGTGCTGCCAATGTCGATGTGGATTGAGAATAATTGCTCAAATGGTTTAGGCACTCTTCGAAAAGTACCATCGGATAAATACAGATCTGTATGCTTAATCAATTTTAAAGATCCTGGGCTTCCAAAAATGAATATTTTATTTTCTCCTTCTCCCTCATGTAAGAAAAAATCTTTCTTTAAAATTTTCGGAATTTCCACCTCTTCACATGTTCGGTTTTAAAAGCGCATTTAGATATGTTAAAAACATTCTTACGTGTCGAGTACAAAGAGTCCTTTATTGATGAAAAAGGTGGTACTTCACAGTTATTACTTGAATCGGAATCATTTTCAAATTCCTCCATGCAACTCTCGTAAATTTCAGGAACTGATTTCCACTCAGTACGGCATCGTTTTTTGCAGGTGTCTATAGCATCAGTGATTTTTTTGGTAGAAGCCATGACTCGGTTGCAAGGAATAGTTAGCAATTTTCCTTTGCTATACACTTTTATTTTACAACAATGATTTGACTTTGACTTGTGACTTTTTTATTATCTTTGCGATCGTGACACATAATTCCATTCAAAGAGTTTATTATGTATTAAAAGTTGAATTATGTGTGGAACAAAATCTGTTACTAAGTTTTTATTGTGATTGTACATAAATATGGGCAATACAGAATGTGGAATATTATGGGACATGTAATTTTGAGAAAGTGTAAATAAATGAATATGAAAAATTTAGAATATGTAAAAATAAGAATTCGGAAAAATAAGAATATGAAGGAATAAGAAATTGGACAATTTAGACTTCGGAAAACAACGCCGACATCACCTTTTCACCTCCTTAGTGGTAGAATTTCCAAAAACCAAAAAATACAAGAATCAACCAAAAGCATTAATTTTACGTGCGTAGAAGTTTCACACAAACTTTCAATCCCCCTTTTACCCCCTTACGGGTAGTATTTCCAAAAACCAATAAATACATGAATTTTTTTATCAATCAACAGCGTAAACCTAAAATTTTACGTGTCCAACTTATATAGTAAGTAACAACTTTACTTGAATCTAGTGTTATATTATCTATGCCTGAATATTTTTCTCTTTTTCTACATATGTCTTCAGTCAGTCGTGATCATTGGGATATTCCAAGAGTATGGGTTTGAATAGAAAAAGCAATGAAATCTTTTTTGTAAGGATTTTAATAATTAAATAAATAAATTTAAAAAAACCTATACGATACAATACCTACTAGAGAAAAGGGTCAACTATAGAATGTTGTAATTTTACAAATTTTCTTCAACCTTTTCGGTTTCTGCTTCAGCTCCATCTTTGACCTTTTAATTTTCTTCTTTAGATTCCTTCTGGTCTGTTTCTGTGACTTCTTCAGTCTCCTTCTCTTTACTAACTTTAATTTTTGCTACCGTTTCACTAATCACTTTTGAAGTTACTGTTTTCTTTCTTCTTAGAGATGGTTCAGCAAATGTATTTACATCAAAATCATGATAAGACTCCGGACATCTGAAAAAGTATAATTACATTGTTAACTAGTATGAGTACAGTTCTTGTCTTGACCGCTTTTGACTCAAGTATAATGTACAAAACATGAATGTGAGTGTTTGTGTTTATACTAAAAAAATAATGGTCGCATATAATGCTAACTGGGATAATTAATTATCATTTCAGCCGAATGACGTCCAATGCTGGACATAGGCCTCCCATGCGTCGCCACATAGATCGGTTCTGTGCATCTCACATCCACCGGATTCCTGCAGCCTCAACCAGCTCAACGGTCCACCTAGAGGGAGGCTTCCAACGTTGCGTCTCCCGGGTCGCAGTCGCCACTCGTAACTTTTCGGCCCCTCCGTTCTGCGAGCAATGTGCCCTGCCCACCGCCACTTCACTTTGGGACTCTTCCGGCTACGTCATTAACCCTGGTTCTCCTGCGGATATCTTCATTTCTGGTTAATTAGTTACAAGGATGATTATTAGGTTTTACTAATAGTTCTTCCCAATGCAACAACGAAGCAATATTTAAAAAAATCCATAAAATGTTGTCGCTGTAGGTTCTGCTTTCTAAGTTTCTATTTTTGAAGAGCTGATCACTTACTCTATTCTGGTCCTCTTGTTCTTTTCAGTGACAGTCCATATCCGAACAGCATCACAAAAGGAGCTTTCTTCAGTTGCCTTTTCCAGAGAAATGTAAGTTTGACCGCAATCGATCCAGTTTTGCTCCACTGCGTATTGCAGTGCGAAGGTTACTCGGGCTTGCACAGTGTTAAACCATACCCGACGAGGAGGACCTAATAGTAATAAAGTGTTTTAAATCTATATAATCAAAACGTAAGGGGAATATTAAAACTACAGTAGTCAATTGTTTGCTAGTCAACACTTAATTGCTGTGTCATCATTAGATTTACTGTCAATTGCACGTCCCGTTACGACAAGGTCTATTTTTCTTAAGTTTAGTTAGATAGTTTTAATTTTAGTTGGGTTAGATAGTTTTAATTTTAGTTTCAGACCAGAGGGATGCATACAGTGGAGGAACAGACATCCCACTCCTTTACATTTCATCACTCCGGCAGAACATCTGCCACCTGTACATGAATGCAGTGACCAATCTGGAAGTCTGTAAACCGATTACGGACGCAGTTTGGGCAAAGCAGAAACAATCTGAACACATGGGCATCCTTGATTCATTTTGAACACAGTGCAAGTGTGAAGCCCTTTCACAGGATGTGCGACTCCTACTTTCTTGCCCAGCATCCATGTCATGCATTTATGTATTGGAATGTCAGTTTCTGTGATAACTTCCCAACACAACTTTTCGTGAGTTAAACGAAGCCAATGACAGAGTTGTCCAAGTGGTTACATTCCGAGCAGACAAAATTGAGTCTAATCAACACGTAAAGAAGCAGAAAAAGTAAATTTCCAATTGACAAGCAATTGTGTCAATAGCGGAGAAGCAATTACGAGGTCAACCATACCTCAACATATGAATAGTATCTATATAATACATATTACAGGCAGTAAAAGAGAACACTCTAACAATACCTTTATACAAAAGTGGTACAACACTTCTGTACATTTTCAGTAGCCTTATAGTCTTGATTTTGGTGCTGACGCCGATGATAATGCTGTTAGGTCCCAAGCCGTTCAGGAGGTAGGCAGTACGACCACTGACAGTAGGGATTATTATAACACGAGCATTGGTCTGGTTGGCAACGACTGCGCAAGACATGGCACTCGCTTCGGCTGCGTTCATTGGAATTTTGAGCTGAAAATTTTTGGCTTTTGAGGATTGAGATACCCAATGCTCATGAGAATTATTAAGACAAAATTGATTGAACGGGCTGTAAAAAAGAATGATTTGAAAGTATATTTATTTCAAATGAAGAATACAAGTGGAGCTATCGGTTCCACTTAGAATTTGTTTTGTCCCTAGCTGACATTTTGTACCCCGCGTGAATAAAATACAAATTGACAATTGGAAAACATGTAAAAACAATACTTTGAAACCTTCCTTACCTGAGCTACTCTGTGCCAAAACTCAGTCTTGTCCGCACAAACAGGTTCCACGCTTGCGCATACTTCATTCATCATCTTTATAGCAAAGCTCAAATTATGAATATCGTTACATTCATTGAGGATGAAGCCTGAAGCACCTTGCAGTATAGCGTTAGTCACATCAGATATTTCCCTACTGCTAATTTGGCCCGTCAAAAGAGTTTCTTTATATATTTCACCTGATATGTAAAATGGTTTGCCAGCCTGACGAAAAAACGAAAAAATAAATGATCTGTATCGTGTTCCCACAGTGTTATCAGTTTAGGATATTATGGATACCTCAAGACATTTTCCTGCTATGTGCTTTTGTATACAATACATGCGATTATATAATGATGGTTCCACTTCATAAGGCAGAAACTCTCGTGTAAGCAAAATGCCGTCGGATTCCTAAAAAAAAGTTTAGTTTGAATATGTGTGACCAAAAACAAAACAAACCAACTCCATAATTGCTAGATGTTCACAAATCTGAAAGCCCAGGATCACGGCCCACCCACATTGTACCCCACATTATAGTTTATTGCGACCTGAATCTTACCTGGATTAAATCGTCTAGGTTCATTAATCCTTCTTGGGTAGATATCCCAGCAACAAGCATAGGCCTTTTTACTAAATTATGCATGAAATATTTCTTTATGTTCAAGATTGTATCGACTTTTCGTGGATAGGCGATTATAATCATGTTCACCTGAAAACCATTATTTATTATCATTGGTGTTTTTATTTAAAGTAGTATTAATTATTGTCATTCCCAAATATTCATACTTGATATTCCACGGCGAATTGTAAAAGCTGTAAATCCTTGTGCGATAAAGTATATGGATGACTTCGTATACAACCCCTCAAGCAGACGTAGGCCATATTTACCAAGTAACCACCTTTAATTACAGTACATTTAAGTGACTTCTCGTCTTTCGCTGTGCATACTAGAATTATTTCATCTTCAGTGATATTAAGTTCCATTCCTATTTTAACATCGGTTGTTAAATAAGGATAATCAATAAATATTATGTTTTTATTGCATGATTCAAATAATTTTATGTCAGTAGTCAGAGTTACTTCTGAATTAGTATCTATTAATATTTTATTTACGTCCTGAAAAATAATGACAAATAAATAAGGTCAGAACACAATTAACTTTTAAAAATAATTCGCTTATTGCCACAACTACAGACTGATTATTTTTCTTATTTCTGTGAGACAGATAATACTTGACTTGTGTACTCAAATTCAATTATAAATCTTCAAAACTAATTACCTCTTCAAGAAGTCCAGTTTGTGTTATACATGTCTTCAATTCAATACAGGTGGCACACGGCCATTCGTTGAGGATACCATGCTTTTTAGCCAAAAATTTTGTAGCTTTATCTATTCTGCTGATTATTTTTACTCTGTCCTCTGTAGTGCAATGAGACGTTTTCAATCTTACCACATTCATTCCCTTTTCCATCAATTTTTGAAAATCGACTTGTTGTATTTGCGGATCGGCTGAAAGAAAGTTTACAAAACAATATCAATAACAACAACAACAGCTACAGTCAGTAATAGCTGTCACCTGACCCACCCTGCCGTTAGCTGACCCACTAAAAGTTCTGCGATTAGCAGTTGATAAGTGTTAATTGATACGTATGAGCTAATCGAACTAGAACGACTTGTTCAATTTTTTTTTTTTGTGAAATTTGTTAGGCGGAATGAAGTTCACCGGGTAGCAGCTAGTATTAAATAATCCTTAATGTTACAAGCAGTGGGTTCAAATTCGTTTGTTTTTAGGGTGGGCCAGGTTAACAACTATTTCCGACTGTACTTGCAAATTTCACTGCTCAGGTTCGACGATGAAACGACTTATAAACTGAGCCACATCAACGATCTATATGACATCAACTTCATGGATGTTTTGCTAACTAAAGTAATTGAAACAGTCACCTTAACTTACTAGAAATTCGGTCTACAAACGCGAAGTAGGTTGCAAAACAAGAGTTGCAATCCCTCAGCAACTCATCAAATGATATCTGGATTTGTTTCTACTAGTAGAAAGTGTAGCAAAAAAAACTGAATTATTAATATTCAGAACCCTACTTGTAATTGTTTAAGATCAAAGAGTAGAGCACGGTATGCTTTTCTTGCATTCATTGCTTCATATGTTCAAAAATCCGTCTATTCGACAGCGTATAACACGCAATGACTTATAAAAATGAAAGGGAAGGAGTGTAATAACAGTAATAACAGATAAACAATTAGGATGCAGGACTGCAGCTGATAGAAAGTAGAATTGACTATAATTAAATATAGTCCCGGCACTTGTGGCACGTTGCACGTGCACAATAACAGCTCAGAAGTAGGGAAATGTTCTAGATAAACTGGACAATATCTTCCTAAGGAGTGAAACTTTTCGCTTACAAAAAAAGTTAATTCAAAATGTCAAAAAACCAGACTGCTTAGGAAGCGAACTAAAAAGACGTAAACAAGAAGAAAATGATGCTGTGCAGTCGGAGGATACATATTCGCGAGCTGGCTGGCCAAAACCAGATGTATCATTCCATTAATACATTTTTTTTTCGAATTAGGTAAATTTATATGCATTATATACATTTGTATTCATTTTTTTTTTAAATCATCTCTTAAAACTCTTTATTTTCATACCCTACACGATGGGTTAAGAAGAAAAAGAAATTGGACTCCCACAACATGGCGCCCAAAATCCGTCATTTTTAAATTTTACAATTTTATTGTAGCCAGTGGCAATTGCAAGGTTAAGACGAATCGATTGACGTAAAAATCATCAAAATCGGCCAACGCGCTTGGTCTTTAGAACGCCACATAGGAACAAACATACATACATAGACTGATAAACACATTAGCCTCCTTCGGCAGTCGGTTAAAGGTAAAAAGTTAGTTAAATGTTGATGAAAGTTATGGCAAGCTAAGCTAGCTAGCTAATATAAGCGTCTGGTGAACTTGCATTGTTTTCGGCACTTGGTCAGTAGAATTTTATGCCAGTAGCTTCAAGGCTTTTGTGGCAGAGATACCATTATTTTGCCAATAGGTATCACGTTGCATATTGCGTACGGCACTCTTATAGTCTCCATCTAATATCGAAATATTCCATCAAACGATGGCGTTTAATCAGAGGGTAATCCCCCTCTTGGCATGTTTTTTTTATGTGATAAGGCTACCACATAAAAATTCAAAAAATTTGTTAAAGGTGCGACGTGTGTGCTTGAGCCGCAAACATGTTTGTTTTATTCCAAAGAACATTATGTGTAAATATCATTATGCGTTTATAACATAATGCTTTATAAGGTTATGCATCATTATTTATATGCCAACAGTATTTATTCCAATATACATTATGGCAAAGCATTTATGCCTAATAACATTATGCTATATTTCGATTTGCCAATGAAATTATGGGAATATTTTGTATGCTTATCATTAGAGTATGCTTTAAAATAAGGCAGAGCTGTTTACCAATTGTTACAATAACAAGAGATCTTCTGCGTGCGTAGGTCATGCCTGACACATATTTAGGATTAGTAATGTCGATGTCTTGGAACTCAAACGTATCTCCAAGCGTATCCATTATAATTAGTCTTCGACAGACAAAACAAACAAATTAATCTGAAAATATATTAGTTTACGGCACAAAGTAAGACTTTCAAAAATATTTAATACTTCGTTTTAAACTGACGTTTATTTGTCATGTACCTGTCTTGGTTCGGTTGTTACCAAAAACTTTAGACTTCGCAGTAAGAAGTATAAGGTCTTTGATTGTTTCCAATGTTGGCTCATAGATTTGGGTTGTGAAAAAGAAGGTTTCTATCTATGCTAATAATCACTTTGGTCTCTCAAATCTTCTTTCTGGTTGTTTTAAGATACCCTTAGCCCCACTAGTAGGAATAACTTAACTCGTAGTTAGTTGCTAACACCAGGTTAAATTGACAGTTTCTCATACAATATTTTCAACTTCGAGGTAAGCTTTTCGTGCAAGTTGGCCTTAAGATTGCGTTTCCTTGTAAAATATCGTTCGTATTTTATATATGATTTTCGCAGTTATATATTATGGTTTTGAATGAACTGTATATTTTTGGACAGTTTCAAAATAATACATAAACTCACGCTGTTTCCCTATGGGGTAGGCAGAAGCTACAGTACGCTATCTGCTACGATCTTTTTTTCAAAATAATATCCATTGTAAAAAGTTAAGACTACCCACCAAAAACAAAGCATCGTAACAAGAAAATTTCATGAAAATGCTGACAAACATTGTCAACGTTTCTCGGCCATTCTTTTCTTATTTGCACAGTTAGCGGCAAGCTAATGGACAAACAAGGGTCGCGCCAATGTTGATTTTCAGTTAGACCGCGCAAGAACGCTTGTATCTTACAAGATTTATTTACGTGGCAGGCGTCTGCTTGGATGTATAACTTCCTCCGGCATGTTGAAATAAGAAAGTATGGGTTACACTCCAAACAAATTGGTCTAAGTTTTTTTAAAGTGTTTTGAGGAGTAGCATGTTTCATTGGTTTGAGTATCATTATACAGTTGCTTGTAATTATTTAGCTTAGCTTTTGACGCTTAGGAGATGTCTATTGTATGTAGTTGTATCTCTATAATACGATTTCTCTATCGAAAGCGAGACATACCCATATCTCTACAAAAACCTCGCTGCCTAAATAATGGGCTTAGTAGAATAATACTTTAATTTCATAAGACTGCGACCCTTCTTTTGGTAAACAATAGCTACAATGATCACTGAAAGAATATACATGGAGTTCTAATCATGTCATCAGACAAGACTACACATCAACAGTTGACTGAAATAAGGCAGGATGATGAAATAATAAAGCAAATAAATACCTATTTAATAAAATATTACCATGCCATAATTGTACTAAAAAATTTTTTTTCATTTTTTCATCATTGGTCACAAAATTAGTATGGCGTTCGCACTCGCTCATATTCATCATATCAGCCGAAAGACGTCCACTGCTGGACATAGGCCTCCTCCAAGCGTCGCCACATTAATCGATCCCGTGCATCTCGAACCTAGCGGATCCCCGCAAACTTCACCAGGTCATCGGTCCACCTGATAGGGCCTTCCAACGCAACGTGTTCCGGTTCGCGGTCACGGTTAACATGTCGGTTAACCCTGGTTCTCTTGCAGATTTCTACATTTCTTATTCGATCACTCAAGGAAATTCCGAGCATAGCCCTCGCCATTGTCCTTTGCCTGTAAGCTTTCTTATGAGGCCCATTGTGAGCGACCACGTCTCAGAGCCATTTATGTCATCACTGGCAACACACACCCATATAAGCTAAACTGTCTACGACGATGTACCGAATCCTCAGAAAATTCCACTATAATTGCGTGTAATGTCTTAATTCCTAAAATTATAATTATTAAAAAAGTAATTTTATAATGATTAGATTAGATGTAGCCGGATTTCAAATTTGGAGTCTTGTATATAATCTACTTAAGATAAATTTACTAACAAGAAAGTACATACTACTGCATTTTTTTAACATTTTAAAGAGTAATTGCTCTTGTAGGTAATCGTATCGAGTGTTGTCCTACTATTTCAAACTTTTCTTTCAGTTGTAAATAAACTAAATCATAAGAAATAAATTTTAGCAGGTTACGTTCTGTAGTTTATTTGTACCATGGGAAAAAGGCTTGCTGTATTTTATCAGTCTTTTAATGTTTCTACTGCTGGGATAATAATCTCTTCTCTATGAGAGGCAATGGGCCATAAGCTACCGCGCGGGACCAGTACGATTGGTAGATGTCACTAGTCTTCAAATTGTGGGACTTGCCGGTTTCCTCACGATGTTTTCCTTCAACGTTTTAAGAGCAGTGGTGATCAAATAATTTACACAAAGTAAAGCTCCTGCTTGGGTAGACCAATTTCATCTAAGAATCTTGAACCAATCAAAATAATCATTTCGTATCACAACTACTTTTTAAACTAGTATCATTTTTATAACGAAACTTTCAAAAATATCCACTTTACAACTTAGAAAAAAAAACATTAGAAAAGTTTGATTACAAAGGGTGACTTCGGATCCTTTTTTGTCCCATAACTGAACGATACTCCTAGAGGAATAAACGGTTGGATATCATCGGGATCTGTAAAAGTTTGGAGCCCTAGGGAGGTGCGGGCAAGTCCTGTCTCCATCTTATATTGTCCAAGTTGTATTTAGTTTTATATGAGTAGTTTTCTTCTTGGTTGCAAGCTATCAAATGGGAAGGTAAAATGGTTTGTTAAGATTAGTAGTTTTCGTTTAGTTTTGTATATCGATAGGATTTTCTGTTACGAGAAGAAAATGAGTTTATTCACTGTTACATAGAGACTTTGAGTCTATCCATTTGGTACGTTTGCACAGCAATTTTCATGATTAAATATGTAATTAATATTAACTTCCTGGTTCCTGGAAAGAAAACGATATTTTTTATTCGAGGTGAGGACAAAAGGTGGAAAATAAAAGGGAAACGTTAAATACCTAGGAAACAATGCCTTTTTCAGGTGTATACCGTTACTGTTTTTATTAATAAAGTACTGTTAAAATTATGAAAACATTGTTCAATAGAGTCATGTAGGTCAGAAAGTTGGTTTTAAATATTCCGTTTGATCCATTGTTTTCACAGAAATATTGAAACAATTCAATATTTAACTACACCTGACTTTTATTATATTTTTGAATTTAAATGAAGAAAAAATCAATTAATTATGTTTACTGAAGCTTTCATTTCGATTTTTTCTGCAAACAAATCGGCCTCGTCGAAGTAAAGGGAAAATGTTGACAAAATACCCCTCGGGGAATTGAAAAATTGTGGCTCGTCTGTGCATTTCAATTGGCTTAAAATTGAAATATTTTTTTACAATTTTACAAAAATAAGACCCAAAGAAATATTAACTCAATTTATGGACGTAAACTAAACATATTTTTAGTGTACCTTAAATTAAGAAAAATTATAACATACTGACAAAGGAATAATGGAATGCTAAAATTCCTTTAAAATAATTTCTTTTTAGTAGGTTGATATATATATAGTTTATATGATTGATTAACAGCTGAGTATTATAAACCATAGCCGGAGTAGATACCAAATATACTCACCCATATTGCCAGTGAAAAAAAAACCTATTAAAACTGTTCTTTCTCACACAAAAACCGTAACTGTGACAAAGGTTGGCAAACCATTCCGAATAGGCGACCACGCTATCCGTCCGGGACAGACCATCTACATAGCATATAAAATATTTGCAGGGGTTTTCACATGGACAGACAGGGCTTTCAATCAGCTGGTGACAGCTAGATTGAATCCAATATGGACTGAAACCGACGGAATAACAGTAATTGACGGCCAGTGAATTCTTTTCAATGGTAAAATAATCGTTCTTTAAATAAAATTGTGAAATGGATATTGTGAGACCAGTTTGGAAGAGATATTATTGTATACAGTATTTGATTAATATTTTACTATAGGTAAGGTAATAAGGTGCATAAACGGTGTAGGTATAGCCTTTTTTAGTGTAATCAATATCAACTGTATTCGTCGTTTAAGTATTGGGAACCATCTCTTTTAGGAAATGTCACTTTTGAAGGCTATTGGTGATTTCTGATAAAAGTTGCATCGCTGGAATTGTACAAAAGCATGCTAACATGTAGTGTCCACAATTGTCCGAAAGAAGAAGGAGGCGTAGGATTGAAAATGAAGAGAAAAGTCGATTTAAAAAACTTTAAATTCCGAGTTTGTTTTGGTGTTTCTTTTGAATAGTCAGTTAGGAAATACCGGCCTGGTAAGGGCTGATTTCTGAATTGAGTATTTGACACAGACATAAATCTAACTAGATAACGCAAGTCCAAACTCTATCTGTATGAAAACCAAGTGTGCCACGTTTTCACAAACAATTTAAAACTAATTTACTTACCAACGAAAGAAAACATTACCAATGGTTCGGCCAACTTTTTCTATACAGTTTTTACTCTCAATATGGTATATAAAGGCATTTTTTTTAGATTTAGGTTGATTTCCGGTGCCGATAATGTTAAATAAAAAGCTCAAATTACGATCATTGATCATAATTTTACTTCGTTTTTTGACACACGTAGTACATACATTTGCGTCATCTACTATAATTTATATAACATGAAATAAAAACGTGTCGGAGGATTTTTGATTATTTTTATTTTATTTGTTTATCTAGTAGTAGACACGCTTCGATCGACAATCAATTGAACAAGTTATTATGCCACGATATCTTGCGAAAACACCCCGATTAAAACAATAAAACGCCCATAACTTTTGAACGGCTGAACCGATTCTCATCAAACATTACTAAAAACATTTCGATAAAGTCACCTTACAAACAAAAAAAAAAACGATACCAAAATCGGTTCATCCGTTTAGGAGCTATGATGCCACAGACATATACACAAATACGAACACACAGGTACACACGTCAAACTTTTAACACCCCTCTTTTTCCGTCGGGGATTAAAAAATAGATACGACTGAGCGTACACAAAATTAAATGGAACCTCAGAGATTGTGGCACCCAAAAGTAACTTTCATAAACTAACGGGGAGTGTACACTGTACGTAATTCAGTTACATCGCAGAAATAGGTCAGAAGGATGTGACAGCAGCCTAACGTAAGGCCGTAATGGAGTTGTGCACTTAGCCCGCTAATGTGTTCTGAGAATATTTATTTGTATTGACGCCTATTGGCTAATGTCCCTGGTAAAGTATTGGTTGGAGCATCCTTTAGTTAGGATAAAAGTTTGTGTTACTCTTGTTAGTAAGTGATTTTACCTGAGTTAGGTTGTGCTTCCAAAGTCATCATTATTTCTTCTTGTCTTGTATTATAATCGTCATCATATAGTCATCCCTTTTCTAGACATACACATAACAATATGTTTCAGGCAGTCCATTTATCAAAATCAAAAATCACTTATTTAAATTATTATTATACTGAGAATCAGAGAATCAATCTCTATTAATGTCAAAAATATGGCATGTATCTAATACTAGCCTTTGCACACGGCTTTGCTCCCGTGGCCGATCTTACAGGATAGCTTATTATTAGTAAAAAAAAAAAAAAAAAGTAATCGGATCAGTACCGACTTCTAGAAGTGACTTCTTCCGAACTAGCAAACAATATTTCCATTTTATATCATTGGTTTGAATTTGCATGAGAAGCACAGTCTCTTCGATGAAGTCTCTCTAGCTAGGAGACCTTTTCATTAAAGAAAACAATGGATTTTTGTAGTCATAGCACTAGGTCGTCACTATTTCCCAGGTGTTGCACCCTGCAGCGCTTCCTTCGCAACGATGTTGCATAAATAATATTAAAACAAACTAGGTATTAGCACGGAGTCTCAGCGCTAACAAAGAAAATTTGGTTCAAATAAATGTCACTAGATGGCGCGATATGTTATTGAATTGTGTGTAAAATTAACATTTTCTAGAATTGATCATAGAAATTGTTTGTTACTGTTTAAACAACTCGTCTTAGCACAAAACTATAGAATATTGGCCTCATAATTCTCATTTCAAAGATTATTTGAACGGATCATTTAACATTGATTCCAATAGATGGCGCGGTTTTAAATATCTGAGGCATGCCACTTAATTTTTGAAATTTGTATTATAACACATTTTGGTACAATTAAACTGTAAAAACATGCAATAAAATACTATTAAACAAATCGTCACTGTATTTATAGAAAAAAAACAGTCACAAACCGAGAAAATCCTTTTACTTGAAAGTCACTGCTAACACCATCTATAGCCGTGGAACAGAACCGAACGCGATCAAAGTACTTATAAAAATAAGCAGAATAATCAGACGAAAAACGCTAGTTACGTCGGCAAGGTTTCTTTGTATGGGATGACAGATGCCTCAATCTGTATGCTTGTATTATATTATCTGAATAGATATGTAAAATAAGTTTTTGCCAACAGCTTCATGCGCGTGAAACCGAATACTATCCTACGGAAACATATTATCTACCGGGCAAAAGTGTCCTATGCCTTAACCCAAGCCATGTACCTTTATCCGTACAGCCATTGTGTTGTGATTGATTAACATATACTAAGAATTTCACATTAATAATATTAGTATGAATTTGGATTTTACATCTAGTTATTCACTTCCATAGTATTATCAAGGGAATAACTTTCCCGTCACGATAAAGTTCTTAAGAGCAGTTCCCGGTACGAGTATCAACGTACAACAGACAATCGAGCTAACGGGTCTAAAGGTTTAGTGCCAAACTTGTACTGACGACCTTGTGTTTGAACGTATACAGTAATTAAAACTTCAAGGGTTGGTTATGGTCTTGCCCTTGCTTTGTATATGGAAGTGGCCTCTGTGCATTAGGTAGATACACTTCCTGGCTTAAACAAAATGGGGTTTGTTTTAAGTTTTAGAATGAGGTTTCGACATGCGGCCGTACCATCACATGTTAAAACTATCATGACTGTAAAAAAGGTACAGATATATACAAGTCATATACATCTACCACTTACGCATATATTTAGCAATAACCTTGCTCTAAGACCGTATGGTAACTCCCATGGGCGTATTTTTTATCGTTCCATTTTGTTATTGTTTTTACTACTTATGTATAGATACATAAACTTTTACCCATGGCGATGGATAGAAACTACAGCACGCTACCTACTATGTTACTAACATACTCCTTTTGCTTCATTTATGTTCATATGTATATCTGCTCATACAAACACACAAACCCAAACCAGTTGTGAATACTACGCACTTGACCTTTCTGAAGAATGTCACCAACAAGGAATGTACATGTTCTTCTAGGGCCTCCCTTCCGGTGACTTTTGTTTTAAGATCAAAAGGATGTTGGGGCTTATTCTTCTTAAATTATGATTCTTTAAGACAATATGATGTGTATGCGGAGTTCATATTTACTCGCTTAAATTACCTCGGATATTTCGTGTACCAAAATCAAGCCCAAATCTTTAGTACCTACAAAATGCCTAAACATACAAAGACCTCGTTTGATTAGCGAAAATTATTAAATGAAAACCCAAACATTGAAACTTACAAACCCCAATTATCACAGCAAACATTTAGGAAAATTGAAATTGAATTTGGAACACTGTCGAATCAATGCAACTTTATTCTAATGTTCCGTTGGTTGTTAACCAATTAAACAATTGCATAACTGGATTGTTCGGTTGAAGGGAATGGATTTTGAGTTTGGAACAGTATGGCGTCGCAACCGTTACATTCAAACTTGCATCGTTCGTTTTGACTCGTTATCACGATTCATTATGCAACGGGTTGTTAGTTTGCGTCTGGGCAATGTTAGGGAAAGTTACTAGAGACAATATAAATTTAAATAAATTGCCACCATATTGCGATAAGAAAATAAGTAGTGCAATTATCCCAAGCGATAGTCTCATGGTAAGCCTATAGTTTAAACTGTGTTCACGTTTTTTCAGCTCATTCCGAAAATACATCTGTCTTTGTTAGAAAGTGATAAATATTTTTGGAGTATCAAAGACGAACAAATATTTTCTTAAAGATATATTTGTCTTGGAGGTAAATTTAAGTCCTGTAATAACCACTTTAATTTTCAGTTTCCACGTGTCACTTGGGCTGCCATTGCATACCGTTATGTAGATCGCTATATCAAAATCATATGATTGTAACTGTAGATAGCTACATGATAAAAATATGTTATCTGGGTCGTCACTTGTTCATTATATGACACTCTCTGAAGTCGATTTCAGCCACAGTAAAAATCTTGTGCAGTAAGTCAATTTATCATTTTACTTTGCTGTTGTTACGGCGGTTTGAGAAACCTCATTGAACTTTGTGGCTATTATAAAGGAAATCAACCACTTTCCTTGGAGCTTTGGTATCGACGTTAAGTTCTTTGTACAGCAATTGAACAGCAACAAAACGAAGTCAATATAAACCTTAATGTACAAGAATAATCACAGAATCAATTTGCTTTTAATAACTAGTGGGATTGTCTATATAACTTGATCCAAGTATTGATATAAAACGGCTCTTTTTTGTAATTAATATCAAGACAAAATGCATTTCGTAACTTATTGGGTACAACTTAACATAATTTTAAATCAACTATGTTTTAGGGCAATCTGCAGAACCTATTTTTTGTCGATTTGGTTGATCACTTTTGGACTATATTTGAAGGGTCTGGCAATGGTCGTTGAAAAAAGCGGAAAATTATTTACGGATTCAAACCCGGGCCATGAGTTGTCAGGCCTTAGTATGGGGAAGACGGAGATTGAATGCCTACTTTGATGGTCAAAGCCAACTCATGTGGCGCGAGAGCTGGTGATTCTTCAAACTCCAAAATGGTGGCTAAGGCTTTCTGCTTATTCATGTTCAAACGCCACTTCACCACAGTTTATATATCTTCTAGAATCCAACTAATGGGATGCATCAGCCTTCAGCCATGTGGCATGAAGAGCTGGCGGTGAGAAGTCCTTTCACGGTCAAGGTTTAATTCGCTCTGAATGTCCGGGGTAAAGGCGTACATAATGGAGCCGGAAAGGGAAGGGAGATGTCAAATGCGACGAATTTGGTTATTGCCTTATGACCTGACTCAAGAGAGGTCAGATAAATTAATTTTATTTCTTATTATTATTTTCCTTCATGACGTTTTGCATTCCTTACCTCATAGATCATAATTTGATAGTTCTTTTGACGATCCTAAATCAAACTGTTGCAGCAGTCTAATTAAAAGCCTTTTTGTTACACGCTATTTTCATATGATTGATGTAAAAGGTCGCAATCCATCATAGTTATTTAGAAATGGATAAATACAATAGCTACAACTGAATAACGCTATTAGCTAAGGAGTATAATAATAATATAAAGAATAGACCAAAATGAGTGTCTCATTTTGGTCTATTTAAAGAAGAAAACGGTTGCCCTAGCTAGTTGCCCACTTTTTTATCGATATCATCACACTCAAAGTGTTCCAGAGTTTTCTTACTGATATCCCAGCTACAGTGCCACGACGACGCCTCTTAAGTTTCTACGTCGAAATTGCTATTAGAGAGATTCGCGCCTAATGGACGCGTAATTGGCTGCTTCGCAAACTAATGGACAATTATGGCGATAGACGTACATTTTACGAGAATTATAATATGGTTACGTTGCCTTTATTATATGCTGATATCGATAAGTCAAGGTGTGTAGTCGAGTTTTAAAGGTCAGGAGATGAAAGGTCATTTGAACATAAATTAGTTACAGCGGTTTATGTTAATATTTAGTGAGCATTCCTACAAAGACATTTAAATATAAATCCTACTTACCATGCATAATGATCGTGTCAGGGTCGTGGATCTACCAAGGTACGACACAAACTATCAAAGCACGGTGAATCGGTGTCTATGGAACTCGTTAGTGACACGGTAGATACAATGGTACTCATTTATCACTAAGTATAAATCCAATTAAGCAAAACTGTTTATCTTCACAAAAGCGGTTCCATATTCGTGGGTATATCCTATTTATCCCGGAAGCGTTTATAACTTAGTTAATCGAATTAAACTTGTTAAATGTATCTTGGAGATCGATTTTTTAAAAATTCTTTGAATAAAACGTTACCAGTAAGTCAGTAGGTCTACAGTTTTAGAAAAAATCTGTAATTATAATTTGATTTTAGCTGTACGTTTGGTCAATATACTGGCTTTAAACTCACGAAGAAAGAGTCAAGCGGCGACAGTTGAATGGCGTCGTCGAAAAAAATATTTTATAAGTACTTACAACTTTGCCTCGTTAATCAATGCGTTGCGATCGCTACTCCTCAGTACGGGGTCTCGGGATTGATTTCCTGGCCGAGCAAAGATTTTTTTCTATCTTTAATTTCAAAGTACCAGCCCTGAAAGACCTTTACGAGGGAAATATTAACGTTGTCGACGTGTCTAAATTTCGAAGAAGAAGAAGAAGTATTGTAGTCACAGCGGATCTTTATGTCTCTGAAGTTGCTCATTAGACCCAGCGCAGTAGCTATTTTTGTGTCAATATAGAAGTAGAAGATATCATTGTTAATTGCCTCTTTCACTCCCTTACGTTTGTCGCATCGTCCTATCTCGCTTACTCTATGCAGTATATCTTATGACACACTGTTTCTTGCGCAATGATTAGCAGAGCCAACTACAGAGACACAAAGATACGCTATAACTACTGTACCAGCCCGGAGTATGGATTTGTTGGCATGTTACTATAATATAACTGTTGATGCAATTTAGTTACACCACTGCCTAACTCTTCGATGAATACAGCCTGATACACTCGTATTATGTTATTCCATAAACCACCTTCTTTTACCGTAACAATAACAAATCTTTACCCGCAGCAGATCAATAAAAATCTCAGCAAACTCAATACCTAAACGAGTAGAATCAGTGACGCTGGTCAATATTGCCTGGCACTCAAGTGTCCCTGATGCGTGAACTCTGTGGATTTCCGATAGAAGAAGTCGAGAGCTCTGTCCATACGGTGAGGATAGCGGCCATGTTTGCTAATCTCAGTGTGTGCCGATTATCCGTCATATTTGATCTGCTCTGCTTCTGTACACTGTCCGTTGTTAGATGTCGAGATATGAGTGTGTCAGTGGGTGTATTTGGGTCTTATGTGATGTTTGTTATGTTTAGTTTCATTTAAGGTGAATAAGGTAATATTTGTCTCGTATATGTTGATGCATGTGGTTGTTAAAAGTTCTCGTTGGTGTTGTAAAAGTGTGACATAAACTTTTAAATTTTTCTACAGACCAGTCACTGATCGAGCAACACAAACATTTTGATTCTCTAGCAAAAGTATGTGATAGCTCGAAATGTTATTTGTTATATTGTAACTAAAAAAGAATACTTAATTACAAACCGGATGAAAAATAGTCGGAATGGTTTTAAGTGCGTTTTATTTTACTATTCGATTTTACTTTAGGCACAATTAAAAGCGACTACAAATGAATTATCACCACCGTTTTTTTTCGGTTTTATCTATACTTTTTGGGAATTACCGCGATTAATCCGAGCCCTCGATTGCCAGTTTGAGTTTTCTTGATCCGTCGTCTAATTATTGTTCTTAGTGGTGTAATTTTCAGTGGCTAGTAGTGACAACTTGTAAATTATTTTGCTAAATAAACATTTACATAGCATAACTTCGGACTAAGTTACTATCCCGGTAATAATTCATACGATTAGTCAGTGACAGTTTGATAATGTGATGATGCATCACTCTGACATAGTTTATGGTGTGATAATTAGACGTATTATTACAGTAATTTCCGTAAGATTAACAACTACAACATCTGAGGTATCATTAGAGAAACCAGGCATATAGTTTCCTTAGGTAGCTGCAGCTACAGTACCAAGATACAAGGGTCCAGAGGCCTAGACAAGTGACATTCTATTAAAGGAATCGTCACGAAAGCGATATGCTAAGTGATCGATTCTTTACATTTTATAGCTTTACGACCATCGCCATCGCTGACATTGAATGACACTTGCTTAGAGCTTTTATATAACGTGGTTTTTTCAGCCCATACCTTTTTTTTTGGTCTGGTAAATCTTCCAATGACTTTGCCCGCTCTGGGTGAAGCGGCAGGGCGAGTCGGACTTTCACTGACTAGAACCCACCCGTGTTCCTTCAGTTGCTTGAGCCAAGGCGGCGGTAACTCTCTTTCAAATTTATCCGCGACCCAGACAGGCATCGGCCTAAGCGGGTAGGTTTTGCAGACATCTCTTTGAGGTGCGCATAGAACACTACGTGCCGTCGACTCGGGCCAGGTCCTTATCGGACGGTGACCTACCCATTACTCGCCGACCGCAAGACCACGCTTACGGTGGCCGGGAATCGGCTTGTGATTCCCGACGCCCAGAGCGTCTCCTGCGGTAGGGTGTGGGTTCAGCACATACCTTATGTTTCCACAGCTGGAACACAGCCCTCCTCTCCCTGAGAAAGAGTGGACCATAATCTACTGCAGGGGTTTGGTGGATCTGATGTCGAATTTTTGGTTCGACTTAGCTTTTCTTTCCTTTTTTTTGGAAAAATTCAAGCCTGCACAAGGTGAATATCAAGGTGAAAAACCTTGATATTAACCTTGTGCACAATAGAGAACTTTTAGTGCCCATCCAAACCATGACTAGTGAAGCTACGCTACGCTTATACGGGTACAAATATTATTATTGTTGTTAAGATAGTTATAAGATGTTAGGAAATCTGGGTCACTTTTACCGCAACACACTTTCTGCCCTAACTAATTTAAAGTCCTTTTACTGTCTTTGGCTACATTAAAAACTCAACATTTATCTTAATATTGTTTCATAAGAAGCTCTTTAAGTTATATTTCAAGAAAATATTCATTTGGTGTAATAAATATCTCAACCGCACACTGTTTAGTATTTAAAAGAACTTAATGTGCTAAATACTAAACAGTGTGCGGTTGAGATATTTATTAAACGAAATTAATATTTTCTTGAAATATAACTTTGTGAATCCTTCAAGGGTTCTTTATTTGCTCTTATTTATAGTTTTATTTCAGAGACTTGTCTTACTTTATCAATTCAAAATATCAGTGCATCTCTGTCCTTTATTTTGAGCAACGACACGTTTAACCAATATTAATATTGGTATGTGATGGGCAGAATGGCCTTTGCCAAGGTTTGGGAATATTCAGGATGTTTAAAAAAAGTTGGTAGCAGCACTGCATTTTAACATTCTCAAAAACAGTTAGATACGACATTTTAAAGCAATTCAATACGATCTCGGTAAAATATCAAATTTAACTTCTTACTTCCAATTTCCAGAGACAAATAAAGTAAATAGTTCCATTTACAAAGGAAGATCTTCCTTGAGAAAGCAAAAATACTTTATGCGTCCCAGTTGGTCGATACGGAATTCTTAGAAACTGAATTATCCACCGGGGAGAGAGGGTAAATAAAACCCACCCCAAAATAAATAGGGCTAACAACGTACACGTAGGCAATCATTTCGTTAAGAAAGTACGAGTCAAGTTATTTCTCTTGGGTGTCAGCGGGAGTGCGGGGAGGCTGGGGAAACTTAGACCACAAATCACTATTATGTCAACTTGTAGTGGACTGTGAAAGCCTCTGCGTTTGTCGGGGTGCATAGATTACTTTAGTTTTATCAACTATATTTTTTAGTAGTGTCCCGTATAAACATTACTTATTCAGTTCTCCCCTGGCCGTTCTAAAAAAGCTGGGTTTTCCTCAATGATTTGGAAGGGTGTCCCTCTGTCTATTATTTCTCTCTAGTGGTGACTTATGCGATTGAAAAAGAATAATGACACTGTTTAAGAGTAATGATTTTCCTGTGGAACGAAATAGACGGTTTAGGGGCATTTAAAGGTCTGGACAGTTTTTGTAGGTTAGTATTAATTATTACGTAGGTTTAGTATTAACAATACCCCTCGACAATATCATCCTTAGCGAGTCTAACAAAATACAATAATAATGCGCCTAAGGTCAAGTTCAAATTATAATGCTTTTGCCAAAAACTAGACCCGATCAAAAGTCAAAAAATATTGTTCAGGAACGTACCAGTATTATTATATGACCTTGTGCAAGCCATGGTCTATTTGTGTTCCAGATTTCATCAAAATTTATTAAGCCGTTAAGGGTTGATTGATTACCAAACATCTAAACATTCAAAATTTCATATTCAAGTAATGACTTTTACACGTAGTGTCTCCATTACGTGTAAAAGCCACTAGGTTAACCTAATAATGGTTGACCTAGAAGTGTTCCCTGTGAAAATTGAGCTGAACTATAATTACCCTTCCAGCGTACCTGCGGGACTCGATTAGAATGAAGCTAGGAAAGAGTTGATGTGATAGAAAACGATGAGTCAAATTTCAGAAATAAAAACTAGTAGAAAAGCAAACTAACATAAGTTCAAATCTTGGCATGAAATCAATGAAACGCAATTAATTCGGATGCGAAAGCAAAATTCAAATCAAGGCATAATTTTTTTTATAAAGTAAAAAAAAATATGAACGGTGACTTCCAAACTTGGCATCTGTTATATTTTGGGGATCAGTCAGTACTCAGAAAAAAGTAAAAATAAATTACTTTTTACAATTTAGGGAATAGCTGCTTTCTATTGAGAGAGAGCTGACATGTAATTTTCAGTCAAAACATCCAGTATTAAAAACACAGCATCTTCTATCATAAACATGGAGTATTATGTAGCTGTCCAAGAAAAAAACGATATATAATACCATATCCATAACATAATATTTCTTAGATCAACCCGCGCCCCGGTACGTCAGCTTCCTAAGTGACACAAATAGAGTAGCATCTCTACATAGGGGCAATATAAAACGTGATATTGCCACAGTACTGTATGATATCGCTAGATTTCACGCCTCGCTACATTTTAAGACGTTGTGTTTAAATAAAAGTTTTAAGGTTGTGCTAACTCAAAATGTTTTGGTACTTATTTTATTGAGGAGCTATACAAACGAAAAGTATGAAAATAAGCACCCATTGACCTAGTGTTATGCACTTGGAAAACCTACTTTGAGTCTTAAGTAGGAGAAACAGCTCAAACGTTTGCACGGTCTTTTGTTAACGCCTGTTTTATCATCTTCTTCAAAATCTGTTGAGTGTGTAACTTAAGGCAGATATCATAACTACCAGGTATTAAAAAAACACTTCGTGTCTATAGCATAACTATAAGAAAATAGGGTACTTACTTTATAATTTTACCAAAAATAACTACATAATTTATTCATATTAAACTCACTTCAAAAATAATGCAATTCCGCTGCAAAAAAGTTATACCCTTAGAGTACAAAGTTGCCCAACTTCCCCTTGACTTTGCAATGAAAAATATAGTGTCTCAGCTGCACATCTTATACAAGTCGTTAAAATAGACCGGGGGAGAAAGGGGTTATTATGATCCCTGGACGATGGGCACCATCATAACTTTTATGTGAGGTCCCTTTAATAGTGCTTTAGAACGTAACGTTGTGTTTGATGGATATGTTCTAAGTGTGGTTGATTGTGGTCCTAAAATGTTTGCTAGTAAATTAATGAGTTTTGTAGTGGATAAGTGGTTTCTATAATTTTATGGGGATTCTAAATGATATTGTCAGGATATAGATAGTGCATTGAAATGCTCCTGTAAGTATTATTTAAAAATATACGGTGACATTAAATAAGATAGTGAAAATTCGCAGATGAGATATAAATATTTAATAACGATAAAACAAAAAAGCCAAACTTTTTAAATATAATAAATCTGTAGAAAAGTCGTTTTTGTACATCGTAAGTTTTTTTGCTAAAATAATAGCCAGGGTGTTAAAGGATAACCAACAGAACCCATTTCCAGCATTTTTGGAATTTTTGTCTGTTTATTTGTGCACGCATCACATGAAATGTACGAAACCAAAGTAAACATAAACACATTCTATACATAAACATTGTGCTTAACATGTAGTATAACTTAATTTTTGTTTCATCGCAATCTGTTCCTTCCATCTCAAGATATAGATATCAGATACTCGGACAGTCGAAGTCCATATTCGATAGAGAGTGTTGTGCAATTGAAGTCATTTTCTGAATGTGTGTTAAGATTATCCGCGAAAGAATGACCCTAGAAAAAAAATTGGTAGGCATGTAGGGTAGGTAGGAAGGTCAGTCGGGTAGGTGGGAAGGTAAGTAGAGTAGGTAGGAAGGTAAGTAGGGTAGGGTAGGCAGTTGACAGGAGTGAAGTCGCAGGCACAGCTAGTTTCAAGTAAATACAGCTTAAAAAAAAAAGAAATAGGCTGCTAGTAGCGTAGTTGAAGATTTTGAGTTTGAAATGTAGGTGAACCTCTACTCATCCTTTCTTGGAATAAAGGCGTGATGTTTTTTTTTGGTCTTTTAGTTATGTGTATTTTTCGTTATTTTAGATCGAAACCCATCACGATATTGGAGTTAAGCTAACTCATTTAATATTACCCTTTATATGATTATCCCAGTTATTTATATCGGTAATGCCTACTTTTTTTTTCAAATAAACACAAAATAGCAAAACTGACAGAGTGAAAATGTGTTGTACAACGTTAATCAGTTGAGTGATGGACAGAAAGTCGCGTTATTTTTCGCAGTTATTACGTCGTTTATAACTACGGTTTCTGTTTATTCTCATTCAAATTACACGCTATAAACACATATTCTTGCTTTGATAACATATATAAAGGCTAGCTGTATAATAACACAACATATGACATAGAAAATTCTAACATAAGCAGTCCACTTAGCAATGTATTGTTTAAAAAAAAAAACTTTAAAATAAACTAATTAGGACTTTTTCTAAGTAGTAAGTTCTTTTAAAACTGGCCAAGTGCGAGTCGGACTCGCGAACTGATGGGTCCGTACAAACAGCTACATTCACCAAAATAATTAAATAACATTACTGAAGTTCATAAACTATGAGAGCACCGAACATTGCTGTAACAATAAGATAAACAGAACTTAGGGACAAAATTAACTTTGCCGTTGGAAAACTGTAGTCCCCATACATCGACATAAGTCGCGGTCAGTTTACCAACTACAAATTATTTAATAATCTTTTTTTATGTTGGTACAAATTTACGGTTTTCGGAATTTTACCTTTACTTGTGCTATAAGACATTCTTGCCAAATTTTATGATTCTAAGTCAACGGGAATTACCCAGTAAATTTTGATTCTCTTGTGTGTAAAATATGCATCATTAACGACTGCATCTCTGGACTGCGTTGATCTAGAAGTTTGATTTTTTCACAACAGCAAGGGTTTGCAAACTTGATTATACGATATTTATTTCAACTCGATACCTCCAAGCGATCCAAAGATAAAGGGTTTTGACAGACAGACAGAAAGACGGACAACAAAGTAATCCTATAAGGTTTCTGTTTTTGCCTTTTGAGGTACGGAACCCTAAAAACCCGCAATGGTTGATTCTCACAATTCTGTCCCTCAAACCACATAAATAAAATATTATTATTTATTTCCACGCCTGGTTTGGTCACAAAAGAACCACTGTGACGCATATTAAAAACACACAAAAGTAATAAAAAAATGATAATGATAATTAATTCAACCAATCAGTAGATAACGCGCGTGAGCCAAGTTGTCACATTTACGATAATTATTGTTTGACAACTCCCGAAATAGACTCGCAAAAAATTCAAAAAATGTTTTTGACATTCAAAAGTAATCCTAAAACATTTAAAGGTCCTTCACTATTCGCTTTCTCAAATAAAAAATCCCTATAGCAGACATTCAGACGGGATTTACTTAGTTACGTAACCGCAACTGGGTGTCTTATTTTCTCAAACCGTCGTACCGGGGACCGCATTAAAGAAGCTTACACAAGTGTATAGCGTGCATTGAAGGAACTCCATATGTTATCCTTGAAGGAAATATATCCTAAAACTTTATCTCCCTCACAAATTGACCTGAACTTGAAAAGGTTTATTCACTTTTTTTTGCCTTTCATCGGATATTTCGCTTAGGGAAGGTTGAGTTTGAAAATATTTGGAGGTTTTGTTCTGAACTTTCATAGATGAAATTACTTGGCTAAGATAAAGATAAGGAGTTACTAAAAAAATATATAGCAGGTATTCTGTGGTAGCTGAACCTTCCTAAGAATTTATTTGAATATCTTGGAACCTAAAAAGAAACTATTTATCCACATTATTTACTAGCTGTGCCCGCGGCTTCGCTCCCGTTAACTACCTATCCTGATCTACTTACCTACCTACCTGTACCTACCCTACTTACCTAGACCTATCTACCTTACTTACCTTTCTACCTACCTAGATCGAGCGATCACTGTACAGAATACTATTTACTCTAGGGAGAAGACTGAGATCGACTTCAACCAAAAAAAAAGTAAGGGCGGATTTGCTGCGCGCCATCTAGTAGCACTCCAGAATACCACACCGAAACGAAAATATAAAAAAAAAAACTTTTATTTTTACTACTACCAACTTCCAAATAAAAACAAAGTGAAAAACTGTGTCTTTGGTAGATACCAATTTTTTTCGTTATGGACACTGACTTCCAAAAAGAAAGTTATTGTTCAAATTTGGGCGCACGGTTGGCGCAGTGGTTGAGCGATTGACTGCTGCGCTGCGTGTCGCGGGTTCGATTCCCGCACGGAACAAATATTTGTATGACCTACAGATAGTTTTTCCGGCTCTGGGTGTTGTGTATGTGAGTTTATATGTTTGTAAACGCACCCACGATACAGGAAGAAATTCCTAGTGTGGGGCAACATAATATCACGCCAATACGCTCTAAAGGGGTACGCAGATGTGTACAGTTCACCTTGGTACACCCTCATTTCACCAGTTATGATAAGTCAAGTTTCATGATATACATTAACCTATAATGCCAGAATAAATTACCCGAGTAATTTATTCTGGCATTATAGGTACCTAAAGAACTTGCCTATTAGGTACAACTAAAAAGTGAAAAATAAAAAGAACATTTTTTCAAAAAAAATACTACTGACCGCATATTAAGACACTACATTTTTTTTTTTTAATTATATTATGTTATGAACTGGTATGAACAATAAACAGACATGCGATTGCAGCAATCCCGAGAGATTTGCCGTCATTTATTGAAGAGTTCTGTTGTATATCTCCGAAGTTCTACAACAGATATTCAAACAGATAAACAGACAGAATTCCAAAAATGCTGGAAATGGATTATGTTGGTTCTCCTTTAACAACCCGGCAATTGTTTTTTGGAAATATTTTCGATGTACAGAAACGACTTTTCTACAGATTTAATAGAAGTATTGATATTGTTTGATTTACTATTAGCCTGAGTTCCAGCTGCAGGTCAACTGCAGGTTTCTTCATTCTATTCCTTACAGCTTTGGACAAGTGTAGACCAGCTGTCTATGGGTTACAAGGTTGACCCACAATCTACTTAAGCATACACCCCACACCCAAAGTCAAACCATTACAACGGTTTTGTGGGGCTTAGTTTATAAGTTATTTACCATTATGTGAATATAAATAAATAAATAATAGGACAAAAAAAAACAAAAAACACTCATTTTAAACACTTCTGCGTCCGCTGAAGCGTACTTTAAAACATCAACACTCTGTTTATTCTTTTCAATCATGTTCAGCTCAGCAAATTTTCCAAGTCCAATTCCATCCAAACCAATAAATTCTTAGCGTCCCTACTAAACCGTAAAGCTGGTACAGCAAAGTTAGTGGATGCCTTGCTAGACACAGAGCGTGGCAACCGAGTTGGAAGCCACAAATTGCTCAGGGAACTTACCTCCTGTTCGGTGACTGACAGGAACTTTGTGTCGCGCAGTTTACTTTAGACTTTAATGAATACCTACGGTTGCTTAGATCATTTACGGTTCTTGCTAATGTTAGTTGCCTTGTGTCTTGTTGCTTTTACGGCTTCAAAGCCTTTGTTCTAACTTATAAGCTACATTTCTCGTGGTAAGGGTTATAATAATCGTGTGTTGATATTGTTGAGAGTTTGGTAATTATAATTATTAATGAATTTAGTTACGTTTTCAGTTGACAATAATTTGTGTTGGATAAATATAGTTTTAGGCTGCGATAATGAGATAAGATAGTTTTAATAAGGAATATTATTGACAAACACGTGGAGGAATCGGTACACGTGTAGTTATATCCTGAATGTCTACATGTTACCTACCTACAGCAAAGTTTTTAGTAGTCACCTTAATAAAGACAATAAGAAAAGTGCTGTTGGACATATTTTTTGTAAAGACTTTAATAGTTTAGGTATAATTAAATTACTTTTTCGTCTGTATTCACGCCTAGACTGTAATATGATTAGGGACCATCCTTACGATGAATCTTAAGATAAAAGAAATTATTTTGATACCCCACACAATAGGCTTGGAAGAAAAAAAAATTGAGCCCCCACAATAAGGCGCCCAAATTCCACCATTTTTCGATTTTTCAATTTTAATGTAGCCAGTGACACTCGCAAGGATAAGACGAATCGATTGACGTAAGAATCATCAAAATCGGCTAATTCGTTTGGTCCCTAGAACGCCGCATAGGAACAAACATACATACATAGACTGATAAACACAAAACCCTCCTTCGGCAGTCGGGTAAAAAGAATGCAAAGTTTTTATTCCTAAATAGAAACAAACATGTTTTATGTATATTGCGTCTCAAAAATAAAGTAAATGCAACGTTAAATAAATAATTAACCACACGCAAAACGCCGCTAAGCTCTTTGAACTGTTGGGTAACTTCATTAAAGGGCATTAAACTTTTGTTACACATGGGATTAGACAAATTAGGGCTTTGATGTTACTTCAGAAGACTGCCCGCTATTTTTCGTAGTACATTTATGAAGTGCTGCACATATTTTTAGAAGGTTTTAGTTTTGGTAAGAAATGTTTTGAGTTTTCAAAAGTTTGATTATTAGAAATCGTTGTTGGGTTGTAAAGTATTGAAAAGTAAGTACGTAGTTGGTTTCACACCTAACAATTTCTTATTAACTGCAAATCGAAAAAGTGAGAAAAATTTTCTCGTAGATGTTGGTTTAAAAAAGGTTGATTTAAAAAATCAACTAACCCGACTGCTTGAGAACTAAAAAAACCGTAAACAAGAAGAAAATTTTGCTGTGTGGACAAAGTACATAATCGCGAGCTGGCTCATCAAAACCATAATAATGTATCGACGACTGCACAGCATGTTTTTTTTCTTGTTTACGTATTTTTAGTATTTTTATTTAAGCAGTCGGGTTTTTTTATTACGACTTTTTACTTATCATTTTTCTTCTTATTACTTTTAAACATAACGTATAAGTGTTATACATTTTTGTAACCACCTCTGAAAACCCTTCATTTTGATAACCCAACGTTTTTTTATTGGAAAGTTTAGATCTCCACAATACGGCGGCCAAAAGCCGCCAAATTTCTTTTTTTTTTCAATTTTAATGGAGTCAATGGCAATCGCAAGGTTAAGACGAATCGATTGACGTATGAATCATCTAAATCGGTTTACGCGTTTGGTCTCTAGAACGCCAGGTAGGAACATTCATCCATACATAGACTGAGAAACAGATTACCCACCTTTGCGTCGCGTAGTCGGGTAAAAAAAGAAGTATTTTTAATTTGTTTTTATTGGCATTCTCATTTCACATTTGTCTCTTAAGAGCCAAGTTTTTTTGGTCTGTGGTCAGGTATACAAAAAAGATACATTAATAAAATAACGAACTAAATTGAGCCAACTCCAAACTTGTACCAAATGATTATGTAACTTAAACATAATTCCTTTTCAGGTGCAACTGTGGTCGGTCGATATCAGTGGATATGAAAAGTGTGAAAATAGAAGCCATTGATACTAAGCTCTCACAACGGCATACCACAAGGGACCCGAACTGACGTGAAGATATTATACTTTGAAATCATTTTCTCTTCAGCACATAACCAGAGGGTCGTTAACCCCTTACATAGAGGGTGGTTGGAAACTTGTACAAACGCCCTTAGAGTAATCAAAGAGATCAGAGTAAACATGAACTTAGATTGTCATGCGGGTATGTATGTATTTCATTAATTACTATCCTGCATAATGTTTGTTTCAGAATTCGTTTAGCACAAAAGCTTTTGAATTTCGTCGAACAAATGACGAGATAATGTGACTGAGTATTTTGTTTATATTTTAGTTACTTTTATTTTGATTGTGTATTTTACAAATCTGTGTTATTTTGAAAGAGAGAATTTACAAACTCCATTGAGTTTGTTGATTCAATTCGTTTGTGTGTATATGACAGAAAAGTTGAAATGGAATCGTTTGTCTTGGTATATTAAGAGAGATGGAGAGATGATGAAACCCATGTGACTAATATAATTATGACTGAAAAAGTGACTGGATGGAGCGGAAGAGGGAGGCCAATGAAAAGATGGATGAATTGTGACCAGAATGATTTGGAAGAAAAAGAACTAAGATAGCGTGACGGTTGATAGGATGAAATTTATAACCTACCTAAAGAATTCAGAGAACACACTAAAGATATTAATTCCAAACTTTATAATAGGCTCTGTGATAAATGTTTTTAATCCAGCAGTGAATATTTTTTTTTAATGACGTTGCTATTTTGACATTTGTTTGACTAGCTTTAACATGGATCTGACATAAATTATTATTTTCTATTTTGACATTTGATAGAAATTTTGTATAGAATTGATATTCATTATAAAATTATTTTTATTATTGTGGTCATTTAATTGATTTGACAAGCCTTCATCATTTTTATTTGACAATTGGTTGATATATTATTTCTTTTTTTTTTACATGGATTGATTAGACATAAATAATTGTTACTTCACATTTGCTTATTATTATTTTATTTTTATTGTTATTTTATGTTTTATACATTTTTGTCATTTAATTTTCAATATTTTTCTTTTTTTGTTGACATTAATTGTGATAATTGCTTTTAGATTAATTATTTTTTTATCTATATTCATCATTTATTGTTATTATTGTATTAATTAATTCAAGGTTTGCACGCCGTAGTATGTGGCAAACATGTTTGAGCCATTTCTGTTGTTTTTATACACATGTTTTTCGTTTTTGACAATGACTTCGGAAAAGAAAGTAATTTTACACTTTTTAATGTTTTGCTTTGGAAGTCGATTAATTTTTTTTGTTCAAAAACTTTTATTTTTCTCTTTTTAGTTTTGGTACCTCATATTAACATGTAAAATCATTTATAAACAGAGTACATCTTAGGACGATTCCAATAAGCCCAACCACGACTAGGATATTTTGTTTTACTACGGAGTTCCAGTATCTACCTTCCGGCTTCATCACCAGATCAGTTCGATGGTACCATTTTCATCATCATCATTTCAGCTGAAAGACGTCATGCTGCACATAGGCCTCCCCCAGGCGTCGCCACATTGACTGATTCCGTGCGTGTCACATCCAGCGCATACCCGCAACCTTAACCAGGTCATCGGTCCATCTAGTGGTCGCCATTCCTGAACATTTCGGCCCCATGGGCCTTCCGTTCTGCGAGCAATGTGCCCTGCCCACTGCCACTTAAGTATCGCAATTCTTCGGGCTATGTACCATTTCACTAGAACTATTTATTTAAATTTGCTTCATCCAGTCATTTAATTATTAGAGATATCCTGTGCCCAAGACATACTTAAAATTGAGAGGTTTCAGTGACCATCTTTGGTCTTCATCATCAGTTCCTCTTCACCAAATGATATTTACTGAACCAAATTGCCATGTAGATAGAAATACCAAAATAGCTAAATGTATAAAATTTGTGGAGTGTTCTCGATTTGCATAGAATCATCAGATACTGACTTTGTGACAATGGGACGTCCTTGAGAGTATACACTTTTAAGCAAAAAGAATTTTCAAAATCAGTCCGTAACTAACGGTGAACATACATAAAAAAAATACAGTCGAACATAGAACCTCCTTCTTTTTGGAAAATCGCTAACAAAACGGTTTTTCTTTGTTGGATTACTTAGTTACTACCTTTGAGCTATTCCTAAATCAATTTAACTCAGACTAAATCTGAGCAAAGCCCATAAAATCTCTGATACTCATTTATCTATGACTCAGGTTGCTGAGCTCTGTTACAACGCCAATTTCTGTAGTCATTCGCTATGCAAGACGATGTGCCCGCCGATACAGCGGCGTGAGATTCAATGGAGGCGACACGCGGTTTCAGAAATATTAATCAACACAAAAATAATTATGCTAAATTTAATACTTTTGTATGCTAATGAACTTTTATTTACGCAATCGTTTTTATGTATTGCATTTGTTAATTATTGTATGTACTGATATTTTTAAGCCAAAAAATTCTATTAAATGATGTGATTGGCTAGTCAATGGAGGCTTTAGACAAGGGTCATTCTAATTCGTGTTAGATCTCGTGAAATTTCGAGAATGCCTGACAAGCCCATACCTTTTGTCATTTTTAACCGACTTCCTAAAAAGGAGGAGGTTCTATGTTCGACATAATGTATGTTTTTTTTTTCATATATGTTCACCGATATCTCCTTCAATTGTGGACCAATTTTGAAAATTCTCTTTTTGTTTGAAAAAATATGTTCCGAAATTGGTCCTATTTTAATTTGGTGAAGATCGGATGAAGAACTTCGAAGATATACAACAGAACTCTTCAATTAATAACGGCAAATCTCTCGGATTTGCTGCAATTGCATTTCTGTTTATTTTTTATACCATTTCATAACATAACATCACGCCAGTACGCTCTTAAGGGGTACGCAGATCTCTGATTTCACCGGTTACGTTCATATTTCATGATATTCGGGTAATCTATTCTGGCGTTATAGGTATCTTACTAAACAACTTGCCCATTAGGCAGGTACAACTAAAAAGAGAAAAATAAAAAAGAAGCTTTGTACAAATAAATACTACCGACTTCCAAATAACAAAAACTGCAAAGTGAAAAATAACTTTATTTTTGGAAGTCGGTGTCCATAACACAATAAATTGGTACTTATGAAAGACACCGACTTCCAAAGCCCCCTTTTTTCGAAAAAAAGAAGAATAACATTTTCCGAAACATAAAACTTTCATAAAGCAGTGGTTGACAAATCCGTTAGATACCTATCTTATTTTGAATTTTTTGTAAAATATTCACAACAATAAAAAAAATGTCAATAAACTCGCGCTAAAAGCCAAAAACTATGCCATTTGACATATCGTAGACCTCACGCTACACCAGCGCCTCTAGTGGCCAATCCAGTAATAACTTTACATACTAATAGTAAAGTACCTACTGCCACAAACTAGGCAAGTAGTGTCAGCCACAACTCATCAAAGAGTTGCCATAACAAGCTACGGTCATAATTTTTCATAAAATCTGCGCATGACTTACCGAATCCGAGCCAGTGGCGAAACATTGTGACATAGTGGCTGCCATACCGCATTTATGTAGCTGCCCCAGTTTAAAACGACATTGGGTTTAAACGGTTTAAAAAATGGCCACTAAAATGTTTGAATAGAAAGTTCACAAAATCCGCAATATTTGTCAGCAAATAGATTCAGTTGCATGTTTCATATGTGTTTTATTATCAATAGGCTCGCGCTTGACCACTGTCTTACCTGATGGTAAGCGATAATTGTTAGTTATAGATATAACAAAATAATATGTATCTTGATAACTACTAGCGCCATCTAGTATGTGGTAAAGGGAATTTATTCTGAATAAACGTCAGTCGTTGCAAAACCACCTTCTTGTTTTAATAATAATGTGGTTGACGGTGACGCCTAGATTGTAGCTATCGGGAAACACAGACTCCGGCAGGGAATTCCACTCCTATATATCTCGTGAGATTGTAAACTCTTATGAGTCACGGATATATTGTGACCTATCGAATTGAGATGGGTTTTATTGTATTTGAAATTTTAATGATCTGTTTAAATTTTATCGAAAAATTATAATCGCACTGGATTTACAAACTTGATCGAGATAAAAAAAAAAAAAATACTAATGCATAGCTGTGACGTACTATAGCATAAGTGTTGGTTGGATATCTTTCCCGTGTAGCTCCCATACGCCAAACGCGCGATAAATACCGCAAGATCGGCTGATTTAATATGCATCCAAGGTGTCCAAGAGCTTCAACGTTTTAAATTGACTCACAGCTCTGAATACCAAACCATAGTTTAATTACATTGTCTTCTACGTTATACTACAAGGAAATTAGTTAAGTGAATTTAAGAAATGAGTGAGGGCTTTCGCTTTGCAGGCTGACTTTATAATCGGAGGTTTTTGTAGTTTTTGTATAGCAATTTATATATATTTTAATATATATTTTAATAAAGTTATTAATTTTGGTTGGTAAATTCATTTAAACAGCGACCACTAAATAGGAATCAGTCCCAATACTCTAATATTATGTAGATCCAAGGCTCGGAACCGGTTTAAAAAATACCGGTTAACACCGGTTTATTTCGGTTTTCCTCCGAACTTTTCTTAAGATCGTGAACGTTTTAAGAACTTTATTTTAACCAAAATTAACCGGTTTATTCGGCGAACGGCATGTCGGTAAACGCGTTGCAACTTGTATGGATGCCAATGCAATTCTTACTACTGAATAAAATCTGAACTGCGCGCGTCGTTTCTTTATTGTGCGTCCGTATTAACCGGTTTTTATTGCTCTAAACCGTTTAATCCGAAAAAAACCTTTATATAAATACTCTTCCAAATATCGGTTTAAAAAAACCGGTATATGCGATCGAAACCTAATGTAAAAGGTTTTACGTCAAGTACATAATAACGGTTTGAAAATTTAACCGGTATCCGAGCCTTGTGTAGATCGTCAAATTCAAAACAAGACGTTTAAATATACGTCCCAAATAGTTACAATTCCTATATATAAGTATTAAAAGCGAAAGTAGGTATATCATAATTGACTATTTATTAAGGCAAATTTAGTATCAAACACAAAAAATTAAATCATAAAATCGGTGTCCAAAATCCATTTCAAGGTCACGTTTAATTTTCGTTAATATTTCCATCTCAAATGAAATCGGAACACTTCAATAGCTTTCAAAGATCAAATATAAAGGCAATTACAGAATATTTCATTTTAATCTTTCAAAGAAAGCGGACTTTTAGCACCAATAAACACTTTATTGTGACAATTAGCGATGAGTACTCGATTCAGTACGGAGCTACGGCGTAGCAATAAATCTCGTAGCCACGTAGCCGCGTAGCTCGTAGCTCTTCTACGTGTCTGCGACGTTTCAAATACTTAGTTTATTTTAATACATCCACGGCAAACGTGGACCAAATAAGCTCAAATATGTTTGTTACGTGACGTTGAAAAATTTTATTACTTTTTAGGTTTCAAATATCAGAAAGTTGGATCCCAAAAATTTAATGTTACAGGTATTTTTGAAGCAATTAGATAAAATTTTGAAAGAAAACAAGACGGCGGAAAGAAAGACGTGACAGATTTCAATTACTTTTATGAAAAGAACAAAAGTTAAATTTAAGTCATTTTATAAAAAAAAGAGAGACAAACTTACTCGGAATCATAATTCTTTTTTTGCTGTGCTACCTATCTTAGGTAAATTCCGTTTTTAACCGACTTACCAAAAAGGAGGAGGTTCTATGTTCGACTTCTTGTATGCCTTTTTTTTGTGTATGTTCACCGATATCTCCGTCAATTGTGGACCGATTTTGAAAATTCTTTTTTGTTTGTTAGAGTATGTTTTCAAAATTGTAAAGCACACGTTATCTGCCGTGATTGTTTGAATGAATCTTCAACAGCCAATCACAGCAGATAACGCGTGCTTGACAATTTGTCACATTAATTCTGCGATAATTTTGAGCTGGGAAACTGGGGATCAGTCTCTAAATAAAATAATGAATCAATAAAAATAACTGCTGCCAACAAGCAGTAAACATAATTCACCTACGATTCCCGTTTTATATAGTGCGGAAGAACACAAACGGTTATAAGTAATAATAAAAGTCTCCTTTTATCGTCAGTTTACTCAACAAAACAACTGGGAATACACGGTTGCAAATGCCTGTCATCAACTTTATGTGTAACTAGTGAAGTCTTGTGTCTTCGCTTGTCAATAGACAGACACAAAGGAATTTTATACAAAAGTCGATTTTAATTAACCGACTTCCCAAAAATGAGGAAGTTCTCAATTCGGATATTGATATAAATATATTTCTTTATCTATGTTCGGCCATAACTACGTCATATATAAACGGTCTAGCAAAATTCTTTTTTTGTTCGATTTTTTTTATTTCGAAATGATCCCATTTAAATTTGGTAAATATCTGATGAAGAACTTCACAGATATACAACAGAAATTTTCAATAAATAACGGCAACTCTCTCGGTATTGCTGCAATCGTATATATGTTTATTGTTTACACAATTTCATAACATACTCGTACCATCACGCCAGTATGCTCTAAACAAATTCAGTTCACCCTGGTACACTCTCATTCCACTGGTTTTGTTCAAGTTACATGTTATTCGGGTAATCTATTCTGGCATCACTGTGGGCACTATAGGTATCTTACTACAGTCCATTATGTAGGTACCACTAAATAGTGAAAAATAAAAAACTTTTTATAAAAAAAATACAACCGATATCAAAAAAAAAAAGCACTACAAAGTGAAAAATAACTTCAATGAAGGAGGTGTCAAAAAACGAAGAAACGAAAACAGTAACACCGACTTCGGAAATTGAAGTTTTTATTTTGTAGTCGGTTGTTCTTTTTTGTAAAAATGTTTTTCATTTCAATGTTTTTTCGATGAGATCGGGCAAAGTATTATTGACTTTTTAAATTTGGAATTTCTCAGTAGTCAGCGCCGGAGTTTGGATTTGTGACCGGTTCATGGCAATAGGCTTGCTTATTACATGGATCTTAAAACATGACTGGCGAAATGTAGGTGTACTAGAAAGAAAGAAAGAACACTAGTTTATTAGTACAGGTGCACCTCTGCCTAACTCATCGTGGACTACATGCGTGATGTTATGTTTTGTTGTTTAGTGAGAAACATATTACATACTACCTTCTGCCAGCGGTGTTACTTTGAAGCACAGATATTAAATAACTTTGTGCAGGACAAGTCTGGTACCTATGTGCTATTCCAGACTATAATTTATCCCTGTGCCAAATTTTATCCAGATCAGTTTAGCCGTTTTGACGTGATTGATTAACAAACATACATCCACACATCAATCCAAACTTTCACATTTATGATATTAGTAAAAGATAATATAATATGAACAAATAATATCATATTTACATATATTTTTTTTTAGTTTTTTTATAAAAATATTCAAAGTTGGAATTTATGGCTTAAAAGAAGTTTTTCTTGCAACTTACTCTTAGGGTATTTTTTATAAGTTACATTCTGAAATGCGTGGTAAACTAAGGTCTGTCTTAACCGAGGTGTTACCAATTTAAAATGCCAATTATTTTCAATAAATATGATTTAACAGAGATGTTTCAGTATATCACTGCACACAAACTTATGCCTTACGCCTGATTCAAAATTGCCAGAAGTCCGTATCTAATTTTTCAAAAATATGTATAAATTACATTATATTCCTGCACAAACTGGACATAGGCCTTTTTAAAAAATTGCCTCATCGATAGTGGTACATATTTTCTCCTCACCTAAACACGTAAAACCAGGTGTACAACACGCTCTTAAAACAAACACCGAACAATTTGTCCCACCGCTAATTGACGGACGGACACGGACAGAGACTCGAAGACACTGTTGCCTTACTACGGCCCGTACGATCAATAATTCAAACGTTCGGTGTGTACTCCGCTTTACCGTGCCGCGTCTAATCCGTATTTATTCCCCCAAAACAGCGGAACAGCTGGCTACAGTTTGCGTCCCGGAATTTATGCCTGTGCTCCTTGCGTCCCTGGGAAACACGTACAGCGGGGGTCGAGTCTGGAGTTGAGAGATATATCTTGAGAGATAATGTTTCGAATGATTTTTAATTTATTCTTTACTGGCTGGCCCCTGCGGCTTCGCATCCGTCAACTGGCTACCTACCCATCCTACCTACCTACCACCAATATTTCTTTTTTCATCCAAAAAGTAGCCTTTATCCTTCCTCAGGATGCCATCTATTTTCTTGCCAAATTTCATTGAATTCCGTGCAGTGGTTTAGGCGTGAAAAGGTAACAGACAGACAGACAGAGTTACTTTCGAATTTATAATATTAGTATGAATTAGTTTTCCAAACACTGGTACTCAGCTGAATCCGGTTGGACTGGAAGCCAACCCCAATATAGATGGGAAAAGGCTACTTTTGACCAGCGGCTTCTCTCGAATAAAAATCGGAGAAGAAAGTAGGTATTCTATGTCCTAAAATCCAAGTCTCGGTTTACCCGTGTGCCACATTCAAAATTCAAAATTTGTAAGTTTAGGTATTGAGCCGAGATTGAATAGTAAAAATACCAACATGCTCTCACATTTATGTAATTAGTTGAAATGGACTATATTACTCCTTTCTTTTACTCCTTCCCATTGGAAGGAGTAAAAGATTAACACACATTTGAAACGTTAGGCTAAATACAGAATAAAAACATCTGAATTTTTGAGGGACGAAATTCTAATAAGAGGTAGAGATCTAGACCTGTGGTGGATAAACCCAAAGACGAAAGTGTGTACCGTAAAACTGAACATTTTACCTTAACAATTTCGAGTTCTATCATAATAGTCCCCCACACACCTACAAGTAGACAGTGAGTGCGGTTCTATGTTTTGCTTATATTGTAACTGTCGAGTCATCTGGCGTGACACGACTGAGCCGATAATGCGTAACCTACATGTCAGGATTACGCAACGCGTAAACTTTTCACTTCAGTACATTTGAGAAGCCTAGATACAGATTTGGATGTACTAAGAAGAGATCTTTGTTGGAAGAAAGTTTTAAAGTTCTTGGGTGAAATTTATTCTTCGTACTGGTGGCATTTGGATGTCGTATTATTCTGAGGAATACTTGCTGTTTTGCGCAGAGAAAGGCTTTGGATGTAGTGTTAAAATTGTTTCTTTAGAAATTAACGAAGTATGGTATTGAAGTTCTCGTAATTGATGACTATTTATGTACGTATGAAAAGACAATATCTTAAATTGGCCTTTTATATACAACTTATATGAATTTATTTAGTAATCGCGTTTTTTTTAGTAAATTGCAATTTCGTCTTGTGAAAAGTAGCCGATTCTCAGTGTTTTTCAGTATACAGGAAAATATTATTGTGTTTTGATTTCGCTGCTCCTTCTTTCCTTGTATTAAAACCTTAGTTGCGTTTTACGACACTCGTGGGGCGAAGGATGCGGCCTTCGTAATGGCGGAAACCGCTGAGCATCATACGAGTTAATTAACAGATAAAAGGGTCACGGAAATACGGCTATAGGAGTGCAAAGTTGATGTAGTGACAACTTGTTACTTTGAAGCACAGATATTAAATAACTTTGTGCAGGACAAGTCTGGTAATAGGCTCTAGAAAAGTGGCATTCTTTCTGATAAAATGACTACAAAAAATCACTTGCGGTACCGAAACATCGTCAATTATTTACATTTTGACTTATTGAAAATAGGTATTGCTTGATCCCCCACCTCCTGTCGTGTTATAAAGTCGGTACCAACTAAATAATAGATAACAGTTCATTGTTTCATTTTACTAGAATAACATTTAATTGTTTCATTTAACAAGCAAACGCACAAGTTTCAAGTTTTGTCCGAAATTAATACGAACGGTAGACATGTATGTTTTTCGGTTATTATCAGATAAGTAACGGTGTTTACTTTTTAACCGACTTACCAAAAAGGAGGAGGTTCTATGTTCGACTTCATGTAGGTTATTTTTTTTATGTATGTTCACCTATATCTCCGTCAATTGTCGTCCGATTTTGAAAATTCTTTTTTTATTTGAAAGATTATGTTTCGAAATTGGTCCCATTTTAATTTGGTGAAGATCTGATGAAGAACTTCGATGATAACGGCAAATATATCAATAAATACGGCAAACCTCTCGGGATTGCTGCAGTCGTATGTCTGTTTATTGATTATACCATTTCATAACATAGCATCACGCCGGTACGCTCTTAAGGGGTAGGCAGATCTCTCATTTCACCGGTTATGTTGAAGTTTCATGATATTGGGGTTATCTATTCTGTCGTTAAGATAACTTACTAAACAACTTGCCTATTATGTAGGTACAGTGAGGCCGCAAAAGTACAACTAAAAAGTGAAAAATAAAATACTTTCTTACAAAAAAATACTACCGAATTCCAAATAAAAAAACTACAAAGTGAAAAATAACTTTATTTTTGGAAGTCGGTGTCCATAACGCAGTAAAACGGTACTTACGTAAGACACCGACTTCCAAAAATAAAATTATTTTTCACTTTGTTGTTTTCTTATTTGGAAGTCGGTAGTATTTTTTTGTAAAAAAGTTTTTTAAAGTAGGACAGACCTATGAAAAGAATGAAGATACAATAACATCTTTTGTTTTGACCATAGTGTTGTTTCTCCGGTTATTATCTATATAATGAATAAAGTGAAGGTTGGGTATGGCAAAAAAGACATGAAAGTTGGATTAATGTAGTACAAATGCGTTCCTTGCGAAGTATGTGTGGGGTAACCTTAAATGATAGATTGAGGAATGATGCAATATGACAACGTTGTGTTTTAAAAGAAGATGTAGTGACTAAAATTGAAAAGGAAATGCTAAGATGGTATGGCCATTTTGAGAGGATGAATGAAAGGTTACTAACGAAAGGTAACATGGCAGACGTAATACTAACGCCCTAGAAAGATATACCATAGACCTAATTGGTGATGTTCTTCAGACAGGCCTGAGAGGTGTATGACTAGATTTATGAATGTAAGTGAAGCAAAAGAAGTATGTAAGGATCGTAGTAGGTCTAAAGTTTCTGCTTACCCTCACGGGAAAATGGCTTGAGTTAATGTTTCTATGAATGTTCATCGTTGCTTCGTGTGTTAGTTGGTGTCAAAGTGATGGTTTCATTTTATTTGTTTATATGTGATGATGATTGTTGTGATGATCAAATATATTTAAAAAAAAAACTTTTTTTTACAATTTCCACACTAACAATTTTGCTACAGATTGTACCTTTTATATTTCGTCCTAAATGGGCCTTAGGCATGTAGGACGAGTTGATGAATTACTTACTCTAAATTTCATTACAAACAAATAAAAAAAAAATAAGAAATTTTCTGCCAGATAACATAGCTGAATCTTCTCTATAAGTAGTGAAAAAGGCTCTATCTGGTAAGGAAGTAAATGTCAAATCGAACCGCATTAAAGACGTTTCTTTCTCAACTCATCCACATAAAACTTTTCTATTCTTTCCCCTTCCTTCTTTCCAACATCACTATTTTCTTACAGCACATAACTCATTGTGTAATAGATCGGCGCATTCATGGCTATCTGAGACAACATTCTAATTTAAATAGTTTGTGGGCACCGATAGGGTCGCTTCCCTCTATAAATCACTGGGAGGACCGCGGCCAAACATTTAAAAAGTTAAACTGAGACGTTCTGCTCTCATTCTTTTTATTAAGTCGATTTGGGGTGCGGGCGTTTCTTTGGGTGTGTGTCTATAGAATAAAAGGTTCAGAATTCATTGGTTGTGTGGTTAAAATATTCGTGTATCTCATTAATGTTGTCAGGGTAAAATAAGACTATAATCCCCGCCACGTAAGTTGGCAAGAGTCGTTAGATGCGTAGAAGTCGTTTTTTAGGTATCTTTGGTAGTAAACCGGGACGCAGGGAACGTTTAGGACCATTCCGAGCGTGTGATTGGTTGGACAGCTGACATTTGGATCGATTGTCCAATCGTGTCGCGTCCACGTACCGTTCGCTCTATATGGTGGTTGGTCAGTTCGCGGAATATGCGCGAACATACACACACTACGCCAAAACCTTGCCAACTTACGTGCCGGGCACTATACCTACTTTTGGCACATTTGACATTCAAAAGTGCCGCTTAATGGCATAATTAAACGCCTTGACTTTACTTGAAAAATAATATTATAATTAAATGATAATTTTGAACTTTTTGAATTACCACTAGGGCTTTCAAATAAAAACCACTGGATGCAAGAAGCATAGAACTTATCGATGTTGCAACGCTTAGTATGCTATATCGATCAGTAGTATGCTATGGTCTATGTCCAGCGTTGGACGACTTTCGACCGAAATGATGATGACTGGAAACCCCTATCGTTCTCGCACCAGAATAAATATTTCACTCCCGAACACTACATAACTTATCAAACAAACCTACAAAATGATTGGTCCCAGATTTATCATCACAAGTAGACGAAAGAGCAAATACACTTATCGGTAGACCCGAGCTTCTAAACTGCAAAGGTGAGTAAACGACAAACATTGCGAGAGAGACACGAAAAAAACAAAGGAATAAATGAAAAATCCATTACGGGGATAAAGAGAAACACCTCAATAACACTCAATGTTCTCGATAGAGAATCGATTATCACCGGTTTTAACAACGCAACGGCAATACTAGACACGTTCGAGTAACTGGAGAGATTCCTAAGAAGAGGAAGGAGACTCTCCCTAATTGCACCAGTGAAAATAATAAGGATGGAGGTAATACTGAACTTTTAGTAATGCTAAAGATGTATAAGGAGCCGATTTCATTGAGCTATTTTAAATGTATGGGACGATTATCAGCTGTTAGTATTTTATCATCAAACCTCTTTTGCTTTTTAGGGTTCCGTACCTGAAGGGTCCAAGCGGAGCCCTATTGCTGTCACTCACGTGTCCGTCTGTCTGACTGTCTGTCTTTCACAAAGGTTTTTCAGCCAAACGGTTGGAGCTAATCTTAAAATTTTCACAGTATAAGCATCTTGTTGACCAAAAGCCATATAAATTGTCAAGAATATTTTTAAAGGTTTTAACATGAGGCTCCCATAGAGCAAAGGGGGACACAATCATGTTATTTGGTACCCGATAAAGGGGTATCGTTGTTTAGAACTCGTCGATTAGATAAGGACTGTATTAGAAAACAAAGGAATGACCAGCCACCAAAGTCAACTTTGGTTCTGATGATTTTTTTATCTTCTCATTAACCAATGAACTTGAAATTCGGTGATAATGTGTATTATTGCGTGTATTTTACTAACAAATACCAATATTGATCAATCAGAATTTTCTATTATAACAAAACAAAGTCTTTAAGTCAAGAGTGAATAGGTTTCTTCTAGGTAAGCGTGCTACATCGTCGACCACATCATCGCTTACCGATAATACCGGTGAGATAGTGGTCCAGCGCGAGCCTCTAAATCATAAAACAAAATAACATCTTGATTTTGCTGTTCGGTAGGGAACTCTAAATGTGGGTATCCGACACGAACTTAGTTGGTTTGTAGGGTTCTGTACCTCAAAAGGTAAAAAAAGCAACCCTTATAAGATCACTCTCTTGTCCGTCTGTCTGTCCGTGTGTCACCACCGATTTTCTCATGAACGGGTGGACCTAGCAAGTTGAAAGTTATACCAGATACTGAGGTCTATAGTCCCTATTAGGAGTATAAAAATCAAGGTCCTGAATTAATACTTAAAAAGATATGGGCTAATTTAGATTTTCGCGAAAACTTGTAAGTACCAAAATTTTCCTTAATTTTCAACATTTTTATTTTTCGGAATTTTTCCTTTACTTGTGCTGTAAGACCTTGCTTTTAACCAAAATTGACAATTCTAGGTTAACTGGCAGTAATCTATAGGTTTTGGGTCGAAAACCTATTTGGTAGTTACCGTTGACCTAGAATCCCGAAATTTTGCAAAAAGTAAGGTCTTAAAGCACAAATAAAAGAAAAATTCTAAAAATTAAAAAATGTTGTTGAAAATTGAGGTAAATTTTGGTACTAACAAGTTTTCGCGAAAATCTAAATTTCCGAATTGGTCTCATTTAAATTTGATGAAGATCTGATGAAGAACTTCGAAGGTATACAATAGAACTCTTCAATAAATGACGGTAAATCTCTTGGGTTTGCTGCAATCGCATGTTTGTTTATTGTTTTTACCATATTATAACAAAACATCACGCCGCGACGCTCTAAAGGGGTACGTTAATGTGTACCTTTCACCCTGGTACTCTCTCATTTCAACAGTTATGTTCAATTTCATGTTATTCGGGTAATCTATTTTGGCATTATTATGGCACTAGCTTCTGCCAGCGGCTTCGCCCGCGTGTATGTCGAAAACTATCCCGGGGGAACATATTCCCGGAATAAAAAGTATCCTATGTGCTATGCCTGACTATAATCTCTGTGCTAATTTTTTTTTTTTATTATTTTATCCAGATCCATCCAGCCCTTTTTGCTTGAAGAAGTAACAAACATACAAACACACACATTCACAAACTTTCGCCTTTTTCGCCTTTTTTTTTTCTTTTTAGTGTGAAAACTTTTGGTACTTTACTATAGAACTTGTCCATTATGTACCACAACTAAAACGTGAAATGTATAAACTTTTCATTCAAAAAATACAACTGACTTCCAAATAAAAACACTACATGATGACTTCGTGGTAGTCACAATGTATATGGTTAAGCAACATACTCCTGTATTCTCATTGCAATGTACTCGGACCACAGAGTATCTAATTAGCCAAGAGGCTTGATGGCAATATCAAGACTGTTTAGGCACTATACCAGCTATATATGTATGCTGTGGCTCTATTCTACGATATGTAAGACACCTTAATACCTCGTAAAACACATTCAACTTGCAGAAACTCGTTGGGGCAATAAAAACTTTACCCGTAAAACAAAAAAAACTTCGGTGGTAACAGCAAAAAGTTTAACTGGTTTGTTGTAAATCTTGAGATTTGATTGTTTCTGTGTTAAAGCATTAAAGTTAATTCTAAAAAACATGTATCTTCGCATAAGCCACTACAATACTTGGTATACATACAAGTGATTATTTGTTAGCAAACTCTGGACACAAGTATTTACATTAGTAGTATTTCATCATCCACTATAAACTATTTTTTATAGCAGAAATGATTAAGAAGAGAATCACACACACAGACATCATAAAGTCAATTGTATCATTTACGCACAACACAAAAGATAAGCCAATATTCTTTTCTCAAACCCCAACTTAATTAACAAAATCACAACCAGACCACTACCGCAAAATTCACAACACTCCGCTTACCAATTTCTCAAGTCCACTCCACATTATAAGAAAACTATACATTACGTTTTAAGCATCTGTATATAGAGCCCCAAGGAGCGTTGCGCCTAATACATTACCCAACTTATGGTCCGCGCTGCGCCCGTAAACCTCAGAACGTATGGAAACTATTGAACACAAAGGACTACCGGGAATACAGCGTTTCTACTTCGAAACTGCACTTTGGCAAAAATGCAAGCAAAATTAATAAAGTTCAGATGAAAATTTAATTTTGATGTTGCCCAAAAGTTTTCTGATCGGATCTTCTTGGAAGGGTATCGTGAAACAATATACAATCTCAGGATAAATATTTATCATTGTATAGTCTTGAATGGACGGTAAACTGGCTTTCAATATAACTCATAGATCGCGACAAGTTTATTGGCATCTTTTGCATTTTGTCTGGCATACAGGACCTACGTCAATGCATGTATTTATGTATCAAAAATTAATTCAAACTCATTGTATACGTCATCGTCTATCTTGTTTTAATTTTCAAAACCAACCTCGTTTGCAGTAATAGCATTTCAACATTGTAAAGTACATACCTCGTAATGTCAATCGTCGTAAAAGCACTGACCCACATTAGATTGCAGCGTTCATTGTTCCATTTCTATTGAATATGTCCATCAAAGTACATAGTTTAAATACTATATGCAAGTAATATATACACCAACAAGGACCATTGTCTGTGTAACCCATTATTCTGAACAACTCAGAACCAAAATTCGACTTTATTATCCGCGTAAATAAATAAATCGAACAGATAACATTAACCAATCAAGAATTTGAAAGCAAAACTTCTTTAATTAATGTTAAATTATTCTAAAACAACATCCAAGCCTATTAACGGTCGGTATCAGAAATCTTGTAACTTTTCGCCTTTAAACTTGTGGAAGAAAAACGTTCCCGAAATTCAGTTGAAAATAAGCTCCCCGGTCTCGCAGCGATTACCATAAAACTTGTTTAAATGGTAATATTAGAAGACGTCACTTGCCGCAATCGTCTCCCTTAGGGATTTTAACCAAATCTATCTCAATAAAAATACATACACTGATAAAATTCCCTACTTCAACTTTGTGGCACTGCGGATCCAATTTTAGCTTTGGTCGGGATTATTTTATGCTGTGGCAAGTGACATGACGATTTTTACTAGTCGGGATTTTTCTATTTCAAGGTGGTCGGTTTCGTGATGTCAGTTTGACGAAGGACTTTTATGGAATTTTAGAGTCAGTCCGATTTTTAATACTGAATGCATTTGAAATGTGTATTGGAATAGATCGGACATGTGATAGATTTTATGATAGGATTGGATTTTCTTTATTACATTTTGTAATATTGAAATCATTTTTTTACCGGACTTTTTAGTGACTGAATAAACTGTTGATGATGTGTTGTGCCTACCTACTTTTCACCTGAAAAATATTTATGATAAATAATAACGTATATAAGGATGCCGTTTCAAAGGCATCTTATTTATTTTTTATTTACCGTTTACAGATTTAATTGAAATAAGCGTTTCATCTTCCTTACATCTAGATTTTTTATTACTTCTACAAGACAACCTTTTTCTTAACCCTAAAATAAAATGTTCCAGGTATTTCATTCAAATATCCAGATGAAAACCCTTGTCACGGCGGAGAATTAATCTCAGAGTTTGAGCACTGAATGGGACATTATGGAAGTGGGTCAAAGGTTTACTTCTGTAAGAATAGCCATGGCCTGAAAAAGATTTAAGATGAATTGTTGCAAATTACTGATTAACTTGGGTAATGTCAGTCTTTGTAAGCTAAATGTTTTAAAATGCTGACCCACGAAAGACGTGTTTCGCCCAGTATTCCTTCAAATGAATAAATGAGATTTACCTACACCTTATCTTATGGATCTTTCACGTTTTTTTTTCGGTTGGGAAATCATCTGCTCTGGGTGAAGCGGGAGGGCGTGTCACACTTTTTCTGACTAAAACCCACTCGTGTTCTGCTTGTGCCAGGGCCTCGGTAACTCACTTTCAAATTGGGCGACCATGGGTCTTATACCTAACTATCCTACCAGTATAGCAGCTTAAAATATTTAGAAATATTAGTAAATTCAATTCTTTCAATTCAATTCTATATACTGTCGGAGATAACAAATTTCTTGCTTGTCCGGATTTAATCATAGGTTGCGTCTATGAACTGTACCGACTTTTATACAGTAGGAAATATACAATCTGTATACAGATTTATGTGCAAACATTTACAGATTATAAATTTTATTTTTCTTATTTATATGAACTTTTTCAGCCACTCCACCATGTGAATGTTGAAAATTGCCTCTTAGAAACATACTACCGAGATCCTTTTTCCTAATCCTGATTAACCTCTGAATTTCATCTAAATCCGTTTAGTCGTTGAGGTCTGCTTGATTAAAAAACATAAAGACTTTCACATAATATTAGTAGACTAGCTTCTGCCAGCGGCTTCGCCCGCGGGAAAAGAGTTTTATCATCCCAAGGGAACATTATACCGGGATGAAAAGTAGCCCATGTGCTACTCCAGATTATAATCTGTCTCTGTGCCAAATTTCATCCAGATCCGTTCAGCCGTTCTGGCGTGATTTAATAACAAATAATTATATTTAAAAATATTAATTATTAGATTTATTTTAATATAATAATTAAAATTATTTTAATTAATTTATAATTTTAAGAAAGATACGAGTAGGATATAACATTCTAACTCTGTAAAACGATATTTGGACAATGTACGTCGGTGTTCTCTAATTCTTAATTGTTATCTGGGTATTTATGAAAAATGTCCGTATATAAATAACAATTAACCGGCTTACATCCTAGGGGTGCAATGACTTATAAGCTAAAGTCGTGACTGGGGTGCGAGAATCTTTAGTTAATAGGTACGCACGTGATCTGAATTACCTTAAGATTTTTGAAAAAAAAAATTGTTTCTTAATTTTGGTTCATGACAAGTCAAACTTAAATTAGTGAGAAGTGAAACATCAGATGCAGGTTTAGAAAATAAGATCTTAGTGGAAATATTAGAAACTTAACTCCTAAGTGGGCCTATGAAGGGGGCAGAAGATGGTATTTGATTGAAATTAGGTGAAAATCTAGCTATATCTGAAACAATGTTTCAAATTACGATGTTTAACTGTTTGGGAGAGCTCGTTCGGTAATACTTGACATCAATAAGTTCTTCAGTATAAGGTTGTATGAAGAATATGACCTGCAATGAACACAAGTAAACCTCTTCGATTGTAATTTGAACTCTTTTTTAACCGACTTACCAAAAAGGAGGAGGTTCTATGTTCGACTTCGTGTGTTTTTTTTTATTTTTATGTATGTTCACCGATATCTCCGTCAATTGTGGACCGATTTTGAAAATTCTTTTTTTGTTTAACTCGTTTAAACAAAAAAAGAATTTTCAAAATCGGTAATATGTTTCGAAATTGGTCCCATTTTAATTTGGTGAAGATCTGATGAAGAACTTCGAAGATATACAACAGAACTCTTCAATAAATAACGGGAAATCTCTCGGGATTGCTGCAGTCGCATGTTTGTTTATTGTTTTTAACATAACATCACGCCAGTATGTTCTTGAGAGGTACGCAGATCTCTCATTTCACCATTTATGTTCAAGTTTTATGATATTCGGCTAATCTGTTCTGGCGTTAAGGTAACTTACTAAACAACTTGCCTATTAGGTAGGTACAACTAAAAAGTGAAAAATAAAAAACTTTTTTACAAAAAATATTTTTTATTATACCTGAGTTTTGAATGTAGGGAAGATAAGGTATTTATACATTTTATAATAATTAGCTAAATATAAGTGATTTCCCGTCTAGAGAGACCTCAAGGGTCTGGGCCGTTGTTAGATAGGTCCCTTGGGAACCTAGGCGTCTAGACACAACTTACTCATATAACGTTTTTCTTCTTTCACGTACATTAAAATGTCACGTGTAGAAATTCAAGTGTAGGTAGTTTTGTACGCTATGTAAACGTGTGGAAGATGGAGTGCTTTTAGTGCCCTAGGGCTTTGAAAGGAGCGATGTCTGCTCATGGAGTTGTAATTTTGTACTCTAGATAATATAAATCTATCTATTTGGCACGGTGATAAATAAATTCCAAGAGCTGACATATTTATGTATTAAAAAAAAACTAAATTTCAAATTATTTATTTCCACATGCATTCATACAATTTTTACGAAGTAAATAACGCTCCATATTTTTGAGACAAGGTTATGTGCGCTATCGGTAGACATAATTTTTGATAAATACATCTTTTATTGTAAAGAATTAAATTATTTATTTTTAACATCAAATAGTACTTAAAAGTTGTTAAATTGATTATCCTAGAAAATATTCGAATGTCAAATGACGTCACATCCAATGACAGTTGTCGATTGGATGGGGGATTGTTCGGACACGAGGCAGGTTGAGTCAGTTTGGAGGGGGGCAGTCTAGTCTGGACGGGCTGGCAGCAACAATGTTTGCGAAGTGTCCCTAGGAGTTTAGTCTAGAGTTGACCTAAGTGGATATATTGTATGGAGTTGATGGTAACGTAGTGTGAAGTGGAAAATAAATAATAGTTCAAAGTCCAAACTGTTTATTATTGCTGAATTAACAACTACACGTGAGTATTATATTTCCTTTAGTATTTTTATACACTGACCTACCTGCTTTGTACTAGCTCTGTTGTCCATCTAGTATTCTATTACATTTCAGAAGTGGTAAGTACATGCCAATTACTACATCAAGTGCTTTGATTACGATTTTTATTAGATAACAGTTTCAAATGTCTTATAAAAACTATATTAAATGTATTTTTGTGGCAAAAAATTTGAGGGAAAATAAAAAAATAATGTTATTAAGTATCTTGTCCCTTCTACGGGATTTATTAAAGGGTTGTGAAAACTTGGTTATTTTTGAGCTCAGACGCACCATTTCAAAGATATTTTCATAATACCCTACAAAACTTTTTAAACTTCTTTTGCGTAGTGAAGTTATTCTAAACCATTTCTATTTGTTTTATGAACCTCGCATCATGCCTCGCGAGGCGCCAGCCCAAGGCGCACCAGTCCAGGACGTCACGACCCAAGGTGACGCAGTCCAGGACGTCACAGCCGAGGTGACGCAGTCCAGGACGTCGCAGCCCAAGGCGCAGCAGTCCAGGACGTTGCAGCCTAAGGTGCAGCAGTCCAGGAAATCTGAACAAGAAGCTACTACAGCAGCAGCCTCGATGTTCATAGCTAAGTGATCGTTAATCTTTTACCGACTCTACTACTCTAATTTTCTCTAGACTTGTTCAATATTTCTGGCTTTGCTGTGGGAGATCTGTTTGCTCAGATAGGTATACTTCTCTACAAACTTGAGAGGGATTTCATTTTTGCTGTTATTTTTCTGATTTGTCTTCTTTATTTTCAGCACAAATTTTTCTTCTAATATTTTGCTCCATAGAAGCGTGATAGGTCTTAATAGTATAGTCCTTGCAAAGGGCAATAGGCAATTTTGTCGCATCCCAGTAGCGATGTGTTGTTGGATGGATCTCTTCAGGACGAATATTTCTTGGATTATGGGTACTTGAGGAGCTAGAGCTTTTAATGCGAGTCATTTGAATTCTGGTATTTTGTCAACTAAATACTTTCATTATAGGCGGCCACTTTAAAATATTGGCCTCTTACATGCCGATTTAGGAACAATGTTTTAAAACCCTGCTCGATTAGACCAAAAGTTAAGCCTGACCTTTGCCCCAGTAGCGCTGAGATATGTGTCTGATGAATCTTTTCAAATTGAATATTTCTTAATGCAACGACTTCTCTGGATAGTTGACACGTGAGGAGCTATAGTGCTCTAAATGAGATGCATTAAGTAGATATCATTTAAACTCTGGTACGTCGTCAATTGACTCACTTGGTCAATTGACGTACTCGCTAACCGTGTGTTTCTGTGGATCTAGTGACCTTTAATTAAAAACCTTTGAGTTCGGTGTTAGACTGGTTTTCCTATTAGGGTCGTTAACTCTAAACGAACTAACTATTGATAATAGTTGTCTTGTAGCAAGGGTTCTTGAGTGGGTTTTCCAGTGGCGTATGTCTTGTGGCGGTTAGGTGTCAAAAGAAAAAGGTAGTAATCTTGGTGCCCAATTGCTTGCCTATTTAGGTTTGTTTGACTCTGAATAATTTGAATATTTTTATGAGCAAAAGGTAGTTTAATATCGAGTGTTCTTTTGAGAAGTTCTATCTATTATGTATCTTATGGCAGTTGGACATCGAGCATAAGTTTTGGCTTTGATATCTAATGTTTCGCCTGTTAGGGCCATTAACGCTGGAGCGACTTATAATTGGCAATATTGGTTTTGTGGCAAAGATTAATCTTGAGATGCTCTTTTTGGTGGTGTATGGTCGTAGCAATTGGATGTCAGAAAATCCTTAACGTCACTGCTCGAAATAAGTAACCCGTTTAGGTCAATAACTCTGAAAGAGTTACCAATTGACAAGGGCCGTGTAAGAAGCAAGTGCTTTTCTTGATCGGTTGCATATATCGTGTGGCTGATGAGCTTATGGGAAAATTTCCATAATTGGATGCCAATTCTCCAACATTTGTTTTTGAACCTGCCTGATATGTCTGATAGCCCTTCTCTGGTTTCATCTTCATTATTTGTTGTAGGATTTCAGGTACAGGGAATGAGGAGGTATTTATTCCTCGCCTTGGTTATAGTGAATACCAGTACCAGTACCAGTTTTCTGTAATGAATCTTGTTGCTTATATAGTTTGGCATAATAAACCGTAGCTATATTTATGATCTCCATTCGCGAATCACATTTAGTAGTGTATTTGAGATGGATGCATTTCTTGACAGATGCTATACAGAGGATCATTCGATGTCAGCGGTGGCGATACTTAAGTGTGGGGGATCGATTTTGTGATACTACGATAGCACTTGACAATCTCATATTTTTTTTTTTTAGATATATTTGTACGTATAGTGTTTGTTCTATAGATAGCACCTCCTTATTTCTTTGTTGGTTTTTGAGAAGTTTTCTTTATCGTTTTTGTTCATTTCTGGCTTATTTTGTCATTGGTTTCTTTCATTAACTATGCGATTTCTCTGATAAATTCTATATTTGTCATTTAATAATTCATCCAGTAAAGAGTGATTGATTTTTATGGTAACATTCATCAGATTTTACGTGTCATACTTTTCACGTGACGCTAAAAGTCCTAGTAGAATTGATTTTAGGACCTTTTATAAATTTCTTGCTCGTTCAACGTTTTCATTCTTAATGGCGTGTTAGAGAAGTTGCGCCTACTCTTTATCATGGATTTCTGGTTGATTGTAGCTCTCTGAATTAAGTGGTCTTATCCAAACGAAACTGACAACGAAACTACGTACTTTGAAAGTAATTGTGGATGTATAGTCATAATATGTTCAAAATCTGTTTTCTTGTATGTTTATCTGGAGAGATCGATTAAGTGTAACATGAACATCTTGTTTATGATTTTGAGGTTGTATTCGTATACGTATTGAATGAGTCTCACTCCACGAGTGCTGGTGGTTCCATAACTATATTTTACAGCAACTTAATGCTAATGTTCCTTACCGATACCCCGATTGGTGCATTGAAATCACACATGGAGGTCATGTTTTTCATGGAGGTACTCGTAATGAGTATTTCCACGTTTGATAACAAAAATAATTAGTGACGAGGTATCAGAAGTTGCATAAGCCTGTATAATTGCAAAAGGCAGGTTATCTAGAACTATTTGTGGCACAAAAACTCTTTCTGATATTCTGGCGAAAGTTTGAATATTTTACTTGTATTTTGTCTTTACTAAGAAGGGGACATTTTTGGTTATCCTATGTAATACGTGTAATCATCGCCTTCGATAGTATCTTGTTTTAGTAGATGGACTTCAATCGCCCAGTATGTCATGAGTGATGGTTTGCAGCACTGTTTTGAGCTCTATATGTTTTGTTTGATGATAGTGATTTAACGTTGAAAGTGCAATGTTTAAATCACTTTTCGGTATTAGTGTCTTTGGAGGGTTTAATACCAATACTGTTCAAGTATCCGCTGGCAGAACGTCGTAGAGGTCACATTTGGAACTAGTGAGAACTGCGATATTAACCCCATACTGAATGAAGTCTTACTCGAGGAGTGGTAGAGTGCGGTCGAAGTTGTAAAATTTAAATGTAGGAAATGATTTGGTTTGTTTGCTAAGTTTTTATATATATATGTGATTAAGTCGCGGGGCTTGTCTGTAGGCGAATAAATCGCAAGACTTGCCCTCAGGCGAATAAATCGCAGTACTATTAAATTTGAGAATAAGACGTGGGCTTACCTGCAGGCGAATAATCGCAGGACTTGCCTATAGTCAAATAAATCGCTATAGGCGAATAAGTCGCGGGTTTGCCTACATATGTATAAATCAAGTACTATTAAATTTGCGAATAAGTCGCGGGCTTAGCTACAGGCGAACAAATCGCAGGTTTGCCTACAGGCGAATAAATCGCAGTAAATATAAATTTGCAAATAATTCACGGGCTTACGTACAGGTAAATCGCAGTATTATTAAACTTGAGAATAAGTCGTGGGCTTACCTACAGGAGAATAATCGCAGGACTTGCTTAAGTCGAATAAATCGCTATGTGCGAATAAGTCGCGGGTTTGCCTACAGGTGTATAATTCGAAGTACTATTAAATTTGCGAATAAGTCGCGGGCTTACCTACAGGCGAACAAATCGGAAGTTTGCCTACAGGCGAATAAATCGCAGTAAATATAAATTGGCAAATAATTCTCGGGCTTACGTATAGGTAAATCGAAGTATTATTTAATTTGAGAATATGTGTGGGCTTACCTACAGGCGATTAATAGCAGGACTTGCTTAAGTCGAATAAATCGCTATGTGCGAATAAGTCTCGGGTTTGTCCATATGCGAATAAGTCGCGGGTTTGCCTACAGATGTATAAATCGAAGTACTATTAAATTTGCGAATAAGTCGCGGGCTTAGCTACTGGCGAACAAATCGCAGGTTTGCCTACGGGCGAATAAATCGCAGTAAATATAAATTTGAGAATAAGTCGCGAGTTTACCTACAGGTGACTAATTCGCGGGACTTACCTAAAGGCCCATAAATCGCTTTATGCGAATAAGTCGCGGGTTCGTCCATATGCGAATAAGTCGCGGGTTTACCTACAGATGTATAAATCGAAGTACTATTAAATTTGCGAATAAGTCGCGGGCTTACCTACTGGCGAACGAATCGCAGGTTTGCCTACAGGCGAATAAATCGCAGTAAATATAAATTTGAGAATAAGTCGCGAGCTTACCTACAGGTGACTAAATCGCGGGACTTACCTAAAGGCAAATAAATCGCTTTATGCGATATTAAGTTGCGGGTTTGTCTAATATGCGAATAAGTCACGGGTTTGCCAACTAGCGAATAAATAGAAGATGTTGTAAATATGTGAGTACCATGTCCCTGTTTATAAAATGATTATTTAACTATTATTGCTTTGTACCTATACTTAGTAAAGCAGCGCATTATACTTCAGGAGGTACTCACGTACAGACGAAGTGGTCCGATTTCAATGTTAGAATTGATTTGATTTGAATGTTAATTTTTGAAAGTCTATGTGCGAATAAATCGCAGACTAGCCTACAGAAGAATAAATAGTAATACTAATCAATTTGTAAATAAGTTGCGGGCTCGTCTGTATGCGAATGAGTCGCGGGTTTTGCCTACAGGCAAATACATCGCAGATGTTGTGAGTATGTTCCTATTTATGAAATTAATAAATTTAACTGTTATTGATTGTAACATTTTGTACCTGTGCGTGGTATAGCAGTATTATTCTAAGTGAAACATGCTTCAGAAAATATCGAGTTCATTTGTGAGAATTGTTTTGATTTATTCGCTAATTTTTGTAAGTCTATATGCGAATTAGTCGCGGGTTTGCCTTAAGGCGAATAAATCGCAGATTCTGTAAGTATGTGAGTACCATGTTCCTATTTATCAAATGGATAAATGTAACTGTTAAGGCTTGTAACACTTTTACCTATGCATGGCATAGCCATGTTATTCTTGATTAATCATGCTTCAGAAGGTACTCACGTATAATTTGACGAAGTAGCCAAATTTAAACGTTACAATTGATTGGATTTGTTTCCTAATTTTTGTAAGTCTCTATGCGAGCAAGTCGCGAACTGATATATATGCAAATAAGTCACGGATTTCTATACAGTCGAATAAATTTGCAGATCTTGTTAGTATGTGAGTACCATGTTCGTATTTATCAAATGGATCAATATAACTGTTATTGCTTGAAATACTTTATATCTATACATAGAACAGCAGTTTTATACTAGATGAATCATACTTCACAAGGTACTCACGTAAAATTAATGAAATAGTGTTTACCTAATATTGTAAAACATTTTTATTTAAAGGATTTTTTTTTATTTTAAAGAAAAGAGTAAGTATGGAGTTTCTTGTCCATTCTTCTCCAAAGCAAACTACCTTTGCGAATGGACAGTAGAATCATCTTTTTTTTTGGCTTTGAACTTCTTACATTCAAGAGTGCCATTAAATGGTTTAATTGATTTAACTTTTGACTTTGAAAATTGACTCAACAGGCCGAGTGTTAGGTTATCACCGGATACGTGTATGAGGTCATACACGTTGTCTGGATGGTTGAGGGTTAGGTTTTTTTTGATAAATACATCTACATAACATAAAATAGTACTTAAAAGTTGTTAAATTGATTATCCTAGAAAATATTCGAATGTCAAATGACGACACATCCAATGACAGTTGTCGATTGGATGGGGGATTGTTCGGACACGAGGCAGGTTGAGTCAGTTTGGAGGGGGGCAGTCTAGTCTGGACGGGCTGGCAGCAACAATGTTTGCGAAGTGTCCCTAGGAGTTGAGTCTAGAGTTGACCTAACTGGATATATTGTATGGAGTTGATGGTAACGTAGTGTGAAGTGGAAAATAAATAATAGTTCAAAGTCCAAACTGTTTATTATTGCTGAATTAACAACTACACGTGAGTATTATATTTCCTTTAGTATTTTTATGCACTGACCTACCTGCTTTGTACTAGCTCTGTTGTCCATCTAGTATTCTATTACATTCGTTTCTTTGTTTCAGAGAAATACTGTCAGATTTTTTACTGACGTGTAGAACCAGTGGTTGAATAACTCTGGGTTACTGGGACCGGATAATGGATATCTTCCATGGGACCTGGTTAACTTATAGAAGTTGGTGGCCGATTTAATAGTCACCAGTCAGTTTCGAAATATTACGTGCCGCTTGCAACAAATTAGATTAGAAAGAGATGGTGCTCTATTGCGCTATTAAGACAGCATCTCCTCCCACAGTCAACAATACTTACGTGTCAGTGTGTGTGTTAAATAAACTGGTGTTATCATAATGTTTATAACGTAAGGCAAACTTGTATAAATATTTCTTGATAATGTATCAACTTTTATGAGAGAAAATTAACAAAAAAAATTTTTGATTTGTGTTTAAGGAAGTTTTTCCTACAATGAATAAGCAGGTCTTTTTTACGATTATAACCATATTTAAAACTAAAATACTTATTAAAAACTATAAAGTAGGTAAAACATCAAAGTGTTTGGTGCTATTTTTACTAATATTTTATAAAGTAGGTAAGACAGTTAATGTGGTGATGTTATTGTTATAAAATAAAATAAAAAATAAAAATATTTATTCATCTCCAAAAAATACATCCTTATCATAATCTATTTACGTTGACATTTTTTTTCAAAAATTGTAATTTGTGCCAGATCTGGAGTCCAAACTAAGCCAAGGCCTGTATTTCAGAACTCCAGGACCCCCATTACATCGATTGAAATAGAGATTGTCAACACAGAACTAACTTACACCTACGAATGAGTGATGGTGTGTGTGGATGGTGCGTATTTGTGTGTGCGTGTATGTGTGCATGTGCGTGTTGCGTGTGTGTGAGTGGTGTATGTATAATAATTTATTGTACTTAAATATTATATAAATATAGAAATAACATATTATAGAATTTTAATATATTTCTAAATATATAACATGTTGATTCACTACGTTTATACTTTGTAAAATATATATCAGATTGCTAAACAACTTTAAAACAAAATGGGTGTTTTATGGGCACTATTGAAACGATAAAAAGTGTTTTTTGTCACTTGAACAACTTAAGTTTAAAAAAATTAAGCTTATCATAAGTAGTTTAGTATTCTAACTTGTTTTATATGTTTTAGATTTGAATATATGCAAAGTAATTATCTTTGTAAGTATTTATTTAATAATCATATCGAATAAAGCCGTTATCATAATCATTTCTGTTGTTAGAATTAATATTTGTTTCGGGATATTTACCATGTATATTTAGATTTTGGTTGAGAGCTCGATATTTCGGCACCGTTACAAACGTCTTGATCACGAGAACTTGAAATATACATACATGGTAAATATCCCGAAACAATTTTTTTTAATTCTAATGATTGTGACCATGTCAGCTTAAAAACTTATATTTCTGTTGTTATTAGTATTTAAATAGTTAATTCAAATTAACTTTTTTCATTTAAAATTATAAATAATATTTTGAATTAAAAAAAACATCATTTTTGTAAACATAAAGCAAAAAGAAGTGGAAGGTGATTTTTGAACTTGCAATCATGTTGACGTAGGTTCACTGATGTCATCACTGATGTCATCACTGATGAAATTAACAAGTCCATCATGGTGACAAAACAGTATTCAAACGCTTACCTATCCTAACGTCACGTGTTAAAGATTAAATTGGCATAACTGTATTCTACAATATTTCCCTCGTTCTAGTTCGATAAGCACATATGTATCGAATAAACTTATCTACTGCTAATTGCAGAAGGTTCATATTCGTCTAACAGTTTACAGTTTTAGTTGGTCAGTTAATGGCAGGGTGGGTCAGGTAACAGCTATTTCCGAATGTACATCTTACGAGCTAGTCGTAATAAATATTGTAAAAAGGATAACACTCTTTGCTTGTAGAAAGTAATCTCTGAAAGTATTGATCTGATCACGAAAATTCTTTCAGTGATCAAAAGCATTGATATCGTTCAGTACTACTGTCTACTATTCACCCCGTAAAAAGCACGGGTTCTGTGGAATGAGCCAAAGGAACGAAACCGAAAAAAAAGTGGCCTAGTATAGTTATATGATTTTAATATTGGTTTTAAATAATCTGATCGATACAGAATTTCTTTTCAAGTCCTTATCCAATTACCTTACCGTCTTCGTAAAGAAAACTCTACAACTCCACACGATCTATTCTCAATGAATGCACAACATAAACAAACAATCGATTACAGCTAACAAGAGCAATCTATTACTAAAAACACTCTTAGCACGATCACTTGAACAAACAAAGCAATTCGTTTGGCGAATTAACGATATCGCAGTGGGGCGCCTTCCGCATAGTAAGACGTAAAGAAATTTAATTAGCGTTCATTGAGATAATTCACTGCTTCCACAATAGGCCGGCGAAAAGACAACTTTCACTAAGTATTTTGACACACGGTTGTATTGGATGAACAGTATTTTGCGGTTTTTATGAGAACTATGGATTATAATTATAAAAATCGAAGTTACTTGATAGGTATTGATACTGATAAGTTAAAATCACTGAATAATTTTACAATGTTTAAATTTGCCATCAACAAATATTATTTGTAGACTACAGTGTTTATGTAGGCAGTTCTAGAAAATTAAACCACTTTATGAGAATATTGGCTTTGAACAGGTTACGAAATATTATAGTAGAAAGGAGTCTGAAAGTGGCACCAGTGACTGAAAAGTTGTGTGTACATTGTGTTGCAGAGGAATGAGGAACATATCGTGAGGAATATTTTGAGTATTAATGTAGATAGTTAGATTGTGTCAAAGATGTTAATGGCTTTGCAACGGAAGTTACTACGAAGATTACGGCAAATAGAGAAAGAATAAGAATTATTTATTTAAAAGTAAAAAAAATACAAAAATGTTCCTTAGTTGCAGTAGGGTTATTTAGATATGTAATTATCTAAATAACCCTACTACTAGATTAATTTTATAAATTTTTGTAAAACTCCTTAATGCATGCGGAGTTTACCTTTAAGTTATTGTTGCACTGTCGCATATACTTTTGCATGCCAACATTAGCATAAGACGAGTGTAAATAATTGTTGGTGAACCAATAAAGAATAAATAAATAAATAATTACTAAAACGATGGTATAATTAGTGCTTATATGTAATATGTAACTAAAATATTTGATTATACAATTTTATGCATGATAAACATTTCTATTTTTTGTAGCTACCTGCCTAATCCAGGTTCCTTCAAACCTGTGTTTCAGGACACCACATTACATAGCAATTTAATTGGGTCAGTTAAATTATTAAATAAAATTAGTGCGTGCGCTTTTTAGGGTACGGAACCCTCAAAAGGTAAAAAAAGGAACCCTTATAAGATTACCCTCTTGTCCGTCTGTCCATCTGTCTGTCTGTCCATCTATCCGTGTCTTAGCAAGTTGAAATATTTTCTAGATACTGAGGTCCATAGTCCCTATTAGGTGTATAAAAATCAAGGTCCTGAGTTAACGCGATAAAAAGATATGGGCAAATTTAGATTATCGCAAAAACTTGTAAGTAATAAATTTTGTAAGTTCTTACAGCCCAAATAAAGGAAAAATTCCAAAAAATAAAAAGGGTTGAAAAATAAAACAAAAAACGTATTTTTTTTTTGGTGGTATAATGGGTAGGTAAGGAACCCTCGGCGCAGGAGTTCGACTCGAACTTAACCGGTTTTTTATTTTTTAAGGCTCTATCCTACCGCACTGTGCGTGCGCTTGTACTCCTACCTCCACTCAAATGCATTATACATAATGCATTTGAGTGGAGGAGACGAATGACGCGGCAGTCGTCGTCCGAGCAAACAACCACCACACCATACACCACAACACATGCTTACTCACACATAGCGCCGCGCGCAAATATGAGTTTAACTATCTATACAAAAAACACTAAAACTAGCCAATGAAATATGTACAAGTATATCTAAGGGTACATCATAAGCAAACAACAATTTCTAGAAGTTTTTAAGATGGAAGAAGAAGACATACTACAAACATACATACAGACGTCATTCATCATCATCATTCTTTTACTACATACTTATGCTTCGTCGCTGCCAAATAAATTAGGATAAGGGCAGGAGCATGATTTACAATGTTTTGTGAATTCTGATAGGCTCGCGCTTGACCTATGTCTCATCGGATGGTAGGCGATGATGTGGTCGACAGTGAAGCACGCTTGCCTAGAAGTAACCTATTCACTCTTTACTTAAAGGTTGTAGCTATCGGGGAACACAAATATTGCGGCAATGCCACTTCTTAGCTGTACGCACAATGAAAGTACCCTCAAAACGTTTAGTGCGTATATGTGGGATGTTCGCCATTACCGATGGCGCATCGCCGTACTTCTTGTATTGGTGATGGAACGTCGATAATGGTACGGGCTAGGCGGAATTAGATCATGTAATTCCATCGCACACTCTCCGAAATGCAACCGATGAAAATCGACAAGCTGGTAACTCGGCGTCTATGTTCAAAGCTATGACTCGACCAAGGCCTCTTTATTTATTAGCTTCTTGGCCCGTTTTTCAATCGACTCAAGTGCATCAAGCTGGTATTTGGCAGATCCGTCCCGGCTAAGAAAAGTACTCCATGCTTGACAGCTGTTCTGGCGTGAAGTACAATCTCACCTTTGCAAGGACATATTCCTTGACACTCGATTTAGTATCGCATTATGTTCGTCGTTCTTCTCATCAATGTACCACTCAGTTCTAAACAACAGATCTTGATCCAATTATCTAACTCTAAGAACAGATAAGTAACAAAGCTGAGACGAAACACTCGGAACACCGGTTGCGTATCAATTATTCACGAGCAATTTATTGTTTTACTATACAAGGATATTATTAAGTGGGATGTTCGGTTGTTCTTGTCAACTGATTGCATTAAATGATAAATGATAAATTATTTTATTTCTGTAGGTTTGTACAAACACTTTTACATGTCGATCATATTTTTAAAACTAGATGAAGTCTGCGTTTCCTATATGACTACTCTGAGAAGAAAGGCCGAAACAAACTCAGAGGACACAGTCTCTTTTAAGGTCCAGACAAAATCTTTGTTAGATCATGTGAAGACCATGTAGACTGAAGTCTGAAATCGTCTTTTGAGGAAAGAACCAGCCAGATTGAGTGGACTTGTCCAGTCAGTGCACGCATTTGTTAATAACCGTGCAGCTCAACTCAGAATTTAAGGAGCTCAACGATTCGACGAACAATACCAAAGAAAGGACATTCGGGTAGGCCGCATAAACTACTCAAACTGTCAGACCATGATTAAAACTAATTTGGATAAATTAAAATTAAAAACAAACAAAAATTGTATCCACATAGTCTTCACATTCACAACAATTAAAATAAACTTAAAATAAAATAATAAATAAAGTAAATGTAATAACTTTAAAAGTAAATATTCTTGTCATTGCAAGAAAACAAATACAAAATTGCTTCTGGCTGGGTAATTACAATGGTTAATTGTTAATGTTTCGGGATAGTGTAATGAAAGAAATAGGAGGCAATGATACCGTGAAGGTTGAGAGGGAGTGAGAGTGGGAAGAAGAAAAAAACTTTTTACAAACAAAAATACTACCGACTTCCCAATAAAAAAACTACAAAGTGATAAATAACTTTATTTTTGGAAGTCGGTGTCTTTCATATGCAACAATTTATTGTGTTATGGACACCGTACAAGTCGGTGGTATTTTTTTTGCAAAAAGTTTTATTATTTTTCACTTTTAAGTTGTACCTCCCTAATAAGCAAGTTGTTTAGTAAGGTACCTATACGCCAGAATAGATTACCCGAATATCATGAAACATGAACATAACCGGTGAAATGAGAGATCTGCGTACCCCTTAAGAGCGTTCTGGCGTGATTTTATGTTATGAAATGGTATGAACAATAAACAGACATGCGATTGCAGCAATCCCGGGCGATTTGTCGTCAAGAGTTCTATTGTATATCTCCGAGGTTCTTAATCAGATCTTCATCAAATTAAAATGAGACCGATTTGGGAACATACACTTTTAAACAAAAAAAGAATTTTCGAAATCGGTCTACAATTGACGGAGATATCGGTGAACACACATAAAAAAAAATACAAACATAATGTCGAACATACAACCTCCTCCTTTTTGGGAAGTCGGGTAAAAACGTGTTTCGCAGACCTCCAGTAACATGGAAAAAAGATGATAATGAAAAACACATAAATCTTTTAGTTATGAGTTAATTGGATAGAGCATTGTATGGAAATAATAGATATATGTTTGATTGATTTATGATAAACCTTAAAAAATATTTATAAAATAACTTATTGAAACGTTTTACGGAATTAAGACCAATCAATAACCATAATCGCATAAAAAACTGTAAAAAGCTACAGCTAAATGATCCACACTTAGCGGTTCCCTACTAATCTTTCAGACGGAAAATTCCTACTTATAAAAAATAATACATATGCGCGAGCTGGCTGAACAAAACCAGATGTATCCTCTGACTGCACAGAATGATTTTCTTCTTGTTTACGTCTTTTTAGTTCGCTTTTGAAGCAGTCGGGTTTTTTGTTATTTTTAAATATTTTTTTTATTTACAACATTTTAGTTATTTTTTTAGAATAAGGTACATTTAAACATATAAGTGTTGTGATACCCCACACGATGGGTTTAAAAGAAAAAAATTGGGCCTCCACAATAAGGCGCTCAAAATCCGCCATTTTTCTATTATCAAATTTAATGTTGCCAGTGATACTTGCAGGGTTAAGACGAATCGATTGACGTAAGAATCATCAAAATCGGCAAACGCGTTTGGTCTCCAGAACGCCACATAGGAACAAACATACATAATAATAATAATAATAATGACTCACCCCGCTCTCCTTGGCGAATGAGAACTGGCGCAAGCCTGTAGTGCTTGATACTAAAGACCGCAGGGAAGTATGGCAGAGTAAGGAGCTTCACGGACGCTTTTTCCGGGCCCTACATGGGCCCGATGTAGATCAATCAGCGTCCGTAGCCTGGCTGCGTTTCGGTGACCTCTTTGGGGAAACCGAAGGTTTTGTCTGTGCAATTATGGACGAAGTTATCATGACGAATAACTACCGGAGATTTATTGTGAAGGATGGCACGGTTGACATCTGTCGGGCATGTCACCGCCCGGGTGAATCGATCCGCCACATTATCTCTGGTTGTTCTCGTCTAGCTAACGAAGAGTACTTGCATAGGCACAACCTTGTAGCCAGGATTATCCATCAGCAACTTGCTCTGAAATACACTCTTGTGGCATCGGAGGTACCGTACTATAGGTATGTGCCCGACCCAGTTCTCGATAATGGCAGTATCACATTGTACTGGGATCGGTCCATCATCACTGACAGGACTATTGTAGCCAATAAACCTGATATTGTGGTGGTGGACCGAATTGAGAGGCGTGCAATGATTGTTGATATTACCGTCCCGCATGACGGGAACCTCGTGAAAGCCGAGAAAGATAAGCAAATCAAGTATCTTGACTTGGCTCGCGAGGTTGTCGACATGTGGGATGTGGACACAGCGATCATTGTACCGATAGTCGTGTCGGCCAATGGCTTAATAGCCACGAGCCTCGACCAACACCTTAGGAGGCTCTCGTTAGGCGGCTGGGTCAAGGGCCTGATCCAGAAAGCAGTACTGCTGGACACGGCTCATATTGTTAGGAGGTTCCTTTCTCTGGAGCCCTGACCGCCGGTAGCTTGGACCCTGTTCCCGATACCGGTGGGCCTCTATTTTTTATATTTTTAAATGTTTTTGTTTTTAATTTATTTTATAAAAATATTTAAAAATGTAATTTATAAGACACGTAATTAATAAAGGACATAATAATAATAATAATAATATCGTTTATTTATAACATAAGGCACATTTTACAATAAAATATCTTAAAATATAAAAGAAGACAATTGCTTATTTGCCTGAACTAGGTTGAACCTGTGTTTCAGGCTATAAAGTGCTTAAGAACTTATAATAATAATAAATTAACAGTGGGTATAACTTGTATATGAATAATTAAATTTAAAGACACTGTGGAATTATTATTTTGTTACAATCAGGAGATCTTCTGTCTCTAGGTAAGAGATGCTAAGAAGATGTTCAAGAATAGTATTTTTACAGCTAAAATAATTTAATTTATAGATACTTAAATTTCTATTTAATCTATTGTACAGAAATGGACCTAAGAATGTGAAGAATCTATTTACAAAGACATATTTTGAGGATGCATTAGAATCGCAGACAATGTCATTTCGTCTCTTATTATTTATGTATTCGGCGTTATAGGGAAGCATGGTGTGTTGTTTTAATACTAAGTGCATAATGAAAAGCTGGCGAACAGTTAACACGTTGCAGGATTTGTAAAGCAGATCAGTGGGGTAGAGAAAAGGATGGAAATTGGCTACTTTTAAAATTGCTCTCTGAGCCCTTTCAAGAGGCAGTAGATGCGTTTTTGGTGCTCCACCCCATGAGGTGATACAGTATTGGATTACAGATTGACCTAGGGCCAAATAGACTTGTTTGATCAATTTTGAATCTGCAATCGTTCTCAACTTTTTAAAAACATAAATTAATTTGCGCACTCTAATAACTAGGCTATCAATATGAGGTCTAAAGGAGAGTGTTTCATCTATGATAACCCCGAGATATTTTATGTTGCCTGTTTTGAGGATAAAAGGACAATTACACATGTTGACTGGTTGGAATCCACATTTATGGGCATACAGATGAGAGTTAGAAATGTTAAATTGAGGTTTGCGCATGGAGAAGTGAATGTATTTTGTCTTGTCAGCATTAAGTGTTAGTAAATTGCTTTGTAGCCAATTAGTCACAGTATTGAAACCTTGTTGAGCGTATTCGTACAAAGCATTACTGGTTTTTGCGGTAAAGATTAACGCCGTGTCGTCGGCATATGATATGAGTTTGCCTTGTTTAATATCTAAATTACACAGATCGTTAATGTAAATCAGGAATAGGGTTGGGCCCAGAATGCTTCCCTGAGGAACACCATAACCAGTATTTTTTTGCTCATCGCTTGTAATATCGTCTATTTTAACATATTGAAATCGATCGTCTAAATAGTCAGCAAAAAGTCTCAGCGGTGTTCCCCTAATTCCTAAAGCCTCTAATTTTTTTAGAAGCATAGGAACGGACACTGTATCAAAGGCTTTGGCTAGATCAAGGAAAACCCCCAGGGTCTGGTTTCCTTTGCCAAGTTCTTCTGTGGCATAATCTGTCAAACTGTGCACCGCATCAGCTGTGGATAATTTGGGTCTGAACCCAAATTGTGCAGATGATAATAGATTGTTTTTTTCTAGATAATTAACTAGTCTACTGTTTACAATTTTCTCTAGTATTTTAGATATTGAAGGGAGTAAAGATATTGGTCTATAATTATTTACTAAGTTTTTGTTGCCGGATTTAAAGATAGGGACTACAACTGCTTTTTTCAGACATCTAGGGAAAATACCTTCAGATAAACAAATACGAAATATATGCGTTAAGGGAGGTACTAGGATATGCTTAAAGGTTTTAAGGATCTTATTGCTTATATTATCCCATCCAACTGCACAGTCATCTTTTAGTCCTGATATGATTCGGGTTATTTCGTCTTCGTCAGTATCCAGCAAGCCAAAAGATTTTAAAGCACATCTATTATTTTGGGCAGATGGTGGCACACAGTAATGTTTTGGAATCTGTTCGGCAAGAGTTTTCCCAACATTTACAAAAAAGTTATTAGCGTGGTTGGCTGACAAGAGAGGTGATGGATTAGAAAGCAGCAAGCTCGAATTTGATTCACGTTGTTTTGTCCTGTAGGTGACGTTCTTAATATGTTTCCAAAGTTGCTTACTATTGTTTCCTGCTCTATTTAATTCATTTTTATCGTAATTAATTTTTAAGTTCTTTAGGAGGTTGTTGCAAAAATTTCTGTATCTCTTATAGGTTATTTTAATGATTAAATTATCAGGTTTACTCCTAGATCTCTGATGAAGTTTATCTCTGTGTCTTATACACCGAACTAGGCCAGGAGTCATCCAAGGCTTGATGTTACGAAGTTTTTTGTTTACTATAATAGAAGTCGTATTACGTAATATTGCTAATTGAACATGTTTTATTAAATACGATAAAGCAAAATTAGCGTCAGCAGTATTGTAAACTGGGTTAAAGTCAAGATTGCATAAATCACATTCGAGTTTGTTTGTGTTTAATTGCGTTTTCGTCTGGGGACGATTTAGCTTAGGCAGCGTTAAGTTTAGGGTTAGTAGAACAGCGTGATGGTCTGTAATAGTTGAGTTAGTAACAAGCGTAACATATGATAAGTTTGATTTGATCATCATATGATCCAGACAGGAACCGCTCTGATGAGTAGGCAATGTGTGTGCGGGGAGAAAACCATGGTATGAGCAGATATTAAGGTAATCTTGGGTCCCAGGGTCGCAGTTTTCAGAGTTTATGTTTATATTAATATCACCTGTTAATATAACATTCTTAAATGAGCTTAGTGCTTCAAAGATCTGGTTTAAGGATGCCTGAAAAGAGTCTAAGTTTCTAGCAGAAGGGGACCTATATAAATAGTGATTATTGCTGTACTTGTACCAATTTTGATAACCAAACAATTACTCACACAGTCTTGAAGTATTGGTTCTTCGATTGAGACCATTAATGATTCCCTCCAATAAACAACCACACCATCGTTTTGATTATTGTTTACTGTAGTAAACAATAAGTTATATCCCGGAATTTCTGGGAGATGTTCCTGGCGATTAGATAGCCAGCACTCGGTTAGTACCATTATGTCACAATCAAAGTTAAGTCTATGAAGAAAAACGTTAAAGCTATCTATGTTCTTATAAATACTGCGAATGTTTTGAGTCAGTATGGTTAGTGAGTTTTGATATTCAGAAAGATATTGCCTGCAGTCCTCAACCTCACATGACTTTGCATCGGTACGAAATGTATTATCTATATCGGTCAATAAGTTATTATCCATAGAATAAGAAAAATATAAACAATTAAATTAAGTCTTAAATATATTCGAAATATGTGGCGCTCTTAGGCGCCTTCATAATCAATCGAGTTAATGTACCTGTTTTCGGCAGATTTTTTTGCAGGACACTCTTGTGCTCCCGTTTGATGGCTGGCTGGTTTTTTGAAGCGCAGACATGTTGCACATTTTGGTGCTTCGGTTTTCTTTGTGCAGTCGTGGATAGTGTGTCCTTCTTCACCGCAATGTCCACATGTGGGGGTAGCAACTTTGCATGTCTTGGCCGCATGACCGTACTGCTGGCACTTGTAACATCTCGTTACCAGTGTGAAGTCTCGTACCGGGCAGGAAGTCCAATTTATGAACAATCTGTCTTGTGTGATGAGAGCTTTGCGAATGATCGCAGGAACTTCTAAGATGTAGTTGCAGTTCTCAACATCTTTTCTACCAGATTTGTGGCTCAGTTTAATTAAGGTCAAAAATGTATCTCTGGATATAGTTGGCAGTTTGTCGGCCAAGTTTTGATCGTAAATGGATTTATATACCTCATTTTCCGCCATTGACGCTGGAACTCCAATCACTATTATGCGGGGTTTGCGCTTTTTCGGTTCATCGACGGTAAGCCCTGAAGAAGCAGTTTGAACTGATTGCCTCAACTTATCTAGGTCCTCTTTCGTCTCTGTGCTAATTATGAGTCCTCCTTTCCCTATCTTGCGTACGCCTCTCACTTTTAGCTTCATTTCACCTGGGCATATAATTTTCTGGACTATGTTCTTGGTTTCATCGCTGGTCTTTGAACTGTCGGTGGGATAAATCGCCACGGAGCTAAAAGTATTAGGACGAACGAAGTTGTTAGACCCCTTCTTCACCATGTCTGCAAAGGATGATGCAGGTGTTTCCTGCCGCTTTGCACAGGATTCCTTAAAAGTCCGATTCATCTCCATTACAGACTCCTTTAGATCCGTTACGCAGTCTCTTTCTTCAGTCAATATTTTTAGGGAGTTATGGGTCCTAAGGGCATTTTGTTTAAGCGACTGGTATTGAACAGCCAGTTGCGAGACTCCATATCCAACCTTTCGGCACAAATTGGTTATTTTTAGCTTCTGATCTGAGTTAAGCTTTCCTTCAGAAGCAATAGCACATACCTCACCCAAGTGTTGGTCAATAGAACCCATCCAGTTCTGTATCTCCGCAGTTGAGACTACTTCAATTTCTTCCTTGGCATGAAGACGTCTCGGTTGTTGGGGCTGGGTCGGTGTAGGCGTTGAAGGAGGGCTGCGCCGCATCACCTCACTCCGATTAAAGGGACTGCCTTCCATCTTTCAGATTATAATAATATATAATACAGTCAGTCCATTATTCCACTTATTAGCACTTCCAATGAGTCTCTGTATAACACGTCAATATACTAAACTAGGTCACTATTTATGCTAAAACATTAATTTATATTATTTTTAATGCATTGATGAGCACGTCTGTATGCGACGAGTGCGCGAAATCAAGCCTGATCATAAATACATAGACTGATAAACACATTATCCTTCTTCGGCAAACGAGTAAAAATAACATTTGTCTCATCATGAAAGCCTACCAATTCGTTTCCCAACATTTTTTCAACTTTACTGTCAGCATTTCTCATTGCGACCACCAATGTAACCGTCATGTAACACAAACAAAATCTCAGTCATGGTATTGTGTTTAAACCTCACATATTTGCTTAAGATTTCTCCGAGCACAACTTTACAATGACATGTCACACCGTATAATGTTTTATAACCAATTCGAGCTATCCTTTTAGCGTCCGTAATATATGCATAAACAAGCCCAGACGCCTTAATATGAGTTACACCGCAATGCACTCGAATATTACACATTAACCTGGAGCTTGGAAGACTTGGATGTGTCTTCTCTTGAGATTGGTGGATGAGAAAAAAATCAAGCAGAAACATTCAATAAGTTTAAGTTTAGAAAAGATTTTTTAAAGTTTTTATCAAAATACACTTTTTTAAGATAACAAGGAACTCATTGTCTCAATATGTCTGTCTGTCTGTCTACAGCTACTGCTACTATACTTTTTGTTTTAATAATGCCCCAACGTGAATACATAGGACGCTCAAGCGACTCAGATTGGGCAGTTCTAAGAAAAAAGGTTGAACGAGGAGGTAAGAGTTTGAATGGAGTAGTGCTCTTACTTACCTATTGTCCCAAAAAATAGAACTGCAACAAACTATCTCGGAGGCTCCAGCGCAGCTTGTAACTCCTGCAAGACAAAGAAGTGGTTTGAAACATATTTTGTTTCTTCGTCATCAGCAAATTGGCTGTTCGAAAAACTGGTAGTATTTTACCCAACTTATTTATCTACCTATCTGAAACAAGAAACAGATTTCTATTAACTAACATACGAAATTTCCCAAAATCTCCTCTTAAATTTAATATCACCTCCATCCCTTCGTACTTAAGAACATAACCCTTTTAGTAGTTCCACGTGATTCCACCATAGGTCGGGTAACTTCGTGTAGCCGTAATGTAAAACGTCCTGGTCGCGTTATTATTATTTAACTTTGTAGCTCCGAACAAAATGTTGTTCCCTGTTGTAACCGACAACCGTCGGAATGGAGTTCCAAACTGCGAAATTACTTTTTTGTGCGTTAGTATTTTTTGTGTTGTTGTTATGTCAAAAGAATCTAACTTTGTTGTTTGAGAAAAAGGATTTTATTGCGATAGGTTGATAACTGTAGCCAACTTTTAAAGCTCGATTTTGGAACACATTGATTTTGGTTGAAATAGGATGCTATTTCAGGTTCGGCTGCAGCATTATTGTGTGTCACGAGAATGCAGTGCTTTTACATATAGCATTGTAACTAATAAAATGAAGGGTTTTGTAAAATGTAAAAACAACAAAAAACGACTGCAAAGATGTAAAAAAGAAGAAAATCATGCTGTGCAGTCGGAGGACATTTATAGTTTTGGTCAGCCAGCTCGCGAATATGTGTATCGCGTACATATAATTGGTATATATTTTAATATATTTTTGTAATCATCGTTAAAAACCCCATTTTGATACCCCACTCTATTGGTTTCGAAGAAAAAAGAATTACGAACCCCTACACTATGGCGCCCAAAATCCGCCATGTTTTTTAATGGCACTTATCTAAGAACGCTTGGGCGGCCAAGACCTATCTAACAATGTCTTAATTAAACGAGGTAATAAAGAATATTACATACTTACAAGATACGCGCGAAAAACACAACCCTTTCCTTACAGCCGGGTAAAAGACAATGCGATCACCAGTTTGTGTTTTAATTAAGGAGTTTTCCTTCTTCATTCAGTTCAGTAAGTTTTAGGTATGTCTACCAGAAAACTTTCTTCATTGCGAAGAAATTAACCAGTCTGCACTGATGCGGTGAAAGTTCAGGAAGCACTAGATATAAATAGTGAACTTTATCCAATTTTTGAAAAAAAAAAAAACAATTGATGTCCCTAGAGTATTTTATAAATCAATAAACAGAAAATGCAAATAACGAACTTTAAACTGTCTCTTGCAGATAGGTAAGGTTAGCAGGTAGGTAAGTGTAAATCAACCATTAAAGGTCAAAACTTGGCAAATACCTGACATTTAAAATTAGACTTGTTTACAGTCTATTTAACAAGACAGCTCTTCTAAAATAACGGCGCCAGGCTGAACGTAATCAATAAGGCGAGGATCCTGAAGATGAAGTTAAAACAGAGTTCCCTTTACATTGGGGAAGGTCGAGCACCCTCGGTGTGTAGATGGCCCTTGAAGTGAGGGATAGCTCGATACACCGACACAGTAGATGGACTTTTAATTTTTGGGGCAACGGGAACAGTTTTCAGTGATGCTTTGAGAAGATCTTCAGGAAAAAAAAATGGCTATGCTCCTTGTGATTCCTTACAAGCTAAATAGTTAGTCATTTAGGATATTTGGGATATTTTTTAGACCGTTTGAGTCTTGCGACTGGTTTTACAGCAGCATAAACAATGTTATTATGCAGTAGACACAGATCATACAAAATGGTGGTAGATAAGATGATGCACTCATGTATGAACCTACTTACATTTTTAAAATCCAAAACAATAACGTCTGAATGTTTTTTGTATATGTCGATTAACTTTGCCCAAAAATGATAATATCAAGGAACCCTATATGAACGTACATCGTCGCATGCTGACGAAGACTCTTGCCAAACTCGAGCAGAGTGGCGGATGTCTCGACTCCGTCAAACTCGAGAACAAAGACCTGATTATGAATATACCGATACATGCTTATGCCAACGTAAATTATCGTCTGGGCGATGGCGTATTATTTGGAAAAGATATTTTCGACTTTAGCGAGAATATTATCATGCGAATGTAGTATACAAATTTTGTACATTTCAAACACAGTGGAGTATAACAAATTTCTCAATTTATTTTGCACGTTATTTGAAAACATTTAATTAGTGTTTCTACTGTCCTAGCATAGACATAGTATTTAATTAATTAAATAAATGCATTCACAATTTTCAAACTTACCACTCAAATAATAAAACATACATTAACAACTTTCAATAAACATTAATTTGTCAAAGTTGGTAATATGAATTTATTTTCGCTTGTTATTTTAATAAAATTAATTCACATTTCGCACTCCATTTTCACAGTTTCACGAGAGTTATTACGATCATTCGAGTAAAAATAATAAGACCTTAAATAAGCATGAGGTAGAAGGGAATCCATTGGAATTTTTATTCAAGATTAAATCAAGTGTGAATTTGATCTGGGTTCGACTTATCTCAACATGTCACGTGAAGGCGGGTGCATACGTTTTTAGGAATCAAATAAAAGGACTTTTGAAGTGGACTGTGACATGGAAAGAATAATAAAGCAATGGTTTTTTGCTATTATTGGCTAAAATGGGCTGTTTTTTTCATATGAGGCAGGCTCATTTTCCGCAGATTTTTCAATTTAGAATTTAATGTCGAATCTATGTGAATGTCTAATTTAATTTAAAGGTTAATTTTAGCATTCAAAAGGATTTGACACGTCCTAACTCAAAATACTAATTCAAAAACTTAGTTTAGTTTACACATTTAGTTTACCACATTTTTCATTTAATTTAGCCTCGATGCAAATCTGTTTATAAAATGTAAGCTGATATTAATTTTGAATATTGAATTAAGATTATAGAAAAGTCGCCGACTACATGCAAAGCAAAAACTCATAAATAAAATTTATTTCAATTTGATATCTAAAATGAAATTTCAACTGCTCCAGTCGAAATGCGGTCAAGTCAACGGAAATGAATCGGAAGAGAATGGAGATTTAGCGAATTTACCCGGAGACATATTACCAAGGATTGACGTTCTGTCTCAGAGAGCTTCAGCCAGAAACTGCTGACTAAACTGCTGCTCTTGTATTTTCGTTTCGTATTTTAAGTTTGCACGAGATTTTTTTTTTGTTCAGAATCAGGATGCTTTATTTCACTTTTTTTTGTGAATGTAAGTTTATTTATGGTTTGTTTTGGTTGTGTTCACCAACCAGTGTTCTACAATACCTACCTACCTAAGATTCCAAAATAAAATAGCATACCATGCGGAAAACTTTGTGAATAAAATTGAATACATTTAACTAGATACTTATATTACCTTGTAACTTATTGCCTTCACTTTACACAATCAAATTGTTAGTTTAAGCTATACGAGTATATTGATTTTAATCGGTTCTTTTCCGTTGAAATGGTGACTGGAACGAAGGAAGTTTCCTTCAAAAGTATTTGAATATAAGCACGTGGTATCCTGTATCGTCCATGGACAGCTGCTGTCCTTGGACGATACAGACGATACCTATAAAACAAATAACAGAAAAATACATGCAATTACAGGTTTTTACGATGTATCAGTGAAGGGGTCAGTAAATATTTATACTCGTACCAAAATTAACCGTTCTCAGGGACCTCAATTTTAATACAAAGTATTACCCACCGAATAAGCTATAAAGCGTCATTTTAATTACAATGAGTGCTTCATAATTTTAACTTTTTTATTTCACGGGGCCTTACATTCTGCATAAACAGTTCTCCACAGAAAGCTTTAGCAAAGCTTTTAGAGGAGATCGTAACTCCTTAAGTACTGTTTTAATGACGTCCCTTAGTGTTTTATAATTAGCGTGAATATACCTAAACGTATTGTTACAGAAAGATGGCGAATTTTGGGCGACTTGTTAATTGAGATTTGGCTTTGTGGCGATTGAAATAATTTTGTTATTACTTTTAGCTATTTTTTGACAATCTCAGGACCCTGAGGTCCCGGTTATTTGAAAGACGTGCCAGGGGCCGAAGCCAACTCGCAGAGGCCTTGTTAGGATTGTATCAGGAAGTGTCACACATATCGACGATTATCCCTGTATGCGCTGCGCAAGTGCAGCCAAGGGTAATCCCCGGTTGGTGCAGGGCTATTGCAAAATATGGGGCAAAAATGCATTGGGCTATGGGTTTGGTAGGTTTATTGGATCGATTGCCTGAAACTATTGAAGGACTATTGGCCCCTGCCTGACCACTTTTGAAGTACACGGCTATAAAATGACAGGGGGTGACTGGCACACTCAATTAATGGGTCGCTTGCACCATAGTGAAGAAGCGCCAAGGGGCAACATATCCGGAGGTTCTAGAGGAGTAGAGAGGTATACCACGGCTATCAGGACAATCCAAGAAGTATAGTCAAGATTAGAGATCTCACAGGATTAACTTCCTTCCTCCGATCACGTTTGCTCTTGCGAATCTCCACTCAAGCCAACCAGTTAAGGCAAGAGAGAGGTGGGAGCTCTGTTTCCTGTCAGTGTTCACTCCGACCGGCCAATAAAGGCAAGCCGGAGATGAGGGACAAAACTTCTCCCTGGAGATCAGGTCCGTGGGGTCGCCACTGCCCACCAGCTCGCCGCAAATTAGCTATGTTATTATTAGACTATTAGTAACTTCTTTTTTTTTGCATGTGGGATGCTCATGCATACTGCTTTACCACTACCACGGGGAGGTTGTGCATTTATGTGGGAATCTCACCAACTAAAACCCCACGGTGTCCTCCTGAGCCGCTTATGATGGGCGCGAAGACAACTCGTACCTACAAATCTACTGAAGCTTATTTTTTGCTTGAGTTTAGAGATTCACTTTATGAAATTTTTGCAGTATCATCTTTAACTGACAAAGAAAATGCTTAAATCATCAATGCGAGAAACAGATTGGACTAAGCTTGAGTAATATTAAAGACTATTTACTTTGTAAACTATAGAAATATAAGTCATGCAAATCATAATTAGAACATTACTTAAAATGCCACTCTACTAAATCTAAATCATATTTTATCGATAATTTAAAAATTAACATTTGTCTTTAAACTTTTAGAGTTTTATTTGGAGGTCAAGGTAACCTCAAATTTCATCCAATTAAATTGAGACTTAAAATAGCATCGAAGTAATTAACATTTGGGCATCAGCTCGAAGTTAAAACCCAGTTTCTCGAATTGTTAACCGAGAACTTGAAATAATATTTAAGTTTGAATTAGTTAATTAAGTTCTCTCCTAAAATATACTAAAAAGTTAAAAACTATCAAAGACAGTGATAGAGACGTTCTAGTTTCAGACTTCAAAGCGAAAAAGTTATCTAATGATTGTACATAATTAATTATTTTAAAGTAGATTTTGAATTATGTAGTAAATACTTGAAATAATATGGTTTTAAACCAGCAAATTGTATTGGACGTATTGTTGTTAACAACAAACACAGGTTTCTTCACAAGAAAATTACTAACCTTTACAAGTATTGATATTGATTACAAAGATTGCTTGATCATTTTTAAAACTTATGACAATTTTCCAGATAGGTAATAATAATATTAATTACAAATAATAATAATAATTAATCAATTAATAATAATAATTCATCATCATATTTCAGACAAAAAACGTCCACCGACAAAGTAGGTCTCGCTTAAAGAGTTGTCACATCGACGATGTGATTCTCGCACTCAGCGGTCTCCATTTAGGAGGTTTTCTTATGTTAAGTCTACCAGTACTCAGTTGCCATTCTAGATTACCGAAGAGTTACCCAAATAACCCAATAACAGCCAAAACATTTGGTAAACTAAACAGAGGCGTTACGCAATTATTTATCACACCTATTCGAATTTAGATCGAAAGCTTTACCCAGTCAGCTAAATCTATAACATGTCTAACTGTAATCATGATTAATGTTCAGACTCTGATAGCGACCCTAAACTGATATTAATTTTAATTTGTGACAAAAACTAACTTATCACTCCGCTTAATTAATCAGGACCGCTGATAAATTTTTACTACTACCGATAAAATGTTTAGTGTCATTTCGTATTGTAGTTATGCTCGTTATTTTTTATTAGCTGTCCCACGCGGCTTCGCTCCCGTCAACCGTCTACCTACCTACTCATTTACCCTACCTAAACTACAAGCATGATTGTTGCGTAACTTAAACCGCTTACGCAGCGCACGCAACGGAAGCTCTCAAAAAGGAATATTTTTTCCAGTTTTCCAACATTTTTCATTTATGCTCCGCTCCTAGTGGTCGTAGCGTGATGCTATCTAATTTATAACCTTCCTCGATAAATGGACTATCCAACACAAAAAGATTTTTTCAATTCCAACTAGTACTTCCTGAGATTAGCGCGTTCAAACGAACAAACAAACTCTTCAGCTTTATAATATTAGTATAGATTATTTCATTGAATTTTGATAGATGAACATTCTGTAACGATTTATTAAAATATTCATGTGTTGAGTTTTAGTTATTAAGTCAATAAATAGAAATTCAGTCAAATACAAAAAACACACATAGACACATGTATGATGTATTGTTACTGGTATTTACGGGTCCAGCCAGCTGTTTGATTTTATATTCTGAATTGTTAGAATAATAGTTTAGAATATCTTACATAGCATAGAATACTGTACTGCCATATATAATATATTGTTAGAAAATACAACTTTGTCTCGTTCAAGTAAACATGGAACATCTAAAATGCTTTCTAAAAAGCAGCTAGTTTCGTACAAACCTTTAGTGGCATCTTATTTAAATCTCAAAGAAAGTGAAGCAAAACAAAATATTCCTTGAACGCTGCAGAATTTTTCATTCGAAAAGAAATCCCTGCTTGTTAAGGACGATACATGTAGAGTCGTAAGTGCGCGTCAAAACGTTAAGGGCATAAAATGTAAAAGAAAAAATAACGCGGAGTATCCTCGAGCCAGCAAAGAGTTCACCAGCTTGCATACAAATGCTCAGACATGTTGTGTCTACTTCAAGTCTTGAGGCTAGAAGGTAATGTGCTGAAGAACATGTCATGTGAATAAAATGTGAAATTTTTGGCGCTGCCACGTTTTCTAATCATGTTCTATTGAAAATAGTTGTGAGTTTTAAATAATTACGCAAAATGTGTTATAGCATACAGAGCTTTTTTTGTGTTGTACTTCGTAGCACGACCATGAACTCATTCATTATAACTTTAAATGGTAATAAAATCCTTTTAGTTTGTATTATTTTATACCACTAATTATAAAATTTATACCTCTCAATTATCGTAGATAAACAGGTCGTGCTGGAAAGATTCCTTCCCAGCACGACCACGATAAAATTCCAGTTGACATAGAAGTTGATGAAACGGGAGCATGCCTAAAAATTTGTATTCATTATGTACACGATCTGTTTATCTGCTATTACTGAGAGTTATAAAAATTATAATTAGTCGTATAAAATAGTACAAATTCAAAGGATTTTATTACCATCTAAAGTTATAATGAATGCGTTCATGGTCGTGGTACGAAGTACAACACTTTTTTTAAGTAAATGAAGATTTGCGAAGCACACATCAAATCTTAAAACCATTAGTACTTGAATGCACTTAGAATATTTTCTCAGAGTAGTCACCAAGGAGACACCGAACTAATCTAATTAAAATTGACGAGTATAAATGTTAGAGACAATCTATTATTCGCTATAGATTTCATAATATCTATTTCGCAAATAAATGAAGCCTGTTGCAACATCTTTTCTCACACAATCATTTTCGCCAATATTTTTCCGATGAACCTTTATCAACAATACTCGTGTCCACCACAGATACCTACTTATTTTTGAGTCCCTCCGGCCTCTAATGATTATTTAGCGCGCGTGACATGATTGGCATTGCCCCTTTGTTTTTGCCCCAATTGTCCCCACAGATGGCGGTTTGATGAATGGGCTAAGGGTCAATAGATGTCAACCACTGTCGGGTCTATTGATGTAGGAAAGTATTTACTCATTGGTGTGTATTTAAGGGATAATGTTGAAAGGACGTGTCCGTCCGTTGGAAATAATTGTCGAGTTTTATTGTTGTTTTGTACTAAACTTTTATTATACAAGGTGACTTTTATGGAACCTTTTTCGAGGATGAAAGTACTCATGTTATTGAACAACTTGAAATATGATAAAAACCCTGCAATTGCGAAAATTTGCTTAGAATTAGGGAAAATATCTATACTTCTGCAGCGAGTTGTGAGACAGGGGCACGTCATATCACAGAAACTGTTCACTGCTTGACTGGGGGATGTCTTCAAGGTTCTGGACTGGAGAGGGCTAGGCATCAATATCAATGGTGAGTACATCACTCACCTCCGAATTGCCGACGATATAGTGATCATGGCTGAGATTATGGTTAACCTCAGTGGGGCTTCCAAAATAGTGGTTTTAAGAATGAACATGGAAAAAACTAAGGTCATGTTGATTGCCCATACCCACTCTTACAGGATCGGAAACTAATCTAGTTAAACTCGAAGTTGTAGACGATTATGTCTACCTGGGACAAAAGGTCAAGTTAGTTTGGTCTCACTTCGAGAAAGAGGTCAACCGTCGAATGCAACTCGGCTGGGCAGCGTTCGAGACGTCAATCTTACCACAGTGTCTCAAGACGAAAGTCTATGTGTGTGTGTTGCCAGTGATGACCTATGGCACTGAGATGTGGTCGCTAAAACAGGGACTCATCAAAAGGCTTAAAGGCAATCAAATGGCAATGGAGAGGGCTATGCTCAGAATTTTCTTACGTGGTCGAATCAGAAATGAGGATGTCTGCAGGACGACCAAAGTTACTGACATAGACCGAAGAATTGCACATTGCTCACGAACGGATGTCTGATGGGGCTAAGTTGTTGAGTGACGACCGCAAACTGGAAGACGCTGTGTTGAAAGGCCTCCCACTAGGTGGACAGATGAACTGGTGAGGGTGGCGGCGGCAATCCGCTGGATGCGAGACACACGGGACTGGTCTATGTGGTGACGCTTGGGGGAGGCCTATAGGTATGTTCAGTAGTGGACGTTTTTCAGCTGGAATGATTATGATGATGGGCGAAAATATTAATTTGTGCCACTAGTGAATTCCAATGATCTTTTCATTATTGATAATACACATCTTTTACAACTTTCTTTACAACTTTTTATTTATTTATTAAGTAATCTGTGTCGAATAAATTTTCACTCTGCCTCTTCTCTTCTCGTAATAATATTGCTTGAAACATCACACTAGTATTATAAAGGTGAAAGATTTTGAGTGTGTTTGTATGATTGTAACTTCTTCACGCTCAAACGGCTGGACAGATCTGGATGATATTTGGTACAGAGTTAGATTATAGTCAGGTATAGCACATAGGATACTTTTTATTCCGGAATATTCTTCAGGATAATTTTCTACTTTCACGCGGGCAAAGCTGCTGGCAGAAGCCGATAAATGTAAAATAAATGAGATACAGATAAAAATTAATACATTTACTTACATAAACAGGTAAAGCAACAGAGTAATATTAATTCAAAGCAATACGAAAATTACTTTTTCCTGTGAAAGAATTTTGTTTACATTGGCGTGTCCATGGAAATGATTTTTTGTTCCTAAATAAATACTTATCATTAAAATTATTTGTTGAGCAAACTGCAAAGGCGTTGGATAAGGGACGAAGGCGAAACATCGTAATAGAGATAAAATATAGAAGTATTACTTTGAAAGTTTGTAGTTTTTAAATTGTTGATTAAAGATAGTTTATTTTAAGACAGCTATTTATTTTTAAAGAGTGTACATGCCCTACAAATTTCATGAGCACATAACTATTTTGGAAATAAGGATACAGTTGTAATATTGCTGAGAGTGATAAATAAATGAGGTACAGTTGTTCTATCTCACGGGCGGCGGCGGGTTGGTCTTAGTCGTGAGTGTAGATGCACATGCACACATTGTTTGTGTGTGCGTAAGCTTGGGAGCGCTCAGTATCGCCTGAGCAAAGAAACAATGTGCATGTGCATCTCCACACCCGACTAAGACCAACCCGCCGTCGTGAGATAGAACAATACAGTTGTTCTATATCACGACGGCGGGTTGGTCATCATTTATTTATCACCTTCATAAATATATACCTATATACAAAAAAAAAACATATCGATGTGGTGACGCTTGTGAAGACTTAGGTCCAGCAGTGCACGACTTTTGTGTGAAATGATATAATAATTATAAAAACATATTATTATTATTGCCAGCGGTGACAAACGAAGTTTTGGTCGGTTTTCTATAATTTTGGTTAGTCCCCGCCTGCTGCACCTCATAATATTCAATGGATAAATTATATCTAGTACTTGTTTTTTTTCTTTTCAGTTGATTAATTTTTAGAAGTCGGGTTTTTTGTTTTTATAATAATTTGTTTTTTTTGAGGCTTTTTAATTTTAGTAATGAACAAGTTTTTCAAATAAGTTATGTGGTAATAGATTATTTATTTTGCTATCAAAGTTACGCTTATTTGAATTTGTGCCAAAATAGGAACATAAAAGTGTGACAATTATATTTTTGGAATGTCCTATTTAGTAGCTTTCATTTGATGTCCATATTGTTAGGATAGGAAAAATAAAAATTGTCACCCTCTTATTTTTAGGGGGGGTGGGGGCACTAATTATAAAAAATTATTTAGCCTATGTCACTCCTACAATTGAGACGAATCCAACGAAACCTCATATGTCATATTCTGTCAAGCCGTTTGGGCAGTAGAGCGTGCTATAGAAATGGACAAACATACATTACCCTCCCGCAGTCGGGTAAAAATAACCACATTTTCAACATTCGAAGTAGTGATATATCGTAACATTACGCTTGTATTCCCCGAATGGTTGGGCAGAGGTGAACCAATAATACTCACACATTTTGCTAATTGAAGTAGTTTTTTTTTATTTTTTTTTTATTTTTTTGTCGACGGGGAAAATCATCTTATGACAAATCCCGCTCTTGGGTGGAGCGGGAGATAGTGTCAGACTTGTACTGACTAAAAACCCTGCGCCGTTCCTTCTAGCCTTCATACCGGGGCTCTAGCTTCCTTTCGGATAATCCCGAACCCCGGTAGGCTTCGACCCAGCTGGGCCCCTCTCTTTGCTGACAACTCCTTGAGGCGCGCGGGAACAGTGCGCGCCGTCGACGCCTTGGCTCGGTCCGGGTAGTTACCGGACGATCGGACAGCGAGCTACCCATGACTCACTGTCCACGAGCCCGCGCTAATTGAAGTAGTGATCTTAAAATAAATAAATTAAACGGCACACTTGATTGATTGATGAGCACAATGAACTTGTCCTACTGTGTTTAACCTTACCAGACAATCATAAGGTCCAATACAGATAGATTATTATTCATGTTCTAGTTAATTTCACCCAATCCGTGTAATTAATTTCCCGCGGTTTTACAGATAAACATAAACATGGATTACAATCAAGGAAACTTTGCCGTCCGTTTGTTTTGCACTTCTGATGTAAACGAATTAATATTATTCTGTTTACCGTTCGAGTTGCGGTTAACGCGACTATTTCATATAAATTTTGATTAGCATTTAACTGAACGCTAATACATACTAAAGATTACTAACGTTCCACTTCCACGAATCATTGGAGTGATTTTGTGTTACATTGATGATCATCAATTATAACGGTGATGCATTGGAATTGGTCAAATTATGTTTCCGGATTGAAACTTGTCATGTAGGACTGCAAATACAGCTCAATATTTTTTGAGCTATATACATACAGAGTGAATTTTACTTACGCCTTTTTTCCCATAGGTCTACAGAACGCCACTTGCTACGTTTCTTTTATTCTCTTATATCTTTTTCCTTGTAGACATCCGCAAGAGAACCCAGGTTACCGACATAGCCCAAAGAATTGCCAAACTTAAGTGGCAGTGGACAGGTCACATGACATGCAGAACGGATTGCTGTTGGGGCCGAAAAGTTATGGACGACGCAGCGGTAGAAGGCCTCCCTCTAGGTGGAGCGACGACCTGGTCAAGAGCGCAAGAATCCGGTGGATGGGAAACGCACAAGACCTATGAGTGTGGCGACGCTTAGGGGAGGTCTATGTCCAGCAGAGGACGTCTTTCGGCTGAAATGATGATACTTTATACAAACCAGTTTTGCCAGATATAAAATTTTGTAGTTATCTATTTAAATGTGCGTGATATTCTATCTCTAGTTTTAACTACCTTAGTAAAAACTAAATACTGGTACATTTTCACGTACAAAGTACTGGAATGCTTCAATTATTTACCAAGCCTTCGTGACACGACCCGTTTAAAATATTAAAACATGTTCTGTAGAGTTGGGAATGAATACTGAAATCTCACGATGTTACCTAAAATAAAATAAACGTTAGAGATAAGAAGCAACGAGAATGAATAAATAAATGTTAGCGGCTTTGCACGCGTTGGAAATAAATAATGGAAATCTCCTTTGAAAAGCCCCTTATACATTAGCCTTTAGTTTTGATATTAATACCACTGTGACTAGTCCATTCCTTGAATTAATGCCACAGATATGATAAACAAATATAAAATGTGTTTATCATGGTCGGATTATTTTGGTACCTAGTTTCAAGTTATGCTGGTGTATAGTGAACAGAGGTCTTTTCACCTCAAAAAACGAAAAAGAACCCTCGCCTCTTTGTTTAAATTCCGTTTGTGGTCTACATGCCATTTCTACACTGCATCACAAACGAAATTTAAAACAAAGCCGCCCGGTAGCATAAACATAATCTTATAACGCCAAAAACATTCCATTACTGTACTCTTCTGAGTAGTCTGTCTCTTTCATTATCTGTGAGACTGTGACGCCGATTCCTTTTTTGAAAAAAAGCTTTCAGTCGCCAGTCTCACACACGTTGTGAAGGCCTCTCAAAAATTCATCGCCCGTCTACGAACCCTGAATGGGTTCCGCAGTCGAGGCCGACTTGCCGTGCTCGGTAATCTACTTAATAAGTAATCTTGTTCGAGCTCTTACCTCTGTTAAGTTTGGATAAGTATTCTGTTTTCTTTGTTTTTGATGTGTCTTTGGCATGTCATTAGTGTGTCCTGAAGACTATTTTAAATGAAGGGATGGGATAGTACAACAATAATTGTCCATTGATAGCAATATGTGCCCTCTATGGATGTAGTCGGTTAATTAATTGAATTATAAATAGGTATGGTTTGTATGGTATGTAACATTTAAAAAAAAAATCTTTTTGAAAGTGTTAAGTAGAGACCGGAGACATAATTGCCATCACGGGTATAACCTAGAAGAGAATGGTATATGAATGTGGGCATTCGAAGAGAATTATGGTCTATGTCCAGAAGTTAGCAAAAACGGGCTGTACATAAATAATGATGAATGTAGATACAGGAAACTGTATGGTTCATTTACTCACTCAACGCCTTATAGTTCATTCTATACAGTTAATCATAAAGTAATGCACATCTCAAAAAATCAACTTCATCTACTCACAAAAAATATTCGTAACAAAAGTACATTAATTTCATTATCTCGTCAACAAACCGCGTTTCGGTGCTCAGACGTACAAACAGGGTGTGTAATCAAAAAATGTAAAGTGCTTATACGTGATACAATTACTAGACGAGTAGACGCCTGTGCCACTAAATGCATCGGTACAGAAGGTTGGCCCAATACTACAGACCAAAAAGCATGCATATATAGTCACGCATGTGTGGCCATCTGTCATCACAATTCAAACAAATGCACGTCAAATCTATTTTTGTTCACAGGTAATAAAATAACACAGTCTTGTTCAGTTAATTTTTCTGAGTCCTGCTACAGCAACAGTAAGTGACGAGTTTTTGAACGTCAAACGACTGATGACACATCAGCAAACAACACCATCTTAGGTAGATTTTGTAGTAATTGTGGTAAATCGTTAATATAAACTAAAAAAGGAATGGACCCAATATCGAACTTTAACTTGTCTGGCTTTTAAATATGATCTAAGTAACTCAAGGGCTGTGTCTAATTCTAGGATAGGATTGTAAGAGAGTCTCGTTATAAGTCGACACGTGTCTTCTTGGGTAGTGCATAATAACAGTACAACTATTTTCTTAATATCCCTCGGCAAACTTCGTGTTTCGTTAGTCGTCGGCTATCTATCAGTTGCCCCTTGTACTCGGTGAAGACCGGACGCTTTCAATCAACTTGGAACTTTATATAGAGTTGTTAAAACTCTTTTAAATTAATGCAATTTATTTTGAAAAAGGGAGAAAAGCTGCTGCAGTTAAAATGAAAATAGTTTTGCAGCTATATTTAGTTCACAATCAAAAGAAAACAACTATAAAGTACTTAGTTCTGAATTTAAATTATTATACACGATAAATCTTATAATTGATGGACTTGAATATTAGCATTCCTTTGAATTCGGCAATGCGATGATTGCCGAGAGATATTAACAAAATAGTTGTACTGTATGCGTGTGTGCGTTTTCGCTCGTTGCATGGAGCAAATCTTCTGCACCTATCTATTCTGTGTCCGCACCGTTGACGGGATAGCATAAGAGATTAAAAGTTTGTTATAACTTGACGTAAGGTAAAAGTTACGAGCGTTCAAACTTTGTGGTTCGTTTTTACGGGAGGATGAATAATATGATTCGTGGGAATTAATGCATATATACAGATAATTTAGGGAGTTACTTTAGATTTATTTAAAAAATAATGTCGATGGCGACAGAAAGTTCGTTATACTCAACTTTTCCTTGAAGAGGATGAATAGAATTTTCAGTAATTGATAAACATGTTTACACAACAAAACAACATTTAGATGTTTTGAAAAATAACTATGAAAATGTGTGGTATGGAGCACGTTTACTTTTAATAAGGCTCACTGCATGCAACACGTTGCAAAACTTAATTTCAGCAACCACAATTTCCCTTTATTTTCCTTTTAAATTTTTAGAAATACATAGAAGGAGATATATCTTTGTCACTTTATATTCAACGCTACGAATTTGTTCCGAGCTGCAGTTTTACAGTCTCCAACAGAGCAATGAATACTTGAAATGCAATCTATACCAAGTTCTCGACTTTTGCTTTCACTGCTTTTCCAATCATCCATATAAACTAGCATGTATGTTTAAATCGTGCTAGTCGTGGACGAAAAATGGGGCCACTGCTGGTATTTTGTTGAGTATTTTCTTATCTGTAACAAAAATCACTGCAGTGATGCTCTTTTTTATAGCATGAAGTTGTAATCAGAACCATGGCACATGTCGTGTTAAAATTAACAGATACCCAGCCAGTAACTTTGAGCTAGTTGTTCCTTTACGCAACAATTTTTTATTTTTCCTGCAATTAAATATTATTTAGTACAGCAAACACAGATTCTTACTCTTGCACCACCTGAGCAATGTTTATTCACACCAGTCAACGTCTTCAGACTAATAATAACATTTCTCATACCCTACGTTTCTCATCATACAAATTCAAAGATAACAAAACACTCGCGTTCTCATCTCTCGTTTTAAATACAATCATAATTCGAAACGTTTCATCATAAACACGTCGCTTAACTCGTATGTCGAACTGTATGCAAACGAGTTTTCTTTTTTCATTCGACACGAAACGACACCGCAGCAGCAGATTTTCATCCGAAATATGCGCCGGTCTCACACGGGGCCCTCAAAAATTCAACGACGCGGGACCGTCGTCGGCTTATTCTGTTTACCTTAGTTTTATTTCACGAAATATGCATTACTATAATTGCTATTTTTTTTAGTAAATTTAAAAAAAGAAAACTATAGGTTGGTACTCAAGGGAAATGTGTTGAAGTTGTTAAACGAGCAGACGAGTTTTTGCTTTGTTTTTGTCACTACCATGCAAGAAGAAAAAGTACGGTGTTAGTTAGGTGTAAGTGAGGTGAAGTTAACTACGAGAATAATCTGGTTAAGCAGACTTGTCTAGTCAAGTTCGAAAGCAGACGATTTTCATGGAAATTGTTTACAAAATAATGAGACTCCAAATTTCAAAGAACATGTGGGTATTCTCGAGTACGTATTCTGTCGCATTGATAATCGTAACCCACGTTTGTGTAATGGAATTAGTCAAATGCATGCTAACGAACGCACGATCGAAATTGCAGCAGTGTCCTCATGTCAGCTAATAACGACGTAGGTGCTTGATCACTAATCACTCATTCTACTAGTGTCCTGATTATAACAAAGAGATGTCTCATCAGCAATCACCGAACCACTACCGATGACGGGCCGATTTAATCATTGAGATTTAAAATGTACCATTTCGAGCTTCATTCATCGCCTATGTTCAAATTAAGGCTACCGTAAAAACTATCAACTAAATAGGCAGTTACCTTAATTTAAGTGGCAGTGGACAGGGCACATTGCTCGCAGAACGGATGGCCGATGGGGCAGAATAGTTCTGGTGACGACCGCGAACCCGAAGACGTTGCGTTGGAAGGCCTCCCACCAGGTGGACCGATGACCTGGTGAAGGTTGTGAGGATCCGCTGGATACGAGACGCATGGGACCGATCAGTGTTGCGACGCTTGGGGGAGGCCTTTGTCCAGTAGTCGACGTCTTTCTGCTGATATAATGATGAACTAAATAGGTACGTAGACAAATGCCATTTCCATTTTATTTATTTTATAAATGCAGAAACTGTTTCTCAGGCCCTTGATTTTTCATCTTATTAATGTTGCCAAACTTTATTCGCAACTATTATCAGCTTATAATTCTCCCACTAAGAGGAGCCCTGTGCCCCACGCACAGGGCTCCTCTCTGTGAGTGGGCAGTAAACCACTACGCGAGTCCGAAGTGGATTGGGTGTTAATTATTACATGCCATTTTCCTCACGATGTTTTTTGGGAGATTAAAAGTATTTGGAATCCGTAAATCTCATTAACTGACTCAAAAAATGTCAAATAGCGACACAGTGTGTATAAAAAGTCATAATAAGGCAGTTAGGGTGTACGTATTTGGGGTGGCGGGTAGCCACGTTGCCAGGTCTCCAGACGGTTGCTGATGAATATTTCACTTCATTATAACAGTTTGCTGTACGGTTCTTATGTAATATGAAACGCGATGACGGAGACACAATGGACGCGTGTAAGTCATACCTTTGATCTTTTATTTTGTTGAAGAATTGTTTGATGTTTGTTTGTAAGAATATGATTTAAAAGGATTTCGGAGTTTCTCCTTTTGGGGGTTGTAAAAGTGATAGAAGTTTGGGTTGATTTCAGAGTACTGTTTTTAAAAAGACGAGTGAGTGAAATGTGACATATTATGGACATCAGTATCCATATTTGCTGACATTTTCCTATTTAACCGATTTTCCAAAAGTTCTTTGTCCGATTGTACTTTTTTATGTTTGTTAACCGATTACTCCGTCAATTATAGACCGGTTTTGAAATTATATATTTTTTTGTTTAAAAAGTAAACTATCGAGGTGGTTCTATTATTACCAAGTCAGGATCTGATGAATGGGAATCCTATGGAAATCAAGAAAACTCTTAAAATGTTGTAGGCATAAATATAGCGATTTTGGTATTTTCATCAACACGGCAAGTATTTGCATTCAGAAAGTATCATTTGGTGAAGTGGAACTGATGAAGATGGCTACTGGATCTTCTCTATGATAAGTATGTTTTGGGTATAAGATATCTCGAATAGTTAAATGACTATGATGTAGTAAATATAAATAAATGGTTTTTATGAAAATGGTACTATCGAATTTATCTGATGATGAAGCCGGAAGGTATGCACCGGAAGCCCTTATGTATACCACTCGTATTTAGACTTGTTGGAATTGTAATGAGAAGCCTACTTGCTTTATATGGTTTTCATGGTAATATAAGGTAACAAAACTTAAAAGAAAAATATGCTAAACATTTAACAAAAAAAATGAAACCGACTTCCAAAACAAAATACTACAAAGCGAAAAACTATTTTTTTTTTCGACATTCGGAGTCAATCGAAAAAAAAAGAAAGAAAGGTTTTTTTTTGGTTAAGGTTATTTGTGCCAAAATGAACTATCTCGGCTAGTTAGAAAAGTTTTCGAGGCAGGTCAATGTTTAAATCCTATCTGGACTGAAAGGCTGTCGCATGGATTTATCAAGAACAGCGTATAAATCGAATTTAAGAAAGACAATTTTAAATGTGCTTTTTCAACAGGAATTGGATCAGTCTAACTCTCAAAATATTGTCCAAGTAATTTTGTTACACTTTTCTTTTCATCTTTCAAGGCATTTTTTCGCTAAAAGTTAATAGAGCTAAATGAGGTTCTCTTAGAGCTTCTATTAAGATACCCTGACTTAAAAGCCTTGTTGCTTAGAATAGCACTACTTAACTAAATGAAGGTACTGAAATAATTGAAACTAACAAGCTACAGAACTATTCAATTAAAATTAATTGGTTTGAATTGTTGGGTTAATTCAGTGTAACAGAACTTAAATGGAATATAATTTCAGATGCTTAGTTAAAGTTCGGGGCATAAGGGTTATGTCCACAAATTAGATTTTCCCTCTTTTCGTAAAGGATCCTTTGAACAAAGTTTTTCTCTAGCCTATTTACATGCGGGTACGGAACCTATGGCTCAGTTACAGTGTCAAACGGGTCGTCAAAATGGCGGCAAACTAACAAAAACATTCATATACAGGACAACTATTTTGTTAATGTCCTTCGGCAGTCATCGCATTTCCGAATACTAACGAATGCTGCCATGTCCATCAATTATAAGATTTATCGTGTATTTATACTCGTAATTTGAATTCAGAACTAAAAAAAAATGATGTTTGAATTCAGAATTCAGACTTTATTGTTGTTTTGTTTTGATTTTCCTGTGAAATATATAGATCTATTAAAATAGCAGCTTTTGCAGCTTTCCTCCCATTTTTAAAATAAATAACATTGTGTTTAAAGAGTATTAACGACTCTATATACTTCCAAGTTGATTAAGAGCGTCCGGCCTCCCCAAGTGCAGAGGGTAACTGATAGTGTCCGTATATATAATGCTATCTGTGACTGATAGAAATCTGACGACTGACGAAACACGAAGTTTGCCGAGCGATAATAAGAAAATAGATCACGATCAAAGTAACCTTTGGTGTTGATTCAACCAAAATTTCATAAGAAGAAGACATCTCACTACCAAAGTTCCAATGTGAACCTTTGGTGCCTACTGTAACGTTATTAAAATAAAATATTAAAATAAAAGAGTTATTAAAAATAAACTTAGAAAAAGGATATTGAGATTATAATTCTAAGGACTGGCTTCACACGTCGTTGGTTACTTGTGATCGACAGCTAGGCAGGCAGCAGGATGGACAGGAACTCTTCAAAAGTCGCAGTATGCTCGAAGAAGGCAGGTGGTGAACCGGTACCTCGACGAACAAGCAGGCAAAACAGGCAGGTAGCCAGATAAGGTAATAGTCAAGTTGACAGGAAGGCAGGCAGCAAGGTAAGAGTATGTGCTGGGTTGTGACGTCTCAGGCAGACGGTCAAGTAGGCGGGTTCAGAATCTGCGTGCTGCTGGTAGGCGCGTTATGGCCACGCGCGTATCTGTAGACTTGAATGATGCAGCTCTTGCAACACGTACCGAGCTGACATCGATTATTATAAGCCGTAAAAGTACATTTATGATACCAAATGCGATTTATTGATAGTTTTTAGAGATTTGTATCACTTTTTCACAAGCTGGCAATTCACAGTTTTTAGAGTGTTAAGAATAGAAAATACACTTGGTATTATAGTAGTAAGTAGACTTTCGCCGTTTCCTGCCCGAATCTAACTCAAAAAGCTGAGGCCAGTTTTTTCCTCGTTCTGTCATATCTTCTAAATTTTAAATTCAAATTCCCAATTAAAAAATCAAGACCAGAATTAATAAAAAACGGTTTACAGAAGGGGGCCTGTCTGCCGCTAAACTTATTATAATGTACAACTAGCTTAAGGAAGGTCTAGTCCATGGTATGTTATGTCTATGGCTTAAGAAAATAAAATAGACATACAGACGTCAGATCAGATGAAAATGTCAGAGTACAAAATAATCTAAGATTTTACAAATTAACAATATAAATTAAGTTGAGGAATTTTATAACAATCAGAGATAACTAAAAGTATGATTTTCAGGTGCTAACAATATCAAAGAATACATAAAAGTGAATCACATGAGTTGATACAATTTCAAAAGATGAAAGGTGTGGTTTGTATAGTATTATAAAACTTAAATAGACTAAAGGATGTGGGTCTGCACAGCAGAATACCACACTACTTGAAAGAGTGTGTTTACAACAACTCTTACTGATTGTTAGTTGTGTTTTTTTTAAATTGTGTAAACTACAGTATTATGCATCTTTATTAAATCTTGAAAAGCGAAATTCAAGTTCATGGTGTTTAACGTAAGATTTCTTTTTCTAAACTAAACCGTAATGCAATATAGCGCATTCAGCGCCCTTGGTCCACCCTTTTCTCTCACGGTAAGAGAGTAAAAGCCTCTTTCTAGAACCAAGCCATACGCTATAGCGTTTACTTCAATGGGTTTATTTTACTCCTGAGAGCAAGATCTGCTCTTGATCTCGATTTCACCTGATGATAAGTGATGGAAGAAGTATACGATGGAACGAGTGAGCCCAGAAGATGGTTTTTCACTCTTGCTTTGAAGCGTCATAGGTGGTAGAACTCAGATGGCACGGACTGGCAGAGACTCCCACAATTTGGCTGTGCGCGTAATATGTGATCCGCTTAAAAAAAAAAGACTAGTGCTGTATTTCATAAAAAAAAATAACAGGACCGATTAGTGTGCCGACGCTTGGGGCAGGCCTACGTTCAGCAGTAGACGTCTTTTGCTTGAAATGATGAAGATGAGACCGGTCCTGTATGTAGGTACCTTACATCCAGTCTACGTATGATGTCCCAGTTAGCCCCACCACTACCCTGCTGCTGATATTATATAACTATGGCATGAGCTATTGCCATTACTTTATATAGATTTTCATGGCCAATACGAGACAAGAAAAAATGTCCCGAGCGAATGACAGCTGTGCATTTGACGCAAATTGCCTAATTTTCAGCACTGGAATTGAAAGGCATCGCAGGCGCATAAAGCTCGCCCCTTAAAATGCATCACCTTTACGATGGTAAACAACACGCTCCTCTCCATTTTTAAACCAGAAACTCAAGATACGTTCGAAAGGAGGCGTACGTAAATTCCATTTACTGCTGGGAAGAGCCGGGCCCGGCCCCATCGCAAACTCCACTTAATTACGCGAATAAATTCAAGTGCTCTCCCGTACACGATGGATGTAGCCACATTTTAACTCATAAAATATCGCTTCTTTGAACCGAGGATTGGTACACCATAATTGGTCATGGTATATGTGGTAATTTTGTTTCAGGTGACGCTTATGGTTGGACACTGAAGATTTAATGCGGTGGTCAGATTTTGGATGGGCTTGTATCCGCAATTTTATCATGAATCGTTGTGAAAACAGGTTTCCGTTTTAAATTAACGTTAAATAATAATTATTTTTGGTACTGCAACAGAGATGATTGAAGTTTCGAACAGGGCGCAACGTAAAAGAGTGAACACACCAGAGATTTCATAACCCACTTTATTTGAACTATTTTGAAACAAAATCTGCACGGTTATGGCGAGTGTGTCAAAATAACAATAAAACATAAAATATCCTGGAAAATAATCACAATTTTATTCAAAATGGTTTGGTGGATGCATTATAACCCAAGTAAACGTAGAGAGGGTGTAAGTACCGATAATTTTTCACATTCTAAGCATAAAGAATTACCTATTAGCACAGGTTCGCCTGGTTCCTTTAAAAATGGACCGTTGATGTAGAGCAAAATAATCTCGCCAAACTGATACCGGTCGGAAATAAAAGGTTTCCTCTTTTTGCAAAAAATGATTTGATTATTTCTAGACCTTAATAATCAATTGAAAGAGTGATAATTATCAAAATTCTTTCTAAGCAAGTTATAAGGAGTCGCGAGGCATGATGATGAACTGATAACTATTAATACGTTTTGCTAGATTTTCCAGCAGCTTTTAGTATTTAAGCCAGAAAGTAGACATTATTCTTAGATTAAGAAATAGGTCGCATTCTTGCTAACGACCACACAGTAAATTGTATGGTTTAATTTCCAGGTGCACTTTGGTTTGAAAACTGAAAGAGATATAGTTTATCAAACGATTAGCATTATGTATGACTGCCGTAAGTAACTTTCAGTTCAATTAGTTGCATGAGAATAGTTATCGGTGCATTTGCACTTGACACATCATCATCATCATTTCAGCCGAAAGACGTCCACTGCTGGACATAGACCTCCCCCAGGCGTTGCCATATTGTTTGATCCCGAGCATCTCGCATCCAGCGCCTTCCCACAATCTTAACCAGGTCATCGGTCCACCCAGTGGGAGGCCTTTCAACGCATCGTCTTCCGGTTCGCGGTCGCCATTCCGAACTTTTCGGCCCCATCGGCCATCCGTTCTGGGAGCAATGAGCTCTGCCCATTGCCATTTAAGTTTCGGAATTCTTCAGGCTATGTCAGTAACTTTGGTTATCCTCATTCCTGATGTGATCACGCAAGGAAACTCCGAGCATAGCCCTCTCCATTGCCCTTTGAGTGGCTTTAATCTTTCTGCCAGATCCCTTGAAAACACCTTGGAGCCTTTATTTTGCTCAATTGCCTCTCTAATACGTTCGGTATTAAAGCGGCGGAGGTCTCTTTTCAAGGATTTAGAGATCTGTCTATTGACCCACCGGTATTTGCACGCCTCATCTGAAGACTGCAGGATCATCTCAAGCCTCTCCATCATAAGCTTGAGAGTAGAACCAGAGAGCTTATTGTTCCTATCTGTACGGCGGGTCTTGAAAAACTTAGACCCGACCGTATGAACAGCTTCCACAAACCCATCGCTGTATTCGTTCATAGAGCTCCCTAGATACTCGAAACGATTCTAGAGTTCGAGCTGAAAGCTCTCGGAGGTTTTGGACCTGGATCTGGGCTGGTCGGAGCATGGACTTCATCAGTCGAGACCTTTCAAGCTTAACATTAATGTTCACTGTGCCTCTTACCATGCGGTGATCGCTCCCGGTTTTCACCGAATTGATCACAGAGGCATCATTGAACATTTGCTTCTTGGTTGACATGATGAAGTCGATCTCATTTTTTGTTGCACCATCGGGGCTCTGCCAGATCCACTTCCTGTATTCACGCTTTCTGAAGAAGGACTTCATCATAAAGAAGCCCCTTTTCTACATAAAACTAGCCGGTAGGTGACCCCGGTTCTGTCGTCCAACTCCAAATTGCCCCACTCGCAACTCATCATCGTCTCGTTTGCCCAGTTTCGCGTTGAAGTCCCCCATGAAAAAGGTGAAATGAGTTTTGAAACCATGCATGATGAACTTATGAAACGATATCTTGCGAAAATACCCCGATTCAAACAGTAAACAGCCTGGAACTTTTAAACAGCTGTACCGATTTTCACCAAAAATAACTAAGAATACTCCCGATAATGTCACCTTTCAAACAAAAAATCAATTCAATCATTAGTGTCTGCTATACGAGACACGACTTCAAATTTACGTTTCGCCTTCATAACATCAGTTTATCGTTTCAGATGAGAATTACGATGGCTATGACATCCGTTGCCTAACCAACGTTGGAGTGAACATCTTCAATATTGATATGACTCAACATGACGCGGCATTCTTCCACATAATCAAGGATGCTATAGCATTTTCAGCTAATATGCCAGAAATGATTCCAACGGCGTATTATACGCCTATTGGTATGTCTGTAACTATGTCTGCTAATGATCCTATTGATGTCGATGATCGAGTAAGTAAATAAAAAGCTAAAGAATTTAAACCTGTATATCTTAGTCATGCTAACTTATCGAATACCTTTAAACGAGCAATTCTTGTATATATGTAGATATTATATATAATCTGAATCTCGGAAACGGCTCCAACGATTTTCATGAAATTAAGTATGCAGGGCCTTTCGTGGGCGATAAATCGATCTAGCTAGGTTTCATTTTTAGAAAACATCATTTTCTCTATTTTCACCCGAGCAGAGCTCGGTCGCCCAGTTAATAAATTTATAATACAGGCAATTGTGGTTTTTCAGTTTTTACCCTTTAAACTTTAATCTTAGATAATTAATATTATTTTTTTAAGAATATCTTTCAAGAAAAAAAATTATTTAGGTTACTAATTAAACATTTTGTTCCAGGTTGACATAATAATTTTGAAGGATATAACGTCAACAGACCAACTGCGACAAATCAAGAAAAATAATGAGAAAATATCTTCAATTCCAATTATGTTCTGGCCTCCAACACTCGAACTCAATGACCTTAATGAAATAATAAAGGTAAATATGATATTATATTTTATAAAGAAATCGAATACCAAAATAAATCGAAACATTACACTGTTTCATGACAATTTTATTTTATCAGATTACAACTGGCGTTGTTTTGGATCCCACGTTGAGCAATATTTTTGGTGACTTTGATGAGCTTTTGCGACGATGCAGAGAGGTAAATATATTATTTTGATTTAATAATCGTGTTGCTATTAAGGTTATCAGTGATTTTTTAGGGAAGTATGGTTCAACATTTTTGCTGAAGTTTTGGATACACGTTTAGTTTAGATGACAGTGCACGGTTAGCTAAGTGACATCATTCTAATTCCATTATGGCGAACTCCCAAAGATGGCGGACCAACTATTTTGAAGCACCCCAAGAAAACGAAAAGCTTGTTTTAAAAAAAGTTTTTCAATTATTAATTTTAAGTCACATACAAATGATAAGTTGGTACTAGCAGTTTAATACATAACCATTAAATTTACAATCTCATTTCATAAGTTGTTGAAACGTCTCAGAAGTTGAGAAGGCCAAACCGATAGTCTGGATGTTAATTTGGGCCTAACAAAAACAAAAACTCGCAAGTTGGTAGACTACCACCTAAATATTGTTAACGAAGCAAGTTTAATTGCTTCTTGTACCTAATTTATTTTAACTTTTGTGCTCGGAATTTGGCAATAAATATAGATATAACTTATTAATACAGCTAACACTATTTTTACCGACTTTCCAAAAAGGAGTAGGTTATCAATTCAAGAGTATTTTTTTATATTTTTTATATTTGTTACCTAACAACTTTTTACTGGATGAACCGATTTTGTTGAGTCTTTTTCTATTTGAAAGCTGGTGCTTCTCATAAGGTCGCCTTTAATCAAGATTCGACCGACTTTGGAAAAGAAAGCGATTTTTCGCTATGCAGTGTTTTGTTCAGGAAGTCGGTTTGATTTTTTTGTTAAAAAGTTTTAGCAGATATGTTTGTGAGATTTACCTTGATATAATTCGTTATAAAATATCGTTGAAATGATCTAAATATATATATATTCGGGTAACAGTGAGCTAACCACTCAAAAAATGAAAAATATTTTATTTGAATAATTAATATTATAAGCAAAAACATATGAAAGCCTGAATTGGACTAAAACCACGCGCGAGAGAGATAGAAGACAATTCAACATATAATAAAACAACTACTTATTTTAGGCCCGCAAACCTGTATTCTACATGAGTCCAACATTAGTGGACAATTACTATGAAAAAATAGCCAATGACAGACAGTTACTGATACAAGTTAATGATTTGATGAAGAACAGATTAGATGGAATTTTCTTAATGGACGATCGACATGGGAAACCTCCCATTGAGTTCATTCAATCTTTCATAAGGGCTACAGAAATAATAGAAAAGGATCACGATGCTGCTGTCGATTATTTTAAACTGAGCTTACCGGTAAATGTTTTGTACCAACTAAATATTATTCTGATTGTAAGTTTACCCAGGATTAGACTAACGGGTAATGTGTTGAGAAGGCAAGACAAATTGATAATCTGTCAGCGAATATGATTGTCAAAAAATGTATCTTATACATTCACCCTCTCCCTTTTACAGAGAGGAGGTGTGTATCCTAGCAGGTCAAATATATAGGGTGATTATGCTTCAATGATTTGGGAACCAGTGCTTCATAATCTTGTACAGGATCAAAAGACTAATATGGCTTTGTTATTTTTAATGTAGGTTGTATTGTAATCCGTAGGATTAGAGAAGCACAGGACTGGTCTAGGTGGCGACGCTGAGGTAGTTCTATGTCCAGCAGAGGACGTCTTTCGTTTTAAGTGATTATGATGATTGTATGCCGAGGGACAATAATTTCTTCAAACTGAATGCGGTGTTCATTTGTTATTTACAGCTGAAGATCCCAGTACTCCAGCCCTACGCAGTAGCCCTAGCAGCTTCTCTCGCAGCCTTACAATGTGGTGCCAGTGCTATCATAGTGTTCACGACAACAGGCGCTTCAGCCAAAGTCCTGTCCTGTGCATCACCGCCCTGTAGAGTAATCGCTATCACGAGGCACGAAAAGACTGCGAGAAGAATGCATTTATATAGGAAGGTTATGCCTTTGCATTATCGTGGTGAGTTGTTAAAGCGTTTGTTTGTATAAGTAAATTAGATGTAAAAACGACTAGGCTAAACCAGGTTTTCTTTAAAATATTACTGCAGGCCGATTTTTAGCTATTACAGGTAGAACCTGAATGAGCTTGGCACAGGAGCGTGGGGATTCACAAAACAAGAAAGACCTTTGCCCAGCTGTGGGCTAGCTCGGACTATGGATGATGATAGTGATGATTACTGTATCATGTCCATGGTGAAAAAACAGGTTTTAAAGAAAGAACTTATTGTTTTAAAGGCAAGGCAATGGTAAGCTTAGTCTTAGGAGACATACCATATGGATATTAGGGGTGTTACGGAGGTTCGACTCCGATTCCAAAACGTCGGCAGTTCCAATTGTTTTTAAACCTCCGATTTCGATTTCGGTTCCGAAACTTCACGGCACTTTACCGGAGGATATCGGTGGTCGATGTGCAGCGGCGATGAGGCGAGTGGTGGCCGCAGTCAACGCTTAGAAAATAAATTACTGAGCAGCGGTGATGATGATAATAATACCACATCTGACGAACATGCAGTTTTGGCATATATCTTATAAGGAAGTGTTTACTTTTATGAGTACAATAGAGAAAAACGCCAAATAAGGTGTATTGTTTTTGAGCTGAAAGTAAAAATGCTGATTAACAATCATAATGTTTGTATTCTTTTATTTTATTATACTTGATTTCTCTCAACATATCTTTTATCAGCCTCCGCTTCCGATTCCGATATCGCTTCCGGTTCCAATGGACCAAATTTAAAATCTCCGATTCCGACTTCAGTTCCGATATCATAATTTCCGTAAAATCCCTAATATAAATTGGTAACATCACGACCCACCTGCCTTGAATGAATAAAAGCGACCTCTTTTCCATATGAACCTATGAACCCCAACGATGTCATCTTAAAATCTAAAAACAGCACCACATTAGACATTAGCATAATATGTATTGCAATTGCAGGGAGTCGTAATGGTCGTTGGCAAGACGAGAGCCTGGCCCGTATAGCTTTTGGCACTCAGTTCGGCCTCGACACCGGCCTATTCAACTTAGCCGCCAAATTAGTGGTACTTGCGCCGTCCGAAGAAGGCATCATGTACTGCAATAGCTTCCAAATATTCACCGTTAGGCAAGTCCAGTATGGTTTGCCTGGTCAATGCGGGAGGTACACTATGGATACTACTTACTCTAGAATGTATTGACTAAGATGTCAATGTATGTCAATGTGTATGTATGATGAAATTAATATAGGTCTTTCCTAAGTAGTGATACAACAACCGATTCTCTGCATTGCACATCCAGTCTTTCCGAGGTTTTTAGCCACCGTTTTAAGGTCTTCAGTTCATCAAGGGGATGATTTGATATTGCTTTAAGTTAAAACAAACACATTGTTTTGATTGAATAGTAGTACAACAAGGTTTCAGATTTATTCTCATTAAGAATCGAACGTACGGGATAACCTTCCTTTTATAGTCCACACAGAGTGATGTCAAAGGGAACGAATTGCCCGTTTGTTCATTTAATACGAGTATGAACTCTTAAAGTCGTAGTAAAACAGTTGAAATTCTAGTTTCCGGTGATGTAGGTACCTATATATAAGCGTGCATGCTAACTTAGTATCGACTTTAGTCCCTATGGTTAATAAATTACTTTGTTTAGTTTATTAAATAAATGTTTTCAAAGCAACTTCCTCTTATTTTTTTATAATACTTGACATCATCTTCCATTTTTCCATTCCCGTTTCCCGCCCTCAGTTAAAACTATTATTATAATTGATTAGAATCGTCACCTATCCCAATTAGCATGTTTGTTGTATTTATAATGCATCCATTGGTAAAGCAAATATGCGCTACATTGTGCTGTGGTATATGCTCCAGCCAGAATAACGAGTTTGCGCGGAAACTAAAGTAAGCGTGAAGTATCAAGCATATTATATGCTGAAAGAGAAGTCTTTTTGGTTTTGCATTGGGTTCTATTTTTAAATTTATTTTAATTTTTCTTTTTTTCCTCATGTCTCCTCTGTGAGTCACTTTTTTTTTCTTTTTAGGAAACCAACGTTTGTTTCTATACTGAAGTGACTATGGCGCGAAAAAGGAAACGTGTCTGGCCTGTCTCCACTGTCCGCCCGCTATAACATCACGCGGTACAGTGTGGCCAACTAATCTCGCCCGAAGACGTTCTAGTTATTGCATGATCAATTTGCATACGAAAACGTATTAGATATAACTTTACAAATTAATTACACTAAGTTTTACGAATAAAAATCAAAATGTACGTAAATCAAATTATTAAGATATTTTTAGAGAGATTTTTTTTTTCAATATATGTGACTGGTCCTTTAGACGACATTCTCATTTTAAAATCACCAACTATGACTGAGGGGTATCTGCGCATAAATCGCTTCAGCGCCCCTACCCGCCCTAGTCATTGCGTGTTGATTCTGGACAAGGCCTAACAACTATTTTCATTTGACAGCTTCGGGAGGCACGTTATGTTAGTGCAACTAAAACAAAGGTTTGCCGCTAATTGCTCGTTCGTAGCAACACTGCGTTCTGTAAACAAACTCTTTGTGGAATCAGTTAACCAATTTATATCAATTATAGAAAGATGGTTTCGGGAAACGGCTACGGTTTGTGTGGTCCACAATTAGGCAAAGTTTATCTTTTGCTTCAGTTTTGATCTGTTTTGAAATATTCTGGATCTTAACGTGGCATTATAATATTATAACGATTGTCAAAAGGCCGAAATGTTTGGGATTAACCAGGCCCTAGACAAGTGATATTCTATCATCGAAAGCGTGGCGATAGGTTTTTCAAAAAGGCAAAATAATATGGGATTGATAAGAAATATCGAAAAATCACGTGATTAATTCTTCATTTTGACATTTTGACTATCACCTTCGTCTCATGTGACATTGAGTATCATTGCGATACATTTTGGACATTTGAAAATCGATATCGCTTATATATAATGATAAAGCCACCACAACTCGATCGACGAAAAATTAGACACATAAAGTACACAGAAAACGCAGAAAATCAGAAAACGCAATATACCTAAACAACAAAAAAGCTCTAAAAAAAAAAATTGATCTCATAAAAATTCCATAGATAAAAATCAACCACAAGTTAAACTATTAATTCTTAGTCACAATCGACACTCGAATTTAATTAAAAACAAGACACTAGTATGTAAATTATTGTAAGAACGTGTCCGATAATAATAGCTTAGCATAAATAGATTATAGAACGGATGAGAGTGCATCCAAATGAAGTACCATTTATATGAGACCTCATTAGAGGATCCTGGTAACGCGAGTCTAAAATGCATTTCATATTCTCATACAAAGGATATCGCATCCTGTTACAAGAAGCCTTTGCATTCAGATGCAGCGTCCTAAATTCGTGGGTTATTCTGCAAAAAATGTTTTATAAAAATTTAAAAAACAAGTTAAGTAAATTATAATTTAATAAAAAACCCCTTAGGTAATGTTATTCTGGATACTTCTTACTTGCAACTCTTTTGTGCCAACTTTTTCATTTGGAACAAAAAAACATTTCGAAAAGGTGACATTCTACATGGGAAAGGAATTTGAAATTTTCTTAAGAGTTTAGTTCTTACATAATGGTAGCTAAGAATTTAGTAAAATAAAAGTCTATTTATATATTAAAAACGCCTAAAACGATAATTCAACCACAAATTAATACGAGCAATTGTAAATGTGAATTTTATACAGGCTTAAATTATGTTATCAACATATTTTGTTGTTCATTCGATGGTAATTAAAGTTCATTGTATACTAACGGATGGATATTGCAAATAATACCTAGACTTTAACGCGCACCTGAATAATTTATTAGAATAATTCACAGTTTACAGCCGCACGGATCGATCTTCAAGGTTAAGCAACGCTTGACGAGGTCGGTCTGTGGATGGGTGACCATTTTCAACATACCGATTTTCCTCCGTGCCTCGGAAAGCACGTTAAGCCGTTGGTCCCGGCTGTCATTTGAAGATCTTTGACAGTCGTTACGGGTAGTCAGAAGCTTGAGATCTGACACCAGTCTTGCCAAAAGGGTACCGTGTTACGCAGTTACTGGGTTGTGGAGGTCAGATAGGCAGTCGCTCCACGTAAAACAATAATACTCAGCTGAATCCGGTAAGACTGGAAGCCGACCCCAATATAGCTGGGAAAAGGCTAGGCAAGAGAGAATAATTCACAGTTTTAATAAAAAATATTTCTGCTGAAAAGTCTGGTAATAAGAACTTAGTTTCACTTAATTTACCTATTAAATGACAGTATGTTGAGATTTATTTTCCAGTTCATTGTTTTGGCAAGTATTTGGTTAATTGGGTAAAATCATTTTTTTGTTTCATGAAAACATGCGTCAAACAACGATTCCTAAAAATCAGTCTATTTGATTTTTAGCTCAATTTTTTAACAATCTTTTCTTAGTGTCCACAACCATTACAATATGGAATTCACTTGCATAATTAAATTCTACATGACCTAGCGTACACTGTCCATGTAAGTGACTGAACTCGTATTCAAGATTTCATGAATTATTGTTTTTAATAAAATTCCAAAAGTTGCTGAATAACCCACGGCTTTGTTCATTCGTCGAGGGCCCGCTAATGTCACACGAAATAAGACTAAAACGCGGATATTAAGATGCTCTCATTTCATCCGCCTTTGAAGGATTGTGCTGCCAAAAAGAGTAGTAGCAGTTCTCCACGTCATGTTGAGAGCTCCCCATTGTCAGTGACGTCATTCAAAGACCTGTATGAAGCAGGCACGCAAACAAGGGTTTTCGTATTCGGTTTCATGTGGAAGATTGAGAATTTTTACTTACATATGTTTTTTTTTATGGCGTGCTGTTTCGGTAATGAGAAATTGCTGCTACTTTTTAAAACCACTTTGGCTCTTGCTTATAGGTTCGTTTTGAGATGAGAACTCCCTGTCGTAGGATATAAATACCTTCCGGAAAGGTAAAGTGAAGGTAGTCATATTAAATTAAGTATAATGTACTGAAAGAGTGACAGTTGATAAGCTTTAATAAAAATACTTTAATCAAGGAGAAGTCGTAGGCTTCTTTCTAGGCTGATTTCAGATAAATCTTACCAAAAACCTCTAATCAAACTTGGTATAGGTACCATATTGATTTAACTCAGACTTAGTTACAGCCGCAGATAGTTAAGAGTGTATTTTTCTGTTCTCATTTAAAGTAAATATAAGAAACTGAAATCAATTTTATCTACGACCTATTCAAGGTTGATTGATTTTAGCACTTAACCTTTAAGCATGTACTGTCGACGATGTACTACTAGTGTGACTACAAGTAATCACTTTTATATTCCGACAAGCTTTTACCCGCGGCTTCGCTCGCAGTGAAACCATTTTTTTTTTTAAGTTTCCTATGTTACTTCTAATACCTCCAAGAATATATGTACAAAGTTTCATGATGATCGGTTCAGTAGTTTTTGCGTGAAAGCGTAACAAACAAACTTACATTCACATTTATAATATTAGTATAGATTCTACGAAGCACAAACGATCTACAAAGTGAACTACTACGTTATTCTAAAACAATAAATCCAGTACAAATTATATCTAAATAAAAATCGATAAAGGCTTATACAGAAAACGGTATAAAAGGAAAAACAGTTGAATTTCCCAAACGGCAAGCGTTTCAACCGATCCGTCCATTGTTTCTTTAAACGGTTCCAATAAAAATGCAAATACACAGTCTATGCGTTGTGTGCGTTGTCCGCTATCGACTTTCAAACTAGTTTATTTAGTTTTAACTCTGTCGTCGGCTCTATTTACTTCCTATGTTTGTCGTGTGTCTAACCTAACAACTGTTCTCTTTGTCTCAGTTTTGTATAGTAGGTTTTCCAGGAATATTTTATAGAGCTATAATTTTGTTACTTGTGTTTGAAATTCGAGACTGCTTGGTATATTCTAGTATGTGTTACTTGGAATTGGTATAAAACTGGGGTTGATTGAATGCAAGATGCAATGTAACAGTCTACATTGCATCTTGCATCTCAGCATCTTGGCAGAGGACAATATCTAGCAGTGATAAGAAACAGTTTTTGTGTTTGATTAAAACCATATTAAGTTGAGAAACATTTCAATTTCAATGTCAATAACATAATGTTAGTATCGAATATTGGTTGTGTAAAATACGACAAAATTAAAAGATGTAATATTTTTGCTTATAAATATGCAAAATATATAAAAACTACTATGCATTTTTCCTATAATTTTCCGTAGTTTTATCAGAGCAGACAGGAAAAAAATACAACACGCAAAATTCGGTGTAGTGACGATCATACAAATATTTTATATTCCATAATTTCCCCAGTGACGACGGGAGTCGGTGTTCGAAAGATACGTCTATTTTATTTTTTATCATGCTCATTCTCAAATATTGTTTTTTCTGCATTTTGGTAATTTTAGCCTCCTACTTTGAATAACGATTTAGTTAGATTAAACAAGGGAAGGATTCTTCAAAAATTAGAACCCTGAGCTTTAGCGAGGGAATCAAAAGAGCACGAGGTGAAAAATCTTTGCTCTCAAGTGCAACACGTAATTTTTCTTCCCACCTCAGCGAGGAAATGACTAAATGCAAAAAAAAAAACATTTGCAATCACAAGATATTTTTATTTCAGTTTAGGTATTAACTACCATTATGATAGGTAAGTATTACAGAATAATATTTTAATTATAACAAATAATACTTAGGAAAATTAAGAGAAATTGAAAGTAACGTCGCTACAGTTACTTAAGTTGAGTGTAATAGTGCTGTAATATTGGTGTTAGTGACTTGTGTACTGTTTTTCGGTACACTATCTGTCATACTTAATAGTTGTACCGATTCATCGGCTTCCCTTGGCGTAAATGTTGGCGAGAGAGGGCGATGGTTAGGTGTTTCGTAACGGCTCATTTTTGATGTAGAAGGGCCAGTCCAAGGATATGACTGGGGCTCTTTCAGTGTAATGGTTCCTACGATGCCTTTACATAATTTTGGATGGAATCCTCTATGTATCCCTCTACAACCGCATTGGACTTCCAGCCTCCATGGCGCTTAAGGGACAGGAGATCAGCTCCTGTATCGGCCATGTGGCTGAAGTTCGTCGGAAACAATGACCCGTGTACAACAGGGGTTCTGGAAGTTCAAGAAATGTTGCTATTTCTCGTGGGATACTGCCAATTATTTCCGTTGCGATGTTGTAGAAAAAATCGATTGAATGGAGTGTTAGGCGGGCGTAAGGCTTGATATTTCTCAAAAATTATTACGTATTCCTTGCGAATACTGATTGAGGGCGCACGGTTGGCGCAGTGGTTGAGCGATTGACTGCTGCGCTGCGTGTCGCGGGTTCGATGCCCGCATGGACCAAATAATTGTATGACCTACAGATAGTTGTTCTGGCTCTGGGTGTTGTGTATATGAGTTTATATGTTTCTAAACGCATCCACGATACAGGAAGAAATTCTTAGTGTGCGGCTACGTTTTTTTTAAAAACAAGATAAAACCAAGAATGACGAAGTTGCAGTCTCTTTTTGTCTTTGTGTTAGGTAAATTAATTAATAGTAAGCCTGTAAGTAAGTAATCTGAATGTTTCTCAATATTTTTGACATTAAGTTGTGTTAGTTCATTAGTTCGACATGCTCCGTTTATACTCATAATAAGAACGACCTGTAATGTAAAGAGTATTGTAGTAGATACATTAATAAAATTGATATGCATGCATAACTATGCCTAGTCACATCTACTAAGTATGTATTAGATGTTAAGCAGTTGATTAATATACTTAAGTAGATACTGAATGTGAAACTGACTTACTTTACTGCTGTGAAAACCTTCTGTCGATATGTATGTCTTTTTTCATCTTTATTGTCGCTTTTAGCATTGAATACGTACTCCATAGAGCGCTTGATTTCTTGGTCTCGGATAATCCAATAAAATATGTTAGAAAAACGTTTTCTGAGAAAGTTTTGGCTCTTTTAGCTAGTCGCTACGTGTTAAACATATCGTATTGTTTCAAATAGTTCTCGCGTGATTGTTGAGGGAGAAAGCTCATTTGCGCATTTAACAGTTTCAGTCAATTCTGTTGGCGTCAAATAAACTTCCTATTTGCTAGAATCACTAATTTTAGGTTTTTCACTTGTTTTCAAGTTTCTTGTTTCTAACCAAAGGTTTTAACAATATGACGTGAAAAGAAAATGGCGCGCGCAAAGCAAATAAAAAAAGTACACCAAGATGGTTCCGAGTCTGAGTTTTTAACAAATTAAAAAAGTTTGTATGATAAATTTGGCACCATGGATGTAGAAGCAAATAGTTTTAATGATGTTTTGAATTCACAAACTTAGTGCACAAGATGTTTTAAATTCAATTTACTTTATCCTCTAGCGGATAATAACGGCTTTTGCACTCAGATATCGAAGAGCAAAAGTACTCTTTCCGAGATGGGGGGGATGAAAAGGTAATTCGATGCCAGGAGCTGATAAAGAAACCCATTAAACAACCACCCAGGTAAGTCACCATAATTTGCCAAACAGGAGCAAATACGATTAACTACAATTTCACAACAGGCTTTAGAAGTGTAGTCGTTTACACTGAGACTGTCTCTTCATTGAAAAAATATTATTACTTCTTAATAAAACTCGTTGGAAACCAAAAGACAAACTATAATAACTCAGCGTACTTAAACTTCCAAAGAACTTTATCTTGAGAAAGTACAAGATTGATTAACTTGTAAACTTCTCGTCAATAAGCGTTTTTAACGAACTGATAGAAATAGCTTTCTAGAAGCTGTGGAGGCTGATTCAACATAAAACAGAAATCTTATTTATTATTATTACGGCTCAGCGCGCCGTCTTAAGACGGGAGCACAGTAGTATGAAAGAAAAGTTCTCATTTATTTATATTTAAATCGCTTCAGGCAGTTGAGCTGCATATTGAACTTGGAAGTTTTTGTGCAATTTTGAAAGGATGTACAGTATAACAATTTTCGTTATGTCCCTCGGCAATCATCGCATTTCCGAATACAAACGAATTCTAATTTCCAGGTCCATCAATTATTTTGAATTTGTATAATAATTTGAATTCAGAATTAAGTACTATATTGTTTTTTTATTAAGATTGCCATGTAAACTATTTAAAGCTGTAAAACTATTTTTCTTTAGCAGCTTCCCTCCCATTTTTTAAAATAAATTACATTAAGTTAAAAGATTATTAACAACTATATATACTTCCAAGTTGATTGAGAGCGTCCGGTCTGCACCAAGTGCATAGGGCAACTGATAGAAATCCGACGACTGACGAAACACAAAGGTTGTCGAGGGACATTAAGAAAATAGTTGTACTGTAAATCCGTAAGCAGACTGGAATTTTAATTTCATAAAATTGTTTTAAGTTTTTTTCACTTCAGTTTTTTTATAAATTACTATAGTCACCATAAATTCGAATCTCATCTTTACCTTATCATTCTGTTGCCCTTATCCCAAATTTAATTGGGGTCAGCGCATCATATCTTATTCTTCCTTCTTCTCTATTATTCGTCATCCAATTTCTAGACATAATTTTTACACAGTCCATCCATCGTGCCTTTATCTTCTCTTACTCTTTATCCACATTTATACTCAAAACCACACTCACTACATTTTCCTAACCATTTTTGTAAAATTCATAAAAACAAAAACCTAAAACAACATCCAATTCCTGAAAATCCTGAGGAAAATAATACCTGGAAACAAAAGTAGTCTCCACAATTTTAGTCAGAGCAGCAGGATTGGAAGGAGTTTATAAGAAGGGTTCATTGCATGTAGCGGTTTCAGGAGGATGAGTCGGGGGTCGGATCAAATTAAATTGAAGACTAAGCGGAAAACGCGCGGAAGTGACCGGACCACATTATAGCTGCTGTATGTTACAGGCGTAGTCGTAAAATTGGGCATTTTGAGGCATTTCCAATGAATAAAATCTTCAGGTTTTGCGTATGATGTTGAAAGACGAATGAAGCTAGAATGATTTTTCAATTATTGAGCTTTGAAGAATTTATGATATCGTGTTCCAAAGATTTCATAACTTTGTGTTTCTTTGCCTGCTGCACATTTTTTTCTTTGTAAACGTTCTTCACATTAATATACTCCTTTGGCATGTTCAAATAAGTCATACCCAGCAAAGATAACACAGCAACAGAGGGAAATACAAACGCAGAATGGTATATGCTTCCTAAGTATATAACAAAATTCACTGTCGTGAATATTTATGATTCTCAAAATCAAATCATATAATATTCATTCAACATAGATATCCGTGTGTAATTACACATATTACAAAAGAGAAAGAATGAGAATATATGGCTAGGAGTTTGGCTACTAGACGGCAGTATCTCGGATTGCAGTTTATATCCTTCTTTAAATAGTGGTCTTTAATAGTGGAAGCCTATTACCTCGCATAGTAAAATATTGCTATTTGAATGCCATTTCATGTGTTGGTGTGTATGTGTGTGTTGTGTGTGTGTGTGTGTGTATTGTGCGCGTTGTGTGTGTTTTGGGTGTGTGGTGTGAAGAGTGTGTGTGTGCATTTGAATTAATATGAGCGATATTATGAATGATTGAAGAAACTGTTTTGTAGCTTAGGTATCTATTTGGGAAACTTCAGAAGCGCATCTGTTTCATCATGAGATTCTGAAATAAATTTTTCATTTGTTCTACAAGATCGTTATTTAATTTTTTTCCAGGAATATCAAACATTTGCTTAATCGAAACCAATACAACTAACATGATATTTTGTACTTTTTGCAATACTTTTTATAGCGGATTGGACGAATCTCCAGTGTTTGAAATATATCTGAAGGAGAATCTGCGGTGGCGAATGAAATTCAAATTTCTAGTGAAGTGCAGCGAACATTGAATGTAACCAGTAAAGCGTTGCAGGTTTATTCGTTGCTTTTTCCACTTTTCGCACCAAGAATCCAAATGTTGAATTTACTTTGAAATCCGCTAGTCAAGCGAGTCTTCCTATAATGCTTCTGAGCTAGGAAGATGACTTCGTATACTAAGCGATAAGGATAGTATTACAGCGTGTTTTTAGAAAACACACTTAGCTTTGTACGTAAAGTTTTATACATACACAATGTCACCACATTGCTAAACAAACCCCAGACATCTTCAAGATATCGTTGTTGTTTTGTGATTAATTAACTTTAGACGTATTATCCTAGGTACATAGACATACCGCACGCTCCTCCAGTTAATTATATCAGACTGTTTACGTTGAAAATAGTTCTGATAGAATTAAATAAACGCGAGCAAGTTGAGGTTTTTAATGAATATTAATGGTTGAAACTCTTGGAATCAGGCTTGACATGGGCCGCGAAACTCCGGGCCTAATATAAATCACGCTTAGTCCAACCTTTAAGTATCGTTCCACTTAGGACTTTCTATTGTGGCCAATTCGTAGATAACGATATTAAATCACTGAGGGAAATGTTCAATTGAATGAAGACATCGTTTTGAGGTTTAGGAGTTAAAGATTTGAATTGAAGATGATTGTGGCTTCTGTTTAGCGGTTAGGATAGTTTATTTATGAACTAATCGTTAGGTTCTTGCAGCTTCAGCGAGTTGTATTATATTTAAATTCTTTTGTGCTAAGTTTTGTTGGGGAGGTCCATGTCCAGCAGTAATGATAATTAATAAATAATTTTATTTTCAAATAAATAAATTTCACATTTTAAAACTTTGCACAAGAAAAACATTATAGAAATTGCATAGGTATATTACAGATTGTTGATCTCTGGCACTCAAACTACGATTTAACTTGCGATATGGGTTCTCTTGATCAGTTGACACAAAAATAAAATTACCAAGACTCAGTGCACGTCTTTCGGCTGATATTATGATGATAATGAATGAAATATTGTTGATCAAAATAACAACAACCACCATAATATGACAAGAGATTTTAGTAGGTACCTATAAATTGGAGTAACATATAGGTGCTATAAAATATGTTGTCAGTAACTAGTATACTTGTGCTGTTCCATTTTTATTTGCCGTCCATAGTTTATACCTACTATCACTAATAGTCACAAATGGAACACAACAAAGGTAATTTTATGCATAGTAAAGATATGATTTTATATTTCACAGCATAATGAAGACTAATCGATTGTTCTAACAAGACGCCATTTTTATCACGCAGTTTTCTTGTTCAGTGCTTTTAAGAAACCTATTACTTCAATGTTAAATGTGTTTGAAAAGCCATTTTGCTAGACTATTGACGTTTAATTAAAAAAAACTTTAATGGTTTATACGTATACCTACCTAGTTTTTTCTTTGTTTGATAAAATTGTATGAAAAAACTCGCCGTACCTATAAAGTACGAACAGTAAACAGTACGTCACAATCGTTCTCTGTCTTTCTTTTACTATTCATAAAATACTTTCACAATTTTGAGCTACGATAGTCCAGCTGAAGGACCTATCGTAGCTCAAAATTGCAATCGAATGGGAGGCCTGCTTGTACCTATTTACTGTTTTTGTTACAATGATGTGCAACCTATTAAACCTACCTAGGGTTTATCTGATACATTCTGAAACTATCCGGATAGAAAATGTACAAAATTCCTATTTTATTATCAAATGGAAATTACATATTTTTTATATTTTTTTACGCATATTACGTGGACACCAGCCCATCTTAACTTAACTTACATTGTTTATTATAACCAACGTCTTGCTTCCATCCAGGCATTCAATGTCGATCAAGCTTTGCGGACAAATAAGTCAAGCAATTCCACCATTATACAATCTTTGCTTGCGCATGACACACGAGTTAACCTCTTCAGACGGCACTCCGGGAGATCATCCTCAACGCGCAGCTCAAGTTAACGTAATGCTAGACATTCTTTTTAAGGTGAGCTGAAGGAGGTTGAAATATGGAGGCGTTTAAGTAATTTTAAATAATAGTTTGGTAGATGTGAACGTAAATTTAATAGACTGTATTTTTTTTGCGATATCTTCTCTGCTTATATTCTTTTACAAGTAAGTAATCTATGTACAAGTATGTACAATTCAGTCAAAACACATTTACATCGGACAGATTATTTTAGCAATCAAAATGAATTAAACAAACATTAAGAAAGACGGACATTTTCTGTCGCATTCACAAAATTACACACGACATGATTTGAAGCAATTACCGAGAATATTATGAACTCTTGATATTATTAACGTACATTTGCCTAGAAGAACTATTCACTCTTGTCTAAAAACTTCTGGGTTATAGCTACGTTTTGCTAGCAAAACCATACCAAACCATATTTTATCTCTGCACCACCCTTATGTCGACTGGTAGAAAATGCCTAAGGCATTAAGTCCGCCTTTGTACTTGTGCATAAAGTTTAATAAATAAATAAATAATAAAACTGCTATTATAAAAATTCTTCTATATAAAAAATGTAGAGAAATACGCAAGATTCATTAAGCTCAATTTAATTACAGTACACTGTGCTGTAGTTAATTACATTCCGATGGTATTCAGAGTGAATTATGGCTGCGAAGTTTTCGTTTGCTCCCAGGGAAACGGAAAACAACAACAGTAATTAAAACATGAAATTATTTAGTTCTTATAGGTACTACGTCGGTAAGTGTTAAATATTTACTGTATTCGAGAAAAGTGCAGACGTAAATATACAAATATACCTCACTAGTGACCCGCCCATTCTTGTCTGGATCATAATAATTTAAAACTAATCTATAACTATCTGGAATAATTTGTTTCAAATGGTGAAATATTTATTACCCTGTACATAGGAACAAACGGACAAAATTTGGGCTGTCTCTTTGTATTATTAGTTAAGATAAGTTAAACTTTTTCTCTAGTAGATACTTACTTATCTGTAATAATAACCTTTCGACTTGATCGAAATTCTTATTAAAGTGAACCCATCAATTTGTTCTAATGTTACTCAAAACTGAATTGTTTCAATTTATATAAATTCAATCAGATCTAAAGTTGATCCATGATCCAAATAAAGTATTTTGGGTCAGTTTATTGCAGTTACCAAGGAGTTCATTGTTATTAAAAAAGGGTAGTATTTAAACGAGCGACAATAAATTCAAATTAAAGGTGTACAAAATACTGAATATGGCTTACTGAAATACTAAGTGGGCGACAAACAGTGGGCGAATACAAATGTTTAAAAGAGCGACTTGATTAGTACTTTGGCAACATAGTCGACGGAGCCCCGCTGCGGGGCTCCTATTTCCGTCCGCAGGGTCTAAAGTAACCTAACACGAACCTAACCTGTCCGTGTCGGGGTGCCCTAAGCTCCCGAACTCGCTCCGCTTGCTCTTGTACCAATTCGTTGAAAACACAATTATACCCGAATTCCCGCGCTGCACAGCGATGTCGCCTTCATTTACGATGAAGTCGCTTGGAGTTGTTTAGCTATTTTTAAAAGAATAATATGCTAATATAGAACCCCAAATACAATTATAGTATGTCACAATATTATTACTGCAGCTCACAAAAACCTCCTAAAAGGTATTCCTCAAACCGGATAAATAGTTGCTTACTTAGTATAATAGTCGCCCATTCAGTATATTTTTCGCCCGATTAATTATTTCCCATTAAAAAAATACACAGACACAATATTGTATAGAGTGAAGCCTTATTGAGAAGTTAGCAGTCTTGGTCTACTTTCCAATGCAGAATAAGAAATCTAGATAATATCAATCTCATAAGAAAACACGATTTTTTCGGTTATCCAAGTAAAATTTAAAAAAATCCCCGACCTATATTTTTCATGCTACATAATTTAACTAGTAGTAGACACGCTTCGATCGACAACCTTTTAAACACGTAAATATTTCACAATATCTTGCGAAAAAATCCCAATTCAAACATAAAACGCCCGTAAATTTTAAGCGCTTGAACCGATTTTTACCAAACATAAAGCTAAGAACACTCTCAAAGTATAAAGTAATAAAGTCACCTTTCATCTGTTAAGGAAGTATGATGCCATAGAAATATACACAAAACACTAACACACAGGTACAAACGTCAAACTTATAACACCCCTCTTTTTCCGTCATGAAGCGCGATGAAGCAACGAGCTCTAGCAGAAAACCTAAAAACGATGTAAAAAAAATTATATCAACCATAATCTCCCCTCCAATATCTACATTACCCCAGTACTTACATCAGCTACAAAACGTTAATTATAACACCCGATCTCAAGTACTTCACGCCAAGTGGTTGATATATTTCGGTCATTAGTAGTTAATGAATTATTTAGTTAACGAGTCAAGTCGGCAAGCACCCTGTTATTGGCTGAATTATTTCTACCTTTTCTGCTTTCGAATAGCATATTCCGTTAATTGCTGTCTGACTGGAGCTTACTAATTGCTTAAGTTCGGGATCTCTTGGCTCTTCGGTTTAAATAGTCGACTACTATTAAAGTAAAAATTTCTTAAGACTGTTTTGAACTTCTCGTTCATAATTTTTTCGAAGCATGAGTTTGCAGACGTTGAAAAAACAAGGGCCAAGTGCGGTCAAGGAGGATGAATTCGGGAGAGATTTTGTTGCAGTTTGTTTTCACTTGTACTTGAACTTTATTTGTCAATTTATTTATTTTATCTGTAAATTCTTTGCTGTTATGTTGGTACCATAACATCCATAGCATCCATACCATCACCATTCCACCATTCTTATCATTCTTACCATATTTGTTAGAACAGAACATCATTAGTTCTGAACTTAAAATCGATATGTATAAACTTTGTAGGTATGTCAGATTTTTTATTGCAAATATATACTTCTAGCTTTTGCCCGCATCTTTTCTGCGTAGCATCAGAACTTCGAATACTACTACTACTACTTTTTTATATTGGGCAATATTATTAAGTGTGTGGGCCGCCTTGCTTGAGCAATTATTGGTTCACCTTACAAACTTACAGCCACTTTCCATCCCCTTAAGGATCATTACCGCGATATAAATATCCTATATCCCAGGGTCCCAAACTGCAAACTACATACAAAATTTCATTTACATTGGTTCAGCGGTTTAAGCGTGAAAACTTAACAGACAGACTATAGTCCATTAGCGTTAAGAATATATTGAGTTATCGCTATCAGCTGGCCTCTCGACCAATCGGGTCGCAACAAATTAGAAAGCTTGCGACCCAAAGCTTAGTCGAGCTGCTGGCTGACAACGGTGACTCACTATTTTTTTAACGCGAATGGACTATAGTTCCTTTCGTATTAATGATATATTAGTATACATAGATGCATATGCAGGTGGATTTGACTCTATAAACAGTCACATGATAAGTAACCCAAATAATCAAACCTTAAACAACTTTTACAAAGGTTGCATATTAACATATTGCCATTCATATATCGCTGTAATAATTATGCAGTAATTACAATACAGTACTACGGAAGTGTTGATTTACAGCTACCGCCGCCTGCAACTTTAGCGAATGCGGTCGTATTATCCGTATTGTGTGAACGGTTAATATTCTGGGCTTGTGTATATTATGTGAGGGAAAATTATATGTTGAAATGATCATCAGCCGGACGGCTTATTATGTAAGATTCAGCAATTAGCAAATGTCGCGCGATCAAACGCTTTATGTCTTCTTGCATGAAGTCTTGGGTTAAGTACATAACAATTTATTTATTTACAATTCATTACAATAGAGTAATACTCGTACTTAAAATTGGGTATAATTTAGACGGTCATCAAAAATATTTTTAAGACTCTAAGCTTAGGCACCAAATAAAATAATTGGTTCCCAAAATGGATCAACGGTCACCAAATTCTATCCAACTCAAAGATTAATATACCGGGTGTATTCGTGTTTTTAACGAATTAGTCCAAGAGCGAGCGAAGCGAGCTCAGGAGCTTAGGGCACCCCGACACGGACAGGTTAGGTTCGAACGAGATGACGGGAGCCGAAGTGAGCGAGCAAAGCGAGCGAACTCGGCTCCCGTCATCTCGTTCGTGTTAGGTTACTTTAGACCCTGCGGACGGAAATAGGAGCCCCGCGCAGCGGGGCTCCGTCGACTTTAAAGGCGTCCATATATTTTTTTGGCAGTCAATAATACGAAAAAATGGATTTATTTCATAATATTTTAGGAAACGTTATTTGGTGACCATTTATCCATTTTGGTAACCGTTTAGAATTTTTTTGGTAGTAAAATAGGTACTTTTTTGGGCGGTGTTTAAACACAAGCCCTTAAAATTTAAATCGGAATATCCATGGCAAAAAAATACAGCTAACCAACCTCCTTAAAAAAAACACGGCACAAAAGTCAACGCAGCGAGGTCGCCCACGAAAATGTAAAAGATGAAAAAGCGTCACGAGGAGCACACGAATGAATAGGAGTTGTCCTAGAAGCGGTCGTTCGTCGTCGTCCAGATGTTTAACATTTTATGCGGGTATTCGCGTGCCCTCGTACTAGAAGAAAATCTTACGGCTGTAAGGTTTTCAACGGGTGTTCAGCTGTTGAGATTTTAAGAACTGGGACTTGGAGATTAGAAAGGAAGAATCTATTAATAGTGCCTATTAACATAGGCGATCTTAAAGAACTCATGAATGTGAACAACATGTATTAACTACCTATAGGATAAACTCGGATTTATGAAGTAAAATCTGCTTTCAAAGACTGAAAATATTGTTGTATTGTGTAGTGTTGACCTTAATAAAGCTATTCATATTCATAGGTAGGTAATCTCACCTCTTGAGAGATTGCAAATGAAATAAAAGTCACCTACCCTGCCGGTAGTTACAAGAGTACTATGAAATTTAATAAGGCCTGTATTCTTTGTTTGGTATATTGTAAATATCGCGGCTACTACCTAAGCAATCTTATTGCTTTATAAATGCAAAGTAAAAAGGTCTAATTAAATGTATTTTCTGACGTTACACTGTCTCTATATAGCCTAAGATCCGACTGCAGGAATCAGGGTGTTTGATTAAACTTAATTTTCATGAATGATACTGATACTGATGATGACGATGAGTAGTATAGATTGCTGCAGGGTTGCCAGAAAATATGTAGCCGCAATAATTGTAATTAAATAAATTAAGATTTATGTTTGATAATTAACCACAAATATTTTCAAGTGAATCTAATGTCATTTGAAAGAAACTGGTGTAGAAAACAGGAAAAAATAAGGTTGCCAGGTCTCAGTTAGTGGCAAGCTGTCGGTTGCCTAAACTGGCAGCCCATAAAGAGTGGCTAACTGAGAACTAGTTGATGTTGCATACGTACCCACGATCCAGGAGAAGTTCCTAGTGTAGGGCAAATTACAAAAAAAGAAAATCTATTTGCGGCAAGATGCGGCCAGGCATCCCTGCAGTAGTCTATTCTACTGTTAAGAATCGTTCAAACAAATAAAGTTTCATCAAAAACAAAATACCTGCAATTTTTTGCCGTGGGATCTCAGTGTAATAAAAATTATAAATTTAATATTAAACAAACACGATTTCGAATTGAGAAAACCTATTCAATTGTAATATTGATTTGAAGACTTACCTATCAGTGGTAGTATTATATAGTGTCGTAAACAATGTTAGCAGTTTCTGTAAGGACGGTAAAAAAAAAATACTCAGGGCAAAATTATGGGATTTTTCGGTTAATGAATATACACACGGAATACCGGTGTAAAGCTATGTGTGTGAACATTTATTTAATTATTTATATCACCTAAAAACACGAATGAAGTCTAAGCAACGCGGGAACACGGCAGCTGAACATTATGCATGATGAATAAAGAGAATACCTCACGTTAAACTGGAAAATGTCTTCAAACTTTGAAAACAGCGAGATAATTTATATGAAGCACCTACATAGGTTCTCGAGTAATGTTACAACTCATAATATTTTCGTTTCATTACATTGCTGCTAGTTGTGTTAAAGTAGACACTATTATTTTGAGTGTTACGTTTTATGCAGCAGTATTTATTTTAATGTCTTTGCTTTCATTTTCATCTACCCCGCTGGGTACGTATATTGAGAGAATAAAGGCATGCAAAGATAACCTTTATATATCTAATACCTGTAAACGAGCAATTCTTGTATATATGTATATATATAATATGAATCTCGGAAACGGCTCCAACGATTTTCATAAAGTTTAGTATGGAGGGCCTATCGGTGGCGATAAATCGATCTAGCTAGATTTCATTTTTAGAAAACGAAATTTTCTCTATTTCCACCCGAGCAGAGCTCGGTTGCCCAGGTACTAATAGTGAAACTGGCAAAGATATAAATAAAAACATTCATGCACCTACAAACAACATATCTTAATTTCGAAGCAGTAAAGGTGGTTTTCGTAGATCGAGTGTGATTACTTAATGACGTACGTAAATATTTGAGTGGGTTTCTCTGCATGTCGTGACCAAGCCATTCGCAAGTTTAGTATCGTGTTATACTAAACTTGGCTCAATGTGGAACTAGCTACATTGAGCCAAGTTTAGTATTACACAATTACATAGTAACGAAGGATAATCGAGAAAATACCCAGTCAAAGAAGATGACTCATCTGTTCTCGCTCATAAAATATTTATTCCAGTATCCGACTATTCAACTAGCGACTGCTATGTATAGTAAGTCAAACTCATTCCCTACAAGCCCCGGTAAGGACCAGACCGACCCGTAAAACGTTTTCATAAAAATGCAAATCGCCTGACAACGTATTGCCGACGACCGAGACAGGAACTTCAGGGGAACTTCCTTCATCGAATTAAAATACTTTCTAAAGATAATGTCATTTGCTGGCAACTTTTTTACGAGACTTTGACTATACTGTGACGGAGTTGATACAATGAAATAATGTGACAAAGGTGTTTCTTTTCAAGATGTGGCGTTTAGAATTTTGAAAAGAGTGGCTTTTGTTCTTATTTTGGAAGTGAAATGAATAGAATATTGTTAGGAATCGTCCAAAATATAAATGGTTTTCTCGTTTCTATTTTTATTTTAAGACTATTCGTAAAAAAATACATTCTTAAATGACGATGTACACTAGTAAAAAGTGTTAAGTCTTAGTGTTTCAGGTTCTGCCCTAAGTTAGAATAGTTAATTTGTACTTTCAATTTCGTTCCCACCCAAAAAGTTCTAACCATGTTAATCACACATTTTTGCTTTGATGTTTTACATGAGGCTTAAAACTGAAAATGCTTTCAGACATGCAATGAGCCTCAGGGCAAGGAAAGTAGACCGCATCATCCTTTTGGCTTTAGCTTGCTCCGCAAACGGTGTTAGTTGGGGCAGCTTTGAGGGACTCGCTAACAAATAGCTACTTTGCTATGACCACTAGATCTGACAGTAATTCATGCGCGTTCCGTGGAAGCCGACTGAGAATAAATTGTGAAGTAACTTTTTAATATTTAATGTTCTATACTTCGTGTCATGAAGGCCGTTTTTGTTAGACTATTTTGTCTATTTCATTAAAAACCATGATAAGAGTTTTACACTACCAGTACCTGTTTTTGTCTAATTCTTCGTTATGAAGTTCAAGATTTCCAGAAATTATGTATTCATATTACATACCTATCATTTTCTTCTAAGACATGTAAATACGCTCCTTGTATAAGCAGGTACGTACCTAAGTAAGAACGTGTAAATAGTTTAAATGACCTTTGTAGATCTAGGTAGTTTCAGAGACTCAGTAAGAACTGAGTCTTTGAAACTTTATTCAAGTAAACGCATTTATAATTACATCTTATTTTAATTTACAGAAGGAAACTCAAGACACGATGTCTACCACATCTGTTGGCAAATGCTCAAGACTCTTTCCAGCCGGGGAAGCGTTTAGACTAATTGAAGAAAAATACAGCCAAGTTTTCATCTTTATCTCTTCTTCAATTAGCTTTTAGGATTTTAATAATCAACAAGGTTTTTTAAAGAGCATGGTGAAACTAACCGAGAGCTAGCTCAGATAGTATGGTCACGTGATGAGAAGAGACGAGGAACTTGTAGTGAAGAAAACGTTGCAACTACCTGAACGGTCGAGAGGTAGGGGAAGACCTCCGGCTGTGTGTTGGACAAGCGTGACGAAACTTCTATTGGAAGAAAAATCCAGATCATATTCTCCTGGCGCCATAAAACTGTGAGAACCGGGGTTGGTTCTACCTAAAGTGCGATAGTGCTAAGAAAAAGAAGAAGACGAAGAGTTCAAAGGGAGTTGTGATTACCAAATGAAGGAGAAAGAGACGTACCTACTTACCTAGTAGGTAAGTAGGTACGTCTCTTTCCCCTATCTGTATCCCTTGTTCATTTTCTTGACTTAATCCCTCAGTCACCATGATTTTCTTTAACAAACAAAATTTCATCGCCCAAGGCCCTTCCAAACCTCTTTAGCCCTCCAAAATAATATTTACATTACCTCCCTAAGATATATTAAAACACAATAAAACTTTTATAACACAATCAGTGGGAAGCAATCACGGGAGCAACACACATATAATGCGTTTAATTTCGGTAGGTATTACGTTTGCACTTAATTAACTTTACGAGTGCGTCTCCTTAAATTGACGTCATAAAATCTAAGGAGCTGCGCGACAATACTTAGGTATCATTGCTACGTTATTACAGTAATAAACGTCTTTATTATTGCTACTAATTATACGGTCGGCACGTGAGGTCCTTGGAGATGTGTTTATCTGAAAGGCGTTATGTGGGAAGAAGCTTAAAGGATTAATCGAAATTATATAAGTAATTTATTTATTTATTATACTCCAGTGAGTAATGGTGTACCAGTGGTACAGAAAAGTGGTGGCCCAGTGATAACTCCTCCGGTTTACGTGTCGTAGGTCGTGGGCTCGAACCCAAGCAGGCGCTTTACTGTGTGTTATTTATTTAATCACCACTGCTTTAAAAAACGGTGAAGGAAAACATCGTGAGGAAACCGGCACGTCCTAGAAACAAAAATTTGAAGATGTGTGCCATCCACCAACCGCACTGGGCCCGCGTGATGGATTAAGAGCTAATTCGCTCTTTCAAAGAGAGGAGGCCTGTGTCCCAGCAGTGGTAACATTAAAAGGCCGATGATGATTTAAAATCCATGCATGAAGTCAAAGTCAAGATGTTTATTTCAACAAGGCCATCAAGCGGCACTTTTGAACGTTAATTAAAATTTAAAAGAAAAAAAAAAAAAAAAAACTACCGTGCATTCGGAAAAATAGCTTGTTTTGGAGAAGAACGCACAAGAAACTCCATACTCACTCTTTTAAAAATAATAAGTGGATATTTACTAAGTAAATATTATATATGTGAGGACGATGCACCCAGAATAGCACTACATACTATACTACGTATAGGTATAAAGTATTAAAAGCATTAAAAGCATTAAAAGGCAAATGCATTAATTTGATAAATAGGTACATGGTTCTCACATACTTACAAATTTGCAACCATAGGTAAAATACTTCATGCATTAACAACGGAACAGTGTGTGAGTCAATTTCTTAAAGAAAATAAAGAAATACAGTAACTATGAATAGGTATATAAATTAACAAATTTGATTTTGTCCACACTAAAGATTGCCCTATGGAGCAGGACCAGCATAGTCGTGGTACATTGGTGGACTTAATTCCTCAAGGTCATTATTGTCATCATTTCAGTAAAAAGTCGTCTATGCTGGACATACGTCTCACACAAGTGTCGCCACATCGATGGATCCAGTGTATCTCGCAACCAGCGGATTCCCTTAGCATTCACCCGAACATCGAGGCACTTCTTCTTAAGGAATGTTTTAAATGTACGACAACAGTACATTTTACATATAGTTTTACTCCAATATTCCAGAACACCTTACAGTCGTCCATAACGTCGAAAAGACATAATCTGCACAATCCCACCTCCACGTAACTCTTTCGTAAAACGGTTCTCTTTATATCTTGCTCCATCTCTCTATAATAAAATTAATGCAAAATGCCCAATCTTTAAACTCTGATTCTACAATTGTAAAAAATACTATACGGATACTCCTTTCGGACCTCAATTATGATGACACTGAAATATTCTTCACAAAGTAATCTCGTAAACACACACATATACACACGCACACCCACATAACATATAAATACACCTACACACACACCCACACACTCTAGATATATTTTGTATAAATAACAATAATAATAAAAAAACTATTGTATAATAACTACACTTACGTCCAGATGCTGCTTCAAATTACAAATTTTATATTACTTAAGCACACTTATAACTATACTCATCCACCAAACAGGGGATCGGTACTGTCTCTGCTTAACACAGGCTAAATTTTAGCCTATCTAGGAGAACAGTACTTGACCCGTCTTTATTGTATAATTGAACCTTGAAAATGTATAAATGCAACATTTGTAAACTTTGCAATCCCATTATGAAATAAACTATTACGATTACTTCCAACGCTGTGACTTTTGGTACGCGGTCACCACTACAGAACTTTTTAACCCCATCATCCATTCGTTCTGCTAGCAATTTGAGCTACCTACTGCCACTTAAGTTCGGCAATTCTTCGGGTTATACCTCAAGGCATTCTCCACCACTCAACTTTTGGGATAGGGTAACTGTATTTGCGACACGCATCTTTGACAGCAAATCAGAAGGAAGGCCAGCATCAAGAAATGTAGTGGAATTAAAATGCCACTTTACATTGCCAAAGAGTCAAATAATTAGCGTAACATCAAAGCTTAGTTAAATTACAAAACGATTTGACCTAGCTGGCGGGCTTTCATAATAGGCTAAGCTACGCAAATTATCTTAGGCTAATCAGATTATGTCTTACGGAAAACTTCTTACTTATCTTGGCTGCCGTAGAACAATTTTGTTCAGGGAAAAAAATTGTTTTGGCTGAAACTGGTTTTGGATTTAACTCCACATAACTATACTTTGTTAAAAATGAGCCCTTTCGTTAAGTTTGCCGATAGTACTTCGCATAACGTGATCCTTATTAGCGACACTATCGAATGGTGTAATAATACAGCACGTGTTCTATTTCAAAATTATCGGATTCTATTTCTGGCTAAGAATATTGATTTAAAAAAAATCCAATGTTGCAATTTTAGTTTTCATCAAAATCGGCTTCGTGACTCCTTTGACTGTGTTTCGCTATTCCTCGTAGTTTCGGATTTGGTCATCCACGCCGACTTGAAAAACTCAACCATTCAGGTTGAGGTACCTGTATAGTTGACAATAGGCTCGCCCTATGTGATATGGGAGTTAACCATAGCTTGTGAAATGTTGGTATACCAACTACAGGCTCGTCACTGCCTAACCTTTTCTGGAATAGAGGCGTGATTTTATCTATGCTTAATAATATTACAAAGAGGTAAACGAGGTAAGGTAGGCTCGCCTTTGTACATAAGCTGTCCTACTGTATTTGTAAATGTTTGTTTTGTGTAAAATAAAGAATAAGAATAAAGAATAAGGTAAAATTTGTGAGTTTGTGAGGTTGCAGAGGGTAATCTCTGGTTCTACTGCACCGATGAAGATGAAATTTTGCATGAAGATAGTTTGAGACCCTGGGAAGGACATAGATAGTTTGTATTCCCTTGGGATGATAAAACAATTTTTACACGGCCGAAGCCGAGGGCAGAAGCTTATAATAATTATACTACATATTGGTTTACTATGTAAAATTTAATTTCAATTTGTCTTCCTCAACTTTGATGAACATTGGCGTTGCATAAATAATTTATCTACAAATTATTTCACACATTGTAAGCTGGAACCGTTGGCGTTTGTAATTAACACAGCCCGTAAAGCAGGGAAAGTTTAACAACTCAGTTTTATGTCGGGAATTAACGATTGAATCGTGAGAGAATAGTTTTCAATGTTGTTCCTTTGCTTACATTTTAAGCTATGTTTCAGTATTAGGCAGATAGGTAATTAATTGTAATACAAAATACTGAGAACGTTTTGGTGGGCTCCTGCAAACAGTTCTTTTTTTTTTGTTTAAAAAAAAACGTTGCCCCACACTAGGAATTTCTTCCTGTTTCGTGGGTGCGTTTACGAACATATAAACTCACATACACAAACACCCAGAACCGGCACAACTATCTGTAGGTCATACAAATATTTGTTCCGTGCGTGAATCGAACCCGCGACACGCAGCGCAGCAGTCAATCGCTCAACCACTGCGCCAACCGTGCGCCAAAGTTGGGCAGAGACAACGTTGCATGTAGAACAATATTTTACAAATGTAGCCCAAAATGAGTTTATTCCATCGTACCTGACTCCGGAAACCTTAACACATTGAAGTTAATGGGTACAAAGAACTTAGTATCTATCTAAGATTTTTTCAGCCTGGTGCTCTCGTTCTAATTTGAATAACGTTTTTAAATACCCACGTTTTTCTATCTAGCTTCAACGGCGTTAATCTCATTGACTTATTAAGGTCCGTAAAAAGAGCCTTCAGGGGTGACGATGCTTATTAATATTCCCGGTGTACCCTGGTGCAGGCAACCTTGCTGACTGAAAATAATATTGTTACAAGGCAGTAGAGAGGGTTCAGGGGTTTTCATCTAAGGCCCAGTTTTTCGATCAGTAGTTAACTCAACCAATTATTAAATATGCTAACCGATGGTTTCAAAATTCGGTAAAATACTTTTATTCGTCTAATTGTTAGAGTAACAAACTGTCAAATAATTAACTCTCCAACATATTTGACCATTTGTGAGGCTCACAACTGAAAACAAGTGTGTTATGCCGAAATTTGCTACCATTGGTTAGCATATTTAACTATTGGTTAAGTTAACTACGGATCAAAAAACTGAGACTCAGAGTACACGGAGCCCCATTTCATGTGATGATAGCAACTAATGGAGTGGTTTAAGTTAACCACTGCAACTTCTGAGAGCCAGAATCAACAGTGGCGACCACCAGAAAATCGTCGAGGCAATGAAACTCGACGAAGTCCCGGAGAATGAATTTAACTGTATGGATCCCGCAACAAAATTAATCAGAAAAGAATAACGGAGGAATAGGAAAAAATCAAGTCATCCCCTCCATATCAAGCAAGAGACAGAACAAACAAGGCCAATAGGCACAAAGGGTCGTTTACAACTGGGATAAACCCAGTAGCCTCGCACCACGGGTAAAAATTGATAATATAAATGGGAAATTAATTAATTGTTTCCAAATATAGGAATGGCAAAAACGCTTGATCGCACGGAAATTTGTTCTAGTTTCCACAAGGCCCGTATAGTAAACGACTCAGGAGTGATGCAGCCTGTACATTGTTTAACATAACATTGCGTTCATTCTGCCAAAGAATACACTCCCATAAGATATGATGTGCAGATTGTACATATTAGCAGTAAGATGTAGAACACTGACATAAAGGCGAGGCAACAAGCTTGAAGGAAAATAATTTACTTTTAAAGTTACGATTCCCTGTAAAAAATTGGGTAACATAGTGATCCACCTTCAGCCAGTGGTTTAAGTTAAGAATCCCACATTCTCTAGTCTGTTCTTATACACAAAACTTCAGAAACCCTTAGAAGGTTTCGCCGAAAACAAAAATGTAACTGCCTATGATGAAACAAAATTGCATAATAACTAAAACTTTTCCCATGTATACTGTATACTTGTACCTAATCAAAATGCAAAATTGATATTTTAATGGAAACAAATTATAACTTAGTCTTCGACCTTCATCTATGTTCGGCAATTTATTCAAAGAGTAACAAAATTACCATTGTGTAGAAGATTTGTGAACAGTGGATTCGAAAAGCACTCACCTCTCGCCTCCGTAGGTATACTGCTTCGCGCTCCTCGGGCTCGGCGTCGTATCAGGCAGCGAGGGTCTGGATCCAGCCGTTCACACACACGATATCGTCATCAAAACAAGTCCATAGGCATAAGTCCTTCAAATTGTTCACCTGGAGCACTACTAAACCACCAGAAAACCGGGATAACAAAAAAAGGGCGCGGAGAGGTCAGCCGCTCGTTCGACGTGCGTAGACAATCCATTTTTTAAAGAAAAAAAACGAACGCTTTCAAAAGTTGCCTCATAGATGGCGCTGCATTGTGGTTCGCCGTTCGGATTGGTTAGCGAGTATCCAAAGAGACGATGGCGGGACGTTTCAAATCCACCGTAATTTGGTTCTTACTACACACAATTGATAAGACACTCTCAGAAAACTACTAATATTTAGAATGTTTACAAAATAAAGAACAGTACGGAACATGCCGCTCGCCTTAAAAGAATGTAATTCTTTTAACCTTAAGTTAAAGATATTGAAATAATGAAAGATTAAACGAAAATAGTCGCTAATCGCATTTAAAACTGAAATAAATTCTATTAAAAATAATTAATACTTAAGAGGTAGGTACTTAGCTAAGAAACGTAACAGTAAGAAATAGGTATTCTTAATTATTCTAAAGGTAAAGGACATATTTTAACTACAGAACGTTTTACAAAAGTTTTGCCCATCTGAAGGGTTACGACGCGGGTGATATTATCTGACCCTGGATGAAGAGCATGTACACGAGCCAATCGCCATTGCAAGGGTGGCAGGTTGTCTTCACGTACGACAACAATCATACCCTCTCGGAGTGGAGAGCCGCTATCCTTAAACCATTTATTGCGTTGTTGAATCTCGTGTAAATATTCACGACTCCAACGCCTCCAAAAATGCTGTACGCACTGTTGCACTCTACGCCATCTAGTGAGACGATTTGACACGTCTTCGCATAAAGAAATATCAGGCAAGGCCGTCACAGGACCTCCTATTAAAAAATGAGAAGGGATTAAGGGTAAAGGGTCTAACGGATCAGCACTTAACACACAAAGTGGGCGCGAATTTAGTACCGCTTCTATCTGGCAAAGAAGAGTATGCATCTCATCATAGGTTTGAGTCTGAGTGCCAAGTACTCGATGAAGATGGTGTTTAAAACTTTTAACTCCAGATTCGAAAAGACCACCAAAATGTGACGCATATGGTGGTTGAAAATGCCAAGTGATACCCTGTTCTAATGTCTTACTGTGAAGAACGGTTTGGACAGAATCGTTACGTAAATATTTATATAAATCTTGTAGGTAATTATTACAACCCACAAAGTTCTTTCCACAATCCGAGTAAATATCAGAACATAAACCTCTGCGGGACGTGAAGCGTCGCAAAGCTGCCAAAAAAGCATCAGTTGACAACTCGGATACGAGTTCAAGGTGAATGGCCTTGACGGACATGCACACAAAAACCGCAACGTAACATTTGACTATTTTTGCATTGCGAACCTTATTTGCCCGAACGTAAAACGGGCCTGCAAAATCAACAGATGTCTTAAGAAAAGGTCGCTCAGGTTGCACTCTTGCGGCGGGTAGGGTACCCATAGCTGGCTGCGGGTGCGTGGGCTTCGCACGAAAACAACGAACACAGCGATGTATACGCATACGTATATCGTCGCGACCAGACACGATCCAATACCTTTGTAATAATATGTACTGTACAGCCTGTGGACCGGCATGCAAGTGACTGACATGGGCATGGTCAATAAGTAGATTGGTGAGATGGTGCCTTTTAGGCAGAATTAATTGATGTTTAGAAACAAACGGCAACAATGACTTATGAATCCGCCCACCGACACGTAAACTATTTTGTTTGTCAATGAATGGTTTTAACCTACGTAGTTTAAGGGAAGGATAATTACCTAATGCAATATTTTTTATATCTTCGGGAAAAGATGAATGTTGAACTAAATGAATAAGTCGACCTAGACAAAAATTAAATTCGGGAACTGTTATGTAGGTTGGATATTGAATTTGAACCTTTTTGCATCTATTATAAAATCGAAATATGAGTGAGGTGACTCGAACAAGTTTACCTAAACTAGAAAATCTTTCTATGTAATCCGTAGCATCAGGAGGCGCCGGCGTCGTGATGGACGAGTTTGTTACCACCGATAGTGGGGAATTACGCTTTTCCTCGGTAACTTTAGATACCTCTTTAGGAATTGGCCAACACTTAAAATCACGTGACAACCACCAGGGCCCCTGGAGCCACATTGAAGAATTTTCAATAAAACTAGCAGGCAGCATTCCTCGAGAAGGTGCGTCTGCTGGATTATCAGCAGAGGGAACATGTCTCCAGCAATCGGCAGGAAGCCGGGATAAAATCTCACTCAAACGATTAGAGACGAATGTTTTCCATTCATGTGGTGGCGAACGAAGCCACGCTAACACAATCTGAGAATCAGTCCATGCATAGACATGATTGCAGTTCACACGGTCACCGTACACCTTCATAATTTTATCAATTAGCTGTGACAATAAAACAGCCGCACACAGCTCGAGACGCGGAATAGTGAGAACCGGTTTGAGCGGCGCTACGCGAGTTTTCGCTAGTAAAAGAAATGTTTTAACGTTATCACTACTATCAGTCACACGAACATAGACACACGCAGCGTAAGCACGCTCAGATGCGTCCGAAAACCCATGAATCTGAATAGAACTTACATTTGGAAAAACAAAACGTGGGATTTGAAAACTTGATAGCAATGATAATTCATTGATGAAATTAGACCATGAATTAATTATATCTATGGGAGGTGACTCGTCCCAATTGACACCGGAGATCCATAATAGCTGAATAAGATGTTTTGCATAAATAGCTATAGGAGATAACCAGCCCATAGGGTCATAAATTTTTGCTATTTGGGATAATATGGTCCGCTTGGAGATTTTATCTAAAGTTGCTTGAACACTAAAGGAAAATGTATCTGATTTTGGGTTCCATTGGAGTCCTAAAACCTTTGTTTGTTTATCGCTTTCCATTAATGCAAATGAAACATTATCGGGCCGCTCGCCATGAGCCTCTGATGTATGTACAGCAGCGAGTAACGCTGGCGAATTGCTCTGCCACTTTCGCAGTTCGAAACCAGCCGATGAACAAATACCTACTAACTCTCGTTGTAAAATCAGAGCATGTGTGACGTCACATGCGCCAGTGACCACATCATCAACAAACACTTGGTCGCGGAGGACCTTAGAACCTAACGGGAAGTTAGTAGCTTCATCATCCGCCAACTGTTGAATCGTACGAAGTGCTAAGTACGGTGATGAACTAACACCGAAAGTGACGGTTCGCAGCCGATAATCACGCAAAGGTTCGGTTGGAGATTGTCGCCAAACAATACGCTGATAGTCCCAATCAGAATGTTGTAACAAAATGTTTCTGTACATCTGCTTAATATCAGCAGTGACAGCGATAGCATGAATACGAAACCCTAATAAAACATCTACGATGTCCTGGTGCAATTTAGGCCCAGTTAATAAAACATCGTTAAGTGAAATACCATTAGAAGTTTTGCAACTCGCATCAAAAACAACACGGGTACGAGTTGTTTCACTAGAATCTTTGACCACGCAGTGGTGCGGAATGTAATAGGTACTGATAGAAGGAGGGGAATTCACGGGCTCCATGTGACCAAGATCTAAATATTCCTGGAGGCACGCGTGATAATCAACCTTAAGTTGTGGATTACGTTCTAACCTATACTCTAATTTTCTAAACCTAGATACTGCCGTATCTCGTGATTCGCCGAGGGCAGGTGCATCGGGTTTAAATGGAAGCGAAACTACATATCGCCCATTTTCGTCGCGAGTGTGTGATTTTACGAAGATAGACTCACACAAGGCTTCGTCAGGGCTGGAAACTCTTTTTTCAGGAAGGGACTCTAATTCCCAGAATCGTTTCAGATTTATGACGTCATCGTAGGATGAGCTAGAACTACTGAAACACACTTGAAGCGAAGAAGGCGTATTTTGGTTGCAAGAAACATCACCCATTAATAAATAACCAAAGATACTATTTAATGCCATTGGGGACCCGGAAGGGCCCGTAATCACGTGACCTAATATCACCTGGGATAGAATATCCGCACCTAAAAGCATTTCCACCGACTGTGGAAGATAAAATTTCGGATCTGCCAAATGTAAGTGTTTTATGTGTGGCCAATCCCTAAATGGTAATGTTACACAAGGCATGCGTGACATAAGTGTAGGTAAAATCAATGCATCAACTGAAAGGGATGGTTGATCAACATGAGTAGGTGTGACGCAAAAAGAAACAACACCCTTAGGGTATACAGGATCACTACCTCCTATACCGAACACGGGAACGCGCGCATGCCTACGCTGCAATCCTAACCGCTGAACACAAGGCTCGGTAATAAAAGTCGCTTGACTACCGGTATCTATAATACACCGAACGGTGTGTTTTTGTGAGCCTACGTGTACATTAACTAGCGCTGTACACAAAAGCACTGTACTTGCGCGCACGGAAGGCGCAATGGATTGCGGAGCGATCGCGTTATCCCTCGACGTATGATTCACCGCTGTCAGTACGGTTGGCGCGGTACCGGGCGCATCTGTCTCTGTCGTTTGATGCACGGTAGGTGAGACAGCACTAGCGTTCGAATCTGCTTCACTGACAACCGGAAAACTATGCTGTTGATTAAAATGAATTAAACTATGGTGTCTTTTATGACACGAACGGCACACAAAGTTAGATTTGCAATGTTTCACATCATGTCCTACACTTAAACAATTGTAACAAACATTTTTGTTTTTTATGAAAGAATACCTATCTTGAGGGGATAAGTTTAGAAAATTCGCACATTTCGTCAACGTATGTTGAGCACCGCAACTAATACAAGATATCCTTTTACTATTTGAATTGTTGGACTGTGAATTGTCTGACTTTGTTTCAGGGCCCGCCGCGACGCCGGCCGAGAGCGCACGGCGCGCGTTCGATGCGGGCGGAGTCCTAGAACTACCTACCTTTTCCGCATTATGAATGGGTTTGTTTTGATACGCAAATTCACTTGCAGATAACTCGCGTTCTAAGAAATTTATTAATTCACTAATTGTGGGTATCTTAGATGGTTGGGACAACGACAAATCGAAACGTCTACGTAATGTTGGTGGAATCTTACGTAAGAAAAGAAGCACTAACATGAAACTCCACTCCTTCGTAGGAAAGTGCATTACTTCTAAAGCCTTGATATTTTCATGATAAGTGTTCAGTAAATTTCTTAACCCTTGAACTAATTTGTCGCTTTTATCGGACTGACAAGGTTCAATATCGAATATTTTTTCTAGATGAGCGGAAGCAATGGCTCGTTCGTTATCATACCTAGACTGTAGCATACCTAACGCGACCGTATAGTTCTCGTCAGTTATTGGAATAGATTTAATTAGATTGTAGGGTTCATTTTTCAAAGAAAGTAGCAAATAGCGGAACTTCTCCGAGTCTGAGTAGGTATTTTTGCTGTGCACTAGTGACCGAAATAGATCGTAGAAAGCAGGCCAATCTGTTATTTCTCCTGAAAAGGTAGGCATTGGAAGAGTAGGTAATCTACTAGCACAACTACTAGACGATGGCACGTGAACAACAGAATTATTAGGGGATCCGAATGACGACATCCTACGTTTATGTTCAATTTCATCTTCTTTAATTTTATTTAAATGTACCACAATAGCATAATAGCAATCATTAAAACTGTTACGAATTCTTAGCTGTTCCTCTTTATCAAAAGTATTAGACTTAATGAGGGATTTTTCAATTTTAGCTTGAAGTTTGAAAAACTTGCGCTGTTGTGAAGTTAAATCTTTAGATCGAGATTTAAATTGTTGTTCATCGGAATCTATGAACTGTAATGTTCGTTGAAGCTCATCGAGAATTATTTCTCGTTCAAAAAGATCTTGTTGGATTTCCGCCATATTGATAGACGCGTGGCGGCGTAACTTGAAATTCGAACAACAAGGGAATATGGAATGGAAAACCTCACAGGTGAAAAAATATGAACAATCCGGCTCGAATGATCAAACAATTATGTGTAGAAGATTTGTGAACAGTGGATTCGAAAAGCACTCACCTCTCGCCTCCGTAGGTATACTGCTTCGCGCTCCTCGGGCTCGGCGTCGTATCAGGCAGCGAGGGTCTGGATCCAGCCGTTCACACACACGATATCGTCATCAAAACAAGTCCATAGGCATAAGTCCTTCAAATTGTTCACCTGGAGCACTACTAAACCACCAGAAAACCGGGATAACAAAAAAAGGGCGCGGAGAGGTCAGCCGCTCGTTCGACGTGCGTAGACAATCCATTTTTTAAAGAAAAAAAACGAACGCTTTCAAAAGTTGCCTCATAGATGGCGCTGCATTGTGGTTCGCCGTTCGGATTGGTTAGCGAGTATCCAAAGAGACGATGGCGGGACGTTTCAAATCCACCGTAATTTGGTTCTTACTACACACAATTGATAAGACACTCTCAGAAAACTACTAATATTTAGAATGTTTACAAAATAAAGAACAGTACGGAACAACCATATACATATATACCCGATATGAAACTGATAATAAAATCAAACTACCTACAAACAAGTTACGAGGGCATAATGAAGGGTGAATGCCTTGCGAGCCCTCCTCTGTTTTCTTAGGACAGGCCAAATTATAAAAGAGCGTCACTGGGCCCGCTTCGCTACTAAACTTTCATATATTTCGCTCGATCAGCCATCACCTGTTTGTAAGCTTGCTACGCTTGGGAAGGGATGTAGTTGGTGATAGTTCAATGATATGAATGCAGTATTTAGACCGGGTTTTTCAACGCTAAATTATCGCTTATATATTTTATTAGTTATAGGCTCGCGCTTGACCACTATCTCACCTGATGTTAAGCGATGATGTGGTCGACGGAGGAGCACGCTTCCCTAGAAGTAACCTATTCACTCTAGACTTAAAGACCACTAGATTGCAGCTATCGGGAAACACAGACTCCGGCAAGGAATTCCATTCCATAGCTGTACGCATAATAAAAGTATTTTCAAAAAGTTTAGTGCCTATGAGTGGGAGGTCCATCATGAACCGATGGCGCATCGCCTTACGTCTGGTAGTCCGATGATGAAACGGGCTGGGCGGAATTAGATCATGCAATTCCATCGCACACTCCATTCTGAGACTGCCTTCCAGGACAGGTTCAAGCTCTCCACCATGGCCTCCAGGAGAGACTGGATCTGAGGCCCGGTAGCACGAGCGTTGGACAAGTATTTCACAGCAATAGTGCTGTCGTCTGCATACCCAAAGGGTTTAGCAGATCGTTAATGTGCAACAAGAATAAAGTTGCTGAGAGTACCGACCCCTGGGGGACCCCGGCATTAATATCCAATCGGTCGCAGCCATCGATAACAACTCGAATGGACCGATCTCTCAGGAAGTCTACAATCCAATCACAAAGATCACCGGGCTAACCGAATGAAGGAAGTTTACCAATAAGGCCATAGTGCCAGACCCTATCAAAAGCCTTAGGGATGTCAAGGGGGACGGCAAGCGATAGAAGATCCCAAATATGAATGGCATGTGAATGGCATACGATAGAAGATCCCAAATAGACCGATTTCGGCGGAAGCCATATTGGCGGTCACTAAGGATATCGTTTGCTTCTAGGTATGCCAGGACCTTACTATTAAGTACACATTCCATACTCTGTGGAAGTTACAGATATGGGTCTGTAGTTGGCCGGGTCAGCTCGACTGCCTTTCTTGGTCACGGGCTGTACGTTAGCTTGCTTTCAAGCATTCGGCACTTTTCCAGCCTCATACTAAAAGCGGAATAGGCCTGTCAAGATCGGAGACAGTTCAGGCGCACAGGTTCTATGAAAAATTGCTGGTATTCTGTCAGGGCCGCTAGCCTTGTTCACGTCGAGGTTGCGCAGCACCCTACGGACGACCTTATGATGGATACGAATGTCCAGCATACTCGTCTCACATCCATAAGGAGAAGAAGGGGGCCGCGCGTCACCAGGATTCAGACGGGAAGATTCCGCAAAATTAATGTAACAAACTGTCAAGCACGCGTTATCTGCAGTGATTAGTGGGATGATTTTCAAAAGCCAATCCCAGCAGATAACCGGCGATTATTCGTCGATTACGTTAACAGCCCGATAATCGACTGTTAAAAAATCGGAGGTTATACCGCTACATTTTACATAAGTATTTAAGGATCCCGCACCAAAGCGCGACAATGATGCGACGACGTGTTGCCATAGAAATTGGTCTCTATTAGTGGTGGTTGAATAGCCCGTCTTGCTTGGTACAAATTTCTCTTATCATCGTCGCATTGTCACGTCATGCTTGTCTGGGACAGCCTTTTCTGAAATGATTTTTATGTAACTGCGCACATAGCACCTACAATTCGGTTGACACTAAATATTTTTTTAACACTTTACACACCTTCTGAATGATAAATCATAGCGATTGATATTTCCAGAATTGCAACCGTGAAAATGGGAGAACAGGAATGACAAAGTTGTTGCGTTTCTAATGTGCAATGTACATAATTTTTCTCATGTATGCAGATGTGGCAACATCAGAGGCAAACAGTATATGTGATGTCTCTTGTATTGCTGATATCCATAGGCGGTGACGACCACTTACGCGGCGGTCTCTTCGTAATTACCATCCAACATAATAACGTTAACTTGGTACCTTTTCTTTTAAAAGAATTTGGTATCTATTTTGTTTTAGTGCTTAAAATACATTAATGAAACGAGTTCGCAACGTAATAACTTCCAAAAACACGGTTTAAAATCAATCTAGAAATCAAATCAAACTACAGGCAAATCACGTTGCCAAAACGAAATCCGGAATCTTTACGTCCGGGCCTCTGTTTTGATAGGACGGCCCATTTAAATCGTAAATGCCGACGCCGACGAAGCCGACGCCTACTGCTCAAACGTCGAACAATTTCTCATTTTTCCTAAGGTAAGTTTTTTTCCTTGTATTGAAAGGCTTGTGTTTGTCCGGTATCTTACAAGGGTTTTTTTATTAATTTTAGGTTCGGCCTTGACCACTATCTCACCTGATGGTAAGCGTTGATGTGGTCGACGGTGGAGCACGCTTGCCTTGAAGGAACCTACCTTATCTTATCTTGTGGAGGGGCCGAGAAAAACTCGGACACTTCGACCCATTGGGATCTATTGTGGTCCCCTAGATAACTTACTCCTCCCCAATCTCTTTGAAAACTCTTTTCATGAGTTTTTTAACGAGACTAGGTGATACGAGCCTATAGTCTTCCGGTTTTGGATATCCAACCCCTAGGAGACTCATTCGCTTACCAGACAGTGCATCGCATGTGCACAGAAGGTGCTCCATACGTTCCGTATGTTCCCCACACAACCAGCACATGGGTGTCGCGGCCAGACCCATCTTCATGAGCATGTCGTTGGTTCCAAAGTGCCCAGTAAAGGCCCCAAGCAGGTAGCGGGTTTGCCCCCTGCTCATATTCCAAATGCATTTCTGGGCTTTGAAAGTAGAGTCTAGAAATTTCTTTGAGTGTTGTAGACCGGTATTAGACAGCCAATGTGTTCCTTGTCTGTGATCTGCAAACTCCCTAAATGTGGCTTTTACGAGACCCGTCGAAATGCCTACACATGGCTCTGGGCCTACAAAATCATTTGCTGAGCCCTCTCTTGCCAGTTCATCTGCCACTTCGTTACCATGGATTCCTTTGTGCCCAGGTACCCATATCAGTCTTACCCTGTTATGCTTCCCAAGCCTGTTTAGGGTCCGGATAGCATCCAGAACAAGTCCGGAGTCCACTTTGTAGGATGCCATGGCTTTGAATGCAGCCTGACTGTCACTAAGAACATATATGGATTTACCTCCGGTTCCTCTATCTATATTCTCTTGAGCACAGGTTATTATGGCATATGTTTCTGCTTGGACTACAGATGCCATCTTACCTAAGTTTTTGCTACAATTGTAACCTTTTGCGAATATTCCCGCTCCTGTACCTAAACGATGTAATGTCTTCCTTGCCTCGAATTCAACCATCATATGCAGCGGAGGGCTATTGAGGTATCTCTCAATCGCTGCCGTAGGTGAAAGCACCCGTGATGCCGAGACACACTGTTCTTTGTAACCTGGTGAGTGGCACTTTGGACGAGGCAAGCTTTGTTCTTGGCCACCACACTATACTGCCGTTTGTGATAATAGGTATTATCATTGTCCGGTACAGCCATAGTATCACTTTGGGCTTTAGCCCCCAAGTTTTACCGTAGGTGGAACGACACATGCCGGAGGAACCTACATGCTCTTGACTTAAGTATCCCAGGGTTTTAGCTACCAGGAAACACAGATTCTGGCAATAAATTCCACTCCTTAGAGGTATGTACAATGAAAATATTCCCAAAATGTTTATTGCGTAAGAGTGGGATGTCCACCATGGTCTGATGGCGCATCGCAAGTACAATTAATTGAGAAAAAGCTTTCGTACAAAACAAACAAATAACAAATATTTGTATGACCTACAATTAGTTGTTCCGGTTCTGGGTGTTGTGTATGTGAGTTAATGTTTGTAAACGCACCCACGATACAGGAAGAAATTCCTAGTGTTGGGCACCGTTATTTAAAATAAATAAAAATAAAATTCAATTCGTCAGTCTTGTAAGTTAGTTTGTCATCACTAAAATAAGATTTTTTGCTAAAAGTGACGAATTAACTTAGCTAGCTATGATTAGTTTTTTTATCGAAGAAAGTTTTTGATTACTTTCTGAGATGAAAGGTTTGGCTAGGGAATAAAGTTACTACAAGGATCGTAACTTATACTGATCAAGAGTTTTGTAAGTCAAACCGTGATTACGTTGCAAAACTAATAATAAAGCAAATATTATGATGGGTGGGTCAGTCTGCCTTAGCAAAAAACTGCAGGAAAATCAATCCCAAGACAGTTTTGATAGGGCACAGACCTTAGTAATAACTCGGATAAATATCGGAGCAAACCCAAAGACGAGCGACATTAACCCCGTACCCCGTGAAAGAACGATTTACAACCCCCAGGGGAAAAGAACGTAAACTATTGGGGACGCTTTTAAAATTCATATGTGGGTATACGTGCGTCGTCGCGAACATAACTCTTGCGGTAAAAAAAAACTAAATAAAAAACAAACACAGTCTACCGAGGTTGTTGTTCAAGACTTTCAGGTAAGTTAGAAAATTCTTAACGAGAAAACTTCTCAGTTATTTATCAGGTAATCACAAAAATTGCGAGTAAGCACACTTAAGTCCACAAAAAACTATCTCCAATTACAAACTGCCTCACGGGACGGTAACCAGCTTCCCAAAACTGTGCACGTTGGCAATTTTATATCCATATTTTTTATTTTTCACGAATAAGAGAATCCGAGATAAAATACGACTCTTCGTAGAGCCGAGGTGCGGGGACGTGCTGTTATACAAGACAGCCGCTTTATTTATGCCCTCAATATTTTACAAACCATAAAACTTCTTCGCCTTGAAAATAACGAATGTTTTATGTTAATAGGTTTTTTTTTTGGAATTCTCACCGGGCCAAGTAAAATTTTAATTGATCAAACTTTCCTCGGTGCAATATAAGAAATTGCAAAAGAAAAGCAATCGACCGTGTTTTATGAAAATCATAAAATCACGCTGATTTGATAGGTTCGAGGTTTTTACGATCTTAATATACCTATTGATTTTTTTATGTCCCACTTTATTTTGATTCCGTCATTTCTCAAAGTTTAAGGTGAGTGTTACAAATCAGAATGTAGTAGCTACGTGAACGCTGCCCTAGTTTGTAAAAAATGGACCTTTTTTTACGGTAGGTACTGAATCTTACTTTTGCCGAATTTTCTATTAATTGAGGCAATGAAATTGCGCACGTTTAATCCAACAATCAATTATTTTTGAGACAACACTGCAAAAGTACGTGGATAGCAGAGAATGTAAGTGAGAACTCTTATCTCAGCTTTCAGACATATTTTTATTCCGTGCGATTGAAATAAACCTGTAGTGTATCAGTATTATATCATCCCATTCAGTTTGTAGCATCAACAAAGTAGAGACTCAACTCCTTTTCATCTTTCATTTTAAAACCAGTTCGTTGCCACTGTATGTGACTTGAAGGCTTAATCGTAAGAGGAAGGAGCTTAAAAATAAGTATGTTTTACTGCTTCAGGGTAACTTTACAAAGATATCGTTTTTCAAAGACTCACAAGTCACAGTATTTCAGTCGGCGACACTTATTTATCGAAGTCTGTGACGTTTAACCGCTCCTTTCGCCGGATTATGTCTTCGTATAGTAAGATTAATAGTGAGGTGCTTCATCAAAGAAGAAAAATGCAATTTTCTAGCGTGATTGAAAAATCGTTCGCTGTACTATTAAGCTCGGATTACGTGCGGAGTTCTTGAAAATTTAACAACGGTTCTTGTGCATTGTTATATTTTATATTATAGAGGCCTTATTGTTAGATATTTTGTACATAATTCATGTAGCAAGCCAGCCAGTAATCTCATTGAAGACCTATAAACGAGTTTACATTTACCATCTCACATAAATACTGTTTATTATATTCATCAAAGACTGTCCTGAAAAAAGCGCTGTCATTTCCCAAACAATGCGCTCAACACGACAGTATATTCTATGGAAAAATATGTTTAACATCACGAAAATAAAACTCAATCCCATTATGTCTACGTTTATATTGTCGTCCGAATATAATGTGTGAATAATGTGGACCTTCCATTCAATAAGGGTTGCGCCTTTTTGTCGTGTACCCCTAAAAAGATATCTACCCTTTAGACGTATTAAATTATGGACTATATTTTCTGCCCTCACTTCCGTTTGGTCTTTGCTCTTTTAGTTAAGTAATACGGTGTACCTGAGAGATTTGTTGGACCTTTTCGTCGTGAGGTGATTAAAGGAAAACCGTGTTAGGCACCGGATTTGGATGTTGGAGAAAAATATGATTTTGTTTGTCGGAGAAAATAGTGTTGTTAGGCTTTGGCTGAGATTTCAGTGACCTATATAACTACTGTTTCTTGCTTTAAATTGGTTTAGTTACTTGTAAGTTCCATTATTATGTTATAAGTTATAAATACATTTATATTACTATCTGGTTCAAATTTGATAGTGTTTCAAAGAAAAATAGTCTCTCTTTACATTATACTAAAATACAAGCTTCTGCCAGCGGCTTCACCCGCGTGAAAAGCGTTTTATCACCCCAAGGGAACATTATACAGAGATAAAACGTAGCCTGTGCTATTCAAGACTATAACCCATCTATAAATTTCATCCAGCTCCGTTCAGCCGTTCTGGCGTGATTGAGTAACAAACATACATCCACACACACATCCATCCAAACTTTCACATTTATAATATATGATAAATATTAGAAAAAAACGTGAAGTTGGATATGTTAGCAATGTACTTCTCAGATCATTTCCCATAGCAAAGATTTTAGTGGTCGTACGTACTTCGTGTGACGTTTACAAACGTCCACTTGTAAGCACAAGAGGCAAATGACGGTAAATGTACTGTGAAGTTGAGGTTTATTTGAGTTGCGGTAGCTTTTATGCAGATTTTGAACGTATGTTTCAAAATGGAGTGCTGTTCACATCTATGCAGAGTATAATATTAATTACTCAACTGATGATTGTTGGTAATGGTGTTTTCAAAATTGTTATTATTTTTTTGGGAAATCTTCCAATGACATCTCCCGCTCTGGGTGAAGCGGGTATCAGACTTTTACTGACTAAACCCACCCGTGTTCCTTCATTTGCTTGAGCAAGGGCTGCGGAACTCTTTTTCAAAATTATCCGCAACCCAGACAGGCATCGGTCCTAGCGGACCCCGTCAGATTTTGCTGACATCTCTGTAAGGCGCGCGTGTAAAACAGCGCGCCGTCGACTCTAGCCTGGTCCTATTCGGACAGCGCGCTACCTATTACTCGCCGTCCGCAAGCCCGCGCCTACGGTGGCTGGGGGTGGATAGGGGCGAGAGTGCGTCTCCGTTGCGTCTTCCTCACGCGTTCTACCTACTCCTCCGCGAGCATTACTGCTTGGCAGAAGGAGCAGATGAAAGAGTAGCTTCCCATGCCCTCTCGCTCCGTACCATGGCTTGAACCAGGGCCAGACGCGAGAGGTCACCACCCAAGCGGGCAGGACCTCCCCCATATGCTCCACCGTGCCTTCCAGACGATCCACACCATGGTGATGGTTGACACCCGGACGTTTCTTCCCACCTTATCCTGAACAGGAACCTCCCGAAATAGCCGTGTCCGGTGAGGACCTGCGTCAGGTGGAAGATGACGCCGTAGCGCCTCTCAAGCCACTCTTCAGAGAGGGCCCTTATTGCCGCAATAGTGGCGTGAGAACTGGGTTGCGACAGTCTCTCTCTCTCCATGTCGCCATTAGATCCTGCCGGAGCTCTGTCCACCGAGCCGCGATTTGTCGCGGCAAAGGGGTTTCGCCACAGAGCGGCGTCGTGTTTTCAATGCCTAACATGTGTTTGAATAATATTTACTGTGTGTTGTGTTTTCGTGGGCTGTATTTTTGATGCTTCGTTTTCGAGAAGAGTTAGATACGAGTAGATATACATTAAAAGTAGTGTGCAATATTTTGGAAATGTTGTGTTATCAGCTAAAGACAAATACAAAATAACTACTATCTCCCGAGCCGATGGCTAGTCTCCGCACAAATTGACCATTGTGACCAAAATTCGGTCTGAAAGACTACTGTTATTCACTTTAAGTTTCGAATTTATTTATCTTTCGGAGAATTTGAAAATTAGCCTTAAGTTTACAACTTCTCTAAAATTATAAAAATACCTTCTTTGACCTAAACTTAACTTATTAAAAAGAAATATAATTATTAATATTGGCTGACTAGACGTAGTCGTTGTTTCAAGTTTTAGATGGTATATTTAATTTGTGAGGTTTTAAAAATAAACTTAAAATTTTCACAGAAAGGTCTGTAACTTTCTTAGTCTGCTATTTACGACTGGCCCTTTGGGTTTACGTGAATTTAATAAAATTAAGTTATTTCTTTGCTTAGTGGTTCTATAATATTTTATTTTCTGTCAGTTTTACGATGTGACTTTATGATTGTTTTAAGTGTCTTTGTATTAAATATTGACTAGACATAATATTTTGTTATTCCAAAATGGTACCTTTGGAATTGGATATATTCTTAATTATTTTTATGCATTAATCAATGATTTTGTTATAAAGGTACAATATAATATCGAGCGATATAAGTTTTTAAACTGTCATGGTCACTAACACTAACATTAACATTAGAAGCGGTATACAAACAGTGGGTTATTTAGTGAGTGCAAAAAACCAACAAGAAAGAGGGTAGACCGATTTTCTTCACTAACACCCACCCGCAATAACTTCAGTTTATCCGTGATCATGGTGCTTGCAACAGCACCGAAATATCAGAAATCTTCAAGGTTCACATCTCGGGGGCCAGGATGTCCATTGGAGGTTGACGGGGGTAGAGGGTCGTAGTCACATTATACTCGCGTCGTCACGCTAAATGCACGTTCTCAAATGTACTTTACAAGGGCATGAATGCTACGACCCCGTGTTTACCTACCATAATAAAAATATTCTAAAATATTCACCCAAACAATATTCTCCAGGAGCAATCCCACTTAAGTGCTTCAATCTAGTTATTTTAATGCCCATGTTTTCCAATAGGACAACTTTAACTGCCGAACTATAAATATAGGATATCGTCGAAAGTTTTTTCAATATTTTACGAAAGTTTTAAAAACTCCGGTGTCCAATACTGAACGCGTTGCAGTAAGAAAACTAGGCGATACTGTGGAAACTTTTCGATTAGCATAAGGAAGACAAAAAGGGAAGTACGATTGTTTGAATGTTTTCCATTTTGATAGTAGGGTGGTAGGTACTTCCATAAGATAGGTAAAGATTTCGGTAGAAGTATGGTGGGTGTTCTTTACATTTTGCATGGTGCGCGTAGTATGCATAAAATTGAATAAGGGGTAAAAATTCAATCTCTTAACAGAATTCTTTTAAAGAATTACCTGCCAACTTATTTAAATAATTTTACAGTAACATATTTAGATTAGTTAGACACCTATGTAGATACCTATCTAAAACTAAAATGACATTTTTCTATCGGATTGTGGATATTAGTTCTGATCGAAGTGAAGTTCTAAAAACCGGATTGTAATTAATAGCCCATTTGACATTGCATGTAGGCACAGCACTTGTATTATTGTGAAAACTTCTTCTCGTTTTCAAGCCGATGGCAATTGCAAAAATTCCCGATCGGAATAATAGATATTTATGGTCAAAACATTGGGCCAGAAATCCGTCACGTCTAATATATCATAATTTTTAACTCCACACTATATTTCTCGAAATGTTTCTGGCACGTATTCTAAACATTTTGAATGCAATGTGGAATTTAATATATAATTTTGTCAGCACCGTTTGAGAACAAAGTTTCATTTGAAACTTTATATGCAACGCTTGGCGTTGTTTAAACTTCGTTACTGCAATCTGTAAGCTGCCTTGATAACTACGTTAAATAAATAATTTGCATCAAACTTTATTGCAAGTTACAAGTTAGGGATGTAATGTTAACTTTATTTTTAGTAGTAGGTAGTTACATAAGTGATGACATATGGAACCGAAACGTGTTCGCTCGCAATAGGCCTCATCAGAAGGTTTAAAGTTACCATGGAAATGGAGAGGGTTAGCTCAGAGTTTCATTGCGTTTCGAATCAAAAATAAAGATCTGCATGAACTCTGGTCGAGTTACCGATATAACCCGAAGAATGGCCAAACTTAGTGGCAGTGGGCAGAACACATTTCTCGCTGAACGGATGGTCGGCGGGCCGACAGGTTCGAAACGACCACCTATCGGAAGACGCAGTGTTGGAAGGCCTTCCTCTAGGTGGACCGATGAACTAGGTAAGACCACGCTGGAGGCAAGATGCACGGGACCGATCGATGTACAGAGACTTGGGGTAGGCCTGTGGTCAGCAGTGGACATATTACATTTGAAATTATGATAATGATGATGCTTATAATTATTGCCTGATAGCTCTAATAAAAATACGTAATAACTAGCAAACAGCACACCTATGCTAGTCAACTATTAATGTGTTTAGGCCCGATTTTTCAATAGTACCTAATTTTTAACTGAGGAATAAAAATGACGGTTGGGACAGCTTTTGTATAGAAAATATGTCAAACAGCCATATTCCTCAGTTAAAAGTTATCAGACTATTATTAAATCAGGCCAAAGTCAATATTAATGTATTACCTACTGATTTTATCGCACGACTATAAAACTTGACAGATCCAGCAATCAAGAACGTCGCCAATACGGCAAAACGAATTGGGTCGCCAAGAATATCGGCCAAGCAATAGGTGCCGGACCCAAAATCATAAAACGATTTTCTATTTCGGAATCAATCCTTGTTTTTCTGTGAATCCAATTTGTTGTACACTTGCAAGGGACCTTTCTAATCAGGATTCCTTCGCTGCCTTAGTTTACATTAACGGTACGGTTCGATAGCTTTTTATCTACTAAAAATATTTTCATCCTATAATTTTGGACTATGTCACACTGTTACGTAACATTAAACCTTCTTTTTTTGATGACAAGCTTTAATTTAACATGCCTTGTTGTTGGTTAAATTTTAAAACTGTTGTTGCCATCCAACTGAGCCGAAATTTTGCTTACACGTTTTGTTTGGATGACAATGCACGTTAAGCTGAAAAGCTTATTTAAAAATGTTTTTAATTTGACTTGTTAAATGTCGAAATAACTAAGCAATGTTTTATTTGACACCTGATGGAAATTGATTGATGAAGTCTCCGGTTCTATTACGTAAACTTTTGGTTTGAAGGCTTAAACAATAGGCTAAGTAGGTACGAACTGTTTTAAATGTAATATCTTAAGGAAATAACTTACTTATCTTACTATATATCTTAAATTTTTGAAAAAAATTTCGAGACAATTACAAATTTTGCCTCATTTATTTGTCGTGACATTTACACAAATTACTGTCGTATGGAAGAAGTTAATTTGAAATAAAATTCCTAAATAAGCTAATGGACTGACATCATATATAACATAATAATTAAGTCTAGGTGAGGGGCCAGACTAAGAGCGATACAATCCGCAGGGCAGCTTTGTGAAGGCTGGTGGGCAGTGGCGACCCCAACGACCTGATGTCAAGGGAGAAGTCTTGTCACTCGTCTCTGGTTTGCCTTTATTGGCGGGAGAGCTCCCACCTCTTTCTTGCCTTAATTGGCTGGCTGGAGTGGAGATTCACAAGAGCAAACATGCTCAGAGGAAGGAAGTTAACCCAGTAAAATGCTGCAAGGGATCTTGACCGTACTGCCGGAATTGTCCTGATAGTCGTGGTATACCTCTCCACTCCTCAAGCAACTCCGTATATGTTTCCCCCTTGGCGCTACGTCACAAATTGCTAGTGACCGTTTATGGGTGCCCATTAATTGAGTATACAAGTCACCCCCTGCCATTTTATAGCTGTACAACAGAGGCCAATAGGCTTTTTATAGTTTTAGGCAATCGAATCCACTAAACATCCCAAACCCATAACTCAATATATTTGTCTCCATATTTAACAATAAAATGCTGGAAGGGATCTTGACTGTACTGCCGGGATTGTCCTGATAGTCGTGGTATACCTCTCCACTCCTCAAGCAACTCCGTATATGTTGTATTCTTGGCGCTACGTCAAAAATTGCTAGTGACCGTTTATGGGTGCCCATTAATTGAGTATACAAGTCACCCCCTGCCATTTTATAGCTGTACAACAGAGGCCAATAGGCTTTTTATAGTTTTAGGCAATCCAATCCACTAAACATCCCAAACCCATAACTCAATATATTTGTCTCCATATTTAACAATAGTCCTGCACCAACCGGGGATTGTCCTTGGGCGCGCTTACTTAGTGCATACAGAGATAATCGTCGGTTGGTGCACATATCATGATAGATGTCTAATAAAGCCTCTGCGAGTTGACTTGAGCTTCAAAGGAACGGGACTTCAGAGTCCCGAGATTGTTAAAAACATAATAAAAATGATTATGCTTCTAGTAGATACAAAATATATAACTTCTTTCACACCACAGTGCGGTGTCATTGAGGTCTCCTAGTGTGAGTTAACTTGATTTCCCCGTTTTCCTTGTCGCCAAGCGTCGGAATTGAGTTTTCGGCGCCCATCCTCTTTTTGCTTAAAATACTTTCATAGCATGGCGTAATAAATACAGATACATTTGGGAGATGAGGGCTAGAACTTGGGCATGTACCGAACAAATTGCCGGGGATTTCACACGCACCATAAAGTTATTATCGCTCCGTGCGATACAAGAAAATATTGTGATGAGATATTTTATATATTTTTCCTGCGAGCTTAAGAACAACAGGTTTTATGTTTAGGTGTTGAACGTGTGCTTGGTTATTATTTTATAACGCTTTAAATATTCTCTTCATAAATATTTTATGTGTATGTAGATTTTCGTGTGAGCGTAACTAAACTTCTCTAAATTTCACCAAAGGGGAAATTGAAATGTTATCTAATACTAGTATAAATACCACAAAATGGGGAATAACAACTTCAGCTAATTGGTTATTGGATACAGACCAAAAGCGCAAAATTAACGTAATTTTTATATTTTCTTGAGAATTCGGTTGCGGACTGACCCTGCTACCGCTTTGTAGTGTTTAACGCCTGAAAAAAGCAGTGATACCAACTTTGAAGTGACTCCACGTTATCATTAATATGATTTTCCACCAGCTAGCTGTTTCACCTGTTTGATAGTCGATGATTAACCCATGAGGGCAAATGCTCATTCTCTACCGATTTGCTAATGCAAATCTGTGAAGCCGTTCAGGCGTAATTGATTAACAAACATAAAAACATCCCGAGTTTAACATTTATCACATTAGTAGGATCTTCACTTTCTGCTTGCAATCCAATCAACAGATAAGTTAGTAACGCGCAAACTAAGGAGTAAACTCATCCAAAATTACTTAATACGAAGCAACGAATCATCGTAAATATCCTACCGTCACAACATATCGGCACAAGTACTGAACAAAAAGTTTTCCAACGAAACAGATAGGAACATTCGTCGGAATTGCCAATACGACGCCGAAGCGAGTCCCGGATAGTTCTCAAAAAGGAATTCGCCCGGGAGAAAAATTAGATTTGCGAAACAGAAACGTGTCCGAACTGAGATGTAAGGTTAGTTAAGAATTATCTAGTGTTGACGGGAAAGGAAATGACGACGTAAAAGGTTTACGATTGATTAGAGGGGAGTGATTGGATTTCTGTTTGTTGCTGCCTTTAACATGTGTTGGAACTTGGAAGATTTAGAGAGGTGGGTGGAGTAGCTTGCGACGAATTGCAGGCAATATGAATAATCCCCCACGGTGGGTCCCCGCATTGTCGAGGTGGGGGGACTCAGTAGCCGTGGCTTGGTCACCCACGGTGAAGCGAAGAGGAACCCGAGGAAGAGCCGCTCGTCAGGACTTTTGTAGATTAATCCGACGACGTAGCGGCCAACTAGTAGGTTGCGGTGCCTCTTAGTAACAGGCGAGATCGCAACTGAGGCGGGCCGCGATGTCTTATGGAGCGTCCCAGGTCCGATACGATGTCGCGGCTGAGGGTTGGAGGCCACGGCGGGAGAGGAGTGCCGGTATTTTTTATTTTTTTTTGTTTTTTTTTACTTAATACTAATCCCACCAACGTAGTCGGTGCCTATTCTCTGCAAACTCAGTCATTCTACTTCCTTCTTTTATGCCTCTCGTACATTCACTCTTCATACTGATTCTTTCTTTCATTCATCATCTTACATTCTGTGGGTAGGACTCCCACTTTGATTAATCTATTCTATGGGCATTATTTATTTACAGATTGGGCAATAATTAAAAATCGGTGCTGTTATTTTATTTAAAATTTTCTTGTATTACACATATCTATTATATATACAATTACCTTAGGTACTATTTTAATCTACTGCTGTTATATAATTTTGTTCTGTTTTGTCTGTGCTTCTAATTAAATATTCTTATAATATTAATGAAGTACAGTGTTTTTCAACTTTTATTTCTACAGATAACTATGTTGGCCAAATTTACACAATACATCAAAAAAATTTCCCTTGCTTTTTTAGACATGAACCCATGCAGGCTCTCCCTCGTCAGTCTCCTGTCCAGCTCACATTCAAGTTGGTAGCGCTCCCTGATAAATAGCGGGCATTCTAAAATTATGTGCTGGACAGTCTCTGCCACGCTTGGGTCACAGACGCACGCTGGGTTCTCCTTACACTTGAAGCGATTCAAGTATTCAGAGAACCCACCGTGCCCCGTTAGAACCTGCGTGAGAACACCCGTTGGCCGCACCTGCTGTACAATACGGAAAGCCGCTATGGCGTCCGGAAGAAACATTTTCGTCACAGAGGCCGTCTCGCCCGACACATATCTTCGATTCCATTCATCAAGCGATTCCAAACGGATCTGTCGCTTGATAAATGAAACCGGACACTGGTCGTAGTCTGGCTTCCTCCGTAACGACAATGCTGCCTCCTTTGCCAACTCGTCCGCTCGCTCATTCCCCGGCAGGCCCGCGTGGGCCTTGATCCAGAACAAAGACACAGCTTTGCTCAAGCCTTTGGCCCAGGGCTTGAGCCAAGTTGGCGCGCGAGTGCCGGTATTGCGGTGAGCCGCTCTCCCTAACTTCCGCGACCTGGACGGGGTCGCCACCGTCAGATGGCGGACGCGGTGGGGCCGCAGGGGAGGAAGAGTGTTGGTATTGCGTTAGCCGCTCTCCCGATCCCCTGCGGCCGAAAAATGGTAGGTGGTGGGGCCATTGACCTTGACTCGTCACGGGGGACCAAGGGTGCCTTACACGGGGTCGTCTGCCGCCCATGTGCTGGTTTGGTCCCTGGGGTGGTCAAGGCGTACAGTGTGTTCTGGTGCGCCGGTAATGGGGGGTACTCCCCGAGGAGGATCTGGTGACGGACAGCCGCGGCGGGTTCGCGGTGAGTGCTAACGCGTGCCCGTGTTCCCGCTATTAGCGGCACAGGAGTACACCGAGGAGTTTTAGTGTTTTCGAGTCCCAAATAACTGCACTATCTCCCCGTGGTAATGCAGTATGCAAGAGCATTTCAACACGCAAAAAAAGGTAATATGAATAATAATCTACGATACACAACGAACACATTTTTTTTTTGAATTATTTTTGTACCTATTTTTTTTTAATTCAATTATCAGAAATAGCTGAGTAATGTCCTGTGTTCCTGTGTTCCACGTCCTAGAACCAAAAGTTCGAAGACATTTGACATCCACCAACCCGCAATGGGCCCGCGTGGTGGATTAAGGCCATTCCCTCTCACAGACGGGACTCCTGTATCCCAGCAGTGGGAACATTAAAAAGGCTGATGATGATGAAGCTTGTAAAAAATATCATAGTGCCTGAGATACTCATATCTTTGTTTTTGCTGAAATAAAGCGCGGTTCAGAACAAGCTATGATTAAAATTCGCTGTAGTTATAGTGTACTGATCTCAAAACTTAAAGGTTAAATAAAGAAAACGAAAGTTGGGATTAGCTCTTGATAGCTATTAGATACTTATCATCATCTCAAAAACTAATCACTAACTTTTTTTGCCAAAGAAAATACTATTTAAAGATGGAGTGGAGTTGTTTAGCCCCGAGCAAAACAAAATAATAATAAAGTTACAGTAATTAATAAAGTTGTAACAACGAATTTTTATTTTTTAATAAAAAAATAAAACTTGTACTTTATGGGGTCGAAGTTTAAATCACAAATTATTCCTGAGGGCAATGTAAATTCACTTTTTGAAGTAGTATAATGGAAATTTCGAGCAACCACTTGAAAAGTCTTTTGATCTTGAGAGTTTTACTGAAACATTCGGTGAAAGGCTAGAGCACCATAATAGGGAACTTTCGTAACTGTCGGTTTAAGTTTTAATACAGGTAGGGTTGAATGACTGGATAATTTTCCGTACAGAATCTGTTATGACGTTTCATCAATTGGAATTTGCATATTATTACTGTTATAGCATCAGGGGCTTTTGCTTAAAGAATGTAGTGACCATAATTGTGAAAAATACTTTATATTCAAATTTATTATCACAATTCTTATTTAAATAAATTTTACCATATAGATTACTACCGTTCCAGTTATAATAATAATACTAGACTGTTACTGTCCCAGGGCAGGGTGAAGACCTCGTCTCATACAGAGAAGACACGAGAATTGATTACCATGCTTGCTCAACGACGGGTTGGCGAATTCTAACTTAAAATAAATATTAGTCTAGGATTCCTTACGATGTTTTCCTTCACCGAAGTCAGCGATGTCCATGATAAACTAATAAAGTCCATATATATTGAAAAAGTCAAATTGGTGCTTCCCTGGATTTGAACCTCAAGCACTACAGATGAGGTCATGTGCCACAGGGACACTACGACATTAATATAAGAAATATACAAATGCCCAAAACTTTCCCTAACGCCAACATTAAGACGTCTGAATGACCAAAGAATACTTAAACCAACGAAAAAAGTCACTACATTCAAATTAAAAGCCTTGTCCAACATTCAAAAGGTTCTGACTTACTAAAAAACATTCTTCGAGTCTGATTGTCGAAAAAAAATACGGTTTCCATCAAAAGGAGTTGCATTCGTAAAGTGCTGGGAGTACGCGGTTGCACTGGTCTGAATTTTTCCCAACTCTGAATGGGTATTCACTAAATGCAAGCTCTTTCTTTGGCTTTTATAACTTGGAAAGACGCGAAGCTCATTCCTTCTAAGATTCCCCGCTTTTTTCTCATAATGCAATCATTAATATTTTTCGGTTCTGTTAATTTTTTGACGTCGGCTTCGCTGTTTTTAAAAGGTTTTTAGGCAGAAATCTGAAAGCCTAGTAGTTCAAGTAAAATCAAAAAAGCTTTGCAGTTTCCGTCTCAACATTATTTAGACTGTTCAGTTCATGAACGCCGTTTGAATAAAGGAAGTAACTGACTAGTAATATTGATCTGCATGCGAGAGTCGTTCACTGCTTGGCTCAATATGGATGTAAAGTCCTTGCCTATTCTATAACTAAATAAGATTGGATCACAGTAAGTTTTATGTACTACTATTTAATTAATAACATTCACATTAAATTAGGGTCATATATGCAGAATGCATAATGAGAGATGGGCCAGAGTCGTCACGCATTGGGAGCCGGCAGACGGGCGTCGTCGCCGTGGGAGGCTTAGGAACCGCTGGCGTGATAACTCCGAAGCGTTACCGGGAGATTGGCTGGAGAAGGCAAAAAATCGGGTGGAATGAAAGGCTGTCGAGGAGACCTTTGCCCAGCAGTGAGTAAAGACTGGTTCATTTAAAAAAAATTACCAGTTTTCGGAACAAAACTATAAATACACATTTTCTTCTACGAATCATCTAAACTAACTAGAATCACTATCCGTATTCACGAAATTCAGGAAGATACTTACCAATAACTGAATAAAAAACCAAGAAAACAGAATAACATACGTGCACGCATAAAAATAAGATATCTCATTCCATACAAAAATGCAATAAAGAAAAACAACTTTTTCTTAACAATTGAAAGCAGGGGAGTTTGGAATGTGTACTTATATTTCCCCCACCTCGATTCGTACAGTTTGAAAAGAAGAGAGCTGGGAAAAGCACAATAAAGTATTGATTGGTCCATTTACAGATCCTCTCTCTATTAAACTTTTACAATAAAAGAGGGAATGGTTTGTAAACTTGCCTTTATGGGGGTTTCAGAGTACCTCCGCGACACCCGCGGTTCGCTACAGCGTTTTGTGTTTTGAATTAGTTGGGTGAGTGGTAGCTGCTAAAAGTAGTTATGCTGTTTTAATAGTTTTATCCTTGGTGGAATCTGTATTAAATAAAAAATGAATGAACGTGAGTTTTTCACGATCAAATTTTCAGTCACAATCCTTTTTAATAGTTCCTTATTGGGACAGATGTTTTGCTATCTGTTGGATTTATTTTTTATTAAAACTCAGGAAGCTATCAACAAAGTATTTAGTTTGAAATTTAGTGTACCTCGATAAACATGTTTAGCACGTGTACTCCATTAGGTGCGATAAAGATTGTTCTTACGTATAATATTTTATTCAGGAGATCATCATTAACTAGAATAATGTACTGATACAGTTACAGATTATTATAAAACACGTGCGAGGAAAGATCTAGAAATTGCATTTGTAGTTGTTTATTTGAAATACCTACCGAAACCTATACTATATACCTATACTACCTGCTGTGATGAATTTTTTTTGAAAATGAATATTGTTCCAAAAACCCTGAAAATTACTGTTATTCTCCGTTAAATGTTTGTTTACGTAAAAACAAGAGCCTTATTAATACTAAACACATATTTTACTGGTCAAAACAAAACACCAAAGATACCAGGCACTCAGAAAGTTGGAGTAGCACACGCGTCGCAATAATAATTTAAATCTCTCCCCGTCTTTATGATGAGCACGACAAATGGATAGCGAGCTGTGGAGCCGAGATAAAGAAATTATACCAGTGTATAGCGTGTTTTATTACCTCGCCTTATAACTGTCGTGTATAAGTATTAAGGAGATATTTTCAGGCGTGCTATTAAGCTGAAATATAGACTGAAAATGTGCCATTGTTAGGCCTTTCGTCTTTGATTAAATCGACTCATTTATTGTCCTTCCCAATTTCGTTAAAGCTTTTTTCAGTGTACTTTCTCAGAGATCTTCTTATCATCTCCGACCTAACCGTCCTTAGTCTGAAACTCTCAATCGTAAAGACGCCTACAAAATTCTTGATTACGCGGCAAAAGGCTGAAGTGAAAATACTTTTAGCACTTTCACTACAACTCCCATAAACTTCCCGAGACAATCAGCCTTAAAAAATCGCAAGTAATTAAACAAAAAAAGAGGAGAACGTAGGAACTAAATTAATTTGCATTGTATCGCATCCGAGACGTGGGCCAGTGTCGCTTAGTTAACTTCATTATAGTTTCCTCTCGCAGTTGGGGCTTCGAGAATGTTCTTAACTAAACTATTACGGCCATTGCCTGAGCGCATCCGGAATGGTTGCCAGCTAAAAAGTAGTTTTTATCTTTATTTACTTCGTTTAGTTGAAGAGTGCATTTTTATAAAATTACTCCACAATAGTGTAGGTATATTCTGTGGCTCACAATTTTATTGCCACTGTTGCAAAGCTTATACGATTGCATCTACGTTTTTAATGTTCCCTGTTCAAATTACCATATTATTTTACCTATATCACTATGTATAATGTAATTTCTAGCTTATATAATAATAAAGGAAAACTTAACTTTGCTGAATATTCCTTTCCTTATGATCAAAATAATTTCAATAATCTATACTAATATTATAAAGCTGAAGAGTTTGTTTGTTTATTTGAACACGCTAATCTTAGGAACTACTGTTTGGAATCAAATAATTCTTTTTGTGTTGGATAGTCCATTTATTGAGAAAGGTTATAGGCTATATAACATCACGCTACGGCCAATAAGAGCGGAGCATAAATAAAAAATGTTGCAAAAACGGGAAAAATTATTCCTTTTTGAGATCTTTCGTTGCGTGCGCTGTGTAAGTGGTTAAAGTTACGCAACATTCATGTATGCAGGGTAGGTAGGGTAGGGTAGGTAGGTAGCCAGTTGACGGGAGCGAAGCCGCGTGGGACAGCTAGTAATAATATATTTTCTATTATAACATTCAATATGAAAAATAACCTATTATAATGTAAAAGGGACCTGCTTTAAGAAAATGACATTATCATCTACTGGCGACAAGCCAACGGAGAATAGAAATTAGCTTCTGGATAAATAGCCACAAGATCGGAAATCGTTTCACATTTTATTCGATAAAATATCTTTTACCTCAAAACTATTTTGCTGGTATTTTTAGGAAAGCAAACGCTTCGATGGGCGCTCATTGGCTCTTTGAGAGTCTTGATTCTTGAAGTACCTTTACGTTGCTACTTGGCGTAGTAGAAGTAAAACTGTAACATAAAGAGTTTTTCTGGGAAAACTTTTGTAATTAATATTCACCACCAGAAGACCCTCCATAACACATATATACTGTGGAAGACCTGGTGAGGGCTGCTGTAGTCCATCCGATGCTTGAAATTCACGACCAGTTAATGTGGTAACGCTTTGGGGACTATGTCCGTCCAGCTGTGGACGTCTCTCAACTGAAATGATGTTGATGACTTAGGATTCAGCATCATCCATATTAATAATATGTTCGATCCAACCCGTCGAATGCGATCGGAGGTTTGCAATTGACCATTCAACATAATAAGTTAATAAAACCGTCTTTTGTTTGCATTTAGTGTCATTAACATTCTCTACCTTATTTTATAATATAAGATAGAATTAAAACAAATATAAATACATATATAAATGTATTAGATACACTACAATGTCTTTTAGTTTCCATAATATTTGCCGCAGTATCCATAACAGCATACACGAGGTAATATGAGAAAGAGACGTTTAGTGGAAAAGTTCTGAGATTAAAAATTCCATGCTCCAGTTATACCACTAACGCATAGAAAATTTATAATGTACAAGATATGAACATTAAACTTTCCGGAATTAAGATAGAAGTTGGGTTTCAAGCTTGTTTCAGGGAAAAAAGAAAAAAACCTTGAGAAAAGTTGACTTTGCAGAAACGTTATAAAATAATGTGAAATGTGTTTTTTTTTTAATATAACGATTTAGAATTTTCTGTTTAAATATAGTTTTATTATCAGTTTATTTACTCTTAATCATGTCACAGCGTGACAAATAACAATAGTAGTAAATTATTTGAAAAAAAATAAAGACAAAAATAACATATTTTAAACTTTATTTTAATGACAACTTCGTTGTTAAAACATTGAAAAACCACAAAAAAAGAAAAGTTATTCTCAGAAAAACAAAAACTGAAAATTCTCTTTCTCTAACTTATTCACGGAACGTCATCCATATTCTGCCCAATCCAACCCGTCGAATGCGATCGGACATTTGCGAATGACCATTCAACATACATATCAATGTGATCGCTTATATTATTATTTCGTCGCCCATCGGCGCGTTTCCGGGGCCGTCACGCTAACTTTTTCACCCGTCATTTCGGACCCTCCTCAATCCACGGTGCGCAAATTGAATGTGATCCCTAACAGGTTCACTCGATCGTTTGTCTCTGCATTGACGGGTTGTTTTATTTTTTTTATTTTCTCGTTTTTATTCGTTTCTGTCAGTAACTCAGTGGATAACACATCAAGTGTGAGTGGATCTGGCGCGTGTATTTGTTCATTGACAACGAGGAGCAATTTTGCAGTTCAAACTAATAGTTACTTCGATATACGGCATTTAAATGCGAAGTCATTAAAAAGTTTTATTTCTAAAAACAGTACTTTGTCGCTATAGATATTATTTTTATATTCAGAAAGGTATGTTCTTATTTAGAATCTCTGCAGGGTGCTAGCCTTCTATAGGGCTAAAAACGTTAAGATAGCAATTCAAAATCCATCCTTCACCAGGCTCAAATCCACCGCGCGCAATATACTTTGAAGAGCTTTCTTTTCACCGCAGTCTTTGATTTTGTATTTTTTTTCCAGGTTCTTCAACACTTAAAGGCCCTTTACTCCGCCATAGATTCAATGGTTCCATCAGATAGGATCTAAATTACTATGGCTATGTACATTTGAGATTAAAGGGGTGTCTGGAGCCGGAAGCAATTCATGGGAACGTCGATAGACAGGTAGTTAGGTAGATCTATCTATGTTGGAAGCGTTTGAGTGTCGCTCAGGCTTTTTTCGAAACGAGAAGTGAAAAGCTGAAGTTGGGTATGTATGCAAAGAAGCACCTGCGATCAAAATGTAGGTATCTAGATGAATGTATTTTTGATGCAACAATTCAGAACGATCATTTTAGTCGTCAGAACAACAAAATTAACTGGCAACAGGTTGCAGCCCGTCGTCAATTAGATTTAGAATTCTTGCACTAAAACAACACAATAGTTACTAAAAGAGCAAATACTTTAAACAAAAAACATCCTAAAATTTTTACCGTAATTTAATTTCAAAGACCTCCAGACTTGCATTTTATTTTAAAATACTTTCTTGAAACATATTAAATACGTCTTTCAGTGCATAAATTAATAAAGTTTAAAAAGAAACTTCGTGGACTGTGTGTTGTTTGGTGTAATTGCTTCGAGTAGTCGCAGTTACCAGTTCAAGGAGGCATGAGAAGTTGGAGCGAACAACTTGGAGGACCGCCGGGAAGCAGACTTATTACTGTCAAACGTGCGAGCTGAGGGCCCACTGAGAGAGGGAGAAAAAGTATTACATATTTTTTTAAAGACTTATTAAAATAAGTCATTTTAAAATAAGTTATTTAAAGTGGGCAGATGTAGTTTTACCTTTTAAGTTGGAATATCGACATCTCTTTTAAAGTGAATCTCATGTAAGCAAGTTAGCAAAATGGTCAAAGCAATTAAAAGTTTTGTTTGGTAAACTGTGAAAAAGGGCTGACGAGTATTAAAACATTATTATTGACGGCAAGCTCCTGACAAGTATTAAAACAATATTATTGACGGCAAACTCCTGACAAGTATTAAAACAATATTACTGGAGGAAGAACTGCCCGACTCGACAGCACAGGACAGATTATCTAGGCGCCAGATAATTAGAAGAGGCGATACTACCTGAAGTGTGATAGAGCTACAAAGAAGAAGATTATAGTAAAAAAATAAGCCTAGGTTTTGGTTTTGTGTTTGGGAGTACTTGTAAATTGAGCCTTAATTCTATACAGTTAACACCTCAAAAATCGTAGCAAAAAGTAAACAGATAGTTGATCAGGATTATTGAATAAATCGTCTAATCAAAACACGCTTCCACAGCACCCCCACCATTATTACTGTCAAACATACAAGTTCGCGTTGAGACGTAGCCCGTTCACTGACGCTGCTGAATTTAGATAGCATTATCGTCTGCCCGCATTTCAGTTATGGCTTTATGCATGTAAACTATCTATGAAACTTTCTCTAGCTGATGTTTGAATGCATATATTTGTGTTCTGTTTGTTATGCTCGTTAGTGAAGCAATTAATTGAAAAGGCTAATCTTGAAATTCGATGAATTAAACTGAGCTTTATATATATCTAAACCTTATCGTGTCTTAAATGTTTAAGAGTTGTATTCTTAGATATAGGTAACTATAAACCTAAGCCTTTTTATAACATTAATTAATTTAAATAATAATAATAAATTACATAGCATAATTTAAAAAAATATAAAATACACATTTTAATATACAAAAATTGTAACCAACCAGTAACAGGCATAGGGTCTATGCTGAGATACCTAAGGGTTCATATTACCATAGTTCTCGCCAAATATCTTGGCAGCCCTGAAGTTGGTTTTGCGATGCGCAAGGCACGGCGTGTTGCTGCTTTTGTATGAGATTTACTACTGCGCAACCATTGTAGCCAACTTCAGGGCGGCCAAGAAGTTTGGCGAGAACTATACATACCTTAATCAGCAATTTCTCAGTAGCAACCTGGATCCGTGTCCTGTTGATACTAAGGCTCACTCCCAGTTTCATAAAACTTGAAAAAATATCGGGTGAAATGTGGATGAACAACAGATACACTTCTGCTTAACCGAAAAGAAGTATGATGATATGTTAGAGATATATAACATACCAAAAATCCCAGGAAATCTTTCCCAAAGCTCTCTACATCCAATAAATTTCACAAAATAATGCTTTCAAATATTTTGATGGTAAACACGTTATCATCAATGTATAATCAGACAGTTTAACATGGTATCAAAAAGATCTATCTCAATGATTGTGAACCTGTAATTGGCATTTTAAATTGAGCTTAAATTTTATATCAGTTACAATATGTTTGTAGCATGTTATAATTTATTTGTCAAATACTTTTCCATCCAATTTAAGTGCCTTTGAAATATCTTAACATCACAATATAAACATTAAAGCAAAATAGACACAATCTTGAAATAAATTGATACGAAAGTCACTGATCTCCTCGTAATTGTATTTTCTTTTTCAATTCCAGAAAAATGCCATTTATAAAACCGTTATCACGCTTCTTTGTAGCGTCGAAAAGTTTAATTCCAAATTGTTAATGTTCATTGAACAAAATAAATTGGGCAAAGTTTCAGCTGAAGATAAAAGAGATTCACTTGTGAAGAACATCAAATACACACACTGCGTGCACGCTTATGACAAAAAGTTTTTTTGCGCTTCTAGCAGCTTAGGACAACGCTGTTCACTTTTTTTTTCTGTATTGTTTGTACTAATTAATACAACATTTTTGACTTATTCAGATTGATTTGACCGCTAGGGGATAGGATGAGGATTAGGACTTAACCCAGGACATAATCTATCTGTGAGCCAAGTCTCATCCAAATCCATTAAGACGTGAAAAGGAAACAAACAGGCTGATGGACTAGTTACTTTCGCATTTATTATAATAGTAGTAGTTAGTACGGAATGGATAGTTTGAATATGAGCGGTCACATTATATAGAAACGCAGTCTCAATAAAAACTCAGACAGACGCCTGACAAGAAGTCAGAAACATTTGTTTTCTCAAATCAAAATATAATAAGGAGGAGTCTTCTCTAAAGAAAATATCTCGGTGCCCGAGGCAAAAGAGGTTTGCAGACATTCGTTCAACAGACAGTCAATTAATGTGGACTTTATCCATGCTTCATTTTAGTTTCCCTTGAAATAGAAGAGTAATTGAAATTTTGATAACATCATATACAGTAGTGCCTTCTGAGGAATTTTGCTGTTCATAATTTTATCATAATCTACGTCTAACTTAGTTTCACGTATTCGGAGAGTGTTTGCTCTCATTTATGAATTTACAGTAATGAGAGATTTTGAAAGGATCCGTTACACAAATGTGAAACGCAAAGTTTAAAATTCAAATACCAACTTACGTTACAAAAGGTTAAGGAGGCAATCTATAAACCGTGAAGTATAGGTACAGCACCTGTAACTGTTAAATGAAAACTCTTCTGTTACTTATTGTAACATGAATCGCGAAATACCTTTTCATGTTAGGTACTCATTAAAGACTGTACAGAGACAATAAACCGCCAGAAACTTTCTCCTGACACTCAAGTAACATTCTAATACTAAAACCTTGCCGTAGGAGTATAAAACCTCGTCGCGAGTCGTTAAAACCAAGAAAAACTCAAAAAACGACCTACAAGGTTCTATGAAATAACAATGAAAATATAATATTTAAAGTATTCACACACTTCCAGCTTATATTACCCAGTAAGTACGCCTCTACGCCTCGGGTATCTTTGTGTCACTGAAAAATTCTTTGCGTTACGTTTTAAAACTGGCGTTTATCCGCGAGACGTGTCCCACGGGGCAGTTCATACAATATTCATACACTCCTATATAAGGCTGATTGCAGACTTAAACGGTGGTCGGATCAAAACGAGGCGAAAGGCGTTTTGGGACTGTGTGCCGGGTATGACGAGTGGTGATACGGATTGAGTGATGGTAACGTTTTAGGTTTTATTTATGTGCTAAGAAAAAGTTTTTTGAAAGAGAAAACAGTCTGCTGTTTCCTATATTACGTCGAGTTATGCGAACACAAGTTGTACAGACTCAAGATCTTGTTTTTTTCTTTTAAAAATTGTTTTGAATAATACATTTGTTTGTTTGATACTTTTTTTTTGAGTATGGGGTATACATTCAAGAGGCGCCTGGACTAATGCCAATTAAGGATTATAAAAGAAAGTATCACACTTCACATTAATTCCTTTAAAGGCGAAAGTTTCTGAGTTTGTGTGTTTGTTACTTACTTCACGCCAGAACGGCCGAACGGATCTGGATGAAATTGCACAGAGATAGATATAGTCAGGAATAGCACATAGGATACTTTTTATCCCAGGAATAAGTTTCCTAGGGATGCAAGCTAGTATTATATAAGGTTATTTTTTAAGGTGCGCTCTCCGAAAATGTTTATAAGTTTTTTTTCAACACCCGAAGTTTTAGACATTTTAAGGAAGCAAACGCGTACCTAAGAATCAAAACAAGAAAAATACTCGTAGAATCTGCAAATGTAAACGCATCTCAAAAACTAGCCATACCGGCGCTAGTTCTAAGCGTTCCGTGTGTTTGCGACAAATACCCCTGTTATGTTTCCTTTTGCATGTCAAACAGCTTTCACAACTCATGTGAATCGATTCTGTCTAACAGAAAGTGATACAATGCGGGAAATTGCCGTATTCAATCCGCCATTCCAGTTGCTTCTATACAAATAAAATGGTTTTTCTTACTTTTCTGTTGAGTACGATATGCATTTAGTCTTTTACGATTGGAATTTATTCTTGAGACATTGTATAGTGCAATAAATTCGAACTCAAAGCAATTATTTCAATTAGACCATATACAGGCACTAGAAGAGTGCAGTGGTGGCCTAGTGGTATCGGCCGCGACTTATAAGTTGTATGTCGTGGTTTCAAACCCGAAGGAAGTGAAGGGAAAAATCGTTAGGAAACCGGCATATCCTAATAACAAAAATTGGAATACATGTGACATCCACTAACCCGCATTGGGCCAGCGTGGTAGGTTACGGCCCATTCCCTCTCACAGAGAGGAGGCCTGTGACCCAGCAGTGGGAACATTAAAGAGGCTGATGATGATGATAATGATGACAGGTAATTTTGAATCGTCATTAAGAGAGATAAAACTAGTTTCACATTCATAGCGTGTATCTCTACAGAAAAGAACGAAAAATCCATTAATATGTTACATTTCAAGACCGAAGTACGGTAAAATCTAGGATGTACCGGTAATACCTAAGATTTACCAAGTCTTAGCGGTAAGAGTGATCTATAATAATCGCTAATTATGGGGTTTTCTTAGCTAATCTTAGGTTTTACTTCAGATATTTGTAAATTGTATTATCTATGACACACCGCCGCCTGGTGGAGTCTGTGTTTCCCGACAGCTACAATCTAGGGGTCTTTAAGTCAAGAGTGAATAGGTTTTTTCTAGGCAAGCGTGATACACCGTCGACCACATCATCACTTAACATCAGGTGAGATGGTGGTCAAGCGCGAGCCTATAGGGTAAAAATAAATCACTGAAATGAAATAATGAGAAAATATTATAATTCAACGTAGTCGACTATTGGAATCACAATCTATTGATCTAAAACTTTTTTTTTTTCTTTTTCTCATTAGCATAGACAAGCGAAAAGCTAATTTTGGGAATTAACCAGCAATCTTATGGTTTACCCACTCGAAATTAGCGATAGCATAGATAATTTTGGACTTTTACCAGTAATCTTGGTAAATCTTAGGATTAACCGGTAAATTATAGGTTCTACCGATGATCGGGTTTTTACATCAACAGATACACTTTTAAATTTCAATGTCCCAATAGTATAATTTATCCGTTTACATTTCCTTAATAATCGAAAAGTTACTAAGCGACCGCTCAATTACAAAAGTTTCAATCATATAAACCTCACAGACCAATTTTCAAATCAAATTTCCATTTGTAACTCAATATTCACCCTTTACCACGATTCACACATAATTAAGAACTAATAACGAGACACTCGACAAAACAATTTTAGCTTTTTAAACGTCACGCTGAACTCCATCAATCATCGAGAAACAGGCTTGAAAAACATGCACCGGAAAAAATCACTGGGACTTCCGAACTTTTTTCTTACTAACAACAAAACAGATTTTTGTTATTGGGTAATAAGTTTTGTGCTACTTAATTAAAGTTTATTTTCTAATAACTAAAGTTTGCTTATACTTTTTTCTGTTAAAATCCAACACGTTTTGAAACTTAAAACTTGAGAAAGCTTTAGTTATTAGAAAATTAACATTAATAAAATATACAAAACTTGTTAGCAAATCTCTGTTTCGTTGCTAGTAAGAAAAAAGTTCGCAAGTCCTAATTATTTTTTTCAGTGTGACTCAAACGATTCATCACGGATGGTAATTATCCTAACTGCTGTTTTCACTGTAAGACGTTTTGTGGTTCCGGTAAGCGGACCGTGGATGCTTTTGATGTTGCCGAAGTTAGTTAATGTGTTTGTATTTTTAAGTATTTATGGGGATCTGGTGATACGCTGTGTTAATGGCAAGGTGATATATATACTGAAATAGGTATTTTGACTTAATGGGTGATTTTATTTAGTTAGCCTGCTACATAGGGCAATCTTTAGTTTAGACAAAATCAAACTGGTTAATTTAGATTTTCATAATTATAGTATTGTTTTTTATTCTCTTTTTGTTTAAGAGGTTGACTCGCACACTGTTCCGTTGTTGCTGAATTAGGTAATTTACCTATGCTTGCAATATTTGCAAGCATGTGAGAACCATGTTCCTACAGTACTGTTTTTCCTTTCATTTGTAAAATCCATCTAAAGGTTGTCTTGAAAAGATCGCTTTTAGCGATAATGCCGCCCATTGTGTCACCCAGTGTAATGTTTACTTCTTCTATACTTTCTGTAACTTTTATGGTGTACATAATAAAGAGTATTCTATTCTATTCTATTTATAAAATGAATGAATTTACCTGTAAGTGCTTGTAATACTTTATAATACGTAGTATAGTAATGTTAGTCTAGGTGCATCGTCCTCACGTCACCCACTCACGTCAATTATTATTACTTTCAAATTTTAATTTTTGACGTTCAAAAGTGCCGCTTGATGGCCGAATTGAAATAAAGAATTTTGACTTTAACTTTAAATTAATAATACTGAAATATTATACCTACACAAAATTTTAAAAAAAATTACACACGTTTGTTTCTAATGACAATACAATTTTTAACATAAGGTGTGACGGAAATATGTGGTCATATTTTAAAAATACTTCTGTCCATGTTCATGATTAACTTTGTGAGGAAGGAAGTGATAGACAATACTCGAAAAATAAGTTTGTATCTCCCATTCAAATTTTGGTCAGCTGAAGCCAACTTTGTTTGGAATATCCAATATATTTTTGGGAATCGCCTATTAATATACTATATAATACACAATACTATTAAAGAAAAAAAAAATAAGGTTGTTTTAACGTTATTGGTAATCACAGACTGGGGTTGTTTCCTGGGTAGAAAAATTATCATTCTATTTAGTCCGTCAGTGACATTATCAATTATTATTGGACACGTATTTTTTACTTTACCAAATATATAAAAAGATACAAAGATAAAACGCATCAAAGTTCAGGAGTGGGGGTTTGTGACGTCACTATGTCAGTTTAAAGTGTTCTAACGGCGTGATGTCACACGATATTTCATCGCATTTATCGTTGTCACTTTATGTTTACGTATCAAAAGAAATAAGTTATTCATTAAAAATATTTTTTAAAACCAGCTTTTTTCGTATTCTTCTCAGCAAACCCTTTCATTTGATACCCATATCGTGGCAGTGCACAAAAAGTAAGAAGTCCACCATCTTGGGCCGTCCGCCATATTGGATTTAGAATATCGTCACTTATCTAACCATGCATTGTCATCTAAACTAAACGTGTATGCAATTTTCATCTTAATCGGTGGATGCTTTAAAACTCAGTTGCAAGATTTGACCCGAACAAACATACAAACATACATACATACATTGCAAGTTAATTAAAAGCTTGTAAAATCGTGTCCAATATTTTTATTCATCTACCTGACGGACAAAAACTATTTCAGACCTAGCTTTATTGTGTTTATAGTCAAATTAAAAGGATGTAGATCCAACATAATGCCGGCATAAAAAACGATAGCATTGTTAAATGGCGATTTAAACTAAACTTTCCGAAGTAATCAACGTTAAACTACAAACTCAATCTGTTTAATCTTACTTAACTAAGAAAATGTACCTAGCAACGCACTGCAATGCGGCTAATTTCAAAATAACTTCGCTCCGAAAATTGTAGGCTTAAACGGACTTTAGACGTTCGTCGATTTACGTGACCATCTTAATTAGGCGGATAGACCTTCTTGCACCTGCGGAGGAAAGGGATTTACGGCTTAAAGAGGTACCGAGTCTAAGAACATTCGGGGTACTAGTATACATAGCTTATTTACCTACGCTATTCCTAAGTAAGGTCTAGATTTCGCTTCGAGAATATTAATTAAAATGTAATTTATAAGGGCGATAAAATTTTGTACCGTTAATTGTAATGTAGCACTTGCTTACCTTACCTTTAATTTTACCATAATGTGAAAAATAAAACTGTTCGTTACCGACATTATTTATAACAAAGTGTTAATAAATATTTATAAACTTAACAGTTAATTTTGTTGCCGTAGCTGATTACTGGGCCAAATATAACAATCAACAAGTAAAATTTAAAAATACCCACGAAACATTTTTATTTCATGCTACATTTATCTAGTAGTAGATCATGCTTTGATCGACAATCTATTGAACACGAAATTATGCCACGATACCTTGCGTAAACACCCCGATACAAAAAGTAAAACGCCCATAACTGAACGGCTGAACCGATTTTCATCAAACATCGATAAAAACAATAACGAAATCAAAATCGGTTCATCCATTTAGGAGCTATGATGCCACAGACAGATACACAAATAAAGAAACACACAGGTGTGTCGTCAAAGTTAAAACACCGTTTTTATTTCGTTGGAGATTAAAAACTGTATTTATCATCGACACGCTACGAAGGAGAAGCATAATACCAGCCTGTAACTGTCCTATTGCAAGACAAATGCCTCTTCTATATAGTACAGAGTAGAAGTTAGAATAATCATAGAAACAATTACGGGCCACCCTCTTAACAAAACAACTTACAACAAACAACTCTTAACGACAGCCCGCTTTGAAGGGGCTGCCTTGACGCTGAGGAGTCAGCTGCCCACGTCATTCTGGAATGCGAGGCAGTGGCTCCTCAACGTGAAGAAAATCCTCGAAACAATGAGGTCGCTCCGAGAAGCCTGTGAAGCCCCTGTGCTTGGGTGGAGCTAGGCTGGCTATGTGAGCCAGAACACCACGCACAACGGATCGAATGTCAGTCTCAGTGCGGCGATCGGAGTCTCCGTCATCATCAGCATCATAGTACAGAGAAGGCATAAGCGTTTATCACCACGTTTGCACAAAGTCCATAAAAATAACTGCTAGACTAAAAATTACTATAATTGTAATTTAATGTACGTTAATCACATTACTCCAACGTGAAAGTTAATTAAAAATTAATCTTGCTGAAATCTGCTTAGCTTTTATGTCATTACAATGTGTCTGGAAACAAAACGAGAAGGCGGGATGAGAATAAGACGTAAAATACGCTGCTTTACTAATGCTCCACAATGCAGAAGAATTCATCAGAATGCTTGCCCGTAGAGTGGTCGCCTACGACACGGTACGCAAGTTGTGGAACCCAGTATAGAAGTTCTTTTTTCTGTAGTGTTAACAGAAAAAAAATAGGGTTTGTATTCTGGATAGGGTGGAGAAACTGGATAACACGTAAAAGTAAATGCATTTTCCTGACAGAGACAGATTATGTAACATTTAGTGTACTCAACCTATATCTTTAGAGGTTAGAGGTCATATATGTCACGTGATGTGAACGTAAGCGAAGCTAAAGTGGATCAATATGTAGGCATCGTAGCAGGTGACGTTCTGTGCTTTCAGCCTACTCCTATAGAAAAAAGCGTTTATAAATATTTTTGATTGTAAAAATCCTCCAAAGCCAAAACATTAATTATTGAGTTGAAAGATCACTTGTTAACATTACGAACCCTATCCTGTAATCAGTGACCTGTGACAGCCTTACAAAACCCTTCAAACATCAAAGGCAAGTCCAGCCATATAATCAAAGATTTGGACCACAGACAACAATATAATATTTCGAAGAGGTTCATCCATAATCGTACCCAAGATCCCTCTTGTGATTTTCATCGTGTTATGAGAAAGGCTCCCCGGGCTAATGAGAATGAATTGCACTTGGCGCCGGCGAGGCCAGTATTACTTTAGAATTAGTGCATTTTTCACTCGCCCGCCTTAACGTGATCCGTCTTAGTTTAAACTTGGATTTATTAGCGCCTTAAATTGATTGTATAGTTTGTTGCTGGTGAAGTTTTTTTTTAATTAATTTGAATATCTTTGAAGTTACCAATATTGCCTCATCACAAATATTTGGCCAATTCTTTTATTGTTGTGATTTAATTTTCAGGACAAAGTTTATATGAAAGAAAGAATAGTATCATCTTTCTTAATTAGTACACCCGTACGAAGCCGGGGCGGGCAACTAGTTTTAATATAAATAGCAAAAAGTGAATTGCAAATATTTCCTAAAATCTACAAAAAAGATAGTGTTAAGAGAGGCGTGATCAATTTTCAAGCTACTTCAAAAATGGAGGAGGGTCTCAATTCGACTGTATGTTTTTATATATTTGTTAATCGATTACTCCGCCAATTATGAATTGATTTTTATGATTCGTCTTTGCTTTGTCGGTCATACTTCAGAGGCAGTGCTTTGTCACCAAGTCAGGATCTGACGAGGCGATCCCATGGAACTCGCGGGAACTCCTCAAATTCTATTGGCTTACATATTCGTATAGCAATTTTGATATTTTCATCAACATGGCAAGCATTGACAGCAACAGTTGAAGAGCAACTGATGAAGGAGACCAGAGATAGCTACTGGAACTTTTTAATGATAACTGTTATTTGGGTGTAGGATATCTCGAATAGTAAAATGACTGTGTGATGAAGCAAAATTTAATAAATGGTTCTAATGAAAATGGTACCAACGAACTGATGTGATGATGAAGTCGCAAGGTAGGCACCGGAACTCCGTAATAAAACAATATATGCCAGTCATGTTTAGGCTTGTTGGAATTGTTATGACAAGCCGTGTGGCTATAAATGGTTTTCATGGTAATCTAGGGTAGATACAAAAAAAAATTTTGTTTGTTAAATATATTTTTTCCTTTTATTGTGTTACTGAATAAAAACGTATAAATATGGAAAAAATTAAGTACCCCTATTCAGCTACTACATCATCTTAATGTTATAACAGAATACAATTTCGTTGTATTCACAATATATCCTTTCGCACATAATTATAATGGAACTAAAATTGCACAGTTATAACAATAAACGCAATATTTAGAATTACCATAAGCCACGTTCATTTGAGAACTCGGAAGGACGGAAACACACGGCGCGTTTTGACAACGCGTCTGTGATTAAATAGTGTTATATGAGATGGCATTGTTATATCAAACGGCAAGGAATATAAATAATTATATTGTGATTTTAAGAAAGAATTAATAGGTGGCGAAACGATCTAGACACTTACCGCAAGGGCTGGTTTGAAGTGGCTTGGGAAAAGGATATCTGGAAGAATTTTGAGGCAGCTTTTGCCCAGCTGTGGGACAATGTGGGATTAACAAAAAAATATAAAGCAATATAAATGTGCAGTATTGTAGAAAGTGATTTAATTTAAAAAGAAATCCTCGGTAAACATTTTTAGGGACTGAGAAAAACTGCCCAAGGCGAAAATAAAAAAATGATTCTGGATTTTTTAAGGCAGAATAATGTTAGTAGGACTGTAATATCATAGATAGGAAAAATGGAGTGAAATTGTCATTTGACCGGAAAAAACCGACGACGCCTTAAGGTCGTGAGGAGTGAACAAAAGCTGATAGCAATAATGATATATTATTATAGAGAAGAATTTCACGTGCCATTTAGTAAATGGCTGGATCGCTTGTTATAGATAGGCACTTCCTTAATATTATCTTTCTAAGTTCAAGTTATTTTAGTAAGAGTACGTTTGTATTATTTTAGGACTTAAAAGAATAATTTACTACTAAATATAGATATGATTCTTGATTACAAAAGTTAACAATTTTGATGTTTGTCGACGCTATTTTAGTTGCCAATTCTATCTAATTTTGTTACCTTCAAGATAGTTATTGCTTCAAAACTCTCAGTTTATCGAAAACCCTTGGCATCTTACTAGTCGTAAAAAACTGTAGCAGTAGGTATAGGTATACCGGGTCATCCCAAAAAAGGTGTTCAATATTCAGAATCGCAGCGGCACCTTACGTGCGTACCTCTCGTATTTTTCTATGGAGGGCCCCCGTTCCTCGCACATGTTTATCCAATTTGGCGTAGTCTGCAAAGTTGCGAGCTCGCAACACGTGTGACGCTCAAATTAGAGATTCATATTAATTTAGGACTTACAGTGACAGCGCTTTGCGCGCCCGCACGCTAAGACGCCGAACGACAAACTTACATTGAATTTGAAACACTTTGCCGTTGTTGTGTAGGTGTTATCTCACACCTTCAGTGAAGTTTCTTTCTCAACAGTATTGTACCAACCTAAGCTATAAGGTGGAGAGTTTTGGGCACCCATGAAGAAAAAGGTCTGAAATTTTCAGTGCTAACAACAATTTCTTACTTAGTTTTAATAACAACGCCGAACGACAAACTTACATTGAATTTGTAACACTTTGCCGTTGTTGTGTAGGTGTTATCTCACACCTTCAGTGAAGTTTCTTTCTCAGCAGTATTGTACCAACCTAAGCTATAAGGTGGAGAGTTTTGTGCACCCATGAAGAAACAGGCTCTGAAGTTTTCAGTGCTAACAAAAATTCCTTACGTAGTGTTAATAACATAATAAAATATTTTTTTTAAAGATACAGTGATATCCATAACATAAATACTAGGAACAAACACAAATTTGTAGTACCTACAACAAAGGTCAAGAAAATAGGTGGCTCGTTTAGATGTCAATGTGTACGCTTTTATAATAAGCTTCCAAACCACGTACAAGATCTAAGTCTTGATAAATTTAAATCATTCACTAAACGTAAGTTGTGCCAGAAAGCGTTTTATACCATTAATGATTATGTTGAGGACAAAAAAGCTTGGGATTGAACTGCTCCAATTAATTTAGATTTTTTATATTTCGCACCGTATTTTTTTATATTTTGTTTTTCTTGCAAAGAATATTTACTTAATTATTGTGAATGTGAAGACTATGTGGATCATTCTTTGTCTTTAATTTATCTAAGTTAGTTTTAAATCATGGTTTGGCAGTGTGAGTAGTTCATGCGGCCTAACCGAATGTCCTTTCTTTGGTATTGTTCGTTGAATCGTTGAGCTCCTTAAATTCTGAGTTGAGCTGCACGGTTATTAACAAATGCGTTCACTGACTGGACAGGTCCACTCAATCTGGCTAGTTCTTTCCTCAAAAGGCCATTTCCGACATCAGTCTACATGGTCATCAAATGATCTAACCAAGATTTTGTCTGGACTTTAAAAGAGACCTCTGAGTTTGTTTCGGCCTTTCTTCTCAGAGTAGTCAGATAGGAAACACCGACCACATATAGTTTTAAAAACTATGATCGACATGTAAAATTGTTTGTTCAAACCAACTAACAGAAATAAAATCATTTATCATTTATTTATCATATACAACCTTACATTTTGAGAGCGTCCCCAATACCTATCTAGGTTTGCAGTTATCACTCTTATAAATAATACTAGCAAAATAAACCGTAAACTAGTTTCATTTAAATGATCCGCAGAATTTGCGCATTGCGAAATGGTATGAAATCTTTTATTCCTATAAAACTTTTTAGTACAACTGAAGCTAAGCTAAATTTAATATCTCTATGAGAACCTGGAAAGTATAATTTGCAATTTATACCAAAAATTGTTTAAAATAACACCTTCTCGTTCTACGCATCTGCATATATATTCAATTTATTGTCTCTCTTGTCGGCTTTAATACAAATTTCCTTTACAAGGCATAACTACGTATATTGTTGAACAAACTCAATAAAGTTTCCTGCCGGATTATCTGCATTGATATGCTGCGCAGTAGCTCATTTGAATGCAAGGCACAAAATTAGCCGAAATAAGTAATTCCCGGACTGCACAATATAGAGCGTTAGCGAATTTGCAAGATGGTCGCTGAAGTTTTCGTGATGTATTTATGTTTGAGTTGGTTCACTTTATTTAAGTTTAATTTTAAACATAGAATAAGGAGATAAAAAGAAAACTGTACAGAGTAGATGAAGATAATAAAGTGAATATTTTTCAATTTGAATATTTCCATGTACATTTTGGTTGAGCTCTGAACCAAAATATACATGGTAAATATCCCGAAACAAACATTAATTCTAATGATTGTGACCATGTCAGCTTAAAAACTTATAATATTTATGAAGTTAGACTTCGATAAATTCAACAATTTGTTGTTTTTCATTTAAAACTTAACATTAATGTGTTATATTATTATGTCTCGTTTTCCTACCATATAATGCATTGCTCACCATGGGATTTCCATCCGACAATATGCACCATGTCGACATGTAGTTTATAAACAGTCATCCATCATTGGTGTTTCGATTACACGCCCAATCTACACAGCTGTCAACTGAGTAAGGGCTCTCTCAGTTGAGTCTCTCCCTCCATTATGTAGTGTCTCGAAATCTATTGTGTTAGACCGTATGGCATCATGAGACAAAAATCTGAATTTAAAAATTCCATCGCCCATTTTTCAACGGAATTCTTCTTAAGAGGACCGAAAAGCGGGCGAGATGAAACAAAACAAATACAGCAAAACTCATTTAGAAAATTCCAAGCTGCATATTCGAAACACTCGTTACATCTAACGCCTCCAGAAAAACACAAAAAATATATGAAATTATTTTAATAAATTCTTCATGGCTCGTACGCTCAATATTTTAAGTTGGGCTTAATTAATACGCGGCGACACTCCATTCGTCGAAATTAAGTACCAGCAGAATTTTATTAAATGTGCCATGCGTTTGGGTAGTCTGACAAAAATCACGTTACTGGTTCCGTGGATGGAGAGGGACTAGATGTGCTTTCGATGACCTGTCATTTTTGAATAAGTTAATGCTGAAAATAGCCAAAGTTTAGAAAGCAGTGGTGGACCAGTGGTAACTCATCACAGTGTATAGTGTACAGTGTACTCTCAAGTGGTATTTCATCACCACTGCTCTTAAAACAGTTAAAGAAAACATAGTGAGGAAACCGGCATCTCTTAGAACCAAAAATACGAAGTCATGTGATATCCACCAACCCGCACTGGGCCCGCGTGGTGGACTACTGCCCATTCCCTCTCACAGAGAAGTTAGGCCTGCAGGCACAACGGACCAAATGGGAGTCTTAGTGCGGCCAAGGCGGTCCATCTATCCTGACCTATACTCGTCTAAGTTTATGCTTTGTCTTATGTAGTGGTTTTAACTGTAAAACCCACTTACCTTATACCATCATTCATCAATTTGCCTAACAAAATTTTATGTAAAAAACCTACATTCCTTCTTACACTAAGCACTACAAAATTACTGTCCCCTCCGCGTCGCATTCAAATCCGTATTATCCTCAGACACATTTCACAAAATCATCCTTCAAAAGTTAACTGACCATTTATTCAAAGTCCCTTAATCCGGTAGTTTCGGAGCACATCCAGTGGCGTATTCAGGGAGGCATATAGACGGCAGTAGGGGTGCAGTCTCGAGGGCCGTCTGCTGTAAAGTATCGTTTAATGACGTGTAACGAGCGCGGTCTCCGCACAGAACTTGCATGTACATGGAAAAAACGGAAAAGTGCAAGTTTCGGTACAGTTCGGGATCCGTAGGGCTTTTCTGTTGCAAGTTGTAGCTGTGCAAGTCATGTTACATGAAGTTTGTTGCTGAGTAACGTTTGTTTAGTGCTAGTTTTGTGGTCTGAAAGTAAAATAAATGTTTGTGTTATTTTTGTTAAGTATGGCAAAATCAATGTTTTACTAGTCTGCTTTTTCTTCTTGGCGTTTGTATGTCTTTGTACTGTGCACTGGCACTTAACATAACATCACTCTGCATTCCTAAATTTATAAGGTAGAGGTGAACCTTGTCTCTTTTGCTGTAATTTATTAATTTTGTACGTCCTCAGGTTACATTCAAATCAGCGTAAAATCTTAAATCTTGACCGTCAGAGCCCTTTCTTCAGATGCTCATTTCACGGGACCCTAAAAACTGCTGACTAGTACCAAAATGAAAGGGATCTTAAGCGGCGATTTGTTTGCGACATTTTTAAGAAAGATTTTAACATGTAGATGGACGAAGTTATCCATGCAGGTTTTATAATGGACTACGGCATACAATTTACTAGATAAGACTACCTTGGTTTTTTTTTTTTTTTGGTTTAAGATGTTTTCATGCTGAAAAACACGGGAGGTGATCCTATTAGACCTTAAGATCCCAAATAATTATGTAAGCAATGCCATTTAATTAAGTAATATTGTAGACGACAATTTCGTTTACCTTCCTTATTAAAAGAATACATGGTCCAAAATCATCAACAGCCATAATGTTCCCACTGCTGGGACACAAGCATCCTCTCTGTGAGAGAGGTAATGGACCTTAATCCACCACGTGGGCCTAGTGCGGGTTGGTGGATGTCACATGTCTTCGAATTTTAGATTCTAGGACATGCCGGTTTCCTCACGATGGTTTTCCTTCACCGTTTTCAGATAAATAATTTACGCAAAGTAAAGCACCTGCCTGGGTTCGAACTCACGACCTACGACACGTAAGTCAGGGCCGCCACTGCTCTCAACATAAAACCATTAAATAATAACAAAAAACCGTTGACCCACTAATTTTCATGCAACCGTAAACCACAATCCTGAAAACCGTAAAGTTCCCATTTCAACACGCTCTATTTATTTCATATCCAATAAAATATCTTTATACCGTGCCACGGTTGGTTACATACCAAAATACGATGGAATAAAAAATAATTGCCGTGTGAAACGTCCGCGCCTCAATCGTGGGTTACTCGGATACAAGCTTCGGGCTTGCGGAAAGCTGTGATTTTCAGTAGCTTGTAAATAAACTGTTGGTTGTGAGTCAAGTCTTTTCCACACATGAGACAAGTGACATTCTACCAATAAAGCGTCGGAAAAGCGATTGGAAAAATGTTTAAAATATATCGCAATGCCAAATGGAAGCATTCTTGCCACAGTCACGACATGCATCTGTTTTTTCTTATTCATCATCCTACTAGGTACTCAAATTTGGTATTTTATTTTAACCTTACTTTCAAATCAAATCAAATCATTTATTTGCTTAATACATGTTAAAAAGGTGTTACAGGTATAAAAAGGTGCATGTATTATAACCTAATGAGGGTATGCAAATTATATATTAGATATTAAAAATTAGAGAGACAAAATTTAAAAAAAACAGACAAACATAATAAATTTTAAATGGGGTTACATTATAAAAAAAGAAATGTCTAATTAAAAAAATGTCAAATAAAAAAAAAAATACTTTTCTTTACTTACATAATTTAAGTGCATACTAACGGTGCCTACATGCGCTTTAGTGTCGTAAAACGGTAACTTTCTAAAGCATACTCCTTAGTAATGGCAAGGTTAAAAGGTTTGAAAAATATATATATTTATTATTGTTTCATGTACATTATTTTTTAAATATGATTTTTTCGTATAAAAAATAGTTTTGCTTTACAAAAAAAAATTAGCAACACAATATTTTTCTCAACTTTTGGATACTCCTCCAAAACCACTTAGATGTTTAAAAATATTTTAACATAGAAAAATTGGTGGCTGGAATTTCTTCATAACTGACTTAGCATATGTAAATCAAATAATATTTTGCAAACAAAACTGTTCAAAAGGAGGTTCAATATTGATATATTGGCATCGAGCGGGCGCACGTCCAGTACTGCGTTTACATCGGGGCGTATATATCGCCTTAAGGGTTTATTTTAAGGGGAAAAAAATGTATGTCGTTTTTGTGGTGAATACTTTTTCTTTCTTTTCTTTTTATTTCAAGTGCTATCGAAATGTCACGTTATTCATCCCTAACGTTTTTCATTTCGACCATTGCATCGCCTTCTCTGATAGAATGGTTCTTTTTCTAGACCCTAAGAGCGGTTACGCGTAGAATTAAGTTGTTTTTAATAATGTAAACCGTATGTCCTTTACGGTTTATAACAAATTACCTGATGGCTTCAAAACTCTAAGCCTCAGACAATTTAAATGTAAATTATTTGACTTTCTTTTAAGCAAATATTATTACTCGACTGAAGATTTTATGGTGTATGGTTTAATAATTATTCTCAAAAAGATTTACATTCACTTATATGTGAAAAAACTTATTTCTAATTAGAATACATTGGGCGACGCGACGTGTTATGAATGAAACATTTACCTAAATGATTGACATAATTGCATATAAATTATATTAAACGACTTCATTTAATTCCTTGACTTCATTAAATTTTGACTTATATAATTAATCTCTTTTATAAGTAAAATTCTTTTTTTTTTCAATTGTTTGTTATTCTAATGATTAATAATTTAATTTTAATATAATGATGACCCATAATTTTACAAACCATATTTGTACGCCGGAGACGGCAGGATATTACAATCGTCATACATAAATCACATAACAGATTTGTACAATATTCTGACAAATGCATGCTATCCTATTCTATATCCGATCCAAATCCGAGAAATTTAGTTTCCGAAGTAGCCGTAGTACTTCTTGTAGGGAAGCTTAAGCTCTACATCCGAACTCATCCGAACTCTATCCGTTATAATTAGGGAACATTTTCATTCGGATATAACTTGGAACACAAATCACGGACACAGATCGGATGTAGTGCGTAACCGCCCTTTTTTTTTTAGCGTGGAGAAATGCTTATGCATACTGCGCTACCACGGGGAGATAGCGCAGTTATGTGGGACTCAAACCCACTAAAACTCCACGGTGTCTTCCTGTGCCGCTTATGGCGGGAACACGGGTACGCGTTAGCACTCACCGCGAACCCGCCGCGGCTATCCGTCACCAGACCCTGCTCTGGGGAGTACCCCCCATCACCGGCACACCAGAACACACTGTACGCCGTGACCGCCCCAGGGACCAAACCAGCACATGGGTGTCAGACGGCTCCGTGTATGGCACCCTTAGTGCCCTCGTGACGGGTCAAGGTCAATGGCCCCGCCACCTACCATTATTTGGCCGCGGAAGGTAGGAAGAGCGGCGCACCGCAATACCGGCACTCCTTTCCCGCCGCGGCCTCCAACCCTCAGCCGCGATATCGTTTGGGACCTGGGACGCTTCATACAACATCGCGGCCCGCCTCATTTGCGATGTCGCCTGTTACCAAGCGGCATCGCAACCTACTAGTTGGCCGCTACGTCGTCGGCTTAATCGGCAAAAGCCCTGACGAGCGGCCCCTCCTCGGGTTCCTTTTCGCTCCACCGTGGGTGACCAAGCCACGGCTGCTGAGCCCCCCCGCCTCAACAATACGGGAACCCACCAGGGGAGGCGTAACCGCCCTGAGGACACAAATGGTGGAGAGATAACTTACAAATTTCAAATGCCAAAAATTTTATATTAAAAAAAATATCACGCATGACAACTTGGGCACTAGACATAGGCCGGGTTTCTCAACGCTAAATTATCGCAAAATTAATGTGATAAATTGTCAAGTACGCGTTTCTGCTGTGATTGGTTGAATGAAGTTTCAACAGTCAATCACAGCAGATAACTGGCGTTTATTCGACGATCACGTTAACAGTCCGATAATCAAGTGATTAGAAACCGGGGGATAGTGCCATTCCATTAGCGATAGTCGAAATGCCAAAATGCCTTTCGTCTCTTGTCGGAATAATGATGGCCCAGTGGTATCGGCCGCGACTAACAAGTTATAGGTCGTGGGTTCAAACCCAGGCAGGCGCTTTACTTTGTGCAAATAATTTCAAAACCACTGTTCTCAAAATGGTTAGGACAAACATCGTGAAGAAACCGGCATGTGTTAGAACCAAAAATTCAAATACACGTGACATTCATCAACCCACACGGGGTCGGCCAATTCCCTCTCACAGAGAAGAGGCCTGAACGCACAACGGACGAAGGAGGTCCATCTATCCTAACCTACGTTTCGTGAAGTACTAAGCAGCTTTATATAGAAATCACATCATTAAATTGGAAACAAACTCTTTCCCATATTTAAAGTCAGTCGAAAACTTTTATATTAAGTTCATACGTTGGAGTATGTGCGTCATCACTAGAAAAGCGAATCCATTTTCCGATTCCCACATTCTGTTAGCTGAAGTGCTTGAGTAAAGTTTGCGGATTGAATCGAAAAAAACATTCCTAATGTAATTTTAATTCACGTTATATCTTATTATGGTACATCATTTTTTCTCTATTTGATTCTTGGAACGTGGAATAATTGTTAGGTTAGGTCCAGTATTAGGTTTGTGAAACAGAGATACTAGAATAACTCGTAAGTATTTTTTAACCGAATTTCCATAAAGAAGGTGGTTCTACGTTCGGCAGTACCTACCTAAGTTTTGTTTTGTTTGTTTTGTTGTTTTGTTTTGTTTATGTTCACCGATTACTCCTTCAATTATAGACCGAATTTATAGGCAGGTAGGCACTGGAACTCCTTAATAAAACAATGTATACTAGCTGTGTTAAGGTTTGTTGGAGGTATTATGAGATATAAATAAATAAATAATTGGATATACTAAAATCTTTTTAGCAAAAAAACTTAAGGCGCCAATTCCCTTGAGTAGCTGATTTTAAAATGAGAATCACGTCTAAATGGCTAGTCATAATTTTATGCAAAAAATATATGTTACCATAGATCATTTTCTTAATAATTTGATTTCAGAATATTTTGATTTTTTATTCGTATAACATACTGTAATTAATTTGTAAAGTTATGTCTAAAACGGACAAAAACACGACAATCGCACCAAAACCGCTGGGCGTATTTTAATTAAATTGACAGACACCATCTCAAAGACAATTTAATTGTTTATATTTTGATCTGAGGCTTTTTTTAAAGTCATAGAATAATAGGAAAACTATAAAAAACTACTTAATTTTGCGTCGTGCAGATGTGAAACGAGTGCGAGTTTTGTTCCCTCAAGGATGTTGGCGTTAGTCGTCATCTTAACCTACTTCCAATACAAAACACTACAAAGCGAAAAATAACTTTCTTTTCGGAAGTCAGTGTCAAAAACCGAAAAAAATAGATAGGTGTATATAAAGACACAGACTTCCGAAAATAAATTATTTTTTTGCTTTGTAGTGTTTTGTTTTGGAAGTCGGTTTAGTTTTATTGTTAAAAAGTTTTTATTTTTACATTTGGTTTCATACAATTGACATTTAAAAAATATGAAGCCTTAAGATAAGGATAGGAATATCTTAAAATACCTAGGCCTAGTTTTTATGCTTGATCGATCGCGTTAACGTAATCGTTCAAGTTCACGAATGAAAAAAAAAATGTCACCAGGTGGCGCTCATTCATTTTCAGTATAAATTGAAGTAATAAGGCCTCAGATCACATGTGCTGCAACGCAAATAAAACGCGTGCTCTAAAATGCTATTTTCTGAAATCTACAATTAATTAACAACGTCACCGCTTCGTCCGATTTCTCTTGCATCTGCTAGTCAAAATCATTAGAAATTCAACATCAACATCGGAATGATTTAATCACGGGACTCGAGGCTGCACAATCTCATTATCTCGTCTCGTTCGCCACTCAGCAAGAGACGACTTTTTCGTCAATTTGCATACGTAATTAATTAACTTTTTTTAGAGAATGTTTTTCTTTTTGTCCCCACAGCAGGTGGACGAGATAAATGTATTCTGCGTGAATACAGGTACGACAGACGGTTTAGCTAAATTCTCAGTTGGTATTATGAGAGTCGGGTAGTGGCTGGTTGTTTTTAATATTTATAAAATTGTTATTAGATATAACATAACATGTAGAAAGAAACATTTATTTTCATCATTGTACACTACAATATTAGTAGGAAACAAAGATAACTTATGTATGACCTATACCAGATTTCCCTGTGGCAAAAGAAGCAGGCTCAACAAATGTTGAGTAGTTTTGCCACAATGCTGATTTACAACCAGCCCCCTCTTTCGCAAGTAAAACTGTGTTATAATGTTTAATTTATATTTTATTTCTATAAAATAAATATTATGCAATTCTAAAACTCAAAAATCCTCATTTAAATTTCAATTCGAGCTACTTGTAAAATTACTATCAATATTAGATTTGCTAATAGATAGTTAAAATATTATTTGAAGGTGGCCGCTTTGCTTATTGAAATGCTCACGTAGGTATTCCATATTATATCGATATAACACAAGAAGCCTCAGACCTCCGCTCATCCCCTAGGGGTTTGTTAAATAATTTAACAAATTGGTTCTCAAGGTAAGTTTAGGGCTGCTCACATGACCACACACCCTTTCAGCGGCGGAAGCCTCTAAGAGGCTCGCCAGACATCGCGTTCCGTAGGGACGAAGATACAAGTGAGAGTCTTGGTAAGGACTATGTATTTGCTGCTACAGAATACTGTATAATATTTTGGTAATGTTTTAGGAACACATCATATATATCATTATTGTGGCCTAGTCTCAAATTTGTATCCGGTAGATTTTTAAGCTGATTTATGATGAAAACATTTAAGATATTTTTTTTTTTCATAATTAGGTCGAGCTTGCTAAAAAAAAAATGAAAGAAAAATATTTATTTATTTGTGACCCGCACAGGTGACACGAGATAAGGAAAAATAAAACCCAGTGGCAAGGAGAGTGAATACAGAAAATAAAGTGGATGGCGCTATGCATGCGGTTGTAACCAGCCAGTTGATGTCTCAGGAGGCTCGATTCGTCGTTCACTACAGCGTGCTGGTGCCTACACTTATGTATGGAAGTGAAGGTTTGAAATTCTACTTTTACTTCGTCTTTTTTGCCATACCCAATGGCAAAAAAGACGTAAAAGTAGAATTAATGCAGTAAAAATGCGTTCCTGCGAAGTGTATGTGTCGTGTAATTTTAAATGATAGATTGAGGAATGATGTACGTTGACGAAGCGACGTTGTTGTTTAAAAGAAGATGTAGTGACTAAAATTTAAAATAGTATGCTAACATGGTTTGGCCATGTTGAGAGAATAAATGAAAGGCGACTAACGAAAGGTATTTACAAGGCAGAGGTGGATTTAAACGCCGGTAGGGGACGCCCTAGAAATACATACGTAGACATTATTGGGATGTTCTTCAGAAAGGCCAGGTGCGCAGTAATCATAACCGGCGTGCGTGTATGACTAGATGTATGAACGTGAGTGAAGCAAATTAAGTATGTAAAGAAGAAAGAAAGAAAGAAAAAACGTTTATTTGCGCCAGGCACGACGCAAAGAAGGAGTAAGTAGTAAGGAGTCTTCTTATGTAAGGATCGTAGCAGGTGGCGTTCTGTAGTTTCTGCCTATCCCCGTAGGAAAAAGGCGTGAGTTTATTTATGTATGTATGTTTGAGCCCTGTGCGAGACCAAAAAGGCTCTTATCTCAATTAATTATGAATTCAACTCTATCTCAATTAAAATACTCTCTATTTTCAAGATGCACTAAACTGTGGCGTTCTGTAGTTTCTCCCTACCCCCATGGGAAAAGGCGTAAGTTTATGTATGTATGTAAACTTTCATTTTCTTAACAAATATTGTTACGTACTAAAAGCTTGAAACATTTGTTTTCTTCAAAATAAACTGAATAAGTTATAAGCTTCAAAGGCGTTGTCATCAACGAGAGTATCAACGTAGTAAGAAGACTACACTAGCATGTGGTTGCGGAGTAAAATTACATCAAATCAGCTGAATTATTAAAAAGTTTCAGTACACGCTTCATAGTTCGCGAGTTTATTGGGGTTGTAGTCTCAAAAGACTTACCACAATCTTTTACATGTTAAAGATTAAACATTAATTATGTTTAAATTAGATGCATTTTTCGATATTCATTTTATGGTTTTTATTTCATAGTTTTCACTAAATTTAATAATCCCTGGTAAATTCCGCAGGTTTCGCTCACGTAGGTAACCTGTCCTACAAGAAAATGCCGAAGATTGTCTTAAACAAACAAATAATTTCACGGTATTCGTTAAGATTTTTAATAAGTTTCTGGATTATAAATGAAACAAGAATATCATATTCATATTCTTTATAGTACACAAAACAAACATGTACAAAAACAGAAGGAGAACTAATGTACAAAGGCGAGTTTAACCCGTAATTGGGTTCTCTGACAGCAAAATTCAGTGTTATATAGATATTTACACAATTAGGATAGTTAACAAAAGCGCACAACAAAAAAACTTAAAAACAATTGAATATTTCAATAATCACTAACTAAATACACTACACAAAAAACTATTTAACAAAAAAATAGTAAATAGTGTCTTTGGTAGGTACCTATTTTTTTCTTTATGGACACCGACTTTGAAAAAGAAAGTTATTTTTCACTTTGTAGTGTTTTTAGTTGGAAGTCGGTAGTAATTTTTTGTAAAAAAGCTTTTTTTATTTTTCACTTTTTAGTTGTACCTATTATGCAACTTGCCTTTAGTGAGGTACTTATAACGCCTGAATAGATTACCCGAATGCCATGAAACTTGATCATAACCGGTGAAATGAGAGTGTACCAAGTTGAACTGTACACATCTGCATACCACTTTAGAGCGTACTGGCGTGATGTTATGTTATGAAATAGTATAAACAATAAACAGACATACGATTGCTGCAATCCCGAGAGATTTGCCTTTATTTATTGAAGAGTTCTGCTGTATATTTCCGAAGTTCTTCATCAGATCTTCACCAAAATAAAATGGGACCAATTTCGAAACATACTCTAACAAACACAAAAAGATTTTTTTAAATCGGTCCACAATTGAAGGAGATATCGGTGAAAAAACACAAAAAAAAAAAAAACAATCGACTTCCAAACAAAAACACTACAAAATGAAAAATAACTTAAATTTCGGAAGTCGGTGTTCCTGTTTACGTTTCTTCGTTTTTTGACACCGACTTCCGAAATTGAAGTTATTTTTCATTTTGTAGTGTTTTTGTTTGGAAAACGGTTGTAATTTTTGTAAAAAAGTTTTTTATTTTTCACTTTTTAGTTTTGGTACATAATGTACCAGTTCTATAGGCTAGGTACCTTTTTTTTTTTGTTTACGTGGGGAAACCTTCAAAAGGCGCCTGGACATTTGGGGAAAGACCAGGGAGTGTGGGATTTTTACCTCACTAAAACCACCCCGGTGATCACCATCAGCACTTGGAACTCCGTTACCTCTTAAAAGACCACTCTGGAACCCCTCCGTGCAACGCCTGTTAGGGCACGTGTCTGGGGAGTGAGAGGCGTATCCACGTCTAGGCTAGGTACCTACGCATATAGTGCCCAAAGTAAAGCCAGAATAGATGAATCCAATAACATGAAACTTAAACAAAACCGGTGCAATGACAGTATACCAGGGTGAACTGTTCACATCTGCGTACCCCTTGAGAGCGTACCAGTGTGATATAATGTTATGAATTAGTGTAAACAATAAACAAACATGCGATTGCATCTATCCCGAGTGTTTTACCGACATTTATTGAAGAGTTCTGATGTATTTCTCCGAAGTTCTTCATCAGATCTGGATGAAAATAAAATGGGACCACATGACGAGCACCAGCTTCAAATAAAAAAAGAATCATCAAAATCGGTTCTCCCAATAAAAAGTTTTGAGGTAACAAACATAAAAAAAAATTACAATCGAATTGATAACCTCCTCCTTTTTGGAAAGTCGGTTAAATACGTGTACAGCACACAATGCATAAACATAATACATACTATATAATGTATAACTGAAATGCATACATTATGAGTCATGTTGACACGAAATGTTCCCTAGTTCTACTCCTGAAGATGTCCCGTATGGTGTGAGGAAGATTATTTCAAAGCCGGAAAGTAAGAACAGTAAAAGAGACACCGTAACGATTTCATGAATGAGGATATCGTGACTGCGGTAATTGAAAACATAGCCATCACATTCTTACCCGTCTTAATCGTCCTAACTCCCAAAAAAAGTAAAAAATAAAACACCGGTGCTACACAAAAAAATACTTCCGTTTCCAATAACCTCAGTTTAATATCTCCTTAAGCTTAGTAAGGTTGAGTAATTCAGGAACGCACCTTACAACGGTTGCCGGTAGGTAATTAATTTTCAAGGGATTACTCTACAAATGCCGAGGATAAAGAAGGTTCAGGTCTGGCCTTTGCGCCGTGTCGAATTAAACAATTTCGCCTAAATAAAAATACTTGAGACTTAACCATTTCGGTAATCTTATTTATTTTTTAGCCAACAAGCAGAACCTTTTACTTTATTTCGAACAGAATTTTTATTTTTATGGAACGTTTTTCAGGAAAACTGGAGAGTGATAATAAAATAAAAACTTTATTACAAGAAAATACAACCGACTTCCAAATAAAAACACTACAAGGTAAAAAATAAGATAATTCGGAAGTCGGTGTTCTGGTTTAAGATTCTTCGTTTTTTGACACCTATAAATATAAAATAAACAGTCGAATTGAGAACCGCCTCCTTTTTGAAGAAGGGTAAATTTTTTAATAATTATTTACCACGAGCTTACAGCCGGTTGCAGATCAAAACTAAGCTAAATCAGTTTAGCTTTTTTTTTATTGTAATCTACCGCGGACATAGACGTCCGCGCCCTTTTTTACTATGTTAATTTGTTTGATTTGATTTTATAAAATTACAATTATTTGACTCCTACGTCGGACATTATTCCTAGGCTTACTTAACTAACTTAAGTCTACGTGAGTTCATCTTTCACTAAATTCTATATTTTTATCGTTCATTATATATTTCACACTGGCATTACAATTTTATATTTCTATTTACTACTTATCTTTATGTTATTAACTATTTGGTTTATTAATTTCTATTGATACACTGCCTATGTTATTCACTATTTTGTCTACTTATTTCTATTTGTACACTTTGCGGGGGAGATGCATGGCAGTGCGAGCAGACCAGTACCGGCCGACGGTTCCCGTTCTAGAACCCCGTCGTAAGGACGTTAAGATGAGTATGACTGACTCGTTCCACCATGCAGCTTTACATGTATATTTTTATTTTATCATTACAGGATTTAGACAGGGTGATGGTTTGGGTTTGGGGAGGTGTTTGGGTTGGAGTTTTTGGATGGGACTTGTTAGGTGGTGTTTTGGTGATGTCTGCTGACCAGGGACTTCGCCAGCGTGAGCAAGGCCTCTATGACGACTACGTCTCGATGCTGCATGGCCGTCTTAAGATTGTAGTTGACGACCGTTTTAGTTGGCGCATCCATCGCCCTCTTAGCAAAGCGGCCTGTGGCGTCATCGGCGTCGTCGGTGTAATAGACGCAACTAACTGTATGTCTGGACAACGCCACTACCGCGTGGGAGATGCTGTCGTGGACCTGAAGCCTCCTGGACTTGGTGTTGATGATTATGACGTCATCGTAGGTCAACCCCTGAGCCTCGTGTATGGTTAGCAGGCGCGACCCTACGCCGGACCCAAATCCCTGGCTCGCAAGAGAAGCTTTCTCCCCCTGCGTATGAACCAGGAACAGGGTGTTTTGGGCAGTGCTCGGTATTTGCGCCCCTGTATAACCTTTCACCTTCAGAGAGTGGACCCGCGACAGCGACGACTTGGAGGAGTATATACCGGGGTATATCTCACTCAGTGCAAACGCCACGTCCATTGGATTGCGGTGTGTGCAGAGAAACTCCTGGGTGATGCCAGCCACCAGGTCTGGACGGGTATACCTAAGCTCGAAAAGGTTCTCTCTGTCCAAAAATGGAAGCTGGTTAACGTCTCCGACGAGGACAAGCTCGCTTGCTCCAGACAACTTTACTGCCATGACTATGGCCCCAAAGTGGTTCATAAGAGCCTCGTCTACCGTAAGACGGTAGCATTTGTCTTGACTCTTGAAACCGTTTGCTAGGATTGAGGCCATAGTGCGCACCTTGGTCTTTGCTCGGTCTCCTAAGCGGCGCGCAAGCTTTTCCCTAAGATCTTTGGCAGCTTCTGTTGTCGTGGTTGCTATCACGTCCCTGTCCTCGTCGAAGTGCTTTACCAGCCAGGTTGTCTTACCGCAACCCGGAACTCCGTTAATCCACCTGATATTGGGTACCGCCCAGCTTTCCTGTGATGCCGGGATACCTGAGGTTTCCGAAATGGACTGTGCCATTTCCAGGATCTTATCATCCGGCATGATTTTGGTACATTTGGCGGTAACCACTATCGGGTCGTCATTTGGCACGCTGAACTTGAGTTTGCCTGAGCGCTCCGTCTCCTCCTTGTCCAGGGCCACAAAACCACACCTCGCGCTGTAGGCTGCCATATACGACCCCGTCATTTCCCCTTTGATGACTTGGGATGTGACGTTGTCGTACACCGCTGCCCCTGCTTCCTCGAGCAGTACCCTTAACAGACCCTCTGTGTCTCTCTGGTAGGTCTGCAGGATCTTCCTGCATGTCGTAAGATTGACCTCTCTGGTCGCTCTTACGATTGCTACGTACTCGAGGAACGCGCTCTTTACGTGGTCCGTGGCACCCGAATTTACTGCGAGGGTCGGCGGGCTGACTTGCCCTTTGTCGGCTCGTGTTGGCTTTGGCTTTTGCTGGGTTGGTTTCTTTGGTGTTTTTCTGAAGAACCTCTCCAGTGCTGTCTCCTGCTTGTGAGATGGTGATATGTGGCTGGTGCTTGGGAGCAGTGCACTGAGGAAAGAGCCGAAAGCTTTCAGGCGACTCCTCGACCGGGCCCAGTCCTCCGGGTTTATGGTGTTGCACTGCTCCTTTGCAGCTTTTTCGGCTGCTGCCTTCTGCTGGGCCCTTTCCGATCCACTTTGAGTGGTGGGGCTTGTTGTGGGGCTCGTCGCGCTGGCTGTTGGTTGTCTGGGGTCTTTGAGGAAACTCAGGGTTTCGCCTCTGTCCTCGTAGACAACGACCTCATGATGTTTTGAGGCCTTTAGACAGCCAAAGCGGTCTGCGACGTCTCCTCTGTCTCCTCCCACCACCATTGCGTCCACGCTTATGGTTCGGGCCGCGAATGACATGTAGTCTCCTGCCTCCCCGATCTTCTGAAGCAATGAGCTTGCCTGACCAAATGGAGTAGCCTCCCCCCACTCTAGCAATGCGATTGTTTTCCCTTTAAATCGCATTACACGGCATCGGTGAGTGGCCACTTCCACTTGAGGTAGTGCAGCATACTTGCTGCTTTTTATGCTCGTTTTGTTGGTGCTTCCGTTAATCAGGGCGGCAATGCCCGGTGAAAGGTAGATCCGGGCCGCAGCTTGACTTGAGCCTATGCAGAAGCCTATGCCTAACTTCTCCTGATCCCTGTTCATGAACAGAGCGACGCCTCGCAGTCGGATGCCAGGGATTCCGTCTTCTCCGCATGCCAGGAATTGTGTGGTAGTCATGATAGAGGCTGGTTGTAGGCTGGCTGTTGCTGCATCCGCTGCTGCTTCCGTTGGTAATGGCCGTTGGTTTGAGTGTGTGTGTGTAACTTGTGTATCAGTCAATGGGGTGCTTGTTGTTGTTTGTGTATTTGTGGTTGTTGTTTGTGTGGTCGTTATTGTGGTAGTGTGTGTTCGAATGTGTGGTCGACTTCGCAAGGTTACGTCCGTTTTGTTGGCCCTTGCTGCGATTGTGGCGACTTTACTCGCGAATGCCAAGAATGGAATCCTAGTAGCTGGTCTCCCCATGATGGTGTGGAGTGTGGACTGGCTAAGCTGGGTTTCGAATTTTACTTCGAGCTCCATTCTGTCTTGGCTGAACCTTGGGCATTCGAAGAGTAGGTGCCAAACTGTCTCTTCGCAGCTCGTGTCACAGACGCACGAGGGACTATCTTTAAGGTGGAAGCGGTGGAGATACGCTGAGAATCCTCCGTGTCCTGTAAGGATTTGTACGTGGACCGGTGTGAGCACTGCGTCTCTGAGTGTCCTTTTTGCCGCTAGGACGTCTGGAAAGAAAACTTTCGTGACCGATCCTGTACTCGAGGACTCGTACCGCGCTTGCCACTTCCTTATAGTCCCCTCCCGTATCTTCCTCCTCACGAACGAAACGGGGACCTTGCTGTAGTCAGATGTGAGTTTTGTTAGGGCTGCCTCCTTGGCCAGCTCGTCCGCTCTCTCATTCCCAGCAGTTCCCACATGGGCCTTAAGCCAAAAAAGCCTCACTTCTCTGCCCTCCTCTCTGATTTCACGGACGCTTCTCTTGATTTGGAGTGCCAGGTGGTGAGTGACAGACGGTCTCCTCAGCAGGTCAAGTGACGATCTCGAATCACTAAAGATGCTTACGGAGGCCGCCTTGGATTCTCTTGCCATCCTGACAGCTCTGAAGAGAGCGTACATTTCCGATTGGAAGACAGTGTTGTGAGGCTCCAAGCCGAAGGTGCTGAACTTTGACTCCATCCCGTTTTCCCACCAAGTTAGGGCAGCTCCGACTTTCCCCTCTATCTTGCTACCATCGGTGTATATTTGGGGGCCGATTATTTGGTGGGTTTCCAGGGTTTCGGGAGTCAAATTCTGTAGGCATTCATAATCGGTTGTTGTGAGTTGCGCTGGGTGGGGATTTCTGGAGTGGTGCACGTTGCGCTCCAGCACGCGGCCCAGCGGTATAAACTCCTGGGAATGTCCCTTTTTGATCTTGAAAAGGGTTGCCGCCTCGATTACTCGGAGGTCTAGGGGGAGTTGACCTGACAGGATGAGTGCCGATGTCAGAGACACCGTGCGGTATGCTTTGCAGATCTTCTGCGCGAAGCCCCTCTGCAGTGAGTCAAACTTTTTCCTTGTCATCAGTTTCTCAGCTGCGGGGGCCCACGCACTCGCTGCATACATCACGATGGGCTCTATCACCGACACGTATATCGTCCTGATTATATCTCTGTTGAGACCCCAAGTCACCCTCGCCGCACATGCCAACTGATTATAGATGGCTGCGGCCTTTCTACAGGTCGCAGACACGTGCGCATTGAAGGTGAGTTTGGAGTCTATCGTGAGACCTAACAGCTTCACTTCCTCAACCAGGTTAAGCCGCGTGCCCGACATGTGAAGTACCGGAACGTCGTACTTTCGCTTCCTCGTTAACACCATCGCATTGGTCTTGTGCGCGGCGAAACGTAGCTTATTTTGGACGCCCCAATCCGATACCTTGGCTAGCGTGCTGTTGGCTGATTGCTGCAGGGGACCGGCTGTGAAGTCAGAGAAAACCAGGACAACGTCGTCCGCGAAGGCTTGGCAGTATACCCCCATTCTAGCCATTTTGTGTAGGAGTGAGTCTAGGATAAGGTTCCAAAACGTCGGTCCGGCAATTGAGCCCTGGACGCATCCTTTCGTGGTTCCCTTCTCGCTAGTCGCTCTGGCGTAGTTGACCCTGATGTTCCGGTCTTCCAGGTATGAGGCGACGAGAGCGTAGATATTTGCTGGACAATTCTTGGCTACCATCTGCTTCTTAAGTGCGGGCCACCACGCGTTGTCGAATGCTCCCTCGATGTCCAGTGATATCAAAAGCACGATCTTTTTGGCTTTGATTTCGGCTCGTAAGTGGCCCACTAGAGCATAGAGGGCATCCGCGGTTCCGCGCTGTGGCATGAAGCCATATTGGTTTGTGTGTAGTGTTGGGAGGAAGTGCCACTGTAGTCGGCCCACTAGAAGTTTCTCGAAAATTTTTCCTAGGACCGAGAGCAGACCTATTGGCCTGTACGACTTAGGGCTGGTATAGTCGTCCTTTCCTGGCTTGCGGAGAATGCAAACGTGGGCGACCTTCCACTGCTTCGGGAAGTGTGACAGCGACAAACACTTGTTTGCTATCGCTAAGAACACCTCCCTATCACAGTTTATTGCCGCTATGCAGATGTCTGCTGTTAATCCGTCGGGACCGGGCGCTTTTTTCGGATTTTGGTTCTGGAGAACCATTTCCAGCTCCGCAGTCGTGAAAGGCGGATCGTCCGCTGACAGACCTTGGGGATTCTTCTCCTCCGCTAGCCTCCTTAGCGCAGTGTGGTAGGGCTGTTCGGCATCCGTTGAGTCGTCGGGGTAGAAGGTTTTTGCCAGAAGATCCGCAGATTGCTCTGGACTGAGCGTCTCGCCTGCGGTGTTTCTCAGGAGCGCGTCGTCCTGTCTTCTGGCTGTTTTCCGTATTACCCTGTAGATGCCGTCCCACATGCTCTCTCGGTCCTGTTTCGTGCAGAACTCCTTCCAGTTGGCTGTGGCTGCTTCCTTTGCTGCTGTCGTGTAAGTTTGTTTGGACAGCACGTACTCTTGGATGGTGAAGTGTCTCCGGCTTGCGGCTGCGTTCCGGATTCTTCTCTTCTTCGCCATGGCGTCTTTTTTGAGACGGTCTAGAGAAGGGGTCCACCATGGGGGCTTGGCGTTGTGTTTGGGCAACCCCAGTTTTGGAATCGCTTCCTCGCATGAGCGGTGGATGTTCTGAGTATAGTTTGAAATTATTGTCTCCAGATCCTCTGGGTTTGGTGCATTCGAGACTCTGACTTGGGTGATGCCACTGTCGGCTAGACTGGTCTTGAAGTGGGTGTTGAAGTCGGACCACTTGGCCTTCTTGGTGTTGTAGATGCGCGTCGAAATTGGCCTTAAGGGTTCCAGGGCCTTTTCTAGGCGCATCGAGAAGGTTATAGCGTTGTGGTCTGAAGTTGTTAGACTTCTTTCTACCCGCCACTCCTCGACCTTACCCAGTAGCGACGAACTGCAAGCTGTCACGTCGACGATGCTTGTGCACCACCTGTCATTTCTGTATGTCTCGAACGTTGGTGTTTGGCCCGTATTTAGGATGTGGTGATCCCGCTCATTGAGGAAAGAACTGTACGCCGCCCCGCGAGGGTTTTCGGATACACTTCCCCACCAATGGCTCCAGGCGTTTACGTCTCCTCCCACCACGATATTGTTTGTGTTCAATTTGTGTGTCTTATATTGTATTTCGGATAGGTAGGGTTCGATGTCCTGGTCACCCTCGAAATAGACCGATAGTACTCCAAAGCTGAGCTGACCCGCCTTTAGCAAGACAGCAGCAATGTTCTCGGTCACAAGTTGGGGGTCATGGATGACCTCCAGGTTGCCACCGAAAACAACGATCGCTGCCTTAACTGGCTTTTGGCGGTTGAGGCTGCACTGGATGACTTGTGTGCCGGGGTTTTGTTTCATCACACCTGTTCTTCCTACGTAGGGCTCTTGAACAAGTGCTAGTGAAATTCCCCTTGCCTGGGCCGCCAAGTGGAGTTCTTCTGTGGCCAGTTTGGAGCGGTGAAGATTTGCTTGGATGAACCGCAATCTAGCTGTCGGTCTTGAGGTGATTTCGGGGGTGACTGGTTGGTTTGGTGGTGTGTTTTCGTTGCCCTTAGCAATAAGATACGCGCGATCTGGCTATGCCGTCCCACTTTTGGCGTTCCTGGCAGTCTTCGCTGAACGCTGTGTGTGCCAGGTTGCTGCCCGTCCCGTGTGCTACCTTACAGTTTGCGCATGTAGGCTGTTTGCCGTCCGCTCGAGTGAGGCAGTCCCTGATATTGTGCTGTCCACTGCAGTAGCTGCAGACTTCTTTTGCAGCCCTGCATATGGACTTATTGTGTCCATATGCAAGGCACTTTGTGCACTGAACTAGTGGGGACTGGTCCTCAATCGAGCATCGCTTGATGCCCACATGGACTTTCGGGACAGAAGTGTAGGATTTCCAGAGCTCCGGCGAGAGCTCCAGAACGGGGTGGCACTCGTGGGGGTTTCTCGCGCGCTTCCTGTAGCGCATCTTGATGGTCCGTCCCTCCACAGCGACGTTTTGCAGAAGGTGTTGGTTCTGCGCTATAAGGAGATCGACGATCTCCCCGTCGCTGTAGCTGGACAGCACACCCTTGATGCAGACTAAGGGATTTTGCGGTTTCGGCTCCTGGACCTTGAGCCCTGAGTTCGACTGGACTTGGTCTTTAATCTTCTTCAAATCCATCTTACTGGCGCACCTTAGGATTACTTTCTGGTTGCGCGCTTTCCGTACGGTGTCGACTCGGGCTCCGGTTGACTTGAGGTCCAGGGCGGTCCTGATCCTCTCGATCACGTTGTCCCCAGTGTGCTTGGGATCCGTCGAGGAGACGATCAGGGTGTGGTTGGGTTGTGTGGGTGGTTTGGGGGGCTTTGGTGTACTTAGCTTGGCTCGCATAGTTGAGGTAATTGTTCATATTTGTGTACAGATCGCTGGCATGTCACCTAAGCTGCATAAATGTTAATCAATAACGCAAGAGTAAAACCGGTTGCTAGCCAAAGCTAAGCTAAGTGAGTTCAGCTTAGCTCGCATAGCTGAAGTCATTTTCATACTTTTGTGCAGACCGCAAAGTATGCAAACAAGCAATGTAAGTATGAAAAACTACCTAAAATAAAAAATGTACACAATATATAATATCTAAACTACCAATATCAGCAATATGAGCTAAGCTAAAATATCTTAGTTTAGCTCTTGGCCTTTTAGCATAGAGGCATTGTTTATTGTTGCTACTGATAGGTACTAGAGCCGACAAAGATGGAGTCTTGCGTATAATTCTCTACAATCCCTTTTAGCAAATCCAGGTAGAAACGATTCGCCGCAACAGTTCAGCGAGCCGTGAATTAACTGGTTAGTGCATGTTCTTCCTGGCAGGTATGGCGGTCAGATTGTATTATGAAGAAATGAGTAGATACTTACTTAGGTTGCGAGGTTCTACCTACTGTGTAAATAATAATGATACAATTGAACAAAACATATCAAGCAATCTGTGCAATGAAATATTTGATGACATTCAAAATTTAGAGTGAAAAATGTATTTGCCTGTTAACTGTTGAGTTACAATTTAATCATATTTTCGGACAAACTTTTAAAATTGATATTAAAATTATTCACACCTTCTTTCATAAAAAACGAATAATTTAAATACTAATTCTACTAAGTAATAATATAAATGTGAAAGTCTGGATGTTTGCATAAACGACACAACGAATTTGGATGAAAATTGGCGCACGGGTGGGCCATGACCTAGATTAGGAAATCAAATACTTTTCATCCTGGGAGTACATTCCTTTGGGATAATTCCCAATTTCACGCGGACGAAGCCGCTGGCTGAACTTAGTACCTTCCAAAAGTCACACAAATAAAGTCAAACGACCCAAAACCGAAACCTAGATGAATCTATTTTATTCACAAAGCGAAAATAAGACCCCCAGCAAAATTATGCAGTGTCACCAAACTTCAAAGAAAACCACGGCGCCAACTGCAAACGAAAATGAATATCAACTACTGAGGTTGCAGTAGAATAAAAAAATAAACACACTACATTCAATACAAACAAATCTGTCTGAGGCATCGTACTTCCAACTTCTAGTCTCACGAAAGCTTTTTCCACCTATCCTCTGTACAAACAAGGACGCCCACAAAAAACGTTTCTATGCAAATAGGGGCAAATAAACCGTGTGTGAGTCACTCGCGAGGGATGTAGGGCAACTAGATGTGCTCGTCGTGGGATTTACTGCTTGATGTTATGTGATGTGCGCTGGGACGCGGAAGTTAAGGTGGAGAAAAGAAATGTAAAGTGGCGGGTATCGTTACAGGTGAATTGTTCTTAGATTGTATCGGTACCGTCGAGAAGATTTATGTCTGACCCACCATAAGCAAATTAAACTTGCTAACGATTTAATAAAACAGTGTAAATTAGCTTACACATCTTGCTGTAATTTTGATGACATGCCGCCATTTTAACAGGTTCACTGTCCAATTAGTAAAACAATAGAATGAATCATATATGATTTATTGGACAGGGCAACTGTTATTATCTACTTGACATTTTATTATTTGGTTATTTTTTAATTAAAAATAAGTAACTAAGTTAATTTATTTCTCAGTATATGGTACATTGAGACCTTACAATTAACATCGTTTCATACATACTACCATTGATGGTGTAGAAATATTAAATAATAAGCTAGGTACATGCAAATCAAAACTAGGTACTTATAAGAATTCTATATAAATTTATGAAATTTTGTATAATGTCGAAATATAAATCATAATATCAAAAAATAAATCATAATGTCAAAAAAAATAATCATAATAACAAAAAATAAATCACCATGTCAAAATATAAATCATAAGGTCAAAAAAATAAAAATAAAATACGAGTGAACAGTGTTCATATTTCCGATCAAGCCATAAGTTTGAGATGAAGATGAGAAATTGAAATGGCACGTTAGTATTGCTCAGTGTAAGACCCCAAGCTATAAGACGCTAAGAACTATAATCAACAAGCCATAATCCCAGCGTTCCATGCCATCATCTTCTGACATTTGTAACACTGGGTAAAGTCGCATTACTCTAACCTCTAAAACTCATAGGTACTTAAACAACTTCCAGCATCTCGCTAAGTCCCTGTAAAGCACCTTCTCTCCCACAAGATCGCATTTTCGGCGGCGTTTTATACGCGACGCATGCTTGATTCCCACTATACATATTTATGATGTCGCCTGGTTCGCCAGGAGAAGCAAGAAAAGAAAGAATTTTATGACCTCTTACGTAGGTGACCGTGCAACAATTACGTGTGCTTCGTTTATTACGGTTCTGTAAAGTTTTTATTATCATTCAGGCAGTCCTCTTCTTAAAATATGTAGGTAGATGTTCTGAATATCAATGATGATGGACTGTTTGGCTGGCTGTATCTTCAAGAAAACTTAATAATACCTGCATATTACTCTATCCCACTGCAGGGTAAATCCGGTACTTATGCGGGTTGTTGATTTCAGAGTAATATTAACTAAATATGTCCAGTAATCTTACTCACGAAATTTTCCTTTACCGATGTCAGCGACATTTAGATAAACTTAGAGAGTACAAATGAACTGAAATAGTCACTTTGGAACGTGCTCGGATAAGTATCAATGTGACGTGTGAGCACTTGAGACGATATCTCAGTCACTAAGCCCCCACGGAAATCTCAAGAAAATTTAGCTATTTTTTTTTTAATTAAGTTAGTTAGCTCATTAATAGACGAAAAGCTTTTGCGCTTAAAGCTAATAAAAGTAATTCGTAATTCCCTTCACTAAAGTTTCGCAAGATGTCACCCAACGTAATACGTCGAAATTGAAGAGCAGGAGAAATTCGCAGCCGCAGTTTGATTCCAAACGGATATACGGATAAGTAGAGCAAACACTTCTCGGGTTAGAACGTCGTAAGACGAACAGTTCACAGTAGGAGTCAGTAGTTTGTTCAATCAATCGCAACTTGTACGATGGATTGTGTACTCGATAGTACCGTTTCGCGGCTTCGGCATTGAACTACTAATATTGGAATTGTTTTGTTCGAAATTGATGCCTTTTGTCTGCGAAATGCACCGGATCGTTCCGTAGTAAGATTAAGTTCATGAGCGTTCGATCGTCTTGTGCAAGTACGGATGAAACTGATGGTAGAGAGGTATTATGTTGCATTCTGCAGCATATTTTATAGGTGTATTTCCTTAAATAGTCTTTGTCACCGAAAAGAAGTCTAAACCCCTGATTTGCTACCTACTATACCGTTGGTAAGAAACACGTTATAATAAGTTCTTGAAAGTACGAGTATATAACTCAAACCATCACTTGAAACTAGTTTTTACTTCACATCACATCACATCATCAGCCTATTAATGTTCCCACTGCTGGGACACAGGCCTCCTCTCTGTGAGAGGGAATGGGCCGTAATCCACCACGCGGGCCCTGTGCGGGTTGGTGGATGTCACATGTCATCGAATTTTTGGTTCTAGGACATGCCGGTTTCCTCACGATGTTTTCGTTCACCGTTTTGAGAGCAGTGGTGATAAAATAATTTACTTCATCTGCATATAATATGATTATGTAACAATATCATTCACAGACGTAACGAGAACTTCAACTGCACTTTACAACACTATTTACATTCTGCAGTACAATTTCACTCACAAAGCGCACAGACGTTACCAAATGCAGCAGTCGTCGGAACGTAAACATTGTTCACATCGTTAATTCAAAGTAAAAACCGACCTGGAATAGAGGTATTCCACACATTCGGCCTTGCAAGCGGGCGTTCCTACGAATGAGAAATTCGTAAGCCTATGAGCACAGAAACATTGAGGCAGTTCGAAAACACAAATATAAAGGATATCACTGCGACATGCATTTTTTTCCATTTAAATCCGAGGACCTATGAATAGGCTTCCAGCGATCAGATTTGGTTTGGTATTTCTAAAAAAAAATCTGTAGTGCTGCACGGCCGATTGTATTTGAGTGGAATATTTAGACCCGAACTAAAATTACTTTCGCTGGTATTGGTAGAATTTCTGAAAGTTTTCGGACTGTTCGGGTGATTTCTATTCAGCTTGTTCATGTTTGTATGGTTCATAAAACTGTATAATTACTCTTATTATGTCAAGTATGAATAAATGTAGTAAGACTTGCAATGGCCTTATTTAGTTGTGAATTTAGAGGGCTGCATTCAGCCAACTTAAATAACAATATTAATCGAAGGTAAAAATCACGCAATTGTACAATGTGCTTTACGCCATTGAAGCCAAATTTTCACATCTTTTTTTCATTTTTCTTTTTCACAAACAAAAAATACCATTTTAAACCATTTCCAGGTAGTCTTGCAACACAATTTATGCTGCTCTAACAGGGTTAATAGAATGCGCAGAGTTTCATGGTTGTTTTCACAGATTTCCAAAAATGCAAGCCATGTTTTTTTTTCTTTTAAGTCGGCGTTTTCCATAAACGCTGCGCATATTTGCTGTTGTAGTGGATACCAGGATTTTTTTTAGAGTTAAATGCCGAATTTTAATGTATTCGGGGAAAAACGGGATAGTTTTATCATTTGCGTTTGCCAATTCGTGTTTTAGATTTTTCGCAAACCGTGTGTATTATCTGTTTTGTTTTATCACCATCTAATTTTTACCCAGGTATAGGTATCAATTAAATATACGATTGATACAAAAATTAATTCTTGTATCTTTTACTTCACTAAGAAGGGTCCAATTACGGCGAGGAATAAATGATGTAGCACTATATCGGTATAATAGCGTATATTATATCCCAAGAACACAATAGGTTCACAATAGGTTCACACAAAAACAAAAATAAAATTCTAATCTCTTACACTTTTCGCGGTAACGAAACCATAGCGCGATCTAATTCGACGCCAACGCCATCTATCGAGCGCGATGACAACTCTTGACAAAAATTAATATTAGATCACGCTATGATTTCGTTCCAAACCCCAACATACCGCCCACCAAGGACATATTGACAACATGTCCTTAATTACCGCCCACCGTGACAAACGTCCGGCTTATATCAAGCCTGACCATGACCGGAAACCTTTAAATAAAGGTTTGCGTCCTTGGTAGTAGGTTTTAACACAATATAGGGTTTATCAGAACAAATATCATACCCTTGGTTTTACATTATAATAAACAAAGAAAAATAATAAATAAAACAAATCTTAAGTACAACAAAATTTAAATTTGACCTTAACTTAACTGATTACTGGCGAATAGGTAACACACACAATTTAGAGGTAGGTCTCTTAAAGACTGAAGCCTGTGTGCGTATGGTTACGACCCGAGTAATTCCGTCAGGACCCGGATGCGTCTGTTCAACCTTACCCAATAACCACTTGCCTGGAGGCAAACCGTCTTCCTTTACTAACACGACCTCCCCAACTGATGGTTCTGGATTTTTATTGGCCCATTTATGGCGTTGCAGGAATTGGTTTAAATAATCCTGCGACCAACGACGCCAAAAATCCTGCATCATCCTCTGATGAAGCTGCCAGCGTTTTAAGGTACTCACATTGGACCTTTCGTAATTCGAATCTGGTGCTAAAACGGGTGGTTCTCCGATCAAGAAATGCCCTGGCGTTAAAATGACACACTTATCTTGATCCTCGACATACGATAAAGGCCTGGAGTTGAGGCAAGCCTCAATTTGAGCCAGCACTGTTGCCATCTCTTCGTACGTCAGTGTAGAATTCCCAATAACCCTTTTAAGGTGGTACTTGGTCGATTTTATTCCCGCCTCCCATAGGCCACCAAAATTAGGTGCGTGGGGCGGGATAAAGTGCCAATCTGTGCCATTATTAGCGAGGTACTCTGCTAGTTCCGGATTGAGGTTGGACTTCTCATCGTTAAATAAGTAGAGTAACTCGCGTGACGCTCCCACAAAGTTTGTCCCATTGTCGCTATGTAAGTCACTGCATCGACCACGTCTTGCCACGAATCTTTTGAAAGCTGTCAGGAAACCTCTAGTACTTAATTCACTGACCGCCTCTAAGTGTACTGCTCTAGTGACCATGCATATAAACAATGCTATATAGCCTTTATAGGACCTATTACCTCGACCTTTCGATACCCGAATGTTAATAGGGCCAGCGTAATCTACTCCACTATATAGAAATGGTTTACTAGGTGTAACACGTGCCGAAGGCAGTTGTCCCATTAACTGTGTTCTAACTTTAGACGAATATCGAATGCATTTAATACATCCTTTAACATGTTTTTTAACCAATTGCTTGACACCAATAATCCAATATTTGGAACGCAAGTATGTCACCATAAGTTGCGGACCACCATGCATCGTCTTTTCGTGAGCATCTGCCACTAATAGAACTGTCAGAAAAGACTGCTTTGATAACAATATAGAATGAACTCTATTATAACTTAATTGAGACATCTCAAGTCGCCCTCCAACTCTTATGATTCCTTTTGAATCCACGAAAGCATTTAAAGACCTTAAATTACCGGACTTTTTTCCTACTTTACCACTCTTTAAATCCTCCATTTCCTCGGTAAATTCTTGTTGACATTTTTTGATACATGTTTCTAGAGCAACTTCAAGTTCTAATTTGGATAAATGTCGTGTATTATGTCTGATTGTTACTGATCTCCTTAGATTTAAAAATCGCCGACAATAAGCAACAACTCGGACTAATCGGGATAATGACGAAAACTCAAACAAACCTTCACGTTCCAAAGAAGTCGTGTGAACTTTCACTTCTTCTAAGTGTGTGATAAGGTGTTTGGGTCTTTTATACTCCACCACCAGCTGTCTTAGATAATCCGGCCCATTCCACCATAAAGCCGTAGATTCAAGATCAGCTGGGGAAACTCCGCGAGATGCACAATCTGCGGGGTTATGTTTCGTTGATACGTGAGACCAATATTTCGTATCTAACAGACTTAAAATCTCAGAAACTCGATTTGCGACGAACGTTTTCCAGCGACTTGGGTGTCCGTTGAGCCAAGCTAGCACCACCTCACTATCGGTCCATGCATGCCAATTGTCACGTGGTATGTTCAATACTTCTCCTACTTCCACCATTAATTTAGCAAGGAGAGTAGCACCACAAAGTTCTAATCGTGGAATAGACACTTGTCTAACGGGCGCTACTTTCGTTTTCGACGTGACTAATGAAATGTGAATATCCCCTTTGTGATCCACTACTCTCAGGTATATGACTGCCGAATACGCTAATTTCGAAGCGTCGGAAAACCCGTGCAATTCAGCCTTCAAATTGGTACTTTCCTGTTGCAACCATCGTGGGATTTTAATATTCACCAAATTGGCCAAACTATGATGGTAAGTAATCCATTCTTGTACTAAGTTTTTTGGAATTTCTTGGTCCCACTCTAATCCCGCTAACCATAATTTCTGAATAAATATTTTGGCTAAAACAATGCTTGGTGCCAACCAACCCAAAGGGTCAAATAGACGTGATATCTCGGAGATAATTTTTCTTTTCGTTACAGGTGCAGTCAACGGTTGGAGTTCTACAGAATACTGAAAGAAGTCTTTGTTCGAGTTCCAGGTAAGTCCTAAAATCTTCGTTACATCATCTATTTTTATCCTTAACTCTTCCTCTGTAGTTTCTTTCCCATCCCTTATTTTATTCAGTAATTGCTGACTATTACTCCTCCATTTTTGTAATGGAAAACCTCTCTTGTCTAACACTTTGCTTAATTCCGTGTAAATATTAAAACAGCCTTTTATATTTTCAGATCCTGTCATCACGTCGTCCATGTAGAAATCGTTTAGAATAATCTTGGCTATTTCGGGCTGATCTGAGCACTCATCGTACGCCACCTGTTGAAGTGACCGTACTGCCAGATATGGTGCCGACGCCGTGCCGAATGTTACCGTTTCTAATTGATACACTTCTGTTTCCTTTTCAGGACTTTCTCTCCAGAGGATCCTTTGTAGTACTGAGTCTTCTTTGTGAACTAACACCTGCCGATACATTTTTATTATGTCAGCTACAAGACATATTCGGTGCGTTCTCCATCGCATAATCGTATGCCGAAGTTCCGCCTGCAATGTAGGACCAACTAACATACAGTCATTAAGTGAAGCTCCCTTTGATCCCTTACAGGAGGCATCAAATACGACGCGAACCTTAGACGTTACTTTATCCTCCCGGACAACAGCATGGTGTGGTAAATAAATAGCTTTCGGATTATTCTTGTCATTTTCTAAAACCTTTTTCATGTGATTTAGCTGTAAGTATTCCTGGATAACCTTCGAATAATCTTCCTTGAATTTACTGTTTTTCTTGAATTTACTTTCTAACGACTTTAATCTTTTTTCAGCAATAACTTTCGATTCACCAACCTTGTCGACCGGGTCCCCGTCGCGCAATGGTAGCCTTACTATATACCGGCCACCTTTGTCGCGTTCTGTTGTATCTGCGTATAATTTTTCGCAGTTATTTTCATCCTCCGTTAGCGTTTTCTTTCTCGATGGTTCTGCCTCTAACTCCCAAAATTTTCGAAGCAACTCATCGGGATCAAGACTTAAATGCATGACGGTAATATGTGCTGGATAATTTGAGTGATCCAACTCAAAGGTACCCGACAATATCCACCCTAACGTGGTATTTTGTGCCAAGTAAGTTCCGCTTACGTTTCGTTTGATTCCTTCTTGGATGACTTGGCTGTAAATTTCAGCACCTAACAAAACATCAATTTTATTAGGCCTATCGTATTTTGGATCAGCCAAATCATCATCGGCCAAGTCAACCCATTCTACCCTAGTTACTTTCGTAGCTGGGAGAAGGGCAGTGACCGACTTCAAGACGAAAGCATCGACTGTTATCTTGACCGTGGGATCTATTCTAGATCTCATTTTAAGGGTTACAGTGGACTTGGCAGTCGCACTTTTCTCCCCACCTACCCCAATCACTGTTTGTCGCGATGGAGTTTTATTTAAACCCAAATATTGTACCACGGATTCTGTAACGAAAGAACCCTGTGATCCTTGGTCCAGCAAAGCCCTAACTATTCGATACGAGCCGTCTTTAGATTTCGCCTCGATCAAAGCAGTAGTTAATAAGACGGTTTTCCGACCGCCTCCTGTGGATAAACAGGAAACCAGTGGCTTGCTCGACCCCTCCGCTTGCGCGGCCCTTTCAACGTTACTAGTTTTATTATCCTCCTTCATCAACGATGAGGTTTCCTCGTGAGCCCTATTACTACCTTCGCCCATATCAGACCCAGAAACACCTGTTGGGTGTAACAAAGAATGGTGGCGGCGTTTACACACCTGGCACTTGAGAGTGTTTTTACAATGTTTAGCAGAGTGATTATTGTATAAGCAAACAAAGCACAAATTATGTTCCTGAGCAAAACTACGCCGAGCGTCATTAGACTCCTTTCCAAACTTAGAACAGGACGTAATTTTATGATCGGCTGACGAGCAAAACGCACATGCAACCGACTTTTTTACTACATGAAACGACTGAGTCCCTTTTTGGTTTGAATGTCTGTCTTTGTTATCGACCTTATCTAAATTTTCTAGACCTCTAAACCGATTATTTAAATATTCCGAAAACTGTTTAAAGGTAGGTAATTCATCGCTTGCGTCTGAAGCCGCATTAAGTTCCCACGCTTTCCTGGTCTCTTTATCTAACTTTCCACTAATTATGTGTATCACAATCAGATCCCAGGAAGACACATCTACCCCTAAATTACTAATTGACTCTAAACATTCAACAGTAGTCGTAATAAGTCGCTTTATTTCCAATGCCGATTCAAACGATAATGTCCTTTGACTTAACAATCTTTTCATTATACTATTTGCCAGAAACCTTTTATTGTTGTACATTTTTTCTAACTTAGACCAAGCAATTTTATAGTTATCTGATGTAACATTGATATTTCGTAACAACTGTTCAGCTTCCCCTGTTAAATGACCCTTTAAATAAAATAAGCGTTGTGCATCATCCAAAGATTTGTTTTCATGCACCAAACCCACAAACAAATCTTTGAATGTTTGCCACTCCGAATACTTTCCCGAAAAAGAGGGAATTTTTATTTCAGGCAACCTTACTCTACTGAGGTTCCCTTCTGTTTTAGAACAAATATTAGAATCTGTACGCGAATCAGTAAACTTTCTTTCGGATAACATTTCTTTTAAATCACTTTTAAAATCCACATAAAATTCTTCAACTTCATCATAAAGATTATTTTTAACATAGCTCGAATTAGCCAATTCAGGCTTTTTTATCGTGCTTAATATTTCCTTATGATTAGAAGTAAATGCGTTCCATAATTGTTCCAAATTTTCAAGTCGTGTCTCTAAATATGAAGTAGTTAAACGGTCTTTAGGAGCTTTCTTAAAATTTGATCTAGCCTTAATCATTTTAGAACTAACATCTTCCTGTATACTACAGAACGACTCCATTTTGCAACAATTATGGCACAACTTTTATCAACACAATCAAAACACAAGTCACAAAAAATAGATTTGTTTTATGTTTAAAGTTATCCAACAAATCCCAAAATTTTACAAGTGTTTGGAACAACTTTTATTTGGTTCTAAAATCGGGCATGGATTCCCCGTCAGAACCGCTTTTCACATAAAACAATTACAAGTCCTAAGCTAATAAAAACCATTAAAGTTAATGTTAAATTTAAAGTCCAAATTACGCGCACTTTTTGAGATTCTTGATTGATGTAAACACTAAACTTCCTGATCTAAGTTATAATTCAAATGTACTCACGATTTTTTATTTTCACTCACTGACACTTTATTGTTGTACTGCACCCGAGCCACAGCCGGCACGCGTGCTGTACTGCACCACGAGCCGCAAGCGCCTTCTTCGCAGCGCGCAGCACTGCACCATACAAGTGGCGCCCTCTATTCGACGAAATCCTCCCTCGCGACGATCCTCCGACTGCTGGGTACCAGGTTGGCTGCGTCCACGCTCCACCTGGCTGCTCCCGGCTCCAATCGGTTCCTCCTCCAACTCCTGGACACCTCACCTGGTGCCCGTTGAAGGGGCTGATCTGGACAGCGATCCACTGCCCAGTAACGACGCGAAGGGTGGTGATACACTACCACCTCTGGAAACCACCACACACACTCCCGACCAATCCAGTTCGAAGGACCATGTATCTTTTACTTCACTAAGAAGGGTCCAATTACGGCGAGGAATAAATGATGTAGCACTATATCGGTATAATAGCGTATATTATATCCCAAGAACACAATAGGTTCACAATAGGTTCACACAAAAACAAAAATAAAATTCTAATCTCTTACACTTTTCGCGGTAACGAAACCATAGCGCGATCTAATTCGACGCCAACGCCATCTATCGAGCGCGATGACAACTCTTGACAAAAATTAATATTAGATCACGCTATGATTTCGTTCCAAACCCCAACAATTCTTAAAAAATACTGTTGTTTCCGAGTTCGTCGAATTATGTGAACAACACAGCGTTTTATTTGCTATTACTATTTTTTTACTTACAAGTACTATACAGCTAAATGCACAAACATGGAGAAATCATAAACACCCATAATTGTAAAAAACCCTTTAGTCAGTATCTATTTAACCACCGGTTTAAAAGTTTATATAAATAAGGCCCTTATCTATACACCAAGATTCAAATCAATAAATACCGATTAAGTTTCCCAACTTACTCAATATTTAAACTTACAGAAGATTAAAAGTATTTCCAAGATACAAATTTTCACAACAAATAATTGAGATTTCTGCAAAATTGCGATTAATTAAAATAGCTTTCTATCTTCGAAGATTCACGCTTCGGAGTATTCAATATTATTTATTATTTTACTTAAAACGATTCTATATAATCTTGTTTAAATTAACTTTGAAAGAAGCTTACAGAATCAGTTTGATATTTATACGGTATCTATTTATACCTAATTCAAAATTATAAATAGCTTAGACTATAGTTATGTATAGGGTGGCCAACTTAGAGGTACACAACTTTTTTGCCGCCATTTTGTTTTGACGCCATATTTGACAGTTATTTGATAACAATTATTTCGTGTAGATACGGCTAATTCGATATGAAGCGTTTGTTGGTTGAACAACAACGGTTGTAGGAGTAATTGAACCCTACTTCTTTGAAGATGCTACGGGCGCTGCCCTAACAGTGAATAGAGATCGTTACCGTGAGATGATCAACAATTTTTTGTTACATCAAATGAATCAGTTGGGCTTAGAAAACATTTGATTCCAACAAGATGGGGCCACATGTCATACGGCCAGAGACACAGAAATATTGAAAATAATGTTTTCAAGTCAATTATTGATTGGCCCCCAAGATCACCGGATTTGACTGCTCCTGACTTTTTTTCTGTGGGGCTATCTAAAGGGACGTGTCTATGCTAACAAGCCGAGAAATATTCAACATTTAAATCAGAATATTCGAGACGCAGTCAGTTGGATAGCGCCGGAAATGTGCGAAAATGTGATGAGCAACGCGATAAAAAGAGCTCACATTTTTTGCGCTGCTAGAGGTGGACATTTGGCAGATGTTATTTTCCATACGTAATTGCCAAGCCTAAATATAATATTTTTGAAACAATACCTAGTAATTTCCATTTTATGTAAAAGAAAATTTATAAAATAAGTTGTATACCCCTTAACTGGCCACCCTATACTTGGCTAAGATGTGGTGTATTTGTTTATTCATGAAAAATTGAACCGTATGGTCTATATGACAAACTTGGAAATTATTTTCTTTTCCTTATGATTCCTTAGAAAAATTTACCCCTAATCTGATTATTTAATCTATGCGGACCCATCTTATTAAATAGACCTGTATATGGAAAGTTAACTTTGACGCCAGACGCTGTTGTACACACTAATCCTTCTTCACTGACATCTTTGATGAATTTGCAATCAACAGCTACCACCTCCCCTCTTTACCCATATCACTTCAAACGATCCCACGAAAGCCGCCAAATAAAAATAAAAACTTCACCCGCAAAGTTCCAAAAGAGACAGAATTACACAGAATCATTCATAATGAAACAATGAACAAGCCGAAGGAAATTAAGTTTCCAACAGTAGATGTGAAAGACAGAAAACGTTCAGTATAATTGCCGTGCGGTTAACTGAGGCCGTCCGGTATTACACGAACAATGAGAGCGGCGACTGAAGTGACCATTTTGTTTCGCGTTTGGGAGTTTGAAATATTAACGCATTTTTCCGTGGAGTGACGGGTTGTGATCTGTCATTTTTTTGTGAGTGATGGTGACGTTATTTTTGTTTCAACGTGCTTTAATTTTCTCATTAAAGTAGCTTATGACACCTTAAGATAGTGTAGCTTTGTATCAGGTGAAAGAATAATTGTAAATGGATTAGTAGGTACTTCCAGAGATCAATATAACCAACATAGTATAGCCAAACTTATGGAACAATGGGCAGGGCACATTGCTCGCAGAATGGATGGCCCATGTGGCCGAAAAGTTCTGGAGTGGCGACCGCGAACCAGAAGACATTGCGTTGGAAGGCCTCCCGCTAGAAAGCCTTCCGCTGACCTGGTGAAGGTTACGGGGATCCGCTGGATGCGAGTCATACTGGCCCGGTCAATTAGACGACATTTGGGTCAGGCCTATGTCCAGCAGTAACGTCTTTCAGCTGAAATGATGATTATGATGATGTTGAACATGGTATAAAAAACAAGCAAGTTTAGATAAAGGAAAATATGTTATGATGAAAACGTTTTTTATTTTTTTCATTTATGATGGGTTTGCTCTTGACTCTAGTCTAGGTCAGAGGTGACAGAGACAAAGTCGACGATGGAGTTAGCTTACCCAGAAGAAGCCTGTTAACTCTAACTTTGAAGAGGTTTGGGTTGTATGCGTTCGGAAACACATACGCAGGCAGTGAGTTCCACTGTCAACTTGTACAAAATAGCTTTCAAGTTTGTGTTTATATGAAATCTGAATTCTTTTGTATTTGTATATTTCACCTTTGCCTTGATGAGACGAAAAATCAGAAACTGCTCTACAATGCTCACAAAAACAAAACAACTGAGCCTAAACTTTCACTGCTTTGCACGGATTTTATCTTTTACTCGCAACAAGGAACTGTCATTGAGGTAGGTTGCGATACTTACGTGATTTGGCAGGCATGTTATAATCACTATGTTCTGCGTATTCGCCTTACGACACTCATAGGAATAAACTTTTTGAGCCAGTGAAGGCTTATGTTACGAGGTTGCACAACACTATCCTCTAGGTATTTGCAAATTTTCAACAAACTGCTCGTTGTTATGTCTATTCACTGGTTATGGCCATTAAGTTTATTTTTTTGCTCAGCTAAAGACTGGAACTGTTTACCAGCGTCGTGAGTTTTCTACAATCCATCAGCCATTAATCAGCTTCTAATCAAGAGTGTACAGGAATTACCTGAGCAAGCTCGTTCTATAGTAGATCTCATCTATGGCTTTCCTTCAGGAGTGTTCGAGATAAAGCGCTGGCACATTGTAAAAAAAAAAACATATTCAGCAAAGGTCAGCGGTCTAGATCGAATTTCAGTTATTTTTATTTATGTTTTAATAAATTGTCCCACGGTAGGGCAAAGGCATCCATAATATCTTCTATCCATTTTCCAGGTTTTGGGTAAGAGTGGACGAGTCCTGTGTAGGGGTTCAAATCGTCCCTCCATCTTTACCTGGGTCTGCCGCGACGTCGCTGTACATTTTCCGAGCAAATTTAAGTTCGATGATTTAATTTTTAAATTCTTTTAAAAATTACTTTTTAACATTAAATATCAGATAAGATTACAGATTTCCAAACGATGGTAACCCTATCGTTGACGTTTACTCACTGAATACAGAGTTGGAGACGAGATAAAAATGGTAACAGTATACAACGGTAATAATAGGCATCGTTTTAAATCAGGGATGTTTTTCTACGGCGATGTGAGGGTGCTTTATTTTGCTGTAGGTACAAAAAATATATATTTGAAGTAGGTATCAATGTGTAAAGCCTCTTGAGATTATAACTTAACTGCATTGGACAGTATATTTTAATAACTTGCTGTTTATGATCGAGATATTGAAGATGGAGATAGAATAATAAAAGACTAGTCTATTGGGTACGATTTCCGTATTATATTTGTATGGTGCTACTTAATAGATATGAAACACAGTGTAAAGTTTATTTATTTAATTCATTAATTATTATAACACCTTTACAGAAACATCCAAGGCGATGTTATAACATACATATAAAACATTAAAATACAATACATCAATAATTGTTACAATAAGACATACTAAAACATTAATCATTATTTAAATGGTCAGACCTTTTTCAATTACATTTTGCGCTACTTTGACGAATCTCGGCAGGTTTTGGCAAAATATATCTTCCGATAACGTTACAGCGTTTATCAAAGTTGGAAAAGAAGTCATTGTCTTATAATAATAACAGCTGATATTTTAAAGTCGAAATCTAGACAAATATGCGTAGGTAGGTATTTTAATTAAATGAACAAGTATTTTGTCTTTATTATAAACGGAGCCAAAACCGTTTAAACAGAAACCACATAATTAAACATAATATTTATTTTTATTAGCTACTATCAGAAACATGCACCCTTTAGCATTTTTTCTAAAATGTTTTTCAAAGCCGCTAGCGTTTTAAAGTCTGCAGATCACAAAAAATAACAAAGAATAATGGGGTGACCGCAGACATGCCATAAATATGTTGGTATAACGTTGTGAATAATTTAACCAGGGTTGGGCCTAAGTAAATGTTGTTCCTCGTGTATGGGAGGTTCCGTCACAACCTGTAAGTTATCGCACGAACGCGTGTTTGAGTTCCTTAATACATGTACCTCCATTATTGACTTTGATTTGGTGCGGGAGTTAATTTCGTTACAATGTCCCACTTGTATTGACTGTAGGAGAACTATTTGATCAGTGTAACTAGGCATAGTTTGAGGTGCTAGTTTCCTAATTTGAGGGGCTGTTGCGGAATGACGCTTGGTTAAACTTCTCTATTCGCTGTTTGATAGTATTGTTTGGGTGAGAAAGTAAAGAAGCGTTAGTGGATTTCAACGTGAAGACAGCAAGATTCTGTATGTGGTTTGCTGACATACAAGATGGGGTTTTTAGGGTTCCGAAGTTAACGAGGAACCCTTATAGTTTCGCTATGTCCGTCTGTCCGTCCGCAGCTTAGCTCTGAGACTCTTAGTACCAGAAAGCTATAATTTGGCATGGATAGGCATATTAATCATTCCGACAAAGTGGTAAAATAAAACCTTGAAAAAATATTTTTTTACCTTCTTTAGACGTAAAGTGGGGATGCTTTTTTTCTCGTCTATCCCATGGCGTTGGGTATCTTTGGATAGGCCATTCAAAAATATTACGGGTCTGTTAAAACCATTTTTTGATTCAGAGATCCGTTTGCGTAAAATTAAGTTTAAATTGCAATTTTTTGTTAAAAAGTGTCCAGTGTCCCTGCCAGCGAAATGCTTGCTTTTGGCTATGTGAAAAAAACCGCGGCAGTAGTATATATTACGAAATTAAAAGGAAAACTATCACAGCTAAGTAGGCTTTACGCGTTTACGAGTAATAGTCGATCAACTTTTAATATGTACTTGAATCAGAACAAATATTGTACGAATGCCATTGAAAAATTACTTAAATAACATAGTTAGTTGTGTAAAACAGATAGTAAATATATGCTTATGAACCATGTAAAAATATACAAAAATAAAATCATAACATCCTTGATAGTAATTGTTTCTAAATAAATAATATTTAAGCTCGAATAACGCATTGGAGTGAGCGGAGTCGTTGGCAGTACCGGTCCGTACGGCGCATGCGCGCGAGGGACAGTTGGGTAAGATCCCACCGCACTATTCTCAAACCACTGCAACTCCTGAAAGCCAGAATAAACAGAGGCGACCACCAGAAAAGCGCTGAGGCAATGAAGCTCGAAGAAGTCCCGGAGAATGAATTTACAACAAGAACAAGGAGCGTGCCGGCGAGGATCCAGGAAGGAACCATACCATTCCCCATGGCTCTAACGCGCGCTCGTATCAACTCCTTTCCCAATTGACGTCCTTCATATAGATTATTTATTGCAGCTCATCGTTGGTTGTTTGCTTCTGTAATTGAATAATTCGATGTTACTTTTTGGAAGTTGAGTAGCTTTTTTGAAAATACTCATACTAAACATTTATTTTCGGTTTGTAAATATTTGGAGATTTTAACGAAGACCATTTCGGTAACGGCAATACTGCAGTATTCAAATTATTAAGACGCTGGTTATAAACCTTTATTACAAACGTTTACCTCTACCCGCGATGGTACTCAAATCAATAATTTTTTTTCGAACTACACTTGTGATGTTGAATTTTATAACTCCTTTTTCAGATACCATCTTCCTATGTGGGGTTTTTAGACGTTGTGAGCCGTTTTAATGTTCATGTAACAAGAAAAAAACCTCTTCTTGGTCCGCATTATTATGCAACTACGGAACCCTATTACTGCGCGTAGCCCGACACACTCTTGGCCGGTTTTATTGTTTCTATTGTTACCATAAATAAATAAATAAAATTGATGTGTCTGTATGTACTATCAAAACAACGTTTTATTGAATGCATGTGAAAATATATACAGTACTAATAACAAATACGAAATTTTTAAGACTTTTGTCTGTCTGACTGGATTGATTTTTACGGTACTTTCACTGGTAGTTGGCTGATGTTGTAAGGAGTAGCATAGGCTGCTTTTTATCCCGAAAAACAATCACAGCTCCTGTCGGAATATTCAATAAAATATACGAGTTTGACGCGGGCGAAGTCGCGGGCAACAGCTCGAACAGAATTAATTCCTATGCCCTTTTCACTAAAACAAGTTGAACCTAAAATTAATGTCTACATTAAAAGCACGTAGTTGGATTTTAACTGCGATTCCAACAATGCAAGAAACGGGTATCAGAGTCTTAAAATATGTTTCACTGAAGTATTCAAAGCATCTGAATCATATATGCAGTTATTGGCGCTGAATCAAATGAAACTAGCTATTCATAATAAACAGTGTTCATTAACAATGCGTGTACGTTCAATAATTCACACCTAAAACCAGATTTATTGTCATCGCGGTACACTAACCATATTTTCTATTATTCAAATGCAGGAAACGGATATGTTGCAGTTTATAAATTACAAAGCAACATAACATTCCACAGCCACAATGTCTGATTCATGTTATGAATTTATTCTACGCATAATTAATTTGGTTGGAATATATTAAAATTATTGTAATACGTCACTAAATGGCTTTGCGCGTTTAATTCATTCGCACGATCTTCTTTGTAAATGCTTTGAAGCTAGACAAAGCATTATTTATTTCTGAGTGCGAAAAGACAAAGACACCTATGTGCGCATAATTCAAACGATATGTTATGGTACCTTACTAATTATTTACATTTATCTTTTATTATTTTGAAATGATCTGCTATTAATCTCGATGTTACCTTATGGAAAGCAATAGATTAGGACAACAGAGATTCAGGCAGGGTTCTACACTTTTGCTATGAGTGAATAAGGAATGTGGAGGACAAGCACAGAGGACAAATAGATCAAATGAGTTGAAAGGGAGATGGCGGGAAGAAAATATTTTTACGACATAATTATAATAATTGCAGTCTCATCACCATCATCAGCCTATTAATGTTCCCACTGCTGGGATATAGGCTTTCTCTCTGTGAGAGATGGAATTGACATTAATCCACCACGCTGGCCCAGCGCGGTTTGGTTGTTGTCACAAGTCTTAAAATTTTTGGTTCTAGTACATGCCGGTTTCGTCACGATGTTTTCCTTCACCGTTTTTAAAGCAGTGGTGATGAAATAATTTACACAAAGTAATGCGCCTGCCCGAGACCATCACCAACGGAGAGCTGTTGGAGCAATGCCACGGAGCAAGATCGACCGCCAGATCAAGCGTCGCAAGTGGAGTTGGATTGGCCACTCGCTGCTTAGGGATTCTGATCATATACCAAAGCAAGCGCTGGATTGGAATCCCCAAGGCGTGAAAGCGTGGCCGTCCCCGTCAAACCTGGCGTCGCACCGTGTTGGCGGGAGCGACGAGCATCGGTATGACGTGGAGTGAGGTGAAGCGTGAAGCTCGGGACCGATCGCGATGGAGGAATACTGTGGACGCCCTTTGCCTCATCCAGGAGACGTAGGACATTAAGTCAAGTCAAGTAAGTCAATGCACCTGCCTGCGTTCAAAACCACGAACTACAACACGTAAGTCGGGGCTGTTACCACTGGGCCACGACTGCAGTCTAATGTTACGCTGATCATTCTTCGAGTTTAATCCGAAAATAAAATCAAAAACTGTTCAGTCAATCAATACCTACATATAAAGTCTTGTGAAATGAATATAATACTTACAGACAGACTGTTCCAAGAAGATATAACGGCTAAAGCTGTACTATACTCGATATTGGTATGTCTTTCAAGACGGTGTTCAGTTCATACCTGTACAAAACCTGGACATCTGTTATCGTAGAAATATGCTTCTGTTAAATGCTTTGTTGTACACTGAGTATAAAACCAACTATGAATTATAGCTACTCTAGAAGCCTAAAGTTCCTGAGTTACTGAGTTTGCAATGAAATAAAATCAATAATTTAATTAATAATAAAAATTTATTTTATAAAATAAAATAAATTAATCTTAAAATTTAATCGCTTCTGCCAGCGGCTTCACCCGCGTGAATGTAGAAAGTTATCCCAAGGGAACAAATTTCCGGGATAAAAAGTATCCTATGTGCTATTCCAGACTTTATCTATCTCTGTGACAGATTTCATCCAGATCCGTACTGTACTGTTACTGTGTACTGTTTTTGCGTGAAAGATTAACAAACATACAAACACACTCAATAACTTTCGCCTATATAATGTTACTGTGATATTGCATGTTAAGTTGCTTATGCTCATATTAGGTATTACTTATATTATGCTGCTTGTAAGCCAACGAGTTGTTTCTATACATTTCTTCTTCAAATAAGATGAATCGATTGACGTAAGAATCATCAAAATCGGCTAACGCGTTTAGTCTCTAGAACGCCACATAGGAACAAACATACATACATAGACTGATAAACACATTACCCTCCTTCGACAGTCGGTTAAAAACAGAATAGTGCATATTTTAGGATGATAATGCATAATTCATAATATCCATGAAGGTTGATTAATAAGGCGCCACAATTTAAACCAACAGTGCCATCTTTTGTGATCGAACTTGATGTTTTGTTTACTGAATTTCTCAATAACTATTTGATATTCTTGGTTCTTGCTTTATTTCAGAAACAGATTTCTGTTATCCTGTTAAATAAGTTTTAAATTATCTCCCGCATGTTAAATCACTGGTACATTACATGAAATAATACTACAAGAACTACATTATCGATAACTATAGCAAAAAAGTTTCAACGCAATCCAATTTAGAAAACACACTGAAACTGTTCAAATATTCAAAGAAAATATTATCACAGTACAAGTGCGAACTGCCGGCAGTTAGAATTGAGGTCTCGAAATTAAATCTTCTCAATCTCTCAAATGTATGACCATCGTATTATTTGAACATTATACGTACATACAAAACTACCGAGATCCTGGTGGTAAGAAGTGCACCTCAGAGCCTTCGTTTCGGTTCAAAAACAATAACATTTACATTCTTATAAAGGGTTCACAACCAATAACCGTTTCGTGAAATTGCTGGCGTTTTTAGGGTACCGCTCGTAAAACCGCTGGACGATTTCCCGTAGCAGATCCATAGTATGTTGGGGTCGACTTCCAGTCAAATATGTTTCAGCTGAATATCAGTACCTATTTAACAATTGCAAGATAACACAATACCAATAAGTAATAAATACCTACTGGTTTATTGACATGCAAACATTAATCATAAAATGTTATTTAATGTACAAATGTATATACCGCTTCCAAAATTCTTAAAGTGCAGACTGAAATTGTTTTGTATCTTCTAGATAAGCGTGCTTCATCGTCGACCATTTCATCGCTTACCATTAGGTGAGAACTATCTCAACAAGTCGCACCAGTCAACCACTTATCAATAATAAAAAAGTATTATTCTGAGCAACAACTTTGTAATTTTTCTAATAAAATCACATCATTGCGATTCAATCTATTTTATTATCAGACTGCTTTGAACATTATAAGTAACTATCCATTCATTTCAGTACATAATATTGTTAAGTTTGTGCGGAACCCTCGGTTCGAAGGTCAGGATCTTACCAAATGTTTTTTTAATCTGTTATTACAAGGAACCCCTTACGTAACTGCCTTTGGTCTGTGCTAAAAATTGGGTTTTTTTGTATGCATGCACCTTTACATACAAACGAACTATTTATGAATGATTTCCTTCCTTGGAATTGATTGTGTTGGAAACACGGTTCCATTACAATTTAGGAACACGGATATTGTAATTATTATTCTGAGCAACAACATTTTAATTTTTCTAATAAAATCATTTCAATGCGATTCAATCTATTTTATTATCAGACTACTTCGAACAATTTAAGTAGGTATCCATTCATTTCAGTACATCATATTGTTAAGTTTGTGCGGAACCCTCGGTTTGAAGGTCAGGATCTTACCAAATGATTTTTTAATCTGTTATTACAAGGAACCCCTTACGTAACTGCCTTTGGTAACTGCGCTAAAAATTGCGTGTTTTTGGTATGCATGCACCTTTACATACAAATGAACTATTTATGAATGATTTCCTTCCTTGGAACTTATTTTGTTGAAAACATTTCGATTTTATGTTCCATTACAATTTAGGAACATGGATATTGTATTTTAAAAGCAGCATCCTAATTGCGTTACACACTTTGTGTCAAAATTCTAAGCATGGAGGACGGAGGAAATTCCTAATCCTAATATTTCATAATCTTTAAAACATTCTTCTCCTCGATAACATAAATAACGTAATAAACGATGGCGAATTGTCAAAATGAAAGTCATTTTCATTTAACGTGGGCTTCGCAATTACGCCACTGGTAATGTAGAAGGATACCAGGTGTGCTTGGGCAGATAGGAATTTATTTACAAAACAGCAAAGAACAGACTGTGTGGTAAATTCACAAAGTAAACTTAATATAAAACACAACCATTAAGCTGGGAACAAATTATCGGACGCGGCTGACGGACGCGACTTACAGCCGCGACTGATATGTGTGCACAGTTTCGGACGTGGCTTGCGGACGTGTCCGAGCGCTTTTTCCATGGACAATATATCTTATTCAATGAAGATTATGTTTACGTAGAAACATGTCGAGTAGTGAATAATTGCGTCCTCACTGGACGCAATTTTCTGCTGCAAACACACTCGATAAGTTTTTCTTCAATTTTTTATTTATAAACTCACGCGCACGTGCGAGATATCGCGTATTCTGAGTTGTTCTGACGCAGGCCAGATCTCTATCGGACGTCCAAACGCCTAAGAATCACGTCTGCGACTTACATCCGATAGTTTGCACAATGTAATGTACATTCATCACCCAGATACTCTATAAGTCGCGGCTGTCAGTCGCGTCCGTCAGCCACGTCCGATAATTTGTTCCCAGCTTTAGCTTTGAAGGTGAAAACTCGACAGCCACAAAAAGTACTCTGTCACTACTACTGACGTATCCAATCAACAACTTATATTCTGCGCATGTGCCATTGGTTGTTAATTAAGAACAAAATTAAATATGGATTATTCTGTTCGGCCAAGAACTTAAATGAAGTCTCAGAAATCAAACCTCGTTCCAACAGGTAATCCAATCGCGTTGCAAGAGATAGACAAAAACTGAACAGTTTATTTATAACAACCTAATCACCAAAATTCGGAGAACCAATACTAAACAAGATATCGAGGTAGGTTACTCTAACTACCTTACCATTTTGCAAAAAAATAAACCATGATCATCCTTAAGCAACAAAACAAACAATTTCACAGTCGTAACATTTCATAACAAAAATAAAAATACCCAAAAAGTGATAACAGGAGACTTGGAGCAATTAAAGCTGTACAGCCGTATATTAAAAAACGGAAAAGCGTAAAACAAACGGCAGAAAAGGCAACGGCATTTGTACAATAAAAACAAACTGGCCTGTGAAAATAGGATTCTGGGGCGTTCCCAGTAATACAGTTTGCTTTTGACTCGCTGTTGATTTCGGATTTTACATTATCTACCTTCTGTGATGAGGGGAAGTGGTGTTACAAAAGCTTGCATCAGAACAAAGGCCTACTTGTTGATTTGACGTATTATTTTTATTCACTCGCAGGTTCCGTTTTTCTGCCACATTCATCCGTTACCTTATCGTTTTTACCGAGCAGCTATTTATAAACGTGTTTATAAAAATAAACTGACGTATGTTTTGATAAGTTCTTCTAGCAGTTTTGATAAAATGAGGCGTCCATTTTTATTTTTTAACACCGCTCAAGAATAATCTCAAGAAGATTTGTTGCAATATTTATAGCTACGTGTCTGGAAAATTCTCAACTGACAGTGAACAATTATAAGTCGCACTAAAAGGTTTGGGAATGCATTTACTAAAGAGTGCAGTTTTCTGCCAGATTCTGTATTTCCTAATTATATTATTTTCCTATTTTCAAGTCAAGAGTAAGTAGGTTACTTCTAGGTAAGCGTACTTCATCGTGGACCACATGATCTTAACATCAGGTGAGATAGTCGTTAAACGCGAGCCTATCAATAATAAAAAGAAACGAAATCGCCCCAATGCGTAGTAAGAAAGAACCCGGTAGTCGAGTCTTACTGATCGTGCACACAATCCATATTGCACGCCATTTACCTAATCAATTGTATGACAATAATCGGATCTTGCTTCCCAAATGTAAATAATAATCATAACATTAACGAAAAAACTGTCTAAATAAACTTTCGGATTATTATCCGGTTTGACGTCATCAAACCACACGAGCGAAATATCCAACAGTCCGGAACCTTTACTCGAATCATTTTCGAAGTAATTTCTTTTTACATTCTTTTTTATCTTTTCGAGCGCGTATTTAATTGCCATCACTACTCCTTCAGAAAGCGGTTATGGTCCATTTAGTTAAATCGTAACTGCTTTATTCGCTGCTCTTGAGTTTTGTAACAACAAAGGGTTCTTGAGATAAAACAAATAAATTGTTCCCGGAGGCTAACTCGAGAAATGAGCGTTTTTTACAGATGAATTTGCTTTGCTTCCGAAAAATTGGTTTTCAACTGAGATAACTTTATTTTTATACACATACATTTTCCTTTACTGAAATTCTATTAACGTTCTAAACTATTGTATTGCCATTCGATTTATACAGTTCAATAATCTTTATATATAAAAATCAATTGTTGTTTGTTAGTCTCGCTATGACTCAAAAACGGCTTGACTGATATGAAAAATTCTTTCTTTTGTTTGCAAGAATACGGGGAAGGATAACAAACAAAAACGAAATTGGTAGGGTAGGTAAGTAGGTATAATAGGGTAGGTAGGTAGGTTAAGTAGGTAGGATAGGTAAGATAGACTAGGGTAGGTAGGTAGGGTAGATAGCTAGGGTAAGTAAGGTAGATATGTAAGTAGGTAGCCAGTTGACGGGAGCAAAGCCGTGGTAGCTAGTAATAGTGAAGTTACTTTTATATATCGTAACAAAGAAACTACGGCCCCATTCGGTTTATTAGGCACATGAATCTTTTTTACAAAAGTAGCTTAAGAAAATCTAACACACTCTAAAGAAAGAAAACTAAATCCGAATTTATCTAGATACTAAATTCATCGTTTTCTTCTTTTATTTTATAATCCAATTTCGCTCATCTCACAGTATAATGCAATCCTAAAGTCATAAAGTTTGATTTAAACTCTGCTTATGCAAAGTTGGGGCTTGAAACGATAAACGACAAGTTTCTTGGGGGAACTTTGGAGTTTTTAGTAAAATCGGTATGAATTATCTTATATTTGCAGATTTATTTGCTTATTTTACTAGTTTTCTTATTCTTATAAAACTGCCTTCTTACACTTCCTTAGTTTACATACACACATATATATTAACCATACACACATACACACCACCACTACACACATTTAAGTGCGTATGGTTTCATTTTTGAAACATTTTTCAACATTCAATTATATTGAAAATTAACAATACAACTTTGGAAACAATGCAATATGGTTCTATGGTACTGATTTGATGTTGGAACCTTAAGCTAGCCATAGCAACTTCTCAACAAAACAAGATAGCATCATCATCTTAAAGCACTTTATTAACAAGTGTTAAACTAGATGGTGCCCAGGATCTCATAATAGACCATAGTTTAAAAGCATATGCAGAGTGTAAGTGTTTGCTTCTAAAGTTAGGTCATACAAAACACATTAGCCACAGAAAGAAACCGCTTGCCGGCAGTCTGCCCGACTGTCGGTGACGGGAAATGACAATAGAACAGTTGGAAAGAGGTTGTGCAGTTGACCTATTTCCATTCGATCTCCGATGGATTTGTTAGCCAATTTATCGAACCAACAAAATCTATCCACTGCGGTCTCTTTTGAAATGAGCGAAAGTTTTGACTTCATTTCTTTCGTAAAATTTATTATAGTTACGATTACAAAAAATATTATTAACGTTATGGGCCGTATTTAATAAAACAATGGAACTTATTTGACCATAAGAGTTTGACAAAAGTTGACCTGTCTCAAAAATGTGACAAAAATGACTGTCACATTTTTGAGACAGGTGCTGTTTAATAATAAACAGAATTAATGAAAGAAACGAATAAAGGACGAATACTGCTAGACCGTGCGGCGTCCGCATCCCAGACACGCTCTCGACGGAACGCCTCGGACGCCGCATTTCATAGTTTGGGACTGTATACCCAAAATAGGCTTTCTTTTAAACATTTTTAGCCAAATCTATTGAAGATGTGGCAGCGGAAAAAAGATATGTTAATCTTGATCATATTTCTGAAAACTTCATTGTGGCCGAAACACGTATAAGCATAAAAATCTCGATACAATTGAACGGCAAAGTCTCGTATGACACTAGTCAGATTACCTATTTTAGTGATATTTATTTTCGTAGCAATAAGGTGGCATTCATGGGCAAAATAACAGTTAACGGTCTGATGTCATGTCAGATGCTTACCGCCAGTTTGAAATAAGAACTTGTGTGGTAATGTTTTTCCAAAAACCATCGGAAGAGTCCATTTGGTTAAAATGTACTCTGTGATTTGTGATGTGAGCCTCTGTGTTCGGCCTTGTGTGTTTAATTTTCAAATACTTTTCGCTCCAATTTAAGTTTGCCGCTAAGCTATCGATGACAGTGGGCGTGGCTTAGAACTTCAGATGACGATTATCAACTGTTCTACTTCAGCCCCTTAAACCGCATCATATAAAATGTTCGTGAAGTTTTAAATCCATGCCTCGTCCGTGCCCTGCACGGGGCTCGGCCGCCACGGTCTAGCATACATCCTTTATATTGTAGGATTGTCAGATTTTCACCTGGCGCCTGGTTGGATTGAGGCCATAGGCCATAAAAGTGACATATTTCCATCAACAAAAACTTTGCCATAGCGATTGGAAAATAGTCTAACGCCAGCTCCACACGTTGGCCCCAACGTAGATCCCAACGACACTCGTCCAACGTGGGGATCTAGAAAATTGCTTTGGCGCCAACATTGGGGCGAGCGTCGGTTGTTGGCCGGAGCGTGTCGGTTTTATCAAAGGAATCTGTGCCAATGTTCACAATCCGTCCACACGTTGGTGATTTGCTCAGTCCTGATGCTTCACGGATCGAGTGTTTCCGTGTTTTTTGATGTGTCGTCATCCACCATCTTCTTTGACGTAGTTTTTTTCTTTTTATTCAGTAACAAATATAAATTATAATATGCACTCAGTACTTTAAAAGCGCTTACAGCAATTTCCGTATGGGATATCTTCACATTGGCTCTTTCGAGACAGAACTAGTTTACTAGCCAACGTGTGTACGCCTCACCAATTAACTGACCAACGTTGGTACGAGCGCTGGGACCAACGTGAGGAGCCGGGGATAAATGTAGGCATCGAAATTTCACGTGATCAGTCCCTTAAATATTGGCATTTCAACCATGCATCGTCATCACTGAATGAGACTTTGTCTAGAGCCCCTGGTCTTATAACTAAAACAGCGCCAATCTAAAATTCCGTGAAAACCTCGCATGTTTTCAGACCTCACATGAGCACATCCTACCTTCGTCCAGCAAAATCTAATAAATAATATACGAGTTTAAAAAATGAAACGTGGAGGAGAATCTCGTGGCGCATAAATATTGCATGAAGTGTTCCGTGGACAACTATTGGACAGTAAACGCTGTTTTATGGGATAACATTTATTGTTTTACCGAGCTAAGCCAAGATGGTTCTTTATTCCAAACCTATTGTTTATTGAGCTTGGAGAATAGATTTATTTTTGCTCTCACAATGTTATTATTCGATAAATTATTTATAGAGACGTTGTTGGTTTTGGGGTTATGATGAAAAATGGTGCAAAGGTTTAGTTTATTATTAAGAACAAAATGCTATATATGTGGATAACACAGAGTTGTTTTATTTACTTTTAGTACCTTCTTACCCATATTTTATTGAGTTGTCTGAAAAAGTTAGTAAAAATGTAGCACCTGAGAAAAATAATATGAGTAAATAGTCTGAGAATGCGTAAAAATTACTAATGCAGTTTACCATTTTTGCTAGAGGTATAGGCAAATCTATCAAAGCTTTTATGACCATATCGCCCGCAAACCTGGTGACCACCTACTGAAGGTGGTCACTGGCAAAATCGAGGGCAAACGGCCTAGAGGTTGAACTCCTTTACGCTGGTCAGACCAAATCCGAATCTCGATGAACATCAAAGCATCAGAAGCCGTGAATGTTGCTGAAAGTAGGAGTAAGTGGGGGAGCATATCCCGAGTATTGGGGAATCAACGCAAGAAGGAGGATTAAAGCTGTCAAGTTTATATTTGAATAACCAAGGAGATTTTTTTTAAACCATGCTGTGGTCATGACACCAATAATGGAGAATCGACACAAGAAGGAGGATCAAAGCTGTCAAGTTTATATTTGAATAATCAAGGAGAATTTTTTTAAATCATGCTGTGGTCATAACCCCAATATTGGAGAATCGACGCAAGAAGGAGGATCAAAGCTGTCAAGTTTATATTTGAATAATCTAGAAGAAAAAAATTATACCATGGTGTGGTCACGACCCCTAATACTGGGGAATCGGCGGCGGCGCAAGAAAGAGGTTCAAAGCTGTCAAGTTTATATTGGCATTAAAACTTTTTTATATTTTATTTTTCACAATCTACAACTCTATCACTAATAAAAGCTAACGAACCAACGTCATTGCAAGTATATAAATATATTTTGCTAACATCTACTGAAATGTAGCTCTAGTTTTGCTTTGTGAAGAAACTGAAATATACATAACATACACGTGTGCTAAAAAATTCACATTTTTGTGTTCAACGATTGTTAAATCTAAATATTATTTCACTTGTTTTTATCTTCTCAAAATAAAGGTAAGTATATAAAGGTAGATATCTCTACAAACGCCAGAATAATGTGTGTATTTCTTCCGTTTAAAATTTCAGTAATTACAAGAAGGCATTCGAATTTCACTACAACGTGTATAATTTTCGAACAAAAACGAAAATAAAGGTCTATTTAATATTAAATTTCGTATATAAATCCCTGGGATTATCCATGCCTACATTCAGAACTTTCTCAAGAGGATATATAATACTGGTAAATGATTTTATAGACCAGTCTTTAAGCCTTAGGACTCCAAAAGCTGGGTTAATGCTTATTTACGATCCTGTTTAGAGGGTATTTCATTGGAAGTTCTAAACATCACAGAACTTGTCAAGATTATTAGTTGAACTGTGCTTTGATATATAAATTAGATAGTGAATGGTTTTATTTAAATTGACATAGCCTTATTTGACGGAAGTGACTTGTTTTTTGTAAGGGTCAGATGGTATTAAGGGATAATAAAATTTTATTTGCCTGAAATAGCACAAAAAAGACTGAAAAGAAGATCGTAAATATAATGTTTATTTATGTTACATAATCGCGTTGATTATGATTTCGATTTGCTATCTGCTCATATATCTGCAGTGATTTTTTTGTCTTGAGAAGACTTCAAAAGGGCCTGGACCTTTGGGAAAAAGATCAGGGAGTGTGGCATTTTTACCTCACTAAAATCACCCCGGTGATCACAATCGGCACAAGGAAGGGGACCCCATTAACTCTTAAAATACCAACACGGAACCAACTCTGTGCAACGCCTGTTAGGGCCCTGGAGAGACTGCGAGGCGTCTCCCCTGAGCCTCGCTGTGCACGGTAGCACTTGACCACTGTGCCACCGGTTTACCTGGAGTCACATGCTGGGTTGACAGAGTCCCCAATCAAGCCGCACGTGACCCAGGAGTCTCGTCTGCCCATGATGCAGACCGGGTTATGGTGTTTTAGGCGTCGAGGTGGTTGCCTCCACAATGCCTTTTTCTCCGAGTGGGATCAGCCCTCTCACAATCCCACTCAGCGGCCTCCTTCTGGACCATAACTGTCTCGCAAAAAGAGGCCATTTATCTCCAGTTTTCTGTCTCTGTCAGCATAGCCCTCACTATTGGCAGAGACTGTGGCAATTTGCCGTGTCCAATCGCCTAATCCTAGCTTGTAGGAGATGCGATCCCCTCTTTCCAGCCAGGCTTCGAAGTGCGCCAGGACTGCCGCTCGCGCCACCGCTTGAGCGCCTGTCACCGTTCCTGCCGCCTCAGCCTTAGCAGTGATTTCTGTCACGCTATTGCACACGCGATCATAGACCCGCGCGTCCATATCCGCCAGTATGTCCAGCGGTGGACATGTGCCAGGAGTGTTGCCACCTCAAAGGATGCCGTTCGGTATCCTCGTGCGATTCGTATGGCCACTAGTGGAGAGTGCAGGCTATTGATTTTATTCCTGCCGCGTCGGAGACCTGACAGCCTGTTTATGGATCACATGATACCTGTATAGAGGCAGCGAACTTCTTCTTTGTATGTAGTGACTAGTTACTGTCAGGCTGTATCATTCCATTGCTAAACAAAGGCTGGCACGGTCCATTTTTGGTTATTAGTTTAACCAGCTAAAGTGTCTGCCATTTTTATAAAATAACAAAACTAAACAAGGCAACCCGAAGACCTTAGCAAAGCTCATGACAACGCAACCAGCAATGTACACAACTTATATTTGTCTAAATTGTACTTCTACAGGGGAATTTCTAAAACGTCTGATATACCGTTTCGCTGTGGGTCCCAATTTGTGTCTCGTTGTCAAGTAGGACATAAAACACTGGCCGTGTGTACAATGTGCTTTGTTCCGTTTTCGCTCTAGTTCCTAAAGATTTGTAGCTGTTTTAAGGAATAAAATGCTTTTGAATAAAAGGTAAGGAATGTATGAAATGCTGTAGGTGGATTTTGATTAAAGTTCTGGGATTCTTGCTGTGCCAAGGCAAGGTTTTTGCTAGTATTTATGTCATAGCATTCTTTTATCATCAGAAATAAATGTTTTTTTTTTTTTTTATCTTTTACCAACAGCTTAACTGGATATTAAATTTATTTGTAGGAAATAAGAATTAAAAGTGTTGAAAATGAAAACTCTACATTCGCAGCAGTCAGTTTGTATCCCACAACCATTTTCAATTTGAAACAACAAACAATACAGCGGTCCAAGAATTAATCCGAAATTTAAAAATAAAAATGATGGATTCCACCATTACTTCACACCGCATATTATTCCCAAAAGTCTACGTGTGCAACTGACGTGACACTCAGTGTACATAACCATTATTTTTTCACAGCCCATCACTGACAGAACAAAATAAAATTAAACATCTATTTTTAATTTCAACTCAACCCCTATAATCTTAAGGCTCAGATTATTCAGGATGCCACCAATGTTATTAATATTGTGCGGTACCTAATGGATCGTACATTTTTTGCGCTTGAATATTTTATTACGTATTTCGGAATATTTAAGAAAAACATTTTTTAGTGATGAATAATGGATCATCAGTGCTACTATGTAATCAATTAATTCATGGATTGATTTGATGCTTCTTGTTACAATATTTTGAAAGAATTCTCAGAATCAATTTATTCTTACAAAGAAATGAAACTATGTATTTTTTATCAATCCAAGAATTTTCATTTATTTATTTTCAGTGTCTGGACATTATTATTGTTATGGTAACGAACATTTCACTATGTTGATATTAGATTTTTTTTTTGAATTTTCCAAACGTTTCAAAGCTATCGCACTGAGGGAAAATAAAGAAACTTAGAAGAGATGTGTGATAAGGAAAGTTTATTCTTATTTTGTTAAGCTTGAAATACTTGTATTTTGTCAAATTCAAAGGTAATTCGAAAACACTTATTTATTTATTACGAACTTTTACCCGCGGCTTCGCTCGCAGTGAAGCCATTCAATTTTTTTTTTTTTAATAAACGGTATCCTATGTTACTTCTAATATCTCCAAGAATATATGTACAAAGTTTCATGATGATCGGTTCAGAAGTTTTTGCATGAAAGCGTAACACAACAAACTTACATTCACATTTATAATAATAGTATGATTACACACAATGCACCTCTTACAAAACAAAAGACGAAAGAAAAAAAAAAAGAACAAAACCTATAAACGCAAAGCATTGCGTTCAGCTGCGCAATAGAGGGGGAAAGAGGTGTAAGTCTGAATCTCCTGGAAAACTGGCCCCCCGGGCTTTGGATTGATGACCCCGATGCCTCAGGTGATCCACGGATAAATTGCCACAGTGCCCAGCCAACGGTTTTTGCTTTATGACTCGCTGTTTTGGGAAATATTATGGCGGCTCTGTGTTTGATCTGATACAGTTGGTAGTGTTGGTACGGTCAGTAACGAAAGTTGGTGGCTACCATATTTTTACATTCTATCTAAAAGTTATTTGATACACTGCTTTTTGGGCTCTCATTATGTAGGCAATAGTCTGTGTTCTTTAATAATATTTAAGTTTTGATTAAAAATATATTGTTGTTTAAATCATATGGCACAACAAGTTTTAGGAAAAGTTAAGCTTTACAGTGTTATATCTCTCTTGTACAGTCTACACCAGGGTCACCAAATACTTTCATTTGGGGTCCATTTTATTAAATAATATGACCGTCTCGGTTCGTAGGAGGAAAAGCCACCTACCTACAAGTGACGCCGTAACGTCCTCCCCGCGTCCTTTTCGGCGTCACGTCTATATATTTTGTTAAAATTGAAATAAGAAACTTAAATATTTAGGTAAATAAAAAGGTATATCAACAATATAAATTTTCATTTCATTTTTGATGATAATATTTATTAATATATGAAAATAAAGTCCAGCAGCCGCATTGCGTAAGTGAATACGGCAACGCAAAGAGTTTAACCGCTATCCAATCGACCAATCACATGCAAGAATGACGCGATGTGGATTTCCGTCTGTGTGATTGGTCAATTTGGTCGATTGTATAGCGGTCAAACTCTTTGCGTTGCCGTATTCACTTACGCAATGCGGCTGCTGGTCTACACATTTCTAAATGAGAACGAGCACCTAGACGCACCGCAGGAGCCACACGCGCCGCAGTCATCGCATTTTATAAATCTTCTTATGAAATCGTATGCAGGCTTGCGCGCCGTACGACCCGCATTTCAGTGAAATGATGTAGGTATACGGATTCCACCAGCACGTGCGGAGGACGTCATCAGATTCGGCGCGTTCGATGCTTGTGCGAGTGCGGTGCGGGTGGCGCGGAGACGTCATCCGTATCCGTATAGAAAATATTTATGTAATAACCTTACAGAAGTGGATACGATGAGTGCGGCGCGTTCGGCATGGATTGCGCGAGGCCTTGAGAAAATGAGATGTCTGCGGCGTGTGCGGCTCATACGGTACGTCTAGCTGCGCGGTCACCTTAAAGCTCGGTATGTCATATTTTAACAAGCAAGAAATTATGAAAATGTAATTCATTTTATTAGTATACGATTAGTTCCAACTAAGATTGATTGATTTGATTCGGTGTGATTAGTACCTACTGAGAGCTATGACCTTTACCTTTAGGCTGCTTAAAAAACTCTGCTTACAGTAGGTACGTCAGTGATGTATAAGCTGACATCAAAAGGTTTTAAAAAGGTGCTTTGTCCATCTTGGAGCAGTGAACGAATTGAGTTAGAAGGCATTGCATTGACCTGGATGCCCACGGAACGAGACGGTTTTTTTTTAACATTATTGCAGATATGAGCAGAATTTTCATTGCAAAATAGATATTTTAAACTATTGAATGATCACTTAAATTAAAAACAATATATTAGTAGCGGATAAATACATAATTATGAATGATGCAATATAATAGACTGTTGTTATTTTTTGCGGTTGAATATTTTATTACGTATTTCGGAATAATTAAGAAAAACCATTTTTAGTGATGATCATCATCATTGCTACTATGTAGTTTATTAATTCATGGATTGATTTGATGTTTATTTTTTCAATATTTGGAAAGAGTTCTCAGATTCAATTGGTTCTTACTAAGAAATTAAATTATGTCATATTTTTCTGTTTTATTTTGTCACCGTTTCACATTTATATACGAGACCATGTTTTATTTTGAACATGTTCGAATTTTATGCTACATTTAAAACTTGTAGAACATTTTCCCAGCCGACTTGTTAAATTTTTATCCCAATATCGTCAGTTTGTTATTAATAACTTCGACACTTTTTATATAATACATTGATTAATAATAAATACTGTTTTCACATAATAAAAAGCTGTGAAGCAGGTTTTCACTGAGTTTAAACTCAATAGGTATTAAACATATTTGCGCTTTTATGGGAATTTATTACTTTTATAGATTTATTTTATACTAGCTGTTACCCGCGACTTCGTCCGCGTCAATATCGTATTTTTTTTCCTACAGAAACTGTGAATTTTGCCGGGGTTGAATTAGCTTATGTTACTCCTTATAATATAACCAGTAAACGTCACGTCAAAATCCGTCCAGCCGTTTGGATTGCGTATTTGTTATTAATAGAGTATAAACTTTCACATGAATTCAATAAAACGTTATTTTATATTACTTATAGTTACCTCAATTTCATTTATTTGTAAAGATTTTATTATATTCCGCCACTCTAAAGGTGTATGTCTCCTTATTATTATACTTCCTTCTATTATAAATAATTATGAATGAAAAAAAATATTATTAATTTATTTTATTTTTATGTTCATAACATTCCATTCACTTTTTAAATCTCCAAGGAAGATGGTTGACAAGCTCTACGGTACCGATACATACAGCATATAGAAGAAAATATCAAAAGTACACAAATTAAATGCATTTTATTTGATCTTTGAAATTAATTTCACTGCAAAAGTAAAGTTTAAAGTTCACAACAAAGGTTCACTGTCTGGTATACGCTGGTATTTTGCACGTAGGTACCTACAGGTATATTAAAGTTATATTGGATGAACTTTTCACTAAAGCGAAATAGCGTGGTGTTTGTTGTGTTATGTAGTCTTGATGAAAGAGTTCAATTACTGATTGTTTCATTAACTTTAGTTAAACTAGTATAATCAAAAGTTGTTTGATGTATATGTGTTGTTGTTGTGTTGTAGTGGTGTTGTGGGTGTTTGTGTTGTTGTTGTATTGTAATACGCCCACTCTCTATGAGAGTTTACAGAAATAATAGAGCGATACTTTATAGTTACTTGTTAGAATGTAACATTAAGGTTTTACACCCTTTTCAAAATACTTTCGCAGCATAATTTCAAGGTATTCTGACCAGCAAATCTGTTCTCGCAACTACAATGGGGAGCCATGGAGTGCGGTCGTCGAGGTCGAAATCGGCTGGATTGCATCATCGTCATCTAGTGATGATTTTATTTCAGGTAATTTATTTATTTAATGAACGCACACACACACACAAATATGATAACAATTTGAAGGCGTTCTTATTCTTGACAACGCGAGATTTTTTCGGAATAAAATTCATTCGATCATTTAACTCATGCGTTGAGCCTTAGAACAATAAAAAAAACTCACCCTATAAAGCAAGGTGTGTTAAACTACCCAACACCACTCTTAATGACTAACGACGCTTGCGATTTGTGTGTGAAAATAGACAGCTGATACACATACAGCTTTATTTTTTATTTGCTAGAATAGGGTTGAATCTATCGACGCTAGGGTAATATGAGAACATAATTATTAGGTAGGCAGAAATAACTATAAATTACTTTTTATTTTAAATTGTTTTATTTCTAGTACCTCGTTACATTTTATATTCCTTTTATAAGATTTAATGTAAACTTAAAAAAATATTATTCAGAGGTGAAATCTAATAAAGATTAAGAAAAATATTTCACTATGCTTATTAAATACGGTTTGAACCGAGTAAAGCCGCAGAAAAAATCTAGTTTTAATAAAGTTAAAAAACCTACATTTGAAATTTTTCGCCACTAAAACGTGTAATAAAAAATAATAGTAATTTATGCAACGGTCATATAATAGGGGATATTAAAACACGAGTGTTAAAACATTCGTGTGTTTTAATATCCCCTAATTATATGCCGTTGCATATACTAACATAAATACTGCACATACACACACACTCACACACATACACCCTCACACACATACACCCTCACACTCACACTTTCACTCAAATCACCTTGTTTTTGATTATGTACCTACTCGTATTAGTACAGGTTAATAGAAATGTTTTGTTTTTGAAGGAGCGGAGTCTCCTAATACAGGCATCTGTTGCTCAAAAGGAGCTTTAATCTCAAATAAGTTGTACAAATATGGTTATAAAATAAACATTTTTTTTTTATCTTCTCTCATACAGTTGAAATAAAACAAAACTGGAAACGGAACAAATTTGTGGTATGGCGGGCAATATAGATTCTCATTGCGCACGACTACGCAAAGCGTGCATCCACAGACAATCAAATATATTTTTTTATATTAATTCCTCAGTCAATGAACCCAGACATTCCAATATATTAAAAAGTAAAAGTGTGCTATACAAATCAAAAACAATATTTTATGATGCAGTTGTTTAAAAATCGAAGGAAAAAAAAATTCTAACTATATATTTCCACTTGCATTCATACAATATTTACATAGTAAATAACGCTCAATCTTTTTGAGGCAAGATTATGTGCGCTATCGATCCAGGTTTACAGTTACTCGCTCACAGTTTATCTGGTAGTGGACCCACACGTAGGCCCCTCCCTCATTCTAGATTTTTCAACGGTAAAGTAGATTTTCAAGATGTTTTTTATTTGTCGAGATTTTTTGTTTTCCATTTTTTTTGCTATTTCCTTAGGTAATTTATTCAGAATGTTTGGAAGAGCATACGTCCAGATCCTTTTACCGTAATCATTTTCGGAAGCTTATACAGAGGCATGTACAACAGGTTACGACCATATTGTTTTTACAGTAATCAGAGGCAACAGTAAATTTAATTTTATCAAATACATTTAAGAATTTACAATATTGGAATTTCTTTTCATAATCGGGTTTATATTTGAGTTTAATTTTATATGGTGCCACTATCTTTAATAATCGTATTTGTATATTATATATTTTTTGGAGGTAAGTTTTATAAGTTCTTCTATAACTGTTTATAACACAATTGATAACAGAATAAATGTTGCACTGTAATGGTTTTTCTTTTTAAATTTAACCTATCCATGAAAAAAAAAAAGAAAATGAAAAATAAAACGACTTCAAATGCCAGCGCATTGCACGACTTTTTTGGATAAATCATTTACTGTACAGGCTACTCGTCTATGGAATGCATTGCCAGATCCAATCAAACGTGCTCAATCATTGCCTGTGTTCAAAAGACTTGTAAAGGAACATTATCTGTCGCTGTCTTCTTCTTAGCTTGTCAATTTCAAACAGAACTGTCATTATCAACAGATTGTCGTCATTTTTTGTATTTTTTTTATTTGCCTTTATGTTAAGTGGGTATGTATGTATGTATCTATTACATAGCTTATGTATTTATCTGTGTATCTATTGCAGTATATCATTTTAGCACTGTTATTGTTACCGCCCCATTTCATGTCCAAGCAATTACTGTCCATACCAGGTTGCCTGGCAGAAATCGCGGTATGCGATAAGGCCGACCATTGTATGTGTACTCGTATAAGACTTAAGTTTCTTTTTATTAATGTATTTTACGGTGTACAATAAAACATATAATAATAAGTAGGTACGTGCTTATAAAATATTTTTGAATTTATATTTGGAACATTATGTTGTAAGTATAGATAAATATTATTATAGATAGGATCGTGCTTGACCACTATCGCACCCTCGTAAATATTTAATTAATCCATACTGCGTCCCTCTTCATACAGCCAACGTCAGCGCAACACGATAAGAAAATAATAAGGGTTATGAATAAACGCAATGTATCCTAAAAGAGGTTCCTTGAAGTAAATATGGAAGCTCGTTAAATTTGTTAAAATACCGTGAAATATCGCGCTACGTCGGACACTCTGGGGACTCAACGCGAGATTTATCAGTCTCTTTATATTTTTCTAATACTTTCCTAAGGGGATTTGCATCTTGAATGTGCCACGGTTGAGCGGGTTTCGTTATAAAATGTAATATTAAAATATGCCTATGGGGCACTTTCGATGTGATGGAATTCGGCGAAGGTTCAGAGGAGGTCAAGCTATGACCTTTTTCGTTGTTATGATAACATACTTTGATAAAAGGGGTCGTATCTGTTTTTGGTAGAGCAGCTTCTGCTTTTCAGCTCCTGGTTAAAATGTCCTTTGAAATCAGTTTATGGAAGAATGATATTGTATTATTAATATGATTTATTGAACAGACAACTACTGTGTTCCAATGGTTAGTAACAGCTTATCATCTAATGGTTGGTAAACTGAAAACTAGGCGACAGTATAAAAGTATACATAATTAATAATTCAATTTAATTATGCTTGGCTACGGTAGATCCCAAAGAAAAGCGAATACCTACCTAAATATATTTTCTAATAGTTTTTATCGATTGATATTGCAAACGTTTTGTATCGAATCTCTTTCTACAATCGTTAACGCCTTCTATTTGTATGGACTGACCACGTGACTTAACGTTCAGATGTGTCATTCCCATACATTGAGTCGTTTTCTACTAGATTGTAGATTGTCAACGTGACGACAGGCGCTGGTTTTGATAAGAACGAAAATGAGTCTCTCGCGTCAAACATGTCGCTTACGAAATCCTTTTAAACAGCTTATTAAAATAATAAGTTATTTTAAGCGAATTCGTAAAACAGATCTAACGAGCTCGTTTTGGCGATCCAACTTTGAGGGCAACATGTCAGAAAAGTACTTTCAAAAGGATGAAAGAAGGTACTAAACAAAGTACGGACGTGTACAGAATTCGCGTTAGCACGTTTTACAATTTGTTACATCGCTTAAATTGTAATAAAGCTTCAGAGTAACACATACGTTTGATAAAAATTTGTATGTAACTGTACGACACTGAACAAAAGAAACTCAACCTAAGTGAGAAACGATAGAGTTCAGAATTGTAGATGAGTAAAATCTGATTTAAGACACTAGTTTATTCACAAATGTGCCGTGTGAGGTTTATAGAAAGAGGTGTTCTGTGAATCCCGGATGGATACAGTTCGTATTCTATTTACCTTAACAGATGCCATCATTATTCCTTAAGCATTCCTTACGACAGTGCGTCGTGTGGAATGAAATTGACAAATTCAGAGGGAACCCGAATGCCTCGTTGCTTCTCATGTGTACCTTTGATAATATTTTATGAATAGTGTTTGTTTTTCAATTTGTCGGGTCGAACAAACGCACTTACTTTTATCCTCGCTCTTTTTCACTTCAAATGTGAACTGAATTCTAAATGGTATCAACAAGTGTGTTGGAAATATCGAGAAAGTAGTTATTGATGTGCGATAAAATGTTTTATAACTCTCTCAATAGATTCTGTCATAGCTATAATTTATAGTTATCTCCTAGCTGGACGATGAAAGGGTTTCTGAATTCCCGGTAACATTCTTCCTTTTCTACGTACTTGTTGGATTATTTGCCCAATCCAATAGTTTGTAGGCTCATTTATGTATTTTTTGTATTAGAAAAAGAAATTGTAAAACTACAGTTGCGAACACTTTTGTACATCTCACACAAAACAAAACAACAACAAATAGTTAACAGTAAACATCTGTTAACAGTTCTTGTGAACAGACGTTTATCAATATTTGTCAGTTAATTTTTTTTTTTTCTGAAGGTAGTAAATAGTTTAAGTATGACCATTTGTGTAGGAATTGTAGTTGTAAAATTGCCGCAAAAGACAAAGATATTTTTTATTTCAACTAGGCCGTCAACTTTTGAACGTTACATTAAAATTTACAAGGAATAAAAAAAATATTCTACCGTGCATTTGAAAAGTAGCTTGTTATGGAGTAGAACGCACAAAAAACTCCATAACGAATAATTTAAAAAAAAATACAATACTTAGATATTTAGGTACCGTACTTTGTAAGATATTACTAGTAGTATGTAAGCTGTACTAAGATACTGCGAGTAATTACGCTGGGTTGTGGGACGCAGATAACGATAAGTATGTTTTGTACGATTTTTAAAGATTACTCCTAAACGAGAATTGATGTAAAACAGACCTTTGTTCATCCATAAAAATCTTATTCAATTATACAAATTCCTTGCCCTGTGATTTCTTTACCTGTATCTTAACATCCCGATATTATATATAAGAATATGTGTACCTTACTATCTAGGCACTTACTCTTTCCTTTCTTGATTTTCGTGTCCATCCGTCCATCTATCTGTCACATTCTCTGTTACAAAGAATAGAGACTGACTATCGAACAGGTTCTTTGAAAGTGTTATGTGATTGAAATCGGAAAGATGAAATGGACATAGAAACATTGCGTTTTGACTTTTGTCTTTCGACTGACGTATGGACGGTCTCACCGACTATTGTTGTCACAAAAGACGGCTCTCGGCAGGTATAAATTCTTTCTTTCATCAATGGTTTAATTTATTAATGAATATTCTCTCAAAATATTACTACGATGTAAAATTCACGACTACGTCACGTTTGAACGATCATAAATTCAAATTTCATAAAGTCATATTAATGGTTATTGGGTCCTTTTGTCCGTTCGTTTAATCAATATTTCAGTTTATTACTTTTGAATATTATAGAAGGTGCCTACGGAAAGTAAGTTGTTCGTGTATTAATGTAACAAAATGGGGCTGTTGGTAATGTTTTCATTTTCCTTCATTTGTAATTATGTTAGAGGTCAAAGCTTTCATGATTAAGGTTAATATACCGACACCTTCCTTGTAAAATAAAATGGCCGAGAGTGGTGTTGAAAACCGTCCCAAAATATTAAGTTTTTTGTACCGTGAGTTTATTTTAAATAAAGTTATATTTTGTATAAAAAAAAACTTATAGCTCTTTGAAGTCAAATCCTTGCAAAGACTTAAATATTGACGCAAACAATAACGTTGAATATAAAATTTGCAGCAGTTTCAACAGTTAGTACGAGTCTTCATGAAAGAAAAACAGAAAAATACGCGGTAGGAATTCGGATCCCCAGCCTGTAAAAATGCCATTAGTCCTCAGTGTAATTGCATTTACAATTAAATATGTAATTAATGAGGCAGTCTGAACAATTAATTAGAGTTCTCTATAGCATTGGAGGAATAAACGCCCCACGAAACGGCGCTCGCCTGCTTTTAATAGTCCCAGTCTTCGGGCTGTGTTTAATTACTTATGTACTGTCTATGTAAATATGTTACTGTACAACTGAATAATTTATTTGTATGTTGTTATTAAGTATTTAAGGATTTTGTGAGGAGAGACGGAGACAGTTTTAGAAACAATTTCTCAAGGCTAAATCTGCTACATGTAAATGGGTGTATAATTAGGTACGTAATATATTCCTGCAACACTGTGCATACTTAGAAATAGAACATGTAATTTATTTAGTATCTAATTGTTAGCAATACTGTTAGCTATCTTGAATCAAAACATTCCTAGTTTTATTATATGACAAAGCTATATCATTAATCACACTTTGTACTTAGGTATTTCATCATTTTAGCCAAAGTATGGCCACCACTGGGTTAGGCCTTTCGCAAAAGTCACCATGCTTTTCAAATCCACTGTATTTATTTATTTATTTAATACTTCATGCACACAAATGTACTGAGGTGGACTTAATCCCTTAGGCATTTTCTACCAGTCGACCTTTGGGTGATGCAGAGAAAATATTGGTAGGTGCAATATTTTGAGTTAAGCGAATCGAGTTTATTTAAAAGTTATACCTATACTACAAATACTAAACTGATACAACAAATACTAAAAATATCTTCTTAAATAATAAACTGAATACATAAATATACCTAAACAATAAGTAGTAATAGATAAATAATTGAAAAACATTACATTTATTATTAACATACTACGCTATGACGATACTACTGCCAATTTCTTAAAATATGCTCGCGAACTTTAACTTTGAATATTAATCGGTTGGTTGCCATCCTGATTGTCTGGGGGAGCGCATTCCACAGAGAAATAGACTGAACGAAGAAAGAACACTGTACTCCTCTCCAGAGCATTTGTCCATCTCGTTGGAGGCCTTCTAACGATGCGCTACTCCAGAACCTTACGGCCCCATCGACAATTTTGCAAAACAGTTTTGCATGCCACCACTTAAGCCTGGCAACTTCAGAAAAGTGCGGCAAACATAAATAGAGAGTGTGAGCTAGTCCATTCACTAAACTATTATCACCTTTTCTATTTGCTACACAAATTATTCAAAGCGCCTAAGAGAATTCATGTAAAACAAATTATTTAACTAGGTACTTAGATATTATTATATCAGTATCAAGTATGTATCTACCTTTTTTATTACTGATAATTGCCCGTTTAATATCAAATCCATTCTTATCTTCAATATCAATTAATGAATCATATAACGACTCTAATTCCATTCCAATCTATACCTCAATACTAATAAATTAGTAGACTCTTGTAACCAAAACCGAACACAATATTCTGCGTAGACCGAACAAACGAACCATTTAAGATAGGACGCAAATTAAGCCATTGATGTGGTTGCGTAAATAATATTGTACTACATACAGTACATTTCGTACATACTACATATTACCTACTGTGCGAACTGCGACTATATTAGTTCATAAAGTACATGAGAATCAACAACGTACTGTGTGTAACATATTGAGATGTAATGTGACTATTTTGAAATTAATTTACAGGTGTTATTATTGACTGTGCGAAGCTCGAAGCTGGCAAGAAACTGTGGCATAACTTAGTCAGATGGGGGTACTCCAATCAGCCACACCGTGACTGCGGAACCACCCCACCGACGATGCCCTACCTCCTATTCTGCTCCTTATGTAAAAACAACTGCACCATGCAAGACCTTTGTGAGGCCAGCTCTAAGGCTATCGACCTGGCTGACTACTCGTCGAAGAAAATTTATTATACAGAAGAAATCATCGACGCAAAGAAGAAGAAGAATTATTGAATGTATAACTATATGCTGTACGTATTAAATGAAATCATATTCAGAATACAATTGCGGAGAAGTATTTTTCTACAGACTCTAGCAAATTGACTAGTTATAAACCAAATGTCATCCAAAGACTTAATAGTAGGATACAACAAAAAATATGATCATCAGCCGAAAGACATCCACTATGGGACATATACCTCTTCCAAGGGTTGCCACATTGATCGGTCCTGTGTTTCATTCAGCGGCCTCCCACCTCTGGATGAAACCGCCAGGCATATCAATTCACCTTGTGACTGGTAAAAATTTAAAAATCTTAAAAACTTATTCATGAAAAATGTCTATGAGTGCTACGACGTAGCACGACGTAGCTCTCGTAGCACCGTAGAGACGCGGTTCTACGCTCGACGTAGTAATTCTGACTTTTAGTCAAGCAAACTATTTCTTCAAAAAAATTACTGATATAAAAATGTACGTACCTCAAAATCCATTTTCTTTGAATAATAGAATCTCCAAGGAACCGCTGGGCAAATATGTGAAAAAAGGTTATTTGAGATTTTCTATAACAATCTAATAATATGAGGAGGACCGCCAACGCGTGCTACATTCCCAATGTTATTCGTCCTTCAAAGTTAAGTTAATGTTAGGGTAGGTTCGATATTTGTATTCAATGTGTTTAGGTGCCTTTTGATAACTCAGACGGTATACAAATAAACTTTATTTTTTTACTTTCATCCAAAGGTAAGTTTTTATTTTTGTATTGCAAAATACTACTTGTAAAAATGGGTGTGAAAGAATGGAGTGAGTCAATAAGTAACTAATATTAAGTTACCTATATATGATGAAAAATCGTAATCATTAACTAAAGTATGTATTGCAAATTATCGAACATATTCTATTAATCTGTCAATATTCATTTGGAAATTCTTGTTTTGGGTGCTTTGTTTTTCTAATCCGTACGTATTGTTTGTTATTATGCGTTGTTTAAGAATTGAACCTAGGGTCACGCGATCTTTTCTTTTAGATAATTATGAGTACTGTTAGAAAAGAAAGAAAGAAAAACGATTATTTGCGCCAGGCACGTTGCATACCATAAAAAAAACAAAGGAAAAACTTAAATACTAATACAGTGTATGCGTCACAACCACGCAAAATGGTCTTCGCTCAGCATAATGCTGGGACTCGCGTGCGAGACAGAGCAAAAGCGCCAGTTTTCAGCGATAGCCGGTTTCGACTTGGTGACGCCAAACCAATGAAACCTTGAGGTGATATATACCCCCCTAATGTTAACGCAGTACTGGCCGTGCGCCCGCTCGGAACCAAAATATAAATATTGAACCTTCTTTTGAACAGTTTTGTTGGCAAAATATTATTTGATTTACATATGCTATTTCAGTTATGAAGAAATTCCAGCCATTAGTACTTAGTACTTATTTATATACATTAGTACTTATATGAGTATTAAATATTAGTGGTAACAGACATAATAAATATTATACTTTATTAAAATCGGTGGGTAGGATTGTAAAAGTTAATTGTGGCTTAACTTTTTTATTCGGGTATTAAATTATAAGTGTCGCCTTCATCATTCCATTATTTACTGCGAATAAATAACTTGTCCATCAAAAACGACAAATCTTTCCCCAACATAGCGCCGGATACATCAATTTGTCACAAAATGAAAGAAGAGCGCGAAGCAAACTTAGGGACGCAGTTTATCAGGGTAACGACCTTTTTCAAATCTCCTTTAGGTGACGCTCGGTTCATTTATTATTTTTTCTTTCTTATCCATTTCAACTCGATCACATGTTACGTATTACTCAGCGTCGCTTTAAAACGTTATCGTTCTGTCTCGTGTGAAAAATGACTATTTGTCAACTCGAAAGTTCGATGGAATTCTTAACGAGTTAATGGAAAGTTCTTTCAGGAAAACAATCGTGCAAACAAAGGGAACGCTGTGATTTTATCGTGTATCGTTATCTACTGGAGTTGAAATTAATTGTTTTGTTGAAGTAATTTAATTACGATGAGTGAATGCTACTTCTTTGAAGAAAGTAGTATGAACTATAGAAAGCAGTATTTAAAGTAGTAGGTAAGCTTATCCAACCTAAATTAAATTTATGAAATGTTTTTTTATTAATAATGCCTCTTTGATCTAAAGCAGCGTCCTCATTGGGACCATTCTTTCGTGAGCATTTGTAAACAAGCAATCATAGAGGAGCAACAAATTCTTCCTAGCGAGCCGAGCATTCACTTTCGAGCAAAAGTATGAACGTTCCAATCGAACATTCCCTTGCGAGCTTGGAGCGTTCGAATACCTGTCGAATACGATCTCGTTAAATGTCATTAATATGATTGACTAAGCAGGTCACAAACACATAAGATTAAGGAACTGTTCCTTGCTTTACAAGTGGCCAGTAATATTCCTACATACAAACTCATTCATTTCATTATCTGAGTACTGGCTTTCGTGCGTTGTATTTGCGTGAACATTCGAATGCGAGCTGTTTCCGTGAAAATCGTTGCGACGTTCAAAGATCGCGCTTGCGTGTAAGCTTTGTAACGCTCGGCTCAACGTCCACACCACTCGAATATTCGACGTCGAATGCTCATTACACGTGAATGCTCTCAGTGAGGACGTTCCTTAGTAGTCGCAGGTCGCTACCGCTAAACATCAGGTCCTAGATACGACTCCCGGGATGGACATTGAATTTTTTCCCGTTTAAAAGTTGTCATTAGCTCCCTGGAGCCTGGATCTGTGCCCTGTTGATGATAAAAAGCTCGCCATATTTTTTTTTTCTGGATGGCCTTTGACTACTATCTCTCCTGTTGGTAAGCGATGATGTGGTCGACGGTGAAACAAGCTTGCCTAGAAATAAACTTTTCACTCTTGACTTAACATAGATTGTAGCTGTTGGTAAACGCAGTAAAAGTGACGGAACATAAACATAACTGCATACACGGTAATAAACAAAACTGAAATAATAATGGCTGTACTTCTTAGGCCTACGAGATATACAGACCATGACAGTGGAAAATACTCGATGACCTGTATTTTAAGGTGTTCAGTTATAACTCTTTTATGTCGCATAGCGCTATTCTGCATATTATATCACTACTGTCTTCTCGGTGCACTCGGTAAAAAATATAAAAAGTCCGCAGGACAATACGAACAAAACCAACGGTACTCCTCTCGTAAAAGAGAGCAAATTTTACAAGAAATGAGAATAATTCCAGCGGCTGCAACTAAAGATAGAAAATAATAAGCTATAACAAATAGGAAACGTCTGGGCACCGTGCAATATGGTACACTAGAGACCTACTACGGAGGTATGAATTCCTGGTGCCTACGTTGGTAATACCTTTATCTTTTCTTGAAACTGGATGAACGCTTTAGTTCGATTTAAAAAGCTTAGCAAGAAAGGAGATGGTCCAAATTGTAAGTACAGAAAACTTAAAAATCGATACAACTGTATTCGGATCGATTGCTAATAACGAGCGAACCCCAATACATGGGGTATCGGCTGAAAAAGCATGCATGAAAAATTATTATTTACTAAGGATTTGCTTCACTCTAGTACTAAAATCAGAGGTGTGCTTAGATCAAAATAATAAATAACAATTGAACGATCAAGAAAAATGAATAGAACGATCAAGCACTCGGGGTACTAGAGTTAAGAAAATCCTGAGTAGATAATGATTTTTCATGCATACTTTGTTAGCATATAGCACCGATACTCCATGAATTTGGAGTATGTGTCTTGAGTAGGGCTATTTCACTCGTTCTAAACAGTCGATTAACATACAATATTTTCATATTTGATTTCTGGGTCAGTTGTTATACCTCTCCTTTAGTTTGTATAAAGAAGTATGTTTAAGATATTAAAGAAGCATTTTTTTGTTCGCAGGAAAAGCGTTATTGGTGTTTTCCGTCTGGAATATCGTCAGTAGCAGTCCATTTTGATTTATACGCAGTGGATGGCGATGGGCTCGTTTATTGTCGTGACAATCTAAGAAGTCGGATTTGTCAGCTATTAAAATACTTAATAATAAATAAACTTGATGCTTACGAATGATACTCGTTGTTATAGTGTATGGGAAACAAAGTGATTAATGGGAAATAATTAACCGGGCGAAAAATATACTGAATGGGCGACTATTATACTAAGTAAGCAACTATTTATCCGGTTTGAGGAATACCTTTTAGGAGGTTTTTGTGAGCTGCAGTAATAATATTGTGACATACTATAAATGTATTTGGGGTTCTATTTTTTCTATATTAGCATATTATTCTTTTAAAAATAGCTAAACAACTCCAAGCGACTTCATCGTAAATGAAGGCGACATCGCTGTGCAGCGCGGGAATTCGGGTATAATTGTGTTTTCAACGAATTGGTACAAGAGCAAGCGGAGCGAGTTCGGAAGCTTAGGGCACCTCGACACGGACAGGTTAGGTTCGAACGAGATGACGGGAGCTGAAGTGAGCGAGCAAAGCGATCGAACTCAGCTCCCGTCATCTCGTTCGTGTTAGGTTACTTTAGACCCTGCGGACGGAAATAGGAGCCCCGCTGCGCGGGGCTCCGTCGACTATGTTGCCAAAGTACTAATTAAGTCGCTCTTTTAAACATTTGTATTCGCCCAGTGTTTGTCGCCCACTTAGTATTTCAGTAAGCCATATTCAGTATTTTGTACACCTTTAATTTGAATTTATTGTCGCTCGTTTAAATACTACCCGTGATTAATTAGGACTATGAATTTTATTTTCAATTTCTCACGTACAAAGTTATCGCGGCATGAAAAATGAGAAACGTCATCGGACTTCTTAGATTGTCAAGATTATAGTGTGTGTAAGGTACCTACATCCCTGTCAAAACCTTTGGGGAATAAAGTTGAGGAAAAATTTTAATGTTCTGAATGTTTTAGATGTATCAAGATTTTTTTTATCTGTTAACAATTTCACTTCCGCTCCGGTCACCGGTGACCGCAAACAATACATTTTCTATTGTATCTACTATCTGGCACTATTCGGGATACATAGACTTCATATGCGGTAGTAAAGCATAATATTTTGCAGTTTAGGGCGGTGATATAATTGTTGTTGTGTCATGTAAACGCGACTGCAGCGTAGTGCCTACGTCGTAGCATTAACCGTAACTGTAGTCACTTTTGTAATCGCTAAGCGGATAAAAAGTGATTCTCAAACAGACAAAAATGATCATGTTAAAATAATAAGACAACTCAACAGATTAAATTACAACTGTATTAAAACATTTTTACATATAAACTATGAGTCCCAGCTTAACTCAAAGGATTCTGACAAAATTATAATAATCTCTCGAAAGAAGCGTCGAGATTGAAAGTATGGATCAGACGGCATTAGCATTTATATTCAGATTCGAGGTAAAAGTTACTCATCATTGCTTAGTATTCTCTTTGGACTACACTCTGCAGAAATTCAGTATTTAAATCGTGGTATATATTTATGAATTATTATCAACTTCGCGGTGTTAGAAGATTAAAGGTATCAATCAATGTTTGGACAAGCTTCTGGGTTTATCACTTATTTGGAATAAATAAGCTGCCTTCCGTTCGTATCAAAATAATGTCGATGCTAGGATATCCATCCCTGCTTTTTCTGGTTTACGAGAATATATAGAGCATCAGTTACCGAGAAATGATGTCACTTACTCGTTTCTTTTGACACATTGAAATCGGGTACGGCTCAACGGTCGAGAAACTTGAATCAGGTCTGAAACAATATAAAATCAATTGTAATTTAAAATCTAATTACAACCGTTGAGCTCATAAGGAGTTGTTGGACATCTAAATGTATGCTCAATACTTCGCCACAGCACCGTTTTTAGCATTTTGTAAGCGCAAACTGTAATATGTGCACAAAACGCCTTTTTTGTGAAAATGTGATGACTTAAAATAATCAGCCTTTAAGAATAAAATCTGAATATAAATCTTATAGGTAGTAACCCGTAAAAAATTGTAACTTGCTTGCGGATACTAAAAACACAAATAAACAAAATTACATAATTTTCAAAATATTTAATTTTATTGTATAAATTTATAAAAATCCAGAAAACCATCGATCAGCTGTTTCCCCAACCACAGGAGTTCAGTATCATCCACTTTATTTTTCATTGCGACTCGTCTCACATCTGTAAGGGTCCGTCTCCTCCAATTTGGTCTACAATTAAACGTAAGCATTAATTACATTGGCCCCTACCCCCTCCGTTTCTGCCTTATTTCCCTTTTGCTTATTCAGCGGGAGATATCACGTTTTTATAATGGTTGCTGGAAGTGGCCACTAGCTTGAAGGTCAAATTAGTTTATTGAAATGATAAAATGTGATGCATTTTTTTTTTATGAACTGTTACAGGTTGGTTACTGCTGCAAGAAAAAACATCCGTTAACTAACCTAGTCCAATGTTACTCGGGCTCATCGCAACCAGTAAGTTGTTTTTTTAATGGTTCCATAACTCGAAAGGAAAAAACGGAACCCTTATAGGATCACTTTGTTGTCCGTCTGTCTGTCTGTCAAGACCCTTTTTTCAGGAACGCGTGGAGGTATCAAGCTGAAATTTATATCAAATACTCAAGTCTACTGTCCCTTAAATCTGTAAAAAAAAACTTCTTAAAAACAATAAACAAAACCTTTAGCATCAAATCATGTACAGACAATGACAGTGCTTTCCCGTTTTAATATTGAATGAGCGTACTTAGTACTCGCGCCAGTAACCAAGCCACATCCAGACAGTTAACTTCAAAGACAATGTTACGATTTTATTGTAGGCAATTTACGGTGCGATATACGCGTCCCTTTAACGCCTACCCTCGTATAATTTGGATTGTGGGACTAATAAGAAAGAAACAATGCTAATGAAATAATACCTATTAATGAAGTGTCTGCGTATTATTTTAATTAAAATTTCAATGTATTACGGTCAGACAAGTTATTGTAATAAAGGTAGGTGTTAGGCTTTATATTTGTACTTTTGTAATAAAATCAGTTGGGTCGAAAGTCGGTTTTAATATTTTAAACTGAAAACTTTTTATTAATAATTTTAAGTAAAAAAAAACACGGCATGGTTAATAGTACACTGGAGGCCAAAATTAATGAGCAAAACCTCTGAGCAGCAAAAAAATAAAATAATCCAAATTTTCCTAATTAATTACTGCAAAAATTCATCATCTGAGCACACAGTGTCCCTGTAATAAAACACCCATCCAATTACGTACTATCAAGACGACAATAATTCATATTTACATTATTCTTGTAAATAATCAAGTGACCTTTGGGTAGTCACAAATTATGCGCAGTTGGTAATAAATCAAGTCCCGTGGGTGCCACTAGCTCTGCTTAATTGTATTATTATTTATGGGCCTTATAGCAATATTGTCGTGTTTGCACAGTTTTGTGCAAACACTTCGCTGAACGCTTGTTTATTAGATTGGCGCTGGATTAAAATTAAATGGAGATGAACAATAATTCTTGGTTGTTTAATGGGATTTATGATTTAGGTTACGGAAAGATACAACAATGGCAGTTTTCACTAAAACTATGCTACCCCTACATAGCTAAATGAAAATGCTCTGTTTACGTTCTGAACTTGCGTTATTTATTTAGATATGTCTGTGGTCGCTTCTGTCTTTTCTGGAGTGACAAACGCGTACTCGAAGACACAGCGTTGGAAGACATCCTACAAGGTGGACTGATGACCAGGTGAGATGATTAGTCGGTTACGAGAAGCACATGACCGGTTAGTGTGGAAAGATTTGAGGAGGTCTATGTCCAGTAGTGGATGTCTTTGTGGTGTTAGTTGTCTTTATAAGTAAAAACGCGCAAAAAGCTTTATCAATTGCATACTTAAAACTTAATAAAACAATGCTGAACACCCTTGCTACTGTCAATCTATGGTTTGACTGTAGCATAGTCATGTTATAAAACAGTAGTCAACAGAATCAACCTTCTGTATAGTTTTCAATCACCAGTCTGTAGCAGAATTCAATTTTGCAACGATCATACCTACCTAAAATTCTTGCAGATTCAAGCACATTTTCAGTGACGGGGTCGCTGAATCTGGTCATTTCCTAAATGAAGAGCTGATTGCCCGAAAACACTTTAGTTTACAGAAAATCACAATCGACCAGGCAATCAATTTTTAGAGCTCTAGGTTTCTCAAAAATTAAAAGCGAACTTGTCGAGTTGGTTAGAAAAAAATTTGACACGTACCTATGACTAAAATGATAATTTCAATCAAAGAAAAATTTCAAGTTCATAAATAATTTTCATAACATTTCTTGACATGCAATTTAATAGTCAAATGGTGTATTAAAACTTATTAATGTTAGTTACGCCAGGGAAGCGGGGGATTTCATCAGGCGTGATATTGATATTTAATTTAATAAGTCTGGTACTCGAGGAAACACTCAAGGTGATGGGGAAATGCTCATATCTGTAACTATCTTCTATAAGGATGATTTTCATTGCAGAAGAGTGAGATTAAAATAAATATTATAAAAAATATTATTGCCGTGCTATGAGAAGCAAATTGATTAAGAATCTATTTACCCCACGCTAGAAGATAAGCGAATAGATATGTTAATAATATGGAATTATTTTGCTATTTGTGTGTGACACCCTCGTAAAGAGAAGATTTTTTTCCCCTGATATCATACTTAGTTATGAAAATATCTATAAAAGTTTACTTAGGACATTGTTGTTCCCTTCTGCGCTATTCCGGATTGGTACCAAGATCCAATTTCCAATTAGGTTAGACTTCTCTGTTTGCCTCGTCTTTATATCATCTTAGTAGAAAATTCTATCCAAGCTCCGGAACTGAAAAAAAAAACATGAAAAGAACTACCTTAAAATATGTTGAACCAGCTCTCATTTAACGCTACGTGCTTTCATATACAAAATTCCATAAATAAAACCGTTAAGAAACTACGGAACCCGTACACGGAAATGCATAAACGAGCAAAATAAGCGCAGAGCTTAGTATGCACACAGTTATGCTCAGTTGCCCGTATTCGCCTGCGGTTAAGATAAGGGGAGGTTGCGATGCCCGTTTCCTCTTCTGAACGTGTCTTTGCACTATCTAGAAATTTTGAAGTTGCAACTGCATGAAGCGAATAATAATCCGGCCAGCATCATTATTTTGTCGTTTGGAGTTTTTTTGTTCGTTTGATGTCGAGTATTGAGGTCTTTTACTGTGCAACCGCAGTCCTAGTTATAAATTAAGGCAATTCTGCTTCGCTCCTTATTTTCTTGCAAGAAATAGGTCACCTCTCTACGGAGTTGCTGAGCTAAAAACGGCGAAGACGAATTTCATTATTCAGTATTTTCTAAGAGTACTTCTAACATAATTAATCAATGTTAAAAAAGTACGTACAGAGTTTCCAGTCTATTGACAAGTACAATACGTAGTATTTTCTGCAAAAATATTAATTTGAAACAAAACGCCAAATTACATCAACGCAACTTTCTCGCAATTCATTTAGAACTGAAATAAATTACTTTGACTCAGACAAAGGGTTCCAAAGAAACCAGAGAAGAAAATCCTGCCACGTCTAAGTTAGTTTCAAAAAACCGATATCTAAGTCAGGCTCTATTCTGCCCGCACCCACGGCATTCAACCACAAACTTTATAAAACCTTTTAGTTTAAGTTTTGCAACGAAATTTCCTCTTCAGGCGTTACCCGATACACGTTAGCTTATCTATTATAATATAAAATAGAAATTATACGAAACTAGTTTTCGTGCAAGCCAGTGTACGTCAGATAAGCCCAGTACGGTACAAGTTTGAAGTCTCACTAACATTATACGGCAATTGGGAACAGAATTTACGAAGAAAATCAAATACTCGGAATCGTAAAGGTTTCAAGTAAGGTAAGTAAAGCTTTCCAAGTGACTCTCAAGTTGTACAAAGTCTGGGATTTTCTTTCATTGACTACAAATTGATGTTTATCTCAAATATATGTTATTGAACTTCGCAGGAAACTTCTGTTTGATTGAAATTTTTCAGACGGCAACAGGACTTGACCGATATATATATATATCTAATGTTTGAAGATCTTTTCTGAGAGATTTAATACGAGTTGCCTACTTATATTTGATCAGAATTCAATGATATTTTATCAATAATAAGAGACATGGTGGTGCTGCCAGTGTATGTTATACAGATATACAGAATCACTTCTTGCAACAAAGTTTGCCCAGAAATTTAAACATAGATCCTGTTCTTAAAACCACCCTTGTCTATTAGGCAAACACCATTCGAAAATTCAAATTACCGACCAACGAAAACAGGTCCAAAAGTTTCTCAAATAAGATACCCAATTTAGAGGAACCCCACTTAAAACTGTAAGGCTCGATAAAAAGGTCTGATTTCATTTAAACAGAATTTATTTTTATTAAAAGTCGATACTAGGTCGTATACTCCTGTTGTCCGGAGGAAAGCAATTTGAACGTAATCTTGTGGATTGGTAAAATTCAATTTGCTCGTTGCACTAGCAAAACAATAAGCTATACACCAAGTTTCGATACGGACTCCAGTATCGATATTCGATGAAAAAAGTTGTATCATTTGTGCAGAATTGTTGATTAAAAATGTTTATTTTAAATACGATACGGATGTGGTCGACTCGCGTCTATGGTAAGATAAATAATGATATTCAAAGGGGACAAACTATCAAGTCGGTATTGGTCACCCCATAAATGTGTCATTGTTGCAGAATAACCCTTCAAGTTACATATTCACAGATGTGGAATACTATTTTTGCAATACAAAAATGAAATTAAAAAAAACTAAATAGTTGAGTAACTGAGAAATATACAAAAAAATAATGTTGCTTTGTACATCAATGTTTGTTTTTGTAATTATAAAAAGTACTAAGCATCACGCACGCGTGAATGTTGAAAATTATTCCAAGGGGACATATTCCCGGGATAATAGTATTATATGTGCTATTTCAGTCTATAACCTATCTCCGAGCTAAATTTCATCAAGATCCGTTCAGTATTTTTTGCGTGAAAGTGTAACAAATATACAAACACACTTACACACTCACAAACTTTCGCCTTTATAATATTCGTGTGATTTCAAGTTTCAAGGATCTTAATTGGACTTAAAATAAACCAACTGAAATAAACAGAAACCTGGGTGTATGAGTAATCCAATGACAGAGGGGAGAGACTCGAACTCGATACCAATAACATAGTTACAAGATGTGCTACGAAGGAGAATGCGTCACCGAAAAGGCGGCCATGACATACAAACAGGTGTATAAGAAAGGACGTGTGATATCGCCTAGTTCTCTTCGTTACTTAGAGTTCAGGTTGTGGATTCATGATATATGCTTCGACAATTTGAAAGCGAGACAGAGTTTTAATCAGGCATTCAAATAACAATAATGTTCTAGAGTCTAGATTTCAGAAAAAAAAAAACACACACACAGGTTGTGTGCGTTTCACAAGCTATGGTGGTCCAGTTGTCACCGACGCTGAAGAACATCACAAGTTCATTGCCATCCAAGAAAATATACTGAAATAGGAATGGTACGTCCATTTGTCCATAAGAATATAAAAAGTCAGCAGAAATGGATTCAGTTAACAGAGACAAATTTTATACATGCTAAGATTTGAAAAGAACTTTTCATTCACCAAACCTAGTCATGTTTCATTTTCACCACTGAAAACCCAATTTTCATTAAAAACAAAGCAATATCGTACCCTCAAAACCTATTGATCGGCTTCACATCACTCAATCACAACAATATAATCGGAGTAAGTAAGTCCTCTGGTTCTATCCGTATCCGCATTATCCGCACTGGCGGGAGCGCTGCCGTCCTTAAGCTAAAATGGCACTATCTGAAATTTGACCGATTTTGGTTTTTTGATGCTATCGTTATCACCAAAAAACTTCTCATTTACCAAACCCAATCATGCTGCATTTCAACCTTTAGTAAGCCAATTTTAATTCAAAACAAAACAAAATCGGATCCCCAAAAACTATTGACCGACAACAAATCACTCAATCAAGTCCGCTGGCTATCCGTATCCGCATTATCCGCACTGGCGGGACTAATGCGCTGCCGTCCTAAAGATATAATGCCACTATCTGACAAAATCATAATATGTCGAGTTAGAGATAAAAAACCATCAAATTATTTAAAATCTATGCTGGTTATCAACTGTAAATTATATGCGCGAGTTTCTCTTGTCAAATATAGATCCAATTGCGCACTTTCTAATGGGAACATTGTTTATTTATATCAATGACGTTATGTCTTCAAAAAAAGGTTTGTAAACTTAGAATTTGGGGATCTTAACGACGTTTTTATTTTTATCGGAAATCCATTGATAGTAGAAGAATACTGTTTAGACAGATCGATAGAGAATGTTTGCTGATTACGATGGCTAATAAAATAGATGATCTAGTGGTCGCAAGTGCAACAGCTGAGCTTAGCGTCAACCCAAGAGAGGTCTTGGGTTCAATCACTTGGTCGGGCAATGTGTTAGCAGCCCAGAGTATGGGTTTGTACCCGATTGATGGCAGTAGGCTCGTCTCCTTTTACATGAGACTTACACATAACTAGTAAAATGTGGGTGCACTCCTCTGCCCAACCCTTCAGAGAACTCGGCGTTATATATGCAAAAAACTGAAATCGGCCAATTGTCAGATAGTGTCATTTTTGCTTACGAACAGCAGTGCGGATATTGGCCCTCAAATTATCCGTTGACCGCTTGTAATCCGTTCGACGCCACACGCCACGCACCAATGATTATTGGGAACGACGAGCTATTATTACTAATATAGTAGAAATGCGTTAGCATTGTGCCCAGTTTAATTGAGTTGTTAATTTAGTTAAATTGTACTTATCAGGGGCGATGGGCTGTATTTCATGATTCCTATCGGCTATCCTTTCTGGACATGGCGTTAATGGTAGTTATCTGTTATGCTCATATTTTTGACCTTATGGTATTATGTAAGTTTGTCAATTTACACGTTGTCACTGTCTTGTCTACAATAATCAGATTTAAAGTTAGATTAGAGTTAAACTTTCTCTAGTTATTGGACATGCATAAATGCCGCATGGGGCTTCTGTACAAAGTGCTAACACCGATATGTTTACTGGTTTGATGTTTTCATTACCATTTTATCACCCAATGACGATATTAAGGCTCTACATCCGCTTTAGTGCCGGCTAAGTAAAAAGGTTAAAAAAAAAAAAAAATACTATTGTTTCATGTACATTATTTTTTAAACATGGTTTTTTCGTATAATAAATAGTATTGCTTTAAAAAAATAATTAGCAACACGATATTTTTCGCAACTTTTGTATACTCCTCCAAAACGACTTGGATGTTTAAAAATATTTTTACACAGAAAAATTGATGGCTGGAATTTCTTCATAACTGAAATAGCATATTTAAATCAAATAATATTTTGCAAACAAAACTGTTCAAATGGAGGTTCAATATTGATATTTTGGTATATCAATAATAATATTGTAATATTGATACTGCGGGCGGGCGCACGGCCGGTACTGCGTTAACATTGGGGCTTATATATCGCCTTTAGTAAGAAAACTATTCTTTTTCGGTACTTACAGAGTCAGGTAGGCCTAACAGGTCAAAGGCTTGATATCGGTACATTAATTTCCCAAATCTAACTTTTTAATATAATTTATAGGCTCGCGCTTGACCACTAACTCACCAGTTGGTAAGCGATGATGTGGTCGACGGTGAAACACGCTTGGCTAGAAATAACCTATTCACTCTTGACTTGAAGACCCCTAGGTTGAAAGACGCCGGCAGGGATAAAGTAAAATTAAAATAGTAAAATAAGCTTATAATCAGTTGCATCTCATGACCTAGCAAGAAGCTCAGGATCGGTAGATGAGGCGTCACTTGGAGGTTTACGCCTGCAATGTACCGTTTTTGGCTGCAATGATAACGATCTGATAATGGGGAAACTCGTCTCTCGTCGCTCACCAATAGTTGAAAAACCTTAAAAACTTAAAGGGGCTCTTTGGTCATCCTAAAAAAAAATTGTACTATTTTTTTTTTTATCAATGTTGTTGTTTGTATGTACACATTACTAACTATGTAAGTAGTAACAAACGTAGACACGACATATTGTGTATATTGTTAGTACAGATGACTTATAAACTATGTTAGTAACAAACGCAAGAACATTTTATTTAATCTTATAAAATTATCAGGAGACAATAAGTAAATGCATCATTGTATATGCACTAAACTGAATTTTACTTAATATAAATAAATAATAAATTTATTTATTTCTCAAAAAACTTAGCAATATTTTACAGTAAATAGTATTTATTTCTAGTAAATGGATGTAGTCATTGCAACCGAACTAGGCAATGTCTGTATTTCGGTTTTTGTTCTCAAAAAAATTTTGTACTAACTGCAACACCTGGAGCTACCTTCACCTATCTAACATTCATAACAGTATCAACAGTAACATAAACTAGTCAGCACTGCGTCCCTCGCGTCGTATCATTAAGCCTCATCTAATCACTGGCTCATGACGCGTGACTCCGACTGATAAATGGATTATGAATCTGAACGTACTCACCTTTGTCATTACGTGGTCGGCTTCTAGCACTATCTGTGGTATTGGTTGCTTGAATGTTGTTGGGAGTGATTACTGAATTAGGATGTTTGATGTAGGTAGGTATTGCAAAGAGTAGAATATGGGCATTTCAGGGATTCGCTGGATACCAGAACCGGTCATTGTGGCAACGCCTGGAGGAGATACATACCCAGCTGTGGTCGTTTTTCGGTTCTTCGGCTAAAATGATAACCATCTGATGATAAGGGATATTGTTTCTCAAAGCTCACCTTAGAAACCAATAGAGGTTTCTTTGTTTTTCCCAAAGTAATTCTGCAGTTTCTACTATTCATAACAACATCAACAATAAGATAAACTTCCTATTCAGCCTCATCTAATCACTGACTTATGACCGTGACTCCTACTGATAAATGGATTATGTAACTGAACGTAATTCTTTGTAATTAATTATAGGTGAGAACCTATAATTAATTACAAAGAATAGAGTTATCGCAAGTACCTATGTTTTACTATACAATAGTAAAAATAAAAAAACAAATGCGTAGTTCATAATATTGAATGTTTAGTGAGTAATAATGTATAGCTTTCCATCAATTAAATAATTTTATAAATCGGATCAGTACTTCCAAAAATTGCCTTTTACTGGCATAATTATAAACAAGTAAGTTTTACCTCCAAAATAAAAGTTTAGATGACAGGTAGGAGACTTTTCCGCATCTGACTTTTAGCTGAATGATGATGACAGTTATCATTGGTAAAAATATGGTTATATACTACTGCCTTAACATTTCTCCAGCGAGCTTCGTTGAAGACAGGAAAGATTATGATTATCTTTTAAATGTTAAGCTAATTTTCTACACGGTCAAAATACCTGTGCACTTTGAGCTGCTTATGATATTCTGACTTTCAACTCTCGCTATTGGCGCAAGAGACGAAATCGAGGAGCCGCGTGGGTAGGCGGTTGGGTTCGCTTGATAGTGGCAGTGCACAGATATTTTAACCGTGTAAAAAAAAAAGATTATTGGTATAAACATTTTTACATTAAAGTAGACTTTTTGATTTAGGTTAGACATATTATTATAATTTATTTATTTCAATCAACTTTGCATCATACAATTAAACTAAATTAAAAATTATCAATCAAATTAAATTAAGAATTACACTGAGATTGAAAATTATACATTATCTTACTTATACAAAATTAAAACAATATCTTAACATTAGTCAGTATGTGAACCATGCAGCAATGGTTCACATACTGACAATCGAAACGTTCCGCAAAAGCGTTCAGGATACTGTTGCGGCTGGCCCGAACCCTACACATCAGGGATGTGCACCGCTTGCGCATGATTGTGTGGAAACATTTCACACGCGCCTCCGCAAACATCCCCGACGCGCTGCAGAAGCGAAGCAGCCCCAAGAGCACCCTGATCGCGTTGTTGTATTGGACGCTTAGAGCACTGTACTGTTTCTGCGTGTAATCGACCCACAGACTGCCAGTATAAAAGAACGTACAAAATGCCCTAAATAAGGGCTATTTTGACGCCCCTCGAACACCTAGCAAATCTGCAAGCTATCAAATTCGCTCGAACAGACAGCGCCCTACGCTCCCTTTCAATATCCGCATAGTCTTCCAGGTCAGAGGTTAATAAATGTCCAAGATACTTAAACGTATCAACTCTTAAAAGTGGGCATCCGTTGAGTTTAATTGCCGGTAAGTATTTAGGACACCTCCGCCTGGCCCGAAAGACCATGCACTCACTCTTTTTCGTGTTTTACAACAAACCATGTTCTTCAGCATACTTTTCACAAATTCCAATCAGCCTTAAGACACCACAGATAGAGGCACTCAGCAACACCATGTCGTCAGCGTAACTGATATTATTTAGGTACATATCTCCAATATTGCAACCGACATGCGTGCTACTGAGCCTCTCTATCAGCGCATTAACATACAGGTTGAAGAGCTTCGGTGAGGTAAGCCCCCCTGCCTCACGCCGCACTCCAACCTGTATGGAGTCGAGAAAGCCTCCGACCATCGAACAACATTGACCTGATTGTTGTACCAGTATTAAAGATACGGATCAGTTCGTCTGGCACTAACGCTTCTTGCAGTTTTTGCCAGAGCAGATCATAGCAAACCAAGTCCAATGCCTTCGACAAGTCGAGGAAGCAAGCAAACACAGGTAACCTTATACTAGTGTATTACCTGATAGTCTGCTTTAAACACAATATAGCTGTGTTTGTAGAGACACCGGCTTAAAACCAAATTAGTTATCATGTAAATTTAAGTATTTATCTAGCTGAGTGTGAAGCAAACCGTCAAGCACTTTTAAAATAACAGTGGCCAATGAAATAGTTGTTCTTGTCGCTATCATAATTAATTCTATTCTTTATAATTGGCACCACTACGGTCTTCATCATCCGCTCAGGCATATACGAATGCCCTGTACACAAGGAGTAGAACATCACTAAGACTCTGGGCAGATTACGACCAGCATGTTTAAGGTGCTCAATACTTAAATCATCGTGATCTGGAGACTTGCTCTTCGACATAGACATAATGACATGTCTTACCTCTTTTGCCGTAAACCGGGGATCGATCTCCTGACAACTACAACAAGCAATGCCTTTAAACTGTTATGGCCCCAGCGGCGACGAAACATCAGAGTGCTGCTTAAATAGCTCGGCAATCCCCGTTACATCAGCAACGCCGCTGACACTCACCGGCAGGCCCAGCCTATTATTGAGTTTATCAGTGGACTTCCAAAAACTGTGGAAGTCACCCTTAGAATGACGCGACTCCAACATGTCCATTTTAATTTGGTCACTATTGTCCTGGCGCCATCCATCGTAAGCGCGACTAAATTTTTTTTTTCGACTTGTTTGCATATCAATCCAAACACGACACTCGCGCGGTCTGCCGTATGACACCCACTGCTCAAACTTTAGCCTGGCCTGCCTGTGAGCATCACCCATATGCTTATTCCAACCCATCACTGGCCTCCTACTTCGCCCATGATTAAATTCGTAACCCTTAGAAGCTGCTTGGCATAAAATATTAACAATGTCATTATACATTTTATCAATAGTGATTCTGTGGTCCAATTTAGTACAAAAATAGTCACAACATGCACTCAATTCAATTGGAAAGTCAATATATTTTAAATCATTAGTTCAACATCGGCACATAGTAACTCAGATTCACTACAAAAAAAAACCTATTCCAAATAAAATTTTTCATTGGGATGCGAATTAAAATCCCCGAGCAGAAAAACAGTTTCAACATTGTTATTATTGATTATAGCACTCACCAGGCTGAGGCAATGCGTAAAACCCGTTAAGTTCGCACTATTATCCGTCGGCATGTATACACTGGACTGATTGATTATATGCATACTTTAATGGCACACACTCACAGGTTATCGCACTGCACTACCGAAATGTTATCAAAAACACTTCTCCGCCACAGCAGTGCAACTCCGCCGTTGGGCCGTCCTCGCAGCATGCCGGCCGTGGTGTCCACCGCCGACGTCCCGGTGTACCCGAAATTAGCGTCGATTTCGCTCAAGAACGAGATATCGTGAGGCAGCAACCATGTTTCTTGCAAGGCATTTATGTCTGAAGTGCTACATAGTTGCCTGACATTCTCCACCGAGCGTTTTATACTCTTACAATTGTAATTTAGTATGTTATACATTAATATTTATTTTACGCCGTTCACGGTACAACTGTTTGTACCGTTCGTGTAATTTGGGATTTTAATATTTACGAATTTTCTGGAAATAATACCCTCGGGCCATAGTCCATCGTCAAGAAACATCTCCATTTTAGTGTCCGAAACAAAGAATTTCTATGCGTTATGTTCCTTAGGATGTTTAAACGATATACTTTCAAGCGTGATCACCTCGCCCGTTTTATGACGCACAAAGTCAACAATATCTTTCGCCGTCGTGTCTTTATGCACTTTAATAATGAAGATTGGCACTGTTTTTATTGCAGCTTTGAGCTTTCCCTTCATTCTTCCTGACGGTACCAGCGGTGCCCAAGTATCGGTAGCTCATATTACACTTTCTGCGGTATGAAACTCTTTCCCATCCCTCATTATTGTTGTTTTGCACCGGCTCATGTACAATACCTCATATATATTAGCATAGAAGTTTACGCGTTTTTTTTCGGGACATTTATTTTTCATTGCAGCATAAAAAGTGTTTTTTCTTACATGTTTTCATTAAAATAAAGATAACACACTACCATTTAAAGTTTATGGATGTATAAAATGGGGTTGGGATGCTTATTTTGCTCTTTGACGCAGTAAAATCTTCGCGGATTAAAATTATGAGACTTTTACGAGTTCCTTATTTCACCTTAGCGGATAACGCTATGAAAATTTTACCCTAGCCTATATTACCAGGAAATTTGGCTCTTCGATACTTTTAAATACTTTTTCTTGAGTTTAACCAGATCATAAGATAAAAATTAAAAAAGTTATAAGGCAAAGCTGTGTTAAACCTTAAATTTAATTTCTTTTGCCAGATTATGAAGAATCTTCTTAATTATTATCTTTGACCTTCTTTTTAAGGTTCCGTACCCAAAGGGTAAAAACCGTACCCTATTACTAAGACTCCGCGATCCGTCTATCTGTCTGTCTGTCACCGGGCTGTATCTCATGAACCGAGATAGCTAGAAGTTGAAATTTTCACAGATGATGTATTTCTGTTGCCGCTATAATAACAAACACTAAAAACAAAATAAAATAAATATTTAAGTGGGGTTCCCATACAAAAAACGTGTTTTTTTTGCGATAATGGTACGGAATCCTTCGTGCGCGAGCCCGTCTCGCATTTGGCCGGTTTTTATATGTTAATGAAAAAATGAAGCAACTGAAAATATGGATTGATTTTGTGAAGAATAAAATGAAAGAAAAGCGAGTCATTGGTTGTCAGGATGGAATAGATGATCCAGCAGTCTAATTGCGTAAGTGAATTCGGCAAGACGAAGGATTAATCGACCAATCACGCGATATGAAAGACGCGTTGTGATTTCCTACTATGTGATTGGTCGATTGATGGGAATAAATCGTTCGCCTTACTGAATTCACTTACGCAATTTGGCTGCGGGTTGCCTGGAAGATATCGCGGAATGCGATAAGGCCGCCCGTAATAGATTTTTTGTTTATAGTTCATTTTGTTCCTGTATATTCTGGTGTACCATAATCATCAGTCTATAACAGTCCACTGCTGGATATAGGCTTCTCCAATTGCACGGCATTTGGTTCGATTTTTGGCAACTGTCATCCAGCTGCTACCAGCCACCCTGCGAAGATCGTCGCTCCACCTAGCCTGAGGGCGTCCTACTTTACGTTTACCAGTTCGCGGTCTCCACTCAAGAACACGTTTACCCCACGGTCATCGGTTCTACGACTTATATGGCCGGCCCATTGCCATTTCAGCTTACTTATTCTGTGAGCTATGTCGACAACTTTGGTTCGCTGCCAGATCACCTCGTTTCGGATTCGATCCCTTAGAGAGATTCCGAGCATAGCCCGTTCCATAGCTCGCTGAGCAACTTTGAACTGACGGACCAACCGTATTGTGAGTGTACGTCTCGACACCGTAGGTCATAACAGGTAGGACGCACTGGTTAAAGACTTTACGCGAAGAGAAGACTCGATGAAGTTTTCCAAACGCCGCCGAGCCAGGCTGTATTCTTCTGCTAGCCTCCTTCTAAAAGTTGTGCCTACCAAACTGCAGAGTTTGCCAGAGGTAAACGTATTCTCGAACAACTTTGACAGCACCGCCATTGACCATAATCAATCTCGGAGTGACGTGTAAATTGAACATAACCTGGGTTTTATCCAAGTTCATCCGGAGACAGATGCGTGCAGAAGAATCAGCTAGGCCATCCAGCATCTGCTGCAAGTCGTGCAGCGACCTGCCATTATGGCGATGTCATCCGCAATTCTAAAGTGTGAGATGTACTCGCCGTTTATATTAATGCCGCGTCCTTCCCAGTACAGCGTCTTAAACATATCCTCCACTGCGTTACTAAATAATTTCGGGGAAATTACGTCCCCTTATCTAACCCCTCGACGCAGTGAGATATGCCTAGTTTGCCGGTCCTGACTTTAGACGGTCATTGTTGCGTTTTCATAAAAACATCTCAGCACATGGATGTATCGCCAGGCAACTTGGCATCGCTGCATAGACTCCAAAACAGACCACATTTCGATGGAGTCAAAAGCCTTCTCGTAGTCCACAAAAGCAAAACACAGGGGCCGATTATACCCTTCGGACTTTTGTATTATTTGCCACACTGTGTGGATGTGGTCCATGGTGTTGTATCCTCTTCGGAACCCGGCCTGCTCCGGTGGCTGAAACTCGTCGAGTCTTCGCGCTAAAAAAATCGTGACGACTCTCGAAAACAACTTATAAACGTGACTAAGAAGCGAAATGGGTCTGTAATTCTTCAAAAGGGTCTCGTCACCCTTTTTGAGGAAAAGAACGACCACGCTCCTCTGCCACGCCACTGGAGTTCTGCCAGAGAACAGCACAGAGTTAAAGAGCTCCCCAAGCTCCTTCAATACCGGGCGGTCCTCGCCCGGGGCTTTTCCATTTTTAAGCTGTTTGAGAGCCGCCTCGATTTCGTCTTGGCTTACTTCAGGCAGGTCTTCTGTAAAATGGCGGGTTTAGGTGGCTCTAGATTCCTTATTTTCGGGATCAGGCCGAGATGCATGCGATGCGTACAGTTGGCTGTAGAAGTTTTCAACTTCCGAAATAATCTCCGGCCTCGAAACAACGATAACCCCACTCGATTTAGGATCTCGATAACCCCACTCGATCCTGCTTCATCAGATTTCCCAAGTGGCTGGAAGAACACTTTTGACCCCCTGTTTTGCTCAATCGCTTTCTCTATATATAGCGTATTGGATCGTCGGCGATCGCGTCGTACCCGTTTCCTATTTTTTTTGTTGAGTGCCCGCTGTTCTGACGAAGTGGCTGGTGGATTTTCACCTCGTTCCGTCATGAGCTTCAGAGTTTCTTCCGAAAGTTTACACTCCCGGCCCGTACGCCGCATCTTACAAAATCTCGTACTTTCTTCCCTGAGGATTTGCACCATTTGGTCGATCGTCTGGTCAACGTCGTTTGTGGTTTCCACGATAGCGAACCGGTTCTCCAGGTGTGACTGGAACGCTTTAGATCCTAACATAGTTTGGAGCATGTTTGGACGGAGCCTAGACTTCATCAAACGAGTTCTCTCAAGCTTGAAGTTGATATTCAGAGTCTGTGATCGCTGCCGGTATTAAACCTGTTGATCACTGAGACATCCCTGAATATATGCTTTTTATCTGTTATGATGAAGTCTATCTCATTTTTGGTCATAGTGTCGGGGCTTTGACACGTCCACTTCCTTTGGGGCTGTTTCTTAAAAAAGAAATTCATTACGAAATTCATTCATTCCTTCTCTAGGAAGTTGACAAGCATTTGCCCCCTATCCATCCCATTGGTGTATAATATAAATAAATAAATGGAAGAAGAAAATGATTGACGCTGACCCCAAGTACCATGGGTCGAGGGCAGGCAGATAATGATGATCAAGATCATCTTTAACTTATTTTTTTTATTCAGTATTTTTTACCTAAATTTCTGAAAACTGTATCTCCAATCCCTCCCGGTGTTGCCTTATCACATATCCACTTTACCTACTCAAAATTGTCTCAAACTTAAAGCGGTATCAATAGATACAAACTTAGATCCGATCATACGGCACAGCTATTTCATTGTCCAGTACAGAGAAGATATTCCATCAAATACTGGCTCACGACAAAAAGAGATTATAGTGTAGAAAATCTCGTAAAGTTTAAAAGCTATTTGAAAGGTCTCTCATTCTCTGAAATCTACGAGACTGATGATCCAAATGTGGCATATAATAAATTCTATGAATTATTCAAATTAATCTACGATTTATGTTTCCCTACAAGATTAATAAAAACAGAAATAATAAAAAGGCCTAAGTGGTTGTCTAGAGGAATAAAATTATGCAGTCGCAAGAAGCGAAAACTTTTGTGGCAATTTAGACTAAATAAAAATAACATTAATAAATTCAAATTTCATAAATATTCCCGTTTACATAAGAAAATTATACTTTTAACACAAAAAGCACAGAACAATCATAAAATAATATCATCTAAAAACAAATCTAAAACTACTTGGCAAATCATTAACCGCACAAAGCATAACTTGCCCAAGCATAATATTAATAAAATTCGTATAAAAAATGAGGTTCTGACAGGTCCCAAGAGAATCGCAGAAACTTTTAACAACTATTTTATAGACAATATTCAACCAAAATTAGATAGCACCTACTCCCCTAAATTTTGTAAAATAAACTCCAATTGTAAATCTATGTTTATGGCACCGAGCGTACCTTTAGACATACAAAAGATTATAATGTCGTTAAACAATACAAATAGCGTGGGATATGATGGAATTTGTACAAAGGTATTGAAATATGTATCGTATGAAATCTGTACTCACCTAAACCATATTATCAATTTAAGTATTAGTGCAGGCATTTACCCTGATGCGTTAAAAACATCAATAGTAAAGCCGTTGCTTAAAAAAGACAAAGACAAAGAATTAATAGAAAATTACCGTCCTATTTCGCTGATACCAGTAATTTCAAAAATTTTCGAAAAATACATATATAAGGAATTATATTCATTTATTGACAAAAATATTATTCTATCTGACGAACAAAAGGGATTTAGACCACAAATGACGATTAATATGGCTATATATGACTCAATACATCAAATAATTAATAATGTTGATAAACGTAAACCTATCTGTGGCATATTCTGTGATATGACCAAGGCCTTTGACCACGTACATTACACAACTCTTCTAAAAAAACTTGAAATATACGGCATTAGAGGCAACGTTCTTAAACTAATTGAATCCTACCTAAGAAAAAGAAAACAAGTAACAGAAATTAACCAGATTAACTTAGCTAATAATATTGAAGAAATATATCATTCGACAGAGCGAGAAGTTTTATACGGTGTACCACAAGGGAGCGTCTTGGGGCCGTTTTTATTTATATTGTATATTAATGACCTACCTAAAAGTATCGAACAACCTATAACTCTTTTTGCCGATGACAGCACAGTGATAATACCCTGTAAACATGCAGAGACATATGAAAATGACATTAATGCATCTTTAAAACTAGTTGTAAACTGGTTGGAAGAGAACAATTTAAAAATAAATTTATGCAAAACAAAAGTTATACACTTTAGACAACGTATGCCTAGTATGAACCTAACTGTAAGTTGTAATAATGTTGTTGTAGAAGACGTTGAAACTACAAAATTCTTAGGTGTTACGATTGACAGCCAACTCAACTGGAAATCACATATACATAATCTGTGCAAAAAACTAAGTAAATCTGCATACGCCTTACATAATCTATCCTACACTATAAATACGGATGCATTGCTGACTGCGTATTATGGCATAGTAGAATCACACCTACGTTATGGAGTCATTTTTTGGGGCAACTCAACCGATAAAGTAAGTGCATTTAAGGCACAGAAATGCTGCATACGGGCAATGTTCAATCTTAAAAGTACGGATAGCTGTTTGCCCTATTTTAAAAAATATAAAATTTTAACACTGCCTTGTTTGTATATATTGGAAGTGGCTATATTTGTAAAAACAAACAAAAGTCGTTTTAAGCGTGTAGCTGATGCATTTCCAAGAAACAGGCGTGATAATAGTCAATTATGTCACCAGTCGTCTAATACTGCACTAATGCGCAGGGGTGTCTACTGCATGGCACCGGTCATATTTAATAAAATCCCTAAGAGCTGGAAAGAGTTACCACTTACACTGTTCAAAAAAACACTGCGAAAATTCTTGACTAATAAGGCATATTATAGTGTGACTGATTTTCTAGCAGAGAAAATATTGATTTGATTATAATTGTAACTTATTTATTTATGAATTAAATTATGACATTTTGAATTAAATTATGAAATTATGACATTATGAATTAAATTATGAAATTATGACATTATGAATTAAATTATGAAATTATGACATTGTGAATCAAGATTATGACACTATTAATTAAATTGTGCATTGTAATTTTTATAATCTTGACCACTAATGCTATTTTTGTTAGTTGACATGTTTTTGTCTTATATTGAATTTTTTAATCAAATTTTAATGAATGTTAATGCTATTATTGTTGGTTGACATGTTTTTGTTTTATATTGAATTTTCTAATCAAATTTTAATGAATGTATTTGCATGCCGCTGGTAAAATATGGCTGAACATTGTAACCTATAAATGACATCAAGCATGACTGTACCCATATTTGCAAATAAAGTTTCTTTCTTTCTTTCTTTCTTTCTTTCTTTCTAGATGGTTCAATGCTAGAAGTTTTTCTACCTGCTCATATGACGTCAGGCTCCTACGCATGACCTACATTTAGGTACAAAATTACAATTATTCAAAGGTAGTGGTTGTTTGCTATGTAAATTCATAGAATAATATTGAACAGTACACCCACAACTTGTAAGTTGTGTATCTCATGTAATAATTAAAAGGAGCGAGATGAATTCCTCTATTCTGACAACAATTAGGAATCAGGACTACTACTGAGTAATGTTAGAACACAGAATCATATTCATTATGTCTGAACAAGGATTTTCTGTAAGGACGAAGTCCTGCAACCTCCATTGAAAAGTGAGGATCTTCCAACCGGAGGGGTGTTATTTCTGGTCAGGGAACTGCCCAAGGGTTATTGTTAGACTGCCAACCAGTCTGTTTAAATTTATCAGTTCTGACAGTATGTTCAAATCGCGACGAAAACCCTGATAGATTTTTATGTGGCATCATAGATATACCTACAGAACTATGAACACAACTCTCAGAAGTCAAACTTGTAATCTCTAGTCTCTAGACTAACGAAACTTTTGGGCTTTTTACCCGACTGCCGAAGGAGGGCAATGTGTTTATCAGTCTATGTTTGTATGTACAGTGAGGCCGCAAAAGTCCATAAGAACGCTAAAGGTTACATTGCTACGAACCGAGCGAGCACGATTCTTCCGTGCATATGTGTGCGCGTGTATGAGAATCCACATTCCACAGATTCCCCATTATTTTCGATACAGTCAAGTAGACGTTTGCGCATGGACCCAACAATGTTACCGCATATTTCGCTCTCACTAAAACTTTCCCACACCTCCATGCAATGGGTTTTTAATTGTTCCGTAGACCTCTCATTCCGCGAGTCCCACCTTTGCACCATCAAACCCCATAGATTTTCTATGGGTTTGAGGTCGGGTGATCGCGCTGGCCATGGAATAACAATTACTTCCGGGTGATTGTGAAACCGCTCACGCACAGTACTCGCTCGGTGAATAGGACAATTTTCCTGGACAAACGGAAATTCTGCTAACTCATCAGCTGGGTAAATGTTGCGCACAGTAGGTGGCATAATTGAGTCTAACACTTCCACATAAGTTGAACTGTTTGCGCGTGGAGGAATGAAAGCCAGTTCTCCTGGTCCTGCTGCACTCATCCATCCCCACATATTAATTTTCTTTCAAGCGTAGAATCCGGCACTATTATCTGTCCTCTCATACATAACTCGGTCTTCGTCATAGTTATTATATTTAAATTTCAGTTTCATGTTGTATTTAGTATTTATTATAATATTTATTAGTCTATTGTTATAGAAATTATTTATGTATTTTATTAGACAGTTAGTTTATTAACCCGACTTCAATTGTTGTTCATAATTTTTATTTTGTACACCTACCACTGTTGTGGTTTTTTACCCAAAGGTTGACTGGTAGAGAATGCCTTGCTGCATTAAGTCCGCCTATGTATCACCAATGTACATGAAGTTTAAATAAATAAATAAATTAATTAATTGTGATTCGACCTGATTCGGTGTTAGGAATAACGTTGTTATCACACCAGCGAGTGTTATTCTTGCGCCATAAGAGAAGCCTGCCCTTTTAACTGGATTTAAATGTTTTTTCATCTGAAAATACCGCAGTATTCCAGTCCAAATCTAAATAATCACGTGTGAAATGTAATCGTTCTTGTTTGTGCCTTTCTGTCAAGTACGGCTTTTTAGCAGGTTTTCTGTGATGCACGCCTTCAGCGTGAAGTGCACGGCGAACAGTAACCATCGAGGTGTGATATAATTCCGCAAAATGTTTCGTTGGTGCGAAACCATTCGTTTCGTATACGTCCACCATATTTCGTCGCTGCGCCTCGCTAATAAGCTTCGGTCTCCCACTTCTCTTTCGACTAGCAAGGCTACCTTCTTCCTCATTTCTTTTTATCCAAAGACTTACAGTATTTTTCTAAAACAAAAAAAAAAATTAAAATAAAACTGCATTTATAAATCCAATAACCAATTAATAAAGGTACAATTCCTTAATAGCTATTATACTCATATTCGGGCCGGTTTCTTCAGATATTTGTGTTTTATTAAGACCACTTTTATGCAGCCCAATGATAGTCGCCCTCACTTCAATACTAATAGTAGCCTGCATTTTGCGAATATTACAATACTGTTAACCACTCGTCACTAACCAACAACTACAACCAAACGACAGTTCATTTCGGTCAAGTTAAAACTCATGTCTACCTCGCAGAAATCTAATTCTTTATTTAGTTTTTTTGTGATCTACCTTTCTAACTCTAAGAAATGTGTGAACAAGTTAAAGAATAATTTAATATATGTAATGCTAATCCATAACTTCCAATCGGGTAAGAACTTACAAAAAGTCAACAATTGCGTGGGATTTGAACTTGCGGCACACTGATTTGCGCTTCAATCTGTGTGCTCTATACCACTGGGCCATCTTGACTTATGCTAAGTTGATGAAATTGTGAATTTCAATCATTTGTTGGCGAAAACTTGAAGGTCGTAAGTCAAACTAAACGTCAAACTAATACGTTGTGAGAATTCTTATCGACTTTTGCAAGTGATAGCGTATGTTTGTTCCTATGTGGCGATCTAGAAACCAAACGCGTTCGCCAATTTTGATGATTCTTACGTCAATTAATCTTGCAAGTGTCACTAGCTTCATTAAAATTGGAAAATAGAATAATGGCGGATTTTGGGCGCCATATTGGAGGATACAACTATTTTTTCGCTTAGTAACGGACCAGTTATGTTAAAGAAATCCTGTTTATATAACTGTCCATACCCTAGCTCAAACTCCATATTTCAAAGATTAAGTTTAGAAATCCTTGTAAAAACTTACAAACTCTTGAATAACACGGAAAACCTGCACTTAAAAAGCACTGTTTCTTTAAGCCACACATTATTCAGTGGGCTTATTTGCAACACGTCCTCACCTACTGGCTAATTGCCGGGCCACGTTAACTGGATTTAAGTTACAATCTGGTTACCTAACGTTTAACGAATTCAGACGGAGTTAGTTAGTCCTGTACGTGAACAAGAGCTTTACGGAATCCATTGTTGCGAATTAAATGAACAGTTTTAAGTAGCCTAAGTTAAGGTTTGGAAGCTCCGTTTCAAGTGTGGCAGTTGAATGAAGTTGGAGTAGTTGCATGTTACTTGCATAGTGAAGAGAATCATCCCTCATGATTGATCACTTTGGGTCACTTAGATTCTGTGTGCTTTTGATTCTGTTGTACATAATAGAAAGTACAGCTGAATTGTTTTGAGTTAACCATCGTGGTGAAAGAATTAGTTATCTTTATAATATGATTGATTTAGCGAAATGGAGTTTCATAGACTTGTCTGATATTTATAATGTCAGTGTAGTTCCCCTGTTCAGAATATGAAACACATGCTGGATTGCCCCAAGTGCCCATACACCTCTAATTTAGAGAACCTACTAAACGCCACTGACGCTGCGATTGGCGTGGCTATCTACTGGTCCCAAAATATCTACATAGATTACCATCGATTCGAAAAGAAGAATAAGATTTGGTGTTGACATTCTACAGTAACAAGAAATCGTTACACTGGTCATCAGTAGGCATTCTATAAGTCACAAAAATATAATCCTTTCACATTTTCAATTTTAAACGATTAAAACGAACCATTTGGGTAAAGCTTTCGATAAAAATGGGATTAGGTGCAATTCTTGATTACTCGTATTTTTAGCAATTCCCTGCATTTGCCAAAAATCCACCGATGTCCATTCTCAACAAATCCTTTTCACCAAGACAAATATAGGAAAAATACAAAAAAGCATTTAGTTCGAACGTAAACTGTCGGTCGGCTGGACGTGTGCCAAGTAGCAGTTTCTGTTCGATTCTTGACTCCCGACATTCATAAAACGTCGAACGAATGCACCATCGCACTCTCTCGTCGGTGCGAATAAAAACACCCACTAAACTGCCATAAAGACAATCTTTGTCAGAAACAAAGTGGAGATGTTCTTTTTGAACGACGTGGTCGGCAAAGTCATGGAAGTTTTCATAAAAATGCAAATTCAACCGCAACGTATTGCCGCCAGTCTGCGTCTGCACTCAGTACTCCTTCATTAAATGTAAATTCTTTATCACGCTCTTTTGACTCGTTCACTGTTAGTTATTAAGGCATACAACAGTGCCATCAAGCCGACATCCGACACGACTTTTCATTACAATTTCAACTTTATTCTCCCAAGGCTAGATTTCAGTTTTTCTTGAAAATCCGCCGGATTATTACGCACGCAAAAATGTACTTACTATTCATTTTATTTGTCACATCCGCAGCATTTTAATTATTACAATACTTGTGTTGTGCCTTCATTTTAAACTTAATATAAAAAAATATTGCATCCAATTTGTGTTACAATGCATGAAGCAAAGAATTTGGTATAATCTATGTCGGACCATGTTGTTTTTATGCTTTTGACTTTCTGCAGGAAAGAAATATCGTTATTATTGTATGTAATAGCTACCATGTTTTGATTTTTTATTCGGGCAATTTATTGAATCAGATTAAGTTATTTTTATTTTCTACCAACTATATCGGACAGATAGTATCTTACAAGCCTACATTTTTAATTCCTCTTCAGAAGAGTTCAGAATTATACCGTATAACAAAAGAGCGTCCCAATGAACTGATGTACTCAAGAAATATCCCATCTCGGACGTCATAAAACTTCTTTTTTCAAGCGCATCTGCATCAAAATTCCATTCGGCACTCACTGTCATATTTTATCCCTTTTTATCACAACCGCTTGCATAAGTACGACTAGTATTCTTTTTCAATGACAAAGATTCGCTTTCTGAATAGCAAAAGCGGTGAATCTCACTTTTTCAAGAGGCAAGGGTCGTTTCGTTTATCGATCTCGTATCGCAAACGCGGTAGGAATCTCAATCGAGTTTTCGATGAAATTTCTGAGACTCTGAGACGAAGATCTTTTTCCTTGTATATATTTTTTCGTTGCAGCACTTAGAATGTAAACGTTTTGATCAGACTAGTTTATCTGTTGTTTGAATGTTTATGGAAGAGTTTATCGTTTTGGTAGTGAATAGTGATCTAAGATACAATGTGCGTTTCATTCATGAATGAATAACGGCTTGGAGATCGATGTAGTGCGGAATAGTTTCACGGAACTTAAACGTTCGCATAGTGTTATTTTTATTTTTTTATGCTGGCACATACACTTTAAATCGTTAGAAATTGGTAATTTTTCTGTGTTGTTATGATAGCGATAAAAAATGCCAATTGTATTTTCCTTTTGAGATGGGTTTGCTCTTGACTCTAGTCTAGGTCAGTGGTGACAAAGACAATGTCGACGATGGACTGAGTTTACCCAGAAGAAGCCTGTTCACTCTAACTTTGAAGAGATTCGGGTTGAATGCGAATGTTTTTAGTTTAAGTTTTTCTACATGTATTACATTACATTCTTGGCATACAATAAAGTTTGGGTATATACATACATGAATACTGAAAAAAAAACTCGAAACGTAGGAGTGAATAAAAGTAATGGTAGATGGCGTTCTGTAGTTTCCGACTACCTTAGCGGAAAAAGGCATGAATTTATTTCGTGTACGCTATGCCAACAAATTCTTAATATCAGGTAGTGGAAAAATGACCTTTAAGCTAGTTTTAAATGAAAGTTTTGTCTTTGTGATATCTGTTTACCAGCATTTTGCCGTCCAAGAAAAACACTGGAAATTATGCTCGTCGTGTCTCAGTGAATGTTAAATGGCTTAAAGCCCGTAACGAACTTAATCAGAAGAAAAGGGAAGGGAAAAAAGGAAGTATCTATTTTTCAAAAGCAAAACCTGGAGAAAGGGGCGCCATGGAGACGTTATTTTTGCAGAAAGAACTGAAGGTAACTATAAATATTGTTGATGTAGCAGATTGCTAGTTACGGTTGTCAACGGTACTATACATTTTTGTCAGCAAGAGTAGTAACTTTTTAATACTAATGAGTTATTAGTATTAAAAAGTTACTACTGTTGTTAATGACATGGATGGTAAGGAAACTAATTACTGTAATTATAAAATCAAAAAACAAGACGATTATATCAGCAGTGTCTGCGCCATGTTAAAAATATAAATTAAATATTATAAATATTTACTCACGCACTCAAATTATTAAAATAGCAACACTTACATTCATTTCACATCATTCAATCAAATACACGAGGACCAATCCTTAACTCCCGCGCACACCCCTTCCTACTTCCTATGACGCTCTTCAGTTGTCAAAAAGTCGCAACTCCGGTAACGCGTGTGCGCTCCCGTTCCTCTCGCTCTCAAAGAAAACTCAAGTATAAGTGTTGTGTGTGAAAGTCAGACTCTGTGGGTGGCTTACCAGCATTCAACTATAGTGAAAACTCCACTGCTAAAACTATCGAAGGACATTATTATTCAAAGCTCCAATTCCACACCCGTAAGTACCTACCTACTGCCTTTTTCCGCTGCGCCCACAAGCAGTAATAAATATTCAGTAGTAATCCCAACTACTCAGTAAACTCGCTTACAGAATAATGAGAAATTACTTTCATATTATGATATGAAAATATTTAATTGAAATTCCTCCAGAATTGGATCTTGGCAACATTACATCATCGGAGAGATGCGATCTTTGGCGAAAGAAGTTCAAGCATCGACCCATAGGAGAGCCTTTCACTTGGGCAACCTCGAAACCTCTAAATAGAGCCCGCACTATGATCGGCCGGTGCAAAGACAAACTGCTCAGGTGGGGCTACTCGGATGGTTGCGATGTCCAGTTGTGCGGTATCTCTCCTTAAATCATGGCCCATTTTTCATTCTATACCGCATGACCTGTAATCTGTACATGAGAGGACCTTATCACCTAACAGTATCTTTAAGGGTTTAGTTTGCGAAAACTGTTCTTGTCTTGTAATGTTTCTTTTTTTTTTGTCAATAGGCTCGCGCTTGACCACTATCTCACCTGATGGCGATGATGTGGTCGACGGTGAAGCACGCTTGCCTAGAAGTAACCTATTCACTCTTGACTTAAAGACACCTAGATTGTAGCTATCGGGAAACACAGACTCCGGCAGGGAATTCCACTCCTTAGCTGTACGCATAATAAAAGTGTCCCCAAAACGTTTTGTGCGTATGGGTGGGAAACGTTTTGTGCGATCGTAATGTAATGTTTGTATGTCGTTTTGCGGCAATTAAATACTTTTCTTTCTTTCTTACGGCTGGATCTGCGAATGACCTTGCCGTCATAGCACAAAACTGGGCCAAATAAAATATTTAAAAACTATATTTAATATGCCATCGACACACTCAGAAGAAGATAAGAATTATACATCTATACCCAGAAATAGTGGAAAATGTGAAAATCCACAGTTTCTGGGTACTATATTATTCTGTGACATTTATTCTATGCGTTGTGCGCAGCAACATATTCAAAGCATCCACACACGTACACCACAGCAAATAAAACTGCATTGAAATATTTAAACTGAAACTTGAAACCCGGAACCATGTGTACTTTCGTTTAGTAGTCTTGGGTTTAAGAAATATAGAACAAGTTGCTTTTATAGTATTGTTGTTGCTGTTGCTGAGCAAAGCAAGCGTTTTGCGAAGAAGAATCGTAACATGACTAGGTAAATGTTGACGATCTTCGATTTTTTTTTTTAATGTAATCTAGGTTGTCCCAATGCAGAGAAAAGGTTGCCCCCATAGTCCTCCAACGATGTTAGATTTTAGCCTTCTCCGATCAATCTTTTTTCATATTTTGCATGATTTTTATTCTGATTTGTTTCTCTATCTACTCGTATTATGAATCTAAAATAGTAGATTGTTGCATCGAGCGCAAAGTGTGTTATTAATGCAAGAGTGTTATGTTGGTGACCGAGCGCATGCGAGGGCACTAAATTAGCACGAGTGCATTAATCACTCACTTTAGCGAGGTGCGTAATCTACATTTCTTTCAACTACCAATCTACCTACTGTGATAATATATACCTACTCAAAATAAAAACTCAAGTTTATGAAAAATATTGATCCCGTGCTTTTTGCGGCAAAAGGTTATTAACAATTTAATTTGCAGCTGTATTTATACTTTCTGGAGTTGAATTCATATCGCTATCGCTGACTATTTCCATTTTTTTTTACTTTTTTTGCTAAATATGAAGTACCTATCAAAGTTTTACAATGGAACAAAATGCGCGGATTTTCACCAAATCGGTTTTATTCAGCCGATTTTTATTTTCAGTCAGTATCTTTTTGATCTAATGCATATTAAACTTAATGGGAGACCTCTGTGGTAAATTTATATCTAAATATAAAATAAAAAACAGTGCATTAATGAAAAACTGTGCAACAATGAGATTTCATATAACATATCTGCACTGTTTTGGTTCTAAGCAAATATACGTCCTTTGTGATCGGTTTTGTAGTGATTAATGATAACATTACTACGTAGTTGAAAGAAAAAAAAACAATTCAAACAGTGATTCTTCGCCAAGTAGATTTATACAAAGATTTATAAAGTGCAAGTATTATGAAGACGCTTTAGTAGCTGTAGAAAATGTCAGGACAAATGATTCGAATATTCCGATGTGGGACCTTGACCTCTGCGAGAATTTCGAACGTAGGTAATAAAATTATCAAGAGATTATCTTTTCTTTCATAAACTTGTGAGTAAAGAGACATTAAAGGCATCTAAAATATACATAACACACAATAGGTAGCTAATATATTACGTATTTATTACGTATTACTATCTAATACAAACTAAAAAACATTGATTCGACTCTTCACGTGTGAGCTAGCCTTCCTTTGGCCAAAGAATCAGCATTGCCATTCAACGTGGTAATGCTGCCAACGCAGCTTGCTGAGCACTTTTCCCATTGAAGTGATGTGGACGATTTTTTTGACGCCTAGTGACATCTTTTCCCTCTTCCCTTTTTATACAGGTTGGTACATTATTATACATAGTATGTATTTAAAATTGTTGATCAGATTACTTAACTGTCAAGAAAAATGAAAATATAGCTCCATAAAACTGAAAATAAGTAAAGGAGCTAGGGATACCGTGTTCGATGAAATTCCTCTGGCAAACAAAATTATCAGAAACGATCACGTTTCAGAAACTTGGTGAACTAAAGCCACAGAAACCTTGCAATTTGACAATTCACCTGTCGTTTACCGTTCCCGTATCATGTTACCTTACCAAAGAGTTAGTGACTCTTGAAAGACAGTTATGGAAATAACGTGTTCTTATAGAGAAATCTAAAACGTATGTACTTGGATATACAGTAAGTTCTGTACCTATAGAAGATTAGAGTAACTTGATTTTTAAAAACAGAAACATTGGAATAGAATTTTATTTAAAAAAAATCTTTTATATTCTATATACTCGCGCTTGACAGTACCTCACCTGATGGTAAGCGATGCTGTGGTCGACGGTGAAGCACGCTTTCTTTTAAAAAACCTATTCACTCTTGACTTAAAGAATCCTAGATTATATCTATCGGGAAACACAGACTCCGGAAGAGAATTGAGATCTTCTTCTTTAATTTTCGTTTTCCTGAAATATATATTTTAACATAAAAAGACACTAAAAGACAATAATTAAATTAATGGGCCAAAATTAAGTAAAAACATAAACTTTTCGTAAATTTTATTCAAATAGAAGCTTTGCACGCTTTACAAAGTTTGACACATCCAGCATCTTCGATATCAGGGAAAAATCATAACTAAATTGTAGGCGTCATGAATCTACTATTAATACATAGCCGCAAGCCATGCTGCTCCAATTTGTTCCAATTCCAAAGTTTAAACAAACTTTGTGCGAAACTTTGCATGATTCCCGTGATTAAATCGATTTCGGATTGCCGGTGAAATTCCGAAACTGCCGATTCGTCGTTAGAAGTAAACGGCTCACCGAAGTTTCGGCACGTAAAATTTTAAATCCGTACATTATTCGGTTTGGTGCTAACTTTATTTTGATTTTAATTCTAGAAGTTCTGTGTACTTATTTTTTTTTCGTGTTTCGTGTCGTAGTTAGAATAGTTAGGGATGGTTTTTCAGTTTAGAAACTTTTTTGTGTGTACGACTTGCGCATTGCTGGTATTCTTCGCACTATGACTGATGTTGGCAAATTTTATGCAACGTGACTGTGAACTGCCGATGCCGCCCCAATGAGACTTTAAGGATTTTCTGCTTTACTGAAGTAACATTCGCTATATTCGATAAAAAATATGTTCAGATAGTGGACCTATCGTTCAAAACCGAACAACTAAGTCAACTATTGATAACTAAAAATAAAAATAAAACTTGTTAGGGGAGCAGAAACTTGTAGATTTTAGGTAGTTCTAGGTCGCAATAAAGTCAACAAAATGAAAGTCAAAGAAGACTAACCTAATTTAAGTATCTATCTGCACATCACACCCATTGACCGTCGGTCTCAATTCCAACAACAGAATTAGATCTGGACCGAACTTGGATCGAACAGTTTCACTAATAAAAGGCGAGTCGGTAAAGTTAGCCGAGAGAATTTGTGATAACGTTCTATTCAGTCAAGTTTGCCTACAAACTCGAAGAAACGGAGAATCTAATACTTTGTTCAATCACGATATTTTTCAGCTTCCCAAATTCCATTAACGGTTTTCTTCTTATTGTTTTAAAACGTAGTTCTGGAACACTGCAATGGATGACCAAGTTAGATTCTTTTTCGGGTGAGGTATGACTTATGAGACTTCTAGACTAGATGCAAACGTCAAAATGTTTTATTTGGTTATAAAGTTAGTTGCAGGCAGGCATTTTTTATACTTCGTAAAATGAGTTAACTGTTTGTATAGATAGGGACGAAATTGTAATAGAAAAAAATAGTTATTTTTTAGAGAGAATAGGGAATTTGTTGTGTAAACTTGAACTTACAGATGTAGACAAATAAGGAAAAGATTACATTAGATCTTATCTGTATGAAATGTCGTATTAGCGAGTCTTCCTGCATTTATATTTAGATATTTAGTTTAAGCACCCGTGTGCTGTCCATTGCCGCGTACACCGTTCTTTAGATAAAATAGTAGAGTGTAGAGTAGTAGGTAGTTTCTAAATTACTTAACTATACTTCATAAAAACTAGCTTGATCTCTGCGACAGCTGTCAGTATCAATACAGTAACAATAGCTATTGACAGGCTAACAATACCGTAACAATAACGTATACATCAGTTTGACATATGTCGCATAGATCAAGCTATCTTTTATGAAGTATAGTTAAGTAATTTAGAAACCACAAACTGAAACTGCATCCCATTTAAATTGAATGGCCCCGCTAAATTGTTTGTCACAACATTAATTCACAATTTGCACAGTAATCCTACTAATCGCATTCGTAATGACGTCACACAGTCTGGCACATGTGTCGACTGTCGGTCGACAATTCACTTATCTACGAGATATATCCCAAGAGTAACACGTGAGACTTTTGCGCCCGACGCAAACGAACTCATTGTGGGGGTATTACCCGTACCATTGAGTTTGCCGATTTTTTAATCTTGTTCGTAAGTTTTGCGGTTGATTTGAGGGTTTCTTAGGTATTTCTTTTTTTTTTGGAATGGTACGCTGAATTTTATTTACAGCCATTGTTTGCGTTCGTTTCTTTCGACAAGGAGAGTACTTTAATAACTATTTCTAACTTATTAAGGACGTGTATTGAAACTGCTTATGTACGTTTTAGATCTTGATGAAAAATAATTGTATTAGGGCCGGTTTCTGATTTAAGTAAAGCAGCAAAAATCTGTTGATTATTGTCATATAATACAGGAAGCGTATAAGTTTTTTTACGTTTCACAAGTTCGAATACATCAAAATCAGTTAAGTGAACTACTTAAGCATGAAAGTATGAAACTTTCTTGCTTAAGTAGTTCACTTAACTTAAAATAAATCATTCATCAATTTGTTTTTATTTGTGATAGGCTTGCGTTTGAACACTAGCTCGCCTGATGTTAAGTGATGATGTGGTCGAAGGTGAAGCAGGCTTGCCTAGAATTACCCTATTCACTCTTGACTTGAAGACGCCTAGATTGTAGCTATCAGGAAATAATGACTCCAGCAGGGAATTACACTTCGTATCCGTACGCACAATGAAAGTATTTGCAAAACTCTTTGTGCGTATGGGTGGGATGTCTACCATGTACCGATGGCACATTGCCGTACATCTTGTAGTCCGATTATGGAAAGAGTAAAGCGGAATCAAATTATACAGTTCCATCGCACACTCCCTGAAATGAAACCGATAAAAAACTGACAGACTATTCTGTAATCAGAGACTGACAGAACTGTAGTCTATACAATACATCTTTATCTATTATATTACTCATATTATACAGAGGAAAGTTTTTTTTTTTTTTTTTGTTTTCCTGGAAGAAATCGCGGAATGCGATAAGGACGCCCATTGTGTGTTTTAGTATTAAGTTTCTATTTTTCTTATTAATGGTGTACAATAAAGTGTATATAAATAAAAGATTTGTATTTTTTAATGTAACGAATAAACTTAAAAACTACTGGACCGATTTCAAAAAATCTTTCACCGTTGGGAAGCTACAATATCCTCGGGTGACATAGGCTACTTTTTATCAATGTATTCCCACAGGAACGGGAACAACGTGGGTGAAACCGCGAGGAGTCCACTAGTAGTTTATAAAATGTCCCCAATCACAGTAAAAGAAAGAAAAAACGTTTATTTGCGCAGTGTGCCTCTTGGCACAGGCATTAACAGTTTCCACTGGGGTCTGTCCTGAGGTACTTGCCTTCAAGCTAAGAATTCTGAATGCTTTGCCCTTTTAAGACTTACTAGCTTCAATTGTACCCGGAAAAAATGTTCAGGGATAAAAAGGATATGTTCTACCCGTGCCAAGTTTCATCCAAATCCGTTCTGCCATCATCTAGCCCTGTATGGAAACAAAAAGTAAAAAAAAAAATAATTGAAAGTTATGACCGTCGAAAGTTCCATATTTCAACACTAATTTTAACGCATCTTTGGGCGGAAATAAACACAATAAGAAGAAGGAAAATTTCAAAACGGCTTCCGTACAGAGATAGATTAGTAATTCAACAATGCGAATAATTTTATTATGAAAATATACATCTAGTCGTTTTTTCATGATATCTAGACTCCCAAAAGTCTGTTGAGGTACTTGCCTACGGGTACCAGTTTGTCACTGCTTTGCTCCATTTCCCTTGGTTATCGCGCATCATAACTATGACCGGTCCATCTCCACCTTTGCTGGTCTTTGTTTCGTCTTGAACTCAGCATTTATGATCCAGTCCAGAACTTAGAACCGCAGAAAACTTAAAGTGACAGATGATCATGAGTGACAGTTGCTTAAATCGAGATCAGCACGTACTTTACGTCGAATACTCAAATCAGAAACCGGCCCTTAAAAATTTGACATTGAGTTATTGTCAAACTCGACGTAAGCCTGAAAACCTTTTGACAGTTGAAATACTCAATTCAGAAAACGGCTCTAAAGTTCTAAATGGATTAAAAGAATGACACGATTGAAGCCACATATATCCTTCTATCTACTTAACAAAAGAAACCAAAACTCTGTACCTAAATTCTCGGTAGAAACCGGCAACTTATTAACAAACAACAAAAATAATTTGCCTAATCTTGGAATCGATTTCTGAAACTCACGCTCAATACCACTCTTGCCATTGCCGAGTTTCAGACCAATGGGGCCTTCGAAATTATTTGCTTGTAACAGCAGTACTACCAGGGTTCCATGTCACGTGTGCAGGTTTACAATTCACTTATCTCAGAGTGAGATCCCAAGAGTAGTACGTGAGACTTTTGCGCTAAGTGTGAAAGAAGTTATTGTGGATTAAATTGAGCAGATGATATTTTTTTTCTTCGTATCTTTTTTGTTTTGGCTTTTATTTAGGATGATTTGAGTGTTGTGTCTGGAATTTTGTCTGAGAATTTTCATAAAGCTTGTGTCTAAAATTACGTGCAATATTTCTTTAATTTAGTGTATGATTGTCTAAGAATTTACACTTTACCGTCTGTCACCTTGCTATCTTCTATATTTTCCTATGTTAGCGCATTCATTGCTAATTATTTTATTTCCATTAATTAGATTCTTTCACAAGAATGTTTTGTTGCTTACAAAACTAAAAAAATACCTAATTAGCCTTTAAAATTGATGAGGATGTGATGTTGTAAAGTCAGTCCTTACTAATTATTTTAAACCACATATTTCATTAGACGCAATAACTTCTAAGTTTCATGGCGAAGTAAACAAAGTAACACAATCTCGAAATTAGACACGGAGCTCTTAAAAAAATATTATTCAAAGAAATTATATTCCCCAAGGAATATTACGTTAGCTCGTTTCTTTTTATACCGAGGTAAGTTGGCTGCAACATTAGTTTGCAGAGTTAGCTGGTTTCCTTCGTCCAAAAGTGGGGTAATATTTTCCAAAGATAAATTTTGAATGCTCCCGGTTTTGCACACTTAGTTTGTTAGATTATAGCGTCGTTACACAATTTATTGCTTTCGTGTGTTGTTATATTTAATGATCTTTTGTTTCTTTGTTACTTCGGTTACAATGTTCCAGATAAGGTTTATTTGAAATCTGCGAAATAGGTATTCTGGACTTTAGTGTTCTGTTCGCAGTAAAGATGCAATTAAATGCACTTGACTGCCGGAGTCGAGTGTTTTCCATTTGCAACATTTGTACGTTTACAAGAAAGGACACTCAGCTTTATCGTTAAATTTTATTTCGATAGTTAAGTTAAAATATTTAAAAATTCAGAAATCGTTCACTGAAACGGAAAAAAAATCACGGCCGTACCAATTGGCATTCAAATTCATTAGTACGAAAAAACCCGATTGCGGCCAACACATTCGCATGTGGCCGTTTACGATCTGATAGAAAAATCCAAATATTTGGTGGGGCCGTACCCTAAACTTTAAATACAGCAGATGCAATGGCTATAATCTCATGAATCGTATGAATGAACTCGACAAACGGACGGACACAGGGGCTAAATTGATAGCGGATAGCTTCGCGAATCTACCCATGTTGTTTACAATGGGGATTGTCGAAAAACTAACCACTTCTGAGGCTGTCATAGGTTCATTTAAGGGCCTACATGCGCTTTAGTGCCGTAAAACGGTAACTTTCTAAAGGTTAAAAGGTCTGAAAAAAATATATATTTATTATTGTTTCAAGAACATTATTTTTTAAACATGGTTTTTTCGTATAACAAATGGTTTTGCTTTAGAAAAATAATTAACAACACGATAATCTTCGCAACTTTTGGATACTCCTTCAAAGCGCTTTGTATGTTTAAAAATATTTTTACACAGAAAAATTGATGACTGGAATTTCTTCATGACTGATATAGCATATGTAAAACAAATAATATTTTGCAAACAAAACTGTTCAAAAGGAGGTTCAATATTAATATTTTGGCATCGAGCGGGCGCACGGCCAGTACTGCGTTTACAGGGGGGTGTATATATCGTTTTAATGCAATCCAAATTGGTCTTATTAAGGATTAGTAGTGAACTTTTCTGGGCCTTTAGATAAAGTGACATTCTAGCATATGGGATTGGCCCTGTGACATTTCGGTAGCGCATTTCAATTCTATACATTTTTGACCCTCTTCATCGCTGCCGGAATGTCACATACCCTAATGGCACGTGTGTAGCTATAGTTAAATTACATAAATAGTAATGGTAACTGAATTACTAAGTTAACTACTCTGGGCGAGTAGTACTTTTACTACTCTAAGAGTGTCCGTGAAGTTTCTTGCACGTTCTTCTCCACATAGAGTTACTTACGCTTGCGAATGTGCAAATAGCTTTATCTTTTGCTCGACAATTTAAAAATACCTTTGAAATAGTTTAATTGAATTAAATTATTTTGAGTTTGAGGCAATGGCTCCGCTTGAGGATTGCCAACTTTGAAAAGGTACAAAATTAAATTAGACCAAGCGATTTTTCGTCGCTCTCAGAGCAACCTCGGCTGCTATATATCGCTGGATTTTCCTCTGGTATTTATTTTAACATGAGCTTAAATCCTGACGTACGATTACGATTGCGAGCTACAGTGACCGTAAATATTTGTTAAAAACACGAATAAACAATGCAAACAGATTACTGGATTAGGTCACTGGATCCAGTGAATTGCGATATACTATAGTAATATGAACCATTATGCTGGTTTTTTACCGAGAACCTTTTATCCCGAAATATATTATTATTTTGGTAGGTATCATTCCGTTTTCACCGACGTTTTCTTTTATAACATAACATTAAGTATTTCATTTCTTGTTGGAGATGTAGATCATTGTAACAAGATTAAGATCTGGATGGGGTTGTTAATTACAATGTAGAATAAATATCTATTTTTGTCTATGGAACCGCAAAAAATATGTTTCCTTGACTGTGTTCGATTTTTTAGGTGTTACTTCTGGTGAGAAAACAATGGTTCAAAAAATAATCAAATTGCCTGCATCATAATAATTACATTTTATACATTTATACAATACTAAAAAAAATCAACATCTTGCATCTAATTAAAATTACTCGGTATAAGTGCAGACAAAACCGGGAACAAAACATTCCTTTTGATGTGAAACTTTCCCTTTGTTTTACGTCAGTGACAGATTTCCTCTCCATTAGACAAATTGTTTTAAAAAGTTTCCAATTCAGAAAGTTAGCTCGAATAATGAAGAACATTTATCAGAACGTTGGGATGATCGTGTAAGCATTAGGAGTTTTGAATATTAAAACTAAAGTATATTACAGTTGAGAGCTTTAAGTACTTTTAAGAGTTTCTGGTGAACTAAGAGGTCTTAAAAGAGATTAAATTAAAAAGCAAAGGTTTTCTTAAAGTCGACCGCTGAGAGATCTGATCTGTTTAATCTTAGCTATTGTCATAAGTACATAATACTTGTAAACTTAAAGACAACTTATGTTCATGCTTAATCAACATAAATAGTGTGGCTTATCTCGATAACTGTTATTTTTTTTAAATTTTCACTAAGCTTCTAAAGGACAGTGGCAGAAGCCCAAAGTTTGTTTTAGGTGAGATTAAATTCCTACGTATTTAAATGAAAAATATCTGGTTTAACTCAGGGTCATCTTCTGAGTTAATCTGTGCCAGAATTTTTTTCGAGAATGCTGAGTATGTGTATGTAATGTGTTTAAAAAGTACGTGTTTAAGAAGTAAAAGTCTACCACTTTTACTTCCTCGAAATTGAATAATATTACTATTATTCAATTTCGAGGAAGTAAGATAGCAATATCGCATATCGCAAAAATTTAAAATATACTCTTTGGAAAAAGTACCTATATTCATGTAATAATTATACTACAGTCCGTCAAATCTAAGAAGTACCGTTTGACAGCTATAAAAATACGTTGTATAAACTTAAGTTGATGCTTACGAATGATACTCGTTGTTATAGTGTATAGGCAGCATAGTAATTAATTAGGATTATGAATTTGATTATTCGTAAACTTTCATACAAAGTTATCACGGCAAGTTAAATGAGAAACGTCATCGGACTTCTTAGATTTGACGGACTGTAAGCGACTTTGACGTGGCTTGGTCGTCGTCAACGACCAAGCTATATATTTTAGACTTGGATACTAGTCTTTTTGCCTATCATTAATTGAGAGTAATTCATTTATTTTTACTACACTACAGTATTCTTACCTACCTGTAAGGAACACTTACACTTAGATATAAACTGTATTGTTAAATCATTTACTCCGTTTAATTATAATAACAAATACAATAATGATGGTACTTACTGCAGTAACTACTTGTCACTTGGCAGAATAAGTAAAAAATAGCAACACTAAACTAATGAAAGTTAACGAAAAAAATTGGTTGTTTGTAAAGTAGGTTTACGATCGAGATGTTTACGTGATAACGTCTTACCTACATATAAACCTATGTTATGATAAACACATTTTGTTTCACTGTTAAACATTCAACGAAAACTTAACCGCACGAGAAAATCTCCTTTCGTTTGTATGCCGCTAGAGTGAGAGAGACGGAAGATCGGTCCACTCACTCGAACGCTATGCCAGCCTCCGCTCGTGAGGATTCCGCGTGACAAGTTTCACGGAATGACTGGCAGCGCTCGAGATGAGACAGGAGATCGGTCCGTCTCTCTCTCGTTATACCTGCGATCAGTGTTGCCACCTTAGTGATTTTGTCACTAGATCTGGCGATTTTTCAGAGCTCTCAGCGATATTTTTTCATCGTTTAGCGACTAATAAATTTTTAGCGATTTCTGGCGATTTTTCAATATGGAATTTGGCAACACTTATTTGAGACGGAAATTTTAAAAATACCTCATTCTTATGCTGAAATTGAAAGAATTTTCAGTGTTATGAGCATCGTTAAAAGTAAATTACGAATCAAAATGGCCAGTCCACTACTTAACGCCATAATTTTTATTACAAACAGATTGAAAGTTTTGAAAATTAAATGCTTCAATTACGAATTGCCTAGCGATGTCATTGTGGTTATCGGCAAAAACGCAAAGTACTCATTTAAAGATCTATCATAACCAAAAACATCTTCAGCGCCAACGTCGGCGGCGTTTATGGATGATGAAGATATAATGGAAGATAACTATCATATTTCAAAATCACGAATTTTAACCAAGTCTGTTTTTTCCCTTTTGACTGTTACAAAATTACTTTTTTTTTAATATCAGACATTTAAAGTACTTAATTTTAATAAAAACATTTTAGCGAGAACTGGTGGTTTTTTTTCAAGCCAAATTGCCAAAATATGGCGACATTTTACACTGCATCTAGTGACAAAATAATTTTTGAGGTGGCAACACTGCCTGCGATCGCGCTCGTGAGGTTTTGGTGTGACACAAGTTTCTGAACATGTCACCCGACTAAAACGATTTTAAAGACGTTATCACGTCAAAAAATCAAATAACTTTCATTTTCATTTTTTTTTATATCCGTGGGTAACCAGTTAATGTTATACTTTAAAAACCTAGCCAATTAATGGTATTTCTTTCGAATATAACTCACTTTCAGACGCTCAAATTAAAGTCAGCTAAGATTTCGCCATTGTTTTTTTCATAAGAGTTCATACGATGGAGTTTTTTTTAAGATAATCAAGAAAGAAAGAAAAAGTGACGGTCATAGGGACTGCCGACAGAAGAAAAATTTTGAACCTTGGAATAACGTCAATCTGTCACACAAAAACACAGTTATTCCATCACGGGTTACATAAGCATGTCGATGACGCTGTCATATTAGTATGTCGCTGGCACGAGCCCATAAAATTTGTTCGTACCAAAAATCGCTCAACGCGGCTAAATAAGTTTTCACTTCAAAAATCGTTTATTCTGCATAGACAGAAACACTACACAATACAACTTAACAGCTTTCGTTAGCAGTTTGTTTTATTACAACATCACGATTTATGCATTGATTATACACGTAAATGCCGTATTTCATGAAGTTAAAACCACGTTCGCTTATTTTTATCACACATAAATTGAAAATGCATTTCATTCTTGTTAATCAATATACCTACCTGAACCAGTTAACAGTCTCACAATGGATTAGGGGTGACCATTTAAACAATATATTGATTTTTACATTCGATGTAAAACATCGGATCCTAGCATAGATGTTTATCGATAAATTCCTTAAAAACATCGATATTTTTCCAACATCGAATACTTCTTACAAAAGTTTTATATTAACTTTTTGCAGTCAAATGCAGAAAGATTGCAGTCCTTGACTTCGTATGTGTGAATGTAGAATCAGAGATCAGAGTAACATAGCTATACTAGTAGTATAATAATAGTGATTTTCTATACATCGAGAGTGAATGGATGATCGATGAAATAGGATAGAAAATTTAGCTGCACACTCCTGTGAGTGCATCTAAATTCAACAGTCACATTAATGACATTTATTTAAAATTCAAATCAACAATTCTCAAGCAAAATAATAAAACAATTCAATACTTTTGTTTTTATTGTATTTATTAGTCAGAGATTTTTTTTTAATTAGAATTAACAAGAAATAAGAAAAATTCGAATATAATAAAAATTTGTCAGAGCATCCAATCAATTCAGTATATTGTATGGAAAACATCGAGTAAATGCGATATATTGACATTAAGTGAATATCCCTACAATGGAGTCTCAGCCATTGACGGGATTTTAAAAAAAAGGTTTTTTTTTCAATGTCGCTTTGATTCATGTTTTATTTAGTTTTATGGATTGACATTAGATGGGGTGTCAGTGTTGTTGAAGTTTTCTTTTTTTTATTATTATTTCATTTATTTATTTTATATACATATTTCTACATTTTTAAATATTATTCTATAAAAAATAAAATAAAAAAACATTTAAAAATACAAAAATAGTAGCCCACCGGTATCGGGAACAGGGTCCAAGCTACCGGTGGTCAGGGCTCCTGAGAGAGGAACCTCCTAACGATACGCGCCGTGTCCAGGAGTACCGCTTTCTGAATCAAGCCCTTGATCCAGCTGCCCAACGAGAGCCTCCTCAGATGTTCGTCGAGGCTCTTCGCTATTATGCCATTGGCCGTCACGACTATCGGCACAATGACTGCTGTATTCACATCCCACATGTCGACAACCTCGCGAGCCAGATCAAGATACTTGCTTTTCTTATCTCTCTCAGCCTTCACGAGGTTCTCGTCATGGGGGACCGCTATATCAACAATCATTGCGCGACGCTCTAGTCGGTCTATCACCACTATGTCAGGCTTATTGGCAACAATAGTCCTGTCAGTGATGATAGACCGATCCCAATACAACGTGACATTGCCATTTTCGAGAACTGGGTCGGGCACATACCTATAGTAAGGCACTTCTGATTCCACAAGATTGTATTTTAGAGCAAGTTGCTGATGGATAATCCTGGCTACAAGGTTGTGTCTATGCAAATAGTCTCCGTTAGCCAGACTAGAACAACCGGAGATAATGTGACGGATTGATTCCCCCGGTCGGTGACATGCCCGACAGATGTCAACCGTGCCGTCCTTCACAATGTATTTCCGGTAGTTGTTCGTCATCATAACTTCGTCCATAATCGCAAAGACAAAACCTTCGGTTTCCCCGAAAAGGTCACTAAAACGCAGCCAGGCCACGGACGCTAAAAAAACCTACATCGGGCCCATGTAGGACCCGGTAGAAGCGTCCGTGAAGCTCCTTGTTCTGCCATACCTCCCTGCGGTCATTAGTATCTAATACTATCTATTATTATTATTATCAATAGGCTCGCGCTTGACCACTATCTCACCTGATGGTAAGCGATGGCGTGGTCGACGGTGAAGTACGCTTGCCTGTAAGTAACCTATTCACAAATTTTAGATGGAATAAACGAAATCGTAGGTACAAGTTGGTAGGTACAAATAGGTGAACTAAATAGGAAGAGCAAACATCATGTTACCGTAGCGGAATTCTGGCCCAAACATAATATTTAATATTCATAAACTATATTTGCCATACGCTAAAAAGAAGAACTACGCACTTATCCGTACAAGTGCCTATATAAAATACAAACGTGTGTGAAGTATATACTGTATTGTGAGCATAAATACCGTGCAATAAGAGCCTTCCAGTGTGTCTCAATGTTTTATTCTCTTTAATAGGTCGGCATTAAGGAGCATATTTACATTTCCTCCATTTTTACATTTCCTACAAGCATACATGATTTTTCAACAATAAAAAATAAACAAATACCTACTTGTTTTTTCTGCATCATAGTATAGATACTTAATATTAAAATAATCCTGTTGGTTTAAGTGATAATTAATGGTCTGTACAAAATTAATCGTGGTTGGCTGGAAAACATTGACGAATATATGATATTTAATGTGGCAGCGAAATATTTATTATCTGTTTTGTAGTGAAAATATTTTATTCTGAAATTAACATTTCGAATAACAAGTTAATGTGTATGAGGTAATCCCAACTACACAAAGCTAACTAATGTCAATATTAAACAGTTCACATAATCCTTTTAATTTAGATAATTATAGCAATTTAATTGAATCATTTAATAATGAAAGTAAATTTATTGTAAGTAATTGTTGAACTAGGTATAATTTACTTACGTTTGCAAATACTGTAAGTATGTGGGAACCATGTTCCTTTTATCAAATGAATGAATTAACCTGTTACTGTTTGTAATACATTATATATATGTAGTGTATAACGCACACTATGCAGGCAAGCATATTATAAGTTGGGGGATTACATCGCTGATAAAAATGCTTGGCTAAACGCTGGTCCCGCTCCGCAGCCATTAGGGCGCAAGAACAATTAGTGATGGGCAGAACAATTTTGAAGTATTGTTGGAGCTGCTGAAGACTGTATGAATATATTTGTATTGTATAAACTCAATTTCTTTTAGTATTATATAACTGCACAGCACATGTGTGAGTACTATGTTCCGACTGTAAATCTACCTATGTGTCGTTGGTTGACTTCTGTGTGCCCTGGCATTTAAGTGTGTCATGCTCTCTCTAATTTCTCTCTGATGGTGACATGTGTTGGATCATTCGGTTCCCTTCACGATGGTTGAGCTGAGAACGGGCGCCATCAGTTGGGATTGGCCATAACTTAGCTGCCTCAGCCTGATATTGCATTTTTATGTTGAAATTGTTTGTTACTCTAGACGCTTTTACGTGCACGTCTTTTTGCATCGTTCTCACATATATGTACTTATTTTTCAACAAGAATGATGTAACCAAAAACTTGTAATTGAAACTGATGGAAAAGAGTGTCCGTGGAGTTTCTTGCAAATTCTTCTCCATTAAGATCTACTGACGTTTGCGAATTTGCAACTAGAGTCATATTTTTTTATTTTTTGTTTGATAATTCAAAAGAACCTTTAAGGTTTATTAAAATTTGAAATAAACTATTTTGATTGATAGAACTATTTTCATCGTCCTCACGTATATGAATTAATGTATTTATTTTTTATTGAAAAAACGTTGCCCCATACTAGGTATATTTTCCTGTATCGTGGGTGCGTTTACAAACACATAGGCTCACATACACAGCATCCAGAGCCGGAACAACTATATGTAGGTCATACAAATATTTGTTCCGTGCGGGAATCGAACCCGCGACACGAACGCGTATGTACGTATGTATGTAAATATTGTAAAACTTTTTTTTTAAAGAGGAAGTGTGGTGACTCGTTTGCGATCTTCTCTAAATCAAGCTACTTTGCCGAATGGACGGTAGAATCAATTTTAATTACTTTCAGCATAAAAAAACCCAAACATACAAATACTGTAACATTCAACAGATCAAAGTAAAAACGCAAAACATTTTCCATCAGTCAATGGTCCCTCACAATATGTATCCCTTCCAAACATTCACCATTACGCCGGGCTAATAAGACTGGGGCTTACCAGACCTCAATTTATAATAAATCGAACAGAACGTTATCGTTTTCTTGCACACAATGAAACGACGTATCTTCGTCTACAGTCACCGGAGGTCCAAACACCCTTGGGCCATAACCTTGAATGATGACCAACGATTTGTTAAGACCCCGTCCACGGTCGTTACGAGCTCTTTTCAGTTTTTATTCCCCTTATGATGTTTCATTTTATGATTGCCTAGTATTAGGAGCGTACGTGACGTTATGAAATATGTTTTTAGTTATTTTTTGTGGGGTTTCTCTTTTTGGACGGTTATACCCGTTGCTTATTTGTAGGTAATGGAAGGATTTCTGCTTTTTGTAGTAGAGTTTTTCTGCAGTTATCCTAATTTTAGTTTAACATTTTCAAAGATAAGCACTTTTCGGCTGACGACGTTATTCTACTAAGTATATATTCTGTTTCAGAATAAAGAACGTCTTAATTGATAATTTGCCCAAAAATATTTAATACCGTGAGGTAGGATCCTAATCGTATAAGGCGTCCTAAATCGCGATTAAATTGTTCCAACAATCATCCCAGATTAACCTTCAACGCTCCAAGATAAATATCTTTTACGATTATAATATATTACAGTGCCTGATTAACATAAACCATATTCCCGAAACAATATTTACACACTCTATGCTACGTTGCTCCATGAAATCCTAGCTAAAACAATGTAAGCTCAAAACGCTGGCGTCGCCTTGTTATAAATCCGTTTTGCTCGTAAAGAAAATTGTGTAATATATCATCGTGTTAACACCACGTGAGAGAACCCGTTTATCAACTCAAGCCTCCTAATAATATCTCTTATGAATGTTATTCCACCTTTTTTTAAAACATTCTAATACGACGCACGTTCCCGGGAAATGAAACAATAACACGACATAATAAAGGTAAATATGCATATCATAAAATGTTTTTGTTTTATTAAAATACTATCTGTGCCCGTGGCTTCGCTCCCGTCAACTGCCTACCTAACCAACCCTACCTACCCTACCCTACCTACTCTACCTACCCAACCCTACCTACCCTACCCTACCTACTCTACCCTACCTACCCTACCCTACCCTACCCTACCTAACCTACCCTAATTAATAATGGTAAAGAGATCTGGCCGACCGTAATGATGAACATATGATAATAGGTAAAGAAAAAAGAAGAAAAAGGATAAAAAGTATCCTATGTCCGTCTGCTGGTTCTAAGCTTGCCCACCAATTTTCATCCAAATCGGTTCAGCCTTTCTCGAGTTATAAATAGTGTAACTCACACGACTTTCTTTTGTATATATAGATGTGTATGAAGGTACAAAGTTCATGTTAGAAGTTTGAGGTCTCTTGCTTCGGTTATGTTTCATTACTTATTTTATGAATAAACATAAAACTATTTCAATTTCTCATGCGGCTGAGTTGGTGAACCTAAATTGTATAAATAATAAACGCAAAACTTTCCTTCGTTTGTAACGAAGGAAAGTTTTGCGTTTACTCAGGCTCTTGATTGGTAATCGAAAATGTGTTTTTTTTTTGTACGTACCTATTACGAGACATTGCCTCGTGTACCCGACATTTACTTATTTCTTTCGTAAAGATGTCAAAAAATAAAAGGCCCGTTTTGACAGCTTTAATAAAAAAACATAATTGAAAAAATCAAAAACCCGACTGCTTAAAAAGCGAACTAAAAAGACGTTAACAAGAAGAAAAGCATGCTGTGCAGTCGGAGGGTTCATGTTATCTTAGCGAGCTGTCTGACTAAAACCAGATGTATCCTCCGAATGCACTGCATAATTTTCTTCTTGTTTACGTCTTTTTAGTTCACTTTTTAAGCAGTCGGGTGTTTGATTTTTTCAATTAACTTTTTTATTTATAATTTTATAGCTGTTTTTTTTAGAATTAGGTACACTTAAACATATAAGAGTCATATATATTTGAAATCACCTCTTCATCTGCCTAGCCTTTTCCCAACTATATTAGGGTCGGCTGCCAGTTTTACCGAATCAGCTGGGCACTAGTGTTTTACGTGGAGCGACTGTCTATCTGACCTCCACAACCCAATAACTGGGTAACACGGTACCCCTTGGCAAGACTGGTGTCAGATGGTGTCAAGCTTCTGACTATCCGTAACGACTATCAAAGATCTTCAAATGACAGCCGGGACCAACGGCTTAACGTGCTTTCCGAGCGAAAGTCAAGCGTCGGTTAACCTTGAAGATCGACCAGTGCGGCTGTTATTATTTAGCCACGAGCTCCTCCATTTTAATATCACCTCTTAAAAATCTTTATTTTGATACCCCACACGATGGGTTTGGAAGAAAAAAAAAATTGGTGACCCGCATTATGGCGCCCAAAATCCGCCATTTTTTTTATTTTCCTATTTTAATGTAGTCAGTGACACTCGCATGGTTAAGACGAACATAGACTGATAAACACATCACCCTCCTTCGGTAGTCGGGTAAAAATGCTTAATAATAATTAAATTTGATGCTTGCGAATGATCCCCGTTGTAATAATGTATGGGTAACATCGTAATTAATTAGGATAAAGAATTTGATTTTTCAATTTTTTACGTAGAAAGTTATCACGGCATGTAAAATGAGAAACGTCAACGGGCTTCTTAGATTGTGACGAATTTAGCGTATCAAATTTTTTACTTAACACTTCAATTCAAACACATCAGTTAGAATGCAAGATGGTCGGAGTCAAGGCAAGACCAACCAATCGGAGTGACATGAGTTAACTAAACCCCATAATTTAAAAATATGCAAATATCTACTATATTATGATGCACCATGCAGGCATGTTTTCAATTACATCAAGAGCATATGAGCAGGGTTTTCAAAATTCAATTACAAAGTCCCCGTGTCCCCCTGCGTATGTTTTATGAAAACATTTTACAATATTACTACACGTTGCGATGGGGTACTTGGATAGTAAACGTCTTGTTCTGAGGGTAAGAAAATGAAATTTACATTCGTATAACAAACAGGGCAACCGTAAAGAACACTTCTTTGCTTTGAATTTAAATTACGAGTGTTTTTATTTGGTAATTTAAAAAAAATGTGTAGTGTTGTTCGGTGTCGCAGATTGTTGTTGCTTTTGTTTGAATTGTACCCAAGCCCCAACCTCTAAAAATACAAATGTATTTTAAGTAAACTTCGAAACAAACCTTTGGTTGGTCTGTTGATCGCATGTGGTAATGTTGATCCTGGGTTCGATGGCCGGATTGGGTCCGAACCCAATAGGATATTTTTCTTAAGTTTCCGTCAGCCCGGACTCTGCATTTGTGCCCCGTTTAGGCTCGCACCGCATTATATTTATTTGAGACTTAAACATAATTGGCGAAATGGGGTGTACTTAGGTACACTTCTGTCTAAACTTCCGGGCAATACAGGCGTGATGGTATGTTATGTTGTGTATTTTAAACAAACAGATTTACTGAATCATAGATGGACCTTTTAAAGTTATCACAAATACACATTCTTTTAAATATTTGTATATGGGGTGTGTCTGACACCGACGCGAAAAAAAGACCATGGATTCAGTACATGATTCTGGGTCCCTTATTGTTGGAATTTTTTGTATGGAATTCCATATTTTGGAAAAACAAAATTAAACTAAACACAGTCATTAAAATAAAATTCAAAAGTACGTGTACGTACTTTAAGTATGCACTACCTATCAGCTGATTTCCTAAAGTACACGATAGAGATCAATGTCGGCGCGCGCTGGCTAGTAATAGTAAATACACGCATCGCGCCGCCCGCACTTTTTCTCTTTGTCGGCGAGCCAAAGGAGAATAATTAAAAAAACTGCTTGAGATAGACATAGGAATAACGAATTTGAACTGATTACAGTAGCAAATATTGCAGATTAAAAAAAATAGAAGATATCGACGAAAATTCCAATACTAAGGGGTCCAGAATCATGTATTGAATTTTTTTATTGCGTCGGTGTCAGACACACCCTGTATATGCAGAGAGATTAACTAACTCATTTTTTCAAGAAAAATACTACTCGAACATGTTTTTTTCTTCACTGCCCACATGTACACTACATAGATTTGGCAGCAAAATGCTTTCATTTGAAACGTGCTGTTCGAAGAAATATACAGGCAGCTTTACAAAGCAAAGTTTGAACTAGGTAATCGTACTTCTTCTTTAAATACCCTTTCGATACGAATGGCTGGCCATCGATTCAACGTGCCGTCTCCAGTCAAACGAAACATTTCAGACACTCTTTTTTGTTACTATGAAACTAGAGTTGCGTACTTGCGTCATACCTATATTTTGTAGCAACCTATCGGTTCCTAAAAGCTCTAAAAGTACCTCTCAGCGCTTTTGTTTTTAGGTAATTTGACGTAAGAGGAGAATTTTCTTTAAAATTATTAGATGGATGTGCGGAGTGACGAGAATGGATAAAGTGAAAAATGAGAATATGTGATCGAAAAGTTTAAAATAAGCCGTTCTGGTATGGTCATTTGATGAGGAGGGATGGAGAGGGAGAAGACGGCCAAAGAAAAGATAGATGGACTGTATGAGGAGTGATATGAAAGAAAAGGGAGTCAGTGTTGGCGTGGCGGGGGACAGGACGGTATGGAATAAGAAAATGTGTTGTGCCGACCCCAAGTAACAATCGCCTGTTAATTGGGGTCAGCACAACTCATTTTCTCAAGGGCAGGAAGATGATGATGATATTTGATAGATTCCGTTTTCCAGACATTTATAACGAATGGAACACAGAAAATGTTATTACAATCAGAATTATTCAAAACCAAAGAGAGGAACCCAATATTTCATCGCCATCTAGCTTCTGCCAGCGGTTTTACCCGCGTGAAAGTTGGAAATCATACCAAGATAACAGTGATAAAAAGTATCCTATGTCCTTCTCCGAAGTCCAATCTATTTCTATACTAAAAATTTATCAAACAAACATACAAACAGAAGTACTTTCGCATTAATAATAATTATTTGTATTGATTTAAAAGTTAAATTATTAAGGACCACTTGCACGAAAAGCTTAACTCGGAGTTAGGTGCTAACGAGGTTACATTGACACTTTGTCATACAATATCGTCTATTTAACCTAGTGTTAGCACCTTCAATATTTTCAATGCACTGCATATTGCTCTTTTTAACTGACTTTTTCTGTCAAAGCATCACAAGAAGCAATAGTATTCACTATTATTTCCAGGCAACAACAAGACTCCCTATTAAAAATATAGCTACATTCACTATTAATAAACAATTTTCCAATTCGACACCCGACTCTCAGGCGAACAGAATCCGCCAAAACAAAATATCTAAATAGAGATGTATCGACTAACAAGTATAGACTCGATACGTTCCCTCTTCAATTTGCAACTGCAAAATTGGATTTGATCCTCAACACTATTCGGATAGTCGTTTATCTCAATTCCGTAGGCCCAGACAAAGCGGCATCTATTGGAGAGAACCCAAAATATGTTCGAGTATCATAAATAAAGCATCGATCTCACTCGATACAAGTCTAGAACCAGAATAGGGTTCTGATAATATCTCGTCTACATCTTGATATTATGATGTATCGCTGTGTTTGTAAGTAAATAGGAATATGAACCCTGTGTCCACAGAACAAAAATGGGAACAATACTATTAACGATATACTTACCTACCTAAGGTCCTATTTTTAACCGACTTCGCAAAAAGAAGGAGGGTTTTCAATTCGACTGTATTTTTTTTTTTTTTTATGTTTGTTACCTCAGAACTTTTTATTGGGCGAACCGATTTTGATGATTCTTTTTTAATTTGAAAGCGGGTGCTTGTCATGTGGTCCCATTTAATTTTCATCAAGATCTGATGAAGAACTTCGGAGAAAACATCAGAACTCTTCAATAAATGACGGCAAATCACTCTGGATAGATCCAATCGCATGTCTGTTTATTGTTTACACCATTTCATAACATAACATCACACTGGTACGTTCTTAAGGGGTACGCAGGTGTGAACAGTTCACCCTGGTATACTCTCATTGCACTGGTTTCGTTTAAGTTTCATGTTATTGGGTTAATCTATTCTAGCTTCACTTTGGGCACTATACGCGTAGGTACCTAGCCTATAGAACTGGTCCATTATGTACCACAACTAAAAAGTGAAAAATAAAAAACTTTTTTACAAAAATTACAACCGACTTCCAAACAAAAACACTACAAAGTAAAAAATAACTTCAATTTCGGAAGTCGGTGTCAAAAAATGAAGAAACGTAAACAGGAACACCGACTTCCGAAATTGAAGTTATTTTTCACTTTGTAGTGTTTTTGTTTGGAAGTCGGTTGTAATTTTTGTAAAAAAGTTTTTTATGTTGACTCTAGAACGAGTATTCAAAACTACCATTCAAACTAGCGTTCTTAATTTTATTTCATGAGGGAGAAGAATCTTTGGAGGGACTTGGGTGAGGCCTTTGCCCGCTGCTCAACAGCAAGAAAATAAAAGTTAAATAAAAAAAATAGATTCATTCAAACATTCAAAGCAGACAACGTACGCCCGACAACCTGCCAAACCAATCCCGCGACAATCAAAACGTGGGAAACCGGGAATTATTTTATTTTAATATTCTGTTTAAAAATCCTAAGGGAATATATTTCGAAATATTTTATGTTTATTATTATTTATAATCTCATTATCATCATCAACATGCTTTTAATGTTTCCACTGCTGGGATACAGACCTCCTCTGTATGTGAGAGGGAATGGACTTAAATTCACCACGCGGGTTCAATGCGGGTTGGTGGATGTCACATGTCTTCGAATTTTTAGTTCTAGAACACGCCGCCGGTTTTCTCACGATGTTTTTCTTAACCGTTTTCATAGCTTAACCTTTTTGTTTTTGTTTGGCACTACCTGGGTGGGTTTTCCGCTACCCAGTAACTGGGTTGTGGAGGTGAGATATGTGGTCGCTCTATGTAAAATATTGGAATTTAGCTGCAAATGTTTAGACTGAAAACCGACCGTAGTTGGAAAAAGTTAGGCAGATTATGATGAGACTTATAAAAAAATTATAAAAATTAGTAACAAAAACAAAAAAAAAAATGTACCAAAAGATTGACAGATAAACAGATTACATGGTCATTAAGTAATAATAATAATAAGATTACAATTTTAATAACATCAAATAACAACACCAGGTTGGTAGAAGAGATTTAGACAAGCAACTAGATGTGTGCGCAATGATTGCGTCCTGTCTCTTCAACTAGGGGTACCTGTTTCTTAAGCGACTGTGGTCTACTATTTTGTTACATGACTGATGAAACAATTTTAAACAAAGACATCCATACTGTCTTTCTACTTTTAAGCGGTACGTAACTACATTATGTATGGTAGTATATTTTCAGCTGTATGTAAATTTATCCGATAAGATCTAAGCATTCTTGTATCAAGAGTCAGGGAGCCACATACGTGGTCTATTGACGAAGGAAAAAATAAGATAAAAATATTGTAAAGGTTTTGCAAGCTTGCGTGAGGGGTGGATACATGTCTGTAACTTATTATTTTTATCAAAACACTTCCTTATGAGGACGTGTGTTGTGGTGGGAACGTAAAACGGTGAAGCTATGTCATTGGGGGTGAGAGGAGATACCCATAATGGTGTCGTGCATGCGTGACTTTGAAAGATATAAGTAAATTTCAAGTCGTCAATGATGTCGATTTCAAGCAATGAACTTGAATAAATTAAAAAAAAAATGATTAATTATTAATTTTAGTAATATTATATAGTATGTATTATGTTTATGCATTGTGTGAATTTAAATGTTAAGTTTTATTGTGCACTTGAGTATGCTGTCCTCATTTAATAAAAAATATCTATGACACTGAGGTTTGCTGTAAGAGAACCCAATTACCTATGGGTTAAGCTCGCCTTTGTACACAAGCTGTCCTACTGTATTTGTAAATGTTTGTTTTGTGTACAATAAAGAATAATAATAATAATGAATCAAAATGTTGAAATATTAGGTATATCCGATTCTCCGCCTTCCGTTTTAGTTTTATATCACTGTCTTAATTCAACATCGAGTGTTGTTTGTTTACGCTAATATAATTTTATTACGAACATTGTAGATAAAGTGTTAGTGATATATTACAAAGCAAGTAGGTAAATTTATTTATGACATGTGTACCTACAACGACGGTGAACGAGATAACACGAGATTTGGTTTTTGTAAATTCTACATTGTCATCATCATTGCAGCCGAAAGACGTCCACTGCTGGACAAAGACCACCCACAAGTGTCACCGCGTCGACCGGTCCAGTGCATCTCGCATCCACCGGATTCCCGCAACCCCGATCAGGTCATCATTTCATCTAGTAGCATGCCTTCCAACGCTACGTCTTCTGGTACGCGGCCGCCACTTCAGCACTTTTCAGCCCCATCGATCATCCGTTCTGCCCACTGCCACTAAAGTTTCAATAAACCCAGCACAACCTTTCCGAGAAAAGCGAGGTTAAATCCATAAAATATCAAAAGTTTTCATATAATTATTAATTGAAAATTAAATCGTTCACAAATAATTTGTTTCAGCTAATAGAGACGATTTAATTGAATCAACTGCACATAAGATAATTGCATCATCGTTTAATCAATTGCTGAACGAATAAATCTGGTTTGCATTTATTTCATGACGGTATTTTTGCACAGTTGAACGTGAATATTTTAAAAACCGATTTTCGGATTAAAATACGCGATAAATAAAAAACGATGTGAGTCTATGGACAGGTCTAGCTTTTAGATTTAAATAAACTCCGTTCGATTTTAGTCACATAACATAACACGCCTGTAGCTTTAATACTGAAAGGGTTAGGTAGCACCTTCATACCACCACACCACCACCACCTTTATAGACTGGTATACATAGTTAAACTCATCTTTGCGCGTGGTGCTATGCGTGGGTTATCATGTGTGGGTTGTTTGCTCGGATGACGACTGCCGCGTCACTGCCACACAAATACATAATGGAATTACAAGCGCACGCACACATGGCGCCGCGCGCACAGATGAGTTGAACTATCTATAAAACTTGGATAATGTACTATTACATCCAAATTTCGCCAGTAATGTTTAAATCTTATGTAATTGGTATTAGCGGTAGCAGCAGTAGCGTCAGTGAACACTCGACTAATGTCATATTTGATTTTAGTAAATCAATTAAAAACAGAATGAGTCCTCTGCCCTTTCGAAATAGTTTCGAAGACGAGACGTGAAAAGTCAGTGTCAAACAAAATCAAAGTACGCTCAAGTAGAAGAAGAGCTATATCTATCGAGGAACCAATGCTTTTGAGAGAGCAAGAGTTCTTGAGTGGACACCGCGAGCCGACAGACATTGTGTACTCGAAGGAAGTAGCTGGGATGAGTTTGACCTGAAACGAAACGCGAAGAAATATACGTACAAAATCAAAATGATTTTCCACGAAGGAAATAAAATAAAATTGGAAGTGAAATAACTATGAGTAAAACGGCACCACTCTATTTTATTGCACCGATCTGTTAAATGAGGCAATCATTACTTAATTTTCTTGTTGACTGTAGGTGCTTTCTGAACTGTCAATCTTTAACAGAGACGCGGTTTCTACAAGTTCATATCATATCAATCGCGAAGCAATCAAGATATCAATTAAGCATTACCCGTGGGGCCCTACACCACATAAAGGCCCGGAGCAATGACATGTTTATATTTAATTTCTCAACCGAAATGGAGTCAACATGGCTGTATTTCTGAAATTAATTGTAGCCTCCGTTTGTCAGCTTGGAAATAGTATAGCGGTGACATGGATCTAAGAAATATGGTGAGGCCATAACGTAAACAGTGATGAAGAGCGTGGTTGGAAAGTCTGATTCTCTGGATTGAGTTAAGCCACATCATACATGACGTGCAGTAATGCTTCACCCTAACTTTCAGTTATGCGAAAATTACTAGAGAATTTCATGTGTTTGAGAATGAAACGCACAGGATGATCGATGTGATGACATTTGGGGAGGCCTATGACTAGCAGTGGACATGTTTTGGCTTAAATAATAATGATGATGACGATTAGAGAATATTAAAAGGACATTGTTAGATTTACCATCATTCTAAAACAATAAAAACAAGTCAAGGTCCAACTTAATTACGACGCAACAATATGTTGCACAATTCGGTATATCCTAAAGGTTCACAAGGAATAGATACGGCATTCTTAACCTAAAGTCTAGACCATTAAAATTCCAAAACACAAAATAACATTGAATACCATCCAGTAGACATAACTCCATGAGTTTCCAATGCGGTCGACATGGAAATGCCGCGGGCGGTAAATCCGTACCGCACCACGTGGCGTTCGTGCCACAAAAGTGCTTTTTGATAGACAGCCGTACAGTCCCAAACGTTTAATGCCCCGTGTCGGATACAGTGGAGAATTTTTAATTTAACAACCATACTAGATTAATTACTGGCAATTTTTCGCGAATACAAATCTGAATGGTCTGTGAATTGATTCGAATATTTGTTTAGGGTCCGTTTTGTACTGTGATGTGGTTTGTTTTGTTCGGTAAATTAGTGTTTGTTGAAGATGGGAATTTAAATTGCGGGCAATTGTAATTTTATACTTTACTAGCTTCTGCCAGCAGCTTCGCCCGCGTGAAAAATATTTTTTCATCCCAAGGGAACATTATCCCGGGATAAAAAGTAGCCTATGTGCTATTCTAGACTATAATCTATCTCGGTGCCAAATTTCATCCAGAGCCATTCAGCGGTTTTGGCGTTATTGAGTAACAAACATACATCCATCCATACATTTATAATATTATATAAGAATAAGATAAGATAAGATTAGTAAGAAGTAAGATTGGATGGGGAACTTAGAACAACTTCCCTTCTATATTAAAGGGAGAATGGTGATAGAATATCTTGTCTACAAAATATTCTTGAATTTTAAATTCTAACAAAATAGGTCTCTCTTGGTTTAAGACGAGTTCCATTTCGTAATTAATGCAAAAATAGTTTTATGAATGCTAATTAATCCAAACGAAGTAAAGTATTTGACATTGCCAGAATACGTAATTTTCCGGTTCGATACCAGGAAAATAAGTTTAAGAGTAATTCTATCTGCAAATGGAATAGTAAAGCTCAACTTTAAAACAAAAAGAAATGCCTTTATGCTAAAACTTGTGGCATTTTCTCCAATAACGGTGTTTATATTCTCAGTATCACGAATAAAAAACATGATACTGAAGTTATTTTATTAGCTGCGTCTTCGGGAAATGGGAATAAGCCGATGTACGAACGAACGAACGAATGAAGTGAACGGAAAAGTTATCACGTTTATCTGAGTTAACATAAACTGCAATTACCCAGTCACCAAACGTTCTTGGGAAGGAAGTGAATGTTTTCTCGAGCCTATGAACGGAGAAAACGACTGCAGAGAAAAAGCTAAATATATATTTTATCACTTTTATGGGCCCTTACTTTGAGCTCTGTTTGAATTACAACTCACTGTGACTTTTTGCGTACAAACGTTTCAACTTCGACGTAATTCCGCGTTCCGTTCTAATGGGCCGTATCGAAATCATTGAACATGTCGAGGAAGTAATCTGGTTCGATGTTAGTTGTTAAGTTATACGAAATAATGGAAGAATGTACAGTTTTTTCGTGTATCAAATTTAAAGTTTAAGCATGAGTTGTGACAGTTTCCGATTAGTATAATTAATTGTTTTAGATCTAAAGTTTAAGGTCTAGAAGGTTGAGATGGATGTGTGGCGTGACGAGAATGGATAGAGTGAGAAATGATTATATTAGAGGAAGTTTGGAAGTGGCGCCAGTGACAAAAAAGTTGAAAAGTAACCATTTGTCCTGGTATGGTCATGTGGTGAGGAGAGATGAAACGCATGTTACTAAAAAAATTGTGATTACAAATTGTGGTTGGATGGAGAGGGAGAGGAAGGCCAAAGAAAAGACGGATGAGCTGTGTGAGGAGTGATATGAAAGAAAAGGGAGTCAGTGTCAGGGAACATGGGATAAGGACAAGAAGATGATGATTTAAGGTCTAAAAGGTATAGTGTTATTGAACAAGATGCTTGATCAACCCTTTTTTTTTTCGGTGGAAAATAATCCATTGACTTCTCCCGCTCTGGATGAAGCGGAAGGCCGTGTCAGACTTTTACTGACTAAAACCCACCCGTGTTGCTTCAGTTGCTTGTACCAGGGCCGCGGTAACTCTCTTTCAAATTTATCCGCGGCTCAGACAGGCATCGGCCCTAGCGGACCCCGTCAGTTTTGCTGACATCTCTTTGAGGCGCGCGTGTAACACTACGAGCCGTCGACTCGGGCCTGGTCCTTATCGGACGGCGAGCTACCTATTACTCGCCGTCCGCAAGTACGCGCTTACGGTGGCCGGGAATCGGCTTGCGACTTGCGCCCAGGGTGTCTCCTGCGGTGGCTAGAGGCGTGATGGCGTCTCCGTTGCGTCTCCTTCACGCGTTCTCTCTCTCCTTTGCGAGCATTACTGCTTCGCAGAAGGAGGTGACAGCTTCCCATGCCCTCACGCTCCGTACCATGGCCGGACGCGAGAGGCTGCCACCGCTGATCGCCTCCATAAGGACACGGTGGTGTCCACCGTATGCTCCTCCGTGTCCTCCGGGTGATCCACATAATGTTGACACCCGGGCTTTTCCTCCCGCCTTATCCTAAACAGCAACCTCCCGAAATAGCCGTGTCCGGAGAGAACCTGGTCAGGCGGAAGGAGAGGACACCATGCCGCCTCTCAAGCCACTCCTCAAAGAGGGGCCTTATCGCCGCAATTGTGGCGTGCCCAGCACTGGGTTGCAACAGTTACTCACCCCATGTCGCCATGAGATCCTGCCGGAGTTCTGCCCGCCGAACCGCGATTTGTCGTGGTAGCAGAGTGTCACCCCGGCGTTTCGCCTTCTCGCGCCACTCCTAAATGCGCGCGAGGATTTTTGCCTCCAGATCCCTTGGCGGCAATCCGGCAAGGAGGCTGGCCACCTCACCGGAGACCGTGCTGTATCCCAGGACCAGCCGGATGGCTATGACCCTTTGGGACGCGTTCAACCAGCGGGCTGGTCGCCGCCCCAGGGAACGCCGGTTCGCCGTAAAGGGCCATGGACCGCACGAACCCTGCATAGAACCTCCAGTAGGAGGCGTTTGGACCCCCTAGATTAGGCAGGAGTCGCTTTAGGGCAGCCCCGGCCCGCTCCAGTATGGCTGCCAAATGTCGGAAATGTTTCACGAAAATCCACCGGCTGTCGAGGACGAGTCCCAGGTACTTTATCGTCAACCCGATGCCGATGTGAACCCTTCCTACGGCTATTTGGGCATCCGGCGGTGGCGCGAACCGAGGACTATGAAAACACATGGCCTCGGATTTGTGCACAAGGCCACCTCAAGTCCCAATTGCCGGATCCTCTCGACGACTGTCGCAACCCCGCTAATTAAGCCGCCACCTGGTGTGACCTCCCCTGCGCTGGGATCAGCTTGTCGTCAGCGTAGCAAATTACGCTGACGCCGTTAGGGAGGTCAGCGCGCAGCACCCAGTCGTCACCGATGTTCCACAGATGCAGCCTCAAGACCGATCCCTGTGAGACACCGCATGACATCTCTCGCTGGTTCCACTCTCCCTGGTGACCGGGGTAGATGACGGCCCTGTCCGTCAAATAAGCCCCGACCACGCGACAGAGGTAGGGCGGCATCCGGTGATACCGGAGTGACTTGATCAACTCCACCAAAAGTTTAAAATACCATTAGTTCTAGTACCTACGTAAAATTTGAACTTGGAAATCCCATTTTTATCCGAAGGAAAGGTCTATCTCCGTAACAACAAAAAGAAAATGTTTACAACAATGAATTACAAACTACCTTACGCTTAGCGTGTTTAAGGTATGTAATTTAATTTACACAAATGGATTCTTTAGCCGAGGCCACTAAAAAGGCATACCAACGGCCAGACAATAGGCACAATTTATTAAGTCTGTTATTTTACACCAACCGCATGACCCAGCTAGATTTGTTTCAAATTTCTTCCGGCTCCGTTTAACCCGGTCACAAGTGAAAATAATAATATTTTCATACGTAACATGACGTAATAAAATGTGGCTGTAAGTCGCATGTGGACTGACCATTTGTAATGTTTGACCGAATGGCGTAATTGGTAATAGAGGGAGGGCAGCTACTGGATTAATTATTATTACCGCTAAGTCACGCACGAATTATAAGCTCTCAGTATTTTTTTCCATATTTTCCGCGTTAGTACACACCACTAATTTGAAAAAACTTGGTGCCTCTATGATAACAAATGGCTCTTGATCAAATAGACTCTCCAAATAAGGTCTAAGGTTGAATTTCATGACTTTCATTCACGCATGTCATCTGTCATCACATCCGCTCTCCTTCCAATTCTCAGAATAGCATATAAAATGAATAATTTATATAAAAAGGCCGAATCCTTACCCTTATCATGCGATCGACCTTAACTCTGAGAGATGGTTGAACGCTGTAACGACACATCACCCTTACATTGGGCATAATTCTCTTCGTGAACAATGCCACATCGTTCGGTTAACGATTTCCGAAGCTTTTTTTTATTAGGGATGTGCGGACAGCCTGATTAGCCCATTAGGCTGAATGCGGGTTTACACTCAGCAAAATTACGAATGGGAAATAAAGTTTTAGAGTTTTAGTTTTTAGGTTGTCTGGTAGATATCGCTGTCAGCGATAAGGCCGCCTTTGTACCCGTAGTTATAAGTATTATTGTAAAAGAGATGTGTAACTTTATTTTTTGGTGTACAATAAAGTATATTCTATTCTATTCTATTCTATTGATATAGTGTAGTAGATAGTAGAAACATTACGTTTCCGAATGTTTGTATAGCGAATATTTATGTATTGTCGATAATATGGAAACAAATGGAGTAGCAGGTTCCCAAAAATGATAAATATTTATCAGAATAGCTTATGTACTAGATATTGCAACACTTAATTCAGCCGAATTTTGATGTTTATTTGGAACATTCTTGGTACTTTGAAATGCTGTTAATACGAGCGTTAACGGTTTAGCGTTAACCAATGTGCACTTAGAAAACCATTAAAGACTTAGTAGCGTATCGCTACGATGTGCTGCAGTTCTAAATTCTCTATGAATATCCATGATCAAGTAGTTTACTTACAAATTGAGGTCATTAATTCTTACTATAAGTTTTTTAGCTGACATGGTTACAATCATTAGAATTAATATTTGTTTCGGGATATTTACCATGTATATTTAGGTTTTAGATGAGAGCTCGATATTGATTGATTGATCATGGCGCTTGTAACGGTGCCGAAATATCGAGCTCTCATCCAAAACTAAAATATACATGGTAAATGTCCCGAAACAAATATTGCTCGTATTTAATAGTCATGGACACAAAAAGTATGACAAAGTTGACTGTGACAAAAAGATTCAGCCCAAAGTAAACACTTTTTTTTTATATATATATAATGGGTTTGCTCTTGACTCTAGTCTAGTCAGAGGTGACAGAGATAAAGTCGACGATGGAGTGAGTTTACCCAGCTTCTGCCTTAATTTTAAACAAAATAATATCTTTCTATAATAAAACTACAATAAGAGTCAAGTAACAAGCTTTAAAGCTTTACACTGTGGGTATTAAAAGAATAGAATATAAGACATTTCTTCAACAAATCTCCATTGACATTTATGACTATTCAGAGTCGCCAGTAGCAAAGTGTGGCCAGCACATCTTCTTATACAAAGTTCCTTCCGTCCCGTAGTCTCTGTTACTGTAATTGCCATTTGCGGCATCATGAATAAAACATCTGCTTACTTAGATTCGCCGTATTCGATTGTGGTTAACATATTTCTTGTTTAATGGAGACGAAGAGAGTTGTAAATAAATTGTCGGTAAAGTATTCCGGGCAGCACTCGCTTTAAGAGTAGAAGATTAAAGACGCAACACACGTTATCAGCTTCGCAGCGTTATTTACATTCTATTGAGATTTATTCGATTATTTTATTGGAGTTTCTGTTCAGCGGGGTTTTAATTTTGTTTTACATCTTCTGGCAAAAATATCTATTCATTTTATTAGTACGGTCTACTATACTATTTATACATATTATACTCACTATTTATACATGTATGGTATGGTTATGTGATGAGTAGGGATGAAACGCATATTCCTAAAAGAGTTATGAAAATAAATGTGGATGGATGGAGAGGGCGGGGACGGCCAAAGAAAAGATGGATGGACTGTGTGAGGAGTGATATGAAAGAAAAAGGAGTCAGTGATAGCGTGGCGGGGGACAGGACGGTATGGAAGAAGATAACGTGTTGCGCCGACTCCAAGTAACATAGGACAAGGGCAGGAAAATGATGATAACATCTAAAACTTACGGCTTTTTCCTATGGTGGTTGGCGGAAATAACAGAACGCCATCTGCAACGGTCCTTATATACTCAAAGTCAAAGTCAAATATATTTATTCAACTAGGCCAAAAAGCGGCACTTTTGAACGTCAAAGAATGAAAATTAACAAGTAATAAAATAAAAATTGATTCTACCGTGCATTCGGAAAAGTAGCTTGTTATGGAGAAGAACGCACAAGAAACTCCATACATAAACTTAAAAAAAAAAATTGTTTTACGATATTTACATAAGTACATACATTAATAAATTCATATATGTGAGGACGATGCACCCATAATAGCACTACACACTATACTACGTACAGGTATAATCTCTCATTTTGCTTCGATAACATTCATATATCACACACGTTATGAAAACAACGCGCCTGGTTTTTCTGATGAACATCACCAATAAGATTTATCTGGGGCTTCCACTTACGTCTGCCTTGTAAGGAAATACCTTATTAGTACGTTACATATCGTTTTTCACAAAATCTTTTAAATTGAAACATAAAGAAAAGAATATATTTGTGAAATGACCTGGGGGGTGACCATAAGCTCTTAGAGTAAGGTTATTTTGATATCGCGTAAGTGACAGATATATACAAGCCATATACATCTGTCCCTTACACACACTCAAAATAACCTTACTCCAAGAGCTTATGGTCACCCCCTCGTTCCTTCAAAAAATCGCACCCTTTATGTCATTTACGTGCTGATAAATAAACCTACAAATTGAGCTCGAATAAAGTAACAACTTCCTCAAAGCACGACCTACACAAAGCTCAATTTAAACGCGCCATCGATCTCCAATTAGTTTTTGACAAACGAGAACGTCAATTACATCACAAGACACTGCTAAATTAAAGTAATAAATCATTCTGGAGAAAATAATAATAACTGCGAATATTTCAAAGGTGAAAATAGAGGAAATTCAGTGACAAATCTCGCTTCCATAATTTGAATTCGTTGCGCCTGTAAGGACAGCTGTCGTTCGCGACACGGCGCGAGTGTGCGACTCTAGTTGTAAAAATATAATATGTATGAGTCCTTCTGAACGTGAATATGGACTAGAGTCCAGAATAACTCACAAATCTAATACTTTTAAACGAGCAATTCTTAATTAATTAATTCTTTATTGTACACCAAAACAATATTCAATACAATGTGATAATAAAGTACATGAACAAAGGCGAGCTTAACTCAGTGTTGAGTTCTCTTACAGCAAACCCTAGAGAGTGACAGAGAATGATGACAAAAGAGGGTAGGATCCAGTGTACAATTTTAAATTAACATAATTATAATCATAAAAATAAATCATAAATATATACATAAGTACATAATACAGTAATTCTTGTATAGATATAATCTGAATCTCGGAAACGACTTCAACGATTTTCATGAAATTTAGTATGCAGGGGGTTTCAGGGGCGATAAATCGATCTTTCTAGGTTATATTTTAGAAAACGTCGTTTTTTCTGTTTTCAACCGAGCTGAGCTCGGTTGCTCAGGTACTTTTAAATAATATGAGGACTATTTTTTGTTAATTCGGGTGTCAGCGTTTTTTCTGTTCTGTGGGTGTCACATACCAGACAGCACTTAAAGCATAAATTATTGGAACTCAAATTCAAAATTCAACCCACATTAGTGGGCTGAATTTACCGAGCTACTAAACAGCAAGTACTTCACCGAATTTCTAGAAAACCCTGAAAATGTTGGCTCGAGTAGATTAAAATACTTAGAAGGCATGTATAGAGCACTATACAGGGCCAAATTAAATTTATTGGAGAAACTCTGCAAACATGATGGGTATCGAAAAAAAAACTCAAAATTTCAAGTACGCACACAGTCTTTCACTGTTTCGCCACCAGCGGTCATTGAATCAGTAGTCAGCTAATGTCACTTAAAGTGATCCAAGTTTTTTTTATTGTCATTAGATATATAATTAATTCTATACAAACCCATCAAGTCTGCAGTGTTTTGCCAAGTGATTAAATCCGACCCCGTATATTTATAGGTTAATAAATTGTAGATTGACTTGATTACGTCATTTTCAGAATATATTTCGTATTGGTACAATGTAATTTCTTTTCCTCCTGTCTTCACTGGCATAAAACTTTGAGAATACAGATAAGTGTGAAGACAAAAAGAAAGTTTTATTTACTTTTTTACTGCTTTTGTGGATAGACGTGATTGCTCAAATAAAATGAAATAATTTATTTCAATGTCAGTCTGGAAAGGAAACAAAATATATAGGGAAGTGTACTGCCATACAATTTCTTCTTTCTTTTGAGTCAATCATTTTTTTTCTTTTTTCTCTTTATTTATTAGGGACTTGTAGAGTCAATCATTAAGTTGATGTCGTCTGCTGTTGTGCCAATATTTTACGAATTTTCAGAATAATGAGTTCCGATCTGTTTCAATAGAAAATTTCTCATCTAAAACCGAGGAATAGCCAGCGAGGAATCTTTAGTAATTTTATTGCCACTGGAGTTATCTTCATGCAATCTATACTAATATTATAAAGAGGAAAGATTTTTTTGTTTGTTTGTACCGAATAGGCTCCGAAACTACAGGACCGATTTTAAAAATTCTTTCACTTATAGAAAGCTACATTATTCCCGAGTAACATAGGCTATAAATTATTTTCATAAAAATTAGAAATCCTTATGAAAATTGCAATAATGTAACCCAAAGTAGCAAAATAATTTTGACTATAAAATACATTATTTCGCGTGCGCTAAGAAAACTATTGATGATAAATAAAATGTATGTACTACATGATTAAAGTACTCATTATAAATGACAAAAAAGTCGGCGAGAGAATATATCTCACTATCACAGTTAAGTCACAATAGCAGCTTTTGTGTTCTAAAATTTAATTAGATCGCTGGTAGAAACAAAAGTTGGTAACATTCGTATTGTAGTATTAATTCTTATTCAAATAAATAGTTTTACAAATTGGTAGGTAAGGAACGGTAGGTGGGTTGGTAGATAGGTAGGTAAGTTGGGTGGGTAGGTAGGGTAGGGTATGTAGGTATCTAGGATAGGGCAGTGTAGATTAATCGGTAGGGCAGGTACGTAGGTTGATAGGTAGATAAGGTAGGTGGGTAGGTAGGTAGGTAGGGTAGATAGGTAGGTGATAGGTAGGTAGATAGCCAGGTGACAGAAGCGAAGCCGCGGAGGTCAGCTAGTGATTAATAAAGGCAAATTTTTACCCGAGGACATCTTCGCTTCTTTAGGCAAAACGAACTCACGCAGTATACCTATTTATATTTTTTCTTAAGAGAACGAAATGAAAACGTCCAAATGAAATATAAATCCAGCTTTAAATGCGTCATTAGGCTTGGATGACGGCCAGTCCGGTACTTATTGTGCCATTTTCTTTTCACTTATATTTTAGTTGAACGACTCTGTTTGTCCGTCCGTGTAATCTATTCATAACGTCCTTGATGGCGATTGCAAAAAAGTTACTCGAGCTAAAATTAATTAGTATGGGTGACGCAGGTCTTGGCGAAGAAGTTGTTCAAAGTGCGTACATAATAAACTTGCTGACGAGAATTAAGTGCTATCTTTGGTGGGGCTTGTAATGTTTTTAATTGATGATGGTGGCGGCATGGCTTGTGGTTTATTTATGACGCATTTTGGCCATCTAGGTACTGATCCGGTGATTGCATAATGATAAAGTGTGATAATTTAGTTATGATGGAATAGTTACGTAGACACTCATGCAGCCAGTGCATTTGTATTATAGATTTGCAAATTCGTACGTGACACTCTCGCGGTCCACGTGGGTGGCGGGGAACGTTACTACCCAATGACTTGACGGCGCGAGCGATGACGCGCCTATCAAGTAACCCCCGTCCCGCGCGCCCGTTTTACCATCCCTGCTGCCTTACGTCCCTCGTACCCGCGGACCATGGGCTTATCACGTACAAATTTGCCAAGCTATAGGCAAGCGTGCTTCATCTTCGACTACATCATTGCTTACCATCAGATAAGATAGTTGCCAAACGCGAGCTTATTAATAACATACAAATACCACGGGATCCCGACGCTAAGAAAGAAAATTTGGTTCAAACAAATTTCATTAGATGGCGCGACATGCACCGTGTTATTATTGAATTGTGTGTAAAATCAACATTTTCTGTAATTGAACATAAACATTGTATGTTCTTGATTAATTAACTCTCCTAATCACATGATTATGGAATATTGGGGTCTTAATTCACATTTCAAAGATTATTTGAACGGATCATTTTAAATTAATGCCAATAGATGGCGTGGTTTTAAATGTCTGAGGCATTCCACTCGATTGTTTTAATTTGTATTGTAACACATTTTGATGCAATGAAACAATAAAAACGTGCAAAACATACTGTAAAACAAATTCACTGTATCTAAAGAAAAAATATTCATGCTCTTTTTCTAGCAAATCGCTACAAACACCATCTATCTATCGCCATGGAACGGAACCAAACGCGAACGATGTACAAAAAATAAATGGTTTAATCAGACAAAAAACGCTAGTTACGTCGGCACGGTTTCTTTGTATGGGATGAGGCATCTGTATGCTAGTATTATATTATCTGTGCAAATATTAAAATTTACAATTATAATATTAAAATGCGAAAGGAACGCTGTCTGGGTTTATAGTATATTATTTATTCTTTTAAATATCGCTGCACATGTTGAGAGCCTTTTTGGTCTCGCACGGGTTCTTTTTTGTTTTTATTATTGTTTAACTTTTTTGTTTATCTCTCGTGTCTCCTGTGCGGGTCACAATTGAAAATATTTTCATTATTCTTTCTTTCTACAGAAAAACATGCATTGTTTAACCCCCTGCTCAGCTTATGAGAAACGAGCTTGAAGATAAGCAGAAGGTATTAATCTTATGCACGTTTCCAATTCTGACGGGTCCTATAGAACTTAGCTGAAGGTATTTGAATTAGTTTTACAAACTTAACCTTATGAAAAGTTATCCAACTCAAAGTTTGAGTCAGAGAGTTTTTAAATGAAGATCGATGATCGAAAGTTGTCTTGCAAGCTGTTCTTTCAAAATTTTGATGAGAAGGCGTAAATCGACGAACCAATATTAAAAAAAAGAAATTCCCTTTAGAGTTGAATCGGGCACTTTACTTTAATAATTTGGTGTTGATTAAATTTCGACAAAGCTTAGTTGGCCAAAAAAAATATAGTATGGTCTTGGTTTTGTGTTAAATATGACCGACATATACACTAGAGTTATGCAGTTTCATTTCTTGGTACAATAAAAAACTTACCTATTAGGTAGGTACAACTCAAAAGTGAAAAATTAAAACTTTTTTACAAAAAAATACTACTGAGTTCCAAATAAGAAAACTACAAAGTGAAAAATAACTTTATTTTTGGAATTCGGTGTCCATAGCGCAAAAAAATGGTACCTACGAAAGACACCGACTTCCAAAAATAAAGTTTTCTTATTTGTAAGTCGGTAGTATTTTTTTGTAAAAAAGTTTTTAATTTTTCACTTTTTTGTTGTACCTACCTAACAGGCAAGTTGTTTAGTAAGTTACCACAACGCCAGAATAGATAAAAAAAAAATCATACAAGAAGTCGAACATAGAACCTCCTCCTTTTTGGTAAGTCGGTTAAAAAGCAGGTTCTTACAGTGCTTTTCCCAGTTAACAGTATCAAAACTAACACAGAAAACAAGTGTCCATTGATAAATAATTGATTAAACATCGGTACCTAGCCACATGATATAATCAAATTAGTACTATATCAGGGTCGCGCGTCCCACCGGGAGGTCCCAACGCGCGACGGTGGCAATTGACAAATGGACGAAATACCCACTTGACAAACAACCACATACCACGTGTTGTTAATAAAATTAACGGCTGTGATTAATTGTTGGACTAACGCTACTTTGGTCCGATTAAATCAGTAGGTATTTCAGTTGGTCAAGGTTTTTTTGTAAATTAGAAGTATTATTTAGTTTCATTCGGGGATGTGTTTGTTTAACAAGTAATATTCAGATTGTATGAGTCATCGCCATCATCAGCCTTCTTGTGTTCCCACAGCTGGGACACATGCCTCCTATCTATGAGAGGGAATGGCTTCAATCAACCACCGGACCCGATACGGGTTGATGGATGTCACATGTCTATGAATCGTTGGTTCTAGGGCATGCCGGTTTCTTCACGATTGTTTCCTTTACCGTTTTTAGAGCAGTGTTGAAGAAATAATTTACACAAAGTAATTTTCTTGCCTGGACTTGACCACGACACGTAAGTCGGGGTCTTGACCACTGGGTCATCAGAGCTCATCAGAAAGAGAGAGAGTAATATTAACCAATTTGATGTGTTTGTGAGTTCTTAATTCATGGCTTACTTGGCTACGACAACTCTTTCTTCTCTTTCTTTCTTGCTATGACAAAAAAAACGAATAGCAGAACTGGTTCATTTCTTTAGCATTATTTGTGAGATTGGTCTACTCCAAAAACCGGCCAAGTGCGGGTCGGACTCGCGCACCGAGGGTTCCGTACAAACAGCTACATTTACCAACATAATTAGGTAAAAATACTGAAGTTCATAAACAATGAAAGCACCGAACATTGCTCAAACAAAAACATTTATTTTCATTTTTTTGATGTACATTTTATAACTTGGTCGACTATTACTCGGAAACTTGTAAAGCCTACTTAGCTGTGATAGTTTTCCTTTTAATTTGAGTCCGTGATTTTTGTTCACATATCCAAAAGCAACCATTAGCTGGCTTAATTTTATGCAAACGGATCACTGAATCTAAAAATGTTTTTCACAGAGCCGTAATATTTTTAATGGCCTATCCAACGATACCCCCACATTATAGGATAGATGAGAAAACACATCCCCACTTTATGTGTACAGGAGGTACCTTAAATATTTTTTACTACTTACTACTTTGTCGGCGTGATTAATATGTATATCCATGCTAAATTATAGCTTCCTAGTACTATAAGTCTCTGAGTTAAGCTGCGGACAGACGGATAGACGGACATGGCGTAACTGTATGGGTTCCTTGTTAACTACGGAACCCTAAAATGCGGGTTCAAATAAAGACTACATTATATTAGGAAACAGTCTTTGAGAGGCAAGCAACACACATATTTTTTTGTGGAAAAACTTGCCAACAAAAAGAAAAATTCTATTCATACGTTCGATCGTAATTCTGGTAAGTTGAGATGCTATGAAATAATCAAACGATCATGTAGGCGGCGTCAACTCTTGAACATTCGGTCATCAATAATGTATGAGTTTCAAGCGACAAAGTATGAAGACAAACACTGCTACGCTTGTAGGGTGGTTCATTTGCACGTGCCAATAGAATAGCACGGTGTTCACATGTTGGAGTTGTGGCGCGACCACGGCTTAGCAGATTAGCGGGCTCAGTTCTGTGTCTGAGCGCTAATATTTGTTTTTCGACGATTTATTGGATTGAGCTATTTGGATCACAACGTGGAGGGAAAATGGCAAAGGGTAGGGAATTTCAAGTGGATTGTATTATTTTAACCAACTTCGTAAAAAGGAGGAGGTTATCAATTCGACTGTTTTTTTTTTATGTTTGTTACCTCAGAACTTTTTATTGGGTGAACCGATTTTGACGATTCTTTTTTTATTTGAAAGCTGATGCTTGTCATGTGGTCCCATTTAATTTTCATCAAGATCTGATGAAGAACTTCGGAGAAATACATCAGAACTCTTCAATAAATGACGGTAAAACACTCGAGATAGATGCAATCGCATGTCTGTTTATTGTTTACACCATTTCATAACATAACAGTTAACCCTGGTATACTCCCATTGCACCGGTTTTGTTTTAGTTTCATGTTATTGGATTCATCTATTCTGGTTTCTCTTTGGGCACTATACGCGTAGGTACCTAGCCTATAGAACTAGTACATTATGTACCACAACTAAAAAGTGAAAAATAAAAAACTTTTTTACAAAAGTTACAACCGACTTCCAAACAAAAACACTACAAAGTGAAAAATAACTTCAATTTCGGAAGTCGGTGTCAAAAAACGAAGAAACGTAAACAAGAACACCGACTTCCGAAATTGAAGTTATTTTTCACTTTGTAGTGTTATGTCAGCTTCAGTTTTCTAATTCTCGACTAGACGTCTAATATAGCCATATACTATAATAATATGGCCAAAATATACCATAATACTGGCTTTTCAAAAAACATTCCACACTTACTTTACATGTAAAAGTAAATTAATCAAATGCTAGAAACCTGATAACACCTAGAATTTTTAAAACGTTGTCTCATGGCACAAAATATTTGGATAAAGTTTAAAAATCCCTTAAATAACTTCCGCAACCCGAATAAAAGTAGATTACCCCAGCAAAGGCTGATTATTTGCGCAAAGTTAGTCGCAGCGTCATCCTCGAAGACGTGTCAGAAAACCGCTTCCGCTCTCTCCCATTCACAAATCACGACCCTAAAACTTGGTAGCAGAGCAGTCGCGACAGAACGTGCCTTGCATGTCTAATGTCGAGAAGCGGATTGAATGAAAGTATTGTTCAGGAACAGATAAAATGAAAAAACAAACTACTAGGTGAATGGTACACAATGCCTTTCAAACCCAAGAACAGTTGTCTCTTCACTCAAATTGAATAAGTTTTCCCGCAGTGCTTTGCAATCGGGCATTCCATCGAGTATTTTTGTACTGAAGTGCCCGTACAAGATTCCAGTTTTGAATGTTGCTTTCTGATTGTTATTTTTCGAAATACTTGTTGTTTTTCGTACGTAAAATATTATGATGGAAAGTTATTTTTCCGACGATAATCTGGGAGCGGAATATTTGTTGTCCATTCACCCGGCATAATTCTCTAGCAACTATTTACTTTGCGATATGAGATGGGGAGATCGATATGGGAAAAAATGTGTTGACAAAATATTGCGGTCATTGGGGACCATAGTTTAGTGACAATTTTGGGTCCATGGTTTATAATACGGGATAATTAGAAAATGATTACGAAATATCTTTCGTCATCATCAATTTCACGAATCACTTCTACCTAAGAACGAATAAAAAACGGTTTACAGAGGGGCCAATCTACGCTGCCCTTATTATAATGTACAACTAGCTTAAGGAAGGTCTAGTCCATGGTATTCTATGTCTATGGCTTAAGAAAAATAAATTGGAGAGACAGATGTTAATTCAGATGAAAATGTCAGACTATAAAATATTACAAGATTTTACAAATTAGCAACATAAATTAAGTTTAAGATATTAAATCAATCAGAGATAACTAAAATATGCGTTTCAGGTGTTAATAGTAACAAAGAATACATAGAAATGAGACATGAGTTGATACAATATCAAAAGATATGAAGGTGAGATTTGTATAGTATTATAAAACGTGAATAGACTAAAACATGTCTGTGTGTGGGTCTGCACAGCAGAACACCACACCACCGCAGTTGACGTTTTGACAACGCTCATTGAAAAGATCTGGATTGCCGAAGAATTCCCAGACGAATGGAACAAAGGTCTTCTTATAACTGTTCCCAATAAAGGTGAGCTTAGCCAGTGCGATAACTGGAGAGGTATAACGTTGCTCTCAATTTCCTCTATCGTTTTTTTGCAAAATCGTCTTGGATAGATTTTCGAAGGCCGTGGATCCTCTTCTAAGTAAGGAGCAGGCTGGTTTCCGCTCGAAACGCTGCTGTACGGACCAGATCAACACTCTCCGTATCATACTGGAACAGGCATTAGGATGGCAGAGGGAGATTTATTTAACCTTTGTAGACTTCGAAAAGGCCTTTGATACGCTGAAGTGGTCTAGTTTCTGGTCCCGCCTACTGGACATTGGAGTGCTACCGAAAATAGTCTATCTGTTGCAGAGTATTTACAAGAAATATTCCTGTAAGATTACGGATGACGTAACAGTGCACGCCGGTGTCCGCCAAGGCTGCCTCCAGTTGCCGCTCCTCTTCCTAGTCGTTCTTGATGGAATTATGCTTCGGATCTATGATAACATGCGCCGTGCCTTGGAAGACTTGAACACCGATGACCTATGCCTGCTGAGTCATACCCACGCCGATAAGCAAGCTAAGCTAAACGATCTACGTCAGGAAGCGACAAAAACGAGTCTCAAAATAAACATCCGGAAGATCCAGGAAATGAGAACTAGTGTGAAGAACCACTCACCGTTGCTGATTGGCACAGAGGCAGTGGATCCACAAATTTACATACCTCGGGAGTGTCGTGTCAGAGACTGGGGGTAGTGAAGAGGACATCGCTTCACGGATCGCCAAAGCCCGAGCAACCTTTGCGCAGCATAGACCTGTTTGGCAATCGCGAAAACTGACCCAAAGGATTAAACTCAAAATCTTCGAGTCCAACGTCAAATCCGTGCTGCTCTACGGGTGCGAAACGTGGAAGGTCACAAAGGACATCTCACGTCAAATACAAGTCTTCGTCAACCGCTGTCTTCGTCGCATTCTCGGAATTTACTGGCCCACGACCATCTCCAATGTAGAGCTGTTGGAGAAATGCCACGAGAGCCCGATCGACCGCCGGATCAAGCGTCGCAAGTGGAGATAGATTGGCCACACGCTCTGAAGGGGTCCCAATCACATACCCAAGCAAGCTTTGGACTCGAATCCCCAAGGGAAAAGAAAGTGTGGCCGTCCCCGTCAGAAGCGACGAGCATCGGAATGACATGGAGCGAGGTGAAGCGTGAAGCTCAAGACCGATCGCGATGGAGAACATCTATGGACGCCCTCTGCCACATCTAGGGGTTATAGGACATAAGTCAAGTAGTTAGTAGTAGGTTATAAGTCAAGTAAGTCTATAGTGCCAGAATAGATTACCCGAATATCATAAATCTTGAACATAACTGGTGAAATGAGAATGTACCAAGGTGAACTGTACATCTGCGTACCACTTTAGAGTATACTGACGTAATGTTATGTTATGAAATGGAATAAACAATAAACAGACATGCGATTGCAGCAATCCCGAGATATTTGCCGTCATTTATTGAATAGTTCTGTTGTATATCTCCGAGGTTCTTTATCAGATCTTCACCAAATTAAAATGGGACCAATTTGGAAACATACTCTTTCGCACAAAAAAAAATAACTTTCGAGATCGACGGAGATATCGATGAACATACACAAAAAAATAAAAGAAACATGAAGTCAAACGTAGAACCTCCTCGTTTTTGGAAAGTCGATAAAAATAGGAAGTCATCATCATCATCATTTCAGCCAAAAGACGTCCAATTTTGCACATAAGCCTCCAACAAGTATCACCACATCGACCGGTCCTGTGAGTCTCGCATCCAGCGGACTCCCGCAGCCATGACTAGGTTATCAGTCGACCTTATGGGAGGCCTTCAAACATTGCGTCTTCCGGTACGCGGTCGCCACTCGAGGACCCGGACCGGACTCGGCCCCGTCAATCATCCGCTCTACGAACAATTAACCTGCCTTCTGCCACTTAAGTTTCTCAATTCTTCGGGGTTAGTCGGTTCTCCTGTGAATATCTTAATTCCGAAGTATTAGGTCTGTGTGTTTTGCCGTAAACAAGAGAACAGTTATTTACATCGTAATCATTATCTACTTTGTAAGGACATCAACGAAACGTATGTTGTTTACGACAAGTTATTGCATTATAAAATGAAAGTGAACCGGAAAACTAGGTAAACAACTGGTAAAACCAGATTTTAGAGATTTCTATCGTGATTTAGAACTCATTATAGATCGTTTACATAAGTCCGTTTGACTGTAGAATTTGTAAGCGTTGGTGGTTTATGTGGACACTGTCTGTTCTAGGCATTCTAATTTATTTTACAGATAAGAAAACACAACATTATAAATTAATAATCTTGTCAAGTACAAAGGTCAAGGTGGGTTTGGTGAAAGCCACAATATTCCGCTAGAAATGAGAAACAGGATCGGTCGATGTGGCCACGCTTAGAAAAGGTACGCTTGAAAGATGTCCACTAATGGGCCTCCGCTTACTCAGCAGTGGACATCTTTGAAATGATGATATAAACGATGATTTTTAAGATCTGCAGTTTATATCTTATTTTTTAGCTCTTAAATCCACCTCAAAGCGATGACATAAGAGAATATTGCGAAAACCAAACAACAAACAAAAGAGTTTCTGAGGACCGACAGTACTCATAAGCATCAAAGCATGAGATTGTTGAAATAACCACTACACGTTTTTGAAACTGTTATCTTTAAGATACCAGTTTCAAAAACGAGGCACAGCCGTTCTTTAATACATCTATGTGTGCACAACCTACACGCAAACTCTTGTAACAACTCTAGTTAAGTCTTTGCTGCTACTCACTAAAATCAAAACCGCTTCCATCGATATTTAGCAGAGGCTAATGATTCCTAAATCGTTTAAAGTCAGCCACTAATGGGGCCAGTTTCACCTGTGACCCGGAAAGTTTGAGCGTTAATTGCAAACACTTCGCCCGCGGGTAATGAAGGCGAAAGTGCATATCACTGTACATTGTACGCGCTTTGTAGGGTTGGCGGTTGATGATATAATAAAATTATCTACAATTTACCTACAGACTGTTATTTAGGAATTATCTTTCTTTGTTTTTTTCGCAGTGTCTTAAGGTCTAAGTCCTTTTGAAAGAATTCTTCCGCGTATTTCTTCTGCGGTCGTGGCGACTGCAGAAGAAAGAAATAACCGTCAATATAACTTGTATTCAAGTGTGCCTAATTAACAAAACTATTCTTGAATTGAATTCATGCTCCTGGATGTTCCTAATAGAAAAGCCCACTTCTTCTTAATACCGACCACCAATGTGACGGTTCCGCTGAATGTAACTTACAAAGTCAACAAGCTAGAATTTCAAAACGGTAGTGTGAAAAAGATACTCTCCAAAGGTGCACTTTTCTTAAAAGCGGATGCTTTTCTTACTCAAAACTTTTAAGTATCGCATGTTTCTAAGTAAAATTGGAAGCAAAAAGAATCAATATTGATGCTTAGTAGAAAATTATAACTTTAACTTGAATGTTCAGTGTCAAAGAGCCGATTAAAAGAAAAAAGACATAACTCAATCGCTGTTATTATTGTGACATCAGCCTTTTCCCTTTCACCTTTCCCGGAAAACTGTTCCAAGAATATATCACTCTTCCCCCGTAATATTTTCTCAGTTCACGTGGCAGCCCTTACGTTACCGGATGGTTAGGGAGGTAACTTCGCTCCTTATTTATTATTGAGCCGTTGTCCTGTAACGACTTTAATATGTTACGGCTCATTTCAACACTTTCATATTTCGTACTTTGGTATAGTTTTTTGCTCTTACCATAGAGCACAAAGACGCATTAGTGGCCACTGCTAGAGATGGCATTGTAAAACTACACATAACAAACGAGTTATTTATGGTCCAAGATCCTAAAGCCCCCAGACGTTACCTTACTCCGTCCTGCACAAAATGAGTGGGCTGGTATGCATACGTTCAAAAGTACATTCTAACAATACTCTATCCCACATATTTTGTGTAGGAAGAAAAAAGTAATGGCTGGAGGCTCTGAGTTGCTCTACGAGTGTCACTATTAACACAAAGAAAAAGGCCCTATTGGACTACGGCTATTTGGACTATGGCTATGACAGATGAAATTAGTGCGAAGCGCAATCGCGCAGCCACGAATATTAGCAGTGGTGTCTCTAGCGACTGCCGGTGTGGCGTTTCGTGGTCTATGGCTCTAACCTTCGTATTAAATGGAGCGATGTTATACTGAAAATTATAGACCGGTCAGAGAGTAATAGTCGTAGTTCATTATATCGGCCCGTAAAAGTCTGCCGCAGAATAAGGGTCTCTTAGACCCGCTATGATGATCGGTCGCCAGGGAGTATACCTATTTACCTCAACAATTGAAATAGTCTGGGGAGTACTACCATTTTTCCGAGATGACGAGCTTTTTCGGAAGGTTTAGAATGTTTTTGATGAAAGAATGTAAACGTAAAAACAACTGTGTTTAGTATTAAATGAGCTGGATAATTAAGCATCATACATTCACCCGAAAAACGTCCACTGCTAGACAAAGAGAGATTGCCCTGTGCGATAAGACCGCCCATTGTACACTTGTTTTTTGAATGTTTGTCTTGTACATATTTTTGTGGTGTACAATAAAGTATCTAATAAATAAAGACCGCAAACGTAGACACTTCGACTGGCCTTATGCTTCTATTATCAGGTGAAGTTGGAAAGCCTCCCACGTTTCACCTTTCGGTACGCGATCATCACTGCAGAACCTTTCAGCTCCATGATTGACTATCCATTCTGCGAGCCTTGTCTATGGCCACTAGAAATATGTGAAGTTCATAAATACACTAGTGATCCGCCCGGCTTTGCCCGTGACAAATTATACACAAAAGCCTTTCTCGATTCTGACTTTTTCTATTGGTGAAAACCGCATGAATAGTAGTAGTAGTAATAGTTTGCATGTTCAGTAGTTTTTAAGCTAATCGAGTACAGACGCGGCGGGGGACTTTATTAAACCCCGACGGAAAAAGAGGAGTGTTATAAGTTTGACCTGTGTACATGTGTGTTTGTGTATCTGTCTGTGGCATCATAGCTCCTAAACAGATGAACCGATTTTAATTCCTTTTTTTTGTGCTTGAAGTGTGACTTTATCTAGAATGTTCTTAGCTATGTTTGATGAAATTCGGCTGAGCCGTTTAAAAGTTATTGGCGTTTTACTATTTGAATCGGGCTGTTTTCACAAGATATCGTGTCATAATTACATGTTCAATAGATTGTCAAGCCTGTCTACTACTACACAAATTATGTAGCGTGAAATAAAAATGTGTCGGAGGATTTTAAATTTTACTTGTTTTATAATAGATGTGTATGTTGTGATATAAGTAGGTACTGTAAGGGGGGAGCTCAAAGAGCTATAAACTATAAGCAGAAATTACTTTGAAATACTATATTGAATCAACAACACGCATGTCTTCAGGCGGCTTGTACCCACAAGACACAACCAAAAGCTAAACAAAAATATTTTTTATATTTCACAAGCGTTCCTATTTCAATCACCTTCCAAAACTAAGTAGTTATCTGTTGCTAGTCTTATAATAGGCAAGTAGGTTGCCTCTTAATTGGTGAGTCCTCACAGTACCTACCTAAATGGCATGGCACATTGTGTACTAGGATTCAATTTACGTACTGTCATCCCTAAATGCAAAGCTTCTTCATCAATCGCATTAACAGTATCACAGCTGTTGGTTATGTGAATCCATTTTACTTACGAGTTTACGTTACAGTAATAAGCATATCGTTAAATAAATAAAAAGTATCAGATTTAGTTAATGCCCATTATCTGGTTATTATTTCGGTAACAGATAGACGCGCTAAGTGCATACAAAAGTTAAATTTAGTTTGTGCTTCAGTAACATTAGCGTAATATATTTTTAGTCTCTAACATTTTGGTAAAGTTATTAAAAGTTTACTTTTAAAGCTTCTGAATAAAGGGCTGCTTTATTGTGTGACATTTGTTATTTTCGTACATTCATATAATTTGACTTATTCTTTAAGTTTGGTTCAAATTGTCAAACTAACTTTCATTTTAATCAAGTAACTGAATTAGATCCTTTCTCTTAGCGAAACAAGAACTCCCTATCTTCTTCTTATTTTCGAAGCAATTGCTTACTTTTTAGACAGATTAGAAAATATTCGTAGCATTCGGCGTTCTGCAGCTTCTGCCCAACCCCATGGGAAAAAGGCGTGAGTTTCTGCACGATACAGATTTTACTTAGTCATGTCAATAGTAGCGTCAGTGGTGTTCAGTGCGTTTTCAATAGTGCAGGCGCACTTCAGCATTTGGGTAATTTTCTGGACAGGGGCACCGCACTCACATTGGCTATCAGAAGGGTCTCCAACTCCAACTCGCTTTAGTCTGTTTCATTTCAATTGATATTCTTCAAGTCAAAGTCCAAATGCCTTACGACTAAAGTAAACTTTAAAGGAAGACATCTACAAATAAGTCATATATGTCGTCGAAACTTTTCTAGATCCTTTTCTTTTCAAGTTGGCTTGTGAAAACATTGGAATTGAATACGTAAAGTCTGTCATACTATAAATTTTAAGGAATATCATTTTACTTTTCAGAATATAATCTTTGTTCTGAAAACCGTTCCAATCCATATTCCATTTCAAGTTTTTATTGAATAGGTATATAATTATTTTAAAATCATTCATCTATTATTACTAAATTATAAGATCGTTCATAAAGGCTATTGTAAGTGTATCAAAAGTAATAAAAACCTCATTCTCGAAGTCGCTCTAAATATTTTACAATTTCATTTCAATTTGCTTTTTTCAATTTCGAAATTATAGTCAGACGCCGAACTACTTTTTCAATGGCCGCTTCCGTCGTATCTGTTGAAAACTACAAAATGGAAACTGCAAGCAATGTTCGTATTTTTCCAATTCCACCGATACTGTGTCATCAGGCTGGTCGGCGTCAAAACACGATGATATATAAACGAGAACCGTGGCTTCCTGCCAGACCTGTCTGCTAGGAGACACACGGACGCATCGATCTGTTTGTAATTAGATTAAGTGAATCGTATGACACCTCTGTGCAGGTATGAGAGCCTGGTACCTGGTTGAAATATTGTGCTTTATATTATATTGCTGGTGTAAATTGTATTGAAATCTATTCTGATAAAACATTTTATAGTAACTTGGTATTTCCTAGTAAATCAGACTCTTGTCTTATTATGAAAACCAAACGAAATATCTTGTTTTTAGACAAGAGGAGGTGAAAACTATGTGTCCATTTAGTTGATTATTCATATAATAATGTTCACCTACATCAATAGATTTTTTAGAACGGTAGATTCTGTCTATATGTATAAAGTATGCGTTTCATTTGAAGTGTTGTTTAGACAAAGGGAAAACCAGTTTTTCTCCTTTGTGTCTGACCTGTTAGTATAATTTCAGGAAAACGTATAAAGAAAAAATAGCAAATATGACATGGGTAAACGTGTTTATTGTTTATCCTTTTCAAGTATTCCAGTTTGCTCACGTTTTTATCCCAATGTCCGTGTGTCCGTTTATGGATTCAGGCATAAATCCGTTTGCGAAACGCCAGTTCGTACCGTACTCGTAGTACGCGGAATCGATGCGTAGTTTTGGCGCACCCGACCCTTGTAACTCATAACGAAATGGCGTATTGCTATCTTTTGTTGAGCATATTGAGGGGTATAGTCGGATCTAATTTAGATTATGAGGTAAATGATACTTGATGGTTCGATATTGCTCGATTATTGTTTTGTTCCTCAAATAAAATTATGGAAAAACTAATTTGCTTTTGGGTTACTTACTTTTATTACTTATTAGAAATATTTCCTATAAGCAGTTAATTTTAATTCTTTTTATTTTTCAAATTTCTTCCTGGCTCCACACATTTCAGAATAACGCATCTCTAAAACGCATACTTTTGAATACGGTCACATTTTAAAGCATTAACACATTTTAGACGAACGGTAAGCGCAATTATTTTTTGTAATGCGGCTTTCAATGGCTAAAGAACGTGACAACGGTCCAATATTGTTTTTACCTCTCAAAAACATCGTAAAAGGCAGTTAACACGGTATAATAGACCGGATCGGACAGTGCTAACCGGACGCGAGCGTCGTTTCTGTTTATGTTTGACGATCCGGCCGTATAGGGTTGCCCAATCATTAAAATGAGGGTGCAGTGACCAACAGTTTGTGGGTTAATGGTACTTGATTATTGGGGTTTGAAAATAAGGAAGCAATGAAGGGCAAAATTTGTTTAAATCTGATCTGATAAGAACTGCTAACCGATCCCTACTTGTAGACTAACACTGTCCCAAAAATGGACCTCTAGATAGACTCGTATGTGAGAATCGAGAAATGTATGACTCTTGAATGATCTCATTCTGCGAATATGCCGCAAACCCTAACATTGTATGAAATATATGACTAATAAAGATGTATAAATCTTATATTATCCGGCAAGTTTCAAGACAATCACTACCTAATTCCACCATTTACTTTCAGTATTCAAATATCCCGGTATATTACATTTCCACTTGACAACCCTAGCGGTCCGGCCGTCCTTCGTCCGGTTACCATTACCATACGGCGAGCGCTTTTATTCAAATCGCCGTTTGTTCCGGTCAACGCCTAAAATAATGTGAAATTGTACGTGTAATTTTAATAGAGTATGATGTAGTTCTAGAAAAGTAACATTAGAGTTCGACTGTTTAGTGGGTACCTAGAAGCAGTTGTCGTTAAAAACCAGTTTTGAACCAAAGAAAATTACTATTTTTCAGTGCACCTTTTGTGATATTTTGTGAGTAGTCATAATAATCTCAGCAAAAAAATGTTTAAAGCTTGGACATAGCAATTTTCAAGCGTCGCTAATCGCCACTTTAACCGGTCCTGTGCTTCTTATATTCAGTGAACTTAAGCGGCCCTCACCAGGTCATCGATTGACCTTCCACATCTGCATCTTCCGGTAGGCGGCGTCATTCCAGAACATCCCGGCCCCGTCGGCCACCTGTTCTTCTAGTGAAGCTTGGTAATTCGAATTTCATAACTATGCATCAAAAATAGTTTTCTAACCAGCAAATAATAATAGCAATATATAAATTACATGTCTACTCACATCGACATAAGCTATTTTATAAAATTATACGTATCCGTCTCAAGTATGTATGTATACCTACGTAAAGACCACTTCAGACATGCTATACAAGCTTGATCGAGAGTAAATCAACTTGATGTCAATCAGGCATGTCTGTCTGATACGATCAGACGAAAAAGGGATAAATAAGCATCTAGTCTGAGGATATCTTCACAGAAAATAAAGTTCATATTGTGAAGAAAAATAGTCCTGTTCAAACAATGTTTTTATGTCTTCTGCGTAAAAAGGAATAAAGTTGAAAACTAATTTGATTTCATCTAACAGAATGTCTGTAAGAAATTGCTTTTAGCGATAAGGTCGCCTTTTTTTTTTGTGCGATATCATATCATCCAATGACTTCACCCGCTCTGGGTGAAGCTGGAGGGCGTGTCAGACTTTTACTGACTAAAACCCACCAGTGTTCCTTCAGTTGCTTGTGCCAGGGCCGCGGTAACTCTCTTTCAAATTTATCCGCGACCCAGACAGGCATCGGCCCTAGCGGGCCCTGTCAGTTTTGCTGACAACCGTCGACTCGGGCCTGGTCCTTATCAGATGGCGAGGTACCCATTACTTGACGTCCGCAAGCCCGCGCCTACGGTGGCCGGGAATCGGCTTGCGACTCCCGACGTCCGGGTCGTCTCCTGCGGTGGCTAGGGGCGTGAGGGCGTCTCCGTTGCGTCTCCCTCACGCGTTGCGCCTCCTCCTTTGCGAGCATTATTGCTTCTCAGAAGGAGGAGATAGCTTCCCATGCCCTCTCGCTCCGTACCATGGCCTGAACAAGGGCCGGAAACGAGATGTCGCCACCACCGATCGTCTCCAAGAGGACACGGTGGTGCTCCGCCCAAGCGGTGCAGACCTCCACCGTATGCTCCACCGTGTACTCCGGACGGTCCACGCAATGGCGACACACAATGACACCCGGGCTTTTACTCCCGCCTTATCCAGAACAGGAACCTCTTAAAACAACCGTGGTGAGGAACTGCGTCAGGCGGAAGGTGAGGACGCCGTAACGTCTCTCAAGCCACTTCTCAAAGAGGGTATCGCCGCAATTGTGGCGTGCTCAGCACTGGGTGGCGACAGAGCGATAAGCCGCCTAAGTCTATTTATTTGTATAGATATTTCTGCATTTGATTACCTACTCTATGATATTTGATTTGTCTTGTTGGCGTACAATAAAAAATACCTGCTATACCTATAAATAGATAGCTTACGATGCAGAGTAATCTGCATATATGCGAATTTATTGTCAATTTTAAGCATGGTAAGAAATCATAAACCTGTTTCTCATGTACGTCACATTATAACAATTTATTAAGCACTAGCCGTCCCACGCGGCTTCGTCAACTGGCTACCTACCTACCCTACCTACCCCACATAGATGAATGTTGCATAACTTTAACCGCTATGCAGCGCACGCAATCGAAACTCTCAAAAAGGAATCATTTTGGCCGTTTTTGCAACATTTTTCTATATGCTCCTATTGGTCGTGTTATTAAGCGTGATGTTATATAGCCTATAACCTTCCTTGATAAATGGACTATCCAACAGAAAAAGAATTTTTAAATTCCAACCAGTAGTTCCTGAGATTAGCGCGTTCAAACAAACAAACAAATAAACTCTTCAGCTTATTTATAATATTATAATATTAGTATAGATTAGGAGTTAGGGCAGGAGCATTACGATACTCAAAGAAACAAATGAGCAAGAATGATTTCATAACTACCCCTTTTCAGTTCAGTCCTTACGAAAGGCTCTTCAACTCAATTACCTATACCTACTTCAACGAAAATTCATCTTTAAGCCCAATTTCACCATCGGAATAGGTAGCAAGCGAGTCTTTTAATCCAAACTCACTTTCACAGTCTAGCGAAACTTACATGCTTGTATTAGAACCGAATCATCTTAGATGGGTTAATAAAACAGCAATATAAGGGTAATCGGTTGTGAGCCATCGATAAACGAGTCGATTTAAGTTCCTCGGAGTGACTCGCAAGTCGTGGTAAGTTTAAATTGCTACACAGGAATTTTGCTTTGAAGGACTTGACGCCGAGTATTTGTGTAAGTGTGCTCGAGTATTTCTGAAAGAGTTATGTGTTTGTTGGTTTTTGAAGTTTGTGGGCGATAATGTTTTATGTATTTTTGTATATCCTGCATAAGGTATATCTGCTCTATAAATGATAATACTTTAAAGAAAGGATACGTACTCGTCAAAATAATGGCCCAGAATTTTTGAGTTGGATCTGGCAAGTTATGTGAAAATTCACTAGATAGGTAAGCTTTCTTTTACTTTAAATCAATCTAGAAAGTTCTACAACTTTCTAGAGTGATTTTTATTGATACAAGAGCAGATATAAAATACATTGCTTCATTCGAACATGGTCTGGTAATAACTTGGGTGCAAACATGACTTTACTGAGCACTTCTTCTTCATGTCATCTCATCTAGGTATTTACATTACCTAAATTGTATTGGCCCAAAACTTTGCTTGTTTAACGTCGCCTTCGGTGGCGGCATAGAGGTCACTACTAATTTGCGCTACTCATTTTACAGAATTCCCTAAGATGCTGGTAGGGGTCAGTTTATAACAACAACGATTTACACCATTAAGTAAGTCCTTGATATATACGTCACAAAATAGTTATTTCAGACTAAAGTGGATTGATTCATCAATTAGCATGTTGATTAGAGAAGGCTTAGGTCTGACGCTGATTAAATTGCCGATTCTGCAGCAATATATCTTTAATCAAATCAGAATGAAGCTAGGTTACTTTAATTATCAACTAGAATAGAAAGCTGACATGGAACATGTGTGGATATTATCCTTTGTTCTCATCATTAATTTAATTTATGTAAATGTCATGAACCAAGTGCTTAATCAGGGCACTATTTATTTATTTATGTACACACAAAACACTTAACAGAGAAAATAAATAGTACAAATAGAAGAGCACAAAGGTGTTACTTATATCAATAGAAATTTCTTCCAGCAGACCTGCGACAGGAATGTTGGATGATATACCAAGACACAGTATGTAGAAGGAAATAAGGAAACTTAAAATAGACTAACAACTATACAACTATATAACTTAACTAAATATATAGATGATAATAATACATACACAATAATATATAATAATTACAATATTATGTGGTATGAGGTCTTTGACTTGTTTCTTGAATAAATATACATTTTGTGAATCACGAATTTTAGATGGAATTGGGTTCCACAGTAGTATTCCGCATGAACAGAAAAGGAGTGGGAATAGAAATTAGTACTATGGGATGGGAAGTTGGTGATGCTTAAGATGGGATCTACACGGAACATCGGCAGGGCGAGTGAAGGAGAAGCGATCGCGCAGATATTCAGGGTACGAAGGGTTAAACAGGATATTGAAGAGGAGACATAATACTCGAGTGTTTCTGCGAAGGTGAATAGGGAGCAACTTGAGATCTTTGCGGAACTGAGATACATGGTCGTTTTTCCTCAGACCAAAAACAAAACGTATGCACAGATTTTGCAAGCGATCAAGCTTATTTAAGAGCTCCTCCGTGGCATCCAGATAACAGTCACCGCGTAATCGATGATCGGCTGAATTAAAGTTTGAGCTAGATAGATTTTAGTTTTAAAGGGCAAGATGTTTTGAAGGGATTGTAACGAGTGAAACGAAAGGTGCACCTTACGACTTACCTCATTTACTTGAACTCGCCAAGAGAAATTACTGTCTATTAAGACACCAAGGTTCCTAGCAGTATCAGTGTAAGCTATGGTCGAACCGTCAAGAGATAAAGGCGTCAAAGTGGATATGTCAAGCGCAATGCGATAGTGTCGACTGCCTATTATCATAGCCTGGGACTTCGATGGGTTTATTTGTAATCCGATACTGATTTAAACTTATAGAAGTTAAAATCAGTATTTATCACATTGTCTAGTCATTATGAATGTTGCTACGTAACAATTGGGCAATTCGAGATGACGGGAGCTGAAGTGAGCGAGCAAACCCAGCCGTCGACTTTGTTGGTTATATAGTAATCATATTCATTCATTATTCAGAAAGCCTGGTCAATTTAATTATTTCAATAGTTTCGCGAGACATATCAAGATTGGTACTTAGTTTTAGAAGAATATTATTATTATCTATTTTTAAACGAAACAACGCAATAACGTAACAGACAAGCGGGCCGAACGCTAAACATTTCATGGCAGGGTGTGCCAATCCTCCAAAGTTCCCACCCAAAATACCTCGGCATTACTCTGGACAGGTCCCTCAACTACAGAAAGAACTGCGAGAATGTCTAGTGGAAGGTGCATTCAAGGAATAACTTGCTTCGCCGCCTAACGTCCACCAGATGGGGGTGTCTCCTCAAGTCCTGCGAACGACTGGCATGACACTCTGTTTCTCCACTGGTGATTATGCAAGTCCAATATGGAGCCGCTCTGCCCACTCCAAATTAGTGGATACAGCTCTAAATGAAACTTGCCGGATTTCCACAGGCTGCCTCAAACCGACTCTTGTACGAATGCTGTATCCACTTATCGGCATCGCGCCTCCGGGAATTCGCAGGACTGTAACAAATCGAATAGAGAGGACGAAACTAGAAAATGGCCCACGCAACCCAATGCGCAATTACAGCTGTGTGTGTGTGCCCCAGCGCTTAAAAAGCCGGAAAAGTTTTCTAGGATGCGTAGGTCTATGTGGTGGCAACTCCTCTTCGGCGAGACGCGATCTTTGGCGAGAGAAACTCAAGCTTCCTGAAAATTTCATCGGGCCATTCACCTGGGCACACTCTGCCGTGGTCGACCTGGAAAACCTTAAATAGACTCCGCACTAGTGTTGGCCGCCGCAAGGACAAACTCCACAGGTGGGGGTTCTCTGATGGCACTAGTCTTCAGTGCTTGTGCATCATCTCTCCGCAGGCCATGGCCCATCTCACGGAGTGCGCAGCATGCCCTGTCACCTGCACTTGCGAGGACCTTATGAATGGATAACAGAATGGTGTTGCCGTGGCTGAATTCTGGGCCAAACACAATATTTAGATTAGTTTCTCTCAATAGTTAGATGTAGTTTCTATCCCATAAATATTTTGTGGCTAAGGTGCTTTCCGAAAGCACTGAAAGCACTTTGTGAGATCATATTCAAACTAAAACATGAACAAGATGAGCAACATCCATAATATTTTGTTCATGCATAACTGGCTTTACTTTGTCTTGCAGTATTGGAAATCATAATATTCTGCACATACAATTCCTACGTGACGTGAGAAATAAAAATCTTTGATCTTTGAATACTCTGTCGGGGATGTTTAGACATCGAGACTGAATGTTTAGGAATCTAGAGTGCTGTGTTTAAACTTGCTATGCGATTTACATAAAATGAGAGGTAAGAATGTAGTAAAAGTTTAAAGTGGAGACGTGTACTTAGATACCTTTGTGTGAAATTTCTTAGAATTTTGAGACAAAGAATTTAAAGCACTACTTTGTTTCAGAAACGCTTTTTGAAGATATTCGGTCTAAAATTTAATGAGGAGCTTGGATGCGTTAACTTTAGTTTTTGCATGCAGTTTTGTGTGAGTGCCAAAATAAACAACAATTATTTTAATGTTAGCATTGGTGTTATTTAAGGGCAGCATGAGGCATAAACTTTTAGGTAAGAAATAAAAATTGTTTAGGTTTCTTATCCAGTTTTAGCAAATCTCTAAAAAGATACTACATCCGTTAACCTCAAAAACCAATTTGATCAAAACAAGAACATTCATTCCTTCATTCCGACCAGTTTCATATCCAGAAGCGGGCGCCTATCAAATATTTCATAGCAACGTACCTCTGCGAGACAGCAGCGAAGACATCTGGTGGGACAGGCGCGGGCAGAATTCAATTATATAGAACGATAACATCGCGACAGAGTTCGCATTAAAACAAACAGTATTTCGCAATAACGCGTCCCGGTTTATGCTCTTTGCATTTACATAGCAAGGTGCACGTTTAGGTAAATGTGAAGTTTTCTTTAGATGCAAAAGGAGCATTTAATATTTACGATAACACTCATATTCAGTATTAATTAGGTAAGCAATTGAAACAACTGCTAGCTTTCATAAATAACTCAGTGCAAATACTGTAAAATAAAGTGCAGCTCACAGTTAAACAAATAAAAATAAACTTAATATAGAACACGCTGAAGCAGTGGGATGTGTGCAGACAATTGTGAGGTCTCTGGTACTTCCCACATTGTGCGAGCTAAGATTGGATTTCTTCAGCAAACCTACGTGAAATGTGATCTGCCGCGCTATCTCAGATAAATAGGGGTAGCACTCGTGTAAAATAAATATTAACATGAGTTAGTGCTTCGTGCCAGACAATAGATAAAGTTTTGAAACGGTCTGGATAGTTTCAGCCGAGCTAAAGATTAGCCTACATTTTCGTGTTCCTTACACTCTTTCCTGTAGATAATTTATCAATAAGCAGATTGTAAGGTCAATCTATTTTTAGGGTTCCGTACCCAAAGGGTAAAAATGGGAACCTATTTCTAAGACTCCACGGTCCGTCTGTCTGTCTGTCTATCTGTCTGTCTGTCTGTCTGCCACCAGGCTGTATCTCATGAACCGTAATAGCTAGAAAGTTGAAATTTTCACAGATGGTGTATTTCTGTTGCCGCTATAACAACAAATACTAGAAACAGAATAAAATAAATATTTAAGTGGGGCTCCCATACAACAAACGTGATTTTTTTGCCGTTTTATTTTTGCGATAATGGTACGGAGCCCTTCATGCGCGAGTCCGACTCGCACTTGTCTGGTTTTTTTTTTTAACTTATGACAACGTCAGAAAGAAACTAGAGAGAAATAGTTTATTCGTAAAGTACCAATACAAAAAATGCAGCGTTATGTATTCAGCTCAATTAAATATAAATCAATGTTGTGCCAGCTGGAAAGGATTCTCTATGACTCGATAAATAACTTTCTATCTAAATATGACATTTTATGTGCAGAACAAAAGGGTTTCCGAAAGAACAAAGGCATAAATGTGGCCGTTTATGATCTGATAAATGTAATCATGCAAAATGTTGACAAAAAAGTACCCGTTTGTGCAATTCTGACGGACATGACGAGGGCATTTGATTGTGTCGATCACGAAATCTTGGTAAATAAATTACATGCCACAGGAATTAGAGGAAATGTACTTAATCTTTTAAAATCCTATCTCAGTAATCGTAAGCAACAAACAGAGATCACTAAAATATGCCTGAAAACTAAGAGAGAGAAAAAATATCTATCTAAAGTTAGAATTATCAAGTATGGTGTACCACAGGGCAGTGTGTTAGGTCCATTATTATTTTTACTGTACATTAATGACTTACCACGACACATTAAATATCCCATGGTTCTTTTCGCTGACGATAGCACTGCTTTGATTAAATGCCTTGACAGAAATTCATATAAAGAGAACATAAATAATACATTAACAGATATTATACTTTGGCTAGAACATAATAATTTAATAATTAATATTCAAAAAACAAATGTTATGCATTTTTATCAACGAATTCCACCAGAAATCTTAAATCTTTATTATAATGATCAAAAAGTTGAAGAGGTAACTGCTGCTAAATTCCTCGGTATAATGATAGATAGTCAACTAACATGGAAGCCACAAGCAGAAGAAGTGTGCAAAAAACTAAGTATAGCTGCATATGTTCTTTTTAACCTGTCTAAAAAAGTGAGCACGGCCACGAGATTGGTTGCATACCATGGGTTAGTTGCGTCGATTTTGAGATTCGGCATAATATTTTCGGGAAATTGTAGCATGAGAGAACAGGTGTTCAAGGCTCAAAAACGATGTCTAAGAGCAATGTGCTGTAACAGAGAGTGTGTACATATGTTTAAGTCCCTAAAATTTCTTACATTCCCATCTCTTTATGTTTTTGAAATTGCTGTTTTCGTCAAGTCAAATATGCATCTTTTTAATAAAGCATCTGATAATAGAAATAGGCCAATACGAAAGCAATATGAAAACATGCTGAATGTGAGTAGTTATGACACCGCCTTATTAAGGAAAAGTGTGTTATATATGGGTCCGACAATATTTAATAAAATACCCGATAGAATAAAAACACAGACTGTTCCAGTTTTCAAGAAGCAGTTGACAGATTTGTTGATAAAAAAATGTTATTATTCGATGGGTGATTTTTTGAATGATACATTTTAAGTTAATATTAAAATTCTGTACCTATTTTAATAAAACATTTTTAATTATATTCAATTGTACTGAAAAATACATATTTGCCTAAGATGCTATTGACTCTGACCTGAATACTGAATGTTATGGATTTTCACTGTCATTTTTCGTAGGTAATATCTTTTTATTTGTGAATTTAATTAATCATCTATTTTATCAATATGTTTGAATTATGCTTGTAGTGTTGTGGTTGTATTGTTTAATTGAATTTATTAGTTTTATATTACTTTTTGCATGCCTTAGTTAAGGTAGAAAGTATATGGTTCCCCTAATATTGTAACATCTGTGATTGTACCTACTTTCTGTGCAAATAAACGATTCTATTCTATTCTATTCTATTCTATTCTAGCTGCATGAAGACGAAAAAGAGGAGGCCGCGAAAGTTGGCTGCTGAAAATGGGCTACCCAGTAGTCTACTTAGAACACAATATGGCACACAGCTTCATATATTATTAACCTTAAAGCTTAAATTTTGAGAAAAAGGACATTTTTACATTCGCGTTTATTTATTTACTCTAACGCCTTTTTTAAATATATTACCCACAGAAGTATAACAGTATTATTTATTCAATAAACAAGGAAAGTTGAATCATGTCTGTAAATCCAATATTCCTCGTTCGAGTGTCAGCGACTGCCTATATAATAATACTCGTTTACAAGTCGATCTTTATTGACGTTTATTTTTCTTCCGTCTAACTTTGGTAGCTCGGCGGTTTTCAGGCTCGCTTTTAAAGCAGCAGATTACAGGTTCAATCAAAATTGTACCTATGACGTCTGGATTATGTATAGATTCTTGACGTGAACCTATATCAAATTTTAGGTGATACTAGCTGACCCCCGCGGCTTCGCTCCCGTCAACTGGCTATCTACCTACCAACCGCTACCTACCTACCAACCGCTACCTACCTACCTACCCTTCCAACCCTACCTACCCTACAAACAAACTATCCGACTCTTCAGCTTTTTTTGTTGATCAAACTCCCTCGTAAATGAACAAATTTGATAACCATAAAAAATGTCATACTGAGTCAATCTTAAAAGATAGACATGCTATTTTGGAATTATTTTTAGAACTTTTAAAGAGGAACAATTCCATCATACATGATATTTGCGTAACTTAAACCGTTTACGCAGCGCACGCAACGGAAGCTCTCAAAAAGGAATAATTTTGCCCGTTTTTGCAACATTTTTCATTTATGCTCCGCTTCTATTGGTCGTAGCGTGATATTATATAGCTTATAACCTTCCTCGATAAAAGGAATATTCAACACAAAAATAATGTTTCAATTGTAACTAGTAGTTCCTGAGATTAGCGCGTTCAAACAAACAAACAAACTCTTCAGCTTTATAATATGGTAAAGTCGAAGTCAAATTATTTATTTCTATTAAAACATTAAAAAACTGTTTTGAATGTCAGAATTTACAATCAGACATAAGTGGTTTTAGTTGTCCATTCGCAAAGATATTCTTCTAATCCAATAGCTCCTCCATAAACGGACACAAAACAACGTTCCTTTTGAAATAAAATTTTACAATGTTATTACTACTAATCTATAACCGAATCTAACACTCATTTGCTTGCTCTACCATAACTGTTCAAACATTGCTCCATAGTTCCTCCAATAGAATTGGAGGAACTATGCAGCATTAATTATTCTTTGGCAAGCTGTCAACACCCGTGAATGAGAGTGTTAGCATATCTACTAATTAACGTTTATCATTCAGCTGTAGAACTCACTAATAAAAGTTAATATCTCCCCATTTGGCCTTAATATCGACACCTCCGAAGATTTATTTGCTTTTCTATTATTGTTGATTGAAATAAATGCGACAGTTTGAAATGTCTGTTCCTGTTTTGGGATACATTACTGGCGTTACTGGGAATAGGGGATTGTTATGCTATGTACAGCGAGTAATGGATTTTGATTTGTGATGTATGGTCGTCGAATTCGAAACAATTAATTTGTGCGTTGCTACGATTTGTAAGTTATGAACGTGTGCATCACGCCCCCTCGTCGCACGGACGGCGTGCATTTGGGTTGGCAAAGAGTAGGCAATGTAGAAGGGACATATTGTACAATTTGGTTAAATAAAAATTGCTTTTTATAACTTTGATATTAGAACGAGATTTTTAACTTGGTATTTTTTAAAACATTATAGTAAACATTAAATAAATATTAAAACAAAAACAAGCTTTTATATCTGAAATTGTAGTGACATGAGACACAAACGCATGTTTGCAAAATTTGAGCTCAATCGAACACCGAGAAATGATTTAAATTTTTGTTTACATACAAACAGGTAAAACTAAATAAAACCTTGTAATAAGTAAATAAAAATCTTTTTTTAACAAGCTTTTTGAACTGAATTTTATAATATCGCTTTCTATCAGTAAGTTGCAACCTCTTAAGTGTTAAAATTTTAATAAGAAAATCGTTTTATTATCATAAAAAAGATGCTTCTCATTATTATTATTAGGCAACTACAGAAGCTCAATTTTATTTATAGTCCTTTATCAGGGTCGTAACTTTGGTACTGCACACACATGAAATGATCAACATTATATGAGTTTATTAATAAGAAAGCTGCTACCTACATAGTAAATAATACAGAATTCTTTAATCTTGTCTTACGTGAAATTATAATCTTATATTATTTGTTCGTCACAATGTTTTTCTTCACCGTTTTGAGAGCAGTGGTGATGAAATAATTTACACAAAGTAATCCGACATGTCCTAAAACCAAAAATTCGAAGACATATACTATTCAACCCGCACTGGGCCCGCGTGGTGGATTACAGCCCATTGCCTCTCTCAGAGAGGAAACCTGTGATCTAGCTGTGAGGACATTAAAAGGCTGATGATGATTATTTGTTCTAAGTGGTATGTAGAAGTAATATATTATATGTGTTGCCTTCATTAATTAGAAAAGTACTAAGCACTTTACTATAATATTTATAGTTGACATTCACTTAAGACAAACCCTTGATTTCTGAATTAAAACCTTGAAGTTAAGCTTTATCTGGCTTATACCTTTGGTATTATAATAAGTTTTTTTTTTTAAACAAGTGTTCGAACTGAAAGATAATATCACTTGTCAATACATATCCAAGGAGCCTAAACGAGATGGAGTTATCTTGCCTGGTTGCGAAGTTGGTATGGGTACCTTCAGGATATCACCAGCTCCGAAGTACCATATTATTTTAATGTTTCTGAAGTTACGTAAGTACGCCATATATCAGCTTAATCGGATGACAGGACGGGCAAAAAAAATGGATTACTAGTTGCCGGACGTTACGAAAGGAGGGTAAAATGTAAATATATATTTTTTGTACGATTTATATATATATATAAATCGTATCAAGCCTAACGGGGCCCAGTAGGGCCGATGCCTGTCTGGGTCGCGGATAAATTTGAAAGAGAGTTACCACAGCCCTGGTACAAATAGGGTCGCGGGTTTTAGTCAGTGAAAATCTGACACACCCTCCCGCTTTACTCTGATCGGGCGAAGTCATTGGATGATTAACCAGCCCAAAAAATAGGGTAATACAAAGCCTGTTAAAATTGTGTGTAACACGTTCTTAACTCCAAATACTCAATTTACAAACATGTCTAATAGAACCAGACCAACATTAAACTTCGTACATTTTATTCATAGTCTTTGCCTTAACGATTGATTTATTCGGTCCCATTTACTTGCGCGTGCGCACGAAACAAATATATCATCGTCGACGCTTTGATGCGCCGCTTGATATATTCACTTTTGTATTTGTTTAATAATTTCTCAGCTCGGTGATTATTATTTTTATTTAAAACGAAATTGGTTATAATTTACGGCCGTGAAATATTTTGCTGTAAACCATTTGTTACTGTGATTGTTTAAAATTTTAATGATGAAACTTTTACAAAGTGTTGATTAAAATTTAAGGCTTTACGGTTAAGTATCAAATGAATCTACCTATGTGTCTATGTTAAACACCTTTTATTTTTCGTATAAAAAAATATTGAAATAAAACACACTACTACCTAATTTACAGTCTTACCTAGGTGTATCGTGTTACCCGGTTACTGGGCTGTGGTGGTCAGATAAGCAGTCGCTCCATGTAAAACCAATCATGCATTCAACCATGCATCCGGTTAGACTTGAAGCCGACTCCAAAATAGTTGGGCGAAGATAAGCAGATTGATTTACTATCAAATTTTCCTATTCGTTTGCTATCATCATCATCATCATCATTTCAGCTGAAAGACGTCCACTGCTGGATATAGGCCTCCCCCAGGCGTCGCCACATTGACCGACCCCTGCGTCTCGCATCCAGCGCCTTCTCGCAACCTTAACCAGGTCATCGGTCCACCTAATGGAAGGCTTTCCAACGTATCGTCTTCCGGTTCGCGGTCGCCATTCCACGGTCGGTTCGTTTACTATAATCTCGCCTATTACTCGTATGACTTTTCTATATCACAGATTATTCTGTGTTCCCTTAAAATAGTCTCCGAAAATCCACATATAAACTCAAAAGTTCAGTGATAACCCTTTATTATTGCTTCTAAAACTGTTTCCAATAATGCAACCGAAACTGTAACATAAGTAACATTGGTCCCAGTTGTAATTCAACCGGGTGTAACTCTACGTCAACGCGCGTCCCCTTTAATCCCCCTTTATGGGTTCAACGTTATAATTTTAACCTGTATTATTTTATATGTTGGACCATTATCGTGGATTAAGTTGAATATAGCGTATTATTTATGTGTTCCGCATGTTGGTAACACGTGTTTATCTGTTCTGTGGTTTATCGTTGAATTAAGGTGAGAATGATCCTATTAAATTCGATTGGTTAAGTATATTATTAGTGTCGTGTTTTGAAGTTTAGACAGTGGCTTATAGTACAATGACTTTATTTACATCTGCTCACAAATAATCATATTTAGATGTCTGGGTAAGTTGTAAGTTAATTTGCACTTTATGTCATGAAAAAGCAATGTTGAAAATCGAGCTATGGTGTCAACCAAGCTTTATAAAAATTTAGTACGTGGATGTAATATTAAAATATCCTGATTGATTGCCAAGTCATGGATTCCTAGGTTTGAATTTAAAACGGTGTGAGGCAGGGTGAGACGCAAATCTCCGAATTTATTGACTCTAACTCTAGAAATATATTCTACAAACTCGACTGAGATAGACTCTCCAATCTCAGACTCGCGATTGAAGGAACCTCTGGGATATGTTAAAAGATTTGGAAACTGAATTTCAGAATGTCGTTCTACATAAGGATGTATTTTATAAAACTTCTCTGAAAACTAACTTTCGGTGAGCCAACATTGGATAGAAATAATTCAAGTATTCATTCATACATACCTTTATAATACCTGAACACGAAACCAACGAAGGAAGTCAAATCTAGTCGGCAAAGAAAGTTTGCCGCGACTTCTAAGCGTGGGATGTATTCGGGGCTAAATAAGCATAATTATTATTTAGGAGTATATCAAACATTTCAGCCTATTGTAAACTGCCTACCATGGTAGATTATGAAGACTCAATTATAATTGAAATGTCATTTAGAAATGGATCAAGGTGATTGCCTACGCTTCATATTATTTTGATAAAGAAACATTTTACAAGAAAATAAACCGACTTCAAAAGTAAAACAATAAAAACTTCAAAATAACTTTCGTTTCAGAAGACGGTGTCTTTGAAACTTGTCTTTTTATCGTTTTTCGACACCGACTTCCGAAACGAAAGTTATTTTGCAGTTTTAGTGTTTTGCTTTTAAAGTCGATTTATTTTTTTGTAATAATGTTTTTATTTCTCTTTTTTAGTTTTTACTACACCATCACTAAAAAGTGAGCAAGTTCTATAGTAAGGTGCCTACAGGATTGACAAAATACCTGTAATAACTTAATTTACACATTGGTGCTGTTCGTCACTCAGGAGTTCGGTTGTATGTTCCATATCTTAAAAAACTGCTGAACCGATTTAGATACAACTTGCATTATTTCCTATGTTGAGAGATACCTAATTCAATAAAAAAGAATAGTCACGATCCGATAAGTAGTTTTGAAGAAATGAGTAAAAAAATATATTTAAAACAAACGAACTTACAAGCATACAAACATGCAAACATGCAAACATACAAACATACAAACACACAAGCACACAAACATACATACATACACTTATGAAATTTGGCACACATGTTTAGAAGCCCAATTAGAGTAACATAATGTGAATATTGGGCAATTCTTACAATATTAGATACATAGGTGTCGAATTGATTACCTCTTTTTTTTAATCCGGTAAAAAAATGTATTGAGGCGTATTCAGAATACTTTATCCTACTAATAATATAACGGCGAAAGTTTATGAGTGTGTAAGTGTGTTTGTATGTTCGTTACTCTTTCACATAAAAACCACTAAACGGATCTGGATGAAATTTGGCACAGAGATAGATTATAGTCTTTAATAGCACATACTTTAAATCCCGGGAATATTTTCGCTTGGGTTAATTTTCGACATTCAGGCGGGTGAAGCCACTACCAGAAACTAGTAACGTTATAATTTTTTGTACAGGCATTATTTTGATAAACCATGAAGCCGTTTGTATAGAAGCTATACCTACACCAGCTACTGCTTCCTAATAATACTTATTTGTTAACGTCATTATCTTGATTACTTAGTGCCTTTGTAGTTCCAATACTGTAATTCATTTGTAAGCAGAGTTCCGCCTTGACATAATTCGGTACTACAATTAGAATTGTATTAGTGAGAATATTAAACCAAAAAAATGCGTGAAACATGCTTACTACTTTTAAACATTATAATTTAGAACATGTCGATCCAAGTTTCAACCTAAAACTAGAGCTGGTTATTGATTTTTGTTTCGTCCTTCTGAAGTCAAGAAAATCATCATCAGCGTATTAATGTTCCTACTGCTGGGACACAGGCCTCCTCTCTGTGAGAGGGAATGGGCCTTAATCCACAACGCGGGCCCTGCTTGGGTGAAGAGAACCAAAAATTGGAAGTCGTGTGGCATCCACCACACGACTTCGAATTTTTGGTTCTAGGACATTCCGTTCTAGGAAGTTTCAGTTAAATTATTACATGAATTCCTCATGATGTTTCCCATCATGAGGAATTCAAGTAATAATTTACACAAAATAAAGCGCTTGCCTGGGTTCGAACCCACGACCTACAACTTGTAAGTCGCGGCCGTTACCACTGGACCACCACTACTGCACAAGTACCTAAATAATTGAAAATAAAATCCAGAATGATACAATTTTACCTCAATCATTTAAATATTTTTGACAAATGCGTTGGTGCAGACACTGCTAACAAAGGCTTATTTTAAAATAGACTAATTACTACAATCACTTTATAGGAAATGTATGTAGATTTGTGGAACAGGGTTGGCTGTAGGCATTTCTCATTATTTCGTTACAATTGATTTCGATTGTGTGCCTTCTAAACAAACACAGGCCTACCTTGACACTAATTGATATTGCAATCAAAATTATATTAGTAGCAACTGGAAATAGAACAAGAAAATATATTATGTCTATAATATAGCACATTGACAAACGACGTTCATTGAACACATAATGCAATTCACAAGATAATTTGTCATGGCGTATTAATAAAATTATATTACAAAATCATTTTAGAACATTCACATGGTGATAATAAATCTAATTACGATCCTGTCACATTTGATCTTGAAAAGGATGAAAATAATTATGCTGATACAATATTAATAACGGTGAGTGAAGGAGGAATTCTGTCTTTTGATGAGACAAATGTAGTATTAATGAGTCGTTGGTAGATGGTTGTAGAATGTAGGTGACTGTGAGATTATAGAGAATATACGCGAAACGTCAACTCGTAGGTGTTGAACCGTTGACGTGCCGTATGCATGATTAATTCTGTGATGTGCTTTTAGATTTGTTTCGTAAGATTAACGTCGGAGTAACCTTTGAGAATATTGAGAATTATAAGTTGAATGTTTGTATAATTGAATATTTTTATCTTCAAATATTATAGCTATGAGTTTGAGATTTGTTTTACCTGCAGTTACCTTTTTATTAGAGCTTTCATTCATGCGTTTAGTTTATTGCTATGCATAGGACTATTATATCAAAGGATAGTGTTTTTTTACGTTTAGAGTTTTTATAGTAATGTTTAACTTCTGTTTCTGTATGTGTCATATTTATATATCCAGTACTTTCATTCATCTCACTAGTTTCATAAAGTCCACCATTTTACTAGTTCATCACATCTCAATTTCCATTACGATGATTTTCTACAAAAATATTGCCCGTACCAACACTTAAGTAACCTCTGTATCATCATTAACCTGCGCCACACGCGTCCAGTCCAGGGTCCGGGGCCCAACGCGCGTGTGACGTTTAATTTTGTACCCCGATGATTGATGGCGTACCTCGTTCATTTTCATACTTTTGTTATATTCGCGAATCTAACTGGAAGGACTATGTTCTGTATATATTGTTGGCAATTGATTTATGAGCTTTGTTTTGAGGTGTAATGTAGTGAGTGTCTTTTGTTAGGTTGTTAGTACTGATTTTGTGTTGTTAGGAAAAAGGAGTGAGTTGTTTGTGTTTATGGGTGTATTTACGTTTAGTATTGACGTCTTTCATATTGTTTTATACATTAGCAGGACATTTTTATTCATGGGTGTCTACTTAAGTATGTTATTCTTCTTCTGGCGTGCAGTGTGCTCTAGCTAGATTTAGGTACATGTTACATTAATAATACCTACCAGCCTGCAACTGCCCCACTGCAGGGCATAGGCCTCATCCCGTACAGGGAAGGCACAAGCAATGATCACCTCGCTTGCTCAAGACGGGCTGGCGATTTCAAACTTATATCAACAATAAATTCCAGGTTTTACACCATGGTTTCCTTCACCGAAGTCAGCGATATTCAGGATAAACTTCGAAAAGTACATTTTAGCCACAAATAAATGTGTGTTACTGTGTTATGATATCATAAGCATATTCAGTTCAATATTATCAAAGTAAGAATTTGTACAAACAAACGTGCATAAATACAATTCAATCGTACCCAAGCAGACAGGACGGACACTCGGACAGTTTCATACGGCTTCTCTATAAATAATAATACACGCGACTCTGGAAACCTTACAAGTCCAAACAACTTTGTCCGTTTGGTAAACCTACAAAACGACTAATAAACTTTGTAGGTACTTCCATTGTTTTTGTACTGGAAAATGATTGCACGATATAGCTATTTGTTCTAATTATTATTTCCTTTCATTATCTAAACAAAGGTATTCATTTGTCGTAGGAGTATTTCTGGTCGTAAAAAATTAAAGGTCGTTCGTTCATCATCATTCGTGTTCATATGTTGACATTCAGTTTTGGACATAGAGCTTCCGCAAGCGTTGTCACAGCTACAGATCCTGTGCGTCTTAAATCAAGCGGATTCCCACAGCTTTCACCAGTTTATCTAGTTCAGCGGTCAACATTGCGAGATGCCTTCCAACCCTGCGTAATCCGTTAAGCACATGAAAGATCATCATCATCATCATCAACCTATTACTGTTCCCACTGCTGGGACGCAGGCCTCCTCTCTGTGAGAGAGAGGATGGGCCTTAATCCACCACGCTTGCCCATTGCGGGTTGGTGGATGTCACATGTCTTCGAAATGCTTTGTTTTTTTTTTTTAATACTTAAATATTTCTAGTAGTAGAAATGTCGTAACTAATATAAACCTGTTTATATTATAATAGTTTAATCAATTAGTTGATGAACTGTTGATTAAGGAATTGATGTATTGAACGAGACCATTATGGTTGAGGTTCTTAATTTTTCTCTGTTACACCCGCGGTAGGTGTTGCTCAGTTTTGATTATTCAGAAGCAATACTGCTACTTCTACAAAACTTTCTTGAAAAAAACAACTACTGGTAACTGTTTCCCACACCGAGGACTTTAAAAGCGTCACTAAAAGATATTACACATACATTACATTGTATTCATTCGTGATGCGGGCTTGTCAGTCATACAACTATTATACAGCCAATAAGCGATTGTATTGAATAGCAGAACCTGATGTTGACATGACGCAGGGTATACGGGCTTGCCCATCTTATGTCTCATTATACCTTGTTATGTTTGTCACAGAGTAGCGGCGAGTTTGAAACGAATTAATGGTAATCAGGAGGTGTTTAAGTCGTATGGATAAAAACATTGGTATTTTCGGTTATTTTATCGCTGAATTAGCGACATTTATCGTATTTTATTTCCAGATTGTTTTTTCCTACTTTAGGGCAAACTCCACCCTTTCTTCTTTCCACTCCACCCGGTTTTCGGCAAAAGTGGACCAATCCTGTTGATAGGCGTCAAGCTCGTCCAGCTTTGCATCGGTTTGTCTCGGTGTCGGCGCACATTTGCCAGAAATCATATTGTGCTTGATTTAGCCATGAGCCATTCGAATTGCGGCAGACGTGTCCGACCTAGTTCAATTTTAGCGTGGTTGCTTTTTGGTTAGATTTGAGTTTAAGGGCGCATCGCTGTGTTTATAATGCGGTCAGCAAACCTGACTCGCAGAATGCTGCTCTATTGCTCGCTGGTAGACGTCAAACTTGAACCTCTACTGGAATGACAAAGACCAAGTTTTGAGGCCATTTTTGATGGCACGATTTCTTGCAGAAATTCTGCATTGGTGTAAGTGGAGGCGAAGACAATTGACAATCCTAATCTCTTCATTGTAACCCGCACAATAAACTATGCATCAAAACGATATTAGTAAAAACATGTTGAGGATGACGATATATCGACGACGATTGGTTGAAGGTAGACGAGTGTTGATTCGGGCCAGTTTTAATTCTGTTGTCAATATAAATGTAATGGGTCAACGACCACTGTTACCATGCTAAAACGCAAGAACTATACCCAGCTGACGTCGACTTCGTTAAAACAAATGAGGTTCTTGTTACTGATTGGTTAGCAGAATTCCAAGAGCCAACACGAAAGACTAGATAACGTAACGCAGGGTAAGGTAGCCAATCAGACATGCCAAGCAAACGTCGCCCCTCTGATGGATGGATTTGCAGCCTGGCTGAATAATGTGGTAACTGTCTAGCAATGCCTGCGAAGTTCAGTGAGCTTTCCTATTGAGATCTTCGGTAATAAACCGCCTTGTTTAATATAGAAGAGAAGATGTTTTATAGTAATATCAACTTTCCTTAGGCGGATCAACATAACATAACTACATAATATAATAATGAAATCTGTATTCCCCGAAGGGTTAGTCGATGTGTATTTATGTATAGTACGCCCATGTTAAAGTTTCGGGAGTAATGTTAAAGTCCCACGCACTAGAGGGCGCGCCTATTGCCATGAATCAGGCACAAATTCAAACTCTAGGCAAATACTGAAAAACTCTAGATGTCAGAACCAAATCACACTTTGCCGGAACCCAAGACCAATTCTAACTCCACGAGGTCGTCTGGCGTCCATGTGCTGGTTTGGTCCCTGGTGGTCACGGCGTTCAATGTCTTATGGTGAGCCGGTGATGGGGGGTACTCCCCTCTCAGTCCAGTGACGGACAGCCGCGGCGGGTTCACGGATGAGTGCTAACGCGTGCCCGTGTTCTCGCCATAAGATGGCACAGGAGCATACCGTGGAGTTTTAGTGTATGCAGTATGCATGAGCATTAGTCGACAAAAAAGAAACGGGTTAATCCCAACTGAAAATCTGCAATAATCAATGTACTGCTCTTATCAAAACTCTCTGCCAATTGTCCACATTTGTCAGTGTATAAATTGGCCTTAACTAAGGCACGTAATTCACATCCGTCATCCGATAAATATGGCCTAATATACATAGATCGTTTAAATAAGCGCTAGCTAGAGGATTATAAACTGACAATCAAGACTGGCTAAATGCGATTGCAGTAGTGTAAAACCTTTTATTACTTTACTAAAATCACATCTGTCTTTTCCCGAAGCAATTCACGGATTTGTATAAAGCACTCAGATATGATCTAAACTTATGTAATAAGGTACGTATCTATATTAGGGTACCTACCTATAAATTTAGATTCCGGCTCGCAAAACAGAAAAACCCACATTGCCCGATCAGGATCAAACTCAACACCCCACGCTCAGTAGCCGCTCATGGTAACATTGGATGAACAGTATGATGAAGAAATAAATGATAATCAAGACTGACTAAATGGATTGGCTATCGAAGTAGGGTAAAACCTTTTATGTCCATCACTTTACTGAATAACGTAGGCAAAATCACACTAGTACCTTTTAATTCCCTGGGGCAGTACTCAGAAATGTATAGAACACTCTGTTATGTTGCCATGTATAGATTTGAAGGATCGTAACTGTATGTAGCAACATAAAATAGGAATGAACCAACACAAATACAGGTCTACAGTGAATTTTCTTAAAGAAAAGTAAGTTTTGCTCAATCCGGGGAACACCCAGCCGCTCGTGGGACCAATGAATTCCAATAGTTTGAGAAACTAATGAGTATTGCAGCAACTAAAACGATAATATAGTATGTTTATTTCTATCCTTACCTATCTTCCAAATCAATTCAAAGAAATAGCGCCCATTCAAAAACCATTTAACCTCATTGGCTCTTTAACTTCATTTTAACAATACCCAAATTCATGGCACCACAGTGTAAATAAACAGCTGTAAATACTGAACGTTAACCTTAATTCAGGGCTAATGACTTGTTCATTAAACGTTAGCCGTGTATACTGTTTAGTCGCTTGGACACCGACGTGGGAAGCAAATAGTGTACGGTGACGTCATGCGATTATACAAGGTGTGTTTTGTAATCAAACTTGCTTGAGCGGTGATTGTTTTTGACACCTAACTCAAAATAGTGAACTGAGATCTTTGAATTTGATAGAAAGACGGTTTTTCGCTTTAGCAGTAAGAAGTCGACTGCTGCATATAAGCTTCCTTCATGCATCGCCACCTGGTCGCTCCTACGCTTCTTGTATCCGATAAACTCATCAGGTAATCGAGCTACCTTGTGGAAGGACTTAAAACGCTGCGCCTTCTTTTTACTAAATAAACCTAAATGGCTATTTATGAGTGTTTCTTTAAGTTTTTGTAAAGTTTGGCACCAAAATTTATAAGATTTTTCGAGTTTGCTTCGCTCCCAATTTACACATCATTCAGTATAGATCTCTTTAGCTTTGTATTTGTGCCAACCGCTGAGTTAAACTGATCCAAAGCCAATCTCTGTACTATTCCTGGATCTCATCTACAACCAAATTAACACGAAACGCCATATTAATAGCGAACAAACGATCGCAAACTGATCATGTTGCTGGCTAAACACCACTCCATTATTAGACTCGTCTCTCTAAACGAGCAATGAAAAGCGAATACGGAGTTCATTTCAGAGAAATGGTTGTTGCCACAGAGCACGGAGACACCTCAGATTATCACTGCTACAGATAGTATTGTTAATATTTTCCTTATAATAACCAAAAAGTATCAGTGAGTGAGATCTAGACAATTCAATTTTATTGCAATACATACATACAAATGAGTATAATTCTGTCTGTTTCTAATGTCAAAATAACCATCATTTTACTAAAAACACATGAAAGCCTATTCAGTACCTACTCAAAAAAAACAACGTTTACTATTTATTCGCTCCCGCTAATCTACGACACATCCCGATGGATTATGGCAGGTCTTTCACTACCAGATAGTTAACGATAAAAGGAGTAAACTAAGGCTATCTTTATTTCAGAAAAAAAATAGAGGCCCACGTAAAAAAAGATCTTGGTTTTTTTTTAGTTTTACGAGTTTGACGCGGGCAAAGTCACAAGCAACAGCATCAATCGTTGACCACTTTACACTAGTCTTATGTCTGTGAAAGCTGCGCTCCTCACAACAAGAAAATTATTAGTTACTGGCGCCTCTAGTTACTGTCGGTGTTCTTTGTTCTATGGTTGTTACAATAAACTGTCTTTAAACAGACTGATACCTATCTGCTTTATTGTCAGATAAAACTGAGAGTTGATCCGAAGAAGAAAATGCGTCAACGCTCCGTGTATTAAAAGATTTTAGTGTTAATTGGAAAAATACATCCGTACTTTATATCATTATCGATTTGTCTTTGAAAAGATCAGTATGATAAAAGGACTGAACCAATTTCAATTTCAAGTTGCTCTTGACTTTTTTAAAACCTTAAGTAGAAAGGCAGGTAATGTGCAGGTCAGACAGCATGAAGACTAGAAAAAAATAGTTCTGGCTGTATTTGAAAACTCATTCGAATTTGATGAAATAATCTACACAGTAGCTACAACCGAACATAATATCAAAGTCAATTTTTTTGTTTTAATTAGGCCATTAAGCGCCACTTTAAAACGACAAAATTTTAGGTTCTACCGTCCATTCGGAAAAGTAGCTTGTTAAGGAGAAGAACGGACAAGAAACTCCACACTTACTCTTTTCAATAAAAAGTACTTACAAAATTTACATACATACATTAAGTCATATATGTTTGTACATTTACGAAGTTGCAAAATTTGTGAAGACCAAACCAAATCGATTTCCCAAGCTGTCGGATAGAAATAAACGGAGTCGACGATACGTCAATATGTTGTGTTCGAGACAGTCCAAGACAGCACTGATGCATAATAGTGTTTTTCGCATGGCACCAACTATTTATGACCATATACCGGAGTCAATTAAAATGTTAAATATTCACCTATTCAAAAAACATTTAAAGAACTTTCTTGTAAGTAGATCTTATTATAATATAACTGAGTTTCTGAAGGATAAATTAATATCACTGTAATTTCTTAATTATTGTCATGTCTGTTTCATTGTATTATTGATTTGACATCTTATTTATCTATATTGACAAAATAAGATTGCATCTTTGAATTTTTTTTTAGTATTTGTCATTTTAGTTTATTGACCTTTGTTTACTTTATTACTTGACATCAAAGTTTTTAATGATATTTATTTTTGCGATAATTATTTGATAATTTTATTATTTACCGACATTTATATTTGCATTTAATGTTTTTATAAACAAATGTTAATAGTACTCTAAAGCTCTTCTTATAATTGAAAATGACTTCATAAAGATATTTTTTTTGTAAATTAATGAAATTAAATGTAATAATATTTGTCCGTTCCACGGCAAAACATAGATAATCTAACTAGTATTGTAACATCTCGCACACCGTGTAACTACCTATGTTTACAAATAAAGATTCTTATTCTTCTTATTCTTATTCTCATATATGTGAGAACGATGCACCCAGACTAACACTACTATACTACATATAGATATAAAGCATTACAAACACTATCTGGTAAATGCATTCATTTGATAAATAGGAACATGGTTCTCTTACAAATATTGCAAACATAGGTAACTTACCTAATTCTGCAACAACGGAACAGTGTGCGAGTCTATTTCTTAAACAAAATAGAAGAAAAAAATAAATCAAAACTATTATTTATGAATATATAGATTAACCAGTTTGATTTTAACTGCACTAAAGATTGCCCTATGGAGCAAGACCAGCATGTTTCCAAGCATCCTTATCTTGAATATAATCATCTAATTTTTAATATGCTTGTTAACACAGTTTGCTTTTGACAAAAGTTTAAAATTTTTCATCACAATTTATAACATAAGCCTTTTATTCAGACAGGTATAAATAAGTATATTGGTTGGTTTTTCATTTACAATTAAGTTTAGTTATGTTGGTTTATAATTTAAGTTACCTTTGAAAAAGGCCTCCTCCAAATGCTTCCATTTCTCCCTATCTGTAGCGACTTTTGTCCATGTAGCGCCTGCTACCGTCTTTATGTCATCTGCCCATCTTCAGAAAGACCCCGTTTTCGTTTCTTGTGACTTGTAATCCAGTACATAATTGTTATTGACCATTTTTCTTTTTCTCTGATTGTATTTCCTGTCCATTTTCATTCGAGCTTTCTTATAGTTACAGTAATAGCCTTTGTTCTTGTGTGTTTCTTATTTTATCGGTTAGTCTCTCCCCCAACATACTTCTTTCCATAGCATTAAGGCACGTTTCTAGTTTTCTGTTATGGGCTTCAGTCGTTGCTCAGATTTGCCATCCGTAAGTGAGTACTGGTAGAATACAAGTATAAATAATTTCCTTTTAATGGTCATGTTCATTTCTCTATTTTTCAATATCTCTTTAAGGCTCCAGTATTTTTTGCATGCATTTCTTATACGTCGATCTATTTCCTTTGAGTTGAGATCTGTTGGTGAGATGATTTAGCCTAAATAGACATCTTCATTGACATGGTCAATGAATGTTGCTGTTATTGACGCAGATAGACTTTTGCTTCCCATTCGTCATTGCTTTGGTTTGTTTGGTATTCATGACTAGACCAACTTTGCAGCTTTCTCTATCTAGCTCATTTAGTATTACCTGCAGTCTATCTTTGCATGGTGAAAGGATTATCAAGTCGTCCGCGAATCGCAGATGCAACAAATTCTCTCCATTGACGATCACTCCACATTTCTTCCAATCCAGTCGGCGAAATATCTGTTCAAAGAATTCAAACAATTCTGTAAAACTTGGCGTCACAATTTATGCACGTAACTAAATATCCCAAAAGGTAAGGAAACGCACAAAAAGGAGTACTTACGGACTTCCAAGAACTGCTAAAGAAATGAAAATGATCACAGGGATAGGCACAGTATCCAAATTGAATACAGAAGATTTTCCACGAATCGTTTTCCCAATTCCGACGCGGGCCACTAAAAAACGGACGAAAATATTCAGAACGTTAAATGAAAATCTGAAGCAGTAAATTTGTCGTCATTTAAACAGATTAAAAGAAAATGTAGCGTGATATTGAATGGCGAATTCATTTGAACCTTCCCCGCTTCGCTTTATTTATAGCGAGTTTGACGATCTGCCTTACTCAGAACTTTTTAAGATCCGTGCCATGCCTTTACACAGTGGTCGTTGCTGGCCCTATTTTATCTTTCATTAATTTACAGCTGATCGCATCGTTTCGCAAGCTACGCCAGTGTTTTGTTTTCAGAAATGTGGGTTGTTCTGGGTTAAATTCTAACAGAAACTTTCTAGATCCAGGTGTTTGCGCATGTGAATTTTGGATCTTTTGGAAAGTTTCCGAACCATCCCTTTTATAGGATTAATCTGAAGAACATGGTACTTAATGATTCAATTTTAAATCGTTTCAATAAAAAATCTGCAATACACGATAAGAATATCTTCGAAATATTAAAACTAGTTGATCAATAAATAAATCAAGAGGAAATTCAATATACTTAACATCTTCCAAATTAAAATAGACTGCATATATCTCACTTAATACTTTACAGTACTTGTCATAACGAACGTCTCTTTCTCGTAAACATTTCAGTACGAATCTGTCATCGCCTTTTTGTATTCTTCGTATTAACGATTATTAGCTTCATAAGTTTTCGTTGGATCAAATAAATTGTTTAGATAGAAATTATTTGATTCTGAAAATTATGATATTTTATTTTATATTTCAGAATGAATTGAGAGATTTTAACGAATGTATTTGCTTTCATAAACTTTATTTGAAAAGTAATATTTTGATGGTTTTCAAAATACGAAGTTTGTTTAGTTAGTTGTACTTAGTAGCACTTTTAGAAGTAAAAATCTTAGGTTTAATTTCAAAATAACTTTGTCTCATTCATAAACTTTCGACGAAAGCTGCCAAACAATTGTTACACTTTCACACACAAAGGACTCCAACAACTTTGCTCTAAATAACAATCAACATTGAACCATACAACCGATTCAATAATTGCATAATACTGTACAAAATCCATTATTGAGGGCAGATGCGTTTCACCGTAACCGTATTAGCACGATCGCATTCAAAATGACGTATAGGGTACGTGTCGTTAACAAAAGGAACAGAAACTATTGTCAGGGATCTAACCGTTGGTAATAAGTATTAGATCTTAATACTTTACATTACAAGTGAATCACGTTCTGCAAATAATATTGAAATCAAACTATCAGATGGGTTTGTTATAGGATGAATTGGAGCAAATGTTCTGGCTGCATTTTTTTCTTCGTGGACAGATGGTGGATACTGGCTGGATCGGACGGACTGGAACATGCATAGGACACAACATAGATACATGAAACAATTTGTCGAGGACTGTAACACTGAATTATAACAAAAGGAGAAAAAATCTTTTCATATTTCTGGGGCAGTCGGGTAAAAAAGTTTGTGCGCATTTAATAATAAATATGAAAAATAAAGAGATACATAGCATGTTTTTGTTTGAAGGATGACAAGACATAAATTGACTAGTGCATTGAAAACATCTCTAAACCAGTTTATATGCACCTTACAGACATTAAAGGCACAATGGCACAATATTTAACTCTAACTGTTCACTTGCACAGCTATTTTCAGACTTACTATGCCCACCCTCAATAGAAAACATGCATTTTATGTTACGAAAACTCCGATTTATGATTTTTGGTTGCTCCGATACATAACGTTTATAATTTTATGTTTGGATTATGCTTTGGGATCGTAAAAACGTTTTATGATTCTATAAATGTGTTCAAGTATCGAATCTTTTTTTAGGTAAACGTTTAAATGGAACAATGGGGAATCTAGAGCAAGCTTGTAATGAGATCGATGAGAAACGTTTTGCTTCATGAAATAATTGATTTCTTTTTAAAACTCTGCTCAGAAATCGGCGAAAGAAAGCATCGCAAGGAAACTGTGATTCATATACCAAACATTCGACGACATATTTTATCAATCTTCACTGGGTCTATCAATCTATATGGTGGATTATAGGCCACTCCCTCTCTTAATGAGGATGCCTGTGTCCCAGCAGTGGCAAATTGTAACTTATGCTATTCTTTTACAATGAGAAACGAGGTGTTTTATTTATTTCTCAGTGGTTCTCAGTGGTTGTCGCAACTGCCTAATCAATACAGTTTATCAAAATCACTTCTATAACTGTAAATATTTACTTTAATGCCGAGCCTAATGTGAGAATTCATTATATTTGAATTAATTTCTTGCACTCTAATCTAAGAAGGAACCAAACTCACGATAACCAAATTACAAAACGATCAATTTACCTAAAACGTTTAACGTAAATATTTATTCCGATAAGATACACAAAGATTCATAGTACACAATCTTGATTCTGTTCTTGTTTTCTTAAGTTGATGGAATTCCAATCACAGTCCTAAGATACTAGAGCCAGATTTAAACTTATCATTTCCCTTTAAATAATGGGTCAATTATCGCTTGCAACTTATCAGGCTGCACTTATCAAATACTCAAAGTTGTAGGGTAAAATATTTCAATACTTGATTATCAACCTTATCTTTATGACATTCAAGCTTAGTTTCACTTGGGCATCTTATAACAAGGTAAAGAATGGCCTGACCAGAGTACATTATCTACTTAGTTTAGTTTCGATCGACACAAAACTTTATAACTCGGGCCATGAGATTTATTGTAATGAAATCGTAAGGATAGCATTTTCCTGTTCGTGAGTTATAGATTGCTGTGCGAATCGTAAATAGTACGGTTTGGTTTAATAAATTCTTTGGGTCCCTTGATCGTAAACTCAACCTGATTTGCAGAGGTTTAATATGTTTCCAAAGTTGTATTTAATGATAATTCCAAAGTTTTGAGTACGACCGTAAAATGACCTGACGACATTGAAGGATTGTTAGTCATTTCGATGGTAATTTGACCTGTCTTGCCGATGTTATGACATGCCTGGACGTTAAATCTTGTTATGACTTGTGGCGTAATTGTTGATTGAAGTTTTAATTAAAATCTATGTAACGTGTGAACATCGACCATCTGGGTAGAACGCAACGATACGCAACTAGAAATGATTAGAAGACCAATTAGTAGAATATTATGAAACGTAATTTTGACATTATCTATATTTTTAAGAAAACAATTTATTGCCATATCATCTATATAGACAAGATGCAGGTATACTTTCTACTACATATCTGCATGTGTAAACGACAAAAGGGACGAGACAGAATTTGACAGAAACACAAACTGAAATAGCAGGTCATTATTTTAAAACCAAACTTGAACAATCCAGCGTAATACAGTTACAAACTACAAACTGAGACATAATTAAGTTATCAACAATATTGCTACGATAAATTCGGTGGAAGCTACTTTACGAACATCTAATTCATGTGTAACTTTATTCAAACTGTCAGATTGAATCCGAAACTACAGTGCACAAATCACGGCTATATTAGATTCCACAAAATTTATCGCCTCGACGACTGCTAAAGGAGACGGATCGTGTTTCTCAGAGCACACTGAATTGCTGTATCGTTCACTTTTCAATCTTGCTACCGAATTTCAAATGTTACTATTTCTGATGATTTAAATTTGAAGCCAGACTTGACAGTGCAATTTGACCCATTAGAAGATGCTGTAGCTGATGAATATTAGAAGTTAAAATTAGGATTTAAGGTTTGACAATCTGAAGGATCTTCTGTTCATAGAATTTTTTATAAGTTTTGCGGCAAATTCGAAAAATGAAAGAACACTGATTTTCTAAGCTAAATTTTGATGGATTGGGGCAATAAGTTATTTCGGCTGTCCAGCATTAACCTTAATAAGGCTGTTGTTTGCTGTGAATAAAATTTACTTTGTCAGCATACATTTTGTTTGAATATTTAGATTTATAATTCGTAACCTGTATGAAAACTTAATACTGACTCACTGACTCCGCTGTCACTCAAGTGAAGCCTCATTTATGTGTACGATTATATTGGTCGTTATCTTTTCCATAACCTTTGGGTATTACGTCTGAGTCAGCTAGTTGGTTTCGCGTTTGCTCTAAGCAAACACTACAAATTAGTTATAAAGCATTTCAAAATAAACGAGATTATTATCATCAACATGCTTTAATTGTTTTTATATATTGGCGGGGCGTGTCTCTCTTTACTCACATAACATAATTAGTCATCATCTTTAAAATCATCCCTTTTCTAGACAATAAAAATTCGCATATTATACGGTGCTAACTTTTATTAAAAAAAATCTCAGTGAGTTTTAATCATGGTCTGGCAGTTTGAGTAATTTATGAGGCCTACCCGAATGACCTTTCTTTGGCGTCTTCGTCGAATCTTTGAGCTACTTAAATTCTAAGTTGAGCTCCACGGTTATTAAGAAATGCGTGCACTGACTGGACAGGTATACTCAATCTGGCTGGTTCTTTCCGCAAAAGACCATTTCAGACAATCACATGGTCTTCACATGATCTAACCAAGATTTTGTCTGGACTTTCTTCTCAGAGTAGTCAGATAGCAAACGCCGACCTCATCTACTTTAAAAAAATATCATCGACATGAAAAAGTGTTTGTACAGACCAATTTACAGAAATAAAAACATTTATCAAACATACACAAACTACTATATCATAAACAATCAATCATTTAACTATATTTTCTGCAATTTCACAGTCTTAATTTTGGCGCAAAAATTAGCATTAATTTAAACTGACAAAGATTTACGACATAAAAACAAGTATAAAACATGTTTACGAAAAGCTAATTAATCACCAACGTAAAAATTAAGTGTCATTCGATATAGAGATTATATGGAGCAACAAATTATGCTCACACCAAAACTGGTCATAATACTATCAATTAACACCTCGGTATTTACTCTAGTGAGCGAAGTCACACCTAATTAGCTATAGCTCCAAAAAATCTAGTCAGGTGATTATCTCCAAGAGAGTTGAAATGCTTCCAAATATTCGATACTTAAACTAAGTCCTCTCAAATCAAAGAATAAAACGAACTGTCATATTTCCTAAAGACACACGAAATATGACTGGAACACCCGCCTTTTCGTCACGTTCCACGATCATTCTTCATGCTTTGTGACATTTGGAACGTCTCACAAAAAACAAAGGCGTCACTTTGGTGGCGCTGTGTACCAAAAAGTCCGGTAAACTTGGCCACAGACTAAAAATATTCCTCTGAATTATTGATGGTTACTTATATTTACAATCATGTATTTTGTAGGCTGTGGCACAACTTCCTGAGTGTAACATCATCTCCAAATTATTTACGTCAGTGGGTAATCATCAAGTCAGTGATGACAAATTACAGAAAGTTGATTGTCTGAACTTACGTGGGAGTTTGTTAAATCGAAAAGATTTTTGACGTGACAACGTCTTAAATTAGGTTGTGGCTGGGAGGCACTTATGAAAAAGTGTAACGCTCGGTAACGTTACGATGAGTCACCGAACGAGAGAGAGTGAACGGACGATTAAATGAATATAATTTTACATAATTTTGCAATTCATTATGTATTTGTATTTGCAATTTAATTATATTCATATCAATAAATATTCTACCGAGAAAAAGACGTTGTCACGTAAAATCTTCGCCCGTAAAACCGACTTTACAGGCAACCATTTTTTTTAACGAAAACTTAATGCCGTTTTTTTTATATTCTCTGGAATATGACATAGCAGTGCTTGAATACGTGAAGTATTACTTTCTGAATGTTTAATAAACCTCTATTTTATTTCGAGTCCTTCTATTTTGCAAAACATCTGTCTTTCATATAAAAACAACACTACTAAAAAGAACATAAAGATACGAGTGAGGTAAATATTTAAAAAGCCTGTTCATATTTTAGCGTGTGTATATCACAAAGAAACAAAGGTATTGTAGGAGTTATTCCAGTGAGCAAGTTTTTCAAAATTCAAAGCGTTACTGTGGTTATAATGCAAATAAAAATGTCCCTGTGACGTCATTTCTTTGTACTGACACAAATTCAGGTCTAAAAATATAATGTGCCTTTGGTTTAACCAAATTATTTTTCTTGCGCATACTTTTTCGGCGGGTGGTGCTACATTCTGCATCCAAGCCTAAACTTAGTTGTTGCCGGCATTTAATCTAAATATTTAATGGCATAAAGTTTCACGTCATTATAGTTATTCTTCTTTTTAGGGTTCCGTAGTCAACAAGGAGCCCTTATAGTTTCGTCATGTCCCTCTGTAAGTCCATCCGTCCGTCCGTCCGCAGCTTAGCTCAGAGAATAGAAAGCTATAATTTGGCAAAGATATATACATTTATACATATTAATCACGCCGACAAAGTGGTAAAATAAAACTGGGAGAAAAAATAGGTTACTTCCTGTACACGTAAAGTGGGGATGTTTTTTTTTCCTCGTCTATCACATGGTGTGGAGTATTAAAATATTACGGGTCTGTGAAAACCATTAAGCTTCAAATGGCTAATTTTTGTTACAGTCTATTGTCCCCTCTCTGCCAGCTAAATGGTAGCTTTTGGATACGTGAATAAATTCACGGCAGTAGTGTACATAACGAAATTAAAAAGAAAACCATCACAGATAAGAAGGCTTTACAAGTTTACGAGTAATAGTCAACCAACGTATAAAATGTACTTGGAAAAGTACAAATTTTGTATACTGATGTATGGGATTCAAAAGTTTTCGAACGGCAAAGTTAATTTTGTCCCTTCGTTAGAGTAACGTTCGGTGCTTTCATTGTTTATGGACATTAATAAAGTTAACTATTTATTTTGGTGAATGTAGCTGTTTACACGGAACCCTTTGTGCTCGAGCCAGACTCGAACTTGGCCGGTTTTTTATTTTTGTTTCTCCTTTTAACTAATCGGACGCATTCCGTTGAAGAATAAGCAAGCACAAGTTCGTAACAAACCCGTTGAGGAATAGTACCTACAGAAGAAGCAGGAAACGATGCATGCTAAATACCGTTTCCCAAATCAGTGTTCTCGTGGCAATTTAGGGGGTCATAAAAATTTTAACACCCGGACTCCGAGCTACTGCGGACGTTAAAGCATTTGGTTCCCCTATTAAGACAGAAGCAGAGCTAATTCGTGCAAAACACTAACTAAGAATAAACGGTTGTTTTAATATAATTACGGTTTAATATCCCACATTGACACATTTCTTTATTGTTCCGAGTAAGCGCCCATAAAAGTGCTTTAACGACGTCACACTATAGACCTTGGCAGGATTTATGCTTTGAAAATTTATTGACGGCCCAATTGAATTTATTGTCAAAACTAAAAGTTTTATTGCAAAAATTTACATGCATGTATTTGCGAGACGAGAGCTTTTAACGACTTCTTTTTATTTATGACTAGGTTAAATTCGACGTTTCATCCGTATTGTTGGCGAAAATGTATCTTTTATTGACTTGTTCATCTTTTAATAGACTTTAACGGATGTGAATTTGGGCACTGTTGTTTAAAACTGTAAATAGCAAAATCATTTTCACGTACAGCCCTATCTATCCGGTGTATTTGTCTTGAAGTTACGGTTTTTGGGCCTTTTTAGGACAGCTGATTTTTGGTTTTTGGGACAGCTGATTAGTTTAATTAAAATATTGTATCAATTCCTAGCCAAAAGGATATCGATAAAAAGACAGTCGCTACGGTTTGAGAGTTTGACTACTCTTGCGCTACCGAATTGTAACGTAGTAAATCTCAATCAATTTTAACTTTTGGCTATAGTTATTGCTGACAGACTTAGGCCAAAAATAACTACTACAAGCAAAACCGGATTCTAACCCAGGGCCATTCATGTGTAGTGTTTAAAGATAGCTAGAACATGCAGCTACGAACGGAAGCACCTTATGGAACCTTTATGAGGATATGCAGTGAAACTACTTCCTTTGTCTACTTTTAAAGCTGGCACACGATAAGTATATCAGTGATAACCATCATATTTAAATATAAGTATAGCTCCTTGCGGAACTCTTTATTCCTAAGATTGGTTGCTGTGCTCAGACAGAATACTTATCTATATATATAAAAATGAAACCCGTTTTCCGTTGTCACGGCATCACGCGTGAACTGCTGGACCGATTTCGCTAATTCTTTTTTTGTTGTGTTTGTTATTGTTAGGAGAAGGTTCTTATGAAAGAAAAATTAAAAAAAAAAAAAAAAAGAATTGTAGATAGGTAGGGTAGGTATGTAGTTAGGGTAGGTATGTAGGTAGGGTAGGGTAGGGTAGGGTAGGGTAGGGTAGGGTAGATAGGGTAGGGTAGGGTAGGTAGGGTAGGGTAGGGTAGGTAGGGTAGGGTAGGGTAGGGTAGGGTAGGGTAGGTAGGGTAGGGTAGGTAGGGTAGGTAGGGTAGGTAGGGTAGGTAGGGTAGGTAGGGTAGGTAGGGTAGGGTAGGGTAGGGTAGGGTAGGTAGGGTAGGGTAGGGTAGGGTAGGTAGGGTAGGGTAGGTAGGGTAGGTAGGGTAGGTAGTGTAGGTAGGTAAGTAGCCAATTGACGGGAGCGAAGCCCCGGGGGTCAGCTAGTATTCCATATTTAAATATGGAGAGAGATTTTTATTTGATTTTGTGGTGAGCCAGCTGGACCTGAATATCGTCTGACGGAAAATTATGAATGAGGTCCACGATGACAAGTAGGCCAAGAAGCAACCACATGGATGTAACCAGTTTCTATGTTGGGCCAAGTTGATTGTTTTGCGATCCTGAGAGTCCTCGAAACTTTGTTATGAAATGTAAGGTTATTCCTATCGTGGAACTTATTAGGTTTGTGTATTTGTACATCCAAGACAAATCATCAGTTAGGACCAGTATCGTGGGTGTAGGAACATTATTAATACTTACTATGTAAATTCTCGAAAATCTGTCAGTAAAAAAAGATCAAAACCTAAAACCTGACTACAAAAAAATCACACCCTAAAAAGTGTGAAACAAGAAAATATTCCCGTAAATTAACCGTGGTCAAAGTCAGGTCAGTGGTATGCCACCTACCGTAAAAAAACAATATTTTCTGCAAAGTAAATTACTAAAATCGATGGCGATGGCGATTTTGGTATTTTCATACATATGGATGTATGTCAATAATATTTGAGGAGTTCCCTCGATTTCTCCAGGATCCCGTCATCAGACCTGACCTGATGACCATGGGACCAACTGGGAAATATACCCTTTCAAACAAAAGAAGAATTTTCCAAATCAGTCCAGGCGCCTTTGAATAATCGGGAAACAGACATAAAAAAGATTCCGGCGACTTGAGAACCTCCTAATTCTATCGAAGTCGCTTAAAAAAAGTAATTGCTACTCAATTTAAGTGATGATTCAAACAAATTAACAGTAACTTAAAAAATCACACATTCCTAAAAAAATCTAATGTAGAAGAGATTTTTATTTCGAAGATTTCGGACTGGTTTTGATGAGATAAGTCAACTGCAAGTTTTATCATGTCGTAAACTTTATAGTGGCTAACATTAAATTAAATTTATAGAAGAAGTGATTCATATTCAATTTTGAGAGTTAAGTGATTAGATCATGTTTTGGACAATGTCATTTTAATGTCTTAATCAAGTTTAACAACTTTAATATAAATCAATTTAGCTATAAAGTTTTATGCTTAATTCGCTTTGATCAAGATTAAAATGTTGCCTTTGAAAAAATGCATGACTAAAAATTAATTACTTTAGTGGATTAAAATCATTAGGGTTATAATCATAATTAAATGTATAAGCTAACTGGATTAAAAATTAATGAATTAATTTATTTTGATATCTTTTGATGGGAATATACAAAAATTAAATGTTTCTGTTTCTAACTATTCTCATTCGTATTCTGTGTATATTAATCTACCTTTATTACTTACCGTTTGAATTTAAAGAATATTATTTCTAAATACGACTACACAACTGTTTGAAGCAAAAATAAAATAATTTTTTAATTGTCTAGAATACACCGCCTCTCTATTTTCCACCTCAGTTCTTTTTTTTTCAGAGCATTTAACCAAAAGCCAAACGATTCTTTGTTACGTGATTCCAAAAGCAAAGCCCGTTTACAAACTATGTATTACCTAATTAGCCTACTGGAACTCAACAAAAGAACGTATTAACACAAGCAGTAACAAAACGCGCGAGTTCAGTCGTGTTTGTAAACCCAACCGGGGCTGCTGAATCCAGCCTCATTGAATTAAGTGGTCAAAGTGGGGCCGCGGACGCCGCGGTTGCACGTGTGTGGAATGCCTTATAACTAGGGTTACCAGGCAATGAGGTAAAATGTTTCGTTTCTTAGATTTTTAAAGAACAATGAGTTTGAGAGATAGAGAGAGAATGGAGCGTTCAGTGAGTGGAGTCTTATGTTCCAAGACTAGAGCCCTGACACAGCTAGACAGTGTCACGGCAGACCTTGAATATGATAAGCCTTTGATGAATTCCTCGGGAACACTTTATATCGCAAGAACAATACCGAGTGAAATGAGAGGAACGTGGGGAGTGCCAGGAGTGGAACAGTGCGGGATGACAAAAAAAAATAACAGCCTGTAACATCATTAATATTAAATCAGCTTCGAGCATCACTTGAGTAATAATTTTGTATGGCCAAATATTGGATCAATAATAAATATGCTACCTATAATTCTCTCGGGTTTGCCGATAATGTAATTACGTAATCCCAAACATAGGATATCCGTAGCGGTAATGGTTTACCCCAAGAGGTATTGGTGCTATAATGCGTTTTAATTATTCCTATTCGAAAATAGGAGAAGGCAGGTACCTGCAGATGGAATAAGCTGACGAAGTAATATCACATCATCATCATCTGGCAAACCTTTTCCGAAATATTTAAGGATTGATTTTAAAATACTGATATTTATTTTGCATCTGGATAGACTGTATTGAGTCTGGTTATCAGACATCATAATACAATAACATGGTAACACGATAGACGTCAATAAGACTGGTTGCTAAATCTTCGGGCGTCTAACTATCTATCACATCAAAAGCCGTTTTAGGTCATAAGATGACGATGATAATCATGCAGCTTAATTTTGGACACCTCGAAGAAAGGGCCTAGAAGGTAAAGCACCAGTTAATACCATTATAACCATAATTCCAATGACACCCTATTTCGACCAGAGTGCTCTTTACCGCTAATAAATGTAACCATGAATAAAAACGGCATATTAGAGAAATTTACATAATGATGGTCACCCTAGTTATAAACGTGTACTGTAAAAAAGTTTTTCTCGATAACCGTCCTGTCCGTGGTCGTTAGCTCGGCGGTTTTGTGAAGAATATGCGATTAGTAGCACTAGCTTTGTTCTGATTTGTCGGCAGATTTAGTCTTGTGATGCATGGGAGGCTTTGGAGGTCGTTTATTTTTTTAATATTTTGTGTAGTGTGTTGGGGTTATGATTTTATTATTATTCTTTATTGTACACAAAACAAACATTTACAAAATACAGTAGGACAGCTTATGTACAAAGGCGAGCTTAACCCATACTTGGGTTCTCTTACAGCAAACCTTAGTGTCATAGATATTTTTTATTAAATGAGGACAGCATACTAAAGTGCAAAATAAAACTTAACATTTTAATTCTTACTATCTATATAAACTAAACAAATACGTGTACAGCACACAATGCATAAACATAATACATCATACTAAAATTATAAATGTGAATGTAAGTTTGTTTGTTACGCTTTCACACAAAAACTACTGAACCGATCATCATGAAATTTTTATTAAAAAAAATAATAATAATGGCTTCACTGCGAGCGAAGCCGCGGGTAAAAGCTAGTACTATATAATATTACTAAATTCCTTAATGAAGATATACATACATTGTCATCTATGCGTCATGTTGACAGGAAATGTTCCCTTGTTCTTTTCTTGAAAATTCCCAACGAAGGGCTATCCCGAATGGATTCAGGGAGATTATTCCAGAGGCGGACAGCACGAACAGTAAATGATCCACCGTAACGTGATGAGTGGTTTATTGTTGTTTGATTTTGCCAAATAGGAAAGCTTAAGAAGATAGGCTTTCCTCTTTGGCCTCATTTACCATGTGGGACTAATTACAGTCGACATGGAACAGTGAAAGAGAGTCTTCAGCGTGACAGTACTTGAAAGTTTGACCAGCTGATTAAATTCTTGCTTCTTATACTGTTTTTAGTTTTGAATAAGTGCTACACCATATGTAGATGAAGCAGATTACTAACCACACTTTATCTTTTTGATTGAACATTTATTTATATTATCGTTTACACCAACCTCTGGTACTTAGGATGGATTATACCGAAACAAACATGCCACACCAAAGTTACGTAACCACCAGCATGAGCCCAAAAATAACAAAACATACCCGCAACAAAACTATTTTAATCTACCCAGACAGCAGTTCAAAACAAGTACACAATTACTCAACAAAAAGCTGCTTAACGTTTTACAAATAGAGCGACAGCTCTCTAGATAGTTCATTTATTCTAGTGGGTTTCATCTGTTGAATGAAGCATTACTTTATATGTTATTTTTGTGTTTTTTTTAAACACGAACACCTACCAAATATCAAGGCAAAAATGGCACACCAACGTTACGTAACCAACATGAGCACAAAAATAACAAAGCATACCCGCGACAAAACTATTTTAATCTCCCCAGAACAGTCAGAACAAGTACACAATAACGTAAAGTAGAGTTGCTTAACGTTTCAAAAACAGAGCGACAGCTTTCTAGATACCCAGGCGCCCAGGTCTTTAAAAAAGTATCACACTTTAGTACCACACTTTTAAAATTGCAATTTCTCATAAAACATGAAAATCTAAAATTTGAACTAAAAAACATTTTATAGAAAATTTCATCAATTTTTATTGAAATAATTGTTTATTATACCTTAGTTGGTAACGTTTTTAGCTTAAAAAAGATATAAACCAAAAAATAACTATTTTTAACTTACTGGCAAAAACTCAAACAAGATTTATTAGTATGTTTTACATCATTACATTTTAATAACTGGTATTGCCTCCTAGGCTCTGATTACAGCTTCGAGCCAGTTTAGCTTACTGAAGACAAGGTTTCGGAGGCGACGTTGGGGTACATTGTTTTTATATCTTTTTTGGGTTAAAAACGTTACTTATTTCAAAGGAAGTTGATAAAATTTTCTATAAAACCTTTTTAAAAAACCTTTTTAAAAAGGTCAAAAAAGGAGGAGGAGGAGGGGAACGTTTAGGAGAAATTGCAAATTCAAAAGTGTGTTACTAAGTTTTGATGGCCAGTGTAGTTCATTTATCCTAGTGGGTATCATCTGTTGAATGAAGCATTATTAAAACGTGTTCGCAGTGACAACACAAATAATTCTCGTATTAATTGTGTTGAAAGGTACTTTATGTTCCTGTTCGCTCATTTCCTGATGTTTATTTGAGATTTTACAGGAAGCGACTGAGGGATTACTTTAATTAAATGGATTTTTTATTTTTAGAAATTTGGGTTTTGCTCTGACTGAAAACACGAAAAGAGCAAATTTTCAGCAATTCCATTTTGTGCCTGGTTGATGGCGTACCCAATTATAATTATATGACGTATCGCCGTCTTGTCAACTTCATGTGCTTTTATCATCTGGTTAAATAACAATATTAGTTTATTATACACTAGCTTCAGCCAGTAGCTTCGCCATTAAATCGTCAGTAAATTCGCCTAGAACATTATCCTGGGATGAAAAGTACCCCAAGTGCTATTCTAGACTAAATCTATCTCTGTGCCAAATTTCATCCTGATTGGTTCACCCGTTCTGGCATGATTGAGTAACAAACATACATCCATCCATCAAAACCTTCGCATTTATAATATTATATATGTAAGATTTTATAAGAAGCTCTTTTTCTCACATGTATAATAAGATTAGACGTGATTTTGTGTAGTGAGTGTATTCAGAAATTACTCGGTATTGCCTATGGTACACAATTCTCAGACCAATAGGAGGAACAGAACTCCGAAGTAAACATTCGTGTCAAAATGAGCGAATTAATTTCTTTGAATAGTTATGTGTTCGCTTAGTGAGGACGTTGTTTGAAAATGGAAGCAAAATAGTAAATTATGCAACTAGCAAATAAAGGACGGTTTTAAAGCGAGGGCCATAGATTCTAACCATTGAATCACGACCGTAGGGAGTGATTCATGATGCGAGTGATTCAAGTGTTAGAATCATGAGCGACGCGAGTGTTTCATGGCCCTCGATATAAATCCGTTTTATTCAAGAGTTGCATACTATATTTTATACCATGACTACGAGAAAAAGAAAGATTTAAGCCAAAAGCATATGGATTAATAATAAATAAATAAATGGTTAATTACCTTCAAAATTTACAAAATATGAGAGACCTCAGGTTTTCACATTTTTTGTAAATTGAAGCTGAACTAGGTAACAGCAGCTGTGTTTCAGGGGCCAGTGACCACCTCCGTTACGTTACATAATTATAATTAATTAAACACCAATGCAATTAATAGTAGAATTACAATCCAAATAAGTATTCACTGAACATCCTAGACCAAAATCAAAAACATTATTAGGATCCTAAATATAAACAAACTCAAAATTAAATAGAAAGTTTGCAAGTCGAATATTCTTTGCACAAGTAGATTGTATCGAGTATTTTATGCGCAAGGAGGTTGTATAGCATTGAGATGGAGGTGAAATATATATTGGTGTGTTCTAAATTCAAACACAAAAACAGTGATTAAAAGTGCTTTTTATTCACTGTTTTCAGTGAATAAAATAAGGTTTTTAGAGGGGGCATGGTAAAATAGTATATTATGCAACTAGTGAATAAAGGACGGTTTTAAAGCGAGGGCCATAGATGAATCACGTGAAGGATTCTAACAACTGAATCACGACCGTAGGGAGTGATTCATGATAATTGAATCACGAGCATAGCGAGTGATTCAAGTGTTAGAATCCTGAACGACGCGAGTGATTCATGGCCCTCGATATAAATCCGTTTTATTCAAGAGTTGCATACTATATTTTATACCATGACTTCGAGAAAAAGAAAGATTTAAGCCAAAAGCACAAGGAATAATAATAAATAAATAAATGGTTTATTACCTTCAAAATTTACAGAAAATGAGAAACCTTAGGGCTACTCATTTTTATTAAATTGAAGCTGAGCCTTTGAGTTTGAGTTACCTAACAGCACCTGTATTTCAGACGCCAGTGACCACCTCCGTTAAGTTACATAATTATAATTAATTAAACACCAATGCAATTAATATTAGAATTACAATCCAAATAAGTATTCACCAAACATCCTAGACCAAAATAAAATCATTATCAAAATCCTAAATATAAACAAACTCAAAATTAAATCGACGAAGGAGTTTGAAATTCGAATATTCTTTGCACAAGAAGTTTGTATCGAGTATTTTATGCGCAAGTAGGTTGTATTGCATTGAGATGGAGATCAAATATATATTGGTGTGTTCTAAATTCAAACACCAAAACAGTGATTAAAAGTGCTTTTTATTCACTGTTTTCAGTGAATAAAATAAGCTTTTTAGAGGGGGAATGGTATAAAAAAATTAAACATAATTGATGGGATGAAAAAAGAAAACTATGTCCTAATCCATGATATGGTCCACCCATGTATTATCTCAATCCGTTCAACCGTTAGGACGTCAAATGTAAAAAAACAGTCAGACAGATAGAGTTACTTTCGCTTTTATATTATTAATATGGAGTGATAATATGGATATTTCCAATGCAATGCAACATATAGTAGCTTAAAATTTCGTGTGGGAATCGCAGATAAACTGAAAACGGTCCTTGAGGTAAAGAGCACATTGTACAAAAGAGAAATAATATGAGCATCCCGGCGAAGGCGAATTGACAACCACTTGAGGTTTACATGGAATTTGGAAACATGGTCATATTTGCGCAAACCAAATAAAAAAATAAAGAAAAAAAATATCGAAAAATGGTTTGAAGAGACCCATAATATTTTTAATGGCCTATCCAACGATACCCCACACCTTAGGATAGTCCAGAAAAAAAAAACATCACCACTTTACGTCTAAAGGAGGAAGCCCAAAAAAATTTTTTTTGTTATTTTATTTTACCACTTTGTCGGAATTATTAATATGTATATCCATGCCAAACTATTGCTTTCTAGTACTTAGAGTCTCTGAGCTAAGCTGCGGACGCACAGACAGACAGAGAATTCTAAAAACTTTGGAAACTTCGGAACCCTAAAAACCGAAAAAGTTAGCATTTATTCTAAGCAATAAAATAAAATTTATTGCCGATATTGAGTTCCGTCAGTGAACTAAAGTTACTAACTAGTTTAAATTTTAAACCACGATCAAATATCTAGGTCCACCATTTTATGTTGATCATGCACAACACCTGCCATTTCGGTGAACATAATTTACTATTTGGATAGTTGACCAGACTTTCAGAGTGCAGACACCGTGTAGTCTTAAATAAACAGTAACCATGCCCGAATTAAACCAGTTTCCAGAAGTTAACTCCAGCGAAATGTGTGAGAAACACACGAATCACAGAATTAAACACAGTACAGTAACTTGTTCAACGCTAGTGCTTTTACTTGATGTCTGAACTAAGCTCAGGTGAAACAAGTCTCTTGCAGTGAGCTCAATTTCTAGATTACATTCGCTTTGTATACGTATACTTGAAGTTTTGAATTGGATGCTGGGCAGTGTTCTCTAGTTACGTTTGTAGTTGTGGGTGATAATTGTTGCAAAACACGTTAAGAACATTGTTTTGATAATTATTGGGCTTTTTTTTTTAGCGTGGAGAAATGTTCATGACTCGCGGCCCACTACCTACGGCGGTACCGCTACCTACCTTTTTGCCGCTACGTCGTCGACTTAAGGCGATATATACGCCCAATGTTAACGCAGTACTAGCCGTGCGCCCGCTCGGAGCCAAAATATCATTATTGAACCTCCTTTTGAACAGTTTTGTTTGCAACATATTATTTGATTTACACAAGCTATTTCAGTTCTGAAGAAATTCCAGCCATCAATTTTTCTGTGTAAAAATATTTTCAAACATCCAAGTTGTTTTGGAAGGGTATACAAAAGTTGCGAAAAATATCCCGTCGCTAATTATTTTTTTAAAGCAAAACTATTTGTTATACGAAAAAACCATGTTTATTAAATAATGTACATGAAACAATAATAAATATATATTTTTATCCCTAGCCGTTACATTAGAAAGTTACCGTTCTACGGCACTAAAGCGTATGTAGGCCCTTAATCGGCAAAAGCCCTGACGAGCGACCCCTCCTAGGGTTTCTCTTCGCTTTACCATGGGCGACCAAGCCACGGGCACTGAGACCTCCTCCCCCGCGTCGACATTGCGGGAACCCACCGGGGCGAGTGGGGGAACTTTATTGGGCTAGGAGTCTGAATGGACTGATCAACTACATTAGCTAGCCGTATTACTCACTCACTAGAACCACCACTTAACCACGAGAGGCAAAGTGGTAGATCGTCAATAGTACCAAGATCATCTTTTGTCCCTTGATTAAAAAATACACGTAACTTTTTCTACTACAACAGTTTTAAGTTGGTAGGTAAGATATTCGGTACTGCAAGATTATAACCTCACAAACTCGAAATTGCGAGTGTAATTAAACTATGAATCGCAGAGTTACTAAAGCAAAAATTTAGATTTCAATAGATTGCAATCGGAGAACGACATCAAAGATTCAGAAATGATTGTATAATCTGCAATTTATTTTCTCTATAAAATAGTTAACGTGAAATACTTAAATGAAAATTTTCAATTAAGTTTTTCATTAAAATTTATTTCGTTACGAGGCAGCCTATCATCAGCCATCACCATCTGCAATACCAATTGCCAACCCATTTCCAAACAAGGAAGTAATTAAACTTTATATTTATTTTATGGATTTACATTAAAAAGTTCCAAGAATACATCTCTTACATAATGTTTTGAGCGAATATAAACCCCTATTCAACTTAAGTGCATCCTCCAATTTCTAAAAGCAAAGCTTCAGAAAAGATAGCGGCTTTATGTTTCTCGATTTCCTGCTTTGCAATGCGAAGATTCTGTTGCTTGGTTCGCAAAACATCTTGAACTGAAATGCGGTTTTGGTTGGAACTTGGTTTCTGAGTAAGACAATGATGTCTTATTCAGGGACCGAGCTTATCGCCCAACATACCTTACGGAAGTAAGATTCTTTGCTAAATATTCATTCATTAGAATAAGATAGTTTGTGTATCAGGACCAATTTGGTGAGAAGTTGCTTGTTTTGTTTCTTAGTTCATGGTATAACAGTTTACACCCATCAATCTCTAACGAAATTATCCACGCATAACAAATTAAACGCAAGTCAATGAGTGCATTTGGGTTTGAAAATGCTTTCAATCAAACACAACAGTTAACGCGCATTTGAAACTTTGGCACGTTATTGGTTCAATAACTTTTGTTTCAGAAACAGGGCCCCGAAGTGAATTTTGCATGGTGTTACAGCAGTACTGTTAAAAATTGAGTCTGGACTATAGTAATACCGACCTAAAATATTAGCTAACGTCATCATTACCCTAATACTGAAAAGGTCACACAAACACAAAAAACAACCCAGTTCAAAACAGAACACAACAAAACAACGAAAACGTTTAATTGTCACTACTCAACAATTAACAGGTGTTGTCCTCATACCGAAACCGTCAGACTGAAAAATTTCAGCGTTGATAATAATTTGGTAGTTATCGAGTAACGACTATAAACTTGTCAAAATCAAATCAATTTCACACCAAGAAACCGATAATGTAGCCGTATTAGTTAAGCTACCAACAGTAATCAAAAATATTCCCCCCTAAAGGTCAAAAAGGTCACACAACCAAAAAAAAAAAACAACCCACACCAAAACACAACACAACGGAAACATTTAATTGTCACTACACAACAATTTACAGGTGTTGTCCTAATGCCGATACCGTGGGACGGAACAAGCCCGGTGTGGTAATCAATCAAGCGCTGTCCCAACTTGGAATACAATTATGAACTTGGTCCGTGTCACTGCAGTAGTGTTGGGCCGATGTGATTAATTAGTGTTCTGTATAAAATTATGGATGTGTGTTCTGGTAGGCTGTGTTGGTTTTCGTATGATTTGTAGAGGGTAGTTGAATAAGAATTTGTGTTATGGTATTTTGTGCGAATTGTTCAGTCAAACTGCAAGACTGCAAGAAAAAAGAGCAAAATATTATATTTTGCTATTTTTTCTCCTTTTCATCATTGTATGTACCTTTTTTAATAGGAAACCAGGTACAAAACAGTATTGTACTGTGACCCAGTGAAAGTTCTGTCTCTAGTGTGGTACAAGCAGAAATGTCATTAACATAGTAACCTTTGTTATTAGTTAGATTTTGTGGTATTTCTTAAATATTATCCACAATATTCATTGAACCCATATTTTATTATTAGATACATTATTACGCAACTGTAGTATTACAGTTGCGTAAAGATGCAAACACTGTATTTTTTTCTGAAAACAGATTTAGATTAACCGATTTGGGCCGAGTCTATAACTCTGCGTTTTTTCCAATACAAAATCCTGTGGGATTAAACGATGGGTTTAAAACAATGCTCACTGCAACAATGCTGACAAACCAATAAAAACAAAAACTATATTTATTTTCTGCAAACAACGATATTTTTTTAATAAAACCCTGTGACGTTACAGTTGTTCACGAAATGTTCTAATCTAATTTCGGCACAATTTCTGCGAAAACAGAACGATATCTAAAGCTTCAATACCATTGGGCCAGATAGCTTTATAAGGATCTGTACACACGTAGGTATACACTTACTCTTACACTTCAATTCTTACAATAATACTTCCCTTCCTTTTTATAAGTCAATTGGGAGAGAGAAGCTTTTATCTGTTATTTTGTGCGATACATTTCTGTGTAGACCTATCTTAACTGCCAAAACGGCACCTCAATAACAAGGATTGGGAGCAAACGCTGGTTTGCAACACTAACTTGATATTGGCTAGTCCAATATACACGGGCGTAGGATTATACATAGTGGGAGAACACACGATCGTGCAATGAGTTAGTTTGTGTGCAAGATGTGGCAGGAAAATATTTTTTTAAATTATTGTTTTTGTATTTTACTTTTGAATATGATCCATGTTTTCAATAAAATTTTATAAAAATATTTTTTTTTGTACTTTTGTAATTCAAATTTAAGAGAGTTAAAAACTTAAAAAAAAAATAAACTTATAGTAACTTTTTCGCTGAGTGGGTAACATAGGCAAGGTTTCCATCCCGAAAAAATGCACGAAGCAAAGCAGTAGGAAAAAGCTAGTTATAAAAATGTTATTAAAACAATTCCTAATGTAAAAATTTAATTTGTTTCTGCCTACTTCACCAGTAAAATCTTCAGCTGGAAATAAAAATAGAAAACAGACAATTTTACGTAAGAGTTTCCTCAAACCTTGTCAAAGTTTGACCCTTTTATATTTTGTCTCCCAAGGTCGTGTGTAATTACAATGACATTTGACCTTTAAGGGACTAAACATATAAATAAAAAGAAAAATGTATGTCGTTTGTTTTCTTCAAATGCTAAAACTAATCAATGTTAATTTAAAAAGTTTAAAAGGCCTGCCTCAAGGTGCTTCGATGATCTAATAAGATTATTTGGAAGATTTTGACAAATTGAGGCGGTAGGTTACACAAAATCGGTAAATACACGTTCCTCTGGCGTGATTATTGGTGTTCATCGCTAACTCAAGGCTGCTCTGCCGTGCTGCCGTGGTGATGCGCTCTATCTTTCGTCCTTCTTGGCTTGCGATCCGGTTTCAAAGAAGACCTAATAGCTGCAGCATCTCAACCGGTTTACGGAGAAATTCTCCGGTTAAACGTATTCAAGCTGCTTTATTGTCATTGTGCCTTAGCCATTAAGTCCACCTTTGTACCTACTTGTGCATAAAGTTCTTTTTTTTTATTAGTCTATGTTGAGAACCAAATTTATATTTTTATTTTTTATAGGCTCGCGTTTGACCACTACCTCGGCCTGATGTTAAGTGATGATGTAGTCGAAGGTGAAGCACGCTTTCCTAAAAGTAACCTATTCACTCTTGACTTAAAGACCCCTATGTTGTAGCTATCAGGAAACAAAGAGGGAATTCCACTCCTTGGCTATACGCACAAAGTATTTTCAAAACACACGAATCTTTGTAACTAACATCATGTATGTACAACGTTATTTACCTGTGTATCACAAATAATTAATAAGTTCTTAGAATTTTGCCTTATGCGGCTAATCCGTCAAAAATGAGTCCAAATCGTCACGCCAGTTTCTTAGGCCTGCCTCGGTTACGACGTCCGTCCCACTTAAGCCTCGCAGACTTATCGCCAACATCGGTGATACCTGTATTGGAGCCTACTATAGATTTGCGAATTCGATCGGTGAGTATAATAAGTAAATATATTCAGGTTGATGCTTGTCACAATGGCATACAAGCTACTTGTACACTTTTATGCAAATTACAGGCACGTATCTTTGCGACTTAGTTTCTTATTTTTACCTATCTCAACATTTATGCCGTTTCTACAACTAATTCAATTATCAACCCGTCATCGTTAATCATTTTCAATCACTTAAAAACATGGGCGTCCTTTGCTAAGAAGCCCATACCAGCCTCAACAATAACAGGTCGTCAACGTTTGGCATGAAAACGACCAAGTTTATTATTACTAGTAATTGCATATTATATTATTATGATTTGCAACCTAATTCCGTCCGCTGACTTGTTTCACATTAATGTCAAGCCTGAGGCTTCCAAGTGCCATTGTGTGCATTATTTTAAGCTTTAATATACGGTCATTTATCAAGATTGGTTGTTCATGCTACGACACTATTATTTGTACTAGTATAATTACTTGAACTAATTTATGATTGGGTAGTATATAGCACTAAGATTAAGTTTGATATTTTATTGATAAATTACCGATCTTCCTTGGTCCACGGGACATAATATTATACAAAAAAAAATCTCGTCCCACTTTTTGTATTAGTTCAAATCGTATCCGTTGCGGGGTTTAGAAGAATTTAGCAGAGAAATAGAAATGACTTTAACAAACGCAGACAGCGACTTTGTTCTATACTATATAGAAAAGTCCGAAAAGTAACCTCCCTGAAAGACATTGAATAATCCTACTTACTTTCATGTTTTCTCAGCTATCAGTAAAGAAAATCCGAAAACTATTACTAACTAATTATAAGTAACCGAACAATGCTTGTTCCATGTACACACTGGGTTCAAACCTCACAGCGGTAAACAAAATTTAATTGGTAACCCCTGCAGACTTTGTCTAGCCGTCTACACGTTTACAATGCCCGTGTGTTGTGTATCTCTGCAACAGGAGCGTTGTAAAACTAGACGTTGAGAAAATAAAATTGAAACTGTAAAAGTAAAAATCACTCGTAAATCTAGGTTTATTTATTATAAGACTTGTGGAGATCTATTTCTTTAGATCTCGAGTCATTTGTAATCGGTGGTGAACAAAAATTTTTGTATGAGGACTTCATTAACGGTAGTGCTAATAATAAACAACCTTATATAACAATAAAAAGTCAAACTAAAATCAGACCTTATCATATAAAATCTGATCGCATGCCATCCAGAAAACGTTCTAACATATTCCAATAGTCCAGTTAGAATTCCAACTACAAATATCAGCCAACTTTTCCCTTTTCCATGTCATTTCCAATTACTCAAAAATCTTTGTTCATGTATGCTTCTATGACGCGAGCAATGCTGAGTCGACAGTATCGTGCCCGCCAGAAACAATATTTTAGCGGTTTAAAAATATAAAGAGAAACGGGAGCCGTGTGTACGTTGTACACAGAACTATACACGAACAGATACGGCAAGTGCACAGTATTGTCGAGTTTTCATTGGGTAATGGTTACTGGCACGCTACGAGTATTTTATCGTCGCCATTTTATGTTTGAGGTCACTAGGAATTTTGTTAAGAGAAAAGCAACAAACTGCTTAGGTTTGTATTAAATTTTCAGGCTACGTTCGTCTTGGGAAAGTTATTGTTTGTTCCAGTTCTTGTCAGTTAACTGTTGAAGTTAATCTCAATTTGGGATTAGTACCTAACAATAGCAGAAGACGTAGGGTTTCATTTAGACGTTACATACATCTGAAAAGACAGAGTTAAGTATTACTATATATGTCATCTATACATATAAATAAAATTGGAGTGTTAGTTTTTAATATTGAAATAACCGTTTTTTACTACATGTATATGAATATATATACGGTACATACACCAAAATAACATTTTTTACAATTTTTGTCTGTCTGTTTGTTCTGGCTAATCTCTGAAAAGGCTGGACCGATTTTGACGGGACTTTTAATGGCAGGTAGCTAATGTAATAAGGAGTAACTTAGGCTACGTTTATTTTAGAAAAAAACTTTTATTTTAGAAATTTCTTAGGGAGAAAGAAGTTCGCCGGGTCAGCTAGTTTTAAATAAGTTGAAATTGTATTTTCATGAAAAATTTATTATTCGAGTGTTTCTAAAGATTGTAATATGTAACTAAAAGTGCAATAACATTTTAAACAACATGTTAAATTGAAAGACTGCCGAATCTCCAGCTTGATCCCTTTATCCTACTATTAACGCTTTAAAATACCTACCGACAGGTTTGTTACCTCTTCGTATTTTCGAATAGGGGTAATTGTTTAACAAGAGAGTAATTAGCCAGCTATTTTCGTGTTCATACAACAAGTTAAAGGGTCAAGTAGAACATTTCCCACAGTTGCTCCAACAACTTATGCGGGTACTTCAATTAAATTGCACTTTAAACGTGGCAGTTCTATAAGTTCATAGAACTTAGTTCAAAGTGTATATCTAGTTGAGCTGCTCGCTGTAACCGAGCTTAATAAAAGTGTAATGCACGTTTAATTCCGCCGATAGTAGGAGGAATTACATGAGATGGATTAGTTCGATTGTAATTTTGGAACATGGGAATTTATATGTGATGGAGGATTGAAAATTCACTATTAGGTATGTCTATTCAGAAATACTGATCTACCAAATTATTATGATAATATTATTATGTGTCGGATCTATCACTAATTATTTGTTAAAGTCCAAAAATATAAAATAACAGAATTTCTAAACTTTTTAATTTAAAATTCATAATGTTTGTACTAGGTTCAGAGTTTTAAGTATTTATAAATCGTCGCGGTAAACATTAAGGTGTTCCATCGGAACATCAAATGGTATACAATGCTTAAAGAAAGTAAGTATTTAGCAGTGGTAACTCGTAATTTAGCTTTAACTGGATTACTTTTCAATGAAACTATGATCATAAAGTTTTCATATTGCCTTCTTTAATTCACCTTAAAAGTAAAACAATTAACAATTAATACCTTTGAATAAATTTAAATGCCCACAATTTATCCACTGTCCAATTTGCAACTAAAATATTGAATTGTAACTTTACTCAGACAAAATAAAGTCTAAAATTGACTGGAAATTTATCAGTGATCGTTTAATCGTATTTTCAATACACTTAAAAACCTTCGAGCGTTTTCTAATGAAGCATCGCTGAGGAATGTTAACAGCTACTAATATGGTAAATAACTAATTTACAAAGACCTATCTTGTCCTTCGTTAATGAAAAAATGTGACAGAGTTCGAGGCTCATTTTAAACTGGCCATGTTCGATGGGATAGCAGTATTTCACTTGGAGATGAAAACAATCGGTAAATATTAAAAGACCGAGTGAATTTTTTACGCCCCCAATGCTCTGATTTATTTTAAGGCCGTTATGAATCGATGCATCGGCGTTCTTAATAATATGTATCGATTCTGAATTGATCGCTTATGAATTTTTCATGTATGTTGATTCGTTATTGTCTTTTGACGATAAAAATGCAATTGTGATTTTTAATTAATACTGGTATTTATTTGATTTTTGTAATGGTGAACGAGTTTTCGATAAAGATATGTGTTCGATCTGAAGCTATCATATTGGGGCCATGAGCCAATATACGAATCGTAATAGGTTTTTATCTACTCTCATATCGTAATATTCGAATTATAAAACTTCAAAACGAGTTTATATTGACATACTTTATAAACACAATACCGAAATTTAAAAATAGAGTCTTATTATAACACTTTTTCTCTAAAAAAATTATGCTACATAACATTTTTCCTATTGCGATACAGGGCAAATCCAAGAAGTTAATATCACCAAGGAGTTTTTGGAATTAAAACTCTTGTGTGATACTATTATCACACTCGGCTTCGCCTCGTATGAAACCCACACTCGTGTTTTAATAACCCCTATTATATGACCATAAACTACTACTATATTACCGTCTGCTATTATTACCTTGATTTAGTATTTAACTTAATTATATCCCTTATACCAACTATGTTGGGATAAGTTTCCTGTTCAACCGCATGCAGCTGAGAACCAGTACGTAACATGGAGCGAAAGCCTATTTGACCTCTGGTGTAAGATTTTCTGGCTCTTACTACCTGTAACGTAAGCCAAAGTTGTATAAATTACATTGCTTACAATTAAATTAAATTACACCGTGCTTTCCAATATGGAGAAGTCTGGGTAGGTAATGGGTCACCCACCCCCGGACCAACCTCGGCAACGTTACTTAACCACTTAATGTTTTTAACTTAATACTGTTATTTACTTTGCCATTAATATTATGTTATAAACCTAATGGGAATACACATGTGTCTTATCCACAGTAGCTACATGTTTGTATATTTAAATATTATTAAATTAAATAAAACTCTTGCCTCCCTTTTAAAGGGATGGCTACAACCCCATACGGTGCTAACAAGTGCATTGGTACCGATACCAATCACGCATATCATTATTATAGATGCCACGCACGACACCCCTAATAGTTTGATTAGAGTTGCGATTATCTGCTGTCAAAGTACTAGTAATAATTATGCCCCCTGGGCACTAAATTATGCCGTTGCAAAATTAAGCATTTTACGTTCGTCAGAAGTTCCAACTTACTTATTTTTTTTTTATTCTGGTTATCGATATTTTAAGGAAATCTTAGGCATTATTGGGAACTATTGCAACATCAGATATGATAAACAGATGTTTTTTTTAGCAAGGCAATAGCGGGCATAGCCCTTTCCTCAATATCTCTTCATATAAGGTTAATCAATAAAATATCGATTTTTATTAGTTAAAAAATTTAAGGAACACGACAGATTTGGGACAGATTTATTTGCGTTTTTGAAATGAAGAATGACAATAAATACATATGGGTCAACGACCGCTACCGACATACTAAAACGAAAATACGATATTTCCTATTGAATAACCCCTGAAACGTATAGCAAAATAAACTGTTAAGTCAAGTTTCCAGTTCAATGGATAACGGTGATCTACGACCGTTTGCTCGATACATTTACCGAACAATAGACTAAATCAATTAGTTACTTACCTGTCATCAGGCCCATTTTATCTGAGCTGCCAGCTCAATAATATAACGTCCAATTGCACTATCCAACATCGGGACCGATAGTTAATCGATTGTGTTATGTTGGGCCATAACGCCAGCGATTATTGAGGAGCAATTTTGAAATGATTGAGTTACCAAAAAGTTAAAACGAGAGTTTGATTAACATGCTACTGAGATTTCTAAACACAGAAGATTTTTATTACGTAAAAATTTATATAAAGTGAATTGTTGTCAAAAATATTTTAAACCAAAGCCAGATGCATGAGGTGAGCTCAAACATAACCTAACCTAAAACTTCTACACTTCAAAGTTTACGCTTTGCTTGATAGCAAGTTTTGTTGCGCTAGCCTGAGTCTCAACTGATTTGCACTTTGTAAATATTATAATATACATATTTGACCTGTGCTCGACGAGTTTAACTGAAACTGCAGCAGTCGGGTTATAAAACTTTCAACTAGTCATCTTGCATCAGGATCCTCAGACTTACACAGAACTTCGGTCATCCAAAACATTATAAATCAAAGTTACGTCTTAAACAATCAAGACAAGCAGCATCAAGCAGAAAAGACCCTTATTCTTCTGTCTATCACAGAGTACGTATTTACTCTGGCAAATAATAACAAGGTAAATCGATACAATTCTTCGTAGCGAACCCTCAGTGCTTGAATATTTCCTAAGATTTAGCATCGAATTATATATTTGCTGCTTGCCTGCCGGTAGAATATGACTGAACTATTTCTAGCTTTGTTAAATGTGTACCGTACGTAAACTTACTTACTTGGTAAAATAAATATAATATATATTATCACATCTGCATTATCTGATGGGTTAGGTATTGGTGCACCTACAGTACGAATATTATCGAAAACGCTGGTTCCATGGCCAAACTCGGGAACAAACGTCGTATTCACGCAGAGGGACGTTATCACGTCCTGTGTCCCAGCGGGCAGGAGGGCCGGTTGTGAGGGTAGACAGGTTCAACTAATGATGCTAGCTTGCACACATTTTTTGTTATGTTTTGCTCTATGTTTGCAATGTCGGTTTATTTATACATCGCAACAAATTGCTTATATTTTGATATACTTTAAATAAAGACGATATCATCTTAAAGGATCACTAAAGTTGTTCTAGGATTGCAACGGAGCCAACCGCTGATGTTTGGGTACCAGATTTTTGATTTTGACATGCGGAATATCCTGTATTATTGAGAAATATGGTAACACGTTAGTACAGGTTGTATACGCCAGCTAAACAAATAATAAAAGTGTCACAACAGTTTTAGCAGATGATTTCATTGCTTACTTTGAAGTCGTCTGTTGTTACCGCCGCTTAAACGAACCATATCATTGAAAGTTTACTAGAAAGTAGTACAGTACTATCTTTGAAGCGGGTACAGGTAATGTGAAATTAACTAAAATTAACTTGGAAAATGTTAGTGTTAGAGTCAGTCCAAACAGCCAACCCTGATTTGGTATCAAAGAGAAAATTCAATTATTCCAAATTCAGAATAACTAATGAACTTGTTAATTAAAAGGGGGCGATAAAGACGAATATAAAGAGAGTGCAATTAAGATGTTACAGCTATCAAGAAAATAAAATACTAAGGCATTAAGTTTAACGTAAAATTTTAAGGTTACTGGACAGTTAAGAGGCCTTAGGCGCGACCTACTGTTCATTATGGTCTATAAAACAAAGTGAAATTATAAAATTTTGCTAAAATTGCAAGGTTTGCACGAAAGCCTCGGGACTGAACTACCGGGTACTGACATACTGACGGAAAGACCAACTGAGCTCAAATTCATCGTAATATTTTCGAGGAAAACTAGCTCTCTAGATATTATCAGTTTCTTAGAACTTAAAATGATCCAATAAAGTTTAATATGTCGCACATCCAATATTCGTAGATATATTCTGTAAAATCTCGGTTTCGGTCCGATTCCAAGAATTGTCGGTCCAAGGTAGCCTTGGTACTACTTACTCATAGGACGGCTAACCGTCTAAATCCTATTCGTTCGTTCAAATTCAGTACATTTTGAATTCAGATAGAACCGCAACGATTACTATCGTTTTTTTTTATTTGGATGGAATGCTGTGCGTAAAAACCAAAAAAAAAAATAGGTGAAGTGGTCTATTTCTATTTTCTGGTGGAATGATAGTCCACTTCACCCACAAATTTCCACAGTGAGATTCTTACAGAATAGACCGACGGTTCATAAATATATAGGTCATGTTGCCTGAAATGGATGGATGGAATGGATTTTCACATAAATAAGTTAAATAAGTACACACCTATACTATCTAGGATTTAAAAAAGTTTTGATTTTAATCTTAGTCAGTCATCAGCCGTTACCAAGCTGCTAATTATAAATTAAAATTAATACCAACTTTCTCAATGCCCCCACAAGTTGGGAGTAGGTACCTAAATAAGGTATTATGTCCTTCATATTGTTTCGGTAATAATACCGAACAATTAGGTGCAGATGACTGTACTTAACTTTGACTAGCTGTCCCACGCGGCTTCGCTCCCGTCAACTGGCTACCTACCTACCCATTTACCCTACCTAATCTACCTACACTACAAAGGCACATGATTGTTGCGTAACTTTAACCACATACGCAGCGCACGAAACAGAATCTCTCAAAAAGGAAGATATTTTCCCGTTTTTGCTTTTATGCTCCGCTCCTATTAATTGTAGCGTGATGTTATATAGCTTATAACCTTCCTCGATAAATGGAGTATCCAACACAATAATAATTGTTCAATTCCAACCAGTAGTTCCTGAGACTAGCGCGTTCAAACAAACAAACAAACTCTTCAGCTTTATAATATTAGTATAGATATTAACAAAAGTTATTTTATTTAAAAAAAATCCTGATTTCAACGTGTCTTTTCACTTTCTTCTTGAACTTGGTTCATGTCTATTAATTTTCTGGTTATTTGGGTAATGTAAGTCCAGCTTGTGGAGGTCACAAATACGAGCTTGTGGGTTTGTCCTTGTGCCCCTATCCCACAGAATTCAAGCATTTTATGATATGAAAATTAAACTCAGCATTAGTATAGCGTCCTATCTCTCAAATAAAGCTAATTATCGGATCAGTAGGTACTTCTAAGAATTATTTTTACAATCATATAAACAAGTTTACCTCTTTTTAACCGACTTTCCAAAATGGAAGAGGTTCTCAATTCTGATGTTTATATCTTTTTTTTGCTTTTTGTATGCCTGGCATAACTGCGACATATATAGACGGATTTGAAAAAAATCTTATTTGTACGAAAGAAGTTTATTCCGAAATATTCCCATCTAAATTCGGTTAAAATCTGTTCTTCTTCTTACGGGAAATCTCTAGGCATTGCTGCAATCGCATGTCTCTTTATTATTTACACCATTTCATAACACACAATCACGCTAGTATCTTACTTTGGAATTTGTCTATTATGTATCACTAAAAACGTAAAAATGTTTGACAACGACTGCCGAAATTGAAGTTGTTTTTCACTTTGTCATGTTTATAATTGGAAGTCGGTCTTATATTTTTGTAAAAAGTTTTTTTAATTTTTGTTCTGAAGTAAAGACTAGAAAAAAAAGAAAGAAAGAAAAACAAATATTTGTGATCCGCACGAGACACGAGGAATAGACAAAAAATTAAACAATAATAAAAATGAAACCCCGTGCGAGACTAAAAAGGCTCCTATCTCACATCCAAAAAGGAAATAACGCTGCCCTGATATTCTGATAAGGCCCACAGTTGATGCCACTAGGCCATTCGCTCATTTCTCCTCACTCTCTGTATGTAACAATGCCGCGTCTAACGAATTTCCGGCTCGCCATTCTCCACACCGGTAAGTATCATAAGATCATAACTGTGCTTCCATTGAAGGGCTTCGATCTAAGTCAATGTTTGTCCGAAGATAATACGTAGTTGAAAATCTCACGGGTTGTTGTCGAACGCCGCCTTCCACGCTTAAATAACATGCTATCAACGATAAAATATGAGTAGACTTGCCCATCAAGTTACTTGAATTATTCAAAGGGTATACTTCCGGCATCTTCCTCTCTTTATATTGGTACCTACTTATCTTCAAACTGTAGGACATTATTGATCTTCAATGTCAGCTTCTATAAAAATACTGCTTGGAATATGAAAACACGATTTCCATTTGTAATAAGGTTAGGTAAAGTAGTGAAGAGTTTTCTTACAAAATATCAATAGACAGCAACAACTGGTTTAACCCAGAACTATAATGTTTGTAGGTACAAACATTATAGTTCAGAACTATAATGGTTTAGAAACTCACACTTTCGGTACCAAATACTACAAAAAAGTTGGTGAAAACTAAAGTAAATAAATCGTTTTCACTCCAAAAAAACTACAATATACTTAGGGAATATACAGTATATGTATATGTATATGTAACAGAATATAATATCTTTATTTCGGAAGCAAATATCCATAACGTGTTAGTAACATAGAAAAACTTATTACCTAGTGTTAGTGACATATGAAAACTTATTACCTAGTGTTAGTAACAATCAAACTCCGCACAAACTGCTGCACAATCGGAGAGCCGAAGCTCTCAGCTACAGTTTTCAGGATGCCTTTGTAATGCCTAAGACGCATTTACTTATTCGTATTTCTACAATAAAAATAATTATTCAACGAAAATGTCACTCTAGACAGAATAATAATCAGCAGCCTCCCTAACTAACCAATCGGATATATAACAAAACAAATTTCCTTATATCAGCACTTGTGATTGATCATTCCATCGGATATGTATCAACCAATACCTATTATGGAAGTATTGGAGCTAGATCGCAGTCCTTTTCAACGAGGGGCCAGACATCATTAGGTTAATTGATTTCACGATACTATCGTAGAATGGATAAAGCTTATCACAAGTATCACTGTCACGACGAGATCAATCGTCTGCCTCGTTACTGGCTCTAACGATAGCAATCAGAATAAGGGCGTTTCTTGCCCGTTTTTAAAGAGTTTTCTTATTCTTTAGAGGTGTTATTAAGGCGACGTAAACGTCAAAGATGCTGTTAGAAACGAGTTAGCATTATCATCAGGGAGAAATGAGTGGCATTTCAAATGGCTACTGATGCACTTAGAAATATTGTGAAGTAACAAATCTAGATCAACTGACGTTGCAGCGAAATCTGGAGGGTTGAGACTATAGATTGAGTTAACCAACACGTAAGAAAAAGACGCAAAATGGATTGATTTTTTGGAACAAGATTACAAGGTATGTAAAATAATAATATAACATTCTTCTAAAGCCTGTAATGGTCTAGTCTAAAAGGCGATTCTATGTCCGACTCTTAATATAATATGAGACTAGCTGTTCCCCGCGGCTTCGCTCTCGTGGACCACCCCACACGTGGACCCGTTTTCGGGATTGAAAAATAGCTTATGTCATTAAAGAATAATGTAGCTTTCTATTGGTGAAAGAATTGAAATCGGTCCAGTAGTTTCGGAGCCTATTCGGTACAAACAAACAAAAAAAGCTTTCCTCTCTATAATATTAGTATAGATATGTATGTTTGTGTGGAAGCATAAGGAATTATTTACAAAACGGACGATATATATCCTCGAATCCGGCTCGACCCTCAAAGGCTCGTATTGGATGTCATGTTAAGGATTGGAACCTCATAAACTTTACATCTTTATAATATTATATTATTATATAATATATATAAATATAACAGTATAGAAGAAGATACCAAGTGACCTAAAAATTCTAAATAGCAGATTATTTCAAAGTAAATTTTATGACTGGCTGTCCACTAATAGTTTTTATAGGTTAAAAGAGTTTTTCACAAAAAAACTAAATGTCGATATTGTACGAGTATGCACGAAAAATTTGCACGCTTATAATGTTAAGCAAAAACGTGTATGCTCGGTATTTATTTTTGTACCATCTTCTATAACATGTTTAGATGCAAATAAATTTTATTCTATCCTATTCTATTCTTCACCAGAATAACTGGATTTAACCTTTTAGAATTTAGGTATTTCAAGATTTCCAGACATAATATTAAAGATAACCTTCTAGCAAAATCGACGTACATTGCGTTTTAATCGCTTAATCCGTAAAGAAAAGCAACGCAGGAAACATAATAATAACAGTTATAAGATGTGGTTATGAATGTGTAGGTAATCTTTGCTGTCATTTCGTTTTATGAGGTCGTATCGTTTAGAATGCAAAATTATGTTTAGAGTTTGGAAAATTCTAAGTTCCAATGATACTGAATCCTTCTTTTCTAGTATCGACACGAACATTATAAGAATCTCAATCCTTGGTAAAATAATTGCCTGTAAGGAGATTGGTAGTAATAAAACTTGCCCAGGGTGCACCTTATATGCATTTTTATTGTACCTACTCCACATGTAGTGACCATTTCAACTAGCGACACTGTACTTAGGCAACCAGATTTGTATGAAGTAAATTTGGTACGAGTTTCTTCAAAATGGGGAGTCAGTAAAGTTTTTTCACCATTCGCCACGCTTAGTGGCCTTGTGTCGTTTGTTTGCTGACCATTTGTTGGACGTTATATGTGAAAGCTTGAAGACCTCTGGTTCAGAGCCCAAATTCGTGAGAACATGGGGACTGTTAACGTTAACTGATTGCTTACAAGCATCATAGAGATGGCTCTGTGAACCTAGCACCCGAGTTTGGAAAAAATGATCTTTTCTTGGTATGATTGAAAGATATCGGTAAGTAGTGAATAGTAGTGAAAATTATTTCGTAAGTAGTGGTACCAAAAAAAAAATATGGACAGCAAAAAAAATGTTCGCTCCCGACATTGCAAAACCTGAATTTTTCCGAATGCATCTGATAGATAAGCGTTAGTAGTGGATTGTAGTGTATTTTTTTTCGTTTGTAGTAAGCTAAAAAAATATAAAAAAATATTTTAAAATTCGAATATTTTTTCATAAAGCTAAATTAAGTTTGAAAGCCTATGAGGTTACTACAAACGCTGAAAACGACTGAGAAACGTTTGAAGAGGTATGAAGAGGTTTGTAGTGTCATTATTTTAGTTTGTAGTAAGCTAAAAAAATTATAAAAAAATATTTTAAGTCTCGAATAATTTTTCATAAAGCTGAATTAAGTTTGAAAGCCTATGAGGTTACTACAAACGCTGAAAATGACTGAGAAACGTTTGTAGAGGTATGAAGAGGTTTGTAGTGTCATTATTTTTGTTTGTAGTAAGCTAAAAAAATTATAAAAAAATATTTTAAGTCTCGAATATTTTTTCATAAAGCTAAATTAAGTTTGAAAGCCTATGAGGTTACTACAAACGCTGAAAACGACTGAGAAACGTTTGAAGAGGTATGAAGAGGTTTGTAGTGTCATTATTTTAGTTTGTAGTAAGCTAAAAAAATTATAAAAAAATATTTTAAGTCTCGAATAATTTTTCATAAAGCTGAATTAACTTTGAAAGCCTATGAGGTTACTACAAACGCTGAAAATGACTGAGAAACGTTTGAAGAGGTATAAAGAGGTTTGTAGTGTCATTATTTTTGTTTGGTGTAAGCTAAAAAAATTATAAAAAAATATTTTAAGTCTCGAATATTTTTTCATAAAGCTGAATCAAGTTTGAAAGCATATGAGGTTACTACAAACGCTGAAAACGACTGAGAAACGTTTGTAGAGGTATGAAGAGGTTTGTAGTGTCATTATTTTTGTTTGTAGTAAGCTAAAAAAATTATAAAAAAATATTTTAAGTCTCGAATATTTTTTCATAAAGCTGAATTAAGTTTGAAAGCCTATGAGGTTACTACAAACGCTGAAAATGACTGAGAAACGTTTGTAGAGGTATGAAGAGGTTTGTAGTGTCATTATTTTTGTTTGTAGTAAGCTAAAAAAATTATAAAAAAATATTTTAAAACTCGAATATTTTTTCATAAAGCTAAATTAAGTTTGAAAGCCTATGATGTTACTACAAACGCTGAAAATGACTGAGAAACATTTGAAGAGGTATGAAGAGGTTTGTAGTGTCATTATTTTTGTTTGTAGTAAGCTAAAAAAATTATAAAAAAATATTTTAAGTCTCGAATATTTTTTCATAAAGCTGAATTAAGTTCGAAAGCCTATGAGGTTACTACAAAGGCTGAAAATTACTGAGAAACGTTTGTAGAGGTATGAAGAGGTTTGTAGTGTCATTATTTTTGTTTGTAGTAAGCTAACAAAATTATAAAAAAATATTTTAAGTCTCGAATATTTTTTCATAAAGCTAAATTAAGTTTGAAAGCCTATGAGGTTACTACAAACGCTGAAAACGACTGAGAAACGTTTGAAGAGGTATGAAGAGGTTTGTAGTGTCATTATTTTAGTTTGTAGTAAGCTAAAAAAATTATAAAAAAATATTTTAAGTCTCGAATAATTTTTCATAAAGCTGAATTAACTTTGAAAGCCTATGAGGTTACTACAAACGCTGAAAATGACTGAGAAACGTTTGTAGAGGTATGAAGAGGTTTGTAGTGTCATTATTTTTGTTTGTAGAAAGCTAAAAAAATTATAAAAAAATATTTTAAAACTCGAATATTTTTTCATAAAGCTAAATTAAGTTTGAAAGCCTATGATGTTACTACAAACGCTGAAAATGACTGAGAAACATTTGAAGAGGTATGAAGAGGTTTGTAGTGTCATTATTTTTGTTTGTAGTAAGCTAAAAAAATTATAAAAAAATATTTTAAGTCTCGAATATTTTTTCATAAAGCTGAATTAAGTTCGAAAGCCTATGAGGTTACTAAAAAGGCTGAAAATTACTTAGAAACGTTTGAAGAGGTATAAAGAGGTTTGTAGTGTCATTATTTTTGTTTGTAGTAAGCTAAAAAAATTATAAAAAAATATTTTAAAACTCGAATATTTTTTCATAAAGCTAAATTAAGTTTGAAAGCCTATGAGGTTACTACAAACGCTGAAAATGACTGAGGAACGTTTGAAGAGGTATGAAGTGGTTCGTAGTGTCATTATTTTTGTTTGTAGTATGCTAAAAAAATTATAAAAAAATTATAAAAAAATATTTTAAAACTCGAATATTTTTTCATAAAGCTAAATTAAGTTTGAAAGTCTATGATGTTACTACAAACGCTGAAAACGACTGAGAAACGTTTGAAGAAGTATGAAGAGGTTTGTAGTGTCATTATTTTTGTTTGTAGTAAGCTAAAAAAATTATAAAAAAATATTTTAAAACTCGAATATTTTTTCATAAAGCTAAATTAAGTTTGAAAGCCTATGAGGTTACTACAAACGCTGAAAATGACTAAGAAACGTTTGAAGAGGTATGAAGAGGTTTGTAGTGTCATTATTTTTGTTTGTAGTAAGCTAAAAAAATTATAAAAAAATATTTTAAAACTCGAATATTTTTTCATAAAGTTGAATTAAGTTTGAAAGCCTATGAGGTTACTACAAACGCTGAAAATTACTGAGAAATGTTTGAAGAGGTATGAAGAGGTTTGTAGTGTCATTATTTTTGTTTGTAGTAAGCTAAAAAAATTATAAAAAAATATTTTAAGTCTCGAATATTTTTTCATAAAGCTGAATTAAGTTCGAAAGCCTATGAGGTTACTACAAAGGCTGAAAATTACTGAGAAACGTTTGAAGAGGTATAAAGAGGTTTGTAGTGTCATTATTTTTGTTTGTAGTAAGCTAAAAAAATTATAAAAAAATATTTTAAAACTCGAATATTTTTTCATAAAGCTGAATTAACTTTGAAAGCCTATGAGGTTACTACAAACGCTGAAAATTACTGAGAAATGTTTGAAGAGGTATGAAGAGGTTTGTAGTGTCATTATTTTTGTTTGTAGTAAGCTAAAAAAATTATAAAAAAATATTTTAAGTCTCGAATATTTTTTCATAAAGCTGAATTAAGTTCGAAAGCCTATGAGGTTACTACAAAGGCTGAAAATTACTGAGAAACGTTTGAAGAGGTATAAAGAGGTTTGTAGTGTCATTATTTTTGTTTGTAGTAAGCTAAAAAAATTATAAAAAAATATTTTAAAACTCGAATATTTTTTCATAAAGCTAAATTAAGTTTGAAAGCCTATGAGGTTACTACAAACGCTGAAAATGACTGAGGAACGTTTGAAGAGGTATGAAGAGGTTCGTAGTGTCATTATTTTTGTTTGTAGTAAGCTAAAAAAATTATAAAAAAATATTTTAAAACTCGAATATTTTTTCATAAAGCTAAAATAAGTTTGAAAGCCTATGGGGTTACTACAAACGCTGAAAATGACTGAGAAACGTTTGTAGAGGTATGAAGAGGTTTGTAGTGTCATTATTTTTGTTTGTAGTAAGCTAAAAAAATTATAAAAAAATATTTTAAGTCTCGAATATTTTTTCATAAAGCTAAATTAAGTTTGAAAGTCTATGATGTTACTACAAACGCTGAAAACGACTGAGAAACGTTTGAAGAGGTATGAAGAGGTTTGTAGTGTCATTATTTTTGTTTGTAGTAAGCTAAAAATTTATAAAAAAATATTTTAAATCTCAAATATTTTTTCATAAAGCTAAATTAAGTTTGAAAGCCTATGAGGTTACTACAAACGCTGAAAATGACTGAGAAACGTTTGAAGAGGTATGAAGAGGTTTGTAGTGACATTATTTTTGTTTGTAGTAAGCTAAAAAAATTATAAAAAAATATTTTAAGTCTCGAATATTTTTTCATAAAGCTGAATCAAGTTTGAAAGCCTATGAGGTTACTACAAACGCTGAAAACGACTGAGAAACGTTTGTAGAGGTATGAAGAGGTTTGTAGTGTCATTATTTTTGTTTGTAGTAAGCTAAAAAAATTATAAAAAAATATTTTAAGTCTCGAATATTTTTTCATAAAGCTAAATTAAGTTTGAAAGCCTATGAGGTTACTACAAACGCTGAAAATGACTGAGAAACGTTTGAAGAGGTATAAAGAGGTTTGTAGTGTCATTATTTTTGTTTGTAGTAAGCTAAAAAAATTATAAAAAAATATTTTAAGTCTCGAATATTTTTTCATAAAGCTGAATTAAGTTTGAAAGCCTATGAGGTTACTACAAACGCTGAAAATTACTGAGAAACGTTTGAAGAGGTATGAAGAGGTTTGTAGTGTCATTATTTTTGTTTGTAGAAAGCTAAAAAAATTATAAAAAAATATTTTAAAACTCGAATATTTTTTCATAAAGCTAAATTAAGTTTGAAAGCCTATGGGGTTACTACAAACGCTGAAAATGACTGAGGAACGTTTGTAGAGGTATGAAGAGGTTTGTTGTGTCATTGTTTTTGTTTGTAGTAAGCTAAAAAAATTATAAAAAAATATTTTAAGTCTCGAATATTTTTTCATAAAGATCATAAAATATTCTTAGATGTTACAAATTAGCGATATAAATAAGTTATGGAATATTAAAACAATCAGAGATAACTAAAAGTATGCTTTTCAGGTGTTAACAGTAACAAAGAATACATAAAAATGAGACATGTGTTGATACAAAATCAAAAGATATAAAGGTATGTTTTGTAAAGTATTTATTAAAATGTAAATAGACTTAAAAACGTGTAGGTCTGCACAGCAGAACACCACAACCCAAAACCTAACCAACCCTACCTAATCTCAAAATCCACCTGTAGGAGCCAGTTCAACACATAAACCGTAATAATTTAACCATTTCTTTTGCGATTTGGACGGTTTCCAATTTCGCAATCAAAACCAAACTGATATCCGACGCCCGTTTTTCTTTAATTCTGTGTCATCTGTTCCGAATTTCAAATTCAAAATATCAATTATATGACCAGAACGAATAAAAACGGTTTACAGAGGGGGCAGTCTACGCTGCCCTTATTATAATGTACAACTAGCTTAAGGAAGGTCTAGTCCATGGTACGTTATGTCTATGGCTTAAGAAAATAAAATAGACAGACAGACGTCAGATCACATGAAAATGTCAGATCTGACATTTTCATGTGATCTGACGTCTGACGTCGGTATTCGGAACAGATGACACAGAATTAAAGAAAAACGGGCGTCGGATATCAGTTTGGTTTTGATTGCGAAATTGGAAACATATTTAAGCCTTAAATTACAAAGTTTATACTTATCCACTAAGTAGATAAAAATGTATTGAATTCAGTTCGTGAATGAGTGTTATACATCCCTGAAGACTTTTATTAAATAACAATTTATACTCTGAAGTGAACTTTTACTTTTTTTACAATGGGACGTGCCAGACTGCCATGTGGAACTGGCATGAGCTGCTGCAGACAGGCCCTTAACGGCGCGTCGTTTTGCGCGAGCGCCCACATCTCTCCTGGTTGCCTGCCTTACTACCTACCTTTTTTTGGTCAGATTCGGGCTGAAAACGACGAAAGTCGGTTGACTGGATAATACTATAATTTTACCAAGGGTAAACTGGTAACAGTATCTGATAACTCTTTAAACTGTATCTTCTGCCTACATATTTATCATTAATGTTTCTGTGTTTAATTAAAATATTATTTACTGCGAGTGGAATTTGTGATAAACTTTCCTGACTTTATTAACCTCATCGGTCAACGCTCCATATTAAAGGGCTCGTCGAACGGCGTATGAAGCCACAGCCCGGCCTCCACATCTCTTGTGTGCCTGCCTATTCAGCTGCCTTGACCATCAACCGTTTACCTACCTTCCGGACGTGGTGCATGAGCCGCAGCTACAGCGCGCCCGCCAGCAGTATACGCAGGTTGCGCACGCTGAACACGAGCGCCCACAACTCGCGGTAGCGCTCTTCAAGCCGCCCCATCGCACCGTATCACGCCGCCCTGGTCTGCGGTTGCCCCTTCGCCAAAGAAGAAGACGCGGGCGGCTCGTCTTGTCAAGCTAGCCCAGTTGTATGAAGCCGGCCTTATTTTACCTTTTTCTTATTTTTAACTTTTCTTATTTTGTATCTTTTATTTTAATAACGTTGCTTACGTTTAGCTCATCTGAGCTAAACGTAACGTTACAGTTTGGCGCCCAAATCTTAAAAATTGGGCGCAAAGGTATTGTTTGTGCGCCCAATTTGGCTAAAACTCACCCCACACACTCACACTCACTTCACACTCTACCTATTTTTTTAAAATATTTATTTATTTTTAATGTGGGCTCGATTTTTCATTTCTCTCAAAATTCTAAAACCATACTTGCACAAGTACATACGCTAACTTTTTGTTTCCCTTTCAGGCCCTCATTTCATCATCATTTTTCGTTTTTACTTTTGCTAGCATTTTTCTTTTATTTCTTCACAATTTACTTAACCTATTAGGCAATTTTCTTTTATCCCTCTTTTTATTTAATTTTTTTTTAAAGCGGTTTGGCAACTCTGTAAAAAAGCCCCTAATGCCTTGTAAATATGTTCTTCCCTCTTGTAAGTATGTTTTACCCTCTGAAACTAAACATTACATTTTCAGCGTTTGTAATAACCTCATAGGCTTTCAAACTTAATCTAGCTTTATGAAAAAATATTCGAGACTTAAAATATTTTTTTATAATTTTTTTAGCTTACTACAAACAAAAATAATGACACTACAAACCTCTTCATACCTCTACAAACGTTTCTCAGTCGTTTTCAGCGTTTGTAGTAACCTCATAGGCTTTCAAACTTAATTCAGCTTTATGAAAAAATATTCGAGTTTTAAAATATTTTTTTATAATTTTTTTAGCTTACTACAAACAAAAATAATGACACTACAAACCTCTTCATACCTCTTCAAACGTTTCTCAGTAATTTTCAGCGTTTATAGTAACCTCATAGGCTTTCAAACTTAATTCAGCTTTATGAAAAAATATTCGAGACTTAAAATATTTTTTTATAATTTTTTTAGCTCACTACAAACAAAAATAATGAAACTACAAACCTCTTCATACCTCTACAAACGTTTCTCAGTCGTTTTCAGCGTTTGTAGTAACCTCATAGGCTTTCAAACTTAATTCAGCTTTATGAAAAAATATTCGAGTTTTAAAATATTTTTTTATAATTTTTTTAGCTTACTACAAACAAAAATAATGACACTACAAACCTCTTCATACCTCTTCAAACGTTTCTCAGTAATTTTCAGCGTTTGTAGTAACCTCATAGGCTTTCAAACTTAATTCAGCTTTATGAAAAAATATTCGAGACTTAAAATATTTTTTTATAATTTTTTTAGCTTACTACAAACAAAAATAATGACACTACAAACCTCTTCATACCTCTTCAAACGTTTCTCAGTAATTTTCAGCGTTTGTAGTAACCTCATAGGCTTTCAAACTTAATTCAGCTTTATGAAAAAATATTCGAGTTTTAAAATATTTTTTTATAATTTTTTTAGCTTACTACAAACAATAATAATGACACTACAAACCTCTTCATACCTCTTCAAACGTTTCTCAGTAATTTTCAGAGTTTGTAGTAACCTCATAGGCTTTCAAACTTAATTCAGCTTTATGAAAAAAAATTCGAGACTTAAAATATTTTTTTATAATTTTTTTAGCTTACTACAAACAAAAATAATGACACTACAAACCTCTTCATACCTCTTCAAACGTTTCTCAGTAATTTTCAGCGTTTGTAGTAACCTCATAGGCTTTCAAACTTAATTCAGCTTTATGAAAAAATATTCGAGACTTAAAATATTTTTTTATAATTTTTTTAGCTTACTACAAACAAAAATAATGACACTACAAACCTCTTCATACCTCTACAAACGTTTCTCAGTAATTTTCAGCGTTTGTAGTAACCTCATAGGCTTTCAAACTTAATTCAGCTTTATGAAAAATTATTCGAGACTTAAAATATTTTTTTATAATTTTTTTAGCTTACTACAAACTAAAATAATGACACTACAAACCTCTTTATACCTCTTCAAACGTTTCTCAGTCGTTTTCAGCGTTTGTAGTAACCTCATAGGCTTTCAAAGTTAATTCAGCTTTATGAAAAAATATTCGAGACTTGAAATATTTTTTTATAATTTTTTTAGCTTACTACAAACTAAAATAATGACACTACAAACCTCTTCATACTTCTTCAAACGTTTCTCAGTCGTTTTCAGCGTTTGTAGTAACCTCATAGGCTTTCAAACTTAATTCAGCTTTATGAAAAAATATTCGAGACTTAAAATATTTTTTTATATTTTTTTTAGATTACTACAAACAATAATAATGACACTACAAACCTCTTCATACCTCTACAAACGTTTCTCAGTAATTTTCAGCGTTTGTAGTAACCTCATAGGCTTTCAAAGTTAATTCAGATTTATGAAAAATTATTCGAGACTTAAAATATTTTTTTATAATTTTTTTAGCTTACTACAAACTAAAATAATGACACTACAAACCTCTTCATACCTCTTCAAACGTTTCTCAGTCGTTTTCAGCGTTTGTAGTAACCTCATAGGCTTTCAAACTTAATTCAGCTTTATGAAAAATTATTCGAGACTTAAAATATTTTTTTATAATTTTTTTAGCTTACTACAAACTAAAATAATGACACTACAAACCTCTTCATACCTCTTCAAACGTTTCTCAGTCGTTTTCAGCGTTTGTAGTAACCTCATAGGCTTTCAAACTTAATTCAGCTTTATGAAAAAATATTCGAGTTTTAAAATATTTTTTTATAATTTTTTTAGCTTACTACAAACAAAAATAATGACACTACAAACCTCTTCATACTTCTTCAAACGTTTCTCAGTCGTTTTCAGCGTTTGTAGTAACATCATAGACTTTCAAACTTAATTTAGCTTTATGAAAAAATATTCGAGTTCTAAAATATTTTTTTATAATTTTTTTAGCATACTACAAACAAAAATAATGACACTACGAACCTCTTCATACCTCTTGAAACGTTTCTCAGTCATTTTCAGCGTTTGTAGTAACCTCATAGGCTTTCAAACTTAATTTAGCTTTATGAAAAAATATTCGAGTTTTAAAATATTTTTTTATAATTTTTTTAGCTTACTACAAACAAAAATAATGACACTACAAACCTCTTTATACCTCTTCAAACGTTTCTCAGTAATTTTCAGCCTTTGTAGTAACCTCATAGGCTTTCGAACTTAATTCAGCTTTATGAAAAAATATTCGAGACTTATAATATTTTTTTATAATTTTTTTAGCTTACTACAAACAAAAATAATGACACTACAAACCTCTTCATACCTCTTCAAATGTTTCTCAGTCATTTTCAGCGTTTGTAGTAACATCATAGGCTTTCAAACTTAATTTAGCTTTATGAAAAAATATTCGAGTTTTAAAATATTTTTTTATAATTTTTTAAGCTTACTACAAACAAAAATAATGACACTACAAACCTCTTCATACCTCTACAAACGTTTCTCAGTCATTTTCAGCGTTTGTAGTAACCTCATAGGCTTTCAAACTTAATTCAGCTTTATGAAAAAATATTCGAGACTTAAAATATTTTATTTTTATTTTTTTAGCTTACTATAAACAAAAATAATGACACTACAAACCTCTTTATACCTCTTCAAACGTTTCTCAGTCATTTTCAGCGTTTGTAGTAACCTCATAGGCTTTCAAACTTAATTTAGCTTTATGAAAAAATATTCGAGACTTAAAATATTTTTTTATAATTTTTTTAGCTTACTACAAACTAAAATAATGACACTACAAACCTCTTCATACCTCTACTAACGTTTCTCAGTCGTTTTCAGCGTTTGTAGTAACCTCATAGGCTTTCAAACTTAATTCAGCTTTATGAAAAAATATTCGAGACTTAAAATATTTTTTTATAATTTTTTTAGCTTACTACAAACAAAAATAATGACACTACAAACCTCTTCATACCTCTTCAAACGTTTCTCAGTAATTTTCAGCGTTTGTAGTAACCTCATAGGCTTTCAAAGTTAATTCAGCTTTATGAAAAATTATTCGAGACTTAAAATATTTTTTTATAATTTTTTTAGCTTACTACAAACTAAAATAATGACACTACAAACCTCTTCATACCTCTTCAAACGTTTCTCAGTCGTTTTCAGCGTTTGTAGTAACCTCATAGGCTTTCAAACTTAATTTAGCTTTATGAAAAAATATTCGAGACTTAAAATATTTTTTTATAATTTTTTTAGCTTACTACAAACAAAAATAATGACTCTACAAACCTCTTCATACCTCTACAAACGTTTCTCAGTAATTTTCAGCGTTTGTAGTAACCTCATAGGCTTTCAAACTTAATTCAGCTTTATGAAAAATTATTCGAGACTTAAAATATTTTTTTATAATTTTTTTAGCTTACTACAAACTAAAATAATGACACTACAAACCTCTTCATACCTCTTCAAACGTTTCTCAGTCGTTTTCAGCGTTTGTAGTAACCTCATAGGCTTTCAAACTTAATTCAGCTTTATGAAAAAATATTCGAGTTTTAAAATATTTTTTTATAATTTTTTTAGCTTACTACAAACAAAAATAATGACACTACAAACCTCTTCATACTTCTTCAAACGTTTCTCAGTCGTTTTCAGCGTTTGTAGTAACATCATAGACTTTCAAACTTAATTTAGCTTTATGAAAAAATATTCGAGTTCTAAAATATTTTTTTATAATTTTTTTAGCATACTACAAACAAAAATAATGACACTACGAACCTCTTCATACCTCTTCAAACGTTTCTCAGTCATTTTCAGCGTTTGTAGTAACCTTATAGGCTTTCAAACTTAATTTAGCTTTATGAAAAAATATTCGAGTTTTAAAATATTTTTTTATAATTTTTTTAGCTTACTACAAACAAAAATAATGACACTACAAACCTCTTTATACCTCTTCAAACGTTTCTCAGTAATTTTCAGCCTTTGTAGTAACCTCATAGGCTTTCGAACTTAATTCAGCTTTATGAAAAAATATTCGAGACTTATAATATTTTTTTATAATTTTTTTAGCTTACTACAAACAAAAATAATGACACTACAAACCTCTTCATACCTCTTCAAATGTTTCTCAGTCATTTTCAGCGTTTGTAGTAACATCATAGGCTTTCAAACTTAATTTAGCTTTATGAAAAAATATTCGAGTTTTAAAATATTTTTTTATAATTTTTTTAGCTTACTACAAACAAAAATAATGACACTACAAACCTCTTCATACCTCTACAAACGTTTCTCAGTCATTTTCAGCGTTTGTAGTAACCTCATAGGCTTTCAAACTTAATTCAGCTTTATGAAAAAATATTCGAGACTTAAAATATTTTTTTTTTATTTTTTTAGCTTACTATAAACAAAAATAATGACACTACAAACCTCTTTATACCTCTTCAAACGTTTCTCAGTCATTTTCAGCGTTTGTAGTAACCTCATAGGCTTTCAAACTTAATTTAGCTTTATGAAAAAATATTCGAGACTTAAAATATTTTTTTATAATTTTTTTAGCTTACTACAAACTAAAATAATGACACTACAAACCTCTTCATACCTCTACTAACGTTTCTCAGACGTTTTCAGCGTTTGTAGTAACCTCATAGGCTTTCAAACTTAATTCAGCTTTATGAAAAAATATTCGAGACTTAAAATATTTTTTTATAATTTTTTTAGCTTACTACAAACAAAAATAATGACACTACAAACCTCTTCATACCTCTTCAAACGTTTCTCAGTAATTTTCAGCGTTTGTAGTAACCTCATAGGCTTTCAAAGTTAATTCAGCTTTATGAAAAATTATTCGAGACTTAAAATATTTTTTTATAATTTTTTTAGCTTACTACAAACTAAAATAATGACACTACAAACCTCTTCATACCTCTTCAAACGTTTCTCAGTCGTTTTCAGCGTTTGTAGTAACCTCATAGGCTTTCAAACTTAATTTAGCTTTATGAAAAAATATTCGAGACTTAAAATATTTTTTTATAATTTTTTTAGCTTACTACAAACAAAAATAATGACACTACAAACCTCTTCATACCTCTACAAACGTTTCTCAGTCATTTTCAGCGTTTGTAGTAACCTCATAGGCTTTCAAACTTAATTCAGCTTTATGAAAAAATATTCGAGACTTAAAATACTTTTTTATAATTTTTTTAGCTTACTTCAAACAAAAATAATGACACTACAAACCTCTTTATACCTCTTCAAACGTTTCTCAGTCATTTTCAGCGTTTGTAGTATCCTCATAGGCTTTCAAACTTAATTTAGCTTTATGAAAAAATATTCGAGACTTAAAATATTTTTTTATAATTTTTTTAGCTTACTACAAACAAAAATAATGACACTACAAACCTCTTCATACCTCTACAAACGTTTCTCAGTCGTTTTCAGCGTTTGTAGTAACCTCATAGGCTTTCAAACTTGATTCAGCTTTATGAAAAAATATTCGAGACTTAAAATATTTTTTTATAATTTTTTTAGCTTACTACAAACAAAAATAATGACACTACAAACCTCTTTATACCTCTTTAAACGTTTCTCAGTCATTTTCAGCGTTTGTAGTAACCTCATAGGCTTTCAAAGTTAATTCAGCTTTATGAAAAATTATTCGAGACTTAAAATATTTTTTTATAATTTTTTTAGCTTACTACAAACTAAAATAATGACACTACAAACCTCTTTATACCTCTTCAAACGTTTCTCAGTCGTTTTCAGCGTTTGTAGTAACCTCATAGGCTTTCAAACTTAATTTAGCTTTATGAAAAAATATTCGAGACTTAAAATATTTTTTTATAATTTTTTTAGCTTACTACAAACAAAAATAATGACACTACAAACCTCTTCATACCTCTACAAACGTTTCTCAGTCATTTTCAGCGTTTGTAGTAACCTCATAGGCTTTCAAACTTAATTCAGCTTTATGAAAAATTATTCGAGACTTAAAATATTTTTTTATAATTTTTTTAGCTTACTACAAACTAAAATAATGACACTACTAACCTCTTCATACCTCTTCAAACGTTTCTCAGTCGTTTTCAGCGTTTGTAGTAACCTCATAGGCTTTCAAACTTAATTTAGCTTTATGAAAAAATATTCGAATTTTAAAATATTTTTTTAGCTTACTACAAACGAAAAAAAATACACTTCAATCCACTACTAACGCTTACCTATCAGATGCATTCGGAAAAATTCAGGTTTTGCAATGTGTAACGTTACGTTTAGCTCAGATGAGCTAAACGTAAGCTACGTTATTAAAATAAAAAGGAAAAGTAAGAAAAGGTAAAATAAGAAAAAGGTTGACATGATGCGGTGGGACGGCTGATGGAGTGCGATGTGGACGCTGGAAGAGCGCTACCGCGACTCGTGGGCGTTCCTCTTCAGCGTGCGCAACCTGCGCGCACCGCTGGCGGGCGCGCTGTAGCTGCGGCTCTTGCACCACGACGGGCAGGTAGGTAGTAAGGCAGGCAACCAGGAGAGATGAGGGCGCTCGCGCAAAACGACGCGCCGCTAAGGACCTGTCTGCAGCAGCTCATGCCAGTTCCACATGCCAGTCTGGCACGTCCCATTGTAAAAACAGTAAAAGTTCACTTCAGAGTATAGATTGTTATTTAATAGAAGTCTCCAGAGATGTATAACACTCATTCACGAACTGAATTCAATACATTTTAAAAGTACATAGTGGATAAGTATAAACTTTGTAATTTAAGGCTTAAATATGTTTCCAATTTCGCAGTCAAAACCAAACTCAAATCCGACGCCCGTTTTTCTTTCGTTCTGTGTCATCTGTTCCGAATTTCAAATTCAAAATATCAATTATATGACCAGAACGAATAAAAACGGTTTACAGAGGTGGCAGTCTACGCTGCCCTTATTATAATGTACAACTAGCTTAAGGAAGGTCTAGTCCATGGTATATTATGTCTATGGCTTAAGAAAAATAAATTGGAGAGACAGATGTCAATTAAGATAAACATGTCAGAGTATAAAAAATTACAAGATTTTAGAAATTAGCGATATAAATAAGTTATGGAATATTAAAACAATCAGAGATAACTAAAAGAATGCTTTTCAGATGTTAACAGTAACAAAGAATACATAAAAATGAGACATGAGTTGATACAAAATCAAAAGATATAAAGGTATGTTTTGTAAAGTATTTATTAAAATGTAAATAGACTTAAAAACGTGTAGGTCTGCACAGCAGAACACCACAAATGTCGGGAGCGAACATTTTTTTTGCTGTCCATATTTTTTTTTTGGTACCACTACTTACGAAATAATTTTCACTACTATCCACTACTTACCGATATCTTTCAATCATACCAAGAAAAGATCATTTTTTCCAAACTCGGGTGCTAGGTTCACAGAGCCTCATAGAGATCAATGTTTTAGGTTAATAGTGTCTTTAACTATGCTATATTAAGCGTTGGCAGGCGTGGTTTAATTGGTTTTAGTGTTGAACCTGCGCCATTTTGGCTTTCTTTGCATTATGTAGTAAATATTATAATACTATAATTATACTAGCTACTACCGGCGGCTTCGCCCGCGTGAATGTCGAAAATTATCCCAAGGGAACATATTCCCGGGATAAAAAATATCCTATGTGCTATGCCTGATTATAATCTTTTTCTGTGCCACATTTCATCCAGATTTATCCAGCCGATGAGCGCGAAGAAGTAACAAATATACAAACACATACACACACACTCACACAAACTTTTGCCTTTGTAATATTAGTGTGTGTATCGTGCATTCGACAGATTTTTCATCACTGTCTTGCAAACACTCCCAAAAACAAATGAAAATCGAAATATAGAATTTTACACATCACATTTTCGACAAAATCCTTCTTTTCAATGTAGAATGTGGTTTGTAAATATTAAAAATCGCGAGGGACCCTGAAAGCAGTACCTTCGTCAAGTGGGGCCACTCTTGACGTTGCACAGAATCTTTTCAATTTGATCCGGGACCCTGATCAGACCTATATTAAGTCTCTAGTGTCTGATTTGCATGAAACTTATTAAAAATATAAGATCTCTCGACCTCAATATGAAGAATAAATTATTCTGTGTCGTTTAAAGATTGATTAAGGTACTGTTTCATTAATTTTAATTGTTTTTCCAGAGATTTTGTGTAACTTGCAAATGAATATGAATATGTCATGGAACAAATTATTAATCAGTGCACTACGTATAATAGCCGGGCATTATGAATAAAGTCAAGTCAAATCAGGCAATGTAATGAATACTGATTTAAACTTCTATATTTATCACATTGTCTGGTCATTACAAATATTGCTACGTAACGTGGGCAATTCGATAATTATGGTTAATGAATTAGTCCAAGAGCGAGCGAAGCGAGCTCGGGAGCTTAGGGCAACCTGGCTGGCACGGATAGGTTAGGTATGAGCGAACTTAGCTCCCGTTATCTCCTTCATGTTAGGTTACTATAGACCCTGCAGTCAGAAATAGGAGCTCCGCAGCGAGGCTCCGTTGACTTAAAAAGTACTTACCTATTCTATATTAAAATCAATGTCAACATTAAAATAATTTAAAAACACACATCTTTTTATTACCTGACCCAATAAGTGATGGGCATTATTCAGAAAGTCCGGTCAAATTAATTATTATAATAGTTTTTAGCATATTGCCTACTTGTATTGGGCATTTTCAAATTGTATGGGCATTATGAATAATGCCATATTAATCACTTGCTCCATAACAAAATAATTTCCGTTTAGTGAAACATTATGATTCAAATTCATTTTCCAAATACGATTTATACATTGAACTAAAATGATATGACGTCTACTTAAAATTAACTTCACCAAAATATAATATAGAACTTGAAATTCCTGCAGGCTGAACAATATTCGAATTTCATACAAAGCTTAACCGGTATTATCTAAGAGAATTTGATAATCTCGACACAGTTACTTTCAAAGTACATCTTTATCGCTTTAGATAAGTTTGAAGCGAGCACAAATTTTCTTCAACACAGAGGAAGCTTGGAGTAGCTCGAGGACAAAACATAACAGAGAAATGTTCGAAGTTACGGTCTAGATTCCACTGTATAACGCCGACCCAATGACTTGGAAGGTTTCAAGGTGACTTATCTCCGCACCCTTGTGAGGTTATCATACAAGTATTACCACATATGAGTTTAAATGTTGCAAACCATAAAACACTTGGCTCATCACAAGGCTTACACCGTAAATTTAAAAGGCTTTATACGTGGGTTTGTGGGGCACCCCTCCATTACCATAAAATTACGTGATGTCACTTTCTTTTGATGTGTCGTAAAAAATATGAACGTGAGCTGCACCGTGAACTTTTTAGGCTTACCCCTTGTGGAGTTGTTAATTAAATTAAATTATGTTTCCATGCTGATTTAGGTGTAAGTTTATGTCTCAACTGAAGAGATTTTAAAGAACTTTGGGTGGCTCATTACGTCTAATAAGATTTTCTTTTTTTCACGAATATTGTCCAGTAAACATAGCAGGTTAGCTGCAGTAAAAAAAGCAATACTATCAGCAGATATTGCTGCGATACGATACTACCAACGAACAATCAGATCAATCAAGTTAATGCATAGTTGCTGATTGAACCGCACTGGACGATACCTTTATACAACCACCATTACTTACGTAGCATTGTTTTCATATTTAAATGCTTTTGCATAGCTAAATGATTTTGAGATAATGGTTTACTTATCATTATAATATAAACATTCATATATTATACTATAAATATTTTTCATACATCATCAATCATTCTACTAATTCAGACTAAAAATGATACAATCATAAATCATTTTCGACAACGCAATTATTAACGATATGGTAATTTGTCAGTCGGACCACGAATGTCATGCAAATAGAGCACGCAGGGTGCGCACGCGCCACGCATAGGGTCCTTATTAAAGTGGGCGTGCGTGTCGACCATAATGTGTTTGATATCGTCACCCGCATATTGTATTAGGGCTTGATGTATAGATTCACGTAGTAGTTTAGCTACAAAAATACAAGGTGGAAAAAGACGGTAAGGGAAAGTTCCTTTCATCTAAAGTCGGTTTCATCAATATTTATATATTTCGGTAGAGTCCAGACGTTTATTTTGTCAGCTTTTAAATTATTTCTTGTATCAAGCAAGGGCACACAATAGAGGAGTTTGTGGCTTAATAATAACAGCCACACAGGCTCTCCAAGGTTAAGTATTAATATTAAAACTAAATGAAAGAAAATTTAAAACAATAGTTAAAAGTACACTTTGTAAATAAGCATATTACAAATTATATTCAGGATAAGAATGCCTGGAAACATGCTGGTCCTGCTCCATAGAGCAATCTTTAGTGTGGGCAAAGTCAAACTGGTTGATTTTTATTATATTCATAAATATAATAACGCTTTATTTTATATTTATCTACTCTTTTGGTTTAAAAAAAAAATATATGACTCGCACACTGTTCCGTTGTTGTTGAATTAGATAATTTACCTATGTAAATTATCTAATTCAACAACAACGGAACAGTGTGCGAGTCATATATTTTTGCAATATTTGTAAGTATGTGAGAACCATGTTCCTAATTTTCAAGTGAAGTTTTTTACCTGTTAGTGCTTGTAATACTTATATGTAGTATAGTAGTGCTAGGTGCATCATCCTCACGTATATGAATTTATTAATGTATGTACTTTAATATTGTAAAAGCTTATTTTTTTAAAAAGAGTAAGTATGGAGTTTCTTATGCGTTCTTCTCCATAACAATCTACTTTTCTGAATGCACCGTAGAATCAATTTTTATTATTTGTTAATTTTAATTGTTAACGTTCGAAAGTGCCGCTTAATGGCCTAGTCGAAATAAAAACATTTGACGTTGACTTTGACTTTAAGCAATGCTTGCCGCTGTCCGTCCCTGGATGGGTAACCAACTTAACATACCAAGACTTCCGTGCCTCGGAAAACACGTAAAGCCGTTAGTTTCGGCTTTCATTTGAAGATCTTTGACAGTCGTAATGGATAAACAGAAGCCAGGGCATCTGACATCAGTCTTGCCAAGGATTATCGTGTCACCCAGTTGCTGGGTTTTGGAGGTCAGATGGGCAATCGCTCCATATAAAATAGTGGTACTTAGCTGCATCTGGTAGTACTCAGACATTCTCAACATGGTTGTAAAAAAGCTAGATAGATTTATTGATCAAGTCAGGGCAAATAATATGTATATTTTGAAATTATGGCAGGCAAGTGTAAAGAAAATTATCTTATTTACTAGCTTCTGCCTGCGGATTCGCCCGCACAAAAAGTGTTTTATCATCCCAAGGGATCATTATACTGAGATAAAAAGTAACCTATTAAATTAAATTAAATTATCATTTATTTCAGGAAGTTTTCCCCATATTAAGCACTACAAATTACATTGAATATACATAAGAATTCATAAACATAAATTAAAGAGAATGAGAAATTTAAAATAGATTTTTTGATTGAAAAGTACAATATTATAGTTGTCAGGTTAAAATTCATTAACTATCATTTAATATTTAATAATTCATTTAATAAAATAATTATAATTATAAAACAATTGTCACTTAATAAGTGGTGACGAACTGGCATGCAGTTGCATCCACCTCTCCAACAACGCCGAGACCCACCGCTAGGACAATATGCTATTCCAGGCTATAATTTATCTCTGTGTCAAAGGAGAGACCGAAAACCCAGAAATCGATACAAACTAACTGATGCAGATCTATTGATTGTAATGAGCGAAATAACTCAACCTAAGTCGCAGAACCCAAATCCATGGGGCATCGGAGCTATAAGCTGACAGAGTAGGCATGAAAAATCATTTATACTAAGAATTTTCTTAACTCTAGTACCAAAACCAAAAGTGTGCTTGACCGTTCTATTCATTTTGATTGTTTTTTATTATTTACGAATGGATACTAAAAAAATGCCCAGCAAATATAGGACGGAAGAAAACCTTTTTTCAAGGTATGCGATATGGTTAAAAAAATCCTTAGAAGATAATGATTTTTCATGCATACTTTGTCCGCCTTTAGCACCGATACCCCATGGATTTGACGTTTGTGACTTGGGTAGGGTTATTTCGCTCGTTCTACGCTATCGATCGGCATACTATACCACTATACTATACTACCTACACTAAACAAAATTTTTATATCTGAACTTTCAAACGATCAATTACCTGTTACTGTTTACTCATTTATTTGTTTTTTATTCATAAATAAAACTGTTCGCTCCGTTATTTGCCACTAAGGTTTCATTGGTTCGGAGTCACCCAGTCGACACCGGCTATCGCTGAAAACCAGCGCTGTGGCTCTGTCTCGCACCCGAGTCCCAGCATTATGCTGAGAGATGACCGTTTTGCGTAGTTGTGACGCATACTTTGTAGTGATTGTATTTAAGATTTTTTGTTATTTTTTAAGAAAAAGAAAGAAAAATTGTTTATTTGCGCCAGGCACGACGCATGGTATGCGTCGTGCCTGGCGCAAATAAACAATTTTTCTTTCATTCTTTCTATATCGACTTCTGGGTCAATTGTGAAACATCTCCTTTCATCTAGATCCGTTGAGCCGTTCTGGCGTGATTGAGTAACAAACATACATCCACACATCAAAACTTTCGCAAATATAATATAAATGTGATTATAATATATAGTATGAAGTAACATAAATGCCGTAAAATGATGATTTGTCAGTCAGTTCAGGAATACTAATAGAATGCACAAGCTGCGCTCACGCTGCGCTTTGGTACATTTAAATCAATGGGTCCTCATAGTGGGCGTGCGTGTCCAGCAAATGTGTTTGATATCGTCACCCGCATATTGAATTCGGGTATGATGTATGGGTACACGCGAATGAATTGCAGTCAAAGTTGTGTTACAAATACTGTGTGGATAGTGACAGTTGGTTAAAGCAAGAATATGGGAGTGTCTTTAATATTGATATATGAAAATACTAGTACCTATTAAGCTAAGCGGTAAGACTGGAAGTCAATCCCAACATAGCCAGGTGACTTTAAATTTTACCATAGAACCTTAAATAATAACAATTAAAATTTAAAAAACCCCCGTCACATTTTTATTTCGTGCTACATATAGACACGCTTCGATCGACAATCTATTGAACACGTAAATTATGACACGATATCTTGCGAAAACACCCCGATTCAAACAGTAAAATGACCATAACTTTTGAACGACTGAACCGATTTTCATCAACATAGCTAATCTATCGATAAAGTCACTATTCATATTGTAATCTAAATCAAAATCTGTTCATCCGTTTAGGAGCTATCATGACAAAGACAGATACACACACAAATTACACAAGTCAAACTTATAACACCCGTCTTTTTTCTGTCGAGGGTTAAAAAACAAAATACGAATATTATGTTGAGAAATTGTTCATCCAGGAAACTGTAAGTTTATTCTACCCTGTTTGTATATTCCTAGTTAATATTAATTGACTCACAAATACGTTTTATAAGCCAGGAGCTTTTATAGTTAATTAAACTTTTAGGCATATTTAAAAACTTAGATGTACATAAGGTCGTTTTGTTATACGTGTGGAATGTGAAGTAATTACGAAACACGCTTACTATCCTTAAAACTTTATGTAATTTGCCTGCTTGTGGTTAATTTGGTCTTGATGAGTTGAGCTTGGGTTCCGTGGTTCCTAATTTGATTTTTAATTACTTTACGGAAATGTCAAGATCACAAATATGTTTTAATAGTAAATAAATAATAAGTGCCAGCAATTAATAGCAATGTAAGCGATGTTTGCACATAGTTCTAGTGCTCAAACTGAAAATCAAATAGATAAGAATGAACGGACATTTAGATAACACACTGCTATAAAAATTGGTAGAGTAAAATCATAAATTAATTCATTCACTAACAGGCAAGGCGTAGCACTGGGTCTAGAGCACATGACATTTTGCACAAGAGTATTTCGCATTTCGCGCATCACTACTGTACTAACGAAGGAGTATTTTTGAAAATAGAATAGAATGTTACTTTAGTGTAAACCAAAATAGTAACAAATACTCTTTACAAAAAAAAAACCGTTAAGGGAATGAAAATTTGTAAGGAAGTTTTACTCTCTCACGATACAAATTACATCTTGTTATATACCAATATCGTAATTTTTTATGAATTCTAAGTCACGTGTCACACTCTTTATGGGACCAGTGACCTGATGATAATATTTTATTGACACTTTGATGCCAAATCGTTATGTCGTTGTAAGGTCATTTTATGGTTTGAAATAAACGTTTATGAGTATAACTGCCACCAATATTTTAAAGGTCGCTGGTTTCGTGAATTCATACCCGCGTTTAGAAAGATATTTAAAAAAATGGACTGGCCAAGCTCGTAAGTACTTTCAACGCCAGTTAAAAACGATTTGTTTTTTAAAGGAAGCTTTTATTCAGCTTTGAATTTCTACCTGTCTATTTTGTTAATATCTCATCTCAAAACTTAGGAAGAACGAGCTTGAAGCAACTGTCATTCAAACTTGACTGACTAACAGCAAACTTCATGTTCACTTCACCTAAGTTTTGACTGTGAGATCTAGTACAGAATAGCACTACAGTACTCTTCATTAATTAAAATGTTCTCATGATACTCCAAACACATCACATTAATATTAAAAAGACGAAAGTTTGTGAGTGTGTGTGTTTATATGCTTGTTACGTCTTCACGCTCAAACGGCTGGACGAATCTAGATGAAATTTGGCACAGAGATAGATTATAGTCAGGAACAGCACATAGTATACATTTTATCCCGAGAATATGTTCCTTGGTATAATTTTTGACATACACGCAGGTGAAGCCGATGGCGGAAGCTTGTATTCTATAATTATGATCTAATCACGAGATACACTTATTAGATTCGTGTAGGTACAACATACCTATGCTAAAACTTCATAGAAAATAAAATCCGTTAAATTTATTCACCTGGCCTAAATAACAATATTTTATAGTCCACAAAACCTATAATTGACGTTATTCATTCACACGCTACCTCTAACATTATCGCCTGTTTTATTCAAAACTCGCAAACTGCCATACAACGACTGTTTGCATCATAACTAGTAATAATTTGCCAAAAGCGACCGAACAAAATATATAAATTTCGTTCTGCTCAACATGTTTTGGTCTAAATGAAAAATAAAAACGTCGCCAGTTACGCAAATAAAGGTTAACTTAAAATGGTAATTGGAATGCTGACACGATATCCACGAGTAAATATTGTATGCAAATATGTAAATACAATTTTAAACTTTCAGTTAAAAAAGGACAGTTTTATTTGGCTTTTGCCGATGGTTGACAAGCAGGGCGTAGAATACGTTATTTTTACCGCTTGTGGGCTGAAAATAATTAAATTTGGTCGCACAGTTCTGTATCTGATCAGGCCCTTATCGGGATAGTAGCACCCAATTGATACAGCACTTAAACCAGACAAGTTTAAAAAAAAATAACTACAATAAGTGTGTTCGTGTTTATGAACTTTGTTCAAGTTTGGTTAAAATTCTAACTCATCTTTAGTACCAATTAGACTAGAACACGATATTTGACGCAATTGCAAGCATAGCAAATGTGATGTTCAAACAGCCTGAATCAAGCTGACTTTTACAAAAGTGAACTAACTTAGCTCCTATATAAATAAAAATTGCTACATTAATAACTCATAAAAGCAAAAAAAGGCCATTTAAATATCGTTAATAGCTAACAAAATACACCTTATTACCTACATACTTATAACTCAACGCCCCTTGCAGGCATAAGAGAGCTTATCATACACAATACCATTTAATATCTTTTATAACACTGTCAGCAACTCCCGTTTATCCCTCTAGAAAAACAATAAAATCCATACAAACACTAGCAGTCTGTTTCCCTATAAAACCCAATATATTTCTTGAAAACGGGATTTATGTCAATGAAGTTGAAAATCGTCCCCTCGGCAGCGCATATCAACACGTCAATATATCAGATCGGGCCCGCCATTTGTCAGCCATTGCTATTTATAGGGTAGATACGTTGCCCAATCGATAGGCAGCGATGTAGGGAATGTGTTCAGTACATTTGTACGGAATAGTTGGGACGTTTAGTGCACGTGTACTTTTAGGTTTAATTGGCTAGTGTCTGATGTTAGAAGATCTATAGTTTCTTTTTTCTATTTTAAATATACAAAGTGGAGCCAAAATCTTTGCAGGGTCAAAAATCTAGATACATGGCGTGCAATTGATGAGTCCGATATCCAACCGTGGACTATTGAAGGCATGATGATGAGCAATTTCATATCGCACACATTGCTGCATGTTACGAGTACTTATCTAAATATAGGATGACAAATAATTCATCAAAAAGATAACAGGAAATCTGTCACCAATTAAGGAGGATGCCTACAGCTGAGAAAAAGAATAATATCCTAACAACAACAGCAAACTACTAAATCTGCTAGCACCCATTACAATAAACCAATCACCCATACACAAAACACAAGATTTATCATCCCAAACTTACGTTATCAGCAAACTAACACACTTCACAGAGCACACAACACCAATAGTTGCTAATAGCCATTATCACGTGCCCAGTGCATTAATCTCTCATCTAAAGTAATCCACTATACCAAGATAGGCTATCGGCAATTCTGTTGAGGCGTGCCGGACTAGAGTCCAATGCCGGAATTGGGACGGTTTCATAATGGACGATGTGTCATTTTCGATTGTGGGCACGCGATCTTTGGTAGACTTCTCTGGTGAAAGTTTCTAGTAGTTGGTTTTGAAACATATGAGTATCTTGTGGGGTTATTCAAGAATTTACTACGGAAAATTGAGATGGTATTAAACTTGACAAACGTCTGTTTGTCAAGTTTAATATATATTATATACATAGTTTAATTTGTCAAGTTTAATATATGTATATAATAATGGCTATCATCCACTGCTGGACCGTAGTCCGAACGTATCGCGCAAATGAACGGTCTGTTGCTTCTCGTGTCCAGCAGACTCCAGAAGTCCTCAGCATACTTCAGGTTATTCCTTCAGGTAAGCTGAATTCAATAAGTACGTGGCAGTTTTAAATTTTGATAGAATTGTGAGAAAATACGGGAGTAAGTAAAGGTTTTTAGGTTGACTAAAAGTTAAGTGAGGTACGAAAATAAATCATTCAATCTATATGTAAAAGCCTGAAGTACGGTAAAACCTAGGCTTTACCGGTAAAACCTAAGATTTACTGTCTTACTGGTAAATGTCCGAAATGATCTATACTAATCGCAAATTTCGGGCTTTTACCAGCAATCACACAGTATATCTTAGTATTTTCCTCAGAGACATTTTCGCAGTAAGTCGAAGAGGTATCAAGTTGAAATTAATGTCAAATACTAAGGTCTGTTATACTTTGGTAACGCGGTAATCGGTTTCATCATCACGCTTTCGAGTTCCGATGACCCCCTAAAGAGAACAACTCTCAAAGAACCACGAACGACAGCCCGGTACCAACGGCTTAACTTGCTTTCCGAAATAAGGTCCTCGCTATGTAAATATGGTTACCCAACCATGGATCGACCTGCTGCAAATCTTTATCCATGCGTGCGGTAGTTACTTCTGTGGTTTAAGAAAAATAAGTAAAAGAGGAAGACAAATGAGATTAAGTCCCAAAGAGGAGGAGGTAAAAGCATATAGCTGCATCTTTACTGTTCCACTTTTTTACCAGATACGTATGTTTTAGTTCTAGGTACCCGGCAAGACTATTGCCAACTGGGCACCCGGGTACATAAAATCATTTGTTAGAGTAACAATAGAGAAATTTCTATGATAAAGGAAATCCCAAAACCATTCAATGTAAAAGGTATAGGTTGCAAGGACGTCTGCTGATAGTTGGACTGTTGAAAGTTGCGCTAACGCTGCTGTCGCCGGATATAACACATATTTTTTTTAAGATTGAGCGTATTTTTGGATTTGTTTTGTCAATTTTTTATCGACCGATTTGTGCATTATTAAAATCAACAGTCGGTGGACCACGTGAGTGAAGCCGCGCAGTCTGATGACTGCGAATACTAATAAGTAATAACAAAAACATTGAATGATATCAATGTTTTTGTTATTACTTAATAGTATTCCCTCTAAATCTCTAACAAACTATCCAAAAGATCCTAAATACAACTATATTACTAATTCCCACAAAGCATAAGTACTGAGATACAATACACTGATATCGTTTATGGTCGAGATGGGTGCCTCAGATTACACAGAGCCGGTAATTGATCACAACTCATAGAACAGTCGTTAGTCTATTTAGATCTGGGTCGAATATATTATTTGTGATAATAACGTGTGGAATATGTTTTGTTCGATACTGTTTATCGTTTCTATTCAATGTATTGGTTCGGTTTGGGAATGATTTTATCGGTATGTACATTCGATTAGTTTAAAGATTTTGATCATAAATTGTATTATGTGAAACTTCAAACTTATGGTAATTATGCTTTTTAGTAGCGTTGCTTTCATGTTACATAGTCACTGAGTTTAGGAGATCAGATAGGTAGTAGGTTCATGGAAAACACTGGTAGTCAGTTGAATCCGGTTAGACTGGAAGCCGGGTGCTAAATTCTAGGGAAAAGATTAGGTAGATTGGTAGCGTCGCTTTATCATTATTTGGCAATGTGAGGTCATTGATTTGATTTTTAAAAGTCTTTATTTACATAAATCACACATTTAAACAAAAAGATCTAATTCTAATTATTTACAGCTATATTGGTATAGTTTTTAAGCTTACTCACCTTTACAAACATGTGACACTGAGATAAATTTTCACTTTTAATGTAATACACAATATGTTTGCAAAAACACGGCACTGTTACACTAGCACAAAAGTCTTAGCATTGACTTTAACGCATACCGCCAATGTTTGCCAACTACAGGCATTATTTTTAACATAACATTTTAACATAACAAAAATAATATAGAACAAAGAAATAATAATCATATAAACTGTGGATGGTTTTACCCAAAAGTGAATCTTATTGCGGCCGGTGAGGATAGCACGGCCGATCCGGTGGTGTGAGGTCATTAAGAAGACTAACGTAACGGTCCTTTCACTCAGGCGCGGATCCAGAATTTCGCTCAGGGAGTGGGCTCTCTAGGGGGAGTTTCTTTGAAAAAATTCTGTTCCTGCTTTTGTTTTCCAGTAGGAATTTTGATGAAAAATAATATTGAAAACCATTGTGGTCAAAAGTGAGCAAAGCGAGCTCGAAAAATTTAGGAGATCATTGACAGATATAGCTTACATTATGACCATTCTGCAAAAGTAATAGAATGAAGAAAATTTTTGCGCCATGTTCGGTGATAAATTTTTTGACCATTCATGCTACTAGTTTTATCGAGGCCCAGAGGAGGGGGGCAAATGCCCCCGTTGGACCCTTCCTGTATCCGCGACTGTTTTCACTGTCTAATAAGGACGTACTTATTATTATGTCGAAAACATGTTTTAGATTTTTCAAATAGTCCAGTAGAATCACTACTAATAACACGGGACAGCTGTTGTGGATTTCGGTCCATTCCCTCTCCTTGAGAGGAGGCCCATGTCCCAACAGTGGGAATATTGTAAGCTGATTATGCTTATGCCAGTAAAATCAACTACACATTAACATTACGGCAGATTTTCCTAGAAAACATTCTACCAATGAAAATCAATAAACAATATTGATATAAACTATTAATTTTAATATCCACGCTATGCTGCACCTAACAAATTGCCACTCAGGCCCCAGGTATAAAAGGCAATACTCAAAAATATATACCATATTTTTGTACATGTTTTAATTGTAAGTTTAAAACTGAATATTGAAATCAGATTTTATTCCATTTCTTTTTCCGGTGTGTTAAATATTTTTTCACGCCAAACACATTTTAAATATTTACGGAGTATAAATGTATGCGAAATTGTTATTTATAATGTTGTTTAAAGGTTATGAGAGGCAAAAAGTATAATTTCACTGACTCTATGAGAATTAAAACCATTGAAAACAATTTTTCGTAACCTTTTTAAATCGTTTTTGATGGAATCTAATTTGAATTATGGTGATTATTGACAAGCTCTACACTATTCCAACTATGATATCAAACAATATTATAATGATGATGTTTTTAAATGACTTTCTACAATTATAATATACATATCTGATTCGAAAAGACTGGGCTTCAAATGTAACAAAGTTCCCTAGTACTCTATAAAACACAGCAACAATACACGCGTAGACCCAATAAATACCCTTACAAAACACCAAAAGACGGTAACATTCGTCGAAAACCAACAAGTCGCAATTACAGCCCTAAAGATTAATCAGGAAACGCCCAAGTAAGCGTTTAACCAGTCCAAATTGCTGCAAAAGGTACACCAACATTGTGATCAATTAAGTTGATAGCCGATTGAGTACCCCACTTTGCTATATCTATAGGTACCTTTGCATTGTGGGTGCGACCGCAACAACCCCAAATTCCTGGCTGGTACTTGGAACGGAACTTTAATTGTCTCGGTAGCAGGATGTAGTTTAACTACAGTTTTCGTTTAAGTAAATAGGTGGTCTTATTGTATACTGTAGATACTTTTACCTAATGATATTTGGAAAGCTGTGCCTCTATGTATACGTAAACATTAACTATAGGTTAAACTGCAACAGCAATGCCAGTCACATAATGCATAAAGCTTGATAGATGGCGATCACCTTTCACTCAATTGATCTTCGTACCATAGTGAAGATCGACTCTCCCAAGTTGCACTGTCAAATGTCATGTCTTCGTACAAGAAAAATTGAAAAACTTGGATGTAGAATTCTACGAAATCCTTATTGGTCGACAAGAGAACGCTGTTACCCGAGTGTCTTGTCATAATGCCCTTGTTGGTTTTATGTCATCCACGCGCGTCACCAAACTGAAACGACGGCATTTCTAGGCAGGGCAAAATTCCAGTGAAGTTCTTTCTACACAAAGATATTCGGTACTTCTTTTCAAAACCATTACGTGTCGAAATCGTAAAAATTCGATTACACCAACATTTCCTCCAACATTCTCTTATTCAAAGAAAAATTCCTGATCTGTTCCTCTGTTGTATTAAAGTGGCAAGTCATATATGCCTCCCGCCATTAAGGGGTGCAAGTAGCCGCGGTGCCAATTACTCTCAGGAACACCAACATCCTAGGGGTGGGCGAAATAAACCATAACATTCATAAAAGGGATAGTGTCGTAGTACATACAATCGGTGCCAATAAAACAGCGAGACCCCACGCAATAAGCAAAGGAGAAATAGCGCGGAAACGGTAGGGGAAACAGTATTAATACTTATGGTTAATTGTGCCGGGGTTACGCGGGTGTAATATGATGCTGTGCGGAGTTATGGGAATAATAGAGGTGATTGTTATAGACAAAATTGTGAAACACAAGGGAAATACAAAAAAAAAACATCCTTAAGTACAAGTGGGAATTATATCAAAAGTGACAGTACCTGATACCAAACATTAGTGCGGTGCCCCTGTCTAGAGCATGACCCAATTGTTGGAGTGCTCAAAGTGCCCAATGTACCTATACGCCAGCACTTTGGAAGACTTGATGAAAGTTATTGAGGCCGCCAAACTGTCCAAAGGTTAAATCACCATCTACTCGAAAAGCAGAAATAGCTGACTTGAAGGAAACAAATCAGAATAAAGTAAGTGAGTACCTAATAAGCTCACAGACAATATTTTATGCTGTTATAATCAACTGGGTAGACACACAAAACTTATCACTTTTACGAAGATTAATTTCAGAAAATCATATAAACAGCTAAAACAGAAAGTAAAATCACCAATAAAAATTAATAATACAGACACTAGACTACTCCAGCGCAATTTTAGCGCTCATCCACTGAAGGGTGACTGTGCTTCCCTTTAAGACGTGTTCGGACTAGAGAACGACTTTCCGAGGTGAGATGCGCGCAGTTCATTACAAAATACTGCGAACGAACCAAAGTATTTGATGCTTATCAATTGTGTTATCGTTTTCAAGTGTCAAAATAGAAGTGCCATGAAAATAATAATAGAACTCATGTATGTAGGGGGTGGTGTTGACAATGCATGTAATTAAAGTAAATGTGGTTTATTTCGGGATGGAGGCTATTCAGTCTGTTTATTAGTTTCAGTTATCTTTGTCTGCTTTCGTGATCTGTCTCGTATTTTATTTAATCTTATGATATTCATTATCATTAATATCAATCTTAATCTTCTGTTAAGCATTGCCCAGCAACTAGCTACTTCAACTATGGATACAATTTTTCTTAATTATATTGCTTGTAAGATATATCGATACTCTTTTACTATATTATGTCTCAATAACCTTTTGCTTTTTAAAAGTTTTATTTCAATACAGGTGTAGACGATACAACCAATTATATTGAGGTGTGTCCTATAGCGGCTGGTAGTCCATAGAAATGTCAATAGCAGACATTCAGAACAGGTTCCAACGCAAAGCCTTGCGTAATACAACGCCATATCGAGGTTGCTATCAGTTTAATATACTGTAACCTGAAACTAATACGTCCAGTATCAGTTGATTAATTGCTTTTATATTAGTCTTCCATGAAAGTAAAGTGATATTACGAATATGGCTGTGAACTCTTAAGATAATCATCAATATCAATACATATGTATGTAGGTAAGTAGGGTACGGTAGGCAGTTGACGGGATTTGGGAATGAAGCCGCAGGCACAGCTAGTGACTAATTATTATGTAAGGAAGAAAATGACGTTATGCGCTGACCCCATATAAAATGGTACAAAACAGATGTTTATGTAAGTCTAACATACTGGGTCGATTTATAAACGGTAATTAGTAATCTGGCTGTGATGCTCTATGGTCTCTAACACTACTAAAACAAGAAATGATGTAACTAACTATACATCAATATCTCAGGTCACGTACCAGATTCATTAGTTTTAACTGCACCCACTACTTATAAACGATTAATTATTCACTGCCGGAGTTTTCCCACAACTTTCGGCTCCAAGAAATGTTGGTAACTCGGCCCTAAGTTCATACAATACGTTTCAATTTCTTAGAAGAGTACCAATGCACTATGGAGTAAGGGGAGTCTTGACAATGTGTTAAATTAGTTGTCTACGTGAGACTCATCCATACAGCTTACATTAGACTTAGGACGTGAGACGCACTCGTAATAAGAAATGAAAATAAATAGTTTGTTATGCCATTCTTCATCATAAAAATAAACTCGGTTATTTAGGCCCAGTTTTTGAAATTGTATTTTGTTATTATTTTTGGTTTTTTGTTCTATCAATGTCTATGTTGGTTATGAACACTCGACAGTAAATAAAAAGAGGCAATATTTTTGTTGAAGACACATATTTATTTTCTGGTAGACGTACCTACAATTTGTTTTTTAATATTTCATGTAATAACAGGTAAGTAATTGGTTCTAGAACGACTAGAGTTGTAGCAAAAAGAGAGTTTGTTTTGTCGATGATTAAAAAACTATTTTTATACTTTGATGTTTATTTATCCCAGTTTTGCGAAATTTCATAAATTGTTATAACTTTTGTGTATTTCATCAAAAGATTTCATTAATTGTTTGAAACATTGACTATAATATTATTGTTTCGTTTTAGCATGGCATAGCATGGTTTTCCATTGACTAGCCCGAACAGAGTCAAGCTTTTTGGACACCCCAATAAGTAGGTACTCCACTTTTAAACCAATATGAAAAGTGTGATCTTAAATTGGTAATTACTTGTTACAACGTATTTAATTGATGATTTTATCTAGGCAATGGCGATTGGAAGCAACGATTTGAAGCTATTACAATGACTTCAATCTTTTCAAATTTTATATAAATAAATAATTAATTAATTAATTTTATATCTTTTCAATTCGTATGTCATGTTCGTAAACGAGAATCAATCGGTGAAACTGTCGATATTGACGCGTTAAATGAGTTAATCCGACGATGTATCAGGCATCGTCCTTCCTTTCCAATGCCACACGAAACCGAGAGAAACATCTTTAACCACGTAAACAATAGACAGTCGAATTCATGGAACTGAGAGCTTTTCTCAATCAGGTACAGAAAAGGATACTGTAGACAAAAAAGTCAATTAAAACGTTTTCAAGTAAACTAAGATAGCTTCAATTCCAGTTTCATCTATTTTCTCATCAACTTTTTATCTCTCCTTTGATCACAAAACGCAATTCCATCCCATTTATGTAGTGAAATTGAAAAAAAGGAATCCTTCCCCCAAAAATGTCGGGGCTAGTTACGTGTACACATAATGCGCATAAAATAGACCACTCTGGCTCGTGAACAATATCCATTAGGGAAATTTTATCTTTGAGAGCAATAAATTATGTGGAACCCCTCTTATAAAAAGCAGAAACGAAACGCCACCGGAAAGTTGTATTTAAACAAACTACATTATTTTATAATGACCAATTCAGTCGACAATAACTCGAGTTATGTATGATAATTTGATCAGGTGGTAGTCAAGGGGAGACTCCTAACGCCCTCACAGTTATTAGGCGAACTAATGGCGGCTTAAGCAAAACAACTCCCGATATTGCATCATAAAAAGGTCTATTTAAATTGGTACGCACCCCTTCGATTATTTTAAATTTTCCATTGTTGGGCCCTTTTAATGCACGAAAGAACAATGTGGAGTCACATTAGCGTATGAAAATTTAACATGAATGCCGTGATTATTTGCTTGATATTTTTTTAATCATTCGCATCTCAATTGTTGATCTTCGATAACCTGTGCAATGCGTATTCGAAGCGGTGATTATTTTATCCCTTTTAATTAATTTTTGAAGTGTATGCCAATAATTTGTATGTGCAGTGTACGGAATTTGCGCCGTATGACTCAGGTTCAAGGAACAAGAAAAAGTATGTATAACAGGTACTCACGCCTCGTTAAAATCAGGTAAAATGAAGTAGTTTGACAAGAAGCTTGTTGTTTCTCGAAAGTAATTCAGTGTTACATCAGAATTCTGTACAGCACGGCGAAGATTTGGCATATTTTGTTGATCGATCGTTTGTTGTGTTAATTCTTTTTTCTTTTATTTTTTTACTTGAACTATATTTTTGTTCTAATCAGGGTGAATTGATTTTATTAGCAACTAAAAGAAAATAGCTGACCAGTAGTTTCCTAAGCCTTTTGTAACACGATACCCGAAACCGTCACTCTTTTCAACTCCTTTTTTAACGAAAAGAAAAATGCAACAGTTCCATTCACGTCTAAAGAACGATAACGCAGGATAAATATGCAACATTTATCAGTACTGTAAATATGCGGAGTGTCGCTCTGTCGTATAGAAGTATCGCTCCGTCCCTACTTCCTGGCTTGAAGGCGTCTGTAATAATGGATTACGAGTCTAGACGCGAGACAAAGCCGTTTCGAGCCCTTAGAAGAGGCGGTGGGTATCGTAATAGGAAGAGCGACTAGCGAAGCGGGCAGCGAGTTAGCTATGAAAATTTTCCTGAAAAAAAAAGTTGAAGATTTTTCAATGAAAATAAAAAATCTTATAGCTATATAAGGTTAGGCCTAACTAAGTATTTAGAAACTACAAAGTTTTGAAAAAAAAATTGAGTAAAACTGTAAAATACATATAGCAACACCAATGGTATAAAAAAATATTTGTCGCAGAAAATTTCCAATTACTTTAACCTCCAAAATTGCTACTAAAGTAGAAACTAGAACACAATTTCAAAATTATAGCCCATAACCGAATAACCACCACCGAGCAGCTTAGCACTTATATCGTAAAACTAAAAATTAACCCTAAACAAAAGCCACCCAAAGACTTTAAAATACCTGTTTCCGTGTCAAATATCAACGAGAAATGCTCGTTAACTTTTATACGAGTCGTGTGTGAACAATTGTTATTTTGGGCACATTTTAGTGGCAGTATTTTATTCGCTGTTTTATAACCACTACAATCCGAGCCTTCGCTACGCTATGCGTGCAGCCAGCGACCGGTCTAAGATTGATGGTAGGTTCACATGACATGGTTCGCCCTGAGCGGAGCTACCCTTTTGATGACTTCACTAACGGTTATTTATGGCGAGGATTTACTCTGATCCCCGTTTAAAATCCGAACTCTCAAATTTTTAAATCCAGTTTTAAACAGAGCTTTTTGATTCGATCGAGGTTGAATACGTTTATTTTTGTGTAGGATGGTGGATCTTGCAAAAATATCCATTATAAGATAATTCGTCCAACAGCATGTATCCGTCCAACAACATCGTGAAAACTTTGGAATCAATAATTGCAAGTAGATACAAACAGCTGCCCAACAGCTGCTTCTGTCATCAACATCATAATTTCAACCAAGCTTGCTTCTGGCTTTGCCAGTTGTTGATTTCTTGCTTCATACAATTGCATAAACGAAGATGGTATATGCATGAAAATTAAATGACAAATTATTCGTCAAACTTTAACTATACGGATATGCACACAATCTCCAACTCGTACACTATAAATTCGTCTCGCAACACTCCGCGTACTTCCACAAGAACATAAACAACTCACTTTACTTTTATTCCACAATCAACACAACAAAGTTGTACGGTACAAATATTTCTTTATATTTGTACGAAACATAACTTATTAAATACGCCAGTGAAACAAGAACAAGTTAGAACACCTAGCACATGCAGTTGGAAAATTTTAAATTACAAAGAAAATAAGCTTCCGAGTTGCATACAAGTTAGAAACTTGCAAACTTACGTTGGATTCGTGGAGTTAAAATATAACCACTTTGTTTATTATAGGTAGGTAAGTTTGTTCCTTGGAGACCTGAGTTAAAAAAAATTACAGAGCAGCATATTATCCTGTAAAAGTTATACGAGACATTATAGTAGTCACAGCGGATCTTTGTGTTTCTGAAGTTGGCCGCAAGACCCTGCGCGGTTGCAATTTTTGTGTCAATGTTGAAGTAAGAGATAGCATTGTATAACTGCTTCTTTCACTCGTTTACGTTTGTTGCATCGTCATATCTCGCTTACTCTATGCAGTATACTCGATGACAAACTGCTTCTTGCGCAATGGTTTGCAGAGCCAACTTCAGAGACACAAAGATCCGCTGTGACTTCTATACCTAGGTGCTGTTTGCAGCAAAGTAATATTTCAAAAGTACAAATAATATATTTCAAATGCAACATGCATTCTGGAGAGAAAATATTATGCAACAGAAGTTTTACAAAAATACAACATCATCATCATTGCTTCAGCCGAAAGACGCCTATTGCTAATCAGCGTCCGCCAAGTATCGCCATATTGACCAGTCCCGTGCGTCTTGCAACGATGCTTAGCACAAAGTTATACAAACGCGCTGTTAAATATTTCTTGCATTTCATCGATCTACTACTCATACTAACATGCGGCAGCAACTTTGTCTGTTTATATGTTTATTACCTTTTCACGTCTCAACACCTTCCCGGGAGTAAGTTCCCTTGGGCTAAAAAAGCTGGCAAAATATAGTTATTTCGTGCATTCGAAAATTGAAAACTCAACTATTCTGCATAACGCAGGATAATTCAAGATAGAATGTCTGAATAAAATGGTTTACTTTTATATATTTTTTTTTAAATCATAAGAACGAAAAGTATCATAGAACACTAAAGGCTTGTACTAAGTAAAGTCACCACATTTACACGCCAGTAAGTATCACGCAGACCGATGTCTACACAATAAGTACATTCCTTGTCCGTCAAAGGCTAATTCAAAGTAGCGAAGGTGTTATGAACGGTAATTACTTGACAAAACACCTCATGCAACACCGCCTTCATTGTAAGCTGGTCAATACCAAACATTTATAGAATATCGATTGCCCTGCTGTATTCATTCAGGGAATTTCCTTTAGTCATTTTCAAGTAAGCGATTGAATTGATTGGAAAGTGTTTATGCGCATGTTAGTTGGGATTTTGGGGTTAAGAATATGTTAAATCCTAAATTAGTGCCTAAGTTTGCCTGATGTATAGGATGACAATGAGTAAATTTCAAATAATAAAGAATTAAGAATTCGGGGATAATCTGAAGAAGTACTTAAGATTATCCGAGTCATTATTATATACTTGTTTTGCCGATACCTAAGTATAAAAATCTTTTAAAGCAATTGCTCTCTTTCTAAATGCAGTATATTCTTGCATCTAAAAATACCTGATAAAACAAACATTCCCAATTGGAAAATATAATTCGAGTTCCTTGTTTAAATTCATTGCATTTAAACGGTCGGCAGGGCTGTGACGGCCAGTGACAGGCGCGCGACCATCGCGATAAGTCCACGATGACATAGCACGCGCCCTTTCACTGTGGGGCCCGAAATAGAATAATTATTCGGTATTGATTATGGCAGACATTAATTTTGTAACTCGACTACAGAATATTAATGCAGATTTTGCAAATCACAAAAAGAAATATGCATTGGTTTTGATTGGAATATTAATTGATTAGATTTTTTTGCGATGGAAAATTTCGACGGTATAAAACGAAAACGTGGTGTACGAGTATCTCGTTTGTTAGAAACATACGAGTCATCAGATTGATGAATTTGTAATACGGTACGGTGATGCGTGATCTCTAACCTTACATTGTTGTATCTGCTACGAACGGCTGCATATCTCCAGGAACAAAAATAAAAATGGCCGGTACCGCCCAAACTTTTGTATTCCGTCGCCCGTTGATTCCAACCAGCCGTGTTTCAAAATTATTGATATCACATCAGGACCACCCTTCCAAATTACAGTGCCAGTACTGTCTAGACCGCAGGGCGGATTGGACGTGTGTACGTGGATAGCATGCTTTCACAGCTCGTTTGGCCAACAGAATTGGCGTGTTATAGGAACGGAGGCGATTTCAGATTGCACACGTAGCAAGACAAAGTGTAGCTATTGTTATTGACAGCCGCAGCCGAGATTTCTTGGCGTTGTGTTAAAGTTTTTCCGTTGTGCCTCCATTGTTGAAAGAACTGATGAATTGGGGGACAGATTTTATTAAAGGGATTAGTTGACAGAACGTAGAATTACCTTATAGGAAGAGAAGTGGTTAAAAGGACAATGTGATGCATAATCGCAAAATTAAATTGTACCTTATTATTGATCTTTAAAATTTTAAATAAGACCGTCTGATATTTCAATAGCCTTTTGGAATTTTTAATAACCGCTTTCGCTACGCTATTTTCGATAGAAAGTTAGTTGTCTATAGTCTCAAATCACCTGAATCGAAACAAATTCCTTTTCGCTTACTGATTTTGATTTTTTTTTGTTTGAAATTGGTCCCATTTTAATTTGGTGAAGATCTGATAAAGAACTTCGGAGATATACAACAGAACTCTTCAATAAATAACGGCAAATCTCTCTGGATTGCTGCAATCGTATGTCTGTTTATTGTTTATACCATCTAATAAAATAACATCACGCCAGTACGCTCTAAAGGGGTACGCAGATGTGTAGGTACAGTTCACCTTGGTACACTCTCATTTCACCGGTTATGTTCAGTCATGATATTTGGGTAATCTGGCATTATAGGTACCTTACTAAACTACTTACCTATTAGGTAGGTACAACTAAATAGTGAAAAATAAAAAACTTTTTTTACAAAAAAAATTACCGACTTCCAAATAAGAAAACTACAAAGTGAAAAATAATTTTATTTTTAGAAGTCGGTGTCCATAATGCAAAAAATGGTACCTACCAAAGACACCGACTTCCAAAAAGAAAGTTATTTTTCACTCTGAAGTTTTCTTATATGGAAGTCGGTAGTATTTTCTTTGTAAAAGTTTTTTATTATACTCGTATCTACAAAATACATCCCTATAGAATTCCCGACGGTTTTGTTTATCCAAGTCAGATTTGTGTCAGCAATCCACAATTTTGAGCATTCCCTTCTGCATTTCGGTATTAAAAGTCCCATACTTACAGTTATAAAAACCACAAAGTTTAGAAAAGCAAAAGATTAATGCAACAACTTAGAGATAAAAAGTAAAAACACAAGCCGATTGTGGTGCGAATCAGCTTAGTCTCCCTCCGTTTTTTTCGTGTATACGTATACGGATATAGCGAAATTTTTAAGGGGCTGGTCCCGTTGCTTATAAATGACTGCGAAATCAGGGAACGGAAAAATTACGGGGCTGACTTTTTATAGTTGCTGCTTAAAAATATTTCAGCCATTATACGAAAATCTTTCGTTCCAATTAGTTTAAAGAAAAACCTTCTTTGTATTTCTCGTTCAGTAACGCGAAATCATGATTGTATAATCATAATAATTAATAATCATTGTTGATTTTAGAAATATTTTCTTTTAATAATGTAATGTCATTTCCAAAGCTGGCCATTTTATACAAGGAAATGACCAAAAAAGAAATTATTATTCCACCTTGCGAGTCAAATCCCCAGTGGGACTAACCTTACACCATTTTCTGCCATAAACCAGGGTTCTACGGTGCATCGCAGTGGAGGGCGATCCGTGTCGGTGTTGAGACGCCCTAAACTTGCGACCACGAACATTAATACACCCATTCATCATGCGACTTAATAATTGAATGTCGCAACATTTTTGACAATGGAATTTGTTTGTAATTTGCTTTTTGGCAGCTCGGTATCTGGTAGACGTAATTGATTTTTCTTTTCGGAATGTAGTAGGTTAATTTATTTTCATTTGTAGTTTTTGTAACTGTGTCTAACAATTTTGGTAAGTTTTGTTGCTATGTTATGACTCAGGAATAGCTTAGCATCGCGACTTACTACTCTTTGGTAAAGAAAATAAAAGAAGTGGCAACCTAAATGCGTACGGCAGAGGCTGGTTCAAGGTGGTTCAGAAAAAAAAAATGCTAACGCACTTATTTTGGAAAACAAATACAACACATTCAAATAATGGTAAGATTCTCGCGTAGTATCCAATCGCGAAACTACTGAACAAAAATTCTACATTTACAAATGCGCAATTGATTCAACGAAACAACCTCATTTTTAAGTCGGCCTAAAAATCTTCTATCAAACACATCGACAGCTAAGATTACTTAAGAATTAAATACATCAGACCGAGAGGATTTAGTGTTCTTATCACTAGATCCCTTCGCCAAATGTTGAGAGAATCTGTCAAAAATAAACCAGACCTGCGATGTAACGGCAATTTCGGGTGAAATAGTTCGTGCGGGAAATAAATCTTTAAGTATACGGATAAGTACCTTCCCTGTGTAGGTTAGATACTTAAGATGTATTACTTTTTGACGCATTTTATTGAAAGGTTTTGGAAGCTCACGAATCTGTACGTCAGTTAATAAGCACGTCACTGACGCGACGTCTTTAAAAGATATCGCGACAGATGCGGCAATTTTGACCAACTCCTTTTAAAGGTATCGTGAAATTCAATTTAATGTTATTCCATTTTTTATTTAACCGGAATAAAAAAATATTATGAAATAAATACTCATACATTAAAAGATTCTCTTAAGACTCTGTATCACAAATATTCGTGTCATCATAATAATATGACCTACTAGCAAAACTGCTACAGCAGCAGTTTCCCTCGGACACTTAACTTCCGTGATTATCTCGATGCTGCCAGCCTTAAAAATAATACTAGAAAAAGCTAAAATATGAATACGTTGCAAAACGTACGACTTTGTTGAAAAAAAAATCGGCACGCTGTTGCAGAACGGAAGGCCAGATGTTCTATAAATTGTAAGTTTCTTTGTTCTTGGCGGAAAATTGCCGAACTGTACTGCGTAGTCGACGTTCATTATTGCTGAGAAATATTAACTAAACTTTACTATTCACTCCACATGGGAGACGGTGCGGTTAAGGGAGGTTTTCACTTGGTATAAAGTATTTTAATATTCTAAAAATTTTCTTAAATATGAATTTCAAAACGTTTCTAAGTCCTGGAATAAAGGCCGCAGGCTGCTCGCCTAATTATACACAGACCAGGTTTTCCAAAAGTCTGAAAATCAGCCTACCACATAACTGAGAACTTTATTTGCTAAAGATTTCAAGTACTTCATTGCCTCTTTCGTGTAGTGGTCGCAAGTGCGACTGATTATCGTGAGGTCCTGGGTTAAGCAAAGTGTTATTGTGTTTTTCTATCTGGTATTTTTTGGTAGTAATCTGGACTTGCACACGGTTGGTGGCAATAGGCTCACCCTGTTGCCCTCACACCCTCCTCTATGGAATTTAGGCTAGGATGATTGCCTCGCGATTCCACTTCCAAGCGACTAAAGTGTAACGCGGACGACGGTCTTCTGCTAATTGATTCAAGTACTCGACCTGGACTCGAGAATATAGCTGACACCTGTCTATGATTAATATCTCAAGGGGCGATCGAAACCGTCTGATCTTTGCTCCGCACAACACCTATCAATTAATATTAAAAGATAATCTTATATCGTGTCCTACTATTAAATGTAATTACGTTCCCGTAAAAAGGAAGCAGTCCGTGTGCTATCTTGGTCTGGTGTTAGAGAGGAATTTTGCATTTATAGATTGTATTTAAATAGTCGATGAAAAATCAAAAGAGAACTTCTATGCCTTAACGAGAGTATCTAAATTACGTGGGGTCTGCCTTTTCTAACTTTAAAGACTATTTATGGGTCTACTTACTTGGGTTGTATGTGCTACGGGGCGCCTGTTTGGGCCGATAGGGGCACCTTAGGGGCGGTACGATGATCTGACAAAATCAGCGTTTAGCTTTAATATTCTTATGCAAAGCATACAGGACGGTTAGTAGTGGGCCTTACCGGTACTTGCTGGCGTACTTCCGGTCGACCATGAAGTGCAGCGACGTGCTGCAATGTACTATTCCGCACGAGAGATCATAGGCGCGGACTTTTTAACGCAGAGTGACCGTTTGAATTTAAACATATTTAACTAGATTATTTAATCCATATAATAAAGTCTGGGAGATTTTTTTATCCGAATGGCAATGTAGGTGGATTACAGTGTTGCATTTTTTTTCTACTCCTCCGTTATTCTCTTCAGATTAATTTCGTTGCGGGATCCAATACGATTGAATTCATTCTCCAGGACTTCGTCGATCTTCATTGCCTCAGCGCTTTTTTGGTAGTCGCCACTGTTGATTCTGGCTTTCATGAGTTGCAGTGGTTTAGAAATTGGGCGAAATGTGGTTGTACTACAGGTGTACCTCTGCTTAAACTCTTCGGAGAATGCAGGCTTGATGTTATATTGAAGTACCTGGTTCTGTGAAAATTATCCAATGCCACTGTAGGTATTCTGTACTAGATTTTATTTTACTATAAACTTTTTAAAAAATCTTTTTTACAAAAAAAATACCACCGACTTCCAACTAAAAACACTACAAAGTGAAAAATAACTTTCTTTTTCGAAGTCGGTGTCTTTGGTAGGTACCAATTTTTTTCGTTATGGACACCGACTTCGAAAAAGAAAGTTATTTTTCACTTTGTAGTGTTTTTAGTTGGAAGTCGGTAGTATTTTATTTGTAAAAAAGATTCTTTATTTTTCACTTTTTAGTTGTACCTATTAAGCAACTTGCTTTAGTGAGGTAGTAATGCCAGAATAGATTAACTGAATGCCATGAAACTTGATCATAACCTGTGAAATGAAAGTGTTTCAAGGTGAACTGTACACATCTGTGTACCCCTTTAGAGCGTACTGGCGTGATGTTATGTTATGAAATGGTATAAACAATAAAAAGACATGCGGTTGCAGCAATCCCCAGAGATTTGCCTTCATTTATTGAAGAGTTCTGCTGTATATCTCCGAAGTTCTTCATCAGATCTTCACCAAATTAAAATGGGACCAATTTCGAAACATACTCTAAAAATCAAAAAAAGAATTTTCAAAATCGGTCCACAATTGACGGAGATATCGGTGAACACACAAAAAAAAAAAAAAAAAAAAACATGAAGTCGAACATAGAACCTCCTCCTTTTTGGGAAGTCGGTTAAAAATGATATAATTGGCTGTTTTGTTATTTTCAAGAGTAGTCCAAAGTCGTGACAATCTAAGAATTCGGATTTGACAGCTATAAAAATACAAGTTAACCTTGATGCTAGCGAATGTTACTCGTTGTTATAATGAAATAAAATGAAATCGTTTATTTGCTAAATGTAGATGTACAGATTAGATGTTTTTTTGTAGAGAGTCCCTATACATTTTGCCTTACGGCATACGAATTCTTATTAAAATATTAAAATTATTATAAAAATCATTTAGGTTATAGCAAAAAATATTTGAGTACAACAATAATCAACTTTAATATAATTTATGATTAAACGAACTTACCCTAAGTGAAGTTCTATCATAATTATACAAAGTGCCTTGTCCGAAGAGATTAGTACCTGTAATTAATATTGATTAAGTATTTACAATGTAGTAACGCGTAGACGTGGCTACTCGATTCACTATGTTTAAGAGATATTTTTTTTTTTTTTTTTTTTTTTTTTTTCCTTGCAACCCTGTATTTTCCATTTGTCATTTAGTTTAGAGTTACTGATGTTTTATAGATATTTCCAGAACGCTTCTGGGTTATACCTTAGGGTTGGGAGGGTGTTACTAATCTCTTCGGACAAGGCACTTTGTATAATTATGATAGAACTTCACTTAGGGTAAGTTCGTTTAATCATAAATTATACTTCGTGCCTTGTCCTCGAGATTAGTACCTGTAATTAATATTGATTAAGTATTTACAATGTAGACTTTGAGAGTTAAGTTCTGGAATTATCACATAAGCTATAATGAATTTTTGAAGTAAAAACTTTCTTTAAAATTCTTAATTATATTTTTATAGACTAACCAGCATGGTTTTCCATAGGTTCTACACATAGGTTCTTAATCAGTTTATTAAGATATGTTCTTAATTATCTGTTTTGACAAATTTTTTATTTACATTCTTATTCTCATTGTTATAATGTTTATAGATTAACAATCACAGTTGAGATTAGGTAAAAAAGGTTCATATTCAGTCATTTTCTTAATTATTATTCTTATCTTTAAACAAAGTATATTTGCGTATTTATTATCATTAAGTATTAAAGTTTTTTATAGACTAATAATCACAGTAGCTTTTAAGTAATATAGGTTCTTAACCAAAATGTTCATATATATTCTTAATTATCTTTTTAACAGAATATTTATTGCTCACTTAATATCAATATTAAAGTTTGTTTAAAGAATAACAATCATAGGTGTCATTGGAAAACTAAAGTTCTTAATTAACCATTCAAATAATATAATAAATAAATCTGTTTTAACAATATACAGTTTTGCGTTCTTATTACTATTGTTTGTTTCCTTATCAATACATTTATACTCATACTCCTTCCTTATAAGTTAAATAAGATATCTTTAATCACAGCTAAAGATTTATCTTGCTCAATCATTTTGATCCTTTACACTAAAGGTCTGTTATAAAGTTTACCAAATGTACTTGAGTTGTAACTCCAGCCTGCTGTTTTCAGTATCTGATAAATTGTCACACCTGGCTTTAGAAGTAGCAGCGTGGCGTGTGCTGTGAGCTAAATTTACGTGTACCTCAATACTGCTAGTCTTTAAAGTACACTTAATCCAACGACTGATAGTCTGTTTGGACACTTCTATGGTATGGTTTCTTGGTGCCTAAAATAATTCTTTTATGTTTATGATTAGAGGTTTTATTAATGTAGACTATAAGGGTTTCAGCTAGACATATTTCTGTTCTTTGACTGAAGTATTGATTGATTATTTAGTTCATATATAAGAGATTTTTTGAGGTCTGAAATTTTGATGGTTATATGCATTGATTGTATTTCTATACTTTGATTTTATTTACGACAGTTGTTCTAGAGACAGCATCTCATTTGGGTATCAAATTCCTAATACTTCCGGTATCTGAGATGTTTCCCAGGTGACACAGTATTTTTATTATATCTATCATCAGATGACATTCTAATATTTATTATAGTATTAACAGTGATAATGCTGATTTGTGACAGTCAAGCATTTGTTACATTTTTTACTGGAATTAGAAAGATCTGTTAAGAAATTTTATTACTGTTGGTGTTCAAGATGTTAATATTATATTTTCTAAAAAGTTAAACCAGTTTATTAAACATGTGTCAATTGTTTGAGAAGTTTTCTGATAGAGATGCTATCAACATTTCTATTGATGATGGTAGTGTGCTTCGTCACAATAGACTTCACTACCTACACATTAGACTCCGACAGCTAGAGTAAGGTTGGTATGGATTTTTCCCTTGCTGTGAGATACTATAATATTTTCATTAGGTTTGAGTATGATCATCTCTGAAATATGGGAAGTTCCTTAAGTAAAGGGAATCAGGGCAGAGTTGGCCATGGTGACCACTATGATGCCCTTAGCTTTATCCATTATGGTTTTTCATAGATCTTTTAATATGTTTGAGAATGGTGAAAACACATAAAAGAAAATTGGTTACCAGTATACTGTAAATGGGTCAATTGTAAAGGCATTTGGGTTGTTATGTATTTGTCATATTTTTTGTTAATGTGACTTACAAATAGGTAAATTTCAGAATTCCAAATTTATCTTTCAATAATTGTTCATATGAATTTTCTTTTAGTTCCCAGTCTACATCGGGATGTGACATCTGCAATACAGTATCAGCTACTTGATTTTCAGTCCACCTAATGTAAGGAGCGAAAATGAAAATATAATGGTTTTCACACCAATAACGCTGGCTAAGTTGAAGAGACGAGGGTTTTGAATTCCACTCCTTTGATTAATGCAGCCACATTTTTTTTTTTTTTTTTTTTTTTTTTTTTTAACATTTAATGATGCTAATAAATCCAATTAAAATTCATTAAATATTCACATTCCTTGTCTGACCACTGGCCTCTAGCAATCTCATCCTCACAGACAGTCCCCCCTCTTGGTTGAGGCGTCAGAAAAGATTTCGGTTACATAATTAGGTTTGATTTTGTTTACTAAATTTTGAATGGGATATGGCTACCATTTAGGCAATTATTGTAGGGATATCTATGTATTTTTCATAATTTACTTGACCTTGGAGGTTTAGGATTTTATAACATTCTAGTAGGGCATGCTGAGTGCAGTCCTACAAAACATGTAATTTGTAAGGTTTCATAATTGATATGTTTTTTCTTATCTGTAGGTAATGTTACTTGACAGTTATAAGTCTTTTTGTCAATAATAAATCCCAAAAATTTACCAGTATTAGTGGGTGTAAGTTTGTTATTTACTAATTGTGATTAACTTCTTAGTATTTTGAATGTTAACAATCAATAGCCACAGGATCTTAGTAATTTGTTGGCAGATTTCATGACTTTAGTGAAAATGTATCCTCCTACAATTTACCAAGAGGGAATTCTAGATATTTGCTAGAATTTTTGTGATATTTCATAAGAAGCTATGCATCTTTAATGTATGTTATGTAAAGTATGGCCATGGAACTATCATTTGATATCATCTTTAACTCTGTGCACAAATCTTCAGGTTAGAAATGGCTTGCATCAATGAACTTATTAAGGCTTTATTGCCATTGGGTTTTTTGTCTTAAGAAATACTTAAGACAAATTTCCCTTTTCAATGCTGGCACTTAGATATTGCACCAATGGAGATCAATCAGTTGATTGTCTCTAGTGTTGTGGGTACCCGTGAAACCCTCAATCCATGATTACATGGTCTTATCGTCAGTGATAAGTTACCAATGTTTTTAAAAAATTATAAGCGACCGGCGTACCTTATTGAGTTTAGCGGCGTCAAGGTTGAGATGTAACAACCGCTTAAAGGCTGACTCAGGCGAAACCCCCTGTTCTCCTGTCGCCCTTGTGGCGCTGGTGGAGCTTTCCAGTGTTAGCTTGGAATGTGTTGGGTTTTTTCTTGTCATGGGGTGCTGTTACAGCAGCAGTGTTAGAAACCGCTTTGCCAGCTCGAAAAGTTTCAGCAAGTGTTTCCCCGAACAGATATTTTTCTATCATTGTTTTTTGAACTTGGTCCTCAAGATCCTTTTTAATTGAGCTGCAGCTAAATTTGCATCTAGTCACATAAGGTGCGAGTGGTATTATTTAACTTATTAGATCTGTATCATTTTCTTTTGTATCCAGTAGTTTGGATAATGTTGCTCCTAGGCAGGAGATGGTGCTGAGTAGTCTTTGTTTTGCTTCTATGGCCTTGTTTATCAATAATTTGGGAATTTTGCTGTATGGTATAAGAACTCCAAGTTTTGTCACGTTCAATGTCAGCGGTTATTTTCCCTGCGGAAGGAGCTGAAGGGGAAATACCCGCCTGTGGTCTCTAGGGAGACAGGCCTCATGTTGCAAGATGTGCCAGACAGCTGGCCACTTCCTTGTGGAGTTCGGCCCCATCACCATACTCTGTGTTCAATGTTGGGTCAACCCCAAAATTTTGAGAACATCTGTGTTTTGTCCGGGCTGGAATTGTAAGGAAGATCACTAGTGTTTGTGGTTATTTTCTTGGTTGTATCCGACTTCAATTGTTTCCATTTCATTTGTGGCGTCGTCGTCTAGGACTTCGCCTGGAATGATTACAAAGCATTGTTTTACTTCCGGTTGATAACCGAGTTATGCAATCTGGTGGGTGTAACAATTCCAAAGAATTGAACGAAACCAGTGAGCGTGGCGTCGTCGTCTAGGACTTGGCCTGGAATGATTACAAACCATTGTTTCATTTCCGGTTGATAACCGAGTTATGCAATCTGGTGGGTGTAGCAATTCCAAAGAATTGAACGAAACCAGTGAGCGTGGCGTCGTCGTCTAGGACTTGGCCTGGAATGATTACAAACCATTGTTTCATTTCCGGTTGATAACCGAGTTATGCAATCTGGTGGGTGTAGCAATTCCAAAGAATTGAACGAAACCAGTGAATTATTGAATGTTGTGAGACAGTCCGATGACCTGTTCGAGTACATTCGTTAGATAAAATAATTGAATTATATTTCATGATCTCGTAAGTATACGGTGAGACAGCCCGATGGCATGTCCGAATGTATTATTTGTTTCAGAGTTATTGAATGTTGTAAGGCAGTACGATGACTCCTGTTCGAGTACATTCGTTAGGTAAAAGAATTAAATTATGATATTCTCGTAAGTATGCGGTGAGACAGCCCCATTGCATTATTTTGCTTTTGGCTTGCCCGAAATGCATTATTTGTTTGAGAATTATTGAATGTTGTGAGACAGTCCGATGAACACATTCTTTAGATAAAAGAAATAAATTTCTTTTGATTGATAATCTCGTAAATAAAAGTGCATTATTTGTTTGAGATGCAAGATTAAGGCGTAGGATTGGTAAAATAGTAGTACCTAGATATATATAATAATATATTTTAACAGATTTAGGTACCTTGTGGGTCTAAATATGGCGACGACTCTTGAGACGATTTTGTTTTACTTCGAGTCTAGCACGTTTTAAATTGTTCCCAGGCTTTTTCATTTTTCTCCTGATTCTCTTGTAGGTATTCCTCGGTTGACGATGATGTGTCCTTTTTGGCACTTTTCCACTTTTAAAAACTGTTCTTTTTATTTAAAAGTTTAGATATGTGTTGAGTAGCAACGCACTATAATCGCGAATGACAAATGGAAAATACAGGGTTGCAAGGAAAAAAAAAAAAAAAAAAAAAAAAAAAATATCTCTTAAACATAGTGAATCGAGTAGCCACGTCTACGCGTTACTACATTGTAAATACTTAATCAATATTAATTACAGGTACTAATCTCGAGGACAAGGCACGAAGTATAATAATAATCAATCATAACAATGAAATTTCACCATAAAAAATGGAAGTTATAACATTGAGATGTATAATATTAGTAATGTCAAAATAATAATCAGATGTCTGATAAAATCTCTACAAGTAAGTTTGTCAATCGAATATAAAACTAAGTGCTAAAATATAAATCTGAAATTCTATTTGACAAATGTCAAATAGAATCAGTATAATTAAGTCATAGGTACCTATATAAAATTTGTCAATTGTCAAAAATATTAATATAAATGTCAAAACAAAAGAATCAACCATAAAATCGGAATATAATAGAAAATAATAAATGTCAACAAAAGTATTACAATGTTTGGACATTGTAATACTTTTTCAAAAGTTTAATCATTTACAAAATCAGTAATAGTGTAGTAACACTTGTCCAATAACATTTTTGTTAACTATTTTTTTTTAAAACATTGGTGGGTGATTTTAATAGAGTATTGGGTAGCTTATTATAAATAAGAGGACCCATGGATAAAATATTTTTCTTAACAGGGCTGTTTTGTGACCACCTGTTTAAAGTTTATTTTTATATATAGATCTTATGGGTCCGGCATTTTCTTATATCAATCAATGAGGTAAATAACTGTTTATTAGTTTTAACGAATAGGGCAATTTCAAGAATATTTAAGGATGGTGATGTGAGAATTTTTAGTGATTTAAATACAGATACACAACTTTCTGTACATACAACTGTCAGACATCGATCTAAGGCAACGTTTATGGTTCCTAATTATTCTTTCCCTTTTACTACAATTACTCCAAAATATGACTACGTATCTTAACAATGACGCAACTAGGCCATGGTATGCTGTCACTAGTGATTTAAATTTACTTTTTTGGAAAGAATTTAGTAGATGGCAGATTTACTTAGTTTTTGGCAAACGTATTCAGTATGGGGTTCCCACGTCAGTTGAATGTTTTGTAACAAATTTATAGATGAATTTATAAATTATCTTTTAAAATATTTTAGAAAATACCGAAATTAAAGCTACTGGTCTATAGTTCGCCATATCTTCCTTGATGCTTTTTTATATAATGGTTTTATGATAGTTGTCTTTGGTTCATGCGGCAATATACCTGAGCTTATATAGATGCATTTATAATATGACTTAGAGGATTTGCTATTATATCAGCAACAAATTTTACAACAACGGTTGAAACGCCATCTCAACCAAAAGTTATTTTTTTGTTTTTTTTAAGTTTTCTTTTAACCGTATGATATCTTGAGGCTATCTGAGGCACAGGGAGTATGAACAAAGAATTTGGGATAATGATAGTGCCACCCATTTTTCGCGAGCGTTACGAGTAACAGTAACATCCTGCACCTGATCCACGAAGAAATCATTAAACGACATATAGTGTATGGGTAACATAGTAATTAATTATGATTATGAATTTGATTTTTCGTAGGCGTTCATAAAAAGTTGTCGCGGCATGTAAAATGAGAAACGTCATCGGACTTCTTAGATTGTCACGATTATAATGAAAATAAAATGTGAAGTTCAATGTCCCCTTCTTATAAAAAAAACCTCCGACACAGAAATAGATATTCCATTGAGATTTGTCTGCGGTTTTCCGAGTTACCGGACAAACATGATGTAAATACGCATACGCATTCCAAATTAGGTGCGATGGTTTCAGAGGTACCCTCAAAGCCTCAAAGGACTACCTCCATCAAATGTCACCGCTTTACATGGTGTACATAATATAGTAGACTGCTTACACTTGAAAATGAGAACCTTGTTTTTTTAAGTCGGTTTAATTGGGCCGCAAACGGTCTACTTAGACTTTTACAAATACCACAGTATTTAACATTACGATAGTGCTGTTTAAAAAAAATATCAATTATGAGCTTTATGCCGAGCTCATGTAAAACCACATCAAAAAGTTCCAAACTTATGTTATAAAACTACAAGATATCGAATCCTGTTTGGTTTATAGCAAATCCTCTTAGACAATATTAACTTGCAGCCGCTGTATTTTAAGTAAAGCGAACTTATTTCAAGGAAATAAACACGAACATTGAGTATCGTATTGCAATGTAGGACAGCGCTTTAGCAGCTGGAAAGCAAGAGGATTGCGTTAGACATGAACACCGACACCGGCAGTATATTTATTTCCCTTTGTGAAAACAGACGTATTCAAGCCATTAGCCGGTGCGACTCGCGAACTATTCGTATTAATTAAGTTTAACTGTGTAGAAACGGAGTACGAGGTACTTGAGTAAATTTGACTTCCTACTATATTCTAGTCCTATATCCTACTTAATATTTTAAATGCGAAAGTTTGGATAGGGATGAATGGGATGTTTGTCATTCAATCACGCCAGAATGGCTGAACGGATCTGGATGAAATTTGGCCCAGGAATAGATTATAGTCTGGAATAGAAAATGGAATGCCACTTTTTATCCCGGTATAGTGATTCCTTGGGATGACAAAATACTTTTCACGCGAGTGGAACCGCGGGCAGAAGCTAGTGTTGATAAAAAAGTACAGACTCTTTATTCTCATCGTAACTTATGTAGCAAAGCTGAAAATATTCATCTTCGTCTAATCGATGTGATTAAATATAAAAAAGTGTCTCGCCCGACAAAGATGATTTTCGCCAAGAAAATTATGGTCATAATTCACCAGTTTGCATAGATATTGGAGACTTTTCTGTCTCAGGATCTTATTATTTTTAAGTGCAAATACCTCCAAGTTCACAATAATATTTAATGCTCCTCCATTTGTTAAAATAAAAATTGAATATTTTTGAGACGACAGATTTCCCGCTAATATTTTTCCAATCTTTTCACGTAAATTTTACTTCACGGTACGAAAATGGTTTTATTGAAATAAATTAATCGATTTTAATTGATAAATATATAGTTAATTTCAACACCAGTTTTCAGTGGCAGAGTGATAGTTTCATCTAGACATGTTTTTTTTATACACGCCTCCAATAACACTGCACTAAATTAACACCTAATATCGCCACACAAAATATTTCATCTAAAGACCATAATCCACCGAATATTTTAAGTCACATTTAGGGGATCAAAACTCAATTAGTATTGTTAAGGGGAATCGGCATGCAACATCTGGCGACGAACACTGATGACAAGTTAGCGCCTTAGGGAATGGGTGAACGAGTCAAATATAACTTTGTTTTCAATAGAAAGCACATTAAGAAGGTTGTGTTTTGATTTTAGAAGGAGCTGTGAATGAGACGGATTAAATAAAGAGACTGTGGATGATTAGCATACGTTTGTGCATAAATTGGCGGAAACATGTTCAAGTTGTTTCTTCTTTTTAAGTCATGAATGATAAGGGTCGTTCTCAAAAATAATGTTAATGAAGAATCCATTCTTATTGAAAAGCAACTATACTATTTACTTATATAAATGAATATAAAATTTAGGTTCAGATCATATGATCTAGCCGAAATTCGACTATTCATCATGGAAACAAACGAAACTTAACGTATACTTAACACTGGAAAGTATTAGATTAGAGTTAAAAAAAAAAATAGGACCATTAATAGGTATATGGTTGCCGCCAGATATAAAAAAAAATCTGTAGCACCTGTCTACCGATGTATTCCAATATTTCAAAACGATACGAAAAAAATGTAAAGGCAGTTTGCTAACACGATCAAAACAAACGAATCGCGGTAAAGGGTGTCCGTGACCTGTTCACTTGGCAATCAGTAATGAGTTAATATCTCATAAATGCGTTGCCCAATTTACATGATTTTAAACGGATAAAATGGTCTTACGCCTATACCTTTCATTTCAGACCAAAATTATAAAAATACCTCAATAAAAAAAACATGTTTTCAAGATAAGTAAAGTACAAGTCGGATCAATGACTTTTATTATTTTGTTACCTGGCGGTGACCATAGATTTAAGGACAACATGCTAGAGAATATTGTCGATGTATCAAATAAACATTATCCGCATATGGTATAAGAATTCGTTCATTTATATACTACATTAAGAAAGATCCAAGTTTTATACGTTTTTCCTGTCCGACCAAAGCCACACACGAAGTCAGGTGTATTTTTGATCTGAAATAAAAATAACTGTATTTACTCTGACTGAAATGGAAAATAAATACGAGTATCATGATACGCTTGTGAAAACAATTTGAAAAGTTTGTTTTTCCGAGTTCGCTGTAGAGTGTAGTGTGACATGCTTTTGATTTTTGGTCAAAAGAAAAAGATGCTGAAAATAACTTGATCTTTAACAAGTTTATTTAGCTCTTAAACTAGTAGATACCTTAAGTATTTTAAATTGCAGATAATCACACCAATATTATAAAGGCGTAAATGTGTGTGTTTCTATGTTTGTAACTCTTTCACTTTCATGCAAAAACTACCGAACGGATCTAGATGAAATTTGGCACAGATATAGATTATAGTCTGGAATAGCACATAGGATCCTTTTTGTCCCAGGAATATGTTCCCTTGGGATGATTTTCAACATTCACACGGGCGAAGCCGCTGGCAGGAGCTTGTTTTTAATAAATGTAAGTATGTGCTAAGAATTCTTAGCATATTTTTGATAATTATTATAAAAAATTACAATGCTTTGAATCTAATTAAATACGTGCGATCGTGCGCCGAGCTTTCGGTATTTTCTTTCTATATAAAAAAATATGTATGTTTCAAACACACTATAACCCGAAGGATGAAAACGCATTATTTGGTCATAGTACTTAGAAAGATTGCAACCACCTATGTCATAAAATAGGGGTTCTTGTTTTAATAGAAGAACCTCTATTTTTACGACTTGGGTAAGGCGAAACGCACCTGCTACATCTTGTAGGATTAGCAGGTGCAGCGTTTGTTTACTTGCCCAGGCTTACCCATACAAGCTACCGGCAACTATTTTGCTTCCGAAGTATATGTTATTTAGATCTGATCTCCAACCAGTTACTGTGAAGACTGATATCCCATGGCTAGACCCGATGAGAACTGTATTTTATTGTTAGAGGCGGCTTTCTAACCGCCTCTAACAATATCGCTTAGTGATCCCTTGGATTCTGATCCAACAAACGATTAGTTTACGGATAGATGGACGAAAATTTTATTGGCATATCAGAAGTACTGTGAGAAGGACTTTTGAAAGGCTATTTTTTACTTCAAATTTTACTTTGTTATTTTGGTATATTTTAATAAGTGTTTTAATTGTTTCCTTTTAATTATACTTAGTTCCTGTAATTTGTTATTACACAGTACACGGTTGTTAACCCTTGTAATTTAATAATAAATAATGGGTAGTTTAGCTGTTAGTCCCGTTATGCTCGAGTCCCGCTTTGTTCGATTAAAAAAATACGTAATAAAAAGTGCTGGTATGCACGAAATTCTTCGAGTCTAAGTAAACAATGCCACATACGGTATGAAAGAAAAGTGATTGAATTCAATTAAATGGAGCAGGAAGCTGAAAAATATTGAAATTAAACTAAAAACATTGAAATCATAGTTCAAAATATTTTTAGGTTATTTAAAGCCGCTTATAGTTAATAGTTTTACGGAAAGACGTTTAGTTTCGCAGTTCTAAGGAATGGATGGACACCACGTTTTTTAAATGAATGACGCGACATGTTGAGTGGCGGCGAGGCGAGTGTGCGCAAGTATGATGAAACGGAACGTTTATTAACTTTTTTTCGCGAAAGTAACGGAATTTACACACAAGATTTTTTTAATTTACCTTTTAAATGGTTAAATAAAATATGACACTAACACTTTTCTTCATCACTGCCCGCGAATGTGATTTCATGCATAGCAGAACTTTTTAGTGGGTATTTATCGAATCGAGCATAGCGGGACTAACCGCAGTTTAGTTACTGTGTGGCTAGGAATGCCCTCAGTCTACAGACTTCTCTAATAATTGGCCTCAAGGTTTGACATCGTAAATTAACTGTCCGTTCATGCAGTAGAAAGAGATATTTTTATTTATTAAGTCGGATAAGCAAGAAGCCTACTTTTGCCGATTAAGCCGACGACGTAGTGGCCAACTAGTAGGTTGCGGTGCCGCTTGGTAACAGGCGACATCGCAACTGAGGCGGGCCGCGATGTTGTATGGAGCGTCCCAGGTCCCATACGATATCGCGGCTGAGGGTTGGAGGCCGTGGCGGGAGAGGAGTGCCGGTATTGCGGTGCGCCGCTCTCCCTATCTTCCGTGGCCTGGACGGGGTCGCCACCTTCTGATGGCGGACGCGGTGAGGCCGCAGGGGAAGAGGAGGTGTCGGTATTAGCCGCTCTCCCTATCCCCTGCGGCCGAAAAATAGTAGGTGGCGGGGCCATTGACCTTGACCCGTCACAAGAAGGACTAAGGGTACAAGGGATCGTCTGTCGCCGATTTGCAGGTTTGGTCCCTAGGGTGATCACGGCGTACAGTGTGATCTGGTGCGCCAGTGATGGGGTGTACTCCCCAGAGGAGGGCCCTGTGACGGACAGCCACGGCAGGTTCGCGGTAAGTGCTAACGCGTGCCTGTGTTCCCGCCATAAGCGGCACAGGAGGACACCGTGGAGCTTTAGTGGTTTAGAGTCCCACATAACTGCGCTATCTCCCCGTGGTAGCGCAGTTTGCATGAGCATTTCTCCACGCTAAAAAATAAATTTAAAAATAGCCTCCTTGATGTTAAATTATTATCTTTGGATTTCTCAAAACATACGTCCTACCACCATTTTCATGACAATCTCTGAACAAATGAATCACTGGTGCATTGCCTACTCTATGTTAAGCATATTCGAAGTATCAAGATCATCTCGCCACCTCTATCTGGACCGGCATCAACGGCGCCTTCCATCTTCAGGATGCCAATGAGTGTCTTGAAGGCGTGCCATGAGGGCTGAATAAGGACAGCGCGTAAAAGAGTATCTGAAAGAGCTTGTGACAGACCATTAAACAACAGTGGGACAGAAATTTATAGCAAAAAAAAAATTGTTCTACGTGAAAGCCTCAGGCCGTTTCAAATTTAACCAAAGTCTCATCATTTACAGGTGTCATCGAAGTTACTTTAATAATACATCCAGAGTCATTTCTAGCATCGAGTGTGCAGTCGAAAGATATTAGTAGTGCAGTGTAAATCCTCGGAAAATTGAAGCTCGTGCGATATGCTTTATTCATGACATAGCCATGTAACCGTTGCGTTCTGCAATTGTATTTCGGTACATTTTGCGATACAAATTGGAATTTTGATGTGGAATTTACTTGACAATTGGATATTGAAACACCACGTTCAATGGTGACGATAATGAGTTAGGTACATTAGGTGGAAGTGTTTGGTGAAATAGGATCGCAGTTGACTTTTGTTTAAGTTAGAAGTGTGTATTGTGGCAATTTTAGTTCGATATCCGGCACACTGAGACTGATACATTGTCACAAAAATACTTACTAAAAAGTAACTGTGACATTCTAAATAGCTGAAGTGACACAGTGCCGCTTTGGCACTTTTATACAGAGGCTCTAGACAGGCGTCATTCGATCTCAGCGATGGCGATGATCGAGATGCCAAAAAGTAATTAATTACGTGAAATTTCGATAGGGTTTGACATGCCCACAATTTTTTGTCAATTTTACACACGCTATCGCCACCTTTTCGATGATAGAATGGCTCTTGCTTAGGGCCTCAGGTCAGTTCTAAATCAAAGCTTCTAAACAAAATTATTCTTTCTAATAAGGTACATAAGTTTCACAATAAAATTAATTAATTTTATTAAATTTATTATTAATATCTGTAAATAACCCGCACTGGGCTCGCGTGGTGGATTAAGGCCCGTTCTCTCTCACACAGAGATGAGACCTGTGTCCCAGCAGTGGGAACATTAATAGGCTGATGTTGTTTTTTTCATGATTATTATGATGATGATGATGAACTGTAAATAAATAACGTTTCATACATTAACGTTCCATAACGTTCCAACACCAACCTTTCATATGCCATTATGTCTCGCGTGGAGTCACGTCTTAAACACACGAGAGATTAAATAACCATCAATAATTTAGTTACGTTACATAGTCTGATGTCAAATAAAGTTTTGTTGTATCTGCTTGCCGTTATCATAATTTCGACGTCATTTCCATCAGAATTATTAATTCTTTGTAGCTTTTAAATATTTAGTTTCATGCAAATCTTCCGGGGGCTTAAATTCCAAATTCAACCATTCCATTTCTTTTCATCCCAAAGGTAAGATGTCACGTAAAACTGTAATGAAGTGGTAATATAATGAAGACTTAATAACATACATTAGCAATGTAATAAAAATTGCACCACCACATTACCAGGTTTAAGCTCTAATGTTCTAACCCGAATCATAAAGATCATTACAACAGAGTGTACACAAGAGGGAAAAACATAAAAATGTTACCTGAAAAATTGTCAACGCCGTAAGGTTGGCCCCCATATATCACAAGGATTTATTTTCACCTTTGCTCCTTTCTCGATTTCTACGTAACGCCTTAATTCAATATTAAATTTTGCTCCTTTCCCGTTTTCATACTCGAACAGATGTCTTTACTCGTTTCGTTATTCATAATTCTCATGCACATTACATTATGGATGTAAAAAGGGGTGTTGAGCATAGTATCTTTAGACTATTGAGAGTACGCAATGAAGTTGTTTTGAATTAATAATAATATGAGAAAATAGGAATGAGTGTTTGTTCCAACAACAAAACAACAGTTTTGTTGTTGGGGAAATGAAGGCCACATAATTTTATGAAATGAGGGCAACGGTCTCATCTGAATCAGAATAATAACAAACCGAAGATGAATATTATAATTAAAAATATCTATTGGGAATTATAAAATCATACATACTTACTTCAACACAAAACTGCCCGTTGAAATATATAAATTCATCTTAAGAATGAATATAATTTAAGAAGCTGTAAAAGAGAGGTTGAAACAAACATCACATTGAATTAACATCTACTGGTCAAAGTTAGATGAGGTTCATCCAAGCGCTCATAAATGAAAGCTCGTAAAAGCACCGCAGTGGTACTGACCTGTATAGAAGTGACACCTGGACAGACTTGAAGCAACACTTGACTGCAACTTGATCACACGTTAATAAAGAAGTAATGTTGGAATAGATACACAAAATCCTTGGTAATGGAAGTCAAAAAGTGGAAGCGGAGGAAATAACAAAGGCAAGACTGAAGAACCTAGCCTTGACAATATACATAATAGTCTGAAATGGAATCATATTATTCTAAAGCTCCAAGGATCTAGCTTGTTATTAATCTGTGGCAAACCCCAATATTGAAATGCAAATCATAATACAGATTCACTGCTTCACATAGTGCCAACACTATTGATTTACCTCGAATTCTGCTTAGCATATTAAATAAAATAACCCACCTGGAGTAGATTCATACGATTACTGTTTATTTTATTAATATTTTGTGGCATATCCATTAAAATTTCATATCTTTACCCGTTTCCTTCACCAAACTCGAGAGTTGATTACGCGGCGCTATCTTTTTCTAAAATCTCTCACCAGTTCATACGATTTAGAACCTTTTATATACCAGTGGGAAAGTAGGAACTCGGTTACCTTCAAACAAATTAGCGAGTTTTTGGAAGACGACATTTTGGTCACAATGGTAGCCACCCAGAAGCGAGAATTAGGTCGAATCCTACCCAATATCTTCTCACAATATTACGATTCTGAGTATAAGCGAATGTCGTGGAAATATAAATGTAGCAGCTTTAAGTATCTTTTTGAAGAAATTGAACTCAAGTGGTAAACACTGGTGAATGAACGAATATTTTATTAAAGGGTATTGAAAAGGCAGATATTTTTAAAAGCATTATATTTACCTTTGCCAACTAAGCTTTCTCATAATGCGTAACTAGATCTCGGCTTAATTGCCGTACCCTCAAATCTGTCCTTATTTCAAACCAGTTTAACACGAACCGCTAGTGTGTAAGCAACATGACATAAATCTATCCGACATATCACTTACCTAATAATAGAAACAATTACATCGTTAAACAATCTACCGCTTCAGTAACTCAGGGATCTATATTTTAATCAAGACCAATTTAACTACACCCCTAATTTTGTAACCAGTGATATATATTGAGAGATCAGGTTATACTTGCAGGTGTGTGCCAAGGCGTGCCGTATTGTATCTCTCATTATATCGTTCCGGTTGACTGTGACACTATCGCACACCGGGCCTGTCAGTAAACAATCAATGTTAGGAAAAATCAATGATAAGGAATCGTAGGAACTGTTTGAAATGCCCTGATTGACGGCCTGATAAGGTAATGTTTAGGGATTGTTTGTGCAGCCTATCGACGAAGTGTGTTCAAGCAGAATCTACTTTCGTTTGATATGGATTGATTTAGTTTGTATTGAAGTTAGAGTGTGTACAGGTTGCAAACTAGCTTTAAAGATTGAATTTATTTAAATCTTAAGGACGTTCCTTACTTCATACACTAACATATTCTGTACAACACCAAAATTCATAATTATCTGCTAATTCTTGAAGCCTTACTGCTTCCATGAATGCATGGAAGCAGTAAGATGAAACCTAACCTAAACTGACCGTTACATTCTACCCATTACCTTTATTGAATCGTTATTACTATTAAACTGTTTGCTATAAGGAAATCCATTTGTTTCCCCTCATATCCCAGGACTTAAAATCACGTAAAGCGTAAAATTCAATATTGAAAAAGGCACTGCATTTTAATCAAAATGGCATTAGTATAATCTTATAGGAATGTGCGTAACGATTGTATGGACACACATATGAAAGAAATTGCCAACTTGCTTCGAAGTCTTGTGATAGCGTATTCGTGGTTTGTTCTTCAAACTACGGAGCTTTCAAAGTGTCTGATTCGTCCGCAGTATAAATCACAGTAGGAGAGTATTTATTCCATGCAAATATTTAAAACGTTTTTTATTTCTTATTATTATATATTTTACCATTATCACCATTACTTGTTGCGAAAAAAATACAACTTCAACTCAGAAACGTCCACTGCTGGACATAGGCCTCCCCACCGACTGGTCGGGTGCTTCTTCCATCCACCTGAGATCCCCGAAACCTTTACCAACACTTCTTCTTCTTCACTTAACATCAGGCAACTCCTAGTTGACTGGCATTTTGCTTAATTGGACCTATTTTACGCAGCCGCGGTGCACACTATGTAATTGTTTTAAAATTAAGCTCCTTTTTATTTTTACCTACATTGTGTGTATCTGTATAAGCCAAATTAACTTGTTTTCTTTCTATCTTTCACCAAGACATCGGAAGGAAATCGGAAGAAAGGCCTCTTATAAGGTGGACCCTTGTAAGAGGCCTTCCTTCCATCATTACGGCTTCCAGAATACAGCCACCATTCCAAAAATTGATCCGCCTATACAATACTATACCGTTACAGATTACGTTGAGTTTAATACCATTTAATTTTATTTATCAATGAAGCTTCAATCATGTTTATAGTAGATTTATAAGATTTATGTAGATACCTAAATCTTCTTTTCAATATTTATCCAAGCAGGCTGACGTAACAAGTCCATCGAAGGGCCCGCCCGTGTGTATCACACATTACTAAATGCTGTATAATTAAAGGCTGATGGTGCCACGTGGCTGATCGTGCCCACACTATTATGTAGGGACGTGAAACCCCTGGATTTTAACTTACGAAATTGAATATTATTATATTTGTTTGTACTGATTTTGCAGAATATTAAACGAGTTCGTGTACAGTGTAGACAATTACAAATACTTAATTTATTGGAATTGGAAAAATTGCTTAGCCGGTTTTCTGTTTGAGTTTTTTCTATTCAGCAGTTTTGTTTTTGAGAATGTAATCAATTATAGAAATTATTTTACAAAGTGAAATGTATTTTCCATAAAACATTTTAAGATTTTGATCAATCATATTCTGTATGCAAGATTTTTGTAAATATTGTGTAATAGCTCTCTTCGGACGAATTGTTTTCGTCAGAAACGAGGATTGGCCAAAGAAAGCAAAACACTTGAAAAGTAAGGGCAGACTTTTGTCCACTACTGGGACAATATAGGTTAATTAATAAATTTATATAACTGTAATATTTATTTAATAAAAACTGTTGGTAACAAAGTAATAGACAGACACACACGTTTTCGATAACATTTTGTCCGACTGACACAACACAAAATTTAATTAAAAAACAATTCCTAACAAAACGTAACACAACGTAAGCTACTCCGCACCAAAAATGTTAATTAAAAAAATATTCATTAAAAATCTTTGTTCGTACATATCGGCATTTCAAAGGGGGGTTTAATCAGAGTTACAAATTCAATTTAGCCCGTCGGTGGCCGATTGGGGACGATATCGGAATAATTTGCATAGTTATTATAAACATGGGTCAGTCCTGCATAAACTGTGCCCGATGACAGCTACCGCCTCTCGAATGCAAATAATGTACACGAATTAGGGTTGATGGATATGACAATTGGATTGGTTCATGCGCTGGTATGACACGTTCGGAAGCGTTAGTGGTGTGATAAGTTTTATTACAGAGTTGATTATGTAATTTTATTTGATGATAGATATTAATAAATTCATTACCAAGGGAGGCCTAGAAAACGCCGGCGCGCCAGAGTCGTTTGTGCATGATTGGCCAGAGAAGGTGAAACAACAAGAAGAAGGAAGTGGAAGGCTATAGGGGGGAAAACCGTCGCTCAGAAGTGGGACAATATATATTTAGAAAAATATGTAAGGAGCTACCTAACACTTACAGCGATTCTTATTTTTTACAAGACTCTCCAATAAAAAGAGATAAATATTCCGAGTCTCTGTTTTTCTCTATTCCACCATAACTTCCAAACGTCTGAACTAATTGATGTCTGTGGTATTTTTAGTATCATGGTATTATTACATGGCTTTTTTCATGTTTCTGCTTCGGGTTTACCTACATTGCTATGTCTAATAACTCCAGCAAAATCGGTAACTAGTCAGGGAGTCCCGAAACATCGCACGAGTTAAATCGGTAACATTAAGATGCCAATGGGGGTAGCTTTTTCGAAAGTGCCCATTGTATTTTTCAAACATATTTTTTTTGGTTGTGATTTCACAAAGCAACATGGCATTATTTTTATTGCGTTACGCGTGTAATTTTATAGGGTTGGGTAAACTGTAGGACCATTTTATTTATACCCTCTGTAAAGGTACTACAGCAAAATGGGGACGTTTTAAAATTGGAATGGTTTAAAACTAATACAATGGTTCCATATTTCTGTGAGATTGTTATCTTACTTCATCGAACTCTGTTGTAGGAGTTGGCACTCTATTCAAATGCTCTTTAAATATACTTTTGCTTATACATTAAAAAAATGTTATTTAACAAATATGTTCCAGCCTGACACATCCATCGCCGCTATATTCTAAACATAAAGGGTGCTTACCAGTACTTCAGGTAAACACGACCAATTTACGTAGAGCCGCGATGAAGCTTTCAATCACCCCTTAACCCTTTGTAATCCAAAGAGGTGAGAGGGGTGGCTGGGATCTCACAGTCTGGTTGCGGCTTACACCAAAGGCTGGAATACAGAGTAATCGGGGGGTGTGTCAGTCTTTGTATTTCATAATCAAATGCATCACTAATATTGAATGTGGATAAAATGAGCTGAACTAGATTTCTTACTGACGTTATTCAACAAGAATCGGTATGGAGATTCAAACACTTTGAAAAAGAAATGAGTCGTTCTAATAAAGTACTAGCTCTAGTGAATACTAGCTTCGCCTAGCCAGTGGCTTCGCCCGCGTGAAAGTCGTAAATTATCCCGAGGGAACATATGTTTAGGATAAAAAGTATCCGATGTGCTATTTCTGACTAGATCCACACAAAGCCATCCAGTTATTTGAGCATGAAGAAGTCAAAAAGATACAAACACACACACTCATAAACTTTCGCCTTTACAATATTACTGTGAAGAGTGATAGCTTGAAACGAAGCAAAACTTTTATGTTTTGAGCCCCAATTCTTGATAGGTATTAAGTTCTGAATTAGGTACTATGTTACAACAAAATTATGTGGCAAATAACTGCCATTCCTTTATATGAAGCACAGTCCTTCGATCTAAATTTAACGTTCTTTGTTAAACATTCTTTTCACACGAACAGAATAATAATTTCACTTATCAGATCAAGCGAAGCTCACAAAAATACGAATAAAATAAATACATACATATTCATTTGATGAAATCAAATAAAACCGTTCGAACTGAATTCGTTCACTACTTGTAAATAAAACACACACTGTAAAAAGCAACTCAAGCAATACGACTTTTTTCGGTCTGTTTTGCAAATTAAGGACGGCGACATACCACAATTTGATTTGTGGTTTCTATAGACGATTTATTGAAAATGATATTAGTACCTAGAATACTGATGCGTGTGAAATATTGGGGAATTATTTGGGATTGACAACGTAACATTTCAGTGGCGCAAGTCAATTCTATACATTTTTGACAACAATAACAACAAAAATAACAACAACAAAAGTTATCGTGGCTCAACTGTACATAGTAAACGGGGAGTTAGAAACTTCATATTTTTTTTACGTATAGAATGCTTCTTACACTTTAACAAACCTCATAGCTTTTGAGAAAAAGAATCCTAAAGTTTCAATAAATTCTAACAATTAAAGTAATAGAAATCACCACAATAATAACAAATGCAAAGAACTTCGATCGTAGGATATCTCGCTTTACGTGCCGACTAAGTGACAGTAGATTTTAATGGCTTTTAACCGACTTCGCAAAAAGGAGGAGGTTATCAATTCGACTGTTTTTTTATGTTTGTTACCTCAGAACTTTTACTAGGTGAAACGATTTTGATGATTATGTGAATCGATTTTTTTATTTGAAAGCTGGTGCTTGTCATGTGGTTCATCAAGGTCGGATGAAGAACTTCGGAGATATAAATCAGAACTCTTCAATTAATGACGGCAAATCACTTGGGATAGCTGCAATCGCATGTCTGTTTAATGTTTTCACCATTTCATAACATAATATCACACTGGTACTACCAGTGTGCTCTAAGCTCTCATTCCACCTGTTTTGTTTAAGTTTCATGTTAGTTCATATCTGGCATCACTTTGGGTAACTAGCCTATAGAACTGGTCCATTATGTAAACACAATACAACTAAAAAGTGAAAAATAAAAAACATTTGTACAAAAAAATACAACCGACTTCCAAATAAAAACAATACAATGTGAATAAAAATTTTTTACAAAAAAAATACTACCGACTTCCAAATAAGGAAACTACAAAGTGAAAAATAACTTTATTTTTGGAAACTGGTGTCTTTGGTAAGTGGGTCGTTCTTCTTTTTAACCTACAATTTGATGAAACATTAGCTAAATTTCGAAAGAAAAAAAAAGAAGCTTCCTCGGCAGTATTTATATGTACATTATAGCAGAATTTCTATTCTATCGGATAAAGTTATTGGCCGAGAAGTTTACAGGTTTTTGTACGAAATTCAAAACCTAAAAGATGAATTCGACAAAAAAATGTACATCTCCGTCACGAAATCTTTTATTTTATTCTATCGAATACTCTTCGTCAAATAGCTTGCAATTTTGTAATAGATTAATTAATTAAAGGAACTTTTTGAAAACATATTTAGGTAATACATTTGTATTAAAAAATACGTTTTATTCATGATCTTAAACCACTCTGTCACATTTTCGCATTTGCTTTTGTTATAAATATTTTTTTAGTATTATTTACAAATAAATACGAATATCACAGACGGCAATATCATTAACTATTATAAATATAATTTTTCCAACGTTGCACTAGTCAGAACAAAGTATATAAGAGACCAAAACAATTTTTCTACCAGGAGACAACATCGTGACAGGGTAGTAACTTTGTGACAGAGTTGTTAGTCTAGGGGATACAAGGCTGCGTTTTGGAATAAAACAGGTTTTTTATTCTAGAATCATTTATTTTGATATAAATCTTAATCAGTCTTCAACATTGTCGTATAAAATAATATGAGATCGAACTTAGATAATTAAGTAAATCACATTTGAGAACCTTTAGAATAAGAGATTCGCATTTTAGTAAATTAAATGACTACTCACTCATCTTAAGTAAATAAAAACTCTAGTCTAACTTGACAACAAATTAAAATTTCCAAAAACATAAAATAAAATAATCATCATTAACAAATAGCACAATCTAGCAAGACAATATTTCGATTTCGAAGCCACTGATAGAAAGTGTTATTGTTCGAACACTGACAGTGGCTCTTCGAACTGGAAATATTGTCTCTTTCCCTTTTTAATAACTTTCGGAACCGGTAAGACTTTAATCAAATCGTCAAAAGGAACATCCGATACGTCATTCTCTACCAACTTAAAAAGTCTTCCACTATCATCGACTGTTTTTAGGAACATTACCAAGACATCACCTTCTTCATCGACGGTACTTTTTGCTACTCCAGCGTAAGTGTATTGGATTTTTCTCTCGCTTCGTATTTTAACTAATACGTGTACTCCGTCTTTTATATTCATTGGATGAATGTCTTCAGGCTGGAGTGTTTGGTAAGAAGTACCGCAGACGGCAGTTTGATCAGTTGGACCTTTCGTTTCAAGCGTGGCCAAAGGCTGATCTTCATCGGATGATTCATTTGGGCTATACACAATATCGTAAAAACTTTTTCGGGGCATCCCAATTGTGTTCGTAATATCAGCGAGCGTGAAATCCTCTACATCATGAATGATATCGTCTTCTTTTTCGTTAGATAAGAACTCGTCCACAGTATTTTGTTGTTGTTGGTTTTCAGGCAGAGGCCGATAAATTTTAGGAACGTGGCAAGAACAGAATTGTTCACAAAAACAACTTAATACCCTATGGTTTAAGATTCCACGAGTTTCCGTGAACATTTGGTGGACTTGCATTGTTCCTTTCAGGGGCACAATTTTACTCGGAATGGTTGCTGCTATCTTTTCTACGTCTTCGTCTGTCACCATGAACAGTTTAATTTTGTTGGCATCTTGAAGTGCGGAAAAGAATTGGAACACATCTGCAATATCGTTTCCTCTAGCTACTATGGCATCAGCTTGGCGTTTCATTGTCCCTCCAATACCATCAGCAGCTCCTTTTCCATGCCCTGATTCAAAGAAGTTCCAGGATATTTTGCGAAACCCGTATTCTTCAAAAAACCTGTTTGCCATTAGATAAAAGTTTATCTTTTGCTTGTACTGGGTTGCAGGTCCATCAGAGAAGAAGTGAACAGTTGTTACAGCAGGGTGTTTTTCTTTTAATTCCAACAGAATTGGATGAAGATGCGCCCAAATCGCAGAAGGTCCATGGTTCTGATTGGATGACACTGTACAGTATGAAGTTACCTGTTTTCTCTGTGCTTCTGCTGAAAAATGGTACATCACTGCTGTATGCAGGGTGATTTGATTACGAGAACCACCGAAATGGTGAGACTGGACTTCAGAGTGGTACTTGCAGGCATAATTCTCACTAAAGTCTATATGTAATGCTACTTCACTTTCCGTCAGCCCGTCGATGCACTGTCGGTAAGCTTTGTATTGGTGTCTGATATTGTGGATGTGCGTTTTGAAGTTTTGCAGCTCGCTCTCAAATTTATAGATCACTTCTTCAATTGTGAGCTTTTCAGTAACTAGTACATTTTTTGTAATCTTTACCTTTTTCTCTGCCTTTTCTACAACTTCACTTTTCCTTATCCACTGTCGTAAGTCTACAATCTTTGTTTGGTTACTTTTATCATAATCTATGCACCGGTTCTTGCACTCCGAACAAACTCCTTTCATACAGGATACCGAATCAACAGAACAAACTAGTGATTCTAAGACTGCATTCGTGTCTCTCTGTACAATTACTTTATTCTTATGTAATGTATTAACCACATAGGTAAAATTTGCATGTAACTTACATAAGCAAGTATCTCTTCCATCTACAGTAGGTGTCTTCACATTAAATGGCCTATGTTTAGTAAAGTAGCTGTAGTGGCATTTGAGGCCATTATTTTCTTTCAAGAAGGCTTTGTACAGGTTTTTCATGGAGTCCAATAAAAATCTTTTCTGTACTTTCTTTTTTTTGTGCGTGACAGTCTCCTTCTTACCAGCTGTAGCTCTCGTTACATCATCCCGCAAGAAGAACTGACGAATCTTCCGTACAAGATCAGTATGCTTTGGTAGAACGCTCTTGTATGCTAAAGGTCGGTCTACACCTAATGTGTCTCTTACCAATTCGTTCTGCATTCTGGACTCTTTTACTATACGGGTTTGAAGTACCGATTGGATGAGGCGTTTTTCTTCTCGACTTTTGGCAGTTTTGTATCGTTCTTTAATGGCACTAGAAAGAACGCTGTATTTCTTTGTATTCCGACCATTGCTTTCGTTGTTACTGCTGCTACCTTTTTTTGATATTCTGTGCAATCTCTTCTTATATTTTCGAACTTTCTTCTCTAACTGGTCTATTTTTTCTTGAAACTTAATATTATCTCTGTATAACTTTGTTCTATCTCTTTTCACTTGTTTTCTTCCCCTTGAACTAGGAGTAGATACTTCAGAGGGAGTCAGTGTTACAGATGGAGTCATTCGTGGAGTATCTGGTATTGGTGATGGAGCCGGCGTGTTTAAAAGTACCTCTTCAAGCATCTTTTTCTTCTCCCTTCTTTTTTTATTTGCTTCTTGCCATATTCGCTTTTTTATTCGATGTTCTCGCTCGCTCATGTCAGCCACTAGCTTCTTTCGAGCATGGTATCTTTCTAAATCCTTACGCTTTATTTCAGCTACCTTCTCAGCGTCATTTTTTCGTTTCTCCCGACAACGCCGCTGTCTTTCTGCTGGAGTTAATGTCTTCTTTTTCGCCATGATGGTATCTGGACATAGGAAATAAGTAATAAGTACCTAATCATACGAGAAGATTGAAAAATATTTGTAAAACTTTCCGTAGGAATAATTACCATAATAACTTGTGTATCTATTTCAGTATTTCTCGGATTCAGCATAAATAGAACATGAATATCGTTTATTTTACCCCACCGTCACGTACTTTACCACTCTGTCACTACAAATATGTGACGGGGTTGTCATGTGATGGAGTGGTAAAAATTTGTTGTAAAGTCGATAACATTTAAAAGTTAACATAGAATATATATTTTACACGTTGGCAATAAAATATTTCTTATTACGTAAGAGTACACTACGAAAAATAATAATAATTATTATATTTTGAATCAATTACTTACGTGACGAAGCGGTAGCCGAATAAACACACGCACCTCCTATCACAGCCTTCGGGCGACTGACGCGCTGACTCTTGATCTCAGAGGGGAAATCGTACCAAGGGGGTAAGGGGGTCAAAACCTTCAATTGCAGGCCACAAAGACGAACGGCACAAACAGGTATTTCGAAAGACAACCCACGTGACAGAATTTACAAATTAAAACATCAGGTAATAGGAGACAAGTATTTGAGATTTTTTGAATATTTTATTAAAAGTGCTAAAAAATAATGGTTGCTATTACATGATAGGTAATATATTTAGGAGTTATAAGGTATTTTTACGTTTTGTGTCATCATATAATTTTTTCGTAATGTAATGGATTATACGCAAGCCGAGGTAGCGGGAGACACTGCGGTTTTGTATGAAATACACTTCTGTTACGCGGATTTACAACTCTGTAACGTACTTTTACAATGAAATTATTCAATAAATATTTTATTTAATCGTGCACAGCCATGATGTGTGTAGTACAGTGTATGTTGACATACAATTTAGAAAAAATAATGGTAATTTCCTTGTTTTTTTTTTTTCACTGACTGGTGGAGACACCTTTATGTAGGTCAAAAAGAAGAACGACCCAAGTACCATTTTTTTGATTTATTGACACCGACTTCCAAAAATAAAGTTATTTATCACTTTGTAGTTTCCTTATTTGGAAGACGGTAGTATTCTTTTGTAAAAAGGTTTTTTATTTTTCACTTTTTAGTCGTACCTACCTATTAGGCGTGTATTAGTGAGGTACCTATAATGACAGTATAGATTACCCGAATATCATGCAACTGAACATAACCGGTGAAATGAGAGATCTGCGTACCCCTCAAGAGCGTACTGGCGTGATGTTATGTTATGAAATGTTATAAACAATAAACAGACATGCGATTGCAGCAATCCCGAGAGATTTGCCGTTATTTATTGAAGAGTTCTATTGTATATCTCCGAAGTTCTTCATCATATCTTGACCAAATTAAAATGGGACCTTGGGAATGGGAATGGGTAAGTCGGTTAAAAATAAAACAAGGACTTCCGAAATTTAAGGTATTTTTCACTTTGTAGTGGTTGTATTTTTTGTAAAAAAGGTTTTTACTTTAATTTATACCTACTTCCGTATTGTATTTAACTAAGAACCTAATAATACAATAAGAAGAAAAAAAAAAGAAGAATCTGGTGTACCTATGTGACGCTAACGTTTGACAGTGGTCGAATCTGTTCCAAAACCAAATACCAGGGCACCCTGACTTCGCGTACTCTTTTGGCTGCAACTTACAACTAAAGACTATATAAAAACCGGTGGCCCGAAGAGAGAGCAACCCTCTACCGCTATAACAAAGCATAGGCACCCGTGCGAGCCGCAGCCGAAGCTGCTGAGGTGAGCATGGGTGCCTATTCTTTGTTACGTAAGGGCGAAGGGATTGCTCTTCCAGCAGCGCCGGAGACGATTCAGAAGCAACTTTAAAGTGTTTTGAGGTTAGGTTACAATAATTTGTTTTTCTCAAGAACGGTGCGTTACCTTTTAATGGGACTAGTGCCAGGGGGTCATCAAGTGTCCCCTACACTCGATGACTCACTTCATATTCAGTTGACCTAAGTTTTCACGTTGTTTTTTTTATAGAATAGCACAACAAGGTTTAATATTGTTCTTTTGAAAAAGTCTTTAGAAGTCCTGAAATAAAGCAATAATAGTATAATTAAGCAATTAGAATGTCATCCTGGCATATGCTTGTGCCAAGTTTTTACTCCCTTTTAATTTTGCTTTTAAACCCCATATTATTTTCTATTCCGTTGCCAGGACTTCGACCTTCAATCGTCCCCTTCAAAGCCAACATAAAATGTTTGTGCTAGGATCTTAAAAGAAAAGGTTCATGTCATATTGAAACGTGGGAGGCTCTGAAACAGTCTCTCGTTTGAAAGTCCAACGACTTTACCTTTGGGTAATCGAGGCTTGACCTATTTTAAATTACACCGTGGTCGTTTCTCTACATGGGTCATTCTCATTTCGCTACGATTTCTAACCTTTTGTGGTTTTACTACGAGTGTATAATTTTAAATGGATGTTAGAACGTGATAAGCTTGAGCTAAGCCTAAACCACTACAGATTTTCATCGATAAAGATTAGATCAAAGGTCTGAAGTGAATAAACAATTGTGACTACGACGTCTTGTTATGTTTTTTTGATATTTTTAACCCCCGACGGAAAAAGAGACGTTGTTATAAGTTAAACGTGTGTACCTGTGTGTTTATGTATTTGTGTATGTGTCTGTGGCATCATAGCTCCTAAACAGATGAACCGATTTAGATTTCGTTTTTTTTTGTTTGAACCTTGACTTTATCGAGAGTGTTCTTAGTTATGTTTGATGAAAATTGGTTCTGCCGTTCAAAAGTTATGGGTGATTAACTGTTTGAATCGGAGTGTTTTCGTAAGAGATCGCATCATAATTATGTGTTCATTAGATTGTCGATCGGGGTTTTTTTCAATTATTTAAATTTACTTGTTTACTCGGTGTTTTTATTAATTTGTTTTTATGTATGACAATGGTCGATTTGTAGCTTTGTTTGTTGTTCCAAATTTTAGGGTCTCCATGAGTGATAACTCCAAAGAAACCCGGTAAGAGAAAAGACTTGTAAATCTTTTTTACAGTTTAAGTTGACGTTCTTGTAAAGATAGAGTCAATACTACAGAAGAGATTTCGATAGTGAACCCATGATGGTCCATTGTACTTGAGCCAGAGTATTTTTGGAAAAAAAGAAAATAAATGTTAAGAAAAAACTAAGAATTAAGATAATTAAAGCATGATATCAGAGAGACTGTCGGAACAAAATAAATGCGAAAGCGGACCAGGTTATATCAGAACTTTACTGAAACCCAACGAAGCCATTTAATCAACAAAGCACGAGTGAAACGAAACTAAAAATTCAACAATCTATCCTCTGGACCGCTCAAACTAGGCAAAGCAAATTACGGGCAAAGCCGAAAACGAGGATAAACCTGATTCTTATCGTCGATTAGATCGCTTGCCTACCTATACATAGACACATTGTCGTGTAAATTGGAGATTTACGCACGTAATAAATCAGTCAAGGGATCGCGTATAAGCCCGCCAATACGTTACGCTCACCGACCGCTGTCCCCCACTGCACTACCTTTGTAAAAATAACTATATCAAACGTGATGTGGCGGGATGTGGGAATAAAAATGTTCGAAAGGTGATTTTGCGGGTTGTGAGTTATGGGTTTTTGTTTTAGATTGTTAGGGTCGGGTTACGTTTTAGATCTGTTATGTAACGTGTCTATGGGGTTAGTTGAGCGGGTGATCTGAACTGAAACTATAAAAGGTAAAATAGATCGTTTATGTTTGTAGATCGTTTAAGTTTGTTAAACTTTATCTCTGGAAGTACTGATTCGGGTACGATACCTGATCCTTTCTTTTGATTGAAAGCTAATTGATGTATGTCATAGGCTTAATCCCGAAACAATGCATCGTTTCTATGGTAGGGCACTGAAGCAAAGCCTTGGGAGTAAGCTTAGACAGGTACATGGTACATCGGGTTACAGGATAAGTTCGTCCTTTTAGACTATATCAATCACACATTCGGTGTGTCAGTCTTTTAATAAATCTTGATCTGCCATATGATCGCCAACCCTACCCCGTGAAGGATTAAGTGGAAATGTGTTGTCCTGAACTTTGTCTCAAATGATCATTTCCGATCTTATCTTTGCGGAGATATCGAATATTACTTATCCAATTAACGCCAGATAAGCTACACTTTCTGAGAAAGTTGCAAGAGGTGACTCAGTGCAGAAGCCTCGTTATGAGTCACTTTCTTAACGGCACTAAAGAAGTTATACCTACTGTGAAAATATTTAGTTAATTAAACAACACTTGCAGTACGATTACTTTGTAGTCATTCTTAAGGTTGCCCTAGTGGATCATTCTTCCATACAAAAGTAGTATGGCGATTACTCCCTATTTGACGATGAACGTTCAAAATAAAAAATGATATCAATTTGTTTCATCAGTATTTAGCCTTGTATGGCAACAAAAAAGTGAAAAATAAAATATTTGTTAGTTATGAGCGTCGAAAGTTCCATACTTCAACACTAACTTTAACGAATCTTTGGGCGGAAATAAATACTTTAAGAAGAAGGAAAATTGCAAAACATTCACCATACAGGGATAGATTAGTAGTTGCAGTAGCAACAATGCAAATAATTTTATTTATTTATTACATTCTTTATTGTACACCACAAAAATCATAAAAGCAAGTGTACAATGGGCGTTCTTATCGCACAGGGCAATCTCTTACAGACAACCTTTCAGCAAATAATTTTATTTTGAATAGATACATTCAGTCATTTTTTTAATGACCATCCATGTTCCCAAAGATCTACTTATAAATTTTCGCGCACTCGTTTTCGTCCTAAATCATCATCCATTTCACTAAAATTTATAAAAGTGTGTATTTGTAGGCGAACTAGCTTCTTGCTGCTCATTATAGCATGTATTTCTATCGCACTTGTTTTCGGATGAGATAGCATGCATTTTAACCCCGCACACAAAATAGTTCGTGCCGTCAAATACGAACCTTAAACGAGTTTGAGTTATAAGTTAGTTATCTCTATTATGGTCAACCTAAACGAATGTTAAATAAGACATGTTATTAAACCACACAGTCACATATTATTTAGGTGTATTAAGAGCTTTCATCATCATCAGCCTTTTTAATGCGCTCACTGCTGGGACACAGGCCACCTCTCTGTGAGAGGAAATGAGGCGTAATCCACCACGCGGGTCCAGTGCGGGTTGGTGGATGTCACATGTATTCAATTTTTTATTCTAGGACATGCCGGTTTCCTCACTATGTTTTCTTTCACCGTTTTGAGTGCAGAGGTGATGAAATAATTCACACAGAGTAAAGCGTCTACCTGGGTTTGAACCTTCGACCTACAACTTATAAGTCGCGGCCGTTACCACTAGGGCACCACTGCCCACTGCACATTAAGAGCTTTATGATAAAAAATTGACAGTAGATAAATATAAGTAGTCGAAAAAAGTCTGTGACACTTTTTATTCTAAAAACAAATTTTATATGTAAAATTGCATTGTCACGCGAAATAAACGAGTGTGCACAATTGCGGCTCAATCGAGCACCGAAAAATGGGTCAAATTTAGCTTGCAAGTTTTGATTACACACAGACATTGGGACAGATGCATTAAAAGCTTGTAATTATGTTGTACTGAAGTGAAAACTATGTTTTATCATAACTTTTGATTACACACTGTCTGTGCATAATCAAAAGTTGTGTAACTCCGGTACAAATGAAACTAAAAAAATGCTAGTAAGTAATTAGTTTCGAATAAAAAGAAAAGTGCCACTTAAATTTGGCTATTCTTCGGGCTGTGTCGGTAACCTTGGTTCTCTTGCGGGTGTCTTTATTTCTGATTCGATCACGCAAGAAAACGCATGGGAATCTCGCTCTCCACTGAATGCGAGACGCACGGGACCGGTCAATGTGGTCATACTTGGAGGAGGCCTTCGTCCAACAGTGAACGAAGCTGAAATGATGATGATGAAAACTACGTGTATGACTCTATTCTAGGTCATAGGTAACAGAGACAGAGTCGACGATGGAGTAAGTTTACCCAGAAGATGCCTGTACACTCTAACTTTGAAGAGATTCGGGTTGAATGCGTTCGGAAACACAGACACAGGTAGTGAGTTCCATTCATTCGCTGTGCGCATTATGAAGGATGTTTGGAAGCGCTTGGTGCGAGTTGGTGGAATGGCAACAAGGTAAGGAAGGTAACTTGCAGTGCGTCTAGTTGTCCGATGGTAGAAGAGGGCCGGTGGGATGAGATCGTGGAGTTCTTGAGCACACTCGCCGAAGTACAGTCTGTAGAAGACCGACAAGCAGGCAACCTTGCGGCGATGAGCCAAAAAAAAAGCCAAAAAAGTCTTTTGTTTTAAAAAAATGGCAATTTTGTATTCCTCCACCATAAATTATGATTTATAAAGAAACTTTTCAAAATGTTTGTTTCTCTCAGAGCTGAGATAAAAATATTGTGAAAGTTCATCGTCCTGTCATATGTTATGGTCCACAAAATAAACGTACAGGAAAGAGCACTCTCGAACTCATTACGGTTTGAGAGCATATCGCTACATATTATTAAGTTTCTCTCAACTTTGTGGGGTGAAGAAAATATTCTTCAAAGTTTTGTAGTGTGCTGTGCATTTGTTTTTATTTTTTTCTCGTGTGTGCAACTTACTTATTCATTTATAAACAGTGTTGGTTATTTTCAAACTTCAAAAAAAAATCTTAGGGTTCCATTTTGTCTCACATTGTACAGATTCGCGCTGTTAGATAATTTACGTTATCATCTGTCGGTATGGTACGAGTATCATTCAGTTATGTTGTGAAAGCACTTTCTTCTCAGGCATAAAGCTCAATAATCGTTACTCAGTTTTGGTAAAGCAACTAGTTGGAAAACTAATGATTCATTGACTGCTAATTTGTTTTTCGTTTCTAATAAAGAGATAAGGACCTCAAACCAGAAAATAAATCCCAATCCAAACCTGTTTTCCAACAGTTACTTTTTATTTCCCAAACCCGTATTAGGCATATTGAGCATAAAATAATGCATCCAGCGCATTTAATGGTAATTACTCCATAATGAAAACCAGAATAATTATTTATTATTCCATACTCGCGCTCATCGCTCGTGTAGTGCGTGACACGGAACGATATTTTAAATTCCATGATACACAGACGTATTAAAGACTTGTGGATGCATTAAAAGCGGATGATTGTTCGGCTAAAATTGTTATTACATTTCGTTTCGCGGTTTAATTAAACTTTTAAATTAAAGTATTCTACAGAACTTTGCAGCTGTGTGCGTAAGATATTTTCGCTTGTGTTAATAAAAAACGGCCCTTTTAATGAAACAGTGGACGATTTTAAACAAAAGCTGTTTCGGCGGACGCTATCGTTTGCGATAAAATGTTTAATTTAAAACCGTCTCCAGTCTTCCTTGTAGCTCAAAATTTGCTCTTTATTGTGATTTAAATTCTGTTATAAACATTTATTGTCCTCGGAAAATTTCAGTTCTTCATTCAGAATTAAACATAAAATAAAAATAATATACCAAGATTGTTATGATTTTATCATGATACGAGGTATTGTAAGTGACAATTCACCATAATAAGTCACAAAACTATAAATAATTCAAATAAATTACAGTCATTTCAGACAAAATTATTTTACTATCTACTATGTTTAACATAGAAACTATTATATCAATAAATAATTGAAAAAGTTTTGAATATCACACAAAAGCAAAAATAACCATTCAAACAAAATCCCCGTGTCACATATTGAAAACGCCGTAAACATAAGTTGCGTGACCATTCTTCTGCCCTTTTGTCACGAGACACTTTCTAAAGTAGAAACTGTTGCTTCAAAATATCACTTTATGGTAAAATAATGACTTGGTCGAGGAGTGAAATTTTACCATTTTACCATATTTGTTTTGCATTTCCCTGCCTTGTTTATTGATTTGTTACCTTATTTGTTGAATGAATTTATTATGCGAGGTAAAGACGTAAAGTGTGTGTTTTCAATATTGGAAGGGGATACAAAATATTGCGTGCCACATCTGTTTGTAAATATGGAAGCGTCTTGGTTATTTTATCATCTTAAGGTAAAGTTGTGGTTCCTGTTTTTAATATTCTTCTTCTTCATGCATATGTTAAACCATTTTGTCTTCGCATTTTGTGAAGTCTGAGTTCGTATATTATAGACTCAGAGTTGTGTTTTGTTAAATTCTATGACAAGATAAATAGCCTATTTTCACTTTTGTTAGTATAGCTTCTTATATACCCGGCTTCGCTTCCGTCAACTGGGTATCTATCTACCCACTACCTACAATAAACAAAACAAACAAACTCTTCAGCTTTATAATATTAGTATAGATTTTGATAAAATTCCTTCGCAAATGAACAAATTTGATTACCATAAAAAAGGGTTATAGTGAGTCAATATTAATAGCAAGGCATATGCTGTCGCAGACTTTTAAATTAAGAACTTATAAAGAGGAACAATTCCATCATACATGATATTTGCGTAACTTAAACCGTTTACGCAGCGCACGCAACGGAAGCTCTCAAAAAGGAATATTTTTGCCCGATTTTGCAACATTTTTCATTTATGCTCCTCTCCTATTAGTCGTAGCTTTATGTTATGTAGCCTATAACCTTCCTCGATTAATTAACTATTCAACACAAAAATAATTTTTCAATTCCAACCAGTAGTTCCTGAGATTAGTGCGTTCAAACAAACTCTTCAGCTTTATAATATTAATAATTAGTATAGATATGAATTTAGAACATTCTCCATAAATATTGCTATTCCAAATATCTTCCACATGTCCCAAAAGAATTAAACTAATTAAAGATCTGAAGTTTGATCAGTTTCAACATAAACAACAACCCTCATAGAAATTATGTTTGAGTCGGTCAAATCAATAACACTCCTCCAAGGCTATCCAAATAGAATATTTCTCCTAACAGTACCTATCGACTATTCTTATCTTTTAACTATTATATGTATTATTTAAACGTTAGTTAAACCAACCTGTGCAATAATGTTATCCATAAAACATGTATTTGTTAATATACATGTCCCAGCTATGCTAATATTGCATTAGATTGAATTATTGACTTGTTAGCCTAGATAATCTAGGCAAGATACGTACATAGCCTACGCAGGTGGTTTGACAAAACTTTTAATTAGATCGCTTTATCGTCAATCTTTTATTTGATACTAATAAATAATAAGCAACAGTAATTTGTACACTACTGATACATTACATTTACTGAGCATTGAACTGATACACCGACTGCCATGTCAGTTCCTGAAACACTTTTTTTATAAACCATGTTATTTAGCAATGAGTCATTTTATCCTATAATGTAATACATACGTATTAATATCGGTCAAAGTATTGTTTGGTAGATGAAAACAAAATAGGTCAATTGAAAAATGGTAAAACAAAAAACAAACGGTCTCCAAATTGTTTTACAAAACAAAATAAAGCCGTCTAACAGCCTCATTATTTTTGTACTCGATTAAATATTTTGATAGATACACAATCTCTTTTGGAATGGAAATAAATCGTAACAATTTTGACTGAAATAATTAGGCGTGGATAAAACGCTTCTTAAATATATTTTTAACCACAAACATTTATCAAAAAGACGTGATAAAGAACTGTGAACTTTATTTAATAAGCTTTAAGGTTCAGGTTCGGTTGGTTTACTTTGTGGGTTTAACGTGCGCTTACGCATTTGCATAAAAATTATGTTCATCAAGGAGGCTTGACCAATTCAAGAATGGGGTCGCCCGGAGAAATTTCGCCCACACATGTTTTATTTTTTGTTTGTATGTAATCGGATATTTGTACAAGTCGTCCTGTCCGTTTATCTGTTAAGAATTTATGTCATTCGCTTTCAAATTACACAGAGTACGGGCTTGTTTCTTGAAGATCGTGAGCTTAACAAAAATACCTTTTGTATTGTGACAGGCATCGTATCGTAAACTTTTTTTTGTATTTCAATGGACACATTTCATAAACGGTTTTTATAAATTAAGATATTCTTGTTTATGTTTATTATTATTTCGCAGATGTTTTTGTTTTACTGTTATTGCAGATAAGCGTCAAGTGGTTCTAATATATGTTCAATATGCCAAAGTGTCAGCTAACCCAGTTATGATTATTTGCATTGTGGTACACAGGTACGTATTATCTCCATTTCTGTGAATCGGACTTAAACTTTAAAATTATGAACATTTATGATTTTAAAATTAATCATTCTTCACTCATCTGTCTTGCCGGATAGTTGGAACACTTTTTGAAATCATGGTATATCTCTCAGTACAAAAAACAAAATATGTACTTTATTTTTTAAACTGGCCGGTACTTAGTTTTTTTATGTACAAATTTATGAAAAGTAAAAAATATTGTAAATGTGTAAACTAGTTATGAAAACTGTACAAGTGTTATTACGGTTGATTGATTAGGAAAATGTCACTCTGACGTTTGATGACAGCTGTCAATGTCTTTATATAGTTTTTCGCTCCCTTTTTCACTTTTGATGGCGTCTTCTGCTCGTTTATAATGGTGTCTGTAATAAAACTAATATTACCAAGATTTCCTTAAAGTTTCTGTCTTCGGATCCCCATAAACCTTAATAAAAAACATTAATAATAATAAATAATATTTCCAGATTATTAGCGATTTTTGCGGGCCTCTGTATTTTGGGACCTCTGTATTTTGGGACAACAATCCCACATAGGGGATAATTGCCTAATCCATGCAAATTACGTTTAGGCGTCCCCACCGAGAAATCCATCGCGCAAAACCTTTGATCGCATTTTGCCTGCCCATGCAATCGCATAGGGATATCGAGATACGGTCAACTTAGCGGTAGTTGGAATTCTTGAATTAGGAATTCTGTAATTCTTTCAATAGATTAATAAAATAGCATGCGATTCATCCGTGAAACTAGAGTAATTACAATCGGAGCAACTATACCCCTGAGCATCAATCCTGGTTTTAATCTAGTATCTACATGAAACCAAATACGGAAAATCCAAATCTTTATCTCCTGTTCAGTTGCACAAGACCTTCCTTCTCTAATCTAGAATATAATGTATGTCGTATGCTGACTTATTTTTCCCGTAAATTTAATTATTCAATTAAAAGTCATAAGTACAATAAAAATATAAGTAGGCTTACTCGTACATAGTATTTTCTTAGATCTAATTTCTCCCATCATACCCAACCCACGAATGACGGCATGCATAACGACATAATGATTTCTTCGTTGGAAACAAAGAAATTATAGTTCACCGTACCCCACTTGTCATAACAGGAATCAATAGGAATTGCGTAGTGAAAGAATCTTTCTAATAAGGATATTCGCTTTCATAAGTTTATTCCAGAATCATAACTATGAATGTTATGTTGTTTGTTTGAAATAAAGCATCTTCTATTTACTGAGTAAGCTGATCGGTTTCATGAAAAAAAATCCTTGTAATAAAAATAAAACTATCTTATTTATTAATGCTGCTTGCTTTCAACAGCTAGTTATATCTAATTAGCAATAGCCATAATAACAGAATTATATTACTAAATCTGGTTTAATAATTTTAGGTTTAAGCTGATTTAACATAACATTGCCATAATTAAGGCAATTTAATAATTAATAACTATTGGATAAAAATACTATCCTACCGAGCAGGAAAGACCACTAATGACCATTTAGCTACCATCAAAGATGGGTTCCACTTTAAAGAAAGGATTAGCATAGATACATGGCATTCACATTGGGGCAGTTAATCGTTGATGCTGAATGAAATTTCAATTCCGATTTTTTAGTCCATTTCCAAAAGGCATTAAATGGGTACATTTAATAAAATACCTACTATCAGTAATATATATCCACCCAGAAGCAATAAATGTTTTGTTCACATGATGAAATTACAATGATATTACGATGGAAATCATGATAGATATTGTATTTCTTTTGGAAAATATTATGAGCTAGCTTTAGCCAGGCGGTGCCGCGTTCGTGGACGTCGCAAATTATACTAATTATATCTTACTACCTAGATAAAAACACCTCTGTACAATCAAAGAACATCTTTTGAACACATGTATGCCAAGTTTCATCCAAATCCGTTCACCCATAGAGGCAATGATTGTACTTTCAATCAGATTAACAAATATCCAAGTGTCGTAATTTTGAATATTTGTTGCGCATTATTATAGTTAGAATTCTCACGTACTTTTGCGGTCTGCTATTAGGTAAATTCTCTTTTCTACAATTAAATAAAGTTGATTAAAGATGATGACCTGGTTAAGGTTGCGGAAATGCGCTGGATGCGAGACGCACGTGATCGGTCAATGTGGCGACGCCTGGGGGCGGCCTATGTCCAGCTGTGGACGTCTTTCAGCTGAAATGTTGATGAAGATGATTAACGCTTCGATTACAGGTTCCGAGTGGTCGTGGGTAAAAAATAATACGAAAGATTTAGACTATTTTTATCGTTCATTAGAATCCAGACATAGAACACAACGTAATTAAAATAATTAGCAAATCTTATAACGATATTAAGAATAAGACAATTATTCTATAGACAGACTCCCTTTCACAGACATTCGAATTAAAACAGATTAATTAATAAAAAGCGAAAAGTAAACTTTTCGACGCAAATAACAGTAGGTTTTTCTTAAAGAAGAGACAGATCTTGATTCAATTAGAACTTGGAGACAAAACACAAAGCAGCAGCTGGGGCCATAGATTAGGTATCTACCTAGTAGTGCCTATTCGTTGAATATTAGTGCCTACCTGCTCCTTTTTAGAAGCTAACTGTAAAAGGGGAAGAGCAAGTGTAAAAAGTATCGATGTGTTGTAAGCACAGACATAAATCTAACTAGATAACGCAAGTCCCTCCATCTGTATGAAAATCATGCTTGCCACTTTTTCAGGCACAATTTAAAAACATATTTACTTGCGATAGAAAGAAAACATTTGCAATGCTTCGGCCAACTTATTATTATTATTAACTATAGTCTTTACAGCTCAATATGACATAATTAGGCATTTTTCTAGATTTCCGGTGACGATAATGCTAAATGAAAAGCTCAAACTACAATCAGTGATCGTAATTTTACTCCGTTTTTTTGTCACGCGAAGTACATACAATGGCCTTATCTAGTTAGAATTATATCTGTGGTTGTAAGAGTAATTGTCTTATGCAGGTATAAATAATAGGGGTTAAAGTATGAAATTGCCGATTTATTGTAATAGGTACTTCGAATTGACATAGAACCTTAAGGGTTTGAGATTTTTGAGTGAAACTTTTTTCACATGGTGCCTATGAAGTTCTTCTTTTAAAAAATGTGCAACATTCGATTATCGACTTTCAGTTGTTTTTTTTTTGTATTCAGAAATTAGACAAGTAAGATGGATACTTCGAAAATTAGAGTAATTTTTGAAAACGAGTTCCGACGCGAAACTAACGCGGCAGAAACAGCTCGCAATATCAATTTTGCGTTTGGAGAGGGGACTGCTAATGAACGCACCGTGCGATTTTGGTTTAAAGGCTTTCGTGATGGAAACTTTGATTTGAAGAACGAACCACGTGGAAGACCGCCCACACTGGTGAATAACAATGAATTGAAAGAGATGGTGGAAGCCGATCCGAGCCAAACTACCCAGAAATTAGCGGCATGGTTTAACGTTACCTTACCAATAATATTGACTCATTTGCTTCAAATCAATAAAATGAAAAAATATGAAAATAGGTGCCTCATAATTTTACTGATCTGCAGAAAGAAACACGTGTTGATACTTGTGTTGCCTTGTTGAATCAATACAGAAATGAAGGAATATTGGATCGAATTGTGACATGTGATGATAACTGGATTCTTTACGATAAACTTAAGCGATAAATGCAATGGCTGATACGGGGCGCACGGTTAGCGCAGTGGTTGAGCGATTAACGGCTGCGCTGTGTGTCGCGGGTTCGATTCCCGCACGGAACTAATATTTGTATGACCTACTGATAGTTGTTCCGGCTCTGGGTGTTGTGTACGTGAGTTTATATGTTTGTAAACGCACCCACGATGCAAAGGCATAAATGACCTTCCTATTAGATGGCAGCAATGTATAGATAATAATGGTAATTATTTTAATTAAATAAATATGTTAAGTTATAAAAAAAACCTAATTTCTACTTTTCAGTAATGTATAGATAATAATGGTAATTATTTTAATTAAATAAATATGTTAAGTTATAAAAAAAACCTAATTTCTATTTTTCAGTACAATTCGGCAATTTAATAGTTTAACTCCTTATATCACCGCAGTTTGTGAACCGACAATTACGTGACACGTTTCCTGCCTTTTAAGCTAGGAACATTTTTATTTTTAACTATGTAAAAATATGGAATGCGATATTTTTTTTTTGTATGGTAATGTCGATATATTAAGAGAAACATATCGAACTTATCAAATAAAAAATGGCCATACATCAACATTTTTGTGCAAACTTATTTGCAGTAAGTAGTAGGTTTTAACAGCTAACATTGGGTTATTGCTCAATTCTAACACCTACTTAGGCGAAATTCCAATATTGTCGTGAACGCTAACCTTGACTCAATAAGAAAGGGTCAAAAGCCACTTCACGACAAAAGCACATTGGCAGACCGCGTTCCTGGAATTTTGCGTGGTCGCCACAATCATACCAATACATACTTCTTTAAAATCAAATTACGAGCAAGTTCTTTAGAACCTTGGTAAATAACCTAAGTAACCTAAGCAAGGTGCTAATTATGATAATATATGGTACCTACTTCATAATAATCTGAATAGAAACTTATTATTGATTTTCTTATTGTTCAAAAGTGCCGCTTTTTGGCCCAGTTGAATAAATATATTTGACTTTGACTTTGACTTTGATTACACGAGAATTAAAACGGTTTGTGTTGGGTCAGTCTGGAGGAACTGATGCGGTTACTATATTCTTTCGGCGATAGAAAGATGGACTATAGCTGAGAGACTATATGCATATTTCTATCCTTGAAAAAATGCACGGTGCCTGGATATACTTCGAGAGCCCCGAGAGCGAAGTCAATGATGTAAGATGAACGAATATTGTAGATAAAGATACACAAAAGGTAATTAATCAAAACAATAAAACAATACCACTGTGTTGCAAATATTCTACCTATTCACATTTCTGCGTATCTAATCATTGCATTTAGTAGACAATCGTGTCGTAAAGTACGAAGACATCAATTATTCAACGACGATTCATTTCGAGATGCTCCTTTTGAGTTTGCATCGCTCGCATCCATTGAATCATAAGGTATTCTGCAATTAGTACCGTGTAATTAGAAATTGAACAGCATAAAATCATACTCATATATTTGAATACGTTATTTATAGGTTGTAGAATTTATCAATAATTTGTTATTCTCGATTTATATTCATTCGGAAATGTTTTAGTACCCAATTAAATCTTATTGATTTGTCTATATAGCATTGTTTAGTTTCCTTTCGTTTGATTTGAGTGTAGGATGATTAACGCCTGATGTTGTGAAGGCTTCAAAGTCAAAGTCAAAGTCAAATATATTTATTCAACTGGGCCAAAAAGCGGCACTTTTGAACGTCAGAATTAAAAGTAACAAATCATAAAATAAAAATTGATTCTACCTATCTATTTCTTCTTTCAAAACTTCCAAATGAATGCACCTGTCATGGCGCCTGTATCTTCAAAATACCCATGCCATATAAGTACCCTATAAAACTGATTAAATGATGCCCCAACAATGAAATTATGGTGAATAAATGCATAATTCAATTCACTGCTCATCAGCCAGACGTTTTTAATAACCCCGGTCCGGTGACACCGATCACCAAGTTAACAAATTGTAAATCGAATCGTTTGCTAAACTTGTTTCAGGGCTTGTCCGTTGAATACTCCGTTGACAGTTGTTCGATAATTGAACTGGGGACAATTAGCCAACGAGTGGTTAATATCCGTGGTGCTGTCACTACACGATTGGGTCCCTTGGCAATGGACTCTCAACAATGTCGAGTGTTAATCGATTCCCCGTTCGAGATGAAAGTGACAAGAGATTTTGGACTGTCACTGGACTTTTAGATGGGTGAAGTGGGCATTTTTTTTTGTAGGTTTTATTTGATGGCAACTGGCAGTTCCATCAATGTATTTTTCTTTTATTTGTACGAGAAGCTTTTTGGTGAAAAGCAGAACAACCAGTAGAACGCGTGTCTTATTAACAAAAACTACTGTAACGATAATAATTTATAACACTATCGAGCTTCAAAATATTTTCTTAAATCATTTTCATTCCAGACTCTCTTTTTTCTACCAGCCTACCTTATCTATTTAAGCTAAAACAATAGACCGTTAAGCCGACTATTTCATAATCCAGGTCAGAATTTAAAAGTTTCCACTGAGAATCTTAAAGCATTATTTCTGCACGAATAAAGACTTCTTCAACGTTAACAAAAAAGTAATAAGGACTTATCTAAAAGTTTTAACTTGAGCAATTTTTCATAACTTCATGGCAGACCAGTGACCTACTAGAAAGTCTCACGTAACAGACATTTGTAAAAAACCCCTTTTTTTAGGGAATCTACTCTTTTTGTAGAACCTCTTTATTTTATTGGCTTGCTGACGTTCTATTTTTTCAGCCATTCAACGAACGTTCCCTTTTACCCCGTTTTAGGTCTGCTATAAGTTTTTATAAAGGTACTTATCTGTGAGTATATTTTTAGCTTCAACGTTTAATTACTTTTATTTAAACTTCAGTCTTTCGGGATAAAACTCGGCACGAATGCGTTAAAAGTATTCTCATTTAAAATATTTTAAATTACTGCAAAATCATGGCTCATTATTAAACAATGTAGCGAAAATTCCTTACCACCTAGAACCTGATTTGGTTTACTAATAGAATTGCTGAGTAATTTCAATTGAATTTAACATTGATAATATTTTCTTTAAATTCATTGATTAAAACTCATTGGTGGAATTCACAATACTTTACTGTGGAAAGAAAAGTATTTCAAAAATAGTTATCTTTTAAAATGATAGTCTAAAGGACGTAAGTAAAAAGTTAGTGTGATAAACCCAAGTTGTTGGCTACTTCGTTACAGATAATTTACTTACAAACGCCCACACAAACTAAGGCAAAACCAAAAGGTTCGCTAAACCTCCTTACCAAACGCAACGTTAAAACCTAAAAAGTTAAAACTTCCCAGTTAAACATACGCTGGCATGTACGGAGCGTTACGTGAACAATGAATACTCCTCTTTTTCTGTACGCCTGGTGAATGCCGTCGAGTTGCGAAAAAATACAAACAATAAAAGACCAGCGGAGGATACGAGAGACGAGTTTTCGCCGCCCTTGCCATAAAATTAAATGGGTAGAGGGCTTTTTGTGGAACGGCTCGCGAACGCGACTTCGGTCGTGAGTTCGGAAAAACGCGTCGGGTTAAAACTCCTCCGAGGGTTGGCTCGCGTTTCGGAGGTTTGGCCGAGTAAGGACATAAGTGTCGTCGTCGCTTGTTGTGGTTTGGCACGATTCGCTGTTACGTAAGTATGTGTGAACAAACTCGAATCGTGATGCTTTGCGTTCTTCTTTCATTGACGCACAATGTCGGTAAACTTATTATGCGAGCGAGCGAGTCGTTATAAGCTTCAATTCATCGAGTAGGTAAATACTCAGATTTTCATAAAGTGTGAATTCAAAATACAGTCACCGGATTGTATTTTATGATTATTGCCTTTGCTACTTCTTCTTCGTATCGCTGCCACAAGAGTTTTAGGTCGGAAAAATCTAAATTACTGAGATTTTTCCGACCTAAAACTCTACCATTTTCACGGCAGCGCTTAGGTCACTTTGGCTGCATATTACTTGCTACTTTTAAGTTGATATAAAATTAAATATGTATATGGGACAGAGTTTCATAATTGACCACCCTACTAAGCTACCATCATCATCATCATTTCAGCTGAAAGACGTCCACTGCTGGACATAGGCCTTACCCAAGCGTCGCCACACTGATCGGTCCGCTTTAGTGCCGTAAAACGGTAACTTTCTGAAGTCTCCTTAGTAACGGCTAGGTTAAAAGATTTGAAAAAAAAAATATATTTATTATTGTTTCATGCACATTATTTTTTAAACATGGGTTTTTCATATAACAAATAGTTTTGCTATAAAAAAATTTCATGTTTGTTTCATACCAAAACGACTTGAATGTTTAAAAATATTTTACAAAGAAACTTTAATGGCTAGAATTTCTTCATAACTGAAATAGCATATGTAAATCAAACAATATTTTGTAAACAAAACTGTTCAAAGGGAGGTTCAATATTGATATTTTGGCTCCGAGCGGGCGCACGGTTAGTACTGCGTTAACATTGAGGCGTATATATCGCTTTAAATAGATCCGGAATATGCCCAATTTCACCAACCAAATTCCAACCGGAATGTAAGCTAATTTTGATACCATCCAACAAGCAATCCCTACTAATTTTAAACCCATTTTGCTTTCGAAAGTAGACAGACGGGTGGCCAAAATTATCTGTTGTTCCGTGACTTATCGAAGTAAACATCGATTAGCAAGATAGCAAGCCGGCTAAGTAAATTACACGTTGTAAGACCACCTGCAGGGATGTCGGCAATAAACGCATGTAATCATATGTCTGGAGTTCTGGACTTGATTCCCTTGGCAAACATTCGGTGCGTGTGCTTCGGTTTTCCCCTTTATTGTGATTTTTCCCTCTTTTATGTGTTCTTAACAAATCTGAACGCCGGATATCGCCTTATAAACAAATGTTTTAATCAGAAATGTCTATAAGCCTATGTCTATATATCCAACAAAACAGACCCTAGAGGCCACCAACACAATCCAAACTTATAATAAATATATTTTATTGGTGATTTCTAGAAGTGGTTTTTTATCCATATTGGTCAATGAATATCATTTATTGATTTGGTTTTCAGTGTAACATGTGTGTGTTAGAATTTGATGTATGTGTGACGTCATTAAATCATGAATTTTCGTTTTCCAAGTCACAATGGTTTGCTACATAATGCATACCTGTCATACTTATTGAGCACCTACTGACAAATGTCGAAGTACCTATCTAAAATTATTATTGTGTTGTCAACTACCTACAAATGTAAAAGAGTACCCATCTAAGCAAATATTTTTGTGTGTACAAGAAATAGCTCTAAACTTATATTAAGCCACATTGATGATATTCCTATAAATTATTACGTAATTTGTAATGATAATTGTGATGTATCCTGGATTTTATATTGCTATATTAATATTATAAGTCCTTTGAAACAATTAGTAAAATACTTTCTGTTAGTATCAATATTCTTTCGAATATTGATTAAGCATGACTAAACAGGCAATATTAAATTCCTTAATTGTCTCGGCACGTTTAAAAATGGTTTCATTACAATTGATAATGGATTATTGATCTAATTATGAGATTATTTTAAGCAGAATAGAAAATGGCGGGATACCGCGCCATTTTCTCATATTGTACGTATTGAGACACAGATAGACCTGAGATTATAAAATATTGTGTAATGGACAAGCCGACTTACTTTTTTTTATGAACTAAAAGCCAGTACAGGACAGATATATTATTATCAATACTTGGTGTAAGATCGACTACACAAGGCTAACGTAAGTTATTTGATATTATAACTTTATTATTGCTAATGGTTGTGTTGAAACTGTATCTATATCATATTATGGCCTGTATTCCTAATATGTTATATTGATTTAAGGGCTAGTCTATGTCCTTTGCCTTATCCTTGTTATTTTGATTCTATAATATTGTAAATACTTTATGTGGTTGTAAAAGATATCGATAAATACTATGAAAGAGCTTCCGTGGGTTTTGTTGCCCTTCTTCCCCACGAGATTAGCGAACGGGCGGTAAGCTCAATGAGCCTTCTAAATATGAATTAATTGACAAGCCTTACTTAAATAAATACCTAGTCTTGTATTTCTGTGCTTTTATTCATAAAACCCTTTCCTTACACACCACATACATTGGAACTCTGATACACAGTAAATAACCAACAACCATCTTGACATTCAAAGCTTGCTACCTTGGTAGATACCAATACTTTTATATAGAATTCCATTCATCATTCTAACATGTGCAACATTTTAGTTCAATGTTTTCAGTCTTTCATACTAAACTCTCTAGAAACTATTCATACTTCAGATAAGATTACCTTAAGTAATTAATTGTATTACTAGTATGTTAGAGTCTCGGGATTTTGATAACATATTTATCCGTAACATTATTATCTTATGAAGTGTTTGGAATTTATATACTTACCGGTCGATCTATTAATGAAAATACTAAACTTATATCTAGGAAAACTCATCAAACCAGGCTTTACGTAGTCTAGGAAATATATAATGCCATTTAAAAGGATTCCTACCTTCTAAAAGCATTTAGTTCACTTCGCATTTATTTTAGCATCACTTGAGAAAATAATTTCAAACTGACTCGTAAAAACTAAACTGCTATAGTAGTTCAGTTTTAAAGTATAGCTTCTAGCAAATAAATTAAAGTACCAATAACGCCCACAAAATTAATTTTCAAGCTTATTTCATTCGAAATAAACTTCAAAAAACAGTGAACTTGAATATTTAAAGGTTTATTATTGAAAGCGTAAGTTTACGCAGAAATTATGGCACTTTGAACGCATTAACATTCCGTTTAGACCACCTGGGAGTGCGGTCTGAGATCTGCAATTACCGAGACCTTGTCGATGACTTAGCTTCGGACACACTGTTTATTTGTTTCACGAACTTTGACTTACTTTATTTATTTCAAACTTATCACTGAAATCTTTACAGGATTACACCCAATACAATAAATGCGCTTATCTTAAGTTACTTCACATCCGTAACTACAGTAAACCTAATTTATTACATAATAGTAGATATCTAAACTTATATTAACTAGTTTAAATAACAATTTTTATTGATAACTAATTTTAAACAATGCACTCCTTGTGAATTCACCCAGAGTACAGCAGAATACGTCTGTCTTAATAGCCACAGGGTTAAGCGCGTTAAGAGCGGAGTGCACGCGTCAGCGGCGCCTGATCTTGATGCATAGTCTATATAGTCATTTGTCTAGGCTGTAAGTAACTGCAATACTATTGAAACATAGCGAGTAGCTTTTCATAGACTAACTTTTATTTTCTTTTAAGTCTTAATAGACAATATATAGTTAACGCTAGGTTCTAATAAAATAACCATAGGCTGACTTTAGACGGAGTATTTTGATTCTAATACTAATACCACGACTAAACAAAATAATCCAAAAATTCTACACCTACAGTTTACAATGCCCAATTTTCTCATCAACTCAATAAGTTAAAATTCTAGTAAGTATATCAGCTGGCATTTAAATGACGTAGTGTAATGATCAACTCGAAATCTGTAGAAATACTAATGTTATGTTTATGAATTAAGAATTTGAAGTTGTCAACTAGTCAAACTCTATTTTAGCCGGAAAATCTGTCAAACTTTTGACACCTTCTTAATTAAAATTCTAAATTCGGAAAAAGGAAAATGGCTTTAAGAGTTACGAGTTTAACCACAAAATTTTGAAAAAAAATAGATAATTCATTTCCTCATGAGAGAAGAGAATAGGATTAATAGGATAGAAAATAAAATGAAATGCTCTCATTTTATGGTAAATAGTTATAATTATGTATCTCCTAACATTATTATGGCGAAAATTTCAGCTTCAAAACAATCAAGGTCATCATCGTCAAGCCAAAAGGAATATAAACCGAAAAGTTATGTCATAATTAGGTCTCTTCAAATCGGCATCCTTTATAGATCAGCATCGAATCCTATCTTATTAGTACCAACATTTGAACTACCTATCTAGTTCCTCCAAAATTTTTTCAATTCAAATTTTCGTTCCGAATCCGCGTTTGTAAGTTCAACTTTGGTGCTACGCGGCGCTATCGAGTCACGTTTAGTCCCCATCGTTCCGCATTGAGACAAACATTTGTTCCTAGTCTGGATGTTGGTGAATTTGATTTGTGTATGTAATGATGCTGTTTGGCGTTCTGTTCAGGTTAGAGCGTATGGAGAAATTGTAGATGGAAGTAGGTTTTACCACATTTACGGGGAAAACGACTTTAAAGTTATGAGAATATGGTTAGGTTCAAAGTATTGCATTCTGTCTTTCTTGTCTTAACTTTTTTTTTATTTACTGGCAATAGTAGTTGAAGATCTTAGAGTCAAACTAGTTCTAAAATTTGATGCTTACACACATTTTTATGAAGGAGTTCAAGAATGCAACCTTTCAGGCGAAATTTACACCTTTCTTGCTGTTGTTAAACTCTTCTTTGAAGTCACGAAACTTGGACATCAATATTCTTAGGGCTGAAATTGTGATAATAGTGTTGAAAAAATTCAATATGTACCTATGTGTGTCAAAACAGTGTGCATGGCTTGATCGTCAATCAAACTAGTGTAGGTAGTACTTACTGTCGTGCACCTACTCGTAAAAGCGTTCGGTGTGCTTTTTACGCACGCAGGTAAGAATGTGTCTTGACAAAAAGCCGAATAAAAATACTACAAAGTAAAAAATAACTTCTTTTTCGGATCTCGGTGTTCCTGTTTTCTTTTCTTCGTTTTTTGACACCGACTTCCAAAATAGAAGTAATTTTTCACTTTGTAGTGAATTTATTTGGAAGTCAGTTGTATTTTTTGATATAAAAGTTTTTATTTTTCACTTTTTAATTGTGGTAACCAATAGGCAAGTTCTATAGTGAGGTACCTATAATGCCAGAAAAGATTACCCGAGTATCATGAAACTTGAATATAACCGGTGAAATTAGAGCGTACCAAGGTACCCCTTTAGAACGTACTGGCGTGATGTTATGTTATGAAATCATCATCAGCCTTTTAAATAACCCACCGTTGGGACACAGGCCTCCTCTCTGTGAAAGAGGGAATGGGCCGTAATCTACCACGCGAGCCCAGTGCAGGTTGGTGGATGTCACATGTCTTCGAATATTTGGTTCTAGGACATGCCGGTTTCCTCTCGATGTTTTCCTTCACCGTTTTTTGGGCAGTGGTGATAAAATAATTTATACAAAGTAAAGCGCCTGCCTGGGTTCGGACCCACGACCTACGACACGTAAGTCGGGGCCGTTACCACTGGGCCACTACTGCTCCTGTTATGAAATGGTATAAATAATAAACAGACATGCTATTGCAGCAATATCGAGAGATTTGCTGTCATTTATTGAAGACTTCTCAAAGTCAAAGTCAATATATTTATTCAACTGGGCCAAAAAGCGGCACTTTTGAACGTCAGAATTAAAAGTAACAAATCATAAAATAAAAATTGATTCTACCGTGCATTCGGAAAAGTAGCTTGTTATGGAGAAGAATGCACAAGAAACTCCATACTTACTCTTTTACAAAAATAAAAAGAAAAAAGTGTTTTACAATATTTACATAAGTACTCGTACATACATTAATAAATTCATATATGTGAGGACGATGCACCCAGAATAGCACTATACACTATACTACGTACAGGTATAAAGTATTAAAAGCATTAACAGGTAAATTTATTAATTTGATAAATAGGAACATGGTTCTCACATACTTACAAATATTGCAAACATAGGTAAAATACCTAATTCAACACCAACGGAACAGTGTGTGAGTCAAATCCTTAAAAAAAAAAGCAATAACTATGAATAGGAATATATATTAACAAATTTGATTTTGTCCACGCTAAAGATTGTCCTATGGAGCAGGACCAGTTTCTGTTGTACAAGTATATCTCCGAAGTTCATTATCAGATCTTCACCAAATTTAAATGGGACCAATTTGTAAACATATAAAAAAACCATCCACTCAAAAGAATTTTCAAAATCGGTTTACGATATAGATGGAGGAATCGGTAAACTAACACAAAAACAAACATAAAGTCGAACATAGAACCTCCTGCTTTTTGGAAAGTCGGTTAAAAATGAATCATACCCATGGTACTTTCTCATGAAACCTACGTTTAAATTACCATACGGTTGTTAATATTCTTGCTTAGACATAGATAATTTTTATTACTTACCACTCTTGCCATCCATGTGTATCAAGAGTCCAAGACGGACAGGTTTCTTCGTGTTTCTTTTTACCAACTAATGCAATCCTAAGTTAGACTTGGACACGCTTTTACAAGTAAAAAGTCGTGCGTTTCTACCAGGATGGTATCCTCATTTAAATTATGAGTAATAGGTAGTTATGACTGTGGGAAATAATTTTATACCGAAGTATATTGAGTTATTATGTTATTTAGTAGTTAAGAGGTTTTCCTGACTCTTTGGCTTCTACAGTAGCGATTATTTTAATGAACGCCCAGTGTATCCTCAGGTAGTGATTAGTCCATTGTATCTCATAACATCGCGCCTGTTTTCCTGAAAAGTTAGGCATAAGTTAAACTAAAGCAGGTCCGTCTAGGTCCTTTTACAGGTTATGGGCCGTCCAAGAAATAAAGGAAAATTATTATTATTTATTAATATTTTTCAGTGGCCAACAAATCGCCAATGCTAACTACAGAAAATGGTTTGTAAAGTATAGAAGATCTGTAAGTATTTTTACAATTATAAAGAGACGGAGTTTTTAAATAAACCGAGGAAAGATTCTAACTACTCCCACTAAACATCATACAGGTCTATGCGCCTCCCAATCATCACAGGATGATATTGACGGCATTTATGGCCAGTTAAAGACAGCAATCGGTATTATCTCCAGACGAGAATTAAAGATCTGTTGTATATCTCCAGAGTTCTTCATCAGATCTAGATAAAAACTAAATAAAACCACACTAGAAGCACCAGCTTTCAAAAACAAGAATCATCAAAATCGGTTTGCCAAGTAAACAGTTTTGAGGTAACACACACAAAAAAATACAGACGAATTGAGAACCTTCTCCTTTTTGAATTCGGTCAAAAATAGAGGGTTAAAAACCTAGAGGCCAAAGCCATTTGCTCCGACCCCCGAACGGTGGTCGGATCAACTGGAGATAGCGATCAGCGCCGCACTCCACCAGGCAGCTAATCGTAACAGATGGAGGGAAGCCACTGACAGTCTGAAACGGAGTCACGATTCTCAGAGGGAGAGCGATTAGGAAGAGAAGAAGAGGTATTCTTACTCAGGGAAGGAAAAGATTTTTCCATTAGTAGAATGTTGAGTGCATAGACCTGTTCACTCTTTCTGAATTTAAGAATCTACATATTGCATGGTTTCATACTTCGAAATCCGATTTCCCTTGCGATTACTATGAATAACGAAGTTTTGAGATTTCAGAATGATAAAAGCGTCGTTGTTAAAAGGAAATCCCAAATACATTTTCGTCTGACCTGGAAATCGAACGACGCTGCTTCCATCATGATATCCCGATTTTTCGATTTTTTTTACGACACCAAATATTGGCAGTAAGAGTCTATATTCTTACTGCCACAGGAATTATCGAATTAATATGAGTTCTGGCACTCATAAGTGCTTCTAAAGAGGAGCCAGTAGATGTTTAGTATAGATTCTCTATGCAAACCACAAAGTTGTAACAATATGCATAACTCCAGTTTCCTCTCAAGTGGTAGAATAATTAAAGAAGAAAAGAAGAAAGAAAGAAAAAGTGTTTATTTGCCACAAAAACGACACATATTTTTTTTTATTTATCCTTAAATTAAACCCTTAACCCTTACGTATGCCAATATTTAAGGCATAATAGCTGCAATAAAAGTGCCCAGTCTTGATTTCAACTGCCTAGCTATCACGGTTCACGATATACAGCTTGGTTACAGACGGACAGACAGTCAGGCGGGTATCCTTTGGGTACGGAACCCTAAAAAGTAGTAGTCTGCGGTTACGGTTTATTTATAATGATCAAATTAAATGAACCGTCCAGATTCTAACGATTTACTTTTGGCATAGCAGGTAGGTATAAATAGTGTAACGTAAGCTACGTTGAGAGCAATTTAAACTACCTTTACACAATCAACAGTTTTCGCCAGCAAATTTAATACAAGCACGAACACTAATTTTAATCTGTAACTAGGTATTTATTAGTCGAAGTAAATGTCGTAAAACACTGTTAATGTTCCCACTACGTCAATAGCCCAACACTTGGGAGTAAGGTTGTGTGTACACTGGGATATGCCGACACCTGAGAATGAATTTTGTATGCACTTTAAAGTTAGCCCGCAAGAGGCTTTCAACATGATCAGGTCTACAGGAATGTTCTAGATAGAGCAGAGAGAGGAGTCCAATATAGATTTATACTTTCAAGCTATGTTGAGAGCAAATTGCCTGCCAGAACAGAATGCCCAAGGTTTGCGATATTTTGGCCTTAAATGAATAGAGGTCTAGTAATGAAAGGTATCGGTGATAGAACCGCTAAGCCAGTGGTTGAATAGAAACTTATTTTCTCGATGTCTTTCTTCGTAAGACCTTACACTGTTTGCATACGAAGTGTACTCTTTCGCTGCAGGCATTACAATGCCTTTAGTGCGAGCAAGCTTTTCCTACGCTTCTTACAATGTAGTAACCTACTCGTAAATACATGCAGTTCATAGAAAATCCAAGAATGTGGCTGTGTCACTTGCTCGTTGCATTGTTCCTAGAAATTATGCATAGGTGCTTAAAGCGAAGGGCTTAACCGGTTTGCATCTTTACGAGGTTTTATCTAGAATTGTTTTCAATTAAACATTTATACGTAAGTGTTTAACGTTATGTGATTTTATTCCAGAAAATCATTTATTAAAGCGTTTAATACTCATTAAGATCGAGCTAGGAGAATTGTATTTCAAACTGACTTTTACTATTCTCAGTGTGCAACCGGTTCAAAGCTTGAGTCCTGTAAGTATTTAAAACAACGACCATTGCACTGAGTTTTGTAAAACGTGTGCCAACACTGTGACGAGGCACAATACTATTTGCACGTAGCTGGAAAACCAACATTACACTGTTCCACCAGTATTACAGACATTGGCATCGTAAAATAAGTTAAGGGCGATTTTAAGTGGCAATCTCCGATCAGTTGAATGTGTTCTTAGCATAAACTTAAAGATGTGCACACATTTGCCGAATATTGACTTAGTTTTATACCTCGGTTAAACTTTAATAGTAGTTTATGCAATGGTCATATAATGGTGGTTATTAAAACACGAGCGTGGGTTTATCACATGAGGCGAAGCCGAATGTGATAATAATAACACGCTAGTGTTTTAATACCCAATTATATGCCGTTGCATACACTATTTTATCTTCACTCATACATTTGGAATAAAACAAAAAGTGGAAACGAAAAAAAATATGTGATAAGGCGGGCAATTCAAATTCTCATCAGCGCGCGCCTCCATAGACATGACACTACTATTCGACAGTTAATCAAGGAGCCCATAAGCGCCAGTAAATTTAAAAAGTTATTTTATGATGCAGTTGTTTGAAAATCGAAGGAAAATGCTCCACTGTAATGGTTGTTTTTTTTTTAAATTTTACCTATCCACGGATAGTGCACGTGTTTATAGAATATTTTTTTAATTTATAATTGGAACATTACGTTGTGAGTGTAAATAAACGGCTTTTCATGTTCAGTAGTTTGTAAAATAAAAAAAGGCAATATGTAGTTTTAGAAAGTGCGTGTTGCCAGTGATCAACTTTGGGACCGAGACGTGGTCGCTTGCAATTGGCCTTATCAGGAAGCTTAAAGTCACCCAAAGGGCAATGCAGTGGGCATTGCTCGGAGTTTCCTTGCGTGATCGCATCAGAAATGAGGAGATCCGCCGGAGAATCAAAGTTACCGGCATAGCCCGAAAAATTGCGAAACTTAAATAGCAGTGGGCAGGGCACATTGCTCGCAGAACGGATGGCCGATGGGGCTGAAAAGTTCTGGAATGGCGACTGCGAACCGGAAGACGATGCGTTGGAAGGCCTCCCACTAGGTGGACTGATGACCTGGTTAAGGTTGCGGGAAGGCGCTGGATGCGATACGCGCGGGATCCCTTTGGAGATCTATGTCCAGCAGCGGACATCTTTCGGCTGAAATTATGGTGATGATTATGTAGTTAAAGGGAGATTAAGTAGAAACCAATAAAAAAGCCCATAAGCAAAAAAAAAGAGAAAAGCGTTTTACAAAGGCCTATTAGGTATGTACCGTATCACGCATCATAATATTTCTGGGATAAAAAGGAGCTTATGACACTCACCCTCAATTTCTAAATTAAGTCTTTGAAGTAACAAATATAAAATTGTATATTCTAAAGAGAAAAAGCAAGCCTGTATACAAATACAAAGGATAGAGGGAAAAGGGCTTATTGTGCATGAAACATTTTTCCACATCGATGTCAATGGGAAATGTGCCCAGACGCTGGTAGCTTTACCACGTTTGATGGCAATGCTGATTCTCTGGCCGAAGACTTTTTTAATGCCTTTTGCCACAACTTGAACGACGATGGCAGGATCGTATCCGCAAATCGGAGTTTCAGAGGGAGATCGAGAGGATCTATGGGCAGTTGTACACGTCAATCAGTAAACCCGTTACGAATCTAGCAAACGACCCAAGAGAATTGACCCATTGACCCGACACTATATCGTAGACATCCCGGGCGTTAGCCTGTACGAGATTAGAATGCCCCTGAAACGACAAGGTGCCAGATGATGACGGAATTACGGCCGAACTCCTGAAGGTGGGTGGAAAACCGGTAATAAAGACCGAAGCCGTTTGATTCCGTCATACTTGAAGGGAAAACACAATACACACGGGCATGGTGCAGGGGTGTACTCTTCCCCCCGGTGGATTCCCACATTGTCGAGGCGGGGTTGCTCAGTAGCCGTGGTTTGGTCACTCACGGTGAAGCGAAGAGGAACCCGAGGATGGGCCACTCGTCCGGGTATTTTTCCGATAAGCCGATGACGCAGCGGCAAACATGTAGGTTGCGGTGCCATTTGGGCGACTTCGCAACTGAGGCGGGCCGCGATGTCGTATGGGGCCTCCCATACCTATACGATATCGCGACTGAGGGTTGGAGGCCGTGGCGGGAGAGTAGTGCCGGTATTGCGGTGCGCCGCTCTCCCTAACTTTCGCGGCCTGGACGGGGTCGCCTCCGTCTGATGGTGGACGCGGTGGGGCCGTAGGGGAGAAGGAGTGTTGGTATAGCATTGGCCGCTCTTCCTATCCCCTGCGGCGGAAAAATGGTAGGTGACGGAGCCATTGACCTTGACCCGTCACAAAGGGACCAAGGGTGCCATACACGGAGTCGTCTGGCACCCATGTGCTGGTTTGGTCCCTGGGGTAGTTACGGCGTACAGTGTGTTCTGGTCCGGTGACGGACAGCCGCGGTGGGTTTGCGGTGAGTGCTAACGCGTGCCCGCGTTCCCACCATAAGCGGCACAGGAGGACACCGTGGAGTTTTAGTGGAATGAAGTACCGAATAACTGCAATATCTTCCCGTCGTAGTAACTGCACTACGAAGGGAGAAATGCATTTCTTCACGCAAAAAAATAAAAATAAAAAAGGGTTTGACACGTTCTTAACTCCAAATACACAATTCAGCCGGCCCTCAGATTTCTTATTAGTGAAAAAAAATTCATAATCGGATGAACTAACCTCGTTAGCATATCAGTTGGATTTCATAGACAACATCAAATAATAAAGTCAGATAAACCATTTAATCCCATACGCATCATCTACTTAACAAAAAAATATCAAAATGATACCTCTCCATAAAATTTATAGCAGCTACAAATTGCCTATTCGCAATTCATATCCGTCCGGCTATTCAAACGAACCCGTGCTGGTGGTCTGTCGGTGTGAAAATAAAAAGTTAATTACAGTGCACATACCACACTCAGGTAAACATTTCTGAACACCCATGTTGCGCCGCAGAATGCCACGATACTGTAAACTGATATGCAGTTAGCTAATACAACGTGTATGGAAGTTGAAGCTACTTTTTTACACTGTGTGTTGTACGTTTCAATGATGGGTAAATCGAAGAGTGTGGTGATAAGTGAGGTTAAGAGTCTTGTTTGTCACTTAGTGCCTTCGCATTGATTGATCTTTGGGATTGAATATTCTTTTGCTAACTTTGTAATAAGTCAAACAGTGTCTGTCTTATTTTCGAATAAGTTACTGTAATAAAAAACTTTCTCCAAAATATACAATCGATTTCCAAATAAAAAAACTACAGAGTGAAAAATAACTTCAATTTCGGAAGTCGGTGTTCCTGTTTTTGTTTCTTCGTTTTTTGACACCGACTTCCGAAATTGAAGTTATTTTTCACATTTTAGGATACATTATGGACAAGTTCTATAGTAAGGTACCTATAGTGCCCATAGTGATGCCAGAATAGATTACCTGAATAACACATAATTTGAAATGAGAGTGTACCAGGGATAACTGTACAGATCTGCGCACCCATTAATAACGTACTGGCGTGGTATGTTATGAAATGGTGTAAACAATAAACATACATGCGACTGCAGCAATCGCGAGAGATTTGCCGTTATTTATTGAAGAGTTCTGTTGTATATATCCGAAGTTCTTCAACAGATATTTACCAAATTTAAATGGGACCATTTGGGAATTAATTTATTTCGAACAAAAGAAGATTTTTTCAAATCCATTTATATATGACGGAGTTATGCTCAAACATACAAAAATTAAAAAAATGCATCATCCGAATTTATAAAAACCTCCTCCTTAAATAAAAAATGCGAACTGTAAATGAGATTCTGTTAATATTCTGACCATATGATTTTACAAGTTCTTCGACACTTCTGCGAGTTGTCAAACCTGAATTATCAATTCTAACACTGGTTTTTAAACAAAATAATCAAACCGACTTCCAAAACAAAACACTACAAAGCGAAAAAAACTTTCTTTTCCGAAGTCGGTTTCTAGTTATTAACTATTGTTTTCCATTTTCGACACCGACTTCGAAAAAGCAAGTTGTTTTTTGCTTTGTTTTTTTTTCTTTTGAAAGTCGGTCTATTGTTTAGTTAAAAAGTTTTTTATTTACTTTAGTCTATTAATAGTAGATTATTGCATCGAGCACAAAGTAATTTATTATTGCACCGAGTGCCTGATTTAGAGCCCGAGCGTTAGCGAGGGCTCTAATCTAACAGGCACGAGGGCAATAAAAATTACTTAAGGCGAGGTGCATAATCTGCTTTTCTTTCAACTATTACCTATAGGAATAGTAGATAAAGGAAACTCATATCAAACAGTTAAAATAGAAGTTTAATTATTGAAATAAAAAGTTATACTTGAGCAATTATTAAACGTAAGGTTAAGAGTTTTGTTGGGCAAATTTATATTTCTATAACACTGTCGGCTTCATTTAGAATGTTTTCCGGAGTTAATGTGTCGCTAGATGATTCCATTTTAATTCGAAGCCGAAGCACTCAAAATCAGATAGTATCACACTTTATCGTTTCCAAAAATATTGTCAAGCAAAATTAACAAAGCTCCCGCCAAATAACTTTTTTAAATTTCTTTCATTTTTAAATCAGAGTTAGCAGCAATCATTTTTTAAATTTGGAACAAGTAGGATAGAAACGAATAATACGTACGTAAAAAAAAGTATTGATATCGGCTGGCTGAATAGAGCTAATCCATTGAGATTGGCACCTTTTGGTGCGATTAAAAAATAAACTGTGCGATAATGAAATTTCATACATTTTTATTGCTCTAGAACATTAAAGACTCGCTTTGTACTGAGTTTTTAGTGTGATTGTGATGAAATTAAAGCATAGTGGGAAGAAAATATTTTTAACTATCTTTTTAGTTTTAGTAGGTATCTTCAATTACCATAAAAATTATTTATAGGCAAAGTTCATCTCATGACGATTAGACAATAAGTCCAAACACGACTAGGATAAATTGCTTTTCTTCCAACTATGCTTTAATTTCATCACAATCACACTAAAAACTCAGTACAAAGCGAGTCTTTAATGCTCTAGAGCAATAAAAATGAATGAAATTTCATTATTGCACAGTTTATTTTTTAATCGTACCAAAAGGTGCCAATCTCAATGGATTAGCTCTATTCAGCCAGCCGATATCAATACTTTTTTTTACGTACATATTACTCGTTTCTATCCTACTTGTTCCAAATTTAAAAAATAATTGCTGCTAACTCTGATTTAAAAATGAAAGAAATTTAAAAAAGTGGTTTGGCGGGAACTTTGTTAATTTTGCTTGACAATATTTTTGGAAACGATAAAGTGTGATACTATCTGATTTTGAGTGCTTCGGCTTCGAATTAAAATGGAATCATCTAGCGACACATTAACTCCGGAAAACATTCTAAATGAAGCCGACAGTGTTATAGAAATATAAATTTGTCCAACAAAACTCTTAACCTTACGTTTAATAATTGCTCAAGTATAACTTTTAATTTCAATAATTAAACTTCTATTTTAACTGTTTGATATGAGTTTCTTTTATCTACTATTCCTATAGGTAATAGTTGAAAGAAAAGCAGATTATGCACCTCGCCTTAAGTAATTTATATTGCCCTCGTGCCTGTTAGATTAGAGCCCTCGCTGATGCTCGGGCTCTAAATCAGGCACTCGGTGCAATAACAAATTACTTTGTGCTCGATGCAATAATCTACTATTATTTCGGAGATCCAGTACCTATCTTCCGGCTTCATCATCATGTCGGTTCGATGGTATTCATCAGTAGGTACCATTTATTTAGAAGTATTTGCTTCATCATAGTCGGTTAACTATTCGAGATATCTTACATCCGTGACATACTTAGCATTCAGGAGCTCCAGTGGCCATCCGTGGTCTTATTCATCAGTTCCACTTCATCAAATGATACTTTCTGAGTGTAAATTGCTGCATTGTTGATGAAAATACCAAAATCGCTATATATTTGTGGAGATCCCTCGATTACCCCAGGATTCCATCATCAGATCCAGACCTGATGACCACGGGACCATCTGGAAAGTATACCTTTTCAAACAAAAGAAGAATTTTCCAAATCGGTCCAGGCGTCTTTCGAGAAAAAGGAGAAAAAGAAATCCGACGAATTGATGATTGTTGATCCTTCTTTTTTGAAGTCGGTTAAAAAGGTAAACCAAAGAGACTTCACTTAGTTGATCCTTGACTTTAATTTGTCTTTTTTTCGACTGTACTATCATATTAATACCATTACCTACATTAAATTACACAATACATGTAAATTTATTGATAGCCAGTTATTGGTACGTCCATTAACGAATTCGTCGTGTGTTAATGTCTAGATTAATCAACCTTCGTGGAATAGGTGAGGGCAGCCTATTCATTATGAATCGGTTCTCACAATAATAGTTCGATATTTGAGTGAAATTAATCGCTGGGCCATGAATTTTATGTAGAATATTCATATTCACACGCGTGTAGTTTGTGTATGAAAATAGTATCGAAATTATTAAATGCATATAAGGCTTTCTTTGAGTCTAGTACAGGACCGGTCATTGTGGCGACACTTGGGCCCTTATGTCAAGCAGTAGATGTCTTTTAGCTGATATGATGACGATGGTTCTTTTGGGTTTTAGCCCAAAATCTAAGCTCACCATACTATCTCAACTAACTCCTGAGCACCAGAATTAGTGGTGACTACCAAAAAAGTGCCGAAGCAATGAAGCTCAACGAATCCCAGAGTGACGATTTAACTGTCTTGGATCCTGTAACAAAATAACTCTAAATGGGAAGAAAAGCCAGTAACGACTGATTATTAAGAAGGTAACTTAATAATCAGTAACGACTGATTATTAAGAAGGTAACTTAATAATCAGTCGTTACTGGCTTTTCTTCCATTTGTCCATCAGTTAGCGTAGAAAGAAGGGAACGGTACAGGATCATAGTCAAAGTCAAAAGGCAGTGAGCCGATTGTACTCACTTATAGCCTATAAGTAAGGGTGATGTATATAAAGGTAATTTAAGCGAAAATTTTTAAATTTATTTTTCCGTAAGTACTTGCCTATCAGCCAGACGAGCACGGCCTACGGCGACAGGCTTGAGACACACATTTTATCATAGTTTGGAAACAAAAACCGTGATAAAATGTGTAACTCAAGCTTACCACAGAAGTCGTGCTTGCCCGGTTGGATCGATCTGCGTCAGCGATAAGCTGAGGCATGTGCTGCATAGATCAATGAAATCATTATGTCACTTATGTATATAAACAAAACCGTTTTCCGAAATGTGGTGATGAAATTCAAAACATCGTTCTATAAACATCGCCAACACATTAAAAAAAAACTTTCTAACACCATGGAAGTTTTAATAATAAAGCAAAAAGTTCACGTCCAGGCACCTTGTGTGAAAGGAAATCCATTAAGCCATAAATAAACTTAGCTTTATTGGCTTCAAGACACCACGGAAGAAAATGAAGCTCAACAATGGAAAATAAAATATAGCAGCTTTATTCCGATGCTTTGGTAGTGGCCTATCCTACAGGACCATGAATTTTTCGAAATAATAAGCTTATGAAACTCAACGATAGCATAGCTTTTTATCAAGTTTTTTTGCTATCCGTTCAGTATTTCTAGAGATACCCCTTTACAAGCATACTTACTTCTAACAATTAAATCTGTAAATCAATAAATTTAGATAAGTATTGATGAAAATTACAAGTTCAGTTAAGTAGGTCGAAAATGTTTCGTAGTACTCGTACCTACAACAATAGAAATAATCGTTAAATTCTGTCGAAGTATGTACCAATTTTAGTTTTCCAATTTGGGTTTAAATTTTTTTCACAACGATTTTTCATACATTTTTAACGAGACCAATTCGAGGGCATCCTCTTTCAACTAAAATTGAACGACGCAAATACATCGTACCATTTTTTTGAGTACGTAACTCAATAATTCAAATCGCCAGGATCAAACGTTTAAAAAATATACTTTTTGCTGGAGTGTTAATACAATATTCATTTTTTGTCATGGTTCAAAAAAATCACTTGGTAAGTTCGTTAAAAATATATTAATATGTAAAATTGTTAGGTAAAATATAGAAGATTTTGAATACTTTTCTTTTCAGCAATCATAAACTTTGAAAGATCGTAATCTGCAAGAAAAGACTAACCTCGAGTTACCCAGCTCAAAATTATCGCAGAATTAATGTGAAAAATTGTCAAGCACGCGTTATCTGCTGTGATTGCTTGAATGAATTTTCAACAGCCAATCACAGCAGATAATGCGTGCTTGACAATTTGTCACTTTAATTCTGCGATAATTTTGAGCTGGGAAACTCGGGGTAAGAGCATGAATGCTTCTTAAAATGCTCTTTTAAGATTATGTTTTCGCCTGCAAGGTGACAAACCTTGCAGGCATATATACTTACTATAAAATATTTTCTCGCCAAGAATTCATCGCGTTTAGCCTGGAATGCACAAAAGAAATAAATGATAGAAGTTCATAACCGCAGTCTCGTAGGCATTAAAATCTCACGGCTAAGTACCTCTCAATACGACAATCGCATAAAAAACAATACTTATTCTTAATCCACATTAAAATATTTATCGATATGCTACAAATACGAAACAAATAAAAAAATAGCGCCATCCGAAATTTACGACAAACTGAGCGCCTTTAATTTTAAATTTTACTATTCGCGTTCGGAGTTCCCGTCATACAGTTTGCATTTGGACGTTTATGGACACCGTAAATTTTCCGCCAGTCGTAACTTGGTTCCTGTGCCTTCAGAATTATAAATGTATGTACTGTGTCTTGTTCAGTTGGCTGTGTTAATGTGTGTGCGATATCAAGTCTTGGGTAAAGGTTAGAAGGTCGTTTGTGCAACGAGGTGTGGTCTAACAAAGATTTTCTTAAAGTAACTGCGTTTTTATGTTGACAATTATTGTTTATTGATGAATATCAGGTAGGTAGGTACTTACAACATACCTAATCATTCTGCCTGGTAGTTTTAAAATATTAAAATACATCGTCCAAACATCAACTTTTGGCATGCCAGTTACATAGGTTGGTTTGAGTTATTTTTAGCGAAAAAAAACGAACTTATTAAGACTAAGACTCCACGACCCTATTACTACGACTCCACGATCCGCCTCTGTCTGTATTTCTGTCTGTCACCAGGCTATCTCATGAACCGTGATAGCTAGATAGTTGAAATTTTCACAGATGATGTATTTCTGTTGCCGCTTTAACAAAAAATACTAAAAACAGAATAAAATAAATTTTTAAGTGGGGCTCCCATACAACAAACCTGATTTATTTGCCGTTTTTGCGGTAATAATACGGAACCCTTCGTGCGCGAGTCCGACTCGCACTTGGCCGGTTTTATTTCACACCTACATACTTACTGGCGACGGTAATAAACATCCAAACAATTAATTAAAAACGCAAAGCTTTAAAATCCTCATAACAACTGCAATAGTCGTCCACAGTATAGTATGACGACATATCCCCTGGGTTCTGTCACAAGATTTATTCGTCCGCGAACTAAAAAAATGTGCAAAGGAACATTATATAAGGTCCTCGGTGAGCCATCATAAGTCATGGCTGGTATAATTATAGGCGCTTTGAGATAACGCACTGGTTGCGAATCGCTGCGATTTGTCTACGTTTGTGATTGCAAAAATGACTACTTGTATCTGTCTGTTGGATAAATGTATGAGAAGTTGAATAATTAAGAAAATAATTACGGTTTCTGGATGTTATGTGGCTTCTTGTAAATACTTGAAGTCTTGTACCTACAACATTGTATGATTCGGCTAAGGGTCAAGTCTAATAACGTTTCCGTTTCGTATTACTCTTGGCAGATAAAACACAAATCACAGAGTACGAAATTAAATGCAAAATTATGTACTGTGTGTTTATTACCTTTTCAGATCTTAATGTCTGAATCGATTTGGAAGAAACTTGACACATGAGTAGACCATGCCTACGCCATGTGATTATTTTTATTTTGGGATGACATTCCCTCGGAATCATTCCTGACTTCCAAGTGGGCGTAGCGAGGGGTAGAAGCGGGCGATCAATATTTTTCAGTTAAGCTGTTACACCAAAGCCAACACATGCTCAGAAATTCATTGCTTACAGATTTTGATTACCATTTCAACACTGAAATACCTAGAAATAATAAAGTCGCTTTCAAGAAACAAGTGAGCCCTCTCCCTAGCATTGATGTACTGTCGATATTTATTCACTGCACCGTGAATCTGCTTGTTATCTCTAAATAAATACACCAATGCACTTGCTGACAACATTTAAGCTTTATCTTGTGTTTAATAAAGTCTACAATGGTGTGGAGTAAAAAGACTAGGAGCAAAATCAATTTTACCGGCTCCACAAATCGATAATGCATCGGTGTAGCAGAAATACTGATTTGCAATCAATTGAAGTAATACTTGGACACAGATAAAGTGTTCCTCATTAATAACTCGGATAAGAAATGAATGCCTGGTGTAATAAACAAGTTTTGTGTCTCTATGATATTTGTAAATACTTAGATATGATCTATGAATGGGTACTTTTACGGTAGCTTGCGGCTTTTAGATTGAGGGTGATTTATTAAGCAAATAGTAGTTTAATATCACTTGATAGCTTGTTTAAGACAACATCTGAATTCCTGTTTCCTTTGATAAGTTGAAGTGGAATGACAATGATCTATTACTGGTATTATCACCTGCTAAAGACTTATATTTTAAACTCTATTTTGCTTTTTCAGAATGGTCTAATATCGAGTTGCAACTGCTTGAAATTGCTTCTGCAGAAATCCTCGGAACAGTGAGGTCACTCCGTGAAACCTATGCAGCCCTCAGGAAGCTTATGTGCTTTTGGGTGGAGCTAGACTAAATTAGCCAACTATGTTAGCCAGAACCGAATGGGAGTAATACTATGCTAAGATAATTCTCCAACAATTCCAAAGATTTAAGGTAAATGGAATATTAGAAAACCACCACCACTTCATCGATGTATAAACTGACAAATTGTTCGATTTCCATAGCGTCCAAAATACAAATTGACTCCATATTTACTCTATAATTTATCCATAATAACTCAAACAGTTCCAGGTAATAAACTGATTGTTCTATTATTTCTTTAGTGCCTGTCTTATTGTTGGCATGAGTTATGTAAGTAACTTGTATTATTACGAAACGAATGTAATAATTAATTAGGCTTACACTAGATGTTCGTCATAGCAGGAATGTGAATGAAAAACAGATTAAATTTTGGATTTATTTATTTAGAATCCACGTTTGTAAACAGATTTGTTAACTTACACATAAGGTCTGTTTAAAAAAAATAAAAATTATATTTCTACAAAAAGTACGCACAGTTAATGATGTATGGCTAACAGAAATGAAAAAAAAGTGAATTATACAGCTTATTATTATAATCACAAGTCTTAAAAACAACGCTATAACCACAAAACCTATGGATAAGTTCAAATCTACCTGAGCATCGTTAACATAATTTTGATTATAAATAAATTATCTTTTTAACATTGAATTTTTAATAAAGAATTAATTTTATTGAATATACAATTGTCAAAAGAAATATATTCTATCTACAATATACAAGTAACAAACATTTAACTATGTACATTCAATAGTTCGGACTAGTTCGCGATTGTATTCGAAAAGTGTGTAAGATTTATTTTTTACAAAATTTACAAGAGGAACACCACGGACAGTCGAGTGTGTCCAATTTTGACACGAATGGCTGAGCTTGTACAAAAATTGGGCAAATGTCTTAAACAAACATCAAACAAAAACATTCAGGCATTTTACAATAAGAAGTATACTTACAACCACAAACAAAATTGAATATTGGATAGTGAACTGACATAAGAAGTTCTTAGATGTGAAATATTTTATTGAAATAGAACACGGAGACATTTCGAACCATAAGATCAGAATACAAAATATTGTTCAACTACAGACATACATCGATATGTATAACGGCACACATTGAAGACAGTTCCACCTTATCCAACAATATTAAAAAGAAAATCATATTATGTAGTACAATATGAAAAACGTAATATTATTTCAACAGGGAGACGCGACACATTTCCCAGCCTGCGAAACCTAATATTGTTTTGTTCACGTCTGTAGTTTGACAGTAGTTACAATTTTACGAGAGCCCAGTCACAAGTGTGAAGATCGTAAAGTATGTCAAATTGCTATACCATGACACGGAAGATCGCGGGGTGAAATTTTAAATTTCACTGTTTCACTACATTATCTGTACACACGGCATACCGCATAAAGCTCTCTTAAAAAATTACAAAAAACTTTTTATCAACATATAATAATTAACCTATCTATAATGTATTTACAATTATTGCTATTGAATGTTGCGCTTCCAACGCCCAAGTACTTACACAAACTGGCATGTTGCCTCCTCTACTAATATCTAAATACAGTCGTAAATGCTTTTTTAAATACTCTGTTCAAAATAAACGAGAAATGCACTGAAATCAAATGTTGGTATTCTGTATATTCATTTCAAAATATCGTCCTCATACTTGGGCAATGTGAACATTTTATGTCCTGTGCACGAATGGACAATATTAAAAAGAATTCTAATGGAATTGTACTCAAGCAAATTACCAGTAAAATTAAATTATTGCAACAAATACAAAACATTTAGTAGAAAAAGCTAAAATATTATTGTTTGTATTTTGAACAGAGTAACGAATCAAAAGCCAACTAAAATTACAATAAATTGCTGCCATCCATGATATGCTTTTCAATTTATAACGGAATGATAAAAATCGATTTCAAAATCCGCATGTGAAATCGTAACAAGCAAACTATATAAATATCTACAATCCACAATAATATTCCGTACTGAAATCTATTTTACGATTGAATCTATTAACATCGATTAATTTATCTTTGTCCACATTGTATTACTTGAATATATCAAAGAAGAAGAGTTATCATAATCTTTACATTATTGCATTTTAACTGTTAATCGTTTCATAAAAATCAGCACGCACAAGTGCTTTGAAACTCAAGTCAGTCTTTAAGTAACAAGTTCATACACAAAGAATTTTTGTGGGTTTGACATCGTAAATCATGATATTTTATAGACATCCGTCTAATTAGACACTTAATTGCTTCTGTAGAAGTCAAATAGAAGAATACCCACACTAATCTATGATCGCACCGCCCAAATCCTTTTGATACCTCATTCTTCCCATTCTTATTCAGAAAGTAAGTTTCAGTCTTATTTTGAGTCGATTTAAATACTAAAATGTAACTGACAAAATGTGACGTAATGAACCCTTATAATAGGAATACCCGGAGCGAAGGTTGAAAATACTGGCAATGCAAGATGCTTTTGTAGTGGTTATTAAAAAAGTGAATTATGGGGTTTTAGAATTTACCTAGCTCATTCGTTTTCAAGTTCGGGCGGCGCGGATGGCTCAGTGTCGGCGGGGGGAGCGGGCGGCTGCGCGGCTTGCGCACGCGCCCGCGCCAGCGCCTAGGCAAGCGCGGGCGCGGCAGGCCTCGCTCAGGGACGGTGGGGGTGGGCAGAGCTTAATGACGAACTACTCACCCCCGAGTCACTACTTTTCTCCGATGCACACGGCTCCCCGCCGGCTACAAACTTGACTACATTTAGTCGGTGATCGGATTCACAAGTATCATCTCTAGCTCCACCGGGAAGACCACCACTGCGTACGGTCGCTCGTTCCGCACCTGTACCCGGGTACCGTTCGATTCTGTCGCATTCCGCGTCATCCGGTTGCCGCCGTCGAATGGACCGCTTAGCTTGCGGTGCTGGTTCTGGAGGCCTGTGTGTCGGTTCATCAGCTCTGTGGACTAGCGGTGAGGTCCGGACTCGGACGCCACCGACTCCGACACCGGCCTCATAACACCCCGAGTCTCGAGGAAATTGACGTCGGCCGAAGGGAGAGTCACCACCTTCAGAGCTTGAACCGCCTCCGTCAGCTTCTGCTTCGCCTTCGCCACCTACGAGAGTTGATAATTTTCTTAGAAGCATCATAACATAGATTACTTTATTTGAGATAAGTGGTCAAAATTATGGTTCCAACTCACATTCAAGCTGGTGCAGGAGTTGAACAGCAGCTAGAATTCGTGTACGATGTTCAGGAGTCATTATTCCCAAGTAGTCTAAATCTGATGGTTCGATTTCCTTGAATAGTTCTATGTCTTCATATCCATTCCTTGCAAAGGCCACAGCGTACTCTAACAAATCTATTCGTCTCAACAATTCTTCCACTGTACGTGGTCGAGTTTCCCAAAGCCTTTCGCGACTTTTGCACCATTTGGACGATCTTGAACGGACTGTGTCCCTTTCAGATAAAACTTCGACGTGGGCGAACTTGAAGTTTCCGACTTTATTGTTCAATACGCCTCGCCATATGCCGGACGCATTCATGTTTATCACTTCTATGATGTCTCCTTTCTGTTGACAAATAACATGTTATTAGAAATTCCTTCCTAGATGCGAGCAGCGAGTACGCTTTGGTATTAAGTCGTCTTACCTTGTATCTCAGGGCATCTTTCTCATAAATATTGGGTACGTAATCGACGAGGGCCCGAGCTCGACACAGCATTTGCGGCACGAGTAAACTCCGCCCGGCTGGACTTAATTCTATGTTTTCTTCTGCCGAGAGAGATGAGTGATTACTACCGGCGCGTACCAATGCTTGTGTGCCTGTACATAAATATTCTAGGCTCAGATAAAATAAATTTCAATGTCTACGACCAACACATTGAAAGTAGAATACCTGTGTACATCTTGTTTGACTGTGAATGGGTAGTGGTTTTAGTATTTCAATGCGATGCAATTAGTAAGGTTAGGTTACGATGCAAAATTGAGAATTATATAAATTATAAGAGGTATCTGTAAGTAACACATGGGGTGTTATGGTACAAAGAAAGGAAAGACCAACTTATTTACAAAACCATTTATATTAACACAAACAAAATAACTCAATAAATCCACTCACTACTGCCTGATCCGCTGGGAAGACTTTCGAAAGAACTATTAGAACATGGAAACGCTTGGTCACCACTCGTCCGCCTGTCACTGCCTTCGGGGCCCCTTTCTTGTCTTAACCTTGATATTTTTCTTTGGACGTCTTGTCTGAGACCTCTCACTTTTCCTGCCAAATTCGACACACCTTCGCATTCTTCAGCTGACTGGAATTAGTGAAAAAGTTGTTAATTGGGCAAAGGAAATTAAAATCAAAAGCAACATTTGTATCAGCAAATTTATTAACTTACGCATACTTGATATTGAAAACAATGTACGACTGCAAATAATGTACAAAGAATGGCAGAAGATTTTTGAATTACCTTATGCACGGTGGCTATGTGCTGTGAATCTGTTTCACTTTCTTGATCTTCATAATCAGACGAAGCCGGGGACAAGGGATCAGCTCCTATCCGATAACCGGACATTTGCCTGTATCCCCTCCTGGAATCTCGCTCCGATCGGTTTGACTCTAAAGAGATGCCAGATAGTCTTGATCCTATAGATTGGATATCAGACGCGGCATAATCCCCACTCTCCCGATCTCTTGCCGTTCGCAGGGGGATCACGGTGGTCGGGTAGGGGCCACTCTGTGGAATAATTAATCCCCTCCGAGGGGTTCTCGCTAAACTTATATCCCCGGCGCTTCTTAGCGATATTACGCCTTCACCTCTGTTCTCATTCCTTAGGTTGAGGGTAAAGCAAACACGTCCATTCTGAAAAGTAGCCGCTGGTGCTCCTCCTCCCATCAAGAAATCTTCAGGGTCACTCTCATATGGTGGTTCGTCGTACCAGTGTCCTCTTCCAGAGAGCCCTCTTGCTTCGTCGTCGTACATATACGTGTCGTCTGTAAACGAGCCTTCTATTAGACCAGTGCAGCTCAGATCCCAGTAATGCAAATAAAAAAATACACGTGCTAAAAAAATTGCCAAAAAAGTTTACCGTAAAAATGCCTTCCATATAGTGGCGAATCACTGACAACACTGCAGTTAAAGCTTTGTACGAAAATCGTTAAGCCGTGCGTGGTTGCAAAATATTGTTTGTCCAAAACATGCATTCAGCATTTCTCGCAAAGAAAACATTGGCTTGATGAATGATAATAATGGCTTTGATTTTATTAAATAACTTTTCTATCAAAGTCTACCGCGTTTGTGATTCCAAGCTGCTGCTTACGATAAAATCGAACAACAATAAATAATAAACGATTAAATTGAACTCTCCAGTGAGTTCAAGTGTTTCAACAAATAATAAAATGATGAATGACTGATGCACATCGAAAGCATACCGAATGATCATGATGTCGAACGTGTAATTACATCGTCAAAATAAGCATTCCGCACAATATTGATCAAATAAGTATTCAAAAATCGTGCAAGCATCATGCGTTATCACGGTAGCTCAACAACAAATAGCCAAATCTGTTTGTTTTAATACTTTAGTGATGTTAGTATAGGTTTATATTTCAAAGAATTATTTTACTTATGAATTTTCAATCTTACCCAAAATACCAAAAACAATCAGATTAAAAATGTAAAACTCAGGTCAAAGCACATTTTGAATTGTTTTTCAACCTTGTCCAAACATTAATAAAACATGTTGTTGGACGAGGTTATGCTCGGAATTAATTACAACATACCTCCGAAAGGTCCCCGCACACCGTCTCTTCCCATATTCATAAGACCATGTCTTATATCTCTGAGGATCTGTAACAACAACGAATGCTTGCAAAAAAAATACACATCAGATATGAATATTTCGGGGAACTGTTTCCCCCAAAGTAGATAACATTATTTTAATTTTGCAAGGAAACTGAGCTAGCTATTTTGTAGGGGAGTGGAGAAACAAGATAGGAAAATTTTAATTTTAAAAATAATGAGCAATTTTCACGAGTCCGTTCCATTGTGCCTAAAAATTTTTGAATTTTGCAATTTTTCCCACCCGCCGAGTTCATCCCAGTTTCTTCGTGTAAAATAGAAATGCCTTAAGTGAGACGTAAAATCTTTATGGTATTTAAAAGGAAATGAGATGCTTTTATTTGGCAGTGTGTAGCTACGTGCAATCGTACACATAGAGATAGGAACATTCTATTAAAAAGGATGAATAGGGAACGTCCAATATAAAAATGAAATGGTTACTAACCAATAGGTTCATAGAAACTATTGACAAGTTCCATTCTATAAGAACCTCAATCAAGACATTTCCTTCCATAAATGCATTTATCTAGACTTTTTACGTGAATTTAAACATAGATCGCACGACAAGCGGGTTGAGAAATCTTTTAAAATGCTTCCTCACGAAATATTTTCCTAAATGCGTGAACACGATAATAAATATTCAAAGGGGGCAATAAAAAGACCACTTTCTCGTAAGTAGAAAAGTATTGAACATTAACTTAATTTATGCACACTTAGTTACCAAGACGGCGCAGTTTATACAAGAAAGGGATTTACGTGTCGCACTGTTCTAGAAAATGAGATTTTAGCAAAATTTTACGGGAACATGCCGTAAGAATATGTAACATGAAATTATTCCTTAATAGAGTAGTAATTTAAACGTTTGACGTTTATTAACATATCGTCGGAGCTAAAAAGCTTTAACTTTGCAACGTTAATATTTATTTTTATTAATTTACTCATCCTGAATATTTTCAATAAACACCCAAAATTCTGTATCAACGATTTCGGTATTACATAAATTGTGGCAAACAGTTTATTGGAACAGTAAAATTTCAATGTTCAATATTCCGAAGTTCGACCCATAGTTTTACGAGTGAAATGTGCTGAGCAAGGGGCTTCCGAAGTTTCGTAGGGAAGCGATACAACTGCCTCTAATAGGCTTAGTCCGAGATTAGGGCACGATTAGCTTGCCTCGGTAGGTGCGTCGAATGGTTGAGCCAGTAGAGAGATTACACGTTGCTGCGAGGCTGCCATCAGATTATTTTCGGATGTAAGCTTTGTGCACGAAGGGAACTTTTCGATTCCATTAATGCATTGTTTTCGAACGTAGTTGTGAATAAAAAATATCTGATGGAAGCAATTTTGAACGCATTTTATCGTTCTGAAATATTTAATTTTTTTGACAAAAAATATTTCTGTTTCCAAATTTTTTTTCGTTTTATGTTTAGTCATTTGTAAGTTGCATTTTATTTCGCATTTTTATTTTACATATGCAAGATATACATACGTAGATACACAGTTAGTATCCTACTTCAAACAAACATTAAATAAAATTACCTCTTCCTGTTCTCTTGCTAGTTTGTCTTTTTTCTTCATTGCTTCTTGGACTTTTAACTGCAACAAGAAATATTATTGGTTCAATTTCAGTTTTAAATGAGTATTTTGTAAATCCTTTTATGTTTGGTTTGTTTATGAAAAAAAAAACATTACAACAAACAACGTTTTTCTTATTTTTTTTTTCTGAAAAAAAAAATTCACGACCATGTCGATCGTGAAAAATGTGCATCAGAATAGTGCGAGAGAGAGCATTTTAACGAAATTGGATGTTTTATGATGTTTTTTAACAAAAACATAAAGTCCATCGTGCACAACATGCATTTCGTGTAATTAATTACCATGCATAACATTTTCTTTTCGTGCAAATAATGTCAAACTACGGAGCTGTGCAAAAATAATAATGTTTTATATCATGTAAAGAAAATAATAAATAAAAACTGGTGAAAACGGTGAGAGTAATAAAATATAATTTATGCGATATTATAACGATTCGTAGAGCCACCTCCAATTCTTTGAGCATGCCGATTAAAAGAAGCCAAAAGTGTTTGATGAGATTTTGAATTTTGAAACCTGTTAATACTCTGTCTGGCAAATAAATATGAAATAACCGAATACATAATTACAAAATTGACATATTTTTTTACTATTACCATTATGAAAGGCTTATAAATAGTGTAATATTAAAAATAGAATTAAAATAATGAGACGATACACAAGATGTATACATAAACTAAATAAGCAGTAATTATACAAATAAAAAGAGCTATTTTTAACAGTATAAATAATTTTAAAAGCCAAACGTACTTAACTATATTGTTATGCCTAAACACATAAATAAAAAAGTACGTCTATACACATATAAATGTGCTAAATATTTTGCCATCCAGAGCATAACAGATTGTAGCATTTTCCTGCAGCACCTTTGAGAGTCAGAGCGTTTTACTGCACAGTTAACCAGATACGTTAACAAAGCAATATCTTTTGCATAATCTCTTTTTAAAATGCCATGTTGGAGCTGCTTAATTTTTTTTTCAGCTTGTGTTATTTTGACAACCAACGAAAAGGGACAGGCAGAAAATCTCCAACTTTTTGCTAGGCAAAAATATGTGGAATTGGATAATGTTTTGACAAAAACGACTATATGTGAAAATTATTAAAGTAAATTTTCATGGCAATTTCAAACAGCTCTATCCCAAAGATGTAGAAGGAAAATGTGCTGAATGCTCACCCTATGTATAGTCTCTTCGAAGGTGTTTGGTTGGGCGGCACTCATTTGAAAGAAGCGGAGGCGGTCATAGTCTCTTGGGTCAACCATAGACCTAAGAGCTGTGTCAGGCCCAGGCCCAAGGCCTAAGCCACTTTGTAGCACGCTGTCCGGTGTGTCCACCTGTTGGAAAGTATCGCTTGTAATTTTGACGCCAAATGCTGGCTTTTCTACCAAAGATTTTCAAGTTTCTGTTTCATTTCATTGGCTTGCTTTTTTGTTCTGAAAAGAATTGCGGCACTGTCGTGTAAATTTTGTAACTGATGATTTATTCTTAAAAATATACATACATATAAACGTCATAAAAATACACAGAATTACACAGATTATATATAGCTATCTTACCAAACAGTGCGAACCGTCGAACGTTATATCTGCGGTTGAACGGATACTAAATCTAAGTTCTACACAACTTAAATGTAACACAAATTAAGTATCTATTCAGAGTAAAATTACATCATTTATCATATGATCGGCCAGTCATTTTTCTCATAAAGATTTCTCGCAAATACACTAGCAAGCTACTTCGAAAAGTCTAACTTTTTCCCGAATCACCGTAGCCTCGAGCGATATGATAAATTATCGCCTCAAGTTAGCTGAAGTTTTCAACCATCATAATTTTAGTGCAAATAAAGTTTCGTAAGCGAAGTTTTTAGGTAGGTTGGTACATAAATGAAATTAGTAATTTCTAGAACTTCATAAATCATAATTTTGATTAATGTATCTTTTTAGCAAAAACATATTAAAAAAGTTGTAGACACTTTTATTATAATACGCTTGAGTTGAGTACCTTTTAATAACATTTAAAATGTCAATATCGAACATTTTTCTACCGTTTAATAAATATTGAACATGAACAGGTAACTCCAAAGGAATATTAGCGTTTATATTAGAAACGTCGTGTGATTGAACATCGAAAAGACACCGATGAAAAAAAATAAGGCGACCTTTTACAGCCGAAAGTCAAACGATTTTATATCTTTACCAGCAGGCACTTAGTTACTCCGTATTTTCATTCTGTATTAATTGCTCTTCGGTTCAACTGTTCCAAAAACAACATCCTGCTGCAGACGAACTACGAAACTAACGTTCAATATTTACCAAAACCTCAACTTCATTCATAATTCACTATTGTCTGAGCCAACAACGACAAAACAAACGAAGTAAACAAACAATCAAAATCACACCGTTCTAATTAGCATACGTTCATAGCGTCACTACTACTAGAACAACAATGGCTTTTCATTTATCATTTTCACTTAAGCAAGGAAAAAGCTAAGGATATCTGCATCACAATGAAAGCATGTACGTACGAATCAATTAATCATAGGACCAACAATGCGCGCCCATTAACTCCCACTTGATAAGGGAATAATGCGAATAGCCTACAATAGGAGCTTCTATAATGCGACAACGCGGATGCCCCAAACTCGAACCTCGAACGATTTATTGGCCCCTTATCAAAGTCACACACGTTTTCTTTATGCGGAAATATCGTTTTAAATTGTGTTTGAGCTATTGACGGCTTTAATGGGCTTGGCTTTAAGGATGTTTTTGGGTATCATTGTTTTATTGCGATTTGAGTCAATTTTAGGGAAGAGTTATTGTACCGATTGGTTGAAACCTTTTCAACATGTTCGTTACTTTTTATTTACTTAAATACTTCAAGACAGTAAATTGCATCTATGAGCCACGATGTTAGCACGTTATGAGGAGTTTAACACTCAGTTAAATTGAAATTTATATCGCCAAAGATAACACTTGCAATGTAACACTAAATCATTTACTTCATAATAATAAATTATCCAGGGCAACAAATCAATTTCGCAATTAACATTTAACTTGACACACAACATGGTTTTCGTTTAGAGATTGATCTATCTATGAACGGTATTCAATAAATAACCTATTTGCATCGCAATAAAATTTAATTTTGATTGGCAGGCCCACAGAGTAATTCAGGACTGCAATTGACACGATAATTGGCGACAAGCATTGAGAGATATTGGATTATTAATTCATTTTGCCCATGGTCTATGTTTGATGGCGGCAAGTGATTGGCAGCTATGAGTTGAACAAAAACAAGTGCGAACCGAGCACACATACCAGACAGATGGTGTCTATAATTTGTAGATAGGTATTCAAAGTAAAGAATTTTTTGATTGAACTCATAAACAAATATAGAACAATAGATGGCAAATCTGATACATTCAGTAGCTTTATCTACTGTGAAACAAAAACAAAAATCATTTCCAGCAACAAGAAAACCGAGTATCAAACTTAAACCAAGAATAATTCAGAAACAGAACAATAAAAAACTTGATTTGTATAAATCCGCAAACTAGGCGCAACATTCAAGTAATTTAGTAATGCAAAAATATTCAAAACAAAGTTGCATACAAGTTTCATAGCTGAACGTGCTAGGAAAGTAATCTGCGTCAAAAACAATGGTTCTGAATACATAACGGCGGTAAACTTGATAAATGTGGTGTGGTTAGGGCTGCCTCGCGTACGGGTATGGACTAATCGGGTTTATGAACAATAAACCCGGTTAGGACAGGGTGGAAGCAAAAACGTAGGACTGGAACAGAATGAGGTTTTGAAATTTGTAGGCTAGTGTTGGAACAGCAGCCTACAAATGATTGATTGATTCATTTTTTGGAGGACTTAATTTAGAAAGAACACAAAAAAATAAAACACGAATTGAAAAAGATTTTATGACTTTTTACTATGATAACATTGCAAGTTATTCATTAGCTATATATTTTTTTGTGTGTCAGCTTCTTGTGAAAAAGATTTTTTTTTTAATTTTGGAAAATCTAAAATAACAGCATAAATGATAAATATTTTGCCTGATAGCCCTAGTCACAGCGAATAATTTCGCTCACTTGTGAAACTTTAATATCGGCTACGTTTTAATCTATTCTACACGAAAATCTTTTTACGATTCATTTGCATACTCCGCGTTTCATAGTTGGAATTAAATATTATTTAGTGGGACACAATTTGCGACTAACTTCGGGAATTTGTTGAAATCTTTGGATATAGTTGTTTGTAACTGTCCTAATAAAATCTAGATTTTACATATAAGGGATAATTTTCATGTTTTGAATTTCAGTTTTTGTCTCAAACTACCTTTGTCTTATAGTTTATGATACGAATGCCTTTCAGTTACCTTTTTCTTTGCACTGACAAACTGATAATAAACTATTGCTTTCTGAACAAGTCTAAAAATGATATATAGATGTCAGACAAAAAGTTTAACCTTGTAGATGGAGTAATGCTGCTACGCTATTCTCAAGTACCCATCATCAGCGAATCCTGTTTTATCTCCTTCTTTATTACTGTTGAAGGTGAAATGGACACCTAAACATGCAATATACTCCACCACTAAATTGTCCAACAATGCAACGTGCAATACTCGTTTATCGGTACAAGATGCTCGTATTTATGGTATTCGAAATGCTAAAAGCGCCCATGGAGCAACTATAACGTTTTATTACCCTCTATAGAGCACAAAGCATACACATAAACATGGTCCAATAATACCTCCCACAAGAAGTATCGAAGGCAACGTGCCAATACCGTGTGAGGCGAATTGGATGATTACTTTGTTCTTACTTAAAATGAGCTGTGGTTAAGTTTAAAATTGTAGTTGCCGAACAAATATTATTTTAATGTCGGTGATACGAATTTTGTTGGGATCCAGTAAATAGGTTAACTGTACCAATACCGATAAACAGTAAAGCTAGCAAAATACTTTTTCTTTCATCCATTTTATTATCCTTCAAGGATACATACATATTCGTACATCAAAACCAGCAGACTACTCAGAAACGGAGACTAATCCTATAAATAAATATTTTATCGGTACTAACTTACGTATCTTTAGATATAAAACAAGTAGGTCAAAGATTTAAGAAAGTTGTGTCCCATCAGAATTTTTTATTTTCTACTAAACTGCTAATTCCGCAAAAAAACAGCAAGGCTAAACAAGTTTATTCCCAGATTTGCCGGCGTAATATCAGGCGACGGGGCATGGGACTAAGCAAAATTTAATTTACCCCAGTGAAAATTGGCCGGACTTACTTTAAAAAGGAAATGCTGCTTGACACTGCAAAAGTGATTTATGCTAGCACGACATGCTAATTTTGTGTGTTACATATTTGTTAACCAGCCTGATAGTTTAGATATTTTTAATTAAATAATTATGCCTGTCTTTGACAAAACAATTATAAATCAGTAATTTTACAAAATACGCATGTGTGAAGAGTACGAAAATAAAAACGCTTTTGCTTAAAGCGTTTTTATTTTCGTAAAAAGCACGAATTTTGGAAATCGATTATGCGGCATCCTTACTTTGGGCTTCATCTTGAGCATTTTCAATTTCAATAAGTTCCATCGTTGTTATCAATATTTTGTCCCCCATCTATCATTCAACCCATAATCTCAATCACAAGCCTTCATATCGGACCCAACTTTTTAAAATAATGGCCTACTTACAAGCATTACAAATAACGCCATCCACTTCTGATCCCCTAATCACAGCTGGACACGGCTTGGTCAATAAACCGAAAAAGGCGACTTTTGACAAGGCTAATCCTAAGTGCAACTTGGCCGATAAGGATTATACCGGGGCTCTAATGGCCTTTATCCCTTGGCCCAACAAACGTTCATAACTCACCGTCTTGGCTTGGCTCAACCGACTTAACTTTGGCAGGCGTCATTTCTCAAAAGGCATGCGGTGACGCACTACCCAGGGGGGGTTGTTCCTCACCCCTCTCGTCTGGAGATTAATAAATATATAGGTGGACGTGGAAAAATGTAGCACTTAATTTGGCTGAGATGAGTTGCGTATTCGAAGCGTGTATTTCTTGTGTGCGGGTTATTGGTATGTTGAGGAATTGTCAATTCATTGTGAGATGTAGGTTGTTTGCTCGTATTGTGAAGTGTCGGAGTTCATTATGATGTTTTTTTAAGTTAATTATAATGAGCGTTCGCATTTTTTTTATACACGTAAAATTCGTAGAAAAAAATCATATAATCGAGGCTCTCCGTTTAAAAATTTATAAACCTCTAACCAAAGCCTTTCATCACTATCTTCTCACCGAAACATCACAAAACCCAGACTTAAGCGCAAACATTCCAAAAAAATTAAGCGTCACAAGTACGTATTGTACGTACGTTGGTACTTACACACGACGCGTCATACTAATTGCTCAGAGTGCATGTCAAAGGCACACCGGCGTCGCGCCGGATCCACATAATGGTGCATGGGGGGGTTGCAAAAAGGAATGTATGAAAAAACGGCGAGAGGCAGACACCGTAAGCGTGTACTCAAACTAAGATTCGGTTACAAACAATTGTTGTTGCTAACGAGAAATCGCGACGACAATAGCGGATCGTGTGTGGCGAACTTTATTGGAGACTCAATTGTTTTCGATCTAATTGTGTTTGACCTAAAATCTGGAGTGGTTGGAGACTTGAGAGCAGCTCAAGTTGCTGTTGACGATGTAGGTATCTATAAGTGTTATTCGAACTCTGTCATATTCAAAGCTTTTTATTTGGTCTAGTAAATCGTAAGTTCCTTTCAAATAAGTTTGGTACGTATCAGGTAATGGTTGTATTTATTAGTATCAGCTAGTTCGACAGTAAATGAAATTCTTATTTTTCTATAGATTGTACTGGTAGTTTTTACAGCGTTTGAAGTAGAAAATCGCCATACATATACTTACTTTTCATCAAACAAATTAAATGTCATATTAACGCGTGTACAATTTTTTTATTGTATGTGTATTATTGCAGCAGTTCTGTAATTAAATCGTGTACAACGATTTATTATGTTTAATGTGTAAAATTATAGTCAGTACGTTTCGCAGCATAAATATCAAGAAACTGTTACCTAGCATAAGCTTTACAATTCGATATAATAAAAACATAAATTGCTTCTATGATTTTAATAACTTACTGGATATTAACAGAATCTTAAACATATTTTAGTTGCTCAGATATACGAGTAGTCTAGTCACAAATTAAACGAAGTAATTCATGCCTACTATCTAGTTACTAATTCAATTAAATATTAGCTCAAAGATTATTGATTACGTATTTGAAGTAACACTCCTGGCTTTACATTAATTTCAGATCAAATATTTAGTGAAAGCACTTTTTTGAAGTAATATTGTTCTACAATAAATCGCAAAAAAGATTAGTACAGTTATACAACAAAAAAAAACCATTAGTACTAAATAAAAGATCTGCTTTAGTATTTTATTGAGTTACAGATTTTTCACACACAGCAATCCTGTTAATAAAACACACAACAATATACGCAAGGACATTCATTGGTAAAGGCGACCCGAAATTTTTGACGTCCTTTTTTGAATCCATTTAAAAGTTTATGTAGAGCAACTTCAACTCTCTCTCTGTCTATTTCTCTGTGATTAAGTCTTTGATAGACTTTATTTTCATCCAAAAATGGGTGACTATTGCAAATCTTATATTAATTGCCAAAAACATTAGGTTACCAAAACCAAAAACCTTTCAATTACGATTGAAATACTTACCCGTTGGGGTGGAAGGACCTGTCGAGGACTATGTGTGTGCTTCGGCGAACAGGAGCCATGCTTCTCTTTCCTATGAGACTTCAACCCTCGCAACAGCCTGGAGAACGTCGTCACCTTCTTCTTGGCCGTACCCAGGCAGTTGTCTACGAAAAGAATGCCTGCTTAAAATTAAATTGTAACTAACTACCAAATGTAAGGAAAAATTAAGATTTTCTTTGGAAAATAAAATAGATTTTTCGAATTCTTCTCACCTAACCCTTTTAGTTGATTTCCATATCATGAAGGTAGGACGTGCACAAAAAAACTGGGTGTACACCGTGTATGCAAAGTTCCAGTTCAATTGGTTACGGATAGCTGTTTTAAAATTCGGTTTCATCTCAAGATTTGACTCTTCATACTTAATTACAAAATAAATAACGAGGCAAATTATATAAAATCTTGTAATAAATTACAATTCTACGTAATCTGAGTCCTCAAATTAAAATATATTGAATCAGCTTTTGTATTTAACGTAGTTATCGATAAAACTGTCAAAAACTAAATAAAGATTTATTATCAGAATACTAAAAGAGAATACTTGTACCCATCAACTTGTTTACTAATAGACTCTTCTCAGAAAAAAACGTCAGACTGTAAGACTCCTATAAATTTTCCTAACAAAATTGCTTTTCACGAATTAGGTCTAAAAAAGCAAGTCACGAGTCGACACGTCTAGCCAACATTAGAAGGTAATAAATCAAGCACTCAAGTGCTAGGCATACTTTAGGTTTTTTGTCCACATTTATTGCGTGTTTTCAAAGGACTTTTAATATCGTTTAATTGCTTATTAACATAGAGTGAAAAGTTAAGTAATAGGAGAAAAATATGAACACCCGGACTATATTTTTTGTTGCATGTACATTTTCTTACTTTGTTTGGCTCAATTCTAATTCAACAAAAAATCAATGGAATATCATTTGTAAAATAATACACAGTAAAATAATTCTTGTGTCGACGTCGTAGAAAAATACACAATCAAATATTTAAAGAAATTAGTTCTACGTGTAAAAAAATTATTTCGAAAAATAAATTAAAATCGAAGGTAAATGTAATCAAATCAACAGGCTTATTTCTTAGATGAATGGCAGATACTCACCGCTTGGTGGGAATTCGTAGAAATACGCCGACCGAGGACTTAGGCAACTGAAACAAAAAAAAATATTGTCGTTAGCTTGATACGAACAAAAATTTATTGACGCTCATCGAATTCACAAATAAAAGATGGTATGAAAGTATTTGGGAGTTTTGGTATTTTTCTTCAATAAAAATCTACGGTTCGTTACTGCATTTTATTTGCATAATCCTTATACAATTCACTTCAAATTGTTAAGCCCCTGACAATTCTCACAAAGACCATACACCAAAAAGAATGATCAAAAAACAAAACCCAACAGTTGGCCTAAACACAACACAAGGATAATGCGGCAAACGGGAAAAATATCGGGACTAAGCAAAACATTCGGAATTCGGAAAATGGGAAATTAATCGACTCCAGCATTAACAATACTCGCTAATGATGATTGTCCGGAAAATGAGTGGCGGTTAATGAAATCGTAAATTTTGTAAAGAGTTCGTTTTGATGTATCCACACCCTTAATCAGCTTCGATAATTAAACGTTTAAACCGACGTTAATTTTACGAGTATAAAATTAATACGTCTGGTATTTTAAATGTTATTTCAATTTCGTGTTATTGAATCTGAAAATGTGACTGTCTGCAGATAATTGAATCTTGATTGGTTCTGACTGAAATGGAAGTCTTTCTTTGCAAGGGTTTATTATGTAGCCTGTTTCAATATTTTATCCTTCAATCCTCTTTAGCACTCAAATTCATCAGATTTTATTTTATCTGTTTACGTTTCGTACTCACGTATTTTTTTGAAATAATGTTGAGATTATTTCACACTATTTTGAGAGATCATTAAGAAATAACTTTACTCAAGTCACTACACACCAAACGGGTAATAATTATTGAATTTCAAGACGCGTATTTCCAAACAATAGTTTAATATCGCACATGTTTCAGTTCGCAAACCCAATATAAAGTTGGGATCGGGCAATAAATCAGAATGAGTATCATATCGGTACCATGCAATGCCGCGGATGCAATGAATATTGATTTTCTCAACAATTTAGTTCTACGTGGGTAATAAATTTATATTAATTTCGATTTTGTTGGTATGTTCACACTCATTATCAAAAACCTGGTGTTAGTTTTGAATCAGATTTTTGATTTATAATCCAATCATCATGAATTTTCATTATATTTTCGTGTCGCTTAAATGGTTTCATAAGGTTTCTGTTTAAATCATTTTTATGGGTTAATCTTAAGCACATAATTAATTCTAGTAAACGTAAGTTGTAATTTTATCGCAGAAACCAGGTACATATTGACAATTTAGATAGCGAAATTTATAATGATTAGTAAACCTAACCATTAACTTTCTATAAGGACACAATAAATAATTCAAGTCACGAGCTATAACTATATAATTGTCGTTCAACACCAAGATTTTCAAAACGCTCTTCATTTAAAACTCATAAAGTTAAATTTAAAGACGCGCGTTATAACTCTCACTCGGTCATGACAATGCCAATAATTGTCAGGCGACTCATAAAAGCTATACGAAACCGGACCTATGTCGAAACGTAATCGAAGCCAGCGCACACAGCAGATAGCGAATCAGAAATAACGACGCACCGCGCATTCTACAGCACTTAGATAAATTTCGTCTAGTTAGGCCGCGTATCACGGTGTTTCTCGCGTTTCCCGTATCTCGACGCCCGTAATCGCGTACCTTGTTAGTAGGATTCCCGTCTGTGCGTAGCGTTAATTGAGTAACGAGTAAGTATATCGCCCTAAATGCCAGTACAGACTATACAGCCGGTATCTTGGTATTTTATTGATTTAAGTAGTTAAACACAGCTTTTGATTACTTGCTCGTAATGTTTGTTCTGTCGAGTAAATATTATAAGTGCGCTGCACAAAGGCGTGTGTGCGAGCATAAGAGGACAGGTTGTTCCTACATTATTGCAGTTCCTGAGAATTTCTTTGATGCAAGCTTGCTGCATCTGCCAAAGTTAAATAGAAAGTGTGTGTATAATAATATCAAACATAAATGTATTTAAAGATCCCCCATTTCTTACAAAACTAGGGCAAGGAAACCTAGCAACAAGTTTCAATACAAAATGCACGTTTTCTTTCGTACGAGTATATAAAATATTTTAATCAGTTTTTAACAAGACTTTTCTCGTAGATGGAACTTTAAAGTTGCATAAGGTTCTTAGGAGTCTTCTAGCAGTATTGTAGCTGTAGGGTTGAAATATGAAATAACATCGTATCCATGCTTACTTTACTAATTTTATAAATGCAAATTTAACTCAGTCTGTCAGTTTGTTACGTTTCAAGTTTTTAGTTAATAAATAATGAATAAATAATTCATATAAGTGGTTATTTACGGGACAGAGACGTGGTCGCTCACAATGGGCCTCATCAGAAGGCTTAATGTCATCCAAAGGGCAATGGAGAGAGCTATGCTCGAAGTTTCCTTGCGTGATCGAATGAAGATATCCGCAAGAGAACCAAGGTTACTGACATAGCCCGAAGAATTGCCAAACTTAACTGGCAGTGGGCAGGGCACTTTGCTCGCAGAACGGATAGCAGTTGAAGCCAAAACGTTCTGGAGCCCGAAGAATTGCCAAAACGTTCTGGGGAGGCCTATGTCCAGCAGTGGACGTCTTTCGCCTGAGATGATATAATCAATCAATTTTAAAGAATTTTGGTATATAGAGATCATTGAGAAGGACATAAGGTAAGTAGTATTTGTTCCCTAGGGATCATTTTCGACTTCCATAGCCGCTGTAAAGGCTAAGAGGTACAGTCAATATTGTAATATTCAAAGATTACATCACTTATCTCTTTACTTATGTTAATGCCATAGTGTTAAGATCGTTAGTCTCAGCGTTTTATTCCCATCAATTGACACAAATTTATGAATGGCATGTGTTGAATTTACATAATATACATCGTAAAGGTTCGTTAGTTCGTGTGTTTTACTTGTTTCATGTAGGTGTGTGTTTATTGTATTTAAATATTGAAATTGTTAGTCGTCAAAGTATATTGGGTTGATAAAGTGGCGTATTTCATTGAAGGGCACAAAAGGTCACATTTCATTTATAACAAAAATAAATTTTAGATTAATATGTATAAAAAAATAAAATGCATATTATCATGTCCATTGATTGCGACTCCTTTTTGCATAGCATAGTAATGTAGTTATGTGTGAAATAAATTGACCTTTGACCAAATAGTAATGTCTCATGTCAGTCACATATTATTCAAGTTCAACTATTGGTTGTTATTGTTAATTTTCTAACATTTGTGACACTAAGCTTATTACAAACAGACTGTTGTTCATATATCACCTGTTAAAATACTATAACCTACTTACTCGTACGATATATAATATAACTTTATTGAAACAGATAACCTTTGTTAATAAAGTACTAAGCGATTAGGTTACAATTTCAGATAAATAAAGGTAGGTTAAAAAGATGCATAAACAGTTTCAGTAAAACAATCCATATTGTTATGTATAGTCGACTTTACAATTCAAACTGGCATCTCTTCATCAACTCATATTAATTTGCAAGATTGAGATCTAAAACAAAAGCGTAAAATGTTTCAACCTTACAAAATAATTTTATATCAAGTTGAGAATTTTCCAACGTAACTCCCACACAAGCCGAGAGGGGTATCCTTATATTTTAATACTTTAAGAAGTCGCAAGCTTTGATGCTTGGTCGGATGCAAAGAGTTCAAGGTTCTTTAAAGGGATGTCGTTATTTAGGTATTCGTTCATTTATATTTCAGGAAATGGGAGCAAATTTGCAGTTACCCCTAAAACTTTTTGTACATTAATCAGAGGGCAGCAAGAGATTTTTTTATGAAGGGGGCTGGTTTATTTGATTTATGATTCCTATTTCCCCTTTTTTGGTGTTGATCTATGAAAAACAAAGCGTATAATTAATATTTTATTTAAATGGCAGCAAATACGGCAAATTAAAGAGGCAGGATTATGTAAGGATTTTAGCAGGTTGCATTCAGTAGTTGGTGCCTACCCCCGTGGGAAAGAGGCGTGAGTTTAGTTTTGCATGTACGGAAATGGAGAAAACCAAACAGGTATTTTTTATGTTTTTTTTTTTCAGCAAATCAAACCAACAATTCTGACACAAAAATCATCAAAATTGACATCAAAACAAACTACCTGCGCTCATGACCTACATTACCCTCGAATCCTCTCCATCAGCCCAAGAGTTAAATTGGCACTCAGAATCAATTTCCCTAGGAATCAGTTAGTAAGCCGCGGTGCTCGTAAACGTTGAGTTTATAAACTAGTAGCTTCCATTACTGCTACAAACTGGATAAGTGGTGGTAATGTGATGGTGGGATATTCTAATACCGCAAGATGGATAATTATGTAAACATTATATTAGAAGCAGAACTCATAGAGAAACAAAAAAAAATGTAATAACTGCAGATTTTTAGCACAAGCAGAAAACCTTTAATAAAGAAGAGTATTTATTATAAGAATAGATAAATATCCAAAGTGCAACAACAAAGACAAAACAATATTTTTGTAAGTTTCTGAAATATTTTCTACTTTATTCTGACTTTATTAAACATCATCAGTCGCGAAATTTTTGACAAAAATGTCTCACTAGCTGTGCCCGCGGCTTTGGTCCCGTTAAGTGCCTATCCTACCCTACTTACCTACCTATCTGTACCTACCCTACTTACCTAGACCTACCCATCTTACTTACCTTTCTACCTACCTAGATGGAGCATTCACTGCACAGAATACTATTTACTCTAGGGAGAGGAATATCGACTTACAAAAAGTAAGGACAGATTTGCTGTGCGCCATCTAGTAGCACTCCAAAACACCACGCCGAAATGAAAACATAAAAAGAAAACTTTTTTTCAAAAAAATTACCTATCCATGGCTGGGACACGAAGTCGCATCCTTATGTGTAAAAGGTCACCACGTTTAGCATTAGGCTATTCAGACGGGCAATAGTAGCAGCGAAATTACGAACCACACTGCACGCACGTCAACGTCATTATTGACATTACTAGTATGATAACAAACGTAACATCTCATAAAATTTATTTTTTTAGTCTCGTGCATTAGGTCCCGAATTATAATTTTTATTCTAGCCACACTTGAAATAGTCCTTGAAGAATCGTTTCTTGAATATCGTTGATTCGATATAGGTAGAGTTTACCCCTGGTTCGCTGAATACCCGTATGGGGGCGCGGCGGGCGGGTCCTAGTGCCCTAACTACTACCATTTTTTTCTATCGTAATTCTTTCGCGGAAAATCTTAACACCACCATTCAGAAAATGACACAAAATGCACAACGCCATCTATTGAATATGGAGTTCAACAGTCCGAGTATCTGAATTGCGTATGTTGCGATATTTTAGTTCTTGAACACTTTAAATTCATCTAACTTTTGATAGAGTGAACCGATTGCAATGAAACAAAAACTAAGTAATACTGAAAAAAAATGTGTAACTTGTACACAAAAAAATATATATTATAGTTATCTACTTTGATTTCGTACATATTACGTGATGCGTGCACAAACAAACAGATAAACAGACAAAAAATCTAAAAATGCTGGAAATGGGTTCTGTTGGTTCTCCTTTGGTGGTATTTTCGATGTACAAAAACGACTTTTCTACAAATTTATTATGTGTATTGACGATATTGATTGTCAGTTATACGAAATATGTCAAATGTAACAAAGATAACTCAATATCAATATCATAATAATTATAATGATTAAGATATAAACGCTCATAGTTATTCAGCATAACTCTTATGGCGTGTCACCGGTAGTTGAGCCATTTATAAAAATAACCTAATAAATTAATTTAAAACAAAAAATTAAAGCAATAAAAACAATTGCAATACACATTTTATAAACTGACCATATTATTAAATTCAACTAGAATAACGATTTAATAATTAATTTAGTGAACTACCCGTCTGGTTCACTTAATGGGAAACTACTGCACGTTATAATTTTTACTGCAGCAATAAAAGATAAAGGATCTGGGGAATGCTGAGGCATTCTACTTTAATTACTAGAACAGGAGCTGTTTGTGGGAGTACTATGACACTTTTACTATGCTAATATCAACCCGTAAACACCTTGAAACATATGCAAAGTCTTATCATAGACCGGATGAGAGAATATTGCTTGTATTCATTTGGCTAACGGATTGGTAATTGGAAATACTTTACGTCATATTACCCACTTGTTACCGAACAGAAGACATTTTGAAGTCCACTCTCAAGATTCAAACTTTTACGTAGCGGCTGATATATATTTTATTAAGGAGCGTATTCCAAAATAGTTTCTTCCCAAAATGACAAAATACATAACTTCCGTACCTAATTATAACTAAATCGTGTTGTCAGTAAATTATTTTAGCTTTTTGAATTTAAAGTATAAACCAACATTTTAATTAAAAAGTAAAATGTTCATCCACCGTGCTTAATCAAATCCAACTCCCAGACTACCGATTAACAGACGCCCACTAAGTCCATATTACCATAAGTAATCTCTATTTGCAATCGAATAACACTTTTACGAGTAATTCATTAGGCAAACTAGTGATGCAAAGATCTAATTAGCATTGTAAGACATGCTAGATCGGATGCGTGGGAGCTGACGCGGTTTCCCTGGTACAAATTTATGAGAACACCCCCGCTTGGTCGAGAAAGCAAGCGGATTTTAATATTCCTGGCTGTGTAAAGGAGTTTGAAGTGAAGTTCTATGTTATTTCGATGTAATTAGGGATAAAGGTTATAGATTCAGGCAATGAATAAGATAAGTTTCTGCGTAAGTTTATTCCAATAAATCTTTTTCGCGTGTTAGATTATTTTAATATCAAAGTATCCCTATGATGCAAACGGTGCCAAAGTTTATTATAAGTTCATCTACGACACGTGGAGTAACACTGCAAAGAGTAAGTTTGTATACTATTTTCTCGATTCTAGCTAAACCCGAACCTGTTTTTCGAACTTTAAATACTTATGTATTACTTGTTGGAAAAGAAAGTTTTCGCAAATTCATCATAATGATCGACAGATAATTGGTTATAAAATCGGTTTGCAAAATACTAAATTTTTCTTTTTTTTAGGGTTCCGTACCTCAAAAGGAAAAAACGGAACCCTTATAGGATCACTTTGTTGTCCGTCTGTCCGTCCGTCCGTCTGTCAAGACCCTTTTTCTCAGGAACGCGTGGAGGTATGAAGCTGAAATTTATATCAATTACTCAGGTCTACTGTCCCTTGAAGCTGTGAAAAAATCAAACTTCTAAGCCAACGCAATCAAAAGATACAGCCGTTTATGCCGCAAATTTTCGACACTTGCAAGGGAATCAAAACCTACAGGGTGCTTCCCGTGAACTCAGAATCTTGAAATTTGGTACGAAGCAACGTCTTATAGCATAGATAAAGGAAAAATTACGAAAACCATAAATTTTTAGTTACATCACATAATATATTTTTTTTTAATAATTTTAACCTTACTACCCATTTCCTCATAAACGCGTAGAGGTATTAAATTGAAATTCATACCAAATACTCAGGTCTATAATACCTTTAAGCTGTAACAAAATCAAACTTCTATGTCAACGCAATCAAAAGAAACAGCAATTTAAGCTGCATATTTTGAAACTCGCAAGTACTCGCAAGGGAATCAAAACCTAAAGGGTACTTCCAGTCGACCTAGAATCTTGAAATTTGGCATGAAGCAACGTTTTATAGCACACATAAAGGAAAAATTCCGAAAACCTTAAATTGTAATGTTATGAATTTCATTTTGCAATAAGATTACCATAGTTATGACTCGATTGTCGTAATGAACGAACTTTGTAAACCTTGCAGGTTTGTACGGAACCCTCGGTGCGCGAGTCCGACTCGCACTTGGCCGGTTTTTTTTAATAAAAGTCTTCCCAACCGAAAGACCGCCCTTTAATGTATGGAGGTACAATTTATACGCTTGGCAGGAGTGCTGTGATCTGTGCATAACTTCATTAGGCACATGCTCGGATGGAGATACCCACCACCACACGCGTCCACCTGTTATAATCTCTTAATAGTTGACACCCGCAGGTTACGGGGTGGGTGGCCCATTTTTCCCTGAGAGATACTCTAGCCGTCCCATTTTGAGACCAATTTAGTAGCTAAATATAGCCTAGTGGCGGCAGCTATTTTGAGAAATGAGATTTTCTATTTGCGGATAATATTAGCACAGTTGCCTTGGAAAAGTGACAATCTAATATCGAAAGCGTAGCGATAGCGACTGGGAAAATATATAGGAATATCAAACGCTATCCAAATGTCACGTGATCAATCCTTTACATATTGGCATTTCGACCATCGCAAATGCTCACATTGAATGACATTTGTCAAGAGCCTCAAGTATTTTTTACATCGTAAAAAAAGTTTTTTACAAAAAAATACTACCGACTTCCAAATAAAAATATTACAAAGTGAAAAATTACTTTCTTTTTGGAAGTCGGTGTCTTTGGTAGGTACTAATTTTTTTGTCGTTATGTACACTGACTTACAAAAATAAAGTTATTTTTCACTTTGTAGTGTTTATATTTGGAGGCAGTAGTATTTTTTTATAAAAAAAGTTTTTTATTTTTATTTTTATTTGTACTTAGTATGCAAGTTCTTTAGTTAGGTACTTATAATGCCAGAATAGATTACCCAAATATCATGAAACTTGAACATAACCGGTGAAATGAGAATGTACCAAGGTGAACTGTACACATCTTCGTACCCCTTTAGAGTTTACTTGCGTGATGTTATGTTATGAAATGGTATAAACAATAAACAGACATGCGATTGCAGCAATCCCGAGAGATTTGCCGTCAGTTATTGAAGAGTACTGTTGTATATCTCCGAAGTTCTTCGTCAGGTCTTCACCAAATTAAAATGAGACCAATTTGGGCACATCTTCTTCTGCCTAGCCTTTTCCCAACTATATTGGGGTCGGCTTCCAGTCTTACCGGATTCAGCTGAGTACCAGTGTTTTACATGGAGCGACTGCCTATCTGACCTCCACAACCCAGTAACTGGGTAACACGGTATCCCTTGGCAAGACTGGTGTCAGATCTCAGGCTTCTGACTACCCGTAACGACTGTCAAAGATCTTCAAATGACAGCCGGGACCAACGGCTTAACGTGCTTTCCGAGGCACGGAGGAAACTCGGTATGTTGAAAATGGTCACCCATCCACGGACCGAACTCGTCAAGCATTGCTTAACCTTGAAGTTCGATCCGTGCGGCTGTTATTATTTAGCCACGAGCTCCTCCAATTTGGGAACATACCCTTAAAAATTAAAAAAATAAATTTTCAAAATCGGGCCCGGTTGATGACGAAATCTGTGAGCAAATACAAAAAAAAAAACAAACAAAGTCGAACATAGAACCTCCTCCTTTTTGGCAAGTCGGTTAAAAAGGGAGAAATTAACACTTTTTGCGCAGCTTAGCCTGTTTATTCAAGCATAATAAGCTATTTCGAAAGACCTTTACGAGGAAAATTCTGTCGATATGGCTGAAATCTGGTCGACACATTTAATTTGGAAACATTGATATGACGAAGAAGAAGAATGGCTATCTTTAAAATTACAGACCAAAATGAGGCGGGTACCTACCTCAGTCATTAAAACCCACGTTAAGGCACAACTTGAAAAATCAGTAACAAGACAAGTATTTGCATTTTATAAGACAGAGACTTTACAAAACCCCACGCAATATCTTGCTTGACTAGCAAGCGTCAGACGCGACAGCCTAACAGTGAATAAGTAACTATTACTTGAACTATTTCCAAGTATAACAATACGCTTTTCAAGCATAATGTATTCATCACAGGCTTACATCATGACTATTATGATGTAGCATTTGTATTCCTCGCGTCATACTCGAACCATTTTTAATCCGTCATAGTACTTTTATTTTTCTCAAAAGCAATAAGCAATGTGCGCTGCACATTATTCATTGGTCTGTTTAACCCTCCGATAACACTGATGTTTATTTTAAGATTTGTTTTAATAGAAATTAATATATTTGGTAAAGCTTTTACTAAATCAACTACATTTGTAAATGATTCAAAAGCTTCAGTCCATTCAAAGGTTGTCTGGTAGATATCGCTGTCAGTGATAGGACCGCAGCTTTTTTTTGTTTTGTTAAGAGATCTGTATCTTTTATATAATTTGGTGTTAAATAAAGAATATTCTTATCTATTCTATTGAGTAGCATTTTTGTTATTTCATCTGCCATATTAATATCGTCTTTTAACCCTATCAGATTCGCAAGATTCAAATTATCCTTTGCCCATGTCTCTTTAACATATAGAGACAGAAAATAAAACGTTATTCATTCATAAATTGTCTACTACAGTTACCTTATTAGTTCTAGTTTAGTAGCCAATAAAGATTCTCCTTCATTTAAATATGGTCTTTACATAAACTTATTCCTGTTTTTATTCAAACAACGCCACTGGCCAGTAACTCAAGGTCCAGAACCATTTTTGTTATTTTACCAGCTGCATCATCATCGTCTTTTTTAACTCTATCAAATTCGACGCAAGATTCAAATGACCCTTTTCTCGCATCTCTTGAACATATTGAGACAGAAAATAAATCATTTTCAACAATAAATCGTCTACTACAGTTACCTTATTAATTCTAGTTTAGTAGCCAATAAAGATTGTCCTTCATTTAAATACAGTCTTAACACAAACTTCTTCGTGCGAGCACCCGGCCCGGACATATCCATCAGCAGTTAATTTGAATTTATTTTACAGCAAGCACCGGTGTAATGAGAACTTACTTCAGCGGGACTCAGTGTTGGAACTATTGACGAATATTTATGTGTATGCAAAGATTTTGTTTGTTTAGGGTTAGAATACAGTGAAAATATTTTGTTTGTTGCTGTAACCGATATTATGCGTGTTTTTCATAAAATATTGTTGCAGATAGGAACCAAAAGCAATATTACACTACAACAAAATTGAGACTATGAAAACCTGGAGTTAATTGAAAACCTATCACTGAATTGACAAACGCAAAATTAGGTTTTCTACTCCATCCTATTTACCATTCTGCCAAGAAGAAGTGTGCCTACATTGCTACAGCAAAATTGACACAATGAAACCCTGAAGTTAATTATAATCGTATTACTGAGTTGACTAGTTGACGAATAAAGATTTTCTACTTCATTCTATTTTCTATTCCTCCAAGAGAATGCAGTTAGCCTCTCCCACTAACCATGCATCACCCCGACTATTCTAAACACGGAGGCCGCTTCTGTCGCCAATCGAATGTCTGATTTCAATTTAGATTAGCATTTAAACATGCAGCGCAAAAGCTTATCTAACGAGTACACCTGTTAAAGTCCTAATAATTTATGACTACGTCTCGTGCTATTCTCGTTATCGTTAACATTTCGTGTAAGCCGACCGCGAATTTTCCTTGTCGAATAAGGGTAATACTGTTTCGTCTTGCGTCGGCATTTGCAGGGTTGATTGCAAGTTATTGTTGTAATGATTACTGTTTGAGTGTTAGCAGTAGTGCTGTTTAATTTTATTTTATTACGCTCAGTTAGTTCAGGTTAATTGGATTTTTAACTAGCTATCTTGAGTTGTAGATACTTTTGTGAAACCTATGCTGTGTTTTGTTTATTTCTCTCAATAAAAGGGATATTTAACTTTCTTGCAATGAACTCCTTGTTACAAATTAACTAACATTTATTAGACCGGTCACAAAGGTATTAACAACTATATTGATTGAAAGCATAAAATATGGTATTCGTAGTTGTGACGTGCCTTGCATATGCAATTGCATTATGCTTGATATACCCTAACGTGTACTGGCAGCTTAATGCAGTTGCCAATCCCAGCTCCACTCGCATAACGTTATCATAAAAGTAATGGACGCATTATTATAAACACGATTAACAAAATAGTACGTTTCAACAAAAGAATTGAATAACTGCTACAATATCAATATATAATTAAAATGGATAACAGTATTAAATTTTTCGATATTCATATTTATATTTTTTACTATTGTTCCATTAGCTAGTTTTAGTTCCATTCCTTTGGTGCGGTAATTTACTTTGACAAAATCTTTTCATACATCATTCTTAGGTCTGACAGATATGGATGAGAAGCTCTAACAGTAAAACACTCACCTTTGATAATTATGTTGCGTATTGTGCATGAGCGGTTGCGTCGGTTGCGCCAACAACAGTTGTTTTTGTTGCTGTTGCCGTTGCAGCATCTGTTTACCGAACACGCCGTACCCGAACCCGTATATTTCGTCCTCTTCTTTCTCTGTGAGGCAGCTTGAGGGCTGTCAAAAGGAAACGAGCTGTTAAAAAATAGATTTAAATTCTTCTAAAACTATATAGACAAAGGAAGAAAACCTAGCAGTACTATGACTACTTGAGTTGATCCACATATTTCTACATGTACATATTATTTTCTCCATTTCATCTAAGCACAGCAATCGCAGCCGTTACATAGTCATTCCAGGTCGCGATCCAACCAAGGTCAGGGATCGCAGCAGAATGATCGATCTTGGAGCGATTGAGGCGACACTAGACGTTCAATCAAGATCACATCAGTCCACTGTTCACTACCGTCAGATGCACACGCTTTAACAAAATGGATTTTGATAAGAGAAAAGCTTATGTAGCAATAATGATTGCTTCTGCTCTGAAGAAACCATGGCTACTAAAAATGAAAATCTACACTCATCTGAACTTGTTAGATGAAATTCATAGTACTGAGGAAGAGAAGGATTATGCAAATTATTACAGGATGAAAGATGCATGCTTTGATCATCTGTTGGAAACGGTCCGTCTCCTTTGCGGTGTGAACGCTGACTGAGGTAAATTGACGCTCAATCTAGATTAAGATCCTAGATTTCAAAAAATCTAGATATTTGTGATCCAATCCAATCCAATCTCGCGATCCGTCAATCCAACACGTTACACAATCAATCTGGATCCTGATCACTGATCAATGATCTGGATTGAACGTGTAATGGCTGCCAACACTAAAACAAAATCAAATCAAAGTCAATAAAATATAAGTATTGACTGTAATAAAAGTAACCTTTATCATATCTTCAATAACTACAGCAAATTAGATTTATATGAGACAGGGAAAATAAAATACCTTCTGAGAAGTTCTGACAAAAGCCATAATAGGTGTCTTCACAAAAAAATCAGTAGGTATTAATATCAGACTTGGAAATAAACCTTCTGAAGGTAAGATAATCCGCTTTTCGTACTTAGAGGTATATTCATAAAAAAATGAAATCATATTCACGAAAACGGTTCAAATATCACTGGCAATGTTGAAAGCCTAATATTCCTGGCTAATTTTACACAAAGCGACGATTTGGCCCGCTTAGTCTGATTACATGACATGATCCTATTATTTATTCAGGCCGTTTTATCTGTGGGCCTCCGCGGGACTCATCATTATGACCTTGGACTTTTGTCTGATGGCCGACAGAGGATTTACGTTCAAGTTCATGACGTGCTTTCCAGGTCGCAAGGTCGTTTTTTTACTTAGGTGGTTTGTTTTACTTAATGTTTTTGTACTTGATATACCGTAGATATGAATGTAAGATGAAATGAATATAATTTCTATAGATGATATTACAGTTGTTTTGTAAAAAAAAGTTATGGAGGTATAAGAGTTATGTGAGTGTTATGCTATTAGTTTCACTATTGTTTATATTGCAGGAGAAAATAACAGATTTCTATAACCGAAACTATACGAAGAAGTGAACATATTCCATAAATTGACAATGACAGTAGAACGAGTGAAACTATGTCAAATAAAATTGGTACCTACAGATAACAAATCTCGCATGGAGCCAAAAAAGTAAGCTGATATGGTGCCAAATGCATGCTACACACCAAAGTGTTTTCCACGCAAAACTTTCCAATTTATTGCTACATAAGTAGTTCAAACTCCAAATTCACACTCATTCATGCAACAAACTACAGAAGCCAGCAAATTATATAAAAAATATTGCATTAAATCTACAACTGAAAATTTTGTGAAATTGATGACCATTCCCAAAAAAACTGAGAACCTCACTCAACTCACCGAATACTTTCCAGGCACATAAATGGGCTGCGAATGCGACGTGGTCAAGTTATTCAAAGCTAGGGAACCAGGACTTGCCGAAGGTGGAGTTTGAGGTGTTCCAGGGCCTCCGAGTACCCTCATTCGAGGAGACATCTCGTCCCATTCGTGTCTCCGTAACTCCTCGAGATGATCTAGTACGTCGCCGTAGTGTGTTGAGAAGAGGTCTGCGTATCTGGAGGCCAGACCCTCCAGGTAGCCTCGGTCTCCATCCTGTGTAAGACAAAAAAAAATATAGGTTAGTCTTTGGTTAAATAAAGTAGTAGCAACTTTTTTCACAAAGTTTAAAAACCACCACCATCCTGTAAATAATAACAGACTGCGATGAGCAATCCTCATTATGCATCATGATTCAAGCTTTATTTTTAAAAGTAATAATATGCTACTGCGTTTTAAACTAACACTTAAAAACCTGCGAAACACTTGTCATTCAAGATTGTCTCGAGATAACTTTATCTGATGGCATAAAACCACACACCTTTTATATCCCTGACACTCACGTTTTATAAGGCGGTTGTAAAACAGCTAAGACAATAAAGAAGGAAACATTAATTGAATAAATTAGGCGGTAACGGTTTCTCAATAATGATGTATCAATCAAATACCATCTAAATCACGAAGTATTTCTCTACGCTATAAAAGAAAACATTAAGGATACTGTTTACCAGGCTCGATGATGTGGTCGACGGCAAATCACGTTTACCTAGAAGTAACCTATTCACTCTTTACTTAAATACCTCAGGTTGCAGAAATCAGGAAACACAGACTCCGGCAGAATTCGGAATGGGAATTCCGATTCTGAGCTGTACGCACAATAAAAGTATTCTCAAAACGTTTAGTGCGCATTTATAACGGAAAATATCGAAGAACCGATACCGACGTTAAGTCACGATAAACACGGCGTTCAATTACAAAGTAATTACAACTGACACGGCAAAATTAACGAAATTGAGAAAAAAATCTCGTAATTATCCTACCTAGACCTATTTGCTTTAAGTGACTTTTCCGAGCAATTTCCGTTGGGTCACAAAAAAAGGGGGCGAATCGACGTAAAGTAAGGTAATTAAGAAGCAGAGAGAATTAAAGTCCGGTTCTCAAAATTTAAGGTGTTTGTTGATGCATAATTGGTTTGGCGTGAGGTTTGAAATGTGTCAGACGGATGTACTGTTTTTACCGACAATTTGTTACGACGGCAAGGTCATAAAAAAGTCACAGATTATCCCGTATTTTGTGGGTTGTTTTGACATTTTTGTAGTGTAGCTTTCAGGTATACGTAATGGAATTGCTTTGTCAATTAGTGGGTTCGCTGTTTTGGATCGGATCAAGAATAAAATGTTGCCAAAACTGTTTTGGACAGAAATAAAGAACACTGAAATTATGGTTTGCGAATTTGCGAAGCCTGAAACTTTCAGCAACGCGACAAGTCTTTTTTATAATTTTGTTTGCATGTTCAGCTGTAGTTAATTGAATGTAAATATGTGTGGGTAAGCTCTTCACAGTCTTAAGAGTATTGACAATTCACGCAATAAGGCGCTACAGAAATAAATACAAAAGTTACGTCCTCGGACGGAGAGGATTGTGCGGAAGCAAAATAAACAAGTCGAAATAATCTCGCCGCAAACTCTTTCATTAAGAAGGAAAAGCTAAAGACGAGGACTAAGAGCGGATAATTTCTGAATTTCCTTTGGAGATAGGCAATAAATTATCCGGTAATCTATATTTTTAATGTTTTTTTGGTTTATAGAAGTTTTGATATCTTTACCTTTTTCAGAATATTTAAATGTTGTTATTACTGGGCGTTAAAAGAAGTAGAATTTGGAAAAAAATAAAATAGGAACCAGTAATATTTTTAGAAACAAAAATCTTTTAGTATTTTATACTTATTTCAAACATCTAATAACACTGAAAGAAAATCTGTTACAGTTCATAATTGTTTCACACGTGATCGGAACGAGACACCTTACAAAATTTTACGATATTTATCCATCACTTTCTTAAATAAACATTTCAGATAGAATGTTGTCTTGGCAAATTCTTATGAATCTTTGCGATTCATAAGAATTTGCCAAGACAAACACTAAATCCGTTAACACCTTTCCTAAACTCAACCACTTCGGTGGTCTAGCTTTCACATCGTCAACATGTTGAAAGTTTCAACGTCTTGGTAGTCACATATAGTCTACGATTTCCTGTACGTGGTTCAATGTCTAGATATCCTGTATTACTATTTCCTTTATAACTTATTGTAACCGCGCAATAAATCAAGGGCAATCCATCAAGTGGTAAAAAATCGTAGCTGTATCATTGAAGACCACACTTAGAATTCCACTAGCGGTCGCATTGAGTCAAAGATGGCTGAAGGTTTATTTCCATTTTTAAATGAGAGCGGCTGAGAGCTTTGTCGGCTCGGAGTTTGTGCTCTGCGTTTTAAGTGGATTAAATCGCTCCACGCTCGTAAAACCGACAAGTGCTCAAGCTAAGAATTAAAGTAACCGTTCGACTTTTGCATGAGAAAGTGCTCGCGGGACCTTGCCTCGTAGTCACTCCGAACAATTTGATGCGGCCGATTTTTATTTATTTCCCGCCTGAAGCCTGGGACCTGTTCAAATGAACTCTTTGCGGACTGCGACTGCTTTGTGAATACTCAACTAAAGAAATTCATTAACACTATCCGAATGGAGTGCTGCTGATTATCGATGCTTCTCACGCCTGCTCTGCTTCCGACCAAATGGAATAGTCAGTGGAAAAGCTTTTGCTGACTGAAACATTTAAAAATATATAGCGGAGTGGGCGAACTAAGTCAAAGAACCGCCATAAAAGACAATAATAAATAGCTCATGATGCTTCAGTGGAAGGCATAGTAACTGCTCTTGAATTTAAATGGTATATTTAGACCACGACCAGTCGTTTAGAGCATAGAAACGGGTTCATTGAATGGTTTGCCAACGGCAGCTGGAATGTTTACGAAAAACAACCAAACGAAAAGTTAGGTAATAGAAACAGAACATGGCATTCGGGGAATTCTTTTATCGTTTTGTTTGAGATTATTCGTGGAATAGCATTAGTTGTCTATACGACATGATGTATCTCCTTGCTGTTGTTACTAAATAATTTAATGGGCTCCATGTAAATGTTAATTACCGTGTGTTAATTTTAAAATTTATTAGTCTGAGTGGTTCTTTTCCGTGTTTTCATTAAATTAACTTTGTGTACCTTTGTTAACATAATGAATAATAAATTAATATAATGTTTATGAATATAAATGTGTAATTTTTTATGGGTACGCACTGTAATATATTTCTACGGGAACTAATACAGAGACGGTACTAATGAACGGTTAACGGTACATAATGTCGTGATGGCTAAGACCTCACCTCTCGTGCTTGAGGTGTGGGTTCGAATCCGGGCAAGTACCAATGTGACTTTTTCAAATTCATATGTACTATTACTTTCCAAGTTTATCGTGGACATTGCTGACAACGGTGAAGGAAAACATCGTGAGCAAACCTAGACTTATAGTGAATTTATAAGATTGTGCTCCATTGGTGTAATTGCTGCAAGACGATCCAGTGCGAGGATAAACTAATAAATAAATAAAATTTCACCATCATACCTAAAATACTTGTTAAAACAATGGCTGCAGAATACTTGAGCATTGCCCAGTGAAATCATAATTGGGATATTATTTTACGAAGCAAAATAACAAAATGTCACCTTAAAATATCAGATTACCAAACTCCTTGGCTTAAATTAAACTCGAACACAACAAGTAACAAGGAAGACGAAATTATCAAGTTGAAAAGATCCGAAAAGCGTTAAAATAATCAATTCAGGTCGTGGGTTACAGGCGAAACGTCTGCGCCATCGAACTCAACTTTAAAATGAGTATAAATTGCAAAACTTGGGAATTATTTGCGTCGTCTCTTCGCACAAATTTACTCAGTTTTTCCAGAGTTTCATTATAACAAGTTTAATTGAAGAGAGCGTCCGGTACATAAATTTAAAACTTTTGGCATGCATTTTAATCTGCTTACCGGTAGTTAGTTGGAGGTAATGGCTACTAAATGAGTTTCTAGTTTGCTTTAAATTGTCGGCTCGTTAATAAAATTGGTGTAGTGTAGTGTATGTAGCAGCTTTTGTGGTCGAGCTTGCTTGTTGCCTTTTAGCAACTTGTGTTTCATAGGTGCTCGAGCGGACATTCTTGTTCGTAGGACAGTTTACACGTGTTGCCTCCACCGCACGGGAACGCTGCACTACAATATGTAAATTAAATATTCGAAAAGTTTTAGCTTTGCATAGTAGGGACGTTTGAATTTTCTGCTTTATTAAAATATAAGTTAGTTGCTTACCTTTACAAGTAGTATGTTTATTTATTTATTCATAAAAAGAAAAACATTTAGTTTCATTCATTTCTTTAATAAATTAACATACTACCTACATGCTTATTAGTACAATTTTAGTACAACATTATTATTTTCAATTTAAGTTAAACACAGAGTACAGATAATCACTCGACATCGCATGCGTCCAATTTTAGCGCATAATAAGTCTACAAAAAAATCTATAAACGATGCATTCGCTGGAGATAAAAGTACAAAATGAATATAATAGGTAGTAAAATACGGGTTTAATCGGTAATTTATGCTCATCAAGGAACAGATGCGGACAAGCTAGGAGTCACCATTAAGGCTCTGTCATAAAACTGGTCCCGGACGCGGTGATGTAAGTATATGGCTTCAATAGATCCCAATGGGTCGAAGTCTCCGAGTTATTTCTCGGCCCCTCCACAAGTATATGGCTGTGTTTGTTGCGAGGAATTTATTCTTTACGATTATTTACTGGCGGAAATTGGAGTAATAATGTAGCTCAAGCAAACTAGGTGTTTCATCAATAAAACTAACTTATCCATCTAAATATTTTATTGAAAAAGTGCTTCCTAATATTGACTCAAAAAATGTGCAACGAAATAAATATTTCGGGAAACCGTATAAATCGACGCCTCGATGTGTCAAATCCTGCTAAGCGCTTCTGACTAAGCTTTGGTGACGACCCATCAGAACCAAATTGGATTATTGTAATTCGATCTGAATAACTAGAGATTAGATTTAAATCATTTTGTAATTTCGTTTGGGCTTTCGCCAGTAAAAATAACTGACATTTTCTTAAATCGTTTCTAAATAATTAATTTTTATTGCGACGTATTGGTAAATTGGTATACGATTATTGCTTAAGAAAACTTATAACCTCTACTTTGCAAGTGATGAAGAAAAATATTTTTATAACCCACTCATTAAAATTCTATGGCTTTTTATTAAAACTCTCCGACGAATAATATACTATCCGGGAATTATTTATTTTACTTCTTTAATAAAAGGTAAATGGCGTCTATATAGTGATACTTTTTACGTTTAATTTTCTTTGACCCTATTTTCTAAAATAAATAAAAGTACCAATCAACCGCCCAATAGTGCCAGCTACTTACTCCCCAGCATCCCTAGTTAGCCGTGGCGGTCTATGACAGTCCAAGCCTTTGTGAGGCAGACGTCTGTCGGCTCATGTTGTGCCATTACATCCATTGTATGCTGGGTTCAACGGACCCTAAGGTATTCGATGCAGTATTAATTATCCGACTGAGAAGAAGGAGAGTTATGTTTTTGTCGCGTCAGCTTTTAGACAAATATTCATAGTGTTTTGTTTTACTAAAATATTTGAGAGAGCGTTAACATGAATTTTCCATATCGTGAGATCAATTTCCGTATTTTTTAATGAACATTCGCATCATAGTCGTAAACATCAAAAATTCCTCTAATTTACATCCGAGAAGTTTTTGACACAGACTGTCGCCGAGATGATATTACTACTTAAATGTGAATGATTTTAGTACCTACGAAAATTGTCCTTTGTTTACAAAATCGACAAGACGTGGCTGTTCATATATGTCATGGACTAAGTGATTAATAATGTGCACTATGTATTTGAATAATGCTACGTAACGGTTAGGCTATTCGACAATTATGGTCAATGAATTAGTCCAAGAGCTAGAGAAGCAAGCTCGGGAGCTGAGGGCACCTCGACACGGATAGGTTAGGTTCGAAGGAGATAACGGGAGCTAAAGTGAGCGAGCAAAGCGAGCGAACCCAGCTCCCGCCAACTCGGCTCCGTCGACTTTGTTACTTAAATAATAATCCTGCTTACCTATTATATGTTAAAATCAATTTCAACATTAAAATAATTTAATAAAACACATCTTTTTATTAAACTGTCCGATAAGTGATGGGCGTTGATTTCTATGTTTTTGATCCATACTTATTACTGTATATTTTTGTTTTTTGTATTTTTTTTTTCATACACGTATATATATACATATATATATACACATATACATATATATATATGTATTTATTTTATATATAAATAGTACACCAAATACTACCTACAGTACTGTTTTTCCTGTCATTTTTAAAATCCATCCAAAGGTTGTCTTGAAAAGATCGCTTTTAGCGATAAGGCCGGCCATTGTGTCACCCAGTGTAATGTATCTTCTTCTTTAGTATCTGTAACTTATATGGTGTACATAATAAAGAGTATTACATATACATATTCTATTCTTTTCTATGGGCATTATTCAGAGAGCCCAGTCAATTTTTAAATAGTTTTTATCATAGTGCCTACTCATATCGGGCATTTTTCATATTGCCCGGGCATTAGGAATAACGCCGTATTACTCACTTGGTCCATAATGTACTAAGCTATAGAAACGAAGCCAGTCTTAAAACAATTGCCAATAAACAACCGGTGTGCAGTACAAATACAGGATGAAGGTGCCACCCCATATAATCCCCAAGTCGTTTGATACACTAGCCATGGGAAGAGAAGGGGTGGTCTTTTCGTCCCAGTACAATACGTATTAACAGTGTAACAGGATTAATTTATCCCAGAAACACGATAGCTGAGGAAGGCTTCCAATTTACACATAAGATGAACCAGGTATGTAGTAGAGCGAAGAGATGTTTGTTTTAGAGATCGTGAAAACTTTATGCGACGGTCTATCGATTTGTGTTGTGCCTTTACGTTCCGTCTGAGCGAACCTGAAGCTTTAATACATTTATCTACTAGCGTCGAAGAATAGTATTTTGTGTTCGTGGAACAATTTTCTTTTGTTTTAAATTTATGTTTAACTATCTAAACTAGTATTTTAAAGAGGTATTTTTTTGTATATAGGTTAGAATTTTTGAAAGAACTGATACTACTTTTTATCCTGAAAAAGCACAGATTCTACCGTAACAATATGCCATGTAAGCGAAGCTGAGGGAAAAGAATAAATTTTGTAAAATACTGCAAATAAAGTCGCATAGACGAGGGATGTTCAAAGTTTTCTGCTCTTTGTAGATGTAACTAAGCGGTTACAGATGCATACTCTTTTCCCGATACCGCATTTTGTAAAAAACAAACAGCAATGCTACAAGGTACAAATATAGAGGAAAATAAAGTCAATCGAACAAAATAAAATAGCTAAGACATCTATGTTGGCCTAGATATTTTAATGATGATTGATTCAAAACCGGTTTACACGATTGAAAGCGTCAAAGATTATGCTGTTACTTTAATTTCTCACATTAATGTCGAGTCATTAACATAATTAACTTCAAGTTTAGGAACGTAATCATTCACTGTTAATTTTACGATCGTATTACATGTGGCAGAAACAGATAAGAGAGTGGGTAGACGTAAATTGAGATGGGGACAGAAGGATGGAGACGATCAGGTTCTGTGGGTAGTGGCACCGTGTTTTTTTACAAGGATACATCAAAAACTCATTCTATCGCAGTCCAATGTTGGATATAGACATCTCCCAAGCTGGGCAACAACACTTGATCCTCCACCTTCTATATCCAATCTAACCCAGATTTATCTTTAAAAGGTTCGATTCACTTAATTTAGCGGTCTCCACTCTAAGACCGTTTCCTCCACCAACTATTGGTCCTGTAGGGGTACTTAACTGGAGACCAATTTTGTAAGACTAATCTCATAGTCTGTAACGCGGTACGGTTTGCAGTTAGATTGCTGCTATAAGTGAAATTATTCTTCTGAACCAGTTCCTTAATATTGATTGACATTAAATCCATCAAAACAGTATTGTGAAAACTGGTGAAATATTTAATAAATACCTAAGATAAGAGTATTAAGATATCCATTGATCTTAAACCAGCGTATAAGGCAAACAGTAATAAATTTTACTAGCCGAGTTTACATTTGTTTTTTTTTTGTTTGGCCTTCGACATAAGACCTTGTTTTCCCAAACTATTGGAAAGAAAAACTTGAATGAAATTGTAGACATATAGGGAACCGACGGACTACCTAAATGATAATTGTGTTTTGGATATTCGTTCTTTACTTACTGCTTAGAAATATTCCGTATCTCTGGGAAATTTAATCAATAATACGATTACAAGTTTTTTTTTGAGGGGTATTCCGCAGGTCATCCTGTGGAGACTAAACTATAGCCACCAACCATGCTGAGGGCTATCCCCTGTGGGGTCGAACCTCGGACAACTAGAGCTGGATCTTTATAAAGTGATTCTTCTATCCTTTCGGAAAAGCCTACATGGAGAAGAACGGACAAGCAACTCCACTAACTAGAATTTAACTACGGCTCAGCATTGCGCGGGCTGGCTTGAATATCTTGACGGGGACGTCGCGGCGGGCCTCGGCGGCGAGGACGGAACGAAGGCGGTTTTTGTTTTCGAATTGTGCTTGTCTCGTTACTGTTCTCTTGGAGCAGGGTAGTGGCGTCATCGGGGATAGTGACGAAGCGATATTATTATCTGATCGGTTTTCGTACAATAACGAGGAATTCTAAGTAAGGGGGTTAATTGATGCCCAGAAAATCAACAAAGGTCACATATTACCAAGAAAATATCACCTAACCTAAATGTTGTCACATACAAGCGTACCCAACATAGGATGTTGTAGGTCATATCATACGGGTCTAATACTAGAAATAGGTCACTGAAATTCTAAACGGTGACCTGACCGGCAAGCTCTTTAGATTTGACAGAAAAAAATCCATGAAAACACTTTGTCGCATCAGTGGCGTATTGATACTTTGATACCTCTCTAAGCGGGCCTTACAGCCTATCTCGCTTAGTTTATCAGAACAATAAAGAAAATTAAATACAGGTACTAGACCAAATTAATACCAAATTATTTGTAGGTAAACTCGATTGCAAGAACCCATAATAACCAATTTATCAGTAACAGCATCAGCACAAAAACCTGTCCCAAGCCATTTATTTCCAACAAAGATTTTCTAAACGCCTTTATTCAGTAGCAAGTATTGGAATAGCAAATACTATTAAGAGATCACGAATCTAAAATAGCATTACAAGCCGAGCTGGATGAGAACAAAACACAAAATGCGAGACAATGGACTATGTGGCGCTACTTAACTTGCATTAGGAATGAGAATTTCTGAAATAGAGCGAGCGAAATTAAGTTAAGGAGAAAAATATCTTTGGTTTGTTGTGGATGAGTGTGATTATTTTTATTTAGGAAATGTTTATAATTATTATATGAATGGGAAATTTTTTTGTAATTCAGATTTTTTTTCAGAATTTTTCAAGCCGGCGTAGCACATCCGTCCGAGTTCCGAAACGATGCTATAGCTAGTAAAAATTAAGATGCGAATTCGTTTCTATTTTTAAATTACTAATAATCTAATATATAAAATTCTCGTGTCACAGTTTTCGTTGCCATACTCCTCCGAAACGGCTTGACCGATTTTGATGAGATTTTTTGTGCTTATCCGGTATCTATGAGAATCGGCCAACATCTATTTTTCATCCCCCTAAATGTTAGGGGTAGTCCACCCCTAAATTTTATTTTTTATTTTTTAGACAAAATTTTTAATTTCTATTTTTTTATTATACAACATACAAAAATACATACAATCCTCAATTTTCACCCTTCTACGATCAACCCTTATTTTTTAATAGCCATTTTAGTAATTTAATCATTTTTCGCGAGGGGGATCGCGAGAGACTAGGTAGGGTAGGTAGGGTTGGTAGGGTTGGTATGGTTAGTAGGGTTGGTAGGGTGGGTAGGGTTAGTAGGGTAGGTAGGGTTAGTAGGGTAGGTAGGGTAGGTAGGGTAGGTAGGGTAGGTAGGGTAGGTAGGGTAGGTAGGGTAGGTAGGGTAGGTAGGGTAGGTAGGGTAGGTAGGGTAGGTAGGGTAGGTAGGGTAGGTAGGGTAGGTAGGGTAGGTAGGGTAGGTAGGGTAGGTAGGGTAGGTAGGGTAGGTAGGGTAGGTAGGGTAAGTAGGGTAGGTAGGGTAGGTAGGGTAGGTAGGGTAGGTAGGGTAGGTAGGGTAGGTAGGGTAGGTAGGGTAGGTAGGGTAGGTAGGGTAGGTAGGGTAGGTAGGGTAGGTAGGGTAGGTAGGGTAGGTAGGGTAGGTAGGGTAGGTAGGGTAGGTAGGGTAGGTAGTGTAGGTAGGGTAGGTAGGGTAGGTAGGGTAGGTAGGGTAGGTAGGGTAGGTAGGGTAGGTAGGGTAGGTAGGGTAGGTAGGGTAGGTAGGGTAGGTAGGGTAGGTAGGGTAGGTAGGGTAGGTAGGGTAGGTAGGGTAGGTAGGGTAGGTAGGGTAGGTTGGGTAGGTTGGGTAGGTAGGGTAGGTAGGGTAGGTAGGGTAGGTAGGGTAGGTAAGGTAGGTAGGGTAGGTTGGGTAGGTTGGGTAGGTACGGTAGGTAGGGTAGGTAGGGTAGGTAGGGTAGGTAGGGTAGGTAGGGTAGGTAGGGTAGGTAGGGTAGGTTGGGTAGGTAGGGTAGGAAGGGTAGGTAGGGTAGGGTAGGTAGGGTAGGTAGGGTAGGTAGGGTAGGTAGGGTAGGTAGGGTAGGTAGGGTAGGTAGGGTAGGTAGGGTAGGTAGGTAGCGTCTTTTTATGGCAAAACAAAGTATGGCGGGTCAGCTAGTTATATTTATAATTATTAATTAATAAATAACTATTGTCCTTCCAGATACCGTGCTGCCAACAAACAAATTAACGTCAGGAAAACTTTCTTAGAATAAGCGAACAATTGATTAGTGACAGTAACTTGTTATTCTACAGAATATAATGAAATACTTTGTTCTACCCAAACAGAAAGAACCAGAGTCGATAGCTGTCATGTAAGTTTTCAATTACTTGCAAATACATAGGAACATGTGGGCGAGAGCTCTCGTCTTAAAACTCTCGGGATTCAAACTTCTCGTTTCGTTCAAGCAAGAGTCTGGGAGTGTCGAGTCTCACGAAAGACGGTGTCTTCTTTACTTTGAATAATCACAATGGGGATATTTATTATCCTGTGAGATTGGTGTCTGAGAGAGGAATTCTTATTGATCATCGTTAAACAACTTAAAGATGCGAATCGCAAAATTTCGGTTTTTTTCTGTCTCGGAAAACATATTTGCAAAGCAGTGGAATAAAAATACAAGTCACTAAAAATATAAAGAAAAGAAAAAGTGGTCATTTGTCACAGAAAACAAAACGTAGAAGAAAATACAAAAAAATAATTATATCGATATGCGATATGTAGGAGAATACCCATGTTAACAACCATCGAAGATGGCGAATCTAAAATAACGCGTCCCGTCTGCCGCTAAACAAAACAAATGGTCGCACAATAAGACGAGGTTCCGCGTGCCACGGAGCCGATGCGATGCGACGCTGACACTATATATATACAGATTCACCTGCCCTCCTCGCTTTGTGACCAGAATAGGCTGAATTCATTCATGCTTTTCTTGTACAAGATTCTAGATGTAGGTGGAGTGAATAAAAGGTTGAAGTTGCTGATTACGGAAATAACATTGTCCCTCTATCTAATTCTTACTTTATTACAACAAAAATTCTAAAAACGATCGTTATTCCAATTGACAATGATGTAGATCAGGTCCCACAAAACGAAATAAGCTATTTCTTACGTTAAATATTTATGAGTATTAAATTATTTGAGTACTGAAGTTGCTATAAGAAAATCCGAAATCAATGCGGATGAAGGCAAAATTCTTAATTCATAAAGAAATGAAGTAGAATAGTAGGAAACGCAAAATTAAAATAATATTATTATGAAAAGGAAAATAAAAGGAACATTTTAAATGTCTAGAGATAGACACCTTATTATTGGCCTGTTCTTGGAAGTTACTTATCATATTATATATTTTATTATACCGGAGCGCCAGGAAAGTGTTGCGTAAATTTTAACCTGTTCAATCATAAAAAATTAACGAAGAAGCGCCGATCAGTTTATTTACTTGTGAATGAATTCTCTCATTTAGTTAAAATTTTACGTGGGTTCTTTAATTGATTAAACTAACAGCATTAAGAAAATTAAGTAAGTGATGGTTTTTCATCATTCAATAGTCATACTGCCGACAGCGGCTCTGAAATACAACAAAATTTAGCATTCCCAATTCGGAAATATAGGTTAGCAAAGCATACCTATTCAAAATTCAAGCAGAACCATTTAGTGAAGCATTTAATTTTATGTTTGTTGCCAATATTGGGTGTCCGTTAAACAGCCATTAGGAAAGTAATTGCGTTCACAATGAGTGTATCGATAGTGGAAGGACTAAAATGAAACTGCAAACTAGAAATTCCCCAATCTCTGAACAGCGCGCAGACGATATGCGCAAAACACGATATGCTATTACCAGAAGATTACCCAAACAATAACCCATGAAATAAGACTACCATACACTCGTAAAATTTAATGCCAACTAGTATTGGAAAGTCGACTTAAGAGTTGTATTTCAAAATATTTATCGTGGCAAATGGTACAGCGAAGCACTTTAGCCAAGACGGAAATGTGAAATCTATAACAAATGTACCGAACGGATATTGAGTTTTGATGTCATAGATGATGCGTGTCTGGAGTCTTCTCGAGATAATAAATACTACGCCAGTCCCATCTCGTATTATATTACGTTGGGCAAGATATTATTCTGCGAGATATAGATATTGTAAAGAAACACAAAAACGAAGACGCGACTCCTCTCCTATAAAGTTTTTAAGTTTAGGAAAGTTTGTGTTAGTTTAAATTGGATATTGGAAAGGAGAATTGGGAGTGCTAGCGACGCTTCAATTTATCCTATCTTTTTGGCTGATTTAATTGGTTATTCCAGTAGGTACTTCACAAGGTTTTTAGAATATAATCTTAATTTATATTTAGAGATACAAAAAACGTTTCCGGTCATTTTGGTCCCAACAAATCGGATGAACATCAAATTAATTGTAAAATAAACACAAACGAAAAAACCAGTAAATTAATTGAACCAAAAGAACGTGATGAATATGAAGTAAGAAAACATTAATTCGAAGTGACAGCCAAAGAAATTACAGACAAACCGGAGGTTATTTATTTAATTGGTTCAGCGAAGATTGACAATGACGTATTGTTTCCTCAACAGTTGAACTTGCATAGAACATGGATAAATATGGCCCACGCTGGCCCATGGTGATAATATCGGATAATAACACAGTTGTGAAATAACAAGGGATTACGCGCCATGAGTCATGGGGCTTACGGCTTGATATATACGGATAGTTAAATAAGATAGAGATTTATAAAATAATTCCGTAGATTTTGAAGCATCTTTTGAATTTTTCTAGTGTTTCAATCTTTGGTAGTCAGCAAGGAAAAATGTATGTGTATCTAAGTTAAATTGTTATTTTTAACCAATAAAAAAAAATCGTTTAACATATAAATTGCTAAATCATCATCATTATCATCATTTCAGCCAAGAGACGTCCACTGCTGGACATTTCCCTACCCCAAGCGTCGCCACACTGATCGTTCCTGTGCGCCTCGGTCCCACCGGTCTCCCGCAGCCTTGACCAGGTCGTCGCTCCACCTAGAGGGAGGCCTTCCTTCGCGGTCGCCACTTCAGAACTTTTCGGCCCCAACGGCCATTTGTTTTGCGAGCAATGTGCCCTGCCAACTGCCACTTAAGTTTGGCAATTCTTCGGGCTTTGTCGGAAACCTTGGTTCTCTTGCGGATGTATTCATTTCTGATATTGCTAAATAACAATATTTTAATAAGATACTTTTAGATTTTCTTTCAAGTTTATTGAGGTCTTCAGGCTTCCAGACCAACCAGCAGATATCAGTATTTATTTTTTTAGGTACCAGATGCTTGTATATTTATAAAACAGATACCTACAAAATTGAACCAATATCGTAAAACTACTCGAAACTATTTCTGTCAGACACAAATCATGTTTAGATACAACTCAATTAAACCTATTGAAACATTGACGATTTAAGCTAAACCCATGTTTTGCTGTGAATTAATGTTGACCAAGTAATCATAATTTATGAGATGTTATTCATTGTCATTATATTCGCTTGTAAGCAGGTCCTGTTTCATTCAAACTGAAGATTATATTAACAGGTTTTAAGTAACTCAATTAAACGAACATAATTTTTAAAATGGTGAACATGAATAAATGTGTGAAAAAAATAACAACAAAGAAATCGAGTTTTATATTTTTCATAGCTACTGTATTATGGTACAGATATTGAAATCACAGATTCCGGAATACCTTTAATATTTTTATATTTTGTGGCATCCAATAACACTAGTGTTTCAACATTACGATTGCAGTACTACAATGCTGAGTCATAAAATATTATATGGGCAAAGGCAACGGATTCAATAGACATTATGAAATATTTTACAAAAGATAGGCTTTTGTAGAATCGCAGGCGTATTCCGTTGTTCATAAACCACATAATGCATAAACAAAAGCATTTGAATAACACGTGGGAAGAAAGTGACAGTCGAATGGAAGCATGCTACACATTCAACAGAAACTCAATCGTTTGATCGTAAATATGGGGAATATATTCGTATATTTTACCGCAAACATCAAAACACAGCTGTCCATGGAAAACACATATTTAAATTGATAGTATTGACATCGGAAGTCGAAACGCGTTTCTCGCCGTCACCTTTTATAAGGCTGATAAAATCGTCATCTCAACTTTATTTGCATCAATTTTTTTTCTCAATAGTGTAATTTGAATAACAACAAAAAATCTTGTTGTTGACAAATCTGAATAAACAAAAACAAAACATTAAAATCGGCAGACTATATTTCATTAACGGTTCAAAATAAAGGATGGTTGTTCTAAATATAAAACGTCCAATCTGTCAACGGTCGAGCGCGCGTGTTGTGCGACGACGAATGGTTGCAAACGATACCTACATCTGTTGTCTATTTTCAGATACGTCACTACTGAGACTGTTTGCGCCGGAACTCGAGACACAACTCTTTCTTCATACAAAAACCCCTAATGATGAAAGGAAATCACGCTATTGACACTTCCCAAACTTCGATTCGATAATCCGTCAATTCAGAAAAGTTCGACACGTTTCCGAAATGTTTTGATTAAAAATATCTAAGCGATCTGCCGGAACGAGCAGCTTCCCGGTTTCCACGCTTATCGCAAAGCTTTGTGCTCAACGCATTAAGCTAATTTGAATGGTGAAGGGCCGCTCAAAAAGCCGTTGTTTGAATTCTTCTCTTTAGTCGGGCGGTTGCCGGCCTGATTGTGGGAGCCAACGCTGCATGGATTGCATTCTGTTCGTCGCACAAGAAGACAGGCGCATTGACGGCGGCTTTTTGATTTAACCATCTGTACGCGCGCTGGGAGCCATGTATTTGCGTTGTAAATTTAATGCGCTCATTACATTCCTATGTTTTATATAAGTTAGACTTTGCGGTGCAATTGCGGAACGTTCATGGTACATTTATGGCTTGATTATTAAGCTTTCTGTCGGCGCTTTTAAAATAACCAAAGTTTGTTTAAGTTAAAAATAAGACTTTCAAGACGATGAAATCAGATAAGCTGGTAATCTCAGGTTGTCATCACCACAACTAATAAGCCCAGGTTTTCCAATAAAACCCCTTATGCAGAGTTGGCTAAGGTTCATAATGCATTTAAAAAGTAACTGTGTTGACGAATGCCCGAGATGTAGCGCCGTGGGTGAAACCATTGACAAACGACTTGCTCTGACACAACGGTGATAAATAACTGATTATGTTACACTGCATTTTGCCTTCATAATTAATTGACAACAGCTATCTAAGCGGCATTAGCGACTTTGATTATATTAATCAAACCGCTAACAACCACATTTCATAATTTACCCTTCCATTACAAAATAACTGACAATTATCGCCCAGAATGGAAGCAATTTAACCTCTCCACGGTTGAAACATGCGCCCCGTTGAGTTGAATATATATTTTTATTGCTTTATTATTTTATTGGCATTGCAAGTGCAAACTGCCTCTCGTTTTTACGATTTACTTTTCGACTGGCTTGTGGACCATAAATCTGGGTGGTTTAAACGAGCATACGCCTCGAGCTAGAGAAGCTACCGCATTAATATTGGCCAAGATCATTTGTTATTTCTTACAGACGTTCGCATACTCAGACATTAATACGAAGCTAGAATTAAACATGCTTTGAATGAAGTAGTTTCGAATGAAGTAACGATCCAATATTGTCTATAAAGTATTTGTCTTTGATGTTTTATAGAAGAAGTTAGTTATAATTTGTATATTCCCACCCTAAAACTATTTGTTGACAAAAAAACGTAAACAGTCGAAAATAACGAGCGAAATGATCGTTCACCCGAAATAGTGATGGTTATTCCGGTACCGTCGTCTGGTAGTTAATTGCTGCATTTTTTACGCGGCCGACTGCCACGGATTCCGTAATTTGTCTTCCCAGAAATGAGTCGCGTCGTCGAATGCAAGCGACATGTAGATACGGCTCGCTTTTTTGTAGATACCCCTCGAATTTCGGCCGGCGTAAATTACGTTTTAGTAGAATACCCCGGGGAAACGTTAGACGGGTTCTTTCGTAATTACTGTTTTAACTGCTGGGACAGAAACGTCAAACCTAACTTATTTTTGTGGGTAAAATTACCACTGATATATTCTATCTTTGGTTTTTATTTCATGACAGCTCGGCAACGTTTTGTACACGTGAAATTCCCGAACATGGGATGTGGTTAAAAATGTAGGTGGCAAGTGAATAATTAAAATTGGGGGACATAGCATTGCGGTCGAAGTATAGGGCGATGTAATGCAATCGATAAATTGACATCCACAGCGTGGTTGTGCTTAACGATCGCTCAAAAGATTTACGCTTACCGCTTGCGCTATTTACGCTCGCCGCTTTTCATGTTTACGATTACGCTCACGCATATTGCGAAGCTCTGTCCGTGACCCCGCGATGGAACCCCAAAATACGATAGTACAAAACCTCAACCAGCTAGTTTATATTTCTGGAAAGCTTTGTTATTGTACCTTTACGACTTTGTAATTTTGGCTTAGTACAATCAAAAATTGTAAATGAGTCAGTGGGTAGGCAGGCTTTGTTCATAGTTACAAGTTATCTTATACTACTTTGTATTCAAATAAATTTTGCTGTCATGATTCACGTGTCCGAACGAATCAGAATTACAGATGTCACCAGAATAGCTCAAGCGTTTTACAATTAAAATATTTATGACTTTTCCCTTTGATGTATTATGCGGTTGGTGTAGATGGAGTACTTGAAAAAGATAAGTTATTACCGCTATTTGTAGTGTGGTTATCTAGATACACATTAAGTCTAAATAAAAAGCAATTAAGATAAGAAAGATGAGTGCGGTTTAGTGAATGGGAAGGTACAATGGTTATTTATTTTAGTCTAAAAATAATTATGGTTACCAAATCTTATTTCTATTCTATAACTTCAGAGGCAGTGAGCAGGGCACATTGCTCGCAGAACGGATGGCCGATGGGGTAGAAAACTTCTGGAGTGGTGACGACGAACCGGAAGACTTTGTATTGGAAGGCCTCCCAACAGGTGGACCGATGACCTGGTGAAGGTTACGGGGATCCGCTGGATGCGGGACGCTTGGGACCGGTCAATGTGGCGACGCTTGGGGGAGGTCTATGTCCAGCAGTGGACGTCTTTTGGCTGATCTGATGATGATAATGATGAATCCTATTTTGTGTACGTGGAATTATCTTTATATACAATGCAGATTTTTTTTTTTCATTGATAGGCTCGCGTTTGACCACTCTCTCATCTGATGGTAAGCGATTATGTGGTCGATGGTGAAGAATGCTTGTCTAGAAGTAATCTATTCACTGTTAGCTTAAAAACCCTCAGGTAGTAGCTATCGGGCAACACAGATTGTGGATAAACGGTAGGTTCACACATTTATACAGTTATCCAAATTGGCAATTAAATGAATTAACATAATTAAATAATGGTTTGATTAAATGGTTTAGCCATCAGTCATTCAATTATTTATAGATACGTAAATTCAACATCTATCACTCTTTTAAAAAAAGAATCTTTAACACTATATAGATACGCGACAATCTACTAAAGTGATATATATCACTTCGTTTAATTAAATAAACTAGGTACTGGTCTTCTGCGAAAGTTATTTTATCGTTGGCCAGACTAGGTGATAATTAGTTGGGTATCTACTATAAAATATACCTAAAGAGACTTGTTATTTTTAATTCTTAAGTAATCATCATCATCCATCAACCCAATTTTTCCCACAGCTGAGCATAGAATTCTCTCTTTTTGTACCAATCACCATGTTCCTTTGCCAACCTCAACCGGGTTCTACCCGCAATGGTAACATTGTCATCTTCTTACTCGCCGCTGGACGAACAATACTTCTACTGCCAGTCCATGACGCCATTCGATCACCACATTACTCCGCATATCATCACCGCGCCTTGCCAGGTGTCCTGCCCAGTTCCATTTCAGTTCCGAAATTCGTTTTCCGACGTCGGAACCTTCGTAATGGTTTTCGCTTTTTTGGTTTTCTTCGTATTCTTAAGTTAACTCATAAATACAAGTTTTTCAATCATTATAATATTTTCAATAGCTTTAATCATGTTCGATAAACCCGATTGTCGATATAATTGTAAATGTACCATTTCGAACATCGCTAGCATCACTGACAGCTGAGTTCAGCTGACAGAACTTCGACCTCACTTCATCTAAGGGCTGATATCACCAATAAATTAGTTTTATTTAAACTTAACGCGACTGGTTAAACTAAACTCAGTTTACGCAAATACAGCGTTCTGATTGGTTGAGACCGCTGAGAAACAACCAATCAGAACGCTGTATTTTCATAAACTGAGTTTAGTTGTTGTTTACTAACCGCGATTAGATTCATTGGTGAAATCGGTCCTAAGTCATCACGGTGAGATGTCTACAGAATAGCACTGCTTTAAAGTTTAATGGAAAACATGTACCTATTAAGAGCATAATAAGCTCAACTTATTAACTAGTCACTTTAACGTCTGGACTTAATGAAAAAATAAACAAAACATAGACCGAAGCAGCAAATTTACAGACAGAAAGACCGACACATATTAAACCTATTACAGTAATACAGCTCTGCAAATTACAGTTTGTATTGTACGACACACAATAATTACAGTTCGCTATCAACTGTAATAATCTAGACAGCGACGGGTTAAAATTGTTTTACGAAACAAACTTAATGACGCCTTTGCAGTTCATTTTTCGCTACACAGTCTGTACTCCACCCCTCCTCACCTCTGCTGTCACATGAATTTGCTACTGCGTGACCCGCGCGGTGTGTTACGAGCCGCCATTAGGTTTGGTTCTACCTGTACCACTTTCTATGATGAATGCCTTCAGACTTCGTGTTGATAGATGTTATGTGGCAGAAAAAAATTCGATTTAAAAGTTATTGGACTGATTAGGTGGTAAGTAAAAAAAAAAAGTGAAATAAGGAAGTTTTTCCATAATCACCTAACTAGCAGATTAATATAATAATGTTAAGCTTTCTTTTTGATATAATTTATTATAAAATCATCGCAGAATTTCTTAGAAAGTTTCATAACAAGTTTATTTTATTTTTTTATTAATATTGATAGTCTCGCGCTTGACCACTATCTCACCTGATGGTAAGCGATGATGTGGTCGACGATGCAGCACGCTTACCTAGAAGAAACCTATTCACTCTTGACTTAAAGACTCCCAGGTTGTAGCTATCAGAAAATACAGACTCCGGCAGGGAATTCCATTCTTTAGCTGTACGCATAATGAATGTATTCCCAAAACGTTTAGTGCGTACCGGTGCATGGGATGTCCACCATGTACCGATGACGCATCGCTGTACGTCTTGTAGTCCGATAATGAAAAGGGCTAGGAGGAATTAGTTCATGCAATTCCAACGCACACTCCCCGAAATGTAACCGATAAAAAACCGTCAGACTAGCAACTTGGCGCCGATGTTCAAGGCTCTGGAGCCTAGACTCGACCAGTATTTCATTGCCGATGAGCCTCTTGGCCCGTTTTCCGATCGACTCTAGTGCAGCCAGCTGGTCCTTGTATGTTTAGTCAGTACTTATTACGAGTTTAACTTTGCCTAGATCTAGAAAAAAAAGCATGGTCGATTTCCTAATCTATTCTGTGAAAGTGTGAAAAAATGAACTCGAATAATCGTATCGATTATCAACTCAAATCTATGAATGACACCCATCGATTTATATCTCTTACCGAAATATGTGACATTATTTTAACTTGAACATTTTGACCAATAAATTCGTAAGTGTATGTGTTTTAATTTAAATAATTTACCTATCATACAACCCAGTTGATACGATAGTAATCTCAATTTTATCACACTACATGTTCAAAACCCCAATGTTTTTACGATTATAAAGTCGATTATTATGCAATTGAATTTGATAGAATCAATTTCATTCGAAATAAAGTGATCATTGAAATTGAAAATATTATGTTAGACGGAGTGATTTAATTTAATCTATTTCTTTAAAAGTGTCGAATTAAATCAATTGAGATGAAAGTATTAAAAAAATAAAAAATAATAAAATCTAGCAACAACAAATGATACCACCACCATTGAGACAGGACACGCAGCAGTAGATATCCTTAGAACATTCGAATACGTTTTTATCTTGTTTATAGCGAGTTTAAATACTGCTTTCTTATTTTAAAGCTTTTATTTAACTTGCAATGTATGTATGTATGTTTGTATGTATGTAAGTGTGTACGAGTCAAATTTTGCAACTGAATTTTAAAGCAGTTATCCACCACCGATTAAGATGAAATTTTGCTACACGTTTAGTTTGGATGACAATGCATTATAATCTAAGTGACGTCATTCTAAATTAAATATGGCGGAAGGCCATAGATGGTGGGCTAGTTATTTTGTATGCACTGCCATGATATGGGTATCAAATGAAGCGATTTGCTGAGAATAATACGAAAAAAGCTTGTTTTAATAAAAAATTTTTTTTAATAAAAATATATTTACGGATTTACTTGGATTATCTGCCAGCGGCTTAGCCTGCGTGAAAAGTTTTTTATCAACCCAAGGGAACTCTAGCTCTGTGCCAAATTTCATCCAGATCCGTTCAACCGTTCTAGCGTAATTGAGTTACAAACATACATCCACAAACACATCTTCACATTTATAATATTATATAAGTAAGATAAATTCATACCTATTTAAAACAGATACAAGTAAATCTTTCTAATAATCGGTCATAAAAGCCTCCAGGAACAACTTCCACTAAGGAACAGCAAAATGCTTCTAAAGGAAGTAAAACCACGAGCCGGCTAGACACATAAAATATTGAAATATATCCATCGGCCTTGCGAAAGAGATAGCACTACCTGCCTGCAATATTCAGGACCTTAGCAAGTCTTGGCAGACACCTTAGTTTAATCTGTTATTTAAGCTGAGGTTCCACTGAAATAGTTTCGTGCCTGCGACGAGGTACGTCTGGGGTTGGAAGTAAACGGTATGTCTACTGAATTATGGGTCTGGAAAATTGTGAGCGTCTTTGGAGCGGGATGTTGAGTTTAATAAAATATAGTATAATTGGTAGGTACCTAGGTGCCTACCTAAAGATGTCAAGCTAAATAGAACTCAACTCAAAAGTTATTTAACTTACAACATTCTAAAGTGTAGTCTTTAAAAGTTTAGACGTAAAAACTAAATATAAACTTAAAAGTTATTTATCTTCGACAACATTGTAAGCTGTAATCTCAAAAAGCTTCAGACATAAAAAATGCATAAACTTAAATCAAGAAAGAAAGTGCGTAACCGATTGTGCAGATGTTATCTTACTTTCACGCTCCATTTCCCTCAAAGGATAAATTGGATCCCTGCCGAAATCACAAGTCAACAGCAATCCTTTCATATGGACGTGTATAAACAGCAGTAACATATTTAAGAACTTAAGTAACTCATACACTTCTTCAGACAAACTATTTTATAATAAAATTGACAAGTTCTTTAAACCCAAATAGGCAAAAATCCACTTAAAGTTTTATTCCAGTTTCCAGTGCAAACGTTCGATTCCAAGTAACATTGGCTACTTAGAAAATGTTAGTCTATCTCCAGCGTGGGACCAAATGGTACCCCATTTGGTATTGATACCTTTTACATTTTCTTCATAACTTCGTACCCATTTACGATACTTGACAGTCCATTCCCCCATACCCTATACTTATACTGATTACACAATTGTTGGCACGGTTCAATATTGCTACTTCTCAGGAGCTGGAGTTAACCAAACTCGGCGAAAGCTCTGCCAAATATCTTTAAGTTGTTTTGTAAGAATGTATAACAGTGAAGCTACATTATTATAATATGAAAACAATAGTAAGATTTGTTTAAAAAGTTTACAAGCTGAAGTTTGGCAATTGAATATAAAATTGATGAGGAAAGGACTTGGATTAAAAGTTAGTTTGTTGATTATGTTTTGTTTACTTTAAAAGTTTTTTGCGATAATTAGGATGAAATATTTTGTTGTTTTCAGAATTCTTATTGCCAATGTTGTAGCCATAAAGGAAACAAAAACCAGACAAGTGCGAGTCGGACCTGCACTCGAAGAATTCCGTACCATTATCGCAAAAAACGGCAATAAAATCACGTTTGTTGTATGGGAGCCCCTCTTAAATATTTATTTTACTCTGTTTTTAGGTGTTATAGTGGGAACAAAAATACATGATCTGTGAAAATTTCAACTGTCTAGCTATCACGGTTCATGATGTAGAGCCTGGTGACAGAAAGACAGAACAGACAGACGGACAGTGGAGTCTCAGTAATAGGGTCCCGTTTTTACCCTTTGGGTACGGAACCCTAAGAACTGTATGTTGTTGATCAAATCTTTCAGCATTATTTTACACAGGTGTATGTAAGTAAAGTCGATAATTTTCTTTATTTTAGGAATCTGTGTCAGTATCATTTTTTTTTAACGTAAGTTCTAATACCTATGCTAAAATCGGCAAAGAAATTGTCGGCAATCTAAAACAACCACTCATGTTCTCATTATTAACTTACAATTACGTCCACTAGCCAAGCTAATTTTAAAATCACATTAGCTAATGTTCCCATGCTAATTGTTCAGGGACTGCAATAAAAATACGAGTAGAATGTACATTGCAGAGGCATTGTGCAACTGATTGTCCCAAGGGATTGTGCGGACTTGGTGGAGGGAAATGGTTACTTAATAGTAATGCGAGTTACGGTCTAGTGGTCTGTCACTTACAGGACAGTACAAGAATACAGTGATCAATATCCATTTAGTAGTCCTGTTATGATTTTCGTGCTAAGGTATATAATTTTCAAGGCAGAGCTAAATATTTCATGGAAGATATATTTGATATTATAAGATTTGATGTTAAACACAAGTATCACCAATAAATATGAAAAAAAAACCGTCGAAGTGCGTGTCGGACTTCGCACATTTATAATAGAATAGAATAGAACATCTTTATTTCGGACGCAAATATCCATAGGGTGTTAGTAATATATAAAAACTTATTACCTCGTGTTAATAGCATAGTAAAACTTATTACCTAGTGTCAGTAACAATCAACGTCCGCACAAACTGCTGCACAATCGGAGAGCCGAAGCTCTCAGGCACAGTTTTCAGGATGACGTTTTGACTGTCCCTCACTCTCCTCAGTAGCGACGCTGTTTTTTTTCGTATAATCGCGTAGAAACCGTCTGTACGGGTTCGCGCAAACATCTCCGACGTCCATTAGGGTTCCGTACCCAAATTAAAGGTAATGCAAAGTTAAAAAATTCTTCGCAACAAAATTATGTGAAAAACGCTGGCTTGGGTATCTTTTTCCTTTGTTTTCCAATATTTTAGCTGTATGCGAGCCTTAGGACCTTAAAAACATTTTTTTAATTCACATTTTATGTGGCTTTGGGTCAATGAGATGCTTATACTGTGATAATGTTAAGACTGTACCTCTAACCATTTGGCTGTAAAACCTGTGTAACAGACGATGGAAAGACGGACGGACACGTGAGGGACAGCAATAGGTCTCCGTTTGGAGCCTTCGGGTACGGAACACTAAAAATACCTTATTACTCCAAGCAACCTTTGAACAAAATATTGGCAAACGAATGAAAATATCTAGACCGTAACAACAGATCTATTTGAAGATCAATGTTCATGTTCAAATATTACATTTTCCGTGAAAATAGTGAAGTCTTATTGCACTAAGCCGGCCCGGGAATTGCTGCCAAATTGCTTCGCGTTGCCTTACACGCGTCATTTAGCCGCCGCCTGTACCCGCCTGAAGGAGACTAAGCGAAAAGATAAAGCGTTTAGAAGCCTTACGAAGAACATTGTTCGTAAGATACCGTGATTGTCACTTTTCAGAATAGGCACATTTATATTTGAGTACACTGCTCGGAAAAATGGGCAAGGATTTTGCTATTTAAGTGACTAAATGGGTAAAATCACACAGGCAAACCAGCCCTTCACTTGAGCAGTAATAAGTCATCACATTGTCCTACGAATACCATAGCTTTGGCATAATTATTACGTTTAACAACAATGCGGGGTGACAAAGCATTCACAGCTCCACAATATGACGTAATTACCGTCACACAACCGCTTACGCTTTTGACTAATTAGTAAAGACGTTCAAGGACCGTACTCACAACAATGGGCCGGATATGCGCCTCGACGCCACTTCCTACCGCTACTAAGAATTTATCGGACCTCTCACCTCTCCCTCATTACTCAAGTGTCAAAAAGACAAGGATTACTTGTCAGGTAGATGGCTAATTAAATTTTCATACCTCAACGTACAGTGAATCGATTCAATACGGACATCGGATGAATTCCCTAATGTCTGACGTTTAATTAAAGGGCTCGTTTCCACCTGTTTGACGTATCAACTGTGAGCCGTAGTTACCTATTCATAGCCCTGTATGGCGAGAACCGTGTTTTTTATAATGGCTTTGAGTTTTTTTTTTTGCGCAAAATTGCATAGTGTGGCAAATTAATACGTCTTTGTCGGCACTGTGTGTTTTTCATGCATAATTTTTGTTCAGTTTTCTTTGACGTTTTTTTACTTTACTTTTTCCTCTTTTTGTCGGTTTATGAAGGATTAATGTGTGTTTGGTAAAGTAGCTCAGTAATTTTATATGATACTGAGATTTTTGGGCGGTAATTATTTATACTTGAATGTAGTTTTATAGTTAGGTGAGATTGGCATTAACATATGAAATTATTGCCTAATAATAGCTTTGCCAGATGTCACACAAAACAAACATATATAAAATTTCCTTTTTATTATCACATCATCATCATCATCATCCTGTTTTACTGAATATTAATTTCCCATACTGTTTTTAGGCAAATTTGAAATTGTGATTCCATACAACTACCAACAATTTTCAGCTCTTTCACAAAACAAACAATCACTTTCTCTCTTTTTATTAACACATCATTATCTTGTTACTCTTAATATTAATTCGGCCAATTCCGTTCTTTCACCCACTGTCCAAACCCTGGTCCCCCACATCGTTCGCCCCAGACAGCTTCATTAGCTCTCGTGTGACGCAAATTGCGTGAACAAAAGATACAAAGGAAGTTGTTGTGATATACTAACGATTGCTGAATTGACAGCCACCAGGAGGGTCGATGAGTACCACGGTACGTGGCTTGGAAAAATATTACGGGTAGGTATATATTATCACGAACTTATAAAGCGTGTTTGATATAGGTAGATAGGTACAGCTTTATAATTGGCAAAACTTGCAACGATGTGCGTTTGACTGTACAAAATAATGTGCGTTTGACTGTACAAAATAATAGGTAAATGCTATCATAAAAAATATCACATTGAAAATTTGAGAGGTCATCGCAGGATCTACATAAAATCCAACATTAATTAACAATCTTTGATGTGAAAGGTTTTGGAGCTACGATGTAAGTTTTGAACAAAGATTACAGATCGCCCATCGAAAAAGTAAAATCTACCTTCTCTTCCTAAAAATCCGTTTAGCCCACAATAGTCAGTTCCCTACACGGTTACGCCCCACAAGTTAACTGTAAACCGCATAAGCTCAATCATTCACTGAAACCCACGGCAACCCACGAAATTCATTAAACTTAGAGATTCTGAACAACTGACGCAGGCGTGGGTGAAGGCACGCTCTGCATGCGAAATGCATCGAGGTACGCGTGCCGGTGGCGTTGTGCGGAATACGGACACATATGTGGCGTGTGCGTGAGTGGCGAGTGGCTATGGGTGTCTTGTTAGAGGAGGAACGGAATTGTGTCGTACACGTGTGCTACGGTCATACGGTGGAGTGGGTACCCATAAACGATATTTTGGGATGTTACGACTATGAGATTTTGCAAGTAATGACGGAGGAATTTGCCTGGTCTGGCTGGTCAAAAGTCTGAATTGATAATTGTCATAATAATTATCAGAATTATGAATGATCTTGAATGTTGTCTAGATTAAGAATTTGAAATTAAGATTGTGTCAAGGTCTAGTTTAATTTTGAAGTTTGACAGATTTTCATGCTAGAATTGGACTAGCTTTTAACTTTAAATTCTTAATTCTGAAAGATTTTCTAAGCGGTGCGACTGACTGTAGAAATATGTACTGAAAAATCTGGTTAATTTTATTTGTGATCTTGCTGATTCTAGCTTTTACTACTTTCTGATATTTTTCTAGAGACAAGCTATCTGTGATGTGATAACCTAAATGTGTTTTCTGAAACATAAAAAAAAAATAACAGAATTTTCCCCGCCGTTTTTCATAACGACGATGTTGTAAAACGTTATCAGATCATCCATTAAGCATAGTAATTACTATATGCTTAATGAACCACCTGATTAATAGTTTTAATTCCAATTTCATATCACGCTAGAGGACCGACAACTGTGTAATTATACTCCGGCCAACATGAAGGTACAATATTTACTAACAAAGCCCTGAAGCTCAATCAGCTGACAGCAGAGGTGAACATTTTAAGTTCGCTCTAATCTAATATTCTAGTCCCATGACCTTGGATATTTTATGTTCTCAAACTATTTTCCATCTATACTCAGTTAAATCGATGAACAACAGATACAACATTCTACAAAGAATTCGTCTTATACTTTAATACATTTGTAGTTGAGTACAGCCCTAAAAAAATGCTGTTTTACTGTTGTATCTTCAAAATGTCTGGTGTATAGTTTGGGCTGTGATTATTATCATTAACGTGACCTCTCATGTTACACTTTTTGTGCGTGTTTGCTGGACAATTAGGTAATCAAGTCAGCAGGTGGCTTTACGCTACTTAATACGGTGAGCGTAAAAAAAACTTTAATTTGGCTATTAGCTGTCACGCTTGGGGATTGAAGGGTTAGAGGCAGTGGTGTATTTTTTTAAAGTCCATAACGCACTTGGGACGAAATTATATAATTAAGTTTATACTTCCAAAAGTTAAAACTATTTTATACTACTATTTTGTTCTATCTAACTCCTTACTAATATTATCTTTAGATGCATGTCAATCAATTAACCTCTATCGCCTCAACAGCTAAACAGATTTGAATGAAGCTTGGCAAACGGGTAGTCCCTGACTCGAATAAAGACATTGAATTAGACTTCTCATCCCTTTACTACATTTCCGTGCAATAACATTCGGCTTTAACAAAGAACCTAGAAATATAAAATGAATTAAATATACAGTTCACACAAAGAACACAAAGTTGAAGTAACAGTCGTTACAGAAGACTTTGTCCGTGATTCAAAACAAATGACTGCAGAATCAGAGACAACAAACAACATCATATATTATTCATAACACACCATAATAGAACAGCGAACTACATTGACTAATGAGTTATCACACGTAATACTACTATTAAATAAGGCACGGTTGCTTAATAATGCACAAAAGACATCATCAATTACGCCACGTCTCTGCGTACCAAGTGTCTCTTTGATCTTATAACAAAAGGGATAGTTGTACGTGTTCCGGTGTCTACGCATGTTATGGTCCAAGATTGGAGACCAAGGCGATTACATGTCGTTTTGGGTAGGAGGGTGTTGCCACTGTCTAAATGCAATATAATCACGAACAGGGAGAGCTAAGCTGTGGGAATCAACAAGAATATTGGTAATTTCTACAGGAATGGACGAATCAAATCAATATTTTTGTTATCTTGTCATTGACAACAAAATATTGAACGAATTTTGATTATAAAAAAAAGATTAATGGAACAGACTTAAGATAATATCTATGAGAAATTTGTACAGCTTTGAAGTACAGCATATTAGTACATTATGTTGCTTACTGTACGTACAGTGATTTGTCGTTTGTATTAAAACACAAAAGTTTATAAAGGCATACATCCTCTTTGTAACTATGAATATAGGTATTACTAAATATTACAGATTACATAGTAACGGAGACTAATCTTTCAGCAAGTAACACGAATTTCACGATCAGATATAGAAAACATACTCGCTAAGTCGGGTCCATATTTCTACAATTTCGGCTATCAAAATCTCAGTCTCGTGTCACCAACATGTATCTAGGACGGAGGCTAATTCACAGAAATGTGGACCTTGCGCTAGTTAGTACCCAGTTATCTGTCACATAAATACAATATTTAGAGGAACGTCGTGTATAATTTGGTTTAACTAGTGCAGCCAACAGAGGTTTCGGCCATATTATCACGCAGTATATTTTCCCAAGGAAATACGCTGAACATTGGCACCACAAGTTTATGGCTTGTAGTATATTAATAAGCCAGCGTGCCTACCAGGATCAATAGAGCATCAAAGTAAATGACAATGAATGGGCAGCTGGTGGCACGCCGTGACATAGCCCACAGTAGGGTTGTATGTAACGGTACTTTACCTCCGTCCCCACGGCTGCGGAATTTCCGCAAGCAATCGCAACCTCCGCAAGTTTTAAGAAGTTAAAACGAAAAAAAGTTTCATGTTCTAAGTTTCGAGCTTTTGCTTCCATGTCACTGTCGCCACCAGGTCCAGTATAAAGTGAGCAACTATTTAATAATGTTAGTTGTTTTTATGAGTCACTAAGAAATACCCTAGAAGGTTGCAAAGCCGATTTTGCTTCTGTCTGTTATTTTTGCCCTTCCCAATAGGCTGAGTTTTCTTTGAAAAGATATAAATATTGATATTTTTTATTATTTTTCCAACTGCGCCATCATTTAGGTACCTCTACATACGCCAAAGTCAAGCTCCATCTCCATCTTCTCATCTGACTCCGCTAAATGGCCTCCGTTACATCCCTGGCCCACAATATCTAACGAGCTATTTGTTTGATAAAATTTATGTTGCTCATAGGCTCCTAAATGCGCACTTTAGGAAATTATGGGTTTGCATTTCTGTTGGACAGTTGACGATGGATGTGCGTAATAACAGTAATTGCTGTAGGTGTATGTCATCGCAGCGTTTTTGGCAGATTTAATTTTTTTTAATATTCAGTGGGTACTCATGCTACTTTACAACGATTTGTTAGGTTTAAGTTTCAATGATGTTATCTAGTGCGTTGATAAATAATAATTATTATTAGTCTTTTCGTTTATTCAGGTATATGTTAACTCCATAACATTACACAAAAATTAAATTTTAGGTCAGTTAAATGACTCCTTTAGAAATTCTGCCATTCAAAGTGAAAGAGGCCTGCAAAGTCACCTATATTTATTGCAAAAAAATACATTTTAAAACAAATCGCCCGTCGTCCAAAAATCATAATAAAATTCAGAAATTATCTTATTAATGTACTCTCTAATATTAATTCAAAATAGGGTTCAATCAGAGCTTACGCTACGCAGGAAACAGCCCGTATGTTCCCTCGATGTTCGCATATAACGACGGTAATATTGGCAAAATTAACACGCTCCACCGTGAAATCACATAGTGCGGTAACATCGATACGCAATTTACTGTCGGAAATGCTACGTAATGGCGTACTTAGTGGTACGTGTCGTACTACGAATACGTAAACTTGTTATTCGACATCTGCGTGGTAGTGCTTTCGATATTAACTTTTGAAATTATAATGTAGATTGCTTATGATATTATTAGCGTTGTGAGATTACAGCGTTGGCTTATTACAGTCTTGTTATGTTATAATCAACGATGTTAATAATATAAGTTAATTCTAAACTTTAAAGAGAAACAGTAATTATATGAAATGGAATCTATGTTTGGAATTTGAAAAGTCAAATGTCAATATCATTAGGGCAAAATACATCTAATCATTACTATCAAAACGGCAAAACTTCTTGATGTAAGCTTTAATGAAATCGTCAAAGAAGTAATTTAAAATAACTTATTAAAGTATATATACTGGCTTTAACTTCAACTTAATAACTTCTCAACTATTTAAATCTGCCTAAGTTTGTTCGTAGTCCACATTAAATTAAAAAGCAATTTTCATATTTCGTTGGGAACACAATTAAGGTAAAAATAAAAGGTCATTTTGAAAATCCACAGTCACCTTTACAAAAGGTGTTTCAGAATTAAAACCTCATTACGTAAAAGCAACAGAATGACGTCCAATTTGGGTAAATTTTGGATGAAACAATGGCAGCTGTCACCCTCCGTGTTGGTCATCAAATGTTTTTTTACCCACAAGTTGTCAAACTTTACTTGAGTCACTTTTGATCACTGTCATAACCATCGCACTGTTTAGACGATATATCTTATAATATACTAAGATTTTAAGTATACTAAGGTTTAATACTTTATCAAGAAAGAATGCATAGCATTAAGCCCACTTAAGAAAAGAAAATTAACATACCCATTAATAAAAAGGTTTGTTCTGTTTAATATTCAACATATTACAAGCAGCTCAAAACTACTGATACAAACAGTATTCAGTAGTATCTTAATGTAACAGCAAAGAACCATTAATACTCGTTCGGTAGTAATTTTTGATGTTCAAGAAGAAAAGAAACCCTATCATATCTCTAAGCACTTCGTCACGAAATATGTAAAGTACAAGGAAAAAAAAGACTACTTATATTCTGAAATGAATTTCTAACAGGCTTAGCTTGAAAATAGAAAAAGCATTATACGAACATTACGAGCATTACTTTCTTTGCGTGTTGAGAGGCTAAAAAACGCTGCTCAACATTTTTACGTCCAAGTGAATAGGCGAGGTTACTTTGCGAAAGAAGGCGGTTATGACTGAAATACCTATGCTTTATTCATAAGTTTTTTTAGGCGTATCGAAAACCTTTTTATGATACCGCTATCATAGATTTTTGTGTACTGTACCCAATTTGTCTGATATATGACCTACATTGGGAATCACTTTAGAGAATCAGCTTTTCCAAGAGTTATTAATTTATTAACGATTAAGATGCTGAAAGATTTAATATTTTAGTTAAGTTATACTAAACTTCACAATGTAATAATTTTCTTAGAACCATAAATTTTCTCTTTGATCCTCAAGACGACGCATCATATACGGCGAAGCGACCATCATAACAGCATTATATCAAGCAAAAAACCGCGCTAAGTAAGGGATCACACTCAAGGACAACTACCCTCACCTTTAAATGGAACACCGTCAACTTATAAAGCCGGAGTCACAATCCTCAGGACGAGCTTCCCACACTACTAAACAATCATAATAATTGCTCCTACAGTTTTTTGTCCGGCCACTAATCGCGGCACATAAAATATTTTGACGTGACGATAAGGACTAAAGGGGCCGAACTTGGCTTATCTTATCGGTCCTGAGTGTTGGGTCTCTAATGACCGGCTGCCCTACCGCCCTTTACTTATATACTTCCGAACGCAATGACAACTTCATTATTGAAGGTGAAAACTGGTTATTTAGATGTGGTACTATTTCCTTTGGTAACGCTAAGTGGATTTAAAGAGCAGACTTCGCTTGCTAAGAAAACTTAGTAAGGAAAACTCGACAGTATTAAATAAACACTTAAATAGTTAAGCCGTGAAGCATGAAGATTTATTACCAACATCAGACAAGCGACCAAAATAGAAATTCTCACATCAAAAACAAACGTACCAAAACAGTGGTCCAATAAGGAACAATAAATTGATAGTAATACAAAGAACAAAATAAAGTTGTAGATAATCTTCAAGGGAGAAGGTATTTCCCGACAAGATTCAGGATTCGTGCAGCGTAAGTCGGTCGGCTGACATGTGATTTATTCCTTTTATCTTAGAGAAGTCGGCTTTTCATCTGAGATAAGACGGTACCTACGTAAATCAAAGCCGTGTGTGATTGCTCGAGCGATGAAAATTGTAATGCAGCTTAGTATTTTGCCGTCGGAATGCTCAGTAGACTATTCTAATTTGGTTTCCGATTTATTTGCAGTGACTGTGGCCGTTGTACTTATCAATAATGGCAACATTTGCATCGTTGCTGAGTACACTGGCTGTAACTCAAAATGTATTGTGACAATCATACAACAGCTGTAGGATTCGATATAATTAATTAATAACGAAGACGTCAGATATTATAAACATTTATTTATTTAAAACTTCATGCACAAAGGTACAATGGCGGACTTAATGCCTTAGGCATTCACTACCAGTCAACCAAGGGTGGCGAAGAGATAATATGGCAGGTGCATTATTTAAATTGTGACAAGCAAAAAAGTAAAACTAATAATAAGTTGCTTAAAATACAGATACGTATATATTTTGTATAAATACATACCTAAATAAAAATATATACGAGTATATTTTAATAAAGTAAGGAAAAGAAGTTATCGAGATGTCCATTCTCCCCGTTGAAAACAAACCCGCAATTTACGCTTGAAAGCATATTGACTGGTGGCAATGTTGAAGAAATCAGGACGTTTCGAGAGGAAGCGCGTCCCAGAGAAGAATAGACTGAATATGAAAGGAAGAGTGAACAAAATCAGTAGTACGAGAAGAACACAGAAGAAGAAGATTATTGGAGGAAGGCAGATTCCTAGCGTGTGAAGGACTTAAATATTGAAAATGAGACATAAGGTAAGAAGGTGGGGTGGGAGAGTTGAATAGGGAAAAAAGCGTAGTGAGAGTGCGCAAACTTATTCTCTGGCGAACGGCATCCATTTGAGCTCAGACCTATAGCTCGAAACATGTTCATATTTCCTCATGTTAAATATGAACCGAATACATTGGTTGGAGAGCCTATCAAGCTTATTCAACGGAACCGCACAAAAGTCCAAATAGCACAAGTCGCCATAGTCGATTATAGGGAAAATTAAAGTCTGCACAAGCATGGTCTAGTCAACATTATTTCAGGACGATGATATATCAACGTTGAAGCAATTAAACTTATTTTAGATTAAGCAACTGATAACAACATCTTCTATAGAGATTTTGAACTAAAAATCTGCTTAACAACTGTGAATCATTTTAGATTTTTATGAATAACACTATCAGCAAGTGTCACCCTAATAGAGAACTACTCCACTCTCACTTTGATTAATGTTTAGAAGTAGTTTTCAAGATACTTCATTGCCAAGAGCAAGAACCCTTGTCTCAACCACACAAATATTTGGTTTACATAATACTATTCAAATTCAACAAAGGAGTCGAGGACCTCTTAGTTTATCTAATCGCGAGGGAAGCCTGTCATACTCGACTTAATTTAAAGCCAGCACTTACCGACAGTTTCATAAAATTTACCGAACTTGAAACAAAAGATACTCTAGTGGTCGAGTACCTTGACTGGGTATGCTTGGTGACTAATATTCGTGTCAAAGTGGGTGAAACGATATTTTGTAGTAAAGGACACTGCTATAATTTTGGATGTTAGTTTGGAGTGATTGCTTATTTGACTCAAACTAAAAGTGAGGCAAGAGTATTTCTAAGTTTTTTTGTCCAACAGCAACAGTAACAGGTGCTGCATATAGCTCCTCTGTATGCCAAATGTTCCAGCTAGAATAAATTTTATTACAGTGATGGAATGAATCTAAGCTAATTAATTTTGGCATTCTTAGACAGACCCCAGAGGTCTAATAGTGTTCTTTGTGCAAGCCTAAGGACAACAAGCGACAACAACTTGTTTATATAAATAAAAAGCACAAAAATGAATACACCAAACATTCTTAGCAATCCAAAATACAATATATCGAAGCTTAATCTCAAATACGATACGGATGTATCCATCGGTATGTTCCAATAAAACGCAGTAATTTTTCTAATAACTACATCAAAATTTAAACAAAAGACAAACACATCCACGCTCCCATAAAACGCCAATTAGTACACAGTTTCCGTGTTCTAATAAATCTCATAATCTTAACACGTTATCACAAAAGAGCCGAAAGACTTTACAGAGCCATTTAATTTATTATATCAATTAAGAAATTCTTCACACGCGCTATTACAATTATACGAACGAATAATTCTCTGAACGCTTGGTTTGAGTCCTGTGTATCCGTAATTTAAAACGCGTTAGGTTATAAAAGGATCTGTCAAGGATAATTGTTTAATCACCAGGGACAATGTTTAATATATTACATGAAAATGCGACTTATTTGACAATAAGTGAAATGACTATCAAATTTTCGCGACATACATTGTTGTTTTAAGAATCAGAAAATATATTTAACGGAACTTGACATTCGTCACCTGTCACTCGTCGGTTTTTATTGAATAGACAACACTCACTACAATTTAAAGCGTACAGTAAAGATGACTATCAACATATACCAATACATAAAGTTATACGGTTATTCAAGGCATTACACTCATGATGCACGTAATAATCCCTTGATTGCCACACATGACACCCACGGCTAGAGGGATCCCGCAAGGCAGACATTTTTATTAACACTAAAACGAGTTTTATCTCCTCTAAAACTCAAGAAAATATGATTCTAAACTATTACCGAACAAATAAAACCTACTTAATAGACCACTTTACGGATTATTTCGTATTTAGTTTTGTTCTAAGAAATTGAAGGGGTCTATAATATTTTAAGGCCCAATAAACTTTAATTAGTATCAAATATCAAGCCATCAGGCTGGTGATTAAACCAATCACTTTGCAGATAAAGTGTCCTTTTCTGCCATCCATTACCTTCGTTAGCCATTAAATAATATTAACACAACGGGGGTTATAAATAACTCAATATAAATTGAGTAATATGATAAAATTTATAAATTATGACAGATTTTTCTACTGAACGCAGGCCGTTACGAAGGCACAATAATGGCTATTATTTATAACTCCTTTCTTTAGTGCACCTTACTGAAATTAATTTGGAAAAAAAATTGTTAAAAAGTTTAGAAAATTCTGGGAACGGCTACAACTCGGTTCATGGAGAAATAAAAGAAGAACATTCACAGACAATTAATTTACAATGGACACAAAAATATATCGTGTATTATTAAATCACAACAATAAAAAAGAAAAACTATAAAAGAAAAGGTGACAGAATCATATCTTATAGAGGTGTTTTTCAATTTTCTTACTTGCAAGAACAAACGTTTTAAGAACGTGCCAAATAATGAATATAGGCAAAGAGCACTTTAAATCCAAAAACACATTAAACTGCACTGATTAGGATTTAATCGTCACCACAGGTATTTTAAACAATATTGTGAATATGTCCAAATTTAACATTATAATAATTACATTAAAACTCATTTCCCTTCACATCAACAAGTTGACCAAATTAACCCATTAACAGACACATGAAGATATCCGGATAGTAAGAGTTTTAAGAGATATAAACATTGTACTATATGATCAAAAATTTTATGGTCCAGTCTCACAGTACCACTTTAATAATAATCACGTGCAGTACCATCTCATCGCTATTATGTCATTTCAGTTTGTTTATTAGAAAGTTAAGAGGAACTAATTCAACGTCACATTAAGTCGACTAGCGACGACGTCTATATACGATACACTTTTTACGAGTTCCCAGTATGAAATTTATTACATTTGTCACTAGAGAGCTGTAAAATCAAGCGTGTTTTTATTTTACTCAACGACGATAGGAATTGTACACGTTTACGATTACTTTGAAGATAATTTATTGTGAATTCATTCGGCAGTCGTTGACAGCTAGACACTATAATTTGATTTAAGTGTGATTCGAGAACTGATATTTTCGAACCAACAGTGAAAATAATTATAACAGTCTCACTAGACTGTAAAAAATATTTTTACTGTTGGTTCACTGTTTTGACAGAACGTCACTACGTTCTGTCAAAACAGTGAAATGGAATATTATTGTAGCAAATCGTATAATGTTCGCCGATATAAAAATAAGTATCGATGTTATGTGAACAATATAATCCGCTCTCCGTAAGTGGACACACAAAAAGATGAAAAAGAATTCATCAATACAAATACACTTTGTGAGGAGAAGTTCCGTAAGTGATATCATGTTGACTCGCAATAGAGAGGGCCTACAGCTTGTTTGCTCCTGCCACAATCTCAGTTTGGTAATAAGATGCGACACATGTATTATCCCGATTAAATCCCCCTGGAAAGGGGCTTAAATGTAGTGATGTCTGTAGGTGACATCCCTTCCCAATCGTCGGTTGCGCATCACCCGTTCTAAATGATACTTCCTCTTCAAAAAGACTTAAACTTTTCGGCTTTTTCATGTTTCTTTTGTATTTGATTTTGATATTCACGTTTGACATTTAAGCTATCCAAACTAAATTACTGTTCAATATTTAGAAATAATTATTAATGTGAATACAAACACGTCCACCATTTTAATATCCTCAACACGTCCCCATTCCTATCATAATGACCAACAAAAAGCCAACAACACGAACACCAGTTCCGATTCCTATCGATATCGGCGTCCGGATCGACGAATCGACAGTTGGCACGTCGCCCCAACGTACCGCACTATTCGATGATTGATCGGTCGGCTTCCCGCCTGAGCTTGTCAAGGCGAAGAATAACATTGTTACGGCTCTTGTAAACGTCTCACTGCCGCGAAATCCTCTTAAAGCAGTGAGTGACTACGAAAATAGAACCGGAATTGTATTATTAATATTTTACAGGAGCGAGCCCGTACGTGGGTAGCAATGCAAAGAGAATACAGAAAGGATTGGATTTGAAATTTAAAAATGTATACGTTTTTTCATTGTTGCGTGTTTTAGTCCGCGTTTGGATTAGCAATTGTAATTGATGTGCTACTGGTCCTCGTCATATGGTGAGTCTAGTCACGGGATAAACATTTTTTCCATTTTCAGATCAAAACAAACGATCGAAAAAGCTTTTTATAATTGTATAACTGTTATGTTTACATTTATTCCTGAAATTCTCTATTGAAAATATCACAGAATTGTATGAATCCTTGTTTACGTAACTAAAAGTAGAGCCTCACCCGTACTTGTTATGATAATATTTGATATGCTAACATCAACCGTAATCAAACATAATCTATGTTGATACCAAACATCACTCCCCAGAATCAACTTCATCCTTTCTTATGCCTTCTAATAAAACTACGGTCGCAAACAAAATAATGGGAGTAATAATGTAATATAGAGTTCGACAAACTGCTTAGCATAATGGCCTATGATCCTTTAATGGACAATGCGAATGGACGGAAGCTGAGATGTGAGAACAAAAAGTAACCGTAAATGTGGACCACCGACCTAGCGGTGGACTTCAAAGGACATTCCCTCCGGTGTATAATCAAAGGCCGAGGATTTACAAACACTGGAAACGTTTTACGGTTTTCGGATGACGTTTTTGGTTTTAGTGACTTGTTATTTGCATGAACCGGAATTTTAATAGATTTTTAAATTTTTTGCTTTTAGTGTAAGTCGTCGTTAGGTTATCTTTATCGATGGCAAAAATATATGATGTATTTAGAACATATATTATGAAAACACATGGTTATGAACATATGGTTTCATAAATGAACAAGTATTTTTACTACATTTACTAAACAAAACGATGCTCCTTATTTAACCTATTTTTGTATAAGATTTTGTTGAACAAGGATCAGATATTTTAGATCAAAACGTTTTTGCAAACAGTCAACAGACAAGATTTCGATCTAAACCACCAACAAAAGACTAAAATTTTCATAATAATACATTTTCATTTTCCTGCTTCCTTCAAGCACACTTCGTTACCATTTCACTTTACTAAATGCACGGAGCAATTATTTCTCCTATCCTTTCCTACCACATCTAGGAAGCACACATCATTGTTCACTTACACGCGTATTAGAAAGAAGCATCAAAGGGGCTTGAACTCGAATGCCTTTCCATATTCATTGAGGTGACTTTTGACTTTTGTGGAATGCTTACCTGAAACAAAAATTATGAATGATCAGATTTTCGACATAAAAATAATGTTGTATGTTTTTTTTTATATCATAAGATGACATATTATGCATATAATAAAAAGTAAAATAAAAAAGGTTAAATTTAATAAGTAAAAAACTTTAGATTAAAACAAAATTCACAAGTCTAGTACAAATATACAAGGACTCAAAGTCCCACGGCACTTTCCTTTCTGTGAATTTTCAGAGAAAATCAAACATCGCGCTTGATTTGTTTTGACATTCAGATACGTTAAGTTAAAAGAAAATCTAGGTAGTACTGAAAACATTTATATTGGAAAAAAAAAGGTATTCTTCATATATTTATTATGCTACGCTGTTTTGAGTACAGTGAAATACCATGGGCACAATAAAAGTAAAAACTTGTACCTAACACTCAAACCCAGTACAGCCATCTTCGATAAAGGTCACCCAGTAAAATCGGACTTCACAAAATAAAGACACACACACAACGTACGAACGTGATCCATTGCGTGATACGTAACAGGTTTTCACCTTTTACCGAAGTGGAAGGTTTTGCTAAAGCTATGCGGTATGCCGCATGCCATCGAGTCGCACCTCAACGTGTATCTTACAATTCTAACGCCTTTAGTGAGCTGCAATGGCATACCGTTGGTCCAGTGAAGTAATCGAGAATCATAGGCCACGCTGCCACGCATTATCTCATCTAGAACAGTCAAAGGTACACTCCCCGGCTGTATTCTGAAGATTTTTTTTCTCTTAGGGTACCTACTACCAGAAAGAGGGCGGTTACGCGGTATAGCGTTCAAGCGTTCAAGAAGTCAGTTTTGCGTTCGAGCGTGCAGTTGCTCAGGAACCGCTGTTGGACGGTCTTTGCGATATCACTATTCTCACAATGTTTTATGACGATAGTTCTTCATCGGAAGACAAATTGTTGATTTTATGGTCATTAACAGCAACAAGACGGAAAAGGAAGTAGGTACCGGGTGCGCCCATTAAATAAGGACAGAGAACAAGATGGAGAATTTCATAGACTTTTTTTTTAATGGGTTTATGATGAGGAAATGCCAACAACAATTTCCAAACATGGTTCTGCTACTTTTCCTCGGTTTTTATAAATGTTATCTTTCGCATCGTATAGAAAACGGCTTTCATTTTTTCAGTCTCCAACATCCTTCCACTTTCGTCACCGAAACAGCAGTAAATGTGCTAACGCGTGCGTTCTGGTTGACCGACGCGGTCAGAATGCCTCCTGTGTGGGTACTGGGTATATCTATGTAACGTATCAACACAACGAACGCAAAACTGGCCTCTTGAACGCTTGACCGCGTGACCGCTCTCTGTCTCATAAAACCCTAAGGCTGTATTCTCGAGAGATACAGCATGATTGTCAATTTGTTCGAATCTGACGGTGTTATTCTGGATTCGATTCGAGATTCAGACTTAAACGAGAAACGTTCTAGAATGCGGGTCTTAGTTTAGTTCCATTAACTGATAAGCGAACCAGACTTAGTTTTGTGTCAGGACTTATACTTTGTTAGCCAGCTTTATGGAGCCACTTCCACAGTATAAACGCATTAGAACTATTTAAGAAAATTCCTATCCGTAGTTTTTTAATTAAAACTGCTGAAGACGACATCATGATACCCAGTTATTTCAAACAATTAAGTGCATTCCCATTATGTAGAACGATAAACAGTCTAGTTAATAATGTTATGACACGAACTGCAGTACCTCATCAACATTTTATTAGTAGTTAGCGTAGATGACATTCTCGTGTCTATGGTTTCTATTTTTTACGTTGAAATATAAACTCTATTTACGTAAAATTACAGAATGAAACAAAATAATGTTTCATCATCTGTTAGTTTTTCTCTTTCCCAACATACACAGATCTCATTTCCAAGAGCTTTCAGTAACAAAGATTGCTCAGAATACAGACTAAGCTTTTAATTTTCATTCAATTAAATGTGAACAGCGAGTATATTTGCTCAGCAAACATAGTTGGTAACGTACACAAGGCAGCGGAGTTACATTGCATGTTTCATAACGAATATAGAACGCTGCATGACCTTCTAAAGCTCGATTACACTTGATACGCCATCTTTCCCATCCATTCGGACCCCCACAAAGATTTTTATGTGCACTGTCTTTCAGAACGTCATGTGATAGTTTGTAATAAGCCTTATCTTTAATGCAAGGTATTGAATTGTCAACGTATCAAGTTTGCTACGAACGGCCGAGCACTTTCAAGCCCCAATGGGCAGCGGTGACCGCTACTCGCGATTGGACTTGAAACGAAGCCGCTTGCGACTAAAAGTCGTAGTTATTAAAATTCTATTACCGTGTACTCTATGGCCACTTAAAATGATAGAAATCGTGTTTTGTCTATTTGTTTTTAAAAAGTGTTGGTGTGTGTTACTCTGATAAAAAATGTACGCTAAGTATATAATTTTATGCGTAATAAAGAATATTTTAATATAATTAAATATTTTATTAATAATTTTAACAGTCTTCGTGTTTTCAAACCACTAGGTAATTAAAAAAAAACAGTTTTGCTGCGATTCGAGATCAGAATGCAGTATTCAATTCACAAAACTACGTAATAAAAGAAGAAAGTACCATGTTCTTTCACAGAAAACTCATCAAAGCGCTGAATGATATTTTCATAAGCCGGAGAAAAACGAGGTTAAAACATGAAATACAAGTACCTAATAAAGTAGGAAAATACGAAAATGTTGGTCATAGGAAGCGATAGCTTTTTGAGTACCTACTTACAGTATACTTTCAAATACTCAACTTTTAAATTCATAATCTGGTTAGAGAACTTCGTGACTGAACATAACCTAAATAAAAAAAAAGAATAAAAAAATATTGCGCCTTATTCTGGATAATTCGGGCCGAGCCAGGTAGTTACGGCTTGATGTTACGCATGCAAATGGCCGATTCAGTGAATGGAGCACGCATTTTTTGCAACCTTAATTTTGTTATTGGAAGCACATCGGGTACCGTTACCTTTTGTCAAAAACGGTTTATCGATTTATTGGATGTAACTTTAGCACTAAAGCTTGCACACGTAGTCAAATAAATTAGCTAAAGAGAACTGAACAGATTTCAATACACAAAAAAACCAATCAACTCGGTTTTATCAAAAAGAAAGTAAACGGATACATTACTACCTAATGACTGAATTTTCCTATCAATTTTGAGTTAAACCTCGAATCTATAGTTTTGTACTAGACGATATGAAAATGGCGGCTCGACATTGCGACCGATTGTCAATACTGCAAAAGCGAAGTCCAACAATCCAATGCAAAACAAAGAAATAATAAAGGTGCGTTTTATACACCGCGATAGTCTTGCCCTTTATTGCTGGCTGGAGAGGCGACAAGGCCAATAAAACATTTTCTCTGCGGAACGCTATTATGGAATCCGATATTCGTGTGGGTACCGAACGTACATGAAGTCGGTTCGGATTATTCGATTTTTGAAATTAAATCTTCATAGACGTGGCTTCGGGAATTGAATGTTTCGTAAAAGATTTAAAACGTGCTTTGTAATCTCCGGAGGTTCAGGGTTTGAATCAAATAGGTATTTCAAACTGAAATTGTAATATCGCTTTCTCGACCTTAAATATTCTGTACATTATCCTTCATCCTTCCTTCAGTAGGTAAGCTACTAACTAAATTAATATAAGGAATTTGGTCATGCGTGCTCATTATTTAAGTAGTTCGTTGACTTCTTTCGACCATTTACAGTTTGTATTAAAAACTCCAAAACGGACTTTTTATAATTAAGCCTTTCGAATACCAAACTCAGATCCCCATTTTATTGTTAATACTGATATCATTCCACAGAGCTCTAAAGTAGCTTTAAATGTTAATCTTACATTAAAGGAATTCTTATAAAATACCTATCAGACGGCGTAAGTTAGTGCCGACTCAATCCGCGTATCGTGTGTGCAATAAAAACAAAACGAGGGTAGAACGTCGTTTAATTGGCGGCAGTGCGAGGTAACACGATCATGAATTCTGAGAAACGACGCGTTTGCCTCTTATTGTGAATACTTTAATTCTGCAACAGTGTTAGCGTTAGCATTATACCGAGGAAATCATACATCAAATAAATAAACTCTCCATTAGACCCTTAATAGAAAACATTACTCATTGATTAAATAGAAAAGTTTTTTAACGCAGAAGAAAATTTAATAAAGATAGTAAATTTCAAGGAGCTTATAATGAGCGAAACAATCAAAGGCCACTTTGATTCTATACAAAATAAAAAGAAATTTCATTATTCTTTCATTAGCAACTTTTTTTATCCGCAAGCAGCCGATCTTTCGTCCGCCTCGGAAACGTACGAAAAAGAGACAAACGGTCCGAAAAAAAATATACAAACGTACGGAGAAAATGTGGCGATGGCGAACAAAAGGCGAATGGGACGCAGTTTAATCCTGACCGGCCGTCATTTCGACGGGTAGGGTGAGAGAAAATTGAATTTATTATCGTTTGTATTTGAGTGACGTGTTATTTTCACACGGAGAAGAGCGCGCGGCGGAATCGAATCAGTCAGTCGACGGATACGATAGCGACTCAATAGTGGATTACGGATGCGCTGCAAATGGCGTTTTCTATTCCATGTACCGTGAGGTTTTTACACGGTGGTAAAAGGATGTTTTCACACTTATGCTTGTAGATTGATGGAAATGGAAGTAGAACCCGTTTATGTTGGGGTTTATTATGATTTTCATTCTCTTGAGCTGCTGTATAGTTTATCTAGTTCAGTTCGGCAGTTCTTGTTTTGATAATCAAACATAACATATCAAACACATCGCATTGATGGTTTCTAATTAGATTCACATTATTTTTCCTATGTTCTTTCTTTTGATCTCAACAATGTCAAAATGTTTACCAACAAAAGGAAACCCATATGGGTAATAAATACAAGAACATAAAATACAACAGCAGTCATGTTTATGTATTTATATCAGCTACCACAATGGTTTTATGCAGCCATGATTTTTTGATCAAGGGTTATATTACTAAAGGGTAAAAACAATAGTAATTGTACTCCATTATAGTTCTCGGACTGAACAAAGAAAAAGGCGGGGTTATCGAAGGGGTGGTACTGCATAGCTCGCTAATTGGTTCAAATACCTTTATTATAGATGCTGTAAAACTTATGGGGGCTATAAGACTAGGTTATTTCATTAGGGAATTCCGGCGAAAGTAATTTGTTTATAACTAGCGATGACCGCAGCTTTGATCGTCGAACGAGAAATGTTTATTAGATTAATTAGGACGTAATAATTTGTTTTATTTCTAATGCTATTCGACTTTCATATTAAACTTGAACTGAATAAAACCTTCAAGATCGAGCAGCTAAAAACAACTATTTCTTTCTCTCTTTACATGATCGAGTGTTTTCATCAATTGACCTCGAAATGTTTGCCACAAACAGTGTTACCAGATAGAAAATTTAAAAGTCCGGCGAAAAAGCCTGATTTCCATTGAAACATCCTGAGATTTTCTCGAAAACGCATTTTTTTTTGTAAATCTCCATACATTATGGGCAGCCATTTTCAAGACCATCGTTGTTTCAAGATTACTAGAGATAATACGTATTTGTCAATACGTATACTGCCAATAATGCAAACGTAGAAAGAGTTTTTTCTATCATGGGGACTCAATGGTCGAATGAAAAAAATTCACTTACAAAGGTATCATCGCAAAATAAATATGAAAATTTGATAAAACTGATGCTTATTGCAGACCTATTTCATATACTTTATGAAATAGGTCTGATTTTATTTGTGCAATTCACATGACCAAAGTTGTTTTTTTTAAATTAGTCTATGTATAAAAAGATTATTAAGTAAGTATTTGTTATTGGAATAAAAAAGATCTGAAAATCCTGAGATTGCCTGATATTACCAAAATCCGGCCGCAATCCTGAGAAGCCCCTTAAAATCCTGAGATATGGTAACCCTAGCCACAAACTATAGCATAACTATTCAACTTAGGCTTAACCCTTCAATGAAAATCTATACGTCACCGGTCCGAGGTTAGCCACCAATTTATTAGTCGACAAGGCACTTTCCGGACGTCTCAAGGTCGCTTAATAGTATTCAAAGTAACTGTAGGTATACGAATGTCGAATGCTAAGCCTTTTAGAATTGCCACTGCTTTTTACGTCTTCATCTCATTGGTTGATTTTGTAACTGTCATTTTAATACGCTGTGATTGGCTGATTTTTAAATCTATTCGAATCACGTTTTCCGTCAAATGAATTGACGTGACGCCTCTTTCTTATGAATCACTGTTATTGTTGTGTTTTGCATAGAGCAGACCAGACGTCTGTTTTTCAACAGTTCAACCAAAAAGTAATGCATATTTAATTATTTCCATACTAGACTAGCAATTCAATTTTCTGGATTTAATTTGCATAGCGAACTACTACTATACTCAAATATAACATGAAATTAAGAAACCTTCAGTAGAAACTAATCTAAAGAATGATGCAATTTCTAAAGAAAGCAAGCATTTCCAAGCGAGCGATCACAAAAATGAAACTGGTTTTATCCAGTATGATTTACATAAAACTTGTTTAAATGTTAATCTTTGTGCTTGGGTGGATTATGACGTGCCCTCTGACATACACTGATGTATGTATGTATATGTTCGTACATGTGCGCACTTTAATCATTCATGCCCTTTGTAGGGTTATGTTCCGGAATAGTTGGTAGAGTGAAGCCATTTTGACGTTGCCGTTGCTTTTCAAATGGAGTAAAATCTATTTAGACCTGATATGCTCATGCCTTATACATTTTATCATATTTTCATTTAGCCAAGGCCCATTTGTAAACTATTCTTAATTCTTATCCGTCTGCCCATCTATTATGTCCGAATTAAACTTTTAAAGTACAGACAGAAAAAACAGCTCGATTATCCTTGCACTTTTTGTTAAGTAATCTGATAAAGCAATCTTCTACCTAATACTTAGTTCAAACATTAATTGATACCAGATGCAATTTACACGACATAATTACCCTTCACCAGTATACAGTACAAAATTGGTTCTCATGCATCTAAATTAACCGAATACGAAGATTCAGGAGTGCAGTTTTTGTTCGCCATCAATTTGAGCGTCTACAATTTATCCGTCATCCGGATGCTACTTATAATGGAATATTACAAAATACCAAATTACTGTGATCTTCGGACAAATTATGGTAGAGAACAACACGTTATAACGCGTTGTTCTCTACCATAATTGCGCGTGGACGCAGCGCAGTCGACGAAGTTACTTCTGTTTCGGTACAAGAGAGAGGTAACCGCGACTCCGCGAGGAACGGATGTGGACACATTGGAATTGGTAATGTTTGCCCTTTGTTATTACCGTGTGCCGCTATATTGGGATCTTTGGGGATGTTTTTTCTTTGACGCAATATGAGTTACTGGTGAAAAAATTTAAGGGTGAGCCATTATAGGTATACAAACGCAACAACCTTGTTTTTACACTAACACTTTTTTACTAAATATTTGATTCTGATTAGGTTGTACAGGTATTAAGCCCAATTTAACTGATGATAGGATCACAGTTTTTTTTACCAAGAAGTTTACTTTTAATAAGTAATGTTAGGCCCAGGTGAAGTTGGCGAATGTTTTAGATTTCTTGAAGGATTGGGTAAACGATAGCCGCAAGAAGTTGAAATTATGTGAGCAGGATGGGCTGATATAAAATTTTATAATAATGAATTCTTTATATAATCTTCGTTACTTCTTACAAACTCGCTTATCGCTTCTACCTTTCGATCATCCCAAGGTTCCCCGTACATAATGATGATGATCGTTGCCAAATAAATAATGGACGATCGTCAACGTTGCACAGATGATTTGCCCTGATGGATGAATATTTGACGACGGCTTTATTACTCCGTATTAAATGACAGGAAAAAGTCATTTAACTTCATGTCCGAGGAATATTATTGCATGCTTTTGTGTGTCTGTTTACAGGGTTTTGTTAATTTGAGAGGGACTAGCGTTTAGTGTTTGGGCAGTTTCATTTTAGGGACACTGAACAGTTATACTTATTTAGAAAGAAAAAAAAATATTCACTGTATGTTTATGTGTTACAGTTTCTGTATTGAAAATATGAAGGTTAGAACTAATTGTGATACTATAATGTTAAAGTTTACTAAGTTCTCACGATAAAACAGAGTTATAATTTTTTACTTCAATATATCAATTCAGAAACCGTGGGATAGGTACTGTACCTATACTGTACAGATCAAAAAAATCAAAATCTAAATTTCTTTATTCAATTAGGCCATGAAGCGGCACTTTAGAACGTCAAAAAAAAATTTATGTAATAATAATCGATTCTACCGTCCATTCGGAAATGTAGCTTGTTATGGAGAAGAACGGACACGAAATTCCACACTCACGCTTAAAAAAAAGGCTTTTACAAGTATTTGGTTACATTATTCTTGTTGGAAAAATACACATATGTGAGAACGATGTAAAAAAACACGTGTAAGTAAAAGCGTCTGGAGTAAAACAAACAATCAAAAATACAATAAACAAGTAATTAAAAACAGGCCGAGGCAGCTAAGTTATGACCAATCCCAACTGATGCCGCCCAATTACGAACATGACACATGGATCGGCACCACTAAGCTCGACCATCATGAAGGGGACCGAATGATCCAACACATGTGCCACCATCAGAGAGACATTAGAGAGAGCATGACACACTGCTGAATTTAATTTATATGTTAGAAATTATTCAAAATTATTTAAAAAAGTTTGTTATTTGGCCAAGTCGCGTTATTTGAGTTCGAAGATTAAAAATAGTAGTAACGTTATTAAAACGACTTGGAATATTATTAATAGTGAAACGGGAAGATCTGGTAACCGAAATATTGACTACAGCCTGTCCATTAATGACAACATCATAAAATCAGATTCACAAGTCGCAGTGGCTTTTGAAAATTTCTTTTCAGATATTCCCATTTCAACTACTAAATCCCTAAACTCATCACCTTCTGTTGCTGAGTCTTTGCTAAAAGAAAATGTTAATGTTTGCGATTCAGAATTTCTTTTTGAACATATTACTTGTAGAGACATAATTAAAACCTTTCACACTTTAAATGTTAAAAAGACTGCAGATCTGTGGGGTCATTCTGTAGAAGTTGCTAAGTCTATAATTGATATTGTCGCACCTAGTTTAGCTATTATCTTTAATAATTGTATCGACTGTGGGGAGTTTCCTGACCTTATGAAAAATAGTAAAATAATACCATTGTTTAAATCAGGTAGTACATCAGACCCTTCAAATTATAGACCTATTTCAGTACTACCTACGTTTAGTAAAATATTTGAGAAATTAATTTTAGAGCAACTGCAAAGATTTTTTAATAAACATAAATTATTACATAGCAAACAGTTCGGTTTTACAAGGGGTCGTTCAACTACTGATGCCGGTGTTGAGCTTTTAGGACATATTTATAATGCATGGGAAGATAAGTGCGATGCCTTGGGAATCTTTTGTGATTTGTCCAAGGCATTTGATTGTGTTCTTCATGATACGCTAATCAGGAAACTCCGCCACTACGGAATCCGGAACAGCGCTCTGGATCTTTTCACTTCATACTTGAGTAATAGGATTCAGAGCGTTGACGTTAATGGAAAAAGATCTCCCGGATCTATAGTAATGATGGGCGTCCCGCAGGGCTCGATTCTTGGTCCTTTCTTGTTTCTTATTTACATTAATGACTTGCCTTACCTCATAAAGGATAACCATGATATAGTGTTGTTCGCGGATGATACTTCACTTTTGTTTAAACTCAAACGTCAGCAGCTGGTTACTGACGATGTAAATAGCGCGATCTCAAAAGTAGTTCACTGGTTCAATGTTAATAATTTACTACTGAATGGAAAAAAAACCAAATGTATTAAGTTTACCCTACCTCACGTTAGGCAGGTGAAAACTGATGTGTTGGTAAAGGGCGAAGAATTGAATCCTGAAAATAGCACAGTATTCTTAGGCTTAACTTTGGATGCTAAGCTTCAGTGGGGCCCACATATAGATAAATTGTCGAAAAAACTAAGCTCCGCAGCATATGCTGTTAAGAAAATTCGTAATTTAACTGACATAGAGACAGCCCGTTTAGTATATTTTAGCTATTTTCATAGTGTAATGTCGTACGGTATTCTGTTGTGGGGAAATGCCGCCGACATCCAGACTATCTTTGTTTTGCAGAAAAGAGCTGTTCGATCGATTTATAAATTAAGCCCGAGACACTCTCTCAGAGAGAAATTTAAGGAGATTAATGTAATGACAGTGCCTTCTCAGTATATTTATGAAAATCTTTTATATGCCCATAAAAATATAAAATTGTTTAAAAAATACAGTGATATCCATAACATAAATACTAGAAACAAACACAAATTTGTAGTACCTACAACAAGGCTCAAGAAAATAGGTGGCTCGTTTAGATGTCAATGTGTACACTTTTATAATAAGCTTCCAAGCCACGTACAAAATCTAAGTGTTAATAAATTTAAAGCATTCATTAAACGTAAGTTGTGCCAGAAAGCGTTTTATACAATAAAAGATTACGTTGAGGAAAAACAGGCTTGGGATTGAGCTGCTCCAATTAATTTGATTTTTTTTTATATATTTTTCAACGTGAATTTTGTTTTTTTTTTTATTTTTGTTTTCTTGCAATGACAAGAATATTTACTTTTTAAAGTATTATATTTTTTTTTTTTTTAGTTTATTTTAATTGTTGTGAATGTGAAGACAATGTGGATTCAACTTTTGTTTGTTTTTAATTTTAATTTATCCAAATTAGTTTTAATCATGGTCTGGCAGTTTGAGTAGTTTATGCGGCCTACCCGAATGTCCTTTCTTTGGTATTGTTCGTCGAATCGTTGAGCTCCTTAATTTCTGAGTTGAGCTGCACGGTTATTGACAAATGCGTGCACTGACTGGACAGGTCCACTCAATCTGGCTGGTTCTTTCCTCAAAAGACCATTTCAGACTTCAGTCTACATGGTCTTCACATGATCTAACAAAGATTTTGTCTGGACCTTAAAAGAGACTGTGACCTCTGAGTTTGTTTCGGCCTTTCTTCTCAGAGTAGTCAGATAGGAAACGCCGACTTCATCTAGTTTTAAAAATATGATCGACATGTAAAAGTGTTTGTACAAACCTACTTACAGAAATAAAATCATTTATCATTTATCATTTATCACACTATCAACTGCCAGGGCACACTGAAGTCAACGTGTTACTTATTTACTCAATTTCATAAGTCGTTAAATTGGTGCATCATCATTCACCAGGGGCTAACAATCCTGATGATTTCAGGCTACTTTTTATCTCATGTGAAAGTACGTACGAAAAAGTGGCTAAATACCAGACTATCTTTTATTTAAGCTTGACCCGATGACCTGAGGTAGCCAGCATTGATAGCTCCGCTCGCATGCCCCGAGCGATTGGAATCATTTAATAGTTTACTAGGATGCAAATACATACGTTACTGGAAGTGACACGGTTTGTCACTCTTATTATTTGCGAGTGAAGGAAATATGATAAAAATAATACTGAAAGAAGGAGAAGAATCTAGATTGCCAGAAAATATCCAAGATCAATGTCACGGCAGAATTTCCTTTAAATTTGTTTAAAAAGACCATGGGGGCTTCTTCTATAATCGTTAATATTAAGTCCTTGTTTTTTCATATTCTACAATAAACAAATACCTACCCATTAATCATTATTTCGTATATTTTTAATAAAATATTGACTTATTCGTATTTATGATTTTCCTTTTCAAATTTATCTTTATAATCTGGCTTCCTACTCAATTAAATTTATCCAAACAAATCAATCAAATGTTGTGGATTCTTTCGAAAGATTAATTTGAACGTTTGGATGTACAAATACGCAGCCACGTATAAAACTGATTAATTGTGTAGACAAAAAAGAAACCTGCTTGAAGTGCCAAACCGAATGTTTTTTGTACCCGTCTCGACTTGGATATATTGGTAGCCGTCTCACGCAATGAAAAGATAAAGAGCGTCTATTTTTTATATTTATTTTATATCAAGTTAATCAACCACTTGAACTTACTTCATAATTCATAAAACTTTCAATGCGAAACTAAATTCTTTCGACTTTGCCCAAAGACGTTTGTGAAATAACATAGTATTTAATTATTTTATTTTACTGAGGTTAATTTGTATTTATTAATTGTATTTTATATTTAACGCTTTTTAATAGTTTCAGTCGCGTCATTGCCAATAAAACAGTATCATAAAGCTTTTATGACCTAAAAACTTAGATTTTTCAACATTTCGCAAAATCAACCTCACACTTCCATTGTAAGACTTTATTTCCAATGAACACAAATCAAATAAGCTTTATTTGCATTTCAACTTTCAAGTGTCACTTCTTGCCACTTTACATCCGAGCATTATTTACTTGCGACCGCAAACAATAAATCGAATTGGAAAGCAAGCATCTCGACCGTTGTAAATCAATCAAGTGATCATGAAATATGATCGTTCGTAATATTATCAATATCGGACTGTGTATCGATTTTTGTTGATTAATTTTCGGTTCGAGTTCTGTGCCTACCTTATAGGTGACTATTTGTGAGGAATGGTGAGAGATTTTTTGGTATGTGTGGAATTGATATAATAGCATTAATTTTAAACACATTAAATCATACCTCATTGAATTAAAACTGAGCTTTTAACAGATAAAGGAGGTCTTCTTTACCAGGTTGAAAGCTACAAAAACATAATTTCTCGTGCACCTCGTGCTGCGTGCTGGTTGGGATATCTTACCAACTCTAAGTTAGTAGCTAACGCGGCCAATTATGTATGACAAATTTGTCTTTTAACATTTAACGTATTAACAACTTACTCTGATTTAAGTTTTAGCCGCAAGTAGGCCTTATAAGTACTGCCACGTACCACACGGAAAAATAAAAACATTGTTATATTATTGTTTCAAATTTTAAATTGGGAACACTAGTATATAGCTCCTATCATAATAACCGCCAGTACGATAATTTCCCTAGTTCCGTACTGCCGGTAATTTTTCAGTAGTAAAAGTTATTTATCGACATCAATGACCACTATGGCTTTTGTGAGCGCACTATAAATAATAATTCTGACAGGACTCGGTATTTGTGAGCCAAGTTCTGATTTATTTACTTTTCCAAGTTAGAGGTCTCGGCTACTTCTGCAAAACTACGCAAACTTTTTAAATCTTACCCATAAAAAAAAACTATAAATGACTCCGTTCTTTTTAAATTTAGAATTTGCAACTCTAGTAAACACAGCTCTTACCACAATACCAGCCAGTGCAATAATTGCCATAGTTCCGTACTCCGGTAATTTGTCAGTAGCAAAAGTTACTTATCCACATCAATCACCACCTCGGCTTATCTAAGCGCACTATACTCGTAGTTTTAAAAGTGCTCGGTATAGGTGAGCCAAATTCTGACTTATTTACTTTGCAAGTTTGAGGTCTCGGCTACTCATAAATCATGCAATACTTTTAAATCCTTCACAATAAAAAAAATGTTTAAAAATAACAAAAAACCCGACTGCTTAAAAAGCGAACTAAAAAGAAAATCATGCTGAGCAGTCGGAGAATACATATGCGCGAGCTGGCTGACCAAAACCAGATGTACTCCTATCCTCCGACTGCACAGCATGTTTTTCTTTCTAGTTCGCTCTTTAAGCAGTCGGCTCAATTGTGGTAAAAAAAAAATACAAACTTTTAGTTACTTTTTTTTTGAATTTTGTACATTTAAATATACAAGTGATTTATATTTTTGTAATCACCTCTTAAAACTCCTTACTTTGATACCCCACACGATGGGATCGGAAGAAAAAAAAAATTTGGTGCCCCAAAATATGGCGCCCAAAATACCGCCATTTTTTTTTCCAATTTTAATGTAGCCAGTGACACTCGCAGGGTTAATACGAATAGATTGACGCAATAATCATTAAAATCGGCCAACGCGTTTGGTCTCTAGAACGCCACATAGGAACAATCATACATACAAACATAGACTCATAAACACATTACCCTCCATTTTTCAACTGTTGCCTAGTGAATTCACAACACTAGGCAACAGTTTCTACCACAATAACAGCCAGTGCGATAATTTCCCTAGTTCCGTACTTCCGCTAATTTGTCAGTAGAAAAAGTTACTTATCCACAATAATGACCACCTCGGCTTATCTGCGCGCACTATAAGTTCTGACGGTGCTCGGTAGTGGTGAGCCAAGTTCTGATTTATTTACTTTGCCAAGTTAGAGGTCTCGGCTCCGGACTGTTGCTTTTGTTATTAAACTAGTTTGCTAATGATTTTTAGGGTTGCAAGAGTTGTGTTAGACTTTTGTTGTATTAATGAGAAAGTTAGATTATTCTACGCTTGGAGGCGGTTAGTTGGAGTTTAATTAAAGCAATTGTATGATATTTTTGTAGGCTTTTACTACTGTTTATTCAGTCGCAAAAAATGAATATTCTTTAAATTTCTTACACAAATTTGGTGAAAAACTATCTGATCTTCCATAGATAAAATATATTTTCCTTCCATACGATTTTGGTCAATTCAACATTCAGGAACTAATTTTACGAGATAACGTCAGATATATTTCAGAAGCGCTGTAAAAGAAACCCTTCCCACCTTCATAAAAGCATCGTGAATTCATGATACGTAACCCATCCACTCAGTTTTAATTACAGTACTTATGACTCAAACTTGTTAATAATAACAATGTAAAGTTTTTCACACACACATAATTAAATAACAAAGTTAAACAAAGTGAGAACTCGTTTTCCTTTTACTTAAACCTCACGCTTAACTAACCACCGGCCTACGAACTGGGAGCGTAAAAACTCACAAACCTGCCAAAACTTTACATGCCGTAATTAACTGACTCGAAGTTTTTCCAACAAAGGGGTCCCGCTCGCAAAAACTATATCCCGTTACCATGACGACGCACATATAAAAATGGCTGACCACAAGCATTATTAACAAGAAATTGTCCATCATAAACTAATTGAACCGTAATAAATGGTAATATATCGGTTTTATTCTTTTACAATTGCATTATTTTAATTGGATCGCGGACTTGGCTGGTGAAAAACATTGCCTATATCTCATACAATACCCACAGTATTTTATGAGATATTTAATTGTAGCTATAAAGTATAATATTAGGTCCACTCATTAAATTTTTACTGGAACTTTCAATTAGCCATCTTATTAAATTCTCTGTATGAGTAAGAAGCGAATAGTGTTTTTATTTAGGCGTCAAAGCAAACAATTAATGAATTTGCAAACAAGATTTTATGAGAAAATTCTGTCATGTTTGATATAACAATGATTTGTATTCAATATGATAATTATACATTGAATAACGAATAATTTATTTATGAATCAGACTATTTCTGGACTAGATAATAAATTAGCTTACTTAATTTATTAGCAAAATCTATTCTATTAACGCAATGCCAGGTGAATTCAAGATTATTTTACGCCTTACTAAGTGGGTGTTTAAATCAATTGGACGGTAAGAGCTCGAGAACGTACTCGGATTATTGATAACGACGACCAAGCACGAAAGCTTTGACTATTCGATTTATTTTTCCAATAAGGTGCACTGAACGATGTCGCCGCAGAACGAAACACCGCCCCTACAACTCAGACAATACGATGAGATAGTCTGGGCGCATTACTAAGATTACTTTTCTGCTAAGACAATCCTTATTACAAAGTCTCAAAGTTCAAAATAAAGGATTGGTTGTAATTTAATGTTGGCGAAGTATACGTGCTTCGCAAATCAAGTGTGTTGAAGAGGATGGGAGAACCACGTCTATGAAAAATCGTGACGAGGGTGACACAATAAGTGAGGAAAGGTGAGGGGGGAGCAAGGTGCTTTAATCGGAAATACGTACCCTTCGTAACTGCAAGGCTAAGGGCGCGAGCCGGAGACACGAATCAGGAATGCATAGTGACGAGAGAGACATCGACGGTGACCCCTGTTATAAATACTAGGGAGAAGAGTAAGTTTAGTTTGAGAACACATAAATGAATTGGAACAAAAATCAAAAGGAAATCGAAGCACGCACATTTTTAGAAAACCACGATTACGTAATGAAGCAAAAGTTTCAGCCAGCCCCTTTGGTTAAGCTTCTTATCCGTAACTCACAATGCAGCCAAGGGTGAATTTTCCTGAACGGGAAACCACAACACTATCCCTCATACACCGCTCATGTGTTAATGGCAAAATCAAATTTACGTATACTGTTAGCAAGTTAATATAGCTGGAGTAGAAAGTTTGTTAGACAGGGTAGAGAAGCGAAAAGCAATGGACCAAGGCTTCGACGGTGGACAATTGCGAAACCAATAAAGGCAAGGGAAACGCCTGTGTTGTCTCTTTATTCATACGATTAGGACACAGTAGAGCTTTGTTGCCCTTTGTTTTAGACAGCCATGGTAGCTCGGCGCTATTTTAGTGACGCTTTTGACGAACACTTTCATAGAAAATGTCGTCATTTTCCAAATAGCTTTTTTTTTTATTGGACAATGTTTCAGATTTGACTTTCGAATATTTGTTTTGATCTTCATTTGTTAATTTGTTGATTAATATGTAGAGCTTATAACTTTTGAAAAGTTTAATTCATAAATTTTTTTGCCAAAATTAAACAAAATAGATAGCAGAACTTGTAGGGTTAATAATAACAATAATAGGATTTGTTTAAAAGACAACAACATTGGTCCAATGGTTAGTAACAGCTTACCATCTAATGGTTAGTAAACTTAAAATTATGCGCCAGAATAAATAGTATAGATAATTAATCATTACATTCAAACATAAAAAAAATAAAAAATATCACAATAAAATCATTACAAAATTCAATCAAATAAATGTATTAAAATTGCTAACCCTACTTCGTCAGCGCCCTAATCTGATGCTTAAGAATAGGACAGTCAAGCTTATCGGAAATAACCGCCAGAATGCCATTGCCGCTAGCACGCACTCTGCGCAAAAAGGAGGCAACATTTTTCCGCAGAATGGCCGCAAACCCATCCGTACGAGCCTCAACGAACATACCAGATGCGCTGCAGAAACGTGGAAGCCGCAATAGCATCCAATAGCAATGAGATCAATTAAAACTTCTGGGTAATGTCAGGTAGACGATGTCGATTTAAAATTCATGATCGTTAACGTTGATTATTCAATCGTTTCTAAATAAACAAGCTAGAAACAATACCTCACAAAACTTCAATTCTTATTAGCATTGCAGTAACCGATTTTCCTTTCAGCCACTTTCAAACTAACCCTTACATCGCGCACGAGTAAATAATTGACTGGCACGCCACATTATTCTCCATTCTAAGTCTGGCAGGAAAAGAAAATGGTTGGCAGACCTCTTACTCTTAACGTCAAGTAAAAATAGTTGTTCTGAATACTAGAATGGATTCGATTTGTCTTATAATTCAATGTCACGCCATACTGAGTAAGGTTCAGATTTTTCATGTAGGTGAAGGCTGTTCAAGTTCTTCAGTTTGCGATAAAATGAGTTTGGAGTAATGAGGTTATATTTAGTCGTGAAACCGAGTTCTAAGAAAATGGGTACATAAATTACGTTTTGTCAAAATTACATAGGACGGTACTCTTGTGTTACAATGTTGTGTGTGTTGTCTTTTTGAATTATCCTAAATTAAAGATATTATTTTGGAGACCAATATTTTTCATATGTTTTGAAACAGTTAAAACAAACATTTGGAATGTGCATACCGATAATGAAAAAAAAACTGTCCAAAAAAGTGTAGCGCTCCTTGAAAACATTCCGGTGGACGGTTATTCCAAATTGAACTCTATATAAAGCCGTTTAAAATTCTTAACAGAAAATCTACAATTTATGCATGCCCGCACTACCCATTTGCCCCCAGAGTGAAGACTAATGAATTAGCCCGTCAATAATATCAAAGCAAATGCCAGATGTCAATTTCGAGTGACAACCGTTTCAAGGGTTGATTTTACATTTTACAACTTTCAACTTTAACTCATTGAATTTAGGGTTGTTTTAACTTTGTATTTAATTTATTTTCCCCTTTAAACTAGGTGTAGAGATTTTATTTGATTGATTACGTTTATAATGTGACAATTGCGTGTTGAAATATTATGGATTTATGGTTGATTATGAACGAAAATAAAAGTAAATACTTTTTTGGATATAAGATAATGATTCACTTGAATTAATTATTTATTTATTTATATATTTTACTTCAACTTCAACACAATTTATTAACAAAGCGTTTTCAGACAATTTATATGAAAATGAAAATACGCATTAGTATGTCTGAAGTTACCTAGGCTGTATATATGTATCCTACTCAATCATAACACCAAATAAATGAAAGAACCACCTAAGTAGTAGTAAGTAATATTGAGCTTATTGTTAAAGCTAATCAATATTAATAAATAGGCATTATATAGAATAAATATTTGTTTCGGGATATTTACCATGTATATTTAGGTTTTGGTTGAGAGCTCGATATTACTAGGCATTATTTGGTGCAACTGACAAAAAAAGGAATCCATGGGCATATAAATAGGGTAACGCTAACGATAGACAAATAAATTAACAAAAAAATTAAACTGAATTCTACAGCAAAACACTAAAAAGTAAAAAATAACTTTGATTTACGAATTCCGTGTCTTTGGTACTTCATATTGTTTTTCGACACCGACTTCGGAAAACCAAGTTCAGATTACAGTCAGAAGTAGCACATCCTATGTGCTACTTCTGACTATAACCTATCTCCTTGCCTAACTTCATCCAGATCCGTTAAGCCGTTCTGGCGTGATTGAGTGAGTAACAAACACAGACACATCCATCTCAACTTTCGTATTAATAATATTAGAAGATTTAGATCATTGCATTGAAATGAAATGCTCCTTGATTTGCCTCTTGAAGACATCGAGAGAAGGAATCTTTTAAAGGAATTCAACTAGAAATTTCTAGAGAAAATACACAGAGAAAACTCTATTACATAAAAACTTCACAAGAGGGCAAGTCAATTTCTCGGTTGAAGGGACGTGGCGTGTGTCGTTGGCCACATGTTGCTTGACCGCCACATTAGCATGTCAAAGCTTAGACTAAGTCTCAATTACACTCTAGGTACTGTAGTTAGCTTAGTTACTCTATTATACAGTGTTGCTGGTTAAACCTTGTTAGTTTTGGAGCAAATGACTTGCAACATAATTAGTGGTAATTTTGAGTTGAGCTCTTTTTAGGTGCAGTTATTAACGCTATGAAATTGCTGAAGATAAATATTTTATTGTAAATTTTATCGAGGAATCAAAATTGTAAAAAGGCTTGTATACACATTAGAGTCATTGTTAAAATAATGAGTCTGTAGGGTATCATCACAATAGCTCAATATAGTGGAAATGAAAACGTCATGAAGAACTTGATATACCATGATATATCTGAATCCAAGATTGTAACTATTATAGACGAAAGGAAACTATATTTCCATTCCACAAACGTGAAACCAAACCAAACAACTTCGAAACCATTCCAAACTAATATCAAACCCTTTTACAACTTTTCGTCCCTTCTGTCCTTATTACAATCATACGCAAACTGCTTAGCACTAGTAAAGTTGGTCTCATAAATCAGTGTAGATGTACTAACATGCATGCAGTCGGATTCAGAGGCACCTCGGCATAACCTCGGCTACTCGGCAGGCATCGGCGTTGGCACGAAGCCACGCACCCTGTAAGGTCGATTCACACATCGCCGACCAAACCCTGCCTCTGACGGGAATAAGTTACTATTCACATTTTCCGCGAGGTTAAACGCCTAGAGGCAGGTAAGCAAAACGGTTTCTCGTGTACGACATCCAAATTACTGCTACTTGAGACTGTCTGTGTGATTTGTATGCTAATATCGGAATGGCATGACTGTTGTTTCGAGTGGAAAAAGCAAATATAACATTTTAAGTTCTTTTTGGGCACAATAACATAGTATTGGCTTACTTCAGCTCGTGTCGTATAAATAACTTAAAAATATCAGTTCAATAATTCAGTTTTGAATAAATGTAAATCGTCCTTTACTCGTGTGAATTTAAAGTATGCCGCAAATGCAGGCAGACCAAAGCAATGGTAGTCAAGATTGTAATGGTGAATTATATTTGCAAAATAAACGAGCTTGTTTATTTTATTCAACTTTATTATGAATGTGATTGCAGATATAAGTTAGTACAGTCAAATGGATAAAATCTGATTGATCGGCAAGCAATTAATGATTAAAACATTGATAAAACTGACAGGCGAATACGATTGCACTTGCCTTCAGCTTCAAGAGACGTTAAAATAAATAATACAGAACGTGTGCAGTAAAAGGCTTACACAGACGATACGTCTGGTGTCGTCGGGTGTTGCCACGTATCAATTCAATTTATTCTGACTGCGAGTTTTGCATGCAAAAACGGTGTAACAAAAACTTACACGACAGTTGAAGCGAAGCCCTACCCGGCTACGGTGGAGTCGACTTGGCGAAAGTAATTAATCGCAAGCTCGCGAGCTGTCGCCGCGTCACAACGCATCAATTGCTGGAAACTCACTCTGTCGGAAAATTGGAGCCACGACGCCGATTCGAGTGAGAAACACAATCGTCCACCCTGCCGTGTCCGAATCAAAAATAGATCAAAGCAACTCTTCTACACTACAGAATACGTCCTTATATTAACATTTATTGTTTCAATACTGCTAGACAGCAACTCATGATTCACGGCAATAGAATTACTTACTTAACTCAAATAATTTATTTGACCATTGTTGGTCGTAAGTAATAAGAATTAAATAGGAATATATCTCTGTCGTTTTGTTATTCATATTACATTACCGTATCTTCCTTTTCCAGACGTTTTAAGCGTTGATTATTCAGCGCTATCGCGGCGTACCATCTGGTGCACCGATGCGCGCGAATAGCAGTTGTGTAGTTCTAAGAATAAGGCGTTTTTTCGGGTGCTATGGTGGGTGGAAGAAGGTTATAGTGAGGAGACATTATTTTGTCACAATGGTGGGTGCCGCCCACGCTACGGGCAGCAGCAGCGCAGTCTTCGGTGATGCACTGCTTTAAGGAACGAATAAATTACCCGGACCGTTCACAAGACTTACACCGAATACAGTTTCACAGTATCTTTAAGACACCCCGTAGAATAATATTCTTACGAGCGGACAAATGCCTCAGAGCTACTGTGAATATAAAATATTTTTTAAATGAAATAAAAGTTGTATCTTTTACGCGGACGTATCTGAAGTAACTTTAGACCAACGAGTGCTGTTAGAGGTGTGGAAAAAACGTGTTAATAACACCTTCCGCTTGAAACAATAGTAGGAATTCGGATTAGACACGTACGAGCTAGGAGCAGTGCGCACCGTGAGAAGCTTTGTAACCACAATGCTCATGGCGTCTACACAAACCGCAAAGTAGGTAATCTAATACACGAAGCTCAGCGACACTGGCTTTCATGGCCGCAAATCTCGTATTACACGACCGAGCGGTTTAATAACTTCCAATTTTAAAATTGCGCGATTATCGACTGAATTCCGAAGTAGTAAGTCATGCTATGAAGTTTTGCGCGTGCAAAGCTGTTGTGGGCAAGCGGCCGATTCATAGATTGCTTTTTTGTCGGAACTCGGGTGAATAAAAAAGTAGCAACAATCCGCTCCAGTCCGCAACGTAGGTGGCTATCGTGTGTCGTATACGTTTTTACGTGAAACATTCACAAGAATCGGTATTGGTAAATTGAAAAATGATTCTTTTATGTCCGTTTTATGGGGAGTCAAAAATTCTACTACGGTTTATAAGCTTTGATACAGTTTCTGAGCTTTTGTTTTGATGACGACAATAGACTTTTCCGGCGTCAAGTTAGGCGGGATTTGTTTATCTAGTGAGACTAGGATTCCGTGGATGCCAGATTATTGCAATCCATAGGGATAGATCGGACAATTCAGTCGAATTTTATCTACTATTCAAGTTTTTCCCTTAATAAAATAACTCTACAGTTTTAAAGCCAAAACATTTAACAGAATTAGTAACCACAAATGTTCCTTCACAACAATCCTTATTGCTAAACAGCGTAAAGCTAAAACAAAATGTATTTCACGACAATAGGATTGACGCCGCACAATACTCAAAGCTGAGCTTTGAAATTACAAAAATCTTATTTCACCATCAGTCGAACATAAGTAGCGGGGACGAACAATTTCTGTCTCGCGGTTAAGTCTCGGGAGACGTAAGTACAAAACGTTTATTCTCCGAGTCTATTCAACAGAGTGGAGAATACTTCATATTATTTTATTAACAGTTAATCTGTGTTCATAGAGGCATATGGTGAAAGAATTCTTTGCAGTGCACGTTCTAAAACGTTGTTTTATTTTGCAATTATTTAAAGCATCTACGGCGTCAATTTTAAGTTGAGATAACGTAGTAATTAAGAAACCATATGTTATGTCTTCATTAATCTTGCTAGCTATTTCCCTAATAATGTTATAAAACTTTGTAATAAAAACCTCATAAAATCATAACCATAAAAGTATTTTCTACATATATAATTAGTATATGATAAAAGTAGTAGGCGATGTCAATATGAAAATTCTAGGAAAGACCATCGACTATATTTTTATTTTTCCTATAAAACTTTGCCGTTTTCTATATTTATGAGCACATTAAATATAATCACTTCTTCGGTTAACTTTAACATTTCTAGTTTTTTTGTAGCTATAAAATGTTAGTAGTGCTTTAATCGGCTTTATCTACAGAATCACAATAAAACTGCCCATATAGACCATCTTAGGCACACGTACCAAACATACATGACAAATTTAATGTGTTTTCTATTCTAAATACTTTAATGATCGGTGTTGTTAACGTATTTAGCCATAATATATTCTGAATATGCAAAAACAATTACGCTAGTAATAAAATGGAGCTTTATATCATAGACATTTACATAATTAAGGTCTGTGTAGAAGTGGCTTTGGATGTTCGTTATATTAACGGCTCCATGTTTTACGCATGAATATTCGATTGCCCATTCAGCAGAGAGTTGATTTATCGCATAAGGCTAGTCTAGTTTTTATATCACTTGTTACTCTATAGTTTGCGATTATAAACATATTTTTAAACGACTTCCCAAAAAGGACGAGGTAATCAATTCGACTGTATTTTTTTTAATGTAACATCAGAACTTTTTACTAGATGAACCGATTTTGATGATTCTTGTTTTATTTTAAAACAGGTGCTTGTTACGTGGTCCTGGTCAATTTCATCAAGATCTGATGAATAATTCGGAGATATACATCAGAACTCTTCAATAAATGACGGCAAATCACTCGGGATAGCTGCAATCGCATGTCTGTTTATTGTTTACACCATTTCATAACGTAACATCGCACTGGTACGCTCTAATGGGGTATGCAGGTGTGAACAGTTCACCCTGGTATACTCTCATTTCACCGGTTTTGTTTAAGTTTCATGTTACTGAGTTAATCTATTCTGGCATCACTTTGGGCATCATTTCGCCTAGCCTATAAACTGATCCATTATGTACCACAACTAAAAAGTGAAAAAAAAAAAACTTTTCACAGAAATATACAACCGAATTCCAAATTAAATCACTACAAAGTGAAAAATAACTTCAATTTCGGCAGTCGGTGCCAAAAAACGAAGAAACGAAAACAGGAACACCGACTTCCGAAATTGAAGTTGTTTTTCACTTTGTAGTGTTTTCATTTGGAGGTCGGTTGTATTTTTTTGTAAAACGATTTTTTTTACTTCTAGCAATAATCGTAAAACGCGTTGATAAAGATATAAATTTTTAATGGAGATGTGACTATAATAATACAAAAGTCACTGTTTTAAAAATTTGTAAATTGATGCGGCCAGTAGAAATATTAATTTTGATATAGAATTAAAGAAAAGTAAAACTGTAAAGTTCTCGAAGGTAAATAGCATCACACTCATATTATTCAATTATGAAAAACCGAATAAAGCCATTGAGGTGTTAATGTACTACGCACAATAAAGGTTAGTACGTCAACTAAAATGCCAGATGTCTATCTCTTTGCCGCAAATCGAAAAGCTTATAAACCACCCGACGCTAATTTCAAGTAAATAAACCCTTTCGGAATAACAAAGCCAAGAATTAGTCGAAATTATTTAACCCGTGAATTGGCTTTCGACGACTGTAAACTTCAAATCAAGGAGCCAATTCACAAGAAGGCCGCACCCGCTTTAATATGCACTCCACAATAGTGAGGGGTTCGAGTTTTGAAGAGGTAAGTCCTTTATCTTCCCACAGGCGCGCTTCCATCGCGAGGGACGGGTACGATTAGAAGTCTTAATCTTTAAAGGAGTTCAAGATAGCCAGTGGCATAGTTTTTTCGACTATTCCCGGTATTAAGGATAAAGGACCAAAGGTATTTTCAGCTATCCTTGACAATTTTGTCCGGTTTTCGTCAAGATCAAGCATCAAAAATTTTGAAGTACGCCACACAAGTTGCCTCTTTTTTGCACGCTGTAAACTGCGCTGAGATAGCAAACATATGATAAGCAGTGACAGATTGCAAACGCTTTTATCTACGACGCTTCTTAGAAGCAATTTGTTTTCCGTCATAGCCTTTCCTTGACGTAGAATTTACTATTGTTCTCTATCTTTACAACGACGAATAATTCTTGCTTACTTGGTATAGCAATTTTCCTATAAGTTTAATTTCTCCGTAACGGCTTGACATTCTTGCACTAAACTTTTCACATTACATACCGACAAAACTATTCTTAACACAATCCTCAAAATAACATTTACACATAAGGGTTTATATCTTGTAGATGTTATACCAAGTTTGAATAAAATACGTTACCCAAGGGTGTGTTCAAAATAAATTTCCGTGAGCCGGACAAAACAATGTGGAGATCAAAGGATGTTTTGGCAACTTTATAAGGGGGTGATCTCAGTATGCGGTAACAAGATGCTAATGTAATCGTTCTTTTAAATTACGCAGGGTTCCGTTATTGTCTTGAATTGTTGGAGTGATGTTATTAGTATTTATCAGCTCGTAAAATTGAGATCGTTTATTTCCTAACTCGTTTCCTGCATATAAATGACGGGATTCTGGTTCTATCTCTAGTAGTTTTACAGGCTGGGCTGTTAGTTGTGAAGGCACAAATATTGGCATTTGAGTTTACATTTGTCTTGTTGTGTTGAGATAATTACTCTACAAACATGCTTTTGTGTAACTTTACACCAAAGCTTTGCACTGCATGTTTGTCCTCGTTAGTCTTTATCACTGTTCATTTGTTCAGAAATCATGGAATGGCATAACCAAGGTTTATATAAAATGTATTTAAATGTAAAATTTTACAATGCTTGTACTGTACATCTTTTAGTTTAGTGTTAACTTGATTAACTGGATGCTCAATCTATACATCTATACATATAAATAAAATTGGAGTATCTGTTTGTAATATTGAAATAACCGTTTTTTATTACATGTAATATGAATATATATACGGTACATACACCAAAGTAACATTTTTTAGAATTTTTGTCTGTCTGTCTGTCTGTTTGTTCCGGCTAATCTCTGAAATGGCTGGACCGATTTTGACGGGACTTTTATTGGCAGGTAGCTGATGTAATAAGGAGTAACTTAGACTACGTTTATTTAAGAAAAAAACTTTTATTTTAGAAATTTGTTAGGCGGAACGAAGTTCGCCGGGTCAGCTAGTTTTAACTAAGATTATTTCCTTCTACATGTTCTATAAATACCGCTGTCTAATTACAAATTGCTTAATCTAAGCTAAGTCCACCTATTAGTCCACTAAACAAATCGTAAATCAACAGCTTGAATAGTATTTAGTTCACCAGTAGACAGCACGTCATGTACAACTTAACAATGTTGACGTATTTCAACTACGGAAATCAACCAGGTTTCGTTTGGTACTTCTACTACTCTACTAACCAGATGCCATACCGCATTGCAATTATTGTTGGTAACGTTATAAATTCTTCGAAATGCTACTTAGTTACTTGGAATACTATTAATTGGCCAGCCTGTTTCTTTGGAACATTTTCAATTAGAATAATTTAATGTTACTTGTAAGTTATTGATGTAGCAACATGAATGCATTGTTGTACTGCACTTTATATTGTGGGTGGATTCAATATCAACTTAGTAACATGGAAATATTGAAAGAACAACTTCTTGGCGATATTCTTCTTTTATTAGTGGACATATTCTCTAGTATTATTAAAATATATGGAACTAACATTTTCCAGATTTTAAAGCATATTTTCATACTGACACACATTGTATAAAAATGCAAAGAGTGTACCAGAGTTATTCACATAGAGCATCGTAAAGATATGAAAAGGAGAGCTGAGGTATTGAATAATGGCATAAGCCAGGTAGGTACTAATTTATTAAGATCTTAAAAGATTGAATATTCTCTCTTGTTAAACAATTTTTTCTAGTACATTTTTCCACTATGAATTTCTGTGAAATATTCAATTTTGGCAGGGCTTACATAATAATGTTTAAATAACTGCTGATCAAAGCTGAGCTGAGTTGAAAGAATCACCAGAGATTTGAGAGATTTAAGTCTGTAAAAAATACATACCTACTCGTATAAAATCTTTATAGAAATATTTTATTTTAAATAAACTAGAAAAATTGTTCTGTTGGGACAAAGCGCACATTTTTATCACTTAGGTACTTCACTTCATTGTTGCCAACTGTTTCTCACAATCGTTTCTCTTAAACGATTGCGAGAAGATTCGCAGCTGATACAAGCTCTCAAATCGCCCCTACTTTATCTCAAGTATTATCCTCAACTCCACTCCCTGGTGTCAGTGATCCCACAAGATCTCACTTGATTAAACGTATTAAATCAAAACATATTCCAATAATTCAACAATCAAAGCGTCAAACCGTTCTCGTAAACAAAAACATAAAGAACTCAATTACAATAAGCCGTATTGGTCCCGTTCAAGCGCAATATTGAAATGTTCCAATTTGCATAGTGATTATAAACATGAGATTGGGGATTTACACCATATGAGGGACAGCGAAGGATGACAATAAAATTAAAGAAACAAAAAAGGACAGAAATAATAGCCAACTGATGACAGACAACATGAAAGCGGCCAATATGTAAAGAGCTGTACATCCTATTTTTTAAATGGACAAATTTTAGTTATCGAGGTCTTAAAATTTTTGCTGATTCATGATTTAGTAATAGGAAATAAAATAATTTATGTTAATACATCTTTATTAACGATGCTGATTAATTTTAATTGGCGTAATAACGTATGATCTATTTAAATAAATAGCTAAATTAACACTATGTTTAGATTTGTTGACGTTAATATTGTCAATATTGCTATCCTCTTTATGCGAATTATTAAATGAATGCTGCATAGTAATGAATCGAGTGTGAATACGAATAAATTACCATATAGATTTCACACAATAATATCCATTGTTCAAAGCTACTACTACACCTGTGGTTTAATTTAATTAATCGTAAATGCTCTGATTATAGTTAACAATTTCAATTGGTCTAAAATTAATTGTAATTTATTGTAACCATTTAAAAGTTATTGTAACCACCCAAACAGTACCCTATTCAGTAGATACGTCAATATTTGCCAGAATCATCAAAATTAAAATACAACGTAAACAAAAGGATGAGGTGAAACGCGTTCCAAAAATAAAAATAACACAAACAAAATATTGACATTACATTCTTGTACAAGAACACACACGGAAACCTTGCAAGCACCCTAAAAACTTGTAAATACTGCAGACGTGACGGGCAACGCTGCTCAAAGGCTGGCTCGAACATTCCGGCGGACGATCGATCCGGATTAGGCTTGCCCGACCGACGTACGGACTAAATAAACAATGTGACGAGGCTGCTTCACCCTTTTAACGAATCCCTCTGCACTCGCGTAAAGCTAGTAAGTATTATTCGTTACGTTACACTGTGTGATTGACTGCACCTGATTTGGGTGGCCGAAAATTCTGTCAGGAAATGTAGATTTCCAAGCGTTCTTTTTGGTCCCATAAGCGGGATCCTATGGTGTGGTGAACTTACAAATTCTCTCTACAGGTCCATGATTAACCATTGGTGGTAACTTACCTGCAACAAACCAAATAAACTTATCAGTAAGAAGGCATTTAAGTGTACAAAATAGTCTGGGACACAAATTAGTAAACACTAATTCAGTCATCGGAAAGATAAAATTCTTGTTCATACAGCTCTAAAACAAAACTGAAATAAGAATCTGCCAGTTCATAAGTACGCGACAAGATCTCCGTACCGTAGAACTATTCAAATGTGTTAGATATCTTAATGGCAGTATTAACTTCATCTTTCCAACCGATCGGGGAATAAGGTCGACCGTGCATTATCGGAACAAGAAGAACGTGGAACTAAATGCCCATGTCATGCTGGATGTGGAGTTGTGACATTTGAATATACAGTCAGTGTTACATAGACTGTTACTTCTTCTGTATCTCTTTCGTCATCTACTGGAAGAGCTAAATTAGTTAAAATAGCCTATTTTTATTTTTTTAAAGCAGATTCAACTCGTTTTAGTGCTAAAACTGTTTTGCAAACTATACTACGGAGTGATATATCCTCGTAAAGGCACTTTAAGTCACCGTAAAACGTTATGTCCGAAATTTCACCTACAAAATGTAGGATACAATTAACTCGTGTCATAGAAAAGGGTGGCATAACCACTATCAACCGGGCCGAGGTTAATTTACCTTTAAATTATGGAGGCATCTAGTATACGCTACCCGTAAATAAACAGCCAAGCTGGCCATTGAATAACAGAACTGCCTCAGGATGTAATTCAGTGATACGAGTACCGAAGGGTACAAATTTAATCTTATTTACGACTTCATTTTGTAGTTCTTCTTATAAATGAGTTGTATTGTTTTAATTTGCGTGTACATTTGTTTTTTAATTAACTCTGGATGATGATGGACTAAACTATCATATATAACTAGTATTGGACTGGTTTTTTATGTGATTCTTATGATGCTATTAATCAACACTATTACGCCGTCTCCGTCTATGATAGAAAAAAGTAAAACTATATTATTAAGTCTAGCCATTACATAAAATAAGTCATTTCCATTCAACATGTAGAGTATAGGTTCGCTTTTTATACAACTTCTTGTAATGTCCGTAGCATTTTGCAATTCAAAGGCCCCTGGGCGACTTCGAATAGGCTTCGGTACAGTTCGTCGGAATACGGATGAGTGGTTGCCTTGTTTAATGCATCGTTTTTGTTCGAATTTCGATGTCGTATCAAAGGAATATTTAGCAGTCAAATATGGGACATGAAAAGTGAATAATTTAGAAGTACATTAGACGTGACGACGGTTGATACAGATGTAAAAGACGAGAATTGTTTTATGTCTTTGTTTTTTTATAGAAATGGGTTATACATGTGCGTTGTTTTGATGATGTGTTCATATTTTACATACCGGCAAAAAAAAAACAGGGCTGGGTTATCCTGCAAACAACTTTTCGCCAGACATATAAAGCAAATTATAACAAATATGAAAAATGTCTATTCTTCCAAAAGAGTTAAGAAAGAAGCTTTAATATTTAAAAGAAACAAGAAACTTTGAACACCTGAAGCCATAAAGCCTGACATTATGATGTTACAATACCGCCAACATTTTAGCACGGGTTTCAAACACAATAAATGGTCCAAAAGTTTGTTGACGCCCATCGCCAAAGTTGGACCATTACAAGAAAATATGCGTTCATCTATTAGAAAATATACCACGAGCTGTGAGACCTTCAGTGGCATGTTTATATTCGTATCGCGTGAGTATGATGCTCCCAAGTTTTAACATAACAATAAGACTACAAACAAAAGCAAACCCTAATGAAATGTAAACAGATGTCAGTTTTCAACGCTGATCACTTGACAGAGCCCCGAAGTTCCGGTACCCGTTATACCTGTCATAGATTTGAAATATGTACTAGTATTGCTTTTTCATACTTTTTGTTGTACGTTTTTAAATGGGTAATCAAGTGAGCATTAGTTAGCTAACACACGTAATCGATACATTTCATATGGGCGTGGAAAAGTAACTGTACAGCCGCCTGATTAAAAAGATTAGTAAACGGAAATCCAAAAGCTTACATGGCACTGCCCATCATTATACAACTTTTAATGAACATGGGCCGCCCGAAGAGGCACTAGGTTTGTTTAAATTAAAAATACATCTACCTGGACCACTGAATACTCGAAAGCCACAGGCAGTCAACTAAAGCTAATCTTTGCCCTAAAAATCAATCTATCACCAGGAATCAATAAAAAACAAATCAATTTTAAAAATGAAAACTTTATGGAACTATCAATCAAACGTAACCGAGGTTTTGTCGGATGTTAGAATACACAAGCCGATTTAACTATCGCGGAATTATAGTTTGCGGCCAGTTGAAAAAAAAAGAAAAATGCGGCTAGCGTGGCAGAGTTTCGTTCATAGTTTTCGTATTTTATTAGTACTTGCGTTCTATATTCAAATGTATTTGCGTAAAATATTTTGCGATACTGATAATAGAGTATGCTGGTTTTATCTTGTTAGTCAGCCAGTACTGTTGATCAATTCATTATAACAATAAAATCATAAAGCAGTAAATTAAGTTTTATAATGAGTTATTTAATGTCAATGCATTATTTACAATTATGAAAATAATACATTGAAATTGTGTCTTTGTGACATAACTACCCAATTATCGAATGAAAACAAGCTACGTGACAATGGGTTGGTAAGTTTATTTTATTTTTAAATCGTTTAGGTATGTATATTAACTCTGATTGATTAATTTTTTGCCAGTATTTTCCACCACTATAGCAAACAATTATTTGATCGATCAACTCGGAGCATGACTTAACAAACCCATTGTCAAAAGTACATAGCATAACTGATTGAATGATTTGTGTACCTAAATTGCCTATTTGTGCAGGCTAATCTCCAGAATCGTATTCAACCAATCAGCATATTTGTGATTAGATGAGTCACTGAATTGAAACTTATTATGGAAATTGATAGTATATACATATATAAATGTGGGTACCTATTTGTCACCTAAATTTTGAGGTATGTATAGTGTAAATCAATCTGTTAATATTTGTTACAGAAGTGGCAGTTATTGTTTAGAGCCGTTTTGGGGTTGAGACATTAGGTCAATGGGGTCCGAGTGCTCATCGAGTGTTTCGAGACATAATATGTAACGGTTAGTCGATTGTTCGTGTGACCAGAGGGCTGGCCTTTTCTTCAGACAGAGAATCAGCATTGCCATTCAACGTGGCAATGCTGCCAGCGTTCTGGGCACGTTTTCCATTGACATCGATGTGGATGAATTTTTTGATGCGCAATGATTCCTTTTCCCTCTCCCCTTTGTATGTAAATTTATTTTGATAATAGTCTTAAGATAAGAAATATTCAATTTTATCTATTATTTGTAAATAAAAATCTGTTAATAAGTAAATATCGGTTGCGGTTCCCGCATGAGGTAGTATGTGAAGTTAAAGGGCGTTTATTTCAGCATGGGACCATGCAAACAAAATAAAAGTTAAAAAAGTGTTGGTAAGAAACATAAGCCAGAAAACTAAATACATTTACAATCTGCTTGATAGATACAAATAAAAACCTAAGCAAACATAAGTTCAAATTGAACACATTACCGTTTTCGTGTTTAAAAATAATTACACTGTCTCGAAGAAGCGGGAAATCCATTTATAGAATCGATATGCAGTATCCAGTACTTATGTACATACATATTTACACTGGCGATCCTCATTACACCTGTGTACTAAGTGATATGGGGTCGTTGCACTCGCAAGTTCAAACGCCGGCAGACGATGCAACTCTGGCCTCTGAATCTAATAGTTTTCATGTGTGAGTTTTTTGATTGATAGGTAGTATATGAATCTGTGAATGGATGGATATTTTGATAGATAGTCTGGTATTGTAATTAGATTCATGGCTAGACTTTTGATTGACGTTAAAAGTTCAAATGTCAACAATTTTTGTGAATTGTTTTGGTAATTCTAGCTTCATTGTAATGATAGGTTGCTGCCCCTTTCTCGGACTCCTTAAAGCGGTTTAGTTTTCTCAATGAAAACTACCCTGTTTACAAAACCAGCTTTCAATTTCCTTCTCAAGCAAATCAATTATCAAAATCAAATTAATCCGAATCCGGGTCGCAATTACGGCTTGATTTGAATCAAACGTCTAAATCTAAAGTTTCGATAACTTTAGCTGAGAATATGGTATAAATACGTAGCGTATATGTATGGTTAAATACGAATTGAAAGCATGATAGCAAAGTGTATGTCGTAATTTGGTCATAAAACTAACTATAGAAAAATCTCATTAATTTTTACCCGACTGCTAAAGGAGGATAATCATGTGTTTATCAGTCTACGTATGTATGTTTGTGCCTATGTGGCGTTCTAGAGACCAAACACGTTGGCCGATTTTGATGATTCTTATGTTAATCGATTTGTCTTACCTTGCAAGTGTCATTGGCTACATTAAAATTGGAGAATAGAAAACTTACGGATTTTTGAGCGCCATATTGTTCAGGCCCAATTTTTTTTGTCTTCCAAACCCATCGTGTGGGGTATCAAAATAAAGGGTTTTAAGAGGTAATTTCAAAAATTTACAACACTTAATGTTCAAATGTACCAAACCCGAAAAAAATTTTGTCTAGAAAATTATAAATAAAAAAAGTTATTTAAAAAAATCAAAAAACATGCTGTGCAGTCGGAGGATTCATCTGGTTTTAGTCAGCCAGCTCGCGAATATGTATCCTCCGACTGCAGATCATGATTTTCTTCTTGTTGACGTCTTTTTAGTTCGCTTCTTAGGCAGTCAGGTTTTTTGAATTTTTTAAATAACTTTTTTTATCTACTTTATGTGATTTGAGACTACCAAAGACAGGTGCGACTTGGAAATGCGACAACACGACAAAACGTCCTAAAATTGTCCTACCAATAGAAAAACTTCATCGTTTTGGTATTGTCAGTATTGTCACATTGCACCTGTCTGATGGAGTCTTCAAACATGAGTGTTAACTATTAATCATAAAAAGGTGAATCACTTATTGACTAATTCAAGTAAAATATTTATTCGTAACATTGCGCAAGCGTTGTCTGTCTATTAAAATATGTAACTTAGTATATCTTATCAACATCACAGCTTACCGCGCCGATACTTTTAATAATGCATGAAGCTTGAACACACAATATTATTGTTTTCCTTATCTTCACGCGGAAGTAGTTAGTCAGCAAAAAGGAAATACGGTTCCGTGAACTGGCTACTTAGTAAGAAAGCACGTTTTGAAAGTTTGTGGCGATCCATAACTAACACGTATGTCTATGGTGTTATTACAATTTGAAAATAGAATATTAATAACCTACATGTGCACGAATTTAGGCAGGAGCAGATAAGAATACGACAACGCATTTTCGAAGTAGTTATACGTATTGTGTGACTCTGTTCCACACACATTAATTATAAAAAAAATCTCTCATCGTTGTCGTATCCTGATGTTGCACCAGTCTGTGGGGAGCCTTTATTTAGTTTATCGATTTTTCTGCAAAACGTTAGGTTGATGACCAAGAATTTCTAAAGCACGTTTTCAAAATTTTTATAACTTACTTTCTGTTACCTATTTCTAACAGTAAATTCATTGCGTATGTTATTGACTACTGAGTTAGCAGTCGTGATTTCTTCATAAGTAAGCTAATCAAATGCCTTTGACTGTATAAACTCTTGCACACGACTTTTACGTTTTGAAGTTCATTGAACTCGTGTTATGTTTTAGAAAAAGTACGGCTTTCTTATGAAGCACTATTTTGAACAATTTATAACAAAACTATTTAAATTAAACTCTCTTTGCTGACATAGCCCGGTCAAAATAGACAAAATAGACATTGACCTTTTCATACATTCAAAACAAGCTGAAAATTTTCAGGCACGTAAGGGATACCACTCAGATGAAATCCTGAAAAATCCCCATTGATTCCGTGTGTCCAAAAAAAATTAATCAAGGTCAAAGATTGCAAAAATGGGAGTATCGAATTTTTTGGCTACACGGTTAGTTTTTCGATAAAAATAGCTCAGATTAAAATTGTAGATCAGGTAATTATCTACTTTAATTATTGTTATACTTTTTCTTCTAAGATTAACCATTTCTGAGAAAAAGTTATTCGAAAGTTGGCTGGAGCTGTATTCTCCATAAAATGCATACGTTCCATGCCACGTATGAGGTAGTGTACGACGCCTTTTTTTAACGTGGTATCACCGGTAGCCATACTCCACGTTTTAGTGGTAAATCAGGTCTTATTGAGCTTCTTCTTTTTCTTCTTTTTCCGCTGCATCTTCTTGAGTCGATGTAAATTGTTTTAGCAGCGATACATCATCTGTTTCATCGTTGATGTCGGTATCTACTTCTGTTGAAAGTTCAACGTTTAAACACAATATGCAACGGTTGTCAAGGCCAGTCGGCTTTGAAAACCGATGCATGTTGTTGAACATAATAACCCCAAAATAATTTTGAACTATACCCCTCCTTGCAATTGCATAAAATGGTGTTAAGAAGCTTCTCTGGTGCAGGCTGAAGCATAGATTGTTTCCAGTACATGGTCAATTAGCTTCCAACCCCATTCTTATGGATCCAGTGCATTGCCAAGCCATACTTGAGCCGAGACGTATTATGAACATTCCATAAAAATTGTTGTTGGCTAGTTGGCAATGTCATATGTTGGTCAAAAATCAGAGCAATTGCTGATTTTGTCTTGCTTTAATATTTTTTCTTATATCGTTATAACCATCGAGAAATTTCTCAGTTATTACTATTCTCAGAATTACTCATATTAATAAATAAATAATTTTATATTACGCATCGAATATTGTTCAGAGACACCTTAGTCATGCATATACGGAGAATACAGCTCCAGCTAACTCTCGAATGGCTTTTTCTCAGAAATGGTAAATCTTAGAGAAAAACTATGAGGAAAATATTTGTAGATAATTATCTGATCTACAATTTTAGTCTGAGCTATTTTTATCGTAAAACTAACCGTTTGGCTAAAAATTCCGAAAAACCCATTTTTGCGACCTTTGACGTTGTATAAAAAATTTTGCACACACGGGATCAATGGAGACTTTTCAGGATTTCATTAGAATGGTGTCCCTTACGTGCCTGTAAATTTTCAGTTTGTTGCGAATTAATCCAAGGGTACCCCTATTTTTTGGGCTAATTTGACCGGGAAGAATGAATTGAATCTTTGGAAGATTTCCTTAAGGAACAACGAAATAGGAATTCAGATGTTTTGAATACAGGAATCTAATTTCATTTCGCTCGACTGGGTCAGCACATGTAGGCTTAAAACTGAAATCAGATTGACTGGCGTGCCTTTGTGAACTGAGGTCTGTTTCCGACTCGACTGTACCTGTTTACTGACTGAGAGATTTTCTAATGAAATTGTATTTGAAACATCCATCATTTTGTCTGACAGCTGTTGAAATGGAGTTGCGAAAGTGGATGTTCTTGAATTCTGAAATAGGTAATAGCGATAGGTAATAGCGGTATTCTGAAATAGGTATTTTTCTTGTGGTTGTTTTCGATTTTGCAAAGTGTATGAGAAAAAAAATATTTAAAAATAATAAAAAACCTGTGCAGTCGGAGGATACGTCTGATTTTGGTCAGCCAACTGGTGCATATGTATCCTCCGACTGCACACCATTATTTTCTTCTTGTTTACGTTTTTTTATTTCGCTTTTTAAGCAGTCGGGTTTTTTGTTGTTTTTAAATATTTTTATTATTTGAATTAATTTTTTTTATTTATAACTGTTTAGTATTTTTTTTTCAAATTAGTTACATTTAAACATATAAGTATTTTATATTTTTGAAATCACCTCTTAAAACCCTTTATTTTGATACCCCACACGATTGGTTTGGAAGGAAAAAAAATTTGGGCCTCCACAATGTGGCACCCAATATCCGCCATTTTCCTATTTTAATGTAGCCAGTGACACTCGCAGGCTTAAGACAAATCGATTGACGTAAGAACCATCAAAATCGGCCAACGCGTTTGGTCTCTAGAAAGCCACATAGGAACAAACATACATACATAGACTGATAAACACATTACCCTCCTTCGGCAGTCGGGTAAAAAGGCCTTTGCCCTGCAGTGGGACAGTTACAGCCTGTTATTAATATTAATATTGCAATATGTATTGTAAGTTTTCTGGGAACTTATTATCTGAAAAGTAGATGTGATATACAAAGAAAATGGATCACTAATGATAAGCATAATATTATTAGTCATAAGTATTTAGCCATAATATTTATTGCCATTAGTACTGTTGGCATAGTAATAATGATGCATAATTTTAAAAAGCTTAATGTGTAAAAGTTCTTTGGAATAAAACAAACATGTTCGCGGCTCAAGGGTGGCCCAAAGGCCACCACCGTCGCGACTTAACCTAATTTAATTGAGTCCTAATATCAAATACATTTAATTTAATAAAAAAAAAGTTTTCAAAATATTGAAGTACAAAGTATTGAATGTCTTATATAGCAATTAATTTTTTAACCACGTTGCCCCACTCTAGAAATTTCTTCCTGTATCGTGTGTGCGTTTACAAACATATAAACTGACATACACAACACCCAGAGCAGGAACAATAATTTGTAGGTCATACAAATAAATAATATTAAAATACTTTTAAGTTGCTTCTGCAACTTCATCGGCGCTACGGGTAGTGCAATCCTTTCGCCATTTTGTAACAAAGGATAGGCTTTGTTACAGCGAGCTGGGGCGGCCCTCCCTCCGCATCTCTGGCTTTTTATATACATCCAGGAGTAGAAGCCAAAAGACTACGTGCAGTCGAGGTGCCAATTCGGTTTTGGAACAGATTGACCTATAATTTAATTTTTGATGTCTTGAACAATGACATTTTATCCGTAGATATTTTAATTTTTGACGTTCAAATATGTACCCATAAAATTATTATAACGAATAAATACTATGCCTTAAATATTTATGCAACTCCAAATTATGACCAAACAAATTAGACCAAATGACAGTTATGCTAACTTTGCATTATGGCAAAACATTTTTATGCCACATTGTTATCATGCTAATAAGAGTTATGCGGAAACATTATGCCAAAAAATATTATGCCTAAAAAATTTATGACAAGAGGGGGATTCCCCCCTAACTATACTTGTTTGCTCCAAAACTTTCTCACTTCCACGTATCGTCGCTGGCAGCGCATATATCATTTGGCTGCTTGATTTGGGCCAAATAAATGAGTGTCATGCCAGCGACATGAAGAAGAATAGGATTGTTCTGATAAATGTACGGTACCGTGTGTCTTATTTTATATTAATTAAAGTGGCTTTCTATGCAATAGCAGTCCAAAACACTCACCAAAACCCAATTCTGGTAACACTTCCGGAATATTAAAGCATTTATTTTCATAAAATCGTAACTTCATTAGTAAAAGTAACAAAACTTGAAATGGCTATTATCTTAGTCGGGCAGCGTTGGTCGTTACAAGTTCATCAAAGAGCCCGTCGGTTGCTCGCAAACCTTGAGATAAGAAAACACATTCCTCATCGAGTATTCGAATTATCTCAACTGTGTTGACACAGTTGTGTTTCGGATGGGTGGTGAAAGTGATGGGAGAAAGCGAGTGATAACGCTCAAGCGAATTGGGAAAGGATTACGGTTTATATCCATACTAATATTATAATATAAATGCCAAAGTAACTCTGTCTGTATGTATGTTACCTTTTTACGCTTAAACCGCTGAACCGATTTCAATATAATTTGGTAGGAAGATAGTTTGAGACCCTGGGAAGGACATAGGTCAGTTGACATCTCGGAAATCACCCTTAAGAGGGTGGCAAGGGAATGAGAGTAAGGCGGCCCATACACCTACAATATTATTGCATAATATGAAAAATAGGCTATTCGAACTATCGATGCTACGTAGACGAAGTCGCGAGCAAATGCTAGTTTTACATAAATAAATTTATTGTCAAAGTTATAAACTATAGAAAAAAACTGTTATAATTATGTTGATGTTAAACTGGTAATAATTAAAAGTTATTTTCGAAATGAGTTGAAAGAAAAGGTGTTACAATACACAATAGAAACAATCGTCATCCTCAAAAATCGCTATCAGCTTATAACTTGAACGCAACAATCAAATGGAACCAGTAAGCCAGCATATCTGAGCTGCTGTAGTATTTATATAGCGCTGATTTGGACCCGACAATGCTGTGTAAACTGAGGGCCCGATAACCTACGACCATGTCGCCACTAATTTTTTAAATAATTATTGACTGATTTGTTTTGTTAGCAATACTTTGTTTTCTTTTTGTTTTTAATTATTATTGTTCGTTTGATTTTGCAGTCTTTGTATTTTTTGCTGATAATTTTTTAACAGTATTCAGTTTTATGCCGATCAATTTTCGTTTCACGTAGTTATTTTTAACCCCCGACGGAAAAAGAGGGGTGTTGTAAGTTTGACGTGTGTTGCTGTGTCTGTGTATCTGCGTTTCTGTCTATGGCATCATAGCTCCTAAACGGATGAACCGATTCCGATTTATATTTTTGTTTCATTTAAAAAGTGACTTTGTCGAGAGTGTTCTTAGCTATGTTTGATTAAAATCGGTTCAGCTGTTCAAAAATTATCCGCATTTTACTCTTGGATCTGGGTTTTTCGCAAGATATCGTGTCATAATTTACTAGGTGTTTCGATAGATTGTCGATTGACGCGACTACTTATAAAATATTATGTAGTCTTCTTATTTCGTAAGAACCTTTTAATTTCTATTTTGTGACTTCTAAATTACATATAATAATATGTAATTTAAAAGTCATAAAATAGAAATTAAATTAACAATTTATTTATTTTTTTACTTTGAATTTTCAACATAATTTTTGTGTAGTTTCTTCGTAACACCCATGGGAAAAAGGCAGAATTTTGTATATTCTAACTAGTTTTCTCCAGTTTTTTTTTTTTATAAATGGACTTATTTGTTCTTTCTAATTATAATAAAAACAAAACATTATGGCTGTACAATTTCCCTGTTCCAAATAAGATGATTTACATTTAAACTTTTTTTGTTTCCGTTTACGCAATAATCGAAATCAAGAAATACGCCCCTCATTATAACTTATTAGTAACAATAAAAAACTGGCTCGAGAAATATTCAATTTAATAATTTATTAAAGATTTAATTTACTACGTTTGGCAATAGGGAGTTTAATAATATATGCATAATAAAGTGTAGTGTGCTACTATTAATCGCATTAGGGATCCAAATGCTTAATCTTACAAATAAATCTAAATAATGAGTCCCTGAAGCATGCAACACCTGAAAACATTTCATACGTAACACGGTTGAACGACTATAAGCTGTTTATATTAAGAGGCACGCGATCGCGAGAAGCTTCCATTGCTATACTGAATTCTACGTCCTATGCGTTTTTGGTTAAATGTTTAAAAAAAAGAATTAATAATTATTTATAAAATAAAAATAAAAGACACCAAACTTATAACGATGTGATTCTGGTTTTTTTTTTATTCTAAATCGAAGATTTCGTGAAAATTTCTCTTTTTGAACAAAATCATGTAATGCGGTAAGAAATCATTGAACGTGTAATGAAGTTTACGTTCAATGATTCCTGTAATGGCTAATGTATCCATCATCAGAAGTAATCAGAACACAGAATTATCGAATATGTAACTCAGTATAAAGTTGTGTGTTTCTACAAATAACAAAACCAGTATCGACTGCTTGCTTGTAGTACTGCTTATCATCTCGCACAAGTCGTAAAAATCCCTCAAGGGGAAGGGTTACTTCACCCGAAGATAAACGTAAACGTGTTGGCAATGTTTGTGTTGTGCAATTTAATCAACTTTTAACACAATTCTAACAAACTTAGCGGAGCGGCCCACGTATTCTAAATGTTGTTTTGGCGACAGTTATAGCTTCACTCAAAACTTTGACTATACTATCACAGAGACTAGGTATAGTAGTAGTATTTGAAATTGTGTTGTGTATTTCCTGACGCTTAGAGATAGATGGCAATAAGACATTTATATTTCCTACGAGGAGGTAGGTTAGTTTGTATGAAGGGTACGTACTGTTCTTTGAGTAAGGGTAAGGCCGAAAGAGGCAAAACAAATAACACTGAAGCACAGTACTCGCCAATCTTCTTGGTCGCCCTGAAGTTACACCTAGCTCGTTTCATCATCGGACTACCAGACGTACGGCGATACGCCATCGGTACATGGTTGATATTCCACCCATACGCACAACACGTTTTGAAAACACTTTTATTACGCGTACAGCTAAGGAGTGGCATTCCCTGCCGCAGTCTGTGCTTCCCGACAGCTACAATCTAGGAGTCTTTAAGTCAATAGGTGAATAGGTTATTTCTAGGCAAGCGTGTCTCACCGTCGACCACATCATCGCTTACCAACAGGTGAGATGGTGGTCAAGTGCGAGACTATAATTTAAAAAAATGGCCACAATGGTTGCAAAGTAGTAAATCGCATACGAAATGCGCCATGCTATGCGCATCGGAAAGCTAACTTCATGCTGGCCAAGAAAATTGGCAAGTATTGTAATGCTAACAGGTCTTAAATACGCCACTGACAAAAATCCACGGTACAAAAAAATAAGAAAGAAAACAGTAGATTATCATTTTTACCAAAAATGGCTGATGCCATTACGATGCTTGTTTTGGCAAATTCTGATTAATGGTTCCTAGGAGGGGAATGGTAAACATCTAATTGATAGTTATTAATGACACTTCATTTGTTAAACTCGTGTCAGACATAGCTCTACAAATCTGAAGGTCAAATCACACCTGTATCCATAAAAAAGTTATATGACTTAACTTGTGTGGCATAACTTTATACATTTTTTACTCTTTCTAATTAAGTTTTTTATTACTTTTTTAGACCGGAGGTATGAGATAACCGCAATTGTAATTGAGAGTGTGATCTGAGGTTTATCACTTCGCTTGTTTTTCAACGCAATAGTAGAGTTTCATGTTACATAGGATGATACGAAACCGGATTACATTCTATACGTGTGAATTTATGTGAAGAAGTCGACAGAACGATTAAGTTCTCAAACTAAAAGAATATCGAATATAATTATTTCAGGTCGGTCGAGTCTCCTTTTGTTTCTGTAACTGATCCCTCTGTAATATAAGTTTTCGTAACAAAACAATATCATACAAATACCTACATTATTCGTGTGTCCAAAATGAAATACCAACCGGCTTTCCTTACATATTACGAACCCGAATCTCAACGAATCCGTTTTTGTTTTCCCATGAAAACAATTCGTCAAGAACGGCCCCACTTTCAGCATTCAAAAGGAAAAATGGAAGGCCAAACAGGCGAGCAACGAGTTAGGCCGTAACAAAATTCCAACAAAGGGATGATTAACGATTTTTCCACCCCCAAAACTCATTCAAGCCGCGTCGATATTGAATCCGTTAGACGGCGTAAAAATGAAAGTTTTCCTCTTTTCTTTTCCAAACATGTGTGTTACACGGACGGGGAAATCGACGTGCAAGGTATAGTGACATCTTGATAATAATATAACCTAGATTCTTATAGTACATATTATCTTCATCGTACAAATGTAGGATTAAAATATGTATGAACAATTATGCATTTATTTGTCTACAGGCACAAAGTTTACAAGGCCTAAAACATAAAGCATTTGAATTTGTCATCAATATAATAACATAATAAATAAGCGAATGCAAAAGCATCATATAATTTTACTTTGTATTTAATTTAATGATGTTATGATCAAACAAAACTAACCGGAACGGTACAGATTACAAAATTCATACATACATTTCATATTCGGAATTTCTACGAAACAGCAAATTAGAATAAAACTCAATAATTTAATTAGACCACATAATAATTCAAACAAAACTAACCATGTTGGTTCAGATTTGAAATGAAACTTCCTATAACCATGCATTTTCAAAATTGGAATTTCAACGAAACGGTAATTGATGTACCTAAACTTCATCATTGTCAACTACAGAACACATTAAGCGCTCAATACTGCGACCCTGTGTGTCCCTCACTCCATTCCTACCCGAATCGTGATATAACTACTGTAGCAGTTTTTCCTTTAGTTAGTTTTGAACTTGTTCAAAATAAATGACTGCCATTTGAGCGAAGTGACAAGTAACTCGAAGTTGATGTCGTTAGAATTTTTTGTGAAATATCCTTCTTATAACGAGTCGAAGCTTTGGTTATTGTTTTAATAGCTCTTTGTTGTCAGTTTTCCAAAGGAATTTTGTCTGTGTAATGTGTATGTTTATTGAGAAATGTACTTACGTTCAAAGCTAGACCTTTTTCGTTCCTAAATAATTTCACAAATAAATAAATGTTACTAAAATTGCCTTTATTAATAAAGATTTATTATAGGTACCAGCTTTAACACAACTTTATCAACGTTTTCAGTATAAAACATCCATCCATTTTCTGTCCTTTAAATAAAATCTTTTTAGGTCCCAAAATACATTTCGTTGCCCTAATTGTATTTCAGTGCCTATGTGATTGATTAATCTACACACGAGAATTACTTATAAAAACAAAGGAGGTCCTTCTTCTTTATTCCTTTGATTACATTGAGAGTCTGATCCGGCAGAAATTCAATAGACCGTGAGTTAAGTGGCTCATCTGTCCTCTTTAGTCACATGAGTTATCGGATTGCAAATTAAAAGGAATATAAAAGAAAAAAGAAATACCTCTCCATATTAAGTTTCGCGTAGGAATAATACAGCAGGTGTACTTAATTCACCTGGCCAGCATGTGTTTTGAACACGTTAAGTTAATTAAGTGTATTTATAAATTGCTGAAATTTAAATAAGCAGAGTAAGTGCGCGCTCTGCTGCTAAATAACACTGATGTGGCCAGATTAAAAAAAGTACGAACTTGATTAAAGTTTTAATAAGACTGCAAACACCAGCTTAGTAACACGTAGGTGTTAGACATACGTTTTTACCTTTTAATTAAACAGTATAAAGCTCAACATAAAAGGAGCAATTTCAAGAAAACATTATGAAAAAAGGTGGGTACCTACTCAATTATTTATTTGTTTAGGTTAAAATTTCTGAAATTAAATATTCAAGTTGAAGGAGTTACTTAATAGCAAAAGGTAGATTAGTAGGTACTTAAGGCGATTATGGCGAACTGAGATTCATAATCTGATCGACAGATAAGTAAAACAGTGACTAATATTTATTTTGTAAACCGTTTTCTAACAGGTACCAATCTCTATTCATCGATTTCAAATGAATAGGATAAGATAAAACTTGGTAATGAAAATATCTTATTGATTTCGAAATACTTACCTTGAGTAAGGAAACATTTCGGGATATATTCCCTGACTTCTATTTTATAAATTCAATGCTTCTCCTGGCGTTAGGGGACTATCTGAGGGTTGCGATTAATTGCGGGTTAAAGAATGCAAAGGGTTAACGGTCTCTCTTTAGTTATAGGTAGGTATTTCAAATAAACCATTGATTAGGTAACATTACCCATTATCGCTGTAACTCGTGTTACCAAACCATATCACACGGTGTTGAAACTTAAAAATTATATTCAGTTTGAAAAGCGTGACAACCGCGTATACCCAACAAAACATATTAACGGAATAAAATTGCTTCATGTAAGCCAACTTTCCACACTGTAACCCATAAATAAGGGCCAAGCGCGGTTTCATAGCTATAAAACTGCTAATCGGCACGCGCGTGCGTTGGTCCAGTTAATGATATAATTAAAAATCCCCGTGCCAAGGTAGAGGTAAGTTCTCCGGGTTTAGTGGTCTGGCTTAGGCTTCGTAAACCGAACAAGTTGCCCCCATTTGCTAATCTCCTAAGCCAAATAACGACGCGGTGCAAGTGATAAACTTTCATAGTAAAAGTAAGCCGCGGGCGGCGGTCGTATTTCAGATGTCACCTTTGTCTATACCCGGTTGTGGGAGATTTAATGCGGGTTGTGTAAGTTATAGGCATAATATTCATTTATGTTCCAGTAAGTTACGGTGTGCCAGAACTTTTGTTATGAAGGGTATGAGGTGAGTATGAAGCTGTTGTTTGTTTGAGATTGTGGCGGATATGTTGTATTTTATTGACCTTTTATAGCCGTCACTTTTGAACGGTAACATTTGTTGTACTTGCGAAAGAAATGTTATCACTAATTAGGGACTTTAGAAGCATCAGATTGAGCATCCCTAACTTATGCATCACAATGCTTCCCAACATTTTTGATTTTCAACCTTGCTTTTCTTCACCGCCCAACTAGCACTCAACCACAGCCCTTACAAATCCCGCCATCGCTTCCGCCTCACACCACACACCCAACACGAGCTTGCCAGTACTCGCAGGTACGGCCACGAATAGCGTCGAGTAATGAGTTTTGTTGTTCCACAGTTACCGCTAGATTAAGGGACACTGGTAACGATATACGACCTCGCAAAGTAGCAGCACTGATGGTAAATGATGGCATTTGTGGATGTTCAGCATACATTACATATGAGATTAAGGTGGAGGTCCTTAACGGGTTAAGAACGGTCGCGGGTACCGCAGAACCGATAATGATTCCAGTTTTTGTGCGCATGTTGGGTGTTAAATGGTTTTATATTAGTGACAGAATGACAGTTTATTGTTTATGGCTCTGCTAGAATAGTACAATCATTTATGTTTTTAGATCTGCCTCTGAATAATAAGACTACGGTAGAGAAGCTTTATAAAATAAACCGAGATATCAATATCCAATTTCCCCTTATCATCGCTTGCAATTTGGTTGTGAAACACTTGAGGGCACCAATAATTTCTAGATGGATGGCATGAAATGAACAACCGTTGTCCCGAAGCCTCGAACCGTTGTAGTTTTCCGATAAAATCATGTCCGCAAACAATTATGTGAACACCGGCCTGATTGGATCCCGAAGCGATCATACGGAGAGAGGAATGTTAATCGAACCCTTGGTCGGGTCAACACTGGCAACACAACACGTTTAGGCAATGTTATACACGAAGATAGTTCCTTAATGCATAAAACAAGACTACAACAAATTGAATTAACATGAACGTTCTCTGAGAAAAAGACATGGATTTTATTTTGCTAAGGATCGTCGTGACGTGTGAAGGAATTGCTGATTAATTCTGGTTCCGTTTGTCATTAACGGTATAGATCACTACCTTCGAGTGTATACTCGAAGGTTGATTATTCATCAACCATAATATCATGTAGGAATGTATACACGATGATGCAGAAAATATTGCCTTACATAATCTTTAAATTGCTTTAGATACTTCATCATTTTCTAAATGTCGTTTCTAATGAACTAGTAATTCTGTAGCAGGAATATTTATTTTTCATTGACAACGATCATGTCATTGAAATCCATCCTTGAAATAACGCATCGATTTGAATACAACACTGTATACTCTTTTAGGGCTGTTGTCGTAAAGTTAATCGTAAATGTTTAATTGCGTCTGCCTACCAAATTTATACTGCACGCGACATCATATTTAGTCAAGTTACAGCCGATTGTGGCCATGCAAAACAGCTTTAAGCCGCATTTCTTAGTTATTTATTGTACATATAGCTTATACTTTGTATATAAAATCTTAACGGTTGTAATCGTTAAACCGAAACTGTGCATTTTTCTTGCTGTATTTGGTCGGGGATATTTTTGGATTTAATTGCGGTAGTTACTTTAGTGATCTGGTTTGTGTGAGTTTCCAAGAATCCGCATTCTTGTACATTGCATCAAGGAGAAGACAGCAAGGTAAATTGTCCAAGAAAAAATTTGCACAAAATGTCCCGCATTACATTGCAGTGTAAAAAAACGAAAAAGAACGGTACCCAAACAAACGCCCATGAAATAGAGCCCAAAAATCAACACGTCGAAATCTAAACAAAACAAAACACCACACCAAAGATTTTTTGCCATTACAGGAATAATAAAGGTCATTACTGTTTCGGCTTTCACGTTCAACGTAAAGCAAAATTGCTCGGCAAAAAAAATAAAAACAAAATCAGCTTCCCTGTTTAATTTAGCGGGGTTGGCGACAAAAAACATTTGCTCTTGTTGCCTTTTTGTTGACCGAACGTAACAACAGGAATGCATTGTTCCCGTTACACTGTCCGGGCGAGCTAGTTGTAAAAAAAGATATATTCTACCCCGACTCAGTTTATTGGCGGATGCGTCACTTTAGGGAAAGAGTGAAAGAATCTGGGACAGTGATTCATCTTCGGCTTTTAATATTTGAGGGACTTGCCATGTTTCGGTATCTCCGAGACGTGACCTAAATTTTCTTAGAACATTGGGTAATTTATACATTTATCTTAGTACATTCTTAAAAAGTTAATTTAGTACCTAAAGAACCTGTGACAACACATAAACCGAAAAAAAAAATTAATCTCAAAATCTGCAATTTGCTTCTCATTTTTTCATATTATTTTGTGGTTTCTTGAATTATTAAAACACTAATGAAGAAATCATAAAAAAGCTTCACCCATATTATAACAGTTTGACAGTAATATCTGAATTTAAGGCGATATATACGCCCCAATTGAAACCCAGTGCTTGCCGTGCGCCCGCTCGATGCCAAAATATCAATATTGAACCTCCTTTTGAACAGTTTTATTTGCAAAATATTATTTGATTTACATTATGCTATGTCACTATGAAGAAATTGCAGCCATCAATTTTTCTGTGTAAAAATATTTTTAAACATACGACGTATTTTATCGTTTTGGAGGAGTATCCAAAAGTTGCGAAAAATATTTTGTTGTAAATTTTTTTTTTTTAACAAAACCATTAGTTGAACGAAAAAAACCTAGTTTTAAAAATAATGTAGATACATGAATCAAAAATATTTTTTTTTTCATTCCTTTTAACTTAGCCGTTACTAAGGAGTATGCCTTGGAAAGTAACTGTTTTACAGCACTAAAGCGGAGGAAGGCCCTTAACAATAAAAGTAGGGTTAATTAACAATATTTCCTATTCCATTCAGCTTATTCAATTTCAAGCAAACTAAGTGAAAGTTTCAATTCGGAAACCATTTCGAGCCCTTCCCTTACAATTGCTAGTTGATAGCTTATAAAATGGTCGCTTTATTTTAGATAAACATATTTTATTTACAAATATACCAAAGGGAATCGCATTTTTCGCAATTCCAATGTTTGGAGAATTCAAGAGAACCGTACTCATTTGGGGTCAGTCGTAGTTGTAAGTTTGTGTCACGCTTAACGCGTCGAATTCGATTTGGAAATAATTATTACAATTATACAGTCAGCCCGTTACTACGAGACATAATTCTTTATTGAGTCTACAATGTGCACAGTTAACTTAGATAGTTTGCATGGATGCGTCATTTAATCATCATTTTCAGACCCATCAACAGACATACTTCACTCTTTTGTTCATTTAAAATTAATATTAATGGTTATACTTTCATCAGATTTTATTTTTAAAGTCAAGTGCATCCTATTACCCTTTAGAAGTCAATTGAAGATAATAATGCCTGTGGGTTTACAAGTGTCAAGTTGTCTGCACGACCAAATCGCTATACGATTTATCATTATTATAGATTCAAGGGGCACCCACGTAACTATGTAAGTGTTACTTAGCCGTCCGTAACAGAAACTTATGCTAATTGAATACATAGAGTTTGTGGCACGCAGCCCCAACTATCGTACTACCTATCACCAGGAAAGTTGGCGTGCGTGCGTACCACTGCGGCCAACTAGGACACACCGCCCGCCCTTTTGGGAGATGGTACCTTTTAGTTAAAGGAACCATGCATCCTTTGTTCTAAAGTCCATACATCCTCATTGCTTTGAGAACGGACTTGTAAGTCATAAACCAAAAACAGCAGGGCGATTGGTTCCTGAATAACATGAGGCTAATTTTGGTTTGACGAGAAGTGACTGCCAGTTGACATTTCAGATTAACTCGTGAGATATTCAAGAATATCTAACCAATCAATCTGCCTAGCCTTTTCCCAACTATATTAGGGTCGGCTTCCAGTCTTACCGGATTCAGCTGAGTACCAGTGTTTTACATGGAGCGACTGCCTAGCTGACCTCCACAACCCAGTAACTGGGTAACACTAACCCTTTGGTAAGACTGGTGTCAGATCTCAAGCTGATTTTTTGATCTGATTCAAGAATATCTAATCAATCCTTAAAAAAAGATATGCTCAAAAATTGGTTTCATAAACCTGTTAAAAACAACAGACGTTCGCTAAACAGCAGAAATTAGCGATATACTAGCAACAGTGTTGCACAAGTCTGCACCCATTTAAATTTCATTTTTGTAGACCTATGGTTAGGGCTACCATATCTGGCATACCTCAGATATCTCTTACGACACCCTTGCAACTTAACTATAATGTAGAAGAACTATGTACCGAGACCGACGTTTCACAATTTGAAGTACCTCAGTGAAGAGGTGTGTAGTCAGACCCGATGAGTAAGTACCTATGTTCGCCTAACTCATTATTAGAGGATATAAGGGCTTTTGATGAACGTCTAGACCTTTGGTCGACTGATTTTTGAGAGCCTAGTAGGCATTACCACGGGATTATCGCTCAAGGGTCGTAAAAAACGAAGCAAGAGTCTCGCTCGAGAGCACGTACGGATCAGCCCGTAAGGCTTTTTTATTAGAATAATATAAATTATATTATTTCTTTTGTGAGATCTGAGACCTTTGATCTACCCATTGATTCATTAAAAAGACTGGCCTGATTAAAATCCATAAGTATCATATCGAAAACTTAATTAATTACACATATGATATATGATACTTGTGGATTTTAAACATTCCATTCCTACATCTTCATTTAATTCTTCATCACAACGCACAACCTTAACCGTCCATCATTAATAAAGATCCTTATCTCCCGTTAATAAAATACTTCCAACAAAGGAGGTGTCCAGCAAAAAAGGATGTTTCACAGTAGTATAATAAATTAACTGAATCACAAACACCTATGGTAGGTCCCGCTGCGCCAGTCGTACCCAGGCGCCTTAGTTGACGGACATAAAAGCGAGAAAAAGAAACTTGCGTATACGCACATGCATGGTTAACCCACGCCGAGCTATTAAATAACACGGTTTATCGTCCCATTCACGGCTCAAACATGAAACCTGATCACTTTAACCTTTTAAAGTAAATCTAATAGTTCATGGTGTACTATTAGGTAGGTATATTAGGTTACGAGAGCGAAATTAGATTTGAAGCTCACATACTTATTGCCTGGATGGAGGTTCAGTGTAATTAGATATAGCGCCAGATTGGAGTAGCGTCGTAAAGTTTTTGATGTCAGGAATTTTATTCGTGTTTGATATTTTTATTAGATGTGTCAAGGATAAATTCTAAATATTGTTCAGTGGCTTGGAGAAACTCAAACGTTAGTAGCATTTATAAACATTCGATTAGCAGTATCCTATTCAGATTAAACGGACAATTTTAAGTCTTTTAAACCTAAAAATTAATAATAAAACAGGGAAGCTGCATTGTTTTGGGCAGCCTATCATTATTTACCAATTTCGTTCGGGTACCAAATTTGTGTCCAGTGGTCTGAACCGATCACGAGTTAATACGAAAATAATAGCATTCGAATGTCGCTCATTATAGACGGATACGTAATTGGTATCCTTATTTTATATTTAACGAAATTGGGGCAGGTAGGAGATTTTTTTAGTCTCATTTATAAAATCAAGATATTGTGCAGCTGATTTTAAGTTCCGTTATAGAAACAAAAGCTCTGTTTTGATGCTAGTAAGATAAAGTTTGCAAGTCCCAATTTTTTAGGGTTCCGTACCTAGAAAGGGAAAAACGGAACCCTTATTGGATCACTTTGTTGTCCGTCTGTATGTCTGCCAAGACCCTTTTTCGCAGGAATGCGTAGAGGTATCAAGCTGGAATTTATATCAAATACTCAAGTCTACTGTCTTTTAAAGCTGTGAAAAAATCAAACTTCTAAGCCAAGGCAATCAAAAGATACAGCCGTTTATGCCGCAAATTTTCGACACTCGCAAGAGAATCAAAACCTACTTCCCGTGAAGTCCAGAATCTTGAAATTTGGTGCGAAGAAATGTCTTATATCACAGTTAAAGGAAAAATTGCGAAACCCTTAAGTTTTTAGTTACATCATATAATAAAAATATTTTTAATAATTTTAAACTTACAACGCCTTTCCTAATGAAGTCGTAGAGGTATTAAATTGAAATTCATATCAAATACTCAGGTCTATAATACCTTTAAGCTGAGGTTTGTACGGAACCCTCGGTGTGCGAGTGCGACTCGCACTTGGCCGGTTTTTTCAATGTAGGCCAAAATATCGGGCATCAAAATTTACATGTTTCATGGTTTTATATACTGATGCAAATACACTCACGTCTTCAGAAAGTATCATTGCGATCCTTATACTATAAATAATACAATTCAGAAGAACGGAGTTAGCTTTGGTGAAACGGAACATAATATCCAAGCCAAATAAAAAAAAAAGTAAAACCACGAACCACCGGAACAAAACTGAAGATTTTTTGTTTGTTCCAATGTTTGTTTGTTGGTATACCTACACTACAATTCAGAGCCTAGCAGAATACATAGTAGAGTTTGTAAAGCAATGTTTGGCAGAGCGTAGACTAAAGCTGGTGGTTTAATACCAAATAGGCTGTATACGGTACAGGATGTTCGTATAAGTTTGTTACAGAAATTGTGTAGCAAAATTGATAGGTATTCAGGGAATTTTCATCAATTTTTTCGCGTATCCATAAGTCCCTAGACCATTGACTAGTATATGAGATCAATTTTGTGATATTGAAATTAATCTTGAGGATGACTAGAAAATTACTGAAGCTTCAGCATCAACTATTGATGACTTCTGTCTCAGTATTTCGATGACACTTTCTTAAACGAGAGTATATAAGGTGTTACAAAATAACGTGGTTCCTGTCTTCATCATTATGAACAAGTTTAACTATAGAACCAACTCTGAGATCGAAAAAATAAACAACACTTCAGTACATTTTGTGGAGTTATACAAACATAAATGCATGGGGTAGGTAGTTGATTATTGCCGTGAATTTTCTATTTGAATTCGTGCGTTGTTTCTTTTACAGCCCGTATACATACATCATATATATCTGATCACATAAAAGTAATATATATATGATTACTAATATATATATGATTATTATGATTGGTTATGAGTATTATATATGATTTTAATGTAGGTAATATTTATTCCATTATTATAACCTATATACTAAATGCTAGTGAAGGCTAACACCGTAACATTGTCCGAAATGGTAAGCGACACACAACTAATTGGATTTAGGTTGTAAGCACCAAATCGGACATGTAATTTAGTAGGTTGTAAGTAATCTTTCTTCTACTTGAACTATGTACTTTACTGTTCGTACAAAGCTAATTAAGGACCGTGGATAGAGAGAATGATAGAATACCTTCTCTTTATTAAGTTCACCATATGAGTATATATAAAGAATTGACAAGAATAATGTGGTGGACAAACTATCTATACTTAAAGTAAACCGTGATGACTCGACGTAATTCGATTTATATCGCACCAATAATAGGTGATATAAATTGCAAGTAGGTTCACTTGGATGCAATGCAATGCAAATTCAAATGATCTGCATTTGAATAGAATTTTCTTAGAATAGATATATGGATACATGTACGCGATACTAAACCGATATCGCCTGTAAACGCAAATTCAATCAATTCACGCCACTATTGCGGTATCTTAATAGAATAATAATTTAAATATTAATATAATTATAATAGTGTTTCCCAATTTTCCTAAAAAGTTGATAAAGATCTTTGAAAGTTTTTCTTGATTTTAGACCATTCTTACAAGTAAACCTACTTTAACACAATCCATTATAAAATATCTTAGCTAACAAATACGTCAGTTTTAAAAAGTTATAAAAGAGAATCTAACACCCATAAAATACCTTTGCTTTATTACGTAACTAAAGACCTACTTACGACAAAATCCTTGGACGTGTAATAAAAGCGAAGTTCTTAGAAAGCAAGCCTATATTAGTTTACTGTTTAACGTGAAGTTAACAATAACACCGTACTGATAATATTGTTTCTTTCTCAGTAAACCTATCAGCAGGCAGATAACTATCAGCAGTTTTAAATACATTGTTTTATTTATCGTTGGGCAATTTTAAAATGGCGGTGATAGTTTTTTTATGATTTTTGGTCGGAAACGTAAACTTACGTAAACGTATTTTTTGTATGTAAAATACAACGTTTCTCTGTAACAGCTGAACTGATTTTGGAGGTAGCATTGACAATAAAGCCCGAAGCTAATAACCCATTTTTTCTTAAGACTGCAATAAAATTTTACTATTCACTAAGAAAGTAAATTTGCACGGCCATGTAAAGTATTCTTAATCTTAATCTTGAAAGTCAATATAAAAAAAAATAAAGAATAAGTATTTTCATGACTATACTTTCGTAGATTATTATTTTTATTAGCTTCAAAAAAATGTATGCCTTTTATCTAATCATTTTTCTCCTTAATAAAGAACCGGTTTGTAGATGCATAAGTGAAAAATAATTTATAAAACCAATTAATTATGAGATAATTAAGGTTTGTAGTATTTCAATATTTAAAAAATCACCAACAGTTGCGTATTTTCGGAAGGGCGCTGCTCCTTCGATTTACGTGAATATGTTTAGTCTATTCGACTCAATGGTTAAACTGATTTAGCGAGCGCTTACTCTCCTATTTGCAGCTCAACTGAATACGTAGGTAATCTACATCTTAAGAGATTCTAGGATTAATCGAAGTATTAAGGAATCCATTAGTGAGATTTGAGGAGTGACCTACATCGACTACTACTGTTTATTTGATCTGATGCCAACTATTTGAGTGACAGATTGCCTCACAGACAATGCACATAGTACACATAGTAAATATGTAGATATTATGTTTTGTTGAGGCCGAACCTAAGCAAAAATATATAAAAAACGAAAACATTTGAAAACTCCAAGTGATTTAAATGGACGGTTGAAATTTGTTTAGGTGTATTTTAAATAGCCAGAAAAGAAAAATATTTATTTGTGAACATTCGATTTTTAAACTTCGAACAATCGACAAATATCAAAGGATATAACTATGAATATTCTTGTTTGCGACAAGCCAATGTTTGATCGATGCCCGCACGAACCGTTAAAATTTAAAGCTAACACCAAAGTGTGAAACGGTGTGCAAATGGAAAATTCCGCAACGTTTATTTCGCTATTGTAACCAATTTGTGACGCTTCCCGAAGCGCGTCATTTTGATTTTTTTCCCAAAATTTTTTGTGGGTGTACGTTCCTTTTTTAGTTGCGATTTATACAGCAGTTCATCAAGCCATATAATTTGACGTAACACTGGGTGGGATTTTTTGGGAATTATGTCGAAATATTTGTTAGCAAACGAGTCCATAATCTGGAAAATGCCATTCTTAAAACATCTGATAAAGACTTTTTTTATTGACTTACAAAATGTTGCTGTCGAAAAATGTTTGTTTGCTATCAAAAAACAATTAACCATACCCGATGAACTAGACGTATACAGTATTTATATTGTACAAACTAACAAACTCAATACGAGAAAGCCACCTAAGAAGCCAAAACAAAGACTCAAACAGTTTATTTTGAGGCTCACCTTCTTGGAAGGCCCTTGTGTGTTTGATTAAGAACTTATAAATAAATCTTCCGGTAGACAGGTTATAGCTGAAGATCTATCACGATTCGACTTCAAATGTTTTTAACCCTGATTTAATGTATGTTTTCTGTGAAAAGTCAGGAATACTTTTAATTTTTTTTTTCAGCTCGTATACTATAACTAGAGAATTAATTGAAGTTTGTGATGCAAGTTCATACAAAACTAGCATTCTTAAAAGATCATTCATTCCCGAACGGTGAAAGAAAACATCGTGAGGAAACCGGCATGTCCTAGAACCAAAAATTCGAAGACATGTGACATCGACCAACCCGTACTGGGCCCGCGTGGTGGATTACTGCCCATTCCCTCTCACAGAGGGGAGGCCTGTGTCCCAGCAGTGGGAACAATAATAGGCTGATGATGTGATATGATGACGATTCATCCCCGCACTTTAATAAGAAAAGCTAAGTAGACTAATCAGCAAAATATCAGGTCCAGTTGAAAACCAGCGTCAGGCGCTAGTTTTCTGTTATTTTTGCTAAACACGGCTTTTTTGGCGCAGCCGTGAGGCACACTTTCCTACTAACTTCCTACATCATTTCTTTTATTTATATTTTATCTGATGTATAGTATTATGTATCTAGTATATTGTCTTTATTTTAGTCTGTACTAAATAAATGTACATTTCTTACTTTGAAATGACTTTTTGTAATCTTTTTATTATTAGTAAAACTGAAAACGTAATTCAATTCGCCTAAGACAAAAGAACTTTGAAATATGTTCCTTCTTACTGACAAGTTAACTATTCTTATAGTATAATTAAAATTATGTATTTAGACGTATTCCACACAACATGTATTAGAAGATATTTTTCATCACTGATATAAATTATCATGTCACTTTCCGTGTACTGATAACTTCATAAGTAGAACAGTGACTAACGCGACATAACCACGTAAATGGTCAACATAACTCTATTGCTATACAACATATTCCTATAAACGGATTATATGTAAGATTACATGGAAAACCAACCTTTCCCTGTATGACGACCTTCGAATATCGGTCGTCTTTTATTACATGACTGTGATGAATTAGACGTACTCACGGCAGTTGTATTAAAAACGATATACTCGATCAAAATTTGTGATTATAGAGATAGGTAGGTATTTGGACTTTACTAATGGGTATAATAAGTTACCATTGGAAACGTATTGAAATATTGACCTTGAGGAAAGCAAAATACCTACATTATACAATGTCCTGTAGTCAATATTTCGACTAAAATAATTAAGTTAGTTTGATTATCTTAACAATCAATGACGCTCAAGTCTATAAAAATATTTACATTATTTTAGTTTGTTGTTGCCCAATTCTACAAATTGAATATTTGTGTCACAGTAAATTCATTATGTTTGACTTGACAAATGATGTCAACGCCTTTCTAGCAAATGTTTGAGCTTAGTCAGCTGACTAGTCACTAAGATAACTAGTCATGTCAAACCACTGTGTATATAATTCGCTTGAAAGAAGATATCACATCATTTTTACATTATTTTAATGTGATTTTAATTAAGTTTTAGTTAATTGTAATTTAGAATTTACTTTGACTTTATTACAATTATTCAGATTAAATTTAATGTCAATCTTGGATTGAGTATGCTTTTAAATATTTTGTAACTTCGATTGTAAACAAGTGTCAACAATGGGACAGACTCCTATAACACAGCTCACCTAGCTCAAGAGTCATGGCTTCAATAATTATGTGTGTATTATCATGATATAGTACATTATTTTATCAAGTAATCTTTGTATCAGTTTTATTTTAATACCTGTAATTTTCATTTAAATTGCTTGATTATTTTTATTTCAATAAATAATTTTAATTTTGCTACCGAATAATGAACAAAACTACCTTAAAGTAAATCAAAGTAAGAGCTATTCATATTAGAGATGATAATTTAAATAATATTTAGGTCACAATATATGACGAAATTAACCGTTAGGCTTATAACACTATGTATTCCGAAGGAGTATTGTTAATAAGAGTATACTTTGGAATGCATGTTATCTACAGCAGATCACAAGCACTTGTAAATTTAATGTAAATAATGCTACTAAACATTTTGATGTCAAGTTGACAGAGTAACAGCTACTGCCTACGCTATCGTTAAACAATAATAAATCTCTGATACTTGACCGTGTACCTTTGAAGAGAAATACAAACTATATAAGCAAGAGTTACAAAGTTATGAGTAAGAAAGTAGAAAGCGAAGATAATGCAGCTTTATTTCAAAAGTAAATAAAAAGTATCAATCGAAAAAATGCTACTATAAAATAAGTAGGTGCAGTTATATAATACTTCAACTTTTATCATAAAGCAAACTTTGAAATAATTAGAAAGGAAAGTTTGAAATGAGACACAAATCAAAAGTTTGCAGAAAAATAGTTCATGCATTATTTTTGATTTAGCAAGCGCAACATCCTCCCCATGAACCATATTCATGCCGCTTTGAGCTCCGTACGTATGCAAACCTCATAAATATGTGAAATGTACGATATATGTACTCTGATAACGAAAACATGAAAGGCGAGAGCCTAGATATAAACCCAAAATAAATTCAACGAACACAGGCGAAGACAGACAATACCGCACATAAACTTAATCAAGATAGAACAACTCCTTAGCTCCTTAGTTATCAAACTGAGTATAATGAACAGCGAACAAAGCCAGACTTGACAAAATACAAATCTAATTCCGACAACTATAGATTCAGCAAACTTCCATGGCCTTACAATTACCGATGCTAATCTTCCTGGTGAGCTGAAGAGCAAATCTCTAAGTTTGCCAACTTTGGGCTTGCAGTCTGTGGGCATAGCAAACATCTGAAAGCGTCAAGCAAACTTGCTCAGATCGCCTTACACCTGCCGAACTTCAATTGTTGATGTTTCCGACTCAGGGAATTTGTATTCGGGTTTCATTGATAAAAATGTTAGAAGTTTTTAGGGAAAACTTTCTTGTTTTTTGTTTACTTATATAGGCATTCCTTAACTTTTTGGTATTAAAAACTATAAACATAACAATCCTTAGTTGTAAATGCTCTATTAGAAGATCTCATGCCATTCCATGCAAGAGAATATACTACTTTAAAAAGAAAAGTCGCATTTAACTTTAACATACAATTTCATTACTGCAATAAATTAATCAAACCCTCATTTATTAATATTAAATACATTTACGAAGTTAATTCACTGCATGTGATTAAAATATTACCAGGCGTAAGTACATAAGCCCAAAGCGGCGGAGAAATATCAAGGAGTCGGGACACCGCGTGACTCCGCACACATTCATTGTAACAAAGCGGCGACACAGGTAGAAAAACCCGCTCCAGCTAATTTTAAACCTCGTCTCAAAAGCAAACAACTCTTTGTATAGGAGCACAATTTTAATTAAAACAAATATTAGTTAGACATAAAACACAACGTGCATACAAATGAATACAAATTACACAACACGATAAATAACGGCAATCATATGTGGAAAGCAAAAGGCATCTAATCATTTGTACCAACAACGACTTACAAATCTCGTATGATCAACAAAAGCTTTACAAATAAAAGTTTGAAGAATGGAAACGAATGCTTTCATTTACTGCCTTGTGTAAACATTATGGACTTGCCCACGCACTTTAAATGGAAGTAAGAAATGTGACTAACGTCGTGTCCGATTCAATTCGTTTATAAACATCTATTGACCTTTATGGTCATCTTTCCATTAACATACATAAACTAATTCTTATGAGAACCATCCAACCATTCATTAATTTACTTTTTTCTATCTACTCTACCTGTTTACTGAACCATTTTAGCGTATTGAATAGATAGTAGCTTTTTCTCTTCGAACTCTAATCGTGAGACATTATTTTTTACGACCATTAAAATCCGTGTGGTATTTTAAACCGTTTTGTATCAGTGACTCAGAAGTGGACAAACATAAAAGGAACCGATTTTAATGTTGACGCTATCAGAAATAAAACTGTCATTTTAGACATTTCAATTGTTGAATAATATATTACCACCTTTAATTACTTTTTTAGTTTCATCGATTGTAGCTTCAACTATCTTTTTAATGATGAAACTATTTTGAATATGCTTATCAATTACAAATGATCATAAATTGGAAAATGTGAGCACTTTTGCGGTAAATTTGCTAATAATATATTTCAATGGTAATTATCGCAATTCATTTGAATGCCAGACTAATAAAATGCCGCCATGTATCATTTGAAAATGGAATCGAATTCATTAAGAGGCGTTAATGTCGATATAATCCGTTACATCCGCACCTCGGCTCCCCTCGATTAAAATTAGCAACGTAAAGGAAGATGTGGATCATAATGGGCTCACAGAGATACTACAAAAGATCGGTATTTGTAATAGATACGGTTAGGAGAGGATTAACTCTGGCACAGGATCGTTAATGATTAGTGGAAACAAATTGCCGGTTTATTAGATTCTTGGTCTGCCTTTACATTTCTTAGAGATGGAATAAGAAAATCGATTTTGACTGAATATAGATTACTAATGGTACCTTCTACTTCTATTAACATTTTCTACGACTTTTTTGCCATTAAAAATCATTGGTGCTAACTTTTACTCACTCAAAGTTGTAAGTGAGCCTATCAATTACAAAACACAATCCACTGCAAGCTGTTACATGGAACAACCCCAACTTTAACAATAACGGTGATCTCTCAGCGGATGTAGCAGACACAATGCACGACAACAGCACACAAATATTAGCCATTAAATCGGAACTACGATATTGATACCCACCAAATTTCGTCAGAGCTTTTGTGCAGAGTTCCGGCGGTAATCGCTTTACAAAGCTCCTGCAGACAAAAAATACTAGCCAATTCTATTGTTACCGGGTAAAGTTGAAAAGGAATGCTCCCAGGTAGACATGGGGGTGGATCAATCACAATGCGGTACGGTGATAATTAATCCAAAGCGTGTTACTTTGACAGCACATTCTTTTAATAGCGTTTTTTAATTAGCAATTCATACAAATTAGGGCATTAATGACATCAGCGTCACGCTGTTATTATTTCCGATAGGGAGAAAATTGATTCCATTTGTGTACTCGTCTTCAAAAAATGTCACCGCAGAATAACTTCTCTCAAAGTCAATATTGACTGCACTGTTGCTACTCGGAGAGTTATACATAGCTTCGGCTCCAAGATTGTAATGCCAGTGGCATTCTTAGATTATTTTTTTGCCGGCGATCCAATGCGCGCCTGTTCGACGTGGGTTCTTGGCGCACTTGAGACCGAACAGGTTTCAACATGAGAGACCAAAAACCGGTAAAAAAATCATCACAGGTAATTACGGTAGGCTCGTCGCTTCACAATTCAATATAGAAAATATCGAATAAAATTTAATATAAATAAGTATCGAAGTTTGCAAAATTCTGTCTGGAATTTGGCCGGAAGTTAGAAGAATTACTGCTTAAACATTTTCTAAATAATTTAACATTTCTCTTGCAAGAAAGGAATTTATTTTGTTCTCAAATGGTTTTACTATAAGCACTGTTCATTGTGGCGTGCTATTTTCCAACCACTTGTTAGCGAAATTATTAGAAACAATGCATTGTAAGCCAAGTTGGAAACAAAGAAATTCTGCAAGTAGTAAAAAATACGTGGAAAGTAAGGAATACGTGGAAAGCTTTATGGATTTTGTGTTGGGATTTATACCAGGGAAGTAATATTGAAAATTGGTTTTAGCAAAGGAGTACGTATACGTATGAGTACGTGCATATTTTGTAGCTAGCAATATATATTATGATGACTAATGTTCACATTTTAAGTACCTACCAATACAAAACGTTGCATTAAATATTTGCTTTTGAATTTGATGAATTATGAAAATAAGTCCAAAGTAATCAGTCTTATCAAATCGGAGCATATATACAAAGATACAGTAAAATCAATGAACGATAAGAACACGATGTGCATGTCTTGTTGCTGATAAATGCTGGGTATAATTTTACATATCACAGAAAGGCGTATCCCTCGAAGCAATATTCCACCCTCTTAATCACTACCCACTGGAATAATTAATAACACCTCAATTAAAATATCAACTAAGCGCTTCCGCCCATGTGATAAAGATAACGTTTACTCGTGAAATTTATAAACTTCTGTACAATAACATGTTATTACCTTCTTATAATGACCCATTAAACGTTACTTTATTTTAATCGCTTACTTTTTATGATTCCCTCTTGTTTGTCGTTGTTTTATTATAGGCCCTGGAGTTCTCATGTTTATTAGCTTCTAAATGTCTTTTGTTTATTTTAAGGTTTTTTATTGCCTCATCATCAAAATACAGTAATAAACAAGATTTTTGTATTATCTAATTAAATAAATGTCTATCTCACGAGTCCCATCTATTTTTCTTTACGAAAATCATCGCCGATTTCTTCTACATAATCCGCAGGATCTTTAGCAACCCAGCAATTTACGAATAACAATCGAGTCACGAAATGCAATTCACCAGCTTAAAGTTTCATCAGATATTTATATGGGAATGAGATCTTTGTTTCACGTCAGAACAAGCCATATTACTAATTAACGCCTAAGGGAGCTAAAACAGGTTTCGCGATTTATCGTAAAACCCAATTTAGAGCCAGCAGGCACGCGATTACAATCTTCTCACGACAGGAAGGCGCGCAAACTCCTCATCTCGAGGGAAATCACGCACGCAACAAACTTTATGGCAACACGTCCCGAGGAGCGATTCGCTCGGGGCGGTCGAAGACGGGCCGCACCACACACAGACTAATTCAAAAGAAAAAACAAGACGCAGGCAGTGTCTCTACGCGGTCGGCTCGTAGTATACGTAGTTACAATTATATATTCACGACTCACTCCAGACACATACATTCAGAGATATCCTCTCACTTTCACAAATCACGGGTCATAACCGCGAGAAACACTGCCCACGGTTAAGGGCTAATAATCACTGACCGTGGTGGAATATGGTTGGAGGCTCAGACGAATCCCATCCTGAGCAAGGCGTTCTCGAAGCAACCGCTTCAGTTGCATTCGAGGTATCTTCACTAACTCTGCTTTCCCTTCCTCATACTCGTCAACATATTTTGCCGGTTCCACTGCTGCTGTCGCCTGCTCCTTTCTTGCTTCTTCCTCACATCTACAAGAGTCCCGAGCGGCGGCTGCTTCTTCCAAAGTAAAATAAACAGCCGCCGCTCCTTCCTCTCTCAAAGATCTGACTGAATGAAGCAATCGCTGACGATGAGCAGGGTTGAGAACACCAATGGCATCCAAGTCTGGTTCTCCTACTTGTTTGCATATTTCTAAGTCATCATATCCGTTATCAATAAAACTTTCCGCGTATTGGCCCAAGTGGAGCGATCGCAACCACTCGACGACGATGTTGCCGCTCGCAGACGAGGCCATGTCGCGTCAAAATACTGTGAGCATTACAAGGCGTGCTCGCGGCGCGGTGGTCGGCGAGAAACTGGCGGCCACGCTCCCCTTTGCCCCCCTCTCCCCTCTATAAGCCGCGGTCGCCGCCCCTAGTACTTCGTGCTTTTGCTTTTTGACATTTTGTAGCTTAATCGTTTCGTTTCATAGAGAGGTGCGCGTCGCACCATGTGATATTCCGAATTAATTTTTCAAATGCCATTATGATATCCGATATGACATTTGTCGTTAGTTGCTGTCTTATAAACTCTTAACATTTTTAAAGATATCTTATGTTTGTTTACGTAACTAAACGTCGGATTAATGGGAAAAAATAGGGTCACAAAGTCAATATAATATGGAACAGCGGGTGGTCGTGTGTCGAATGATATATGCGTAGTTTTATTTATTAATCTCTGTGGCGCCTCTATTTTCTGAATTGAACTATATTTAATTTGATTCTGCCCTCATTTTGTATTCAAATAGAGCTATGGCTATTTATATCGTTTTACTATATTGCGTCTACCTATCATTTTATTTATATTATGTCTAAAAAAACGTTTGCACACAAACTTTAGTAGGTATCATTGTTTTATTGTGATACCTTATATTCTAAAATATTCATCAACGAAATATCGATGTATGATGTACAATTTCATGATAAGCTTCCTAAATCAAAGCCAATATACATACTCGTACCTTTCTCATATGAAAACCTTCTAAGACCGAGCCCTACGTATCTCTTTACTTAATAAAGCTAATTAACCACAAACGGGTAACAAGGACCAAGTTTACTTTTGCCAAAGCTGTTATTCATTAAACTACTTGACCTGTTTTATCTCATTTCGGAAGCTGCAACTAAATGAACGAACTTGCTTTAAGTATATAAGTTCGCATAAAGCCAGCGATGCGGGCTGAAGATTGTTCCTTATTTTGTTTATTATCTACACTGAACACATATTTCGGCAACGTTTATGTTAAGTTTAGTAAATACTTCTATAAACTTCAGGTTGATATAAATAGGTTAGTATAAAAAGTCTCGTCTTTGTCCGTTCTTCTCCACGTAGGCTTTTCCGAATGGATGGTAGAATCACTTTATTAAGATCCTGCCTTAGTTATTCCACCAGCGACGCCCTGAGCCGAGGTTCGACCCCAGAGGGGGTAGCCCTCAGTGTTGTTGCTTTTAGTATTTTTAGCTTAGTCTCCACAGGGTAGCCCGGCTAAGCAGTAGACGGTCACTTTGGATCGAACTGCAAGAAGCCCCGTAGAAAAATAAAAAAAAAGTCTCGTCTCCTATCTGTCGTGGTGGCCCAGTGGCTAAGACCCCGCCACTCGTGCCTTAGGTCGTGGGTTTAAATCCAGGCAAGTTTCAATGTGACTTTTTCAAATTCATACTATGTACTTTCTAAGTTTATCTTGGACATCAAAGGCAACGGTGAAGGAAAACATCGGAAACCCGAACTTATATCGTTAATGTAAGTCTGAAATAGCCAAGTCCGCCTGTGGAGTTCCCAGAGGCGGCTTAATTAACTATGACACCAGAGGTGGCCACATCCCCACACGAAAAGAAGAAGAAGTATAAAAATCCTGAAAATAATAAAGATTTGTTCTTATCTACATTAAGATAGATATTTCTATGTTAGATATTTGATAATCAACTATCAAATATCTAACCTATAATTACCTATTATTTTAAAGCTTTTTATTAAGTAAACAACAATACACTTAAAGAAGCTGAAAATCACTAAATGCTTAGGAATAGAAAATCACTGAACCTAGAAAGTTCAGGGCGTAGTAGGCAGGATCAGTATCCTCACAAATATTTAATTAAAGATTCGAAATTCCAGGTAGGTATTATTTTCTTATTGGAGAATACTATATTGCGAAGCGACCTTGGCACTGAAATCCGGACGATGTGGAGACGGTTAGATGTTGAACAGATGATGAAGAATTTCATTTGTATGCCAACTATTTGGGTCATTCCAAATTAATAGATTAAAAGATATGCATCAGAGATGCCCCTGGTAGAATGCCTTATGCTATGAAGGCTTTATTTTTTTTGGGAATTAACAAGTTATAATAGGCCGAAAACCAAGTTTGTGGTGATAGATCGTGCGGGAAAGCTAGCGGGCGCCAATAGCATCCAGGGCATCGATACCTTCGACACTTTTAATAAAGCGACGGATAGCCATGGCTAAATATGCTATTGCACGTCTTCAGAACATCTTGAAAAATCGTGGTATACGTTTCAAAACCAAGGCCCGTTTGTCCGGTCAAAGCACTGGTATTCCTGATTTTCCTCTATAGAGTTGAGACGTGGACAATCCGAGCAAGAGAAAGACAGGATAGATGCATTCAAAATGTGGTGCTGGAGGCGGATGCTCCAAAACCCATGGACAGCCAAACGCATAAATGTGTCTGTCCTTTCTCAACTCAATATCAAGGCCCGATTGTCTACAGTTAGCTTACAGCGTATTTTGACCTATTTTGCCACATAATGCGAAGGGTAGCCAGCAGCCTTGAAAACCTGGTCATTGTTGGCAATACCGTAGGAAAGAGAGCACCAGGCCGGTTGCCAACACGATGGCCTGACCAAGTGAAGGAAGCTATGTCCTCAAGCAAATTACAGCAGGTGGTGATTGCAACCACCCACCGGGCAAAGACGCACCGCCAAGCGGCCTAGCCGTGTTCCGGCACGATCTTATCTTATCTTATCTTGGGGAGGGGCCGAGAAATAACTCGGACACTTCGACCCATTGGGATCTATTGTGGTCCCCTAGATAACTTACTCCTCCCTAATCTCATTGAAAACTCTTTTCATGAGTTTTACTATGAGACTAGGAGATATGAGCCTGTAGTCTTCTGGTTTTGAATATCCAGCCCTAGGTGACTCATTCGCTTACCAGCCAGTGCATCGCATGTGCACAGAAGGTGCTCCATGCGTTCCGTATATTCCCTACACAACTTGCACATGGGTGTCGCGGTTAGACCCGCATGTCATTGGTTCCAAAGTGCCCAGTAAAGGCCCTCAGAAGGAAGCGGATTTGCCCCCTGCTCATATTCCAAATGCATTCCCGGGCTTTGAAAGTGGAGCCTAGAAATTTCTTGAAGTGTTATAGACGGGTAATAGGCATCCTTTCAGTGCGTGTCTGTAGGCAAGCAACGTGGAACCTCGTCTCACTTCCTTCTCTTCTCCTACCTTCACTCGTATACAAATATGGGAAAGAAAAGAAATACTGGAGTTCAAAAGCGGCTGCGGTTGCACCTCGCCAACATTAGAGGTCTGCACTCAAATCTCTCTGCATTCCTTTACCACCTGCAAATTTATTTGCCACACTTTTTGCGGAATCTTCGCGTCTGAATCCTGGTGATTGTATTGCAGACTTCCTGAGAGATCGGTCCATTCGAATGGTTATTGATGGCTGCTCGTTGGGTTTCTCAGGGGTCGGTACTCTCAGCAACATTATTCATGATGCTGTAGCGTTACGGGTCGCTCTGGTGGGCTGAGCCACACATAAGCCTCGTTAATACAAATAAAAAAAACAATTATAAACTGAAAATTATGTATGAAATCAAGGTCCGGCTTCGCACGACGTGGGCAGCCAACCGGGGAACAGGTCGGGCAGGCAGGTCGTAGTGTAGGCAGCTGGTAGGTTAGGCAGGCAGCACAACTGTCAGGAACTCTTCGTGGGCAGCCAACCAGGGAACAGGTCGGGCAGGGAGGTAGCAGTGTAGGTAGCTGGTAGGTTAGGCAGGCAGCACAACTGTCAGGAACTCCTCGTGGGCAGCCAACCAGGGAACAGGTCGGGCAGGTAGGCAGTAGTGTAGTATAACACGCACAATAAAGTTGGAGCACCTTGTATTTTAGAGCTTAGCGATTAGGCGACTCTTCGGTTTCAGACCAGATTGAAGACCCCCAAGCCTTCGGCCTTTCCGTCTTTTATATCCACGGCCTGTCCTTTTTCTTCTTTATTAGAATTTAAGTTCGTGACATCTTGTTGTCATACAAAAATGCAACTTGCCAGTATTCAAAACAGCCAGTAATATTCAATCCAAAACCTCTTCGATGAATTCTGAGAGCGTGTAAATTAATTTAAGTTATAAAATACAATATTTGAGCTAACATATTGATGAAAAGAATTTAAATTATATAAATCAAAAGTAATCTTCATAGGCTAAGCTAGTGAGAAACTCTATGACAGAAAATTTAAAAGGAAAAGTATTGACAGCTTGACAACCTGACGTAGGTGTCATAACATTGAAAAATATGATAATTATTTATTTTATTTTAGATATTTTATAAGAAAACGAATCGTTTTAGACCGATTCGCAGAATAGTAATGCAAAAACCAACAAAACGTATAATAGATGCGATGCGATGTAAAATGTTTTGGCATGGAATAATATGAATAAAGTGTGAGTAAGTAAGTATTATGAGACCTAAGTGTGAATTAGGTGAGAACACTTCAGCTCACTCAGTGAAATAACTAAAATATGTGGTTTAGAATAGCGAAATACCACACTGCACATTAACGATCTGCTGAAACCCGGGTCTGCAGACGACAGAAAGATCTTTGGGTATGCAGACGACAGCACTGTTGCTGAGAGATAGTTGTCCAACGCACGGGCTACCGGGTCGCAAATCCAGTCTCTCCGTGTGGCCATGGTGGAGCGTTTGAACCTGTTCTTGCAAGCAGTCTCCGAATGGGGCGATGCCAATCTTGCCAGGTTTAATGCTGCTAAAATCCAGGCATGTCTTTTTTCCGCCAAAAAGAGCCAAATTTACCCGGCTCCAAAATTCCATGTTGTAACCGAGCCAATAACGAACCAGCTTGAGCTTCTTGATGTTCGTTGATATCGACACTCAATTTTGGCCCATACATTGAGGCAAAGGCTCATCTAGCTGCCAAAAAGTTGGGGTTCCTTGCGAAAGTGAGAAAGTACTTCACACCGGAACAGCTGCTCAACTTGTATCAAGCGCAAGTTCGATCATGCTTGGATTACTGTTCTCATCTCTGGGACGGATCTGCCAAATTTCAGCTTGGTGAACTAGAGTCGATCGAAATGCGGGTAAAGAGACTCATCAGCAATGAGGCATTGGTCAAGTCTCTGAGTTGCCAACTTGTCGATTTTTTATCGGATATATTTCGGGGAGTGTGCGATGGCATTGCATGATCTAATTCCGCCCAGCCCATTCCATCATCGGACTACCAGACGTACGGCGATGCGTCATCGGTACATGGTGGATATCCCACCCATACGCACAAAACATTTTGGGGATACGTTTATTATGCGTACAGCTAAGGAGTGGAATTCCCTGTCGGTGTCTGTGTTTCCCGATAGCTACAATCTAGGGGTATTTAAGTCAAGAGTGAATAGGTTACTTCTAGGCTAGCGTGCTTCACCGTCGACCACATCATCGCTTACCTTCAGGGGAGACAGTGGTCAAGCGCGAGTCTATAGATTATAAAAAAAGTACACATAAAAAATAAAAGAATGATTAATAAAGATAACATAGTCATCGCTATCACAATTTATTATTAATAAACAAATAAAATTTAAAAGTAAGGGGAGTAGTGAGTGTGGAGTGGAATTTGTGTGTTTTTTTTTGTTTCTGTGACTAGGAGGTGTAGGTGAGTAAAGTGTGACTACATTCCGGTTGTGTCTGTTGAGGTCTTGTATGCTGAGTTGTTTGTGAATTTGACTGTAAATGTGGGTGCATAGTGTGTAATATTGATGCTTAGCAAACGTGGTTTTATGATATCTGAACGTGGAAGGGATCCTCTGTTTGTAAGTATCGGCAGTAAGTATTTTGGAGTGTGTTCTGAGGGTGGATTCAACAAAGAGTTGTTTAACTGTTAGCTCCTTGCAGTCCGAGTACAACTCCGACGTTGGGTATCTGAAGGGTTTACGGGTCATAACTTTAAGTATGGCCCTATGAGGACGCTGAACTCCCAAAAAAATGTTTTTGTATCGTCAGCCCACACGGAAATGCAATAGCCCAGGATCGATTGACACAATGCAAGATAAACCATTCTTTGGGGTATCACGGTTTGCAGACTCTCTCAGTGACCTGAAAATGTATAAGTCGCATGGTTTGCAATGAGAGCGTCAAGCTGTTTATCCCACTGTAGTCTATCGTCTATCTCGACACCCAAGTACCTAACGCTGACGGTTCGAGTGAGCGCTGTACAACACCAGGGGGTAGAGGGGTTAGGACATGTGTGGGCTGTCAAAAAGAATGCGCTGGTCGGAGAAGTGCTAGATTCCAGTGACCACGATCCACAGTAATGAGGGACCGACTGAAGAAGAAGATCAGGCTCAACCAGAAAATTAGCAAAAGAAATTGAATAATAGTGTTACAAGATAAGGCAACGCCATCTAATGACGAGAGGAAGAACTAATTAGTTACTAGTACTAGTATTCGCATCGGGAACAGTGAGTTCGAATGCCGATTGCAATTTTTTTAATACCGCAAAAATTCCGACCGCTGCATTTTTGCAATTTAAATCTATGTCAAACTCAAAGTTAAAGTCAAATATATTTATTTAGCTAGGCCAATAAGCGGCACTTTTGAACGTCAAAAAAATAAAAAATAAAACTTACAAGTAATTAAAATTGATTCTACCATGCATACGAAAAAGTAGCTTATTATGGAGAAGAACGCACAAGAAACTCCATACTTAATCTTTTTTACAAAAAAAATCTTTTACAATATTTACATAAGTACATACATTAACAAATTCATATATATGAGGATGATGCACCCAGAACAGCACTACACACTATACTACGTACAGGTATAAAATATTAAAATCATTAACAGGTATATTCATTAATTTGATAAATAGGAACATAGGTAAAATACCTAATTCAACAACAACAGAACAGTGCGAGAGTCAAATTCTTAAAAAAAAAAAAACAATAACTTTGAATAGGAATATAAATTAACAAATTTGATTTTGTCTACACTAAAGATGCCCTATGGAGCAGGACCAGCATGTTTCCAAGCACTGTTATCCCTTGAAAGATGAGTGTTCTTTAGCTAGTCTATAAGATGGTTGATCTAACTTATCTTTATTTTTCGTATGACAATTGTGTCTATAACTGGCTTTACTAAAGAGATAAACTTTTATTAAATTTTACTAAATTTTTATTTAGATTTGGATAATAATCTCTTGTCTATCATTAATTGAAAATAAGTAAATCATTAATTTCTACTACACTACTATATTCTTACCTACCTGCAAGGACACCTACACTTAGATATAAACTGTATTGTTAATCATTTACTCCGTTTTATTACACTAACAAATACAGTAATGATGTATTTACTATAGTCACTACTTGTCTTTTGGCAGAATAAGTGTAAAATGGCAACACTAAGCTAATGAGAGTTAAAGACAAAATCAAACAATTTTCATTTATAATGATTTTTTTATCCGTGATGAAACATTAACGTTATACTTTGAAAAAACGGTGTCAATTAATTGAATTTCTTTCATATATAACTCATATTCAGACGCTCAAATTTAAGTCAGCTAATATTTCGCCATTGTTCTTTGGCATCAAAGTAGGTTTTGACACGTTCTTAACCTGAAATACTCAATTCAGAAATCGGCCCCATGATTTATTTATCTCCAATGTACGGTATACGAACAAAACGTAAATATACAGTTACCTACATTATACTTGTAGTAATTATACTACAATATTTATAATTATCTACTATAATATTTGTAATTATACACTAAAATATTTATAATTATCTGATCCATACAGACAATCTTCCTTTTACATTAAGAAAATAGTAACTTATTATTTAAAATTAAAACTAGAAATACCTAATTATAATGACAGTAATTTATGTATTATAAGTCTACTTTTTACTAAAAAATAATGAAAGATTTTCCATCTTTTAATAAAAGGCTTCATTTAAACAATTAAAAACTTATTTGTTTGTATTGATCAGACATCTTTATAAATTACACTGCCTTCACTATGATGAAGTATAACAAGATCTTGATTGATCTGAGATTCTAAAAAAGTCAACTGTCAACGATGGCGATTGTCGAAATGCCAAAACGAAAGGGAATGATCACGTGTCGTTTCAATAGCTCCTTTGCCAAACACATACATTTTTGACATTTTTACCAATAGGGATATATCCTGGATACAAAAATGATAATTCTTTTTAATCCATCAGTGTCATTATCAAATAATATTGGACCCGTACTTTTTGCTTTATCAAATAAATAAAAAAATACTAAGATAAAGCGCAGCAAAGTTCAGGAGTGGGGGCTTGTGACGTCACTTTGCCAGTTTAAAGTGTAGCACACTGTGACGTCACACGATAATTCAACACACACTGAATCGTCGTATTTTTTTTTTACGAGGCAAAAGAAAAATACTTGTCCAATATTTTTAGGTTATCTAGCTGACGGACTGAATAGATATTTTTGTGAACTACCCTATTGCTATCGCGTTATTTTCGATGGTAGAATATTACTTGTTTATTTATCATTTATTTCCAGTGTACATATGTAGTAACCCACATTTCTACATAAAGAACATATATTACACTATTGCAGTGGGCAGTCGATAGAACCAAAAGGTGGAGTAACAGTCTCGTATCGGACGGTATACCGTTGGAAAACAACCTATTATACAGACGACGGGACGGATATGGTGAAGGTCGCAAAAATATCCAGCGAGAAGCACAAAATCGGTCAGCTGAAATTATGATGATGACGTTGAAGTTAGATGGATGGAAGTGGACTACAATCAAATTAAATTAGTTTTTAATATGAGATTATGAGTGTAGATGAAGCAGAATGAGTTTTTTAAGGATCGTCGCAGATGCCGTTCTGTGGTTTCTGCCCCAGGGGTAAAGTAGTGATTTTATGTATATGTTTTATGTATTCTTAGTAAACATACCCACTGTCACATACAAGACATTTAATCAAAACTATCCTAAACATTTCTGAGATCTAATAATAAATTAAAAGTACATCACGTAGTTTGTTGAAAACAATAATACTTGTCACAGTTTCATAGTCTGAGCTAACTTAACAGTGTGGTTTCGCAGAACGTCAAGATTTACCACTACTGACGCGACATGACCGTAGTTCAAGACTAAGTTTCCTGTGAATATTAAGGCGAATATGGCCCTTGCAACTCTGACAAGGATGTTTACCATCCATCTATTTAAACAAAAATCTATTACCGAATGAGAGGAAGCTTATCACTTCAGAACGGCTGCACCTATTTGGCTAATTCTTTTTGTGGTGTTTGTAATTGTCACAGAGGTGGATCCAGATGTCAAAAAAGTTTTTGATCACGCCCTCCCGACAATTTTAGCACCTTGCTTATGGATGCGTTAGAAGTTGACGACTATAACGCAGTCCTAGAACTAAGATTATAAGTGCAAGCATAACGAACTTGAAAATTATACCAGCACTACTCCTACAATCCATAGAGACTTAAATGTTATGTTTTTGACTTAGGCTTCTTACTTTGAATTAGGAAAAAAGCTTGAAATTTCTGAGAATTTAGAATGCAGAACCCTGCCTCTGATACATTGTAAATTTTTTAACCATTCATACAGATATAATATACTTGTCATCATAAACTTAGTCTGAGAATGAAGTCAGCCATTTGACAAATTTTTGATATAGATTGTCGCTGAGATGAAGATGCGAATTGAATTTGAGGTGAACGTTTCTCAAGTGGATCCATCCCCGAGTAGTCAGGACAGTGTTTGAAGAAAAACAATCATTTTCTTCATTAGTATACCCGTGCCACGGATAATATAATACCAGCATACAGATGCCTCATCTCATACAAAGAAACCGTGCCACGTAACTAGCGTATTTCATTTGATTACACCGATTATTTATTGTAAATCGATCGCGTTCGGTTCCGTTCCTCGGCTATAGATAGATCTCCATCTAATAATCAATCGATATCGATAAGATAAATCAAATAATCAGTATAATCGGAACAGTACGTTGGGACAGTTTCTTTTTATGGGATCAGACACCACTGCCCGTGCGAAGCCGGGGCGGGCAGCTAGTTTACAATATGTTGACAATTTCTTTTAACTTAGTCTCCATGATAACGAAAAAAAAACCATTGATTAATATGATGATAAAAAACCTGTAGCAATCCATTGCTATCAATTTGATTGTGGGAAGCTGAGTTGAGGTTGAGTCGAGTGCAGGAAATTATTTGAAATACAAATGTTTATAAACACACCTTGTCGTTGCAATTGGCATTATTATTGAAATGGTTATCGAGTATTTTATAAACAAAACTGCTTCGTTGGTCACCAGAAGCGTGACCGACGAGCGAAACAGATGGCAGTCTTATTGATGTAATTATCCTATTTGAAGTAATAGGAACGCGCTTTACTTTAAAGGATAACCTAAACAAATATATCACTCTAAAATTATAGAGGCGAAAGTTTGAGAGTGTGTGTGTTTGTAACTTCTTTACGCCAGAACGGCTGAACGGATCTGGATGAAATTTGGCACAAAGGAAGGATCAGGAATATCACATAGGATACTTTTTATCCCGGGCATAATATGTTCCCTCAGTAAAAGTTTTAACTTTCACGCGAAGCCGCTGGTAGAAAAGCAACATATTCGCGAGCTGGCTGACCTAAACCAGATATATCTTCCGACTGTACAGCATGATTTTCTTCAAGTTCGCTTCATAAGCAGTAGGATTTTTTGATTTATTGAATAAACTTTTTTAATTTATAATTTTTAACCGACTTCGCAAATAGAAGGAGGTTATCTATTCGACTGTATTTTTTTTTATGTTTGTTACCTCAGAACTTTTTATTGGGCGATCCGATTTTGATGATTCTTTTTTCATTTGAAAGCGGGTGCTTGTCATGTGGTCGTCCCATTTAATTTTCATCAAGATTTGATGAAGAACTTCGGAGAAATACATCAGAACTCTTCAATAAATGACGGCAAATCACTCTGGATAGATCCAATCGCATGTCTGTTTATTGTTTACACCATTTCATTACATAACATCACACTGGTACGCTCCTAAGGGTTACGCAGGTGTGAACAGTTCACCCTGGTATACTCTCATTGCACCGGTTTCGTTTAAGCTTCATGTTATTGGGTTAATCTATTCTAGCTTCACTATGAGCACTAAACGCGTAGGTGCCTAGCCTATAGAACTGGTCCATTATGTACCACAACTAAAAAGTGAAAAATAAAAATCTTTTTTACAAAAATTACAACCGACTTCCAAAGAAAAACTACAAAGTAAAAAATAACTTCAATTTCGGAAGTCGGTGTCAAAAAAAGTAGAAACGAAAACAGAAACACCGACTTCCGAAATTGAAGTTATTTTTTACTTTGTAGTGTTTTTCTTTGGAAGTCGGTTGTAATTTTTGTAAAAAAGACTTTTATTAATTAACATTTTTTTAATTAGCTACATTTAAACATACCTATAAGTGTAATATATTTTTGAAATCACCTATTAAAACCTTTTATATTGATAAACCACTTTGTTGGAAAAAAATTGGGCCTCCACAATATGGCGCTCAAAAGCCGCCATTTCTAACCGACTTCGCAAAAAGTAGGAGGTTATCAATTCGACTGTATTTTTTTAATGTTTGTTACCTCAGAACTTTTTATTGGGTGAACCGATGTTGATGATTCTTTTTTATTAGAAAGCTGGTGCTTGTCGAGTGGTCCCATTTTTTTTTTCAATTCACCAAGATCTGATGAAGAACTTCGGAGAAATAAATCAGAACTCTTCAATAAATGACGGCAAATCACTCGGGATCGATGCAATCGCATGTCTGTTTATTGTTTACACCATTTCATAACATAATATCACACTGGTACGCTCTTAAAGGGTACGCAGGTGTGAACAGTTCACCCTGGTATACTCTCATTGCACCGGTTTTGTTTAAGTTTCAAGTTATTGGGTTAATCTTTTCTGGCTTCACTTTTCTATTTCCAAGTTGTAACGTAGCTAGTGGCACTCGCAAGATTAAGATACATAGGAACAAACATACATACATAGATTGATAAACACACTACCCTCCTTCAGCAGTCGGGTAAAAAAGGTTAAGTTTATATGCTTGTATAATATCTGGAAATACTGATCCGATTGCAGAAATTCTTTAACTGATAGAAATCTGATTTTGACTTTTGACTTTGACTTTGAAGTTCGATTTAAAAATCCTATATTAACAGTGAAGGCCTTAAGGGAAATACTGTTCGACAACATTAGTACGCAGAGATTTTTATTCAGATAAAATGAAAATTAATAACTTAGCGGGCTTATCGTGATATTCGCTAACTCGACAGATAAACTGGATAATTCCAACCTAGTTTTCCGCCCGCGCACACTTACAGATACTGAATTTATAGAAGAGCCATTGATAAGTATCTAAGCTGATTTCATTCACCTGTTATGATTATTATGATATAAATAAGGCTTTAGGTATTTGTCTAATCTTTGTGTACGTGAGTTTAAATGTTTGTTAACGCACCCACGGTACAGTAAAAACTTGTAGTGAGGGTCAAAGTTTTTTTTTAAAGAAAGTAATATGATTCGAATTCCTAATCTTTCCTCGTAGTGACAAAAATAACAAAACTACAATCAAAATATAGTGAGTATTGATTTTTCAAATGGCATAAATCATTTGGCATATATTTTTATTCCATAATCTTTTACCGCCTTCTCATGTGATTGATAATTTATATAAAAAAGATATGTTATGTCAAAGAAGAGTTTCGTTTTTGCAAGAAATATATGCAGGTAATAATAATTAAATTTAAAATGTTCAAAAAGTTCAAATGATTGACAGAAATAGAACGATGATTTAAATTCATTTAGCGCTAAATGCAAGTAAGCATTCCTACCATACCACTAGCGCCATCTAGCTAGCAAGTTCAAAATCATGCAATAAAGCTCGGAGCTTTTGGTTAAAATCGTGCGTCTGCGTTCATTAAAGAAATGCGTCAGCAGTATTTATCGCTCCACTCAGGAATGTTTATTAATAAGTGTGAACTTTATCGACGGATTTTTACCGAAGAATGAAATTAAACGACGGATTTTAAGTACCTACATAAAGCAAAAAGCTTTGGTTGAACGATTTTGAACAAGTATTTATTATTTCAGGTATCTTCTTTCAAGAAAATGGATGTTTGCAAAGACTCAAATTAAAAATAAATAAATACAAATAATATTAGATAGGTATGATATAAAAATCAATCATTGAGTTAAATCACCAAAAGTCTTTATTTTCCCTACGAAATCGAATGAAATTTTCCGGTTTGCCGGAATAATTGGGCACTTCTACTAGTTTTACAACTGTTATGATTTAACTAGAATGAAGTGGTCCATGAAATTATGTTAGAATCTGCACTTCGATATTGCATTGTATGTCCGTTCGTTAAACATCGTTATAATTGGCAAAATACAACTTGCCAATTGTATTTTGTGTTCACGAGTACCTAACTAGCAATAATTGTTTAAAGTTGCAAATGCACGTGAATCAGTAGCATTACGACGGTGGAAATATTTAAATATGAGAGAAATACAAAATTCCCTAATGAGTGTTCTGATGAAAAATTTTTGTTTTATTTTACCAATTAATTTGTTGGTGCATTGCTATTTTATCAATCCACCAATTAACACATTAAATTAAGCAGAATTAATTTCATACTTCAATATTGAAAATTTACCTTAGTAAACAAATTAATCAGTACTTATTGATTCATTTAATTTATACTGTGACTTTACCTTTTTGGTAAGCAACAATCCGCCGGGCCTTTTTCCAACACTGCTGAGTAACTGTATTCTCGTGAAGTGACTCCCTATCTACACAGTAACTGGCCACTACGCAGTAACTGGGTAACGTCCACTACGCAGTAACTGGGTAACACGATACTTGGAACACTGGTGCCAGATTTTCTGGCTGTCGAAAATGTACTAATCGCAGCCGGGACCAATAGCTTATTATAATTTCTGAGGCTTGCAAGAGTCCTGTTATTTAATGGATGGCCACCCATCCACTTTCCAATCTCGGCAAGCGTTGCTTAACCTTTTTGTAACCAGCATCTTTAGAAATCTTGTTAAGAACCATTTCCTTTCTCTTTTATGCTTTTCTGTTTCTATCTAATTTCTTCCATCATTGTTCAACCCTTCTTTGAAATTTTGTAACATGTATTATTATTAATGTTTATTTGTAAGCTTATGAATAGTTTTTCATTTAGATATGTAATTTTTATGTGTTTATTGTTTAATGCAGCAGTACACATGGGCTACCCACTGTTTTATTTAGAGTTCTTTAAGTCCATCCAAAGGTTGTCTGGTAGAAATCGCTGTCAGCGATAAGACCGCCTTTGTACCCATAGTATTACATTGTTATAAAATTACGTATAATTTATTTTTTCAATAAAGTACATTCTATTCCTTTCTTGAAGATCGATACGTGCGGATTTTATTATTTAGCCATGACCTGCTCTTTTCCGGTAAGCATCATCAATATAAAGTAATACTAAATATTAATCATCCTTCTTTTCATCCTTCACCATATTTCACTCAAAAAATCAAACAAATACGATAACTATTACAATAAAGTAATATATTGTGTTCCACTGCTGGACAAAAATCCTTTCTCTTTCCAAAGTTTTCTGTCTCGGGTGGTCCCAGTCCAAATTTGTCACACAAACATGATGATTGTAGTAGTATTAAAAAATAAAATCGCTTAAAATCGTCCTTCTCTTCATTCATTCACCATATTTCACCCAAAAACCCAACAAACACCATAACTATTACAATAAAACGTAAAACAAACAACATAACCTAAACGCAGATGTCCCAACTAGTTGTCTAACGACGCTACAAATCTCAGAGAACTATTTCCTTACTATACATTATTTCGTTTTACGTCCAATTTCCATAGCCGGTGAGCGTGAACAATTTAATGGACCAAAAGATTGCTCCTGCTCGGCCTACGAAAAGGTTTTTTAAAGTATAACTAGTTTCTTTTGTAGCATAGAATATTTTTCTGTGAATGGATGGGACGGAATTACTGTAATTATTTGGACATGTTTTTGAGTTGGCTATTATTATGATTTAGTGATAGTGGTAGATGTTTAAATGTAGATAAATAGAGAGAATTAACAGTATGATTTATTCAAAATGTTGTGTTCCTGTTATCTTCAGAAGACAATCAATCAATCTGCCTAGCCTTTTTCCCAACTATATTGGGGTCGGCTTCCAGTCTTACCGGATTCAGCTAAGCATTAGTGTTTTATGTGGAGCGACTGCCTATCTGACCTCCACAACCCATTATCTGGGTAACACGGTACCCCTTGGCAAGACTGGTGTCAGATCTCAAGCTTCTGACTACCCGTAACGACTGTCAAAGATCTTCAAATGACAGCCGGGACCAACGGCTTAACGTGCTTTCCGAGGCACGGAGGAAACTCGGTATGTTGAAAATGGTAACCCACGGACCGACTTCGTCAAGCGTTGCTTAATCTTGGCGATCGACCCGTGCGGCTGTTATTATTTAGCCACGAGCTTCATATTGAGCTCTATATCCTGATTCTTGAGCTTCTGAAGAAGACAATATATGCCATAATCATTTCAGTCGAAAGTGATTCAGATCAATTTCAGTTTTTACAGTGAATGCCGCCCGACTTCCACGATCAAATAAATAAGTTGTTGTTCTTACTAAAATGGTCCAACCATTCAAATTAGTCCGACGGTTTTAGTTAGTCACACCAATGTCAGTCCGTCACACACGATTTACCTACATAAGTACGGGGCAAAAGTTAAACAATCGCAATATACTACACGACACTACAAAACAAACGCAGAAGTTTTTTTACAAGCATACCCCAAACCACAACACAAAATAAAAACTTTTACCCAAGAAAACTCCATTCCTTTCACAGAACCTCAACCAATATAACAGCTAAATAATTCAAAGCCGCGTTGATTTCACGAAAAACCCTATTACGCACTAATACATCCTTCCCAAAATCACTGGTGCCCTTAGGATGTAGATAAATGTCCGTCTTCCTCCGACCTGACACTTTTGCTGGACTCCGGAGCGAATAATGACCTCGTACGAGCCTTTCCCTTTACTATTTGTGTGTCCATTTAGGTCAATTGGGCTTCGACGGCTGTGTGCATATTTCTCGGCAACCAGCATACGCTTGAAAGCTTTTCTGCTTTGAGCCCGTATGACGTCATATTATTGAGGTTTCTAGTGCGTCAATGCCCTATTTAAGGCCTCATAATGAGGATTTGCCGTGAATTAATATTTTGAATTGCAAATTATTGACGTATTTATTGGAAAGCTTAGGTAAAGGATTAATAAGCAAAGTTAAATTCAGGTGAAACATTAAGTTACAAAAAGCAAAACGGTGAATAATGTTAATCTCTCCACTACCTTTGGTTGACTGGTAGAGAATGCGTCAGGCATTAAGTCCGCCTGTGTGTTGCATGAAGTTTTAATAAATAAATAAATAAATATTGCAATTACAGATAGGGAGGAACTTCCAAGAGAACCACTGATCCTTTCTGTAAGTCATTCTTTACCCAATATTTGTGTTTATTTATTTTCAGCCTGATCTGATTTGATCTTTCTTCTTTCTTTGTCCATGCAAATCCATTGTCATAATTTCACTCGGCTGGGCGGCGTTCGGGAAGTTGCGTGGTATCTTCTCGTCCAATTTACCGCAGTGTCTCAAGACAAAAGTCTTTGACCAGTGTGTGTTGCCAGTGATCACCTATGGGACCGAGACATGGTCGCTCACAATGGGCCTTATCAGAAAGCTTAAAGTCACCCAAAGGGCAATGGAGAGGGCTATGCTCGGAATTTCCTTGCGTGATCACGTCAGAAATGATGATATCCGCAGGAGAACTAAAGTTACCGACATAGCCCGGAGAATTGCTAAACTTAAGTGGCAGTGGGCAGGGCACATTGCTCGCAGAATGGATGGCCGATGGGGCCGAAAAGTTCTGGAATGGCGACCGCGAACCGGAAGACGATACGTTGGAAGACCTCCCACTAGGTGGACCGATGACCTGGTTAAGGTTGCGGGAAGGCGCTGGATGCGAGACGCACGGGATCGGTCAATGTGGCGACGCCTGGGGGAGGCCTATGTCCAGCAGTGGACGTCTTTCGGCTGAAATGATGATGATGATGATGATGAATTTCAGCCGAAAGACATCCACTGCTGAAAATAGGCCTCTCCCAAGTATCACCACATTGACCGGCCATGTGCGTTTCGCATCCAACGGATTCGCGCAAACTTAACCCGGACGCCTTCCAACGCAGCGTCTTCCGGTACGCGGTTTAAAAACATCATTATACCAAACAGAATTGGCTGTATCAAGCAAACAGTACTGATTGATGTTATTTGATCAAACACCTATGTATCAATGTTGACCAATCAGACCACAGTCATTAAAATGTTCGATTATTGGTTATTAACATCAACTTACAGACCAAACATCAGCTTTCATTACAATTTTTTATTTCGGCGATTAAATCAACACAGCTCTTTGATTTTTCCTGTAAACAGCCCATTTTCAGACTGAAAAAATAAATCCTTATTATGGCGTTGCAGGGCTTACTTTTTCTGTAATAAGTTGTGTGTCCGAAAACTGATTCACAGATGTTTATAAAGAAACCAGAGAGCAAGTCTCGATATGAAAAGGGGCATTTTTTCTGCTGTTCATTTCCAAACAAATTGAAAGCTCATATCAATACCACTAAGCTGTTCATACCATTTTCAACATACGTGGTTTACTCTACCGTGATGGCAACCACTGCAAGTTACTCATATAAATAAGTGATTCAGCCATCAAAAACATAACACCAGCACCTTCTCACCTCCCTTCAAAAACACTGAAATACCAACACGAAACCGCAAAAAAACTCAATGTCTTCCGGGACTAAAATCTTCAAGTAAAAGAGGTTGGATCAAAATAATATCCAAGCTACGTGGGAGCATAAGTAGCCGTTACCTTAAAGCCTGCGCATTTAATTTAATGGGCCAGGCAGCGTAGTCCGAGGGGTTTAGTTTTACACCGGATATTATAAGGAATCTTGAAACTTAGGGTGTGTAGGTAGATGGATAAAAGCTGCTTAGTTGCCTCTTTGTTGTGTTTAGAAACATTTTTGGAGGGTATTTTTACCACCTCGTAGAATAACGGCTGAGTGTGAGGTTGTTCTATAGAAGCAATGAGTAGTCAAACTATTGTTTTTCGAAATTAGGACCGTGTTGAAATAATTAAGTGTCGTATTTCAGTATGACCCTCGTCCCTGCACCTGTAGCCAAGTTGACGATCTACAATCGATAACGTTAGTAGTAAACGAATCAATGTATGCAAATGACACATCTGAACGTTAAGTCACGTGGTCAGACCATACAAATAGAAGACGTTAACGATTATAGAAAGAGATTCGATACGAAACATTTGTAACTTGGCTGCAGTTTTAAATAAATTGTCACCCTATCAGCGATAACTATATGAGATTGATCACGTGATTTTTCGATATCGCTTGTCAATCCCATACAATTTTGACTTTTTGACAATCGCTTTCGCCATTTTTTCGATGATAGAATGTCACTTGTCTAGGGCTTTTAAACATTTCGGAATTTTGACAACCATTATCTTTGTAAGAATGTTAATTTGTCTAAGGTTTTTTTTATTTAGAACTACAGGTCAGGAACTGTTTTTCTAATAGTGTATAATAATATATCTAAGTATATATGTCATATCAATTTATCTTAGCGGTAGCTTGGAATCTGGATTTTGTGTCCTATTGATGGTAATAGAGCCATTTCAAATTCTCTTAATGTTAACCTATGATTGCATGTAGGTAAATATTTGTAGTCGTTGCGTGGGTGGTCAGAATTTAGGGCACCTTCCCAGTGGTATCATGTTATACAGTTACTTGGTAGTACATGTAGAATTTTTATATATTCGACTGAAAACCAAACCCAACATAGTTGTACTAAATGCATGGGACTACAACTACTTTCCTGTCCCAATACAAAGTATTTGTTTATCACCTGAAGTCCAAAACTAATCATAAAAAAATGGAAAAATTAGAAAAAAATGTAGAAATATATTGTTTTTTCCTACAAGTTCAGAAACTGATATAAAAAGATATCGTATCACGTTCATAGAGAAAAATGACTTGATTTGTAATGTAGGAATGATCACATATGATTCATGTACTTATGAAAAAACGTTCCTTTGAGTCATATTTGACTTATTGGACAGGAAAGTTGTTAAAAATGAGTTTAGTCCTATTTTAATTGTTAACGTTCAAAAGTGCCCGCCTAATGGCCTAGTTTAAATAAATATATTTGACTTTGACTTATTCACTTCCCGTAATATAAGCATGATCGCTTTTTGTTATTTTTTTTGAGTCCAGCCAGTACCTCGTTATAATTGACAAGAAACCTTTATCAGCTTTGAGTGGCAATACAGTTAGAACTCTCTGTGGGATAGTATAATAATCAGAGGCGCTTGGCAATTAGTAGATCAGTGATCAATGATCCATTAATTGCCAAGCGTAGTCTCTAATTATAAATGCATGCAATGTATCATGTTATTAGTTTCCATCACTACTATTGAGAACGGTAAAATTTATTCAAAACTACAATCAACAGAAGAGATGAACTGACCAGGCAGTATATTTTTGTTCAAGGTTTGCATCTAGCCAAGTTTTACAAATTACTGCCTTGCTAAATTCAAAATGTTTATCTCTGCATCACCCTAAGGTCGATTGTTAAGAAATGCCTAAGGAATTAAGTCCGCCTTTGTCCGCCTTTCAATCTGACTGGTTCTTTCCTCAAAAGACCATTTCAGACTTCAGTCTACATGGTCTTCACATGATCTAACTAAGATTTTGTCTGGACTTTAAAAGAGACTGTGACCTCTGAGTTTGTTTCGGCCTTTCTTCTCAGAGTAGTCAGATAGGAAACGCCGACTTCATCTAGTTTTAAAAAATATGATCGACATGTAAAAGTGATTGTACAAACCTACTTACAGAAATAAAATCATTTATCATTTGTATTTGTGCATAAAGTTTTAATAAATAATATAAAATGGTTTATTTCTTAATATTTTTTCAAGCTTTGCGTGCATAAATAATGTTCAATTACTTTTCTTTGAAAATAATTATACATACATACATAAACTCACGCCTTTTTCCCATGGGGGTAGGCAGAAACTAATTCTAGTATATTGGTGATTGGTAGTAAACTCGCTACTTACCTAACTGAATACCAGACCATTCTATACAGTAGGCTATGCAGATAACATAGCTATAATGGTTAGTGGTAAATTCCCGAACAAAGACTGGATTATTACAACAGGCATTGAGGATGAAAGAGGAATGGTGTACAAAGAACCAACTCTCTATCAATCCAAGCAGTGCAGTCATTATTCCATTCACGAGGAAGAGACAACTAGGAAACCTAGGAGAGCTCTCCCTCAATGGAATAAAGCTGCCCTGGTCTACCGAAGTTCTGGGTGTAACGCCTGATAAAGAACTCAGATGGAAAACTCATGTGGAAAATATTACGACAAAGGCCCTACGAGTGTTCGGCATGTGTCATTCCACCTACGGTAAAACTTGGGGGCTAAAGCCCAAAGTGATACGATGGCTGTACCGGACAATGATAATACCTATTATCACATACGGCATCATAGTGTGGTGGCCAAGAACAACGCTTGACTCTTGAAAAGCGCTACTTACCAGGTTACAAAGAACAGTATGTCTCGGAATCACGGGTGCTTTCAGTTACAACACCTACGGTGGCAATTGAGAGATACCTCAATATCCCTCCTCTGCATTTGATGGTTGAACGCGAGGCAAGGAAGACCAATTAACCACACAAAGTTAGATAGAAATGAAGACCTGGATCGGGTAAAAAGCATGATAGCCGATAAAGTGCAAACTATGTTTGTGTTTGAAAAGTTTTTAAAGGTCCAAATCTCAACAATAGAGGACTGACCATCAAACAAGATAGTCTGGTGTGGTACACTGATGGATTCAAAATGGAATGAGGCACAGGAGCGGGTATATACACAAAAGATTACATTGTAGCAAAAGCTTAGGGAAGATGGCAACTGTATTCCAAGCAGAAACTTATGCCATATGTACACATATGTACAAACCTGTGCTTAAGAGAATATAGATAGAGGAATCGGAGGTAAATCCATATATATTCTTAGTGACAGTCAGGCTGCAATCAAAGTCATGGCATCCTACAAAGTGGACTCCAGACTTATTCTGGATGCTAGGCACAGGCTTGGGAAGCATAACAGGGTAAGACTGATGTGGGTCCCTGGGCACCAAGGAATTCATGGTAAAGAAGAGGCAGATGAACTGGCAAGAGAGGGCTCAGGAAATGATTTTGTAGGTCCAGAACCATGTGTAGAAATTTTGACGCGTCTCGTAAAAGCCACATTTAGGGAGTTTGCAGATCACAAACATCGAACACATTGGCTTTATAATACCGGTCTGCAACACTCCAAGAAATTCCTGGGCGCAACGTTCAAAGCACGAGAATGCATTTGGAATATGAGCAGGAAGCAAATCCGTTACCTACTTGGGGCCTTTACTGGGCACTGTGGAACCAATGACATGCTCATGAAGATGGTCTAAAAGCGACACCCATGTGCAGGTTGTGTGGGGAACATACGGAATGCATGGAGCATCTTCTGTGCACATGCGATGCACTGGCTGGTAAGCGAATGAGTCTCCTAGGGGTTGGATATCCAAAATCAGAAGACTATAGGCTCATATCTCTTAGTCCTAGGGAGGAGTAGGTTATCTAGGGGAAGGCAATGGGTCGAAGTATCCCAGTTATTTCTCGCCCCAAACACAAGATAAGATACGAAGATAATTACAATTATAAAAAAAAAAATGATTATAATTTTATATAAGTGTCAACCTGTTACATCGGGAACATTATTCATAACAATAAAGCGAAATGAAGGTAACATTGACTCTCTTTACCGGAAATCATAGTAGACTAAGTTCTTAGCGCCATTTGGAGTTTCTTTGAAAAGTTATTCGTTACAAAATTACTGTTACAGTACAAAATTAGAATGCTTCGCGTCAGTTAACTTTGGCCAACTCAAATTATTGCTACTTTGTAGATCAGAAATAACTCTTTAATTGTTTTAAACTGTATAATAGGCTTTCAAGCCACAAATTCATAATTTCGACTTATTAGGTATGATAGGGGATGATTTCGATGTAAGTATTTGGGCTAAAAAATAAGGTAACATTTTAAATCAAAATAACAATCATGGAGACCATTTATTTATAAAAAAAAAAAACAATCCTAATTTTACCCGCCACAAGAATCAAACCCCAAACCCTTCACTCGCAGATACAGACTAATGAAGCGATCACAGTATTTTGTCATTCATTACTATGCAAGCTATTTTTGCATGCGGATAAATGACAGCGCGTTGTGTCATAGACACGGGAGGCGGATCGCTCCCTGTGATGACCCGACGTCCGACCCCTAGGGCAGCTTGTGTCAACTAGGGATGTGGCGGACGCTGGAGATGTCGATAACTTTCTAAAGTATTTTTTATCAAACAGCTTAAGAGCACATACAAAACTAGGTTTAAAAGTTTTACTGGAAAAATTGATGTTTAATCCAGCTTTGCCTATAATACCTTTTTTTCACAAAAACAAAAATTTAAATCTGCTCAAATTAAAAGTAGGCGCTGAAAAATGTTACTTAACAACATTTTTCCATTTATTTGTTTAGAGACAATAAAAAATAAGTAAGGTATGTTTTATCAGTAAACATTATTATTAGCAAATAAAAGCCCCTAAGCTCAAAACTTGTCTAGAGAAAAAATAATTAATTAAATAGATTTTTCTAGTTCTGTGTAAGCAAATAGACAGCTAAATTGCGAAAGATCGCATTACGATATATCATTAAATAGAATAAGAATTCTTACGTATATCTTAATAAAGATCCAATTTCACTAAGCCTTATTTTTCTATTTTGGCTTTCGACGCGTTTATCGACACCCGCCACCTCTAGTGTGCGGCAATGCGGACAATTCGGGACGTGGACAAATGTGCCCGGCGACTCGCCGTGACACGTTCATTGAGCTTTCATTTGGGCAATTTTCGACTAAATCCCGGCCAATCGGACACTGCCAACTGGAACAGTTGGCAGAATAAATACAAGCCTTTGAAATACTTAAAACTAAGGTTTTAATTACGAGAATGTCAATGTGGAACCTAAAAGAGGAATAAAGGATATGATGTAGTTTACTTTGTGATTTCATTTTGAAGTACCTATTCAAATCGTCATAATGGTTAAACACTGTATTATAATCATCTTCATGTCTCTAAGTTCGATAGTTAATGTTATCAGTAGTGCTATTCTTTAAGGATACGGCCTTGAGGGCAGCGTTGTGCCGGCGACGAAACAAGTATGAAACTAGTAGTTTCGTCGCTGGCGCAGATCTGCAGGATTAATATGGATAGGTGCATTGCATATGTAATAACGTAAGTTACATGAATAATCCTCACATGATAAGAGGAATTCAAAAAATGACAAATTTTTACGTGACACATTGAAAAATGTTAAAAATATAATACTAAGCTATATTTTAAGCTCACAAATTGCACGCCATTTCTCGTACACACAAGACTTTATCAAACATTGGAGGACTCCAACATGATTATAACTTTACGTGCTCCGAATTCGATTCCCAGTTGAAAAGGAATTGTGGCACATCAAAGAAACTCGAACAACGCTTTGATTTTGATATAAAAAAGTGTTCTTGTTATCGCTACAGAATAAATTCCCCCTTTGTCAGTATCATTATGCCACTTTCTTAAGAGATAGGCGGGACGTTAGATAAATTTTACATCATTAAGTTATCACAGACTTTAGAGCGTCACTTTCTTCGCGTGTTCTTCTCTTGTTTTCCTGAAACGATGTTTTGAATAGATTGTATTTGATACATAAAATGATAAACCAACATGTTGTCTGTCGAACATGTTTTGATCAGAGCAACCGTGGTCGTTATATTCCCCCGTCTTCTATCAAAATGGATATGCATTGTCACGCTATTTTCTCAAAAGGGGTTACGGAATTTTGGCGCAAATTTTGTAGCTGAAACGTTTGCAATATTCGAATGATGTGTCGAAAAGACTGCGTTGGCATCTTGCAAAGCTGTAAATTATGCTGTTACTTTGATTGACACCATGCAGACAGTGTCCGTGACTCTTGCGAATGTAAGTGTAACTGCGAACTAGATACAATTTTTTTAACCCCCGACGGAAAAATAGAGGTGTTGTAAGTTTGACGTGTTTACCTGTGTATTTGTGTATCTGTCTGTGTCATCATAGCTCGTAAACAGATAAACCGATTTTGTTAGAAAGGTGACTTTATCGAGAGTGTTCATGGCTATGTTTGATGAAAATCGGTTCATCCGTTTTAAATCGGTTGATTCGTCTGGGCGTTTAACTGTTTGAATCGAGATGTTTTCGCACGATATCGTATCATAATTACGTGTTTAATAGATTGTCGATTGAAGCGTGTCTACTACTAGATAAATAATATTGCATGAATTAAAAATACATCGGGAGTTTTAAAAATTTCGTGTTGTTTGACAATTCAAAAGTACTTTTAAGGTTTAGTTGTAATAGAGTATTTTGATTGACAAATGCAAACGTAAAATCTAGAGCGTCAAATGAAATGATTGTAATAACACAATCGCTGTTACTAACAGTTTACTGCTCAATACTTGGTAGGTTGATTAAAAGAGACAATTAATGACGTGGGTATTCCATTGAATTGGCGTCAACCTCAATTCAATGGTGCAAAGTTAGTAAACGTTGCTCGTTCGACCGCTACTACAGTTCTGAAGACGACTTAGTAACGGCAAATTAATTTAAACAGTTAAAAGTGACTAACGGTTGTTGAATGAAAATAGGTTTTTGTTTGAATGTATAAAGGATATTGGGGAAAAATACATTTAAGGAAATTTGTCCTGCCTATCAATACAAGTAAGAATTGGGTGGATGAATTTAAAAAAAAATATCGAAATTTTAATATATTTTATAACTTTATATAAATTATATTGTCGTTGCGAAAAACTCTTACTTTTTTTTAATAACCTAAATATAAGCAATTGCGAATCGATATTTTTTTTAAAGCCTTGCCACGAACGGGCCACGATTGTTCGCCATGTTGGTGACGCCATAATGATCAATGAATTTCACGATAGTACAGTATCAAATAAACGTGAATTAACTAAAAATATGCGAAAATTTGTGCAAAAATATTGTTTATTTTATTTAGTCATGTGTGGTAAGGATTCATAAAGGCTAATTTCGATAGAATACCTGATGGACGATTTGGGTCCGGGTTCCGTATGGTTTCGGACGAAAAGAATCTCAGCATCCCATATCTTCCTGTTTGTGTTGTAAGAGGCGACTAAGGGATACATCAGAGACAGCGTTCTCTGATCACCAACCCGCCTGCCAAGCGTGGCGATTACGGCAGACCAAAATAAAATGCACAAAGAAAAAACGGCCCCGAGTGCCCAGCAGCCCGTCTACCCTCGACTATGGTAGCGGTCGAGACACCTGCACAATTTCCGAGAGGGTGACCGGCAGTACCAGGGTGGTGTCGGATATAGTCCACAAATCCCTTGTGAACAACGTGTTGAAGATCGATAGTGTGTCGACAAGGGTGGCGTACCTTATACTCAGGATATCCTCGAAATATTCGCTGAAGATAATACAGGTCTACGCCCCGACCTCGGCACACTCCAACGACGAGGTAAAGACCATGTAGGTATGAGGATATCTCTATAGCTTTGCACGGTTTCAAAACTCACTTCACCGTTGTCATAGTGGACCGTTGTCAACGCGAAACTGGGCAAACGAGACGAGGATGAGCTGCAAGTGGGGCAATTTGAAGTTGGACGATAGAACCACCGGGGTTACATACTGGCCAGTTTTATGGAGAAGGCAGGCCTCTATATGATGAACTCCTTCTTCAGAAAACGTGAGCACAAGAAGTGGACCTGAAAAAGTCCCGATGGTGCAACTAAAAACGAGATCGACTTCATCATGTCAATCAAGAAGCAAATGTTCAATGATGTCTCTGTGATCAATTCGGTGAAAACCGGGAGCGATCACCGCATGGTAAGAGGCACATTAAACATTAATATCAAGCTTGAAAGATCTCGACTGATGAAGTCTATGCTCCGTCCACCACATATCCAGATCCAAAACCCCGAGAGCATTCAGCTCGAACTCCAGAATGGTTTCGAGTGCCTAGGGAGCTCCGTGGACGAATACAGCGATGGGTTCGTGGAAACTGTCCATACGGTCGGATCTAAGTTTTCCAAAACCCACCTTACAGATATAAACGAAAAGCTCTCTGACCTTACTCTAAAGCTCATGAAGGAGAGGCGTGAGATGATCCTGCAGTCTTCAGACAATGCGTTGAAATACTAAACTTAATAGAAGGATCTCAATCTTTTTGAAAAGCGATCTCCGCCGCTTTAAAACCAAGCGTATTGACGCGATTGAGTGGAATAAGGGCTCCAAGGTCTTTGCAATAGATCTGACTATTGGGGAGAGCCGGCTCACGAAACTGAAAACCGACGATGGCATGATACGCCAAACCGGAGTTTCTGAGGGAGATCCAGAGATTCTATGAGCAGTTGTACACGTCAACCAGTAAACCCGTCGCGAATCTAGTAAAAGACTCTAGAGCTAGATTGACCCGTTACTATACCAAAGACATTCCGGACGTTAGCATGCACGAGATTAGGATGGCTCTTAAACAGATTAAGAACAACAAGGCACCGGGTGATGACAGAATTACGGCCAAACTCCTGAAGGCGGGTGGAAAACCAATACTTAAGGCCCTTCAGAAGCTGTTTGGTTCCGTCATACTCGAGGGGAAAACGCCACAGGCATGGTGCGGGAGTGTGATGGTACTCTTCTTCAAGAAGGTGCCAAATCGATTACCGGTACATCGAGGTGTTGAAGTGTTTGTACAAAAACGTCACCATGTCAGTTCGACTACAGGATGAGACCTCGAAACCTATCCTTCTGCAGCGAGGCGTGAGAAAGGAAGACGTCATATCTCCGAAACTGTTCACTGCTGCACTGGAGGATGTCTTCAAGGTTCTGGACTGGAGAGTGCTAGGCATCAACGTCAATGGCGAGTACATCACTTACCTTCGGATTGCCGACGATAAAGTGGTCATGGCTGACACCATGGAGGACCTCAGTATAATGCTCGATGACCTCAGTAGAGCTTCTGAAAGAGTGGGTCTTAAAATGAACATGGACAAAACCAAGGTGATGTTGAATGCCCATGTTACACCCAATCCTATCAAGTTTGGAGACTCTACACTCGAAGTTTCGGACGACTATGGCTACCTGGGACAAACGATCCAGTTGATTATAATCCGACTCGGCTGGACAGCGTTCGGGAAGTTGCGCGGTATTTTCTCGTCCAACTTTACACAGTATCTCAAGACGAAAGTCTATGACCAGTGTGTGTTTCCAGTGATGACCTATGGCTCTGAGACGTGTTCGCTCACAATGACCATCAGAAAGCTTACAGTCACTCAAAGGGCAATGGAGAGGGCTCGCAGAACGGATGGCCGATGGGGCAGAATAGTTCTGGAATGGCGACCGCAAACCGGAAGGCCTCCCACCAAGTGGATCGATGACGTGGTGAAGATTGCGGAGATCCGCTGAATGCGGGACGCACGGGACCGGTCAATTTGGCGACGCTTGGGACAGGCCTGTGTCCGGCAGTGGACGTCTTTCGGCTGATATGATGATGATGATGATGGACGATTTGGAAGTTCTGAGCATTATCAAAGTAGTCATAATGAATACTACGTGTTATTGGAGCGGTGTTTGATAATTTTGTTTAATAGGTACATTTAAAAACATAACTGTCATAATGTAATCGTTTTTACATATGGGTAGGTCATATTGGTGTAAAATAAAAAGTAAACAAACACGATTGGCGCGCAACTTCGACTTAGGATATCAAAAATCTTCATTAGATACAACAAAATATTATGTAAACCAAAATCTGTAGAGCCTTTAGTTTTATTAAATTATGCATAAAATCCTTAAAAGTTCAAGCGCGAGCCTATAATACATAAAAAAAAAGTTTTGGTATTTCACATTACTTAAATATCCCTTATTAATATTAAACACTAATATGTATATTATATATTTACAAACACTAAAAAACTTTTGAGATCATAAACGTGTAAATACATTTTCCTTACACTACATAACAATCAAAATATCTCCATAAACAATAATTCATGTTTTCAAGTTACGTAATTATATAACAATGTCAACTTTGCTCGAAAGTTCCCTTACTAATTAACTTTTCTCAGTCCTTAATGATCAAATTAAAAAGCTAATACGAATCTAATACTAAATTAGAAAAAGATAACAATGTAATTAACACATTCTAATCGGAATCTCAGTTAAACATAGAACATTTCTCAAAACTTGATTGCTATTATGCGCGAATCACATTTATTGGGACGTTTTTTTTGTAGTATTCGTACATAATGGTACGAAGCAAGCACGATAAGTTTTCGATAATTTTGATATATTCATTAATACATACGATAATACTAAGATTGAATCGGTTAAAAGTCAAAACATCGTATCAGGTGTGTGCTACAATGAGTAGAAATGAACATCGTGACATCACAGGGGCTCGGGTTTGTTCGGGAACTGCCGGTGTGTTTTCGGAACTGGATTCAATAAAATATTTTCAATTTGATATTACTTTGTAAATAAAGCGAAAAAAAAAATACTGTAATAAACCTTATATATGATCATTCCATTTATTACAAAAAAAAGTTGTACAACCGCTAACGAAACACATCGAAACCCTAGACAAGTGACATTCTATCATTGATACTATTGATAGCTTGGCGATGGCGATTGGAAGTATGTTATAAATGTATGCGCATGTCAAAAACTAACGAAATGTCACGTGAAATATTTTTTTACCTTCGCCCTGCTTGGGCAGGCTAAGGTCTTGTATCATACCGCCTCGTCTTAAGTGCAATTTTAACATTCTTTAGTATGCAATAGAATGCGGATGTAACAGATTCTAATGTTTTTTTGGAGTATTTGGCAGCAAATTGTATCGAAGTAGCCTTCCCAGTAAGCTTTGCGGAGGTAGCCAATACTACAATAAAATTTTCCGCTCCACTATCCTGAGATCGCTTCTGTCAATGATTTCACATATTGTCCAGTTGCGTAGACAGTTGAGACACAAAACTACACCAATATAACAATATCCACTAGGAATCAATTTGCAAATAATATTAACAGCCGCTGAACTTCACTCGAAAAAATCCCGCCAAAAACTCCTGTCACGTGACCAATCCCTTACATATTGGCATTTCGACCATCGCCATCGCTGACATCGAATGACACTAGACTTTTTTTTTTATACGTGGCGTCTCGCAGTTCGGTCAAAGTCAGGCAGGCTTCTGCTTAACCGGACTTCCCTGTGGAGACTAATCTAGTTAGCCTCCAGCCAGGCGACACTAGACTAGAGCCTCGAGGCTTTATATTCCTTCCAGCCTGTGTTTTTACATTTGACAGCTCAAAAACTTATTAGATAAACTGTGATTTTTATTTCGTAGACTAAACTGACAGCGGCCAATGACCAAATTTTTTTAAGTGTTCCTAGCGCGGAGCATAGTGCTGGAGGTAAGGCTCAATCAAAAGTGATTCATCGAATCAAAGTGACTTGACTCCTCAATAAAATTTTACTAAGTGGTGTTAATAAATATTTTATGAATATAATCGTGATATCTTTAAATATACACATAAACTTTTATTGCAATAAATAAGAAATCAACAATAAAGTAAATGTGATCGATAGAAAACAAACAGTTCATAAATGAAAAGTAATTAAATAAGGGCCGCAAGTTTCTTAACAAATGTATATTTTTTGCCGTGATATAGTTAATTTTTTTTCATTCACTCAGTATACGACAATATTTTTATGCAACGATAAAGTGACAACCCCCCAAATGTCAGTTTAATCTACGGAATAAAAAATCAGAGTATAGTGATATATATCCTAATTTGTCACCGATTCGATTACCGACAACAATCGATTTTATTATCGAAAAAAAATTAATCGATTTAACACATAAGTATTATATTTTTGCTCAATATTTTGTGTTGTTTTTTTTACATAACCACCTAGGCATTTAAAAAACTATGTTTTATGTAAAAAAATACTGTTACATTTTGTATGACTTTTATCTTTCTAAATGAATATTTTAGGTATACAACTAATCCAATATTACTTTTTTAATATTTAACCTTACTTACATTATTATCTTATTGATAATTAGATTATAATGTTTTACGATATAAAATTGTTTTTACTGCTTTATTTGTTGTTACATGATTCGATTCATTTTTGAATTTTCAGTCATCGGCATATCGTGGTTAAAGACCACGTTGCATTGCTGTTGTAAGCGTACATGAAGGATTGCATTTTATTGTCTATGGTTGCCTGTTAATAACTATGGAACGTCATAGGCTTGCTTATGTCAAATGTAAAATTAAAGGCTCGGCGGAGAGTAGATAAATTTCACATCCTATATTATATTTTTGACATTTTACCTATCGCTTTCGGGATGCTTTCTTTGACAGAAAGTCACTTGTTTAGAGACAATGGGCTACCAAAATGTCACGTGTGGTGTAACTATTCACCGTGGATGGAAAATGACGTTGTCTGAGCCTCATAACACAAACTCATTTAAAGGATTTGTAAGGGGATTGAAACTATTCTATACTAACGTTCGTCTAATTTTTGAAACGTTATAAAAAAATAACAAATGGAACACTCGGTTTGCAGCATAGCAGGAGTCTACACCTTCTGAACACGCAATGCGTGTTGTCAAGTTTTTGTAAAGGCAAAACATTCCTTAGATTAAGGCAATGTATGGATTAGGCAGAAATATATTGTAAACATTTTACGTATAATTTTTTATCACTAAACATAATTAGCCAAATTTTATTGAGCTAAAAAGAAAAAAATCAGTCAATAACGTTCACATACTCCTCTCCATGAGATGGACTAAGCTGGGATTGGGCTGGTATTTTTATGCTCTTTCATAAAAAAATCTAGATCTCTATGCCAGATATAGAAAATCATTTGAAGTGTATTCCTTTCCATCTTGATTGGTATATCACTACTTAATTGCATTTAAGTTATTACGTTTTATTGTCTTCATTATTTGGTCCATATTTGAGTAGATATCTACTAAAATATGGATCAAATGATGACGATATACGATTTTATAGAAAGTGAATTTTAGCAATCATGGAAAGCAGCGCCCGTTATGCCCGTTGCTTTCCATGATTGCTAAGATTGTGCAGAGGATTGTGTGTCTGAAGTGTAAAAGAATACCTTTTACAAGTTAATTAAACTGCAAGAAAAATAAATCATTTCGCAGAAGTTAATAAATAATCATTTGCCATTTCATTGAATCTTTCTGTAATCCTTCGACTTGAATAATTCGACTTTCGTTCTGATAATACACATGCCATTTTACAACTCCAACTACATCCGCATTCTAATAACAGTTGGGACTCGACTAGCATTCTAGTCTTTTACCTATTCTTAGTTATCAAACGCATTCAGCTTCTTGCTCCATTGACCTCGTTTCTGTTCCTGCAATTTCACGGAGTCCGAGGAAATACGACCTTAAACAGTAGAAGTAAAGTTGGGTTTACCGGCAATTTTAAGTTTGTAACACAAAAGCCTTTATTGCGTAGTGTCACGTAAGGATCCCAGGTGTGGAATGCTTTTACATGGAAAGCAGAGGATTACTTGACGCTAACTTTAATACCTACAAAAAAGGAAACATTACTAAACGGCCATAACAGTTATGCGCGTTTTTGGAAAGGAAACATGGAACTCTAGGACTTATGTATATTTCAATAAGGCCTCTGGGAAATTTATACAAGAGTTGGGACTTTTTTAGTGGTAAAATGTTACCTCTACTTTTATAAGCGCAGTCGGTGAAATGGCGGCATTACATGCGATTACCGCGTTTCTGTAGTTAATTACTTAATTAAATTACTTCCTTACTTACCCTAACTTAGTGGCCGTTGGGTAAGTGAGACCAAGGCATGCAGCATTTGGTAGCAGGTGTCCTTTTATGTTTGAACCAATTACTTGAGTTACTTTCAGTTGGGAAATATATAAGTTTGTTGTTTTATTACTTTACAGATTGTTTGGTGATTGCTTGATGGGCAATTTGTACGATCGATACTTTGACAATAACAAAGACTTCACAAATGAACTGGTACTAACGAGTTATTCAATTCAATATAGATGGAAATGTGTCCAAGATTTCTAGACTAATATTATTGCGCAAAATTGTAATTAGATAAAATTAAGAAGAAACTAATTTGTTATGCCTCGATTTTTCTAAATTACTCATTAGGGACGTCATCGTCAAGTGGCTGACTACATTATTTTCGACGCATCTCAGTCATTCACATACAAACAGTGATGGTGACAGATCAGTCATGATTTGTATATATCGTGAACCCACAGACATAAATCTAACTAGATAACGCAAGATCCTCTATATGCAGGCAAACTAAGCGTGCCACTTTTTCACACACAATTTAAGAAAAAACTTTACTTACCAATGAAAGAAAGTATTTCAATTGCCTCGGCCTCCCGTTTCTGTACAGTTTTTATGGTTCAATATGGCTCAATTAGGCATTTTTTTAGATTACTGTGGATGTCCGGTTAGATTAGATTAGGTTAGGCTTGGGCTTGACCACTACCTCAGTAAGCGATGATGTGGTCGACGATGAAGCACGTTTGCCTAGAAGAAACCTATTCACTCTTGGCTTAAAGACTCCCAGGTTGTAGCTATCAGGAAATACAGACTCCGGCAGGGAATTGCACTCTTTTACTGTGCGCAAAATTAAAAGTATTCCCAAAACGTTTGGTGCGTATAGGTGGGATGTCCACTATGTACCGAGGACGAAGCGCCGTACATCTTGTAGTTTGATGATGGAACGGGCGGGATAAAAAATTCGACAGGCTGGCAACTTGGCACCGATGTTCAAGGCTCTGGAGCCTAGACTCTACGAGTATCTCATTGCCGATAAGCCTCTTGGCCCGTTTTTCGAACGAGTCAAGTGCATCCAACTGCTCTTTGGCAGATCCGTCCCAGAGATGAGAGCATGCAGCATCATGCATGATCTAACTTGCGCTTGATACAAATTGAGCAACTGTTCTGGGGTGAAGTACCGTCTCACCTTCGCAAGAATCCCCAACTTTTTGGTAGCCAGCTGAGCTTTTGCCTCAATTAAGGGACCAAAATTGAGGGTCGATGTCAACGTCACACCAAAAAGCTCAAGTCAGTCCGTTATCGGCACGGTCACAAAATGCTAAATGCTAATGCCGGTGCCGTTAATGCTAAATAAAACAGCTCAAAGTACGATATATGCTCGTACTTTTACTCCCTTGTTTTACATGCAAAGCACATACAATCGCGTCATCTAGTTAGATTTATATCTGTGGATGAACCTTGAAGTTATGTTTATCACTAATCATAGATTATGAAGTGTGATGAACATTTATCTTACCTTCACAAATTCCAAAAACGAAGATTTATTGTTCCATTTTAATTTTGTCACCGATCATTCAATATCACATTTTGGTGAGTACTGGGCCGTATCATCCTGTGAGTTAGAGTATATATCATAGGAACATAAGCCCTGGTTAGCGTGTGTTTGTCGACTAATTTAATGCACAGTCATGCACCGGTGGTCTAGTCGCAAAGCTTCGTTAGTTCGCAGCCTGCCACAACGTACTTTTGTACCCCTTTATTCTTTGTCCATTGTTATATTATTTTTGTTCTGCTAATTTTTACGACTTGGGTGATTTTGTGAGGCAAATTTATTCTCGCAGTATTTCCTATTGGTTTCTTTTTCTACAATTTAGTGCGACTTTTTTTTTGGTAACTGCGTATTTACCTTTAATAATACCAGCATGTTAATGACCCACTGCTGGGCAAAGGCCTGTTCTCATACAGTACGGCAATTTCAAATTATCACACTAATCACACTAATATTATACAGGAGAAAGTCTGTGAGTGTGTTTGTGTGTGTTTGTATGTTTATTACTTTTTCACGCTCAAACGGCTGGGCGGATCTAAATGAAATTTTGCATAGAGATAGATTATAGAGTGGAATAGCACGTTGGATACTTTTTATCCCGGGAATATGGTCCCTCGGGATAATTTTCGACATTCATGCGGGCAAAGTCGCTGGCAGAAGCTAGTATTAACTATAAATCCAGGTTGCCTCGATCTTCATCACTGTCAGCTACGTCCAAGATAAACTATGAAAGTACATTTATCTGTTTCATCATGTTTAAATAATAATGAAATCTCTACTTGAAGAAGGACGTTAAATTCTCATATGCACACACTGATTAATCTTTCGTGTGTATAGGACGTGTTTCCACGTGAGACACAATGACTTTTCTATTGTTTCGCTAATTAGTGACACGCGAAAAGTTAAGCCCGTACCAACCACCCGCAGAAAAAGAAATTTAATTTTTTTACCTGATATAAACTCAAAACAGGGGAGACCAACTTCCATGCAAGTCCACAGCAAGATCATTAAGAAACTTATATATTTAAAGATAAAATCCAACAATGAAACACGAAAACAAAAGAAGCATAATTAATTTTTTCGTACAACAACTTAGTACAACGACATAATAGAGACTTTTATAATATGAAGCTCTCCTTTTTCTTTTCCTGACACTTTTTAATAAGATTCTAATAAATTATGCAAGAGCGCCGCTCGGTGACGTTGCTTCAAGAAAATATTAATATATTTCCTATTTTTAAGATGAAAGGTTGCATTCTAGTAGATAAAGAAGTTTGCTTTGAATTTGCATGTTCGATCTTGGGCTTGTAATTTTTAACCAATTTAAAAAAGGAGGACGTTCTCGATTCGACTGTATTTTGTTATGTTTGTTTCCTCAGAACTTTTTACTAGATGAACCTATTTTGATGATTCATTTTTTATTTGAAAGCTGGTACTTCTCATGTGGTCTCATTTGGTGCAGATCTGATGAAGAACTCCGGAGATATACAACATAACCCTTTAATAAACAACGGCAAATCTCTCGGGATTGCTGCAATCGCATTTCTGTTTATTGTTTACGCCATTTCATAATATAATGCCATGCCCGGTACGCTCTAAAGGGGTAAGCAGATGTGTACAGTTTACCTTGGTACATTCTCATTTCACCGGTTATGTTCAAGTTTTATTTTTATCGGGTAAACTATTGTGGCATAACTTTGGGCATTATAAGCACCTTAAGAACTTGCTCATTAAGTACTACAACAAAAAGCATTATTTGGAAGTCAGTAGTATATTTTTTTTTAAATAGATTTCTTTCACTTTTTTGTTTTAGTACTTCGAAAAAAATTTTTAGCTGCCAAGTAAAACTGAGTTGAATGATTGCTTGTGACTGATTTACACATATGTATAGCATATTAGAATAAATAAATTTAGATGGTTTCATTGTAAAATATGTTTATTTAAAAGAATCTATTGGTACCAAAATGTATTAAAGCATAAAATAATATTTAAAGATTATTTTATTTTTATGTTCTAACTATAAAAGTACGAACTAGGCATTACAAAATATTATAACGAGAAATATCCTTACAAAAAGAGATCAAACTACAATCTAACTACGAACCAAAATATACAATTATTCTTTATTAAAAAAAATCCTTGTGACAGTCTACATTTTTCTATATAAAAAACCAGAACTTGAGTACAACACTATCAGTCTAAAAACAATTGAACTTCTTCCATCTTCTTCAGGAAACCATAACATTATTCCTAAACTCCAACCCAGAATGATGGTAGATCCACCCATAGTGCGGTGCCACATCAGTATACACCACATAGTACTCCGGATCGCATTCCTTCTGTCCCGGTGATACACCACATTTTGAGAGAACACCTCGAAGGAACCAGCTGATCATGTGATCTGGTTGGATGGTACTCATAACAAGACCTCCTCCGCTATCGCCATTGCGTGGGTTGATTCCTGAAAATAAAGAAGAATTCAATAAATGACTGAAGAAGAAAAAACTGTTAGACTGTTTGTCGATACGCTCGACGCGACTTGATTTATATGACTCCGACAAGCGATTTTTACTAAGCGTGATTCACATGGACGCAATGCGATGCAATTCGATATCGACTATCCACGCAAATCGAATTGCGTTGCGCCCTCAGAAATGGCCCTTACTCCCTATTTCACTTTAAAAATGTTGCTCTCTTTTCTCCCTGCAATCAAAGATTTTTTTTTTCTGTACCATCGGGCGCCTCGCGGTTTCACCCGCGTAGTTCTCGTTCCCGTGGCAATACAGGGATAAAAAGTATTCCTAATAATAAGTATAGGCCTATGTCACGCGGGGATAGTGTAGCTTCCCAATTATGAAAGATTTTTTGAAATCGGTCCGGTAGTTTTTAAGTTTTTTCGTTTCATACAAAAATACAAATCTTTCCTTTTTATATTATTAGTATAGTTAGATACAAATAATGCATCCTGTTAAAAGCGATAAAGTGTTGTACCATTTTTATCGATGTCTCAATCTATTGTCTGATAAAAGGGTTAGATAAAGTTTATCGGTCAATCGATGTTTTATCAATAAAATTAGATAATGAATTGAAAAGAACAACAACAACTGCAGATCAATAACATTGCGAGCTAGTTTCCACGGCAACGTTCCCTGGGCCAAACGGAGCCGTGCATTTTATCGGGATGAATAGTATGGATCTGGAATCGTATCAAAACTTACAGAGGTTATATTTACTAAAATTTTTATTACAAACAAACAACATTAACCACTTTTTAAAATAGTTAAAAGAATATTATTGGTATTTACGTTATCGATTTATGGGTTATTTTAATTAATAACTTAAACAACTTCAAGGTAACGTGTCATAATAATAGTTTATGCAATGGTCATATCATAGGGGTTATTAAAACACGAGCGTGGGTTTTTTAATACCAAATTATATGCCGTTGCATTCACTATTTTATCTTCACTCATACATTTGAAATAAAACAAAAAGTGGAAACGGAAAAAATATGTGGTATAGCGGGCAATTTCAATTCTCATCAGCGCGCACCTCCATAGACATAACACTACTTTTCCACAATAAATCAAGGAGCCCAGAAGCGCAAATAAATGAAAAAGTATAAGTGTGCTATAAAAATTAAACAGTTATTTTATGATGCAGTTGTTTGAAAATCGAAGGAAAATGTTGCACTGTAATGGATTTTTTTTTTAAATTTTACCTTTCCACGAATATAAAGTACGTGTTTATACAATATTTTTTGAATTCATATTTGGAAAATAACGTTGTGAGTGTAGATAAATTAAATAATATGACCAATACCATACTTGTAAATACTACACGACCTTTTCAAACAAAACACTACCCACACCCATATAGTCAACAAAGTATTGACCCATACGAACTAGGTAATAATCTATTCACTATAGTGAGACCGTATCCTAACAGGTAGCCACACCATCGGTTACGGGCCAGTGATCAATTTAATCTTCGTTAGTATTGTACTATAAGACAGTACAGAGGCAGTTCGTGTAGGTGTGTACTCGTACCTCCTAGCTAGAGTGTATTGTTCTAAGGATATTTAAGTTTAGAATTTCAATAGAGTAGTAGGTCTATCTTATACAATTTGTACCTATTGAAGTGGTGACTATAGGTGACTGAGAACTAATAGTGGTTTCAATATAAATTACACAGCTAAAATGATGTAGTCGAACAGAACAATGGCTGCGACATGAATCAAATATCCTTTACAAAAATATGTAAGATAATAATTTCTCTCTCACTAAAATGCAAGTCTAAGATAACACATTCGTTCATAAGAAATATTCAATTTCTTCTTAGTAACTAGACAGGGACCTATGTTTTATAACCATCTAATACAAATCAAAAACTATGAATACTTATTAGCAATAGCTTTCTGGTCCATCTCGGACACATCCAAGATGGGCCAGATGCAAGAAGAAAGGCTAGAAGTCGCTAGTCGACAAACAAACGTTTGTAACTTGAGAGCGGTTGTTAATGATGATGCTTTTAAGTCGGTTTCAGCCACAACAACCGCATTCATTGCCTCTTCAGTGTAGTTGAGAGCTCTCATATGACTTGCATATCCAACTTTGGCCGAAAAACCATGGCGGCAGGTGTAAGCGGTTATACAGTTGATAACCACAATGATAAAATAATACAGTTGCTTACTTGAAGAAGGTCCATATCCAGCGCAGAAAGTGAACTCATTCAATAATCGTGAGTAGAGTTTAGGAGCGAAATTAATGCACGTAGTATCGTTCTGAATCACAGTGTATGTTGACCGTAGAACATCGGACGGCTTGTTGAGCTCGGTTGTTCCGAAGCCTACGAGCTGAAAAGAAAGAAATGTGGTCAGATAAGTCAGATAAGTCATCATCAGAGAGATTTGAGAACGAAATGTACAAAAATCTGTCTTAACCAGATTTACGAGCAACTTTTAAGTTGCATTGCAAGAGTTAGGTAACTGTTGTAGGTGTTTGTTTGTAAGGTTTCGTACCCGAAGAGTCTAAACGGAGCCCTATTGCTGTGGCCAACTCACGTGTCCGTCTGTCTGTCACAAAATTTTGTTCCAAAGAAATTTTTAACTATCCAATTAACCCATAAACTTGAAATTTGGTGATTTATTAAGTATATTTTTACTAACAAATACCAATATATTGATAAATCAGAATTTGTCTTTGAAATTCATTTATTTTAATCCAACTTAATCCCTGAATTTGCAAAATCCGACACGCTCTTGACCGGTTTTTTCTTTATTTCGTGATAAGAGTAAGCGGTTGCCCTTGATCTCGCCAGATGAAAAGCTATGGATGAGGTCAACGATGGAACGAGCAAGTTTTCTCCTTCTTTAGGCATTTATATTCCGCACGTAGTCCGAAGTGACTACTATTGTATCAATGTCATTCAGTCATTATCAAATCTTCTCAGTAATGAACTCGTTAGCTTACCGTAGCTTCTTTCCCGAAAAGATTAGCTTTCTCATACACGGGGCCCCAAATACAGATAGGCTGTACATATTCCGTGAATTCAAGGTTTTGAATCTTGATAATAGCCAGGTCTGATGTAGACAGATCATCATTGTACGCTGGATGGAGTATTATTTCTTGAGCCTGGAAATTGAAAGAGTTTTCTTAACATTTTTTTCCAATAGAATACGTAGCGTTAAGAGTGTAATGTTCATCAAAAACATGTGCTTTCTCTTTTGGGCAGTTGGGCAAAAACAATATACAATAATAAATGGCTTTTGATTAAAATCGATCGAATGAAGCTTGAGCTATATACTCAGTACTAGTTATATTTCTACGACCTATTAATAAAACAACGCATATTATAATCAAGTTTTAGTTTCCAAGGTAGATATGTAACTATAAAATAATTAACAACAAGCAAATGTTAAAAGGTCGAGTTAAGTTAAGTGGTAAAATGAAGTTAAAGTACTTACAGACGGATTAAATTAAACTCACAATGAAACTTTCTACATCGATTAAGCTTACTAAACTCAAACTATGAAACCTAACACCAATTTTCGGGTAATGATCGCTTTCTAGAAGTGATTATTAAGTATACAGTGTTTGAGCATTATACTTAAGTGGTAAGCCATCAAACCTACAAGCATAGTCTTAGCGTAATTTTAGTTTTAAAGTTACATTTAATACTATGAAAATCTAATGTTTTGTCGCTTATTAGCTAGGAGTTTTTTTTAATTGCCGAAATGCCTACAGTTTTTGAATTTATTTAAGTTAATTTATTACATACATCTTATTCACCCCTTGTCCTATGTTACAAGTACTTTGGGTCGGCGTAACGCGATTTCTTCTTTTACGAGTATTCCATCATGTCAACTGCTGCGAAATAATTGATTCCCTTTTCTTTCATATCACAAAAAAAAACTTTTTTTTGGTGTATGGTCTCACCAAATATCCACATTAACTCTCCTACATCTAATACTGCAAAAGTAAATGCAGATCATAAACACGTCCGTCCGTCACTAAAATTGGTGATTTTGTGTTAATTATTCCAATGGATCGCTCAATCAGCAAATTAATGTGCGTCAAATAAAAGTTCTCGTGTGATACTGCATTTGAATTTTATGAAAATATTAGCTGCCACCCGCGGCTTCACCCTTGTGTTATTAGTACATCTCCCACTTTAACCCCAGTTTGGGCAAATTGTACAATAATTTTATAAATTAGAGCCAATATGTTATCCTGATGTTATAAGCTATATTACTATAAAGTTTCATGAAAATCCGTTACATAGTTTTTGCGTAAAAGAGTAATAACTTTTGCGTTTCTAATAATTATTTATAGTAGTCGCATTTTGTGGCATTAGTAATTATTAGCGCCATGAAATTTTGCGTTTAGGTTGTTCAAAACAAAAGTTGGTATTCTTATTTCTTTGCCCAATTCTTAGATATTTATTAAATACCGAAACTTGTTCCAAGTGGCAAAACCGAAGATACCAACAGAACATAATAGCAATAATATATTTTCCTTGAGTAGGTGTATAATGTTGACTTATTTTGGGCATAAGGAAGAATAAGGTGTATTTGAATGAGGTTCAATCAAGACCTCTCTTGCACATAAATATGAGTTGAACAACATTCTCTTAAATACTTACTATGAACGTTTGCCTGCCAGGTTGGTTAATATCTTTATGGTTATTGATACCAGCCACGATAATTACTCTGTTTGCTTCTGTAATAATGCCATTCTTGAAGACACAATGACCCGCTGAAAATAAATTTTAATTGTATTTCATTCGATTTATTTGAATCACAGATTAATTGTAGGGTCTCGTTGTTAATCAGCAGTTTGAACTTTGAACTACAGAACTCACTGAATGATGATATCATACATGTAAATTCCATCCCAGTCCTTGGTTAGCTACCATGCCATGGAAGTTAATCTATAGATAATACTACTTAATAAGACACACACTACATAATAAGTTATCTTCCGTTCCTTAAATAATTTCACCTGATTACACAGGAAAGACGTCTACGATGTCATGGCAAAACGTACAAGCTTGACCAGGAAAAACTCAGAACAAATACGCAGAAAAAAATAATTAAGAATCTTTTAATCAGTCAATTCAACTATACTAATGAAAAAGAAATAGTTTCTATACCAGTTAAGATCGCGGTCCTAGACACAATGTTGCCTCCACAGTGATACTTCAGGTTGCCAGTAAGCCTATCCTTGATAAGGATAGCGACATGCCACGGCCAGTCACCAGCTCTAGCTTCAGTCCTGACTGACACTAATTCTGTGTGGTTTATGGACCTCCTACCGCAGACATGGGCGTATTGGTTGCTTGAATATTTCTTGGTGACGTCTAGCCTTGTGATTGTTTGTGCTGCCTGTAATTTTCAATTAATCAATTGATAAAATGGTCATTCTGATGTTGAGTCATGGTGAAATTAGACACGTTATAGTTTACAATTTATTTTAAAAGATATCGTATAGAATATGTATGTCAATCCAGTTTATAGCTGTCGAGCACATGCACAACAGACCGAATGGGAGTCTCACTGCGAAGAATGGAGTCGCTATACCGCTAATAGCTACCTTAGAAGCGGTGGAATAAATGTCATCCCGTGATTTTTTGCCGTCTCAATTCTGCCAGGCGCTTTACCTTAACCAAAGTGAGTAACGTCGATCATTAATTAACCATAATGGCACTTTCTATGCTTAGGGTCGCGGTCACGGTCACATTAGTACGACCTTTCGACATTAGCCTGTAACTAAACTAAGGCAGTCTATAGCGATATTGATAGCCGAAGGGCCAAAATAGCGGAGCAGATTGACTTCGTGACATGTCGGCCATCATCATTATCAGCCTTTTAATGTTCCCACTGCTGGTACACAGGCCTCCTCTCTGTGAGAGGTAATGGGCCTTAATCCACCAAGCGGTCCCAGTGTGGGTTGGTTGATGTCACATGCTTTCAAATTTTTGATTCTTCGACATGCCGGTTTCCCCACGATGTTTTCCTTTGCCGTTTTGAAAGCAGTGGTGATGAAATAATTTACACAAAGTAAAGCGCCTGCCTGGGTTCGAAACCACGACCTACAGCTTGTAAGTCGCGGTTCATACCACTGGCCACCACTGCTTTCATGGTATGTCGGTAGCGCATGGCAATACCAAACATTTTGGACTCTTTGGTAACCGTCGTGGCCAATAGAATGCAACTTTGATGAGATGTTTTTATTCTTCCAGTGAAATTACGAAACGGTAAATCTGCTTAGTCCTTTCTCAATAATGTCGTCATCGTAATAGTAGGTATCAGTAATTATATGTAAAACCACTGCCTAAATGTAATTACTGGTACCTACTCCTCCTACTTTTCTCTACAATAGATACCCACAGTAAGTTAAATACAGAACAAAAAAATTATGTATAGCGAGAGTGCCGTAAAAAAGCAATACGCACCTTAATTCTATCATTGCAAAGTGTAACATTGTTCAATGTCAAAATGTTAACAATGGGCACATCACTGTCATTTGTTTTCAAATTGTCCGTGGACACGTAGAATATGTAGCGTACTGGAATCGGCTTCACTCCGTGAACCACTAGGTCATGTTTATTCGTTCTTCGTGCTGTGAAGTTGTATATATTCGGATGCTGGAAACAAAATTAGATGCTAATGAAAAAACTTTTGATCGCTATTCTTTTTAACATCAACATTAAGCCGAAAGACGTCCAGTGCTGGCCATAGGGCATACCCAAGTGATGCTATGTCGTATGTCATGCTATATCATGTTATGAAGTGTAGGTACCAATGTAGTTAAAATTGTACCACTGCACAAAAAAAAAATAGTTGTGAACAACGCAATGTAACCAAAATAGTGCTCAGCAATGTGACTTCTATGAACCAATGGTAATGAAAATGCATTTAAGTATACTAAATTATACATAACGCTTTACATAAATACCAACAAGTGCTTGACTACGATTTTCGTACACCTTCATCCAATAATGCACTGTTCTTGCATGACGATGATCGCATCAAGCGGCACTGGTCATTAATCAGTCAATTTAGATAAAAACACAGCACTGGCTTTGACCGTGGTCTAATTATTTTAAGTAAATTGCAAAATTACTCACTGCTGCTACAGTTACTTCGTTCTTAAATACTATCACCATTTCAGCTTCAATCATGTTCGTATAAAGTCCAAAATGCACAATTCCCCTCCAGTAATTATCATTTAATCTATCGAAATGTATCAAACCTAACCCACAGGGATCATATCTCGTCAAAACAGGGCCTTTTAAAGCCACAGAATTAGCTTCCCATAAACTTGTCAAAAAGCACAACAAAAATAATATACGACTCCCCATTTTTCCTTATTTTGCACAAATAACTCTTAACACGTACTACTGTGACTTATATACCAATGTAATTAAAAAATCTAATGAAAATATTCGTACGAAATAATTATCACAAGTTTATAAACAGGGTGTTTAAATTGTATCGACACTCAAAGAATGATTTCGGGCACTCCGCGAGTTGCCTTTTAAATAAAAGTTTCAGTGAATCATTAAGAGGACACTTATACAAACACCATTGTTCGATTAATTTAGAAATTATTTTTTTATATTTTATTGGGTCAGTATTTCTACAATTAGTCAGAATGTCTGTCAGATATTTAATAATCGACGTCTATATCCATTTCTGTCTATTGTGCGTGCGTCAAAGTAAAAACCACTGGTTGACAGTCATGAATAGGTGGAATCGGAACTACTTCCATTTCCTCAAAAAGTTGACAATCACTACAAAAATAATTACAATCATAATTTATGTTTCCAATTCATTAATACTTATAATGCTAAAATGTAGAATATCGCGTGTTTATTATGGCGTATAATGGACATAAAATATCCCAAAATTTATAGGGTACTTAAAATTAGGACATTCATAGGTAAAATTATAATATTCAAAGCAAACCCGTTGTATAAAGTAGTATTAATATTATAAACAAACGAATGAAACAGCTGTTTTGACTAACCCACTGACCCGGACAGTAACCCTATAGATAGCCACAGGTGTACGCATGATACAATAGATTACTCAATATTACATAAAAGTAGTAATTATTTATTATGTATTCGGTATTTTGCGAATTTGTATAATAATTGGGCCATTTTAGGCTCTTTTCTTTATTTTCAACACAAAGTTAAGTTAAATACAATAATGTAATTTCTAATATATATATTAATATATCATTATCATTATTTTTATATATTTTTTTTAATTTCTTAAACTTTCATGACAATTAAATAATTATTTTTATAGAATTTTCATAATAAATTATTTTTATTTTGGTTTTTATCTGTTTAAACTGTAATTTTTATGTGTATAGTATTATGGAATAACTATGTCTGAAAAAAAATATTTTTAAAGGAATTTTGGTAATTTATATTATGCTTAAAAGGAACAGTAATAATTCATATTATGTAATTGTCAAACATGATGCACCCTGTATTCGCAAATGAACTGACAAGTGGGGTCAACTGACCACCGGCTATAGTGACCTCATACTTCTTGGAATATGTTTACGTTAATACTAAATACCCAGCTATTTATAAGTATTTGTTACACATTTAAATAATTAATTTGACTTATTGTTTTGTTTCAGTGTCATTTTCCTTCCGATGAATTTAGAGAATTAATTAATTTTATCACTAAATATGTGTTTTTTTACATCTGTACTGTAATACTATGATATATAATAATAATATTATAAAGCTGAAGAGTTTGTTTGTTTGAACGCGCTAATCTCAGGAACTACTGGTTGTAATTGAAACATTCTTTTTGTGTTGGATAGTCCATTTATTGAGGAAGGTTATAGGCTATATAACATTACGCTACAAAAGGAGCGGAGCATAAATTAAATATGTTGCAAAAACGGGAGAAGAAAATATTCCTTTTTTAGAGCTTCCGTTGCGTGCGCTGCGTAAGCGGTTAAAGTTACACAACAATCATGTGTGTAGTGTAGGTGAGGTATGGTAGGTAGTGTAGATGGCTTGATGAAGTAGCTTGTAAAAGATAAAGGTCATACTTATTAAACTTGGCCTCACAGATTGTTTAGTTTCTTTGCTAGTTATGATTATCCTTTATTTAAAAAATAATAACATATTCAAATAAATGTTTAACCGGAATCCACTCCGGCAGTTAAAGAAATTATAATATATTTCTATAGAAGCGCACAGCTTCATCACAGGCTTTTATTTCTACGGTTGGTACTTCAAACGGAAGTCATACAATTTCACAACAAAAATAACGATGGCTCGAATTATTAAAGCAAGCTACCCCCATCTGCAACTTATGAAGGGTACCTCATCGTCAAAGCATACCAACGGCCTCAGTTTGGGGGTGAAATTAACACAATACTTTTAAGGGTAGCAAATATGCATGAAATTCGCTTTCATGAAGCTTTTGACAAACCTATGCGGGCAGTCGTAACATATTTTTGAAGTATGGTAATCAAAGTTTTGACAGTACTGTTAAAATTAATTAATTTGGGCAAATAATTCAGTGTAGAATTTTAAACAAACAAGATTGCATATTTGTGAAAGTTATGTTGGTTCTTACACTTTTTCTTTTGATGTTTTTTCTTCATGGATCTGTGTTAACACACAGTCTAAGTCAGAGATGACACATGCTAATGAGTGAGAAAACTGATGACTTGTTTTAAAGGAATAGCATAATAACTGATTTATTTCTTTCGTGTCAAATATAGTCCCAAATATTCAGATTTTATCCGACCAGAATATAGTTACTTAAACAGCTCTGTCATTCACCCCGTTCAAACCCCGAATCGTGCAGACGTGAAAGGCTGACAAAGAGGTGAACCATATACTGCGATGGGACTCTCAAAATCATAACAACTGATACTATGTCATAACTATTCTTAATTCACAATTTCCCTCCACCAACACACTCTCGACGATAACCTAACCATGTGTCAAGCACTAATTTACCTGCATACATTACATCCACGACGCTAGTAGATCCTAATTATTCCTAGAAATTTAGCGTTTACTTGCACATAATAGACATTGTTATCATACGAGTAAAGGTTCTGACAAACTAGTTATGGGAATTTTGTTTACTTCATTCATTACTTTTGGAGTCGAGTTACCAAATTGATGATTTTTTTTTATCGTCATTTGTTCTCTTTTATACTCATACTGCTGTTCTTTATTTAAACGCTAGTTGTATTTTTATGGCAAAGGCCTACAAAGCCTACACCATATCCTTCCAGCTCACTTTGGGGACAGATGGGCCAGGATTGCCACGTAGTGGGTACCTGAAGACGGACGTCGTCACCGAGGCAGGCCTAAAAAGTGCTTGACGATGTGAGGCCTTAAACAAGTGATATTCTATCATCGAAAACGGGGCGATAGCGATTGTCAAAAAGGCAAAAATTGTATGGGATTGTGAAGCGATATCGAAAAATAACGTGATTAATCTCTTATATTTTGACGTTTTGACTGTCGCCTTCGCTGACATCGAATGTCACGTGTCTAGAGCCTCTCTGGACTCATTACGGCCGGATTGGCCGGAGAAGGCAGAAGACAAAAGCTTGTTATGATAGATAAATCACGTTTATGGTCAATCTTACCGATTTGATAAGGTGCCGTTGAACATTACCCTATTTCATAAATTACTTCTGTTTGGATGCGATTTAAAACAAATAATTAAGAATGGTTAATTGGTGGTGGTGTGAATTTTTTTAAATTTTATTTAAGGCAACAAGTTGAGATAGTTTCATCTAAAAAGATTATTAGATACTACCACGATGTGCAAGAACCCATCATCACTGGTGATTTTAGAAATGATAAAGTTCCCTCAAACAAAATTAAAAGGACTTACTGACTCCAAACGACAGCATCATTTTTCTTATGAATAAGTCAGGCCTATTTGTTGAAACAAGACCTAGAACTTTAATTACTATCAAGCACATTGCTATTCTGGCTAGTACGTCATCACCTTTAAGCCGAACAGCTCCGAAGTGACCCGAAGAGCTCTCAAACGCCTTAGTTAAGACCTAGAGCCACTACACGATTGTAGTGCGATTATTCTGTCAAAACTTAATTAAGTGTAAATAATATTGCAGCACGTAAAAGCTCTAATAACCTTTGATCGACAAATTAAAAATATGTTTGACTAAAAATAAAAGTACACGCTGATTTGGCTCTTTGAAATTCATGTTTTATGTTTTGTGCATCGTGACAAATTATTTGAATAAATTCGGAATTTACGTTTTAGCTATGTTGTTAACATTTAAAGACTGAATCTGGGTGGGTTCTAAATATTACTGAAAGCGTGTTTGTCAACACAACTAAAAGGTATCTATAGAAAAATGAAAAAATATTTTTAAGATTGGTAGATGTCACAGTTTGCGAATTTTTAGTTCTAGGACATACTGTTTTCAACACAATGTTTTCCTTCACCGTTTTTAGAGCAGTGGTGATGAACAAATTTACACAAAGAAAAGTGCCTGCCTGGGTTCGAACCCACGACCTACAACTTATAAGTCACGGCTAATACCACTGGGCCACCACTGCTATCGACAAATGCCTAATTCTAAAAGTGCTTACGGGACTGAATAACCCAACTTTCAAAAAGGCCAATTCAATAAAAATGCTTCCAGGCTTTCTCTGAAAATGCACAATTCTCAAACCAATCCTACGCAGGTCCTATTGTTTACATGTCTATTTATATAAATAATAAGCTTATAATTTATAGAAATACGTATAATTTATTAATATGTATATTTGTCGACACGATTGGCGCAGTAGTTGAGCGATCGGCTGCTGCGTTGCGTGTCACGGGTTCGATTCCCGTATGGAACAAATATTTGTATGGCCTACAGATCCGTATCTGGGTGTCTTGTGTATATGAGTTTAAATGTTTGTAAACGCACTCACGATATGGGAAGAAATTCCTAGAGCGGGGCAAAGTTAAAAAAATATCTGTCATACAGGCAGTAAAGAAACAAAGCAGGATGTGAGAACATTGCGAGCAAAGGCCACTGTAATATATTACGAAGGATTGAAATGTGATATGGGGCTCTCGACCCAATCAAACCCAAATCATTCGTGACACAAAGCTAAAATCTAATAAAAATATTATTTATTGTACGATTTCTGCTTTCATTTATTCGTGAAATACAAAAATAACTATTATAGATATGTAGTTTGAATATGTCACTCTATAATATATTTTACTAGAGTGATGAGTTCTAGGACAATTACCGTTATGTATTGTATCTGTGTTACTAGCTAGTTTTAAATTGGAATCTGTGGAGAACGCAGTGGGTAGCATAATTGTATAAATGTAATATTTAAGATAGTATGACTATTTCTTATTGTGCTACTGTTTGTTTTTCCTTAAATAAATAAAATTAAATTTACAAATGATTCTGAACGCGATCAGCACATCCAAACCGAGTTTAAGAAATATTGACACTATTGACATTAGTTCTTGAACGAAGTTTAGGTGTATGGCGTTCAGTGTTGACAGCTGAGCGCGGCTTTCATCAATAGGAAAACCGCGCTCATCACCGGCGCACCAGAACACGTTGCACTCCGTGACCACCCCATGGACCAAACTAGCACATTGGCGCCAGACGACCCCGTGTATGGCGCCCTCGGTCCCCCTGTGACGGGTCAGGAAAGTAGCCCCGCCACTTACCACTTTACCACTTTTTGGTCGCAGGGGATAGGGAGAGCGGCCAACACTATACCGACACGCGTCCGCCATCAAACGGTGGCGACCCCATGCAGGCCGCGGAGGACAGGGCAAGTGACGCACCGTAATATCGGCACACCTCTCCCCCGCGGCCTCCAATCCTCAGCCACGATGCCTACCATACCACATCGTGGCCCGCCTTAGTTACGATGTCACCGAAGCGGCACCGCAACCTACCTGTTGGTCGCTACTTCGTCGTCTTATCGGCAAAAGCCCTGACGAGCGGCCCCACCTCGGCCTCGGGTTCCTCTTCGCTTCACCGTGGCGTTCAAACTAAGGCCTCCTGCGAGGAGGACTTCCAAGCGTCACCACATTGACTGGTCCCGTGCGTCTCGCATCCAGCGAACTCCCGCCACCCTCACCAGGACATCTGTCCACCTAGTGGAAGGCCTTCCAACGCAGCGTCTACCGGTTTGCGGTCGCCACTACAGAACTTTTCGGCCCCATCGAGCATCCGTTCTGTGAGCTATGTGCCCAACCCACAGCCACTTAAGTTTCGCAATTCTTCGGGTTATGTTGGCAACTTTTGTTCTCCTGCGGATATCCTCTTTTCTGATTCGATCACGCAAGGAAATGCCGAGCATAGCCCTCTCGATTGCCCATTAGCCATTGCCCTAAGGTGAAAAGGACCATAGCGAGCGACCAGGTCTCAGTACCACAGCGTAGTTTAGAATTACTTTAAAATAAAATCAAAGTAGACACTTAGGGGCAATTTTAGATTTTTGAAATATGAGCCAGCCGCCATAATGAATTCATCACGTTTTTTCTCTAAAAAAAGATGAGTTGATAATCTGATACTTTTTTACAATATATTTACGTTTGAATTGCTGTTGTTGTTTACTAGCCCTTAAGACAAGTCGCCTCTTTACTTAATAAGTCACAAGAAAGGAACTTCAAAGTTCCGCGCTATAATGAAATTTCCTTTTTACGGATCAGTGAAAATAAATTAAATACCTACCTAGTTGATAAAAGACAGTTCTGAAATAAAAATATTATTAATACGTCTTTTTTTATAACACGCTTTTATTATCTTGGTATGTAGGTATCTATGTTTCTATGTATCTACAATATTTTTAGATAAAAATAATTCTTTAAACTGTTACAACAGAGTCACTTACAATTATTGATGAACATACTACGTCGACAGCATAGACTGTTCTGAAATAAATACTCGTTTTTTCATTTTGTTTGGCCATCTCTGAAAAGATAGGTATTTTTCACAATATGAGCCTGTTGCGCTTCGCATAATTTCCTTAACGCTATTCAGACTCAAAGCGAATACACGGCCCGTAAAATCGTGCTGCGAAAACTATTGTTTGCTTATTATTTATTCTAAGAGTTTATTTTTATGAAAATGGGATAAACGAGGCAATGGTTTGATGTCTGCGATGTGATACTGAAAATAGAGACTAGTAGGTTCTGTAAATAGGATAACTACCTACCTTCCGTAGACCTACCTCTTTTTTACCTCAGAAGGAGTTAATGTAAAAAAAAATAAAGTTTAAGAATAAATGTATTTATATATGTCTATATCTGCGGCCCGCCCTGTAACCTAAACGGCTTGATAAATAACGAATGAGGTATCTAAACAAGATCACTTTTGAAGCAGCCAGATGCTGAATATAAATTGAACTACTACCAACTGCACCCTGCCACTTTAAATCCTACAATTTTTTTACTTCATTAAAAATAACTGATTTGGAACTTTGTAATAGTATTTACAGTCAGGACAAACATTCGCAAACACAAGCAAAACACTGCAGAAAAGATTTACAACGCCAGCCCAAGAAGAAGTGACTTATCGTGTCTACATCTGCCTCGTGCCTACATCCTCCTGCAAAGTAATTGCAACCGCATCTTTACGTCTTATGGCCAAAGAAATTTGGATAAGCAGAAAAAGACCCTTGGCAAGACTGGAGTCAGATTTTTCTGGCTTCTTTTCTTAATGGTCACCCATCCACGGACCGGTCTCGGTGCTTGCTTAACTTTGAAGTTTGCGGCTGTTATTATTAACAAAAAATAAGTCATAACACTTAACATGCACAGTCGTCTGGAGCCGAAAGCTATTTATTTATTCATTGAATCGTGAACGGAACGCGTTCAAGTGGAAACGTATGTCATCAACTGTATTGTGAAGCGCTCAATTAGTGATTGAATCAATTTGACTAATTGGTGAGAATTATTGAGAATTTTTTATTTATAGGAATGATTCGAGCTAGACCAGACAGACTACAGTTGAAAAAATCTGTGTTGAGCATTTTCTGGTTCAGAACTTTCATTGCCCTCATACCTACTAATTAAGAGATGTACTACGTCTAATATTCATCGTGTTCTTTTCGCTTGGTGAGCAGATAGGACGAAAAAGATTGCCAGATTATCCACTGCAATAATGAAAATTAAAAATCTCGGTGTTTTAGAAATTCAGTATCGACGCGTCACTATAAACTAGATACGTCTTGCCGATTTTTTTCCAAACAGCATTCTTTTTCAATAATTTCCCTCTTCCACACGCTTACCAAGCCATTTCTCACAAGTCATACTGTCACAAAACGTTACTAAAAACATCTATCAAATGAGAAAGCGTTTACAAATCTAGATCCATCGTTTTAATTCCTCCCCGTATCTGCTTTTACATTCTCACGAATATTTATTGCTGTGGATGCAAAACTCTTGAGTTTAGTGCTTCACTCACCGAAGACAAACGATCCCAGTCCTCCGTATTTTCTTACATGACAAAGACGAAACTTTTCCAAGTCGACGTTTCAGAAATATTTCTGTTGTGTAAACTTTAATCTTAAGACGACTCGACGTCTCGTAGGATGCTCTTTTAATTTTAACTGTGATTACTTTATATGATTGCGATTTGTTTTAAGTAATTCTTAAACGTAAACGTATTTTCGGGGAAAGATTTCTTCATTATTTACTCTCAAAATTCATTGGTTCAAGAAGAGTTAATAATAATCAAATGTCAAATAAGGAAAATAATTTAAGCTTGATCATGATTAAAATTAATGGAAATGAAACTGCCAAATGTTCAAAGAATTCAAGTCAATTCAGTAATAAGACCAAGCATGAAAATTAATACCCAAGGATTACCGATAATTTCATAAACGGTTAGCACTTAATTTCGTAGCAACAATTGCACAAAACATCTTCACCTTCCATAATAACATTTCAAAGCCAATATTTGTAAATTAAACTTAGAAAACAAACGCAAGCCAATTAAAAGGCTGTTGTTGTAATGAAATAATAATCCGGTAATCGAAAGAGGAGTACCCTTTCTTGAAGATATAAGTCTCAATAAGTACAGACGCAAGATATAGTTACAGTCCTTTTATTGCGTACTAGAAGTGCCATTAACGTTGTTTTGATTGTTCCGGCTACAGGGTTTTAGATGGTGTAATGGGATCGTAGTAAAAGGTAATCTAGATAGCTATAGGCTTTGGAGTAAGTACTACTATAAAGTGATGTTTATAGCACGTTTTGTTATGTATTATGTTAACTATAAACCTGTGGATCTTAACAAAGTAATATTCTAGCAGCGTAAGGGAATGCCAATAGTACAAAATGTTAGGGATTAACCACGTGACACTTCGGTTGGTTGAATTTTACTTTATTTAGGCCCTCTGTCCACTTTTAATTGTTGGTAATAATCTTGTGGTCTACTGAGAAATATGAATCAAAATATCTACAAAATTGGCGAAGCTGAAGACAAATTTTTGGATGACGTCGCACATTATTGGCAGGTTCTCTGCCTAAATATATGCCATAGGTAGTATTATATTATGGATCTTCTTAATTCTGTTCAGTATCAAGGAATCGAAAAACTTGAATCACTCCGTGTATGAAACTAATAGCGTCTGTGGGGTACTGGGATAACAAACATTCTTGAAATCGATTGCAAACTTTTTCATTTTGATAATTCCACAGCACAAATTCATTGCGTGTTTTTCGCTGTCGAGTAGATAATAAACATTATGTAGCAATGGATCCTTTTGATTATGATAGAAACTGTGATTTAGTTTATTACAATATTAGCTGCTGATCTCGTAAAGTAAATCGCTAAGTAGCGCAGTAAAACGTGAGTCACATCCAGACATTCAATACATCCGTGTTCCTTGATTAACTCGAGGCGTCGAGAAAGTCCTTAACAAATGCTTTATGTGTACTGCCACGGCCCAGCGAGTGAGAAACAAGCGATATAATGTTTAATAGATCTTAATTGGCAGTTGACACACGGTACGGTTGTCATGGTGGTTTTAAATTAATTCGTGTGGGATCCGTGTTCAGTTACTGGTTTAGATGGGGAGTGGTTTGTAGCCTATTCGACTTTGTCTACTTGAAGGTGTAATTGTTTGATTGGGTACTGTGATTATGGTTTCTAAGCTAAGACAAATATTGGTTGCCGAGAGTACAAAGAGATTGGAAGGGTTGGTAGCAAACACAAGGGACTTTGCCTTCTTTTTGAGTCGATGGGAAACTCTTTATAAATTTTGGGCCCAAAAGGTACTATTGGCCTGAAAGTGATTAAAAGAAAAACTGCAGCCTAATTGCGTAAGTGAATTCGGCAAGGCAAAGGGTTTGACCCCATGAAAGAGTATGTCATAAAAGCGTCCAGTAAATTTTGGCAATACATTATTATTTAAAAAGAATTTGCCATACTCTGTCATGAGGTCAAACCCTTAACCTTGCCGAATTCACATAAGCAAAAGAAAAAGGCTGCTGACCAGCCTACTCCGTTTTTTAGGTTTTAGCGATGATCGTTCATAAAATATGTGGTGAAAAGTGCTGAAAAAAGATGAAGAAATGCATTTATAATATGTGGGTACTTAATAATTCTTGAAAGCTATTTTCAAACTATTTCATTACTTATATCTAAAAGTGATACAAAACATAAAAGAATTATCTAGAAAAGAGGTATGGATTTTATAACAATGAAACAGTTTTACCTGTTATAAGGTACCTTGGGTCTGTGATGTTTCTAAATATCTAGCTCCGACCCGTGTACCCATTCTGCCGATATCAACAGAGCAACTAGTCGATATATTCATATGGATAGGTACATTTTAATTGATGTCAGTGGGTTTGCGGTTGTTTTATATTGCATGAATGATAAATTAGAATTTGTGGCCTTTGTTATTCCGTTCATATTTACATCGAGCTGAGGTACACACATAACCCATAAAATGGGACATTTGGGTATCGTTTAAAGTTATATTATGTTAGTCTATGTTTTGAAACAACTACTTATTTATTATGATTTAAGTGAAGATAGAAAAATGGATGTTTGACACGAAAATTCGAAACATTCAACTACCTTCCCCTTTGGGAAGGTAGTTGAATGTTTCGCTGTTTTAAAAAGAGCTTGACGATTATATTCGTTTTTGCCGTCTTCAGAAATTGATGAAATCCTCAAGGATACCTTTTGTCTGAGAGGAACAAACGATTAATTAGTGGCTTCAAATTTTTAAACCCACATGGTGTTCATAAACAAAATTTGGCAATACGGATTTTAAAACCACGAAATATTGACTTAGTCTATTTTACGTAGAAGAAGGCAATGAAATATATTTGTTTTGTATTTATTTGCAATAAGCCTTGGTAAACACTGACCACAAACCCCCAAACAAAACTGCGGACTGTAACTATTTGAGATATTCAATAAAAACTACATGTGGTGGCTGTTATATGTTGCAAATTGTCTCTTCTGGTCATGAATATGATGCAACATATACATAACAGTCAGGCTTAAATTATAATTTTAATATCATAGTGTGTCATAGACATTACAATTTTTCAAACATTTACAAGTTTCTGTAAAAAATCCTAAGATTTAACGTGTGATTAAATTTCGGGCTTTTATCAGTATGTCTTGGTAAATCGTAGGATTAACCGTACTTCGGACTTTTAAATTAACATCCATATTGTTTGATTATGTAGTATTAGCGACACTCTTTACTTTTTGATTATTTAGCGATACGGCGGCTGTGAAAGTTTTGTATAATGCACTGGTACGGAGTTACCTGGAAACAAGTGCTATTATTTGGAATCCTCGCCTTAAGTTTACCCCTATGACGCGAATCATACGTTTGATAAATGCTGTAACGTTATCGGAAGATATATTTTGCCAAAACCTGCCGAGATTCGTCAAAGTAGCGCAAATCCTAATTGAAAAAGGTCTGACCATTTAAATAAAGATTAATGTATGGGAATGTCTTATTGTAACAATTGATGTATTGTATTTTAATGTTTTATATGTATGTTATAACATCGTCTTGGATGTTTCTGTAAAGGTGTTATTATAATTAATGTATTAAATAAATAAAATATTTATTTTACTGGATGTATTTGTGCTCGGTATGTACCAATTGTGACTTGAATAATACACTGACTTCTTGAAAATAATTGTTATAATTACTTTGCGAGTCTATCTATCTCTGACAGTATTTAGATTTAGGATACGGATAACGTTAAATTAACAAGTAAATAGATTTCATATTATTATAGAATCCAAAAACACTTGTATGCATTGTTTGTTCTGAAAATGACTAATGTATCGACCCTATTTTGCTGTTGCTGCAACGCAAATTATATGAATCATCTCCCGAACATTTGTCGAAGAGAAAATAGCAGAGAACTGTTAATTTTGCCATGCAAGTTTTGTTCACTTCAAGAGTACAACATGCTTAGTGGTCATCTAGTAAGCACTTCTTCTTAATGCATTAATCTACTACCGAATGTAGGTACAATCAATCCACAATAGACAGCTACCAACAAGTAATAAAATAACTTCACGAAAATATTACTCTAGTAACCCCAAGAACCAACACCGTATTTAAAGTGATATTCTATTTCCTTTTAGCATTGATTGATACTGACAATCTTAATTGGTACCCGTTGTGTAAAATATGAACACCCACAAAGATATAGAGAGTAAATTTAAAGACAAAGGGTAGCTTCACCTAGCCATTTGTTATTTATTGTCAATTTGTGTCCCAGCCTGCGACCGTTCGTTAGTGGCCGTCCGGTAATAAACTTATTAAAAATGCTGGCGCTCACACCGTTGTGTAACATCAAATTTGCACCACGACGGTATAGTCAGGAATATATTCAGGTCAAAAACACAAAGTTACAACACTACATATACTATACTGTGTCAAAACACGATGAGGCGAAGTTGTCAAAACACGTTTGGATTTTCTGGTTGAAAATTTTTCATCATCACCAGCGTACAGCAGTCCACTGCTGGACATTGGCCTTTCCAATCGTAAGAAATTGTCTCGATTTTCGGCAGCTCTTATCCAGCTGCCAACAGTCACCCTGCAAGAAATACCCCTAATTCTAAATTCTTTATTGTACACCAAAAACAACATTACATACAGTGTGATAATAAAGTACATGTACAAAGGTGAGCTTAACTCAATGTTGAGTTCTCTTACAGCAAACCCTAGGGTGACAGAGAAAGATGACATTATAGAGGGCAGGATCCTGTGTATAATTTAAAAAAAACTTATGACGAATTAAATTAAATATACTTACATAAATACATATTTTTATATACATATAATATTATGTCATTGCGCAAGGAAATGCTCTTTGATCTTCCCCTTGAAGTATTCCAGAGAAAGGCTGTGTGTTCAATTTACGTGTTCAGTTTTCAATAGATGCTTACATTTCATAGGGCGTCTCTGCCAGCAGCAGCGAGGGCTATGCTGGTAGAGACAGAAAACTGGAGGGAGATGGCCTCCTTTTGTCAGACTGTGATGGTCCAGAAGGAGGCCGCCCAGTGCCCGCTGGCACAGGCTGGTCATGTGCTGCCGTGCAAGCCTTGCTGGCTCAGGGGAGACGCCTCGCTGTCTTACCAGGGATGTGCCCTAACAGGCGATGCACAGCGAGGTTCCAGGGTGGTCTCTAAGAGGTAATGGGGCCATGTGCTGGTGGTGATCACTGGGGTGGTTTTAGTGTGGGATTTATACCCACTAGACCATAGGTTCTATTTCTCCAAAAGTCCAGGCGCCTTTTAAAAGTTTTCACCGAAAACAAAAAAAAAAAAAATGGCGTATCTATTCTGAGTTGCCAATCACACTCAGTACTTGAGTAGGTACCTTAGGTGAACCCGAGCCAAACCTAGCACTATTCTATATTAAAACCTCAGTATTAACCTATACTTGGAACAACATCGATTTATGGCGATGTGCAACAAACTAGATCAGTTTTGGAACAGTCTCAACTTTACTTGTCGAGCTGATTGGTCCCTCATACAGACAACTAGTTACTAGTTGATATACTTGTGACTAGTTCTCGGTGTGAAAGCCTCCTTAAAAAGTTTTAGAGGACAGGCTGGCGGCAATTTGTGAAATTGACGGCTGTGTGCTTTGCTAGCTAAAACAAAAAGGTTTTAACAAAAGAATGACTGAGTTGTCTGATTTTATTGCAGTGAATAAGGCTTTAGGTACGCTAGATAAACTTGCCCAAAGTACCTAAACCTAGTAGTACCTTTGTTCGTATTTTTTTTTAAACATAAATAAGTGCCAACTGCGACAATTACTTGACCTAACTTTGTAAGGATTTTCGTTCGCCTGTCAGTTTGATCAGAGCAATAGGTATGTTGTAATGTATTTTGCAATCCGCAAAAGGCAGTGTGCTTTTAGCTACTTCTTGCAACCATAGTTTAAATAAAGAAAATAAAACATTATTCCTTGTAGCGCATCCGCCCCAATCGTTTTGCAATGAAGCCTTTATTAATTTCACATACTGGCCGGTTAATGTTTTTTTTCTTTTTTACAACGCCATAGCCTGTATTCGCCGAAGGTTTATCCAGAGGTGCATCTAAACATTTTACCACCATTACGTCAGTTATCTTTTTTAAGTCCCATGTAAAAGGGGGTGACCATATTGCCATCAATCAATCACAAGTCTAGTCTCCGAACTCCTACTGAGAAATTCTAGATGGAAAACCCAAGAACACTTTGACCGTCCCAGGAATCAAACTTAGGATTCATACTCAGCAGTACCGCCTTTTTTCTTCTTTTTCGAGTTCTTTATTCTGAATAAAGAAAACTCGATTACTAATAGCAAAATTAGCAGCTAATTATTATTACTAAACCATTTATTTAAGGCGACAGGGCCCATATAAAATAAATTAAACCTAATCATACGTAATCATGGTGTTAGTAACAAAAAAAACTTATATCTATTTTAGTAATATAATAACAACAGACACAATTATCATTGCTTCAGTATTCCCGCTGAATAACTAGAGCAACGATTCCAATGGACACAGTCCAGTCTGTCAGCAATCATGCCCAGACTGCCAGACTTTTACGCATCAATGAATAAAAGCAATCGACGCGCAAAGATCACAAGCGAGGCAGCCCCATCAGCAGTCTGAAAACATTATTATACTGAATGCAAAGGGCGCTTTACAATTTTTACGTAAAATTGATCCACAAGCTACAAGCGTAAAACGAGGTACAGAAGGCCCTAAATAGAGTATTCTTAAACCCCGAAGAAGCACGTGAAAACCTCCCGTGAATAATATTCGCTCTGGCCGAAAGCGCCGTCCACTCTCTCTCAATTATGAGTTAACATTTTTTATTTCGCTAGTTACATAACTGTCTAAATGCCATCCACTTTGTGTACACCTACGTTACTGTGTGTTTATGAATTATTTGTTTTAACCCAACTTGTGCGGAAAATTATAACGTCTACGTCCAATAAATGGGGCTATCTGACTGTCGGAGCAATTTATTCGTAACTACAGTTATAACAATAAAAAGTTTTCCGTGGTTTATTTTCGCATTATTTTTGCGGTAGCTCTTGTGTTTGAGTTGGTAGTTTTGTTTATAAAATAGGGAGTATTATTTCAATCCTGTTTGTTGAATACTGAACACCCTCTAAAAACTCAAGATTTATCTGAACACACTAGAAAAATAAATGTCTGTTATAAAGTTGGAAGAAATTCAACTGTATTTTAGAGTCTGAGTAGAGTATTATTTTCGGTTTTATTAGACTAAACACAAAACGATAGGAAACTATGACGTTACCTACATCAATGTATTAATTGAACTTTGGGCACAAAATTACATTCTATCCGTGACATTTTTCATATAATTTTTTCCAGAGAGATTGTATTACCTAGAGGGAACATATTGAAGACGCAATTTTAAATATTGGTATTCACTTTCGCACAAACAGATAACATCATCAGTAAATAGAGATAGATATACTTTTGTCTATGCCATCTTTTGTCTGGCGGCCGAGTATGCTAGAGATACTTATCTATATACAAATATCAGTACTATATCTGTGCCACTATCATATCGATATTATCGAGTTTAGTTTTGGAGCGATCCACACATTTGGTCAAATGTCTGTAAGAACCGTCCCTGACTGCGGCTAATTTTTCCACGTTTTTTTAGGGATTCTTTATAATTACTTAAAGATAGAATGTGTACTCGTACAATTCCACTCTTTCGTAACTTTTCTGCGCATTATACGCGTTGTTCAATAATGTTTATTCATACCTGGCGCAAAAACTAGGTACATCATGTGATCAAAATGACAGTTTTTGGTACACTCGTACGACTGTACCAACAGGTACTGATCAATATATAATAATGTAGTATGCTAGTTCTTGTGCAAGACTGAAAAGAAAGTTTACAGACGAGTATGTACGTAAAAGTAATAAAATAAATAATAACAAAATGGTTTAAATATAATAATTTAATTTTAAAAAGTAAAATTGTGATTCATCAATCTGTATTCATAGATGGGCCAAGGGATAGAGATAGCATGATTCATTAAAATGCAGTGAAAACAACCGAGAATATGGTGAAGGTGTCCATTTAGCTCGTTTTATATTCTTGATCCACTTATTTCTTAAATAAGTACTCTTAGGAAGCCTGTGCACAATCAATATTAGATTAGTAATAACAAATAGAAAAAAAAACTATATAAAATAAATTAAAGTAAGTAAATTAAAAATACAGTATCAATAAATCTTTCTTGTGACTTTTGTCACATCTCTAACATCAGAACGTAAGTACGTAAAATGTCATAGCTCTATCAGCGAACGCATAAAAGTTAATTATTTCACTAAATAGAATGTTTTAAATAATACTATACGTTCTCGACGTATTTAGAACTAAGATGCCTTTATTCAGGGCCTATGAAATGTATTCCCTGCACAATAATGTTAGTATGCCAATCGATAACTCACCTGTGGAAAGATATTCTTTGAATATGTTCTGTTATTGCGCTCATTCTACTCTTGCAACCGATACCCACACACGACATGGTTAATGCAGATAATTAAACAACAAAAAAATTCCTGATATAAACGAAACAAAGGCGTGAAAACAGCGAACAACTTTAATTAGAGCTGCTAACCGATGGGTTACAACAGTGACTGAAAAGTTATGTCTTTGACTTTCAGGATGGTTCATAGAGTTTTTCTATATGCAAGAACGAAAGATTGACAGTTTCTTTTTCGTCGTAAATACGTTCCCTCTAGGTAAAACATTCTCTCTGATTTTTCCATTTTTGTGACATTTTGTTCAAGCATGTCAATCCAAAACATTTTCGGCATTTGACAACCGTTATATTATTTAGACTATAATAAAACACTAACACCATATATAAATATCACCCCTATTATGCTTGACAGGGCACCCGCATAGAATCATTATGTATTTGACAATATTTTCATTCGTTTTGCTATAACTTGAACCGTCTCGACAAACATCCTCGTTGTTTAAACGAAGAGTTCCTATTTACAATTGTTTCCTAGAACGTTTGCAAGAGATTAAACTTAAGTTGGGTAATATTTTTCAGACGCTTGAACTGAAAACTTCTCCTTTGTCGAAGAGGGGTGTTCGTATATGTACCTATCTATCTACTTTTATTATGTAGATATTGTTAAGTCGCCTTGCTTTCGGTACATGCTCGTGTATAAATATATTTCATAGGGGTCGTAAAATATTTATGATCGTCGGCTCTACATGTTTTGATAAAATCTATGGAGACTGTGTTATGTAATGCACGAATATGACACACATAATATTGGTTTAATCGTGGACACTCACATCATACTTATATATACATACCTGGGTACACAGCCTACTGCTATAAAAAGTATAAGGTAGACATTTTGCAGGTATGCTGGCAGAAACTGTAAAAATAAGCACCTATTTGTCTGTTCCATGTTCTTGTCTGTTTATTATAATACTTGTATATTTATTATTAATTGTTATTCTCCTCTGCATCGTCTTTACTATTATTTCTTTTACCTCTTCCCGCAAAGCCACCAAAAATACTCGTACATATAAACAATATATTTTTTCTATAAATCCGGCCAGCGGTCAAATCAGGCACATTAATCAGGAGTTGCCCGGCGTATCGGAGCATCCTGGGCAATACCAAGTAGCTCTGTGATTTATTGGCCTGGCAGAAATCGTCTGCCACCTGTCTGCCCAATACTTGGCAACGAAACTTTCTGCTATGGGTGTGGTTTTGGGATGCATAGGTAGTTTATAGTGTGGGAGTTTAGAAATATTTTTTGTATTGTGTTGTGTGTATGCTATTTTATTTAAATTTAAGTGCTGCTGCAAGCGGGAAAGTCAAATAAGTTATACCTTACGAATAAACCTTTTTATAAGCTTTTATTTAACTTGCAATGTATAGTGTGTTCGGGTTAAATCTTGCAACTGAATTTTAAAGCAGTTATCCTTCAACGATTAAGATGACATTTTGCGTGCACGTTTAGTTTGGATGACAATGCATGGTTAGCTAAGTGATGTCATTCTTAATCCAATATGGCGGACGGCCCAAGATGGCGGACTAGTTATTTTTTGTGCACTGCCATGATATGGGTTTCTAGTGAAAGGGTTTGCTGAGAAAATACGAAACGGCTTCTTTTAAAAAAAAGATTTTTTAATGAATAATTTTATTGACACAGTACAAGAACTTATGAAAACATCTGACGCCTAGCGAATATCAGAAATTTTGTAAAGGAGAACACTGTGATCATATCTCTCGTAGAAACTATTTGATTTTCTAGCTTTACTCTTCAGTATGTGAGCACACACTGAAGAGTAAGATAAAACAAAATGGGGGAGAAAAGGCATCAAGAAATTCGGGGAATTTACTACGTGTGAGGTAATGAACGGATTTTCTTTGAGAAAACTACGAACAGTAAAACTTTGATATTAGTTTTTGTTATTTCACAGTTGAACGATTGCTGAAAGAAGGGGAGTACTCAAATGTTTGAAGGGGCAACTTTAAAATAACTATTTTAAAGTCACTTTGCCTGATTGATTCAAGTTGTAAACTGAGGGCTAAGTTGCAGGTTCTACGAGTATTTACTCGGGTTTATCGATGTAAGTTCTTTGAAAAGACAGTCAAACGATAAATTTGCTTTTTAGTTTTTCATTGACATGGGCGCAGTTTATGACGGCTGATAAGGCATATTATTTTTTTTAAACACTGCCACGCAATCAGTGATTTTTTTCTAAAACACCATAGACCTTTTATATAACTTTCTAACCATTATGATTAGTGAAACAATGATTAGCAGATTCCTAATTCAAAATAATTGACTTTTTCGAATTTGAATTTAGAATCAATCAGTGTTCAACCTAATATACGGTTAACATTTTTTTATATAAGATGCCTCATCACAAACCGGGTATTGTACCACGAGTAAGTTCTCATACCTAATACCCGAGTACCAGAACCGCATTTCATTATTGCTAACAACAGGATCGCGTTAACTCCAGACAGTCGTGCTATTAATTAAATATGTTTGCCGTTTGATTGACTCTATTTGCTACAGACTTAATTAACATTCTCGTACTCAACATTACATAACGGTGTTTAGTTCCAAGCCGTTTGTCTTGACTGAATTGTTTCGAGATTACCTTATTTAATATCACCTATCTGTTTTTTAGGTGAAAGGCAGTCGAGGAGATTTAAGGCGTTTCCGTGGTCAGATGGCACAAAGAGTAAACTTCCTGTCCTTTGCCCATGTTAATAGGGGTCAGTACAAAACATTTTCTTCTTCTATTCTCTCTTGACTCAAAAACGTGAACATTTCTTGCATGTAGAAAATCTGCATATAGGATATCATCATCATCATCAACAGCCTTGTTAATGTTCCCACAGCTGGGACACAAGCCTCCTCTCTAAAGGAATGGGCCGTAATCCACCACGCGGGCCTAATGCGGGTTGGTGGATACATGTACCATACGATTCCGAAAAGAGAGGTTTAAGGGTTATACTCATAAAAGAGAAAGGCTGGAAATGAAAATAAATTTTGCACGAGTCTCATTATAAAATAAAAACGTTAAGCATGGAAACACTTGACCGTGTATAGTAAGTATAGTGCATAATTCGACTTTTAAAATGTTAAAGGCGTGAAATCTCCAATAGACTGGAGTGTGAAAATAAGAAAGATCTTATCTTCTTAAGATCTTATTAAGATCTGTCGTGATTGCCCAGTGGCTAAGATCTCGCTTTTCGTGCTTGAAGTCGTGGGTTCGAATCCGGGCAAGTACCAATGTGACTTTTTCAAACTCATATGTACTTACCTAGTTTATCTTGGACATTGCTGACAATGGTGAAGGAAAACATCGTGAGGAAACCTAAGCTTATAGTGAGTTTATTATAAGATTGTGCTCCATTGGTGTAATTGCTGCAAGGCGTTCCAGTGCGAGGATAAACTAATAAATAAATAAATTATAATGATCATAAAATAAATAAAGATAACTTCAACTCCGAAGGCTGAAGTTTCCTCAACGAGTCATGCGTTTACTATCTTCATTATAGACACTTCTTACAAACGGATAAAGCTACTTCTAGCTATTCAAGCGTTCTAACTTTGTTTTAACCTACTTTGCTGAAGGAAAGTAATAAAATAAATGAAGAGAGCGAGTTACAGCTACTGCAGCACATCGGCTTGTATTTAGAGTTTAGCAAAGAGATTTAATAACAAAAACTACATGTATTTAAAAATTTCTTCATCATCATTTCAGCCGAAAGACGTCTACTGCTGGACATAGGCCTACACTGAGTATCGACAGATTTCCAAAGCCTTAACCACGTCATCGGTCCATCTAGAGGGAGGGTGAGGGTATCTTCCGGTACGCGGTCGCTACTCCAGAACTTTTCGGCCCAATTCGTTCTACGTGAAATGTGACCTCCGCACTGCAAGGTAATCCTGGTTCATCAATAATTCTTGCTTGTTGATAACTGCTTTAATTATCTTATTGCTCTTTTATCATATTATTTCGACTCGGAGTAACACGTTTTCTTCTTATATTCTCGCCTATGAACTGTCACATACACCACATACAATACATCTACTGTTTTATTGGCCTCCATTTATCGTCATTTATATCTCTTGAAGTCACATTCGTTTCATTCTTTCACATCGTTTACCCATAGTATATTCTCTTCTATTTTTTCTGTTCCTGACACTACTTACAACTTCCGTCTATACTATTTGTTAATCGAATCCTGTTTGCCAATTAAAAACAAGTCAAATCTATCACTTATCCATAAAATCTGGCAGTCGTTGCTATGAACATTACCCTCTTTATTTTCAGTTCCAAAAAATAACTAGTAAAAGTATTGCTATATCACTACTCTTGAAAATTCTGTGATGACTGCAATATATTTTCAGTGGAGCATAATATTAAGGCAGACTGCTTTCCAAACTCTAATTACGCCTAGGCTATATTAAAGAACGTAGGTAGTATTCCGAAAGTTATTAGAGTACCAGCCAATATTGATCGAGGTTTAATAGTAATCGAGGTTTACACTGTCTTAAAATATTTACGTACCATTAACATTTTAGATTGTCAAAGTTCTTACTTAAACTAAATGTTAGGCTAACACAAAGGTGGTTGGAGTTCGACGTTTTCTTTGCTCTACTAATCTAAAATTCTACGTAGAATGAAAAGTGTTATTAATGTTATTTTAACATACCTACGCATGAAAATTGTAAGGGTATTTTCACGTATGTTTATGCACATATCTCGTAGAATGGTTCAGTTCTTACGGAAAATTTTCTTTGGGAAATTACAACCACAAAACAGGACCGCCAAGTGTGGTGACGTTTGGGGGAGGCCTATGTACAACAGTGGACGTCTTTTGGTTGTAATGATGATAATGACAGATGAAAATACCATGATACGACCATAGTCTGTTTTTTTGACATCGATGTACAGTATTGAAATTACCGCCGCGTTCAATCGGTGAATATTACACATTTATTTCTAGAAATAATGAGGCTGCTTTGATGTTCTTTAACAATATTGAAGAAAATAAAATGAAATTGCAGCTTTTATTATATTAAAAGAAAAAAATATTGTAGTTTTCTCACAGTCAAAGAAAAAATGTAATTTTATTGTAGTAGGTAGATAGCGTCACGAAGTGTGCGACGCTGCTAATCAAAGAACTTTCCACTAACGCCAATTAAGATCCCACACTAACAAACTACTCATTCATACCAAAAAATAAGTAGGTACATACAACGGTGTCTGGAACGCAATAATTAATGACTGCTAGCCTGTTACTAATTGAGTGGATTCAGTGAGAAGACGCGACGGCGACGATTTAAAAATACATTTTCTTAGCAAGTTTGTTCCGAGTCGCCGGTCGGGGATATCGGTCTACTAGTTCCTACATTGTTATTTCTTTATGATTGTTTCTAAGTGGCGGGACCGTGAGTTGGGTTTTTATTTTGAAGTAATGCAGTTGGAATTGAAGGAGACTAACGGTAGAAACAAACTTTATTGGGTATGTTTTCAAAATCATAAAATCATGTTTCCACTGTTAAAAAGGACCTTACAGATTATTTAAAAGTTATCAGTGTTACAATTGCTTTAATTATTTATGATTTATAATAAATTAAGTAAAAGCAGTGGTAACAGCCCTGACTTACGTTTCCTAGGTCGTGAGTTAGAACTCAGGCAGGAGCTTTATTATTTGTAAATTCATCACCACTGCTCTTAAAACGGTCAAGGAAAACATCGTGAGGAAACCGGCATGTCCTAGAACCAAAAATTCGAAGACGTGTGACATCTACCAACCTGCACTGGGCCCGCGTGGTGGTTTTAGACCCATTATCTCTCTCACAGAGAGGAGGCCTGTATACCAGCAGTGGGAACGTAGTTCAAAGGCTGATGGTGATGATTTGTCGACTTAACCCTTATTTTTAACCGACTTCGCAAAAAGGAGGAGGTTATCAATTCGACTGTATTTTTTTTTTTATGTTTGTTACCTCAGAACTTTTTATTGGGTGAACCGATTTTGATGATTCTTTTTTTGATTGAAAGCTGGTCTTGTTCTTGTTGTTCTTGTCATGTAGTCCCATTTAATTTTCATCAAGATCTGATGAAGAACTTCGGAGAAATACATCAGAACTCTTCAATAAATGACGGTAAAACACTCGGGATAGATGCAATCGCATGTCTGTTTATTGTTTACACCATTTCATAACATAACATCACACTGGTACGCTCTAAAGGGATACGCAGGTGTGAACAGTTCACCCTGGTATACTCTCTTTGCATCGGTTTTGTTTAAGTTTCATGTTATTGGGTTCATCTATTCTGGCTTCTCTTTGGGCACTATACGCGTAGGTACCTAGCCTATAGAACTGGTACATTATGTACCACAACTAAAAAGTAAAAAATAAAAAACTTTTATACAAAAATTACAACTGACTTCCAAACAAAAACACTACAAAGTAAAAAATAACTCCAATTTCGGCAGTCTGTGTCAAAAAACGAAGAAACGTAAACAGGGACACCGACTTCCGAAATTGAAGTTATTTTTTACTTTGTAGTGTTTTTGTTAATTATTCGATACCTTTTAGTTGTCTTGACAAACAAGCTTTCAGAAATATTTAGAACCCACCCAGATTCAGTCTTTAATTGTTAACAACATACCTAAAAAGTAAACTCTGAATTTATTCAGACAATTTTTCACAGGCATGTGTCCCAGCAGCGGGAACATTATAAGACTGATGATGATTGAAAATTGATGGATAATTTATAGAAGGTTTAGCTACTGCTACCTTTTTTCGGGAAATCATATTAATTAGTTACCTCTTTCCATTAAAAAAGCAGTGCCTGCGGTATTGTGTTGCTGGCAATCACATGTCTGATACTTGTACAACTATCAACTTAACTTCACTTTATTTAACTTTGTAATTAATAACTTGTATTAATTAAGAACGTAGCACGGTTTTGTCTTTCCTTCTCAGTCTCAATGTATGCGCAATGCAGGTATCCATGCTGCTTTTCTTAACGTTAAATTCGCGCCTCGATATCGGATCGAAAACAAAAGAGCATCGTTTTCTCGAATGCTTGTATCCGTGTTAGTAATGATAGGATAAAAACTGTTTTTCTTAACCAACAATGAAGCTGTAAATGTCGTACAGTGGCGTACCATTCACACTGTATTCACTAAATTATGAATAACATTGTAATGTTTTGTAAATTAGTTAAAAAATACTTTTTACACGTCGATCTTTTTTGTAATTTTATAAAACTCAGCCGTCAAAATCTCGTTCAAAACCCATATAATTTCTGTAATTGACATAAATTATAGTTTTGAGAACTATGTAGGTTAATATTTGAGGTGGTATTTTGATTTTGAATTTGACTGAACAGAAGTTTTTAGACAATAAAAAATCCAACCAGAGTAGTGGCTATTTCACTATTCATCCCTGAAAACTATTACAGCTTTCTACAAGAAAATCCATCACGTGTGCGTGTATTCATAAGCCGAGCTCCACAATGATCGTATAACAATAAGGTGTCCTCAGTTTTCACAACACCACAATGGAGACTGGAAGCATATAAAGTCGCCTTGTTCCGCACTAATTAATCTGCTTATTCAGGCCCCGTTGAGGGAAAAATTAACTTCCCTTGAAAGAGACAATTGTGTTCTGTAGTGTTTTTTTTTATAATTGAATAGCGTGTCAAAAGGAATGTGAAATCTGTTAGTGAAAATACTCTTTGGTTCTCATAATAATAAGGCTTCCTTTGTTTTTGTTGCACAGATATTTCTGAATTTTTTATTCAACGGCTACACGGCTCGATCTTCAAGGTTTCCGAAGTCGGTCGGTGGATGGGTGACTATCTTTACATATCAAGCTTCCTCCTTGCCTCGGAAAGCACGCTATGCCGTCTGTTCCGGTTGTCTTTTAAAGATTTTTGACAGTCGTTACGGGTAGGTAGAAGCCTGAAATCTGACACTAGTAGACACCAGCCTGGGGGGAACGTGTTACCCAGTTACTGGGTTGTGGAAGTCAGATAGGCAGTTGCCCCATATAAAATACTGGTACTCAGCTGAATGCAGTTAGACTGGAAGCTGATCCCAACATGGTTGGAAAAAGACTATGCAGATTGTTTTATGTCAATTATGAGTTGAGAAGTTTTCTTCAAAAGGGCTTGGAATGGCGGTGTAAGTGTCTGAATCTTTATCGCTTTAATTACAATCGTTTCAGTTTTTCCAGAAGTTAGGCAGTTAATTAGACTTTTCACATTGAAATTATTTTCTATTAGCATTTCGTAAGGTAGGTATAATTATATTTTTCTAGAACACCGGGCATCGACCATACCATTATTTTTTAAACTAAAACAATTTATAAGAAACGATAGCACCCAGGTAAGTAAGAAAAATATTTTAAAAACTCTTTCGAAAATAGTTTCATTCTTGCACAAGGTAAAACGCAATTTGCATGCATAGATAGCGTCCGTTGCAGTTATGAAATATATCCCTGCATCTACAAGTTGGTTGGCTAACACGAACGAATTCCGCCCGTTGCTGGATTAACTAATATTGCGATAGAACTTCTCTGTACCAGAGAAGTAATGGATGTAATTCTGTAGACGATGATCCGATACGGCCAGAGGAAGTGTATCAAGTTGCTACTTATAATTCGTTTCGTAGCGACATGGATGAAATAAAACTGGGTCCCTTGTGGAATATTTTGTGGGATATTTCCTTTTCACTGTAAGAGCTTTATAAATATATCAGATTGTGACTTTTGTTCGATTGGAGTAAACACTCAATGGTGAAGACACTCATTTAGTGGATTTGTCTTGGATGAGCGACCATTATATTTGCAACATGTTTTTTTTTGGAAAATTTCAAAAGTTTTCTATAAAAAATTCCTAGTACATAAGTTTTATTAGAAATATGACTACAGCGCGGATTTACACAATACTCAAGGGCCTTTTTTGGCCTCTCCATTTTGATTTTAGATCTGAACTGAATTTGAACAAGAAAAAAGTTTCATGCAAAAATAAGACGAAATATTAAGTTGACAAACAGTTACGACTATAAGCTAAGACGTGTCGTTTGCCCCTCGTTCTCAGTACTTTGCCTGTGTTACTAAGATAATGCCGCGCGTACAAGTTAGTGCAAACTAAAGCAAGCAAGTTACGGCGCGCACAGCCCCAACAGTTGTTGGAAACTTTAATTTTGGAACGTACGAGAATATTGTTTTAATAAGAATAGGATGCTTGTAATGGCAGCGTTATAGTTTTGAAATTAGAACGGTTCTGAGTGAAAGTTTTGGCTTGCATGTGTTGTTTGTTAAAGTTCTTTCTGCAACTGGTAAGCGTGACTGCCATTAGAACACGGTCAAAGTATCTGTGCACTTCGACTCCACTCCCGCGACGTGACAGCGCCAGATGCAGAGTTATTTTGACAAAGTTGAAGTGTGCGTAGAAGTAGGATCAAATCTTATTTGATTGAGAAGCAACTTTTCTATGTTTTAGCACAGATTACTTAATAGTTACTACGTAACATATATTTCACTCAGTAGAAAATTTCCAATACCTATTACGATAATTACCTACTCCCTCGCGTCAACAACCACTGTATGCTAAAATGCGCCTAAATGCTCAAGGGTACAGCAGTGATTGCTTCGCACCGCGCGATTCCACAGTAATCACAGGGCTGCCTCTTCGATAAAATTAAATTAACATAACTTTTTATCTATGTTATTGAGAACTGTGAATATGTTCTGACTTTTATGTGGCAGTTAAAAATTTTATCATTTATAAAATATTTAAGCAACTAAAAAAAAAGGAGGTGATCAGACATACAGGCCAAACTGAGAAGTTTGACTTGTATGGTTTGTAGGTATGTATGTTTGTGCGCGATAATCTCGCGTTTGGCTAAACCGATATCGATGCGGTTTTCAGAAAAGGATTTGTTACATTTAGGAGAACGTTTTAAAATAATTATAATACTTCTTAGTTTGATGATGATCTTCGGAGATGTTCACTAGAAATGAAAAAAAAGACTTAAAAAAAGAGAACCGACTTCAAATAAAGCACTAAGCCGTAAGAAATAATTTTTTTTTTTTTGTAAGTGCTAACAGCTGGTAATTACGAATCGAAAAAGCACCGACATCAAAGAAGAAATTATTTCTTACGGTTTAGTGTTTTGAAGTCGGTTCTCTTTTTTAAAGTTTGTTTTATTATATTTGTAAGTTTGTTTTGTTTTATATATTGGTGCTGACTGTGGAAGAAACCTAGATAAAACATAATTATAGACATCAGTGTGTAGGTAAAATAAAAAAATCTTTAAAGTTACACGTGTTTTATTTTTATATAATTTTTATAAATTTCTTACCTTTTCTAAATTCTCGATTATTAAATTTTAGTGTAGAAAAAATCCTGAATCTAATAAAAAGTTTTATGAGATATTGTTTTGGAAAACAAGGGCAGGGAGAATTAAAATGTATGTCATTTAAAATTTCATAAAGAGTACTACCCGGTCTTTGTTTCATATTTTTTTCAAAATTTTTAATGAACATAGTCTCAAGTTCTTTTACATAATTATGAAAAGCATCTGTTGGCACATTTAACTTTCCGTAAAAAGACGATGTTTTGTTGAATGCTTTAAAATGGATAAACAATCTATTCATAGATTCATTTAAATCGGGAATGTTCTGTAATTCAACGGCGTGAAATTAATAAATTAAAATTGAACGGCGTGCGCGCGCTTCGCTTGCGAAAACCGCACTGAATTTGATCCGCCGGCGGACCGAGACCGCTCGGCTGGGCGGTAGGCACTTATAGCGCGCAAGTACATGGAGTGACGGAGGCCTGGTTTTAGTAGCCAGTTTCAGAACTCAAGTGTTGATAAGGCGCCTACAATGCAAAAAGGGTGATAAAACATTATAATAAAAGTTTGAACAGGAGGAGTTTCCAAATGCCCGCTTCAGAAACATTTTTTTTTCATTTAGTCTTCATGTACAGAGTAGTGGAGCTTAGGCGGCTTAATGCAACAAGGCATTCTCTACCAGTCAACCCTCGGTTTAAGAATTCAACAAATAGAATACTATAATCAGTATGGTCCATTAACTTTGTCTGAGTTCAGGAAAGAGAATTGGTAAAAGACTCTTACATTATATCTTCTGATCAACCAAAACCACTCTTAATTCCAAATTAAATTCAACCCTCTACTAAAATCTTTGCCAATTAAAACGTAAAATTGAGAAAAACAATTTCCACGTCTGATTGGCAATTACACAACGCAAATGAATGGAGTTCTGTAAACAACACTATTAGCCATTCAAGTGTTAATGTCGAGTCAGTGATGTTTTCTTAACGGAACTGTATTTATTGAAAAATATTGTGATTGGAACTAGGTACTTATGAAATAATAATTTCAGTTGAAATTAATGCCCGTTTTATTAATGCTGGCAACGGAATACTAACTTATAATAGTAGGTTTTGGAAAACGATATTACAATGCTCTAACCTATGACAAGGAAAGAACACTCAAGGCTCGCCAAATAGTTGCGTAGCGTAGAATTTAAAAATCGAACTCACCGATCGAATTCTCAACACAACCAAAAAGCTCCAAGACAAGCAACGCCGATATGTTTGCGAAGTTAAAACAGGACTTAGCGGTTCATACTTACAGGATTCGAAACACAGTGGGTGTCGGCACCAAGGCAGGAAAAGAATCGCTGGCGTAAAGATTTGGACATGATTTTGACGTATTAACCGGAGATGGCAAATACAACGAGCGTTTTAAAACTATGATGGAGACATTATCAACATAATATGGGACAACATAATATGTGAAGCAAAAAAATGGTAAAAGTGGAAGTGCCCACGTAATATAAAGACATTGTTATTCTTGTGTGTTTTTCAATACAGTAAAATAAACATTGTTCTATTTTGTTGCTTAGGCTTACAATAATAATATAGCAAACAAGATAACTACCGTTGTCAAAAATAAACCCCCTCTAGATTTAGGTAAGTTTCTTACTGGTAGATTTACAACATGACTCAGCACTTCAGCAGCCCTTTCCCCTAGTAAGTTTTTACGATCTACATGGGATATTAACTGGCCCATATATTTTACCGTTGTGTTGTTGATCTTTCAGAGAAAAAATATTATTGGCACTGCCTCCATCCACACATACAGGCTCTCATTAGAAATACTTCATAGGATGCCGTCTGAATCTCAGAATCCGAGAGGTTTGTGTCCCAAGAGAGGGAACATTATTGACTCATTATGCTATGCTGTAAAAGTCGCTCAAATGTGGTTTCTCAGTCAATAGTTACTTCTACTTCTCTCTAATAGATCAGAAAAACATTTAGCTGTAAATTAACAAAATTATCTCATTTCTTCACACCCTTACCCAATCAGTTTAAAACAATTTACTTTCGAAGATAAAACAGTATCAAGCAAAATAAAATTTTAACTACCTTCCGTGTGTGGCAGACGGCGCTATTTTCATGGAAAATAATCATACCTGAAAATCTTATCAGACGCTCCGCAATCATGAAAATCGAAACGAATACTAAAATATGCAGCGTCGAACGCATGAAATAAATTGTCGATAATCATACCGTACGCAATATGCAATCGAATGCAGTCGCACGAAAAATATTGGAATCCATCCAAAATAAGTTGATGTAATGAAAGCGACTTTACTGCCTTGCTTCGGGGGGTGGGTATCTAAGACGGTTGCAATTTCCGAACAAAATCTTTGTACGTTTTACGGGCAAGACAATAGATGTTTACTGGCGAACGGTGTTGGCAGACGGCCGAAGCGGCGATGCGAACAACTCATTTTACGCTCCGTGTCGTCTACTCGATCAGCATCCCTATTCCCGATCAATCGACGTGAAACACCGAGGTGTGCAGCTCTGCACTATAAGTAAAATGTATTGTAGCAGTTACAATTCCAATGGCTTTTCCTTAAAACAGAATAAGGATAGAAATGTTTCGTACAAAACATTGATTCTTTTGGACGGACTTTAAATGTGATTCTGTTGTGATAAATGACGATCGTTAGTTGCATTTCTTTGTTCCTTTGTTGTTGCCGTGTTGTTTTTTGTTTTTCTTTGGAATGTGACATTAATTTGTGACGAAATGACAGACAATTCGAAGTTTTTGCTGAAATAGCTACAGATTTTCTTTTTCTAAAAGCTTTGTTTTATAAAGTTATTTTGAGAAATACAGTTATTTCTCAAAATAACTCTAACATTATTAAGAAGATCTTCTGATATGAGTATAAGTAGATACTTATAGCGTAGGTATACTCGAATTCCTCATTTTATCCAGCCCCACATAAAAAAATAATAACAACTAAAAAACACAAGCGAAAAAAAGCCGTGAACCAACAAAAGATTTCTTAAGAAACTGCTGTAAAGAACGCCAAAAGACATTGAAGGCGTTGCAGACGACGGCAAAATCAGATACGATTCATTAGTGTAACGAGCTTTTAATATTTAAGGGTCGGCTTTGATTGGAATGGCTTGAAAGTGTCAGACGCTGCTTGAGGGCCACGGCTTTGAATCCACGACACGTACCTACTTACATTTTCAACGTATGAAAAGTACCACTTGAGTTTTTGACACTTTCTTAAACTTTGATGTGGTATTTCGGTGCAGTTATTGAGGTGCCATAACTGCCATATAATGGCCCAGACAGTTATGTATTTAAATATAGGCAGGGTTAGAATGTGCGTTATACTATAAAAGTATTCGAAGAGCATATAATTATCAAAAAAGATAAGGTAGAGCTAGATAATATGTATGAAAGGTTTCAAGCTATGGAAATAATATATCCTTGTGAGCTGAAATTTGAACTTAAGGCGATATATACACCCCAATGTTAACACCGGCCGTGCAACCGCTCGGAGCCAAAATATCAATATTGAACCTCCTTTTAAACAGTTTTATTTGCAAAATTATTTCACTTATGAAGAAATTCCAGCCATAATTTTTCTGTATAAAAATATTTTTAAACATCCAAGTCGTTTTGGAGGAGGTTCCAAAAGTTGCGAAAAATATCGTGTTGTTAATTTTTTTTTTTAAGCAAAACTATTTATTATACGAAAAAACCATGTTTAAAAAATAATGTACATGAAACAATAATATTTTTTTTTTTCAAACTTTTTAACCTAGCCGTTACTAAGGAATATGCTTTAGAACATTACCGTTTTACGGCACTAAAGCGGATGTAGGCCCTTAATATTATGACTAATCGCTGAAAATATTATAATAAACAGTAATAGCACAAAACTACTATTTGATGCTAGTACTTGTTGGTGGTACAGGAAATTCTCTACCGAAAACTCTTTACTTGTCAAAATCGCTAGAGTTATAACGCTTACGATCTATTTGTAACAAAATATATCTTTCCAAAACATTATCTTCCATTGAACGCATAAAGTCAAAAAACAGCTTATTATTATGTAAAATTGCACCCCCGAGTTATTGAAAGGGTTGATACTCTAGGGAGGTGTCGAATCATTCAAACGAACTCACTAACACTCTCCCCTGGGTTTTCCTGCACCCTGGTGATGTTTGGTGCAAATTATAGACTTGAGCTAGCAATAATTAACCCTCTTATTAATAAACACAGAATAAAAATATTCCAAGTTTAAACCTATGAAAATGTATGTTTATTCCTTCGTTATTCCTGGTATAACTTTATTTTATGTTCATTAATAAGAGGGTTATGTGTGTATGTGTATGATTAAATTATTCTTCTTCTGAGTATGTCGGCGGTGAATATAGTTCATTCAATATTAAATGATATAATATATGGCTCAGCACTCTGCTGCGGTAACACCATTCGCTGACACAGCCATAAAATCCTCACATGTACAGCTGACTGGTCAATGGTCTGATAATGAGGTATTGTAAACTGAAACTGGAACTGTAAACTGAAAGATGGTATTGTAAACACTGAAGCAACAGAAGGTGGGGAATAATTTTGAGAAACAAAAGAAGTTCCTTTTTTTCAAAACTGTACGTTTGAACACATGCTTTTTAAAAATAAACGATGCAGGTCGACATAACTTATCATCATTAGTCCAATTGGGGCTGCTGCAATACTGCGTATGATTCGCCGATAGAGGCGCTAGTGTAGCGTAAGATCTGCGATATGTCAAAATCCACTGTTTGTGTTGTGAGTAGGCGGGCTTTTATCTGCTTCTTTTTTTGTGAATATTTTGCGACACCTCAGATTAGTTATGGCAAATATGAGTTATGGTTCAGTGTTTTAAGGTGTTAAATATGATTTAAATGTAAATATGGTTTTCACGCCCGTAGTAGATACGTAAAACTTTGACAGCTTCACTTCTGGCCCTTAATCAACCTTCCAAGTTTAAACTGACGTTAATTAGTTCATCCTCATTGATTTGGGATCGGTACAACATAATTTCTTCTTCTTTCATACTTCCCTATTATCTTACTTATACATATTTATATTATCTATTATTTAAATACTTACCTACACAAATCAAGGACACCTTTCTTCAACAATATCTATTATATTACAAAAATAATAAAGGTAAGTTTTTCCGAAAAATTTAAATAGAAGAAGGTTGTGTTGATTGTGTGGTTGTGATGGTTGTGGTTTTGTTGTGAATTATGTATTAGTTCATTTTTGTATGTTTAATTTGTGTATTTTATCTGTGGGCCTTAGTTGCCTGAAAATAAATAAATAATAATAATTATGAACCTCTGTTATAATCACTATAATTAGTAATACTCTTGCTATTAACATACTATGGATCTGAAAAGTCCTGACCTTTTATTTAAGGCTCCTAGGTTTTAATTAAGTTTAGCTAGCGTGATGAATGTTTGATTTTAATTAATGACGGTTAGGTGACGATTTTGTACACCGAACGATAAAATCTTTAATTTTCTTTTTATAATTATTTAGGCATTATAGTTTTTATCTAGGTGTCAAATTATTTCAGTCACGTAGCTAATAGTTTAGTAATTCATAATTTTATACTTTCGGGATCATACTTACGTCATCATCATCATCTGCCTAGCCTTTTTCCCAATTATTGTTGGGGTCGGCTTCCAGTCATACCGGATTCAGCTGAGTACCAGTTTTTACATGGAGCGACTGCCTATCTGACCTCCACAACCCAGTAACTGGGTAACATGATACCCCTTGGCTAGACTGGTGTCAGATATCAGGCTTCTGACTACTCGTAACGACTGTCAAAGATCTTCAAATGACAGCCGGGACCAACGGCTTAACGTGCTTGCCGAGGCACGGAGGAAACTCGGTTGAAATGGTCACCCACCCACGGACCGACCTCGTCAAGCATTGCTTAACCTTGAGGATCCCGACCCATGCAGCTGTCATTATTTAATCACGAGCTCCTCGGGATCATACTTACATAATGTTTAATTTAGATAGACGGATGAATTTATTAGCTCTATCTATTACCTACATAAGCTCATTGAAGTTTTTACGTAATCACTGTGCTTTATTTTTGTAATGGCAGTTTATACATTTCACAGACACACCTATTATATTTTTTTCATGATGTATCTAAATACCTAATGTCTGTATGTGTTGTTAATCTAATGCTTTTATCAGCTTCCAGAACACAATTGGACTTGCAAAAACTGTAACTAATTTTTATCTCGCACACCACAATCTAAAATTACCTAAATTAGTGCTTTGTTCATTAGGCCTTGGCTTATTCTTTCCTGAAAACCACATGCTAATTGCACAAAAAAGTGTTACGTACATAAATTAAAATAGTAACAGCTAACCCTTTACCGGACAACGCTGTAAGCTTATGAATTATAGCTTAGAACTTAATCCACCGCCGTTTCTCGTGAATATTACAAAACTGCAATTTCCGTATCAACGAGACGTAAATAAATAATACATCAGGCCATACGCGGATAGTATTAGTTGCGTACTTGTGAATTGCTATGCGCTTAGATTAATAATTTATTGGACCAGTAATGAAACAGTAGATAGTTATTCATTTGCGCCTCGTATTTTCTTTCATGCAGAAATAGTGACTAAATCATCTGCGAGAATAACAGAATTATGTACGTAAATTGGCCAAACCTTTTTTATTTTTAGATATCATCAAATATTACGAAACCTGATAAAATCGCGAAGAAACCATTTTCCTCGCACGTTAACGTTTGAAGGAAAAGCTTCCTCTGAATTATCAATAAAACAGATCCGAAATACATAATTCAAGTTCCATTCCAGTTTAGCAGTCGAAGACTCGCTTTTCCATTGAAAACCTTGCACGGCTACAGTATCAGTAAAAGCATAATTTCCTGTACTGAAATATTTATACTGAGACCGTACGAAGGAACTGCTACGACGGTGCTACGCGGTGCTACAGCGCTACGATCGTGGCATAGAGCTACGACATTGATTCTACGAGCGATCTTGGAGAACTACCTATTTTGTAGTAAGTATTGAAAATGCACCAGCTAACATTTTATTTAATAGCATATTATTTAGTTTTATTATATTCTACGACCATCTTTAAGAAAAAAATAGAAATGTGATAAGCTTTCTTAAAAATCGAAATATAATATTTATTTAACATAGGTAGGATTTTTCGGTACGTTATTAGGTTATTTTCATATATCATACCTATATTTTTTGGGCATTAAAAAATGATATTATTAATAGAAAGTTTAATCGTAACGGCTGTAACATACTTTTCGCTAACAAACAAAAACATTAGCATTGATTCAGAACACAGTTTTATTTTTCATCTAAGTTTTAGTTTATTATCTCTGGTTATGTTATAAATACTTAAAATCAAAAATATTTTAAAAGGAAAGCTGATTCCGATTTTCCTTATAGGCGTACATAAGTCGGTGATGTTTGAAAGTAGTCTATTTTAAAACCGCATTAGGGTATGTATCCTTACATACCCTAATGCGGTTTTAAAATAGACTAGAATTATTTATTATTTATGTGATAAATTATGTCTGTTGTTGTGATAAATTATGTCTGTCTGTTGCCTGTTCTGTTTAAGGACATTTTATATAAATTGGTCTGTTCCGTGATAATTTCGAAAGAATACACTAATCTGAGACTGGAATATATGCCTAGAAAAATATTCTCAAAGAATACCGCCATCTTTGTTGAAGACGCAGCGTCACTGGAAATTTCCGGCGCCACTTTGCTTGGATGTCTTCCTTTAATCGAATTATTTGATGTATGTGAAACTAAAATATAATATTGTACAAAAACAATAGCTTCATCATTATTTGCCTAATCTCCTTCCAACTTCAATTTCACGTCTCTTATAAAAGTATAACAACCAAAACGACTCTTGAACGTGCTTTCATTTTTATACTTTGTGTAATTAACTCAACATTACATAAATACCTAATGAATCGTTTGAAAGCGGCTTTCTATTGACGACAACATCAAAGTTGGCCTGTCAATTTTATACATTTCTACCTTGTTTTTAAATAAGTAAAAGTGCTATTCCTATCGATTGTCTTCTGCAAAAGTAGCTGATACTCAAAAAACAGTTATTACTCGTATTTAGCTACGAAAATATGAATGATACGAAAATATGATGTTGCATATCTTTTATAATAATATAATAATTTATTTAACACTGGTATTGTCACACCACTAACAGCCCCACTTCGTGTCCAGCAATTATTATCCATACCTGGTTGCCTGGAAGAGATCGCGGAATGCGATAAGGCCGCCCATTGAATGTGTTTTATTTTTAATTTTCCTTTATAAATGTTACTTATGGTGTACAATAAAGTATATAATAATAAAAAAATAAATAAAAATCCAGCCTAAATTAAGTATGCAAAACATAATTACGTTTTCCGATAGTTTTGAGGCATTTGACCTCGTTTAACCTTTCAGGATCAGGCCTGAAACTAAACTGGAAGTTTAAATATAAACTATCGACGTTATTTCGTTTGTAAGCATAGAGTAAGAAGAAATGAGAGCACATTTGTTAGCAGAAAAGCGTTCATCGGCGAATCGTATAAATTCATCGCCAGGCTTGCAAATTACGAGTCGCGGATTTTTTTTAAAAAGAGTTACCGTGGCCCTGGATCAAGCAACTGAAGGTACACGGGTGGGTTTTAGTCAGTAAACGTCTGGTACGCCCTTTCGCTTCACCCAGATCGGGAGGAGTCATTGGAGGTTGTCCCAACCCAAAAAAAAGCTTTCAAATTATAATAGTTACGAACATTTTACCGTTCCAGATTTTTATCTAGGTTGAACAAGACTCAGTGCAGAAACGTAGCAGTTTATTAAAAAAATACATAATTCCCAATTATTTATTTATTTATATCTCTTAATGTGTTTATTTTCAGTGATGACATATGCCTCTGAGACGTGGTCGCTCACAATGGGCCTCGTCAGAAAGCTCTCAGTCACCCAAAGGGCAATGGAGAGGGGTATGCTCGGCGTTTCCTTGTGTGATTGAATCAGAAATGAAGAGATCCGCAAGAGAACCAGGGTTACCGACATAGCCTGAAGAATTGCCAAACTTAAGTGGCAGTTGGCAGGGCACATTGCTCGCAGAACGGATGGCCGATGGGCCAGAAAGGTTCTGGAGTGGTGACCGCGAACCGGCAGACGTTGCGTTGGAACGCCTCCAACCAGGTGGACCGATGACCTGGTGAAGGTTGCGGGGATCCGCTGGATGCGAGACGCACGGGAACGATCATTGTGGCGACGCTTGGGGGAGGAATATATTCAGCAGTGGAAATCTTTCTGCTGATATGATGATAATGATGATGAATGCGTGTAAAATGGATAAGGCTTTCTGAAATCCATTCCATTCTTATAACTTCATGTTACCAGTAAATTCAAAACGCTCAGTTGATTTACAACCCGCGCTCCGTACTCGGTACTAGAGCAAAATCTATACTTTGTGTAATAAACTCAACATTTACATAAATACCTAATGAATCGTTTGGAAGCGGCTTATTATTGACGACAACATAAAACTTGGCCTGTCAATTTTATACATTTCTACCTTGTTTTTTGTAACAAACGCTGCCATAACATTTTTATAGTTCGAAACAACCTATAAAACGGGTTTTAGTGCACTGACATTCGTGTAAATCTTCGCTTTAGTATCTTATTATATAATACAATTATTGGTATGTTTTGACACTTATTTCAATGGTTTATGGCTGAAAATTGTGTAGCGAGGCTGGTTATGGCTTTAAAAATTGTTATTTTATTTTCATTCGCATAGTTAATCAATTTACAATTTTGTAAGGGTTTGAAACAAGTTGCTGAATCGACGAAGAATGACGTAACATGCCTGGGTTAAATCTCACATACCTACATACATACAATCACGCATTTTTTCCATGGGGGTAGGCAGAAATTACAGAACGCCACCTGTTACGATCCTTCTTTCTTCTTTCTTTTGCTTCATTTACGTCCATACATCAAGGTCAGATACGCACTCAAGTTATAAGTAGGTACTACGTACCTGGTCTTTCTGAAGAACATCACCAATGAGTTCCAAGAATCTGACATCCTTGAAAAATACACGGTAATTGGTGATAACTCTCTAGCTTACTTACTTTTTCAGCTTTTTCAAGAAAATACAGCCACAAAGCTAAAGGAAAACACCAAAAAAGCAAACTCCTTTACGCTTTCGCCTCACGTCGATAGCCCAAACTGTTGTAATGGATTCCATTTGGCAAGTTGCTAAGTAGCCTGACTTAGCGTTGGATTGCGCCTTCAACGCTTTTTTCGAGACGCTCTGGCTTAATGTGTCTACCGCTAGATATCTGTGTGCTACTTACTAATCTCGTGAAGTTTCTTCTAGTCCCACTTCCAAGCCAATTTTGTGATGTACTAATAAATCACGATGCTTGGAATACCAACTTTATACATACATATTTTATTTGTAAATGTAATTGAAAGTTTCAGTATGTCACATACAGACCTATTCAATATTATTTTATTTTTATGGCACTCGCAATGAATTATTCTCAAAAACATTGACAATAAATAAATTTTCACTTACAGGTGCTTAGGTGTTTAACTTTATAATGTCAATTATATAATGTCAAAATCAGAGTAAAAAAATGTCATAATAATAATATTATAATTGAAATAATAAAACGATAAATTACACAAAATCCTTAAAAAATCACTCATAATAATAATATACAAAAATTATAAAAAGATATAAGTCAAAAGACAAAGTTAATTATGATCTGATAATGCTTTAGGTATGTCTACCTATTGTTACGAGCATGTTACGAGTATTATGAAGTTTTTCCCAACTAGAGAGAGATAAATATGAAGTAAAAACTCCACCTAAAAATCCATCAACTGTTAGAAATATTTAAGTTCTAAAGCTCAAACAAAAAAATCTTGGGTAAAGCCTACACCACGACGCATTACGAACCTAATCACTCTACCTCAAAACCGAACGCAGACGCTTTTTAACCTCGCAGGATTAAAAACAAAAAAAAACAGCATTGACAAAAAATCACTCAAACACTTAACAGTCGTCTGGAACCAAAAGCTATTTATTTATTCATTGGATCGTGAACGATGCGCGTCCAAGTGGAACCTTGCTATTTCATCGGCTGCATTGTGATGCGCTCAATTAGCAACTGCTAAATGTTGAGGACCCCGACTTGACTAATTGCTACGAATCATTGAAGTGTAGTGGGAAACACGACGTGTTATTTTTGTTGTCTAGTTGAGTGTGCGTCTGTTACATAGTTGAAAGTATAATCTGAGGGTCTTAAAAAACTAATAAGACTCAGTTTATTTTTAAGGCATTTTTCTGATGTTTTCATAATGGTTCATCAGCTTTATAACAAAGATTTTAGACGAAAGCAAAATTAAAGCAAAATCTGCAAAATATTGAGAAGCCCGAATTGACTCATTGCTAGGAGTCACTGAAATGTGGTGTTACGTGTTTTTTTTTTGTTGTTTCGTTGGTTGTACGTCTGTTACTGTCACTGAAAGTCTGAAAAAAGCTTGACAACCCAAAAAAAAAAAGGTATTTTTCTGATGTTTTCATAAGCTGATGCCATAGATGATACATAGATTTTGTATACTGTATTTAAAATATGACGTGTTTTTAAAATATGCGTCTGTTATTTGATATTACTGGCAAGACGAATTTATTAATAAGGAATTTGTTTTCAGTATTATGTAGCTAAACGTTTGGGATAGGCCTATGTCTAGCTGTGGACGTCTTTCGGCTGATATGATGATGATGTCAAAGTCAGAGTCAAATACATTTATTTCAACTAGGCCATTAAACGGTACTTTTGAACGTCAACAATTAAAATTTACCAGTAATAATAATTAATTCTACCGTGCATTCGGAAAAGCAGCTTTTTATGGAGAAAAACGCACAAGAAACTCCATATACTTACTCTTTTAAAAAAATAAGTGTTTTACAATATTTACTTATGTACATACATTAATAAATTCATATATGTGAGGACGATGCACCCAGAATAGCACTACACACTATACTACGAACAAGTATTAAAAGCATTAACAGGTAAATTCATTAATTTGATAAATAGGAACATGGTTCTCACATACTTACAAATATTGCAAATATAGCTAAATGCTTAATTCAACAACAACGGAATAGTGTGTAAGTCAATTTTTTTTTTTTTATTGAATACAATAACTATAAATAGGAATATAAATGAACAAATTTGATTTTGTCTACACTAAAGATGGTGCAGGACCAGCATGTTTCCTAGTATTCTTATCTTGAATAAAATCATCTAATTTGTAATATGCTTTACAAAGTGTGCTTTTAACTAAAGTTTTATGATATGATGATGTAACTAAATAACAAAGATTTTGGACGTAAAACATTTAAAGTACACATGCAGACATGATTATTCTACACACACAAACGCCAATTTACTGGCAAAAAATACATATACTTTACAAAGAAAATAGGGAAATCAGTTTCCCTTTGAAGCGATCGTCCTCCTTCATTGCACACCCTACATTGCGTTAATTTCCAGTCCTCCGCCCTTTTGAACTGCTCAAGTCAATCGAAAAGTCAATCCGTTGGTTAAACATCAGAAATGAAAAGTCTCCAATAGGGAATGTTTTAAGTAATGGGAGAAATTAAAAGTGTTTTCAAGATTTTCAATGAACGATGAAACGAACAAAGGGAGAAATTGGGATTTTATTCTGAGTTACAATTTATGCCGTCTGGGGTTTACTTAAAATCTTATAAATTAATTGATTGGTCGCTTCGATTTGCTTTTTTTGCTTCTTCAATTTTATTGTTTATCATCGGTTCAATTGACTTATGAATACAGATTGTAAATCCATAGTTATTAAATACATAATGTAAAAGTATTATGTTTATTAATTTCAAGTTGAAAAATATCGGTAGGTATTGATGTGTATGTTATCAATAAAAGCATGGATGCAGGCGGAACATATTACGCTCAATCATTTTCCGTATAAACCATTACACTCGTTACCAATTTAATTTATCAAGGAATGCTTTTAACAGTTTGTAAATTAATTACTTATTATGAATTTATTATAATGAATTTAGTTTCTATTTTTCTGAGTAAAATTAGTGATTGGCTATTAAATTAAAATGATACTTATGTTATGTTATTTTCAATAAATTGTATTATTTATAAGGAACAAGCGTTTTCCTGAAATTTCGCTCCCAATGCCTATCCGTGATTTTTTCGGGATAAAAAGTAACCTTTAAAACTAAGTGTCAGTGTAGCTTTCTGCTCTTCAATTTACACTTAGGTCAGTTCTTCTAGACCTTTAAAAAACGTGGAAGTAAATAAAATAAATACCGTTTGTAGGGGTCCGTAGCCGAAGGGTCCAAACGGAGTCTTATTGCTGGCACTCACGGGACCGTCTGTACGTCATCCGTCGTCTGTCACATAATATTGACCGAAGAATTTTTGAATTTTCCATTGAACTGTGAACTAAAAATTTGGTGATAATGTTTATTATTACGTAAATTACTAACAAATGCTAGTATATTTTTATTTGTTACAGAACCCTGAATGTGCACAGTCCGAGACGCACTTGGCCGGTTTTATTATATTAGTTTCGACAAGCTGCCTTCACCAAGACACATCCACCCCTAATCAACAAATCAATCCGCATTCCATCACGAGATCAATCTCGAACAAAAAGACTTCTGTGTAATTTATTCTGCCTGCACTTGTACCCCTACGTATAAATATAGCAAGCCCTCATTGCGTTAATGCTTCGCCCTTTGATATTGTCTAGTCAATTGGAAACTTATCCTTTTGTAATACGCAGATAACTCCATGTGCGGAATATTATTTTTCGCTTGGTTTGATAAGAAAATTGAGAGGCATCTGCTTTGCAAGTGGGTACAATGTTTGAAGGATGGTACATTGTTAATTGGAGTCTTCGTATGACGATGAATTGGGGACGGAAATTGTTATTTTAATGGAAGAAAGTTAGCATATGTCTGTGAATAGAAGTTTTTGGGTGAAAATTTAAATGAAATGCGGCATTGTGAGTTCGTGATAAGTATTGAAGGAATAACAATAAGTTTCATTTTACATGAGAAATGATTACAAATCTAGTGAAGACCCCTGTGCTAAATGACTTAAGTGGTTTACATGTAAGGAAGTAATATTGAACATCTCCCAATTACAAACTACAAAACCTTTCTTCTCCGTTTTTACTACTATAGTAGATCGTTTCAAGACCTTTGCTTATAAGAGCGAAAAAAAAAATATCTTGAAGTCCTACTTACCTGCCTATAATTTTCAATCATCTCATTTGAACTTGTAAGCTGCATTTTAATGGCCAAAATACATTGTACCAAGGTTTCAAATATTATTTATAGATAAGCTGCTCTTTCATTTTCAAAATCGTTTTCTTATCCACGGTATGCACCAAAACAATATCACAATACTTTCATTCCTTAATATGATCATGTGCATTTTAAATACCTATCTTATCTGGTCTTAGAGCAACTAAACATCTCAGTTCGTCTATATGGTATGCCTCACCTGCTACCACAATCAGTTAATCGGTTCCAACAGGGCCCACGGGATGAGATGCTGTGACCTATTTAGTAAGGGACCACACAGCTTAATTATTTTATAATTAATTTGCATACGAAATGCCTGCACTATCCGCAATAAATTAATTCCATTCCTGTGAGAGAATACGACATTTAATTAGAATATTTTTATTCATATAAAAGGAAATTATTAATCTTTATAGAATTTTACAGGTGACAGTTAAGGATTGGTAACTAGAAACTAAAAAGAAATGTATGAGAAAATACTTCAATTATTGATAGCATCTATGTATTCCGCCTTGTTGTATTTAGAAGAAGTCTCTGCTCACAGGTATCTAGTCGGTACCCCCGGGTGAGTTTCAGCATTGTCGAGGCGGGGGGGCTAAGTAACCGTGGCTTGGTCACCCACGGTGAAGCGAAGAGGAACCCGAGGAGGGGCCGTTCGTCAGGGCTTTTGCAGATAAGCCGACGACGTAGCGGCCAACATGTAGGTTGCGGTGCTGCCTGGGCGACATTGCAACTGAGGCGGGCCACGATGTCGTATGGGGTCTCCCAACCCATACGATATCGCGGCTGAGGGTTGGAGGCCTCGGCGGGAGAGGAGTGCCGGTATTGCGGTACGCCGCTCTCCCTACCTTCCGCGGCCTGGACGCGGTCACCACCGTCTTTTGGTGGACGCGGTTGGGCCGCAGGGGAGGAGGAGTGTCGGTATAGCGCTGGCCGCTCTCCCTATCTCCTGCGGCCGAAAAATGGTAGGTGGCGGGGCCATTGACCTTGACCCGTCACTGGGGGACCATGGGTGCCATACACGGGGTCGTCTGGCACCCATGTGCTGCTTTGGTCCCTGGGGTGGTCGCGGCGCACAGTGTGTTCTGATGCGGCGGTGATGTGGGGGTACTCCCCAGAGGAGGGTTTGGTAACGGACAGCCGCGGCAGGTTCGCGGTGAGTGCTAATGCGTACCCGTGTTCTCGCCATAAGTGGCACAAGAGGACACCGTGGAGTTTTAGTGGGTTAGAGTCCCACATAACTGCGCTATCTCCCCATGGTAGCACAGTATGCATGAGCATTATACTCCAAGCTAAAAAAAAAAAGGTATCTGGTCGGTTTTATGCCCTAGAACTGAAAAATAAATGTATAATCTGAATCCAAGCTTACAGCAGACAGAACGAATGATGAAATTATAATAGTTACATACTTGTTGTTGGAACGGAAAATTAGTAAACACAAATTCTCTAATCAAAGGAATAAAATCCGTCACAAAACTTCTATGACATCAAAGCTTCTAAAATAGAATTTAATAACAAAGTTAACTAACGTTACGTCTATCCACTAACATATCTCGACGTCAAAAGATACAAAGTTTAGTACAGATTACAACGCAGCCAATTTCCGTAGTACATTGCCATACTTAGAGCTGTCCCATATCTATACGTATTGTGACAGTAAAATGTTACGACGAGATATGAGACGAACTTCCACTTACTTCTACGTTTTACCCTTCATAAAAACCTGCCAAAGAAAACTTTATCTAATGCCTCCAATATTAAGGTTAGATAGAAAATTTTGTCATGTTCTGATAATTTGGTTATACAAGCAAATGTAACATGAAAAGAGGCTAAACTTTTTACAACTTCAATACTGTACGAATGCCGATAAGATCCCATAAAACGCGTATTGAGAATGTGTACCTAACTCTTGAAAAATGTTTGCAGATAGTCCAAAATTTCAATATTCCAACGAAGTTCAGGTTTGTGGTAATACTAGTATAAGAAATCTTGTCTAGATATTTTTTCTAGAATATATATAAATGTCAAGTCTTACTTTGGTAAGTTTAATAAAAAGACAAGATGAACTTTAAATCTATCTTGTGAGGGAAATTGATCTACTTTGTAAAAGTGGAAATGAAAACAGTTTATAATGTTGTAACAGACGAAGTTTGTAAACTACACGGGAACCTGGGTGGTATAAACGAAGCAGTATCGACTACAAATGAGCTTAACAGTCAAACTTGTAACGTTATTTTCAAATATCAGTGGCACGTTTTCATAATACGGCTTTCCAGCCGGAAGAATGCAATGGTCGGAACCATTGCATTCTTCCGGCTGGAAAGCCGTAATGAATAACGAAAAAAATAAAACCCCATGATGAATAACGGTATAATAAGAACCTTATTTGTACTGACGACTACCAGCTGATCATGAAGACGACAATCATAAAGTTCTTATGCATAAATAACAAGAACATTACTCCAGCACAATAATCATTGTTCCACTCTCGTATACACCTTAACCTACTTCAAATCACTCACACAATAAACATAAAACCGTGCTTAAACTAACACACTTAACCTGCAAACTACATAAACATAGTAACTAACTTGATATAAAATATAAGTGAAAATACCTTCCGTCGTCCTGTAGTCACGTTCAATTTGCACTATCCTCCACACTTAAACCTACTTAATTCGTACTAAAGAGGCTTCTGAAATTCCCTTGTTCATTTATACGACGATTGTTAGCCATGCGCACTTTTGGACATAGATTAGAAGCATACTGAATATGTCATGTCTGTTTCTTATCGTAAGTAAAACATGAATAGGAAAATGATCTTGACTTAAGTAAAACAATCAAAATAAATGAGTCAATTTGCGCCAGGTATGACGCATACCAAAAAAAGAAAAACAAAAGGAAATAAAGTCGGTTTACTGACGATAGTTGAACGTGACAACGTCATAAGAAAATACTGATGGAATGGTTGCATTTTTTAAAAGGAAATTTTAATTTTATTTGTATGGATATAGAGGAGGAGGTAAATGGAAATCACAATTGAATTGATCAAGTTACATTTATTTGTACGCATAAATACAATTATGTCATTTTTTTATTTATTTAATGTTCATAGTTTTTACAAGTATCACTGAACATATATTTAATATCGAAAGAATCATTACCTAATATCCCGCAATTATCGTTGCTATAAACAATTGACACCACATTCACTTTTCACTGCACTCATACTTGACGAAAACATGTAAATGTGTTATTGTATAGCAGCTGTCCACGCGGACGCATCGCTCACTCAAGTAGGTAAGAGACAGATGTCGAACGCTGCCGAACGCGGAGGCCGATTGTGCCTCTTTGTCGCTCGTTCCGCGCTCTCGCTTGCACTTCAAGCCTTAAATGGAACGCCTCAGAGAGCGAGGTAACGCCGCATGAGTCATGTTTTTTCGTGCGTGCAGCCGGCTCCATCGAATTATAAGACGTTGTCACGTCAAAAAGTTAAGAGGTGAGTAAGGGTGAGGAGGGGTGGGGGTTGGGTGAGTGTATGAGAGAGTTTAAGTTTTTAAAGGAATATTACGCTTCACAATCGCCGAAAACGGCCATTGCTCAGCATAATGCTGGGACTCGCGTGCGAGGCAGAACCAGAGCGCTGTTATTCAACGATATTCGGTGCTGACTGGGTAACCCCGAACTGTAGCAATCTTTCTTTTCGTCTGCTATCTTCTCTTTAACAATGTCTAAATTTAGAACTGATTCAATTTCTTCACGCTTGTCTTCTCTTAAATGAACCGTGTCCAAGATATCTTCTTCTGTCACCTCTCCTATTATAAACTCTTCGCAATCGTACTAGCCTACTAAATTATGATATCTAATTCTACTAACGTTACAATTGTGAAATTTTTTGAGGATGTATGTTTGTCGCTCTTTCACGCAAAAACTACTTGACCGATTTTGATGAAACTTTTCAGTAATTTAGCTTACATAAACATGAGCATAACACATAGGCTATACTCTTGATATTTAGTGTACCTAGTAATTCCACACCAGTCGAGCCACGGGCAGTAGCTTGTTACTCATAATCGTTCGTCCAATTTCAGTTTCTAAAACCCTTGTCACATCCAGTAACACTTACATCAACATAACATGTTACTGCATACTTGTACTCATTGTGCGGTGGAGAGGACTCACGTAATGGCTCAGGAGGCCAGCCTGCCCATGAATTACAAATAGCTACTGTAATTATACTCTACTTCAACGTTTCACGTGGATTTATGCTTTTAATTTTAACACCTAAATAGCATCCGACGTAGCTTTTAGATTATGTGTTGTGGGTAGTTTGAATATTTGCTTCTTAGTTGTCACTTCATTGAGTTGGATATCATGGAATGTTATGAGATGGATTTTGCAACAAAGTGGATCTTTCCTGCTTTGTTTTCAATTAAGGTGCTCTTTCAAATACCACTTGTTTTCTTATGCTGATGGTTTCAAACGGATTGGACAAGTTTCGAAAATAGTAAATGCAAACTACTGTAGTTTTGTTAACCACCGACACTGTCTTCACTATAGAAAAAATCAATAACTATACATCCAATCATCACTTACACTAAATCAATTTGACTTTGCCAAACCATACATTAGTCAACTTTTACATTCGATTGTCCCCACAATTTAGTACTCCAGTAAATGGATTAAAACAAACTTGTTAAGAGAAATTAGGTCGCCTCGTTTTAGTAGCGGCTCTCAAAGAAAATTCGTTTTTGTTAAGGCTTCCGTCCAAACCGTTGTTTACTTAGTGATAACGGTCTTTCATATTTATTCATGAATCCACGGTTTTTGCTCGGGCAGGAACTAATCAAATCCGAATTAAATGCTGGACTTCAAGTCAATGGTTTTATTGATTTGACTTTTTTGTTAGGGAAAAACAAGGGTTTTCCTGGTTTGGTTTGCTGGATATTATGCGTAGATAGGTATGTATTTAGACTGTTGTTGTGTTTTTACTTAAGTTTATTCACCTTCGATATATTTTTAGGAAATGGACTCGAGTTGATTTTAACTACGAAATTTATGAGGAACATACAAATTCGTTGTAGGTGCATCAGGATTTTATATAGCTTGTGTGTAACTTGGTTCCAATCATATTTCAGGTGTGCTGGTTTCCTTACGATGTTTTCCATCACTGTTTTTAGAAAATAATAATTAATTTATAATACGCACATGAATTCGAAAAGACATTGGTGCGTGCCGGTGTTCGAACCTATGACCTGTGACTTAGTAGACTAATGATCAAACCCCTAGGCTATCACTACTTCTATATATGGTTCTTTATCTTCGTATATAACTGGACTAGTATACATTGAAAACTCCGAACTGAAACAGATTCAGTTTGAATACATTTTATGCCTAACTAAATTATAAAAAAATCTAGACACTAAATATATCCAGTTTTTTTTTATAATTTAGGTAATTATATCGGGTCAACAATGAGTGAAAGTAAGATAAATATTGAATCGACCTACTTTTGTGTATTATGTCCTTCTAAAAGTTTTCCTGGCATATTTTATTATTTAAATTTGATAAATCAATCATCTAGGGTACGTCTTGCAAACAAGCGTTATTCAATAATCGTATTATTAAAAAGAGATCGAACTGGAAGACATTGCTTAAGAAGGCCTCCCACTAAGTGGACCGATGACCTGGTGAAAAGAGAACAGCTTCTGTAAAATAGCGGTTAAATCTCAGGGATAACCTGAACCAATTTAATTGCCGGATGAGTCAACAAGCACGACTCTCATCATCAACATTGCCTTACCGTCCATGTCCCATGAAAATGAGTCAACAATCATGTCTTATAACACACATTTACTTTGAAAAACTAGTTTCTAGAATGTGTTTCTGAACCACAGAGTTTCTTTTCAAACCCATGGATTGAGGAACCGAAAGTCCTTTGGTGCTACTGGTACTGCAGTAAAAAGAAAGAAACCAAGAAAAAAGTATTTAACGAGAAATTACAAGACCATATTACTCTGCAAACAAACACTTTCAGTGAAGATTGACGAGAGACAGAAGACTAGGTGAAGAAAGAGAAAGGAAACAAAAGATATGCAAAAATAGCCCGGGTCCTGATGCTCTAGACAACTGACGTTCTATGAACGGAAGAGTCGCCATAGCGATTTGAAAAATTTGTGGGTTTTCCAAGCACTATATTGGCAAAGACCGGACGGCATTTCTTGTTTCTATGGAAGATGGGTAGGCCTTTAATGTCGGACGTTACCTGTGTCGATGCTCTTGCGCTATCCTATCTTCCCAGCTTGTCGTGCTGTGGTGACGAGAACCTCAAGCGACGGTAATATAATAACTTCATCGGCAATCAGGCTTTTACCTTATTCAGAGTATAAGCATTACCATACAACGTGGCATTGCTGCCAGTCCTTTGAGCATTACACCAGTGGACGACAATGGAGTTTTTCGATGTCATATTTTAGACTAGTTTATTTTAAGAGTAAGTTGGTAGGTTTTGATTAAAGTCTAGGTATAGGTACGAAGTATTTTATACACTATGTGCATTTTTGCCAATATAAATAATACAATTATTGTCAGCGCTATATATTTCTACGCCATATTATATTATGTTAAGGTAAAATGTAAAGATCTTTTTAAACAAACCAACAAACAATGACAAGATCTTTTTAAACAAACCAACAAACAATGTTGAAAATCAGGGGGTGTTTTAGAGGATTATTGAAATGTTAATATTACTGGATTTTATAGAAAAAAAAAGAAAATAAATATATCGTAATGTATCAATTTAATAAGGAAATTATGTAGGGAACTGTGAGGAAGACGCGGGTGGAGAGTGACTACTGGATGTGCCGAAGTACTGAAGTGCCGGATTAATGAGAGTCTTCTGTAAATAAGTTGTATTCTATTCTATATGGTACGTATTTATACGGCGAATTTATAGACTTTTATTATTAGCATTAAAAAAAATTGTTGGCGGTTGGTAGTGACGTCTCAAAACATGTCACGTACGAAATAATTTGTAGTTAGGGAACTATCGAACACCACAAAATAGACCATTCGATATTTGGCGTCTTTTCTTCTTTTGATACAGTAAGTCTCAAGTATAAAGTAAAGAAAGGAACATTGTAATAGAATGGGGAAAGTGTGAATCCAATGCGATTTCACGCATCATTTTCAGCGATAGTATCGACTGGCATATTTCACAGAAGACTGGTCTAGATGGTGATTGTAAAACTGTCATGAAACCGACTATTATTCAGCAATACTTTTATGACTTCTTGGATATATTTGTCACAAAGTATTGTAACTGTGAGATGACATTGTAGTATGCAAAATACCTAGTAAAAGACGAAACTTATGTTAGACTTAGTAAGCTTAGTCTACCATAAGTTCACTACCAGTTACAAATAAATTCTACCTATAAAATGGATGGATGGAAATAGCGCAAATTACTCCCAAAAATTGCAAAGAAACCAAGCGGTGAAAACTAAACACAACTTCCCAATACACGTTCACATCCCAATACATCGACAAAATGAAGCATAAAGAACAACCAAAATTACACCCCAGAACAAAAACCTCCCCCATAAGTACCAACTTCCGTTCAACCACAGATACCGTCAAATCACGCTCAAGATTTCAAAATGTAGTCCGATAGATTGGCACGTCTCTCTCTCTCGTTATAATGAGGGCGTGCGGCCCTTACACACAATGAGGCTTATTTATGTAACAACAAAGGACGGCGTCACGTGACGCCCTCGGGCTATCAACCGCCGTCGTCTGCTGCCGAGAGCTTCACTAGACGTCCGTAATCGCATCTACTGCCGATAGATCGTTAGTAATGGAGTTTTAAGATTTCGTGTTTCGTGGATGCGGAATTTAATTTCGGATAAGGAGGGTCAGTTTTATAAGTAGGAATTCTTTTTATCTAAGCGTTTTATTCCGGTCTATTTAGTACGCAACTACGTATATCGGTATCGGCTTTGTTAGAGTTTTTGATGATTACTTGCTATAATGGATGGATCAGATTCAGATAGTATAGAGTCATGCATGATCGATCTATTTAAAGATTTTTTGTTATCTTGCATCTTGTCTTTTTTGGTTGTCGTCATGAAGTCTCCGGTTTCTTAATTATACCTCGTCCTTATGTTTCAATCCTTGAATATTAGGCCGTGCGCATAAGTTACTGTTCTCTGTCAATCACTAAGATTTATTGTGACATTCCAAATTTGCCCTGTTATGAGGTCCCTCATATTATATTTTGCCCATTGTAGTTTAAAAGCCGGTTTTGACGCTCAAAGCGATTGGAAGTCTGATGTCAAAACTTTTACCGTCCGATTTTTGAGTTCACTTGATTTGCGATGTTTAATGTTGACGACAAACAGCAATTGAAAAGAAAGACTACCCATTTTCGAAAATAAAAACCCTGGGATTCGAAAAACATCTTCACTTAAAAAGTGTTCATTCATATTGCTGACACACATTCCGAGAGCCCATGTAGCTTTAATTTGGTCTCCTGTTATAGTTTTAATAACAATAGGCACAAAAGCTAGCAACATCTGATTAAAAAACAACAACAGAACAATCACAATAGACATACCCATGTTATCAAAATTAAGTGCTATAATAGTTGAAACATTCGCAGCGAATTCCTTCATCTCCCCATAATGACACAAAGAAGATAGGTAATTTCCTAATACAAACTAATCTCTCAAAGGTTAGTGGTTTAGGGTCGAGACCGACATCATGCGGGCGTTGGTCTCGGCTCCATTTTAACCAAACGGGTTAATTATTTACAAAGCCTTTTAGTGTCGAAAAGGGAAGGTGCACCTACTCACTAATTTATGTTTAAGTACGCCACATTTGGCTGTTGCGAAATTGAAATTAGGTAGTAGGTATAATTAATGTACCCAGTCCACTGTTACATAGTTATAACAAAGTAGACGAAAGTATTTTTTTTCATTTATTAAAAAAATATACTTTATTTGAAGTATTGCAGAATAATATTTGGTAATATAAAGATTTTTTGAGTCAAGATTAAGTCGTTTCTTCTTTAAGTTTTTTTGTAAAGTGACATCTCTCAGAAAAGTTGGGTACTATTAAGTTTCAGAATTTCAGAATGCGGCAAATTAAATTATAAACTATGGAAAACCTTCGTCGACTGGTAGCTATGTAGTTTCATAATGTTTCAATAGATGGCGCAAGTTTAAATTAAACGAGACCCAATAGTGGATAGATGGCGCTTTAACATTAGCGAATGAATTCTTTGAGTAATTCATAGATGGCGCTGTAAACATAACCTCAAAACTAACGCTTCTCGTGTATCATACATACATTTTAAACAGTGATTTCAAGTTTAACTATGACTGAATTCTCAATAGTAATTAAAGTTGAATAATTAAGTCTAAATTATTCGTTTGATTGCATAGTAATGTTTGTTTTCATTTAGTAGATCAAGGAAAACCTCAATATTTTGAAAGAACATAACCTCAAAGTACGTTTGAGGCATATTGTGAAAGCAAACAAAAACAATGCAGTGAGGTTTAGACGCTATTGTAAATAAACAAGGTTTGAGGTAAGAAGGAAACAAAACTTCAGTATAATGATGGAATTTATTTTCCAATATTTCAACGAAAGATTACATTTTTTTTCAAAACAAAAAACTTCTCACGATGTTAAAATTACAGTTATAACATGGTTTTTTCTACAGCAACAGTTAATTTAATGAAAGAAAATATATTCATGGCTCAATTCTACCTATTCTATCAGCTTACTTCATCAAAATATCAGGCTCAATATGAGCTATCAAAATTCTCGACCGTCGGCCCTTGCTAGACTTTAATTGACAAGGTATTAAGGCAATCAAGTTAAAACTACATCTTTCTGTCAAATATTTCTTTATTCCTTCATTTCATTTTAATTATATCACAGTAAGGACCGGGCGAAAATCTGAATAATTATACTACAAAAGCAATTCGAGCAACTCAACATTCAACAATTAGGTTATTTGATATTACATCGTGATATTGTTTGATATTTGATACTTATAGTCAATAATATCAGAAAATATTTGTATTTTATTCGAAATTTTCAATGTCACGTTACACTTAAAATTGTACCATTATTCAGTCTCACTCGCAACACAAAATGAATGATCTAAAAAATACTGCATCAAACAATAAGATGTTTCAAACCTCAGCTCTCACACACTATACATACAGTATGTATAAGTTCATAAACTATTTTGATCGGAGTTCACTTACGAATACGATCATGTCTACAATAAGTTAATGAACTACGAAATGCCCTAATTAGTCAAAAATTACATTTAACAAGGCATCATAATTGTTTATTCATAATTATTGGATTTTCGTCACTAGTATGCGCGACCGCATCTTCCTAATTCACATTCATAGCTTTAAATTAATTAAAAACTAAATTCATTTGACTATCACTCTCATACGATCTGCAACGGAACAACACTCAAAAGTCACAAACATCAAATTCTAATACTTAATAATACAATTTCTAGGCTTTAAAATCACAATGAAGTGGTGAATGAAAAGTAAAATGATTTTAGTAACATTGGTCATTAGAATTAATTGGTCGAAAGGGATATGTTCAGAAAGAGTGGCTGTCGAGCCGTGCAGGTTTACAATTTTGATATTCGAGTAATGATATAAGTTGATGTTTAACAACCGTCGAGTTGAGGTTGATGTCATCGCCTTTAGATCAACGCAGCGAAGTATCCTGCTTCAGCTATAATTACTAGTATTTAGTACACATATATCTGTTTGAGCTGTGGCTTGAGCTCAGGCGGGATCGTGTAAACTTCCTGTTCAGGCTTCTTTTTCACTAGTCGCTTCCAACGACCACCGATGTTCTTGCGAAGACTGCGGAAACTCGCACGCTCGTTGCCGTGCGGCTGCATGAGGTTGTCCTAAAAACAATATAAAAAATAACGTTAAGTCTTGTTACACCAAAGTCAAGACATGTTCGGGTGTTCACTAAGGTTTGTGAACCTAAATGGTTGCCAGATTGCTGTTCCGTTATCGACCCCAATGCATTCACCACATTTATTTCGCCCCGCGTAAACCGACTTTAGACGTTACACAATACCATTCTGTCTGACGCTATTTTTAAACTGTTGTCAGGCGAGAAAATAAAAGAAGCTTGTGCTATTATGCTTTGAAGGAAACGGTTTTTATTTAGATAAACATAAAGGCCTTTTCTTGCGGTACTTGGAAGTAGAAACGAACTGCTACGCTAAGTTCAAGATTATTTAAGTTGGAAATAAGCTCTACTACATGACTAGGAAGCTAATATTGCAAAGTAGAAGTAATGTTGAGGCCAAACAAGAATGAGGCAAGCCTTGAATACGCTATTCAAAGACACATTAGCATTATCTACTTCCTGGTGTGCCGTCTTGATGTGTGCTCATGCAGACGTTGTTCAAACATAGTGTACAATTCGATATAACAAATCAATGGGCCGTTTCGCAGGTAAGCCTTGCCTCGGGAAGCAGTTATCAGACCGTGATATTGGGGTCAGTGTTTTAACTAGTTAAAATTTTATACAGACGTTTGCATTAGCCTCTTTTGTTCGTAAGACGGCAAGAAAGAAGGTCGGGGCGTTACGACATGCTCGCCTTGTGCAGCTTTCTATTCAACGAGCGTGTCCCGACATTTAAATTTATTTCGCACTTAGATATCGTGTCTACGTGTTCCACCAACTCTCTCTCTCTCAGTGGCGGGGAGGGTCGAACCAGTCACGATTTCTTTCGTATTATAATGTAACGTTTCTTTCCCAACGTGCAACTTTCAATATTGTTTGTTTGTTATCGAAGCGAGCGGAGATTTGCGAATAAATTGGAATGCATTGCAGCTGGACATTGAAGCTCGTTAAAATAGTATTGGGGTCAAGTATAACGGCTGGAACTGGTTTCGATTCTTGAAATAGTAGTTGGTATGAATGTTTGGGATTATTTTTGTTTGTTTTGAAGTTATGTACACACCTGATCGTGAGGATAGACGTAAGGCGGGGGCAGCGGCGGCGGGAACTGCCACAGAGGCTGCTGGCGGAAGCCGAGCGGCTCCGGCTGCGATGCAGGTGCAGCCTGAAGAACTTCAGCTGGGTGTACCGAAGCCGAATGCTCCTCCCGCTTGCGCAGCTTGCTGTGGACGATGCGAATCGCCATCATAGTACCGTTATTTCCAACCATTGTTGCAAACGGTCCTTCGACGCAAGAATAACTGATCACACTGGGCTGGATCACAGGTAACAAGTTCCAGTCGGGCAGTCACAACATTTTAATTTCACAGTTTTCACTCAACTCACAGCCGTATCGCGGTCTAATGGACACGTGTAACTAAAAACTAATTTAAATAAATTATCACAATTATTTTGTTGTTATTAGGCTATTGCACTATATCACTGTTCGTAGGAACGCGCGGCAGACCGCGTTACGCGAGCTTAAGCTGCGCGGTTGGTGACTAGAATTATATCGTAAAGAGTGGCCGGCAGGTGCCTAGCAAAGCGCTCGCTCGTGCCAAACGACCTCTACGGAGTACTCCATGCGTCTGAGTTGAAGTGGAGGGGAGCGCATGGCTTTTATAGACGCGCGCATGACGCGGCGCCAGCGCGGGCTGAAGGGGGGCGTGGGGGGATGGTTGACGATGTGACCGTTTTCCGCGAAAAACTACGAATGTTGGCGTGGCGGCGGCGCCCGACGCTATCGTATCGTAGTGGTTATGACGCACCAGAAGGCCCGACCGTTGGATTGTCCCGATTCACATCATTTATATAAGTTGTTATTTTTCTGCTTTGGAAATTGACGGTAAAACCATATCAAAATTTACGACGGCTGTGAGTGAAAACTGGTATATTTAATTATATGCCGTGGCAATTAGTTATTCTTGCGTGTTTCTGGACCTGTTTCAAAAAATGCAAAATGGCATCATTTATCATAATGAAGCTGTTTCATACAGATATTACAGCGTAGATAATTTAATAGTACCTAAGACATAAATTAAGAGTAAGCACTTAACAGTACACAATACCTACAGTGCTTGTACTGTTAGCTTCTAGTTAGTAACTGATAGATAATACAAGAAGTAAGTAAACACAGAACACGCCCTCATTAAAACTGCTTTAGATATATAAGTAATCAAACGTGCTCGTATCGATCCCAGAGATAATAATAAATCAGAGGGAGTTCTGCATTTCACCATTAAACGAGTTCAAAGTCCACCATATAAATACGCATAGTCAAATATAGCTATAGCTAATATCTACTTTACGCACAGCTGGGTTTGTGGATAAAGTAGACGCACAAAACGCTGACGTTGCATCTCTTTCCGACCAACACTTGCATTCACACGACAGTAAGGGAGGCTCATATTGAGAGCTTTCGACTCCAAAAGTTAAAGTAGGGCTGCAGGGCAAGGGAGAGCGCAAAGGTGCAATGCCCTTAGCAACGACTAACTTGAGCAAAGCTCCGGGCCTTTGACTCAAATAGTGCCTGGCGGGATAAAAAACACAGGTAGTGAACATTATAAGTCGTTACCCTTGAGAGACGTCTAGAGGATATTGTTGTAAAACAGAAAAAAAAACTTGTAGTTTCTTCAAAGAACAAAAGAAGTTGATTATTTAGCTATAAAACGGAGTAATTTCGACAGACGAGTCAGATTGTATCATATATTCAAATACATCTGTTGCTAACCACCCATGCGAAATATTGTTTTGGGCACAATGAATATCGAGCATGATACAGATATCGATTGGGATGTCGGACAAAAATACTATTTGTCCTGAAAAATGTACATAGAAAGAATACCAACTTATGTGCATTACACGGGATGATATGAAATCAACAGACCGTTAATGCAATACTAGCATCCATCCATAGATCTACTCATGCATGCTGAGTTTGTTCCTCTTTATCAAGTATAATAAATATTATGAATATCAATTACAATCAGTCTGAACATAATCATTTGCATGAATGGACCAAAGTTTTCTGTTTATCGCACTGACAAAGACTAACATTGTGTTTAACTTAAAGGTTTATATGCTCGTGCGTACGGTGCATGATTGTTTGACATTGGTTCGTAAATAATAACATACGCGATGTAGAAACCTCTGTTGCGTCTACTCAATATGCCATGTCATTTGTTTCGTTATCATTTAGTACTAACAGAACTTGTATGGTTACTTATTCAAGTGTTTCTTTAAATATTGCCGCTTGAGAAATAACCGACGGATGTTAACATCGCAGTGAGAATATAAGCAGACCTTCATCTTACATTTAAAAAATGTTTTCATATTCAAATGACCGGTACATGATTTAAAACATTGGTGCAATGACAGTGAGTACTCCGTCATGAGAAGACATTTAAATTTATCAATCAATACATGTATTCAGTTTGACTGGAATCTTCCAGTTGACAACCGCTTCTTCAGAGATTGCTTCGCTTACGCAGATGTATTATCAAAATCATATCGAGCACGATGTTTATAAGTGGCTAACTATGGAGTCATAGTGACAATAACTTAGTAACCAAATATTTTTTCTGACCTTTTATTGCGTCAATCAGAGGCTATCTATTATCTTCGCGCCATTATTTAATTTGAGGGTAAACAACCGTCATAACCTCTACATCTGGTTACTTTGTGTAAAAACTGTGTTTTCCTCTTCGTTGTTTTTCTGCTGCTAGCGATTTTGGCAAGATGTTGACGTTGATATTGTTTTTCAACCTAACCAATTAATAATTCCCATGGAAGTTACTTGATTGTGATTGCCGAGCAATAAAAGTCATTCAGTATGAACCATATTGATAAAACGGTTATTAGCAGCGTATACAATTGTTAGCATTGACGTCAAACCGTCTGATGGGAGTCAACAGGGGTACATTTTATAATTTATTAAGACTTGAACTAACTAACATCGGAATAATTTAAGGATAAATTGCATTATCTACATTGAACTGAAAGTATAATATTATCGAAAGCTGCAGTTCAATGTTATTGTATTTAAACAAAATTGAGGTCGTAACTAAGTCCGTGTCATCTTCGCTGTCACTAATCGATCGTTTGAAACTTTCAAAACTTTCTTTATTCTGTACATATTTTGTAAAAATCAAATTGTTTTTGTAATTTTCAAACGTGTTTGGTATAACCTTGGTACAGGCAATATTTGTCTGATCTATGAATTCATCTCTTGGCAGGCCTTTGTTTACGCCTTGCATGTCCGTGTTTACTGATTGGTCCTCATGTAGGTTATTCTGATGTTTGAAGAAAGTCGTAACACCTGCTCACTCACACCCCACCTGCCCAGTCAGTGTAGGTTAACATGTTACCAATATAGATAGAAGGCTATCGTGCTCTACCTCCGCTCTGTATAACCTTTTTAGTTACGACAGAGTATGTATACTAATTAGTTTTCTACGTACACTATTTATGTGTTCCGTTTTATCTACTTGTCATTGATTTCCGCATGTCCCGACAACTGCTTCCCCTGTCTCAGACGGTCGTAAATAATTATAAAATATACCTAGTGTTCCAATTTCGAGTGATTTTATCAAAAATGAACTCCATAAATTCATATTATTTTTCAACGTCTCTGCTGAACAATTTAATTATTCCGCATGAATATTAATGAGCAATAAGTTATTTGGTTCTTTCGAGTAGTATTCGACAGAAGCCATTGTACGGTTGGCCACGACCTTGTACAATTCTTGCGGTCATCATACTATTCTTACCAAACATACCTTTACATTGCCTGTAGGTATAGCTCCACTATCAAGTTTTTGTCAGTCACCGGTAACAATATTGTGACTCATTCAATAGAATTGTTGGTTTCTAAATAGAACGGTGTACGTTGGATAATAAAATAGCCAATCACTGAACACGGAAACCTCGGAACGGCACAAAATTAAAATGTCCAGTTACTTTAGTGCCCGTTTTTTAAAAATATTGTAGGTAGGTACATTATATAGACGGGATTATGGCCAATTGCAAGGCATTTGCCTTGACCATATCGAAGACAACCTTCGAGCATATTGAAATGATAGCAAACAGGTTTCTCATTTAAGATTTTTGTTGCAGAATATTAAATTATAAGCTTAAATATTATGTGAAAATGTCTGTAGTATCCTGGTATGACAAGCAGTTAGGCCGGTTCTCTATTAGGTAGGTACCTATAAAACCATCAGGTGTTATCACTGGTGTTGGACAACCATTGTGTGCTTGTTGCCTGGAGATATGTCGAGGTAACTAGTTAGCGTCGTATCATAATGCAGAATGATGAGAATTACCCGCGCTCGAAGGGATTGTTCCTATCCCTTCCGCATAGGCAGACGATGGTTTTGTCAACAGACAACACGATCAGGGAATTGTGTTCTAGCACCACGCCGACTTCGCAGTTTTCCTCTTTGCACTTCATCGCCTCGACGGCGATAGGAGAGAAGAGCATCGAAACGCGTGCACAGACACTTTACAGACACAGGTTAAAAGGAGATTTGTGAGTGAGAACAGCTGAGGCAAATGGCCAACGTGAGCCGCGCGAAACGAGTGTTTTGGCGCACACTGGCAGCCAGCGCCAGTGCGAGTTTTCAATACACACGGCCGACCCGACGGTGACTATTTGACTGGCTGAGCGGAGTCGTGGCGCCGGCCACCACGCCTCGCGCAGCGGTGGGTGGCGACTGAACACGCACCTCTCCCGTTACCTTATTGTGATGTTATGGGGACCGACCCCGCACTGCGAAAGCCCTTCGTAATAGTCCGTCGCGTTACTGTAATTTGCATCCATTTCCACCTATTTCCGTATTCAGGAAACTCCACATTTACAATGCGAACGACGGCCGAGTCCCAGACGCGAGCGATCCATTATCCTGTCATTTACAGACACCAATAACATTGGACACACACTTGAACACACCATTGACATATAAGAACTTGATAAGTGTAACGAATTAACACATTGTTTTTTCAGTCGAACAAGTCTTTCAAATTCAAATGATCTCTTCGACGACGGCTTTGTTATATGCTCGTCGTGGCTTAACTGAAAACAGTTGGACGTCAACGGATGTCGGTCCCCGTGTGCCGCATTCATACATAACAAATTGCGTGGCCTGTAGGAGACAAGACAATCGAACAAGAATTGTATAATATTTAACATGGCAGAATATTTTAGACTGCCTTTGCATTTTACCCGTATGGTATTAGAATAGAATAGAATATTCTTTATTATGTACACCATAAAAGTTACAGAAAGTATAGAAGAAGTAAACATTACACTGGGTGACACAATGGGTGGCCTTATCGCTAAAAGCGATCTTTTCAAGACAACCTTTGGATGGATTTTAAAAATGAAAGGAAAAACAGTACTGTTTGTGGTACAGGTATTATTTGTGTAGGTACTATTAATAAACAATTGAAACTGTCATCATAAGATGTGCTAGGAGAAAATGTTCCACAAATAAGTTGAATTTAGTACAAACAAGAGGATCAAGAAGAAATGAAGAAACGAACAAACCCGTTGAAGCATTAGAGAGCGTACGATCTAACTTTGACGTCAGAGCTTACACAGCTTTCTGTTATGCAAAGCAAGTAGATAATGTTATTGCTACACTAATAGTATTGTTATGTACCGATTAGATAAGTTGACACTTTTAACGTAATCTACCAAAAATGTACTATCTGCTCAAAATAGCCATGGTACAAAAATAAACAAAGCCATCCTAACAGTAAAAAACTACACATTTGCTCTATTGAAAGTTATCCAAAAATACCTTGTATGTCCGTGTCCTAATTAGGTCAAAGAAAAGCTAACTATTGAACGGAGAAACGAAAATTTATTTTCGATCATCACAACGTTGACGAACACGCAATAGTGGTAATTAAGGCAAGGTAAGGTCACAATACATCACATTAGTCGGTAGGGCAGTAGGTATGTTTCAAATGCTAATCATCAATCCATGCATTCATGCCCTCGTCGTGGGAATGCCATGCCCTGACAAGTTAGCCATGGTAGATGGTCACAATAGCTGACCTCGTTCTGACTGGCGTGGTTAACATCAGAATTTTTGTATTCAATGGAGCTGTTGAGGTTACAACAGATGGCAATCCTGCATGCTTGTTGGGTGCAATTTAATACAAAACCAAAACTTCTTAAATAAGAGAAACTTGTATTAATTTTTGCCGGTATCTTAATTTCACCAGGGAGAAACTTTAATAACAAATCCGTGACATTTAAGAAGACATATAATGTCGAAGTTAATTCTAACTACATAATAGTGTTTTGCTGCCAGCTAAAGCCTGTGGAATTAGAAGAATTTCTTATTTTTAAGAAAAAACTTGCAGGTGTTTAGTAAACGCATCAAATTCTGGCTAGTGGAAGGTTTTAAAGGTAGCTCTCTCTAGTACTCTACACCAAAACAATTATAGCGAATTTATTATTTTAAAACTTCGCCAAATATTTCCAGAGCCATGGCCAAATCATGATCTTAGTTCTATTTTTAAACCGCAAGCAAAACTGTTAACAATTTGTAGAAAAAGATGGGTTCAAAACTATTTTCAGAAATAAATTTTGAGGATTCATTGCCGACATAAAAGTGAATCTCTCGTTTAGAGTGATGAGACAAGAGGTTACTTTTAACTGTAATTGCTATTTGATTGCTGTGATTTGCGATTGTAAAACAGCACGGTTAACAAAAATAAACAGAGATTATTGTAATGTCCAGACGGGTTGGTGAAATTTGGCATGCGTCCAGTCTAACGTTGATACCAAACCTTGGGGTTCTTTATGCGTTAAATTGCAAATTTTCTAATAATAAACGCCATTATGTAGGCGTGTTATACAAATATTAACATAATTCAGTTGAGTAACGCCTTGAAATATTTCTGTTACGCTTTTTATATTATTTGACCTATCCAAAGAAATGACTAGTTCTGCTTCCACGGGAATTCTAATGTTTATTTTGCCTTCATAAAATATTTGTGTCTAATATGAATATAATATTTATATAGATGAAAAGATAGACGTATTAATTATTATTTTTATCGTCATGATTTCTCAAGTTGTAATTTTACTTATATTTTTGTATGTTTATAATACAACTGATCATTTTATACAACATTTAATAGCTATAACTTGAACATCTTCTTGAAGCTTTCTTATAAGACTGGGAATAATTACAGCATTTGTAAATAATCCAGTGGACAGAAAAGATGACAGTGTTCATCAGAATCATTCAGCTGTGGTTTTTTTACATGACGATGGATTAAAAAATAATTTAAATGACCCCGGTTCCAACGAAAACAACGTGATCTAAAGTGGTTGTAATAAAAACATGTGCAAAACAATTAATAAACTCCACAATTACCCAGATGTGGGATTAATAATTAGTGGTATAGAGATCCCAATGCGGATATATCATTCAGTAAAGGACGTGGCTTATTAAAAACTAACGTTAACTAGGAACATCTGGTGTGAACCAACCCGCTATTTCCATGGTTTTTATTGTGAAGGGCTTAAATAAAGTTGGTTAATGATGTTTGAGTACTATTCAAGTACTCAAACATCATTAATTATTTGCTTGTGCATAAAAGACATGTTTGTTTAAAAAAAAATTAAATGCATTATCCAAACACCACTAATATAGTCTTTGTTTCCAATTGAGTTTCTGTTTCTCTCAGTGTTCCTTTTACAATTTAATACCTACTTAATTACCATGCAGTATCCAAACATCGATAATATAATGATTAGCTTGTATACACAAACCGTGTTTGTATTCAAATGATTTTCTTTTTCACTTAATGTTCCGTTTTTGAACGCTTAATCATTATAAATGAATAATTATCCCTGTCCCTAATATTTTGGAGGTTAAAGAACGAAGTAGCCATATTTTACGATAAATATCTTGTCAAGGCTTTCAAAAGGCCGCCACTGGTCGATATACTCATTGACGTCCACTATTGATCCTGGTTCACTCGGCGAGTGTTGAAGTGGGCAAAGTATGAAAAGCCATAACTGGATAAAACCAGTTTCACATTATTCTGGTTTTGTTCAGTTCGCCCTATTTATACTGTACACGATACTACACATACTCGATAAACGTGACATTGACTTTGCAAAACTTGGGCAGTCTAACATTTCCTTGTACAAAATTAGTCTCCCAAGTTCGCAACTTGCAGAATTTTGCCAAATTATTCCTAGATTAGGATACTAGTCTTAATTTAGGAAATAATTGTAAAATTCTTCGGATATCCTTTAATGGAAAAAACAGTGCTAATTTTTAGGTAAAAAGTTATCACCTGCTTATTTGCTAGCTCGCTGCTCTACGTATATAAGTTACTTGTTATACAAAGAAGTTACTTGTTACATACAAAAAATAACCAAAGCAATTATTTGGTAATGGTGATTGAAAGCAATTTGTAGAAGGTTTCAGAGAGAGATGAAGATATATAACAGCTCAGTGCTAGAGGGAGAAACAAAACGAACGTCACGAGGCCAGCTGACATTAGTCCCATCATATTACCAGTAGGTAACTTCTTCGTAGAACGGCCATTTTACTTAATACCATAGATATTTAAAAATAACTCCATATCCTCTTTTCAAGGGCCTTGTACTAAGTAGTTCAAGTAACCGACCATGCACTTAATAATACTATAAGCAAGGGCACTAATAGTACCTTCAATAATTATACTGCGTTCTTCCGGATTTGTAGAGAATTGTTTCTCATTGCCTTGCCTAGTTTATAGAACTGATGGTTAAAATAATAGAATGTCAATGTCGGTAATTTTGGAACTCTGCTTCTTAGCAAGTACTAGTAAATTGTACCCAAATACAAAAAAAAAAACGAGAAAATACTACGTGTTTAAGATAATGATATTAAAGTACTGAAAATCAGCGCTGCGAGTTTTCCATAGCACAGCATCATGCTCAGTAGGAGCCTCCCATTTACAGTCATGACGTGCATGTGCCTTCTGTTCACTCCTTTTTGCTTTTGTTTTTATTTAATTGCAGGTAGTAACTTAATTTCGTCCTTACTAACTTATTTAAGCAGTTCAGAGTTCCTAATAATGTTATCTTTAAGACTTTAGTCTTAGCATATTTATATATTGGCATGTCAGATTGTTACAATAATCACTATTTTTTTTAAGAAAGGCTATTTAAAAGAAAATTACTTACATTTTCCATAGTATCTCCTTGAAGGCACATTTTATCAGACTTAAGTCAATCATGTTTAGTTTCATACCAGAAGAAGGGTTAAAAGAACTATAAAGAACACTTTATAATGAAAGAAATAAATAAGGCAAGTTGAATGCCAGTCTAAAATAAATATAGTCAAAATTATACGGAATTCGATAGTTTACAACCTGTGAGCTCAAAGTGCTGATTCACAAGAATATAAAATGGCACCTTAATCGTGGTATGTCATTGAATATAGAGGGTAGTTATCAAAACATTTTTTTTTCTGAATACCTGCCTTCACAATTTTATAAAATAACTTCTAAAGGTGCGTTCTGAAATTCTAAATCGAATCGTTATTATTGTTAATTGTCTAGGTAATTAATTCACTAAACAGAAAATTGTTCCATATAGTAAAAGGTCCATCGATGAGTCAATGTCGCAAGAAATGCCTTCCAGGAACGAATGATACTGCTTAATAGGCAAACTTATTTACGATTGTTAAAATATAAATTAAAAGTTGCTTTTAAAAACGCATTTAGGTAGTACGGCTACCAATGTATTAGGCCCATTTGCACGAAAATAAGTTTTTCGTGCAAGTGGACGCAGTTGTGAACACGAGGTTAAAATAGCAGTTTGTCATCCTATATTGACAATTTAACTTCGTGTTAGCAACTAACTCTGAGTTAATTTATTCGTAAAATGGGCCTTATCAATAGGAGTGTAACAATACGGACCTCCTTGTAAAATAAGGGCCGTAAAATGACAAAATGATGCCAAATCATAAAACCAAACAGATCACAAGTTAACGCAATGAAAATGAGACCCGGATTTCGATACCCACAGACATTCTGTCTATTGTATTACTCACTGGACAGTATTATTTATCGCCAGAACAATGATATTAATCCTAAGCTTTATACGGCAAACCCTGCCAAACTGGTCTTACATATATTATCTGAGTAATTGATCATAAAATCTGCTGGTAAAATCTATAGTGTTTCTCTAAGGAAAATAATTTGGAGATTTAGAAATTTTGTAGTACCTTACCTTAGACAGGATAGGTATTATCTAGCATGCTTTTTAAAATTCACGTTTCCTTTGAGGATAAGAATTTGTTTATTTCATAAAACATATCCACATATTGATCGGATTATACCACACATTGGTAGTAGGTATAGATTTCAATGTTTTATACAAAAAATCTAGTTTTGAACTTACATAACATTAATTAGTATTAATTGGTTAAGAGAACAGGATAACGATTTGATTGTGTACAGCTGTTTTGAATTACATAATGTTCAGATACTTAGATGTTTTGAAACTAAATTACTTATGTCGAATTTATTTTAATTGCGTTAAGGATTTCAAACAAACCAACCCACCTGATCAAGCGTTAATTACTTTTTACTTAACCAACTAAAAGCAGATTTTTTACACAAATCGAAAGATTTATAGACAGTATAAACACAGCAAAGGATGACTCATACAAACAAGCCATGATAAAAGTAGATGCAAACTGTAGTCGAATAAAACGAGGTTCATTTCGCAAAATCCTTGAAGTAACCCGGTACAGATGTTCTGCCATTCTATTGCCTTGACGTTATGATTAGTCTTGAATTGTGAACGCAGCAAGCCGTTTGTATTATAATTCATACGTCAGTCACGTCATCGCTGTATTGTGTAATATTCTACAGAAACATTTCAATATGGGCATAACAGTTAACGATTATATTTCATGGTATTTGAAGCGAATAGTGGGGAATGTGACGTCACTACTGATAAAGAACACCAACTTATAAGAAGTGTAATAGTAACCATGCACCACGGAGTTTTTTTTCTGATACGTCATCAACCTATACCATATCAGCTGATTGTGTGTGTTTGCAAATACATTGATGCCAAATATACAGGCTATTTTCCTTAAATTTCCTCGAAAAACTGACCCTCAAATTGTAACATGCCGGATGCATTTATTTTCTCAAATATACAAAACTCATAATGAAGTTCATAACATATGAGTCCGAATGTCATCTTAAATAATTCTAGAACTACAGTCTAATCGTTTAACGTCAGTACAAAATGACATTACTGACTGGGAATCTCAAGAATCGCTAAACTCTGTCAATTTGCCAAAGATGCAGCAATACGTATAAATTGCATATCTATAGGTGTATCTGCGTATATAATATATTGCGTACTTCCTATAAACAATCACACGTGTCTACATATTTTAGTTAGTAAATACATTTGTTATTTAAGCAAAAGAAATAATACATAGGTGTTACATCATTGGATCGACATAGCAAGTGTTATTAATGATGCTTAGGTATCCATAATCTGTCCTAGTGCTGCGTATTTTGAAATCAATCATTGCTAATATATCAGTAGTACGTACTTGGTACTTCACCTACATTTACTGATTGAATAATCATTAGTACATCGAATCTGTGTTACTTCAATGGCAAAGAAGGTATGATTGGACATCATTAAAATGTTTTCAACAAAATTCACGACAAGACTGACCTTCCTCACTTTTAGCATAACCATCTGATCAAGAAAAACTTTGATTATACATCTGGGATACTAAATTTTTTATACACCCATAATGTGGTCATATAATCAATTATTTGCATCGAGGAGGCCAAGCCTACATTTTACCGTCGCTAAGAGAAACTACATGTTTTTTTGCAAGAATTTGTTCAAGAGTGATACATTCACTTTGTCCTCCACCAAAAGAGACATACTTTAAAATCACGACTCAATTTGGAAACATTTATCAATTTAGAACATTTTATATTTTTTTTTCCTTTGTGGCGAAAACAGCGCCCATAATGTGGTCATATAATCAATTATTTACATCGAGGAAGCCACGCCTACATTTTAACGTCGCTAACAGAGACTTCATGTTTGTTTGCATGAATTTGTTCAAAAGTGACATACTTATAAAATCACGACTCAATTTGGAAACATTTATCAATTTAGAAAATTATTTTAGCATTATTATCACCCACGATTGTGCTCTCGTTTGACAATGAAGAAGTTAATAAGATCAAGTCAAAATTGGGGTCAGAATTAAGTATGAAGGTGTTGCTAATAAAACTTTTCCTATTGTATTTATACCTCTCATTTATCTTTGCTTCCGGATTATCAATTATAAGGAGACACTAACCTCTTTTCTAAAAGTTTTCGTCAAAATGTAGACCGTTTGTCTTTTGTACTTATTCTGGCATGAATTCCTTATTATAAAAGCTACATTAGTCGGCTAAGGCGTTGACTTGCGATCGAGAGGTCATGAGTTCAAATCTAACCCTGGTAACCATTGTCGTGACCGCAATCTTTGAAAAAATAATATATTTTGTTCGAGGAGGGGGAATTGTTCTGTTTTTGAACTTTTATAAAAATTTAGATTCGACGAATTTCAAAACCAAATAAAGGACCAAATAACTATGGGTTGAAATGAATACATCTAAGAACGGTTTTGTAATTTACATTGACGTAAATCTTGGATTTACATGAATATAAATAACAATATTTTTTATAGATTATTCTACAATCAGAGGTAATCTATCTTGTCAAATGATTCCTCAAAGATGTCTCAATAAAATCATAAGATTATTGCACTGACGTCACTTCTGATTGAAGACATCCAAGACATTGCCATAAACAACTGAAACACATATTTTAAAACAAACAGACGTTATTGAAACTTCACTTACCCACGCATTTCCCTGCCATGTTTTTAAATAAATTGGCGAGACAAAACTCTAGAAACATCTTTATCGTATAAATAAAACGGCTTTTTCATCTATTTATACTAAAGGTAGTGAGATCTTATTGGAGTAATTTTAATCAATAATTCCGCGCAATTTGGCTACCAAATTGATTTTATAGTCAATACGCTTTGATTTACTGCCCAAATCAATCAACAGGAACCGTTACTAAAGAAAATAAATAATTTTTCATACGTTATATCTTCAATTTAACGACTGCGAAGTTACTCGTATCGTAAACTTGAGTGCTGTGAGAATGCTTCTTTTTATGCCTTTTTGATATTCATTGATATGATGAATTGGAGATCGATGTACTTATTTGATCAGTCTTTTGGCTTGTATTCTAGTTTTTTTTATTGCGAAAATGGTGTATATCAATGTTGTTGGGCAAAAGATACGTGTGTTTAGTTTAGTCCTATTTTTTATTGACACAACGTTCATTTTAAAGAAGAAATTTACCAGCAGACACCTAATTATTTGTGCCTATATTTATTTATTTAGACTTCATGCAGAGAAAAAGTTCAAAGGCAGACTTATACCTTAGGCATTCTCTACCAGTCAAACAAGGGTGGTGAAGAGATAACATGGCAGGTGCATTGTTTACACAATTTAAAAAAAAAGTTGTTATTAACATACTAAGATAGGCAAATTAAACGTACTTATTTATTGAATGTAATATATACTTATATAAACATATATAATTATGAAGTTACAGAAAAGAAGAAGGTGAGATGACTTTCTTTAGTTGTATTGAAAATAAAGCCGCAATTTCCGCTTGAATGCAAACCGACTTGTAGCCTATATTGTGGACTTTGATCGTTTATTTATAATAGAACTTTAAAGGAACGGTTGTAGTCCTTAATAAACGCATTTCAGTAAGTTAAGGCTTCTACATCCCGTTGTTAATATGCCATTAATTTTGAATGTACAAAAGCAGTGTTCCTATACTTACTTTATTGTGAGTGCCAGCAGCACTATAATGAGCCCAACGAGGGCCATCGCGATCACGACGCCACATATCATGTAATTCGCATCATTCGGGGCATCTGTAACAAAGGAAACCAAACTTTAATACTAAAGCTTAAATATCATACTCAATTAACACTCTTTGTTTGTAATGATTACGTGAAAAGGTCTTTTTTTGCAAGTTATTGCTCAATGGTGATCTAACAGAGGTCTCTCTCTTGGAACTCTGGCGTCATAATTATATTATTTACCTAATTAAGAAGAAAAACGTTCACCATGATCAGTAAACTGTTAGTTGGAATCGTTTGACCAACAAAGACTTTTTTTATAAAAACAAAATCTTTATTCAAATCTGTTAAACCCCTCAAACTGATAATGTGCCTTACCAAAGTATTCTTCTTTAGAATTATGTACCAGGGGCCATACCTTGACGTAACAATGCCATGATTTCGTTGTGAAAAAGGCATGGTGCTATACTCTTGTACAGCTCCGTCTCTGTTACACCGGAATCATGATGATTTTAAGTTGTCATTCGGGTAGTAAGTCCCTTAATCTTTTTTTAATCACACTAGTGCTTCTTGTTGTGGTTACCTTTAATAATAGGTACCCAGAAGAAAAATTATGAATGAAATCAAAAAACACCAACGCAAAAAGGTTTCGAAAGATATTTATATCAGAAGACGTGATTATGAGAATATAATAGCAGATATGGCTAGTTGATCACAAGAACAAAAACTATGGAATCATTACTTAATTCTACATTAGATCCGTCTATTCGTAAAAGAGCCCAAAGATATACTAGCAAAGCACCTATGTATGCTTAAGAACGCGTAGCCTTCACAGTATTACCCATGATTATTAATACAAGTATAATAATATCTATCATAGCAAGAGAAAAAAACCTACAACTTAGCAGAAATGGTTACCTACCAACAACCGCAAAAAAAATCTACACGCGTCTGAAACGTGACTTCAATCCACACGAGAGCCTTAATAGCATTAATAACATGTTCTTAAAAAAAAACAGGCTCTAAATGCAGATCGAAAAGCGTTATGTCACCAGATGAGTGGAACCAGTCGCGTGGTGGTCGAAGTTGCTCAGGCTTGTTCAGTGAATATCTACTTAAGAGGAAGGCAATATTGGCAGTCCTAAGAATCTCGGAGAGCTTTTTCTGGAATACCCGGTTTAAGCCTACTGGGTTCATAACCTGGGCTATTGACAAGTAACATTCTATCAACAAATCGTCACAATAACAATTGGACAAATATCAAAAGTCACGTGACCAAACCGTTACATTTTGGTATTTTGATCACCGCATTCGCTGATAAAATGACAATGGCCCGTATTCTAGATCCTCATGTTTAGCCTGGGTGCAGTCTTAAAGACTGCTAAAGAAACCGAAGAAGTCGCAAAATCGGTATTCAGTTGTTTGAAAAAGACACGAGTTATTATGTAAACGTTCTTAGCTGACGAAGCATGCGATAAACAGAATACCTTTTTGTCAATATTATGGCATTTCTTTGTCTGTTAATATACTAGTTTTTGCTTTTTCCCGCACTAAAGTCGATAATTTGTAGTCGATAATATCCTTCAAATGGCCTAATGCAGACCATCGACTATTACGACCTGAGTCCAAATTTCGTCCAAATCTAAGCAGCCGTTGAAACATACAGATTTTGACATTTATAATATTATTAAAAAGGATGTTAAGGCAAAACTGTCGTTTGTATTCCATTAATCCTACACTACTAATCAACCACTTTCTGGTGAGTAATTTGCGCAAGTACGTTTAAACGCAGTTACTAAAGCGTCTTAGCTACATCGAACCGGCTAACGGGTGCGCGTACCACTTCGCCAATTGAACGGTGCCGCATCCTCAACACTTTAACCGTACACAAATCGATATCGTGGGTATCGACGGCAATTATGGAATCGAGACGACTCAGTATCGAATTGACTTATCATTTAAATGACTTTTATGGTCTTGTCCTTTTTGATGAGTAAATTTTTAACAACATTGTTGTGGTATGTATGTTAACCTTTCAGTGGCTCTGTAAAAAAATTCATGAACAATGATTTTCAACCTTTTTGTGTAAAAGGTTAAACCTGAATCAAAGTGTGAAATTGAATTAATCGAATACCTACATCAAATTGGTCGTAGTCATTGTTACCTTGGGTTCATAGACAACAATCAACTTGAAGCAATGTTTTTTATAATATACAGCGCAATGTCTCTATACCTCATTGTCTTACCTACATCAGTGTGTAGGTAAGAAATATTGCTAGAGTACGATCCTGTTTACAACTAAGATGGCACTGCTAGGAGCCTAGATAATATTAAGTAATACCTGATTGACTGTTTGATCAGTGGAATATCCTGGTAGGTGAAAACTTATAAATGCATAAATGAAATACAAAAAAACAAATTTTATAAAATTTGGGTCGGCCGATACAATCGCTGTGGGTTTTTTGGATGCAAACCCGTTAAAGGAAAACGAAGTTTCTCTTTATGTCTTTGCCATATTCCGTAATACCAGGAAAGCTACTCCGCTATATAAAACACAATCTGTCGGTTTGTTATTCAACGATATACTTAGTAAGTAATGGAGCACAGAAAAAGTGTTTTTGTCAGTTTATGTAAGCAAGCACGTCATGTCAAGAAGAGTCACTTGAAGAGCAGAAACGTTTATCGAAATAGCTGTGGAATTCGTACGATCATCCATCAATCTACCAATCATGGTGACTTTTGACAGATTCCTTTCATATCTATTGACTGTTTTTCTAGTATATAATATTTCAGGCTCATAGCCAAATCTCACACAAAATATACCTTCCATGAATAGTTTCCTCGTTTGCTGTTTACTTAGATAAACTGCAGGGCCAGGCTAACCTATTCGGTTGCTAATGGTCGTGTTGTTTACATATCCATTTACTTCATAAACAAGGTTTGAACCGGTGCTTATGTTTCCATTAAAAAACCGTTAAGGATGAACATACTAAGTGCATGCAAGCAGCCATTTTACATTGTCAAACAAGCATGAACTTCCAAAACGATAAATTATGGCAATGGGATAATATTACCATATAATATTATTTATAGAGTACCTGGGTATACCTTTCAGTTGTCACAGAATGTTTTTGCAACAAACAATTTCAATTACTTGATCCCTTGCTTTTATAGGGAATGAAATCAACTAATGCGAGGAACCAGGGTGCCTACAAAGGTGATTCTTAAAGACGTCATATTTCAAGATTGAGAGATGAACGGACCTATATAGGATGAATAGCACTATACCTTTTACACAACGAAATTATGATGGCAATAAGACCGTTGACCGTTGTTAATGTTTAACTTGTGAGAAGACTCAAAGATGCTATTGGCGAAGAAGGGTTAGCCATTTGGACCGCTGTATATGCAATGGATTCGGATTTATTAGGTTTGAATGTTAAAAGGCTACATTGAAGAGTAAGTAAACTAACTGGGCTAGCCTTGCCTTGAGTAGAGGCAAGCCAAGTCTATATTCATTAGTTTACTATCAAAGCCATTTGATTAATACTTAAGCTTACGCTAAAACTAATTGCCTGTCAAATGACAAATTACTATGATAAATGTTAATATAAATTTTAGGAACCGCAAAGCAAGCGTTAATTGAAGGCAAACATCGCATCAATTTGTCAAGTTGTTTTAGGTGTTAGTTCAAACAAACTTACGACATACGTAGTTACTAAAATTGGTTTTTAAAGTACCAGAGGTGAAGGAGTGGATTCTGTTTAATACGTTCTAAGATAAATATAAAAAGTTGCATCCCGAGAACGCATTTACACTTTGACTACGCAGAAATTCCCATTGCGGTCAATTAAACCGAATGTCGGGTCGACATGACGCAATTAATCCTTTTATAAAATGTTTTCCTTATATTATTTATTATAAAATATAACTAACAATATGGCGACACTGTACCAGCCAAGGTTGAATCAGACTTCAACGTTGCGAGTAACGGTATACTCTTGTGAAACTCGAAATACGGTGTCAAGATTGACGTTATCTTAAAAGACACAGAGAAACACCGTGCCCGGAACTAAAGAAACCCGTGTCAATTATACGGCGGCGTCCTGTAGTTGGAAATCGAAAAGATGTTTTGCGGAACATTGATTCTGCGAAACAGAAACATGAAGATAATATACCTTGTGGGTTGTGTTATTTATTTGATTGAATTCATCTGTGTGTTTGTTCCTACATCGTATGGAAGGTATCAACTAACCATGAAACCATAACATAACAGTAAGAGAACAATTAATTGTTGCAGTAATAAAGATCTATTTATATAATCATCCCTTGTTAGGCCGCCCAGCCGCTCTGATGCATTTATACGTAAAGGAATGATATAGAAACGGATCTTTCAGTATTATTATCAAACGTAGCAGGTTTCTCAAATGAGGTGCATAAAGATTTCACAATCTTATTGCACAGGAAAAATATTTGTTAAAGATTGTGTGTCGTAATGACGCTTGTTGCAATTTCTTGCTGTTTTTCCCCGGTTGAAGGGTATATCGAACATGCAAATGGGTTATCACAAACGAAGGTTCGCATATTGCAAGACTTCCCCGAGAAAAAGGTGTTTTTTGTTTAGTTTATGTTAATTCAAAGTAGCATTTATTATTCTAAATCCCCTAAAATATATCAAAACCGAGTAGCCAAGGAAGACCCGAACAACCGTCTCAATTATCTTCTTCGAAACAAATTCAGAACATCCGTTGTTTTTCTATAAAGGCAAAATGTTCTCACAAAAAAAAAACGAAAGCCCCTTAGCTTCGGAGTCGTTACCCCTTTTATGTATCACAGCTGACGTTACTGTACATAGTATACGAAGGTTTAATGTTCCACAAGTAGACCTAACGATGGAATCAGGTGTAACAAGTGCATCGCACTCGTCGGGTTAATGCACTCCCGACTGGTATTTTCCTATAGCGTTTCGGGTGTCCTGTGCTGGGAGGCATTTGCGGTTTTATTGTCTTGTTGTTTATTTATTAATTGATGTATACTTTTAAAGAAATTTAAAACTTTCAGATCTTGATTGTTACGACTTTTATAACACCTTTGTGATTCTTGATGAGACGATTTCAGAATCATTGCTGGTGCTGCGGCTTAGCTTAGCTATAATTAATTCTCGGTATCAACAAAAAATGTTTATTTTGGAAAGTCTTCAATTAGTTTGCGCCAAAACCAAAGACCATCTGTTGTCTAGTCAAAAATGAAGAGGAATATGAAAAAAATTCATCATGGAAAATTTATTTTACTCGACGGATTTGAAATTTTTGCTCCAATTTCTAGTCGGCTTTAATGAAGTATTTATAGAAATAGAATGTCGTTATGGGGCTAGGATTTTATAAGGATTCTGTTGTTAGCTTTTGTGACGAAACCCTAAAACTGACGTAGGTAATGTACCTGGCGCCTTTGACGCAATCAGGTTCCTAGATGAAAAATACATTACACATGTAAGACTTCTCTACGTACCTGCCTTCAGTCTTGTATACCTACAAAAGATCAATTATTCATAACGCAATCAATAATATTGTAAGAATCAATATCAAAGAGTTGAACAAAGGCGCTTTTTTGTTTAAATCAGATTGCCAGGAAATGACAATCTTGAAACTTAGATCTAAAAATAAAAATAATTGTTCAATTTTAATTTGAAAGCATTTCCTGGTATGTGCAGATATTACAATTTATGTTACTTATGTGTCATATGCCTTTCACATTCTACTAAGCGACATTTATATTATTCCCCCCACGAGGCCGCAGTTCGGGACGATTGTGATGCTAAAGTAGAATTTACCCATTAGGTTGACTGAAGATACAACGAAAGCTACTAAAAAGATTCAACAGATGAGAAACCGGAATCACAACATATTTCAAAACGATTTCGATCTGAAAGACGAGATTCCACCCTATACCATCTTCAATTTAAATAACAGTAGTTACCAAAAGCCACCTCATAATAAACTTCTAAGCAACAGCAATTACTCGCTAAATACGTCACTATCCTCGTAATCAACTCAGTAGCCTCCAAACATGCAAACCCATCATTTTTACCGTGGCACGTGTGACCTTGTTCCTCATACGGCTTGATCGATATTGTACCAAGAACGCTTGTGCGGCGAAACTGCACTTTTGAACTTATTGCTCTTTTATATCACTTGGATCTTATTTCGCACAGCAACCTGTTGTTGGGTCTCTTGAAATTCGGATCAGCATTTTTTTAATGGCTTGGTAACGAGTCTGATGTCTCGGATTCTCCAATGTCTACTGCTGAATATGTAAATGATGTCATCAGGCCAAAGTACAAGACTTTGTCATTAGAATGATGATAGAAGTAGATTGGTGGTTATCAATATAAGGAAGGATGTAATTCTCTATTCTCTAGTCATAATCCAAGGTCTAATACAAAAGTCTCATCCAAAGCCAACTGTTGACAGGAGACAACAGTGTCTTTTAATATAATAATGTAGAAGGTATGACGGAAGCAAAGTTCAAAGTACTTAAAATAATTTGGTTCCACGATATCCTTACCTACCCAATTCATGTTGACCTGTAACTTCTGTTCTTGAAGTAAACAAAAGGTCGACAAGCGATGTCAGTACACCAATAAATGTTTAAAATATGGATGTCCTTTAAAAGTCGCGACGGAAGACCTTGTCAGAGTAACGGGGAAGGGAAACCCGTAAGGACTTTGATAGCGATCGATATATGTAGTTCCATACGGGTGTAGAATAATGTTATTTCTAGATTTATTAAATATTTCCTTTGAGAATCTGTTCTATCTTTTAGCTTGGGAGAACTTGTAGCTTGAAGATTTATGAATATGGTTGAGTTTATTCTACAATCGATGTGCCTGCGCATCTGTTGTCATCATTCAACTCCACGCGCATGAGACAACGCGACGTATCCGCTGCAAGATTATTCAAGACATTATAAGCAGATGGTCCTTTCAACATGTTTTATTTTTTTACTTCAAAATTTCAAGACAGATACCCCAATACAACGTTACGAGTATTATAGCTACGTCGTATCATCATAGTTTGTATTGAGAAACAACCCAGAGTAATGTTGCCAAACAATAACAATTGTTAAAAGAATCAACTATATAAAACACGTGACTGAGTGCTCCAGAAAGTTTAATAAACAATGATTAGAAGATCACGACGGCCGAATGTGACTGAAAGAAATTATTAAAGCACACGTGATTTTTTACGGCACGTTTGTATAACATTAATCAAAGAACACCGTAAAACCACGTACAGAACAACGTATGTACAGAAATCTTTTCTAAATATTGCGTCAATGCTGACGAACTTTGTAATATATTATGACCTATCGTGAAGATAGACCATATTGCGATCACTCATAACCGAGAATGTGACATTTTTATGATAGACCATCAGTGTGATACAACACAAACATGTTAATTTGTGACGTGTTTCGAAATTTTGTCAGTTGTAATGTTTTGGCTTGAGTAAGTCACTGTTATTTGTTTCACGCTTTTTTTGTCATGGCAGTTTCATTATAGACAAAGAAACGTTTTATTGCAATGCGGCGGCTAGGCATTTAGCACATAGGTTCCTACTACAATACCCGTATTAGTAGGTCGATCTTTCTTTATTTTTATTGATCATTTTAATACCTACATAGGTATCTACATCTGTAAAAATTTTGTTTGTATTGATGACAGATTAGTTTTATATTTTGTACGGACTTACAATGTTATTTAAATAGTAACACGACTCGAAAAGAATAACAGAATTCTAAACAGTAATTGTGAGAGCCGTGATTTCTACAAAACCGTGAAGAACACTTGGCAATTTGGCATGTAATGGGTCACACTTTTACGAAACAGTGAAATCAGTCACGCTTAGAAAGGAGAGAATATACTAGACTAATCTTCAATCAAGCGAAACTAACTGCTAGACTAGAGATCGTGAGCATGACTGCCGAATGTGAGCTGATTTCATTTGTCAAGGTGTGCAAAAGGTAGAAGCCCGACATGATAATTGGACACTTATGTACCCTTTAGAAAATACAGACTTTATAATAAAATATATCTGAGAAAGCAGTTTTGTATCCCTTGAAGAACGCTTAACGCTTAACTGAGACTGTTTCTAGGGTAGCAAGAGAGATGTTGACACCCATCAGCGAACTACCAACTGATAGGTCACTACACCTGCGGAGACACAAGTCCTCCTATGTACTTTTGTGTTGAAAGAAGTTACATAAATAAATACACCCCACTCCGAACCTTACAGCTATTTCAGAATGGTCTCAGTCAAACAATCAGTCTATAGACAAGAACATTTGTTATTCACACAAATATTCATAAGTATGATAAATTTGTCCTACCAATCAATAACAGTAAGCTGTGATAATTCCGTCCGGTTCGGTAACTATAGTTGAGCAATACATTCGAGACCAACTTTCACTGGTAAAGACCAAAGTTATTATGGTCGTGTTCTGCGGAAGTACGATCCAGTTATAGAGAAAGCCAGTCCCAGGAACCAGTGTATTGCGTTTATTGATCGATAAAAATATCTTGGAATTGTCCCCAATCTTAGGTAATACAGAAAAGTTATGATTTATCTCGATTTAATACCAAGAGTTACTTATAACCTGGCTTCGTTTCATTCTTGACATGTAACATGTTCTTGACATATTTGATCCGTTCGTAACGGTTTTCTATTAACACTACAATAAAAATATTACCAAAGTTCAGGGGCTCTACTAAAGCCATCACAATTCCGCTGTGAAAAAGAGATAGTGCTATGCGTCCTGTATAACTGCATCTCCCTCTCACACTAGTACAATGAAAGATTTAAGATGTCGAGGCTTCGCTTAAAGCTAGTTGGGTTGTAAAAGATCGATCATACACACAAAAGAAAACCAAGCTATTTTAAAATTTGTTGAAGCACATAAAGGATCAGCTCAATATTTTTTTGTGGCAAGAACATAGAATTCCAATACGGTTTTACGGCAAACCCGACACCATAGCCAATCAACCGTAAAGTGTGGACGGTGTGGACGTAAAACATTGTGAGAACGTCGAGGATCCAATCCATTTCAGTTCTTCTATTTAGGTTTGTTTCTAAATGAGGAACGTAATAAAAACAAGTGAGCCTGGATCCATGGCGGGGAATGTGGGCCCTTTTTGCTTTAAATAGAATCGTTTCTTACTCATGGAGCTTTGTCATCGACTGTGAGTTCTGGTGAGTGTTAGTAAGTGGTTGGCTTATTTTGGTATTGAAATGATTAAAAAAAAAAATAGCTAAAAATTTATTTTATTCGTAAGAAAAAGCTTACCAAGCAAATGCTTAATCACATGACAAAAGAGATGAGACTCCCTTAATTTTTTTTTTAAATCATTTCGGATTTCCTTGCTCAATCAAACTAAGTTCAGTAAGTAATCAAGGTTTATCAGGTCATTAACAAATTAATTGCATCCTAATCTCATCGAAAACCTCACAAAAAAGTTATTAATCAGTAGTAAAAAAGTTTCTCATAACCTTGAGTAAAACCTTTTTTATGGCGATGCAATGACCGGCATCGTCTTATGCAAATAAATGAAGATCCAGACTGTACCGGAGACGCCGTTGAATCACGCAGTAGTCAGACTTGACTAAGTCCTTCTATTAATAAGATATAATGTATCAGCTCTCATATTGATTCATTTCTCTAAGTTTATCTTTCTCATTTCTCTTATATAACAATAATCCAATAGTTTCGGTCAGCCAGAGAAAACCAATGGTTTTGTAGAAAGAATAAAAAGAAAATCATTTATTCGGTACAGATACAAAACAACAAAAAAATACAATCACAAATTACGCTGAGCGTGCCCATACCGAAAGGGTTACCAACTCAGCATGTTCTGTGTCAGACACACGGAGCAGATTTTTTTTTGGCACAGTACACACCTAAGTGACACACGGACGTGGATAACAAAACAAAAATATAATAAATATATTTTTTTAAATTAACATTTAGCACAATATAACATGATAAGTTTCCATTATGCGACTATTTTCTCGGATAGGAAAAAACAGTAAGTAAAGGAAAATGCACTTGAAAGCACTGCGACTTACGCATCGTAGTACCTAATATTAGAAATGTAAACAAGTATGTCATTTGGAATGATTTTATACACATTTGCCTTACCCTGTTCACTAGTGTGATTCACTATGGTTCATTGTTGAGACATCAGCATCGGTAAAATACCTAAGGATATCATTAGTTACCCAGAATAAAAGCTTTGCAGTGTGTATATATTCGTAAGTAGGTACAATTCTGCTCATTGCAATATAATGCTTTTATTATGGCATTATTTTGGTTCATCTAGCGTCAGTTAAAATTGACCATTAGTGGTTGAGAATTAAGAATGTAAATTAAAAAAGTTCATTGTCCAGTGTTTTTGTACAAAATATTATTTTAATATATGAAATCCTTGGTATAATAATCAGGTACCTTGGGCAAGTAATTTATATTATCATTAATGTTTTAGTATTTTTCTTAACGTTGATGTTAGTAAAATCTATTACGAACTTATTAAAGACGACAAAAAAGTTTAGATAGGTCTTACGAAACCACGGCTTTCTCTTATCTAGACCTTTTTATTATATATGTTACGGCTAATACCCGAAGTGCGGCTACACCTAGTATTAGCCGGAGCTTAGGGCACCCCGACACGGACAGGTTAGGTTCGAACGAGATGACGGGAGCTGAAGTGAGCGAGCAAAGCGAGCGAACTCAGCTCCCGTCATCTCGTTCGTGTTAGGCCCGGACTCCACCAAAGCGGAGACGAGACGAGCGGAGAGGAGGTGTTTTAAAACAAACCAATAGAATTTCGTTGTTCACACATCTCGCCCCGCTCAGCTGGACTTCTCCGCACATCTCCGCTTTGGTGGAGTCCCGGCCTTAGGTTACTTTAGACCCTGCGGACGCTAGCTACACCTAGGCTACACTTAGTTCAAACCGGCTAAAACTAGGTGTAGCCGCACTAATACTAGGTGTAGCCGCACTTCGGGTATTAGCCGTAACATATATAATATTATATTCTATTGGTCGCCCCAAAAAGGCTCACAGATGTTGTCATAGCATGTACCGGTTTCGGTTTACAAAAAGCGCAGACATGAGTTTTGGCGATAGTAAACCTTTTTTTTTTTTTACGAGTACATTTTTACAATCCATGTGCCGCACTTGAGTGTAGGGTAGACCTTACCCTGCTACACTACCCTACTCTTACTCCGCATCTTGATATTACTGCATTGCACTGTAGACAACCGTTCACGTTCCTTTGCGGCGTAATGCAGAAATACTTATAATTTGAAAAACTTCCATTGCTATTAAATCCTGCCAAATGATTTACACGCTATTTCAAATGGATACCATTTGTAAGGCAGCTAGACTAAGACTTTTGGAACGAAGTTCCTAAACGTGGCTTGCAGTAGATGTGATTCGGGAGAAAATGTAACGTCATGTAACATTTTTGCGTTAGCAAATCAAAATCGTTTATTCTCAGGCATGTCACCCATAAGTTTAAAAATACAAACGCAAAATTGAAACATAAAATGGACATCATATTTATCATAACAATCATTGTTAAACTCAATTTTAAAAGAATCAGACATCACAATAACACAAAATTAATCATATAAATAATCGAATTTAATTTTTATTCCCTCCATTCCCTTTTTTTCTTTCTTTTAGTGTACATTTCTACAACACGGTCAAAATAACTGTGCACATCAACTGTCATCGACCCTACCTCCCACCAACCCGCGCGGCGTACCGCATTCGCCGCGTGCGCCAACAGCGAGAGTCAAACGTCTGAGTGATGTAACTGTGACAGTGCCAAGTGCACAGTTATTTTAACAGAGTTGTATAAGCAGGCATAATACCCACACCACGCGCTCTCTTTCGTACTCTTTATAGTGTGCCTGAAGGGGAACGTTTTTGTTAGCAACCCTTCTTATATTTGTATCACTGTTTTACAAAAAAAGTATTCAACAATTGCTTTTTCCAACCGAATATTCCAGAAGGGATGATTGCTAACTGCATTGCTGCATTGATTGCATTGCTAACTTATTAGGCACGAGGACAACTGTTTATTTTCATATTATTATGTATCCTCATCCATACAATTGAATATGGCGCTAACGAGGAAACTAAACATACTATAGGTATCGCGACACGATATAATAAATAGGTATCATCATTTTATATTAACACAACGTTGAAAAGTGATTTTATGGGGTTAGAAGATTTCTAAGACTTAGAAAATACTACATTACTAAACTAGTCATGAGTTTATTAACCAGCCTATGACTAGTAAAGTACATAATGTTTTTATTAGTATTGTATAAGTACTAGGCAATCAGTCACGTGAGATGACTGTGCTCACGCGACTGACGATTGACAGCCATAGTAGTCAAGTAGCGGTAGGCAGAAGCTAATCTCTGATGTTCTAATGTTTTCCTGGTACAATTACATCACCGTACTCCTTCTGTTGTGTTGAAAGCAGATTGTCGTGGTGTTTATTGTGGCACGTGGTATTTTTCGGTTTACTAATGATAAGCATAAAATATATTACCATAATTTACATTGGCATAAGGAAATTCAGCATAATGATCATTACACATGAATGAATATTGCCATAAATACTGTTGGCATAATAATAATGATGCATAATCTTATAAACGCATAATGGTATTGAGTCCATATATCAAATATATTTAATAAGACATTTTAAGCTTATGTAAAATCAATTTTCAATCGATTCAAATCAATATTAAAATCTCCGATATTTTGAAAATTGTCATTTTACCCGTAGGTATTCTAATTTTCGACGTTCAAACATGAACTCATAAAATTATTATGACAAATAAATTTTATGCCTTAAATATTTATGCAACTCCAAACTATGGCAAAACAAGTTAGACCAAATGACAGTTATGCTAACCTTTACATTATGCCAAAGTATTGTTATGCCAAACAATATTATGCCTAAAAAAATATGCCAAGAGGTAATAATATTCCCGTATTTTTCTGGTGGTTTTTTCACGTGGTATTTTTTTAGTGGTGGTTTTACGTGGTATTTTAACTTCGATGAATGAGATATAAGTTTTGTAAATAAAAATGAATAACCTTGAGATGAGGAGAAGATCACAAAAAATATCAACGATTGTATTGTGTAATAGATGAAAAGGCCGGGATGGTGAATACTGAGACGACGATGATAGCTAGAAGGAGTGGAACCAGACGTACGGTGATACGCCATCGGTACATGGTTGACATCCCACCCATACGCAGTTAACATTTTGGGAATACTTTTAATATGCGTAAAGCTAAGGAGTGGAAGTTGCCCTGCCAGACACTGTGTTTTCCGATAGCTACAATCTAGGGGTATTTAAGCAATGAGTGAATAGGTTTCTTCAAGGCAAGCGTGCTTCACCGTCGACCACATCATCGCGTACCATCAGGTGAGATAGTGGCCCAGCGCGAGCCTGTAGAAAATTAAATAATAAGCTTATCGTCCCCATTTAAATTGGAATAACAGCAAAAGAATGGTGATGACTTCTACTGTTTAAACAGATCTACTTGAAAACCCCACAGTCATAACATAGCTTTATAATAATATGCGTAAGTTACATATGAATAATAAATTATAGAGTCGTAAACGTTTGGCACTGATTCACCAATATTACCGGAGTTCTGTTTACGAACGATTCCGATTGATCTGTTACACAGTATCATTGCATAATGTTATGGACATGGTCTAGGAAAATCGATGAATAATCGTGGTTCTTCATAGTTTCCTATAAATCCTTCGTATGTTTTGTTTAGTAGAAACATTATAAATTTTATTATGTACATTTGAATATTAAGTTAAAATTAACTTAATATCTAAATAAGTTGTGTTGTAAGAGGAATATCTAGAGATAAAATTTTAGTAAAATACGGGTTAATTTTCTAACAAACCAATGTAACTATTACGTACGAAATATAAATATGAATGCTTGAAGAAAAAACAAATTGCTATAAATCATTTGACGATTAATTAGTCGCAATATGACATAACAACACGTGTTGATCAAAGGTGACCGCAATGAGAACCACCGTACATTTTCACCTCCAAAGCGAAACTCAAACTATAACATGCAAGCTTTCACCTTGCTCTATAATTTATGGAACCTTAAAAATACCAAAACATTAAACATTGACGTCCGTTTTTGTCACATAAATATTCTACGAGAACTAATGTCAGTTTTGCGTGACAACATCAATTGAAGTTTGGTCATTTTTTATATTAGGAAAATGTAATATGATATTTTGCTAGCCGAAGGTCGAGGTCGAAAGTTTAATGTCACTGTAACATTCAATCAACGATTGTCTATAATGTGAACATTCATACTGACACTCACTAGAAAGCGAATTATAAACTTGTGACAATCATTAAGCCAGTTAAAAAACAACTTTGATGCTAGTAGATAAAGTTGGATATCAGTTGTTGGATTTGAAGGTAAACGATTCGGTTGTCGAAGAGTTTAAATAATGAAAGTACTGGGTGTCAAATGAAGCGAAAGTGAGTTGTTTAAAGTGGGTTAAGGTACTTACTTATTCAGGGTGTACAGAACCCACATAAGCCTGATTGTGTTGATTGCATAAACGTGACTCTGAACTCAAAACATTGACTCATAAACACCAAATCTCATCATCATGCAGGCCTTTTTGTTAAGGTTTTGATTTCTAGTGTAACCAGCAGCCGTATTTCGTAAGTGAATACGGCAACGCAAAGAGTTTGACCGCTATCCAATCGACCAAATCGACTAATCACATGCGAGATGAATGACGCGATGTGGATTTCCGTCTGTGGGATTAGTCGATTTGGTCGATTGGATAGCGGTCAAACTCTTTGCGTTGCCCGTATTCACTTATGCAATACGGCTGCAGGTGATTTTTGAAATGTCCAGGGATCAGTAACCCTCCGATATCCGTTATCACTTTGCAGTTATGTATATCATATAGTTGACTTACATAAATGTTGTCGGCACAATTTATTAGGCCTCTATAACCTGAAAGCAGGATTTATTGCAAGTCTTCCAGGGATCAATCCATGCCTTCTAGGTACTTCAGATCATAACCTATAAAAAAATGGCTCATCTCTGTGATATTATCTAAGGTTGGTATTAAGAACTTTGAAATAACTTTACAATTATAATATCCACTTATAATAAAATATATATTTTTTTTTTTTTTTTTTTTTTTATTGTATATAGGCTCGCGCTTGACCACTATCTCACCTGATGGTAAGCGATGATGTGGTCGACGGTGAAGCACGCTTGCCTAGAAGTAACCTATTCACTCTTGACTTAAAGACCCCTAGATTGTAGCTATCGGGAAACACAGACTCCGGCAGGGAATTCCACTCCTTAGCTGTACGCATAATAAAAGTGTCCCCAAAACGTTTTGTGCGTATGGGTGGGATGTCCACCATGTACCGATGACGCATCGCCGTGCGTCTGGTTGTCCGATGATGGAACGGGCTGGGCGGAATTAAATCATGCAATTCCATCGCACACTCCCCGAAATGTAACCGATAAAAAACCGACAAGCTGGCAACTCGGCGACGATGTTCAAGGCTCTGGAGCTTTGATTTGACCAGTGCCTCATTGCCGATAAGTCTCTTGGCCCGCTTTTCGATCAACTCTAGTGCATCAAGCTGGTATTTGGCAGAACCGTCCCAGAGGTGAGAACAGTACTCCATGCACGATCGAACTTGCGCTTGATACAAGTTGAGCAGCTGTTCCGGCGTGAAGTACTTTCTCACCTTCGCAAGGATCCCCAACTTTTTGGAAGCCAGCTGAGCCTTTGCCTCAATGTAAGGCCCAAAATTGAGAGTCGATGTCAACGTAACGCCAAGAAGCTCAAGATGGTCCGTTAATATCAACCGGTGGTATAATGCAATGTATAAACTTTATTCAGTCTTTATTATGACATGTGTGTAAGTTAAAAGTCATAATGTAGATATTTAAAGTTCAAGGAGCTATTTAGATTTGTTATTTACACGACGTCGGTTCATGCTCGTTCTTATTGATGATGAATCACAATTCATGATTTTTCAGATGACTGCAATACAAAACTTACTGTCAAGTTGCCTTTAGTTACTTATAATATTTTGAAAATATGAAAAACTCGAACACATTGAAATGCCTAGGTACCGTACGTGAGATAGTCATTAACACCAGAACTCTGCTGGTCTTCCTTGAGGAGCTGGGATGGATCAAATAAAGATCCCACCCGTACGCAAAATATGCACTTGGACGTGAAGTTGCGGTCACCAAACCGTTATACATACATACGTTGAAATTCAACCAGTACTGTTGACATCTTCAACTAAAATTATTCCTGCCACAGAATAAAATTTAACTAGGCATTTTGGGGAAAAATAACACCGTATGGCACAGAATGGTGTTGCATGGCGGAAACACGAAAATAGACTCATTTATACCAACAATGGGGAAAAGAATCGAATAATATTTAAGGGCTAAAATTACAATTATTGTTGATCAACACGATTTTAATTGACCTAACTGTTATATTTTTTAGCGATTAAAAAAAGCGGTACAATCCATACCAGTTCGTTTTGGAATTGATTAAGTAATCGCGTAGATAATTAAATTATCAGTTAAAATCATTAAGCAATTAATACAAGATGCAATCAGCCCATAGATTGAGGTACCTGTAGGCAATAGGGTACTTAGATCTTGAACGTGTATAAGAATAAAATAAGTACTTATTTGATATCAGCATATTTCAAACGTGACTTCCTGCAAACTATGTCTAATAGATATTACAAAATAAAATGTTGCTTTACACATATAAGAGCCGACTGGAAATATCTAGTTGTTCCAAGATTTGTATCAGTCACCTTAAAAATATCCAGTTACTCCAAGATATTTATCATTCACCTTCGGGGTTACAAGTTATAAATGTAAAGTGTAAAGTAAATCATAACAATGAAAATGTACTCTTCTGGTTGTTTCATTCGTATAAGTGATCTCCGTTTCACTGTACAGACAGATGTCAAAAAAGCATCAATATAAGTGCCAGGAGATATTATAATCCCATTTTACTACAATAGTATGAGCATGACATTTTGGATGGTTGTTTGTTACTCTTCCACGCAAAACCTACTAACAAGTAAAATTTAAAAAGCCCCCGACACGTTTTTATTTCATGCCACATAATTTATCTAGTAATACGTAATTATGACACGATATCTTAAGAATACATTCAAAAAGTAAAACACTCGTAACTTTAGAATTTTTCATTGCGATTAAATATTTACAGTAATATAGCTTTTACATCGGAATTACGCAGGATATAATTTATAAATATATTCTGCAATTTAATTCCATGCAACTAGTAACCATATACAAGTAACCTTATCTAAAATGTTTCTTTATTTATCCTGAAACATTTTCCCTACCTTTATCATGTTACCATGCACGTATTGACCATAAAATATTTCCATGCCAACATCAATCACACTGGGATGTTGACCCAGGAATCAACCGAAGAAAGTTTGATAATACTTTCAATCTCTATCAATCAATAATAGATGTGTTGTCATAACTTACGAACAAGTTATTGATCAGTTAAATGAGTGATTGACAGATCGAAATTGACGATGGATAAAATGACTGTTAAAATAAAACTCCATACCCAATTAGCCAACGAGTTTTTGTATCAAGTCTTCTAATGAGCTTTCATAGAGTGGTTTAATTTCTATAGTTTTCTTTTTAAACTGTTTTTGTGCAAAATCAGTTTCAGTTGCGCAATTGTTGCGCAATTATTGCGGCACTCTCGAGCAATTGAGGTTATGTAAGAACACAAAGAAAACTACATAGTTAAGTCACGAAACTTGCGCAATATTAATTTTCAATAAAATAAAAATAATTGGAACGGTAATATTTTATTCAGTGGCGGCGTAATGTCATTATAAATAATTATAAAATTAATACTTCTGAATATTCAAAGTTATTTTTACTTTAAACAGTTAGCAGGCACTGGTGTCGTGACTCGTGACCAAAGTATACTTCAGCTTTTCCTGTACATTGTTCAAATTGATAGCTCACTTCCGTCTGTAATATGATCGCTGTAAAGTTCAAATTTCAGTATCTTCTTTGTCTCATTGTACTAAGCTTCCGCCTGCAACTGTGAAGATGTTCTCAAGAAATGAGATCACTGAATTTGTTGAAGGCACATCTGTTAAAAAACATTTTAAGATTTTTAGAGAGAGCTGGCTTAAGTAGGCCTCAAAGCAATAGTTTCACAGCGATTTAGATAAGATCTGGCCGAAAAACTTTAAGTTTTATTTTTCTGACACGCTAAGTTTCGCCCCAGATTTTTCAAATTTACCTACCGAAATTCCCTTTCATCTCTATAGACCACTTACACTTTTCAAGCAATTAGAACAAGTACATCACACCTTGTATCTAACTACCGCCAATGATTTTGGAGTAATCCGGCAATGCAAACACGATTGGTTAGCCACACAAAGTGATTCACCTCAGACGACCCAGTTAACCACATGGTGTAATGAGTTGTTCTCCTAAAAATATATGCTGATTTTTCAGTAAAGAGTATCGAATTATAATTGCATTGAGTTTCAGTTTGTAGTCATTTTGGTGACGCATTTGAATCACCCTCTACCCTGTGAGTGATTCATAGTTTTCATAATATGCTTTACACAATAATATCAATGGTATTTTTTGAGAACAGGGTATTGTTTTGTGGATACACGTGGGTTCATACCAGGGTTGTTTCTGATGCCGATTGATTTTTCACATCCGCTGAAGTTGCTGCTGATATTTTATCATTGATAGCAGTAAAAGCTGACGCTGATGATAATTTTATTTATTTCACACACACATTTTTTTACTAATGAGGCAATGATGTAGCGACGTTTAACAGCTTTAAAAAAAAGAAGTCCTTAGAAAAGTTTTTTTATATATGCATCAGCATTTATTACTATAAGAGGGTGCACAATTTTTTTCTTTGTTTCAGCCTGATGATAATTCGGGTTAATAAATAAAAATTTTACGCACATAGATATCGATATTGAAAGTTTCAACTTTCAATTGATCTCCAAACCAACTTCGTGTTTATAAAGCTGAGTTTTACAATTATTTCTTTCATTAATTTTATATAATTTAAGTGCATGCGCAGTTGAGTCAAATTACAGTTTTCTTAACGATGTCACGTTGCAATTACTGCTTTTTGTTCTTTGCAATCAGCGCGTGACTTATCCTGACTATTCGGTCTATTCTTTATTTGTGCCTTTTCCTTTTATAGACGTTGCTTATGTGGCGCTTATTCTTTATTACATGTCTTTATTATATTCTTGCTATTAAAAGTATTTGAATATTTAAGTGCTGGTTTCTTAGAATTTATACGTGCTAAATTTCTGTTTGCTGTTACTCGTATATCCTTTCCCTTTGTCTGGCAATTAATGTTTTTTGTAGGTACTCGTAAGTACTTGTAAAGTTCTCTTCTCCCTCTTTCCTCTCTTTCTCTCTCTTTCCGTGTATTGATTTTTAAATTCGAGGGGGACGTAAATTGGGAGTTTGTGACATCACTGTTTCTATATGCAATGAGTTTCACGTAATAATGATGCGAACTATGTACTTAATAAGTCTTGTGAAAGCATCTTTTTGTATACGAAATGATTTCAACCCATCACTCTTAATCAAAGAATAAACTAGATTACGTTTGCCTTTCAAGATAAGTGTTTGGCACAAATTGCAAAATATTAAGTCATTCAATCAACATGCTGATGGTTCACGTGTTGTGTGATGTTACGAGACTAGCCGAAGATTTTCGAACGTCCTGTTTTCAGCAATTTTTGCTTATTTACTAAAAACCTTACTAGCTTTTTGAAAATCATAGGTACTTCGTACAGATGCAGACCCAGCAAAGCAGGCAGATGTAATGGCTTGACGACATTGATCACTACCAAAGCCATCCCAAATAGTTCTGAATTGTATCTGAATATGACTTTATTTTATACGCATTACACTTTACACAATATCGAAGAATATGATCATCTCTTCAGCAATTAAAAGTTTTGTCATATCATTTTGTATCAAAGTAAGACAGTATCCGTTTGAAAGTACATAGTTATATGATCAGAAGGTATGTCGGTTTATGTCACCATGAGATAGTGAACTATATTTACTTCTACGTAATGCCCTATCAATCTTCTGACTTCATCAGTCGGTGCCTTTATTCTTTCGTTTACCTTCGAAATGACAACTATATCACCAGTTAGATTATACAAGGTACCTATATAAACAATAATTTATTATATTCTGTTTTTCTTGATGACGTCACAGTGGTTGTTGTCTGATAACAGGTTTAACTTAAAATAACACGTAGGTTACTGGTTTTTATTGCATTTTTAAGACCTCAGCCGTGGAGGTTCTACTGTAAGAATTACGAATTTTGAGGCGAATTTTATGGATTTTTAAGATATGACTGCAATTCTGAATCGAAAGCTTGGAAAGTACCGAACACCATTTATATATTGTACTTACTGAAGTATAAGGCTATCATTAAGATCAGATTATAAAATTAGGCATTAAATTTCTATAAATAGAAAAATTTTATCATAATCTTGACAGCTTATTACTAAAAACATACTACAAAATGTAGGTCTCGCGTCACTACACACCCAATTCAGGAGCTATTTCAGTCTAAACGCCCACTCACATCTGGTAGGATTATCCTAGCTTTTGTTTGGAAATGTAGATCAAAGGGTCAAGAGAACACTTGTTAAACAGATGTAGAAAAAGAAAATAAAACAAATACATATGTAAATGACAACTTTATCGAAGTCGGTAAAATGTGTTGGGACATAGCAACTTTTGACGAAATTCATGTCGCAATTTTGAAAGTTGGTAACTTGATGTCTAATAATTATTATGTTCTTCCCATACAGCATTAAGGGCCAGATTAAACCTACTTGAAGGGTGTCAAGTTCAGCAAAGTATTGGGGCCAGGCGTTGCTGCAATCACGCGACTTAGTCATGCCAACTGTTATGAAAGACCGCGTGGCGCTCCCACACAAACCATTTTGGCATTATAATTTTTGTAGCCGCAAACTGCGGAAATAATGTACGATTTTTGCAATTGTTTAATTTTGCATTTTAATTTAAAAAAAAATAACAGAGGTTTACGTTAATTTGGTTTTTATAAAACAAGTTCTAAATAATGATAATCATTTAATAAAGTTAGGTTTAAAAATATTATATCAACAATTTTAGAATTTTCAATATTAAAATAATTTTATATAAATAAATCAGTTAACAGCCATTGTGAGTAACAAATCAATAAGAGACAATACTCAAGCACGTCGAATTGATCACGAACAAATCACATGGTTTAATAGCTAGCCTTTGTCTGATAAAAACTTGAATATACAGCCTGTTTAACCTCTAACACACCTCATGAATGTCGGTGACATTTAGAAAATATTTTAAGACCGTTCTTGAACTGTTACATACATAGCTATAAGTTGGCTAATTTTAGAACAAGTAACACTTTTGGTTACCAACGACCTAACCATTCTTTTTCTATACTTCCTGAATGCCAAAAATATAATCGTTATTATATTCAGCGATATACTTCCTTGTTGATCGATAAATCATTTATTACAATGAAACAGATTGACATCTCACGCAATTGGCAATAGACGAACACGTTTCTTCTTTGCAGGCGTTTAATAAACAAAACTTGCTGAAATTATTGCAATTCAGAATTATTGCAATTCGTATTGAGATTCGTCAGATATACAAATAACTGACTGATTTATATTTCTGAAATTTTAACCTCGTGTTGATCTTAATAGGCATGTTCGATGATTCCATACTTCAAACCGTGGTACTACTATCATTTCTTGCTTATTAGCAGCAATTCTAAATCCATGATTATAAGTGCTACATCGAGCGGGAAGGCACAGCTGTGAAATAGCGGACCTAACTGTGCCAAGGCAAAACCTCACTGTCGCCTACTCGAGTACTAACTTATATGCATGTAATTAGGCACGACAATTTTACTTGGAAACCGATAGTTTTGTGGAATCGTGAGCATTTAAAGTACTAACTATAGATAGGGTTTTGTGCCAAGATGTGCATTGCAGATAAAGAATTCTGTATGGAACATTTTACTCTCTCAATAATATGCAAGCTTCTTCGTTAAGCTATATGAAAGAAAAGGAAGTCAGTGATAGCGTGACGGTAATATAAGAATAAAACGTGTCAGCACATGGTCATCACTGACCTAAAGTAATATGGGATAAGGTCAGGAAGATGATGATGCTGCAAGCTTCATCGACTTTATTTGTAATTTGTCGTTTTTACAACTTCATATTAAAATGATTGCAGTTTAACCTTAGATTGAATTCTATTACAATTTATAAGACACTTACACTGATGTTTATTAAAATGACCTCACTACGGTACAGCACTGTAGGCAGGTAACAGAACATCACAATTAATTTTGACCTTTATTTTAATAAATTCAATTAATTTTGCGTGTAAATTTTAGTGAAACAATAATTAAATAATTGATCGTAATGATGTACACAACAACGTTTTCCTGCGCAGTTTCAGTGAATTTTCGAGCAGTAATTCTGAAATAATATACGTACTGACAGTACCTACCTAGTACTATACGGTACGTAAATGATAATTTCCTACATTATATTAAAAATATTTTGCGTCGTACTTTTAGGATGGTAATCATAGCGTCATATGAAGTCCTGGTTCACTCTTGTGGAACTGATTGCACTCTGTTGATCGTTAGTTATTAATTTCGACGATGATATCTGCGCAACATTATCGCGGTTTGATAAAAAACACGAAAGGTTTGGTTTGAATTGTTTCAAGGAAACAAGGAAAAATATGTGTTTGTTAGGTAAAATGTTTGTAAACATCTTTAAGTCTTATAGTAGCTTTTTATGACTCAGAAAAGTCACCTTAGAGAGTTTTAAATTCAAAGTTGATTCAACATTTACCCTTTTTTTCCTCGCAGTTCAATCAGAGTGATTGGATACTGATTAATCGGATAATCGATAAATATATAAGATAAATCCTGTGAAGACTAAGCTATATAGCCTCCAGCCAGGCACAAATTTCTAAACTTAAGCGAACACGCTGAGGGCTATCCCCTATGGGATACGAACCTTGGCTCAAGGCGTCGCTGGGGCGACAACTATGGTTGGATCTTGATTAGTGATTTTACCAACCGTTCGGCAACTACCTACGTGGAGAAGAACGGATGAGAAACATTTACCTACTATTGAAACGCCTTTTATTTATCAAGTGGCTTAATACGAGTGGCGAAGTGAAAAGGCAGCCTTTATTTTACCTATCGCCGAGATTATAGAAACGAAAGCCATTTCACGCAGCTATCATCAACAAACTGAATGATATAAGACTACCTTAGTCATCGAAGATCTCTCCAGATTATTCTGTGAATCAGACATTATTATACAATAAAAAGCCTTGTCACGGACAATAAGTGTGATACAAGTACAATAAGATTACTTGAAATGCAGTAATACCTTTATAGCCGCGTGACATTAGTTCATATTCTTGATTTGATAGAATTCCCCAATCTTATCTCAATAAATGATCCTTTAAACACCTTTCCTTGTGCTTAGATAAAATGCAGTAAATATCGAGTGTCCTCAAAACCTTTTACAATATTATTTCCAGTAAACTACTCAATCTATTTATACATTATTTCTTGGTAAATATTTGCAATAATGCTATCTTTAAAGATGTCAGACAATGATTACAATATGGACAATGCGGGAATGTTTGTAAACAAAGGTATAATCCTATAAAAGGTTTGATGAACCTTTGGCATTACCTATATGAACACCTTCAGCGATTGTTTCGGTTACTGATGAACTATCTTACTCAAAAGTGGTAGATATTACATTTAATAAGTAAGTATTAAATGTAATATCTACCACTCTTAATCTCATTCTCTCTTAATCACCCACCATCTCTTATAAGATAAAACCCATCAGCTCAAAGAGTGCTGCTGTAAAGCAGCACTCTTTGAGCTGATGGGTTTTATCTTATTGGGCAATAGATAGAAGGCACTTATTCTGGCATACCTTTAAGCCAGAATTGAGTGCAAGGCTAAGTTGTGTTTTATGGAATCGGGATCATCTCTTTTGATCTTTAACCTACCATACATATTTAAACTTCCTTCGCTTTTCTTTGGATCGAACGCGTGATTGTGCATGTGAGTACCCGCACGTTTTACTAGAAAACGTTCCAGATTTTTATTTATTTTGATTTCTAAATTGCGGATCGATGTTTGCGTGCAATATAAACAGTTATAAATTTAAGGATTTCTAGGTGAGCTGTCGATGGATGAATTACTTTGCGTTTAAATCAAGGTGAAGAACGGGTTTCCTATATTTATGTTTACTTTTCTGAAATGTTTCTTGTTCATACATAACCTGAAAACTGTAATAGTACATTTGATTTGATAAGGATAAAGTGGGTCCTGTTTTGCTAAGTTAGCGGTAATATTTAAGTGAAGTGTTTCATGATTGACGATGAAACAACGCGGAAGACGAAACTTTCGTCATAGATATTAAAAGAAAGCCATTGAGTTAAGCATACATAGTACATTTAACTCAATGAAGCAAATTGTGCATCATTTTTCAAAACATATTTTGGAAACGGACTGATCTGGACTGGAACATGTGAAGTTTCATTCTAGAAGGATTTGAAATTGAATGAATGAGAAAAATACATGGAATACAATAGATATTTAACGTGAGAAATTTAAATATACATCAACAAACTCACTCCCACCGTGTTTTCGTTCACAAAATAAACCAGATCTTTAATTGGAAAGTTTTTCTAGAAAGATTAATCGGTATTACTCACAGCCTTTGTATTAAAAATTATATGCTAATTTCGGTGTGTATATGCAGATTTTCTGCTTGCTAGATTTTTCTCAATTCCAGACTTTTTTTAAAGCTACCTTCTAATAAATCAGAATATTCAACAAGAATTTGAATATTCTTAGTTCTACAAAGACACCATACAAATACATGTTGATAATTACGCGTCAAGTTATATATATATATATATATATTAAAATTAAAATTCTGGTGAATACTTATTTTCATGAGTCACATAATTTTGTATTGTAGTGTATAATAATACACCTATTTATATGGAATTATAATGACTGACGCACGTGTCAAGAAAAAACTAGTAACAATTACGAACATAATATTATGGTCATAAGATATACGTCTTTACAGACGTAAGAAAACGTCTTAGGGTTTATACAATAATATACCTTTATCTGCTGTATTATTTTGTTTACATATATTGTGAAATCATCTGTACTTACCTGGAAAATACGTGTATGAGTCATGACTTACAGCGTCCCCCTTCACTTCACATATAATATGACTTATGTTGCATGTAAATATGCAAATATAAGTCATATTATATACCTCGATACCCATGACGATGCAGGTACTCAATTGAACATTTTCCATTGCAATTTTCTGAAGGCACTTTCCGTGATGACTTTAAACGTCGTGTCAAGGAAGAATTTTCCGCTTGTGAGAACAAAATAATGTACAGGAAACATATAATCTAAGGTTATTGACTCGGATCAATGCCATGCGTATCATCATGCCCTGAGTTTCCTATATGTAAAGGAAAAACCTTTTTCATAGTTTATTATTAGTTGGGTTTAGTTATTATGGCCCTCGCCTACTTAGAAATCCCACAAGTAGAATAGGGTCACCTATTCTTAGATGTAGTACTACTTGGGAGATTATATCGAGATACTTCTATTGGATGGGCAATACCATCTGGCAAATAAAACTCCGTGGTCGAAAAGTGGGTTCTCTTTGGGAAAACCTGAGTTACATCGATTGTTTACCATTCAACGTAGGTAGGTACTTGTAGATTTTACTGAGTAAATTGTAACGGCGACCTATTTAAAATCTGGTACTACTTGTGTGAGTGCTTATCACTTGATCTGACCTTAATCTGATACTTTGCTGTGCGTTTGTAACTGGTCGGAATTTTCTTTTTTACTTTTGTATTGGGGTTTCGGGGCATTACCAGAAGGCATTATGTAGGTGAATTTTGTTTCTGTTATTTGTTCGCAGAATTCCTTTGAAAACAATTCTGTGGACTATAGAAATCTTTACGACCAGTAGTAAGTATGATGGCCACTTCAAAATGCCTTTGTATATTTAATATTATTTCAATAGCCTACATACTGTTTTATACGGCCAAAGTACACTTTACACATTCTAGACCGTACCTACATACATTAGTACAAAGGATATGTATAGATTTATTTCTCAGGCATTTTTTCATTTCCTTGCAGCTTACATAAACCTATAATTGAAGGTTTGTTAGTACTGTTTGTAAGTCACGTGCCGATATAAACGTGTATCGTAGCTATTTGCTATTGTAACAACACAAGCTCTGCTTAGCTTGGGACTAGACGGCGTTGTGTGATAGTTGCAGCATATTGTAACTGTCACGCCTTTAATTCTATACGGTGTAAGGAGAAGTGTAGGTAGCGTTACAGTACGCAAATGATTTGATTTTGACCAATCTTACGATTAATTTAATAAGTGTTTAAAGCCCAAACTACTCAAGATATCCCAGAGACTACAGACTTAGAGTATTTAATTACACTTTTATCCAATAGTTTTTTATGTCTCATGAGATAACGTTACACGGACGTCTGTTGCCAAGAGGCTAAAGGTCCGACCTACACTAACGTAACATTGCAATAAAAACTGGCATTACTCAGTAATCCCAGACGTTGGAGTCGTACAATACATATACCTACAGCGTTAAGATACGAGTTAATTACTGAAACCTAACTCACAAGGCACACAGAGAAGCAATCAAACCGACACACATTGGTACAGTGAACCACGTTAACCTATTACTGAAACGGCTACTAAACTAACTTTATTTCGTAGCAGGGTAGCAGGTTTTGTGGTAGAAGTTTGTCCGGTTGACCGTACACAGTCGCACGCGTCTCAAGTGTGATATGACCCGACACGTGATTCCTGTATGCGACCATAGAGTAATTGTACAGACGGCTCGCAGCATACAAGTCAACACAAACTAATTAATTTGTCTCTTAAATTGTGCAGTTACATCAAATTGTTTTAATTGCCTGATTAATAATTTGCTGTAATACTTGTTTGCGGGTATATTTAGTGATTTGGCTTGAATACAAACATATTTGCAAATCTCTGTTTCCAATAAAAAAGATTACTTAATTCTAATGAGACTTTTAACTTGTAAACTCAATTATATTCGGTACAAGTATGTACTACTAAATGACATAACGTTTATTTTGGTAGGTTCGCGTAATTGGATCTTATTGTCAATCTAAGTGATCGACTTTTGCAACCGGTTTAAAGGTATTCAAGTATTCACAATTGCGTTCAACCAATTCGCCGTGCATTGTCTTAAAACTAGGCCAATCTGACCCCGACCAAACGGATATAAAGGGGTAAGTACATTGATAATAGTTATTACTATCGTGAACATAGTTTAAGGTAAAGTGCAATAGTTAGGTCGATAAGGCCTTATCAGACACTGAAATATTAAACAATAAAGGTAAATCATGAGAAATTAGATTCATATCTTGAAAATTTAAATAGTTGGAAATTCCATTATTTGGAAACCCGGTGTAAATACTAAGCCAAGATATTTGAATTTATTATTATACATTATCGATAACGTTTATGAATCATTTGAATTCCCATTTGCCTACAATACAGATTTAAACAGTTCGTGTAGGCATCAATAGTACTAGAGTCCTGTATAACGAATGCAATATTTTGATTGTTCTGTGACATATACGTAGGTGGTCGAACCAACACACACATACATAGATTTTATATAAACTAACGAAGTGTGTGCCTTACGCGTGTATATTTCAACTGAAACTAAACGTGAAATTTTAATATTACAGTCACTTTAATGTTTATAACTATAATATATTTTTAAATCCACGGATATCGAAAGAAAGCGAAGGACTATTGCTATTTTTGGAGATCAATTGCTTGAGAAAGAATTATAAAGTCTCGATACGAACTTATTTGAAACGCTATATGAGAAGATCAACTTCCGATGAGAAAGTCAAATAGCTGTTCAGTAGAGCTTGTCTTCTTTCAATCAATATTGATACTTATTAATTAGAACTAAAAGAAGAAAATTTTATGAAGTACATGACAAGTACATGATACTCTTACAACTTAGTGTAATTAAATTATGATTTCTCATATTTAAATTTATTCATGTTTTGTACAAGGTAATATGTTTCTTTATAAAAACCAATTCACAACGTTTATGAGTACATAAATCACATGTGCATATTATTATTCACTCAAAAGTATGAACACTTCACGAGTAATTACAAATAACCTATTGTAAATCCTGAGTATGTAACAAGTATTGAAATACAAATAAAGATATCCGCCGGCTGTTGCCAAGGGCAATTTACAGCTAAACATGATCAGTCCATCTAAACCGCGTTAAAGAGCTGTCAGTATCATCATTTCCTTAGAATTTGACAATTACAGCTCTTGATCGTGGTTCAGTTTCATTGGTACAATTCACCTTTATTTGTACTGTATACTTGAGGAGCTCGTGGCTAAATAATAACAGCCGCACTGGTCGATCATCAAGTTTAAGCAACGCTTGACGAGGTCGGTCCATGGATGGGTGACCATTTCAACATACTGAGTTACCTACGTGCCTCGGAAAGCACGTTAAGCCGTTGGTCCCGGCTGTCATTTGAAGATCTTTAACAGTCGTTACGAGTAGTCAGAAGTTTGAGATCTGACACCAGTCTTGCCAAGGGGTACCGTGTTACCCAGTTACTGGGTTGTGGAGGTCAGATAGGCAGTCGCTCCATGTAAAATACTGGTATTCAGCTAAATCCGGTAAGACTGGAAGCCGACCCCAATATAGTTGGGAAAAGGCTAGGCAGATTGATATTGTACTGTAGTACTTGAAATAACATCCTTCTTACCGGATGACAACAAGATAAGATTACAAACAGTTAATAAACTTTATTCTGTAACATCTGTCAATAAAATGAAGAACAAAATCACTCGGTTTATGATAGAGCTGATAGTGAACGGAAAAATCTGAAATAACTTAATCTTGGTTTCTTCCGTTGTCATCGGATCAGCAGCTTAACATTTTTCAGTTGCTTCAGTAAATATGATGAAGAAAAAAACAGCTAGGTTTCTATTAGTATAGATAGTGAATGGAAAAAGGTGTACCATTGTCATTAAATTACATTGATGTAAACTTTTCCTGAAATCAGTAAATAAGACTAAAAATATGACTCTTTATAATTATTGTAAGACGTTTTCAGGCTATTTACTAGTTTACAATCACCAAAACAAATTAGTTTTGCAAACACTAATGATGTAACAGTTTGTAATAAACGTTGCAATGTTATCAAATACAAAGTAATAGGTAGGTAACGAAATTCTTAACTAACTTTATCGTTAGAAATAATTGTTTATTTTGACGTAGTGTCTTACAGAGATTGCTTAGGTCATTTCATGTTAATGTTTCTAACTGTTTTTGTGTCGAATATAATTATGTGTAGGTAAATTATTGTAAGTTAATTAAAATGACGTTACGCTATGAGTGAAGTAACGCAAAAAGTTTAATTTTATTTTAGATGAATCAAGAATTCACTGTGGAAGGACTGAAAATAATTTAAAAACAGAAACTACTGGTATATTGACTGTTGAATATGTAACACTAGCTTCTGCCGAAAATTTTCCCTAGGGATAAAAAGTATTCTATGTGCTATGCCAGACTTTAATCTATCTATGCGCCCAATTTCATCCAGATCCGTTCAGCCGTTTGAGCGTGAAGAAGTAACAAACACACAAACATACACACACACACACACATACACACACACGCTCACAAACTTTCGCCTTTTAATATTAGTGTGATAAATTGCTAAATAATGTGTCAATAAAGCTATGATTTTTAATTGGTAGATTTAATTATATTGATACACGAAGTGTCTACTAATTAAGGCGATATTTATATGCCCCAATGTTAACGCAGTACTGGCCGTGCGCCCGCTCGGATCCAAAATATCAATATTAAACCTCCTTTTGAACAGTTTTATTTGCAAAATATTATTTGACTTAAACATGCTATTTCAGTTATGAAGAAATTCCAGCCATCAATCTTTATGTGAAAAAAAAAATTAAACATCCAAGTCGTTTTGGAGGAGTATCCAAAAGTTGCGAAAAATATCGTGTTGCTTATTATTTTTTTAAAGCAAAACGATTTGTTACACGAAAAAACCATTTTTAAAAAAAGTACATGAAAGAATAATAAATATATATTTTTTTCAAACCTTTTAAACTAGCCGTTACTAAGGAGAAAAACGAATTTGTTTAGAAAGTTACCGGTTTATGGCACTAAAGCGTATATATATAGTACCTTAAGGCGGTTACACACCAATAGCCAAGCTAATTTAGCACGCATAGCTCACATAACAACTATAAAAATACTTGCAAATCTGTGGAAACATCCATGAAAAATTACCTCAGCTTTGAGAGCTAAGCTAAATTATCTAAGGATAATGCTTGATCTGCAACTGATATTATACTTTGAAATAATCAGACACACGTACTCAGACACAAGGTGTCTTTTAAACACGGATTTAAGATAAATCAAATACGAGACAGTTCAAGCATCTGAGATAAGCTTAATCACACGTATTCATTTGTTTTTATCAACACACTGACATTACCGTTTGCTTCTTATCTGTAGAGTAATTTGTTGACATTTGCTGACTTGATGTCACATGTGGAGAAAAGTGAAAGTTATTTGGACTTTGACGGCCAGAGAAATTGTTGCAACTGCTTAGAAGATTTCGTAATGCTAATGAGTTTAATCTTGAAATGTGATCATAATAATGTTAAAGATTTAGGTATGCTAAGGTCTCATAATAATACATACGTATTTTTCACAGTGGATGCCAAACCCAGAAAACAAAAACGTGGCAGGCCCAAAAAGAGGATTGGTCCAAAATCGCAGAAGACTGGGGAAAGTGGCAGAATGGCAGAAAGGCTTTTTCCCTGACAGTACAGGCTGACAGTTATAATAATAATGTATTTTTGAATTAGATACTACTAAGAAAAAAACAAATCTTATAATTGAGGAAAGTGCTCACATCATCACATCACAACACCTATTAATGTTCCCACTGCTGGGACACAGGCCTCCTCTCAGTGAGAGGGAATGGGCTGTAATACACCACGCGAACCCAGTGCGGGTTGGTGGATATTACATGTCTTCGAATTTTTGGTTCTAGGACATGCCGGTTTCCTCACGATGTTTTCTTTCACCGTTTTAAGAGCAGTGGTGAAGAAATAATTTACACAAAGTAAAGCGCCTGCCTGGGCTCGAACCCACGACCTACAACTTGTAAGTCGCGGCCGATACCACTGGGCCAACACTGCTCGTACTGCTCTGGGAAACTGCTCGTAGTTTTGTATTTCATATAATCAAAGAATCGAAAAACATGACTTACACCCGGGTCCCTCATTAGAGGAAAACGGAAAAGAAACGAACCATATCACATTCCGACGCTATTATCTAACGGGAAAATACAATTATAAGATGTAATCAAATTATAATCAAGGAAAATCCGCCCATTGTTCCGAATATGTTTCAAATTAACATGTAACGGTTCTCACACACTTTCTTATAAGTAAACAATACATTTGTCTGTCTGTCACAGTTAAAATGTAGGCCGGATTAGAAACTTTACGGGTGACATTGGTAAAGGATGGTTTGGTAGCAAATTAATACTATTATTTACAATGTCAACGTAGTTTATCTTTGTAAATTGTTAAAAATAATTGGTCAATATTTCAATGTCAAATCCAACATTATTATTTCTCAAAATTTTTACAGAAAACCATGTATTTAATTATCTCTAATAGATTAGAAATCGAGTCTCAAACATAGAAACTCTTTGACATGTTTCATCATCGTAATTATTTTGTGACAGTTCGAATTATCTTTGCAGGTGAAATACAATATCTAATCGATGTTTCGGTATTCAAAACAAAATATTATATCCTTACTTAATAAATAACTGCCAATTTAAAAACTAAACATAATACTTTATCATTTCCTAAAGAATCATTAAGTAATTTTCCATAATCATAATTAAGATGCTATGGTCCAACTATGTAAGATAGCAGAGGCAATTTATCTCAGTTAGGTATGTGACAATATAACGAGTAGCATATTTTAGTCGGTCACGATAACATTACATGTTACACCTCGTAATAAACTAACCATGTCGGTATTATCTCTGTACTTATCATGTCTTTTTATCTGGTTTTATAATATTATTTGATCTAGAAATCAGTAAGTACTTGTTAATTTTGTAGGTTTACCTTTTTGGTTAACAACCGGAGATATAACACATTTGTTAAGAATTTTCCTTCCTTCCTAATCGCTTTCTCACTGCTGAGAATCGTGACTCTATTTAAATTATTCCACGGTTTGTCTCCATGTGATATGATCAGTGGTCTTATTTCGAATTTTTACTCGTGCTCGGTTGCGTTAACATAAACGATCTCTAATGGCAATTTCTATTCCAAAAATGAGGTTTCTCCTCACTGTCACCAGACGGCGTTTATCTATTCAGTTTCAATGCAAATTGACGTTTACGCATGAGTAAAAACTCGAACTAAGCCCACAGTGGATCGCGGTAGTAGCAGGCTACTGCCACTACCGCGATCCACTGTGGGCAGGCTACTGCCTGCGGCGCTGATTTTTGGTATTTATTATCTACGTAGAGGAAAATATCAAACAAATTACTTTGTTCGTATTAAATTATAATTAAATTACTAGTACAACAAGACACGTAAAATAGTGTAACACTGTACCCAAAATATTGTTCATAAATAACTAGTTTTCATCGACTGAAAACTGTGCAAAATAAACATTTATGTTTATAAACTGAACAATAAAACGACCATGGCGAATTATTCCTTCTTGAAGTTTTCACGTACGACATCTTTTGTTAGAAGGTCCAGCTGTTTCGAACCTCTGAAAGCGTTTATAATTTACAACAATATTTTTGTATTTGAGAAAAACGTCACCAGAGTAATTGTAGAAACAGGTGCCACTATTATTGTTGCCCCGTGGCAACCCGTGTAGGTGTATTGTTGCCCCGACTTTTGTTAATTACTTTAACTCGTTTAATGACAACCAAAGTCATATTATTTGCAACGGGTCGTTATGTTGTCCGATGTAATTGGTACTTAGTATCTAAATAATAAAATACCTACTAAAATATTTTTTATTTCAGTATTTTATTTCGTGAGATATTTTTTTCACTTATAGAATCTTATAATCATGCATTGCTTTTTAATGATACATTATGAAATTATAATAATTGTTATGTTTTAATTTTGCTAAAATCTAGTTCCATGTGATCAAACCCTCGTTAATAAATAAAGATTTAAAAAAATATATGCAAAAGGTCAAACTGCTCATCTTTAAGCTTTATTAAACTACATATCCCAAGTATCAAATCAACAAAGATTCGAAGAAGATTCAGATAACACCAATTGATTAAACTTATGAAACCATAGGAAGCAAAGCTCATCGCAAAAGCCGGAAAAATCCATCCTTCTGGAATTTTCGAGACGAGATTAGGTATCATGAATCACGAATCCGCTATGTGGTCGGAAAAGTACGGTTGTATTAAAACTTACAATACTTTAGATAAGCTAATACTTTTAGTATTTTGAATGTTAACAATCTGTTGATTAAATTTTACATTAAATGTAACGATGATTAGACAAATATTGTTTCATAATATTTTCGTGCAAATCTGGTTTTAATAATGATGCATTTTATATTTCATATCATGGTGCAGCCAAAAAAAAAATTGTGGGCAGTCGGATACATCTGAGTACAGTAAGGCACTGTAGGTTTTGAATCACAGTTTGAGAACTTCTTAAGTAAGACCAAAGGTAATAAAAAACATCAACCCAAAGAAAAACATATACAGACAAATCATCAAGAGGTTACTAACAAATAAAAGCTTTGTACCTAGCGAAGATATGCAGGATTATCAAAAAAACATTTCTTTTTTCATTAAGTAAATTCGTCATACCAATGTTTTAATTAAACTTGTTTATGTTGTTAATATAAAGCGGTGTTCCATTTCGATTTCTTACAAACATTTATTAAACTAAGAAAAAAATCCCACACCAAAGCAACTCAGTTGACATAATATCCCAACATCAGCCTTCATCTTCTCTAAAAACGACATTTATATTAGTCCATTCATTTTAATCATCATGCATCTTAAACGTGATAACGTCTATCACTAGCCACGCGTATACGAGCCTTAGGGGGGCTAATGATTATGAGGAAGCATGGCTCACACACGCATCTCTCAATGTTGGAGTTTATCAAAAACAAATCAATACTACATCAGCACTATAGTCTTCTCTGTCTAACTATAAATAATATAGTTTATAACTCGAGCCCTTCGCACACCGCACTTCGAGCAATCGAGTCCGAAGACTGAAATTCATAGCTGGTCTATTATTTACTATTCCGTCGTCAACCTCACTAGGGATCATACGTCCCACATAATATTATTGAAACACACGTTCAGGTATATAAAGTAAAGAGTATTTAAACTGTTATTATTCAAATCCTTAAACCGTTCTCTTATTGGTTTCCATTGCTTAAACCCTAAAACTCAAAGCATTTGAATCAAGAAAACAGAAGAAAATTCACATAACAAAATTTACATAACATCGCGTTACTTTACTTGTATTTTCTCACACTATATCACCAAGATAAGAAGGTTAAAAGCAATCTTAGTTCGTTAATCTCTGGGTCGTTTTGACCCCTGTAAGACGTCATATGAAAGATGGCGATGGTGTTAGAATAGTGTCGATAACTTGAGATCACCATTGATATTTGTGTTAACCCTTCGATAGCTGAGTGATAAAAGGTAGGTATGATACTATTGTATTCTAAATCGAATTTTTATCATTATAATTATGCAAGTAAACGATGCTGTGTTATTAATAAGTTTGCTCTTCAGGCTAGGCTATATATTATGCAAGGTTCCTGTGGGAGAAGTAACGAGGTTAGTATGTAAAACCTTAGTCGAGTATAAAAGCATAGTAAATATATTATGCTTTTATACTCGTACTAATATAGTGGTGGTGGTGGTGGTGGTCAAGCGCGAGCCTATATACAATAAAAAAAAAAAAAAAAAATATATATACTATTTTCTGTCTTTAAGAACAGGATGTACCTACGTACTACTTTATTCTTCATAAAGTTCGATTTTACCATGTTAATGGTCTCCCACAGGTGCAAAAGCCACATTATCTTTGTCATAATTACAACCAAACTTGAACATTAAATAAAAACTCCTTCATTCAGAGATCAAGGATCTTAGCGGGTTGTTGAACTGTCAGTTCTTAGAAGTAAATGGGAATATACGCGCGTAACGCCTTTTTTGTGTAAAGACTTTTTTGTACATTTTAATAAACGAACCGTGGAAGAGTAAGATGACAGTAAAATTTTTCTTTATTTCAATTAATTGGATCTTTCAGCAGGTATTTAAATAAGTCTGTCGTTTTGTAATTACTGAAATTCTTAATTTGGATGAAAAGGTTTATTTTTGTATTATCGTGCGACGATTTTATTTTTTTGGTATTTTAATTTGGTTATCCCTGAAAAACTTGTTGTTTAGTTTCGCTTATTAACTTAAAACATATAGAATTTTTCAAGCATGTAAGAAAAGCCGTTTTATTATACCTACAAATGTTGAAACCATTTTGGAACATTGCATAAGCCGTGCTAAATTGCAGTCGTACATAGAAGTAGACTTATTGAAATATTACGTTTTTAGTAACAGAGAAAAACGCTAAAATAATACAACTGTCTTATTAGGATATTAGAATATTTTAAGCTTAGGTTTATATAATTATTTAGATGTTAGATAGTATCTCAATAGGAGTTCATTTTAATTTTTGTTTCAGTTTTGATATTTTTGAATATTCCTGGCGGAATCTAAAGCCGAAATTGGCGTGATATAGTAGTTTTTCAGTCACGTGTTTCAAAACGTTAATATTAAGCAGTTTTCGTTATGAAACACTTCACTCAACCTTCACGAAAGTTTTTGGCGCCGCATCTAGACTAGGTTTACAGTTTTTTTTACAAAATTCCTCCAATTTATTTATTTTTGTATAATGTGTCAATTAAATGTGTCTAGTTGGCAAAGTTAGTAATTATGCTTTGGTAGTTTAAAATTACAGTTTGCTATCAAATTTTTCTGGTAACTTTTCTAACTTAGCATTTCAGATACAAAATCAAACATTTGAAGATTAAAATGTGGTTTGCAGGTGGTTTTTTTTTTCGTGCCAAATAAATCTAGTATTTTAATGCGTTTAACAGTGGTAAAACTGATAAAATGATTGTTTCATACAAATCAGCAGGGGAAATATACCTTCATTTATTTACTATTTTTGGCTTCGAAAGCACATAATTTCACAGTGATATAAGACTATTCTGTGGGAGCCACAGGAAAAATATTTCAACCAAACTCTTGATACAAGCAGAGCTAAAGAAAAATCTAGTGTATTATAAAATCGGTGAGTCATTGTACAGGAACTGAGGACATTCCTCTTTAACGATGAAGTTAACATTATATTGTATTCTCTGACTATATTTTAAAGGGCAACGTTAATAAAATAAAAACACCACAGTAAAAGCAGGTGCGTAACCGGGCGTCGAACTCGAAAGGTAAACTGACCAAGTGAACATGAATAAATAAAAGATGTAAGTCTATGTTGCCATTATGCTTTTGTATTATAAATCTTAAAGATTGTGTTTTTTTCATCTTAATTATTTTCATCAAGGGTTTTGATTTGTTTGTATTTTTTTAATTGGTAAGTATTTTTTTGCTTGATAAAGAGTTCTTTATTATGTAAATGTTTGTATTCGTCACATTTACGTACAAAACTTTTGTATTTTTTTTTATCCTTGATTTTTAAAGACTTCAAAAGAAACCTCAGATTTTTTATGGCAATTTCAGAGTAAGTACCAATAAAGTTAAATTGACTTCAATATAGGTCCGTATTTCTAACTCACCTAATTTATGTTAATGAAAATTGCCAATTCTCGCTTAGAAATTGACTACTAATTTGATCACAAATCTAACCACTTAAATATTATTCCATAGATGGTTCTAGTTACATTTATATAACGCCCAGACTCATCATGCAAATTACGAATGATGTTTTTAAATTAATAGTGATTTGCTTACAACTTCTTTCAAAGCCGCCATGCTCTACTGTGCTAAAAACCTAGTGATGATAAAACTATATCTTTTCCGTTACCTGAAGGTAAGTAGGTAAATCAGTAACAGTAGGTATCAACCTACTTATACATGTGTGGCTTCGGCGTAATAAATGGTGAGATGTTAGTGAACCTTGTAGCGTATCCTCCGGGACGCCATGTGTAAATAATTAAAAATTTAGTGTGGTCATGAAAATTATAAATCCGCTGTTTCAGACCACAAAAATTTATTACTGATTAGTAATAGCTTTGCCCCTCATTGACATTGAGAAAAATACCTTCACGAAAAATAACCTCAAATAAAATTTCTGACATTAATACCTTCTTTGCGTGCCTAAACATACAGAACCGCACAAAGCCACGCATTTATGCTATAGCGAATTTACATATTTTCGATTGGCAACACCGCAGACCGGGCGAGACGACCGTTGGTTTGATAAAAAAAAACTCAAGGGCATGAGTCAGGGACCCATAGATTCTTGACCTCAAAATCCTGCGTGACTGCTCGCGTGTTCGCAAAATGTTTCTACTACATTACTAGAGCATTTACCCTACCCGTTCCCAAAAGACCAGTGCCAAATTGGAGACTTTAAGACTAATTTACATGAGTGTGGTATATGGCCTTAATTTGCGAAAGAGACCAGGTTAAACACGATAATTCGATTAGACTATTAGTTTGATTATTAGGTTGATGTGTCACTTAGATATATGTACAAAAATGAATTACCTATAATTATCATTGTTTAAAATACGCTTATAGATAATAAATACTCAAATTAAAATTAAATTTATTGCATCCGTAATGAACAGGTGGTAAATATAAGTTACAGAAACTATGCTATACTACTGTTATGGACCCTGCCAGCACAGCAACATTCTAGATACAGTCAGTGTCTAGGAGAGAGGTCGCTTAAGGCGCAGATACCCCTGAGTAGCTGATTTTAAAATGAGAATCACGTCAAAACGGCTAGTTGTAATTTTTTAGAAAAAACATATGTTACATAAGACCATTTTCTTAATAATTTGATGTAAGAAAATTTTTAGTTTTATTCTTATAACATGTTGTAATTAATTTGTAAAGTTATGTCTAAAACGGACACAAACACGACAATCGCGCCTAAACCGCTGGGCGTATTTTAACCAAATCGACACTATCTCAAAGACAATTTAATTATCTACATTTTGATCTGAAGCTTTTTTTTTAAACTCATAGAATAATAAGAAAAGTACAATAAACTACAAAATTTTGGGTCGCGCGGGTGTGAAACGAGTGCGCGTTTTGTTCCCTCAAGGTCGTTGGCGTTAGTCGTCGCCTTAATATTTCCTTATTAACATTTCAATTGTAAATTCTTATCTATCAATTTTTGTTTCATTTTTGTTTTTACTGTTGATAACATTTGTAGAACTTACTATGATCTATCCAAATATAATTTACTTAAATCAGTTAATTCTGCTATTACAGAAAGATGACCTATCCGAATATCATTTACCTACGTCAGTTAAATACTACCGAAAGGTTATTCTAAAAGACATATCCGACTGTGAATTATGTTTATTACAGCTATATGCCAATTCCAGCATTAACATTTTTAGACAACCTTGAAAGAACAACTGCATTACAAAAGATCAACCACCAGATCACGTGTAACGGTCAATGGTTATGGAAGATGTTAACAGAGCTATAAAAATACTTTTCATTACAACGTATTATTAAAACCATTGTCAAGATAAGAATAGATACTATAGGTACCGTCGATACAATATAAATAATCGAGCACGAGGCACTTCACGTACTATCAATACCTTCCTATATTGATCTATTAATACCACCTTCTCACAATTCATAGTAATAGAACAATAAGAAGTGATTATATAAGAAAAACGAAATACGTCATAAGCAATATTTTCCTCATGGAAAAGAGTTATTAGTTATTTTCACCCATTACTCCTGAAAACAACGAATAAATCTTTATAAAACTGGCTGTAGAATTAATATGTTTGTGTCCTCTCATGATCGGTAGAATTGTTAGGCTTTTTCACAAAGCTCTTTAATTTGACAAAAGAAATATTTAAAGAACGCTTTTCAATTTCGTTTTATCTGCAAGTTTTATCGTTCGTATACATACGTTATTTTATTAATTAAAAATCACTTTTCTGAAGTAAACAAACTGGATTCATTTACTCATATTATTGTTTACATAGTTCTAGTGGTTTGGACAAACACGTTGTTTATTTGGCTTCAATATTCAAGAATATTAACTTTTGAATAGATGCCAAATGCACATTTTGCCAAATGAAATAACAAGCCAGACTAAACTATGTACTCCTACTTCATTCACTAAGATGTATGTCGTCTGAAGTCTGGGACTATATTCATCCACCACAACCTTAGTATTTTCAGGTAAGACTTTTCAGAATTAAAGAAAGTACAGCTTATTCCCGTAACATTTAACTCATATTACCAAAGCAATACATTTTTGGAACGGCATTCAGAATGTAGTCGCCCCGATTTTGCATGCTGGTGAAAGACAAGCCAAAGAAGAAATTAGTCACGAAACTTTGAAAAATATATGTTTCATATTTTATTTTCTGCGGTTGTTTAGTATTTAACTTCCAATGTTGCAATTATTAACTACTAGTTAGATGAAAGATGGAAAACGCCATCTGAGATTAGCATTCGAAATACTACTGGTCAATGATGTTTTGATACTGAATCAATCAGTACCATTTTCTTTTTGAATAGTCATTCAATAACCATTGATCACTCTGACCCTCATATATTATTATTTTTATTACGCAACGTTATCTCTCTTTTAGAACAGGTTAACGTTCAGATAATCCAGTTACATCACATTGACGTCATATTAGAACGTTCTTCTCAAAAGAAATGGGTCAGTATTCTGTTTTCGCCTTCTGCGTCAAACATCAATTTGTGATAGATATTGGCCAAGTTATGTTTGCTGTTACCTAGAAATAATCTAATGGATTATGACTTTTATTGCTCTGAAAACAGGCCGAGGATATTACAAGTGCGTGACAAAGTAATTGAAGAACATCTTCAAACGTTTAGACGGCACTATTATGTTTGTTTAGTGTATTACATGGTTTGTAGTTCTTGGATGCAAAATATTGGTTTATGGGTCACCTCAATTTTGCAGTTTACATTAAAGGTAATTGGATATTCTTCACGTCAGTAGCTGCCCTAATTATCGAATATTCCCAGAATCTTTTGAGAAGAAGAAAACTGGTCGTTTGTTTTGTGAAATTCTAAATATTTTACGAGTTTGAATATAAACTGGTGGACGTCAAAACACAAAGTTATAGCCAAAAGTCAAAGTAGCCAAAATTACTAGAACATTAAGAAGTTGACTGTTGGCAAAATTTATTGCAGCCGAGCTGGTTCTGATGTCACAGTTGAGCATGTTTGGCTAATGAAGATATTATTCTGAAGTCGATGAACTAGTTTAACAAATGAAAAGCTAATATATTTGAGCATAAATTGCCTATAATTCACGCTTTTTTCGAGATGATAAAAATTCTAGCACTACTAGTAATGCAAATAATGTACCTACCCAATTTACGTTGTGCTATTTTTCAAGCCAACCTTTGTCAGATTCAGTTCGAATAATTTTGACTTTTAAGCTACAATCCTACCTAATCTAAAATATTTGATATTGGAAGCAACGACAAGACATATCTAAGATTCGCGATAAAGATGTGGCCCACATAGAAAATGTGATAAATTGTCACCATGAACTAAATATAGAACTGACAAAGTGAACATCCGCGAAAATTTAACTAAGATTATGAAGCTCATCAAATACTTGGAAATGAAATAATTTAAATGACTAGTTATCCGGTTCGGCAAAAATACTAGATTCTGGTTAACTTTGATGATGTTATCTAAGCAGATTATCATAATTATGAGTTACGATTTTCTTTCAAAATATAAACTAAAATTAAAATAGTGTCTTAATTTTTACCTTCCGTCCAATATCAAGTCTTACAATGAATTAGTTATTAATGAAAACAGCTTAACCAAAACTTTAAAACGAAATGAACATTGTTTTAATACACAGTTGGTAACGGGTTACGTCACAATGGTAGCCAAGATATAGTTAGATAATAGTAGGTATACAAACTAAAACGTCGGTTACCAAGGGCGATATAAAACTGGTGATATGCCAACTGCCAAGTCATTTTATTTTATATCACTTGCGCAAGATATACCTACTGTACTCCCCCCTATCTTATTTCAGTCACCTTAGTATTCAGAAATAATTCTTTAAATTACAGCGATATAATATAACATTTTGAGTCTGTCATTATTATTTTCACAATAATTACTAAATAATACCTAAGTTAGCGTTTATATAAACTTAAAGAACATCTTATATTCATGAAAGAAACACGATATTTTAGTAAATTTTCATACGGGTAAAATACTAAATTAATATAGCAATGTAATTTAAGAGATACCCAGTTATAAATTTTCTTGAAATATCTGCAGTTACCAACAGTGGCGTTACTACAGGAATAAAAGAAATAAGAATATGCAAAACAAAATGAGGCAAGCACACTGCTTCTACGTGTTTGTGTTACGTCACAGGGCAAACCTTACCGACAGTAGCCCCAAGGTCTGTCAATGTCCTGAATATTGGCACTTACTGTTTCCACGTGGATTACAAAATTTATATCCTATTGTAGTTTTATGGGTACTTCAACAATTTATGTATAACAAAGCTACCGGGTTTCCTTAATTTCCGACGGCTGTAACGATAATGATAAATTTAATTTACGTGCATATATTTTAAAACTAATTGACGTATCGAACTTTACTTCTGTCATTTGTGCTCCTACATGAGCTGTTGCTAACCAATTGATACAGTCGTCAACCTATAATGGACGAATTTGATGGTCCGTGTGAGGTTCATCTGACGCCATATCATTATCTCTAAGAAGTGTCGCCGTTTATAGAAGCCGTGTCTGTTTACATCCTGTAAAACAAAGAATCATGAAAAAAAAACAGAACTATATACTATCGAGCTCTCTCCATTCTTATAAAACAATGTACACTCTCACGTCATCCAAAACGACTCCTGTTTGTACAGATGTGAAAAGCTCCGAAGGTTAAAAACGGCAAATATTAAATACTCTTAATACGTTCATTGAAGTAATGCTCAGCAGACGATATAAAAGGGGTATAATTTATACCTAGTTCATTAATAAACTATTTTCATAAACAAAAACAAGGCACAAAAGCTGAGGAGCTCTGTAAACAGAATGGTTTCTGAAACGGATAAATAACTAATATGCACTTTACTGTAAGCAACGAAGATAAATACAGTTTGTCTTCACACAACATCTACTGTGAACCCTCTTCTTGTTTATGCGCTTGTAATTAGTGGAATTGGTAACTAGATAGGTACACAAGCTTGTGTATATAACTCTACTTTAGGAGTCAAGTCTCATAATATTTTCTATAGGTTGCCACCAAACAACGAGAATATAAATTCAATTTTAAACTTTACAATTTGTGTAATACAATTAAAGCAGCCACATTAATTACAACTAAGAAATAATCTGCATTGCCTCGATATTTCATCAGAACAAACGTTTGGAAGCACGCAATAAATTACAAGTGAGTGTCTGAACTATAAAAGTGTTACGAAAACCACATTATCAATCTAGGTTTCAAAAACTCGAGCACAAGGCTCTGTTTATAATTTTGTTAGGTTTGTTTAAAACAAAAATGTAACCGAATGCTTCCGTATGCAATGTAGGACAGTTATCACGATTTTTTGGAGCACGTATGGTTTGGTTGATTTTTTTCTTTTGGGAAAAACAATTGCCTGTTTTATTTGTTTTTTTTTTTAACTCCCAGAGTTAAAAAACAAATAAAACAGGCAATTGTTTTTCCCACAGGCATATGTTTTGTAAACAGGAAATCAATGAATTGTGGTCTTTGTAGTGGACAATGAACTTGAATCCGAGGTACAATGTCAATGTCACTCTGGAAAATGTGATCTCCACGAAAAGTTCTGTAGTATTATATAACCGGAGTTACGTATAAAAGCTATCTCTACCGATATAGTCATCGCAATCTATGCAGAATCCTACTGAAATGTGATAACACAGACAGGTACTCAAATAACAAAACGCAATCATTTTCCTCAAAGTTATCAGTTCCTCAATATGAACTGCCGAGACGATAATCAGAAATAGGTATAATTGGAACAGTGTATTTGAAGCCCCATGGTAGACATCTATGGCTTTAATGCACGTAGACATAAACATAAATAAAGTTTCAATAGTATTTGTACTAATAGATACACGTGTCGAGGCAATTATGATAAAAAGTAGTTGTTAGAACTTTGTATCCTTATAGGTAGATACAATGCACGCAAGCATTGATACCTAGTGTTTATGAATGTCAGAGAAAAGTTTATATAACTAGTCAAACTGCATGCTATATACACACAGCAAGGAGACGTATCCTTCATACACTTGGTCATCATCTTCTATAATAGGCTAGAAACTGACTGGTCCATTAGGCTTGTTACTGTTTTATGTTTCGTTCGTCGTCGTGTTTTGCTGCTTATCCATGATGTTATTCAATTACACAAAGTCGTGCATCACTCAATATCAATCTGCCTAGCCTTTTCCCTACTAAGTTGGTGATGGCTTCCAGTCTAACCGGATTCAGTTGAGTACCAGTGTTTTACATAGAGCGATTGTCTATCTGACTTTCACAACCCAGTAACTGGGTAACACGATACCCCTTGGCAAAACTGGTGTCAGATTTCGGGCTTATGACTCCCCGTTATGACTATCAAAGATCTCCAAATGACACAAAGTCGTGCATCACGAAGCAAATATAAAGGTGCATCCTCTTTTATTTAAAACGTCAACTTGTCAACTGATTTCTTCACAAAAATGACTTTCGCTCGTAATATCGTTTGTTCTCTAGTATTAAACTACTTTAAATTATTTGCGGAAACCTCAAAACGCGAGTTTATTCTGGCCACGAAAGTGTTAACCGCTTTTTGCCTGAGCTCAAATTATTTATTATCATAACATTAAGAATATGTTTCGCTATTATTCATTAATTTTCTATATTAAAGTGGGGTAATAAACAAATTGGCACCAGCTATGTTTTGACTGAAACCGAGTTTCAGTTTAAACTTATTCAAACTCACGTTTTAGGTTCACGTGCACTTTGAATTAAAGATTTCCATTAGATACTATGTGGTGAATAATTTATAGCATTTATTTGGAGGGGTGTCAACTTTCTGTGACTGTGCATCGAAGACTAGAAATCTACACAAAAAAGACTAAAATCGAAATGCATGATGTAGTCCTGATTTATTGGTAATTTGTGTGGACTAGTTAGTGTGATTGTTGAAATTTACCGCTGCGAAAAACTTGTGCTCACTGCGTACCATGCGAAAATCTGCAAAATGTTGGGACTTTTTTCTTTAAAATTTATAAACTATGCGTTTTTCGACAAACAAAATTCAGTATTTTTTAAATTTCATTAACTACTCCAATTTAAGCTCAACTGCAGCTCATATAAACCCTGTTGGATACTTTAATATCGATTTCTACTGGGCTATATTATATCATCGAATATTCGATAGATTTCTTCGATATTAATAGACTGATATGTTGGAACGAAAATATCAGCATAAAATAATATACATATTAAACAAATGTGGGCGGGTCTAATACCTAATAATAAGTAGGTAGGTGGATGGTAGGTATATCAGACACCAAAAAGTTGAGTAATCAAGCCAAGCTGTTGTTTTTTTAGATTTGTCCATTATATAATTAGCAGACATCTAGTTTTGTCCATAGGCCCCAAGATTTGATAGTTAATTGTATCTACTATTGTACAAATGTAACATATTTTTTCTTTCTTTTTGCGCAATCCTCAATACACCAAAGCATTATTTAATATTCAACCCACGGCTTCTTTCTATCGCAGCCATGTAATAACAATAACACATTGTGTTTTATCTTTATTTTAGAAACGGTAAAATGTACCGTTTCCTCTAAATTATCATTTTAAACCAGCACGACAGCCAACCATTTTCTTTTACTACGTTTTATTTTATACATTTCATTAGAAGTACCGGTACTGATAGATAGTAATTTAACGAAACTATTGGCTCCTGCCTCATAAATAATTAAAGTTCGTATTATACTTTGGACGGCGTCAACGCAGTAGAGACTAAAGAGGTCAGATGTCCGTAGACTGTCCTCATTCCGAAGCGAACTAACATTAAATTTAATTCACGCCTTGAACTTGAACTAAACACTACGTAAAGATTACAAATGCTTATAGTAACAGTTATTAATAGTAAAGTAATAACGTAAATATTTGTTTAAATTATTGTCGTTGTGTAAACATAACAGAATAAATAGATAATGTTACAATGCAGATTACATTGGTACCTATTATAAAACTCAGTGGGAGTTAAAAAAGATTATGAGAACAATAAAGGTCTTTGTCCAGGACTGAGACCGAAGCTGATACAATAAAGTTGTTGATTTACCATCTCGCTGCCAGACATCGTCCTCGACTTCGTCTCATATTTCAGAAGTCAATCAATAACGATACAAATGACTTGCTAAAGAGCCAAATTCTCAGAATGTCTGAAAATCTCACGTAGAATATGATAAAGCTATCAACAAATCGCCCTAAAACACGAATTTTACCACAGACTCATGGAACAGTCTGGAAGACATCGGTGAACACTCTCAACATCAAACGATATAATATAGAAGCCGATGAAACTCCTCTGTCACTTATCTTATTTTTATTTAGGCTAACGTGAGGTGATCATCGATAAGTTTATTTAATCTGTTCGAAATGAATTATTGAGATGACGTCTTATTTATTTTAAAAATACACCAAGTCACATCAGACTGTCTGGCAACTGGGACCATCCAGACAAAATGTTGGTCACGCGTGTGATGTTCATTTTACAAGTCCTAGTCCCAGATTTCTTGGAACCACTTCAATGGTCCCAATTTTCTTTTACTATTTCTCCCAAATAAATGTGGGTTATTTTTTGATGTTAATGATGATAAGACTGTAAATTATAGAAATTTATATTTGTATTTTAGTTTTTAACACTAAAAAAAAGTCAGTATAAATCTGTGGTTGTTAGCAGTTTATAAATTTATTAAGACGACAAATTACTACACATATTATTGTCTGCAGCTAAGTATTGACATAAATATTAATAATACTTTAGAATACAACTAAAGCTAGTCAAAGAAAGTGCTGTTTACGGAAGTTGTAGCGAAGGAAGTGAAACTCGCGCCTCTGGTAGTAAATCCTATAATTACTAACAGCATCTATAATAACTTATAGATTTTATCTTTTACTATTATAATAATAAAATTATAAAGGAATGTGAAAGGAGTATAATTACTATTTTAATCGACAAAAATCATATAATCTGGATAAACAATCTGGATATATTTTGTACTTCCTATGTTTGTAAATTATTATTTAATATTAAAATTGCACCAAGTGCAACCCCATGTCATGTCCAGGCTATCTCTCTCCATTCTAGGTTGCCTGGAAGAGATCGCAGAATGCGATAAGGCCGCCTGTTGTATGTTTGTGTTTATTTTAAGGTTTTCGTATGTAATGTTTTTATCTGGGTGTACAATTTATTGTACACCAAGAAGTACTTTAGTATATATAAATAAATAAATAACACCCAGTAGAAATCGACATTAAAATCGCAAAGCTTGATGCAGTTCTTGATTTTTAGTATTTTGTAAGGCCCACTTAGGGGAGTGTTAATCTAAATTTGCAACTTGTAAAAACGTGTGCTCGCTGTGCGAATGGCTTTAAGAGCAAAAAGTAAAAAAAAGAACAATTTCTCGTGGTGCGCAGCGTGCACAAGTTATTCGAAGTTGCAAATTTGGATTCACGCTACCCTAACTGGTAAGTACACACAACATTCCAACAAGTCAGAAATAGATTATACTTTGCGAATTTAGACTTTAATAATGTCGATTTCTACTGGGCTAAGATGTTTAAGCAGCATTCCTAGCTAACAATTTTATACTTTAAAAACAATCAATTTTCCAGTTTCGAAACTAGAGTTAATTACAAACAAATAGACTTGTATTTTAGTCAAGTCTGCGTCGTAGAAACCCAATTAACAAACTAGTATTAAAACATACAAAGACGAGGTTAATTTGCCTGATAATTAAAACTGTAAAAGTTTTTAACCTATCCGACATGGTTCGGTTTTTTTTAAGTCATTAATTAATGTACGATAACACACAATTAGTCCTTTGCAATTGACAAAAATAACTAATTTGTTGCGGTATTTTTTTATAAGTAGCAAAAGATAAGCAGAAAAGGTATATTTGTAACGCATTCAAATCAAGTGTTTCAGCAGTCAATGCCCTCACAATGCTGCATTTCAGTAGGTACCATACACAAAACAGATAAAAGAGGTACCAAAAACATCAAAACTGAAGTTGGCAATAAAATATGAAATTTAAAGCAACTTCAGAAATATTTACTGCGAACCTAAGTATCTTTATACGAAAGAAAAGATGATGATACAATCCATAATTTCCTCTGTGTTATGATAGTGAATTTGAAAGACAACCTTCATTCAAAGCAAGAGTTCTAGCTACAGAAAAACAAGACTATTTCAGTTCATATAAATTAAATGCACTCCAAATGTAAACGTGTATAAATACAATTAGATTTACGATGACTGCACTAAATTAAAGGAGTCGGGAAACCTCTTCCTTTATATGTTTACGTTCGAAAGATATTAATAAGATACATTTGTCCGTATTCAGACTGCCCGTCGGCTTCAAATCCGTGGTTCCTGTTTGTATTGCAAATCTGTTTATGATTTATTGGTTCTTGACTGCATATGGTGTTCTTCAATATCTATGAATCATCTTGAAAAAACAGTTTTTATTGCTTTGGCGAAATTTGTAACTACATAATTGCAATTTTCAAGATTTTTCCTGTATGTTTTTCCTGGGAAAAATGCTTTAGCTAAAGTCTTGAGTCATCTGAAGTTATAGCTTGTGAGTCCCATGCATGTTTGCTATATAAAGAAACGTACAGCGTTTTCCTTGATGACACTGGTAATATAACTTCCCAGAGATTTTATTTCTAGGGTCATAGGAAAACCTTATCGTTATCCTTTAAATTATGAGTCAAGAGATGAGTATGACTTACCTAGTAAGGTAACACTGCCTGATTTTGTTTTCTTATTTATACTGTTACCACTATATTTCGTAATGGTGTACATCCGATCTATTCCCAGTAAAACCCAACGTAATTGCGATGTTGGCACACGAGAAGCATAAATCAAAATCGAAAAAAAAACTAGCATCAATAGATCCGGCGCTATTTGTGCATGTGGAACACATCAAACGCTCAATCGTTACGATCAAAGATAAGGCTAATTCGAGCACGTTATGAATCAGATTCGTAAATCTTTCGATTCGATTGCAGTAATCGATTACAAATCAAATGCAACAGACCTACTTCCGATACCGATTCATCAAATCAAATGTGTGTTTGCAAGTTTGTTCACCTGTTTGTTTATGTGTCTCGTTGGAGTTCAGTGACTCACAATAAAACGGTCCTCTCGTTAATTTCATACACAGACACTTTTGGAACGTTAATCGTGTCGGTAGAATTAGAGTCTTATCTCTTTCTTATTTTATAGCTGTCTGCCATTTCTGTGTCAAACAATAATAATGCACCTTTGTGTAACCTAAAACGGCGGGCAATAGTAAACCCCTTGCTAGACTGTACCGTTATACCTCATTTTCCTCAATCAGCTTTAGCTTACACGTTAGCATCAAATAGACACAAATATTGTATGTTATATGAGTGAATATTTAGAAAGGGCCACATTTAAAACACATTAATTATTTAAACACATTAACGTTGCTGAAATCCGTATAAATTTGAATTACCCGTTTGAAAAACGTTTTTCATTTGCAATGTCTAATAAAACCGTGGTTAACGTCTGTGTTGCTAGACGTCAGATTGTCAATCACATGTTCCTTACCTCGAAGGGAGGTATATATTTACTTTCCTAGCCATGAAAACGTTTTTTAGACGTCTTGTAGAGTGAAACTACATAATTTTGCACAAGAGACGTTGTAGGTGCTTCCTGAATTCTAAAAGAAGATGCGTAGTTTTGACTTGAGAGTTTGAATAGATCTATTTCGAGTGCCAGCCGATAAAAAAAGAAGGCATTAATATTTTTCAAATAAATACAACCCATTCTGTCTACATCTTTAGTTTTTAAACCCGTTCATTTATTTAACACATAATCACATAAAATGTACCTATTCCACGAACATAAAATTCAAAATCACGTTTTAGTAGAAAGTTCACAAAAGTAGTTATGAGTCGTGACAATTTATTTAAAAGCAATAACTCTTGGGTGATGGCTATTAGACTAGAAACGCTTGCCACACACAGACCCAAATGTCAGCATTGACGTCATAGGGGGGAGTAGCTACTGAACTAAATATATAAGCTCGTTAATAAAGATGGAACTGTGACGCGTATGAGGTTACAGTGCCGTGAAATGTCATTTCACTTCGACCTTTCTATAGGACCTTACCTGTCATTCCACGTTAAATGACAGACGATTGAATAATGGCTTTCTGAATAACGTTACTATTAGGTAAGTGAGGTGTAGGAGGACGTTTGAAGGCTCTTGTAGAGGGCATTACGTTCAAATTTTTAAACGTTTTGTTTTGCCACAACGTTGAATACTTCCTTAAATAATAAGCATAATGAAAAGAACCAAATGTGAGGAAAACGTTTAAAAACGGGGTTTTCTGCATGATTTTCAACAAAACTTGATCATGCCATCGTTAAATCTTAATCTTTTAGTCGACCCAAAACTTTATTGAAAATTACGAAAATAACACGATCAATCATACTCAGTACAAAACCTTCCCTTTTTACTACCTATATTTTACTAATTTACGAACACATTAAGTTTTAATTAGATACCCAACGATCTGAAGAAGGTTGTTTGTGTTGATAAGATGAAAAAGTCAGACAGCCTTTATACCTTTGCGGCAGACTGGTAGAAGAAACAAATTGAAACTGATTAATGATCATGAAGTAGCTTGAAAACAACTCAATATATATTTTATTTCGTCACATATAGAAATGCATAAAGAGTCCAGAGATGCGTTCTAAAAAAACCTAACTAAAATAGTTTGGCAGTAGATGTAGCCGATGTAGGGCGTTTCTGACGTCATTGGTAACCCAGTCTCGAAATGCAACGTCCCTTTCCGTTGCGTACACGTGTGGCCTAATTATTTTTTATTGCTTGCTTCTTAATCAAACTGTCGATGGGCTGGATCATTAAAGTTTTGGCAGAGAATTTAATTGTGAATTTTATTTCAAGTTTTAGTGCCAATAATTTTCGTAAATCCCTTTTTATTCTCTTGTTGCACATCGATATCATCAAATCTACTATTAGAGTATGCATTTAGTTTGATTGCTTTTATAAAAATTTCATAACTCGCGTTCCTCTCATTTGCGCCTCAAGTTGTATTCGGAATCTTAAAAGCTTTAGTGGTCTTGTGCGTTGCAGCAGTAAATGATTCCAATCGGTTTTATACTTCGGTTTGATGCTCAAGAATAGAATCTACCAGAAGCTTTCTTTTAATCTATTACTCCTACTGAATGCCTCTTGTTCATCGAAATTTTTACCATCAATTTGCGGCATATCGTAAAGAGAAAAGCTCGATGGCTATGTGGATTTTTGTTACAACATAGCTTTACCGTCAAAATACTTGCCTGACTCATACTAAATAATGCGAACTATATTACTAGACATACGTAAGTGTTATATCTCAAACAGTTTACAGATTACTTTTCGCAGTACGAAAAATTTATTACTTTCGAAACGTGAGTGTGCTACAGAAAATAAAAGCTGAAATCGTTCACACCAAACATGAGCTTTACAAAAATATCTGCTAATTATTAGTGCGTAAAATCAACGCATTTTGCGTAAGCCGTAATCATTCAGCCAATAAATCTGTTGGTAACTGTACAGGTTAAGATTTTCTTAGAAACGTTTATTATCTTAATGCTAATTTCAACAGCGAATTCGGACGTAAGTTCAACAAAACTGTTCGATTGAAGATTTATTTTCAACAGTATATAAACCGATTTATTTCGAGACCCTATTACCTTTACCAATTAAGAAACAGACATGAGCAAAGCTACAGGCAGAAGACAGCAAAAGCATATTAAAAGACAATAAAACTATATATAGCAGCATTTAAATAATATGTCACATGTGCCTTGAAGTCTACAACGTTCTATTGACGTAGGTAATACAGAATGAAATCTGCTTGATGACTATAAAGATTTGTCGCTTTCTCTGCCAGAAATCATTGGCTAATATTAGCGCTAGACAATTCATTTTCCTATCATTAATTTGGTCTTGTTCACACTTATGTCTTTTTGATTTCTTGCCAGGCTTAGCGGCACCTGTTTTGTAATCGTTAGCTATAAAATCTTCAGACACCTTTGTGGAAACAGTGCCCTCAATGTCATAAACTGTTTCAACAGGTTTCTAGGCATTGTCTGTTACTTCTTCTTTAACAGCATCCGCCTTATTCAGCTTCAACCAATAAAATAAATGAATCGTGTATCGATTATGCCAGGTATATTTATTTTAGAATAAATAACCACTAACGATATTTTCTCATTATGTTCCATGTTGAAAGGAGGAAAAGCATAAAATGTGTGTATCTTGTGATTATTCGCACGTTGTTTAGTGGCTTAGCGACACATGAAATGGATAATAATATTACTTAGTTATTTTATATTATTAAGTATGGTAGTTTTACTATTTTTTTAAGTATCTCTCAAATAGACTACTTCACCACCAAGAAATTATTGTAGCTCAATGTATCAATATCATGTTTTGACGTAAATTTATTTTCACCCAGGAGGTCTTTTCTTTTAGTCGCGTGCAAATTGATGGCCTTCTTGTTAGCAATAACGTATTATCGTATCGTATATATTAAACATTTGCATAAAGTTTTAATTATTTTTGGCAATGTTCGGGTACAAAACTTTTCCAGCACATGCAAACAATAAAACTGTCTTCGTCCTGCTTTTCTTCAGTCTGCCGGAACATTGCAGTTAAATTTGGCTTCGAAGCAAACAATAAGACAGACAGGCTTTATAAATGTACGGTTTACGAACATTTTGGACGTTTACGTACGTCCCGCGTAAACTCCTTGAACGCTCCGTGCGTCGCGGTCGTATCGTTCGCAATAAGTTGCAAAATATACTTCTTTTCAAGCTATTTTGAATTTTATATCCTACTGTTATAATTGAAATTGGCTGAAATTTTGAAAAAGTTAATGACTGTTTGCGTTACTCGGTTTTCTTGTTAGTTCCTGTGAAAATTCATGCACGCTTTTTAAAACGTAGATTCATGAACAATTTGTCATGGATACTACAACGCGTTGTTATTTGTTTAGTGCTAATTTAGTGAAGTTTTAATTTTCCGTAAGACAAAATCTTAACTAGCCTGGTTTCAATCTCAATTATTAGAGATCGAAATCTAGCAACAGTAAGAAAGGGTTTCAAATGCATGAATAATGCAAAATTGCACAAGCAACATTGTCTCCATGAGAGTATAATAGCTGTCCATCTCAAATTCTTCTGCAAGTTAACCGTTAAACATGAGAAGTCTGAATGCCGTAGACGATCTTTATGATTCTCAGAGTAACATTTATTGCCACCGTTACAAATCAGGTGTAGAGTTGTATCGTGCAGAGTTCAATACAAAGTCTGTCACTATGTAAGATCGCTAAGCTTTTTTCAAGTCGCGACACGGGGAGACGGGGTAGAAGTCATACTTAGACGTCACAGTACCAAAACATCAAAATTATGCACTCCTTCAGAGATAAGGAAAGTAGACTAGGATGAGTAGTACCTAAGTTTTAGTTATTACGAACTGGTAAGAAAATGGTTGTGCAATAGTTCATATTTATTTTTCTTAGATTTTTGACTCATACAAGCTATTAACCCTAAAAATATATAAGGAAACCCTTTTATTTGTGTTCATTCAGGTATTATTTGGTATTTAGTAAAAATAGCATTATTTGGTTGATTATGCAATTTTTACTAAATAAAATAAAACTTTGCCCCACACTAGGATTCCTTCCTGCATCGTGGGTGCGTTTACAAACATATAAACTCACATACACAACACCCAGAGCCGGAACAACTATCTGTAGGTCATAAAAATATTCGTTCCGTGCGGGAATCGAACCCGTGACACGCAGCGTAGCAGTCAATCGCTCCACCACTACTATATCAATACATTATAATTTATAAGCATGACTCACTCACTAAACTGCCACGCTAATAAATTGTATACGCCCTAATTTCCCTATGACGAATCGGCCCCGTATCGTCACACAAAAGTGGGCCTTACCACGCTTTATGCAGGTGAGTCAGATCTGAACCAATTTCGTTTTAACGGAATATTTTGCTAAAATACGTAACGTACCTGGAATACTACACACCGCAGAAATGAAAATTATGAAGTGCTCTTGAGGTGTAACGAGAATGCATAGTGTCCGCAACAAAAATATATCCAAGGAACTTTAAAAGTGGCTCCAATACAGGACTAGTTAACGGAGCATAGATTGAGATGGTTTGAATTCTTGAGAAGGATACAAGAACAGCATATTGTGAGGACGGCACTGAGCTTACCTGAGGGCAAAAGAGACCGAGGACGACTCAACTGACATGGTGGAACAGAATGACGAGGCTTCTCAATAAGGAGTAATTGCCTAATCGGACAACCCTCGACAGAACGTTTTGGCGCCGTGAAATAATGGAAGCCTTAATGGTAAAGACTAGGAGGAAAAAGAAGAGTGTAAGTGATCAACTTTTACAAAAATTAGATTCTGGGTTTTTATTGAAAAACTTTGCTGTCACCAGAATGGTCCATTTAGATAGGAAGTCGCCTGTATTGATAATCAAATCGGCACTATTGTAATCCCAATGCCAATTTTAATCCAATATGGATTATCTAGTACATGGCATTGAACTGGAATTGATGAAAACGTATGTTTCCGTAATTATTAAAATGATAATTTATTTTCTATTTACCGTCTAAAGGCCTTGTGCATTATCAATTTCCATGTGTATTTTATTATTTCCGTATTATTTCAAAGTAGGTACACATTTATGAACCTAGATCTTGTACTATCATTATTATACAGGTACTATATTGTAATTATTAAAGAATTCAGATACATCCCACTATGGGATGTATCTCAGTACTGGCTAGAGACGATAAGCCGATATTTGGGATGATTCCTTGTGATGGAAATTTCTGAAAATTTGGGAGGAGTAAATCTTTTATTCTAAGCTAAAACCATGCAACGATTTCAGGCAAACCAAAAACAACCAGCCGAAAATGCAACCAGTTTTATCCAAAAACTTACTGGGGTTAAATTTTGTTTGGTACATACATGTTTATTTATGTTTTTTAAGTAATTAGGTTTGGGTTTTTTGTAGTATGACTAATACGCAATAAAATTACCAACCTTATCGTAAACTGCGTTGTAAACACCTTTTGTTTATTTACACTGATTACTAAATTATTATTTGGTATATACTCACTATGGAAAATATTTCAATGCCGTTGATAACGTTAATATTTTAATCGGTCTGGTTTAATCTGGTAGGTATTATTTTTCATAATATTTTATTTAAAAAAATAATAACATTAAGTTGAATAGTAAGATATCTTTCGTGAAAATCTGGATAAACAAATAGAAAACCTATTTGTTTATCCAGATTTTCACGCTGTTGTAAACAAACTAAGTTCCTACGCAGTACACGTTATAGATAATTACTATGTTTTTATTAGGCAATCAGATCAGACAAGATTAAGCAGAATACTATCTACTAGTCCTTTAATAATTTTTTCATTCTGTTGTTCAATTAAAATTAGGTACTGATTAGCTAATAACCGAAATGCATTAATACGGTATAATCTTCCGCGTTGTCACCTAAAAGTAAACCAAACTAGTCTATTTAAATATAACTTCTATTTTCAACTTCACGTTTTAATAAAACTTAAGTTTCCACATTGCTCAAACTATTTTTCATTCCATAAATACTTGAAATTCGTTCAAGCTGTTAAAACTATGAAATTATAAAAGCAGTAAAATATGGAGTTCTTATTTTGTATTCGTCACCTTCGTCTTACTGAAAATATTGATTGAAAACATTACACCGATCAGTACCAGGTCACTTTGGAGCTAAATACTAAAATATTAAACTGAAGGTCTATGTTTGCGTCATTAGTGGCCGCCAACAGTGGGTCAACCCTCACCCGTCGCCGGATAAAAATAACCCTTTGATATGTCTCCCTGTCAATCAAATAGACCAGTGGGCGGATACATACATTACTATAGCTTGTATATGTCTATCATCTTTTACATGCTCTTCCTGTTTTCAAATGTCGTCTTTTTTAATTAATTTTATTACGTCGTAATTAGTATTGACGTCATTAAGTGACAAAGTTTTTAAAAGCGAAACATTCTTACCAAATGTTTGTTGATAATGAATTTATGATCATAACGTCACATCTATGTAGGTGCTTGGATAACTTAATTTTAGTTTCACTAAAGTTGAATTATGTTGAAAACCCTTGTATTTTTAAAGAGCACTGCAGTAAAAAATCAAGGGAAGGCCTACCAAATGTTTCCATAAACAGTAAAATCTGATGTTGTCACATAAAAATTGGCTGAACGAAAACCATTTATGTTTACCTTGCCCAATATGAAATCTTAAAGTTTGTGACAAACTCTCAATTTGGACACGTAAGGTCAAGATCATTTGACTGTGGAACACTCCACCGATGCGGTAAAGAGGACACACGGAATTCAGCCATGTCTTAACAGACTTCAAAAGTTTCCACACGTAAATAAACATTTGACAAATAACAACACTAGTCAAAGATCGGTTCCTGTTTCTAGAAAAAAATGTTTTCGACGAAGGGATTGTCAACAACTAAATTATGATTTCCTTTAATGATGATCGCTTATGTACGATTGGTTTCATAACATTGGCTTTTTATATTGGTAGTCACTTGGGTCAAGGTTGGTCACCAAGGTCTCCGAACGACTTTGAGGTCTACGTCACGAAATTGACGTTCTACAGATGGCTGCAGAACGTCTGGTCCTTGATGTGAATGTTTAATATGCCAAACACGTGACAGTACACACGATATGTAGTGTGTAATTGAATTGATGATTTGAACTGTATCACAGACTTTGATATATACTACGCAATACTGTATATAAACCTATTAACTTTCTGTATGATTTATAAATGGTGTTTATAAAAAATACAACCGATTTCCAAATAAAAAGACTACAAAGTGAAAAATAGTTCAATTTTGGAAGTTCGTGTAAGTACCTGTTTTTTTTTCCTCGTTTTATGATACCGACATCCGAAATTTAATAGTATATTATGCAACTAGTGAATAAAGGACGGATTTAAAGCGAGGGCCATTGATGAATCACGAACAAGTGAAGGATTCTAAAAACTGAATCACGACCGTAGGGAGTGATTCATGATGATTGAATCACGAGCATAGCGAGTGATTCAAGTGTTAGAATCCTGAGCAACGCAAGTGATTCATGGTCCTCGATATAAATCCGTTTTATTCAAGAGTTGCATACTATATTTTATACCATGACTACGAGAAAAAGAAAGATTTCAACAAAAAGCACAAGGGATAAAAATAACCATTTATTTAAATGGTTAAATACCTTAAAATTTTAGAAAAAATGAGAAACCTCAGGGTTCCACATTTTTTATAAATTTAAGCTGAGCTAGTGTGTTTCAGACGCCAGTGACCACCTCCGTTACGTTACATAATTATAATTAATTAAGCACCAATGCAATTAATATTAGAATTACAATATAAATAAGTATTCACTAAATATCCTAGACCAAAATCAACATCATTAATAAAATCCTAAATATAAACAAACTCAAAATTAAATCGACAAAGGAGTTTGAAAATCGAATATTCTTTGCACAAGAAGTTTGCATCGAGTATTTTATACGCAAGGAGGTTGTATAGCATTGAGTTGGAGGTAGAATATGTATTGGTGTGTTCTAAATTCAAACACCAAAACAGTGATTAAAAGTGCTTTTTATTCACTGTTTTCAGTGAATAAAAGAAGCTTTTTAGAGGGGGAATGGTATAAAAGTTATTTTTCACTTTGTAGTGATTTTATTTGGTAGTCGATTGTATTTTTTTGTAAAAAAAAGTTTTTTATTTTTCACTTTTAAGTAGTGGTACATAATAAACCAGTACTATAGTTAGGTACCTATAATGCACAAAGTGATGCCAGAATAGATTAACCCAATAACATGAAACTTGAGCAAAACCGGTGGAATGAGAGTATATCAGGGTGAACTCTATACCTGCGTACCCCTATAGAGTGTACCAGAGTGATGTTCTGTTTTTAAAAGGTTCAAACAATAAACAGACATGCGATTGCAGCTATCCTGAGTGACCTGCCGTCACTTATTGAAGAGTTCTGTTGTATAGGTCCTAAAACGGGACCACATGACCAGTATCAGCTTTCAAAAAAAAAAAGAATCATCAAAATCGATTCACTTAGTAAAAAGTTCTGAAACACATAAAAAATACATTCTAATTGATATCCTCCTCATTTTTGAAGTCGGTTAAAAAGCGGTTTAAAAGATTGTAGACTAATCCTAGCAGTGATATTATGATCCCGTCAATACCAATTTCTTCCGCGATATTGCAATCAATCGACCATTACGGCTCAAGCTGACTTTAGTTTTGATTTATTTAAACTCAGATTATTTCTGTGAGAGTTGTGTCAATGACCCGTTATATGATTAGATCATAAATTTTACTTTTCATGTAGAAAGTGAAGAGAGAAACGAAAGAAAATACCTAGTACCCTCTAGGTAATTTTCTTTCGTTTAAATATTTCTTTGATGTAATTTTCTATTTTCTCTGAAATATAGTTTGTTGACATATTTCTATCTAGGGCAACGATAAATGAAATAATAAAGGAGATAGCTTCGTGTAGGAAAACCGGCCGATGAAAATTTGTATCAGAGACACTGAGAATTTTTCTTCAGATGCAAAACATCGAAATGTTCTGTTTATTCGAATGTGTCACTATTAATTATACGGGCACAAAGACCCTGTTTACGAGAATTCGTAGAAGCTCCCCAAGATCGTGTAAAGACGTCATTGTGTCCATTGTTGAATCTTACACAAATCTTTGGGACGCAAAATTCCGATGTTACGACGAGAATTGCGCAGTTGAATTGCTACGACAAAGTTATCGCGTCATTAGTATAAAAGGTTTCATTTTTAGCCTTATTTAAGAAGTCTTAAGAGTCAGAATTGCGTGGATTTGTTTTTAAATATTTTCAATGACATGACGAAGGTGCGTCTTGTCTAATTGCGTCTGATCACGTGACCGCCGGGTGTGACACTGTCGGCCGAGTCGCCCACACAACTGGCGGCTGGGCCAATACGTCACAGTCTGTTTTAACAGAGTTTTAAATTACTATACCGTTCGAAACGAAATTTTCGTAGAAAAGAAAACAAAAATAGGTAATGAAATGTCGACTATAAATGACGCTATTTTATTTTAGGAATACAAACAATCAAATCATTCAGCGATGGCAGTTTTAACTACGTCGTAGCGTCGTAGGTAATATGTTCTTTTGTAGTACTTATCTACCTGATTTTTATTGGTTATGCAATAGACGTAATCAATGAATTAAAACAAAGCACATAATAAAACAGGAAGATGCGAAGGTGTTCATTTATATGCAGTTAATGTAACATAGCATTGTTGTTGGTCATTCTGAAGGGAATCCTTTGTACCTAGTACTTACTAGAAACTTGTCCTTTGCCTTGTAATGTGGATAAGTATCTGTTACTTTAGACAAAGTGACATTTTATCAGTGAAAAATAGTGTCTAAACATCGTTACTTTTAGGATTCACCACGTGAAATTTTGTGCCATACAGTTTAGACTTTTGTTAAGGATTCTCCACGTGAAATTTTGTGCCATACAGTTTAGACTTTTGTTAAGGATTCTCCACGTGAAATTTTGTGCCATAAAGTTTAAACTTTTGTTTAGGATTCTCCATGTGAAAATTTGTGCGATACAGTTTAGACTTTTGTTTAGAAATCTACACGTGCAATTTTGTGCCATACAGTTAAGACTTTTGTTTAGGATTCTCCACGTGAAATTTTGTGCCATACAGTTTAGACTTTTGTTTAGGATTCTCCACGTGAAAATTTGTGCCATACAGTTTAGACTTTTGTTTAGAATTCTACACGTTTTTTTTTTTTTTTTTTTTTCGTCGACGGGGAAAATCATCTTATGACAAATCCCGCTCTTGGGTGGAGCGGGAGATAGTGTCAGACTTGTACTGAATAAAAACCCCGAGCCGTTCCTTCTAGCCTTCATACCGGGGCTCTAGCTTCTTTTCGGATAACCCCGAACCCCGGTAGGATGAATTCTACACGTGAAATTTTGTGCCGTACAGTTTAGACTTTTTTTTAGGCCCTGTTGCCCTCTGTTCAATTAAATAAGGACCCGCAGATGAAATCTAAAATTCAATTTATATTATCATGAATGTAACTACAGCAGTGGCACCAAAACGTCAAAAAGAAATCCATGACAAGAACATAAATCAAATAAGGTCCTAATAATGTATTTTTATCTTAACTAATAAATATTTATTAATGTTAGACGATATGTCTGACTCACGAAGTAAACAATGTTACTTTGCAATTTTAGTAAACGCTTCTTTATCAATCTTTCTAACTAAGTAACTACCATCTGACTTATTGATCTCAATTACCGAGTAATACCGGTTAGTATTTGTAGAAGTAAACCCAAAACAGATAAACAAATACTGCGTTTAATCACGTTGTCGCTAATTTAAGGTCGGTTTATAATAACCAATCGTGTTGCATTAAAGGTAAATTACCGGGTGTTGTAAACCTACTTGAGTTTCTGTTCAAAACCTGTTAAATAATAAGAACAGACACTTAAAGGAACTGCCTGAAACTATCAGTTTTGTTACACCAAAGTTTAAGTATCTACCTACTGTTTACTAAGTTCTAAGAAGGTAGGTAAAGGTAAATACAATGTTGGGTAGAAATAAAGTTGAAACCTATTAACAAGTTGAATGGAATAAGAAATACAAAGAAGACTATTTGTCTAACTATGGACATTAGCAGTCAATTAGGAAGAGAGAGAAAAAAGGAAGAAAGTGTTGACTTGACACACCTACTTAATACCCAATGTATTGTAATTGGGTGTTTTTTAGAAGGAACATTTTTTAAGAGGATGTTTACAAACAGATAATTTCTGATGTCGCTTCCCCTGTTCATTTATTGTCACTATAAAAACAAAACGTAAAAAAATAACATTGTGCAATACTATAACAATGCGTAGTAGAAGTATACGTTACACCTGATATTTTGGTGAATGACACTGGTTTGATAAACGCGTACCTACCACCTATCTGCATACGTACCTAACACATATCCACATGCGTACCTACCTACATCAAAATAATTACGTTACATTGCAAGCAGAATTACCATCATATTGCGCATATTGGGCGTTTTAATCGGTGAAAGACTTGGTCGAGGTAAAGACAAGACATTACCTCGACCAGTATTGAAATTAGGACCTCTTAGACTGAATTTGAATGATCTTTTACCCCTTATGCCAATGGCCGATAGAGTGCGGCAAACAATAACAGATACATTATAATTTATCTAACTCCAATGTAGAATAAATCAAACATTGAATAACTAAACAAAGTTAAGAAAATAGTTGAAAGAACTGACGTCCTACCTTCAGAAAAAACAATAGTCTTTACAAAACATTTCCACTGAAAAGATAGATAGAAGTTTTCCACACAAAACTTAAAGAATTTTCCACATCTTCCACGAAATTATAAATATACATTACAACATAGTATTCTAATCTTATCACTGACAATCGTGGAAGAATGTTAAAAATCATAAAAATAAATATTATCACGGAGGAAACTGATTTTGTTTTATTATCTAATCAGTACTGTGGGCATTGTTGGTAAACAAATCGTGAGTTCATTGCTTTATCTAATTGTGCGACCTTCCCCTTGACATGCCGTGTATATTAAAAGATGCAACATTACCTTTATGCACCTTTGTAAATAAATTAAAAGAACATTGGTATAAACACAAAGGCATTGGACTTTTGACATTCAGATTAGATTACATAACTGTTTAAGAATTACAGTCATTTAACGATTCATCTAGACGTTTATACACTGAAATGTCATCAGACTGAAAAAGTGACTATTATATTCAATGTGACATGACACTTAGGCATCATGCATATTTATAACCGAAACTAGTAGAATAAAGGATGATATGGAAAAACAAAATGAGAGTGATCGGCAAGATATAACGCCAAAAAACAAATTATTATAAAAACAAAAAACGCGACTGCTAAAAATTTATTAACTGAAAAGAGAAAAACAAGTACTAGATATAATTTATACATTTAATATTATGAGGTGCTGCTGGCGGGGACAATCAAAAATTATAGAAAATCCGACCAAAACTTCGTTTGTCTCTGCTGACAGCACCTCATAATATTTAATGTGTAAATTATACCTAGTACTTGTTTTTATAATTATTTTGTTTTATTTCAGACTTTTTAGTTTTATTAATGAACGTATTCTCCAAATAATTTATGTGGTCTTGCTATCAAAGTAACGTTATATATATTTTTGGATATAGTAATGATAACGAAAAAAAAATTGTACAACCCCCTTTTATTAGAGGTGGGACGCCATATTTAATAATTATATAGCTTATGTCACTCCCACAATTGAGACGAATCCAAAGAAATCAAAAATATAAATTTCATAGTCCGTCAAACCGTTTGGGCTGTAGAGCGTGCTATAGAAATGGACATACGTACATACATACGCTCGAAAAACATTACACTCTCGCAGTCGAGAAAAAAGACTTTGCTTAGACTGATGTACAAGTCAGATGTCAAAACAACAAGAAATGACTGTGAACGTCATTCATCAAGCCACAGAAATACAGCATTTTTTTAATGTTTTTTTTTATTCTCGCCAAACTTCTTGGCCGCTCTAAAGTTGGTTTTCTGATGCACAAGGCACGGATCGGTGCTATAACCAACTTCAGAGCAGCCAAGAAGTTTGTCGGGAACTATACAGGCAGCAAGTATGGTAATCTAGACAATCTTTATAAGAGTCACTTTAAAAATTCATCATCATCTGACAACTCTTTTCCTTGTCCGTCTTGTTTATCCGAATGCAATTGAACACTAGTATCATTATCAGCCTTAAAGGGCCAATATAGGGCGAAGAATGATGTTCAGCAAAATATCTACTGAAGTACAAAAAGCCACTTGAAAGTTATTAAGTAATTACTTCCAGACCATGTCTCATGTGTATTTTCAAAGATAATTGCCACATTAGTTCCACTAATACCAGGCATGAAACTGTAATCACATGATGTATTGATACCGATACTTATACAAATGTTCATACTTCACTAATGACGTCAATCTTTTGAGCTATTTAGCTATGGCGACCATAAAACTATAGTGGAATATTAAGAACGTACATGCTTTAAGAACAAAAGTTAATTGACGAATAAGTCGCGGTGGTTTCTATAGATCTCGAATCGTCATGACAACGAATGGGTGTGGGTGGAATAATACCGAAGAATGTTTTAGACAATGACCTAAAAGACAATGAAACTGCTTGTTGATCGCAGAATACGTACAAATAACTTTGCTTTTCTTTATATGTTTCCTTTGAATTAAATACTAGCATCACGCTTCAAATCGGAATCGTAAAGTTTATATATTGTGCAGGTGGTAAATAATATCGAGTTGCTAATATACCGCGTCATATCACAATAATAAACATGTCTGTTTGGCCTTGAAACTTGCAGCTTCAGATCCACAACAAAAACACTAGAATCTGATGAAACATTGTTTTTCTCCATCCTCAATTAAAACTTAATAGTACTGGCATTAGAAACAACGATTGTGACATTATTGATTGATTCATTAGATACCGATAGAAGACGCATCGGAAGCCCTCATTGCGTAAATGTTGCACCTGTGTTTTCAAGCGACGCAAGAGTCACGCCCTCAGAATATCGACTGCTATAAATACAACACTATTCAATGCTTCTTCTCTTCCTGGTCAGCTGATCTGACAGCCTTGGTGGCGAGCGATGTAATTGTGTAATTTCAGGTGAATACAAGTAGATTGCGCAACTCCGGGTTCCAGCTCGTGCATTGTTATTCTAGAACATAATAACCGTTTGTTGATAATTTTAATGCGTTTGCTGTAGTCTGTTACTGTAACATGTTAATATTGGCTCACGATACGAAAATTGTTTAGCAATCATGGATCAACTTATGTAGATGATTTGTTTACCTTTTCAAACATACTATCTCTTTACTGTTTCATACTCAGTCTCAGATCCATCAGCTTCTGATGTTTGTAACCTTGTTATGTTCTGTCGTTCTAATTTCAAACAAGAATGTTCTGTTAATATTGAACATTGTACTACAACTATTAGATATTTTTTTATCTTAACCTTCGATCTTAGATAACGTTAAAGGACTTAAATCTATCAATGTCAGGCTAAACTCGATAAAAACTTAACGATACCAGTTACTTATGCATCTTAAGATTTTAAACACAAAAGTGGTGTTTACAAGCAAAAACAAATTGCAATCAAACATCTCAATGTCGAAAGCCAGCTTTATTTAGCGTCAACTTCTGTAAAGTGACGCGGGAAGATATTTTTAGTAGTAAACAAAGGTAGTCATACTGCATTTTACTATTTCGATCAACATTATAGAAATAGTGCAACAATGCGATTTGCGTAGGCAGACTGAAAGGGCACAATAAAATGGTTATTCCTGATCGACATCAAATCAGACTATCAAAGTTTAAAATATAGGTTTAGAAATGGATTTCCTGGTATAGTATCGTGTGTATTGAGGTGTATCATCATTGCATAATACTTAACTGGTAGGCACCAGATACCTATTAATTAAATGCATTCTAAGCCACCGTCTCAGTCGCAAAGTTACATATTATTATGGCATCGCATACTTCAATTGTTACATAAATCTTACGACTGTACCTCGAAGTTGTTGTGCAGTTTGACTAGATATTAGACAATCATCACAAACATATCCAGAAGGCCTTCAACAGGAAAGAACTCTTTCAGCGCAACATGTTCGTACCAATTGGTTTTACCTGAAACTGGGTATCTATCAAAAATACTGGCAGGAAAATTATTTCGATGCACGTAAAAGTTTAGTCTTAAATCTTATGCATATTGGTTAAACTGCTTAGATACTACGTCATGAGGATAATTTAAGGTTCATCCTCCTTTCTATATTAACAAACAAACAATAACTGATCATAGATAAGCAATCACAATAGGTATCATATTTTTATACCCGCATGTACGCAGCCGTTCATCTCAAACAAAGTAAACACCGCTGACTAATCGCCTGGCATCTGCAAAATTTCTAATTTTCCACTGTAAGTAAAAGTGAGACAATTACCACATGTAACAGTCTGTCATCTTAACATTTTAATGTGCACGTGAGCGCTTATGCATCTAGCCGACACTTGATTTAAGCGCGTGCTGAGTTCGTAATCAAGGAGATTCGAACCTTGAATGGAGAGTACTGATGTACTCATATTATTAAAACCGTTAATGCGATGATTGATAACGTTGCGAGCTGCCGCACTTGTTTGAACATGAACACGGAACCTGCCATTACTGGTTACGAGAAAAGTAACTAAAGCCAACTGTTTTTCAGGGATGCACGTGAGCTGAACAGTATTTTTAGTTTACAGCTATCACGTTATTTTGCCCAGCAGGAACCTGAATCTGCATTTTATCTCTAACAACTAAAATCACGGATTCTGAGAAGAGTAATGGCGTCAACGGAACAAACACATTCTGACTGGGTACGTATCACTGTACTCTCCAATATCGTAACGTTTATAAATTAGCGAACATGTCCTATATCTTAACAAAAGCACGAAATTGTTTAATTTCATACATTCAGGTCAGTAGGTCGGTTGTGTCATAACAAGGACAGGTCATACACCATATGATATAACAATTTTAACACATCAACGATTTTTAAACAATTAACGAAAATGAAACCTTAAAACTTATGCGGTTAAGTTTAACATGATTTGTGAAAACTGAAAATAAGAGTTGTTTAGAAAACGAAAATAATTTTGTTTAGAGATATATCGGGATGTCGCCTAGACAAATAAAATTCGACCTTCGTCACACAACACGTCGCGAATCGAATATCAAATACTAGTACAATGATTGACAGATGCCTTAGAAACGATAAAACGACACAGTTTCATTGAAATTAGCATCTAAACGCCGCAAGAAGAGATATTTGTTTTACAAATTGAATCGAATTATGACAAAAAACCCAATATGATATTGAAAAATATTGTATACGTATGTTGTTCCTAAAATCCCATACCAACTACGTTGACTCTTCACAAATAGGTGTGAACTACCAACAAGAGATGAGGCTGCGATATCATAATTATACATATCATTCGAAACACAAAACTTAAGTCAAATAAGCTACGTAAATATATTATTTACATGATAAGAAAGTATGTAAAACATTCATTTCCGCGGCTCATCAATCAAAGATGATGTAACTGAAACAGTTTCGACCAAACTGACTTGATTTAAATAATGGTCAGTTTAGACTTAAATGGTGCTTAACTGATTATAAACTAGGTCTTTATTTATGTTTTATTTCATAGTGCCTCGTTACTGTTATAGATACGATTATATACCAACGTTTTGTTAACCTAAATGAGCTTTACAATACTATCAACCATCTATTGTGTTTTGATAAATATACAGAAATAACACGGTGTTCCATTTAAGTTTATTGCAGACCAGTTGCAAATTAAATAAACTTGTACCTAAATGTAAATGTCAAAATAATCATTGCACTAATCTAACGACAACATTCTTCACGGACGTTTAATTCATTGCCCCTAGTGAGTGGTATTTTAAATTATGTAAACTGCTTTGGCCTTTTAGATAAGATATTTTAGAGCCTTATAAAAGTGACGGCAGAAGCTTATAACTAATTATAACTGATACTGTTTTGTACCAATTCTTGTTACTAACAAATAAAAAGTAAATATTTTTATCTAGAGGCTTATTTTTAAGCATTAACAACGCAAACAGCAAAGACGTATCCAAATAAATACACTCTGTTTGGGAAATCCGAATCCGTTTTTCAATAGCAGATACGACTAGCGGGAATTATTTTGGCCACAAAATAAAGGTGAATCGTAAAAGTTGTTGTGTTATTCTTATTATCGACTTCGGTTGTAAATCCTAAGATACTACCGAACGACTACTACCTAACTAGCAAAATTCTTCTCCGGAACACCGCTGCGTAGAATTCCGTCAGATCTTTTTTCGTCTTGCAAAAATAATCAAAGTGAGTTTAATTGTTCGCTTGATATGCTCTGGACAGTTTCAACGCCACAATATACTGCGTCTCTAAAATTATAAATAGTGTTATTGAAACACATTTATATGGTTCGTTCTAGGTAATTGTGTCTGGAAACCGCAGGAAGACGCCATTATTTGTTTACGCAGTTTTTACAGATAATTTTCCTGTTTTTTGTTTACGTTTTTTCGGTTTTTAATTTAGTGTGCTGATAGATAATAACAAATGCATTTAGTGTTGTTTGTACCTACTTTTAAACAACGTTCAGAATGCATATTTACCTGTTTGTCTGTGTCAGCAACTGTTAAAACTGACTTTATTTGTATTTTTCCGTTTATACTCCTGTTTACGCTTTATGTACGGACACAATTCTCTGTCAAAATGTCCATAATTTTTGTGCATACTACCACTACTGATTTATCAAATGACCTTTTTATCATCATCATTTGTTAGCAATTGTACGTTGACTACTGACTAGCAACCCGAGCAGTAGATTTCATCAGTTCATTGTCCCAAGACGTTTACTTTCATCTCTGAAAGCAAACGAAATATCTAACGAATATTTAACTAAAACTTGATTTGTCTCTTTATATAAGAATATTTAGAATACCTACCCATAAATTATTAACATTATTTTTAATAGGTAAAGAAGCCAAGGTGATTAAATAATGCTGATTTGCGAGAAAAATAAATGATAATAATTCCACAGTCTGCCTTTATTTGTAAAGTAACTCCATCATGCCAATAAGTGGCCAATTAAAACAGTCTGAGAACTGAAGTCTGTCTTAAATGAATAGTGCATGTTACTGACAATGTGACTTGCAACGTGACTGACATTATTGTTATTTCGTTACACATAGGTTAGTGCAAGTTGTCATTAAAATCACAAGACGTGAAGAGAATCTTAATAAATGTGAGAAATATTAATGCAAAATACATATTCATGAATTTGAAGCAAATTCTTTTTGTTAACTTCCTATGGCCGGCTCGATATGGCCACTTTAATGAGTAAATTTAAATAGCTAAGTAATATTAACGACGGGTAATTCAGAATAATCATTTAATTAACATAATATTTGACCCACAGCTCACTCCAAGGTTTACGGTTACAGGAAAATTTCTCGTAAAGTTTTCAAGAATTTACCAGAAACATTCATCACAGCTGTCAGAGAACAAAGATATGTGCTGAGAAATCGTAACAATCCGAAATAAGACATGTGTTATGCTACAGTATAAACAAATTTTGACAAATCTGAAACTTGGACGAAGATAAACCAACTGTACCTGCGTAAGTCGTTTTATATACTGGAACGAGATTGCGTACAACAGATACCCCTTAATTTAAGAACCCAGTATAAGCGTTCTTTGTACGAGTACTGTAAGCTCAATAATTAGTTACAACCTTTGTCTCAACTGTCAAGAACTCTGGAACACTGCCAGCATCAGTATTCACTTCCCCAACCTAACTATATGCTTCGGCAATCTTTGATACAGAACTCCGACAACTGTTTACGGAAATTACAATCATAGATTACTAATAGAGAGCCAAATCAAGCAGGATGAGGAAGCTGCAAACAACGTTACTGCTTGAAAAGTAATAAGGTGGTCGTGTGCTGCATTTACGAGTATAACCGTATTAATGGCAATTATTGGGTAAATGCCAAAATGTCTGAGAATTTTAACGACTTTTCACGTAAAAGTTACTGCACTCACTTCACATGGTCTTGGGAAAAAAAAAATCATTGGATTCAGCGTGTCTTGGATGATTAACCCTTAGACACACATGTGGGTGTCATGTTTATTGACACAATCAAATATACTATTAAACTGAAATAAAACTACATATGTGTAGTAAATTTGAACTGACGGGTACAAACTTCTAATAAAGACAATATTACTAGAATTCCATAGTAACCAGTAATACAGCGCAAAAGAGGTACAAATTGCCGACAATTTCAAATTCCGTCACAACTAAATTGTGTAAATGAACATTTAATGGAATAAACTATACGAACACTGGAGGAACTGTACGTTAGTACCGAATGCTGACACCAATTACTGTTATGAGCCTTAATTGAAACGCATGCTGGTACAATAAGGCCACTGTGAGCGTCAGTTTATCATATATTGAACAATTTGTGTTTGTCTGTTAATCAATAATATTGCTGAAATGTGTAACGTGTGCAACTGCCCTTCGTGTCTTGGTGATCGATTTGTTATTGAGACGAATGCGCATTAAAACTGTTACTGTACAAGATTCAAATTCAACAAGAGCGTCTTTAAGTTCAAAGTCGACTAAGCAATCATATGTTTGAATATAATAAATATTTCCATCATAAAACTCCTTATTTTCATCAAATGTTTCTTTGTCTTCTGCTATTCCTTCAACTTTTCCTATGACATAAACTATACCGTTCCATAATATAAGCCTTTGAATTATGTAATGGATTCAGTATTGATATAAGAGGTTATATGTTAATAAACCATAAACATACTAAATAATTTATCTACGCCGTAACACAAACCTTAAATCCATTTCAACACCCATTCTTCGTATTAAACTACTCGTACGTTACATAATATCAATTCTAAAATCATTGTCTAAGGCAAATTGTTAAATAACATTGTAACAACTAAGGCATATTTGATATAAGGAATCGTTGATCATGGCATTTATGAAGTATGCATTAACTTGTAGGAAGTCTAATACGAACATTATAAAATTGACTGACATTTCGACTTGGTATTACGGAAGGCGTCAAACGTAACCAAGTTTTTCATATCAAATGAATTATTGAAACCTATCTCTGCATTGCCTTGCAATACAGGTAACAAATGATATTCTTATTGAGAGTGACGTTAAGTTATTTAGAAGGCTGAAGAAACATTAACCCGATTACAAACATCAGCTGTATCTTGTTCGCCTTTGCTAATACCTTCCTACTGTTTAATGAATGTAACGAGAATGGCCCCCAAATCATCGTTAATCTCGTATGAGGAACTCATAAATTCTTCACTTCAGTGCGATATTGAGTGACAATGTTACCTAACACCGGTCATTGTGTAACCCTTCTTCTATCCCTAGAGCTGCAAAAACTGGATTTTTATGATCATTAGTTTCACTAGTCTACCCATTACTTGCTTTGTCACCTTTGACTGTCAATGTTTCTTCATGTTTCAAGCAATGGACGACTAAATTCCTAATGATTCCGGTTCTCAACACATGAGAGTATGTGGCCACGTAAGAATAGATGTTTATTTTGGATTTCGCGCCTCGTGGCAATGGTATAACCAAAACATCCTATTTGAGGGGTTCTATTATGATGTCGTGCTGTCAATCAGCTCAGTTCCAGATATAGAAGTGACTAAATCGCAAAGACTTAGTGGAGGAGTCTGATTGATACATATAAATGGTACTTCAATCAGTAAAAACTGTTTAGATTCAATTTAAATACCCAAAGTGCCAATTTTTTTTGCAATGCGGTACCAAGTTTGTTTTTACTGCATTGAATGTTCATTCATTTTTAGGGTATGGCAAAAGCCAGTAACTACCTAAGTAAATATTTTTGATTATTAAGATTTAGATACGTAATTACCAATCACCAGCTTTATTTAGACATCACAAACAAAAACAAAGACAATAAAACAAATGATACAAAATAAATAAAAATGATATATGTAGGTACTTACCAACATGCGATAGACTCGTGAGATCTGATTCTGAAATAGAAAAAAATAAAATGCGTGAAAAAAATGCAAAATGAAAAATGCGTGCAACACTTTAACAAAATGGTAAACATTCATATTGTTAATTTATTACTATGATATCATGAGATTTTACAGTCACTATGATTTTGAGACGTAATAAATACAAAAATATGAAACACTTCACACAATATTAACAAAACAACAATAAAAAATAAGCTTGGGAAATGTTCCTGGGGTACCAAACTAGGAGCACAGATAATAATACTAGTATACAGATGTCTCATCCCATACAAAAAAACCGTGTTTCTTTGCATGGGATGAGGCATCTGTATGCTAGTATTATATTATCTGTGCCAGGAGCTAGAGGTAAGTAGGTGCTATTGTGCAAATTGACAAAATAATAAAAAAATGCATAAATAAAAATATATAGCACGATGTTTAGCTACCAATTACCTCATTTTTTAGAGAAGTACTGAGAAAAGCAGTTGTGGTTTTACATAAAAACAGAATTATCAGTATTGGTCATATTTCATATTTGCTCTTCGGAATTTCTCGCCATTTTCCTTTTTCTCACTAGGTATTTGTATGCGGTTTCAAAAGGTGATATGCCAGTACAGTTTTAATGAATGAATTTATTGTTATTTTAATAGCACCTATAGTAAGTTCTTAGTCGTCAATGACTCACAGCAAACCAGAGTAAAATAAAGTGAAATTCAGTTATATACGTGTAACCTCCCAACATTCTTTGAAAAAATAATGCATGTGTATGTCAATGGATTATTTAGGTAACTATTCTATAGCTGGTAGGTTTAGTAAACGCTTAGACTTGGCTATGTATTGACTACATTGTACACCGATTTTTATTGTTAATCCAAGTATTTACCTGCCTACTTATTACAGTACAAATAAATGTACTTTACTTTGTTTACACAGGGGAAAACTTTGAGGAAAAAATAATTTATTCAAAAATCGCGCGTGTCACTACAATTTTATGCAACAACGTTGTACGTACATTTATTTTTTTCCGTTCTCAATAAATGGAATTACTAGAAAACGCAGCAGGAAAATTACGACACTTCATATTGTATGCTTCTGTCGTTTGCGAATTTTTCCATGTGCCAGGCAATTCCGGGTGAGGGTAACGACAAAAATACTTATCATTTTGTATGTTTTGACAATTGCTTTTTGTTTAATTCCTTTTTTTTTGTACGTTTTTGACAAAACTATCACTAAATTAAAATAAAAAGAAAATTTGGAATTTTTAAAAAGATAATTTAATGATTGATAGGTGTAAGTAGGTATTTATTTCATACCTTTATGCAAAACCCTAGTAAAATTTTTCCTTATTTGTAATATTTTGAATTTAATTAATGTTATTTTTCCTGTAAACTTTAGACTAATTATTTCGATTTAAACGCACCTCAGAATATGAGAACTGCATAATCATGATCAGCCTTTTATGTTCCCACAACTGGGATACGGGCCTCCTATCAGTGGAGAGTCTAAGGTTTAAGCCGTAATCCATCGCGTGGGCTTAGTGTGGATTAGTGCATGTCACATGCCTTCAATTTTGTATTCTAGGACGTACCAGTTCCCTCACGAAATATGGACACTGTCCTAAAAATATTCGAGTGATAAACGTTGGTTATTGACCTGTCTATATTATTGAATAGACGTGCAAATATAATTTCCACGGGAAAACAACTACAACTGCGTGCCTTTTTAACCTATATTTCTGGCGTAAGTTATACGACTTTTGCCTCACAATACAACTGATACCGCGATACGTTTAATGTCATTCCCAAATTAGACTACGATAATGAAACAGCAGAATACGTTGTTTGTAAACAAAAGAAAAAGGTTTTTAGAGTGGAGCATAATGTTAACGTACTGTCTTACTTGCCACAAATTTTGGCAGATTAAAACGTTTTATGTATTTTAAACAGCTGTAATATAACTTTGTGAAAATTTGAACATATTGATTGTGAAGCTAATTAGTTCTCTTTTATGGAACTATGATATTTTACCCATGTTATGTTGCTTATTCTTATTATTAATAGTTAAACACAATAAATGAAATATTGCTAATTGTAAGTTTTATGCAGAATCTCCAGTAAAATCCAGTAAAAAAACCGGCCAAGTGGGAGTCGGACTCGCGCACGAAGGCTTCCGTACCATTATTGCAAAAAAACATCACGTTTGTTGTATGGGAGCCCCATTCAAATATTTATTTTATTCTGTTTTTAGTTTTTATAGCGGCTACAGAAATACATCATCTGTGAAAATTTCAACTGTCCAGCTATCACGGTTCATGGGATACAGCCTGGTGACAGACGGACAGACAGACAGACAGACGGATCGCGGAGTCTTAGTAATAGAGTCCCGTTTTCATCTTTTGGAAACGGAACCCTAAAAAGGAATAAACCGCAAAAGCTTTCTGAAATTTTAAATATGCTTGTGTGACATCTACGTTTCTAGATAGGAATTCACTCTATTGCTCTGCGGTAGTTATATTTTTATTTTCTATTAATTTTCTATTAATATTTATCAATTTAATAAAAATGCTGTTCACCTTACAATACGAGTCACCGTCACACTCTGAATTAATTATTATTAGTTTTTTTTCTATGGCAACTAAAATATTTATTCACTCTTCACACAGTTATCACTGGCATTAATTAATAATAATTATCATATTATATTACTTTAGGTAGGTAGCAATTTTTTATTACTTCTCTATAAAGAATTTTAATGTCAGTGAATCATTTATTCAATAAATTAATCGTCATAATATTATGGAATGTTCTATTATTATGTCATGGAAGACATAGTTTTCCACATCATTCTACACTAGGAAATGGGGCCATTATGTTAATGGGGATGTGAACGCAAAGCTGAGCGCAGATGTCGCTGGCAGCGCAATGGCTGCTGTCAAATCATTTTGCTTTGTTTACATCACGGTTTTGTGTTATTTTTTGTGTTTTAACCGGCCTACCATCGTTATTAATAATATGTATTGTCCCTGGAAGCTTAAGGAATTCAAAGACGAACTAAAGAAGGAACAAGGATAACTGGAAAGAAAACAGACCTTATTAAGAGGCAGACTCTTATATAATAAAATATTTTTCATCGGTGATATTTTTTAGATTTGGCTGTTTTTTTAGTTGTAACGTGTTATTTCTTACTTGACCGATGGTAGGAAAATTTACAAAAAAATAGAGAACATTACTTTAATGTGTTGGTATTCTTTACGTTTTAGGGTAGAAGTTTTATTTTAGTTTCAGCAATCAAATCTTTTAAATTTCTGAAGACCAAGCAAATGACATTCCTGCTGTAGAACTTTATCAATACGTTAATAACTCCACTATATCGCCGAAGATTACCAAGCAACATAATCGGAGTTACTTTGACAGCATAACCTTTGATGACATAACCTATAAATATGTATAGCCATTTCCCAGTTTTTTTTTTAGCGTTGCAGATTTGGCTAAGAAATGAATTAGTACATCCTAGTACAGACATATTTCGAGAAAATTAAAATTTACTGAATAATAGGTTACAAAATGTATGGATTTGACAGCATTCAATAGCCATAGCGATGATGCGCCACCTATCGTGAAAAATTTGGCAGGTCACATCCCCATTGCTAAAAGTTTTTTCCACATTGGCAGTTTTTTTTTTCCTAAGCCAATGTTACACCCGGGGGGGTGACCATAAGCTCTTAGAGTAAGGTTATTTTGAGTGTGTATAAGGGACAGATTTATATGACTTGTATACATCTGTCACTTACGCGATATCAAAATAACCTTACTCTAAGAGCTTATGGTCACCCCCCTGGGCTGCTTACATGCCAGGATTAACAAAGACCTCCACAAAATTCTCTATTTAGGATTGTTTTGCCCTAAAATAGCTTCCTTAACTAGCCATAACTTCCAGAAAATTCATGACAGGGGGAATTTTTCTAGGTTGTCTCTGAAATAATCGAATAGGAAGGACATCTGATAATGATTTTCTTTAAATTTAAGCAAATTGGAGGCAGCTAAGGACAACATAAATTCCACCAAATATTGACCCTGACAAACATTACCTATGTTAATAATTATGTTGGGTACACGAAAATAAAGCTCTGATTATCTAATAAATATGAAATAAAATACCTATAATAGTGGTTATAACGCAGTATCTGATCAGATACATGTACAAGTACATACAGTTCCCAATGTATTATATTACAGTGATGACGTACATACAAGATCTCGACATTGAAAATATTATTTTACACAACAATGTAAAAACACACTTTACGTAATTACTTCAAAACATTACATTGTTTTGATGTGTTTTTCAGTGTATTCCGTCAAAAACAGGGCTTGGGGAATCACCCGATGCGTTATATCAGACCAACAACATTAGGTACACAACGCCTGTATAGGTATACCCCAAAAGCTTGGGCAAAGGTTTACTTATAATAAAGTCTCCGCCAGATAACAAAAACATAAAAGTCATTAAAACCTGTCTACCAATGTATTTCAATATTTCAAAACGATACGAAAAAAATGTAAAGGCAGTGTCGCTAACACGATCAAAACAAACGTATCGCGGTAAGGGGAGACTTTCACCCTTTCAACTGGCATTTAGTAATTAGTTAATATCTCATAAACACGTGGACTGATTTACATGATTTAAACGGATAAAATGGTTCCACGCCTATACCTTTCATTTAAGACCAAAATTATCAAAATATCTCCATAAACAAAAAATATTATGTTCTTAAGTTACCTACTTAATTATACTTTTTGGTACAAGTCGGCTCTATGACTTTAATTTTTATTTATTAAGCGGATACTTGAGTACAGTCTACAATAGTAAAATAAGAATAATATTAGGCGAATCTATTGCCATTGTCTCGACTTTGGTTTGCTAATGAGAAACTTCAGGTGGTATCAAATACCAATCACACTTTACATCAGATACTAGTGGCAATATTCTGCCGTGACCAGCGTTTTACTATCTATTTACACTGTGTATATAGGTACCATTTTTTTTATTTATGGGTGTCAATTCCTGAAAATAAACGAATTTTAATTTAATTTATTTATTTATACGAAAGCTTTTCAACAGTCGACGTTGAAATGCACCTACAGTCTGTACATTTATGTTAGAAATTCAATTTAGAAGACATACTGTCAAAGTAAACCTCAAAACAAAAATGAATCCGTTAACTTTAATCAATCAAAAAACAAAAGAAAAACCAAACGGGATGTCCCTCAAGACAGTAGATTGAATGTTCACAATGAAACATTATCTGATAGGATCTATGTCTTAAGATGCTATCTACACAAGCACTCAAAGACTTCCGTATTACGTAGTTATCTGCATATATGTCAAGAGATGCGCTGTTATTATTTACTCATTCCATTGTCTGTTTAAATACTTTAAGTGAAACGATATACCTCTACTGATGCCCGTTCAAGCTTGTTTTTAACTTTATAAGCACGACTTACAAATGCAAATGGTTATAATATTGTTTTGTTGCAGTATCCAAGGTTGTTCCTTGATCCTAGATATCACGATGATGACGTAGAAAGTTATTTCATATCTTACTTAAATAGAATTTGTTATGATTTGTACCGGTCTAATATCAACATACACTAATATATGATCAGAATAACATATTATTTATATTACGCTATCATAATCAGGAACCAGATTATAGGATACAATTCTGGCGGTCTAGGCTAGACAAAGCACTTGGAAAATTAAACCCAGGCACAGATTATATAAGACTAGCATTACCCTGGACAAAAACTTATATCAAACTTCCTTTAGAAGCAGTGTTTCCGCCAATTCATTTAACAGCCGGATGTAATAGAAACTAATTGAAATCGTTGTGGGTGTGTGGCCCACACCTATATTTTGCACCACCAGCATACAAAAAATACTCAATGTAATCTAATCTCAAGTTATCTATGTACTTTAATCCTTTGACGTCGTTTGTGGTCGCAGATGTAATATAAGTATGGCGCCGTTCCGTCATACTGCCTCGTAGGCTGAACATAGATCTACCAATCAATTCTAGTTAATACTTAGTACGAGTACTATGTAAGAAATGGATCTCTTATAGTCTAATTACTGACTAGAAATAGAATCCTGGAGGATTTAGGGCTGGATTCTGAATGAAGTATTTTGGAGTTAAGAACGTGTCAAACCCTATTTTAATGAAAATGTTTGAATGGTTTACAGGCTAAAGAAGAATTTGACAAATTTATCTAATTCTTAATTCAGAAATCGGCCCTTAGTACCTTCTTATGTAAAAGATTTTCCTTGATTTGCAAATTAGTGAGTATGTTTGTCTTCGGTTCGCGATCTTCAGAATATGTATATTGTTGTATTAGATCAGTACCTACAGATTGTACAACACCAGAATAAGTTAGCAAACAAAGCTTTTTCAGTCTTCATTTAAAACGTTTTCAAGTACATAATACCACTTTGTCACAGGATTTTCAGTATTCGTTTCTGATCCCTCCAAAATAGATTGAACTGAATGTAAAAAAATATGTTTACAATTTTTTAAATTACGTCTGTTGCAATCAAAAATATTTAGAGAAATCAGTCATAAACAAAACATGATGAAATGGGTCGCGTATTTTCAAACTACTCTTTGATTTATCTGGCCTCATCATACCCGCCTTGATCTGAGGGCATGGAGGATTCCACGGTCGATAACTGTCTGATAAATACATCAAAAGGTTAAGTTATGTCAAGCACTATTATTAACTTGTTATCGAAATCGTGCCCCCCGCAGATTGATAATAATAAGTTGCTATCTGTGTAGGCCACGTTGGTACTTTTTGTTTGTTTTTTTCCAGATATGCGTCATATCACATCGGATGATTTTTTCTTTTATTACTGAACTTACCATATACGTAATACCAAATTATAATAATATTATTTGGTTTACTAATAAAATTGTCAGACACAAAAAGGACCTAGTCACGAAAATGTGATGACGTACAGCTCAAATTGGATATCTACTCATTAACTTATAATTATGTAAAACTTAACCTCTGTATCCAGTACGTCAGTCCTCCAAGTTGACTCCACGAATACGAATCATCAAATTGGTAGTCATCGGCTAACTTTCTGGGCCCGGCTAGTCAATACGACTGAGCCGACTAAAGGTCTTTCAAACAGACTTGAAATATTATGGACCTAACTTCTGTAGTATTATACATGATATGTGCTTTTGTTGTATCGGATTTCTTCTTCAATCCTATTATTTTCAACCGATTTCAAGAAGGAGGAGTGTTCCAATTCAACTGTATGTTTTTGAATGTTTGTTATGCGATCTTGATGATTCTTTTTTATTTGAAAGCTGGTGCTTCTCATGTGGTCCCAGTTTAATTTGATCAAGATCTGACTAGTAGTTTAGAAATTATCATCAATAATTAGTATTTTTATGTTATTATAAGGAACCAAACGAAAAAGAAGAATCTATCTAGCAAAAAAATTAAACAGATTTCCAAAACAAAACCAAAAAAATAGGTACCAAAGACACCAACTTCCGAAAAGAAATTTATTTTACGCTTTGTAGTGTGAAGTGTTTTTAATAGTATACATAAGAAAAGTCTTATTTTGATTGTTGTATGTAGGTACTCGTATCTAAAAACTGTTATGTGTGGCTTTCTGTATCCACTGAAGAGATAGTAGTGTTGGTACCAACCAACTCTTCTTTCAACTTCTAGAAGCTCAACGTTCTGAATTATGTTCCGTATTGAAAGTCATTCTTCATTCTGGAACAGGCTTCCTTGATTAGTTTATTTTTTGTCGCTAATTGTGCGAGCTGATTGTCTTTTGCGCGTCACTTGCTTGTAATTTACAACGAATTTATTTTCTCTTTGTGTAGTTCACTTGTTTAATTTGTACACTTTTTTACTCAAGTAATATGACATTGTATTAGTTTGTTTGGAACTACCCAAACAATGGCGTAGCTTTAAGATTAAAAACACTTTGTTTTGTGTCGTACTTGCAGAGTATCAAGATAATAAATTTTGTAAACATATAAATAAAGTATTAATATTAGTATCTAAGTAGTATTTTAAGCTCATTCACGGATTTTGAATCACCTTGAATTTCATAAATAGTTTGATTTATTTCTTTAAATATCACTTATGTTTGCATAAAACGCTTCCTTTCCTAACATTTATAGAATTATCTTAACATTGACTTTTTATTTAGGAAGCTTAACCAGCTTAACCTTCTCACGCCAACAAGCTTCCAAATAAAATAATAATAACATTTTATAAAGCTGGCATAAAAGTTTTTGATCATAAAACTTTTCTGTAAGTAAATAACTGTCCCTTGTATTTCGCAAAGCATTCACAGACAATGAGACATACTAATTACCATTTATTTATTTGCATAATTAGGTAAACTGGGGGTCAAAATTTTAATTTTACCTTAACTAAAGTGTCAAACATTTGTCTGTAGAAGACGATCAATAATATAGGGGAAAAGTAAGGAAACTCGGAAAATAGTAAAAAGTTCAGAGGCGGACTAAGTCCGTTGGGAACCCTGGTGGCAAAAATAAACAGGGTACGCAGGCAACCAAAAATGTCAAATGAAAGGGCGATTCGCTCGCGTGATCGAAAATTTCTATACCGATCTTTTAATTTTATTAATTGTAATTTTAATTTTATTACAAGATTGGTATAGAAATATCGATATAGAGATATCGATATAGAGGAGTAAACTGTTATTTACGAGTAAGAGTGAAAGGTGGGGCAGGCTGCCCCATCTGCCCCTCCCTGGGCACGCCCATGCCCACGACTGATTTCAACGAAATTATGGAATCTTAAGTCTATATTCGACAAAACGAATTAGACACTTTAGCTTTGGAAGAGTGCGACTGAATTTTCGACCCTGGACCAAAACTGGGTAGGTATGTTGGTAAATAAATTTTCTTATTACAAGAGACATCAGTGTATCTATATAACCTTTTTCGGATAAGGAGCAACGCGTGAATCATATCATGTCACAAGAATTTTATTATTTTTAGTTCAATCCATTATTCTTTAATGAGTACAAGATAATAATTACTTCATACGTCAATCCTGACCTTTCAGTGTACAGTAGGTGCTCATTATTGTCGAAAATGATACCCGAAGCCCGAAATGCACAGTTACGTACGTCAGACAGATAAAAGAGGCAGAGAACTGTTTTGTTTAATAAATAAGCTTTTTAGTTGGTTACTAGCTGACTTAACGACGATGTAAAAAGTTATCTCTTGAATGTAAGTACCTAAGTAGTTACTTACATTCAAAAGACAACTTTTTTTTCGTCCCGTAAACGGTTTTTTTGTTTACGTGACTACTTGATCCGCAAAAGTTCATATTTTATTATTAAAGTACTAGCCGACTCCCGGGACTTCGCTCCCGTCAATTGGCTACCTACCTACCAACCCTACCTACCCTACCTACCCTAACCTATCTACCCTACTCTACCTACCCTACCCTACCTACTCTACTCTACCCTACCTTACCTACTCTACTCTACCCTACCTTACCTACTCTACTCTACCCTACCCTACCTACCCAACCCTCCTTACCCTATCTAATTATGTAGTACATATTTTTTATGTATCATCAATTTTCTCAGCGCACGCCAAAGAATGAATTTTATATACAACATTTTGCTACTTTGGGTTATATTATTACAATTTTCATAAGAATCTCTAATTTTTATGGTCATAGTGGCTTATATTATGCTGTCAAGGACTTTTATTTAGAACTATTTAAGACAAACAATCCTACGCTACATTATATTTGTGTATCTCCAACGGTTTAGGCAGCGCACGCGAAGCTCTCAGAGGGCAGATTTTTTTTCCGACTTACTTGATATTTATCGATAAATTATGATCAAATTACAAATAAATCATTATAAATTGTAGCCTATGTGTTATTCTGATGTAGGTATAACCTATATTACTGTGAAATTTCATCCGTATCCGTTTAGTAGTTTTTGCGTAAAAGAGTAACAAACATACATCCATCCTCACAAACTTTCGCATTTATGATATTAGTAGGAGTAGGATAGGATACATACCATATTATATATCGGCTTGTGTTTAAACACCGCCCAAAAAAGTACCTATTTTACTACCAAAAAAATTCTAAACGGTTACCAAAATGGATAAATGGTCACCAAATAACGTTTCCTAAAATATTATGAAATAAATCCATTTTTTCGTATTATTGACTGCCAAAAAAATATATGGACGCCTTTAAAGTCGACGGAGCCCCGCTGCGCGGGGCTCCTATTTCCGTCCGCAGGGTCTAAAGTAACCTAACACGAACGAGATGACGGGAGCCGAGTTCGCTCGCTTTGCTCGCTCACTTCAGCTCCCGTCATCTCGTTCGAACCTAACCTGTCCGTGTCGGGGTGCCCTAAGCTCCTGAGCTCGCTTCGCTCGCTCTTGGACTAATTCGTTAAAAACACGAATACACCCGGTATAAGAATTTGGTGACCGTTGATCCATTTTAGGAACCAAAAATAATATTTGTGCGAGGTTTGCGATTTTTCTGATTTTATTTTATTTATTTTGGATCATAATATTATATACTTTAGGGCCCTTTTAATAAAGTCAATTGACTTTTTTTGGAGTTGTTTATTTTATTTGGTGCCTAAGCTTAGAGTCTTAAAAATATTTTTGATGACCGTCTAAATTATACCCTTATATATCAATAGATGGAACGTTCTGTTGTTATCGTGAAGAAGATTTAAATTATTAGTATTAATCTAACATGTCAAATTATTATTTTTTTCATAAGAACAGAGGATGTTTCTGTTTGTCGACTCTTCCATGGTATTTGAGTTTTTATTTTGATTAAAAACAATAATATACAGACAGCCAGCCAGCACCGTGTGTAAAAACTTTGATTCAGGGATTAACACGATAGATGTTCGCTAAACCACAAAATAACCTTCGCAGCTTGGCAGTATAGAGGATTTATTCAAAGCTCATCATAGCATTAGTAAAAATTAAAAAAAGACGTTTCCGTGAAAACCCCACAATCAGCAAAAAAACGGTTATCTGCAAACTCAATGTTGTCATCTCCAATGACGTACGTTATATAGAAGCAGTGATTTATTTTAATAGTATTACAGATTAACACTTGAATAACTGGTTAAAGACACACATTAAGAAGACATATATTTATGTATATGACCGTCATATAGATATGTATGACCGTCTGTTATGGGAACTGACGACATTTTATGACGCAGACGGTCCCATTAAGTTGATCTACGTCGATATTATTCATGGATTTCACAAGTCCTAACAAAGCCTAATTTCAATCATAAAGGTATGACGCACCATTCATTACAAATTAATCAATTGAAACGGTTGAATGAAAATCAGAGTTGGGAACGTGAGTACAAAAACAAATATATACCTACTTAATAATTAAGTTGTATTACTACTTCATCAAAAGTTTACTATCAATAAATTGGAAAAGATTTTTTAAGGGCCTAATAAAAATGTATAAGAAATACAAAATGATTTCCTCATACCTAATATAAAATAAAATAATTATAAAACCATTAGGTGCATAGTTTTATTATCTTCCGGTTCATATTAGTAGTACCTAGCATTTTTAAGACAATCCAAATAATCATGAAATAAAAAAATTGGTACCGTAAAAATGATCTTTCAAATCACTATTTTGTAAAATAAATGCACAACTGCGACATCTACTAGACAGTTACAGAATTAAACAAAATCAGTATGCTAGTACTACCCAGTGGTATTATTAAGAACTAACATAAGTCAAAAACATTTACAAGTTCTCGTAAGATGTCGCTAGTAGCGACGTGGTCGTACTAACTTTGTTACAGCGCCATCTACTGACATAGTGTGTAACAATTTCGTCTCACACTCCACTTATGTTTTGTTGCTTATAGTGCCATCTATGATGTAAGTGCTGAACTATATTACAAACAAACTTCCTTACGTTTCGTGCTTGTATATTTTTAACTCAATAGATAGCAGTAAAAGCATTTTTATTTAAATAACATTGAAGTTAAAAATTACCTGTATCATTGAGCAGGGCATTGATGTCCGTGGTCGACCCATCGGCCGACATTGCTGAAACAAACAAAAATATTATCATTACTTCTCTGATTTGTTACACTTAATTATTAAGGTTGTGCTGGAATTTAAGGCTATTCAGAATGCAAATTAATAATTCTATCGGAGTACAGGTCTTAAACTTTATCAGTTGTTGGAAACTGGTAATGTTTAGCCGTACAATATTGGTTTTCAGGCGACCTGCTCCTGAGTGATTAGAAAAATCTAGGTATAGGTAACAGACTATTCTATAATATTTTATAAGTACTAATTTGCAGGTGCAGTCTGCTAATCACATTGTAACAGACAACGTGATAGGTAGAAATATTACCATCTGCCAAGCACAATGATGACAATTTTCTCTACAATCGTTCTAGCGGTCATTGAAAACCCGTGATAGGTAGGGTATTAGTATTATTTTTATGATTTTCATATTATTGCTTTTCAACCTCCAAAAGGCTGGTAAATACAAATTGATGATAGATTATAATGGTAACAGTGTGCCACAATTTTAGAACAGCAGCAACATTGCATAGTATTTGGTTTGTTTACAATCTGAATTACATAATTGGCGACGCTGATCGCTACTCGTAACCCCAGCGAGAGAAGGACGCGAGTGAAGCGTGTCGCCGCGACACGGTCGACGGAGATTTGATCATTTCATATCATTGCCAGTTTTTTATTATTTATGCACATTATTATGCACTGCTTTTGATTCGGTTTAAGATAATTTTTCAGGTATTTTGTGGGTTAGTACTAAATGGGTCTGTAAGAGGTCTGAGCATAGTCATATTTATAAACTAGATAATACATCCTCTTAGTACAGCACGATGTAGCAATGGACGTCTTTCGGCTGACATGTTGGCAAAGATAACGCGACACACGGAAGCATGATCTTAGTTCCTAAGAGCTTGCAAGAACATACCTAACGTTTACATCTACTTCTTTACTGATTAGATGTTGTGTCATATGGAATTTCATGAGGTGACATGTACCAGTGTTCCTTGAGGGAAAGGAATTTATAGAAAATTTTCCACGAGTGCAAGCTTACGTCTATTGTATGTAAACGATATTGCCTTCAATTTACATGTTTCTTGCCAGGAGGAAAGTTGTACAGACTCGGAACAATTTTGATCAATTGTCAATTATTTTGATTATTATTTTGATTTTAATGCCTGGATTTAGTTTGATACTAACCAGCCGGGCGAGCACGGCCTCTTTGGTAAGCTTGAGTCACGGTTTTTGCTCCCAAACTGTGATGAAAATGTGACTCAAGCTTGTCACAGTCGGCCGTGCTCGCCCGCCAGATATTTTCTTTTAAGTTTTATAGTTTTAAATATATGTATGTATCTATATGTATAAACTTATGCTTTTTCCATGGACAGATTTTGTTCGCAGATTTATTTTCTAGTCAACCGGATCTCGCAATCAATAATCACTCTTTGTGTTTAGGTAGAACTTACTGATCAAAAACAAAGTAGACAAACATAAGTGTCTTACCACTTTGTTTTAGGTGTATTGATTCCTAGATACCGTTGGAATTTTATAAAATCAACAATAACTGTTTGATTTAGTAAACACTGATCAAAGAGGTACTTTAACTGACTGGATAAGATAAAGCTATACTGTACAAATAAATGAGCACCAACCATGTTTGAATTCAAAGTTGTTTGACCTTTGCAAAAAAACTTAAAATATGTGGCTACTTGAGCATTCCGCATAAATTATGTTTCTATTGATGCCTGGAGAGCTTCAGACACTCAAACAATATAAATCAAGTTTTTGCGATAGCAAGCCATATTTCATTGACTTTGTACAGCGGAGGTACCTTCCTGTGTAGTAGTTTCTCATAAATTAAATCAGAAATTCAAACTCAGGTAGAGTGTGAAGAGTGTCTCTAGGAAAATTGAGACTAATTACTCACTTGGGTTGCGTTTACATAATAACAACTGGGAACAATATTGTTTTCAGATCGTTGGGAGGAATTTTGTGTACTGTATTACAGTGGTTTTAAGAAGCCCTTAAAATTAGGTCACTTAGTAATTTCGATGACATGATTATTTCTTTTCCTATCATACGTTAAGGATTTACATACCAACACTGTGTAAAATATTACCCACATTCAATTCCAAGAAAATTGCCGCACAAGAGCAGCCTTTTACACCACTAATTTACTAAAGGATGGCCAACTTAGAGGTATACAACTTTTTTTGGCCGCCATTTTGTTTTGACGCCATATTTGACAGTTATTTGATAACAAATTTTTCGTGTAGATACGGCAAATTCGATAACGAGCGTTTTTCGATTAAAACAAGCCGAGAAATAATTAACTTTTAAAACAGAGTATCCGAGATGCTGTCAGTTGGATAGCGCCGAAAATGTGCGAAAATGTGATGAGAAACGCGATAAAAAGAGCTCACATTTGTCGCGCTGCTAGAGGTGGACATGTGGTAGATGTTATTTTCCACACGTAATTGCCAAGTCTAAATATAATATTTTTGAAACAATACCTAGTAATTTCCATTTTATGTAAAAGAAAATTTATATAAAAAATCTTTTTTACAAAAAAAATACTACCGACTTCCAACTAAAAACACTACAAAGTGAAAAATAACTTTCTTTTTCGAAGTCGGTGTCTTTGGTAGGTACCAATTTTTTTCGTTATGGACACCGACTTCGAAAAAGAAAGTTATTTTTCACTTTGTAGTGTTTTTAGTTGGAAGTCGGTAGTATTTTTTTTGTAAAAAAGATTTTTTATTTTTCACTTTTTAGTTGTTCCTATTAAGCAACTTGCTTTAGTGAGGTAGTAATGCCAGAATAGATTAACTGAATGCCATGAAACTTGATCATAACCTGTGAAATGAAAGTGTTTCAAGGTGAACTGTACACATCTGTGTACCCCTTTAGAGCGTACTGGCGTGATGTTATGTTATGAAATGGTATAAACAATAAAAAGACATGCGGTTGCAGCAATCCCGAGAGATTTGCCTTCATTTATTGAAGAGTTCTGCTGTATATCTCCGAAGTTCTTCATCAGATCTTCACCAAATTAAAATGGGACCAATTTCGAAACATACTCTAAAAATCAAAAAAAGAATTTTCAAAATCGGTCCACAATTGACGGAGATATCGGTGAACATACACAAAAAAAAAAAAAAAAAAAACAAACATGAAGTCGAACATAGAACCTCCTCCTTTTTTGGGAAGTCGGTTAAAAATAAGTTGTATACCTCTTAACTGGCCATCCTGTACAAAGATTGACACATCTATCTTAGCGGTATCTGTGTAACGATTAATAATGATAATACATGGGTATTCCCTTATACCTACTTATTAAGATAAAGTTTCATAATTATGTATTGAACGATCGATTTTCAACACGCATAATTAGCTAATTGTGTGTTGATCTACTTAATTATTTCCTAATGAGTTACTTTTAGTGCTTGCGTTAATTAAACAATGGTTTATTTATCAATAGTGTTTTTGTTCGATTCTGTCTGTATCTTATGTCTATACTTAAGAACCTAAATTTTGAAATAGTAACTTATCTAACATATTATGTCTAAGAACTAACTTTAAGAATGCACATCATGACAGTTATTAGTTGCATCCGAGCTATTTTTAATTTCATTAAACAAAACATGATTGGAAAGACCTTCATGAAATTAGGAATACTTAATTGTATTTGGATGCAAGTTTTGGCACCTATAGATAAAATTGAAGACAGGATTGCAGTTATATTTATAAAATTCCTTACTTGTTTACAAATATTCCAAACCTTTGCCTTGACCTACATCACAATGACACTAATGTATCATTCCAACTTGTTCTAATTAAAGACCCTTTTTTATTTAGATTGACCCTATTGCATACTTTGATGAGGGTCGTGCTAATGTAAAAGACAAAAACTGACAGGTGTATTGAACTAACTTGTGTGAAATTCCTAAATATGGATGACGTGCTATAAAGATAATTTCAGACCAAAAGGCTCAAGGAATTCTCTATACCAATTTATTGTTGGTCTCGAGACTAAGCGAACTCAGCTGCATATTTTAATGCCTCTGTGAATACGAGTATATGCCCTTGTTTCAGCGGTTTTTTCTGGAGTAGCATCAACTGATCTCTACATGATCGTGCCTTCGCTAAATAAAACGAGATCTTTGCTCTGGACTGGGTCAGTAAAAAACGCTGCATTATCCTGTAGAGCTGCTTTTACAGGTTTAAGTGCGACATAGCAATGTGAATGATTATCTTATTTCTTCAATTTATTACATCATCAATCTAATCAGTCATCGGTAATGGTAATCAGTATCGGTTTAATTCAATGTTTAAGATAGGAATTAATCGATTCTGTTTCAGGACTTTTTTATTATTGATAGGCTCTCGCTTGACCACTATCTCATCTGATGGCAAGCGATGATGTGGCTGAAGAAAAGGCAGCCAGCCTTTTCTTCAGCCACACGTGAACAGTCGACGAGCTTTGTGCGAATGTCTCGAAAAACTCGATGCGCACTTGGACCCCATGGACCTAATGTTTCAACCCCAAACGGCTCAAACATAAAACTTACAATAAGGTTGTCATATTTAGGTTTTGTGCACCATCAGCAGCCGCCCCAGCATAACCCGCCGTGCTTAGAAGATGGGATGGCGCAAGGGTTCAACTAGATAGGATGTTTTAGCATTTGGGAATATGCACATTCTTTGGACAAGTTTGCCTCCATATTCCTGTACAGACAAGCGGGCAAAAAGTTGCGGTTTTAGCAAAGCCCATACGTTCGTAATATGGAGCGGTAGACTTTAGAATCACCTTTTTTTCCTTTGTGGTCATCGTAAACAACGCCAAGACAGGTACGTAGAATAAAAAACAATTGCGCCTATAACATTACTAATGTGCTTTTACGTCGTAACCACAAATCGGTCAGTATCATAACCAAGCAAAGGACAGAATTTTTCTTTGATTTATTATCTTCTTGCTGTAAGTTCTTCGAAACCCATTTGTGGTTTTGCTCTATATATAGATATACTAGAATCTTGATTTGGTTGCGGTTTTGTAGGCAATTATAGTAATTACATCAGAATTGTATTCCAATGGAATTGAATTGAGAGTGGACGTGTTTGACCCATTTTGCAGATATAGAACACGCTCTATTTCTAGACGAGCTCGCAGTTTTATTGATACCTATTCCGTTTTTAGAGCACAGGCTGCAAAAACTACGTGGTAGTGAGACCCGTGTTCGATAAATAGGTCCCTCAGTTATTTTATAGCTAGAATTAGAACTGTTTTAAAGAGAACAACATTGTAGGTGTTATTGGGTGTTTCAATCTGGAATTACTTAGTAGCGGACTTGACTTGAGCCTGATTGATGCCACTAGGCTCGACTTGCACTCTTACATAATTGGCAAAACGTACCCTGAACTACAGGTGCATCTCTGCCTATTACCCTTCCGGGACTATTGGTGTGATGATTATGTTGTATGTTCTTAAAGTTTACTTACAAGCCAGGAATCTTCCAGATCACGACTACGATACCCAAGAAGTTCTGAATTATTTACTTTAAAAATTCGATACAAACGTGCCCAACAAAACACGTACCCAACTACTTAAATATCAAATAAAATCAACAACTAATTAGCGAGCTAGCAAAGTCTTACAGATTTTAATAAGCAATCAAAATAATTACATAACATGAAAACATAATACATCGCCCTTGAACGAATATAATAAAAGCTTCAACACAAATAGTTATATAGCCGGCCATATTGTTTGCAAACAAATAAAAAATCAAATGAGTTTCTATAAAAAGGCTGCATGATTGCTAGTATGGTAATGGACTTCAAAAATAGGTTAAATATATGTCAATGATTTTATTGGATTATCCAACGGATGCAGAGGTTACATCAGTTAAGTTATTGAATGAAATTCCTGTGGATTTACACGTTGACATAATTTTAGCAGTAGGCAGATCGAAAATTAAAGCAAAATAATATCATGTTTTCGTGCCGTGATTGATAAGCTTTAATAATTTCTTTCATTGTTTAAAGTGTTTGTACAAGATGATAATATAAACTTGGATCCTAGCATTGAAAGATTATCAAAATCAATCAATTAAAACTTAATACTCTTCATAAAGTGCAAACATTAATAAGGACACAGGGTCTTAACATGAAAGTACCTACATATTAAATGCCTTAACACAATCATAATAATATTAACGTTAACACAAGGTTGACAAGTTAAAGTTACCACAAAATTAAGGCATATTTTGTTATAGGGAAATACATCAGGGACACTTTTTTCTTGGATGAAGTAACTTCGGACAAGAACTTTGCGATTCTTAATCTAGAGAATAATGGACCAAAAAGAAAGAGGCTTATAATTGGGTGCAATAAAGCTACCAATGATACATCCGTAAAATAGGGTTTCTCTAGTAAAAACTCCCCGTTAAAAAACTAAGCCAACCTTTGCAGAAAGAGAACAATAAATTATTATTAATATTTAAAAAAATTATGAAGAACTTAAGACACATAAGCTAAGAAGGTAAGTATCTTAATAAAGTGCTAAGTTTCATAACACCTTTCATCCACACCAAACTATCACGATTTCGATCAACAATTCAATAACAATCGGAAGTACAATAGGAACATAAACATTGTAAGGTCAATCATATCAATTTGTATGCTTTAAGCATGATGTCTACGACCCGTACCCATATGGCCCACACTATATAGCCAGTGTCAGTGACAATGATACATAACATGAGGTCAGACCATTGTTTGTGATTGTTTCGCTGTCATGTGATTAGTTCACGTGTGGTTTTGGTGGTTAGAATCTGCCTATGGAGGTACTGCTTATCCATCAAGTTACTTAGCTTATCACTTCTAAGGCTACACAGTCATACAAACTGCAGTCTTTCTACTACTGCTTTTTTAAATCTACCACTTCCACGAGTTCCACACTTTAACGTAGTCTTCATTATCCTATCGCATCTAATTTATTATTATTAGCATTTTTAGGTCATCAGATTTCATTTTGCAGGTGTTACTTTGATCTATGCTGCTTTCCTGGGCTTGGAATAAAACTATTAAAAGCTAAGAGATTGGCCGCACACCATACTAACATTATCCACACGTTTGCCATTCGGGTCCAATTACGTCTTAAACTAAGACCTGCCTGCCAACATAACCGACCGACCGTAACAAGCATGCGTATATATTACCCTCACGATTATTTCAATCTGATTGGCAATCTTGTTCAATCTAAGATTTTAATAACTCTTCAATATTAACGTGGTCGTTGGAAATTAAAACCGCAAGACGTCCTTCTACAGTGCAATATATGTAAATAAGATATGTATACGAACATATACAAGCACAGTTGCATTGAATGAGATAATCATGTGATCGCAGCCATAAAAATTAACACTGAACTTAACGATGAAGTTACAAAGAAAGTGTTATTTAATGGTGACGAGGTTATCTGTCTGTTTGTCACCATTCAGATAGTTGTTGGGTTTATCTTTCGGGCCATCGTGCTTATCTGAAATCTCATGATTTATAAGAGTGGGTTTATTCTTTGAATGGTGTGGGTAAAACTTAGAAATGTCTTCAATTCATTCGCTCATTCACAGAAAGAACGCAAAACGTAAACCACTTGGTCAAAAGGTGTGATATTTTGCAAAAAAGTTCCTTCCAGATAACCACTGTGAAAACCAATGATTTCTGAAAATACACCCATTAAACAGAGTACGAGAGTTAGTAAGGAAGTCTCGTAATTTTTTACGTTAATAATCTTCCATTTTATCCGCTGGTGTTTCTGGAAACCGCAAATTTTCTTGCTATAAAAGCCACTACTGTCTGATTAAGATGTAATTGGTAAAAGACGAAGCTAAGTTTTATCATCATCATTTCAGCTAAATGGACGTCTTCTACTGTACCAAGGTCTCCCCCAATCATCACCACATCGACCAGTTCTATACTTCTCGAATTCTCGCAAACAGCGGTATCATCAAAGTTTACTACTAACATAATGACGTGATAAGTTCCATGCTCTGTATTCAATTATTCATGCAAATTACGTACCCATAACAAGACAGATAAAGTGGCTGCGATCATTATAACGGACACATTCATTACTTTATCTATCAAACAGGAAATTAATCTATTTCTACAATAACATAATATAGTGAAAACTGACAGAAAGACAAACGATTAGTGATTAAAACCAACCGTCTGAATGTTTTATTTATGCAAATAAATTAATAACTGAAGTTTACTGGTCCAGATTACTGGAACAATTTAGTTACATGGAACAAGTTTGCATACGGAGATGTTATACATGTTTCTATGGTAACATATTTTAATCATCATCATCTCTTGGCATATTCTATTATTGGCATTGGTCAACTCAAATATAAATAGAAAAATTTACATCTTTTCAGTAAAAACGGTGACAGACATAATTATGTTACTAGAAATAGGGACCAATTAATCCAACCAGGTTTCAGGCTGGCTAAAGTAGCATCATCTTTTATGGGGTACTGTATAAAATGTTACAATAAAATACCTCCCCACATTCTAGAACTGAATGAGACGAAATTTAAAACTTGTATAAAACGCACACTAATGCAGGCAAGCATATTATAAGTTGGGGGATTACATCGCTGATAAAAATGCTTGGCTAAATGCTGGTCCCGCTCCGCAGCCATTAGGGCGCAAGAACAATTAGTGATGGGCAGAAAAGTTTTGAAGTATTGTTGGAGCTGCTGAAGACTGTATGAATATATTTGTATTGTATAAACTCAATTTATTTTAGTATTATATAACTGCCCAGCATATGTGTGAGTACTATGTTCCGACTGTAAATCTACCTATGTGTCGTTGGTTGACTTCTGTGTGCCCTGGCTTTTGAGTGTGTCATGCTCTCTCTAATTTCTCTCTGATGGTGGCACATGTGTTGGATCATTCGGTTCCCTCCATAATGGTTGAGCTGAGTGGTGCCGATCCATGCGTCATGTTCGTGAACGTGCGCCATCAGTTGGGATTGGTCATAACTTAGCTGCCTCGGCCTGTTATTGCATTTTTATGTTGAAATTGTTTGTTACTCTAGACGCTTTTACGTGCACGTCTTTTTGCATCGTTCTCACATATATGTATTTATTTCTTGACAAGAATGATGTAACCAAAAACTTGTAATTGAAACTGATGGAAAAGAGTGTCCGTGGAGTTTCTTGCAAATTCTTCTCCATTGAGATCTACTGACGTTTGCGAATTTGCAACTAGAGTCATATTTTTTTTTGTTTGACAATTCAAAACTACCTTTAAGGTTTATTTGAAAAAAACTATTTTGATTTTGATTTTGAAATATTGTTTTACTTACTTATTTTTGATTTAACTGAAATTATTCGCACTAACGAACGATTAATCTAATGATGTTTTAAGATATTGGATATTTCAACTAAGTATGATTAACCTAATGGATGACTCGCCTACAGTTTATTAAAACTGCACGCTGGATTTATTTCAAAAGTGGTGTGTAATTACAATGTTAATGGACGACTCGCCTATAATTGCTTCTGCATTGTCTCCGGCGTTACGGAAAGTGCAACCCCTTAAACCCCTTAAACAAAGGATAGGCACCCATGTGTTTTGTTACAGCGGGCGGGGGTTGCTCTCCCTTCGCGCCTCCGGTTTTGATGTACACTCTAGGAATAGCAGCCAAAAGACTACATGAAGTCGGGGTGCCCCGGTTCAGTTTTAGAACAGATTCCCTTTATTTTGGCTACAAATATTCATCACAGATAAATCAACAGTATGTGAATCGTCCATTACTTCCATTAAACTTAGGTTAATTAATTGTAGTTTAATAAACCATAGGTGATTTCTCCTTTATGGATTTCGTTCATAAGTTATAACAAAAATCTGTGAAACGATTTTTAGAAATTTTAAACTGTAGATCTTTTGAGCGTAGTTATCTGGAAAATAGTAAGAATACGTTAGGATATTACAAAAATTAACCACTTTTTTGTTGTGTTTTATAATTAGTTAGTGTAGAACCTCTGCCGAAAGCCTACCGGTACTAGATAGACATCCAACCTATCTAAAGAAGACGAATTGGCATTGTGTGCACGCTCAAGACAAGTACCATTCGATGGCGATGGTTAAAATGTCAAATTGTAATGGATTGATCACGTGACATTTCGGCAGCGTTTATCATTACCATACATTTTTGTCATTTTTACAAACGCTATCGCCACGCTTTTGTCGATAGAATGTCTCTTGTCTAGGGCCTCAGTACCCGATGCCGGTATATGTCTTTAATACAAGACTGTGCAAGTTACTTCTAAGCAAGCGTGCTCCATTGTCAACCATATCATACTATCTGGAATGGACAAACGCGAGTCGATCAATAAAAAAAAAATACTCATATACTATATAGCTTGAACTTTTGCTATGTGTGGTGTATGAATGTGTCTAAAATAATACATAATGCAATGCAAGAGTTTCTTTGGCGCTAACCAGTTTTTGTGTGACTTATAATTCAATAATAAAAAAAATAAATAAAAGATTACGGTATACTGGTTTAGTGAATTAAAAATGTACCAGTTTTCTAGATACGTATATAATAATACATCTATTTTTTAAAGCTGTTCAAATATAACTATTTAAAAGGTCGTTCATAATAATTACAACTTGCATAGTATTTAGTTAAGCAAGAACAAGTAAGAAAAACAAATATACACATATTTACTGTAATTCTAATGAGAAGTACAATATCAGTAATTATTGCTATACACTATAAAGAAGGACCAAACAGTTTGAATAATGTGTAATATATTTCTTAGTCTAAGAAGTGACTAATATGTATGATGTACTAATAACTGCTTACTAAACTATTTGTTAATCTGTGGTTATCTCTAGTGCAGTGCTTTCGAGGAAATACATCTGACAAGTGTTAACCGAAAACTTGACATTAATTATGTTTTCAAATATATTGAATAAGGACTAGATTATCATTCATTGATTGCTGAAAAGTCCCGTACTAGAATTGGTACAGATATAAACACAAGTCTTGGTATTTATTTTATAATAATTACATAATTTTGTCTTCACAATCACAATAGGCACCCATACAATGTGTCCGGACTTGTACTAATGAAACTTTAAGGCCGCTTTATACACTTAATTTTATAGATAAAAACATCCCTCATCCTCTGGTTCAAGAGAAAATGCGGTCGCAGACATCCGACTGAATTTCCATAGTAAAATGTCATAATGCGAGGTTTGGCTCTCGCCTATTTCCTACTCCAATATTGGACCAATTTAAAAAATATTCCATACACTGATAAGCAAATATACATATACTTAATGTGTTTTGCCATTTGATGATACATTATCGTTTTCATTATTAACGTGATTTTTTGCAATAATGGTACGGAACCCTTCATGCACGCGTTTGATTCGCACTTGGCTTGTCTGCGACCGCATTTCTTCTTATACCTGAGAATGAGGGATGTTTTTTATCGATAAAATTAGGTGTTACGGCTTAAAAGTTTTAGTCCGGACATATTGTATCAATACATATGGTATCTAATAAAATAGACCATAAATTAAAATTTTAAACATAAATTTTCCCCCAACCAAGCCAATCCATTTTCCACGATTCATCTGCCATAGCAGTTTTGATACCGATAATTTTAAGCGGGAATGGGAAACATGAGAATTTGATTGGGAATTACTTTTCTGGGGTCAGCATGCAAACAGATCTAAATAGAGAACTATTTAAAATAGAATTTGAATGGGAATTAATTTTCCGGGGTCAGTATGCAAACAGATCTTAATTACCTAGAACTATATACCTAAAATAACAAGATTTCCATTACAATCACTTAAGATGACGTGAGTTATCACTTAACACGTTGGTCGTTTGACTAATATGCAATAAATCGTCTTTTGAATTAAAAGGTGTCATACAAAGTCAATTAGTACTTTTTATCTGTGATGACTAAAAATTCCGTGAAATGGCATATAGCTGTGAAATGATAATATTTTGTGGGATCATTCCCACCTCTTAATGATTTTGGACCTAGAACATTTTCATTGTTAAAACTTTCCATACAAATCACGCGTGTTACTGAAGGTCACTGTTTACTCATAGAAATGGACGTCCCGTGATTTTTTATGAAGCTATGAAACTCATGCTAAGCAAAATTGCGCATTTTTTTACGTTGGTAATTCATCCAACTATTTGGTGTTGTTGTTGTTGGTAATATCCGATCTAGCTGGAGCGGGAGGGTGTGTCAGACTTTTACTGACTAAAACCCACCACTGTTACATCAGTTGGTTGTGCCAGGGACGTGGTAACTGCCTTTCAAATATATCCGCGATCCAGACAGGCATCGGCCCTGATGGACCCTATCAGTTCTTGCTGATATCTCTATGAGGCGCCGTCGAATCAGGCCTGGTTCTTATTGGAGGGCGAGCTACCATTACTCGCCGTCCGCAAGCCTGCGCCTACGGCGGCCGGGAATCGGCTTGCGACTCCCGACGCCCAGGGCGTCTCCTGCGGCGGCTAGGGGCGTGAGGTCGTCTCCCTCAAGCGTTCCACCTCCTTCTTCGCGAGCATTAGTGCTTCGCAGAAGGAGAAGTCAGATTCCCATGCCCTCTCACTCCGTACCATGGTTTGGACCAGGGCCAGACGCGAGAGGTCGCTACCGCCGATAGCATCCATTAGGACAAGGTGGCGGCGGTATTCCGCCCAAGCGGGGAAAATTGCGCTACTACGACTAGCAATGGCGACTGGTAGCTAGAATGCCTAAGCAATTAGGTCCGCCTTTGTACCTTTTGTGCATGAAGTCTAAATAATTAAGGCGTCCCTAGCTATCAGGCGCGGCGTTCCGTGTTCAGTGGGTTTGGCTTTTCTCAATCTCATCATGATTACGTCACAAACTATGACGCATCTTAATGCATATATAGCCTATATATAGGTGTCCTATCATAAACTACGTGCCGTAACATCTGCTCTGATGAATGCTGACAAAAGAGATGTCTATATTTTTTTGTACTTATGGTGACATACAAGTACTAGGCCGATAAAATGTAGGACGTGCCAATAGATGAAAAATAAACACAAAAAATCTCAACTTATAAACATACTCAAACATGACCCTATCATAAATTTAATTAACATATCCCTAGCGGTACATGATAAAATGTTGTAAAATGCATCAGCAATTAAAATCAATTTGGAGGTCTGATAAAGATGGACTGCTAAGGAAAATTACGAAATTAATTAGTAAAAATGTAATCATCAGTAATACCATACCTTATAATTGTCAAACAAAAACAGTTGTCAAAGTTCAATAAGATTATATGTTAAGGTTGGTCGTATCTTTACTAAAGATACGACTAACATTCAATTCTGCAAACACTCGAAAATAGCCTCCAAATGCACATCACAATAGAACATCATAACACTTGACTAGACTGGGTAAACTCCCTTCTCACAATAAATCACAAATATTATTTTCTAAAGTTTTTAATCATTGGATTCATCGCACACTTTAAATGCAACACGAGCGTTACTTCAAGGGACTTATTATGACTGTTAAAAAAATAGACAATACCGTCTACTTAAGGAAACTATCATAAAAATCAGCTGTAAAGTTCAAGATTTTTTCCTTATTCATACAGAAATATCCGATCAAACTTTTACTAAGGGAAATTGCTCCATATTGTCTACGAGAAAAATAGATTTAGAACCTCTGACTTACCAATCAGTACGTAAGAATTCATAAAATTTCAAGTTGCAACTCACACGTCTTTCGGGAAATAGACAAGTTAAATCTATGAGGCAGCTCTTGCAACATGAAAGACCAGGAAAATGATTAAAACAAGTACCAGCAGTATCTCGCGAATGATCTTAATAGGTTTCTACTAATATTGATTTAAGGCTATGTTCTAGCTGGCTAAAGCGAATTTGTGCAAAGCGGTAATAACAAGTTTTCTTCAAGACTGCATTAGTGTAATAGCTGACTATTTGAGCCTTAGCTCAATCAGCTTAGGTCGGGAAAATTGTCAATGGCTTTTAGATTTACATTCAGTTAGCAGCCTGGAGGCTGGATTTTACGGGTAGTGTCATCAGGATTAAAATTGTCTCCTACCGAAAAGATTGACCCGCATTGGCAGAGGACATTTGTGTGTTGAAAAGGGAAAAAACGACCTTTGTAAAATAGCTGTACAACATTGCCTTTAGATACAGGCGTGATTTTACTGAAAGAAGCTATTAGTAAGCAATATAGCGTTTGCTAAGGCGTAAAAATCGCTTTGGCATACGCTGCGTTGCTATACGATCCAGCTAGGACATACAGTTAGGTTCAATACGTCTATGTGTCTGTAGTTACGCAACGAAAAACTAGTTTTATACATGTGCGGCCTTACAGCGGCAACTGGCAACCGTATCATAAGCAGCTAATTAAATATTATATATTGACTCACGCCAATCTTACGTCCAGCTATCTTTTTTAATTGGGGAAACTTTATGCCTGCCAGGATTATTTCGTACTTCTATAGGCTAAAACTTCTAAGGTGGCTGTATAAGAAGATGCTTGATTATTAGGATCAGAAGTGATTTCAAGCATTATTTTAGTGCTTTGCCGAAAAAGCTCGTCGTATAGGACCCTGACTATACATATTTAACTTTACTGTTAGTTTCTTGAAGACTGACTGAGTGTTGTTCTTCGGCAAAAACCCGCAAAATGCGTGTTTATTTAAGGTTTCGTACTAATGAAAAAAAAATCGGCTTTTTCAATATATTGGTATTTGTTACTAAAATATAAGTAGGTCAATAGGAAGTAAAAAAAAAACTTCGGAAAAAAATGTGTGACAGACGACGGTCAGACAGACACGTGAGTGACAGCAATAGGGCTCCGTTTGGACCCTTCGGGTATGAAACCCTAAAAACGAACCCTAGAATGAATAATTAAATAATATATTCAGTAAGAGGCGGAAAATATTCTAAAGACATTGCAATAAATCAATCAAAGTGCGTAAGATAAGTCATTGTCTTATCAGTATTGTTTTTGATTGACATATTATATTACATTACACATGCACCGAGCACTTACAACCACTCACCGAAGTTTATGTTCATAATCTTTTTAAGCATACCAATAAAGATATAGGGAGCCTGAGCGGTTGATATGCACAAAAACATATTTACTTTGCACCTAGAAACTGGAATATTAGCATAAAAATACTAGATGCAATAGAGGAAAAACTCCGAAATATGTTTTTACGATATACCATTAAAAGGTACGGCAAATAATTATTAATTTACAGGTGACGTTATATCCGCAGTTTGCTACAAAACTTGCGGCGATTATTGTGCTCTTGTGATATTTGCCAATTATTATATTCAATCAGTTTTGATTGGACGCAAAGTCAATATATCACCGGGTATCAAATAAAAATAAGTGTACTTACATATATACTTAATGAGAGGAAGCTCCCAATTGAGTAGTTTTTTTTTAATAAAAAATATACTTATTGCATCTTGAGAGTCAATAAACCTGTAAGTAACACCATCAGCATGTTGTCAATTAGCCAAGCATTTAGTTTAATGATAGATAGTTGCAAAATATATCAAGCGATACCAATATATTGATATATATTTTGAAATAGGACAGTAATGAATCTGTTTAAGTAAATGTTATAACGTAAAGTTTTATTTACGGAAGACATTAATTTACCGCATATTTTAATGTAATAAATTAAACTAATAATAACGGTACCAATTAATCTTTATTTATGGAATAAATTATTTGTATTAACATCAAAGGATAGATTTTATTTGTCTCTTGCCTAGCCTTTTCCCAACTATACTGGGGTCGGCTTCCAGTCTTACCGGATTCAGCTGAGCACTAAGTGTTTTACGTGGAGCGACTGCCTATCTGACCTCCACAACCCAGTAACTGGGTAACACGGTACCCTTTTGGCAAGACTGGTGTCAGATCTCAAGCTTCTGACTACCCGTAACGACTGTCAAAGATCTTCAAATGACAGCCGGGACCAACGGCTTAACGTGCTTTCCGAGGCACGGAGGAAACTCGGTATGTTGAAAATGGTCACCCATCCACAGACCGACCTCGTCAAGCGTTGCTTAACCTTGAAGATCGATCCGTGCGTGGTTGCTTGGTCCTAAAGGATAGATTTTATTTAATAAATCAAATTGTAGACTTATTTTCTTTATTTAATAAAGATGGAATCCATTAAGACGGTGTCGATGTTGACCTATTGCTACAAAGCCGCAGACCGCCAGTGTAACCGCAAATCGCGGGTTTACCGATTGAACGCAATTTGACACAAACATTGAAATACCGGTAATATTATTGAGACCACGCATTACCCTATTTAACTACATAAACATGTCCTGAAAAAATATCTTACATGTATTTAAATACTGATAGACAAAACATAAGCTGTATCTGCCGCTAGATCTAAAACTAGATTTTATTTATTTATTTATTTATTTATGTACACACAAAACACTTAAAAGAGAAAAACATATAAAGATAGAAGAGTACAAAGGTGCTGCTTGTTTCTAAAGAAATCTCTTCCAGCAGACCTGCGATAGGAGAATTGGATAAGAGACATAGACACAGTGTGTAGAAGTAATAGGAAAAGTAATATAGCGTAAAACTTAACTAATATAAACATAGTATATAAAAAAAAAGTTACAAAAAGAGCCAAAAGATAATTATATATAAAAATAAAATACATAACTACCATAAAATAAATAAATACGTATAATATATAAGATCACGGGATAGATAAAAGAAAATGTTCTTTGACTTGCTTTTTAAACATAGAGATACTTTTACTACGTTTTATATAACAACTAAATAAAAATATCCCGAGTGAACATATTCCCGGTATAAAAAGTATTCTATGTGCTATTCTAGACTATAACATATCTCTGTGCCAAATTTCATCCAGATCCGTAAAGCCGTTTGAACGTGAAGAAGTAACAAACATAAAAACACACACACACAGTCACAAACCTTTGCCTGTATAATATTACTGTGGAGTATGATGGTAAGCACTAAGGAATGATTTTTGAATAGTTATCGCTTAAGGATTTAATAAAACTTCGTAATTTTTTTCTGATTGGAAAAATCATATAAATAAATCAGATCATATAAATGTTAATGAAGACAGAAAAAGAGAGACACTATTTCGAGAATAAAATAGTGATCTCTTCCTCTTTCAAGACATATAGTTTGTTGATTTTCTAACACGGTAACCCACAGGTACACGTAGAACCAAATAACAAACTATTGACATACTTTCTTCATATCAAAACTATGTTGCAAGTGATTCCTGTTATCTGGAAAGTTTGCTTATCGTTATCATTTATAAATTTCAAGACGTCTGTACCCTGTTTATTGGCCTTTAATACATTTAAATTTGAATCATAGTAGGTTAGTAGAGTTTTATTGGTCTTTGCCGAATTAAAGGATCAATTGAATCATTTGGTTAATCTATACTACATTATTAATATTATAAAGCTGAAGACTTTGTTTGTTTGTTTGAACGCGCTAATCTCAGGAACTACTGGTTGGAATAGAAAAATTATTTTGTGTTGGATAGTCCAATTATCGAGGCAGGTTATAGGCTATATAACATCACGCTACGACCAATAGGATCGGAGCATAAATGAAAAATGTTGCAAAAACAGGCAAAATAATTCCTTTTTGAGAGCTTCCCTTGCGTGCGCTGCATAAGCGGTTTAAGTTACGCAACAATCATGTATGTAGGTTAGATAGGTAGCCAGTTGACGGGTGCGAAGCCGCGTGGGTCAGCTAGTGAAAAATAATGGAATTCTTTTTTTACAAAAAATTACAGCTGACTTCCAAATAGAAACACTACAAAGTGAAAAATAACTTCAATTCTGAAAGTCGGTGTTCCTGTTTTTGTTTCTGCTTATTTTGAAAAGGCTTGTGAATTGTTTATATGGAAGTCGGTTGCAGTTTTGCTACTTAATTAGCGAGTTCTGTTGTTGGGTTCTTATAACACTCGAAAGTTATGGTAGAATAGTTTACCCGAATATCATAAAACTTGAACATAACCGGTAAAATGCGAGTGGACCAGGGTTTGACTGTACACGTCTGCGTACCCCACCGATATGATGTTACATTATGGAATGGCGTAAACAATAAACAGACATGCGATTGCAGCAATCTCAAGAGATTTGCCGTTGTTTATTGAAGAAGTCTGATGTATAATTATCTCCGAAGACCTTTATCAGCTCTTCACTAAATTCACCTATATTTGAGGTGTTATCTCAAATAAAAAATAGGATCGAGTGAGACCCTCCTCCTTTTTAAAGGGGGTTATTAATGAAAAGTTAGAAACAAGAAAAGCGACTGTCGTGTTTGGCGAAGATACTTATCATGGAGAAAGATCATTCATCACACAATAGAAAGATCAATCATCACTTTTATTGACAGGATTCCAGGAAGGAAAGCCTTCTTTCTTACAATACCAGCAGTGTCTCAATAAGATGTCTTCTCTCGATAAAACCCTTTTGGATCTATTTGGACGCTATTCCCAATGCAGGCAAAGTTTTTACTTTGTTTTGGTAAATCTATTAGGGTTTTCATGCCAAGGCAAGGCTCCATTCGATCAGTCGTCGATCGTCGATTGACGTTGATCGACATCGGTTAATTGGGGTGATATATTCGACTTTGATTTGCTGTAAGAGGACCTTTCAATCGTTGTTTACTGACCCATTCTATCATCGATCGATTAGTTTGGTAAATCTCCATAGCCATAACTGTGTATTATCTAATGATGATCTATCTGAATCTTCTCGCAAATTAAAGTGAAACATAGCTCCACAGTTACTAGAGCTAATGAGTGGCACGTGTAGAAGAAGATAACACACGTTAACACACAGGTAAGTATAGTCATTTATCAATTGCACTTTGATCCTCTCAGAAAATACCACTTGTGGGGTTTACAGCAGGCATTGACTTAGAATGTTAGCTTATTTCTTGGTAGGTAATCCAGTTGAAGTGAATAGCCACTGAGTATGCTTCTCTTGGTCTACTGGCTTAACTTTCTCGTAAATAAATAGAGTATATTGAACTTGAGGGGAATGGCATCAAGTAGGGTGGATAGGGATGTGAGGCCGATGGAAAAATGAAGGCCTTAACAGAGCAATAGGAAACTATAGATTAGCTATAACAATGCACGCACATCCTGCCCTTCCATACTTTAACTCAGAGTATCTGCCCCCTGGACACGAACTGCAGTAGCCAATCTGGAAATCCCTAAACCGATTGCGGGCCCAGGTTGGTCCCTGTAGAAAAAACCTAGCCAAATGGAGTCTCGTAGACCCATTTCAAATACAGTGCCAGTGTGGGACCCCGTCGCAGGATATGCCCCACCTCCCTGTCTGCCTTTCGCGCCCAGCCACCTGCACCTTTCAGGATCTGAACGTGGCAAATAAAAAAGCTGTCCAGGTGGCTATATACTAGTCAGACAATATTTGAGCATAGTTGAGTCAAAATTTGAGCATAGTTGAGTCAAAATTTGAGTTGTTCGATGCGAAAAGAAGAAGAGGCTAACGACACGTGTAGGTAAATAAATAACTAATAGATAAAACTGATTTTTGATCTTTTGGAGCTTGACTGTTACTTTCAGGGGAACCCTGTTGGTAGACATACTAAACATTTGTAAAATATTGCCTGAACATATTGTATTGAAAAAAAAACTAGCGCGTGGCATTTATTCCGATTTCGGTCACGCGCTTAAAAATCACTAAACAACGCTAAAGTTGCGACAATCTAAGAAGTTGGTTACGACAGCTATAAAATACTTAATAATAATTAAACTTGATGCTTACGAATGATACTCGTTGTTATAGTGTATGGGTAACTGTAATTAATTAGGATTATGAATTTGATTTTTCAATTTCTTACGTACAATGTTATCGCGGAATGTTAAATGAGAAACGTCATCGAACTTCTTAAATTGTCACGATTATTCTGATCATAACCTAATCTAACGCTCTCAGTTTACAAGGACCCCGAAAGGCATCTGGAAACTAGACAATAAGATTCCATAACATAGTCACAATCCTATTGATAAAACAAGGATAACGCTTCATAAGGATAACATTTCTCTACTTACAATACACGCATTCCATTCGACAGGTACTTATTTATAAATGTTTTACGAGCTAATTTGAATGCAGTGTATCGAATCCAATAAAATAAACGCTATTATTGACATGCTTCAATAAGGACAATAAGACATTGTTGCATGATTTTATTGAAGGCCCATTTGAATAACAGTTGTAGGAACTGAACATTGACGAAGAAAATATCAAAGTTATAAGTAAGTAGCATCGGTAGGCTTTCGCGCAAAACTGGAGGAGTGGGCTATTTTCCTTTTCGGTAATTTCATTAAGTTGCCTGACTTTTGAATTAAGAATCAAGTTTCATCATGTTTTCATTCCCCGAGAATTTTAATGCACACAACAAAAATGTTTTTGGACAGGTTACAAGTAAATTTGACATGAGTGATTTTTCGCTATTAATAAAAACAGTCTTAGTATACAACCATACGGAGTTAATATATCAAACATGAAACACGTGTTTTTTTTATCTTACTAAGTTTTTTTTTCAAATATAATCTTAACATGGCAGTAATATAATTTCCGTTTATTACCATAATAAAAAACATTATTAGACAGAGCCAAGGTCATTTACTCTATACAGCTGTTTTTACAAACTGAATGATGAGAAGATTTATAATTGTGTATAAATCTTAACGATTTACCTACCTACTTTAAATAGGTTGTATTTAAACAAACCATACTTTAGCGTATAAAAATTGTTGTAGAAATAAGCGCACAGTTTGCATATTTTCCTCTATATTTTTGTGAGTGCATTAATTTAAAATTATAATGATACAAATAGTGAGTGCAAGAATTAAAAATTATAATGATATGAATAATACCCATTAGTGATAAATATTGAAATGAGCTAAATTATTAAGTTAGTCTACCCTAATCTCTTATTTACATACATATTATTTATCACCCAAAACAGGAAACAAAACCAAAAATCTCCGTCCCATAAACTACAAAACAAATAAAGATAAACTAAACTGTAATAAGGAAAAATGTAAATCCAACTATTGTCATTTTTCCACTATACAGAGGGCTTAGTGCGAGTTTTTTAAGTAGTACTCTCGCGTCTACGTAAACTTTATGACAATTTGTATAAAAGAAGGCGGGAGCAGCCAGCGCTTATTAGATCAAATTAAAGTTCACGTTAACGCGACTGACCTGAAGCGCAGGCTCTATGCGCATCTTGCCAATCCTAACCCTCGGAGCTCAAACCGAGTGTCAAAAGTCCAAACTCAAGATATGCCAAAGGGCGATGGAGCGTAGCGTGTTGGGTAGCTCTGCGACCGAATTCGCAATACTACGATGCGCTCCAAAACACGGATCGCCGATGTGGGTAGCAAGTTTGCTGGGCTGAAGTGGGATTGGGTGGGTCATATATTATAGATGGGCCAGAATTGTCACATAATGGGAGCGGGAAGACGAGCGTCGTCAACGTGGGAGGCCTAGAAAACGCTGGCATGACGACTTAGAGGCGTTTTACGAGAGATTGGCAGAAGATGGCAAAATGAAGAAGTGTGGAAAGATATGTGGGAGACCTTTGCCCAGCACTGGGACAATATAGGTTAAAAAAACGCGTTTGGCACGTTCATGCATTCCCATGAGGTAGAAACTATAGTACGTCACCTTGTACAATCCTTACATACTCATTTTGCTTTAACGCGATTGAGTACCTGTTAAAACTCGCACTAAGGCCACTGGTCCATAAGATTCTTATTACCTTCAAGTTGACACGTTACTTGTCAGTACGTGTGTGATAACACGAGATAATGTGTTTGATAACAAAACAATAGAGATTCCACTGAAGTGATAAATTCAACTATTTGCCATTAACAAGTGCATGGAACGTGATTGCGTAGGATCGTATTTATTCTATGTTGTTTTGTTGTATATCAATTGCATCTATGTTTTTCTGCGTTTGGTTTTGCATAATTGCAGGTTTTATGCTTTATCTTTTGTCTTTTAATTATGAAACTGGTTTAGATAAGATGTCGTGACTAGGCTAGCTTGAATAGGTAGTCATAGGTACTGACTATCAGGTATATTTTTCAGGGTATTTTTATCTATTAAAACCGACATGTTACAGACAAATAAAGGCGGACTTCATGCCTTAGACATTTTCTACCAGTTGACCTTAGGGTGGTGCAGAGATAAAACAGCACACAACAATACAATATTTAACAAGAATATAACAACAACAACATTTTCTTGTTCAGGTATTATTATTTTGGCACCTGTCGCAAAAATACGTCGTATTTTAAGTCATTTTAAATAAGACAGCTTTGGTGCTTATAGTTTTTGACAATCATCACATAAACAAATTTGTACTTAAGTCATATTCAGTCACGGTACATGAAACCTGAGACCGATGCATCAGACTTATTAGCCAAAATCACAAAAGTACCTACAACAATGTGCGATTGCAGTAATTAATGCACATTTGCAAGTGGCTTTTGCGGGAACTTCAATGTTAAATAAAGATACATCGAACATTAGAAAAAGAATATTTAATCGCACTATTTCGCTATTTATGTGTACTTAATTTTGTATTACAATATAACTGAAACCCGCACTAATATAAGTATTTGCAGACAACAATGTAGGGATAAATTGTATTATTAAGATCATTTGGTAAATAAATGAGTAATTTTGTTATTTGTTAACAAAATTACTCATTTATTTACCAAATGATTATTATTTTGTTATATCAGATTCCTGAAATAAAATATCCAGACATTCAGAATTACGACTTATGTGAATCGTAATAAAATGTAAAATAGATATAAGAACTGTCGTCAAAATGCTTCGAAGAATTTTATTGTTCTTGCAACGCAACGTGAGCAACTTACTCTATGCAGAGATTATCTTAATATTCTATAACAGAATGATCGAATGGATACATTTAGTAGGGAGCCGTGTTGAATTATTTATATAAGTATGTACATCTTTTAGATGGACAAGCCAAGCCGACATGAGACAAAGATTTAGGGGGAATTGACGTCATCAGTAAACACGGACCTTCCAAAAACTGACTGTTTGCTTGTTAGCGTTTTTAGTGCAATCATCCTAATTTCACAAAGCTTAAAGGCTAAACAAGGAGATCATCACAAGATCCGGCAAACACTGTCCTTCTTGTGTCTTCAAGCCAAAAAGACAAAGGAAGAGATTGCTTATGTCATCAGATAACTTACGACCTCAAATTCCAACACATTGCACAACTTTTTTGGATAAATCCTTTACTGTCCAGGCTACTCGTCTGTGGAATGCATTGCCAGATCCAATCAAACGTGCTCAATCATTGCCTGTGTTCAAAAGACTCGTAAAGGAACATTACCTGTCGCTGTCTTGGTCTTAGCGTGTTGATTTCAAACAGACACTGTGATGGTGATTATCAATAGAGTCATTCATAATTTATTTTTATTTGTATATTACATAGCATATGTATATATTACGTAGCATATGTATTTATCTGTGTATCTATTATAATATAGTATTTTAACATTTTTTTTGTCACACCGATGGCAGCCCCACTTCATGTCCAGACAATTACTGTCCATACCAGGTTGCCTGGAATAGATCGCGGATTGCGATAAGGCCGCCCACTGTATATGTATTAATTTTAAGTTTCTTTTTATATTTGTATTTTAAGGTATACAATAAATAAAAGACCAACAACCTAAAGCAACAGATAAAGCAAAATGTATGCGGATATTTATGCAAATGGATTTTTTGTGACATGCTTAATTGATTTATTGAGCTATTATCGTAAGTAAATACCACCAGATTGATTCCCAATAACTTATACACCCCCTCCAACCAAACTTGATATACCTGTTGCCTAGTTTTATTTATAAATAAAAAAAAATCGAGGCATTATATCTATTGCAATGAAAGACTAAATCACTTTCTTGCAAAAATCTATTATTAACTAAAAAAAATAAAAAAATCAGTCGTTTAGTAAATTTCTTTTCGTATGACTTGCCAAAATGTAGGGGAAAAGAGATGATTTTTCCCTAAAGCCTGCAAAATTTTTGGATTGTGAAAAACAAAACAGGTTGACAGTGTCACATCTATTTTTAGTGAACTCGTGCTGACACGAAAATTGGCACAGCCGTTAATGAATATTCACGAAGCTGCATTTATAATTGACATCAGTCCCATTCAGAACAACGACCTAAAGATAGCTAAACAAAATGTATGCGGAAATGCCAATGTATTGTGATACGCTCAGCTGATTGAGTTGATTTAATATGGCATACTTATCATCTATAATGAACGCAGGTATAGTTTTAATGTTGTATTTAAGAGGATTCCATCTACCAACGACCTTGATGGAACAAAACGCACACTTGCTGAACCAAGTGTGCGTGACCCAAAAATTAGTAGGCTTTTTAGTACTTTCCTTTTTCATTATTTATTATTTATTTTCAGCCTTAATTTTCCCACTGCAGGGCAAATTGCTTTTAAACTACACTTTTTTAAAAATCTGAACAGTAAACTGTAGATAAATAAGTCGTCTTTGAGATGGGATAAATTTTATAAAAATACACACGGTGGATTTGGTGAGAATGTCGGTTTTTTTTGTAAGTTATTATTATATAATATATTTTTTACAAAGACATACTAAGGCGTATATATTCCGCAATGTTAACGCAGTACAGGGGGGTGACCGTAAGCTCTTAGAGTAAGATTATTTTGTGTGTGCGTAAGGGAGAGATGTATAAAAGTCATATACATCTGTCCGTTATACACACTCAAATAACCTTACTCTAAGAGCTTATAGTCACCCTCCTGGCCGTGCGCCCGCTTGGGCCAGTATATTAACATTGAACCTCCTTTTGGATAGTTTTGTTTGCAAAATATTCTTTGATTTACATATGCTAATTCAGTTATGAAGAAGTTCTAGCCATATTTTTTCCTGTGTAAAAATATGTTTAAATATCCACGTCCTTTTGGAGGAGTATCCAAAAGTAGCGATAAAATATCGTGTTGTTAATTTTTTTTTAAAAGCGGAACTATTAGTTACATGAAAAAACCATGTCTCACAAATAATGTACATGAGCCGTTATTAAGTGGTACTCTATATAAAGCAATCGTTTTACGGCACTAAAGCGGTGGAAGGCCCTTAAGTGTACGTTGTACTAAACTCGTTTTTCTACTCATGCTCAGGATATGACAGAGCAGCACCTCCCACAAAGTTATGATGCTTTGCGGACGGGCTATGGATCTAATTAATATCTGCGTCTTCCTATAATATTATGATCATGACTCAGGCTTTTGATACGTACCTTACACGTGCAATTGATTTTAGTAATTTGCAAAGAGAAACTGACGAGAATAATGACTACCTATGAAAAGTAATGTCAAAACAAATTACGTGTAATATAATTATGATTTGACGAGTTTTTTCTAGTCATTCAAGATGCTTAAGTGAATATATTTGTCCTGAATTTATATTAACATTTAATGAGTTTTCTTGAGATAAGCCAGAAACCAAGCCAAGTGCTAGAGTGCCTCAAATGCCCATACTCATACTTATACTTTCGTTATGTGGTTCGACTGTAAAAAAGGGACAGATGAATACAAGTCATATATATCTGTCCCTTACGCACACTAAAAATAAGCTTGCTCTAAGAGCTTATGGTCACCCCCCTGATGTACACCACTGACGCTGTAATTAACGTGACCATCTACTGGGCCCAAAATATTTAAAAAGTTTTCCAACGACTCGAATGAACCTTACTAATAAATTAATTGATATTTAAATAAAAATAAAACGTAACATACAATTAAAAAACAACACTAATAATTTATGCCGTAGATTCTCTTGAACTCAATCTATTTTTATTTCAGACTTTAGCGCAGTTGACATTCAAAGTGCAAGAAACTTAGGTGAGTGCATGTCCATATCGACATTCCCTCCCGTCTGGAAGGGTGACTCAACCCTTCAATTATTTACAACCCCTCTGTGAACTTAGGGGACGAAATACAACCTCACATTGACGTGGCTGAAAACCAAACGCTAATCCGTCAAGTACATGTGTGTTTTTGTTTTGCAAATTAGTCACTGATTCTAAGTTGTCAATTTCCTCTTTATTTATTACTAGCTTCTGCCAGCGGCTTCGCCCGCGTGGATTGCGAAAATTATCCTAAGGGAACATATTCCCAGGATAAAAAGTATCCTACGTGCTATTCCAGAATATAATCTATCTCTGTGCCAAATTTCATTTAGATCCGTCTAATCGTTTGAGCGAAACAAACACACTCATAAAATTTTGGCCCTTATAATATTACTGTGACATGTCCCTAATACTTTAATAATGTGAGAATAGAGATACATGCTATATATATTTCAAAACCTAATATAATGTAAGTATTTGATATAACTATAATAGTTAACCCTTATAAGGCTTGCAGTACAACTGTGGTACAACCAGTTAGCTAGTTAGCCGTTGTAAAACTCTTGCAAAACGAAGCTTACAACTTATATGTAATGCCTATAACTTAAAATTGTAAAAAGATAATAGATGTGTTCAATATTCAAACAAATTTGTCTTTTCTTCCCGGTATAATGTTCCCTTGGGTTGCTAAAACATTTTTCACGTGGGCGAAGCCGCTGGTAGCTTATAAAGTGATATTAACCCATGGTTGTTACAATAAATCCTCTTTCTAAAGAACTACGATTCCAAGATTCTATTGTCGAAGTTTTTCAAAACATAAACAAGGGAGATCGCGAGATAAACGAAGGTATCTAGGTTCTTTACTTAAAAATAACTATTAAACGACTAGGCGTAGGCCGAACATAGCCGAACACAGAAAATTATTTTACTTACTTGAAACTACGCTAAATTCCTTTCAGCCAGTGAGTTTACAGCTACCAATGACAGCTATGACACTATAAAGTATAAACACACGAGGTCTCTTTTGCCGAAACTTTTGTTTTCGTACGGCTAAAATTACTACCGCGACTCACCGGCATTGCACTTTTTTTTTATTAAATTTAATCTCACATGACACTACACTTAAATTAATTTTAAATGCAAAATCACGACTATCATAACTCAATACCGTGCAGTAATGAAAACAAAAATGTTTTAAAATACTTGTTCGATTCGATGTCCTTCTATCTTCGAAAGTATTTCACGGAACCACCCTTTCATATGTGTTGATGCCTTGATAACCACCATTCGAAATAAACCTTGGAATGGAGAAAAAGCTTCCTCCCTTCACAAAAATAATTATAAATAGATTCCTATGTTGTCCGGACGTTAAAAAGATTATGTTTCAGTTAAAATAAAACCTTATTGTTGGTAGCATCTGAGTGCATTTTAAAGGTGACCGTCTTGGTCAGTTGTGATTGATTGACCGCTAAGATTATCGAATTAATTTGATTTATAAGAACTCATTTATCATCACTATCATTTTGTTAACATGGGTAGAGGAATAAGATGCCTTAGCGTTTGATGTTGTGCGGCGTTGCTTTAAGTTACAAGGCTAGGTCGTCTACCTCATCTGATGTACCGTATGTGATTGTAGGTACAATTAATTAAGCTCATGGACTGTATTTAGTTTGTTTACCATGTATTCATTGTAGGATAACATAAGTTTCGATCACTGTTTTATATTATAGTAGTAACCAAACTCCTGGAAGTTTCAAAGTATATTTGAATCGTTTAAAAGTTTTCACGTTTTCCTTAAGACTTTGCCCCGATTTCTGAATTAATTTTCTGAAGTTTAGAAAATACGGTTTGTCAAGTTCAAAACGCAAATAATTCAATTCAGAAACTGGCGCTTTATCATCAATAAATTGAAGTAGATCACATTAACACCAATACCTATAAAGCAGGCTATCAAATTAATTCACAGGAAAGGAAACCGATCCCAAACTAGGTATCATCAACAAGAAAATATTGTTGGAAAGCACGAAAGCACTTAGCTTTAGCCTGCATTCCCTTAAAGTTATGGAGTCACTTAAAACATAAGCGACAGCGTTATAGCTTCATTATTGTTTTATGAGGTCGTTATTTAGTTTATGACATTGGTGGCGAATTTATGGAGCTTTTTATTAGTTTTAAATTGGTAGTATATCTGCCCACTTTTGACACACAAAAAAAGAACGAGGCAAGACATGCGAAACAAAAAAAAAATGGCCGAAACGGATTTGGGTATTGTTTACAAGAGATTATTTCAAATTAATAAGCAATATTTCTGTGGGTGAAAAAACACATGAATAACTTTTACTGACATAAATTAGAAATGAAAGTAGAGAGTCAGCAATCCAGTCATTTTTGTTCTAAACTCGAAAAAAATAGCGGAATAGCTGATGTTTTGGTCCCATAGTAAAATTTAACATTTTCTCGACTGATAGGTTTAAAAACACACTTTCACCCTGATAGATTTGAAAAAGTCTTTCTGTAGAATGTAGATACCTATACCCTGTTCGCTGCAAAAAAAAAGGTGAACAAAAAAACGTCAAACGGATATAATCCGACTAATTATATAAATACAATCTTACAACGCAAAGTGGTTACTTTTGTAGCACTCTTTAATTTATTACCATAATAGTTCCAAACTCCAGGCTTTCTAGATGCTTTCTAATGTTGGCTATTGGTGTTGGTTTTAATAATAACATTTTTTTGTTTATACTCTAAAAATATTGATATTGTTGTAAAATACAGTTATGAAAATAATAATATGAATGTTTGGTATATTTGTGCATGTGTGTATTTGGGTGTTGTATGAAATAAACATCTTATGATTTTTTTATTTATTTTAGATTTTAGTGACAATAAAGAAGGCATTATAAAAACCTTTTTATGGTTTGTTTACGTTTTATTTTTTGCTCCAGCGAATTGGGTATAGTTATTGTAAAATGTACATGAACACCCATAATAACTATACTTTCTTAATTACTTGACAAAAGACTAACCATATAAAGACATATAAATTTCCACCCATACAAAAACATTTGACACCTACTAAATGTAACTCTAAAGTAATTACCATGTAGTAATCGTTCTTATAAATTAGACCACATGAGCCCCAATGACATGACCTTCTAACCTTGACGTGCTTTTTGGCAAATTGGTCATTTGCCTGCTAAGTGATAGCTGCCGTGGACCCACCCAAAATTGACCTGAACTGGATTTAGCTAGAAAATAGACTTACGTGAATTTGGCTGAACAGTTTATTTTAACTAGTTCAGGGCAAGATAATAACGTCGTAAAGACAGTGAACGATGTATCTATCAATTTGTCTTACCCAAGTATATTGGGATCAACTTCCACTCTAACCTTTACATGGAATGACAGTAACATAGAAATAGTAAAGCCAACACGTTAGATAGGTTTGTGCGTTGACATTCCAGCAATATCGTCGACCTTGATTGATTCCACAGGTCCTGTAGCACCGATACGATGTGCCACCTGTGAGAACCAAGGTTGCCGTGGATCCATCATCGAGTAAAGCTTTAGTGTCATATGCTCCACTAGGGCTGGTTACTTTTACGGGCACGATTTTGAGAAACACTTGGCATTGAGGTATATTTTGACCCAGTGAAAAAGGCTCAGTAGTGTTGGAAATAGTTACGATTCGAGTCCTATCATCAGTATCAGGTGGAATACAATTTGAACCAGTGGGAACGTCATTGACGGTGTAGGTCGCATGTATAGGCGACGCTGAAGGCAGAAGCGGATTATGAAAGCGTTCCCAGCCGTCGACACCATATCGAGTGATCCTGCACGCCTTCCACCGATGAGCCTTGGATTTAAGACAGTTTTAAGAAATCCTAACATCTCTCAGCCAACGCCACTTATCACCTAAATGTAAAAACATTAAAATCGCTACGTTCCCTCATTGCATGCTTATTGTTACAGTATCGGCAAATCCTTGATTAGTGACTTCCACAATCCAGTAACTGTGTAACCGATACACCTTGACAAGACTGGAGACAGATTTTCTGGTTTCTGACTACCCGTAACGACTTGCAAAGATCTACACATGGCAGCCGGGACAAACAGCATAACGTGCTTTCTGGGGTATGGAGGAGTATCGTCATGTAACAAGATATTATTTAAAAAGAGTTTGAATTATTCAAAAATGTTTGAATTATTTAAAAAGTGTTTGAATTATTTAAAAAGATTTTGAATTATTCAAACCGCTGCCAAAGGTTTCTTGCACACTTATAGGTAAGTTAGAAAACCTATTGTGGTTAAGACAATGACTTAAAAAAATACAAACGCACGTTTTTATTTTGTTTAGAATTCGATTTTCCTTCCTTTTTACTACGATTCTTACGCCACAATAATGCACTGGAATTTTAATTTTATCAAAAGCTTTTCAAGCGCTTAATGCAAGAAAGGTCAGTCGACTGTGATATGTGCCTGAACCGTTCAACGGTTGGTCTTACCATGGATTATAAACTTCCGCATAGTATTACAATATTGAGTTTGTATTTACAGAAATATTAAGTTTGTTGATTTAGTACAATATCATGTCAATGTTTATAATATACATCTCATGGTGCCATCAAGCCATTGAACGAATATATTTTTGTAATTGTTGTGGGTAACTTTTATTTTTGTTCACTGGTGAAAACCTTCAAAAGGCGCCTGGTCTTTTGGGGAAAAGACCAGAGAGTGTGGGATTTTTACCTCACTAAAACCGCCCCGATGATCACCATCAGCACGTAGAAGAGGCCCCGTGACCTCTCAAAAGACCACCCCGGAGTAGATATAAGTGCCTAAACATACACACACAGTGGTTTGTGAGAAATCATTTAGTATGACTTTGACTAACTTGGTTTTAAATATAAAATGTTCCTAGCTGAAGAAATGTATGTTGTATAAACATAAATGTATAAATATATGTTCCCGTACGCAAAATACGCGCTTAGTCGTGAGTTGCGGAAATAGCCCGTCGAAACTAAACTAAACTAAATATATGTTCGTGCTATCACCTCTTCTTAAACAAGCAAAACGGGCAATATTGCTGTAATCTTCAGTGTTATGTAGCACACTATAAAATAATAAAATGATGTTACAGTGAATCGATATCCGTTTTAATAACACGCTTGACCCTAGCTGTACCGTATTCAGGTATTCTTCAAAGAAGTGTCAATGACTTTGACTACTTGTAACACTGCTACCTCCTGCTACTAACATATACATAGTAAACCCGTGTAGCATTTATGTTCTCTACTTTGAGACAATAATATTTGTAAAAATCTTGATTTGAAGACCTTGAATGAATGGATAATGCCATGATGCTCAGACTCTATTTCTGCGCTGGCTTAGGTATCTGTAGGTTAGATTGGTACTAGAGCTTGTTCCTTCTTCCAAACATTATTTTTTGTTTGTGTGATGTAATCGCTAACAAGCAGTGAACCCAACTGATGGTGTACATAGAACGGAACAATACAGACAGTAAATGGCTACCACCCCTTGTGGCATTTGCAATAACAGAGACATCGTAGGTGTGATATATCTGACGTAAATTTTATCAAAGGTCTTTTGTAAAGTTATCTAGTTGTATTAATAATTCATATTTTATACATACAGTTGTTGGGCAAACAGATTCCTGTTCATAAATATACCGAGCTCGATGCTTACCTGTAAAAGAAAAAAATAACAGTCAGTATAACATGCTTAAACACTTAATAAGATCTATTATCTATGTCCGACTGGAAGTGAATTTTAATTGGCAGTTACCGCATATAATGTAACTTGTCTTTTTTGCTATAGGCATCCTTAAAAACTTGTTCGATGTTGGACCTTGGCAAGGGCTAAAAGGTTTCCAATTGATTCCGTGAAAATATTCGACTTTAATTATCTATCTACCCAAGCATTCCAATCGTCTGTTTAAATAAAAATGAATACATAACATAAGTAGGTTGCTAAGCGCAAAACTGGAGAACGGCTGGCGGGACCAATTGTTTTTTTTCAATCAAATATTCGTTCAACTCCAAGAGAGGTTCTAAGAAATAAAAGACAAGTTCTAAATTGATAAGTTGGCAGAAAAATGGAAAGTTCGGGCAAAACTGAACTGCATTTTATATGGGATGTTTTTATCTATACCCCAACTGACAACGTCTCTCGGATTATCTAGTTAAAAAAAATATAATATTAGAGCACATAGTTTTAATTTAAAAAATGTAATAGTCTCTGGTCTGAATTTGCTTATCCGGTTACGTAAATTCTTTCACTTATAAATAGCTACACTAAACTGCGAGAAATAAGCAATTACCAATTAATTTGATACTGCAAGAACCAAAAACCTTAAGAATTAAGTAATATTTTACTTCAGGAAAAAATTACATAAACACATCTCGACTCCGACTTATCAATTATCACAAATTATTTTTTTGTCTTTGCGTTTGTCATTTGTTTGTGTTATCGCAAAAAACCGACTACCGTTAGATGCTATTACATCAGAACTTATTAGCGTAATGATTCTGCTATTTTATCGTTGAATAAAAAACTTAGATTCTAATGAGGGGCCAGTAGTTAGCATACTGGGTCTTGTGACATGTACAAAGTCTATGATAATATTCAAATGAGTGCTACCGCGTTTGAATTATCCCCTAGGGGTACTGGTAGAGTGAGGTCCTGAAAATTTCATAGTTATTTGGCTTTTATCACGAGCTTTTTTATTTTTGTATATATTTGCCAAATATAACAGATTAAGATAGGTACGGGATTTACCAACGACTGCTTTAATAGAGTATGTTTCGGAAAATGTGATCCTCCTTTTTACGATAAAAGCTGCGCGAAACTATACACACATACTCGATTTTATTTTTAATCGTGTACATAGGTACATGATTAAAAATAAAATTAAAGTTTGAATTAAAATCTATTCTAATGCCGTAGATAGCTACGGCATTAGAATAGATTTTAATTCAAACTTTGCTTCCGTGCGCGTAATAACAACGTTTAACATAACAGCTTTATTTTAGGACCTTATTCAACTGTGGCGCCAACTGGTGAGCAATAAAACACCCTCATTGAGGTACAAGTTTTTACCAAGTAAACCTTGGCAAACAAAAACTTTAATGAGTCGCTTTGAAGATTTTTTTTTAATCTGGAGAGCCTAGTTATTTATAATTTAAAAGGTTATTGAGTTGACCGTAGATATAACTCCAACCAGCTTTTTATTAGTAAACCTATGAAAAACTTTGTAAAACCACAAACACACTTCGGCTTTCTGCTTACTTATTTAACGTTGCAAGCTTAATTTCAAAATTATGTATAGTTTTTTTTTTGTTTTTATTTGTGATATGTTTGCTCTTGACTCTAGTCTAGGTCAAAGATATGTAAGTTTTATGAAAACTATTTTAATTAGCTTGGTTGAAGTTGTGTTCGCAATTAACCAAGTTAGAATTTTCCAATTGCCATGGTTACCTAAAAGTTCCTATTGGAAATTATATAGTTAGTTCCTAAAAAGTTTTCTTAATTAATCTCTTTTGGTATATCCCCGTTTTGAAGTGTTTTCAAAGAATTCTCTTGAGATAAAAAGAGTCACGTATAAAGATAGGTATCCATTATCTAAAACAGTTACTCGTCATATCACAACAAATAACAGACATCGTTTGAAAACTGTCTAGACCGGGTTAACGTCCCCGTGCACAATTTTCATGAGCCGCTTGCTTAACTACCTTCGTATTTGGCAATAATTTAACATTTCCTACTGCCTGTCGGAACATTACAACAATAAATATTTTTACATAAAGCGCTGTATGTAATGTAGTTTCTTTACGCTGACATAATGACCGAATAATCAGAGGTTGTATTTGAGCTAACAAATGCATTCTTCGTTTCTGGTTCTAGATGGTGCATAAGCTAATTTGCAAACATTGAAGGATGTTTTAACAAAATTTGAAGCTCACATTTTTGCAATATTGTTTATTGATTATTACATATTTTAGTAAGAGAATTATTATTTTTAATAATAAATGTTTTAGTAAGAGGCTTCATGTGCTGTTGGTGATCACCGAGCCCGGTGACCAGGTAGTGGGAATATTTAAAACCGGGTGGTTTTAGCGAGGTTAAAAAAGTCCAGGCTTTTTGCAAAATAACATAGATACAAAATTTTTCGACTGCAACAAAGGGGGTATCTCACAAAGGGTAATTATTATTTAGCATTCGATACAAAAAACAAGAGATGTATTTTGTTTCATCTTGTAGATATTGTATTTCAAGTCACCTCTAATAATGCAAATTTAATATGCAGATGTGCAAAATGTAGCTCTTTTCAAGCGAAGAGTCAATGACCTCTGAAATGCTCATAATAATATGCTACAGCTGCAACTTAAATCTAACTTAATTTTTAACTCGGTGTTATATATTAAACACATAACTGGTACTTTTGCATGTGTCAATGACCCGAGTAAATTATTTACGACTTACATTTTTTTATGATTTTGTTTGTAATCTGTACTGTGTGGCAGTACTGATTCGAATATAATACCAGTGAGTGGCATAGAGAATTTTTATCCAGTAACTTACAATAGAAATCGAATTTATATGCTCTCAAATTTTTCATCATCGTCAGTTTAGCCGAAAGATGTCGACTGTTGAACAAAGGCCTCCCAAGTGTCGCCATATTGACCGATCCCGTGTAGTTCGCATCCAGCGAATACTTTTTCTTATCTGGTAATATTTTTATTGGTATGCATGAAGGATCTAGTCCATTAAGTTTCATAAGTTCTTTTTTTAAACAAACTTTAAACTTTCGACCGACTTCGAAACAGCAGAGATATTATTTTTTGCCGTGAATATTTTTGCAGTGATATCAGCATTGTTTTCGGAAATCAAAGTCATTATATAAAATACTGTCGCAAGCAACTACACGTGAAATAAGTATTTGATGACCATTTTATTGCGAATCCAGATATAAAAACAAATATTTGAAAAGCATTGGCATTTCAAACGCACTTTTTTCTATATTTATTTCTTTTTCTATCACTTTATGCTAATTGATGAAGCGAAAGACAGGTGATATAATTTAAATTAAATGTATTTTTATAATAAATCCTAAAGAAAAACTTATTTTTCGTTTTTTCCTACCGTATAATTAACGTGATAAATGATGTTTTTAGGCAAAGTCTTGACCTAAGTTCAAGGACACCATAAAAACTGTTTTTTGGATAAAATATCAAAGCTCCGATTAATAAACTCGAGATTTTAGTAAGGCTTTGTTAGTCTAGTCGACTAACAAATAACGTTTATTATCGAAAAGGAAATATTTAGTTAAAAAAAATGTTAAATGTAATTTTGTATAGTAATGCTTAGGTTTTTTTTTTTTGTGGACAGGTTCTTGTTGACAATGTTGACATCCTCATAAATATTTATTTAAAATAGACAGGTACTTAGTTACCATGATACGTCAATTCAATTTTTTTCCTGTTTGACGACACAGTTAGTGTAGTGGTTGAGCTAGGCTGCTGCGTTGTGTGTCGCGGGTTCGATTTCCGCACGGAACAAATATTTGTATGGCCTACAGATATTATATTGTGCCGGATCTATGTGTCTTGTGTATATGAGTTTAAATTTTTGTAAACGCTACAACAACTAAAAGTTAATAAAAAACTAGAACAAAGCCTGGGGTAGACCGCTCAATCATAAACTAACATTTATGCACTACTACCCACGCGTTCTCAAAATCGTAACATGTAAACAAAGTCTTAGATTAGGTAACACGATACAAGTTTGCCATAGCTGGGGCATCGACATTGACCTTTACAGTAGTCGCGACAGAAAACCGCGATTAATAGTCGCAGATTGTTTAGTTTATCGTATTTTTCAGTTTCATGGCGATAATTTTGTTAGTACCAATTATAATACAAGGTACAAGGGTAGAGTTCAAACAACTTATATAGTTACTAATATTGACCATGCAAGGTTTGTACTTGGGAACTACTTCCAAATGGTTATAAGCTTTTTTTCTTATAAAAAAAAAGTGAGATTGTGTTATGTAGTTCTGAACTGCGGTTTACTTATGCGATAGTGGGTACCTACTACTGGTTCAATATTTTGGCAATAGCATTCTTAATTTTGTCGTTTTTGTTTGTTTCATGAAACTTTGTCGAATCAGTGGAAAAATCCACTAGATATCGAGAGTTTATCTGAGTTCTTCAGAAACCAGAATTAAAAGTGTTTATAAGTTATTGATAGGTACACCCGCGCCCTCTATCTCGTGGGAACTAGGAAACATAATTAAGGTCATATTAGGTATTAGATAAAATTGATGGCGAACTAAATCTATGAAAATGATCTTAGTAATACAAAGCGTTTGGGTCTATTTCAGTAACAAACTGTGTACCTTTGCATTTGACATATTTTTTATCGTTTATTAACTAAGACGTTAGGTATTTATATTTAATATGAATAATGTCTCTGGTCAGTGATGTAGATAAGTAAGCTAAACTGCGTGTAGTGACAAAAACAGTTGAATGTCAGTTTTCGATTTTCAAATATTTTTGAACACGAAGTTCGTTTAAAAACAAGGAATGTTTTTTTCTTAATAACAAAGAATTGAGTCAGAATGCCTGATTTGTAATGTATTGAGGTAATTTTATTACATAACGTTAATTGTATGATTACATAAAATAACACAATGTAGAATCAAGATTGTATTTGGTTTGGCCATAAGTGGTTGAAATATAAAATTGTATTTATTTGTCATAACTATTTGAAACAGTTTGGTTGTGAAGCGATATACCAAGTCATTTTGAAGGAAATTTGGAACACTCCACTTGACTTAGTCGCCATGATAAAGGAAAAAACCCGCGAGTAATCTCTGTCAATTTGATTGAGGGAAGCTGATTCGAGGTTGAGACGAGGGATGGAAACAATTTCAATTTCCTAAAACAAGCTATTTAACAACTTATCTATTTATACCGATCTAATGATACCTATCACATCACATCGAACCACAAGTGATAAGACATCACAATTCACATACAACACAAATGCACAAACACTCCGTTTTTCTTCAAAGTCCATTTACAAAATGATGTTTCCTATGAAAAGCGTAATGATGGCTATTCACTCGCATTGAAGAGCACATGCACATAAACAATCCACAATAACGTGTATTTGCACGTGCAGAGAGCACAAAACAAATTGAGTGTAACGAACTTCATCCCACTTCATTGAGCGAGCGACTAATGGCTATAGTTTGAAGTTAGTATTTGAAGGCTACTTTAAAGGGAACTGGTAAAATGAGGTCGTAATAAAGGCACACCAAACCCTAAACTTTCGGGAATTACAGATGTCTTGGTATGTTATGTATAGATTTGTGGTCTTTGAGGGATTTTTTAAGGGAAGATTTGTTAAGGGATTTGTTACTCCACTTTAGAGCCGTAAACGTTTACTTTTTAAAGCATTTAAGCATAGGGCATGTAGGTAAATCAAAAAATATTTTGCAATCAAAACTGTCCAAAAGGAAATCCAATATTTGATATTCTGGCACAGAACGGGCATGGCCGTCTCAAAGCTAGACATGGTGGTTTTTAAACGGTTTGAAGTCTGTGGAGTATTGTCAAGTACAACTTTATTTATATTAACTTTATTATATTATTTTATTTTAAGTTCTTTTTTTTTTTTTTTTTTCTTAATTGTTGTGAATGTGAAGACTATGTGGATCATACTTTTTGTTTGTTTTTAATTTTAATTTATCCAAGTTAGTTTTAATCATGGTCTGGCAGTTTGGGTAGTTTCTGCGGCCTACCCGAATGTCCTTTCTTTGGTATTGTTCGTCGAATCGTTGATCTCCTTAATTTCTGAGTTGAGCTGCACGGTTATTGACAAATGCGTGCACTGACTGGACAGGTCCACTCAATCTGGCTGGTTCTTTCCTCAAAAGACCATTTCAGACTTCAGTCTACATGGTCTTCACATGATCTAACCAAGATTTTGTCTGGACTTTAGAAGAGACTGCGACCTCTGAGTTTGTTTCGGCCTTTCTTCTCAGAGTAGTCAGATAGGAAACGCCGACTTCATCTAGTTTTAAAAATATGATCGACATGTAAAAGTGGTTGTACAAACCTACTTACAGAAATAAATCATTTATCATTTATCATTTATTGGATTATGGATTAGGTATGCACTTTAAAAATAATACTTATCAATATTTTCGAACAAATTTTTTCAATTGGTTTTACAAATTGCAATGCGTAAAATTTTATATAACGATATGATTGCTACACATTCTTTTGATTTATTTCACGTTTTTATTGGTATTTGTTAAAATATTTATGTCTATTTTATTTCTATATGTGTATTATTAATATATATTTTCAGACATTATTTTGTACCCTTTCACAACGTTGTCCTATTTAACCCAAAGGTTCACTGGTAAATAATGCCTTGTGGCATTAATTCCACCTATGTACCACTATTGTACATGAAGTTTAATTAAATAAATTTAACAAGAGAAGCAAAGATTTTGGCTTCTTGTTTAAGGTAATAATGAAACCGACCTGTAACTGTCTCACTGCACGGCAAAAACCTTTTTCAAACATATTTTTCTCGGTTCCATAAATTTTGGGTCCTATCAAAATTAGTCCGTAGTTTTTTTTACGCTTTGTCTTTTTTTATAAAAAAACGCAACCGGTTTTTTATAAAAAAAGACACGTGCCACGTTAAAAACAACATTTTGTTACTTATGTTATAAATGCGTTAGTAATTCTTGTTTGTCTGTTTGTTTGTTGCGTTTTCACGCCTTGAACATTGAACCGATTTATAAAACTTTTGATAAAGAGGTAGGAAGGACCAAGATTGGACCTTGGAGAAGGACAAAGCACACTTTTTTTTGGTATATCCAAAAAAAAGCTTCTTCATATTTACTATTTTATACCTACATTCATCTACTTCATACTTCTACTTCTACTTCATATTTTATACCTACATTCATCAAACGTGCTGCATAATATTCACGCTGAGAAGCACATGTTTTTATAATATATGTAAATTGACTGTAACAATAGGTAGATAATTTAGTTATATACAGAATATTTATATTGTGTACGAGCAAGTGTTTGTTAGAAATATGAAAGGTGCAAAAGACCGCTAATCGTGGACATCTACGTCAACTATCGCATAAAGTTTACGTTGTATATCAATAGGAATAACTCCCTTTGAATAATTTTATAAATCACAGTCTAACCAGTTTTATTTAATACCTGAAACTGACAACGAGAAATATTTGTCAATTAATTATCACATTTTTGTATGCTTTTGTATACATACAAAGTTTTCAAATTGTCACTTGCTAAATATTACGAATTAACGAATTGAATGGCAAATTTTTAGTAAAAAACAAAACAGAAATTCCCTTTGAAATGCTTTGTATGAGAAACATGGACGTTTTATAGTGGGGTCTCATAGGCCCCTGCCAAATTATGAAAGCTAAAAACTTACGTGTTTTAAAGCTGGCAAATCAACCTCCTCGTCTATTATTGTTCCGCCACTAACCTGAAAAGTACTGAGCAGCTTTGTGTCGGGGGGCACGTAGAAGTGACCTTTTGGTGAAATTATCAGACTAGGCGGGATCTCTGAGACCTCACGTCCGCAGTTAAAGTTTAAACGCACCCATGTTGACTAAAAATTGTAAACGTAAGTGAGTATTTCCATATCACGTGACACTGAGGACCTCCGAAGTGGTCGCGTTTGACCCGGTCAAGAAGCATATTTCTATGATAAGTCATAATCATATTAAATATGTAAGTTGGTTAGTATATGATTTATTAATTTGAATATTTTTTTACAATACAAGTAATGTTGGTAGTCTTTGTAAATAAATCAAACGATTTCCTCATTAATTAGTGTTCTATAGATCATTCATAAGTACAATTAATGTACAGGTTACGTATTATTTTATCTGCAATTTTGACGTTGCATGAAGGCAGTCGTTCAGTATGAATTTAATGGTCACAGACTAGCCTTTAAGTCGTCATCCTATTCTTCCGTAATTAGATATTCTTTGTCGATGATTAATATTTTGACACGTTAAAAATCTAATAGCTATTTGTTATTTTGAGTTTGAATCACATATTCTAAGAATCATTAAATTCCCCACATTTGACATTACCCACGTCAATCTCAAGTACCTATACAAACATGTGGCTCAAACAAATAGGAAAATCTTCCTCATTAATCAGTGATTCAGTATTGTGAACAATATTTGACTAAGACCAACTCGACCACTGGTACTTACTTTGTTTTTTTTTTTGTTTTGCCGTTGCCTTTGTCCAACAGTGGAACTGCAATGCCAAGTCCTTCCAGACATTCTATTTCTTATTTTTTTTCGTTTTACTTTATTACACGACATAGAAACGGACTGTTACTTCATACTCCTTATATTCTGCGAGGGGTATAATCAAAGCGATAAAATACGTTACCAAGAGTAATACGTAAAAAAAATAAAAAAAAATATAAACATCCGAATTGATAACTTCCTCCTTTTTTGGAAGGCCGTTAAAAACGGAGCTGGACTTGACCGTCACTGCAACAACAACATTTTTCTTCTAAATTTAGCGTTATAATAATATACTTTCTGGGATTTGTAGTGCACACTCTTAATTACAATGGTTTTGATAATTCAAAAGTATCAAAAAGTTCAGTCACACACAGCTCTTCAAGAATAGGAATCTACTATAAAGCGCCCCCAAGATGGTCAAACGGTTTGAATGAAACACGTAAATTTTGGTTTGACTCAAACCATTTTGATCATTTACACAGCTATTTTGAAAGGTTTATCAAACAAAAATCCTTGTGCTTGAATCAAACCCTTTGACCGTCTCGGGGGCGCTTTATTAATTGCAGTTTTCCGTGCCCACGTCCTTAAGAAAATCCTTAACAACATTCACAACATCTTCCTAGTTAATGTAGGGTAAACTAGACAAATATGTACAGATGAATATCATTATTCAGTGATGGTACAACACTTGGGTAATGTTGCCAAGTCCACAGTTCAATGAACTGTTACAGAGAACAGTTAAATACACATGTCCAGATTTTAATGAGCATTCTCATAATTATAATATAGTCATGAATATTTTTGTGTTTCATTGAAGTATCATGGAGTTTATTTTTATTTTTAAAAGAGCTTTGTTTTCACTATGGGCTTTTGATGTCGTTTTATTGTGAAGGATTTTTATCAACTACTGTCCAATAAATTATGTCTTAGTAAGTTGGTTGTTTTATGTTGTTGGTTGTTATTTACAAAACAGTTTCAAAATCCTTCTGCAATTAAAATACGTGCGGTGTCAATAGATGTGAATGAATCGATAAAACTTTGATTCAAATACCAGGAGGATGATTATAACTCGATTATCATACCAGTCTTTACTACCAAGATGTCTAGATGTAACCAGAAGTTAATGGCTTAATCATAATATAAAAGCAGTTACTGTGTTGCAATCAACATTTACCACGGCAGAATTTATGTCCTAGAATCTTGTCTGCGCTATAAAATCTTCCTACTTGCTTTGAACCATCTCTTAGGTGTGGTTACAAAAGTACCGTTGGGGAGTATAAGGCACTTGTCCTACCACCGACAAGTAAGCGATTAGCTGTCTACTATTTTCTTGCTGAAGAAACGAACAAAAGATATAAGATCCCGTGTCAATAATAGAGACAAAGTAATAGTCGATCGCTGGTTGTTCAAACTGCCGGCGACTACTCTCTCACCACAAGTTTGTCACAGCGACAAGAGCTATCAATGTTATACTCGCTTAGCGATACTCGCTCAGCGATGCTCGCTTGGCGGTCAAAACTCACGCCGAGCGACCAACCACAGCGGTCATTTCTATCTAAAGTGCGGCCGCCCCGAGCCAGTGGTGCAAAAATCACCCGTCGCACAAAAACACTCGCTCATAGCCGAGGGGTAAAACTATCGGAACCACACAATTGCTAATCGCTGCTGGTTTTTAGTTTCTAGCTTTACTCGCTACTCGGTGATCATCGCCGATGGGTCAAGTGCCATAAGTTATTTGGTTTCTTTGACGAATGTAAAAATAATCACTCATGGATTTTCAGGTCACTATTCAAATACCAAAATTAATATTTTTTTCTCATAGTGATGTCACTTTGCACGTGGCTGAATAACGTAATTGTTCAAATGTCACAGGTAGGTATCACTACGGCTATAAAGAAAAATCTTCAACGTATACATTAGATTCTTATTTTTTGTAATAATTTATTTATAAGCTTTTGGCTTCCGCCATAACTTGACTTGTAATGTAAGTATACAGTCAGATTGTTGTCATTATATCTATCACTTTAACGTTTGGAGCAATCACGACTGAAATGAAAATAATAAAGTTTAAAATTGGCATCTTAGATGACAGTACAAAGACTATTAAGTCATTATAAAGGTATGAATTATGGTAAAAAAGCTCTGCTTATCAAAAAAAATATCATGATCAAGTGTCCATATCAACATATTAGGATATGATGATATTTTTTTTTATCTAATTTATAAATAATATTTTGCTTAGAAACACAACCAGTTGGCCCTGAACACGCAACGCTGACGCAAAAAATGCACAGAATCCAACGATAAAATGGGCTATAGACCTAGCAAAAGCTAAACAAAAAAAGGTTGACTGAGAAACAAACAATTGAAAACCGCCTTGTACATCCGTCACGTTCAAAAATCGAATTCTGAACGAAATGTTACGCTTTTGAAAATAATGTCATTAATAGTCTTTCTAAAGAGGTTGGCATTCGAAACGGACCTGTTTTCCTATTCGTGTTCTTAATAAGGTGGTCTAAGAAGCCTACAGTTAGAAGACATTCCAAACATAGCTCTATTATACTACCTAACTGTTTTGTAAAAAAAGTTCAATGTAAAAAACAATAAATATAATTATGTTATTGTTTATGTACTAAGTTGAGTCATAGTCATTAAGTTACGTATTATTCCACGACATTTGTAGGAGGCTGTGTTCATTATGTGGGGCACTTAAATATCTTAGACTATAGAATAAAACGACGGTACATAGGTGCTATATAGAATATAAAGCGCGCGTAGTGCTATATTGTACACCCACCGAGTGAAGGCTTGAAGAGTTCATGGCTAAGGGCCACAGGTTCAAGAAACTGGTTCAATAATCAAACTGTAAGCACGTGAATAAAGTCGTTTTATAGTATTCAAACACGTTTTACATTATAAATAGCACATAATTATTAATTTATTTTAGGGTCTGACTCGTTGGTCTACTTCGCTAGCTTAGCAACGCACTCGCTACTGCTGAAAATGAGCTACTGTCTTAGAAATCCGGATCTGGATTATTATTTAGTAGAGTTTTAGTAGTAGTTTTTCCTTCTAAAGTTTTAGCAGCCCAGAATTTAATTCTATGTCTGGCTGATAACAATAAGCTCGCTCCTTAAGACATGGGACTTAAAAGAAAAATTTTGATGTCATCATTAGCCTTTTAACGTTCCCACTGCTGGGACGCAGGCCTCTTCTCTGTGTGAGGTAATGGGCCATTATCCACCACGCTGGCCCAGTGCGGGTTGGTGGATGTTATATACGTCTTCGAATTTTGATGTACCTACGGCGAATGAAGACATTATGTTTTGTTGTGTTATGTTATTTATGAGAATTACTCAAGTGTTTGGTAGGGAACAGAGGTATACGTTTTAGGGACTAGAGTCTATAAATACCTAAAATCAATCCACTGTATAACAATGATTCATCATATTTGTGTCTTTGCCTCTGCCACCTCTAACCTAGACTAGAGACAAGAGAAAAAAAAAACAAGCATGAAAATGCAACAAAATCCACAAATTGCAAACCATGAAACAAAATCACGAAGCATGCAGCCTACAATCCATCAACAATGTGAGTAAATAAAATCACGCGCAGTTTGAACATCCAATGTGACACACTGGCTTAGTTGTGTTATTGTTTATTTACCTCGTTCAAACATTTTATTTGTCACATTTTTGTCTGATTCATTCATTTGATCTGTTATTCAGAGCGTTGTATTTTAATTACTGCAAAAATTATGAACGTACCTAAATAGTTACCGTAAGCTTCACAAAAGGGTTTTATTTTGGATTTTACTGATTTAATTCAACCTTGTATGAGTAGGCACAGCGTTGAATCATGTCATTGTTTAAATTATATTTTTACCCGATTGCCGAAGGAGCGTAATATGTTTATCAGTCTATGAATGAATGTATGTATGTTTGTTCCTATGTGGAGTTCTAGAGACCAAACCTGTTGGCCGATTTTGATGATTCTTACGTCAATCGATCGTCTTAACCGTGCGAGTGTCACTGGCTACATTAAAATTGGAAAATAGAAAAATGGCGGATTTTGGAAATCATGCTGTGCAGTCGCAGGATACATCTGGATTTGGTCAACAAGCTCGCGCATATGTATCCTCCGACTGCACAACATGACTTTCTTCTTATTTACGTCTTTTTAGTTCGCTTTTTAAGCATTCGGGTTTTTTGTTATTTTTAATTATTTTTTTATCATAGCCTGTCTTCACAGACGACCTATTCAAAAAACTCTTCTGGTCAGGTTGAATTGCAAGCAGCGTGCGTGTATGACTGGAGACTCAAGACAAAGAGAAATATTATCAGCGAAAGCAATTATCGAAATGCCAAAATGTTAGGGATTGATAACATGACATTAAATGCAAAATGTATTTTTGGCTACAGCTGATAGAATTTCACGGTTTGTACGAAATCCAACTCTGATGTTCAAACATCACCGAGGGATCGAAGCACCCCTGTTACAATGAGAAAAGGGTTTGAATTTATGTATTTACCTTTATGTTTTCGTAGATGCGAGACGTACAGGAACAATCAGTGTTGCGACGCTTTGGAGAAGCCTATGTCCAGCAGTGGACGTCTTGTAGCTGAAATTATGATGATTTATGTAAATCTCTCCTAATTCGAACAATGCCCACATTTTGTTGCTGACTACTGAATGTCACTTTTGCAATTCATTAAAGCTTTCTACATTCCAAATTAACAACGCCATTCAATCAGTAGGCTACCTACGATCACTGCATCTAAAACTCTATTAACGTACCATAATAAAGTAATCAAATATCCGCGGGTATTCACGGTCAAGTTCAAGACCGTATGTGTTGATATCTACCGCGTCAATATTGGCATTTTTACCTACCCCAGAACATTTGAACAGGCGTTTATGGGATTTTTGTGTGCAAAAATGCGGTTGAAATCAAATCCGGTTGCTGATGGGTTTTTGGTAATTAAAAAGAAAGGGTAGTGTAGTAGTGTAATATTTTGTATTTGTGTGTAGTGTAGTGTGTGTGTGTGCTGAAAACCTTGGGTTTCTTTTGCTGAGTTTGCCAAGTTGGCTCTTGAAAATCTGGGCAAATTGAAAGCTGTCAGCAAAATTAACTATTTTATATGTTATCAGCAATTCCCAAATCTAATGAATTTGAACTGATTAAATTAAGTTAGAGGCACACATACGTAAGTCCATCAATGCCTAGTTGCGGCCAAGGCTTGTATAGTACTTTTCTCAAATAATGCGCGGAAAATAAAACTAAGTAGTACCTAGAACTCATTTTATCAAATACAATTACTTTCCAAATCAATGACGTTTTTTTGCCGCGTTAAAGTGTTCATTTGTTTTTTTTTTCAAAAAACGGTTTTTTTTCTATTTTTAAGCCAGTTCGAAATTTAAATAAAACCTTTGATAAGTTACCTCCTTAGTTGCCATATTCCGGAGTAAAATATCGTTCCATTTTAATACGTTAGATATGGATTTTCATACAACTTTTGCCGGCCGCTGCTCGCATGTATTTGGCCAGTACAGCAACTTCGATTTATCTCGAAGAAGGTTGTCAAAATAATGCTCAAATTTCCAGGCATGTTTCAGACAAAGGTTTTTATTATAGCTTGTTCTGTAGGTAATTTAATAATCAAAACAATGGCAATTGCAGAAAAAAACAAAGAGATAATTAAATACAAACTCGCCACACTGACGCAGAAGATACATTTACAGCTGTATACCGGCAGAAATTATTTTTGTTATTTTCAAAAGTTGTAGAACAAAAGCAGTTTTCTTTCAGGAGTATATTTATCCCTAAGCATTATCTTAACTATTCAAATACACAAAAATAAATAGTACCGTATGTTGCATTAACAAATTGGCATCTTATTTACATACAAAATTTAAAAATAAATAAAGCTAATGACTGAAAAACTTGTTAAATATTATGTCTGTAAAAGATAATAAGTAATTTATTTAAATTGTCGACCACAACAAACTGTAATTCAAAATAAATTAGATCAATTCAATTGATCGAATAGCTATTAAGTAACAGCATTTTATAATAATTTCAATGAAACACGTCATATTGATTAGCCAAGGTTGAAATTATTAACATTTTTAATTTACTACGTATAGAGTCCCCAAAAAATGTATATAAGTGATGTACATACAAACATTGATTAAGGTCTTGGTGGCTGCGATATTCAATTCACAGAAAATGTAAAAAGTATTTAGCTCTTGCAGAGGTAAGGTTTTTAGCATTTGCTTTTCATCCTTAAGGATTGAATATGATCTGAGTTAGAGCATAGGATTTTTATTTTTCTCATGTATAACTTTTTGAGTGTATTGTAGAATGGTCGAAATGGTCAAAATCGCGAGTATATAGTTATGATAATATGGCTAATTATATAAGGTATTAAAACTATAGCCTCGTTGCCGCGGCTGTTGGTCCCGGCTGTCATTTGAAGGACTTTGACAGTCTTTACGGGTAGTCAGAAATCTGAGATTTGTCACCAGTTTAGCCAAGAGGTATCGTGTTACCTAGTTACTGGGTTGTGGAGGCCAGATAGGCAGTCGCTCAGCTGATCCCGGTTAGACTGGAAGCCAACCGCAACATAGTTGAGAAAAAGCTAGGCCGATGATGATGATTGAAACTTATAAAGTTCATGCCATCAGATAAAATACCATTAAAGAGTAAACGTCTTTAAGAAAAAATAACAAAGAACTGAATACATTTTAACACAATGCTCGGACAGCCTTCACTGAAAGCCTCAATCAATACAACACGATCATAGTTAGCTAACGGATCGATTTGTATTGATCTCATTTTCTTAACACGTTTTTTTCCAGGTTGTCTGTTGAAGACCTCCCCGTGCGGTAAGATCACCCGTTGTACACTTCTTGTTTTCCACATATTACGTTTTTCATCATGTGTTTAAAATGTGGTGTACTATGTTAAAAATAATAAATGGTATATTTAACAACATGGGGAAATGTTACATATCTACGAAATAATGTTTATCGATTTATTTACACAGCATTTATTTAATTTAAAGGGTGAAAGATTTTTAGACCACGCTATTTTTTAACGAAGTTACGTATGTAGGATGTTTTTTGATAACAAACCTGATTATAACACCGCCGCCGGTAGGCAAATAAAAGATAGAAATACCCGCTGATGTAACAGAAATTAACAGAATTAATCATTCACCTGTATTGAGCCTGAGGTCAAGAAGGACCTAATATTTTTACTCAAACAATAATCAACTCAATGTACTCATGATTCTGAGAAGGAAGGAAGGAAAACTTCTTAGAACATGACATACAATTATTATAACTTCCTTCTTCGTACTCGTCATATCGTAGATTTACAGCAAGTAATAAACTTCATCTGAAATATTATCTTTTGTTATTTAATTTTCAATATTCGTTGACTTGACTCATCCTCACCCTTAAAAATTACTCATCAGCTAGTAATCAAATATGTCTTTAAATATAACCATACATAGGAATATCTACTAGCCATTAGTAGATATTCACTATACACAGATACGAGTAGAAGCTGCTACGATGAAAATAGGGGTAGAAAAAGGGAGAAAACACACGCGGTTTGTATTGTTTGGGGTCACCAAAGCTGCACTAAAACAGAGATTGAAAATCTGTTTTAGTTGGAAAACACTTTTGTTTGCTGTTAAGGTTACACTAGTGGATCATTCTTCCATACAAACGTAGTCTGGCGATTATTCCACTGTTTGACGATGTCCGTTCAAAATAAAAAATAATATCAATTTTTCTCATCATTATCTAGCCCTGTATGGGAAAAAAAAAGGAAAAAAAAAGTTATGAGCGTCGAAAGTTCCATATTTCAATACTAATTTTACCGCATCTTTGGGCGGAAACAAATACCATAAGAAGAAGGAAAATTGCAAAACGGCCTCCATACTGGGATAGATTAGTAATACAACAATGTAAATAATTTTATTTTGGACATACACATTAAGTAGTTTTTTCATGATATCTAAACTCCCATGGGTCTGTTTATAAAATTTCGCGCGCTCGTTTTCGTCCTACATCATCATCCATTTCGATACCAATTCATGATATCTAAACTCCCATGGGTCTGTTTACAAAATTTCGCGCGCTCGTTTTCGTCCTACATCATCATCCATTTCGATACAAATTTGCAAAATTGCTAATTCGTACGCGAACTAGCTTCTTACTGCTCATCACAGCATCTATCTCTTTCGCACGTGATGTCGAATGAGATAGCATGCATTTTAACCTTGCGCACAATAGTTCGTGCCGTCGACAAGGGAACCTTAAGTGCTTACACGTACGTAGTGCGTATACAATGTGTAGGTAAAAATCAAACAATAAAAATAGTTTACTAGCGTAGGCGTAAATACTACAAACGAAAATCCAACTACGCATATTCGTTGGGCTTTCACTGTTTTTTTTACATGGAAATTACCTTTCTTTTCTTTCCGTTTGGGCAAATCCATCGTTAATAATAATGTTACATTATATTCCAAGTCCTTTAGGAAACTACCTCCACTCCAATAACATCAGTTGGCATGACAATAAAAAAATGTTCGATTAATGTCAATAAACAACAAGCTCTTACTGTGAATTTTATACAGTGGTGTGGAGAAAATTACTTAGAATTTAAGGATAAACCGCCTACTACTGTTCCGTATTCCAAGCAAGCTCTATTTAACAGTGACTCAGCAATTCAAACCTTCATCACTATCAGACTACCTGATAACCTAACTTAGTTTTGCACGTAGCGTTTCTTCCTAGCGACAAGTTCAGTTGTATAGCAGGCATTCTGCCAAACTATTCTATACCATCACTTAATATGTCGCCAACGTTTTCGCTTACATTCACTTCATTGTTCTTAATGACGTCAATGGCGAATTTAATTGAACCTTGTCTCAACTTAATCATTGAATTCACTTTGCATGCTGCACTTCATTCTGTATTCCTACTTACGTAAGGTATTCACTTAATTGTTAATTTAAGCTGAAGTGTCGAGCTCCAATATTCATGCCATGTCGATTTTTTTTTCGCACAATTGTTTGAAAACAAGTTGTATTGTTTAAATGTAAATATTTACCAAAGCTGGGAGGCGGACATAATATTTGACAAATGATGGATGGCTTATTTAGTTTGATGTTATTTTAACAACGTTGAATTTTGCATTTTTTTATCAGATCAGTTATTTTTGTCATGTTTGGCAGTGGATTAAACATCAATCTGTATTGTTAAAGAAGATTGAAGATTGTTTTATAAATACAGAGCAAGATCAATCTTTATACAATCCTAGAGGATTGATTTCAAAAGAGACGCCGAACTCAATTTAATTGAAATACATTTTAACAGTTTCAGTGCGAATAAAATACAAATATAAATATCCATATCAATTTATACATCTGCAGTCACATTATTTACCGGCCTTCGAGGTCAGCCCGATATGTGTCAGTCCTAAATATCTATGGAGCAAATAGGGAAATGCCTTGAAGCTCACAAAAGACAAAACCTTGGAACTCGTAAATACTTAATAATTTATTTTATTTTGACCCAGAACTTGAAGTTACTGAATGTGGGCAAGGATCGAAACTGTACTAAAGTAAGGTGAGACATTACTTGAATCATGGCTAAGCTTGAGGCGTAGTGACTACTTCAGTCTGGTATATGTCACACTGGAATAACCCATGTCCTAGAAGACATTCACCTAGAATTTCCCAGGAAAAAGTGGCATATAGATAGTATTATTTGTGACTTGATTCTAGCAGTATTCTATTTATAGCGATATACAGTAAACAACTTTTATACCAAATTAAAGGTTTTGTACTTTCGAGACTTTTGACGAGCAGTGAAAATAGGAAAGTCAAGATTCATCCTTTACATACTTATATCGATCCAAACGCACGATGCTAGTCGAGTATTTAACTACAAGAGCAAAATAAAAGAACATACAAAACTGCCCTGTTAAACATGATGATTTAACCTTAATCATAATTTTAGTTTGCAACATGGATGGGTTTCACTCATATCACTTAATAGGAACTCTATAGTCCGATATTTTTATGACTTTTCCTCAAGTCAGGTGGTGGTATGAATTGTGTATATTGACACGTGCTGGAAGAGCCGCATTGACGTCGCCAAGTACGTCTATCTCTAAAACAAATAGTACTTTATCTATTTTTGTACCTCTCATTTTTTGCGTTGGTTAATCAAGCAAGATTCCGCATTTACCTACATACCTATTCGGCAGCCGTCTTTTTGATGAAATATTTAATTAATGCGACTTCTTCTAGGTAAAGATGAAAATTCTTAACATAACTTGCTACCGGTTATCTTTTGGCAGTTAATTTTATGGCACTTAATTGAATGTATATGACAGTTTCAAATATCGTCACTCTACTGAATCAAACCCTTATCCTTGAAGTCAGAGCGCAATATTTTTTGATCCCATACAATGCATTAAACATTAATGTATACTTAAGTGGTCAATAATCGCGATACAGCGAGCGGAATACAAAGGAATCCATTGCTCATTCAGCGAGCATCATTTAGGACTTCGAGTTGTCATGTCCAAGAAAAAACTCTTAACAATAGGTACATTTTTTGTCGTTGACAGGCGATTATCATGTTACCATGTTACATAAAAGAATAAATAAATAGGGTACTTAGAGTCTTCAAAGAAGATTCGGAGTAAAAATTTAAGAACATCATTAAATCGTAGAAATGATCGGAACATAAGTTCTGGGTTAAGTTTCTAGTTTTCCTATCAATTCTAAAATTTATCTACAAGTTTCAGAACAGATTCTTTCGGATTTGCTTTAAAATTTGTTGATGCTGTAAGTAAGTATTTATACTATTTATCGTTCCACTCAATTAGTCACGCGTCAATAAGCGTCATTAAAAAAAGCCTAAATAGATGCCTCTACACACTACGGTATTGGCTAGGCTTAAGAAAATATTTGAACGAAGGTTTTTTTGTACATATTCATTGTACGGATTTTACCTGAAACCGACAAGTTTACTGCAAACATCGTACGTCACATCTTCCATTCAACCAGATTTAGGTATAGGTAAACTGTTATTGTTGGAAGGTAAGTAATGTACGTATTACTAATAGGAATTTCAACAAAATACTGCGCTGTTTTTGGCCTGTGAATGTTGATGTTTGAAAGTAAATACATATCACGCAATCACGTCTTAAAATTGGGCTTTTATTTATTGACACATTCAAGTTTAGAGTTATTAGTACTGAAAGATCATTCATGACCGTCGTTCAAAAAGTAACCATTGAGTACATGATATTTAATTTATTTCGGGGTCTATAGAATGACCCAAAAGTCGGTAAGAACTCAGAATTTGCTTCAAGTCCCGTCCATGAAAAATCAAACAGTAATATTAGAACGAACAATCGCTCGAAGAAATGCAAGAAAAATTAAAAGAAAACTAAAAAAATTAAGTGCAAAAAACTGAAAAGAGCAAGACAAAAGTATAAACGAAGTCGTTATCAAGAGCGGTCGAGTACACAACCATCGTTGAGTTGCTTGTGATCATCGGAGCAGTCAAGGTTACGGACTGCTCATGATATTATGAACTACTAGGCGATACCGCAGCTTCACTCACAGAGAATAAAACAAACTATATATTCTGTGATAAAAAGTGTTCTACGAGTTCGTTCTTCCTTGACCTACAATTTTCTTAGACTGAACAGAGATCCATCGCTTCATTAATTTCGTTGAACGAACAAACGAACTCTCTGTCTATATCTATGTTAGTTTTGGCCAACTTGGTGCGTATTTTCACAAGCAATCAGACTATTGTATTGTGTTTACCTAATTTATTATTTTGACTATCAATTCAGTATTATACAAAAACATTGTCACATAAAATAAATTGTCGCGATTTATCACACGTTTTTTTATCAAAGTTTTGTATCAAACTAGCCGATTGATATTCCTACATGATTTTTCTTGATAGACGTTGATATATCTTATCAACTTTCTTATTGTTTCGAGAAAAATCTGATTCTGGAATATAAATCGTCTTCACACGATGAAATCGCACAATCTCAATTTTAATGATAACTTCTTTCAAGTCATTGACAAGTCAATTGCTTACATAAGCCAACCAAATAGCTCACCCAGCCACGTTATAAATATGTATAGGGTGTCTAATGCGTACCTATTGATCCTTAATTGAGAGTAAACGTCGTAATAAATATATCTACTTGGCATCTACTACTACATTACGCCAATGGATTTTATATATGTTTTGTTAGGCAGGTAACACCATTTCAACTCTCAGTGAGACATGCTTAGAATTTTTAGTATAAAATTACGGTTTTCCTGGCGACATTTTCCTTCACACTAAAGTGAGCTTTTAAAAAACCTTAGACTGATGCTACAAGAATTTTATGGAGAAAAACTATAAAGAAAATATTGAAGCGGTCAATTGAACTTATTATCAAGACTCTTAAAATAACTCCGCATTACAACATTAGTATGCGACGAGTCACTTGCGACGCTAATAAATTTTGTTTTTTCATAGACTAGAGACTATTATTTACATCTTTGCAATATATCAATGTAGCTTTGAAACTTGAACCTGCCGTAATATATTAAAGATTTTTTTTGAACGTCTTGTTCTCTTAGAAATACTAAAATGGAAGAACTTTAAAGTGTCTTCCAAACAATAATTAAGTTCTATAAATATTTCACAATCAAATAAGACGTAATCAACAATAAGTAGGTTTATGTTCATAATTATATAATTTCAATTTTGTAATTATTGTCTACAATTATTAAAAGCTCTGGCGATTAATTGTCGAATTGTCCTTAACTTATTGCGTTTCAGATAACATTTATCTACTAAAGAGATTGTAAAAATACAAGTTGTTCTGTTATATCTAATATTTTGATTGACAAATTACCACCGATATAAACGGCATTCCTCAAATTGTTTATGTAACATTCACTCAGGTCAATGCAATCAAAAGACTTTTGCATCCTTAAATGATGAATCATACTGAACTTGATAACGAGGTTTAGCGGATCAAGGACTCTTTAAATAGGAATCTTCCTGTTTGTCCTTACGTGGCCGATGAAAACTGGACAAAGTTAGATTTGCTGACGTAAAGCAGGTGCACAAACAAAATTCGAACTAATAGCTTCAATCATAAAGAATGATGTCGTTTTACAGAGTAGCAAGTTAAATCATCGGAGGATCTTGCCATGAACCTCTGATGCGAGTCACGTATCGAATTATAGCAATCACTACGAATTATTCACTTCCATGTGACATTGTAATTGTTCGTAATATTTAATTCATTTTTATGAATAATTTTCGCAATACACGTGACTATTAAAAAAGCATAATACTGATTTGACATTGATTGTATCTTTACCTTCATCGCTTCGATAGTCGGAATGAGAATGACCAGACCTATATCTAAAATTGAAAGCATTTTCTTATTCACCTTCAATGTTTACTTATTCTATGTTATACTTAAACAGTATCTTTCCTTCCCTTGAGAACGCATTATTATGATAATATTTCGTATTATCTGTTTTGTTAAATGTCTTTTGTAAATAAGTGTCCAGCGATGTTCGCATTATCGTTTATGTGTTCTGTAAGGACATAGCAATGAAACTATCTGTACACAACACATCAGCTGATATTTATATTGTCACAGGTTTATTGTTAAATCCATCAACGTCTGTTTACTTTACATTTTCATAACCACTTTCAGCGCTGATTTTTTGAATAAACAGTGATTGCTGAACCAATCCTTATTTGCCCAGTTTGTGTTCCTATTTGATGTATTTTAAGATTGCAATTGCGTTATAAAAAATGACTAGACCAGTGTTGTTTATATTCCAGGTATAGGCTCTAAGTAGTACGCTATTTTATTGCGTCCTTGTTCCTTTTTCTCCGTTTGCAGTCATTAATCTGTTTATCGATGCCAGTTTCTCTGCATTTCTAGAACGCAGTTCATCAAACGAGTCTGAACGTACATCTTCCTATAAATAACTTCGTAACAAATCAAACATTTTTCTTTATTTTCTATCCAATATGTATTTTTCTTTGATTCTCAATATATCAACTTAGTAACACATTGAATATTCAATTAATACCTCGATTACAAGAGTTTGTGATAAATTAATGGGTTAGGTCTGACAACTTGACAGGTTAGACATGATTTGCGTACATAATAAAAAATAAGTAGCTCTAATCTTTAATTTACCATCTCTGAGGATACAGGTAAATCGAATTGTTAAACAGTTCGAATCGGAAACCCTGAAAAATAAAATGAAGACTGGATTTACTTTCTAGCATTTTCACAATTATGCTTTTTACTGTCTCTTTCATCCAATCTTGAAATTCAAAGACTTAAAACAAGAGTTGACTTGTTGACTTTAAGATGACTCCTTCCGAGCAAATAGTGCCTAGGTAGTGTGGGTACCTTTTTCCAAAATCTACAATCGCACGGAAAATTTTAAGCATTTGCTTTGTCTAATAATTGTAGTTAGACCTGACATAATTCCAGATTTCTGCCTGCCTTTTAACAACATAGCTTTATGGCCATAAACCGAAAACTCATAACATATAGTACATAACATTTTCAACAAGGAACGACCGCCATCTAACGAGCTTGCCCGTCATATTTTATACCTATTCACAAGAGCAATTGTTGTAAAATTTTCCACGTTGTGTCCACGATATGTCTCATGACAGCGTGTAATGTCATGTGCCATCATCCATCACGCACGGTTGACTCTAAACAAATTCGCGAACGAAACACTTTATGACTTACTTGCCAGTCACTACGGGTAGTGATAAATATATGCATACACATTTTTGTTTTTGATTAAATGGAGGTCCTTATGGGCACTTAAAAAGAATTATTCATTCGCAATCCTAAAAAAACGATCCAGTTATTAAAAAAAATGTTATTGACAAAAACATTCAACACAAACATAGCAAGTTCAAGGATAGCATTTTAAAATATAACGATTTCATCAGAATTAATTATTTTTGATTTGCAAACAAATGTAAGTTGAAACTTCGCCGCCAATTATTAGATTAAGCACATTCTTTGTAAGCTTACAATCGTGATTGCCTTCGACATTGTTTCAATACATGTCACCTAATGATTTTATCTCTATATTTACACAAAAGCATAGTCTTGTCTTTCTAATCTTGACAGATCTTTTAATTTGCAAACATTATTGCCAAACAGGACCAGCTTATTGCAAGTGTAAGTATTCCACCCACAGGTGGTATCAAAAGCGTAGTATTGAAAGCTCATTTTAAAGTAACAGGTATTATTGTTTGTATCTAGTGTCAATCCGACCTTGTACCAAATCCACTGCTTTTTTCATTTATAACTGGTCTAAATGTTACTGGAATTAGCAGACAGAACGACCTTACCTTTAAGGAACATACAGCCAACCCATTCAGTGCACAATTCCATAAATTAAAAGGTTGCTATTTGGCACAAGTACTATTATTCTTATTTTTTAAACCTACAACCTATAGGCCTTTAAGTAAAGTGTTAGTAGGTTACCTCTTATCTAGGCAAGCGTGCTTCAACATCGACCAGATCATCGCTTACCATCAGGTGAGATAGTGGTCAAACGCAAGCATATCAATATAATACACCATTAATTATGTAATTGGTTTGTAAATAATTAGATTATTAAGCAAAAATATATTTAAAAAAATAAGTTAAGGTAAGAACATATATTTATACCATTCCCCCTCTAAAAAGCTTATTTTATTCACTGAAAACAGTGAATAAAAAGCACTTTTAATCACTGTTTTGGTGTTTGAATTTAGAACACACCAATATATATTTGACCTCCATCTCAATGCAATACAACCTACTTGCGCATAAAATACTCGATACAAACTTCTTGTGCAAAGAATATTCGAATTTCAAACTCCTTCGTCGATTTAATTTTGGGTTTGTTTATATTTAGGATTTTGATAATGATTTTATTTTGGTCTAGGATGTTTAGTGAATACTTATTTGGATTGTAATTCTAATATTAATTGCATTGGTGTTTAATTAATTATAACTATGTAACTTAACGGAGGTGGTCACTGGCCCCTGAAACACAGGTGCTGTTTAGGTAACTCAAACTTAAAGGCTCAGCTTCAATTTACAAAAAATGTGAAGCCCTAAGGTTTCTCATTTTCTGTAAATTTTGAAGGTAATAAACCATTTATTTATTTATTATTATTCCTTGTGCTTTTGGCTTAAATCCTTCTTTTTCTCGAAGTCGTGGTATAAAATATAGTATGCAACTCTTGAATAAAACGGATTTATATCGAGGGCCATGAATCACTCGCGTCGTTCAGGATTCTAACACTTGAATTACTCGCTATGCTCGTGATTCAATCATCATGAATCACTCCCTACGGTCGTGATTCAGTTGTTAGAATCCTTCAGTTGTTCGTGATTCATCTATGGCCCTCGCTTTAAAACCGTCCTTTATTCTCTAGTTGCATAATATACTATTATATTAATATTAAACAATAAATTGAATATAAAAAAAAAAACCAAACTATATACAAAGGGCAGTGGGAAAAGAGCTCATTGTTTAAAAAAAAAGGTAAGGTAAACAAAATGGCACATTAGAAACCTCGGAAATTGACAGTCGTTGTGTCTCGAAGTTTTACGCTACAATTAACATAAGATTACGTAAATTAAGACTGAGCTGTCGTCAACGTTTCCTGAGAATGCTTGTTACATGATTAATTACAGTATTTTACTTGTTAACCCATTTCAAAGCGAGTTTCTTACTTTCAATTTAAGTGAAAATAATTAGGTAGTCGGCAATTCAGAAAATATTACTGATTCTGTGTTTTATATGTACGACTGAGGTACCTACCTATTTAAATTCGTACAATTATAAGTAAGTAAGGATTAGTTTCTATGACTTTTTAGGGCACGAGTTTGGTCAAAACTAGCGCATAAACATTGCAGTTTTCCAGACTAGAATAAGAGAAACTGCAATGTTTAAAATAATACACTAACGAGTAACAATAAATAAATTATCGCCTTATAAGGCAACCATATCAATTTACCACATTAAATTTAAAATGTCGAGAAAAAAAAACTGTCTGTTTATTTTCCCGTGCGGCGCCTAGCTGGTTTGTCAAGCTGTGTACTAAGTGTATTGAAGGTACCTACAGACATCGTACATGTACGGAACAAGGAAAATGGGAACAAGGCTAACATAAAATGAACACCGAGTATCAAATGTGAAATAAAACATGAATAACGTCAAGGTACCAGATAAACAAAAGACGTCCAAGTATTTGTTCCATTTTTTTATCTTTTTAATTACAGAATCATAAAACACCTCTTAACAATTTGAATATCGGTTCATAATAATACATGCAAAATAAAATAACTAGCTCTCATTGAAATTCAATGTCATTCAACTTGACACTGAAATATTGTAAAACCAATATAATTCTAAAATCTCACACGGTCAAAAAATTAATTAAAAAAATGTATATGAACTTGACGTTTCGCGTGTATGGCATTATTAAGTATTATATAACTCAATTAAAACACTTTGTTCAAAATAGAATGATGGATCGCGTGTTGGCCAAACATTAGAACAGTGTGTTCGGTACCAACCTTGACGGGGTCGGCGAAATGGCCCACGGGAGAGTCGCTGACGCAAAGAATCAAGGTCAACTGTATACCATTAAAGTAGGTGGTCCCATCGCTCAACTATTGTCTTTGTAAGGGTGCGAATAGACTTTATGGGTGTATCAATTTGTTTAATGGGAGTGGATTTGGAAACGGTCTGAAATAGTCTCTAGGCCGTCGTTTAACGAAGGGTGTGGCGTATTTCAGTCTGATGTTTGACTGTAGTTTATGTGACCCAGATTAAAATCCCATTTAGGACTAACGGAGTGTTCTGTTCATTTGCTGACTAATATTTACTTTTTAGGTTTTATTTTTAACTGTACACCGTCGGAAGAGTTTTACTCACGTTCATCCTTAATCATCAACAAATCCAGAAAAAAAAAGAAATCCTAAGACATTTACGAATCAATAATAAACATACAGTTTTATATTCTAGCTGCACCGGTCTTTACAACTTTGATGAACACTTAATTTTTTTAGTATAATTTAATTAACTTGTACCTAAAAATAGATTACACGCGCTGAAAGCTCACTATTGCTAATAATTCATTTCCTCCATGACCTTTGGGCTTGGCATTTAGTAACATCTAATCGATATTGCTGGCACAAGCAACCATTTATTATTTGTAGGTGTTGAATATAGCAAAAGTATTTCAATTATGTATAGTAGCAACCTTTGAAGGTGATGAGAATCAGGTATTTGTAATGTTTTCTGCATACCGCAATGATTACAAATGATTGGTACCTACTTTTCTGAAGAATATAGCAATATTTACATAATATTAAAACTCCCGCAGACAGGCGGGTAATTAATTTATTAAAAGTTTATTTCAACAAAAAATTAAGTTTATCTTTGCATCGTTGTTGCATAGGGTGAATATCATTTATAGTACCTAGCTGATAACAATATAATTTTTACTGACTTGGATAGGATATTTTTTCCTTTTAATCCTTAAGTCAATCGATTTTTGGAAATACCTATGTGTAAACAAAATGGTCGGACAGATTTAGTAAAATTGTAAAAAAAAAATAGATTTTTCGCATTTTATGTAATTAAAATAAAAGAGTATCTAACCACCACTCCCCATTAAATTGACCCCATGGAAATATAATAATAAATAATAATAAAATAACCTGACCCTGTTCCCGATACAGGTGGGTCTCAATTTCTTATATTTTTAATGTATTTTATAAAAATATTTAAAAATGTAGATCATATGAAAAGTAATTAATAAAGGATATAATAAAATAATTTTAGGTAATTGATCACGTAACCTCCCAAACCCTTAGCCCAATTTGTTTTGTCGCCATATTCTGCAATAGTCTGCAATGCACCAGCCGGGGATTGTCCTTGCGTGCTCTTGCGCAGTGATTAGTGAATTTAAGGGATAATCGCCGGCTGGTATCACATTTCATCCTGCATGTCTAAAAAGGCCTCTGCGAGTTGGTTCCGGCCCCTAGTACGCTTTTCAAAGGTCCGGGACCGTAGGATCCCGAGAATCTCAAAGATATATCAAAAATAAAATAATAAAAGGCACGAGACCGGCTTGACAATAAAAAAATCCAAAGACATTATCCATCCCAGCAAACGTAGTACATGGAAACTGCAATAAAATTGTATGACGTAGCCTAGCACAATATACAGAACAAAAGCGTTTAAAAATATACGTTATCACAATCTGTAGGCAATCATTATAGCTCCTTAAATTTACTATTTTATAGATCTTAGAAATCAATATTCTTGTAAGATTTAATTCTGTAATGACGTCAAAAATTTATCTTTATTTCGTATCAACTGTTGCAGTAAAGTTTATTTATTAGTACTTTAATTAGTAGGTGTGTTCGTGGGAAAATGTAGTTGTATCGAATTAAACGTAAATCATTCGAAAATGTGAGATAATCCTCCTAAGTTTATCGAGGAACACAAACGAATAGCTTCGCGTAGGCAAGTGCGCCCAACAGGCGTGTTCAATTCGATTAAAACAAGAAAATAGTTGTATGAAATATTGAAAAAACAAGTATTTTGTACCTTTGTAAATTGTAGATGCTCACATAATTTACTCCTATATTTATTATACCAGTGTATCCAACAGTAACCCTTATAAAATCTTGACTTAACGCGTAATGGAATAACTTAAAGATGATTAATTGGCAGTCGAAAATAAATAACCATGGGAACTTAAGATGTGGCTAACTGGCGACATAACTTAAGTAAAACTATGTATAGAAATTAGAGATGGCCGACCAGCTAAACGACTGATTGCCACCCAGATGGTCGAATTGTCTGTCAACTAGTCACCGGCTATGAATTTTGCTGGATAGTCAGTTTTCCGAGTAGTCAGTCCATCTCTATTATTCATTTTGGTTTAACAGTTTGATAGTATGCTTTTGAAAGCTGTTAAAAAACAAAATGAACCTTGTATAAGCTCCGATTACCACTTTTGTTTGCTGTTTTTCTGAAGCTCACAAAGTTCTGATTAGTCTTAATCTTCTGCCAAGTAATCGCCGACTAGTTGCCGACTATAAAATTAATGTGGTCAGACAGGCGGCTTGCCCGACTCTAACAGAAATACAGGTATGAAGCCAGCTTCACATATAACAAGTTTGTAACCCTTACGAAAGCCTAGCCCTTGCCTAAGACCATTATATTGCCACATTTCACTCAATAGTTGCGCAAAGAAATTAATTGCAAACACATTCCACACTTTTCTTCGCATATATCGAGATAGGCTTAAGATATCTCGAAGTTATTGATAGCATACTTATCATTGTTTGACGTTCTGTATAAATCATACTACTGTATGAATACATTCCAATAATATCAACATTAGCGTTGCGAAAGGAGTTTGGCACCGAGATAGATTATAGTCTGGAATAGCACATAGGATACTTTTTATCCCAGGAATATGTTCCCTTGGGATAATTTTCGACATTCTCGCTAGTAAAGCCGCTGGTAGAAGCTACTCCAAAATATATCAATAAGCCAAGCACTATTGAAGTGTCTCGTGATCAATCCCTTAAATTTTGGTATTTCGACCATCGCCCTCACTGATATCATGACACATTATCTAGAGCCTCAGCAAGGTTTGCAGAAAGTTTTTACAAAAAAGTTCGTAGCACGTTGTAGCAATATTTTCGTAGGTTCACGGCTACGGCTACGGCTACGAGAAGTGTCTTCGTAGCTTCTTTTCGATGTTATAAAGAAACTATTCAAATAGATTTTGTATAAAAACTATAAGTCTTATGCGGGAGTTTTTGGTGTTAAAAAATAGATCTAATTACGTTCTTTCGAATAGGCACATTGTTAGTCAAATCAATCATTAAATCCTATCAAAAATATATTTTTAATGGTTTTGAATTTGGGATGATTTTTTTTATTCGGTACCTATTGATAGTAGAAAAATACTGCTTAGATAGATCGATAGAGAATTTTGTGCTGATTACGGAGGTATTAAAGTTTTAAAAACGGCCAAATGTAAAATAGTTTTATTCTAGTTACAGGACGGCAAAATAGGCGGTCTTACCGCACAGGACAATCTCCTACGGATAATACTTTAAGATGAACTGATGGAAAGGAGATGATTTTGAGCAATTGTGAGTAAATTTATCAAAATATATGGGCCCTATACATCTAAAAATGGTTATAATACCCAAGAATCAAATGGCTAATACAACAACATAACATAAATATTGGGCAACATAACATAATTTTGGGCGCACGGTTGGCGCAGTGGTTGAGCGATTGACTGCTGTGCTGCGTGTGGCGGGTTCGATTCCCGCACGGAACAAATATTTGTATGACCTACAGATAGTTGTGCCGGCTCTGGGTGTTGTGTATGTGAGTTTATATGTTTGTTAACGCACCCACGATACAGGAAGAAATTCCTAGTGTGGAGCACGTTTCTTTTTTTAATATTTTTTTAAATAATAGAAATATATTTAATTTTTCTTCTACAAAGGTGTCTTTCAACTTATAACTACAACTTAAAGTAATAAATTTATTTGATAAATCATTTGTAAGCGACTGGAATCTGCACTAGGAAATCCTGTCACAAAGATTACCAGGCCACAAAACTGCGATTAAAATTACTAATGATAATACTTTTGTTTAAGAACAAGAAAACCTAAAATTCTTTAAAAATTTAATTGTGATCAGGTGAAGTCTTAATGATATAAAATAATAATTAAGTTACTAGAAAACAGATCCATTTCGCGTTAAGTAATAAACAATTGAACACCGGAGCCTTGATAGTGACATTATTGACAGCATAAAAAGGAAAAAGTTAAGAGATTAGGTATTAGACAGCTTGGGACATCACTGGTTCTTATTTTAAATTACAAGATTTAAAAAATATTTATATTAAATGATATAAATATTCATAGCCCTAACAGGAAGACGTAGCTACTATAAAAATTGCAGTAAAGTGTAAATATAATGAAGGCACAGCCTTAAGTGGCAGTGATAAGAGATGTATCCTCGCACGGTGTATTGTTTCGTCCTCTTTTATCTTCATCACTCAGACGCATTGACAAGGTCACGGTACGGCGGCGGTCCTGTTCTTATAACAAATAACACTGGCAAGGTTGAATGAGAAAAATAAAACATTTTTAACCCATTTTAAATTCCGAACTGACGGCATAGCGTATACTTTCTTTTATTTTTTATTGATAGGCTAGCGTTTGACCAATATCTCATGGTAAGCGAATATGTGGTCGACAATGGAGCTTGCTTGCCTGCAGTTCCCGTCACGAGAATCTATAAATTTTGTAAATAAAGAATTCTCATAAGTAACGTAGCGATAATTCAATCAACAACAAATAATCCCAAATTCAATCAACTCAAAGTAACATACGTGTTATACGAAACTAACGAGCAATTTCACTTGATCAGGCTATATTTAAGCGATATATTATATTGTTTAATGTTTTTTAGTAGACGCGTTCCAATACCACAAAACATTAGACGACAGCGTTACTTTGAGTTGGTTGAATTCGGGATTATTTGTTGTTGATTGAATTGTCACTACGTAACGTATTAGATTTATTAATTTACAAATTTATAGCTAACATTAATATTATAAGCGGGATATTTACCATGTTTACTGTTTGTTTCGAGTTTCCGATCCCGCTTATAATGTTAATGTTAGTGACCATGACAGTTTAAAATTTATATCTTCTTGTGACAGGGACTATTGAAGTAACCTTTTCACTCTTAACTTTAAAAAACCTAGGTACTCTACTTATCTCAATTAGGTAAATAGCTAAAGGTAGCATCATTGTTATTTTATCATTTTGATTGCAAATTTCAAAAATTGTTGTGCAACTTTATTTCAGATTAGAATAATATTAAAACCAAATAAATAAATTCTTATCTTATTCGTATCATTCAAAATGACACCTATAAAATTAAAATATGCAGAAATACTTCGTATTGGATTTTGTATCACACAGTCACAACAAATTACCAGAAATAAAACATCTCAGGAAACTTTCCTTTTTTTTACAGTGTGAATAACATAAAGGACGTCATAATTCTATCTCAGAACATTTCGACACGTAACCTTAAAACGTGCACTAATAATAAATAAAAAATATGGCAGTTAGTTCATTCAATAATCCATTTTGTTCTTCACAAGGTCATACATAACTGAGCGTGACCAGATTTTTCATGACACCTGTACCAATGAGAACTAGTTCCTAGTTCATAGTGACTCATTCATAGTCGATTATAATTATGGTGTCTTTGCTGGATCTCGTATTATTCAACTGCTCTTATTAATATGTCCGCTCACAATGTGTCATGTACAAAAGGCACCTATTTACTGTATTTAAAGACATATAACAGTTAAAGAAATACCAACACTTTTTGAGAACATAACTAAAACTGATAAAAACCCAAATTTACAAGAGTCACATGTTTACAGAATGTTCAGATGGATGTGCGGAGTGACGAGAATGGATAAAGTGAGAAATGAGTAAATTAGAGGAAGTTTCAAAGTTGAAAGGAAACCGTTTGTCCTGGTATGGTCATCTGATGAGGAGGGATGAAACGCATGTTACTAAAAGAGTTATGAATATAAATATGGATGGATGGAGAGGGAGGGGACGGCCAAAGAAAAGATGGATGGACTGTGTGAGGAGTGATATGAAAGAAAAAGGAATCCGTGATAGCTTGACGGGGGACAGGACGGTATGGAAGAAGTAAACGTGTTGCGCCGACCCCAAGTAACATGGGACAAGGGCAGGAAGATGATGAATGATGACATGGAATATCTTATTAAAATAGTCCCACCTAGCACTTCTACGACAACCCACTGACATAAGACCACTTAACGAAATAAAACTGTGAAATGAAACTGTTGTGTCCTTTTTAACCCAAAGGTTGACTGGTAGAGAATGCCTTGCTGCATTAAGTCCCTCATGTATCACCATTGTACATTAAGTATAAATAAATAAATAATAAAACCCTTCTATCTTTGTAAACTACTAATGATAACCAAAAAATAACATAAAATGCTTAGAGCTCATTTTAATGAGTGAGTTTTCATGCACGACGGCAACTGCCTTCATGCAACTCAATCACTCAAGTAAACATCTGTGTTACTGAAAATAGAATCAAAACCACTGTAGCAGTATGTTTTGTATATCGTCCGTAATGACGTATTGTAATTTAAAGTTATTATAGATTTTGAAGAACGTGGGCAACTCGTATAAATATTTCGAGAAAGAAAAAATATTGCTTTAAATTCAACATTAATCATTATTATTAGAAGATCCTAGTACAAAAAAAAACGAACTCTTTTTCTATAGCGGCTGATTAAAAACACAGCAGCCGTTTATTCGTGTTTAGCCTCACAAATACACTGGCAGGACCAGTTTTACCATCTTCGATAAGTAATGTCTAGAAGACGAAATTGTAAGGAGGACATTTTTTGCATTAATTAAACGAATCGAGTATACGGTATTTGAATACTCGATTTTCAAATAAAGAACGCTGTAGGATCAGCTCACACCGAGAGGTGACGCTGCGCTCACTTTTTAAGATAGCAGAACTTTGTTAACTTCAAAAAAGGTACACATTTAATTGAGGATTTCGAAGACACCACGCGCAATTTTAAATTTAAATTTGGAATTTATTCGAATTCTTCATTGCATAGACTAAATCAGTTTTTTGTCTGAAATAAAAATTGTGGAATATATTCGAATAGTTGAGAATAGGGTGCCTCCAGGTATCCGAAAACTCGAATAATTAAATTAAGTGAATATTGCATGTCCTAGTAACGTCGCGTATCGGTATAAGCTGACCCTTAAGAAAATTCGGTACGGCAGGTTTAATACCAAATGTGTTTTCTAATTAGAATCGACTGCAAGTACTGTCGATAATTGGCTGTTGGCAAATAGTGCCAGTTTTACTTCAAAATGGCGTCAAAAGAAAGGCATGTTAGTTTAACGATGCGCTCATAATAAGAAAAATATATTTTTAGTTGTTTTCAAGACTGCTATCAGGTCGATTTGACTCGATGAAAAAACCCTAAGTATTTAAAAATTGAAAAAATGTAAAATATTATCCAATTCAAAATATAGTAGGTACTAGTTATTAAAACGATTGAACCTGGCTGTACATACGTATCTTACATTTTTATGTAGATATATCTTATTTTTCGGCTACCCATTGCTTTAGGCCAGGCACTTAGTTAAAAGCATAACCTAATGATTCATTACAAACCTTTAATAAATTATCTACATCAATCAAATCAATACCTTCAAAGTCATAAAAACAAAAGCGATTAAATGACTGTAGGTATTGCCTCTTCAAAATAGAACTTAATTGATTTAGGTACTTATAATACCTAACAACGTGTTTCCCTTACAGGAAAAGCATATAACTTTAATAAACTCGGAGACTAAATGCACTTACTAACCAAGCAAACTATAAAATCGACCAACATCACATGGTTTTCTTTAGCAAATTGATAAACACAATGGTAAACAAAACGTGTAAAACTGTACTGATAGATCACGTAAGCCACAAGAGAGATGACAAAGTCTTTACCGCAAAAGATCGCCATTGAATTCTCGATCGTCAAAAAGTTATTTGGTTTACAGACAAAATAAAATTAGGTAGGTAGAGTTCTCGCTTAACTTCTTAGCCGCCTTGAAGTTGGCTACAACTGCGCAGTCGTAAATCTCATACATAAAAGCACCGATCCGTACCTTGCGCATCGGAAAACCAACTTCAGAGCGGCCCAGACGTTTGGCGAGAACTCTACGTCACTACATAATCATATTTTCACCACTGAACTAATATTTGTTTCAGCTGTAAATATCGGTTAGACCCGTTAATCGTGGCAGATTTTGATAAGGTATACGTAATAAGTTTTTAAGCTTAGAGTGTTTCTCAGCTCACTTACACAATGGTTTAAAAAAAATTGTTTCGTGTTACTAAAATTCCTACCAACCTACCAGTCTCAGTCAGCCAGGAGGTTGAGACCAGGATAGCATAGCACATAACCCTTGCCTTGCATTCGAGTAAAAAGAGAACAGGCCAATTTTCAATAGTGGGTGAAAGAAGGCTACTTTGGATGATGACGATACGAAATATCTTGTTCGACTGTACTTCGTTATTTTGGTACCTATAATTAATATTCTTTTGTAAATGTCTGACTCACCGACTTCAATGGGGATGACATCTGTTGTCAGCTGGACGACAACTGACACTTCATACGTGTCGGCCTCCAGTTTTTCTGCGATTTGCGACTAAAAAAACACGTCAAAATCGCAGACGTGTCATCGCATGTCCTCACAACACAAGGCTTGTTCACTTGATGCTCACTTTTAACACAGAACTGAAACAAGTTGATCAAGTGATCTGATCAGAAGTCACTATGATGTTTTTTTTCCTTGATCCGTCACTGTAACATTGGTAGTTTCCTCTTCCGGTGCCCGATCAATTGTTTAGTTGCTACGTTCGTTGTCGTTCAGATAGGTATCGACTTTTTATCGATAATCTAGAAGAAAAGAAATAAAAATTATACGAGATTTTTTGTACATATCTTAATTGTTTCAGCGGCAAGTTTGTACTCCGTTCAAATAGTTAAGCATTCTTGATATCCTAATATAATAAAAAGAGAACTTTGAAAGTTTGTTCAGATGTATAGGGTAATCTCTGGCACCACTACACCTATTTGGAAAAATATTTTACCATTTTAAAGGTACATTATTGCAGTTGGTTAAAGACTATTATTTATATGACCCAAGCAAAGCCGGAGCGGGTCGCAAGTATTAAACAAAACGGTAACACGACAGTTTTTTTAATTTGATTTGTGAATTACAAGCTTGACCAAGGTCATTCCACCGCAGTTATTGATATAATCGTAGTTACGTAGCCTTTCATTAGCAATAGTATTTTTATGTGCATGCTATTACTGGAAAATAAGTTCCAATTTGTTTTAATTGTTATAATAGTTTAGGATAATTTTGACCTTTTCATCGCTCGGGATTTTAATCGCTGCAGTTTTACTAACCAGATCAAATTTTAGAAGAATGACTTAATGCGTAATATCATTAATGCAATTTTAGATATACTTACTTTATCCTGGTGATCAACTTTTTATGTATGTAAGTACCTACACATTATTTACCAACACGTGTATTTAATCGACAATTTATTGAGACGCATCTTTACTTACTAATAATTTTGAATTGCAAATGAGTATTTATACTCGTAAGTATTATTTATGAGTATTACATTGTAAGTTTGTTTTGAAGAGGATTCTGCTGGAAATCATCAACTAACATTAAGGATTTTTCAGTTTTTTGACATTTTAAATTTATTATATGCCATGATGAAAATTGTCTCTCGCTACGAAGAAACATCAATAAAAATTCTTGTAACGTCTGTATCAACCAAATAAGGTAAATCTTTTACGATGTTTACATCAAACTTTTATCTTAACATCATCACATTATTTTTGAAATAGTATCTGATAGGCAGCAACGTCTCATGTTAGTGCACTATACTGGTACAATAAAATAATTCCACAGAACATAACAGATTTTATATCATCAGAAGATGTTATGCAATGCACTAAAAAACTAAAAATACAATAGCAGAGTTTTTGAAAAATCATTAGACTACATCATGAAATTATTATGCAGGGAGATATGAACATTGAACAATCATATTTTCAGGTGAAACATGTACAAGTTGTATTGCATATAGAATAGAATAGAAAAAGTGGATAGTTAATATCAAACCAATACTAGCTCCAATTATTTTTCAAAGAAAACTGGGTAATTCATTTCAGCTAGTAACCCTATCACAAACTTTCACTTCAGGCTCTATTTCAGGAGCCTTCAAAATATAAAAAATAAAATGCATATCAATTTCAACACTTACTACATAAACAATACTGGTTGACATAGCGAGACGAGCTAACAAATCAACGTTCAAATGTACACAAGCGCACGACTCCACTTATCTGAATTCTGAAAATACGTCAGTCCGCGTGGTTTTTGTCACATGCTATTTACATAATTATATCTTAGAAGTCAGGCTATATGAATGTACTTTATGTAGAGGGTTAAGTTACTGTAATCGGAGGAACAAAAAGATTGTAAAAATAAATACAGTCGAGACTTGAAATTAAAGCGCTGCCTACAGAGAAACAATAGAAATTTTCAAACGAATGAAAAATCTTGAAAAGTGACTTTTGAAGATCAATCTGTAAAAATGAATGTATTACAGATTTTGAAGGAAAATTTTGATTTTGAATATTGTTTTTGATGACTCTTATAAGTAACAAGTAGGCATAGATTTTAAATTTGTATAATTAACTTATTTGTGACACTGCCATTATATGGACGAAGTTTAATTATCTGTATTCACAGTTAACGCCTCACATTGTCTCTCCACATAGTAATTAAGTAATAGCCTTTGAAATATAGACCTTATTAGGGTATCGGTATTGTTAATTGATACCTTATGAACAAAACAAGTTTTTTGCTCGTAAAGTATTCATGGAAATATCAACAACTTATGCTATTGAGCTGTATTTAAATAATTTGATGGTCAGTATTTTATGGAAGATCACAGCTGTGGTGTCACCTTATTTTAGATCATCATTTGACTATGCACTTATGTATATATTAATTAGGGTAAAACTCGTCATGTTAAAAATTGCACGCCAATTTGAACAAGGTGAATAGAATGAAAATTGAACTTGTCCTTGAGTAGGACAAGTTCAAATTTCCGTATATTCTTATGTAAATTAGTTCAACTGACAGAACCTCATTAATATTCATTTCAAAAACGTTAATTAATCGTTCATTTCTAATCAGCGCGCTTCACACTGCGTAAACGCATCACACGCACGTGATCGACAGAACCGCGCGCTGTCTTACCCTTGAAGCCTCCACCAAAAAACAACTTGACAAACGAAAATTATTCCACATTTTTATACACACTTAAAATAATACTAATTGCTGTAATAACGTCATAAAATAGCGAACATAAATCAGTCACACCGATAACTACCACAAATTTACTGAAAGAAAAATTACGCATTTTTAACATGACAAGGTAATTGAATAGTTATTTCCACTAATCTCCACTCATTTTGCGATTTTAACGCGTAACAAGCCTAACGTCTAGAATCACCATAACAATGATACTAAAACAATAAAATGCAGATAACAAACGGAGTTTTCCGGATAAATAAAACAAAAGTGTGAATACATTAGTTGCTTAGCTAATTGTTGGGAGCACTGCCACTGAAACAACTTTTGATCACTTAACTTACATCGAGATTTTGACGCGTCAATGTCAAGTGCATCCGCGGTACTGAATCATTTATCACTTTCGATTGTGTAGCCTGGAGATAAGTGCATCTCGTTCGAACAATGCTATGTAAGGAACACGCGATAAGGTAAAACGTACGATCGTTCGTCGCTTGTACCTGTTTAGCACCGGGCGCGTGCGACTGCCGCGATGTTCGACGCACGAATGCCGCCAAACGACTTGACCATTGTTTACTTCGATAATTACATTTTCATTTCGATCGAGTTTACGGGTCGAAGGCTCTAAGGCGGAAAATCTCGGAGCGATACGTCATTAGCTGCGTTTGTTGACGACGGCTTAATCAGACGAAAGTGTGTAAATGCAGTCTATGCCTTTAGGCGTTTATTTTTTATGTTCGCGACGTGAGTCGCTGACACAGGAACTGCTTATTATGTAGTTAACTTTTTGTAGGCATTTTACGGTTAAGTATGTGCCATGACTTTCATAGTTTTGTTTTTAAGAATCTGTGTAATAAGCATTTATTAAGCATTTTATTTTGAACGTTCACTATACATAAGGTTTTGAAAAAAATATAATTAAATTGCAGTGTTAATATGTAAGATTTTACTATGCTTGATGAAACGAGAAAAAATATTAAACATACTGGTCCAATTAATGCCCAAATAAATTATGTAAATTGAACATGATTAATGAATTCAAAAATTATTATCGAATATGATATAAAGAACATCACGTTTCAGGGTTAAAACAATTTGGAGGATAGGCAGCCTGCTCCTAAATTTTAATTCAATCTTAAATGTAAGGTTATTATTTATTTGTATTTATAAAAAAGTTAATTGTGAACATTAAAAAGGAAATTATTGATTTTAAAAATTTAAGTTTCTCAAACTTAATAAATATTATGTAAAACGATTTGCACAAAAATAATTATAATATTAATATAATACTTAATACTTACATAATACTTGTCAGTTTAAAAGCAGAGCATTTACCTTCTTTTCAAAATAATTTAATTAAGAGAAAAACGAAAAGTAAGTATTCATAGGTACACAGGTATGTAAGTGCCTGCCAAAACAAAGACACGTAATGAAATCAATTTCAAGAGTTCAGTGGGTATCACTTATTTCAAGATGCCTCACTACTGGTTCCTAATTAGAAAAAAAATACCTACCTGTTTATGAAAGACGTCACGCATAGATTATAATTTTAAGCAAGTTTCATGACTTGCATGTAATGAAAAACAGGGGTTTGATTGGGATGAGGCTTTTAGGAGATTCCACAAAAAGCAGGCGTATTTTTCCATCACCGGGAAAATTCATGCAAAGCCGTCGGTGAGATCAGCTAGAACAGCTTACTTACTAAAACTTTAATTACAAATCCCGTTTTCTGAATAGATAACTTCAAGTTAAGACATTTTTAAATACTACTCAAATGCTGAAATAGTTTCACAATATAAGTTTTTAAACTGTCATGGTCACTAACACTAACATTAACATTATAATCGGGATATTTACCATGTTTACTGTTTGTTTTGAGTTTCCGATGGTAAATATCCCGATTATAATGTTAATGTTAGAGTTTCACAAGTTCTCAACTTCAAATACTCAATTTTCCCTTTCTTTTTAAATTTTACGACACGGTTGGCGTAGTGGTTGAGCGATCGGCTGCTGCGCTGCGTGTCGCGGGTTCGATTCCCGCACGGATCAAATATTTGTATGGCCTACAAATAGTTGTTCTGGATCTGGGTGTCTTGTTTTGGAGTTTAAATGTTTAAACGATACAGGAAGAAATTCCTAGTGTGGGGCAAAGTTTAAATAAAACATTGAAAACAAAAATAAATAATATTTAAAAAAAAACTCTAGTTTCCGAAAATACATAGGATACAAAGTTAAAAGTAAAATTAAATAACAACCCTGAAATTGCCATTTAAAAAGTGTTCCTCCAAAAACAGAGCTGGATCATGCGAAGTCGTGACGAACGAATTGCAGACGGCATTGCTAACCTGTAATTTTATCATTATGCTTAATTTTACTCCGAACTTAAACAGGTGCTTTTCAACTCTAATTAATTTAAACCACTATTTCAATAATAATTATTTTAAAAGTGAAACCAGTTCTTTGAGAGTTCCTTTTGATAGCAGGTGAACCCAATGTCTCATTAAGTTTTCGTAACTAAAGCATATTTGAACAGTAATGAACAATAACTGAACTTATATAGCTAACTGTGCGATTACAAGATCTTTATGATCGTCTTCTTCTTTTTTTTTTCTTGTAAGGTTTGGCCCCTTCTGGTGTCAGAGTTAATTCATCATCAACATTATCTCAGCCGAAAGACGTCCACTCACACATAGGCCTCCCCTAAGCGTCGCCACACTGATCGGTCCAGTGCGTTTCGCATCCACCGGACTCCCGTAGCCTTTACCAGGTCGTCGCTAGAGGAAGGTCTCCCAACGCTGCGTCTGCCGGTACGCTACGGTCGCCACTCTAGAACTTTTCGATCTCAACGACCATCCGTTCTGCGAGCATCCTGCCCACTGACACTTATGTTTGGCAATTCTTCGGGCCATATCGGTTACCTTGGTTCTCTTGCGGATGTCTTCATATCTGATTTGATCATGCGAGGAAAGGCCGAGCATAGATCTCTTTATTGGGCGACTTTAAGCCTTCTGATGAGGCCCATTGTGAGCGACCACGTCTCTGTCCCGTAAGTAATCGCTGGCAACATACACTGGTCATAGACCTTCGTCTTGAGACACCGTGGTAAGTTGCACGAGAAGATACCGCGCAACTTCCAACGAGCCCAGCCGAGTAGGATTCGACGGTTGACCTCTTTCTCGAAGTTGGACCTACCTAACTGGACCGTTTGTCCCAGGTAGACATAATCGTCTACAACTTCGAATGTAGAGTCTCCGACTTTGATAGGAGTGGGTGCAACATGGGCATTCAATATCACCTTGGTTTTGTCCATGTTCATTATAATACCCACTCTTTCGGAAGCTCTACTGAGTTAATTAAGCCGTCTATTCGATCATGATAATTCTGTAATATGGTCTTTTTGACAGTAATGAGGAAATGTAGAGCCGACTGAATGAGTCACACTCGTTTAAGTAATTTTGTCGTCTCATTTTATTGATGTTATCTTGACGCAACTAAAAGCCGAAGCTTAAAATTACTTAAAAATTACGCAATTTGTACAAAATCTTGTCACTGAAATGAAATATAACGACCACAATTTAATTTGGCTGTTTCAACGCTATCAAAGGAAGGTAAAAACGAAATAAAAAAAAATATAAAAAACAGGCTATTTTTGTATACTAGCTAATTCATGCAGAAAAATAATAATTACGAATATAGTACCTGAGAAACTGGATATCAAGGTGTTAGAAACCTGCTTGAGAACCACAGGTAAAAGTTATTAATTGCTAATTTATACATCATCCTCTAGAACACCAAGAAAACATAATTTACGCGTCTAATTTGCCGACTGTTATAAGTTATTCCAATGTTAGATTCTTGTAAGCTTAAAAATTATTATGAAATAATGCTATATAAGAAAATATGTACAGTCGACTATTGGCACTGACTGCTGGTCTATTCTATAAAAATGCCCTCCTGATTAGAATGTCTAAGTAACTAAATGTCCATCAGCGTGAAACATCTAATGAGCAGTGGGTCTAATAAGCAAAATGTCCATGTAGCAAAACGTCCAACTATCAGATGGTCTGTATATGTGGTATAGCAGAACATCTATATAGTAAGAAGTAATTTTACTTCACCTTATTTTTCATGGTGAGAGGTTTAGAGTACGCTTAGTGTGGGTTTTTACTCACGCTCATTCGCGTTAACGTAAACATTAATTTGCATTGTAACTGGATAAGCACCGTCTGGTGCCAGTAAGGAGACACCTCTTTTTTTTGTATACAAATTTGACATAAGAAATCGTTTACGCTATCACGATCGAGTGCGTTAAAAAAGTCCGAATTAGCACACTGCATTCCTGTTATCAGGTGGTTTCATCATACATAATAATATGTATTTAAACAAAAAAATAAATGAACAATATAGGTCAATATGGCCACGACGGGGGAGGCCTTTGTCCTGCAGTGAACGTCTTTCGGGTGAAATGATTATGATGATGATGATGAAACAAAAAATATTTAATTGTGTCGTGTGTCTTACAATACAACTTTTAATTCAATTCAATTCATTTTATTTATTTCAAGTAACACAGACTCATAACATAATAACAATAATAGCAGCACACGCAGTCACATTATTTAAACTCAAATAAAATACAAAACAATTAAAATTTGATACATTAAAAATAAATTAAATTATATAAAATATTGTCATTTAAATTAAAATTACACAAAACAAATAGATCACAATAAAATAAAATATAATAATTATAATTTCCTGACCGGCATTGGAACCGCAACATGCTTGCCAAAGCCATGCCGGACATAAAGGCAATTAATGTTAATCAAATTGATTTGAATCTTCAATAAACGCTTCTCTGTATTTGGGACCGAGTAGTGGCTAGTCAACTAGCCCAAAGGCCGATTAGGCCTAATTTGTAAGAGCACGTTACAAAACACATGCACTTATATAAAATTCAGTGGAATATGAATGTTAGGTACATCTATATTCTACTATTATGTTGTAAATGTATAAATAATGTCCTTACTTTGTATTAAAGCATCTCAGTATACACCTAATAGAAGATTATGCTCATATCATCACACATTACTTATTCTGGAATGCTACCTTGTATAATACTAAATAAAAAAATCTTACCAGTGTTTATTTAAGTGACATGCTTTTAAGGAGATTCATTTTTAAATAAAAATCTATTCAAATAATTTTATAGATATTTGTTAATTTATTTTTAACTTCAGGTCTATAAATGCAGTGTAAATAATTTATAAAGTCCGCAAACTTAACGGAAAATGGAGATGAAGCCAAACTTCGGACAAAATAAATTAAAATTAAAATGAGGCCAGTAACCGAAGTAGACATTGACCTTTTAGAACACGTGTCTCTGTGATAAAATGAAACCCTATATTTTTCTTCACCTGCTTTTTCTTGTAGAGGATTTTCTGCTTGGATCACGTTTTCTCATCATACGTGTACCTACATCTTACCGCATCGCTGCCTCCTATAATCGTTCTCATCCCGTCTGTAAACCGATACATTGATGCCAAGATTTCATATAATTCGTCTGGTCATTAATATTTCCATTGAAGACGAAATATTTGTGAAAAAATTATCTAAAGACTAGTCAAAATATATAAAAATAACAAATGGTTTGTTAAAATCATGTGACGTTTCTGGGACAGATAAATATTCAGTTTATTGTAATATTACAAATTCTCATTTATTTAAAAATAAATATAATTTAAAACCGTTTTAAATCATGGCAGACTTAACAATAATTATCTCATTAAAGATAAGCTTCAATATTGACACAATGCACTTCAAGTATAATCAAGAACAGTCACAATACAATCGTAAAATCATTAGATGCATATGCAAACTGTCACATATTTACAGGATATAGGTGAATAACGATTATAATTTCATAATGCCATGTTATCGTGATGTGGATTAGATCTGCTTCAAGATAATATAGACGGAATCACGAACTGTATTATGAATATACATAGTTATGTGTAATGGTGCAATAATTTACTATCGGTTTTCCTTAATACGCTAATAATTGTAAGCGTCTAGGAAACGGCTAGCAATAACTTACCTGTTTTTAGATCTTTGTTAACGCAAATGAGTTGAGCATTGTATGTGAAGAAGAATGCATAGCAAAACATCCTGTATTAGACACAAATAACTCAGATAATGATCACTCTTTAACAGAACGAGAAAGCTTGGTACCTACAACGTTTCTAATACAGATTTAAACAAAAAAAAATACTTACCTGCGAACGCTTTTTAACCTACTTCGCAAAAAGAAGGAGGTTATCAATTCGATTACATTTTTTTATGTTTGTTACCTATAATATAGATCCAATCACATGTCTGTTTATTTTTTACACCATTTCATAACAAAACATCACACTGGTACGCTCTTAAGGGGTACGCAGGTTTGAACAGTTCACCCTGGTATACTCTCATTGCACCGGTTTCGTTTAAGTTTCATGTTATTGGGTTAATCTATTCTGGCTTCACTTTGGGCACTATACGCGAAGGTAGTGTACCACAACTAAAAAGTGAAAAATAAAAAACCTTTTTACAAAAATTACAACCGACTTCCAAACAAAAACACTACAAAGTAAAAAATAACATCAATTTCGGAAGTCGGTGTCAAAAAACGAAGAAACGAAAACAGAAACACTGACTTCCGAAATTGAAGTAATTTTTTACTTTGTAGTGTTTTTGTTTGGAAGTCGGTTGTAATTTTTGTAAAAAAGTTTTTTATATATTATATTAAATCATACATTAAATCATCCAGATCAAAGCAATCAATAACGTGCAAAACAGTTTAGGGAAAATATTAAAGTATGCATCTTGGGTTTTCCGCTGGCGCAAAGGTTAATGCAGAGTGTTTACGAATGTAGACTTCGTACCCACTTTGAAATGATTTTTAAAGTCCATAACAAAGTTCACCTTCAACTGAGGTCTAAAATTTACTTTATAGTCAAATAAACAATCCATCATGGATTTTCCACTCATCTTTTAATTCGCTTCGTAAACATGGACTTTGTATCTGTTAGTAGACTTTTTGTCTCAAACTCAAAAGTCTATGAATAACTGAGAACAAAGTTCAAAACGGTGTTTCCAAGCCACCAAATCATAGTAATGGTAATTGAGTGGGCAGAATCTATGATTAGTTTTTTTTTTTATGAACTGTTCGTAAGTAACATAAACCAAACCTTACTTATTTTTTGCTTTTGGAGAATTTATTTGAAAATAGTAGTCACAGACACACACTAGATACTCATGCAGCTACAAATATTTAAAATTTGTGACATTTTAAACTGTGATTACTGCTTGTTGTTTGTTTTATCGATCATTTATTTATTAAAACTTCATGCAACATTCAGGTACATAGGCGGACTTAATATCTGAGGCATTCTCTACCAGTCTACTAAGGTAGGTGGAGAGATAACATGGAAGGTTCATTACAAAATAGAAATAATTAATTAATTAAATTTTTGTAGGTTTGCCTTGCCCGGGCACCGCACTTGCATTTTCAGGGAAACTTTTAATAAAACCTCAATATTATATCAAAAAATCATAGCGCATGTAATTCGTATAATATTTAATCGACTTTGGATATTAAGATAGGTTAGTATAATATTGCGTAGTATTGCATAATTCATCCATAAAAGTAAAACACTCGGGCTTCCCCTATTAGATAGTGGTTTAGAGACTGACGTATCGTCAACATAAAGACTAAAAATAAGAAAATATAAACTGGTTATCATCATCATCATCATATCACTGTCCACTGTTGGACAAAAGCCTCCTCCAAGCGTCGCCACATTGACCGGTCCCGTGCGTCTCGTATCCAGCGGATCCCCGCAAGCTTCAACAGGTCATCAGTCCACCTAGTGGGAGGCCTTCCAACGCAAAGTCTTCTGGTTTGCGTTAACACGCCAGAACTGGTTATCAATAAGTGATAAACACACAACATTCACAAGATCGTGCTCATGCGCATATGTTTTTTATCACATTCGTCGGCGCCATTTTATTTTACATTACTCTCATTAAGACGACCGATCTAAACGCCAGCAGTAAATGTAATGCGAAATTACGGGCTCGCGTCTTTTCCTCATTGTAAAATTATTATTGTGACGCATTTTCTCACATCTGGTTTAAAAATAGAAGAGCGACCATAATTAGTTGTTCGCATAGATTCATTGTAGCGTGTGTAATCACTTCACGGCTTCAAAACGTGGAATGTAATCTACATGTTTTTATGCGAAATATTTTTGTTCACTTCAATATTCTCGTTATGTGTCCAAATGAAAAACTAAGAAAATCGAGTAAAAAGATACAATGGGCTATTTCTACCACAAAGGTCTAGTGCGGTTTATGAAAGAGGAAGGGATATCAAATGTCTTCGAATTTTTGAATCTAGGACATGCCGATTTCCTCATGATGTTTTCTTTCACCGTTTTTAGAACAGTGGTGATGAACTAATTTACGCAAAGTAATGTGCCTGTCTGGGTTCGAATCCACGGCCTACAACACGAAAGTCGGGACCGTTGCCCCTCGGCCACCACTGCTTTATAATCCCTACCATCCAGTTGTGAATAATTTATTACAACTCGACTTTTGTAAGGATTTATTTAGTTTATTAATAAAAAAAAATACAATTATCCATGCTAAAGCTGAAACTAAGAACACTGCAATGGAAAAAAACAGTCGCTATGCTTAAAAGCAAAAGCACTTAAGTACGAGTAGATGCTTAAGCCCAAATTAGTGTAGCATTCATCAAATAAGTAGGCAGCAATTAATAAACTAGATTACTCAAGCTTAAATACTCAATTATAGCAGGAATTTATTAATGGATCCATTCAGAAAAATAAATGGATAATGACAAACTTAAACCCTTGTATTAATAGCACCGACACAATACAGAGCAAAAGAAAATTAAACTTCAACTTAGTTAAATGTTCCATCTATTACCGCTAGATGACGCTAGTTACAACAGCTGAAGTTTAGCTAGTAACAATAATTATTTTACTTTTCATTTATCTCGTTATAGTTTTTAGGAAGTAAACTAACTTTCCAAACAATTTAAATACATACCTAGATATTAACAAAACAGTAAAAACAAGAAACAAAGATGACCTTTATAAAAATCCCGAAATAAACAATTTGTAATGTTAGGTACAATGGAATTTTATTCACATTATTTTTACTTACAGACATCTTCGCAGTCAACAAACAGAATTAAGTACCTGAAACAATAAATATATCTAATAAATTTACAAATCAAATTATCAACTTAAAATGAAATCATTTTATTAAATTAGCGTGCGCAAGATCAAATGAAGCGATCAGGAGTTTGACTGCTCACAAAATATTTGCTCAGTGAATTATTACCATTATAATTTTACCTGTCAAATCGTGCATCACGATTTGCTTGTGATCTTTGTTTGGCAGACCCTACCCCCATGTCTGGACGTCACAATTTGAGTTTAAAATATATTTTGGTTGTAATTTAGAACATTTTGTACATGATATAATAAAAAAAGCGTGTGAAGTCCTTCAAACCGAAGCAGTGAAATTTTACTTGGCGGCAGATATTTTAGAACTTAACCGGGCAATTTAAAGCAAAAGAGGTTTTCTTTTTCTCTTAAAAAAACGTTTAAATCGCAAAAAGAAACTATATAGATATAAATACTTCCAAAAATTCCACGTCAGTCTTATGTCTAGGTAAAAGCGGTGAATTCAACTAACAAGAAGCGCTGCCGTGGAAGACCTAGGCGAATAATCGTACGTTGAGACAGACTGCATCTTTACCTACCTGCTTCGCAAGGAAGAATTTGGAGGATTGGAGCAAAAAAAAAAACAAACAATCATGAGAACTGGAAAGAAAGCCTATCAGTCGAACAGTATAGGCAGATTTCAGTTCGACGTTTTCAATCGGGACTCTCAAACAATTTTCTAAGCTCTACCGTAGACAAGGCTACGTCATTAACCTGACCAAACAACTTTGTTCAATATTTGCAAGCACAAATATAAATGGCATACTTATTAAGAATACTATAAACAGTAAATAATTCTATTTTAGAGATTCGTGTCATCCCATTTAACACTCAGAGCCGTTGATCTATTCTATAAACGGCTTTAAGGATTATATTAAATTTTACATTTAAATAATTTTATTGTTAAAAAAATAACGACAATATGTTTTGGTTTCTTTCAGGATCTGTCTTAAATATTACATTATTATTTAATATGTATACTTTTTATTATTCTGCTTTATACTCAACAGTATTGTTGAGCAGCTAAAACTGGAGTTTTGGTTTCATAAAGTTTGCTTTGCACTTTTACCTCTTCTTGATTGATGAAGGTAGACAAAATTTTCAGTTTTCAATAAGAAACTGATAGTAAGTAAGAACGTATTTCTGCTTTGTTGAGAGTAATCGATGGTTCACAATCACAATTAAAAATCATGGATGAAAAATATTTATCAAAACTATAATGCCACAAACAGCGGATTTATTTACTTTAAGAACTCAAAATTGGAAATAACATAAATGCGAAATGAAAGGCTTGTAGAGTAACGTCATTCTGAAACTGGAAAGAGCAATGCCTTTAGCAAGGGTATTTATTAATTTCACATTACCGGAATGGCTATGAAATTTGCGATTTTGTTATTGCTTCAAACCGTTTACGAAATACAACATAATTCATTTGTTAATCTAAGTAGGTCATCAAAATATTACACTTTATTCCTATTTATTTTATTGTTGTTTATTTTTATTTAGTTTTTTTGTTAAAGAGATGTGTAACTTTTATTGTGTAAAATTAAGTATATTCTATTCTTTTAATGTGTTTGTTTTTATTTTAATAAATTTAATTAAAAACCAGGTAGCAGCCCAAAGTCAGGCAGAAGACATAAATTATATTATTTTTATATTATTTAATATTATTGTTATTATATTTTGATTTGCTAAATCAAAGACCATAATTTATGTCTTCCGATGACTTACTGCTCATTAGAGTAAATCGACATCTTTAACGACTTCTGACGACTACAATATTCTTTAGATACCTTAACAGTTTTAACCTTACTTCACCTTTTCATCACCGGTAGAGATGAGTTTATTATTCTTGTGAAATATTACAAAATCAAAAATAATATTTGGCATTCACATTCAAGTATTGAGTTGTTTTAACCGAAGGTTCGAATTCATATTCAAACATTGATAATGCCGGGCGCTATCAATTAACATTGAATAAATTAATCATGCTATTTAATCGTGTGATCATTGGTCATTCTTTATCGTCCCTGCGATCAATAATTATGTATCTAAGAGATGAATTTTATCATGTAAAATGTCAAGGCTTTTTTAAAATAATAAGCTTTGTTTCTGTTTGTTTTTTCAATGGAATAATAATTCATATTACATGATAAAAAATATATATGCCTCAAAACGCATCGTTTAAATAAAATTTTCATGATGGCAATTTGATTTTGAGACCATAATATTTTAGAACATTTATCGAACCATCCAGAACCAGCAGTTATCGAACCATCAATTGAAATTCAAGAACTTTTGGATGAATTATCAAATCCATATCGTGGTGGGTTTTACCATACAAATTAACATTAATATCAGTTTAAGTTAGCAGCTGTTGCTGATAACGATCTTCTCGTTTCATCGAATGTCATTCGTAAAAATATCTTAATCAGCTACAAGATTATTGAAAATCACCACTATCGAAGCAACGAAACGAGAGTGTAAGTCCTGTTTGGCCTTCTCTTTATTGACTTCTATTAATAATGAATTATTTGTATTCAAAACGAGAACAAGATGTGAAAATAGATCACATGCACCGATCATTTCGCTGTCACATCCGCATTATAAAGCTTGTTTCATGGCCGCACACGAAATCTCGTCGCCTTGCGTACGCACTCCGTACAACTAGGATGCAGGCACTTCCGGTAGAAATTCTCGTCAAAGCTTTAGTATAATTATTATTCTTTGCAGTTTTTTCGCAGCATAATCGATATGTAATAGGCACATTAAGTATGATTGCGTAAAATGTTATTTAATAGTAGGTAGTGATGCATATGTTATAGGAGCTTCGGTGGACTATGTTGGACTGTGAATCAGAATATTTGTGTGTTTGCGAAGAGTAAAAAATGTTATAGATAATTGAGACTTATATTGTTACTATCACTTAATGGTTTTCTTGTAATTCGCGAATGGACCGGAGTCACGAGTGCTGTTGAGTTGTTCTATCTTGCACAACAAGGAGAATATTTAGAGTTGTTGTCAAACCTCCGTCAATCAGAGAAGCACCGAATGAAAAAAGAAAACGAAACGAAAGGGTTTTCAGGAATAACCAATCTAATGATACCCGCAGCCTTATTCTGTAATGCATTCGGCAAGAAAAAGGACAAAGAGTATGAAAACTCGACCATTCACATAGAAGGGAATTCACATCGCGTCTTTCATCTCGCTTGTGATTGGTCGATTTTTCATACTTTTTGCCTTGCCATCATCATTACGTAATAAGGCTGCCGGAAGGCAAGGATAACAAAAGGAATATTTTACATTTAAATTGTAAATGATGACATGAGATTTTATTTAATACCACGATGTTAAATAGTCACCGGCGAAGTAGACATGTAAATCGTGAATTCTTATTTGACAGGAGGAATATAAAGTTATTTACAATTGACGGACTTATGCTATAATAAAATCACACTTCAATTGTTTATTTGTGTTGTGATGTAATAAAGTTGTATTCTTTGGAAAAATTGCCCGTAGGTATATGCGTCTTAGCTAGATCATTAATACATAGTTGGAACTAATCATACCTTTTTTTTTTTTTATCCTGGAGAAATGCTCATGCATACTGCGCTACCACGGGGAGATAGCGCAGTTATGTATGACTCTAACCCACTAAAACTCCACGGTGTCCTCCTGTGCCGCTTATGGCGGGAACACGGGAACGCGTTAGCATACAACCGCGAACCCGCCGCGGCTGTCCGTCTCCGGACCCTCCTCTGGGGTTTACCCCCCATCACCGGCGCACCAGAACACACTGTACGCCGTGACCACCCCAGGGACCAAACCAGCACATGATCGCCAGACGACCCCGTGTATGGCACCCTTGGTCCCCCTGTGACGGGTCAGGACAGTGGCCCCGCCACCTACCACTTTTCGGCGGCAGGGGATAGGGAGAGCGGCCAACGCTATACCGACACTCCTCCTCCCCTGCGGCCCCACCGCGTCCGCCATCAGACGGTGGCGACCCCGCGCAGGCCGCGGTGGGTAGGGCGAGCGGCGCCCCGTAACACCGGCACTCCTCTCCCGCCGCGGCCTCCAACCCTCAGCCACGATGCCTACTATACCACGTCGCGGCCCGCCTCAGTTGCGATGGCGCCCATACGCCACCGCAACCTACTTATTGGCCGCTACGTCGTCGGCTTGTCGGCAAAAGCCCTGACGAGCGGCCCCTCCTCGCTTCACCGTGGTTGTCCAAGCCACGGTTACTGAGCCCCCCCGCCTCGACAATGCGGGAACCCACCGGGGGTGGAACTAATCATACCTACCTCAAGTTAAATGCTAAAGCATAAAGGAAGATATGTGCAAACAATGAAATGGTTAAAAGCGGCGAGTATCTAAAAGTTTCGAGACCATAGTTTGGGATTACCTTGAAAGTTTTCCAGTAGTAGTGTATGAATCATCATCACAAGAACAGCTGTTGATACAATAAGGATGTACCCGTTCTTTAAACAGCACCAATGCACGATAGTTTGACACGTGGTTCATTCTGATACCTATCTAATGACTCATGCAGTCATGCCCTTTATCATAAATATATTACTAATATAGCTTCTAACCTGTCAAGAGCAGCTAATAAAAAAATACTATAGGTACTTCATGATTTCTGGGACCTATTAGGTGCACATCTGCGTACGAGTAACCCTTCGGGGAATACAGGATCAGTCCTGTATGTTACGATGTATATTCTGGTATAAATTAACCTAACACAGTTCACAATTATGAAATAAATATAAAAATGCACTTTATTTCAACTACTTCCTACAAATTTTAAAACTTAATTAAGTGACACACTTTTTTTTAAAATTGCTATTACTTATGATAGAAATCAAACGCTTTTCTTCTCATCTATTATTTCTTCATTTTCTTTCCCTCGCAAGCATTTGTCATTGCTATTCATAGTGGTCGACTCTGCGGCGTAAGGCCTCACCAAATCACTCCACACGTCTCTATCGCGCGCTTTCTGCATCCAGTCCTCTCAACGTTGGGTGAATATCTCACCATCTCTTTCTTTGTCTCCCTTGCCTTCCAGTGCTTTCCCATCTACAAAGTTCCCAGTTCCATTTCAGTGATCTTATTATTTGCGTAATAACAGTTAATTTTGTTTTCTTCCGTATCATCTCATAACTTTGTCTGATTGTTTCATGCAAAGCATACTTCTTTTAATTTTTTTTTGGCAAATGGCAACCTTCTCCTCGTCTTCTTTTCTCAACTAAAGTTCACTATTGAACATAGTCAAAGGTAGCATAGACTTTAGCAGAGCCCAAACTGCGCAACATCACCCGGTCATTCGTCTTCCACAACCAAGCTAACTTTTTAACGTCGTCGATCCACCTAGATGGGGAGCATTCCACGCTACGGTTGCTATTACGCTGTTTCCATTTTTGAGCTTATCTTCTCCACCAGCTATCGGTCCTCCCATAAGCATTCTTAAATAGTAGCCGTAAATCATAACTAGTGGATCTAGTATTTTCAATACACACTACATTTAACTTACAATCAATACACGTGAATCAGCAATTTGAATTTTGTATTAATATTTCTTATCCTGTAATAACTATTAATATTAATCATTCACACTTATATGTATATCAATCAAACTTCTAGACTGCGTGTTTACCTACACTGTGACAGAGTGACGTAAACGTCAAATCACTCTTTCACCTCGAAAAGTCAAACAGTCACACTTTACAAGGCGTATTAAACAGTTATGACATATAAATGGTGCTAAATTAAAATCATAATAATTAAAATGAAGTAGCTAGTTCCGGCACTAAGCCGTTTGATATTTAGCAGTAGGTACATAAATTAGATCCGGAAACGACAAAACTTTTTTATTTATTTATTATTGATAACCATTGTGTTGTTTAATGGTTGCTCGTGCTAACACAGCCGCACAAGCCGATCTTCGAGGTTAAGCAACGTTTGGAGAGGTCGGCCTATGGATGGATGATCATCCAATATACAGGATGGGCAAAAAATCGTGGATCAAACGAAACAGGGCGATAGTTGGGGTGATTCGAAGTAAAGAAAAAATAGAAAGAAAAACATATAAAAATTGTTACTTTAGGACCTACTACAAATAACCCCAAATATCGCCCTGTTTCATTTGATTCACGAATTTTTGCCCACCCGTATACAGAACCTCCACCGTACCTAGAAAAGAACGTAAGTCATCATGATCAGATCAGATTGGCACTCATATCATGTAAAATAAATGCAGCCAGTTAGGCAGACTGATTTTATTGGTAACCATGTGTTGTCTATTAGTTTATTACAAACCGGTTTCTAGAAACGTTATGTATCGCCAATATTGGCTGTTGTGTATGCTGACCATTTACGTAAGAGCTCTTCATAAATGTTTATTGCTGTCTGTGCGAGGCCCGTTATGTTTGCTTTGAAGTCATCATACATTGAAGTACTTAAGTTGAAAGGACTTTGAAAAGGAACCTTTTAGTTTATAAGAGATGCTTGAAACTATGCTTTCAGTTTGTATCGACGTGACGCGTTCCACTTTTCTTCATAGTGTTACCTTTTTTAAAGATTTTTTCCTTGTTTGAAGCATACTCAGATTCTGATTCATCTTATTATAGATCATAGGTTAGTTTTTTAAAATAGATGCAAGGTAAGATAGATAATATTAATGAGATCTTTGCCTCAACAAGTTAATAATTTTAACACATTGTTTACCCTACCTATAATCCAAATGAGTCATGCATTTTTTTTCGTCTTGCGCTTCTTATTCAAGATTTTGAATTATTATTGATATTAAATTTATTTTATTAGGTATTTCTCGTAAAAGATCATCTTATTTTTTTTTTGTTTTTTTTTTGTGTATGGATGGAGAGGGAGGAGACGGCCAAAGAAAAATGGATGACATGTGTGAGTAGTGATATGAAAGAAAAGGGAGTCAGTGATAGCGTGACGGGGCACAGGACGGTATGCAAGAAGAAAACATGTTGCGTCGACCTCAAGCAACATTGGACAAGGGCAGTAAGATGATGACGATTTTTAGTATAAACGATGTTAAATGTGTAAAGCTCGTTTCGGTTTTAAAAGTAAACTCTATCAAACTAAGCCGACTTAATTTGATATTAATATAGGTTTGAACATTCAGAGTGTGAAAAGATACCAGAGGCTCTAGACAAGTGACATTTTATCAACGAAAGCGTCGCGATGGCGATTGGATGTATTTTTACGTGTGGTAGGTAATGTCACAGATAATATTATATTAGCATACAAATGCCTCATCCCATACAAAGCAACAGTGCCGAAGTAACTAGCATTTTTCGTCAGACTATTTCATTAAAGTACATCGATCACGTTCAGTTCCGTTCCACGGCTATAGATGGTGTTAGCAGCGACTTGCAAGAAAAAGGGTTTAACCGCGCCATCTATTGGAATCAATTATAAACGATCCGTTCAAATAATCTTTGAAATATGAATTAAGAGCCCAAGATGGTGTTAGCAGCAACTTGCAAGCAAAAAGGTTTAACCGCACCATCTATTGGAATTTATTTTAATTTATCCGTACAAATAATCTTTGAAATGTGAATTAATAGGCCAATTTTTAAACGAGAAATACAATTTTTATGATTAATTCTAGAAAATGTTAATTTTATTCACAATTCAATAACAAATCGATGCATATCGCGCCATCTAGTGATATTTATTTGAAGACGTTGGGACCCCGTGGTAATGTCAAGTGTTATCGAAATGTCACGTGATCAATTCCTTACATTCTGAATGTTGTTATTTAATGTTGCTATTGTTAAAAGAAACCTTGGCTTACTGTAAGTAAGACAGACCGAAACTTTTCCTGACAGTCAGCCAGACGGAAACTCGCACATGTAGTCTTAACAAGATTGACCTAGGATATAGTATATTAGGAAGTGGTAGTTTGTCCGTCATTTTCCTCTTTACTAATGGAGGAACGTGCAAATAGATTTTCTGGATGTGACACCGTACGAAAAATAAAATAATTCAGAATTATTGATTTAATTATGTTGTATATTTATTACAGACCGGGAGCTTGAGAAGATATTTTTTGCTGCATTATCAAATGAGTTGGAAGGGCTTTCAAAATATGATTACTTCCTACTTTAATTGTTAATATATTTTCATTTTCATGCTGTATAGAGCTACTGCTACCGATAAAATAATTATTAAGATACATACTTAAGTTAAGGTTGGTAGTAAAATATGCTAGTTCACTAATCTTATTCACCGTCTATGACTAATTACCGAATTTATGCGGTTTGTCTTGAAAATCGTTTCTAAACAAATTAATCACTGGAAAAACTAACAACATACTTAGTAAACGTACTTATCAAAACTTTATTGGCAGTTCCATGTGCTATATCATTGTAATTTATGAATGTTCGCGTCTTCAAGCGTCGACCGCTCCCAAGGCGAGAGGGGTAACGGGTGACAAATATTAAGTTGTATAGAAATGTACTTACATAAGTTTACATTTGAGTCTTGATTACACAAGCTTTAGTTATGAAGTGTAAATACAGAAAAACTTTTAATTCTTGGGTAATCTTTCAGGAGGTTAAAATCTATTTATGTATATCTTTATAATTAACCTATTCAGGAATATGAAAGAATTTCACTATGGGACCAACTCTGAAATATAAAAAAAAAACAGATTTTCAGTAGACATACGTAACTCGCCAGAATTTAGGGAACAGCAGATTACAGGGTCTGTTCCTTGGCAAAAACCTAGCTAATCATATTCATCATTAGGTCCTTTCAACTCCTAAAATATTTCCAATATTTAGATGTAGTCTTTGACTCTATTTATTTAGATGATGCTGCATAAAATGAGGCAAAAAATATACTTCTTTTTCATTAAAACTTTTTTTATATGTTTGCCCGGTTCAACTTTCATTAAAGTCTCTTTTAGCTTGAATAAGTAATAGTCCAAGTTAACAATTATAGTTCAAGTCTCCTAATCTAATCTCGTCACCTGTCAAGGTGTTTTTATTGGCAAACTTATTTACATTCAGTGTTACTTCCTCTATAATGTTTATGACTTGTCATTCGTGTAGTACATGGTCATAACATTATTGATGATCGGTAATTAAAGAGGTTATCAGTTTATTATATTGTAAACTATGTAACTCATTGTTTGCTAGTTGTTCTACAGTAGGTTTCCGATGACATTAATTGGTAAACAGAACTCTGTTGTACAATGGAGAAATTTAGTGTTATTCAGTCTTAAGTAGAAATTTGATACGATTTATTCTCATGGATATATTTTGAGAATAACACCAATATACTCGAAGAGACTTTGAATTCCTTTTTAAAGCTCTTATGTGCATCTGAAGTTCAGTAATTTTTGTCAGTAGCGTATGATTAGTGGCCACCAAAGATTTATAGGTATTTGTAAATTTTGTAGGCACAGCTAAACAAAGCTAAGATAGTTCAAAAGAAAAATAACTCTGAAAAAACACAAAAGAATAATGATGAGTATGAATATGTCACGACAAATAATGCGCCGTGAAGTGACTAAAGTACAATAGTTCTGCGAATCAAAAACAGATGGCACCACTTATCACTATTCTTTCAAATTTTTAGCTTGCTCCTCGTGACTCGTGTATCCTTTTTGTAGTGAGACTATAAATAACGAACGCTTTTTTTTGAAAATTCTATATACCATCGACTCATAATTGATGTTACGTGACGTGTTTAAAACAAATAATAATTTAGAAATTGTTATTGATTTCAAGCGATGACATAACAATTCAAACAAAATATATGTATAATTCAAACCAGCTTATACACATTTATTTAGCGTATTAATACTTTTTCACTGCAGTGACAAAATCACAAATTGTTACGTGCCACGCTCCTCATATACAACTCACGCCAGTCAAGGCCCAAGGCCCTTTCAATGAGCCGTACAGTCGCTACGCACCTGACCTTAGCGAAGGATGCATCTAATACGGTCGTTGTACTTCCTTCTAGGATGTCCCCGCTCAATACATTGACTTAAATTAGTGTTAAATCCGTTTTACTAATCGCCTTTCACTAATTTCCACACAACAGAGTGTTAGGAAGTGTTCATTTCTCAGAAGAAATGCCGGAGTTTGAATAGGTGATGGTAAATGGTATTAGGCTTGACTCCTTATAATAACATCAGTATATTACTGTCCAATTTAGGTCAAAGGCCTATTTTCATAAAGAGATGGCACGAGCTATTACTAACGTACTTACTCAAGGCAGGTTGGTGATTTGAGACTTGTATTTAAATATAAGTCCAGATTTCCTCATGATGTTTTTCTTCACCGAAGGAAAACTTATACGTAGTTATATTTTGGGCCCTCACAAATATTTCCGTCCCCCCTTATCCTTTTACAAGGGACTTATTTTATGTCTGCCTAATTCTTCAGGTGATAAACTTTGTTATTATGATACAATTGATACAGCATTTGAAAATGGAACGGTGGTTTAACGTTCTTAATAACAACGCTCGCACTTGACCTCTATTGTTAGATTCTGAGTCACATTATTCCCAGCGTATTCATTGCAATCAACAGACATTAAAATATCAGATTATTCTGATAGTCATTCAAATACAAACTGGCTCCTACCTGTTTCAAAATGTGAAGGCACTTTTGTTGTAATTTAATAATTAAGCTTAATTATTATTTTGAAATATATTAGTTCCGAAGAAGACAATTAAGTCTGACAAATAGACCAATTTAGAAATGTTTATGCAGTGACACCGTGTTATTAAGTATTTTGAAAATATATTTGATTTCTAGTAATGATAGGTTTTTAAGTCTTCTAATAGCTTATTACTTACTTTTATTCCTATTAAATTAATGCTATTAAATTAAGATCAACGATCAGGCGTTGCCTGGTATCAAAACACAACTAGTAGAACAAACGTCGCGACGATCGCTTGAGGGAAATATCGCAATTATCACGACGGACAGACAAATTGTAGAACGGATTATTATAAATAAACTTTGACTGCTGCCGGCAGGCTTCCTGGTAAATAATTTTCCTTCAAGCTTGTTGCCTCGCCTTTGTGTCATTGTTCTATATCTGATCGTGAATATGAACAATCTGCACTTTATAGTTATTTTATGTAGGCATTCTTTGACACTCCTGCTCCAGCTTGATAAGGAGGGAAGTAGAAACTATGATTTTCTTATAACTCCGATGTCCTTTTCTAATCGTTTTTTTTGCGGGATCCAAGACAGTTGATTTGTTTCTCCGCAGCTCTATCCTCCGTATTCCGTTCAAGATTGGCTAATTGCACTGCCAGCAAACCAGTTTAAAACCATCTAATAGAAAAAATGACACAAAAATGAAATGTAAAATAGCGTGTGACGTAGGAGAAATCAGGTTAGTAATTAGCGTCTAGTTGGAGCATACAAGTTTAATACATAGGGCTACCTATCTGCTTTCTTTTTTTAAATGTTGTTTGAGTTCGGTGTAACCCTTAACTTTTTAGAGCTTGGATTTAGTACATTTCGCAGTCCTTTGATATGAAGAATGGTTTTGAGTGAAGCTGTTGGTCTCATCATGATCATGATCACGCCAGTTGCCATTTTATGTATCTTTGTGGGAGTAACATTGCATTGGCATTATATAACAGCTATAGTTGTATTTACGTAATTTTTAATAATTAAATAATAATCATCATCAACCTTTTTAATCTTCCCAAAGGCCTCCGCTCTGTGTCAGGGAATGGGCCGTAATCCACCATGCGTACCTAATGCGGGTTGTTGGATGTCACATGTATTCAATTTTTTGATTCTAGGACATGCTGGTTTCCTCACGATGTTTTCCGTCACCGTTTTGAGAGCAGTGTTGATGAAAGGTTTTACACAAAGTAAAGCGCCTGCCTGGGTTTGAACCCATGACTAACAACTTATAAGTCGCGGCAGTTACCACTAGGCTAACATTGCATTAGATGTTGGTGTAAAAGAAACCTTTCCCCCATGGAAAATCGTGGGTGAATTTATGTACTTATGCAGGTATTTTTGTCTACAATTAGCTTCACTAAAGAAGACTAAATGAATGGTAACTGCCCTAGAGCGTGTTCACACGACTAGGGACCATTATACTAATTTAGAAAGTGTTACTTGTGAAAACTACTTATTGTTAAGCTTTCTTTTCAGCCAATATGTCGTAATGTTTACTGTCTTTTGTAAAAGAGACAAACCAGATTTTTGCCAACACTGTTAAATGTGAAGGTTATGTTGATTATGACGGTACATCATCATCATCAGCCCAGGATCATCAGGTCTCCTCTCTGTGAGAGGGAATGGGCCGTAATAAACCACGCAGGCCCAGTGCGAGTTGGTGGATGTCAAATGTCTTCGATTTTTTGGTTCTAGGACATGCCGGTTTCCTCACGTTGTTTTCCTTCACCGTTTCTAGAGCAGTGGTGATGAAATAATTTACAGAAAGTAATGCGCCTGCCTGAGCTCGAACCCATGACTCACAACTTGTAAGTCGCGGCCGTTACCACTGGGCCACCACTGCTCTCCGTCCATGATGTTACAGATTGAATAGTATTTGTTTTTCTAAATAGTAGTAACGAGAGAGAAAGTCGTATCTCTCTCGTATCTATAATACATAAGGACTGTTGAGTTTTGTCTGTCTGGTTGTTTGTCTTATTTCTAGGAAAAAGTGCAGTGAAGCACTTTTAATGTCTTTTAGTCATGCTTATTTTCAACTTCATACAATTAAAAGTGCTTCACTGCACTTTTAATTGTATGAAGTTGAAAATAAGCATGACTGGTCAAGTAACTAATTGATGTAAAGAATTCCACACAGTATTTTAGTATCATGGTATTCTTTGCGTCTTTATTCCTCATTGCTGTTATACATATTTGGCATTTTCTCGTAAGCGATGTCTAGTCAAGCCTTTACGCTAATTATTGCACTATATGAATTTGTAACACTGAATAAAGAATTCGTGGCATGTGAGGAAAATAATCCGTTGGATGAGACATGCACAGGACCGGACACCAGGTGACATGGCGACGGGTGGGGTAAACCTATGTCTATTGTCCAGCAGTGGACGTCGATCGCCTGAAATGATGATGATGATGATGAAAGAGATGTGTAACTTTTTTGATGTATAATGCATTACTACTATTATAAACGTGAATGTTTGTGAGGATGGATGGATGTTTGTAACTCTTTCTCGAAAAAACTGCTGAACGGATTTGGATGAAACTTTACAGAAATATAACTTTTGCATCAGAATTACACATAGGCTATAATAGGAAGGTTTCCTGGGAAGAAAAATGATAATTAAATTTAGTCCGTCAGTGATATTATCAAATAATATTGGACCCATCTTTTTTAATTTATCAAACAAATAATAATTTACAAAGATAAAGCGCATCAAAGTTCAGGAGTGGGGGCTTGTGACGTCACTTTGTCAGTATAAAGTGTAACACACCGTGACGTCACACGTTATTTCAACGTACTGCATCGTCGTAACTTTTTGTTTACGTGGCAAAAGAAAAAATACGTGTCCCATATTTTTAGGTTTTATAACTGACGGACTAAATAGATTTTTTAGTCATCTACCCTACATTAAAAGATAATATTGGGAGAAGTATTAATACCATGCGTACGGAAACGCGGGCAACAGCTAGTAAGCTAGTAATATGATAGTGAAATCTTCTTTGTCTTCATGTAATTACACTTCACACCAATATTATAAAGGCGAAAATTTGTGAGTGTGTTTGTTACTTCTTCACGCTCAAACGGATCGCGATGAAATTTGGTGCAGAGAATATATTCCCTCGGGATAATTTTCGCTATTCACGCGGGCAAAGCCGCTGATAGAAGCTAGTCATTGATATAAAAGATTAAGTATTTGTAGATCTGATAATGTTTATTACAAGGTTGTAGGGTTTACCTCGGACTACAGACACTGCGGCACTAGACTATCAAATATTTTATTTACATTCATAATCCACTTGTAGCCATTTATTGTAACTACAGCACAATTATGTAAAGTAAATGGTGCCGGAAACTTCGTTTTGTCACTTTTGAGCAACTTTACTAGAAATAAGTATTTTTTCTTGTATGTAAAATGTTTCCTAACTATAGTTAGTGGGACAAACTCTGGTCAAACTAGACTAGGCTGGTAGTGCATTAACTTGTTTTCCTGTTAACAGAACTAGTATTTTAGAGAACAAAGCAAATGTGACAGAACAAGTAACAATGTGAGTATGTTAGTTTTACGCAATATTTGACTGTTTTCTGTTCATTAGAATAACGCGAATTTCATAAGTTAAAAGATATGGCAAATAACTTGAGGAACTTGAGGAAGCTTTTATTCTATAAAAGAATTTCTAAAAAATTCTCCATGTCAATCTTATCATTACAGGAATGCATTGTAGATTATCTTGTTATTAGTTGTTGTAATTTCTACTTAATGCCTTTTATGGTATTATTTGATTTACTGTTACATGTACTTCAATCTGTTTTTATATAAATAAAGATTATTATTATTATTATATTTTATATGTTGTTAACCATATAATTTCATAATCTACTTTAGTAAGTAAACTAAGTGTTTTGGAGAGTTTAATAAACATAACAGGTTAAATACCTAATAAAAACAATGTGTTATTAGATTATTAGAGATCTGCTTATTGTAAGCACCTTAATTCAATATCTTAATATTTGCATGCCAACTTATGGCGAAATGTGTTATTGTGCTAATAACTCATTTATACCATCTCTTGTACCGCATTTAACGCAAATAAATGGCTTTGACTTTGACTTTGAACTAAAAGCACTATTTAAAATTTAGATAAGTACGTACTGGAATTCGGATTTACGAATTTTATCCTCAAAATTTCGCTTCCATTTGTATGTAAAGTGGTTTAGTCTACGCGTAATATGTTAATGTTTTATCAAAATTAGATTTGACGGTTTTCCCTCGTTCAAGAGCAATGAACAATCAGTCAACATTATCTTTATTATGATAGATAATGCGGCAGTTTTCCCTGAGATATAAAAGTACAAGACATACTAGCAAGTATGAAGGCACTAAATACAGTACTTCTAAGAACCATAAACAATGTAAACTCTTACACAGAAAGTCTTAGCAAATACTTGTGTCATGCTTTGTGATACGACAAAGTTCATAGGACAAGGAACATGAAACAGTAAATATTAGTTATTTGAATGTCTGTCGAGTGCAATGTCTATAGAGCATTTTTTACCATTTTTTTTTTAAAACTGCTATCTTGCTGTAAACTGGGCATATCAAAAATCACATCTGCCAAAATGGAGAAAACTCAGAGAGTATTTCAAATTCAAGTCTGATAAAGGCAAAAAAAGTACATAATATATTAGATATTTATATAAAAATATAAAAAAATACGCGAAATAATAAAGATTTTTTAAAATTTAGAAATTGAAGCTCTTCCTTGTAAGCAAATGCAACTATAGTATTAGCGAATACTTTTAAATGATAAATTATTAGTCTTCAAAAGTTTCTATTCGTATCTACAAATACTCACAATTAAAGATACGCCTAATACCGACCCATAATACGAAAATAAATATGAAGCATCTAATATGTAACTTACCTAAAGGATAATAATATTGTTTACGTAATAAATAAAAATATTAATAAGTAAATAAATAAATATATATAATTTATAAAACAATAATTATAATTCTTTAATTCAATTCTGTTTTAATAAAACAGTATAACTAATACTTAACCAATAATAAAATGTATAACATTAAACACTCAGTGTCCTTCCTCCTCTCTCCTACTTGATCTATGCTGTGCCCGACAGTGTCCATAATTGTGACTAATATAATTATTTCCCTACCGACTATATACATTATGGCCCGCAATAAAGAATTGAGAAAAGTGTTTTTACCAGTGCATTTTCATTAAATAATTTTAATATCCTGTCCAGAACGCTAAAATGCTGCATTTGATTTTATTTAGTCGGAACTAGTAGCAACAAACGGTACTAAAATGTTGCACGTTTGAATATAACAGGGACTTACGTCGTGTGCTGCATACACCACCATTTACGCTACAATAACTTGAAAACTTGGCAGTTCATCGTAGCCGTAGAGTATTCAAAGCTAGGACACTGACAGAATGGTACAATTACATGGGAATAGAGCAAAAACATAGTGGAAAGTTGAACTTAACTTCAATCCTCATTCTCTTCATTCCTTCTTTTTAACCCAAAGGTTGACTAGTAGAGAATGCCTTGTGGCATTAAGTCCGCCTATGTACCACTACTGTACATGAAGTTTAAATAAATAAATATCCGTTGCCCCGACTAAACCCATTTGCTGCATCTTCTTGTCGTTTCAACGACTCACTATTTTCTTCTTCCAGTACTTACTAACCCGGACAAATTAATTACCTGCTTAGGCCTAATTAGGGCTGCACTTCATCAGAACATGGTTGAAGTCAAGGCAACAGACCCAAACTCAATAGTTTGGGTCTATTGCCTTAGATGACAATTCGTCTTCATATATGTAGGAAAATATTTTCATGTAATTAGAATTTGTAGTTATTTCAATTGTATAATAATAACATAATTATTCTGCCAGCGGCTTCGCCTGCGAGTTAGTGTTTTTTTTTATCCGAATGATACATTATACCGGGATGAAAAAGGAGCCTATGTACTATTTCAGACTATAATTTATCTCTGTGCCAAATTTTATCTAGATCTTTTCAGCCGTTCTGGCGTGATTGAGTAACACACATACACCCGTCCATCCAAACTTTCGGTTTTATGATATTAGTAAGATTCAATCAAAACACCAAAGCCCCGTTAGCCCAATTACCATTCTCGTTTAGTTGCAGTCCTGCACATAACATTGTATACCACATATGTTGTATGTTGACACCAAATCTAAAATGCTTGGAGCACTACTAACGGTTCTCGATACGATGTCACTTTGATTTGGTTTAGTATATTCTCTGGTTGATACTGAATATGCGTGCTGGTAGGTACTAAACGATGGCCCATCGTATATATGTAATATTATATTTATGTGAATTCAATTTGCATTTGCATTTCGAAATTTGGACCAAAAGGCAACAAAAAAGCTATTTACATGTTAAAACATTTTTATAGATTATTTTTGTATAATTTGGAACCGTAGATATATATAAAGAGCTTGTCAAACGTCTTAAAATAAAATGAATATTTTAAGAGCAATAAATTACAATTTTACGGTTTCTATAACATTAAAATCTGGTTTGGCAAATTTAAAAATCACGATATGCACAAACTGGACTGGTTAAGAATTCCTTTACTTAAAATAAACATGGACACAAAAAGCCATTGATAATAGAAATGGGAACGTAGCTAATCCACGTAGTGAGAGAAAAAAGGCAGTCATGGGGACTGCCAACGTAAGTGAATGGAACAACTATGTCACAGATAATATGATACTAGCATACAGATGCCTCATCCCATTCAAAAAAACCGTGCCGACGTAACTAGTGTTTTTCATCTGATTATACCGATTTTTTTTTTGTAAATCGATCGCGTTCGGTTCCGTTCCACAGCGATAGATAGATCACCATCTATATCCTTGGAACGGAACCGAAAGCGATCGTTGTACAAAAAATAATCAGTATTATCAGTACAGTATGTCGGCACGGTTTCTTTGTATGGGATGAGACATCTGTATGCTAGTATTATATTATTTTGTGACTATGTTAATACGGAAACACACTTACGTTTCGTGGCGTGGCGGGCTCGGGACCTACCAATCAAACAACTCTGTTTCAACTGCGTCAGAAGGCGCCACGCCACGCCACTATACGTTATTGTGTTTCCTTCTATAGTTATTCTGTCACAAGTCACATCAGCATGTCTGTGACGCTGTTACATTAGCATGTCGATGACACTATCACATTAGCATGGCGCTAACGCGGATCTATAAGTTGTGTCCCTAAAAAAAATCGCTCAACACGGCAAAAAATGTTTCCACTTCAAAAAAGCACATGATATTTTATCTCGACAAGTAGTAGGGTCACAATGCTATCACTAAGTATGGCATTAGCAATTGAAATCACAGATCGTGTCTAGTTTACGTTCAGTAATGGGGTAGGTCAGACATGCGAGTTGATTTAATTTAATTGAACAGCTTATACGACCAACATTATAATAAGATCCATCCATATATGTTAATTAAAACTGTGAGGTGAGGCGTGTGTTAGTTCCAAATTCCCTTGTCTGTATTGAATTTAGTAGGGTTCTGGGAAAATTTAGCTTTTTTTTGTTTTTACAGTAAAATAGAAGGAAATTTTCAACGCATGCTGTAAGAGTTATATTTATATCTAGACATACTTTTCCAAGATACGCCAAAACAGTAATTCCTCTTACTTCCTATCCGAGTTTAGGACTTGACTTTGCAAATAAATTAATACGTCGTATTTATAAGTAGAGACAGAACTATATGCATTTGCATATGAAATTGCATATTTACACCACTCTCAGCGGAAATTGCATATTATATCTAATATCTAGTGATGATGCATATTTTTGCGATATTTATTATATTTTTCGGTAGGTTACCATATTGATAAGTGTACTAATAAACTCTATAATTTCGCCCCTATAGTAACACCCACCGAATGTTAAGTAATATTTCGTTTTAGTGCATCATTATGGTCTACAAAGTTGTTGTTGTATTGAAAATTAATGATCGAATAATTCACTGATGGAATGAAGATTAAAAAAAAAAAAATTGAAACCCACCACTATTTCGTTTTTTTCGTTTACTAAAACTTGAATGTTGCATATCTAACAAATTTTCATGCATATTTCAAGCTTTTTATGTTGCATATATTCCAGTCCTTATTTATAAGGATGCTGGAAAAGTAGTTAAATAAATAATACGATAATTTACACCATCCTACAAATCTTTTAGATCTCTTTATCAATCTTTTAGATACATTTTTGATCGCCAGTTAAAAAATTTAATGAAGGCCGTTTTCATATTTTTAATGAAAACGCCCATACCTACATTAAATATTTATTTAACGATGATCTTAATACATGCACAGATAAAATCGGAAAGCTACTGATATAGGTTAGATTACAAATTACATAATTAAAATGGACCTACACTGTACTTTTTACATAATAAAGCAGTGTTCCGCAATAGAAAATTAATATTACCAGCGTATGGCAACATTATGTCAGAGCAGTCGAGATATCTTATACTACGTGAATAACTTATGTCATGAGAGCATGAGCGCGCATAGTAAGGAAAGTCCGAGTTCATTTCTACAAGTAATGAATTACTGAAGATGCAAATGAAAATCGAGAACATGACAGCTCTACCGCCGACTGCACTCCTAGTAGCTCTAAGCATGCATGTTCTTTTAAACATGTGAACAAGTGTTTCATATACGAGCAAAACGATTTAACCCTTCATTGTTTTGTCGTTCTTGAAAAATTTCAACATTTTTATATTGCATTTTAGTCACTTCAATTTTTTAAGCCTTTTGCAGACAAAGAGCTATACTCAGTTTACTTATCTTAGCTCGCACAGCTGAAGGATTTTTCATTCTTACACAGCTTAGTTTGTTTAGTTTACTATATTCCACTGACTCTGTAGTGTCCTGTTAGTTATAAAATTAATGTCCATTCTGTATTTTTGCGTTATAATTATCACAGCATGGTCAACTGTTAAGAGCATAAACTTTTATACTATGATGTATGTATAGCAAAAAAATTAAGATGAAAACGAGAAGTAAATTAGACAGTATCTGTAATTATAAGCCACTTACAGAAACAAAAAACTGCCTCAAACAAATCAAACAATACAGTTAGTACTACTTTTTGCTATCAGCGCATAATCTATGATTGATGAGGTCCCGTTGAAAAGTATTTAATGCTATCTCAAAAAAAAAACTAGCAAATCTACTCCTGCCAGTTCGCGATTCTTAACGACGTTTAAATGCGTGTTTGCGAATAAATCCGTCAAGGCACCGTTATGGACTCAAACGTGTGTATATGTATGTTCGCGCGTCATAAATAAACGGTTGATGTGATCAAGACCTAATTGGAGGTGTAAATATTTAGTAAAAGCCATTATATCTGACATTGAATTAGTGTCTACCAATTGAGGTTTATAAAATTCAGAAACGTTATTTTACTGTAGTTTTTTTACACCAGCGATTGTTATGGTCAATAACGTTAATAAATGACTGGCTAGTATACAGGATTACTTATTGACATTGGTCAGTACGCATCTATTGAAAATCTTCCACAAATTCTTAGAGATAGAGTTGTCATATTTTTAAAAGATGAATGTTAAGTTACTTTCTACATACAAATCCGCACATTGAGAATAATGATGTGAGTGACATTACGGAGTATTGTTGCAAACGTAACAGTGTTTAAAAAAAATATAATTTTGCTCTCATCACACGGATCACGTTTTGCACAATTTTTGACTTTTAATGACTTTCCATCTTTATATGTTTGAGTTTGTTTTGCGCAATGACTTTCTTTATGCCAGATTCTCTTTAGACTTTCGTCGGTTTTGACTGGCTGGTTTCGGCTTGGCAAATTTGAACACCTACTCGTTTTCCACCTATGTTAATTTCACGATACATGACACTACACTACGCCCACGTCGTAGATAAAGTGCCTACTCTCCCTCACAGCAAGGAAGCCTCTGCCTCAGCAGTAGGGCATTAAAGGTTGACTATGCTTATTAGTAGCTGGAAATGAAAATCTTTTTTTGTTTTTAAGGGTCTTCATCATCCTCCCTATCATTATCTATAACTTTTTTTGTGAAGTATAATCATATCACTGATAACTTCATTCCTTGCAATATCTCTTTTTTTGCGTACCTACGTCATTCATGGCTAGTATTTTTTATTACAAAACGGACTTACCATTGAATCTCTACAACGCAATAAAATTCGCAATAAAAAACAACATTTTAAGTAAGCACTTTCGTACCTTAACAAAACCTGCTCAATGCTCATTGCGTGAGCAGTGTGCGTACACGCATAATTCGCAAGCATTTTTATTTGCATTATGCAATTTGACGCCATGATAAACTAGACAAATATTACGACACACCAATTTTGCTTTAAACCTGTTCATTCATATAAGCCTTTTTTGCAAGAATTATTATAACGATTATGTAATTGAATATTTAACATAAATGGTGTGTAATTTTGCCGTTGTCCTAATTGTCTGCTGCTCGAACTTGTTATTTTTTTACCGAACTCATGTATTATACAACAGTAAAGTTTAGGGCAACATTGTATGAGATCCATACATAAATTCTTGATAAGGTTTGAGATCAATTGCTCAAAAGTAAAATGCTATGTAACTACATGCTCTGATGTTTCGTAGGGTGTATAATAAAGTTACGTAAGAGAATACTAAAAACCTGTTTATTTACATTAAGTTGAACATAAGGTATGCGACTCAAATAAGGATCGTATATGGTTTAACCCTTGAGAGATTGATGGCCTACATCCGCTTTAGTGTCGTAAATCGGAAACTTTCTAAAGCATACTCCTTAGTAACGGCTAGGTTAAAAGGTTCGAAAAAAAAAAATTATTGTGTCATGTAAATTATTTTTTAAACATGGTTTTTTCGAATAACAAATAGATTTGCTTTAAAAAAATAATTAGCAACACGATAATTTTCGCAACTTTTGGATACTCTTCCAAAACGACTTGTAGGTTTAAAAATATTTTCACACAGAAAAATTGATGGCTGGAATTTCTTCATAACTGAAATAGCATACGTAAATCAAATAATATTTTGCAAACAAAACTGTTCAAGAGGAGGTTCAATATTGATATTTTGGCTCCTAGCGGGCGCACGGCCAGTACTGCGTTAACATTGGGGCGTATATATCGCCTTAAGACGTGGATACACGCGGGACAAAACGGAAAAAAAAATTGTCCTGTGGTTAAGGTAAGTCAAAAAGAGGACTTCTTACTGCAATAATGCATAGCGAAACATCTTCAAAAAATGACAAAATATAATTAGTTTAAAAACGACAACTAAGAAACATTTATTTAATATCTGTTTATATTCAAGGTGTTTTTTTAAACATGTTAAAAAAACATGTTGAATAAAATACACAAGTTGTGCAAAGGTTGCACCCTTTGCACAACTTGTATTGTGGAACTCGTCTTTCCTGATGACTTTTTTGTGGTGTGTTTACCGACATTTAGCATTTAGCGCACTTTAAACAAGTGAGATGTTCTATGGACCAAGTCTTTAAATTCGTGATATGCATTGACTAAAATTCGCGGAACCAACATCGTCGGTAGTAGTGAAAGTAAAGTCTCGATGATATATCAGCGTTGAACTGTTCAACACGCAAGTTGCACTTACGACCTACTTTTATGTAGTTATTAATTGTTGTTTTTTAGAATGGAGATTCCAGGCCGTAGAAAAGACGAATGATTTGTGTGAGGATTGATATAAAAGTAAAGGCAGAATACGTTTTGCACCAACCCTAACGAACATGGGACAAGGGTAGGGAAATGATGATGTTATTAGAAATCTGTATATTTAGAATATTCTTCAAAGCATAACAGCTTGAGACGTGCTCGATTTTGAACATCTATTGCTGCTTTAAGTATATACAACTTTATAGCACAGTATATGGGAACGTGATCGTGAACTCATCTTTACTAAATGTGCCTTGTCGACGCCAGTGACGTTACGGACCTGGCCGACTTCGGGTATAATTAGGCGATCACATTTTCGAGTGACTACTGCTAAATGTACCTAACCAAGACACCGCTACTCGGGTATATTAATAGTAGCACGAGTTTAAAAAAACAATCATTACTAAATATACCCATATCTCAATAGAAAAAAAATAACTTGGCTAAGTGAAATCGGGTATAGTTAGTAGCTAGTTCAAAAAAGCGCGTACTATACGCTGTAAGTATACCCGAGCAAGTTTCGTCACTCGCTCAATGTCATTATAACCCAGTGATGACCCAAGAAAACAGATGCAGAGCCAATGAAGCAAACGGATGTTGAGGCAGATTCAGAAGGAGTGAGAAGGAGAATTAAAGGATATAAGACAACGACCGCAGCAAACGCGTTCATTTAAAAAATATAAAGATAATTAGAAAACATTCTAAGAAAATTCCAGTTCAGTCTACGTCGGTCAGTCATCGTACATCAAGGAGTTTGGTCAAAACTAAAAGTTGTATCCAATCTGGCCGTCCCACCAAACTGGAAATAGCAAATAAACATAACGGGAAAAGACAACACAGCCTCCACGCTAATATTACTTAAAATGTGTCTGTTGCAATAAAAAAATAATTATATTTTTATAAAGTATGTAGGTAAATTTATGTTAATGCCTGATCTCAATAAAACTTCTTGACGCATATAACTGGATTTTACTTTACAATTTCAATTCCTTATCTTCATTATATTACAAACGTTGGCCGGGTATATTTAGTAGTACGTAATCATGCAACGCTAGCTCCTAAATATACCCGATTATAATACTCCAACTCGGGTATATTTAGTAGTTCGAAATTTCGAAAGCCTCATGCCAACTATACCCTATGGGGAGTTTCAAAAAGTTAAGGTACATTAGTAAAGACGCATCGTGAACGTGATTTTTGACTTTTGTGTCAGGATATCTATCTTATAGCCTGCAATATATTACGAGTACAGTGATGGCGTCAGCCACACTATAGTCTGTCCCATGACTCAATATTGAATAGAATTTTATGAAGCATACACGCAATCCTGCCATTTGTCATGCCAACCCTGGTGCTAAACCAATTGTTTTGACATAACTTTCTTCGGACAACACCAAGAACCGGTTTCGTAAAGATATCTAATCCGAAGGCGAACCTCAAGATACAAAGGCAATGTCAGAGTAACTAATGGTGTGGTTCTGGTCTTGAGTTTATTGCGAAGTGCAGAACGTGACTTGTACTTGGTAAATTAGTGAGGGTACGATACCACGCAGTGATTGTTAGGCTTATTCTACAACGTTTGTAAACGCATAAGTTTGGGTGAATAGATGGATGTTCGTTACTTTTTCACGCTGAAACAACTGAATGGATTTTGATGAAACTTTACAGTAATATAAAGCACATAAATAACAGAATAATTCATTGGCTATCACATTAAGTGTGTTTCTATGTTTTGTACTATTTCACGCAAAAACTATTGAACGGATCTGGATGAAATTTGGCATAGAGATAGATTATAGTCTGGAATAGTACATAAGATACGCAGGCGAAGCCGCTGGCAGAAGCTAGTAATTTATATACTAGATTCAAGTTGTTGACAAGTCAAGAAGTTGACAATTATCCATATGGAACATATTCCCGGGACGAAAAATTCATTCTATGTGCTATTCCAGACTACAATCTATCTCTGTACCAAATTTCATCCAGATCCGTTCAGCCTTTCTGGCGTGATTGAATAACAAACATACATCCATCCAAACGTTCGCATTTATAATATTAGTAAGACTGGGAGAAATATTAGTACCAAATGAGCAAAACCGCAGGCCTCAGCTAATACTTACAATAATTGTGAGTAATCATGTTCATTCGGTATTATAATTCAATCACTGTCTTATACTTTTTAATGGAATCTTTTTCGAGAATTTCAATCAATCCATTACAGAATTAAATAAATTTTGATCACTTTTCAAAGGTTTCGAGTGTGAATGTCAAAGCTAAACTCAATAATCTTTCGAATTGAGCCAACTGCCGATTCAATTCGATTACTTGAATAAAAGCAAAAAGTTAATCAAGCATCGAATTACAAAACGCAATACCTAGCACGACCTCAGTTTATTACACATGCATTCCTTTCACATATCACACGGAAGTTGCGTTTTCAGCTTCAAATGTCACTCTAAAGTTGACTGCGATCAGTCAAAGAGTTTATTGCAGTCTGGTTGTAATGTTTTGTTAAGTACTCAATGCAGCAAGACTGACCCGATAACCTTATGACTAATGATGATTTGGAAAGATATTTCGCAAATCATTGTCACCATTCGTTCATAAACAGATCCGTTTCATATTTGTTGAGGATAAGGAAAGGTTACGTTTTTGAAGGTAGATATAATTAATATTTTACGTTGACTTTTATTTTATCTGTCAGTTCTATAAAAAGTAGACATACACTTGCATATTGAGAAAACCCTGAACCCATACTTTCATTCAACATAACCTATAATTACCACGGAAAGGTCAAAAGCATTGTTTTCAGAGGACTTAGAAGGAAATATTGTTTTCTTCGACTATGAAGGTGGAAGACACAGACTTTTTCAAGAAAAATAATGTTACAAGGATTTATCCAACATCAGGGTGTGGTGAGCTTAAGGCATGGGCGTACCTAGGATGGGGCAGATGGGGCAGCCTGCCCCACCCTTCACTCTGACTGGTAACAAAAAGTTTACTGTTAAAGAGAAAAACTACTAGATGGGTACAGAAATTTTCGATTAGGCGAGCGATAGCCCTTTCATTTGACATTAATTTTTATTTTCGGCGTACCGGTTCGAGGTTGAGCCTTGGTTCGCCTTTAAACTTTCTACGATTTTTCGAATTTTCTTCCTTTTGCCCCACCTCTAGGCAAGTGCTGAATACGCCCATGCCTTAAGGTGGGATCTAGGGAATACTGATGGTGTCATTAGTTATAAAAAAATAAAATTGTTTTTCAGATAAATTTTCATAACCCATTTTACATGAATTATTAACATCAGAATAACAAAATAATAATATCAGATAAATAAAAGTCAAAACCAAAAGTAATGTCAAATCAAGCCCCAAAAATTTAAAACCGTGCCATCTTTTGGCATCAATTTTAAATGATCCGTATAAATATCTTTGAAATATGAATTATGAGCCCAATATTCCATAATTTTGTAATTAAGAGAGTTGATTAAACAAGAATATACAATTGTTATTTTCAATTCCAGAAAATGTTAATTTTACACACAATTCACAACAACGCGGTGCATGTCGCGCCATCTAGTGAGATTTATTTCAACCAAATTTTCTTTCTAAGCGCTGGGACCCCGTGATAGTGGTAACATTGAGTCTCCCGTAATGTTAGTTGCAGAAAAAGTTTCTAAATGTTTGATAAAGGGCCATTGTGTATTTTGAGAAAATGTTTTATTTTTAGATAAGACAAAGATAAGTAAATGTTATATGGCCATTATCCACATAGGTATTAACTTCAGTTCATACATAGACGGCTATAAAAAAACGATCAGAATAAGGTGTAAACATACACCTATAAGCCGTCAAAGTTTTTTAACGGTGTGCATACTATACCCGTAGTATTGCTGATGAGGTCTTTCTTCTAGTAAGTAATCATTTTATCAGGCACCCGGAGAAAGGAGGTTTTTTACCTGAGGACAAAACAGAATATTATTAGATTACATACAATTAAAACACATAAATATATTTTCTGTATAGAAAGATTTCCAATTTTAATGAGAAATTTGCGAACCATAGTATCAACACGTTTATTCTAAACATATTTTGAATCAACACGAGTTAGCAATCGAGCAGGATACCATCTAGTCACGTACCATCAGTCTAAGATTTATAAAGTAATTAAAACGACGCTTCTTGATCCCCAACCGGTAGTAAATTCTCGCTCAGAAAACATATGTCAGGCATAAAGCTGATCGATGAGATTACTTTCAGTAAATTAAATAAAGGAAAAAACTTGAAGGAGTAATTATTTAAAGCAGCTGACGAATGTAGCTTTGAGGAAGTAATTATTTCGCGAGCACTTTATACTTGTCTTGAAGTGGTTTGTTATGACGTAGTTTCTTGTAAATGCATAAGTCTTATGATAAAAATAGGATTTCTTATAGCATAAAGAGCGAGTATGAATACTCAGGACGGTAAGTAATCTCCCGTAGTCTTCGTTTTTGCGTGTCTGTGGCAACTTAAGTCTTGCAACGTCAGTTTGCTTGCATCTCGCATGTTCTCAAGTTGAGTTGGGTTTATTTTAAGTTAAACAAAACTAATCTCTTTTGCTTTACATTTCTCGGCCAGAATGAAATAGAGACTTGAGTCACAATATGATATCTAGATAAAGACACTATATTCACACTATGTTACTGATGTTTATTTATAGCACTAATTAAATCATTAACAGCTAAAACAAACTGAAACACTTAACTGAACGCATCACATCTTTAAAAATAGACATAGCTCATAATCATAACCACAGTAATCACTTTAAATTGAAACTTCCTCAACGGAAATAACACTGAAGTTACGAATCCCTTGAACCTTTCGAGCAATGATCTCATAACATATTCGTTTGGAAAAAAGAAACAAACGAAACATGTTCAAAGCCATCTCAATTTACGATACGAGTATTATCACATTGAACTTGAACGATTTGTGTGACTGGATGACACAGTGGCTGATGGTCAATGGAATTTCCTGTACTTACATTTTATGTTTGATCTCATTTTCCCTATATTTGTAGTATTCAAGATCAAACGGAAACTTGATCTTGAAATAAAAGACAAAATACTTATCCGCATAATTTGTCTTATACAGCAGCAACATAGCCATGGGCGTAGCCAGGTTTTAGTATACGGTTCAAGAAAATAAAAATTATATTACAAATAAATAAGACTAAGAAATAATACAATTTACATTTTACAATATCAGAAAAATTGACAAACTCGTTTAAAAAATAACTGTCACATTGTTAAAGCGAGCAGCGTTTAGAATTGTTTAAAATCTTATTACTATTTACTGACTCTTCTGTTTATAAGGCAAGTGTTTACTCCAGTGTTAACTTGAAGTCAAATCACGCAAACAAAATAACTTCGTTCATTGCAAATTGCAATCTGCTTTATTAGACTTTCCCGGTAAATGGGTGATCGATCACCACAGACATACACCTAAATAGATAACGCAAGTCCCTTCATCTGTATGAAAACCAAGCGTGGCACTGTTTCACAAACAATATAAAAACAAATTTACTTACCAGTGAAAGAAATCATTTCCAATGCCTCAGCTAACTTTTTCTATACATTTTTTACAGCTCAATATGGCATAAAAAGGCATTTTTCTAAATTTCGGTGGACCGATGCCAATAATTCTAAATGAAAAGCTCAGATTACGATCATTGATCGTCACTTTACTCCGTTTTTTTGGCACGCGAACTATACATACAATCGCATCATCTAATTAGATTTATGTTTGTGGTGAATCACACTATCACCCTAATATTATGAAGGCAAAAGTTTGTGAGTGTGTAATTGTGTTTGTATGTTTGTTACCCTTTTACACAAAACTGCTGAACGGAATAGTTTGGAATAGCACATTGGATATTTTTTACCGTAGCAATGACGGGCTATCTCGTCGTTCTTGGGATAGACCTTACTAGTAAATGAACAAAATTACATTGTAGAATGCTACAAACATTGTCTGTATTTGTAAATATATATAAATATATATATATAGATTTTAAAGTTTCTGATTATTAATCATACACTCTGTACACGATACTTGCTACATCAGAACATAGATCTTAAAAAAATATTATAATACCTAAATTCATCACGATTCAACACGTAGTAGGTAAGCAGTAGGTACGGAAGCTTATCCACAATTTAAGTGCTTGGAACCATGTTGACTTCAACTGCTCAACATTGTATTGCGATTTTTCAATATTTTGACTTTTAATAATAAGCAAAATAATATTTATATTTGAGGAGTATTGTATTATGACTTTTCTCATTCAGTTTATCTGATGGAGACATTATACATCATTTTAATGACAATGAAATATTTTATATTACATTAAAACAAACGAGTAATTTTTATTAAGGTTACACTAGTCGATCATTCTTCCGTACAAACGTAGTCTAGCGATTACTCCACTGTTTAACGATGTAAATTCAAAATAAAAAGTGATATCAATTTTTCTCATCATTATCTAGCCCTGTATGGAAACAAAAAAGTAAAAAAGATATATGTTTAAAAGTTATGAGCGTCGAAAGTAACATATTTCAACACTAATTTTAACGCATCTTTGGGCGGATATAAATACAAAGAAGGAAAATTGCAAAACGGCCTCTATATAGGGATAGATTAGTAATGCAACAATGTAAATAATTTTATTTTGAAAATATACATTTAGTCGTTTTTTCATGATAACTAGACTCCCAAAAGTCTGTTTATAAAATTTTCGTTTCGCGCTCGTTTTCGTCCTAAATCATCATCCATTTCGATACAAATTTATAAAAGTGCTAATTCGTACGCTAACTAGCTTCTTACTACTCATCACAGCATCTAACTCTTTCGCACGTGTTGTCGGATGTGATAGCATGCATTTTAACCTCGCGCACAAAATAGTTCGTGCCGTCGACTAGGGGAACCTTAAATGTGGCAAGATTGTGAAAACACCTATCAGATGGATTCTCTAAAAACAGTTATAGATATCCTTACCTTGTTTGGTAGTACAAACCGTAACAGATGAAATTTCGTAATAAATCCATTTATTAGAAGGCCAAATCGAAATATTAAGTGCACGCAAAAGTGATACCTACACACTTTGGCTTTGATTAATATTAAAATAAAATTCCTTTTTTAGCTGCAATGGGTGTAGTGAGATTGCTTCTTTATAATTTCTTGACACTAACCTTATTTTGAAAATGTATATAGTTTGGAAGCAAGTTACTGCTAAGTTACCGTTACTTTTACCTTTTTAAAATAAACAGTGTGTTTGAACGTCGTATATGATTTGGTGACAAAACAAAACAAACAAAAACCTGCTATGCATTTGCTGTAACACGAGAAGTGAATTTCCCGTTTCCAAAACGCCAAACACTTGTGATAATTTATTCATTTGAAAATTTAAAAATAGTACCTAAACATTTATTATATAGGCTGCAGATATGAGGCTCTAGGCAAGTTATATTTTGCCTTTTTGACAGTCGCTATCACCACGGCTATCACTGTTACAATGTCATTTTTCTCTTTTCTATCTACTGTCACCGCTTCAGCAAGATTGGTCAATTCAGATTGGCAAAATTATGTCAACTTCTGTCAAGATTTGACAGATTGGTCAATTCAGATTGGCAGTATTAAATCAATTTCTATTGAATAAAATACTCACATCCTTTATATTGCGTTATCACAATTTATCAGCATATGCACAATCATTCACGTTTGATCGAAAGGCGCACTGTATCGCAGTTCATTGTTCCTTCGTATGTTGTTCATTAATTCTCACATGTTTGAAAAATGCCTACGTTATCGACATTACTCTAACAATAGCAAATGCGGCATCCGTGTACTATAGGCATCCACCCTTATTTATAAAAATCTCTGCACTGTTTAGCAACTGGTAAGCAGTTTCTTAATTCAAATTCTGTATCGTGCGCGGCACAACGATATAAATCGAAATGAATCCCTAATAAATGACCTAACATCGTTTAATTTCAATAAAATGTTAGTAACATTTTTTTTCAACTTCGTGCCGCGCACTATATAAAAAAATATAATTTAAAATCTGAGAACATTACACAAAGTGAATTTAGAAGATAACCTCTCTAAATAAAGTGTAAACGTGTTTTGTGTGTAGAGCAAGTTTTTCGTTTCCTTTTTTTATATTTTCGGTTTTGCAATAGGTTTATCTGTATAAGCGTTAATATTAAGTTTTGACAATACCAAAAGGTTAAAATCGTGCACATGAGTATTTCAAACACAGGATAATTTCAGAAATAGTCACCTTACCATAGAAAGACGGGATAGACGCCGGTTTTTTCACCTCACTGCAAGGAAAGGATTATGTTTTTCGCGCGTATCTTGTATGTATGTATGAATGTATATAATATTCTTCATTACCTCATATCTATCAAACCGCTAGACGGATTTATGTAATTAAGATATCGTTAGATACGCCTTGACCACCCAAGTGTTTTAGCGAGGAGAAGTTAAAAAAAAATTGCCAGATTTTGGGTGCCATATTGTGCGGGACCCAATTTATTTTCTTCCAAACCCATCGAGTGGGGTATCAAAATGAAGGGTTTTAAGAGATGATTACAATGAAATATACAACTTATATGTTTCAAAGGAATACGAAACAAAAATATAACTAAAAAAAAATGGAAATGAAATCAAATAACCCAACTGCTTCAGAAGCTGCAGTCGGAGGATACATACTATTACTATTACTTGTCCTCTCTTACGTAGCTCGGTCTTCGTCATAGTTATTATATTTAAATTTCTGTTTCATTTAAAATAATTATATGGTATTTATTATAATATTTATTAGTCTATTGTTTTAGAAAATATTTATGTATTTTATTAGTTAGATAGTTTATTAATATCAGATTTTAATAACTGTTCTTTTTTATTTTTTTTATTTTGTACTCCTACCACTGTTGTGTCCTTTTTAACCCAAAGGTTGACTGATGGAGAATGCCTTGCTGCATTAAGTCCGCCTATATATCACCATTGTACATGAAGTTTAAATAAATAAATAATAATTATTTATGAGCTGGCTGCCCAAAACCATATTATGTATGCTTCGACAGCACAGCATGATTTTCTTCTTGTTTACATATTTATAGTTCGCTTTATAAGCTGTCGGGTTTATTTTTTAATTTAATTACATTTTTTTCCCTCCGTGAATCAGTGAGCCGCCTAGCGGGAGGAATGGGCAGTAATGTTCCCAAGTGCTAAATACTTCAGAGATTTTTATAAATGAGACCCTAGATGTTTATAATCTTAATTCTCGTTGTTTCTAGTCAGTCAGTTAATCGAATTTGAAATGGCGAAAGCACCTTTCTCTGTAACTCATGCTGATAGCCGTAGAGACATATATATTAAACAAGTGACTGTCGTTGAAGTCATGTGGTAATTTATGTGCAACCGAGAGTGGATCGAGAGGTTGCGTTCAACATTTTATGAGTGATGGATGTGTGAACGTCAGTTGGTCATAAAATAGGATTTTAGTTGATATTATACTTCATTCTTAGCTACACCCCGTGGTCTCATAAAATCTGCCGTTTGTAGACGTTGCATAGACCCTTAAACAATAGGGCTAGTTGCGGAAGATGCTTCACAAAAAAAAGAGTGAAATTAAGAATTTCGCTCTCCCCCCAGCACTGAATAATTTCTAAGTATATTTTATGTAAGACTAGAGATTTTTATCAATATAATTTATTAAAAATCCTTTTCATTTTCTACCATTATCGAGGTTACAACTGTCACAATCAACTGCTATCATCATTAACAATTGCCATATAAAGAAACCAATTATCGTATAGTGATTGTAGCAGCTTTCCCAAAGGGTTTCTCAAACCTTTGTGAAATCGTGACCTTTTCATTCCTAGAAATCTAAGAATTTCTTCATTTTCTAAACTTTTACTTTTTAACCATACTTTTTATTATGAGTTTAAACATTGGCTTAGAGAGTTTCCAGCAATCGCTTGGGTTTAGTTTAAAAGCACTAGTTATTGCAATAATAATATAGAAAAGTGACATCGGATCGATTTCTTATAATTTATTATGATTGGAATGAGAACAGACATGCATTCTGCTATAAACATAAATTATTTTCAATCAAAATGAAAATAAATAAGGCATGTCTAGAATAAACTGCGATAAGTGCGGTTGATTGATAGATCGACGAAAATAAAAACGAGTCTATAAAAATATGTATCTTCAGATTTTGTCTATACGAGCTAAACTTACGTTTGGCCACTTGTGATTTTTCAGAAATTTAGTCACCCTACGATTCAGTTTAACACGACATGAAATTGAAATACCAAAAAAAATACATTTCTATTTTTCTGTAGGTGTGTGTCATAGATTATTTTGTTTCGCAACAACGATCGCTTCGACGCGTATGCGCATGTTATCATAACGACTGACTTGTAACTTGTAACTATCAGTGATTCATTTCTAACTTGTTTTTCAACTATTTTTCTTATCAATATTTAAACGTTAACTATATAGGTAGGTTAGACAATATATGCATACATTTTAAATAAATAGTACTTAAAGAGAAAAAGAAAACCAACAGTTACCAACTTGACATCTCAGTAACAGAGGGCCTAGGCCGAATGACATTATGTCATAATAAGATTATAAAAAAAAAATTCAACGGCATGGATTTGACATGAGCCACGGGGTCCCAGAGCGCTAAGAAAGAAAATTTGAATCAAATAAAATCTCACTAGATGGCTCGATATGCACCGATTTGTTATTGAATTGTGTGTAAAATTTTCATTTTTTGGAATTGAACATAAAAATTGTATTTTCTTGTTAATTAACTCTCCTAAGCACTAAATTGTGGAATATTGGGCTCTTAAATCACATTTTATAGATTATTGAATACAGATCATTTAAAATTGATGCCAATAGATGGCGCGGTTTTGGAATTTCTGAGGCATTCCACTTGATTGTTTAAATTTGTATTGTAACGCATTTTGGTGCAATGAAACTGTAAAAACGTGCAAAAAATATACTATAAAACAAATCGTCACTGTATTTAAAGAAAAAATATTCACGAACCGAGTAAACCCTTTTAATTGCAAATCTCTGCTAACACCATCTATCTATCGCCGTGGAACGGAACCAAACGCAGTCGATGTATAAAAAATAATTTGATAATCAGACGAAAAACGCTAGTTACGTCGGCACGGTTTCTTGGTATGAGGCATCTGTTTCTGTATGATATTATTATATTATCTGTGCATGAGCTAGCGAAACGTCACGAGGTGGGTCTCTAACATTTTTGGCTTTTGACTATCTACGAATATATATTTGAAATAGTTACGCTTTCTCTAGATCCATTTGCGATTCATTCATCTCTTTTGTAGCCCAATTTTCTGAACCATAAAAAAAAATATTTCGTGCACATTTCCAAAGAATTTAACTAAACAATGGCAGGAGAATCGGTCATTGAAGCCATAAATTAGTTAATTGTCAATCGTCGTAATCTTGATCGGCGAGCATTCCTTCATTGAGCTAATCATCATACAAAGAACATTCCAGGGTCTTGGTAGCATACTGATATAAGTACAAGTAGTTGTAAACATACCACTCAAGAGTTTTACGAATTTGTTAGAATCAAATATTAGAGGATAGCTTTATTTAGATATAAGTAAGTATTAAAGAACTAAAATAACTTTGTTTTTTTGTGCTGTGTCTAATCATCCAATGACTTCTTCTGCTCTGGGTGAAGCGGGTGGGCGTGTCAGACTGTTAATGACTAAAACCCACCCGTATCCCTTCAGTTGCTTTTGCCAGGGCCGCGGTAACACTCTTTCAAATGTATCCGCGACCTAGACAGGCATCGGCCCTATCGGACCCCGTCAGTTTTGCTGTGGGTTAGTGATATGTGCCCGTTATACAGTCTATAGAATAGTATTTGATAATTATTGAAATTGTTAAGTATGACTGAAATTTTGAATTTATTCACTTAATAGGCATGGATTCAGACTGCTTCATACCAACCTAGGTTCAAGTGAGATTTTATTATTTCATCGATTTAATGATATGATTGCTTGCAATTACCTACCCAAATAATATTATAGGAATTAAATAAAAATAAATAAATCCTGATATTCTACTCGGCAGGAGGTAGTTTGCAGGTAAGCTTATCTAATGATGACTCTGGTACCTACAGAGAAAAACCCAGTTCATAGGTTCCTAGGCATAATTATGTAAATTAACTACCTACTACCTAGATTTGATAAGCGAATGCTGTGAAAATCAGTAAAAACCCATCTGTTTGTGTACCTATCTAAAATAAAACATCCGCTTCACTTAACATTCTTGGTAATTGTTCATTTGGCATGCATGTTGTTCGAACTTCAGATCCTTGGTACATTACAAATCACAGATTTTTTGTCCTTATGTATTAGAAAGGCTTTGGTAAGGACACACAGGAGTAATTTGATTAATTTCAGCATCATCTTGATCATTTCAGCCGAAAGACGTCGACTGCTGAAAATAGACCTCCCCCAAGTATCGTAATATCAACCGGTCCAGTGCGTCTCGCATCCAACGGATTCTCGCAGCCATCAGTCGGCCCGTTGTCCTCGAAGAAAATAGTGGGAAGTGGCAAAATATATTATTACTAGCTTCTGCCAGCGGCTTCGCCCCCGTGAATGGGAACATATTCCTGGGATAAAACTCCTAATGAATCTATGTGCTATTCCAGACTGTAATGGCATGTTTAATTTAATTTATTGATGTTATATTAATACTTATTATTATTTTATTGTGTGTAATTTTGTTGCTACGTTATTTTAGTATTATGTCATTTTGTGTGTTTGTGACTTGTAGCATCATATTGGGTCAAACTGAAAAGATGTTATAATTGGTAATAATAAATAAATAATCTATCTCTGTGCCAAATTTTATCCAGATCCGTTTAGTAGTTTTTGCGTGAAAAGGTAACAAACATACAAACTCACAAACTTTCGCCTTTATTATATTAGTGTGATAAATGATCCCAAAAAGAGTTGTGTAGTGGCACATGCAGCACTACTGCCAAAGAATACTTCACGTAATGAATTACCAAACAACGTGAAGCACAGACATTGTGTGCTTTGACGTTTTTGGTTGCAATAGGCATGACAATCACATCGACCGTTTCATATTTGCGATACAGTGTAGGTGAAAAGAAGGCGTTTTTGCCAAAATTTTTACCCGACCGGATATTTTCAGTCTGATTACCGAATGAAAAGTTACTTCGTTTGCACCAAGCAAGCAGCTAATGAACTGACCGTCTCAAATAAAATTTTAGTATAGATAGTCTACGAGTACTCAATCATGTTCTTAGGAAATGCATATAAATCTCTACTCTCATAATATAAATCTCTTCCTAGGCATAATTATGTAAATTAACTACCTACTACCTAGATTTGATAAGCGAATGCTGTGAAAATCAGTAAAAACCCATCTGTTTGTGTACCTATGTAAAATAAAACATCCGCTTCACTTAACATTCTTGGTAATTGTTCATTTGACATGCATGTTGTTCGAACTTCAGATCCTTGGTACATTACATTACACAGATTTTTTGTCCTTATGTATTAGAAAGGCTTTGGTAAGGACACACAGGAGGAATTTGATTAATTTCAGCATCATCTTGATCATTTCAGCCGAAAGACGTCGACTGCTGAAAATAGACCTCCCCCAAATATCGACCGGTCCAGTGCGTCTCGCATCCAACGGATTCTCGCAGCCATCAGTCGGCCCGTTGTCCTCGAAGAAAATAGTGAGAGGTGGCAAAATATATTATTACTAGCTTCTGCCAGCGGCTTCGCCCCCGTGAATGGGAACATATTCCCGGGATAAAACTCCTAATGAATCTATGTGCTATTCCAGACTGTAAAGGCATGTTTAATTTAATTTATCGATGTTATATTAATACTTATTATTATTTTATTGTGTGTTATTTTGTTGCAACGTTATTTTAATATTATGTCATTTTGTGACTTGTAGCATCATATTGGGTCAAACTGAAAAGATGTTATAATTGGTAATAATAAATAAATAATCTATCTCTGTGCCAAATTTTATCCAGATCCGTTCAGTAGTTTTTGCGTGAAAAGGTAACAAACATACAAACTCACAAACTTTCGCCTTTATAATATTAGTGTGATAAATGATCCCAAAAAGAGTTGTGTAGTGGCACATGCAGCACTACTGCCAAAGAATACTTCGCGTAATTAATTACCAAACAACGTGAAGCACAGACATTGTGTGCTTTGACGTTTTTGGTTGCAATAGGCATGACAATCACATCAACCGTTTCATATTTGCAATACAGTGTAGGTGAAAAGAAGGCGTTCTTGCCAAAATTTTTACCCGACCGGATATTTTCAGTCTGATTACCGAATGAAAAGTTACTTCGTTTGCACCAAGCAAGCAGCGAATGAACTGACCGTCTCAAATAAAATTTTAGTATAGATAGTACTCAATCATGTTCTTAGGAAATGCATATAAATTTCTACTCTTATGTAATATTTTCTTTACGGTAGAAAATATAAGTGCAATAAACAAATTGTGCAATCAGTTGTTATGGATTTCACACTACGCGAGACGCAGTATTAAAAGTTATTGATTTTGACGTGGTCACACCAACGGCAATGTCATAATTGCTGTCTGCTTTATTAATTAAATTAGGAAAAGGGCACAACTAATTTGTAGAGATCAAAGAGGCAATCTTAATTATACATGTATTTTTTTTTTTAAATTGAAATCAAGTCAGTGGCTCAAGTCTTCAAAAAAAAACAATGATATTGCTGAGTCTTAGTTATTGTGAAATGGATTTAACACATTTAAAGCACTGTACTGAAAACGCCTTTAATATTATTTTATGATACATAATAAAAGCGTACGCCAGTGAAACTATATGAAAGCTAATAAAATACATTGGCATTGAGCGATATTATATTGAAGAAGAGAGAATTTTCTATAATATTTATGACCATCATCGATTGCAAATACTTTATTAATCTTTTAGTTGTTGTTATAATGTTACTAAACATAATTAGGTGTCTATATCATGTGACAACCTTCCATGTCTCTTCAATTGTTAACATTGACATTGATTTGGGTTACAGTCTGCCTTTGAAAACCGCATAACAAATAAGATCAAAACAGTAGCAGCCTCTTTTCTGCATATCTGTTGGTTTAGCAGATAGTATTGGATAGATTGTGGGGGATCTTAGAAAATTAAAGTGCGAGCATTCATCCATCTCTATAGAATCCGTTCAAATCCTTGATTGTTGCGAGTTATTAACACAACAGCCGAGTCTGTTAATTCCAATAACTCAAAAATCAGTCTCTCAAGTCACACAGCAATTCAAGTCCCAGTCTAGGGAACGCACTTCTGCCAGTTAATCTTACACTTGGATTGCGCGTAAGCAAATTCTCGTCCTTAAAAATATTTCACATTCATTGCAATATCATATCAGCGATAATCAACGTCAACTTATATAAAGTACCTGGGCGACCGAGCTCTACGCGGGTGAAAATAGAGAAAACGACGTTTTCTAAAAACGAACGAACGTTTTAGAGATATTTTAGACAGTTTGCGACTGTGATGCAAAAGAGAAAATTGCTCAAAAATACGAGAAAACCCCTACTGGTCTTGGTGATACAGACACACAGTCAGTTAGACACATACAGTGTTTAAATATCTATTAAAAACACTAAAATATCCACCTGATAAACATAGTTATGTATGTAATGATAGGAACGAATCCTCAGCCCGAACATTTCAAAGTCAATTGGGTCAAAGTTCAACTGTGAACGTAATAATTTATCATAATTAGTAGATGTACATAAACACGATATAATATTAATCTCTCCATTTATATTTATGTTGAAAGCCAAGTCAAACAATTGACTCATTACAATATTTATGATAGCTGCTGCTCATTGTCTGGAACCTGTTTGTAAGCGAGAAAGAAGTGCTTTCGAGAATTACTGTACGCAAACCTTGGCCTAATACTAACAAATGTTTAACAAGAAGCACGGTGACGTATGAATGTTAGTACATGGTTAATATGCATTTTTCTTCAGAGGTACCTTGGCAATGGAATGAATATAATTCAATTTTATAGCGTAAAGTAGTAATTCGATAAAAGACCAAGTAACCAGAAACTCAAACTCAATATAATTCCAGAATAAAAATCATCGCGAAATAAAATATGACGATTTCACAAACTGTTTTGAATTTGTGTGACGCGTCTATAATGTATTTCCAAAAACCGGAGATAAATCTTTAACGCACATCATAAGCAACTTGGTTCTTGAAACCGATGAAATGCTCGCCTGTATTGACGGTAATTTAATAAACAACATTTACGGCCTGTTTTAACAAACTTCCTACCTTTTTTGCAGAATTTTATCCAAGGTCATTTATATTCCACCGGTCTACCCAATGACCTTTTTACTATACTTAAGTATATTACAGACCAAGGGATAAGCTTAATTAGCTTTGCGTATTGCTCACATAGCCGAGGTTTTTTCACACTTGCTCACATAGTTTGCGGTCTGCTTAAATAATTCAGCACCGCAAGGTACAAAATATTATTTCTAGATATAAATCAACTGAGACGAAGGGCCTTCAAGGAAAACAAATATTCGTCACAGAAGCCCATAGGCAGGCATCACGTCAAAAATAATTCAAACGTAATTTCAATTAACGAGGGATCAAAGTTTTTGTGTACTTATGAAGATATATGCGAAGGTGACCCAAGTTACCCATTTTGAAGATTAAGTGTGTTTTAATTTTTTTTACCTCTATTTTGTACCTTCATTATTTCTACATTTAAGCATTCCTATATCTTTTTTTGCTAGCGTGTTTTGTACTATGGAGGTAAACGGGACACTGTGGAAAGTCCCGCAATGTCCATTGAAAACACAAAATCCGTCTGGTCGGAATATCCTCCTTATATACCATATTCCGACCAGACGGCTGTTGTGTCAGATGGGCAAATGCCCAATGTCGAGCTGTTGTATATGTTCAAATGGCGCGCAGGACTTAGATAGCGTGATGTAGAATCTGTGTGACGTCTGTTCGTTTTGTAGTTTGCAGGTGTAGTGACATAGATGCCGCTACAGTACCATGGAGTGCCTCCCCTTTTCTTTTCTTTACCTTCCACCACATTTTTAATTTTTTGCGACCGACTGTTAAAGCATAAATTTCGCAAATATTCAACCACACATGGCAAATTTTGCAATTTGTTGTATTTTTGACAACCTGAACGCAAATTTTTGTGAGAGCACCTCCTTACTAAAAAAGACAAGTATGCTTTATATTGAAGTTTCTAATGCCATGTAATGGGTTATCCTACCAATATTTTACAGGCGAAACTTTGGATGTTTGTCAGTCAATCACGCCTCAACGGTTGAACTGATTCCGATGAAACTTGGAACACGGATAGACAATGACCTATATTAGGACATAGGATTTTATGCCTAGGTTAATTCATGCGGGCAAGGTTGTGGTTTAATTCTGGTATAAAGAATCATCTCGTTTAAAAATGAATGAAAAATCACCAAATATGAGACTCTGACAGGTTTTTATAAACCTAACTTATTCACACCTTTGCATATCACTGTTATGTTATGTATTATAAATGCAAACACAAAACCTAATAGAAAAACATAAAAATACGGTAAAACAAAAGCAACGGCCAAATCCACGCTATCTGATTTACGATATCAATCTACTGCCAATAGTTTCGTAATACACACGGATTTAGCTGTCTCGATTTCATTATAAATTCAATATTAACACATATAAAAACTGTTCAAAATATCCGGTTATATTCACCTACTTAGCCCAAGTTAGGATCCGTAGAAACACCAATTATGAAATACGTTGCTATTTTAAGTAGGTATAACATTCTGGTTCAATGATATGTAGGTATATGTAGCATGACCTTGCAGGAGATTTTATGACAAAATGGCAAGTCATTTTTCACATTAGTCGAAGATGACAGATTTTTAATGAGATTTAGAGCATGTAGTCTTTCGATCACATTCGTGGAATGTAATATGCATTGAATATCGAATATGTCTAGCAAATTCTTATTTCAAGTTACGAACGAAAGACTTCCAATTTTGCTTTGAAGAGTTTTCCACGCAATTTGTTATGCATTTCATAACTAACGTCTTCGAACACCATAGGAGGCTGTGACTCAGTAGTTACAACGACTATCAACATTATAAACAAACCAACCGGCTCCAAACAGCCGAGAAATCGTATACATCTCTTGCGGAACCTTAAATTAGAGACCCTGACCACAGATTACATATACACAGATGTAAATTATAGTGACTTCCTTCAAGCAATTTGTCCGCGTGTCCTGATCTTTGGCATTAGTATCTACAATTCGAAAGCTGAGATGCCCAATCTTTGAAATGGTCGATTGGATAAGAGGCGACCTCGTGAAATCATGTCCGATTTGCGGTGTACAGAATTAAATATAAACGGTCATTATTTCCGTATTGCCTTGTTTGCATTATTAGTTTGTGTAATTAAAATTATACGTCATCCAGCTGCCTTCGTTTAATTTAGTCTACAGTATGATTGAAGACCTTCCAAAACCGAAACCCGCGCCTATTTTCATTCGAAAAATCTTTTATCAGAAGCCACTGCGTATGACGAATTACACGTTAAATTATGGAAGCTGGACTATTGAAGCTTATAATAACTACAAATAGCACATAACTTGTTGTTTCGTATATCCATGTAAAATTCTGGTTTCAACCAAAAGGGCTGGCAGTTGAAGCCAATATACTATTTAAAATAGAAAATCATAATGTATCTGCAGATAACTTCTACATATAAACAAAGTATTCCCCAGAAAAGATAAATCAAACGCACAATTACACACACAATTACACAAAACATAATTTCTCACGTAGTATTTACATGCCATGAAGCAAATACCATGTAAGATACCATGCAACGTAGATTGCAATTTGATAAAATTATGATAGTTAAGTTGCTGCGGAAGCGACCACTATCAGATTATAAATAAGCAGCGTGCGGCAGTTATGCAACCTTCCTTCCTTATTCCCACGTGTATATACGAATAAATTTGTCGTATTGTCACTTAATGGCATCGGTATAAATAATAGTTTTATTTTTACAAAAAAACTTAAGAGTTGTTGAGAAGGATAAGTTATAATTGGAACAAGCATAACGTGAACTTTGAGAGCTTTTCACACTTAAGTATCGATATATCGACCATGAAGTGAAGAGCATTTTAATTTGTTTGAAATAAGGTCTTATTTTCGTGTAACCTTCTAAATTAAAATACCTACTCATTTGTGATTTCTGTTAATACATTGTCTCCTAGCCGGCTCTTTTAAATGGCTCAATCTTTTGGGGTTTCTAACACAAAAATAAATGTTTGACCTAGATAATGCAGACATTGATTCTGCAATTAGTTCATTTCTATACAATTGATATACTCATACTGGTCTACTTACTCAAACCGAGTGTACTTGTAAATGGGCGTTCACTTCGGTCGTGGCCTACTGCTATTGTTAAGTCAACTAAGTAGTCAGTCAGGTCTCCTCCCTAAACTTTAACTACTATCGATAATATCAACAAAAGACGGTCTACATTATACATCACTAGTCGTGACACTCGACTTATTTAAATATCGAGCACGTATCAAGGATTGCGTAACCAGCTTTTGTTGATTTTTTATTCAAGCTTGATAGACGTTTGGGACACACTGCTGTTTAATTTGGCCAATAAAATGATGCGTTAAATACAATTAAATCTATATATTCACATTCATTTTAGTCTTCGTACCCTATTCTATCAGAATCACAAAAAGGCAATGTTGCCCCAACCGCAATAGAAATACAACATTGCCTTTTTCTTCCATATTTCTGAATTCGTGGCCATCTTAGGTAGCCATATATCTTCTATCAGTAACTCGTTCTATGAGTTTCTTAGAAATATTTGCTATAATTAATCAGTTTCTCATTAAAATTCAGTGACATAGCTATGCTACGCAGAATTAAAAAGTATGAGACATTAATTAGGCAGATTTTGTTTGCACAATAACTCTGCTAACCCAGATTAATAATTTGGCATAAACTACTTTCTATTCTCAAAGTCGCAAAGTCTTTTATGTACATAGAATTTGCAATATTAGTATCACAAAAGAAGTAAGGTTAGCATACCATTTAGAACGATTGAAAAAAAAAACAGGTATCGTAAGATGATAGAGCCAGAAGTTTGATTGATTTCAGAGCATCGCCACTCGTCGTGTTGTTTCGTGAGCCGTGGCGCGGGATAGACCAACCATATGAATCTGTTTAAGCCTATTTAAGTCATATCATAACGAGTCTTGTAGCCAATTAAATGCGTCATAAGGTGCTACGCCACGCCACGCCATGACACGTAAGTATGTTTCCGCCTTTATTCAGGAGCCTGAACGGTTAAACTCAACTTTTTCTTTTTTATAAATTCGTTAAAATAGGCCGAAAACAGACAAGGTTATTTAGCGCTGTCAAACAGCACTTTTTGAACAAATTTATTAGTGATAATTACATAGATAATGTTCGTTAACTTAAATATCCCTATGTCTAGTACCAGAATCAACAAAGCATGACAAACAAATAATTCTCCGTCTCACTTACACCCAATATTGTGGGAATATCATTGTACATTTGTACACAACATAATAACTTTTTGCACAGTGATTTTAATGAACTAATTATGATTTTTAACGAACAAAAACTCATGTGGAATTGTGATAGTGCAGTTCGCAAATCGTTGTAAAGGTTAAGGCTTTAAATGGGCGACTTAATTGTCTGAATACTCAGGTCTTGTTGCGGAAGTCTTTACGTTCAATAAGTGTTATTTATGGGTGCAATTTTTCCTATAGGAAATCTCTCTCAGTCTAGAACGGATCTTACTGCTAAATTTTATGTACTTTGTCCTTATTCGAATTTACTTTACACAGAAACAGTTTCTGTAATTTATGTGTTTAGACAGTTGGAGGGGTGAGTTTAAACACCCCATTAAAGACCAACTTGGCTGTCAAACATTTGTGACAGTGTGAAATTCAAGTTTTAATCAAATAAAACAGCACCAGTTCTGAATAGGCTTCGATTTTGAGAATTAAGTCGCATTTACAGATATATTTAACAGGGTTTGATCAAATATCTTTAAACCAGTCTTTGCTTCAAACAGAAGTCTGTAATCGTATTGTCAACAAAGCCATATTACGAGAGTTTTCTTATGAATGATACACCTTAGTACATCGATGATGTAATTGTGTTTATAACGGATGTGGTGCGGTGACAGGTTGATAGGTCATCACTACAATACTTGATTGTAATCTAAACCGTTTCTCTCATTCTTCTCTCACGACATAATCGAAATACCTAATATCAAAGTCGGCTTACGGAACTCGTTTTTATTCGTCTTTTTATCGAGACCATGAAGATCGAATACAAAAGATTTTAATTCGCCTAACAGCTCAATATATTGTCTCTTCACGTGATACGGAAGCGATATCTAAATAAATGCCAAGTGAAATCTAGCAGACACTCGGTTTTATATGTTTTTAAGATTATTTTTACATAACATTACAGTAAGAATTAGTCTACGCCACATATTTTCAATGTCATATTTATAGGCTGAATTCTCAATATTTTAATAGAAATTTGGGCATAATCATTTAAAAATTAAATTAATTACTACATAATACAAATTAAAATATCAAATGAGAAGCAAGGTTGTCGAGTACATAAATAAAGTTGTGAAATTCATTAATAAATAATTTATCAATTTTGCTAAGATTAAGACCGGGTCTGATCAACGATAAAATTCACTGACCTTATAACACCTAGAAGTGCTAAGTACATCCATAATATCGCTCCAGTTACCCACAAAAGTGTAATTGTTATGTAAATCCCCGTCTGATATAATGTGTACGTGAGACAGTGGACTTGCACTTTCTAGTATACTTTCACAGCTATTGTGATCGCACCGGCTCGCCTGACGCAACCGCCGAATGGGTGCTACGTCAGGCCTACGCCTACGTCACTTTAAAGTGTAGACAGACGGACTGCATTTTGATGCGAGTCAATGCAAACGCACTGGGTGCGCGTGCTTTTAAAATGCCATACCGGGCCGTCTTTGTTTTACCCTAACCTTATTGTACAATAATATTGTATCATTGTACCTTTCGACTATCATGGAGGTTTTTAGTTCGTAGTACTTGTGACGTTCTTCTACGGAGGCTTTCACAGCTAAATCTGGAAGTTACGTCATGGGAGAGGCCTACTCTTCAAGGCAAGTATGTATATCATGATCCAACAACAGGTGATATTCCGTGAGATAGTGTTCAAACGTAAATTTAGCCAAGATAACGCGTACAACATAGTATTTGAGATAAACCATTAACACAGTTTTGCTACAATATATTTATTACATAAATGTTAGAAGCTGGTTTCTCTACGGATGAATGATGTTGCGGTATTTGGAAGGCTTGGAATCAATGACAACGCTTGTTGTCTAGGTGCAGCTGTTGTTAAGCTTTCAAGGCTTATATGATTTGAATAAATGTTATACATTATTTCTCAAAGTCGTCTATTGTAACGTGTGTTTTTATAATCTACTAGAAGATGAGTGATGTCGAACAATATTTGAATATTTCTTTATGTGTAACTTTTTTGGTGTACAATAAAGTATATTCTATTACTTAAATAAACTAATAATACACAAAGTCATACTACGGCAAAAAATATGTTTAACACTTACGGGAAATAAAATATAACCAGTAGCAGGTAAATAAGCTCTTAATTTTATTTACCTAGATACAAGTTTATACAGTGTATAAAATACTTAATTAACTAAGACTAAAAACATATCCTTCTGGGTAAGCTCACTCCATCGTCGACTCTGTCTCTGTCACCTATGACCTAGACTAGAGTCCAGAGCAAACCCATCAAAAGTAAAAAAAAAACCTAAAAATATACTAAAATAAAATATGGCGTCGAAAGACTCCCCCACTTCGTTGTCCACTGGTAATGTATCCAAAAGACTGGCAGCATTGCCACGTTGTATGGCAATGTTGTGAAATTGACAAATTTTTAGTACGTACGTTATGTTTATATTTTGGTATATACGTATTAAAACCTTCAATGTGATATCAAAGTCCATGCATCTGTAAATATTTTTCCTTATTTCATTTTCATATTCTTTACTGTATGCAAAACATATATACCTATACAAATACAGTACCAGTACCAGAAAAAAACCTAACAAATAAGCCTTTGTAGATAAGAGGACAGTTTATGTACAAAGCGTTTTTTGTTAGGTTTTTTTTTTCTTAGCCATGTCATAGTCTTCATATACAAATCTAACGATACTTTTCTCATTTCTCATCAACATCCTTACACAAATTCATACCTGTAGTGTAGTCATAATTTAAACATCAAATTAAATAACGAAATAATGTCAACAAGTACAACATATTTTTTTTCAAAACATATTCTTCTGGGTGACCTAACTCCATCGTCGACTCTGTCTCTATCACCTATGACCTAGACTAGAGTCAAGAGCAAACCCATCAAAAGTAAAAAGAAAACCTAAAAATATACCAAAATAAAATATGGCGTCGAAAGACTTCCCCACATCGTTGTCCACTGGTAATGTACCCAAAAGACTGGCAGCATTGCCACGTTGTATGGCAATGTTGTGAAATTGACAAATTTTTAGTACCTATGTTATGTTTATATTTTGGTATATACGTATTAAAACCTTCAATGTGATATCAAAGTCCATGCATCTGTAAATATTTTTCCTTATTTCATTTTCATATTCTTTACTGTATGCAAAACATATATACCTATACAAATACAGTACCAGTACCAGAAAAAAACCTAACAAATAAGCCTTTGTAGATAAGAGGACAGTTTATGTACAAAGCGTTTTTTGTTAGGTTTTTTCTTTTAGTCATGTCATAGTCTTCATATACAAATCTAACGATACTTTCCTCATTCCTCATCAACATCCTTACACACATTCATACCTGCAGTGTAGTCATACTGTAAACATCAAATTAAATGACGAAATAATGTCAATAAGTACAAAATATTTTTTCTTTTGCAACAAATAGGTAAAACAGTAATTTCTGCTCTTAACATACACGTCATGTTCACTGCACCATGAGAAAATGTGGTAACCAAAATAAAAACTCACTTAGTACATTTCCCACCGTAACGACTATCATAAAGTTTTTCATTTCTTATATAATTTTGTAAGTCAATAGGCCACACTCGTTCTGTTACACCGCATACTTTACCACGCTTGTAATTATGCTACAGATACCGAACTTTATACTCATTCAATTGCGCTACCTAAGTGCTAGGTACGCTGCAAAGACAATTTGGTGAAGTGGGGTTTTATAGACACGTCTAACACACAATGTTAGTACGGTGCCACTTTGCAGAATATGACACACATGCTGGAGTGCCCTAAGTGTCCACACACTTGCACTTTGGAGAACCTAATGAACGCCACTGACGCTGCCTACTGGTCCCAAAATATCTAAAGAGTTTGCCATCGACTCGAAATGAAGAAAAAGTGCACGGTTATTTTTTGTTATATAAAATTACGCCTGTATTTGCTGATGACTTAGACAGAAGTGTACCTACCTTTACCTAACACCCACATTTTCCTGTTGTATGTTTAACTGCCATGAAATAGGAGCCGAGCCATTTGCCATCATCATTATATCAGCCGAAAGACGTCCACTGCTGAACACAGGCCTCCCTCAAGCGTCGCCACATTGACCGGTCCCGTGCGACCAGCATCAAGCGGATCTCCGCATCCTTAACTTGCCATCAATAAGATGGGAACAAGCTTTAGAGTCGTGTCGTGCTGAGATAGGAGCCTTTTTGGTCTTACACAGGGTTTTATTTTTATTATTGATTATTTTTTTTATTTTTGCTTATTTCTCGTGTCTTCTGTGCGGGTCACAAATAAATATTCTTTCTTTCTTTTTTCAAGCAAGCGCTAAACATTGTCGATTTTTTTTTATAAACTAGTCTGTAGGTTACACTTATTGTCATTATAACAACAACAAACAACTCTTTTCCAGCCTACGTCATAACACAAAGAGTATTGTAGCCAATCAACTGCGTCACAAAGCGCCGCGCCACGCCACGACGAGTAAATGTGTTTCCGTCTTTAGGCACAAACCTGTTTTTGTATCGGGCACCAACTGCAAAATTCCAAATGGACAAAACAATAATAAAATTTTACGTGACCTGGGATACCGAACGATATCTCATGTTCAGCAGTAGCACAAGACCAACGATATTCATAAATAAATTGCATCCTCTTGTTTCACTTTTGGTACTAACACTACTGACTGGCGATAAGGGCAATTACAAGACTTACAGTGACCTAGCGGTCGTAATTACCCTTCAGTCCCTGAGAAGAGCCGAAGAAAGAGTGGTGTGAAATCAGCTCGTCAGTGACTCCATCAAAGCTTTCGAAGAGGAGCACGACCTTCAGAAATAAAAACAACGAATAAGAAGAGAGTCACACAACTTGCAATACACAGCTGCGATGCGTTTACATATTTGAAGCTTGATCTCTATAGGATGTCTACTTTCGTACCCCAGTCTCCAACTAACCAACGCAGCCTCGTTGATATGACGCGTCAGCCGTGCTCACACTGTGTCGTTGCATGTTACAAGTTTGTTTGGCTGGAAGTTGGCCGCTAGTGCACATTTTCCCACGGTGCATTTATAAACAGAAGGAAATAGTAATGCTTTATCCGCTACGTACGTTTGTAGGTGTTGGAAAAGCAAACAGAGGCAAATTTTCAAAGTAAGGCATAACTTTTTACATTGTGGCGGAGTATAATCGGTCATCATTAATTCCATTATTATCATTATTTCAGCCGGAATGTGTCCACTGCTGGGCTTATGCTATCCCCAAGCGACCTGTCTTGTGCTTCTTAATTATAACCCCATCTAACAGAATGAGGGTTTTATCTTCGTCATGTCTACACCTATATGAAACCATTTTTCTTCACGCAGATACTCGAAATAATCAGTGCGCCAGGACAGCGAATAATCAAAATTGTCCTATTATCGACTATGATTGTGAATTGCTACCTTTCAGATTGCACAAAATGTTATACAATGCTTACAAGACTTAATTACTTACAGATATAACTGTACCATCTGACAGTGATCCTCCTTACGCACTGTCCAGATTATTTTCCTAGACTTTGTGGTGTTCTGCTGTGCAGACCCACGTCATTAGTCTATTTACAGTTTAATAAATACTATACAATCTCACCTTCTTATCTTCTGATATTTTATCGACTCATGTTTCATTTTTATATATTCATTTGTTACTGTTAACACCAAAAAGCATATTTTTAGTTATCTCTGATTGTTTTAATATTCCATAACTTATTTATATCGCTAATTTGTAAAATCTAAGAATATTTTATACTCTGACATTTTCATGTGATCTGACGTCTGTCTGTATTTTATTTTCTTAAGCCATAGACATAACGTACCATGGACTAGACCTTCCTTAAGCTAGTTGTACATTATAATAAGGGCAGCGTAGACTGCCCCCTCTGTAAACCGTTTTATTCGTTCTGGTCATATAATTGATATTTTGAATTTAAAATTTAGAAGAGATGACAGAACGAGGAAAAAACGGGCGTCAGCTTTTTCAGTCAGATTCGGGCTGAAAACGACGAAAGTCGGTTGTCTGGTTAATACTATAATTTTACCAAGGGTACTACAGTATCTGATAACTATTTAAACCATATCTTCTGCCTACATATTTGTCATTCATGTTTTTGTGTGATCATTAAAATACTATTTACTGTGAGTGGAATTTGTGAAAGACTTTATTAACCTCATCGGTCAACGCTCCTTATTAAAGGGCTAGTCGAACGGCGTATGAAGCCACAGCCCGGCCTCCACATCTCTTTTGTGCCTGCCTACATAACCATCGAACCTACCTACTCGACGTGGTGCAAGAGCCGCAGCTACAGCGCGCCCGCCAGCAGTACACGCAGGTTGCGCACGCTGAAGAGGAGCGCCCACAACTCGCGGTAGCGTTCTTCCAGCGTCCACATCGCACTCCGTCAGCCGTCCCACCGCATCCTGTCAACCTTTTTCTTATTTTACCTTTTCTTACTTTTTCTTTTTATTTTAATAACGTAGCTTACGTTTAGCTCATCTGAGCTAAACGTAACGTTACAACTTAGGTAATGCAATCCCTGGCCACGTCCGATGGGACCGTATTAGGTGTAGCGCACACCGCCGTTGCACATGGAACCGCAATAGTTAAAGGTGCTTACAGAATAGCTGCAATTCTGTCGATAACTTTTGCTGATACATACATAATGTCAGCTTTAATAATTACAACCCTAGATCCTCTAACTGGCCTAAACATTCTTTCAACTTGCCCGGTCTTGCGGACAATTTTTCAGCAAGAACATAATTCTTTGATCGCACATTAATAACTTTACTGTATGTACAACAGCTGCTGCAGCTGTTTGTGAAACCCGATGGATTCACTCTCGCTTTGATTCACAATATTGACTCGTCGGTTAGGGTAATGGATAAAGGAGCCAAGAAACTTAAAAGAACCTCCACGAAGTGATAATACTTTTCAAGCATCTACAGTACGGTAGCATATAGTGCGCCCTGGTCCTCCAGTACCAACTTAGCATACAGGATAATCCTTTAAAATGCGTAAAATAAGACCGAGGATAGTGCCTTTTTTACTGTACTTAAGCCACCCCGGTGACCATCAGCACATCGAAGAGGCATCGTGTCTTCTTGAAACCCTGGAGGGGTTTCAAGCAGCTCTTTTTGGGGCACATCGCCAGATACCTAGTTACCACGCAGAATGCGATAAGGCCGCCCAATGTATGTTTATTAATTTTAAGTTTCTTTTTATAATTGTATTTTAAGGTGTCCAATAAAGCATATAATAAATAAATAACACCTGGATATTTTCAAATAACAGATTCAAGCCACTCTGAGTAGAAACCTACGCTTTTACGGACTATGCAGGTACCCATGAAGTGATTTTGCATTGCAAAGTTAAAAGAAAATGTAAGACCCCGCAGAAAATTATTATCTTCAATGTGCATTATCCTTTAGAAATCCGCTATCTTCCCCGTTGCGCACAGGCATCTCGCCTTGCAAGTTGAGGTTACTGCGTATCGTAAGCTCGCATTATCTAATTATTATGATGTACTTAGGTACTTGAGATATTTTCGCGTAGCTTTATTAAGCAATTTCGGTTCCCTTCACTTTAAATTGCTTGGTGGTCGGTTGATTTGTTGTCTGTCATTTGAATATATAAGATTGTGTTAATATTTTGATGGTCTTGAAAAGGATAGTGCTCAATTGTTAGTACTTTACTAATAAGTGAGCTGAAACTTTGTATTTAATGCTTCAAAAATCGCTTTGTGCGATAAAACAAAAAAAAAAATTGTTTATAGTACAAAACAGTAACACAAGGTTAATTATACACTATTTTTTTTTTTGTACTGTTGTTGTTTCACCTTTTGAAATAGTTTCTTAATGTAATGACATTCGATTTACACTCACTCGTTTAGTCGTACAATATATAAGTTACAGAATACTGTAACTTATTTATTGTACGACTAAACGAGTAGATATTATATCAATCTTGATATGTTACTCCAGTATACCTGGGTAGGTAAATATTGGCTAGAGTAGGAAAACTATTAAATAAAAAATTAAAATAAACTCCTTAAATAAAGCTAGCCAGGCACAAAAGAAAAACTTTGAATTTTATAACAGCCGTTTGTTAGAATTATATTGTGATTTCAACCAACAACGAATATATTCGTAGTTCGAGAAAAACATTATTGATTTTAAAACAATTAAGAATAACAGTATTTTCCCTTTGGATCAGCCGAAGAGATAACAAAATACTCAGTTTTAGTGTTCAGTCGAATCAGTAGGCAGGTAACTAAAACGTCGTTATTATTCAACTGCAAACTATTCAAATGACCACGTACCTAAATGAGCACAATGTCATAAAATCATTCAATAATGTAACTACAAAGGTAAAATATTATTTACAACAAACGGCACTCGTGTGTTTGGAGCCACCTGAATATTTTACATTTTCTGGAAAATGTGCCGTCAGATGTATAAAACTGTTTCTGAAAATGCATTATACTCGTTCAAAAGTAGTTAAGGCGCACTAAACGTTTTGAGAATTCTTTTTTGTGCGTACAGCTAAGGAGTAAAATTCCCTGCCGGAGCCAGTGTTTCCTGATAGCTACAACCTGCGGATCTTTAAGTCAAGAGTAGGGTACAGCCTACTTCTAGGTAAGCCTGCTTCACCGTCGACCACATCATCGATGATCATCAGGTGAAATAGTGAACAAACCGAAACCTATCACTACAAATCTATGCTATACTCGTATATATATAAATATTATAAACCAGAAGAGTTTGTTTGTTTGCTTGAACGCACTAATCAAATCAAAATCAAAATCAAAATCAAATCAAAATCAAAATAGTTTATTTCAAATAAACCTTAAAGGTACTTTTGAATTGTCAAACAACAAAAAAATATGACTCTAGTTGCAAATTCGCAAACGTCAGTAGATCTCAATGGAGAAGAATTTGCAAGAAACTCCACGGACACTCTTTTCCATCAGTTTCAATTACAAGTTTTTGGTTACATCATTCTTGTTAAAAAAAAAAAATACATATATGTGAGAACGATGCAAAAAGACGTGCACGTAAAAGCGTCTAGAGTAACAAACAATTTCAACATAAAAATGCAATGACAGGCCGAGGCAGCTAAGTTTTGACCAATCCCAACTGATGGCGCCCGTTCACGAACATGACGCATGGATCGGCACCACTCAGCTCAACCATTATGGAGGAAACCGAATGATCCAACACATGTGCCACCATCAGAGAGAAATTAGAGAGAGCATGACACACTCAAATGCCAGGGCACACAGAAGTCAACCAACGACACATAGGTAGATTTACAGTCGGAACATAGTACTCACACATGTGCTGTGCAGTTATAGAATACTAAAAGAAATTGAGTTTATACAATACAAATATATTCATACAGTCTTCAGCAGCTCCAACAATACTTTTCTGCCCATCACTAATTGTTTTTGCGCCCTAATGGCTGCGGAGCGAGACCAGCATTTAGCCAAGCATTTTTATCAGCGATGTAATCCCCCAACTTATAATATGCTTGCCTGCATAGTGTGCGTTTTATACAAGTTTTAAATTTTGTCTCATTCAGTTCTAGAATGTGGGGAGGTATTTTATTGTAACATTTTATACAGTACCCCATAAAAGATGATGCTACTTTAGCCAGCCTGAAACCTGGCTGGATTAATTGGTCCCTATTTCTAGTAACATAATTATGTCTGTCGCCGTTTTTACTGAAAAGATGTAATTTTTTTCTACGTACATGATGTTTTCATAAATATATTGACAAGGTACCGTCATGATGTTAATGTCCTTAAACAGTTCCCTTAGATAATCGCGCCGGCGAAGATTGTATATCGCTCTGATGGCTCGTTTTTGCAGAATAAAAATTGACTCAATGTCTGCAGCCCTTCCCCATAGTAAGATACCGTAAGACATTATACTATGAAAGTAGCTAAAATAGACTAGCCTCGCGGTATCTACATCAGTAAACTGACGAATTTTTCTAACAGCATAAGCTGCCGAACTTAGCCGCCCTGCAAGTGATATTAAATGAGGACCCCATTGCAACCCTGAGTCTAGCGTGATCCCCAGGAATACCGTTTTATCGACAAATTCTAGCTTCTCCCTACCCAAGATAATGTCACAATCAGTACTTTTGACATTCGGCAAGGCAAATTTTACGCACTTAGTCTTTTTAGCATTTAAAACTAAATTATTAGCCGTGAACCAATTTTGAACCTGTCGCAAGACGTCATTTACGTCGTCAACGTTACTCGTACGTCTATTTATCTTAAAAATCAAAGAAGTGTCATCAGCAAATAACACCATGTTTAAATTGTTATTCAATAGATGGGGTAAATCGTTAATGTAGACTAGGAATAAGAAAGGACCCAAAATTGAACCCTGGGGTACCCCCATTTTCACGGTTAACCCGGACGAATTGACACCGTTTATTTGAACTAATTGCTGTCTATCATTTAAATAAGATTTTACTAAACTCAACGCTGATTGGCCTAGCCCGTAATGCTCAAGTTTCATAAGTAATGTTACATAATTAACGCAATCAAACGCTTTCGACAGGTCGCAGAAAACACCTATAGCATCTTGTGCCTCTTCCCACGCATCAAAGATGTGTTTTAATAAGGTGACACCAGCGTCGGTCGTACAACGTCCTTTGGTAAAACCATACTGTTTATCGTGTAGGATGTTATTCGTATTAAAATGAATGAGCATTTGATTTAGCATTACCTTTTCAAATATCTTGCTGAAAACCGGCAGCACCGATACTGGTCTATAATTATTCGTGTCTTTACTGTCCCCGGATTTAAAAAGTGGTATAACCTTACTATGTTTCATTAGATCCGGGAAGACTCCTTGGTCTACACACAAATTAAAAATTAAAGCTAAGTACGGCGCTATAGTCTGAATAATGGAGGTACAAACTTTGATGGACATCCCCCATAGATCTTCGGTCAATTTGATCTTGATTTGCTTAAAAGCTTTTATTACTGATATTGGGTTTATATGTGAAAAGTTAAATTCAGTCGGGCAGGCTGAAACGTTAGCGTTTAATAAACCAGAAGCAAGCGAGGGCGAATGTTACATGATTAACGCAATCAAACGCTTTCGACAGGTCGCAGAAAACACCTATAGCATCTTGTGCCTCTTCCCACGCATCAAAGATGTGTTTTAATAAGGTGACACCAGCGTCGGTCGTACAACGTCCTTTGGTAAAACCATACTGTTTATCGTGTAGGATGTTATTCGTATTAAAATGAATGAGCATTTGATTTAGCATTACCTTTTCAAATATCTTGCTGAAAACCGGCAGCACCGATACTGGTCTATAATTATTCGTGTCTTTACTGTCCCCGGATTTAAAAAGTGGTATAACCTTACTATGTTTCATTAGATCCGGGAAGACTCCTTGGTCTACACACAAATTAAAAATTAAAGCTAAGTACGGCGCTATAGTCTGAATAATGGAGGTACAAACTTTGATGGACATCCCCCATAGATCTTCGGTCAATTTGATCTTGATTTGCTTAAAAGCTTTTATTACTGATATTGGGTTTATATGTGAAAAGTTAAATTCAGTCGGGCAGGCTGAAACGTTAGCGTTTAATAAACCAGAAGCAAGCGAGGGCGAAGAATTTAAGGTTTCAGTAGTTTTAATTGGGATACTGGTAAAGAAATTTACAAATTCTTGAGCAACTTTTTTGTTATCTCTAATAAGTCCATGTGTAGTTTCAAGCGTGTAATCAGTATTATTTCTTTTGTTCCTATTCGTTTCATTGTTTATAATTTTCCAAACTGTCTTGATTTTATTTTCTGCGGTTTTAACCTTATTGCCAATGTATAAAGCCTTAGCTACTTTACACGTATTTCTAAAAATTCTTGAATATGTAGCAACATACTTATTAAAAGTTTCAGTGTTAATATAAGGCTTAAGGCCATACAGCTCGTAAAGTCTTTCCCTACTTTTCCTGAGTCCTTTAGTCGCCCAGTCACTGAATAAAAACTTAGGACTTATAGTTTTAGTTTTCTTCTTAAAAGTATTATTGAACTCTGTTTGAACTACTGAGAAAACTTTTTTATATAAAATATTACCATCATTCACTGTGAGGTCTTGATCACTTAACTTACTAATTAAAATGCTGTTAAATTTATTTAATTTACCAGATGTTATTGGTCTGGATTGAATCTGCACTTGTTGTATTGATATGTTGGCCTCAAAGGTTACCAGTAGCCCACTATGATCCGAAGGCAGACAATTTATAATGGCTTTGTCTAAGTAGTCGCAACAACAAAAAACATTATCAATACATGTAGCAGTAGTCACAGTTGTTCGGGTTGGTTCCATAAACACATGTGACAAATTAAATGATTTGAAGAGATTTAATAATCTACTGCTCTCTGAATTATTTTCTAAAATATTTATATTAAAGTCACCACAGATTATGACTAGTTTATTACCAGTTGCAAGTTTTGCCAAAACATCTTCCATCACTGATTCAAATATTGAGTAGTTTCCATAATTGGGGGGTCTGTAAACGCACACTATAACATGCTTATCCAGCTCAACGCAGGACAGTTCAACATTATGTTCGACTGATAGATCTACAATATCTTTACGAGGTTTTGATTTGATACCATTTTTAATTAATATGAGTGAACCTCCACGCAACATAATATTTCGGTTAAAACAACTGCCAACGGTATAATTTTCATAGTTAATTAGCATTGCATGATCTTTCAGCCAATGCTCAGTAAAACAAACAATTTCAAACATTGTTTTTTCTAAAAACAGTTCTATTTCCAATTGCTTCGCAGAAAAACCTTGAATGTTTTGATGGAATAATTTCAAGGAATTCTGCTTGGCCCCTTTTTTTTAAATTAACTAAGTGTGAGCAAGAAGGTACCTTCTTGTCGGTGGATGTACTCTTAACTATTTCGTTGTTGGTACCTTCCCTTGTCCTACAAACTAGTTTAAACTATAAATATTAATAGCAGAAGTGCTAACGTTATTAAACTTATTGACAACCTGTAAATTAGTATTACTACTAATATCAACTACAGTACATGCCTTCGACATACTATTTATGTCTGACTCTATAGTAAAAGATAATAGCCTCGCTATTTGACGTCTTACCCTAATAGGCAGATACACTGTATTGCCTGTCGTTTTTAATTTATCAACAAAAATGTTGATGTCAAAAAAAACTAATTTGTCGCTGTAATGGCTGACAAGGAAATGAACATGCTTATTCAACATGTGAATATAATTATTTTGTCTACTAGACAATTTTTCTAAATATGGAAAATCACACAATATGATTTTATTACAATTTAACTTAATCAATTCTGTTACACACTCAGTGATGTCATATTTTTTTACATCCAAACTGTTACCTACAAAGACAGTTACATTGGTATCTGATTTATATACTTTATTTGTTACAGATTCCATGATATGCTTGTAAGATGACCCAGGCATACAATAATTCAAAGTTGAATAACTCTGATTGCCATTTAATAATTTACCTAAACCTCTTCCAATACCATCTGCAAACATAACCGAATGAAAACCATGATGACTAATATTAGTTGGAAAGGTAGCAGTCGCAGGCTGGTCTACTTGAGACACTTCCTGTGTAATATCAGTTATGTCTTGGTCTTGGTCAAAGACATTGTGCTGAGACACCCTCTCAGCCTGGGCCGGGCCCTCCGTTGCCTCAGGCTGGACAGCCTTCAGGTTTGAGACTTTCTGACAATTACATTGACACATCACCAACTCATTTGCGGCCAGAATGTGTTCCTTAATTTGTAACTGGGAGCTAACATATTTATTGTAAAGGGAGCCCAATTTGTCCTCAGGAACTACTGGTTGAAATAGAAAAATCCTTTTTGTGTTGGATAATCCATTTATCGAGGAAGGTTATAGGCTATATAACATCACGCTACGACCAATAGGAGCGGAGCATAAATGAAAAATGTTGCAAAAAGGGCAAATTTAATCCTTTTTTAGAGTTTCCGTTGCGTGCGCTGCGTAAACAGTTTAAGTAACGCAACAATCATTTATGTAGGGTAGGTAGAGTAGTAAGCCGCGTGGTTATAAAATAAAGTCCCCCACCGCATCTGTAACGCAATAATTGTAATCTCTAAAACTACAGAAGGATTTTGCATGCGGTTTTAACCAATAGAAAGATTGAGAAAGGAGGAAGGTTTTTGTATATAATTTGACACGGGCAAAGCCGGGGCGGGTCGCTAGTCATCGATAAAAGATATAAAATATAGAGCGATATTAAGTATTGAAAGAGCACTCAGATAAATAATATATGTATTGAATTTACACAAATATTTCGCAAGTACCTAGTATTTAAATGCTAAGACAAGCTTTTAAATTACGCCTAAGTTCCAGATTTCTCCTTGCATATTAAATGTCGTGCGTTAACAATAAGCAAGCTAATTAAACCCAGTCGCTTAGCAGCTATGCACCAGAATTAACGTGTAGAACCCCACATATTTACTGGTCATAATATTTTATAACGGTACTCTATAAAACCACGAACGTTTACTACCAAGTACTTAATGTCTAGATAATCAAAACGTATCAATAGCTTTATGTTGTTATTTACTTCGTTATAAAGACGTGTATTTAATTTTATTAACATTGAAGTCGTAAAATCAGTAAATGATTTAATTAACAGGTTTCTACTTAATAAAATGTTGTTGCTGTCACTTATCTGAGTTCCGTTTTAATCTCAGTTTTTGAACAAAAATTAAAAGATTTGCATGTTTATTTTGGACTTGCATCCTTGTTTACATAAAAAATTTACATATCCATCCAAATCGTAACAATTTATCAGTTTGTTTTTAACAAAAAGTTTTTAAGAAAATAAATACTTTTCTGGCATTAGTCGCAGTGAGGACTAGCAGGTGTTAGTCCTTAAGAGGACTAATTCCAGAAAAGTCTGCACCCACATTGGCCCAGATAGGTTTTTAAGTCCCCTGTTCCTATTATGGAGCAAACATCTTAATAGACATGAACTAGACATCTTTCTACGCCATAGTCATCAAAATATTCTAAAAATAGTTAGTTTCCAATAGGTCAAAGTTATGAAACACCTGTTAATCTTTGAAAAAAGAAATAGTAGGTCTGTGTGTCATGTCTGAAGGTAGACCAGTCTTGTCTAAATACAGCGTGTGCAAAATCAAACAATGGCTTGCGAATTACATGCATGCCTGTCGATCGATTCAGAAATCGACAAATGTAAGTGGGCATAGATATTGAAATGAGACTTTTTTATATCATTAAACATTTTACGAAAGATATTCCTTAAAAGACCGTAGACTGCTGCCTTGTTGGCTCGGAGTTGGTTTTAAAATATAAATAAATAAGTAAATCTTTATTTCTCCATAAATGCCACGAGAGCCCAATCGACCGCCAGATCAAGCGTCGCAAGTGGAGATGGATTGACCACATGCTCCGAAGGGGTCCCGATCACAAACCCAGGCGAGCTTTGGAATCCCCAAGGAAAAAGAAAGCGTGGCCGTCCCCGTCAAACCTGACGTCGCACCGTGTTGGCAGAAGCGATGAGCGTCGGAATGACATGGAGCGAGGTGAAGCGTGAAGCTCAAGACCGATCGCGATGGAGGACATCTGTGGACGGCCTCTGCCCCATCTAGAGCTTATAGGACGGACATTAAGTTAAATGCATTACATTATGCTGATCAAAAAATGGCTTGAGCTAGTGTTCCAGAGTGAAAAATCCTGACTACTAAACTAGGTTTATGTACCTGTATCATAGAGGCCAGTGTCCCTTCAAAGTGAGTGTTTTGTCTCTTAATATAAAGATGATCCTAGTTTAAGAGACAGGGTGAATTTATTAATATACAGATCTTACAACACAAAAAATTGTTAGTCATAATAATGTTCACCTATCAGTTATAACATATCCGCATATTTTCTTGTATTTAGCTGTAATTTGCCGTGACTAAAAATATTAAATAAAGTAATGTTCTTAAAGAAAATAAGACACACATTTTACAGAATAATCCATTAGTGCAAGTTCAAGAGAAACAAAAAAAAAGATGTGTCTAGTGTATTTGTCTGGAGTTATGTGTGAGTGGATATTTAAGGGTGTATGTATGTTTGAGGAAGAGTGTGTGTGACTGTGTGTGTAATTATGAGTGAGTGAGCGAGCTTCATACCCATTTATGCCAAAATACTTTTTTACAACGGGACACCGCTGTTCTGCCTCACCGTTCGGGAAATATAGGCAGGCGTCATCATACCTAGGATGTTTTAAGTCAAACGTGAGCAGGTTACTTCTAGGCAAGCGTACTTCATCATCGACTACATCATCGCTTACCATCAGTTAGTAAAAAAAATGCAGGTTATAATAAATAGCAATAGAATTTTTAATTTGGGTCGTATAAAGTTATGTCACTAGATTGTGCCATTCAAATGTTTGCGGTTTGTCAAAATCTATTATCGTTTTTAGTATTTAGGTAGGTACGCGTATTTCAAGGTTTTAAGGTTTACATGTACTTAAGTATCTAAATAAAACTTTGTACGCCTATAGCCTAAACAATAAACAATTTAACACCAATCCAATCACACAAACACATAATTGTTATCTTTAACATAAAATTGATTAACGACCCATCCAGTGTAGTCACATTTTTGTTGGACTTACTCATTATTATTTTGAGACAAACAAAGGCTGCAAATTACAGGTACCTACCTACTGTTTACAATTGGAATTATAGAAACACGTGTAATATTATTATAATAGTTATCTGGAGGCAAAAAATTGAATTGGAATATTCTAAGATTTCTAAAATTTCTAAACTTTTATCATTTTTTTCAGATGCACTTTTGTATACAAAATTGCGTATTTTCTTCTCGATGGAAAACTCATTAAAATTTTTGGGCCTGGTAGGTGGCCACGTTAATCATGCATCAGTGGCGTGCATAAAGTCCTCTTAAATAACGATGTATGGGCACTTGGGGCACTCCAGCATGTGTTTTTTATGTTCTTTACATGGGCACCGCACTCACATTGTGTACCAAACGGGTCTATAAAACCCATTTTTGCCAAATAGTGTGTTAGTTGTGAGTAATTTTGTATTTTCATCATCATCAATACGAGTATTTCAGTCAAAAGAAGACTTATGCCTCCCCCAAGCGTCACCACACTGATCGGTCCTGTTCGTCTCACATTCATCGGATGCCCGCAGCCAGCAGTAGCAGTTTCGTATGTTGTTTTATGTAAATTGCATAATAATACGAATAAACCTAATAAGAAATAACATGATTGGCTAGTCATGAAAAAAAGATCAATCAATGTGTGACTAAAAAGTTGACGATCGAGTAACAGTGAATATCGGATTTAGCGGGTAATGAAGTGAAATACTTGATATAAAAACAGAAGAAAGACATTATTCAGTCCGTTCAAGTATGTGGCATAAGAAGTGTTTATATTAGCAAATCAATACACAGTTACGGTACCCAAGTTAAACAAATATGTACGTAAAGAAAGACAGAGGCAGAGTCCAGAAAGAAGTAATAATTTAAATACGTATTTTTTTTACATTTATAATACTTTTCATGCACTGCATCTTCAATGGAAATACAAAAAATGCAAGATTTTTGCGCTGATATAGAGAAAACATTATTTTATTAAATAAAATTGTGGAGTATTGGCCATGTTGTAGGCTAGCAGGTAAGTTTAATTTCTGTTTTTATTTTCAAATCAGATATTAAATAGTTATAATCTACTCAAAAGAATTGGAATTTCTAACGGCAAAAATAACACATGAATATTCAAAAACTCTTCCTTAGTGTTCCTGTTCTTCGTTATAAAAATAGAGACCTAGACAAATGGCTTAGACTGTACGTTGTCTGTCAGCGAATGAAAGAATTTAAGATTTAGTTAAAAATGATGAATTTATATAAGTTGAAGCTCTTGCTATCATACAACGTTTACATCGATCTAAAGTACGTTCCTAATAATAAACTTGATAAAAGTTTAGTTCTAACAATAGCAATCTTTAAGATAGAAGAAGGCTTAATACGAATCAACATTACTTGGTCAAATGTAAACGCACCTGTATTGATGCAATTCCTCGGCAATTCTACCACACAGTTGTTTGCAATTTAATATTTAAAACTGGCAAATTGTAATTGGATGCAGAACCAGTTATTTCTGTTGATACCATTCGACTAGCAAACCACTCAGTGATTCTGCCAATGTTCTGATAAAATCCTTGAATATTTACTTTATTTACACGTTTTCTTACTCTTTTTAAAATCTGGTAGGTCTGCATCTACGTAAGTGATCTTTTTTGTCGTATGAAAACAACAACTTGAAAGGGGGAAATAATAATAAATCCAACATCATCATTTGAAGTGAAGGAAAACATCGTGAGGAAACCGGCATGTCCCAGAATCTAAAATTCGAAGACATGTGACATCCACCAATCCGCATTGAGCACGCGTGGTGGGTTATGGCCCATTCCCTCTCTGACAGAGGTCTGTGTCCCAGCAGTAGGAACGTTAAAAGGCTGATGATGATGAATCCAAAGAATGTGCAATCCATTTTCAAAGTGAATTTTGCTTCATTACGAGTATCACATTACATTAAATGTTAAAGAGAGCAACTCTAAAAATTTATACACCAAACTGTCTTGTGACTGCAACCATCCTTAGTTAAGACTTTTCAGGCAATCTACAACATCGCAGGGATTTTATACCACTTTTTTTTCCTTCCGTAATACTACAAGAAAAAGAAACAACCATTTATAATGACTTTAATGACATCGAAATATCTTATACATATACGCTCGGAATTTTACTCAAATCGGTAAGAGAAAACGTGTAAGCGTTGTACACCGTTTTTACGCAATTACACCCGATTGAAGACGAAACACGCTTGCCTAGATTTCTATCGCCTGACATGACTGAGTTGTATGGCCTGCCAGTAAAGCTAGACAGGCGGCCTACAAATTTTAATGAACTCATAAAAAGTTGCAACAAGCTTGATAAACAAGATTTGCTTGTTACAGTATACTGTTTAACACTTGATAATTTTCTTTTACACTTCTTCAATTAAGATGACGTAAAAACATGGCGCTGGATACCGATTCTTGTCGCGCATGAAGTCTCACCTCTAAGTGGGTTATTAAGCACACTTTTTCTAGAAATTCTTTAACATTATGATCGATAGCTCTTTTCATAAATATGGAAGATCTGTCTTTCGAGAATTCTTTCGACAAGTGTGTTTGTTGACGTTCTCTTTTATGACGCTTGTTGATAATGAATTCATGTCTTTTGTTGGATTTTTGTCGTGAAATGAACGATTACACAGTAGACTTTTCAGCCTTCTAATAAAGTTGTATAATTGTTTCCTGTCAATATTGTTTTCTTTGTTATCTTCATAGGCATATTCAGTAGATTTAGCGTCAGCTACGGCCATACTTAACCTGGTTACGTGCTACGTGTAACAATTTTTTGTGCCCAGATAGATTGTAAACAAATTCATGCCTGCTATGGAGTTCCCATAGCAGGCATGAATTTGTTTACAATCTTACCTTGAAAAATCTAAGTAAAAGATCGAATCTTTATTATTAAAGAGTAAAACTAGTAACTACTTCTGTAAAATAGAACACTCTTTATAATCATACTGTCCTCGTGAAATAACACACTATACTCAGTAATCTCTAAGTCCCTTTTGACAACAAATCAGCCGATGACCAACATCTTATTGTTGTCGCTGACAGCAGCATCATCTATATCATCAGCCTTATTGGACTCTCCACTTGTTTTCTAAGACCACAAAGATGTCATTGAAAGTGAAAGGTTTTACTTTCTTTGTTCCCTAACACTATGACATTGGCTGGCACACAAGCCTTGCTATTTATCCAACTATATCAGCTTAAATGCGGGTCATTAACACAAATGACGGCGTGGAGCAATGCAATAGTATTGCTACACACGAGTTACGAACGTTGGTAGAGTAAGCATCGTTAGACATTGAACACCGAGGCGAATTGATTGTTGAATTTATATATTTTCTTTTTTTATAGCATTGAATGTGTCCAGTATCACTTTTTTTTATCGACTTACGCTAATTGCCTTTGGTTAGTGCTGTATTTATTCTCGTAGAATTATTTGTTGGGTTCGAATTATAAACAACCAAATGTATGTCATATTGAGCTGTTTGGTTAGTCGGTTGACAGTTGACACAATTAGCTATCAGTGCAATATATACATTGTTAGACTTGAGGGCAAGTGCACTTGAGTTATTTTCGTTCATATAGTGACTTCAACTTTATACCCAAATACAAATGGCCGCCAATATAGACTACTTTCAATGTATTTTTCTACTGTCAGGTTTATCTATAAAAAGATAATCTTTTATAGATATAAAAAGCAACACTTGTGATCTGAAAAGACTTGCAGCAGTTATTTTTTTTTTTCTAATGTCATTAGGCTCGCGCTTGACCACTATCTCACCTGATGGTAAGCGATGATGTGGTCGAGTTTGTGCTTCATTTATAAGTTCGTACACCTTCGGTTTTCAAATCAAGCTCCTACACAACACTAAAGTTATTAAATGTTATATTTTCCTCAAAAAGTCAATGCAATTCTGCTCAGTTACATATTAATCTGTAGGATAAAAATCAATGCCATCTGATGTAATTCTTACTTCCTACTTTACTTTACTAAAATTATTCGGAATGCCTTTCTACTCGGGTCAGGTCGTTTACGTAATATTTTTTTCATACAATTATTGAGTTACCAATGCATAACGAATTAATTAACAAAAACTGCTTTTTCTTTGATTATTTTCACTATACAATAGTTTATACATCGCATCGTGAAATTTTATACATTGGCTGTTAAGGAATGGTAAATGGTTATAAGAAACCACATCTGTAATACAAAAACAGAGAATGTCTTACCATTTTATTTAAAGATATGAACTATGATTTTATAAACCTATAATTCAGTAAAAACTACTAAAGGTAAACTTTTCAATGAAAACCGAAAGGTAAGGTAGTGCAGTTGGCAATTAATTGATATGCCTTGCCATCTAGCCTTAAGACTGTCTTTATATGTCCCAAGAAGAAGATGAACTGCATGCAGAAGGTTAAGGACTGGGTTGTAGAGCACCTTGAGAGACCTTTGTCCAACAGTGGACAGCAAATGACTGAGTTCATTGAAAAAGAAGCTATTCAAAAACATAAAATATAACAATAATAAGACTCCGTGTCACGTCAAAGTATTTCAAATGTAAACTGACTTGAAGCTTTGTATCTGAATATTCGTTTTTTTAAGCTATTTTCATAACTGGTTTGATTCAGATTAGGAAACAAAGCAACATATTCAAGTGACGCACATACGAAAAGAACCTGATCTTTTCACGTTTGTTCTAAAAGTACAAATAAGTAACTCATATAATTTTATTTACAACTTAAATTAGCCTCTTGCTAATTTCTTCTACTTTTTAACCGACTTCAAAAATGGAGGTGGTTCTCAATTCGTCTCCATCCTTTTTTTTATGTTTATTCCCTGATTACTAAAAGAAGCCTGGGGTAACTTGGAAAATTCTTCTTTTGTTTGGAAGGGTCCCATGTCATCAGGTCAGTATCTGATAACGGGATCCAGGAGAAATCGAGGGAACTCCTCAAATATTACAGGCATACATATAGCGATTTTGGTATTTTCATCAACGATGCAATCATTCGCGCTCAGAAAGTATCATTTGGTGAAGTGGAACTGATGAAGAAGACCACAGATGGCCACTGAAACTCCTCAATGCAAAGTATGTCAATGGTATGAGATATCTCGAATAGTTAACCGACTATGATGAACCAAATACTTATAAATAAATGATTCTGATGAAAATGGTACCATCGAACTGAGATGATTATGAAGCTGGAAAGTAGGCACTGGAACTCCGAAATAAAATGGCTAAATGGCAATGGCACTTTGGCTATAAAAAAATTTCATGATAATTGAATTAAAAATTTTTTAACAACAAAATCGACTTCCAAAACAAAAATTACAAAGCAAAAAAATACTCTCTTTTCCGAAGTCGGTGTCCAAAAACGGATAACAATAGGTAAACAAAGACATCGACTTCGGATCGAAAAGTTATTTTTCACTTTGTAGTTTTCTGTTTTGAAAGCCGGTTTGATTTTTTTGGTATTAAGGTAAACATTCCGCGATCTTTTGGATCTCCCTTTGTACAGTTATAACATTCGCCTGTATTCCCCAAAGGGTTAGACAGAGGTTAACTATAAGTAGTACCCACATTCACAAGTTATGCCTAAGCCCCATATAATTGAGTATAGGATAGAAATTAATAACATATTTATTTGACCTTTTTTTTTTCAGTAGAATCATAACTCATTTAGATGGCGCCATCTTTTATAAAAATCTGAGACAGGTATGTGACCTTCATAAATGAATGAGTTTTTTGAAGCCAAATTATGTTACTTATATTCAGTCACTTTTGTCAGCGGCTTCGCCTGCGCGAAAGTCGGATATCATTCCAAGGGAACATATTCCCGGGATTTCAAGTAGCCTATGTAGTATTCCAGACTATAATCGATTTGTGTACCAAATTTCATCTCGATCCGTGCAGCCGTTCTGGCATGATTGAGGAACAAACATACATCCATCCATCCAACCTTTCGTATTTATATTATTTGGTCCTTACCTATGAAATTGGCGTTTTGTCATACTGGCCACTTTGATCTTAAATATCTCCACTTTGGTTTGGAATTCCAATTTTAAATTTATACAGCTATTTACTCGTGCTTTTGTGTTTGGAAAACCGTAATTAATTTGTTTTTTCCTCTTTTTGTTTTTCTTTGCGCCAGTCAGTTTACAAATTGGAAAACTTGTAATATCGCATTATTTACGAGTACGAGTTCCATTGTGGCACCAGTGCTGCAGTAACGGCTCGAAGGATTAATGATGTGTATGGCGACGGTGTCTCAAAAGAAAACACAGTGCGTTTTTGTTTCCCACGTTTTCGTTCTGGAAATTTCGACCTGCAGAACAAGCCCCGTGGACGGCCGGAGACCAAAGTTGATAATGAAGAATTGAAGGCTATTGTGGCGTAAACCACGTCCGAGTTAGCTGCAGGCTGCGGTGTTAGTGATAAAACTGTTTTAATCCACTAGAAGCAAATTGGGAAGGTGAAAATTTTGAAAGGTGAATTGAGTGCAGCAAACGCGCATGTGAGTTACATTACTCAACCGGCACAATAATGAAGGGATTTTAAATCGAATCATTACCTGTGATGAAAAGTGGATCCTGTACAATAATCGGAAACGCTCATCGCAATGGCTGAACCCTGGCGATCCAGCCAAATCCTGCCCCAAGCGAAAATTGACTCAAAAAAAGTTACTTGTGAGCGTTTGGTGGACTAGTGCCGGTGTCGTTCACTACAGCTTTCTTAAATCTGGCCAGACAGCAACTGCAAACCATGATGGAAAAGCTAGCTGCTAAACAGCCGAGGCTGGTCATTCGCTCTAGGCCACTGCTGCTTCAGGACAACCCTAGACCACACACAACGCACAAGAGACGGCTACCAAATTAGAGAAGCTTCAATCGGAATATCTAAGACATCCACCGTACCGTACGAAATTAGGATAACTTCTCGCAAGGGAAAAAATTCAACTCCGATGGGGCAGTCCAAAGCGCCTTCAAAGATTTTATTGATTCCCGTCCGAATGGTTTTTTTTTGTAAAGGGATCAATGAACTACCTATGAGATGGCAAAAGTGTATAAAAGTAAAAGTGTAAAAGTGTATGAAATAAATATATTATATTAAAATCTCATTATCAGAGGGAAACATTGAATCGTCATCTCTAATGTACGTAATATTGTTACATAATGTAATATATTAACAATGTTTATAACAATTCCGATTAAGTTTACGAGCCAATGGACCACAAGCGTACATTACGGCTACAACTATTTCATATTTTCTAAACATTGCTTGGAATCTGGCTTCGAATCGTAATAATAATGTAGATTGTTCATTATGAGCCACTTCAGTTTGCTGTGGATTTTCGCATATTTGCTAATTATCTTTCTTGAAGATGAAAATTTATTTTTATGTTTAAAAGATGGTCTTACTTTGATTCAGAGATGATAACATTGTAAAAATCTTCTAACTAATCTAGTCGAGCCAGAAGAATACGTTTTGCGCCGACCCCGAATATTAGGGTCAAGGGGATAAAGATAATGATGAGTCTAGGTTACCATTGCTGGATAAAAGTACACAGTTCGAACGTTACTTTAATACCAAACTTTGACAGGTTTTCAAGCCAAAGCAGAGTTCGACAAATACTCAATTTCAAATTCTTAATTCAGAATTCTAGGGTTAACGCAAGAATAGGTACTCTAAAATCAATATATTGCGTGTTTAAAACCTATTTGGTTATGCCACAAATCACACCGTTATGCTCTATCGCCAAAACTATAAGATCACTGACCCCATTTACCATACTAATTCTTCTACAAAATAATATGCTAATGTTTACTTAACTGTTGGCCTACACAATGATAATAAAACATTCTAGAACTCGACTCCTTATAAAAATACAGTTTTGAAGGCTTTATTCAAATTACAGTTTACATGGTGCAAGTTACCAAAAACTAAGATTTACTGCTATCAAAACTGAAGGAAAACCTCGTGAGGAAATCGGTGTGTCCTAGAACAAAAATTCGAAAAAATGAAATATTTACCCACCCGCAGCCCCGCACCGGCCTCGCTTGGTGGATTACATTACAGCTCTCTTACAGATCGAAGGCCTGAGTCCCAGCTAGGAGAACATCGTAGGCAGAGAGAAGTAGTAATACAGGTGATTATATCTAAAATAATATAATACCAGCCTGTAACTGTCCTTCTGCAGGGCAGGGGCCTCTTCTTATACAGAGAAGGTATGATCATTGCTTGACTACGCTTGCTCAAGACGGGTTGGCGATCGTATGTCCCTCCTGGGAGTGTCTTCTGTCCCATTGTCACAGTTGAACCATAATAGTTTTGACACGTCTTGGTACGGGGGCAGGTTTCCTTACGGTGTTTTCCTTCACCGTTGTCAGCGCTTTCCGAGATAAACTAAGAAAAAGGAATGTTATGTATTTGAATAAGTCACTTTTGTACTTTCCCGAATTGAACCCGCGACCTCAAGCACGAGAGGTCTTAGCCACTGGGCAAAATAATAATAATTATTACCATACTAATATTATAAATGTGAATGTTTGGATGGATGTGTGTGGATGCATGTTTGTTACTCAGTCACGCTAGAACGGCTGAGCAGATCTGGATGAAATTTGGCACAGACATAGATTATAGTCTGGAATAGCACATAGGCTTTTCATCCCGTTATAATGTTCCCTTGGGATAAGAAACACTTTTCACACGGGCGAAGCCGCTGACAGAAGCTAGTTTATGATATAATATATTACCCGCATGCTCAAAGAAACAATTAAGGTATTAACCTACGTGAGGAAAATTTGCCTATCGGTACCTAACGTCATTATAAAATAATTATATTAATTTTAAGACTCATTAAGCATGTTAATCGTCATTACACTATCATAAGTTCTTCCGATCGCATTAAGTCAACGTCCTTTATCAGGTAATTAAGTGTAACAAAGTCATTAACAGCGTTATACGTGAGCCCACCACCATGACCCACATATAACATTTGTATAGCAATCTAACATTGGCCTTAAAACTGACGGTTCAATAAACTTGCCATAGAAGCAAAGCCCTTCGATTTAAAAGCATAATTATGCTTTTCTAGTACAATGAAATCAAATTGAAACTGATTCATTTTGAATTATGCTTGAATTTCAATTAATAGAATAAACTAAGAATGCCAATTTTAATAGCAGACATTTGAAATTAAATCTAGCTAATCGATTTTGAAATGCAATTCTCTAACAAATCAAACTTTTTTGGTCGTAGAGCCAACATATGAATTAAAAGTTTTGCAAACAAAACCTTTTTTGGATATTTATTTCAATAAAAGCATACAAATTGGTATAAATATATAATATATTTTTATTGCTAATAATTGCCATAAACTAAATTTAAAAATATTTTTCCTTTTCTCTGTTACAATGCAAAACGTTTGGTCTCAAAATTTGCACGTTTGTGTCAAGGTACGGTGATTAAGTTAATCACCGCATATTGTAGTGATAACTATGACAAAAGAGACCTTTGTTTAGAACTAGGACAGGCACTTAATGCGGCTGCATATTTTTTTTTTTCGTTACGTGCGCAAAGCACTTTGATGGTTCTATTTTTAAATAGTTATGTTTACTTTAGTAAGCCAGTTGATTTGAGCAAACTTAAGTAAATAATAATGCTTGCCTGTTACTGTTCCAATGCAGGACCGGTTTCTTCTAATAGAGAGATGAAGTGCATTAATCAATCATCACGGGTGCTCAAGGCAGGTTTTCAAACAGACAGATTAATATTTGTAGACAGATAGAAATATGGTACACATTTCTATTTCTTTATTATTTTATTTATTTGATACCCATTTTTTTCTTATTGATTCACAAAAAAATCTTAAAGATCTTTGTAAAATCAATAGTGAACTTGTGAAAAACTAAACGAAGATAAATCAAAAGGAAATTGACAGACAGAAACAAAGGGTTTATTTATATAGTAGAATATAGTCATTGGCTATGTTATTATTTAATACATCCTTTTTCTATTTCAATGTTACAGGAAACATAACAGGAAATTGAAAGAATACATTAGAACGTGAATGCACACACAACTTGGGAAGAAGATGAGTAAATCTGAATTTTGTTGGTTTGTTAAACAGTTTCCTTCTTGCTTTGGTGTTTCTCGTCTCCTCGTGTTCAGTCGTCAGTTTTGTAAAAGTCTCTGTGTCTGCAAATCAGAAAGAACCTTTCAAGTCGTCAACAGACTTGGTTCGTATCAACTTTACTCTCTGATTTTACGAATCCAACATATTTTTCCAACGTTTCTCAACAGCAATACATTTCGAAAACACCCACCATATTTAGCTTAAACATCATTAGAAAACTTTACGAAGTCAGTAACCCATAATTTTCACAAATACGTATCTATATGCGACAATTGAGTTCGCAGCACCGCAACATAGCGGTGACGGGTGTGAGCAGAGAGCCGCCAATTATTACAATTTGTGGACGATCCGGTAAGTGGGTAAGACCATCTACAGCTCAGATTACCGGTTTCATGGACGCTTAAGTTTATTTAGTAAATTTATTTGCGAGGCGTAACTGATTTCTTTTTGCAATAAATGAATGTGGAGAATGTTTGAAGCGTTTGCTTCAGCTGTGTGTATTTTGAACGGTTTTGGTTTCCGCAGCTGTGTTTTTAGTATATCTTACTGATTATAGTGATTTGAAAAGCTTCAAGGTTGAAAAAAAAACACTTACAAAAAAAATTGCTGAAATATTGAGTTTAAAAAATGTTATTCTAAATGGTTTCTTTTTAAAACCTATTTTTTTAAGAAAAAGGTTTTTCAAGGTTTATTGATAAAAATGTTGTTTTTTTTTTTGTTAAACAAGATTTTTGTTAAAAGAAAGTGGTAAAAAAAGTTGTTTTGCAAAAAAAAACTGCTGAAAAGGAATTTTATTAAAAAAATATCTTGCGTCTGGCAGCTCCTGTATCCATACTAATTATTTGAAGAAATACATAGAATATATTTCTCCAAATAATTATCATGTACTCTTCAGAACTTCAGATCCCACAAATTACGTCAATCAGTAATTCCTCAAAAGCAGCAGCTACCATCTTTATCTAATTACGTCCAATTTTAATCAACAACACGGGTCCGCCTACACGCCCAGTTAGCGCTAGCCAATTGCTTCATAAACTCATGCGAAGATCAAAGGTCAAGTACGATGAACTCACAATAATTCGTCAGCTCCCACCGACGCGGGCTCATTGCCGATCAGAACAAATCTACCGACCGACATCCTAAACGCTTGCGAATTCCCACTTCCTTATAAATTAAATGCAAATTGGTGTACTTACTGTGGGGATGATTGCTTTCTGATAAGCTTCTCTTCCGTGAGAATGGTCGGTATAATGTTTATGATGATAGGGAGAGATAACCATCGCATTAAAAATTGGCAGATCAGTGAGTCCTATCAAGATAGGAGAGTATCAACTATCAACCAATCTGCCTAGAATTTACCCAAATACATGATAAGCAAATCTGATATTAGATTTCCTGGCTTCCGATGACCCGTAACGATAAAAGTATAACTAAAATGTACCTATAATTAAAAAAGCCAGCTGATATCATATAGCCTATTTCTCATACTGGTTTATACTTAGCTAACGATATAAATAAGATGAATTAATTCCAAACCTTACCCAAGACCACTCACTATAATCACAACACAGAGGCGGGAAAAGCCCAAACAGATTCCCACATCTAAAATTTAAAACAATGTGTCCACAATACATAGCACTAGGAATCCTAATAAACCAGCTGTCACGTTCTGCATATGCCTTACACTGTAATAAAGTTATTCTGTTCTCCCTAGAAGGGCACAAAATGTGTTCCCCGTGTCTCTATGGCATACTAATAAAATGCAAAGTATATTTGCTATGATATGATCCTAGCACAGAAAGATTTAGATCTGTTTTGCTTGAATACTAAGCAGTGTTATTACTTCTAGGTATAATGGTAAAAGCTGCTATATTTTCTAGCATTTCTTCGTTGAGAAAAAGTTTATTTGTGTTGGGGTGCAACAACAGATCTTCAACGACAGATGCATGCGTAGGTATATCACACTAGATCGTCAGCTTTACTAGAATTTTGGTTCTGATTTAAACGTAATTTTTTCATCAGTCTTCGTTGTATATTGATGATGATAAAGCAGCTCTGTAATATAAAGTGAACCTAGTTCGATGAAATGCTTCCAAAAATAAAAAGGTGAGAGATCTTCTTTTTATCAACAACTTTTCTTAATGAACTGAGATCTTTTAGTAACCTTTACATATCTAAATCTACTTGACTGTAGTGTTTGAATGTAGAGGTCATTCATAGGCACCAAAATTAATAGGGTCGAGGCCAAGACTTCTAGAAAAAAAAGGCCTTCAATTGTCAATACTAACACTACAAAACATCCGTCTATGTCTAATTCTATTTTTATTTTAAACTTTATAAACATACGTAATCGGCATTTATCTCCAATAATATATGGGCAAGAAACAAGATATAATTGAACAAACTCCGAAATGTCAATGAAACGCCGTGTCACAAACTAAATCCGTTCTTGCCAATAGGCCCAACAGGTGGTGATTTAGAAACTGCTTAAAAATTTAATAATGTACTTACAAAATACCTTCTATAATGAAAAAACGTGTAGATCACGTCATAAATCTTGTTGATTATCACCTGTTATCTATTTTTAAGGCATTTGATTAAAATTAAATTAAAGAAGCATAATTTGTAATCATTTAATCGTATGCGAATCAAAGCTACCAGTTTGTATGATTCGAAGCTCGAACAGATTTAAATCTCACATATTGCGCCAGAATTATTCGCGCTGAAATAAAGAAACCTTTAACAGTCGTGGGACCAACCAAACACAGTCAACTTAATGGAAACCAGAATTAAGATGGAGACAAAAAGATCCGTATTTTCGGCCATGATTTGTTGTTATCAAGAGTAATGTTAACAAAAAGCTTCACACCCAATTACTCCGGCTCAAGACCCCTGCACTGTTTACATCATTTATTAAAAAACTGATGGAAAACATCTCCGCACTTCGTAATTGACCGATCAACCCTCGGATATCGACCATTTCGTAAAATACATAATCGGCCAAGTCCGATTACTCGGGCAGTCAGCTCTTATTCGCGTATTATGACGTGCGGGGGCCCAAATTATGGTTATGGATTCGATGGACCGATGTGATGTCTTGGTTGTTTTGGCAGGCATGTTTTCAAAGGTTGTTTTCAATATATCCATGACAAAAGCATCTAGAAGAAAGTTGGGCAAGTATCTAATTCTTAACAAAAGTTACCCACCGTTTAAATCTTGTAAGTAACTAGGTAAAGATTTAAAGGTCACAATGGAAAAATATCAGCTAGTGACACTATGCATTCGTCCTTATAGTTACTTTAATCTTACTGTGCTGAATAGCCTTGCAAGTTCAAGTCAGTTCATAATAATAGGCCTACATAAAATTGTATTGTTGGTTTTTCCACCTCACAACAGAACCTACATTCAAGTCTTTACGATCCTATTATTTTCAAGAAGCGTTTGTTTACTTTGTTGGATCCAGTGTAGATCCTTGTGGGAGTCCTGTTGAATTTTCTTTTTTTGCTGGCTTTAGTGTTGATGCTGTCCTTCAAAAAGGACTACCTAGTACTACTGCCTACTTTAATAACATGCGATTTACAAAAGCTCTCGCAGCAATATATTAAAAGTTATTTTAGTTTTTATTATGATTAATCATCCATCATTTGATTTCAACTTTTATCCAACCTGTCACGGTTTGAGCTAAAAAAATGGACAACTATATTTATAAATTAATTAAATTTATAGATATATTTATTTTGTGTGTGTTTTTTTATATTCGTAAGTTCTTTATTTTTTGTAAACTTCGTGTGTCCAAAAAAGGCAAGGTGAAACTTAAATACTATAATTTTAAAATGTTCAAATCTATTAAAATACTAACGAAGATATACGATAGCATTACTCAAAAGACTGGTTTTCTCAAGTTTATTAATAAGTAATAAGTGGCGATGGTAACGAGTTATTCATTTGTACGTTACCAATAAGATACTGTAATATTGAAAATAACAATGACCATACCCTGTACAAATCTTATAGATTATTTCAATTTAAATATAGTAAATTTGTTGTAAATTTACAGAATTCATATTTAATTTTAATTTAGCGGTATATTGATTCAGGTAAAGGCTAAAGAAGGGTAAAAAAATGCCAAAGATCGTATTAGGAGATTTCAGTATCAGGGCCAGTAGCAAGGTCACACTCAGTTATGACTAACACTAGTAAGTATTTTTTTTAAACCCAAACAATTTTGATCAACCTAAGCACAACACAACAAAACCTGTAAAGACCGCATTTGACCGTAGCTTGTTCCGTAAAAGCCTTTTTGATATTCATATCAGCATTTTCCATAAATTAAAAATAAGTAGATTTTTTCTTTGAAAAATGTTTGTCACATCGTTGTCGTATTGTCGTGTCGCACCCGTCTGGCAATTCTTAAACCCATATAACTGTAGTCGCAGGCACAGGCCTATAAGCCTCAGGCGCGCTGGCTTCTACAAGTTCTACAACACCAACTAAACGGCTACCGGCTTATTACGGCAATATCAATATTCACGTACCTAGTTCCATGAAAGTCGGTCCACATCTGCTGCATTCATTAACAGTTTCCGTAATTGGCGTCGATTAAAGTATCCAAGAAGTGATTGCAACAATTTCCTCATAGCCGTTTATGCGAAAATCGTACTAATAAACAAAGATTCTATAGGATTTTTTTGCATCAGTTTGGTATATTAGCGTTGTCACGGTTCAGTTTGTCCAAGTGCTATAATCGTTTGTAATATGATTTAATGTTGCCTGCTATGCATACATAAATATGGTATTACGTAGAGAAATCACGCGTCGTTATTGATTGCTTATTTAAAATTCTTGATAGAGACATTCTTTTTTAAGGATTGAGATTGTGCGAAAAACGCGTAAGATTTCTAAATGGCTGACACACTTTTGAATATATGCAACCGATGATTGTGTCCTAAAATATTTTAAATATTGAAGGTATAAAAATACAGACCTTAGAGGTTGACTCTACAGTTGTGTACACTAGAATAGAGTAGAATTGAATAGAATACTCTTTAACATGTACACCATAAAAGTTACAGAAAGTATAGAAGAAGTAAACATTACACTGGGTGACACAATGGGCGGCCTTATCGCTAAAAGCGATCTTTTCAAGACAACCTTTGGATGGATTTTAAAAATGAAAGGAAAAACAGTACTGTAGGTAGTCTTTGGTGTACTATTTATTTATAAATAAATACATATATATATATATATATATATATATATTATACAGACAAATATATACAGTAATAAGTATGGAACAAAAGCATAAGAACAAGAACATAGTATAATCAACTAACCATGATAGAATTTACTTTAATGTACTAGTACAATAGTATTTTATCGAAAGATTTTTATTAAGGCAACTGCCTAGTAAATATTGTTGTCCGGGTTACAATACGGATTCTTATCAATCGTAACGAACAATACTCACATAGGTGCATTTTTTACTTCTCCATCACGTGCTCAAACACGCTTTTCAACGTTTCTGATGCATATTTTTGTCGAAACGTCATTTAAAATGCATTTTAGTTTTACAATAACTCAACATTGAGCGTCGAATGAATCATTTTAAGGTTCTTAGTTCATAACTCAGTCAGTAAGGTCAACAGCATTTCTAACGTGTAAAAAAGAAAGATTAGTTTGTGGAATCTAGACCCAAGAAAATGGTAAAGCAAGGTACACATGACCAACCATAGTTATAGGGCCCAGGCTTACTTTTTGTTAAGAGCTTTGAACACTGTAATACCAGTATCTTCATCATCAGCCTGTAGCCATCCACTACAGGAAATAAGCGTATCCAATCACAGGCCATTTAACTCAATTCTCATCCAGCTTTTAACAGCCACCCTACGAAGTTGCCTGCATCACCTAGCCAGAGAGCTTTTCCCTACATTAGCCGATTGGCAGCCTCACTATACATTGTTATCATTTTTACGTTATCATGAATAGAGAGGAAATTAGTTTGATATTTTATGCATGTTTGCAGAAACGAATTAAATTTCTATTTCGTTATGTTTGAATATCATTTGTGAACTAACAGTTTTGCTTTAAAAAAATAAAGGTGTAAATATGTACATACTTAAACACTAAACAAAGGGCTGGCTTGTTCTTTGCGCAAAGAATCAGCATTGCCATTCAACGATGTAATGCTGCCAGTCTTCTGGGCACGTTCCCGAATGACAGCGATGTGGAGTACTTCAACGCCTAAGTGTTCCTTTCTTTTGTATATAGTGTAAGTAGTTAGGTTAAGTATAATTTTGTATAGTTTACTTTTCTTCAGTGTTTGAATAAGATATTCCAATATTTATTTATTTATTTAAACTTCATGTACAATGGTGATACATAGGCGGACTTAATCCACCAGTCAACCTTTGGGTTAAAAAGGACACAACAGTGGTAGGAGTACAAAATAAAAAAATAAAAAAGAACAATTATTAAAATCTGAAATTAATAAACTATCTAACTAATAAAATACATAAATATTTTCTAAAACAATAGACTAATAAATATTATAATAAATACCATATAATTCTAAATTCCAATATTAAACGGCATGGTGTCATAGCTTTTCAATGGTTTTGAAAATGGGAACCATTCGTTGAGACAGGTCTAGAAATATCTAGCGTGAACTGATAACCTAGAACCGCATATTCTATTATCTGATATTTTTTAAGAACTAAGACCTGTACTAGGTAGAAAATCAGACAGGAAATAATACTGATTAGTCAACATAAGATTGTGTTTATATCTTTTTACACGCAAGTCGTCCTCTGTCAGAACTGTCTAACCCAAGCTTAACAAACCGCTTTATCAAAAACTTAGATCTAAACGATACCTGTGTTTTGAATATTTTAGCCTGGCAAGCCAAGGTCACGTTACTTAACTCTAGATTTCCAAACATGATACTACCAACAGTAACATTTTAGTTACAGCTATTAAAAATTAGGTACGCGAAGAATGTGATATTATAATTTCTATTTGTCAATCACTGTGATTGATCACCATCATCATCATCATTTCAGCCGAAAGACGTCCACTGCTGGACATAGGCCTACCCCAACCGTCGCCATACTGATCGTTCCTGTGCGTTTCGCATCCAACGGACGCCCGCAGCCTCGACCAGGTCGTCGCTCCATCTAGAGGGAGGTGATTGATCGGATTATGATAATTATTTGTTGATACACAAGATTGTTTAAACTGAGAACCTAGTGCAAGTCTTTATACAAAATCGATCGCCTTAACGTTAACGTTCGTATAAGTCAATTTGTATCATCATCATCATCATTTCAGCCGAAAGACGTCCACTGCTGGACATAGGCGTCCCTCAAACGTCGCCACACTGAAAACGATGTGAACAAATTTTCTGACGTTCCTCTCTCCCTTTTAATACGCGTTTGAGTATAGGTACGTTATGTATACGTCTATAATTTTTAGGTACAATTGGTTGTAAATAATATCAACTAACATTATGTTTTAAGGGTAGATATTATTTATTTGTACCAGTCAATTTGTTATTTTGTTTTGGAATTCTCAGCAAAAGAAACCAGTAATATGTTTATCATATTATTTAGTTATATTGTATGTTGGTTATCGTTACAGTCTATACCTGATGTAAAACTGTATATAGAAATTGGAGTTTGTTTAAAAATAATAACCTCGTGCACTTTTAATAAACAAATGAATTAAGTATTACCTTTACTTGTGACAGCATTGTAGACCTTTCTACTTAGTAAACCACGATAATTCGACCATGTGGTATAGTTGTACCCGTAAATCATAATAACTTGACAATTAGAGACATAATATTATTATAAATCAATCATAAAACAATGTAGAATAATACCGGTAATGGACGCTTTAGGTAGGTTTATACCATATTATGTGTTAAGAGTTAGTTACTATTCAATGGCAATGCTGCAGCGTTCTGGGCACTTTTTCTATTAAAAACGATGTAGACAAATTTTCTGACGCCCAATACGCCCACACTTCCTTTTTATACGCGTTTGAATATAGGTACGTTATGTATACGTCTATAATTTTCAGGTACATATTGTTGATACAAATAGGTTGATATTGTTGTAAATAATATCAACTAACATTATTTTTTAAGGGTAGATATTATTTCTTTGTACCAATGATTGATAGACCATTTCCAAAACATTGTTTAATTCAAACAAATTTCTTTACACCTATACCAATCTACACATATTTAATAAAATGAGAGTGTCTGTTTGTAATATTGAAATAAACATAACATATATACGGTACATACACCAAAATAACACTTTTTAAAATTTTTGTCTGTCTGTCTGTCTCTTTGTTCCGGCTAATCTTTGAAATGGCTGGACCGATTTTGACGGGACTTTTATTGGCAGGTAGCTGATGTAATAAGGAGTAACTTAGGCTACGTTTATTTTAGAATAAATCTTTTATTTTAGAAATTTGTTAGGCGGAACGAAGTTCACCGGGTCAGCTAGTAATATAATATTATAAACAGTAGTTAGATATATTTTTAAAGAAAAGAAAAAACATTTATTTAGTACAAACTTAAAGGCACAAAACAAGTTTTCAAGAAAAACGAAACTAAAATAGTTAAAATAATATTTTTTGCTATACAAACACTAACAAAGCCCTGAACTCCTCATTAAAAGCCCCGTAATGGTAGTCATTACGAGGCGTTAGAACCTGTTCTCAGGCAACAAACAACACATTATCAGTGAAATAATTATCTCTTTCAATATACACGCGTTTCCTACCCGGATGCAAGCCCCAGGATATTATCTAAGATACCTTTTACTGAACTCGAAGAGAGTCGAAGGAAACGAATGAAATACGAGTTTGTAAGAACATTAGTTTGGGCTTGAATGAGAAAATAGGGTTTAGTTAGCTAAAGGCGCTAAAATCTTACATTATTGTCTTGACCAGTATTATTTTCTTTATCTCTTCCACTTTACCATTGACGAATTTACAATTCAGCCCGGTGTGTCTATTTCAGATAACGTCTTGAGTTTCTTAGTAGTGAGTACTATCGATTTCAATGTTGTGTTCATTCTAATCTACATTTAGGAGAATGTAGAGCAAAAAACACAGTTAATCTTAACTCTCATTAAAATCCAAAATGGCTTATCATTACTCATAAGCAAACTGATTGAATATTGGCGGACACCTGAAGACAAGATTAGAAAGTTAAAATCTGTAACTTGGAACAAATTGAAATCGTTGCAGAGCAAATGCAAATTTGAATGGAGACTAGGCAGTCAATTGATTCGACAAGGCAATCAGTTAACGCCTATGTAAGAGATAAACCACCACCCTAGGAAGTAACGCGATGCAAATGATTCAATTGAGCACTACCTGTTGGTTACACAGGCGTATTCGCAACCGATGTTAGCATTGGCTTTGCTGTTAAACGAGATGATTATGGCTATCCCCCGGTAAAGGGGAGATATCTAACCGATAAGCACGTGATCAAATGTGTATACGAATATGCGATACAAAACATGAAGCTAAATGCAATGATAGGTATTCAGTGATCAGAACGTGTTGCACCCGATGTATACAGAATATTATTTAATTTAATTTAATGTTGTCATGTTATTTTCAAACTCGGTTAACACGTTGTTTCAACAAGTATAACATTAACAAAGCTAAATTGAAAACTTAGGGCTTGAGCTTTGGGGGGAAATGCGTTGTTCAATTGAAACAATTGAGCTGTATTTTTTTATAACTCAAGCCGTATGTGCGCAAAAGTTATTGTTCTAAATGAGGAAACAAAAAAAACAATTATTCTGATGCAAACCGATACAAAGTAACTTTTCATCGCAACAAGCACTAAACATTTAATTTAAAATGTATTAAAACAGTCACGGATTTGTGAGTCATTAGATCTGGGTGTAGCTGAGATTATAAATAATGATTTGTTTACAAAACTTCCGGACTAATCAATGATAAATACAGAGAGGCTAATATTGGTTCCTAAACATAATTAATTATCAGACATTATTCTGTTTAGTACAACAATTGGTTAATATTATCTGGACTTGAAGTTGTGCGCTTATAAGCACAAATAAATGGACAGACGTCCGAATTTTATAATATGATAAAGATCCAGTTAAAGGACTTACTCAATTTAATTGGTCACGGCTGCAGTCGGGTTTATACGCTCTTAATGTTGTTAGACACTTGAGAGAGACAATCGGAATAAAATAACAACAAATATAATTATCACTTATGAATATAAGAATGAGGAAAACTGTCATTATCTATCTGATAAATATTATAGACGTGGTTATTAAATAGCAACAACGATTAAGTAATATTAAATCATTCAATGAAACAAAAAATAACATTCCCACTTTACGTGTACAGGAGGTAACCAATTTTTTTTTTTAATATGTTTTACCCCTTTTTGGCGTGATTAATATGTATATCCATGCTAAAGAATAGTTTTGTAGTACTAAGAGTATCTGAGCTAAGCTGCGGACAGATGGACATGGCGAAACTATAAGGGTTCCTTGTTGACTACGGAAACTTTTTTTTTGTGGTTAATCATCCAATGACTTCTCCCGCTCTGGGTAAATCGGGAGGGCGTGTCAGACTTTTACTTACTAAAACCCACCCGTTTTCCTTTAGTTGCTTGAGCCAGGGCCGCGATATTCTTTTTTTTTTTGACTACGGAACCTTAAATTCGTTTTGTTCGGGGCTTTAAGATTGAGTATATTTAAAGATTTAAAGTTTAAATTCTATTTTTGTTTTGAAGAATTGAATTTTAAATAATAATAATATCTGTCTAAGGTCAAGAACACAAAATGAAACTTCAGTCTTAGAATGTTTAGAACAGATGGTAAATGTTTTGCTCCTTCGTCAGCTTTACTGTGTTAACCTTAATGAAATACTGCTCTGGATATACTCGCTTAACCTGGTAATAAACTAACTTGAAATGAGTGGTTTTAGGGTTAACGACTTTGGACATTTTCATAATATCATTACCAAGATAATCAAATTTATCGCTTTACATAAGTGGTTTACAAACATGATCCTGATTAGGATAATTTCCAAACGGATTAACCGACTTTGGTTTTGAATATATAGGTACTGATAAGACAAAACAAAATTAATTTGACTGATTGATGATATTTTTTTTCTGGGCACTTTTCCAATGAAAAACGATGTGGACAAATTTTCGGACGCTCAATAAGACCCTTCCACTCTCCCTTTTTATATGCATTTGAATATAGGTACGTTATGTATACATCTATAATTTTCAGGTACAATCTGTTGTAAATAATATCAACTAACATTATGTTTTAAGGATGGATATTATTTCTTTGTACCAGTCAATTTCATTGATAGACCATTTCCAAAACATTGTTTAATTCAAACACAATTCTTTACATCTAGACTAATAATATAATATTATAAAGAGAAAAAAAATGTATTTTGTATGTAACAAATAAACTTAAAAACTACTGGACCGATTTCAAAAATTCTTACGATATCATGGAGAGCGTAAAATTTTTTAGAATATTTGAGGAATTTACATTTAAATCAATATATGAATATATTCAAATCAAAATTTCAAAACAAATGTGTGAAAGAAAATTTCATTATCACTATTATGACACAATGGTTAGTAAAAAGTTAAACTGCCCTAAAATATGTTGATTCACTAAGATGGTAATTTGAAAATTGCGCTTTCAGTTACTATACATGTTGTTACATAGATCTTTATCTATATTCACAAATATATGTGGTATGTATATACATAACTTAAGTCATAGATTGTAATTATAAAGAACGTTCCCCTCACCCACCTAACAAGGACTGTGGCGTGAATTCACACCATTAATATCTAACTGAACAGCAGGTATACAGGTTTCGATACCAGTCAGCCAGACTAACGTACGTCTTGCATAAGAGAATTGTTTACTTCTTTTTGTTTTTGTTTTCAAATAGTTTGCGTGTAGTTATGATACTAACGAACTTGAAACTCATTGATCATTGTTCGTTCAAAGATAATAAACCAATGAATCAATAGACAGAAAAACAAATAAAGACTATATTCTCCATTTGAAGAAGAGTTGGGCAGATTTTATTAGTGCGTATATTGAAGAGTATTGCTTGAAAGCAAACAATCATTCGTCTTGAATATAATAAATAATAATGTTTTCATACCAAATTCCGATGGAAAGTATGGAACGCCCAAATTTCAAAATACTTAACACAACGAAGGACCCGATACGACAATGACTAAATCTTTTGATTATGTGAGGATTATTTACACAACTGTCTATACATTGGACCAAGATGTAGCTTGATGACTTTTGAACGGAACATACATTCTTGCCACTGGTATACTAATTGGACATTAGTAAATTAGTTCTCCGATGGCATCTATCAGGTTTCCGGATGCTGTTTTTTGGTAAACGTGAACTGTTCAACGGGTAAGGTTAATATAATCAGTTTAGTTATTCAATATGTCTGCGACGAGTTGAAAGAGAAAACGTGTAACATTTGTTTGTACAAATATTTCGTCCATTTCGCGTCGCCAGGCAGGTTTTAAAGTCGCTCGTCCAAGTGAGTTAACAGAGTGAAAACAGCTCGCAATAGGCAGGCACGTTGCGTGATATCTACACCAAACACCTGCTAGTTATTGCACCGAACCTTGTGTTTCAGTCTATTATCGCTCTTAAGTGTTGTGCCCAATTTTCCTTTTTTACGTATTGTTCACAAAGGTCAAGTACATCTCTCGAATTATAAAAGCACATCGCAATAAATAATCATTTACCTAATGTAATTTCGTCATGAACTTCAATTTGAATGTTTACATCTGATGCAGTATCTAAATCAAGGATTTTTACCGAGGCCTACCCGTTTCGCTCGTCTCATTTGTTATCATTAACACTCTCATCGTTAGCTCTTTAACAAACAATTTCATTGTTACTACCTTTGGTTCGTCATTGTTCAACTGCGATTCATTTAAAAACCTCATCATCACTGTCTCTGAGATGATTACTAATATCAGCGTCAACCTACCTGTGTCCTGTGCATTTTGTAAATGATGAATGTGGTGCAGGTGTGCATAGTAATGATGATGGTGGAGGATGCATTCCAGATCAGTGCAATTCAACATTGTCACGGAGCACCGGCCGCGCCGGCAGCCGTCTGCTCACTCACGCTCGTTGCACACTTTCACAAAACAATTCCACTAGCACTTCGACACGTATCGCTGTCACATCACTTTATCTCCTTGGAAACCGGTAGGGGACTGACGCTCATGAGCCTGGTCCACCAGGAGCGGCGCCGATAGGTCTACACTCTCGGCGCGATCTACCGCAGCATCACGTGCACTTGTTTATATTCCTAATCCTCCAATTATTCACACGTTATCGCGAGAGTCACCCATCACTGTTCGGAATCGCGTGACGTTCAAAGGAGCGGAAGGCGTAATCGATAAGGTGGTCGATTCGATAAGTGCGCGAGGTTGTTGCAGTGAGCGGCGTGCGCGCAACACTTGCGGCGCGCGATTGTATACTGAGTGCGGTATGCGAGCGGCTGCCACCTCTCCCGGGCTCCCGGCCTCGACCGCACTTGTCGAGCCCTGGGCTATCATATCATATCGCGCCACCTATTGCCCTCTGGAAAATAATGCAGCGTTCAACGTCCGTTTCCCATTATCATCTCGATATGAAAATGTATTAAAACGATTGTCTCAAACCAAGTACCCAATATCCGCTGACTCTACTCTGACTATCACCTGAACATCGTATTGGAACATTTTATCAAAAAAGTGCGTAAAAATAAGATAGAAAAAAAATTGTTGCCAGGCTACTGTAGTGTATAAACGTTGCACTGAAGCAGTTGATGCGATTCGTAATTGAAATTACTAAAGGTACAACAACAAATGCCAAAGACGTGACCGTGTTCGTTAAATAACGTTATTATTGAGTCGATGCCGACAAAATTCGCAAGTAAATAGTGAAGCGGAGATTTGCGGAAAAGGAGAAAAAATCAACAAGCGAAATATCCGCAGTACAGGTCCCAAGGTTGAAGGACTTGCTCGCCGTGAGTACAACGCAGGTACAGACAGACTTTCAAGTGACGATGCATGTGCAAATATACAAGTTATTGTACTCCGTAGATATTTAAGTGAATGCATTGTCTTTCCATACCATGCCATTTATAACAGTGACGTTGACAATCACGGCAGCACTCTGACTTATATCATCGGCAGAATAGATTTTTTCATGAAGAGGGATTTGTCAATGACCTCGATTATCTACAACTGTATCCGTTACAAGAACATTATTTTTCTTGGGTTTAATTACAACAAAGTGGCAGTAAAAACCACTTGATAAATTATAATCTTTAATGGCTAGTTCATAAATCTTGGCTTTAATAATTCTTGCTCTGCGAATGTGCAAGGTACAGAAATGGTAAATGATAAATGATTTTATTTCTGTAAGTAGGTTTGTACAAACACTTTTACATGTCGATCATATTTTTTAAAACTAGATGAAGTCGGCGTTTCCTATCTGACTACTCTGAGAAGAAAGGCCGAAACAAACTCAGAGGTCACAGTCTCTTTTAAAGTCCAGACAAAATCTTGGTTAGATCATGTGAAGACCATGTAGACTGAAGTCTGAAATGGTCTTTTGAGGAAAGAACCAGCCAGATTGAGTGGACCTGTCCAGTCAGTGCACGCATTTGTCAATAACCGTGCAGCTCAACTCAGAAATTAAGGAGCTCAACGATTCGACGAACAATACTAAAGAAAGGACATTCGGGTAGGCCGCACAAACTACTCAAACTGCCAGACCATGATTAAAACTAACTTAGATAAAAAATTAAAAACAAACAAAAAGTATGATCCACATAGTCTTCACATTCACAACAATTAGAAAAGAAATTAAAATAAAATAATATAATACTTTAAAAAGTAAATATTCTTGTCATTGCAAGAAAACAAAAAAAAACAAAATTCACGGTAAAAAATATATAAAAAAAAAAACAAAATTTACTGGAGCAGCTCAATCCCAAGCCTGTTTGTCCTCAACGTAATCTTGGTCTGTTTGTTCATTAATATTTTTCTTAGAAACAAGTTAATTAAGAGTCCTCGTTAGTATTGAAAATGTCTAGGTGCAGACGACGGGTATGCCTTGACTTAAAGTAAGGGCCGATCAGACGATAATTGTTGCTATTCGAATTGTTTTACAATGCATCAAATTTTTTTATCTTCACGTAGTACAGTGTAATCAAACAATGCAATTGTAAGTACCTAAATTACTTTTAAAACAACTCTAAATTTTAAGTTTAGATTTTTATACGACATAATACTGAACAGAAAAAACATATAAAATAACCCTTTTAATATTATTAGCCAAGTATCAAATCTTTATTTATTTTAAAAATCATCGTTCTTGAATACGCAGCTTAGTAACACTCCACCACAACTAATTTACAATGCGCAAAATAATTAAATTACATAAGATTATAAGTAGAAATAGTAATATTTTATAAATATTTTAAAAAATAATAATATGGCGGATTAACAAAATATTAAAAACGACCCATGTATCAATTTCAATTTTATCTAGCAGAACGGGAAAATACATAAAGACAGAAGACACACTTCGCTATCATGATCAATATGCTAATCATGATAATATGATAACTGGGAAACTCAATAATCTTTCCATCGGACAATGGTATTACTTAACTTCATCACGTTATAGACGGATGTGAAACTAACGATTGCTATAGAAGGGATAAACTATTTGCATGAATAAATTCATGGTTGCTACAGCCACTATTGAAAAAATGTCCTAAAGTCGATTCTCAGATTTGGCAGTGGATTTACCAGTAAAAATTTCTCAATAACAACCCGGAGTATTGATTTTGCAATCGGCTTTCCCACTATTTCATTTCACTTACACGGAACTGGCGAAATGTTTGTGTATAAAATACACATCAACTATCTGTCATTCCTTTCAGTAAATACAGCTGTGTTGTTGGTTGTTTGTATGAGTTCTGCAGTGGGAAATAAGTCTTCTATTATATCTATCATTTTGTTTTTTATTGTGTTATATTCTGTTTTGTATGCGTAACTTTTGTTATATTCGGTCTAAAACTTCTGTATTTAATATGAATTACATTTATTTGTTTTTTTTTATTTTTCATCTTATACGTATTTTAACAAGATCCTCTATCTGGTTTTGTCACTCCCGTTCTTAATGCGGTTCAAGAACACCAATTTATTGCAATTTTGGGTACCTGTTTTCAAATCACTTACACGATTGGAGATTTTAGACATCTCATCTCATCTATCATGGGCAATATATGAGAAACTTTCCGTTTTTTTATTGGATTTTAAATATGAAAAGTTAGTTTCCTTATTTATTGTAGGTTCAGCATCAAAGGACCAGTTAATACGTTTCAGTTCTACGTAATTATTCTACTCCAACTACTCTAAAAACTATTACGTACCTCATCATTGGCACGGTTTTCTGTTCACCCCATTAGGCTCTAATCTCGTGAATACAACGAATATCTGTGAACATAACAGTAGTGTCTACAATTGTTTGTGACAAGTACGTATTACGCAGTTAACAACATTATGAATATTGAAACGGACAACTTCCATGTAACTGTAAGGTCAAACTGTTTACTACCAAAACACCGTTATCTTTATCTTTTTCGTGTATTTATAATAAGTAATATGACAATTTAAGAATATGTGTGTCTTTGATTCTTACATTGGAGCTTAAGTCGCCAATTTTTTTTGGTATCTAGAAAATTTATTCGAGTGTTCTGTTAGTATTTTGCAGTTGCTTGCTTACAATAACTCAAGTGGGTATCTAAGTTTCGGACACTTCCATCTTAACCTACTCTACTGTTTTACTTCACGAGGAATATACTTATTGTTATTTGCAAAACTTCAATATTTTTTTCAGTTTTGAAAACTTTCCATGAACTTTCTAGAAATGTAATGGAAGGTAAACGTGCTTGTTGCCGTCCGTTCATGCCTAGTTTTACACGCCCTGCAGACAGCGGCACAAAGGCGTGGAGCAAACTGCTCAATTAACTATTGTTTGCCAGCATTTATCGATAACGCTTTTCACTTTAATGGACCATGGAATGTTCTAAGTGGTATTGATATGTGGTACTAAGGTGGAATTATTACCTACTTTGAAACTACTGTTTTGCAGGTAATGGAAGATAATTTTCTGCGTGGCTTATAGTTGAAGGGTATTGATGAAGCTCGGTTCAGTTTCTCGTAAAAAGTTTATAAATGGGAATGACTTGACACACTACTGAATCTAAAACTATTTACGGGCTGAACATTTTTATATTTTTGTACTACTTCCGACTTCCGACTAAACTCGTCTTTATGAAGACAGGTTCTACATACAAAAGAAAAGCTCAAGGGAGTTTTAAAACTGATAACAGGACGGCATTCCCAGAAAAGCTCGTAAGAAAAATAAAGGTCGGTTTTTTAGTTGTAAACTAAAACGGCACTTGTCTGCATAGTGAAGCCTAAGTTAGCTTCAATATTTGCATTATTTGGCAACGACACTACCAGCCGCACTACCAGTAGTGTCGTTGCCAATTAACGACACTACCAAGCCTATTTCAGATTGAATAGTACAGTCAACACAGAACTTTTGGACCCTCTATTCCACTTAGTTCAACGAGTTGAACTATTTGATGATCAACCTCTTTTACGGAAACTCGTTTTTACTAATGAAGTTTAAAAATGTGACAAAGATTAAATGTCACTGACGATAATTTGTTCTGATCTTAGATTGATATTTGATGGATAAATTATTATTGTGAGACTATTTCTTACATTCGTTTTTCGTGGCAACAGTTCATAAGTCTAGCTTTAAACAAAATTGAATACAACCTATAAGATGTCGGAAGCTGATAATAGCGAATCAGTTTTACAATTTTTGCCGACGAATGGTGGAACTGCGTTGCTTTTGGGCAAACACAAATATCATGTCTTGAAGAAATATAAAAATGGTGCATCTATTTGGAGGTGCTCGAATTATAAAAATGCAAAATGTTTACGAACAGTTACGATTAAGGTTTGTACAGCAATGTTTTCTTATCTGGGTTGAAGCTACCATGCAAGCCGATCTTCGTACTCAAAATATTACGTTTACATTTTATAGAAGTTAATAACGACGCGGTTATTCGCTTGTATGTTAGCTACTCCACGTTACCTAATAAATAAAAAATAAATAATATGTTCAGGGCAACAGTATTCAAAAAAGAAAAGAACACTCCTGCAAACCAGACATTTCGAAAAACTTAATTTTAAAGGAAATTGTTGATCTAAAGGAGAGAGCACGGAATACGGATATACCAATTACTGAAATATACGATGACAAGTTATCACAAGTTCAAAATAGCGGCGTTCATCCCTTTATAATTAAAATACCTCCGTTTCCTAGTGTTTCACGTGTCCTTTATGGTGCTCGGCACAAAGCAAATGATGTCCCTAGAACTACATTCACAGATGTAGAAAGCGTTGTAGTGCCATTAAAATTTCGTGAGTCAATATTAGCTGACTACTATGATAATGATAATCGAATTATAGTGTTTTGCTGGATGGATGCGAATGCACGTAAAAACATTGTTAGTATAAAAGAGATCTTTATTGATGGAACTTTTAGCAGCTGTCCGCTTGCTTTTGTTCAGCTTTACATAATCCACGGCGATATTGGTAGCTCTATCAATTCAAACAACGTGAGACCTTTATTTTTTGCTTTGATGACGGATAAGAAGACATCTAGTTACTTTATTTTATTTAGCTTAATTAAGTCACAGCTACCGGACTTCACGCCCTCAAAAGATCATTGCGATTATGAAATAGCACCAATAAACGCTTTGACGGAAGTTTACCCAGACATTCTAGTTAAAGGCTGTTATTATCACTGGTCAAAAAGTGTCCTGAAAAAAGAAAAACTCTTGGGCCACACTAAATGTAAGGCCGAAAAAAGAATAATCGCACTTACGGCTGCACTGCCATTGATTCCACAGACACTTATTAAAGAAGGATGGGAGTACATTAAGTCGGAATGTTTCAAAAATGTGGCAATGTCAAAATTCGTCAATTATATAGAGAGCTTTTGGATGAAGCCATATTTTAGTGCCATGTTATGTGTATTTGGAGAAAACCATCGCACAAATAACATCTCCGAAGGCTGGAATTCCAATTTGAATAAGGCCTTAAACAAGAATACTGTAACACTGTTACGCTTACTCAATGTACTACAAAAGTTTCAGAAAAACACGAAAATAAAACTTCAAAATAGTACTAATAGTACTAAAAAAACTACACGAGTTAACACTAACGATGATTTTATCACACATGTGCAAATGCAACTCATGAGCAATGAGATAACCTTAGGTCATGCACTTGATAAATTAAGATAAGGAGGTACAGTTACAGTCGATCACTTGAAATTTTCACGCCATTTTTTATTATCTGAGGTTCAATATTAAAAAAAAAAGTTTATTTTTTTAAGTACTACAGTTACGGAGAAGTGAGTATAAGTCTTGCGTTAATTTTTGTATTTCCACATGATTGAGTTGATTTTTTCAAATAATTTTGATTTTATGTGGTAATAAATAAAGAGTTACATTTCTGAAGTTTGCTGTTACTGATATTTCATGATTTACTTATTAAATAAATAATTATGTTTCAGAACTTTGCTGTGTTGACTGTACAATTTAATCCAAAATAGGCCTGGTAGTGTCGTTAATTGGCAACGACACTACTGGTAGTGAGGCTGGTAGTGTCGTTGCCAAATAATGAATATTTGAATACATTTTATTTATATTTTTAAAATTTATAATATACATTAGTGGTACGCGGACTTTAATGCAACAAGGCATTTACCAATCAACCTTTGGGTTAAATAGAATAGCTACTATTTTGTTATTGTTAATTAGAAAAACAAATACACGGTAGTGACGAACTAAGGTTCACATCAACCACCTTGTTTTCTTTCACGCGTAGTTTTCTCATAGTTTAGCGACGTCTGAATAAAATAAAACATTGAACAATAATTTATTATTAAAGACACCTTTATTCATTCACAATACTGCTCGTCAATCTTCATAACACGGATGAAGTTATATGTTGAAGGGTCTATTTGTCCTTATAAAACGGATCAGTTGAACACATCATCCTGAATTATCAGTTCTAGATTTGGTTGTTTGTGTTTAAACAATATGGGAACGATTTAATATATAATTACTGTTGATATTTAGAAGGCATACGCTTGATTTGCAGTAGTCGAATATATTCCATGTAATCGAACATTTACTTGGACTAAAAATCACAATGGTGCTATTTTTTACAAGAGGGTTTAGACTCAATTAGGAATTACTGTAGTGATGATTATTGCTGTGTGTATGACAGGACTGAAACCACTAAATAAAAAAGACAGATCATTGTGGTACAAGGCTCCCCAGGCTGGCGCGACGCGACGGGATAATGTGGCGACCACTTGTATAAAAACTGTTCTACGGATTTATAGTAAGTAGCCTTTAAGAAACCTTGTAAGCCAGTCTAATGGACCACGGAAGGTTAATACAATAGACATCAATAAAAATCATGAGCATCACACATGTAAAAAACCCAAATTACTGTCTTGTCTCGTACATCGTATATCACCAAAATTAGTCATAACGGTTCAAGGCATGAGAGGATAATCGTACACTTTCAACGTTGACCTACAAGTATATACGTATAACTATTATACACAATGTACTGGTGACTTTTCGCGAAGTGTTATCAATGCCGGTGAAAGGGCTTCGACGGTAAGCCAGTAGCGTATTAAACACAATACATTGAGTTACAAAATACGGAACGTGCTTATAAATGTTATTGACTTTTAGATGTTATGTTATTCATTATTGAGTACATTTTCCTCACTGTTTGACAGAGATTCGAAATTAGAAGCCTACCCATTATATTCCTACCCCAAGGCACAAAATATAAAGTATACAGAAGGACCACTCCCGACATCCTCAAAAATTGTTATTTATACTTAACAGATTCACTAGGGTTGCTACTATATTGATTCTGTATTTTAAAAAGGAGTACCACTATAAATTAGTAATATACGTTTACAAACACAATATTATAGGTTCGTCTAAACATACATCATATGCTACATGCTTACATGCCTTAGAGGGTAGACAGAGCATCAAATATCCATTAAAGATCACGAAGCCACATACGACGAATATTGGAGGGTAACAATACGTGACAATGGTGTAATAATGATCTCACCAAAAACATAAAAATATGAAAAAGCTTCAAGCTCGACAAAAACATAAATATGAAAAAGGCGCCAAGTTCGACGAAGAAGAGTTGAGATCTAGAAGGGTGATAAGTTTCAAGCTACAATGTACAATTTCGTCTATGGACTTAAAATAATTTATTATTTTTCTTAGATATTGTTTTTTTTACCTCTATAACTTAGGAAGTACACTATGCATATTTATGTAATCTCAGGCTTCATAACATTGGCTGTACTTACATCGCTCACTCACGTGTGTCTAGATTAAGCTGTCCACCCTTTGCAGACAAAAATGCAACCAGTAAGCTAAATGGACAAAGTAATAACCAGGAACTACGATTCGGACCCGCGTGCCGAGTGTTCCGTAGGGCTTAGGATTTTCGTTTAAGTTTCATTGTGAATGATGAGTGAGACCGTTTATACCTCAAAATATAAATTAATAAAAAAATTCGTTGGGTACTATTTTAAAAACAAGAAAGTGTATTTTTATAATTAAAGTAAAATACAGGTGGAGAGGGGCATACCCCTACTCTCCACCTGTATTGTGTTAAAAAAAATAAAAGACCTAGTAGATTAAATTTAGAAGTCGTCGATTACGACCTTGTTTAAATGTACGATTATTGTATTTCAATGTGTAGAAAATTCGCATTTTCATTAAATACATGATGGGAAAACATGTGCAAGGCATTGAAAAATATATGTTTTGAACTTCTTCCAAAAGACTAAATGACGTGACAAACGGCCGTACTAGCACTCGTGACAGCCACAACTGAGCTCTGTCCAATACTGCCCGAGAATCGCTGTAAAATCGTAATGTCAATATGTGCGTGGAAAATGGTGCTTTGTTCGTAGTGACCTCTCTGCGGCGCGACCCTGCTTATGTACTCTATATCCAGGGGTTACTTTTGTATTCTTATATTTTTATGTACGGTATATACGCGAAGACGATCATCTTTTGTTGAGTCTTTACGTTTTACGTATTCACAATTCAATAGCGAGATTTATAAACTCTTTCTGTCATAGTACACACATTTTGTGTGTAGATTACACTCTCATTCACCAACATCCGCTTTTGAAGCAATGTGTACGTCAAAACCGTACAAATATACGTTGCAGACGTTGCGGTGCGGAAACAAATCCACAACCAAAGACATTGAACACAAACTATGCGAATACATGTTTATTATTGAAAGGAACATATTCTCAACCTTGGCAGATCATTCTTTTGTCTGGAACATGAGAAACTCCCATCAATATCTAGAGAGATCCCAAGAGGCCTTGGTGTCGGCGATAGCGATTTTCGAAAAAGCAAGATGTTTGGAGGTTTCGATAGCGCTTGTAAATTCTTTACTTAATTGACTTTTCAGCATCTTTGTCGCTGACCATCATCATCTTCCTGCCCTTGTCTCATGTTACTTGGGGTCAGCGTAACACATTTTCTTCTTCCCTATCGTTCTGTCCCCCGTCACGCCATCACTGACTCCCTTTTCCTTCATATCACTCCTCACACGGTCCATCCATCTTTTCTTTGGCTGTCCCCTCCCTCTACATCATATTCATAACTCATCATATTCATAACATTTATATTCATAACTCTTTTAGTAAGATGCGTTTCAGCCCTCCTCAGCACAAGACCATACCAGGACAAACAGCTTCCTTTCAGCATTTCTGTCACTGGCGCCACTTTCAAATTTCCTCTAATATACTCATTTCTCACTTTATCCATTCTCGTTACTCCACACATCCATATCGACATTCTCATCTCTGCTACCTACCAGGTCTCTTTCCAACCATCTTTTTCACAGCCCAACATTCTGATCCATACAGTACGACAGGTCTAATCGCGGACTTGTACATTTCTCCTTTAACTTGAGGGGCATCCGCGGGTTGCAGTTGTTCCAGTGACCTGTCGCCATTTCATCCATCCCGAGTTGATCCGGTGCGTTACGTCTCGGTTTATTCGCCGTCCCGTTGGCCAAGCGATCCTAGGTACCGGAAGACGAAGCAGATCGGTATGGGTTTTCCAGCAAGAGCTATATACAACAGCATTATCGCTGATACCATGTCAATTTGTGTATAAGGTCAGGATTTATGAGGATCCGATATTTTACCAACATTACACCCACTCAATAATATCGCTGAAGCTACATTCTAAAAAATCAAGCTTGAGCTAATTTTCCTGCTTGTAGGCAGAGATTCTTTTTTTATTTAGTTTTATGAATGCAAGCATTTTAAATCAGCTTTACCTGTCTAAAACTTGTCGTACCTACCTTGACTATTAAAATAATGGTGGCCCTACCTGCCTAGACGACGTTGTGAGGGTCAGTTTCAAACAATAACAAGCATTATGCGAGAACTTCCAACTAACTATGGCCATCACTGACGTGCTGGGTTAAAGATCACAGACAGCTACGAGAAAACTGTGACAAGGTGTGTTGTAATAAGGCATAACAAACTGTAAAGATAGTAAAAGATAGCAAAATAATATGCTGGGAAATCTTTGATTTAAGATACAAGATAAGGCTATCGGTTGTATATGTCGTAGGGTAATTTGATACTTCGAATCTTCGCGAAAATCCTAGGGGTTTTGTGAAAACGCGGATAATTAGACATAGGCGAAGCTTAGGGCACCCCGACACGGACAGGTTAGGTTCGAACGAGATGACGGGAGCTGAAGTGAGCGAGCAAAGCGAGCGAACTCAGCTCCCGTCATCTCGTTCGTGTTAGGTTACTTTAGACCCTGCGGACGGAAATAGGAGCCCCGCGCAGCGGGGCTCCGTCGACTATGTTGCCAAAGTACTAATCGTACTTGGATAATTTTTCGCCTATGTCTAATTATCCGCGTTTTCGCAAAACCCCTAGGATTTTCGCGAAGATTCGAATTATCAAATCATCCTACGACATATATACGGCTGTCCTCCTATACAGAATGTGCTGGGTAGGTATAGACAGGTGGAATTGTATGAAGGTTTAGCAAGTTAAAGAAAATATAATTGCGATAAATAAACATCTGATAATGATATCATTTTCGCCAAAGTATACTAGTATTTTGAGTGAAGGTATACCCTTTATAATTTCCCTGACATTAAAAGAAACGGTAAGCGTTGTAATAATATTTTTATGGCATAAAATATATAGTTTTTTGGTATTAAACAAATAACATAAAACAAATGAGGTAGGTAATGAGAACCTGAATTACAGGATCATCTTCAGCTGATAGAGCCATCCACAACCTAACATTGGCCTTTCCCAGAAGTCTCCACATCGACCGGTCCTGTGCTTCTTTCATCCAGCGGTAAACGTCAAGCAAGCACCAAAATAATCAAGTCATTCGATTCGCCTTATCAATACCAGTGAAAATACACATTGGGCGAAAGGAATAAAAACATGTGAGTCAGAAGTGCACAAACCTGTTACAGGATTCGGCACATACCGATTGTGAAGTCTTGTAAACAACTATACAAAATGAGAATTAATTTTGCATTGGTAATGTTAGTTTCCGATGATAGTGGAATACTCGGGGAATGATAGTAATAAAAGCACATTGAAATGAGTTAAGCACGTGCATTTGTTAATAATGTTGCGGCGCATATTGATGTCTATATATAAAATGTGTGTATATCGCTTTGGGTAAATCCACAATTTCACAAACATCATACTTTAAAAGTGCGAAAGACGTAGTAAAAAACTTTATGGTCGGTAGCATTTTTGGAAGTGTCGATGTCGTAATTTTTCACTCGAACAGTCCTGAGACACTAGACAAAGTGTTATTGTATCAGCGATGTCGTCGGTTGGAATGCCAAAATTTATTGAATTGATCTCATGACATTTCGACAGCGCTTGAAAATCCCACACATTTTTATCATTTAACTATCTGCTATCGCGACTCTTTGTTAGAATATAATTTGTCTATAAGCCTAAATAGTAGGTATGAGACTTAGTATTCTGTGAATATTTAATGGGCAACAATTGGAACTATAAATTATATAATCAAAAGAGAGAAAAATAGATGATTTATTTGACAAATTGAAACTGCAGTTCACCAAACCCAGTAGCCCCGAAAAAAGGGAGTTTCAACAAATTTGCCGTCACCATATATCTTAAAAAATTGCTAATAATTTAAAAGTAATTACTCAATACTTTTTACGAAGCCCGATTACTTGACAGCTGCTTTCGTCAAAGTACCGTAATAATGACCAAATTACTGATTTGGTTCACTCCATCCTGGTGATTTTCTGATACCGCTTGTTCATTAATGTGCAGGGCTTTATTAATAAGGACCTATTCGAGAGAGCAAAATTTTAATTCTGATAAATTAACATTCATTTTCATCAAAAGGAATAACTTAACGATCTTCATTATCAATAAAAAATTATTTCACAAAAAAATATTTCGTAAGTTGTTCTGTGGTTACCCTTCATTTGACTCCAATCATCTTACTGAAAGACGTTCCAATAAAACTCATAAAATAGCGCTCCATTCGCACTCACCAAACCTCAATTTGAGCCAGCATCCAACAACTTTAACACCCGACCACATAAAAGTGGATTTAATTCGTTATCGGCTCACACTAGACCACTCTTAAAGTCGGACATTTGCAATTTCTCGAGACTCGATTGCGAGATTAATGGCTTCGTGGCTACGTTTCTATATTATCTTCTTGCTGTACGCATCCATGCAGGTGCGGCCTCCGTTTATGGCGTTTCAATTAAATCGCTTTTGACCGATGTAGTCGGTCGTCAACCCTCGACGCGAGTATATGGAGAACTAGATGAGTCAGCTTTCTTTTATTAATTTTCAATGCAGGTGGTGCGTGGTTCTGGTACATCTCTACGCTCGTTTCCTTAATATGGAATGTATACTTGCTTATCGACAGCAGTGGCACCTATTACTGTCACGGCTTTTTCAAAGTCTTATATTGGTACTCTTTATCTTATTCAACATACTAGCCTTTCGAAATATTGTTTCAACCTCATGCAGGTTTAAATTTACAAAAAGGTCAGGGTAGAAATGTCTTAACAATTATTAGTCGAAGAACAAAATACAATCTGGAACAGTGGAGATTACAATTAAATCGATTATTGTTTTCATTTGCTAAAAGTATTGTTTACAGCTGTTATCAAGTTAAATATAATTGCGGTTATTATACGAAGTTTAACAGACGCACGATAATTGAACTATATTTTAATCTTGACATTTTAAACTTAATGTAGTTCAAGGCATCATAATTTCAATGATTAGGTCATTTATTTTGATTTCATTTTGCTTATTAGTCAGAACACTTTTCGATATTTAAAATCTATGTATGTTAAGAAATATTAACAAAAAATAGAGATGCCATTAATGAAATTACCACAACGAATTGGTCTCTCTATAGCAAATTAAAGTTTGCTCGAAAGGTAATAATAAATTCGCAATGGATATAAAGATTTATTGACAGTATTTTTTGCATGCACATAAAATTCAATTAGTTCATTAGAAAAAACATACCTTACTTTTTTTCACCAAAAAATTTGCTCGAAGACATAACAGCTGATATTTCATAAATTATTGTGCAGAATCCTTTGAAAAATCTTGAAACACAATAATTGGCAACAAAATATAAAAACAAAACAGATTCTTGTATCATTGTCCCCGGCGCATCAGTAACCCATTTTTTATTTCTGACCTCTATGACGTATTAGATAAGACCCAGATTAGTTTGTTTTTAATATTTGTTTATATGAAAGGCGTGTCGGGTTGTTGTTCTTCTTTGTTTTTATCAACAGCTTGACAATATGAACTTTTGACAAAGGAGGCAATGACTGCTGTATCGTTAGAAGGTTCGGTGATCTAAAAGCTGTCTTCTTTCATTTGGTTAGAATTAACACGATTCCTACATTGAGTTTGCCCACTTCTTTATATATCTTTATATATTAGACCGTCATCTTCAGAGGCTTGGAAGTTACTAGCACTTTCGTTTTATACTTAACATTTTATTTCCCCATTTACAAAAAAATCACGTTCTGCTACATATTATCAGAGAGAACCAAAGACCAATGATGAAAAGTTACAATCGTGCATGTCCCATCAGTTAGAAAGGCATCAGAAGCAAAAATTGATCAATGTGTTATGTGGTATACTTCCTTTGTCGCGGCATTTATTTACTAAACGTGATTCTGGGACTTGGCTGTTTTTCCCCTCTAAGTATGTGTTTTACTATGTTTGCTTCGACTTACTGAATAAATTGACATTATTTCGTTTTGCAGAACAAAGCGTGCTGTGTTTATTAGGGTGCGGATGCAACCATCACACTACCACAGGCCTCCTCTCTGTGAGACAGAATGGGCCGTAATCCACCACGCGGGCCCAGTGCGGGTTAGTGGTTATCACATGTCTTCGAATTTTTGGTTTCCTCACGATGTTTTCTTTCACCGTTTAGAGAGCATTGGTGGCGAAATCATTTACACAAAGTAAAGCGCCTGCCTGGGTTCGGACCCACGACATACAACTTGTAAGTCACGGCAGTTACCACTGGGCAACCACTGCTCTCAACCAACCAACTACACACATCAACACGGTCTAGGGATATTTTTAAAAAAGCGAATTACTATCAAAGTGTTAATTATTTATATGACATGTATATATTTAAAAGATACGTTATTTAATATTCTACCATTTTTTTGGTTAAGGTACTTCGATTAAAATTTCAGGATTTTATGAAAAAAAAATGAAGCATAGACGGAAACCGTATATGAATTAACTTTTAATTTATGAGTAAAAACTGAAAAAAATAGAAAAATCATTTAATTTGTGTTTATAAACTTGAAGTTAGTAGTCTGAGAAAGCGCCCATGATGTTCATAACACATCGGCAACGATTCGGCATGCTCAGAACAAGGTTGTCAATGTCTTGCTGCGGAATATTGTCCCATGTCCTTCTGAGGTGCGCAAAAAGTTGATCTTCTGTAGCCAGATTTTCAGGAACTTCCTTCAGAGCTCTTCTTTGCAGCATATCCCACGCATGCTCAATGGGATTTAGATCTGGCGATTGAGCAGGCCAGTCTAAGGCCCTAACATTGTGTGTATGTAACCAAGCTGCTACCGTTCTCGCCGTGTGTGCCCTGGCATTGTCGTGCATGAGCAGGAAATCTTGCCCCATTTGTGTTCTGTGGGGCAAGATTACGGGCCCCAGCACCTGTTGGACGTATCGTTCTGCCGTCATATTGCCCCGCACCCAAACGAGATCCGTCCGTCCTCCAAGACGAATTCCTGCCCAAACCATAATTGTTCCTCCTTGGTATGGGTGAACTGCCTGAGGGTTCTGAAGACGGCTCCATCGTCCAGGAACTCGCCAAACACGCGTCCTTCGTGAATCTGGATGGAAGCCGAACCTGGATTCATCCGTGAAAAGCACGTTGGACCATTGCTCACGGCCCCATTCCACGTGGTTCCGAACCCATTCTTATCGTCATCCACGATTGCCTCTCCGTAAAGGTGGGACCCGGAGTGGTCTACGAGAGCGTAGATTGCTTTCATGCAGTCGCCTTCTTACAGTTTGGTCACTCACAAGCACTTGGTGTTCCACTCGCAGCCTTTGGACCAATTGAGTCGCCGTTGCATTTGGTTGAGCTCGCGCAGTAATTTGCAAAAATCGGTCTTGTCTGGGGGTAGTGATGCGACTTGGCCCCCGGTGCCTCTCCGCTACTTCACCTGTGGCACGATAGCGTGTCCACAATCTTGAAATTACATTTTGGTGGGTCCCTATGGCCTCAGCAACATTACGCTGAACAGACCCAGCTTCCAGCATTCCCACAGCTCGTAACATCTCCGCCCTCGTCAATTGTTGGCGTTGCATGGCTACAATACCTCAATTTTAACTTTATCTTTCGTTTAAAAATGAAAAAAAAAACTGTCACTAAACGTAATTCGTATTGTTTTCTAAATTTCGCACAAATGAAAATTCCCTCTCCTACACATCAAGACGTTTTTATGCCACCGCAACAAAAGAATTTTCAAAAATTTGAATTTGGAATTAGTCTGAGATAAATTACAAACAAATCGGTGTTTAGAAGATTCCAATGCGGCCAGTAATTTTCGAGTTATTTAATTGAGTATGAAATATCCCTAGACCGTGTTGATGTGTTTATATATAAATAACTTTTTTTATTCTTCATATATTATTTTCTAATCAGCCAGTCTTTTCTGCCACATTTTAATTCTCTACATCAACACCGACTGGTCAGCTGCGTGTTCCATCATTATCGTATAACTTGATCGACGTCTGCCCAATTCTTGGAGTCGGTATAAAGGCAGCATGATAATGAAGCCGGGATTGTTTGAACGTCACCTTTTTGTTTTAGTCTTTGGCGGGACGCAGAATGTGTTACAAAAAACAGATATTCGGAAAAACGAAGCGGCTACTCTTTTAGTTCTGTGTTTCGTGGTAAACTTTGATACGTTAGCACCGAAATATGACCTTTTATGATTCAAGATTCCATTTTCAAATTTCTTATCTTAGAACGATAAGTTACAATAAACAATAAGCACTTGTGTGTAGCCCAGATGACTGAATAGCTTTTAAATCTCTATAATTCTATACCTATCTATGTCATTTCAATTAAAATACTTTTTGATAATAATAGGTTTCCAAGTATTGTTGTTGTAACAAAAATAAGAGAAATTACTGTTTCCACTCTGGATAACTGGAGTATCGCTTCTGCGACCATTATGTTGTTTACAACTCTTTGTTCGCAAGCGGCCTTAGGGCTCAGTCTGATGGAGCGTTTTTTCTCTGAAATCTTTTACGCTAACCGCCTTAGGCACTCGGAATTACTCCGAGTTAACGACGAACATCAGTGCAATTATAGTCCTATAGGTGCAGCTACCAATAAAATTAACTCTGATTCTCAAGTCATGCAATAAGAAGTGAAGTCCATTAACGAATACATAACAAAACCTGATGGTATGAAAAGGTTTTTTTTTATATAATCACAAAGTTACTTGTGACTTCAATACATCTCATCTTAACCTTTACCAACTATGCAGAATGCTGCTTTGTTAATCAATTTAAACAGAAATACTTATTGTTAGTTGTCACACAAAGCGACGAAAAGCCCGTGAGTGTTTCATATGCTCGTAGGCTACCTAATAGGTTGCGAACGAATTAAAAAAATGTTAATACTCCGTAGGCCTACTTAATGTGAAATTCCCATACTTATAGCTCCTGTGAGGCCATAGAATTACTTCAAAAGGACAAAAGTCGTTTCATGCCGATTATTACCTATTTTTAAATTCGATCGCCACCTTTCGATAAGATTTATAAGAATCACTGACGGGTTTTTCTTCGCTTTGTGCAATGTGAAAAGCTGACATTTAAAGGTTTCTGTTTGAATTTATAAACTTACCTAATTTCTATACAGTTGGATTTACCAACCATAACTAATGGCATAAGACGCCTTAATCCTTTAGAAGTAATTATGCAGCCTCCAAACAGAAACTTACGGCCAAGAAAGTTGAAGAAAGATCCAAAAACAGTAAATTAAATCTAAAACATGATTGCAGGCAACAACTTCATCAATCAGTCTATACTGGAGCAGTGGTGGCCCAGTGGTAACGGCCGCGACTTACAAGTTGTAGATCGTGGGTTCGAACCCAGGCAGGAGCATTACTTTGTGTAAATTATTTTATCACCACTGCTCTCAAAACGGTAAAGGAAAACACCAGAGGAAATCGGCATGTCTTAGAACCAAAAATTCGTAGCGTGTGACATCCACCAACTCGCACTGGACTGTCCCCATTCTCTCTCACAGAGAGGAGGCCAGCACTCACAACGGACCAAATGCGAGTCTAAGTGCGGCAAAGGGGCCCATCATTCTATCCAGTCTATACTGAGCTGCACCGCTTATTTACCCAGTTAAGACCCACTAAAACCTCAACTATTCCACTTAACAACACAAGGCAACTGAAAGTAGAGAGTCGGCAAACATCTGTGGGAAATCTATTTCCAGATATTCCGCTATTTGATCGTGTACAAATCATTGTTATCTACAATGCAATTTACACTACATGCCGTTCTAAAATGGACATCTCACGTGAAGAGAAAGGCTTTATCACCTATACAATAAATCAAGTCGTTTCGTCTAGAGAAAAACCAGAATATCTTGAACTCTAGAAAAATTCTATTTCAGGCGAATTTGAAAGTATGCCGTTGAGTTAAGGTATCCGGAATATGTTTGCAACGTTTCAATGTACACGGGTTTTACAACTGAGAGACTTCAAGAAGTCAGCTAGCCAAAGCCGGGCGATAATTTCTCTAAAAATCTCGCTAAATGGCTGGATGTGCAAATATTAATATCGGAAGCAAATAGAAAGCATAATATATAAATAGGCAAATATCTTCCGAGTTGGGTTTTTTTTTACGAAAACAAGCACATACCTGTTTTGTGGAAAACCCGCAATGGTACTTTTTATTTATTTTTCGGTCTACTAGTAAATGCCCATGACGTTGAGCAAGTTAACAGTTTTGGCTAACGCGTGTTTAGATTTATTCTTTCTATGTATTTTGCCTTCTAGGAGTAGTTTTGGTTCTAGATTATTCAATTTTGCTTTACAAGTATTTTGACTACTTGTATCTTTCGGCATATTAAAACTGAGAAAAATACAGAGAGTAAGAAGCGAATCCATACGAAAGAAGACAAGACTTACTGATGCTCTGCATTATGCGCTTAAGCTCAAGTGGAAATGGACCGGACACCTAGCCCGTTACAATGACAAGAGATGAACCATAGAGGCAACTCAGTGGACAGGACCCAGTGGCAAGAGACGACAAGGGAGGCCTAAAAAACGCTGGACCGATGACATCATAAGTACTGCTGGAAAACACTGGATAAAAGATGCTACCGATAGACATAAATGGAACAAACTGGAGGAGGCCTATACCCGAGAAGTGGTTCCTATCCCGTAATAATTAGATTAGTTATGTAAGAGATTAGATTAGATAAGTAATAAATAGAAAACAGGAAGTAGTAAGATAATGTTATACATCTTATATTTAAGTGATAGTATTAAGAGGTAAAATGTAAAAAATATATTTTAGTAAGGATAAGAAATAAATGACTTTTTTTACTATTTATTTATTTATCTTTTGGCATGAATTATTTAGTACTTGTTTTTACCAGTTTAGATAATGTTTTATCTTTCTGTTTTATTAAGTTTCCACGATTGTACTTCTATACTTAGGTTTGCAATATATGACTTATTGCTGAGCGTTCCATAAAAGGAACGCAAAAAGTTACAATTGATTGTAATGGCAATAGCTTTTCCTGACAGGTGTCACCGGACGCTTGCCCGGTGCACGGTGTTCTCGCCATAGGCGGCACAGCACGGTGTCCCCGTGGAGTTTTAGTGGGTTGGAGTCCCACATAACTACAATATCCACCGTGGTAGTTCAGTATGCATGAGCATTTCACCATGCAAAAAAAAGGAATAGATATACATTCATATATTAAATTGGGGAAAAATATTTCTAATAAAGTTAAATGTGAGAATTATTATAGGTACTTATTTTATTCATTATAGAGGAGCTCGTGGCTAATAATAACAGCCGCACTGGTCGATCATCAAGGTTTGCTTAACCTTGATGATCGACCAGTGCGGCAGTGCTCTTGACGAGGTCGGTCCGTGGATGGTTGACAGTTTCAACATACCGAGTTTCCTCCATGCCTCGGAAAGCACGTTAAGCCGTTGGTCCCGGCTGTCATTTGAAGATCTTTGACAGCCTTTACGGGTAGTCAGAAGCTTGAGATCTGCCACCAGTCTTGCCAAGGGGTACCGTGTTACGCAGTTACTGGGTTGTGGAGGTCAGATAGGCAGTCGCTCCATGTAAAACACTGGTACTCAGCTGAATCCGGTGGGACTGGAAGCCAATATAGTTGGGAAAAGGCTAGGCAGATTGATTGATTATATTATATTCATCTGAAGGGCACATGTCTTTCTTATGTGTTTAATTTTTATTTTTATATTTTGCTCTGTTATCAGACAATCATATTCAATCTTAACGACAACATAACCGTCAATAAAACTCATCAAAACCTCAAAAAATCATTAGCGAAAAAAAACATTTACCAACCCTTAATCTTTAACGGTAACCTATCACTGTTCATTCTGTTTTACAAATTATTTTAATTAATGTCTTTACTATTGGTTTATCTATTGACAGTGTCAATTCAATCAGTGACGTCACATCTAGAGGGAATCACTATTATATTAATTATAGTTGCGGTTGAGGCTTTAAATACACTGAATTAGTTATTTTAGCAAAACAAGAATTATGGCCTATTGTGTGGTCGAGTTTTTTAGGATGCGCAAAAAGTGTATGCGTATGTGGTCAAGAATCACACAGCATTAAAATGAGTTCAGCTAAAATGTTGCTTACTATAACGTATCCAGCTGCTTTGTCGGTCCCACTGTCTGTCATCCAAAAAGTTGCATAGTATCAAAATGAGGATTGAAAAAAAGTTCCTAATTGCTCATTTATTCATCGGGCTCACACGGGCAACTAAAATTTCATATTCTTGGGAATTTCCACGCGATTTTTATATTGCCATATATTACTAAGTAGTTGTTGCCGGGACATAATATTCAACCACAATTGCCAATAATTTCACCATTAAGTGCCCTTGTAAGTGCATTTTTACATCGCTATAATACGGTATTTATGTAGTATAGGCCAGGCTTTAGAATTGTCGACTAAAAATTAAAATTCCAAGCATTTACGGAATAATTTAATTGATAAGGAGAATTGTTTTTGACCGTGAATTTATAACCAAACAGTAATAATCAATTTTACACATTCCTTACAATATGTGACGAATTTTCGTCACTTTATAAAATATGTAGGTGTTGTGATGGTTTTTAAACGGCTTTATTTACATTAGGCACAAATATACTTCTACTAAACTAAAATGTTTTAAACTGAATTGAACGGACTAGGATCAACTTATAATAGGACTTTTAAGGCGATATATACGCCCCAATGTAAACGCAGTACTGGCCGTGCGCCCGCTCGATGCCAAAATATCATAATTGAACCTCCTTTGAAACAGTTTTGTTTGCAAAATATTATTTGATTTACATATGCTATGTCAGTTATGAAGAAATTCCAGCCATACATTTTTCTGTGTAAAAATATTTTTAAACATCCAAGTCGTTTTGGAGGAGTATCCAAAAGTTGCGAAAAATATCGTGTTCCTAATAATTTTTTTAAAGCAAAACTATTTGCTATACGAAAAAACCATGTTTAAAAATAATGTACATGAAACAATAATAAATATATATTTATTTCAAACCTTTTAACCTAGCCGTTACTAAGGAGTATGCTTTAGAAAGTTACCGATTTACGGCACTAAAGCGCATGTAGGCCCGATCTTTTTTTAAACTATTATTGGGACCGATTCACAGGACTTTTAACATCTCCTTCAAGACCATAGGGATCAATTCATAGCACCAGTATTAAGATCAGTATAACATTATGTGCATTAATGTTATGTTATAAAACAAGTATTGTATCATTATCCTATATATTGCCTCAATGATCTCATCGAACAGTGTTCTCTTGTTCCACTAATGAGTTACATAGTGAATAATATTTAGATAATACAATTATTTGTAAATGTAATTCTCATCACTTGCATTTATGTATTATCGCTACCCACAGACTTAGAGACAGTACTAGAGTACTGAGTTGATACCATCACAAAAATTGACCAATCTGAAGAGACAAAGCGAGTGTGCGGACAATACCTATCTCTTTTCTGCAAGTTGTTGTGATGAAGGTGATATGATCTCTATCACTCGAAGGTTTGCTGGAAGAAAACTCCATTTTGGAGTTAAGCTCGTGTTTGTACATGAATAATGATTTCACTTTGTGTAAATGTAGGGGAGACCGGGGATGGTTGACTATAGGGGCAGGTAGACTAAGCAATAATAACTCGCCACTATCACGTGTTTTTCATCAACCAATCACGAGCGACGATGCCTCTCCAGGCCCCACTAACTTGTGCAAAGTGAGCCACTCCAGTCGCACGGCGTTCGTGAGTGGGATTACATGTTGTGTTTTTGGTCTCGGTAAGTTATTTTTTTCGTTCGTACTTTTTTTGTTATTGTGCCTATGGATCTGTTAGAAACATTATTGTTGTTATGCAAAAAGTAAATATGATAGTTTTATTCTATATTACACAGTATTGCTTCCATGTTAGTGCTAGAGTTTGCACGTGATACGCCGGTAAAATTCAAAATGGCGTCAGGGGTTGGTTGACAAATTTTGTTCGGGGTAGGTAGACTACTTAGTCAACCAACCCCTTTAAAATAAATATAACATTTAATACTTATTTTTGATCTTACTTACTAGATTTGTGCGGGCAGGTTAATGTGCACATCAATGCAAACACTATATGGTCTTCTCTCACATACTAAATTACAGTAATTGTACTTTTACAGAAAATGAGGACGTACAAAAGAAAATCTGAAAGGGGTGATGTACCAAAAGATATTTTAGAAAGAGCTTGCCATGAAGTTATTTTCGATAATAACAGCATAAACGCCACATCAAAGAAATATCAAATTCCATACAAAACGTTGCATCGTTATGTAACTAAACTTAAACAAAAGCTAGAAAGTAATCCGAACCCTACGAGAGCTGATTTGACCCTGGACACGGTGGGGTACATAAAAAATAGGCAGATATTTAGCGATGACGAAGAAAATAATCTGGAAGCTTATTTGAAGACGGCTGCTGACATTTATTATGGATTAACACCGTATGAGACACGCAAGTTTGCATTCGAATACGCAAAAAGGAATAATAAAACTATGCCTGAATCTTGGAATACAAAACAAATGGCTGGCGAAGATTGGCTTGGTAATTTTTTAAAACGTCACCCTTCGTTATCAATAAGATCACCTCAAGCTACAAGCCTGTCCAGAGCTACGTCGTTCAACCAAAAAAATGTAAGCGAGTTCTTCCTTAACTTGAAAACAGTTTATGAACGATTAAATCTAAGCCCAGGTGATATTTGGAATGTTGATGAGACAGGACTTACAACAGTTCATGTGCCTAATAGAGTCATAGCTCGCCGGGGTATTAAAAACTTGGGAAAAATTACTTCGGCTGAAAGAGGCACATTAGTGACAGTTGCAGTAGCAGTTTCAGCTCTCGGCAACATGGTTCCTCCATTTTTTGTATTCCCAAGAGTACACTTCAAGGACCATTTTATTAATGCGGGTCCTGTAGGTTCAGAAGGTGACGCTAACCCATCTGGGTGGATGAAAGAAGAAAATTTCATAAAATACGCAAAGCATTTTGTGAAACACGTTAAACCCAGTAAAGAAAAGCCTATTCTTCTGCTCTTGGACAACCACGACTCACATTTATCTATCGAAGTGATTGATTATTTCAAAAACAATGGGGTTACAGTTTTGTCATTCCCCCCTCATTGTAGCCACAAACTACAACCTCTCGACAGAAGCGTTTACGGCCCTCTCAAAAAATATTTCAATAGAGCCAGCGACAACTGGCTAGCTAGTCACCCTGGAAAAACCATCACAATTTACGATATTCCGGAATTGTTAAAAACATCTCTGCCAATGGCGGCTACCATCGACAATATACAGTCTGGATTCAGAGTCACCGGAATTTCGCCGCTTAATGAAAACATATTTCCTGAGTCTGAATTTAGTGGAGCCTTTGTGACTGATAGACCATTACCAGAGGCACAAGATGACGCTAGATCCTCGACCGCTGGCTGTGCGGTAGCAGGTCCATCAAATTCGCAAAATAATGCAGACATTGGAAGTACGGTTGCTGTTCCATCAACCTCCCAAACAAATTCATGGATTACTTCACCTCAAATTATAGAACTTCCATCAAATTCAGGTGAAGGTTCTGTTAATCTGATGCCTCCTGTATTGCCCGAAAGATCAAGGTCATCTAGTACCGTTTGCGAATCACCTTCTATTCTTGATGAAGAACACGTACAAGAAGAACTAGAAATAGAAAACATACATCAGTCAGGCATTGATGCACGTCCATTTGAAACACCACCTCCACTTGGATTTAATGAAGATATACTTCCACATATCGAACCACACTCAAGTGTAACACCACCTCCACCTGAACTTAATCAAAGTTTCCATTTACCTGAAGAGATTAGACCTTTTCCGAAAGCAGCACCTCGACTGGGAAATAGAATGAACATACGAAAACGTAAAAGCACCATATATACAGACACTCCTGAGAAAGAAAATCTTCTTGAAAACAAATTGAAGCAAATACGGAAGAATACTATAAAAAAGATGAAAAAAGAAAAAACTACCCCCAAAACAAAAGGAAAAAACAAGGGAACAGGCAAAGGAAAGGGGAAGGGAAAGAAAACTAAGAATAACGATGATCTTTTAGATACAAGCGACGACGATGACGCAATTTGTCTGGAATGCACCGAACTCTATTCAGCCAGTGAACCTGGTGAAGAGTGGATTCAGTGCATTACATGTAAGTTATGGGCTCATTCTAGATGTGCAAAAGGCAATTTACTAATGTACGAATGTAAGAATTGTGATACAGATTTAGATGACTAATATGACGGTCTGATTTTAGGTAGTTCTTTACTAAAACTAGATAACATGTGACTGGTTGTGTTCATAGTTAGATTTAGTTTTAGAAAGGAAAACTTTTGTTTTGGTAAAAGATTAAAGTGGTTTATAATAATCAAAGATGATAATATTTTGTTAGGAGATATACTTAAAAACTTGACTGATTGATTGTTATATTTTCATAAATAAGTTAATTTAATAAAAATAAGTTTTCTGTTGTAATAGTTTATAATATTAGATACTCACAAATTTATGTATGTTGATAATGTTTTCATAAAAGCTATTTGTTGATCTTTGATTAGCGATTTATTAAAATAATTAAAGTTATAATTAAGGTTGAAACACAAAGTACAAAAATTAATCTTACTTATTATTATGTTTTTTTTTTATAGTTTAAAAAGAGACTGTTACCTTTATTAAAGTTCTTTATTAACCGAGAATGGACCAAAAATTTAAGTTTGTTTATAATTAAATAAAAAGATTCTATCATTTAATACATTTTAATGTTTTATTTTATACTATAATCTTCTTTATTTACACTAATTACTGCCTAGGTCAACCTACCCCATGTTTATGGCCAACTTACCCCGAACATGGGGTAGGTTGACCAAGCGTCAGGGGTTTAGAAAATTGACTAAATAAGTATTATAATGATAAATATACAGGTTATAGATTACTATTTTAGGTGCCTGAATATTTCTTCTATCTGTATCAACTGTTGCTTTTGTTATATTAAGTTGAACATCAGAGTTAGACGAGCTTGAGTCAAAAGTTAGTCAACCATCCCCGGTCTCCCCTATTGTTTTGGTGTACAATAAAGAATTATGAAGGTGACACTGACAGCCTTTGTCTGTCTGTCTCTAGTGCCAGGGAACGCTTAAGCCGTTACTTTGTCCGATAATTTGTTCCAAACAAATTATCGGACGCGGCTGACGGACGCAACTTACTGCCGCGACTGATGCGATACGTCCTTAATATTTAAGATCAATAGACGTTCCACACGTATTGATGACGTAAACAACGCTCTACAGCAGGTCCAAAACTGGTTTACTGTTAATAATTTAGTATTAAATGGAAAAAAAACGAAGTGCATAAGATTTGCGTTACCGAATGTTAAAAGTAATAACTTGGAAATAATATTGAACAAGGAGAAACTAGAAATCGTCGAAGGGAATCACGCTCGACTCGAGGCTACAATGGGGTCCTCATTTAACATCTCTGGCAGGACGGCTTAGTTCAGCAGCATATGCTGTCAGAAAAATCCGTCAATTTACTGATGTACATACCGCGAGGCTGGTCTATTTTAGTTACTTTCATAGTATCATGTCTTACGGTATTTTGCTATGGGGACGGGCTGCAGACATAGAGTCTATTTTTATTCTGCAGAAAAGAGCTATCAGAGCCATATACAATCTTCGCAGGCGCGATTCTCTTAGGGAATTATTTAAAGATATCAACATCATGACGGTACCTTGTCAATACATTTATGAAAATATAATGTATGTCCGGAAAAATATTCATCTTTTTACTAAAATAAGTGATAGGCACAATTTTAATACTAGAAATAAGGACAAGTTAGATCAACCTCGATTCAGGGTAGCTAAAGTAGCTAGCTCTTTTATGGGGTACCTACTGTGTAAAATTTTATAATGAAATTCCACTAGAAATTCTCCAATTAAACGAGTCAAAATTTAAAACATGCATTAAACGCACACTATGTAGACAAGCATATTATAAATTGGAAGATTATCTCCTTGATAAAAATGCTTGGCTAAATGCCGGTCCTGCTCCACAGCCACATACATTTGTAGCTATAAATTAGTTTATATTGGAAGAGATGCTGCTGCCCTTTTCGTATTGTTGTTTTCAGTGTTTTATTTTTATTTCATTTGTTTATTTCAATAGGACTTAGGATTCTTTACATGTTATATTTAGAAATAATAGCATTGTATAATGTAGAAGCACTTTTATTTTTCAAATTTGTGAATGTGAAGTACCATGGAGCATTTTTATTAGGTTACAACTTTTTATTTTTTTTATTTTGACATTGCGAGCATGGCAGTTGAGAGTTTGTCATGCTCACTCAAATGTCTCGCTGTTGGTGGCGCGTGTTATTGGGTCATTCGGTTCCCTTCAAAATGGTTGAGCTGAGTGGGGTTGATGCACGCGTCATGCTCGTGAACGGGTGCCGTCAGATGAGACTGGTCATCTCTTAGCTGCCAGTGACTTAATTCAGTTCCTATCTTTTAATATTTTTTTTTATTATTATCTACATTGTGCTCACATAATAGAAGCAACAAGAAGTACTTATGTAACCAAACATTATATGTAACACATATTATTTAAAAGAGTGTCCATGGAGTTTCTTGCACGTTCTTCTCCATAGAGATCTACTCCTTGGAATGTGCAACTTAGCTTCACTTGTTAGTTTGACTGACCGACATTTGACAATTCAAAAGTGCCTGTAATTGGTCTATTTGAAATAAACGTTTTTGATTTTGATTTTGATTTTGATGTGTGCATAGTCGTTTGGGACGCGGCTTGCGGACGCGTCCGAGCGCTTATGCCATAGACAATATAGCTTATTCAACGAAGATTATGTTTACGTAGAAACATGTTGAGTAGTGAAAGTGAGGACGCAATTGTCTGCTGCGAACCAACGCAATAAATTTTCTTCAATTTTTATTTATAACCTCGCACGCACATGTGAGTTATCGCGTAGTCTGAGTTGTTCTTACGCCAGGACGCCTTCCGCACCCCGTGCACACCGCCCGCGGACATTTTCGGCTGACACAAACATCCAGCGGGCCAGATCTCTATCGGGAATCCGAACGCCCATGCTCACTTCTCCGACTTACGTCCGATAGTTTGCACAATGTAATGTACATTCATTACCCAGATACTCTTTAAGTCGCGGCTGTCAGTCGCGTCCGTCAGCCGCGTCTGATAATTTGTTCCCAGCTTTAGTCCAGAGATTCGATTACAGCGATGGCGTTGGTCGAAATGCCAAAATGTAAGGTATTGATCACTTGACATTTCTCTATTAATTTTCAATCCCATAAAATTATAATAATATTAATTTCCTCTTCTTCTCCATAACAATCTACTTTTCCATATGCACGGTAGAATCAAATTTTATAACTTGTTAATTTTATTTTTTAACGTTCCAAAGTGCCGCTTAATGACCTAGTCGAAATAAAAACATTTGACTTTGACTTTGACTTTGAAATTTATTTAATCATTCGAACAATGTTATTTGATTTCTATTTTTTTGTGATTTGTTTATTTATTTGACTTTTTATAAGTGTTATTTATTGTGTAATTTGATTAAGTTAAAATTGCCTAATCAAATTTTATTACTAATATTACTATTGCAATAACAATAAGAAATTATACTCTAGATGAGGGCCTTGAGATCCGTAACACAGGGTTTCCCTAATACGGACTCCAGTCTCCCGCAAAGGAGCTTCTAACAGGTGTTATTAGTTTACATAGTTTTAAGTAGATTGTAAGTCAACATTTCTGGAGAGAAAACATTAAATTTTATTATTATTATTATATTAAAACATATGGTCCATTTTTAGGGTTTCGTACCCAAAGGGTAAAAACGGGATCCTATTACTAAGACTCCGCGGTCCGTCTGTCTGTCTGTCACCAGGCTGTATCTCATGAACCGTGATAGCTAGACAGTTGAAATTTTCACAGAAGATGTATTTCTATTGCCGCTATAACAACGAATACTAAAAACAGAGTAAAATAAATATTTAAGTGGGGCTCTCCCATACAACAAACGTGATTTTTTTGCCGTTTTTTGCAATAATGGTACGGAATCCTTCGTGCGCGAGAGTCCAATTCGCACTTGGCCGGTTTTTTTGTTTGTAGGAACACCTTATGAATTGTTAGTAACACATGGCAATACGAATAAATAAAGCAATTCAAAATGATATAAAATATTTATGATTTTTCCAATTGCTATTGGGACGCTTTCAATGGTACAATATCGCTTGTATAGAGGCCCTAGACAAGTAAGATTCTATCTTCAAAATCGTGGCGATATCGATTGTCAAAAAGGCAGAATTGTATGGGCCACAAGGGATAGGGGGCGACAAGGGATATCCTTCTTTATTTAAAAACGTTGCCCCACACTAGGAATTTCTTCAAAATCACGTGTTCAATTCCTTACATTTTGACAATTTGACCACCGCCTCCGCTGACATCGAATGCCACTTGTCTAGAGCCATCCTTAGTACTCAACGGCTATGCTATAAACAGTATCTCACCGTCATCTTCATTGATCGTCATTTATTTTATCAATAGCACATGATACAAAGATATCGTGTCAAGGATTGTCTTCAAGCTCAACTTACCTATATGCTTAGAACATATTCCACTAAATTACAACGTACAAAGTCGTCTATGTGGAACAAGGCTACTTAACTCACATAGAAAACGTATCAGCTGTCATTAGGTGAAACAAAAAAAGTTATACACAACCTTAAGTTTTGAGCAACAAGAGTTACTTTTGGATGTGTGTGTTTAGTTTGTTTTATGTAAAATTCTCGTTACGTACACGTGTCTAAGTCCACTCGCGGGCAGTTTAGGTGAATTATATGCAAAGGAGCTGGTTTGGGTACAGGATTATCAAATATTATTTGTAAATAAATAAAATGTTTTTTTTTATTGAAGAAAAATAAAGTTGCCCCATACTAGGTATTTCTCCCTGTATCGTGGGTGCGTTTACGAACATATAAACTCACATTCACAAACACCCAGAGCCGGAATCCCTATCTGTAGGTCATATAAATATTCGTTCCGTGCGGGAATCGAACCCGCGACACGTAACGCAGCAGTCAATCGCTCAACCACTGCGGCAACCGTGCGCCCTAATCCTTACAACATAGTAACAGAAACTATTTAATAGAAAACATTAAATGCTTCTTTAGGGGTTGATAATACTATTTTTATTGGCAAATGATTGGCATATATTCCGTCTGCATCATTTAGATTAAATAATTTCCAATCAATCCTTTTAAAACAGAATCTGTAAAGTTGATTCGCCAATGGCGAGAGTTTTGCTGTGCTCGACTTCATTCGAATTCCTGTTTACTACTGAGAACTTCATGAAAAAAATCCAGGTCCACTCTTAGACCAAGATTCCACAACCACGATCTCAAACAGTAGCTTACTACATAAAAAGAGAGTGCAACTGAGAGCACAGCAGTCACTACCCAAAAAACACGTCTTCAATAAATGGTTTTTAGGGTAAAGATCACCGTCATATATTTATTTGTCTGAATGCAGTTTTTGTTACGAAATAACATCTTTTGCAACCGGTACGATTGATGAGAAAAAATAACCGGTCTGTTCAGATACTTGAATTTCTTCGCAGTATCTTCTTTTTAAAAATTGCAAGGCCGGTTACGAACCTTTCAGAAGGTGCCTTAGTATATATCCAAAAAGTTTATTAGCTTATCAACTCTTATAAGGTATGGCATAATTTAATTATAGTTTTCACTGCAAGGACCTAGGATTAGAATGGGTCGAACCTTTTCTGTATGTTTTCTAAAAGTCTTATTTCTAAAAATCTATATATGAGATTTAGGTACGAGTACTCATCTATGCCTGCCTTCCTTAAAAGGCTCGAGCAAATTGTAGAAATATTTCTTCATATCGGAATTATTTGATCAAATAACCATCTGGTATCATTGAAGAAAACAGGCATGATATGAACTAAAAAAAAGCGGATACTGTTATAATATAATAAGGAAGATAATAAGTAGCATTTTAATTTGAATATTTCTATAGTTATTATTTAAAAACAGCCAACACGCTGTAGAAATATAAAGCACAATAAAATCGACTAAAATGCATTCAGGTTAATATTTACCGTTGCCTAATTAGATATTACCGTAACAATAAATACCTAGTACAAATATTTACTTTATAGTAAATAATATATTATTATTGTAAACTAGCTAATTGAATACAAAAATAAATTGATAATATTCAAAAAATTAAATGATTAATATTAAAGTTACATCATTCAATTAAAATATCCCGTTAGAAAATTATAAACATTTGAATGACGTTTATTTGCATAATTTTATTTATAGTATGATGTTTCTACTCAACAACGTTTTCGTAATCATTACTATATTTTGATTTGAAGATTTAATACTTGATGAGAGCATTGGCATGATCACAGCAGTTAAAATTCAGTTAAAAGTCTTTCACTGCTGGATATAGGACTACACAGTCATCGCGACAACAACACTGGTCCTGAGTTTTGGGAAAAGTTCTAGAGTGACGAAAGTCTCCATAATATGATGGATGGATGCACCATAGGTCTATAGACCTAGGCCAGAAGGAAAATACACTGGAAAAGGTAAATATACTTAGACAATAAAATCATTAAATAAACAAGTCATTTTAGGACGGAGGCTCCTTAGTATATATTTATCATTCTTTTTTGACGTGATAACGTCTTTAAAATCGTTTTAGTCGGGTGACATGTTCAGAAACTTGTGTCACACCAAAACCTCACGAGCGCGATCGCAGGTATAACGAGAGAGAGACGGACCGATCTCCCGTCTCATCTCGAGCGCTGCCAGTCATTCCGTGAAACTTGTCACGCGGAATCCTCACGAGCGGAGGCTGGCATAGCGTTCGAGTGAGTGGACCGATCTTCCGTCTCTCTCACTCTAGCGGCATACAAACGAATGGAGATTTTCTCGTGCGGTTAAGTTTTCGTTGAATGTTTGACGTTATCACGTAAAAATCTCGATCGTAAACCTACTTTACAAACTACCAATTTTTTTTGTAAATAAATATATACGTTTTTTTCTATTCATTGCACCTGCCTTGTTTTATCTCTGCACCACCCTAAGATCGACTGGTAGAAAAAGCCTAAGGCATTAAGTCTACCTTTGTACTTGTGCATAAAGTTTTAATAAATAAATTAAAATAAGTACTGACCAGACTTTTCATATAAATATATATTTGTTATTGGATATATCAATTTCATAATGTAACGTGTTGTCGGATTCCCGTAACATCAATATTATGATAAGAACTAAACATGCAGCCTTGAATAGGCAATGTCAATAGGTACATGATTTTAATGTTATATATAAGTAGGTAAATCATTTTAAATGTAGGTTGGAGTTTTGAGTGATGACTGCGAGGAATAATATTCATAATCAATCCATGGAAAAGGATATAAATGGATCATTGTAATTAAAATAGACATAAACTTCACACCAGTGTTCCCCAAAAGGGCTACACAGAAGCCTTAAGATGTACACGCAATTCGATATCGAAGCAATCAGCAAATCATGCGACTGCATCAGAAAGTACATGATATTTTTTACATTCTTTTTCAACATATTCTTAGAGATTAAGCATAAGCGACAAATTGCTTCGCGCCATCAGAATGGTCCCTTGGAGAAACCATTGTTGAATGTCATCAGAGAAGGATTCATAACATTCCCTGAAGGGCTAGGGATTTTGGGGGTGGCCATTGTACTTCCACATTCATTTCGCCAGTTGCAACAGCAGCTAGTTGCAGCAGTCTTTTCTCAATTTTCTTAATGCCAAACATGTCACTTTAAAGCCATTAGCTTATAAATAAAATTCTACTTAGGTATTTAATTCCCTGAATATTTAAAACAGTTCTTACATAACCTTATAGCTAATTATTACAAAAAAAATGTGGTCTTATGTCACTTTCACTCAAAACACTTTCGTTTTCATTCGTGAAATATTTTTCGGTCAATAAAACTCTCGGACATGCATTTCGTACACCATTTTTGTTCAGAGAAAGATAAAAAGACTATGTTAATGCATTGCAGATTATCAAAATCATCGTCATTATTTTAGTCGAATTACGTCCACTGCTGGACATTGGCGAGTCTTAAACATCAGCACATTGACCGACACTGTGCTTCTCGTGGAAATCCAGTGGACTCCCTTGGCCTTCATCAGGTCGACGGTTCACCTTGTGGGAAGATTTACAATACTACGTCTTTTGGTATGGGGTCACCGCTAGCGAAACTTTTGCAGACAGCAAAAAGCAGACTACGATACATTACAAGTGCTATAATGTTGTACACAGTTCAATTGTTTCTTTCATTGTCTTCCTCGTTACAACATGACTGCACTAGCTATGTGAAAATAGCTCACTCCGTAACAGTTGGCTAGGCTGATAGTCTAAGTGGCTTCTTAAAAGATTTCTTAATAGAGAAGGTTTTCTTGGACTCCTTGAAACTACTAATTCAACTACTAATGAATGTGAATTTTCTTGAAAACAGAACAAAAACTAAAAAAATTGTCATCGTTAAACTTCTACAGGTCAAGATTATGGACACCTAAAATTATGAAGTATGAAAAAAATATCAGCTTTTTGCATAAAAAAGATGACACTAATGCATTTCACCTCAGCCAACTACAAATAATAAAACGTCAAAATAATATTCATAACGCCATTTCACCGAATGCAATTTATTAAGTATATGAAATGTATTACCGACTGCTTTCTATTTTAAATGAAAGTAAACACAGACAAAATTCGGGCATTTTGTAACTTCATCTCTAAATTTATATCCATTACCACTTCAATTAGAGTTATAATTAGCGAAACGTGAATTAAAATCACAATGAACAGCATAAACTCTGAAATTATCACGATTTGCTGGCTAGTGCCTTCACAGCTAGACAGTTTCTCACGAGTGTACTAGAGCATGAGGCTGACTCATGCATTGGAGCCAACATTTGAACCAGCGAAAACTGGAAGTCGAAATAATCCGACTTTTAAATTGCAACTGCCTTGTTGGGATAGCAGTGCAAGCGTTATTGCTAAGCCAGGAATTATCCAACCCAGGATATTATGAGTTCCTCCTAGGTTGAATTCTCGGGTCAGGGTATCTTATTTCTCTAGCAGTTTTGTTAATAGCAGTATTCTCACTCTCCTATGACATGATAATTTAACGTAACTGGCACAATGTGGGCCACACTCACCTCTGCTAAATCCACCGATCAATATAGTTGTGGTGTTATGTTTTGCGTCAGTGTTGTTCAAGGAGCTGAACTTTAATTAAAACTATAAATTAATATATGAAAAGCGATAATCTGAGTTAATATTTATGTCTAGGGCAATAAATTAGCCGTCTTTTAAGCGTTTTTAATTGTTTCCTGCCTAATTACCTATATCCTAGTTATGATTACCTAATTATGCTCCTCAGATAAGAACATGTGTTACGAAATACATTTCATTAATTTATGCAAAACTACCAACTACTCGTAGGAGTACTTTTTTGCTAAGGAATATTTTTTGGGCCAAATACGAGTCAACATACTCGGTCGGCTACAAGACTTACTCGGTGCAACTGAATACTTTTTTTCTTGGTTCTCCATAACCCAGTAACCGGGTAATATTATACCCCTTGGCAAGACTGGTACATTGTCTGGCTTCTAACTATCGGGACGGGACCATTATTGCTTAGCGTGCTTCGGAATGAAGGACCGACCTTGGCAAGCGTTCCTTTTAATATCGAAGATGGACCCGTACGTCTGTTATTACATTGTTAGGCCAGCATTGTTGGCCCAAACACTGGACCCAATATGTGTTACAAATGTAATCTAGCTTAAATCATCGTAATAAATCGTGCTCTTTAATTGTAATCTGAATGAGTTGACGTTTTAATAGTATGCTCACGGATTACACAGCCAGTAATTACATTGCTGAATTAATATTTAGTATTATTAATAGCACCTAACGCAGAAGTAATAATACAATTTATGTACGTATAATAAATAGTTAATTAATTTTCTGAGAACTCATTTAAATACTAAGAACTTGATATACTTTTTTGCGCATGTCTTGATATTTTTCTATTACGTACCAACTGGAATGTTGACAAAAATAGCTATTTAGTTCGTTAGTTATATAACCTAAAAATATTGGACACATATTTTTCTTTTGCCACGTAAACAAAAAATTACGACGATACAGTGCGTTGAAATATCGTGTGACGTCACGGTGTGCTACACTTTAAGGTCAGACCGCACTAGGCGTAACTACGCGTCAGAGGAACGACGCGACGCGACACGACCAAATATACTTTGTAAGAAATTGTATGAGATGTAACGCTTTACGCGGAAGCGGAACTACGCGACGCGACACTGCGCGACAAAGTAGACCAACTTAACAAGTTTGAGCTAAGCTACTGCAAATCTTACGTGTTTGGTGCGTGAAAATGTTTTACCCAACTGTCGGAGGGTAATGTTTTTCGAGCGTATATATGTATGTATATCCGTTTCTATAGCAAGCTTTGAAACCCAAATGACTTGATGGTTATGACATATGAGGTGTCATTGGATTCGTCTCAATGTTAGTGTGGGAGTGACATAGGCTATATATTTTTTTTAAATCGCCTCCCCCTCCTAAAAAAATTGATGATACATTTTTTTTTTCGTTTTCATGACAATATGGATATCAAATGAAAGCTAGACTATTCCAAAAAATAGAAATTTAAGATAACTTTGATAGCAAAATAAATAATCTTTTAAATAATCACTTTTTTGGAGATCTCGTTCATTAATAAAACTACAAAGTCTGGAATAAAACAAATTATTATAAAGACAAAAAACCCGACTGCATGTTTTCATCTTTTTTTTTAAATGACATTAAACGAGGAACATTTTTTTTTTGGTTGGCTCGTGCTTGATCACTATTTCACCTGATGGTAAGCGATGATGTGGTCGACGGTGTAACACGCTTGCCTATAAGTAACCTAATTATTCTTGTTAGTCCATATCCAGAAATATATGACCTCTAAAATGAGCATAACATGAATATTACCAGAAAAAACAATGGAAGGAAATTGCTGAGCAATCGGGAGTTAGGGGTAAATTAAATTGACTTAATTTCGTAATTTCCTGTGTACAAGTCTTGTTTTTTTGAACTCATTCATAACATAGGTACAAATAAGCACAAATAGCGTTCTTCGATCTTGCTCAGAAGTTGCTGATCGACTGACGAGCAAAATTTGCTGTGTAGTGTCGCGCCAGTGCGGTTTAGCATATTTTGTCGCGTCACGTCGCATCGCTCCGCTGACGCGTGGTTACGCCTAGTGCGATCTGACCTTTATAGGTACTGACAAAATGACGTCGCAACCCCCCACTCCTGAACTTTAATGCGCTTTATCTTTGACAATTTTTATTTATTTCTTAAAGTTAAAAATACGGGTCCAATATTATTTGATAATCTCACTGACGGACTATGTAGAATGATCATTTTTCTAGGCAGGAAACATCCCTATTAAATTGGTCGTGTTTCAGATACAATCAAAACAATAAAAAAAGAAGTGGTAACCTATAAAAGTAGATGGTGATGTGACAAAAAATTTATGATTTTGGATTTTGGCCGCTGGATGATGACAATTCATATTTATTACAACAGCAAAAAAATCAAAAACGTCCTGTCCAACAACCTAAAGATAATGTTGAAAAGTGTCTGGTGTATCATTTTAAGAATACCTTAAGAATTTCCAAACATTGCTGAGATACTGTGTGGCTGTAAGAATCTAACAAAGTTTTGGAAAAGAGCTCTACTTATAAGCCTGTGTAGTTGTCCTACTTAAGAACGAAAGCCTCTCCTCATACAGACAAGTCAAAGAATGTACCATCTGCCTTTGATTGGTTCTGCTAACTATCATAAGATTTATGGGATTTAGTAAAAAGATCTTGCTTCCAAGCGTAACTAAGAACAGTTCTGTGATTACTTTCGGTTCGTTAGCCACTGCTGCATACGTAAGTGATGAACTAACCAGCTGTCACCGCTTATACAACTTTAACTACTTCCTATTCAATCAAGTAAACCACTTACAGACAGATTAACGTAACACTTAGAGTAACTATTGCTAAATCTTCTTTGTTTTGCTACCCCAATTTGTGCCCCATTGCTGGTCGAAACCCTCTCTTTCTCCTTCCAAACGTATCTGCAAAATGTGATCTCTGACCAATCCACCCGCAAACGTGACCCGTAACTCTAACAGAAAAAAACGGAAGCCAAAATGATTCGACGCAAGATATACGGGGCATGGACTTCCTTATTTAAGACCTATGTTTTAGATCAAGGTTAAATAATATTTAAGATCTAGATTATGACAATTGAAACCTGAACATAATTGTCTCCGTCACGGATCTCGACGAGGAAATCTAGCGAACGTCTAAAATAAACAACGCTATCAAAATTGAAGGAAAACCAGGAGATATAAAATGTTTTCCTACAATCTCGCAAGCGGCCTCGTGTTAGCCTTCTGGAGAACATAAAATCATTACATTTTTATTACATGTCACTTTGAGAATAAATAAACTGCTTCATTATTAGAGGCACAACTTTTAATGGTCTATGTCAGGGGTCACCAATTACTTTCATTGGGGGTCCGTTTCTTAAAAATAATAAGATGTAAGGTTTAAATCGCCCGCCTTTACATCTTCAGGCCAAGTACCAAGACTTTTTTGAAATATTAGTGTGTTTTTTTTTTTGCCATGGACTAAAGTTGGTGCAGGTTATTGTCAGATGATCGTCGCAAAACCTACTCCGTAATTTTTTGTACTGATTAATTAAGGTCCACACAAAATAAGTCCGTGGTCTGGATCCAGACAGCTGTCCGCCATATTTTGGTGACCCCTGATCTCTGCTATGCTGAGAGGCTTTATTCATGTCGAAATGAGGAAGAACAATATGATTTGGTTTTAATTGATGTTCCAATAGGTGTGATATCATTAAATATGGTGAAAATTAATTATTAGACAAATTGAATTTCTGGACAGACTTTGACATAGGTACTAAGTATATAACATAGCAATATAAAAACACTAGCTGTCCCACGCGGCTTCGCTCCCGTCAACTGGCTACCTACCTACCCATTTACCCTAACTACCCTACCGTACCTACTCTAAGTACATGATTGTTGCGTAACTTTAACCGCTTACGCAGCGCACGCAACAGAAGCTCTCAAAAGGGCATAATTTTGCCCGTTTTTGCATTTTTCATTTATGCTCCGCTCCTATTGGTCATAGTGTGATGTTATATAGCCTATAACCTTCCTCGATAAATGGACTATCCAACACAAAAAGAATTTTTCAGTAATTCCTGAGATTAGCGCCTTCAAACAAACTCTTCAGCTTTATAATATTATATATATAATTATAGTATATAATTATAGATAATATAAATGAAACCAGATTTAAGATAGCGTTCTACTGGTTCAGGCGCCATTTTCTTTCACACAGCTCTCTAGCCCCGCGGCATCGGTATCCTGTCGCAATTTCACTATTGCCACGATTTTGCACAAACAATATGATGGTGGATTATGTGGCAATGGAAATCGAGAAATGCTGGGAAAATTGCAGCATTTTTTTTGACGTGGTAATTAAATAATACATTTAATGGTCAACATGCTAGGCAAGGTTGGGAAGCCGATTTCTGCAAGATGTTACGGGTTTTATTTCCACACAACAAATTGTTTTGACAAACAATATTGCTTCAGAGTCTGAGACCTGATTGTGGTGATAAATGTCCACACTAGCTGGATATAAGCCTTCCCCAAACATTGCTACAACTCCTTCACTGACCACGTCACTGTTTTGGAATTACAATGACTGATAAAATTTTCGTTTTCCTACATTTAATGGTCAACATGCTAGGCAAGGTTGGAAAGCCGATTTCTGCAATATGTTATGGGTTTTATTTCCACACAACAAATTGTTTTGACAAACAATATTGCTTCAGAGTCTGAGGCCTGATTATGGTGATCAATGTCCACACTAGCTGAATATAAGCCTTCCCCAAACATTGCTACAACTCCTTCACTGACCACGTCACTGTTTTTGAATTACAATGACTGATAAAATTTTCGTTTTCCTAACCATGTCAAAGTAGCTTGGTTGGCTTCTACTTATTCTATATGCTTATGTTATTTATTGCGAAATAGCCAAGTCAGAGGCCTGTGGGCTTCCCAGAGGTGGCTTGATTAATTCTGACACCAGAGGTCAGAGGCCACATCCTCACACGAAAAAGAAGAAAGAAGAATATTGCGAATTTGTGACGCAAAATGAGAGAAGTCTTCATCTATGTGGTGTCTTTACTATTGATAAGATAATTATAGAACAGATGCTGATAACAAATGCATAATGCATTCATCTTATCGAGAGCAAGAACTCTAGGTTAATCATAAAAGAGCAAGTACTGTTACCACGTCACATGACGCATATCTCTCCTATCACAGAAATAATCGACTTATAGACGGGTGCAACTTTTATTGGCGGTCGCGCACAATACCGTGCTCCTTATTGTCGACCTGGGCTAGGTCACCGGCAGATCACCTCGAACATAATACTTAGAAGCCTCTGATATGGTCCAATTAACACTATCGTGTAACATACGCCGTGTTAGTAAAGTGAGGGCTGACAGAAGCTTCGGTAAGGAATTTTTTGAGTTTGTAGGTTGAAGTTTCAGGTTAAAGGAGCTTATTGAGGATAACTAGTGTAGGGTATACTGATTCCTGAATGACACTGTTAACTTAGAATACACATCAAAACTGTCAACAAAACATTGTGACATTTCTTAGTTTTTTTTTTTTGTTTTCTTCCATAAATTTTTGACCGTAAACGTATTCCAGAATTCTAGTAATTCTATATAAACGTATATCTTTCAAATCCCTCTTACTTGATGGAATGTATGGAAGAAAATTCATATTGTGGAAGACACAAGTAAGCACTCATATCTAGCAGAAATTTAATATGGTCTAAAAATAGGTAAGATAGATCAATTGTAGTATTGGCAACCCTATGAACTATATGCTCCAAATCAGTCTATTTGCGTTTATGTTTATGTGCCGTTAACTGAAATAACGCTAGTTGTAACCTTCTTTTTTATTTATTTACATATCGACTTTACAGTTTTGAGGACCTTAGCCATGATTCTACAGTTAGATACATCAGCAATGTCACGATATTGTCACATTGCATTTAAGAACAATTTTATAATGGAATTATATAACAATGAAGAGTCTTCGGTCAACTGGACCCTCTCGCTTCTGGACCCGCGAGTCCACTTCATCATATCAGCCGAAAGACGTCTGACAGACTGCTGGACATAGGCGCTTGGGGGACCAAACGTGACCAACATTGATCGGTCCCGTACAACAAGGAACATTTGAATATTTTTGGTATAGTTTATCTTACTTATGACAAAAGTGTTTGGGTTAAATAATTTGTTTCGATAAGTAGTTCAAATATTGCTTAAGACAGGAATATGGAAAGAAGGAAGGGAGGGCTTTGCCTAGCGGTGGGACAACACACACTGGAAAACCTTTTGGTAGCTGATTATGAAATTATTTGGACTTCCAAACTATGTGTGAATATGAATGAATTATTTTATTTTCTATTAACTATAGGTTGCTGATATTTAAGATTCCAAAACTTGTTAAGTTAATTCATTTTTTTTCTGTTCAGACTTATAATATGAATTATAGTAAATAAGTTAACACCTCTTCTGTTCTATTATTAAAATGCAAAAACACGTCAATCTAGTACGAATCTCCTTAACCTGTAACTGACCCCAACAGATGAAGCCTTGAACAATTATGAATATATGACAAAATAACTTGCATCTTTTCATTATTTTATAATACAACAACAAAGTAAACAAACGACTAATTTCGGGCTAAATTCTATGAAGGATACAGCTGTCCTAAATTACACTATCGACGGTAGTGTGTCCAAAATATACTTGGGACTTTTTAAACTTTTCAATAATCGCTGGTAAAATGTCAGTTTGTCCCTCCGTTCCTAAATAAAATTCTGGGCAGTTGGAAAAATTCAATATTTATTTTAAAATTTAGTCTTAAGAGTGACCGAACGCACCAATCATATAATACTAGCATACTTATGCCTCATCCCATACAAAAAAACCATGCCGACGTAACTAGAGTATTTCTTCTGATAAAACTGATAATTTTTTGTACATCGAATGCGTTCGGTTCCGTTCCACGGTGATAGAGAGATGGGGTTAGCAGTGACTTGCGAGTAAAAGGGTTTACTCGGTTTGTGAATATTTTTTTCTTTAAATTTAGTGATTTGTTTTATAGTATTTTTTGCACGTTTTTACAGTTTCATTGCACCAAAAAGTGTTCCAATACAAATTCAAACAATGGAGTGGAATGCCTCAGAAAATAAAAAACCGCGCCTTCTATTGGCAACAATTTTAAATGATCCGTTCATTAAACAAGAACATACAATTTTTATGTTCAATTCCATAAATTGTTAATTTTACACAATTCAATAACAAATCAGTGCATATCGCGCCATCTAATGATATTTATTTGAACCAAATTTTTTTCTTCGCGCTGAGACCCCGTGCCAAATGTTCGAATCAATGAAAGCATCTCGAAAATTCCAAACCCACAAAGAGCCGTCTATTCTCAAGTGTAATTTAGCAATAACGATTACACTCCGCACATCCTTCACAAAAGGAGCCAATAGGACTCGTGACGATAGTCACATCACTCGGCAAATTGTCGGGTCACATGTCACACAATTGAGAAAGATAATTCAGTGAGAGGAGAATTTTTTCACGTGATCATCGATTTGGGTCAACTCAATGATATTCTAGTAAACAGATATGTTACACACTCACAAAAAAAACAGAAAAAAGTGTTCCGCACAGCAGCGGCTGCACACATACACACTTTTCATTAATCTGACATTTCACTACAAGTCGAAAGGGATGTCTTGTTAAAACCAACAAAAAAAAAAAGAGACGGCTTGTGTTTGTCACTTGCGTGTGAATGTAAACAAACATTATTTTGACTATAAATGCTTTTTTCTTTTTCTAACCTCCAAATATCAGAAAATTAGGAAAAAAAATTAAATAAATTAGTAAATTGAGGTGTATTGCGTACTTACATATGGTATGAGATCCTTTCTGTTTTATTTACTTTGGTATCATAATTGGTACACTTCTAAATACATACGATGGCATTTTTTAAATTTTGTTTTAGTTTTAACAAAGCGTATTGCTCTTTGCCATGCGTGACATAGACTAAAGACTATACGTCCCAATTGGGACGTATTCGAGTCTTCACAATGCACGCGCTCATAACATATCTGTTTACTAGAATATCATTGGGTCAACTGTACATTTCACTTGGTGTAAGCACGAGATTCTTTGCATGAGAGCAAATGGAACACGATCGCATTATAGATGTTTTTCTTTCACCTACGCAACCATGAACCGCATGACAGCATAGGAGTTCAGACTGCAATAAAGTCGGTATATCTACTTTTAAGTTTGTTTTTTGCTTGCTATTTGCTTTTTTTTTTGAAGTCCTACTTATTATTTCATAATTATTAAGCATTTGACGTTGAGTATTGTCAAATGTATATTTGACCATTCGACTGAAAACCTGTAAAATTTTGGAATTAAAGTAGGATTTTAGACGTTCTTAAATCAACACACCTTTTTTTACACCTTGCACCTTTCATTTTTATCCACAGCCGCAGAGTCCATAATTCTACAAATCAGATAAAAAGTCAAAGAATCCAAGCAGACGTATTTTAAAATTAAATGAGGATCAAGAAACGATTTTGAATGAAAGTTTTTTCCCATATTGCAACCACACTGTGAAGATATTGCGTAATCGCCGTATAGCTAATTGTATAATAATGATATTGCTAACAAGCTGTCTGTTTGTTACTTCATTCACGGAAACCATTTTTATATCTCATTCAATACGGAATGGAAAAAGAGAGCGTCGATGAAATTATGGATAAGTATCAACGTTGCTCCACATGGCCTCAATCCGAGGCACGTAGCGTCGGCATCGTGCACAGCTTCTTCCTGCTTTCCTCGTAATTACCCACATTTTCTAAACCTGCCTACTAGCTTCATTGATCTGCGCTACACTGTTTGGTAGTGACCAGAAAGCAATCGCTTTGGTAAGATATGTGAAACGTGCAACTGTAGACTCTTTAGTGTTTTTGATCTGACCAAAACACGGACCAGGTCAACGGATTCAAGATCAAACTCTGCGACCAATGGCCATGCAATTTCGTTGGAAGGTCTCCTACTATGTGGACCGATGATTGGTTAAGGTTGCGGGATGCCGCTGGATGCGAGACGCATGGAACCGGTCAATGAGGCGACACTTGGGGACGGCCTATGTTCAGCAGTACTAAGCCAAATTCAAATGCAACTGAGCAAATTAATCAGCCCCAGTCACTCCATGAACCGTTTACCATAGTAAATATTTGAATGACCTCTAGAAATAAGACCTCGATTCAGGTAAGTATATGGTAGATTACTATCAGAATTTCTTCTGAGAAGTCATCGTGTTTATGATGTTGAGGAAATACTCCAAGGTTTGTTATTATTGTCAATCGTGTACTACCAAGTAATATGCGTAGGCGGCAAAGCTGTTAAATCTCTCGTAAGTGCTCAAAGAAGGTCTTTCATTTTAGGTTTTCGAAAAGTCAAGGGGAAATTATGCCGGAAGAAAGACTCTTGATTCTGCTTCGTTTCACCGGATGTGGTGAAATACTGAGTGAAACGCTGGAGCAGTTGTCCATTTCAATCTGCCGCTTATAAAGAATAATTGGACATAAAAAAATATACTACTACTAGATCGGGTATTACTATTCGGTGGTATTGGAAATATCCATAGTTTCTTGCATACCACTATATAATATAGAAAAAAGTGGAAAACTATGAGAGAGTGAGAACAGCACAGGGTTAATCAAAAAGGTGTTGTTTTAAAACAATATCCTAAAGATAAATTAACTAAACATAATTAAGGTTCACCTACACCAGTCAAAGAACGCGTACGCAATATAAACTTCAATCTCATGCAATACCACGTTAAGGAGTCCGGTAGCAACGCGTTAGTGAAGGTCTTAAGTTCGTTGTCACGCAGCTAATTTATCAACATCTTAATTCGAAAGGTTTGAAAGGAGATCAGAACTAAGGTCACAGGACCAAATAAAACTATGCTGTTCACATTCTAGCCAGCTGTGTTGATAAAATTGTATTTTTATTTATTTTAATGCTCATTTAATTTGTTACCGTCTGGTTCAATTTATAATCTTTATTTTTTTGCTGAACATGATTGTCTTCTTCTTCTTGGAATCGCTACCCCGACAGTCATTCAGATTGTCTGCCCAAAATCTTTGCCACTTCCAATTTCATTAGGAAAGAGGATTAGTAACATGCCATCTGATAGACGAGTATCCAAAACAGATAACGCCTGCACGAGATAAAGCTGACCATGGTAAAAGTTGATTGTTGAAGTTCCTGTTGGAGTTTGCAGTGAGAATTGGATTTCTTTCCTGGGATCGGTGAAAAGGTACAGGAGGTTTGAGAATACATGGTGATAATACTTTTATTTATTAGATTGAAGATCGCCCTCATCATAATACTACCTCATTTCAGAAACCGCCGGTTGCAAACAAAAAGAACATACATATTTTAATCAGTTCATTTTCTCTAATGTGGTTGGATTACAAATTAATGCTCATTTAATTTGGCTGAAGCTAGAAATCTTTCTAATCGTAAAAGTTATCTTGTTTCAATTAACTTTTAACAAACAAGCGGTCTAGCGAGCACTCTAGATGTTTGCTAAAACAGATTACGCATAAAATCTTGTAAAACCTCTTTTATGGAACGGGCTTGACTTGTAATTAAGTGTAATCTTAAGCACTCGATCACTTACGGGCTTCATGTCAAAAGATAAGTACCTATACTGACCACATAATACGTTGACATTATTTGCAAGCCAATTTTATATTTTCAAGTCTTTTTGGTAGCAAGATTGAGTGCTGAGCGATTTCCAAGTCTGGCGACGCGTTATTATGTTTTTTTAATAAGGAACTTTTTCGTTTTAGCTCGGGCTCTCAATTGGGGTACAGTTAATGTCAATAGGATTGCCATCCACATAAAGATCTCTAATGTAATGACGAAATAAAGATGTGATATTTTACAACTGTTATGAACTCTGCTGAACATTTCGGGTTATGGCATGATATAATGACATGAAGGAACGTCATAACTTCTGTGTTTCGAAATTGCCTTGTTGCAAATGCATTCCTTAAAAAAAACATTGAAAAAGGCGTCTTGTCTTGCCTAAAAATCTTACCTTCCATAATGTGTCAGTTTTACTGCAGTGAGATTCAATATGGGAGATCTTGCATGAATAAGTACGTAAAAGAAACTGATTAATAATGAATTTATGATTTCAACCGTTCCATTAATGGCTTCATAAACCACTCATACTGAAGCGGATGCTTGTTATTTTGTGAAAAATATGAGAGTAATTTTAAGGCTAGTGTTTTTATATTTATCGGCCTTCTATGACACTGTGATAAATTGTTTATTTTCAGACGTCATTTAAGCAAGACTAAGAAGGCTTGAAAAGTATAAAGGGTTTACGTAGGATAAACACTATTTAAAATTACATGATAGATTATGTCTCTTTTAACAAAACCTTACCATCATTATTCTTTTGCTGTGGGCCAAATTTCATCCAGATCCGTTTAGCCGTTCTGGCGGGATTGAGTAACAAACATACATCCAACATCAATCCAACCCACGGCACTGCTCGTTCGTATTAGTACTTCGCCCGATATCTTTATAAATTATAGCCTGTATGTTATTCTGATGTATAAGCTATACTTCTGTAACGTTTCATCAAAAGCCGTTCTGTAGTGTTTGCGTTAAAGAGTAACAAACATTCATCCATCCTCACTAACTTTCACTTTTATAACAGTAGTAGAATTAGTAAGATTTCATCTATCTATTCTGTATTCATCCTCTATTTTTATAGGCAGATTAGCTTCCGCCCGCGGCTTCGCCCGCGCAAAAATTGTCTTGTCATCCCAAGAATACAAACTATCCTATGTCCTTCCTAGAGTATCAAACTATCTCCACGCCAAATTTCATCTAAATTGGTTCAGTAGATTCAGAGATTACCCCTACAACCTCACAAAATTTACATCTTTATAATATTAGTATAGATTAACAGTAATTTATTGCTAAAATAATCTTTGGGGTCGAAAAATAACAAGAGGGCTTGGCTCAATACCGTAATTCATTGGCATACAACCTTCTCACCATCAACTTCCCACTATTTTTAAAGAAACATCCGTACCTACATCTTCAAGAATAAAATAACATGTTACAAGCTGAGACCTTAAATCATTAGGTAAAACACGGATTCCTTGTAAAATTGGGTAACATGTTTAAAATGCATGACACGCGGGTCTTCGTGTTTACTGTCTGGCTACTGCCGACTAAACAGAGACTGCAGATTTTAACGTTTTAGACATTATAATGAATGTGTGGGACATCTGTCTCTCGATGAAAAAATACATTTTATACCATTCCCCCTCTAAAAAGCTTATTTTATTCACTGAAAACAGTGAATAAAAAGCACTTTTAATCACTGTTTTGGTGTTTGAATTTAGAACATACCAATATATATTTGACCTCCATCTCAATGCAATACAACCTACTTGCGCATAAAATACTCGATACAAACTTCTTGTGCAAAGAATATTCGAATTTCAAACTCCTTCGTCGATTTAATTTTGAGTTTGTTTACGTTTAGGATTTTGATAATGATTTTGATTTTAATCTAGGATGTTTAGTGAATACTTATTTGGATTGTAATTCTAATATTAATTGCATTGGTGTTTAATTAATTATAATTATGTAACGTAACGCAGGTGGTCACTGGCCCCTGAAACACAGATGCTGTTACTAAGTCAGCTTCAATTTACAAAAAATGTAAAGCCCTGAGGTTTCTAATTTTTTTGTAAATTTTGAAGGTAATAAACCATTTATATTTATTTATTATTATTCCTTGTGCTTTTGGCTTAAAACCTTCTTTTTCTCGTAGTCATGGTATAAAATATAGTATGCAACTTTTGAATAAAACGGATTTATATCGAGGGCCATGAATCACTCGCGTCGCTCAGGATTCTAACACTTGAATCACTCGCTATGCTCGTGATTCAATCAGTATGAATCACTCCCTACGGTCGTGATTCAGTTGTTAGAATCCTTCACTTGTTTGTGATTCATCTATGGCCCTCGCTTTAAAACCGTCCTTTATTCACTAGTTGCATAATATACTATTATCTACTTCGGTTTCGTTATATTCGAATTACAAAATTGACAGCGGTTTCATTGTACCCATAACGACATCGGGTTGCATTATGCGAATCGTCATAAATTCTAAAACACAAGTAAAGAATTCTGAACATACAGCCAGTTACCTATAATATTAATTCGAAATCGAGACAATGTGATGTTTTTAAAAATGGAACAAGTTTAGAACAAAAGTATCGTATACTATTTGGCTGTTGAGGCTACAAGATATTTGCGGCCTTATCTATACTATCTATAGTAATATTATAAATGTGAATGTAAGTTTGTTTGTTACGCTTTCACGCAAAAACTACTGAACCGATCATCATGAAACTTTGTACATGTATTCTTGGAGGTATTAGAAGTAACATAGGATGCATTTTATTAAAAAAAAAAATAATGGCTTCACTTCGAGCGAAACCGCGGGTAAAAGCTAGTACCTAATAAAGACTAAATAAAAAAACTTATTTGTCTATATCTGTGTTTTATTCTTTCCTTCGTAGATAAAATCTTGTAAATGTACGTTATTGGTCTTTTAATAACTCGTGCCCATCTATTTCGGTACGCGCTACGCTTGTACCGAAAAATGGCACTCGTATTAAAAGACCATCCATAACGTAACAGTTGCATAAATAGCTATAATTCTTCAGTATACTAAAAATATATATCCACTTATAAGACAATGCGATATCAAAATGCTGACGTCGACAGTCGGGTTATAAACCTTATATTCTGGTCACGTTACACCCTAACAAAACTCTCGAGTTAGGAATGATAAGATTAAATTTCAAAAGTTAATTCTAAAAATCTGGTTTTGGTCAGCCTGCTCGCGTATATGAATCAACCGACTGCACAGCATGATTTTCTTCTTGTTTACTTGTTTTTAGTTCGCTCCTTAAGCAGTGTTTTTGCTTACATCGCGTTAACAGTGATAAAGAGCGTTACGATTTACGATATCATAAAATATACTGTAGCTGTGCAAAATTATTATTATATAATAATTTTTATAAATATTATGTACAAACATATACTTAAACAAGATAATACAGAATGAATATAGCAATGATCATAGCAAAAACAGACAAATTACGTACTAAGTCGACGTCGGAACAAACTGAACAATCTAAAATAACTACTTACACGAATAATTACTTAATACAAATAACTATAAACCTTAGTTGATAACAAATTTGTTCTATATAGACAAGTGTTCGGCACGACTATTATAAGGAGACATGGCACAACAATCATTTTCAAACAAGGTCCAAAGACTTCAATAGTTCAAGTAACGTAAGTTTAACTATTACCTTCTCAAAGTATCAAAGTCAATACCGTAACTGATCACAATTGTTATTGTAAGGACATAAAGATGTGTACATATTTGTTTTACAAGTAAAGCATGATTTGACATTGGCTATAGTGTTAAGTTTAACATAACCTACTTAAGTATATAATCGTGACAACTTGAATCTTTGAAGGGTAAGACTTACGTGTGTTAGAACAACGGGAGTTAGCTGTTAAGGCTACAGTCGACAGAAAAATATATCTTATCTACTCTTATAGAGCGGTGGAATTGTTTATATGTGTTTAGGAAGCAATATCCGGAAGTACTGACCCGATTTCTTATATTCTGTCTCAGATAGACAGCTACAATATGCCCTGAGTGCCACTTCGGCTACTATTTATCTTCTCAAGATGCAGGGTACATTAGTTTGAGCCACGGAAGCCTCAGGATAAAGTTAAAATAAATTAGATGAGTTTTCTTCAGCCTACTTTAGACTGATTATGATGAACACATCTGATTATTACTACAGGCCACTGCTGCGCAAATGTCTCTCAAATCACACGTCATTCAGTTTGACACTCGGCGACTCTCAGCCAGCCCGGTGGAGCCATTTGGAGGTGGATTTTACTTCAATAGGAACGAATTAGCAGCATCAAGCATCTTCCTTTCCTTCACCTTTCCTTTTCCCTACCCACCAGTTATTTAAATCCTGCAAAGTCTTGACTGTTCGGCAAATTTATTTACTGCAAATAACACTAAAACAGCATGCAATGCTTAAATATAACCTAGATATAACTAACAAAAGGCGAAACGATATAGTATGCAGCTCAACCTCTACCTCTAAATTTGCATTTACATATAGATTCTTTACATTTTTAGGGCCCTTTTTATATAATAGATTAAATAGAATACTAAGTTTATATAATTTAAATTATTTTAGCTGTAAAAGCATTGTTTTAAACTATTTGCAAGGCTTGTCATATGACCAGACTGAAGACCTGCTTCTAGTATTAAAATAAAATTAGATTAAAACTATGTAAGCATGTTTAAAAATAACACTACTATGTATATTTCCGCAGTGTCCTAGTTTTACTTAAAATTGTTAATTTATTGCAATACCTACATTATTAAATATAAATAAGCACTTTTACTCCTGAAGCACAGGTTCTACCTAGTTCAGGCAAATTATACATCAGCACTTTTTAGAACATAAGCTAATTATTGTAAATTTTTGTACTTTAAGAAATAAATAAACGATTTTTTTTTTTTTTTTTCTTATGTCAAGGATAGAATATCCTTTTCTAGAATATTCATTGTTTACTTTTGGATTTCTACTACAGACAGATGCGATATGATAATGCGACTACGATGCTACAATACCTTATCATAGAAATTGTTCTAACTGTAAAGCAATCTTAGAACAACAAATCTATGAAAACGTCTTCGTATCTTTGTCGAAATTTCACGTAGCATCTACCTGCGGGAGCCTTAACATTTTAAGCCATATTACGCAAAATGTGCTGAAGTATTTGTGTCAAGAAATGTGCGACATAACTGTTTCTATATTGATTCTCTTGAATATTTTACAAGTTGCATGAATTCGAATGCACGTGCTTCCGAATGAAGACAGTGACTGACCTACAAGGTAATACGGGGTCTCCTTTAAACAGTTAATGACGTAATATGGACTTTATTGGTTATTGTAATAAGTAATCAGAGTTTCTTTATAAAAAAAGGAAGGTTGTTTGGTCTTCCTTTTGAGATAATGTTCGTAAGATACTTGTATTTCGAAAAGTGGTGGTATTTTGTTGCTGGTGAAAGTTGAGTCAATCAATCAAATTAACCTATTGCAAACCAGAGCTTGACAGCACCCTTTTTCTAAGTAGCAACAAAACTGCAGGTTGTAGAGCAAAAAGTTCGGTTCAGATTGCCCATTTAGTCACCTGCCATATTCGATTTATAAAACACAAGGGCTTTTTTGGATCAGTAAACAAATTATAAAAATAAGTCTCAACCGAAAAACGAAACTAATATTTAATATAACTGCTATATAATATATAACGAGATACTACAACAAAATAATCAAATGTCAGGCAACTAATTTTGATTTTCCATCTATACAATGAATAAAACAGTTTTTTTGGCATTTTCAAGTTCTAGAGATGCAAATTAAGACATATCTATGGAGAATTATTTCCTACAGATATAATATAAAAAAACACCCTTAAAGATTATAAACGGTTAGATCATCATCTTCCTACCCTTATCCCATCGTCGGCGCAACGCGTTTTCATCTTCCATACCGTCCTGTCCCCTGTCACGATATGACTGACTCCTTTTTAATTCATATCACTCCTCACACAGTCCATCCATATTTTCTTTGGCGTTTCTAACCCTTGCTGTCCATCCGTTATTCATAACTCTTCTAGTGCACATGCATTTCATCCCTCTTCGTCACAAGACCATTCCAGGACACACGGTTTTGGCCTTTCAACTATTTTGTCCCTGGAGCCACTTTTAAAATGCCTCTAATATAATATACTCATTTTTCAATTAATCCATTCTCGTTACTCCTCACATCCATCTTAACATTTAAATGGTTAGATAAGATCGAGATTAATTTTACTGTTCTTATTCTTTTATTTTGCATATCGACGTCCTTCCTAAGCTCAAACCCTCCTTCATAAATACTGTAATCATCAAAAGCTTAGGCAGAGGTGTTCAAATATATAATTCACACATATCCACCACTTCGTCAATTAAAGCCACTAGCATGATGACTATCAAAATGGTAGCTTTCACTCCTCATTTGTATTTATCTGTGATATATTGTATTCTTATAGGTAGGCGGGTCAAGGTGCATTTGATTATCAGCACTTATGTAACGTTATGTCATCGTAATACTTACATAACCAGTTAGATCTGACTTACTTATGGTGATAAGTTAGCTTAAGAGTTACATTCATGCATGGTAACCTGTTCTTTGGTGCATCAAAAATGTTTTATTAATTATTTCCTTGATTAGAGTTTGTTACATCACAAATTAAAATTCTTGTGTTTCTTGGCTGACAATGTTAGGTTAGAACTTGGCCAAAGTGATGCCATATTACGAGGATATCCGGCTTCTAATGTACTCTCTTCTGGAACGCAGGCTTCTTCTCCGTTAAAGAAAGCCACGGCCAGGCTGCTGAAACCCGCTACGCATGCCTAGTGCGCTCATTATTTCTTTGAATTTATAGTTCTAGGACATGCCGGTTTCTTCTCTATGTTTTTCCTAACTGGTCTGAGAGTAGTAGTAATAAAGTAATTTACAGAAATTATATCGCATGCCCGGTTCCAAACCCATGACCTAGAACTCGTACCTAAGTCGTACCCGTATCCCTAGGCCACCAGCCACCACTCATTGTTGGATTAAGTGTTAACTGTTCGTAAATCATATGATGGAACCGTGAGCAATGAGAACATGCATCTTAAAGCCTGTTTTAAGTAAGCGTTAAGTTCGGCCTCTATTCCTTTGTCCTTTTCAGCGTTAACAGAAAATCCTGAAAAGTCATTTCCGTAAACATTTATCATCATTATCACTGGTATTCTGGTAATGACGGTGTGTACTGACATACTGTGTAGTGCGTGTCTACTGTCAAATTAGCTGAATGGTACAGGTCCTATTGAGTTTATTTTGGGTCTATTATACAACCCATCAAGTAATTAGCTTCCGTGAAGTAAACTGTACAACTAATAATTGTTCTAATTATAATAGCATACAATTTGCATTTCAAATGAGTCGAAATGTCAATCAACTTGTTTCTTTGTTTACTTAAATAACTTGACTGTTTATAGCATTGGTCGATGCCCTGAGAATAAGACTTACTTTATGACGTAGTTTACGGGATCCATAAGCAATGAAAATTAACTTATTCTTCCTTCTCGAATGCCCGTCGACAGTCAGCCCTACTGCCAACTTGCAGGAACTTGGCTGGACTAATGTAAGGTCCATAATATTGCCGTTTATTATGAATTAAGTAAAAGTTACAAAAAAAAATATATATGGTTCAGTATCCAAAGGATAAAAACGGGATCCTCATTGAAGATGATGCATTTCTGTTGCTGCTATAACAACAAATACTAAAAACAGAAAAAAATAAATATTTAAGTGGGGCCCCCATACAACAAACGTGATTTTTTGCCGTTTTTTGCGATAATGGTACGGAACCCTTTGTGCGCGAGTCCGACTCGCACTTGGCCGGTTTTTTATTTCTATTAATCAAAGTAATCACTCATGCAATCGATGCATCTTTGCCAACGCAGTGGCAGTTTATTGATGCCCTCTTACTGCCTCTCGGGTATTGAATTTTTTTTCCTGCCAAGAAGTTATCCAAATTGGGTTGTTGAAATAATAAAAAAGACGATTTTTTTTCTATTTTAAAAGTTTACTATCATTAATTATATTTTCGTTGCAAAAAACTCTAAATATTTTTGTTTCAATTTCCTATAAGCAATTGAAAATCGAATGATACTAATTCTTCAGTAAATATCTCTTAAATGCGTCGACCGATTTTCACAATTCAAACAGAAATATTAGTTTTACGCCTATATCTGTAATTTAAGATTTAAATAATGAATATATCTACATAAACAAAAAATCATGTTTCCAAGTTACGTAATTAGACAACAATGACAACTTTAGTCGAAATTTCCCTTAAAAATGTTCTTTTTTCAGTATTTAATGAACAAATTATGAATTAATACGAATCTCTTACTAAATTAGAACAAGATAACAACATAATTAACACATTCTAAGTGGAATCTAGTTAGACATAGAACATTTCTCAAAATTTTAGTACAGGTTGCTAGTTTTTTGTAGTATTCGTATGGAGACTGTCTGCTGTGCAGTACGAGGTCGCGCGTTGTCGTGCAGGAGCGGCGGAATACAGCGATTGACCAAAGCTGGTTGGAGATGTGCAAGCTTCTCCATCATTGTGTTTAGTTCTTCACAGTACACATCTGCAGTAATGCTCATCCCGTTTGGTAAGAAGCTAGACCTCAAAACAGTGACCATCACTTTTCTAGGGGCAAGTTTTCGTTTAGGGCATTGTTTAGGTGCTGAACCAGGATCAAACAGATTGTCAAACAGAATCCATTTTTCGTCGCAGGTAACAACAATGCGGTTCAAAATTCCTTCGTTTGTGTGCCTGTTGAGCAGTGCAAGGCACGTCTCGACGCGTATTTCGCGTTGGCGATTGGTTCATTTGTCAAGCTTTTTTACCTTGCCAATTTGTCGCAAATGGACCGATGGATGAATGCTAGATTGAGTAATATCAGGTTCCACAATCGCCTTTGATTCGTCACTGTCGACAAAAGTCTTCCGACATCCACGGGGTTCATTTTTCAGGTCGAAATTGCCAGAACGGAAGCGGGCAAATCAATAACAAAGTGATGCAATCGTTTGTAGTGTTCGCTCCGTAAACGTCGTTAATGTTGCGCGCCGTTTGTGCCGCGTTGCTGCCATGTCGGTAATTACTCGATTTTTAACATATCCATGTTGACGAAAAAGATTCAAATGCGATCAAAACATAACGTTTACAAACAAATTACTAATAAACAAATGGCTAATTTTGAAAAAGAACATGTTTTTAAAATAAAACTAATTTGAAATTATAAACAAAAAATATTTTTCATCACACTTGCACGTAAACAGTATCTAAACATACAGGTTAACTTGGCCGTAATGCCCCATAGAAAACCCTCGAGCTTTTTTTTGTCATGAAACCCAAGGTCGGTAGGTAATTTTTTTTTCATTTATAGCAAAGCACACAGGTCATGCAAGTTAAAGCAAGGAGTTTACACGCAATTGAAAAATTGTCTTAAAATGTTATCTAAACAGGAATTTCATTGCAATCTTGCAACATGTTACTTAAATACTCAACTAATGTAATCTTAATAATCGATTTTAATAGTTTTTTTTGTATCAGAACGTAGAAATTATTTTATTTTATTTACACTCCGTCATGGCTGTATACCTACGTAAGTATTTGCCCTTAACGTTTCTGAACGAAACATTTGTATAATCTATAGTGTGGGCAAAAGCCACCTATCCGCTTAAAAAAGTTCACGTATTTCGTAATAATAGTTGTGCTGACTTGTGTATTAAAACTATAATTCATAATCATTTACATTTTGTATTTGAAGACAAGTAAAAATTTATAAAAAATGTCGCCGTTGTCGTCCGATGAGTGTAATTTAAATGCAACACCGCCAGATATTATCCATGCAGCAAAAACAATTAATGAAAATCTTTTTTTCTGCCCTATAATTTAATTTATTTACTCGCAAATGTGATGAAAAACATTGTATGTTTCACGGGCGGTACGGAAATTACGAACCTCGACTCAGAAAGCCTCGATCGTAATTCCTTACTTACCGCCCTTAATACACAATGTACTATTGATTTGCAATGGCTAATACTGCAGAACGGCAGTTTCATAGGTAAGGACCTATTATTAGATACTAAGAGGCCAAACTATTCGTTTTTAGAAGCAGTCTTTTAATGTCAATGGTAGGAGGTGGTAATCTCAGGCAATAGGTATTTATCCGATTTAAATTATTTCATATACAAGTTTCTTTTTTTTAAATTTGTTATAGGCTCGCGTTTGACCACTATCTCGGCTGATGTTAAGTGATGATGTGGTCGAAGTATCTACATCGTTGAGTGCCATAGGTTAAGCTAAGTATTTATGCCGAAAAAATGTACGGTTTCTGTGGAATGACCATGGGTGCGAAGCGGCTATACTCCATTTGAAATAACATTAGAAATTTCTATAACCCTTTTTTACAGTCCGTTCAACCGATTTTAAGTTATATCCCGTAAGTATAAGGATAGCATAAAAAGCATAAACCTGTTACCAAAACATGTCATATCACCAACGCAATAGAAGTCAAAATCGGTTGAACGGGCTGTAAAATGGTATTATTTAAATGTCTAATGATATCTCAAATGGAGTGTAGTACTCGTATTACTATCTAATCCTACTTATATAAACGTGAAAGTTTGTGAGGATGGATGGATGTTTGTTAATCTTTCACGCCAAAACTACTGAACGGAGTTTAATGAAACTTTACAGTAATATATGTAGCTTATATATCAGAATAACACATAGGCTATAATTTATAAAGATATTGGGAGAAAAACCTACTAATTCTACGTGGGTGGAGCCGCAGGCGGCAGCTAGTATTTTTCTAAGATTTGACCTGATAAAGAGAAGCAAGTAGGTTCGCCCAAGATGCCTAGAAAGGTGACGTTGTAAGAACATTGATTCAATATGCGAACACAATATTATTAAAAATATTTCCATTTAATAACTTTTACACATTACAGCAAACGTCACCTGTCTGCAATTTCTGACCTACGCTTGTGAGCATAAGTTAGTTGATTTGTATAATATTTATGTGACCTTAGGAATCTGAGGCTACGCATTTATTTAAGCATCGAACAAACGTGAACAATGTTGACACAACCATAGTACAAAGTATTTAGACACATACTTCTGCAACGTTATTGAAAATGAAAATAAAATAATATTATTTAAACGGCAGTTCTACCGAGTGGAAAACCATGGTCTAGTCATTTCTGAAACCATAAATTCGCATAATTAGGTTATTAATTTTCACATAAGCTCGCCACTTCTATTTATTACTATGATGGGATTATGTCTACTGCAAATTTCATCAAAGCAACGGAAAATTAAGAAAAAAGAAGATCATTCAATTAAAGGTTAAAATATAAAAGTGCAAAAATATGGGTATTACAAATAATTAGAAAGCTGGTGTGATCTAGTTGTAACCTAAAAGTAGGCTAGACTATAGTAGACTGCTCTATAAAATGGTAGTACGTGAGAATGTGAGATTACCTATTAAAATTATTAGCATCGACGAGGCATTGAAGACCAGGTTCTGATGACAACTCGTCATTGACAGCAACATTGTTCTTGCGCCACATAAACCTGGTAAAGATGCATAGCTTTGGGTATGCAGACGACAGCATCGTTGCTAAGAGATACGTGTCCAATGCACGGGATACTGGGCTCAGATCCGGTCTCTTCGGTAGGCCATGATTGAGCGCTTGAACCTGTTCTTGAAGGCTGTCTCAGAATTGGGTGATGCCAATCTTGTCAGTTTCAATGCTGCTAAGACCCAGGCGTGTTTTGCCACAAAAAGAACCGTACACACGGAGTGGAATTCCCAGCAGAAATTACCTGTATTTCCTGATAGCTACAGCCTGGGAGTCTTTAAGTCAAGAGTGAATAGGTTACTTCTAGGCAAACGTGCCCCTTCGTCAACCACATCATTGCCTACCATCAGGTGAGATAGTGGTCAAACGCGAGCCTTTCTGCTGGGAAGAGCAGCAGGCGAACAACACTAGACGGGAATCGGCACAGCGAGTATTTGCGGCAGCGCCACTTGGAACATAAGAAAGCGCAAGGGTATCGACACAAATTGCGTCCCACACTCGAAGTCTACCCACACTTCACGACACCAACGTCATGCCATCTAGTTTTTCTTAAATATCATAAAATAAGATTATTAAAATGTATTTTTTAATAAAAAAATAACTAAATATTTTATTTACATATTTTGTGATTAATTTAAGCGTCGGATGAGTTGGGCAAGAGACGAAATACGGCTTGAGACGAGTTGGGAAACTGACTTCATGTAAAAAGTGACGTATTAGTGAAAGAGACCTATTATAGATAGCGATGAAATAGCTAGTGTGACGAGATGTCTTGTCATCACAACCAAAGAACCAAATACAGGACATTTGAACGAAGATGTGGGTTACGAGAATACCTCGAGAATACTTATTATTAAAGCAAGGGCCATTGCCAATTCTACGGCATAATCTACAATTTGTCCTAGATCTAATACCACACTAGAGACTGCTATTACATGCATTGCTTAATTATCGCGTATTACTAGTTTATAAGCAGATCCTGGCGTTTAATATGGTTATTAACCTCGAAATCACTCTGCAATTTATCGCCTGTTTGCAACACCCAGCAATCTTCTATACCTTCCCGCAAATTAGTTCAATTACTTTGACATTTACAACTGGGTTTCAAGCATTAATCAGATGTATATTTATCGCTCAATATTGCCTTATGAAAGTATTATAAATAATACCTAACTTAGCTTTTTAGTATGAATTTATTATTGAGTAATGACTAGCGGCCCGCCCTGGCTTCGCCCGTGACAAAGTATATAGCTTCCTCGTTTCTTCTCTCTTATCTATTGGTGAAAACCGCATGGAAATCCTTTCAGTAGTTTTTGAGTTTATCGCTAACAGACGTGGCAGGGGACTTTGTTTTACAATATGTAGTGATGATGACAATTAAAAATATGTGATTTTCAAATAGCGGCGCCTACACATATGAGTAGAGTGTTAAATCTGTAAGTTGCAAGACACAAAATTAATGCTAATCGTACTTTGATAGGCGCTAAATTATCTAAATACAGTCACAGTGATAACTTCTGTCTAAGTTCCAGACTGGCTTCTGTATTATGAAAGTTGACTAATTAATTAATGAATTTGAACTTTATGCCTACATTTGTTTATAAATTTTCTTATATGTATTTCTGACATTTTTACGACGTCCAGACAAAGAATATAATTTAGATCTATGGTATCGATGGACCAAAAATATTGGACAGCCCAGACCCCATAACGCCTAGGGTTAAAAGTACCTAATGGCATTTATGGTTGCTGGGACGAGACCTAAGGAAAGTTAAATGTAAAGTTTCGATGAGTAGCCTACCTTGAATAACTTCAGCACAGTAAACAATTTCCTTGCCTACATAATAAACAATTACTTACATAATAGCCGAGCCCTAGATTTGGAACACATGTCGGTCAGCCACAACATGACATGATGATTTATTGGTAGGTATGCTGTTCTCACAAATGGCACCGCAACACATATTCGTGACATTCGTGCTGGCAATTACTAAGAAAATATTACAAGACAGTTTGAGATGTCAACTTAGTAACACTATGGTTGATACATTTTATCAGGTAGGAACGTAAAGGCATTACATATTAAAAATTATTTCTGCCTTTTTTCAAGTATTTTCAGGCTATATATATAACGCATGTTTACCAACATAGGTCTAGTTATTTGTAACTAGCGGACGCCTCGCAGTATCACCCGCGAAGTTCCTGTTCCCGAGGGAATACAGGAATAAAACGCCTATGTCACCCGGGGATCGTGTAGCATCCCAACAGTGAAAGAATTTTTGAATATACAAATCTTTCCTCTTTATAATATTACTAGCTGTTCCACGCGTCTTCGTGGACCATCCCACAGGACTCGCTTTTTGTAGATAAAATATAGCCTATTTCATTCAAGAATAATGTAGCTTCCTAATGGTGAAAAAGTTTTTTAAATCGGTCCAGTAGTTTCGGAGCCTATTCGGTACAAACAAACATACAAACAAAAAAACCTTTCCTCTTTATAATATTGGTATAGATACCTGTATACTCGTAGTATAGTATATAGTATGGATAACTCGCACAATCAGACTAATGAATTGTTGTTAATGACTATTCGGGTGTTCGAAGGGAAAAAAAAATTTGAAGTGGCGACCGCGAACTGGAAGACGCTGTGTTGTAAGGCCTCCCACTAAGTGGATGATAGCCTGGTTAAGGCTGTGAAAATCCGCTGGATGTGACAGGCACATGACCGATCGATGTAGCGACACTAGCGGTACCACGGTCCACTTCTGGACATACGCCATGTCCAGAAGTGGACGTTTTTCGGCTGAAATGATTACAATGATTGGATCAGGATGGCAGCAATAACAGCGGTCTTTCTCTTCCTTAAATGTTTTGCTCCCTCTGAGCATAGGTTACGAATACATTAAATAATTTCCTATCCCCTTCTGAAGCTGTGTGCTTTCAAGAATGTTCTACTGTAGATGATACTCTCCTGGTAATTGAATGTCTTCACGTTGGTAGGTACGAATCGGGCCTACTTCATATGAGAAAGAACCTTGGCATAAAGGTACCTATGTAAAGTTAACCTAGTTTAGCCCACTGACATGAATAATTTCAACTATGTATGTAGATTAACTTATAATGAGACATGTCTATTAAAGTCAGAATTTAATAGGCAATGATTGTCAGTTTCAATAATCGTATGTTGTACTATTTATGGAGATAGTTTAGTCGTTATAATAAATTAACTTTTATTTATTGGCTGCCCATACAATATTTTGTAGCCTTGTCCCGTAATACGAAACTTTGAAATACCTTTTTGGTAGCAGGGTGATCAGATAAGCTCAATATAAGAGCCCTTTCGAAACCACGAGCATTTTCATTTTTTTGTTTTTGTTTTGCATTTGCTCTTGACTCTAGTCTAGGACAGAGGTGACAGAGACAAAGTCGACGATGGAGTGAGCTTACCCAGAAGAAGCCTGTTCCCTCTAACTTTGAAGAGATTCGGGTTGTATGCGTTTGGAAACACAGACGCAGGCAGTGAGTTCCACTCTTTTGCTGTGCGCATTATTAAGGATGTTTGGAAATGCTTGGTGCGAATTGGTGGAATGGCAACTAGGTGAGGATGGTAACTTGCAGTGCGTCTAGATATCCGATGGTAGAAGCGGGCCGGTGGGATGAGGTCGTGGAGTTCATGAGCACACTCGCCAAAGTACAGTCTGTAGATGACCGACAAGCAGGCAACCTTACAGCGATGAGCCGACCTGTGAAGCTTGGCATCCACCAGTTTGACGTCGCTAATTGGTCTCCTATTAGCTCTGCGTTCCACCGAGTCAAGCGCTGCAAGCTGATATTTTGCTGAGCTATCCCAGAGGTGGCTGCAATACTCCATTCAGGATCGGACTTGCGCCTTGTAAAGAGTTAAAAGCTGTCCAGGCATACAGTATCGCTTCACTCTATTTAGTATGCCCAGTTTTTTTTGCCGCAATTTGGGCTTTGTACTCAATGGAGGCGCCGAAGTTGAGACTGGATGTCAAATCCATGCCAAGGAGCTCGAGCCGATCAGACATTATTTAATTTATGTGAATGTCTGTCTGTCTAGTCTGAGCCGTCTCCTGATCTGCTCGTGCTGTAACGACAGCTAGAGCAGATCAAGTGATGGCCCAGACTAGCCATTATTATCTTCCTTCCCTAACCCCAACTTATGTGGGGTCAGCGCTGCATTGTCTTGTTCTTCCTTAAATCTCTATTTGCCGTTATCTCAATAGTCACCTACCTTCGGGGGCATAGGTACACACAATATTTTGGGCTATTTGGTCATAAAGTACCAAAAGGCTTTTTTTTACACCTGATAACCCCAACTATTGCTCTGTTTCGTTTGATCCACAATTTTTTGCCCATACTGTATGTCTGAATGTCATAATATCCTCCTGCAGGGAAAAGGCCTAGGCAAGCAAAGCTTAGGCAAAGGCAAGTCGAGGCACTATTAATCACCACTTCCTCAAGGTGAGATGGCAAATCCAGTTCCTCACGATGCGTTCCTTCAACGGTGTCAGAGGTAAATTTAGAACGTACATATGAATGAGCTAAATGTACGAGTATGTTGCCCTGAAGTAAGAGTCTTTTTGCTTTCAGGAGGCTGAAGTTCAACTTGACAGCGTGTTCAACAGATAAAGAGAGAGGCTATCAATGAAAATCCTACACGAGTAACTGATTACTTTGGTAGGTACTAACTAAAAATCTAAACACCATCCGTTTCAAACAGCTGCCGAATTAGATATGAGGATTCCATATATCTCGTTCAAAAATTTTCATATTTATTTCACAAAGTAGATCACTGAACTGTTACGTAAACGTTTCTGAAACTCAAACTTCTACTAGTAAATAATTATGTAAATAGGTAGATATCTATACTAATGTTCCATGAAGTAACACATGTAGGATGATAAAGATGTTTTATTTAGTAAACCTTGAGATTCTCTCAAGTCATTTTTTTATCAGTTAGAAGCTATCAGACATTGCATCATCAAAAATGAGAGCACAATGACTTTACTGATTTAAGCCTACCGAAAATATTGCCAAATGTAGCGTTATATTTATCTTATCAGCATTATTTTGTCTGCGGCTCTTCCCATTGAAAACAAGAGCTAGTATGGGTGGTTATTTGCGATGCATGCAGAGGCGTAGCTAGTCCTAAAGAGGCCCTGTATCAAAGTTCGTAATGGGCCCTTAACTGAATTCAGCAACATTAGAAAGGAAGGTTCTTTTTACAAAATAAACAAAACAGCACTTTTGAATCGGAATAATGTGTTTTTTATCAGGAAAATTTTAGAGCGAGCAAAGAACGCTAGAAAATAACAAACAGTTTTCATCGTCTTAATTCATGCTCACTCACTCACTAGCTCTCTTATGTATAGAAATTGGAGGTTTTCGACAACATTTTAATATTGGGGAGACTGTGGCGTGGGGGGCCCGTATCTTTGATACGGCTGATACCGTGGTAGCTACGACCCTGGATGCATGGCATGCGTAATGGGCTTTTACAGATATATAAAATATTCCTACCTTTTGAAATAGGTAGATTGGACACCAACTGCATTCATATCATAGATTTTAGCAAAGTCTTCTGACAGGTACCTATATATCTAATTGGACAAACGACAATGGGTCTGTACAGCTCTTGAATCGCAAGCACTACTGCTGAGCACGATGTCCTGGGTTCGATTCCCATTGTGGTATTGGGTTTTCCATCTGGAATTTCTCAGTTGCAGATCAGTCTGGATTCTTGTCTATAGTCTCGCGCTATATCTATAATCATCATCATCATAATCAGCCTATTAATGTTCCCACTGCTGGGACACAGGCCTCCTCTCTCTGTTAGAGGGAATGGGCCGTAATCCACCACGCGGGCCCAGAAGCAGGTTGGTGGATGTCACATGTCTTCGGATTTTTGGTTATAGAACATGCCGGTTTCCTCACGATGTTTTCCTTCACCGTTTTGAGAGCAGTTGTGATGAACCTATAATATGTAACTAAAAATACTTAAATTACTACCCAAATCTGGTTGTACCATAGATAGGTAAGTACACATATATAACGCCAATTATGTGCATTACCAAAATATGCAAAATATCTAGTCAATCGATCTTGATAAATACATAAATAGAACAACTGATATTGAAAACACCATATAAGTACAATAAACCTTATCAGATATCACAAAACGTTTCAGCCTAAAGATAAACTAGACAACTAACCTAACTATAAGTACAACTGTTGAAATAAATTAAAAACAAAAAATAAAACTACATTTCATTTAAATATGTATATTCTAACGCAATTTTTCATGGCGCACTTTTAGATAAGATAATTTTATTTGTTCTATTATGGCAAAAGAACGGACAATTTAAACATGAATCAGTATAAAAACCTTAGGGATGCTTTATTACCATCAAAAGTTAGTTTGGATTCGTCGAAGCCCTTTGATTTAATCCATCATGAAACTGTACAGTGCGTTGTGTGTTTTGGCCGTGGTAAGATTTTTTTAGATTATATAATAGTACTTAGTATATCTATCTCCTAGATTGAAAAGGGCTTAACTATGTTAAAACCTACTAGGTACACTTGTATCTAAAACTAAATCTTTAGAAAACAACAGGGATAATATGGTGGTTGTCTATAAATGTTCTTAGTTCGATTTAAACTTGTTTGACCTTACTTCACAAGTGTGAAGTATTTTTGCGAAGGGAATTCTTGCTTCTTGTATTCCTTCTTCTTGTATTCTTTTTCAAAGTAGTATAGTAGGGTAGTTCTGCAATTAAAAATATAAATATTTTAAATTTACATAATTTCAGGTGTGTGCCGCGTTTGGGGCTCCGGATGTGCCGAAATATGACTTGCAGGAGGTATCTAATCGTAATATCGACCTTATGGCGCATACAAGGTATTTGCTTTATTAAGTTAATGGTACCATTTAGTACAACAGAGTAATAACATTCACCTATTCGACAAAAATTGCAACACAACAGTGCAATATTATTTACTCTGTGCCTAGGTGTTCCGGAGTTATGAAAATGAACTTGAGTAATCTAAATCATGCGAGCATCAGATGCATAATATTGCTGAGATGATGTTGTTGTATTCTAATAGTAGCAGTCTACAACAAGATAAGACCTAAGCTCACTTTGGTTGTAGAGTGCCTATCTTCTACCTACCCAGGACCCACGAAGTAGATGCTTATAACATTTAATACAAGGACCTTATGCCTGGCCTTTGGCTTTTCTAGTCAAGATTTTAGTTTAGAATTAAAAAGATTGAAAAAATTACCACAGCCAAAATCGTAGACCCCAGCAACTACTCGTACTTACCTTATACGAGTAAATATAATACTTATATATTTTCTAAATTGCAGGCAACTGATAACGCAACTAGTTGAGAATCTTCAGAAATCTGCACAAGACGCTTTGAATTCTGTAAAAGAATTTAACGCTGGAATCATAAAGGAGGCAAAGGAGATCAGGGATAAAATCATCAACGATGTGCAGAAGTTCAGGAATCGCGTCACAGAAGCTATCGAAACTGTCATGAACAGGGTCTCTAACACCAGCGTGGCTGTCAAGGAATGTGTCGATGTAAGTATAATACCTATCTTAAGAATAATAAAAAAAACATGGTATGCTACCAACTATGACAGGTATTGTTATCGAGTGCCAGTCTGATGAGGTGCAACGAACCACTGAAAACAATCATCGCGAATGGGCGTAGATATCTGATTCTGGAACATTAGCATGAAGGTACAATAGCTGATTATCGACTTTGTATTAGAATTGTAACAGAAGAGCATTAATGCGTGATATAGGAAGGTACCTTCCTAACAACACGACAAAAATTAGTTATTTTCACTCCACTTCTTATATTAACCATCAATTCCACTGAAATGTCCTTTTGTTTCTATTTTAGTTTAAAGTAAGTACGAGTTTTTTACTATTTATGTATGTACGTATATACATATTGACAAAATATTTTTTCTGAAAATTGCAGTCTCACAGAGGTGCGGCAGCCGCTGTATTCAACGAAACATTATCGAGCACTTTGTCCTGCGTCGACGAACGCATCGCTGATCTCTCCACAGAGATAAAATACTTAATGACCATAGCCAATGATGCTGTCGGAGCTGGCTCCCAGGCTTTGGAAGACATGAAGAAGTGTACCGCAAATAACACCAACTTGTGGACCGCTGGGTCTTGCCTTGGAACCGTTGCTGTGCAGACTGAGATGAAATCCGTCGGTTTTCTTGGACAGTCTACTATGACGGTAAGTTCCTATGTAGGTACCTATTTAGATTAGGATTATTTTTAGTTTTACTATTCAAGAATCTTTAAGGAAATAGATACCTACTTACCTACCTAAATAAGTAGGTATTAGTTAGTGGAATTCTTTATGATGATTCTCATTTGGGGCATTAAATAGGTTTATCCAACCATACATAGATATTTATGAAGCCAAGCAAAGTAAATCCAATGGCTTGGACCCTACGGGTGTAATGTCAGATTATGCTAGTATATATATGGTGATTATGCTGTGGTCAGATATATATGAGACATTTAATCTCCGTTGGCTATGGGACGGCAAGGTACCTTCCATTGGCTCCTTTGCCTCTGCTGCTTTGAAGCTTTGATATTATAGATGTTCATATGCCAGTGATGACCAACTACCACCCAATGGACCTTTGGTATACCTACCTATTTGTTTTTATTTAGCCTTCATACTGTCCCACTTCTGTACAAAGACCACCTCCAAATTCTTCCATGTATTATTTTACTAGCTATCTCGAGCCAACCCTTGCGGTAAATAAATTAATGTTTATAATTTTCTTACAGATCGGTCGCATTAACTTGGGCATTGCTTCCCTACCAGCGTCACTGGAAGTGTGTGCCGGCATGCGCCTGATTCAAACTGGAATCCAGACTGGAAAGATTATCGTTGATGTAGGTAGTTGTTCGGCAAGTGGAATCTTCAACACAATCACTGGTAAACCTACTCATGTTGAAACTTAAGATGTTTTGTTTAATGTGAAGGACAAAATAAAGGAACTTCTAATTAAATTCTGCGTATTTTAATTTCGATCAATAGGGATCGACAGTATTGAATATTTATAAAACCTCGTTTTTAACAGAAACCAAAAAACTACTTAAATAACCCAGTCTCAGTCCTTAGTCTAAAAAACTTTATTAACAGATGACACCTCAAACAAATAAAGCCAAAAATAGGTCACCCCACTTCTTTTGCAGCATTTTTATACTACAAATCCTAGTTTACTTATGAGTTTTTCTAAGAGTGTGAGCTAGGCAGCATCATTCTCTGCCCATATTCACAGGCTGCGGTCATCTATCCGCCACGACTGGTTACTGTAACCACGTTTGTTGCTGATGCACTTTTTTCACATCAGCAGCTGCCAAAACAATTCCAATGAAAAATATCAGCATCAGCTGGTCATAATCAGGGTTGTCAGAACCCTAATTGTGACCATGTAATCACACTTTAATTGGGTCGAATATCACAGAATTTTCGATTCAATGAATAGTTAGTAACCCATGTCCTACAGTATGGAAAACTGACTAAGTATAGGAACCAAAAACTTTTTTGCGCAATATTACCTCTATTATACCCATAGATATAATATACGAGAGTGTTTTTTTTCATATTTGTATGTATCCACCATTATAAAATATATGTACATAAAAAAAAACAAGAATTATTTCAAAAACTATGTTTATTTATAAAAAAAAAATGACGATAACAACAATAAATGCTGAGGTACAAAAAATTATGAAGCTTAACTTTATAGTGATAACAGACTTACATTTATTACAATAGTAAGTAGCACATGTATCCCAACAAAATAAGATACTAACGATCTGGGTTCATTTTTAACGAGGGCACATAGCATGACGACCACCATCCACCGATATTGTTGCACCAGTTATATTACTGGCACCTTCACTTGCCAAAAATAGAATGGTATTCGCAACCTCCCTGGTAGTTCCAGTCCTTCCCAAAGCATGCGTCTCCTTACATTTCTCCAAATACGCAGCATAATCTGCTTCACTGATTCCACCTCGCAAATGAATGTTAGTTTCAATTACACCAGGATTAACAGCATTGACTCGAACTCCTTTGCTAGCAAGCTCTAAGGACACACACCTTGTAAACTGATCCATTGCAGCTTTAGATATGCAATACGCAAGAATCCCAGGAAAAGATCTCAGTCCAGCTACACTGGATAAATTAACAATGTTTCCTTTAGTCTTGACAAGATGCGGTGTAGCCAACATGGTCAAATGATATGGTCCACGCACATTTGTACTCATAATGCTATCATATTGTGCAAGAGAAGTCTCCTCTATTGAACCCGTTGTCATGATGCCGGCGTTATTGACCAGCACATCTAGTTGCTTGAAATGGTTGATAGTTTCCTTCATCAACCTTTCAACATCAGCTTCCTTATCAATATCGGCGATAACAGAAAATGGTTTAAGCTTGCTGGGTGAAACAGCTTCGCATTCTTTTACAGTCTTCTCCAGGTTTTCCTTATTCCTTCCTGTTAGGACTAGTTTCGCATCTTGCTTCGCGAATTCAATTGCAGTTTCTTCACCGATTCCTGAACTAGCTCCCGTGACAAGAACTACTTTATTGGTGAACATTCTTATTACCTGATTATAAAACAAAGTAAGATTTAATAACTCGTACGCCAGAGCAGCACAAAAAGTACTACAATTATCTTTTACTACTCTAAGTTTATTTTCAAATGTCTTGCACGTAGTATTACACACACTAAACAGGTTTTCATATCGGGACTGCTTATATTATAGTAAATTATCGCTGTTGACCAACAATCTTGACCTTCGCGATTAAATGCTAACCATTTTATCTCCCTAGTCGTTTATTTTAAAGTCATCGTCATTGATATTCCGCCGTCCCCGGGGAATAAAATGATAACTGCCATTACCATAGTTTTATTGTTATGCCATATTTGAAACCTACGGAGCCTAATACATCTACACAATTTTTTTTGTGATTTTTCTCCTCTAATCCACAAAGTTATAAGATAATACAATAATATTCACTATATTTCCCCAGAACAAATGCGTACTAGAAAAAAAAGATAATATAATGATAGTGAAACAGTTTATTTACAAATATTTGACAATAACTTTTGCAATAATATTCTCGGAAAAACAAATCGGCGAAATAATGACGAACGCTATTATCATTTTGTTCTCGTAAAAATATGGCTAGGCGCGGCGACCAACATGTCCTTAGTAAAATGGTACGATTAATACGGTGCAACGAAATATATTGCCATTCTTTTCTGTCATACGAGTAAGGGGACGATAGAAAGTAATAGCACAATAAGTTGATGCGTTAGGATCTCGGCACGTGGCAATGTTTGTTTACGTAATTTAGTGCATTCTAAATTGTCCTTGCGTGCATACAGCTTTATTTTATTTTGGTGATAATCGTGTTAATACTTTTATTAATTTAGTGTTTCATTAAAGTGGAAACTTGTTAAGACTATTATTGTAAGTGAAGTGTGTATAATAACTAAAATGAATCAAAGGAATTCTCGTTTAAACTTTATTATGAGTATGGTCTCCGAAACAGCTGACGACCCGCATCACCTTCAATAGTGTTTGAAAATCGTCAATTGTCAGACACAAATAACGATGATGACACTACTTGCTGTCGATTAACACCATCGGCTTCAAGACTTAAAACCGAATCAATTAATACAAAAAATAGAATATTAACAACAAGACGCTGCTTAAACTATTCTGTCATACCTAAGGAAGACAATGTGCAATGTGCTTCTTCCAATTTAGCAAGAATTGTCAATCAAGAGGATGACCTGCAGAAAGTGTTTAAAATGCCTACTGGCAGTGAACTTACTGTAAATAAGCAAAATCTGGTTTCTGCAATACACACCTTTGACTTGGACGAAACTTTAAAACCAGATAACTTTTCCGATGGTAAATTAGCTGACTGTACCTTAGTTGGTTACCAAAATGTGACATCCAGTTCAAACGATTTAGATTTATCACATGTGTCTCAGTCAGAAGTAGACAATAACCATTTTGGAATGAACTATACGGAATATAATGAAGATGATCACCAAACAAATAACATGGCTGGTTCTGAGCAAATGCCAGTACCAACTGAAGGTGTTGTTGCAAATACAGATCGAGTAGATCAAATATCATGTTCTATTCATTCAACAACAAATATAAATAACGTGAAAACACTGACCAGAAAACGGATTCGAAATGACAGTGAAAGACAAGACCAGAAAAGTAAAAAGTTGAAGAATTCAGGAAAACCTTACATAGGATGCAGATCTAAGAAACAGTTTGAGAAAAAAGCTTTGAAGGCTGTTTGTAAGTGCACAAAGAAATGTGGAGATAAGTTCACTCAAGAGCAAAGAGAGGCTATAATGCAGCAATACTATGAACTTGCAGACCATGAGCGACAGTGGCAATACATCGTTAAACACACAATAGCTGAAGACGTAAAAAGAGTAACTGTAGTTCGAAAAAACAATCGTACTCAGTCTATTAAATATTATTTTAATTTAGACGAGGAGAAAGTACAAGTATGTAAAACATTTTTCATCAATACTTTAAGTGTATCACATCAAACAGTATATACAGCGTTGGAGAAATTTAAATCAGATGAAAGCTTTATTGATAACAGAGGCCACCATGATAATAGACCACGTAAGATGTCAATTCAAACAGAACAAAATATCATGCAGCATATTAAATTGTTTCCTACAATGGAGTCCCATTACACACGGAAAGATTCGAGCAGACTATATCTCTCAGAACTTCTTAATATTTCTAAAATGTATCGATTGTACCAAACTTGGTTTCAAATGGGAAACTACGACTGCCCAATGGCTTCTAAACGCCAATATGAGACTATCTTCAACACTAAGTTCAATTTTTCATTTTTCAAACCAAAAAAAGACCAATGTGCTACTTGCACCCTTTACCGACAAGCCGATCCCGTTCGACAAGAAACGTTGCTAGAGAAATATGACCAACACCAAAAGAAGAAAGATCGAGTACGTCAAATAAAAAAAAGAAGAAAAAGAATCTGTTGATCCACATACAACTATAGCCATCTTTGATTTAGAAAAAGTATTAAACATTCCACAATCGCAGGTAGGAATATTTCACTATAAGAGGAAATATCCTGTATATAATTTTACTGTCTTTGATAGTACTCGACTTAAAGGTTATTGCTATGTTTGGCACTATGCAATCGCAAAAAGAGGAGCAATAGAAATTGGAAGCTGTTTATGGCAATTTCTTTTAAGTGAAGCGGAAAGAGGAATAAAAAATATTTCTTTTTACTCTGACGGTTGTGGAGGCCAGAATAAAAATAGATTCATATTTGCTTTTTATATTTTTGCCGCTCAGAAACTTAAAATCAATATTACTCACCGATTTTTTGAAACTGGCCATGGTCACAGCGAAGGTGACTCCATGCACTCTAATATTGAACGTGAATTAAAAAATAAAGTTGTATACACTCCAGAACAGATATACGCAATTATAATGAATGCAAAAGTTCATGGTGAGAAGTACAGTGTGAAAGAAATGTCGCAAAATGAGTTCATAGATATAAAAGAATTGATTAAAAACAAGAACTGGGTCAAAGATGAAGAAGGACAGAAAATATCATGGTCCAAAATAATGGAAGTAAGCGTTTTGCATTCACAGTCAACAATTTTACGATTTAAATATGATTTTGATGCCAATTATTCTCAACTAAGTGTCGAACCGCATCCGAAAATCATGCAAAGAAACAAGCGAAACTCCCGGCAAACAACAAACAATACTTTAGTCCCTCTTACTGAGCCTCAATTGAAACTAGCTTACGACAAACCTCTACCACTAAGCAAGGCTTTACACGGCGACCTGATGAGTCTATGTAGGACAGAAGCAATTCCGACGTACTACCATGGCTTTTACGATGCACTCACTTGTATCGATGGTTCTGAAGACCATGTACATGATGATTACGATGATGATCAGGAAGACTGATTTTTATTAATGTTTACTATGTTTATTTTTAATATAGTAATAGTTGATTACTTTAATATTGTTTTATTTTATACCCCAGAATAAAAGTTCATGGTTCTATTACCGAATAATGCATGTCCAATATTAACGAGAATAAAATTGTAATGGATTACGTTTTCCGTATATTTGGCCTACACTATTCGTTGAATATTATTGTAATGCACTATAGCAATACTTACAGTCTTTTAAAAGTAACGAGAATAAAATGATAAGTGTATATTAGTCAATTAAGACAGCAGTCAAATGCTACTAACTTTTAAAATTTTAAATATCTTCAGTTTGGATAACCTAATTAAAACTATGTTGAAACATTATAAAAGGTAAAAAAATTAGCTACCACTGAGCCTTTTTTTGATCTCTCTACGTCTATTGCTTGGCAAGTTATAGTCAAAAATCGGTTTTTTATTTTTCCTGAAAAGTTGTGTTTTTGCAGTTATCATTTTATTCTCCGGGGACGGCGATTCGTTGATAAGAATATTGTGCCGATCACTATAGCCATAGGATTCATTTCGAGATTAATGAATGGAAAACTGCGATTGCAATAATGAATCTGCTAGTTAATGACACCATAAGCGAAAGATACGACTCTCTCTATTCTACTTATTTATTTATTATAACTTCATGCAACATACCTACAGGTACAAAGGCAGACTTAATGCCTGATCCATTATCTACCAGTCAACCCAGGGTGGTGGAGTGATAACTTGGCACGTGCAAAAAAAAATGAAATAATTATATAATTGAAAAGTAAAATTATAGGAATAAGTTAAATTTGCCTAGTTACTTATCAAACTGTTATGAAGAATTTGATTAGTATTATTTGACTTCCTCAAATTATTTACTGTTCTTTTTTAAACTTTGAACCCCTCACTAGAAATTTCTTTCTGTATCGTGGGTGCGTTTAAAAACATTTAAACTTACAAACACAAGACACCCAGATCCGGAACGATTTGATCCGTACGGGAATCGAACCTGCGACACGCAGCGCAACAAGCAAGTAAATGACTCTGTGTAGGCACTACTGTAGGAATACTTACGTATTTAGGTTTGAAGCTATTTATTTCTAAGTAGTTACCTACTCGTTTGTTAATATTTCTTACACAGAGTAAATATATGCTTATGAACCATATTAAAATATACAAAAGTAAAATTATAACAGGCTTTACAAATTTATGAGTAATAGTCAACCAACTTTTAATAATGTTTAAGCTCGAATAACGCATTGGAGTGGGCGGAATCGTTGGCAGTACCGGTCTGTAGTCCATACGGCGCATGCGCGCGGGGCTAAGCGTCAGAACCCTTGGACCAAAAGAGATATTTGATGTTTAGAAAATATTAAAATTCACTACCACTTTTTTGTTACTATTTGATACCTAACTTTAAATATGTAGTACCTCGATATACAGCGAATAAACGCGTAAAGAAAGTGGCAAGACATTCTGACATCAGGATATCTGGACCACTTTTTTTTTCATAGTTCGAGACAACACGACTAATTTATTTCTTTGTAAATATTTACTACCTTATTAGTACCTCAACATATATGTTTTTAATTTTCTTGGCATACCAGAAAAATAATATTGGCTAGCTATGTATATTCTCCTTATTAAATTACTATTTACTAACTTCTTAGTACCTCAACATACAATTTTAGTATAAAAATATATAAATAATATATTTGCATTGTGGATTAGAAATCATACACTCTAATATAGATAATAATTTTAGTAACTAGGATTTTAGGTAATCAATCACAAGATGTTATTGATGAATGATAAATAATTACTATTTCTTGGCGTATTTTAAACAATGAGCAGTCATGTTCTTACAACTTATAGTAACTCTACTAGACATATCGTCGTAATATTGCCATTACGACTCTCTTCGGGAATGCGATTTGTAATGTCCTACACCTTCGGGAGTCGAAGATGGTATAAATTCAATTACAGACAGTAGATGGTACTCTATACCTTTTAAAGATATCTTTTCTTGTAAATCATTAATCAAATTTGTACTTCAGGGTTGGGTTCAAAAGCAACAATATTCTTCAAATTATAATCCACGCTTCATATACCATCGTCGCAGCCAGAATCTCTACAATTTAACATATTATCATCACTTTTAATAATTGAATTTGCAAACTCACTTAATGTGGCTTTGTTGAAATCAAGTGGCAAAAAAACACATTTCCTATGAACCTTGTTTACAGGATAGTTCAAATTTGTACAAGATTCTCTTATATCTGCACTATATATTATATCCAACAATATCTTTTCAAATATGTATACAAAGTTGCATTCATAAGTAACGTACCTTTTGTCACTAATGAATTTGATTTCAAAATACTTTATTATTATTATTATTATATACTTTATTGTACACCACAAAAAACATACAGGACAAACATTAAAAAAAAACAAGTGTATAATGGGCGGTCTTATCGCACTAGGCAATCTCTTACAGACAACCTTTGGATGGACTGAGCAAGAGGAGATGAATTTAGGGATGTCAGTGTACAATATATCATAAATAATATTACTTACATATAATAAAATAAAATACATAAATACAATACTATATAATATACTAATATATATCAAATATATGACAGAGAAAGGAGAAGAATACAAATTATAGTGAGAGGTAATGCTCCTTTACCATTTTCTTAAATGTTGGCAGTGTTTGAGCACGTCTTATTTCAATAGGTAATACATTCCACAACCGAGCAGCTTGAATCGTAAAAGATTTGTCAAAGAAGGAAGTGGAATGCATACGAATACTCAATTCTAGATTCTCCGATGATCTCAAGGACTTAGAATGTGTGTCACAGAGGAACTGAAAGCGTTCTTTAAGATAAAAAGGAGTAAGAGGATTGAAGAGCACATTATAAAGCAAAGAAAGTATGTGGGCATTCCGGCGAAGGCGAATAGGAAGCCATTTGAGCTTAATACGGAATTCAGAAACGTGATCATACTTGCGCAAGCCAAATATGAACCTGATACAGAGATTTTGAAGTCGCTCAAGCTTGTCCAATTGGTCTTGGGTGAGATCAAGATAGCTGGCATCAGCATAGTCCAGAATAGGAAGGAGAAGAGATTGTGCAATAGCAATTTTAGTGGTTACGGGAAGAAAATTACGAAGTCGTCTCAGGGAGCCCGCAGATGCAAACAGTTTACGACTGACTTCCTGCAGTTGTTTGGTCCAAGAAAGTGTGCTGTCGATATAAATCCCCAAATTCTTCACAGTGTGAGTTATAGGAATACTGATGTTGTTAAAAGAAACCTGGGGAAGTGTCGACCAATCAATCTTAGAGACAGTCCGAGAGCTACCAACTATAGTCACTTGAGTCTTCGTCGGATTGATCATCAGGCCAAACTCAGAGCTCCAGTCACCTATTCGAGCCAGGTCATTATTGATCGTCTCAATGGCATCAGGTAACTCTTACTTCTTCAACTTCACTTACTTCTTAACTTTTTCAGTATTTCTGTACGAACTTTGTAAATATTTTGTTTATCGTTGGCTATACCTAATCATTTTAATGTATTTACAGTATTCATTATCTTCATTGGTATGTATGATCCTACTCTGTGCATAGTCATCAGCAACTCCAATGGCAATCGCTTGTGAAACCGCGTCAAAAGCGAAAGTATTTAAAATAATAGTATTTTTATCAGCAAAAGTTGTTAAGGAGCCAATTCTCAATAAAATTATCTTCTTTTTAAATAATTTTATTTTCTTTTCCTTTTTTGCAATAGCCAAGCCCCTCCAATTTTCTAAAATCGAAGGCGTATCTGAAAAAAATGACTCATTGTTTATTCCTTTTGTAAAAGTAGTTTTCGTATCCTTTTTATTATTCACCTTTCTTTTTTCATTCGCATTTTTTTCTTTTTATCACCTTGATTAATGTACTTCTAGCCGTTTTCAGTTGTCCCGAAATAGACTCGAATATCGAATATCTCTCCGATTTCGTGTTTATTTGGCATAAATATCTTTTCAAAATTTTAAAGTAAACTGCGACATTTGACGAAGTTGGTGTAGATATTTCTGATTGGAAAGTTCTTTTCATAACATTAGACTATAACGGAAGTTGTCCCATTAGTCGTGTTAAAGTTGTTAGAAATTGTGGGAAATAATACAAGTTGTCGTGTGTTGCACAAGAATCGCCATCAGTGAGAGTAAGCAATAATTTTTCAGAATCAACAGCATCAAAAAACCATTGAGGATTTTTACAGTAAATTGCTTATCATCAATGTCTTTCGATTCAGTGTCTGAAAATAGAGATTTGTTTGATGACGACTGCGAAATTTGACTGGTTTCCTCTATAACGATTTCAGAATCAGAGGTGTTTTGGAAAGTAGTTAGTCGTCTTAACCTGATTTTTGCTTTTTCACATCTTGTTAACATTCCTTCTTTATCTTGCCCATCATATTTGTTGAGAGTCACTATGATCAGATTAATTACAATCTCCTTCAATTTATCATAATCTTCATATCGCTTGACTTCTTGAAGATATTTGAAAAAAAAAAACTCTCTGATGTATATGTTTGAAGCATGCTAGATTAAAAAGAATTTCAACAAAATGACTGGTGTCGATACGAATGAAGCACTCTTCCTCTTTAGTTTCTAATTTGATGTAACAGGCATTAAGATTCCAGGTTGCCTGGAAGTGATCGCGGAATGCGATAAGGCCGCCCATTGTATGTTTTAGTATTAAGTTTCTATTTTTATTGTTTATTATGGTGTACAATAAAGTGTATATAAATAAATAAATACTCTGTTGTCGATTCAAATTTTGTAACGGCTTTTACAACAGCTCCAATCAAGGCTGCACATTCATCAACGATTACTTCACTCGGAGTTGCATTTTTTTGAGTTTTACACCATGTGTCGAGCCATTTATATATTCCTGCACTGCTTACAGGAACCAAAACAACTAATGTTGACTGCCTTTTTAATTAAATAATTGTCGTGCAGTTGAAATATCCAACTGCACGGCGAACGTAAATGTTTCCATATTTCTTCTTTTAGAAGATTCGCCCACTGGTGACTAGGTAGCAAAGTTTTACAGCGAAAATCAGAATAAGTTTTTGTACGTTTCACGCAACGATCAATGGACTTGATTTTATCCCATTGATAAATATCAATAAAAAAATTATAAGTTTCGCACTCAGATGTTGTGTTCGTTACCCTTTCTTCTGCAAATTCATCAGAACAAGTACCGGACTCATCGTGAAAAAACAATTATTTTTTTACTGATTGGTATAGACCTTTTGTTGACATTTTGAAACACAATCTTTGACTAATCTCTTGAAACATTGGATTACAGGGGAAAGGTAGGTATATAATTTTTACGTGAAAAGTACTTCTTGAACTCACTCAAAACACACTTTTGTTCTTCTAATGGAACTGTGGAAATTCGACCTCTTTTTATAGTTTATTATAGAATATATAATGACTGCTTAAATATAAGCACTGGCAAATTAATATTATAAGAAGTAATTATTGATGGAACTGTGTGACGCGAACGACAACGACGTGACGTTTTATATATATAAATATAGATATATATTTTTTTTAATAATTAAAATTCTTTATTTATCTCTACATCAAAATACAGTGACAATTATATAAGTAACCTTGTAAGGAGAAGGGTGTCTGAGATAGGTAAGGCCCTATGTTACAGATCATAACATTATGCATAAAAGAATAATCTATAGACATATCAGACATATCGTGGTTTATCTAGAAGTGTTAACCGCTAGGCCAGATGGACCCTTATGTTTGACTATGAAATTAAATACCTCATTCTAATCAAATTAATTTAAAGTTCAATGATTATTTCGCATTTTGTAAGTGCGATCGATGTTGGCGACAAAACGAGTGGGTATTGTGTTTGAAATCTACCCACAATGTTATAAAGTTTAGGTAAACGTTTGTTTTATATTATAATAACTACAGATGAGGATGGATTTGCAACACCAACACCACATGTTTTGTGATTTTTATAACTTTAATTTTTTTTTTTTTCGTTGCTGCCAATTCGCGTTCTCATTGGTTCATTAATAAAGAGTACGATATACAGGTGTGCGTTTGAGTGTGATGTGGCTATAGAAGAAGATCGTAAGAGGGACTGATTAGCTATGCTATAGTTTCGTGAAGATAGGACTGCACTTTGGACTGTGATAATACATATTGACGAAATATTTTTTCTGAAAATTGCAGTCTCACGTGCGGCAGCCGCTGTATTCAACGAAACATTATCGGGCACTTTGTTCTGCGCCGACGAACGCGTCGCTGATGTCTCCACAGAGATAAAATACTTAATGACCATAGCTAATGTTGCCATCGGAGCTGGCTCCCAGGCTTTGGAAGACATGAAGAAGTGTACCGCGAATAACACCAACTTGTGGAGCGCTGGGTCTTGCCTTGGAACCGTTGCTGTGCAGACTGAGATGAAATCTGTCGGTTTTCTTGGACAGTCTATTGTGACGGTAAGTACATATTTGGATTAGCAATTATTTTTAGCTCTTCCTATTAAAGAATTTATAAGGAAATAGATACCTGCTTAAATAAGTACCTAGTAGTAGAGTTCTTTAAGAAGAATCTTATCAACCACCATCCCTAGGTATTTATGTCGCTAAGCAGAGAAACTCCAATAGCTTGAAGGCTACGGGTGTAAAGTCAGATTATGCTAGTATTATATTATCTGTGATCAGATATATATGAGACATTTAATCTCCGATGTCTGGGACGGCAAGACACCTTTCATTACTTCCCATGCCTCTGATATAACAGATGTCCATATGCCAGTGATGACCAACTACCACCCGATGGACCTACTTACCTACATTTTTATTTAGCATTCATACTGCCTACTTCTGGACAAAGACCACCTCCAAATCCTTCTATGTATTCTTTTCCTTAGCCACCTCGAGCCAACCTTTGCGGTAAATGAATTTATGTTTATAAATTTTCTTACAGATTGGTCGCATCAACTTGGGGATCGCTTCCCTACCATCAGCGTCTCTGGAAGTTTGTGCCGGCTTGCGCCTGATTTAAACTGGAATCCAGACTGGAAAGATCATCGTTGATGAAGGTAGTTGTTCAGCAACTATTCCAGTTGCTGAACTACTACCTACATCAACGACTGACTTCAACACAATCACTGGTAAACCTAATCATGATGAAACATAAGATGTTTTGTTTTTACGCGACTGGTGAAGCGTCATTACCTTTTTTTTAATACATTCGCCATTCACGTATAATCTATAAATTTAAATATTTCGTCTACTTGCTATTGTTGCCTATTCATCATTTATTAACAGGAATCTTTAGAAACACTAGGTATATTTGTAATGTATTAAGCTCATAGGCTGGATGGCTGTTAGAGATCATCGATGGATTTCTCGCTAGATGGCGTAAGCTGTCTTCCATTGTATCAAATTTGCAATGAAATAAGGAGCTCTCATTGGCTAACGCTGAACGCGCGAATGATTAGTTGTGATTCTCGGCGGTCCTGAGCGTGGTGTGGACATCGTTCTTCCTCAATGTGTGATAAATAAAAAACATTTTTTTTTTTTTAAACCGAATCTCCAAGTGTCAAAATAAACATTAAACCTTAAACTAGAATCTATAGACATTCAATCGTGATGCTGACATGGTGTTAGTGCCCTAAATTCGCTGAGATTACTTGCGATAAATTCCGCCGGCCGGCGATCTTCTGGATGCTCAGGCAGACCACTCCTGTTGCTGTCCCCCGTCTTCGGATTTCTCGAAGTGATATTCGAAGCGGTCTGAAGGTGAGTGGGAAAGTGTTTTTTTTATAATTGTCAAGCGCGAGCCTATTGACAACAAAAAAAAGGCTTACATAATCATTGCAAATTGACTTTGGTGTTCTTTTGATTCTTGTCGTAAAAACCGCGGTCAGACACATTTTATAAGTCAGTATGGGCTATATATTACACATAATTAACATTTAAAATTATTCTGCATATGGTGGGCTATTTACACGCCAGAGTTTTTACACGCGTCATCAGCGACTGCGGGAGGGTAATGTTTTTAAGGACTAATGTGAAAAACGAAATAGAGGCACTTTTATTAAATTCTGCGTATTTTAATTTCGATCAATAGGGATCGAAAGTATTGACTTAAATGGACTATTTCTTAAACCTCTTTTTTAACAGAAACCAAAGAACTACTTAAAAAGTCTAAATAACTTTCTCATACAGAGGAACCACCTCAAACAAATGCCAAGCCAAAAACAGGTCACTCCACTACTTTTGCAGCATTTTTATAATACAAATCCTACTTAGTTTTTCTAAGAGTATGGGCGAGGCAGCATCATTCTCTGCCCATACTAACATGTTGCGGTCATCTATCCGTCACGACTGGTTATTGTGACCAGGGTTGTTGCTGATGCACATTTTTTTCACATCAGCTGAATCTGATGCTGATATTTTGTCATTGCCATCAGCGGATGTTGATTTTAATTAATTTAGAAAGAAAAAAAATCTGTATTTTTTTGTTTTCTTTAGAAAGCACAATCCATAGTACAGAAAAAAAAGCACAAGAATTTTTTCAATTACTATGTATATTTATAAAAACAAAATGACGATAACAACAATAAATGCTGAGGTACAAAAAATTGTGAAGCTTAACTTTTTAGTGATAACAGACTTATACTTTTTGTAGCACATGTATCCCAACAAAATAAGATACTAACTATCTGGGTTAATTTTTAACGAGGGCACATAGCATGACGACCACCATCCACCGATATTGTTGCACCAGTTATATTACTGGCACCTTCACTTGCCAAAAATAGAATGGTATTCGCAACCTCCCTGGTAGTTCCAGTCCTTCCCAAAGCATGCGTCTCCTTACATTTCTCCAAAAACGCAGCATAATCTGCTTCACTGAATCCACTCCTCAAATGAATGTTAGTTTCAATCACGCCCGGATTAACAGCATTGACTCGAACTCCTTTGCTAGCAAGCTCTAAGGACACACACCTTGTAAACTGATCCATGGCAGCTTTAGATATGCAATACGCAAGCATGCCAGGAAAAGATCTCAGTCCAGCTAAACTGGATACATTAACAATGTTTCCTTTAGTCTTGACAAGATGCGGTGTAGCCAACATGGTCAAATGATATGGTCCACGCACATTTGTATTCATAATGCTGTCGTATTGTGCAAGAGAAGTCTCCTCTATTGAACCTGATGTCAAAATGCCGGCGTTGTTGACCAGCACATCCAGTTGATTGAAATGGTTGATAGTTTCCTCCACCAACCTTTCAACATCAGCTTCCTTGTCAATATCGGCGATAACAGAAAATGGTTTAAGCTTGCTGGGTGACACAGCTTCGCATTCTTTTACAGCCTTCTCCAGGTTTTCCTTGTTCCTTCCTGTTAGGACTAGTTTAGCATCTTGCTTCGCGAACTCAATTGCAGTTTCTTCACCGATTCCTGAACTAGCTCCCGTGACAAGAACTACTTTATTGGTGAACATTCTTGTTACCTGATTAAAAAACAAAGTAAGATTTAATTACTCGTACGCCAGAGCAGCACAAAAAGTACAAAAATTATCTTTTACTACACTAAGTTTATTTTCAAATGTCTTGCACGTAGTATTACAATACACTAAACAGGTTTTCATATCGGGACTGCTTATATTATAATAAATTATCAATAAAATCATAGGTATAAGAAAAATTTACCTACTTATCAAACTGTTATGAAGAATGTGATTAGTAGTATTTGACTTCCTCAAATTATTTACTATGATTGATGTTTTTTTTTTAAACATTGCTCACTAGGAATTTCTTTCTGATCGTGGGTGCGTTTACAAACATTTAACTTCACATACGCAAGACACCCAGATCCGGAACAACTATCTGTAGGCCATACAAATATTTGTTCCATACGGGAATCGAACCCGCGACACGCAGCGCAACAGCCGATCGCTCAATCATTACGCCAATCGTGTCGTCAAGTAAATGACTCTGTGTCTACTGTAGGAACACTTACGTATTTATGTTTGAAGCTATTCATATCTAAGTAGTTACCTAACCGTATGATAATATTTCTCAGAACCAAGTTAGAATGGAACTACAACTAACTTTCAAAATCTACAACATTTAAAAAAACAAAGCTAATTACAAAAATAAAAGAACTTTATGATTCTTCAATGCCATTTATTTAAACAAATAACATAGGTATTGATAATATCTGAAGCATTAATAATCTTCTATCAATTTCAGAAAAAAAAGTCCTAACGCGGACACATAGCATGACGGCCTCCGTCGACCGGCATAGTCACGCCAGTGATGTTACTGGCCGCATCACTTGCTAAAAATAGAATCACAGACGAAACTTCTTTTGCATCACCAGCTCTACCCAACGCATGACTCTGTGCGCACTTCTTAATAAACACTTCATATTCTTGTTCATTCATGCTTGACTTCATATGAATTCCCGTAGTTATCACACCAGGGTTAACAGCATTAACACGAACATTCTTCGGCGCCAGCTCGAGAGAAACACACCTCGTGAATTGATCCAAGGCAGATTTAGACATGCAATAAGCAAGCACATTCGGAAAAGATCTCAGACCGGTAACGCTGGACACGTTAACGATATTCCCCTGTGTTTTGATAAGATGAGGAGTGGCCAACATCGTCAGGTGATACGGTCCGCGGACGTTTGTGTTCATGACACGATCGTACTGCGCCAAATTCGTGTTTTCTATAGTCCCGGACTCAAGAATACCAGCATTGTTCACCAGAACATCAAGTTGTTTAAATTCATCTATTGTCTTCTTAATAATCTTTTCTACGTCTGTTTCAACGTTCATGTCGGCGATTACGATCAACGGCTTCAAATTATTGGGTGAATATTCTTGGCATTGCTTTGCAACTTTTTCTAGATTCTCTTTATTTCTCCCGGTAAGAACCAGCTTGGCATCGAGCTTAGAGAAGTCTAGGGCAGTTTCGGCACCAATTCCCGAACTGGCACCAGTAATGAGTACCACTTTATTTGCAAACATGGTTGGTACCTGTTTGACAAAATATTTCTTTAATTAAGTCTTCGGGTCAAAGTTTTTACTTAAAATAAGTACATATAATTATGAAGGTACCTACCTAATCACCCGTGTTTTACATCAAGTAGATTTCGTTTTCCTTTTTAGATAAAATACAGGCGACCGTTACTTTTGATCTCTGCATTTAAATTGACTCAGCTGCAACTGCAAGTCAGTAAAATAATCCTAGTTGCAGCTGTAAAGACCATATAGGACCTACACACACGGTAAGATGGAGGTAGGAACTAGATTCGACAGGCAAAAAAAAAGAAGTTACCTAGATACCTACCAGTTATTGTACCTGTCACCCTGGGGGGCGCTCTACTTTCCAGAATGACGAAGTTCAAGTACCTGGGGCATTGGGACACCGATAGTGGTTAAATTTTCCATTATGGGCCGCTGATTTAGGGCGCGGGGAGGCGAAGGGGAGGAGGGTCTACCCCCTTTACCTCCCCCCCCCCACTCGGAGCCTCATGGTTATGGAGATATCCATGGTTAAAGTTTTTAGGTTAGAATAAAAAGTTCCATCGATTTTTAGGGCGAGAAGGGGGTAGGGAAATGGGGGTAGGGGGGCTACCTCACTGTACCATCCCTACCCCGCGGAACCCCATGGTTATGGAGATATCCATGGTTAAAGTTTTTACAGTTACTATTTAACAACAATGTCGACGGATTTACCTGGACCTATTTGTCTAAAGTAACCTAAGCTCCCCAGTAATTCACAATTTTGTACCTCACGAATTAGGTATATTTAAGTAAAAAATATTACAAAAAATTGAACAAAATTTCCGAGTCTGGGAAATTTGTAAATAGCTTTCTATTTATAAATAAAAATAATTTGTAAATAGCTTTCTATTTATAAATAAAAATAATTAGTAAATAGCTTTCTACCTGCAAAAAAAAATGAACCTCAAAATCAGCGGCTCATAATGGAAAGTTTATCCAGCATCTGTGATGCGGCGAGTACGCGATAACTCCAACAGCCTTGTAGCTGTTGTGGCCGACAGACTAGACAGCCCATTGATGTAGCACTGGATGATGACTCATAGACCGTCACTTTCAAATATTTTAAATACGTTTTATAATTTCGTGTACCTACTTTCGCAATTCGTGTCTGAAACGTGTAATTTTACTAAGGACTCTGGTCTGAAAATAAAAATGATTATTATATTATTATTGTCTTGTCTAGAACGAAGCCGACAGTCTATATTATTGATCCTGTATATAGAAATAATATCTATGATCCTGTACCTACCTACCTACTACTATTACTACCCTACTACCTATCACCAAATATACACCACGGTGACAAACTTCAAAAGATCAAATATGTATTTAATGATTGACCACGCAGCCGGTACCTAACCAAACAGCATATAAACCATAAACATTACCAACCTACTGTCTACCTTTTTAGAAAGGTAGATATAACATTATTATTAGTTGTAAACTTATTGCAACCAGAAAAGAACATCAAGAACGACATAGAAAATAATGTTTAAAAGAACGCATTAAATACTTACGAAAATAACTGACAGACCGGTAATACCGCTACGAATATACACTCTAAATCAATTGAAGTCAACTTTTCGTATGAAGAAAAATCAATACTAATTTTGACATTGACAACCTTGACAACCAAACTTCAACGTCACCATCGCACTTTTTACCACAGAGTCTGGCAGGTCAAGAATTTAAGGAACCGTTCCCACTTGTTAGGTGCGTATTTTATTTTGTATTCAGAATTACCATAGACAGATGCAGACTTGGCACGAGCTTAAAAGTGAATCAACTAAACTGTGATTCATAATTTTGTAGACTAAACTGACAGCTGCCAATGACATTATTTTTTTTAATGCTGCAAGCGCGTGGCATAGTGTTGTACACTATGCTCCGCTATGGTAAGGCACAGTCAAGTGATTTATCAAATCGATGTGAAATAACTCCTCAATTGAATTTTACTAATTGGTGTATATAAATATTTTATGAATATAAACGTAATATATCAGTATTCAGTTCATAAACTTTTATTGTATTAAATATGAAATCAATAGTAAAATTAACTTTCGATCACTCAAGATGGTCAGGATATGACAACCCCCCAAATGTCAGTTAAGTCTATAAAATTAAAAATCACAGTATAAAGTATAGTGTAATATGAAATTGTGAAGTTTTTTTTTTAATTAAAAGCTCTCTCGTTCATTTAGTAGAAATACTGCTCAATTTATAGACAGTGTCACTATTCTTATTGACGCGGCCTGAAGCGCCAATACATTTTTTGAAACTACATTGCTTTTCAACGTGTCGCGGCTCATCGGAATTCACTAGGCGTCAAGAATCTACGCGTACCTTTTATTGAGATACCTCCGCGATAATAATATTGCATTATATTCATTTACCGTAACCGTGCACAGTTCACATTAGCTCCATGTAAAATTTCATTTTCTTTCAAGTATACACGTTATAATCACAGTAAATAAATATATTATAATCAAGTTCTCGGGTTTTATTTACATCAAGAATAGGACCCTCTTATGTTTACAAGCAGACACTTATTATATATATATATATTATCTGTTGTTGATAATTTGCTTGTTTTGTACAAAACACTGTTAAGTCGGAACCACCGTGTCGTGGCGTGGCGTGGCGCGGGATCCACCAATCAAACGACTCTGTTCCAGCCTACATCATAACGCAACGAGTTTTGTAGCCAATCAACTGCGTCGGATGGCACCACGACACGCCACGCCATGTAAGTGTGGTTCCGACACACATTACATAATGAAAGTAAGTCAAAATTTGTGCATACTACTACCTACATAGAATTTTGCTGGTATTTAATACCTACCTGTATAAAAAAATACTTCAAATAGTTTTGGTTTATTTGACAACTATCGATGTCAATATCGATAACACAAATAATCGACAAATACACAAGCTATTCATAGAGTGTAGCCAGTTTAGGTGACTTTTAGCCATTTAGGCAACACGGAAGGGTGTCGAGGCGACCATTTTTTACAATAGGCGACTGGTCGCCATTAGGGCTGCTCAGAAATAAAAATCGACGACTTTAGGCGATTCAATTTTTTGATTTCAAAACTTACTGAGGAACAATGAGCATGAACGGTATTAAAAATGCATTCAACGGCAAATAATTATTAAATCCCCGATTCAATAGTAAAACAGGGGTGTTACAAATAAGTTTATCGTGAGTGTCAGTGTGTCTGTATGTCTGTATGTCTGTCTGTCATCATAGCTCCTAACGGATGTACAGACTTTGATTGAAAGGTGACTTTGTCGAGAGAATTCTTAGCTATGTTTGATGAAAATCGGTTCAGCGGTTCAAAAGTTATGCGCATTTCTCTCTTTGAGTCGGGGGTTATTCGCAAGGTATCATTATGGTATGATATTTACATGATTCTATATATCTTCGATCAAAGCGTGTCTACTACTAGGTATACTAATAATTAGTTTAGAAAGCATGAAATAAACGTTTTAAAAAACCCGACAAAAACCTCTAAATAGTCAAAAAAGTTACTTCGTACTAGCGTCGGGGGACCGCTAAGTGAATAAAATAATAAATACCGCTGTTGCGGTATAGTATATACTGTCCTGGACAATGATTTATAAGTACCAAGAAAAAGAAATAACGATAAATGTACAAAGGCGACAACCAGAAATACGTGATTTTGTTTTTTTTTATTTTGTATTTTTCAATCTCAACGGTCGAAAAGATCTGCTTTATTTATTTAGAAAGTAGAAAAAAAGATGTTTGAATCTTATGGGGTATATCAATTTTGGGTCTCTTAAATATTTACCTACTCTATAAAGGAAAAATCTCCTCATAATATTCGGTGATTTTAGGCTGCTTTGCATTGTAATTAGTGATTGTTGGTTACCTGAGACGATAATTTAGACGACTTTGGGTTCGACAAATCTGGCAACACAATCCTTATGTCAAACTGCTTTGCGTCTTGTTGCGAAACGCGGAGCGCGTAGGTAGACCGCGTAGTACCTTCTTTAAGTAGTCTGTGACACGGAGTGAAGTGATTTATTGTGAAATGAAACGAGACTTTTATTGTGATTTTATTCACTTATGTTAAACTATTGTAGAGTGATCTTTTGATAGATTTCTTAGTTGTAACTTATTTCGAATTGTATGTTACATGTGAAGGGGATACGTTAATCATTAAACATGTCTGCAGCGTCCGCCGCGAATGCAGATTCGTTCGACGAATTCTACACTGAGGTCAGTCCTATATTTTGTAAATATTCTGCAATATTTTCACGTTTTCTACTAAAGCAAATACTTCATATGCTATTACTACACCTTATGACTACGTTTCTTCAAGCTTGATTTAACTTTCTTACCAAATAAATACCACAATACTGACAATGTAAATATTTTACGTTTCGTGTATAAATAGGAAGTTTTGCCATGTGTTATTAATTGTTTAATATATGTTGATTGCTGCAACACGTTAACAAGCTTCATATTGCAGGTGAAAGAAATTGAAAAACGCGACTCTGTGTTGACGCCAAAACAGCAATTGGAACGATTACTACGTCCAGGCTCTACATATTTCAATCTTAACCCATTTGAGGTCCTGCAAGTTGAGCCAGATGCATCCCTTGATGAGATCAAGAAGAAATACCGCAGACTTTCCATACTGGTCCATCCAGACAAAAATATGGTAAGATAAAAAAGTTTAATAATTGTTTTCAGTGACTAACCTATTAGCTATCCCTTTTAACTTTGAATAAGTACCATGTTTACATAGTAGACTTTTGATAACTTACCTGATTTCAATTAGCATCTAATAAAAAAGTTATACCTAACTCTGACAATAAATTACTAAATTAACCACAATGTTCTAGTGACCTACTTTTCAAAAATATCTCACTCCCAATTTTATATCCCTTTTAAATTACTCAGTTCTCAAGTAACCAGATTTCGTATTCGTTTAGACGGTTATGTCCGTCAACATTTCGTTTTTATCCACAGATTGGATCATACCGAGGGACATCCTGACACAGCAAGTAATAGGTAAGGAACCAAAGAGGAACTTAGGAGTGAACGAGAGACTAACGCAATGATAGCATAATATTAAAAAATATCAAATAGTTCCTGACAATAAAGTTATTAGCCAGACAAAGACATGCTTTCATAGTATTCTAAATAAGTAAAATTTTTTATTGTTTGAATTACAGGAAGACTCTGAACGAGCTCAACAAGCTTTTGAAATTGTAAATAGAGCGTGGAAGACACTTGAGAACGATGACACAAGGAAAAAATGCTTAGACATTTGTGAAGAGGCGAAAGAACGGACCGATCATATGGTAAATTGATTTTGCTGTTGTCAACAAAATCCATGCTTTTTAACAATTGCTATATTATCAATGAAATCCCACGCTATTAATTGAATGTTGATTATTTCAGATTGAACAGAAAAAGAAAAAGCAGAAAAAAGATAATAAGGGGTCTGACGGCATTCCTGAGGATGATCCTGTGAAATACAAACACGCCATCTATGTTATGACCATGAAGGTATGTTGATTTTGTTAATTTGGTTTCATTAGTGTGAACATCAAAAACACCTTGCAAGTTTTTTTTTCCCTGCTGTAAATTTTAGTCAAGATGACTTGAGCTATACTTGCCAAATAACAATATATGGGTGTTGCAAAGTGCAAAAGGCATATGAAAGATTTGTGGTCTATCAAAAGGTAGGAAGTATATTCTATCCACTTTCACTAAATATAGGTATTGGAAATCATTTTGTAAAACAATTAGGTACCTAAACCTATTTTGATTAGGTAATTAATTACCTAATGTGTTGCACTTAACTTATGTTGTGAAATACTAATGAGTATTTTAGTAGGTAATGGCTATCTTAGTAATGACTAATAATTTATTTAACAAGTTTAAGTAACAACAAATTTATTTAAGTAAACATTCTCTATAATAAAAAATACCATTATTTAGCATTGTAAAAAAACCTTTCAAAAACACAACCACTTTTACAAGCTTTTATTTAACTTGCAATGTATGTATGTATGTAAGTGTGTTCGGGTCAAATCTTGCAACTGAATTTTAAATCAGTTATCCTCCACTGATTAAGATGAAATTTTGCATACAACTTTAGTTTGGATGACAATGCATGGTTAGCAAAGTGACGTCATGCTAAATCCAATATGGCAGATGGCCCAAGATAGTGGACTTGTTATTTTTGTGCACTGCCATGATATGGGTATCAAATGAAAGGGTTTGCTGAGAATAATTCGATAAAAGCTTGTTTAAAAAAATATTTTTTAATGAATAATTTTATTTTTGATACTGAATCAAATGGTTGTGCATAGACTATGCAAAGTCATGACAGAAATCTATGAAGGCAGTTCGAGGTGGGCTTTGCTAATGATAGGAAAAGTGAGACTGGAAAAAACAAAATTATCTGAATTAGGATATACCAGCACGGTTGGAGCAGTTTTTGATTCGGGTTCGTACGCGTATATCCAGGATTCGTCACCTGATACGATGTTGTATACAGCATTTGAGGATCCTGCGTGGAATCTTTCGAGAGTTCTGACGCACCAAGTAACGCGAGCCGCTTTTGGCTCTTCACAGAGCGAATGCGGTATCCATCGGGCAAACAACTTTTTTACACCTAATTGTTCATGCAAGATTATTTGTATTTGACTCATGCCAATGTCTAAAGTTGCCTGAATTTCGCGGTATGTCACATGTCGATCTTCCTCAATCAGCTTACGCACAGCATCAACGTTTTCTTGGGTGACTGCAGTTTTTGGACGACCTTGACGGGGATCATCACTGAGCTTGACACGTCCACGTTGAAATTCAGCAAACCAGCGATAAATTGTGGTTTTGGATGGGGCTTCATCACCAAATGCAGAAATCATCCGCTCAACACACTGTTTTTGTGTTTAACCACTTCGAAAGTCATAATAAATCATCGCTCTTGAAATTTCTCGAGTCAATTCCATTATCTCAACAACTAAACAAGTTTGACAAAACCTTGTGACAAGACCGAGAATCTATATAAATAAATGGTACTTATTCGATTTTTAAAACCAAGGAGTTTTCAATTAAAAAGATTTTAATATGACAGGAACAGTGGAAATATTCCATTCCCGATTCTTTTAGTGCAGCCCTCGTAGAAAGAATAACAAGGTCTAGGCTTATAAATTGTGAAATAAGCAATATTTGAAAATTTCAGTAATTAGTACTACTCTATAGAGATTGACCAGCTATTCTGGCATCAGAATCTTAAATGTTTTAATTCTTTTAACTTATGAAATAAGCAATTATTTCATAATGGTAAGCAAATATAAGCAATTGATAAGTAATTTTTGGACCCAATTTCAACGCTAAATGCGTTGTTTGGGAGCCACACTTAAATATTTATTTTATTCTGTTTTGAGTATTTGTTGTTAGAGCGGCAACAGAAATACATCATCTGTGAAAGTTTAAACTGTCTATCTATCACAGTTCATAAGATACAGCCTCGTGACAGATAGACAGATGGACCGTGGAGTCTTAGTAATCGGATCCTGTTTTTACCGTTTGGGTACGGAACCCTAAAAACATTTCTAAACAAAATAAACAGTCAAAGTGGAAATCAATAAAAAATACTTATCCCTATATATTTATGTAACCATATCTGGGTTATAATAATTAAACCATGATTATAAATTATTTCAGTTGTTTGCTGACATGGAGCGGAAACGTCAGCACCTTGAAGTCCGCGATATGGAGGAGAGGAAACGAAAACGAGAGGCTGAAATCGAGCAAGAGGAACAGAAGTCCTTTGAAAAAGAATGGGCGAAGAACTTTGAGGTACAGTATTTATGGTGGAATTTTTACATTACAACTGCATGAAGATCGAAGATGTTGACCATAGAGCACCCAAATGATTCGGTGGCTACTGCTAGAGCTGGCATTGTGAAAACATTCATGATAGTCACAACTAGTTGTCAGAGCAATTGTGCAGCCACGAATGTTATTAGCAATGGCGTCTCTAGCCATGAATGACCGTGTTCGATGCTGGAATGGCGTTGCTTGCTCTGTGATATTGACTAAAGTAGTTTTTTTAAGTGGTTTCTTAACAGAGACTGAAACATTCAATGAAAGCGGTAATCGACGTCAGATTCCAACTAGGTCAGATTCCATGTACGTCATTTTCTAGTTACGACATTTTCTCACTAGGTCAGATTTTGAGTAAGGAAAGGTTTCTGGTACACTACTCACATTATATTTATCGCACCACGTCTGCCAGAGTTCTTTGGTGCCACAGACTCTATATTCTCGAAATTTATGACTTCCCTTTATCAAATTAGAAGCAGTTTTCAGAACTCACTATTTAGAGGAAAAGCCATGTAGGAAGGTAAGTTTTTTTATTAAATTCTATTTTTGTTTGATAGAGTAGGTATGTGCCTGAATTGGTCCCATTTAAATTTGATGATGATCTGTTGAAGAAATTCGGAGATATACAATTTCGGACACTTTAATAAATGACGGCATATCTCTCGGGATTGCTGCAATCGCATATCTGTTTATTATTTACACCATTTCATAACACGCCAGCAGCCGTATTGCTTAAGTGCGCAAAGAGTTAAAACTTTATCCAAACTTGAATGACGCGATGTGGATTTCCGTTTTGTGTACAGCTGCAGTACGTTCTAAAGGGGTACGCAGATGTGACAAGGTCACCCTGGTATAGTTCTCGCCAAACTTTTGGGCCGCCCTGAAGTTGGCTTTCCGGATGCGCGAGGCACGAAACGGTGCTGTTTTTGTATGAGATTTACTACTGCGCAGCCATTGTAGCCAACTTCAGGGCGGCCAAGAAGTTTGGCGAGAACTATACACTCTCTTTTCATCGGTTATGTACAAATTTCATATTATTCGGTTCTGTCTGTCGTGGTGGCCCAGTTGCTAAGACCTCGCCTGTCATGCTTGAGGTCGTGGGTTCAAATCCAGGTAAGTACCAATGTGACTTTTTCAAATTCATATGTACTTTCTAACTTTATCTTGGACATCACAGGCAACGGTGAAGGAAAACATCGTGAGGAAACCTGGACTTATATAGTTAATGTAAGTCTGAAAAAGCCAAGTCAGAGTCCTGTGCGGTTTCCCAGAGGTCGCTTAATTAACTCTGACACCAGAGGTGGCCACACCTCACACGAAAAGAAGGAGATATTATTCGGGTAATCTATTCTGGCATCACTTTGTGCATCCTCCTCCTTTTTGTAAAGTCGGTTAAAAAAATAAAAAGCTCCTACATGGCTTTTTCTCTAGATAGTGAGTTCTGAAAACTGCTTCTAATTAGATAAAGGGAAGTCACAAATTTCTAGAATATATAGTCCGTGCCACCAAAGAAGTCTCGCAGACGTGGTGCGATGAATATAATGTGAGTAAGTGTACCGAAAACCATTACAAACTCAAAATCTGACCTAGTTGGAAAATGACCCAGCTGGAAAATGACGTATATGGAATCTGACCTAGTTGGAATCTGACGTCTATTACCGCTTTCCATTGACCAGGCTTTAACCCAAATATTGAGTTTAAATCTATCACTTGCCAATCCATTTAAATGGGCAATCAATTGGGCTTAAACCAGATTATTGGGTTTTACCCAATCTCTTGCCCATCTCCTGTTCTTCTGCAATGTGTAGTTAAAATGAGAAGTTTATTTTAAGTTACTGCGCTTTATGGTTGGCCACTTAGATCAAAGTCTATAAACGTTACTTAAATCACAAGTGTATAATAGAGCAAACTTCAACTTAATTTTATTCTGTCCTAAATATTGTATTTTATATCTGATTAAGTAAGTACATACTTGGTTTAATGATATTACTTAAGAAATTTACTGAAATACTTCTTTGGTAACATATTTGTAATCCTGCACTTTTTATCAAAAGGGTATGTTTACCAATGAGTAATGACAAAAAAAATCACATCTTTTCAGGAATCTCGACAAAACCGAGTCGACAGTTGGAAGACGTTTCAATCCGGCGGCGGCAAGGAGAAAAAAAAGAAGAAAATCCAGGGATTCAAGCCACCTAAACCTAAACCTGAAAGCAGATAACTCTCAATTATTATACACATTATTATAGTCCCATTTAGCGCTTTATTTCGAATCTATGACTATGATAGTTGATTAGACTAAAGAACATTTTACATTATCAACTTTCACCAAGCATTTCGGACGATTCTATTAATCGGCCTGCTCTAGAAGTCTTAAGACTTGTCAGTACATCAGTTTAGTTAAAATTCGATTAATATTGGGAACACGGCTGTGACAAATATTAAACAATGAAATAGTATACTAGTTTTATCGAATATTTTTGTCAATAAATACCAATGGGTACCTTGTTTGCTATCAGTGCTAATTACAATAAGAAACGTAGACGAGCTAGCGATTTGACAAATACTTGTACTAAATTACGATAATTGATGAATTTGACGGTCTTCTAGATTTCTTTTTAAATTCTAGATTATTCCACATTATCAGTAAAAAGTTAATATAAAATTAAACGCGCGTGATTTTAGAGTATCTTAAGTAGGAATAGGCATATTCAGTGTTTAAAATCTTCAATAAGGTTTGCTGCTGAAATACGTCCAATATAGAGAATTGTATCCCTAATTATTGATGCAAAATTCAATAGAAATGTTTTAAACATTGAATAGTGCGAGATGGGTCCGGCAACATTTCAATATTGTCTTATTGAATACCTAGATTTAATTGTCGCGCTACAATTGTAGTGTCGCAGTTGCGTGGATGTCACACTGCGATGTCACCGCAACAACCAAACGAAACGCAACAAATTCGAATGCAACTTTGAAGCTGTTGATCACAGAATATACGAGTACATGTCTGTGACTGCGTCGAGCGCATTGCAATATTGTTAGCAGTAATTATTCTCCTCTATAGAAATAAAGAGAGAAAGTTAAATTTGACTGTTATTTCACCTGCCTAAACCAGATTTGTTGTATTTCCAAATATTTATAAAAAACTTTATTGATAAAACCTACACTAACGCTGGTTGTAGACCAAGAGCTCAGCTTATTCAAACTTAGCGCGTATAAATAAGATAGTTTTTCATCATACTAATTTGTAGACCGAAAACTATACCATCTCGCCTCTCGTGATGAGACCAATACTTTTTTATCTTGGACATCACTGGCAAAGGTGAAGGAAAACATCGTCCGGAAACCTGGGCTTATAGCTAATATAAGTTTGAAATCTCCAACCCGTCCTGAGCAAGCGTTGTAATAAAGAGTGACGCCAAACGAACGTAATTTTGTGATGAGTCGCGGAATTTACGTTCAACTGAAATTCGGTTAGGCTGCCAGACGGACGGACATAATTTCATTCGCTATTCTGCGTTTGTACGGAGCGCTGACGCTTGCTTCGCCCGCCTTCCTCACCTTTGATTGCATTTCGATTGAAATAATGTGCGTGAGTCAGCAGACAACTCATTTTGCGTCGCCGTGTGGCACAAACAAGACTAGTATGAAACCGAATGCAGCGTAAATTCCGTTCAAAATTATCGTTTGGCCTCACCCTAATGTTAATGCCTTCTTCATGAGCCAGTAACGGTTATTTATATAATAAGTATGAAAAAATATAGCTCAGCTATGCAAACTAAGCTAAACTAACTTAGCTCTTGGTCTGCAACAAAGGTAAACGTAAAGGTGTTCTCTCAACTGGAGCGTTCGCCTATAATGTAACATTTTAGATTCGATTTTAGCATAACATTACAATAATGCCTCATTGACTGACGAGCATTCGCCTGATTCGATATTGAGTATTTAGTTGATAACACAATGTCAGACGAAGGGTTCGTTGATGTATCAAAATATGTATGTATCATCAAGTTGCGCACTGTAATGCTCGGTTCTCCCCCTCACTTATGTAATGTTCGACTCTAACGTTACAGTACAGACTACAGGCGAATGCTCCAAGTGAGGGAGCACCACAGATATAAATCAAACTAGATGACACGATTGTATGTACTTCGCATTCCAAAAACGGAGTAAAGTTACGATTAATGATCGTAATCTGAGCTTTTCATTTAGCATTATCGGCACCGGAAATCCACCGAAATCTAGAAAAATGCCTTTTTATGCCATACTAGCTGTTCCCCGCGGCTTCGCTCCCGTGGACCACCTCAGTACCCGTTTTCGGGATTAAATAAATAATAGCTTACAAAACTAAAAAACACGCTATAATAGAAAACAACTACAAAGTAGATAATAATTTTCAATAGAACAGTGTGATAACCAAAAAAAATTTTTTAAAAAAGCGTGGGGTGCTTTATAAGATATTTTCAAAATGATTCTACTTTTTCCAATATCTGTCAATAAAATATTATAACAATTGCCATCAAGCACCCAGCGCTTTTTTACAATATTTTTTTTTTTGTTTATCACACTATTCTTCGTTATCGTTCTGTATTATATATCTCTCTCTCTCTATCTATTGTGTATCGTTTGTTACATATGTAAAAACCTAATAACGAGTGTGACCTCCTCCTGCAAAATCACAGCTTGAAACCTTCTGGCCATGCTTTCCACGATGTTTTTATTTATAACGTTTTGAGGAATACATTTCCACTCTTCTTCAATGACTCCTTTTAGCTCCCTGATGTTTTGTGGAGCAGGTTGCACTGATCTTACCCGTCTCTTTAAAACATCCCAGACATGCTCAATTAGATTGAGGTCAGGCCTTCGAGCTGGCCAATCTAAACGATCGATCCCAACTTCTTGCATGTACGCTTCCACGTCGCCAGAACGGTGCGGGCGAGCATTGTCGTCCAAAAAAATGGAATCTTCCCCAAGTGTAATCAATGCGGGTTGTGCATATGAAATTAGGACTTCCATTATGTACCGGTGTGCATTTAATGTTCCATTTTCTAAGAAAACTAACTCCGTACGCTCCGTCGAATTAATTGCTGCCCAAAACATAACGGAGCCTCCGCCATAAGTAGTGATTTCTTTGAAACACACAGTATTGCCGTGGCCTTCGCAGCACTCGCCGGCGTCGGTACTCTTCACACAAAGAGATTCTAGCTTCATCAGAAAACAATACTTTATTCCAGTTCTCCAGAGTCCGTGAAGCACAGTTTCGAGCAAACTAAGTAATCACTATTATTATTATTCTTTATTGTACACTAAACAAACATTTACAAATACAGTAGGACAGCTTATGTACAAAGGCGAGCTTAACCCGTATGTGGGTTCTCTTACAGCAAACCTCAGTGTCATAGAGATTTTTTTGTTATATGAGGATAGCATACTCAAGTGCACAATAAAACTTAACATTTAAATTCTTACTAACTACATAAACTAAACAAATACGCGTACAGCACACAATGCATAAATATAATACATACTGGATAAACATTAAGCCTATCCTTCTAAATATCCTATCCAATTTGTTACCCTTCCTAATTTAAAATTGGTGCTATCCCGCTGGCGCCACGCTAGCGCCTCACTGCAGTGAGAGTGCGAACTATGATTTGAAAAAAAATGGCGATGGGCAGATAACTGCTCCCGCGCTGTATCCGTTTAAGAAAAGGGTTAATAAATACCCAAAAGGCTTCGCTAGAAATTGATTAACTGATTGGTTCTCGTAACCCTCCTTGTGAAGTGAAATCAAGCAAAAACGTGAACTTGTAGTGCATATTGAATATCCGCAACGCCGGCCTGATTGTCGAACATTACCATTTAAAATATCTGCATTGCGGCCCTCGGACTTTGCAGTCCCTAATTCAAAGAAGGTTCTGGATAATTGGGGTTTTTTTTTTTTTTTACAAATTATATTACCGCGGACCACTTGTCCGCGCCCTTTTTTACTTTATATTTTTAATTTTCGTTACTAATGCATTTCTGCTTTTTTATTTTATTTCAGAAACTCCGCTCTATTAGAGCCGTCACAATTCCTTTTTTTTTTGTATTGTCTTAAATTCTAAACATAATTAAGTAGGGTCCATCACCCTGAGTGAAAAGGAGAAAATAAAATGAGGAGTGCAATGAATAGTTTCTTGACAAAAATTAAGCCTAGACCAGCCCCCAGCCTCTCGGCGCCCGATCCCATCGACTTCTTGATAGGACGCCAATGGCCGGGGGTAACAAACTATTATACACTTAACCTACAAAGTTTCTTAAAACTTAAATTAAGCTTAATGTTGTATTATTATTATTACTAGTCCTAACTTAATTTTACAGGCATACTAAATATATTGTTAGTGGATGGGTACTGAAGAGGTTAGGTTTCTATGGAGAGTCAACAACGCCTCCACGATCGCCATGTTTCGGTGCAGCATAGCTGTCTGAAGATTGTAGTCGACAACTATTTTTGTTGGTGCACCCATGGCTTTCTTGATGAACCGACCGATGGCGTCACTTGCGTCATCCGTGTAGTAGACACAGCTGGATGTGTGCCTCGACACGGCTACTACCGCGTGGGGGACGCTGTCATGGACACGAATTCTGTCTTTGCGGTAGTTGATGATGACAACGCGCTCATACGTGAGACCCTGAGATTCGTGTATGGTTAGAATGCGGGAACCTTCGCCAGATCCGTATCCCTGGTCACCCAGAATGGATTTCTTCTCCTGAGTGTGGACCAGGAACAGCGTGTTCTGGGAGTTTTTCGGGATGTCCGCACCCGTGAAGCCACACACCCTCAGGGAGTGAATCTTACTCGTACAGGTCTTCGACGAGTAGATCCCACCGTAGATGTCACTGAGCGCGTATGCTACGTCCATAGGGCTCCGGTGAGTACAAAGCAACTCCTGAGTGATTGTGGCCACCATGCCTGGACGGGTATACCTTAGTGGAAAAAGGTTCTCTCTGTCCAAGTATGGCAGCTGGTTAACATCCCCGATGAGAACAACTTCGTCTGCACCCGACAACTTAACAGCCATAACTATGGCCCCAAAGTGGTTCATGAGGGCTTCGTCCACCAGCAAACGCTGGCATTTGTCTCCCCTCCTGAATCCACTTGCTAGGACGGAGGCCATAGTTCGCACCTTGGTCTTGGCTTTCTCGCCGATGCGGAGCGAGAGCTTTCCTCTCAGATCCTTGGCCGCTTCAGTTGTCGTGGTTACCACCACGTCGTTCTCCCCATCGAAGTGGCCAACCACCCACGTCGCTTTTCCGCACCCCGGAACCCCGTTTACCCACTTGATATTTTTGATGTCCCAGTCCGTTATGGATAATTGGGTTGAGACTACTTATTCATACCGCACTTTCAAAGTGTGTACGTTGCTTTAAAGTAAAACCAGTGTCCAGTCAACCCATGATGGGCAAGCTCCCTGCCGCTCGTCTTCAGCCCTCTCGATGCTTCCAAACCACAGGAATTGACTTCGGTGGCCCATTTATTATAAAGGAAAGTCGTCGACGTGGAGCTAAAACCTATAAAGCATACATATCTCTTTTTGTGTGCTTGAGTTCGAAAACCGTCCATTTGGAGGCCGTCACTGAGTTGAGTTCAGAGGCATTCCTCGCGACTCTGGATACATTCGTTTCCCGTCGCGGAATGTGTGATACAATCATTACAGATTGTGGCACCAACTTTGTATGTGCAAACAAATATCTTAACGAAATAACCGGCAAGCTTCGCAAACATCAAGCTGAAATATCAGGTGGTTTGGCTATTCGTCAAATAAAATGGAAATTTAACCCGCCAGGTGCACCACATTTCGGTGGGATATTTGAAAGTGGCATAAAGTCTACAAAATATCACCTTAAGCGTGCAGTTAGTGCTCAAGCTTTAACTCTGGAAGAGTTTATTACGATTCTCGCTAAAGTGAAAGCTGTGTTAAATTCACGCCCGCTTTGTACTTTGTCTCCAGACCCGCAAGAATCGAACGTTTTGACTCCAGGGCACTTCCTGTCAGGAGGTCCTTTAGTTTCACTACCTGAAGAACCTGTTAGTGAATGCTTATGTCCGCGTTCTCGTTGGCAAATGCTGAAGAAAATAACTCAAAGTTTTTGGCTTGCTTGGCAACGTGATTATCTGCATAAGCTTCAACAAAAATCTAAATGGTTCAAAGATACACCTAACCTTAAATTAAACGACTTAGTCCCTGTTAACGAGCCTAATCTTCCACCTTTACTATGGAGATTAGCTCGCATAGAACAGATCCATCCGGGATCAGATAACATAGTCAGGGTTGTGACTCTCCGAACTGCAAACGGTCAAACTATGCGCAGACCAGTAGTTAAGATCTGTCGGTTACCGATTAATTAACTATTATCTTATCTTATATCTCGAACAATATTGTGTATTTATCAGTATTGTTCAATTAAAATAGTTTAGACACTTGGGTAATTATGCTTATTAAGTTTTATATTTCTCGAGCACTGCTAGTTGTATTCTGGCAGTCCTTTAACTTGCGAAATCCTGGTCGATTTCGAGTGGGGGGAAATGGATAAACATTAAGCCTATCCTTCTAAATATCCTATCCAATTTGTTTCCCTTCCTAATTTAAAATTGTCGCCATCCCGCTGGCGCCACGCTAGCGTCTCACTGCGGTGAGAGTGCGGACTATGACTTGAAAAAAAATGGTGATGGGCAGATAACTGCTCCCGCGCTGTGTCCGTTTAAGAAAAGGGTTAATAAATACCCAAAAGGCTTCGCTAGAAATTGATTAACTGATTGGTTCTCGTAACCCTCCTTGTGAAGTGAAATCAAGCAAAAACGTGAACTTGTAGTGCATATTGAATATCCGCAACGCCGGCCGGCTTCGATGTCCTGAGTGTGTGCTGATATCTTCAAACCCTGCCTATCCAGGTGAGTGTTTATACTTTTTCTCAACGCAAGATTGCAATCCCAGGGTTGTGAATGCCAACATCGGAGATTGTAATCGTTTCTGCGGTCGAAGCCCAATCACATACTATATAATATTACTAAAATCCCTAATCTACTATATAAAAATAAGTCGGGTTTTCCTCCCTGACGCTATAACTCCAGAACGCACGAACCGATTTCCACGGTTTTGCATTCGTTGGAAAGGTCTCGGGCTCCGTGAGGTTTATAGCAAAGAAAATTCAGGGTAGGGTAGGGTAGGTAGGTAGGGAAGGGTATGTAGGGTAGGATAGTTAGGGTAGGGTAGGGTAGGTAGTGTAGGTAGGTAAGTAGCCAATTGTCGGGAGCGAAGCCCCGGGGGTCAGCTAGTTAATAAATAAATACATTATCATCTATGCGTCATGTTGACAGGAAATGTTCCCTTGTTCTTTACTTGAAAATTCCCAACGATGGGCTATCCCGTATGGAGTGAGGGAGATTATTCCAGAGGCGGACAGCACGAACAGTAAATGATCCACCGTAACGACTTAATGAGTGGGGGAGGAAAACGAAGTAGAAGAGATGATGAGGAGGTTTCCCTCTCGGAACAAGATACTCAAAACGTTCTCAAAGATATGAAGGAGAGGTAGGGTTGTTAAGAACAGAAAAGAGTAAAGAAAGAGTGTGTGTATCTCGGCGCTGCCGAATGAGCAGCCACTTCAACCGCCTCCGAAAATCCGACACATGGTTATACTTTCGGAGGCCAAAAATGAAGCGGATGCACAAATTCTGCAATCGTTCGAGCCAGGATGCCAGGATGCTTCAAATAATTTGCCAATACATCGTCTAATTAATAAAACCTCTTTCTTGTTCTTCTTCATTGAAGTAGAGAAAAAATCTAATGTGCCCGTTTTTTGCAAAAGAGTTTACATACCAAGCTAATAAAAGCGTGTTAAAAATATCCTAAGTCACTCAGGAACAATGTAGCTTTCTATTGGTGAAAGATTTTTTTTAAATCGGTGCAGTAGTTTCGGAGCCTAATCGGTACAAACAAACAAAAAAATCTTTCCTCTTTATAATATTAGTATAGATTGAGCTGTAATTCTTTACAGCTCAATCTATACTAATATTATAAAGAGGAAAGAAGATTTGGCCGAGGCATTGGAAATGTTTTCTTTCATTGGTAGGTAAATTTGTTTTTAAATTGTTTGTGAAAAAGTGGCACGCTTGGTTTTCATACAGACGTCTTTGGGGAGCACCTTTAAATGATAATCCACACGAATAGTCTTAATATTTTATTCAATTGAACAAAAAATAAAAATACATCTCACTCGGCAATAAAAAATCGCACAGAAACAATCATATTTCATATTTAATAAACAAACGAGTACGCTTGGGCCGCCCCTTTTTTCGGGGGGAAGAGACCAATCTAAGTGCTACGCCACAATCTGCTTTTGACAAATATTTCTATACTAGTTTTTGCTGTGTAAACGGTTAGTTTCAACAAACACAATCTAATGTATATAACATAATTATGTAAGTACTAACGTACAGCTATGCTATAGGAAAGAACGCATTATTAATATTATTACTAATAGCACACTAAAGATTACTCGTCTTCGCATTCATCCACCATATCGCTCGGTGGGCCGGGGTTCTTCGGCGGTCCCCAGTTCAAGAATATGCTGTCGGTCCAGATCATCATTCCCAGCGAAAATAAAAACCTGCAAAAAATATACTATTAGTTAAAAAGGTATGTTGGGGCTCTCAAAACGGTGAAAGAAAACATCGATAGGGAAACCGGTATGTCCGAACCTAAAACTCAAAAACAAACCGGCCAAATGCGTGTCGGGCCACCTGCAGTAATAGGGTTCCGTAGTTGTATAATAATGCGGACTAAGAAGAGGGCTTTTTGTTGTTACATGGACATTAAAACGGTTTCAGCGGCTCAAAACGTCTAAAAACGGAACCCACATAATTAACAATAACGGTAAATAAGCCGCAATAAATAATCTATAGGAACGACGTCTGCGAAATTAGCCGATACGAGCGTGCGTTAGGTATGGTTCGTTCCTGGATTCTCGCACGCACGCTCATTGTTTCTTTCTCTTTCGGAATTAGTTTTTTTTGTATGTGCCTATTCACTATTTCGTTCTCGAAAGTTCTTAGCTACTCGATTAGTGAAGCAGTCGGGTTGGTTATTGACTTTATAGATGGATATCGACACAAGAAAATAAGTAATTTAATCTATACTAATAATAATATTTTAAAGAGGTAAAGTTTGTGATGTTGTAAGGTTGTGGGGGGCAATCTCTGGATCTACTACTGAACCGATTTTGAAAATTCTTACACCAGTAGGAAGTTACATTATTCTTGAGTGTTGGCTATAATTTATTTTCAAAAATATTAGAGATCCTTATGAAAATTGCAAAAAATATTACCCAAAGTAGCACAATTTTGCCAATAAAAATCAATCTTTGGCGTGCGCTGAGAAAACTATTCATGATACATAAAAATTATGTACCTACTCATTATTACCGACAAAAAGTCTGTTAGAGAATATATCTTACTATCATAGTTAAGTCACCTCCTCCTTGCATCGTGTTCCTCATTACTGATGGTCGTTATACCCTGGTTTACGTGGAAACAACGTCTCCTTCACCAATTTGCGGCATCTGCTTGTCTTTGGTGCTGTGGAGAGCATCGAGCAGCCTGGTCTTTAACGATGTGTGGACTTGATCTGACCATCTGATTGGGCTTCGACCTCTCGGACGTTTCCCTTCGATCTTGCCAGTAACCATCAGCTGTTCGAGGTTGTGTCTGTCCTACCTAGCTGGTAGAGTAGGTATGGTAGGTAGAGTAGGTATGGTAGGTAGGGTAGGTATGGTAGGTAGGGTAGGTAGGTAGATAGGTAGCCAGTTGACGGGAGTGAAGCCGCAGGGGTAAGCTAGTATTTTTATAACTTAATAATATAAAGAGGCCCGCCCGCCTCAATCAATGAGCATATTTAAATTAGTACATAATTTCAAATTGATTTTATTTATAAAAATATATAAGCCTTCAAATAAAAAATTCAAGTCATATTTTTTCGAATGAAGAAATCGGGTATCTATCGATAATTATATCGGTACTGCCAACGACTCCGCCCGCTCCAATGCGTTATTCGAGCTTAAACACGATTAATTTAGAAATAATTATTATTCCATTTAGACTGCATACTTTTACATTTTTAAATATTATTATATATAAAAAAAAACAAAAATAGTAGCCCACCGGCATCGGGATCAGGGTCCAAGCTACCAGTGGTCAGGACTCCTGAGAGAGGAACCTCCTGACTATACGCGCCGTGTCCAGGAGTACCGCTTTCTGGGTCAAGCCCTTGATCCAGCTGCCCAACGAGAGCCGCCTCAGATGTTCGTCGAAGCTCTTGGATTTTATGCCATTGGCGGTTACGACTATCGAGCACAATAACTACTATAGGTATTCACATTACACATGTCGACAACCTCGCGAGCCAGAGCAAGATACTTACTTTTACTTACTACAACAATCATTGCACGACGCTCTAGTCGGTCTATCACCACTGTGTCAGGCTTACTGGCAAAAATAGTCCTGTCAGAGATGATAGACCGATCCCAATACAACGTGACATTGCCATTTTCGAAAACTGGGTCGGGCACATACTTATAGTAAGGCACTTCAGATTCCACAAGATTGTATTTAAGAGCAAGTTGCTGATGGATGATCCTGGCTAAAAGGTTGTGTGTGTCTATACAAATAGTCTCCGGTAGCTGGACTAGAACATTCCCCCGGCCGGTGCGGTGACATGCCCGACAGATGTCAACCGTGCCGTCCTTCACAACGTATTTCCGGTAGTTGTTCGTCATCATAACTTCTTCCATAATCGCAATGACAAAAGCGTCGGTTTCCCCGAAAAATTCACCAAATCGCAGCCAGGCCACGGACGCATATATTTACTGTTTTGCACAGCTAACAACGTTATTTAAGTCATTTTTCAATGACATTTGTACAAAATTTTTACTGTTCCAAGTACATTTTATAAGTTGGTCGACTATTACTCGTAAACTTGTAAAGGAAAGGAAAGGAAGAAAGGAAAGGAGACGTGTAGGCGTGGTGTATATAAAGAAATTTCGTTATTTATAGGTACTACTAATAAAAAAAGCAACCATTTCTCTGACAGGGGGAGGGACACTTGACTCTAGCAAAAATTTGCAATTTAAAGCTTAATTTTACGTAACCGGATCTCTGAATCGAAAAAAGGTAATATGTAACAGACTCGTAATATTTTTGGATGGCCTATCCAACGATAACCCACACCATGGGAAAGACGAGAAAAAGTTAAATCTAAAAACCCGACTGCTTAAAAAGCGAACTAAAAAGGCGTAGGTAAATAAGATGAAAATCATGCTGTGCAGTCGGAGGATACATATTCACGATCTGGCTGACCAAAACCAGATGTATCCTCCGTCTGCACAGCAAGATGTTCGGATTTCAGTTTTTAGATTTTTTGAATTAACTTTTTTTATTTACAACTTTTTGTTCTTTTTTTTAGAATTAGGTACATTTAAACATTAAGTGTTATTTTTGAAATCACCTCTTAAAACCCTTTATTTTGGTACCCCACACGGTTTGGATGAAAAAATAAATTTGGTCCCCTACAATATTGTGGCCAAAATCCCTCATTTTTCTATTATCCAATCTTAATGCAGCCAGCGACTCTCGCAGGGTTAAGACGAATCGATTGACGTAATAATCATCAAAATCGGCCAGCGGGTTTGGTCTCTAGAACGCCACATAGAAACAAAGATACATACATACCTAAACTGATAAACACATTACCCTCCTTCGACAGTTGGGTAAAAACAAAACATCCTCACTTTACGTCTCTAGGAGGTACCCGAAACAATTTTTTTTTCTGATTTTATTTTACCACTTTGTTGAAATTATTAATACCTATGTATATCCATGCTAAATTATAGCTTTTTAGTACTAAGAGTCTTTGAGCTAAGCTGCGGACGGACAGACGGACATAACGAAACTATAAGGGAAGGTTCATATCTGACGTAAAATACGCCGAGCGTATCATCAGTCGCGTCTATTCGGTCGAATGTGTCAGTTCATATCAAACGGAAAATGCGTCGAGCGTAACATCCGTCCTGCCACATGTCAGTTTCTGCGTTTAGCATCTATAGAGCGGTTGTGTTGTGTGATACTGAATTTTAAAATGAAGCCTATCGAAATAATTGCTATTTGGGAGGCTTTAGAACAAGACCGAAAAAGGAAACGTCGATATTGGGTGCATCCTTTAAATACTAAAAGAATATCAAGTGGCCAATTTAATTGTCTATATGCAACTTTAAGAGAGTATCCGACAAAATTTATTCAGTATTACCGCATGTCCATAGAATCTTTTGATGAACTCCTTACGATTGTAAAATGTTCCATAACTAAGTATGATACGAAATTTCGATGTGCCATTACTCCTGAAGAAAGACTGACTATTACATTGAGGTAAGAGATATATATATATATATATATAAACAGGAAAGTTGTAGGTATAATAATAACTGCTTTCGTTCTTGACATTAATATTTTAATATTATTGACATGTATATTAAAATGATACAAAAATCCATCTTACGTCGACCGACAATGCGTTGACGGAAACGGAATAGACGCTGTACGCTCGACGCACTAACGTATCATCGGTTGAGTGTGAACGGTCAAGTGTTTTTCTATACATTTGTCTGTTCTGGCGTTACGCGACCGATAATACGCGACGCATGTTCCGTCAGATATGAACCTTCCCTAAGGGTTCCTTGTTGACTTCGGAACCCTAAAAACGTGAAATCTATCAAGCACCACGGGACCAGCATGGTAAGTTACACAAGCCACTCTCTGTGAAAGGGAATATAGAGAGGAGAGCTGTGTCTCAGCAGTGGGAATATTATTGTGATTATGCTGACATTCTCAAGAGAACCAGAGTTACCGACATAGCACGAAGAATTGCCAAACTTAAATGGCAGTGGACAGGGCACATTGCTCGCAAAACGGATGGTCGATGGGGCAGAAAGGTTCTGGAGTGGTGACCGCGGCCTACCTCTCTAGCTAGGTTGAGCAATGACCTGGGTCATGGCTGTGGGAATCCAGTGGATCCCAAACGCATAGAACCGATCAGTGTGGTGAAGCTTGGGGGAGGCCTATGTCCAGCTGTGGACGTCTTTCGGCTGAAATGATGATGATGCTCTAAAGATAATTTAGGATCGGAAACGTAAGGCAGTAGGAGCGACAGCCTTCGCAGGTTGGCTGGTAGCAGCTACATGAGTTTTGTTTATTATTCACAAACAATCACACGTGCAAAAACATAAATACCTACATACAACACAACAACTCTTGATTGACAATAATAGATGTGAATCTAACAAGACTAATCAGAGTTGCCGAGGATCGAGTTGAATGGCGTGCGTTTGAGACCATCCAGTGGTCAGCTGCTTATAATAAAGCTTATCATTAGAACTTACCATAGTATACCTCCCAGCAAGACCTTGTTGTAGAAACTCTGTTTGTCGCTGTACCATGGCTCCCACGGACGGCACGGCACCGGCAGCTCATTCATATGGGCATCGCACCGGTCTATTTGGAAAAAATGCTTTTTCACGGATTGTATTTGATAATAGGTAATATATTACCTCCAGGGAATGATACAGTATAAATAAGTACCTATTAGATTCCCCAACTATATCTTTGGATGACCTTATTTAAATTTTATAAACGACCGGGACCTGCCTCGCGACTAGTACTTGTGGGACTTGCAAAACGAAAGTTATTTTGCACGTTTTGCTTCTGAAGTCGGTTTATTTTACCATCCGTCCGGACATGTGGCTTCCTGTCCGGACATCGTCCGTCCTTCTTATTTGTCCGGTTTTCTCTTAGATGGCAAAATTTTGTTAATGTTTTAAATTTAAGTTAACTGCTTAGTAAATAAATCTTTTTCACAAAAAAATAAACAGACTTCAAAAGCAAACCACTAAAAAGTGCAAAATAACTTTTATTTATCCGGTTTTTTCTCTTAGATGGCAAAATTTTGTTTTTGTTTATTAAGTAAATAAAAAAGTGCAAAATAACTTTCGTTTCGCAAGTCGGTGTCTTTGATACTTCTTGTGTGTATGATTTTTTGACACCGATTTCCGAAACGAAAGTTATTTTGCACTCTTTAGTGTTTTGCTTTTGAAGTCAGATTATTTTTTTCTCTCTTTTTAGCTGAAGTGCACCCATCACTTTCTAGTGATGGTGCTGAAACGAAGCGCATAAAACAACTTTTGAATGCTGTTTTGAGGAATTTAACATTATTTATTGAAGCTACTGAAATACTCCAGTTTGTATCTATTATACTACTAAAAAAGATATATCAGTTTTTTCAAACGCCGAGCTTTCAAAGACCTTGTGCCGTGCGACCAACCGCGGTTTAAGTAGATAACGGTAGTTATAGATCCAGTGGAAGATACTTACGGGCACAGTATCTGACTGGTGTCACCATAATTTGACCGCCGCTGGCCAGTTGATTGCCTTTCGATGTATAGATTGATTTCACTTGAAACAAAAGAGGTTAACTTAATAATAGGTACGGTTTCGGGATATAAACCACCTTCCTACCTAGTTTACGCTCAGGTACATTAATATAATAGGCTGTGTGATATCTTGCCATGCCTACCGTTCTTGGAAAACTTGAGATAGGTAGGCACCCATCGGATGCAAAAATTAACGTCACAAGCACTTCATGCTTATTTGGCTATACCTACCTAAGTATGTAGTACTTTTGGTTGATAAAAAGAATTTATGTACATGTATTTATTGGATTTGGCAATTCTACCCCTAAGGAAAGGTGGCAATTTTTTGGTCTTACATATTTGAAACTTGGCATAAATACTAAACTAAGTAAATAGTAAAGGTTTTCATTATTAGTTTTTCAAAACTACACCTAAAAGACAATTTAGGGGGAGTTAAAGATTTTTGAAGAATTTTACTGTAGGCTACTTTTTATGATGTAGAGGTGAACTAAGGGATTTTTGAAAATTCAACCTTTAAGGGGGTGAAACAAAAAAGTCATCCGTAGGATAAAATGCGGATCACGCGAACGAAGTCGTGGGCGAAGTGCTAGTTACCAATATGACTAAGACGCCTTCTAAAGACATTGAAAGGTACGAACCTACACTCATTTAGTGAGTACCAGTGGTACCAGTGGTATAACGACCTAAGGTATCCTTACATCAGTCTGTGGTCAGTGGCTTTAGTGATAACAATTTTATAGCATAGCGGAAACCACCAGTAGGTAGGTGCTAATACGACATAAAAGGTGCAGTCAATGTCGATTTTTTAGGTTTCAGATATGTGGTTGATTGTAAGTATCTACTTCTACTGTGTCAGTACCAGATAATGTGACCATTAAGTTTGTAAGTACCTAGGTAGGCATATCTTAGAGTAACATTAGAGTTAAAATGTTGAAAAATAATAAACTACATTTGAAACTCACATAACTTCCCATGCGGGTATCTTCTATTGACGGCGGATGCGAAAACTCTTCGCAAGCCTAATATTTTTGATAACATGATTGAATCCGTATGTACACAACGATCCTTCGTATACTCCAAACGTCAATGACGTTCCATTTGCGACCGCTGACAATCATTCGATATTATGATTACGTAGCGGCCAGGACCTTCCAATTCCAAAGAGGTTTTTTTAGATAAGTAGGTACTATCAGTAAGGAAACTTTTAAATAACCATAAATAATGTTTCATCCCGAGAGTCTCGTGCCTGAGAAAGTTTCACCTGTAAAACCAATGTTACAAAGGACGGGCGTCCTCTAGCTGTAACCTACCGGTGATGGCCTGGTGATTTTAAGACGCCTCCCCGAGCAAAACGCCGCGCAAGCCGTTATTGTGTAGTTTTTAAGAGCTATCTACTCGCTTTTTAAAAAGAAATATCAATTAATAAAAATATAATCAATTTATACATAATATTGATTCCAAAATGGTAGTACCTACACTTTTTTTTTTAAAGAAGTATATGTTTCACTAATCTCCTTCCAACAAAACCATAAAATGAGAATTATTGATTGATAGCATGCATCTCCTCGTAAAGTGTTCATTAATTAATTCTTGGACTAACACTAATGGATAGATAATTTGATAACGAACATTTTGTATCTTTTTGTTTTTTCAAAAGACCAATATTCGATTTTATAAAGATTTTATTCTAAAATCTGGGCATTTCACTACTGTAAATTCATGCGCCACCAGTGTGCCGCTAGGGCACTAGGAATGCTCAAGATTTTTTAGTCTGGGTACGGCCTTAAGAACTCACCTCTCATGGTCGTGGGTTCGAATCCTGGTAAGTATATTAAGAACTAAAAAATATAATATTATTGTAATGAAGTAAAATGGTTCCGTATGGTGCCGGACGTTAAGAATTTCACCATCCCATGTCTTCCCGTGGGTGTCGTAAGAGGCGACTAAGGGACAAACCAGAGAATGGGCAGCAGCGTTCTCTGTGCTTCTGTAACAACCATACTGCGATCGCCAACCCGCCTGCCAAGAGTGGCGATTATGGCAAAACCCCCCCAATAAAAGCACAAATAAAAAATGGCCCCTAGTACCCGGCAGCCTGCCTACCCTCGACTACGGTAGCGGTCGAGGTTACGGCATGGCAAGGGGTGCAAAGAATCTCCGGACGAGATCCGGCTACCCCAACAATCACCGACGACTGGACCTGGCAACGTACAACACGCGCACACTTCGGACCGACGAGAAGATCACCGAACTCGAAGAGGAATTGAGCAGGTTGCGATGGAGTATTATAGGGTTATCTGAAGTCCGAAGAGAGGGGGAGGACTCGATAATCCTCAAATCCGGTAACCTGCTCTATTTCCGAGAGGGTGACCGGCAGTCCCAGGGTGGTGTCGGGTTTATCGTCCACAAGTCCCTTGTGAACAACGTGGTGAAGATCGAGAGTGTGTCGACCAGGGTGGCGTACCTTATACTCAGAATATGCTCAAGATATTCGCTGAAGGTCATACAGGTCTACGCCCCAACCTCGGCACACCCCGACGACGAGGTAGAGACCATGTATGAGGATATCTCCAGAGCCATGCATGGTTTCAAAACTCACTTCACCTGTCATGGGGGACTTCAACGCGAAACTGGGCAAACGAGGCGAGGATGAGCTGCAAGTGGGGCAATTTGGAGTTGGACGTCGGAACCACCGGAGTCACCTACTGGCCAGTTTTATGGAGAAGGAGGGCCTCTATATGATAAACTCCTTCTTCAAAAAGCGTGAACACAGGAAGTGGACCTGGCAGAGCCCCGATGGTGCAACAAAAAACGAGATTGTCTTCATCATGTCAACCAGGAAGCAAATGTTCAATGATGTCTCTGTGATCAATTCGGTAAAAACCGGGAGCGATCACCGCATGGTAAGAGGCACATTGAACATTAATATTAAGCTTGAAAGGTCTCGACTGATGAAGTCCACGCTCCGTCCAGCACAGATCCAGGTTCAAAACCCCGAGAGCTTTCAGCTCGAACTCCAGAATCGTTTCGAGTGCCTAGGTAGCTCAGTAGACGAATATAGCGACGGGTTCGTGGAAGCTGTCCATACGGTCGGGTCTAAGTTTTTCAAGACCCGTCGTACAGATAGAAACAAAAAGATCTCTGATCCTACCCTCAAGCTTATGAAGGAGAGGCGTGAGATGATCCTGCAGTCTTCAGATGAGGCGTGCAAATACCGGCAGCTCAATAGACAGATTTCTAAATCCTTGAAAAGAGACCTCCGCCGCTTTAATACCGAGCGTATTAAAGACGCGATTGAGCGAAATAAAGGCTCCAAGGTTTTTTCAAGGGATCTGGCTATTGGGCAGAGCCAGCTCACGAAACTGAAGACCGACGATGGCAGGACCGTATCCGCCAAACCGGAGCTTCTGAGGGAGATCGAGACATTCTATGGGCAGTTGTACACATTAGTCAGCAAGCCCGTTGCGAGTCTAGCAAACGATCCAAGAGCTAGATTGACCCGTCACTATACCGAAGATATCCCGGATGTCAGCCTGTACGAGATTAGGATGGCTCTGAAACAGCTTAAAAACAACAAGGCGCCGGGTGACGACGGAATCACGGCTGAACTCCTGAAGGCGGGTGGAAAACCGGTCCTTAAGGCCCTTCAGAAGCTGTTTGATTCCGTCATACTCGAGGGCAAAACGCCACAGGCATGGTGCAGGGGTGTGGTGGTACTTTTCTTCAAGAAGGGCGACAATGCCCGGCTGAAGAACTATAGGCCCATCTCACTTCTTAGCCATGTCTACAAGTTGTTTTCAAGAGTCATCACGAATCGTCTCGCGCGCAGGTTTGATGATTTCCAGCCTCCCGAACAAGCCGGATTCCGAAAAGGCTTTAGCACCGTAGACCACATACATACGCTGCGGCAGGTTATACAGAAGACCGAAGAGCATAACCTGCCTCTCTGTTTAGCGTTTCTGGACTACGAGAAAGCCTTCGATTCGATCGAGACTTGGGCTGTACTGCAGTCTCTCCAACGGTGCCAGATCGACTACCGGTACATTGAGGTGTTGAAGTGTTTGTACAAAAACGCCACCATGTCAGTCCGTCTTCAGGATCAGACCTCGAAACCAATCCTTCTCCAGCGTGGCGTGAGACAGGGAGACGTCATTTCTCCGAAACTGTTCACTGCTGCGCTGGAGGATGTATTCAAGGTTCTGGACTGTAGTGGCCTAGGCATCAACGTTAATGGCGAGTACATCACTCACCTTCGGTTTGCCGACGACATAGTGGTCATGGCTGAGACCATGCAAAGCCTCAGTAAAATGCTCGATGACCTCAGTTAAGCTTCTGAAAGAGTGGGTCTTAAAATGAACATGGACAAAACCAATATCATGGTGAACGCCCATGTAGCACCCACTCCTATCACGATCGGAGACTCTACACTCGAAGTTGTAGACGATTATGTCTACCTGGGACAAACGATCCAGTTGGGTAGGTCCAACTTCGAGAAAGAGGTCAACCGTCGAATCCGACTCGGCTGGGCGGCGTTCGGGAAGTTGCGTGGTATCTTCTCGTCCAATTTACCGCAGTGTCTCAAGACAAAAGTCTTTGAACAGTGTGTGTTGCCAGTGATCACCTATGGGACCGAGACATGGTCGCTCACAATGGGCCCTATCAGAAAGCTTAAAGTCACCCAAAGGGCAATGGAGAGGGCTATGCTCGGAATTTCCTTGCGTGTTCACGTCAGAAATGATGATATCCGCAGGAGAACTAAAGTTACCGACATAGCCCGGAGAATTGCTAAACTTAAGTGGCAGTGGGCAGGGCACATTGCTCGCAGAACGGATGGCCGATGGGGCCGAAAAGTTCTGGAATGGCGACCGCGAACCGGAAGACGATACGTTGGAAGGCCCCCCACTAGTTGGACCGATGACCTGGTTAAGGTTGCGGGAAGGCGCTGGATGCGAGACGCACGGGATCGGTCAATGTGGCGACGCCTGGGGGAGGCCTATGTCCAGCAGTGGACGTCTTTCGGCTGAAATGATGATGATGAATGATGAATGAAGTAAATGTAAATTTTTTTAATGTCATTGCATGTAAAATAATATTATTGTAATAGTGCACGTAAATGAGATGTCAATAAAAGGCTTATTTATTTATTTGTTTATATTGGGTACTAGCAATGCGGATTCGTACGTCCTAGTAATTTTTTAGTTTATATTGGGACATAAGGTAGGTATTGGCATCGGTAGAAGGATAATACTTATAGGGAAAATACGGGACTTAGGTACCTATCTAAATATTAATTATTTAATATAGTAGAAGTTTTGAAGTGTTGTTGAAGTTGTTTGAAAAAGGTAATCTCTTGTCATCATTGTCTCTTGCCCATTAGGTACGAAAATACTTTCGGTAGTTAAAAAATAAAAATGGAGAATCAAAAGTAACGTCACAAAATCTGTAAATGTTACCTTTACTCTAAATAAGAGGCACTTGTCCGCCCTTCAAACTCAATAACTTAGAAGTCCCACAAACATACCATGTCATGTATTTAGGATTACATCTTGATAATCGATTTATCACCTGGCAAAATCATATTTTCACAAAAAGGGAACAATTGGGATTACAACTACGTAATATTGGTTTATAGGTCGCCGGTCACAACTGTCGCTAAGTAGCAAGCTTCTACTCTACAAAATGATCCTTAAGCCGATTTAGATTTACCGAATACAACTCTGGGGGACAGCCTCTCATTCCAACTCCGAAATCATGCAAAGATCCCAAAATAAAATCTTGATGACGATAAACGGTGCGTCTCAAATAAACAGCTACATCACGATCTGCACATGGCAACAGTCAAACAGGAAATAAGTACGCTCCCATACAGGCACGTACTCGTACAAGGAAATAATTAAAGACCATCCGAACAACTTGGCCTATGTATTGATAGAAGACAACACTACAATTCGCAGATTGAAACGGAAGACGCCCCAAGACACACTTAAATTGCTACAGTGAAGTAAAGTAGGATGCGATACAGGTCGCATACCCAGTACACCAGTGTCAATATTACCAAATGAAACAATCCACTGATAAATAAAATTTAATGTCAGTTGATAGTATGTCATGCTCTCTCTAATGTCTCTCTGATGGTGGCACATGTGTTGGATCATTCGGTTCCCTTCATGATGGTTGAGCTGAGTGGTGCCGATCCATGTTTCATGTTCGTGAACGGGCGCCATCAGTAGGGATTGGTCATAACTTAGCTGCCTCGGCCAGTTTTTAATTACCCATTTATTGTATTTTTGATTGTTTGCTTTACTCCAGATGCTTTTACGAGCATTTTTTTTTTACATCGTTCTCACATATATGTATGTTTTTCCAACAAGAATAATGTAACCAAATACTTGTAAAACACTTTTTTTTTTTAAAATAAGTTTGGAGTTTCTTTTCCGTTCTTCTACATAACAAGCTACATTTCCGAATGGACGGTAGAGTCAATTATTATTACTTTTAAATTTATTTTTTTTGACGTTCAAAAGTGCCGCTTGGGGGCCTAATTGCATAAAGAAATTTTGATTTTGATGTCCCGGTGGCAACAGATCGCAGTGTAATGAGAGACAAAAAAAAGAAAAGTGGGTTACAAAAAACTGTACATATATATGTATCACCGAGTGCTAAAGATTTTCCTGCCTGAAAAATTCATTGTTGCTGTGGGATTAGCAACGGGGACGAACCCGTGGGAAAAACTTGTGGTTACTTTATTATAGGCTAAGGCGTACCTAGGTGGCTTTAAACCTTACGGACCTTTGTGGTCCAGGCCATATTATTTATAAAATCGGACCACAAATAAAAGTAATTGGTGACAATTGTAAAACATTGGAAGGTCAGCTTCATCCGGGTAGACTGAAAGCCGACCTCGACACAGTGAAGGTGACTTGAAATTGAATGTTTGTGATGATTTCTGAACTTAAGTTAAAATGGTTAATTACTTATCTATGATTTTAACGGCGTCGATCAAATACTAGTCATTTACAAAATCTGTCTAGAACTTAGTAGGTAAATATCCGCAGACATAAATCCTAGTTGGATAACACAAGTCCCTCCACCTGTATGAAAGCCAAGCGTTCCACTTTTTCACAAACAATTTAAAACAAATTTACTTACCAATGTTAGAAAACATTTACAATGCCTAAGAATTTTTTTTTTCGGCGATTTATGTCTGTGCCTTGTACTTTCTACAGTTCTCGCCAAACATCTTGGCCGCCCTGAAGTTGGCTACAATGGCTACGCGATAGTAAATATGATACAAAAACAGCACCACTTCGTGCCTTGCGCATTGGAAAACCAACTTCAGGGTGGCCTAGAAATTTGGCGAGCACTATATTTTGTAAACGACACGGCGCGGCGTGTCGAAATTCAAAGACATATCTTCCCTGGTGGCAAAAGGACGTTGTAGTTACGTTGTTTGTTGAAAAGTTAATGAAGCCAGACCAATTTATCGTTAACTAGGTATCTATTGCACTTTTGTCTTTTCATTAAAGTGAGATAACGTTTACAGCCTACTTTTGTTTAAATCAGGTAGTACATCAGACCCTACAAATTATAGACCTATTTCAGTACTACCTACGTTTAGTAAAATATTTGAGAAATTAATTTTAGAGCAATTGCAAAGATTTTTTAATAAACATAAATTATTACATAGCAAACAGTTCGGTTTTACAAGGGGTCGTTCAACTACTGATTGAGCTTTTAGGACATATTTATAATGCATGGGAAGATAAGTGCGATGCCTTGGGAATCTTTTGTGATTTGTCCAAGGCATTTGATTGTGTTATTCATGAAACGCTAATCAGGAAACTCCGCCACTACGGAATCCGGAACAGCGCTCTGGATCTTCTTACTTCATACTTAAGTAATAGGATTCAGAGCGTTGACGTTAATGGAAAAAGATCTCCTGGATCTATAGTAACGATGGGCGTCCCGCAGGGCTCGATTCTTGGTCCTTTCTTGTTTCTTATTTATATTAATGACTTGCCATACCTCATAAAGGATAACCATGATATAGTATTGTTTGCGGATGATACTTCACTTTTGTTTAAACTTAAACGTCAGCAGCTGGTTACTGACGATGTAAATAGCGCGATCTCAAAAGTAGTTCACTGGTTCAATGTTAATAATTTACTACTTAATGGAAAAAAAACCAAATGCATTAAGTTTACCCTACCTCACGTTAGGCAGGTGAAAACTGATGTGTTGGTAAAAGGCGAAGAATTGAATCCTGAAAATAGCACAGTATTCTTAGGCTTAACTTTGGATGCTAAGCTTCAGTGGGGCCCACATATAGATAAATTGTCAAAAAAGCTAAGCTCAGCAGCATATGCTGTTAGGAAAATTCGTAATTTAACTGACATAGAGACAGCCCGTTTAGTATATTTTAGCTATTTTCATAGTGTAATGTCGTACGGTATTCTGTTGTGGGGAAATGCCGCCGACATCCAGACTATCTTTGTTTTGCAGAAAAGAGCTGTCCGATCAATTTATAAATTAAGCCCGAGACACTCTCTCAGAGAGAAATTTAAGGAGATTAATGTAATGACTGTGCCTTCTCAGTATATTTATGAAAATCTTTTATATGCCCATAAAAATATAAAATTGTTTAAAAATACAGTGATATCCATAACATAAATACTAGGAACAAACACAAATTTGTAGTACCTGCAACAAGGCTCACGAAAATAGGTGGCTCGTTTAGATGTCAATGTGTACGCTTTTATAATAGGCTTCCAAGCCATGTACAAGATCTAAGTCTTAATAAATTCAAAACATTCATTAAACGTAAGTTGTGCCAGAAAGCGTTTTATACAATTAAAGATTACGTTGAGGACAAACAGGCTTGGGATTGAGCTGCTCCAATTTTTTTTTTTTTTTTTTTTATATATTTTTCACCGTGAATTTTGTTTTTTTTTTTGTTTTCTTGCAATGACAAGAATATTTACTTTTTAAAGTATTATATTATTTTATTTTAATTTCTTTTCTAATTGTTGTGAATGTGAAGACTATGTGGATCATACTTTTTGTTTGTTTTTAATTTTTTATCTAAGTTAGTTTTAATCATGGTCTGGCAGTTTGAGTAGTTTGTGCGGCCTACCCGAATGACCTTTCTTTAGTATTGTTCGTCGAATCGTTGACCTCCTTAATTTCTGAGTTGAGCTGCACGGTTATTGACAAATGCGTGCACTGACTGGACAGGTCCACTCAATCTGGCTGGTTCTTTCCTCAAAAGACCATTTCAGACTTCAGTCTACATGGTCTTCACATGATCTAACCAAGATTTTGTCTGGACTTTAAAAGAGACTGTGACCTCTGAGTTTGTTTCGGCCTTTCTTCTCAGAGTAGTCAGATAGGAAACGCCGACTTCATTTAGTTTTAAAAAATATGATCGACATGTAAAAGTGTTTGTACAAACCTACTTACAGAAATAAAATCATTTATCATTTATCATTTACAAAACAAGGGCTTGCGGTTTAATTGATCTGAAAATCTTTGATTTCATCTTCTATGACAAAGACGAAATCGTGAATCGGCAACCATCTGTCCAGTTAGATTAGTGACGAACTTTGCAGAGTCGCTGCTAGCACATGGATGAGCGCCGAGGATCAAGTAAGCTAAATGGCTCGAGGTTGGAGGGCCGATATTTGTAATGGCCACCATCCTAATTGCGTAACTGTTTTGACAGCAAGCACGCACGCTCCTTTTAATTTTGATAACTCAACATTAGGTATTCATTGCGTGTTACGGATTTTTTAACATAATTATGAAGCAATGAATGGAAGCAAAGCATGCGAAAGTTATTCTTCATTCCCACCCATAAGCACTTAACGTTTTGGGAATATTTGCGTACAGCTAAGGTGTGGAATTCCCTGCCAGTGTCTGTGTTTTCTGATAGCTACAACCAAACCTATCTTTGAGACAAGAATGAATAGATCACTCCTTGGCAAGCGTGCTTCACCGTCGACCACATCATCGCTTACCATCAGGTGAGATAGTGGTCAAACGTGAGCTTATCATTATATTTTAAAAGTATTTTAAATTATTTCAAGGTTTATATGCAAATATTTAAAAATCTATTTAATATGTATTGTTTAAGTTACGCAATTTAGGAGAAGATCTGTGTTGCCATAGGATCACGATGATGACTAAGTAAACAGGTTGATTTTCATTCCTTGGCAATCCCGGACTTGTAAATGCGAATGGTGTGGTTGTCTGATACATTTTTAAGTCTAAATCGCTGAACGGATTTTGATGAAACTTTGCACACGGCTAGACTATGACCTGGATTAGGACATATTATATTAGTTTTCGAATAATATAATAGTTACAGGAGCGTATCCGCCAAACCGGAGCGTCTGAGAGAGATCGAGAGATTCCATGGGCGGTTAATTGTACACACAGACTTAAATCTAAATAGACAACGCAAGTCCCTCCATCTGTATGAAAACCAAGCATGCCAGTTTTAACAAACAATTTAAAAACAAATTTACTTACCAATGACAGAAAACATTTCCATTGCCTCGGCCAACTTTTTCTATACATTCTTTATAATAAGGCATGAAAAGGGATTTTTCTAGATTTCGGTGGATTTCTGGTTCCGATAATGCTAAATGAAAAGCTCAGATTACGATCATTGATCGTTACTTTACTCCGTTTTTTGGCATGCGAAGTACATACAATCGTGTCATCTAGTTATATTTATATCTGTGATTAAAACGTTGTCGAAGGACAAAATGTGTTTGTGGCTTTTCATTAACATATAAATCAAATATCTTCCAATTGCATGTTATAGGCCTACCATGACAGGTTCGCTGATAAATTTGAAAGAGAGTTACCGCCGCTCTGGCTCAAGCAACTGAAGGAACACGGGTGGGTTTTAGTCAGTAAAAGTCTGACACGCCCTCCCGCTTCACCCAGAGCGAAGTCTTGGAAGACACCCAAGCCCAAAAAAATGCCTACCTTGACTGAAGGACTGAATTTGTATCAATAATCTTCAAGCTGTAGGTATAAAAAATCTTTTTATGTTATTCGATACAGCATTGACACCCAAATCCAACTTTGTCCATTTCATGGGATTACAATCCTGACATCATAACTTTTATTTTATATTGTAACTTTATTATAAACTGATGACTTTGGTACTGCTGTAACTGACATAAAAATCTTTAGAAATAGCTCTTGGTGTAATAAAAACTTCACCAAGGCGTAATAAAAAAAATCTCCGTTTCAAAGCGTTAAATATTCAAAAAGTTTAACAATAAAAGTGTCCCTTGAGAAACTAATGTGTTATATTGCGGGTGGACAGGGTTGCCAACTGTACTCTAATGCAGAGTACTGTACTCTATTTCGCTTAGACTTACTTCATAATCTACAAAAGCAATATAGTAGATACCTACACCTACGGTAAAATACTCATACTAAGTATATATTTGACCCTGAATTTGAATTGAATGAATTCTATTAATTTCACTCACAGAAAAATAGGGCTTAATTGAAATTGATATATATCGTAATGCCCTTTGTAATTGAAATAAACCTTTCAATTTGATATTTTTTTTGCTAGCAATCGTACAATTATTTTCAAAACGATGAAAATTGCTAAAGTTTCGAAAAAGTTCTGATAAAAAAAAAATTACGCTTTTTATAAGTCTGTACATTTTATTTACCCTTTCTCAAAATGTACAAGTTGGCAACCCTGCGGGTAGGCGGTCGCCGGTGAAGCGGCAACGCTATACTGCGATATGCCAACATCAATGATCTTTTTTATTGCAATGTGTTCTTATATAGGTACCTCTTCTGAATCTGATTGTTTTATGTGAAGTCCAATATGAAGTGATTTGGGTCAAATATTTAGGGTAATGTTGGCCTTAAGCTGTTTTATGGCGTTTATGGAAGCAAATGTTTGTTCAATGTTTGACCTGAAATAATAATGGTATACTTTCATGTAGGTGGTGTATACTTTCTCAAGGTACTTTATGTAGGTAAGTACATAACTAGATAGGTATTATAAATAGTAAATAATTTTTCTTTCTTTCTTTTATATGCCATTGGATTAGGACTAAAAGGAATTATTTCTGCCGAAAGTAAGAACAGGTGGGTAAATTAAAACAACCAGTTAAATTTTGAAAACAATATCAAATTTAATACATAAATAAGATTTATGTACTTCTACATACATGTTTTGTCTATATATTTACATTGAAACACATAATTTCATTCTAATTCATCTAGAGTTTCACATTTTTGTCGTACAGTAATTATTATAATATAGTACCTAAGCAACTGAAAAAAATCAACAAAATTATTATACCTACTAAAGTTACGCCATAAAAATAATGATGCAAACATAGAACATTTTTAAACATTGTACAAAATAATTTACACAGAAGTATCTCTTCTATGGGACGCACACCCATCTCCTATAAATACATGATTACTAATGCAGTAACCATGGTCTAATATTAAAATATATTATCTATTACGAACTAATGACAATTCCCATAGGCATAAACAAAAGGGCAATTGTATACGCCTACATGCGTTTACGCATTTTCATATTACAATTCAATCTACTTAGATCAAATTGTTTACATGCAAACGCGACGTACACCTAACCACGCAAGTAACGACACCATCCAACAAATATTATCCCATACATTTATAGATAAACGAGTTCGTAAGTTTCGTATCAAACGTCACTGTACTTATGTTGTGGATTGTACCAGCTGACCCGTACTTTGTGCCTCTAGTCGTAGTTTTCAATGAATTTCAGACGCAAATTGCTATAGACAATGTTGAAGATTTTCATTTAACTTTTTCTTTAGTTTTTTTAAATAAAAAGTCAAAAAGAAACGATCATTCGTTCTCGTGTAAAGTTTTAAGAAGTCGATTTAATAGGATGGCTCGAACAGTTTTTTTTATGGGAATTTTATATCGAGCTTTGCTAAGATTTCAAATGTTTTTTTTTTGCGTTTTTACATTATCTACCATATAACTACACCACGAAGCTATTTCTTCAGCAAACCAGGGCTAAAAGCACAACACCAATCTACATTGTATTCACTCATTCACATTATCGCTAGGCTTTAATGGAACAGACTTTTAATTCGGCCCATATTAATTGACCACATGTATTGACATAAATACGTCTCGTCACATTGTATATCGTAACATTACATTTCAACAACCAGGAGATAATATTAACTAACAACCTTAACTAATTCATGAGATACCTCCGAAGAGACTAATCGATTACTCGTCTAAAACACTCATAGTACAAACTAACGATTACACATACATTCGTATAATCGATTTGTTATTGGATTTTACGTATTTATATTTGGCAAATGGTTACTATCAGAAACCCATCACCTAGGTAGGGTCGATGTCGCACATCCACTGACCATGTCTGACTTTAAGTCACACAAAATTATATTTAATTATTACCTATCTACATATTTGTAGAAATTATAACGTGTGCAGCTCACAACTCGCGTCTCTATCCTGAATTTTGTCTACTGTGCACCAATGATATACGGGCAACATAATAAATTGTAGCGTGTGTTTTAATCTTTTGTACGTCATTTACACATGCATTAACGAAACTAAAATCTGTTCGAAAAGCGCTAATATAACATTATCTATAGCACCAATGTCAGCTGCAAATATACGCGATAAAGTATAAAAGCAGTGCATGTTTAATAAATGGCATGCGTAAACAAACATTTCGAAAAACATTGAAAAAACCAAATTGTCTTTAAAACATATAATATATAAATGGACGCCAAAAGTACAAGAATTGACTTATACGATACACGTACTAAATTGAACACTTATTGGCTAAATCTATCACAAATAGTCCACTGAGGTAATTCACAAAATGAACTCATTTTTGCTACGTTTATAGTTTACATGGGCTAGCCCGCATTAATTCTTATCTATGAGTAAAGTTCTGCTTATATATCTGAAAAGTAGCTTATTGAAAAAATAATATCTGGGACTAGATATTTGACTATAACGGATTTTGTTTGTGCGTCATGTACAAGACACAAATTCCAACGTCTCCTGGTTTTATGAATATTGAAGAATGAGCATAATATTATCATACACATTATCTTGAGACATAGGTCCTAGCAGACACTTATGTTAGAGCAACATTGTGAAGCTCTTGCTTTCAAATTCGTGTGATTAGGACCAAGCTTGATGAGAGTTACCGATACTACTGTGCTGGTGTATTGTCAATACATTTTCTATAAATCATAACACAGTTTGTACGTTTTGCTAGCTCTACAACTAACACAGATGGGCCCTCTGAATAGTTTTCTTGACTCAAAAGCAGCTATGAAGTCCGTTCCGAATTTGGCGTCATAAAACATGTATCGTTGAGCAATTACAATAACGGTATTTGGTTAAAAATGGCGCATGTGTAGGTAAATGTAACTATAAAATAAATCTATTTACATTATGGCATTAATGATAACAACAAATCGCATTGCTGTTGACGAAAGGTTATCATTTTGTTTTAGTTAATATATTAACAGGAGGTAATTTCGATATCATATCAATGCTTCATATTTGGCTTAATCAACCTCCTGCCATTGTGTTTTAAGAGACATAACTATTTATTTGACATTCACTAGGTATATATTTGTACATAATATTGGCCCGCACATGAATTTACAATTTGGCCAAATAAGCGATTGGTATACTTACGGATTATTTCGCGGTTTTTGGGTGCTATAAATAGCAGAACACCTGTTCAGGGTATTAAAAAGTAATTAAAATTAACCGTAAAACAATCCGTATAGCTTTTGTCCCAATTTTCTAAATAATTCGCGTAAACGTCACAAATGTTTATTTGGTCAAATATTTTTTCTACTTTCTCCGTTGCAAATCCAATTACAAAAACTCAATTACCATAGACTATTTAAGCATAGATTCATTTCAGACATAGAATAAACTCTCGGTACAATACATTCAGAAATAATTCATATTCAGTCAGATGTGCCTCCTTACACTGAGATGTGGTGTGAACTTAAATCTAAACACTAACGTGGTAGATGCAGGAAAGTAGGCATTGTACGCACTGCTCCACCCGGCTCTATAGTCCATGTCCACCATAAACACGTCGTTGATAGCGTTAAACTCTTGAAACTACACATTGATCATTTACGCGAGGTCACATTTACCTTAAAAATAAAATCCAATGTCTAATATATCACTAAAAATGTCACTTTTTGATCGTCAATTTTGTTTGCCAATAAAAGTTTTAGAACACTTATCAGTCTCCATAATTCAACTGGTCTTCTCTAATTTGGTTCTTTTGTGATGAATCGTTGTACTCTTTTGAATTGCCTTAAGAGGCGAGGTGCCTTGTTCCACGTTCACTGTGCTGATTAGAGTGATCTTTGTCGGGATCAGGGAATTTAATATCTCTGATAGCCGATGGATTTTCGAATCTGTAACAAAAGATAGAAACTTTTAAATAAAGTTTTCAAGTTTGCGAAGAGTGTCACCACTGTATCAATAGTTTCTTTGAGATTTATTGCCAAGTGCAGTTTAAGAATTTCTAACGTTGTATGGTGTTTGAGCTTCTTATTCTTACTAATGTTCCGATTTCTAGACAAGCTAAGAGTGCTTTTTACCGTCGTACTAAATCTTGGAAAAAAAAATTGGTTTATAATATTAGTCATTAACAAACAATACACGTCGTGCTCTTTTCCATTGCATCGGTATTTTATGAATGAGAATTAACGCGCTCTTAGGGAGACAGTCATTCATAACTCCAATCATTTATTTCCTCGTATCAATGAACCAATTGGTTAAAGTCAATCAAAGATCACGATCACTGGGACTCTCAATTAGCAAATGAACTACTCGCATTTGAGAAACTAGCACACGCAAGGTCTATTATACAGGGTGTCCCAGAAATCGACGTCAAGCCGTAAATGGGTGATAGACCAAGTTATAACAGTTCTCAGAAAAATACGAAAAAAAATCTATCTCATGTTTTTAAAAAAATATGTTCACTTTAAAAATTTACTAAAAAAATCATTCCCTGTAATGGTTCTTTAACTCCAATTGCTACAAATCCCATAATTTATCTAATTTTTTTATTATTATGTAATCTTGAATAATGCTTGTGTAGATTTTTGCCTAAAATTCAAAGCCAACTCCTCCTACTTGGAAGAAAATTAAACTTTTTCAAAACCAAATTATTCAAATTTACTATTTCGCCCAACTTTAACTGACTGTACTGAAAAAAAAATGTACTACGCTAGTTTGGCAAGTAACATGAAAAATTGGCGCATTTAATAAGGATTCAAAAATGGTGTAACACTTGCTAGATTACGTTTTCAATAATTGGTCAAATTTTTTTTTGTAAATAGCCTCGGTTTTTACACAAAATGTCCATACTTCCTTAAAATGACTTTAGCTTACCTAAAGCTTTGCTAAACTCCGTTTCTAGTTCGATAGAGACGTTACGTAATTTAAGAGCAAAGTTATGATAGTGACTCAACCTTTTTACTTTAAGTCAGGACTAGTTTTCTCATCTTAGAAAAAAAAAAATAAAAAAAAATAACCAGATCTTTTTTAAGAAGATGTCGTGCTTGCATTGCCGTCGAAGGAAGGCAGTTTGAACTTTTGTTGTAATAAAAAAAAAAAAAATCTGATAATTTGTTTTTTTTTCTAAGATGAGAAAACTGGTCCTGACTTAAAGTAAAAAGGTTGAGTCACTATCATAACTTTGCTCTTAAATTAAGTAACGTCTCTATCGAACTAGAAACGGAGTTTAGCAAAGCTTTAGGTAAGCTAAAGTCATTTTAAGGAAGTATGGACATTTTGTGTAAAAACCGAGGCTATTTACAAAAAAAAAATTGACCAATTATTGAAAACGTAATCTAGCAAGTGTTACACCATTTTTGAATCCTTATTAAATGCGCCAATTTTTCATGTTACTTGCCAAACTAGCGTAGTACATTTTTTTTTTCAGTACAGTCAGTTAAAGTTGGGCGAAATAGTAAATTTGAATAATTTGGTTTTGAAAAAGTTTAATTTTCTTCCAAGTAGGAGGAGTTGGCTTTGAATTTTAGGCAAAAATCTACACAAGCATTATTCAAGATTACATAATAATAAAAAAATTAGATAAATTATGGGATTTGTAGCAATTGGAGTTAAAGAACCATTACAGGGATTGATTTTTTTAGTAAATTTTTAAAGGGAACATATTTTTTTAAAAACATGAGATAGATTTTTTTTCGTATTTTTCTGAGAACTGTTATAACTTGGTCTATCACCCATTTACGGCTTGACGTCGATTTCTGGGACACCCTGTATAGTTACAAAATAAGGGTCTTATTTATAAAAAAAAAATATTAGATTAGAAAATTCTTAATTCAAAATCTCCACAAAAAATTTGAGTTAAGAATCTGCTGGATTAGTATGTTGAAAAAGTTTTTATAAATAAGGCTAATCTTAGTTGCTAAACTCTTAAAAAAAAACATAAATAAAGAATAGGTACAAAGTATCCGATCAATCTAAGAAGACATAAAACACGAGTATATTCGAGAACCAGCAATTTACATCCTAATTAAATGTGTAGGAGTAATAAAACCGTCTCACGGCGCGGCGGTATCATAGTAATCTCGATCTAATTCTCGCGCAACGTCTGTGAATGTGGATTATCAGCATTTCTCGTCCGGGCAGAGTTTCTGCTGAGTTGGTGGAGTGTAAATCGTAACCTGCCCGCCATAGCGACGCCAAGTCTGCGGCACCCCGCGCCCCGCGCCTCGCAGGTGACGACCCCTAGGGTTGCACCACGCTTATCGCTTACGGTATTATTTTACACGATAAAGTTTAAGACGTAAGGTATTTTTACTAAGCTTTTATTTGACTTGCCATGTTCAAATTCAAATTCAAATCTTTATTGCATAGTACATGTGTTTAAAACAAGATCAATATCAAGATGTGTTAGTTTGTATGTGTTGGTCAAAGTTGCAACTGAATTTTAAAACGATTATCCTTTTCCGATTGAGCTGAAATGTTGACATGGCATGGTCAATTAAAAATCTTGTTTAAAAAAAGGTTTTTTTTATTGACGTTAAGATGGCCTAAAATGTAGCGGAATAATGACTTATCAAGAAAAACCTGATACCATCCCTGTTTACAGAAAACCACAACTTTAAGGAAAAATTGTTATAAAGCTGATCTTACTAAAATTATAAATGCGAAAGTTTGGATGGATGGATGTATGTTTGTTACTCAATCACGCCTGAACGGATCCGGGTGAATCCGGGCACAGAGATAGATTATAGTCTCAAATAGCACATAGGCTACTTTTTATGCCAGAAAAATGTACGATACTCGTGGGACAAGTGTCGAGTTTCACGCTGGCGAAGCTGCTGGCAGAAGCTAGTATTTGTTACGTAAAATGTTTAATCCAATTAATAGAACCAATTGGACATGTCATATTTTAGTATCTTTAAAGACGCACAATTTGCATTCTAGAAGCTGCCGCGAGTTTCAAGCTTCCAAGCCATGGTACTCGACTGTGGATAATGGCAGCGTACTTCAGTGGCTTTAGATATGGCAGGTACCGGCCGTGTTATTAACCAGTAATAAACAAGTAACACGTATTGCCATTTTATAGCAATTTTTAACTTTAGCATGCATCGTTACAGTGCTTAACGATGCATGCTAAAGAAAAAGTTTTCTAAAATGAGAAACGACGACATGTGAAATAAGAAAAATAGAAGAAAAAATTTAATATCTCAAACGAGATAAATCGTTTTAGTTAACAGCCTGATATCACAAAATTAATGAAAATGTGGATCTAACTAAATTCCGAATTAAAAAAAATCTTACTTTATCGATAGTCTTGGCCGAATATCAGGGACATCACTATGAAACCACGATAAATCTGTCGCATATTCAGCGATGTAACGGACTTTCTCTTCGCGTGACTCATTGCTCAGAATAAGTGCGCTCTTAATATGTGATGTGGATAATTGGCATACTTATCTTAAAATAGCAACCGCATAGAATTTAATGAATGAATTTTACGAATAAGTTTTCTGTAATTTGAATTTGTGAAGCTCTTAGCTATTTTGTCAAGAAAACAAATTGCGACAGCCCAATTGTGATAATAAGGTTATTTTATTACCCAAAAATATAACAAATATTTATTAAAATAAATATTAAAGTTGTACTTATTTGACTTTTTGTGATCGAAAATAATTCTCGTGATAGAAATCTTTTAACAAGAACGTTTCGAACTATTTCTTTTTTTGTTAGTAGAAGCAGTAGACGTAAATAACAGATAATATATGACCATGTTTAAGAATGAGAGAACATTAATTTTCTTAGCTAATTAGGCTCCAATCATAGTAGAATCTTGAACGTTTAATTTTCACTGAAACAATTAGTAGCTACTTCGATTCTTTTATGCCCAAAGGCTCATTAGAACAAGAAATTCTCTGAAAATATTTTATAAATCGTTACAAATGTCTTTAATTTAAATAAATATTCCTTATTCGGATGTTCAGTTGATGTCTTTTTCTCGCTAGACTAGAATGTTTTAACGATTTATTAGGATATTTTAAGAAAAAAAAAAACTCTTTTGTCGACATATTATATGATTGTACATCTTCTAGGTAGCTTTATATACAGCCCACTCTGATCCCGTTTATCTTTTATTTTTCTTATCCTTTTTCTTTGAATTTGCGACAGTACACAGAATACGCCAACGAGGTGTCCAGTAGGCTAGAAAATCTCAGGATAAATCTCAAATCAGGCGGAATAATAGGGTATTTTACTATATATGAGAAAAAATCTATAAATATATTATTGAGACAGTTTAGGCAAAAAGCAGTTGGAAAATATTAGTTTAATTCATAAATAACAAAATATTTTTTTAATACAATTCAAAGTCATCGGTTTTTTTAGTCTGTTTTATAACATCATGAATACGAAATGGTACGAGTAGCTGCCATGTTATTACGGCTGTGTAATCTGACAACTGTCAACTGATTGGCATATGGTCAACTGAAGTCATGACCATAGAGCAATATGGCGTCCACTGCGTCCAGCGTTTTCGTCAAACTACGCTCGAAATTTGAAAATGTAAAATTTAAATGCATATTTATGGCACTTATTGATATAATAAAAAATTATGTGTTTTTTTGTGACATATTAGCATGAGAGAATTAAATTGAGACACTTTTCAGAAATAGGTGTAATACCCCATTGATCTTTTTGGTAAACTTATACTCTAGTAGTCTAGTAGTAAAGCGTTTTGAATGTCAGGCGTTGTTAGTCTTTCACACGTTTTAGAACAAGCTTGGATTATTGCACGATTAAAAAGATGTGGAGGAGGCTTTGTTTTTATTCGACTGTGGGGGGCCAATATTTTTCGAACGTATTTATGTAAGTATTTATGTATGTATGTCCGTCTCTATTGCACGCCCTACAGCCCAAACGGCTTGACGGATTATAACATATGAGGATTGTTAGATCGTCGTTGGATTCGTCTTCATTGTGGGAGTGACATATACTATGTCATTTTTAAATATGGAGCCGCCCCCTAAAAAAAGGTTTTTTTATAGACTAAAAAGTACGAAATGTTATATCTCTTGTCAAAACATATCCAATGAGCCCAATCATGATATTTTGTCAGGTTGAGGTGTTGCTATGGCCACCTTCCAGCACCATAATGAGACCAGCTCCATAGTACTATAATGTTTTGATGTTACCAAAATTACATAAGTGCGCTTAGTTACATCTTAATCGGAGAGCAAGAAGTCTTTGGAGAATAGATTACTAGTTACTGGACACGCATACGAAAGCAAGGTAATATATTAAGCTTGCAAACCTAGTGATTTTGTGAATGAAATGTAGTCATCATCAATGTCGTAATATCAGGGTCTGAAGCTTATTTAACCCCTTGAGTGCCCAAAACGTGGATTCATGCGAGGCACAACGACTTTTTAATTGTTTCGGTAATTACTGCAATCAACCATGAAAAAGCTAAAGGTTTTCTTTCGGAGATAGATCCTTTAAAAAAAGATTCATAGGCAAAGCTGTAAGAATTTCAGCAAAATAAATACTGATAAGTTGATTTTCAACAAACTTACGTTTCTCTCCATCGTCTTTCAAGATAAGCTCTTATATCTTTCTCAGAGCTTGCAGAACGATTTGTTTTAATTTAAAACGTTGAAATAAATATATAAGTTTTCAGAATTGAATAAAGAATGAGTGTTGAATTTATCTTTGAAACTTGTAAAATATAATCATACTCAGAATATACTACGCTGTAAGACGTTAACTACATGTTAAACGGACAGATGACGTAGATTGCACGAGTGCATTATGATTTATGGCACAGCTATGTCACAGTTAGTGATTATCATTGCCTAGATCCATTCACGTGGACTCGCACTAGGGCACTCCCTTGCCATTATTTTATATAATACAATTATATCTAGGCCATTAATTAGTGCCATCAGAAATGATAATGGAATAGATAATAGTCTTTCTACTGGACTTTGGAACCTACATAAGCATTTCTTCTATACACGCAAACATTTGCTTCTTTTACTACAATGCTGCTACGCCGTAGCTCGTAGCTAATCTGCACTAGGACCGATTTGCGAAATTGAATGATGCTCCTACCAAGTAACGTAGCAGGGTCTACGAACTGCTACGTATTTCGTAGAGGGTGTTTAGATTATCTTATACTAATTCACATAAATTTATGGTAGATGCAACATTTCATCTTCCATACCAAATTCTGTTAGTTCTCATTTCACTTTGTAGTCATTACCTTTGTAGACCTAATATCTTCCGCCACATAATCCGTTCACCGTTTCTTTGGTTTATTCCTCTTATAACTACCCTAATTTAGACATTTTCCTCATTCCTCCGCATCACATGCTATTCCATGACAACCGGTGTTCGAATGGTTACCCTGTTAATTACGTACCTACCTTAAGAAGTTTTCTTTAGTATGTTCTAATTGATAATTAATTTTAGTACTAAACAATAGGGTATTTGACAAAAAATGGCTGTTTACGAGTAGTCTGTCAGTTATGGAACATAAAAATATTGGACACATGTTTTTTCTTCTGCCACGTAAACAAAAAATTACGACAATACAGTGCGTTGAAATAACGTGTGACGTCATGGTGTGTTACACTTTATACTGACATAGTGAATTCACAAGCCCTCCACTTCTGAACTTTGATGCGCTGTATCTTTGTCAATTTTAATTTATTTGATAAAGCAAAAAATACGGCTCCAATATTATTTAATAATCTCACTGACGGACTCATTAAATAGAATCATCATTATTTTACCCAGGAAACATCCCTATTGTTGCAAATACCAGCTAATTTGCCTACAGAAGTGATTTAAGAGAACCTCACGGTATGTTCGTCGCACTATCTTCAGCGAAACTTTCCCGATTTTTTTTTCTGCCAGCATGACAGTGTGATAATAAATCGAGTTTCGGATGTCACGGGTTATAAAGCATAGGCGTCGTCGGTTATCGAGAGAATCCGGTGAGGCGGGGCGGTGTTTGGCGCAAATTTATTCATACTAGGGGACCGGCGACCTCTTAACTCTTGTGTTATTTAGGGCACACTTCCTTTGCGATTCCTAGAGCCCATTTGTTAGATGCTGAGTATTTTTTAAATAGCTGCTTTAGCGCCGGAGTTGTGTAATAGCTGAAGAAGACACTGTCACTAACACACTCGCCCGGTCGTAAGCGCAAGCAAGGGTGTTGATGAATGCATAGCGTTAAATTAGTCGCTAAGAATTAAATTGAATTATTAACCTATATCAGACACTTTGATAGAATCCTCATTTAGAAAATTCTTAAACATTGGTACAGTTGAAACAGAATGAAATTTTAATCACATAGTCTCCACAACTGAAGGTAAGGTAATGTGCTGTGATAATTTAAGCTTAGTGATGAACCGAAAGCAAATACAAACATGAATCTAGCAATCATACTGGTATGAGACTTTTCTAATCGTTTCAAAGCAATGACACATTGACCTAGGTCTTACAAAACAATGAACTGCACAACTTTATCGCTGCCATAAAAAGCCAAGAAAAACCAACGACGATAAGAAATTCAAAAATGGAATACTGAAATGAAAAGTCAATTTTCATGGCATGGAAACAAAGGCCGGATTGTTAGCAATTACTTTTATAGCGAAAGTATTGTACTCAATGGGTTGAGAGTAAAAAAAATGGGATTGTCTTTGCGACGGCCCCGTTGGCTTCTGAGGAAGGGTGCGGGGTGCGGGAGGACTCACTTGTTGCACGAAGGCGGGGCGGAGACGCCCAACGCCCATCGACCACGTGTTATGAAACTTCTGAAAATCCTGAACATGTAATCTTGGTAACTAACATTGTTGGGATTAGCGCAGTAGGCCATATTGGGGTAGGATAATATAGACTTATTGACAGACGGCTTTATTGCTCATTAGTGATGAAGTTCAGTAACAAGACTTTTATTAGAACCTTTTATTAAGAAGTATTTGTCACAGGTTTTAAACTTTGATAGAAGTCAATTAAAATCGACAATATTGCAATTGCCTATGACTAATCGCGTCTATAGTATTCTAAATGTCGTCATTGCCACTTTTCTGTGACAGTTCTAGAAAAAAAAATAGTCACAGCTGATAACGCAGGTGAATTATCTTGTCACTAGTCAGTATAACTCAATTATAAAAAACTTAAATGCCTAAAACCATATTTTTTTTAATGAAAATAACCAAGATCCAATTATTCTAAAGTTAATAACCCCAAATAATTAGTTTCTTTAGACCAATTTAAGTGTTACACATTTACAATCTCAGAATCACCATGAACCCCAAACCGTTGGTATCACTGTCACTCCAATAATACACCATAATAAAATATCCGAACTACACAACGAAACTGCCTAAAACTTCTACTGGATAAAACCGTCAAAACGTTCCTCGTCCTAATTTGTATCGTCATAATCTCAACGCATTTGGGGTCCCGCAATAAAATCATAAAATCGTTAGCCGGGGGCGTGCTTCTGTAGACAGTTAACACGTAATCCAATTTAGACGGTCGACATCAACGATGAATGCTAAAAGAGCTTGGCGAAATTACTTTACACACCCTTGAACATTTTTTTCTTGTTGAAGAAAAATTTTTAATATATTAAACAATTTAAAGCCTAGTTAAAGAAGTCTTTTAGTTCTTGTTAATTTTATTTGTCTAAATTGACGATTATCTCGATTTAAACTTATTGGTAATAACAGCGTACCAATAGACAACATTACTTACTTCATTATTAATATTATAAATGTGAATGTAAGTTTGTTTGTTACGCTTTCACGCAAAAACTACTGAACCGATCATCATGAAACTTTGTACATATATTCTTGGAGGTATTAGAAGTACCATAGGATACTTTTTGTAAAAAAAAAATATTGCTTCACCGCGAGCGAAGCCGCGGGTAAAAGCTAGTTTTGAATAATTTTGTTGACTATAAAAAATGAGAACTTCGCTATAATCGCCATTTTATGGCAAAACATTATGACCTATGAAATCTAGGAGTACAGAAGTGTGGATTTATTTACCAACAAACTTTTTCACCTATAAATTTCATTTTAGACATGTCTTAACTCCATTGATTGAGTGTCTTAACTCTATATCAAAAACTTTTTGATCCCTTACTTATAAATAATGTTCCGGAAAGTTAATGTCAAATCACGGTACGCCTTTAATAAGCATCGCAGAATATTTACGCTGTAAAGTAGGGGTGGGTAAAAGTCACGTAAATCTCAAGAAAATTGACATCCCTAACTATGTTGGCACTCATTTAAATAACTGATCAAACTCGCCAGCAAGCTGTCACACAATAAAGACCTACCAACTTATTGGATATGCGACGTTCATCCTTCAGACTTATATTGGACGCCAAAATTGGCCGCAACTTTTTGGATTGATAGCATTTTTTTTTCTTTCTTGTAAATTGAGATTCGATGTAGCGAGCCTAGCGTATTTTAAATTCAGCTTTTAAACTACACTAAAATTTTGATGTATCGTAAGTTTTAGTGGTGCTTTCTTAAAATAATGTTGAGGTTTTATGCGTAAAAATTTAAATATCTAGACAGAGCAAATATAAGAAAAATGTATGTGCTCGACTGCGTGTCTGATATTTTTAAATACCACATTAACATACCTACTTTTATCAAGTACGTGAATTCCATTCTCCATATTTAACTTTTGAAGCTTTGATTAAAACAAAATCTACAGCATGAGTGTGCATCTATGCAACAGGAATAAAGCTCAAAACAAACGTGAGCATGGCATTTTACGCATTTAAGGCGATATATACGCCCCAATGTTAACGCAGTACTGGCCGTGCGCCCGCTCGGTGCCCAAAATATTAATATTGAACCTTTGAACAAATTAATATTCAACCTTTGAACCTTTTGAACAGTTTTTTTTGCAAAATATAATTTGATTTACATATGCCATTTCATTTATGAAGAAATACCAGCCATCAATATTTCTGTGTCAAAATATTTTTTAACATCCAAGTCGTTTTGGAGGAGTATCCAAAAGTTGCGAAAAAATGTCATGTTGTTAATTATTTTTTTAAAGCAAAACTATTAGTTACAAGAAAAAACCATGTTTCAAAAATAATGTACATGAACCAAAAAAAAAATTTATATATTTTTCAAACTTTTCAATCTACCCGTTTCTGAGGAGCATGCTTTAGAAATTAACCGTTTTACGGCACTAAAGCGGTGGAAGGCCCTTAATAGTTACCCGTTGTAGTAATGAACCATTGTCACAACTGTAAAGTCAGTTATGGAAATGAAAATCTTAATATTGTAATAAAAATTCTGAAGTAAATGTATAATTCATCACTCATCAGAGAGGCCATGCGGCAAATATTTAAAGTACTTACCTATAAGGCAACATCGAGGTGGGTATAAAAAGAGCAAAGGAGATTTTTATTAAGAAGGGCGGGGGGAGAATATAATGAATAAATTCCGTGTAAGGACCCCTCCTAACGCAATTGAAAACTTTTAACAAGTGCCGGGAAATCGTGTGTAAAGGTGGGCCCCGTACCTAATTACGCAGCTAGCCGAATGGAATACCGGATGAGTTCAGAAATTTAAACGATGTCTCCTCCCGACTCCGGGCACTTTATGAAAATCAGCTCGTTAATAAAATCGTCGAGTGTTGACCGATGTCTTGGCACACAGACGCACGGACACCAATCGTCAGAAGAACGGAATACAAAATTAACGAAGTGAGCATTTGTTCTTAAAATTGTGTTATAAAATAAAATATTTTACGCACCGATTTATAGAGCAGTCAGTGAAATATTGCTCCCATTACGTAATTGCGTGCCAAATGAAAAGTTAAATCACGTTTCGGTACTTTTTAAAATCGAGTTCCTCGATCCGGAGTTTACCCCCCATTAACTTTCCGTCGTGTCCAAGTATTAAAAAATTAACAAGATATTTTCCACCGCAAGCTCACCGTCTGCGGAGGACGTATTCATTCTTTTGTAACCCTAAAAAACAAGTCATTACCGTAGCGGGTTTAATCCAGCGTCGTGTTCTGGAGATTTTTTCGTGATATTCCATTATTCGAAGGCGATCGCTCGACGCGGCGCGACGGGCACCGTTTACGCTAAAATGATATGATTAATTACGGGTACCGGTAGCTCCGGTCTCCCTCATTAGCGCACAAATAGGATCGCTCAATGGTGAAATTGAATCTTGAACGCTGGCAAACCACACTCAATAGGACTCTAATTATAATTATTATTCATATTAAATAAATGCCGCTAGTTTGGTGGTTTGTTTTGATTGCTGTTTGAATTATTATGGAATAGAACAATACCTTTATAACACATACGATTAAAGTTAGTTATTCAAAGATACCTAAATCACTTTTATCGAGCTCATTAGACCCATTTTTTGTGTTTATGTGGCCAGGCGACTTTAGCATCCCTATTAAACATTTTAATATGATAATAATATGGATAATGGAATTCTGTCAAATATTTGAAAAAATCAACCTCAACACGTCCAGTCGTTTACAATGGCATCAAATTATTCATAGGCCAATATAATTTGCAAACAAATGATATGGCCGTACACCTAAGACTTTTTCTTTTGGTTCTTACATAAATAAAGAAGGCATCACGTCTCATAATCCACGTACAAAGAAACGTAAACATGAGTGACGTACTTATCTTTTGTAATACCTAATGTCGTAAATATGAATGTGACAAGAAATTCGTTCTTTACTGCAGATTTTGGGGGTCGCGCGTGGAAAACTACATATTTTGTGGTTCTGTTTTTAGGTATACAATCGTAAAAAGGGAGAATTCATTTACGCTCTGTTTTTTCTTCGTCTTATGAATAGAGAAAAGTTGGCATGCTAGTGGTACTCTCTCTTTATGTCTCTGGCATAAGGGAGGCCCGCGACTTGTTATAAAAAATACATGAACAATGCCGAATAAAAGAAAAATATTCACTACAATGTTTCGCGCACTTATTCTTGTACTATCACCCAAGTTTGTAGCTATTGTAATTCAAACTGTTTTGGTGTCACTGAGAATGAAATAGTATTTTTTTTTCAAAAAATATTTTGAATCGATATACGACTATAATGTAATAAAAACAGTATAGAAAATCTTAATCAGTTGTATTTATTTATACGAGTAGCTAAGTTTCGTTGGCCAAGGCAAGGCACTTATCGGCCACTCGCTGCACAACTTTCAGTAGATTATTTTCGTTGATATTACAGATTTATTGCCGCCGTCTGTTTAACGTTTTCTAATTTTCTTTTTCTCTAACCGTGAGCTCATAATATTTTTCAAATACTTTAGGAGGGCAAAATGTTATTCGTTTATTTTCTGACTATTACATCACAAAAGTACTATTCGCATTTTCCCATACATTTTATTGAGGTGTAAATAAAATGTGAAATAAATATCTCATAGAAAGTTATTGAATCATAGACATTGAAAACACTTATTTAGCTTACATGCTACAAGCACGTATAAATAGATTACCTTTCACATCTACTCAAGAGCGGCCCTCAATGCCGCCCCCCCAGGATCCACAATCCGGATTACGATACCCTATCTATATCACAAGCTTCCACCTAGCTTAGCACTAAAGCCTACACTAACACAATTGACTGCAACAACGATCGGTAACCGTCCACTTAACACTAAATAAAACTCTAACATTAGTTAACATGATAAAGAAACAAAAAATCTCGACTACAATGCGAAAGTAACAAAAGAGGAAAGGTTTCGTCACATCGTGAGCTTGTAAGTAGGTAACTGGTCCGAGGGTTGGAGTTCTGGTTTCAGTGGACCCAGGAGGGGGCGACGGAGTAGGGCGTCCGAGGCCCGTTGCCCCCCGAGAGCGTAGTGGGCACAGGCGGCGCCGGCGCAGCGAACTGGCTTTCGGCTTCTGCCGCCATCGCGCTGTGTTGCTGCGGGAAGTTGAAATCTAGCGTGCCTTCCATACTGAGCTCGTGTTTTATAACCTGGTGGGAGAAATTGTCAAAATGTTACACCAGTCTGGATTATATAAAGCTGAAACCATGTCTTCAAGGAATTGCTTCGAGTATCAGAGAATCTAATATTCAAAACTTAGAACAACTTTGATTAAAACAAGTTTCCGTATCTTGACGAACTTGAATTATTGATCTACATTCAAGATTGAATTCGTATCATTTCCCGCACTTGAAATCGTAGCCTGCGGCTTCTTTTCGAGTTGATGGAAAATGATTAGTCTCGTAGCCTTATTAAAGTGTTTTAATAAAGTCATCCTTCACGAGTTCAGTATTCAGCACTCCGAAAAACTTGTTCCATAATTATGTGTTTTACCTCATCAACGTTACAGTCGAAGCCGTGTTCGAGCGTCTCAATGTTTAGGTCCTCCGCGAGCCCCGTGTTCAACGCTCCCATGATCTGACCCATGACTGTGGTGGGGCCCATCGCTCCCGTCTGCACCATCATTCCGCCATTCATCAGAGCCGCGTCTGACGTCGTTACCATTTGCGTCTGATTGTTTTCTGTATAGCAAAAGAACAGCCAGAATCAGATACATGAGGAATTCATATCCGTCAGAAAATAAGCAGCCTGATTTTTTGGTGAAAATAATACACAGAAGAGAAGTTTTCCAAGAACTTGGGTATAATTTGATTTTAAAAATAGATTTATTTATACGGAATAGTCGGTAGAAGAACCCTATAGTGAATTATTTTTTGAGACAACAATTGGGTTGGTAAGACCGGATTATATATACTAAATTGATGAAATCCACAATAGCGGTAAGAAAAAAGTACAAAGATTTGTATCTTGGGTCATTCAAGCGAAACCAGATGAAAGTAACACATACCTGTTTGCATAATATCAGCGGGATCTGCAGGTGGGGGTGGTCTGACAAAGTGGTCGAGAGCATGCTGGTGCGGATGCGTGGGATGGGCCGGGTGCGCGGGATGCGAGTACATCGACGAGCACGAGCAGCCTCCGTGTGGGTGACGGGGGCAGCCCGCGTACGGGCTATACCGGTAGCTGCCACCCGACGATGACGAGGATGTCGTTGGAACGTACCTGGAGGAAACAAACTTGTAGAACAATTTTCTGGAAGCTGGAAGCCTCAGTTGGTGTCAGATAGGTAATAAAGATTATTATTAAAAAAATTACGAGAATATAACCAAAACTTTCAAAGGCTTCTTAAAATGTACACGCTGCTTTGTCGTAAAATTAACTGAATCTAAGGAGTTCTAAATAAAGCAAAGCGTACTCTAGGGCAAGGCGTTTACGACAATAACTGTATAAGTGGTCGAGGTTGGACTCTTGGACTCTAACCAAAATTCCAGCATCGACGCTAAGCTTACTACAAAATGCTTACGTGTTGAGGAATGGATCGGTTCCGGCCAGTTTCATGGAATCGGCGAGAGAGCCAGCGAGTTCGTCTTGTCCAAAGTCCGGTTGCGTGTAATCAGCTGCTGACGTGTAGTCTGTGTACTCTGGACCCCAGTCTGGTTCTGTTGTGATCATTGATGGGATCGGAGACAGCCGGCCGCACGATGATGCGTTCGACGACACCCTCGGACGGAAGTCCGGCGACAACTGGAAACTGCTACGCGCAAGCGAAGAAGCAATCAAAATAACGAAACCTATCTCGACTGGCGATGTGAATTATGTGGTCTGTGTTACTGATAAGAATTTATTTGATTTCCATTAATATGTAATAGACCTACAGTCACATAATTCCCTCATCGATAGTTGAGACGCAAAAATCATAATGGTTAGCAGAAAGAAATCTTAAAGCTAGTTCGGACTCTATACAATCTCAAACAAGTGTAATGGGAGCATGCAAATCTAATGCCTATGTCGACACTAACATATAAATTTGTATGCTAAATGAAGCGATCACTATAACGGGTTCAGCGGTCATCTCAGAAATATCTTTATTACTACAAATAGTGACAAAATGTGGGATAAGATACGGGTTATAGGCCGGCCCTTCGGCAGCCACCGAACCATTGAAAATATATGTCGATGACGCTCGTAATCCAGATAAAATAAATCGCCTATAAAAATGTTAAATATCGGCGAAATGACGAGATTCAGCATCCACATAACTCATCATCTAATGGTTCTGAATGATTTAAAACCTTTTATCATAAAGTAGCAGAGTTGCAATAACTCAATTTTATTAGTCTGGTCAACGCAGCTTTATGTCGATGGTTTTATTATAGAGTAAGCGTATCAAGCGTGGCTCACTTTGTTTCTAGTAGTCGTAAAATTTCAATATTTCCAAGGAGGTAGCGTTATTCAGTAATATCCTGTTGGATATTTGCGGTTCTGGCAGTACTCGCTTCTGCATTACCCGTATAGGTAAATTATAGTGCCTTTAAAGTCAAATTAGTATCGTGAAACTACGTCCGAGATCGTTACCATTATTGGCTTGGTGCCACTGCTCTTTTAGACTGCCCTCTACTTTAATCTACCTGGATCACTTGGACGATGGTACTACATTTCTAAATAATCGTCTAAAGTTCTATTGTAAGCTGCGAACATTTCGCTAAGATAAAAGAGTTAGATAAAAGGTTATACAGTTACCTGTGCATGGGTGAGTCTGGGAACATATCGAGACTTTCTGACACTGAGCTACTGGGACTTGGCGTTGCGTCTGCTGCGGCACCGTTTCTTAATATTTCGGCCTAAAAGTGGAAAAATTGCTATATGATAATTCATGCGATAACTTCATTAGACGCTTCTAAGAAATTTTAATATTAAACTTGAAGCTGATTTTAGAGTCACTCTGACCGTCGGCGCTGACGGTCGCCACGAGCTCGTTTTGTTCGAGTCGCTCGGCTTAGCGCTGATGGTCGTCAGACTCGACCAGTGACGAGCTTGCGGCGACCGTCAGCGCTAACGGTCAGCATGACTCTAAAATCAACCACACTATCTACGAAAAAGGTAAAAGAATAAGCAGATATTTTTAATCAATCTAAAAAAAATGGACATGTCACTACTTTAAAGCTTAGGTTTCCGAAGACGGGTGGTGCCGTTCTTTTACCAGAATTTTTTAACTATCTAACACAAGCCATCATTTTCGTGATGGCTAGTTAGTATCGGCCAACGCTATCTTAGGAGACCCAACCTTTAAACGAAGGTAATCATACCTTCTTCTTTACCCTGCCTCTCCGCTTTTCGAACTTTGATGTCTCCATGGAGGCTGCCCGCCGTCTGACCGACTTGCCGGGCTTTGCATCAGGGTTGATCATCCACCATGAGGATTTGCCTGTCCCCTCGTTCTGCACCCGCATGAACCGGTTGTGTAGTGACAGGTTGTGTCTGATTGAATTCTGCAAAGAAGAAATGGGTCGTTAAAATAGGTTCACCAAAGTTGTAAGACGTATTAGAGACGTAGGGGGTTTGCTAGCAGTTGGTATCAATCAATCAACCGACTCAGCTCTGGTTCACTCCTGGATTTAGGCTAGCAGTATGGTACAAGAAATTTTACATACAACAAAAAGTACCTAACTGTAATTTGTATAAGTCGTTGAACAATAGATATCTTCAACGTATGGTACACGAGTAAGGAACTCTAAACCACTGCAAGCTCAACGCCTGTCGTACAGGGTTAAACCACTCATGATATTTTCACTATTTTTTTTTGCCCAATACTTGTTAATCAGCTAAGATCTTAATACAGAAAAACCGGTAATAATTATTGCAACGTTCCGCAAATTATTCTGCTAAATGTTTACCGCATAATTCATTTATACCGGCATATCTATTACGTTTTATTTCAGTATTTAGTTAAGGAAAATTAGTCTAGAAGAAATAGAGACAGCACCCAATTTGACGTTCATTGTTTTTTTTTTATGATGAACATAAAAAAGATTTGATTGGTCAATGCAATTCAACTCTGCAATTATTTTAAGTTGTATCTATCTAGCAGGTAGGGGTGTTGGAGTCTTTGAGGTGAAGTGACATGAAAATAAAAGCAGTGTAATAAACTCGAATGTCCCCGCGATATCCGGGCGTGGCCACAGTTGACCACAAAAAATAACTATTTTAATTCCCGCTACCGCTGAAAGTTAGTGCAATAACGTGTCCTATCTCACACCGGCAATAAAATCCCGCAACTTTTTCTCGTCGAAGGAATAAAAGCAACCGCAGCAACGAATGAAGTTTAGCTATAAAACAGTCCATAAATAATATCAGCGTGCCCTGTGAGAACTGCCACTTATGGTAACTACAATCTACTCCGTGGATTGTAGTTACCATAACCAAATACAAATGTGCATTTTTCTAACTCAATTCTTAAAACAAAAACGTCGTTTTAATGTCGAATTTTACTGTAGTTTAACTAGAATATCTGTCATTTTGACGTTTCAGCTCGAATGCATAAATTTTGGATGACTCTATCTACTATGTAAATCACTCAAAATTTATGTATGCGTCGATGGAAGAAACCGTTTCTTCTATTTGCGCAACGTAGGTAGCATGTTCGGTACTCTTGTGATACTACTATCAATGTCCCGGTTTATTATGGAAAACTTTGATGGATGCCGATTCGACTTTCAAACTACGTCGTATGAATTTCATGGTACCCTCGATGTATAGTTTTCAATTTTTTTAATAATTTTTGAAACGCTGAAGTGAAATTACAGATTCAAATAAATTATTAAATGATTTACACGTGTTCCTGTTAAGTACGTCCAATTAAGTTTATGTGATATACAACAATTGGACGTGTACATAAATCCAGTAAATGTGGACAACTCCCGCGATTTATCAAGCGTGAAAACACACGCAACAAATGGCCTGTCGACGCTTTGATGGATTTGTCGCCAAGAGCCCTTACCATGAATTACGTGAGCTATAAAAGTGACAACCCCGCGTTGATCTTCGAGCGCCCCTGTCACCGATGTATAAAATCTCGACCCGATCGAAACGCGAAGTTTCGAGTTACAGAAGCGAGTGGAACGTGAAAATTCGTGATAATTTATAGTTTCACCGATTTACAGTTTGCTTTGAATGAGAAAATTACAATTTTAAGTTAGGTAGGCAATATATGAAACCACAGATACAGTAGATACTTAATTTATATCTGGGATCAAGATTGATTGCGAAATGGAAAGGCCTTCCTGTTATACCATAATATTTGATATCAAACCAGGATAATTATTTAATAGATATTCGTCGCGTATTTGCCCTTATTTATAGATATAAAACCTATTTATAGATATAGGCAAAACCCCTATACTATATTTATTTTATAGATGCCTCAATATTAATGTATCCGATATAATAATTCCACGAATAATTTATGGGCAGTAAAGATATATAGTTTGCTGACAGGCAACTAAGTTAATCGAATTTTCTGCTACTGTGATATCACGTGCGTAGCTTTTCATGTAATTTACCTGTTTTTTTTTAGGGCGGTATATATTATGGTTTATACGGCCGTATTTCTCCTCGCTTCAGTGAAGATTGAACGGGTACCGAATGCGGTACTTTGTACAGAGAATGCCAGGAATATAATCTGACATGAAGCGTCGCGTCTTGTCTTTTCTCACTACTATAAATCTGTGGAGGTTGCGTCGGTACATTTATAAAATTTATGAAAAAAAAATTCTCAGCGTCTGAGATATTGGCTCATATTGGGGAGCCGACAAAAAAAGAAAATCACGTCATCAAACAAAATCGACACACAAAAGTAGGCAAATACAAATTTATTGAACACGCGTTATAATTATTTTGAGTACAGTAATACACAGTACGTTTATTTCAACCCATCCTCAAGTGATTCAGAACTAGTGAATAAAATAACTGCTATAGGTAAGTACGTAACGGGTTAATAATATAGGTCACATTCATGCACATTTAATTACACGCAACCACAGTAAATTGCTGGTATTTATACGATAATACACACATCCCACATTCTCACTTTTATTACCTTGCACTTTCTGGTTTGCCTCACTCGTTAATAAGAACAAGAACTAAGTTTCTGCATGAAGCTGACTTAACCTGTTGTTGGTTTCATGTCCCTAATAAATAAAGAGAGAAATAATAATGTTTCTGCATTTAAAAACGGAATTAAAATTATTCGAAAAGCCGACGTATAATTTTAATTATACAGGCTGGATGAGATTCAAATTAGGAATACATCGCAGTGTGCCAATTCCAGCACTTTGTGAAATGAACATCACGACGGCGGCAGCGTCGTACAAACCGGGGCAAGACATCGTACTTAGAATTTTGTCTACGGCAGGATCTTTGGCGCCACTGCGACCCTTATGGGGTGAATTAACCGTCTACGCTGTCTACAGTCCCCTTTAATGCTCCACCGACTTAAATTTTGTCGAATTTCCACAGCTATTATATAGCGTTACGCAATCTTCGAGCGATGGCTTATGATTTCCGCTCTTTATAGCCTTCGCTTGTTTTCTGAGAGCAATCGCTGTGAATTGAGCCTGCTGATTAGTTACGATGTGATAGTTAACTTCGGTCCCGTTTTGTTGTCAACGGGAACTTTCGAACGTTGTAAAATAAATTCGATTTGGTCTGATAAATATTTGAGTGGTTCCCCGCTGTTTCTTAATGATTGTTTGAAGATTATATCAACTTAAGTTATTTTTAACTCATGAAAAGCTGCAAACCTATTATCTATAGATCTTTTAGTGACAAATTAAGCTGAATGTATCTTATTTGGCTTTCACAGGCATATTAAAGTTTGGTACGAATAAAAGCGGAAAAGCGAAGCAACGGCATAACCGATTGTTGAATAATTCAGTGAGATTATTCTTTAAGGTGACTTACTCGGTGCACACACGATAGACCTTCAAAATGTATTTTAAAACATTACTTGGTTTTCGATAGTCTATACGGAAATACATATTATTTATTGGAGTGGTAGATACACAATGATAGTGCGTAGAAGAACAATTTAGAAGAAATTATTGCTAAACTGTTGGTTAGTTCCAGTTACTGATTTTATACAGAAATTCTAAGAAACCATTTTAGGTTTGTTATTTGGTATTGTATTGTGTGTTATCTACATAATATTTGGATAAATATTTAAAAACGTATATATCTAAATAATAGGTAGTTAATAGCCTACTTGTTGGAAAACGTTACGCTTGGTTTTGTGTAACCAAAAATTTTTTTGAATTCGAAAAGTATTTTGCTTAGGAACTTTTCTGTTACCAAACTAGGTATGCTACCCAAGCTAGGATCTTCAACGAAAATTATATAAGTAAGTGTAAAATAGTTACTCCCCGATGTCCTTCATTCGGTCCTCAGACAATGCGTCACGACCAAATGTATGCGCATATAAAAATTTAGTAGGTACTGTTATTAGATGAATGAAATAATGGAAGCTACCGAGCTGCCGAGCGTATGATACATATTCGACGCAGCTTTACTATCCTCCGTCCTTTTGTTTACTTGCTGGTAAGTAGGTGAGGATTGCTCTTAGTTGCACGAATGCACGTGGGTAGCACACGTCAAATTTTGTATAAACACTGTATCTTTTCTAATCCAGAAATATTAAGTAGTATATTAATTGGTCCATATAGGTACTCGCATAAAATTACAATTTATTATATCTAAAAACAATTTTTAATCGTTATTATCTGATCTATACAGACTGACTTTTAAGAAGATTGTATCTCCATTCATCATTGAAATAATCTTAGATGCCATAATCATGTCATCAAGATAAAAGTTGCTCGTTCTCGTTACCCATATTAAAATCACTTAGTCGCCTCTTGGGTAAAGCATAGGAAGTAAGACTGTCTGTGGCAGTATTCAAGGAATGAATATACGTTCCATTTACAGGTCGAAGAATTGAGAGACGAAATTCAATTGGTTGGTCATTGGCACAAACATATAACAAGAAAAGTTGCTCCATTTAAACACAAAACGGTAAAACAAAGCCGTCACCTAATTACAACAGCACAAATCGATATTCGATACAAAGAAATCAAAGTCTGCATTCATGAAATGGCAAAAGGAAAAAGTATAAAGCGTTCGAAATATTCCCGAAGTGTGAAATCAAATAATAAATAATTCAAATTAGAGAATAGGGATTATACAATAAGGGGCGTCGGTCCGGGGGGAGCCGCAAACGTGACGGCCCCAAGAAATTTGGAAGAAACCCGGTGACGTGTCAACCGCCACTGACAAATTTAATTATTCAACTTACCGAAACGTTAGCAAGATGACTTTTCCCGCGCCGATAACTAAGTAGGAATAAATTCACTTAGAGCTGCCGAAGCAAAGTTTAACTTAATAAAACATTGGAATTTTCGTAATTCGATTGTACTGAGGTCGGATCCCGCTGTCGTCCTGATTTGAATACGTCATTACGAATCATTTGTCGAGCTCACCTGAGAAATTTGAGTTACAGAAATATGTACAACAATTCTCCAGTTGATCAATATGATTGTTCTATTTGGCTTTATTGAATCAACAGTTACAAGTGAATAATAGGAACTCTAATGAACGAAAACTTTGGTCTTGATTTGACAACAAAAAACCTCGAAACATAATAAAGACTTCGGTCTTTATTGAGTGAATTAAATAACTTTTTTACAGTTTTCAGTTTGCTTGAGTGCTAAACAGTCAGACCCAGATTTAAAACTTATACTCTTTTACCTTTCTTAAGAAATTGGTCACTAATCAACTAAGCAAATGTTCTTCGAACTTCATTAGCCGAAGATAGACCTTTACAAAATTAATTTGTTTAACTTTTGTTAATTTGTTATGAATTTTGAGCACATGAAATTAATGTGATTGTTCTTGTATCTGCTCTGAATTTAAAGATAAATAATTCTACCTTCAATACCACATAAGAATATTAAACAGTATGTTGTAAAAAATCAGTCCTCTATGTATTCAATGCTGTGCATGATCATCGATTTATTTGTATTACAACGTAAGCATAAATAATGCCTCATGTCTTAAGGGTTATGTAATAAATATAAAGGACATCTTTATTTATTTCTAGTAACGAATCAAACATAATTTAAAAATTATTTATGGAGGACGCAAATGAAATGGAACAAGAAAATTAAAATATAACTTTCTTTGTTTTTCTTTAATATTTTTCCATCATTACCTATAATATAACAAAATAAATATGTTACTATTAATAATAAAACAAATAAGATTTTCCAAATAAGTAACAGTATTCATTCATTACGCAAAGAATAAGAAAAATTCGACAGGCGTGCTTGAGCCCGAAGATTCCTGGATTTATATCTGGGTTCCGTATAAATCACTTTAATGGTCCGATTAATGTCTGGACCGAGCTGAGGTGTAAGATGTACGCAGAATAGACGTATGCAACAGAAATGTTGCCAACAAAAGACCACGAGGACACTGTATAAATGTACCTAACTATGTAGGCATCTACGTACGACTTATTAAGTAGACCTGCGGATGAAATTAAGAAATATAGAGCAAACATTCGAAATTCAAAAATAAACTCATTTTATTGCAAGAATGCATTGTTCACGGATTAACAAAAGAAAAATAAGATTTCTAAAAATTTTAAAGAGGATTTGTGGATTGAGGTCAATTCGAATTTTTTTAATCGAATTTCACTTTTAAAACGTGACATTGGATTGTAAAAGCAGAAACCGTCTCGCATGACGACTTTCAACCAAACTAGACATTTGAATGCACATGTGTCTAAAATCTTGCGCTAATATACAAACCCAAGTCTTCCGGACTTTGCCTTTGGAAATCATGTGATTGGAGCTAATTAATAATTAATTATTGATAGACACGTACTCGTGATAATCTGTCGTCCTACTCCCGTAGATCAGGGTCTCTGATACCAAGATCATGTTTCCATTATCTATTGTCGTAAATCAGAAAGGGTCATGTCTTTTTCATAATTATAATAACTACGACTATAATGACACACACATATTTATAACCGTGTGTGTTTCATAAAAAAAACATTAGTTAGTAGTTGATTTGTTGTTAGTTTTCTCTGTAGATAAGACATATAATTTATTAATTTACTGTCAAAAAAAAGGTAGCACTGACGTTATGTAAGTCGGATGCTAAAAATTCCCAGACATTTTGTACAAAGGGTTAACTTTATTGGAATCATTTTCTACTAGATATTTTACATTCCTTAATTCACATATCTACAGAAAATAATCGAAATTACAAAAAAGCCAATGCCATACAACACCAGCGCGTACCGTTTGAAATAGTTCTATACTATAAATATCTTTTTTTATTCCAATAGCACTTAAGCGTTAGTAGCGGGGGTAGAAGTAATGCTTATCACTCGAGTGACCTCGGCCATGTCGCACCGATATCGAATTATAATTAGGTCCAATGACTTCACTCGACATAATCACGAATGACCGATGCATTGCAACGAGCGAAGCCAATGCGCTTTAAAAATGTTCATAGTAAAATGGCGACTAAAAATATTATGTAGAATGATAATTTTTTTGGTCCGACTATATTATCTTAGAACAAAACAAATATTGTTCATCTTGACTTAAAAAATAACAGAAAACAAAAGTCAGATTAAGAAATTTAATCATTTACAGTAAGTAAAGTTTTGGATATGCACATATTAATGAAAATGTTATTGGCGACAGAATGGCTGTCTACCTCAACAATACATAATTATAATTCATTGACGCATACGAATAAAGCACAAGTACCAATGATTTGAAAGAGTGTTTATACAGCCAAACTTAGTAACATGACAAACGAAATAAAAATATAGAACTATATCTAACAAGTAACAAGTGAACTATTCTAATTAATAGTTTATTTTAACACTGCACTTTAAGTCGATGAGTTGTAATTGCATTTTATTAAAAATAAAAAGCGAATTTAATTTATGTAAGAGGACTGTACAAAGCCGGAACAGTTGGCGAGTTCCCAGATCTAAATTCGACATCTGCTCATCATGCTCTTGACCCCACCCAAGATGCCTTGCAGTGCGATTATATGATAACAATAACGCACAAAGTACCAATTTATTTAAAACTGCAAAATAATGCATTTCGTTAAAAGATATCTTGTAAAAACTTTCAGACGCCAAAGAAAAATCTTTTAAATAGAATCTTTCAATTGAACGAACAAGGAATGACTGTATAAAAATTTTCCTCAGATCTATTGTTAGCGAATGACGATGGAAGTTTAAAACATTTCATTCTCGGCGTATAATAACTATCGAAGCCTAAGTGATTCCGAGACAACGTTATAACCGAAGGGGAAACCTATTTTGCGGCAGACGAACGCAAACACCTTTTCAATCCTTCAATGGGCCTAACGATGAGACGGTGGGAAGAGCCGTGAAGTACCAACTAGCCGTGGCAGTTTCTTAATGGTATTGTAAGACAGAAAAAATACCGGGATCGTGTTACAATGGTGCAAAGAGAAAGATTAATCGTCCGTTCGGAAGGCGCACTCGGGAGCGTACTACTATCAGAGGCGCTTCTACAAAAATTAATCATTTTAACGCGTCATTGTCGTTCGGTCTCCTCCCACGCGTGAAAACTTCCCGCTAATTAAATTAGAATTAGGGAGCCGTTTGACAGATTGCGTTCGAATTTTTCACTCGCTTTTCGAACCAAAAGAGGAATTTCTACAACTGCCATAAAATCTGTCTTCTTGATTAATAGACGGATGTGAATACTCGGATAAGTGGAAATTTTTATCCACGTACCTATCGTGAGAGATAACGAAGAAAGAAGAATTACATAAAGCTTTCAGAAAGTGTGATGTAATCTCGACCGTCGTTTCCATAAACTTAATGGCGAAGTATCACAGAACTTACATATCGCTGTTATAACAACCCAAGTTGGCATATTTGTTACCCCCTCAGTCAGCATATTCGCGTCGAATGACCGCCAATTTATGTGAAAACTTCCACCGGTTAGAGCATGACCTATCTATATGAATAAAAGTTTTCACTCGTCAAGGAGCTATCGGTATGTTTCGAGAAGAATACCTTAAGTAAATATGCCAGGTTGAAGTTTTCGCACGAAACTTTGCGTTACGACAGAGCTATGTGTCAATTTCGCGATTGAAATATGGCGTCGGAGTTGCCGTGCATGGGTGGCGGCGACGCCACTGTTTCCGTGTGCTATAACTCGATGCACCCTGCATGCTACATGCTCGCATACAAATTCGTACAAACCAGAAAAGAGCTCGTATTTCACCCGGGGAATGGACGATAAGTTAGCGCGTCGATTTTATCAATACGAAAATCGGGCACCTTGACAGATAACGATGTCTACACGCATCGCATCAAAACAGTCGACATGCACAATACTATCGCTCGTGTGAAGGCATCGATTCCTACCTATATACATTAATAAGAACGCGTGTACAGTAATGAATGCCAAGCAATACATCTCAATGTATAAGCTGGTAGGTAGTCGTGCCTTGAGGAACGCCTGGAGGATAAGTAAAATATTCCACTTAGTGAATTGCGTTTCGCAAATTGCCACAATTATCATACCGTTTTACCGGAGCTACAGTTGTATTAAGGGAACTGTGCTTTTATTTCTATAAGAAAATCAGTATGACATCAAAAAATAGTGTAGTTGGTGCTAGGATTTTATTGAAGGGTAGAGGGTGTACGAGGTTTCGTAGTAGCGGAATGATGTCTCATTAACCTAGTACGAAGGCCATGGTTCGTATTCATGTGAGTCAGTAGTACTACGTATGAGCAATAAATAGACGGAAAGCCTTACCCGGAATGATATCCGGAATCACGAGAAAGTGGAAGTAGCGTGGCGGTAGTTAGGAGCGCGCTACTACGCCTAGCGGAGTAATAACATGGATGCGTCATGTCGGACGATTTTACTGACTTCATATTTATGGGGAGGGACGGATTGATAACATGTCAGAGAAATCGCGTTTTATTGAACATTATGAAAATTAAATATTTTTTCTAGAAGCTTTTTAAATATTACCTTGCCTTCAAAACAGTTTAATTTTACGGCAATGAAGTATTCGTCTAAACATAGTATTTTGTCTAATTATGAGACTAAATTTTTTAGACATTTTAATTAAAACTATTTTTACTTATTTAATTAACTTAAATTAATTTATGCTACTTTCACAACCACCTGTATTCAAGCAACCTTCATACAATAACACATAAAACGTTTTATTTGAAAACTACACGATCAATCAAACGGATCGCATGAACGTCAATTGCCATAGAGAGTGTGGCACTCAATAAATTTTTATTTTATAGGTACATATTTGCACATGTTGAAAATGTACGATCTGTGTCGTTAGGTAGGCGTCCGCGCGTCGCGTCGCCAGGTACGTCGCTGGCGCCACATGGGCTTCTGCCAGATTAATGGATCATTGCCCCCCCACCTCACTATCCCCCCACACCCGCAGATGCGAAACTACTGTTCGACGACATCGCTCCTTCCTTCACTAGATATATGGCCTTCGTTCCTCCACTTAACACTATTTCAAATTACGATCGCTTTTCACCGTATGAATTCCACGCGACGACTTCTTAATAAAGACGCTGGATTGGACGCTATTTGCACCATACGATGCTAACGAAAATAGACCATCCAACGCATTGAAGCTGCCTATAAAACACTGACCCACTAATACTACGATCATAACCCGCTTCGACCTTCAGTCTCAACAAGTAGCGAACTTACATTTATGCTCGATAAAACACTTCGAAACGGCTCGTCGTAAATCACGAAGACATCGAAAGTTAGCCGCCAAGCACTTAAAGTTTAACAGACAATAATAACTGACGATGAAAAAACGGCCTTCATCGGTGGGGGTATAAAAAGTAATGTGGCTATAGTGGTGGGGCTAAAGGGCTAAGTTGGTGAGTGGGTAAGTTTTGAGGAATGTTGTAATGAGGCGCGCGGGACAATCGATAAATTTGAATGTTCCCCGGCGCCGCCCATCGACTTGCAACTTTTTTCGGTAGCGGGGGAACGCGCGCCACACTGACGCCACTGGCGCGCGATCGCCTTCCACTGGAAAGCTACGCTAGGCGGAAAATCTATGTATAGAAGAGAAAACCTTTTTACCCCTTTTAAAGCATTTTTGCACAACAAGTTCGCGATTTTGGGATATTTAAAGTTTATATGGAGGAGTAGTTTTTTTTTTTAATGAATGGTAATGGTCGAAATTCGACCACTGGGTGATCTTGCAGCTTTCCTATGTTAACTAATTAAATATCCAAGCTCAACTTTAAACAAAAAAACTCCTAATACCTTTTCAAACTAAAAAAGAAAAGTACTTAAGTAATAGTTTCTACTTACAGATCTTTTTTTCTTTTCAGATTTTTCGGATCGGTCTTATAAAACACTCACTAGATACTCTCAAAAGCTTGTCAAACACGTAACACAAACTTGAACAAAAAAATCTCGCAGAATATTTGTATTATAACGTAGCGTTGCACTGCTGGACGGTAGCCTTATAGGTAGGGCTGCCCTGTCTACCATTCACACATTTGATGCAATTGATATCACACTTACCGAGAATACGTCTCGACTATTTGATTTATGTTCAGACTTTGGATCTGGACTGTGCAATGTTATGAATTATACATTGCTTCCTACATCTTATATTTAGATATGTAAAATACCGTTAATATTATTAATTAAGCACTTCCTAGAAAGATAGACACTAAATCAAAACTTTCTTTACGATAATTTTTAGAACGGCCCTTTGGTTCGCAATCTAAAAAATAATAAAATTAATGTTTATATCATCGTAGTTTCAACCCTATAAACAAGCAGGTAAGGTAGCGTGTAGGCGAATGCGGAAGTGATAATCTTAAAAGTTAGATTGACATAGTTCTGTCGTATAAAACTGTAGGAAAGTTACAAGTTACAATGTCAGAGGAATACGTAGCTACCTTCGCTCCCTGATTTATTGGCCCTGGCACTCTTTCAACTGGTAATTGGGACGAAATACGTAAACCCGTGGAATAGCTAAACTTTTTACGATGCGATCCTTTGAAGTGCCTTTAAATTTGCTTATGAAATTGTTGATTTTGTTCGTATGTCTTTTATGTAGTAGAGTATAATTTATAGTTCTGTGTGTCATGCGTTAAGTGCCGTAGTAATGTAAGTATTTTATTTCTTGTCAACTGAAATTGTTTAATAGACCTAGAGTTGCTAATGGACTGTGTTTTTTTTCAGAGGCGTTATTTATGAGGTTTTCGAATTTATAAAGGGCGTTTAGTTTATGCGTATATTAAAAGCGATTTTAGCAACTTTGTTATAGAGAAAATTGCACTGGCAAAAGAGGATTAGATAAGTATTAATCAAAAGAATTTTATATTATTTAAAACATAACAAAGCGTACCATAAAACGTTTGTCTATTAAAATGCAAATCTCCACAGCATTGACAGACAATAATAATTTAATTATTCCTATATAAACAATACTATTTCTGTGGTGGAATTATGCTTATAATTCCACCACAGAAATAGTATTGTTTATATTATTTGTGATAATAGTTAAAGTACATAATAAACGTATAACGTTTATACAAACTATTTATTAGTACACACGTGAGTGAATTCAGCGATACCACGCCAACGAGTATCCTTGTAACACAAAGGAGACATATTGTCATTGACAGGCTGCCATAGACACGTGGTTGCTGATATTATGAAAAAAGATTATATCTTCTTTTCATGTTGTTGGAGGAGTACTAGTATTATTTAAGTTATTGAGGTAAAATCTCCCATCTACTCAATGTACGTATTATAAAATAAAGATTCTTTTTGTGTTGCGCTAGGTCTTCTAAACTACGCTACGGACTTTGATGCGGGTTTCACCATGATTTAGAGGTATTTTCCGTTCTTTTTCACGTTAATAGATATTAAATTTACAAATAATAAATAAATATTCGTGTTTTATCTAGGAGCAAAAACTGTGCTTAGTATGGTTGATCACTATTTGATAAAAAAAAAGAAATGGTTTTTTCTGGTCACTAGGTATTTGGTAGAAGAAAAAGAAAATGTATTATTTTTTCCATCCATTGAAAATCTAGTTAAAAACACACATACACTATAATTTGAATCTGGAACTTTTTTCGATAAAAAAAATACAAAAAAGAATCGAAGTCTAAAAACCTAACATCGATATCAATAATTCCCTGCAATACGCGAGTCCATATTCCCGGGCGGCGGTAAAGGCATGAAGGTGCATCAGAATGAATAGGTAAGCGGTCCCAGACGTTCTCCAATATTCAGTTAGGAAAGGAATGAGACGTATCACCGACCTGTCAATAAACGTTTGGACATTGATATAAGTAAGACAAAGATATAGAACCTGATAGTACAATGCTAAAAATAAAATATCAAGACCTCTTGGATAACATGACATACGGAAGCTCCGGGCTTCTTTATGTCACCTGATCCAAGAGGTCTTGATATTTTATTATGAGTTTATCAAATCATGATAAGTAAGCCATCACAAGCACATGATACTTTTGATAACATACATCTTGATAGAACTGATATCGGTCTGACCTCAAAATTTAGTATCGGTAGACTTCAAGTCATTTAAAAAAGTAAGTCATCTGTAAGCCTGATTTCGAAAGAAATTTATCTCTGCTTACGACAATTCAAATTTAGATTTAGTTTATATGACAAAAACCTGAATCCCAGTTATATAAGCGTAGGTGAAGCAGGGACAAAGTTTTGTATCTGGACTCGAATAGTCGTAGCAAACTTAGCACTCACAATGAATTACAAGTTCCCTTCAAAGAAGAATGGATTAAAACTAGTTGGTGAAATGTGGCCCTGAGAGTCGGGGAAAACTTTCAATTTTTATGACAAATTCAATTAGGACAAGATTTATACATCCATTTTTCCATTAGGGTGGGACAGTAATGTGCCCGAACTAACCCTTTTGGTAGCTAAGTTTTGTAAATGTTTTTGTTTTACTAAAGTTATTTTAACGGTTTTTACATTTGTAATTTGTGTAATCAGTCAATTGTGATTTATGTTTAGAGCATTCTGAACTTTAATTGGTCATTTATCTTTATTATACAGCTCGCAAACCCAAGCACCGTACAATCAATTTCTTGCTACCTTAAGTTTAAAATATTTATTTTATTATTCAAATTCAGGTTGCAGATATGGATAGTCACACTGATACCGTGCTTAGTTCCAATATTTATTCTTCTCGTTACTATAAGTAACTACAATGTGTTAGTCATTGTGTAAAATCGCTGAACGCGAGCAAAGAACAGAAAAATCGCTGAAATATTTCAAACATTGAAAGTTGAAAATACTCCGCAAAAGGTAGGGTCCTGTAACGTTACAAACTCTATGCAATCCGAACTAACCCTTTTGATAACTAAGTTTTGTAAATGCATTTGTTTTATTAAAGTGATTTTAACGGTTTTTACTTTTGTAATTTATGTAATCAGTAAATTGTGATTTATGTTTGGAGCATTCTGCAGTTCAATTGGTCATTTATCTTTATTATACAGCTCGCAAACCCAAGCACCGTAAAATCAGTTTCTTGCTACCTTAAATTTAAAATATTTATTTTATTATTCAAATTCAGGTTGCAGATATGGATAGTCACACTGATACCGTTCTTAGTTCCAATATTTATTTTTCGCAAACCCAAGCACTATAAAATCAGTTTCTTACTACGAGTACCTACAATTTAAAATAAGTATTGATTTTTTTATTTAAATTCAGGTTACAAGTATCGATAGTCACACTGATACCGTGCTTAGTTCCAATATATATTCTCCTTGTTAGTATAAGTACTAACACATTGTGTAAAATCGCAGAACGCTAGCAAAGAACAGTAAAATCACTGAAACATTTCAAACATTAAACGTTAAAAATACTCTACAAAAGGTAGGATCCTGTAACGTTACGAACTTCATGCAAAAATTCGACTTACTCTGGCGAACAAAACTATTATAGCACGCAGGTACAATGTTGCAGACTAGCAGTTCGCAACTTGACATTTTAAATCTTGCTGAAACTGGTGTCCGATAGCGCCGGAGAACTCACGACACCAAATCCCATTACCGATAGAGATCTCGCGACATCGGTGGACAATAAAATTGTTCCATCATATCTGAAAGTTTGCCCCATAATGAAGCGTATGGGGAGAATGGTTTACGACAGTCGTCGGCGAATCTTTATTGGTAGCGGACCAATTTAGATAAAAGGAAAGAGCTTTCGCCCTGAAACACCAGAGATAGCCGTCTTAACTATCGCCAAGTTAGCGGTAGTTAATCCGGTCGGTTCAGAGATAAATCAACAGTCGAAAGCGATAAATTTGGGCCGGCCGCGGTAATAGGTGAAAACTATTAGGTTCCAGGATTATTTAGATGTGGAACAGAAAAAAAAAATGAAATTCTTTCGGGCGCCGGCTTATATTCGCCAGGTAAACTTTGCAACTAGTACAATGTTTGGGGAAACTTTGTTCATGAATAAGTTATGAATATAATAGGAAGTGACTTCTCTGTTACATTGATGTAAGTCGTGCAATAGTTCTACATATTTGGCCGATATGTATGCGTCTTTTGCCGTTTGAACTTGGTATATTTTATTCTTTCTGTCTATATTTTAAATACGAACCCCACAACCTATAAATGACAGAAGCAGCAATAATTCGTTTTCTTTATTCGAAACAAACTATCGTAGCAAAAACCGCTAAGCAAATTCAATCGCTTGGATGGAAATATGGAGAAATCATGAAAATTAAGTTGTCAAGCTAACGCTAAGGGAGGGGAATGTGAGAACAAAACTATTGTACGGAGATTTTTCCTCAGAATAATGTATTCCCATTTCCTACAAGCATTTGTATTCAATGAAATAAATCAAATATGTGAATGCACAGAGAATCTGTCTGTTTTCGTTCACGAAAGGAAACTAGGAAAGGTTAATAAATGTATAGTACTAGTATTTACCTACTATATAAAACGTAACTAAGTATCATACTACATTATCAACTAAAAGAGACTAAAAAGCGAGAACCCTTTACTCTTTTATTTCCTTCAAATAAATGCCGAAGCAGCAAGCCCTAATCTAATTTAATTACCTTGTCAAGGAAAGGTTGAAATAGGTCTAATTATAATGGAATCCAACTGCAAAGCCTGCACGAAAAGTTAAGCACTACTAAGAGCTACAAACTCGATGGGAATCTTGCGAGGACGAAAATCTCCTCTATCTCCCACTTTATCTATTCAATTTCTTTAGAAAAGGACAAACAATGTTGGCAAATGCAGATAGGATCGAGTTCCCATCGTAGATCTTCGAATCCTTTAGCTCATTCATTCGGCTGTCGTCAGCCGACGGCGCCTGTCGTCTCGACCGAAGTACATTGGGATTTTCCGCGAAAACTTCGAGAGATTTCGACAACTTACTTTCCAATATAACAAAATGGCGACAGTTTAGATAGACGACCCTTAGGAGAAGATTTGACGATGATTTACTTATATTAGATGGTATCATAGTATAAAAGGAAATAATCTTTAATTCATTGTAATAAATGCAGGGGCTTTGTTATACAGAAGTAATGTCCGAACATTTTTTTTATTTTTTTTCCGCAATATCTTACACTAAAAGACTTCTAAATCCAATTCATGAAAACATGTACCTACTACTTTATCCTTATTTCATTTTATATGTAAAAGATTTATTTCAAGCCCAAACTGGAACGTGAATTTTGAAGTATGAATGTGCTTGTATCATAATGTAAAAGTTTCGAACAATGTTTTAACAAGCTTTGGTCCAAAAGAAAAGATTTTCCAATTCACCGAAGGCAACAACGTAATCCACTGAGATCTTAAAGTGGACTTAGCCAAATCGGCGTCTCCCTTTCTTAGCTTGTTATCTCATATCCTAAAAGTTTAAAACGTAGGAGCCATCGAAACGGGAACTTATTAACTCGATGTGATCGCCCCCGTGGAAACTGCTCTACGGTAAAATGTTACAGGAAGGAAAACTTTCGACAAACTGCAAAAAGAAACTGAGTAAAGTTTAAAAAGAGAAAGCTAAATGCGATCCGTACTTAGCGATGTAAAGCCTCGACCACACAAGCTGTCCGGCATCGCAAACATCAATAAGTGGAATTAGCTCCTGACAGAATACAATAATTAAAATATCGTCATAGAATCCGAAGTTATTAACAATTCGTACAAATTGCATTCGTGTGAAACGCTTTGAATTCCTCGGACCAAACTTCAGACTTATTATATTTGTCTGAGTTTTATTGACGGAAATTTGCTGCAACGTTACAGAAACGCGATTTTAAAGTTTACACAATCACAATGCGCGTTTCACATCGCAGATCGCATTCTACCTTCTGATCATAACAAGTTGGAACTTGGCGAAATATGGCAACTCTTTTTATTGTGCTCCACCCGGGGTATCTAGGTATATGCATGCCTGGTTTTATACTTGTTCCGTGTAAATTTTTATGTTAACTCCCGATTTTATTCGACAGTCATTTTCTCATATAAAAGTTAAAACTGTTGACATGAGCAAACTTAAATTGGATGAATTTATAGGTGATTGTAAATTTAGCGAGAAAAACAATCGCTTCTAAAGATTTTATTTGGGTTCATTTGGGTGAGAAAGAACTAGTTTGATAAAAAGCTGCCTGGTCATTTAGTCCTTGAGAGTGGTACTATTTTATTTAATGAGTCGTCTTATTAAAAGTTCACGATAAGGATCTCAAGTTGGCGGTTAAAAAACTATAAAAGTGCAGCGGTAGTAAAACTGCACTTTTTTTCAAGATCCGGGCGTATGTCCTATTCATTAATAGTCGTCGGCACTTAAAGATTTCCGCGGTACCTGTGCTACCAGCCATTTGCATACATTGAGATCGGCTATCCACTGTTCGACGACCACGCAGTTATAAATAGCACTCATCACTCGCGGATGTGGTAATGGACGTGGAAAATTTTGAATTGAAACGATGCCGTACGGTTGGTGATGCTAAAACCTGTATATATGCAGGACTACATAGTCATCTTCGAACCTAAGGACCTTTGCGGAAGAGCTTTGCCTTGAAAGAAGGAGCTTTGTCTGGAACATTGGTTTGTACTCGAATTAAAAGATAGTGTATAAAAATGAGATTTAAATAGAAACTGAAACGGATTTTATTTTAGATCAAAATACTTCCGAAATTAAATTGCTTTTTGTATAATATCTCTATTGGATATTTTATAAAACTTATACATGCTGGTCTTCTTGATTAATATCTGTGGATGCAAAATATTTCTACCAGATTTCAATAGTCAGAGCATTATTTTAAACAAAAATCAGAGCTTATCCATTCGGTTTCTTTACGGCATTGTCGTCTAATGCAAATGGAGGACGTTCTAGCTCACGCTGCATGTAGCATGGGCATGCATTCGTAATCACGTCTTCATGTTAATTGTGGAAATTATCCGGTTCACTAGCATTTCAATAAAACCTCCTCATGTGCCTTGAAGTTCAGTAATTATAGGTGAATTATTTAGTGACGGTAGGTACTTTTCAGCTTTTGAACTTTGAGTGTCGGTCGGGCGCATAGAAATGCGAGAATCAATTAAATTTATAAACAGGCGGGAACATAGTCGACTCCAAGAACTCTCCGAGTGTCATAAGAACCGATTAAGGAATTTTGTATAGTTTACAGTATTTTTTTTCCTATTGTACATGTTCTTTTTTAATTCTTTATTCTACAACAAAAAAATATTACATACAGTGAAATTGGAATGGTTGGGTTGTTTTGGATTGGATTGTGAATTGGATTAGGTATTGGCAATTGAATAAAAATATAAAAAAAAACCTACTTCTAATTATATCTGGCTGCTTTCTTTCTAAAGTTACATAATTTAAGCTAAATTATCAGCATCAAACTTTTATAATTTGTAGTTATCTTTGAACCGGAGGTCTTCAATAAAAATATTTTTAACGTAACCCACTAGCCTATCATTAACTGCCATTTGGTTTATAGGCATACTTGATTTAATATCTGTCGAACGTAATAAAACCGTAGTTGAATACATTAATAGTGTCGAATTAATATACGGTAGCCGATAGCAACCGATTGGGGCCGAATGCCGAATTAAACTTGAGAACGAACGGCCTTGACTCTTCGGGCGAATGACGATGCGAGCAAAAAATCGGCTAAGACTGCAGCATTCCAAATATAATTAAAGTTTTTCAATACCCCAGTTAACTGAATACAGAAACGCATTTTACAGAATGAGTACTTCGGGATTATGCCTAGTGGATGGGCTGGGTTTGCACTTATGTGATCGATACTAATCTGATAGCGTCATACTCCAAAAACCCGGTTTCCTATAGATAGCAGAGGTGACTGAACTGTCTAACCTTTGGGCACACGCTGCGCGTAAAACTAGGAGCTCGCGAATTGTAATACAATATAAAAAGTAACTGGTCATGTGTTTGGTAAGTTTTTGATGCAGGTTTCTATATGACACATGACAATAAAGTAACTTTATAACATACATTTATTTTGAACAAATTAGAGGTACGTAATTTGTTCAAAATAAATGTATGTTATTTATTTTCTAAAACGGGCATTGGGAAGTATGTCACATTTTCAGTAAATGAAGAAGCGTAGCGAATAGCTTTTCACTATGAAGTATAATGCGTAGTTCTACGCTATCAAACATCGCTACGTAGTGTAGCTCGTAGTACATCGCTATATGAAGCGTAGCGCGTAGTCATATGCTACGAAGCGTATCGCGCAGTACTTCGCTACGAAGCGTAGTATAGGGCTACGAGCGTAGCTAGTAGTACAAGGCTACGAAGCGTAGCGCGTAGTACTTAGAAGCGTGGAGCGTAGTATTTTGCTACTAATCCTGCGAAATGATACGTGTAGACCATTCACATCCATTACAAGTATAGGCATACAAGTAAATTTGAATTTCAAGTATTTTTCGGTACATTTGACATCATCTACCAAATACCCATATAAAATTATTCGTTTTCCTAACACAAAACGGGCACCTTGAGGAGACCTTGACAGTAAGCTACGTAAGATGAAGAAGAAAAATGGCCGCTTAAAATAACGATGGTACACGAGATACGATTACCATAGTAACCCGTTTTCTTCAGTTGATTCATACCGCGAGTAAAGGTAAATGACTAATGAATAACGTTTTTATTGCGGAAATAAAGCTAAGATAATTATTTATAGATGTGATTTATCGTGGATAAAAAAGCTCTAGTGTATCACTAAGCAGAGAGCTCCATTTAATAGATAGGTAGGATCTAAGAATACAATGTGGCGAAAAAACTGGTGTCGATTACTATGCCACTCCCACGTGTTATGTGGACGAATTTGTGTTTGACCATTAATCAAAAAATCATATGAAAAATTAAACAAAATGCCGCTGGAAAGAAAATATATCCACCTTTGCATTTCTGATAAATGATGAAAATGAACCTTAATGTGAAGCCATTGATAACAAGACGAGACTGTGACTTCAACTGTAGTATCTACAGATAACAAACACTCCCCAGTGCAATCCGAATCAAAACTAACGCTAGGTTAATGAACTGATTAAGATTATAATGTCGAACAGCCTTATCGTTCATCACGAAAACTTCTAACAATCACTGATAAAGAATCTTTCAGGACTATTGTTCTGAGATGACTCGTCTCTTGAAGGGATCACCTTGATATTATTTTAGCTGCGTCACGTCCGTCCATGTCAAACCTAATTATTGTTTAAAAAATCATCAGACGTGTTTTGAAGGTGGCAATTACCTAAATCGAGTTTGTCCCTTCAATTTGGTTTCTTCCTAAAAAGAAAATAACATTAAATTGAAAGCGAATCGCTTTTTTAATATCAAAATCAATTCTTCCTCCATCCTTTATCTCTCCGTCCGGACCCTATCCGACCTTATGCATCTTCCATTTTGTCTTATTATTTCAGCCTGTCACGTGTTTAGCATCATGTTTCGGATGTGTCTCACGTGTTGTGATTCGTAACCTATACATTGTTAGTACTTAATCTATAGAACCAGTCATCGACCTGAAGATTAACCCGCCACGGCAAGGTTGGGGAGGTGACATTGGAGCCAGTACTGCGCGGGCGGCGATGCCGACGATCCGAAAATGAACAGCACACATGTGCAAAAGTAATCACTTGGCGTACACGTGCAATAATGTGCAAGTGTTAATATGAAAAATTAAAAGCATCTAATTATCTACTGAACGATGTATCCTTGATAGAAAACTGGCCTCTACTATCTTTATTCGCATCAACTTTTAAAGATACTAAAATCACTTCTATCGGAATTTATGTGTGGGCTGTCATATTGCCCTCAGAAGAGATTTTAAGGCCCGTGATCAATTAACCAACGGTATCAGAACCTCAAAATCTAAGGTCAAACGGAGTTAACAATGTGTTTGCGAAATCGCTAGAATTACGCAGGAATGAAACTAAATTGATAACGTTAGTACCTACCTATCTATTAATATTTTTTTGAGGAAAAACAATACAAATCATATGACAGTTTTATGTTCGCACGTAATCTTTGACATTTATGACTTTTTTTTTCGAAAACATGAAACTGAAATGGGGATGATTCCTATTAAATTATAGGTACGTTACGAGCCAATCACTCAATGGAAAACAGACATAACGAATGCAAATACAAGTTTTATATCAAATTATCATGTAAATGTAAACTTTATTGCGTATAGTTTACGAGATAGAATAACGCCTTAAAGATATAAACGTGTAAAATAAGCGAAAGAGTAGGAAAATCATAATAAATCATGGGGTAACGTTGTAATGTGATATAAACGCTTCGGAGTGATAAAGAATCACGGTTGGAACCCCGTTTTAGATTTAGTCGCGTTTATGAAATCCCTAGAACGTCAAGGGATCCGTTTTATAGCCTTCAACCGTATAATGTGTACGTAATGTATGCGGTTAGCATTCGTGGGTACGCGGGTACCTAAGGTCTAGGTAAGTATGTGTCAGTGAACTTTAAACGCAGCTTTTAATGCAAAAAATAAATATAAACTCTATATGTATTACCCCTGTCTGCAAATAAATAAATGCATTTATTAGCTCAGCTGATTTCAAAGACGAAAAATGTTTTTTTTACCTAAAGTTTAACATAAAATCATGCATATATTCCCCCAAAGTGTAAGCAGAGGTGAGCCACATTACACCAGTTGTTTTAAGTCAGATTTTCTAACAAGAATGATTAGTAAAACTTAAAACTACTCGTATGTTAGTAACACAGATATCAACAATCTGACACTACAAAAACAAAGAACAAATAACAGTGGATCACCGTTGCGACAACCCATGTGAGATGGCACACCAGCGATCCACGAAAACAGTCTAGGCGAATCGAAATCATGGTTAGGATACTGTTGCAATCAAACGAGCCCAAATCCAGACTGCGGGCTTTTAGTAAAAATATCAATAACCCCAATAACACTTTCCCCGACCCGGGTATATACAGGGTTACAGGAAAAGTCGACCTAGATCCGTTAAGGGCGTGTAGTACACATAATTCCTGAATGATTTCACTATGGAACCCCCCATCCTAAACTTAACCGTTTTCGAGATTTTCGAGTTTTAATTTTTTTTATGAAAATGCCCAATTTAATTGAATATTTTGATTTTTTTTGACTCTTATGATTATTTTTTGGTTTTTTACATGAAAATTTTTTTTGTTTTTTTTTTTGGTTTTTTGTTTTTTTTCAAAATATTCAATTCAATAGCCGAAAATTTGGGCATTTTCATAAAAAAAATTAAAACTCGAAAATCTCGAAAACGGTTAAGTTTAGGATGGGGGGTTCCATAGTGAAATAATTCAGAAATGATGTGTACTACACGCCCTTAACGGATCTAGGTAAACTTTTCCTGTAACCCTGTATATACTTTATTTTACACCAAGATGAAACAATACAAAAAGAAACATTAAAATTAAAACAAACATACAACAGGCGGCGTTATCGCGTTCTGCGATCTCTTCTTTCGGATATCGAAGGCATATAATATTTAAGCGAAGTGCAAGTCCACCATAGGCATATACTTATATGAAAAATATAATTAAAGTTGCAAGTCATAAAAAGTATCTATTTTTAAATACGGCCAAATAGCATATATGTGAGCAAATACATACAATAATTATTAATAGTAATAAAACGAGTATGTACAATAATAATTGGTGTTCATATATTCCCCAGCGGTGATAATACTGTTATCGCTTGGAATTATAAACGATGATTTAACCATTGACCTTTGTAATCTAGTGTACTCATACAAACATACAGACTAGCTATTAATAACGACATCGGTTTATGTAAACCACATTTAGCTGTGGTCCAATTATTTAGATATGAGTAACTGCATTGTACTGTGATAGATACCGTAAATTCTACAAGAAATAAAGGCTTTTTAATTTTAACCGCATTGTGGCATTTCGTTGATCTTATTACAAAACTGAAATATGGCTGAAAGGAAAAAAAACTTTTTCAAATTAAAAATAAACCAACTTCAAAAGCAAATCACTAAAAAGTACAAAATAACTCTAGTTTTGGAAGTCGGTGTCGAAAAACGATAAAAACAAGAAGTACCAAAGACACCGGATTTCAAAGTCGGTTTATTTTTTTGTGAAAAGTTTTTATTTCATCATCGCTATTCGGTGAAAAAAAAAATTAAATGTAAGTCCACATACCTTATTTATTCAATATGTGGATTTTGTCTGTTGAATTTTAACATACCATACTCGTATTAATATACCGGTTCTTTAGCCCTTTGACGGACGGTTCACTAAAATCCTTGAAGGCCCTTTTTTGTTTTATCTTAAACATTTCCGTATGCTGTGTGGCTGACTGTTGTCTCAAATAAAAAATGAACAAGTAGGTGGCGAGCATACATAATTTTGAATTAATGTTTGGTACTATAGAAATAAGAATATACTTAATATTTTTACTGGTCGTCTTCTTGTCATATCATTATCATCTTCCTGCCCTTGTCTCATGTGACTTGGGGTCGGACATCACTGATTCCCTTTTCTTTCATATCACTCCTCACACAGTCCATCCATCTTTTCTTTGGCCGTCCCTTCCCTCTCCATCCATCCACATTTATATTCATAACTCTTTTAGTAACATGCGTTTCATCCCTCCTCATCACATGACCATACCAGGACTATACCATACGTCTTCTTGTCAGATATCGAAAAAAATAATAGAATATAACAAGAATTCATACACCTATTATGTTAATGATATTATTGAATTCTGGTAACAGAAATAAATTTCGATTTGTCGAATCTAAAATCTACCTTTATAATACCTATGTTAAAGTCTGTTGCACATATATCTTCATTTTTTGTCCTGATTTTGAAATGACAATTTTTACTCCAATACACGGTGCCTTTGAGCTTACTAAAAGCTTCAAAAACATCAATATCGGGTAGCATGAAACAACAAAATTTAGTCAGGTAGTAAATAAGACTAGTAATATTTTTGCTCATGCAAAAATGTTACTTGTTAATGTTACTTCAGGTAAAAAATTATACTGCAGAAATGATGATTCAGGCTACAATCAGGTACCAAAGCCAATTCTTGATATTGCAGACGGGACCTCAATGACTTCTCAATGACAATGATGATTTTTCAATGTACTGATAAATATTTGTATAAGACAAGACCAATCCCGTGACCAATCTTTCAAAGATCAGTTATCGTAGATCAGCTTTCTTTGATGGGATATAAAATACTTTTTAGTTTCCAATGAAACGAGCGGCTAAGGCACTACCTAAGTAACGGTAATCCGCAGATATTTTTAATTCCCCTTATCTTGGAGGCTTATTAACGATTCCCTATAAGGCGAATATTAATCCGATTTGTGAAACGTCTGTACCCCTATTATTCTCAGACCGGCTCTCCGGAAAAATGGATATAATTTTTACCGGCTAGCCCCATTTTTTTCTCGGTTGCACAACGTGAAGGCAAATTGAATTTTTTGCCATGCCTCAGTGGACTAATTCGACTAATGCATTTAGTACGATGCATGCTCCGCGTACTAGCGAACGAAGTAGGTACTACGATTTTACCAGAAATTAATTTGCAATACTCTTAACTCCATTTTCTCTAACATCAGACTTTGTGCTTTTGTGTTTTCCCAGCTAGTTTCTTCCAATAATCCTTACGTTTTTATTTACGATGAAGATAATTTAAAACTTTTATGGGTTAAACCAACCATGGTATCGATTATATTATAGGTGACAGTAATATAATCGATACCTACGCACGCGAACAATACATTCCTCTGGAAACTGACATAAATTTATATATTTCCTTGACCACTCCGTAATTTATAAATTAATAATATTTAATATAAATATATTATAGGTAAAGGCGTACGGTTTTACCTATAATAGGTACCAATTTAATTTTATCAATAATTTATTTAAACAAGGATGTACGTATTACTAAGTTCAACGTTAATTTATAAATATGGTTCTGGGATCAAGGCATAACATCTGAGTTACTAACTAGTGACTAAAATTGAGCCCAATGTTAACACGAAATTTAAAATATATAGAAATGTTAACATACCGCATGTTCATGGAATGTAGGAAGATGCGGTCTGGCATATAAGTTAACTTGTAGGTAACTGCGTAAGTACGTTTTAAGTTAAAATTACAATTCTTTGAAAACATACAATTCAATGTAATGCTAAAAATAATTTCGAAGTTAACAATCAAAATGTGGTGGAGCTAAAAGATAGATTCCATAATCAACACGTTAAATGAACATATCATTGAGGAACGCAGAAACAGTGTCTAAAATCGATGATACATTTTGAAACAAAGGTAATAGCAAAAATAGAGAACCTACCCCTTTTTAACCTTTATCAAATTATGAACAAGATTACAAAATTGTATCAAAAGCGTTTGAACTCTCGTAGGCACTCTCTATTATGTATCCTATCGCACCTGTGAATATTAATAGAAGGGCATTAATAAAGCCGAGTGGGTAGAGCAATAATAACGCTATCTCCGATATCAGTACAACAGTGGGTGCAACAGGGATCACCTGTTTAAGTCTCACGATACTAAGCCTACTCAATTTGTGGTCCTGCAATTTTCACGTTAATGAGTCCGCACCTTTTGTGTGTGCATGTATGATTGGTCGTCTCATTTAGCTAGTATACGACGGGACTGTACCTATTAGGCATATTGTTTCTGCATTTACTTCGAGGAATCGCAATCCTTATTGAAGGTTTAATGTTGTTACGTTTAGATATATTGTCCTATACGTGTAAGTCTATGTTTTGCCTGGGATGACAATTTGGAGATTCACATATTGTGTTGTTAGTTACCAGTTTTTACCGGGCTAGAGTAGTGAAGACTGAAGTTGAATTACCTGAAACAAATAACATATAAGTTAGTTTTGAAGAAAGATCGATTGAAGATGTTGTGGATGAAAACTCTAATGAAGATTATAATGATAAAATCTGAAACAAAATAGCACCGACGCGCGCCGGTGACGCACATTGGTGTAAATTATGATTCAAAATAAAAACCGTTCCTTTACATCAAAAGTAATCCTTAAAGAATGCTAAATGCTTAAGCCAAGGATTCAATGTGATAACTATAAAAAATGTAACATTCAATCAAGTCCATCAAATTGGACAATAGCCAAGCGGAGAGTGCAGACGTTTTCCCAAGTTTTGCATAAAACTCACTTCCAAAGGCATTTGAAGAATAAAACGTTGTCACAGGACTGCACTTTTTATTTCCATCCAAAATTTATTGGTGCAATGTGTATTTACAGTATCTCCATCGTCTGCCAAGTTAGTAACCATGTTTCGAAAGCAGAAAAATGTGGCTTTTTTAACTTCTTTATTTTTATTGCATTCACTTTCTTTTCTGTAGACAGTTGTCGTTTTATCGGTCATTGGACAGACTTTTGGGGACGGGTGACATTCGTAAAAGTAATCGTACGATGTTTCCAGATTACTCATATCTAATCTTTCGTACTTAACGCTGTCGTGCAGTGGAGGACAATGATAATAATGTTGTATCCGAAATATTTAATTCCTAACCTTTACGTTACGAATGCTTTCATCATTTCGGTTTTTGGAACCTGCATCTTCTAGATATGTATAATTATCTAAAATGAATTTAATTAAAAACACAAGTCCCACATATTAGGTACATCCAAATCGAACGAAATTCAAAGCTGTTCCATATCATCACAAAAAATCTGATCGCGATTAGTAAACTCAATTAAATGTAGGTACAGAGGCCCGAGTCCACTGTACCGACTGCCGTCGCATCGCCGCCGCCGTGGAACGGTCGTCGCATAAAAATTATATATGTAGATAGGATTCCACACGGAAGTCATTAACGTTTTGTGACCTTCGCTCGCCGCGGGACCGAGTAGGAATTACTGCGCCCTATTTCCCTGATGATGTAATAGAGCAAACCTAATAATCACGTATGCGAACCAGTACACTAGATTAGTTCACGACAACATTATGCGCTGACCTTATTACCTACAAATGATGGAATTAGATAACGAAGGATTTTAATAATTGTCTTCTCTTCAGACCCGAGCGTGGGTTTTTGTAAAGCGTTAAACTCAATTTTTTTGTAGATTTTTTGAAAAATTTATGCATATTTTTTCTTTAAGTCTAATTAGCCTAATAAGTCTGCCAAGGTCGTAAATAGAATGCGACTCCTTATTGTTTACCATGTCACGAATGTTGTCGTGTGCCAAACCGATAGCGTGGCAAAGGTAAACAAACCAAAACAAAAATTCGCGGAGTATTCGCGCCAAGCTCGACGGCCTGAACAATTTTCACACGAAACATGACTGCTTTTACACGACACCTTTCAGAAACGTCAGAAAAGGTAATGTACCGATAGTAACAATGTAAATAAATAAATAAAAGAGCTAAAATCACGTGTTTCATGTTACATAAATTGAGCACTGGGTGTGATTAGACGCTTAGATTATTTCATATATCTAAAAAAGGCGCGAAGCTTCCATCGCGGCAGTGGCAAGGCCGTCGAGCACGTGGCTGAGGCGCCTGTTGCTACTCGCCCCTCCCCCGCTGCGACCCCGCTGCCCCATTGCGGCTATTGCGACGTTGCCGTTCTGACTTCTACGCTCTCCGGAATAGCAAGAGAATAAAATTTGGCTGTAATGTCAAGTCAACGGCCTGTCATAAAGATACGTGTGCGTATTCGAATTTGGAATACGTACGCATATTTTGATTTTGGAACAGAAATTAAGGTCTAGGTCATTCCTTAAAAATTTTGAAAGAATTGTGATTAAAGCCAGTAAAATACGACATTGCTCGCAATAAGGCATTCCTAAGGTTACTAATTATAATAAAAGTCTGTTTATACACGTGTTCTAACGTGTACTGAAAATATTGCATTACAACTAGAACGATTGTGTGGAGGTTATAAAGAATTCGACCTTCACGACTAAATCCATGATACACACAGTATTTAACTCGGTGAGTGCTTATTATGTAGGTATGAGTTGTTAGGTTGTAACGTCGTACATTCTTGCTAATTTTACATTCTGGGAAGCCTGTATCTGTACCAGTTTTTCACAATCAATTAATTCATTCATCCTGAATCTTGTATTAAAAAACTTTCCATCAAAATATGGCATCATCTGTTAGACACGCAGAAGTAGGTAAAGATGGTCGCTATTGTCAAGTGCAATCAAAAAGCAATTTCAGGCTGTCATGACTGCACAAATTGCCACTGAAATGCTTTGCACAAACTGATTAACCGACAACCAACCTTCATATAAAGGAGTTATCAGCTGTTCCATCAGGGTTATTATTCAATGTGAACCTATATTTTTACGTAGTTTTATAGTCTAGCACGTCATAACATCGCTTTTCGTCTGAAAGGCCTGATCTTCAATTCGAAATTTGAAAATCACATCAAGTCTCGAATTTTCGCCGGTATTTATCGCTCCTTAGAAAAAAAAATAGGTGAAACTAAATTCAGGTAATATTTGGCTTCGGTATCTAACGAACGAGATGTCTAGCGTGTGCCTAACAATAAAACGACATACCAATTTATTTTTCTAAAAATAGTTCGCCTGTTATCGTTCCACACTGTTTGTAAACATTCATGACGTAACCATCAACTTTTTAAATCTCCTCTATCCGACATACTATACGAGTATAAGTACTAATTTTCTCGTATAGCCAATATTTTCCTTATGATTTTCTAAGAAAAATGTTGTGGCAATTGAAGGTGTGACCAGTGGAAAGGACCTATAATTCCAAGTTACGTTAATAAGCCTGTTACGCCGTGAAATCCCTAAAGACGAAGGTTATGGAACATGTCATAAGTCCACGAGTAGCTGTTACGAGAGTAAAATAAGAGGAAAAACTGGCTGGTAAATTTACACGTGTTACTTCTAAATACCGACGACAAAAAGTGAGAAACAAAAAGCAATCGCTGAATCAGAAAGGCACGAATATCATAATTGTATCAATTGAATTGTGGTTTCTTTGGAACGCCACATCGTAGGTACGCAAGGGAAAACGTTCTACGACGTAGTATGGGGCTCTGAAAGGAGAAAATATAGGCGGGATTCCAGGTATTAAAGAGCAACCCGAGAGAGAACTTAGTCCAGCGTTTGTGGACTTGCTACAGATTGAATTGGTTACTGAGAACTTTAGGAAACGAAAATTAATATTAGCAAAACTTTTTGTCGAGAACTACCTGTGTTAAATTAATATGGTACACTTTAAATTAGCATTCTTCTTCTTCTTTTCGAGTCGATGGGAAACTCTTTATAAATTTTGGGGACAGTAGATGGCCACCCCGATTGCGGCGTCAGTGGCGAGCATAAGGTCTTCCAAAGTGCAGGTGTATGGGTACTCGTTACTCAAATTCTAAATTAGCATTAACGCTAGTAGGTATACCATTATTTAGTGAAACAAATATTTTTGTTTCGTTGTCGTTTTGAGGGGTTCCGTAGTCAACAATGAACACTTATAGTTTCACCATGTCCGTTTATGAGCAGCTTAGCTCAGAGACTCTTAGTACTAAAAAACTATAATTTGGCATGGATATACGTATTAATCACGCCGACAAAGTGGTAAAATTAAATCACGAGAAATATTTATTTTAATGTAGGTATAACCTACCTTCTGTACACATAAAGTGGAGAGGTTTATTTTTCGTCTATCCCATGGTGAGATGTAACGCTGGAAAGGCCATTCAAAAATACTATGGGTCTGTGAAAACCATTTTTCGATTCAGGGATCCGCTTGCGTAAAATTAAGCTTTAAATTGCTAATTTTTGTGAGATTCAAGTTTCCTGCCAGCTAAATGGTTGCTTTTGGATATATGGAACGAAATTAAAAGGAAAACACAACTTTACGAGTAATCTATTACAAGCCTTTCTTCTCAGAGTAGTCAGATAGGAAACGCCGACTTCATCTAGTTTTAAAAATATGATCGACATGTAAAAGTGTTTGTACAAACCTACTTACAGAAATAAAATCATTTATCAATACTCGACCAACTTATAAAATGTATGTGTGAGCCGCTGAAACCGTTTAAATGTTTATGAAACAACAAAAAGCCCTCTTCTTAGTCCGCATTATTATGCAACTACGGAACCCTATTACTGCGCGTGGCCCGACAAGCACGTGGCCAGTTGTTTTGGAATTCTCGTTCATGATTTATCATATTCGCTTCATTTCCAATAATTATCACAAAAAGGCGTTCTATTTGTAGTTAGACTACCCGTTGTATCGGCAAGTGCATTCTGACAAGTTTCAACGGTCTCTGGCGATGACCAGCCGATTCGCGTGGAACCAACGTTTAAATTAAAAGAAAAAATAAGTGTTAGTGGCTATAAATAAGTGTTTTTTTAGATTATCTCTTGTAACTGCAGATTCATTGCCAGTTCTCTAAGAAGGTTCTAAAGAGCGATTCACGATAGCTGATGCATTTGTCTCGTCTGCTGGGATATTTTTACTCACACTATTTCTGGTTCTATCTTCAAATGGCCATATTTTTGATAATATTTGGTCTTTAAAAGTGGTTATGGCTCCAGAGGATACTTCGACATTTCTTTTCAGGGATCAGATAGGAACTGTCGACTCCATCTAGCAATCAAGAGTACAAGACCTCTTAAAAAGTGATTTTAATATCTTATTATAACAGAATATAGAATTTCATTCCATTTCTATAAATCTAAAAAAAAAAAATAGACAAAACAGTTAAATGAGGTTCCTTATTTGCTAAAACGGAACATATGGATATTATGAAGTATTAATAAATCTCTGAAAACATTATCAAGTAAACCATTCGAGTCTTAACACTCATCCCGATCATGGTCATTCGACACAGCCGTGTGGCTAAGATAAATATTTAGCGGCAATAAAACGATACGAGTTACACAACTACTGAATAGGCAGTTAGCCCTGTATACGTTTATAATTGTTGTAAAAAATCATACTAATTAAAGCCTTAGCCATTTCTCACGGTAAATCTTATATATGAACGCTTCCTGGAATGCATAACGTGTTTGGCCGTGAAATACAAATGCTAGCGAATTCGGTAATTTCGGTGGTTTGGAGACTTCAGAGATACCTAGGCATATGCATAGGATATGACAGAAGATTTAGTAGAAACAACTGTGATTGTCTTTCCTTCATTGTTGCAAAATGCGGAAAATAATAAACCATTAAATTAACCATCCATTTACCCTTAATTATTATATGACAACGCAGGTTTCGGAACGGTATTGCGTGCTACGGGTTACCCCTTGTAATGTTAACTCATACTACAACAACTACGGGACGTGATAATCAAAAATAAACTCCTCAAATACTACGATACTACGATACCCACATCTAAATTCATGATTTATTATAATCCACTAGAAAATGCCTTCGATACATCAATGTTACTATCTTGTCGACATTAGCAGCCAATCAGGGCAACTGAATGGGACCGTTTTAGGTACGATACCTATCGATAATTTTGTCATGATCGTTGGCTATCACGCGATACCTACATCACTAGTGACGTTCGCCTGTGATAAAACTAGCCATGATTAAAGGTTAGGAAAATTAATGATAATAGTGATAGCACAAAGTGCACTTGTGTACACTACAAACATTTTCTTAATGACCCTCGCCAAACTTCGTGTTTTGACAGTCGTCGCATTTTTATCAGTATTCAGCACAGATAAACTTATATATATGCGAACAGTATTCGGTTGCCCTTTGCATTTGGTGCAAACCGGACGATCTTAATCAACTTGGAAGTATATAGAGTTGTTAATAGTCATTTAACAAAATGTAATTTATTTTAAAAATGTGAGCATTTTAAGCTCTATACATTTCACTCGGAAATCAAAACAAAACAACAATAAAGTACTTAGTTCTGAATTCAAAAAAATTAGAATTCTTTTGTATTCGGAAATGCTATGACTGCCGAGGGACAATAAGAAAATAGTGTTACTGTACTGATTTAAACTAGCAAAGCATTGCATACATACAGATAATAAGTGAGATCGCGTGTAGTAACACGCGATCTCACTTATTATACAGTATGTACATAGATGTACTAGCGCTACTATAAATATGTACATATAATAATATATTCAGTACACAAGTTGTACGACATATGTATCATAATTACTTAAACAGAACGTAGATAAACTAGGTATAATTAAATCTAGGAATTTATTACATTTATTTGACACTGGCGCCATTTTTTTTGTGCGAACATTAACATTTTAATTTGAAAAGCAAAATGCTCTGTAATTAAGTTATATTATTTTATGTTCAGTGGTAGATGCTGGTCTCATTTAATAGTTTTATGCTTATATTTTAAGATTTTTGACTAGCAATTAGTTATTTAACAATTTCATTCGCTTATTTAAATACTCTAGGCATAGTTTGATCGTTTGTTTAAAATATACTTACATAAAACAAAAATGCTCCCCACAATATGGCGCCCAAAATCCGCCATTTTACTATTTTCAATTTTAATGTAGCCGGTGACACTCACAGGGTTAAGACGAATCGATTAACGTAAGAATCCTCAAAATCGGCCAACGCGTTTGGTCTCTAGAACGTCACATAGGAACAAACATACATACATAGACTGATAAACACATTACTCTCCTTCGGCAGTCGGGTAATTATATAATAGCCCTAGTCGTGGTCTGGCCAGATTAGCATTGCCAATGTATTTTTAAACTGCGGAGTGCGTAGGTAGACGATTCTTGCAACAGTAGAATACGTAGAGACAAAATAAAGTACCAACTAGCTGTAACCAGCATGCTTTGCAATGCCAAAGCAAAAAAGTTGATTTTTGGGTCAGAAACCTTCGTGGGCACACGCAGAAAAACACACCAACGTTTCAACACAATTGGATCAATGGTTTAAGAACGCATAGAGGACAAACATACAAATATTCATTTTTGTTTTATAGCTAATCTAGATGTGATGTGTTCTTATTTCAAATTAATACATTTTATTGGCCAGATTACTCATCGCGATTTAGATTTTTCTTCAAAGTTTAGCTCTCAATGATACTGCCTTGTAAGGATAGCGGACACACAGAAGTTTCCTGAAATATGGTGCCTTATACGAGGACCACGAAGCCGAGATATTTGGAAGCAAAGTTCGCTATGCGTGTTATACAGTTTTATCGTACAACCATAGTCGCAAAGTTGTAGATGAAAGTGATTAGGCTAACTTGCATAGAAATATATAATGGTTTAAAAAAAAGCAAGGTTTAATAGAAAATCAAACTAAAAGTAGAAAATAATTTTCAATAAATTTAAATTAAAAATTGTGACCTTAGCAAAAAATAATATTTAATTGTAAAAAAGCGTGGGTGCTTTTTAATATATTTTCAAAATGACTACTTTTTTACTAATATCTGTCGATAAAATATTATAACAATTGACATCAAGCACCTCACCTCACTTTTACAATAAAACACCCTTTTTTTGTTAATCACACTATTTTTAATTTAAATTTATTGAAAATTATTTTTTGCTTTTTAGTTTTTAGTTTTTAATTTAATCGCTAATCCTGAAGATCCTGATAAGGATAATGGGACAAACTATTTAAATTATTGCATTTTCATCGGTCCTTGATAATTATTAATCTGACGTTTTAATGGGGGTGAAAATCACGTTCAAAGATTCGGTTACATAGATTCATACATACCAAGCTAATAAAAGTAAGTTAAAAAAAAGATTAAACCCCTTTTGTCATACTTCCTGGTGTATATTATTTCTTCAATAATAGTCATATTTTGTCTAGATCGTAGATTAATACTTATGCATAAAAATCTAATATGATTGAAGAAACCTATGATAAAACATCAATTTCACCGTAGTAGTCTATCAATAGATCCAATATTATTTAGCCAAATACCAAATAACTTCTCACTCTACTGAAAGGTCGTATTTTGAGCGTCGCTGTTCGTTGCTAGGCAACCGAAAGGCGCCTCCAGTCGCCGCCAGGGCCACAAAGTAAACCCGAACTTGAAATTATTGAATCATTCCCTGAAATTATGACGACTGTGTATGTTTTCCGTTTTAATTAAACCTAATATTACTTTTTCATTTAATAACAATCGGAGTTTGTGGTCCTTGATGGCTATAATAAGGAGTCTTTAAGTCAATAGTGTATAGGTTACTTCTAGGCAAGCGTGCTTCATCGTCTACCACATCAACGGTTACCATCAGGCGAATTAAGGACGAATCGGGTGTATTTCTTTGTTAAGATATCTTTTCTTCAAGGGCAAGCTGTCCTTAACCAGTTTGTTCTTGGTATAATGTCTTTAGAATTTCTTAGAGATTGTTGTTGTTGTTTCATATTTTGTCCTGTAAAAAAGTATTCATATGCCTTTTCCACTAGATAGAAATAATTACAAGAGCTGAAACGGCTTGTAAACTTCAACAGCAATGGGTTAATTGATATTAATCGTCTGATAAACCTAACAGCATAAAAGTATTCTCAGATGGATTACCCAGGAGTGTACCTAATTTATATTCTAAATTCTTATTGAGGTCAAGTCTACAACCGTCAACCAGGTACAAATCCAGGCTCCGGGCTGAAAAATTCATGATGGGAAAAGTTAATAACAGTTTGCCAGGTTTGGGCATCAAAACCTGGAGATCATACTCAGCAGTAGGCCTAGCGATCTCTACACAGATGTAGTCTAGTTTGAATAACACTTCAAGAAATTTTGACCTACCAATTCAGACGTTCGACAAAGTCGTATTACGCACGTAATTCTCTCAATCTACTGTAGGCGGTTTTAGCATCTTAATTACGGCGTTTACGCGCGCTTGCGTAATCGTCGAGTAATCGTCGCGTAATTGCCGATCTGTGACATTCGCCGAGTCTCTTGTTTCAACGATTCCGATCACAATAGGATCGCTAATCGTGTTCGATTCTTGAACAATTTCGTTCAGTTTCTACGTTCTTGGAGACAAAACTTTGTTGTGTTTAAATAAATTGTAACTTTTAAGGCTCCTGCAGACAGGCGTGACGCGAAAATTTGACAACGAAAATGAAATTGTTATAGTGATCTTTAGAAAGATTTCCATGTAAAATTGTCTACATTGCACAGTTGTTGCATTGTCACGCCTGTCTACGACAGCCTTTATCAGCGCTCGGAAAAACCATATAAATCATACGACTACACGTGAAGATTACAGGAAAGAAAATCTTTTAACAACTGCCGTATAAATAGTAGGTAATGTCGTTATTATCAACTTTATCTTATGTTGATATTATTGTGAGTACTATGACTGCGCATAAAACACATCCGGTACAAAAAATGTGAACTCCTATTATATAATAATTATGAAAATAGTACATACTTATATAAAGACAACAATGTAGGAACACACTTCAACAAAAAATACTCCAACGTGCGAGTTAAATGAAAATTTATTTTTAGTGCGTATCAAATGAAAATAGGTCAACGGGTCAAGTTTGCGTGGTAGACATTCCACTCTAACTTTTAATATGGTTATGAATTGTCGCTTTCTATTAACAGGCCGGGTTCTAATAAATAAAATTAAGGGAAACAAAAACATTATGAAAAGCTATCCGGTGTATTGCCCATGAATATCTTTACTAACCACTCAACTGAGCATTTTTTTTTAATATTCTTTTGTAAGAAAGAAAGAAAGAAAGAAAACATTTATTGCTAACTGTAACAGAACATGAACAAACACAATTTAGCTCTGAGGCACAATATTGTTCAGTATGGCAAAAGGAGCGGGCTCAGCATATGCTGAGCAGTGTAAAGCATGGCTATTACGCTGGTCAACGCTGATTTACAGTCCGCCCCCTTTCTCACAACACTTTCATTACATTATAATGATCAATAATAAATAGATAATTTACGCACCCCAAATATGAAATTATACCCACTAAACTTTTTTTTTTCTTTTCGCTGTCCACACATAATAACAACAAATATACAGTAAAAATAAAAAATTGCACACAAAAATAAAAAAGAATTAAAAAAAAATTCAAACGCAAATAATAGGTAATAAAAAGAAAATCCAATAAAAAATAATATAACATTCCAATCAAAAATAATAAAAAAAAAAAAAAAAAAATGCCAGTCAAAAATTCCAATAATTTTTTTAAATTAAATAGAAATATATATAAGCCACTAAACCATCCATTCAAATAATTAATATACCAAATTATAGTTAATATTACGATAATTTCCGGTTAATACGGTCGACGGACGGTTTACGGTATAATTTTCGGTTTCCTTTTTTGCCCTATACTATGGTACTTTATAGATTTTAAGAAGCTTCTAAGAATCATCATCATCATCATCTTCCTGCCCTTGTCCCATGTTACTTGGGGTCGGCGCAACACGTTTTCTTCTTCCATACCGTCCTGTACCCCGCCAAGCTATCCCCGACTCCCTTTTCTTTCATATCACTCACACAGTTCATCCATCTTTTCTTTGGCCGTCCCCTCCCTCTCTATTCATCCACATTTAAATCCGTAATTCTTTTAGTTACATGCTTTTCATCCCTGCTCATCACATGACCATACCAGGACAAACGGTTTCCTTTAAATTTTTCTGTCACTGGCGCCACTTTCAAACTTTCTCTAATATCTCATTTCTCACTTTATCCATTCTCGTCACTCCGCACATCCATCTCAACATTCTCATCTCTGTTACATGCAATCTCTTTTCATCCATCTTTTATACAGCTCAACATTCTGACATATTATCTACTGCGACCTTTAGTAAGAGTTCACCTCGCAGGCGTGCCAATGTACACGTGTAAGTTTTCTTCCACTTATTTTAGTACCTACTAGTTACATTTGGTACATGTATAAATGTGGACTCTTTGAATTCCGGGAACTCGCTGAAATACTTTCGGTATCATATATTCGTAACGGATAAAACGTTTCTGGTTCAGTCTAAACGTTATTTCTCAGTGGAAAAATACTGATGTGATTTTTGGTTTCGTTTAGTCAGACGGGGGGTTAGCGCATGCGTGTTGAGTCCACTTGTTGCGTCCACATGGCTGGGGGGTTCACCCCCCGGGGCTGTGGGAACCAGGGGGTGATCGTCACCTGACGGCTGAACTAAGCCTTACGCGCTTTACTTACACATGACACACGCTTTGTGCCTGTTTATAATAACTATGACAATAACGGTAAACACTGCTGTGTAGGTCCGTCTTGCTTATTCAAAACAGTTTTCAGCAAAACTTTATCCTTGACTATTAAACGAGCAATATTTGTAAATATATATTTGTAATCACATTCTTCAAAACGGCTCTAAAGATTTTGATAAAATTTGCAATTTAGGCAAATCGAGAAATCGATCTAGCTAGGTCTCACCCGAGCAGAGCTCGGCCTCATTACAGCATACTACGTTGTTTCATGTTTTTATAGGATAAACTATCTACGTCGCGAAAATGTTGTGACGTAAAGATTAGAGGAGTAATTGGCCTCTGAAGCCCACATAAGTCTCTGAAGTTGGCTCTGCCAACCATTGCGCAAGAAACAGTTTGTCATCGAGTATACTGCTAAGAGTAAGCGAGAAAGGATGATGCGACAAACGTTAGCTAGTGAAAGAGTCAGTTATACAATGCTATCTTCACCTTCAACATTGACAGAAAAATAGTTATTGCGCTGGGTCTTGCAACCAATTCAGAGACACAAAGATCCGTTGTGAGCATTATATCTAAAAAGACATTATGAACTCCGTTTTTAAATATTTTCCAATTCATTATTTGTCTAATAATAAAATCGCCGACGATCATTCAGCAAACATAGCGTTGACTAATTGCTAACGGAAAAAAAGTCGTGTTCTGTAGAAAAAAATCTTCAGTTTTATATAGTCTTATTATACTATTAATAGAATCTCCACGTTTTAATTCGATACATCAAACAGCCTTGAAGATGTGCTTGTAAAAAGATAATAGCGTTAGTTGTTACGCTTGAGTGAGGGTTTGATAAAAACTATAGGTACTTTGGTTTTAGGGTCCACCAACTCCTCCTAGTAGGTTTCTGTCCCTTGGACCCAGATACCGATGGTCTACTATTTCATTCATTTTTTTAATGCTTGTATATTTTATAAAAATATTTTGAAATATAATTTTACGAATGTTTTCAGCTTGCGACTTTTCAGATTTTGTAAAGTTAGCAATTATCAATATTGACCACTATTTTAGTACAATTGATACGTCATTGCATTGATAATGCAATTTATTGACTTTATACTCTACGTATGTGTAAATAAATTTGCAATTATAAGTATAGGATTAAAGCGAAACCAGTATAAGATTTATGTCGTATGGTGTAACGAGTTTTGAGCAAAATCTGCATATGCATAATTATGCATATACGTATATTTGAACTGACTAATTGGAGGGTAATACAAAATATAAGTAATAGTAATAAAAGTTTATTTCATAACGGGATTGCAAAGTTTACAAATGTTGTATTTGTATTTTTTCTATATATATATTTTATATACAATACCTTCTGTTCTCCTAAATAGCCTGTGTTAAGGAGAGACAGTGCCGATCCCCTGTTTGGCGGATTATTGTAGAAGCAGTGTATGTGTGCTTAGTACAAAATTTGGAACTTGAAGCAGCATCTGGACATAAGTGTGGTTATTATGAAATAGTTATTTTTGTTATTACTCATACAAAACATATCTAGAGTCTGTGGGTGTGTATGCGTGTGTGTGTGTGTGCGTGTGTATATGTATGTGTTTACGAGATTACTTTGTGAGTAACAATTCATTGTCATTATAATTGAGGTCCAACACACACAGTCCGTACAGTTTTTTTACAATTGTAGAATGAGAGTTTAAAGATTGGGAATTTTGCATTAATTGTATTATAGAGAGATGGAGCAAGATATAAAGAGAATCAAAACAAAAGAGAACCACCTTTTTTGAATTTGATAAAAAGGAAGACGAGGAACGCGGCTTTGTCTACAAAAAAGTGGAAATTGCTAAATCGACAATTTCTGGAATATTATGAATGGATGGATCGAGTCTTCAGAGAAGGGAAAGATTAACGTTAACAAACAACTACCCACTTACAAATAATTCCTTTGATGAGAGGCGTCAAGTAAATGGTTCGCGATAAAAATAATGGGTCTTCGGTTTCTCTGAAAATGGTATCTAAGGCTGATCGATCTCTCGCAGCTTTGATGAATCTCACCCAACGTCATCTCTTTATACAGTAATGTTTTTAACAAGTCTACATGAACTTACTATAGGTACGAAATGTTAGGAGTACGGTGCTCAATCGAAAGCGCGAATCTTACTTGTATAGTCCTCGCCAAACTTCTGGGCCACCCTGAAGTTGGTTTACCGGATGCGCGAGGCACGAAACGGTGCTGTTTTTGTATGAGATTTACAATTGCGCAACTTCAGGGCGGCCATGAAGTTTGGCGAGAACAATACTTATATTGAACCTCAATTGTATGCCTTCAAATTTTGTTAATTTCATAATAAGAAACATAAAAATACTATCCCTTTTTAGCTGACGAAAAAAATTAAGGTGGTTCTTAATTCAACATGTGTTTTTTTTTTGTTTTAATAAATTATGTACGCATAATTTTTATTAGTATGATCCAATTTAAAAAAATATTACTTTATTTGAAAGCGGTTGGTCAAAAATAAATTTGAAAAATAAAATCTATCCGTAAAGGTAGAAAAAAGGATTTATAGGATGGGACAGAATTTTCAATTGTGAACCTATTCTGTTGAAATTAAGTAAACTGAAAAGCAGGCGGCGCGAAACAATCAACAAAGCAATAACACAGCTACAATCGATTTATTTGGCGCCAACTCAAAATACTAGAATAAAAGTTTTATCTTTTGCTGTTATTTCGTCGGTTATTTTTTTGGTTAAAATGGTTTTTTATATTACCATTCTACACAGGTGTTCCTGTAAATCATCAAAAATCATTTGGCTTGGTCTTTTTCCTATGTTGGGGTCAGCTTCCAGCCAGCTTCCAATTTAAACGGATTTTGTGCCTGTAAATCATTTACGTGGAGACAATAAACAATGTAACAAAGAAGAATTAAAACAGAAGTGGAACAAAACTTCTTTCAGAATGATTTTTTAAGCCTTCACACCAAACTTTTGGAAGGGAACGAAACTTTAACAATGCTCATTCATTTATAGAATTTTAACGCTTGAGGAAAATGATACTTTTCAGAAAAAGGGCTTATGGGTCAGAATTAGAAAACGTGTTGTATGCATAATGAGAATAAGTTATAAAAGTAATATTCTAAGTAATGTCAACAAGGTCATGAACATTGTCTCATTGTATAATGTCTTCAAAATTAAAAACAGTGAACAACTACCTTTATTATTTATGCGACCCTGATGTCTACGAAAAACATTAGATTATCTCTTGCAATTTTTAATATGGTAACCATAGAGAGTTACATAATTTTTTTGGTTCGAATTAATAAGGTTTATTTAGGGCCTGTGGCTCAGAAGACAAAAAGCCTGCCGCGATCATTCAAGGTTGCAATTGTCACAAAGTCGGTGTCCGCGCAGCGATCTCGTTGTAACTGTGCAGTTCAACGACCTCTCCTTGCGAGTGCGTCAGCTAGCTCTTTATAAAGACCAAAGCGAGAAAATAAACTCGCGATAACCGCATCTGTACTATGTTTCTCACAATGTAAGTACTACGGTGAACGAACCATGTCATATAGGTCGTAAACCGGTCACATAAGTATTACGTGCAAGGGTACTGCGACACCTGGGGTAATTGAAGGTTGGCATGAGTAATAAGCCCAAACTACTAGGAAACTAGCTCCATAGGTTCGCGCATCTAAATCCAACGGTACCAGGGTCACACGCACACGCAGGACATCGGAGACGAGATCTAAACTGCGTATTAGGTAATGGTGATAAAACGATTAATTTATAAGCATTTATATGCTAGTGCAGCGTACAAGGCAAGTTCTATACAAGGTTGGAGCAGGTTACAAATGTCAAACGAGCGATAGAAGCGCAATGTCAGTAAAATGTCACAGTTTACGATTGAATGCTCTTGTGCGGAGTTCACGGACACAGCCGGAGGCGGACACGACGAAATGAGTGGGCTGCACTTGAAGAGCTAGTTTTAAAATGATATTACCTACCCGACCACGTTCGTCCTAATATGCCACATATTAACATAGTCGCCGGAGAAAATTGCACACCGTTTTACGGTAAATGTTGCCAAGTAAATATAACTTTTACAAGGTTTGCTCTCAAACAACATAAAGTTGACGATCCTTTAATAACTTTCGAAGAGTTGCCTGTACACAAAATGCTTGCTAAGGTAATCGGATACGCAACCTTTGCAATGAAGTGAAGTTAACTGGAGTTAAATATTATTTCGAATAATTATACGAGCCAGCTGTCTCAAGTTCATGATCTGTAATCTAGAAAATTCATGTTCTGTTGTCTAGAAAATTCATTTTATTTAATACGATTGCTGTTCATACGAAACATGGAATTGCAATCCTTATAAGGATCATTACGATACAAGTTTAAACTAATTAAATCTGGAACAATTGCATGGACTTGATATAATTCAGTGACCAAGGTTACACAATTACCGATTTATGTGAAACAGTAGGTATTGGAAAGGAGAACGAGTTATAAAAAGGTTTTTGTTTGTATTGTATTGACTATAAATAATATGAAAACGTTCAGGAATGGTCTAGAGGCGGCTATAGACGGTATGTCGGCATCATGTCACGATCGTAAGTATAGGGTAAGTAAACTGCAAAGTAATTTTAACTTAGTTTACTAAAATAATAAAGCTCAGTTTACATGTTAAATAACGAATTGATATTACGTTCAAGTTCCATTAGTATTTGCCATCGATAAATGAAATGCTTCCATTGAACTCTTAACAATTCTATTCTATTGCTCTACTTACTAGGACTGCGTAGTATAGTAGTAGATTCTTTGAACACAATACAGCATCTATCAAACACAATTGCTTGTATTACAAATGATGGGCTCGGCATACCGTCACATTATACATTGATAACACACGATTCAGGACGCGTGATGTGCCAATAAAACATACTAAAAATAACCGCTGTCCAATTACGTAACGTTAACGTTCACGTTTAAGTTAAAACGCCATCATCAAGTATAGTTAGCGATCATGTTCGTTTCACAGACAATGCGGAAACCAATTGAGGTAATGACACCACAATTGGTGAAATGAGCTCTTAATAAAAAATCAGCGGGGATCGTACTTAAGCTTAATTAGAGAAATTAGTTTTATAACGATGTTCATTTTTGTATTTATCGTAGATATCATTGTCCTCTATTTTTTACTTGAAGCTTCGAAGAATATCGAAGTTGAAAGTTCAAAGAATGCTTTAAATTTTTTTAATACCTAAGCGCTTTTTCTATTGACATTGATGCGGACGAAATTTTTTGATGCCCAGTGACTTCTGCCCGCCTTTTTATACCGTTTGTTTGTACATAAGTAATTATATTTTCTAACTGGTATGTAATATCTTATTTATTAGCTTGCTTTACTAATATTTACTACAGCTACTGCGAACGATACAAAATGTCCAAATGATAATGAAAATACAGATAACCTGTGACGACACAAATGAGGTGATTATGATTTTAACCTTTTATCTTTTTATTGATAAAGCTGAAGAGTTAAATTAATACTCTTGCTTTGTTTTGTTTTTCGGCTTTCATCCTTGGGCCTTTAAGCTTATCGAAAAATATAAATTTGAGAGACCGGTTCCAAAACAAAACCCACATCTTTTAGATGCAGAGTGGTTTAAGTACAAAGATATACAGATTAAGTTTTTTACAGATAGTATGATTTATTTTCCCAATTAGCATTCATCAGGAACGTTCTGGATATTCAGAATATTCTGGATATAAAAGCCTTACCTATTAAAAGTAAAAACCGGTTCAAAATACCAAATAAATCACGACTCACAGAAAATCAAAATCAGGTCGAAAGGAGAGCGTTTACCAATAACAACTTCCAGTGAAATATTCCTTATAAGTTAAAAAAAAAAGAAATTAAAAATACTGGCGAAATCAAGCCAGTAAATAAAATTAAAAAAATCTATCATTCGAATTTTGAACACTTAGGTACCTACTGTCAACCGGTCTTATTATGTAACGCGGGTGGTTTGTTACGTCATGCGACCTTGAACGCGGTGTTATTACGGTCATACAAACTGCAAGGGTTTCAAATTAGTTTCAAGTTTAAATGAGGCTATAAATTAAAGCAATTATATTGAGGTAACCTTTTTTATTTAATATTTTATTGAGCGATATAATTCCAAACATGTATCGTATCGAATCGTCTTTTGAGGAGCATCTTGAGGAGCTCCTGGCTAAATAATACCAGCCGCACTGGTCGATCATAAACGTTAAGCAAAGCTTGACGAGGTCGGTCCGTGGACCATTTCAACATACCGAGTTTCCTCCATGCCTCGGAAAGCACGTTAAGCCGTTGGTCCCGGCTGTCATTTGAAGATTTTTGACTGTCGTTACGGGTAGTCAGAGGCTTGAGATTTGACGCCAGTCTTGCCAAGGGGTACCGTGTTACCCAGTTACTGGGTTGAGGAGGTCAGATAGGCAGTCACTCCATGTAAAACATTGGTACTCAGCTGAATCCGGTAAGACTGGAAGCCGACCCCAATATAGTTGGGAACAGGCTAGGCAGATTTATGTATCGTATCGAATCTTGATTGAACTCTGACAGATGGCATGCTGTCAGACCAAATTTCACTTGAAAGTGAGATACAAAAGACTTGTCTCAAGTTTATCTAAAGCGAACATTGCAATAGAATTTAGGCCAATCTTAGCAAAATCGCCCATCATTTGAATTTTTCATGTTTTCAGTTTCAAGGAAGTAGGTACTCAACATTTCTTTAAAATCTTACGCTACTATGAAAGATGAACGAGATTATTTCTCGAGTAGTCGATATCCTCGCTATTTATACACGTGAGCCGCAAAGAACTAATATGTTGACATACTGCCAAACTGTTTTACGCATTAGCTACTACTATTTAGAAGAACCAACCTATTTAAACGAATGATAGGTTTGTATTAGTTTAAGACTTTGTAATTTTTAAAAGTGTTACCGAGCTATCACCGTGACCGAGTATTTGGAGCTCGTGGCTAAATAAAAGTAGCCACACAGTCAATCAAAGGTTATGCCATGCTTGCTGAGATCGGTTCGTGGATGGATTTACATATTGCGAAGAACGGCTCCTCCGTTCTTCGCAAAGCACGATAAGTCGTACGCCTCGGTGTTTTTTGTATTTTTTGTTTATTAATAATAGTCACCTGCTTGATCATTATCTCACCTGATGGTAAACGATGGTGTGGTCGACGATGAAGCATGCTTGTCTAGAAGTAACCTATTTACTCTTGACTTAAAGAATCGCAGGTTGTAGCTATCAGGAAATCCAGACTCTGGCAGGGAATTCCACTCCTTCACTGTACGTATAATAAAAGTATTCCTAAAACGTGTGGTCCGTATGGTTGGGATGTCCACCGTGTACCGATGATGCATTGCCGTACGTCTTGTAGTCCAGGCTAGAAGGCATCAGTTCATGCAACTCCAACACACACCGCGAAATGTAACCGATAAAAAACCGGCAGGTTGGCAACTTGGCGCCGATGTTCCAAGCTCTGGAGCCTAGAAGACTAGTATCTCATAGCCGATGAGCTTCTTGGCCCGTTTTTCGATCGACTCAAGGGCATCCAGCTGGTATTTGGCAGATCCGTTCCAGAAATAAAAGCAGTACTCCATGCATGATCGCTGTCATTTGTAAATCTTTAACAGCCATTGCGGGTGGGTAGTCGGCATCCCAAAGGTTGGACGACCAGTCTTTCCAACCCAGTGGCTGGGTTTTGGAGGTCAAGAAGACTGTCACTTCACGTAAAATCAGCTGCCTGCCCTTGTTAATTTTTTAATTTATAATTTAATGAGCAATTAAAGGGAACCTCCGATTAATTGCTTATAGTCTTAGCGCATAACTGACTTTAAAGTTTCTCTTGGCAACTTAATCTTGTAGTTGAATTAAGGCAATTTATGATTTTTACTACTAATTTAGAAATACGGCAGTAAGAATTAAAACATTATAAAACTAACCTCAAAGTTCGTAATTCCAATTAACAATTAGATTTTGAAATAGGTATACATCATTTGAGGAAAACCAGAACAATATTAGATGGAGCTACTAGTCTACATATTTAACATGTAGTTTGATTATCAGTTGTATGTTGTATTCTACATTGTACATATAGTTTAATATTACATATTATAATGATTTTCCTTTGCTGAAGGCAAACGTCAGGAGATAGAAACTTTTGTGGTTTTCCTGTCACTTTAAATATACATGAGCATGTTTGATAGGTTATTAATATGTTTGAAGTAACAATTAACATAGCTGTTACACGGTAAGGCTTAGTTACGATATCAGCCCTCAGTTATGTTCATATATGTACTAGCGTGGAATTAGTACTTCATCACACTAATGTTATAAAAGCGAAAGTTTGTGTGTGTGTGTTTGTATGTTTGTTACTTCTTAACGCTCAAACGGATCTGGATGAAATTTGGCATGCAGATAGATTATAGTCTGGAATAACACAGGATACTTTTTATCCTAGGAATATGTGCCCATGGGATAAATTTCAACATTCACAAGTGAATTCGCTAGGATCAAATTTATAAAGATACTAGTGTTGTTCTCATGTTTAAGCTAAATTACTGTATGTTTCATCGAAATTTGTGCAGTAGTTTTTGCGTGAAGTATTGTCAATAACATCCATACTTATAATAGTATAAGTAGGATTAAAATAAGCCGGTTTCTAAACAAAAGTTTGGTTTATGTTTATATTTATACTAATTTTTATACTGTTTTATCTACGTATATAGTTTACGTTATGCACACAAGTAAAAAAAGAATACTTCAGATATGATAAGCAAACTAAGCTCAACTGTCTTAGGTTAGCTCTTGTTCTGCAACCAACTTAATTAAGATCAACAATATACTAATTTTTATACTGTTTTATCTACGTATATAGTTTACGTTATGCACACAAGTAAAAAAAGAATACTTCAGATATGATAAGCAAACTAAGCTCAACTGTCTTAGGTTAGCTCTTGTTCTGCAACCAACTTAATTAAGATCAACAAATCAGTCGTGAAGTAATATTTTTTTTAAAGTACTTTGATATTAAGGAAGTTTAAAATAACCAATGAATTAGTTAAAAAACTCAACAAAATGTAATCAAAGAATTAATAGATTACATCGTCTCAAATATTACGCAATTGTAATTCAATAGACAACTTTGAAACTCTTGACCTTGTCCTTGAAAACTTGGTGTTCATTAATTAGGTAAATGTGTTGCCTATTGATAAGTTGGGTACGAATGTTATTAGATTTATTTTACTAATTATTGTATTTAAAATACATATGAAGTTTGGAATAAACTTTGCTGTGTATTGTAGGTCAGAATCGATAACATAAAGTAATACATTAACCGTCGCGGGTTTAATTTATAATTTTGCTTTTAATTTTAAAATTTTTAGACCGCAATGTTTGCTGCAGCGCCCCCTGGTGAGTTGTCACCGCAACATCTATCTAAGAACATGCACCAATCCAAACCCAGAATTGAAAACCGCATCAAAATCCGACTAGTAGTTTTGGAGAAAAATCCAATGCAAACAAACATCCTCTCATCCCAAACGCTTATACCGTCTCCGTTCCGTCGTGGGTAAATAAAGGAATTTTGGATCGATGACATTGATCGACATCTGTCGATTAGTATAGCTTTAATGTCGATTGATCCATTCCACTATCGATCGTTGAAGTAAGACACATTTGTAGCAAAGCGTCGACACTTTCAATGACTAATCAATAGAATAACATGTTACCTTATGTATGGTAGATTAAAACCGCAGATTTACTATGGGGAAGACCTCTATTCAATAACTGTTTACCAACGGTTGTTGAATCATAAACCAACAACTTTATCATCAACGTAACCCATTGCAAAAGTTATAAAACATAATTGGGAAAATACAATTATTATTCATAATATTTAAACAAGTAATGTTACTATCACGTAACTTTGTATTCAATAACAAGAAAATATAAAGTTATACATACTAATCTTTGTCATTTACATGGATTAGTATGAACTTGACGTACGGTACGTAGTCTGTAGGTATATACCTACCAACCTACATATAGTTTCCGCATAAAGTGCGTTGTTCTGATAAATAAACGAACCCTCTTGTAGGTAAATGAGTACGGCACTCGACAAACGTGCCGTGATATTATTTCCATTCATACAGGTTGGTGGCACTGAAATGAACGTTCACGGTGCGTCAGTTCCACGTATTCGAAACATTCATGTCTACGCCACGATAGCGCAGCGGCTACGCTCGCGTAGACCTTCGTAGACCCCAGCCTACAACTCGTAGGCCGGGGTCTACGAAGGACCTGCGTGAGTGTCTACGACATTTCAACAAAGGCAAGAAAATACGTAGTCTTCTCAGTGGGTGGAACTATTTGTATCGTAATAATTCTATTTCTTGATCTAGTGTCTTTGAAATGCCTGAGTAAACAGAACCTACGTAGTTAAATTTATCACTTGTGATTTTCTTGCGCATATTTGTTTAAGATTCAACATTGTTGCAAGCAATAAGTATTGGAATATTTTGTGGCTGCACTGATTGCCAAAAGATATTTTTAAATGTGCTTAAGTATCTACTTGTGGTCATTGTAAGATTCATTCAGAGTTTTATTATTTTAAGATCTTCCAAAGTGTCAAGAGCTGGGCTGCTCAATCGTAAAATGCGAATGAAGAAATCATCCATTATAACGTGGCTTAAAAATTGTAGAAGAGAAGAACTGTCAAATTTTATTTCAGTTATTTGACTCACAAAACTCCAATAACATTACAAATGGTATGTCAAACCAAATACCTTTTTATCTCCGACGCGTATTGTTGACGAGACCACTTTACAACTAAATACGCAGCACACATTCCAACAAATTAATGGATTCGCGAGCGTTGACTAGCGAATTTTATTATGTCTTACTACGTAGCAAGTTCTCACTACGATACTCTCAATTATAGTGTTGAGGCGGATGTTGTAATGTGGCGCTTGTGCTGGCCCGAAGTGTAATGATTTCACGCCATACGACACCAACTAACCATTCATAGATCATACGAGTAACAGAAGGTTTGCTTGATACAAGATTGTAATTACACTACGTGCAATAGAATTTGATATAGTGTTATGCTCAAAGAGATATGTAGTAGGTACCTACTTATGTCATACTTGACCTTGCGTTTTTTATTTCTGATTTTAGTGGTAGTGTGAAATATAATATGTTTACGAGCTTAATTAATGAGCTCAGGTTAAAATTCCTTCAGTGGCGCTGACATACTTTTATCAACATTAAATTCTGATTCAATTAAATTATGAAAAAAAAAAATTATGAACATTTTATGAATCGGAATATTAATGTTGTGAAAAGAAAAGACATTGCACCGAAAAAATATTACGTGAATCAAAATAAATATAAAGAAACAGATGGCGATATGATAAGAACACAGCGCGTACACATAATTGACAAGTTTGTACACAATGAAGAACTTTGTCGCCTGTAGCGTCGGTCGGTAGTCACCACCACACTACGACGCGGCGCCTCACAAGGTCAGCCGCCTTACGACTCGCGCCTGAATTAACATAATATAACAAATTATAAATAGTTATATTAAATTACTATGATATAATATTTCATCACCACTGCTCCAAAAACGGTGAAGGAATGTCCTAGAACCAAAAATTCGAAGACTAATGTGATATCCACCAACCCGCACTAGGCGTCCGTGGTGGATTATGGCCCATTCCCTCTCTCACAGAGAGGAGGCCTGTGTCTCAGCAGTGGGAGCGTAAAAAAAAGATGATGAATCACTATGAAGTCCAAATGCCAAGTGGCGCTTTGAAACTATATAAAATCAAGCAATAACTAGATCTAATTAGTTTAAACTGCGCACTGAAGTTTATAGCGCGCAATTACAGGGTATCTGACGTCTGACTATGTATTTGCAGAATTTGCACAGAATTAATTAGATTGTAGTGCTTAGATTTAATACGGTATTAATGTAGTCATGAGCGAAGCTAATAGGGACACTATTATGACGTGTTGTTTAATAATAAACATTATTACCATCATCCTAAGGTTCAAAGACAAGAACGACGTAGTTTTATTAAAAATAAAATATAAACTCACCTATACACTTCACAAAATTGTAAGTTACAATAATTAATATTCCTCACAAGATGAACACACGCTCGGAAAATTTACTGACCGCGATACCCGTTAGGCAATAATCGTTCAGAGTTTCCTAAAATAATTAAAATTTATTACCGTTTTATTTAAATACAACAAAGGTCGGACTCCACTCAAAGTTGGTTGACCTTGGTTAGGTTTGAGTAGCTCGCTGTGACATATGGTCATATCACATTATAATTGGGGGATATAATTAGCACTAAAATATACCGAATTACTGGGTAAACGAATTTCATATTTATCCGAGTGACTCACGTTTTAATATAGATGTGTGCCGAGAAGTTTTCAGACCAAAACAATACTCATTTACTTTTGTATGACTCTTAAGTCGTAGTAAAGAGTTATTTACTAGCCTGTGACGTCATTCTGGCTAACAAGACGTCAAAGGTGAGATAGTCTATTTTTGAAAATGTATGCATTAAGATTTATGATTTCTACGAATCATGCGCATTGAAAACTAGTCATAATATTGAAAATAACGTAAAGAATTTTCCTTATTTTTCCACACCACCACAATTACACAATCAATTATAACAAAAATGGGTTGTGTCCATAATTGAGTGGGTAGGTACTTAAATCATGGTGTAAAATCATGGTTTGAATAGTTGGCGAGTTAATTTAAAACAAAAACTTAGGTAAGTAATCTAGGTCGCGGATAAATTTGAAAGAGAGTTACCGCGGCCCTGGCACAAGCAACTGAAGGAACGGTGGATTTAAGTCAGTAAAAGTCTGACACGCCCTCTCGCTTCACCCAGAGCGGGAAAAGTCATTAGATGATTTCAAACCCCAAAAAAAAAAGAAAAAAAGTTAAGTAATCAAGGTATTTTTTAAGGTAATGCATCTTTCATAATGAACAATTTCTTTCTCCATAATAATTAAAACTAGCTTCATTCCACCATGTACTTAGAAACGTTACTCGTAAAACATAACGCACTGGTTATAAATTAACGATCGTTTTATGGCGAAATTAAACTGTATTGCGTAAATTATGACTATCACCACGCTTGTTATAATAATAATTATATTATATACTAGCTGTCCCACGCGGCTTCGCTCCCGTCAACTGGCTACCTACCTACCTATCTAAATCGTTTACGCAGCGCACGCAACGGAAACTCTCAAAAAGGATTTTTTTTCCCGTTTTAGCTACATTTTTCATTTATGCTCCGCTCCTATTGGTCGTAGCGTGATGGTATATAGCCTATAACCTTCCTAGATAAATGGGCTATCCAACACAAACAGAATTTTTCAATTCCAACCAGTAGTTCCTGAGATTAGCGCGTTCAAACATACAAACAAACTCTTCAGCTTTATAATATTAGTATAGATACTCGTATATTATATAAGCATCAAAGGGAATATTCTGTGATAAAACGTGTGGTAATAAAACTACCAAAAATGCTCATAGGCGCTTAGACTCATTGGTAAGTAAGTTTATTTAGATAAAGGACCTATCTGCATTAATTATCATGGCATTAAATAACTGGTTGGTACCTATACTGGAAACCTATTATGAAAATTGTAACCATAAGGAACTGTCAAGCAATTAATTCTTCATAATATAGACGCTGCTAATAAACTTATTATAACGCTTCAAAGTAAACAAGTCTGGGTAATCACTGTATTTCCCATAATCAACACGCTTTGATATAATATTCATTACTTATAAAATTATAAGTCTATTAGCTTTAAGGCTCTCACAGACAGGCGCGACGCGACAGTGCGACAACGATGCGGCAAATCTTTAAAAAATTCGATTTGTAACTTTTTTTAAATTTTGTCGCCACGGCTTTGTCGCATTGTCACATGTCACCTGTCTCTAGTAGCCTTTACAGAACTTTTTATTGCTCGTAATACGAGACTAACATGTCAAGTCAACTATTACTTACAAGTTAATTGAAATTCAATGAATGCTAAAGAGGTATTTATGTATCGCACACAAGTCGTAATGTTTAAACATATAACGATGGTAGGGTATTAAAATATCACCTTGAAATTGATTCCGCCTTTGAAAAAGCCCTTGGTTCATGCGTGGGACAAAAAATAACATTAGTAAAAATATAAACACAAAAGCATGAGTCATCATCATCATTTCAGCTGAAAGACGTCCACTGCTGGACATAGGCCTCCCAAAAGCGTCGCCTCACTGATCAGTCCTGTGCGTTTCGCATCCACCGGACTCCCGCAGCCTTGACCAGGTCGTCGCTCCACCTAGAGGGAGGCCTTCCAACGCTGCGTCGTCCGGTACGCGGTCGCTATTTCAGAACTTTTCGTCCCCGACGGCCACCCGTTCTACAAGCAATGTGCCCTGCCCACTGCCACTTAAATTTGGCAATTCGTCGGGCTATGTGCAAGGCATTTAGACACTTAAACTACTCATGTATGGCAGACAGGAAGAAGTGTACCCATAGTATCTCTGCCAAAACGTCCTAGAATAGAGGCATGATGTGTTGTATAAAAAAGTCAAAAGTACAAATAACTCAAAATAAAATCGATCGAATCAAAATGTAAATACTGCCGCAATGAGATTTTACCAATAGGGACGTCATACTCATTATACAGAAATAAAATCATGGCCATATTTTACTATAGCTACCTACATAGGACTTATGGAACTTGGAACTTTATTTCTATCAATGAGTTGGTTAAAAGATCACAGATATATATTAGGACCCCGTTGTCAGAAAGAGATAAACATACTGCTCAAAAGTACGGTCGTGTCGCGGCCAGACGCAGGACAGACTGAGTTCACTCAAGCTAGTCAGCTTGTGTTTGTATTGTCGCGCAGACCTCGGTAAAACGTATCTACCTCAGTATATAATATAACATCATTACTGTCCAAGTGTCAATCTGTTACTTAAAAAGCTGATAATTTATTGACATAAAATCTTCTCATAAAACGTAAAAAAAGATAACAAGAAACTTCTAGAAGGAAACGATAACGTTATTGATAGAATAAAGGTCATCTAAGAAATGTATATTACATGTATACAACTTATAGATTGATTTGTATAAAAGTAGAGTCGCTCGATAACTCGATAAGCTTCCTAGATTAGATTATGAAAGGATTTTGTAAATCTTTGCGTAGTATTCTTAAATGTCAAAGAAGTGACGTTGTCAAATACTGACAGTCAATAAATGACGCAGTATTTAATAAATAAGAACAATATAGAAGACCGCAAGTGATCGGCAAATATTTTTATTGCTATCCGTCCCCGATACCTGCATTTTTTTTTGTACAAATAGGCATGCTAGAATTTTCCTTACCTCGATTTTAATAATATTACAGGAAAACTATCCAGTGTACACTATTAAAATAATTCGTATTTAATTCGTAAATTAGTCACACTTACCATTATTTTATAAAATTAAACTAAAGCGTATAGAAAACCAATCAAGATTTACCTGAACATCTAAAAATATCTCTTAAACATCTTTCATCCTCAACTTCACTATCTGAAGCAAATGTTATGAAATTTTCCACAAAACCTTCAAACTTAAAAGATCGTCTATGTTATTATTATTCATTAGATATTAACGTAATCGCATGCTAACGGTGTTAATTTTTTTCATTCATAATTACAATCACTGGCCGTAACATAAAACTTGTCACAAGCGAAGTATTCAAAGTAATATTCAAAATAAACCACGTGGAACTTTAAGTTATATCAAAAATAAGTTTCCGAAAAAAGTTTTTCAAGTTCAACTAATTATAAAGCGGTCGGTTCCTTTTTTTAATTTCAAGACCGTTTTTCCTTATTCGAAAGATTTCATGCGCAGTTTCCCACACAGAGTAAAAAAAAATGGCGCTAGCAATTCGCAAGACGCAATAGAACTGGATTGGGCAGTGACAGGGCGCGGCGAGGCGGCGTGCGACTAGCGGCAGAGCGTGACGCGACCTGTGACGCGCCGTGACGCTTGCAACGCGTTATGTCAGTCGAGTAAACAATTTACTGTTTGTAAACACCCGCCGCAACCCGCCACCGAACGTAAACATGACCACGTTGCTTAGAAATGTCAATGGCGAACGATTCTCGGTAACTCTGTTCGTTTTGCGATTAACAATCGCCATTGCATTCGCCGACGAAATCGTCACGTTTACTGAGAAATTCTATTAAAATAAACCATGTATTTTAAATCAGGTCAATACTATCCCTCATTTGCCTTTCAGTTTAGTAACTTCAATAGATATTCCTTCCTTCTACGTAGAATGTTTTGCTACGCAAGTTATTCGGTTTGCAAACAAGATTTGCGCTACTGCTATTCAATGTTTTGCACGAGTGTGTTTTCGTGTGCTGATAAGATGGTATTTGCGTCCTTATCCACTATAAGTATTATGTATAGAACATTTCATAATGATATACAAAGATATTTTTCTATAGACGATTGTTAATCGTCTCTAACTTGGTCATTCACCTTCATATGTGACAGTTGCGAACATTTAACACAAGAATTTTGGTTGAACGAAGCATTTAGAAAGGAATATTTAAAATAGAGGTTCGCTAGATGATTCCACAATATTTTGAAAGTAGTTTAACCAGGGTATTATAACTTCGGTCAAAATAAACTAACTAGCTAAACTGAACCGACAAAATCAAATTATTTTTTAAACTTATAATTTTAAGTAATTATGCTACGAGCAACCATTAGCTCCACAGTTTGGAGATTCTTTTGTTGTTGTTTTAATTTGACCGTATATTCTGTCATATTATATTCGACATTCTCACAAATACTTTTAAGATTGGTCGCATTCTTAGGTAAAAGATTAATTCAATCGTTTCAATAAGAAGACAGTTTTAAAACGAACGGAATGCTTTGGGGGCAGAGTCCGCTGATCGCCCTCGACTGGTTTAATTTTAGCCGCCACAGAAATACAGTAATCTCGTAAAATCCTCACGATAGTTTCGCACTAATAATAATTCTATTTTTAAACCTGTCATAATGTCGACCCACCACATTCTAGAGCTCTCACTTTAAGGGGCCTACCTGATTGCTCGACGCGATTTGATTTATACCACACTGATAAGAGATTTTTACTAAGCGAAATTGCAAGTACGTTCACATGGAACGCAATGCGATGTAATTCAGCCGATACGCATTTAAAATTTTCTTAAAAAATACGTGCGAAATATTGCCTATCGACGCAATTTATATTGTGTTGCACTCTCACGAAGGCCATTTCAATATAGCGACATTGATGAAGTACATAAAACCTGCATTTATATTAAATTGGCATCGTCTGACTGAACTCTGAGGCGATGGAATTGAACCTATAAATAAATCTCTATAAACGTGCAAATCTTGTTGAGAGCTTAAAATATACTTGCTATGTACAGTTTCAGCAGACAGGCAAACTGCGATATTACGACATTGCTGCTGCGACTATTATTTTACCATAGAAACTACGGATTACACAGGTATCCGTAGAACACTATCTATAAAACAATGTTGTCGCATTATCTCTTCACGCCTGTCTGTGAGAGCCTTAACGTAAATTATAAATGACTGTAAAATATACTTATAAATGCAAGACTTAATGATTTTTTCAAAGTTCCATTATAAGTAATTTTTCTTTCTACATTAGAAGAACATAGTTTAAGATTTAAATTGACGTGCTCCATCGATCAACTTTCACTTGACGAAAATAAGACGCCAAATGGCTACTGGAATGTAGCGGCCTACAAAACAGTGTATAAAAAAACTAATGGAAGAAATTTAACTCAGCATCGTCCATCATTCAAATTGATAGCGAACTTGTAATTTTGTTAATTTGTACTCGAATCTTCTGTTGTAAATGTAACACGCTGTACGTGATTATGAATATTTGTGGTTATTTCTGAAATTGGTGTGTAGGTGAGGTTTTAGAGATTTCGTGAATAAGTAAGGGTTCAAAAAGGGATTGTGTCTTTGTATTTTCGGTCAGTGGGTCGTTCTTCATGTAAAGAGTTTAAATAAGTACATAAATAGTCCTGTGCTGCTTTTCCATAGCTCGGTTTTGTGTATTTAATCTTTTGAATATTCAGATGGAAAGAATGAAATAAACGGTACAACTACCTTTATACCAACGTCCAAAAGGCATAAAGGTATGTTAAGGAAAAGTGTGAAAAACATTTTGATAATAAGTGTTTCTGAAAACATTGAATATCACTAACTACTTCAGTGTTTTAATTAAGTACCCGTTAAAGCAATATGTACGAGTGCCTTCGTAATAATTGCGTCAAATGGAAATTAGAGTCCTGCTAACCCATTTAGGGAATATCATGTAATTATGACGTAATTGACATTAACTTAGGTACCGTACGCTTGATATGGGGCACTCTAGGGGCACTTTAGCATCAACCAACACACTATACGACTATTTTACGCTCATCATACTTTTTGCTACGCTCTTTAATAACAAAATAGTAGGTAGGTATAAAATTTAGTCACTAACATACGCAAAAGATATCACAACTTTTAGAAACCAACGACAATAACATCTTGTAAGAAATCCTGATCTTTTCTAGAAAAGTATTTAATTTTTTTTGTCCCACGTGTTAATGTAATCAAAGTCTTTGAATTGGTCGTTTTTGTGATGAAATACCTTGAAAAAATAAAAGATGACGTGTCAATAAACTGGATTGACAACCTTTTTTAGACGATTTCAATACCTATCCGATTACGTTAGATATAAAAAGTTAATAATTAATTAATACAAATTAAGATATGTTGTTAATTACATAACAGCATACCTTATTTGAGAGCAGTGGTGGCAGTAACTTACGTGTCGTAGGTCGTGAGTTGGAACCCAAGCAGGAGCTTTACCTTGTGTAAATTATTTCATCACCACTGTTCTTTAAATGGTGAAAGAAAACATCGTGAGGAAACCGGCATGTCCTAGAATTAAAAATTCGAAGATATTATGTGACATTCGCCAATCCGCACTGGGCCCACGTGGTGGATTAAAGCCCATTATCTCTCTCACAGAGAGGATGGCTGAGTCCAAGCAGTGAAAACATTAGAAGGCTAATGAATGATGATCTACGAAACATCTAATACCTTTAAACGAGACATTCTTGGACATATATATACATATATAATCTGAATCTCGGAAACGGCCCCAACGATTTTCATGAAATTTTGTATGCAGGGGTTTCAGGGGCGATAAATCGATCTAGCTAGGTTTAATTTTTAGGAAACTTCGTTTTCTCTATTTTCATCCGAGCAGAGCTCGGTCGCCCAGGTACTAATAATTATACAATCAGACTGTCTTCCTTGAAAGTTATGGTAGAAGTGATGGCACACCCATATTTCTCTAGTCATGTTTGAATAGGGGTAGGGGGGGATAACCCTATTGTCATAAGCCTGGCACGTATCTTATATATACAGGGTGTTTGGAAGGGAGCTGTACATACGCCTAGGGTAGAAACTAGGGATAGTCTGCTACCTACCCCCGCCCATTATATTGACCTTGGCCTCAAGGTTTTTTTTTAATTTATTATTATTTTTTATTTGACTTTTTTATGATTTTTTGACTAAAACTACCTGTAGCTCAAAATCTATCCATGGGACCGGTCGGCTAATGGTCTTGTTTTAATCGTTAGAGTCTTAGGGTCCTGCAAAAAATTATTTTACACCAGAAAATTGTGGAGAAGAAAAGTTATGGGGCCTGAAGTACCGTAGTAAGGTAAAGAAATAATTTTAAGGGCAACTTTCTATGGGGTTTAAAAAAAAACTAACAGGGTTGGAGTTCTTCTGATTTTTTTAAAACATCCTCAGTCCATGCCCTTTCTAACGATATGCTAAAAGTGTATTTATCACTTTTAGTTTTAAAGTTATTAATTAATTTCCGCAACTAGGGCACTTTTACCACCACGAGTCGACATTTGTAAGACAAATGTAATTTCAAATATTTTTATTGTTTTAGGCTTAGAGGATAACGACTATGCAAGAAGGGTGGAGTTTTGCCGCCACTTGCTCCATACGGACGTGGAAGATATTAATTTTTTACGGAGTATTCTCTGGACTGACGAGTCCAAGTTTGACAAGGAAGGAATTGTAAATTACCACAATCTCCATCACTGGGCACCCAGAGATCAAAACCCGAGAGTCAAGAGGCACAGAGGTTTTCAACGAAGGTTCTCCGTGAACGTATGGGCAGGCGTCATCGGTAATCGGTTGATAGGGCCGCACTTTTTGCCAGACAACCTAAACGGGCAAAACTACTTAGATTTCCTCGAAAACGATTTGCCTGATTTAGCGGAAGAAGTGTTTGACGAAGATCGGCCCATAGTCTTCCAGCACGACGGCTGTCCTGCTCATTGGAGCCTAGCAGTGAGGGAGCTTCTGGACAACTGCTTTCCTAATTCTTGGATTGGTCGGGGTGGGCCAATTCCCTGGCCCCCAAGGTCGCCTGACCTTACCCCACTCGACTTCTACGTCTGGGGAAGGGCGAAAGAGTTGGTGTACGCAGAAGAAGTACCAACAAGGGAGGTTCTAATTAACAGGATCCACGCCGCATTCGATACAATGCGCGAGGAACTGCTGCTTAGAACGGTGACCGTGGAGATGAGGAAGAGGTGCCGAGCATGTTTACAGGTCAATGGTCATCAATTTGAACAAAATTTGTAATTAATTAAAATTAGTAATTAATTAAAATTTGTAATTTAATGACATTAGTCATTACCAAATTTTTTGTTTCATTTGCCATCCTTTTACGATCGAACACATTTAATTTTCATTAGTTGAAATTTTTGCTTGAAGTGCCCTAGTTGCGGAAATTAATTAATAACTTTAAAACTAAAAGTGATAAATACACTTTTAGCATATCGTTAGAAAGGGCATGGACTGAGGATGTTTTAAAAAAATCAGAAGAACTCCAACCCTGTTAGTTTTTTTTTAAACCCCATAGAAAGTTGCCCTTAAAATTATTTCTTTACCTTACTACGGTACTTCAGGCCCCATAACTTTTCTTCTCCACAATTTTCTGGTGTAAAATAATTTTTTGCAGGACCCTAAGACTCTAACGATTAAAACAAGACCATTAGCCGACCGGTCCCATGGATAGATTTTGAGCTACAGGTAGTTTTAGTCAAAAAATCATAAAAAAGTCAAATAAAAAATAATAATAAATTAAAAAAAAACCTTGAGGCCAAGGTCAATATAATGGGCGGGGGTAGGTAGCAGACTATCCCTAGTTTCTACCCTAGGCGTATGTACAGCTCCCTTCCAAACACCCTGTATATTCCTAATGTATATAACCTCAATAAAACTTCGCTCGATCTAAAAAACGAACAAAGAACCTTAGAGCAGTAGCACTATCAAACCCTAGGCCGACGAGGAAATAATAGGTACACTCGTTGAAAAACGTGTTACTGTTTTAAGTATATTGTTATAAACTGTCATTAATTTCGGCAAATGACAGACGGAACAAAAACGGCCTTTAAAAAACTGGTCTTTTCATCCGAGATTTTAAAATTTATAGGCCCCTTCCTGACTTTAAAAACCTTTTTTCTATCAGTTGAATGGAGCTTAATCAGGAAGTACGTATCAGTTTAGTCTAAAAATAAATTAATCATGAATAGCCATTAGCGTATCTAAGAGCAATTTATAGTTTTATATTTTTGTCCTTCTAAATAGTTGTAGGTCATCCCTCAGAGGTGTCATAATTAACGATAGCCGATCCAATAAAATATATATATAACTCATAATAATGTTCTTTTTACACAGAGATGTAATTAACATATTTAACATAATCGCCTCTTGCCACGACCGGTTATGTTAATCGCATTGTTTCAAACAATCAAGTGCACAAGTACTAAAGATATCCAAGAGTAATTTAATGATGCTCCAACTTGAAAGGCATTCAGAATTCGATGTTAAAATAATTTTTTTTATCAAGATACACATTGATTTTTTTTAATCTACATATTAAATTGAGTATTTAAGGTTAAGTTGACTTATCTTCTAATAATTATCTGGGCCAATGACTAAACAGCTTTTAATGTTGTCGTATTATAAACGATAAAATTTAAAGAATTATATTTAGAACTAAAATAACTTTTGTGCTCAGTTGTACGTAACCCGTAGAGGTCACCAAGAAGACAGACACGTTACAGCTCGGAAATCGGCAATCTTCGTAAGTCTTCGTAATTTTATGATTAACGCGATTATTAGAGTCTCTGGTCTAATTGAGGTCGTGGCCCTACAATTATGTACATTAGATTAAACCTCTCTATGTATGGTAATAAAAGCAATAAGTTCTATTGTAGCGATTGTGATATCAATTACAAATATCATTTAGATGTTGAATGTGTGTTTAGTTATAAAATGTATCTTCTATTTGATGTGTTCAGTTACAGTAGATCATTTGCTGTGGATGTACCTAAATCCAGGTAAATACTCATCTATTGTTAAGTAATTATATCTAATAATTTATTTCCGGTGAAAGCCCTCTGGAAAATAATAAAGACATTATAATTATCTTAAATGTTTAAACACCATTGAGTTAAATGAATTTGTTCAAGAATTTTTATCACTTGTCACTATTTATCATTTCAAGACTGGTACAGTTTGAATAGAATGCTCTTTCTAATCGCAAACGATCCCTTATCTTAAGCGGTAGTGCGCCCGTGTCGGAAATTAATAATTAAGATAGGTATTTCACTCATCTAAGTGGCAGAGAAGTGCGAACGCATTGGCGAAGCGCCGACGTAGCAGTAGTTTATGTAGTTTAGAACTTGGAACCGGTTCCACTAGATACGATGGCTCGTAGTGGAATTTTTTCGTTCGGTCTATTTGTTGCTTAACCCTTTACCGTTGTACTTACCCATGGTTGACTACACTACGTTTAAGTACTGCAAATCTATTAGGTACTGTAAAGTAACTAAAAAATAGTAAAATATTATAATATGTACTAATATAATGTTTATAAGTCTATTGTTTTAGAAAATACTTATGTATTTTATTAGTTAGATAGTTAATTACTATCCGATTTTAATAATGGTTCCTTTCATTATTATTTTTTTTTTGCTCCTCCCGCTTTTGTATCCTTTTTAACCCAAAGGTTGACTGGTAGAGAATGCCTTGCTGCATTAAGTCCGCCTATGTATCACAATTGTACATGAAGTTTAAATAAATAAATGCAAACAGAATTTTAATACAATAACGATGTCATGATGCCGTGTGTTCATTTTAATTATAGTAATTTTTAAACATTGCAATAATATCGTCAATATCAGCCGTAAACTTCCAGTATGCATTCCTCCATTTATACAACATCAACACGTGAACTGTTTCCCCCAATAAAAGAATGGCAGTACTTGGTTGGTTGCATTAAAAAGCAGTAAATGTTATGTGATACCCAATTCCTGAGCTGCTCAGTTAATAGCCGGCGCGGTTTACGACTCCGAGATTTTTCGGGTCCCCAGTATCATCGTTTGGAACTTAGCTGCCAAATCGCGTGTTCCCAGCAAATACGAATAGTGCGATCAAACTAAACCAGTAATCCGAAACATTTTATATTTCCGCAATAGGCATTCGGGGCGGCAGCACAGTAAACGCTCGGCGATCGCGCCACTCATTTCACTAAATCCAATACATTTTTTATTCATGAAACGATTGACGTTTGTATGTTAATTCACAGCGTAGGTCCCGGCCCGAAGGATGAAATATTGAATTATTGCCCAAAGTCGGGGATATATCGCGGGGGTCTGTTCGATATTAATCCGTTGGCTGCCCGGGGCTCTGGCAGGAATTCAAATAAATCGGCTCTGTGACAAACAAGACGTATAAATCAATCACAGCAAGGTGGCGTGCAGCCTCTATTGCAATCACCCCTTAGTCCCGCGCCCCTCGCTCCCCCCCTCACCGGTCGTAGGTATATCAAAAGTTGAACTAATTTGTATCGGTAAATTTATGGCCAAGGTTAAAGTAAACTCGTTATGAGTTTCAGGTGGAGCGAATTTTATTTACAGGTTTTCTTTTTGATTTATATTTTTTTCTCGTATCGCTAAGCTTGAATAATTTTGAAACTGTCAAAGCGAGTAATTCCAAAGTTATATCGACGTACCTGTCGATAAGAAATAGTGGTCAGCACTTACATAATTTTAAAAGTATAATCTTATCACCTTTGCATATTCATTTGAAATAGTGTACCTGCTTAATTACTTTACAGTATCTAGTGATTGTGACTCACACTGAAAGTTAAGCAAGTAAAGTATGTATACCATTATTTTAAATTTCGAAGTCATTAATTTAATTGATATAAAATAATCGAACGAAATTAATGCAGACGGGCGCCCTTTATGAACAGTATACTCGACCCAGTTACTATGTCAACCCATATCTGTGGCCACCTATTAAAACTAAACCAAATGACCAAATCTTCCTCAAGTTTTGAAGTCAATTTAGGCTGTATATCGTTTAAATAAGCGATACCAAGGCCAGTTGCTAACCACTGAGAATGGTCACACCTTTTACTATAACCTTTACAATTTATTGAACCGGACGGCTGATTGTTTTGTGCACGATACATCGCCCGTTAAGTACGAATATAACTATGGAACTTAACACCAAAAGGCGCAATGTAGGTAAGGTACGGTATCAAGTGTGAAGCGATAACACAAATCACAGTGGGGCTACTATCGGCCCACGTCACCCGTTGCTAAGACCCGTTGATAAGATACGAAGAAGTATTTATTTCGACTTAGTTGAAAGGTTGGACTATAGTACCAAAATTTAATGGTCTTTCTGGTTCGGTTAGAATGATACGCATTCAAATAAAATTATCGACTAAAACAGACAAAGTAGCTAATAAAGTTAATGAAATGGCTTTGAATAAATTTTAAAGTCCCTTTTTGAATTATTCACACAAGTGTAATAAAACTTCCAGATGTAGTTTTTAGACTAATAAAAATAACAAATGAGTTTCTCGAAGTGTACAAGGTGTTTCGTTTTTGCAAATCGATTATGATAAATATCACCGTAAATAGTTTTTTTTCCGGTGGGGTGCTCCTCCCCCTTATAGAATAAAAGCAAAAAGTATGAAGTATAAGTAATGGACAAGTTACCGGTAGGAAATTTTATTCATTGTCTATAAGCTCAGAAAAATTATATTCTTAGGTAAGTTTTTTGCTGGACTCTTCATCATCCACAGCCCGACTTAGCCCACTGCTGAGCATAGGCCTCTCTCTTGTACCAATCACCACGTTCCTGTGCTAACCTCATCCAAGTTCAGGTTGCTGGACTACTTCAAGAAAAATGCTGCAAGAAAAGTGTTTTAATAATGGATAGTAAATCAAATCATTTGCTCTGGTAATTAGTGACAGATTCTCAAGCAATTGATTATCGCAATAATTTATAGATAGCTCTCACGTAGTCGAGTAATTTACAAGTACTTAAACAGTAGTCTTGAAGCGTTTCAAATGAATAAGGAAAATTTCTGGCTGATCATGAAAATTGTAGTTTGAGTAGTTAGATATTACGCGAACACAGTACTATGTTGACTACAAGTTTTTTTGATCAACGTGGGTGGACATTTGGCTGTGTTTAGGGAAATGGGAGGGGAATTGATGAAAAGCGTGGGACAGACACGCTATACCCAACCGTGGGTGGACATTTGGCTGTAAACGATAATGGTATTAAACAGAAAAGAATAACAAAAAATGATTGCTCATCTAGGTACTCTGAATAACACTAAGTAGAGAAACGTTACACAGAAGAATAGAACAAATTAAAAAAATATATATATCAAGTCACTTTATTATTTAAAATAAAAGGATGTTTAGCTTTCTCTTACAACTTCATTTAGAAGAGCTTATTATAAATAGTATATTTTAAAACAAAATAATTATTTTGATTATAATTTATTATTATATATGTTTATAATTTTGTACATGTGCCATATTAATTAATGCTTTGTCTTGATTTCAAAGACACTTAATAACATAATCGCTTTATTATTTTACTACCGCATTTATACAATTATATAATATTTACAATATAAATATCACCTTCGATGGGATCGACCCTATTCGTCCTAGGGTTGGCAAAATAGACTATGTTCTCAAGAATTATTTTCTTTGGAAACAAAAAGTCACCGTAATGTAACGAAACACCCATGTTTTGATAGATAATAGTTCGCGGAACTCACTATACACATTATCTTCACTACTATCATTTCATACACGTGTTGTTTTATTCATTGCATTACCCATTCATATTAACAACTGTATAGCTGCGTAGTGCACTTCTGTATTTCCAATACAAATCGTGCTAAATGCATCCTGAATCAGACAGACATCTCTCTTGTCAGTTTCTATATTATTCTCACGACTTTTAAAATCACTAAAGGCACATTTAAATAAATAATTATTAATAATATTAAAAACATCAATATCCTAATATACATTTTAAACGTAAGAGCAGAGTTTCTCATCTTTTATGAAGGGGATGCCGTAAAGAAATATATTTATGGACCTGTGTAAAATTATTCTCTGTTTTATTTTTGTCCATCATATGTAGGTCAAGCAGAGTACCGCCGTATATATTAATTTAATACTGATAATATATAATATACTCGTATTTAGCACAGTATTGTATTTAGGTATGTAAGTCGAGATACTTTGCAAAAATGTGTCAATGTCATATTATTGTATCTTATCAAAAGTGTCAATGATAATGTCATTTGCAGCTAAGCTGGTGGTTTCTAAATATAAGGAAGATACTGATAATGGACATAAGTAAGTACATAATCTAACGATACACGTGCGATTTTCCAACCTCAGTCTATCATATATACGCCAATCATAAGCACGTGTTCTGTAGATATACAGCTAAAGAAAAATACTTATTTAGTAATTTAGATCTCGTAACATAAACCAAAATTGTTTTTCTTTTTTTATTGCACAGAGATCCTGATAGAAGGGCAAGAAAGAAGAATAAAAAAAGATTTAGTCATAGATCAAGGATCTAGATAAACTGGAAAAATGACGTTCCAGCTTAAATGTCTTTCATTTGGCATCTGCGGTTTCAAGAAACATATTTCATCGTTTTGAAATAAAATAGATAAATTTAATTTAAAGGTATTCTTATTAAACAGATTTCATTTAAAACGTACCTATGTTCTATAAATACAATCACAGAAATGTTGCATTGAAACCTGTATATGTGTAGTGTATGCATGTGGAGTGTCATATACGGACCAAAATACGGATTGCATAAATAAAGACTAAGGAAACAACACGCTTCTCTTAGTGACGTAAACGGCAATGTGGGACAAAAACCCGTCATGATAAACTGGACCTGGGTAGCGTCGCTTGTATATAATCTGCAGAATGGGAGCAGGAAAAAAGCTTAGTATTTATACCTAATGAAAATAGCAGGAATCCGTTGCAACTCACGATATCATTGGACTTTTATTGGTAGGTCCCTAGTCATTACATCAATGGGTGAATACCCCATAATATAATCATGGGTATTACCTAAGTAAATAACTGTCATTTCATGAAAAAATGTTAGTCAAACGTAAGCCGGTCCTTTTGGAAAAAGAACCCAACTTAATACCGGGGGATCACCGAGAGTATACAAAGGACACAAGTCTCCTTTCTGAGAGAAGGAATGGGTCTTAAAACACTTCGTAGGTAAAGAATGGTGGCGCGGGTAAATAGAAGTATGACACAGTCAAGTCGTGGTGGCCCAGTGTCTAAGGCCTCGCCTCTCGTGCTTGAGGTCATGGGTTCAAATCCAGGCAAGTACCAATGTGACTTTTTAAAATTCATATGTACTTTCTAAGTTTATCTTGGACATCACAGGCAACGGTGAAGGAAGACATCGTGAGGAAACCTGGACTTATATTGTTAATGTACCTAAATCTGAAATAGCCAAGTCAGAGGCCTGTGGGGTTCCCAGAGGCAGCTTAAATAACTCTGACACCAGGGGTGGCCACATCCTCATACTAAAGGAAGAAGAAGACAGTCATATATTCGATTTTTTGTTGTAAAATATCGTTCACGATATGTCATCACTATACAATAACTTGGGTAGTAATAATTAAGAATGAACTTCAAAACCTAAGAAAAGTTTTCTTTTTGCATTAACTTCGCCTGGCAGGTGGTCGGTCTACCTCATTTTAATACTAAGCGTGCAAGCAACTAAGTATTCGTAAATTGTTTTAGTCATACTGTACATCCAAATATGTACTGTAATCTAATTGTTATTCCAAAAGCGTATGATACGTGGATGCCTTTTCATTTTGCTATAAAAAAATACAAGATAATAATGTGGATTCATTTGGCCAGTTAGTTAGTGCTAAAACATATGAAGTTATGTTCTAAAAATAATAAAACGAAGAATTTATATATTGAATTTATTAATTTAAATGACTATTAAGCGTAGAAATAATTTGTCTGTTAGAATTCTACAAGGATTCCACCAATTCGCACCAAGCGCCTCCAAACATCCTTCATAATGCGCACAGCGAATGAATGCAAAGTTAGAGTGAACAGGCTTCTTCTGGGTAAGCTCACTCCATCTTCGACTCTGTCTCTGTCATCTATGACCTAGACTAGAGTCAAGAGCAAACCCATCAAAGGTAAAAAAAAATGTAAGTATTTTTCTTGAAATCTTCATTGCTGTAACGTTATCGTATGTTATGTTGTAACTGCTTCGCAGGTATATAAAGAAAGATTATAATGTATTGTATTGTTTGTTGTAGGTTTGTATTGTAACTTGCACTTTGCCTTTACTGATGGTTATACTTTAGGTACTATCGAAATAAAATGTTACACAGTACAATTTTATGAGATTTTCTTTTAATGAGTTAAAGTCCAGTTAAATTAGAGGCTGATAAATGGTGATAGGTTATCATTACTGTCACATGTACACACGCTTTATTCTGTATTTAGTATGATTTCCTTAAATGCTGTAATTATTTAAATAGAGAGTTGCAAAAAAATTTTCCTTGATAATTAGATGTGTTTTAAGGAAAACATTCAGCGAACTTTTAGACCTCCCCTCGTAGAGCAATAACAAAAACATCACAATTTCTTAGTATTATTATTTGAAGTAAAAATAAATGAATCATTGGATTTTCAATTAATAACATTTCCATGTAATCTTCATCAAGATGTTATGTGCGGTTATATCACTAAGACGTATCTATATTTTATTGTATTGTAAACAAAATATTGTAAATACAATGTTGACTTCCGTCAGCATAGGTCTCAATACAAATCGCCATGTTTTATGAAACGTGATCTTGTTGATACATATTTAATTAGTAGGTTATTTTTCCTATTACATTTTATATACTGTATTCATTGTATCATACCTGTCACAATACGGTGTTCACTCAAGTTCATATAATGCGTAGATTACGGCGCTAATTGATTAAAAAGGTTTTTTGAAGTTTCTATTCTAACTAATCAGTCTGCCTGGCTCTGCTTAAGTATATTTACTTTCAACGAAATTGGATACAGTTCAGTACCAATATTTTAAGGTGCATATAGAGCATTTTCGCGAGCATTACAATGTAATGTAACGTTATAACAAATGGTACAATATATACAAATGCTCAGTTTCCTAAATTATTTACATGTAATGTAACGTTCTTGCGAATGTTCGACGTAATGTTCACGGTGAATGAGCACTTACCTGTGACATTTATTTGTACCTTGCGTTCATTATTGACCTCTCTCCATATCACCCGCGCTCGTCCGTTTGTTCCATAAAATGTTACACCAAAACGCTCGTTGGTTAAAATCAGGTTGTAACAAAACATCGTCATGTTCGATGTGTGGTTCGAGTAAATTTAAAAACAGCGTATGCTCGATGTTCTGTTACAAGTAAATGCTCTAGTCTATATCACGATTATATGGAACGACTACCTATTAACTTCCACAACCCAGTTCCGGGGGGTTCGTTCACGCGATACTACACGATACCTTGGCAAGACTGATGTCATATTTATCTGACTTCTGATTACCTGTAACGTACCTAATCTAGACGTATTCCACATTGGGCACCCGACGCCACCTGAGTGAAGGGCACCTGAGGTATTCCACATACGGCACCTATCGATATTTTTCGCAGGTGCAATTTGTGGAATCATTTATTATTTAAAATTTTATTCAACAATTGGCACCTACGGATTAGGTACTGGTGTTGGGACGTATACTTTTTTAGGATGTCGAAATTACTATAAATGACAACCGGAACAAAGATCCCGATTGTCATTTAGAAACTCCTCAGTGCCTTTTAAAGACATGGAACGGAGGAGTCTTCCATGTAATGGATGGTCACCCATTCACGAATTTACCTCGGTAAGAGTTGCTTAAGGCGATATATACGCCCCAATGTTAACGCAGTACTGGCCGTGCGCCCGCTCGGAGCCAAAATATCAATATTGATCCTCCTTTCGAACAGTTTTGTTTGCATAATATTATTTGATTTACATATTCTATTTCAGTTATGGAGAAATTCCAGCCATCAATTTTTCTATGTAAAAATATTTTTAAACATTCAAGTCGTTGTGGAGCAGTATCCAAAAGTTGCGAAAAATATCGTGTTGCTAATTATTTTTTTAAAGCAAAACTATTTGTTATACGAAAAAACCATGTTTAACCTAGCCGTTACTAAGGAGTATGCTTTAGAAAGTTAGCGTTTTACGGCACTAAAGCGGATGTAGGCCCTTAACCTTAAATATCGACCCGTGATGCTGTTAATATTTAACCGCGAGTTCATTCCTAATCTAGTTATTGGTTTTAAATTACGTATTAGGTAAATTCGTAACTAAGAAGCAAATAATAACTTGTGGTTACTTAGATAAAATATAGGCAAATTTGTAGTAGGTTTATATATTATATTTCGTTTGTATCAGACCGCAGTATAATTTAATATATGAATGAGTGTCATATGGTTTTGTTATCGGCCTCATATAACGCTGTGAAAATATATCACTCTGTGTTATCTACCCAGCAAGATGGCGAACGCTTAAATCAATGTAACCTCAATTACTTAATAAGAAAGGTCTCGGTTGGAATTTTCCAACGATTAGGTAATGTTATAAATTGTTTGTAGTAGGTAGAAGTACTTAGTACTTACTCTCTCTCTGATTCATGAATCACAGAAATATATACCTAGTTTAAGAGTCGAGAGTATCAAAAATATGACCTATATTTTTAAGCCTTTTATAATTTAGATATAATTATGAATGTTTGTAAAACAGGTTTTTGATGAATAATAAATATAATATCTATAATAAATATATTATAGATATTCACTCGTTTAACTACGACAGTGCTATACTAATTTTTATTATTGTGGACTTCAGCCTGCGGTTGAGTGTTTTTCAAGATGTTTAAATTACACACAACTATTGTTTTCTGGTCAACCTACTCATGTTTTTGTTTTTTAACCTAGTAGTGTAATTATTTCGTAGTTAAATTATGTCATAAATTTATAAGAATCAATACTACCCAACCCTGGTTTGTGTGAATTTAAGTAAACATTTTATTGATTCACCTCAACTTTTAAACGGGTGTAAACAAAACAAAACACACCATCGCGCCAGTATTCTCCGAAGGGTTAAGTTTGTTTACAAAATGTGGGTGAACCCACATTTTGTAAACAAACTTAAAATTTTTGAGTCACTATACAATTTAGAAATGATTCGAGAGTTTAGTATTTGTTACACTTTGATTGTTTATTTTAAAAGTTTACAGGTACAAACGCCGTGCTTTTATCAAGAAAATTAATCAGTTAAATATAAAAATATGTAAGAATCAAAAAATCCTTTTACTCGACGCGATTCGATTTATATCAGACCGTTATACGATTTTTACTAAGCGAAATTGCAAGTTTGTTCACATACAGGCGATGCAATTAAACCGATTTCCTTTTGAAATTTTCTTAGAAAATACGTGTGCTTTATCACCTATTAACTATTCTTGCAAAGGTGAGATACGATATTTGATTCTTGCAAAGGTGAGATACGATATTTGATTCTTGCAAAGGTGAGATACGATATTTGATTCTTGCAAAGGTGAGACGGTAATTCACACCTGAACAGCTGCTCAACTTGTATAATGCGCAAGTTCGGTCGTGCATGGAGTACTGCTCTCACCTCTAGGACGGATTTGCCAAATACCAGCTTGATGCACTTGATTCGATTGACAGACGGGCCAAGAGGCTTGATGGTAACGATGCCCTGGTCGCGTCAAAGCTCCAAGGCCTCGAACAACTACGCCGAGTTGCCAGCCTGTCGATTTTTAATCGGTTACATGTTCGACGGAACTCCACAATCTGATTCCGCCTAGCCCTTTTCATCATCGGAATACAAGACGTACGGCCATGCGCCATCGGTTCATGGTGGGCAGCCCACCCTTACTCACAAAGTGTTTTGCTAATACTTTCATTGTACGCACTGCTTAGGAGTGGAATTCCCTGCCGGAGTCTTGGTTCCCTGATAGCTACAACCTTGGGGTCTTTAAGTCAAGAGTGAATAGGTTACTTCTAGGCAAGCGTGCTTTCGCCGTAGACCACATCATCGCTTACCATCAGGCGAGATAGTGGTCAAACGCGAGCCTATCGATAATAAAAAAAACTTTTAACGCAATTTAAATAGCGTCGCGCCATCAGGTCTAGTCGGTCGATTCTGTAGCAATCTCATCATGATGACTTAAGTGTATGTATATGTTTTATTTATATATTTGTTACACATATACACACACATATTCCGTTTCCATGAGTGTATCCGTGGCATCAGCAGTGGGTCTTATTAGAATACCAGCGCAGCGAAATTTTCTTTTAGATGTCACATGCTGAGATAGGAGTTCTTTTTGGTCTTGCAATAGGGTTTTTAATTATTGTTTTTTTTTATCGTTTCTCCTGTGCGCGTCCAAAAAAATTTTTTCTTTATTTCTGTCTTTCACACGAAAGAAATCGAACTCACTACTCCTAAATCATCACGGTGAGATTTTATGCAGAATAGCACTACCGCTACTTTGGTCTAAAACAGTTAAGAGTGTCCAAAAATCCAGTACACCTACATTGACATCACCATAACCATAATATTACCACTCCATTTCTTTCCTATATGGGTTACGTAGCAAGGATATACGAGATTTTGCAAAGTTGTGCTAACGGTCTCGGATAACGGTAGTATTCATTTGCTATTCAACTGGACCCGCGACGACATCGATACGGCGAATACGAATTTTTGTTCTGAAAACCGTTTCTATTAATACATCCGGTAGTAGTAGGTTTAATGAGGCCAGTATGGTGTTATAACATGGTTTTTATGGGTTACTAGTTTCTCCCAGCGGCCTCACCAGCGTGAAAGTCGAAAATTATCCCGAGGGAACATATTCCCGGGATCAAAAGGATCCTATGTGCTATTCCTGATTATAATCTATCTCTGTGCCAAATTTCATCCAGATCCATCTAATCGTTTGAGCGTGAAGAAGTAACAAACATACAAACACACACACACACTCACAATCTTTTGCCTTTATAATATTAGTGTGTATTTTTTTATAAACAGGCCTTCGGAACGCTGGCGTGACGATTTGGACTCGTTCCCCTGATTGATTGGTCGGAGAAGGCAAAGTATAAAGTATGTTGGCAAATTATTGGCCAAGCCTTTTAGCCCAGCTGTGGGCAAATATAGGTTAACTAGCTTCTGCCAGCGGCTTCGCCCGCGTGAATGTCGTAAATTATCCCAAGGGAAGATATACCCTGGTTAAAAAGTATCCTATTTTTTTTTTTAACCATTTATGCACACACACATAATATACAGACAAGAAGAAGAAACAGAAAAATAGGTACATAGGTGATGCTTATTTCTATAGAAATCTCTTCCAGCATACCTGCGAAAGGAAAAATGAAAAAAAAAGAGATGTAGACATAGTGTGTAGAGTTGAAAAATAATAAACATAAAACGATTCATAACTAATAAACAATACCGATAACAAATTAAATATACCTATATCCTATGTGCTGTTCCGTCCAGCAGTTTGAGCGTAAAGAAGTAACAAACATACAAACACACACACACACACACACTCACAAACTTACAATAATAATAATAATAAACAACATAACAATAATAATAGTAATATTATGATATTACTTCACAGTAATATCATAATATTACTGTGAAGTGTGATAAAAAAAGGAGAAAAGTACATAGGTATGCATAGGAAAATTAAAAAAAATTCAGTATAGTTAAATACAAGACAGTATATTCCATCCATCTATCAAATCAAAAGTTGAAAAGTAAGTAAGAAATACGTCATCATTCGAATTAACCTACATTAATTTAAATTTCTAATTCAACCGCACTGGCAAACAGCTGAATCATTGGATATTTTGTAGTATATACTTTGCCTTATAGGTAGGAACTTAGGGCGAAATAAATATTATAAAAAAATTATGTGCAATAATACAATAATTTTCAAGATACAACGTCATAACAGTTTCCTTATTAATTATTTCTGTATTTTTGCTGTGAATGAATGACGTATTAAATGACTGCACTACAGTATATGAAATCATTATCATACTTTAAAGTCACGTAGGACACTGAAAGTTATTTGAATTTCCTTTCCTTCCTCAAAAAAATTAAGGCACTACATAATTCTTGTAATGGTTAAGAATTTACAACCGACATCAAACAGGAGGATGTTCACAATTCGACTGTATGTTTTTTTTTTGTATTATTCACGATTCGCGATTACGCCGCCAATTTTGGACCGATTTTGAAAATTCATTTTTGGTTCGAAAGGGTATGCTCTCGATGTGGTTCCATTGTCACCAAGTCAGAATCTGGTGATGGGATCCCATGGAAATCGAGGGAACTCCCAAAATATTATAGGCGTACATATAGCGATTTTAGTATTTTCATCAACAATGCAATCATTTGCACTCAGAATGTATCATTTATTGAAGTGGAACTGATGAAAAAGACCACAGATGGCCACTGGAACGCCGAAATAAAACAATATGTATCCTCGTCGTGTTTTTTGCAAATTGGAAATATCAAGATCATCAAATGTACTTTGACTATAAATTATTTTCATGGTAATTTGAGGTACCAAAACTAAAAAGAAAACTTTTAATAAATAATTAAACCAACTACCAAAACAAACACTACTTATCGAAAAACTGCTTTCTTTTCCGAAGTCGGTATCGAAAAACAAAAAAAAATAGGTACCCAAGAAAAGTGTTTTTTTGGAAGTCGGTAATTTTATTTGTTAAAAAGTTTTTACTCATTCTGCTCAATCACTGCTTAGTCTTTTCCCAACAATTTAGAGTCGGCTACCAGCCTAACGGCATGCAGCTGAGTACCAGCATTTTACACGGAATGACTGCCTACCCGACTTCTACAACTCGGTAACTAAAAAAAAAAAATATTTTATTGCCACAACTTATATAATTACAATATAATGATAGAAAGTACATTTTAAGCAGTACATTGCTTGTATTAGGTATTTCCGCTCTTCCGGTTTAAATTAGCAATACATAAGAGAAAAAATTAACCAATGAATTCAATTAAAATACAAAATCAATTGGTACCAAAATAAAAATAAAAATTAAAGGCAAAATGTAAATTAAACCAAAATAATACTAGAATTAAAATGAATATTAAATTAAACTAAAATCATAATCAAAATCAAAACTAAAATCATAATCAAAATTAAAATCAAAATCTCGATCACGATCAAAATTAAAATCAAAATTAACTAACAAAATTTAGTGTGCGCACCGGTTGTGTGTGTGTGTGTTTGTGTCAATGTGTCTCTCGAATTATGTGATCGTATGTAGGATTGACTCGATTTCTTCGTTACTTTTATTTACCGGCCCAATGGCTGTGTGTGAGTGAGTGTTTTTTTGCAGTCGTGGTATGTCAAAGAATAATTTTTTGTTCTTTATTTAGAATATTGTACATGTTTGATGATTGTTTTGTATATTGTACTCGTACGTAGTAACTGGATGACCCGATACCCTTTGACAAGACTAGTTATAGATTTTATGTCTTTTGACAACCGCAACCACATTTCAAAGATCTGCAAATGACATGACAGCCGGGAGCCCCGGACCTTAAGTGCTTTGTAAGTCACCAAGGGGTCTCGGTAATTTTTAATTGGGCCAATAAAACCGGACTAATTCTAAACCATTGCAACTCCTGAAAGCCAGAATCAAAAGTGGCGACCACCAGAAAAGCGTCGAGGCAATGAAGCTCGTCGAAATCCCGGAGACGAAACTAATCAGAAAAGAATAACGAAGAAGTAGGAAAAAGAATATGAGTCTCGGTATAGTGCTCGCCAAACTTCTGGGCCGCCTTGAAGTTGGCTTTCCGATGCGCAAGACACGAAGCGTTGCTGTTTTTGTATGAGATTTATTACTGCGCAGCCATCGTAGCCAACTTCAAGGCGGCTAAGAATTTTGGCGAGAACTATAAGTATGTAATGGATGGTCACATAGCCACGGACCAACTTCAGCAAACCTTGCTTAACCACGACGATCGGTGCAGCTACGAAGAATTAATAAAATTTAGTCTTTGCATTTTATCTCGTGATGTAGTGGACTCGCCTCTCAGCTTTGCAACAGTAAAGTTATTTTTGTCGAAGTGTAAAAGTATAATGGAATGCGCAACTCGAAAACCGCTTTCAAATTGAAGCAAGCAACGCTATATGACTGACCAATTACAAGACATTCTCTTTCAGGGATTTTCCGATTTTTATTTAATATCAGCCATTATCTGAAACTAATTGACGAGATAATTGATATAAATTAGTGAGCACGTGCCGCAATTGTGGATTCATTCACCTTACAAGGTACTATATCATCCGTCGCTTTTATTTTACTCCAATCGTGGCATGTAAGAATGTGACGCACGACTTCTACAGTTTGCTAATTAACCAAGCTCACAATGACACGAGCCACGCAAGTTTGAATTTCGACCTTATTGCGCTAGTGTTAATTATTATAATTGTTCAAGACGCGTGCAGCTTGAATGAGCATTGTATGCGTAAACATTCATCAATGCCATGGGTACGCTTGTGAAGGTCACCGAGTTCGTGGTATTCTACACTAATCTTCGATAGGCGAATAGATAAAATCGAATATTTAAATACGAGTTACCGATATAATTCAATCTCCGATCGAGACGGAATAGTTCCATGTCATATATTTTTTATTCAACATCGTAGCGAGGGCGTGTCAACGTCATGTGACCGCGAGATAAACAAAACCTAAAATTATACAAGTGGAATGATATCCATTGAAGTGTCGATTTGGGTGTTTGTAGAAGCGATCGTTGCGTAACAGCAATGTATAGGTAGTTTTGAGGTAGTATCGTTGTAAGATAGTCGATTGAGCGTGTAATAATGTTTTTATTATCATTTATCGGTCGTGTCACAGCCGATTGGGATAACGTGTGCCACTGCGCAGTTCCACCAAAAATGCGCAGCGCTTAAGAAATATTTATGGAGTTACGAAGGCTACTTTTTAATATAACTTAATATTTGTATTTTACGTCCGGTGTTAGAAAATGACGTAGGCAGTTAAATTCTTAATGAACTACCTACTATTGTTTTATTTTATAAATAAGTTTTTAGATTGAAAATTCGTTTACAATATTTAATATATTTTAAAAGTTTATTTAACTTGCTACGTTATTTGTTTATAAAGGTTCTGATTCGGACATTAATATCAAATTTATAAAACGTCTAACTGAATTAAAAGTAAAATTCAAAGGGAGGAATTCAGAAGGACTTAATATGCTCTTCCTAGTCATCAAAATGTCTCAAGGCAATTGTTTCAATTAAATTGGCAGTAGAGAACGCGGAAAACTCGAATCATGGCGTGAGTTCAAACAGTTTAGCGTTAAGTCGCCAACGCAAACGCCTTTAAACCGCGGACTTATGTTAACGTTAACGCGCGCGTGTGCCTTGACGCCCACTAGTTTCAATGTCAGCTAGCTAGTAGCCCGAGAAAGATCGATGTACGTACAATGTACTGAAAATGGAATGCAATGGTTCAATGAAATAATATAAGAAACTAGATATTTTCTGCTGAAGCTTTTTTAATTGTAAGTATGTCGTTTAGCTAGAACTTGTTAAGATTTCAGTGTAGATTAGAAATAGTACGAAAACAATATCTTTCTACGTCGAAATTCTTGCGAAATTCCGATAAAAACGTAGCTAATTATTGTGACAAATTAATTAAGGCTCATTTATCGGTCGCTGAGATAAGACTTGGATGGAACAGACAAAATGGCATGATGCCACCTTCTGTATCAAACAGTAAACTTGATGGAATAGCGCCAACATGACTCATATTAAGGAATGCCCTTAAAAATATTTTCTAAATAATTTTCTGTGCAATTCGCGGTATATCGCTGAACTGAGTTTCGAGAATGTTTACAGGAGTCTTTTTTGATAGTGGCGTATATTCCAATTTAAATATGATTCCGGGTATGATATCTTGTATATAAAAAGTGTAGAACGAAGAACGCTTAACAAACGTAGGTAAATTTTGTCTTTTTACAACTATCAAACAATAACACAATGAAATTAAATTATTGAATGTTAATCAAAGCAAATAATTATGTTTGTCAATTATCAAGCTCACCACAATAGAACAATCATTCACAATCAAACTGAAAAGTTTCATCTAATTGGCTATTGTAATTTCTATCTAGTACCTACACAATTTATTTTAATTGTATCATAATATTTTATCACTGACAAATTTGTGACAACTGACTGACATATTAATTTGGGATTGAACAATAATAAGTGTGGCAATCAAAATATTCTGGTGGCTGAAATAAGGAGTTTTAATGCCATCATTATTTCCAATTCTCTGCCGCAGTCTGTGTTTCCTGATAGGTACAACCTGGGTGTCTTTCTGTCAAGACTGAATAGGTTACTTCTAGGCCAGCGTGCGAAATCATCGACCACATCTTCGCTTACCATCAGGTGAGATAGTAGTCAAACGCGAGTCTATGAATAATAAATTAAAATAAAATAAAAAACCGGCCAAGTGCGTGTCAGACTTCGCACATTTAGGGATCCGTACCAATCCGCAAAATCAAGTTGGTTGAAATAGAAAAAATGAGGGAATTTTAAAGAAAAATCTGATTTATCAATATATTGGGATTTGTTAGTAAAATATACGTAATAACACAATATCACCAAATACAATATAAACATTATCACCAAATCTCAAGTTCATAGGTCAATGGGAACTTAAAAAATACTTCGTAACAATTTTTTTTTAAATAGCAGACTTTGATTGTTTCCCATTCCTTTGTTTTCCAATAGTTAAAAAAAAAAACTGTATTTATCAACTTAATGAGCTCTAAACTCCAACCGTTTGGCTGTAAAACTTGTGTGTGAAAGACGACGGACAGACAGACACGTGAATGACTGTAATAAGGTTCCGTTTCGGTCATTCGGGTACGGAACCCTAAAAAGAGACGGAGCTGTACATGACCTACAAATAACATCATTCTTTTTCCGGACTGGAATCACGATGACAATAATATTCATGATACCATAATCTAGGGCTGTTGAGTTGTGTCCGTATCCAAAACAAGCCTTATTTAAACAAAGGCGGTTCACAGACATAAAGTTACGTCAATATAAAAGATCTTACCTTCCATCCAGCCGAAGAGTTGCTATCCCCCTTATCCTTAAAATATGGCACATTCTGGACCATCCACTCGTATATCTGGGACAACGTGAGCCTGTTGTCCTGGGCGGAGGTGATGGCTTGGGTTATGAGATCAGCATAGGAGAGGTTGCCCCAGGCATTCCGACGGGAGGAATTCTTCTTGGTGCCTACTGACGGTAGTGGTGGCGCACCTATAAGAAGAAAAAGTGCATTAGACTGGTCGAAAACGATTAGTTAGCAGAAAACATGAAAATAATGAAGTTTCGATTTTTAAAAAGCTTAATGTTTCTGGTATTCAGTGTGAAATGTGATTTTCTACGTAATGCTGATATTTTCAGCCTTAGTAAAACTTTTAAATGATTAGTTTTAATTCTTAATAGCAGATTCTTAATTCAAATTTTCTATGCAGAATTTGAATAAAGAATTTGCTAATTAGCGTTTAATCTAATCATATGGTTAAAAAGGCCCTGTAACTTCTTTGGCCATGCTCAATATATTTATTTATTTATGCAACAAGGCATTCTCTACCAGTCGACAAAATCTGCGTAAAAAAATAAATTTAGAAATCAAAAACCTAACTGCTTAAAAAGCGAACTAAAAAGGTGTAAACAAGAAGAAAATCATGCTATCCAGTCGGAGGATACATAATTATGGTTTTGTTAAGCCAGCACGGAATATATTTACATAAATTTACATCTTTTTAGTTGATTTTTTGTTTTTATTTTTTTATTTACATCTTTTTAGTTATGATTTTTTTTTTCGAATTACTTTTAAACATTTAAGTGGTATATTATTATAGTAATTACCACTAAAAATCCCTTAATTTATAACACATACCCTACTCGATGGGTTTGGAAGAAAATCTGGGACCCCACAACCACATTATGGGCAATTCGCCATGTTTGTTTTTACGTCACTTATCTAAGAACTCTTGGGCCGTCAAGAGTAGTCAAGTCGTATTAAAAGATGTCCTAATTATATATATCCGTCTAGTGGTTTGAAAGATATGAGGTAATTAGCGAGAATGTTTGTAAACCAACTTTAAATCGTTATACATATATCCTTAACCGTTATACAATGTAAAATGGGTGAAACATATTCAACGATACCCCTCTTGACATAGATCGTCGTTTGTTTTTTTACAATTTGTCAATATGGAACCTGGTTGTCGCTGTGGTGAATTTTGATTACTGTCATGTCTTTAGTGACATTTGCAAGGTTAAGACGAATTGATTGGCGTAAGAATTATCAAAATCGGCTTACGCGTTTGGACTGTAGAACGCCACATAGGAACATATAGACTGATAAACACATTACCCTTCTTTGCGACTTGAATTTGACTTTATTTCTCATGTAAGGTAAAACTTCTATCTTTACTAAAATGCTTTCATATTATGACTGAAATGGGAGGGTATGTCTGAATATGAAAATAAACAAAAAAACATCCTGTACCTACTTGAAATATTCATTCAACACGCATTATGAAGAATGTATGTATGTAGGTACAGGAAATTACAAATACTATTTACATGGCTACCAATTTTTTAATTTATTAATTATGTTGTTCAAATATAGGGACCTGTTGTGACGTGTTTCACATTTTTATCAATAGTTTTGGTTTGTTATTTTCCTTGGATAGTTCTAAACTAATTAATTTCTTCCATATATTGACGTATGTTAGTAGTTATATTAATTATTATGTAGGGGTTTTTTTGCCTATCAATGGACGTTGCATAAATATTTTATTTATTTATATGGAAAATATAAACGAAGCAGAAAATAAACTAATTACTACTACTCATTTAAAGGTTGACACCGACCGCGACGGGAGGATCTTTTCGACGCCATATTTTATATTATTTTTAGGCTTAGTTAGATATGAATATTTGTATTTATTTTATCGATAGAGCACTTAATCTTGCCTTAAAAAGATTGAGCGTTATTTTTTATGTAAGAATTTTATGAACGCATGTGCAAATATATAGTTTTTTTTTATTTTTTTTTATTTATGTTTTGTGATTATTAGGGTTAGGTTGGGGTTATGATTTATAGAAATTTTACTATAATTATCAGTAACTGTGTCTGAGTAAGATTGTAAAGCAGGCATCGGTATTACGTTGAGCGATGTAATATTTCAGTAGAATCTTGTCTCAGAAAAATGTCTTTTAGGATGATTTATTATCAAATATTTTAACATATACACCATTGAATATTCTAAAATAAACCAAGCCTATATAAAGGGAAGAGGGAAAAGGGCTCATTGAGCATCAAAAAAATTGTCCTCATCGATGTCAATGGGAAACGTGCCCAGAACGCTGGCAGCATTGCCAGATTGGATGGCAATGCTGATTCTCTGGCCGAAGAAAAGGCCAGCTTTCTGGTCACGTGAAGAGTTGACGAGCTTTGTATTAATGTCTCGAAAAACTCGTTCAGCAATCGGACTCCATGGACCTAATGTTTGAACCCCAAACGGCTCAAACATATAACTTATATTTGCACAGTTTCAGGATGAAGTTTTATTTCAGCTTGTACTCATAATACAAATAATTAGATAATAATATGTTACTTACATTATTAAGTATTTAATACACAATTTCTAAGTAAGATCTTGAGAATTTGTTTCTAAGTTTTTGTAATCAAGTTATTGAAAAAGTTTTCAAATGTTTTCTGACACACTACGGTTGGTACATTAAATTACATTACTGTTGGGCCATTATTATATTAACCATGGCCAGGGTGATTATTTTAACTGACAATGTGACAAAATTATATAGGAAAATGTTGCAGAAATGTATTCATGAAAAAAACTTACGAAATTGTCCTATTATCAGATTATCACCCGTCACCCGTCGCTTTTATTAAATAGGACCCAGATAAAAAAGGAAAATTACATTTTATTTAGATACAGGCTATGCTAAAATCATATCGCCTCAGTTTATTTTAACTAACAAACCCTGTTCCAAAATCACGTAAACGCGTGAATCGTCGATCAAATGACGTGACAAATTCTCACAAGTGCGTGACAATGACGTAGGTTACAACAATAATAAACACACTTGAATTCTTTTCGTTTATTTACTCACCATTAGAGACAGCCCTAGCTTGCGTCAAAACGAGGTATCAAAATCCAGTAACGTCGCGTTTAGTTAGAAAGGTAAACCACAGGTCCATTGATTTCACATAATGATGGTTATTACATGGAAATACATATCCATTCTATAATATTATAAAATAAAGTAACCCTGTCTGTCTGTTTGTGACGTTTTACGTCTTACCGCTGCACCAGTTTTGGTAGATTGGAACTTGGATAAGGACATACGATACTTTTTATCCCGGTAATAAATTTCCTTGCGGGGATTTCGGTATTTCATGAGGGCGAAAAAAGCCGCATATGCCCATTATGACGTTTCATGCGTATGAATACAATGTCAAGAAATTAGGGTGCAACGGCCTCTTGTGTCAGTAATGTCAAAGTACTTAGAAGGTGTGGTATGTGCGTGATCAAAGCTAACAGGTTGATACGTATGTGGGGTAAACAAATAGTGATACAATTGAAGTAGCGATGTCGAATAACTGTGTTATTTATTCGAAAATATATATATTATAATTATTTAAAAAGTAGTAGTACTTTAAATTAATTTAAGTGAATTTCTTCCGCGCCTTCGCTCCCGTGGTATATGTCACAGGAACCAAGCGTTTTGCCGGGTTTAAAATTAGTTTAGTAACTTTATATCTGTGAAATAATACAACCTTTATAACCCGTCCTACAAACCACAAACAAACCATTTTACCCCATTTAATATTACTTAAGTTTGTTATATAAGATCTGGAACCAAAAATTACAAAAGACAGGTGACATCCACTAACCCGCACTACGCCCGCGTGGTGGGTTGCGTCCCATTCCCTCTCACTAAGAGGAGGCCTGTGTCCCAGCAGTGGGAACGTTAATAGGCTGATAATGATGATGAATATTAGTTTAGTAGGTTTTTTTACACAAATCTAATATTTCTTCTCCATCGTCCGCGTCGTATCGATAATTCCAATATTATTTAAAAAGACAGTTTTTTTTGGTTTCATTTTTTATTTTATTTTTACAAGATTTAAACTTTTTAGCTTTTTATATTACCTTGCTTTGGTAATGGTATGCTTGTCCGGCAAATAGTAATCCATTTTTCAAGCACTTTCTGGCATCCAATTAAGCTGAAACTTGGCGTATAGTTCTCGGCAAACTTCTGGGGCACCCTGAAGTTGGCTTTCTGTATGCGCGAGGAACGAAACGGTGCTGTTTTTGTATGAGATTTAGTACTGCGCAGCCATTGTAGCCAACTTCAGGGCGGCCAAGAATTTTGGCGAGAATTATACTTATGTACCTAACTTTGAAAACATTTAAATAATATATTACCTACTATGGAGCTGATCTCATGATACAGCCGGGAGGTGGTTATGACCCTTTTCTATGGCAACTAATCAACCAGACTGGATAGCACCATCGGGTCTGGGCTTATTTGACGTGTTCAAGGGTCAGTACAAAAATCTCGTTTAAAAAAATGTTTTACATATTATTATTAAACACACCCGATTATTTACTTTCATAATTATACAAAAACAAAAATCGGCCAAGTGCGATTCGGACTCGCGCACGAAGGGTTTCGTACCTCAAAAAACGGCAAAAAAATCACGTTTGTTGTATGGGAGCCCTACTTAAATATTTATTTTATTCTGTTTTTAGTATTTGTTGCTATAGCGGTAACAGAAATACATCATCTGTGAAAATTTCAACAGTCTAGCTATCACGGTTCATGAGATACAGCCTGGTGACAGACATCCAGAATGACATAGATGGGCTGTGGAGTCTTAGTAACAGGGTCCGGTTCCTTACGCAAAGGGTAAAACCCTTTGCGTAAGGAACCCTAAAAAACTAGGGCTAGCGTTCTTTAAACTGTTACAAACATTGTGAAAAATACGGTACTAATATATAAGGCAAAATAATGAATTTATGCCAAGTACGAGAAATTATGTATTTATTACCACGTGTAAAATATATATTATGTGTGTATTTCAGTGTTCAAATAAGTAAAACATAATTATGATGTTTCATGAATGTCGGTAGGTATGCACAACGTGTGCTTTCATTCAATATTTAAGTTGTATTTTTGGTATTTATGCACCATTTTATGAAGCCATTTTCAGGAGTTTTATTCAATTGCAAACAGTGTGCCCGATGGGGTTTAACATCGGTAAATATGTCAAATTTCAATACAATTCCCTAGCTAACTTTCCTATTTAACCAAACAGGGGTGATTTTTGAAAAATCCTTCTTTAGTGCTAATCTTCGTTAGTGAAAGAAATCTAGTGATACTTTCAGGCTGCCTGGCCTGTGCCGGTGACTGAGCCACATGAATTTTACTGAATAAATTAATTCTGTGGTGTATTGTATTTATATATATATTTATAGTTAAAGGGGAAGATCTACAAGTCCGTGATTAGACCTGTCGTACTGTATGGATCAGAATGTTGGGCTGTGAAAAAGATGGATGAAGAAGAAATAAAGAAATGGATGAGAATGGATAAAGTGAGAAATGAGTATATTAGAGGAAGTTTGAAAGTGGCGCCAGTGACAGAAAAGTTGAAAGGAAACCGTTTGTCCTGGTATGGTCATCTGATGAGGAGGGATGAAACGCATGTTACTAAAAGAGTTATGAATATAAATGTGGATGGATGGAGAGGGAAGGGACGGCCAAAGAAAAGATGGATGGACTGTGTGAGGAGTGATACGAAAGAAAAGGGAGTCAGTGATAGCGTGACGGGGGACAGGGTGGTATGGAAGAAGAAAACGTGTTGCGCCGACCCCAAGTAACATGGGACAAGGGCAGGATGATGATGATGATGGTGTATTGTATTTATAATTTGTATTTCCATCTAGCACATTACATGAGTAACAATGGTGACAAAGAATGATAACTTTTTACATTACAATGGTCATCAAATCGACTATAACAGCATATAATTTTGACTTTTGTACAATTCAAAAGTCAAGTATATTTGCAGTAGGGGAACTTTGCACTGTAGAAACATTTGATGACACTTATTCTAATTAGATACTTATACTGTTTTTAATGACAACTATTGTATAGCATTTCCTCTATTAGGCATTTCTTCTATTAAAATACGCCTTTAGTCAAGTTAAACAAATTTGACTTGGTTTAAAGCGTACATTTTGTAGTAGGCACAAGGTAAGGTGATCGTATTTTTATTGCTTTTCCGTATAGTATGGCAATTTTCTGTAATGTTTGTCAACCATAAAAGCTTTCGTTATGTCAAACCATTAAAATCAAAAGACTATTAGTATCTTGATTACCTGAAAATGAACGTTAAGTTTAAAAATAAATTTGTTCTTTATTCAAGTTTTTGAATGAAAATTTAACTAAAACTCATGAAAAATTTAGGTGCCTTTTTCTACTAAGTATTCTTACAAATTAATCTTTTATTTATTATTTTGCACAACTTATAGTAAAGTCCTATGTAAAGTATGTGAGGTACCTACCCATTGGGTGATTATGGTTCTCGTAATATTTCATTGTTTTCCTTACGCGTTTGTAATATTTATTATTGTAATGTTTTCCATGTGTTCTTGTAAATACTCGTACTTGTTTATTTGTGTGAGTTTTCTATGTTTTGTAATATTAATCATTAGTGAATGTGTAAATTTTATAGGTAATGTCTAGCCCTATGACGTAGTTTTTTCTTTTATTTTGACTTGCTTTTTAAAATAAAAACATAACAAAAAGTATTCAGGAATGACCTGTCTTATTTTTTTAATGTATAAAACTTAATCAGTAATTCATCAAAGTTTTTATCATCATTTTTGAATAAAGTATTTAATTTTTTCAGTTGTAAATGTAGCCAGAGCATGTCACAAAATAAAAATTTTAAAGCAGAACTTTTCAATCCTCCTTTTCACGGTGTCACCCTACGTGCCTGCATCGTAAGCCTATTGAATTTCATGTATTTATGCTATCGTTCGTAGAATTTTTGCAACGCTAACAATTTCGATGGCACTGTTTTTGCAACTTATTTGTATACAAATACATACATAGCTATACTTAACTATAGGAATGTCAAACTCGTGGCAAGTAGGAGGTAGATGCACCGAATATTATATACGTTTGTATACATCTACCTACATTCGTAATTATGCAGGTAAACAAAGTTTGTTATTTATTATTCGTACCAGCGTACATGATACGCGTTTGCTTTTTATTGGAGTTTTACACGAGGAGTCTATTCGGAATAGCTACGTAGGCCGACCTAAATAGCAGCGCGTATCGCGACTTCGACCTTACTACAATCGCGTCGTTGGACAAAAGGTATTTACCACTCAGATTCTGATTGGAGTTCTTCTTGGAGCCGGTGTCGTCAGCCGCCTCGACGTAGTTGTCTGGCCTTGGCAGCGGCCACGTGTTGGAGCGCGCGCGCGTCTGTGGCTCAAAACCGACCTCTGTCAGCTCGCCCAAAGGTTCCAATTCGAGCGTGCCGTCCAGCTCCGAGTGTCCTCCCTGCGACGACCACGGGCTCTGGTAACCACCGCTCCCCTGTAGAGACATCTTGCCCACTTTATCTCGAACTGTGGAATTTTTCGGTAGGTGTGTCGGAATGAGCGCTCACCGGCGCGTGCCGATACCGGCCGTTAGCATCTCAGCGCGCTCTCTTTTCTGATATTTTTTTTACCGATTTCTTTCTAGTTCCAGAAGATTCGGACCAAGATCGCGATCCGAGAGGTTATCTGTCTCCTGCTTATCGGTTCTGTTATTCGAAGCCAATAACATGTGGCGTCTCGGTAACGTTCATAAACAGCGATGCGCGCTAAGAGCGTCGGCCGTCGGGCCGCTCCCGAGAGGCGATTTTCGCTAAATATAAGCGCGGGCGAGGCGGGGGCGGGGCGCACACCACGTGAGCGACTACGCGCCGATTTTCCAATTCATCACTGGCGGGCTAGAGACGCGATAACCTTGTAACGTGGCTCGAATCGGCCAACAACGGGTAAACTATCCTCCAAAGTGATCAGCGGCGTCGAAAGTGCCCAAGAATTCGCAAATTCGGACGTCCTTCCGAGTTCTGTATACACTTTGTAACTTTTCCACACTGATAAGAGTTATCACTGGGTCTATGGGGAGTTAATTCACGAGTTATGTGGTTAATGGGGGCATATAACAAGTGGGGAGTCACTAAAAGTTGTTTGACGCGATTCCACGCGGTCAACGATAGTTTTAACTGCGTAATAAGCAGAGCAGTGCTCGTGACGCGGCGGTTCGTCCTCGGCCGCGAGCGGTCGCACGTACACTGAACCGCGTCGCGAGGCGCGCCGCTTGTGCAAATTCCGCTCATCGGGCGCCGCGCGCGGAGAGGAGGGAGCGCGGAGCGGAGGCGCTGATAGAGAGCAGTGGCGTCGTATGACCGCGGCACCGGCACCGCGCGCACCATCTCGTACGCACAACGCGCCGTGTCCACACATCTTCACATTACTTCAAACTAAAACAAAACTTTTTGCAGCATCTTCCATGAGTACACCATAGATCTGTCCTTGACTCATACTTGGCTCATAATGTAGTACGGGCGGCGCGTGTATCACTATCAGGCAGCCGCTACATGCTTCATTGTTTACATACAATTATTTATACGCTTACGGCCGCTTCGCTGGGAATTAATTAGTGCCTATGAAGTTAGCGCTTTAGTTCGAGTAAGCATCTATACCTAGATGCTTACTCGATTTAAAACGCTAACTGCACACACACACATCACACACGTATCACACAAACAAACACGTATCACGTTACGTTAATAAAAGAAGACATAGGTAGGTAAGTACTTTCCGAGTTAGTTGAACCTTATAAATTTCCATTTGACACATCATTCATTTATTAAACTGTAGTATTGAACTACTTTTAAAATGATTCCTAATATAAACTTAATTATAAAATATTTTAATTAGGATTAGTAATTCTATAGAAAGCTCTCTTGTGTCACTTTACATTCTAGTAATTTAACGGAGTGTTACTCTATGACTCAATTAGAGTCAAAAGATATAAATAACAATTACATACATCTTGCTACGCTAATAAAATCACAAGTAAGGTAATAAAATAAATGTTATAAAATATATAACTAAATGTGCATCACCCTTCTTACAAAGTACATATTTAGCGGGTTACAATTTTCGCTAAAAATTCAGTCTTGAATGAAAATAAAAACCTTTCCTACATCACTATCGCTTAAAATGGATTATCATAGTCAAGTCTACCTATATAATAAAAAGAGGTTATTTTCTTTGGAGCCCTGACCGCCCATAACTTGGACCCTATGCTTGATGCAGGTACTATTGTTTTAAATTTTTAACCGACTTACCAAAATGGAGTAGGTTCTATTTTCGATTTCATGTGTGTTTTTTTTTTTTTTTGTGTGTTCACTGAATAAATCTCTCTGGATTGCTGCAATCGCTTGTCTGTTTATTGACTATGCAATTTCATAATATAACATCACGCCAGTACGCTCTTAAGGGGTACGCAGATCTCTCATTTCATCGGTTATGTCTAAGTTTCATGATATTCGGGTTATCTATTCTGGCGTCAAGGTAACTTACTAAACAACTTGCCTATTAGGTAGGTACAACTAAAAAGTGAAAAATAAAAACGTTTTTACAAAAAAATACTACCGACTTCCAAATAAGAAAACTGCAAAGAGGAAAATAACTTTATTTTTGGAAGTTGGTGTCCATTACGCAAAAAATGGTACTTTCGATAGATACCGACTTCCAAAAATAAAGTTACTTCACTTTGTAGTTTTCTTATTTGGAAGTCGATTGAATTTTTCTGTAAAAAAGTTTTTATTAAATGTTTTAGAATTAATAAAAAAAATATTTAATTCATAAAGAAAAATATTTTTTTTCTGAAACGATGTATTAGGTACGTATACAACAAGTTCCACGACTTTGTATTCCTTTGAACTGTCCGCTGTTACTACCACGTTAGTGCCGCCAGACTTGTGTCCCTGAAAGACCTTAAAAGTACCGGAGATCTTACCCTCGAAAGATTCAACTAAATATAAATAGACAAAATCAATATTATTAGCATTCAATTAAGCCAGCCCTCAAAAAAAAAATTACACGATGATTAGATATTTTTTTATTTCCTTACACCAATCACTAAACGATGTAATAATATTTTAACTATGACAATGAATATGAAGACAATGATAAAATATGATGTCAATAAGGGCAAAGTCAAAAAACCGACTGCAAAAACATAATACAAGATCACTTTAGAAGTAGCTTGATCCAGTTGATGGTAATTATTGTAGTTTAATCGCCGATTTGATGACACTCGAAAAACATTCTCTGTTTCTGGACGGTCGGGTAATTCAGAAAAGTTCATCCAAAGGCCTACGTGGTTCATAGTAAAAAATAACTATTTATTTTTGTATGTTTCCCTTACTTTTAAACTGACGTAAGCTATCAGTAAAATTTGTCAAAGAAATTAATAAAAATGAGGGCAAATAATAAAACCAAAAATTATAAATATAGAAGTCTATAAATATCTACGGAAAGAAAATGTCACCTTTTAAAGGTCTACGCGCACTACGCCGCTACGAGCTACGCCGTAGCGCGTAGTAATTATTTTCTAATTGCCAATGAGTTCATGCGATAAGAAATATTATTATTATAACCATATTACCATTTTTTACTTTTTATAAGCAAACACACATAATTCTGAGTTAACTTAGATAACTAGACAGATACGTACGGTACGGTGCGTAGTAGATGTACAATTCTACTCTGCAGTCGTAGCAGTATCTATTTATGTACATTCTAATAAGTTTTTGTGATATAGCTAATTGTGATGATGATGAGAAAAAATAATTGCCATGATTATTTTTCTGTAGTTTAGCACAGAAAAATAGTATTTTTTTTTGTCAGACGTACTTGGCGTTTGTTTTTTTGCTGCGCGGTCGTAGCCAACACGTGGTAAATTCTGTAGAAACTTTTCAATACAAGAATAATTTTGGCTGAAATTATTAAATTAGACACCTAGTTATTAATCGTTTGGTTATTTCGATAAGTCTAAATATTCCTTAATAATATATAACCTAAGTTTTGTCCCTGCTGCTACGCAGTCGTAGGCACCTACCCCAATAACTTCGCAGTAAAATGATGAATTTCCGAAAACTATTACTATTATACCTGTTGCGTTTTCGTGTGGCAATACTGGTAAATTACCCACTTACATTTATTGATATACTTAAGTTTTAAAGACAAAGTTGTCCTGAATTGTTGTCAATCGTGATCAAGCAGTTTCTTTAATGAAAAACATACATAGGAGCTTAAAATCGCAAATCACGGCAATGTTATTGAATTTAATTAAATTAATAAATACATAAACCAGTGTTAGTTTGAAGGTCTGATTGCAGACAGATTGATTGTCATCAAGGTGCACCAATTCACACACTAGAAATTCAATCGCATATAAATTACAGTTAAAACAATACTCAAAACAACAACAGAACACAAAACACAATTACACACAAACAAAACAACAACAGCAACACAACACCACTATTTTTTATATTGCAATTTTATTTATTTTTTATCTTATTAATTTTTAATTATTATTTTTATCTTTTGAGCAGATAAAAAACTACATTATTTATGATACAAATAAAACATTACTTACCCCAATGATGAATTCTTGTCAGAGGTCTATTAATGTGTTTAATTTCAAGGCAAGTCAGCGTTATTGAAAACAACAAAAATATGCATTTGTGCATTAATGGAATTTTTACTAATTTGCATAAATGGATATTAATCAACTTATGAAATAATAGTAAATCTTGATTTTATTACACCAAATGACCAGAGAAACCTTTGTGATAACATTACTCTTTAAAATAATTGGGGGTTGGCAACGTTTTTGTAACTAGCAACAAAACTATTAAGCGCTGTCCACACATTTCCGGGTACCCGTCCCTGACGGAACGCGGCAGGAATCGGTTAACTTGTTCACACATTTCCATATCTGGGGAATCCAGATCGTTCATACAAATCTTATGTAAGTGTTCCGTCAGGGACGGGAACACGGCAAAGTATGGACAGCGATTTTAAGTTAAAAAGATGTTTGTTTTTAAGAAAACATTTTTTTTTGGAAATAGCAAGCTTTTGTTATGAAAAAAAAACGTTAAGTAAATAATACTACTTTTTCAGACGTGCAGTCCTGGGCTTGTCACAAAAAGTTAAATACTTTATTCTTAAGGTCCATTTGCACGAAAAACTCAACAAAGGGTTACTGTTGTTAACACGAGGAAATATTTTATGACAAACTATAAAATTAACCCCGTGTCAGCAACTAACTCTGAGTTAAGTTTTGTGTGTAGGTAAGTGGGCCTTTGTTAATTTGGAACCTCGGCCAATTTATCATCATTTGAGGTAGGTTTTGTTTTATTTATATGTCAAAAAAGTGGTTCCGTGATCAAATTATTCGATACTCGAGGCCAAGTTTTACGTCAGTAAATGAATAAATAAGTAATTTAAAATATTGGGTAGTGTAGCGTAAAAAAAAAATTGTCACTACATGTGTCACGTTTAATTTTGACGAATAAAAGATAAAATAAAAACAAACATTGTTCAACATAAAAAATATACAAAGAAAAAAGGAATGGCGACGAAAAGGAAGACTGTCGGTAAAGTTGGGAAATGGATTGTCTAGAATAAAATTTGTAATTTTGGAAAATAATGCCTATAGGAGAGAAGGGGTTGCAACCGCTATCCGGCCCTAGGCGCGATTAAAATATAACCGTGCATAAATGTAAAATTAAAAACGGTTCATTTCACGACCTTTTGACACGAATAGGTGATACATATAAAAAACTATTCAATAAATACTTCGCTATTGCTACAAATTATAAAAAGTGAATAGGAACAAAATTTTGGGATCACTTGACGCGGAGCGATGTCACGACGTCCTCCCGGGGTCTTCACTCGTATATTATGGAGTCACCCCCGCAAGCACACGCTTCCCGAACTCAGTCGGCGTTGAAATAACTCGGAACATCAGTCCACAGCTTGTTATATATTCCAAGAACCGATTCTGAGCGAATCTATGGTGAGAAAATAAAAGGAAATAAACACCACAATACTCAAAACAGAACCTTCCAAACAGTTAAAATTTAAAATGTTTTAAATACATACCGGTTCTTTGTAACAGACGGCCTTATGCGCCGGTAACTCGGAAACAAATTAAATTCCTGGTGAACAATTGACACTCTCAGAAAGAAATGTCCAATAATGCTGCAGAACTAAATGCAACATATTGGTTTGCATGGACGCAATGCGATATAAATCCAACGATTTGCACTTGAAATTTTCTTAAAAAAAATACTAAACGTGTTACTTCCAAGTAGATACGTCGCCAATTCACAAGAAAAATTTTCTCTGTCATCCAATGGAATGATCAAACTTCTAAGTTTGAACCGAAATAAGAAAAAATTAGAAATGAGGTCGACTTACACGAACGGAATAGTTTTTATTCAGCCGAATCAATAGGCAGCGTGATAATGCTGCAATACCCCCTTTCTAAGAAAAAAAAGGACGAAAGTACGAGTGAGAAGAAAGATAAAGCTGGAACAGGCAATGACAACAGCAGGAATCATTTCTGAATCAAACGATATCGAAGTGCAAAAGATACTGAATAAACACGGTGGCCACCACATCTAAACGTTATCCGCGCCAACTCGCGATATCTCGATTACATCTATGGAGAATATGAAAGAAAATAACAAACTCATAAATCTAAATATATATTGTTCAATTAGAGACAAACACCAACAACTACCACATCCTAACAACTATGAAGAACAACCAGGGAACTATACATCTAAGTAAAGCTAGCCTAACTTAACATAAGACTTAACTATTACCTAACAACAATAAGAAAAAACCCGGGGATCCCCAAAAAATAAATAACGTCAACACGTAAAGTCCAACCTTAGTTATAGAAACGAAAGACAAGTTGGACAAAAAACAAAAAAACAAGTTTGAGAAAGAAAACTTAAGTCAATTAAGTCAAAGAAGAATTCAAGACAAAAAAAACTCAAATCAGAGAACTCAAGTCAGAAAACTCAAGTTTAAATTCAAATTAAATGTAGAATGACACACCATTTGTGTTAAACTAAAAGAAATAAAATAACCTGAGAACACAGGTTGACACAACACAGAAATAAATAGATGTCATTATTAACAGATAATTCATGAAGTTTTTAACATAATCAAAAACTTATGCAAAGAAATATTCCCATAAACCAAAGAGGAAAAAGGTTTAGAAAGCAAATGTTAATGTTAAAATGGAACAAAGAGAATTCAATCAAATTTATTTTAAGATATCTTTGATATGATATTGTCCGGAGTGGACTGAATCACAATCCTGGAGCAAATATGTGGTCCTAGAAATGACTCTTATTACACGGCACTTAATAAAACGTGGAGCAAGCTTTCCAGAAAAAAAATCATTTCCAGAAGACTTGGAAAAGTTCTTTCTCCATACAGTATCACCAATATTCAGAGTGATAGCTGATCGATTAGAATTATATGCACGAGAGTTACGGAGGAAAGCTAAAGAAAGATTATCAGCTACCTTTGCATAAACTTCGCTGAGAGAGGATAGGTTTGAAGCATGACGAGCCCGACTGTCTGCCAAATTAGAGCTTCGAGTCTGACTATCTACACGACTGCTATCCATAAGGACCTCTCTACCAAACATAAGAAAGTTAGGCGTAAAGCCAGTAGCTAGATTAACACAAGAATTGAGGTAAAGCTTAACTTTAGGTAACATTTTAGCCCAACTTCTTTGGTTTTCACCAACCAAAATACCTAAACACGTAATAACACTTTGGTTGTATCGCTCAACCGTATTTGCTTGGGGTGTATAATATGGCGTAAAAGTAGGTGATTGAATATGAAAAGATCTGAGAAAATTAAGGAATTGATTACTACGAAAAACTGTAGCGTTGTCGCAAAGAATAGTACGCGGAACCCCAAAATTAAAGAAAATTTCAGACTCTAACGCTTTTATAACAGAAAGAGCGTCAATCCTTTTCAGAGAAACTAGCCAAACATATTTGGAAAAAACATCTACCATAGAAAGGATATATTTATAACCATAATAAGCACAGGGCAACGGACCAATTATATCGATAGAAATCATCTGTAAGGGCAAGGAAACCTCTTTAGGGTAGCACATCTGACCGCGAGGTTGCGTGTTCGAGATTTTATAGGCTTTACAAACCTCACATTGACTTAACGTCGAAGTAACGTCACGGAACATATTTGGCCAGTAGAACAACTCCCTAAGCTTTAGATACGTTTTAGTAACACCGGGATGTATCGAAGGAAAACTATTGTGAATTTCCCAAATAGCGTCTGGAACCTTTTCAGCTGGTAACACCACGTGCCATGGTTCAGAAGATAAAGGACTAGTAACAGGCATGCGTCTCATAAGGATACCGTTATTTATAGCGTATGCTGGGAACATTTGTGGCGTGTCTCGAGCACCTATATACACCTTCTTATACCAACGGTCATTAGTATGTTCAGGACCTTGGTCAAACGACACAGGATTAGCATAGATCCTGGATAGAACATCGGGGACTATATGTTGCGAACCTTTACGATGCACAATATCAAAAGTATATTGGGAGATAATAGTAGCCCAACGAGCTAAACGACCAGATGGGTTGTTAAGAGTGAGGAGCCACTTAAGGGCCATATGGTCTGTTATGACTGAAAACTTCATCCCATCTAAATAACATCGAAAATGTTTAATTGAATCCAAAACTGACAAGAGTTCACGTTCTGTAGTACTATAATTGCGTTCAGTTTGAGTGAATAAACGCGAATAATAGGCGATTGGGTGCTCAACATTGTCTATCTTTTGTGTCAGTACCGAACCAAGACCAACAGCTGATGCATCACACTGCAGGATGAACGGCTTGGAGAAATCAGGACATGCCATAACAGGCGTATCGATTAGCGCTTGTTTCAACTTAGTGAAAGCCTGATCGGCTGCATCATTCCAACTTATTGGATCATTACCCTTTCTCTTACCGATAAGGGCAGTAAGCGGAGCAATTATAGAAGAAAACCCTTTAACGAAACGCCTATAATAGGAACACATACCAATGAAACCGCGTAATGACTTAGCTGAAGTGGGAGTAGGATAATCTTTAATAGCATCAAGTTTGCCGGGATCGGTTTGAAGTCCCTTTTCATTAACTATATAACCCAAATATTTTAGTTCGCTTTTGCAAAACTCGCATTTTTTCAAATTTATAGATAAGCCTGCTTCTTTAAGTCGAGCAAGCACCTTCCTGAGCAGCGCCATATGACTAAAGAAATCTTTAGATACGATTATCAAGTCGTCGACGTACCCAAAAATACAGTCGTCACTGGTAGAAGTAAACTCGAAATTAACGATCATATCAGTAAGGCGTTGCATCTCCGAAGCAGCGTTCGTTAGACCAAAAGGCATCCTAACAAACTCAAAGAGACCACGTTGTGGGACAATAAATGCTGTTTTCTCACAACTTTCTCTATCAGCAAGTGGAATTTGCCAGAAAGCACTTCTAAAATCCAATGAGCTAATATATCTAGCACCACGAAGGTTGTCGAGGATATCGTGAATACGGGGAAGAGGATAAGAATCTCTGATTGTCACACTATTCAGTTTTCTACTGTCGACACAAAACCGAACAGAACCATCCTTTTTTGTCACCATTACCACAGGACTAGCCCATGGAGAACGAGAAGGACGAATAACACCCATATCTAACATTTTGTCAATCTCTTCATTGAGAATCTTCAACTTGACTGGGGATAAGGGATAATATCTTTGACGGATAGGGTATCCCGTAGTATTAATTTTATGGGACAACCAAGATGTCTTTCCAAGACCAACTTTTTCCGAAGAGATAACTTCATACTCCTTAATAACTTGTTGAAGACAAGACTCTTGATCCGGCGATAGGATGTTACGAGGATGAATATAACGAACCTCACTAACAGAGGAAACTTGAGGGGGAGAGTGCTGAACAGAAGGGATAAACATATTACCATCAATATTTTTATCGAAAGCCTGACTAAAAATAGACGTCAAACCGAATTTATTCCAAAATTCGATACCTAAAATAACAGAAGATGACATCGAACTTGCCACTAAAAACTCATGAATAAAAGTTGTACCGTTAAATTTAACTGGAAGATGTACAGAACCAAGAATATCAATCGGTGAATTATTAGCCGATATAACACGGGGACAAGCGTCTTTTGATGTCAAAGAAATACCAAGTTGCTGAATAAAATTATCGTTAACAAGCGAAATCTGAGCACCAGTGTCAAGCAATGCTTTAACAACTCTACCACATAATAATACCTCTATAAACGGTCGGTTATCAAATGAATCTGTAGTAAACACTGGGGATACTGTACGAAAAGAAGCGTATCGCCAGTGGTCTATGCATTTTTTGGATTACATTTCGGACATTCTCTAGTAATAAATCCAGGAGTGCGACACTTAAAACAAATCATGCCTGTGATCTCTGGGCAAGAGCGGTAAGAATGACCAACTTTGTTACATTTTAAGCAAAGCTGAGACTGACTACAACTAGGACAAGTCCGAGGCTTACTAGTTGTTGGTTGATGGGAAGTTTTGTTCGGCCTGGGTTTTGGTGAGTTAACAGCCTGAGAAGTCGACTGGTCGGCAACACAATCGAAACTGGCTACCGCCTTTGGAGGTTTTAGAAAGGACTCGAAATGAGTAACAGCTTCGATTAAATTATCGATGTCATGAAATTTTTGGATGGACAAGCAAGGAGTGTACTTTGGCAACATGTTGTGAGTGATGATCCGCAACAACTCCGATTCTTCAATAGGCTTGCTCAGTTTAGCATTTAAGTAAGAAACCTCGATAATAAATTCTCTTATTAGCTGTTCCGGTCTCTGCTTGAGGTTACGGACCTCCTGGCTTATCTTAAATTCAAAATCGGTCGTACCGAATGTCCTAAAAAAGGCTTCTTTGATCTCAAAGAAGGAAAGATCCGGACGACGGATTGACCTAAAATATTGAAGTGCGACACCTGACAAGACTTCATGGAATCGCCTAACTAAGTAACCATCAGACAAATTGTCGGCCTCCCTGCACTCTTCTAGACTCGTGAAAAATTCCCGTACGCAGGTCTTTCCATCGAAAACAATCTTCCACTTAGTAAGAGAGAACTGCCTGGTAAATTGTGGGCGTTCATCAGATCTTATTGGAGAAGGAACAACACTTTGTGAGGAAGCGCGAGAAGCTCTTGGCTGAATGGGACAAGGTGGTGGTCGCGAAATGATGGGACTATCACAACGTGGAGTCTCACCAATAGGGAACTCCTCTTCTGACATGATGTAACTAGTATAGACCTAATAACGAATGAAAGAACAGACAAAGGACGATTGAATCCTAGCGAAAAATAAGCACGGCATGAACAGCTGGACAAAAATAATCCAGCAACCAGCAGTCAGCGAACGCCAAGCTAGTAAACAAAGATCTAGGCTAAATAAGGAGTAAAAATCAGGAAACCTATCGTTATATTTGCTGCCATAAGTGGATAAAATAAAAGACGGTTATGTGTACTATAGTTCACAAAATTAAATTCCATTAAAAAACATTACATTTCATGAAAAAAATATGTCAAGGAAAATAACAGCTTCACAGATCTGTACTGGTGGTATAAATCCTAGAATACCTTTCTTGAATGGAAGAATATCAGCGTCCTGAAACAAATAAGCTTAAGAATCATTAGCTCCCAAAGGGAGTGACCATCCTCAATAAAGCAAAAAAAATAAATTATGTCGAATCATTTAAATTTCAAAGTTATTAGGTAAAAACACTTACTTTAGTTGTTCGGGCGCCAATTTGTTGCGTAAAAAAAAAATTGTCACTACATGTGTCACGTTTAATTTTGACGAATAAAAGATAAAATAAAAACAAACATTGTTCAACATAAAAAATATACAAAGAAAAAAGGAATGGCGACGAAAAGGAAGACTGTCGGTAAAGTTGGGAAATGGATTGTCTAGAATAAAATTTGTAATTTTGGAAAATAATGCCTATAGGAGAGAAGGGGTTGCAACCGCTATCCGGCCCTAGGCGCGATTAAAATATAACCGTGCATAAATGTAAAATTAAAAACGGTTCATTTCACGACCTTTTGACACGAATAGGTGATACATATAAAAAACTATTCAATAAATACTTCGCTATTGCTACAAATTATAAAAAGTGAATAGGAACAAAATTTTGGGATCACTTGACGCGGAGCGATGTCACGACGTCCTCCCGGGGTCTTCACTCGTATATTATGGAGTCACCCCCGCAAGCACACGCTTCCCGAACTCAGTCGGCGTTGAAATAACTCGGAACATCAGTCCACAGCTTGTTATATATTCCAAGAACCGATTCTGAGCGAATCTATGGTGAGAAAATAAAAGGAAATAAACACCACAATACTCAAAACAGAACCTTCCAAACAGTTAAAATTTAAAATGTTTTAAATACATACCGGTTCTTTGTAACAGACGGCCTTATGCGCCGGTAACTCGGAAACAAATTAAATTCCTGGTGAACAATTGACACTCTCAGAAAGAAATGTCCAATAATGCTGCAGAACTAAATGCAACATATTGGTTTGCATGGACGCAATGCGATATAAATCCAACGATTTGCACTTGAAATTTTCTTAAAAAAAATACTAAACGTGTTACTTCCAAGTAGATACGTCGCCAATTCACAAGAAAAATTTTCTCTGTCATCCAATGGAATGATCAAACTTCTAAGTTTGAACCGAAATAAGAAAAAATTAGAAATGAGGTCGACTTACACGAACGGAATAGTTTTTATTCAGCCGAATCAATAGGCAGCGTGATAATGCTGCAGTAGGTTATACATGCATACATTAATTTATGACTTGAATTGCTCAACCACATATATAGGGAAACAGATTTTATTTAAATAAAAAAAAAGGATTGGTTTTAAAATATTTATTTATTTATATATACTTTATGGTGCACCAAGATTTAAAAATACAAAAAGCAATCTTAAAATTAAATAAATGTGCAACCGGCGGCCTTATCGAGTTCTGATAAAAAAAACCGGCCAAGTGCGAGTAGGACTCGCGCACGAAGGGTTCCGTACCATTATCGCAAAAAAGGCCAAAAATATCACTTTTCTTGTATGGGAGCCCGACTTAAATATTTATTTTATTCTGTTTTTAGTGTTTGTTGTTATAGCGGCAACAGAAATACATCATCTGTGAAAATTTCAACTGTCTGGCTATCATGGTTCATGAGATACAGCCTGGTGACAGACAGACGGACCGCGGAGTCTTAGTAATAGGGTTCCGTTTTTACCCTTTGGGTACGGACCCCTAAAAACCAATATAACCATGGTATAGAAGATGGTACAAAATTAAATACAGAGCATACACGTTTTTGCTTAACGTTATTAAGCGTGCAAATTTTTCGTATATACAAAATAGTCATTTAATTTTTTTGTCAGAAAACTCTTTCACACTATGAAAACTATTAGTGGACAGCCAGTTGTACAATGTTTTCTTAGATAATCTGGTATTTAGATTGTTTTGGTTGGTCGGTATTCTATTAAATATTTCTACACACATACCTATACAAACAGCTTTTATTATATTTAGTAAGCCTTGTGCCAAAATAGGAACATAAAAGTGTTACAATTTATATATTTTTGGCATGGCCTATTTAGTAGCTTTCATTTGATACCCCATGTTAAGATAACGAAAAAAAAATGGTTTAATAAATAATATAGATAGACTATCACTCCTACAATTGAGTCATATCTAACGACACCTCTTATGTCATAATCTATCAAGCCGTTTGGGCTGTAGAGCGTGCTATAGAGGTGGACATAAATACATACGCTCGAAAAACATTACCCTCCCGCAGTCGGGTAAAAATAGCTCTTTCTCTTGGTCTCGTGGAGAACTCTTTGACTTAGCTCAAGTTTGGCACATAGTTCTTCAGCTAGACAAATATGTTCTCAATAGAACCAGATCGCAGATGCCCCAGACGTTACTGAATTCTTTCTACAAAAAATGTGTGGTAGGTATTGAATGATAATGAAAGTCCAAGGAAGCAAATATGCGTACGTTCAAAGTACATAGGTACTAACACTACTAAATTCCACTGATTTTGTGTTGAAGGAAGTCGGTAACGGTAACGATCTGGGATCTTGGATTTGAGCACGTTAATGTAAAAAACACATGTTAATCAACCTTAACTGAATTTCCAGTTTGAGTTGAGTTGAGCATAGCTACTTACATAGTTGAGGAATACCAATTTACTGATCAAATGTAACCCTGCAAATGTGGGGTCGTTAATTTATTTGGGGAAGAAGCCTTAGCGGCTACAATTAAATAGTTCAATGGTCATTACAGAAGATTAACTGGCTACACATGTTGAAGTTCTCGGAGAAAAACTTTTTCCTTTCTTGAACCTACATTATTACATACATACGTAGGTAGTAAAGGATTTCAGGGGGGTGTCCATTAGCTCTTAGAATGAGGTTATTTTGAGAGTGCGTAAGGGACAGATTTTTGGATTTTAATAATAATTGGTTCTGAAACTAATTGATAAAATGAGGGTTTTTAAGAAAATTCACGCCACTAGTTGGCGCCACATTGGTGAGAGGTCTTTTACTTGGAAAATTTAACTTATGACATCAACTTGCTTGACGTCAATTTGACTAATGTCAAAAAACATAAGCATTTGACAGCAGCTTGGACCTCACGTCTCAGTGATGCCACCTAGTGGTACATGATATCAGAATACCCTCATTGTAAGAAGACTAAATTTAGAGTCATGCTCATGACTTATTTATTTGAAATTTTTTAATCCATTCTCATTTATAATAATCTCTGAATAGATAGGTCATGGTATAAAAGTTCATATCAGTTCTTTTGGTATTTAGCATTGAGACTTAAAAGAAAATAATTTATATTCGCGCTTTTTTGAACAAAATATGTGCAATACAAAGTGATTCCCCTCTCCAGTATGTTTTTGTCATTAATGATTGAGATAAGTACTTAATCATTTACAAGTTACCGGTAAATATAAGATTAACAAATGACTTTATTTCCACAGTTTTTTTTTTTTGATATCCTCCCTAATGAGGATAGTGTCATTTGTTAGTGTCTAACTAATGAAATTGTGGCCATTTTCATCCTCTTTAACACGGAATTGGGTTAATAAACAATAAAAAATTTAATAAATGAAAAGTTCATAAGTAGGTATATAAGTTTTATGACAAAACTATAATAAACAATTTATATGAAATCTTTATATTACTCAAAACAAAATAAGAGCCACTAGGTATTTAAGTTATAACTTGAAAATTATAAGATTATCTTACGTTTATTGTTTAATTTACGCAAACATAAAACAATATTATTGTTTACCGGTTAGGCTAGTAACTATTGAAATTAATTAAATAATAAACATGTTTATTTAACTTTTGATAAAAAATGAAAATTTGTTTAACGATCTAATCTCAAAACAACATCTTTTTTTTTGTTGTTAAGATCATTTGGCACACTTTTAGGTCAAACGACATCCTAATTGTCGAAGACGAAACCCTATCTGTGAACTAGGAGTCTAGGACACAAGTAGCGAGAAGGCCACGACGGGGATTCGCATAATAGCCAAGTACATAGCAATCTGTATCTGTAAATGTTCTAGGTTTAACTAGATTTCAATTAGAATTTGTTATATTATTTGATTCGTATTAATTTTTATTTTTATCATTAAAAAAATAATTAAAAAACACAAATCTTTTCAGCGAAGTCGGGGCACCTGTAAAGAACTGTCCCAAGGAACCGTCCCCCACCATCATCAACAGCCTATTAATTGTTCCCACTGCTGGGACACAGGCCTCCTCCAGACGAATGCGCCGTAATCCATCAGGCGGGCCCGGTGCGAGTTGGTGGATGTCACATGCCGATTTCCTCACGATGTTTTTCCTTGATCGTTTTGAGAGCAGTGGTGATGAAATAATTAACAAAAAGTAAAGCGCCTGCTTGGGTTCGAACCCACGACCCACAACTTGTAAGTCGCGGCTGAAACACTGGGACCACCACTGCTCTTCAACCGTCCCCCAACTGCAATGAAATTGAAAATTACTAAAAGAAAAAAAATTGTGCAATTTTTTAATTCAGTTTTTGACAAGGCAGGCTTCTTTTTAATTATTTTGACTAGTTATTTTTTATTTAATAGATTTTAGTGATAGTGATATGGGATAGTGTCACCTGTTATATTTATTTGATTTCTTTTGTTATGTAAATAGTGATCGTATGCTTTTTGTTACTACTGTTATATATTTTTGTTATGTACTAAGTAAGACCTAAACGATGATAGAATACGAAGTAAAATAAAAAAAAGTTTTTTTACCATTGTATTTTCCAGATCACCCAATATATTTTTTAAAATGTTTCACCATCGTATGATACCCGGGATAACGCTACGCTTCTAAAACCACATACTTTGATATCTGTTTAGCCATTTAGAAGTCATGGTTGAATAAAGAAACTCACAAACATACATGATCACTGAAAACATAACGCTCCTTTTTTGGGCAGTAGGTAGTGTAAAAATTGATAACACTGTAAGAAAACTTAAAAACATGTTTTTTTTGTTTATGGAGATATTTCAATTTTAAATGACAGACACAGGCGTAAAGATAAAGATAAAGATAATTTATTTGTTAAAACATGCGTTTACATACAAAATTGAGCATGTAAGATCTTATTAAGTAGGGTAGGTCCGTACATGCTTTTACCTGGTGAGGTGTACAAATTTGTTTTTTTATTACAATTATACAGATTATAAAGTTTCTATTTTAGCCATTGTTTTTCTGAGTACATTCATAATAATATTTATATCTGATGTCGGTATTACTTTCTTCGAATTACATTATACAAATACAAATAATAATAAAAAATATAAATCGTCCAACTGTCGTGAATAATAGAATTGAAATATGTCAAAAAGGTAGACTATGTCAAAAGGTACAATATATTGACAGTTGTAATATGTCAAAAGGTATCATATGTCAAAAGGTATCTGTTAAGAAGTCATTAATATTATAGTAACATTTGTCTGTTAATAAATTCCTAATCTTTTTTTTAAATAAATTTGTAGTCAGTGCTCTGTAAGATTGAGGTATTTTGTTATAAATCTTAGGGGCCATACCAAAAAAGCTTTTCGACATTAGAGCAGTTTTTGCTGAGTGTAAGCAAAGTTGGCTATTGTCACGTCTGTTTCGTGGAAAGGTGTCTGATAGTCGTGGAAATAGTTGGTGATTACTTTTTACAAAAGATGCCACTTCAAAAATGTACAGAGACGGTAAGGTTAATAATTTGTATTTTGTAAATACCAGTTTGCAGCTTTCTGTCGATTTTAAATTAATCATAGCTCGTATACATCTCTTTTGCGCCTTGAACGCAATTTCTTTGTTTGTCGAGTTACCCCAAAAAATTATACCATAGCGCAGGACTGATGCAACCAATCCATGATAAGCCGTTATCAAGGCGTCAGGGTTAAGTTCTGGGGACAGTTTGAAAAGCGCATACGCGGATGAGCTCAGCTTTTTACTTACGAGTTCAATATGGGCTTTCCAGTTCAGATTTGCGTCAACTATTACCCCGAGAAATTTGGTATTGTCTACTTTCTTTAGTACCGAGCCGTTATGTCGGGCTTCAATCGCATTATCACTCTGTATCCGTTGAGTGAAATGCATAATAGTAGTCTTATCTAAGTTCATTTTAAGATTGTTCCGAATTAGCCATGATATTATCGATGTCAGAGATTCATTAATGTCAATTTCGTACATGTCCTTATTATTACATGTTATGGTCATAGTACTGTCATCTGCAAATAGGGTCATGGGGTGTTCAATAGCACTAGGAAGGTCATTAATGTATACTTCAAAAAACAGTGCTCCCAGTACGCTGCCCTGTGGGACTCCGTATACCTGCGTTCGTTTGTCAGATGCAAATATTTCCTCTTTCATTGTCTTAAAATTAATTTTAGCTATTTCCGTGTACTGTTTTCTGTCACTTAGGTAAGACTGTATAAGACTGAGAAAACCATTTTTTTTTAGAATAGGCTCGCGCTTGACCACTATCTCACCTTATTTCGTTTGAACTGTGAAAATCAGACAACGAAATTAAGAGATTATTGAAGATTTAGTATAAGGAAAATGTACCAAGTTAATATTTTCAAGTTTTTGTTCTAGGTACCTACAAAGTATTTTATTGTTTGTAAATATATATATATTAATGTGAAATATTAATAAGGGATATGTAAATAATGTTGAATACCAAACATAATTAGTATTGTATGGATGAATTAATGACAGTATAGGCTCCCTTAGATTTCGGCTTAAGTATTTAGAGGTATGAATGAAGATTTATGTCAATCAAAGTCGAAGTTTCGCGCCAATCGTATTTGTTTACTTTTCAATTTTACAACAATATCACATACCGGTATCTAAAAATGATTAAAAATAATGACGAATATGTTTCTAAATATAATAAACAACAAGAAAAAGCCCAGATCTTAACGTAATTAACAAACATTGGTCCAATAACACGTAAAACCCCTGCCACTTTATTTACGATCAAAACTTCTAAATCGTCCATATATGCCATTATGTATATTATCGAAATTAGGTTTTATTAATCCTTTATCACACATAATTTAATTATATTAGCTATTAGCTATAAATTATATTCTTTGCACTAAACTTCGGATATTTTTAGTCAATTCCTTGAACGTCATAATTAGCGTCACAAACATGGCGACCAAATTGTGGTGCAATCGTAGTCACATGATTCTTTTTAGAAGTATAATATATCAATTTTATGATTCATGTAATTGAAAAAAAAGCCATTATGAATTTTTCGCATCGACTATTAATATAATTTGTAATAAGGTTTTAATATACATTAAAAATAAAGTTCTTTTTCTTTTTTATAATCCAACTAGCTTCTGCCAGCGGCTTCGCCCGCGTGAAAGTCGAAAATTATCCCGAGGGAATAGTAGTACCTAATAGGGAATAGAGAATCCCGAGTCTTATAGTAACATCAGAAATTACAGGAATTTTGAATTACTTAGGTCACTTGGTGCTTAGATATTACTTTATTAATATAATTTGTGATAAGGTTTTAATATACATTAAAAAAAGTTCTTTTTCTTTTTTATAATCCAACTAGCTTCTGCCAGCGGCTTCGCCCGCGTGAAAGTCGAAAATTATCCCGAGGGAATAGTAGTAATAGGGAATAGAGAATCCCGAGTCTTATAGTAACATCAGAAATTACAGGCATTTTGAATTACTTAGGTCACTTGGTGCTTAGATATTACTTTATTAATATAATTTGTGATAAGGTTTTAATATACATTAAAAAAAGTTCTTTTTCTTTTTTATAATCCAACTAGCTTCTGCCAGCGGCTTCGCCCGCGTGAAAGTCGAAAATTATTCCGAGGGAATAGTAGTAATAGAGAAGAGAATCCCGAGTCTTATAGTAACATCAGAAATTACAGGAATTTTGAATTACTTAGGTCACTTGGTGCTTAGAAATTACTTACATATCTTGAGAACTGAGCCGAAACTTCTTCTCTAAGTTTAAAAATACAACGCTGCCCTAATTATGAAAATTATGAATGATGTGATGTATGTTATTACTTTAACTAGATCCATTCTGCGAGCACAATTTAGTCAGATGGGGTATTGCAATGACCTACAGTGCGATTGCGGAGCTTAGCTGCAAACAATGCCTATTGACAAGGGCGTGCTCTCTGTGAAACAACACCTGCAACCAGAAATGGGTACACTACATAAATACGAAAAACTTTATCATCATCATGCCTAAAATAACAACTCCTATTTATTATTCATTCTATTTCTATAATTCCAAAATTTAAATATTCCCAACGTTTACAATTACTATTCTCAAAATACTGAGTTTCAGTAGATCGAATAACAAAAATTCCGACTTAATGATAATTCGAAACAACAAAAAAACGAATTCCAATTATTAAAGTACCGATTAATTTGAATTCCGAAATAAAAACGGCTTGTAAAACTGAATAGTAAGAAAAATTGCTAGTCAGAGAGAAGTATAATATTCTGAATAATGCCCAACACTTATTGGGTCGGGTAATAAAAATATGTGTTTTTCAATTATTTTGATGTTGACATTGGTTTTAATTTAGAATAGGAAAATACGATTACTACTTAAGCAACTAAGTCGACGGGGCTCTTATTTCTGTCTGCAGGGTCTCAAGTAACCTATCATGAAGGAGATGACGGGCGCTGAGTTCGCTCGTTTCGCTCGCTCATTTCAGCTCCCGTCATCTCTTTCAAACCTAACCTATCCGTGTCAGGGTGCCCTAAGCGCCCTAGCTCGCTTCGCTCGGACTTGGACTTATTCATTGATCATAATTATCGAATTGTCCAACCGTAACGTAGCAATATTCATAATGACCATAAAATGTGATAAAATATATGAAAGTTTAAATCAATATTCATTACATTGCCTGATTTGACTTGACTAGATTCATAATGTCCGGGCATTATACATAGTGCCCTGATTAATCACTTGGTCCATGACATATTTATGGATAAGATATACAAAAAAAAAAAATTAGTACTCAAATATTAATAACAAAGTAAACGTTTTTTAATAACATTAAACGGTACTTATAGATTTTGAATCTAGTTTTTTTTTATCTGCGTTACTGAAACCTTAACCTGAACCTTATTTTAGCAGTTTATTCGAAATTTTGAAAATCGGAATATGGTTTTTCGGACCGAGAACCAATCGAGCATTTGATTCTTCAAACGTATGAAAATAGGAAAACAAATAAATCTCATTTACGCATTTAAATAAATTTCCTGTTTTTAATATAAGACATTATAATTCTTAGGTATTATGAAATTCGGATTTTTGAAAATCGGAACATCGAAATTAGGAATAAAATATTTCGGAGTATTTGGGTGTGCCCTCCTGGAATACCGTTGGGAGGCAAATTCTAACGCTCACAATATATTTTATTTGAAATAATCGAAAAGATGACAAAAAAGAACCATTCTTCAATAAAATTAGACAGGAACGAAATGAATCATTTGTCTTTACATGACGTAGCAAAAATGCTATTGAAACAAATAATTTTGTTGTTTCTTAATTACGTATTATTTATTCACAATTATAAAAGTTCTTTTACTTAAAAAGTATTCATAATTATTTTATTAAACAATTAATTCTGTAGGCTATTTTGATTTTAGACAAACATTTTGGCGTAAAGCATTTGGAAATAAACAAAGCGGTAAATAATCCACAGACCAAATTAACAGTCTAATTATATAATTTAGGTTACGAATTTGAACCTGCCTTTGAGATAAACTCAGTATTGCTTAGTTCAATCTGCCTAGCCTTTTCCCAACTATATTGGGGTCGGCTTCCAGTCTTACCGGATTCAGCTGAGCACTAGTGTTTTACGTGGAGCGACTGCCTATCTGACCTCCACAACCCAGTAACTGGGTAACACGGTACCCCTTGGCAAGACTGGTGTCAGATCTCAAGCTTCTGACTACCCTTAACGACTGTCAAAGATCTTAAAATGACAGCCGGGACCAACGGCTTAACGTGCTTTCCGAGGCACGGAGGAAACTCGATATGTTGAACATGGTCACCCATCCACGGACCGACCTCGTCAAGCGTTGCTTAACCTTGAAGATCGATCCGTGCGGCTGTTATTATTTAGCCACGAGCTCCTCCAGTATTGCTTAGTTAGAGTACAAAATTAAACTTGCTTCTGGAGAACCTTCAGCTTTTCTTGGTTGCAGTAATATGTAGCTATAAGAATTATTAAAAAAAATACCAGTTTGTTTCAGTAATATAATATAGACAATTAGGGAATGCCTACGCCGAAGAAGTAACTGATACGAATAGCGATGACATACCTACACTTGGAAGCGAAAGGAAAACAAATAGTCAGATGATTTCTCTTAGAAGTTAGGTTTTTTTTTTTTAAATTGCTTTAAAATCTTAAGCACTGTAAATAAAAGGCATTTTTTTTTAATACAAGGTAATTGTGTGTTACCAACCCTTACCAATCTGCGTCGTTTATGATGTCCACTTCCCTTTCTACAGTCCTATTATCTCATTCCCCTTCTCAGGAGGAAGTAGGAAATCACACGGTATTTCCTACCCTTCATCATTTCCAACGCTCGTTTGCTATGTATATTAATACTTCTTAGGGCCAACTGTCCAGATTTATTGATGGTCATTTGGATATATCCGCTTTTTTAGAAAAATACTTTTATTGAATTGATTTGGAGTTTTGCTCCAGTTTACAGTGCAGCTTTTTTCTAGTTTGATTTATTTATTAACTCATCCTCGCATTGATACGCTATACATTAAATACATCAATGCATGGAGATAAAATTATTTTACACTCAACTGCTGCTTCCCGTGATATACATCGATGAACTTTGTTCTTAGGATATTAGAAGCCGATACCGTAACGTACGATAAACTAGTCTTAACAGCTGCACAAATTTGTATAAAACTTGGCTCACGAGTAGACCATGCCTTGGGTTAGGACAAAGGATACTTTTTATCCCGGTAGGTTTTCCGATTTTAAATCAAGCTAGACATAGATCCAGCTGTGGACTGCTTCTGGCCCAGTCACTAAGTTGATGGGTTGACGATTAATTTGTGCCAAAACAACATATAGGTAGATAGTACTCCGAGCCTCATAATAACAATATGATAATGATACAATAAATAACCTAGTTTTTATTATTTTGATTATTGCTGTGCAAAAAGCATACAAGAACATTCATTGAAAATTTTAAACTATATACATGACGAATACGTGATCGCGAGATCTAGATAATAATATAGGAGGGAAGCCCGTGCGTAGACGTGACACAGGATAGGCTAAAAATAAAATACATACTCGAGACAAATATTCGATGCGTGTTGTTGTTCTATTTGGCAACTTGGACAGTTCAGTGCATCAAGTGCATGTAGGCAGTTCTCAATTCAATTTGTTATTAGAAGTTTTTTCTTCTTCACATTCATTATATCACGCTTACATTACCCTAAAGATAAGGTAGAAAAGTGCCTATAGAAGTACCCACATTTTTTATCTTCATTTATTTTTATTTAACAATTATTATTCATCTGTTAGACATAATATTATTTAATAGTAAATTGATGTAAAAAGAAAATTATTACTTAAACATTATTTATTATTGGCCTCAATCGAATCTATGTCACTATTACCAAATAAGAAAATAAATTCCCTTGAAATTGAAAGTATACCAATCAACTGGTCCTATCGCAGTCCCTTGCTGGAAAATTGAGTATTTAAGCTTCTCACAAGTTGCGCCATAACACGTGGTCCCAGCCAAGATAATCTACTAATATACTTATTAATATTATTATTATAAAACTGAAGAGTTTATTTGTTTGTTTGAACGCGCTAATCTCAGGAACTACTGGTTGGAATTGAAAAATTATTTTTGTGTTGGATAGCCCATTTATCGAGGAAGGTTATAGGCTATGTAACATCACGCTACGACCAATAGGAGCGGACTATTAATGAATAATGTAGCAAAAATGGGAAAAAAATATTCTTTTTTGAGAGTTTCCGTTGCGTGCGCTCCTTAAAAGGTTCAGATGGGTAGGTAGCCAGTTGACGGGAGCGAAGCCGCGTGGTACATCTACTTTCATATAAAATTATATTAACTACTAATGAATTAAAGTAAAAGTATAACGGATATTGCAATTAGCAAGCTGCTATTAGAAGTCTGAAATACTAACGTAGGTATTCAAGTTTGTTAATGATAGATAGTGACGCTTTGAATAACTAAAACTATAATATTTCTAATCTTGGCAGACGGCAATCAATTTATTCGAATGCCATTTAATTACCACGGTAATATTCGAATGACGTCATTCGAAGTAAAAGAAATATTAAATGCCAGTAGATGATATTTAAGATGTTATCTAATCTTTAACTGTTCGTTGGTCTAGTAAATTAGGAAATCTATGATATACTGAGAGAATATTCTCTAATTAATTAGTTCACTTGATAACGTGGAGTTTTATGGTCTATGGACACAGAGCAAATTTGAATAGGAACTTTTTTGATCGTGCTAACAATATTTACAAAATTTGTAAAATAATTTAAAGGAATGCAATTATTTCAAAAAGATTAACGTAAACGCGCGATCGAGTAAAGAACTTCAAATTACTAACATAAAAATATATTAATCTAAATAGGTAGGTACATGTGTGATGAAGGTATCTAAGCACTTAGACAAGGATTTATCTTAAGGAATTTTTTGAAAAAGAAAAAAAATAACTTTATTATATCAGAGGGCAACACTGTCCGTACTTAGTTCAGCGTATATTCAATTTTGGGACGCTGGTTTATTTTACTCTGCTTCATCTTTGATTGTGTCATTGTAAAACTGTCTTCTTGTTGTATCTAGAAAGTGATCTAATAAAAGTATATTTTATTAAGAAGATCATTTTCTATGAAGAAACCCTGAAACTATTAAGGTATGGGCCCAGAATACTCGGGAAACGAAAGAAAACAGCAAAGAAACAGTTGACAACCCTTGCTAGAATAAATTCAAAATGGATCCTACACGTTCATTTAAAAAAAATTGACGGAAATCATTTCCTCCACTGGAAGTTCCAAATTAAATGTGCTTTAAAGGCAAAAGGAATTGATATTGGATTGGCAAGAATAGAACAAAACAGTGCTGATTGGTCCAAAAATGATGGGATGGCTATGTATATTATTACGTCGTCAATGGACTTCAAACGAATTACAATAATAGAAAACTGTGAAACAGCCAAAGAAATCATGACAAAACTTGAATTGATATATGAATAAAAGAGTGAACTATGCAAAATATTAATCCATGAAAAAATCCATCAGTACAGAACGGCACCAGGTGATAGCGTAGCTCAACATATATCGAAAGTTGTAACCTTGGCTAAGCAACTAAAAGAAATCGGTGAGACAGTGAGTGACCTGGCTATAACAACAAAAATATTGGGAACATTACCATCTCAGAACAGGTCATTACGTCAAGCGTGGATGTCATAGGACTTCAAGCAACAGACAATTGTCAATCTAACTGCTCGTTTGTTGGACGAAGAAGCGCGTTTTGTAGGAGAAGAAGAGCAGGAGACGGCTCTCCTTGTTTCTAATATAGGATGGAAGACAAAAACAAAAAAGAATGAACCGATGCCAAGTAGTAGTGATACAAATCAAAACAATAACACCAAACACAGGTTTTAATGTTACAATTGCGTAAAGCGACGTCATTTTTCCAAAGAATGCTGATTTCCAAAAAAACCAAGTTTAGAAAACCTCAGCAAGAAGGTGCAAATAATAATATGTTAGCGTTTTTTGTGGAGAATAATGCACATGAAACAGAAAAAAAAATGCTTGGATCCTTGATAGTAGTGGTTTCGCGCATATGAATTTTAGAAAGGATTTCTTTATGGAGTTACTGGAATGCAAACAGAAATTATTGACTCATCAGTGGACTTGTCTGGCATCGGCAAAGTATTAATAAAGAGATAATTATGTCAATGGACAGTGGGAGACAAGTGAGCTACATGACGTGCTGTATGTGCAATGTTTGAGAAGAAATTTATACTCAGAAGGTGTGATAATACGAAAATCCTACTCTATTATCAAGATAAATATAAGTGCTTTAATTTACACATACAATGAAGTGGTGATGAGTGCTAAAATCACAAAAAAACAATTTGTATCAGTTAAACATAAAAACAGTAGTTCCAGATACTTGTAACTTAATGCAAAATAACCAAAGTGATATAAAAATATTGCATGAGAGACTGGGACACATTAATTTGGTACAAATTAAAAACATGAGTGCAAATAATGTTGTTGAAGGCTTAAAATTGAGTGGCAATGAACAAAGTGACTTTGTTTGTGAGGCGTGTGCATATGAAAAGCAGTGTAAGTTTCCATTTCATAAGCCTAAGAGAGGATAACTACAGCCAGGTGACTTAGTATACAGTGATGTGTGTGGCCTAATGAGCTGTTCATTTGTTCAGGGTAATAAATACTCTGTATTATTTAAATATGCTGTCACGAGTGAATGAATATTTTGTCAAACACAAAAGTGATGTCTTGGAAATGTTTAAGAAATGTTATGCTATAATATGGAATAAATTTATGTACAGTGTAAGAATACTGCATACTGATAATGGAACCGAGTGTGTAAATAAAGCTTTCCAAGAATATCTGGACAAAGAAGGAATAGTTCAAGAGCGCACTGCACCATGTATACCATAACAATATGGTCTTGTGGAAAGAGAAAATAGAACAATAGTAGAGAGTGCACATTCCATTACATATCAATGCATGACTTTTTCCACTGATTCTATGGGCAAAAGCAGTAAATTGTGCAGTATATCTATTAAATAGAACTTCATCTATCCAAACTCCTTATACTACACCTTTTGAACTATGGAATAGCATCAAGCCACAGTTAACCACATAAAGGTGTTTGGCTGTATTGGTTAAATGCATATCCAGACTGCAGACATGCAGACCAACTAATGACAAAATTAGATAAGAAAAGTGAAAAATGATACTAGTTGGCTATGATAATAACAACTACAGAATATATCATATAAATACAAGAAAAATAAAGATATCAAGAAGTGTAATATTTAATGAATTTCATTTTCCAAATTCAAGGAAAAAAATTGCTCAAGTGAGTATTATTTATTGATGAAACAGAAAATACTGATCAGAGAGAAAGTCGAGTAAATAATGAAGAAAACACTTTATGTGAAAATTAAGCTATCATCAATATAAACTGAAGATAGCTTTCTGAGCTGTAATAGTGATGTTGATGATCCAACATATGAACAATCTCAAGAATAGTATGAAACAGTAGTAAGAAATATGAATTTGTAACCAAGAAAAATAGAAATTTTGAAGCAAATCTTGTGGAATTGTCACTGCCACAAACATATGCTGAAGTGCTGAATAGTCTAAAAAGAAGGGAATGGTCTGAAGCTATTGAAGAGGAATTGTCAGAACAAATAGAGAATAATACATGGATTGCAGTTAAGAAAGCAGATCAGCGAACCCTTACTACAAAGTGGGTTTTTGCTATTAAGAGAGATGAGAATAATAAAATTGTACGATATAAGGCTCGTTTATGTGCTTGCGGTTTCAATCAGATCAAAGATATTGACTATCAGGAAACCTTTTTTTCCTACAGCGAGATACGATTCTATAAGAAATTTCTTTCATTTTCTGTAAAGTATAACTTAGAAATTCAACAATTTGATGTGAAAACTGCATTTTTTAATGGGTACATGGAAGAAGATATTTTTGAGAATATCTGAAATTCCTGAAGGTTTGTTAGTTAAAGATAGATATGTATTAAAATTGAAGAGATCGTTATATGGTTTGAAGCAGGCATCTCGATGTTGGAATAAAAGGTTAACTGAGTTTTTAATGATACATGGTTTTGTACAATCTCAAGTTGCTAATTTTGTATTTATTTAGGGATTTTTCAACAGTCTAAAGTATTCATAATTCTATATATCGATGACGCTTTAGTAATATATTTGAATAAATAACTTATCAAATACATAATAGAATGTTTGAAGCAACGTTCTCAAATAAAATAATTATAATTGAAATGTTTTGTAGGCATGATAACAGAGAGGTCAAATAATAGCATTTATACTTATCAAGAAAATTATATAAACCAGATTATTGAGAAGTTTTGTATGAGTGATGCAAATCCTGTCAGCACTCCAGCAGATGTTAATGTTATTATGACAAAAAATTATGATACTGATGTTATTAATTTTCCTTATAGAGAAGGTATTGATTGCTTATATTTTTGAGTTGGTTCCCTATCCATTTGCATAAAATTTTAAGACCTAATATATCATAGCATAATTTTGTTTGGCATAATTATATTTTCGCATTATATAATTACGCATAACAGCTTACGCATAATTTTTTTAAGCATCATTTCTCTAACCATAATAATGATTAAGCAGAATATTCTAAAGCATAAATTTATTAAGCATAAAGTTCTAAAGCATAACATTTTTAAGCATAATATCCTAAAGCATAAATTTATTTACACATACAGCATGCAAGCAAGCATACAGCATGCAAGCAAGCATGCAGCAAAAAGCAAGCATGCAAGCAAGCATGCAGCATGCAAGCAAGCATGCAGCATGCAAGCAAGCATGCAGCATTCAAGCGAGCAGGCAACATGCAGCAGGCAGGGTTTCTGTCTCGGCTCCGGCGCTGCGGGCTTCCGGCGGCTCCACGCGTGCTAATCGTCGCAGACGGCTTTCGCTCACAACCGCAGATTCGGCTTGTTGGCCGGCTTCGCCGGCCACCCTCAGCCGCGGCGCCTCGCTCGCAGCCGCCTGCTCCTCAGCCCGTGGGCCGCCTCGCCCCTACGCGCCTACGCGATTTTAAATAACACTCTAGGGGTAAGACAAACAAGACTACGTAGAGTCGGTTTTGCAGCAATTCGGTTCTGTCAATAACTTTTGTTGCACATCATATTAAATTTTTAACCAACAATATTATTTAATTGTTACAGAAACTAAAGCAAATTGGTTTGATCAGAATTATGTATCAGGCACTACAAGTTCACCACCACCATTTCCACCCAAAGTCTGGAGTACGTATCTACTAGAAAAGGAAAATAGACCTAGGACACAAAATCATGCAGAGGCATGGCACAATAGAATTGCACATTTTGTGGGAAAACACCATCCTGGATTTTATTTTTTGACAAAAAAGATCGTTCAAGAAATAAAACATCAAACCATTGAAATAGAGAAACTGGATGTCGGAACATCACTTATACCAAAAAAAAAAGAAAAAATACACGGACAAAACCAAAAGAATTGAAAAAATTATTAGTAAAAAAGATGAGTATACTTCTAAACTAGCATATTTACAAGCAATTGCTAAAAATATACACCTAAAATAAATAATTATACATAATTAAGATCCACTGTTTCAATCAGTTAACTTCTATCTGAGGAATAACCGCCATATTTATTTCTCTTAATAGAAGTTAACTGATTGACATATTTTTTTATACAAAAACTGTCAAAACATCTAATATATTCTTCAGATAAAAGTTATCTCGCGATTGAAAAATCGTTTAAGTTACATAATGTTATGTATAATAAATCATTTGCATGATTTTATTTTTTGTTATTTATATTAATTGTATGCCTAAATATTATTATGCTATCATTAGGCCTACTAACGTTATGCTAATAGTCATTAGGCCTACTAACGTTATGCGAATCAAATTTATGCAAAACAAATTGTGCCAAAATCGTTATGCCGAAGTATATTAGGATAAAGAACATTATGCGAAAAGAAGGGATCCCTTTTGAGTTCTGTTTCAAGGCCAGATATTTCGTTTGCTGCAAATGTATTGAGTAGGTATGTTAAAAATCATGCGAAAGAACATGTAAATGCTGTTAAACGTGTAATTAAGTACCTTATTAATAGTAAAGATTTACGTATAAGATATGGAGAAAACAGTAGTCTTAACGGGTATTCAGATGTTGATTTTGCTGGTGATATAGACACTCGTAAATCTGGGTTAAAACCACAGGTTATATTTTTTATAATGAATGGGGGACCAATAATGTGGTCCAGTCAGAAAAAGAAGACCATTGCTCTCTCCACAACTGAGGCAAAATTTGAAGCAACTTGTGAAGCTGTCAAAGAGATGATGTGGTTGCAGCAGCTGCTGTCACATTTAGGTGAACGTTATGATTATATTAATTTCAATTTTGATAATCAGAGTGCGATTAAATTGATTATTAACCCCATTTATCATAAGAGAACAAAGCCTATAGATGTTAAATAATTTCATTAGGGAGAAGGTTAATTTGGGTATAATTAAACTGAATTACATTTCAAGTAAGAACCAGTTCGCAGACATTATTACCAAGGCATTACCTACTCAACCTTTTACCTATCTAAGAGAGCAGTTGTTATTTAATATGAATGTGTTAGTTAAGTAAATTCTGAATTGAGCTGCACGGTTATTGACAAATGCGTGCACTGACTGGACAGGTCCACTCAATCTGGCTGGTTCTTTCTTCAAAAGACCATTTCAGACTTCAGTCTACATGGTCTTCACAAGATCTAACCAAGATTTTGTCTGGACTTTAAAAGAGACTGTGACCTCTGAGTTTGTTTAGGCCTTTCTTCTCAGAGTAGTCAGATAGGAAACGCCGACTTCATCTAGTTTAAAAAAATATGATCGACATGTAAAAGTGTTTGTACAAACCTACTTACAGAAATAAAATCATTTATCTTTTAACATAAATTTTATTAAGTTAAATTTTAGTGGGAGTGTTAGAAAAATAATAAAAAAATAACTTTATTTTATCAGAGGGCAACACTGTCCGTTCTCAGTTCAGCGTATATTCAATTTTAGAACGCTTTTTTATTTTATTTTGTTTCATCTTAGATTGTGTCATTTGTAAAACTATGTCTTCTTGTTGTATCTAGAAAGTGTTCTAATAAAAATGTATTTTATTAAGAAGTTCGTTTTCTATGAAGAAACTCTGAAACTATTAGGAATTAATAAATAAAGGTTTACTCAATTTGCACCAGTGAGATGAGAGTAAAATTTTAAAACTGTTTAAATACCAATTTAAAATTTGAATGTGAACGATGTTGCGGTCAACACTTATTAAAGTTTCTTGTTTATAAAAAAAGAGAATTAGATTAAAGAAGTAGTTTCTTTTATGAACTATGATAATCACGTGTCCGTCACGTTCTTGTGACGCACATTGGAAATTCATAATAATACAATAATTATTGATTATTTTGCAGCCATTTGTATCGGTGCTTTTAGGTGCTAAGTTAATTAATTTTTTTTTATAGAGTTATATCAATAATTTTATAAATAGGTAAGCTATGACGTTCTTGAAAATTGAGGTCTGAAATAGGCTCGTTGGCAAGTTTGATTGGTACTGTGAAGCAGAGGTGCTACAGCGTGACAGTGATTGAACTCAGTAAAATGAAATTATAATAAATCGATTCTTATAAAGATTTAATTTTACATTATGAATGAAACCCGCTGTTCAAACCAGATAAAACCAGTTTTCATGCCAGCTTTAAGCCTGTAAGGTTTCCCGCAAAGCAACATTCACATTCAGCAGGCAAATATTATACGCGGTACCACGCGGTAGCATCGTGGCCGGTCAAATACAAATATTTGGCATACTTCTTCTTGTTCTTTCGATAAAATTTTAAAATTTCATCCAACCAGCATCTGGTCAGCAACTGGGGCAGTTTTCAAATACTTACTTCATATTTTAATATATAAGTATGGAAAAATATTTTTGAGTCCTACCGAAAGGACGCGCCAGCATAAACAGACAACACAATTCTGTGGGAAAGAAAGGGGTAGGAAGGTGTTTGCAGTGGGACTTAATAGGCTAATTCAATTAGATTTTAGGTAGGTTCGAAAATACAATACTTTCGTAAGCTTTTAACTTAAAAATTGCGAGATTTATCTATGACTCGATTATATCTGGTTACATGTACCTATTCTTTGGTAAAAGCAATCTTTTGTGCAAAGTTTACGTATTCTGTAATGATTCTAACTGTTCTCGTATCAATGGTTAGCTATCGACAGAAAATAAGAAAGGTCCCAAGAACTGAACCCTGTGGAACTCCTTTACGAGTACAGATATCCGGACATCCAATCAGTCTTAGGAATTATACTATCTCAAAAAACATTGATTCAATGTTGATACAACTTGCAATAATTTCAAACTGATTACTTTTAACTTTTTTTGGATTTTGATGAAATTTTTATGATAATTGTGTGTTTTGTACTAAAAATTTATTGATTGTTCATAATAAAGTAAAGTTTTAGCTAGATAGTTCAGTTTTTTATTTTGTTTTGTTTGGGCTTAACAGAAAACACTGCCAGCTACGAACCTAATATTAACGTAGTAATTATTTGGCACTCGTTGACATCCTGGTTGATTGCAGCTCTAGTGAATTAAAGGCACCTTGATGCCGCTCGATGTGTCATTGCAGGCAAAATTTTAAATATTTACTCTTCTTTTACTCTCTCTTCCACTAAAATAATACTTTTAGATTTTGACTATGATAGCTAGGTAGATACTTCTTATTCATGCTACTCTTATAAATTTAATGTCTTTGCACTCCTACTTTGCTATGATTTACCACATATCAAGAAAGAGAAAATTGACTATTAAAACAGAGCCACCTATCTACAGCTACAATAATCAGCTCCGCTACAGACGCGCTCGAATAACATAGAATTTACATCTCTCCCACAGACTATTTAGTTCCACAATACATAGTAGATGTCGCTGCTCACTCACGCGCATCAAACATAGATGGCGCTGTCTATGGCCAAGTTAGCTCCCGAGAGATCCGAGCGAGGCATCCTTCCCAAAGTTGTACTTTCATGGAAAATCGGGAAAAGCCATCCCGGATACGATTCAGTCGGTTCGGGGCTCTCTGCGCGCGAACTTCCCTAACCCATTCCATTTCGGCTGACTACAAAGGGCTGAGTTTAGTGGTTGCGCCTTTACCTTTAACACCTTAAAAAGGCCTTGAATTAAAAACTAAAATTATCTTACATTTCTCGGGCAATTATTTGCCTGGTTTACGCTGTGTTAAAAACTTTTTAAAGTATTTTTGTAAGGATTAAGGATCAACGTAGTCGCTGGTGGATAATAATGATCGGTAAGTAATTCTTACACCTGTAGCAACACTTTTTTAAATATTTGAATAAGTACCGATATCACATAATAACTATTCGGTTTCTGGTACCGTTATTTTCAGTTTAGCTGAAAGTACGTTGCTATAATTTGTAATAGAACAGTTTAATAAAAGTTGTATGCGATAGTTTGTTAGAAGTGTGGGCAAATTACAAGTTTAAGAACCGGCGATTAGGAAGCTGTTAAGGCAAATAATATCAGGAAAAAATAATCTACTTGATGATAATGAATTTGAATATGAACACAAAGTATTCCTTTGTTGTTTCAAAAAATTTGGTCCGTTTTAAAAATGCTTTACGAAATATATACATGATGTTAATACGTCGAATGGAAACGAAATTTTACCAAAACCCAGTATGAATATTTTATGTGTTTTAAAAATATCTACCTCTTGCCCGATCCGGAGCTTAGTTTCGTGTGGTTACGGATTATGAAGGAATATGGATGTTTTTTGTATGAAACTTTTCATGACCTTAACTTTTACTCACTAAATAATTATTCATTGTACATCTATAGGAAAAATGGTTGAAATAAAATACGAAAATACGAAAAATTTCTAAGAATACGATGAGAATGGAAAAACTTTTAGGGTTTTCAAATCCCTGAAGTGTTAACGTCTTGTTTTTCCTTAAGTTTGTCGTGTTCACGGGTTTTCTTAGGCACGGCGAATTTTCTCCTTCTCTCAAAGAAAATTGAGAAATAAGGCTCGACTAGGCATCTCGGTGACTTATCAATTTTCGCACGAGTCACATTTTCTTTTAGCATATTCCAGAGGTAATAAACGTGAAGTGCGAAACTGTAATTTGTCAGCCGGGCAGTTAGTCGTTTAAGTTCAAAAGGAAAGTAAGAAATGTATGTGGTATAGTAATAACTAGCTCAGCCCGCGGATTTCTCTACCGTCAACTGTCTACTCAACTTACCTTCCTACCTACCTACTAATTTTTAATTTTTCTGGGGTCTTTCTTTCGCGGAGAATCTTAACACCGCCATTCATAAAATTACTTCAAATACAAAACGTCATCTGAATATGGAGTTCAACTGCCCGAGCATCTGTGTGTGTGCTTCTTGCATCTGTTGTGATATTTAACTTCTTGAACACTTTAAATTCATCTAACTTTTGATAGAGTGAACCGATTGTTACGCAAAATTTTTATGTACTAAAGTTATCTAGATTGGTTTCGTACATTGTATATGATACGTGCAACTAAACAGATAAAATTCCGAAAATGCTGGTAATGGGTTATGTTACTTATCCTTTATGACCGTGGAAGTTTTTTTTGGAAATATTTTCGATGTACAAAAACGACTTTTCTACAGATTTATTATATGTATTGATTGATGTAGTGGTTCAAAATTATCTGTCCAATACGGGATAATATGAATTGAGAGTGTTAACTTTTTAACTAGTTAACTACTGACAATGTAATAATCCTTAAAAATAATGTATTACTGGCCTGTAACATTTATTGTTATCCCAATTACGTTATTTATTAAAATTTCGAGGTAAACCGAAATGGTAAAAGAGATTTTCTCAAATTTATTGTGTCATACGCACGATCAAATAAAATGGAGTAATAATTTTGCCGCTCGTCAAAGGTCCGTTTTATTGCACTGTTTATCGTTCGACAGTAAATCGAATATAGAACTTCAAACTGAGCAATATATGGGCACCATAAGGGTGGTAAAGAGGATTGTTCGAGATCGACTCGAATTCGTGACGTAATTTCGATTACAACGAAGTATATAAACGGCGCCCGGGGAACCCTGTTTTTTGAGGTTGTTTGCCTTTCTTAACAAATAGTCGGTTAGTACTCGGTAAACTGAGAACATTCTGTTTACTCGAAAACAAGGAGATATTGTCAGTTTGTGTTTTTACAAAAGAACTCAACATACAACAGTGAAAAAGACAGAGCTTTTTCACTGTTGTATATTGAGTTCTTTTGTTCTTACTTAACTCTTTATTGTACACAAAAATATACAACACAGAGTAATAATAAAGTTGATGCACAAAGACGAGCTGAACTCAAACGAATTTTCTACCAGCAAACCTTAGAGCCTATAATAATAATTCATTCGGGATCCGTCACCGCGGTCCGTAAGATTTAAAGCCCCATCAAGGAGATACTTGAATATACACCTAATAATATAATATACCAAATACAATAATATACCTGAATATATTTTAAAGGGTTTTTTTTCAAATATTAATATGCATAATGTAATTTTTGCCTTGAACTATTCGTCCGAAGTTTGGACTAAAGTTGGTTTAGGCTATTGTCATTAAATCTTGGACATATTCATCAGTAAGTCTACTTCTAAATTTATTTTTCACCGCGACTTCTGACGATCTTGCGCTCCGCGCTTTTCCGTTGTCGAATCTACGGCAGTAACAACAAAACGCGGGCTAAATAATTAAATTACGTACTCAAGTAAAACAAATTATTACGGTAGTGTTTACCAAAATAGGTCGGCGGTCCGGAACCGGACCGCGCTCCACCATTTGGTGACCCATGCCGAGTGATAGAGAGTTTAGATAATTTTTGAATAATATAAAATTCTTAATACGTAATCATCATCATAATCATTTCAGTCGAAAGACTACTGGACATAGATCTCCCTCAAGCGTCACCACTCTGATCGGTCCTGTGCGTTTCGCATCCACCGGACACCTGCAGCCTTGACCAGGTCTTTGCTCCAACTAGAGGGAGGCCTGGTCAAGGCTGCGTCTTCCAGTACGCGGTCGCCACTCTAGAACTTTTTGGCCCAACGGCCATCCGTTCTGCGAGCAATACGCCCTGCCCACTGCCACTTAAGTTTGGTAATTCTTCGGGCTATGTCGATAAACTTTGTTCTCTTGCGGATGGATTCTCCCAAGGAATAAAAAGTATCCTATGTCCTTCTCCAAAGTCTAATCTATCTGTATAGAAAATTCATCAAAACTAGTTCAGTGGTTTATGAGTGAAATCATAACAAACAGAACGACAGAGTAACTTCACATTTATAATATTTGTATAGTATGATGGATCTGTAACTGAAAAAAGGTTATTTTATTCATTTTCTATATGGAGAAGAAGATATGCGGAACCTCGAGCGTTGATATAATTACAGAATAGAATAAAACAGTAATCATAAGAAAATCCAGTTTCTTTTGTCGTATTAATAATTAAATAAACGGCACCTTATTCCGTAAAATCAGTTGAAGACGCTGTTCTGACGACAAGATTTTACATTCATTTTATTCAAACACCACTCATGGCAATCTCTGGAGCATAAAACTGTTCGGGACGGGATTATTTCTTAAAGAATAGGATTCGAGCCGTGTGATATATCCCGGCCTAATGTTCGGCGATCCTCTGTCCTTTTGCGAAGTACCTTTGATATGGCACACCTGTTGTTCCCAAGATGCCTTTGCAATGGTTTTTATTGCGGAAATTCTTTTTTAAAAGTTTTTCGATTTCGATGATTCTACATTTGGGTTGTATAGAAACTTTTGTAGGTGGTAATGTTTTTTTGTGGATCTCTCGAATGGTGCGATAGCTTAGTTTTTTGTGATCGGTTTATACTTTGACGTCACTTTTAATAAGTTGCAAACCTGTAGTTTTAATTGGTAACTGTAAGTCTTTTTATTCAATAATTATCTCCTTTATTGAGTTCATAGTCACGATTAGTGGAATAAAAATAATCATTATCTCTAACCACAGCAATTACAAAATTAAGAATAGATTAGCGATGAATCACAAATCATTGTCCACAGTATAAATTAATTCCCTCAGTTTGAATTGATTAGCTGAAACTTTAGGTCACGTAGAACGTTCTGGCGAACTTATCTACAATCACAGTCCGCCATTGTTTCATATCCGACGACAGTTTGTGCCCTTTAAGGTAAAATTCGAGAAGTTCCTTTGATAAGTTTCATTCTACCCTTGTTGTATTGAAATGTATTATGCCAATCTATAGAGATTACTGTGTATAGAGTTAAACTAAATTCTTCAAAGAAATTACTAGAAATACGTATATTTGAATAGAGAATTCGAAATAAGTATCATTTTTGGGACAACGAAATATAAGCCTTACATGACAACGTTTCAATTCCATTACATTCGTTTCTTTGAGGGGATTTTTAATACAAATGGTCACATAAACATAAATTTAAAATACAAGGTGCTAGAGTTGAAACTTGAGTTGGTGGCGATGGATTAAAGTTATCTCGATTTACGAATTTAGGTATACCTCTATATAGAAATAATAGACTCGGGTTGTATGGTAAAATCATTATCTTTTATTTTCCCTAATATGCTTTCAAGGTTTTTGCGACATTTGAAATAAATATGTATTACGAATAAATATATGAAAATCTTGTATTGAAACATCAGCAAAAAGTAAGGACAGGAAAATTCTGTTCAGTATTTTCCCGTGTGATTTATTCTGTCAGCAAAAAAAGTGAAGAACAGAAAACAATGTATCAAATAAAACAATTTGTAGATAATATCAATAAAACAAAAGGAATACAAATAAACGTCCAATAATCAGATTTTCACAAACAAAAGTTTCTTCACAATATTTTCAGTATCAAATACAAAACCAACCAACGTTTTCGTGGAAATGAAAATCTCGTTACGAAATTTGCTGGATTAATATTTATCAATTCCGCTTCGGTTGTGTCGAATATTAATATTGTGAACTGTGAATTTCAAAAATCCGTCCAATCGAGAGAATTTTAATTTTGGTGCTGAATGATGTTCAAAGCTTTATGTCCTCTATTGACCAAGCTTGATAAAACTTAAGTCTTCCTTTTCCTGATAAATCATGATTAAGTGACGGTTTCATACTTGATAATTAAGTGTTAAGAACGAATCGTGTGACCTGCTTCAATGCAAAAAGTTGTCAGGTTTCAAAAATCACAGAACCATACAGACATCATACTAATATTTTAAATGTGTTTGTAAGTTTGTTTGTTACGCTTTCACGCAAAATCTACTGAACCGATCATCATGAAACTTTGTACATATATTCTTGGAGGTATTAGAAGTAACATAGAATACATTTTATAAAAAAAAAAAAAAATGGCTTCACTGCGAGCGAAGTCGCGGGTAAAAGCTAGTACACTACACAATAATTTGTAAGCTAATGTTGTCTAAAGTTGCTCTATATTTGAGGGGATGGTAATAGCATATGAAGTGTTTTATCGATAAAATTGAGTGAATTTAACGGCCTTAAAATTTCATTACTACGAGCCCGGATCTATTGTATATTTACCTTTACACGTTGTTATGGAAGCATATATTCGTAGACATGTGTCATCTGTCAACCCTCACTGTACCCGCGTGGTGGATTACGGCCTATTTCCTCTCACAGAGACGAGGCCTGTGTCCCACCATTGGGAACATTATATGGCTGATGATGGCGAAAGCATACTACAATAATAATATTGCCTAAGATGTTATCGATAAAATTCAAAGGCACTTTCGTTTATGTAAGTTCTTTTTTTTTTCGAAGAACTTTTTTCGTTCGGTGATGGAACTCCTTCTGGTAAAGAGTTTTTGCCCTTGCTATTTCTTTTCTTCATGCCTCCTTACTTGTTTTATCAATAAAATAATTATAACAGTAATGAAAGTCTAGACAGTACAAAGCAATCTAATTGGTGGTATGTTCCTGTTAAAGTCTAATAAAAGTTGCTAGTTGCCGCGCACAGCGGACCGACCGGGCGAACCCCAGCTTTTTAAGCCTTACTTCCTTTGTTTCTCGGGTAATTTGCAATTCCTTTCGCCACCGGTCCATAAATTAAGTCAGTCAGTAAGTAACAACATTAGCACTTCGTGTTGCATGGTACAAAGAAGATTTTATCGTCTGGATTTTCCAAACGAACTATACGTTTGTAGGTATATTTCCTATTAAGTTTACCAAGTAGCTGAATAGTCGATCCGATTGGCGCAGTGGTTAAGCCATTCGCTCCGGATTTGACTTTGATCGCGGCAAGTAATATACAATACCTATGCATATTTGCAAAGTCGGAAGGATTTTTATTTACTTAGGTACAATATGCCTGTATGATTTGTTGTGGAAACTGGACAAAGGAAGTCTCCCTCATAGATACATAGCTTAAATAATAAATAGTCCATAGAACCATCCAACTTCTAAACACCGCTGCTTGCCTGATCACATAGCACTACGATCACCAATTCGTCATACGATCATGTTAATTATTTTATCATTTCCTTGGAATTGTGTCGTATAGCACTATATGCGAAAGGATTATGATATGCCTAGACACTTTGCAATTTAGACAGAGTAACATTCTTAGAGCGATAGCGATTATAAAAATGCCAAAATGTATGAATTAATCACGTTAAGTATAATCCCGGCACGTAAGTTGCCAAGAGTCTTTAGATGCGCAGAAGTCGTTTTTAGGTATCTTTGGTAGTGAAGCGGAGCGTGGGGAACGTTGAGGATCATTCCGAGCGCGTGATTGTTTGGTCAGTTGACACAAGGATCGACTGACCAATCGTTTCGCATCCACGTTCTATTCGCTCTGTATGGTGGTTGGTCAGTTCGCAGAATACGCGAACTTACCCCCACTAAACCAAAACCTTGTCGACTTACGTGCCGGGTACTATACATTTGGATAGCGCATACATTTGATTTTTTGACAGTCGTTTTAACCACGTTATTGCTGAATGATGATAGAATGTTGCTTGTATCAGACGACATAAAGGCGATTTTAAACTTTAATGCAATTTGACGTTTAACATGAAACCATAACGTTGCAGGGAGGAAAGATAGATACGGTTACGGTTTAGAGTGACGACGTGTTAAACTCTGGCTTTCTTCTTTTATCTGCGATAAACTTTATGTTTTTGCACGACAGAATCAGGGCAAATATTTCTACTACGCCAGCAACGTGCAGAGCAGAGTCTTTGTAAAGTACAAACACCGCTTTTCTCAAGGGAACAGGAACATGCTTCGCTCTAAAACAATTTTGTCCAACTTCATACACTACCTGAAGATTGTTAGGAAAATGTCTTCATGCATTATGTATCTAACACAAGTTAGTGTAACTTTGCAAATACCCCTCTGTTTAATATCAGATCCGTAGACTCGCTAATTAAACTTTGTATGTTACACTTTGCCGGGAAATGTATGAGTTCGTCAAAGTTTGCGCGACTAACACGTTACGTGTCGGTAATTACGTATTGGGTAACTGCCACAACAGTTTGTCGTCCGGCGAGGAATACAATTTGTGCGTGACACTCTGACGGTCTGACGGTACAAGTTACTGCGCTGTTGGCACTGAAGCGGTTAGGCGATCTATGTTTAGTGTTTGGGGTCTGTGGTCAATGAATGTTTGGAGCTGACAGCAAAAATAATCAGAACGGTGCAATTACGAGTACAACGGCTCTACACTGTCCCGTCTTGTATGGTCTGTTTGTACACTGGCGTTTGTTGCTCTGGAATTTTCTACATTTTCATGCTAAATCTTCACATCACAGCAAGAGTTTTATCTTACCAATTAATTTGGTTAATCTTGTACGTCCTTCGAAATTATTTATAAACAAATGAAGCAACTAAATACTTGACCTTTACAAACGTTTATTCATATGTTAAACAAAAACTATTGAACTTGAACTTTCACGAAATCGCAGTTACTTTAGCGGAATAAGCAACATGCAAAATTGCATGTGAGAACAATCAAATATATTTTTAAATTGCCTATTAGAGTAGGGACTATATAAATGTCTGAAACAGCTGCCAGGACCGAGTCGCTAAATATTTACTTTATACTCAAATATTGAATCAAATTACGTCTTTAAATTAGGACGCCTAAATCAAAGGACAATATTCAGGCATCGAACATGTTATTCCCAAGAACCAAACATTAAAGGGCCAGAAAATAAAAAATATTATTATCTTGATAAATGAAGTGAAATAATCTCTTAAACATTTTTCATTACATTACATTCCAGCAAAAGTTTACGTTTAACTTATGTCGTTATGTGGTAGCCAGAGGGTTAAATTTAAAATTAGCAAAACAGTTTTATTGTTTTTTGGTGGCACTTTCATGTAAACAATCTCGTTCTAAATTTGATTGAGTGTTCAAATCCAGCCGCGACTATTTTCTGCCAGCCTGCATGCTGTGGTTCACAATTCCTAAACTCATTGGTTTGAGACGAAACACAGTATTGGACATATTTAGGCGACAGATCGGCAGACGGGTGTCTCTAGAATAGCATTCCTAAGTTCCATAAAACGTGCAAGTGCATAAGACAGCTGTCACAGGGGACTTGCCTCCATTTATTGTGAGCTGCAATATGTTTCGAGCCGTTTCATTACAAGTTTCAATAGCTAGAGCCGTACTTGTGTCTGACTGCTAGACATTGGCACTTGTTTAATGTTTCTGTGACTCCTGTGTTTCTTTCCTATTGGTTTTGTTTGCCTTTAGTTCAGTTTGTCGCGGTTGTACCTCTAGATGCTAGATAGATTACCTCAGAAAGGTGCGCGAGGACAGTGCGTCGTGTTGTTGATGTTAAAATTGATATTCAACTGTTATATAGATAGAACAATTTGTTAACAGGCTCTTTAAGTGATGTATGGATATGGAAGAGTGAGGTCCTCTGGTACACGTATATCCATACCTAAATGAGGTCCTCTACAACTTTTATGTAAACCCTGTTGATTGTGAAATAAAATAATTTAATTTAATTAATTTAACAATTTCTACTCAAAAATGTTGTCTCAGTGTAGTCGCATAGTCGCATCGCGCCTGTCTGCGGGAGCTTTAAGGTATTACACCAAGTCCAAGTTAAACCACCGATACACGATTATTTCGTCGTAAAACAGGATACATTTTACAATAAAACGGATAAAAAACCTAACCCACGTAACAGAAAACCCTTTGTTTATACGGAAAAGGGTAAAAGATTAACTCACACCCATTTGCATAAGTATTTCGGTACCTTTATCGTGTCCGAGTTTTCTAAATTAGATTAATTTGATACGAACGTGTTAAGAGAGGAGCGGATGAAAGAAAAATACCTTAATAAAAAAACTTTTTACAAAAAAATACTACCGACTTCCAAATAAAAAAACTACAAAGTGAAAAATAACTTTATTTTTGGAAGACGGTGTCTTTCATAGTTACCAATTTATTGTGTTATGGACACGAACTTCCAAAACTAAAGTTATTTTTCACTTTGTAGTTTTTTTTATTAGGAAGTCGGTAGTATTTTTTTGTAAAAAAGTTATTCTATTTTTCACTTTTTAGTTGTAGCTGCCTAATAGGCAAGTTGTTTAGTGTACGCCAGAATAGATTACCCGAATTTCATGAAACATGAACATAACCGATGAAATGAGAGACCTGGTTTTCCCTTAAGAGCGTACTGGCGTGATGTTATGTTATGAAATGGTATAAACTATAAACATACATACGGTTGCAGAAATCCCGAGAGATTTGCCGTTATTTATTGAAGAGTTCTGTTGTATATCTTCGAAGTTCTTCATCAGATCTTCACCAAATTAAAATGGGACTAATTTCGGAACATAATTTTGAAAATCGGTCCACAATTGACGGAGATGTCGGTGAACATATATAAAAAAAAACATACATAATATCGAACATAGAACCTCCTTTTCTTTGGGAAATCGGTTAATTAAAATAAACCCAATGCATAGAAAGTGACCAAAAAAGCGCAAGCATTTATTACATTAACGTCGAGTCCCGCTACGTCGAGTCGCGTGTGCTTGTTCTTTTGTATGATATTTATTAGATACTACGATGAAGATAGATACTAGATTTTCTTTCTATTCCTTTCCTTCTTATTTTTCCTACAATCAGTTTCTACCGTAATCAGATATTATAAAGGATTGGTAAAAATAAGATTTTATTTATTTAAACTTCATGTACAATAGTGGTACATAGGCGGACTTAATGCCACAAGTCATTCTCTACCAGTCAACCTTCATTCATTTTCATTCTCTCATTCTCTTCTTCACCTTTAAAATATGTAGAAAAAAAATGAACTGAAAACATGTGAATGAGATGTAAGTCACAACATGCAAACGGAGGTTAAGTTTTTGTTCAGTTAGTTAACGAAAATCATAATTCATTGATAGATTCCTGTTCATTATTTATTTAAATTGATCTAGCCTTTAAACATGAGACGTTATAGAGATGCCCAAAGATACGCCTGAAAGACCTATCTCTGTCTAAGCTACGACGATGGGGTCAAATTTGTAGGTTTTGGTGTCGAAAGTGCAGTATTAGTCTGCCTAAGGTAAAGTCCATCGTTGTAGAACAAGTTCAAAGATCCACGACTGCTTAAATCTATTTATTTTTATATACTTTATTTCACACCAAGATAAGACAATACAAAAAGAAACATTGAAATTAAACAAACATACAACAGGCGGCCTTATCGCGCTCTGCGATCTCTTCCAGGCAACCTTGAATGGATAGAGATAGCCTGGACACGACATGGGGATGCACTTGGTGCCAATTTCAAATCTTAAAAGTATTAGGTACTAAGTACAATGAGGTACTAAAAACAAACTACTAAAATATATACATAAATACAAATATACATCTAAATAAACAGACAAGAAAACAATACGTCTTAAACAAGGAAAGGATCACAGAGACAGGTAATGTTCCTTTATAAGTTTTTTAAAGACAGGCAACGACTGAGCACGGTTTATCTGTCTTGATAAAATTGTGATCTAGCCGAATCTATTTATATAGAAAAGTACTGTGTACTTCAGTAATCGTACGTTTACCTACTAAAATGTCCTTACAAGCTCCATTGGCTCCAAAGTTGGTACCTATCAGTACTAAAGCTGTGTCTTCACTGTAAGCGATTGTTTGACCTCGATTTATATGCTCACTTTATCCGGTCGTGTGCTTTCGACCAATTATTATTAGATGCTATTGTTTTAAAACCTTGGCCAATGTTTTATTGCTTGTTCTATCTGAATGTTAGTTTATTTTTTATTTTTGTTGTAGTTTTATTCTCACACAATTGAAAATCGAAGGCCTTTTGTAGTCTGATTCCCATCTTTGTCTTGACCTGATTTAAATAATTACATTGAGTTACAGGTTAGTGTTTCAATGGGATGGGAATTATTACAAAGAAGATCAACGTCCCTCCCTTCCTCTGTCACTCCCAAATATATAATGAACTAGCTGTCCCACGCAGCTTCGCTCCCGTCAACTGGCTACCTACCTACCCATCTACCCTACCTAACCCACCCTACCTACCCTACATACATGATTTTTGCGTAACTTAAACATTTTACGCAGCGCACGCAACGGAAGCTCTCAAAAATGAATATTTTTTCCCCGTTTTTGCTACATTTTTCATTTATACTCCTGTTGGTGGTAGCGTGATTATATAGCCTATAACCTTTCTCGATAAATGGGCTATCTAACACAAAAAGATTTTTTTTTGTAGGATAGCCTATTTATCGAGTTCCATCCAGTAGTACCTGAGATAAGCGCGTTCAAACTATCAAACAATCAAACAAACTCTTCAGTTTTATAATATTAGTACAGATTTAAATATTTAGGTCTAACAATAGAAAGAATTTAAATTGGAGAATACAGTCATGTAAATGACATTTGCAATAGGCTAAGATCGGTGCTAAGTAAAGTTTACTACCTAAAAATGTATTGAACAAACAAATATTAAGTATGGTGTATTTTGCACTTGCTGATTCGTTAATACTTACTATGGACTCCTTGTGTAACCTTTATTACATATTTAAGAGATATTAAAGACATACAAATAAGACTGATAAAGTTTCTGGTTAGTAAAAATGTAAAAAAATAAATGCAACAAAAAGTATGATATGTTGTTTCCCATCTGTTAAATTAAACCCATAAATAAAATAGTTGATTATTTGGTAGGTCTGGAATATTATTATAATGTTGAATATAAAAATCCTGTTAAAAACAAATACACCACACGTAAGGCTAGAGAGAACAAACTGGTTCAACCACAGATAACAAATTAATATGGTAAGAGAACATCTAAGTAATTGGTACCTAACTCAAGTATTTAACACATTAGATTTATTAAGGTTACCCTAGTCGACGGCACGAAATATTTTGTGAGCTAGGTTTAAATGCATGCTATCTCATCCGACAACACGTGGGAAAGAGATAGATGCTGTGATGAGCAGTAAGGAGCTAGTTTGGAAATGGATAATGATTTAGGACGAAAACGAGCGCGCGAATTTTTATAAACAGACCTTTTTTGGGAATCTAGAAATCATGAAAAACCGACTAAATGTATATTTACAAAACAAAATTATTTTCATTGTTGAATTACTAATCTATCCCTGTATGGAGGCCGTTTGCTATTTTCCTTCTTCTTATGGTATTTATTTCCGCCCAAAGATGCGTTAAAATTAGTGTAGGAATATGCAACTTTCGACGCTCATTACTTTCAAATACTTTATTTTTTTACTTTTTTGTTTTCATGCAGGGCTAGATAATGATGAGACAAATTGATATTTATTTTTATTTTTAACGTACATCGTCAAACAGTGGAGTAATCGCCAGACTACGTTTGTATGGAAGAATGATCGACTAGTGTAACCTTAATAGAAAATGTAAAAAATAGTAAAGGAACAATTACGTCAAAATTAAAAAAAATTAAACAGGATAGCAAACAGAACTAAATATGTACATTGAATAAGAATAAATCATAACAGTATAAAGTAGCCGGTATGTACGTAAGGTGGTACATTGTGATGTAAAAGAGCGCCTGAGAGTTTAGAGTTTAGTAACAGTTCTGTATTACAATATCATTAAATAAAAAAAGATGGAAAGAGACAGACGTGGCAGGCAATGCACCTAAGGTACCTTTGGTGTTGCAGGTGTCCATAGACGGCAATGATCACTTGCCATTATAATAGTCCACTTGTTTGCGACTATATAGCATAAAAAATGCCACAAACCTAAATCTCGAGCCATGTCTATTAAATCTCGTGTAGTATGAAAACGAATAGTCCATAATAGAGCATTTATAAAAAAAAGAGATGTCGCTAAGGACCAAGTACAAAAGGGCTATTACGTACATGAACGGTCCTTTATACTCTTTACGCGACTTACTAAATCTCCGATCGCCATCACTGGTACCTAATCTAATTCGTATTACGGTACTTGAATGAGAGACCTCCATTACTGTGGAGTAGTGACGCTAAAACTTATTTGGGCTTGAGGTACTTTAGTGCCATTCGGTGTCTCACTGTAATTATTTAGGGTACACTTTAGTCTAGGAATTTCAGAGTAATAGAGTTATATACCTGACTAGCTTCTGCCTGCGGCTTCGCCCGCGTTTATGTCGAAAATTATCCCAAGGGAACATATTCCAAGGATATAAAGTAGCCTTTGTGCTATTCCAGACTATAATCTATCTCTGTGCCGAATTTCATCCAGATACATCCAGCCGTTTGAGCGAGAAGAAGTAACAAAGATACAAACACACACACACTCACAAACTTTCGGCTTTATAATATTAGTGTGAAGTGTGAAGCAGAAACTGCATAATATGATATTTTCATCGGCAAAAAGCCAAAGAGCCGAACGATCTTTGTGAAAAATTAAATATCAAGAATTTTATTTCATAGAGGAAAATTGTGAAGCTTTGATCGTATAATATCCTCACAGTAATAAATGAATAATTTTGTTCCATTACAGATTCGCTGAAGTTTCTTATCGGATTCATATGAAACATTAAATAATAAAGCGGTCCCGTAATCCCGAGGCACTGATAATTCAGGATAAAATAATATTTTACATAAATCGGTTTCTGAATTAATTAAATTGGTTTGATCAGTGTTCAAGGGAAGTACCCAAATTAAACATAATTTCTTCTTTACATAATCACCCTGTAATGATCCCACTGCTGGGGCACAGGTCTACCATATAGAATTAATATTTGTTTCGGGATATTTACCATGTATATTTTGGTTGAGAGCTCGATATTTCGGCACCGTTACAAGCGTCATGATCACGAGAACTAAAGTCTTTGCGGGTGGATGTTGTTTACGAGCTGACATATCTGTCTACCCTCTTTCTCACTCGTTTTTCGCGCACGACGCCACTACTACCGGAACTCGTCTCACTAGTTACTCGAAATTGTTCACGACAGACGATGCTCACCATATCCAAATTTGACACATGTTCAGTAGTTTTACGACCTTTACATTGTTGAACCACTGGATTCCAGGCTCTCGACAATTAAAACCCGTCGTCCCTATTGAAATTTTTGCACTTGGTTATTTCAATTGCTTCCCGAACCATTCATGTAACTCGATCCAGTGGTTTGGCCCTGATTCGAGAAGATGTTCTGCTATGGCCGATTTTTGGGTATCGTTGTTTTTCACTGCCCTAATGTGTTCTTGATTCGGCAAGCAACGGTTCGCTTCGTCTGTCCAATATATGATTGCCCACAGCTACAGATAATCTTATAAACTCCAGGCTTTTCCAAGGGAAAGTTATCTTTAGGCGAATGCAGCATTTGGGATACTTTCTTGAAAAGCGAACCGTTGAGACACCATGTCAGCTTAAAAACTTAGGTCTACCATATATCTCAAAGTGCAAACTGGGCATGCCGATTTTTTATCGACTTTCCAAAAAGGAGGAGTTTCTATGTATTTGGAAAGTCGGTTATTGTTTTTTTTTTTTGTATGTTCACCGATTTCTCCGTCAATTGTGGACCGATTTTGAAAATCATTTTTTATTTGAAAGATTATGTTCGCGAATTGGTCCCATTTAAATTTGGTGAAGATCTGATGAAGAACTTTGGAGATATAAAACAGAACTCTTCATATAACTGATTGAAAATCTCTCGTGATTGCTGCAATCGCATGTCTGTATATTGTTTACACCGTTTCATACCATAATATCACAGCGGTATGCTCTAAAGGGGTATGCAGATATATACAGTTCATCCTGGTACACTCTCATTCCACTGGTAATGTTCAAGTTTCATATTATTCGGCTATTCTTTTCTGGAATCACTCTGGGTACCTTACTGTAGAACTTTTCCATACAACTAAAAAGTGAAAAAAATATTTTTTACATAAAATACAACATCATCATAATATCAGCCGAAAGACGTCCACTGCTGGACATAGCCATCCCCCAAGCGTCACCACATTGACCGGTCCCATGCATCCCGCATCCAACCTTCACCAGGTCATCGGTCTACCTGGTAGGAGTCCTACCAACGCAACGTCTTCCGGTTCGCGGTCGCCAATCCAGAACTTTTCTGCCCCATCGGCCATCCGTTCTGAGAGCAATGTGCCGTGCCCACTGCCACTTAAGTTTGGCAATTCTTCGGGCTATGTCGGTAAATCTGGTTCTCTTGCGGATCTCTACATTTCTGATTCGATCACGCAATGATACTCCGAGCATAGCCCTCTCCATTGTCCTTTGGGTGACTGTAAGCTTTCTGATGAGGCCCATTGTGAGCGACCATGTCTCAGAACCATAGGTTACTGGCAACACACACTGGTCATAGACTTTCGCCTTGAGGCACTGTGGTAAAAAATACAACCGACTTCCAAATAAAAAAAAACACCACATAGTGAAAAATTACATAGTTTCATTTCACGATGTTTTCTTCACTTAGTTACCTATTTCAATTTATAGACGAAAACGTAAAATTTTATTTTACGTCTGTGAAGATTTCTTAATTAACTTTTGATTTATGTAAAATCCAAACTCCCAAACGCTACACGACAAAGATACTAAAGTCTCCGCTACATAACTTTTTTTTTTTATTATTTAATATAGGCTCGCGCTTGATCACTATCTCACCTGATGGTAAGCAATGATGTGGTCGACGGTGGAGCACGCTTGCCTAGAAGTAACCTATTCACTCTTGACTTAAATACCCCTAGATTGTAGCTATCGGGAAACACTGACTCCGGCAAGGAATTTCACTCCTTAGCTGTACGCATAATAAAAGTATTCTCAAAACGTTTAGTGCGTATAATAAAAGTCATTGATCTGACTAGTACCAAAAAAGTAAAATTACGTAACTTGAAAACATGATTTTTTGTATAAGGAGATATTTTGATAATTTTGATCTCTAATGAAAGGAATAGGCAACCATTTCATCCATTAAAATCATGTAAATCGGTCACCGCGTTTATGAGATGTTAACTCATTACTGAAAATAATTGTCAAATAAAGGTTATAATTTGTGATGAGAATTCTTTATGATGAGAGCAGTGGTGGCCCATTGGTAACGGTAACGGTAATACTTACGTGTCGTAGGTCGTGAGTTCGAACCCAGGCAGGCGCTATACTTTGTGTAAATTATTTCATCACCACTGCTCTTAAAACGGTGAAGGAAAACATCGTAAGGAAACCGGCATGTCCTAGAACCAAAAATTCGAACGCATGTGACATACACCAACCCGCACTGGGCCCGCCCATTACCTCTCACAGAGAGGATGCCTGTGTCTAGCAGAACAAATAGACAGACACAGAAATCTTCAAAATTTCGTATTTGTTATTAGTATCACTTGCATTCAATAAAACATTGTAATTTTGACATTACAAGATACTTTAATCAATCTGCCTAGCTTTTTCTCAGCTATGGTGGGGTCGGCTTCTAGTGTAACCGGATTCAGCTGAGTAACAGTATTTTACATAAAGACATTTTAATTTTATTCATGTGTATAGATCTAAACTGTCAAACACCCGACAAAGACACTGCTATAGAGAGTTTAGCATCCTTATCTCAAAACACAGGACGGCACTAAAATCTGGTAGCGTCTTGATATTCCCGAGCTTAAAATTGAATTGATGCCAACCTTGACTACCCAGCCTCCTGTTTTACATACAAGTCGTATTTGAGCTTTAATGTTGGTTCTTCAAGATGTAAGTTAACTGTCTTGTCTTTAGGCTGAATATCTTATATTTGTCGTTGGCAAATCAAGCGTAAATTGTGAACCTAAATCTTATTAAGTGGTTTTGAACTAGACAATTTTATAACCCCCGATGGAAAAAGAGAATTGTTATAAGTTTGACATGTGTATTTGTGTATCTGTCTGTGGCATCAAAGCTCCTAGACGGAGGAACTGTTCGTCGACAGTGTTCTTAGCTATGTTTGATAAAAATCGATTCAGCCATTCAAAAGTTATGGTCGTTTTACTGTCGAAAGATATCGTGTCATAATTACGTGTTCAATAGATTGTCGATCAAAGCATGTCTAGTTAGATAAATTATGTAGCATGCAATAAAAATGTTTCGAGGGTTCTTTAAATTTTACTTTTAACAGTTATCTTTATATTTTTGAGTATTTTTTGGATTTTTAGGACAAGGCTGCCAAAATATTCCCCATTTTACATCCTTGCAACTCTTGAAAGCCGAAAAAAAACCTTAGGGACTATCAGAATAGCGCCCAGGTAATGAAGCTCAACGAATCTCGGATTTTTAACTGTTTTGTTACGTTTTTTCTTATATCGCTGTTCTTTTCTGATTGTTTAGGGTTGCTGGATGCATGACTATGTAGATTTATACTGACTCTTAAGCTATCTTACTAACCTATCTTGATACCTATGTACTTACCCTTGAATAATAGCCACGCTTTGCCACTGCATATTCAGCGTAATATTTATTACGTAGGTGTTAAAACGGCCCGATCTTCACAAGTGATAAGATGTAATAATGTGTGTCGGAAAAACGATGGCGCCGTAATTTTTTCGTATCTAAATTAGATTTGCATAAGGATGGGAGCTATTCGATTTCCAAAAGTGTCATTATGTTGACGTTATTGACATTTTGGTAGAACCTTTTGTGATGTGAAATAATTTATCTTATATCAATGAACTGTTTTATTACGACCGGGTTAAGGGCCCTCAAAAAATATAGAAATGCTCGGCTTTCTTTATAAATATTGATCAAATAACGTCTCGTCTAAATCAAGTCAGCCCCACACTAAACAATCGACACGCTCTACAAATTGAAACTAATTCCCATTTCGCAGGAGGGTTGTAAGGTTCCCTTCGGGTAATCTTCACACTCTCACACTTTTATTGCGTTATTTCTTCGTCTCTAGCAAAAATGTTTTTCAAATGAGGTACGCCATTAGATACCTATTATTATTAGGGATTAAAAGCTATCCCACTGCATCATCAAATACTTTATAAATCCAATCTCGGTACTCTCAAATTAAAAATTAATCACGTCGTTTCCCTTCGCTGGCCACGCTAATACGGTCTTAAGTCTGTTGGCAAAAATTCAAAGTTTAATCGTACCATCAGCGGTTGTTGGGGTGTGAGTAAATTCAGCAAACTAATGGGGCTGCTACTCAACCCTGCTACGTTATTTATTATTCAGGGAGCCACTGACCGTGGTTACGGCAATCACTGGGGTGATCATTCAAATAGCCAGTTACAGGATTCTGTTTTCGTTTGCGAAACGAATAAACTTTGGGTCTTGGTCGTAAAAGTGGGATTTCTTCACCGTGCAAAGATTATTGTGGTGACATTGTTGGTTGTCTTTATGTCGCAGAAACAATTTACATTTTTGTGTACATACCTCTTTTTTTAATGTGGGAGTTTTCACTTTATTTGAGGCCTTCATAATTTATTCATCTTGATTTGTTGGCGTCTCAATAGTCTAAGGTTTATTTAACTAGTTACATGGCTTTGCACCATGCTCTATACCAGATAGTAAAATGTATTACTTGAATAATAACTGATTCATTTTCTTCCTTGCATTTATCCTTTGTGCTATCCACCTACAAAGTTTAAGTTCTATCTATGTATCTAGCGACCCCCAACTTAGTTGTCTCGCCTGTTAACAACTAGAACAAACGCTTCAACAATATCAGATTTCGTCCATTTTGTAGCGACAACGTTGGGTATATCTGTTAGTTAAAGCGACAGTGGTCTCGCAATAATAACAAATGTCCCAGTTCAAACGTAGATAAACTGGCTACCAACCGTCAGAACTTTGCCTCCCTTTATTGCGAATTTTATACTATATCTTCCACGACCCTGGTAGGTAGTTTTCATAGCAAATAATGTTTTAATACTGTCACGATTGCAGATGGCACCAGGGTTTTTAGGGTTTAACTGAAACTCATATTCTGCTACCAACGTAGGAAGGTTTGTCATCATCTGTCAGACCTTGTCCTTTGTTACTTGGGGTCGGTCCAACACGTTTTCATCTTCCATACTGTTCTATCCCACGTCATATATCTATCAGTGACTTCCTTTTCTTGCACTCCTCACACAATCCATCCATCTTTTCTTTGGCCATCCTTTCCTTCTCCATCCATCCACATTTATAATTAAATTGGCAACGCTATATTCAAACAAAGAAAAGAATCTGACAAAAAACACAATTTTGGCGCTTTCAGATTATAGAAGAAAAGACAAATCAACAACACAAACAAAATTGATTGAGTACCATTTGATACAAAACTCAGACATTCAAACGAATCAATTCGCTTTATATTCTTAGCGATCGTTTGAATCGAATTTCAGGATTTTGACGAAATAAATCAATTTCTCGGGTCCGATAAAACGTTTTATCTGGCTTTAGACCCTGAGGGACCCCATTTGAGAGGTCAAATAGACAGCCGAGCTAAGCCCCGTTTTGGTAAAACTCATTTAGAAGGTCTAATGGAATACGTGGAGGTAGGAACCAATACGGTTTAGGGACATGGATGTAACTTTCTGAGACAGACACTGGTCATAATCATGAATTTATTTCAAATAAATAGGTAGTGATTTGAACGCTGGCCATACCAAAAACTATGGTTTTGAATTTTTATAATGATTTGGCATCTTTGCATTTTGCATATATGTATGTAATCTTAAACATTTTGTGTTATGAAGTTGAAAGGTAATAAAGAAATTGAAATTATTGATTGTATTGATGAATTTTATTTTTTTTACACTATCGAATTGGGTAACTGTAATGATAGCAGATATATGAATGTAGTTAAACAAATAACTATCAAAGATTGGTAATATATCTGAGACAATAAAAGTTCTCACAAGCCCACCATACTGGACAGCCATATAAACCTCCTTAATGAAACTGTAGAACCTATACATCTACACATAAAAAGTCCATATCTGTACGTATTAACTTTACTGAGTAAATAAGACTGAGCGGCAGAACACGGAGTGAATCAACAGTATCGACAGATTGTTAACTACGATTTCGACGAGTATCTTTGGAAGTTATTTTGATATTGATTTTGGGACATAAACGGGATCGACTTTCTTGTTTGATTTGTTGGAAGATATACCGAAGAGACATGTCAATAGGGTCGCGTTTGTGTGACGGTGACGGCTGCATTGTTCATTGCTTTAGGTAGCATTTACGTTTGTTAGTAAGTATCTACTCAAAATAATACATTGCTAGTTCATCTACCTAATACGTACACATCACATACATTTTCCATGGCTATAGTGAAATTAGTACCTTGTGTTTACAAATGAATACTAGTTGGCTGTAGATAGATAGGTACAAAGTCAGATTTCAAACGAACGGAGCAAGTCTGAATACACAATTTTCTACGGAAGCCACCGAACTCGCCTTTGCAAACGTAGCACGGAACATGCAAGGCATGCTACCGTGATATCGTGTAACTCGCCACTGCAGTGCTCATTCACTCATCACTCATAGTACCCTGGTACCTAATTGCAGGTTCCATTAAGTCTCAGTGTCATCTCACTGAAACGTGTCTGTGCTATCCCAGATACGATACCAAATGCGTAATACATATTGACCAAGTCCCAGTCAGACCGACTACAGTGGGAAAATCATTTATCCTAGAAATATTTTGAATGGCAATCAGAAAGTCTGTCATTTGGATGTTTATTTATTTATTTAATAATCAGATTTTGATAATTTTTTATTTATTTGATGTTTAGATATTTCAGAAGATTTAGATGAAACTTGTCACCATAGTCTAGATAAGAACATTGAAAAGTTTGTATCTTAGAAATGCACAGTTGGGATTATTTTCGTCTTTAACCCCATCGAATCTCCTGGCAAAAACTAGGAGCAGATCTGCAGATAATTAGAACATTTCTTAGGCCCAGTTTTTACCTGACTGCAAGGAAAGGGTTATGTTTTTCGCGCGTATATTGTATGTATGTATGTAATATTCTTTATCACCCACAAACCCGCACTGGGCCCGCGTGGTGAATAACGGCCCATTCCTTCTTTCAGAGAGGAGGCCTGTGTTCCAGCTATGGGAACAATAGCTCGCGAATATGTTTCCTCCGACTGCACAGCATGATTTTTCTCCTTTGCAGCTTTTTAGTTCGCTGCAGTCGGGTTTTGGTACCTAGTTAACTCAACCAATGAATAGATATGTTTTTTTTTCTAACAAATGGTCAAATAATTAACTCTCCAACTTACTTGACCATTTGAGAGGTTAACATTTTTACGAAAAAACGTGTTTTATCGAAATTTTGAACCATTGGGTTAGCATATTTAACCAGTGGTTGAGTTAACTACGGATCAAAAAACTGGGCCTTAGTAAATTAAATTAGTTCATATCAGATAGGAGGTTTCCATCAATACTTTTGTGATTCATACTTGAGACGTTCAACTTCTGGCGCGTGTAACACCGAACATTATCTAATTCCACCATTCAGTAAACAAATTAAATAAGAACGAGAACTTTCGGGATGATGTCAACAAGAGATTTAAACGGTAATAAAGTTCGTCTTATTAGAATGGTTTAAACTTGTTTCTACCTACTTAATTTAATTGGAATAGGAACCGGGAGAGCAGAAAGCTTTGCAGTAACTTTTGTAAGCGTCATTCATACTACTTTGTTCACTAAAGTCGCGACTAAATGGGGCAAGTGATTTTCATTAAGTATCACTAAGTCCGTTACGGAGTCAGTGTTTGATATTTTTTGTGTTTGGAAGTAGGACTAAATATATTACAAACTTGCTGGTTAGGTATAATGTGAAGTAAAAGTTCTGACAGCTTTATCCTGTAGAATACTAAACTGTAATACTTAGATAAGTTTCATTTACTTGCTTGACTTGAACATTTATGATATACTAGCACTTCGCCCGCGACTTCATTCGCGTGTTCGTATTTTATCCTACAGATGACTTTTTAGCTTCACCCCCTTAAAGATTGAATTGCCATAAATTATTTCATAGTGCTCCGCTACATCATTAAAAGAAGCAATGTACCGTAAAATTCTTCAAAAATCTTTCACACTCCCTAAATCGTCTTTCAGGAGTAGTTTTAAAAACTAATAATGGAAACCTTTACTATTTACTTAGGTTAGTATTTATGTCAAGTTCTAAAAATATAAGCCTAATGTAATTCCCTCCGGAGCAACTGGACATATTCTCAGCTGGACAGATTAGCAACTGGAGAGAGTGTACTCGCGTAAAAAGAAATTATTTATAAAATATGAAACATAGGTATTAAATTTAAAAAGTGTTTATTCAAGGAAAGTCTATATAAAAAGGCACGACAATAGAATTAGACCTGTCTGTACGGGGAGAAAACTAATATTGAAATAATTTTAACGACCGTAGGCATTCTAAGCATGTCATGACATGACTGATTTTTTTTCGTTAACGCAGTCCGATAACATATTTTTTAACCGACTTCCCAAAAAGGAGAAGGTTCTCAATTCGATTGGTATTTTTTTATGTATGTACATTAATAACTCAAATACGCCTGGACCGATTTGGGAAATTCTTCTTTTATTTGAAAGCTTCTTTAGGGGTGGCATCCTATAACCAATATATTCATACATTCTTTTTATCAATGAACAGTGTAAATCTAAAATTTCACGTGTCTAACTTACAATCTGTAGAAATTTCATACAAACTTTCAACCCCTTTTTTACCCCCTTAGGGGTCTAATTTCCAAAAATCCTTTCTTATCGTGCATCATTCAATTCAATTCATCACTAAGGTCCCTTGAGGAACCTCTGCCAAATTTCATCTTTATACGTCAAGTGGTTTTCGATAATTCGTGATGAGTTATATATGTATATATAGATAAGTATATTATAAATGTTAAACCATTAACATTTAAAGATAAATTCTCGAAATTATGAAGAAAACAACATCAAAATCCGTTGAGCAGTTTAGAAGAACACTGCGGTTTTTAATTGTATTCTTTGAATATCAAACAAATGTAGACCTACGTCTTTATAGTTAGTATTTATGTGGTTGACAGGTCTTATCAGGTAGAACATATGGTTTAGGCACTGTCAAACCTTCAAAAATTACCTACCAAGCATTGTAAAACCAAACCCTTAACCGAATGGCTTCCCGTAACCACCCAATTTCCCGCATAAAGATCGCAAATTCTCACATAATTTTTAGCAAAGTTATCAAACCCCTAGAGGTGGTTATTGCAAACGACCACTTATGAAGGTCTAATAGTCAATAAACATATATAAATACGTTAATTTTTCGGGGTTATCGTCTTTATAGCTTCAACATGGAATCTTATATGTAACGTGGTACATCGATCATTGTTTATCTTATCTGGTGTGTAGGGGGAATAACACTTGTGTTGAGAGATGTAGGTACATTATGTTTTAACATCCCTGTTAAGTGTCAAGGAGGATCTGACATACTTTGTGATTTCAGCTTTATAAGTGATTTATAAGCTTACGTGTGGTAAGGATTTTATGTAGGCTTCGTAAATATGTAAATCCTTTTTAATATGGAAAATTTATGCTTCAAGCTTCAAGAGTGTTAAATTTAATATTTAATCTTTATGTCTCATTTTTAAGAATGTAATTACTTAGAATTATCACTGAAAGTTACTGACAAGAAGTACTCACGAATATCACCATTTTCGTACTAACTAGTTTCTAGAGTTGGTGTTTTCATACTTTTTAATATTGTGTTGTATTAAACTCTGAAGCAAAACATTTTAAACAATCTACACTTGGATACATACATATATGGAGCCCCAGACACAGACTAAGTTTTAGGTTATCCGTGCTAGTATACGCGGTTGGAAACTTTAGCAGTAAGACGAAGCGAAGTGTAATAAATCAATGAAAAGCTATTTTAATATTGCTTCTCAAGTTTCTCGGTATAATTAGGTATGCGCCTTTTAAATCGCAAGGAATTCAGACCCTCATCTAAAATGCTGTGGAGTAAAATATGGAAAAAGGAAGGTTCGTAATAATTCAATTCCTTATGATGAACTAACATAGGAGAGAAGAAACGCATGTGTATAAAAGAGTGGCGAATATCATTATTTAACGAGGATGGACAAAGAGGGAATCGAAGGACACAAAAGATGATATTATTGTGAATGAAAATGGTATCAGTGGTAGCGTCCCGATAGGCAGTACCACAGACATAAATTTAAATAGATAACGCAAGTAATCAAGTCAATCAAGCAAGTCCATCTGTATGAAAACCAAGCGTGCCACTTTTTCACAAACAATTTAAAAACAAATTTATTTACCAATGAAAGAAAATATTTCCAGTGCCTCGGCCAACTTTTTCTATACATTATTTACAGCTCAATATGGCATAATAAGGCATTTTTCTAGATTTCGGTGGCTTTCCGGTAGCGATAAAGCTAAATGTACTACTAATACTCCATATACAACATTCAACATGGGACACATTTTTGAGAATATAGCCTAAATGGTAAAGAAGCCTAAGTAAGTCGTAATAAAATTTTACACATACATTTCAAAGCTTAATTCCACATCCCACTTTAAACAATACAAAATTCATAGAATCAGACAGCGATAACCCAGTACTAGAACATAGAACATTTAAGTAAGGTAAATGTGAATATATGAGTAGATCGTAGTCATCGCGAAACACCGGTAATGCTCGACCATTAGGCGAAGTCGAAATATCGCGGCACTCGCTACGTGGTAGGAATACTGATAAAATTAATCTTTATATTTATGTCGCGGTGGCTGAAAAAACTTGTATTGTACTTATAATTAAAATTTACAATATAATATCGCAAGATTTACTATGTACTTCGCTTTTTGTGAAAGAGGATCTATTTGAATAGAGTTCGAAGATTAGAACTGTCTTTATAATCTTCTCAAGGTTGCATCAAAAAACAGCACTGCCTATACTTGAACTTGAGTTTCATGTAAAATTGGCCCTAAGTACATCTTATTTATTTATTATGACGATCTTCATTTCTTGTATTGGCAAGAAATATAAGCAGTAAGCACTACAATAGCTCAAGCGGTGGCAAAACCTATTTTAGACCGATTACTTAAATGACACCATTCCTGAAGAAGTTACGTGGTGCACGACTTGATACCGATTATTAGTAGGCGAATTACTGACACGTCACACCCACAGATAACTCGAGAGCTAATTGCTACTGTCAGCAAGATGGTAGCGGTTCCAAATACCCAGGGAGAACCGGACCTTCATTCAAATACTGCTAAAATGACAACAATATTATTTGAACAGCGAATTGTTAAGGGAGAACCAGTGGTAACATAACTATATTTTCAGGAGCTGTTTACTATACGGACCTTGTGGAAACTAGAACAAATTTCCGTGCGTTCAAGCGTTTTTGCCATACCTATTATTGGAATCAAATATAACAGCTCACAATGTTAGGACCCATTAATATTAATGCCAATTTTTTTCCGTGGTGCTAGGCAACTGGGCTTATCCCAGTTGTAAACGACCCTTTGTGCCTATTGGTCTTGTTTGTTCTGTCTCCTGCTTGATATGGAGGGAAGTGGAAATTTGAATTTTTCCTACTCCTCCATTATTCTTTTCTGTTTAATTTCGTTGCAGGATCCAAGACAGTTAAATTCATTCTCCGGAACTTCGTCGAGCTTCATAGCCTCGGCGCTTTTCGGTGGTCGCCACTGTTGATTCTGGCTTTCAGGAGTTGCAGTGGTTTGGGAATAGTGCGGTGGGAATGTCCCAAAAAAAAAACTATATTTTCAAAATATCATTCTATTAGAGGGCCTTGCTTGACGCTTTTAATAATGACGAATAGCGACGCAAGAGCAACTACAGCAAATAACCGTACTAATATAGAAGTAGTATTTAATGTAGGAAGCTGAGTACATAATGTATTTCACACGTATTATATATATACACCTAGCACATTATGTCATCATCACTCATACGAGTTCAACGGATCCATTAATTTAAAATCCAAATGTAACATGTGACCAAATTGTAACATAAGTTGAAACTATTGTTCTAAACGTAGGTGTAAATGTTGAACAGGTCTAGCCTTTCTGACAGTGTCAAGGTAGCGGTAATATTATCTTTCTTACATACTCTTGCGATCACTGAACTCTGCCAACATTCATTTTGGACTTCTGTTTTCTGTAAGGACTGTTCCAAAGTGGACAGAGCTGCAGGAATCCGCTGGATGCAAGATGCACAGGACCGGTCGATGCGACGACATTTTTTTTGGGCGCCGTATTGGGGGCCCATTTTTAACCGACTTACCAAAAAGGAGGGGGTTCTATGTTCGACTTCAAGTATGTTTTTTTTTTATGTATGTTCACCGATATCTCCGTCAATTGTGGATCCGATTTTGAAAATTCTTTTTTTGTATTAAAGAGTATGTTTCGAAATTGGTCCCATTTTAATTTGGTGAATATTTGATGAAGAACTTCGAAGATATACAACAGAACTCTTTAATAAATAACGTTAAATCTCTCGGGATTGCTGCAATCGCATGTCGGTTTATTGTTTATACCATTTCATAACATAACATCTCGGCAGTACGCTCTTGAGGGGTAAGCAGATCTCTCATTTCAGCCTTTATGTTCAAGTTTCATGATATTCGGTTAATCTATTCTGGCGTTAAGGTAACTTACTAAACAACTTGCCTATTAGGTAGGTACAACTAAAAAGTGAAAAATAAAAACTTATTTACAAAAAAACACTACCGACTTCCAAATAAGAAAACTCCAAAGTGAAAAATAACTTTATTTTTGGAAGTTGGTGTCCCTAATGCAAAAAAAGGTACCTACGAAAGACACCGACTTCCAAAAATATAGTTATTTTTCACTTTGTAGTTTTCTTATTTGGAAGTCGGTAGTATTTTTTTGTAAAAAAAGTTTTTTATTTTTCACTTTTTTTAATTTCCAGACCAAAAGGGAGAGGCATCAAAATAAAGGGTTTTAAGAGGTAATTTCAAAAATGTATAAAAAAACAAAATGTTAACTAAAATGTTATAAATAAAAAAAGTTAACTCAAAAAATCAATTTACCTGACTGATTAAGAAGCGAACTGTGTCAACCTGTGGCGCCACTGTCGTAAAATCTCAAATCGCGCGTACGTTGCTCCGTATAAAATTAATCAGAAAACTAGTAAAAACACTTAATCAGCCCCGAAAACGGTGCTGTTCTACAATATCATTGACAGTGTGTGAGTGATCTGTGCTGATATTCTTGTCCCGGGACACGCTGGGTTCTTGGATAAAACTGGTGAGTTTTTCGTAGTTGATTCTAGCCATACATTTTTCAAATATTCAAGTTTTTAAAGCTATCTAAACACACATTTTGGTCAATCGAGCCAGGATATAACCAGTTACGATATCAATACAACTAATTATCTATTAATTTACGTATTCATTGGTCAAATTCACATTTTTTACTTGGAAAGTTTCAATAAATTGTCGGTGTAGGTATTCACAAAAAAAAACTTGATGCACTAATTTGGTTATATTTAAACTAAACAAGTTAGAGCACTGAAACCTATTCAGATCGTATTATTTTGTGTCCATACTCCTAATCCAACGTATATTTTATTTCCACAAACATTATTTCAAGTCGTCATTTTCGCAAATTAATAAAATAAAATTCATAACTTTAAACCGTTACTTAACGAGTCTGTCTCGGCACTTAATGGGTTCTTACAAACATATCAAGAAAACATTAAAGCTCTGCAGATATTGAACATTAAGGATTTATCGGGTTTCTTGTTGTTTTATGTCGCTTTGCGTAACCTTGACCACGTGACTAGGCGCGAATTGGAAAAGGAGTTAGGGCAGAATGAGTTTCCTACCTACGACGATTTGATTACGTTCGTAGAAAAACACGTACGCGTGCTCGAGATGTCTGGGTGTACTACAAATTCCACTACCACGAGAAGTGTACACTCGGGGACAAAATAAGACCAGTCAACCATTTTCATCAAAGTCGAATAATTCCCTATATCTATGACGCTGAAAAGATACTACCGCGTGAACACCGGTTACCTGTTGCGATGGGGTCAGTATTTGGGTATGTCTTATTGGGTCAGACTGAACACTCTCGTCCATCTGTGTCTTGTGTGGTGTCGCCACAATCGCTGATAGTACTTGTCGAGATGGTACTTTCTGTGCATTCACCATGAACCTTGATCAAGTAATGAACTCGTTTTGGGTAATTGAAAACATGCCGTCTGAGGTACCTTGGAGGTACCGCGTAACCCAGACCAGTCTGTGTAATTATATCGTTTCCAAACAGCATAGACGTGACTCAACGTTCAGATATGTGGTTAAATATCCTTTTAAATCTTCGGTTGAGCTCAGCGACTCGAGTCAAATGGCAACTCGTAGACTGCTCAACTTAGAGTCTAAATTAGAAAGAGAGCCTGAACTAAAAACTCAATATCACAAGTTCGTGCGCGAATATGAGGACCTCGGGCATATGACTTGTCTTGGTGATGTCAAGTCCAGAACGTGGATTCGAACTACATCATCCCGCATTTCTGCATCATCAAACCGACAAGTACCACGACGTCTCATCGTGTGGTATTTGATGCTTCTGCTGGCAAGACATCAAATAATATGTCACTCAATTCAATGGTGTTACCTGGCCCCAAACTTCAAGATGATATCAATGAACTTTTGATTGATTTTCGTCTTCACAAAATTTGCCTCTCTGCGGACATTTGCAAAATGTACCGGCAGGTACTTATTGATCAATGTCAACGACCGTATCAACATATATTATGGCGTTACTCATTGGATCAACCGATTCAAGTATTCGCTCTGAATACGCTAACATACGGTGTAGCTAGTTGCCCGTATTTAGCAATAAAAGTGTTGCACACCCTAGCGGACGACGAACAAATTTACAGAAGCCGCTCAAATTCTGAAAACTGCCTTTTTCATGGAAGATTTGATATGGTCTGTGGCGACTGTAGAAGAGGCAGTAGAACTTCAGAAAGAACTTATGAATTTGTTGAAGACTGGGTTTTGTGTTTGGTTTCGTACTACGCAAGTGGTCAAGTAACTGTCCACAGGTGCTGGAACATCTGGACGAGGCTCATCGCGAAACGCCTGTTGCATTCGACGATGAAAAGAATTTGGCTATCAAAGTTCTTGGACTTCAGTGGACGCCAGCCTGCGATGCATTTTCTTTTGCCACCACTCCGTTCAACCCTGTCGTTTCCAAGAGAACAGTATTATCCCAAATAGGTCGACAGTTCGATCCTCTAGGTTTTGTGGCTCCGTGCATATTCTATGCCAAATGTTTTATGCAGGAACTTTGGACTCGTCAACTAGACTGGGACCAAATTCTATCATCAGCTCTTGAGTTGCAGTGGCAGGCATATGTCAATGAACTTCCATTATTATCAAAAATAAAACATGATCGCCACGTCAAGGTGAGCGCCATACCTACTGTCAGGTCCTAGGTTTTTGCGATGCCTCGACTCTTGGCTATGCTGGCTGCGGTTGTGTATTTACGAACTAAAACGCGGATGGTGAGACTAAAGTTAGTTTAGTCATGGCAAAATCTAACGTCGCGCCCTTAAAGACTATCACCATTCCACGTCTAGAATTCATGGCTGCACACTTACTAGCAAAACTTACCAAATACGTTCATTCCATATTACGTAACCGTCTCGAAATCAATGATACGTTGATGTTCACCGATTCTTCGTCGTTCTGGCGTGGCTCAATACTCCCAGCTATACACTTAAAACATTTCTGTCCATTAGGGTATCCAAAATTCATGACAGTGTACCTAGCCAATGCTGGTATCATGTTAGCGGTGTGTCTAATCCTGCTGACATTTGCTCTCGTGGTGCCTTACCATCGGTATTGCTAGCGACTGCAGAATGGTTCAACGGACCAAGTTGGCTCAACCTTGACCAGTCTCAATGGCCGATTAAGAACATGGATGAATTCAGAGACTGCAATCCTCCTGAGCTCAAGTGTCCTTCTAAGACAGTTCTTGTTTCAACTGAGACTGGCACGTCTGATTTGCTTTACGAATTAACAGAGCGATATTCTAGCTATAATAAACTGCTCAACGTTGTAGCTCGATGCTATCAGTTCCTCCGTCATTGCAGATTAGCTGCTCATGAACGAAGGTCACTCACGGTATCTGACCTTAAAAAGGCGCATAACATACTAGTAAAATCAGTTCAGAAACATCATTTTTCCGGTAGCTGCAGTCACTCCTTGCGAAAGCTCAACCCCTTCCTAGATTCCAACTATTTCCTCAGGGTGGGGGGTCGTTTTTCACAGTCGAAATTGACGTATGAAAAGAAGCATTCTCTGCTACTCCCTAATAAGTGTAATTTCACAAATATACTTATTGATCATTTCCATAAAGTCCATTTACACGTAGTAGGTCCACGAACTCTTCAAAGCTTAATAACGCAAAAATATTGGATCATTTCAGCGCGTGGTGCCATTCGATCACGTACCATGAAATGTATCTCTTGCTTTAGGGTATCTCCTACAAATAGACAACCTATAATGGGTGAACTTCTACATATCGCACTCAAGATATTCATGTCTTTCATACTGTAGGTGTTGACATAGGCGGATCTTTTCCTACCAAGGAGTCATCTCGTAAAAACGCTCACGTATCTAAATCTTATTTGTGCGTGTTCGTGTGTTGTGCCACACGAGCGGTACACTTAGAAGTTTTGTCTTCTTTGAGTACAGAGTGTTTTCTCGCGTGTTTCGACCGTTTCACGGCAAGAAGGGGTCTGTGTAATTCTATCGTATCCGATAATGGCACCAATTTTATCTCAGCGGGTAAACAGCTGATCGAGGTGACAAAATTCTTAAATTCAGATTTAGACAACATATCTAATGGCTTTGTATCTCGCAGTGTAATATGGAGGCATAATCCACCGACAGGTAGTAACTTTGGGGGACTTTACGAAGCTATGGTTAAGTCTGCCAAATTGCACCTGAAATGTACCATTGGTACACGAGCTCTAACATTTGAGGAACTTGGGACACTCTTTGCTCGCGTCGAAGCTGTGCTTAATTCAAGGCCACTGTGCGCTTTATCCGGTGATCCAAACGAGTTCGAGGTTCTAACTCTCTCTCATTTCCTCATAGGCAGGGAACTCTTATCGGTACCCGAATACGATTTGACTGGTTTGACCAATTCTAGACTGAACCGTTAGCAGTCCCTCCAACAAATGTCACAACAATTTTGGAAACATTGGTCAATATTACTTACATACTTTACAGCAACGTCAAAAGTGGTTAACCCATTCTCGTAGTCTAAATATCGGTGATCTTGTATTACTCAATACTGATGCTCCGCCACTAAATTGGTGCTTAGCCAGAATTACAAAGTTACATAGTGGCCCGGACGGCATAGTCGGTGTAATCGGTCTAAAGACCTCAAACGGAAATGAATTTACTCGTCCTGTTTCAAAGGTGAGCCCTCTGCCGTTGGATCAGGACTCTGAATAATTAAATACTTTTCTTGTATTATAGTTATATGTAAATCTGTATCTAATTTATGTTTAACCTTTTATTATATATTATATTATACAGTCCACTTATCTCAACTTATTATATTGAAGTACATATTCCCTATATATACGCACATACCGTAAGTTTTAACTAATTCAACTTGTCATGGTATCGTAACTGGGAAATCCTTGCGGATTTCGGTGGGGGGAAATGTTGGGTTTTCTATGGCTAGAATTCGAAAACTGCCGCCATTATCACCGGGAACCCGCTTAAAAGGACGTTAACGCGCGCCGCCGCATCAACCTGTGGCGCCACTGTCGCCAAAAACTTAAATCGCGCGTAAGTTACTCCGTATAAAATTAATCAGAAAACTAGTAAAAACACTTAATCAGCCCCGAAAACGGTGCTGTCCTACAATATCATTGACAGTGAGTGGTCTGTGCTGATATTCCTGTCCCGGGACACGCTGGGTTCTTGGATAAAACTGGTGAGTTTTTCGTAGTTGATTCTAGCCATACATTTTTCAAATATTCAAGTTTTTAAAGCTAATGAAACACACAACTTAGGTCATATTAATTACGAACCAGATCCTTACATACTGCTTCTTCTTTATTAGATTTCGGAACATAATGCTTCCTAAAATTGCCTATCACCATCGTCGAGATATACGTCGTCGGTACACATAAGACCATAGCCATATGACTGCGTCACTGGCACGGCTTAAATGGCGGAACAATGTTCTCGGGACGGCTTTACTCCTACCAGGACAAGCGCTGCCTTCCAGGATGCGGCGAATATCGATTTTAAATATTCACGCAAGTGAATTCGAATAGGATTATGGAATACAGATGTGGGATTCTTGCTCGACTGTCAATGTTGCCCTTGATTTTAGTTAAGCCGAGGATGCTTTGACTGCTTAGTGAGGATGAAATACTAAAGTTCTTTTTCTTTCGTTATTTTAAAAACTATTGGGTATTATATACGCTTCTACATAATATATATATATGAATTGTTACAATATAAGGCGACGCCATCTAGTATCGAATAGCGGAACTAATCTTATTGAAGTTTCTAATCGCTTCGGGAACAGTGAGTTCGAATACCGATTGTTCTGGAAGATTCTCGAATTAGCTAGAACCGTATGGAACGTTCCAGAAACATCTTCCGTGCGGTCGGGATCTTCGTGGGTCAGTTTCGATTGAGAAGCGATACAGTGCGATTGGAAAAGGAAAATAGTGCGAAGTAATAGAATTCTTTAATAAGTGTTTTGTAATAAAGTGTGATTAATTAAAGTCTGCTATTTAAATAATTTATCCCTGAACCCCAGCTCGTAACAATATATATGCCATTTGTGGAATTGCGCCCTTTAGAATAGCTATTTACTGTCATATAAGAATAGCATATTCAAACTCAAAAGTTTTGCATTTTGCGGTTCAATTTATTTAGAGTCATCTTAAATATGCGTTTGCAGAAAACAAATAGCAGAACCTTCACAACTATAAATACATTCCTTAACTACCCAACTGACACCCTACCAGTCAGTGAAGTACATGGAACATACCGTATTGAATCTAAAGCTCGGCGATTGGATTTGCCTCTCAACGCGGCGCCTCAAGACGGGTATCGTCGACGGCCAATAAGGATGCCAAGCTTAAATAGGATTGGACGTGCCACATTTGTAGAATGCATACAAAACTATTTCCATCCTTTGGATAGAGCAGGTCGTCTGGAAAAAGTATGCAATTGGAGATAATGATACTTGAACAAGATCGAAATTATATTCTTGAACAGATTTTGTGTCTCAATAAATATGTCTCGTAACTCACAGAACAGAAAAAACGCCTGTCTTACTTGTCTTTTAGGGACGTATTTTAAAATATCGATACTAAGATATACTTATTTCTTTATTAATGGATATTCTGCTCTGGGAGGCGCAAATAATACCATATTTTATAAGAACGTATTTAATTGCGCATATAAACACATGTGTATGACATGGGACAGTGCTACATTAACAAAACCTTTCAAAATAATAATTAATTGTTTTCTAATTTCGGACGATATTACAGAACACACCCGTTCATTTAACATAATAACAATTTATTTATGAAAAGCTTTCATTATTATTACGTGTAAAATGTACTTCGGATTTGTTCAACGTGTGGCACTCTACAGTCATTTTAATCCCGTTTATCGGTAATCGTTAACCGCCCGGAGCGTTGCATTCACAGCACAAAAACCACATCTATGTAATAATTCGTGCCAGTTACAGTCTCGATATCATCCATAATAAATGTAAGTGCCTAATCACGGGAAAGCTTTGTTGTACCGAATGCATCCCCATTCACCTGTCTGGCCTCCACGTCACCATCGCTCGACGTAAATGGTTCTAAATTGCTTTGATCGTTTTTCCGGAAGGCTAATGAATTTTCCCGCTCCAATAATTTGCATGGCTCACCCAACAGCGACACGGAACGCCTCTGAAACTAATATTAAGTCGTCAATTAAAATGGTCGTGTTTATAAGAGGTTGTTTGGAGCAGTTCCAAATTCGGTAATTTGGTCGACAGTTCGTGGCACCGCCATTGTTATTTTTGCACGTAGCAAGCTGTTTTGTTAGCTTTTTTTGGCTTTGAGTGAGCAATCACGGAGACAACTACAATTTCCACCTTGTTTACTTCAAAAATCTAGTATTTTAACGAGTAAAGCAAAGTTCATACCATTCAAAAAACTTCATCATTAGATTACAAAATAAAATGAATTAATGTCAGCTTTCTATAGGGTCTTTGCGACTATCTCGTCGCCTTTCAAGGAATGTTGATTCTGCCTAATTTTAATTTCGCTGAAATATTTACGCAAGTGTAAAGGGAATCGGGGAAATATTTACGCTAATTTAAATATTAAAGGATTTGGGAAACCTTCTTGTGGATTTTGAAACATTTTCCTGTTCACAATTTTCAGTATTCTTTGACTATTTAGCAATAGTCACAGGTATTTAAAAATTAAGTTTCTCCGAACGAATTATTGCATTTATTTGACTGTTCTCTTCCTTATTGGAAACTTGAAAGGATTTAAATGAAACGGAGTGCAGTTATCTATTATTTATTATCAGGCATCGCTTGTAAGTGTCAAGCTGGAGGTATGGGTAACTCAATAATGCAGATAGGCGAGGGGCTTGGCAATCCGTCAATGTTCAGCCGGGATTACATCTCGTTGTACAGTACCAGCTGCCGGGGCTTGGGTAACTGGTGAAGTATGCGTAGGTAGGTAATGCTTCTTTACTGGGCTATCACTTTATAAAATATCATCGAAGTTTGTAAATATTGACTATCAACATACTGCTTCGAAAAATAATCCTTCTATATCTTTGTTATTGAAGAATAACGGTCTTGTGGTGGATTTTTGATCTGAAAAGTATAGCCAACGTGTTTGTGATACTATTGTAATTAGGCGGTCTGCCACTTTCTATACTAATATTGTAAAGAGGCGCCGAAACTACTGGACCGATATAAAAAATTCTTTCAGCAATAGATAGCTACATTATTCCTAGGTGACGTAGGTTTTTTTATCCCGAAATCGGGTCCTGTGGAATGGTCCACGGGAGCGAAGCCGCGGGGAACAGCTAGTATCGGATAAAAAATAATGTTAAACACGTAAATTAAAATAAAAATATTGTGACCTCTGAAATCTTTCTTATCAACCATAAAACCCATTTTCGACTAGCCGGAAAACACACAGAAGAGCATTATTTATTCACCCAGTTTCCACCAAAAAGTTTGGTCTCTCAGTATAAATGCACATCAAGCAGACAATCCGCAGCGAAAAGTGCTCTCGCTAGGAAAAGCCGCTCACCGCTTGAAAGCGCGGTAGACAAGCGCTAGAGAAATAGATTGTGACGGCGAGTGTAGGATACTGGCTGCGGGGTAAGCTTTTGCTTACGGGTCGCGTGTTCGTTTTCAGAACGGAACCAAGGCTTAGACTACATTGTTGTTTAAATTTAATTTTAGTCAATACTATAACATTCCGCTGTTGGTTCAAGTTATCCCCCAAAGCCCTCCAGAAAATCTTCTCCCAAGTCTGCTCAGACCAGCTCATGAATCGGTCCAGGGAAAGGTAGCACGATGACCTAGACATATGGGTAATGTAGGAATTCATTTAATGCTAGTTTTTGGACTGGGTATTATTTTACTATATAAGTGCCTGCTACCATTCCACCACACTTAGATATGTTTCGGGAAAATGCCTTGTAAAGAGCAAACATAAAAGTCTTCAAGGCGAATCGAGTGCACGATGCTTCCGCTCGATTTGGTAAAGTATCTGCACCCATGTGAATCGATAAGCATCGATTTCGTGCTTATAGACTGGAAAACTGAGAACTGGAAATGTGGAACACGTATTTTACTGTGGAGGACTTAGGAAATCCAGCAATCATTTGAAGAACCTCAAACAACCTTTGAGGATCCTTTTTTTGTTCCTTGGATTCTTTTTTTATTCTTCCTTACTGAGAAATGAAAAAAATAGAATATACTTTATATTGTACACCAAAAAGTTACACATTTCTTTTACTAAATCTTTATACTATAGGTACGTCACTGACAGACTCATCGCTGACAGTAATATCTACCAGACAACCTTTGCATGGACTAAAAGAACTTAGATATTTAGAGGGATAGTCTGTGGGTGTGTTTGTCAGATTCGACCATTGCATTATCAAGAGCTTCCATAGCTCAAACTGTAACACAGCTGTACAGTACAACTATTTTCTTAATGCCCCTAGACAATCATCGCATTTTCCGAATTCAAACGAATGCTAATTGCCATGTCCATCAAATATTAGATTTATCGTTCATAATTATTTGAATTGAGAACTAAGCATTTTATTGTTGTTTTGTTTTGATTTGCGAGTGAATTATAAAATAATATAATAAGATAAGATAAGATAAATTTTATTGAGACAACTTTCTTTACATACATTAAACACAACAAAAATAAAACAAATATTATAGGATAAGTACAAGAAAATACAAATATCAAGTGCATTAAAGTAGCCCTAGTCCCACACTAGGATACCCTGTGTCGCGGGGACTATATAGAGCTGTAAAACTATTTTCTTTTGTGACTTTAGCAGCTTTCCTCCCAATTTTAAAATAAATTAAACTAACTTAAAAGAGTATTAATAATTCTATATATACTTCCAAGTTGATTGAGATCGTCCGGTCTGCACCAAGTGGTAAGGGCAACTGATAGAAATCCGACGACTGACGAAACACGAAGTTTGCCGAGGAGCATTAAGAAAATAGTTCTACTGTACCTATGTAATATTTAAGGAGCCAAAATTTCCAATCTGTTGATATGATCTCATAAATCAAATATTTCACGCTATAATACGAAACATTTAAAACATACACCAGATATAAGATACGAGTAGGTAAAGCTACCGAAATTCAATCGCGAAACTTGGCACATACTTGCTTAACTTTAAACTAACTATTGACTGACTCCGGCTTCGAAAGTTTCTCGAATCGAAGTTAATCTGTAGGCAATAGAAATCTTGGATCAAGTTCGCCACTTCACGTATAGCAAGTTAATCAGATGGAAAATACTTGAATCGCGAAATCTGTTAGGAGAAAATGGTAGAGCTGAGGCGGAAAACCTATTTGTTTGGACTTTTTGAAAATTTTGTATAGGTGCGTTTGCATAGTAGGTAGGAACCTCCTTTTCCACTCGAGGTTCAGTGTTCTTGTTCAGTGCGAATTTACGTGTATCGGGGGCCCCCGACTTATGGTACTGGTACATGGTGTAGTTGTTCTATCTCACGAAGGCGGGTTACGTGACTTATGACGTCGAAATAAGAGTCATTTTGTTACGATTCATCCACCTTCCTGAGATAGAACAACTATACGTAGAAACTACGTTTTAGTCGGTAGGGATCCGACATAATCTTACGTTTGCCACAAACGCCAAAGTAAGACGATTTCCCTACAAAAAAGGTACCTAGCTGCTTGTAGGTGTAAACCGCACACATTACAAGGAAAATACTGATAGATTAAGCAATATGTAAACGTACCTACGTAGTAGGTAATCATTTGTACATTTATTTAAATTAATAAACGAACTTTCAAAAGCTAAGGTAAGCTTCTCAAAGTCTCGATTGCTCCAGCCACCCAACTTTGTAAGTATTTATTTATATTTATGTATATGGTACATTGAGATCTTACATTAAACATTGTTTCCCACATGCTACCATTGCTGGTGTAGAAATGTTGAATAATAAGGTACATGCAAATCAAAACTAAATCATAAGAATGCAGCAGCAGTGATGGCCAAATGGTAACGGCCGCAAATTACAAGTTGTAGGTCGTGGGTTTGAACCCAGGCAGGCACTTTACTTTGTGTACTACGTGTTTACTGTGTGTTTGTGTGTTTTTGTTCCTTTAAATTTAGATTTTTGACCCTCGAAAGTTCCGCTTAATGGCCTAATTGAAATAAATAATTTTTGTCTTCTGTTTTTGTAAATTATTTCATAACCACTGCTCTCAAAACGGTGAAGGATAACATCGTGAGGAAACCGATATGTCCTAGAAACAAAAATTCTAAGACATGTGACATCCACCAACCCGCACTGGGCACGCGTGGTGGATTACGGCCCATTCCTTCTCACAGAGAGTAGGCCTGTGTCCCAGCAGTGGGAACAGTAAAAGGCTGATGATGACGACATTATAAGAATATATATAAAGTAATGAAATTTTATGTTAAGTTTATGAATTTACAATTTTAATGACAGATTAATAGACTGGTAAAGTTTATCAATATGCATTATTTATATACAATGTCAAAATTATTTATAGTTAAATCAAAAATATAAATCATAATGTCAAAAAATAAATCATTATGTCAAAATGCTAGGTAGGTATATTGTTTGTATTAGTTTACCCGTAATATTGGACCCCATTCAATGCTTTGAATGCATCTTTTCATGCAAGATCTTGGTCTTAAGTGTTAGTGACCGTCGTCTGACCTCTGCCTTGAGGATAAAGCGTCTCGCCTTAGCAACGGTTAGCTATGCTGCCTTCGGGAAATGGATTTTCACTGTAAGGCCTTGTCTAGAGTTAAGTCACGGTGACTAGGTCTGGTACGGGTGCGATTAGATGACTACAATCCAAAGTGAATTGTTAAACGGGCAGCAGAGGCTAGACGTGTTTCCTCAAGGTACAACAATAGACGATCGCTCACTTGTAAGGTCATTCCAACACGTCGCGCTTGGCACTCGGCATAGTCACTTCATATGGACGCCAAAGGCAGTTCATAAGTTTGATACTACGCGCGCGTCTTAGCGCCCTTAAGAACCTTACCCTGGCCGGTACCTTAGGCGAGCTGTAAGCAAATTAACACTTACATGTTGACTCTACAGCAGGTTACATAAGTAATACAAATAAGGCATTTTCGTAGAACAAGAAGGACTGCAAAATCCTAACCAAGTACTACTACAAACCTCTGAATTTGCTCATTGTACTCCAAAGAAATAAGCTAAACAATCCCTTTACGTATTCATTTGAAGCTTACCTTGAATAAAGGGTTAAATAAACTTTGTCTTCATAATATAATATTACAATTTTGTTCGCTCATGTATGTATGTGTGTGAAGTTAGAGCAACTTGGAAGTTTTTCCTTCTCTTTGATAGGGACGCTCCTTTGATGTTTGCAGATTAGATTATGCCGAAAGTCGTCCTTGCTTCCCGTTCACGGGCATTTGGCAACTGGATGTGCACGTGTAAAAAGCTACAATCTTTTATACTAGGTATTAAAGTACCTATAGGAATAAAATACTGCCATTTGTAATCCGTAGGTAGTTAATTTTACACTGTTTAGCACGGCTTTTACACTATAATGCTGGGATCAAACGTCACATTGCCGTTTGATTCCTGCATAATACTACAAAAAAGTGCAATATACGTTTATTTATATGTATGGACTGTACCGTAATATCAATTTTCCCTTCGCTAACCTAAAATAACTTACAAACTATCCTAGCTCGCATTTTCGCCAGTTCATAACTTGATGCTCATCTCATATCTTAGTAAGTAAAGATATATTTTCACCAACAATTGAATGTGTTCTGAAGTAGTTATTTTCCGTTCATGTATAGTATTAGAAACGCAGTTGTGGGAGATACTGGGTTGCAGACGATTGCATAATAATTTTGATAACTGTAACATTATATGCTCTGAATACGAAACTAAGTCTATTATCTAAGTTGGCACTGTCGGTAAACTTCCAAAGCACGTTGATCTGATCTAGAGCAGTCTAGATCCCTTTTATCAATGCGGTTTAGCAATGCAGTCATTGTGCAAAATCTTTTTTTTTTTGGTGGGAATTCGTCCAATGACTTTTCCCGCTCTGGGTGAAGCGGGAAGGCGTGTCAGACCTTACATTTAAAATTGAGATTATTAATTTTAAAAACAGAAATAAAGACACATCCGTCCTGAATTTAGACCTAAAACATTTCTTACAAATTAATGAACGTAAACATAATTTATTGTTTGTATTCATTTTTTGTGCTAAAAAAAAACAACAGACTACAAACCGACTTACGAATATTTTAGCCAACCAGTGAGCTTGCTCGGCATACCAAATTACACACACACGTCTTAGACCACAATTTGCGGAATTGCACCGAGTGTTGAAATCCTACAATGCAACAATATGTAGGCATTCATTTAGGTAATTCCTAATGTTAGTGAAAACGGGAATACCTCTATTATCTAACTGCTACTGTCGAAAAACTTCTAACGCACTTCAATCTATGTAGTTTAGCACAATGTAGATCCCTTCCTTTAATTGTTCGCAGGTATTTGGCACAACCACGACAACACAGTCGCGTTGAGCGCGAGCGGTGCCGGGCGGGGCCGATAGTATCAAGGATCGCGCCCGCGTCGGCCGCACCCCCCGCACCACCGCCCTGCAGCCATGGTGCGCGACAAGAAACCAACGAAGACCGACTCACAGAAATGTGAGTACCTAGCTTTTATTTGTGACGTCACTTTACGTGTACTTACTAAACTTAGCTTAACTACTCCTGGGCTAACATGTACAATGAGAGGACATTTCCTCGGAAACTAGGCCAAATAATATGACAACGACGAGCTACCGTTTCGATTGTTTGTAGTTATATTAATAAATCTTTTTGTGGTTAGTGACTAAGTCATTGTTTATTTATTTTATTAATTATCATTTTAAGAGTCTGCTGCTCTGGCTCTTATACTAGAAGTTGACGAATCACAAGAGCCAGACCTCTCAATATATAGGGAGTTTAATCATTTTGGAAGAATGATAGACAAAGTTATAATATGCTCCGGAAATTCATCCAGTGATGTCTAAGCTTCTGTATTGCACTCGAAGGATTATATTTTCAGGCAGCTCTAATAAAGAATATCGGTTTGCCAAGAGATGTACTGGTACTCTCTATTCTGGATTCTCGAGCATGGCGTAAATAGCTAGGCCCTTAGGTCTGGTTCTGTAAAGGAGGTCTTAACTGTCATGTCAAACGCAGACGGCCACTGGCTAGCCCCCAAGGACACTCTCGAGACGTAATGGGAAACGGGCATCGGACAAAAAACGTTGAATTGGAAAAACTGCAGTTTTATGTGGATTGCGAGTAGCTATTTAAAGATTTAATGACTTTTGATGTTACTTCGTCGTGAAGTTTAATACCAAGATTTATTTCTATATGAGCTAAAATATTAATGTAAACCCTACGTATATTTTTTTTCAATTTGTTTTCCTATCAGTTATTCCTTCTATTGGATATCCATATCATGGGGGTTCAAAAAAACAATTGGTTGGTCCTTGGGATTCCACCATATTGGGTTTAAAAAGATGTATAGCTAAACATGCACAGTCGTCCAAATCAACCGTGTATACAAATTTACAGCTCAATCTGATGGAGATAACTGTTTTAAAATTTAGCTACGAGATTTAACCCATACATAAATACATAATGTACTATTGAACAAAGCCAGGTAAGTAAAAAAAAATACCGACTTCCTAATAAAAACACTACAAAGTTAAAAGTCGGTATTCCTGTTTTCTTTTCTTCGTTTTTTGTCACCGACTTCCAAAAAAGAAGTAAGTTTTCACTTTGTAGTGTTTATATTTGGAAGTCGGTTGTATTTTTAGTTATGGTACTTAATAAACAAGTTCTATAGTAAGGTACCCTACCTATAATGGCAGAATTGATTACCCGAATATCATTGAACTTGAACATAACCGGTGAAACGAGAGTGTACCAAGGTGAGCTGTACATATCTGTGTACCCATTTAGAGCGTACTGGCTTGATGTTATTTTATAAAATGGTATAAACAATAAACAGACATGCTATTGTAGCTATCGCGGGCGATTGGCTGTCATCTATTGAATAGTTCTGTCGTATATCTCCAAAGTTCTTCATCAGATCTTCACCAAATTGAAATGGAACCAATTTGAGAATTTTCAAAATCGGTTGACCATTGACGGAGAAATCGGTGAAAAAAAAAAACAAGCACAAAGTCGAACATAGAAGGTTCTATGTTCGACTTTGTGTTTGTTTTTTTTTTCTTCCTTTTTGTAAAGTCGGTTAAAAACAGCGCCCATTGAAGCATCAAAGCTTCTAAACACCGAACACTTTCCTACTAATTCACATAGGTAAACCAAATGCTAAAATATTTTCTCTTCAGTAAAATATGTTCTACAACCGTCTATATGTACCCGATGTTTTCTGAGCAACACTTGGTTTTAATTAATTAAACTTGAGGTTTTCCTCGCAATGTTTTGCTTTACAGGCAATTAGTAATAAATTAGTACACACTGGGATAAAAGGCGATTATTGACTATTAATATTGTTTGGTACCTAAAAGTACTAGTATTTTCCGACCGCAGAATGTTCTTTGTTGTTAGAGAAAAATACATAAATAACCATGAATCACAAATTCATAATGATTCTTTCATCTTAGTTGTTATAATGCCCGGGACATAAGTTGGCAAGGTTTTGGCGTAGTGGGGGTAAGTTCGCGCATATTCCGCGAACTGACCAACCACCATATAGAGCCAACGGAACGTGGACACAAAAAGATTGGTCAGTCGGTCCTTGTGTCAACTGACCAACCAATCGCGCGCTCGGAACGGTCTTAAACGTTCCCCGCGCCCCGCTTCACTACCAAAAATACCTAAAAAAACGAATCCTGCGCATCTAACGATTCTTGCCAACTTACGTGCCGGGTATACCTGTAGGTTTTTTTTTTCAATAGGCTCGCGTTTGACCACTCTCTCGCCTGATGTAGGTACAGTGATCATCATTTATTTTTATACTCGTTTTCTTAAACCAGTCACCGAAATCCAACGGTGTAAGCATTATTTTCAGAACATTTTTAATTTCGTATTATTAAAATTCAAGTAGTTTGGAATGCCCATGAAAATGCTGGCACTTTCATTTTTCATGGAAATGAAAAACTGGATCAAGTGATTTTTTTACATTCTACGGTGAGCAATATTAAGCAGTTTAAAAAGAAATTGCTCTTTAAAATTTATTTTTGACGTCAAAATCTAAATATTTTTGCAGCAGTTTATACCAGAGCTATCCAGGAGTTTCATCGTCGTACTAAATCTTTGTTGTTCTTTTGTAAGTAGACATTTTAAAACATGGGAAGGTACCTCAGAATTTTGAAAATCGAAAGGTCGATTCAGGGTTCCGAAGCAAAGGGTAAAAACGAGACCCTATTACTAAGACTCCGCGGTCCGTCTGTCTGCCTATCTGTCTGTCCGTCTGTCATCAGGCTGTATCTCATGAACCGTGATAGCTTGACAGTTGATTTTTTTACAGATGATGTATTTCTGTGGCTGCTATAACAACAAATTCAGAATAAAATAAATGTTTAAGTGGGGCTCCCATAAATCAAACGTGTTTTTTTTTCATTTTTTGCGTTAATGCTACAGAACCCTTAGTGCGCAAGTCTGACTCGAACTTGGCCGGTATTTTTTTATTATTTCTGCGGTATTTTGTCGACTTGGATAATAATGTCTAAAGAACTGTCGAACACATCATCGCTTACCATCAGGTGAGGCAGTGGTCAAGCGCGAGCCTAATAGTCAACAACAAAACTGTGTTAGGAACAATAAAACCTAAGATTAAGTGTAATTAATGTTTATAAAATAAAACCATAAAAACGCCTTTTAAATTAAAATTATTAACAGCTATTTACTCCGAAAGCATAATAATATTTAATTAATAAACCTAATTAAAACGTGGCATACCCTCCCCTCTAAGGAATAACGACCCATAACATAAGCAAAAATTACGACACCTGTATTTAATAAACTTAGCAAATTTTATTCTTGGAGCTCAGTTTATTGGGCAATGTTAATAAAAAACTAATAAATATTGTCCTTAGGAGAGAATAGGGCGCATTGCCCGTAAAATTTAACGACCAATAGGCGTTGTGAATATAATTAAATAGGCTCCGAGTTATGACACGCTTTCGTACTAGGTCAGGATAAAAATACTGAATAAAATACTGTATACTTCTAGGCAAGCGTGCTTCACCGTCGACCACATCATCGCTTACCATCAGGTGAGATAGTGGTCAAGCGCGAGCCTATTGACAATAAAAAAAATAAAAAATGTACTTCAAACAAAGCCCTGTATTTTATTTATTTACATGTTTTTAAATACAGAATGTAACAGCGGTGACAAATGTTTAGATCTATTATAACAATAAAACTCTAACAACATACATACATTGATAAACTCACACCTTTTCCCTTGGTACTAGACAGAAATTAGAGAACGCCACCTGACACGGTCCTTAGCTTCATTTAAGTTCATACATTTAGTCATACACGCACACTGGTTATGAATACTGACACCTAGTCTTTCTGAAGAACAGCACCGATAATGTCCGTGTATGTCCTTCTAGGGCGTCCCCTGCCGAAGTTTCCATTCACCTCTGCCTTGTAAATACTTTTTGGTAGTCACCTTTCATACTTCCTTTCAATATAACCAAACCATCTAAGCATACTTGTTTTTTTTCTTTAGGCTCGCGTTTGACCACTATCTCGCCTGAAGTTTAGCGATGATGTGGTATACGGAGAAACACGCTTGCCTAGAAGAATCCTAACCTATTCACTCTTGACTTAAAGATCCCAAGGTTGTAGCTATCAGGGAACAAAGACTCCGGAAGGGAGTTCCACTCCTTAGCTGTGCGCGCAATGAAAGTATTAGCAAAACGCTTTGTGCGTATGGGAGGGATGTCTACCATGTACCGATGGCGCATAGCCGTACGTCTACGTTATATACTCATTTCAATCTCTAAATTCTCGAAGTCACCCATCGAAAAAGCACAGAGGTGCTAGGTTCTATAAACCGCACATATAAATAAATAGTGGTGAATATCTAGTGTGAGAGCATCTGCCCTCAGGCGTCTTTAATTATTTCCTTACCTTTCTAGGTTTTTAGGTTGACGCTTCACTATGACGCAAACGTCAAAGCTGAGAAAGGCCAACAAAGTTTTTTTCGTATGAAAAGCGCCTCTGTTGGCTTGAAACTTAAATGACACAGCGATTTAGAAACGGAATCGTAAAGTAAGGCCTTTTAAGTATTGTGGGTTATTTGACTTCTGTGGGCTATTTCAGTAGAAGAATCTTTTAAAATAATATTTAGGTCAATTATCATTTAGTTACTCCACATTATTTAAAACTGGAGATTGCCTTTATTTTTCTTAATCAACGGTAGTGAATATTACTATAGCTTCATCTTGCTAGCACTTTATGTATCCCACCACACAATTATACAAAGATGCAAATGTCCTTACTGTTAGGCAACTGTTTGTGCTACGATCCGTACTAAGAAAACACACACAGGTCCCCCCACCAGGCCCAACACGCCGTAAGAAAAAACCCCTTACCCTCACGGTAACTCATAAGACCGCTTTTGCTAAACGCCAGCATTATATCCTAAGCTCACACCTATACACAATAATAAATAAAAAAATAAACATAATTGATTTAGATACATATAGGGCTAAAGCTAAAATTAGGGAATGGATAAAAAACCTAGACTACGAAAAAACTGAAAGCCTGCTTACTTGGGTGCGCTAAATCACAAATCTCCTAATTAATTCACAGCACAAACACGGAAGCAGCTTCCATAAATTCCCACCCACATACCATCACACTCACTCAACACACACCACACAACCCCACACCATACAACACCACATATCACACGTCACACCACACCACTGCACCACACAACGCACCACACCACACTCGCCTCTCCCTTCCACACACACAACACCTGCACATGATACGACACTCCACCAAATTACACTACACACCATACACTAAATACAAACATTTTAGTTCTTCAAAAAACAATGTATTATAATATATATTCTTCTAGTTCTCTTGCTAGTACGCTCATATTCTGTTCGTCCATTATTTATGCGAAGACACTGACTCCTAAGATACAGGATTGTCCTAGTTTAGGAGTCAGGGCTCAAATTTTGTATTGACTGTACTTGTATAACCAATTTCTCGTAGGTACACAATCTCTGCTGTCATTTTTCCTGTACAATTGTGAGTTTTATGTGTGCCTTACTTTGTGTCAAACTAGTATTTCCCAATAAAAATCTTATTATTATTTCATTTATTCAATTTTTTACACATCTACTATTTACATTTTTAAATATTTCTTTATAAAAACAAAAAAAAAAGCATTTAAAAATATAAAAAATAATGGTGGTCCACCGGTGTCGGGAGCAGAGTCCAAGCTACCGGTGGTTAGGACTCCAGAGACAGGAACCTCCTCACAATGCGAGCCGTATCGAGGAGTACTGCCTTCTGTATCAGGCCCTTGATCCAACCGTGTAATGACAGCCTCGACAGATGGTCGTCGAGGCTCTTGGCCATCAGGCCGTTATTATTATTATTATCTTTCAATATTTATTTTCACCTGTCCCAATGTTTTTTTGCTTAATAAAGTGTCATTTTTGACAAAGATGTTTTGGCTTGAGATCATTTTGTGGTCGTACAATTCAGTGTGATGTTATTAGAGTCAATGTTTTCTTTAAACCTGAATTATAATTATAGTTTGCAATCTGAGTTAAGGAATGTTTGTTAAAAAGATAGCTTAAAAGTTTTATTTTGGTCCTTTTTTGGTATTTGGTCCATGCAACCTTATTGAAAACGAGACCGAAACGAAACAAAGTGCGCTCCAACGAGAACGCTCCAAAGACGCGTTCTAACGTAACGATGGAGGCCTAAGTTAAGGCGAAAGATTGTTATCTTCTAAACGAGGCATTTATGTATGTAGATTCGTGTTTAAGATAACAGGCGCCATAATTCTTATTTATGGTAGTTCACCAATTTAAGAACCAAGCTCGACTCATCCGTGACGCATTTTAAATTCGTATAAAAATGAGTCAATTTGATTTTTGTTTTTCTAAATCTGACACACTATCATCTTCTCGAAATTTATTCATCGTTTTTAAATGGAACAATTTTAGGGATGACTTAATATATTTTTTAAATTTACTCACAGTTGAATCATATACCGAATAATGAAAATCTTGCATGATTACCTTCATTTGCTTGAAGTCCTCTTTCAACTTGGTTCGCTCTACGTGACTTCTGAAATCGGCAGCCGCGAATGTAAGTTCGATTCGATCTAGATGAAGTGTCGGCATCGCTCGGTCTTTCCGCTTTCATTTTTATTTTCGACATTCCCATTTTAGCTTCCTTGATATTTAAAGAGTTTAGAGTAGTAACTGCATAATTTATATTATTATTGGTAAAAAATGGCGAATCAAAGTCACGACATTGATATTTGGATTATGAAACACGATCCATTAATCTGACAAATGCTAAGTTATTTTATTGTTTAATTTATTATCTGGGTATTGCCCCATCGTTTATTAAAAAAGTAAAAATCTAATTGGTTAGTACAAACCTGTTATTTTGCATTTAAAGAAAAACCGAACTTCTTTTCAAGACGTAAGCATCGTAACATCCGTTTGTAGCAATTTGTAGATGTATGATGCATAGGGTATAGGGATGACATCACATCTCAGGAAAACAAGCGCCTGTATATAAGTAGGTAGGTATTCGTAATAAAAGGTTTACGTCTCACGAGCCTGTTACGTCCACAACCTTTACTATACTGTGGAGCATCCAACATAATGGTATCGCATTCGTTTTATACGCGTAACTTGAATATATTGTTATTTTACAAACTGCGATAACGTACTCACAAAGAGATTACAGGGCTGCCCGTATTTTCAAATTGTAGAACTGGAGCGACCGTGTTTTGTTTCGAGGTTAGACAAATGCAATTTGAGGGACTGTGTGTTTCATAATTTCATTTAATACGTCTCGTCGAGTAGCTGTATGAAAATGAGTTAAATTAGATGAGGTTTGTTTATAAAAAAAAGCTTTTGTTGGTAATACAATCAAAGTTATGGGCAGACAAAGGCCTTTCTAACAAAAAAAAACAGACAAATCTACATGAATCCTAATAACATAACACTCTATTTTTGCCAAATTGTGTAAAAGTAAACAGACACAATCTTGTTCAAATTGCGATATCTAAATAAGGAACACAATAAGGCCCTCTAAGAGCGGTTTGATAAGAGAAAAAACATTTCCTCGTGTTAACAAGGGCCACGAAAATACACAGGAACTGCGGTGCAGAAATGTATGTAGAAATATTTTTGTTGGGCCGATATCTTTAGAGTTCGGGCCGGGAAGAATGGCGGCTGATGGCTCGCTAGAAGCATCATTTGCGTGCCTCACTATAGTAAGAAAATAAGAAGTGAGTGCCCAATTTGATAGGAAAATAGCGTTTGCGAGGTGTTGCCCGCATGAAAGCTGAAAGTTATCCCATGGGAACGGAGAACAAAATAGAATTGAAAAACGTTATTCAAGACAGACACACCATTAATAAACACAGAGTAAAGAAGAAGTACAGTTAAAAAGTTCAATCATAATTTTCACGTACTTATTACTGTGATAAAAAATATCCATGTTCGTATTCTGGTCCTGAGAGGCCCTAAACAAGTGACATTCTATCATCGAATGCGTGGTGATAGTGATTGTCAAAAAAGCAAAATTGTATGCGATTGACAAGTGATATCGAAGTGAAAACCCTTAAATTTTGATATTTCGACGATTTGCATTGATGACATCGAATGACACTTCGCAAGCTTCATATATTCCTGTATTTCATTTATTATTTACTAGCTGACCCCCGGGGCTACGCTCCCGTCAATTGGCTACCTACCTATCAACCCTACCAACCCTACCAACCCTACCCTGCCTACTTTACCCTACCTACCCTACTCTACCTACCCTACCCCATCTACCCTACCCTACCTACTCTACCCTACCCTACCTAATCTACTCTACCCTACCCTACCTACCCTACCTACCTTACCCTCCCTACCCTATCTAATCATGTAGTACATATTTTTATGTATCATCAATAGTTTTCTCAGCGCATGCCAAAGAATGAATTTTATATACAACATTTTGCTACTTTGGGTTACATTATTGCAATTTTCATAAGAATCTCTCATTTTTATGGTCATAGTGGCTTCCACATAGAAGGTAGATATACGCTGTCAAGGACTTTTATTTAGGACTATTTAAGACAAATAATCCTACTTTACATAATAATTGTGTATCTCCAACGGTTTAGGCAGCGCACGCGAAGATAGCTCTCAGAGGGCAGAATTTTTGCCGACTTACCTGATATTTATCGTTATATTATGACCAAATTACAAAAAAGTAATAATAAATTGTAGCTTATGTGTTATTCTGATGAGGTTTCATCCATATCCGTTTAGTAGTTTTTGTGAGAAAGAGTAACATACATACATCCATCCTCACAAACTTTCGCATTTAAAATATTAGTTTAAATTTATTTATTATTTATTGTATAAATTATATTGTGTTCATTTATTATTTCTAGCTTATATTTATGTATGGCACATATATTTAAATCCATTCAATATCGTTATTGCACCTACCACTATTTATCACTGCTTCACCCAAAGGTTGACTGGTAGAAAATGCCAAAGCCATTAAGTCCACCTCCGTATATTTGTGTGCTTAAATTATTAAATCAATAAATAATCTTCTTTCTTTTATTTCACTTGTATCTAGTTTAAGTTATTTAAACGGCTTACTAACTTATTAAGCAACCGGCTGTGCTAGTTAAGTTGGAGGCAGGGACACAGCATTGAAACTCGGTGGTTGAGCAAAGGCTGGTTTATTATCCTTTGTACATCTATCTCTTCTTCTACCTTCACACGCATTCTTCTTATTTAATACATTTTTAAATATTTTTATAAACCATACAAAAAACATAAAAAAAAGTATAGAGGCCCACCGGTATCGGGAACAGGGTCCAAGCTACAGGTCAGGGCTCCAGAGAGAGGAATCTCCTAACAATACGAGCCGTGTCCAGCAATACTGTGTTCTGGATCAGGCCCTTGACCCAGCCGCCTAACGAGAGCCTCCTAAGGTGTTGGTCGAGGCTCGTGGCTATTAAGCCATTGGCCGACACGACAATCGGTACAATAATTGCTGTGTCCACATCCCACATGTCGACAACCTCGCGAGCCAAGTCAAGATACTTGATTTGCTTATCTTTCTCGGCTTTCACGAGGTTCTCGTCATGCGGGACGGTAATGTCAACAATCACTGCACGCCTCTCGATTCGGTCCACCACCACAATATCAGGCTTATTGGCTACAATAGACCTGTCAGTGATGATGGACCGATCCCAGTACAAAGTGATACTGCCATTATCGAGAACTGGGTCGGGCACATATTTGTAGTACGGTACCTCCGATGCCACAAGAGTGTATTTCAGAGCAAGTTGCTGATGGATAATCCTGGCTACAAGGTTGGGTCTATGCAAGTTCTCTTCGTTAGCTAGACGAGAACAACCAGAGATAATGTGGCGGATCGATTCACCCGGGCGGTGACATGTCCGACAGATGTCAACCGTGCCATCCTTCACAATAAATCTCCGGTAGTTATTACACGCATTATTATTATTATGTGGAACAATCATTCAAAGTAATTTACTTATACCTACAGTCTAGATCCTTTTGGTTTGCCCCTGAGTCGCAATTGGTTCAATCGTTTTGGCGTGATTGATTTTAACAAATATACAGACTTTCACATGTAACATATTAGTAGGATAGTGGACTAGATCCGTAATAAGTATGTAGTTATGAGACGTAGAATAATATAAAAGCCGCAACCACACTTACGTGGCGTGGCGTGTCGTGGTGCCTTCCGACGCAGTTGATTGCCTACAAAACTCGTTGCGTTATGACGTAGGCTGGAACAGAGTCATTTGATTGGTAGATCCCGCGCCACGCCACGCCACGACACGTAAGTGTGGTTCCGATTGACGACATATTGAATTTTATATAGGTTGGAACTTTAGTTACCTAGGTAAGTCTAGCGTGTGTACCTAAGGCATAAAACAGCTACCTGTTACTCCTCAACTCACTTAAATCCAAGTCTTTATTACACTTTTACGAGGTTTCCACCCCAGCAGTAATATGTTCTGATAAATTCACGCGAGAGAATTACATTTTAAATTTCGTTTCCGTACCTTTCCAACACAGAGCTCGTGGTTTACAGAAAGGTTTTTAAGTTTACATCCGTGGAATTAATTAAATAAAAGGGAAAAATCTAAATGTATTTTTATATGTATATATCATCATCATCATTTCAGCCAAAAGACGTCCACTGCTGGACATAAGCCCTACACGTCGCCACATTGATCGATCCCGTGCGTCTCGCATCTAGCGCATTCCCGCAACCTTGACCAGGTCATTGGTCCACCTACTGGGAGGCCTTCCAACGCGTCGTCTGCCGGTTCGCGGTCGCTATTCCAGAACTTTTCGGCCCCATCAGCCATCCGTTCTGCGAGCAATGTACCCTGCACACTGCCACTTAAGTTTCGCAATTCTTCTTCTTGTATGTTTTATTTTATTTTCGTTTTTATTTCATTTCGTTAATTTTCATTTGTACTCCTACACATAGTATTTATTATTTATTAAAGCTTCATGTACATAATAGTTGGTATTGCCATCACAAGTTTTTTTACCAAGAAGGTAATAATTCTGAATATACCTCTGTATCTGAAGGTATTTATTTTTCGGTTTCTTTTTTCTTTTTTTTTATTACGTATAGTATTTGTTTGCACAAAAGTCAAATAGAAATGTTTGACTCAGCCCTAGATTTTATATTAAACAAGACTCATACATGGCTACCGAAGATGACTTCGGTGAAACATATTCTCTTTTCGTTTCGATCATATATGTATTTATCGTGACTAATAAGATTGCTAAATCGGCACTGTGATGTCTTCCTTAGTTCTTTTTCGTGTTTGGTTGGCCGTTAAGTAAACACTTTTTTAAGTATTATTTGTATGGGCAAATGTTTTTTTAAATTATTTATTCATCGGCGCAACTGTGGGTATGAAGTGAGATATAAGTTAATTTATTGTTACAGATTTATGAAGGAAGACATTAATTGAGAAAGAAATCTTTTTTTTGGTTGCCGCGTCTTCTTTTTTCTAGTTGGACTAATAGAAAATATACTAAAAATAAATATAAAAATACTATAAATAAAGCGAATGTTTGTGAGTATGTGTGTTTGTATGTTTAAATGTTTGTTACGTCTTTACGCTCAAACGGCTGGATCTGGATAAAACTTGGAACAGAGATAGATTATGCTATATGATACTTTATATCCCGGTGCCCTCGGGATAAAAAGTATCAGAAATCTAGTAATATCATAAATGTAAAAGTTTGTATGTTTGTTTACACATAAAAACGGCTGAACGGAACTAAATTTTGCACACAGATAGATCATAACCTGGATTGACACATATAATGTTTTTCATTCCGATATAATTCTTTCTTGGGATAGTAAAACAATTTTTAGGCGGATGAAACCAAGGACAGAAATTATTAACACGTTTAGTAATATAAAATAGATCTAAACCAAAAATATAACAATCAAACGTTTGCATAGCCCACTGCGCATTCCTAGCCATCGTAATGACAGAAAATCAATGAGGTCGGACCTCCAAACAATATTGCCACTCGAAGAGACAGCCAAGTGTCCAATTCTCTCCCATTTCTCTTCATCGGCTCTACGTCAAATCGTTTTCCGTCTCATAAGATCACTAATGAATCTTCTTGTCATTTGGCGAAAGCTGGTTCTTTTATGACTGCGAAGTTCGTAATAGGTACACTAACTAAGGCACTTCCCGCTTGGATTTGTTACGTTTGTGACAAATAAGTTTTGTCTTTATTGGGGACGAAGGACAATGAAACTCTTTATGAGTTGAGACTAGCTTTTGCCGTGGTTTCGCTCCTGTCGCCTGACCTTTTCGAGATAAAGGATAGTCTATTCCTATGAGATAGAAACTCAGCGATAGTGTACCTTTATATCAGTAAAAGAGTATCGTAATCGGTTGGTAATTTCTTTCAAAGACGACACGGTTGGCGCAATGGTTGAGCAATCGGCTGCTGCGCTGCGTGTCGCGGGTTCGAATCCCGTTCGGAACAAACACTTGCATAGCCTACAGATAGGTGTTTCGTGTCTGGGTGTCTTGTTTATATGAACTAAAATGCTTGTAAATGCACTCACGATACAGGCATAAATTCTTAGTGCGAGGCAACGATTTTATGTTAAAAAAATAAAATAAAAATAAAACATTTATTTTAACAATTTTTATATGGATTACATTTGTTCTACTTATTTTATGAAAGATTTGCATACATAAAGCATAGGGCATAAAATAACTTACTTAAGGAGCCGAGTTACGATATCAAACAAGATATTTCGCAATGAACCTTGCTGGTTCATTGGTCCATCAACATCACAAGTTCCTTTGACGAAAATTTGAAAGGATCAAGATGAAAGTAGATATTGTGATCCTTACATTTTCTCATTTAGTATCGATAGCCTTTTCTCGTTTGCGAAAAGATCGCAGTTTATTTAAGGCAAGAAGTTTGCATTTTAATTTCTCGTTTGCATTCCCTGTATCGTGTTTCAGATAAAGAAATTAATGGCTTCATCGGTATCGGGCAACAATCGGATTCCATTTTTCAAACCGTTTTCCAAGGATTTTCAGTTCCATGTATTGCAGATATTCGGGCGGAATGTGAAACACGTATTTTTTTATTTATCCAGATAAATGCTGTTTCGAATATCATAGCCAAAAACACCGGTAAAATATTACGTTTCAGTCCATGCGATCTTTGTACGTCGAATTTTGTACGCCTGTTATGAAACTGAAATAAAATAAAAGCAAAATATTACTGTTTCATGTCGCAACATCGGAACTAATAACAGTCCGATATAAAAGTGAATGCTAAAGAAAAACAACATTAATTAGCTTCGAAGGAACAATATAAATGATTTATTAAGAGAAAAACGAAACTGAATACAGCCTAATAAGTACAGATTTTTTGTCTTTATTTTTTGTATCTTGTACCTATTAATAACGGTAAGCTTCCAAGTATAGTTAGAAAATAAGGGAAGAAAGACTATTTTTAACATTTTCTTGATGCGTTTGTAATTTAGATGATGTGTTCAAATCCGGTAAAATGAATTTTCTCAAAAATGGAATGTATTGTTGCCATAACATCTCTAAAAAGTATCCAGAAAGTGAAGTCTACCGGAGACCTATTCACAACTGTCCAGTAAGGAGCGAGATTTTAAATTTGGAATCTCCTACTGTCCAGTAAGTAAGTATGTAATTTACTTACTGGACAGTAGATCATCCTTTTTAGATCTGCTTAGAAAAAAAAAACATAGTACCAGATACAGATTAGAGTTTAGCCATTATAACATGGTTATAGGAGGGAGGCTCCTAAAAAAAACAAAAGCGCGCAAATTACGTCTCTGTTCTTGTAATCAGTACATATTTTAATTCAATTAAGACCTAAAGACAACTTGCCCATGCCATTGTCGCCACGTCCTTCTACATCAAAGGATTTTGCACCTTTGCTAGAGCACCGAGCTTTACTAAGATTACAAATACTCAAAATGTTAATGAATTGACAACAATATCGATCCCAAATAAAACAGTGACAATAACTTTTCAAAATTGCGTTAGTGTGTCAAATATAAATATAAATGTGTAATCGTTTTTACTTATATTCACATGTCTTTTTTTAATTAAGGATATTCATTAATTATATAACACCGTCAATTATTTATTTTCTCATAGAGACGGGATGAAAAGTAGAGTATATGACTCGAGAGCAAATTATTTTTCCCTCGTGCGATGTACTTTGAATCCAAAACAGACAAAAAAAAACCTTTTTACAACAAAAATACAAACGCTTAGCTGTGGTACATAATGGGTAAGTTATATAGTAAGGTACCGACAATGCCAGAATAGATTACCCGAATAACATGATCCTTGAACAAAACTGGTGGAATGAGAGTGTCCCAGAGCGAACTGTATACATCTGCGTAGAGAGGGTTCTAGCGTACCGGCGTGATGTTAAGTTATGAAATGGTGTAAACAATAAACAGATATGTGTATGCAACTATCCCGAGAGATTTGCCGTCATATATTGAAGAGTTCTCTTGTCTCTCTCCGAAGTTCTTCAACAGATTTTAACTAAATTGAAATGGAACCACATGAGAAATACCAGCTTTCAAATAAAAAAATAATCATGAATATCGGGTCGCCTATTAAAAATTTCTTAGGTAACACATATAAAAAAAATACATTCGAAATGAGAACATTCACCTTTTTGAAGTCTGTTAAAAAAGGAACGCTTCTAAACCTAACTCCAATCAAATAAGTGAATAAATAAATCTAAAACTTGTTGATAGAATTTTAATATAAGCTGAAATTTCTTCGGCCAGCAACTTTCAACAAAGTTGAGCCATTTTGGCCTGTGTAACCAAAATCCTATTAAAAGATTACAGTGTAATCACGCCGGGAAACAACAAACTAGTTCTGAGACTTAATTCAACCTAGTTTCTGTTCCAGACACTGTTATTTTAGATGATTGATGTATTAAATAGTCGTTACAGTAGTCAGAAGCTATAAAATGTGACATCAGTCTTGCCAAGGAGTACCGTGTTACCCAGTTACTGGGTGTAAGAGGTGGGATAGGCAGTCGCTCCTTGAAAAATACTGGTACAGCAGACACTGACACCAATCTTGCCAAGGAGTACCGTGTTACCCAGTTACAGGGTGTAAGAGGTGAGGTAGGCAGTCGCTCCTTGTAAAATACTGATACTCGACAGACACTGACATCAGTCTTGCTAAGGAGTACCGTGTTACCCAGTTACTGGGTGTAAGAGGTGAGGTAGGCAGTCGCTCCTTGTAAAATACTGGTACAGCAGACACTGACACCAATCTTGCTAAGGAGTACCGTGTTACCCAGTTACTGGGTTGTAAAGGTCAGGTTAGTCGCACCATGTAAAATACTGGCACTCCCAACTAGATTCAGTCTATTTGGGAAAAGGGCCAGGCAGATTGATTGATTGTTTATATAGTCCGAGGCCTTTCTGATGACTCTGTTTTTAACGTTTTGTTTAACAATAACGGTCAAAAATAAAACCTAAGAAATAAATACTTTTATTTTGAAAAATACATTTTGTTCTTAAAATTACAAACTCACCAAACTGCGAGGCGGTTTATCAGCGGGATTAGCGCTCGTATAACAACTGATTTACACTTAAATATAGGTATACAAACAACACAATTCAGTGGCAACGAACGCTTAGCTTTTGTTTGTATATTGCTTTCAGATATTTTTCATAATGTTTATGAAATGTCTGCCTAGAGTGACAAGGGACATTCATATTGTTTCATCATTAAAAAATTGGGACGTTAAAACTAAGATGTTTTTAGAAAGTGTTCAGCCAAGATTTTTTTGGCTGAACACTTTCGATTTTTTTGATTTTTTTAATCAATAACACTATGTTTTTCCACGTGTTGTACCAAAAATAACATTTCTCTCTTTAAACTTTATCGAACTTTATCGTCTGTTTTAAGTTAACAAATCCGATTCGCAACATATAAATGATCACAATCGTATTCATGGAAATGAAATCAAATAACCTTTTTAACCTTTAGCTAACCCAATTGATACACGAACACAGATATGACTTCGCCATGAGAACCATATCGTGTTTCAGGCCAAATCTATAGTACAGGAAATTCAGAAACCGTTATAGGCTTGTCCATTATATTAGAAGACTAGGCGTGCCGAGGCATGGAGGTAAGGAAATTAGACGACGAGGGGTGCGGGGTGCGGCTGGTAGGTTCCTCTTAACGGTACAGTAAGGCAATTTAGTTGCAAGATATGTGATAAGGTATTTGCTGTTTACGGTAACCTGCAGTTTGACCTATTTGTTGGGGTATTTGTTGTATTGGCCTTTGGCCCCAGACAAGCCATGATTATTAGATGTCAAGATAACCAACTGCTGAGTTGTGATTATACCTCATAACATGGGCTAAATTGGGTTCAGTAAAATACAATTTATCCATGATACATTTTTCTTAACGATACCCCCACAATAGGAATATCGTCTAAATCGTGGGTGCATTTACAAATATACAAACAACCAGACCGGAACAATCGGATTTGTGGCCATTCAAATATTTGTTCTGTGCGGAAATCGAACCCGCGACACGCTTCGCATCCAGCCAATCGCTCAACCACTGCCCCAAACATCTCGTTAATTCAAAGGATTATGGTATAATAATTTACTGACTTATTAGTTATGAATATATGGCCAACGTTTCATCTGTATTTTCGTCTCTATTTCTCAATTTTATTCATTCGTCTCGCAACACTTTTCTGTCGTAAACTTTGTAGATAGATCACTCTCTTGACAACAACAAATCTTTTAAAAGAGATAAGTTACCCAGATGAACAGAAAATAAACTTCTTTGTTAAAATTTTTCACTCTCAACACGGGATCAAATGCCGACAGCCAGATATATCGGGGTGTAACCCGGTAAGAGCAAGTACTCCGTCAAGCCTTACAGATTTAGTGATCCGAAGGGACGTCGCTATTACGTGTCGAAATGGCAATCGATAAGATTTTTCTTTTCATACAGTTTGGCTATGGCTCTGAGACGTGGTCGCTCACAATGGGCCTCATCAGAAAGCTTAAAGTCACCCAAATTGCAATGGAGAGGGCTATGCTCCAAGTATCATTGCGTGATCGAATCAGAAATGTACAGATCCGCAAGATAACCAGATTTACCGACAAAGCCCGCATTGCCAAACTTAAGTGGCAGTGGGCAGGGCACATTGCTCGCAGAATGGATGGCCGATGGGGCAGAAAGGTTCTGGAGTGGCGACCGCAAACCACCGAGTGGTGTACCGATGACCTGGTGAAGGTTGCAGGGATCCGCTGGATGCGAGACGCACAGGATCTGTCAATGTGGCGACGCTTGGGGGAGGCCTATGTCCAGCAGTGGGCGTCTTTCGGCTGATATGATGATGGTGATGATGACAAATTGGGTAAATGGTAACTTGATGGTTGGACTGGAACTGAGGTAATGTTATTCGAAAATATTTCAAGGTTACACAGCTAGGGATTTTTACTTCCTGTTAGAAATCATTTAAGTTTGATTAAACTGTGTTGGTTCTAACCGCATCTGAGAACTAAGCAAAACAATAGAAATGGTACATATCACGAAACTACGCCGTTTGTTTTTAATTGTGCATATTAGGTAAGTAATACTAGTAGCTCCTTGTTTGTTCTTGGGATCTCAACCCACTCAAAGCAATTTATATTTAAAAAATATATATCTTTTAACACTACTTAAAAAGTCCATTGAGACCATTTGCATTTATTTAATGTCACGTTTTTTTTTCTGTCCGGACACGATTCCACGATGCGGTATTCGTATTAACAGATACGAATAATTTGCACTTTAAAAGCTTTAATTTTGTGAGCCGGTAATGAATCACGGTGGATCAGTGCACGATTATATCAGCGTCATTTATATTTTAAGGTTATCACACAATCGTGCTCACGATTGACAGCCCTTTAAAAGGGTTACGAATGACGTAAATTAGAATTCATTAATTTTGTGCGCCCATGCGGATGCGTAATCTGACTGATGCTGATTAGGATGACTCATCTGTTAAGGACGAAATCTGTAAAACTCGGCAGGATGTATATTAATAACAGTAGGCTTCGGTTGGGGCCGAGGAAGAGACTGTTTGAAACTCCAGTACCCCGTACAAACATATTAAATTTTGCTCCCGTGTATCAGGCAATTACGATTATTAATAGCATCTGTCAGCGGTTGGACATTTTTTCCGGCATTCCAGAGGGTGACAGTCAGTGTATTGTCATCTATGTAACTTGTGCCGGCACCCGGAGCTGTTACTTGAGACTGATCAATCATGGACGCGAGTAGGGGTGATAATTTTTCTGGGGGCGTCTCTGGGTGTTGCATTGTATGCCTACTTTTATTACCTGTAAAAATAATTGTATGTGTAAGAATAAATAATTTAAATAAATAAATAACTCGACGTTTTTTTACCGCTACCTCATTGATCTTGTCGTCACAAGCGCTGCATGCCTGTACCGAGTATGAGGTCGAGGTCGAGGTCATTTCCCGGGTCGGGCAGTGTTATTGAGTTTTCCCATCTGATTTGTTCCCAGGTGATGTCAAAAGTCAATGTCGAAAATATTTATTTCAACTAGGTTATTAAGCGGCACTTTTGAACGTCAATAATTCAAATTTACAAGTAATAATAATTGATTGTATTGTCCATTCGGAAAAGTAGTTTGGTATGGAGAAGAACGGACAAGAAACTCCATATTTACTATTTAAAAAAAAAAGTGGTTTACAATATTTATATTAGTAGGTACATACATTAATAAATTCTTATATGTGAGGACGATTCACTTAGAATAGCACTACAACCTATACTACTACTAGGCATAAGTATTAAAAGCATTAAAATGTAAATTCATAAAAATGATAAATAGGAACATGGTTCTCACATACTTACAAATATTGAAAACATAGGTATATACTTAATTCATACTTAATTCAACAACAACGGAACAGCGTGTGAGTCAATTTTTTAAACAAGAAAAAAGGAATACAGTAACTATGAATAGGTTTATAAATTAGCAAATTTGATTTTGACTATACTAAAGATTGCCCTATGGAGCAGGACCCGCATGAATAGATTCCCCTCCTTAGACAAGGGCTTTAAAAATAACTCGCTGTAGTTACACCACATTTCGTTAAATGTGTGTAGATGTACTATAAGATAAATCTCTGCCTAACCCTATGCGGAATAAATGCGTGACTTTATGTTTTATGTATGTTTGCAGCGATTCTTATTTTAATCGTTTTAACTGGAGAAACTGCCTGTAATTTAAGTGTTGTGGTGATAATCAGTTAATTTATTTGCCGAAATTACCTACATGGTTTTTTTTATTTTCAATGTAAATCAGTTCCATGTACGAAGCTATTATGATGTTTCAAATTTGAATAATTTGAAATTTAATGGAGCACATACTCGTATCATGTAAGAATCACAGCGTGTCTAGTTTAGTTGTTTTTTTTTCTGTAGTTTCTGCCTACCTTCATAGGAAAAGGGCGTTTAAGTAATTCTGTAATGAAACAGTTGCTTTCCTACAGTCATCTAGCTTAACACTGCAAATACCGGTGTGTACTCTCAAATTTACCTCGTTTTACAAACGCGCGTTTGTATTACTGCAAAAGTACTGCGAAATTTTTGTTATTTAAAAATTCTCCCTTCCAAGAAAATAACTTTTTATGTAGGTGTAGCCACCGGGCACAGCTAGATGTAAATATTTACAAGTGTCAATAAACCGACGGCGAAATGGAGTTCGTCTACCTTTTATTAAAGAAATTTAAGAAATTGGGGCACGGGAATTGATTCTTAAAGCTGAAAAGTTTCGTGGTTTAAAAAAAGATAAATGGTGATTTTTTGACTGAAACGAAAAGTTTTCAAGTTCTTGTGGCAAAAAAGGTGTTCTTGTAAAATGTGGTATTTAAAAAGCTTTTAAGATTTTTCGCTTTAATGATCTTTCAAGGAAAAGCTACGTATCCAGTACTCAAACCTGGTAATAAAATAACCCATTATTTAAAGAATTATTTGAACTCTAGTCAGGGACTTGAGAAACTTGCATAAAGTGGCGTCGATTCAGTGATATCGATTGTAAACGAAGGGTTCCGTACCATATCGCAAAAAACGGCAAAAAAACACGTTTGTTGTATGGGAGCCTCTCTTAAATATTTATTTTATTCTATTTTTAGTATTTGTTGTTTTAGCGGCAACAGAAATTCATCATCTGTGAAAATTTCAACTGTCTAGCTGTCACGGTTCATGAGATACTGCCTGGTGACAGACAGACAGATTGACAGACGGACCCCGGAGTCTTAGTAATAGGGTCCCGTTTTTACCCTTTGGGTACGGAACCCTAAAAAGGTCAAAATGTATAGGGTTGTTTAATGCGCTACCGTACAGAGCAGTGGTGGCCCAGTGGTAACAGCCGCCACTTACAAGTAGTAGGTCGTGAATTCGAACCCAGGCAGGCGCTTTACTTTGTGTAAATTATTTCATCAAAATGCTCTCAAAACCTAAAACGAAAACGTCGTGAGGAAACTGATGTCATAAAACCAAAAATTCGAAGATATGTGACATGCACCAACCCTCACTGGGCCCACGTGGTGGATTACCGTCCATTCCGTCTCACAGAGAGGAGGCCTGCACGCACAACAGACCAAATGGGAGTCTAAGTGCGGCAAAGGGAGTCCATCTATCCTATCCTATCTACCCTTGACGACACGGTCGGCGTAGTGGTTGAGCGATCGATTGCTGCTTGTCGCGGGTTCGATTCCCACATGAAATAAATATTTGTATGGCCTACAGATAGATTTTTCGGATCTGGGTGTCTTGTGTATGCGAGTTAAAATGTTTTTAAACGCACCCACGATACAGAAAAAAAATCCTAGTGAGGAGCAACGTTATATTAAAAATAGGTAACTAAATAAAAAAATTATAAATACGCTACCGAAAAATGTAACTTGGTTTAGCCCACATATTTTGGACTTTTGTAAGTTGTTATCGATTACAGATGAACTTCGTCTAGAGATCCTTATAGATAATTCTAACGATTCTGATTTTGACATCATGAAATTACAGTTATCCTAAATTTAATTTACATAACATCCCAAATCTTCAGAAAAGAATGCTGCAAAACGAGAAAACACTTGCAAATGCACTCAAAAAATGTCACGCAGCCCGAGTGAGTTGGGTTCTCCCTCTTACGGATGTCAAAGGCTTCAGCCAAACCACGTGTGCTTCAGCACGTAACCTTGCAAAAGCGTTGTACAATACTTTGCACATAACTTTGTTGCGGTATTTGGGACACGCGTTCCGAAAATGTTACTTTGTCCTTTGAAGTTGACTGTTGTTGTGGATCGCATTATTTATTATTTATATGAACTAAGACGACAATATAAATTATGCGACTTCATTAATTTTGTTAGGCGAGCCATAGGTCACTGTAGACGAAACGTTTTTTCTTTAAATCGATTTAATTAAACTACAAATTAGTTTATTAATCTAAGTCCACTGCTGAGCAATTTTTCAATCTACCTAGCCTTATCGCAACTGCGAGTCTCATTCCAGCATCTTCTCTAAGATCACACTTCAGCCCCGGGTATAGAGTTTTTTATTTTATTTATGATGGGTTTGCTCTTGACTCTAGTCTAGGTCAGAGGTGACAGAGACAAAATCGACGATGGAGTGAGCTTATCCGGAAGAAGCCTGTTAACTCTAACTTTGATGAGATTCGGATTGTATGCGTTCGGAAACGCAGACGCAGGCAGTGAGTTCCACTCTTTTGCTGTGCGTATTATGAAGGATGTTTGGAAGCGCTGGGTGCGAATTGGTGGAATGGCAACTAGGTGAGGATGGTAACTTGCAGTGCGTCTAGATGTCCGATGGTAGAAGGGGGCCGGTGGGATGAGGTCGTGGAGTTCATGAGCACACTCGCCAAAGTACAGTCTGTAGAAGACCGACAAGCAGGCAACCTTAAGGCGATGAGCCGAGCTGTGAAGCTTGGCATCCACCAGTTTGACGTCGCCAATTAGTCTCTTAGCTCTGCGTTCCACCGAGTCAAGCTCGGCAAGCTGATATTTAGCTGAGCCATCCCAGAGGTGGCTGCAATACTCCATGCAGAATCGGACTTGCGCCTTGTAAAGAGTTAAAAGCTGTCCAGGCATAAATTATCGCTTCACTCTGTTTAGAATGCCCAGTTTTTTTGCCGCAGTTTAGGCTTTGTACTCAATGGAGGCAACGAAGTTGAGACTGAATGTCAACTCCACGCCAAGGAGCTCGAGCCGATCTCAGTTACAGGAACAGATGCACCCTGAAAAGTAGGCGTTGATGAAATGAGTCCTCGTTGCGGTAAAAAGACATGCCTGTGTTTTGGTGGCGTTAAAAGCGACCAGATTGTCATCACTCCACCGGGAGACAAGGCTTAAAGTCAAATCTGTCCGCTCCACCATAGTCTCTCTCAAGGAACGAACTTCATCCCCGCTGGTTTTTGCGCTGGACAAGTATCTCTCCGAAACAGTACTATCATCTGCGTACCCAACAATACCAGGCAGAAGTAGATCATTAATGTGCAGCAGGAAAAGAGATGCAGAGAGAACAGACCCCTAAGGAACTCCAGTATTAAAAGCCATAAGGTCATGGTCGATCCAAGTAGTCGTTGACGGCTGCTCAGAGGAGCTACTTGGATCGACCGTTCACTGAGGAAGTCTGATATCCAGCTACAAAAACCAGCTGGGATGCCATAAGTAGGAAGCTTGCTGAGTAGACTAGCGTGCCAGACGCTGTCAAAGGCCTTAGAGATATCGAGCGATACACCAAGTGCTTCGCCGTGTTCCTCGATGGCTTCGCCCCAGCAGTGCGTGACAAACACAAGAAGATCGCCAGTAGACCGTCCCCGGCGAAAGCCATATTGACGGTCATTGAAGAGATCATTGTCTTCAAGGTAGGTCAGCAACTTACTGTTCAGTACCCTTTCCATAACCTTGCACAGTATGGAGGCTATCGGACGGTAGCGGTACTGGTTGTACATTTGCAAGCTTCCAGGATTTCGGCACCGTTCTTTTTTCAAGAGAGAGGCGGGACAAGCGAGTCAACACAGGAGACAGTTCAGGCGCACACTGCCTCAATACTCTCGCTTGAATGCCGTCAGGCCCGCTGGCCTTGTACACGTCTAGGCTGCACAATACTCTCCGAAGCTCTTTCGTGTGAGCTACGATCTCTGGCATCGATGAGTTACAATGAGGTCATTCAAAACCAACCACCTACACTAAGAAGCAAGCTGTGTGAAAAATCTCACTCAACATCAACTAAATTCTTGAAACCCCAGGAATACCTGCCACCTGCCACCTGGCCGTGAACTGCAGTGACCTATATGGAAAGAAATCAATCGATTGCGTACCCAGGTAGGCCGCTGCAAAGATAATTTGGCGAAATGGGGTTTTATAGACTCGTCTCACACACAATGTGAGTGCAGTGCCTCCGTGCAAAATATGACATACATGCTGGAGTGTTCCAAGTGCCCACACACTTGTACCTTGGCGGAGCTAATGAACGCCACTGACGCTGCTACTAGGCCCAAAATATCTAAACAGTGTTCCATTATCTCGAAAAGAGAGAACTACGAGTATGTTGGAAAAATGCTAGGTGGCGTTCTGTAGTTTCTGCTATCCCATGAAAAAAGGTGTGAGTTTATTAGAATGATAAGTATTCTGGGGTCGGCTTCCAGTCCAACCGGATTTAGCTGAGTACCCACCAGTATTTACATGGCACGACTGCCTATCAGACGTCCACAACTGTCCATAACCCACCCAGTAACTTTATAACATCATACCCCTTGACAAGGGAGGATCAATCAGATTTTCTTGCTTCAAACTATCCTTAACAACTGTCAAATATCTACAAATGACAGCCGGGACCAAATGTTCATTACCAAAGGTTCCGTACCCGAAGGGTCCAAATGGAATCCTATTGCTGTCACTCACGTGTCTGTCCGTCTGTCCATCTGCCCGTCTATCCGTCAGTCCGTCGTCTATTACACAGGTTTTACAGCCAAACGGTTGGAGTAGTCTTCAAATTTAAACAGTATAATCATCTTGCTGACTTACAAACGTGCAGATTATCAAAATCATATTTTAAATGTTTTTGGGCGGCCCCCATAAAGCAAAAAGCGAAAAAAAATTACCTACCCCATCGAGTGGGATACAATTGTTTAGAACTCATATGAGTAAATATAATAAATACAATATTTTTTGTTTTTAAAAAAATATTAGTAAACAAAGGAATGAGAAGCACAAAATCTTGTAAAAAAAAGTCACCAATGACTTTTTTTTTTACGAAATTTTGTGCCGAAGAATTATGGTGATAATGATTATTATTATGTATATTTTGTAACAAATACCAATACATTGATATATAGGCTTTTTTCTTTGAAATTCCCTCATTTTTTCTGTTACAACCAACTTTATTTGCGGTTAAGGTACGGAACCCTAATTTAATGAGAAATCTGATACTCACTTGGCCGGTTTTCTATGTTATGTAATATTAACGTACAAAACCGTAACATTGTATATTAGTCTATGTATCCAACTAAAGTACCAGTAAGGATACTCTCACACAGAATATCCATATTTTTAGGATAGTTTTTAATGGATCCGTCGCTTCTGGGGTAATGTTCATATCACATTTAGTCAGTGTACCATCAACTTTCAAACAAAACGAATTTTAATACAGTTGTGTGTGTGAACTCGCTCATACTACTGATTGCCGAATAAAAATGTATTCGACGATAAAATGGACCTGTAAAACGGACTGCTGAATATTTTGTAGGTGTTTTACTGGATCTGGATTACTGTCATGTGTGTGAGCTTGCTGATACAACTACAAACCTAAGCGCCGAATAAAAACATATACGATAAAATGGAACTGTAAAACGGATCTCTTTGTGAACGAGCAATAACATGACTAAGAGTTTTGATTAAGCGAAACTATTCCTGCCCAAATCGATATTTCCATCTTATGTTCGTTATTCCAACGTATGAGTATAATGTGACGTCAGAGTGACGCCACAGTTATCTAAGTCAGTACTTTTGACAAGCTAATGCTCGAATATAGCTTCGTATGTTTGACGTTAACTTTGAATTCGAATTTCGAAGTATCGTATATATGGGTTTGAAATTAATGATGAAACATGATATGTACTGTGGGTTGGTACCGTGTGTTTCCTCAGGCCGAAATAGGCCTCGTTTTCATTTTCTGTGGGTACAGGAAATGATGACTGATCATCGAAGAGAGTTTAAAAAAATGTTACAGATTACCAGCGGCCAATGACCTCGTAGTCAGCTGTATTTACTTGACATGAAAAGATTGGCTTTTTAACCGACTTCAAGGAGGAGGTTCTCAATTCGTCAGAACCTTTTTTTCTACAAATATTCATTAGATATTCATCGTAGCCTACCATTAACGTCTGCGAATGATCACTAATAAATTGACTCTTTTCACAAAAACTAAAGCGAGTTGCTTGTGGTTCTGCTAAAATTTAACTATGTTTTAGCCGAGAAACCCTTCTACCTGTAAGGCGCTGCTAACACCATCTATGGTCGTAAAACGGAACCGAACGCAATCGATTTACTTAACAAATAATCAGTATAATCAGAAGAAAAACGCTAGTTACGTCGGTACGGTACGGTATGGTATGAGGCATCTGTGTGTTGGTATTATACTATCTGTGGTAATGGTAATTAAAATTAGTTTAACAGAAAAAGCTGGTCAAACATTAAAAAGTAAATTTTCCAACCCTCCTCATAAGCGATTTCCAATTACTTCTCTACTTAACCAGCAAACAAGACATCAGCAAAAAAGGTCATTATTTTGTTGTGCACATGTTTAAAATTCAAGGGTTGGTCAGAAATATCATTACGGTGAAGCTGTGGGTGCCGGTGCATTAATGAGAGGCGGCATGTACCAACAAGGCAAATCGTTGGTTCAACACAATTTTAATTGAATTTTATACGTGAACTGACTGGAATATAATTATTTTTTGGAGGTTTTAAGTAGTTCATCAATTTTAGCTTATAAGGAGCATTTGGCTAAATAATAACACCCGCACGCAAGGTCAACATTCAAGGTTAAGAAACGCCAAAGATAGCATAACTAGCATACAGATGTCTCATCCCATACAAAGAAACCGTGCCGACGTAATTAGCGTTTTTCGCCTGATCAAACTGATTATTTTTCTAAGAACATCTATACCGTTCGGTTCCGTTCTACGGATATAGATGGTGTCAGCAGCAAATTGCCAGTAAGACGTTTAAAATTTGTTTCATAGTATTTTTACACGTCTTTAGGGTTCCGTACCTAAAGGGTAAAAACGGGACCCTATTACGAAGACTCCACGATCCGTCGGTCTGTCTGTACCTCATGAGCCGTGATAGCTAGAGAGTTGAAATTTTCACAGATGAAGTATTTCTGTTGCCGCTATAGCAACAAATACTAAAACAGAAAAAATAAATGTTAAAGTGGGCCTCCCATACAACAAGCGTGATATTTTTGTCGTTTTTTGCGATACTGGTACGGAACCCTTCGTGCGCGAATCCGACTCGCAATTGGCCAGATTTTTATAGTTCCATTGTACCAAAATGTGTTACAAAACAAATTTAAAAAATTGTGTGGATGCCTCAGAAATTTAAAACCGCGCCACCTATTGGAATCAATTTTAAATGATCCATTCAAATAATCTTTGAAATGTGAATTAAGAACCCATTATTCCTTACCTTTGCGCTTAGAAGAGTAAATTAAACAAGAACATACATTTTTTATGATCGTGTCTAGAAAATCTTAATATTTCACAAAACTCAATAACAAATCGAAGCTTATAACGCCATCTAGTGCAATTTATTTGAACCAAATTTGCCTTTTTTTCCCCCATGGCAACGATTAACCTTAACTTGGATGGACCATCGTTAAATAGCGAGGTTCCTTCGTGCTTCGGATAGTACGCATCACTTTCACTACAAGTCCCCAATTACCCAAACAATGATTGATTGATGTAGAAACAATTTTTCGAGCAGATTTCTGAAAATGTCGGAATACATTATAGCCCCGTCCTTTACCGCAATCGTTAGATTTTGTATAGAGCAGGGTATTTTTCCAAGTGTTTTTAAACGGGCGCTCATTACACCGGTCTACAAGGGTGTGGCTCGAGACAGTGTAACAAATTACAGACCAATATCTGTGTTGCCAAAGCTTTCTAAAGTATTAGAAAATGTACTGAATAACCAACTTATTATTTTTTAGAGCAAAATAAAATATTATCTGACTCTCTCAAAATCAAACTTCTAAGCCAACACAATCAAAAGATACAGACGTTTATGCCGCAAATTTCCGAAAATTTTCGACACTCGCAATGGAATCAAAACCTACAGGATACTTCCCGTGAACTCAGAATCTTGAAAGTTGGTACGAAGCAATGTCTTTTATCACAGATAAAGGAAAAATTGCGAAAACCGTAAATTTTTAGTTATATCATATAATAAAAATGTTTTTAATAATTTTAAACTTACACCCCTTTCCTCATGAACGTGTAGAGGTATTAAATTTTAATTCATATCAAATACTCAGGCCTATAATACCTTTAAGCTCAGGTTTGAAAGGAACCCTCGGTACGCGAGTCTGACTCGCACTTGGTAGGTTTTTTTTTAACTTTATCTACTTTCAGTTTACTTTGTAATGATGTTTCACTGAACTTATGTTCTGATGCAAGAATTAATATGTCATGTATTTCTTGCACGTATTTCTTTGTTAAGAGTTTATTGTACTTATTTTTACCATTATTTCACACTGTCGGCACTATGGGTCTTTTGTAAGTAACCAATTTTCTGAAGAATTATATTGATTGTATAAGACTGTTTGATGCCAAAAAAAAAATGTCACATCTTGTCTAGAAAATACGCAGAAGTGTGTTGAAGTACTTATTGATCTGGCTAAAGCTTTTGACACTGTCTCGATTTCTGCCCTTTTTGACAAGCTAGAAAGGTGTGGAGTGAGAGGAATTGTACTCAAAATCTACAAAGATTTCCTCAGTGGTCGTTTACAAAAGGTTAGGGTTGGTAGTGCCAGTAGCGCAGGCGTTGCAGTCACCTACGGAGTCCCTCAGGGCAGCATTCTCGGTCCCAGTCTCTTCCTCATTTATATAAGCGATCTGTGTCAGATGACACTCAATAAAGGTAAAATATTTTCTTACGCCGATGACAAAGCACTTTGTATTTCAGGAAGAGACTTGGAATGAAGTACAACATAATGCGGAGATAGGGCTCCATAAAGCCATTTCATGGTTGAGGCATAACGTGCTAACCCTCAATAATACAATACCAAAAACCTCATATGATCAGTTCAAAAATTCTCGAATAAAGCAGCCGAATGTGGGTGTTCTTATTCACACATGTGAACCACTTTTCACTCGAACAGTGCTCTTGCACAACTGTGAGTAAAACTAAAACGGTTAGTTTTACTTTAGTTAAATTTATAGTTATAAGTTAATTTCGTGAAGTTACTTTAATTAAATTGTTTATGATATTTAATTCGAAAAAATATGTTGTGATAATGGTAATGATATAATTTAATATTTCTATAGTAATTTTTGATTAAATATTTTTTTTTTAATTTCAGGTATTTTAATAATTTTATTGGTATTATTTAAATGTTTTTTAATTAATTCTATGTATGACTGAATACTTGATTAATTTTTAATTTAATATTCTCATTTTTTTACTATGATTTCCTATAAAATTAAAATTTGACATTAGGACCATATAAAATGGGGAGGGCGCTGATTCCTGTAATACAGGTCCGCCAAGTTCGGGAGTCAGAGGCTTCAATAACTACTTCAAGAAATTATGTCAATAAAGATTATATTTTGTACTTGTAATGATTAGAATTACTAATCAATTGGTAAGGATACTGATTATTGTCACACCGATGACTACCCCACTTCATGTCCAGACTATTACTGTCCATACCAGGTTGCCTGGAAGAGATCGCGGGTTGCGATAAGGCCGCCCATTGTATATGTATTAATTTTAAGTTTCTTCTTATAATTGTATTTTAAGGTGTACAATAAAGCATATAATAAATAAATATTCTTAATTAGGATGCTATGGAAACGTAGGTTTGTTGCAACCTAACGTGATGCAGTAGGACGCCATTATTTAGCTAGGTTTCTTGTAAACTGGTCCCTTATTCATCTTTTATAAAACCCAGAGGCAAACTACCATTTAGGTTGATTAACCCTCACTTAGTTCAAGACATTTCGACGAGTTTAAGAATCAGCGAATCTTATTTAATGATCGCCTGCTTGTCCCATCCTTTGTTCACAGCAATTAATTTGTCAAATCCACTCTAGGACTCGTCGGCTCTACCGGCTGTCGGTCTTTCGACAAAACATCGTGGTACTGCATGATATCAATGCCATCATGATTCTTTTGTGAATAGAAAATAATAGAATAGGTCTTTATTTGCTAAGAATGTAGGTATATAAAAATAAGTTGTTACTTTATAAAATAGGATCCATGTATATTCTGCCTTAATATAGCATGCAAATGTGATACAAGGTATATACGTTACAAAAACAGACATTACAAAAAATTATCATTCAAGAAATCCTGCACAGAATAGTAACATTTATCAACAAGTAATTCTGTGAAACGTTTTTTAAACGTTTGCAACGGTAAGTTTTTAAGTTGATCAGGTATTTTATTAAAGATAACAGGCGCCACACAGATAACATTTCTTTTTAATAAGCTAGTTTTAAAAGCGCCCGTGCATAATAGGTTCTGGTATTGGAATCTCATAGCTGTACTTCGTTTTCTAGTTTCTATTAAAGTTGCAAATAGACATCGATTAGTTATTACAAACATTGCTAATTCAAGGATATAAAGGCATGGGAATGTTAATAATTTATGAGACTTAAATATAGGTACGCAACTGTTTGTTACTTTTAGACCAAATAAAAGGAATAGTGAAAAAGGAATAGTGCTCTTCGACCTGTAAAGCTCGTGGAACTGTGATAGTTTTACGAATCAGAGTAAAACCCCTGCCCGACTGTCACTTAAGTTTACTTACCCTGCAAACTATCTCGGTTACATCGATTCTTTTCTGGCTTTTCTTGAAAGATCTTGAACTGTGGTGTAATCTGGCGGTCAGTATCCACCTATCGGCACCGTACGTCGTAACGGGCAGAACACACTAATTGATGGCCTGTCTTCAAACATTAAATAAATAAATAAATTTTTGTATTAGCGTCAAGAAGTTTACATAACTCAAACCTTTTCATAAATATTTTTTTTGTGTCTACACCATAATATCTTCTGCTTCTGATCGCAAATTCCGAAGAGCAGGCTTCCTCAAAGTTTTCAGAAACACATGTTTCAGAGGAACTTAAGTGTAATGATATTACACTTGGTGAATAAGTTAGAGTTTAGCTAATAACAGTTTAGCGAAACAACTTACAAACTACTGCTAGACACGCGTTGAAATCCTGATATTAAAGCCTAGATTATTGTAAACTTCATTTATTAATGTACCAACTAGTTTAAACGATAATATACTATTAAACTTAATTACGTAGACAAGCTTTGCTTGTAGATTTGCCCCCGCTGGATGTTCGTAGTTTTGCGGGGCTCAAAGTGCTTGTAGGTACCAAATCTAATCGAATCCGCGCAGATGTTACTTCGTGATTGAGGCTAATGTCTATCCTTATACATCTACTAAGAAAGATATATCTTATCCTACCATCTACCCACGGAAACTTAAGGCTTCTACAACGACATATACGTAGAACTATTTATAATTTCTACGAAATCGCGTTGTCGAATTGTCGCGTCACACAAGACCGCCTATTTTTCGTTAAAACCACAGATATTTCTATGGTTAGCACATGTCATTAGCTCCACAAAAACTGGATCATTCATATGCTCCTCGTTTCTTTAGAGACCATGTCCAAGTTCAGGATGATAGGTCCTGTTAAAAAAATGAAACCCAAGAATAGGTATAATTTTTTCATTAGCGTGTAAGTACACACGTTTATGGTAATTGAAAAATATTCAACGATACAACTTCTTCAATTTACACAAAAATATACAGATTAATCTGTCCGGAATAATTTCCGTACCTTGAATTGTACCTGTTACGTCATCAAACGGATGTGGAGAGAAGAGAAAAACGTAAATTTGGACAAATTGCTCTCAAGGCGCACATCATTGAAATATATGCCTTTACTCGACAATACATTGGTTGAAAATGTATTACAGACGGTAAGGTATTTAGGCCTTTCATTTTGTAACCTTTACTTTGTGGAGAAAATCACCGTGTGTTCTTTTGGCTAGATATACCTAGGGGAAATTAGCTTTATTATTGCGGTGGGTCATAAAAGGCCATACTTATGTGAAGACCACGGTATAAAACATTAGTATTTCATTCAAACTTTGGCAAATAGAACGCCACTACACTTGTCAAGCGTTGTGATGTCTATTTACAGTGGTCAGAACAAAGAAGCCACCCATTTCCGTCTATAAGCCCCGCATGAATGCCTTGATACTCAGACCGTGCTAATATCGCCGAACGGTAAGTTCGGCGATATTAGCACGGTCTGAGTATCTAAATATTCACCATTAATACCCTGAGGGACACCAAATTCATGCTGTCTGTGTTCCCAGCAGGTCATTTGCTGAACCATACCGATAGAATTGTACCGGGGAACATTTATTGAGTCGGAAACTAGCCGTCGGGCACCAAATTTGTGATATTATTCAAACTTCCGATCGGGAAGCAGCGGGTCGAATTTTGGTGTTTAATTTACTCGGCTACGGTGAATGTTTAAACGTCTTGTAGACGCCAATGTTTGTTTACGTGCTAAGAGTTATTTGTACATTTACGGTTTTTGTGATGTGTTTGACAAACAAGCAAAGTGTTTTATTTATTTGTGAGAAATTAAAGCATTTGTCGAGTACCGCGGGGAATTGTGTTTATGTTTGAAAAAAAATTATAGATTTTGTACTCGCTTATGGCAAAAAAATGAGCATTATGTAAGTACACGTGCTAGCTTAGATCAATAGAAAATTATATTATCTCTTTAGGAAATTAGATGTTTGCTTTTGATTTAATTGGTTTAATCCGGGGAGCGCTCAGTTGGATCTGCGTGACCCGCGACAATCCGAAACACTTGTATTTTCTAGAAATATTGTGTACTTCTCAATAGCTGGAGCTAATAAACCCTCCTTTTAATTTCTTGCCACTATTTACTCGCACTACCCCTGCACCGGTTAATAGACCAGGACAAAGAAAAATATACGCTTAAAAATGTACAGTTTGAAGATGTTTTAATTTTATTTTCTGCTTACATTTTTGTATTTTGTAGTGATTACAATAAAATCTCATTAATTATTATTATTATTAGGCATTTTTTTAAAATTAAATTTACATTTTGTTAATTTTTAATGATATGTATAGTTCAGAGTTTTACAAACTGTATAAAGGTAATGTAATTAAACAATGCAAATTAACGAATATTAATTCAGTACACCTACTTCGGACCCTCGTTAAATTTAACCCAAACTTTACTCTACGGACAGTTAAGTAAATTTAATTTGAACTAGCAATTAGTTTATATTGTGTACAGTTATGAAGAGAAAGCGCCACATATTTAAACAACTACTTAGTATATAGCCAATAACGGTTCGAAGCGAAGAGCTGCCTTTTTCCGTCCAAGAACCATATTTAAACATAGGTTTTCTCTAGAGACTGTTACGGTGCAGAACATAGCCTCCGAATATTGTCATTATGATAATAGTAAATTCGGTTTTATTGTGTAAATGCCTCGGGGCATAGACGTTGTGAAAAAGGAATGCACAAAATATAATAGCCGGTAACTACTCCTAGTTTCCCTAATACTTCGCCCGCGCTCTTTTGCCTTATAACGAGTAACCTTTATAACAAAAGTAACCTTTATAAATTAACCCGGCAACAACACAGTGAAAAATTGTAACATCGATTGCACGATTAGTTCAGGATGACCCACTATTTCAAAGTCAAAGTCAAATGCATTTATTTCGACTAGGCCATTAAGCGGCACTTTCGAACGTTAACAATTAAAATTAACAAGTAATAAAAATTGATTCTACCGTGCATTCGGAAAAGTAGTTTGTTATGGAGAAGAATGCACAAGAAACTCCATACTGAATGTTTAAAAAAAAAAAGCTTTTACAATATTAAAGCACATATATTAATAAATTAATATACGAGGACGATGCACCTAGCACTACTATACTACATATAAGTATTACAAGCACAAACAGGTAAATTCCTTCACTTGAAAAGTAGGAACATGGTTCTCACATACTTACAAATATTGCAAACATAGGTAAATTATCTAATTCAACACAACGGAACAGTGTGCGGTCATATTTTTTTTAAAAACAAAAACAGTAGATAAATGTAAAATAAAGCGTTACTATAATTATAAATATTATACAAATCAACCAGTTTGTCTTTGTCTACACTAAAGATTGCTCAATGGAGCAGGAACAGCATGTTTCTAAGCATTCTTATCTTGAATATAATCATCTAATTTGTAATATGCTTGTTTACAAAGTGTACTTTTTAAATAAGCATTTTACTATTGTTTTAAATTTTCTTTCATTTAGTTTTAATATCTATATTATATATCTATATATCTTATATTTAGAGATTAATTTATTTCTTATATTTAAAACTTTCTGCTATGATAAGAAAACATATTATTAAATTAGGGATTATGAGATAAGAGGTACTTAAATTATCACAAAATATGCTTTTATTGAAAATTAACTAAAAAAGTATGTACATTAATACAAAAGACACTTTCTTACGACAAAAAAAAATTAACAAAATGTAAATTTAATTTAAAAAAAATGCCTAGTAATAATAATAATTAATGAGATTTTATTGTAATCACTACAAAATACAAAAATGTAAGCAGAAAATAAAATTAAAACATCTTCAAACTGTACATTTTTAAGCGTATATTTTTCTTTGTCCTGGTCTATTAACCGGTGCAGGGTTAGTACGAGTAAATAGTGGCAAGAAATTAAAAGGAGGGTTTATTAGCTCCAGCTATTGAGAAGTACAGAAACGTTACACAATATTTCTAGAAAATACAAGTGTTTCGGATTGTCGCGGGTCACGCAGATCCAACTGAGCGCTCCCCGGATTAAACCAATTAAATCAAAAGCAAACATCTAATTTCCTAAAGAGATAATATAATTTTCTATTGATCTAAGCTAGCACGTGTACTTACATAATGCTCATTTTTTTGCCATAAGCGAGTACAAAATCTATAATTTTTTTTCAAACATAAACACAATTCCCCGCGGTACTCGACAAATGCTTTAATTTCTCACAAATAAATAAAACACTTTGCTTGTTTGTCAAACAGATCACAAACACCGTAAATGTACAAATAACTCTTAAGAGAAGGAATATGGAGAAGTAAGTTTTTGGAAGCTCGAAGGTTAAGATCGTGAGAACTGCCCAACACTTTAAAATATTGTTTTAAATAATCAGGAGTGCAAGGATCGTTCATGATGTTGAAGAGCATGCAGAGGGATCTGAGGGATCTCCTCTGACGGATAGGCAGCCATTTAAGCTGAGAACGGAAGGAAGAAATGTGATCATATTTACGGAACCCGAAAATGAAGCGCATACAGTTGTTAAGAAGACGATCCAATTTGTTAAGAAGTTCTTGGGATGGATCAGAGATGTTGCCCAAGCGACACCGCAACCTACCTGTTGGCCGCTACGTCGTCGGCTTAACGGCAAAAGACCTGACGAGCCTCGGTTTCCTCTTTGTTTTACCGTGGCCTGTGGATGACCAGGCCACAGCTACTGAGCCCCGCCCCCGCCTCGACAAAGCGGTAACCCACCGCACCGGAGGGGACGAGATAACATAAAAGTACATATCGCCATTAATCATCATCATCATCATCATTTCAGCCGAAAGACGTCCACTGCTGGACATAGGCCTCCCCCAGGCGTCGCCACATTGACCGATCCCGTGCGTCTCGCATCCAGCGCCTTCCCGCAACCTTAACCAGGTCATCGGTCCACCTAGTGGGAGGCCTTCCAACGTATCGTCTTCCGGTTCGCGGTCGCCATTCCAGAACTTTTCGGCCCCATCGGCCATCCGTTCTGCGAGCAATGTGCCCTGCCCACTGCCACTTAAGTTTAGCAATTCTCCGGGCTATGTCAGTAACTTTAGTTCTCCTGCGGATATCATCATTTCTGACGTGATCACGCAAGGAAATTCCGAGCATAGCCCTCTCCATTGCCCTTTGGGTGACTTTAAGCTTTCTGATAAGGCCCATTGTGAGCGACCATGTCTCGGTCCCATAGGTGATCACTGGCAACACACACTGGTCAAAGACTTTTGTCTTGAGACACTGCGGTAAATTGGACGAGAAGATACCACGCAACTTCCCGAACGCCGCCCAGCCGAGTCGGATTCGACGGTTGACCTCTTTCTCGAAGTTGGACCTACCCAACTGGATCGTTTGTCCCAGGTAGACATAATCGTCTACAACTTCGAGTGTAGAGTCTCCGATCTTGATAGGAGTGGGTGCTACATGGGCGTTCACCATGATCTTGGTTTTGTCCATGTTCATTTTAAGACCCACTCTTTCGGAAGCTTTACTGAGGTCATCGAGCATTTTACTGAGGCTTTCCATGGTCTCAGCCATGACCACTATGTCGTCGGCAAACCGAAGGTGAGTGATGTACTCGCCATTAACGTTGATGCCTAGGCCCCTCCAGTCCAGAACCTTGAATACATCCTCCAGCGCAGCAGTGAACAGTTTGGGCGAAATGACGTCTCCCTGTCTCACGCCACGCTGGAGAAGGATTGGTTTCGAGGTCTGATCCTGAAGACGGACTGACATGGTGGCGTTTTTGTACAAACACTTCAACACCTCAATGTACCGGTAGTCGATCTGGCACCGTTGGAGAGACTGCAGTACAGCCCAAGTCTCGATCGAATCGAAGGCTTTCTCGTAGTCCACAAACGCTAAACAGAGAGGCAGGTTATACTCTTCGGTCTTCTGTATAACCTGCCGCAGCGTATGTATGTGGTCTACGGTGCTAAAGCCTTTTCGGAATCCGGCTTGTTCGGGAGGCTGGAAATCATCAAACCTGCGCGCGAGACGATTCGTGATGACTCTTGAAAACAACTTGTAGACATGGCTAAGAAGTGAGATGGGTCTATAGTTCTTCAGCCGGGCATTGTCGCCCTTCTTGAAGAAAAGTACCACCACACCCCTGCACCATGCCTGTGGCGTTTTGCCCTCGAGTATGACGGAATCAAACAGCTTCGCCATTAATGAAATAGGTGTATTGATAGTATTTATCTCATTGGTACATTTTATAAACATAATAAATTTATTAAACCCTATTTTAATCCCAAAAATGTAAATAATATTACTCTTGATCAAAAGGAATGTTTTCATTCTTTTGATTGCTCCGTTCACAATTTATGATCATCCTCAAACCTTTTATATTTGAGGGCATAGAAGGGAACGTTGATTGATCACTTTTTATTAATTTATCGTATCAGCGTTCAAAAGAATGTTCTCACTATGTCGGCTTTTGTTTTCCCCTCGTCGATTTAACAGGCAAATATGGGACAATAGTTATGTATGTTTGGATACCTTGATTGCCCGGATTCATAGCAGGGACCTGAAGCCATCAATTGATTAAATTATTTTATTTGAAAAAAAAAACCCAATCACTTAGGCTGTGACAATCTAACTCTGCAATCATCATCACCATCTATGTTGGGGCCGGCTTCTAATTTAACTGGATGTAGGTTAATAAATACCAGTTATACAAAGACAATATGCGTATATGGCCTCCACAAACCAGTTACTAAATAATACGATACTCCTTGGAATACTGGTTGTCAAACTTACGGGCTTCTGATCCGTACCAACTGATATGTAATCTAGTTCTGCAATAGCCATAGGTACATATAGTAGCTAAATAACAGTTTAACATTTTTTACATAATATACCATGTACTTCTATGTACAGGACTTCTGTAACAGCCAACCAATTAATTATTTCTAAAGTTAAACTCACCAAAATGTTAAATGAGTTCTCCTAATATATGGTTAGAACTAAACATTAACTGGGAAAACTTTGCTAATGCCAATTAAAGTGGCGGGAAACAAAACAATGCGTCAACTGTCCCTGTTTCACTAACAAGTGAAGTTTTGCTGAATTTTCCACTCCAGGAAGCAATTAAATGTAGAATTGGAGTTTCTGGGTTTCTATCTCACAACTCACATTCGATTTTTGGAAGCCTACTGAAGTCTGCCGGGTAAAAAAATTGTCTGTTGTGATTGGTTGGTGAAAATAACAAAGGGCAATCAAATCGCATGACATTGTGGAAATCTCTGCCAATCAGCCAATCAAATCAGTTGACGTATGACAAATTGTATTGAATAGGATTTCATGACAATATACATAGATTGCCATTGAAAGGATGCTTTTGTGCTGTGTGTAGATACTTAGTACAAACTTTTATTTAACCTCTTTTCTTTTATCTGTACGAAACCATCCTTGGTAAATTTTGACCAAAACCGCTGTACCGCGCCTTAGGTATGTGCGCGGTGAGACGGGGGGCCAACGCAGGCCACTCCGTTGTTAGTACGCCGTCAACGTTCACGGCGATAGATAGTGTCATTTGTATTGAACTGTCTATGTCAGACGCACAAGAGATAATCCAGAGATGGGTCGTGCGTTATCTCGTGATGACAAGACCATCAGTTTTATAGTAGACGAATATTTTAAGAAAAGCAAAGCATATATTACTGGGATCGCGATAGTAGGTTCGAACCTTATCGAACCTTTAATAATAAATTTGCACAAAGACTCCGATTTCAGTTCCGATGGTGAAACAAAAGATGAAGTTGAAGCAGAATCTATGTCAGGATAACTGTAGTTAATTGAATAAGTAAATGTTTTAATTTGTTTAATTTCGGTTCTGATAACATGAAATAAAAATATTGAACATACCATTATAGCAGTATAATATTTCCTAATATTTATACGAAATTATATACAGATCTTATGGTATTATAAAGCTATACAGATCCTACTAGTATTATAAATGGGAAAGTTTGTGAGGATGGATGGATGTTTTTTTTTTTTTTTTTTTTTTTTTTTTTACTTTTGATGGGTTTGCTCTTGACTCTAGTCTAAGTCAATGACAGAGACAGAGTCGACGATGGAGCGAGCTTACGTACGTTTGTTACTTTTTCACGCAAAAACTACTAAACGGATTTGGATGTAACTTCACAGTAATATCTATATATATAAAAATGAAACCCGTTTTCCGTTGTCACGGCATCACGCGTGAACTGCTGGACCGATTTCGCTAATTCTTTTTTTGTTGTGTTTGTTATTGTTAGGAGAAGGTTCTTATGAAAGAAAAATTAAAAAAAAAAAAAAGAATTGTAGATAGGTAGGGTAGGTATGTAGTTAGGGTAGGTATGTAGGTAGGGTAGGGTAGGGTAGGGTAGGGTAGGGTAGGGTAGGGTAGGTAGGGTAGGGTAGGGTAGGTAGGGTAGGTAGGGTAGGGTAGGGTAGGTAGGGTAGGGTAGGGTAGGTAGGGTAGGGTAGGGTAGGATAGGTAGGGTAGGGTAGGGTAGGGTAGGTAGGGTAGGGTAGGGTAGGGTAGGGTAGGGTAGGTAGGGTAGGGTAGGGTAGGGTAGGTAGGGTAGGGTAGGGTAGGTAGGGTAGGGTAGGGTAGGTAGGGTAGGTAGGGTAGGGTAGGGTAGGGTAGGGTAGGTAGGGTAGGGTAGGGTAGGTAGGGTAGGTAGGGTAGGTAGGGTAGGTAGGGTAGGTAGTGTAGGTAGGTAAGTAGCCAATTGACGGGAGCGAAGCCCCGGGGGTCAGCTAGTAGGTTATATAGATCAGAATAACACATAGGCTACAATTTATAATGATTTTTTGTAATTTGGTCATAATATAACGATAAATATCAAGTAAGTCGGAAAAAAAATCTGTCTGAGAGCTATCTTCGCGTGCGCTGGCTTAATCGTTGTATATACATTATAAATACACAAATATAATGTACCGTAGGATTGTTTGTCTTAAATAGTCCTAAATAAAAGTCCTTGACAGCATATATCTACTTTTTATGTGGACGCCACTATGACCATAAAAATTAGAGATTCTTATGAAAATTGTAAAAATGTAACCCAAAGTAGCAAAATGTTGCATATAAAATTCATTTTTTGGCGTGCGCTGAGAAAATTATTGAAGATACATAAAAAATATGTACTACATGATAATGTAGGGTAGGGTAGATAAGGTAGAGTAGGTAGGGTAGAGAAGGTAGGGTAGAGTAGGTAGGGTAGGGTAGGTAGGGTAGGGTAGATAGGGTATGGTAGGTAGAGTAGGGTAGGTAGGGTAGGTAGGTAGGTAGGCAGGTAGCCAATTGACGGGAGCGAATCTCCGGGGGTCAGCTAGTAGCTTTATAATATCATAAGATCTGTCGTACTATATCGATCTCACGTGAACTCATGCTCTTTCCTTCCCGTCTCACGCCTCGCCGGGCCATCCTAAGGCGCGGTACAGCGGTTACGGTTAAACTATAAATAAAAATTTGTAGTCGATCATTATATAGATCAGACCGGTAGAGGTACTGGTGTTCCGGGCCTCCAACTCATAGTAAGAACTGTGGTGTTTTAGTCGTTTGGAATCTGACATAAAACTACGTTATCCCCAAACGAAAATTATCCATGAGGATTTGCCCTAAAAACAAGGGTTTTAGATTGTTGCTATCGAATTTTCTTTTTTTTCCATGTCTTTGGATGAAGAAACACGGAAGAAAATTAAAAATGATCAGCATATTATTTACCAACCATCTCCATTATATCCAACCTTATGTTGATATAAAAGATACTGATTCGAAAATAGTCGTTTTGCGAAGAGAGCGAACTTTGACGACGTGAGAGAAATACAGTATATTATGTAACAGTAATGTAACATTTTATGCAGGATCCCGTGTGTGAGCTGAATATGTCATGTTGTTAGAGTCTAGTTTTTCTAGTGCACCAATTTCCCCGTATGATAAAAAGTGACATAACTAGTTAGCCAACCGTGAAATGATACTAGAAGACAATAGGTATCATATTGTTTTGATCCGTTGTGGTGCAAATAATCCAATGCCAGTCATCAACGTTGTGTTAGTCTCTTTACCATAATCAGGTATATAATTAGAATCTCTCAGTCAAACGAACCTAATCATCACTTCTTCTTGACTTCTATATACTCGTAGAAGAGTGAAAAAGAGAAGGATCAAGGCATACATTATAAATCAAGCTAGGTATACAGATTAATAAATCATAGATCTGTCATTGATCGGCGCAATGGCGATGATAGAACGTCATTTTTCTAGAAGGATTATTTTTTATGGGTAATTGTAAACTTCAGACTACAAATTTTGTAAATAAAATTTCTTACAGACTCTTCATGACTATCATCATCATCATTTCAGCCAAAAGACATCCACTGCTGGCAATAGGCCTCCCCCAGGCGTCGTCACATTGACCGATCCTGTGCCTCTCGCATCCAGCGCATTCCCGCAACCTTAGCCAGGTCATCGGTCCACCTAGTGGGAGTCCTACTAACGCATAGTCTTCCGGTTCGCGGTCGCCATACCAGAACTTTTCGGCCCCATCGGCCATCCATTCTGCAAGCAATATGCTCTGCCCACTGCTGCTTCAAGTTTCGCAATTATTCGGGCAGTGTCGGTCACTTTGGTTCCCCTGCAGATATTCTTATTTTTGATGCGATCACGCAAGGAAACTCCGAGCATAGCCCTCTCCATTGCTCTTTGGGAGACTAAGCTTTCTGATAATGCCTATTGTGACTAACCACGTCTCGGAAGATGACCATACCTAATTCAAAAGTAGTAAGTAGTTTTACGTGATATACCTTCACACCTCCAGGGCAGGGAATATTACAAGCAGGAATATAACAGTTATTATTACGCTTCGCTTTCCTTTTATTTTTCTCAGCAACAGACTCACCATGGAAAATATAAAGCTGAAAATAAATCTGCCTAGACTTAAAATTAAAAATAGTTGCATTTTTTATGTTTTTATTATTACGTGTTTTACATTTATTACAATGTTGTAGCGAGTTAAACGTCTTTGAACTTTGTGTGTTTTGAAGCTTAGCTAATTTGTTATGTTATCTTTTATCTTTTTAATTGCCTATTGTTTCTAATTTTTTTAGACACCTTGGCCAAATTGGGTAACACGATCTCGGAGAACATAATATATATTTTCTGCAATATAACGTTCTTATTGTTATATGCTCCAAAAATATATTAACCGTTGGGTTGTATTGGGTGGTGGTCAAAGTTAATTGAACGTAATTGTTTTTTTATGCAGTAGCGGTCCTAAGCAAATATTGCCATGCCACCAAGCTTGCTCAACTCATTGGTTTTCGTTACATTATTACTGACGAATAAAATATTGTTTCCCCTAACCTCTGTTTAGTTTTTATTCATACCTTTTAATATACCCAATGACCACTGTAAAAGGAGTTTTCTTCGATGTTTATAACTCTAGTATTGTTTTATTTTGCATTCATGGAGCTTCAAGGTTTAACTCGTAAACCTTGTCTACATCGAGATCTTTCCGTGTTAAGGCTACGTCCAGAAGCCAATTGAATAATAGCTACAACCTCCCCTAGGTTTTTAAGTCAAGAGTGAGTAGGTTACTTCTAGTCAAGCGTGCTTCACCGTCGACCACATCATCGCTTATCATCACGTGAGGTAGTGGTCAAACGTGAGCTTATCCTACTTCCTACTATAATCACACTATCATCACAAAGGCGAAAGTTTGTGAATGTGTGTGTGTGTGTGTGCTTGTACGTTTGTTAATACTTCGCGCTCAAACGGCTTGACGGATCTGGTTGAAATTTGGTACAGAGATAGATTATAGTCAGGAGTACTAGCACATAGGATACTTTAAAAAGTATCCTATGTGCTTCCGGCAACATGTACTCTTGGGAAAATTTTCGAATTTCACGCGGGCGAAGCCACCGGCAGAAGCTAGTGGTTAATAACAAAAAATAACACCACGGACAAAGCTAACCACATTCATGAAAACTCATTACAAAAAGTTAGTTTAAACACTATTTTACTGCACTCATTTCTACTGATAAACACAAACAGTGTTCTAAATGAATTAAGGCTTAAGTAGCAGGACACAACTGGACGACGGCCAAAGAGCTCCTGTGTAGTTTAAGTACGTACTTGAGTAAAATTGTACCGCATTAATTCAACTACAATTCACGTTTGAGCTGTAAAGTTGCGGGTTTACAGTCTTTTAATTTGGTACCGATAGTAGACAACTAAAATATTCAAGAGTCAAAAGTGCAGTCGTACTCTACCAAAACGTCAAGTGTCCGAAATTTCTTTATAGAAGAAGGTCAATGGTTCGCGATTGATTCAATCTATAATAGGTATAGCATAGAATCTAAGGTCTATACCGTGTAATAGATGGTCACCTATTCTCGCCCAGACCTCGGCAAGTGTTGCTTAACCTTGAAGATCGACCCGTGCAGCAGTTATTAGTTAGCCACGAACTCCAGAACACAAATAAAGTACCTTATTAACTTTGATGACAACTTTTTTTTTATATGTTATAGGCTCGCGTTTGACCACTATCTCGCCTGACATTAAGTGATGATGTGGTCAAAGGTGAAGCACGCTTGCCTAGAAGTAACCTATTCACTCTTGACTTGAAGACCCCTAGGTTGTAGCTATTAGGAAACAAAGACGCTGGCAGGGAATTCCACTCCATAGCTGTACGCACAATGAAAGTATTTTCAAAACGCTTTGTGCGTATGGGTGGGATATCAACGATGTACCGATGGCGCATTGCCGTACGTCTTGTAGTCCGATGATGGAAAGGTCTAGGCGGAATCAAATTGTGCAGTTCCATCGCACACTCCCCGAAATGTAACCGATAGAAAACCGACAGGCTGGCAACTCGTCGTCGGTGTTCAAGACTCTGGAGCTTTGAGTACAACTATGCGAGAATTGTGTATCATTAGATGAAGAGTTCTGCTAGTTTACGTAATTTGACCCTATTTAAGCTTTAGTACTCATACGTTTAAAGGCTACAGCTTCCCTAGCCGAGTTACAAACATTTCGTATCGAATCTCTTTCTACAATCGTTAACACCTTCTATTTGTATGGTCTGACCACGTGATTTAACGTTCAGATGTATCATTCTCATAAATTGATTCGTTTTCTACTACCGTTATCGATTGTAGATTGTCAACTTGGCTATAGGTGCTGGCCATGAATCCCAATACTAGTAACATTAGATATAATTAAAATAAAGTGTTTAGTGTCTCCGGATGTCGAGAGTTCATCGAGAATTCTCTCAAGGCATCCTCTCGCACGCTATACCACCACGGCGGTTTATAGAGAAGTTGACATCAGATTCTTTCAACTCAAAACCAAAGGGAAAAGAAGATATAATCAGTGAAAGAGTGAAGTTCAGTCAAAAAAAAAAAAAAATTAAGACTTATTTAAAAGGGTTTAGTTTTTCATGAAAATGTTCACTATTTTTTCCGAAATTAATCCAACAAAATATTTAAGTATGAAAAACTAATACTTATATCGAAACGTGTATATCCGAAGCATGCTGACATTTATTCATTTAAAACCGACCTTTAGGTGTTAAATCCTATTGAACTTTAAACCACATCATTTCGCAGTTCAATAAATTTTTAGACGGCGGCGTAGGTAATGGCTTTTTAATTAGTTTAATATACTTCAGCTATTACATACCTTTGTAATTAGCTTTTCCTTCTTTGTATAAATTTGTTTTTGTACTTTGCAAGGATGTCAAATTGTTTATATTAACAGTATATGCACAATCTAAACAATACCTACCGAGTACTGATTGCTATGGTTATTGGTCACTGTGGTGAGTGTCTTAATACTACATATATCTAGGAACTGAACAGTGATGAAACTCAAGTGACTCAAAGTTGATGCAACTTACTTTATCATTGACCTAGGAGTTAAAAGAAAAATAACTAAAACAGGTCTCACTGGTTTGCTTAGGGTCATAAAAACCATCATCAATATCGGATTCGTTTTAGGAGTAAGTACTTTAATCGTGCGTAAAACGAAAGAGTGGAACTCAGTGCCAAACTATGTTGCCTAATAGCTGTAACGGGATCATACTTAGCAATAATAACAAACAAAATTGGGTTGAAGCTACCAGAGCGGTCAGGTTTCCAGAGTCTGTAACATTCTCACAAAATATCTATCGGTTTTTGTTACAAGCAATTGATCCAACTGCCTACCCAGAGCTTTCTTATGAGTATCGAAAATCTTAATCGCTGATTGTACTTAAATTATGAGTATACTCATAATTGAAGTGCAGGTGCAGGTGTGTTTTAGGTATTTTTGTTCTAATCTTAGGCCTTAAAAATAAGAAACCTTATCTTTTTTCTGGCCTGACTCAAATGGCGCTACAGGGATTATGTCAGATGGATTTGTGACATCATCGACTTAGAAACTGACAACGTGACAGAATGAAAACTTGATTCGTGGACGTAGCAGGAAAATCGCTCGTTCAATTCAATTTGAACGGAAAAACCCAAATTAAATGTTTAAAGAATGGCTCGTAAAAGAAGTCGTTAAACGATTTTGCGAAATCAATATCCAAACCATACATTACTTAAACATTGTTTAGCTTTTTGACACATAGCTACTTTTAAAAACTACGCATGGATTCAAAATCAATCAAAATCAAAATTTATTTAATCAACTAGGCGATTAAGCGGCACTTTTGAACGTCAAAAATTTAAATTTAAATGTAATAATAATTGATTCTACCGTCCATTCGAAAAAGTTGCTTGTTATGGGGAAGAGCGAACATGAAACGCCACACTTACTCTTTTAAAAAAATATGTTTATAAGTATTTGGCTACATTATTCTTGTTGAAAAAAAATACAAATATGTGAGAACGATGTAAAAAGACGTGCACGAAAAAGCGTCTAGATTAAAACGTACAATAAAAAAACACAATAAATCGGTAATTAAAAACAGGCCGAGACAACTAAGTTATGACCAATCCCAACTGATGGCGCCCGTTTACGAAAATGACACATGGATAGCACCACTCAGCTCAGCCATCGTGAAGGGAACTGAATGATCCAACACATGTGCCACCATCAGAGAGAGCATGACACACTATCAACTGCCAGGGCACATACAAGTCAACGAACGACGTATAGGTACAGCAAATGGTAGATTTACAGTTGGTACATAGTAAAAACATATGTGCTGTGCAGTTATATAATACTAAAATAAATTGAGTTTATACAATACAAATACATTCATATAGTCTTCAGCAGGTCCAATACTTTAGAACTTTTCTGCTTATCACTTGTTTATGCGTCCTAATGGTAGTGAAGCAGGACTAGCGTTGAGCCAAGTATTTATCAGCGTTTATCAGCGATGTAATTTCCCAACTTATAATATGCTTGCCTGCATAGTGTGCGTTTTAAACAATTTTTAGTTTTCGTCTCATTCAGTCCTAGAATGTGGGGCGGTAATTTATTGTAACATTTTATACAGTACCCCATAAAAGATGATGCTACTTTAGCCAGCCTAAAACCTGGTTGAATGAATTGGTCCCTATTTCTAGTAACATAATTATGTCTGTCGCTGTTTTTACTAAAAATATGTAAATTCTTCTTTCTAACGTATATAATGTGTCTGTAAATAAATTGACAAGGTACCGTCATGATGTAAATGTCCTTAAACAGTTCCCTTAGAGAATCGCGCCGGCGAAGATTGTATATTGTATCACTCTGATGGCTCGTTTTTGTAGAATAAAAATTGACTGAATTTCTGCAGTCCTTCCCCATAGTAGTATACCGTAAGACATTATACTATGCAAGTAACTAAAATAGACCAGCCTCGCGGTATCTACATCAGTAATTTGACGATTTTTTCTAACAGCATAAGCTGCCGAACTTAACCGACCTGCAACTCATATTAAATGAGGACCCCATTGTAACCTTGAGTCTAGCGTGACCCCCAGAAAACCGTTTTATTGACGAATTCTAGCTTCTCCTTGTTTAATATAATGTCACAATCATAAGTTTTGACATTCGGAAAGGCAAATTTGACACACATAGTCTTTTTAGCATTTAAAACTAAGTTATTAGTAGTGAACTAATTGTGAACCTGCCGTAAGGCATTATTTACGTCGGCAACGTTACTTGTAGGTACGTCTATTTATCTTAAGAATAAAAGAAGTGTCATAAGCAAATAATACCATGTTTAGTTTGTTTTGCTCCGCATGGCTGTACATGGGCAGACCTAATAGCTTCATCAGCAAATGATGTTACCGGAATTCTGGGTTAAGCATAACCTTTATTCTTAAATTTTATTTGCCATCGACACGATTAGAAGAAGAAATTGCCTTCCAGAACAAAATAAGAAAATTCCAATAAATGATAAAAGTATATAGGTACCTACACCTAGACGCCTGTTCTGTTCACTGCCATAGTAACAATACATACAGTAAATATACATTACTTTTATGTAACATCTACGTACGTACTTACGTTTCAGGAACTTCTATTCTTCAAGCGACCCTCTTAGTTTTTACTGTCCCGAAACAAAATGTTCCTATTCCTGAACAAAACATATTTTAAACGGCAATAAAACGGTTTCAGGTGGCCAACATTGTGCAGTTTACTGCCACCAGGACACTGATAACAAGCTACAGTTATGACGTCATTATCAAACTTTTCGTCATAAAAGCATATCGGGAACGGAGCACATTGTATCTTGTATTTTGTAGTTCTTACCCGCACTTACAATCGTGATTTTTATAACTTTTTTTATTTTATTTATTTTTTTAGTTCATAGCACCTCGTCTATGTGCCTAGTGTTAGAGTGGTACCTAAGTTTAAAATACTGATTGGACTAAATATCTAATGTTTAAAATATCAACAATTATTACACCTAAGTTTGATACACCAACATTTTAAATACCACCTCGGGTCCTGATGTGTGGGAGGCGACGGACGTCCACGAGTTCGTCGCCCCTGGACCCATTTAAAGGGGGGCCCAGTTTAAAATGACGAATCATACGTGCAATCTGCCGCAGAAATTTTTGTCACCATTGTCTTATTATCTAGTCGCAAGCAGTCGCATGATTCCTTGTCCATGTCCTGACCCGTCACAGGGGGACCAAGGGTGCGATACAAGGGGTTGTCTGGCGCCCATGTGCTGGTTTGGTCCCTGGGGTGGTCACGGCGTACAGTATGTTCTGGTGCGCCGGTGAAGGGGGGTAAACCCCAGAGGAGGGTCCAGAGACGGACAGCCGCGGCGGGTTCGCGGTTGTATGCTAACGCGTTCCCGTGTTCACCGACACCGTGGAGTTTTAGTGGGTTAGAGTCATACATAACTTCGCTATCTCCTCGTGTTAGCGCAGTATGCATGAGCATTTCTCCACGATAAAAAAAAAAAGGTTAGAACTGTGACCAACTGCGCGTGACCCGAGCGAGCGAAGCGAGCGGTGTCGCGGCAGCGGCCGGCGAGCGCTACTTACAAGTTGCTCGCAGAATTTTTTCACCAGTTTCTAATTTTTAAAAAATTAAAATAATAATTGTGTTTTTATTTGGATTTTGAATTTTACATACCTAGTTGCTTAGATCGGTATTTTCCATTTTGGTCAATTAAAGGTGAGTAAACCAATATAAGGAACTTTGTACATACAAATTTCACGTTTTAGCTTTATAAACTTCAGTAACATATAAAAAAACCGCGATTAGCAAACGATTGTGTAGGATCTACCATGCCTACACTGTAGGAAATTCTGACTTTTATGAAATAAAGCGTTTGATCGCGCGATGATTGCTGATTGCTGTTTCATACGTAATGAGCCTGCCGGTCAACCGATTATAACGTTTGGTACATGTAATTGCCGAAGTTTCAGTACACCACAAAGGCCTCAAATTGAAGTTTAGATTTGACGGTGATCCAACTAGGTTGCCAGAACCCATACATTTGTTGAGGGAGCTGGCCACTTATTGGTCGGTCTCATAAGCCGTAGGCATTTGGTGACCAAAATGAGGAGATATATCAATTACAGGCCTAGTGGGCCGTAGGAAGCGGTAAATTGGTAAAACTTGATAAACCGCAGACCAGACGATGCTACCAGCAATCTCTGCGGAATTGTTCGGATAAGGGTAACATTCTGTACTTTGGGTACATACTTGAGTATAAAATCATAGATACATATAGTTTTGAGTTGAGCCAGTTTTGTTAAAGTATACACAAGTCTGAACTAAAATTGATCTTTTTAATTCAACTTTCGGTTATCCTCTTGCAAGGACAATGCAAAAACAATACAGACAACTAATGCTTGTTGATCGATCTGAAAGTAGTCCCGACGATGGGTGATTTTTGAATTGTTCATTCACATCTTAGGCCTCCTCTATCCTTTCCACAAAAACACATAAAACATGATGCAGGTATTTCCTACTAGGCAGAGGTGAACAAAGTACACCCAAATTTGGTCTACACCAATCTCCATTTATTTGGAAAAAACCATAACCACCATTAAAAACATTTATTCAGTACAGCAATATTTCAAACAGTCCTTCGGAATGAAAACGGCGGGAAGAGCTTTTCTCTCGGGAACGTTAATACCTAGGGAATTAACTCGTAAAAGGGGGTAGCCTGCAAACCTCATAGTGTTTCAACACCGGCTATAAACCGGTCGTTTAAAGAATTTCTTTACGATCCGAAAGACAGTTTTACCATCGTGAAAATTGTGGCTGAAGAAGGTAAAAGGGAACATTTTGGAATTATTAATAGATACTTTACTTCGGTTCTTTTCTCTTTTTCTGTGAGAGTCCACTATTTGTGATACTTGGAGGAGGTCTGTTCTTAGCAGTCGCGTCAGGGCTTGTCTTTTGGCTGAAATGAATGAATGATGACTCATGCTGGTTTAATGTTGTTGTACCTATTGTATAAACTTAATTTCTTTTAGTATTATATAACTGCACAGCACATGTGTGAGTACTATGTAGCGATTGTAAATCTACCATTTACTGTACCTAAAAATCGTTCGTTGATTTGTGTGTGCCCTGGCAGTTGAGAGTGTGTCATACTCTCTCTAATGTCTTTCTGATGGTGGTACATGTGTTGGATCATTCGGTATCCTTCATGATGGTTGAGCTGAGTGGTGCCAATCCACGCGTCTTGTTCATGAACGGCCGCCATCAGTTGGGGTTGGTCATAAATTAGCTGCCTCGGCCTGTTCTTAATTACTTATTGTATTTTTAAATTGTTGGTTTTACTCTAGATACTTTTACGTATTACATATATATGTATTTTTTTACAATTTGCCAACACGAATGATGTAACCGTGAAAAGAGTGTCCGTGGAGTTTCTTGCACATTCTTCTCCAAATAAACGCTTGTGAATGTGCAACTAGATTCATCTTTTGTTTGACAATTGAAAAGTATCTTTAAACGGTTTAGTTGAAATACAATATTTTGATATCATAAGAGTGCAGTTTACTTGTGCAGTTAAACTCGGTGGTAACACTTTGATACTGAGCTGGCCTAGCAAAGAACGGGAGAGAAAGATAAAGAGAATAAGAGAGAAAGAGATTGTGTAAGAATATTCTATTAACCAATCTTATATCATCTGATGTTGTTAGCATAGAACTGTGGCCTATGCTAACAACATCAATTGTGCCTACAATTGTATACTGCTCATATAAATATTGGGCATATAGCTAGCGCATTGTAGCTCTGTCTTCTGCACTGTGTATCTGGAAAAAACAATGAGCCCGTCCAGTAAGTATCTAGTTGCCATGTTTTCCTTGCAAGAGATACTCGTGCAGACGTGCACGTAGCCCTTTCATACTACATACACCGTGGACAAGCGAGTTAGGAATAATAGAAAAACATAAATAGATTTTCAACACCTACTTCAAATCTATTATTCCAACCAAGAAATTGTATTCAAAACCAATATTGTTCTCTAGTGGAACAATATGAGGATATAAAAGCGATAAAAAATATAATACATTTATATTATTATAACGAGTACTTGTTGCCCCGAGGCGGCTTGGCTCCTTGCCAAACAAGCTTTACTCGATTTAAATTGTGTTTTATCTGTCCCAACCAAATGTTTTGTTTGGCTCTTAACTTAAAAAATAGTCCTTGTTGTTTGAATTACATTTATTGTTTAAATAAACTTGGAATAATCTTAACATTTATCAACATGAACAGCCAAAACTTTCTTATTTTAATAATTTTATATTTGCTGAAGAATGGTCGTTGCGAGCCACCAAATTTTTCGCGTAACATCATTAATTTATATATTTGAGGCATTATAGAGTGCATAAGTAGTTATTGTATAATATCAATCATATAGAGCAGTTCGATATTAATATAAGCTTTCTACTTTATATTTTGATTTTGACACTGATCATAGCAACGATGCTTTGGTCAACACTTAAAAATTAGGTACACTCAAATACTTGGCTATTTAGATACAATTATTGCTATCATAATTAATTAAAAAGATTAACTAACTACAAAAAAATAATAACTTAAAATATAATTTTCTTAAGGATATGTTCGTGTCTAATATAATCTTCTTTACATAATAAATAATGGCAGTAGAGACTAAACTGTTTTGTTACGTCATGCTACGAAAGTCGATCCTCCTACTGGGGGATTTTGGATCCCTTGGGAGAATCTTGCCATGACAATCACGCCTTAGAACTAACGTCCTAACTCAAGTAGTTATATTACAATTTATTATAATAATATCTTTTACGGTAAGGGCAAGACTTTAGACCCATACTCCAAGTTTGATTAAAGGACCTCCACTTGACTCGTTATTCATGACAGCGACAAAAATCTTCGATTAAGGTAAAAAAATAACAAGCTATGATTGTCAATTTGATTATTCGAAGTGGAGTCGATTTGGAGACTGAAATGTACATAAGACAAGAAACTTTCTTTTTAATTTATTACGAAGTCTGACTTTGAGATAACATAATGCAAATTAGGTTAAAAATAAACTATAAACATCAGTCACAAAAAAAAATTGATCAGAAAACAAAATTACAATCAAAAAAATATTTAACTTAATTTGGCACTTCAGAACAAAATACTTTCAGAATTGTAGCGTGTTCTATTTTGTATTACTTAGGTAATTAATTAAAATATGATTACACACACAATAGAAACTTCTTGCCCCATTCTGAACCCAGATACCTTATCTCGCGTGTTACATAAGTGGACACTTCATTAGCCCTAGACAATGGCCCTAGACGTGGACATTCACGCACGTATTTAGATTGTAGGTATATACACATAGTTTTGTGTGTGTAGTAGTAGCAAGTAATCAGGCGAGACCACTTTTGTACATTTTCACTTGAGTGTGTGGGAATTTAATACAGAGTATAACGGAAAAAGGTAGGCAGTCATATTTGAAAATATGCCTATGTCAGCTGATGATAACTATGTGAATTGAGAGAACATTTTTTGTAAGAATTGAATTCGATTTCTTTGACGATACTTGTTAATTTCTATGAGCAGAAGTAGTTTTACCCTACCAGTACCCATTTCCGTTACAACTGTTTATAGGCAGGCAACATCTGAATACAGAATTATAAAAGAACAAAAAAAAAATTAGGTACATACACTTTTTATCGTAAAGATTTGACATTTAGATTACGATAATGAGTCCAATACGCTTATATATAACATTCCAATTGTAAATGCATGTAGTAACTGGAACAAGGTTTTAATAATAGCCTTGAAACTCCAAAAAAAGGCTGTAATAATTCTTATTTAATAAAAAAAAAGTCTTAACCCGCGGGACACGCCTTTCTTTTTGAACCGAGAATTCAAAGCCCGATATGAAAACATCAAATCTTTTAGCAATATATGCTACTAATAATTTAGCGCAGTCTGGCACTATTTCCACTTAAACCAATTTCTATCTTCTACGTCGTAGTTTTCAGCTGCGAGTAGAAGCTTTTCGCCGCATTCAAAGCGTCCAATATAAATTTTTCATCGCAAGGGTTATCGTCGAAGAAATGTGCCCCACAATTGAGAGATTCCGAACACGACTCGTTCATGTGGTTATCTTTGCAGCATCCAAGGATTGCTCTTGCACAAGGAGATAGAGTTTTGGGCATTGGGACATCTACACGATTTCTTGCTTGCAATATATATCTTAGTTCATTGTAAGATAGATTGGCTGGTGTGATCACAATGCCACCTCCAGTGATAGTGTTTCTTCGAACCTCAGGCCTGCAAAGTGATTGTGCAAACATCAATGTAGCGATGAACATTGTTGTGTAGGTTGCCATCTCTGTAATAGAATAAAACGAACTTAGATTTATGTTTTGTTTGTACCTTTGGAAGTCAATGTGGACTACATTGTTCTGATTTATTTGAGGGATTAGTCAAAGACAACAATTTTGACCAATGAAAACAAACTACCAAAGTAAATTACAACTTTTATGAGCGGCACAAAGACACCGCACAATGTTGAAGACTATTTGTATGCTATAAAGATGGTCAGTGTTATCTTGAAATCCATCTCTCGAGATTGCGGACAAGAAGTTAAATGTCAACTTAAGTGTCAATAAAGTAATGCAATGTATGGTATGTTGCTGATGTTGGTTCTTACTAAGTACTTACAATGACATAGCTTCGTCAAATACGTGCAGAAGGCGATCTACATTTTTTGCCCGTAGATGATCAGTAAGAAAAACTAATACAAACATAAAACAAGTCACATTATATAACTAAAAATGTGGGTTCACGTGACGATAAACGTGATTCTGTATAATAAATGCATTAATGTCGCGAACCGACGCGCTTGGTTTTCCCAAGCCGAGGACAACGGTCGATGCCGTGTGTCGATAGAGCCAACTATAGCCAATACGAAAACATTTGTTAATCTTTAACTTTTTTCCAATGAAAAAGTTGGGTCAAATGTTGGACAACATAAAACCAATAAGGGATGTGTGACGTATGAAGGCAGTGTCAAGGTCGTGAAGGCGCGACCGTTAGCCATTCACATACTAGTATAAATATTACTTATATGTAATTTCTTAGAAAAACTATGCTACCACACGTAGTATTTAAAAGCGATTGATTCGCGAATTAAATTATTAATATCAATTTGGTTCGTTCATCATGAGGACTTGACGTAATATGGCTTTAAGCTTCCGAATTACTTGAATAATAATCACTTTAGTAAGATCTGCACTTGTAGGTCAGTTAAGATTAAATAAAACCCGCGAATACACAAATATTGCCTACATTGTACAAAACAGGTTTTCACTGAATAACCTCAACAAAAATTGTGTAACAGCGTAAAAGTTTCGGAGTAACGCGTAACGTGCCAAAACTACGCACCGTGAAAATTGTAATTTAAACGCAAATTTTAATAATTTAGAATATTATTAACATAAATAAGAATAGATATAACTTACCAAATTCCTTCCTGTGTTTGGATTTCACCGTCCTTGATTTAAACACAATAATTTAAATATTTTTAACTATAATTTTTGGTCTGCACGATACGTCCTCCTCTCAGTTGACTCTGCTATCGTCTGAGGACATTTGTATTTATTAAAGCATATAAACATCGTGTTTCTGCATCGTCATACGTCACGTTTTCTTTCCGATAACTGGGGATGCGGGATTTTAATTTTGTATAGCAAGTTATCTTGAATTTTGGCGATGACGTCGATACTCCGGTTAATCGCTGAGTTTCGTAAATAACCTTTTTCTAGTAATTTTTACATAGGTACTGTGGTGGCAAAAACCCAGCTACATAAACGTTTGATTTATGCACCTGTGGCCGTTACTGCGTGTTATCGAATTTGATTAAAATATAGACTTGTGTTTAATTCAAACTTTGTTGTGGCTTTTTTTCACATAGGGGCCCCCTAGATTCTGCTGGTATGTATCACCCTTAATAGCTGGAAAGGCCAATCACTTCATTAGTCAGAAATTTTCCATTCCATTCCATTTTCTTTCTTGTAAAATATTTCTGTTTGCTATTTCTGATTGATTCCTTGTGGTTGGCAAGTTCAGGCCCAAATCACAAGGTGGCCCAGCAGTGGGAACATTAAAGGCTCAGTATTATGTTATGATTAGGGTTTTCGAAAATGGATCCATAAGGGGAAAAGACCTTATATAATGAAACAAAATTGGATCATATAAAATTATACCGATATCTCCGAAACAATATCTTAGTATTGTACATTACTTACTTAGAGAGTTTGTAAACATCGACTGGAAAAAAAACGTGTTTTGTTTAATTTGTAATTTGTAAATATTGATAAGCGTAATACTATAAATATATCTTTTTCGGATAGTTAACGAACTGGGGAATTCCATATTTTTTAAACTGTTTTTGAATATGAACTTTGATTATGATACTGGTTTGTTAAACCGGCTTATTAAGTTATTATGTACATATGTTGTTCAAAGATAAATAATAATAATGCATCAATTTAGTTTAATGTTGATGCTATAGAAACAGTTGAGATGATTATAGGACAGTCAACTGAACATCAGTGGTAACAATTTGACATAGTCAACGCCTTTAAATCGTAGTAGCCACGAAAGTGAGACTTGACCGCGCCTACCGCACTCTGTTCGCTGCCTCGAAGACGCCCGGTTCCTGCCCGCACTCCGACCTCATACCGCTAAAGAGACCGTCCGATAAATCGTCTACTGCGCAAGTCAAACCACGTGGTGTGTCAAGTCTTATCTTTCTTGGCACGCACTGTACTAAGGGCGATATTCATAGTGCAACAAGTGTGACAGCTCATATGCATTTGATTGTATTTACGAGCATCCACGAGAAATGTTCGGCACTTGCCTCGCTACGGTACTAACTTTGCTGGATTATCGTTCAGTAGGCTATTAATAATAATATTACATAAAACGATAATAATATGAGAAAACCCGTAATAGTAATTGTGGCTCGACTTGACAGATGGTTGACAACAATTTCCTCTTCACAAATTTTCGAAAATATTAATTATCCGATCTGAACAACTGCAAGACAAAATGCAACAAAGAAATAAAAATAAACGTAAATAATACCGAAACAATGAACAACAAAATACTATAAAAACAACAATAAATGAGAAAACCGAAGATGTCATGTTGACACGAGCCGCCGCAGCGAAGCAAGCACGCCTACCACCTCCTCAAAAATAGGGCGCTGGTGGCTGTTCTAGATTCGGAGTTGTCAAAATATTTTGATGATTGCGAAGACCTCACTGATACACATTCGATCATGTACTGCGCGGCTGTAGCGGCATGTCGTGTAGCTCACGTCAAATTTGCAGATGACCGAGCTACACGACCGAAACCAGCCGTACCGGCTTGGCAGTGCAGGATCGAACGTCGTATTGGTGGGGCCAGAGCACTCATCGGCAAACTAATTTGCTTCAGGGAGGGCAATAATCGCCCAAGAGTGATGCGCTTTGTGAGACGGGCGTTTTCGGGGACCGATGTCAGCCCCCAAGACTATATATCCCATGTCACAGAGCGCATCGACTTCCTGAAGCAAAAAGTGTATGCATGGGCAAATCGGATTCGTAGGTATAGGCGGCGAGTGGAGCGATACACCCAGAATCGCACATTCCAAAGAAATGAAAGGTGGGTTTATCGGGCTTGGGAGCGACCCGACCAAGGTGTGACTGATACGCGCCTGCCAGATGATGATGCCATGCTCACATTTTGGCGCAGCGTCTAGTCGGTGCCTGTCAGTCACACCGAAGGTGAATGGACTCGGGAGGTTGAGCGAGCGTGCGATCCAATAGAAGAAATGGGGGCTATCACGATCAGCCCCCAAGATGTAGCCCGTGCAGTCCGTCCGTTGCCGAACTGGAAATCTCCAGGGCCGGACGGGCTGCACAACTTTTGGATAAAATGGCTACAAAGGTCGCACGCTCGTTTGGCATCTCAGTACCAAGCAGCCTTAGAGTCTGGTTCGCTACCCAAGTTCCTTACAACAGGAATAACCCACCTACTCCACAAGGCAGGTAGCACCGCGGAACCCAAAAATTATAGACCTATTACATGTTTACCGACGGTCTATAAGGTTCTTACATCCATTTTGAGAGTTAAAATTAATAAACACGTCGATAATAACTCGGATCATGTCGGCCTCTCAGAATGGATGTAGGAACGGGTCTCGCGGTACTAAGGAGCTACTCCTCATAGATATGGCCATTAGCCAACAGGTTCGACGTTCCCGAAAGGATCTGCCGACATGTTGGATAGATTATAAGAAGGCCTACGACTCGGTGCCTCATACATGGCTCATGAGGGTGCTAGAATTGTATAAAATAGATACAACTCTACGCACCTTCCTGATGTCGTGTATGGGGCAATGGAGCACAGTCCTTCGCTATCCAGGATGTCGAAATATCCAGAGGAATAGCGAACCTGTAAGGATCGAGCGAGGTATATTCCAGGGCGATAGTTTGAGACCACTTTAGTTTTGTGTAGCCCCGAATCCTCTAAGCATACTGCTGGAGAATTCAGGGCTGGGCTAGTTTGAGTCCACTTTGGTTTTGCCTAGCCCTGAATCCTCTAAGCATGCTGCTGGAGAATTCAGGGCTGGGCTATCGGTTGAAGAGAGGTGGACAGGTTATATCTCACCTCCTTTACATGGATGACCTGAAGCTCTTTGCCCCCAACAATCTTCAACTGATGGAGCTACTAAAGGTAACTGAAACTTTTAGTAGTGCCATCAGGATGGAGTTTGGTGTGGACAAATGTGCGGTCACGCATGTAAAATGAGGGGAGATTGTGGAATCCGTAGGAGTTCAACTCGCGGATTCCACTAACCTGAGATCCCTCTCTCCAAACGAAACCGATAAGTATTTGGGTATGTCGGAAGCGTTAGGTATCAGCACTACTGACATGAAGCAATCGTTGAAGGAGCGCTTCTTCGGCCGCCTGAAGAAGGTATTCAATAGCCTTCTTTCGGGCGGAAACAAGGTGCGCGCTTTCAACGGTTGGGTCATGCCGGTATTGATGTACTCTTTCGGCATACTCAAATGGACTCAAACGGAACTTGACTCCCTGGATAGGCGGGTCCGTACACTGCTGACTGCATATCGAATGCATCACCCACGATCGTCGGTCATGAGATTGTATATCCCGCGGAAGTGTGGAGGCCGAGGCTTTTTAAATGCCAAAAACCTCCACAACCGCGAGATATGCAATCTCAGGGATTATTTTCTAAACACCGACGTGGGTATGCATCGAGATGTAGTAGCAGTGGACAAGGGACTCACCCCGCTCTCCTTGGCGAATGAGAACTGGCGCAAGCCTGTAGTGCTTGATACTAAAGACCGCAGGGAGATATGGCAGAGTAAGGAGCTTCACGGACGCTTTTGCCGGGCCCTACATGGGCCTGATGTAGATCAATCAGCGTCCGTAGCCTGGCTGCGTTTCGGTGACCTCTTTGGGGAAACCGAAGGTTTTGTCTGTGCAATTATGGACGAAGTTATCATGACGAATAACTACCGGAGATTTATTGTGAAGGATGGCACGGTTGACATCTGTCGGGCATGTCACCGCCCGGGTGAATCGATCCGCCACATTATCTCTGGTTGTTCTCGTCTAGCTATCGAAGAATACTTGCATAGGCACAACCTTGTAGCCAGGATTATCCATCAGCAACTTGCTCTGAAATACACTCTCGTGGCGTCGGAGGTACTTTACTACAGATATGTGCCCGACCCAGTTCTCGAAAATGGCAATATCACATTGTACTGGGATCGGTCCATCATCACAGACAGGACTGTTGTAGCCAATAAGCCTGATATTGTGGTGGTGGACCAAATCGAGACCAAATCGTGCAATGATTGTTGACATTACCGTCCCGCATGACGGGAACCTCGTGAAATCCGAGAAAGATAAGCAAATCAAATATCTTGATTTGGCTCGCGAGGTTGTCGACATGTGGGATGTGGACACAGCAATCATTGTACCGATAGTCGTTTCGGCCAATGGCTAAATAGCCACGAGCCTCGACCAACACCTTAGGAGGCTCTCGTTAGGCGGCTGGGTCAAGGGCCTGATCCAGAAAGCAGTACTGCTGGACACGGCTCGTATTGTTAGGAGGTTCCTCTCTCTGGAGCCCTGACCGCCGGTAGCTTGGACCCTGTTCCCGATACCGGTGGGCCTCTATTTTTTATATTTTTAAATGTTTTTGTTTTTAATTTATTTTATAAAAATATTTAAAAATGTAATTTATAAGAAATGTAATTAATAAAGGACATAATAATAATGGCTTAATAGCTACGAGCCTCGACCAACACCTTGGGAGGCTCTCATTAGGCGGCTGGGTCAAGGGCCTGATCCAGAAAGCATAACTGCTGGACACGGCTCATATTGTTAGGAGGTTCCTCTCTCTGGAGCCCTGACCGCCGGTAGCTTGGACCCTGTTCCCGATACCGGTGGGCCTCTATTATTTATATTTTTAAATGTTTTTGTTTTTTAATTTATTTTAAAAAAATGTTTAAAAATGTACAAAATAAGAAAAAAGATAAAGGCAATAATAATAATAATTTATTATAATCTGTGGCTCGACTTGACAGACGGTTGACAAAAAAATTTATCCTTACAATTTCTTCCAAAATAATAATTAACCGAATATTCTGAACAAATACAAGTAAAAATTGAACAAAGAAATAAATACATATATATAACATCGAAATAATGACCAACAAAATACAATTTTAACAATATATATACAATATATACAATATACAATATATAACCGGACCGCTTAAGACCTCGAGGCCTACCGGTCTCTGATAGGGTCCCAGCACCCGGCGAAAGTGTGCAGCGCATGAGATGGACACGACCCATCAATGAAAATGTCATGTGCGCATACTTTGGGGTTACAGAGGGAGGAAACAACCTGACCCCGTACCGTGTCCGGATGCTCTCTTTGTTTCAGGTGGTTGAGCCAGCCGTCAACGTTTCGGCCCAACGACTTTCGCATCAGGTGCGGGTCAATCAGCGTAATCGTATGTTTGATGATACTGTACTTGATCACATCCGAACAGAAATGAGTAACTGTGTCACTACCCCATCGTCGCAGGCTGTGGTGCCACCACAGTCCAACTAAATTCCTAGCCACGCTGACGCGGAGAGTAGTGACAGGGTTACAAACGTAACGTACCCAGTGCAATGAGGAATTGAGGAGTGCATTGGAGTGTGTTATTCGGGCATATCGCTATTTTGATGACTGCGAAGACCTCACTGATACACATTCGATCATGTACTGCGCGTCTGTAGCGGAATGTCGTGTAGCCCATCTCAAATTTGCAGATGACACTGCTACACGACCACAACCAGCCGTACCGGCTTGGCAGGATCGAACGTCGTATTGGTGGGGCCAGAGCACTCATTGGCAAACTAATTTGTTTCAGGGAGGGAAATACTCGCCCCAGAGTGATGCGCTTTGTGAGACGGGCGTTTTCTGGGACTGATGTCAGCCCCCGAAACTGCATATTCCGTGTCACAGAGCGCATCGACTTCCTGAAACTAAAAGTGTGTGCATGGGCAAACCGTATCCGTAGGTATAGATGGCGAGTGGAGCGATACACCCAGAATCGCACATTGCAAAAAAATGAAAGGTGGCTTTACCGGGCTTGGGAGCGACCCGACCAAGGTGTGACTGATATGCGCCTGCCGGATGATGATGCCATGTTCATATTTTGGCGCACCATCTGGTCAGTGCCTGTCAGTCACACCGAAGGTGAATGAACTCGGGATGTTGAGCGAGCGTGTGATCCAATAAAAGAAATGGGTGCTATCACGAGCCGAAATGGAAAACTCCAGGGCTGGACAAGCTGCACAATTTCTGGATAAAATGGCTACAAAGGTCGCACGCTCGTATCGCATCTCGGTACCAGGCAGCCTTAGAGTCTGGTTCGCTACCCAAGTTCCTTACAACAGGAATTACCTACCTGATCCACTAGGCTGGTAGCACCGCGGAACCCAAAAATTATAGACCTATTACATGTTTACCGACGGTCTGTAAGGTTCTTCCACCATTTTGAAAGTTAAAATTAATAAGCAGGTTCGGCGTTCCCGAAAGGATCTGTCGACATGTCGGATAGATTATAAGAAGGCATATGACTCGGTGCCTCATACATGGCTCATGAGGGTGCTAGAATTGTAAAAAATAGATACAACTCTACGGACTTCCTGATGTCGTGTATGGGGCAATGGAGAACAGTCCTTCGCTATCCAGGATGTCGAAATATCCAGAGGCATAGCGAACCTGTAAGGATCGAGTGAGGTATATTCCAGGGCGATAGTTTGAGACCACTTTAGTTTTGTGTAGCCCCGAATCCTCTAAGCATGCTGCTGGAGAATTCAGGGCTGGGCTATCGGTTGAAGAGAGGTGTTCAGGTTATACCTCACCTCCTTTACATAGATGACCTGAAGCTCTTTGTCCCCCAACAATCTTCTACTGATGGTGCTACTAAAGGTAACTGAAACTTTTTGTAGCGCCATCAGGATGGAGTTTGGTGTGGACAAATGTGCGGTCATGTATGTAAAGCGAGGGGAGATTGTGGAATCCGTAGGAATTCAACTCGCGGATTCCATAAACCTGAATCCCTCTCTCCAAACGAAACCTATAAGTGTTTGGGTATGTCGGAAGCACTAGGCATCAATGATACTGACGTGAAACAGTCGTTGAAGGAGCGTTTCTTTGGCGAGGGGATAGTGGCCGTCCGGAGGAATCAATCCGTCACATTATCTCCGGTTGTTCTAGTCTAGCTAACAGAGACTATTTGCATAGACACAACCTTGTAGCCAGGATTCTCCATCAGCAACTCGCTCTTAAATACAGTCTTGTGGAATCGCAAGTGCCTTACTATAAGTATGTGCCCGACCCAGTTCTCGAAAATGGCAATGTCACATTGTATTGGAATCGGTCTATCATCACTGACAGGACTATTGTTGCCAATAAGCCTGACATAGTGTTGATAGACCGACTAGAGCGTCGCGCAATGGTTGTTGATATAGTGGTCCTCCATTACGAGAAACTTTTTTTTTTTTTTTTTTTTTTTTTCAACAAAAGTTACATGAGTGGGTATTATACAAATCTTCTGCCAAACTTCAGGACAGTTTGTCGGCAGTATTCTCGTGAATACAGCTCTTAGTTTAAAACAAAACTATCATATCATACATTTAAGGGAACACACAATTTTATTATGATAAGAGTATATCTAAGGGTCAGTACATCGCCTTGTATTTACAGACGGACGGATGCCAAGCCCAAATGCACACATACTCGAGCTGCCCAGTTTGCATTTAAAAAGGGACTTATACATAATTATGTTGATCTACCTACAGCTCGAATATCCGTACATGTACACTGGCGTCTATAGATCGGCTTATATCGACTTGCCCGCCATACCAGCACGCGCGGCGAACGCACATGCCGCTATCGTCCTGACCACCGCCACTGCACCCCCCGTTGGAAGACGAGCAACCCAACGCGAGTGAGACGAAACGGCGGCCGCCTGACCGACAGCAGTATGTCACGCGCGCATTCTAACATGGCCGACCCATTCTTACGTTAGGTACATCATTAAGTACGCTTCACCCGGCGTACCCGCACAATTACTCGCTCAACCAGCCATCCACCTCATGAAGGCTGAGAGTGATAAGAAAAGCAAGTATCTTGATCTGGCTCGCGAGGTTGTCGACATGTGGGTTGTGAATACAGCAGTCATTGTGCCGATAGTCGTGACGGCCAACGGCATAATAGCCAAGAGCCTCGCCGAACATCTGAGGAGGCTCTCGTTGGGCAGCTGGATCAAGGGCTTGATCCAGAAAGCGGTACTCCTGGACACGGCACGCATATTCAGGAGGTTCCTCTCTCAGGTGCCCTGACCACCGGTAACTTGGACCCTGTTCCTGATACCGGTGGGCTACTATTTTTGTATTTTTAAACGTTTTTTTTGTTTTAATTTTTTATAGAATAATATTTAAAAATGTAAAAATATGTTAATAAAATAAATGAATGGAATAATAATAATAGTTTATTTGCATAACAAGTTTTACATTTTATGTTAAACACATGGTAGAACATAACATCAGGCAAATTGCACAATACTGTGGCGAAACCAGCACCCTTGCTAAGTTGATAAGACAACTTACGTTAAAGATGCTGGGTCCGACCCTTAAGTAGATGCTTCTTAATTGTATTAGGGTAGTTACATACATATTCCATAAGCATACGAATAGTTCATTATAAGTATAGCGTATTGTTTGCTTTGAGTAGTTATACAGACAAATAAATTATTTACAAAAGGAAATAATGAAAATTATGAAATGAGTGGAGTAGCGTAGTGTGTATGAGTGCGTATGTGTGGGTGTGTTTGTGAGTGTGTGTGTTTGAATGTATTTTGAGGAGAGAGAAAGTGAGTATGTTCTATGTTTGTGGTTAATGGTTGTGATAAGCTATTGTGATAGAATAGGTGTTAACGGGAGCTAGCTATTTTGAGTCATCAATAACTGTTTTGTATTTTGGTAGTTAAGAGCTAGTAGCCAATGAGACACAACGGTTGTAGTAAATGTAGTTTCTAGTGACACTTTAGGTAGTGAATAAAAGTTTAATATTTTGTTGAGGTTATTGTAGAGATTAGGACCTTGGAAGCAAGGAAATCTTCTTGTAAAAGTGTATTGACAGCGGAAATGTGTTGGCATACCTTGTCTTTGCGTCTTGTGGTGATTTTTTCACAGGAGGTTTTTTGGTGCTGATTTATTACTGTCTGACTGTAAGGACTTCATGTCACATTGACAGAAAACATGGGTGCGCTACCAAAGCGTACGAATCAGGAGGTTGAGTGGAATTTCGTAAGCTGTACGTAAGAATTTTAGTTTTATCGGTGTTGATTGTGAGTATGTGTGTGTTGTGCCATTTTAGGACTAATACTATTAAGTCCTTTTTGAGCTGTATCGAGAGTATCGATCCAATTGTCGCCAGAGAAGGTAAAGACGGTGTCGTCAACAAACGCTGTAATTTTTCCATCTCCCTATTTCAGATTACAGAGTAGGTTTACGTAAATTAGAAATAGGGTTGGAACAATCACACTGCCTTGGGGCACGCCGAAAATCACTGGCAGTTCTTTACTGAGATAATTTTGTATTTTTACTCACTGAGTTCTGTTTTGAAGGTAGACCCTGAAGATGTTAAATGATTGATCACGAATCCCAATAGCGTCCAGCTTTATTAATAAGTCAGGAATCGAAACCGTATCGAACGCCTTTTTCAGGTCCAGAAATATTGACAATACTTTCTTTTTCTTATCAATATTTTTGGTGACATAGTCAATTCGGTAAACTACAGCGCTGCTCGTAGATTTGTTGCAAAAATATGTGGTATGACGGGCATGACTGCGCAGCGCAAGCCTCCATCGACAATGACACTACTTTTCTACATTAAGTCAAATTAAAAAGTAAAAGTTTGCTATAAAAATAAAAAGTTATTTTATGATGCAGTTGATTGAAAATCGAAGGAAAATGTTGAACTGTAATGTTTTTTTTTTTAATTTTACCATTCCACGAATATAAAGTACGTGTTTATACAATATTTTTTGAATTCATATTTGGAACATTACGTTGTTAGTGTAGATAAACATTTTTTGTTACTTGGGGTCGGCGCAACACGTTTTCTTCTTCCATATCGTCTTGTTCCTCGTCACGCTATCACTGATCCCTTTTCTTTCGTATCACTTCTAACTCAGTTCATCTTTTCTTTTGCCGTCCCCTCCCTCTCCATCCATCCACATTTATATTAATAATTTTTATTAACATCCCTCATTACATGACCATACCAGGAAAAACGGTTTACTTTCACCTTTTCTGTCACTTGCGCCACTTTCAGATTTCCTCTCACTCAGCACATCCATCTCAACATTTTTATAATAATAAACATAAATTCGTTTACGATGGTTATGCACATGCTGATTGCTCAATTAAGTAATTCGTAGTCGACTTTTACCTGTTCTCCACCTTCCACATTTGCTCTGTCTTCGTAAAATTCTTGATATCAATCCAATTATTCGGTCTTTCTCGCTAGGTTGCGTTTGCTTCTTAAGGTTTATAGCAACCAATTACCAGTTTACTTTAATACAATTTACTTTAGAAAAGTACCTCCTTTCCGAGTTGATCTATTTAGGAAATCTTCTGACTGAGAAGTAAAAGTAGTATTACTGTTTTTTTTTTTTTCATTATTATCAATTAGGTTTTCATGTGTGGTCTCCATTTTGACCTCCAATATGGATTAACAAGCACTAGCAAAATGTAAATTTAGGAATTGTTTAAAAAAAATCGCTGGAAGATCGTCACTAAATCGAACTAGATTCTTGTCGTTTTATGACGTACAAGTGGCATTGAACCTCAAGCTGTAAACAATTGATTTCTCTGACCATACTTTGACTTCTCAAGCTTGTGTTATAGCTTGTGATACACGTCCCGGCTTCGCACGGGTAGCAGCGGTAAGCTATCATTCAAAGATTATATATAAGAGAAATGCCATCGCAGTCTTTTCTGTAGGCCTATAAAAGAGGAACTATTCAACCAAATTACACAAAACCTTAACAAATTATACACCTAAGCTTTGCTTATGAATCACTTAGTATATTAATGAAAACCGCATGAAAAGAAGTTTTTGAATTTATCGCGAACAGACAGACGCGGCGGGGGACTTTTTTATAATATGTATATAGTGATAGTGGTATGACTAAATCCACCTATGAACTCGGAATTTCCTTCTGATTACATTGCCCGACTTTGACCGATCATTACTTGACTCCATAGTACATTATATACTGATGTCATTAGTATCAATAACACATAATAAGGCGAAGCCATAAACCACATCTGTAATAATTGGAAAATCCAATTTTGCTGTCATTGTAGTACGCGTTATTATTACTTCTTTGTGATATGTAGGCAAAAAGGATATGCATCTTGATTGCTCATTTCTAAAAAGGTACTAGGATAAGAATGGCTCATGATAATTGACATATAAGAAATCACGATTGTAAAAAAATGTATGACATTCTATCAACAGAAGAATCGACACTTGCTATTCCGATTGATAAAATGTCAAAAATGTATAAAGCGCTAATCCATACTATTATTATAAATGCGATGCAGTCTCTCTGTCTGTCATTCTGTTACCTTTTCACGCTTATACCGCTGAACCGAAATTTGGTATGTAGATAGTTTGAGACCCTCGGAAGGACATGAATTTTAATCCCGAAAATCATCCATAAGAACGGAAGTTTGTATGGGAACTAGTAATGAATTTCTCAAGTAAGACGGCCCACGCACCTACAATTTTATTGCGTAATATAAAAAAACGGCTAAAATCGAGTCGGACTCCCGCACGAAGGGTTCCGTACCATTATCACAAAAACTGCAAAAAAATCACGTTTGTTGTATGGGATCCCTACTTAAATATTTATTTTATTCTGTATGTGTTGTTATTGCGGCTACAGAAATAGATCATCTGTGAAAATTTCAACTGTCTAGCTATCACGGTTCATGAGATATAGCCTGGTGACAGACGGACTGACAGACAGACAGACAGACGGACCGCGGAGTCTGAGTAATAGGGTCCCGGTTTTACCCTTCGGGTACGGAACCCTAAAAATAAGCTATGTGTAGTACTAATGTTACGATGACGAAGTTGCAGAGAACAACTAGTGTATTAATAAGTGTGTAAAGCGCTACCGAAATGTCACGTGATCAATCCCTTACATTTTGAGATATCGCATCGCCATCGCTGACATCGAATGACACTTGTCTATGGCCTGAGAGGCTCTAGACAAGTGCGACAACACTAAGTGTACTATTAACAAAAAAACCGGGCAAGTGCGAGTCGGACTCGCGCTCGAAGGGTTCCGTACTCAGGGTGGCGTCAACAATATATGTATGGGGACACCCTTTAATTTTCAACTTTATTTATTTTTTAGATTTTTTCCTTTATTTGTGCTGTAAGACCTTACTTTTTGCCAAATTTCTTGATTCTAGGTCAATTTATATTTAATTGTATTTTATAGTTAATTCTAGGAACTACCATATAGGTTTTCGACCCAAGACCTATAGGGTACTTCCGGTTGATCTAGAATTGTCAATTTGGGTTAAAAGCAAGGTCTTGCAGCACAAGTAAAGGGAAAATTCCGAATAATAAAAAAGTTGAAAATTAAGGTAAATTTTGGTACCTCAAATTTTTTGTGAAAATCTTTATTTGCCCATATCTTTTTTTCATGTTGACTCAGGACTTTGATTTTTAAACCCCTAGTAGGGACTATAAACTTCAGTATCTAGTATAAATTTCAACTTGCTAGGTCCACCCGTTCCTGAGAAAATCGGTGGTGACACACGGACAGACGGACATGAGCGTGATCTTATAAATAAGGGTTCCTTTTTTAACTTTTGAGGTACGGAACCCTAAAAATTAAACTGACTTCAAAAACAAAACGCTATAAAGCGAAAAATAATTTTCTTTTAGGAAGTCGGTGTCAAAAACGAAAAAATATAGGTACCCAAACATACGTGCAATAAAAATCGATGATCGATTGCATTGATAGTATGCGCACCTCCATCGACTAAACAGTTTAGTTGTGTAGAGTTCACGAGAAGTACCTACACAACTCGACTAAACATTTTGGTCGATGTTAATGTTGTGAGTATGCGCTCGGTCTTCCAACATATCTTTAAGTAATTCATAAGATTTGAATAACAAAGCTGCAAATCAAGTTTTGAATGAAGAACACGTTCCATAGATCAAGGAAAATAAAAGCAGTCATCTAGTCTATGACGAATCAATTTTATTGTCATGTTTCCAGTTTTAAAACATAGCTGATAGGAACATTGTTACTATCCTTAGATTGTACTTATATGAGTATAAAATGTATTAGAGTATTTACATCACTGTTCGATTGTATAAAAATACTATAGCTACAGTAATTACATGTAATAAATTAAATTTGAGGTTGCTTAACTTCTAGGAGTATCAAAACATAAATGAACTTATTGTCGCTAAAAATAATGTCTTTCATTTCGTTTTAAGATTTAATATCTTGGATGATTTGAATCAATACTGTTTCCAACAGAACTGTACCTATTTACTGTGCTGAACATTGAGGAAAGCCGAAGGAAGACTTATTTCCCTAAAAACCTGAAAAGTACGTAAGATCAAGCGTATTATTTACTTTGTTCGCTAACAAGATGGAGCGGCACTTATTATAACATAAATTACTATTTTAAATTAAGCTCAGAGCTGAAATTCAGTAGTTTTCTATGCGGACTTCACTACCAGAACGGGTCATCGAGCCTCATTTATATCTTTTCCCATAGTACATCTGGTACCTTTCAATCACTCGCAATATCTGGTTGGGGTCACAAGGGCTCCCGTATCCTGTCAAGTCAGGACAGCCCTGTATTGCAAAGCAGTCGTATACAACGTTGATTTGATGACAGCAGGTTATGATGGCACTATCGCAGGCGCTCGGAGGTGCTAAGCCTGATGGAGGCCTTTGAGGCTGCGAGTTCTGAGGCCTGTTAAAACTTTGACTTGGTCGCCTTGTTGTTTGAGGCTGAGGGCCTGTGGCCGGAGGTTGAGCACTTGGTGCTTCTGACTGAGGTCGATTCTGGTTTTCCGCATCACTCTGCACGGTTCCGTGCTCCACTGGTGGTGGCGGTCTCATCATGGGTCTATTCAATCTGATAGGATCAAACGAAATCGGTCTTGTGAATTCTACACCATCTTCTGAGTCGCTATCATTCACGACTAAGCCCCAGTTTTGTCTGTTATCTTGTAAATCAGGCCAGCGGCTCGCTACAGTAACTGGTGTTGTGCCGTCAGTGTTATTACCGTCATCACTGTTATCAAGAGGTGTTACGGCGGTATCAGGTTCGGGTGTGGTTGGGTTTTGATTTTCATTTACACAATTACAGTCACCAGGAGGTATAAAAAGCACTGGGTAAAATATGGGGACCTGTGGTGGTGGCGGTTGCAGCTGTGGTTGCCTCACGAAGTGGACTAACTCTTGTACCTGTCGATGTATTTGTACTAAGGGATCTTCACCGAAGTAACCGGTATTAGGACCTTCATCTCTTTTATTATAGCTTGGATTAAAGAATGGATTAAAAGGAGGAACTCCATATACATAAGGATTGTACCACCTCTTGTGTCGTTGTGTTTCTGTGGTATTGCTGTCACTTTCAACTTCTTTCGGTTCTGAGTCAAGCTTGGGGTCAGTTTCTACTTTTGGGTCAGATTGCACTACTACTGGATCAGCTTGTTCTACTTTAGCTATTTCTTCTAACTTGCTCACGTCATTTGGCGCTGCGTAGACGTGTATTTGCAAGATGAGAATGCCAAGAACAATGTGGTTAAGGTTCGCCATCTGGAACAGAAAGAAAAATCTATTAAGTAACTTTATTGATTTGGAAATAATGCTATAAACTTTTTGGATCTGCAGAAAAAATACGCGCTCCTCTGATGTAAAACATCTTATTTTACTTTTGTTGGTATAAAACTTACTTAAATCTTACTTAGAAAACCAGTTTTGACAATCTCAAAATACTATTCAAAAACTTGTGTAAAAAAATAAAAGACAAGGCTTAGCATTAATGTCAAAAAATCTTACAGCCCTTGAATATGTATTTTATTTTCTACTGGGAGCCTTACGCTCAGTTTCCCGCGTTAGAAAATGAGCACACTAGCGTTATCTGCTGTGATTGGTTGAATGAATTTTCAACAGCCAATCACAGCAGATAACGCGTGCTTGACAATTTGTCACATTAATTCTGCGATAATTTTGAGCTGGGAAATTGAGGGTTTGTTACTTAAATGTTACGATTTTATTCTGCTCTTTATAGAACATTATAAATTAATGTTTGTAAAGCTTTAAATCCGATGTATCGTAAAAAAGCAATGCAATCTTCTGAAACATTGCACTTTTATGAGAATTGGGTTACATCTGATATAATTCTTCTTACGCTAATTCCATTGTTTACTGGGGCAAAATAGCTTCGGAATCGTTCCTAATGATGCGTACTTACTTAACAATATCGAATAATTACAAAGACTCGTTACTTAATAGAAAATGAATAATTGCATTGCTACCAGTAATTTAAACTATGACGTCTTAACTTTTACAATTTTTTTGGCAAAAGTGCTACTTATTGAGGTGTTTTGTGAACGCTTGCGTGTATAGCCTTCGAAATTTCACAATAAAATTCTACAATCAATACTATAATTAAAATAAATTGCAATACACATCTATGTTTTTAATACGCCTCTCACATTTTTTATGTTTACCTAGCGATTCGCAGTCGAAAGCAAGACTGATAGCAATTATTCTTCTGAACAGTCTCTGCATTTATCTGGCTGCGTGTCTGTTTCTGTTGAAGAAGCTAGTAATAGGTGAAGATTTATGTTAAGTATGCCCAAAGCCATAAATGCATAAGAATTATGTACACATACCCGTGAATATCAATCAGTTGCTCAAAACTATTAAAGTGTAATTACAAGTAGGTAGGAAGGCATTCAAGTGTGCTCATTTCGATAGAGTAGTGGTAATGGGAATAAGAACGGTGCCAGCCGGATTGTGAGGGAGACAATGGCCGGGGCTGCTCTGAAAAAACTGTGACTCTTTGCCACTGAGCCAGCTGTGGCAGTTTAGCTAGATGTACAACTAGATCTTTTGTGGGGCATGGGGTGAATATTGTGCTTCAAAGTTAGGTCTGTGTTTTACTTAGACTCATGTTTTGATCCGTAGTTAACTCAACCAATAGTTAAAATAAATATGTTATCAATGGTTTAACATTTTGATAAAAGAAGAAGATAATTTTGATAAAATGCGTTTTCATCAATTTTTTGCCTCACAAATGTTTAAATAAGTTGGAAAGTTAATTATTAACGACGAATCAAAAAACTGGGCTTTAAAAGAATAAAGATACAATGGACCCTGTTTCTAAATTGAGTATTTTGAATTAAGAACGTGTCAAACCAGAATGCTTGACAGGTTTTCAGACTAAAATATAGTGGCATGACATTAGTTAAAATTCTTAATTGAGAAATTTATTTATAATTTATATTAATTATTATAAATATATAATTTTAATTAAATAAGTACAAAATAAAAAATATTTACTATAATTATATATAATTAATATAAATTAATAATTAATTAATTAATTATTATTATTATAGTAAATATTTTTTTTTATATTGCAGGTTAGTGTCTTGATTGACATTCCTTTTGTGATAATTATTGTCGAAAAGTTAAATTATAAGATATGGACTACACGTTAGATTTCGGTAACGTATGTCAATTCCATACATTTTTGACATTTCGACAATCGCTAAATTGAAGTCGCTTTGTCTACAGGCTTTTAACTAGTTAACGTTGTATTATAAAAACCATTAAAGATTTTGTATGCCATTTCTGTCATAAACTAAAATGACTGTATGTACTCAATATTCTGTAGCGATCTTTTGTGATAAACACGTTTCTAATTACCAGAATGTGTTGCCGTTAGAAAGCTTTTGAGCGTTAATGTGGACATTTCCAACGTTCAAGCACTAATTGGCAACAATTAGAGGTATATAGGATTAGGTATACAAGCTATGATTATCGCTGAAGACCAGTATACTAAGTAGGTTTCTGTGCGTGTAAGGGTCAGCTGCTAACACTGAGACGCGACGTGATGCGATGCTGTACGCATTTTTAAAGTCAACGATACAATATAGAACCTTTGCTACCCCAGAATGTATGCATTTCAATGAGAAAGTTAAAACAAAATACAACATTTTACTCTTTTGCTTTGACTTTCCAAAAAGGAGGAGGTTCTACCTCCGACCGATTATGAAAATTTTTGTTTGTTTAAAAGAGTAAGTAGATAATTTTTTGAGGTGAAAGACAGTGTCAAAAACCGAAGAAAAGACACCAGAAGCACCGACTTCTGGAATTGAAGTTATTTTTCACTTTTAGTGTTTTTATTTGTAAGTCGTTGTATTTTTTTGTAAAAAAGCTTCTTTAACATTTTTTTTTCAATGATGGAATGTATTTCGGTGCGCCTCGGTGTGAGCTGTCCCTAAATTAGCGATGGAAAATCCGACACAGTTCATTGCTTTCCTATCATTATCTATGTGGATTCAATCGGAAATTTCAACTCATTTAATGTTTACGGATGATGATTTGAGTTTATCAGCGACATCTTTCATTGCAAATCGTAAAATTTGAAGAAAAGGGTTCTAAACATCCATTTATATCGATGTCGTTCACTTCTTTAAATTTGAACATGTTCAAGAGTTAAAATTCCACTGAAAGCATCAATTGATGTGATAATAACAATAGTTCACGTTTCTGTTTCACGACCCGTGACTGCTAAAAGTTTAGCTTTTCATAAATTTGAAATTTATTTCTCAATTGTACTTTCCTGTCGCAAAGAATGTTCAGCACACCTATTAACATAACCTTATAGTTTAAGTAGAAAAATGTTATACACGACATAAGCACATACACAACACAATCTTCCAATCATAAAAGTTCATGATAACGTTTACGTTCATTCTTAATTCAACGACCACCTATCTAAATTCTTCATGATAGCTATTTTTTATTCATGAACAAGCTTCTGCCCGCGGCTTCCCCCACATGAAAAGTGTTTTATCATTTCAAAAGATCATACTACCTGGATATTAAGTATCCTATGTCTCGATCCAGGTCATGTTCCACCCATGTGTCAAGTTTTATACGCATCTCTTTAGCCGGTAAAGCTTGAAAAGATAACAAACTGAGAAATAGATTATTTTTTAGGGTTCCGAACCCAGAGGGTAAATACGGCACCTTATTACTAACACTCCGCGGTCCTTCCGTCTGTCTGTCACCAGGCTGTATCTCATGAACCGTGATAGCTAGACAGTTGAAATTTTTACAGATGTTGTATATCTGTTGCCGCTAAAACAACAAATGCTAGAAACAGAATAAAATAAATATTTAAGTGGAGCTCCCATACGACAAACGTGATTTTTTGCGATAATGGTACGGAACTCTTCGTGCATGAGTCCGAGTCGCACTTTTTTAGTACGTATGTATCAGTGTTGTTCCCAACAAAGACAAGGGTTTGACACGCAAAAGAATAACGACCTAAAAGCCATAAAACTTGGAAAACCCATATGTGTGCCTGTTTTAAACATGACGAGCGTCTTAAAGCGAATTAACATGTATGAGGAGCGTTGGCTAAAGTAACTACTTATATTTGTGACGTAGTTCCTTTCCATCTTAATGGGTAGGTATTGTAAGCCGTGTATTGTCTTACAATATTTCTACAGGTCATTGCCTCTAGCATAAACATTAAGAAAATTAATATAGTCATTAAGTCTACGTTTTCTTGTCGCCATCTACTTTCGATCCTATACAATTTGTAAAGACCGATTTTTGTGAGATCTATAAAACTAACCAATTTGAAATCATTCTTCACTTTAACGTTACATAGGCCTATATTCGTATTTTTGAGTTATGAGTTGTTCCGGGGTGCTTTTTTTAAGAAGAGTAATTTAGATTTTAATGTAAATGTTATTGAATATCAATTTTATCTATGGCATGTATATTTCAATTTCATCCTCATCATCATCTGCCTTTTAATGTTCCCACTGCTGGGACACAGGCCTCCTCTCTGTGAGAGGGAATGGGCCTTAATCCACCACGCGGGCCCAGTGCGGGCTGGTGGATGACGCATATCTTCGAATTTTTGGTTCTAGGACATGGCGGTTTCCTCACGATATTTTCCTTCACCGTTTTGAGAGCAGTGTTGATGAAATAATTTAAAAAAAGTAAAGCGCCTGCATGGGTTCGAACTCACGGCCTACAATTTTAATTCACTTTTATTTTTGTTCTCTGATTTTACTTTGTTTGTTTTAAATTCTTATTTTATTGTATGTGACTTTTTATGACAATGATGTGCATATCTGTAAGTGACTTGCTTACACATGATATTTTCTGAATGTTTTTCTGGTATGAATTTGTAAATGAATCGCTGGTGTGTCTTGTCCAATAAATAAATAAGAGGTCACGGTTTCTATATGCTGATGGTGACCACCGCACCGGGGTAGTTTCAGTGAGGTAAAAATTACTCCCTATTATTTCAGGCACTTTTTGAGAGTTTCCCCCTACAACAAAAAAACGGTAGGCAAAATAAAAACTCGTCTAAAAATATACACTATCTACATTTTTAACAACTTCATAGTTCTGTGATAAAGCATATTTACTGGTATTTTTTTACAAATTCCTGCCTTATTGCAGTCATAATTCATTATTACCTTAAAATCTATGCTAATTTAATTCAATATGCCGAAATATTCACAGATTCATGCTACCGACTCCAGGCTCCGTGTTGAAAGGACTTAATTAAAACTTAAATGTCGTTTGTTAAGGTTACGCGAATATTTCGCGGTGTGTTACGAAGTTCGTGCCATCAAAAACAAATTAAACACGAATTACCTATAACGACTCCAGGTATGATTTTAAACTTTGGTTTGGCTTAATATACAGGTTGAATTTTAACAAAAAGGATTTTAAAATAATTAGTACTAGCAATTTGCCGCGTTTTCTCTCCCGAGGTAGCGTGCAATTTCACGGTATGAAAAATAGCGTAGGTTAAAAGCCGGAGAAGAAGTTGCCACACTTTTTGAAATCACTCTATATCTCTCAGTACATAAAGCAAAATATTTTATTTGTAAAACTGGCCAGTACTTTGGATTTTTTCATAAAACATTATTTTTCATATTTTCAGAGTATTCGCGATTTTGCGGCCCTCTATATTTTGGACATCAATCCCACATAGGGAACAGCTGCCAAATCCAAGTAAATTAAGTTTAGGATAAATGCCCCGCTGAGGTACAGGGCATCTATCCCGCTAAAACTTTGAGCACATTTTGCTTTCCCATTTAATCGCACAGAGACATGATACACGGTCAAGTTAGTTATAGTTGGAGAATCTTGCGATCGAATAATAAAATAATATGCAATTCATCCGTGAAACTCGAGTAATTACAATCGGGGTAACTATACCCCTGCAGCAACTATACCCCTGGAGCAACTATATCCCTGGGGCAACTATCCTGGTTTTATCTTATGGCAACTATGACTATTAAGGCGTATATATTCCCCAATTTTAACGCAGCGTGCACCCGCTCGGAGTCAGAATTTCAATATTCAACCTCCTTTGGGACAGTTTTGTTTGCAAAATATTCTTTCATTTACATATTCTATTTGAGTTATGAAGAAATTCTAGCAATCATTTTAATGTGTAAAATATTTTCGGACGGACAACTCACTTCACCTTATTTATCACGGCGAAATTTTTACCGAATAGCAAAATTTTACTTCCAGAGAATATCGCCGACAAATAAATATACGGACGATGTTATTTATGTATAAGTTTAAACAATTCACATAAAGGTACAATAACACTTGACGCATGTTGATTTATTTAATAACGATGCGAACCAACTTACCATTAACTAGTTACAAAAATACTGAATAATGAATATACTACGCCGATAAAATTCTTTCATCTCTGTACCTGTTCTATCCGATATCGTAAAGAAGTGAAAATTATATTGATTATCGTATTAGCAATACTGCTCCAATTTATTATAGGTAGGTTTACCAAATTCAATTTCAGCAACGCTCATCCAAAGCGTAATAATTATTGAGTTGTCAATATCCGGCAATACAAATACGTTCCCTACGTAACACGGCCCTTATTGCTATCGAAAAACTGAAATTATGTATTGCATTTTGATCTCTATTGCTAACAACGTAAAACATAAAAGCGTATGTCACGGAATGCTAAATTTATTATTAATATTAAATTATAGTAGCTTCCGATTCTAATTTCAAATAACGAACAAATTATTTCAAAATAAGATCGTCACCAAGTGGGCTCATCCAAAACCAGCATGGTCCATTGTGTATTGACATCAAACTATTAAATTGTTCCTTATAAGAGTTTGATACAAAAAATGCGATCATTGAATTGAATACGATCGAACCAAATTGCTTTGGCACGACAATCGTGGGCGTATTCGTGAGTCATTATTATGTGGTCCTATGTACTTTATGGTGTAATACGAATAATGGTAGAGAATCGCAAAAGTCGTGAAAATCGTGATTCGAAATGTTAGCCGGCTATCGAGATTTTAACAGCGTATTTTCCTAGGCTGAATAAATTTGAATTTTATTGGCTCTAGAATATCTCAGTATCTTAGTTAGGTATGGACATGAATGGAATAAGAAAATCTTGGAAAAATATCGCTTTCTATGCTCTGTGGGGTTCCATGATGATGATGATGAATCATATTGTACATTTATTTTATTTATTTATTAGTTTATCCTCGCACTGAAACACATTGCAGCAATTACACCAATGGAGCACAATCTTATAATAAACTCACTCTGACCCCTCATGATATTTTCCTTCACCGTTGTCAGCGATGTCCAAGATAAACTTAGAAAGTACATATGAGTTGAAAAAAGTCACATTGATACTTACAAAAGCACGACAGGCGAGGTCTTCGCCAATGGGCCACCACGACATACAAGATCGGGATGGACAGTGACCCCCAAACCAGACATTTGCCTGTATCCTCACCTAACATCAATATTTTAGATAGATAAGCCTTCATTTTATACAAAAACTTAATGAATACTATTAATGTTTCCGCCAATTTGATCACAACTTAGATCATTTGTAGCCAAGATTAAATTAATTGGAATATTTCAGTTGCATCGTTTTCCGCTTGAAGAACAAACTTCCGGGCCGGCAGAGGAAGCTAAGCGAAACGGATATAATTTTTTATCATAATCATTAAAATCTCGTGACGAAGACAATTTTATATCGCTTTTATTCACAAATTAAAGCAGCTTGGAAGATTTTGTTTTAGAATAATAATGTAATTATAACATTTTTCTGTAAACTGTTTCTGGATTCCAAATAACGATATCTTTATATATACTTACGCTTTATAATTTCAGATATCAGTAAAATCTTGCTGAAGCAGTTGTAAAATTTTAATAAACTGTTTGGTACTTTCGAAAAAAAAAGGCATGATTTTCTTTAGCATGTCATCTAACAGTTCGCAACTATGTTAGGACTATCTTCTATCTATTAATTGGCTCTACAATATCTCAGTATCTTAGTTAGGTTATGGACATGAATGAAAATGAGAATGGAACCAGCGTAATCCATATGACCACAACATTCTCACCACTCACTCCATTCCATCCTCTCAACCCACACATTGAAAACTAGAGAACACGCAACGCACAAACCAAATATTTATTACAAAATACACGTCACACTCGTCATTCATAGACGAACATTCACCAAACACAACTCGCGACAAACGTAATACACATTCATAGACCCATTTTTTCTTCTGTTTGTCCCGTCATGTACTAACACTTGTGTTGCTTACCCTACGTTTCCCAGCTCTAAATTATCGGAGAATTAATGTGACAAATTGTCAAGCACGCGTTATCTGCTGTGATTGGTTGAATGAATTTTCAACAGCCAATCATAGCAGATAACGCGTGCTTGACAATTTGTCACATTAATTCTCCGATAATTTAGAGCTGGGAAACAGAGAGTTAGTGATTCTGGTTTTACTTGTTTTCTTCCATTGTTATTCAATAATATAATTTACAGTGACAGTAACAACTTAGACTCTAAGATGAGGGCTTTTTTTTTGGTAGTAAATCATCCAATGACTTCTCCCGCTCTGGGTGAAGCGGGAGGGCGTGTCAGACTTTTACTGACTAAAACCCACCCGTGTTCCTTCAGTTGCTCATACAAATTTATCCGCGACCCAAGGTGAGAGCCTGGAGATCCGTAACACAGGAAAGGAGCAAAGGCACTTTGAATACGTTCAACTAACATAGTCTTAAGTTTATATTATATTACTAAACCAACCTTTGTAGAGAGAGAACAATAAATAAGTTACTATTAGGTACTATTACTAATTCGATCATGAAAGTTTTCTACATAAAGATGATTCAATTTTTTGTATATATGCCTAACCTCTCAAATGTAAGATGTATAAATCATCTACATACCTCCCATTTAAGCAATGAGCCATGTATATTATGTACAAGGTATAAGCCATTGCGGAATCCAAGAGATCTATCGGTATTAATATGTCATCATTTTCTCACAATTGCTTCGTTAAATTCAGCACATTATAACCAAGTGTGGTTTAAGCGACAGCCTTGATGGCTGCTGCTTAAGATTCTCCACACATTTTAGAGGTAAAAGGGTGTAGTGTGGTAGCTTTTGTATTGGGGTATTAATCAGACAAGCTATACAATAGTCTAAGCGAGTCTACATTATCTTTTCTTGTTTGTCTACTCAAGACAGATCTTAAGCTATAAAGGTGGAAAGCCCTAAGCTAAAATGGAAGGGAACCAATACCTCTGTGTGATACAACTGGTATACCAGATGCCCATAGTTGTTACGGAAGTGATGATATCGGAACCGAAGTCGGAATCGGAGTTTTTAAGAGAAATTAGGTTTAAACAAGTTAAATAATACATAACATTGTTAATCAGCCTTTTTAATTTCAGCTCAAATACAATACACCTAACTAGGCAATGAAAAAAGAACACAAGTTTTCTAAAATCGTTATCAGTATTAATAAACAAGTTTGTATGCATTCACTGCGGCGGCGTACCGCCGCCACCGCTGCGCATCGACCTCCGATAACCTCTGATTTAAAAGTTTCGGGACCTAGATCAAAATTGGAGTGTTAAAAACAATCGAAATGGAACCTCCGTAACATCACTAGCCCAAAGGCGGCAGTAACGATTTACCATCAGATGGACCGCTAGTTTGTTAGCCACTCTATTGCTTAGAAACTACTTAAAAGCATTAGCCTTCAAATATCGAAGTTGTTAACGAGGCTGACTGCCAAGAGAGCCAGATGTATGTAAGCTAAATCAACACACTGCACCTGTAACCAAGTTGACAATCTTAAATCAATAAAGCTACTAGAAAACGAATCAATGTATGGGAATGACACTTCTGAACGTTAAGTCATGTGGTCTGACTATACAAATAGAAGGCGTAGAAAGAGATTCGATACGAAACGTTTGTAACTTGTCTAGCGGGGGCTGGCAAGTCTCTTAATGATCTAAGTGCAAAGAGCATGACGTGAAGGGGTCAAACTGACAGAAGGACTCAGCTATACATCAGAGCTTAAAACAGTATTAATGAAACAGTTAGCTTCTAAACACTTTCATCCTATCGTATACCTCATTTATTGCTGTAATAAGACCAAGGTTAAGAACTGGCTGATCAATCAATCTGCCTAGCCTTTTCCCAACTATGTTGGGATCGGCTTCTAGTCTTACCGGATTCAGCTGAGTATCAGTGTTTTTCACGACACCCCTTAGCAAGACTGGTGTCAGATTTCAGGCTTCTGAGTACCCCTAACGACTGTCAAAGATCTTCAAATGACAGCAGGAACCAACGGCTTAACGTGCTTTCCGAGGCACGGAGGAATCTTGGTAAGTTGGAATGGTCACCCATCCAGAGACCAACCTCGTCAAGCGTTGCTTAACCTTGAAGATCGACCCGTGCGGATGTTATTATTTAGCCGCGAGCTCTTCTGGCTGATCGAGAAATAAAATTAATACAACCGCTCAGTGAAATAGGGTTCAGAAGGCGTTCTGACTGGCAGCAGCTTATTATAATCTTTAATCTACTAACGGCTACCTAATCTAGACTCACCTAGTTGCATAATTAACTCCTCGTGTCTTATTCATACTGTAGGTCCCTAACCGATGAATCAATGATCATATTGTATACCGACCTTGGCTAAATATTACAATTATTTATACAGCAGGCATCCATTATTTTAGAGGTGATAACTATTAACAAGTAACTAGACATAAAATATAGCTGGGAGGATTCTAATTAATGCATCTGTATAAGTGGGTGTTTCTGATAAATTAAACTATTAGCTAAATGCAGGCGCGTGATTTGGTAAAATCGTGCATAGATTTATTATTAAGCGATATGTTATTATTATAGCACACCAGCTGAAATTTGTGTGGCTTGTTGATGGTTGGTTGACTCTATTGAACCTTGTTCTAATCATGCGTACTTTTAATGTGGACTAAAATAGGAAGTTCTCCTTTCGAATATTTATCAGCCGTAGTAGAGCAAAAGTACCAACATAGTAATTTTAAATTAATGGTGGTTCTGAATTGGCTGAACATCGAAGCTAGCAAAGTACTAATCAGTATCTACCTAGTCAGGTAAAAGTGGGTGTTTAAGAAAGACCACAAATCAAGATATTCAACAGTATTTTTAGTTATCATGCCTTTCAAAACTATTGGGCTCATGCTTGTGTACTTGTCCGTAAGAGAAACATTGCAAATATTACGAGTATTAATAGCACATTAAAATAATATGTTGGAGTCAGTAATTATACCCAAGTAACGATTCTCTTCGCACCACGAATAACTACTACACGTTTGCCTTCAAACAGCCATAACTTTGAAGATATAGATAGGAAGATGCCAGGCAAATAACTTAACGTTTAAGTTCTTATAAGTAAAGCCTTTATGATATGCTAGTGTTCGTAGGAAGAGATAAACGATGTTTATTACATTTATTTCTGTCCTCCAATGAAGCGGGAACGCATTGATCGCCAATAACGTAACCACTGATAGAGCTGAGCCTGAAAGCAGGTTTAGGCCCGTCAGACGGGCCCAGATTGGGCTCTTGAACGAATTGGGCCCTTGTCTTCGAATTTTTCATTCTAGGACATGCCAGTTCACAAAGTTTTTACCGTTTTGATAGCAGTGATGACGAAATAAATTACACAATGCAAAGTCCCGACTAACGTGTTGTGGTTTTGAACCCACACGGGTTCAAACCCACAACACGTTAGTCGGGACTTTTATCTCTCAGGTAAGCGCGTTTACTCCACATTTAGAAAGATTTTTAACCGAAAAACTGAGAATCTGGAATGTGTTGGAACTGAACAACATGTTGGTGATAATTGGGCGCACGGTTGGCGCAGTGGTTGAGTGATTGACTGCTGCGCTGCGTGTCGTGGGTTCAATTCCCGCACGGAACAAATATTTGTATGACCTACAGATAGTTATTCCGGCTCTGGGTGTGGAGTATGTGAGTTTATATGTTTTTAAACGCACCCACGATACAGGAAGAAATTCCTAGTGCGGGGCAACGATAAAAAAAAAAAAAAAAAAAATACGTTCATGGACCAACCACGAGCGTTGATCTTTACTCATTTTTGTCAAATATTTACCGTACCCATCAGGCATATTTGAAAATACATCAATACTTAAAGTATAACTTTTATGATAGGTTCCGCATAAGGATTTTGAACTCGATATAATCAAATGTGAACTAAACTTATTAACATATCTCGCATAGTCAACATAACAACATTATTATCATCGTTTGTATAACACGTATCTAACTTTGAGTAAACCAAGCAATTCACTGGTCCCGTACCCACTTAATGTAAAATTAATACAAACTTTAAACGCAATATATTTTGCCGTCTATAACTTCAAGAAACATGGAAGCCTTTTCTTGTACCCAAGAGGATTAGTTTTCCTCGAACTCTGCTATTGACTATAATGTTATAAGCATTTATTTTATAAAGTCTTCAGACATTTTTAAAGAAAAAATTGTAACGCTCTCTCTCCCTTGGTACTTGAAACTTCAGGCGTTTGTCTCTCTAGATATTTTTGTAGATAATGTTAAAACACTTGAGTACTGTAGGTAAAGTAGTATACTCGTAGATACTAGTAAGGTCTAGGGACCTAACTAAATAAGCAAACTATTTGAACTAAAATAAACTTTAATATAATATGATTTTTTTATAGAAATTATTGGACCTTTTCTCAGCTGTTTATATACTAAACCTGTTTTTTGAAAGTTTTTGCCCTTAGAGGAAGATCTTCGCAGATACTCTTAATTTGTAACTTAGTGCTTTGGCTTTTAATTATATCAACTTTAGTTGCTTGATCATGAAATTACCACGTAAAGTCTAGGAAATATGAAATATTTATTATCAAGATCAATCAAATAACCGTTAACTTTGATACCAGTATGTGGGACGCACTTGATAAAAACTAACAAAAACAATTTAATTGATACAAATTGTTTATGGGCAATTAAGTTGATTGAACACTAAAGATCGAGATACTTGGAAATCCCAAGCAATGCTGTAGGCAATTTTATGAGCGAACACAGGTATATTAAGTATTATGGTATAGTGGTGACACATAGTTTAGATAATATAACTGATTTTATTACTAAAACCGTGCTAGTACATCGAGCACAGAATGTATAGAAAAACAATTACCAAATACTCCGATTTCGCACACGAAATCATGTAACTAGTCACTGTTCAAAATTGCGTGTGAAAACGAAGACGCAACACAATACAATTCTAGACATTGTCCGACACGCTGAATTGTTTTCTAACAAATAATTACTGTGTTTAAAAGTACTGGAGTGATTTCGAAGTGCTATGTTAAGGTTGCCCTAGTCGACGGCACGAACTATTTTGTGCGCGGGGTTAAATTGCATGCTGTCTCATCCGACAACACGTGCGAAATAGATAGATGTTGTGATGCAAATTTGTAGCGAAATGCGCGAAATTTTATAAACAGAACTTTGGGAGTATGGATATCATGAAAAAACACGTAAATGTATCTGTTCAAAATAAAACTATTTCCATTTTTGAACTACTCATTTATCCCTGTATGGTGACGGTTTTACAATTTTCTTTCTTCTTATGGTATTTATTTGCGCCAAAAGATCCGTTAAAGTAAGTGTTCAAATATAGAACTTTCGAAGCTCATCACTTTCAAATATATTTTGTTTTTACTTTTTAGTTTCCACACAGGGCTAGAAAATGATGAGACGAATGGACATTTTTATTTTATTTTGAATGTACACCTTCAAACAGTGGAGTAATTGCCAGCCTACGTTTGTATGGAAGAATGATAGACTTGGGCAATTTTAATGCTTAGGGATCAATGCACGGTGTCTGACGCGTATGCTAATTGAGATGACGTGATCACAAACAAAGAGCTACAGTTTATTATTGTTTTAACGTGCAAATTATCTAAATGTAATTATTACAAAGTAGTTTTTAAAGATAATAGTCGATTTGTTTTGTGAGTTACGTCATTTTGTAGATTTTCCGGTTGAGCTTGAGCAAATAACGTAAAGCTGTTAATTGTATCGACGCCATTACAAATGTTGATTATACAGGATGTGTGTTTTAAAGTGAATTATTTACATGACTATCTAGTTTTATATCCGGTTCTTAATCTTTAATTTATTAAGGAAGTTTTAATCAAGACGGATCTCTAATTTTCGGGTGTAATATAAAGGCCACATACTTCGTGGTATTTGCACACAATTGCATGCATCTGTGTGAAGTCTCAATCCTCCGGTTCTAAGGCATCTCATCAAAAAATCTTCTTTTTTTGACCACCGTACCTAACTTAGATACATCGTAAAATGCTAATATCTGATTTGCAATTTGATTGTTTTTTTTTTGTTTTATCACAAAAAATCAGTAACAGGTTCACGTACATACCTACTTAGTGTGGAATCCTTTATTTAAATGCATGTATGCACGACTGCAACCTTTAAACAAGTTCTCAAGGGGTTCGCTGCTTGGCTCACATTTATAACATCGATATTAAAGCTACTCAGTATAAAATATATTATTAAGAGGTTTCTTTCTAATGTCAGAGACTAAAATTAAACTATATTTCAAGGAAGTATTTGATCATTAATTTTAAAAACAAATGTTATTTTTAGTTTACAGACAAAAGTTAATTAACTTGTCGGTATATAATAATCTTAGCATTCACCGTGGTGCACTCTTATCGTTACCTCGGCTAAGAACATGATTCATAAAAAGTCAATGTCAAAGACTAATAATACTAGGTCGCATATAGGTTACGGTTTACCTATAGGTAAAAATATAATTATTTTGTATAAATTTCTGTGATTATTTTTATGCAAAATGTTTCATATCATTATCTACGGATTTTCTGATTATTTAGTTAGGTACTATAAGGGTCAAAATTGCAGTCACACTGTACCAAAACAGAAAAGGCAATTTTTTTGTAAGCAGCAGAATTTCAACTTTTCGCAGTTAGTAGGAATAATCTATACTTTAATTTCTATACAAAATATTAAATCAGCTGTGGGTAATTTAACTTCTTCTACAAAAACTAGCCATTCGAGTTTTGGTAGAGTATGACTGCACTTTTGACCCTTGACTGTACCTATTGAAAAAAAAAACACCAAAAAACAATTTTGTAAGAAAAAAGATAGCAATATCTCTTAGCTCAATTGAAAGTAGCCAATGAACTGAAAAATGAGTCCAAAATTATAAAAAGCCCCTTAAAATTGATTCGAGTAATCAAAATGATTGAGCGCGTTTTTATCGGAACAGATTTTATCAAACTTGGAAAGGAAGTGAACTGGTTTACGGGCTGTATTTATTTCTGAAACAAGTTATAAATACGAATAAATAACGCTGTCACTTCTTGTAAAAATCAAGAGAGATTATTTCTGTCAATTTATTTTATTTTAATTGATTATCTGTGGTAGCATTTATCATAATATTAGCATAGAAATACAAATACCTATTTATCACTCTGCGAACTTTCTTTTTTTATGAGAAGTAAAATAGTAGTTTTTAGGACCTAGGACCTAACCTAAGACTCCAGTCTAGACAAAGTGACATTCTGTCAGCGATTACGAACGTTAAAAGTCCAAAATCATGCGCATCCACTATCGAAATATCAAATGACCAGTTCCTTAGAGCATTCCATTTGGCATTTTGACAATCTCTATCACTGACAGAATATAATTTTGTCTAAAGCACCTAAGTTAACACAATACAATGCCATATAGTGAAATCACTATCACAATATTTAGGCGCGTGCGCATATGTTAGTAAGTTGTTGTCCTTTGCTTAAGCGCAACATAGTTTCCTCCATAATAGTCGCTCATAAATCATTTTATAGCATTCCAGCTGTTTAAATATCTACGTATGTGTCAACGACATTGTCCATAACGGACAATAATATAAAAACCAGTTTTTAGAAACCCGTTTTTTTGGTGTCAGCGCCAAAATCCAAATTCGCGATTCTCCATATTATTTGTTTTACGAATTCTTAAAAATACGCAATATTATTTTTCCTAATTATTATTTTTTCAAATTCTTATATTTCCGAATTCTTAGGTTTCTTCATTGTTTATTGTCCTAATACTAAAATTTTCCGAATGAGTACAGTTCGATACACAAAGAAAAATAAACCGATTGTCATAAATTTTTTGCATCTGATAATCAAACTTTAAATCAAAACCATTTATTTCAGCAAATAAATCAAAGAAAGAAAAAGGTCTAGAGCAAAATGTAAACTATATACTACATATGTATGTTTATAAAAAGATGGGTGAAACAAATCATTCCCTTTCAAATATTTTCTGAAATAAAAAGGAAACATATTTTTTTTTAAAGAAGTGTTATGGTTCACATATCAATACTGTTACTTGAACCAACATGTTATAATTTCTTTAAATATTCTTCAGGTGATTTTGCGCTTTTTTATAAATCATCAATGACTTTGCTCCGTATGTATTTGGCAATTTTTAATTAGCTTTTCATAATATAAAGTCCTTTGCCCAGCAGTAAGACAGTAAAGGATAACAAAAAAATATGATGCCACTTTTTTCAGAAAATGTATGAAAAATAATAAATTAATTCTGCCTACCTTTTTATTTAATCGGAAGTGCCAATCTTCTAAAGTGTTGGTTGTCCCATGGCGTTCACTAGAACAACTCCACAAATCAAAGTAGATTTTGGTCATCCATAAGTTAAATTGTTTGTGGAACAAAATCTGTTACAAAGTTTTTATTGTGATCGTACTTAAATGTGGAAAATACAGAATGTGGAATAAAATGGAATATGTAATAATGAGAAAGTGTAAATAAATGAATATGAAAAATTCGGAATATGTATAAATAAGAAATCGGAAAAATAAGAATATGAAGAATTAAGAAATTGGACAATTTAGACTTCGGAAAGCATCGCCGACATCGTTTTTTTAGGAAGACATTTTAAATGTTATTTATGTGAGTAATAATTATGATAATTAGCAACGTAGATTATTTATTTTTTGTTACAATTCTCTTGAAGAGTGACTAGATCAAAAGAAAATTTTTTTTTGAAACAAAGGCCAAGTAAAATCAGATAGTAGTGAGATAAGACAAGCAGATTCATAAGAGCTAACCCTGTATAAATTAATATTGAGCTTTAAAATAAAAGTCCAATTAATAAATTAAGCATTTTTTTTTTCACTAGTTAATCACGATTCAGTAAATAATTATAACTGATCAATGATTGATAGCTCATCGTGATACCGTTTCCACAGCGAAGGTACCAATTTATCGTGCATTCATGACTTTTGTGTACTTGACTGGCAATCAGAGTTTTTGCACACTTAACTTTACCACATTTGTAACCTTCAACACAACAAAAACATGACCACATGTCATTGTTATAGACAAATACTGTAAAGGTTGCCTGCTGAATGAATCTAACAGCATGCTGGCTAACAGAAAAAAGTTTTGCCTGTATTTTAACATACATTCAAATTTAGAATCGATTTGCAAAAGTTTTAACATACATTGAAATTTAGAATTTGGAGAATATGTCGATTCTTTAGCACAGAGATTTCTATAGGGCATTTTTTTTTCAGTTTTTTTTGGCAGGTTTACATATATCTACACAAAAACAGTCAACACTGATAATGAATAAATGTAGTGATAACATTTCTATAACTATTGAAGATCTTTAACTTAGAAATGTTTATTGACAAAACAATCATGTTCAAACATGAACTGGATTGCAATTTCCTGGTCTATTCATTCAAAATGCATGAGCAAACTACAGTTTATTTACACTACGCGGGCCACTAGACAGGTTTGTTATTGAAGATGCAGAACCAAACCGTTAATGCACACTTCAAGCTATATAAATACTTGTCTGAAGACCCAACGGCGGACCAGGAAGCAAATGGTTTTTCAGCTTGCTCCGATTGACTGTAAATCCATTACCAAGTAAATTAGTCCCTATTGAGTATAACCAGAATTTTTATCTTATATCGATAACCCCAAAGATATTGACTTGTCTTTTGATCTGGATGCATTGTAATAATATTTTAAGGTGAAATAGAGTTCATTCATGAGGTCAATAATGATACTCACAGAAAGCATTTCGTTTACAAATGTGACAACAAATGATTTATGAAACAGTTCTTCGTGTTTACGAATAGTGTTTCCAATGCCTATTTGGAGGATTCCATTTCACAAAACATTCACAATGAAGGTCGAGATGCCGTTACTAGAAACATTAAAATGTCTGAAGGTAATAGTATATTAGAATAGCAATTAGGCGGAACCACTTGCAATAACAATGAAGCTAAGTAACAATTATGAATATATTCTGTATAAGTAAATAACAGTAGTACAGAGTTATGAATGCATTAGTAATATTTGTCTGCTTGAGATGGTAATAGAAACATTATCTTGGTTTTGTATGAACTGTATGGAAGCTCTTTTGGGTCTGTTATTGGAAAGGCAAACTTTAGTTATGGTAAAAAGGTAAAATCCATAAATAAAACGTCTAGAGTGAGATTGTTAAGATGTTTCATATAAAATCAATGACCATACAGCCCAGGTCCATGTATAAGATAGACCATTGTGTTCGAGGTAGGTAGCATAAGTATATTCTATCTGAGGTTGATATTATGTTTCCATTTAGTCATTTAAATTTTCGGAAACCAACCAAACGACTGAAGCGCAGCAAGAGAAGTCAAGTGATGCCTACAACAAAGAATATTCGCATACTTTGCTATCGTCGTTTCGAAGAGACACGATTGTAAAGGATGATAGAATGTTATGCTCGATTCCAAGTATATTAATTGCTGTTCCAGTGGTTGTAGGGCGTTAGAAACGTGCTTCGTTATTCATTTTACATTTTAAAATAATAGCGAGGCCTTTTGCCCCACCATTGATAAATTATAATCAGCTAGATATTCAGGGTTTCCCAACTCTGTAACGATTTGATCACGAAATACTTTTTTGGCTTTTGCGACCAGTTCTACCATTAATAGTTAGCCAACTAGTAATGGTAGAACTGATCATTTTGGTAGTAGTTAAATTTTTCCAAATCTGTTTGTGTTGGCGCCACATTGGTAAATATTCATAAGATTTTTATTACATTTTTATGCGATTAGTCTCAGTTTTACCAATAAAAACGTTTCGCATGCCATAGTTTTATAATTCGAAATCTGTTTATCATACTGATATGTGCTCGGCTTCTTTTTTATTTGAAGTGGTATCAAAAATCATTGAAATTAGTTTCTGAAATTCACATTGCCTTTTAAAGATACCTGCTGGAGCAATCTTTTGCATATAAAACGGGAAAGTAATAATCGAAATAGATAATGTCAACCACCAAGTATTGAATTGACTAAGGTACCTATAGGTACTTCTGTCCTGATATGTAGGTTTATTGTAGGTAAATATTGCAAACCTGAGTGGAGTGTATTAAGTGAGCTATTGGGTTTTAATGGCCTATAAAATTTTGTTATATACGTTTTCCGCTGAACCTGAGAGCTTCAAGGAGAAAAATTACTTAGTAACCGCAATGCTAGAAAGTTTACATGCTTTGAGTTTTTTTGTATTTGTTATAATAAGACAAAGATGTAACGACTTGAGCACATCTGCAGGCTGGAGCTTACGTTTAGAATCTGTGATAAGTAAGAACAATTGGATGCAGTGGTCTGCACGCAATTGTTCGTATCATAGATTCAAGTTAAAAATAAGACTCCGTATCAAAATGCCCTATTCGCACAACGACATATGAGCAGATCGTCCTATTTTCAAAATTTCATAGTAGCAAAACGTCCTATAAACAAAACAATGGGAATGGTAGTCATACCACACAAATATGAGATTTTTATAGGAATAATTTTAAATACTCTAGTTTTAAATTAAATAACATTTCAAGAAATTCACAATAATCCACAATGGTATAAAGTAGTGGCAATATGGTTTATTTATTTATTCTGTACTTTGCATGCAAGATTTAAATATTGAAATGGAAAACGAGTAATAATATGATCAGTCTTGTCAGAGATCCTGTCTGCGTCATTGAGCAAGTATTATTTATAGGGAGGGTATATTTTTAGCAAAAAATAAATACGTTTTATAAGATTGATGTACGACAATGAACTTGTATTTATTTTTCTCTTGTTGTTTATTTGGCATCTGAAGTGTTTAAAAATGGCCTATATGAAATGGTTATTTTTCAGTATACTGTATTTTGAGTGGAACAACAAAAAAATGGCACAAAAGCTATTGTTTTTTGTGTAACCCTAACTAGTCCAGGATTTTTCATAATAGGAAACAGTTTACGTTCCTAGTGATTTTAATAAAAGTAAGTTAAGCACATAAGCACATCCTACAGAAGTCAGAGAGTCTAACATAAAAAAAGTTTAATCTTTACTGCCAAGACTTGTCTATGAAAAGTTATTAACCTACTAAACAAATGGTCTAGAATTTACACACTGATCTAAAAACCTTGATTAAAATCAAAAAATGACATTTCAAGATCAATTTAATTAAAATATAATAGTAAAATTAAAAACGAGTTTGTTATTAATCTGATTCTAATTATAATTCGATTCCTAATCCTTAATTGGTCGCGAACCTAGTACCAGATTCATGACTGATTTATATAGTTTTGATTTAGGTTTTTTCAAATTATATATTACTAGCTTTTACCCGCGACTTCGCTCGCAGAGAAGCCATTACTTATTTTTTTTTTAATAAAAAGTATCTTATGTTACTTCTAATACCTCCAAGAATATGTGTACAAAGTTTCATGATGATCGGTTCAGTAGTTTTTGCGTGAAAGCGTAACAAACAAACTTACATTCACATTTATAATATTAGTAAGGATGTGTATTTAATTACTTTTAAAAATGAGTTGATGGATCTAATTTGACCTTTTTCTAAAGGTACAGTAAGCAAAAAGAAATAAAATGGCATTTTATAGGTTAGCTTACTCATTCTTCTATTTTTAATGATTGACAAATAACTTAGTCTGTTTTTATGAATAGATTGGATACATAGATCATGAAATCTATTTAAAATTATTACTATAAAGTGAAAGCAAGTTGTTAACTCAAGACATGGCCAAATTCGAAGCTTCATCTAAAAAATTCTACAAAGTAAAAACTTAGTTTTCTCGGACACTCGGTCTAATATCAGATGCTACTTTTTTAGCATTGTACATGAAAAGAGAAAACATTTTCCTCCAAAGGCAACCAAAACATTTTTTGGTTGCTTTTAAACAAGAAGCAAAAAGGAATCAATTTCACGCAGGACATGAGTCACCAGTATCAATGATTAGTTTACTTATAAACGAATAAACGTACAATAGAAGTAACTCATTGGACATTGAGCTGTTATTACGTATTCACTTGTAAGTAAACAACTATTTACCAACCGCGTGATTTAACGTTTTCTCACACAAAAACACAGCATTCGTTTTAATCGAAACATCCTCACCTTAACTCGAAAGAAATCCCAAATTCCAATATATTTAACAGCACGTAAACACTTTCACAAAATAATAATAAAAAATCCGTTTTATTTTTATGCTTATGTCATATTATTATTCACGAGTCGATCACTATGCGAATGTTTAGACGCGCAGGCTGCGCGGCGGTGTAGGGATGTCTGCGACAGCGTCGACTGCCGAAGTGGATATAACAAGAGTGGTTTATACGAAACCGTCTGTTGAACATCACAAGACCCACCTCCACGGTATATAGCGGCGTCTTCTAACACCGTTACTTATTCACATCCGTGGGATATCCACTTTATTCTATCAAGTTTTGTATTTTTTTGTTCGCACGTCAATCTAACGTTGCATCGTGCGATAATCCATACTTAACCCTTTAACAGCAGTTTGGTCTTTGCAAAAATTATTCTCTAGTTATTATTTTACTTTTTTTAGATATGATACTTGAAACGAGTAAGTTTTTCATTTGATGTGTCTAATATAAAAGTTTCGTTAAATAAAGGTTGTAAATAGATTGCTTGCGGGATATACGCGATAAAAAACAAATATGTAGCACATGTTTGGAGGTGATATAAACAAGGAAAGCCTACGATATAAAACAAGGCCTTCACAAGGTGCTATCTTTTATTACCACAATTTTCCTGCTGTTGAAGATTACCTAACAGCAGTCGGCTTATTGAATTTAATTGACCCCTCAGGCCTGATTTTTCAATAGTCTGATAACATTTAACTGAGGAATAAAAATGGCGGTTTGACAGCTTTTGTACAGAAAATAATTATATCGAACCGCCATTTTTATTCCTCAGTTAAAAGTTAACTTTTAACTGACGAATAAAAATGGCGGTTGAAAATACCCATTGAAAATTTGGTCCTTAATCAATTTGTTTTATTAAATACTTGTTTTTTTTCAATTTGAAATTGTTTTAAGAAAGATATGTCAGATTTGACCTAAACCGTGAGGAATGGAGGAAGATTAAAGGCCTTTGGCTTGCTGTGGGATAGAAAAGGCTGGAAAAATACAAATATGAAATAAGTTATTCATTTGTTGCCACGATTTTCCTGTTGTAGAACATTATATTATGTAACAGATTAACACCAGTTGTCGAAATTAATTGAGCCTTTAATCATTTTAATTTAATTCAATACTCAATTAATCACAAGCTTAATAGACTGTGTCACAAATGTTTTAATTTAAATTTTATTTTTTTAATTTTATGAAATTCCAAGTAGTAATATTATATATACAAAATATGGAATGATCTATTCATAGTTTCACCACAGAATTCTAAGTTAACTATTGTGCAGGTGACCGGGTCATTTGTGGTTTACAAAGAATTTGTCCCACACAGTATGTAGGCAGAGCAGACTGTCCCATTTTATGCTTTCACCAAATGTTATGAACAAGTCTGCACGCGCCTACTTTCTTATTTTGTGACTCATGTGTATGTCGCTTAAAAAATGAAGACATTAAATGTATCAGTAGGTTTTTGGGGGTTACATATTACTACTATTATAAAGCGAAAGTTTGGATGTATGTTTGTTACTCAATCAAGCCTGAACGGCTGAACGGTACTGGATATAATTTGGCACAGGGATAGATTATAGTCCAGAACAGCTTACAGGATTTTTTATCCGGTAGTCTGTTCGCGTAGGATAATACCCGACACGCACGCGGGCGAAGCCCCTGACTAAAGTGAGTATTTAGATAATGTTTTCCCGCTGACTAATTCTGTTTTTTCTTAGAAAATAGGTACACTATTTTGCTAAGATATAAAATATAATTTATAAAAATAATAATGGTATTAGTCACTGGTAAGGGCTCCAGATTTCAGTCCCCGTGCTTAGGAAATTAAATCGAGTCCTACTAATCTTGTAGTTTTTTCACGTATTTTCAACCAGAAAGTAGCTAAGTCGGTAATACCTAAACACAGCGGATTTTCCAGAAAGAAACACGACAGGTCCAAGTGGCACTGAGTGGACAAGGTTTGACTTGAAAGATCCAATCTAACCTTCTTCTATACCAGTGATAGTCAGAGGCAGAGTAAGATGTAAGTAGTAGTTTAGTCAAAAATCTTGCAATCGCTAGGATAGAAAAATCTAGGTACTGTATAGCTTTCAATAATGGGTTTTAGCAGTTTAGTAATGCACTAGTTTAGTTATATTATAGGACTTGTGTGTACATACCACAAGAGAGCAGTGGTGGCCCAGCAGAGAGCAGTGGTGGACCAGTAGAAGGCAGTGGTGGCCCAAAAAACAAAAGAATGTCGTCGGTTCAAACGCAGACAGGCACATTACTTTGTGTAAATTATTTCATCAGCACTGCTCTCAAAACGGTGAAAGAAAACGTAAGGAAACCGGCATATCCTAGAACCAAAAAATAGAAGACATGTGACATTCATCAAACCGCACTGGGCCTGAGTGATGGATTACTGCCCATTCCCTCTCACAGAGAGGAGGCCTGTGTCCCGGCGGTGGGAAAATTAAAAGGCTGATGATCATGATGATGTGTACATACACACAAGTCCTGTATAGGTGGGAATATTTTTATTCAACCTCTAAAAAATGTTGAATAATTCCTTTAAATATATAACGGTGTGGTGACTCTTTTTTTATTTAACTTGGGTTTGCTCTTGACTCTAGTCTAGGCCAGAGATGTCAGAGACAGTCGATGACGGAGTGAGCTTACACAGAAGAAGCCTGTTCACTCTAAATTTGAAGAGATTCGGGTTGAATGCGTTCGGAAACACAGACGCAGACTGTACCATTCTCATTATTATTGTTGTAGGATGTTTTGCTACTAAAAAAAGGGTTATTTTGAGAATAGGATGATCGGCTCATATGTCGTTTTGCGAATAGGACATTTTGATACGGATTCAGATTTTAAAACAGTTTTCTATCAGATTTTTTGAATAAATTGATTGAATGTAAAAAAAAGAATAGAAAAGTATTTAATTGCTACAATACGAAATACAAACATAAAATTACAAGAAGAAGAACAGCGGTAGTAAATTTTGCAAACTAAACCCTTAACGATAGTGTTAGCAGTTCTTAAATTATGTGAGTAAAGAAAATTAAAAAAGACAGCAGAAATAAATGTGAGTACAATAATAAAATATTTCCAAGTCCTGAGTTTGACTTTCAATCTAAAGCTATTGTTAAGTGCGTCACAGTAGACATCTACTTACGCTAAAAATAGAGATAACTGAAGGGTTAAAGCAATAATGACTAATTATTACCGTCGTGAAGTTAACAGTAATTGTCCTCTAGAGTCTAGATAACATCCGGAGTCGTTAGCAGTCATTATTAGTTCATTGCATCCATTAAGAATTTTTATTACGATGAGAAACCGTCTCGGCTTTGCATACCTACTTAGAATAAAACGATGCAAGTCCATTCAATTAGTATTTATACGTAGCTAAATTTAAAAAAAAAACGGCTAAGTGCGTGTCAGACTTCGCTAAAGTTAGAAAATTCTTCGAAACAAAATCTGGTAAAAAAGGCTGACTTTGGTGGCTAAACATAAAACACAGTATCTATCTACTCAACTCTAAACATCTCGATAGAGTATGCCAATATTTTTTTCGCCCCTCCCTTTACTTTTATGGGTATCCCCCTTTAAAAAAATTGTCAATTTGTATGGCTTTGGATATACTGTGAAAATTTGAAGACTGTAGCTCCAACCGTCTGGCTGTAAAACTCGTGTGACAGACGACGAACAGACGGACGTGGGAGTGACAGAAATAGGGTTCCATTCGGACCCTTCGGGTACAAACCCTAAAAAAGAACAAAAGTAAACAAACATAATTAGAGTACTTATTACAAAAAACCGCATGGTGTTGCATGGACAATAATTATGTGGATTCTGTAACTGTAAGCTGGCAAGGTATGGTATACCGTATATTGTCCAGTTACGTATACACTTTAGACACAAAACTACACTTTTCTAAATCAATTCACTATTTCACGTCACAATATTCACTAGCCCCCGGTTTCACACGTTTTGATTATCGCTAAATTAATGTGACAAATTGTCAAGCACGCGTTATCTGCTGTGATTGGATGTTGAAAATTCATTCAACCAATCACAGCAGTTCTTGACAATTTGTCACATTAATTTTGCGATAATCGAAACGTGGGAAACCGGGGGTAGGAATCACTTTGCAAATAATTATAACAGCCGCTGAACTTCACTTGAAAATGTCTCGCCAAAAATTCCCTATAGGATGCTAGTAATATTTGTGCGTGTCGTCATTTATCTACAGCTTTACCAGTTATAATAGAAACTTCACCCGTTCCCCAAATCCAGGGCACGTCATATGTAATCACTGTAGCTCGTCACTATTAGACTGGTATGCAACGTTCGAATGAAAAAAAAAACAAATCTCGCTAGCGCCTGCCTTAATAACGTTAGCAAAGTGTCACATTTCAACGAAAACATTGATGGCTAACTGCAGGCACTTTTACCACATAACTATTTGATTTGCTATTCTTATTTAATCATTAAAATACATTTACTATATAACTTTTCTTACAACTATTTATTCCTAAAAAAACATACTTACAAATGGCACGATTGTAAAGTAATTTTTAAGTAAGTATTTACTGTTCAAGGTTGATACTGATCGCTCTATCATTAGGTATAAATTGTGCAACACGCCTATTTGTTTTCTCAGCACTAACTGCTAGTCTGCTAGTAACAGTCGGTTTAAAATGAAATAAAATATTTTCTAAGGATGCGGTATTTATTTCAGCGCGGATGAACTGGATTGCAGGAAACAAAAAACTGGTCACATTTTTAAGTTTTCTTGGATGTTTTTCCCTGATCGAATTTCCCGCAATAGCGGCGAAAAAGAGGATAGTTTTTTTGTGACGGTTTATATTTCACGGGGAAGGTTCATAGGCTAACTCTATAATTCTCCAGCCTTCGATATTAGTTGATCGCATCCAGAATTAGGTACGTACAGTACAAACATTTTGTTAATGTCCCTCGGCAAACTTCGTGTTTCGTTAATCGTCGGATTTCAATCAGTTCAATATTCATTCACACGGAAATCAAAACAAAATATCAATAAAGTACTTAGTTCTGAATTCAAATAATTATACACGGTAATCTAATAATTTATAGACATCGAAATTAGCATTCGTTTGTATTCGGAAATGCGATGATTGCCGAGGGACATTAAGAAAATAGTTGTACTGTACCTAGCTTCATGAAATTTCTCAATAGTTTTTGTCCATCGATGCGTGCAAACTTACCTATTTAGCTACTCATGATTTTTGGTAGGACTTACGCTTTGTAACTCCAGCAAGTCTTATACCATAAACACAATTTTCAACATTCAACACTCAATTTTGAATCCACTGTTGCAAAATAAATTTTAGCACAATCATGAGAAAACAGGCATGAAATATATGTTTCGACAAAGTTTCCAAGCTAACCTTTATTTAGTTTGTAAACATTGTCTAGGCTGTAAAGTGAGCGTTGACCTCCAATGTGGTTACTCGGCATTATACGAAGATCACTGTCGGTTAGCGTCAGTCATGCGAGTTGTATTGCCAAAATGTCAGATGATATGTCAAGAGCCTAATCAAGACACAGTTGCAAAACTTGCCAATCAAATGTCGGAAAAAAAATTAAAGAAATGTCATTTTTTTGTGACAATCGGGAGCACAACTTAGTAAAACTACATCTCTTGAATATAAATTTTATTGATTTAGATTTTACTCAAGGTGGATGAAATGGCAGGCATGGTGTGGGGGTGTGGTGGTACTCTTCTTCAAGAAGGGTGATAATGCCCTACTGAAGAACTATAGGCCCATCACACTTCTTAGCCATGTCTACAAGCTGTTTTTAAGAGTCGTCACGAATCGTCTCACACGCAGGTTTGACGATTTCCTCCCGAACAAGACGGATTCCGTAAAGGCTTCAGCACCGTAGACCACATACATACGCTGCGGCAGATTATACAGAAGACCAAAGAGTACAACCTGTCTCTCTGTTTAGCGTTTGTAGAGTATGAGAAAGCCTTCGATTCGATCGAGGCTTGGGCCGTACTGCAGTCTCTTCAACGTTGCCAAATGGACTACCGGTACATCGAGGTGTTGAGCTGTTTATACATAAACACAACCATGTCAGTTCGACTTCAGGATCCGACCTCGAAACCCGTACTTTTGCAGCGAGGTGTGAGACATGGAGACGTCATATCTCCGAAGCTGTTTACCACTGCACTGGAGGACGTCTTCAAGGTTCTGGACTGGAGAGGGCTAGGCATCAACGTCAATGGCGAGTACATCACTCACCTTCGGTTTGCCGACGATATAGTGGTTATGGCTGAGACCATGGAGGACTTCAGTACGATGCTCGATGACCTCAGTAGAGCTTCCGAAAGAGTAGGTTTTAGGATGAACATGGACAAAACCATGTTATGCTGAATGCCCATGTTACACCCTCTGCTATAATAAGATAAGGGCAGGAAGAAGAAGTGTAAGGGTGACAAATTTACTCACACCTGATGGATGGTTTCTGTTACGAGTTTAAGATTTAGAATGTGTCAAACCCTAACTTAAGTTTTTGGGCTAATGTAGAGTGCGAGAAATACTCGATCTCAAAATCTGAATTCAGAAACGTGGTGGTCTGTACCCATCAAATTACTCCAATTTTTTTTGAATCTCCATCGTACCCATATAATTAAGAGTTTTTGTAAAATAATTGTATAATAACAATAAACTAGTACGAATGTACTGTATCTTTATACTTTGTGCAATTTTAAACGCAATAATTTTCCTCCCTTTGATTTGTACTAAAATTTATAATAATTATTATTTTATTGTTTCAGGTAAGTACGACACTCTTCACTGATGCACCATCTTTCTCTGAAAGGTTCAGTGAGTAACTTCTAAGTATTACATTTTAATGAATTGTATCGTCGAGAGGCATCTCACAATTTTATTTTGACTGCTGAATCACGTCTGCTGAAGTGTCTGGAAACCATCAGTAATGTTTTAATAACACATGCTTATTCTCGGGCCGTGATTGAATTATTGGTACAGTTTTAAAGTGTTCTCCCCCATCTATGTTATCCATTAGGTACATGTATTCTATGTACCTTCTAGTTATTTTGAACTAACCAATCAAAAACGTAAAGCAATCTGACCGACCCATCGCCCTCCTCCTCATGGCGGTGGACATCCAATGATGATTTTCCAACCCGGAATAAAAAAATAATAAGGTGAATTAGTTTTCAGCTAAGCAGAGCTAAAGATTTTCTTTCTAGTATTCATTTGTTAATAAGTCATAGGTGTGTGTCTAACCCTCAGTTTCCCAGCTCAAAATTATCGCAGAATTAATTTGACAAATTTTCAAACACGCGTTATCTGCTGTGATTGGTTGAATGAATTTTCAACAGCCAATCACAGCAGATAACGCGTGCTTGACAATTTGTCACATTAATTCTCCGATAATTTTGAGGTGTGGAAACTGAGGGTATGTTAAATAAAGATCGAAACCACGAACTTTCTGACATTACTATAAATCTCAGTTAAACCAAGTTTCTGGAATGCAAAATTGACGCAATTAATGTGACAAATTTTCTAACACTCGTAAACTCTTGTGACTAATTAAATTAACGGCCATTTATCAAACAGAAGTCAAATTTGATTTGTGACACGTCAAAACATTATACTCATAAATTAATAGAATGTCTAATTTTCATTAAAGTAAATCAGACAATTTTCATAAATCAGTAGGTAACTGCTTTGTTACAACCTAATACCTATTGATTTCATATATTGCCTCCATTATATTAGATATAAGCATGAAAGGCCTACCTTTCACCGACAAAGGGCTTTCACTTATTATATAGGTTTACATAATAAACGTTTTCTAGGCCAAAGGTATAGAATACAATATACATTACTATCAATAGCTTTTGGGTTCGTTTGCAGATTATAAAGAAGTTATCTGATAACTGGGTACGAAACAGCAAATTCTATTTAGTCCGCCGATACAATAAAAATATAAAATTAGACACGTATTTTTTGCTTATACAAATCAATAAAAATTCACCAAGATAAAGGACATCAAATTCGGGAGTGGGGGCTTGTGACGTAACTTATATGTAAAAAGTGTACCAAGGCGTGACGTCATGCGATATTTTAACGCACTGTATCGTCATATTTTTTTGTTAACGTGACAAAAGAAAAAATACGTGTCCAATATTTTTTGGAAAGCTAACTGACGAACAAAAAATATTTTTTTTTTGCCATCATCTAGGGATGATAGGTTCTGAGGCCTTTTTGTTTTCAGTGGGATTAGGTAACGAAATCAGATCATCAATAGCATTTTTTTGCTTTCGGGAAGAGTTAAGTTGGGTTCTGTGTATGGAAGGAAGTAGAAATAATGCTGTTTTATTACCAACTGGATGCAAGATAGCCTAGGTGCATCGGTTCTCCAGGACTGTTCGAGCTTCATTGAGTCGACGATTTGCTGGTGGCTGCTACGTCTGATATTGATTTCCTTCCTAGTGTGGCAAAAAAAATGTAGCGGTCTGGAATATTTTTACGCAGCATCTATAAAACCAGGCGTTTTAAAATTTGTGCATATGAAGACACCATACTTCACAAATAATGTACATGAATCAATAATATTTTTTTTCCAAATCTTCTTACCTAGCGTAACGTAACGGCTAGGTAAGAAGATTGCTTTAGAAAGTAACCGTTTTACGGCACTAAAGCGGAGTAAGGGCCTTATCCGTCATTGAAGTAACAGAGGACTTACTAATTATTACTTAGTTTTCCAACAGGTTGGGTGTATGCGTAGGTAATACGTTTCGGTCATTTAACAGTTACACGGTGCGTCGTAAGATTAGCTAATATGATGTATCGCCGGTGTGTTTGTAATGCAATTATCGCTTGGCATTCACGTGTATGAATTATTGGCAACATTTAATCATTTATCAGGACTTTCTACCACTTCATAAGTCGAGATAATTTCAATCCATCGACAGCAGGTCAAGCATAGTATTTTTATTTATTTAAACTTCATCTACAATAGTGGTACAGAGGCGGACTTAAAACCTCTACCAGTCAACTTTTGGGTTAAAAAGGACAACGTTGTGAACAGGTACAAAATAATATAAAAAAATAACAACTTGAACATGAAAATGTACATACTTACATATATATTAATAATTCACATATACAAATAAATAGACTAATAAATACTTCAACAAATACCAATAAAAAAAAACGAGAAACCTATCAAGAATTACTATGACTAGACTTCTGTCTCTAGATGAGAGCTATTTAGTCTGAATCGAATAGTGGTTACGAACATTTCTTTTAAAAGTGAATTTGCTTTCAGCCCTTTCTAATGCCAAAGGGCAGCGCGTTCCAGAGCTTTATTGTTGAGACAGCGTATGAATTGGACATAAAACCGGTGCGGTATGAAGGAATTTTGAGGAGTAGATTTTTGAAAGCTCGAAGGTTACGACAGGACCTTGAAGCAGTAGCAGTATCGACATATTAACCTAAAATCCCACTTCAAAATTCTGCAGTTTTTGATTAATCTTAATTTTCGTGAGTGACGCTTGATACTAGAATAGATTGCTACAGGGCTGCCTGGAAATTTCATTAAATTTTGTGATTTTAAGTTTATTTTACAATTCTTTTTTCAATAATATTCTAAAATAAAAGTATGAGTAGCAATTGCAATGGAGTCTGATCTTTGTCATGACAGAGTTTGTTATTCCAAAGATTACTATCTCAAATTCGAATATTATTACTAATTTATTTAAATTTTTAAATTACCGCGAATTATGTCGAACTCATCTTGAAATAAATGCTAGATCCTGTGCTTTTTTGGTCTTACTCATAATAAATAATGAGAAGGAGGAAATTAGTCGACCATTGCGGATGCTGCAGATAAGATAATTTAAAAAAAGTGTTGCCTGCAAAAACGTCAATGCTATTAAATTCTCTATGTAAAGAAGTCTCCTGATATAACTGGGTTCTTTATTTAAAAAAAAAAACTTCACATAATAGTGTGTATATTGGAACCTAAGGTTCTATGAATTAGGGCTTTCACAAAAAGGCACGAAGCGACAATTTGACAACTACGCAACGAGCGTTTTACTTTTATTCATTTTATTTTTTATTACCATATGCTTTATTACCATCGTCGACCACATCACCGCTTACTTCAATTAATAAAACCTAGATTTTATTTCCTGCAATAAAAATTGTTTTAGCACCTTCTTGGCACTTTTCAAATGTCTCCATCGTGATTTGCGTGTACGCTTAAATATCAAGGTTTAGAGTCAAGTCGTGACGTGAGAGGCTCTTTATTACAAAATATACAAATGGTGTACGGTAAAATATGTATAAATAAATAAGTCAACGGTTTACCAACCACTAGCCTTCCATTTTTAGGGTTCCGTAGTCAACAAGGAACCCTTATAGTTTCGCCATGTCCGTCTGTCCGTCCGTCCGTCCGCCGCTTAGCTCAGAGACTCTTAGTACTAGAAAGCTATAATTTGGCATGGATATACATCACGCCGACAAAGTGGTTTTTATTATACTTCCTGTACACGTAAAGTGGGGATGTTTCTTTTTACTCGTCAATCCCATGGTGTGGTATCGTTGGATAGACCATTCCAAAATATTACGGGTCTGTAAAAACCATTTTTCGATTCAGGGATCCGTTTGCGTAAAATTAAGCTTTAAATGGCTAATATTTATAAGAGTTAAGTGTTCCCAGCTAAATGTTTGCTTTTGTACTTGTGAAAAAAATTACGGCGGTCATAACGAAATTAAAAGGAAAACTGTCATAGCTAAGGCTTTACAAGTTTACAAATAATAGTCGACCAACTTATAAAAATGTACTTGGAAAATGGCAAAGTTAATTTTGTCTCTACGTTAGAGCGATGTTCGGTGCTTTCATTGTTTATGAACGTTAGTAATGTTACCTATTTATTTTGGTAAATGTAGCTGTATACGGCACCCTCTATGCGCGAGTCTGACTCGCACTTAGACGGATTTTACTCTTTATAAGTATAGTCCGGCAAAACAAGAGGTCATGAGCAGTTCCAAGCAGCAAAATTGCGGAGTTTACGGGGTTCACCGAGACATTGCTTCATTCCCATACGCTTGAACTTGGAACTAGCTATATCTGTTTAGTAGACTCCTTGACAAGTACTATAAAACAAAATAAATGCTTCGAGATTAGGTTTTGACGGAACAAAACTTCAATAGGCGGAACCTAATCAAGTACCTGGGCGACCGAGCTCTGCTCGGGTGAAAATAGAGAAAACGACGTTTTCTAAAAATGAAACCCGAAACCCCCTGCATACTAAATTTCATCAAAATCGTTGGAGCCGTTTCCAAGATTCAGATTATATATATTCTGAATCTCGGAAACGGCTATGCATATATATATCTCTCTCTCTCTCTAAATATATAAGAATTGCTCGTTTAAAGGTATTACATAGATTAGATAACTGTCTTTAAACATAAAAACACTGCACTTTTTTTAAATATCAATAATTATTTGGACGTTTCTCAATTTCAGTCAGATATTGGGGTCAATGAACCAGTGCACGTATTGCCTTCATCTTACATGCAAATAATAAAACCACTTCAATTCACATATTATACCTACACTGGTGTTATACATTACAACATGTTTGAATCTACCTGAGAATATTCAATATCGATAGTTTATTTTTCATTTACGGATCCTGTTTGTAATGGTAAAAACACGACAGTAAAAATAAGGTTGGCTTATTTTTATTAAAGGCCAAGTTTGTCTGGAAAAAACAAAAATGGTCATAAGATTAATATCAAATGGCTCGCAAACTAGCCGTAGATGTAATTTGGCAAGTTTAATTAAAAACATCAAAAGTGTTGATTTCAATGGTCTAGCCGGCTTTTTCCTAAATTAGGCTGTATTATTATACCAAAACTATTACATTTCAGAGAGAGAGAGAGAGGAAAAACAGAAACGTACCGGATGCACCCATGTTTTCCCGGATTTTCAAATTTTTCAAGTCGGGAATCACCGCCTAAATTATCCACGTTTCCACCAATATGTTTGGCTTCGCCTGTATATTTCTGTGCGTCCTCTGAAAAAGTATATATAAATTCGACTAGTTCTAGGGAATCTCTCACGTATTTACGTGATATTGGCCTCTGAACCATTTAAATATTTTGAAACGCTGCCAATTTTTTTATCATTACTGCCTGGCAATCGTTTCTCAGCATAAATATGTGTAACGTGCTATTATTGTACATTCATTCATGAATGTACAATAAAAGCACATCACACACATTCCATGTCGTGGTGGCCCAGTGGCTAAGACCTCGCCTCTCGTGCTTGAGGTCGTTAGTTCAAATCCGGGCAAGTACCAATGTAACTTTTTCAAATTCATAATTATGTACTCTCTAAGTTTATTTTGGACATCGCAGGCAACGGTGTAAGTCTGAAATAGCCAAGTCAGAGGCCTGTGGGGTTCTCAGAGGCGGCTAATTAACTCTGACACCAGGGGTCGTCACATCCTCACACGAAAAGAAGAAGAAGAAGTACAATAATAGTTTTTCGATATTACTCATAGTTTCGGATTTGGCCATCCATGACCGCTTGAAAAACCCATTTTGTATGGCTCGTGCCCATATGAGCAGAGAAGAGTAGATACAAAAAGTTTTATGAACTTACGATGCTTACAGGTTTTTTTCACACCCTCACAAAATTGTTGCGTGAGACTTCATAGACATTTATAACATGCAATTTATAGAGCAAAAAATATTTAATACATAAGCTGACATAACCGGATCATGTTCAAGGGTATTAAGTATGTCTTGATATATTTAATTAACGCGGCTTGTATTGACTGCTATTAGTTATGCCATAAGTAATTTTGGTTCTGTGTTTTTCGATCTTGAACTTCATAGTAATATCATAATATGTTAAGCTGACATCTGAAATAAACGGAAGGAATAAGATAAACTTTACGTTGTTAAATCTATTTTTTAATGGAAAGTTTAACGGATCAAAATGGCTCATATTTATAAAAAATCTCTGAACTATTTAGAAACTGATAAGCAGATTATTATTAATTCAATTTAGTATCTACATCAGAAATAATGAAAATTTTTTTATTCGTTTCTCTTTTAGCAAAAAGTAGTGTACTTGCCATTTGCTCGCTTTCAAATTCAAATTCTAAATTACTCATTATTATTTCCTTTATTTAGCTGATTTCTTATTAAATACATTTTTAAATATTTTATAAAACATACAAAAAAACATTTAAAAATATAAAAAATAGAGGCCCACCGGTATCGGTAACAGGGTCCAAGCTACCGGCGGTCAGGGCTCCAGAGAAAGGAACCTCCTAACAATACGAGCCGTGTCCAGCAGTACTGCTTTCTGGATCAGGTCCTTGACCCAGCCGCCTAACGAGAGCCTCCTAAGGTGTTGGTCGAGGCTCGTGGCTATTAAGCCATTGGCCGACACGACTATCGGTACAATGATCGCTGTGTCCACATCCCACATGTCGACAACCTCGCGAGCCAAGTCAAGATACTTGATTTGCTTATCTTTCTCGGCTTTCACGAGGTTCCCGTCATGCGGGACGGTAATATCAACAATCATTGCACGCCTCTCGATTTGGTCCACCACCACAATATCAGGCTTATTGGCTACAATAGTCCTGTCAGTGATGATGGACCGATCCCAGTACAATGTTATACTGCCATTATCGAGAACTGGGTCGGGCACATACCTGTAGTACGGTACCTCCGATGCCACAAGAGTGTATTTCAGAGCAAGTTGCTGATGGATAATCCTGGCTACAAGATTGTGCCTATGCAAGTACTCTTCGTTAGCTAGACGAGAACAACCAGACATAATGTGGCGGATCGATTCACCCGGGCGGTGACTTGCCCGACAGATGTCAACCGTGCCATCCTTCACAATAAATCTCCAGTAGTTATTCGTCATGATAATTTCGTCCATAATTGCACAGACAAAACCTTCGGTTTCCCCAAAGAGGTCACCGATACGCAGCCAGGCTACGGACGCTGATTGATCTACATCGGGCCCATGTAGGGCCCGGAAAAAGCGTCCGTGAAGCTCCTTACTCTGCCATACTTCTCATATCTTTAGTATCAAGCACTACAGGCTTGCGCCAGTTCTCATTCGCCAAGGAGAGCAGGGTGAGTCCCTTGTCCACTGCTACTACATCTCGATGCATACCCACGTCGGTGTTTAGAAAGTATTCCCTGAGATTGCATATCTCGCGGTTGTGGAGGTTTTTGGCATTTAAAAAGCCACGGCCTCCACACTTCCGCGGGATATACAATCTCATGACCGATGATCGTGGGTGATGCATTCGATATGCATCATGATCAGCAGTGTGCGGACCCGCTTATCCAGGGCGTCAAGTTCCGTTTGAGTCCATTTGAGTATGCCGAAAGAGTACATCAATACCGGCATGACCCAACCGTTGAAGGCGCGCACCTTGTTTCCGCCCGAAAGAAGGCTATTGAATACCTTCTTCAGGCGGCCAAAGAAGCGCTCCCTCAACGATTGCTTCATGTCAGTAGTGCTGATACCTAACGCTTCCGACATACCCAAATACTTATAGGTTTCGTTTGGAGAGAGGGATCTCAGGTTTATGGAACCCGTGAGTTGAACTCCTATGGATTCCACAATCTCCCCTCGCTTTACATGCTTGACCGCACATTTGTCCTCACCAAACTCCATCCTGATGGCGCTACTAAAAGTTTCAGTTACTTTTAGTAGCTCCATCAGTTGAAGATTGTTGGGGGCAAAGAGCTTCAGGTCATCCATGTAAAGGAGGTAAGATATAACCTTACTACCTCTTTTCAACCGATAGCCCAGCCCTGAATTCTCCAACAGCATACATTATTATTATTATTTATAAATATTATTGCATTTCTAATTGCTACAGAACATCCGTATTACGTATATCAACGACATTTATATTCCAGGATAGGAAAATGACACAAATAATAACAATTAAATTATTATAAAAACATGAATAAAAGGGAAACAGTTATTACTTATTCCCACGGTAAATCCCGTGGGAAATTACCAATTAATATTATTGTTTTATTTACCTTACTAATAAAAGGTAACTGACATGCATTTATTGAGTTTATGCCGTCACTCAATGACAGACTTAGGTACGGGTTTTGCTAGTCTGTGGGAGGTTGACTTATTAAGAAACCGTCATTTGATTCTTTACGCTCGAACATAAAAGTTACGTGTTAGCTCAACTTGAGGTAGGTTTAGAAGAAATTAAAAAGCGGAATAACCCCGTTTATTTGGTCAATGAATAAGCTCGCGCCTCTGAATCATTTTAAATTTGTGAAAGGACCATTTTTAGAGCTTTCGTTTTTATGAATGAGAAGAAAGTTACAATAGTTTATTAACCCGTCCGATGATTCATACTCGGCTCAAAATTAATTTAGTAAGGAGAGCAGAGGTTCCTAAAATTGTTAAAAAGTAATCTCTTGACGTACCGATCCGACGACCAAAATTCTTGCACTGGTATAGACTTGTGCTAAAACTACATATATGAAGTGTCACTGAGTGTTATAGGTTAGTTTTCTTCGTAAAACAATGCACGGTTCCATCCTGATAGACCACAGGGAAAAGATTCTAGTAATAAAGATGAATCTTAAAATAGTTCTCATCCTAATTTCGAAAATCGAACAGCGGGCCAGGAGGCTCATCGGCGATAACGCACTGCCTAATTCAAAGCTCCAGAGGCTTGAACACCGTCGCCGAATTGCCAGCTTGTCGGTTTTTTATCGGTTACATTTCGGGGAGTGTGCGAAGGAATTGCATGATCTAATTCCGCCCAGCCCATTTCATCATCGGACTACCAGACGTACGGCGATGCGCCATCGGTACATGGTGGACATCCCACCCATACGCACTAAAAGTTTTGGCAATACTTTCATTATGCGTACAGCTAAGGAGTGGAATTCCCTGCCGGAGTCTGTGTTTCCCGATAGCTTCAATCTAGGGATCTTTAAGTCAAGAGTGAATAGGTTACTTCTAGGCAAGCGTGCTTCACCGTCGACCACATCATCGCTTACCATCAGGTGAGATAGTGGTCAAGCGCAAGCCTATAACAAATAAAAAGAAAAAGCAGCTTCTTCTATAGATTTCTTAAACACTACGGTTTGAAAAGCACTTTACTGGCAACAAACCGCCAGACCATTATAAACTACCAGGAAAAAAAGTTACTTCATATTCTAATAATGGTACAAATTGATATCTTAATAATATTGTGGGGTAATTAACACACAATGAAAATCGCCATTATCCAATTAGTTGCAAAATAAATACAATGCTTTGGAATGTCATAATTGATGGTAAATTACGTTTCGTAATTAGACAAATCTCATGTTTTTTAGGAGTTCCGTAATAGGTAAAATCACGAATGAAAAGTATGCCTATTCTTCTTTAAACCATACAATTACAACACCAGCCTTTTTTTAACCTTCAGAAGTCCGCATGGATGTCCTCCGCCCCGGGGTGAGCAGGGGGTCTGTCAGACTCTAACTGACTAAAACCACACTGTGTTCTTCAACTACCTTTAGCTGGGGCGCTGGAGTGCTTGAACATTACGTCACACTCCACCGGCCAGGTATTGGCCCGCATGAATTCATGCGGACCACGTCACCTGCGGCTGCATAAGACCGCAATTCTTAAAGAGGTGCGCGCGGAACTCGGCGCGCCGCCGTCTCAGGCCTTTGACTGTTCATAAACAGATGTTCCGAATCTGTAACCTGCAGGCCGCACCCTATGGCGGCGGGAGATCGTGTTATTGTCCCACTATCTCTTCTCAAAAAGAGAATGCTCGAGCATTAGTAACCACGCTTACTCAAGGCGGGTTTGCGATTTCAAACTTATATTACTAGTCTAGATTTCCTCACGATGTTTTCCTTCACCGATGTCAGACAAGTGCCTATGGTGCCCATAAAAAATCACCATTCTTTGGCCATCCTCATCCCGGATTGTAATTTTTATTGACAAGAAAATGTAAATTGATTGATATTATAACTGGATATTTTGTTTTTCTTAACTCCTTTATTGTTCTTTTCTAATTAATTTCGCAGCGAGATCAAACCAGTTGGAACCGTTTCTTCTGGACTCATCGAATTTCATTAACGCGGTACTTTCCTGGAGGTATACTGGTAGAGGTGTACTGTTGATTTTAGCTTTCAAGAGTTTTTGAGTGTTTGGGAATACCGTGGCGGGCTTGACCAGAAAAAAATAAATTATTCTCGTGTATCTTATCATTCGGTTATTATGGATACGAGGGCTACAAAAAAGGCTTAAAACAGAAACACAAAAACTTTTCAAAAAAGTCCACCTGATTAGTGATCTGCATACGATCCTTATTATTTATTTTTTTGCGTGGCGAAATGCTCATTTATACTACACTACCACGGGAGATAATGCAGTTATGGGGGCCTCCAACCTATTTAAAATCCACGGTTTCCTCCTGTGCCGCTTGTGGCAGGAACACAGGCACGCGTTAGCACTCACCACGAACTCACCGCTGCCTACGCTCCTAAAAGAAACACAAAGGCGAAGGCTTTAAAAAAAAGCAATATATTGATCTCCAAGGGATCGCGTGATTCAAAAACTTGTAACGTTTTTAATCAGCAAAAAATGCCGCTTTGGGATACTCCGTAACTTTTTTCTTACGCAGTGACTCACAAATAAATTAACTGTTTCATATTCTGGAACGTTGACGCGAGTCATAACGGTTATTACAGATAAGAAACAAAGGACTAAGTGTTAATTATAAATAATATTCTTAGCATGTTTCGAAGTTGAGGCACTTTATTCAACTGAAATCATTATTCTCACTCTCTCTCTTCTTCTTGACAATTGCCTGCTACTTTGACCAGGTATTCGGTCCAGCTGATTAGTGATCTGCATACACTCCTCATTATTTTTATTTTTTGCTTGGCAAAATTTTCATGCATGCTGCACTACCGCGGCAGATAGTGCAGTTATGGGGGCCTTTGACTCTCGTTTCGTAAATGAATGTATGTTTATTGTAAGCGTAAGTTTTATACGTCCACGAATCAGGCTCTTTGTGCGAATTCAAAATTACAAAAAAAACCGGGTTCAGTAGGCACTGTTGCTATGGTTTGTAATCTGGATTAGTTAATCAAATGTAAAAAGGTGCAAAACTAACAAAAAAATATATATTTGTAAGTACGTTCTTAATTTTACTGCAACCTTAACGAAGAAAATGTCATTTCCGTGGGATACCTCTTCGTAATTATTGCTTTCGACCACAGAATAATATTAGTCATTCTCATCACCTGTCATTACTACAACAAAAGAACATTTGCATCATTTAACCCGTTATCCGATTTGGGTGGCAACATTACAGGTTGATTTTTTTTAGGTGATTTTTGACAAATTTTTAGGGAGTGTCGAGTTATAAGCAAAAATATTTGCTGAATAGCTAATCGTTTCTTCATATTTAAGAGTTCTTCTTCTTTTCGAATCGATGGAAAACTCTTAAAATATTTGGGCTCAGTAGGTGGGTTAATAGCAGCGTCAGTGGCGTTCATGAAGTACTCTAAAATGCGTGAACGTACGGGCACTTAGAACGCTCTAGCATTTGTGTCATATTCTGCACAGAGGCTCCGCATTCTTTGGGTATCAGACGTGTCTATAAAACCCCATTATACAAAAGTGTGTTTTCAGCTTAACTGGATACGCAATCGACTGAATACTTTACATATAGGCCACTGCAGTTTACAGAGGTGGCAGATGATCATGGGTTTTCAAGAAGTCTGGTGGTGGAACGTGATAGTCTTCCCACAGATAGTTCCTCACACTATAGGTAGTTGGTTTTGAATGGCCTGTCTGCAGCGAATAAAACTCATCCGGCTCTTAAGTATATCCCCAGAATGTGACGCCAGGTAAGACGGTGGCACAGTCGTCACGTGCTGCCGTGCACATCGAGGCTCTGGGGAGACGCCTCGCAGTCTCTGGGATGTGCCATAACAGGCGTTGCACAGGAGGGCTTCCGGATTGGTCTCTTAAGAGGTGGCGGGGCCTCTTCCATGTGCTGATGTTGACTGCCGGGGCTGTTTTAGTGAAATAAAAATCCCACACTCCCTTTTCCCCAAAGATCCAGTAACCTTTTGAAGGTTTTAATCCGAAAAAAGAAGTTATATCCGGAGTTGCCGCGTGTTCCCAGCAGCAACTATAACCGTTGATACAGCTTGTTGAGCGGAGAAAATTTAAGGCAACCCGATATAATCATGCAACACCTACGATTTCAGAGTTGAACCCACAATAAAAGTTGTGCATAATAATAAAAAGGCGGATCGATGACTTAGTGAAGGTCTCGGAAATGCGAGACGCACAAGACCGGTCGATTTGGCGATGCTTGGGTCTTATGTGTATGTTTAACAATGGACGCATTTGGGCGGAAAGGATTAAGATGATAAAAAATCACACTGTATAGTCCTCCTGAATAACCAGATTATCGAATACATGAGTCAAACTGTGACTCAAAAAAGGTTAAATGGTATATCTCTGACCCTTGACTGGACCATTGTTAATAATTGTTTTGTGAAACGTTGATTAAGATGACCACAAGAACTAATGAGTGGTCAAGTACGAATGTCCTAACGATAAATAGGTATTAAGAAAACCACAAAATGATCACCAAAACAAAATCTAGAGGTGATACTAATACTTACATCAATAATAATTCACAATAATTTTAATGCACTCAGGTTTTGCGAAATGATGCATTTATTCGAAAAAAATGTACTTAACTGAAGTTTCTAAATTGTGTACTTGGCAAAATTAACGTACTGGTACTAAGGTTATAAAATCACTAGCTTCTGCCAGCGGCTTCGCCTGCGTGAAAAGGGTTACATATTATAGTATCTAAACAAATTCTAACTGCGAGTAATTATAAAATTTAAACGGTTAGTCTTTTGACCGCAGTTATCTTCGAGATAACTACGGTCAATAGACCTACCGTTTAAAATTTCTAAAGATCGTTTCACAGATTTTTGTTATAACTAATGAACGAAATCCTTAGAGGAGAATTCACCTACGGTTTATTCAACTACAATTAATTAACCTTAGGTTGATTGAAGTAACGGACGATTTAGCTACTGTTGATTACTGTTGTTGTTACAGTTGGTTGTTCAATAAAATACTTATTATTATTAAACTTACTTATTATTTATCTGTGGTCAATATTTGTATCCAAAATAAGTGTGACCAAAACCGAATTCGGTTCGTTATTGCAAAATATGTGTTATGAACTTATGTTTTATCAACCCAAGGGAACGTTATACCGGGATAAAATACGGCTCTAAGTGCTATTCCAGACTGGAATCAATCTCTGTGCCAAATTCCATCGAAATCCGTTCAGCTGTTCTAGCATTATTGAGTAACAAACATATGTCCACACGTCCACACACACACATATATCCAAACTTTCCCATTTGTTAAATTAGTAACATACCACCATATTGGCCCAGTGGTAAAGACCTCGCCTCACATGCTTGAGGTGGTGGGTTAAAATCCGAGAAAGTACTAATGTGTCTTTTTCAAATTCATATGTACTTTCTAAGTTTGTCTTGGACATCACAGGCAGGAAAAAATCGTGAGTAAACCTGGACTTATATAGTTAATGTAAGTCTGAAAAAGCCAAGTCAGTAGCCTGTGGGTTTCCCAGAGGTGGCTTAATTAACTTTGACACCAGAGGTGGCCACACACACAGTTTCGGATAAATACTTTTCACTTTTGAAGCTGTATATCTACTGCAAATACAAATAAAACTGTTTTACCTACTGTACATTATATACATTTCCCTTAAAAAAAGATATATTCAAATGTCAGCGGCATAATTTTAACTAAATTTATTCAGTGAACAATTTTAGAAATTAATTGCCCTGAATTATAAATGAAAAATGTCCGGTGCTCTTTACTGTGTTAATAAAGGGTTGGAAATCAATATAATTAAGCAATTTTCAGCTTTAGGGTGAACATATTAAAATTTAATTTACCGTAATAAGCAAGGAGCTTTATTAATCATTTAAATCTGCCCACTGCCGCTTCTTCGAGCTAATTCGAACTAGTTAACTGTCCAAATCGCCGAATCGGCAAAAGACAATGGTATTTTCTATTATGTGCTAATCAACGTTTGACAGGCTATGTGCACCTAATGAATTTAAGATAATTGTGTACATTATATTGGCCGGAAACAATAAAAAAACGTGACTCATGGCTTATTAAAAAGATAATAATTATTGATTTAATTACTATTTAGTCATACTATGACTAAATTGCGGCCAATAATGTACTTTAGCATTGAGATACTGTTGCTCTTTCACCCAACACATATTTACGTAATTTTACTTAATTATTTCAAATTACTAATTACAACCTTTAGACTATAAAAGTTGAATCACTTTTGTGTATAAAAATTATGCAATAGTTAACATTTACATACGTCTGCGTTCATATGCAAACTGCAAACGTAAATGATGTCATCGTAATACGGAATTGACAATTTTACATGAAACATTAAATGATTCGAATTGTGCAATATATTATAACGGCGACTCATAGATTCGTTACACATTTAAAATAAACAATATTTTGAATGAATACTAAAGACACTGCAAATGTTAATGACACCAGTTTTCAGGCAATCAAAAGCGTTAATTTAGCTAAAATTCAAAACATCTGTGTTAACAATAAATTTAAGTTTACCAATTGTCAGAAGGAATGAATGTTAAGAAAACTTTACCGAGATAGAGAATACTAAAGTGGACTATTATAGGAACAGTGTTTCAAAATGATAATCGAAAAATCTTTAGTTTTTCTTGATCTATTTGATATTTTTTATATGTTTAAAATCATCATCATCTTCCTGCCCTTGTCCCATGTTACTTGAGGTCGGCGCAACACGTTTTCTTCTTCCATACCGTCCTGTCCCCCGTCACGCCATCACTGACTCCCTTTTCTTTCATATCACTCCTCACACAGTCCATCCATCTTTTCTTTCACCGTCCCGTCCCTCTCCATCCATTCACATTTATATTCATAACTCTTTTAGTAACATGCGTTTCATCCCTCCTCAACACATGACTACACCAGGACAAACGGTTTCCTAACACCTTTCCTTTTCTGGCGCCACTTTCAAACTTCCTCTAATATACTTATTTCTCATTTATATGTCTAAAATCTATAATCTTCATTATTGTGGTACCAAAGGAATTCTCTCCTTTCGATATTTTTAAATCTGAATAGTATAAAGAAGTTGAAAATATTTGTCAACATGTGAAATGATCGACTTATACTAATAATGCACGGGTAAGTATGGACAGGCAAGTAAGTAAATATCGAAAAACAAATTGTATTTACCCGCTGTCGCTTTTAATGATGATCTTGTAACATATTATCAAAGGTCGTGAAATAAGAATAAAACTTCTTTAAACTAAATGTCATAAAAGTTATTGCAAAAACATCTTTATTACCAACTTTGAGATTGCCACAGATGACGTTGAAAAAATTCTGCCGTATATTCAATTTCATTAGTATTAATTTCAAGTCGGAATACAGTCACGGATTTACGTGATCACTCCGCCGATACTGATCGGATGGTCCCGCAAATCATCGGCGATGTAATTTCAGCATCCCAGTTTTTTTTAAACGTTGCCCTACCTATAAATAGAATTAACTCTTGTATCGTGGGTGCCTTTATAAACATGTAAACTCACATCACATAACAAACAGCTAGACCCGGAAAACAATCTGTAGGCCATACACATATTTGTTCCGTGCCGCAATCTAACCCGCGACTCCTAGTGCAGCAGCTAATCGCTCAACCACCGCTCCAACCGTGTAGTCAAAGCCAGTGTAGATCGTATGTCAACTAACGTAGTGTCAATAACATTTTGTAGGATTACGTATTACCCAATCATATCAAGTTCTATTCAAGCACGAGCTAGTTGACCTTGACGGTCATTTGAAAAACTACATTATTAACTATATCCACAAAAAGTCTATCGAACAAGTTTATTATTTGCGAAGGTTACACTGCTTATACGATTTTGGTGTATGAGTTCAAGATAATCACAATTGTATGTATGTTTTGTGTGTCACGTTTGCAACTTCAAAGCAATGGTACAAAGCTGATTGAATTTATATAATTGTAAGGTTTGAAAAGTTTTTTTGGGTTTTGAAAAGATAAAGACTCCTTAAAGTTATCGAACGTATGTACAATTTCCTTTAAAAGAAGATACAATAAAAGCTTCAAAAAAGCTTTGAAAATGAAGAAGCTACATCGTTAACTCTCTGTTCATACTGAGCTCTTTTGTTTTATTTCGCAAATTGGAGTACCAATTATGTATTTGGAAATCGATTCATAGTATCTGGAGAAGTGAAGTGTAGGAGACTTGGGGCTGCCTTCTATTGAAATAAACGATACTTGAATTATTTGTTTTAAAACTTCTATTTATTCCTTTCAACAAAACTGTTTCTTGTCATAATTGATGTCTATATAAATTTTCTCGATTTGCTTTTCAAATTTAGCTTGTTGCTCTTTTGTATGAACCTCTCCCTATGTTGTTTAATTCTTATTGACAATGTTGGCCATAACGTCTTCTTCTTTTTCGATTTGAGACATGACATCAACAAACGGCGCCATGACGATAGGGTCATTCATCTCATAACTAGTTGGCGGCAAAACATTGTTAAATACGATCTATAAAATGATTGCTACAATTGAAATGGTCGTTGATAGAATCAAGTGCTTTGGGGAACTAGGATTGATTGAATGTGTCAGATTTCAATTGTTTTCATTGGAACTATTTATTGTCACTCTAGGCAATCACTTAAACAGATCTCACATGACAATAATATTTACAGTTCACTACAATATTGGTCCTACTAACTTTCTTCTCGCGCCACAAAGCCTAATTTCCGCATTGTGCCATCCATTTTGATCTAATTTAATCTAATCTCATTGGCCTATATTGTCTCTCTGCAAGGCACTTCCTCTCAGTTTTCCGCTCCAATATCTTCTTCTTAATTTCGCTCCATTTTAGGTTTTTCATTTCAGGATTTGACCATTCCAGCTGCTCTAAACAGTTGCTGATCGCCTTATGTTTGAAAGATTGCACCTTTTGTACAGCTTTTGGTCCTTCCCTTATTCTATTTTTAGGGTTCCGTACCCGAAGGGTTAAAAACGGAGCCCTATTGATGTCACTCACATGTCCGTCTGTCCGTCTTTCAGTGTCTTTCACACAGATTTTACAGCCAAACGATTGGAGCTACAGTCTTCAAATTTTCACAGTATAAGCATCTTGTTGACCCAAAGCCTTACAAATTGTCAAAACATATTTTTTAATGTTTTTAAGGTGGGACCCATGCAGGGAGGCGCAGACATAAAAGGCAGACACGAAAAAAAGGTGTGGCATAATCCATCGAGCGGGGTATAGTCGTTTAGATAAATACTATATTTTTTGTTTTAAAAAGTTTGGAAAATAAAGTTATGAGAAGCCAACAAAGTCAGGTTATTTTACAAAACTTCAAATTTGAAGAAAATGTTTATTATTAAGTATATTTTACAAAAAATTCCAATATATTGATAAACTAGCTGACCCCCGGTGCTTCGCTCCCGTCAATTAGCTACCTACCTGCCTACCATACCTACTCTTCCCACCTACCCTACCCTACCTACCCTACCCTAACTTCCCTGCCCTACCCTACCTAATCATGTAGTACATATTTTTTATGTATCATCAATAGTTTGCTCAGCGCAAGCCAAAGAATGAATTTTATATGCAACATTTTGCTACTTTGGGTTACATTATTGCAATTTTCATAAGAATCTCTAATTTTATTGGTCATAGTGGCTGCCACATAAAAGGACACATAGATATATGCTGTCAAGTACCTTTATTTAAAACTATCTAAGACATTCATTCATTCCTACGGTACATTATATTTGTGTATCTCCAACGGTTTAGGCAGCGCACGCGAAGATAGGCAGTTTTTTCCGACGTACCTACTTGATATTTATAGTTATATTATGACCAAATTGCAAAAAATCATTATAAATTGTAGCCTATGTGTTATTCTGATGTATAACCTATATTACTGTAAAGTTTCATCCAAATCCGTTTAGTATTTTTTGCGTGAAAGAATAACAAACATACATCCATCCAAACAAAACGAAACGTTTGCTAACTGTTGTATGCATTTTTTTTCTTGTTGAAGAGTCATTCATAGTGCCTCTCTCTCTGCTAAATTTTAATCTGTAGTGCTTTTTCATACTCGTTACTGTCCTCTCCGGATCTTGGTCAACCAGTTTACGTCAATATAATATTTTCCTCATTTCAAAATCCTTAAAAATGTCTTTTATAATCAAGTTGACATATTATATAATGTTCGAGACAAATTTTGCTATAATATTTAAACGTTTAATCCGTTTTTTCTCACGTGTCCAATATAGGAACCGCTGGTAAAATTTTCAACCACTACTGATGGTTGGATTTTCAAGCAATACGAGTAATTATTATTTTCATAATAACTATAATTTATTTATAATAATTATGAAAATAATAATATAATTTATTTATAATACCTATCTAATAATTATCATAATTATTTTCATGAATACTTGCCATTTTAATGGCTCTTCAGTTGTAAAGTTTAAATTTGCACGGCGCCTTTAATTATTGATATTTATTGAGCTACGTTAGATGAATAGACTGTCGTAAATTGAGCAAATTAAATTGCATCTAACGTTAATTAAAACAGTTAAGCAATAGGAAGTGAAAAATCGTATTTACCACGGATACAAAAACAAAAAAAATATGCAATAATTCCGTATTTCCTCAAACATAAAATGCAATACTACTATAGTCATAAAAACAAACGTTAAGAATTTTCAGGGATACAGTTATTGTAGTCGTTAAAAAGCAATCAATGTGGAACAAAAACTCAATTTATTCTCGCAAAGATATTGCCGACGAATTTAGGTATCTTTAATAAATTATAAGCAAATTCGGGAATAAATTACGCGGCAATTTACAATATTCCAGAATTGTTAATAGGACATGCTACTAAGCCGACGGAATGAAAAAGGCGGGCAATTAACTTTAATTTTATTTATTTATTTATTTTATTTATTAGTTTATCCTCGTTTAGATAAAGATAGGCTTTTCACAGAGGATAATAAAATTAGTGTCTATGGTTAGTTAACCATCCTTGATAATATGTGTAATAATTTGAAACGAGGTTACAAAAAGTTCAAGTCTACTACATGATTGTTTAGCTGCTCTGAACTTAAAACAACACTCCCCGTGCCTTCAAGACTTGACTTATTTAGACGCACTTAAAAAAAGTGTTACGTGCAAGTCTGGTCTACGATTACACGGAAACTAATTATGATAAAGTGTTTCAACCTTGACCGCTGATCTTCTGAATTCTTTAGGTCAAGTATATTAAATGTAGAGGCGACAATCGGTTTTATCATGTGACACCCAGCAACCCGCATGGGGACCCCGTATGGCTCCTGACATAGAGAGACGTGTACACCAACAGTAAATATAAATAAATTAAATCTTATTTATCTTACTAATATTATAAATGATAATATTTGGATAGATCGATGTGTGTGTGGATGTATGTTTATTACTCAATCACGCCAGAACGGCAGAACGGATTTGGATGAAATTTGGCACAGCGACAGATTATAGTCTGAAATAGTACATAACTTGTTTGTATGCTTGCTTCATTCCACAAAAAATATCCAGGAAAAATGTACGGTTCCCGTGGGACAAATGCCGACATTCACACGGCCGCTAACAGAAGCTAGTAATAAATTGTTAATTGGACTTTACATTTAAGTTCTGTCAAACACTTAGGAACAGCAGCGTCAGCAGATTAGCTACTTATTCGTATTAATGAAACAAAAATATAGAGAGAGTTTAGACATGACAAGCGTCAGAGCATCCATTACGTGCTCTAATTTTCAGTCAGATGAAAAATTACAACCATTACGAGCTCTAGTTTTCATTATAAAATCGGTGTCATTAACACGACAAAGTGACCTAAGCAAAGCATGACGCGTGCCATCAAAACATTACAATGAATTGCTGCCTGCTGACCGTGGCACAGAAAAGGATGACACATCACAAGCGAGACAGCAAACCCATCCAAAAAGTAAATAGCAATTCCCTTTTGACAGTGATGGACGGTGGGAACATGGGGACCCCATAGCAACACCACAGCGATTAAATCAAATATTATGCTTTACAACGTCGGGCTTCCTGTGATTTTCCCATAGGAAAAGTTAAACTTTTACGTGATGAAATAAAAGCATTTAAAACTTTTTTATTTTAGACTGCCTCGGGACAAATGGGATTGGAATACACAAAATTTTGTGGTTTCGTAACCTAAATATTCGTTTGAAATAGCGTTTTTTGATGGTTTACAATGTTTTTTTTATTTTTGATAGGCTCGAGCTTGACCACTATCTCACCTGATGGTTAGCGGTGAGGTGGTCGACGGTGCTTGCCTAGAAGTAACCTATTCACTATTGACTTAAACACCCCTAGGTTGTAGCTATCGGGAAACACAGATTCCGGCAGGGAATTCTACTCTTTAGCCGTACGCATAGTGAAAGTATTTCCAAAAGGTTTAATGCGTGTGGGTGGTGTCCACTATGTAGTTATGTGTTACTGCGATTTTTCGCATCCATTTAAATTTTTGAATGCTTAGTAGCATTAAAATTGCATTTTCACACCACCTGCTCGATTATGCCCAATTACATGTCATGCAATCTCAACGTAAAGTGAAGCATTACCTCCATAGAGAGTTAAAGTTGTATGAAACTCCCAAGGGAATAAAGAGATTTGAATATGGAACGTCAATTTCGTATGGAAACAAGTGGTAAACTCTCTAAGTAAAAAAATGCCCATATGGCATTGTAAATAGGTTTGTTCGAAAATCGAACTGGTCACCATAAAGAGAACAAAAAAAAAGAAATAAAGGCACGATTTCAAATAATGTGACACAAATAACGGTTATTTGTTTTTACACCTTTTAGTACTGAAGTAAACTCCACCCATAAATGTACCGTAACAAAAATGTTACTCTATCCTTCCGTAACTAGACTAATGTGTCCAACATCAATATTAACTTGAGATTAATATTAATTACAAAATAATATTTAATTTATGGAGCCTTGGCTGTTTATAGTCTCGCAGAAGGTGTGAAAAGTAAAGTATGCTCCTGTGGGATAAAGCCTGTCATCGTCTTGGGCAGCTTGAACCCCTCGCTTCACTCAGGACTTTTCATAACTCCAGTCCATCGATACGCTCAGGGTTCAATGTGGCGCCCGTGACGTAAGACACTGCTTTATCCCCTTGGTGCATAATCTACTATTAATTAGCTATATCAAATAACAAACAGATAAGTTCGGCGATTTGTGTAATAATCTAATTAATTCTATTGCTATTTAGCCAAAGACGTTGTACGGAAAACTAATGTGTGTTGCAAGATTAATAAATCACAATGGCGGAACAATGCACGGAATTAAATGAACAAGTCCTATAATAATTAGCATGAAAATAAATAATTAGGTATTCTTGAATTGCAATACCATATATTTGTATTTAATTGTCTAACTGTATCTGTCTCCTCAGCTCGTGGTTTTATTAATAAAGGTCTCATACCACAAAAAATTTACAAAAGCCAAATAGATACGAAGGCACAAACCCGTTTTAAATTCCATACAAGCTTCCTATAGCGATGCCCGACCATGGCATTTAGGTTGATGAACCGGTCTGAAACCTGCTTCGGGATACCATAAAAGGAATTGCAAAAAAAAACGAACTCATCACATTGATCAGCCTTCCAAGAAAAGTGGGAGTAGACAACGGTGAAATAAATTATCAATCTACCTTCCTTTTTGTTGTTTCGTGACTCAATTGGTATGCCAAAATTAAATACGTACCTAACACTTTTATGAAAGTCAGTTAAAAAGAAATGAATACTGAGAAGTCGACTAATGCAGATGGAAGAGGTAGATTATTATTATTTATTTTTTTATAAAAACTTTGCCTCACACTAAGAATTTATATTTATTTATAAATCTTTATGCACAAGTGCAAAGGCGGATTTAATGCCTTAGGCATTTTCTACCAGTCGACATTAGGGTGGTGCAGAGATAAAATATGGCAGGTGCAACTTAATGAAAAAAAATGGAGAAAAGATATATAAATACAACAATTAAATATATATATATATATACATACTTAGATTCATACATACACAAAAAATATGTTATTGAGAAACCGAATCCAACAAATTAACTCTGTGATGATTCTGCAAACTTCTTGCGAATGTGTTCACGTGCCTTCAATTTGAAAGACAACCGACTGGTTGCCATCCTGATGTTCTGAGGGAACGCATTCCAAAGGGAAATCGCCTGGACAAAGAAGGAGGAATGGATAGGTAAACCAAGAGCGGTGAGAGGGACATTGTAGAAGACGATTATTGGCGAAACGAAGATTTTTACTGTGGACAGAACAAAGGAATTGGACATGTGAAGTCAAATAAGAAGGAGAAGTGTGTTTATCAATAAAAGAAAACAGGGTAGTCAAGGCCCTCAGCACTCTACGCTGGCGAATCGGTAACCATTTCAAAAGTGATCGATGTGCGGATACATGATCATACTTACGGAGGTTAAGACAAATCGAATGCAGTTATTTAGAACACCCAGAACTGGAACAGATATCTGTAGGTCATACAAATATTTGTTCCGTGCGGGAATCGCACCCCCCTAGTTATCTGGCCCCTTACTTTCAATACATCTGCGACAACCACAATAAAAATCTACGATCATCAAATAACCGCCTTCTTCAATGTCCTACTCACCGCACTGACTTCATTCACTGTTCTTTCTTCATTCAGTCTATTTCTCTGTGGAATACTCTCCCCCAGGAAATCAGGATGGCAACCAGCCGATTGACCTTCAAAGCCAAAGTTCGAGAACACATTCGTAAGAAGTTGGCAGTAGTATCGTCACAGCGCTAATTTATTTTATTTATTTTTTCTCCCTTGTTATTTCAAATAATTGTTAAGTGGTACCTGTATTTAGTTTATTTGTTTTAGTATTTATTGTATAATAGAATTGTATTTATTTAAAGCTTATATTTAGACCTTGTATTCAACTCATTTTACTATGATAATTGCACCTACCACTATTTGTTTCTCCATCACCCAAAGGTTGACTGGTAGAAAATGCCTAAGGCATTAAGTCCGCCTCTGTACGTTTATGTGCTTAAAGTATTAAATAAATAAATAAATAAATAAATCGAACTCGCGTCACGCAGCGCAGCAGTCAATCGCTCAACCACTGCACCAACTGAACATTGGTATTGAACGAAGCTATGATGATTTGTTCATGGGACGAATGGCACCTAGGCTGATATGAGTCTATCTCATTTAATGTAAAAATTTGAGATTAACACAAGCTTATAAGTAGATATGAATTATGTTAATAATTAATCATAAGTGTTAACAGTACACTGATCGTCACTCTTCGTTTTATCTTCGATTTCTTAGAATAAACAGTAATTTATTAGAGCATCATTTATTAGGCCTAATCTGTTATGCTTTGACTCAAGACATACTTGATTACAGAATCCAGAAAATGTTAAATTGTGTTGTGTTTACCGTTATTTTACCTCTGATTTGTATGACTGTCAAAATCTGCATGATTACTTATACATAAGCCTTTTTGCATTGAAGTTGGTGGGTTTGTGTAAAAGGTAAATCTGAACGTAACGCAACGAAACGCGCGTAAGGGAACAAAACGCGCACTCGTTTCCAACCCGCGCGTACCAAAATTCAGTAGTTTGTTGTACGTTCCTTATTACTCGAAAACTTAAAAAAAAGCTTTAGATCAAAATGTAGATGATTAAATTGTCTTTGAAGTGGTATAATTTCATTAAAATACACCCAGCGGTTCAACAAATTAATATAACTTTACAAATTAATTACACTATGTTATACGAATAAAATTCAAAATATTCGTAGATCAAATTGTTAAGTAAATTTATCAAAAAATTAAGACTAGCCGTTTAAACGTGATGAGTTACAAACGTTTCGCATCGAATCTCTTTCCACAATGATTAACGCCTTCTATTTGTATGGTCTGACCACGTGACTTAACGTACAGATGTGTCGTTCTCATACATTGATTCGTTTTCTACTAGCGTTATCGATTGTAGATTGTCAACTTGGCTAGGTGCGACTCTAGACAATGTGGTATTCTACGAATATCAGCGATAGAAATTAACGAAATGCCAAAATGTAAGGGTAGGCAGGTAGGCAGGTTCAGCGTCTGATATGGTGTCAAAAAGTCCATTGCCTTCGAGAAATGGGGATTTCCGAGAATTTTTAAAAGAATAAACACAAAAAATGCTGCTTCTTCGTTTCTAAATTCATTCCAGCGCTGTGGCTCTGTCTCGCACACGAGTCCCAGCATTATGCTGAGCGATGACCGTTTTGCGTCGTTGTGACGCATACTTTGTAATGATTGTATTTAAGATTTTTTGTTTTGTTGTTTTGTTTTTTATGGTATGCGTCGTGCCTGGCGCAAATAAGCAATTTTTCTTTCTTTCTTTCTTTCACTCTCATTTATTTACTGCTGATAGGTACCTATATTATGGAATTCGTCGAATAAATAAAACAGTTATTCATGGGGACTGCTGATAGAAGTAAAAACTTAAAACACGTCACATTAGCATGTCGATGACGCTGTCACATTAGCATGTCGCTGACGTGAGCCCATAAGTTTTGCTCCTACAAAAAACCGCTCAACCTTGCTAGAAAAGGTTTTAACTTCAAAAAGTATCCTGTAAAACCATGTGGGTTTGGTAACCTCGCTGATAGCAATGCAGTAAAAGTTAACCGTTATCTTTGTAGGACACCGTTACAATGACGCTATGTACAGCATGTTTTCATTATCTACGGGCGGTGATATGGAGGGAGGTGAGTGTTCTATTGCAAAATGATAAGTAATGTCGAGTTCATTCATGAGTCAGACTTTCCGTAATAATAAATTTTTAACCTAACCTAACAGTTTCTTCTTGTCCAACAATGTAGGCACGTGATTCCGGCTTCCTTGTAGAGTCAACATTCGCGTTCGCAAACATTTCTTCTCATAAAGAGAAGACTTGAGCAATAACACAATGCTTGTTCAAGGCGATTTGGTGATTTTAATATTTTTTAACACGCTTTTATTAGCTTGATATGTATGTATCTATGAATCTATGTGACGGAATCTTTGAACGTGATTTTCACCCCCTTCAAAACGTCGGATTAGTTTGAAACTTTGTACACTTATCAAGGACCGATGACAATGAAATAATTAAAATAGTTTGTCCTATTATCCTTACCAGGATTTTCTGGATAAGCGTTTCTACTAAAAAGAAAAAAATTAAGTAACAATTTAAAAAAAAGAACCACGTTAACACCAAACAAAAAAGTAGAAAAAAAAACAATTAATTTAAATTAAGAATAGTGTGACTAACAAAAAAAAATATTTTGTTTTAAAAAACGTGGAGTGCTTTTTAAGAAACTTTCATAATGACTACTTTTACCAATACAATGTTATAATAATTGACATCAAGCATCCCACGCTTTTTTACAATAAAATTCATTTTTTTGCTATTCTCAATTTAAATTTATTGTTTTTTGTTTCTAATTTTTAGTTTGGTGTTAGCGTTATTTTTTGAGTTTTTAATAAACTAAATAAGTCCAGATTATCTAGCGATGTTTTCCATCACCGATGCCGATTATATCACTAATTTTAACTTCACTATTCATCATCATATCAGGCGAAGGACTTTCACTACTGTGCATAGACTTCCCCCAAGCGTCGCCACACTGATCGGACCTGTGCGTTTCGCATCCACCGGACTCCTGCACCCTCGACAAGGTCATCGCTCCACTCAGAGGGAGACCTTCCAACGCTGTGTCTTCCGGTATGCGGTTGCCACTCCAAAACTTTTCGGCCCCAACGGCCATCCGTTCTGCGAGCAATGTGCCCTGCCCACTGCCACTTATGTTTAGCAATTCTTCGGGCTATGTCAGTAACCTTGGTCTTCAATTTCTGATAAAAAAATATTTATTTTTATAGGGCAAACAAACAGTATACAAAAACTGCTTTACGCCCGTCACGTTGTCGGTCACAGGTCCAGTTGAAAAACCAGCGTCGGGCACTAGTTGCCCGACATTTTGCTGAACTGGTCCTATTTGGCGCAGCCGTGGGACACATAATGTTACTTTATATTGTTTTCTTTTTTATATTAATATTGTTGTTTAGTTTAAGTTTTTTATTTTCTTTTTTTTATGTTTATGTTGTCTGCTCTGGCTTGTGTCAAATGTGTTTTCTTTCTTTCTTTGTGTACTAAAAATATACAAAGTGTCTTAAACACATGACTTAAAAATATACTACCCTCTACATTTTCCTCAGATTACTATATAGACTAAGACAAACTGATTTAAACTTGGTAAGCCTAAAATGTTCTTCTTGCCCGATACTGTGTCAGTCAGCACGTAAGTCCGGTTGCCTTGCAGTATCAACATTCGCGTTTGCAAACCATTCTTCCAACTAATACTTGAACTAGCGCTTGATAGTGGATATTGCTTTAACCGTTCTCTGTGGAACGCAACGGCTGCATTTTAAAAGAATGATCAACATCCTTGAAAACTTAATTTGCAGATAGACAAATTAGTTCTCACTGGCGTAACTGCAATTCAATATTTTCATGTTGGGTAAAATTTTAAGGCATTAGCACATAATAGAGTTCCACTCATCATACTATTTACGTAGCATTTAAGTCAGCTTGTTAGTCAACATAGCGAACGTAAGTATATGATCGGAAAATCTCAAAATTTTCAACATCATTGCATCATCTCAATATTATTAATAATTTTAGCACAAACTGATAACTGTAATTTTTTAGACATTGAGGAAGTTTAAAAAAAGTGATTATTTTCCGCATTCGATTTGAGAGGACATTGCCACCTTGGTGCTTCAATCATTAAATTATTAGTAATGACAAAACAATTTTGCTAGCAGATTTTCTTAGGTTTGCGGTTTCAATATATTTATACCACAGGGTTATGTTGTGTTACTTTTTTATTTTTTCTTAGACACTCTAATACTAAAATACAGACTAGGAAACACTTATTTGATTACTAAGCTGCCAATAAAAAATAGACTAACAAAAAATATTCTTCTAAGCGACGTAAATGCTGTTTGACTGTTGGACACTAGAGAGACAGACTGTTAAACTGAATGGCAATTAAAATCTCGTTTGGCCTTAATGAGGTCAGAAACCATAACGTGTGGGTTAGCGTTTACAGAATATTGACTTGCTTATTCTACTTAATTTTAACGAATACTTGTAAGCAGGATGTGAGGTTCAAATATCTGGATCATATTTCATAACTTTTAGTAAAGTATTTAATAATTAATAGTGCGCAACAGTCTGTAAATTTATTTATAATAATATTTATTTACATAAGCATAAGGAACGATATTTAAATATTATGGCATCGAAAAAAAGTATTTTAGTAGATAAAAATACTGTTCTGTTTATAGAATTAAATAATGGTGTTTATTATTTTTAAAGGAGGTTTTTCTTGTAGTTCTCATTAGGTATAATAAGAAATAAAGATACTGAGATTTTGGGTCGAGCCTTTTAGGTCTCGCACAGGGTTCTTTTTTTAAATATTTACTATCTTTGCCTTGCCTGTATCTCCTGTGCGTTTCGACGGTGCGAATCACAAATAAATTTATGTTTACAATTTTTTTTTACATTCCACAAAAAAAAAAAATTGGTCTCAAAATTAAATAATATGTTAGTGAAGTTACTAGATCATCAATTTCATTCGCTTCAATCTGTATTCTGATTATGAATCCGTTCATTATTGATTCAGTTGGTTTTAATGAAACTATATTGTGATACCGCTAGGTTTGACGAGTTTACATGTGACTATACTTTTATGAAAACAACGTGCTAATCGAATTTTCTGAAACACATTTTAACGTACATTCAATTATCTACGACACTCACCTAAACCAATCTGCTGACAAATATCATGTATGTTGTTTATGCCTTTCTTTTTACCAAACAAAATAACAGTAGGTAAATCAAATCACTTCACATAATAATTGTCAGCAGTATTAACAATGGTTTCAGAAACAAAGTACCTTTTTTCGAATGACGGCATTCAAAAAGGAACTTTGGTTTATAGAAGCGGTCACAAACATTAAGATTTTTTACATATTTCTTGTGCTTCATACATCAATAGCCTTTGGAAGATAATAAAAATAACTATTGTATATAATCACAAGTACAACAACATATTAACGTAAAAACGACATGGTCGCAAAATACTGACATAAACTCTATACTTTGAAGGACTCAGTTCACGGGCGAATAAGCAGCTTTGAAAGACTCCAGGGCATTGTTTATTGAGGCCTGACTGCAAGCGTTTCCATTGTCGTATGAGACACCACAACCAAAGCCATTGAAACACAGTTTCTGCTGTGCCTTTTCATCCGAACAACATGAAAGAATGGCAGCGTTACACATGCCTGGCGTCCTTAAGGCTCCCGGCTGCTCGTTGAACTGCGGAGCCTGAGTAGATTGCTGGCTCTGCAAAAAAAGAAACAATATTAAATACGACATTGATAAGTTGTCATCTGCAGGAATTGCCGGCTTGTGCACACGGAATCAGAAAGTGGAACCACGCGTAAATAACTGGATAGCAGACTTCGTTTGCTGCTCCAGCGCTGATAATAACACTGATTTTCACAGAAATACTCTTTTATAAGCCAAAACTTCAAAGATGTTTGAAATATTAAACATTCGTGGATTTATATAAGACGTTAAAAATCTTGAGAATAACCAGACACAAATGTTTGTTTAGCTTTATTGAAGGTCTAGACGAGGAAATGTTCATAAATTCCGTGTGTTCTTCCAACAATGCCAGTCAAATTGTCTTTGATTACGATCTATGATGATTGAACATAATTTCCTATTTTTCCATTTTTATTGTTTAGATGATCAACAAGCGAGTACTTACTTCTGCAATAGAACCATGCTCCACTTTGGGTGCTGGTCGTTTCATTGGTCGTAAAGGTTTGATCGGGTCGAAGGAGATAGGTCTTGAACCATCATTGTCATCAGTTTCGTCGTCTTTATCAATGACGAATCCCCAGTTCTGGTTTGTGTCCTCCATTTCAGGGAATCTACTGTTAATGTTTGGTTTCTTCGTTGTGTTCTCTGAGCAAGGGCTTTGCTGCAGCTGTGGGACAGGGTAGGGTACCGGATAGGGGATGTAGATAGGCTGTGGTGGTGGTGGTGGCGGTGGAGGCCTTTTGACGTAGCTTGAAATTTCTTCGAGTAGTTTTACGATCTGTGGTAAGAGGTCCTGATTGCGATCGTATTCCCTTCTCTCTGGGTAATAATGTGCAGGTGGAAGAGCATAGTCGTAGGTACCGTAGTTCGCTTGCCACCGTCTTCGCCGATGACGGTTTACATCTGAGTGCTTTCTCACTCCTTCGTTCTGATCAGCTGATAGTAAATCAGGATCGTTGACATCTTCCATTAAGTGTCTAGGATAGACTCCTTCCAAACAAATAAACACTAGTAGTAGTACTAAAAGCGAATTCATCTGTAAAAGAATAAAACACAAAATGTCAGGAAACTCATTAAGTAACCTTCAACATAAATGCGGAAGCTTGGGTGGACCTAATAATTGAAGCAGTTAGAAACAGTATGTTGCCTATGACGTGTAGACGTCGACGCACCACTAGACTTGTTGTTTGTCAACAAAAATATGATGTTTACATACACATGCTCTGTAAACCAGTTCATTTGTTTTACAGATCTGTGACGAAACTCAGGTGTACTGTCTTGTCTTTTGCTCATTAGTAATTGCGGTGTCATTGACGACCTCAAAGCTGTGTAGAATTTTAATTTTATTCTCTTTATAGCATGTTGACATTTTGTTTGGGTCGTCCGCCAACGACTTGTAAATTCTTCTAAAGAAGCCGGTTTTGGTGTTGACCGACGCGATGTTATTGATAAAATTATGGGTCTGTGAAATTATTTTTTGTTTTTACAATATCATCTCAGAGTTATTACAAAGAAAACAAAAGTTTTTTTTTTTATAATTCATGAGCTACCCTACCATTAATTACAATACCAAATGGACGAGTTTGTTACCAATTATTTTTTTGCCGATTAGAGGCCGTTATAAAGCATTTATATAATTATTAACTTACTAATGATTTCTGATAACAATTAAATTTAACACGTTTTTCCATGGCGATACCGTACGAAAATTCTTGAATTCTGAGTTTAAAATTATAAACAAATGAACAGTCACAAGGTTGCAGTAATTTAAAACAGTTATCTGAGTATTACTGACACGGTTAGTAGGTAGTTCAAACACATCGATTCGCGCTTAAGCCATAAAAAAAAATAACGTGTTGGCATCTTCTTATAAACCAAAATATTTTGTATGGACTACAACATACACACTTTCACAGCCTAAAGCTTACTAAGCATCTTTAATAATCACAATATCCCAGACAAACACAATGAAAAAAAACAAATACACACCTTGTCGCTCTATTTTAATCTCAGACAGAAATAAACACGTTTGTCGTTACGTCACAAGGCACAACACTATTTTATGTCGTTCGAAATTCAATATCATATCACAGTTAATTTATTTTTTATATCGAAACACGGGTGGACTGCGCAGCCGTATGTTCAAGACTGGCGCCGCGCCGCTATGGATGAGATGTTGGGTGCGACTGCGCAACATTGAACTCTGAGTGCATATATACAAGTTGATTGGAATTCCCGTTATTGATATAGGATTGATAAGGGGTTAGTTTTATCAATCTAACGAAAATTGCGCAGTCAGTCGTAGCGGGAACGTCATACGAGGATGTTCCTGCAATGGTCTTAGGGTCCGTAAGTCCGTTAGTTTTTTTTATTCAAGGCCCTCTGTAACTGATTTTAAAATGAACATTACGTCTAAGCTACTAGTCGTAATTTTTCGAAAAAATATATACTTGACCATTTTCTTAACAAGTTTGATTTCTAAAAATTTTTAGTTTTATTTGAATAACATAGTGTAATTAATTCGCAAAGTCTCATTTGGACAAAAAAAAATCCGAACCAAAACCAAAAAGTATTTTTATGAAACAGCATCTCAAAGATAATTTAATTATCTACATTTTGATCAATTTTTATTTTTTCGAAACTATATGAGACGGCCGAATCTTTTTTAACTTTACGTGTGGCCTCAGTAAAAAAATAAAAGTATCTCACACTAAGAAAAGATGCAGAAGTTAATAATGTAAGGGCAGTTAATTTAAAACAAAATGAATTATTTACTAAATTAATGTTTTATTTGTATTCAACCTTACATCATTATTTTATTTAGAACCATAGGTAAATAATAAATTCGTGGAAAAAGTTATTTCAGTATTCTGTACTAGAACCATATTTTAAAATTATTTTTATATTTATAATAAGACCAAGCAACAATTTTATGTTCTGGTACATATTAAAATAGAATTTTTATATCTTAGGTGAGAATTATAATTTCTTAAGGGTTAGCACCGCATGCCCCATAAAATAATAAATGTTATAAATTAAATTAAAGTCAAGTTAAAAACAAAATTATAATCTAAATTAAAATTACAGTCAAACTTAAATTCAAATCAAAATCATAAATAAAATTACAGTCAAAATTAAATTAAAATCAAAAAAATTCAAAATAATATTTATTGACTATCCTTAAAATGATTAACATTACAATGGATCCTACAAATAACAATAATCAACAAGCAAATAAATATAATTTTAAAACAAATAAAAAATTCAATAAAATTAAACCTAAATCAAAATAATACAAAATCAAAATAACACTAAATCTTATTCACAATAAAAAACAAAACATAAAATCAAATTAAAGCCAATCTTAAAATCGTTTTTCTCAGTATTGAAAATTCATATCGAGAATATTTTAGTCAGATTCCAATTTTATTTTATTATTGAGCTTGTTGGCAAAGCTGTTCTGTTGTTCCCTGATGTTCAATTTGGGTTTGTCCAATTGCTCAATACCTAATTAATATACGGTAATTAACGTATTTTCATGAATGCGAGCACTATCGAGTTCTCATTGGCATCAAAAACATTAGCATCTTCATTATTTTTCACGTACTCTGAAGCTTGACCATGAAGAATAAAATGCCGGACATATAATTGAAATCTATATATTTATTTATTTAAATTATATTTAATCATAAAAAATACTTGTTCGTATTTCAATACATAACCTTAATTTGTTGCTGAAAACTACATAGCATATTTTATTTCACAAAATCAATACTTATGTATTATTGTGAAATCAAACATCTCTGACAGCACTCCTGTATTCTCTTTTTACCACTATCTCATCTGGTGGTAAGCGATGCGTGTGGTCGACGGTCAAGCACACTTGCCTAGAAGGAACATGATTGAATTGCGGTGTGCGAGATGTTACAATACTAGTTAGATTCTCTATGTTTTGCCGTGAAGCGTGCAAATATTATCACATTTAAATTCATTAATTTATAAAAAAAATATCAGCATGAAGTAATTTTCAATTATAAGAAGATCTGTACTGTCAGAGTTCTATTTTACAATAAATTACAAATTACAAATAATTAAATGCAGATACAAATTTCAGATACGAATTGAAATTGTGAAAAAAAAAAAAAAAACTATTCAATCTTGTTGTAGCTATTGGGATACACAGACAGGGAATTCCACTCCTTAGCTGTACGCATAATGAAAGTATAAATATTCCCCGACAGACAAGGTTAAGGTGCCCCATTTTACATACACATTTCAACGGTTATATTTAAATCCCATGTAATAGGAGCGACAATCGGGCACGGATCCAAATAACGGGCTGGTACTGAGAAATCCACGTAAGAAAAACCCAATAACACATAGCCCAACCCGAGTATCGAACTGTGACTTCCTGCTCAGCGGTAGCTCGTGGCTACAACTGGAACAAATTTCCGTGCGTTCAAGCTTTTTTGCCTTAACAATTATTGGAATCAAATAAAACAGCTCACAATTTTAGGACCCATTAATATTAATGCTAATTTTTAGGGTTCCGTACCCAAAGGGTAAAAACGGGACCCTATTACTAAGACTCCGCGGTCCGTCTGTCTGTCTGTCCGTCTGTCACCAGGCTGTATCTCATGAACCGTGATAGCTTAAAATTTTCACAGATGATGAATTTCTGTTGCCGCTATAACAACAAATACTTAAAACAGAATATAATAAATATTTAAATGGGGCTCCCATACAAAAAACGTGATTTTTTTTTGCGTTTTTTTTGCGATAATGGTACGGAAACCTTCCTGCGCGATTCCGAATCGCTCTTGGCTGGTATTTTTATCCGTGATGCTAGGCAACTAAGCTTATTCGAGTTGTAAACTACCCTTTGTGTCTATTGGCCTTGTTTGTTCTGTCTCCTGCTTGATATGGCGGAAAGTGGAAATTGAGTTATTTTATCCTACTCCTCCGTTATTCTTTTCTGAATATGTTTGTTGCGGGAGTCAAGACAGTTAAATTCATTCTCCGAGACTTCGTCGCAGAAGAGGCAGTGGTTTGGGAATAGTGCGGTGGGTTTGTACCAAGTAAAAAAATCCTTGGCTGTAAGCGCTTACCTAGAATAAGGCTGTAAATTTCATTAAAAAAAAGACAGGGTCGTCTGAAAGATGTCTTAACTCTTACTGAAAATTGCTATTGTAACGTTATTGCAACATACTTACATATAAATTAAGTTAATCATATGCAAGTATCTTGGGAAACATAAGTGGCAGTGGGCAGGGCACATTTCTGGCAGAACGAATGGCATATGGGGCCGAAAAGTTCTGGAGTGGCGACCGCGATCCGGAAGACGATGACGACGATCCGCTGGATGCGAGACGCACCGAACCGGTCAATGTGGTGACGCTTGGGAGAAGCATATGTCCAGCATTTGACGTCTTTCGGCTGAAATGATGATGATGATGAAGCAAGTATGTTGAAATTAAGGGTAACTTTATTGCACAATAATATAATGTGTATTATTACGAAATAAATCAATAACCATTAATTACATTAATCAAAACAACTATAAATAGAAACTTTAGTTCAATCTCTCGTTCAAACTCTCGTTCACAGTGAAAATAGTATCATACGAGTACGTCACATTCCTTGGCAAATGTCCATCGCTGTTTAGATTTATCGTGCCATTTCCTACCAAACTACTTGAATGATTGATTAATTTACTAAGCAATATAACTTCAAGTTCATTGAACTTCTATTAATTCTTTAGTAGTGCTTTAGTCATCACTTTAGATGGACGCATTTGTCTAAAGTCGCAAGATAAAGCACAAAATTCAGAATGTTGTAGTGGCACAGTGGTTAAACCTCGCCTCTCTTGCGGTCTTGTATTGAAAGTCAGACAAGTAATGTACTATTTATTTATTTATTTATTTATTTACTTATTTATGTACACACATAACACTTAAAACAGAAAAGAAGAATTACAGAAAAAAGAGCACAAAGGTACTGCTTATTTCAATAGAAATTTCTTCCAGCAGTCCTGCGACAGGAAAGTTGGATGATAGACGAAGACACAGTGTGTAGAAAGAAATAAGGAAACTAATACTAACTAATGTAGTTTTTCAATTCATGTTCCTTCTAAGGTTTTATTTGATATCTAGGAAAGATCGTGAGGCAACCTGGACCTGGTTAATATCAGTTTAAAATCACCAACCTATCTTGACCAAGCTTGGAAAGACTTTTGCCCTGCATTGGGTCCATTACAGGTTGGTATATTATATTATACAGATAAGGTAAAAAAGAAAAATATTTAGTGCACAAGACAGCTATCGATGCAACGGACTTTAAAGCGAGGGGCCGCGAACTCACGGATTCGTAATCCATTCAATGGCACAATGGTAAGGACAGTAACGGATATCCAGTTCCGGTGCTAGGTGTCCATGTGAGGGGTGAGAAAAGTCACATATATCTGATAAGTTCGATGACGCTACGGCGACCTTGTGATCAAAGGCAGATAGCGAATGTCAACCGTGCGTGCTCGAATTCGTACGGCAGATACCATCTGTCAGTCCATAAAATTGCGCCTACGCCCCGGCCCCCGAACCTAGTGTGTCATTTTACTAGCCCGCATTTGGTGAGGCTAGTTAGGGCGTGGGTAATCTTTATTCCGGCAAATGAATTGATTCACTTATTCCGACTCCGGCACTCACTCGGTCATTTTGGTTCCCCGGTTTCCCCAGAACATTTTATTCATTCGATTCGTTGGATCATTTGGCACATTTTGAATTGTACAGTTTACAGACTTTACAGTAGGTCATTTTATTCATATGATTTAATTTTCGGAATAAAAATAAATACGACTAAAACAATGTTAAAATTTGGCAGAAGAATATCAAATAAAACAAAAAAGCGTGGTCAATCTTTTAGGCCACTACAATGACACAAAAATCACATTTAATGCGTGCCAGTCAATCCATAATTAACTCTAGCCCTATAGAAATTAGAGCGCACCGTACTGATACTATAGCGACACGACGCACCGAGTGAGCGAGTGAACAAGTGCAAACCCGCGCTCCGCGGCTCCAGCGCTTCCCCGGTATCATTTGGTACCGCGGTGCCGGTAAGGATCGTAAGGAATTAATAAGGTTTACGAATCCACGTTCGAAACTGGCATCATTGTATCAGTAACTCCGGAGTTAGGGAGATGGTTACAGTGCTCGACCGACCGTCAGTTTGCACTGTTCAGAGCTCTCCTGGCCAACAAACTGACCGGACTAGTACATACTGTACGCATCTGTACGGTCGGCCCACTAATCGGTGCAGCACTGAACGCGTTCATTTGTTTCCATAGCACGTCGGTCGACCGACGCACACTTGCGGACGCGCTCGACCGACCGACGGTCCTCGTACGCAGTGCGTAGCAATATACGCGTGCGTACGATCAGTCCAGCGCTGTAACGATTTATGAATTTTCATATAAAGGACAAGCGCGACCGACGTACGCTGTAACCAGCCTAATTGAACACGCTTAAGGATCGAATAACGGGTTTTGACGATAACACAAGCAACAAAATTACTAGTTTTTAATCAGAATTATAGGAACGATCTTGGCAGTTGCTGTTATAATATAAGGCACCACTTTCCAAGTGTGTCATCGTTTTTTGGCACTGCGACATAAATGACGTATAGGAACTGACGAATAGGAATGGCGTAGATGAGTAAATTTGTGCGCTTGATGCATTTTCAGTACCACGAATTTCATTAGTACCACTGTCCAACAGCTCTAGAGCTGTTGGACAGTGGTGCTTTAAATGCAATTACGGATTACAAGTATGTGGCTACATGTAGCACTTTTTCGCTCTTCGTCGAAAATCTTGGTATTTTTGTAAATTTGCTTAAAGTAACCTCGGCTGTAAACTGTTCAGATTTACGAATCGTAAAAGACCAGTGTTGGAAATGTCAACGGGAAAACATTGATGAAACAGGAAACTTTAAAATTAAACATTGGGTATAGGTACTTAGTCCAGCAAGTACTTGTGGGCAACGGGACTGGTTTTCCCAGGTTTTTCATTGGTTTCAGTTTTGTTCAATTTTTCTGCACCTTTTTGGGGAAAGGCTCCCACAGACAAGTGCGACGCGACAATGATGCGTGAACTTATATTTTGTTAGAAATTGTATAACAGAAAAATTTAACTCTTTTTGTTCGGATAGACAGACTGACAGACAGACGGATCATGAAGTCTTAGTAATAGGGTCCCATTTTTACCCTTTGGGTACAGAACCCTAAAAACACGTTTCAAAATAACATGAACAATTACATCCACGAGGTGAACCAATTATATTATAAATCTAAATTCCAAAAATGATTGGCACGTTGAAGATAAACTGTTGGCCACACCTGCATCGGAGAATCTTTACATAGTCAATTATTACTTCGAATCCAATTGACGTCGCGGTTAAAAGAACATAATTACGTTATAATTATGACGTACCTACTTATTTATACACGTGGATTACCATGACATCACTGCTCTTTGAACTTATTTACATACTGTAGAAGACTAGAGCGGAGCAATGTTCAACATGGCTGACTGTAAAGGATGGCACAGACAGACGCGTCGCGACAATGCGACAACGCTTATTCACAGAAACTGTTCTCACAGAATATTTTCCTTTTCAATTTATTTCTTCCTTTTTCTTTTTATTTCTATTTGCGATAAGACACTATAGCACCCAATTTAGCCTTTAATATGCGTAATTGTTATTTATTGAGGTGTATAATAAAAAGGTTTTCAATATCTATCTATGTATGAATGCCCTTGTCATAGCATCCGCGCATTGTCGCGTCTCACCTGTCTGCGGTACCCTTAACTTATTATTTGCTCGAGAGGTAACGCCGTTTCGCGGTCAATACTCGAATACAAACCTAAATTGGAAACAGGAGGTCGAGTGGACGAAGCAATTAAATTGTATATAAATTAATACCAGAGGCAAGGAGACTGAAGAGGGTTTAATACATAGATAATTATTTATCAATATTATTGACAAAGCCGATATTCCGACTTAAGTTGCAGCTAACTTGAGAGGTCTGCTAGAAATGGCACATTACTAATATGATTAAAAGGTACTCGTAAAATTGCTTCTATATATTATTGTAAAAGGTGTCTGGCAGATTGATTTGAGCACAATATATTATGTTACTGATATTGAAACACGCGGACGAAGTCACAAGCGGAAGTTAGTGTTTATAAAAAGACTTTCTCTCTCTCTGTCTTGGTCGGTCCCTCATGCCTGAGGATCGTGGTTAACAGGGTTCAATCTGGAGCCTCCACCGGATTCTGTTCTACGCGTCCTTTAAGACCGTGTAGAATTTGGAGGACGACGAGTCTTTCACTTGATCGGTTCATCTTGTTGGTGAACGACCACGCTTTTGGTGTTCCCAACCACAATCAGTATTGCTAAATTCTCGTTGCCTCTGCGCAAAAAAGTCATTCACCTAACCACTAATAGACCATTTTGAGAAACTTGATGTTTTTTATTGTTATTTTTTTTATTATCTACTGTCTCTTGCTTGACCACTATCTCACCTGATGGTAAGCGATGATGTGGTTGACGGTAAAGCCTGCTTGCCTAGACAAAACCTATTCACTCTTCACTTAAATATTTAGATTGTAGCTATCCGGAAACACACTCTCCGGCAGGGAATTCCACTTCTTAGTTGTTGTACGCATAATAAAAGTGTCCCCAAAACGTTTTGTGCGTATGGGTGGGATATCCACCATATACCGATGACGCATCACTGTACGTCTGATAGACCGGTGATGGAACGGGTTGTTCGGAATCAGATCATGCAATTCCATCGCACACTCCCCAAAATGTAACCGATAAAATACCGACAAGCTGGCAACTCGCCCATTTTGAGAAACTCGAAGTTTTAAATATGGGGCTTGTAATTCCGATCGGCCAAATATATAGGACTTAGGTCGTAGCTGACTTATACAACATCGCTCCCACCCGGCAAAATAATGCTGTACGCTCGCTTAAAGCACGTTGCTAGCTTGTCGAAAAAGGTTAGGCGAAAGCGGTTGACGCGGGGACAGCTAGTTGACTGCTGGCTGTAACCGCTTGTACAGCTGTTTCTGTCTAAGGGGTGATGGAGCGGGGTGGTGTAAGTGAGTAACGACCTTGGGGTGACGATGAGGAAACGTCCCAGATATATAAATATGATAAGTGACAGGAATACAAATCGGGATGAATGTAATGGCGACAGGTCACTCGAACAACTTGCGACCCACGGGTGCCCCTCAAGTTAAAGGGGAAATTTACAAGTCCGTGATTAGACCTGTCGTAATGTATCGATCAGAATGTTGCGCTATGAAAAAAAATGGATGAAAAGAGATAGCTTGTAGCAGAGATAAGAATATTGAGATGGATGTGCGGAGTGACGAGAATGGATAAAGTGAGAAATGAGTATATTAAAGGAAGTTTGAAAGTGGCGCCAGTGACAGAAAAGTTAAAAGGAAACCGTTTGTCCTGTTATGATCATGTGATGAGGAGGGATGAAACGCATGTTACTAAAAGAGTTATGAATATAAATGTGGATGGATGAAGAGGGAGGGAACGGCCAAAGAAAAGATCGATGGACTGAGAGAGGAGTGATATGAAAGAAAAGAGAGTCAGTGATGGCGTGACGGGGGACAGGATGGCATGGAAAAACAAAACGTGTTGCGCCGACCCCAAGTAGTATGGGACAAGGGCATGAGGAAGATGATGAAGTGACAAGAATACATGTAGAACACATTTAGTACATGTGTTCCTTCCTACAGATTGTCGAAACAAAAGGCATGACTAAGAAGTAGCATAATTATATTATAATTATCTTGAAAATTCAACGTCCTCGGTTGATGACGTCACTTTACTTAGTCTAATAGTTTGCTCAACCGTAATTTTAGGTATGGTGACACATTTACAACAGAATTAATGTCTACTCAGCTGATAAGACGGTATATTAGTCAGGAAGTTAATTAACCATGTCAAATAACGTCAAAACGATCGGTTTGTAGCTCTATTCTGTACTGAAATGAATGACAGCACTTGGCTTCGCCACATTTAACTGTCTCTTTGAAAAATGAGACTAAGTAATAAAGTTGAAATCTTAAAGAGAAGAATTTCCCATAGGCTGGCTAATGGGTCTGTGACAAAGATGCGACAACAATTTGTAGAACAACTTCGACATAAACTCGCTGTCGCTATTTCGCGTTCCACCTATCTGCAGATACCTTAATGCATCGAATGTCGGTATGATTTTTATTCATATTTCTAATTGTCTTGTTTCATGTCAGAATATTTTCATCTTAATGTCAATTTTAAGTTTCAGGCATATTTGTAGTATGTTTTGTGGAATCAAAACGATTTGATTACTAAAACTGACTGAAAGTCTAGGACTTAAAGCAAAATTTAACGGAACTTAACCCTTTTGTTTTCGGTGAAACTGTCGCGACCGCAATCCGCTGCCTCTGAAAGTGTTCCCTTGTACTTGCTTGCTACTTTGTGCCACATTTTATTGTTACTTTGGACAAAATTGTCCATGAATTTTCAGCATTATTGTGGTTCCGCAGCTTCTTCAGTCTTCAACTACTTCATGTTCATCAAGATGTGCTTTTGATAACTAAAACGTGGGTTTTTATGTCAAGAGTGAATAGGTTAGGTACATCTAGGTAATCGTGCTACATCGTTGATCACGCCATCGTATACTAATAGGTAGAACACGTAGGTCAGACGCAGACTAATAAAAATATCATTCAAAATAATTCTTGAAGTGGTTGAAGACAAGTCGAGTTTTGCAAACATAAATATATATTTTTTACTTTATATCAGAGTTGATTCCATAGTTCAAATTACTCCTCCTGTAATATTACCAGTGAATGAAAAACTCACCCATTGTATGTCTTTTTTAAGTATTCCTATTTATCTAAGGTAACTATTTGGCAACTAATATAGTGCTCCTATGCTAACTGTTCTTAGCAAACAGATCAGAAATTGTATTATCGCCCAGGAGGATGCTTCCAATTTCCTTGATATAATGGCTTAGGAGTGAGGACCTACTTTTCAAAACCGAGGGAAGGGAAGTGGTGGCCTATTTCAAAGGAAATAATTAACGTAGATGTTCTCACGATCCAAGTGAAAAATCTTCACGCTTACATCCAATCTGTTTTCTTGATAACAAAGTAATCAGCTGCAAGAAATCATAATATTTACATTTAATCAGATAAGCGAGCAGATTTGCTAGTAGCGGCAGCATACTCACTCCATTTTGTGTAACTTACTCCAGAGAAACAGTAGCCATTAATTTATCATTATTATGCAATACATATACTCTGCCCAAGATGAAGGTACGAAATTTACTATACTTCATAAAAGATAGCTTGATCTCTGCGACATAAGTCAAACTGACGTACACGTTATTGTTAGCCTGTCAAGCGCTATTGTTACTGTATTGATACTGACAGCTGTCGCAGAGATCAAGCTAACTTTTATGAAGTATAACAAAGCACTGACGGCTCAATCATCTGACAGCAGGGGTAAACATTTAAGGTTCGCTCTGATCTTTTCTTCGAGTCTGTCTAGTAGTCTTGGATATTTTATATTCTCAAACTATATTTCATCTGTACTAACTCAGTTAAACCGATGTACAACAGATATAACATTATGTATCAAATTCCATTTATTTTTATTGTTGAGGGTAGCCCTAAAACAATGCTGATTTACTGTTAATAAACATTGTATTTTCAAAATGGCTGGAGTATAGGTCATACTATTCTGTTCTTTTTAGAAGAAGGAATTTCCTCCACCGGTAATTGTGATGAAATAAATTATAGGTACTAAGTGTACCAGGGTTCGGTTACGTAACGTAAACGTACCCACGACCTACGTAAGTAAGGGAACGACCCTGGATCACTGTACCACCAATTCTTATCCTTATCCTAATTTTCAATTTCGGTTTCTCATTTCGAATAAAGAAAATTTGCTTGAATGACGGACTAATCAGGTAATCAGATTTATATTTAAGTTGAATCCGTCTGGATAGTAAATCATATCATACAAATAATATAAATGTGAATGTAAGTTTGTTTGTTACGCTTTCACGCAAAAACTACTGAACCGATCATCATGAAACTTTGTACATATATTCTTGAAGGTATTAGAAGTAACATAGGATACATTTTATTAAAAAAAAATGGCTTCACTGCGAGCGAAGCCGCGGGTAAAAGCTAGTATACATTAAATGTTTTCTGAACATAAATGAACATATTGTTTGGGACTTGGGATTTGTTTAAACATGACCTGAGTCAAATATTTAAGAAAATCGTCGAAACAAATTATTTTCTATACTAATATTAAAAAGAGGAAAGATTTTTTTGTTTGTTTGTTGGTACCGAATAGGCTCCGAAACTACTGGACCGATTAAAAAAAACCCAAAAACGGGTCCTGTGGGGTGATCCACGGGAGCGAAGCCGCGGGGAACAGATAGTCTTTAATAAAAAAAAACAATTCTGAAAACAGTCAGACAACATTTCAATGGCTTTGTCATATATACTTATTGTATACATAGGTACTTATTTTCGGAAACACAAGATCTGCCATCAATACCAACTTTGAAAGACTCGTGTTAAATTATCCTAATGTGCCATTATCTTCGTAAATAAGCGTGTTATTACCAAAATTGTCTTCTAATGAGGCACCAGTACCAGTTACAAGGAAACAATCAAATCTTGTAAGTAAATAATTAGCATTTTAAATACAATTCGAATTGGTTTTGTCGTTAGGAAGAACTGATTGATGTGACGAGTGAGACATATACAAGTTTGTAAAATACGAGTAGCTCCACCATATTATTTGTGAAATGTATTTCTTCATGAAACTGAAACAAACAATGGGCCTCTACAGAAAAACTGATATCCACAAAATGGATGGTCGTGAAACTGACACTCGGGAGAGGCCTTGTCCAGTTGTGGACGTCTTTCAGCTGAAATGATAAATCTCATCAACCTCCTAAGACAGGCAACTGCTATTTCGCTTAAAGGTACGAAGGCTTGACCAAAGCTGTTGGGCAACCCGTCTCTGCGATTGCTGCTACTGTCTATTGAAATCATAATTTGCCGAAATATCGAGCGATTCAGAATTATATAGCTCAACGGTTTGCCCCAATTTCCAACACGAAACGTGTTGTAACAAATATGATTAAGGATTTGTTTGTTTGTCCTAGATACACTAAAATTACAAGATGCTTGACCTAAATACAGTATGATAGTCTAAGATGCAAAATTATGATACTCTCATATCCCAAGGCTGGTTTCTGTGAAACGTCCGTTAAATCCGAATTTAGTTGAACAAAGTCTAATGTAAACAGGCTTAAGTAATATTTACATGAACTATTCCGATATTTAACCTTGTCCAAAGAAGAATTTGTCTGTTTTATGTTCGAGTTATCATCTCACAATATTTTCTGAGGTTAGAGACGAAATAATTTGCATCTAAATCCTTGTTTAAATTGTAAAATTATGTATGCAACGTGCTTCAAGAGTTGCCTGCTTATGGTATTACATAAGTGCTTGTATTTTTTACTATCAGTGTTGGCGACAAGCAACAAACCTTTTTCGAATACGTAATTGTTTCCTTTTTATTATATTCTTTTTGTTTTTAAAAAAAGAAAAATGTGGTTTGTCAGTTGTGAAAAAAAGAATCGTCATAAAAAATTCTGTGATCAATAATAACGTGTTTTCATTTACAAGCCCTTCCTCATCTTTAACAATCAGCTTAGATCATGCCCATTGTCAGACTTGTAAGGCGTCCATCATTGAATGCATGGATTGCAATTGTCTGATTCTTTAAAATCACTCCTGCTCTGGAAGGCTTTCCGATATTTTAATACAATGACGTATATGGGTATAATGTATTTGACAGAAGTTTTTTTTCTACCAGGCTTTCGAGATGTCTCTAAGTTTTAAATTGTTTTTATATAGTAACTAGCTTTTACCCGCGGCTTCGCTCGCAGTGAAGCCATTTTTTTTTTTTTTTTTTGATGTAATGTATCCTATGTTACTTCTAATACCTCCAAGAATATATGTACAAAGTTTCGTGACCGGTTCAGTAGTTTTTGCGTGAAAGCGTAACAAACAAACTTACATTCACATTTATAATATTAGTATGATAAATTACGCATTATTGAAACCAAAAAAATATATATGAAAACAGACGAAAACAGTTAGGTCACCTAAATAAGTAGGTGGGTAACCAGCAGAATGTCTGAGGTCCGCTATGCATAATAAAACAGTGGAGGCTCTCTCACTGGGCGTATGAATTAATTTGTTTGAGCACTTACATAAAGTTACATAAAAGTTTTAGTGTCTGCCCCTCTAATTGCAAACTAAAAAGAAATACGTTACCTAGTGAAACGAATCTGTAAAATATGTTTTAGTTCGTAGAACCTAAGAAATCATTTAATTTTCTATTCAGAGGAATGAAAGTAACTCGTGTGATACAGGAAGCAAGAGAAACTCGTGGTTGAATATAACAACCGCATGGATTGCTAGAAAGGCAAAACTTACTGAGGTCAGTTCGTGGATGGGTGACCATCCCAATTATTTCTCCGAGTCTCGTAAAGCACATTAAGCAATCAGTCCCGGCTGTCACTTTGAATCTCGTTACAGATACAACCAAAAATAATAAAAGATTCCAGACAACGAAAAAGCCAGGCAGATTGATTGAGTACAGTAACACCCTGTGTGTTTGTGCTTACGTGGTCATATATATTAAGGGCCTTCCACCGCTTTAGTGCCGTAAGATGGTTACTTTCCAAAGCATACTCCTATCATATAGTAACGGCAAGATAAAAGGTTTGAAAAAAAAGATATTTATTATTGATTCACGTATATTATTTTTGAAACAAGGGTTTTTCGTGTAGCTAATAGTTTTGCTTTAAAAAATAATTAACAACACGATATTTTTTCGTAACTTTTGGATACTCCTCCAAAACGACTTGGATTTTTTTAAATATTATACAGAAAAATTGATAGCTAGAATTTCTTCATAACTGAAATAGCATATGTAAATCAAATAATATTTTGCAAACAAAACTGTTCAAAAGGAGGTTCAATATTGATATTTTGGCATCGAGCGGGCGCTCGGCCAGTACTGCGTTAACATTGGGGCGTATATATCGCCTTAACTAAAATTGAAGTGATATTGATATTTTTAAAATATTTAATATGATAATCAGTGAACAGGCTGCTAAAAACTATATGTGCATCTCTGCTAACCCTTCGGGGAGAGCAGGCGTAATGTTACGTAATGTTATGCTGCTTAATAAATATTGAAACATACAGTTAAGTGTCTGAAGGCACGATTACTAGATAAATACTTATGAAACTGGGTTAAGATCGATACTTAAATGGAAGCATCATAGAAGCTCTTAGCAGGTGTGATAAGTACCTAACCTAACCTGTTTTTATTTATGTGTGACGAATGGAATCTTATCGTTAACTATTAGTCACCTTCAGGCTTAATCAAACGGGTTTTCTTTTGAGAAATATATGATTTTCCAAAACTATTTCCGTCTTATTAATAAAAAAACGCTTAGTACCAGCTTACTCCGAAGTTACTCTTGTACTAGCTAATCCCGGAGTAATTAACGATTAACTTAGAATTATTAATGTTATTAATAAACAATGAATAACATGGGACTAACTATTCATTCCTTACTCTTGGATTTAGGCGTAAGCTATGGCAAGCCAGTTGAATCTAAAAGTTAAAAGAATGAACCAGTGAATGAATTCAAGAAAGTTGATGACATAAAGTAGAAAAAATAGCGGACAATGTAACATCTATCATACAGTTATGAAAGTGAAGGAGGCAGTATTAAATGTATCTCAACAATTTCAACTTAAATCGCATATAATAAAATATTATAAATTTGCAAGTAACTCTGTCTGTCTGTTACCTTTTCACGCTTAAACCGCTGAACCGATTTGGGATGGAGTTAGTCATTGAGATAATATGTACTACATAATTACCTCAATGGAGTTACTTTGAGACCCTGGGAAGGACATAGGATAGTTTTTATCCCGGAAACCATCCTTATGGGGGTGGCAAGGGAGATAGAAATTTGTATGGTGTACTAATAAATTCTCAAGTGAGGCGGCCCACATCTACAATATTATTGCGCAACATTAAAAATAGGCTATTAGATGTACTCATCTGTACTAATGCTACGCAGGTAAAGTCGCGGGTATTTAATATTCGTAGTGCTTTGATAGATCTGATGACGAGAGTATCCCTCATACTAATGTTAATAAAATAGCTAAGTATTAATTTTATTTTTTATTATTAACCACATCTCCTTAATGCCAATTCCTGAAATACTGTTTCCTGTCTAGTCTTACGCCGTGTTATTTTGATATATTACTAGAATAATTAGGAATAAACAATAAAATATGCAATAATTGTGAATTTAAATACAATATTTGGTATAAACAAAAAAAAATTCGTCAAATCACAACGAACATCAATCAAACATAATAATTGTAGTCGCCATGGATACACGCTCTTAGTCCAACTTTAATCCGACCTTATACTAGCTAGTACCACAGTGTAACTTTTAGTACAAGACTAAAGTCAGATTAGTATAATCCCTCCTTATTCCGTGTTTATTAATACGGAAATTTGTTAGTACCAAGCTAATGCTTGGAATAAAGTTAATCTAACCTTAGTCCACGTTTATTAAGTTTACACTGTTCGATAATTCTTCCATACAAACGTAGTCTAGGGATTACTCCACTGTTTGACGATGTACGTTCAAAAAAAAATTATATCAATTTGTCTAATCATTATCTAGCCCTGTATGGAAACAAAATAGTAAAAAAATAATATGAGCGTCGAAAGTTGCATATTTCAACACTAATTTTAACACAACTTTGGGCGGAAATAAATACCATAAGAAAAAGGAAAATTGCAAAACGGCCACCATACAGGTATAGATTAGTAGTTCAAGAATGCAAATAATTTTATTTTGAAAATATACATTTAGTCGTTTTGTCATGATATCTAGACTTCCAAAGGTCTGTTTCCAAAATTTCGCGCGCTCGTTTCCGTCCTAAATTATCATCCATTTCGATACAAATTTGCAAAAGTGCTAATTCGTATACGAACTAGCTTCTTACTGCTCATCACAGTATTTACCTCTTTCGCACGTATTGTCGGATGAGATAGCATGCATTTTAACCCCGCGCACAAAATAGTTCGTGCAGTCGACTAGGGGAACCTTAATAAGACGGTTTATGTTTTAGTGATACGATTTGGGTAGGAGAAATCGGGGTTAACTTCTTTCTTGTATCTTAAACAGTTTACCTATTCATTAATCCTTACAATTTACAATGACAGTTTCTTTAAACATTTCCCTTTAAACCCTTTGTACCTTAGTTCCTTACGAACTCCCTTCAGAGGCGACTAAAAGGTTTTTTATGTATCTAAAAGGTTTTTTCGGGACAGTAATTTGAGCTCGGTGATCCTACCTTGCTGTGTTCACATCTGTGCCGTTTGTCTTCTGCCATTATTACTGTTTAATGTGCTGTAAAATTGGGGAAAACGGACCTTTGGAGCTTTTATGAATGATTGTGGTCTCCGGTTATTCCGTCTTATCTATGTAGATATGGAATAGAAGGAAGATACACTATGAATCTAACTCTTGAGGATTTGATAGCAAACACATTTTTTTTAAACTATCCTCGAGTTTAGCCAGGTGCGTCTTCTTGCCTAAAACCATTGCTTTGCATTTGAAAATTGAGATCACACAAAACAATTCATTTTTCTACCGTTATTTTATGAAAATCCATTCATTCTTCAAAAAATCATTAATGCTTAAGTAACTCTGTCTGTCTGTCTCTTACCTTACCAAGCTAAAATAATTGAACCAATTTAAATGAAATCGAAATCAAAATAGTTTAATTCAAATAAACCTTAGATGTACTTTTGAATTGTCAAACAAAAACAATAAAAATATGACTCTAGTTGCAAATTCGCAAGCGTCAGTAGATCTCAATGGAGAAGAATTTGCAAGAAACTCAACGGACACTCTTTTCCATCAGTTTAAATTACAAGTTTTTGGTTACATCATTCTTATTTAAAAAAATACATATACCCCAACTTATAATATGCTTGCCCGCATAGTGTGCGTTTTATACTTTTATACAAGTTTTAAATTTCGTCTCATTCAGTTCTAGAAATAAGTTTTAAAGGTGAACGGCAGATTTTGTACCGCATACTTTTTTTTGTTGTTCGGTTATAGAATTTGTACCACTTGTTAAGGCAATTAAGCCATTTATTTTCATGTAAGTTTACTATTTTTAGAACTTCGGATTAATTAATAATATCAATAAAAATGTTTTAATAAATACACGTAATAAAATCGTACACTAAACACAGCTATGTTATATAAGTTGCCTTATGTAAAATAACACATATACTGAAATGATAATTAATTATTTAGAAATAGAAATAACATTTAATATAATCAAAATAACATAATCAAACTGTTGCAGTCCGCTGCTGCACATAGGTATCTCATAAGTAGGTACGATACTCATCTCAATCTACCTACTTAATGGTAGGTAAAACCACTACAAAGATAGCAACAAACAATTTCGAACATTTACTCTACACATTATGTACCAATATGTAACATTTACCTATATGTAACAATCTACATTGGCACACTAGTACATAACCTTAAAAAATAAAACTAGTTATAACTTTTACGTCCCAAGTTTTAAAAATCTAAGAATTTAGAAAGGGATTATCTATCATATTAACTATCAATTAAAACAAAAAATATCCCAAAACATGATATATTAATAGCGGTACGAAATTCCCATACAAGCCTGCCGTTCGCCTTTGGTGTGGAGATAGTTTGATGCAAGAAGAAAGGACAAAGCAAGGACAAAGGATGGACATAGGATAGTTTTTATCCCGGAAATAATCCTTAAGGGGACAGAAAGGGGAATGAAAGTTTGTATGGTAAATCAATAATTTCTCAAGTAAGTTTTCCTACAATATTATTGCGCAATATTGAGGATTGCGCAATACAATTGAAGCCCAGGTTTTCCAGTTTTTTACTATAGTATATGCTATATGTTATATACTATAGTTATGCAAAGTACTGATGCTACGCAGACTTATTCGTAGGCAAAACCTAGTAATCTATAATAAATATTTGATCACAATAAAATTTATTCGACTCTAGCTCTAACGATCAGCAAATAAAATTACCATGAAACCCGTAATGTGATAATTATTAGCATTACCAGGTACGATATTAGGTACCTGTTGTCGGTATAGTACAAATCATCAATTTCCTCTTTGTCAATTCATCGTTAATTCGTGTTGTGTAGCTTGAAATCATTGCTTAAATTAGTCAAATCGTTAATGTAGGATGTACGGATTTGTCAGAATTTCCGTGTTTAGATAAATAGGCTTCTCCGCTGTTTGATATGCGCTCGTTGGTTTGTTGGCTAACTAATTAAATCTTTAGTTTTACAAATTGATTCATTAATTGTTCCCCATGTTGTATCAAGTGAGTGGGATCTACTGATTCATATTTCTTCGTAGCAATAAATTTTAGTCAACTCATTTTTAAATTTTATTTATGTGCGTTCATCATGTCAACTGTCAATTGGCATATGGATAAGGACCTTCCCGCAGAATAGCTACATACGTGATACGTTAGTCATCACGCATTGGAAACTTCGGTACTCCTTCTTTTTTGGTTTGGCTTTCTTGGAAAGGAACTTCCTTATCCTATACACACATTAGAGGATATATCCGTAAGTTTGCCATCTTAGTATTTTAGCAAAGTCAAAAAACACACGCCTTTAAAGGTTGAGAAAAAACCGCCACTGCCAGTCATCGCACGCGTCTCCACATCGATAGATCCTGTGCTTCTCGCATCCAGCGGACACCCTTGACCCTCACCAGGTCAACGATCCTCCTTGTGGTTTGCAGCAGGAGCTCAGGATAAGAAATGGTAACGGTTAAAAAGTGAACAATAATTTTAAGGTGAGTATAGACTAGAACTTTTACATGTATCAGAACATCGAGCATTCGCTGTTTTTAAATTTACTCGTACCACACTTCGAACATGACGCTCAATATTTTGTTACAAACTGATTTTAAAAAACAACAAGCGTTTTTGTGTAACATTTTATCGAGCAAAGGCACGAGTGCGGGTGACGTGGAGGTCAATAATGAACGCAAGGTACAAAAAAATGTTAAGGCGCCTCCCCGAGCAAAACACCGTGCTGGCCGCTTTTGTGCAGTTTTTAAGAGCTATCTACTCGTTATTTAAAAAGAAATATCAACTAATAAAAATAAATTAAATTTCTACATAATATTGATTCCAAAATGGAAGTATACTTTATTTTTTAAAGAAGTATATGTTTCACTAATCTCCTTCCAACAAAACCATAAAAAGAGATATAATGGTTGATAGCATGTATCTCATCGTAAAGTGTTCATTCATTAATTTTTGTCCAAACACTAATGGATAGACAATTTGATAACGAACATTTTGTAACTTTTTTTTTCTTTTTATTCGATTTTTTAAAGATTTGATTCTAAAATCTGGGCGTATTCAATACTGTAAATTCATGCGCCACCAGTATGCCGCTAGGGCACTAGGAATGCTCAAGATTTTTTGGTCAGGGTACGGCCTTAAAGTTAATGCTCCCTCGCCGTTAGCATTACGTCGAACGCAACGTCGAACATTCGCAAGAACGTTACATTACATGGAAATGCTTTAAGAAACTGAGCATTTGTCTATATTGTACCATTCGTAAGAACGTTAAATTACATTGTAATGCTCGCGAAAATGCTCAAGTGTAAACCTTTAGAAGATTTTTTAACTGTAGCCGAGGTCTATTCCAACAAGTTTAATGAATCGAAAAGAAGGAAATGTATGCTTACATATTCAGTTGTTCCTTCTACAAAACAGTTAGGTACATGGTTTCTAGGAAATTCCCCAGAATTATAATTCAATTTGTAACAATTACGCAATGGCAGCCCTTTGCTCACAATCACAAACATTGCAGAATTAGCACCATTTCAGCAATTATTACGTTCTCATGCGTCATTACCTTCCACCACAGAGTAATACAAATGGAACACTAAGTACCTACATCACTATCTCTAGAAACAGATATTTCAATGCAGAAGTAATACAGAAGAAGAAGTAGCTGCAAAGTAAATATTTCTTTAAACAAAGTCAAATATTATACCTCGGTTTCACTCTCGTGGCATATCTAACAGAACCCGTATATTTTTTGGCATAATAACCCCGACATGCTATGCTCACAGTTATTAAATTAGTACTTCCAGAATTTAATAGATAGTACTTTGAAATAATAACTTCTTTAAAACAAACTATATTTAATATAGAAAGAAAAAATATTTATTTGTGACCCGCACAGGAGACACGAGGAATAAGCATAAAATTAAACAATAATAAGAAAATAAAAAACCCCGTGCGTGACCAAAAAGGCTCCTAACTCAGCAAAAAAAAACAAATTAAACTCAAACAACAATCTCTCTATCAAATTAGTTTGAAGTTTAGATTAAAATAGTGATTTTATATTTTGTCATTTATGTACGAGTATTCCCATTTGATAACTACGAAGCTCAGAGCTATAATGCAATTATGCCTTTCGCGGGTATCATATATCTCTCCATTTCTCTCTACTCTGTGCCTACAACAAGAGCCCTTGTTTCATGACCAAGTCGGAAGTGTTATCGCACGCAATACAAATAAGCACGCGATACTATATTCCTGTACTATATGGAACTGTACATGTATGTATATGGAACTCAAGGACTGTTTACCTAAGTGTTAATTGACATTATTAATCGTTGTTTGTTTTACATTGCTTCATATATATACTTCCGAAGGGCTAATTGGGATTTCCAAATTTTCGATTATTATGATACATCGATGGCATTGATCGACGACCGATCGATTGTTTTGGTAACATTTTTATGTATACTTTACCTACAGAGGAATGCCACCTGCCATTTTTAGGGTGCCGTACCCAAAGGGTAAAAACGGGACCCGATTACTAAGACTCCACCGTCCGTTTGTCTGTCTGTCACCAGGCTGTAACTTATGAACCGTGACTGCTAGACAGATGAAATTTTCAGATGATGTATTTCTCTTGCCGCTATAACAACAAATACTAAAAAAAAAATTAATTGGGGCTCCCATACAACAAACGTGATTTTTTTATCGTTTTTTTTGGATAATGGCTCGGGACCTTTCGTGCGCGAGTTCGACTCGCACTTGGCAGGTATTTTATTAGCCTATGTTATATCCCACAGCTGGGCAAAGGCTTACCGTTTCTCCTCTCAGAACTCTCTGTCTTGGGCGATCTCTAGCTGTGTTAACATGAACGTTGATTTAAGAAGACCCTCTCACCGAGTCATCTCTCAAAACAAATAATTCTAAACTGAGATAGTTTAATGTAAACTTATTGTTTAAAAATACCATTTTCTTTTATTAATATAGATAAAGATGATCGTTGAGAACGATAGGCAGTGGGTGGATTTTTTATACCACATTTACTACGAACATACCTACTCTGATGAATAGGTATGGTGCCAAGCCAAAAGTTGTATTTCATTGTATTAGTGTTCAAAGTCAAATATACAGAAAACAACTAGGGCAAAAAGCGACACTTTTGAACGTCAAAGAATTAAAATTAAAATTTACAAGTAATAAAAATTTATTCTATATTCTATGGAGAGAGCACAAGAAACTCAATACTTACTCTTTTAAAAAATAAATGTGTTTTACAATATTAACATAGATACATACATTAATAAATTCATATATGTGAGGACGAAGCACCCAGAATAGCACTACACACTATACTACGTATAGTTATAAAATATTAAAAGCATTAACAGGTAAATTCATTAATTTGATAAATAGGTTAATTGGTTGTCACATACTTACAAATATTGCAAACATAGGTACAAAACCTAATTCAACAACAACGGAACAGTGTGTGAGTCAAATTCTTAAAAAAAATACAATAACTATGAATAGGAATATAAATTAACAAATTTGTCTATACTAAAGATTGCCTTATGGAGCAGGACCAGCATGTTGCTAGTAACATTAATGTTGCATCACAAAAAAAAGTGGTGAATTGAGTTTCATCCAGTTTGAGCGATGCTGCAATTTGGGTTTTTTTGTACAATTGGTATGACGCCCGGCAATTTTTGTCGATTTGATCTGTTAGAGATTCTTAAACTACATCTTCGAAGTATTGTAGAAGGATAAAACTTGCGGCAAGAAAATATCGTCATTGATTTTTTCATGGATTTTAAAATCGGCTAGAATTTATTAATCGAAATAAATTTTCGCCGCATCTTTAAGTTTTCAATGCATTTTCCTTATAAATTGTTAGTGCCAGCCGCTTTGTGGTGCAGATTCAATTCCTCTACGAAGTTAACATTTTTATTGTTACAGTAAGACAACATTTCAATGGAATATACATAGTTTCATGAGTGTCGAGTGAGAATTTTTTATACTATGGAATAAAAAATATACTTCACAATCTTGCTTTTTAAAAAAAGACAAATACTAGACTCGCGTAGAGAAATTGTACCTACATAAAGTTACCAATTAAATATTTCGTTTTGCATCGCACAAGCATCTTCCTCTTTCACATCAATGTAACGAAAAACCGAAACAAACAAAAGTGCTGGTATTCCTGGCTGTTCCATTAAACATTTGTGCTGTTAGAAAAGTTTTTAATTCCTCCAAATTGAGGGTAGAAAGTCACAACAAACCGACGCATCCGGGCTGTCATAACATAAATGTTTACGAATGTTGGTTACGGATTAATCTGGAGATCCTTTGCGGAACGATGTCCATCCGTAGTCGGTATTAACGTCTGAATTACTGTAGTTACTGTGGGAGACTTTAGATCCACCGTTTACTTTTTTATGCATAGATTATCTGCTGGATGTCAAAATAAGAGAATTTGAACCACACAGTTTGAAACAAAAAAGGGAAATATACGTTAAAGCCTGTTGCGTCATCATATCAGCCGAAAGACGTCCACTGCTGGACATAGGCCTTCCCCAAGTGTCGCCATATTGACCAGTCCCGTGCGTCCCGTATCCAGCGGATCCCCACAACCTTCACCAGGTCATCGGTCCACCTGGTGGGAGGCCTTACAACACAACATCTTCCGGTTTGCGGTCGCCACTCCAGAACTTTTCTGCCCAGTCGGCCATCCGTTCTGAATGTTACAATCTTTCATAAATATTTGGCATGGATTTCTTATTCCTTAGTTTGGGCAATTTTATGTTAGCACAGTTGTATACTACAGTAAAAAGCTAACCTATCACGTTTAAATTAATTTTTACATTCTCAAAATTATTCAAATTGCGAGCAGATTTTATCGTAATACTGACCCAACATTCCCACATATTTAAAATTGGATTTCGGTCAACCCGGATAGTGACTATTTTATTAGGTTTTTTAAATTCTTTTTTAAACTGTCTTATTCATAAATGTTCATTAACGTCTTCATCATCAGCCCATTAATATTCCGACTGCTGGGATACAGGGTTCCTCTATATGAGAGAGGAGATGGAGCATATTCTTCCACACGGGCCCAGTGTGGGTTGGTGTATGTCACATACCTTCGAATTTTCGGTTCTAGGATATGCTAGTTTCCTCACGATGTTTTCCTTCACCTTTTTTAAAGTATTAAAGTCACGGTATTATATTTTGTACAAAAGTACAGCGTTGCTACATCAATTAAGTCAACAACCGGGGTCCAATTTTATGCGTTGCCTGATTCTCTCGGGACGAATAGAAACTTCAGACGCCTAACAAAGTGCTCTCATTAGGCCAATGAATTGCTATCACATGAGGCAACGAAACATTGAACCAAATAAACATGAATATATGAATTGTAGGCTGTATTCTTGAAAGGGGTGGGTAGACCTGGAACCAGAAATAAATTGCCAATTTTTTCTTCCTCTTTTATCTGCGATCGGCTTTCTAGCCGGGGTTAGGGTTCTTCGTGAGAGATTATTTTTCAGAATTCCATTGAACAACACATTACCTATGTGGTTTAGCACTAAATAAACTTTATTTTTTTACTGTCTGTGATCCAAGTTCACGATTTGCCATCTCTTTAAGCGGATTATATCCCCTTGTCCGTTTAGAAGGTTCTTGGCTAAGATATTGCTGTGCTTGCTCAGTCTCTGTTTATACGTTTTGAATTTTTCGCATAGTTCTTCTTTCACTTTTGGTATTGTTAGGTACTCGCGTATGTCCGTGTGTCTGACAAACCAGGGTGTGCTTAAGATTGTTCTTAGAGCTAAATTTTTGAACCTTTTCAAAATTTCGACATTGGAGTTGTTAGCCGATCCCCAGAGTTCGATTCCGTAAGTCCGTCCAGGTTGGTTTTACTATAATTTCATATACAAGTATTTTGTTACTAAGAGATAACTTTGATTGTATTCCTAAGAGCCAGGAAATAAAAACCAAATCAACTGATATTAAATACACTGAAAAAAATTGTATGCACAAATATTATCTACAATTTTTTCTTCGCTGTACTCCCGTTTTGATGTAGAAGTAGACTCAAGAGAACAGTATTTTGCTGATTATCGGTCCCATATCCACTTTTAACGAAAGTAACTTGTTTCTGGGAATAGAGATAAGTTGATATAATTATTGATTCATACACAGATAATCTCAATAACATATAAAATTGCCTGGAAATACTATTAGCCTAGACATAGATCAACACTCATTACTTCCAGATCAATGCGACAGACGCAATAAAACAAACATGCAATTACTCGTACATTAAGATAATCAAATGAGTCATTCCGATTCGCTAATTGATGTAAGTAATGCCATTAGGCTCTGTGTCATGAATAAACCCAGTGACATCACAATCCGGTGACTGGCATCGATTCTTATCGAAAATCGATACAAACGATCGGCAGTCACTCGTGACTTTACGATCGATAAAAAAAGAATGGGTGCCTCTTTATGGTAACTATGGTTAGGCTACATTCAGACATATGTTTATGTGGGTAGTCACATACACATATGTCTAAACTCATATCATGTAGAGGTAAAACTGTTTGTTGAATAGATGTAGTATCTGGAAGAACTTATCCGATTAGGAAATCATCTCTCACTAATAGCGGCGCGGCGGGGGCGTCCATTTATTATGTGAGGTGATTTTTCAAAATCCTGAGTGAGATTTGGCTCAACCCCCTCCCCCTCTCCAATCACAAGTGATTTTTTTTTAAATGTGCATTTTTGTACTTTTCTAATTGTAATAACATAACCGTTTCTTGGCAGTCGAATAAAAAGGATTTAACAAAAAAAAATGCTGATTTATTTTTATTTATGACTACTTAGAACGTAGTTCCGAATCACAGTGAGGTAAAAAATATTCATTCAAATTCAGTACACGGGGACTCTTGTGTGGTCTCAAGAGTGACCTACTGGAACCAATGTGATTTTCAGTAAAATCAATTACTCCTTCAATCTCGCTCTGATTAAGCCACTTGCACTTGCACAGTTCTCGCTTGCACACAGAAGCTCAGTAGCTCAACATGTGACTATCCGTGTGGGTCGTACGTTGTGCGCTGGTGTACTGTAGATTGCGGACACTTTTAGTGAAGAATTTCTCGCAATTTTACACTGTATGGAAAAAAAATACGTGATATTTGTCGAGGCTCTCAGCCTCACGTAAGATTGGGTGATATTTGCCTCGATCCCTAAACGCCTCATGTAATTAAAGGACGCACCATATATGGTACAGTGTAGTTGAGTGGCATAGGCTACTTATTTCGGTGAAAGCATGGTTTCTGTGAGGCAGGCCACAGGAGCCGAAGCCGCTGGATAAGCTAGTAATGTAGTTTAGTAGGCTCCATTCTCTGCACTTAGACTCCCATTTGGTCCATTGTGCGTGGAAGTTCTAGCTATTTTAGCCACTGTTCTCAAAATCACAGAAGCTACCTCGGGGCTTCGCTTAGCAACCTCACCGTTCCGTGACCACAACAACAAAGCTACTATTTAACATGAACTTATTAAGTGTTGAAGAAAATATAACACGTGAACTTTGTCGCATTCTGTAAATATGTGGGATATCATAGGTTTCTGTCTTAAGCTATCATGTAAAACAAACTATATCTCTTATGTGAACACATAAGAGAACACATTACATTTTATAGCAGTACACCAACTTATCACGTTGCACACTTAACACCCACTCTTATCAAGTGAATGTGCTCGAGAATTCAGAAAATCAAAACGTATTCAACCGACTAGGCAGGCATAAAGCAAAAGGAAAGCCAGTGTTGCAGTGCGGGTCATAAAAAACTGAACGCACTACTGCACATTCGATAGCAGAGCCTCTTTTTCATTTATGATGAACAAAAAAGAGAGAGTTTCTTATGGACACCCGGTTGAAACGGAGTTCAATTCATTAGATTTACAGTTTTTCAGTTTCGTAAAATATTACGAAACTGAAGTAAGAACAAAATAGCTGATGCTCAGTTTAAACACACAATAGCGGCTGCTAGTGTAAGTACTGTGTATGTGTATAGTCAGCGCGCGCTCGTACTTCTTCGGTTTTCTCCCTTTTGTGCGGATCTTCGCTTTTACTACCCTGCATGCAGCACGCTGTGCCTCGCACAATTATTATTTTTCTGAAACAAGCTTGGCAATTTGAACATTATTTTGACAACCCTCTTCGAGATAAATCGAAATTGCTGTACTGGCCAAATACATGCGAGCAGCGGCCGGCAAAAGTTGTATGAAAATCCATATGTGTCGTTGTTATGCGGCCAAATAAATTACATAATAAACTCATATCTGTCGTGTAATTTAAAAATGGAACTATCTTTTACTCCGAAACATGGCCACCAAGGAGTTAACTTATCAAAGGTTTTATTTAAATTTCGGACTGGCTTGCAAATAGAAAGCTGTTTATTGAAGAAAAAAAACAAATGAACACTTTAACGCGGGCAAAAATACTTTTGTTTTTATTTTGATAAATATTTTTATTTTACTGTTAAATCTCGCTAAATACTCTCCAGCGTTTGATGGTCTATTAACAGTTCGCACGTGTTATTGGCAAAATTGTGGTGTCCCTTCCACAAATGCCATTTAATAAGAGTTGAAGTTGAAGTTACTTTTGTTCGTTGTCCGTCATTCATTTTGAAAAGTTATTGTTTATGAAAAAATTAGTTCGAAATTTAAATAAAACCTTTGATAAAGTTACCTCCTTGGTTGCCACGTTTCGGAGCAAAAGATTATTCCATGCTACTATACAAGCCTTGGCCACAACTAGGCATCGATAGACTTATGTATGTGTGCCTCGGCTTTGCCTCGGCCCACATTAACACGTTCGTCCATCAATGCCTCTTTTGCTGGCCGCTGCAGTTATGTACTATACTCGTATCACGCAATTATTTATTCATTGAAAAACTATCAAAAACCCTCAAAAACTAAACGACTGATATTTTAATTTATTTTAGCCCCTTCCGCTAGATGCGAGATGCGCCGGTCGGTGTGACGTCACTTTCCCACAAGTTATGGCCTATATTCAGCAGTGGACGTCTTTTGCACTGAAATGATAATGATGATTAAGACTAAGTATCTGTATGATCGTTTCATTTTCAAACATTTTAACTGTTAAGGTGTTTGAAAAAGATACATAAACATCAAAAATAAAACCGTATTTTGCCACAAAAAAAATCTACATAAAAGTATTCTTGTATAATAAACCAAAGCGTAGAGCGTGGTGGTCTATAAAAATGTTCGTACCTACTTACCATAATTGAAAAAAAACGGAGAATCAACGACTTTTTGCGCGGATGTGCTTCAAGGGACCAATCCTTAATCCCTTTGCTTAAATATTCATTGTTAAGGCGACAACAGCCACTGACGACCTTGAGGAAACAAAAAAGTCACGCGTTTCACACCCTTGCGAGCCAAAGTGTCGTCAAAAATACAACTTTCTTCCCTAAACGGAACTTTTAAGTAAATCAACTTTAAAATAAAAAGTCTTTGTACTTGAGATTGAAAATTTCATAAAAATACGCCTTATGGTTTGAATGTGATTTTGTTTTCATAGGTCCGCGTTAGACATAACTTTAAAAAATTAACACTATGTTTTACAAATACAGTTTAAAAGTTCACATATCATAATTATATATCTAGAATAATAGGTACCTACATATTTTACGACCAGCACTTTAGACGTGATGTTCATTTTAAAATTAGTTAACGTCGTATATCTGCCCCTTAAGGTTTTGCCTTTGTTTCGGAATATATTACAATCATGATGCAGAGCCATGGCTGGAGAAATTCTGCGCCAAAATAAAACAAAAGAATGGGTAGGGTTATAAGGAGCGGTCACGCCGCATTCCGATATAGGTTACCTGCCCACTATCGGAATGCTGTAAATAGTTATGAATAATCATTTTTAGGTATTTATATGAAGCAACCGTAGACATTTTTTTAAACTCATCTGTCGCCATGGTTTAGATATTCTAATAAAAAGGATTCATATGAATAAAAACTTTTTTACAAAAAAATATAACCGACTTTCAAATAAAAACACTTCCGAAATCAAAATTATTTTTCCTTTTTTCTTCTTCTTCTTTCGTGTCAATTAACTCAAACTGTAGTCTCAAACATTCAGATTTTGTCCGACCAGTATGTAGTTACTCGGACTTTCATTTTGTTTTCATTCGCCACGTTCAAATCTCGTAAGGTGCAGGTGGTCGGGTATGAAGGGCAGACAAGGAGGTGGGCCTTGCACTGGCACTGTGTTTTGGATGGGTCTATGATATTCCATTTGGTCAGGTTGTTTCTAGGGCGGCCAATCTGGGTCCGCAATCGGTTTAGAGATTTCCAAATTGGCCACTGCAGTTCGTTTCAATATCCTTTTGTAATGTTTTTATTTGGAAGTCGGTTGTATTTTTTTTTCACTTTTTATTTGTGGTACTTATTGGAGAAGTTCTATAATAAAATACATATAATTCCAAAAGTTATGCCAGAATAGATTTATTACCCAAACAACATGAAATTGAACATAACCGTAGAAATGAGAGTGCACCAGTGTGAACAGTACACATCAGCGTACCTCTTTAGAGCGTACCGGAGTGATGTTATGTTATGAAATGGTATAAAACAATAAACAGACATGCGATTGCAGCAATTTCGAGAGATTTTCTTTTTATTTATTGATTTAATCTTCATGTGCAATAGCGGTACATAGGCGGACTTAATGCCACAAGGCATTCTCTACCAGTCAACCTTTGGGTTAAAAAGGACAACGTTGTGAAGCGGGTACAAAAAAATATCTAAAAATAACATCATCAACATTGTATACGAAAATGTATCTACTTACATATATATTAATAATACACGTAAACAAATAAAATAGACTAAAATGAAGTATTTCAACAAATACCAGTAAAAAAACGAGAAACCTGTTAATAATTACTATGACTAGAGTTCTGTCTCTAGATGATAACTATTTAGTCTGACATAAATAGTGGTTATGAACTTTTCTTTTAAAAGTGAATTTGCTTTCAACCATTTTAATGCCAAATGGTAGCGCGTTCCAGAGCTTTATTTACTGAAAAGTTATGTTGTTAATCTTCGAAGTACTTCAGCAGATCTTCACCAAATTTAAATGGGACCAATTCGGGAATACATTCTTGCAAACAAAAAACAAAATCAATTCATAACTGGCAGAGTAATAATAATAAATAATTTATTGTTTTCTCTCCACAAAGGTTGCCTTAAAATCTATGTACCTACTTAAAACTACATATTAAAACATTTGCAAGAAGCTCCTTTGTGAGAGACTGGAGTCCGTACTAGGGAAGCCCTGCAATCGTGTAACAATCGTAAAAAAAAATACAGTTAAATTGAGAACCTCCTCCTTTTTTGAAGTCTGTTTAAACAATTGTTTATGTCTTTTTAAAACGTCCAATGAAATATTTTAAGGGTACTAACAGCTCATCAATGAACAGACCTTATGCTCAGTACTAACGCCGCAATCGAGGTGGCCAGCTACTGGGCTACCAATATTTATAAAGAGTTTTCCATCGATTCGAAAAGAAGAAATGCTCATCAATGAACATCAGAGTTTCTAGAAACATGATTTAAAAGATGAGAACCTATAATTATACAGGACTCGTAAATACTCAGTCAATAGGTCAAGTCAAACTTATGACTCAGCTTATCAAAGAACAAACCTATTAAAATGATGTGTCATGTAATAAACAAATGATATTTATGGGCCACTAGCTTCTGCCAGCAGCTTCGCCCGCGTGATTGTAGAAAATTATCCCAATGGAACATATTCCCGGGATAAAAGGTCCTATGTGTTATTCTAGATTATAATCTATCTCTGTGCCCAATTTCATCCAGATCCGTTCAGCCGTTTGAGCGTGAGGAAGTAAAAAACATACAAACACACACTTCATCACTCATCACTTCAGCCGAAAGACGTCCACTGCTGGACATAGGCCTCCCCCAGGCGTCGCCACATTCACCGATCCCGTGCGTCTCGCATCCAGCGCCTTCCCGCAACCTTAAACAGGTCATCGGTCCACCTAGTGGGAGGCCTTCCAACGTATCGTCTTCCGGTTCGCGGTCGCCATTCCAGAACTTTTCGGCCCCATCGGCCATCCGTTCTGCGAGCAATGTGCCCTGCCCACTGCCACTTAGGTTTAACAATTCGCCGGGCTATGTCGGTAACTTTAGTTCTCCTGCAGATATCATCATTTCTGACGTGATCACGCAAGGTTACTCCGAGCATAGCCCTCTCCATTGCCCTTTGGGTGACTTTAAGCTTTCTGATAAGGCCCATTAAGAGCGACCATGTCTCGGTCCCATAGGTGATCACTGGCAACACACACTGGTCATAGACTTTTCTCTTGAGACACTGCGGTAAATTGGACGAGAAGATACCACGTAACTTCCCGAACGCCGCGCCGCCCAGCCGAGTCGGATTTGACGGTTGACCTCTTTCTCGAAGTTGGACCTACCCAACTGGACCGTTTGTCCCAGGTAGACATAATCGTCTACAACTTCGAGTGTAGAGTCTCCGATCATGATAGGAGTGGGTGCTACATCGGCGTTCACCATGACCTTGTTTTTGTCCATGTTCATTTTAAGACCCACTCTTTCGGAAGTTTTACTGAGGTCATCGAGCATTTTACTGAGGCTTTCCATGGTCTCAGCCATGACCACTATGTCGTCGACAAACCGAAGGTGAGTGTTGTACACGCCATTAACGTTGATGCCTAGGCCCCTTCAGTCCAGAACCTTGAATGCATCCTCCAGCGCAGCAGTTAACAGTTTCGGAGAAATGACGTCTCCCTGTCTCACGCCACGCTGGAGAAGGATTGGTTTCGAGGTCTGATCCTGAAGACGGACTGACATGGTGGCGTTTTTGTACAAACACTCCAACACCTCAATGTACTGGCAGTCGATCTGGCACCGTTGGAGAGACTGCAGTACAGCCCAAATCTCGATCGAATCGAAGGCTTTCTCGTAGTCCACAAACGCTAAACACACACGAACTCACAAACTATAAAAAAAATTCTTGTGAGAAGAGATCAGTGCAAGCAAAAAAACCATGTACTTCTAACAGGAACATCGTTTCATTCAGTTTCGCGATCGCAAAAATCCGAATTTAAAGATCGTCTGAGCCAAAAATTATCTGGAGGCAATTCAAGTTGCCAGAGTAAGTGAGCCTTTAGTACGAAGGAGGTTGAAAGAAGCTGGTTTTGGCTTATAAGTACTCACCGAAGGTCCAAAACTTGAGGTACATCATAGAAAAAGAATAACTTTTGCTCGGGAACATCGTCTTTGGTCCACGGACTAGTGCAGTAAAATATTGTTTAGTGATGAGAATGGAATTAATTTAAATAAAAATGACGAATAAACAAAAACAATATTATCAGTCAACATTTTAAACTACAGTAGTTTGATGTTGAATACCAATATTGGATTCAGTTCGGATATGTTTGGGAGCTCGTACAGACTTGGCCGTGATAGATGGAAAGAATCTTATTGCAGATTGCTATAGAAGAGTTATTTAAGACTAGCTGTCCCACGCGGCTTCACTCCCGTCAACTGGCTACCTACCTACCCATTTACCCTACCGACCTTAACCGCTTACGCAGCGTGCGCAACGGAAGCTCTCAAAAAAGAATTATTTTGCCCGTTTTTGCAACATTTTCATTTATGCTCCGCTCCTATTGGTCGTAGCGTGATGTTATATAGACTATAACCTTCCTCGATAAATGGACTATCTAACACAAAGAGAATTTTTCAATTCCAACCAGTATTTCCTGAGATTAGAGCGTTCAAACAAGCTAACAAATAAACAAACTCTTCAGCTTTATAATATTAGTATAGATTACAATGTGGTGCCATTTGCCCCTTTATGCCACTTCGTAGAGATCCAGGTTAATGCTCGGCCGAATAAAACTTTTTTAACTCCAGCTTAATAATGTCACAATCACAGTTATGGAATTGTCAGCGAGATCGTCAAATATGCATCCGATAGAACTAAATGATAAATGATAAATGATAAATGATTTTATTTCTGTAAGTAGGTTTGTACAAACACTTTTACATGTCGATCATATTTTTTAAAACTAGATGAAGTCGGCGTTTCCTATCTGACTACTCTGAGAAGAAAGGCCGAAACAAACTCAGAGGTCACAGTCTCTTTTAAAGTCCAGACAAAATCTTGGTTAGATCATGTGAAGACCATGTAGACTGAAGTCTGAAATGGTCTTTTGAGGAAAGAACCAGCCAGATTGAGTGGACCTGTCCAGTCAGTGCACGCATTTGTCAATAACCGTGCAGCTCAACTCAGAAATTAAGGAGCTCAACGATTCGACGAACAATACTAAAGAAAGGACATTCGGGTAGGCCGCACAAACTACTCAAACTGCCAGACCATGATTAAAACTAACTTAGATAAAAAATTAAAAACAAACAAAAAGTATGATCCACATAGTCTTCACATTCACAACAATTAGAAAAGAAATTAAAATAAAATAATATAATACTTTAAAAAGTAAATATTCTTGTCATTGCAAGAAAACAAAAAAAAAACAAAATTCACGGTGAAAAATATATAAAAAAAAAAAAAACAAAATTTATTGGAGCAGCTCAATCCCAAGCCTGTTTGTCCTCAACGTAATCTTTAATTGTATAAAACGCTTTCTGGCACAACTCGCCTAGGACCTGCTAAAACCAAGATAAAAATACATAATCCCTACACCTGTCTATGTGGGTTAACTGCGAAACGTCATTGTATAGAAATGGTAGAGACCACCACAGGAAACAATTAATAAAAAAATTTTAAACATGTCTAGACGGATGAAAACTTTAATAAGAGCACGTGGAGAAATCATTCAATCTTGCATGATATTATTTTTATAGTAAAATTGGTCTTAAAAAAAATTAACTTTCCTTGATAACCTTCAAAAATCAACAATGTGCAGTTTTCCCATAAAATTATATTACTACAAAAATTTTACTAAATGCGATCTCGTATTTATTCTAAAAGATGTATTCTTTAAGTAAATAAATGAGTATTTATAAAAGTTTTTAAAGTAAAATAGTATTAAAATAAAAACTACTTTTTTATTTTGTTCCGCTAATATTGCCGGTGTGTGTATATAAGTGTGATAAAAATTATAACTCTAAAACATCGTAATGTATGGTGAGGCGGACGTAAACATACTAGGTTGACCTGGTCTGGTTAAAAAAAAATCCTAGAGGCGCCGCGCCTACTTCATATAAAATGTATGAAGAAGCTACCACGTAAGCTGGGCGCATATATGGCAAGCAAAGCTATTAAAAAAAAAAAACTACACGTGATGCTCTCATAAGTGGATTGTGATTCAAATACTCCTACTATACAAACCGGTGAGCAATAGGTGAAGCCCAAGTTCAAAATATCGATTTGGATTTTTGAATCATCAAAACAATATCGTATTTTATTTTTGCAGATAAGTCATAATGCAAATAAAATATTACAAGGAAGGCGATCTGACTGTATGTATAAATATGAAATGCCACCTGATTAAACATTACTATGTGAAGACATTAAAAACGAAAAAGCTCCTATTCTCTGAAAAAAAAAGGTTTATTTTATGTTTTGTCATTTCGTTTTTTGAGAACGGCTTCCGAAATTTGATTTATTTCGCATTATTTTAATGGTTACAATTTACATGAACTTTCTTTGAAGTCGGTTAAAAAATGTCACCGAATTATGAAGATAGAGATCCTATGGTGTAGATTTATTAATATTCCCATAGTTCATCTAAAGTTCATCACTTCATCTAAAGTTAAAAAAAGTTGTTGGTGGCTCGTGCAACGTGCAAATTATTAATAAAAATTTGAAATTGAAATAAATTTTTGACGACTCGCCAGTGCATGCATCAGTGGTTTTAATTAAAGGCACCATTGCCCTCGAACCTGTTAATTTGATGTGTCGCGTCGCGATATTTGAGTATTTTTGCATACGGTGTATTTCAGCTGGAACAAAACATTTAGCGATGAAAAGATAGACTTGTTTTCTTGTTTTGTTTTTGAATTAAATAGTTTGCAATTAACATGAGAACGACTGATAAAAACACGTTACTAATAAATAAACAAAACATTCCTGAAAACGCTCTTATACCGGCCATTAGCACTTATATAACGATCTTATTTAGCTTTATAGCGCTTTCCCAAAGATTTACACAAGACTCACAAATCCATGCTAACCGTTTTGTTTCTATCAAACCCAGCTAAACGGTCATTTACAAAAATCCCGGCCTCGTTTATCTATATGAAAATTCCAGGCTTTTTATCAAATGTTACAGCGAACACCCCGAAATATTCCGGCTCAGCGAATTACCGGGATCCCGGCTAAAGTCCCCGTTTAAAAACATTAGCACCAGTAATGGTCTGTTTGCACTAAATCGCTGATTAAACATACGCATCAATAGTTATTAGTTCAATTACATTGTGTCGGACGCTCGAATTCGTGGTACAAAATAATAATTTTGTGCATATTTGCACGATTTTCACCTATTTAGCAAGGTACGGAATTAGTGTTTTTGTCAGCGGAAATACTTTCTAGTGCAAAGATTTTTAGGGCTAATGTTAATAGTAGTTGATGTTTTGTTTACTCATAGAAAATTATCATTTACTTTGCTTTTCTAAGTTTATGTTACTTATCCCACCGCCGACGAATAAGCGATAAGCTATCGACTATTTGAAGTGAAGAAACGGAAGAAACGGGCAAAAGATTTAGATCTCGTGTCAAAAAAAGAGACACATATATGAATAGTTGATGGCTGGATGTTCACATTGCCGGCGGGAAATCTCTCACCACTAGTTTGTCGCAGTGACAAGAGCTATCAAAGATAATACTCACTCAGCGATGCTAACTTAGCGGTCAAAACTCACATTCACGTAGCCGGTCGGACCGAGCCAAGTATGCGAGTAATCGCCCGTTGCAGAAGAACACTTGCTTTTGGCCAACGACAAAAACATCGGTACTATATACTTGCTTCTCGCTGCTGGCCTTCTCGTATCTAGTTTCTCGCTCTACTCGCTTCTCGCTGATCGTCGGCGGTGGGAAAATGCCTAAAATAGAACAAACAACATCTAGCCTGACCTCACCTACTGTTGGGCATAGACCTTTCTGATCTTGTGAAAATCGTCACGCTCCTGTGGCCAACTCATCTATACTGTGATTTTAATTTCATAGACTAAACTGACAGCTGCCAATGACCTTATTTTTTTAAAATGTTGCAAGCGCGGAGCATAGTGTTGAAGTTAAGGCTCAATAAGTGATTCATCGAATCGATGTGACATGACTCCTCAATTTAATTTTACTAATTGGTGTAATTTAATGTTTTATGAATAAAAAACGTAATATATTTAAAAATAACTTCATTCATACAAATAGCACATAAACTTTTATTGTTTAAATATGAAATCAACAATAAAATAAATGCGATCGATAAAATTAAGTCCGACACAAATGAGTAGAAACTAAATAAGGGCCGCTAGTTTCTAAACAATTTTTTTTTTCCGTGAAATAGTTTCATTTTTGATCTACTTCGATTTTCGATTATTTTTTTTTTTAAATTAAAAATCACACTATAGAGCCTCTTGCGATGGTGATCGCCTAAAAATGTTCTATCGAAATGTCACATGATGGCGCTAGGCAAAGCCATACATTTCTGGCATTTTACTACTCGCTTTCGTGACGCTTTCATTACGGCGTATATAAATTCCCAATGTTAACGTGGTACTGGCCGTGCGCCTGTTCGGTGCCAGAATATCAATATTGGACATCCTTTTAGACTGTTTTGTTTGCAAAATATTTTTTTTGTTTTACATTGCCTATGTAGGATAAGATGAAATCCTAACCATCCAGTTTTCTGTGTAATATTTTTTTTTCATTAATTGGAGTACGCAAAAAATCGAAAAAAACATTGTGTTGTTAATAATTTTTTGAAGCATGTGGTGTTCTGCTGTGCAGACACACGTCTTTAGTCTATTTACATTTTAATAAATACTATACAATCTCACCTTCATATCTTCTGATATTTTATCGATTCATGTCTCATTTTTATATATTCTTTGTTACTGTTAACACCTGAAAAGCATATTTTAGTTATCTCTGATTGTTTTAATATTCCATAACTTATTTATATCGCTAATTTGTAAATCTTGTCATTTTTTATACTCTGACATGTTTATCTGAATTGACATCTGTCTCTCCAATTTATTTTTCTTAAGCCATAGACATAATATACCATGGACTAGACCTTCCTTAAGCTAGTTGTACATTATAATAAGGGCAGCGTAGACTGCCCCCTCTGTAAACCGTTTTTATTCGTTCTGGTCATATAATTGATATTTTGAATTTGAAATTCGGAACAGATGACACAGATCGAAAGAAAAACGGGCGTCGGATTTCAGTTTGGTTGGACTGCGATATTGGAAACATATTTAAGCATTAAATTACAAAATTTATATTTATCCACTAAGCACATAAAAATATAATGAATTCAGTTCGTGAATGAGTGTCATACATCCCTGAAGACTTCTATTAAATAACAATTTATACTCTGAAGTGAACTTTTACTGTTTTTACAATGGGACGTGCCAGACTGGCATTTGGAACTGGCATGAGCTGCTGCAGACAGGTCCTTAACGGCGCGTCGTTTTGCGCGAGCGCCCACATCTCTACTGGTTGCCTGCCTTACTACCTACCTACCGGACGTGGTGAATGAGCCGCAGCTACAGCGCGCCCGCCAGCAGTACACGCAGGTTGCGCACGCTGAACACGAGCGCCCACAACTCGCGGTAGCGCTCCTCCAGCCGCCTCATTGCACCGTATCACGCCGCCCTGGTCTACGGTTGCCCCTTCGCCAAAGAAGACGCGGGCGGCACGTCGTGTCAAGCTGGCCCCGTCGTATCAAGCCGGCCTTATATTACCTTTTTCTTATTTTACCTTTTCGTATTTTTTCTTTTTATTTTAATAACGTAGCTTACGTTTACCTCATCTGAGCTAAACGTAACGTTACAAGCAAAAGTATTAGTCATACGAAAAACCATGTTTCACCTATAATGTACATAAAGCAGTAATAAATATATATGTTTTCAACCTAGCTGTTACTAAGGAGTAGGTTTGCTAGAGTAAGTCACTGTAGTAACACTGACTAATTATTACTTTGTTTTCCAATAATAAATCCAAAAGCCAATCTTTTAAGCTAGCCGTTACTAATATACATGCTTTAGAAAGTAACCGTTTTACGGCACTAAAGCGGAGGAAGGGCCTTAATAAAATGTCATTTATCAAGAACCTCAGTTCTACCGACGAGATGGCAACAATGTCGTCTGACCATAACGCCGATGAAAGGTGAAAAAAAGACCAATGCTTGGATACAACTTGAATGTTGTACTTGTATCTTCTTAACCAATTTTCTAGTCATGCACAAAAGTAGAGGTGAAGTTTTAGTTATTTAAAAAAAAACCGGCCAAGTGCGTGTCGGACTTTACACATTTTTAATATATTGATAATTATTAGTAAAATAATAAACACCAAAATTAAAGTTCATAGGTCAATAGGAAGTTAAAAAAATCTTCGGCACAAAATGTGTGACAGACGACAGACAGACAGACGGACAGACAGACGGACAGACAGACGGACCGACGGACAGACAGACGGACACGTGAGTGACAGCAATAAGGCTCCGTTTGGACCTTCGGATACGGATCCCTAAAAAAAGACTAATGCTCGGATACATCTTAACTGTTCCGTGTGTTACTTGTATCTTCTGAACCAGAAAATTCTATTCATTCACAAAAGTAGCGGTCACGGTTTAAGACATTTTAAAAAGCAAACGAGAGTTAGCAAAAGTGTAATTTAACCCGCAGCAGTATTTTTAAACTCTGTTTGCAAATTGAGTGCCGGATACACGGTGTGTGGTCACCCTTTGTTTGTAACGAGTACTTAACCGACCGTTTATAAATTTTAAACAGAGAGAGTACATACGAGTATATAGGTACACATATGCAAGCTTTGCGTTGTGGTTACCCGGTAAACTACCAACTTCGCTAGTCCATTTTTTTATTCATATCTTTCATAATTTGCTTTTTTGTAAAATATAGTAGTCCATTTATAATATAACGGGCACTAGTATGTACGGCTTTTAATAAAAAAATACACAGATTTAAGTTTTTTTTTCTTTTTTTTTATACGGTGCCCCACACTAAAGTCGTCACAATCTAAGAAGTCCGTTGACGTTTCTCATTTTACATGCCGCGATAACTTTCTACGAAAGAAATTGAAAATCAAATTCATAATCCTAATTAATTACTATTTTACCCATACACTATAACAACGAGTATCAATCGCAAGCATCAAGTTTAATTATTATTGAGTATTTTTGGTTCCGTTTGGTGTCGGTTCCGTATGGTGTCGGACGTAAAGAATCTCATCATCCCATATCTTCCCGTGGGTGTCGTCAGAGGTGACTAAGGGATACACCAGAGAATTGGCAGCAGCGTTCTCTGTTCACCTTAAGAACAAACTGCGATCGCCAACCCACCTGCCAAGCACGGCAATTAAGACAACCCTCCCCCTCCCCCCCCAAACAAAAATGAAAAGCACAAACAAAAAATGGCCCCGAGTGCCCAGCAGCCCGTCTACCCTCGACTACGGTAGCGGTCGAAGCTATGGCTTGGCAAGGGGTGTTAAGAATCCCCGGAGTGAACCCGGTTAACCCAATAAACACCGACGACTGGACCTGGCAACATGTAACACGCGAACACTCCGGACCGACGAGAAGACCGAGCTCGAGGAAGAATGGAGCAGGTTACGATAGAGTATTATAGCGTTATCTGAAGTCCGAACTTCCGAAGAGAGCGGGAGGACTCGATAATCCTCAAAACCGGTAACCTGCTCTATTTCCGATAGGGTGACCGGCAGTCCCAGGTTCGTGTCGGGATTATCGTCCACAAGTCCCTTGTGAACAACGTGGTGAAGATCGGGAGTATGTCCACCAGGGTGGCGTACCTTATACTCAGCCCGACCTAGGCACACTCCAACGACGAGGTAGAGACCATGTATGAGGATATCTCTATAGCCATGCATGGTTTCAAAACTCACTTCACCGTTGTCATGGGGGACTTCAGCGCGAAAATGGGCAAACGAGACGAGGATGAGCTGCAAGTGAGGCAATCTGGAGTTGGACGTCGGAACCAACGGGGTCACCTACTGGCCAGTTTTATGGAGAAGAAGGCCCTCTATATGATGAACTTCTTCTTCAGAAAGCTTGAGTACAGGAAGTGGACCTGGCAAAGCCTCGATCGTGCAACTAAAAACGAGATCGACTTCATCATGTCGACCAAGAAGCAAATGTTCAATGATGTCTCTGTGATCAATTCGGTAAAAACCGGGAGCGATCACCGCATGGTAAGAGGCACATTGAACATTAACATCAAGCTTGAAAGGTCTCGACTGATGAAGTCTACTCTCCGTCCAGCACAGATCCAGGTCCAAAACCCCGAGAGCTTTCAGCTCAAACTCCAGAATCGTTTCAAGTGCCTCGGGAGCTCTGTAGACGAAAACAGCGACGGGTTCGTGGAAGCTGTCACGTCGAGAGCTGAGACGTCATATCTCCGAAGCTGTTTACCGCTGCACTGGAGGACGTCTTCAAGGTTTTGGACTGGAGAGGGCTAAGCATCAACTTCAATGGGGAGTACATCACTCACCTTCGGTTTGCCGACGATATAGTGGTAGTGGCTGAGACCATGGACGACTTCAGTACAATGCTCGATGACCTCAGTAGAGCTTCCGAAAGAGTAGGTCTTAGGATGAACATGGACAAAACCAAGGTGATGCTGAATGCCATTGTTACACCCTCTCCTATTAAGGTCGGAGACTCTACACTCGAAGTTGTGGACGACTATATCTAACTGGGACAAACGATCCAGTTGGGTAGGGCCAACTTCGAGAAAGAGGTCAACTGTCGAATCCAACTCGGCTGGGCAGCGTTCGGGAAATTGTGCGGTATCTTCTCGTCCAACTTACCACAGTGTCTCAAGACATGACCAGTGCGTGTTGCCAGTGATGACCTATGGCTCTGAGACGTGGTCGCTCACAATGGGCCTCATCAGAAAGCTTACTGTCACCCAAAGGACAATGGAGAGGACTATGCTCGGAGTTTCCTTGCGTGATCGAATCAGAAATGTAAAGATCCACAAGAGAAACAGGGTTACCGACATAGCCTGAAGAATTGCCAAACTTAAGTGGCAGAGGGCAGGGCACATTGCTCGCAGAACGGATGGCCGATGGGGCAGAAAAGTTCTGGAGTGGCGACCGCGAACCGGAAGACGTTGCGGTGGAAGGCCTCCCACCAGGTGGACCGATGACCTGGTGAAGGTTGCGGGGATCCGCTGGATGCGGGATGCACGGGACCGGTCAATGTGACGACGCTTGGGGGAGGCCTATGCCCAGCAGTGGAAGTCTTTCGGCTGTTGTGGTATACTCAAATAAATGAAGCACAGCACTGTTTACTTCTATTCATTATTAAATAGCACGAGCGGTGTTTGGACGTCCCATTCAGTACTGTCTACTTACTGATAAATTTGGTTGTTTTATTATAAAACCCAAACCTTAACTAGTGTTAATAGTGAATAGTATAACCACAGCTGTCAAAACGGGCCTTTTATTTTTTGACAACTTTAGGAATTTGTTACTATCAAGTATTTTGTTGGATTGATATTACTTTGCAGATAGTATTCAATATTTCCATTTACCTACTTACTTTGCTTCACATTTAAAATATCTACGAACATGAACACTATATGTTAACTCGTTTATCATTCGTACATACTTTATTTGAAGTCCTCGAGAATATTTTTTGTAGAATTTGAAACCATTTCAGCCGAGTATTACAATATTTGTGCACATTTTTCATACTTAAACAGGGTAGAAGACAACTTAGACATTTACTAGTCTAAATTGAATATCTTAAGCAAATGTCCATGGATAGAGTTATAGTCTACTAACCCTCAGTTTCCCAGCTCAAAATTATCGCAGAATTAATGTGACAAATTGTCAAGCACGCGTTGTCTGCTGTGATTGGCTGTTGAAAATTCATTCAACCAATCAGAGCAGATAACGCGTGCTTGACAATTTGTCACACTAATTCTGCGATAAATTTGAGCTGGGAAACTGAGGGTAAGACTATTTTTGTTTTTGATCGTTGCTGGACATACCGATACCTCATTTTATTTTACAGAAATCTTGACAAATCCAATTTTTTAAATACATCTCCCGTTTTCAGTTTTTGCACCCTTTCATTACTGTCTAATCCTTTTTAAGTACATACCTAAACCGTGTATACTAGAAGCATAAAAATTTGCAGGTGAGTTGCTTATAAAATGATAGTAATAACTAAGTAAAGATTCTTGAAAATTCATCTCTTAAAAATTTAAATAGGGAATGAAAGTTTGTTTGGGAGAACGTCACTTTAGTACTGTTATGTATTCTGTGTCTTTGTGATGCGGGCACGCCTTGTATCAATCTTAATAAAATTGATTTGTACTGAAAGAAGAAATAAAAGTATTTATTCGCCACAAAAATGACGTACATTTTTTTTCCGTAAATTAAACCCATAACGATGGTATTAGTAAGTACTTAAATTATGTTAGTAAAGAAAAGTTAGATTAAAAATAAATTTAAGTACCTAGTAGAATGGTGAATAAGCAAAAGCAGATGCGTGTCGTGACTGTGCAAGAAGGCTTCCACACAGCATAATACTATGCCGTGGAAGACCTACAGCACGGCGCTGATTTTCATTGGTCGCCTTAGGACGTGACGTACGGAAACCAAAGCCTGTTGCGTCTAATGTAATACAAACATATAAAACAAATATCGAAAGATAGAAGAAACCACTACGTAAATATATACTGAAACTGTGAATGAGAAATTCACAAGAAATTCGACACCACCATGTCTGGCGCCACTTACGTCAACTAACGAGAACGAAATAAATGATAGTCTATTTTTAGCCAAGACTAACTACCAATCACCATTAATTACATACCTTACGTTCCTACGTATATTGTGTGCTGTTTACTTTCGCAAGGTTATCAGAATTCCGTGCACTATTGCACTGTCAGCACGCTTTAGTAACCGCAATCGAATTTTAAGAACGCTCGGGTACTTGCATGCTCTTTGTTAAATTATTGCACAACTCATTAGCTAAGACAATCACGTGTGTTTTAACTTAAGTGCATTTTTGACAAACAAAGCTGTTCAGTACTTCGTCTCGAAGAACTTTTTATTCGTCGACAACTCGTCTACAAGGGCTGAAACCTAGTCGGCTGTTATGGTTGTACCCTAATCGCCATCTTTGTACCTACTGAAAAAGCTGAAACCACCTTATTGTAAATATCTACATTCTGAGCAAAAATAAATTATATTCTATTCTATTCTAAAGCATTATAATGGAACCGCAGGATAAAGATGATCATGACCATGAACTGTGATACCTTCACACCTGATGTTAGTTTTCAATTACTTACTCACTTAATGGTAAATTAAAAGCTTAAATTTTAAGCTGTCGCATAAATTAAAAGAAATATAAAGTTCACATAAAAATGCTTAGTCCAAGATTATATAAAAACTGTAATAGCAGTTTTATGAAAGCTTTTAACGAAGCAAAAACAGAAAATATTGCTGGTACGTGCTCGGAACGAATTATAAATAATGTGTAAATGTGTTCTCTGTTAGTGTATTCCACGTTTCTTCTGATGCTTTCTACCCTCCGACTGTTAGCAGTAAATGAATGAAGCTTTTAAAGACTTTAACGGTTCACTGAGTTAAGGCACAGATACCCCTCAGTAACTGATTTTAAAATTAGAATCACGCCAAAATGACTAGTCGTAATTTTTTGGAAAAAATATATGTTAAATTAGACCATTTTTTTAACAATTTGATCTACGAAAAAAATGAGTTTTATTCGTATTACATCATTATCATCACCAAATCAGCCGGAAAACTGCTGGGCATAGGCCTTCCCCAAGTGTCGCCACATTACCTAGTAAAGGTTGCGGGGATCCGCTGGATGCGAGACGCACGGGATCGTATAACATACTGTAATTAATTTGTAAAGTTACGTCTAACACGGACAAAAAAACGACAATCGCAGCAAAACCACCAGGCGTATTTTAATGAAACTTCCACCATCTCAAAGACAGTTTAATTATCTACATTTTGATAATCATCCTTTTTTAAAGTCATAGAATAATAAGGAAAGTACAAAAAAACTACCGAATTTTGGATCGCGCGGGTGTGAAACGAGTGCGAGTTTTGTTCCCTCAATGTCGTTTACTGTCGTCGTCTTAAATGAAATATGTTCTGACCTGACCACTGAGCTGTATATTACTATGAGTGCTTAATGGATATCCATTGTGGTTTAAGACGAAGTCGGGTTCAATTTCTCAAAATATTGTAGACTTTGGTATAAAAAATAAATGTTTCAGAAATCGAACTCTCACAGTTTCACTCCGTGGCAGCCTGGAGTTTGGTAGTTGGCGGTATGATACCCCCGGAATGATGCCTCGGCAAGCACGTTAAGCCGTTGATCCAGGGCCTGATCTCTCACCGGTCGTATCGAAAGACCGTATCATCAGATGAGATTGAATGTAGAGAGAGTGCATCTGTGTTTGCGCACACACTTGTGCACTACAATATTGCCCGCGTCAATGACTACTTTCCGCTGAGATTGGCTGCTATAACCAAAATCGTCTCGGAGGACTATTAATACTCAGTTAAAACAAAATTATCTGAAACTGAACAAATCAAAACAATTAACTGTTTGTTCTAAATTTGGACGTAACATGAGAATAATGATTACTTTCACAGAATTAGTCTTTCGATATCATACTATGGACATAATGAATCGTTATGTAAATAACATTGTATAACAAGATAATTCATTCATAATTGCAATGAAAAAACCCAGACGACTGATTAACAATGCTCGACTAACTACAACAGAATCCATTCACAAAAACCAACTCAAGAGTGGTGTATCAATTTTGGTGTATAACAAAGAATATCATTCTATCTAATGAATGATCTGTAGTGTCCGGTTCTATTGTGGGGCAATCCACAGGCTCGTACACACAATAAATGACCACACTTCAACGCGTCTACAACGGCCAACAGCTCTCGTAATAATGACATGACGGTCATGATGACGCGGTGTGCACGATACGGTACATCGAAGTGTTAAAGTGTTTGTACCATGTAAGTTCGCCTTTAGGATCAGACCTCGGAACCTATCCTTCTGCAGCGAGTTGTGAGACAGGGAGACGTCATATCTCCGAAACTGTTCACCGCTGCACTGGAGGATGTCTTCAAAGTTCTGGACTGGAAAGGGCTAGGCATCAACGTCAATGGCGAGTACATCACTCGCTTCGGTTTGCCGATGATATAGTGGTCATGGCTAAGACCATGGAGGGCCACAGTACAATTTTCGATGACCTCAGTAGAGCTTCCGAAGTCTTAAGATAAACATGGACACAACAAGGTTATGTTGAATGCTCATGTTGCACCCACTCCTCTCACTCAAGGTCAGAGACTCTATACTCGATGTTGTGAACGGCTATGTTTACCTGGGTCAAACAATCCAGTTGGATAGAGCCGACTTCGAGAAAGAGGTAAACCATCAATCCGACTTCAACTTACCACAGTGTCTCAAGACGAAAGTGTATGACCAGTGTGTGTTGCCAGTTGCCTATGGCTCTGAGACGTGGTCGCTCACAATGGGCCTCATCAGAAAGCTTACTGTCACCCAAAGGGCAATGGAGAGAACTATGCTTGGAGTTTCCTTGCGAGATCGAATCAGAAATGTAGAGATCCGCAAGAGAAGCAGGGTTACCGACATAGCCTGATGAATTTCCAAACTTAAGTAGCAGTGGGCAGGGCACATTGCTCGCAGAGCGGATGGCCGATGGGGCAGAAAAGTTCTGGAGTGGCAACCGCGAACCGGAAGACGTTGCGTTGGAAGGCCTCCCACCAGGTGGACCGACGACCTGGTGAAGCTTGCGGGGATCCGCTGTATGCGGGATGCACGGGAACGGTCAGTGTGGCGACGCTTGGGGAGGCTTATGTCCAGCAGTCGACATCTTTCGGCTGAATGATGATGAACCTAGCCTATAAAAGTCCACGATAAAAAAAAAAATTGCAAGCCCAAACATTAAACTTTAATAGTAGGATACTCGTAGTTCTAGTTTATGCAAAGCTTTAACTTAATTTTCTTGAAGTCACGTGAGGAGTTTGTTTCAAAGACACATATAAATGTTGTAGTGTGTAATGAGCGCCAAGCACATTCATCACGACTGCGGAGCCATATCCAAAAACTTTAAGTTGTCTGTGTCAGTTAGCATATTTCATTTGCACACACATTTTCTTTGGTGGATTTATGTGAAAGTCAACTTTTTGCATAAGTTGTCGCAAAAAAAACCGAATGATTTCTTAATTGGGAAGTCGATCATCTTATATAAGATATTTTTTTGGATTTTTATTAATCGACCACTGAACGGAATGGGGGCTACCGCGTACGAATTCGACGCTAGAGGTGCTGGTGTGGCGTGAAGTCTCTGATATGTCAAATTTCATAGATTTTTGGCTTTTAGCGCGAGTTTATATACATTTTTTTTATTGTTGTAAATATTTTCTAGATATGGCAGTAAAGATAGGTACAGGCTTTACCAACCACTGTTTTAACAGTTTCGGTTTTATGTTTCGGCAAATGTTATTCTCCTTTTTTTCGAAACAAAAGGGGCTACGCAAAACTGATTTTATATTTAATCGCACTTCTACGGTATTAGAAATGGTTTTAATTCAAATTTTGCTTCTGTGCGCGTTATAACAACGTTTAACAGCTATATTTATGGACCAAATTCAACTTTCCACGTTTAAAATGAAGTTTATTAGTTCATCCTCATTGGGTGAAACATAGTCCTGTGTCCCGATCTAGGACATGTAGACCATGTCCTAGGTTGGGACACAGGATTCGTTTTAATGTCGGTAATAGCTACGTTTCCGAGGATCTCCGACTTCCGCTCTATAGTAGCTGCTGGCAAAAGTTAGCAGGCACTATATTCTTGCCCAGGGGTACCTACGCAGACAATCTCATAAATTCGGACTAAAATTAGAAAATAAAATTGTTAACAAACCTAATTATACACAATTTAAATTTTCGACCATTTCTCAATTAACACTTGGTCTGCGTATTACATGAATTCAATTACACATAACCGAGTTCTGAATGATTATAGTTGGGATTGCCCAGTTAATACGTTGAATTCAATCAAATAAATGATTATTTTGGCAAAGGCATTTAGGCAGCCTCAGTAAGTAACAATAGTACTTGTGTTGGAGCTGTCTCAGTCTTCCTTCCCTTAAGTGGTATCATAACAATGAAATCGATAAAGCTAATGAATAGGAAAAAATGGAAAATAATAAGATTGAGTAACAACTAAGCAGCTCTCGAGTCTCGATGTGTGAGAAGTGCACGTAGTATGTGCCTAGATGTGTGTTTTGTGCGTGCGCATGTGTTTGTGTGTGCGTGTGTGTATGTGTGTCCTTCCAGAGATTATCTTTTACAAACAAACAAATAATGTTGCCTTTATGTTTTTACTAGCTTTAGCCCACGACTTAGTCTGCGAAGCATTAGTACTTCAAACAGCCTTTTTTTTTTAAATCGGGCTTTAATTTTATGTGTGGGCCGCCTTACTTTTGTTCACCATACAAACTTCCTACCCCCTTTTCACCTCTTTAAGGATGATTTTCGGGATAGAAACTATGTTCTTCCCAGGGCCTCAAACTATCGCCATGCCAAAATTTTATCTAAATCGGTTACGCGATTTAAGCATGAAAAAGTAAGAGACAGACAGGCAGAGTTAATTTTGCATTTAAATATTAGTATGGATAATATTATTTTAGATTAGCCTGGTGTACCTATATTTCAAGGTATTAAGATAACACTAGTGACTCTGTTTATGACCGGACTGTTAAAATATTTGCGTTTACTATCGGCGTTGATACAAGGTCCGTACGTTCAGTAGCTTCGGGATATTCCAGTTTCCGTCCGATACTACGATTAATAAATCGAACATTCTCGAAAACATATCGGAAAGTATGATTCTGCATATCTACTAATACTCATAATAATAATCTAATTACTTATTTTTGTTTATAAACATAATACTTTTTAGATAGTCTTAATTGGCTTGGGTTTTTTTAAAAATTAACTCTGACTAAATAAATGGCAAGGTATCATACAATTGCTATAACATATTAGGATTAGCTATTTATAGAAGGGTAGGTATGTAGTCCCTTAGTAAAGCTGCAATCCGTGAAACTATAGTAGATTATAGTATTTCGTAAAGTTGAACTTTCATGGTTTTAATGAACTACAAATCAACATTGCATTAAATAGTTTCCAGACTCGAGCTATAATCAAAAAGTTATTATTTGAAAGGCCAATGACTCAAAGATGTGAATGTGCTAATCAATTTGGAATTAGTCTAAGTATATACCTACCAACATTTGTCAGATTCATTCTAATACCAAAACAATGCACGACATAATAAGCTGTAAATAGTCATACATAATATCAAGAATAGCATGCAGAAATTTGACGTATGAGTCGGCATATATATCCAAACGCGTTGATCTTGATCCACACATCGCAGCTATATTGCTGTTGCATATTTGCACTCGGTCGTCCAGAGATAATGTGGTCTCAATTATGAAACATTACTTACTTACATTTCATTTCTTTTTTCAACCGACTTTCCAAAAACGAGGAGCCCGGAGTTTTTGTGTGTTACCTCAGAACTTTTTACTGGGTGAACCGATTTTGATGATTCTTTTTTTTATTTGAATGCTGGTGCTTGTCATGTGGTCCCAATTAAATTTCACCAAGATCTGATGAAGAACTTCGGAAATATACAAGAACTCTTCAATAAATGACGGAAAATCTCTCGGGATTGCTGCAATCGCATGTCTGTTTAGTGTTTACACCATTTCATAATATAACAAAGCCTGCTCTAAAGGAGTAACAGTTCGCCCTGGTACACTCTCATTCCACCGGTTTTGTTTAAGTTTCATGTTACTGGGTTAATCTATGCTGGCTGCACTTTGGGCATTATAGGTACCTAGCCTATAGAATTGATCCATTACGTACCACAACCAAAAAGTGAAAAATAAAAAACTTTTTTACAAAAAATACAACCGACTTCCAAAGAAAAACACTACTAAGTGGAAAATAACTTCAATTTCGGAAGTCAGTGTTAGAAACCGAAGAAACAAAAAAGGAACACTTTTTATTTTGTAGCGACAGCTTTATACCTACTTGTTTCTTAAAGTTTTCTATACCAACTTATTGGTGATTATAGATTCTACCAGAGGCTTCGCTAGCGCCACCAGAGGCTTCGCTAGCGTTTCGCTGGCGTGAATCTCGCCAATTATTCCGGGATAAAAATTACCTACCCTATACATCCAGGACATACTACCAACCAGTAATCTAAGTCTCTTCCGAATTCTTTAAGTCGTGAAAAGATAAAAAAATGCACATACAGTTAAAGTTACTTTCGTGATTTTTTTTGTAATAACATTACGAAAATTTACTTATTGAAGATTCCTTTGTTATGACTGCGGTTTAATCGCAAACGGGTGAATGACCTTGTGAATCATATTTAATCATTTCGGTGATTTCGTAATTTTATCGCATGAGTATTACGCAAAAACGATTTGCTAATACTCTACTCATATTATTAAACCGCAGCATAAGTGTATACCACAGATATAAATCTAATTAGATGACGCGATTGTATGTACTTCACGTGGCAAAAAACGGAGTAAAGTAACGATCAATGATCGTAATCTGAGCTTTTCTTTTAGCATTATCGGCTCCGGCAATCCACCGATATCTAGAAAAATGCCTTTTTATGTCATATTGAGCTGTAAAGAATGTATAGAAAAAGTTGGACGAGGCATTGGAAATGTTTTCTTTCATTGGTAAGTAAAATTGTTTTTAAATTGTTTGTGAAATAGTGGCACGCTTGGTTTTCATACAGATGGAGGGACTTGCGTTATCTAGTCAGATTTATGTCTAAAGTACGTACAGAGCAGCTTCTTGGCATCAATCTAGCTACGATTAGGCAATTAAGTAGTACCTATTAAAGTTCTTATTCGCAAGTCAAGGTCTGTATTCCGATAACTACATAAACTGAAGTTGATTAGATTGATGTTGATTGATATAGTTGTTGGATTATGGGATGAATAGCCAAACTGAAAATGACAGGCCCGAGAGGGTCACCTTGTTGGCAACCAACTGCAGATTCCAAAATGTTGTCCTTATACAATAATTTTGATGAATGCCTATAACATTGCCACATAAAACCATAAAATTCGGGTAATACTTTTTGACTTCAGCCAACAGTGTCCCTGTTCACGGACGGTTGAATGCGTTTAAATCAACTTTGAGAATGACCTCACCTTTTTTTGAGTTAAGAAATTAGGATAAGGCATGTACGGCAGCCTCACAGCCCCCTCTGGAACCAAAACCAAGTTAAAGGGGCTGGAACTTAGTTGCAAGCAATTCGCTAAACACTTTGCAACATATTTTGGCTGCCAAACGCCTGTAGGAACAACCTACAGCAATGGGACGATTGCCGCCGTCCTTTTTGCGCAGGACACACAGGTTAGCCCCATACAAGACATCGACGACGGCATCGTTCACGCCGCCGGAGAGCATAAAGTTGATCAGAACCGCAAGCTCCTTCAAGAGCGAATTAATTATAAAGCACTTGTTATTTTAAAACTTGCTGATCTCAACGCTATTTTACCCGACAAAACGACAACAAAGACAGAGTTATGTTTTTCAAGTGTATTGTGCGACATGCGGCATAACATGTTGCCTCCGACTGTATGTTACGATTTACGTCCAATGCAGGGTTTTCAGTCATTTTATAATCTACTTAAACGTCCACACATCCAGCTTTTTAATAAGCTAAGAACATAGTTTGAAGTTAAAAATATGTTGTAAAACAATCTACGACCGCAACTGCATCCCACACAAACCTATCAGCGTATAGGTACTTAACAAAGAATTTATTTCAAATTAACAAGAAAATAGTTGAAATTATTCGCAGCAATCCCCGACAAGATAGCTGGGTAATAATAAAGTGGAGAACTTAAACTTCGTAGATATAAATTGTTGGAGCCCCAAGTGGCCGAGTTTTGTAAGGGTACGCTTACATGAGCAACTTAAATAGATATTATACGGACCTTGTAGAAACTAGAACAAATTTGGGTTATTGGACGATTCGCACGAATTTAACTCGCCCGAAATGTGCGAATCGACCCTTTTTACCCGACTGCCGAAGGAGGGTAATATGTTTATCAGTCTATGTATGTATGTAAGTATGTTTGTTCCTATTTGGCGTTTTAGAGACCAAAAGTGTTGGCCGATTTTGATGATTCTTACGTCAATCGTTTTTTTTTAACTTTGCGAGTGTCACTACATTAAAATTGGAAAACAGAAAAATGGCGGATTTTGGGCGCCATATTATGGGGGCCCAATTATTTTTATTTCTTCGAAGCCCATCGTGTGGGATTCGAAAAAAAATATGTTACCTAACTAAAAACTCATAAATAAAAAAAGTTAATTCAAAAAATCAAAAAACCCGACTGCTTAAGAAGCGAACTAAAAAGACGTAAACAAGAACAAAATCATGCTGTGCAGTCGGAGGATACATCTGGTTTTGGTCAGCCAGCTCGCGAATATGTATCCTCCGACTGCACAGCAAGCAGTCGGGTTTTTTGAATTAACTTTTTTTTAATATTATTATTTTTTCTGTGGCGATTCGCACGAAATTATTTTTTTTGTGGTGTGCGAATCGACCACTCCAAAATTATTTTGTAGGCAATTGGCACATATTTTATTTTAGAGAACAAAAAATAAAAAGCACGTTTGTGCTCACCCGTCTCAGCAATATTCTTATAATTTTACTGTGGATTTAGTTTATTTTTTCTAAAGTGTTGCTCTAAATCAATGCTTTATTTATCTATCTCAAATGGAGCAATATTGATTATCTTAGTACATACCTATAGTTACCTACTAAACAGCACTTTAGTTATCAATAAGAGTTATCTAATAAATTAATATTGAACCAGTTTTTAAAAAAAATACAATTGTTTGCCGCATTACATCCAGCGCATTTTCTCCCGCTTCCCATTTTCAACAACTCGTCTAATTATTGCCCGATATGCTGAAAATAAGCAATGTAAGCACAGCTTAAGCATTCATTCTAACCCTCTCATGGACGCGTTAAGTGCTTGATTTTGCCGTAATTACCTGTTCGCTAGTTTCATAAACGATGTCAATAATTACGCTGAACGATATTGTTGGTTATGCTTACTATGAACAAAGGTGGGTAGTTAGGTTATGCCTGTAAAGCTTAGGTAAGTTAACAATGTAAATTATCAAATTTTCATTACAATATAAGTAAATAAAATAAGTAAAAAATAAAAAAGCCTTTATTCTACCATAAATACAAAGAGAATTTTAGCATAGTAATGAATATTTTCTATCACAAAATGTTCTTAGATTATTATTAAATTATTAATAAGTATTACTATAACATAATATGGTATTCCACATTGTGGTTTTCATTAAATCATCATTCAATATTATTAATTATTATTTGCAATAAATTATTATATTTATATAAATAATTATTAGTACCATGCACGTGGAATTAACCTAAAAAATAATATAAGTAATTTAATTATAATTTTAGTACCTGTTTGCTAGTTTCATAAACGATGTCAATAATTACGCTGAACGATATTGTTGGTTGTGCCTACTGTAAACATAGATGAATAGTTAGGTAATGCCTGTAAAGCTTAGGTAAGTTGACAATGTAAATTTCAAATTTTACTTATAATATAAGTAATTTATTTATAATTTTAGTGCTTCCATAAAAAGAAATAAAAATCTAGTTTCTGTACGTATCTTCCAAATACCTACACTTTAAGAATTAAAGCGTAAAGCTCGATATTGTTTAATCGTTGTGTGTAACCCTGTCTGATACGTCATAAAAAGCTATCAACCTTTAAAAACACCTTTATTTCATCATTTACTTAAAAGAATGCCAGATGATACCATCCTAAAGTCAACTAGAAAATTAAAAATCCCTAAGGCGTTGAGTTCGCTTTTCCAGCGAATTTTCAGAATCAGTATCAGAAATCATTTATTTGCAAAGAATGTAGGTAACAAAACATAGTTTTGATGGTGTAAAAAAGATAAGAAATACAATTGGATCCAGTACATTCTACCGTATGGCATGTAACACTATAATAATTTTAAGCATTGCAAATCTATATTAATCGAAAATTGTCAGTTAATCAGTTTCTAATGTCATATTCTTGAAAGTCAAATTCAATTAATCAAAAATTGTCAGGTAATGTGGTGGCTAATGTCATATTCTTAATAGTCAAATTCACTTGAAAAAATTTGACTTTCTTGAAGAAATTGAAAATAATAGTCTTAGTATATAAAATTAGAATATAACAAACGTAATAAATTGAAGTATTACTGAGCAATTTCATAAGGTGTTATCATTTAAAAACTAATTTTATATCTGAATGAAAATAAATGAAATAAATATTATTCTGACTATGAATATTATTGGAAACAGCTCATTGTTGAAGTGAATGTACTTCAACAATACATAATATTACTGTAACATTTTGATCAGGGATTCATTTCAATAAATTGCATTATTTCATCATAATATCGAAATCCGAAATACAAATTGCAAATAATGATATAAAATTAATTCCATAATCTCTTCCGATGAATAAATACGGTTGCATTTTAAAAGCTTAACACCAACTACCTACATAATTACTGTTGCTAACCCTGATAATTATATCGAATGAAATAATTATTTATTATTAGGCTTAACAACAAATTAGTGAAACTGAAATATTCATAGCCAGCCTATTATAATAATGCGTGTATCGGAGTAAAGCTTTAATCAGCTACAATTAGGATTGCTGTAATTATGTAGAAATCATTATAAACATGATTTGAGTAATTTACAGGAACAACAGAATTAATATTAATCGTGTCATATGTATGAAATACAACTGTAAAGGCCAACGCAAACAGGGACAGGATGTCAAGGGATTTAAATTTTTACCAATGGACATTCAAACGTATATACATAGAAATACGACATAAATTGCTATGCTTTAAAATTATGCCGGTGCACCGAAAGGGATTTCATTGCACGGCATTGAAAGACGTGCCACTGGCTCCCGCGGCGGGATGCCGTGGCGTTCTGCGGGCGCCGCGGTAGGCAACGGCATGCCGAGGACGCCGGCGCTGGTTGTGACGTACCGCGGGGTGAGGCGGGGGATGCACACCATTTGCGCCTGCGTCTCTGACGACAGTGTACACGAATTTATCGGAGACGACGTGTTTTTTATTCCAACATGGAGGAAAAACTAATACACACATCAACACTCGATCTAACGCAACTTAAGACTAATGTGTATCGGGCAGCAGGAGCTGCCGAGGCATGCTATGCAGTGCCGCGGCACACCGTGGCATGCCGTAGCAAGGCGCTGGAATGCCGCGGTATTAAAGTGGGTAGTGTGCGCTGACTGACGGCAAAATTTCTTGCCATCCCGTCCCGGTCTGCGTTGGCCTTTAGGGTTTTGGCAGCTATTTTTATGGCAAATCAATATTAATATTAAAATATTCATGCTGCATCTACGTGGTTTTTCGCAACTATGTCATCACATACCATAAAGAAAGGGGGTGACCAAAAGGGTTATTTTGAGAGTGTGTGCATATACATCTGTCCCTTACACACACTCAAAATAACCTTACTCTAAGAGCTTATAGTCACCCTCCTGAAATTATTTTACAACTATATGTGATTAAAAATCAATGGTCACTTTTTCAAATAAGGCTGAAAATCAGCAGTTTTGTCAAAAATTACAAAAGCTGTCCCTCTAGATGCTCGTCTGTTTCTTAATGTTTGAAAAAAGTTGGGCATCCTGGCAAAGGTGAGACGGTACTTGACGTCTGAACAGCTGCTCAACTTGTATAGAGCTTAAGTTCGGTCATGCATAGAGTACTGCTATCATCTCTGGGACGGATCTGTCAAATACCAACTCGATGCACTTGAGTCGATTGACAGACGGGCCAAGAGGCTTATTGGCAACGATGCACTTTTTGCGTCAAAACTCCAGAGCCTCGAATATCGACGCCGAGTTACCAGCCTGTCGGTTTTTTATCGGTTACATTTCGAAGAGTGGGCGATGGAACTGCACAATTTCATTCCGTCTAGTCTTTTCCATCATCGGACTAAAAGACGTACGGCAATGCGCCATCGGTACATGGTGGACATCCCACCCATACGCACAAAACGTTATGCGAATACTTTCATTCTGCGCACAGCTAAGGAGTAGAATTCCCTGCCGGAGTATTTATTGCCTGATAGCTACAACTTTGGGGTCTTTAAGTGAAGAGTGAACAGGTTACTTCTAGGCAAGTGTGCTTCACCTTTGACCAGGTCAGATAGATAGTCCTCAAACAGGAGGCTATCGCTAAATAAAAAATCAAAATTATTCCAACAAACTCCTCATCAAGGCCAGCAACAAGTTTATATCACTTGGTATCTAATAGAAATTATTCAAGATAAAAAAAATAAATGCTACGTTTAAGAGCTCGAATTTTGAACCCAATCTCAGCCAGCTAGTCAAGACATGGAGAACCAATTCGCCAAGTTGACGGACCACCCAAACTATTCACATAAAAAGTTCACTCGAATATTTATCAAACAACCGGAAACAGTTCCAAAATATCGAACTCTGAATTACTTGCCTGCATTGCCAGCACGAAGGTGTATCGAAATTGCAACAGAATGTATCTAAACTTCTTCCCTACGTGCCGATTCACAGGTTTCCTTGCATTTCGTTTTGCTTTGGCTCGTGTCGGTGTAACCGATGTGCCTGGAATAACTTTAAGAATTGTATCTCCTTTGGTGAACGAAACAAAGGACTGACTGTAGGTCTTAAACTCTGTGGTTTATCAGTCTAATTACGCGATAAAGATCCTCCAAGTTAAATCAGCAGGAATAATTTTAAGATATGAAGATCTCATAGGTAAATAAGACAAGGTTTTAGTTTATTTCTGACGTTTTTTTGTATTAATTGTACGATAAAGTTCAGCCCAGCTAAATCAAGAAGACTGTAAGGTATTTTTCTGATATGAACTCAAAGTATTTTGTGGTTTTCAATATTTTTGAAAACATTGGATAAAAAACACAACTTAAGGCCAAAGTGTGCCTAAAGCCTGTCAATTAATACATTAACTCAAGCAAAAAGTTTTGTACAAAAACACAAAATTGTGTATTGAACATCTTTGTTTATCATAACCACAATGAGTTACATATTTATGTTTAACTAGTAAAAGAATAGAATGCACAAAAACTTGTGGTGTTTAACTACTTAAGCGTTTTTGTGAATGGCTAAAATTATGCATTATAAAACACTGACGTTATCGAGTTATCAATAATCTTCACCTTAAAGCATGTAATAATAGAGATGAGAAATCAACTTATTAAAAGGCCACATACAAACATCGGCAAATATATCTGTATCTTTAGAGGTTATTAGTATGTAGTTAACTCTATCTGTCTACACTGTTGAATACTCCTTTGACTGTCAAAATAAAAACATCATCAGCTTATAAGGGCTCTTTCAATTTAGACGTTTGAAGCTGCGGCGCCGCAACGGTGCAGTTGTCGTACTGTGTTCGACCGTCCCGCTGACGTACGGGCGCGCCGTCTGCGCTCCTGTTGTATCAATTTTATGAAAAAAAATTAACTGATCGTGCGCAGTACGACACTGAACACCGCTACGGCACGGCGCCGCAGCATTTTTTTTTTTTTTTTTTTTTTTTTTATTGTAAATAGGCTTGAGCATGACCACTATCTCACCTGATGGTAAGCGATGATGTGGTCGACGGTGAAATTTCGACATCAAACGTCTAAATTGAAAGAGCCCTAACTTTATGTTTAATGTTGTGGTGGTCCAGTGGCTAAGACCTCGCCTCTGGTGCTTGAGGTTGTGGGTTCAAATCCGGTCAGTGTAACTTTTTCAGTTCATAATGATTTACTTCCTAAGTGAAGACAACGGTGAAGGAATTCATCGTGAGGAAACCTGGTCTTATTGTTAGTTTATTATAAGTATGTTCTCCATTAGTCTAATTGCTGCAATGCAAATAAAATAAAATATATAATAAATAATTAAATCAGATCAGCTTAAAACAAATTGTTGTAATTGAACATAAAAACAATTCACTCTAACGGAAAAAACAATTGATTCATTATTATCATGTCATTCGAAAGACATCTGAACGAGCTACGAGTATATCATATGTGAAACCAAAAAAAAACGGCCAAGTGCTAGTCGGACTAGCACGAATGGTTTCGCACCATTATCGCAAAAAACGGCAAAAATATCACGTTTGCTGTATGGGAGCCCCACTTCAATATTTATTTTATTCTGTTTTTAGTTGTTAGTGTTGTTGTTATAGCGGCAACAGAAATACATCATCAGTGAAAATTTAAACTGTCTATCTATGACGGTTCATGAGATATAGCCTAGTGACAGACGGACAGACAGACAGACGGACCGCGGATTCTTATTAATAGGGTCCCGTTTTTACCCTTTGGATACGGAACCCTAAAAAAGTACACAACACCAATTTTTTGCTCATTAGCCGCCATGAAGAATAATCATCCGCTTACTTAGCAACGCCATGAAATACCACAGATCGTTTAACGAACAAGAGTTTTAAATAGATTACTACCGGGATTTCGTCACCATAGACAAACAATCCCATTGTGGGTGGACGACCTTGTCTATTACAGCCGTGACCGACCGTGAACTGAACTGTCAAATTGTGATGACTTCATGCTGCCAAAATCTTTGAATAGCTGGTTAATTGTTTTTTTTTCGTCTGTTGTTATGTTTATATCGTATGTTTGGTATGACAGTTTTGTTGTTTTCGAAGATATTTGCATATGAATCATCATTTTTCAGGTTATTAGAGAGAGCTCCGACTGAATTTCCTTAGTAAAAAGTCATAATTCGAAGTTTGGCTCTCGTCTACCCCTTCCTACTCTAGTATTAGAAAAAATTAAATGATATTCCATAATTGAATAAAAAAAGATACATGTTGTGCTTTTATGTTTTTCTTTTTTTAATTTATAGTTGATAAATTTGTATACTAGGCATCTGTTGACAGCGCAATTTTGAGCATCTTTTGATGGTTCAGTGCTTCTAAAGATAATGTATCATCAAAAATATCTTCAAAATTAGTCCAATATTGGAGAAGGAAATAGGCGAGATCCAAACCTCAAATTATGACTTTTTACTTAGGATATTGAGACGGATGTCTGCGACCGCATTTTCTCTTGAGCATTGAATTTTTCACCGGGAGGATGGGGATTTCCTAGGTTTCTATCAGCCAAACTTATATAAAAAAAATGTGTTATGCATCATGGACCATAAAATCTTCCCTTTTTAGGGTTCCGTACCCAAAGGGTAAATAACGGGACCCAATCACTAAGACTCCGCGGTCCGTCTGTCTGTCTGTCTGTCACCAGGCTGTATCTTATGAACTGTGATAGCTAGACAGTTGAAATTTTCACAGATAATGTATTTCAATTGCCGCTATAACAAAAAAAAAACTAAAAACAGAAAAAAAAAATAAGTGGGGGCTCCCATACAACAAACGTGTTTTTTTGCCGTTTTCGCGATAATGGACCCTTCGTGCGCGAGTTCGACTCGCACTTGGCCGGTTTTTTTAATATTTTCACACCTCTTGGAAGTTTACAGCATCAACAACTTTAATAATTTAACATCGGAATCGAGAAAATAAGTTTATTTAATTATTATCTCTTAAAATTAATTAAGCTAGCTTTGCATGCAATTCTAAAGTTTATAATGAGTAGTGTTTCAGTTAAGTTACAATAGTCTATTTTAAGTTTCTGGTTGCGCCAGCTTGCAAAATATGATAGACATCCGCTGTTTCCTATACCTATCCCTTTTCCGCACATCCTCGCGAGTGAATAGGAAGATATGCCCCGTCATTTTTGTTTGGAGATGACTTCCGAATTGAACCGCATCGCTTACGCATATGGCGTTGCCTCGCTCCGTGGAAAAATATTGATAACTTTGGAGTTACCACGGTTTCGCGTGTAATAAAACTATAATCAACAATTTGTGTTTGTGTATAACGTGTGATGACAGTAATTTGAAGCCCAGCTGCCCTTGAACCCTGGTGAAGTGTTTCAGTGCCACGAAGACGCTACCACGCGGTTCCAGAAAAGGTTTGTGCATCCTCCCCTAATTATTTTCGGGTTGTACTCTATTGTCCATCAACCCCGCAACTCGAATTACCTATCATCAAGCGTTTGTCAATCGGTTTGTTTCGCACCGCATATACAGTCCACTAAACGCGCCACCAGTTTCCTTATTTCTTTATATACACTGCGTTTTCGTCGATCATCCAGCATTCCTGTCGCAGGTCTGCTGGAGCAAATTTCTATTGAAATAAGCAGTACCTTTATTTATTTATTTATTATATTCTTTATTGTACACCATATAAAAATACATATTACAGAACAAACATTTTCAAGCAAAGTGCTCTTCTATCTATATTATTTATTTTCTCTGTTAAATGTTTTGTGTGTACATAAATAAATAAATAAATGATTGCATTAAAAGGTGAATACCGTGACTGCAAATAATTTGCATATGGAACAGCAAAATTAGCTAATTTCGACTGCAAAGCGATAGTCCGATGTAATTACATGGCAAAACAGACCAATTAAGCTGACTTGCTTTACACCAAAATGGCTACATTGCATGTTGCACAATATGCTTGATGTGCTCGTGGATAAATAATAACAGCCACATGTTTTGATCTTCAAGGTTAAGCAACGCATCCCTAGGTCGGTCCGTGGATGGGTGATCGTCATTGATTAGGTGTCGAGACTCCTCCGTGCTTCGGAAAGCACGTTAAACTGATGGTCCCGGCTGTCACTTGAAGATCTTTGGCAGTCGTTATAAGTCTGGCCAACGAATATCATGTTGTCCATTTATTGGATTTTGGAGGTCAGATAAGCAATCGCTCTATACAAGATCCAGGGTCTACTCCCTATTTTCGTCCTATTTTCGTAAAATCAAGTGTTAGGTTAAATTTTTGGGACGGGTAAAAACACATCAGGAGCAGGTAAAAATGTCAAATTGTGTTGTCATGAATTTTTAGTTCGGGCCCCGAACGAATCATCCATCCGTAGGTGATACGGAGTAGGTAATGCCCGTAACGAAGCCCGAAACTACGGAGTTCGTGCTTAGGGAGTAGACCCGCAGGTATCCAGTTGGACTGACCAAATTATTTGGGTAACAGTTAGGCAATAGCATATCCATTTATTTTTTTATTCGCTAAATGAAATACTTACTAACTATAGTAAAAAATATGAAAGATTTTTTAAAATACCTCGATCAGAGACGAAGTTATAAAGCGTCAATGTTGAGAATTGGAAAGAGAAATCCGACGTGCCAAATGTCGTCAGATGGCACGACGCCCATTCAGCTGCGATAGAAAACGGCGTTTTGGTAAAGAGAGACAGATATCTTCTTTAAATTGTTATATCTCTTTGGTTTTTCGATCAATTTTGATTCTGTTTTTACTATTAGTATTCTATTTTAGTGTTTTAATGGTTAAACTGGTCGAGGAGCTCGTGGCTAAATAATAACAGCCGCACGCGTCGATCGCCAAGTTTAAGCAACGCTTGACGAGGTCGGTCCGTGGATGGGTGACCATTTTCAACATACCGATTTTCCTCCGTGCCTCGGCAAGTTAAGCCGTTGGTCCCGGCTGTCATTTGAAGAACTTTGACAGTCGTTACGGGTAGTCAGAAGCTTGAGATCTGACGCCAGTCTTGCCAAGGGGTACCGTGTTACCCAGTTACTGGGTTGTGGAGGTCAGATAGGCAGTCGCTCCACGTAAAACACTAATGCTCCACCTGAATCCGGTAAGACTGAAAGCCGAACCCAATATAGTTGGGAAAAAGGCTAGGCAGATTGAATGTTTAAACTGGTCAAATAACAAATATTTTTTTCATGCATAGGGGACTATGCATGAAAAATATATTTGTTATTTATATACTCGAATATCAATGGAAGATAGATTGTAAGTGGCGTTCATAATAGGGATATTATGAACGCCACTTACAATCTATCCTTCAATGATATTAGAGTAATGCCAAACCGCAAAATCTGACAGAGAATTAAAAATATCATACCTGTTCCCAAAAAGATAATGCACGATATCTTTAAATGCACTTATAAAATATCCTTGACTTATTCAACAGTCAATGTAGATTCTATTAAATGTTAATGTAATTGACATTTTAATTCAAATGCAACTTTTTTATCTACTCTTTGTGCTGTCACAATAATAAAATAATGATTCTAGCCCCCTTCTTAATAATTCTTCTTTCATTTCTCAGAAGGGGTTTCCTTTAAATTACTTTTCACAACATTTATGCAATCTTCTTCTTAGCGACGATTAACTTAGACTCTTCTGAGTTAAATATCTCTCCCTCTCATACTCTGTCTTCTTAGTTAGTTCTTATTGATAGCGAAGGATCTTGATTGATATTCTGATAAAAAACTGAATACTTATCCTCCTATTTTTGCTAATGTAAATTTTTCGATAAACCTGCAACAGTAGGTACAATCCAGCAGACACAAAAAACAGGTAAGTTTAGTAAAAATAAAAACCATTTCAAAATGATGAATAGAAAATATTCACAACAATATTAATTCCGGAAAACTACGTATACCATTAAAAATTTCACCAATCAATGCACAATCATTCTACTACATCCGCTTTTATTGAACCGGGTCATGCGAGAGAGAAATTCATGTTATAACAATGTTACAATCAATATTGTTAAAACCGTTTTGCACATGAACGAACTATGCAGTTATTTTTAAGGTCGTCAAGAGTTCTTTTTTTAATCGGACAATCCCACCACACTATTCCCAAACCACTGCAACTCCTGAAAGCCAGAATCAACAGTGGCGACCACCAGAAAAGCGCCGAGGCAATGAAGCTCGACGAAGTCCCGGAGAATGAATTTAACTGTCTTGGATCCCGCAACGAAATTAATCAGAAAAGAATAATGGAGGAGTAGGAAAAATTCATATTTCCACTTAGTAAAAAGTTCATTGCATGTCGTTTACCATCCAATCTGGTAAAATTGAACTTTTAATGGGAGTTTGAGGATAAACCCTACATCCTTTCTTTGATTTCCCGATGACAACCGTAAAAATAATGGGTAAGCTATATTGCAGGCATGTAATATAATCATTTGACATAAGTAAGGGCTCCTAAGCTTGCGGTTCCGCAGTTCCGCATCGCTACGCAGATTCTGGCGTAAGCAGCTTTTAGTTCGGCTGTCTCTAGCCACATTAATTTATTTTCGGTACGCTATCCGCATGAAGCAAGGCTATTTAGCGAAAGGACTCGATCGGGAAATAGTGTACCATTGCTCCTGAGCAGGCAGTTTCGCTTTTTGCTGGCACTCAACTTTGACATTTACTAATGTTTGAACCAAAGCGAGTCAGCAATCAAACCTTTAGGGTTCCATTTCTTTAGCTAAGCTTTTCGCATAGCAGTAGACTGAAAGCGCTGGTAAACTCTAATATCCAACAAGTGAGCCGTCAAAGTGTTCCGCCGCGCTTTTAGTGACTCTACAACAACAAACAGAAATCATAGTTCTACTTAACTATTTGTATGATGATTTTGTAATCCATAAATAATAACCTCACAATATTTACGATGTGAACGATTATAATGAAGCTGCTAGATGTGTCAAAGCAATAACTCTATTAATTAAATTGGCCGATAATTGCGCGGCGTTGGCTGTTGATTGACTTCTGAATGATATAATAGATCACGATAAAGGAGCTTCTCCATCAAAGATTTTGAGATCCGAATTGCGATAGATACAATCTAGGATTGATAGGTTTACTTCTTACAACGTCTTTATATAGCCTTCATTATGTGGTAACTAAATCTTTATGTGAAATCTCATTACTTAGTTGGGTTTCTGGACGACATCTGACCATAAGGGCTGTTCCACCAGAGTTTCGCTAAGCAGCTAGAGAGTGCGAGGACGTGTATCGACACTGTGAAATTTTTAGCTGTGCGAGAAGTTTGCAATCTTGCACGGTGCGAGGATGCGTAGCGAAGCTGTGAACGATGTACAGCTGAGTGGAGCCAGAATGCGTCGTAGACGCTTTGCTCAATTCGATTACAGATACCGGCACGGTTCTTGAGCGCTCGGCGGAAGAGTGGGGATCGCTTTGCGCATCGTACACTTATGACAAATAAAACGCACACCCGTTTATTATTTATTTTTTCTAAGTTACGGTCTACGTAATTTCTTACTTATAAGATTAAATAATGATTTATTAAATTGAGAAATGGAAATTGAGATCAAAAAAAAAAAGGTAACTAACAAAAGTATTTCTAATTTAAAATTATAACTTAGTTCTTATAGTTTGTCAAAAATTACTAAAAAATCTACAACGTACCTACATACTTTTTTTTGTTAACATTTTTGACCTCTAATTTCTTTTGTTCATTAATGAAATGAAAAACAATATAGTTTGTAAGTGTAGTAGTATAGTTAGTAATGAAAAATAATAGTTTTGCTATAATTACAAACTGACATTAATTTTTTTCCTGCTATATTTTCGATAAATATCACCTTTTATTATTATAACAAAGGTCTAATTAATAAAAAAATCACATAACATATTTGAGTTCAAACTTACCAAATAATTTAAAATGATGCAGTTTAAAAATTTGTAGCAATTAAATTGGCCGGAATTGTACTCGTCGTCGTGAGGTACGTGCAACAAGAGTAAAGAACGAATCACGACTTACGGCTATGACGCGATACGCTACGGGCCAATCACTGCACTTTCCCCGCCCCCGCGCCTCACTTCATACCACCAGAGGGACCCAATAATTCACTTTTGCGCACGTGAAGCTCAGCGCTCAAGAACCATGCCGATGATTGTACTGTCATTGAGTGACGTAACATCCCTCGAATACATCTTTAGCTTTTATTAATGTACAAATTCGTTTACTTTTGTAACCCCTTTTCCACTAGAGATGCGCGATGAGGAAAATGAAGTGATCCCATCATTTGATGTATATTTTATTTACATAGATAAAAGTATATACAGTGTATAAAGAACTTAATTAACTAAGACTACAAATATATAAACTTAAACCAAAAACTACTCACTACCTAAACGTAAAAATATACGAAACTAAAATATGGCTTCGAAAAACTTCTCCACATCATTGTACACTGGTAACGTGCCCAATGACTTTTTGCCACTTTGTATGGCAATGCTTATACCTGCTTATCACCACATCATTAGATAATATTTTCCTCACTCATCACCTGGCCTATCTTGTGGCAAATCACCCTTATAGTTGAATAGTGCTAAGTATACTGAGTAGTAAGTACAAGGCGAGGGAAAGCGTATAATTAATACGCTTTATGACGTAGATGTATATTAATACAAATTGATATCCATTTAATCTTAATTGATACTGATAATTTTGTAGATTGGAAATTGTTTTGAGCATAAAGGATATCAATTTAATTGTTACTGTAGTCTTTGTCTAAGTTTGGAGTTTTTTTAAACAAGGGAAAGCCAATTTCCCGTGTTAATTGATTCTATTACGTGCAGGTAATTCCTAGTTTGTATTGTTTCAAACCCACTTTTATTCAAAAATTACTAGACATATAAATATATATATATATCGCTAATTAAAGCTGCTAACCAAGCTTTACTTTCACAGCAAAACACACAGTCTAACAGATTCTTCTCTCAAAAGGACATTATAAATTTCCTTGGTCTTATAACGTGATGAAACATACCGCGATCAACTCAAAGCACAACGAAACATTCGGAAAATTAATGGTAGTTAAAAAAACGTGCTGTTCGTAAGTTCGAGCAGATGCTCTTATTTTATATTCATATTCTTTATTGTACACAAAATAAGCATTACAAATACAAAAGGAAAACTTATGTACAAAGGCGAGCATAACCCAAAATTGGGTTCTCTGACAGCAAACCTCAGTGCTAGAGAGATTTACAAAATTAGGACAGTTAACAAAAGTGCACAACAAATACAAAAAAAAAACATTTGAATTCTTACTAGCTAAATACACAAATACGTGTACAGCACATAATGCATAAACATACATACATATATCTAAAATATTCTTATTTCTATTTCAGTTCGGTTATTGTTCTAAATAAAACTGAAGGTGTGTGTCTAAAAAAATATCATCTAAAAATGCGCAACAAAAAAGGTACATTCGTTTTACAGCTGCATGGTCTTACATTAACTAAATAGGGATGTTCTTTGAAAATTAGTTTTTTGTCCGTCAGGTAGATAAATAAAAAATATTGTACACGTATTTTTTCTTTTGACACGTAAACATAAAGTGACGACGATATAATGCGCTGAAATATCGTGTGACGTCACGCCGTTAGTACACTTTATACTGACATAGTGACGTCACAAGACCCCTTCCTAAACTTTGATGCGTTTTATTTTTGTAAATTTTTAATGATTTGGTAAAGCAAAAAATACGTGTGCAATCTATTAATCTCACTGACGGACTAAATAGAATTATCACCCAAGAAACATACCTATTGATCAACTATTTAAGGTTTTCTGGGTCACACGTGTTTGAACTTATAACGCTTGAGCCAATAAATCAATACACCGATAAGTACTTTCTTTATTTCTATCTAGTTTTTGAAGGTTCTTACCTGTCTCTTAATATTTTACCAGCAAGCTCTATAAATTATTTTCAATATTATATTTTTACTAGCTATCCCACGCGGCTTCGCTCTCGTCAACTGGCTACCTACCTACCCATCTACCCTACCTACCCTATATACATGATTGTTGAGTAATTTAAACATTTTACGCAGCGCACTCATCGGAAGCTCTCAAAAAGGAATATTTTTTGCCAGTTTTTGCTACATTTTTCATTAATACACCGCACCTGTTGGTCGTAGTCTTCGATAAATGGGCTATCCAACACAAAAAGAATATTTCAATTCCATCCAGTAGTTCCTGAGATTAGCGCGTTCAAACAAACCAAACAAACTGACAAACAAACTCTTCAGCTTTATAATATTATATAGTATAGATTAATATACCGTCAGAATTAACAATATCAAGGAGCATCTGTTAAAAAAAACAATTCCCGTCCCTATAGCTAAAAATTGGTTTGGCATTGTGTCCGGTAATTGGCGATTGGCCGTCTATTCAAAGGACTTAATACCTTTACCACTGAGGGCGATCCATTATAGTTACGGCCCCTACGTCTCTGTTAAGATCACTGATGTAATGATAATGTGGTTCTGATCACTTGGATTACCTAGCATTGTTGGATACGGTTTAGTGCAATATTATTAGAACGCTAAGGTAATAGGTACCTTAGCGCAACTTAAGTTCGTATCAATGCTAAATGAGGAAGCTTCGAAGTGAGATTAGCAATCTAGATAAACCTACATTACTTTGACAAAGATTTGCCCTAACGTTTGCCTTTTTAATCAGTTCCATTTTCAATTTTTAATCGGCTGCCCAAAAAGGAGAAGGTTCTCAATTCTGATGTTTATATATTTACACCATTTCCCCTCTAAAAAGCTTATTTTATTCACTAAAAACAGTGAATAAAAAGCACTTTTAATCACTGTTTTGGTCTTTGAATTTAGAACACACCAATATATCAACCACCATCGCAATACTATACAACCTACTTGCACATAAAATACTCGATACAAACTTCTTATCCAAAGAATATCCGACTTTCAAACTCTTTCGTCGATTTAATTTTGAGTTTGTTTATATTTAGGATTTTAATAATGATTTTGGTTTTGGTATAGGATGTTTAGTGAATACTTATTTGGTTTGTAATTCTACTATTAATTGAATTGGTGTTTAATTAATTAAAATTATGTAACGGAACGGAGGTGATCACTGGCCCCTGAAACACAGCTGCTGTTACCTAGCTCAGCTTCAATTTACAAAAAATGTGAAACCCTCATTTTTTGTAAATTTTGAAGGTAATAAACCATTTATTTATTTATTATAATTCCTTGTGCTTTTGGCTTAAATCTTTCTTTTTCTCATAGTCATGGTATAAAATATAGTATGCAACTCTTGAATAAAACGGATTTATATCGAGGCCCATGAATCGCTCGCCTCGTTCAGTATTCTAACACTTGAATAATGAATCTCTCCCTGCGGTCGTGATTCAGTTGTTAGAATCCTTCACTTGTTCGTAATTCATCTATGGCCCTCGCTTTAAAATCCGTCCTTTACTCACTAGTTGCATAATATACTATTTTTTTTATTTTTGTTCGGGCATAACTCCGTCATACTTATATAAATGGATTTGCAAAATTCTTAATTCGGAAGAAGTTTATTCCGAAATGGTTCCATTTAAATTTGGTAAAGATCTGATGAAGAACTTCGGAGAGATACAACAGAAAGAAATCTTCAATAAATGACGGCAAGGTCTCGGTATTGCTGCACTCGCATGTCTGTTTATTGTGTCCACCATTTCATAACATACCATCACGCCAGTCAGCTCTAAACGGGTACGCAGATGTGTACAGTTCACCTGGTACACTCTTATTCCACCGGTTATGTTAAAGTTATATGTTAATCTATTCTGGCATCCCTGTGGGCATTATAGGTAACTTACTATAGAACTTTTTCAATCTGTATCACTAAAAAGTGAAAACTAAACACTTTTTATCAAAAAAATAAAACTGACTTCAAAAACAAAACACTACAAAGCGAATAATTTTTTTTCCGAAGTCGGTGTCTAATAAAAACGAAATACCATATGTACCAAAGACACCGACTTCGGAAAATAAAGTTATTTTTCGCTTTATAGTGTTTTGTTTTAGAAATCGGTTTTATTTATTTATTTTTTACTAATAAAGCAGCGTTCAATTCTGTAAAGAAACTCACCATGAAAACTTAGATGAAGTGAGCATGAAATGAATTGTCATTCCAATTAAAGAAAGAAGAAATATTTATATGTGACCCGCACAGGAGACACGAGATAAGCAAAACACAAAAAATATAAAAAAAATAACCCCGTGCGAGACCAAAAAGACACCTATCTCAGTATGTGCAAAGAAAAAAAAGAAAAAAAAATGATGCTTTTTTCGGGCAGCTCCCTTCACCTTAGTAATTATTAGGGCAATATTGTAACATAATAGCAATACAGACACAATATACAAATGAATGTAGATCCAAGTAACTCGAGAAATGCCGGTTCAGTAGAATTAATACCGACCCAAGAGGGAATCATGAACACAAGCATAAAACGTGGGATGCAGATGTAAACAGTGACCCAAGCTTTAACGTATTAAACAGCCGCTAAATTCCGCCATCCAATAACATAATTTGACTGCCCACATTTGTGTGGCCAACGCTGGTAATAGCTGGTCAAATTAGCGTTTATCGTCGAACGCTACGATACAAGCATATGCAGTTAACATAGCTTTACACATATAATGCGACTACGCATACAAAGAGACGATACTGATCGTCAGAAGCCAGGAAATCTAAAATCAATCCTGCCAGTTACTGGGTTGTGGAGGTCAGATGGGCAGTCGCCATGTAAAATAGTGGTAGATACTCAGCTAAATCCGACCCCAATCTATACTGGGTCTTCGGCTTCCAGCATAACTAGATTCAGCTCAGTGTCATCAATATGCCAGAAACAAACAGCTGATTACCAACAGTTTGTTTCTGTTTGAGTTTGATTGACGCATACAATCTGACAAAGCTGCTTTAAACCTTGGTTAAAATCTTTTGTCAACTTTTTCTGGTTGCGTGTTGATAATTATTTCTGTCAACTTATCTTGATTAGTTATTTTTCTGTTACCCAATAGTTGACTGAAAATTATTTTGAATCATAAACATAAAGTGACGAAAAAAGAATCAATATCAAAAAAGTTTATTTCAAAAAAACCTTAGAGGTACTCTTGAATTCAAACAAACAAAAAAAAATATGACTCTAGTTGCAAATTCGCAAGTGTCAGAGATCTCATTGGAAAAGAATTTGCAAGAAACTCCACGGACACTCTTTTCCATCAGTTTCAATTACAAGTTTTTTGGTTACATCATTCTTTTTGAAAAAAATACATATATGTGAGAACGATGCAAAAAGACGTGCACGTAAAAGGGTCTTGAGTAACAAACAATTTTAACAAAAAATACAATAACGGGCCGAGGCAGCTAAGTTATGACCAATCCCAACGGATGGCGCCCGTTCACGAACATGACAAATGGATCGGCACCGCACAGCTCAACCATCATGAAGGGAACCGAATGATCCAACACATGTGCCACCATCAGAGAGAAATTAGAGAGAGCATGACACACTCAGCTGCCAGGGCACACAGAAGTCAACGAACGACTCATAGGTACAGTGAATGGTAGATTTACAGTCGGAACATAGTACTCACACATGTGCTGTCAATCTGCCTAGCCTTTTCCCAACTTTATTGGGGTCGGCTTCCAGTCTTACCGGATTCAGCTGAGCACTAGTGTTTTACGTGGAGCGACTGCCTATCTGACCTCCACAACCCAGTAACTGGGTAACACGGTAACACATGTGCTGTGCAGTTATATAATAATAAAATAAATTGTGTTTATACAATACAAATATATTCATACAGTCTTCAGCAGGTCCAACAATACTTCAAAACTTTTCTGCCGATCACTAATTGTTCTTGCGCCCTAGTGGCTGCGGAGCAGGACCAGTATTTAGCCAAGCATTTTATCAGCGATGTAATCCCTCAACTTATAATATAAAGTACGACGAAAAATCTTATGACGTCACACCGTGCTACACTTTATACTGACATAGTGACGTCACAATCCCCCATTCCTGAATTTTGATGAGCTTTAACTTTGTCGATTTTTATTGATTTGATAAAACAAAAAATACGTGTCCAATATTACTTGATAATCTCACTGGCCGACTAAATAGAATCATCATTTTTCTACCCAGAAAACATCCCGATTATAACAGCCAACTTCTTTAGATTATTGATCAGGCTTATTGTGGGTTTATTGGTATTTAGAAACCGACATTTGGTTTCATAGTATATAAAGTTCTTGCTATAGGTATTAAGTTTCATAAAGTTACATTCCCTTCCTTATAAATACCAAAGCTTCTTTTAGGCTTTTAAAATGATATAACCTATAGACCAAACTAATTGTAGTCCAAATTGGTCTTCAGAAACCGGCTTTTACTTCTTAGAACGTAACGTTACATTGCCTGCCCAATAAATACCAAAGCTTTGTTTAAGCTTTTAAAATCTCAACCTATAGACCAATCTAATTGTAGTCCATATTGGTCTTCAGAAACCGGCGTTTAGTTCTTAGACCGTAACATTACATTGCCTTCCCAATAAATATCAAAGCATCTTTTAGGTTTTTATAATGACATAACCTATAGACCAGTCCAATTGTGGTCCTTTTTGGTCTTTAGAAACCGGCGTTTAGTTTTTAGACCATAACGTTACATTGACTTCCCAATAAATACCAAAGCTTCTTTCAGGCTTTAAAAATTAAAGCCCCAAACTTTTAAAAAAACATTTTCTTTTCCACCTACTAAAAGATCCTTTAATTACAGATCACAAAATGCGCAAAAAAAATATTTACAAAGAAGGCCTATACAGAAAAAGGCGAAAAGGCAAATTCGACTGTAATAAAGAATATACAAAAACACAAAGATAGGCTGTGTTGCTACTGATTACACGGGAAAATACTTCAGGGTCACGAATAATACAATGTCGGTAGTATTTCAAAGCTACGTCTCTTTTTCAGGGTTGTCCAATTTGAACTGTTTGTTTTGAAAAGTATTTCAGCTAAGGATCTATTTTTATTAAAATGTGGTAACGATGAAAAAGAGGTGTTGTGCAACTTGTTGTGCGAACTTACTTATTGCTTTTAAACGGAACATTTAAAATAGAAAATGGCTTTTGTAAAACCTACCAAATTTTTCAGCCCGTCCATGAAAATTTGTCTTACAAGTTATGTAAGACGCGAGGAATACTTTAAAATGTCTTCAGTAAACTACACGAAAGGGAAGGTGTTAAATAAGTATGCAAGATAGAGCTATAACTACTGTAATACCTGCTTTCATTGCTCCATGTAATATACAGTGCAAGCAAGCTTAGATAGTTGGCCAGACGATGATATTGAACCCTGTCATATCTCCACCTCATGCATTAACTAGATTAATGCTTCATATTTATAACCACATTAAACTCAAAACAGACACTTCAAAATTGTTCCTGCTATATTCTCAAGTTTACTGTTAAAATAGCTGAGCATAAGGCATAAGCGTCTGTGAATTCAATATTGTTAGTGGGACGGGCGCTGTAAAATTCAACGGTCTGATATAATATGCAGCCAGAAGGAATATTACTGGTCTTAGCTTTGACGACAGCTCGACGTACTTAACGTTGATGGTTATAATTTAGCAGCAGAAATAGAATTCTATTTGCGAGATGAGCTTGATGTTTTAAGTACGTCTTTATGTATTGAGTTTGTTTATTTTGCATTTACAGTCTTCTTAATTATAGTCCCCGTCACGATAAGCTATAAATTTAATGTAAACAAAGAACTTCTACTAATTTACGTAGCGATAATTCAATCAACAACAAATTTTCCAAATTCAATCAACTCAATGTAACATACGTGTAATACGAAACCAACGAGCAATTTCACTTGGTCGGGTTATATTTTAGCGATATAAAGCGCTATCGTGTAATGTTTTGTGGTACTGGAACGCGTCTGACTCATGGAACATTCCAGTACGTTTCATTTTTCACCATGGGAGAGGTAAGCAGCATCTACTAAAACCTTCTGATAAAATTATTTTATGGTTTTTTCATTCCAGCTTCGATTAGTCTACTTATTTACTCTTTTTTTAACCGACTTCAAAAAAAGGATGTAATCAATTCAATAAGTATGTATGAAGTATTGTTGGAATTGCCCAATATTCACATATGTTACTCTAAATGGATTTCTAAACATGTGTGCCAAATTTCACAAGTGTATGAATGTACGTATGTTTGTCCACGCATTTCTCCGAAACTACTTAGGTATCGAATCGTGCCCATTATGTTTTATTGCATAAGGAATCTCTAAACTTAGTGAATAGAGGGAGTTTCATCCAAATCAGATCAGCAGTTTTCAAGACATGGAACATACAACCGAACTCCTTAGCTTCAAGCAGCACGAATGTGTAAATTGAGTTTTATGGGTATTTTGTCAATCCTTTAGGTACCTTACTATAAAACTTGCTCACTTTTTAGTGCTAGTGTACTAGAACTAAAAAGAGAGAAATAAAAACATTTTCTCAAAAAAATAACCGACTTTAAAAGCAAAACACTAAGAAGTACAAAATAACTTTTGATTCGGAAGCCAATTTTCCAAACACATCGGCTCCCGAGACGAAAGCTATTTTGCACTTTTTAGCTTTCGAAGTCGGTTTTTTTTTGTGAGAAGTTTTTTTTTATTTATTCTATATAAAATGGCTACCAATAGGCTTTTGAAGTAGTCATTATATTAGTATAAGAAAATACAGATGATTTTGTTTAAAATAACTAATTACAGAAATTATAATAATTAGCGTCAATCTTGTCATAAAAGTATGGTAAAATTCCTTTTACTTTTGTATTTTTTTTCATAAGTAAAAGAATTAAGATAAGTATTTGATTGAATATTATCTTTCTTTATTTACACATTAACCCGGCAAGAAAGTAAAAAATTACTTCTATTCAGCAGTTTTGAATAAAATATTATATAATACACTTCCAGTCCCAGAGTCCCAGAGTCCAGCGCACCCGGTAGCGAGTATTTGTGTTATAAATTAAGTCGCGAGTCTCTAAGTGTTAATTCAGGGTCCCGTGTGCCAAATTTCATCCAAATCTATTGACCATCAAGGCCTGATTGATAAATAAACATACAGACTTTCGCTTGGAAGTGAGGCGCTGGAAATACAGAGGTAATATCTGATAAATTAATCACAGAGACTGGCCTTTTGGGGCTATTTGATTAGTTTCTAGGCCAGCACCACTTCGCGCGTTCATTAGCATTAACAAACAAACAGACGTACCTACCCTTTATCGGAATAGTTTACAGAGGTTCTAATTTCAAGGGAAATGACCATTCGAATTACACGGTACACTAAACAGCACTAAAAATATTTCTATAATTTCTCTTTGAAAAGAAGCCTGCTTAGTGCTTATGTTTGTAAGATATTTTTAGGGTTCCGTACCCAAATGGTAAAAAACGGTACCCTATTACTAAGACTCCACGATCCGTCTGTCTGTCTGTTCGTCTGTCACCAGGCTGTATCTCATGAACTGTGATAGCTAGATAGTTTGTATTTTCACAGATATGTATTTCTGTTGCCGCTAAAACAACAAATACTAAAAACAGAATAAAATAAATATTTAAGTTGGGCTCCCATACAAAAAACGTGATTTTTTTGCCGTTTTTGCGATAATGGTACAGAACTCTTCGTGCGCGAGTCCGACTCGCACTTGGCCGGATTTTTTATTATGTGTTGTTCTAATATCATTCTGCCTGTGTCCCAATTTTTTTCGAGTTTTCGTATCATCGTCATCACACTAATATTATAAAGGCGAAAGTTTGTGAGTGTGTGTGTGTTTGTATGTTTGTTACTTCTTCATGCTCAAACGGCTGGACGGATCTGGATGAAATTTGGAACAAAGATATATTTTATCCCGGGAATATGTACCCTTGGGATTATTTCGGGCGGAGCCGCTGGCAGAAGCTAGTCTTCCATACAATTCATTCGGCGTTATCTCTTTCCAACCGCATCACCTTTCACAAAATCCATCCTTTTTTGGTCAATCATCTTTTCTTTGGTCTGCGTGCAATTCTAACAACATTGAACAAAAAAATGTACTAATTTGTCTCCTTTAAAGACAGGTCTAATGGTATATTCATGACTCACTAAATGTCACATTCATACTAAGGAAATCCTATTTTTTTTTCCTAGGTAAAACCAAATACACCCCAAAAATTTAACTAATGTGCCATTGTTAAGTAACAACCACATAATGCTTCCTTTTTTTGTATACGGGCTACCTTTTGTGAGTCATTGCAGAATTTCTGCTCACGATAAGATGTCGCACCAAAATTTTATGCATATTAGTATTTTATGTCACCGTATTTAACAGTCATCATTTCTTTGCACATATTACAGAAATTAACCTAATACTCGGAATTACGTGTAGCAATTCGTTACGCTTTAGCAGAAAATTGCTGACAGCCAAAATACTGTACTGTAACAGTAAAAAGTACTAGCAAAGTGTTGAATAAACGAAGACACCGCAAAAAAATCACGTCCCTCAGCGAAAAAAATACTGTGTAAACAAAACACGAATGCAGGTTTGTATTTTTTTGACGTTTGAGAATGATGCTTTTTGAGCATCGTGCTAAGTAAACATACTTTTTTTACCTCAACTGCAGTTCGATAAAACTCTCAATATATCGAAAGGAAAATAAACACTCGATTTTCCTCCAGTGAAAAAGAGGAATCATCGAATGTGTCATCGAAGTTTTAATGAGCAAAACTAATTGATGTTGGGTTTTTCCCGTCTATATGTTTGTAGTTTAAGCACGTACGGGTGTTTATGGTGCATAACCAACTATTGAAGTACTAAAATTTATCGTAGGCTGGCGCCTTGGATCACTGTTTACACTAGGGTTGTTACGGAGCAAAGGCTCTGTCACCGAAAATTCGGCACGTCTACGAGATTTTGATTTTGTATCTCCGCATCCGCAACTGGCTCAGCAAATAACTCCGCTACTGCCTCAGCAAGTTTTTAGTGGAATTGTTACAGAAAGACTGATAAAGGCAATCGGCTCCAAATAAGAGAAGACAACATTAAAGAGATAATGTGATCGAAATATTGTATCCCGATGTTTCATGAGTCAGGATAACTTGAAATTTCTATTTTTTGCTCCTATGTGTGCCACTGCCATGTTCAGTACCAATACCAAGTGATTTACAGTTTTCCAAATCATATTATGAACCTCTAAGAAATCGCCTGAAAATGGTGACAAAGCCAAATGGTTTTTCTTTTTTGAAAACATGGTTTGCCACTTCTAAAATTAAATTATACACCGACCCAAAAGAGAAAAACGTTAAAAAATCTCCTTTTGTTGTTAATTATTATAGGATATATAGTATTGTTATTGTTCGGTACATCGTCCTCTCATAAAAAAAAACATTAATTAATTAATGTAATCAATACAAAATATTGTAAAACATTTTTTCAGAAAAGACGACATATTGAGTTGAAACAATGTTTGCGACAGAACGACTAGAATCAATTATTTTTAACTTTGTAACTGAAATAGAGTTTAATTCTTATAATTGAAATAAATGATTTAACTTTGACATCTCTAGCTTGCACGCAGATGTGACACTGGCCTTAAATGTTTCGTACAGAGTACGCAAATGTATGCTGGTAGCTAATAATAGATATTTCTGCCTGGCGCCTTGAATAATATAAATTCCACTTTGTTTTGTTGTTTATGTAAATATTATCTGAGTGTATTACTCATGAACTTCTCCTATAATTCTATATTAGGTCCAGTGGGTAATAAAACGGAGTCTCTTAATTGTTTAAGTTTTTGTGAAGAGTCTAATAATAGTGCTCAGGTGCTTTGATCATTTGTACTAATTTTATTTTTCTTCTATTTTCAGGTAAGTTAACCACACCAAAAGTTTCGAAGGTCATATGTGAGTAGAACAACGAACAATGTCATCGAATAGATGGATCGATTTTTATCAATCTTGGACTTAATCGCAAGAGCTACACGGAATTAAGGGCTCTTACAATTTACAATTGATTCGGAATTTATGCACACAAATATCCGTCTTGTTGTCGTGCGTGCGTGGTGCCGGCGCCACACTGCTCTCTTGGTGCATAAATTGTATGGAAAAATCAAAAGGACGTGAGCAGTACGACAAACGCACCGCTGGCTGCGGTGCCGCAGCAGTCCGACACGAAACGTCTAAATTGAAGGAGCCCTTACTCTCATCTCGGTGAAAAGAAATGTCAACTGCTGAGTAGGTTCAACGATCCAACAAAAACATCGTCAATTATTGAAGGTATCTATGACTCATTCTCAGAAAAATTAAACCATACATACACAAGGCCGGTTACGCACTACACGTCCGTGTCCGTGATTTGAATTCCGAGTTCAAAATGTTCTGAATTATGATAGATTATGACGGATAGAGTTCGAATGTAGTGCGAAAGCTTTCCTAAAAGAGGTACTACGGCTACTTCGGCACAGAAATTTCACGGACACGGATCGGATGTAATGTGTAACCGAATCTCACTCCCCCTAACGCAATCTCACTCTATCCGGTAATTTAATAAGACATCCACGGGCAACACATTAAAGATAATTGGGAAAACACAGAACAACAATATTCGTTGTTATCCTATCAATAAAACAGCATGACGGTATGTTTATATTGGTGCTTAGTCCAATTTGATGACTGTTTGAATCATGCGTAGGTTATCTACGATATCCGCTGGAAAAGCCAGTGGGAAACTAGAGCGTAAATTCTTACGAAATCCGGGCTTTTTGGCTGTAAAGTAGTAGGTAGTAATTTAGTTTTCTAAATTACCCAGCTACGTTTCCTCAACTAGGTACGGATCAGCTGAATTACCACTAGACTACTACGCAATGCTAATTTTGGTTCGACCGGTTTCTAAACTTCTGGTATTCTGACTACTCGTCATGACTGCCGGTTATATTTGAATAACAACCCAGGCCAAAATAGTTTACACACGCACATACTCACACTCTTCCAGATACATAAAGACCTTAATGTGTAAATAATGGAAACTTCACAGAAATCTTTCATATTCTTTATTGTACACAAAATAAAAAAAGTTTAATTCAAATAATCTATAAACCCGACTGCTTGAAAAGCGAACTAAAAATACGTAAACAAGAAGAAAATCATGCTGTGCAGTCGGAGGATACATATTCGCGATCTTTTTTTATTTTCAACTTTTTAGTGTTTTTTTTTTTTAATTAGGTACATTTAAACATATAAATGAACTCACCAAAATATTTTTGAAATCACCTCCTAAAATCCTTTTTTTTGATACCCCACACGATAAGTTCGGAAGACAAAAAAATTTGGTCCTCCACAATATGGCGCCCAAAAGCCGCCATTTTTCTATTATCCAATTTTAATGCAGCCAGTGACACTCGCAGGGTTAAAACGAATCGATTGGCGTAAGAATCATCAAAATCGGCCAACGCGTTTTGTCTCTAGAACGCCACATAGGAACAAACATACATACATACATAGACTGATAAACACATTACCCTCCTTCGGCAGTCGGGTAATAAACATATTCAAACACAAAATGTCAACTCATGTACAAAGGCGAGCTTAACCCATAATTGGGTTCTCTGACAGCAAACCTCAGTGTTATAGAGAGATTTACAAAATTAGGACAGTTAACAAAAGCGCACAACAAACACTAAAAAACATTTGAACTCTTACTAACTAAATACACTACACAAATACGTGTACAGCACATAATGCATAAACATAATACATACATATATCTGAAATACACATATATTTATGCGTCATGTTGCCAGGAAATATTCCTTAAATCTTCTCCTGGATATCTCTACTGAAGGGCTATCCCGTATGGAATGAGGAAGATTATTCCAGAGGCGGACAGCACGAACAGTAAACGATCCACCGTAACAACTTGAAGAGTGGGGAGAAAAACGAAGGGGTCTTTGAGTTTCTCGCTTGTCTATGAATCTGTATGACTGCTTTTAAGCCACTAGCTTCATACTAAACAACTAACTACGAGTACTCTACCAAAATGTAAACGCATTCTAACTCCACTCCACAGACGTGCCTCTCCAAAATACGAGAGATTACATCCAATACCACTGTCGGCAAACAATAGCTAATGGCAATTTCAGGCTACCGGTATCTGATGGTAAATAGTAACTAATAAACACGAGCCGTACTAATATTAGTCGGTTTGTTTATTTGTTTGTACGTAGTGGACATGTCAAAGGATGGGCCTCTTTGATGTAGAACCTTTTGAGTAGCAGTTGGTATAGCTTATCGTTTTGTCAAAATTAGATTTGATACCTACTGAAATGGAAAATGAAATTTAAAATTGGGAAACCGATTCCAAAAAGATCTTTATGTTAAGAGTGCAACATTTGGAAGTAATCTTTAAATCAGCCTAGCCTTTTTACAACTACACTGTAAAAAATATTTTTTTTTCTTACTCTGCTTCCAGTCTAATAAGATTCTGTATTTGTGTTACTATAAAAGTCCCAAAAACGGAAAAACCTAGGATTTACCGGTCTATCCTAAGATTTACCAAGTCATAAAGTTAAAGCCGCAATTATCTATGATAATCGTTTATTTCTGACGTTTATCCTCAGGATCCCTTAGGATTTCCCACAGAGACTTGTAAAAACTTGTAAAGTATGTAATTTCATTTTCAAACATCATTTAAAAAAACCAACATGATTAAAAAAAAAACTGTTAAAAAACATTCGGAAATGTTTTAAAATTATGTTAGTATTTTACTGTTAATTAATGAATAACAGTCCTTATCACAATTTCGAATCATAGTGTGTAAATCCTAAGATTTATCCTATAATTTGCTAGTAAAAGCCCGAAATTAGCAATTATCATAGTTCATTTTGGCTTGACTTGGTAAATCTTAGGATTTGCCGGTAAATTCTAGGTTTTACCGTAGTTCAGGCTTATAAAGAAACATTTGCATTGCTGATTGATTTGTTGTGTTTCCTGGTTAAAGCCCGAAATAAGAGATTATTCATAGATCATTACAGACTTTTACCATTAAGACTTGGCAAATCGCAGATTTACTTGTAAAACCAAGGTTTTACATTTATCGTAGGGCTTTTACAGTAACACATTCTGACACAATATAATCTACAATCGTTTTTGTAATTATAGGTCACTCATGTGCACGTAACTTTTCTTTACTTATCTCTTTATAGTTGTGATAGATTTTCAGCCAACTTTCCAATTTGCCAAACCCCTTTGCCGTCGCCATTTTCAAGTTGCGTGGATAAGTTTAGCGAGCGGGTTCACAAGTTGTTAAACTCAATGAATAGGATGATTAGTATAGCGGGATCTTTTTCTTTTTCACAGAGATCAGCTCAAAGATGACGCTAACATAATGATTTATTGTCGTCGTGAAACGTTAGTTAACCTTTGATCTTATGCCAAGAATTTACTATGAACGACATAGTGTTTTCAATTTACGTTGAGCGACATAATGCTTACAATTTACGCCGATATAGTGTTTTCAATTAGATACTTTTTTTAGAAACTCTTGTTTAATCGTAAATTTAAAAGTGGCAATGATTACATCATCTCGAGGTAGGACATTTATTTCAATAAATAATTTCGACTATCGGTTGTTGGCACTGCGAGCAGTAAAGACCTTTGGCTTAGGTTTAGCACCCCGCAAATTACCTTTATCAACCCAGCGAACAGCCTAGCTAGACCATTAACTCTATATTTCGTTACCTATAATGTCAACCTCGAACGCAATAAGGGCAATATGAGGCCGACCGACCAGCAGTTTACCACTACCCTAATCACACGAACACTTATATCCAACACAATACATTCATTTAGAACGCCACTAATTACGTTACTTACTTTCACTATAATTTTAAGGTAGACCGTAGATAAAGGTTGGCAGGCCGTGAGTTGACATTTTCACCCCTTTGTTAGGCTTTCAGTGACACTTAAAACAACCCTTCATCACTTAAATAGGTCTAAGAACTCGTTAGATGTTACACTAACCTCCGGCAAATTACCAGTAATTTCACGTGAAAATATTGGGCAAGCCAGCCTGTTTGTTTTATAAAACAAATAAGCCTGTGTACCTGACTCATTATCGTGTTTGGAGTGACAATTATTGAAGCTGAGTTTTATTAAGGGACCGGCCAAAATATAAATGAAAGGTTAATTCGTTTTAATAGGATAATAATATTCCTTTTCGAGATCATGTCGTTTACGATCGATCTGACTTATTATAGTGACGTGAAGACACTGACTTTGTCCAGTCTGGTCTCTGGAGATTCAAAAAATATATCACCTGGTATGGTGGGTATGTCTATCAACAACTTATAGCATGTTGTACTGTCCTAAAAATATATACTTTCAGAAATAGATTGATATTTATGTAGGATGCGTTTTTATAGTGTAAATCTATGAGGAATGGAATGCAATGTGGGTGAGAGAAAAGGAATGAGATTGCGAGAAAGCGGCGGAAGGTGAAATGTCAGTGGAGGGTTGGTTGGAGTTTGAGAGCGAAGACGAGAGGATGTACCTAAATGTTATATGAAGATTTTTATTGTGTCGTGTTGGGAAAGTAATAATAAACCAATAGTAAACTGTTCAGCATTTTACTTGCCCAGCAAATACCAAATTTTTTAAATTTATTTTAATGACATTTATGACAAAGGAACCCCACATCATAACTCGACGTAATATTTTGTCGTATAATTGGTTTTATTGTATTTCCGATCGATTTTTGATGTAACAATGCAGGCTGTCATATTATCGCACACAATCAACTCAATTAAACTGCCGATGCCATCAGCTTAACAAAAGGCTGTGTAGGCCTATTGATAAACCAAACAACATGGCTATTCGTATCTCACCGGCCATTCCGTCCTGTTATACTACAAAATGATGAGGTTTAATGGCGTTGAGTTTATTGGTATAAATATTTATGATTAAGAGTAACATTCTGTGGTGTTATTCCCGTAGGCATTATTAAGAGCGGTTGTATTCTAATCTCAAAAATACCAATAATAATGATCTGTCAAAAATACCTCATATTTGCCTATATTTAAAAATATATTCTGACATACAGAGCATGTTTTTTACTTTTAAATATTTTTTTAGACATTTTTAATTGCTTACAATTTTATTAATTTATTTTATCAATTTTTGTAACTCTCTGACATTTTTGCTGACATGTTTAATATTAGTTAAATTTTAGCTTGGATGGGTTTAATTTTAATGATTTCAGTATTTTTTTATAAAGTCTAATGCTAATGAATGACATTTTATTTAAATTTCGAATGGATAATTTTTTATGTTATGTTTATGAATGTAATGTTATGGACGACTGTGAAAATAAATCAATATATATAAATTCTCATTGAGTTAATTTGATTGCGAGAAGATTTTGACCGTTTTAAATTACGGGAATAAGCCTATTGAAACTTTCCAAATTTTAGAAGAACTTTTTCTGCTTGCAACGATAGTGTGGTCAATATTGTAAACAAAATAATTAACATCTTAAATAATAATTCATTCTTTACTTTGACGCTCAGTCGCGTTAATAACATGATAAAGGATGTCTAGAAACGTTTGAGAACAAGGCAAGTGTTCTCAAACGTTTCTAGACCTCGTTTTCCTCGATTCCTTAACAACACAATTTGCAAAGCTTGTACATACAAATTGCGTATCTACGCTCCACTATACTACACTGCACAATCTACAGGGTGGAGCGATCTAAATTCAAATACACTGTTCTGACAAGCAACGGAACCTATGATCAACAATGACAAGTGGGCCACTGTGGACCACTATGGGCCACTAACTGTCACAAACATCTAGGACAGGTGACAGCTATCTTGTGTTCTTATAGCGGCACCAGTCTGTCTTGGTACGCGTCGGAATGCGGATTTAAAGTTCGAAGTACTGAATTTGACAGATTGGTGACGTTTTGCCTTTGTCACTAGCGCCACTATGGACGGTCAAGATATATTGGGCAGTTTGTGGTGTTGTGCTTTGGGTAACTGTTAAGATACAAAGGAAGAAGGGCATACCTAACGGTTAGTTTTCTAATGACAGAAAAAGTTTTAAAAGATGATAGTTAAGTGATGGTATACATTCATTCGCCTATTGTATGACTACAATAAGAATAAAAACCGTTTCTACCAGCTACTTTTAGAAAATTATTGTCAACCAATACAAAATTTCATAAAAAGGCCCACAAAAATAGAACAAAGGCAATTGATATGAGACCTGTATTTATCGTTTAGGGATCCTTTAGACAGCAAACATATTGTAGAGTTTGCCTTTTAGGTACGTGGCCTGGAAATAGGAGAATGTAGGCAATTTTAAATTATATTAACGAAATCAAACCCTTGAAAATACTGAAGCATAAACACGTCGAATTCAACATTTCCATATAAAAGGAGATGAGTACAATGATGCAACACCACATTTTCATTAAAAAATATACGAATTAGAACAATTTCTATACAAAATCATTTTCGCTTCGTTGTCGCAATGTCACGTTGCGTCAATCTACGGAAGGCCCGTATTCGCACACTATTAGTAGATTATCGAGACGATAAATCTCAGTATTCCCTATGACCTGTCTCAATGCGGCTCGAATAGCTAAGCTTGTGGAATCAATTATAGATTTATGTTTGATTCTGATATCTTGTAATTGGATCTATAGCCGTTAAATTGTATTATCGAAATATCTTTAAATAAGGTGCTTGTTAATAAAAAGGAAGTCAGTGATAGCGTGACGGGGGAAAGGACAGTATGGAAGGAGAAAACGTGTTGCGCCGACCCCAAGTAACAGGGGATAAGGGCAAGTAGATGTTGAAGGTTCTTGTTATTGTAGGTTTGTATCATCACTCTGCTTTTTAGGATAAGTTACCCAAAGGGTGCCAACAGAACCTATTACTAAACCTACTGGGAGCAGTTTCTCGAGCGAAAATGTTCGCAAAACTAACACAACCATTTACCACATTTATTTTCAATAATTAATTGCAAACACTAGTTGCTGTGATTGGACGCATGATTTTGATCAACGGCCAATCGCATCGCTCGACTTGCGATAAATTTGTGACGCGTCGAAAATGTCTTTACTTAATGCTTTATTTCAATCTTTATCGAAGTCAGTTTACTTTTTAGTCCCAACAACCAAAGGAGGGTGTTTATCAGTCTATGTATGTGTGTTTGTTTGTTCCTATGTGGCGTTTTAGAGAGCAAACGCGTTGGCAGATTTTGATGATTCTTACGTCAATCGATTCGTCTTAATCTTGCGAGTGTCACTGGCTACTAAAATTGAAAAATAGAAAAATTGCGTATTTTTGGGCGCCATAATGTGGGAGCCCAATTTTATTTTTTCTTCCCATACCATCGTATGGTTTATCAAAATAAAAAGGTTCCAAGAGGTGATTTCAAAATTAACACTTATATGTTTAAATGTAACAAATTCGAAAAAACAATGTTAACTAAAAAATCAAAAAACTTGACTGCTTAAGAAGCGAACTAAAAAGACTTAAACAAGAAGAAAAACATGCTGTGCAATCGGAGGATTTATCTGTTTTTGATAAGCCAGCTCGCGAATATTTATTCTCCGACTGCATAGCATGATTTTCTTCTGTTTACGTCTTTTTAGGTCGGGTCTTTTGATTTTTTTATTTACAGTATACGTGTAACTAAAGCCTGTATTATCACAAAAATACTAATACCATTCAGATTTACATAAAACAAACATAGGAAATCATCTACCAAGGCTTTTGCGTGAATCATTTCGCTTTTGTTTTTCCGAATAAAATTATGCTAAGTGTCCCATGTTCTGTAAGTGTATTCTGTCCACGTTTATGACCAAAATATAATGTATTCCACTCACAGTAATTCAAAGTACATCAGTCAACCTTCTGATGTAAGTAGTAATGGGTAGCAATTACTTGCCTTCGTATGATTATTTACCTGTCACTCAAAATAATCATGCATCATATTTATTTTTACACTACGTAACAACATTTAAGAAACTGGATCCATTTAAGCTAACTAACTTCATATAAACATTTTGTAATTACATAAGTGGCAATTAATGTACCTATAAATTCCAAATTAACATTAACTGTAGTACGACGCGAGGCTAAAGTTACAAATACACTTCAATGAGCTTCTATTTTTCGCTGAAACGTTTTTCGAGCGAGCCATCGCTCTTCATGCTATGGCAGTGTGTGATAAGAAATATGATGTATCGCGGCAGTAACTTCGATTTTACGTCGTGTTATTTTATAGTATCGTCTAACTAAAGTTAATAAAAGCTTCTCAAGGCGATCAGTACAGGAACAGATAACTGCAATAAATATCTATTCAATAGCGAGCTATTCAACACCCACAATGCTAATGTTGGTTTGTTTGTTACGCTTTCACGCGTTAAAGGCTGAACGGATTTGGATGGAACTTGGCATAGCGGTCCCCACGGAAGTATCCTGTATTAGGACACAGGATACTTTGCATCCTGGTATAAAGTTCCGTGGGGATAATAAAACACTTTTCTCGCGGGCGAAACCGTGGGCAGAACCTAGTAAATATTTTGTCAATAGCGATTCATGTAGACATATTTAATTCTTTATTAATATTAACTTTTATTCTCGATATAAATCTTAGAAATTGAAATAAGACAGGTTTGAATTGTTTCCGGGGAATAAAAACCCGGCAATCAATTAAATTAATTCTCTCACGTATGCGTTGGAATAACTACCGCTACCTCATCACAGTTATGCAGATAAAAAAGATAGAGGCAGGTCATGCGAAGAATTAACCTAGGTACACGAACATCACCATGTATTGACATAGAATAGAATATACTTTATCTGCTCTCATATCGTAATATTCGAATTATAAACTTCAAAACGACTTTATATTGGCATATTTTATAAGCACAATACCGAAATTTAAAAATAGAATCTTATAAATAATGCTAAAACAATTTTTTTTTCTATTACGATACAGGGCAAATCCAAGAAGTTAATATCACCAAGGAGTTTCGATCAATGATTTTTTTGTAATGGAAAGCTTATGCGGGTCGCGCTATTTTATAGCACCTATTATAAAATGTTTTGATTCCAATTTTTACTTATCTGTGGCAACGCCCGCTTTAGCCACTGAAAATAAAATACGTCGGTAACACTGGTTCTCTTGCAGATGTTTTCATTTCTGATTCGATCACGCAAGGAAACTCCGAGCATATCTCTCCTCCATTGCCTTTTGGGTGACTTTAAGCCTTCTGATGAGGCCCATTGTGAGCGACCGCGTCTCAGAGCCATAGGTCATCACTGGAAATACACATTGGTAATAGACACTAGTTTTGAGACACTGCGGTGAGCTGGACGAGAAGATACCGCGCAACTTCCCTAACGCTGTCCAGCCGAGTCGGATTAAACGGTTAACCTCTTTTTCGAAGTTAGACCAAACTAACTGGAACGTTTGTAACAGGTAATCCTTTTAATGCCAAGCCAGCCTGCCAGCCTTTTAATGTTGCGATTGCTCGGACTCAGGCCTCCTCCCTTCTAGAGATCCACCACGCGGGCCCAATGCGGTTTGGTGGATGTCACATATCTTCGAATTTTTGGTTCTAGGACATGCCGGTTTCCTCACGAAGTTTTCCTTCACCGTTTTGAGAGTAGTGGTGATGAAATAATTTACACAAAGTAAAGTGCCTTCCTGGGTTCGGACCCACGCCCAACGACACGTAAGTCGTTATCATTGTGCCACCAATGCTCTCAGCCATAGTCGATTCTAATCCTAGAGAATCGGAGGTTATAATAGTCGAAGCAACAGCTTTATTCGATAAACTGTCCTTACGTATTCACAAGGAAGGGCATATAACAAGTCAAAAAATCTATAGATTTGAATATTTTGAGGAAAGCGAACGCGACTCATGAATGTTTCATGGGATGGTCGCCATTTTATATCGCTCCTACTTTGCGAACAATACCGATGGTAACGAAAAAAGGTACAAACAAAATGGGTAAAAGCAGTCGTCGACATTCAATAACTGTTACCAACTTTCAAAAACATTTTTCGGCGACTTCAAACGACTGCTGCGGCACTTATTTCCAAGTTTTGAGAAAGCTTTTGGTTACTAATGATTCCCTTTTGCCGTTTTTTGGGTATTTTATTTTTATGGTGTAAGTAACAAAAGATTAAAGCAAACATAAGCTTGAGTATCTATATAGGTACTTACTTCAAGTAAAAGTACAGATGTACAGTCAAGGGACAAAAGTGCAGTCACACTCTCCCAAAACTCAAATGGCTAGTTTTTCCAGACGACGTTAAATTATCCACAACTGATTTAATATGTTGTATAGAAATTAAAGTATAGATTATTCCTACTAACCGGGCAAAGTTGAAATTCTGCTGCTTACAAAAAAAGCCTTGCCTTTTCTGTTTTGGTAGAGTGTGACTGCACTTTTGACCCTTAAAGTACCTACTCATTAAAAGATTTCAGTAGGTGACATTGGAAAGGACTCAAACGCAGTTTCTCTTTTACCTACATTCAGTCATTTCCAAATTAGCAGAACTAATTATATTGAGCTTTGTTAAATAGTTATTGCCTGTTTTTTGGTGCTATATGAACCGATAGTCTAGTAATCGTATCAAACTAGATTATGGACCTAGATACATAAGTAGTGTGCATAAAATACGATATTTGTCATTTTAGTAAGTTGCTACTAATGTTGATCGACGCTCGTGACTAAAGAATGTATGAATATAACAGCTCTCAATGTTAGGATCCCTTAATATTAATGATGATTTTTATCCGTGGTGCTAGGTAACTGGGGTTAAACAAAAATTATAGAAAAACCTACCAAAATTTCGTTTGTCACCGCTGTCAATAAATTGTATTATTTCAGACTTTTTAATATTATTAATGAACGAGTTCTCCGAATAAGTTATGTGATAATAGATCTTTTTTTATTTTTCTATCAAACTTACGCTTATCTTGAATTTGTGCGAAAAAAGTAACATAATAGTTTTACAATATATATATTTTTGGAATGGTCTATTTAGTAGCTTTCATTTGATACATATATTGGAAAAAAATGTAACACTACCATTTTTTTGGCCATTCGCCATATTTAAAAACTGTATAGCCTATTGTCACTCCCACAATTGAGACGTATCTAACGACATCTCATAAATCATAATTCGTCAAGCCGTTTGGGCTGTATAGCGTGTTATAGAAATGGACATACATACATACCTACATACATCATCATCGTCATCATCATTATTTCAGCCGAAAGACGTCCACTGTATGTATGTTCAGATATATACATATACGCATGAAAAACATTACCCTCCCGCAGTCGGGTAATAAGCCCTGTTTATAGTACAAACTGCAAGCGTGACAGTCTCACTATTAATTGCAGAACGAGTTATTAACACACCGTCGTTGCATGCTACTGTACAACCAGTCGATAGTTTTATCTAGAGGAAGCTCCACTACAGTTTCCTGTCGTCGATAGCCGCCGCGCCGCAAACAAAGAGACAACACCATGTATAAATTAACCGATGCTTTATACGAGTAATAACTTACACTTTAATCAATTTATTGCTTTAATAATAAATATCAATAAGAATGATTTGTAAACAGGTACCCGTCATAAATCTTAGTAAAATGACAGCCTTATAAATTTGAGTGTTATTAGCACTTGTTATGTGTCTGTTTTCGTAATTAGTTAGATTTATAAATGTATTTATATTACGCACATTAGTTGACGTAAGCTTATCCAGTAATGGGCCGGCTCCCTAAAATTTTTAACATAATAAATTAATAATACGAATGAGCCCTTTTCCCTCTTTTTTATAACATATAATTGTATATGTTAATATATTTATGTCAAAAATTTTAGGGAGCCGTAAAATTTTAGGGAGCTATAAAATAAAAATAAATAAATAAATGGATATTGACTCAGTGTCGATTTAAAACGCACGATGTATATTTACAAGTCCCACTTTTATCTTTCTGCTTCTGCTATGTACCTACATCTGTGTAATGTCTCCTCTCTACTTCTGTCAACTGTCTAAATAAACATCTACGATGTTAATTTTGAACATGTTTAGATGTTTATTCTTCAATGAAGCCAAACGGCTGAACGAATTGAATTTGATGACACTTGGCTCATAGGTAGACCATTTCCCGGATTAGAAAATAGAATAATTTTTATCCCGAGGGAAGATTTCTTTGAGATACTTTTCGATCGTCACAGAAAGTAGACACGGGCACACGGTAAGTATCACACGAGCAGAAAGTAGTGAAGCTGTATAATTTCCCGAAATAAAGGTCTGAATGTCCATAAAGACCATTTCTATTTGGGTCTGTCCTTTATAGCAGAACTTTTCATCATTTTTTATTTTGCATAACAGCGGATAGCATAACTTCATTCCGCAGAAAATCGTTTGGCAAACACTAATTTATCATACATTAAATACTTATAATTTAGTAAGTCAGAATCTTTAGGCAAAAATTTCATTTCCATATAATAAAAAAAACAATCGACTTCCAAATAAAAACACTACAAAATGAAAAATAACTTCAACTTCGGAAGTCGGTTTTCCTGTTTTCGTTTCTTCGTTTTTTGACACAGATTTTTCACTTTGTAGTGTTTTTATTTGGAAGTCGGTTGTATTTTAATGTAAAATTGATTTTTATTTTTCACTTTTTAGTTGTGGTACATAACGGACCAGTTCTATAGGCTATACCTATAATGCCCAAAGTGATGCCAGAATAGATTAACCCAATAACATGAAACTTGAACAAAACCGGTGGAATGAGGGTGTACCATGGTGAACTGTTCACGCATGCGTACCTTTAGAGCGTACCAGTGTGATGTTATGTTATGAAATGGTATAAAAAATAAACAGAAATGCGATTGCAGCTATCCCGAGTGATTTGCCGTCATTAATTTAAGAGTTCTGATATATATCTCCGAAGTTCTTCATCAGATCTTGATGAAATTATAAGTGGAACCGTATGACCAGCACCAGCTTTCAAATAAAAAAATAATCATCAAGATCGGTTCTCCTAGTATAAAGTTCTGCAGTAACAAACATAAAAAAGTCGATAACCTCCTCCTTTTCGGGAAGTCGATTAAAAATTATAACCATCATAACGCAGAAATTTCACAGTCAGAATCATCTTTTGGCATTCATTTCATATCGATAGTCATTAAAAGGCAGAACTATCATATCTCAGAAAGTTTACAGTCAGAATCATCTTTTGGAATGTATTTCATATACATAATAATTGAAAGTCTCTTATGAATAATTTTGTATTTCTTACCAAAAAAATAATAATGTGGTTTTTATTTCCTTGTAAGAAGCATGCAAACAAGCATACACCATGCATGCAGCACGCAAGAGAGCACGCAACATGCCGCAGGCATGGTTTCTGTCACAGCTCCGGCGCTGCGAGGCTCCGGTGGTCCCACGCGATCATTATCGTCGTAGATGGTTTTAATGTTCACCACTACAGCTTTGCTTTGCTGGCCGATAGCCGCTTCACGCCTTCGCGGGCTTAAATTACACTCTAAGAGTAGGGCAGACAAGACTACGTGAAGTCGGTTTTGCAGCGATTCGTTTCTGTCACTAACTTTTGTAGCACAACATATTGACTTTTTACCCGACTGCCGAAGGAGGATAATGTGCTTATCAGTCTATGTATGTATGGATATATGTTTGTTCCTATGTGGCGTTCTAGAGACCAAACGCGTTGGCCGATTTTGATCTTTCTTACGACAATCGATTCGTCTTAATCCTGCGAGTGTCACTGGCTGCAATAAGATTGAATAATAGAAAAATGGGGGATTTTGGGCGCCTTATTGTGGGGGACCAAATATTTTTTTCAAAGCAATCGTGTGGGGTATCAAAGTAAAGGGTTTTAAGAGGTGATTTCAAAAATATATAACACTGATATGTTTAAATATACCTATTTCTAAAAAAAAAGAACTAAAAAGTTGCAAATAAAAAAAGTTAAATCTAAAAATCTAAAACCCGACTGCTTAAAAATCGAACTAAAAAGAAAAAAAAAGTCTTGCTGAGCAGTCAGAGAATACATCTGGTTTTGGTCAGCCAGATCGTGAATATGTAATATATGTATCCTCCAACTGCACAGCATGATTTTCATCTTGTTACGTATTTTTAGTTCGCTTTTTAAGCAGTCGGGTTTTTAATTTTTTTGAATTAATTAAGACAAAATTTTAATTTAAGGTTATAAATGCTATTTCATAGAAACGGCAATATGCCTAACTCATTTACGAAGATCTTTATTTTAAATAAAATTAAACAAAAATGCACTTACCCTAAAACACATTAAAATATAATACTTTATGATGCTACAAATCAAATCAAACAATCATCTTTCAAAGTTTATCACAATATGATTTAAACAAGAGCTGATTATAACAAACTTTTAACTACATAGTACCTATGGTAACTTATTAGCAGTTTAACAAATTATTTAGAACACATAATTTTGCTGCTTGTATGTATGTCGAAGTAACTAAAATTATTATTTTTGGTAAATATCAGCTGATCGCACGGTATACTGTAGAAAACTAGCAATATGCCTAATAAAATTATTCTTAATGAAAATCATCATAGCATTATGCTAAACGAAATAATGCGGCATTTTAACTTTGCCAATAGTAATTCTAAGCTAAATAAAATTCTGCCATCTTAAAAGTATGCCATTGTAAATTCGGACATATAAACATGCGGCCAAACAATAATTATATTAAATAGTTTTTATGGCTTAAAAATATTTGTTTAAAGATGATTATGCCAAGTGTGTTATGCCAAATAAATTTAAGGAGCATCAAGATTTTGCCAGATAGACCCTTTCTATTTACCTACCCCAAAAAATAAAATGACACCCAGACATCGCTTTACGAATCCCCTAATCATATCGTACGACACTCACAAAAAGTTATATCCCGTTTTCCAGCAAAGATCCCACAACAATATTCAGTGCTATCTACAATATGCTTGTACAATTAGCTATATTGTTGACCAAGCCGCTTACTTGGCAGCCACAGAAGCTCGACTTTGCATTGAAAATAAGGTAAAAATCAAAAGGTTGGCGGAGCGCTATCGCTTGCTTGCGTTAAGTTTAATGGCGTAGACAAAGTTTCAAGTAGGATTGAACACCTTAGTGAAGCAATACGGCTTCTATAAATTTGTTTATCATATTCACGTTGTTTTTCGATGAGGACTCGGGGTCATTTTAAAAGATGATTATTTTAGAATGGTGTCTGATTTAATACATTTTGCAATACGAAAAATAAGTAAGTGTGGTTCGTTAAGAAAAATAAACCTAATATATTTGGCCCAACTCAATAATGTCCTTTTATACCATTCCCCCTCTAAAAAGCTTATTTTATTCACTGAAAACAGTGAATAAAAAGCACTTTTAATCACTGTTTTGGTGTTTGAATTTAGAACACACCAATATATATTTGACCTCCATCTCAATGCAATACAACCTACTTGCGCATAAAATACTCGATACAAACTTCTTGTGCAAAGAATATTCGAATTTCAAACTTCTTCGTCGATTTAATTTTGAGTTTGTTTACATTTAGGATTTTGATAATGATTTTGATTTTGATCTAGGATGTTTAGTGAATACTTACTTGGATTGTAATTCTAATATTAATTGCATTTGTGTTTAATTAATTATAATTATGTAACTTAACGGAGGTGGTCACTGGCCCCTGAAACACAGGTGCTGTTTAGGTAACTCAAACTCAAAGGCTCAGCTTCAATTTACAAAAAATGTGATGTCCTGAGGTGTCTCATTTTCTGTAAATTTTGAAGGTAATAAACCATTTATTTATTTATTATTATTCCTTGTGCTTTTGGCTTAAATCCTTCTTTTTCTCGTAGTCATGGTATAAAATATAGTATGCAACTCTTGAATAAAACGGATTTATATCGAGGGCCATGAATCACTCGCGTCGCTCAGGATTCTAACACTTGAATCACTCGCTATGCTCGTGATTCAATCATCATGAATCACTCCCTACGGTCGTGATTCAGTTGTTAGAATCCTTCACTTGTTTGTGATTCATCTATGGCCCTCGCTTTAAAACCGTCCTTTATTCACTAGTTGCATAATATACTATTCTGCCACACTTCTGTATTAGGCGTCACACTGTCACACCAATGTTTTTTTATCTTCCCTTGCTCTTATAGGCTTTATCCACATTGACACATTGTGTAGAAGATTTGTGAACAGTGGATTCGAAAAGCACTCACCTCTCGCCTCCGTAGGTATACTGCCTCGCGCTCGTCGGGCTCAGCGTCGTATCAGGCAGCGAGGGTCTGGATCCAGCCGTTCACACACACGATATCGTCATCAAAACAAGTCCATAGGCATGAGTCCTTCAAATTGTTCACCTGTGAGCACTAAACCACCAGAAAATCGGGACAACAAAAAAAGGGCGCGGAGAGGTCCGCGGCTCGTTCGACGTGCGTAGACAATCCATCTTTTTTTTTATAAAGATGGCGCTGCATTGTGGCTCGCCGCTCGGATTGGTCAGCGAGCATCCAATGAGACGATGGCGGGACGTTTCAAATCCACCGTAATTGGGTTCTTACTACACACAATTGATAAGACACTCTCAGAAGACTACTAATATTTAGAATGTTTACAAAATAAAGAACAGTACGGAACATGCCGCTCGCCTTAAAAGAATGTAATTCTTTTAACCTTAAGTTAAAGATATTGAAATAATGAAAGATTAAACGAAAATAGTCGCTAATCGCATTTAAAACTGAAATAAATTCTATTAAAAATAATTAATACTTAAGAGGTAGGTACTTAGCTAAGAAACGTAACAGTAAGAAATAGGTATTCTTAATTATTCTAAAGGTAAAGGACATATTTTAACTACAGAACGTTTTACAAAAGTTTTGCCCATCTGAAGGGTTACGACGCGGGTGATATTATCTGACCCTGGATGAAGAGCATGTACACGAGCCAATCGCCATTGCAAGGGTGGCAGGTTGTCTTCACGTACGACAACAATCATAGCCTCTCGGAGTGGAGAGCCGCTATCCTTAAACCATTTATTGCGTTGTTGAATCTCGTGTAAATATTCACGACTCCAACGCCTCCAAAAATGCTGTACGCACTGTTGCACTCTACGCCATCTAGTGAGACGATTTGACACGTCTTCGCATAAAGAAATATCAGGCAAGGCCGTCAGAGGGCCTCCTATTAAAAAATGAGAAGGGGTTAAGGGTAAAGGGTCTATAAGTAGATTGGTGAGATGGTGCCTTTTAGGCAGAATTAATTGATGTTTAGAAACAAACGGCAACAATGACTTATGAATCCGCCCACCGACACGTAAACTATTTTGTTTGTCAATGAATGGTTTTAACCTACGTAGTTTAAGGGAAGGATAATTACCTAATGCAATATTTTTTATATCTTCGGGAAAAGATGAATGTTGAACTAAATGAATAAGTCGACCTAGACAAAAATTAAATTCGGGAACTGTTATGTAGGTTGGATATTGAATTTGAACCTTTTTGCATCTATTATAAAATCGAAATATGAGTGAGGTGACTCGAACAAGTTTACCTAAACTAGAAAATCTTTCTATGTAATCCGTAGCATCAGGAGGCGCCGGCGTCGTGATGGACGAGTTTGTTACCACCGATAGTGGGGAATTACGCTTTTCCTCGGTAACTTTAGATACCTCTTTAGGAATTGGCCAACACTTAAAATCACGTGACAACCACCAGGGCCCCTGGAGCCACATTGAAGAATTTTCAATAAAACTAGCAGGCAGCATTCCTCGAGAAGGTGCGTCTGCTGGATTATCAGCAGAGGGAACATGTCTCCAGCAATCGGCAGGAAGCCGGGATAAAATCTCACTCAAACGATTAGAGACGAATGTTTTCCATTAATGTGGTGGCGAACGAAGCCACGCTAACACAATCTGAGAATCAGTCCATGCATAGACATGATTGCAGTTCACACGGTCACCGTACACCTTCATAATTTTATCAATTAGCTGTGACAGTAAAACAGCCGCACACAGCTCGAGACGCGGAATAGTGAGAACCGGTTTGAGCGTCGCTACGCGAGTTTTCGCTAGTAAAAGAAATGTTTTAACGTTATCACTACTATCAGTCACACGAACATAGACACACGCAGCGTAAGCACGCTCAGATGCGTCCGAAAACCCATGAATCTGAATAGAACTTACATTTGGAAAAACAAAACGTGGGATTTGAAAACTTGATAGCAATGATAATTCATTGATGAAATTAGACCATGAATTAATTATATCTATGGGAGGTGACTCGTCCCAATTGACACCGGAGATCCATAATAGCTGAATAAGATGTTTTGCATAAATAGCTATAGGAGATAACCAGCCCATAGGGTCATAAATTTTTGCTATTTGGGATAATATGGTCCGCTTGGAGATTTTATCTAAAGTTGCTTGAACACTAAAGGAAAATGTATCTGATTTTGGGTTCCATTGGAGTCCTAAAACCTTTGTTTGTTTATCGCTTTCCATTAATGCAAATGAAACATTATCGGGCCGCTCGCCATGAGCCTCTGATGTATGTACAGCAGCGAGTAACGCTGGCGAATTGCTCTGCCACTTTCGCAGTTCGAAAATCGTACGAAGTGCTAAGTACGGTGATGAACTAACACCGAAAGTGACGGTTCGCAGCCGATAATCACGCAAAGGTTCGGTTGGAGATTGTCGCCAAACAATACGCTGATAGTCCCAATCAGAATGTTGTAACAAAATGTTTCTGTACATCTGCTTAATATCAGCAGTGACAGCGATAGCATGAATACGAAACCCTAATAAAACATCTACGATGTCCTGGTGCAATTTAGGCCCAGTTAATAAAACATCGTTAAGTGAAATACCATTAGAAGTTTTGCAACTCGCATCAAAAACAACACGGGTACGAGTTGTTTCACTAGAATCTTTGACCACGCAGTGGTGCGGAATGTAATAGGTACTGATAGAAGGAGGGGAATTCACGGGCTCCATGTGACCAAGATCTAAATATTCCTGGAGGCACGCGTGATAATCAACCTTAAGTTGTGGATTACGTTCTAACCTATACTCTAATTTTCTAAACCTAGATACTGCCGTATCTCGTGATTCGCCGAGGGCAGGTGCATCGGGTTTAAATGGAAGCGAAACTACATATCGCCCATTTTCGTCGCGAGTGTGTGATTTTACGAAGATAGACTCACACAAGGCTTCGTCAGGGCTGGAAACTCTTTTTTCAGGAAGGGACTCTAATTCCCAGAATCGTTTCAGATTTATGACGTCATCGTAGGATGAGCTAGAACTACTGAAACACACTTGAAGCGAAGAAGGCGTATTTTGGTTGCAAGAAACATCACCCATTAATAAATAACCAAAGATACTATTTAATGCCATTGGGGACCCGGAAGGGCCCGTAATCACGTGACCTAATATCACCTGGGATAGAATATCCGCACCTAAAAGCATTTCCACCGACTGTGGAAGATAAAATTTCGGATCTGCCAAATGTAAGTGTTTTATGTGTGGCCAATCCCCAAATGGTAATGTTACACAAGGCATGCGTGACATAAGTGTAGGTAAAATCAATGCATCAACTGAAAGGGATGGTTGATCAACATGAGTAGGTGTGACGCGAAAAGAAACAACACCCTTAGGGTATACAGGATCACTACCTCCTATACCGAACACGGGAACGCGCGCATGCCTACGCTGCAATCCTAACCGCTGAACACAAGTCTCGGTAATAAAGGTCGCTTGACTACCGGTATCTATAATACACCGAACGGTGTGTTTTTGCGAGCCTACGTGTACATTAACTAGCGCTGTACACAAAAGCACGGTACTTGCGCGCACGGAAGGCGGAATGGATTGCGGAGCGATCGCGTTATCTCTCGACGTATGATTCACAGCTGTCAGTACGGTTGGCGCGTTACCGGGCGCATCTGTCTCTGTCGTTTGATGCACGGTAGGTGAGACAGCACTAGCGTTCAAATCTGCGTCACTGACAACCGGAAAGCTATGCTGTTGATTAAAATGAATTAAACTATGGTGTCTTTTATGACACGAACGGCACACAAAGTTAGATTTGCAATGTTTTACATCATGTCCTACACTTAAACAATTGTAACAAACATTTTTGTTTTTTATGAAAGAATACCTATCTTGAGGGGATAAGTTTAGAAAATTCGCACATTTCGTCAACGTATGTTGAGCACCGCAACTAATACAAGATTTCCTTTTACTATTTGAATTGTTGGACTGTGAATTGTCTGACTTTGTTTCCGGGCCCGCCGCGACGCCGGCCGAGAGCGCACGGCGCGTGTTCGATGCGGGCGGAGTCCTAGAACTACCTACCTTTTCCGCATTATAAATGGGTTTGTTTTGATACGCAAATTCACTTGCAGATAACTCGCGTTCTAAGAAATTTATTAATTCACTAATTGTGGGTATCTTAGATGGTTGGGACAACGACAAATCGAAACGTCTACGTAATGTTGGTGGAATCTTACGTAAGAAAAGAAGCACTAACATGAAACTCCACTCCTTCGTAGGAAAGTGCATTACTTCTAAAGCCATGATATTTTCATGATAAGTGTTCAGTAAATTTCTTAACCCTTGAACTAATTTGTCGCTTTTATCGTACTGACAAGGTTCAATATCGAATATTTTTTCTAGATGAGCGGAAGCAATGGCTCGTTCGTTATCATACCTAGACTGTAGCATACCTAACGCGACCGTATAGTTCTCGTCAGTTATTGGAATAGATTTAATTAGATTGTAGGGTTCATTTTTCAAAGAAAGTATATATATATAAATAGCGGAACTTCTCCGAGTCTGAGTAGGTATTTTTGTTGTGCACTAGTGACCGAAATAGATCGTAGAAGGCAGGCCAATCTGTTATTTCTCCTGAAAAGGTAGGCATTGGAAGAGTAGGTAATCTACTAGCACAACTACTAGACGATGGCACGTGAACGACAGAATTATTAGGGGATCCGAATGACGCCATCCTACGTTTATGTTCAATTTCATCTTCTTTAATTTTATTTAAATGTACCACAATAGCATAATAGCAATCATTAAAACTGTTACGAATTCTTAGCTGTTCCTCTTTATCAAAAGTATTAGACTTAATGAGGGATTTTTCAATTTTAGCTTGAAGTTTGAAAAACTTGCGCTGTTGTGAAGTTAAATCTTTAGATCGAGATTTAAATTGTTGTTCGTCGGAATCTATGAACTGTAATGTTCGTTGAAGCTCATCGAGAATTATTTCTCGTTCAAAAAAATCTTGTTGGATTGCCGCCATATTGATAGACGCGTGGCGTCGTAACTTGAAATTCGAACAACAAGGGAATATGGAATGGAAAACCTCACAGGTGAAAAAATATGAACAATCCGGCTCGAATGATCAAACAATTATGTGTAGAAGATTTGTGAACAGTGGATTCGAAAAGCACTCACCTCTCGCCTCCGTAGGTATACTGCCTCGCGCTCGTCGGGCTCAGCGTCGTATCAGGCAGCGAGGGTCTGGATCCAGCCGTTCACACACACGATATCGTCATCAAAACAAGTCCATAGGCATGAGTCCTTCAAATTGTTCACCTGTGAGCACTAAACCACCAGAAAATCGGGACAACAAAAAAAGGGCGCGGAGAGGTCCGCGGCTCGTTCGACGTGCGTAGACAATCCATCTTTTTTTTTATAAAGATGGCGCTGCATTGTGGCTCGCCGCTCGGATTGGTCAGCGAGCATCCAATGAGACGATGGCGGGACGTTTCAAATCCACCGTAATTGGGTTCTTACTACACACAATTGATAAGACACTCTCAGAAGACTACTAATATTTAGAATGTTTACAAAATAAAGAACAGTACGGAACACACATAAAAGCTTCCTCGCGATATTTTCATATTGACAACTGAAACCACTTTACAGTCAACGGTGCTAATTTCACACTTCCTCTTTTACACATCATCACCATCATTTCAGCCGAAAGAAGTCCACTGCTGGACTTAGGCCTTTCCAGGCGTCGCCACATCGAACGATCCCGTGCGTCTCGCATCCAGCGGATATCCGCAATAAGGTTGCCACTCACACACACCAGGTCATCATATACACATTCTCATCTTATCTCCTCTTGCCTAGAAGTCATTAAAAAATATACATTGCAGTCCTCTACTAAAGGAAGCTACGTTCAACACGAAGAAAATCCTCAACATTTCCATTAATGCAGTCCAATAATGTAGATTCAAAAACCACATCGTGGGTCCGTAACCGTCGCAAACACTTTGGGCGCCACAGTATTCACAGTTCGTATTATTTCCTAGCTAATTTATGCTCGTACATTTACATACAAGTTCCCTTCTGGAAGCTGGCGCATTTCACCTGAATGGGTTTATCTTTGAAGGTAGTTTACTATGGTATGGGCGATAGGACTACTCTATTTTCACCTGTATGGAATTGATAATGCAATTTGTGTAATATATAATTTATATTAGAAATTCATATTAGATATTAGAAAATTTATATACATGCATAAATACTAAGCAACGAAAATAAATATTAGTGATATCATTATGCCAGAATCATATTCCGTATGTAAAGTTGCTTAGATAGAATATTGTAAAAGTAAATATAACTTTTCGAAACATTTGGGCATTTTTTCCGACTCATAATGTATTTTTTTTTTTTTTTTTTTGTTATAGGCTCGCGCTTGACCACTATCTCACCTGATGGTAAGCGATGATGTGGTCGACGGTGGAGCACGCTTGCCTAGAAGTAACCTATTCACTCTTGACTTAAAGACCCCTAGATTGTAGCTATCGGGAAACACAGACGCTGGCAGGGAATTCCACTTCTTAGCTGTACGTATAATAAAAGTATTCTCAAAACGTTTAGTGCGTATGGGTGGGATGTCCACCATGTATCGATGGCGCATCGCCGTACGTCTGGTAGTTCGATGATGAAACGGGCTGGGCGGAATTAGATCATGCAATTCCATCGCACACTCCCCAAAATGTAACCGATAAAAAACCGACAAGCTGGCAACTCGGCGACGGTGTTCAAGGCTCTGGAGCTTTGACTTAACCATAAATTCAGAGATATAATAAAGCATTAATGTTTGGTGTTACATGTTCATAAGTCCAAGAGTTTCATACAATAAAACAAGTAAAATTTCATACTTTAAAAAACAACCGACACATTTTTATTTCATGCTACATAATTTATCTAGTACACAGTAGATACGCTTCGATCGGCAATCTATTAAACACGTAATTATGACACGAAATCTTGCCGATTCAAACAGTAAAACACCCATAACTATTAAACGACTGAACCGATTTTATTCAAACATAGTTAAGAACACTCTCGACAAAACCACCTTCCCAACAAAAATCTAAGTCAAAATCAGTTCATCCGTTTAGGAGCTATGATGCCACAGACAGACAAACAGGTACACAGATTCACAACAACACACGTCAAACTTATAACACCTCTCTTTTTCCGTCGGGGATTAAAAATGCTAAACATCTAATGATTGCCGAAAACTCGAAATTGACTTTGAACATGAGTTATCAATAACTTCAAAGTGAATAACAAAATGTAAAATATTATTTAAAAAATCCTCTCCGCATTGATAATTACGTGAAAAACAAGAAGACTAAAAATAAAATAGCAGAATCAGCGCTTTTCGGCGGCAGCAAATACGCCGGAAAATACAGCTGCAACGATTTTACAAAGCCATTTTCCTGAAACATTATAGCATTACTCAAAGTATTCACCGAAAATCTTCACCAAAAATCGCGTTACATCTTGTCCTTATCCCGTTGAAAATACCGCTCTATTTCCCTATAAAGGATCATGCAAAACAATAAATAAAATATTTCGCGAAGGCGTTTAAAATTGGATGTTTCTTGGAACAATGTCCCTTCGCTGGGTGCTGGAATTCAATGATATTGTCAATAAAGAATGTCTTCGTAACGATAGAACCTATAAAAGCCGAAAAGGTTGAAAGTTCCTTATAATAATGCTTTGTTATATCTTTTTCGTGGAGACAGGAAGTCGGAGCGGGCTTAGTCTGTCCATGCAGGCACATGTCAGCTAATGTATTTTTGTCTAGTACTCGGAGCCTTTGTTTTTTTGCAATCGAATCAATTAGGTCTTAATTATTGACATTGTCTGTGCTAGGATTTTCAATGTAGCTCTTAATATGCATATTTGAACGTTCTACTTTACACACGATTTTGGCTTGTAACATGGCCAGCAAGGTGTCTAAGGCAATCCTTATGTTGATGTAGATAACCCCATTTTTAGGAACAAGCACTATTCACTGTTCCACAAACATGAACATGATGAAATCAATGCAACTCGTTATGTCTATAACAATCGCCACTAACTTCTTCGAATAAATATTCTTTACTAATATTAAAAAGGCGAAAGTTTGTGAGTGTGTTTGTGTGTTTGTGACTCTTTCACGCAAAAACTACTGAACGGAGGCTCTAGACAAATAGCATTCGATGTCAGCGAAGGCGATAGTCGAAATTTTAAAATATAATGGATTGATCACGTGATTTTTCGATATCGCTTGTCAATCTCATACAATTTTGCCTTTTTGACTATCGCCACGCTTTCGATGATAGTGTGTGACTTGTGTAGGGCCTCTGGATGAAGTTTACCACAGACATAGCATGGAATAGCACATAGGATACTTTTTATCCCGGGATTATGTTCCTTTGGGATAATTTTCGACATCCACGCGAGCGAAGCCGCTGGCAGAAGCTATTAATTAATAAAGATGAATACAATGTTTGATTTTTTGGTTGACCGGAGATTAAAGATCTCCGGCTCTACCAGTTGGATTTATAAAAATATTTTTTGCATTTATTAGCGCAATCCTCAAGGTCATCAAGGTTACAAGCTATTCTGCACCACGCTGAGTAAAAATAAAAATAAAACCGGTCAAGTGCGAGTGGAACTCGTGTGCCGAGAGTGCGTAAAAACTTGTGAGGACCAAAATTTACCTTAATTTTAACTTTTTTTTTATTTTTTGGAATTTTTCCTTTATATGTGCTGTAAGACCTTACTTTTTGCCAAATTTCGTGATTCTAGGTCAACGGAAACTACCATATAGATTAAATTTAAAGGGTACTTCCGGTTGACTTAGAATTGTCAATTTTGGTTAAAAGCAGGTCTTACAGCACAATTAAAGGAAAAATTCAAAAATAAAAAATGTTGAAAATTAAGGTAAATTTTGGTACTTACAAGTTTTTGCGAAAATCTAAATTTGCTTATATATTTTTATCGACTTGACTCAGGACCTTGATTTATACACCTAATAGGGACTATAGACCTCAGTATCTGGTATTAATTTCAACATGCTAGGTCCAACCGTTCCTGAGAAAATCGGTGGTGACGCACGGACAGACGGACAGACAGACAGACAGACAGACGGACAAGAAAGTGATCAAAGTCAAATATATTTATTCAACTAGGCCAAAAAGCGGATCTTATAAGGGTTCCTTTTTTACCTCTTGAGGTACGGAACCCTTAAAAGAAGCTAAACGAAAACGAAGTGATAGTGCGGGCGGATGAAACGGCGGGGCAAAGCTAGTGTTGTACCATAAAATCCATTACACAATTCTGATCCAATCTATAACATTGTTATCTGGTAATTCACAGCAGTGTTGCATCTCGCCGGTCCATCTTTGTTGTACACTTGATAGCCGAAACAATGGGCTATAACCTCGGGAACAATGTCAGTGATGCAACAATCATGTACTATTAAATAATAAACATTCTAACTAATTAGCGAATCTCAAGGACATCTGAAAGTGAGATTAGATGGATGGACCACTGAGAAATACTCGTACGTATAGGAAGATAAAGATTTCCGATTATAGAAACAATCGGTTTCATTGTACTTGCGTCAGTATCATCATTTAATTAAATATTATAACTAGCTTTTCTCATAGCTTTGTTCCTCTGGATGGTCCGAAAGAAACTGCGTACTTTTCCGGGAAAAAAAGTAGACTATGGCAATCAGCGACATAGTGTATATTTGTAGTAAAAGACTTTTCGGACTCCGATAAGGAGTTCTTCCTTCTCGGAAACCTACCTTCCAAAAAAAACAAACAATTATACCATTAGTTGAGATGTAAAAACTTGTTAAGCTGTTGTGTGTTCAATCACACAAAAAGACTGAAAGCTTTGGATCTCGCATACAGATGAAACTCTGGAGTAAAAATAAAGCGCAATAACTAGTTAAATCCAATTTCCACAATAAAACTAAATACAAGCTTTACAACTAAATAAACAATAAAACATTAATATATATTATATTTGTAGATACTTTATCGTGATGGATTAAGCTTCAGGGCCGCCCGCCTGTAATTAAATTTAAATTTAATTACATGAACAATATCAAAGCATAAAGCAAATATGAAATACAATAGTGCACTGCTCATTAATAATACATGGTATTATTCTAGCTTCATTTCGTACTAACAGTTCACCTCTACTATAGACTACCTACAATAATATCATTATTATTATTGTAGGTAGCACTCTGAAAATGTACATTTCACCTATCTCACGACTAAAGTGCATCTACCCAAATCTAACTGCCATATTACTAAAACTAGCTAGCCATTATGATAAGTTTATACACTGATTATTATTACTTAGATTCCATATTTAAATTCTCAACTGACAGTTTGATTTAAGAATTTGCGAAGTACTATTTAAACTGATCATGTGGTTAGTTTTTTTTTTAAATAATACAAGGTTCTGGATCTCTACAATTTTGAAAGCTTATTCGATCTTGGTTTTTGTTCAGCGTAAATTAACTTCTCTTAAGAAATTTATGGTAAAGAAAACAGTTACCCTTTGATATAAATGTACCCAAATCATCATATCAACTTTTATTTTGAGAACAACCCTGAAATTACGCAAAAAAAAAATAGTCATAAGGCATGGCAAGGTATGGTTGGGCACAAACAACATGTATTGGAAATCTCTGCGATTCCTTCATAATCCATGATTCAAAGCTACATAATATATTATTCCTTTTTTTTGTGTTTTATTGCCCTTTTTCCTAACATTCCTCAAGGGATCTGAAAATAGGTTAAGGAACCCTTTCTCTTTTAATAATTTTCTTACCAATTCGGTAAATATTTCTCCACATATTCCAACCAATTTCGAACGAAGCCATAAAAGGTTTTTCTCTTGGGATAATAACTAATAGGTATTCGTAGTTGAGAAAATTCTCCGTACATAAGTAGCATACGCAGGAAAAATATTGTCTCAACATTTTTAAATCGTTTTTACACATCTACTCGGATTCATACGAATATTTATTCTTGTTAATGTACAATTTTAACTTTGCTGTATGAAAATTTAAATCCATTTTGTTTTTGTTATGAACAAAATAATAATTTTCTGAGTATGCTACAGTTATGATCTCATATTATTCTAAACTCTCACCGTATTGACTGACTTTTATTTCAACGTAATGTTTCAGGGGGTAAAACTACTCTTCACTATTCTTCTTTTTTATTTATTTATTTATTAGGCTCACCAACCATTTAATTGTTAACTCTTAAATATTAATAAAATGTTTATTGGTACAAGAAAGGTTACATTAAAGTTGTCATACAGCTATATTGTAGGAATGCCATTGTAACCACTGAGTAATGAACCTTTTTTTTACCGTGGAGAAATGTTCATGCATACTGCGCTACCACAGGGAGATATCGCAGTTATGTGGGACTCCAATCCACTAAAACTCCACGGTGTCCTCCTGTGCCGCTTATGGCGGGAACACGGGCACGCGTTGGCACTCGCCGCGAGCTCGCCGCGGCTGTCCGCACCAAAACACACTGTGCGCCGTGACCACCCCAGGGACCAAACCAGCACATGGGTGCTAGACGACCCCGTGTATTGCACCCTTGGTCCCCATGTGACAGGTCAATGGCCCCGCCACCTACCATTTTTCGGCCGCAGGGGATAGGGAGAGCGGCCAACACTCCTCTACTTATGCGGCCCCACCGCGTCCGCCGTCGGACGGTGGCGAACCCGTCCAGGCCGCGGAAACCTAGGGAGAGCGGCGCACCGCAATACCGGCACTCCTCTCCCCCCGCGGCCTCCAACCCTCAGCCGCGATATACAAACATTTAGAAAGAATTAAAAGCTATTACTTATAAAAATAACTAATATTTATTTTAATGGATGAAAATTTGGGAATAAAAAATTTCATTTAAAAAGTCAACCTGTATATTCTACTTTTAAATATTTCAGTGCATCTGCACTGATATAGCTCTAGCTTCTTGATCTCATTAAGGTAATACTATTTCCCGCTCAAATAAACTCGATGCACTCTAATAACTGAGCCGGGCATTTGTGTATCAAAATAGATGCTCTAAACGAATCTAGAACCTAGAATTGTCTTACATTTTGCAGCAAGACGGGTTTATTTTTGATCTGACTTTATTTATAAGAAAACTTTCCTTCAAAACGGCTTAAAACATCAGTGGAACATAGACCTTATCTTTGTTTTTTGCTGGAAGACTATATCAAATTCTAAATTCTGAAGTTGATATTAAGCTTTAAATTTAACCCACCAGTGCCCGGTTTGGCCAGGACATTGGCTTTTACAGTTTAATAACATAATAATAAAAAATAAAACACCAACAGCCAGTTTTACAATTTCATTGAACAAAATTATTAAAAAGCTTAAAAATCTAGGTATTTTGTTAAATACTCTGACTCTTACACATTGACAGGTAAGGACCTGTACAAACACTCAAAAAAAAATACACGCTCCATACTTTAGATAGCTGGTAAATAACTTGCTGTCGATAAGTCAAGATTCTCGATATTTTTACTTGATGGACCATACAAAAAGCTTACAACATTAATTTAGCCGTATGACTCATGTTTTTACTAGAGAGGCACTTGGGAAACCACGAACAACTTGAACTTCCAAGTGGCATTTGACTGGAATATCCTTCTCTAAAGGACAGTCATGCATCGGATAATATAAGTCATGGGTTTACAGCGAACAGTCATCGAAAAATACTAGGGTTTGGTAACCAGTTAGTATTCTGTGCCTCTACACTAGTAGAAACATGGTCTAGGTAACGACTAATGATTGGCAACATCTGACATAATGTTAAACTGAGGCCTCTTTGGAAAAGTCATTTTAGTTTAAAAGTATTTTTTTTTACTTGATTCTTATGCCAATAAACCCATTATTTATTGACGAGGCGCCTTCAAAAACTCGCTTTAAATAATGTTTTTATCACATCTATTCAAAAAAAGCTAGTTTAAAAATAGCGCATTTATCCCTAGGTACTAAAAGTTATTTGAATTTGGAATGTGGATATTGTTAGTAAATGTTCCAATCAGCAAAGAGATGAATCACAAACCATGCGGTCCAAAATAGGGTTACATCGCTAAAATCGATTCACAATGTAGGAGGTGAATGGCTAATGAGCGATTGTAATTCTATTTAGGACCACACGCGAACATTGTATTGAACAAGTGACTGAGTAGAAAACCGCGCGCGAGCCAAATTAAAAATAAATCTACAACTGTAACGGATGTTACTCATAGAATCGTTACGATGCACTTCCATAATTGTTCAAACATGAACTTTGGCCCCTAATTATTTCTATTTTATGGCTTATGGTTCCTAATTGTATGTAAATAAATAAACGTAACGTTCTTGTTCATAAGTTGCATTTACTTATTTTCTCATAGAGGGCGATAAAAAGTAGAGTGTACATCTCGGGAGCAACACTATTTTAAACTCGAGTGACGTACTTTGAATCCCTCGCTGCGCTCTGGATTAAGAAAAACACTTTCGCCTTTAAAATGGTTGTTTAATAGTTAATAAAAAAACTACTTTTTAAGTTACTTGAAAAACTATTGTGAAAACAATTTCCATGTAGTCTGGATTAACTTTGTAAGTCTTACGCTGTTATATTTTCGATGCACCGAAATGGTGGTTATGAATTCATGTGTTACGCTATGTCCGGGCCAGTGGTAATGGCCGTGGCAAGTTGTGAGTCATAGTTTCGAACTTGTTCGAACCCAGGCAGGCGTTTTACTTTGTGTAAATTAATTCAATATTATAATCACCGTTTTGAGAGCAGTAGTCTCAAAACGGTGAAGGAAAACATCGTGAGGAAACCAAAAATTCGAAGACATGTGACATCCACCAACCCGCATTAGGCCCGCGTGGTCGATTACGGCCCATACCCTCTCACAGAGAGGAGGCCTGTGTCCCAGCAGTGGAAACATTAAAAAGGCTGATGACGCTATGTGGACTTCTTAACAGTTTTGACATAGGTACTAAATATTAAATTCAAAGACTTACAAAGCGAAAGTTATGATGCGTTTTGTAGTAATTTGCTTCGGAAGTTGGTTTATTTATTATCGTGAAAAATTATTTTCATACAAATGATTTTGTCGGTCATTACGTAGTTTTTTTTTTATCTATTCCTATCGGACCGTCAAATTTTTGCCAGTAATACTGCAAGCTTAAACAACGTCACAATAAGCGTTTTTCTTAACGAGATTATTATGCAGCTGCCAATAAATCGTGGTTTTAGATAACATCAATTCTATTGTTATTGTGTGTTTAAAAGCGGTAACGAGTCTTATCATAATGCTGATCACAATTATAATTTGCAATCAATCGTTTAATAAAAACAAGTGTTTGCGCATTATGGTTTAATTAAAAATGAAATCGTCGACACGATGAAGAAGAAGGTTTAGTCTATTAAAAATTCGATTCGGATAAAACTATGTTGTCTATGCTGTCTGAATATGTTATCTATGTTGGGCAGGTTTTAGTTTTCAGTTTACATTGAAAGCCAGAATATATTATCACACAATGCAGAACTGTACCAAAAAACCACGCATGGACTTCGTGAAAGATGATACAGCCATGGTATTATCATCATCATATCAGCCGATAGACGTCCACTGCTGGACATAGGCCTCCCCCAAGCGTCGCCACATTGACCGGTCCCGGTGTGTCCCGCATCCAGCGGATCCCCGCAACCTTCAACAGGTCATCGGTCCACCGGGTGGGAGGCCTTCCAACGCAACGTCTTCCGGTTCGCGGTCGCCACTCCAGAACTTTTCTGCCCCATCAGCCATCTGTTCTGCGAGCAATATGCCCTGCCCAATGCCACTTAAGTTTGGCAATTCTTCGGGCTATGTCGGTAACCCTGGTTCTCTTGCGGATCTCTACATTTCTGATTCGATCACGCAACCACATTGTCCTCGTCCAACTTACCACAGTATCTCATGACGAAAGTCTATGACCAGTGTGTGTTGCCAGTGATGACCTATGGCTCTGAGACGAGGTCGCTCACGTCCACATCAGAAAACTTACAGTCACACAAAGGGCAATGGAGAGGGCTATGCTCGGAGTTTCCACTATGGTGTATCGGAAGCTATTAGTAAAAAACAAAAACGAGGCAGTCGCCACCCCCTATATGAACACCAACTCCAACCTGCAGGCCTTAAAAGCCGCAAAAGTTTCCTGAGACATATGACCTCCTCGGAAGCCAGCGCATCTGACGAAATATTGTGGAAAAACACACACTCTGCTCCTCCATACTTCATCACTCCTGCAGTGCATCTGCCCCTGGATAAAATCTGCAGTGGCCAATCTGGAATTTCTAAAAGGATTTCGGGCTTTGTTGGTCGCTGTAGAAAAAGCCTGGCCAAATGGAGTCTCATAGACCCATCTCAAACACAGTGCCAGTCTGGGTCACACTCGCAGGATACACCCCAACTCCTTGTCTGCCCTTCGTGCCCAGCCGCCTGCACCTTTCAGGATCTAAACGTGGCGAATGATAGAGCTGTCCGTGGCTACATGCTGGTCAGACAAAATTTGAGTTTAGCGATGCGAGAAGAAATGGAAAAGTATAGAAGAAGTACACATTTTGTGGCGATCCCAAATTAATTTTGATAAGATAGAAGAATGAAGACAATGTATTGCCTAAATTACCTGCAGTGAAACAGTGGGAAATCAGACATTATACAGACGCAAAGAAAAGAGAGCATAAGTAAATAAAATTAAAATAAGAAGACAAAACAAAACATTATAACTGCACTAACCCAAGCGCCAATTTTCCATACCAATGTTAGCCCGATTAAAGACTGCTGCATACGTAACATGTTTTAATCTCGGACGAAACGGGACGACAAGTTTAAAAAAATATCGTTTCATACAAAATGTCGCTGTTCCGTCACGAGTGCACGGACGGGACAGCGACTTGGCCTTTTGTATGAAACGCCACGTCGTCCCGTTCCGTCCGGGATTAAAACAAGTTACGTAAGCAGCGGTCTTAAATTTTATTACTGTTTAATTTCTTAGCTAGTTTCGTTTCAAGTAAAATATATTGTAGTTACGGGATTTTATTACAATATACGAGTAGTTACAAGGTTTTATAATAATTAAGAGGAACGACTGTCGTGAATTCTCAACGAACTCATTTTCTCCCAAATTCTGCGCTCGTTTCTGGAAACGGACGGGTTGGTTAATTTATCTCAGACTCGAAATAATATATGAGTATGCTTTTCTGGGATGTTTCAGTATGCTATGTATATAAATAGGTTCTACGTTATGGTTGGCTTGTATTTTTGTCAAATTGTACAAGGAAGCGAGAATGAGGTGCTATTTAAAAATTATACATGGCATCATATTTTTATTGCCATTAATCTTATCCATCGTTGGAAAATTGAGGCCTAATATTTTTCAAATAAACGATATCAGGATGATTGAAAATAAATTTTAGGATTATATAAACGTGCTTAATTTTTATATTAAAGTTTCTATAATAAGGTAGTTTACTGAAAATTAGTTTTTTGTCCGTCAGGTAGATTAATAAAAAATATCGGTACGTATTTTTTCTTTTGACTCGTAAACATAAAGTGACGACGATATAATGCGTTGAAATACACTTTATACTGCCTTAGTGACGCCACAAGCCTCCACTCCTGAACTTAAATGCGCTTTAAATTTGTAAATTTTTAGTGATTTGGTAAAGCAAAAAATATGTGTCCAATATTATTTGATAATCTCACTTACGGACTAAATAGAATTATCTTTTCTCTACCCTGGAAACATTCCTATTATATCAAAAAATATTTCAAGAAATCGATGTGCGAATTTTTAAGATATTAATTAAAGGCACACCGTTTTAAAATGATTCCCTTAAGCTGATTTTTGTTTAGATTTTGCGGCATTTTTTGTAATTAGTATTCAGCTGTCAACATGCATGACTCTCAAATCCTCATAAATGGCATCGGCAATTAGGCATATACTTACTTGAGGACCATAAAAAGTAGTAGCAATTAATATTGTATGGCCAAGAACAATAATAGTGTTGATCTAAGCTGTTTATAGTCGATGTCAAGTACTGAGATACGATTACATATACTGATTTATAGACTGCGATTGTATGCTAATACTCAGAATAACATATAATGTTCTAGCAATGTGACACAAATCAATTCAAAGATTAAAATAGAATTCGCGTTAAAGGATAAACTCTTGTCGTCAGCATCTGGAATTTATTGTAATCAGAATCTTGTCAATGTCAAGTCATGTTGTTAGATAGGTAGATAAATGTTGAGGTTTATTTAGTTCTTGGGAATGGGAGTGTCTGCTGTCAGTTGTCCTGTTTTTGTGGATGGGTGACCATTTCAACATACCGAGTTTCCACCGTGCCTCGGAAAGCACGTTAAGCCATTGGTCCCGACTGCCATTTGAAGATCTTTGACAGTCGTTACGGGTAGTCAGAAGCCTGAAATCTGACAACAGTCTTGCCAAGGGGTACCGTGTTACCCAGTTACTGGATTGTGGAGGTCAGATAGGCAGTCGCTGCATGTGAATCACTAGTAAGTCCGGTAAGACTGGAAGCCGACCCCAATATAGTTGGAAAAAGGCTAGGCAGATTGATTGAATGGGAGTGTCTACTGACTGTTTCCGCGTGGCTTTGCTAAGATACGAATATCGTGACCACCAAACTGTGCAACAAAGTCCTAATTAAATCAAGGCCCAAGAAAAATAAAGATATGCGAGCATTAGGAACTACCTATGTGCAAAGTTGATCGTCATCGTTTCCATAGCCTTTTCCCTTGTTAGGGTCAACTTCCAGTCCAACCGGATCTAGCTGGCCAGTATTGTACATGAACCACCTGCCTCCACCACCCAATTAATTGGCGACACGAAAATCGCTAACAACACACTGAAACAACTTTTATTTTGGCATTTACAATCTACCGTAGAAATAAATGAGTTAAGTAAAACAATTTCGCTTGTTCACGAAGAAAAGCATTAAACTTAACTCATTCCGAAAACAACTTGAAAACAACAGATGTACCTAGTGAAAAATCAAAACTGACGACAAAGCGGTAAAATCTGAGATGTCTTCAGTAAGTTAAATTATCTTGCTACCCGCGACGAATTTAAACGCAAACCACCTCTTGATTTATAAGAAAAGTCTCGAGTTTCTGAACAACATTCACAGTTTTCTTAGCAGTGGTAGAGACGTCTAAATTACAAATAACACTGTCCGACATCACAAGGGACTGTCTCTCTTAAGTTAGCCTTTTCGTTTCGTACTTTTAAACGGTTTTGCTTCTTCCCTTTCAAAGTTAGTCAAGTAAGTTTTCATTGCATTATTGCTTGTTAACATAGATTTGCCACACAATATGGCACTTTAGCTTTTACAGATAAAGCATTTTTTTTTGTCTGCTGTAGGATGGATTATCAAAGATCGCTAAACTGATAAATCAAAGCTTTTTAGCAGACTCTGAATTTCACCATTTTTTTTCAAAAAAATAATAATTAAATATATAAAAATTATTGCCTTGATGTAGTTTGATGTAAGCAAATTTCAGAACATGAATGTGCTTCTAACCAATTAACGCTAGCAACATACCATTGCATTAGTGATCCAACACTATTTGCTTTTTGTTTGTTTTTGTGTAATGTCATTTCTTAAATGATTAGAAAGACTTACAACTATATATGTAGTTGTAAGTCTTACTAATCATTTCTGTGTCATTTGATACTTGAATAAAAAAATGCCTTTCTATTCAATTTTATTGCTTACTCTGTCCCGCGCGGCATCGCTCCCGTCAACTGGCTACCTACCTACCCTTCCCTACCTACCCTACATAAATGAATTTTGCGGCATTTTGTAGCTTTATCCACTTACGCAGCGCACGCAACGAAAGCTCTCAAAAAGGAATATTTTTTGCCCGTTTTTGCAACATTTTTCATTTATGCTCCGCTCCTATTGGTCGTAGCGTAATGTTATATAGCCTATAAGCTTCCTCGATACATGGACTATCCAACACAAAAATATTTTTTTATTCCAAACAGTGTTTCCTGAGATTAGCGCGTTCAAACAAACAAACTCTTCAGCTTTATAATATTATAGTATAGATAAATCATGGACACAAAGTCTAAAAGCAAAATACTAGAATAATAAGATGCAAGGTTGATTAATTTGCTGATAATAAGATTGGATATGCAATATTATTTCTACAATCTAATTTAATACACCTATGGAATGAAAAATGCATATAGCACGTTCTAGGTTAATATTTACACTAACATACCACAAATTCCTAACCTCTGACATAATATTACCGTTGAATAATTTCTGAACTACGTACAATTTGATAGTAATAATGATGTTTATACGATAATACAAACGTTATACGCTGCGAAGTCATATAAAATAATGGTAACTATCCACCTTTATGTATATGTAGGTAAGGGAAGTCTTAACAGAAACCCTTTCGAGAATTGTTAACTCTTATTCCGTAGGAAATGGTTTTCAGCATAGTTTCTTAGCTTCCCGAATATAGCTTTTCGAATATATTATTTTTGCGCATTTGCAGTACAAATTTTTTGTTGTTTGCATCCAGTAACACAGACACGCAACATAGATTGCCAAAGTTACTTATTTATTATTATTTATTTAGAATAGGCTCGCGCTTGACCACTATCTCACCTAATGGTAAGCTTTGATGTGGTCGAAGGTGAAGCACGCTTGCCTAGAAGTAACCTATTCACTCTTGACTTAAATACCCCTAGATTGTAGCTATCGGGAAACGCAGACTCCGGCAGGGAATTCCACTCCATATCTATACGCATATGGGTGGGATGTCCACCATGTACCGATGGAGAACTGTATTATAGTATCGAGTTTAATCACATAGAAGGATGATAATAACTAAACAACTTTAATCTAGGGTTCTTTAAGTCAAGAGTGAATAGGTTTCTTCTAGACAAGCGTGCTTCACCGTAGACCACATCATCGCTTACCTTCAAGCTAGATAGTGGTCAAAAACGAGCCATAGACAATTTAAAAAAATAAAATATATACAAAATCGAGCTTTCACAATGGAGCTCAATTTTGTATCAAATTACAATTTTGCTTCAACAACATTTTCAAATGCATTATTGATATTCTTACTATCGCCAAGAGTTCCAATTTACTACGAAAAATTCTGCTCCAAACATTACTCAAAATGCTTAAAATACGTTTAGTACCCACATTTGCAATTAAACCTTCCCTCAATTTATCTTGTTACTCAAGCACCATGCATTTCATGTCACATTCACAAACTTTTCTCATAAAATATTACTGTGCGAGCTCGACGTCTAGCAAACGTTTCACATATTTATATAATTGTAAAAGCGAGCAAAGCCAGCAGCGAGTTTAGTAAATAAATAAGATTTGCATGCAAACTGCGGTCAACGTATGATGTGACCGGCAATATTTTATCCCGATCGCCAATACACAAAACCTTTTGTTTGGACCATGAATAATATTATAGTGACCGCGTCAAGCTGAAAAGAATTCAGATTTGCTGGCAAACCAGTGCGGTCAGAATTTAAATGCAAATTGACGTCGATTTTCTGACAGCCGCCGTGGCGTCCAACATTTTATGGATTCAATTTTAGGTTTCTTTTTTTACAACGAACCAAATGGACTGCGCTTTTTTAAATGGCCAGAGTTAATAAAAAACCCAACACGGTCCGACTAGCCATGTTTTTGTTTAATTGGTCAAATGGGTATGAAAATATGTCCATTTTACTATCGGCTTTCCAAGCCAAAACAAAATAGTTTATCTAAGAAAATTCTTCCAACAAAGGTTTTAAACAACCAAGGAATTCTCTATTAACTGTACAACAAAAAGTAATCCCATCTTACGGAAGCAGCTGAGCAGACCGAGGTGAAAGAACGAACGAAGATCATAAGACAGAGGATAATAAAGGAAATGAAAGAACCGCAGCTGCTGCAACCTTTATTGTTCTGCGCTCAAACAAAATCACTTTGATTGCCTTAATTCCAATCGCTTATTGAAAAGCCACAATTGAAATTCCTATAACCGCCTTTTAATTCTCTGCTCTTTCTGACCAAGCGTATTTGTTTTGCAGTTTTAATTCAGGTTTAGATAATTTATTTAGATTTTCCTTTTTATTAATCTAGTTTTAGCATTTGTCGATAGGTTAAGAAATACGAGAATAAAGACCAAAATCCCTGTCATTGGCAATTTTTATGTTCCATCAATAGCTATTATATAAACGTTTTAACTATCAAACTATTTATTTTATCAGAATATACCGCAAATACTCATGGGTAAACAGAAGAGGGGTCTATTCTGAACAATTAAAAAAAAACTCACAAGCCATATTATTTAACATCCTTCATAATAAGTTATTTCAATAATTTACCTATATTTTATCTATATATATATATACTAATGTAACAAAACTGAATAGTTTGTTTGTTTGAACGTGCTAATCTCAGGAACTACTGGTTGAAAATGAAAAATCATTTTTGTGTTGGATAATCCATTTATCGAGGAAGATTATAGGCGATATAACATCACGCTACGACCAATAGGAGCGGAGCAAATAATCCTTTTTGTGAGCTTCCGTTGCGTGCGCTGCGTTAACAGTTTAAGGCGTATACATTCCCCAATGATGACGCAGTACTGGAATATTGAATATCAATATTGAACCTCCTTTTGGACAGTCTTGTTTGCAAAATATTCTTTTATTTATATATGCTATTTCCGTTATGAAGAAATTCTAGCCATCAATTTTTCTGTTTTTTTTTTAATCTATTCGTTTTGTAAGATTATCCAAAAGTAGCGAAATAAAATCGCAATGTTAATTATTATTTTTTAATCAATAGTATTATTTACACGAAAAAAACATGTTTCACAAGTAATGTACATGAATCAATAATAAATATATATATTTTTTCAAACCTTTTAACCTAGCCGTTATTAAGGAGTATGCTTTAGAAAGTAACCGTTTTACGGCACTAAAGCGGTGGAAGGTTCTTTAGTTACGCAAATATCATATGATGGAATTGTTCCTCATTAAAAGTTCTAAAAAAAAGTCCGCGACAGCATATGTCTATCTTTTAAGATTGACTCACTATAACCTTTTTTATGGTAATCAAATTTGTTCATTTGCGAAGGAGTTTTATCAACATCTATTATTATTATAAAGCTGAAGAGTTTGTTTGTTTGTAGGTAGGGTAGGTGCCTAGGTAGATCAGATAGTCAGTCGACGGGAGCGAAGCCGCGGGGGTCAGCTAGTTATAATAGATAAATAAGGCGCTTCACTTAGCTCTAGATAACTAGAGCGAGCCAACATCTTTATTTTTCACGTTTTTCCATTACGGAATTAATTAAAATAAAATCCTCTTGTCCTTGATCATTATTAAGTATGGGCTGCTTCGCTAACAAGCTGCCATCTCCTGTTTTGTGCGGATATTAACTTGGCAGCCATTTTTAACTGTTCATTTCCGTTGACAAACGTTGCTGATGGCGTTTGAAATCAGTTGAGCTAAGAACGGATGCTGTAGTCATTTAGTCAGAGTAACAAAACGATTGTGAGTAGGTAATTTTTGTTCACTTCTCAAAAAACCTGAGTCTACTTTAATCACCTACATAGATGCCAGAATTTACCTGTGTATTTTCGCAAAATGCCAATTCAGAAAATTCCGATTCCTGTTAAAGAAATTACTTTTTTAGTTTTACAATAAAACGACGACGTACAATAAAAAGAGAAAAACTCTACGATCAATTAGCTATGTTTTATAACAAAACTCCAGAACTGCGACTACTGAAGCAATGCTACAGAAAAAACATGTTCCAAATTACGTAGCAGTGCCTTTGTTGTTACGTTTCGAGTATTCCAAGCGCGCGCGAATTTTTACAGACTCGCAGGTAGACCACATGTCAAAGACTTTCGATGATCACTGCAAATATTTATTCGTGACAAGGTGCAAATGTCCTTTGTGTATAAGCGAGACTTAAATTTAATCTACCAAAAGCACAGTACATGAAAAATAATAAAATTGGCTCGATATCGAAAAAAATATATTTCAGAAGATATCCTAGGAAATTGAATCCACCATAAACGTAGTAGTACTGAAGCCTTCCTACAGTCCGATAAATCTGTAAAGCGTAAAGCTGTAAACTGTGCGAATAGCGGATGCAAAATGAGAAATAATAAATTGGCTCAATACCGAAACAAATACATTTTAGAAATTACTAAAAGTTTGATTTCGCCCAACAAAGAAACATGACCAATGCAAGTCCTAGGTAATTGTATCTGTCATAAACATTGAAAGTTAAACGTCGGTAGTTACCTACTGTGCGAATGGCGGATGATAAAAATTTGTAATAATAAAATTGGCTGAATACCTAAAAAAATGTTTTAGGAAGTACTAAACGTTCTGTTTCTCCCAACACGGAAGCATGACCAATATCCTAGGAAAAGTAGTGTCACACAATGACGTCACAAAACGGAGGTATTGGTCAATCGCAAAAAATAAATATCCAATACAATCAAAATGAAAGAGATTTATGATATAACAGTGAATGGTACAAATAAAGCAAGGACAAAACTCACGTCAAAAAGAAATACGTCTTATTTGAACCGCGGCGAGTAATTGGTTTTGGAATCGACCTCCTGATATTGACAAACCTGTCGCAGCCATCGGAGATTAGAGTTATTCGTTTTTTTTTAATACTTACACAGCAGTAATGGAACATTTATCGCGTGACTGCAGTTTTCGAGCTTCTTTTATATTTTCTCCATTTCTGAAAAACCTTTTTCGTTTATTTACTGAGGAGATTGTTACGAGTTATAAAATTCTTCCAAGACTGTTATGAAAGTTAGATTTTCAGTTGCTCATCGCACTAACAACTGGAAGAAAGGGTTTTCTCATTAAAATATAGTAGCCAGTGTAGCCACAAGCAATTTGCATTTATTGAACTAATTGTCTTCATAACTGTTCTCCGTTCCCTTCACAGGTAAATGCAGGAATGAGATAGCGAAAATAAAACCTTACCATTTGCATATATTTACATACTAAATGCGAAATGGTCTTTAATACCGTTTAAGTTAAAACTTTAGCTTTTAACCCTCTCTTTTCTAATGTCGTACTTAAAATGTTTATTGCGTAATAAAATAGCAGGATTTCGGATGTTAGGGTGAGCCGAGACCACATACTGCACTAAATCTTCGGTATAAAGCTTTAGGAAATGAATTTCTTCCGTCTTGCACAAACTGCACAGGACGAAATAATTTTTGATTCTTTATGTATACTAATATTATAAAGCTGAAGAGTTTGTTTGTTTGTTTGAACGCGCTAATCTCAGGAACCACTGGTTGGAATTGAAACACTCTTTTTGTGTTGGATAGTCCATTTATCGAAGAAGGTTATCTATACTAATATTATAAAGCTAAAGAGTGTGTTTGTTTGTTTGTTTGAACGTGCTAATCTCAGGAACTACGGGTTGGAATTGAAACATTCTTTTTGTGTTGGATAGTTCATTTATCGAGGAAGGTTATAGGCTATATAAGATCACGCTATGACCAATAGGAGCGGAGCATAAATGAAAAATGTTGCAAAAACGGGCAAAATAATTCCTTTTTGAGAGCTTCCGTTGCCTGCGCTGCGTAAGCGGTTAAAGTTACGTAACAATCATGTATGTAGTGTAGGTAGGGTAGGGTAGGTAGGTAGCCAGTTGACGGGAGCGAAGCCGCGTGGGACAGCTAGTATTAATATAAAGCTGAGAATTCTGCTAAAGTGGTGCTAAGACAAGATACTGTTCCATTAAAATTATCTGGATGTTTATGACGATGCAAAAATCAAAGGACCGGTGAATGTGACGACGCTTGGGGGAAGCCTGTCGGATAGTGCAGCTGAAATGGCGGTGAAGAAGATGTTAAAGTCAAAGTTCTGCTTTCTTGGTTGGCTGTGATATTCGAAATATATTTTCATTTGTGTTTTTATTTCGACCAAACATCGATACGATCCAATACATTTGGAGGGGTACTACGATTTGATAGAATTTATTACGCACAGTATTAAATAGGATAGTTTACTGAAAATTAGTTTTAGTCCGTCAGGTAGATTGATAAAAAATATTGGGCACGTATTTTTTCTTTTGACACGACGAAGTTCCGCTGCCGCTATTGCGGTATAGCAAACGGCGCGACACTGCAAGCTATTTTATTAATTTATTTAATGCACACAAACGTACAGAGGCGGACTTAGGCATTTTCTACCAGTCGACCTTTGGGTGATGCAGAGAAAATAGTGGTAGGTGCAATATATTGAGTTAAGCAAATCGCGTTTATTTAAAATGTATACCTATACTATTAATACAATAATATATACTCAAATAATAATTTAAAGTCTTACATGTTCAGTGCCTGAAAAGTTTTTTTTAAATAGCATTATGCGAGGAACAATTATTTTTTCATGTTAGTCAATATCCAGAAATATATGACCTCCAAAATGAGCATAACATGAATATTACCAGAAAAAACGATGTTTAGAAGGAAATCGCCGAGCAATTGGGAGTTAAGAGCAAATAAATTTCATGATTTTCTGTGTACAGGTATTTATTTTTTATCAACTCATTCATAACATAAGTACAAGTAAGCACAATTAGCATTCTTCCATCTTGCTCAGAAGTTGCCGATCGACTGACGAGCAAAATTTGTCGCGCCAGTGCGGTTTAGCATATTTGGTCGCGTCGCGTACCTTTAGTAAGTAAATCTAAAAAAACTTTTTCACAAAAATTACAACCGACTTCCAAACAAAAACACTACAAACAAAGTGAAAAACTACTTCAATTTCGAAAGTCGGTGTTCCTGTTTTCGTTTCTTGATTTTTTGACACCGACTGCCGAAATTGAAGTTATTTTTCACTTTGTAGTGTTTTTGTTTGGAAGTCGGTTGTAATTTTTGTAAAAAATGTTTTTTATATTTCACTTTTTAGTTGTAGTACATAATGGACCAATGCTATAGGCTAGGTACCTACGCGTATAGTGCCCAAAGTGAAGCTAGAATAGATTAACCCAATAACATGAAACTTAAACAAAACCGGTGCAATGAGTGTACATCAGGATAAACTGTTCACACCTGTGTACCCCTTTAGAGCGTACCAGTGTGATGTTATGTTATGAAATGGTGTAAACAATATACACACTTGCGATTGCATCTATCCCGAGTGATTTGCCGTCATTGCCTATGTATTTCTCCGAAGTTCTTCATTAGATCTTGATGAAAATTAAAGGGGACGACATGAGGGCACCAGCTTTCAAATGAAAAAAGAATCGTCAAAATCGGTTCACCCAATAAAAAGTTCTGAGGTAAAAAACATTTTAAAAAAATACAGTCCAATTGATAATTTCCTCCTTTTTGCGAAGTTTGTTAAAAAGAGACAAAAACAAAGAAAGCGGATTTTGACTTTTGGTATTAAAGATGGCCGGGTTTATTAAATTTCAAAAACGAGCATTTTGAATGACATGTTGCGCCGCGCCTGGCCGCGCCGGTTTTGATCATCATCTTTGTCATCATCATGATCAGCCTTTTAATGTTTCCTCTGCAGGGACACAGCAGTTATTAAAGTTGGTTGTTTCTCATTTCCATAGGCCATCACATTTTCATATATGTGCAAATTGTGAAATTGTCCTGCTATTCTTTTTTATGACATCTATCTCGCTTCCTCCGTCCTAGACGCTTTTCCAATAAGCTGTTTATGTAGATCTCACAATATAAAGGAACGGAATATCGTCGCGTGTTGCTGTCGTCTGAGAATTTCACGATTATATGAACTTATTATCGAGCACTAGCAAAAATATTTTTCTGTTTTTACTGTTCCGTACCCGAAGAATCCAAACAGAGCCCTATTGCTGTCACTCACGTGTTCGTCTATCTGTCGTCTGTCACACAGTTTTGTTCCGAAGATTTTTTTAACTTCCTATTGACCTATGAACTTGAAATTTGGTTATAATATTTATTATTTATCTACGTATATACTGCCGATGGGGCCGAAAAGTTCTGGAATGGCGACCGCGAACCGGAAGATGATGCGTTGGAAGGCTTCCCACTAGGTGGACCAATGATCTGGGTAAGGTTGCGGGAATGCGCTGGATGCGAGACGCACGGAATCGGTCCATTTGGCGACGCCTGGGGCTTATTTCCAGCAGTGGACGTCTTTTGGCTGAAATAATGATGATGATGACGTATATTTTACTAAGAAATACCAATATATAAAAAAAAACAGAAATTTTCTTTTATACGGAACCCTAAATGTGCGAAGTCCGACACGCACTTGGCCGGTTTTCTTTTTGTTTTTCTTTTTCGTGTCGCTCTGGCACGCCAGTCATTCAAATTTGTTTAGCCCAAAACTTCCATATTATACTGTTGTAAAAATTATTAAAATATTATCATGTACTTAAGAACAAGATATTCAAAATTCATTTTGTTTTATTAATTAGATATGTGTTCATTCATAGAACAGAGCAGAGCAGTAACTGCCAGACTCACGTGTTGTAGGTCAAGGGTTCGAACCCAGGCAGACGCATTACTTTGAGTTAATTATTTCATCATCACTGCTCTAAAAACGGTGAAGGAAAACAACGTGAGGAAACTGGCATGTCCAAGAACAAAAATTCGAAGATATATGACATCCACCAACCTGCACTGGGCCTAAGAGGAGGGTTAAGGACCCATTCTCTCTTCACAGAGAGAAGGCTTGAATACCAGCAGACCACTATAAAAGGGTAGAGGATGAGGATTCAGTCATTAAAACTTTATACAGAAGTAAAACTCACTGTACAAAATTGGAGTTTGCCTAATAAATGTCTGATTGTGTTTTCATGCAAATACGAAAAATAAACCTTTAAGTAATATGTGTATTCAAAACTCATATTGCAAAACTAAGCATTAGTTACAAAATGTTTTGCCGCAGATACAGTAGGTACGGTGCAATTGCTCGCCATTTTCACCTCGCTAGCGTAAATTTCAAACCCCAACCGGGAAAATATTAATTCAATTCCGACTATTAAAGTAAGTAAGCTTTTAGTTCCTCTGAGACTAAAACAATCCTTGATTCTACATTACATGAACAAACAGGAAATGAATATGTTTGTATAGAATTCTCGTAAGTAAATACTTCTGTATTTTAAATGATTATCTGGAATCGTGACGATATTCTTAGACTTAAGATCATTATAAATGCGAATCGAACCCAAGAGATACCTTTGTGGCATTAACAATAACATGTGCAAAAAATCATAGCGGATCATTTATTTTTTTATTCGCATTCAAAAGGCATTTTCAACCTCGTTACGAACACAATAAAGTATTAATTTGAGAGCTTGTTCTAAATTATTCAATAACAAAATAACCTGAATTTGCCGAAGGCTGAGGTGTACGTACCTATAATATCTCGCTAGCCGCATTTCGCGAGTTATATTTAAATTTCATGTTATTGGGGGCGATCCCATTTCCATCAACCGGGCACAATTTCAAACTCGGGGCTGCTGCTTAGATTTTTTTTATTTATTCATTGGCTCGTGTTTGACTACTATCTCGCCTGATGGTAAGCGATGATGTGGTCGACGGTGAAGCACGCTTGCCTAGAAGTAACCTATTCACTCTTGACTTAAAGACCCCAAGGTTGTAGCTATCAGGAAACAAAGACTCCGGCAGGGAATTCCACTCCTTAGCTTCCTTAGCTGTGCGCTCAATGAAAGTGTTCGCAAAACGCTTTGTACGTATGGGTGGGATGTCCACCATGTACCGATGGCGCATTGCCGTTTGTCTTGTTGTGCGATGATGGAAAGGGCTAGGTGGAATCAAATTGTGTAGTTCCATCGCACACTCCGCGAAATGTAACCGATAAGAAACCGACAGATTGGCCACTCGGCGTCGATGTTCAAGGCTCTGGAGCTTTCAGACGACCAGTGCATCGTTGCCGATAAGCCTCTCGGCCCGTTTGTCAATCGACTCAAGTGCATGAAGTTCTTAGAAATTTCGGATATAAAACCCAACAAGACAGCATGCCTGGGAATCGAACCTAGGATCTCATATTTAGTAATACTATTACTAGATCCAGTGTTGCCACCTTGGTGATTTTGTCACTAGTTCTGGCGATGTTTCAGAGCTCTCAGCGAGATTTTTTCATCATTTAGCGACTAATAAATTTTTAGCGATTTTTGGCGATTTTTCAATATGGATTTTGGCAACACTTATTGGGGACGGGAATTTAAAAAAAATACCTCATTGTAATGCTGAAATTGAAAGAATTTTCAGTGTTATGAGCATCGTTAAAAGCAAGTTACGAAACAAAATAGCCAGTCCACTACTTAACGCCATAATTTTTATTAGGAACAGATTTAAAGTTTTGAAAAACGCAAAGTACTCATTTAAATATCTATCACAACCAACAACATCTTCAGCGCAAACGTCGGCGGCGTCTGTGGATGAGGAAGATATAATGATATAATGGAAGATATCATATTTCAAAATCATAAGTTTTAATCAAGTCTGTTTTTTTTCACTTTTGACTGTTACAAAATCATATTTTTTTTACTTTCTGACATTTAAAGTACTTAATTTTAATAAAAAATAATAAGCGAGAACTGGTGGTTTTTTTTTTCAATCCAAATTGCCAAAATTTGGCGACATTTTACACTGGATCTAGTGACAAGATAATTTTTGAGGTGGCAACACTGACTAGATCAAAGAGGCAGTATCTAACTACCCAATAAAATACAGAAAGCTGTATCTTGGTGTCGGCACATAAATTCCCTCGAAATTGAAGTTCTACGTGACCTACCAAAATATTCAAGAATGTTCTACCCCGATCTCGCCAAAATGAGCAGTTTTATTTTGTTGGTAATAGAAAAAACCTAAGCATTTCCCCGAAAAAACGATTTGCAATCTTCGAAATAGGATAACATAATTCAAAGCCTCAAGTAAATCTGATTGCTTTGGGTCGACGAAGTTCGGACGAGAGTCATTTGCAGTTGAGGAACGGTCGAAGTACATTACTTGTATGAATATTTACATACCTTTCGCCAATAATTTTACAAGCTTTTATTTAACTTACCTTGTTAGTTATTTCGTTAGTATGTGTGAGTCAAATTTTGCAACTGAATTTTAAAACATTTATTCTCAAACGGTGACCAGTGGTAACGGCCCCGACTTACGTGTCGTGGGTCGTTGGTTCGAACCCAGGCAGGCGCTTTACTTTGTGTAAATTATTTCATACCACTGCTCTAAAACCGATGATTGAAAACACCGTGAGGACCTCGATCTATCGACCTCGGGACCATCGTGAAACCGGCATGTTTTAGAGCCGAAAGTTCGAAGACATGTGATATCCACCAAATCGCAAGGGGCGCGCGTGGTGGATTAAGGTCCATTCCCTCTCTCACAAAGAGGGGCCTGTGTCCCAGCAGTGGAAACATTAAAAAGGGCTGAAGATGATGATGATGATCCCCAAACGATTGAGCTGAAATTTTACATACCCGTTTGGTTTGGATGACAATGCACGGTTAGCTAAAAACGTGTTTTTTTTTTAAACTTTGCCTCAAGCTAAAAAAGAAAAAATCGTTTAGAATCTATATATGTATCTACTCATATAATTTTTAAAAAGAATGTTTACTCTCACATTCAATTTCCAAAAAACTGCAGCTCCAATTAGGTACCACCAAATTTTTTATTAAGAACGCTATCTTGTAAAAGCACTTCGCAGCCAAACTTCCACTTCCACGGACTAAAGTCCACTTTTATTAGCTAATTATTTTGTGTACTTTAAAAGTTGTAATGGTCGTTCAGATTCTCGCTACATTCAGTTAAATTCTTCCAGAACGGATAACGGTCGAGGACTATCAAGTAATAAAAGTTTGTTAAAGAAGGTCGGATTCATTGTTCATAAAAAGCATTTACGGCATCGTATGTAAAGTTTGTATAGCTGTTGCTTCATCTAGAAGTATGGTGGACTCCTCCATCGGGGAAGTTGCGATATAAAACGTTTTTATCAATAAAAAGTTTTAGTTGGAACAAATGACCCGCTTTGGTCCTTGAAGTTGGACTACAAGTTGTGGGACAGTTGAACGTTTTACGTTGATTATTTTTTATACACCATCTGTGTCTGACACTTTTAAAACATTTAGCAGGATTGGGAATGGCCATGAACAAGTGATGAGCTTAATGTATAATTAATTTTGAGCGTTTTCGTGATTGACACCCATCCAATGCCGAGTCTTCAAAAAGACCGCTGCTATAATTATAGAGGTATTAAGCTGACTTTTAACACGTGCTCATTTAAACAGGTAATTTTCCACCTCAACATAAAACAAAGACACACAGTGAATAGTTTCATCACCCATTTTACGAAATGACCTGGTACAGAGACACAGTAATTTGCAGTCAAGAGATGGATAACAATAATTGCGCAAACAGAGATAGATTCGTAATTACCTTCTACAATAGATCACGACTGGACTTAATCGATGTCTCAATGACGTGACCAGATTGACGAACGAAGATATAAGTATTAGGAGCGGAGTAAATTGTATATTATGAACAGGTAACAAAGATACTAATGAAAGGCCCTTACAATTGAGATCCTCTCTGGTATTACGGTCAGACATTGGCCAGAAACCCAACTAATGAGATTGCAAATGAAGTTACCATTTACGTTAACAGTTATAATAAAGAGGTAAAATTTTATGTTTTTATGCTCGTAAAGATTAATGCACTAGAGTCGATCGAAAAGCGGGCCAAGAGACTCATCGGCAATGAGGCACTGGTCAAATCAAAGCTCCAGAGCCTTGAACATCGTCGCCGAGTTGCCAGCTTGTCGGTTTTTTATTGGTTACATTTCGGGGAGTGTGCGATGGAATTGCATGATTTAATTCCGCCCAGCCCGTTCCGTCATCGGACAACCAGACGCACGGCGATGCGTCATCGGTACATGGTGGACATCCCACCCATACGCACAAAACGTTTTGTGGACGCTTTTATTATGCGTACAGCTAAGGAGTGGAATTCCCTGCTGGAGTCTGTTTCCCGATAGCTACAATCTAGGGGTCTTTAAGTCAAGGGTGAATAAGTTACTTCTAGGCAAGCGTGCTTCACCGTCGACCACGTCATCGCTTACCATCAGGTGAGATAGTGGTCAAGCGCGAGCCAATTGATAAAAAAAAGAGTAGTGCCAGTCTGTTAGGGAAAACGATTGCGAAAAAGACCGAAATGTGTAAGATTGACATGCGATAAATGCGAAATCTCTCTCCCTTCCATTTTGAATTTTCGATAATCGTTAACACAGATAGAATATCGCTTTGTCTAGAGCCTAAGATTACGAAAATTCTTTCAGTGCCAGACAATTTCACTATCACTGAATACCATTGGCTATTAATAATAATAATTTCTTTCCAAAACTGTTTTTCACAATATATTTGCAAAAAGGGCTAGAGAATATTAGACATCTATATTCTGAAGCCTGCAAGAGCACGGTTTCTGCAGGATAGTCCACGGGGGCGAAGCCGCGAGAAAAACCGAGTAAAGACTATAAAAGCGTTATACTAAGCCCATCAATCCTTGCTTGTATCTATCTTGATTCTGATCTCTAAATATAATACAGTGAGATTATCGGGGAGCAATCAGTCAATTCTATTATGAACCATATCTGAACATCAATCTGAACTGTCTGGAATATCGATCAAATTACCAATCATGATCGTTTGTTGTTTAATATGGCATCTTCGTCTCACGATACGAGAGTAATTGTTGCAGTAACATCTGTTCATCTTCTGTTGTGTGCTGTCATTCTGTTGTATCATTTTTTTTTATTCTATAAGACTATTTCTTTCTAGTTCAAGCTGTAATCTAACAAAAATATATAAATATTCTAGTTAGGCTACAAATTGAACTAGTAATGGGTGTCCCAAGAATGTCAGATTGTGTACATATAATTACTTAAAAGTAGGCGGATAAATGCCAACATTGTTCATGATAGAATTATACAATACTAGCAGTCCCAAGCGGTTTCGCTCCCGTCAACTGGCTACCTACCTACCCATCTACCCTACCTACCATTAATACATGATTGTTGCGTTACTTAAACCGTGTAACCGTTTACGCAGCGCACGCAACGGAAGCTCTCAAAAAGGAATAAATTTGCCCATTTTTGCAACATTTTTCATTTATGCTCCGCTCGTATTGGTCGTAGCGTGATGTTATATAGCCTATAACCTTCCTCGATAAATGGATTATCCAACACAAAAAGAATTTTTCAATTCCAACCAGTAGTTCCTGAGATTAGCGCGTTCAAACAAACAAACAAACTCTCCAGCTTTATAATATTAGTATATAGATTACAACCTTGGGAGAAGAATTAGCTTGCTCTTGGAAAATTTAAATATTCTTGATATTTCCTAAAATATAAATTTCAGTGATCCAATAACACAGGTATAGTAGGACATACATCAAATATTCTTTTACATCCATCCATCCAAGCAATACGCTTAACGTCATAAGAGTTTGGATTACACAAGAGGAGCATCAGCCGAAATACTCCTTAATATTCAATGGCACATATTGAAGCAACCACTCACAAGTCAGCCCCTATAACTACATACTACATTAATATAACGACCTCGTCGGCAACACAGTAATAATTTGTCATTTCCACGCTCCGTATCTGTTTTCCCACATTTCCCCTTATATTACATACCGAAATACTCTGATAAAATACTTGCGAGCGTTCATGGTTGCCTGGTACATTACCATCTGTTACGTGGTCCTTATTGCGCACACATGTGTTTACTAAGTATGTATGTTTGTATGTATAATTATGTCATTATAAGGGATGATATAGCATCAGACAACCACATGACATGTCTTATGATGTTTAGAAAAATAGGTTATAAAAGAAATAGAAGTTGCCTCAACCGGTGGTAGGATCAAGTATCGGAGCATCTGGATACCTCTCATCATCTCATCATCATGGAGAAAAGCCTTTGGCAAGTTGAAACGGAATCAATATTCTCAGCAATGAGAACCATCAGGCAAGCACTTAAAAAAAAGCAGTATGAATTCAGGCAGGCTATTTTTTTTTAAGATCACCGAGAAATAAACTTGAAGTGACCAGTTAATCCAAAGCTTTCGATTCTGACTCATTTATAAACATTACACAAAAACAAAAAAAAAAACACACACAAACAACACCAAAAGAGACTGATGCATACCAATAAATTAAAATAAAACTGTATAACTCTATATAACCAGAATAGCACTACAGAAGTAATTGAATATACAAATGTAAGTGGATTCGATGCAATATAAAAATAACTTACCGGCCTCTTTCATGAGAAGCGATGCTGGTTTTTCAAAGGAAAACAAATCTTTGAGGTAAAACCGTGCACTATTTCTAACGAGACGTAAACTTTGTGTTGCTAGTAAAGATTGTTTACCACGCCGTTATATTTCAGTTTGTGTATATTTTACAAGTGATGGCAACAATAACAATCTAATGTTTGTTAATGTCAGAATGTTGAGCACATAGTCATTTTATCAGGATTTTAATAAGAAAGTCGAGCTTATCTCACCCCAACTCGTTTTGAAACAGCACATTAGGCACAGTGCTGGATATATAATATTTCATACTTGTTAAATAGGTAGTCATATATTAAGGACTTCAAGACGTTTAATATTAGAGATACCAAAATCAAATTACGTAAGGAAATTCCAGATTGATTGCCGAAAGAAATTAAGACCGTCTATTATTTTACTATTGAACAAAATAAGTGGGTAATTGGAAAACCTTCGATAAATTACAGGAATTTCGTAAAGAAATAGAAAGCTTTTCATTTTATCGATAGGTAATCATTTTGAATGGAGCAAAACTGAACTTTATAAATCAGACAGTTCGCCTAGGAATCACTCTAGACGACGAATAACAATGGGGTCCTCACATAACATTTCTTGCGGGTCGGCTAAGCTCGGCTGAGCTTACGCTGTAAGAAAGATAAGACAGTTAACGGATGTAGAAACCGCGCGTTTGGTCTATTTTAGTTACTTTCAGAGAATTATGTCATACGGTATTTTGCTGCTGGGTCGGGTGGCTGACATTGAATCAATATTGTAAAAGAGAGCTGTCAGAACCATATAGTAAAGTCCCTGAGAACTTCTTAGAGAAGTATTTAAAAATATTAATGTTATGACAGCTTCTTGCCAAGTCATTTACGAAAATATTATGTATGTAAGGAAAAATATACATATCTTTAGTAAGCTAGTGATAGACACAATTGTAATACTAATAATAAAGATAAGTTTGATCAACCATCTTATATATTAACTAAAGTACACACATCTTTCATGGGGTACTGTGTTAAATTCTGTAACAAAATACCTTGTGATATATTAAAACTAAATGAAAGAAAGTAGTCACTAGATAAAATCAAACTCGTAAATTTATATTATATTAATAATTATAGTAATGCTTTTTTTTTTTCTTCTCTTTTTTTTAATAAATTGACTCGCACTCTGTTCCGTTGTTGCTGAATTAGGTAATTTACCTATGTTTGCAATATTTGTAAGTATGTGAGAACCATGTTCCTATTTATCAAATGAATGAATTTACCTGTTCGTGCTTGTAATACTTTATACCTACACGTAGTATAGTGATATTAGTCTGGGTGCATCGTCCCCGCGTTAATGTACGTATGTAAATGTTGTAAAACACTTTTTTTAATAGAGTAAGTTTTTATATTATTTTTTACTAATGTTCAAAATATATATCGCAGAGTTTCAATTATATTATAAGTTAAGAACCACAGAAGCCGTTTATGGCTTATATATGGCTAATGAGTTCGGAATAATTAATTCTGAGACAAACAATTCTACGAAACAATGATAAAACTGTGAGTTTTACATTCGAGCGATACAAAAAGGAAAACAATATCTTTAAGTACTTGATAATACAGGAGGTAGATATATCAAACTAAAGTACATTTTGTTCTTATTTTGAGGGGTACAATATTTTTGAGAATACGTTGTTGTAGTTTGTAAATTTTATCTAGATTAGTTCTATAAGTTCTCCCGTAGCTACTGAGTGAACTTATTATGGAGTCAGCTAGAGCTAGGTACAGTAGACTTAAGGTTTTGTGTGGCATTTTATGTTTAAGTATAATAATTCATCCCAAGATAGATCTTAATCTATCACATATATAGTTAATGTGGGGAACCCAATTCAATTTGTTGTCGATTATGAGTCCAAACTACTTGTGTTCTGTGACGAACTGTATTGATGCACAGCTACAGTTTTTGGTACATACAGCGTGTAGGCAGTCACTGATAGGTGCCTTGATGGAGGGTGTGTAGGTGGCTTTATTATGTGATGAATGTATGTGCATGGCTTTTGTTTTATCGGCATTTATGACGAGACCGACATCGTGCCACCATTTACATAATAATTCAAAGTTAGTTTGGAGAATACGCTCGGCCTTTTTAATATCTTTATCAGCCACCACGATGCAGGTGTCATCGGCAAACTGGTATACGGAACCTTCTCCTATGGTATTGCACATATCGTTGATGTGCAATTGTTGAATATTGACCCCTGTGCCGTGCCTTTAGATGATAATTTCATGTCGCTATACGAGCTTCCCAGCTTTACATTAGTATATCTGTTGCTATGGTAGCTCATAAACCACTGAAGAAGAGGACCCCTTATACCACTGCATTCTAATTTCTGAGAAAGTGTATTATAATTGTCAAAGGCTTTACTAAAATCAATAAAAAATATTAAAATATGTTTTTTTTCATTAAGGAATGTATTAATTTCGTTTGTAAATTGACACAATAGTTGAGCGGCGCTTCGGTCTTTCTGAAAGCCAAATAGTTTTTTGTTTATTAAATTGTTAGAACACTTAAAAAGTGATTTATATTATCACTAATACAACGCTCAACTATTTTATTGATGCTTGACAATATTGTGATAGGCCTATAATTATTGTAGTCTTTTAAGGATCCCTTTTTGTGAATGGGACGAATAGTACCTATTTTTAGTTTAGAGACATTTTTTGTGATGTGTATTTTAGGTAGGAAACTCGTATTTCGTCATAGCCAGGACTTCTATTTATATTTAAGTTATTTATAATTTTATGAATTTTATTTGATATGTTGCTAATTCGCATGGACATGCCACAGTCACTAGATTAAATCAGCGGGTCTAATATGCAATGGTGTTGTCGCAGGGTTTTGTTATATTTTCGACATTTTGTTGGAATTCATTTGCACATGTATCCGCTAAGTCTTTTCCTTCCGATTAAATGCCTTGAAAACGACTTCCTCTATTGACTTTGTAATGTTCCCACATGATGAATTTATAATACTCCATATTTTTTTCGAATTCCGGAAGTTTTTACTAATTTTAGTTTTATAGTACTTATTTTTAACATAGTATATATATTTATTTGTTTTATTTTGATATTTATTGTATAAAATTCTATTTGTCGAGTTAGTAGGTTCACTTTTCCAAATTTTATAAAGTTTATTTTTTCTTTTGCACATAAATTTTACTTTATTGTTAACCCATTCACTTTTTGAAGTTTAGAGATACTATTTTTACTAATGCTTATTCTACAATCCTTATAAATGTGGCCCCAATACACACATCTTTCATGGGGTAAAGTGTAGAGATTCTTGTCCGTTCTTCTCCGTAAAAAACTAGTTTTCTGAACGGGCAGTAGAATCAACTATTATTACTTTCAAATTTAAATTTTTGACGTGCCGCTTAATTGGCTAGTTGAAATAAATAATTTTTGCTTTTGTCTCTAACCACATTATTTCCTTATCAGCAATTTTAGTTTAGAGCTTTTCTCACTAAAATTACTCTTCAAATAGTTGCAATTTAGCAAATATCGTACTAAAAAGAAGCTAGCGAGGATTTTTCAATTCTCTGAATATAAAATTAGTTCCGTGAAAAAACATGAACGTTTGACTGAAGTTATAAAACAAAGGCAATTGAATTGAAGGGATTTGTTTAATTCAATTAAAACGTAATTCCTGTAACTGGCCTAAAACATAGCGATATCAAAAACGGGAACTTTACAGGGAAATTGGATTTCCATACATTTTTCAGTAAAATCCGGAATCTGTAAAGCATTCCCGGTTGTACTATTCATCATAACAAAAAATACATTTGTACTGATGGAATTTCCAAACAATGTAGCGTGGCGAAATCAGTTTGTAGCGGCACAAAGGATGCTAGCACCTACAAAATATTATAGACCTGCAATAAAATTGCTCTTAAACATTTTAACTCAGTTACGGTATGAAACATTGTAATATCAGTTTACTCTATCGATATTGCAGTTGTGGCACAGTATAGTCTCTGGTTCAAAGTCTTACTTTGTAAAATTAATTTCATCACCCCCGCTTTTAAAAACGTAAAGAAAAAAAAAATGAGGATACTTGCATGGCCTAGATCCAAAAATTCAAAGACATGTAGCATCCATCATGGACCCGTGTGGTGTCATACAGTGATACAGCCCATCACTCTCCCACACAAAGCGGAGGCCTATGTCCCAGAACTGGCTGATTATGCTTCTGGATGCTATAGATCCCTAGCTATTTCGCAATTGAATCATTTTTCGTTTTTTGAAGCTCATTATATATTTGTCTCTCCTCAAGTAAATCCTCGAAGGCAATATTAATGATATTTTCAAAACTGTTTACCATTTTACAATTATGTAAGGGCGTGTCCACCACGTCACGATGTCGTCAATGAAGGCGTGATGTAACCGCGGCGTGGTGCATTGTCGTGACGTGCTAATGCACGGTACGGCGACATCGCCGCGGAACGACCCGTCTTGCGTAGTCGAAAGCGGTACGTGACGATGCGCTTGCTCAGTTGATGTTTAAATGTCTTAGCAATTAGTTATGCAAAAAAGATATTAGAAATGCTGTAACTGTCAGAAACGAAACTAAGCGTTGCTTCCTTCTGTCAGAAATGTAAAATGTACCGGAATTTTACAAGGCACGACAACGTGTTCGTCATCGCGACGTTCAATCTTACGACAATGTACCATATATTAGCACGTCACGTCAACGTACCGACGTCGTGACGCGGTGATGTGGGCAAACCCTAAGCGTTCACCTAAAATTCCGTTTGTAAATAAGTGAAATTTCTTAGCCATGCGAGTGCTACTTAATCCAGCATATCAAGAAGGACCCAACATTCTGAGCATTTACAGAACTACCTCAAGGTGACATAATTGTGTTTCCCAAAAGCATAACTCAAGACCCTTGAAAATAATAGTAACGACTCAGAAACAGTTCAGTTCCATCTTACCGGCACATACCCTAAACTTGAATCGTAATTTTTGCCATAATCTGAAACAAAGCCTGTGAAAATGCACTTGACTGAGTAGTTCTAGCTTAAAATAGATTGTAAAATATCTATTTTTATTCGAAACCACTCTGAAACTATCTGTACTGTCTGTAGCGGCGTCAATCCAATTCATCATCTTCCTGCCATTTCCCAATTTATTTTTGGACGTCGCAGCACGTCTTTTTCTGATCGCTACCAATAATTTGATTTAGAGCATCGACAGCAATCGAGTTTATTTTTGCTCGAGCCTTCACTCACATGGCTTCTATGAACCGTGATATTTTTACAAGTGTTATACTACCTTACTTTTATCCTTTTTTGTGTATCCAGCAACTCTTCTTTTCGTGTGAGGTCGTGGTCACCTGGTGCCAGAGTTAATTAAGCCGCCTCTGGGAACCCGACAGGCCTCTGACTTGGCTATTTCCGACTAACATTAACTACACAAGTCCAGGTTTCCTCACGATGTTTTTCTTCACCGTTGCCTGTGATGTCCAAGATATACTTAGAAAGTACATATGAATTTGAAAAAGTCACATTGGTACTTGCCTAGATTTGAACCCACGACCTCAAGCACGAGAGGTGAGGTCTTAGCCACTGGACCAACACGACATACGGCAACTAGTAAACCATTTTTCACGTACTTCCTGGCATCCGAATAAGTTAAAACTTGGCGTAACTTAAGAAACATTAAAATAATAGTATGTAACCATGGAGCCGGTGTTATGATGGAGCTGGAACATGGCCATAGTAACTCCTCAAACATCGTATTTGGGCTTATTGAATGTGTATTGACAAGTGATATTATATTTAGTACCTTTCAGTTTTTGTTTAAAAAAGTTTTTATTTAATTTAATCCTGTGACACTAGTGACAGTATAGTACAGTAACTAAGTTCAAATATTTTAGACAGACAGATACTGAAGATGATTATCATCACTAGCTTAGCATAATCAAACATTTAATGTTACCACTGCTGGGATTCAGATCTTCTCTCATAGAGAGGGGGTGGGCTATAATACAGCACGCGGAGTAAGCGGTTGCGTCACACTACTCAAATATATTTTAAACAAATATTACCAAAGGTGTGGATAATCCAAAAGATGTGGATAATCCAAAATGTGTGTTCATGAATGAGTACACTGTATTATCATAAGCTGTTCCGAGTATTCCTACTATGACAGTATCACACTGAGTCATTACAATTCACAATTGCCTTGTCTGTCGCAGGGTTGCGGCGTTCAATATGCAAAACAACTGTGATTCAGGCGTCTTCATGTCACAGCCAGGTGTGGCGACTGCACTGTCATGCACCTTATGCATTTATGATGTAATTTCATCTATCTTTGAAGACGGGTTGGAGACAGATACCCCAGAGGGAAATGTTGCTTGTAGCTTACGCTAGGTGAAATTATACTGTAGATATAACTTAGTGGGTGGTATGCCTCGCTGCTATTTACCCTCTAATTTTCAATTTCTTGGCTATTTTTGGGGAATTAATGTACTTTCACTCCTCTAAAAATTTCCAAAAAAATAAAAATAAACTTAATTTGATATTCATAGACCTGTCTTTCTTCGCGCTAACTTTGAAAACAATCTATTATAAATAGCTGAAGCATAAGCAAGAAAGAAGTAAGATGTTGTATCTAATTGTTTTTTAAAACACATACCTACCACATCACTTTATAAGTCTTCGAAGGTACATAAATAAAATACCAATCTATCACGAACATTGTTTTATCAAAATATTCGGTGTTCATTACGTAAACTTTCACTTACACTCGTTTATGGTTTCGTTTTAATCAAAAGTTCAGATAAAACTTTCATAAATTAATTATTCATCCTAAACATTTCTGAAGAAGACCCATTTATGCGGTTAAAGTAAGTACGAGTAATTAGTGCAACACAATTAAGAGTGTGTGTACACAGCAGCCTTAAAAAAATATAAATGTTCTTAATATGACAGTATAGCAATAAACTATTTAATCAAATCGGTCTACTGGGAGATTCTGCAACATGCTGTCTCAGATGCATCTCTTCGCCCCGAACACTGCTGTTGATCACATTGCGTTTCTATACAAAACTACTGAGAACTGTTTACAGCTGTTGATAATTATTAAACTTATTTAGCCAAAGATCGCTTAAGGGCCTTCCACCGCTTTAGTGTCGTAAAACGGTTACTTTCTTAAGCATACTCCTTAGTAACGGCTAAGTTAAAAGCAATGAAAAAAATATATATTTATTTTTACTCATGTACGTTATTTATGAAACATGGTTTTTTCGTGTAACTAACAGTTTTGCTTTAAAAAAAAAATTAACTACACGATATTTTTTCGCAACTTTTTGATACTCTTCCAAAACTACTTGGAAGTTAAAAAATATTGTTACACATAAAAATTGATGGCTGGAATTTCTTCATAACCTAAATAGCAAATGTAAATCAAATAATATTTTGCAAACAGATCTGTTCAAAAGGAGGTTCAATATTGATATTTTGGCTCCAAGCGGGCGCACGTACTCCGTTCACATTTGGGCGTATATATCGCCTTAATACTTAGTAAATACTTATTCGCACAAAGGACTATTTGTCACTGTCCGTTTCCACAAAAAAACCATTTCATTAAAAACCTCAGCACGTATTTTTCGTTATGTGGCACTCGTAACTATGTGAAAACCCCATACAGAGTTGTTCCATTTTGATATTCAATTTACGAGTCACGAACTATAACGGAGCAACACAACAAAGTCTGTGCCATCGTTATTCGAAAGAGGTGTCACAAGGCTTTTATTTTTATAGATACTTTCAGGTTCAGTGAAATGTTCATGCGGACCAAAACACACCTCTACTATTGGAAATGGAACTGGTACTAAGTTTTATACCCTTTTTACTAACACTATATTATGTCACCTAAAAATGCTTAAATAAAAACGTAGTGTTGAAAACCCAATTTTTTTTTTAGGCGTTAATTTAAGTGTTTCCTAGTGTTTGCGAAAACGGGCATAAGGCTTTTTTATTAATCTAACTACATGGTTAGGAGCCAGGTAATATGATTATCTAGACACTATGGATACTAGACACAAGGAACTAGATACAAATGGTTATACTTCATAAAAGATAGCTTGATCTCTGCGACATATGTCAAACTGACGTATACTTTATTGTTACGGTATTGTTAGCCGGTCAAGCGCTATTGTTACTGTAGTGATACTGACAGCTGTCGCAGAGATCAAGCTAAATTTTATGAAGTATAGTTACATAATTTTTTAAATCTTAGTACTGCGTTCGAGAATGCCTACCTAAAACAACCCTCAATAAAATGTAGATTCCGTGGCCATGGATAAAATCCACATAGATACCTACTTTTATTAGGTATATCAAAGTATTTCTACATACATTGAAACCATGGCTGATTCATTACCTCAGTAAGCTATGACTGAAAACTCAATTCGGATATACACATCTCGGCTGCTCTGACTGAAAAATATAGCCCCAATCAAGATTGGTAAGACGATAGCTACCCATTAACGCTCCGTTGACGTATAGAACCAATATTTTCCCAGCTAACGAAGTTGCCGACTCTGTGGCATTATACTATAGTTATATGTATATAGAGGTATAATTGAAGAACATTGTAGAAGGTGCTGATATTGTAGAGGTTAATTTCTACCCTACGAATTATATGATAAGAAAATTTTGTACTTTAAGGCGAAGATACCCCTCAGTAGCTGATTTTAAAACAATCACGTCTAAACGGCTAGTAGTAAGTTTTTATTCTTTTAATATTAAATTAGACCATTTCTTTAATAATTTGATCTATGAAAATTTTGAATTTTATTCGTATAACATAGCGTAATTAATTTATAAACTTATGTGTACGGACAAAAAACGACAATCGCACCTAAAGTGCCGGGCGTATGTTGTTGAAATTTTCACCATCTCCATTTTTTTTATGAGTGAAATACTTTGTTTCTGCTTTTGGATAATGTTTATTTGGTGTCTTAATTTATTGTCCCATTAAGTCAAATAAATTATACGACCGTGCCGCCGCCAGAATTGATAAGCATTTGGGCCCGGCATTTTCCATCATTCTTGCCAGAACTTCCGGCGAATATTAAGAGGGCTTCAAGTGTTTGAGGTTTGTTGACATAGTCTCGTGACTTAAAACAAATCACAGAATGAAGCCTGGAACAGTTGAATAAGGCGATCTTACCGGCCAGAACAAGTCCGGATAATGCAGCCCTCAGAATTTCGGTTGTGCCGCGTGCAGTAAGCGCCGTTGCTCTACCCTGTTGGGACGAAATGTTTCCAGTTCCAGTTTTTCATTATTCATAGGCCCGCGTTAGATAACTATCTCACCTGATGGTAAGATAGTGATAATAATCATATATATAATAATATATTTATTCCTTTTAAGGCTAGAGAAAGACGTTGATCATGGCTTTGGAACCTCGTCGACCACAGTAGTCGTTTGGCGGCCCGATGACGCTTCCAGCGTAAACAACACACCATCTTTTTTTGACCGGGGATATGCTCATACATACTGCGTTATCACGGGGAGATAGCGCAGTTATGTGGGACTCCAACCCACTAAAACTCCACGGTGTTCTCATGTGCCGCTAATGGCGGGGATACGGACAAGCGTTAGCACTCATTCATGAAAAAAAAACACACCATGCAGTAACTTTGAGCGGGTGTAATGACTCTTCCTGGACTATACGTGGATTTTCTGTGCCACACAGAAGATAATTTTGCTAATTCACAGAGCTTGCTCATGATGATTTTCGATGAAAAGTTGTCTAACTCATGCTCGTAATTTAGGATGGCTTGATGTAGAGTTGGTTACACGCGCTTGGAGGTTGCCAGCTATGTTTGCATCTGTTTACTTCACAAATGTCGAAGAAAAAGTTATAGCATCTTCCCATAGAGTGATGAGTTTTGCGCCATTCTGTATAGTTTAGATATGGGTACTCCTATTAGTTTACGCTAACAAAGTCGTCATCAGGAAGTTAGAATTTCATTATGCATTTCTTTGTATTCCACATTGGTGGATTTTCTGTCTGGTGCCGAAATGACCATACTGACTCTGGTACAGGCAACGTAGAATTGCCCGTGTGAAATGCAATATTTCCTTCAATCTATGCCTGCCACGCTAACGACTGACCCTGAGATTAATTTATGGTCAGAGATTAAAGACAGTCAGAATGTACCGTGGTTTTCGAGTTATGAAAATTGATTCCCCCCGAGCACATCCAGTAGGTATGAATAATTATTCATACAATCTTTAACATCTCTTTTTACCCGTTTAAGAGATGAAATTCAAAAAATACTCTGGTACGTTTTTCTTTAATTGTATTGAACAGCAGAAATACTAAGTTTCAAGTAATTTTGATAATAAACAATGTAATTTTCTCACAAACTTTAACTTTAACCCTTTTAAGGGATAAAATTAAAAAAAGCCTTAAACATGTATTTATTTAACTGTATTGAATAGCAGAAGTACTAAGTTTCAAGTAATTTTGATGATAAACAATTTATTTTTCTTACAAACTTTAACACCCCTTTTTACACCTTTAAGGGATGAAATTCAAAAAATCCTTGAAGATGTATTTTTTTATTTACTTTTAGAGGCTAAATACCATATTTCAATCATTTCAAATAAAAAAAAGACAGTTTCATTCAAACTTACATCCCATATTTAACTTCCTTAGGGGTTAAATTTCGAAAAATCCTTCCTTATCCCTTGTCTACATTATAAATCTCTCTGTGCAAAATTTCAGCTTTATAGGTCCAAGGATTTGGGCTGGGCGTTGATGAGTCAGTTAGTCAGTCAGGACTTGTCTTTTTAACCGACTTAACAAAAAGGAGGACGTACTATGTTCGACTTTATGTATGTTTTCTTTTTCTTTTTCTTTTGTTTGTTCACCGATATCTTCGTCAATTGTGGACCGATTTTGAAAATTCTTTTTTTGTATGAAAGAGTATATTTTGAAATTGGTTCCATTTTAATTTGGTGAAGATATACAACAGAACTCTTCAATAAATACCAGGAAATCTCTCGGGATTGCTGCAATCGCATGTCTGTTTATTGTTTATACCATTTCATAACATAACATCACGCCAGTACGCTCTTGAGGGGTACGCAGATCTCACATTTCGCCCTTTATGTTCAAGTTTCATGATATTCGGCTAATCTATTCTGGCGTTAAGGTAACTTACTAAACAACTTGCCTATTAGGTAGGTACAACTAAAAAGAGAAAAATAAAAAACTTTTTACAAAAAAATGCTACCGACTTCCAAATTAGAAAACTACAAAATGAAAAATAACTGTCCGTAACGCAAAAAAAATGATACCTACTAAAGACACCGACTTACAAAAATAAAGTTATTTTTCATTTTGTAGTTTTCTAATTTGGAAGTCGATAGTATTTTTTTGTAAAAAAGTTTTTTTTATTTATATAGATAACATAAGCTGACATTGTTCCTCTGTAACCAGAGGCGGAAAAGCTGCTTTTCAAATAGGTTTAGTAACATTGATGATGTGATGTGATGACTCATTTTAGGATGATCTGGTTCGTAAAGAGCCTGTATCAGATAGACGATAAGCTTCCTTGAACTAATCGTGATTCGAGTAGGAAGTTTTTACCAAGAAGGCATGAAATGCGTCGAAGCATGACGATATTCATAATGCCGTCATGCATATGGTGATCACTTCATTGTTATTGCAAGTTCCACGATCTCACTATAAAAGCTCTTTGAATAAAATGTTGAATAATCGACCGCAGAAACGAGACTGATCTCACTTTGGTCGGAAGAGGTACCTATAGCCACAGCGGTAAACGACACACCTACATTTATAGCCAATGTTGCCAATCCTAAAATCTTTCACTTACGAAAAATGAATAATATTAGAGGAATAGTCGGTCGTCATCATTAGCTTTTTAATGTCCCACTGCTGGGACACAGGCCTTCTCTCTGTGAGAGGGAATAGCCGGTCAATTCTGAAAAATAGTGTGAACCGTGACAACTAGTGTGAAGTGAGCAACTTACGTGAGCTGTCAAACCCTTGCTTTACATTTGACTTCAAGCTCACTTCATCTCAGTTTGCACGGTGAGGATTTTCTTGCAATTAGCAATATAGTCATACTAAAACCACAGGGTCCCAACTATTATAAAGAAAATTTGGTTCAAATAGATGTCTCTAGATGGTGCGATAAACAGCGATTAGTTATTGAATTGTGTGTAAAATTAACATTTTCTAGAATTGATCATACAAATTTTATGTTCTTGTTTAATCAACTCTCCTAAGCACAACATTATGGAAAATTAGACTCTTAATTCACATTTCAAAGATTATTTGAACGGATCATTTAAAATTGATTGCAATAGATGGCGCGGTTTTAAACTTCTGAGGCATACCACTCGATTTATTAAATTTGTAGTGTAACACATTTTGGTACAATGAAACTGTAAAAACGTGCAAAGAAATACTATAAAACAAATCATTAGTATCGTCACTGTATTTAAAGAAAAATAGTCACGACCCGAGAAAACCCTTTTACTTGCAAGACGCTGCTAGCACAATCTGTAGCCGTGGAACGGAACCGAACGCGATCGAAGTGCTTCTTAAAATAATCAGCTTAATCAAACGAAAAACGCTAGTTACGTCGGCATGGTTTACAAAGAAATGGAATACAAAGAAACCGTGCCGACGTAAGAGGCATCTGAGGCGTCTGTATGCTAATATTATATTATCTGTGCTAAAACGTAATCTCTTAAACACCAAATTTTAATTTTTTACCAAATTGATTTAAATTTAATATGACCAATTTATCACGGAGCTGGAAAAAGGGTCGAACTACAAAGTTTACTAAACATTACGTGCTACTCGTATTGGCAAGTAATTAGACTTCCTAATTAGTTTCTTCAGTCAGACCGTGAGGCGTTTCCCACGCAACTCAATTTGCACTTAGAACGCTAGTCTCAAAGCTCTGAGCTTCCGTATTATGCTACAATCTATCTTTTTATACGACAGGAATGTTTTACGAGGGTCACGCTGAATTTAACAAAGGTTTGTATACAATTTAGATAGTTACCCATATGTTGTTAGTTGTTACTCTTAAAAAAATCATATCATAATGTCCGTACGTTAAAATTCTTTGATAAACATTCCCTTCAATATTATGGTCAGGTAGAAACGCTCATGTGCTCCAAAATTTGTGCATTTTGTAAGTTGATTGAAAGAGACTGGCTTTCAATTTCTGAATCATCACCATCAGCCTTTAATGTTCCCACTGCTGGGACTATGAGAGGAGGAATCCACCACGCGGGCCCAGTGGGCGTTGGTGGATGTCACGTGTCTTCGATTTTTTTCTGAATCAAGAATGAAGTATTTGTCAAACTTTACTTACGCCTTAACACCTATAAAACTTTGTCATTAATGTAAGGTTCGTTACGTTCTTATCTTCAGATTCTCAATTCAGAAACCGGTCCTAAAAGTGTACTACTGTAATATCGTAATCAGACTAACCATGCAGCACCAATCATCTTGGCTTAACAGCTGTCACCGTGACAATGACGTTTTAAGATCAAAGCGTTCCCATGCAGGCTTCGTTATTTTGAAAATTGAATATTACGCAATGGTCATAAAGGCGTACCCACTCTTCGTTTATTTCCCTCCATAAAATGTGTTGTTGATTCTTTATGTATTTAATTCGAGCAGATTACGACACCAAGTTCTTAGTTGTGGTCGCAATAAACAGAATCGTAAACCGTCTGTCACCACTCAGAAAGCCATGGACTTTTGCCATAATGAAAATGAAAAATATAAAGTAAAAACATAAAATGGGGATTAGCGCCCGGCTATATAGCTGAAATGGAAAATGAATCGTTTAAATGTTCCCAAAAGCCGTAATGGCGGGTGAGAAATGTTATTCGAAGATTTATTTTAATGCAATAATCTCATTCAACAAATCGAAGTTTTCTTCTTGATGGAATTTTAAGCAGATATGATATATTATGTCGCATCAAGGCTGGCCGATAGATGTATAGCATCGGAAGTCAGGATGTATTCCCTTAGGTTAAAACATCGTGTGTGGGCAGGTCGGTGGGTACAATCGTGAAAATTAAAGCACACAAATTATTCGATCATCATCATCATCAGCCTACACAGTCCACTGTTGGATATAGGCCTCTCCAATTGCACGCCATTTGTTGGTTCGATTTTCGGCAACTGTCATCCAGCTGCTACCAGCCACCTTGCGAAGATCGTCGCTCCACGTAGCCTGAAGTCGTCCTACCTTACGTTTACCAGTTCGCGGTCTCCACTCAAGAACACGTTTACCCCAACGGTCATCGGTTCTACGACTTATATGGCCGGCCCATTGCCACTACAGCTTACCTATTCTGTGAGCTATGTCGACAACTTTGGTTCTCTGCCGGATCACCTCGTTTCGGATTCGACCCCTAAGAGAGACTCCGAGCATAGCCCTTTCCATAGCTCGCTAATTATTCGGTACACAGGGTTTATTCAAATAGTCACAACTCATAGTTACAATTTTGATTACTAATATTACGGATCGACACTGATTCTATGACGTCTTAGCTCTAAGGCGGTCAGTACTCAACTGCCAAATTCTGTTGTCAAAAGTGCGCCAATGCGAAGTTGTTCTTAATTTGCCACCAGGTGGCGTGCTTGTGATTTGTTTCGACGTCCGTACTATTGACTAAACCCGACATATATAAGATATATAGCGGATGTGGCACCAAATACAATTCAAGCTAGATGGAACTGGTTAGAATGTGTTTACCGCATGCTGAATGAACTGTGAGTCAAATAAGCACAGAGCTGGTGCACTTGAGTACAAAGGAGATGGCGGGATGATAGTTCAGCCCGCCATATCCTTACCTGCGACAGATTCCGCCATATGGTTCGGGCTCCCGAATGACGAATGGAACTGTGGTAGGCCAGGAGTGAGATAGAACAGCAGCCTTATTGAGTAATGAATTCGGAAAGAGCAAAGACCAAAGAGTATGAAAAATCGACCAATCACATGCGAGATGAAAGACGCGATGTGGCTTTCCGTCTATGTAATTGGTCGGTTTTTCATACTCTTTGCCCTTGTCTTTCCGAATTCATTACGCAATATGGCTGCAGGCTAGCGCAAATATAAATTGTTTATCTATATTTTTGAAGCCTATTACTATTATACCCATCAAGCGCGATTATGTTTTTTTTTAAATACATAACAATTTCGTCCGTAGCCAATCTGTCATGTTGTCTTTCTTCGTTGACTTATCATTAAAAATACACATTATAAAGCCTGTTTCCCCTTCATTTGGAGCAACAGTATTCTTTGGGTAATTAAGAAAGGGTATCACGTCATATAAATTAGGCGGGCACAAAAGTTAACAAGGGTAAAGGACAAGGGCGCTAAACAAATAATGAACAATGATAAATTACTATGAGGTTGACTCACTGTAATGAACTTTTATGATATAGCCACATTAGTATACCGTACTGCTAATTATATAAAATTAATAGGGAGGCATTTAATCTATTGGCAATATATCAGGGAGTGAAATTACTCATGAATTTGAACAACTAAGTATGATATGCGAACAACCCTAAAATAGCGAAAAAATATCTGCTGTTTCCTACTGCTAAGCGATCTTTCTGAAGACTCGACGTGATTCGATTTATATCACACCGACAAGTGATTTAATGTGCAATCGATGTAATTCGACCGATTTGAACTTAAATTTTTCTTAGAAAATACGTCTAACTCCTCGATTGCCGACCGACATCGCCTATCGCATATCACACTATATATTAATATATTTTTTATATTATAAAGGTGAAAGTTTGTGAGTGTGTGTGTGCGTGTGTGTTTGTATGTTTGTTACTTCTTCACGCTCAAACGGCTGAACGGATCTGGATGAAATTTGGCACAGAGATAGATTATAGTCTGGAATAGCACATAGGCTACTTTTTATCTCGGAAATATGTTACCTTTGGATAATTTTCGATAATCACGCGGGCGAAGCCGCTGGCAGAATCTAGTCACAATATAAATTACGTTGCGCCATCAGTAAGGTCCCGAAAAGTTGTATTCCTGAGTGCTGTCAATCCCTAATAAATTCCCAATGACCCAAAGATCACTCTGTCTAAGAAGTATTAGCATACAAGTTTTTTTTTAAACCCCCGACATTTTTTTATTTCATGCTTTTTAAACGAATAATTTATCTAGTAGTAGACACATTTCGATCGACAACCTATTGATCGCGTAATTATTTCACGATATCTTGCGAAAATACCTCGATTTAAATAGTAAAATGCCCTTAATTTTTGAACAGTTGAACCGATTTTCATCAAACATAGCTAAGAACACTCTCGACAAAGTTGTCTTTCAAACATAAAAATAAATCAAAATCTATTCATCCGTTTAGGCGCTATGATGCCACAGACAAACACACAAATCACGGATACACAGCAATACACGTCAAACTTATAAAACCCCTCTTTTTTCCGTCAGGTGTTAAAAATAGACAAAGTTATAAAGATATTGCAGCGTCAAATAGTATGCTATTCCTTTACAGCTAAAAGTGCAAACAGTCGCTTAGTTTTCATTGTCCAACAAAATTTGAAAATTCAAATCGATCTCGAGAAAGCTAATAACTTTATTAAATTGGCAACTTCTAGGGAGGAACCCGAGGAAGTGGTAATTAATTTCCATCAGGCAGCTAGGAACGACTTGTTTTTAACGCCGAACCGAAATTCTTCGAGAATACCGACAGATTTAAATAGAGTTGCACAGTTTTGGCATTTCTTGTGAAGCGGCACAACCCAAAAGTTTTGTTGAATGAATTTTCATTGCTGTAAAATAAGTTCTTTTATAATTCATTATTTTTTCATTTCATTTATTTTCGTTAATGGTTAATGGAGTTCATTACAACTTCACTTCATATGGATGCTGCACATTGTATTTTGTTCGAAAAGTTGGTATTTTAAACAGTTTTCAAATTTATCTCTAATCCTTGATCTAGGAAAGATCTCTATTTGCGGTGTTCTGCCAGCCAACGGAATTAACGGTTATAAGGGCGGTTGGGTGTCGATAAAAACGACTTCGTTTATGTAAAACGATTTCAGTTCAAGCCACGATAAACACTTTTAATACACACAACACTTTGTACATTAATGTTCTTACGCGCTAACTACAGTATATCACTTAATCTACTTGTATAACTATAACTTAAGGCTACAACAATAGTTATGGCGGCCACGAGCTAGGACCGTGGAATACCCGCAGGCTTATTACGTATCTTTTGCAAGAGAAAAACGATAGCGATTTTTGCGCAATAATTGTTCTTCCATACAGAAGTTTTAGAGTTGCTTGCGTTTTTTTTTTAAATAAGTGCTTTTGACAAACAGCGAGAAATCAGCAATCGATTGCTTAGGATCTACCATACCTACACTGCAGGTAATTCCGACTTTTATGACATAAAGCGTTTGATCGTTATCGTTTTGCTCTTGCAAAAGATACGTAATAAGCTTGCCGATCTATCTAGCGTGCGCGACTCGAATCGAATATCTACTGACCAGCAGACCAACGCCCGGGGCCTACACACATGCTATCAATACTTAGTACTGTTGTCATAAGGTGGAATTTGCATGAATTTCTTGTTGGTTAAATCCTTACTTTACTTAACCGACCTTGCAAAGCGCCCGGTATCCATCTGTAGCTGTAAGGAATTTCATTTCCTGACTTGCTTGAGCAAACATCGTCGTCTTCGAGTTGGCGTCGACCTAACTCCTCCTGTATGTTTGCTTAGGAATCGTACGCTAACCAAACTATTTCGTAGGTACTGATGCAAATATTTTGGAAATAATTTTAGGCAGAGCTACATATAATGGGGATATCTATATAGTTTATTTGAAACTTTAGAATTAGTAGATAATTATATTGATGTTTTACGATGGTTGGGAGAAGCACAGACCGCTCGATGTGGCAACTTTTGAGGGAGGCCTGAGCCGGACGTCTTTCGACTGCAATGATAATGATGAATTAGTATACCTATAAAATTTTACAAACACAACTAAAATTTTGAAATCTACAACCGCCAAAAAACCACAAACATAATTTAACTAAATCTACAGGGACAAAATTATGTAGATCCATTTTATCGACCGCCAGTTTTATGGAAGACAATCATATTATGAAATAGAGAAACAAATCCATTGTCCTTCCCACAGATTAAATATGAACATACATAATAATATTATACTATCCCAATAAATTAATAAAGACCTATTCAGACAGCCTTTCAAAGCACAACACAATACACGTGCAGCAGATCTTCAACAGACAAACAGATCTCTGTGAAACAGAATATTATGTTGAAATGCAACGCCAACCAGCGCGGTGGAAGGAACAGGCTAATCCTATTAATTATGATAAACATCGCTTTACAAGTTCATGTGCGATAGAAATCTACGTCTGTAGACGTCTAACGTGCAGGAAGCGCGTAGTAAATAGTCCGTGTATTATTTAATCTGTGCTTGATTGTTTGATGGTGGTGTTGTTGATAGGTATATTCATTTGAATATTGCTTTGAGAAAAATAATCATGTTAACAGCGAATTCACTGACTTATTTTTCAGGTGGTGAATTATTAAAAAAAATTCCATAAGGCCATGGGCTCCATGGCCCGCCCTAAAAGAATAGCAATGAAATAAAATTCTCTATTTTTGTACTTGTAACCTTTGATACGATGTTATCATAAAAAGCTCATATAAAACTTCATAATTTTTCTTGATCAATTTTCTCGGTTGCAAACGGATCCTATACGTAATACAATTTCTTAGTCAATTTCTTTTGGAAGAGGCATATTCAATCCTTACTACGGTAAAGAAACCTTTTTACCCGACTGCCGAATGAGAGTAATGTTCCTATGTGGCGTTCCGGAGACCAAACGCTTTGGCCGATTTTGGTTGTTCTTACGTCAATCGATTCGTCTTAATCCTGAGAGTGTCACCGGCTACATTAAAATTTGAAAATAGGAAAATGGCGGATATTGGGGGGGGGGCATTTTTTTTTTCCGTACCCTTCGTGTGGGGTATCAAAATAAAGGCTTTTAAAAGGTGAAAAATATATATAACGCTTATATGTTTAAATGTAACTAATTCGAAAAAAATATACTAAAAAGTTATAAATAAAAAAAAAAAATTCAAAAAAGCAAAAAACCCGACTGCTTGAAAAGCGAACTAAAAAGACGTAAACAAGGAGAAAATCATGCTGTGTAGTCGGAGGATACATCTGGTTTTGGTCAGCCAGCTCGCGTATTGTATCCTCCGACTGCACGTGATTTTCTCCTTGTTTACGTCTTTTTAGTTCGCTTTTGACGCAGGCGAGTTTTTTGATTATTTTAATTAATTTTAATCAAAACTCAGAAACAAAAGATGTTGAAATTTTATCTACAGGTGGTTCCTAAATGTAACACACAATTAGTTACCTACATTTTTAACTTAGGAATAGCACACAGACTAACACAGAACAGTGAGCTAATTCAAGAAGATTATTCTACTATACAACCGTATGTTAAATTAGGCTGTGGCAATGTTACTCGGGTATTTTCGTATTCAGAAGGATTTCAAAGATTCAATTTCGCATTCGGATTCGTATCACAAAATGCCTTAAGCTGCCTTTCCTAACTTCGCGAGGGAACCGTATGGAACCTTTTTAGCGGCCTATTCTATCGTATTGTGAGGATGAAAAGTATGTGAAGAAAGTTGTTTCGTTTGATAAGTAGGATGATTCTTGTTAAATTGTATTTTATGTTTGCTTGACTGGTGTTTGTGTGTTAATAAGGTATGAAATTAGTTTAATTAAGTCATTTATAATGTGATCCCTGCCCAAGCAATTTTTGCAGATTTCAGTGACTGTTAGGTTAGTTTTATCAGACTTTTTGTTTATTGATGAATGATGTTCCTAACAAACCAAAAAAAAATGGTTGGTCAATGTGTCGACGCTTGGGGGAGGCCTATGTCCAGCAGTGGACGTCTTTCGGCTGACATGGTGATGATGATGATAAACAAACCATCTGGTATATTTGTGAAGTCTAATAGAAAACATAACCGTTAAAAATAAAAGTTATACTGTCCGTTTGCATACAGACTGAGCTTTTAAATTAATACATTTCAATTACCTACACAACAAAAACAAAAAAATTTGGAAACAAAATTGGTGGCTACTCGTATTTCACAAGTAACATAGCCTACCTAAAATCCCATTCAACCGAATCAGAAATACCAAATAAAAATCGGATACTTTTTATTTGTGCCATAAAACGTAACCTATGGTACGGAAGGTCCATTTTACAAACACATCGTTAATGGAAAGGTCAATTGCTTCGATAAATTGGATATATGATTGGTAAACAGACGTTTTTGCCTCATGGATGTGGTAGGGTTTAGGTCAGCAATAAAATAAATAATATGGCCAATGCTCATTGAGTAACTTTATTGGCAACGTGAAGTAGCCAGCAAGGGGGAAAAGCAGCTTATCAAGGAAATTAAATATAGCGAGTTTTCACAATAGGAATTCAGGCCATTCCTTCTTATTAAGAGCCTGTTTAATGAACCTCTTCTTCGTCGGTACACTCTTGGCAGACACTCTTGGTCGTGGTCATCATGTTGCAGTGAGACCTCGGGTTGCTATAATTTGCTTAACGATGCGACGCCATCCCTCTTTATCGGCTGTTTTTCGTGTGCACCCATGCAATGGGCCACCCATAGCAGACTTAATCTGGTCGGTCCATCGCATGGGCGACCTGCCGCGCGCTCTCGTTCTTTCCACTCTACCCTGACCTACAAGCCGCTCTATGGATTCTTTGCCTCGTCTGGACACGTGTCCAAAGAACTGGAGTTCTCGAGCTTGGACTATAGCCGATAGGCGCAGCCTGAAACCGAGTTCTTGAAATGGATGGATATTACATATACATCCATTTCATCATCATATTAAGCAAAATGTAGGAAACAGCTGATGTTTTTAAATATTTTTGAGATGATCCCATAGGGAACGTTATTGATACTCATTAAAACTTGCGAGAAGAAATGCTCATGCATACTGCGCTACCACGGGGAGATAGCGCAGCTATTTGGGATTCCAACCCTCTAAATCTCCATGGTGTCCTCCTGTGCCGCTTATGATGGGAACACGGGCACGCGTTAGCCCTCACCCCGAACCCGCTGCAACTTTCGTATCCTGAACGATTCCCATTGAATTAAATGTCAACCTGTATAGTGTATAGCCACTTCATCAATTAGTTCAATCACTCACACATACAAGACCCTCAACTATGTGAGACACTTCCAAATCAATGGAACTAATTCCAATCTCATCATAAGCAACGCTAGGTCAGATAGTTGCACGGCTATGTATTGCATAGTATACTAGGGTTGTACAGAACCTTGGGCCCATATTTCAAGTCTGTTTGAAGGACCTCTAATTCAGACACTCGATTCAATCCCCTCACAAAGGAAAAAAAAAACTCTCGATTAATTTCAATGAAAAACAAAGTAGTAGTAATTTCAATAACTGTTTGATGATTCGAGGTTGAGTCGAGTTGGAGTTTAAAAAAAGAAATTGCAATATAGGGCTTTTCCTCCACTGCCATACGTACGGAACTTTCGAAAAAAAATCGTATCTCCGCATCCGCCTCCGTAAGTTTTTAGCGGCATTGTAACGGAGATCTGCTGAAACTTCGAACCGAGTTAATTGAACATATACTTAAAACAAAGTTTCAGTGTGGCGGTCTTGTAACTAAATTAGTTTTCTCTTTTTAGTTTTGGTACCTTATCTTACCTTGAAAATCGTTCTCATAACAATTCCAACACGCCTAAACACGACTGGGATACGTTGTTTTATTACGGAGTTCCGGTGCCTACCTGCCAGTTTTATAACCAGATATGTTCGATGGTACCATTTTCATTTAAACAATTTATTTGAATTTGTTTCATCATAATTATTTAACTATTTAAACTATCTTACACCGAAAACATACTTATCATTTAGAAGTTCCAGTGGCCATTTGTAGTCTTCTTCATTAGTTCCACTTCACCAAATGATGCTTTTTGAATGCAAATGCTTGCCATATTGATGGAAATACTCAAATCACTTCAAGTGTGCCTATAAAATTTGAAGAGTTCCCTCGATTTATTTATTTATACTTCATGTAAAAATAGTGGTACATAGGCGGACTCTCCAGGATTTCTCCAGGATCCATCATCAAATCCTGATCTGTTGACCTTGGTATCATCTAGAAATCATCATACCTTTCAAAAAAAAGAAGAATTTTCCAAATTGGTCCAGACAAATCGAGGAACATACATTAAAAAAAAACCGACGATATGAGAACCTCCTCCTTTTTTTGAAGTCGGTTAATAAACCAAAAAGCAACCAAGTCAAGTAAGCAACTGTTTAATGAAAGCACTTTATGTAAATAACCACTAAGACATGTGGCATGGAAGTTGACATAGACTATTTTTTTTGTTGATTTATTTGAATAGTTTGCCAGTTGATTATCACTAAGTAGATTTTTCTCTGAAAATTAAGTACCTCCAAATCCGCCTCCGGTAAATGGCCTGCTGTACATCCCTAGTGTGAACCTATGTATTATGTTTGTAGGTAGGTATGCATTGTGCCTTTAGCCACAATTCGGTTACGGCTCATAAATCACCGGTATCAGCGACATGTTTGAGCACTGACTAATATCTATTGTATTGGAGTTAGGTAACTTGTAATGGGCAATCAGAAACCGTTCTAAGGGATCGTACCCTCGTGTTAATTTCTTGCTGCTAATTTAGTGAGCCTGGTATAAGTTTTTAACCGACTTTCCAAAAAGGAGGAGGTTCTATGTTTGGCTGTATGTTGTATATTGTTTTAAACATGATCCAGTTGTTGAACATTGAATCAAAAAAGTCGTTCATGATAAGATAAGTGTATCCCAAATCCTAAAATATTTTATGAACATGTAAAATCTTTTAAATAAACAAGACTTTTTAAATTAATACATTTTAAACGAATCGCAAGAGATTCCAAAGAAGATTAACAAAAAAATTTACCGACTTCCAAAGCAAAACACTACAAAGCGAAAAATAACTTTCTTTTCCGAAGTCGGTGTCAGTGGTACCTACCTGTTGTTTTTCGTTTTCGACACCGACTGCCGAAGAAAATTATTTTGCGCTTCGTAGTGATTTGCTTTGGCAGGTGGTTAATTTTTTTAGTTTGAAAGTATTTTTTATTTTTCTCTTTTTTTTTGGTACCTCATATTACCATGAAAATTATTTATAATTAGAAAACATCTCATGACAATTACAAAAACCCAAACACGACTAGAATACATTCAGTTCATCATCAGATCAGTTCGATAGTATCATTTATTTATAAGTATTTGCTTCATTAAAGTCGCTTAATTATTTGAGATATCTTATACCCGTGACAAACTTATCGTTAAGGAAGTACCTTGTTTCGATCCTCCGATCCTTTAGATCTTTGGTCTTCTTCATCAGATCAAATAATATTGTCTGAGTGCAAATGCTTGCGGTGTTGATGAAAATATCAAAATTTGTATGCCTATAATATTTGAGGAGTTCCCCCGATTCTCATAGGATCCCCTCATCAGATTCTGATTTGGTAACGGGACCCGAACCCGTTCAAGGACCAAAAAAAAAATCAAAATCGGTCCATAATTGACGGAGATATAACAGTGAACAAAAAAAAAATACATACTGCCGAACATAGAACCTCCTCCTTTTTGGGCAGTCGGTTAAAAACCCCCTTCATCGGTTCATGTATGAAAGCACTAATTAGACAAATCTGAAGTTCTAATAGGAAATACTTTATATGAAAATACTAAACGTGAATACCTAGAGGTAATAATAGTTGCTTGGAACAATAACATTTAATCGTTGCAGTAACCTTGCAGCAGTATTAGACTCATACTGAAAGTGTTTATGTCACTTTTATGAGCACTAACCCTGGACTTGTGTTCCAAGACGTTAGATAGTAAGGTCAATACTTAAATGTGAAGGTAGGTACCTGATCTAAACTAATAATCGTAAAGAACATATTTTACAACTTCCTTTTGTGTACCCACTCTAACTTCTTAATGATCTTTCTAGAATTTTTGAAACTTATGACTCAACTTGTAAGTCCAAAGTGATGAGATGTCCGACCGAATTTCCGTCACAGATACCAATATCAACGGAGATCAGGTAAGCAGGAGATATTATAATAAACTCCGGGCTGCTACTGAGAAATTCCTCATGGAAAACAAATCACAAAAAAACACTTCATTATCATCTTCATCATCATATCAGCCGAAAGACGTTCACTGCTGGACATAGGCCTTCCCCAAGCGTCGTCATATTGACCGGTCGCGTGCGTCCTGCATCCAGCGGATCTCCGCAAACTTTACCATGTCATCGGTCCAGCTGGTGGGAGGCCTTCCAGCGCAACGTCTTCCGGTTCGTGGTCACCACTCCAGAACTTTTCTGCCCCATCGGCCATCCGTTCTGCGAGCAATGTGCCCTGCCCATTGCCACTTAAGTTTCGCAACTCTTCGGGCTATGTCGGTAACCCTGGTTCTCTTGCGGATCTTTACATTTCTGATTCGATCACGCTAGGAATCTCGATGAACCGGTAGTCGATTTGGCACCGTTAGAGAGACTGCAGTACATCCCAAGTCTCGATCGAATCGAATCGCACGCAGTTTTGTCGATTTCCAGCCTCCCGAACAAAAAACACTTATTCAATCATTTTTGCAGCAGCAATCGTCTTCGCTTACACCTTTTTTGGGTATTGGAATATCGTAGCTTTCAAATCTGAACATAGTTTTAACTGGAGCCATTCCAATAGTAAGGATTTTAAAATGAAATTAACTTTGGATAAGTGACAATTCTAGACAAGTTTGAGAATATTATCTATAGGAAAATATTTTACCAATGCTATCCTGTTGCAGGCTAAGGCAGAATTAACTTTTAAATCTATCATAACATGCCTAGCCCTGTATTTCCGAAGGTTAGATTGCTACAACGAGTCTATGGCCATCAAGTGGGCACAAATACAAACTGCTACTGAAATATTCCAGATCGAAAAACCCAGTGACACCCCAAACCCCCAAAAGAAGCCAGAACTTCTTGATCGAAGTAGCGCTTGCAGAAGTAATACTAGCGAGACGATTTCTTCAACTTGTCCTAATGATAGCATAATCAAAAATCTAGTCACGGTTAAAAAACTAAACTAATTTGCCGACTTGCAAATACCAACGCCTATGAACAACTTAAATAGTCGTCAGCTTTTATAACTTTCTTGAAGGTGTCAAAGTGAAGCATTAAAGTACGGGAATAAAGTGGGGAGTTTATAATTATCCCCTAGACATAAATGTCTAGAGAATTCTCAACAGTATCTCAGTCTAGCTAGGAGGAAGCACTTTAACATTATTCTGAATATTTTAATGTTGATAACCCGGAGGCAATGGTTACTAATTTCTACTTACTTCAGTCTGTAGTTATTATCTGTGTTTCAAAAACAATATATAACGGGCATTTAACGCGATTGTTTATTTACCTATTTCATCCGACGGTTCGGCCGTGTTGCAACGACCGTGGTCCCTGTTGTTCCTACAAAATAGCTGTATACTTATTTGAACACTAATTATTGTAACCTTTTTTGTACCAACAAACATTCATTTATTCATATTTACAAATGGGTACAGCAGTAGTCGTCTTTCGATTGAATTTCTGCCTGTCAAGTCCATACTTGAGAGGCTTACATGAGCCGTATGTGTGTGTTGAAAGTAATATTCATAAAGATATAAATGAGACTACGTCGTTGGTCTAGACTTCTAGAGGTGTAAACGCTACTTCCAGCATGAGGTCCTGGATTCGATTCCTAGGTCGGGCAAAGTATTATGGGTTTTTACGAGTAATAGTCGACCAACTTATAAAATGCACTTCCAAGTGCAGTAAAAATTTTGTACAAATGCCATTGAAAAATTACTTAAATAACGTTGTTAGCAGATAGTAAATATATATTTATGAACCTGTAAATATATATATCTATGAACCATGTAAAAATATAATAATAACATCCTTAATAATAATGATTTCTAAATTAATAATACCTAAAGCTCGAATAAAGCTTCTGAGGGGGCTGAGTCGTTGGCAGTACTGATATATCGATGGATATCCGATTTCTTCATTCGAAAAAATAAGAATTGGATTTTTTTTATTTGAAGGCTTATGTATTTTTCATAAATAAAATCAATTTTAAATTATATACTTATTTAAATATGCCTTCCTGTGCCTCTTTATAATATTATCTTAAATAAATATTAAATTACTTATTTTCTTTTGTCATTATCCATCTATAAAGTCAATAATCGACACGACTACATCACTAATTGAGTAGCAAAGAACTTTCCAGGACGAAATAGTGAATACATTAAAAAAAAACCGAAACAGAAAGAAACAAGGAGCGTGCGTGCGAGGCTTCAGGAACGAACCATACCATTCCCCGTGGCCCTAACGCGCTCGTGTCGGCTCCTTTCGTAATTGACGTCCTTCATATAGATTATTTATTGCAGCTTATTTGCGTTGTCTCTTTGTTCCTATCATTGAATAATTTTATTTTACTTTTTGGTAGTTGAGTAGGTTGTTTGAAAATACTCATGCTAAAATATTTGTTTTCGGTTTGTAAATATTTGGAGATTTTAACGAAGTCTATCTCTGTAACGGCAATACTGCATTATACAAATTGTTAAGTGACGCTGGTTATAAATCTTAATTACAAACGCTTGCTTGTGCCCGCGGTGTTACTCAAATAGATAATATTTTTTCGAACTTCACTTGTGAAGTTGAATTTTATAACTCCTTCTTCAGTTAGTATCGTCCTATGTGGGCCCGTTTTTAGAAGTTTTGAGCCGCTGAAACCGTTTTAATGTTAATGTAACAAAAAAAACCCTCTTCTTAGGCATTGTTATGCAACTACGGAACCATATTACTGCGCGTGGCCCGACACGCACTTGGCTGGTTTTTATTATAGCTGGAATTGCCCGACGTCTAGACTTGTACCCGATTGATGGCACGCTCCCGGTAGAACATACATAAGTGGCGGAATTTGGGTGTACTGTAGCCGCACCTCTGCATATAACCCTTGGGGAAATACAAGCGTAAAGTTATGTTATGTGAAATAATTTTGCTTTTTATACCCCCTTAATATTAAAGTACAACAAATTAAACCGTACTCCACAAATGACACGGGAAAGAAAAAAGCTGCTGTCATGTTTAAAGCAGACTTAACTTTTTTACTTTTTAATAAGTTTCTGAGAAGTCGGCCTTCATAATGTAATAATGAAACTTTCTTTATACAAAAAGAAAACTTTATTCTAGTTCATTTAAAATGGCTAAATTATTAATGCAATTGTTTTTTCTTTTTTTTTTTAATACTGTTAATAAATGTGACCCCTTGGGAAAAGTCTTGAGTATGTGACACTTTTAAGGGACCGCAATGACTGAGTAATTCATAAACCATACATTTGTGCACGAACATATGACCTATGTTTATGATTTTGCTCCTACATGCTTTTTAGCATGAGCAGACGTGGCGCAGTGATATCGGCCGCGACTTACAAGCTGTAGATCGTTAGATTCGAACCCAGGCAGGCCATGTACTTTATGTAAATTATTTCATCACCACTGCTCTCAAAACGGTGAAGGAAAACATCGTGAGAAAACCGGATTGATTTCCGATTTTTGATTCCAGAGTCAAAAATTCGAAGGCATGTGACATCTACCAACCCGCACTGGGCACGCGTGGTGGATTAAGCCCCATTACCTCTCACAGAGAGGAGGTCTGTATCCCAGCAGTGGGAACGTAAAAAGGCTGATGATGATGCTTTTTAAACTGGCTCAAAAGCCAACATAAACGATATTTTTAACCGACTTCGCAAAAAGGAGGAGGTTATCAATTCGACTGTATTTTTTTTTAATATTTGTTACTTTAGAACTTTTTTTTGGGTGAAACGATTTTGATGATTCTTTTTTTATTTGAAAGTTGGTGCTTGTCATGTGGTCCCATTTCATTGTCATCAAGATCTGTTGAAGAACTTCGAAGAAATACATCAGAACTCTTCAATAAATGACGGCAAATTACTTGGATCGATGCAATCGCATTTCTGTTTATTGTTTACACCATTTCATAACATTACATTACACTGGTACGCTCTAAAGGGGTACACAGGTGTGGACAGTTCACCCTGGTATACTCTCATTGCACTGGTTTTGTTTAAGTTTCATGTTATTGGGTTAATCTATTCTGGCTTTACTTTGGGCACTATACGCGTAGGTACTGAACCTATAGAACTGATCCATTATGTACCACAACTAAAAAGTGAAAAATAAAATTCTTTAAAAAAAAATTACAACCGACTTCCAAACAAAAACACTAAAAAGTGAAAAATAACTTCAATTTCGGCAGTCGGTGTCAAAAAACGAAGAAACGAAAACAGAAACTCATTGGACCACCATTGGAAGTGGGTTGTAATTTTTGTACTATAAACTTCCAACTGTCAAACGATACAATATAATACTTCTTGTAAGACTGTCTTATTAAGTTCTTACAGAGTTTTCTTTAATAATGTAGGCGAAGTTTTCCCTGCACCCCGGTGAAAGAGAACTGCACGACAATATTGCTCGCAACTTATAGCCCGTGTCATAGGTCCGGTTTCTGTAAATGATGTCACATTTCAAGTCCGCTGATAATTTGTCACAAATTAGCCAGCCGTCAGTTGTTAGTGAGTTTCTCAAAACTTCATCATCGATTCCATGTCAGACAATGGATTTTCTGCCTTGCTGACAAGAAAGAAAAATCACAATTGGAAATGAATTACGAGTAATTGCAGCTTAGATATTTAGATGTTGACTTTTCATAAATCGCACTATGAGGCAAACTACTTTTCAAGGTTTAAAATTGCATTTAATGCAACGGAAACATGCGACAGATTGTAACGTTACGTTTAGCTCAGACGAGCTAAACGTAAGCTACGTTATTAAAATAAAAGATAAAAAATAAGAAAAGTTAAAATAAGGCCGGCTTCATACGACGGGGCCAGCTTGACACGACGTGCCGCCCGCGTCTTCTTCTTTGGCGAAGGGGCAACCGCAAATCAGGGCGGCGTCATACGGTGCGATGGGGCGGCTGGAAGAGCGCTACCGCGAGTTGTGGGCGCTCGTGTTCAGCGTGCGCAAACTGCGTGTACTGCTGGCGGGCGCGCTGTAGCTGCGGCTCATGCACCACGTCCGGTAGGTAGGTAGTAAGGCAGGCAACCAGGAGAGATGTGGGCGCTCGCACAAAAACAACGCGCCGTTAAGGACCTGTCTGCAGCAGCTCATGCCAGTTCCACATGCCAGTCTGGCACGTCCCATTGTAAAAACAGTAAAAGTTCACTTCAGAGTATAAATTGTTATTTAATAGAAGTCTCCAGGAATGTATAACACTCATTCACGAACTGAATTCATTACATTTTATGTACTTAGTGGATAAGTATAAACTTTGTAATTTAAGGCTTAAATATGTTTCCAATTTCGCAGTCAAAACCAAACTGAAATCCGACGCCCGTTTTTCTTTCGTTCTGTGTCATCTGTTCCGAATTTCAAATTCAAAATATCAATTATATGACCAGAACGAATAAAAACGGTTTACAGAGGGGGCAGTCTACGCTGCCCTTATTATAATGTACAACTAGCTTAAGGAAGGTCTAGTCCATGGTATATTATGTCTATGGCTTAAGAAAAATAAATTGGAGAGACAGATGTCAATTCAGATAAACATGTCAGAGTATAAAAAAATACAAGATTTTACAAATTAGCGATATAAATAAGTTATGGAATATTAAAACAAACAGAGATAACCAAAAGTATGCTTTTCAGGTGTTAACAGTAACAAAGAATACATAAAAATGAGACATGAGTTGATACAAAATCAAAAGATAAAAAGGTATGTTTTGTAAAGTATTTATTAAAATGTAAATAGACTTAAAAATGTGTAGGTCTGCACAGCAGATCACCACAAGATGACAATCTGAAAATTCGAAAATTTTCGTTTATTCTTCTTAATATCTGCTTTAATGGATAGCGACAATTATATCATGTGACAACAATACATTTTTGTTTAAATGTCGTATTTTTATTTAAATTAAAAAATGAAAATGCACAAACTGAATGAAAAGTTTATTAAGCGACTTCAAAAAAATAAGGAGGTTCGCAATTCGTCGGAATGTTTTTTTTTTTATTATAAAACTCAAGAAACTAAGGTTAAGGCGATAAATCTTAACTATATTTATGTAACCAGTCTTTAGATATAGCCACAACAATGAAATGACGCAGTCTAAACTTTGGGTATTCCGCAAATGATCTCATTACGATATACTCTTAGTCAGCTAATCTGAACTTGACCTGTTGACTGATAATTATACCTAAGTACTCTGTAGAGGATTACGCGATGATCTTACTGAGAACAGCGATAATACTATAGGGCAAAGCTTAGTGAGGATAATAACGGCTGACGAAATAAAACCTCAGGAAAACTCATTATCAAGCACTGAAATCATTCATATTCATATTCTTTATTGTACACAAAATAAACATTTCAAATACAAAAGGAAAACTTATATACAAAGGCGAGCATAACCCAAAATTGGGTTCTCTGACAGCAAACCTCAATGCCAAAGAGATATATACAAAATTAGGACAGTTAACAAAAGCGCACAACAAATACTAAACTACTACTCTTACTAACTAAATACACTACACAAATACGTGTACAGCACATAATGCATAAACATAATACATACATATATCTTAAATACATTCATATTAATGCGTCATGTTGACAGGAAATTTTCCTTAATTCTTCTCCTGAATATCTCTAGTGAAGGGCTATCCCTAATGGAATGAGGAAGATTATTCCAGAGGCGCACAACACGAATAATAAATGATCCACCGTAACGACTTGATGAGTGGGGAGGAAAACGAAGGAGAAGAGATGATTAGGAGCAGCAAGGCTTTCAAGATACTCTTTTATGATACGAAGGAGAGGTAGGGTTGTGAAGAACAGAAAAGAGTATAGAAAGAGAGTGTGAATCATTATTTGAATCATAGTAATGATGACTATTGTTCTGTACCTCCTGCTTGATAGGTAAGAAATTTTCAAGTAGCTATAAAGGCAGATATAAAAAAATTTAAATATTTTACTAGCTTCGGGCGTATGCACGGTATAAATTATTCTATGTTCTTTTTTGACTTTCATCTCTTAGCCAAATTCATCAAAGTTGGTTAAACGTAACAAACAGACAGACACACCAAAATTACTAACTTATTTTAATTGTATAGATTTACACTTCATAAAACATAAGATATCAAAACTAAAAAGGGAAAAATAAAAAACTTTTTAGCGAAAAATTACTTCCAAATAAAAACACTACAAAGTGAAAAATAACTTTCTTTTCAGAAGTCGGTGTCAAAAACCATAAAAAACATTGGTACCAAAGACACCGACTTCCGAAAAAAAAAATTAAAAGGGAATATGCCTTCAGTATAAACAACGCATCAGATGTATTGATCGAGTTTCTACTTTAAAAAAAGTCTGCATTGCATAAAACAGACCGCTGGCTTACCAAAGCTCAACACGTAATGGACTAGTTTGATTAGTTAATCCAATCACACTCACCGGACCAATATAGTTCTCATAGGCTCTAGAATGAAGCTGGCCATTTCGATTCATTCATTCGGCTTTTGTTTTCCAATGTTCGCTCAAACCGCTCTGTCGCTGCATCTGAGTGCACATGCATGTTTCAAATTCGACTCAACCACTAGCTCAAATGCGCTAAAGATTTTACTAAACATGACCACATATAGTGTATAATACCCATAGTAATATTGTAAATGCGAAGGTATCTAAGGTAAACTTTAAAAGGACACGGTTCTGCCTTGTATGTACATATGTTCAGTTCTTACGCCTAAGCCGCTTAACCGATTCTAAGGTAATTTCATTCTGCAACGTGGAGAACGAGAAAGGATAGTTTTTATAATCAACATACCACGCGAGCGAAGTCGCAGCAGAAACCAGTTCAATATAAACTTCGCTACTTTTGTCACTTTTATGTAACGCCGCCTCAGAGATTATTTATTTGTTAATTCTAAAGAATTTTTCCTGTTGTCTTTTGTTTCAGCTTCAACGCCTTCAAAGTTGTCAAGTCTGCGCTGTTCAAACTTTGGTGTTTTGTTTATGTTAATGTGAATTATTTTTCTTTGTTTCAGCTAGTACGAATTTAGTGGGCAAGTTTACGCAGAGCGTTCGTCGTATCGTACAAGATGTCAAGGATGAGGGCACTTCCAGTAAGTACTCGACGTTGATTTATCTATCTTGAATGGTTTAATATGATTGATATATATCAATACATCTCTATTGTGAAATCATGATTGCAATGATTGTATCTCAGAATCATAAAAGGATTATGCATTTAAAAGCACGCTTTGTTGGCCTGTTTTATTACTGAACAAATCCATATTAAAGTTAAGGTAATCATACGACTTCAAGATTTTGATGAAAAGCAATAGACAATCTTATTTCAACATATGAATACTTACATAAAAAACAACTGTCCTTGTGAAATTCATACCAATAAGGGGAAATGCGGCAGACATCCGACTGAATTTCCTTACTAAAAATTCATAATTCAAAGTTTGGATCTCGCCTATTTCCTCTTCCAATATTATCATCTTTTCAGGGTTCTAGTGCTCCTAAAGATAATGTATCACCAAAAAGGAAAATATAGAGGCACAGAATATATCTTTTTTTCAGATTATGGCTTTTAACTAATTTAAAATATATCTTTTAAATTGTTCAAATATTGGAGGAGGAAATAGGCGAGAACCAAACCTCGAATTATGACTTTTTACTAAGGAAATTGAGTCGGATGTCTGCGACCGCATTTCCTCTTAAAGCAAGAGGGCGGCAGACTAACACCAACAAAGTCATAAGACCTTTATAAATATGGAAGGTAGTTCCGCTCGACGCAGAAATAAAGGCGGGTAGGAGAAGATTAGGCTCGTAGACGGGCGGAATGTTAAGAGGCTGGCTGGCCGAGCCGGTCATTGATTTGTGTAGCCCGTACTTTCGGCCTGCGAGGACGTGCCTCGTTTATTATAGCTGCTGATAGTCATTTGTTTAAAAAAATATATGGGTACAAGTAGTGCGACAATCAATTACGCACTAATATCGGTAGAAAACCAACAAAACAATAGAATAGAAACAATCGGAATACTTATTACATGTTCGTAAAATTAATTTATGCTTTCCATACCTATAATATTAAAACGTTTTAATGGTCAAAATAAAACTCTGCTACTATGTTCAATACAATAAACCAACAATGTATTTATACAAATGGAATGATGCAACTAACTATTAATGTTAACGTTATTCGCACATTAACTAAATATTTAATCCTTTCAAATATGTTTGCAATTAATTCATTTACGATAACTGCACACATATTTATCTAAATAGCATCACTCGGCATAGTCTGCATTTGAACAATGCGTGCAAATGTGATTAACGGTGGAACCCTGATGTGAATCAGATTGATTTGAATAGCGGTAAAAGTAGAATTTGTTCAAATATTACAGCAGAATTGTATACATTCATATTACTATCATTACAAATCTAACAAATGACTATCTCGTTTTACTTTTGTATAGATAATATATAATCTTTTTTTTAGTTTCTTACGACTTATTGTCGGGCCTACGTTGTCCCCCCATATCTAAGTACTAATGCAGTAATATGAAAATATTGTAAAACCAAACAAATTTTTAAAAGAGTAACCGTGGAGTTTCTTACCGGTTCTTCTCCATAGGAAACGACCAACCCGAACCATGCAACTTTTTTCTACGTTTTATAAGTGCCCGTGTAGGCCTATGTGAAATAAAAACAAAAAAAAAATGATTTTGATTTTGACTATCAACATCTTTTCTATTAGATAAACGAATTTTGTATTCGAAAAGCTATTTCTTAACGAATTATATGAAGAAATATTTTTAAAAGGTCTCAGAATCTCTGACAATACTATTCAGACTACGAAAATTACTTCACTAACAGAAAACTACTCTGTGGCCGAGTGTTATGGATTACTTATATCCCGGAAAATGTGTGTCATTCAAAATGCCAAGGCAGGGGAAATCTCATTAATATCGTTCATTAAATCTAAGAGCCCATGGAGATGAGCACGAGGAGACGAGCTCGTGGCTAAATAATAACAGCCGCACTGGTCGATCATCAAGGTTCAGCAACGCTTGACGAGGTCGGTCCGTGGATGGGTGACCATTTCTACATACCGAGTTTCCTCCGTGCCTCGGAAAGCACGTTAAGCCGTTGGTCCCGGCTGTCATTTAAAGATCTTTGACAGTCGTTACGGGTAGTCAGAAGCATGAGATCTGACACCAGTCTTGCCAAGGTGTACCGTGTTATCCAGTTTCTGGGTTGTGGAGGTCAGATAGGCAGTCGCTCCACGTAAAACACTAGTACTCAGCTGAATGCGGTAAGACTGGAAGCCGACCCCAATACAGTTGGGAAAAGGCAAGGCAGGTTGATTAAATTTAAGAGCCCATTTCACAGAATTTTGGCAGCAACGCAGATTATGATGGCTGCCTGTTAGTTTCTCGCTTTTCCTAATTCCTTTGGTTTATTAATGTTAAGTACGAGGTTTGCTCCTTACTCTAACAATCTTAATTAGATTAACAAGATCAGTTTACTAATCAAATCAATTAGGTTCAAATACTTAGCTGCTAGGTATTTTAAGTTAGCTGTCATTTCATCCGAGTTTAAAAGAAATATCAACAGCGACTCACTTAGAAATATTCTAGTTATTTAACTTACATTCTCGTTCAGATTCTAAACAAGTTTATTTTCTAAACTGTGTTTTGTTACACATTTGATCGATTGATTTATTCCGGTCGGATCTCCTCTGATCCGCTTTTTTTTTATTTGGGTGGAAATCATCCAATGACTCTAAAACCCACCAGTGTTCCTTCAGTTGCTTGAGCCAGGACCGCAGTAACTCTTTTTCAAATTTATCCGCGAGACAGGCATCGGCCCTAGCGTATCCCGTTCATTTTTGCTGACTGATCTGATCCCCTGACGATGGTGATTTAAACAATCGACCTCCATCGACAGTTATTTCTTCACCAAATCAAAGCTAAACCTACCACATCAATAAATTAAACTACATCGACTGTTGAGTATCACCTAGTAAATTATGCATTGTTTGATATAAAAAGATGTCCTGAAAAAAGATGTCCTGAAAAAAGATTTACTTGACCATAATTTTCCGTTACCTATCTTTCTGTGTACCAGGCGGGCAGACGAAAGAAGAGGTGATAGAAACCAACGAGCGTCTGCGCGGCGTCCGAGTGCGCCTTGACGAGAACTATGACACGGCGAAGAAGGCGCTCGTGACGCTCATGGCGCGCTACTCCGAGTCCAAGGCCCAGAGGAACGTGTTCACCAGATACGCGTTGCTCAAGGCTATGATAAAGGTATGGTTTATATATAATTAAAAGTTCTTACTTATTTGTACACTAAATTGTGATTAGTGGAAAAGAAGGACAAGGAAGGCTGACCCCAAGTAAATGGGATATGGAAGAACGACGGTGTAAGATATCTATCAATAAGCAGTGGGCACGCGTGGTGGATTACTCATCTTACAGAAAAGCAGCCTATGTCACCGCAACGGGAACTTTATAGGGTGATTATACAATGTACAAGTTGCAAAAAAATACCTAGGCTGCCTTTCTTTTTTCCACTTTTCTCGATGTTGTTCTGTTGTGGCTCAATTATGTAGGCAGGTACAAGACAGAACATTTTGGACAGGCAGACCTTAACTAGCAGGATTTACAAGAAGAGGCATCTTTACTTGATACAATAAATTTAAACGCGTTCTATAACCTGAGAGCAATAAATTGCTCTTTGCAACTCATCACTCTGATGGCTCGGAAAGGCCAACACGCTTGCGTTGTTTGTCTTTATTTTTGTTCAATCGGACAATGCAGTTAGTCGCAGATGGCTTTTACTGCTTCGACAGGTGCGCCTGCAAGCTTTCAAACAAAACGAATACGTGTGTTCGATTTTCGATGACCCGAAATGCATCCTCAACGAAGGGTAGATAGGTAATATGGGCTTTTGATTAATCTAAAGTGGTAATCTGTAAACAACCGTGAGAACATGGATGAAGAGAACTGTTGATCGGCAGCTTCAAGACGAAATTATAGTTCACTTCAAGCTTACTTCAACTATTGCCACCACAGTGATGTTTTTCAACAGATCAATTCAGAATATAAACACTTAATACGATATTTACACAAAGAGGCCTCAGCAAAACATACAATGATTAATAAGCTCTAAATAGCGATTGCCTCGCAAAATTCATTACAATTATTAGAAGACTTTGCTATCATAGGAGATAGATTTATCTCATCATAGGCAATTTAGATTTAGAAAACAAAACAACAACGAGATACCTAACATTGCTCTAACGAAAAGATAAACTGGATTGAGGGACAAAACTTAGCCGCTGGAAAACTGTTATCCCCATACTTCAACATAGGGCACAGTCAGTTTACCAACTGCAAATAAGTTTATAATCGCATTTTGTTTTTGGTTTAGATAAACACTCAAACGAAGTAAAACTAAGGGTTTAGTTTGTTTAGGAATCCTTGTTTCGTTTGACAACATACTACATAAATGAAATACAGCGATCTTCACGATTTTACTGTGAGGTCACATTCCTAAGTGTGAAAAGGTTACGGTGAGATAATATGCCTAAGCGATTAACTGTGCTAATATAATTATAATGACTCATCTACGCATATTAGCAGTGACAGGGTCGGGTCAAGTATTTGTTGCATTAGCACTTATCACCATTAATTTAATTTGATTCGTCTTCATGTTGGTTAAACATACTGTAGAAAAAGCAACCTCTTCGCTTCTCGATATTTTATTTTATTGAGATGAGATGAAAGACTGCTCATCATCATTTTCCTGCCGTTGTCCTTTTCTACTTGTGATCGTTGTAGCAAGTTTAAAAAAATATTTATTTGCTCAAACACGTGTATACATGCAAGAATAAATAATACGTGCATACATTTAAAAAAACAAAAGGTTCAGACATGTTTGCCACATTCTATGGCGTGCAAAAATATTTTGAAATTAATATCATGAACAATTACAATAAAAATGAATTTAAACACAATAATTACAGAGTGTCAACAATAAAAAAACTATAAACTGAAAATAATTATTAAAAAGTTAAAAAAAATCATTCAGATGTCAATTAACAGTAATATAAGTAAAAATTATGTAAAAATATCAAACAAATGTCATGTAAAAAAATATCTGTCAAATCTATGTAAAATATTAAATAGTTTTCTTTTATGATTCACTTCTGTGTCTTACACGGCATTCTCAACACAATCCTTCCAATTTTTTCTTTGACCTTCTTCTGCCTTCTCCAGCTATCAATATTTTATATTTATAGTATCGAGCGTCCTTACAATTAATAAAAAACCGGGCATGTGCGAGTCGAACTTGCTGACCGAGGGTTCCGTATTTAATCCCTTGTACGCCGTAATTACCTACCTAACTGAAACAATTAAAAAGCTATTGTATCTCGCGTAGATCGCGTAGATATGACGGGAAATAGGTAACATTACTGATGTTTATGTACAATGAAAGCACCGAACATTGGTCTAACAAAGGAAACGAAATAAACTTTACAGTTAGCAAAAAAAATCTGAAAACAATATTTTACATATAAGACATTACTTCTTGCCAAATTACATGATACTATCCCTCAGTTTCCCAGCTCAAAATTATCGCAGAATTAATGTGACAAATTGCCAAGCAAGTGTTATCTGCTGTGATTGGCTGTTGAAAATTCATTCAACCAATCACAGCAGTTGACGCGTGCTTGAAAATTTTTCACATTAATTCTGCGATAATTTTGAGTTGGGAAACTGAGGGTAACGGGAAATACCGTTTAGGTTTTTGATTTTCTTGTGGTTTCTCAAATATGCGACATAAAAGGCTGTATCTTTTGAATGGGATGACTTAGAAGGCTGATTTCACAACTCCAATAGTATGCAGATCTGAGTACTTATATCACATTAATTTCACATTGATACCTCCTTTCCAGAAATCAGGTCTTGACACACGGACTGACACAGACAACGAGGAGATCATATAAGCCGTATAAGGTTTTTATTTTTTATTTTTATTAGACAGCTTATCAAAGTCCCTTTGAAAGGAAAATAAGAGAGAGATACAAAAATAAATGAAAATTTATTAATTACGCAGCTAAATCATGCAAAAACAAGAAGCGAGACAGCTAATTGTGCCAGTACGAGTATAATTTATTAAATGAATGCGCAACAAGTCGTACATTTGAATTGAATGCACTTTAAAATTACGCCGCTCAGACCCATTTAGAATCTGGGATGTGTAAGACTGGTTCATACATACATTAAGGAGGGAATAGACGCAGGCATTTGCTGAGCTTATGACTAATGAGTAATCATACTCTGTTTTATTTTAATTTCTGAGTAAAGCGAAATCGTAGTTTCAAACCATGGTCTGAAACGGCAGTAAAGCCTGAATTTTAAACGCAAGGCACAATGATCTGTATCTGTCGCTGTCTTCTTTGATATTGATAGATTGTCGTAATTTTTTGTACTCATTTTTTATTTGCCTATATATTAAGTGGGTATGTATATATTCATGTATCTATTACATATCTTATGTATTTATCTGTGTATTATAACATATCATTTTAGCACTGTCTTTGTTACACCAATTACCGCCCCATGTCCAGGCAATGACTGTCTATGCCAGATTGCCGGGAAGAGATCGCGGCATGCGATTAGGTCGCCAATTTTTGGTGTATTAGATTTAAGTTTCTTTTTATTAATGTATTTTATGGTTTACAATAAAGCATATAATAAATAAATAATAAATATTAAATCCATCACAAAAAGTATAGCGCCAATTCGTCCTAATGTGGTTTTAAAAGGTCGATCACCATCTTGAACCTTTGTGGGCCATAAAATCGATACCTATTTGTGACTTGATCTATTTTGAAGTCGAAACTTGGATGTCGTCAACATTTCAGACCGGAATCACCCAATGCTGGGTCATCCCAACCTTTCTTCGCCCATACCTACTGCCCGGTTCTGTTCCCAAGAAAACTTCTAAGTGTATTGCACTCTATCGGATTAGGAGTGTTCCTCTTGACTAAAGTGTCCTCAAGTTAATACTTCTTAAATGCAAGATGCTCTCAAGTAAGCATCTGTCACTTGCTTATAAAAATTCAACAGGGATCACTGGGACTATTTGTCGCCGTTGCTTGTTTAAAATTGCAACAGACTTTTACCTTTTACATGTTGTATACTGAACAGGGAGGCTTTTGGACTTTAAGGCCACATTGCGCGACAAACTTAACTTGGAGTTAGTTGCTAACACGAGGTTAAATTGACAATATAGTACGACATATTGTCAATTTACCCTCGCGTTAGCAACTAACGCCGAGTTTTTCGTGCAAGTCGCCCTAAAAGGGATTATTTAGGTATCTACGTAAATATTGCTTGCAGAATATAATATCACTAAATAATAAAGCACTTCTTCAGAACATATTTTCGGTCTTGCAAGCATTTTTGTGGTCAATATTATTTTAAAACACTCTGAAAACTTAATATTGTGTAAGATGTAGACTTCAAATAATTAAAATCTTCTCATTTGGTAGAATTTCTGATGAAATAACGGTTGATAGTAATGTTTAGAAGGATAGGTATAAATTATTCCATTTCTATAGGCCTTGTGACCAGCACTTCGAATAGCAATACATTTAAATACCTATATACCTACATTGCAAATTATACATTGTTTCTTATTTATGGATTACTAGCATCTGCCAGCGGCTTCGTCCGCCTTAAAAGATTTTAATAACCCAAAGGAACATACTTCCGGCATAAAAAGCAGCTTATGGTCAAGCGCGAGACTATTGATACTAAAAAAAACTGGTTCTGGCCTACCTATATACTAAGGTTCACCCAAATCCGTTCAGCCATTAGTGTGTAAAAGTGTAACAAACAAAATCAAATTCGCAGTCATAATATTAGTCAGGATATGATAATATAGCATGGAGGATTTTATAATATTAAAATGGATTTGATAGTGAAGCGACTCGTTTATGTAACTTTGTAGAAGATAGCAACACAAATATGTATAGCGTACAGCAAATTAACGGTGTGGAACTTGTGTGGAGGGTGCCTGAAGCCACACTAATATTCTGGGTTAAGAGCACGTGTCGCAAGTTGCACTGATCCACACAATAACACGTATAACTTCGTTGAAAATTATAAAGTTTGGATTTCATGATATCATACAACATAATATCACGCCTGTATCCCCGAAGAGTTTTGCAGAGTTGATTGCAGATACTACACCCACAATTTGCCATTTATGTTTTAAGTCCCATGTAGTGGTGGGTGGTCGACTTTTTTACAGATGAAACGAGACTTGTTTACCGTCTACGATAAACTAGTTCATAAAACAGTTTAATTTTCGACTAGTTTACATCATAGACTGAAAAGCGGCGTTTAATGCGCAGTTCAGTGAACGATCGGATTAGTTCGTTTAGTTATAAACTTGTTTACTAGTCGATTAGTACTGTAAACATTATTTACATAATACACTATTTACAATCGGCTTATTTTTATTTATTTATTAACTACTTTGTTTTATTTTTATTTATAATAATTGGCTAAACTTTTTTTGTTAATACGTTCGCTAAAAGTGTGTTTGAACGAAAAAAGTAGGTAATGAGAAAGTTTATTATTTCGCTTTGACCGACACGTAATGCATATTTTCAATCAGGACTAAAAAAATAACGTAACCTAAACAAAGATTTTTTTTTTTTGTAATTAACCAAATAAAGACTCGTCATCTATTACATTAGATAGCATTCACATAATGAGATGAACGTGTTTGTTTCTGCATGTTTCTGCATGAAAGAGAGAGAAACAATAACTAAACAGGCAGACCGCACGTCGCATAAGCTTCGGCTCGGCCGTCTTCGTAATCACTCGTACCGTCCCGTCGTGCGTCGACTACGCGAAATCAAGTCGCTGCTTAAAATGTCGTTCATGAGTAAACTGGTTTATCCGTGAACCGTAAACCAGTCGAACAGTTGACGCCAAGTAAACAGTCTAAAAAAACGGTTCATTCATTCAAAGCCCACCACTAGTCCCATGTAATAGGGGGTGAGTCTATTGCCATTACCGGGCCGAAATCCATGCTCCGGGCTGCTACTGAGTTATTAAATTAACTATAATTAACTTTATTTATTAATCAGAATTATATAAATTATTATTATTTATTTATTATTATTTTTCTAATTATTATATTTTTTATCATTACTTTTATTATTTGTTATATTATTTTATTATTATTGAATTAACTCAGACACCAGAGGTGGCCACATCTTCACACGAACAGAAGACTGCGATATTCCACCATCTTTACAAAGCGAGTTTCCTCCGTGCCTCGGAAAGCTTGTTAAGAGTTGGTCCCTGCTGTCATTCCGGGTAGTCAGAAGTCACGGACGTCATCGTTACAGGTAGTCAGAAGCCTGATATCTGACACTAGTTTACCCAAGGGGTATCGTGTTACCCAGTTACTGGGTTGTGGAGGTCAGATAGGCAGTCGCTGAAAAGGCAGGCAGTTTGATTGATTCCTCGAAGGGTTGGACAGAGACGAACCTACCGTACACACAATTTTTATTTTATTTTACATAGGCTCGCGATTGACCACTATCACATTTTGCCAGTTATGTTTTGAGTGTTGATAGGGGGCGAATTTACTGCCGTCAACTGACCGAAATTCATTCTCCGGGCTGCTACTGATATATTCCAGATGAAAAAACCCAATTACAATGCACGACCCGGGCATCGAACCCAGGACGTCATGAAGCAGTAGAGCTTGCGACCACTAGACCAAACAAGGCAGTCATACACTGCCTGTAGAAGCATTATTTTTACCGACTTCTCGCAGTTTAATCAGACTGATTGGACTGCTTAACCGGGCGTTCCTGTGGAGACTAAACTAGAGCCTCCAGCCAGGCACAAAAAGCTAAACCTAAGCGACCACGCTGAGGGCTACCTCCTATGGGATCGAACCTCAGCTCAGAGCGCCGCTGGAGGGACAACTTGGACTGCATCATGATTAAGTGATTCTACCATCCGTTCGAAAAATACCTACATGGAGAAAACGGACAAGTCTATTGAAGCATTTTGAAACCAGATTAAAATATTAAGGAAAACGTGAAGGCATTCTGTTATTCGAAAATAAATAGGCAAATGTCGATCTGTCTATCAGTCCGCACTTTGGGAAAAAATACTTGAGGTAAAGTAAGATGTCCCTTGTGTAAGAATGAGAAATAAGGTTCTATAAAGTTACTTCCTTCAGACAAGTTTTTTTGCTTTTTGGGTTCCTAAGCCATGTGTTGATGATCTTGAAGCATTTTCTTTTTACATATAGCGTGTTTACTAATAAAATTTGGTAGTATGGGCCTTATTTATACAATACAGTTTAAACTTTATAAACATACTAGTTTCTACCTGCGGCTTCGCCCGCGTAAAAAGTGTTTTATCATCCCAAGGGAATACAAACTAGCCTTCCCAGGGTCTCAAACTGTCTCCGTGCCAAATTTCATCTAAATCAGTTCAGTAGATCCAGAGATTACCCCCTACAACCTCACAAACTCACAAACTTTACCTCTTTATAGTATTAGTATAGATGATTAGTTTAAATACTGATTAAAAGGTTCTAAATTCAATTTCTCCATAGAAAATTTGAATTAATAATCTTCTTCTAAACAATGATCATGACAATCTTTTGGCGTCTTCTAACAACCAGGTTTATTTACCTCACTGTTCTAAATTCAACACAAAATAAAAAACGGATCCTAAAAAGTTTCCTATCAAAAAATTTATACCATTTTACGACATCATTCCATTTTCAAATCGCTATTTCTTCTTGCCATTTGTTAGCTTACGTGGGTGACTGAATAAGCAAGATTCCGTAGAATGTCGTTGTGTGCCCGCCAAGTTAAATTACACGGTCCTCATTGCAACTGGGACCATTGTATAATTGCGTTTAGACATTACCACCCGCTACTGTGTTCGTCTTCATTATTTAAAGCTGTGTTCGGATTTAGAAGGAATTTGTGTCTTGGTTTTTAAGAAATTAATTGAATTGTTAGGCTCCTTTTGTGATTGTTTTTGTTTACATCTGCTTTTGAAAAAACTGAAGGGTTAAGGCTCCCCAGACAAGCTCAACGTGACAATGCGACGACGCGACATCGCGTGTTCATAGAATTTGTCATGCAAGTAATAATTATGTACCTATATCTATAGAAAAAAAACTGCAAAAAGTTGTCGCAGAGTTGTCGCGTCGCTCCTGCCTAAGGGAGTTTTTATGTTTGTCTATTAAAGGTGTTAAAATATTTTACACCGAAACCGCCCCAAATAAACAATAAATATTCAAATCATTCCAAACACAAAACAAGCTTACCTAGTTACTCTGTAATCGTCAACGACCCGATGAAATTGTTATTTTGTCTCCTTTTCTCAAACAACACAACATAATCGAAAACTTTTTCGTTCCAAAATTACAGACAAGCATAATTGGGTGAAAAACATTGTAACTGAGTTAGCAATATCGTGGAAAACATGCCATCCAAAATTCACCCTTATTGTAAACATGTCACGTACCATACCTACTTATTCTTCCAACCGTGGCGATAGGGCTGCCCCTTCGAATTTCAAGGAAGTTACCTACATTATGTGTGGCTTGAATGTGAAATAAGAAACAATTGGATCGCTCTAATATATGTATTTTTATTAAATTTGCAGAGCGTGTCTTTTGTTGTTTTCTTTTGGCATGCTGAAGATAACTTGTACCTTATTCGAAGCTTATAATTTAGTAACCCTATCAAAGAACCTTTGAAAGTTAACGATATATTTGGGAAGAATATTTACAAGCTGAAACGAACAAATTGAAAAGCCAACGAGCTAATAAAGCGGAAATAAACTTCAATATATTTCGAGCAAAGGTTAGGAGCATTAGGTTAGGAGCATATTTGCGAACTGGCTGACCAAAACCATATGTATCCTTCGACTGCACAGCACGATTTTCTTCATGTTTACCTGCATCAGTTTTTTATTTACATTTTTTTTTTTTGTATGTTTAGGCTCGCGCTTGACTATCCCACCTGATGGGAAGCGATGATGTGGTCGAAGGTGAAACACGCTTGCCTAGAAATAACCTATTCACTCTTGACGTAAAGACTCAACTTATAGTAATAATCATATATCTTTTTCGTTTTACTTTTTAACATACAACTGGTATTTAGTTTTGTAATTACCTCTAAAAACCCTTCATTTTGATTCCCCAGTTGATGGGTTCGGAAGGAAAAAAAACTGGGACCCCTACAATATGAATCCCAAAATGCACCATGTTTGTTTTTTTACGTCACTTAGGTACCTAAGAACACTTGAGTAGTCCATACGTATCTAACGATGCGGATGTCTTAATTACATTTTTTTATTTATTTAAGGCACATCAACAACACAAACACTAACATGGACTTATAATAGTAGTCTATGGAGACATGGTTTCGAATGACTCTGACAGATGTCAATTTGAAGTTACACTAGGCACTAGTTTTTGGCGCGAACAAGGGACAATGAGATTAATGAGATAGGAGATCGAGGAAGGAGCTGGCGGGTATTATTGAGTTGTGAATTGGTGATAAAACTTATGGAGAAATACAGTGAGAGTTACTGATTGTTCGTGTAAATCAAATTAGGTGCTTAGTGGAATGTCGTTTACGTTATTCTGCAATACATAACGTGATTAGTTACATTGTGACCCTACATACAAGCAAAGAAGTTCGTTTGTTTAACTATTAGCCCGAAAAGAACCCATACAATAATGGCTTTTCCTGACAATCACACAGTTTTCCCTACAGACTTATTAAATTTTATGATGTCTTTTACTGGTATTTATGTTACTAACAAAAATAATCTCACATAATACAACAAATCAATAAAAATTCTAATTTAGACAGAGAATGAATGAATAATAGGCAAAATTACAATCCATACTAATATTATAAATGTGAATGTAAGTTTGTTTGTTACGCTTTCACGCAAAAACTACTGAACCGATCATCATGAAACTTTGTACATATATTCTTGGAGGTATTAGAAGTAACAAATACTTTATATTTTTTTTTTTCTGGCTTCACTGCGAGCGAAGCCGCGGGTACAAGCTAGTATAATATACACAGATGTCAAAATTGATGAGATTTTAAATAATAATAATTTAGAGTAATTAAAAATAAAACAATAGAAAAAAATAGTATTAACTTAGAAAATAAAATAATCATAGATTACAAATTTATTTTGCTTTCTTTTCCAACAACTTCCGTTAGAGCCGAGTGGGGCGGTCATCAAAAATGTCTACATCTAAAAGCTCACACCAAGCATTGTATGTTGCAGGCAGCCTTGCTAATGGGGAATTCAACCCGAGATTCGATTTGTATCGAGGGATACTAAAGAAGTTGCTACATTTTAAATATATAAATTCGTCTAGCGGTTTGAACGATATGAGCTAATTAGCGAGAATGGTTGTTAACCAACTTTACATAGTATAATAAAATATTATTTAAAATGATGAAATAAACCTATTATTTTTAAATACCTGTTCAACGGTACCCCACTTGACATAGTTCGTCGGATTTTTTTACATTTTGACAATATGGTGTGATTGATTACTGTCATGCATGTCTTTAGTGACTCTCGCACTCTCGCTAAAGGCAGCAAAGGCTAAGACAAATCGACTGACGTAAGAATCATCAAATGTATTAGTAGTCACTCTATAAACAAGGAAACCAAAAAATATTTGTGACTTGTTGAAAAAAACACCTCGTTGGCCTGTTCAAAATAATTGTATATATAGTCGTGTATATAGTCTCCTTTCAAACAATAGTCCTTACAGACGGAACGGTATCATCTTTCACCAAGATAATCTCCTGTGCATTGACATTTCAATTTCAATTCATCCATGCATACAAAATATATTAATTCTTTTTTAAAAATAACAAGCATTTTTGTTTTCGTCTCATCAAACCCTTTCTTTTGATTTCCATATCAAGGGGATGCATAAAAAAATATTGGTCCGCCATATTGAATTATGAATTATGTCACTTAGCTAACTTTGCATTGCCATCAAAAACAAACGTGTATACAAAATCATGCATTTTGCTCAATCGGTTGGGTATAACTGTTTTATTTAAAATTCAATTGCATAGATTTAACTAACTACAGTCAGAAGTTAGTATGTATGGGTGGTCACTGACAAACTTACTTCTGATTTGCAGGCTACTGCATCAGTTCCAATGAGATAAATATGTTTACCTGCATTGGCGTTGTCCCTCAGCACTGACACTGCAATCTCCTTGGAAACAATATTTCTGACAGAACAGAAAATCGCATCTCTCACCAGTGTGGCCCTGTGTACATTTACAACGAGACTCTCAATTAACTTTCAATCAATTAAAATCAGGCTTGTTTTCTGTAGCAACCTTGAGTAGGTTATTTGAAGGCAGACTATTTAGTGCGTCGCAAACCTGATTATCCATAATTCGTTCTTCAAGCCTGTAGTTCGCGCCTGTACCCATATTATACATATTTGAAAGTATAGATTGCACATCACTTTCGGGTTTTGTGATTCTTTGGTAATTTCCAGATAGATTTCATAGGCCAACCCCCCCAGTATACAAAATCTTTCGATACAGTCAATATGATAAAAAGTTTTTGTTGCATAATATACTTTTTTTTCTTAAGTTATTTCCATCTAAATCTGCACATTTAATGGAAAAATCATATAAATCGTTGATAAAATAATAAGAAATCCAGTATTTTTTGTGCCTGTTGGTCAATCGTTAAGCCATATAGCCAACTTAGCATCTATAACTTCTATCTCAACTCCATCAAGTTTAGCCCTCTTTATGGTAGTTTGTTTTGCCATCCAGTATATAAACCTGTAATACTTTTTATCCCAAAAGAACGGGTTGGTTTCGGTGTGTTACGTTTTGAAAGGGTCTTATAATTATTATGAGCCTGGCTTGGCCAGTGGTATAGGAACTGAACTGCAATTGAAAAGCAGATATCTAAAGAGCGACTGACTTTACAGCATGGTGGCAGCTAAAAAAGTGCGTCATTTACTGAATCAAGATACAAAAAAAAATGAAGGGGCATTGTTGTTTACTGGAACTTCCTTAAAACAAATCATAAGAAAACATTCAATTTTAACAATTCAAATTACTTAATAACAAATTGCTCCAGAATCAAGAATCAACAGAGGTTTTAATAAACCTAAGTGGCAGTACCCGTGAGTATTGGAAACGAAATTAAATCTCGTTTTACTGCCATATTAAACGAAAAGAATCGTATCACGATCGGCTAATTCTGTAGGAATTATTTGTGTTCGAACTCAAAGGAACAAAGATAATATCAGTTAATTCGATGCTCGAAGCTTTTCTGAAACCGAGAAGAAAGAAGTCTTTGATTGCCCAACATAATGTAAATTCATATTTATTTATATTACGGATTATTTAACATTCAAATCGTGTTTGCTGTACCTTGCCCCAGAACGAAATCGGATTCTATGCCGAAATTTTCACAACTGAACCGCACAGGAACGTTAATTTTCTGATAGAACTAACAATAACAATCGTGACCCACATTTGTGAACAATAGAATCTTTGACTTGCTTTAATAAAGCCACAATCCACGACGAATGTTGACTCACGAAGCCATCAATCATTCCTTGGTAGAACATCACGATTTTACATCTACCACTGCGTGTAGAACAGCTTCATGAACTCAGTTACCACGATAAAAAAGAAAATCCAGCGGACCTTCGAATTTATATAGAGGTATGAGAAAGTCGTAAATCAAAGTGAAAGCCCTAACAATAGGAATGGAGATGCCGAGGGAATAACTGAAGGCAATCTTCAGGTAATAACTTTCTTCTACCAATTTATTTTTATTGCAATTTTAGGGTCCAAGTACGTTTAATTTTGCTCGTTCGTAGTAACACAGACTTTATATTTCAGCTCCAATATTGACTTGAACATGGTTTTGTTGTGTGGTTTTCAATGACATCAAATCTAATTGAGTTCCGTAGGTACATTTGCAGTGCACTTGTCTTAATGACTTCTCTGTTCTTGATTTGATCAAACACACATCTTGCTCGTGTGTTGACAGGGACATAATATGCATAATTAAATCTAGGAGTACGAGTATATAAGCAGAGCAATCTCCGCCATCATAATGTTGTACCACGGCGTCTCACGGAGGTCTCTCATAAATATGCAGTTCGTTCCTAGATAGCTTTAGGTACTTTGTTCTTTTTGCTTTGATACTGATGCTAGTAATCGCAGTTAGAGGTTAAGTTTTGTTGCAAATAATACACGTATTTATACAAATAGGACCATTGTGATCCAGAGTTTTGGGGGGACGCGAATGACTCGTAGATACTATTATCAACACCGAAACTTTTGCTTTTACATAATGTTTAGCATAAATATAAATCTTAAATTAATTATGATACGAGTAAATGCGAATGTGAATTTGTTTGTTTCCCTTTCACGCCTAAACCGAATGAATTTTGTTGAATTTTGGAATAGAGATAGATTGGACTTTGGAGAAATCTTTACAGAATTTAAAAATTTTATTGGTCGTTATTGCATAACATCGTCAAAATAAAATTCATTTTATTCGCTGTGTCGTCAGCCTTTCTTACACGGAAAGAACTTCTTTCATTTTCATTAAATAGCTAACGGTTCAGAAAACTTGGGTTTACCCCTTCTGAGAATACTCGGAGCGTGTGTCGGTAAACACGAACGAATCATGTCGGTCTAGGGAGGAAAACGTAATTACGAAACTATTCACTTTCCCCTCGCAATTTTTTTCAATTATAACTCTGTTACGAATCATTTTCTCTTGTTCTTCAGGGATTTGTTTTTGTACAATATATTTTATGTTTGTAATGCAAAGATCTTTCTTTTCAAAACTAACTAAACCGTAACAGTATATTCTATTCTAACTATCCTATATCTACTGCGTCACTAAGGGTTTGCCCTACAGTGGGGCAATCTACAGTCCTCTTACTTTTTCACATAATTTTATTTTAGGCTTCTGTTTTCGCCTATTTTCATTCAAAGTGAACCCAAAAGAAAAACGGCGTATTTTAATATCACACCGAGTACTCTTATTATTGTTATCGTTATGAAACACAACAATAGTTTAATATACATAAATGAGAGTGCTTCAAAGCGGGCAGTCGGCCAACTTACAGATGTTCTAGTTTGTGATACAATTATTTAAACTAAGTTGCTGTGGCGCCGGCACGCGGCGTGGAGGAAGCGTGGGGGAAGCGTAAAGGAAGCGTACCCGGTTCCATACTTTTTGCTTCCGATTCAAACGATACCGATGGATTTCTTTGTTTTATACCGTGCTCTACCTTGAGAATAAAACTTGCGGTTCACTTTTATTTCTGAACGTGGATACAATTTTCTTTTCCGGAGAAAGGTTAGGTACGTGTGATTAGATACCGAGCTGAAACGAATGTTGATTATTGTTACTTTTTTTTTTAAGAAAGCTTTATAAGGGCATAAACTGGGATTTTATTATTTCTTAAGAGAGAACATGAATGAACGTGTAATTGTTATTCGTTTCCCTTATGAGGCTCTTGACACTGTAGTCGCGATACGTTTTTTACAAAACAGAAAAGCAAGGAAAGCTTGTATACAGAAATCTATACTAATATTATAAAGCTGAAGAGTTCATTTTATTGTTTCTTAAATCTATACTAATATTATAAGCTTAAGAGTTTGTTTGTTTGAACGCGCTAATCTCAGGAACTACTGGTTGGAATTGAAAAAATCTTTTTGTGTTGGATAGTCCATTTATCGAGGAATGTTATAGGCTAGATAACATCACGCTACGACCAATAGGAGCGGAGCATAAATGAAAAATGTTGCAAAAATGGGCAAAATTATTTTTGAGAGCTTCCGTTGCGTGCGCTGCGTAAGCGGTTAAAGTTACGCATCAATCATGTATCTAGTGTAGATAGGGTAGGGTAGGTAGGATAGATGGGTAGGTAGGTAGGTAGCCAGTTGACGGGAGCGAAGCCACGTGGGACAGCTAGTAATAAATAAAAGCTTAACATAAATGTTTAAAGCAATGCCACATATACCAGTATAGGAAGTTGGGAAAAAGAAAGAAATCTAGAATAAGAACGCTGAACAAATAAGGAAACCCGTTCCGCTTAGCTACGAGAAAAATCAAAATGGATTTTAATTTCCGTTCTCTTGCATTTGGTTGCTTTCAGTCGATAAATCAAAGAGTTAATAATAAATCGGATATTGCGGTTCTATGAAAATGCTGCATAACTTTTTCTCGTATACAAGATTATTGGTAAAACACTAAGAACCTTGCAGGGCTGTATATTGGTTAGTGGTCACCCACGGTAAAGCGAAGAGGAACTAGAGGAGGGTCCGCTCGTCAGAGCTTTTGGCCACTAAGCCGACAACGTAGCGGCCAACAAGTAGGTTGCAGTGCCACTTGGGCGACATCACAACTGAGGTAGAGCAGTATGCATGTGCACATTAGAAAGCAAAAAACAACATACAACGCACATTAAAAACAACAACTGTTGTTCAATGACTTTAAAAAATTCAACAAAATAAAACAGCTGTTCCATACTTTCTGACAAGTTGTGCGAGCATAAATGTATAGATCAGCTGATATATTTCTGTTGAATTTTTAAAAGTAATATAACAAAAGTTGGTGTTTATAATGTTAGTAGTACACACCTACAAGGTTGTTAGTGTTTTACCAATAACACTGTATATTATTTAATCGTCAATTATCGCATTAAGGCTTCACCACCGACCAATATAGTGTGTCTGAAAATGCAATCCCATGGGCATTGGAGGCATAATATTTAATTATTTCCTGTAAAACATTAATAAAAACAATTGCCTGATCTCGAATCGCGTGTGGCTTTCGTCATAAATTACATTTTCATCAACTTTTGTTGGTATTACCAGTGTAATCGAGTTTGGTACCAGAAATCCGCTGTAACGATATCATCCATTTCGATACAAGCTGGCGACAGAAAGTAATAAGGATGAAGCAATTTATCATTTTTACATGTGTTCGGTACCTACATAGTACTTATATATTTCTTTTTAAGACAAAACGTTGATTGGTTCGCTCATAAAATGGTTTATGAATTGTATTGCAATTTGTAGTAGATAGCATTTAAATCTATAGAATTATTAACTTACCACCAGGTGAGATGAAACTCGAGCGTATCAACCAAAATGCCTTAATATCATGAAAACTCAGATAATGCTTTTCACAAAAAATACAAGACAGAAGCATGAAGCTTAAGATTTAAATTCCAATAAAATTCTCTTAACAATATCAAGCAGCAGTATCATTCTTCAAATGCATTTTACAGTAATACAGTATCACAATTACATGCCTTAACCCTGCAGCTATGAACGAAGCAACAAAATGTTCTAGACAGTAATAATATGGCTATCTTGGGTTAAATCTAAAGAAAAACTCCGTGTTTCCCAAGAGACTACGTGGAAAAACATCTGGTGCACAATAGTGTTCGATATAGTCTTATTCTTTAGCTAGACTTGTCAATGGATACTTTTTATGAACTCTTAGTTTTTATCCGACTTAAAAAAGGTGGTTCTCGGTTTGACCCGTATGTTTGTCCGCGAATTTCTCGCGTTCGGCTGAACCGATGTCGATGCGGTTTTCAGAAAAGTTTTTGTTACATTCTGGAGAAGGTTTTGGTATACAACAAATGGATACCTCGTGACGTCCGCGTCGTCCGCATGGACCCATTATATGTCCACGCATTTCTCCGAAACTAGAGATCGGATCATGATCATTATTTTTTTACTGGATTAAGTAGGTATCTCTCAACTCATAGTGCAAGTTGCATCAAAATCGGTTAGGCAATTTTCAAGATATGGAGTATAAAACCGAACTCTTCAGCGAAGAACAGCACGCATGTGTAAATTGAGTTATTATGGGTATTTTGTCAATCCTTTAGAACTTGCTCAATTTGTAGTGATGGTGAACCAAAACTAAAAAGAAAGAAATAAAAACGACTTCCGAAACGAAAGGCATTTTAAACTTTTTAGTGTTTTGTTTTTAAAGCCTGTTTATTTTTTTTTTGAAAAAGTTTTTATTACTTTTAGTAATAATTCGGTATTGTTTAGCTCTATTTAAAGTACTAAAAAGATTTTAGTTATTTTCCTCAAGGACTTCTGTTGATGACATCCGTATTCCGAATAGTTGCTCGAATATTAGATGTTATGTACAGACAAGGGTGACGTGGTTGATGGGGTGTGTGAGGGTAGTTTCTTGTCTCTTCTTAGAATATCGTCTCCTTTCTTAAGATGTTGGGTAGAAGTGCCATGTGTTACGATCCCTACATAATCTGTTGGCTGAAGTGTGGTGTAATCCGCCTTATCTTTTGATTACTTATAATAAGTAAATGCTTTAAACCTTGTCTTCTGTAGAAAAAAAAGGTGCTTTCAGCACCTTTCACGTTCAGAATTTTATAAAAACCGGCCAAGTGCGAGTCGGACTCGCGCACGAAGGGTTCTGTACCATTATCGCAAAAAACGGCAAAAAAATCACGTTTGTCATATGGGAGCCCCACTTAAATATTTATTTTATTCTGTTTTTAGTATTTGTTGTTATAGCGGCAACAGAAATACATCATCTGTGAAAATTTCAACTGTCTAGCTATCACGGTTCATGAGATACAGCCTGATGACAGACGGACAGACAGACGGATCGTGGAGTCTTAGTGATAGGGTCTCGTTTTTACCCTTTGGGTACGGTACCCTAAAAACTATTCACGGATTTCCTTCATAATAGAATAGGTACTTTTAACAATTGCAACTTCTTTAAATAAGCACTTTCCCAGACCACTATAATCCAAACTACAGGGTGTAGCTACACTTTAACATACAGTGGGTTCATTAGATGGGCCGTTACAAGGCGGGAAGACGATCTTTATCGCTACTATTGGCTCGGGCCCAGCGAAAAGTTATCCGCTTTGAAATATCATGGCACACCGTCTGCTGAAAGTCTTTACTGGAATTAACTTCGCAACGAGATTGCATGCCAAAATAGGAAATTGAGTAGTTAATTTTAGTGTTGATAAGTGGCTCATAAAATTGATAGTATATTTTGGGACGAAGCCACCGCACTATTCCCAAATCACTGTAACTCCTGAAAGTCAGAATCAACTGTGGCGACCAACAGAAAAGCGCCGAGGCAATGAAGCTCGACGAAGTCCCGGAGAATTAATTTAACTGTCTTGGATCCCGCAATGAAATTAATCAGGAAATAATAACGGAGGAGTAGGAATAACAAACATAATTTTCACTTCCCTCCATATCAAGCAGAAGACAGAACTAACAGGGCCAATACGCAATAAGGGTCGTTTACAACTAGGCAAAAGATAAAAATACCTTCTTTAAAAGACCAATTGAGTTTTTTTTTCGCTAGCCTTCACTATCCCGCTTCCGCAGGCAAATGCCTTCCTCCACTTCTTCTTTTTTGCAATTGCGCGCGTCTTCCTGGCAGTTTGAACGGAATCATTCCAGGTTATTCTACCACCTCCTACGTGGCCTCATTAGCCACCCCGTCTCCGTTGTCTTAGCGCACCAGTTTTGAGCAATTTACATAATAATATCTAATTATAAATAACTAGCAAACTTCTTAATTGTTGCACTTTAATTGCATTACTTGCTACAAAGTTTAACACATTTTATTAACCTCACTGCTTTCAATGAAAAATGCATAGGTTGAACATTTTTAATTAACACGTCGTAGTACGAAGCAAGAAAATATTTTCGTTAAAAAACATTTGCAGACGATGCAAAAATTCGCTGAACAGAAACAAACTAACTAGCAATGTTCAAGACAAAGAAAAATACTTTTCAATTGAGTTGTTCATAATAAATAGTTAGCTATTTCGTAGTCGTAGTATCATGCCCGAGCTTCACTAAGCTCCCTACAAAAGTTTTTCTTTTGATAGGCTCAGTGTAAGCCCTATTTTGCGTAGCCAGCAAATGTTGTGCTCTTTATATTTTTATTCGGGCCAACAAACCTATTTACGAATTTTGACCTTTCATTAAAATAATTTGTGTGAAAATCTGTGTTTTTATGTTCGTGGTACATTTTGTAACGGGTAGGTATTTGCATATCGGTCATTCTGGCAGTAGGTTTTATTCACAATGTTAATCTACCTAAACATTACGAGTATGTGCAGTAAGGATGGGGTTTTCTTCATTAGTATTTTTATAATATACCTACCTGCACGCCTGTTCATTTCTTCTGCAATCATGCCACTTAAGGTGGGCCCAAAAATGCAGGAACTTTATTAGAGCACAGCGAATATCCAAGTCTTCCCAACCGTTACTGGTTTCCTAAAAGATGGGCTAAATCTCAAAGCTGGTAGTCCAGTAGTAGTTTCTGTTAAAACGACAATTTCCACATTCCAGGACGTGATTCGGCTCGAGACTCAGTACTGGTCGTTGGTGGAGATCCCTCGGCAAGAGAAAGCCGAGACAGTGCCGGCGTTCGTGCTGCGCGCATGTGCCATCATGGAGAAGACGCAAAAGTCTGGAGAAGGTGTCAAGACCTCTGCCAAGCTGGCTGAAGAAGCCGCTGATAAACGAGAAAGGATAGAAAGACTGAACGGTAATGTTGAATTTAGAATTTGTATCAGATGGAAACTCACGGAAGATAAATTTAATAGCAAAGCCTAAATAACCTGGAGCTCTAGGCAAAATGTATCGTTCGTTGACTTGAATGTGCCCTGGCAGTTGAGAGTGTGACATGCTCTCTCAAATGTCACTCTGGCTGGTAGTGGCACATGTGTTGGATCATTCGGTTCACGTCATGATAGTTGAGCTGAGTGTTGCCAAACCATTCGTCATGTTCGTGAATGGGTGCCATCATCCTGTTTTTAATTAATTATTGTGTTTTGGGGCTGTTTGTTTAACTCTAGAAGCTTTTACGTGCACGTATTTTTACATCGTTCTCACAAATGTGTAACTTTTCACCAAGAATGATGTAACCAAATACTTGTAATTACAATTTATTGATGGAAAAGTTGTCCGAGGACTTCCTTGCACGTTCTTCTCCTTATAGACCTACTGATGCTTGCGAATTTGCAACTAGCTTCATTAAAGTTTTTTAAATTTTTTTGTTGGCAATTCAAAAGTACATTTAAATATATGTAAACATTAAATGGTTTAGTTGAAATAAAAATATTAAAGATTATCGTAAAGCCCAAAATGCGTGGGATTGACATGCGCTAGCAATATTATCATGCGGTCAATCCCATATCATTTTAGACTTTTGACGCTGAAATAATGTAATTTTGTTTGGGCCCTTTGGAAATCATATCTTTTGTTTTTTTTTTATATAATCTATAGGCTCGCGTTTGACCACTATTCCTATCATTATCTTTATGTAGGGACATCATGGCCACGGACATGATCACGCAAACTAGAAAATTTTCCCGTATCCATAAAACTCGGATCTCATTATGATCACATACTCAAATAACGACACAGTGTCGGTTTAACTTTGAGCAAGCCTAACCAAACGTTTAAATTAGGAAAATAAACCAAAGCATCCCTCTAAATCCTAAGACCATTGGCATTTTGCCAAGTTGTCGGTCCACAGTGTAACATTTCGCTGAATTTTCCAATCTTTTCCTGGTGCTTAACATCATTGGTTTTAAACCACGGCTAAAATTGTTGTTCTAAAATTACATTTGAAATCGTATATTGAATTGATTTCTAACGTCAATTCGATGGCTGACAATAGCTGTATTGTATGGCAATTTTAACCGTGTCTGCTTGAATTCACCATCATTATCAGTTATCTAAAATGGCTTTGATTTAATTGAAGCGTTAGTGCTGTTCCACATGATGTCAAATTTCATCATTAAGAAGCAAAAAAAGCAATAATTAAAGAAATGCCCTCCACGTCTAACGCACAGCGATACAAGCTTTTTTAATAAAATTCTCGTTAGCAAAAACAAGCGTTTCGAGTATATTTTAATTATAATTAACGGATCATACATTTTCGTTGCAAAGTAAATTGGTGTCGGGGCTCTCGAAACCAAATTAAACGTCGCGCGTCGTGACCGTCCCGCAAACCCTGACCTAGGCTCGAATTAAGCACAAACAATAAAACGGGCTTACACCCAAATACACTTGGGACTGGGACCGAATACGCATTCATATATTCCATGAATATACCTTGTGAATAGGGATGTAGGACCGCCGTACGGTTTAAAGAGGATAGGAACAACTCTAAAAGAAAATTGTTATGAAGACAATGTTTTTGCTTTCGTAAAGCTCTTGTGACATTTATCTTATTACATTTCCAGACATGACAACAATTCAGATTGAAACGGAGAACACCCAGATGACAAATGATTTGTATCGTCTACTGAAGAAATATACTGGGCTGCGGAACTTAATAAGGGAATTAAAGGTACGTAATAAAGTATTACATCTAATTTCTCGTTTCAATATTGTATCTTTTTGTAGATATTACTGATATACGTAGTATAGTAGTGATATTTTAGATGCATCGTCCTTACATATATGAATAAATGTATAAACAGAATGCCTTATTGAAATAAACGATTTGACTTTGATGTTTGAACTGATCCAGATAATATCAATTTATTAAACGTAGGAGTAGCAGATATCCAAAATTGTATGGTCACCGCCTTTCAATTGAATTTATCTGGGCGTTCATGATTACCATCAGTATTGTCTTTTACTACTGATTCATTTTTTATTTCCAGTCAGACTACGTGAGTTCCAAGGTCTACCCGATCTTCCCCCGCTACACGATGCTCAAAGACATGATCAAGGACATCATGCATGACCCCGACTACATGGAGGTCTGTCATGAGGTGGACCCATAGCGCGGGGTGCGCAAATAAATGAGGCACTCTTTCACCGACCGACAGAGGTCGTTTCGTCGCTAGTTTCGCCAGGGGAGAGCTACAATTGGTGTGAAATGGTGATCTTGCGTCTGCCACTTTGAATTTGAGTGTCAACCGTCAATTCTTATTTTAAAATAGAATTCGCAAATTTAAAAATTGTAATATATGCCTTTGATTGGCGGTATATTACATTATTGAAAATGTAATACGAGTTGATTCCGTATGTTCGTTGATTCAAAGATGGTAGATTGAAGATAGGGTGTGATGGTGGAATAGCGGCGAGTAGTGTGACGAGTACTCGTTTAATTTGCGCCACTTGGTTCATTGGACTATTTGTTTAGTGTAAGATTAGATTTTAGTGTGTCTGTACTCGTCCTTACGTGTCCCTTCAGTTGTAAATGATCCGTTATTTAGTTAATGAAATCTGTGATTCCCTTTACACTGTTTAAAGCTGAAATGTTGTGTATTGCAATTTCTAGTGTGACCTTTTTAACCTTTATTTATCAAAGGTTAAGTTACCTCGCCAAAATTGTATTCTGATGTTTCTAGACTTTGTACTTCAAAAGTTTTATTTATTTCTGCTTCTACTACTACATAATCAAAACTTGTAAACATATCTTCGCTATATCAATGAGGAGCTTCTGTGGACATAATCATTCTTCTTAGCGAAACACATATGTAATCTTAACTATTCACCTTATATATAAAATATACTTAGTACATTTATTACTTACCTAATCATATCATAATCTATTAGAATTGTGGTCAAAATTTTTGTACATAAGTCAGACATTTGGGTACCAATATCGCCTAAATATGATTTGTCTTCTAATAAACCAGAAAATACCTTGTCATACTTTACTGATAACTATTTAGTATTTATTCCTTGCCATTTCAATTATTATAGAAAAAGTGTGAACACATAATTATTTAGTCAAATTTTTCATGTTATAATAGTTATTTATGCAACTGTTGTATAATAAGGGATATTAAATTTATCACATGTGGTTTTAATACCTATTTATGTACAGTTGCATACAAGATTATTTACACCCATGATATGAATCCTCTATAACATACCGAGTTTCCATTTTCAACATACCGAGTTTCCTTCGTACCTAGGAAAGCACGTTAAGCCGTTGGTCCCGGCTGTCATTTGAAGATCTTTGACACGTTTTTTCGTTACGGGTAGTCAGAAGCTTGAGATCGGACACCAGTCTTGCAAAGGGGTACCGAGTTACCCAGTTACTGGGTTGTGGAGGTCAGTAAGGCAGTCGTTCCACGTAAAACACTAGTGCTCAGCTGAATCCGGTAAGACTGGAAGCCGACCCCAATATAGTTGAGAAAAGGCTAGGCAGATTGATTGATATGAATCCTCTATAAAAGGACCTGAAACCATAGGGTGTTGTGTGTTTTAAGAATTCTGTGAAAATTCATGAAAAGTTTAATTGGTGAGAGTCAAAAACAAACAAACAATGTATATGTGAATCCGCGTGCACGACAATGCTCGTTTTATAACATCTATTCAGAAAGAGCTAGTTTATTCTTCGTAAACAGGGACTAAAATAGCTCATTCATCAAAGGAGTTTCATAATTAACGATAGTACAACATTATAACACTCGTTAGTAAATGTTCCAATCAACAAAGAGATGAATCACAAACCATGCGGTCCAAAATAGAATTACATCGCTAAAATACTTAAAAATGATCATTAAAGATTTATTTATTATTTTTATCAAATCGATAACGACAAGGAGCAATTGTAATTCTATTGCGAACGGCAAGGAAACATTGTATTTAACAAGTGACTGGCTGGAAAACCGCGCGAGCTAAGTTTAAAAATAAATCTATATCTGTAAAGGATGGTATTAATAAAATTGTTACGATACACTTGCATAACTTTAAATATATACATATTAGCCTCTAATTATTTCTATGTTATGTCTTAATGTTCCTAATTGTAAGTAAATAAATAAACGTAACGCTCCTGTTCAAAAGTTGCACTTACTTATTTTCTAATAGAGGGTGATAAAAAGTAGTGTTGTTCCCGAAGTGGGCACTCTTCGGGAACAACACTATTTTAATCTCGAGAGACGTACTTTGAATCTAGAATCCTTCGCTCCGCTCTGGATATAAAAAAAAACACTCTCGCCTTAACAATATTTGTTTGCTCCCTAGATAAACAATTTACTATTTTTTGAAATTCATAAAGATACCACGAACTTAGTAGTTAGAATGTGGCTGCTTCATGAGTAAGAGATCGCAAAAGCAAAGGAGTAGCATAATTAAATGTAGTACAACATTTTAGCACTCGTTCGGAAGATATTATGGTTACTATGACATGCTAGTGTTATATTATCTGTGCTATGACACTGGTTGTTTTAATGTTGGCAATAAGCTAACCCACAGTTTCCCAGCTCAAGATTATCGCAGAATTAATGTGACAAATTGTCAATCTGCTGTGATTGGCTGTTGAAAATTCATTCAACCAATCACAGCAGATAACTCGTGCTTGACAATTTGTCACATTAATTCTGCGATAATTTTGAGCTGGGCAACTGAGGGTAAGTGTTTCAAAAACGTTTATAGAGGATTTATAGCATGGGCATAGATAAATATATATAATATAATATAAATAAAATTATGTAGGATAGCTAAATAATATGAATGTATCTGTATGGGTGTTCTTGAATGTACATTAAGTAGTAATGCCATTATATGTGTTCAACATTGTAACATTGGTAAGTTTTTTGCTGCATATAATTATAGGGTCATTCATAGTTTTTTTTTCATACTTATGTGAACATAATTATTGCTTTGTTCGATAATATTATTACGCCATCCTGTAGCTAGGATTCTTGATACTTATATTGTAAGATTTCTTACAAATAAATCTGCTTATACTGATCTGATCCAACTTATAGATATATGTATTTTTGTATTTGTATTATATCTTTGTCTTAATGAAAAAATGCACAATACATATAATGTAATGGAATCAATTATATTTCCTCTCGTGTTGTGTTTCGTCTCGTGTTATGTTTTAGTTAGTAGAACTATATTTTTTATTTAAGCTTTAACTATCAGAAGCTATATTTTAGTGCCCTTATTTATGACTTGAGATAAAAGTTCTTTGAATGTTATCTTCTACGTTCAGAATATCTTAGAGCGTTTGTGAATTTGGACAAATGTTGAAATTAACAAATTAATTAGTGTGAAAAATCATGTTATTTAATGTTTACTATGTTTTATACGCATAGCATTGTAATTGTTTAATATGTGACGCTTGTAAGTTATGAACTAAATGTGTAAATTAGGATATTTAATTAAAATGTAATTGGAGACAAATGCCAAAAAAAATTGTTGTAATGTTAGGTTAAATTAATATTAAAAATTAGGAAATAAGATTTTAAAATAGGCACATAATACTCATTATTGAAAATAACATCACGCATACGGTTAAAATATATAAGTAAATGGCAGAGCTTACGAAGCACGCTAAGACAGTACGCGTTAGGGAACTTCGCGCCACGAAACTACGATTCGCTACGACGCTCCTAACTGAAAATTTATTCATTTCTGCATAAAATTTCGAAACATATCAGTTTAATTAGGTACCTTTTCAATTGAAAATATCTAAACAAACATTGAATCTGTTCTTGGGTCAACGTTTTACTGACGATTTATGTAAAAGTGCGGAGGTTCCATAGCCGTATAAATTTTTCGATTTTAGATTTATCACATTTAATCACTTAGCTAGTTTTTATTTGAAATATACAATACAATAGACACGTATAAAAATCACTACAAATTATCGTAAGTAATTTTATTTTTTTCATAAGAAATACCCAGTGTCGAAAACACGCATTTTAATATTAAGCCAAGCATGGCACATTAGTATTTGTAAGCTTTGTATGTTGTACTATTTATTAAATATGAAAGCAAATAGTGAGGTCAAATGTTAGACTAGAAAAATATATAGTTATTTATATAAAAAACGTGAAACAAATACATTTCTAGGTTTAGAACTACATTTGGTTTGTTGAGACCCTAAAATCTTTTTCCAAAGATGTACTTTTCAAAATGGGGCATTTTTATCTACTGTTGGCACGTTAAATAACAAGTTAGAAAGAGATACCGCTATTCTCGTATAAGTAATTGCTAAGCGCTAGAAAGAGAACGCCTGGAAATGAGTCATTACAGAAAGATCAAATCATGTAGGAAAGGTAAATTCAAACTTAACGGCTCGCGGCGCGTACTCGTAACATGAGGCAAGTCGCTGCACATTAGCAAATTGAGGTAACAGCTAGGGTGAGGGTTGGGGTACTACGTAGCGAAGGCACTCACTCCAAGGCCGCCATTTAGTTTGAATAGACCTGTTTGTTTGTAGAAGTTTTGTTGTTATACATTCCTATGATAATCTCATACTCTTTTAGCTTATAATGATGTATATCTAATAATAAATTTTATAGGTCATCACATGGCAATTCCCATTGGCCGCGGTGCGACTGTATGTACCTATAAAACGTTAAGTACTAAAGTAACCAAAAATATACTGCCATTGAGTTAGAGTGGATAGTTAAATGTTATTGTAATGATTATAATATTAGGGATGTGAAACACATTACCTTCATTTTGGGACCCGCCGAAGTTGGGTAAAACATACTGCACTTTATAAACATCAAAGATATTAATTAACACCGAACGTTAGAACCATGAAATTCAAATCATTAAATATCTCTACATTGGCATGCCAAAGTATTTTAAGTTCCACTGAGGTAGCCAAGATACTTGAGGCACAAAACTACACCAAGTTTACATCACATTATACACTAGGAATCAATTTGCAAATAATTAAATCCATTAAAGTCTGTTGCTGAAATTTACTCAAAAAAAACCCGACAAGTAACTCGAATAGGAACGAAATTCGAAAATACCAACACCAAGTAACGTGGCGTAAAAAAATTTTTGGCAGGTACCAACTGTTGTTACATCCACACCAAAATACTTATCTTCGACTAAAGATTGTCTAACATGAAAGTACCTAATTTAAATATGTATAACTGTAATATAATTCATACAATAATTAAGTACTTATTAATCTATGAATGTCGCTCTATTTACACTAATTTGCAATAAACATTTCAAATGGTTGAATTAATTATGTATCTACTCTAAGTAAATTATAGTAAAATGGTTAACTCTAGTTTATTAATACTAATGCAATAGTGATCTTTTATTAAATTCATTCACTAACATAGTCAAAAACTGATCACCCGAGGATTCTTTAATTGCGAATTTCTTTTACACAAATGGTTATTGTAACAAAATCCAATATTTTAGTAGAACAATTTAGTTTTCATTGTCTTATATCAGACATATCTATTTAATTTGAAAATTAAAAGTAGGTATTTGAACTATTTTCTAAATTAAAACTACCTTTGTATGTTACTATTACAATACCTATGATATTGAATGCCAGGCATTACCTACGTTAAGTAGATTTATGTAGACGTGTATTCGGAATGTCACGCTATAACGCTTTGTTATATAAAATGTAATACATTATTTTTTGTGCTAATTGGACTTTTATTTAAATCCCTGTTCAGCTAAACAATGCTTGAAAAAATCCTGCAATGACTGCTTTGTCTACCCATCGTCCTACTAAAAGTCCTCCTAGCCGGTTACTACTAATCTCGGATAGATCGCAATTTCTTGTCTGCTGTGTAGGTTAGTAACTTCTCTAATTTGTGGTGTAGCTACCCACGTAGAACAGCGACTTGCTTTTGTATTTATATTCACGTAAAGATGCCATCTATGGCGTTAGTAAACAACTAACCAAATTTCGACAATACTGCCATCTAGGCTACTTACTTTTTACTACTTAAATTTTACTTTTTACTGAGTTCTTTCTACATAAGCCGTACTCTTAAATGGTTCATCATTTCTAAGCTAGATGGCGCGGTTGTCATTTTGCTTAGTCAGTGTTGCTATTACGTATGATAAATATTTACAGTATTTCAAGGTAAAAGCGAAAATAAAACTGTACTTTACCATTTCATCCAAAAACCTTCCTTTTCATTTGTTTATACGGCTTGAAAAGCATTTTTTATAAAAAAAACCACTTTAGCTTGTGCAACGGAAACAGAATGTTGTTAAGTTCATTGAGAAACATACTTTGAGGTGGTGTTGCAGCTAGGTGTGCATAAAAATTCTCGTCTGGTCATGGTCCAGTCCATGAACGGAAGCGAGAGCCTGTCTGATGCCGTCGCCTTCTTCTGCGAAGAAGTGATGCTCTGCAGAGTGTAACGAGTTCCGCATGAATACATAGGGGCGCATATCTGGCCAAAGGAGCGTGACAAAATGCACCAGCCCTCCAGCAGCCGCCTAAAGGTAGCTGTAGAACACCGAGTGGTTTTAGTTAGTAAGGGTCTGATAGACCCCTCCGCTCACCCTGGGCGGAGAACAAAAATGAGGATTTCTCCGGGACAACAAGGTACTCATAAAATAAAATAAAAAAAAACACTTTTACTATGAGACCCAGTATTTTGATCCTGTATCTCCTTCATTTACATCATCTTTCTGACCCTATGCCATGTTAGCTAAAATCAAATCTCCTATAAAGTTGGTGTATCCCTAGTTTAACCTAAACCCCTGACTAAATAAAGTTTCTCAAGGTTGAACCCAAACGAAAACAGAAAAACTGCAGAAAAATTAAGTAGTGTATATTTTATTCTAGTTTAATTTAGAAGTTTTTTAAACATTGTCTGTTTAAACTGCAGTTTCTTCAAATCAAAGCTAAACAGAAAGTATGGGATAGTATACTGACGGCTATGGCAACACCGGCCGCTTCATTCATTCATTTCTTCATTCGGCCGATGGCAGCAGGTGTGGATTGTTGTGCGTCGCGCGGCAATTGTTATGGCGGGCTTTCGTCAACATGAAGTTTTGTCAAACTTTTAAAACTTGAATCTATGAACTAAAACTTATTTAAAATAGCTAGAGCATAGCAAAAACTGCACGGTACTAATAAAAACCGCTAATAAGTGAAAGTTCACTGGTCAGGATGTCGGTTAATTCAAAGTGGCGGTTACCTGACGTTTTTTGTGTTGGTGTGTTGAATGGATGTCGGAATTACGTTTAATTCGTGGCGCGGGGATGGGTGAGTAAGTGGTTCAAGGTGTTTGGGACTTCTATCGAGATGCCTTTCGTGCAGCGTGCAGTGGAACCTAAGTTTTTATCGCGTACAAGCTTACGAGACAGCGATGGCAAGCCGAGGGTGTCGGATGAGGAGCTCCAGGCGGTTACAAACTGCACACTGAGCAACGCGCTGCGGCAGCTGGCGTCGTTGGTGCTGCTGGCGGAGGATATCTTTAGCGAGCTGACCTCGCAACTCCAAGACATAACTGAGCGATCAAAAGTAGCACAGACGAAGATCATCAAAATAAACGAAATCGTTGAACAATATGATCCGAAGAAAGTGCCAGTCCGTAAGTACAAGTTTTATTAGTTTGTCACCACTTATTGCAACTTTTACTTCGTTCTTTACATCCTGGTGTAATGCTTTTCCGACTTTAGAAGTTCAGGCGATACCCTAGGCCGGAACTGCTTACGTTTAGCTTAAGATATCGCCTAGACACCTACCTAATTGCTAATTAATATGCATCGGGCAGCGATACCTACTTTCTAGTTAACTATTCTGGGTACTAAAGGTAGGTATAATCGCACAGCAATTAACATTAAAAGGTTAAGCCTTCATGGTCTGTTGACTTTGGAAAATCAGGTCACTGATGGGTTAAATTTCTACATTTTTCACTTGTTAAGTAGGTAAGTAAACATAGATAGTAATAGGTACTTACCTATCTACTTAATTTTGTTTGTTGACAAAACTGATTAGACAAAACGATCGTAGAATTTGATAACCCACTAAGTTCATTCACTTATTGAATGAAATTAGCCCAATTGAATAATTAATCTACTTTATACCTAAACCTAACATCTCAATTTATCTAATAACCATAAATTATTCAAAATTATTCGCTTGACAAAATAGAACGAGGTCTTTACATAAAATAGGTACTAAGGTACCTAGTTACTTCTTATCGGTAACTTGTCAAATATACCTTATAAGTAGGTGGGTACCTAAATCAAGCTACCAAAGTAGCCAGTTGTCCAATGCAAAGGTTACATGCCTAAGTTAAATCTAGTTTAGTCAAGGTATCTATATACCAACAATATTAACTTACTAGAAAACTTGTTACGTAAACAGACTTAGGTACCAAACTAACCATATTTAGGTATATTATCTATAAGGAGATTACAGACCAATTAAAAACACGCAAAGAACCTACCAATCTATTAGATATTCTTAGGAGGCGCTTATAAGGAAAATAGTCCTTTAAAGGTTACTTTATTTGATGCAAGCGTCCTTGGTTGTAATGGGTTGTGGAAGATACTGGGAGTACCTATCACACCGGCTTTTAAGCATATTAAGGCTATAACATCTTATGGAGGTATGTTTCTTAGCTGAATTGCCTCTTAAAAATACATACAGCAAGTGGTTACCTCATAAACGACTGGTATGTAAGCTACTACCGACCATCACATAGCACAGTAAGTAAAAAGACGTCTAGGCAAGCATTTGTAAATTAAACTCATTGAAAGGACCGTTCCGAAACCTCATTACCTTGTCCTCCTTGAATATGCCGCCTTTACAAAAACGTACCACGTTGATGCATTACTCTGAACGCTATCTAAAAACCTGTTTGAGCGTTCGAACGGACCCGTGATGGGAAAAAAACTCCCAGATTCCAATGCGAACCATAAAAACGTCTCGAGATAATTTCCAACCCATCCAATGCTTGCCCGCCGCTTGATGATTCTGACCGCTCAAGTATTTAACACTTGAACGAAGGAATTCCTTGTTCTTTTATTTATAAACATCATCAAACTATTCATGATATATGCTCCTATTATTTCGATCGACTGAAAAGATAATACCGACCTTTAATTACTATAGATAGAACATTGGAACACTGCCGAAAATAGGTACACCCTTTATCGAGATTTCTGTTACATTGATTAATATTGGAACAGATAACATGAAACGGTAAATTCCGTACAAAGCAAATCGTATGAAACGTACCTAAATGAGGACATTAATTTTGTCTAGCCACGACTCTGTCACAGCCAGTCAACGGCGACACGAAAATCTCTTTAAAAGCATTTGTTACGGAAAACAAAGAAAAATAAACAACAAGAGAAGGAGACAAACAAAAATAGCCGTTGACTTAGTTGGTATTGTGGCGAGGGTAAACACTGCAATTCATTGGACAACCTTTCACCTGGACGATAAGCGCTAAGTGTTGTTTGAGTGTCATCTGCCTTTTTATGGTCTCGTTTATTTGTACTGTAAAGAATCCCTTGACTTTAAACACTGTCCGTATTCGGCTCACACTTTCGTATAAAAAGCCCATTTGGCAGTTTGTTGCGTTCAATACTGCCGTCCAAGTGCTTACCTCATTTGTAGTGGCAGATTCATATTCTACATACTGCACATGGCTGTCTGTGTACTTTTGAAGCACGCCAGAATGAGTGTTGAACATATAAAACTGAGAACTCTAGCTATTGCATTGCATTAGTCAATGCCCTACGCAACAGAGACGGTGTGAATTATCCTAATAGCCATCCTCAGAGACCCGTGCCATCACTTAAACCGGCAATTATTTCACTAGGATTTATATAAAACATAATTATTTTCAACAACATTTACGTTCTCAGATTCTCTTGTAACTCATGCTAGTTAATACTGAGTACATATTGTAAGTCAGCACAGTTACACGACGTGTTTCATAATTTATTAGCTGCACAACCTGGCCGGTTGCACAGATGCTATCGGTATAACATGTAAAGTGAAGGGTATAATCACAATTACAGCATAAACTTTCTATGTTTCGAAGATGACTAATGTGTTATTAGATTACGAAGTCATTTTCATAACTTTGTTAAGGGTGTGAACACGATGTCCAGTTTCCTTGAACGTCTTTATGAAATGGCTCTTGGTTAGGTCTGTCACCTGTATTAGCGATGACGTAGTCAATAAGGACATTACAGCAACACCACCCGGTTTCTGATAAAACAAATGTGATACTATTGGTTTTTAAAATACATCTAGCCAATCACAACCCACAACGGTTTTGTCAATTTGATACTTTAATTTTGCAAAAAATTCGTATCTAGAACCTGGGTCTATACAATGGGCAGAAGCACAGATCATAGAAACAACTGTTGTGTCTATGATCTGTGGGCAGAAGCTTTATCAACTCATTAACCCTCCGATGCCAAACCCAACCCGTAGCCCGAAACGAAAATGTCCTATGTAGTTACCACAGACAATGCTTCCTAATCGAGCTCTAAACGCCCAACAATACTCTGTAAACACGAAGTAATACTCGAATAGATACATCAATGAATAGCACATAAATGTTACATAAGTCAGGTACACAATGGTCACTGTAACTCGACGTTTGTGCAATTGTTACAGAGTTCGATGGCCGATAAAGCTCTTATCAGTTTTCTTTGTAACTAGGAAACGAAGCCGTGTCGCAAGAATTAATTAGGCAGTGGCGAAATTACTGAGATAAGCTTGCAATATATCGGTTGTTTGGTACAATGTCTTTTAAATAATACTTAACAGATAATAGTATTAGAATAGCGCAGACTAGACACAGTACCTTTTCAGGCGTTGTTGGAAATGCGAAGTGAGCAAAGATCATCATGATTCGCCTTCGACGTTCAGCTATACAAAGTCTATTTTGCATTTGCAAGCGATCAAATGTCATGGTGTCTAGAAAACAAAGATTGCTGTGGCAGTATGGCGTCGGTTTTTCCCATGCTTGATTTATCTACTGCGTGAGGAACATCCATTCAACCGTATGGACATCGACGTTAGCTAAACGAACCCTGATACGCAATACCAAACCTTATTTTTAACATACTTTAGAAACCAGTTTCATAGAACGTATCCTGCGAGTCGTGAATATACAAATTGATTTGTTTTACTTAAAACTATTTCAAGGTGGCCTCGACTCGTTTTTTAGTCGTTAACTCCTATTACTGACGGTATGCGATCGGTATCAAATTCTAATACGGTTTTTTTCTCAAAATCAACTAGTGATCGACATAATTCCACTTTGATTCTTAACAGTGAATTAACGAGGGCCTGTGACAGAGTCCACATAAATCACTGATCTCTCATATTGAATAGGAGGAAATTATAGAGAATGTTTCCGTTGCCCGCATCTCAGATAAGGAGATATTCCTCTAGTTAAACGATCAGATGGACTTATGCGTTCCGTCCACTGCATCTGATCAAATATAAATCTTATTAGATCCAGAGGGCAATTTGTTCCTTAAGTGCTTCAAGTTCCAGCAGATAATTGTATTAAGGATGTTAACTAAGTTGAAACAGCTGCGGAACTATACAAACTAAACGGAATTAATAGTTCCAACTTGCAGTAACGTTTTAATCAAGAAAAAGATAAGCCTACGCTTCTTTCTATAACCATCACTTCAGTTAATCTTTGATCTACGAGTAATGCTCGTTGTAAAAGTAACGGTTAATTCTTCATAATTTTCTGTACAACCTACTTTCAACAAATAATAAAAGAAAGTAATTAAAATCTGACTTGGCTAAATAAATTGAACGCGATATTTCCCTATGAAGCAGTGTTTATCTAGCTTTCTACACCGGACACGATCTAATCTCGAAATAACCATAGTCGATAACCAAGCTTGCTATTAAGCAGCTAGATCGTGCGATTAGTACTCACACCACATTTCAAATTGAGCTAATAATATATGAATTCTGAGCAATTACTCTTAATATGAACTACGACTGTTGCCAACTCTTTATACGTCATCCATGGAAGTTAAACAAAATATTTTCATCAGTGCCAGACAGGCGTTTAATCTTGACAGTGAAAGTTAGATCAATTTTGGTGTCCCAGATTCTCCCAGACGTCAAACTGTACTATATTTATATAAAATATTCATTCCTCGTCTCATAATGATGTTCAGCCAGTCTGAACTGTCTATCATAATATACCATCTTGTTATCACATAGGGGTCCTACGTGCTTAACAAGAGATCATAAAGGGCAGGACAAACGGACGCACACATACTCAACTAGAGTACCTATCGGGAGTCTCGATAGTGCTATGACATCATTCTGGGATACTCTTTTGTAATACCTCGTTCGGGGTCTCCAAGTTTCGACATAATGAATGGACAAACTTTGGAAGTGTTTTTGTCTTGTGACTTGCCGATATTTTTATAGATTCGAATACCCAAAGGCTTAATTTCAAAATCACAGACTGAATGAAACTTAAGAATTTGACAGAATCGAATGTTACTGGCCAGTATCGAATTGCAAGCTCACGAAACTGATGCATAAACGCAAGCCACGCCTGGGAATGTCAGCAGTAATGAGCCCAACTGCACAACGTACTGAATAATATTTCCATGCAATATCTAGTCACCTATAGATCTAATGCCACAGGCTTCGGTGTCACCTTTCGTCCCCGATAGTGCCTTTCCTCGGTGTTCTTTTGCAGGCTATTGAATGACTGCAGTCGATCCGTATTAAGCAAGTCTTCGTCGCGTAATCTGAACCCCAGCTTAAATCTAACGGCTTTGTACCTAATGCTTTATGCCTGAATAAATTACGAAAAATAATATCTTTTCGAAGGAGGGTTGGAAATCCAAGCGGCTTCAGTGTACCTCGTGTACTCCAAGGATATCCGTTTACAAATGCAACTACGGCTATTTTGCAGCGCGTAGATATTCTTTTATGAGAACGGCCATTTTTTTTGTTTAGTCAAAACGTCAGTTGCGTTACAGTTTTATTATCGCACTCGACAAATGGGTGAGGGTACAAAAACCACACTTGAGAAATTCACCCCTCTCTTTGAGTCGCTGTGGGAACTTTTAGAACCAATAGCGAAGATGTTTTTTTTTGTCGCTGGTTCTACGAATGCGTCCCAGGTAGCCGGGTACTAATGCGACGCTTTTGTATTCATAACTTGAGAGACGATTTTGCAATTGACCATCCCGTCAGCTTTGCAAATGAAGGGCTTTTGAATTTGTAAATCATTGATGAATTAATGTTTGCGAACAATATGCAAATAAATTAACTAAGTATTCATAACGCGATTTTACCCTTAATAACGCAACTATCTACACCATAGCGTATCTAAAGCCAATAATTTGCATTTATTAAATTTTACTTCCTATTTGCCAATCATAATTATCTGTAATCAGAAAGGCAACTTTCCGTGTACCAACGTCTTGCTTGTCATGTCGTACGAATTTTATAACAATGATTAATGGCACGAAATCTACATTTTTGACTTTGCAAATATCGCTTTTATTACTTGTGCGATATTATTACCCACATCTACTTCTATATTACAATATTAATTATACATATTTCAGCGACTTGTCCCACCACAACATATGGGAGAAATCTCTGTTTAATGTTTCTCATGAAACGAAACCTATTTCTGTTGTGTTCTAAATTAAAACTTTCCCAGAATAATTAATCCGATCTTTCAACATACACATTATTTAGGTAGATGACTTGTGTAGTTTTTAATTGTTTACTAATCCTTTAATGGTGATAATCTATACGGTCAGAAAATCAGTAACAGTATGAATAGCAGAATATGTCACGGGATTTATAAAATTGATCGTATCGTAGATGTTTAATGTCTGTAAAGTCTATTTTAAATCTAATTCCTGAATGCAGTGAGGCTGTGACAATGACCTTTAGAAACCCACGCTAATTATACACACGTCGACAACCGGTGCCAGACTAGTTCATGGCATGTTTCAACATACCTACACAACATAATAAAGTGCCTAATTTAACTGCGCGTACACTTGTGATCGAAGATGCAACAGAACCAGCTCATTACATCTTAAGATTCTATGGCAATTTAAAATAACTAGAGAAAAACAATAATTGAATTCCAAGAAAGGCCTACGTAGAATTATCTCCCCAGTGTGAGGATTCAATTAAATTAATAAGAGCCAGCAGTTGTTTACCGTACACAGTTTAATTGGACGTACGGAAAAAAAGATTGAGAAGGAAGATTGAATTAACGCGCATCGATGCTTATGATGCAATAAGCGTACAAATTCGACGGCTATAAATTTTACGAACCCCTCCTGTTACCAGCATATGGTGCAATCGCTAATCTACTCAAACTTACCCGTTGTTCTTACCGATTGTTGGGTTATGTTTGATGCAGGGATTGAGCTAGCTATAAACTCATTGTTACAATATGAAACGTTTCCTGCTTGAGTCGGATTCTTTCAACAACATGTTCCTGTTCGACAGCTGAAGTTGATCACACGTTAACTTCAATAAAGTGCCGACGAAAACAAATATCGAAGGTCGTTCTACAAATATTGGTCATAGCTATAAAATCGAGAAAAAGATAGGATGAAGTGGTTGACGCCTGGGACGCATAAAATTCTTTTACTGGCCCCAAAAGCCTAAAGCAAAAAAATGAAATCATAAAAACAGCTCGTAGTCTTCCTCCATTCGTTTCACGGAGTTTTGGTAAGTTTGTATTTTAATTCGATTCGGTTGTAACCACAGCAACTTAACATGGAACCTCTTTCCTTTCCCCTCCGACATTGTTACTATTGACGAGGGTTCGAGGTATTCCGCAAGGTTTAGATGCAATTTGTTTCAAGTTAATACGAAACGGTCCATCAATATTTAATCGGATTGACTTTCATTAATCCTTTGACGTAATATTTGTTTATTCAGGACTTGCTCTCACCCCAGTTCAGGATGTGCCATTTTATGTCAAAGCACCAACGACTCATAATAAAACTGTGTACGTAAAAACACACGTAAAACAGCTCCTAAGAAATGCATTCCCATAAAAATAAGTAAAATTGGCTTGGCTCTGTACATACATACCATACCATACATATTAAATAAGACAATTCCCATATTTTTTACTTATCTCTTGGCGTGACTTCGACCAACTAAGCACCTAGTTAATATTAGATGAAGCCCGTAAAACGTGGGGGTGCCGGCAGCTGATCGGAAGTCCTGCCCTTTGTTCGACTTTCAACCACACTTTTTGTAGTTCAAGGAAGGAAGGAAGTCAGGAATTTTACCAAAATCGACCTGTTTTTTGACTCTAACGTAAAAATAACTTTTCAAATGATGCCAATGTACCTAGATAGTATTTTTTCATGGCATGCTTTTTATTTCCCTGCATGTCACGAATTTTGTGTGTTACGCTCCATTGTCCCTTACGAAATATCCGCATTTTTTATCCAGACAAAGAGGGAAAGCTTTTCATTATTCAGAATTTTTCGGGTACAATGGTGGACCGCGCACGGCGCACGCGCAGCGTGTGATCCATTGCCGACAAGATCGATTGTTCGCGATATACAGGGAGGCGGTTATTTTAAATTGTCGGCTTTGTCAGACACAATGCGAATATAAACGAACTACACACCTAGACTATTTTTCACCTTTTATAAACTACATCCTGCCCTTCCCAGTGTGTTTCCGTTCATTAAATATTTTTGTCTAATGATTTATTACAGTATCCTCTGTACCGGACTTGTGTTCAATATTGAAGAATCTCTTTGTAACATATGTATACCACCTGAATTCCATACTTCCGTCTATCTACTAAAGGTTCAGATGAATTATATGATTAGATTCCAGTGTGGGGCCTTTAACCTGTACGAAGTCAGTAGACCGTACTTACTCTTTGTTGTTTCGTAAACTATATCATTTGATATTTATATCAAATCTACGGGAAACTTGCTCACGTCATCATCATCATCATCAGCCTGTTAATGTTCCCACTGCTGGGACACAGGCCTCCTCTCTGTGAGAGGGAATGGGCCGTAATCCACCACGCGAGCCCACTGCGGGTTGGTATATGTCACATGTCTTTAAATTTTTGTTTCTAAGACATGCCAGTTTCCGGGACACCGTTTTTAGAGCAGTGGTGATGAAATAATTAACACAAAGTAAAGGGCCTGCCTGGGTTCGAAGCCACGATCCACAACTTATAAGTCGCGGCCGATACCACTGTGCCACCACTGCTCTCTTGGTCACGTGTTTACAGTTAATTAATTAATTGCTTTACATGACTGAGCTGCCGTGGCGTGGAATTGGCACGAGGCGTCTGTGACCCAACAGTAGAACCTCGGCAGTTTTGCGGCTTCTGCTAATAGCGTTTATAGTTCATCACAAACTTGCTTTAACGGAAATATTGAAATAGGTATTTCTTAGAATCAATTTACCGACTGTTAATCAGAAATATGAGGACGTGAGACCTTAAGTCATTCGTTTCCTTTGCAGTTTCAATTTCGCAAAGAATTGGTCGTCAAACTACTTAAGACGACGACTAACGCCAACGACCTTGAGGGAACAAAACGCGCACTCGTTTCACACCCGCGCGTTCCAAATTTTAGTAGTTTTCTGTACTTTCCTTTTAATTCCATAACTTTAAAAAAAAAGCCTCAGACCAAAATGTAGACAATGAAATTGTCTTTAAGATGGAGTCAATTTCATTAAAATACGCCCAGCGGTTTTGCTGCGATTGTCGTGTTTTCGTCCGTTTTAGACATAACTTTACAAATTAATTACACTATGTACTAGGAATAAAACTCAAAATTTTCTTAGATCAAATTATTAAGAAAATAGTCTAATTTAACATATATTTTTTCCAAAAAATTACGACTAGCATTTTAGACGTGATTCTCATTTTAAAATTAGCTACTCAGGGGTAACTGCGCCTTAACAGGTTTTTAAACATCGTTAAGTATGGTATTATCTTGATAAGCCTGTCTGCTAAACATAATAATAATGATAGACAAATCTAGATAAACACATCCTGGCCAAAAAAACATGAATTTAATTAAGTATCATGTTAAAGGATGTTAACATGAAATAAAATTAAGCTCTGCTTGCTTAGATACAACAAAACGATTTGGTACATTAATTCTTATTTCGAACATGTGGACAAAATCTGATTGTTGGTAATGCAACCACAGTTTCTGTTAATGGTCCATTGAAGTGAGCTCATGACGTAAGAATACGTGGGAATATGATGCAATCGAACAAGGAAACGGGATATTATTAACATAATTATTCTCGCAATATCCTGTAGGTGGAAACGTTGAGCTTATTGATAGCTTTGAGATGTCTGAGATGAAATGGGAGAGCTCAGAAACTTGGCGAAAAATACAGGTGGAAATGTTTCAAAGCGCACTTTGAGACACGGTACTGTTCGTCTGTCTACGTGCTTGCTTACCTAAATCGAAATAGGATTTCGAACAGGGTTGTAAGTTCTTTCAATATTCTAAAGTAACTTAAACTGAGCTTTTCTCCAGACAACAAAAGGATAAAGGAATACCCATTAAAAGTAAAACTAAGCTAATAATATCATCAGACAAAATTTGCGAGATCACGATCGGGGTTTTACCGCATTTGCACGCTTTTGATGTGGTTAAACGATCTTTCGTAATTTGTAATGAAGCTTTGGGAATGGGAACCTAACCTTTCAATGTAAATAACTCATGGTTCTATCGGGTTAATTTACATAATTAATTATAATGATATATATTTCGTCGAATCGAGTTTATAGACGCTTATTACTTGTATTTTTTTCAGGATGTATGAGTTTTTACTATCATTTTGCTATTAACTTAATGATAACGCAGCGTTTGTAACCTTTTCATTAACGCGAATCGTAATAAACATGTTTTGATAGCATTAATCCCGACTAAATGATGCAAATACTGTGACACCCTTTTATTGCGCCGTAAGTTGCACATAATTACCACACAGAATTTTCCATTTCGCTGTCCACACTAGTAGTAAAGAAGTAATGCTTTTTTCATGGAAGATAAGTTAGATGGTGCTCATAATTTTACTACACTAGTAAGTACTCTTTGGAGAAGTGAACTATAAAAATGAACTCAACTTCAAAGAGGTGCATATTATGTAAAGCAGTCTCGGTTGCAGCTAATTACTTTCGTTGTTCACACACGAAGCTTGAGCACTGAACAGCCCGCATTTATGTTCAAACGGCGAACATACACGAAACGCAAACACGGGCACAATTCTCGATAAACAAGAGCGTTTTCAGAGCAGTTCTCAAATCAATCATGGTTACCTTATCGACACGGTTCCGTTGCAAGCTCATTAGCAATGCCGGTGTGTCCGCACATCACGTACCACAGTGCCACATACTGCCCGGGTAGAACGGGTACGGCCAATATGGGCAAAACAAGCCCGCTCTCATCCATATTGCAGGCTCTCGTTCGATCAGTTCGTTTATATTGCAAGCGGATGTTCTTTGCCACTTTCGTGAACTGCATCATTAGCTCCCTGTTTTCAACATTCCTTACAACCGAAAAGCGAGATGAATTCCACTTTCATCAAAGATTACATATACTTATAGCGCTACAAGGCTGTGGAACGTCGAACAAATTGAATTGATTTCAAATGGTCCGTCGGTCTGGTACCTTTATTATACGGCATGACTTGTCTGTTAACTGGATAGCCTCGACGTCATGTTTCATCTCGTGCTACATGGTATTCGAGGTCCATGGGGAGTCTTTTTTATTGAATAAAAGAGTACACACATTGAAGACTGAATTACAATGGGTAAAACCCTCTCGTATGCTTGAACAAAGTATTGTTCACATCAAAGAGATGTACATTTTCACATAACTTTTTACTAGCTTAAAACACTTTAATATCAGTTTCATCGATGGAGAATGAATTACAGTATGAAACGATTGCATGTGCATGACATAAATCCATTTGAAATACTCCTAATTGCGTTCGCTCCGCAGCACAAATGGCTGACGTGAATCATATAGATAAAACAGTGTTTCAGTCGGGTGACAGTATAAAAATAATGGCGAAAACAAATGATCGCCAACGTATTATTTAGATAAGGTACGCACGGCCATGCGATAATGACCGCTTATAAAGGTGCGCTGTTGCACCAACAAATACTGTTTTCCATTATGATGAAAAATTATTTTATCTTTCAGCACTGCCACTTATCAAACGGTTTTGACCTTTTTGTAGACATTATGGACTCATTTATATCAATGAAATTGGTGTCATTCCGAAATCGTGGCAGAATAGAATGAGTGAATAGTTTAGTAATGAAAGATAAACGGAATAGTGCGAGACCCAATAGGACACTATGCTTGAGTTATCAGTTACAGTGTTAAGGCATGCAGTCAGTAAATCAGGAAAGTGATTACAGTCATCGTAAGTATCGGGTAATTGCATCTGGAGCGGTAATTGCAGTTTTGCCCGCAGTTACTGCAATCAAGCGCGTATTATAATAAGTTTTTATGAAGCGTTCAAATTGTGACTGATTTGCGATTTTTGCCCTAGGTACGCCTCATTAATTTGTTACGTCACTGGGTACCGGAGATCATGTAACAGATGATTTATTTCGCAGCGGCGACAGTGGAAGGTGGAAGCTAGCCGGGTTAGGTGAACGAACCCTGTCACCGCGGTACGTCGTATTACTGGTTTCGGCACTTCGGCAGAAGATTTTGTACCCACCGCGCATATTGACCGTTTATGGGCAAGAAACCTCATAGCATGTTCATTCATTACAAACCGGCTGAGATGAAATGAATAGGTAATACCCATAAAGGTGCGATTGAATGGGATTCGGAGAACGGATTGCATAAGCTGTGAATGCTGTGTGATATATTAAACCACAATTCGAAGTATCATGAATTCACACTTTGAACGCAGGCTGTTGTAAATGACGATTAAACTGTTATTTATAGAGTACTTTGAAGTTCGATTCTCATGTTGTATCCCTTTGATTGCCTTGCAATATGAAATGCTGCGTGAGATTGCTTTACGACTTCAGATAGAATATTGATGAGCATTCTAGTGACTGTATGTATAATCTCATTTCTGAACCGTTCTTTTATGAATCTTGTAAAATGTGAGTAAATATCACACATGCGTCCTAATCTTATCGTTTCCACACTTACCTTGGTTACCAAAAAACGTTATTTATACCGTTAATCCCTGTAACAACGAGCAGCTGCTAGTTCAACAATCAGTGCCAGCTTACCCACCAAATTATTAAAAGCCATAAAACGAGTCTTATAGAAGGGTGAGCCACCCCTATTTGTCGATTTACGTGTCGTGTTCGTAACTCGCATGAGCGTTTATTATTTTGAGACAGGCGAGGTATTTCATCGATTTTTCAAACCGCATGCATGCATTTCAATCACGTGCATCGTCAATTTTTAATAACCACCTTTAAAACGTACCTATCATATAATTACAAAATTAATGTGGCATAGCAACGGTGATACCAATACCACATATTCTGTTTGAAGCACATAAAAAATAAACCCTACCGTCCTTAATTTCCGGAACAGCGAATTGTATGGATGTTATTTTTGTTTCGTACTCAAGGGAGCGTAAAGTGTGTATTATTGATACGATCGGGATATTGCATGAATATTAATTGGAGCAGGAGTCTTTAGCAGTTGCATTTAAATTCGATTCGTGACAACCCCTTGAAAGTTACATCAGCGACCGGCGACCGTTAAAGGCAGGTTGGCGCGCAAATGTCCACGCTTGCTGAGAGCTCGGCGTGTACTTTGTCGCTTGCAACCGGTTGCATTGTGTCGCGACCGTTAGTCGCCCACCTGCGGGAACGATGCCCACTGAGCCGAGAGCGACGTGTGTCGTGTGTCCAGACACGTGGACAACAACCTTAATAGCACACGTTTGCATAGTAACTTTAACAAGTTGTTAACAATTATTACTTTAGCAGTACAATACCCGCCAAGATGTTACAACTTCTGTCTTTAATATCGTTGTTAATTTCGTAATTACTCCAATTTATGATTTTACAACAGCAGATGTCGGCACTATTTGCGCAATTATCAAGCGTTTTTAGCAGCTGCGTTTGTTAAATGTTTGTTGTTTGTTCACGCACTGTATTTCATAATTTAAGATTACGTAATGTCACTTTTGATTAAATATTTATAGAACGCGCCATGCCATTGCATCGCGTTGCATCCGCTATTTATCGTAAGTCAAATAGCGTGTGAGATAACCGATATCGATTGGTGAGTTGGTGACCGATCGCATTACGACATAGTCACTCGATACTCTGACACCTAGCCACCGGCTGCGAGTTCGAGTCGCGATTGTTTGTTCAACGATTATCTTATAAACTCTGTCTCGGTTTGACCCAGTTCTTAGTAGTGATGACTCGATATCGATAACCAAACTGTTTGAACCGTAACCGATAAACAAATATCGATTTAATTATGTTTGATTCTGCGACTGATAAATCGCAAGGGTCCTTGTTTTATCTGTCATGTAACCCTTTTGTGCTAAATTGGAACAGGAAATAATGTGCTCTGTTGAAGATTCAATCGTTTCGAGTATTTTTTGAATGGTATCGCTGACTTTTGTCGTTTTGTAGTTTACTACTAGCTAGGAAGGTTTTTGTTAAAACTTGATTAATTACAGGTATATAAAACACTTCAACAGCCACTTGTTTATACGATGTCCTAGCTAGTTTGTGAGTCCATCCATAATAAAACCATATACCATTTTTACCCGTCTGTCGAAGGAGGGTAATGTGTTTATCAGTCTATGTATGTATGTTTGTTCATATGTGGCGTTCTAGAGACCAAACGCGTCGGCCGATTTTGATGATTCTTACGTCAATCGATTCGTCTTAACCTTACGATTGTCACTGGCTGTATTTAGATTGGATAATAGAAAAATGATGGAGTTTGGGCGCCATATTGTGGGGGACCAAATACATCTGGTTATACTCAGCCAGATCACGAAATGTATCCTCCGACTGCACAGCAAGATTTTCATCTTGTTTACGTCTTTTTAGTTCGCTTTTTAAGCAGTCGGATTTTTAGTTTTTTTTGAATTAACTTTTTTTATTCCACTCTGAAACATTTCTTCACTCATATTTTCTTTTTCTTTTTAGAACTTGGATCTACCTACTTATTTACTAAATGGCAAGGCTATTAACGATCAGCTGATTAAAACTTAAAAGAACCACCTGCTGTAAAATACTTCGTTCATTCGCCTTCGGGCTTCGTTGGACTACAACTGCCTCATTACTTTGCTTGTCCCAGTATTTTCCAAAACATTAATATAATGTTTTCCTCTCGCTGACTGCGCCCCTTATCTCGTCCTGAAAATGTGAAGGAACGATTCCGACGACAGTTTTTGGTTATGAATGTTTCCGAACACAAATTCTTGAATAGGTACAATGACCCGGAATCAGTTCAGCGTTCAGCTTTTTTTAAATTTGCAGAAACAATTTTATCAACACAAAAACTCTAATTCTGTGATGAACATGGAACAATCGAGCACAGACAACTTAATTATGATGACAAACAAACTCGTTGTTCTCATACCAAACTTTTTATTGAACTCGTATACAGCGATGTTCCTATAAAAAGTTCTTCACTTGGTCCACCTTAATTCGCTTGAAACCGACATACAAATTGCAGGAAAATTTTATTGCAAGAACAAACAATCGGTCGGACGAATCGAATTTCAGTTAAGGTGTGTTGTTTCTGTTTCATTATAACGTTGTTATTTTTTTGCTTACCCCACATTTCGTAATAATGTATTACCTACCGCATACGAAATTGCGGATATAATGATTGTGATTTCATTATTATATCTCCGAATCGTAATAAAAAGAAAATTATTACTGTGTATTTTCTCACAAGTTTTTCCTGTTTAAGTTGGATAACTCTCTTGGGAGCTCGCGAATAGAGCACAGTGACGTTATGATGGCTAAGATAATATTATGTTCAGTTCTATCACAATAGTCCATCTATCTAAAATAATCCAACTCTGAATACAATAGTTGATATTATATTGAATTCCTGGTTCTATGAAATTTGCTTTGTTATTTTGATTCAAATTCCCTCTGAAAATTATCGATAGTCCAATACTGAAGGCACATTCTAGGGAGATGACACGGCATTAAACTAAGGCAGGCAAGCCGTCTTATTGTGATGTAAATAAGTTTGATCGTCATCATACAATGGGGCGTGGGAGTGAGGGTGTGGGCAGACCGGCCCTTAGCTCAAATATAAACAGAACACAGCACCCCGTATCTCGGTCTACCGCTGTTCACGCCTCGTTAAAACAAGTACTCCTTACCAATTTACGTGCACGTATAAATTCGTCGTTTACTAGTGCTAAATGTTTTGGATGAGACGAGGTCACGAACGATACAAAAATTTACCAGATTCTGTTTTTGAGTTGCCCTATTTCTTACAATTTTAAGTTGGTTCATGGTTGGTATCTACCTAATCCACCGGTTTAGCTATCTCGGCTCTCGCTTAGGTGGTCGGTGTAATGTTACGAACATGCATACAGCCAGTGAAAGCAAACATTCAGTCAGCGTTCCACATAATGCATCTGTAGGGAGCGACACTTGACACCTTGGCCTTCATTACAGATCTTGACTCATACGATATAGCCGTCAGACTCGAACAAGAAAAATATTATTGTAATCATTACATTGCTCGTGTGGATGTCGCGTTTGAAGAAGATTAAAAATGACCGCAGGAAATAAAACCTAATTCTTCTTCGAAACTGGACACAATAGACCAGGAAAAATAAAATTTGAGACTCGGTTTATTCAATTGTGTCGTCTTCTAATAAATTGATAACTGTACCTACGTTATTGGTGAATACGTCTGATCGTTTTTGATTTGTATACGCCTTTCAAAGTACGCATCTCTTTGAATGCAATACATGAATAATAAATCAATGAAAATTGATGTCGGTGTCGGTCGATTCGAAACCACTGAAGTCAAGTTCACTGACCTCTTGCTGATCGTCATCATTATGGACAAATTGATCCTTCATGCGCACTTTATTGCCCGTAGGTATAAGATGCACGGATGAAAGAAAAAGTTATTTAATTTACCTTCAATATGTTGTAACGCAAATGTAGGTGAAAGATTAGTACGGATATCTTATCACTAAAATGTGTTTGCTCAAGTATGTAACTAACATGATTAGATAAGTTCTTTATAAAGAAATATTTATCACTCTTTAATGTTTAGTTTTTTTCTTCAAAAGAAATGACACCGTCTGCACAAATATCCTTGTATGAGCTCACTTATCATGTGACAAATCTGAGGAAAAATTTCAGTAGTGACGTAACACTTAAGTGCTTACGAGGTGCCGTGGTATACCTACCGTTGTTCTTTTTAGGGTTCCGTACCCAAAAGGTAAAAACGGGATCCTATTACTAAGACTCCGCGGTCCGTCTGTCTGTCTGTCCGTCTGTCACCAGGCTGTATCTCATGAACCGTGGTAGCTAGACTGGTGAAATTTTCACAGATGATGTATTTCTGTTGCCACTAAAAATAGAATCAAATAAATATTTAAGTGGGGCTCCCATACAACAAAGGTGATTTTTTCGCCGTTTTTGCGATAATGGTAAGGAACCCTTCGTGCGCGAATCCGACTCGCACTTAGCCGGTTTTTTTTTTAATAATTCGCCACACCGAGTCTTAAAATGCTTTTACGTCATTACACTGCAATACAGGCCCATAACCGTCGCATTTCAGATCTTGTTATTCAAGTTTTCAGTTCGTCATTTACGTCCATCATTACTTTTATATTGCTACTACTTATCATTATATTTTAAGTATTAAAACTGATATTTGTATCGAATTTAATCACAGGTGGATTACATTGGGCCATTACTTTGTCCTTTAGTGTAGAACAGGCCCTATGAATAATGTAAGCTGTTCGAAATGACTTTATGATTCTAAATTGATGTACGATGGTTTATGAGAGTTTATTGGGTCTTGAGTCACGTCTTATAAAAACGTTCATAGGGTTCCGTGTGTACAATTACATGGGTATTTTTAGTTTTAGTGTGGCATGGCGTATGTATACAGTTATGTGCGTGGGCACCTTGAGGTCAGACGCATGTTGACGACAGCCCTCTTCCGACGCTCCTACGCATGTTTTTATTAAATATAGCCTCTTGAGCTATGACTGTGAATTAAATAAAACTGAACTATTTGTTTAAGACTTCGTCATGACTGAGTTTTCCGGAGGCCTAAGGAAACTTTCATGAGGCGCGTGAAAATTACGGCAATCGTTCTAGGACAAGTTTCGGAACTCCTAAGTTCTGCACATGTAAAAAATCTAGTTCCAATATTGAGTTCAAGTGATTTTATAAAAAAAGAAAGAAAGGAATCTAGTTTACTTGGCACACATAGATACACACAAATAAACGGGAAAGTCAGGGTCAGATAACCCTAAAAAGAAGAAAACCAAGTAGGTAAAACATCGGTCACTTTTCCCGTTTTCATATTAAGTTAATAATTTGCATACGTGGGGTAGACCCATCACTGAAGATAACAACTAGGAACCTGTCACCATTCCCGCCCAAACGTCCAATTTGTCTAAACTAGAAAACAGAACAGATTGTTATAGAAACCAATCTCCCATGTTTATTTATATCCCGACAACATAATGGAAAGTGTAATTCCTTAGAAAAAGGTACAAATTTTCGTGTGTGGCACCCTAAATTTGTACAAAAATAGCTTTGAACGCGCTCCTTAAGGTAATCAAACCTCATGACAAGACATTACAGTACACGGGGAAGGTGTGAATGGAAGTAAAGCATACTTTCACGCCCTTCATTAAGACTCCTTTTATTTTTAGTTTAAAAACTCTAAACATAACAATAAATACGTCTTTACTTTCTAATGAGAACGCTACAAACAAATACATGTGCTTCTGTTAAAATCATCTTTCAAGGTGCACTTTAGGGGTGTTATTACAAGCGAATGGACTACTTAGGTTATGTTTTAATTAAGACGCATGTATCGTTGTATTCGCTTTTTATTTTGAAAATTCCAATATTGGATTCTGGTAGAAAATTATACAGTTCAGCTGTCACCTCGTAAAAGTTGTGCAGTTGACCGTCTTAAAGAACTTTATGCATACTTTTAATGATCAGTTTCATAATCTGAAAACACTCCACACTCAACGATCCAGACTCACTTTACGAGATTTCCACTCAATAATTAGCAGATGTAAATCATCTTACGAGATTCAAAGATAAACAATCATATAAATTCACTCTTCCACATCGGAGTAAAAATAAACGCCGGTCTGTTTGCATATTCCTTTATACACACGAAAATAGAAACTCCATTCATAATAAGAACTTCGTCGATAAGTATCTTGGTATCGTTGTCCTTAAGACGCTGGGAGCGTTCATAAATCAAATTCGATAAGACAAAAATATTTTAGGACGCTTCTACCAACTGAACAAGTCTACTTGGAGAGCAATCTAGAGCAGTATTTCCCAAACTATGGGTCCGACCCACTGGTGGTCTGGTACTGGACAGTTCCAGAAAAATCGATGCTTAAACTGTAATGACAAAAAATAGGAGACAAATACATCCTGCTTGTTGAAACTTTACTCGTTGTAATTATCTAACTAAGTATAATAACAAAGAGAGCTTCTAAGCAAATCAATTAAACTAATAACTTATTAAAACAGTCCTTAATTAAGCATTAAGCTTATTAGCAATTCAAATGCCCTTTTGTAGGGTTCCGTACCCAAAGGGTAAAACGCAAAGTAAAACGGGACCCCATTACTAAGACTCCACTGTCCGTCTGTCTGTCACCAGGCTGTATCTCATGAACCGTGATAGCTAGACAGTTGAAATATTCACAAATTATGTATTTCTGTTGCCGCTATTACAACAAATACTAAAAACAGAATAATACAAAAATCGATAATGGTGCAGAACCCTTCGTGCGCGAGTCTGACTCTTCAATCCGAATTTCGAATGTGGAAGTTTTTGTTTGGTGGGTCGCAGGCCAGTTAACTTTGGGAACCACTGATCTAGAGTACACACGCCTACACGAGCCAAACCGGAATGGGCTATGGCATTACTTCGACTTTCTGTCGAATTTTTGTACCGCGTTGCCTCTTGAACAACTCTGATATAGAAACCAGATACGGCGCGGCGCTATTGAGGAATTAGATTAGCTGGAAGGGATTGGGCGTGATTCGAATTTGAATATCATTCGCATTAACAAGCTTGCCTTTTTAGTGGACTTAACTTATTAATTATTGAGGTGTGGTCGTGCACTATCAATTAAACAAAGGTTTATGATGACTATGCTGATCCTTTTAAGGACCTCTAAACATTAGTTGCTTGAGTTTTATTGTTGCCTTGATTTCATGTTTGAATGTTGTTCATGGTAGACATACGATTGCTAGAACCATATAACCAGCTGAGATTTTTAAATACGTAAAGGTATAACATAATTATTATGTTTATAATCTTGTGCCAGATTATCATAAAACGTCAGTTATGCTAATGTGATTTTGCCTTTTAATATTGTATGATCATTTTAAACTCGATCGAACATATAAAATCGATCGTGGCATTCAAAATGTTTCTCATAATCTTTTGAGCTCCCACACTGTTGCTGGGCTCAATTCACAATGTATCGTTGCCCTGCTGCCGTTTTCAGTAACAATATTTCCACGTTTTATAATAGCACCTCTAGAAGGATAGACGCTGCCGGCGCCCGCGGCTCTCACGTCACAACAAAACAAACACCCACCGCGATCCTATCGTCGATCGTCCAAACGAACTTGAACCCAATGGTTCACTTAACCATTTAAGGCTAGACGCCGCATTCACATTGCAACATATTATCCTGTCACGTACTATCTAACCGACTATAAAACTTTTGTTTTCATGCACACTCTTACTTTTTATTTTAAGACCAAATTGTCTCTGTATTTTAGGGAAGATATGTGATACACCTTCAAACAGTTGTTCCATCTTGTCTGTACTAAAAGAAGCTGGATAGTAATTTTTTAACGATGTTTTCATATGCTACCCATTGTCACGTTTAATACTCTCTAAAGGCTTATAGTTGAAAACAAAGCAGGAAGCTGAACACGGTGTCGTGCCGGTGAAACTCATAACTTCAGGCCGGAACAATAAAATACAGAGCGTTAAAAGCACTAAAACAATGGCGTCTAGACTCACGTTCCGTGTTTTAAATCACGCCTTCCCTATTGCCTTTATTATATTTAATAAATGCAGAATGTTTGTCTTGCGTCAAATATGATCCAGCCGCGTACCGGCAATCTTATAGCCGGTAACGTAACGGTGACGTTGAGACACATAAGTCTGCATTACTTGAGCACGAAGACAAAGTGCGCGGTTAACTCGCGTTTCGTGCTTTGAGTGAATAAGGTAAAGTCAACTAACTTGAGCTTTCGCTTGCCCTACGCTACTAAAACTACGACACAAGGAAACAATATTATAACATCGACCAACTTAACAACTCTTCCGCATTTACTTTTGTTTGCCAACATAGCCATAACAGTGAATTATTAGAGACGAGAACTTGAGATAAATTGTTCTTCAAGTGCCCCTTTAAGTTAATTTATTTGTTTTTCCCATGCAAAGTGATGCGTTTTATGCGTTGTTCGCCACGGTTAATGGCATAGTAAAACTCAATCGACGGAACGCCGGGGGCAAACGTATTATCGGTGTCTTAATTAAATTTCTCAAACTTTCAGTACCTCTTGTATTGCAGGTTGTAAAAACAGAAATTGGATTAGAAAAGCGAAATCTATACTCATAACTATTACAGTTGAACTATTGCTTTTGCCCGTAGTTGGTTGAAAATAAATTGGTATATAAAAAGTTACCTAGTAAATTCGGTACGAATAACATCTCAAAACTTTAACGTCTTCTAATATAACTGACAGAGGTAACCACCCGGAAAATAAACACGCTCCTTTAAGATTCGAGGGACGGACCGCATTTGGGAGGTGGGGAAATACGGAGCCAGAGGCAGCGACTTGTCCCAGGATCTGCTATATTGAATTCAAGTTATGATTAGGAAAGTTTCTGCTCCGTTTCTTCAATAAATAAGTACAATATTACGTTTAACAGTTGGATGTCTACGTGACGTCATCTACCATAATTCGGAAACTTCACCGATCCGACCATATTACGTATTATTTGTATTAATTTGCCCGTACATTTTGTGTTCAGGTTTCTCTATTTTATCGATAATTAAGCGGTTACATTGAATTAGCGTCCGTTAGTATCCGATAGATTGAATTAATTTAGTTGTTACATTGACTGAAAGCGATTTATTGAAGTATATATCTCGCTTATGACGAGAGATTAAGTGGTTTCGTAATACAACATGACAGATGGATAGACCAAATTGGGATAAACATAACGTAACTTTTTTATTGCTGTTTTAAGAGATCACTCAAACACATGCCAGTTTCATTCATAGATACATTGCGCACACGCATATGGTTTGTAATTACATGGTATTATTATCGGCCCCTCGTAAAAATAGAAGATAATAATGAGATTGCATTTACGATTGCGATAAAATTGCTTTGTTTGACAGTTTAATTAAAACTGTAAATATTATTTAGAAGTGTATGTGTGTGTGGTGTTTTGTGACCCGTAAGCGTGGTGTAAACGGGTTCCCATCAACGAGATAAATATTAATACTTACCAACATTTTAAGATAAAATAATTGCCTCTCGTAGCTGCGTAGCGCATAGTTTCGTAACTCGACCGTGCAAAATTACTGCGATTTTTCGACAGATTTTTGCTGCCGGTAATCTTCAGTATAGTTCTCGCCAAACTTCTTAGCCGCCCTGAAGTTGGCTACAATGGCTGCGCAGTAGTAAATCGTATTTGTACAAAAACAGCACCGTTTCGTGCCTTGCCACAGACATAAATAAAACTAGACGACTCGATTGTATGAACTTCGCGTGCCAAAAAACGGACTAAAGTTACGACAAATGATCGTAATCTGAGCTTTTCATCAAGCATTATCGCCACCGGAAATCCACCGAAATCTAGAAAAATGCATTTTTATGCCATATTGAGCTGTAAAGAATGTATAGAAAAAGTTGGCCGAGGCATTGGAAATGTTTTCATTCATTGGTAATTAAATTTGATTTTAAATTGTTTGTGAAAAAGTGGCACACTTGGTTTTTATACAGATGGAGAGACTTGCGTTATCTATTTAATTATATGTCTGTGTGCTTTGCGCATCGGAATGCTAACTTCAGGGCGGCCCAGAAGTTTGGCGAGCACTATACATAGCTGTTTATTTATTTAGATAAAAAGGCATCGCATAGTTCATTTAACAAATTAACTATCCAGATTATTGTTTAAGTAACGGTCATCCCTTTATTAAATCCTGCATAATTTGGGGTACTTTAATGCGTACAATTGCGTCGCGTCCTTACAAAAGGATGACCATGTGTCTACATGAAACGCGAGATAAAAACATAATCCAAATCTACCGACAGATGATAAAAATGTATTGTGTTTAGCGAATAATACACCGATCCGTCGACACAATAACTTTTATATTTTGTCGCTTTTTATTACAACAGCTGCTCCGAACACGTGCCATGATTTCAGTGTAACAACATAAAATGTGAACGCAGCGCATTAATTAATTAATTTTATATAGTTCGCGCTTAATAAATTGTAATACGTCAAAACATTCAACTAATTTTGAAAACGTTCATCAGCTCATTTCAAACATTAGAGCCTAATTACGAATACACTCCATTTTTCATTACACCACTAATGCTATTAGAGTAGTTTAAAAGGACATTAATGCCGTAGTTTTAAATTTAATTTCGTATTCGTGATGTGCGGGCTCTTCCTTATTCACGCTCATCCGTTTCGGTCAGTTGGGCACGGTTGAAATTACCGATGACTTCACTGGGGCACTTAGCATCCACATTTTACCTCTACTGTCCAGACGGGTTTTCGTAACCAGATTGTATCGTCAGTGAATGGCTACTTTTTTTCGTGTATTTGACCATAAAAGTCTTCCTTACGAAAGTTATGTCGTCAATTTCACTCGACCAAATATAAAATGCATGTGGTAGCAATTAAGATTCGTTTATTTCGACGACAATTTGCTTTGAACACGTGCCGATGTAACCGCAGAAATAAAACGTTTAGGATGTAATAATGGTCCTTTTATCCTTAATCCCCCCTCGAATGTATACAATAGTAATCACGTCATAATGACTTAAATGTAATTGAATTTTAACGCACGGGGCGGTGCATTAGTGGTACGGATGGATGTTATCATGCTTATCATTTTAAAATAGCTTTTTGATATACGCCAGATGTCGTCTCACCTCCCCCATGCACTACTGACGTCATTCTACAAAAGCGTGCATCATGCATAACTTTCAAATTCGGTATTTTTATAGTTGAGCCGTACTTGAATTTTTTGTGTAAAATCCATTAGGCAGTTTTTGCCGTGGCTCGAGCGTTTATTTTTAATTTGAATACATTATAGCGAAAAGCAGGTGAAGAGTACAAAGGAGAATCAGTATCAATGTCCAAATCTGTCACAGTTCGCAAGCATCTGCATCCAATGTGTGAGCGAACATCTGTTGGACAAAAGCGCGATCGCATCATGGGCCCTTAGCTTCGTGACCTACAGTGCGCCGCCATTATCATCTAACAACGGCCCTCGTTTAATTAGGCCCTATTCACTTATCGTTGCATTCCTATTTCAATCGGTTTACATTTTCACGCCCGACTGCGCGAGCGCCACAATGCTCCATTGATAGATGATTAGAATTAAACGTAATTGTATTCTGGGCCCACATTTTTATTGGTTAGTCTGTTGTAAAACATTCCAATTACATAATCGAAAAGTTCCCCATCGTAATTACACATTCTCTACTTCGTGAAATCCGGATCGTAAAATTGCTACATCGTTTTCATTGGAAAAAAAGAAAAGGCAATATTTAACTGCCAAAATAAGAATAACCTACCGCGGTATTTTAACCTCTCGCCCAATCGTAAATCATATGAAATATTCTCGCATGGCTTCACAATCGAATTTGTAAACGTTTTTCAATTATCCGTTATTGACCACAATGGTCGATCTTATTGGCCTTTTCGTTGTCGTAAACAATTTGTACCAGGATCTAAACTAAATGTTCCAAGCGAAATTATGCCCTATAGTCAACGGGATAAGTAACACGGTGGTAATATTAAAAGCGCTCCTGCAGCCCTTAGCATGTTGGGGTCAACCTACTTGAACATTTCGATTGTTGCCGCCTGCATGCTGAAACAATTCATGCAACCGCTAAAACAATAAAAACGCCATTTATTTTAAGACCATTCTTTTCTTTTGTATTTTGTGATGCTGACTGCTATTTTTATTTTACCCAAGTGGCTAACGTAAATATTTTGTTTTCAGGTAAGTACAACCATCAGATATACTTTAACCGTCGTATGGTAAGCGGTCTGAACTTTATTATAATGATTCAATACAAACACATCATATGCAGCGTAACTACGTAGATCTTCATCATCATCAGTGCGTCGACCTATTTCCTTAAAACATTGTTTTCTTTAGGAATACCCTCTCATTCATCATGCCCCGCTCATAAATGCTTCCATCCATTCTCATAATTTATTCAGGCGAAGCAAGTCTTCATCCCGAGTACTTTTACAAATGTGACTTCATGAAGTTTTCTTACTAAAACTTGGAAGTAAGTAAACTAATAAGGAACGGGCATAGTTTTGTGGCATTTTTACTAGTAACAGTACGGTTCCTTAGCAGAACTTCTTGATATTTTCTTAATAGGAACGAGCTGACTGGATTACGAATTCGTTAAGTTTAATTAAGGTCTGGCCATCTACTGACCTTTCATTTGTGCAGATGGGGCAAGACGACTTTATTGCGAAACAAACGGCCTCCTGCCGGTCCTTGTTGGCTGCTTAGAGCGAGTGTTTTTCCCCAATGATTATTTATCCCCCAAAACGATATTAGATGTCTTTTACTGAAGACTAGCTGACCCGGCAAACTTCGTTCCGCCTAACAAATTTCTAAAATAAAAGATTATTATAAAATAAACGTAGCCTATGGTAGGTACTCCTTATTACATCAGCTACCTGCCAATAAAAGTCCCGTCAAAATGGGTCCAGCCATTTCAGAGATTAGCCGGAACAAACAGACAGACAAAAATTGTAAAAAATGTCATTTTGGTGTATGTACCGTATATATGTTCATATAAATTTAGTAAAAAACGGTTATTTCAATAAAATTTAATTGGTTGTTTTCCCGCGGCAGAACGACTTGCCTTAAGGAGTACTTTCGAAGTATAGAGTTAAAGTAAATAAATAACGATGTTTCTGTTTTAAAATAATTAAAAAAATATTCATCAACTCGAAAAAGTGAGTAACAATAGTAACTCTAGACGTAACTTGTAGGTAGTAGGTACTACTCGTGTCACCACCTACAAAGAAAACCGATGCACAAAATAATGTCAAACCAAAATAAACTCTCGCACGTGGTGATACGGCATAAAAGTTTGCACGCAAAACAATTGAGCGAGCCACAAGCCGACAAAGCTAAGACCGATTTATTAAATGTTTAAAGTAAAATAAGCTCTCGCGTGTAATTAAACGGCATAATCTAGCCCGCGCGTAACATGATCAAACGGAGCCGCCTTCGAACCTAATTCTTTCCACGGTGACCTAGCACCCGGGTCAACGGCCTGCTGTCGTTCGGCCGTAGATCGGCCGTTGACCATCGGGAGGTATACTATTGGTTCGTGATCGCTTTCGAGTTTAGTTTTTCACAATGTTAAATATGCCAGTTTTGGTTTCTAATATTTTATATAACTACGAAACGATTGTATTATATAGACAAAACCATTTCGCTGCGGGAAAACAACCATTTAAATTTCACGGTATATGTATGGATTGTTTAGGGATAATGTAAAAACTACAAACAAAACTCCTTTGCCGTCAACTATACCGGAGATTTAGTACAACAAATTCACTTTATAACTCCACAAATCAATTAGACAGACGAGAAAATATTTGATATCTACGTAATATTTCTTGCTCTTGAATTTGAAATAAATACTATAAATTATGTGTATATCTTACAAGATTCTTACAATCTCAGCTTTATTCTATTTTATCGTGGACCAAAGAGTCTAAAGAATAAATTCCCCGTGTAAATAATATCGTAGGCTTATCTAAAAGCTACATCAATGTTAGTCACGATGGCGGCGTGACTGAAAGGGCTCGGTCGAAGCGTCTGGTTATCTGTTACTGGATACTGAAGCAATGTAAACAACATTCCGCTGGCACTAACACAAAATTAAAGTCACTAAAACTTACATAACATTACGCCTGTATGCCCCGAAGTATTAGGCAGAAGTGCACCTTTTAACCACCCACATTTCACCGGTTATGTTTTCCCATGTAATAGGGAATGAGCAGATCAAAGCTATGGTGGTGGTAACGGCCGTGACTTACAAGTTTTACTTGTGGGTCGTGGGTTTAGTTCGATCCCAAGCTGGCACATTACTTTGTGTAAATTATTGCATCACCACTGCTCTCAAAACGGTGAAGAAAACCGGCATGTCCTAGAACCAAAAATTCGAAGACTCCACCAACCCGCAATTGACCCACGTGGTGGATTACGGCCCATTCCCATCCCCATTGCCTTTCACAACGGACCAAATGGGAGTCTACGTGCGGATAAAGGGGTCCATCTATCCTATCCCAGGGATGAGCCCATTGCCATCAACCCGGCACAAATCCAAACTTCGGACTACTACTGAGAAATTCCTAATAGAAAAACCTAGTAACACAATTTTAATTTTTTTATTGTAATTTTTTAATTTAGACTAACTTTAAACTATAAGTATCCTATTTGGCTGTGCAATAATGTATAACCATAATTAGTGCATGTTGTGTTAGTCTGTAAGTTGCCTAAATAAATAAATAACACTTTGCCCCCGACCCGGGCATCGAATCCAGGATCTCATGCTCAGTAGTAACGCTTGCGAGACAAACGATGCAGTATATATAGTTACATTAGTTATACTAAAACTTGTCTTACTAATACGCCTTTTTCCAAAAGGCGTGAGTTTATGTGTGTATGTATCTTACTAATATTATAAATGTGAAAGTTTGGATGGAAGCATGTGTGGATATATGTTTGTTACTCGATCACGGAGAACGGCTGAACGGATCTGGATGAAATTTGGAACAGATTTAGATTATAGGGTATAGAGTATACGAGACGATAGACTGCAATAGCACGTACGCTTCTCCATTATCCCGGCATTATATTCCCTTGGGATGAAAAGTCACTTTTTACGCGGGCGAAACCTCTGGCAGAAGCTAGTATTAATATAATTAATATAAAAAGCATACAAAGCAGATTAGAATAAGAACCTCTTGAACATACAAAAAAAAGTGAAGCAACATTAAATTTTAATTAAAAAAACCATTGTTCATTCTGACCTCGAGCTTGCTTTATGAATTCTCTTGTGAGCAAGTGCCCCTCGATCATCAAATTTGTCGAATTTAATTAAGAGCCATCGTGTAGACTGCGAAACATTTAATGTAATATTACTTCCTCGTGCAACTGTAATTATTTCGAAATGAAACGGATTTTTAACATGAATTTGTTTGTTCGTAAACTAATTTCACTTCAAGATGACAAGCCCTACAGAGATTGCGTAAATGCGTACTTACCCATGATCTTTGAATCTGCGAAACAACTCATCAAGGCGAAACCGCTTCGCAAACACGCTTTTAAACGATTTGTACACTGTTGGCCTCTTATTAAGATGATCTGGGACGACCTCGCCGAGACATTACGTATATCATTACAATCTCAATTTTGTTCCCAAGACCTTAACAAGACCTATTAAAATATATGACTTTGACATGCCTATAGCAGGCAAGACTTAAATTTTCTTGGGACAGCCATGTTCACAAGAAGATTAATCGAATATAGAATTCGACGATCTAACCTTGGCTTTGGTATGATACTGGTTTCGTCTCTCAGTTGCTTCTAAAAAAAGAAATTGATTTGCTACATTAATCAAAGAACCAAACGGGGTAATTATTACCAATTCATTGCGTCTAAATTATGGATGTGTAAAATTCGAATTTTGGTCCAATTATCGTTATTAACGTGTCACTAACTCTATAATTTCTGTGGGAACTGACATTAATACGAAATTAATTAATGGTTTATTCAGTGGACCAACTTGTTTGTCCAGTCATCGTTGCTTAATTAGCAAGTTTTTTTTAATAAATGATGAATATTATATAAATGATGAGCAATATGGAAGAGTTTTGACAGAAGAAGTTTGACATTTCGAATTCGATTTTGTGTCGTAAAACCACATGGTTTCAATTACAATACTTTTCAAATCACCTCATTCGTGTTCCAAAATTGATTTTGTAATTCGAATCCGCGGAGCATCGGTGATCTAAGTTTGATTATTCAGCTTTTACGCCACTCTTTGTCCAACATGGCCTCTTCCGGAACGCAAAGTGCCCTCAACTCCGGGATGTTGCCGAGCCGGATAAAGTTGAATCACCAACCACACGTAACTTCCTGTCATAATGAGACTTGATGAGATAGTTTGTTCAGAGATAATCTTACACAAAATTACAGAGACTTCATAATCATCAAGACTTTACTTTTTATTTCATTTCTGGCAAAATGAGGGATAATGCTAATCCAGCCATGTTCGCACTGCAGCAGAAATTAGAATAACGTCTTTAATCTCTACATTAAATGCCGTCTGTCCACTCCGCTCTTAAACAAAAACTTGGGATGGCCCCATTTCGCCAGCGATTGTCCACGGTCGAGGGTCCAATTATGCACATTAGTCTACAACGGCTCTTGTTGAAAAGGATTTTCCAATTAGGGGCTCTCGTGAATTAATGGCCGCTAACACTGATAGAACATTTCCTTTTCCCGGCATTTCATCTTCCCAAACACAAGGATAGACAAACTTTTTCCTCTAAGCTTTATCATTTTATCAATAAACTCAAAGTCTCGAAGTCACATTTTGTTTGGAAAGTTATTTGATAATATCGAGCTAAACCGCGTAGCTGACAGTTTGTCCCAAACATAATTTATTGAACAATTCATACCTCTGTATACACAAGTAGGTGTGCAACCGAGCAAACTTGCAAACCATGAACACATAAATCACAGCATTGTTTTGGCGTATCCATATGACAAAGGGTAACGAACGGGAGGCTTCTCAAACAATGCCAACATATTGCGGCAATATATGGCCAATTTTTTGCGTACAAATACGATTAGAATGAAATACAGGATAATATGAATTGTTTGTGAGTTATTAATAAAGAAGAAAGTTAAAATGGCTTGCTATAAGCTGGTGCAAAGGCGTTCGTTCAAGATAGACACCCCGCCATGCGGCCGGACGGCACTCGCTCGGCATTTAGAACAATAGGACCATAACTTAGGTAAGTGAAAAGCTAGCGTTGACAAGGGTAACGTCCTGAAGCTATTTGTGTGTTCGCCTTTATCTGCTTCACAAGAGCAGAAAGTAGCATATGGTAACATTCAGATGATGAAACCATCAGTTTTATTGTATTTGAATTACGGAAAGTGCCCTTTGACTGTTTAACAGAACTGGTTGAATACGTTTCTCAGAAATATTTTTCGTTGACGTTCCCTAATACTTGATATTAAAATATAAATGTATTGATCCTTGTTTTTTAATTGGTCCTAAACAGCCGAAATTGCTTAGAACCTCGTCAAAATCAAACATAAAACTTTATTAGATGGCAATTCTAATAAAACCTATAATAGATCTCTAGTAAAGCCCTTAATGAGTTTCTAAGCAAGAAGATTGTACACGTGCCAAGAATGTGTCGGTGTCATCATATTGAATTGCCCATTTAAATCAGTTTGAATGTTCAAGCGTCTGGAGTAATGTGAAAGAGGAGTAACAAAAACCAGCCAAATGCGAGTTGGACTCGCGCACGAAGCGTTCCGTACCATTATCGCCACAAATGCCAAAAAAATCACGTTTGTTGTATGGGAGTCCCACTTAAATAGTTATTGTATTCTGTTTTTAGTTATTGTATTCTGTTTTTGTTATAGCGGCCACAGAAATACATCATTTGTGAAAATTTCAACGTCTTGCTATCACGGTTCATGAGATACAGCCTGGTGACAGACAGCCAGACGGACAGTAGAATCTTAGTAATAGGGTCCCGTTTACACCCTTTGGGTACGGAACCCTAAAAACCGTCCCGGAACTTAGAATAAAATGATTGTTGGGTAAAGGCAGAAACATACCACAAATCATTACAACCGTGACTATTGGACGTGAAAGAATTTTGGACGTCTCTCGTCTCCGCCGTGCCGGTTAACTTGGCCTGTAAGGTCAGACTACGCCACTTATCTGAGATGTTTTAATAAAATAAAAAGTTCTTTAGTAGTTGTACTTTTTGTTATTTGAATTAAATTGTAAAATCTTAAATAACAAAATCGTTTCTTATTGTTAGAATAAGAAGTAACCCTAACATACAAGGCAAGTCCCTAATGTGATTGAAGTTTTGCTTTGTTAATAATTGCTTGAATAGGTGAGGAACTTTTTAATTAACTTTAGGATAACTAACGTCGTGGCTTATTTTCTGGACAAAATTCCTAACATAATAAGTTACAGCTTTGTCGTCAGTGAGTACATTTTTCCAAGTTATTCATGCACAGAAACGTGCCTAGAAAGTCCACCTGCTGAAATTACAATACAAACATTGTTTGTTTACTAAAACCGGGAGTCACGTTCGCCGCTCTACTACATACAAACATTGGGGGAATGTTTATCCTGCTTATATAAATAATGCGATATAAAATTTCAAGCCCAATTTTAACTCACCATATTATTTATAATAACCCTGGCCTTTTCACAAATAGAGTAAACACGAGCAATAATGACCAAACTTGGTCAAGGCGGTTTCCAATCCAGGTATCCTTCGACGCATGTCTTCACCGATATTATTAATGTCCAAGATGAACTTAGAAAGTTACCTCAAAAATACTGAATATATTCATGAAGTGGATTTGCACAGTAATTTATCTAATTTGTACCTAATGAAAATGCACATAAATGCTACATTAGGAAGATTTAACCGTTGTTTACGCCTTGCATAATACATGATAGAACAAAATAAGGTGCACCATTTCCTGGTGTGACATGATATATCGCGACTTTGAATTACTGACTATTCCTGGAACTATGTACGAGTATATCTTGGAATAGTGAGAAAACTGGCAGAAGCTAATGTGCGGCATGGCAATGCAATGAAGGAACAATTTTCATGAGCACGCTATGTTTTAATTGCCGGCAGATAACTTGGCAAGAGTCGTTAGATGCACACAAGGTACTAAGGAGAGACGCGGGGAACGTTTAGCACAAATCCGAGCGCGCGATTGGTTGGTCAGTGAAACAAGGATCGAATGACCAATCGCGTCGCGTCTACGTTCTGTGGTTGCTCTGTTCGCGAATTTACCCCCACTACGCCAAAATCTTGCCAACTTACGTGCCGGCAATTATATCGTGTCAACAATCGAGATAGAGGAATGGACTGACCGTTTCCTATCCGGCTCTGAAATGAATACAACCGCAAAATATAGGCAAGAAATAAAGCAATTGTTCAGCTAGTTAGTGTCTTTTTCTATAATTTTGATTGATCCACATTACAGACTTGCAGTGTCATGTCACCTCCGTCACCACGACGTTCAGAGGTATTGGGCGCGCAGTCGCTTCGCTTTTTTTTGAGTGCGATCAATTTTAAGACTGAGTTTCTCAGTCTATTCTCTATATCTACTTGCGTAGATGGCAAATACTATGTACACAAACAGACATCTAGGTGTTTTGCCCACAGTACAGCGTGACTTTAATTGCAAAAGCTTGTAATGTCATTCAACCACAGTTCTCAGAAACTATTATCAGATAGTATCATTTTAATCACGGGATACGACTCATTATCATTTAAGGAAAAAGCGACTATTTACACTTGCAGCAGCGTATTGTAGATACACGTCAGTCTCTGACTGAACTTCGCAATAGCAAACTTTAATGTAATTAGTCTAAAATAAGTAAGGATTTCTTTGCAAGAAATCTTTTTACGTAGTTCACTGAAATATGAATTTTCTTGCCGCTTATCTGCTGTAGTCATTGAAACACCTTTTTTTATTCTGCTCAGCCCTTATCTCTATGACTTTACGAAAACTCAAGGAAAATGTGACCCTATTATGCAAATTGTACTAACTTACGAACAGTTTCCTTCCCCATTTTATGAGTTAAGGGCCTACATGCGCTTTAGTGTCGTAAAACGGTAACTTTCTAAAGCGTACTTCTTAGTAACGGCTAGGTTAAAAGGTTTGGAAAAAAATATATATTTATAATTGTTTCATATACATTATTTTTTAAACATGATTTTTTCGTATAACAAATAGTTTGCTTTAAAAAAAATAATTAGCAACACGATATTTTTCTCAACTTTTGGATACTCCTCTAAAACGACTTTGATGTTTAAAAATATTTTACCACAGAAAAATTGATGGCTGGAATTTCTTCATAACTGACGTAGCATATGTAAATCAAATAATATTTTGCAAACAAAATTGTTCAAAAGGAGGTTCAATATTGATATTTTGGCATCGAGCGGGCGCAAGTCCAGTACTGCGTTTACATTGGGGCGTATATATCGCCTTAAGAGATCAGATTAAGCGCACTTGTCGCTTTTCTAAAATTAGGCATATGTGCACGCTCCGTAAGCAAAGTTTACTGCTTCCTTTACATGCACTTGTTAATTAAATGTTCAATCATCCATTTTTATTTGTATCATATTAGCTATTTATTTTACAAACCACGTCCGTGATATGTGAAATGACTACTTACGTCAGGTTAATAACCTGCATGTCACGGATAAAGAGAAGTTCATGCGTTTGTTGAATTTTCCAGTTCTGAAAATCTGTCGTGTAAACGATGCAATAGCGCTCTCTCAAAGTAATTGCAAGTCTTGAAATCTAATGTGTAAATAAGGAATTTAGTTAACATACTTATTTATTGACTTTTTTAAATCTCAACAGTAAAATGTATAACAACCAAACATCGCAATTTGCTTGTTACGTTTTGCGTAAGATCACATTGTTACGTTTACATACGTAAGTAGAAAAAACAACACGCAGCCATTAACAACACAAACCGGTTGTGCGAATGTAAATACATAAAATAATAATTGGCGTAGTGCCAATAAAACTCATATTAAAATATTCCAAGGTCGATTTTTTAAATGGCAGTCATAATCTTGTTTTAAGTGGATCATATTCTTTTTCATTTAAATTTGGACTATTTGCTAATCGACTTATTACACGATTTTAAACACAATATTATTTTCCGTTTCAGTTAACAAAACCTCCAATATGAAACGAAAAAGCCGGTTATTTCATTAGTGTCCGAAATCGTTTCAGTGACAGCAACAGTATGATGAATTGAGTTCTTGAAGAAGGACACGTCAGCCTTAATCTTTTAACATCAGAATAATAATGAAGCTTTTTATGAGTTACAAGTACAAGTTCCCTTATGGAAGGAAATACTGAGCTTGGCCTGACCTTGGCATCGCTACGCCAAATGTTGGCCCAATGACCTCGCATGGATCAAGCCACGATGGTCTTTAGTCACGCCACTCGTGACAGCCAACAATACAAACTTGTAGAGTAGATAGATAGGTAGGTATAGACTAAGGAAGTCGGACTCGCAACCATTTTGTTATGGTACTTACTTAATTATTTGAGCCACTTGTTGTTAAAGCTGAACTAATCGGAACATCGGGTTTGAGAATTCGAAATCGATACCTCTCTGATATTGTTTTTTTTTTTTTATTGGCTTTAGAAATTAGGTACAAAGTGAATAATAGTATCGTTGCAAATAACATGAAGTTATATCTCATAAACAACGATAACCAATCACACTAATATCAGTGAAAGCTAAGCATATAATAATAATTTCAATTGCATAGAATATGACCATTTTATTATTAGATATTGAGTATTTTCATTATTCTACCCATAATGAAAATAATTAAAGAGCATATTAATGTTCGATAAATGCCAGTCCACTACCCACAACCTTTGGCGCAGACGTGAACGGTATGGAAAGTTCTCCGTTTATGGAATGTTGTCATCACAAAAAAATAGGTTTCGAATCCACAATTACAAATTTATTTTGCAATCTTACAAAAATAAATTACTTGAAGTCAACTAACAGAGATACTTACCTACAGTTATTATTTATAGTAATTAATTTTATTTTTAATGCCGTGAGACGAAAATAATGAAAAGTTCCCAGCAATTCTTGTTGAGGATTGCGTGAACATAAAAGATTTTATTTCACGCAAATGGCACTGAAAACATTTGGGATAAACATAACATTTGGGAAAATCCTGGGTTCGACTTATCTGCAACCCACGCCCCTGGATGAAGCCGTAAACAAAAAAATGCTCGACAGATAAGCGCGAGCCACGCGATACTGGCATCCCACTTAATTGATTGGTAAATACATACACTTTGCTATAGATGTATACGTACTTGTATATAGGCCTACTTTTCTAAAGGGTAACAACGCAAACGCATCCTCTTGTAATCACCCGGCACTCGGCAGCACATAAAAGTAAATTAATCGATGTTCTAGCCGACTCAACATGACTATCTCGAATAATTGCATCAATGTTAGTCTTATTAGACTTCATATTATTGCAAATTAAAAACAAAACCAGCGCTTTGAACTTGGTCAAGCGTAAGTGGAAATCAGCTTTGATCTTTTACTTGATGTTTATTGCTTTAGGCAGCGTCTCGCAGATACGTTTTACGTTTTCCCCCCATTTCAGTACTGTTATTCATCAGACACACGGACATTGCATATTGAAACCAATTAAGGGCCTACATACGCTTCAGTACCGAAAAACAGTAACTTTCTAAAGCAAACTCCGTAGTAACGGCTAGGTTAAAAAGTTTGAAAAAAAATATGTTTATTATTGTTTCATGTACATTATTTTTTAAACATGGTTTTTTCGTATAACAAATAGTTTTGCTTTAAAAAAATAATTAGCAACACGATATTTTTCGAATCTTTTGGATACTCCTCCAAAACGACTTGGATGTTTAAAAATATTTTTACACAGAAAAATTGATGGTTGGATTTTCTTCATAAATGACATAGCATATGTAAATCAAATAATATTTTGCAAACAAAACTGATCAAAAGGAGGATATTTTGACTCCGAGCGGGCGCACGGCCAGTTAGTTTACATTGGGGCGTATATATCGCCTTAAGATATGATCCTAGACCACACAATTAGTTATAGCTTCACATAAAATTGTGCCTATTTCAGCTCACAACGAAATTAGTTTATGAACCACTTCCCACAGAACACTTAGCTTATTAAAGGTTTATTCTACGGTGCGAAACCTTGAATCTTGATCACTTGAACTGGCAAAGTACTAACTCAGTACACTAGTTGAATCCCACGCGTATGACTCACGCACTTAGACGGTTCACAGACGAATAAGCAAGCAAACTAACTTTGCAAATAAATAAGAATGGATATGGATAACTTGTATTATCAAGTGTGGGAGACAAAACAAACAATATTATCTAATCACTGGGCACTGAGGCCATGAAATAAGGTACACTCACCTTTATACTGCAGTTGTAGGAACACGAATTCATGATTATAATCTAGTCAAAAAACTAATTTCGCATGTCAACTGGAAAGCTTGTAAAATCGTGAGATGAACAAGATTACTGGAGCGTTACTGCCAGTAATAAGAACAAGTTACCCGAGTTTGTTCAAGATTGCCATCAAGCGGGCCCGCCGAGGATTGTCCTACATTACTAAATGCCTTTAATTTCCTGTACTAACAATTATCTCTTTAACATTTGACCGCTTTCTTTACGAGTACAAAGAGTAATTACGTAACTTCCCGTTTGTATCCTCTCATGATGGTGATTCATTAACATTTCATTGTGATACCACTATATTTGTTCTTTGTAGATACATTTTTCTATAACCCATCACAATAATTAGCATAAACATTGCCGCATAAATATGTATGTAACTCATGTTATGCCTCGTCAAGACTTAACTCTGACTGACGTACAATATTTCCACTTAAATAATTTCGTTGTACCTGTGATAGGCTTACGTGTGACTCGTGTGAGCACAGCATTCTTTGCCGTCACAATTTACACACCTGAACCGCCAAGTATTGTGTCCTAGAGCCGTCACTCCTCGTTAGACAAGCGTCCAGTCGACTGTGACTTCGTGCAGGTTTATACAAAAACAAACCGATTTAATCCTAAGCCAGATAATCATAAAGTTCAGAGTTTATGATCAGATAAACTTGTGCAGTGCGTACCCAGACACCACTTTGAGATATGCGTAATATTCTCAAACAGACAGATCCAATGTAGCCGACAACCTCAAGGCTAGAACCCTGCCGCGAAATAAATCGTATACATCGCTTCTCATAAGGCTTATAGATAACCGAGTTGACAGGCAAAAAGAATCTCAGCGCAGTCACCAACACCACAGCAAACCAGATTAATTTCTCATTTCAGTTCAATTCCGTCGACAGTACTGTTGGAAATTAATATTTCGCTATTCGGTTTCTGTTTTCGTTTCATTTGCATGGGCAAACAATGGCAAGTCGTCACAGTGAATGAATTTTCAATTTTGAGCTAGATTACCAGAGTCGTACCATACCTGTGAGAATCCACGGTTCGCCAATTCCTGGCAGCCATACAGTCGTAGGCTTGTTATAAAGTTGAGAAATGCTTACGTTATTACGGTCGACAGTATATATAAAGGCCTATAATAAGATGATAGTATCTAACAGCTTTCGAAATGAGCTCTGCCAAGCGGTCGGCTTCGTTAATTCAATCACGACTACAAATTAACTGCATGCCCCACCCGACCTACCTATTGAACCCGAATACATACATAAGTAGATACAATGTACATCTGTGTACATTGTGGAAACGACAGACACAGACATTCTATTTCCATGACGTATTTCATAAGAGAAAGTTCCCTTTATTGGTGTTATTAATTAAGCACAGTAATTAATTGCAACAGACGGATTTAACAGTTTGTGCAATTTCTCGTATTTATCTTCTACAAACACTGTCAACTTCAGACATCAAAAACCTAGACGGAGAACTTTACCCATTCACTTAGGAAACGGTATTAACGTTAGGTAACACTAACAACACAAACACATTCCAATGTGCAATAAAAATAAAAATTCAAAAAGGTGATTGTAAAACGCCCCAGGGCGGACAATGAGACTTTGAATACGATAGTCCAATAATAGCTGATTGTGAGAGTACTATCGGTTGGTTAACATCTCGTAACCCCATAGAGAATTGAAAAAGCCATTGGAAAATAAAAACAGCGTGAAGAAAATAAGAAGGGGTGGCAATGACAGCTATAGGACTTGGCTGTAGCTGCATTTTCTTTAGACTGAGGTAAACAGATTATTCAGGATTTGTTATTTGTGTATTTTCCTTGCACAAACACTGAAGTTGTTTTGTCTACAACGTTTCTACTTTATAGACAAAACAACTTCAGTATAAGTAGTGCATTTGCATTATTCTGATCATGTATACTGTTCACTTTAGATACCTCTGTCGTAAATACTTTCTAAAAGGTTTTCACGCTACGGTCTACGCCACATTTTACGCAGGTGTCAAACCCTAAAACTGCAAATATACTGTATTCGTTTGCACAGTTCGCATCCATAAGTGTCGTACCAGGAACAAAGGGGCTTTTCTACCGACAGCTCTTGACATGGAAAGGCTTTTTTGCTATTCGCGATAAGGAACAGTTACCGAGAGCCCGATATCGCAAAGATTGACTGCTAGTACCCTAACACGTTGTTCCTTAAAAGCATACTCGTCGACTGACGCCTATTATTAACATAGTTTATCCGAATGCTGAGGGTTATAAGATCCGCAAGTTTATTAGTGTGTTTACAATCATTCCCGATGTATTAGAAATTCAGAATGGTGTATTTTACGAGACCTCACTTTATAGCTATTGTACTGTTACTGTTAAGTTCTGTTTAATATGAATAGTATAGATTTAATATCGCATTCCAAGCTTTGAAACCAGTTTCATGCATTAGATCCCTCGTTGTAACTTTATTGGTAGCAATAGCATCTTCTCGTAATTAGCATAATAGTAAAGTTCCCGTATAAGTCTCTATTGAGCAATCAGTGCCTAGATAATTTATTTTCATGGCCTGAAGCTGTTATGCTACAAATCTTCGCCATTAATTGACTTCTTGATTTTTTTGTACAACATCTTGACTTTTAATTTAAATCAGAATATTAGATAGGCTCTGTCGACGTTTATACACGGACTTTTATAATGAAGGATCTCTTATACAATTTAACAACAGCTGTGTGTTTTGAAGGGGCTTGCTTGAGGCGTCTGACAATTTGCAGCAACCCGTCGTATACTTAGAGCGAGCGCGTGAAAATTCTATTTACTAAAGTAGCACCGAGTGGATGGCGAATCCTCATCCAAGAAAACGTTATTTAGAAAATCTTATTTAATTTTCCGTCATCCGTCTCATTCCCAACCGTATTGCGTAAGTGCGCAAAGAGTTTAAACTCTATCCAACCGATCAAATCGGCCAATCACACAAAACGGAAATCGACATCGCGTCATTCATCTCGCATGTGATTGGTCGATTTGGTCGGTTGGATAGAGTTTAAACTCTTTGCGCACTTACGCAATACGGCTACAGTTTCTACAATTTCGTTGACCTAATGACTTATTTATTCGGTGCGCAATTAAATGATAATTTTACAGACCAAAGCTTCATACCCGTAAATCAAACCGACCTCAAATTACTGTTCCATGAAACTGTCATGTTCACGTGCTGTTTATTCGTGATAGAGAACAATTTTCTTCACCGATGGCTTTATTCAACCTGTGGTATGGATTAAATATTCCATTTATCACGTGCGGTGGTCTGTTTACATGCATTTGAATATGTAGAACAGAGGTAAGGCACGTAATTAAGTATTAACCTGCAATAACGCGGCGGCGGACCACACAGGTGACTCCTGGTGCCTGAAGCTAGTCGTGAACTATAAGTCGCCGCGACTGCCTGCGCTGGAATATCTCACTATGAAGCCATAACACGATTTTATTTCTCTCAATTCTTGTAAACAATTCGTTATTCAGTTACTATTCATGTAATAATAGCGTAGCCGTTTGTAAAAAGAAAAGTCCGCCCATATCTTCTTGAACCCGTGTCGTCCTTTTCTCCGGCAGATTGAGCAGGGTTAAGAAATTGCTAGTCTTGTTGAGTGCAGCTCTGATACAAATCCTTGGTGTAAATCAAGCCTAAAATTCCTTTGCAACATTGTTACATTTTAATTTTACAAAATTGAATCAGAATTTGCACGGAGGAGTGAACATTTGATAGACATTTTTCGCCATTCCCACATACATTCTTCTGAGTAACTGCATCGATATGACGGATGCAATAAATCAACTTACCTTAGTACGAGTTCTTGGTTGTATCGGTTTCGGGAAACCTGTACTTGCTATATACAGGGTCTCACCGCTAGTTGCCGGAAGCTTGCACCTTGTCTGTGTCGTGGTCACGAGATTGACAGCCCTAGTCGAAGGCAAGGCGGACTTGGCGAATGCTCGACCGCATCCCTAGTACCACTTCCTTGTGAAATACCACACTTCGCCGACGGTTCTTGTCATTGTATGCGGGTGTACATACGTATTTAGCATAAAGCTCTACCCATTGCGCCTACATTACGTTTTCTAAGCGACGGAATATGTAAATGTGAGAAGCAATGCGATGACACCAAATAAATCATCGAGTCGCTAAGCTTCTTGGTTATAGTTTCCGTAAACATACAAATAACAAAACACCTGTTGCGTTCGTTTTGCTTTAGACTTTTAACAAGTGAAAAATCGAGTTGCTGATAACATAACACCTCTACGCAAATATACGTCTCTTGCGAATCCCCTCCCCTTTATCTTATCATAGCGATGCTGCAGTAAAATTTTAATGAGGTGGACCCTAACCCGGAGTCAGTCCCGCTAATCGAACCAAAGCTTACAGTTACTTTGTGGATAGTGTGGATATAAAATGCATACTATATAAAATACATATTCAATGTTTGGTTACATTATAGAGAGGTATTCTAACGGGAGAATAAATAAGCGTTATTCTATTCTTCTTAACTTATTCAAATACGTTATCATCGTTTCGACATCCGTGTATTTTCTGCAGCTTGATTTAATTTCCTCCTCCTTTAACGCAGATTAGTCTGGTAATGTGTTTTCAGTAAGTGCTTTATAAGTTCGTAAATCATTTATGTTGTTTTTACAGTTCCACATTTGCTTTTTAGTGTAGCTAATGTTATCGACGATAAAGGATCGCCCGTTATCGATGGCTATTAAATTGGAATCGAAACAAGGTTACCTTGATATACCTATTATAGTTTTCACCAAACTTCTTGGCCGCCCTGAAGTTAGCTTGCCGATTCGCAAAGCATATATCAGTGCTGTTTTTGTATGAGATTTACTACTGCCATTGTAGCCAACTTCAGGGCGGCCAAGAAGTTTGGCGAGAACTATACCGCTATTACCTCGACTCGAGTCTTTAAAACAAGAAGAATAAACAAAACCTTTTCTGCAGATGACAATGACGTTTTTTTCTGATAGGATACGACAGGCTATGAGACATTCGCTGATACAAAACGTTCAAAGTTTACGATTGTGCACTAAGACATTTCTGCGAACCAGCGTTCAAATAGATTTTGTTGGAGCAATATCCGCAAGTATCTACATAACTCTAAACTTGACTGGACATTCAGTATCAGTCTATTTATATTCAGCAATACATAATTTTAGTAGCTGTATCTCACCGTTTCAAGAGCGATGCAAATGCTCACCCACTTTGCAATCTTTCGTCAATGAACCAACAGCGTTTTCGAATGAAATATATCGCTCTTCATACCGGTGTACTGATTTGGCGAAAAGGCTACTGTAAGTACTGTAAGTCTGTAACAAGCTCGTTACTTGGTGATTTATTAAAACATTGTACTCGGAACTACGGGCAGTATGAATGTGAATGCACCGTTGCACGCCGTGCCCAGTTATCCGTAATGTATTCGAAATAAAAGTTGAAAGAGATTGCTCTGTTCTGAACAGAATGTCTATGAAAATGCGTTGCGGAGTTTATTTGGAACATTTTGGAACAGGTTTTTTTTAGACTATTGTCATTGTTACGAGGATAACAATTGAACAACAACTATTCGAATGTTGAATTTTGATAGTAACAGCACCTATAGAGGGGGAGCTGGCAACGTTTTTGAGCAAGCTTATTCAGGGCGTAAATTGCTGAGAAGACACTGACAATATATCTGAAAATCAGGGGTCCACTTTCTGATACTTATCAAAAAGGACGTTTAAATTTAAATTCGAAATAAAAGTTGAAAGAGATTGCTCTGTTTCTGAAAAGTACGTCTATGAAAATGCGTTGCGGAGTTTATTTGGAACTTTTAGGAACAGGTTATTTTTAGACCATTGTCATTGATTATTACGAGGATAACAATTGAACAACAACTATTCGAATGTTGAATTTTGATAGTAACAGCACCTATAGAGGGGGAGCTGGCAACGTTTTTGAGCAAGCTTATTCAGGGCGTAAATTGCTGAGAAGACACTGACAATATATCTGAAAATCAGGGGTCCACTTTCTGATACTTATCCAAAATAGGACGTTTAAATTTAAATTCGAAATAAAAGTTGAAAGAGATTGCTCTGTTTCTGAACAGAATGTCTATGAAAATGCGTTGCGGAGTTTATTTGGAACTTTTAGGAACAGGCTTTTTTTAGACCATTGTCATTGATTGTTACGAGGATAACAATTGAACAACAACTATTCGAATGTTGAATTTTTATAGTAACAGCACCTATAGAGGAGGAGCTGGCAACGTTTTTGAGCAAGCGTATTCAGGGCGTAAATTGCTGAGAAGACACTGACAATATATCTGAAAATCAGGGGACCACTTTCTGATATTTATCCAAAAAGGACGTTTAACATGCTGAACCGTTAATTTTCAATAAATCGGGTGCGGCTTGACTCAAAATGAAATAGATTTGGTCTGATGAAAAATTATGGCTCTTCCTTAAATTATACGACTATTAAAAACCGGCCAAGTACGTGTCTGACTTCGCACATTTAGGATTCCGTACCAAAGAAAAAGTCTATTTTTTATTGTTTAGTAAAATATACGTAATAAGAAACATAATCACCAAATTTCAAGTACATAGGTCAATGGGAAGTTAAAAATATCTTCGGAGATGCGGCATCCAAAAAATCGTCAAAAATTTCAAAGTCGTCTGATTTAGCCCTGCCAGCTCCGCCTCTATTACTTATTGTAAACTATTAAAATAAAGTATGTGTAGATACGATATAAAAAAACATGTCACGTAGAAGATTAGTCGGCTCTTAATCCTGACTGACACTGAGCACCTCTGCTTAGTACACAACACAACAACATTCCATTTTAAAGGTTCGTGTTTGGATACAAAATTAATTTCGCGTTTATAATTAATTTTCCAGTTAGCCATTTGCTAATGAAATTACTTGTGATCCCTGTAAAGTTTATCCTTTCATTCAATCAAGTAATTTTTTCAAGTGCAATCTATAAAATTTATTTGGTGATTCAATTAAAAATAATTAATGTATTTTGGCTGTCAGTTTTTGCGAAAAATTAAGCATTTAAGACGACGACAGTCGCCAACGACCTTGAGTTAACAAAACGCACACTCGTTTCACACCCGCGCGACCCAAAATTTAGTATTTTTTTGTATTTTCCTTATTATTCTATGACTTTAAAAAAAAAGCCTTAGATCAAAATGTTCATAATTTTATTGTCTTTGAGATGGTGAAAATTTCAATGAAATACACCCGGCACTTTGGTGCGATTGTCATTTTTTTGTCCGTGTTAGAAATTACAAATTAATTATAGTGTAATTAATTTGTTATACGAATAAAACTCAAAATATTCTTCCATCCAATTATTATTATAATGGTCTAATGCAAGCGCGCTCCACCGTCGACCACATAATCGCTTACGATCAGGTGAGTTTTTTTTTTTGTCTTGCCCTAGTTTATCCTTTCATATAAAAAAGATACGTAACATACTTTTAATTTTCCAAAAAAATAAGACGAGCCGTTTAGAAGTCAATTTTCATTTTAAAATCAGCTACTCAGGGATATCTGCGCCTTAAATCATTTAAAGATGTAACCGATCTTTATAAAATGAGATAACTTCCAACTCAAGAATAAATGATGTTTGTAAAGTTTTCAATTATGTAGATAGTAGTTCCAAGCACTAAATTTGACGATATTGGCTTGAGTTTATCTTTCAAACTTGACTGAAGATTTTTGTTATCTTTGTGTTTCGAATAAATAGATCATATTTCAAAAATTTTTCAAGAAGCGAAGCTAGCCACTGTTTTGCTCCATGTTGGAGCAGACGCTATCGAATCTCATTTTTCATGCATTGATCTCTGAAAAATTACTCTAGGTAAGAGCCGTAACATCACGCCTGCAATCCTCGAAGTGTTAGGCAGAGGTCCCATGTAATAGGAGGTGATCCTATTGACATCAACAGGGTAATGTCGAAACCAGGACTCAGCAGTAGAGCTTGCGATCACTGCTCCAACGAGGCAGTTGCTGGCTGGAAGATATCCAACAAAAACGATGATATAAACTAGGGGTCACCAATTACTTTCATGTGTGTCTCAAAAAAAGTTGTCTTTCCCGCCGCGGCTTTACATCTGCATCGTTACGTGTACTAACATTGTTAAAATTGAAATATTTTCAAAAATTTATTTCGGAAAATGTTTTTTTTTGCCTTGAACTATCCGTCAGAAATTGGGAATAAAGTTGTCATTTAAATAATCTTGGAGACGTTAATCGGTAAGTCTAAATTAATTAAATTACGTATTCAAGTAATACAGATACATGACCACAATCTCAATAGATCCCAATGGGTCCAAGTGTCCGAGTTATTTCTCGGCGCCTCCACAAGATAAGATAATACAGGTACATTATATTACCGCGGTCCGCCATTTGATGATCCCGGAGGCCCTGATGTAAACCATGACTAACATCGAGATAGGTATTTGAAATATAAAAGGGCAAAAAGGTTACATAATTTCGATCAAACTGCTTTTGTGAATGAATACCAGCAAAACGTAATGAATACGAGGAAGCCACACAGAGTGGTATCAGACCGTAACGCAAATGGGTTAACAACCTTGATTTGTGTACTTGTTGAATGACTATGAGCTTGTTGCACAAACTTGCTGTAACCACACTCTTGTGAAATATTGCCCGTTCTGTACCTATGATAGATTAAATGTCACTCAATCCACTGTATAGTGCAACCACAGTATAATTATGGACGAACAGTACGGAAACTACGGCTCGCACTACTGACAGCACCGCGGACGCTGCTTAGGGGTCTCGTCGGTGCGCATGTTTGTGTGAGTGTGCCGTTTCGAGCGTTTGTACGCGGTAAAGATATCTATCAGTATTCTATCTTCATACAAACGGTCGGAACGCGAGTCATACCTACGAGTCTCGAGTTCAGCCAACACTCGATATACTACAGTCGCAAACAATCACAAACGGTGTGATGGTTTTGTAAGCAGTAAGCGTACGATTTGTGAATATTTGATTGAAATAAGTACAAGTACTTACTTAATATGTCAGAGAGCAATTATAGACTATATTATACTGTGTTTGGTTTCTTGAATTCTTCTATAACGCACCCAGAGATAACATCTTTTAAATTACATGGCACCCCCGAAAAGCAAGACTATAAAAAAATATAGAGCCTAACTTACTAGTACGTAATTTGTTTTTTTTAATAGGTAGGTATTTCGCTTTTTCCACCGAGTAAAATACCTGGATTAATAAATAAATAATTGGATAGGGTGATAAAGTGACACACGAGTGACCTACCTACGCTCGCGTTAAAAAGAACTAGTAGGTAGTTGCCTAGGCTAGGCTATATACTTACTTATGTACTTAGCTTCTTACATAAATTATTGAATTAGACGATTTAATATCATTATGAAATGATTACCAATGCGAGTAATAAATGGTAGGTACTTACCTAGTAAGATTTAAGTAAGTAGCTATAATAATAAATATCATATTTTCCTCAGATTAGAGAAAAGAATATGAGTTAATTACAATCACAAAACTAGAAAGAAATTCAAGTAGGTAGAGGCGGGCAGCCCTAACGCGTGTTTAGGTGACGCGAGCTTGTAGGCACTTATTTCAAAGACACGGCCGAGTCAGAATACTGTTAGATATCTTTACCGTGTTTTGTAGGTACAACTTTCCGTCTTTAGCTCGATATCACATTATACAGTTTCTGTTTACTCTACCGCTAGTGATTATTTTAAAGGACATCAGGATCTTGTTTATAGATTGATCAATTGATTATTCCGAAGTATGTCAATCATTAACCTATGTATACTGAAATGCCATCGACGCTTCAGTACGTAGAATATCGCCTAAACCTATTTACCTTATTCAAGTGGCGGTAAAGGAAACAAAGTTCTTGAATATCTGTTTCAGGCTGTTTATTGACTTTAACTTCTTCGAAACTTGATAGACATAATAGGTATAATATCGCTTATGTTTTTGTTTTCCTTTAACAACGAGGCACCAAACGATACAATTTTTTTTTCGGAATTGGCAATTACAATTTGAAATCGTATGTCGGAAACTCAATATTATTTTGATTGTAGAAACGTTTGAAGGAGCAATCGTTTGATTTTGTTACGTTTTTCGATATCCTCGTGTAATGTTCCGTAGGTGAACGAGGCTGATTTAACGTTTCTCCACGCACGGTTGGGCAATGAAGCTATTACACTTTGTACGGGCCGCAAGACGATGACCATGCATTGCACTTCTCCGCCATGTTTATGAGAAACATGCATCTTGTTCTGCGTTTTAATTAGTCCACAAAGTAAACGGTGCCGACATGATTAGGTCAATCGATGGCGATCAAACATTTTTCATGTGGTTTATTTTAAGAGTTCCTGTGCGTTTGATGTACGCTTCTTGTTCGCTTGTGTTAACTCTGACAAATACATTCAAACAGATCTGTTACACACATAGTAAATGTTACGACAGGCAAGTTATGAAGACAGAAAGAAGAAAGCAAATTATTATTGTTAGAAATAGAGGTTACCCAAAAATACATTTGTTTTTTTTTCCTTCTTGGAAACTATCTCATCATATTCCCAGAGTTCTCATCGTATTTAACTTCTCCAACAATAATATTTAACAAAACTTAAAAAGCAAATGTTTTCCTTGTATGAAACTTTCCCTTCGGAACAGTAAATACACGATAACAATTTCTCAATTTGTTTCCAAACCCAAACATCGTACCAGACACACCGTCGAAGATGTTAAAAAGCGGAGGTGTTGAGTATATGAAGGTTCATTGTTTGGCCCTGTGTCAAACAACGTCTGCCATCGGCACTTCAAAGCGGCTAGTGTTTGAGTTGTTTAAACAGGCGATACCGCTAATGCAATGTTCGCGGTCCAGCACGGAATTTACGGCCAGGATAGCGGACCCTGTAAATTAGACATCGCACTACATTTTCCACGATGCTGGTAGTCGTTGTTATCTGTGGCTTGTAGAATCACTTTTACTATCGCTCAAAGACGGCAGTGCAACAATACAGTGATGTTATCTTTTGCAGTCCTATTCCGCTTACGTGATATTTTTCTTTGCCCGTTCCTTGAGAATTTTCGTCGCACTAAAGTGCCAACAAATAATCGTAAAAGCAGTGAACAAACAGCTTCACGGTTCGTTTATATTGCGGTTATCTGCACGAGGCTGTCTCCTTTAATGCCTCGGATATCTGGCCCTCTGTGTTTACCGCAACCTATGGCCCCATTCTAATAACTTTGCACAATCTCTTTCTTTGATTTTTCCACGAAGAACATAAATCGATCTATCAAAAATTTACTGTTACAATTTACCGTTTGTTTACTGTTCCTGAATTATAGAGTATACTAGTATGAAAGGAAAGAAACAGTTTATTTTATCGAAAAGAAAAAAATCAAAAAACCCGACTGCTAAAGAAGCGATCTAAAAAGACGTAAATAAGAAGAAAATCATACTGTGCAGTCGCAGGATACATATTCGCGAGCTGGCTGATCAAAACCAGATGTATCCTCCGACTGCACAGCATGATTTTCTTCTTGTTTCTTGTTTCTTCGTCTTTTTAGTTCGCTTCTTTAGCAGTCGGATTTTTGGAATTTGTTATTAAACTTTTTAGTTAACATTTTTTTTTTCGTATTACTAACATTTAAACATATAAGTGTTATATATTTTTGAAATCACCTCTTAAACCCTTTGTTTTTATGGGGTACGCACGATGGGTTTGGAAGTAAAAAAACAACCCCATTTTTCTGTTTTCCAATTTTAGTGTAGCCAGTGACACTCGCAAGGTTAAGACGAATCGATTGACGCCACATAGGAACAAACATAGATACATACATATATGTATACATGCATAGACTGATAAACACATTACCCTCCTTCGGCAGTCGGATAAAAAGAAACATCACCGTTTCAGTTTAAACAAATTTGTCTGATACCTTGGTACAACATGTGAAATTGTCAACCCATTTAGTAGCAGGTATAAAGTTTCCCATTAAAAATGTCACATATCGACAAGATTTATGAATTGTATTACAAGTTTATTGGTTATATGAAAATTCTCAGTACCAGTAAACCCTTGGGACAAACGTCGTTGGCGATATCATACGTGTCGCTCTGAAGTGTTTTACTGCATACATGAGAAATGAGGGATTTACACATCTAAGTTTATCCACCTCATAAAATATAACTGCAGTTGCGGACACAGACAGATTCATAAACTGTACCTATTCTACCAGCAGTTTCTTTTGATATTAAACGTGAATTACAATGAATAATTCACGTTTAATATCAAAAGAAACTAATTGAATCAATACATTTAGCACTACACAAAACAATAGGTATCTTATTCGCAGCTTCAAAATTGTATATATTTCTAAAACACAGCTTAAACTTACTGCTATTACTATTAACGGCTTTGAGATGGAGTGAGCTATTAATTTGAGGTATAGACTTCCTGGAGAGAAAGGTCATCGACTCGGCACACCTCGTGGGATGTTGGCATGCTAGCCGCACCAACCGTAGTTCCCGGACTACCACGGAGATACGAAGAACAAACACTGGAAACACGCATGGAAGATAAATAAATTATAGAAACTAAATATGAAATGACCGGTGTTAAATCAATTAAGTGAATATTTCACGCGTACTACAGCGGTATTAAAACTTGTAAGACATAAATATGGAAGACTACAAGACTAAGTAATGCGAATGAAGAACAAGATATAGTAGGATGCATTAAATATTATTCAGATGATGTTCAGCTTCTAATAATGGATACATCACGAACAAGAGCTCAGTCAGTTTGGCTCAATTGTTTTTATTCTATTTTTATGATATTCTCGCTTTTGATCACTATCTCGGCTGATGTTAAGCGATGATGTGGTCAACACCAGACTGTTGTGAACTGTTTAGGTTTTTGATGAAAATGAAACGCTTTCTTCCCAGGTTTCATCAGATTTATTCTTGATGTTGCTTCTTGTAGAGCTGGAGACCGACTGTTCTTGTATCCTGCATCAGGAATAACCTACCAATATATATGAGGTTTGAGAAATCTTTATTCACATAAGAATACAATATTATACACAAACAACTAGAAAATTATGGCAAAAAGAAAATAGGTATCTATCTGCAAGAGCATATATATTCCATTTCAAGATTGAAACAGCTTAACTTAGTGCAAGATTTGAGCATTTGAAGATTTCTATATGCTCAGAATTTTATATTTGCCACATTTTATCTTTCAAAGATTTGCCAGCTAACTTTACTATGCCCCTAAGCTTCTTCCCTCGGACATGTCCGCAATTTTTTTAAATCAAAAGAGATGCAGAGAAAACATGTATTTCATTGAACTTTTACTGTTACACGGTTATCTTTTGCACATTATATTCTTCTTTCTTGGTAGTTATGATACAATTTAATGTTTTATGTTCTACTTGCCGAAAGAAGTTGTAATCAGCAGTTTCCTAAACCTTAACGTTTATTTCGTTACCTAACACACTGCCTTTCTTTGGTCTTCTATTGTTCACTTGGAAATAACCTGCAACATTTAACTTGAGTTACGACACACTTAAATGTCGAAGTACTGAGATCTTCGTAACTACATACTTGTCTTTACTATTACAATGTTTTATAACGTTTGCAATTCTTAGATGAGGCATTGTGGCTGAAAGCGTATTTTTGCCTTTTTGTGAACCTAAAACAACTAACTCAATCAAAGGTTTCATGATACAAGGGCAAAGTTTAAACTTCCAATATATGGCTTTAATCCGTTCTGGGCGTTGCGTTCAATAAAATCGACCAGTCTGCGTGAAGCCAAAAGAAGTCTTTATGGAGGGCGCCAACTCCTTGTTTTGTTTTGATTTTGAAGGAAACGAAACTAGTTCCACATAATACATCATACATAGTTGCGACTTGCAACCTAACTGGCGATACGAGTTGTTACTTGCAACAACCGCAAAACAACAACTTATGAGTCGACTGACGGCAACTGCTTTACTTTCCTTTTGTCTTTCTTAACCACAATGGCTCCAAGTCTAAATGCAATGCAATAAATATTTTTATTACCAGCCATCTTTAAGCATCATTACATACCACAGAGCAATGTAAAGCAGCCTACAGAATACACCCACCCTTATATATTCTCTACTTTATTACTAAGACAATAGAAAAGTGTACAACAGCAAAGTAATTTTGTAGCTACTGTGATCGTGATTGCTATTATGCAAACCAATATTCTTTAGGGGAAGCCGGACATTTACGCCCGCTGACTGGAAATTCAAATGCTTCGCCGCAAACAGGTCTGGTTTTACTTTTGACTGTTCTTTTCTAACAGTAACTGTGATGAACCAGAACACTGACGTGGAATGTTACTGGTTGTAAAGATGTATTATGTTATTAAAGCAATCGTATATTGCAGAAGCAGTTCCAACTTCAGCGCAAGTAGAAAATATTACGCGCTTCAACCACGCCCGCCATTGTGGTGCAGGTCTCTAAAATTTATAACTTGAACGTTAACGAGCCGTTGATATTATCGCTGTGTGGGCTCCTGACCAGTTAAATGCCGACAATAATCCTGTAAGCCAACAAAAGCTTCTGTTGCAATTCTTTATTAAATATCCACCATAAAAGTTTAACAACTTCTTAATGGTAATTAATTCAAGCAACGCATTAATTCCGCGTCATCAGCAAAGTAACGCAAAAATAAATTAGGGAAGAATGATAAAAAACAACAAGGGAACATTACTCTCCCCTAATTCGGCTACGTAAAACTCGGCGATCCCTTTAATACCTGTTTACACATTTCTTGGTAATTTGTGTTTGGCTAATGTTGTACCATAGTCATTAGAACGCGTGGGTCGGGCCGCTCCGCGCGTAATTATAATTCATTACCTTATTCCTTGTTATAACGCGTTTAACGTCGTTATTAAAATTTAATTTATTGAATGCGGATCACCGGTGACAGCGCCATTAATTCTCTCGTATGGGCAGATTAAATTACCCAAGTGTGTACTACTTCCTCTTAACAAGGCGGGGGATAAGTAAATTTTACGCTCCTTGAACATCCGCATGCTAAAGGTAAGCTTTTAGACAATATGAGACGGAGATCAGAGATCTGCAAAGCACAGCAGTTTGTCATTCGACTCCTATTGGTTGTGTTGTACCACATAGTTACGTAAATAAATCAATTTTATACACGCTGGCGGATACCGCAGCGAATCACATTACATGCGGTCACTGACATCTTCCTGTATTGCATAAATTTAATAACGAAAACAGAAGGTTCAACTGGAAAATATTCTTGTATAGAACCAAATGGTGTGTTGTTATCAGTGTTGAAAACGTACCGACGATGTATCTCCGTATTTTCCCACATCATTTTCCTTTTCATGCTTGCAACACCAACTTACACGTTTTTATCGCTCCTCGTATAAAATCGGTGGTGAATATAGCATTGCTCTTTGGAAGTGACGAAATGAAGGTAAAACCTACAAAATAAAATTATGTAGGACTTTGACCATGTTGATGATGTGATTTACAGAGGGCCGCTTACTCGCATAAAAACCGCAAACTTTCGGAATATTTTGCTCAAAGGGTTGTCTTTTATTTTCTCCACTATTATTATAAGGCGTCATCAAGTCAATATGCGAGTTATGCAGGCTACACAATGAAGGAATTATGAAGCCTTAGGAATGCCTGTAAATCACTTTTTATGGTGTTCTTACATGGTGAGGCGAAGCAGAATCAATACGGTCCTGCAGAGTGTGGAGACTAGCGGTATTAAAAACCATACCATATTTGTCACAGTGGTACTTTATCCGACTCTTGCGAGAATGTTCAGTTATCTGAAGTGATTCGTTTTTTACTGGCGTTCCTATCCCGCGGTGCCGTCTTGAACCGGTCGCTATGCTTCCTGCTATGATCCCTAAATGGCGCCACCACAACGCGTGTAATTTTCTCCGTACTATATTTTTTGCGAATACTTTGAATGTACGCAGCATCGGCTAATCTTTATCGTCGGCCACCATTGGTCAGTGAACTTAACATTGTTAGTGGAGTACTGTAGGTGTAGATAAAATTGAGGATCGTTTATATTTTACTAATTTTATTAACCTTTCTTCAATCTAAACGACGCCTTTCATCGTGCCGTATTGTATATGCAATATTTTCTTATGCGACGATATATTATCGAAGTATTTGCTCATTCAAATTTTATGAAACATTTTTGCTAGTATCTATCAAAATTGATGTATTACGAATTTCCTTAACTAAAACCTGGAAATATTTTTATAAAAAAACTGTTACTCTGTATTTTCCTAATCCATTGCAGAGACTACTCTCATACGAAAGAATGACCAAAAATATTCGTATGCTTTTTTATTTCATGAAGAGATTTGTAATACACAAAAGCAGTAAACGGCAAAACTTCATAAAATGCAGGAGGGGTAGCATGAGAATCCTTAATTTAAAGTAAGTCTCGGTTAGCTCATTCAGAATTCAGGAATGGGGCGTCATCTGGCGGCGTGATTTATACTTGGGACGCACTGAAAATCTATTCCCCGTGGCATTCTGTGCAAACCGTAAAAATGTTCTGCCATTACACATGGATTGTGCTCTGATTGGATTTCCGTGCCAAAATGAACTCGCCTTCATAACTTTTTCAATTTGATGTACAGTATGTAGACGACAACTTATTTATCTAGTTTGAATTGTTTTAGCCTATGAAACGCAATAAAATTAACGTTCGTGATTGTAATCAATTAAAAAGTAAATTATATAAAGATGCAAGGTTTTATAAGTTGCTTTATCAACTCGTTGTAAATGACCAACAATCATGTACAAGTTTTTTTGCAGGTGTTTATAAAGATGTAAAGGGGCTTTATAATTGTTGAGACTATCAAATCGCACTTCGTGTTACTTATATTATTCTTTAGAACTCATACTTACCGGTATTTTATTACGTCATCTCTACATACATCATAATCTTTCTACGATTCGCTCGCACGAACGCGGATTACGTGAGTGGCGAAGCAATAACGTACTGGCCATATTCTTAGAAACTTTTATTACTAACTTCAAACTTTTACAGCATTCCGTATCACTGAAATCGATTTGATTCTATCTCGATTCGTACTTCACTGGATTTGGTTTACCTTTTTTTCGAGCGATTCGATTATCAGTTGTGGGACTATATCATGAACGAAATCTACATCGGACGATGTATCGGTGTGGACTGTAAATGCATATTGTACGATATTTACTCAAACGTGCATCAATTATGTTATGTAAATATGACCTCTTCTCGACCTGAAAATTGTACTTACTAAGCGCTAATTGCAATATGATAAATGTATGTACCTATCCTGTGATAAAATTAATCAATATTGTTGTAACAATAACTTTATCAATACTCGTATCTACAAAGCTATTGAGAAATAGTTCCGAGTGCACTAACAATAATACTTTAAATGTACTGTGAAGGAATAAAATCGATTCTAAAGCCGGATCGCGGGGTAAATGCACCAATTGAAGGCCGCTTGAAGCACTACTGCACAATAAATCCTTACAGAGAACGCCGCGTACGCACGTAATATTTATTGCACTCACACTTCGTATCTAATAATTAAAACATATTTTAACGTTGCCACCGCCGGCTATAAAACGGAGGCTGAATATTACCTGTATTGTGAAGCTACTGTCTGTTTAGTAGCCGCAGAGCATATTGCTTCCTCAAGTAACTTGTATACTGCATGAGATTGTATAGAAGCCACACTGTGTACTTTCAATATGAACTTTGTAAAAGTTATTGTATGTTTTAACGTTCATCTTGAGTTGGTTTAGCCATTAAGTCAGTAATTCCTTAGCTTTCTTGCTTCATAAACTGTCCCGAGCACTTTCATCCATTATTGAACACTTCATTCGGCTGTCCATCAATGACAACCGAAATTGTTCGCGCCAACGAAGTGTATAAAAAATACAATCTTGAAATTTTCAAAGCCATTACCCTCATACTATGCTGGTGGAACGAAAAAATGTCTGGGTCCAAGCCCCGATGCAATACTGGCGGACGGGGGTGATCCCGACCAGCGATACGTGCAGTGTTTACAAACTCGGGTTTAACACGAGTACACCTTCATTCCTTTTAAGTGCCATGTGGACTCGATGTCCGCAGGGATAAAAATACAAATCACCTCTTTATCGTTAAAACCTAATTATTTTATTCCTCATTGCGATTTTCCGCCAGAATCTATAATGTGTTCTGCTTTGAAAGAATTGACTTAATTTTTCAATACATAGGTACTGGAATAAGGATAATGATTTAATCTGGCTATCAGATAGACTGCTTGACAAAGGAAAATTTGAAGTGGAAGTTAAAGTAGAAATTGTAAAACTGGCATTAAATCTGCGATTTTCCTTTTCATCCGAGACATAATCTTTTCAACCGGAAACACCCGAATCTCCAATAAAATGGAAACGGATCCGTCTTGTAAAAAATATTGCCTTCAGGATTCCATTGTATTTCCGCAGTCCACCATTACTTTTTAGTAGCATCCGTTCGAATTCATGTAAAGAAAGCCCGAGTCGAGTGTCGATGGCGAGAAACAGTTGGGCCCAGGTTTAATGTTCTCAAACGTGCCAATGGTATCCCCAGACCCGTACTAAATCGTTGCGGCGGTAAAAATGTCGCATTTATTGCTTGCTAGTAATTTGTACTTATTTCACAAACAATAGTAAAACATTTTTCACGTATACCGACTGTGAAACATCAACCGTAAAACTTTCTTGATCGTAAACTTTTATAGGAAGTTTCTTAAACGATTTGTTCTAAATTAGGTGGAATCATTACGTATTGCTCTGAAGTTTTGCAACCCTTTGGTGTATGGAAAGGGAAGTGAGCAGTATAGGGAAATTGGTAAATCGATGTAAAAGTTTAGTAGGCCCGGTTATTGTAAGGGAAATCCTACATTAGTGGCTGTTATAACTCTCACATGTGACAAGTAATATTGGTATAAAACCCGAGGTTCGACCCTCCCTTCCATCATAATAACGTATAATAATATGCGGTCAACTTTAGGGAGCTTTAACTTTATGTTCGTAAGGAATTGTTTGCTCCACATAATAGCACATGAAGTATTTACTGACGTCCTCTCTGAGAAAGTTTATTTAAACAAGAATTATCGTCTTTGACTTCAGAAACCAGAATTATATATAGAGGATAATAGTGTCGGTTCTAATTCACTGAAACTGAATAAGAACCTTTGACCTCAAATTAATCCCTCGTCCCGATAAGCTCTTTGCTGTCGTCCCAAAAGACTTGAATTGATAACAGGATTTTTTAACAAATGTTCTTTATGTCCGTATTTCCATACTTGGGTCGGGGTTTATGGAGGGTCAAGATAAGTACACTACAAATTTAAGGTTTCGAGACAACATAGTGTCACAAGCGATTTTTCGCAGACACCAACCGCTGGGTTTCTTAAGTGTAACGTCTTGCACTTGTAGTAAAACCCGTTCCCTTATTCAACACCCTTGCTTTACCCCCAACATCATGGACAGATAAAAACAGTTTTTCTTAAGAAAACTGCGCTGGAATGACATCTTATAAATTTATGCAATGTCCTTATTTGCAAAAGAAACGCTGTAGACTACAGCTGACATCAGCAATTCATGAAGCTCTCCCTTCTTCGATAAAGAAGTGAATATTTGTTTATTTGGAGCGTGATATTATTTATTGCCGAAGCTCGTATCAAAAACAAGTTTCTTGCTTTGAAAAAAAATGATGGTTTCCTATTTCGGTAACAAGATTGATGATTTTTTAATAGGTTCTTTTATTAACTAATAAAGGTCAAATAACTTGCCACTAACTGTTGGCGGTGTATTTCATTGAATGAAAGATTTCTAATGATAGAAATGAGATGGAACTACTTAGGACGATCTGCATTTGTTGTGATGCCCAGACGATCCAGAAATAGGTTCATCAGTTACTCCGAATGAGTCATGCGTTATGTGTTTGTATGGAAAATGCTATCCCGCCAGATAATTGAAATTCTGTAGACAAATGTTTAACATTCATTCATACTAAAATGCGACGTTTTTGAATTAAATCACTTAGAAGGAAAGTTGTCTGGAGCATGTACGTGGTTTTCAAGCAGATTCACATTAGCTACGCACTGTCGCTTATAAAACCATTAGTAAATTATTTCTACCTGCTGTAAGATGTAATAAAGCTTAATATTAACGCCCAAAGCTAGGCGAAGCTTCGCTAGGAGGAAAACGCGCCATGCCGAGTCCTGTGAAATCTTATGCTTCTACGATAATAAAAAAATGGTGTTCTTAATTTACCACGTTCCATACGAAATGCACACTCCGTGGACGTAATTGGATACGGTGTATAAAAAAAAGCAAGTAGGCTTCAATTTAAATGAAAAAGGTTGCAATACCTTGCCCATGAAAATTTAATGCTTCTAAAGAAGCCTTGTCAGATTATAGCTCTTTAATCCCACACGTCCTACGTACTCTGTGGTTTTAATATTCAAGCCGTAGAAAGCCGTGATGAAATTGTTAACATTAAAAATAATACGACGAAAAGTCCACAAAGTGCAGACTAAATTCCTGAACAGTGCAAATTGGCCCTTAACAGTTGGACCACTTCCTGTACAGTTATAATAACTAAATTACTCGTTGCACCCATGAATATTAAACAAGCAATAAATCAATGAACAGGGCGACGGAATCGTTATAAAGGCCAAAAACAAAGAAAGGGGGTTCTTTACTACACATCCGCTTTTATATGAAGAGTTACGGACGAAAGGAGTTCGTTTGCAGAGAATCGCGTCGTTTTGCAAGTTTTAGCCGATAAATTGTTACGGACGGTTGCGTGCGAATTACTTCTGCCGAGTTCATGGACATTTTATTTGACTTGAACTTGATCCACACTTTTCCGTTGTAAAAACTAGAATATTTCTTTAGATTTATGAAGTGTTTACTGACTGTTGCGTTTTCTTCGTCTATACCAAAAGATACTTTCTTTTCTCCGGATCATACTTCGCCCTGGAAGCACATTCCGTACCTACACATCATATTCCATTTTACGAAACCAGTTTTACAGAACAGGTTGCTTCTATACGCTGATAAAGCGCCCTTGCAAGACCTTCTCAAAGTCGTGACCTCAGAGGACCTTGCCTTCAGCGCAGTTTCTATACGCACTGTAATAGTATTACGTATGATGCATCCAGCTCTAGTGGCAATGTTTTGCTTGCCTTTGTTGTCTGTTCGGTTAACTTATCTCCTATTTTAATATGCTCAGGATCTGTTAATACAAGTATTTTTATTACAAAAACCGATCAGACCAGTCAGAAATTAGAGTCACTCTGATTTGCACATGTAAAATAAAATTCAAGTCACGAAATTACTACTTTTTACTGGTCAAATTGACGAAGTCAGTTTATATTTTCGTTTCATCCATCATGCACTATCAGGTACCATTCCCAACATTGAAAACCCCTAATTTAAATAATCCATCGAACCGTCATCGATAATGATTAAAATTACGGTCTTGGGTCTGGCATAGAAATATGCGGCTATAATTCGTAAAAAATATGAACTTTCATCTTATACTCGTAGTATAAAATTACATTTCTTTTAACGGCAATCGTAAATATGTGGGCACCGGTACCCTCGCCAGTCCCGCCACCCACGTAGACCCTGCGCGCACGCCGTCCCGCAGGGAGCCAAGGCCGACTCACAATGGGTCTACTTTTGCAGCACTTATTGCGATCCAATATTATTCAATCTCACTATCTATTTTATATGGAACAAGTTTCCTGGGGCCATTTCCCTCATAGACTTTGCTGCTCACAGGGGTATTGAATTTGCAATAAGATCATGACTTTCACTTGATAAGTCTTATTTATTCAGTCAAGATGTCTACAAAGATACAAGGATGTGCTGACGTTTCCATGGGTTTGTGTAAAGAAATATTTAAGCCCAAACAATGCGACTAAAGATGATAAATTATGTATTTCCCAGAACTGAAATTTATATTTAGCTCTGGTTCTTTCTGCAAGCATAGTTTATTGTACTGTATAAAAGTAAAGTAAGAGTTCAGACTTCACCTTTGTGTGCGGCATACATTATCAGACTACAATGATCAATGTCAGGCGATATGCAAACGCGGTTGTATGTCCACGGATCCACCACAGTTTGAAATTTATTCTCTCCACTGGCTCTGCTACGGAATGTGCGACATTGCTGTCTTTGACCGTGCCTACATGTAAATACCTTAGCAAACGTTTCTACATACTTTAAAATACGAGCTCCAATTCCATTTCAGACGAAAGGGTTCCATGAGAATTTTCCCTCTTTTTCGACAGTTATGGCATTTGTAACGCATTTTCAATTAACATCTTAACATCGATTGGAAGGTAGATTAAAAACAAATAAATTACTAGATACAAATTTGATTGCACGCTGATAAAATCTTTTAATTTAACGATAAAACGTTTAACAGTTATTCCGATCAACATCAAATAATTTCAATTTCCTCTTTAGGTACCTACGTAATATTTGTTTTATCTTTTATCTCTATCTCCGTTCTCTTCTTATATAGTCAGACATTTTGAGTCAAAGTTCACATAGCCCAGGTCCATACCTTGAAATGCAATTAAGTTTACTATTATCGTATTAGTATTTTAATTGCATTGCTGTAAAAACAGTGCGTTTCGTATATTTCTATATATCCTAATGCTTTATCGGCATGCAAAGAAGCTCCGGCACAGATTGAATAAGTGGATTCTTAATTTCATCTATTGCGATCGGCACAAAATCCATTATACCAAGTGATTCTCATCGAGAAGCTTCTTTGCCATATTTTTAATGTTAATATATTCAAATAATAAATCCAGTAGGACCGTATAGCTATTACAAATTAGTATCACGCGCCCTTTCTTCGATTGCATTCTCTATATTGATTACTTCATTCGTTCCCATTGTATCGCGGTACAGCTTTGTACTCCGACAATTCATCCTGATGCCGATAAATAATATCATCCATTTTCTCCTATCGATAATTAGAAACTAAAATAGGTTTGGTCATGTCACGATCTCTGAACACGACTCTATGCAAGGGCAATAACTCACTTGTCTCTCTTTGTATCCGCTTTTACATCGCTTCCTCCTTCTGTAATAAACCGCTCTGTAATCTAGACTGGATCACAGTTAATCAGCATTCTTCATTATCAAGACAAAATAAATGCTCACAATGTAACAAAACTACTGAACAGCCGTTAGTCGTCGTGATTGATTTAGTCTGAAATATATTTGCTGTAACTGACAATGATTTGTTAAATCGAACAGAAGAGTAAGGTTTCAAAGGGTCATGGTAGATCACGAGACATCGTATTAATGTGCTGATAAAGGCACAAATGCGAGTTAGGTGTGAGGCAATCAAGAAAAGGTGAAATGAGGTATCGTGAGGACCGGTAACATTAATCCCGATAACCTGGGGGGCGGGCTCTTGACTAATGGTGGATTATTTGTCTGTTTCATGGAGTGTTGGGACTCGAAGCGGCCATTTATTAGTTTGTTGGCTAACTAGATTTTAATGATATGTTGTACAATAGTCTTAGCTTTTCTTTTAACATGTTTTTAAGTTTAATGAGACAAGTTATATTTCTTCGAAGATAGGCCTTTATTATTCAACATAACATTTGATTCTCTTATGGTAGTCCTGTCTATAAACTTGCTGTATCGTTTTTTAGGTTAAGATCTGACTTAAATTATTACGATCATGGGATAGAATATTAGCATGCATACGTATTTGCATAACTAGGCAGTATATTGCCCAGATATATGGCTACATTTATGGGCCTGAGCATAAACTACCGTCGTCGGCCGTCGCAAGGTGATTCGCTTGATTTAGTAGGGAATGATGACGATCAATTATGTTGACTTTTACGCTAACGATGTGGGAGCATTAGTCTATTAGTAGTAAATATGGTCCATCGAGAAAAATTGACTTCTTATTGGAGTACTATCAATGTTACTCCACGTCACCAGAAATTGTCTAGTAAGAGATCTCTTCTAGCTTCTTCAAAACTCGAAAAATCTGGTTTTAGGAATGCTAATTAGCACTACAACGTCTCAAAGGTCGTCTTAAGAAGCAACTAAGAGCGAATACGTGAGCTAGATGAAATAGCATTCATCTAAAGACGAACTGGTGCCAAAGGGCGCTCTCCAATTCGATGCAGAATGCGTTTGTGTGTAGGTTTATAGTAGAAACTCGTGTTGAATTATGTGATGAGTTTTGGAAGTATAGTATTTTGTTTGAGATTTTTTTCAATAATTATAGTTTTTATTAATCTACGTCCGGTCTTATCTACACATTTTAATTATTATATCTCGCTTCACTTTCAAAACTTTAACGTTGTATTTATTTTTGTTGCAGCGGAGGGCAGCCTGTCAGACTTTGCGGCTCGCAAAGTCCAATACACGGCAAGTCATCCCCTCAAAAAGGGCCTGTTCACACCCGATTCAAGGTAAAACGCTAACTTTCTAATTTAATTATCACTAACGAACATTAATGTACGCCAATGAAGGCAACTATTTGTATTGCATCTTTTCTTTAGGGCAGGAGTTACCAAATTGTGCCTTGAACACGATTCCTTTCGAAACGAATGATTAGCCCTGCATTCTTACTTTTATTACTTACCAATTAATACTGAAGCATTGAGTTTCGCAACGGCCAATAAGGTTTTACAATGCGGAGAATTAATACGACGGTCACGTCTTCAGTCCCTAAGGGTTAGGCAATTGGTTTATTAACTGTAACACTCACCGTTCCCAGATGACCAGTGTGGTAGGTATTTGGCATTTGTGTAATAGGTAGGCATTAGGCATAGAACAAATCTAGACTATGAGCAAAATAGGCATAATGATTCGACCAACGTAAAGACAGTGACGAATCTAACTGAGCGGAAAAAACGCGAATTTCCGTAGAGCATTTTTCCGCTCCATTGTAGCAGGTTAAAATGTTCCCAAATTGCCACCTTGGCGAAAAATTGCGCGTCTGCGACGTTGGAATTACACGTGCGATAATAATAGCAGGATTTGCCGCTCAGATTATTGTCTCCATTCCTTAGTACAATTATCAGTTACAAAATGTTAAATACAGTACACTTGAATTCAAAACATTATCTTTTCAGACCGTCAAATATACGTAAGCTCTATGAAAAGGCGACGACAGACCGTTTATCCGCATCGATTCTTGACCAACTACGGAAGGATTCTCAACACTCCCCATATCTACTGTGTACACCAGTCCTTAGCACTAAACGAAGACGAATCTACCAGAAGGTCGATGTGGAAATCGAAACCCGCATTGTAAGTAAATTAAATAGATATGTAGGTACTGTAATTAGCATTGACCACAGATATAAATATAACTAGATAACGCGATTGTATATACTTCGCGTGTCAAAAAACGGAGTAAAACTACGATCAATGATCGTAATCCGAGATTTTCATTTAGCATTATCGCCACCGGAAATCCACCGAAATCTAGAAAAATGCCTTTTTATGCCATATTGAGCTGTAAAGTCTCTATAGAAAAAGTTGGCCGAGGCTTTGGAAATGTTTTCTTTCATTGATAAGTAAGTTTTTTTAAATGTGTGTAAAAAGTGGCACGTTTGGTTTTCATACAGATGGAGGGAATTGCGTTATCTAGTTAGATTTATGTCTGTGGCATAGACGTTGATTCTTGTTTTTGAATTACTTGGAGAAACTTATGTTAATATCTTTACTAAGAAGCCTTATAACTTGAGGTTAATTATTCCTGATTTCGCTTTAAATTTTGATATCAGCAAAAAAAGGGAATATCCAAGATTTTGCAAACAACATTTTAATTTATTAACTGACAAAAGTTCTTCATTTATTTGGTCAATAAACTGTAAATTGCGATCATGTCAACGCGTTCAAATTGAACTCCAATGAAGCACAAAATCAGCATAATCCCGGTACTGAGAATAATAATGGTGAAACATTTCCAATATTCGCTTTATTAAGCACTGAAACGCAACTCATTTCCAGCCGTCAGTCGTTGAGCAACTTCGGAAATGGACGTCGAAAGAGGCAGTGGGTGACGTGACAGCCCTGCCGGACGCTTCCATGAGGATCGCAAGCAGCGTCACTTTGACGCCGGACGAACTTTCGGAATGCGGGTCCGGAGACGACGAACCCATCGACCACAGGCTGCCCAGCCCCAATGAACAACTTAGGATCATTGCTTCAAAGTAAATTTTCATTTTGACAACCCTGCTTTTCGAATGCCTCTTTAAAATGCAACGACTGTCAATCCGCTTCAACGATTGATATCCAATTTATACAGCTGCTTTATTATTGACAGAGTTAATCTGTGGAGATCTTATCTAACCACATTCGAAATGTGTGTTTGTTTGTTCGTCCCACTGAAGTACTAGTTTGTATCTGTATTTATATGGAGTTGGTAACCCTGGCAAGGTTTATAAGAAAAATTGCTTAATTTTCATTTTACTCCCACGAAAACGAGGTTGCGGACCACGAAAGATCATAATGCACCTTAAAAGCCAATTTCGCGGTTCACCGTCCAAAAAAGTGCCTCGTTAATCCATTTTTATTGTTTATCGCTATTTAATGCAGCTGCTTCATAAAATAATGTTATAACGGCTTTATATATTTTTTTACGCAAAATAATAATGTAACTTAATACCGTTTTTATCGTGCAATACTTATTATCAATAACATTAATGTCAAAACACTTACAAGGAAGGTATGATCAATAAATAAGGTCACTAATTAATTATATTGCCAACGATAAACACACATATGTGTAAAAGTGAAAATTTATGTGTGTTTGACTTGCATGTTGACCTGGCGATTTAATCAGTCTGCGCTGGTTCTCGAGTTTTACATTACAAAGAATCACATTAAAGCATTTTTATATTTAAAACACTAGTAAATCGAAGGTATATTAATATAATATTTTTCATGTAACAGATTTCCCCCGGAGGTCATAGCTATCGACACGTCCGGGAAATTCTTCGACAGAATGTGCAGCTCCCGGAAATCTCTCCACCTAGAGAGTACGGCCGGTGAGACGGACACGGTCAAACGAAGGACCCGCACGCGGAAACCTCGCGGTAAAAGACGAAACACCATTTCGGGCACTGATCAAAAAGAGCTTAGAGAGGCTATAGCTGGGTAAGCTTCTAGTATGCACTGTATACACTCACACAGATTACATTATCTATCACTTGTATACACTTTATGTTTTTTGTTCATTGTTTTAATATACTTTCTCGTAGATAATGTAATCTCAAAGCGTCTCGATTAACGACAGTAACCGTTCAGCACAATTCGTGTGGACAGCTTTGAAGATATACGATTCAAATCTTTAGCACACGTTCATAACAACCCGTTGATAATACTATCGTGCTTCTGTGAATACATTATGTTTAACATTGGGTGTCGTTGTTTAACACAACGCTCTTATAACTCGGAAACAAAGACATCCAATCATCTGTGCACTTGTTCACTAATAGTGCCATTTGTTCATTAGCTTCATAATTAATTTCATCTCTAAAGTGTTCCGCTGTAACAAGACTAAGCGGCACTCTTTAAAGATTTTTCAACCATAGGTTTGCATTTAGCGTGTGACTAATGCTTTGCTTGGTTTGTTCTATCGTAGCGATACATCAAACGCTGCAGCTTCTGAAGAAATCGAAGATAGCAATACAGTCATCAGGTCGAAGTCTAGTGATTTACTTAAGAAAAGTCCTATTGATCCGGTGACCAAGAAAGGACACTTCAACTCTCTAAAACAATGGGGCAAAAACAGATTAAAATTAATCGGTAGATCTCCTAGTGCCAGTAGGGATAACTTTAAGGACACATCCAAATGTGAGAAGCCCAGGGATTCAAAATCACCGACTAGACAAATAGAACTGGTCCAAGATTCTGGATCGGTGACGATGCGCAAGAAACGAACGGGAGACGAGGACAGGAGAACACATCAAAGATGTGCATCGTATTCCTCTTCAGAGAAGAGCATAGGTGTTCCTACCACCGTTCAACCAAATATCGCGACCATCAATGCCGGAGTTAAACTACGAGGAACGTCAATACAAAGAAGAATGAGACGATCAGGAACTGCCAAAGATGAACCTCATTCTTCAAGTGGTAACTGGTCGGCAAGTTCCGAGTCTGGTCGTACAAGTATAGGTTCAGAAATAACTACCACAACAGTACCTCCTAAAAGTACAACTTCAGCCGCAACTTCTAACAATTCCTTGAATGCACACCACGGACCACCGAGTTCTATAATTAGTAGACGAAGGTTCCTCAATACCTCAGGCTCTGGCAGTGTAACAAGTGAAGGCACACTAACACCCGATATCATTCATGACTTGCACGAAGATTTGGAAACAAGTTCGGAATTTTCGTGTGATACCGAAGGCTACTACACATCATTCCATATGGACTCTGGCCTGAAAACTTTGAAGGAAGAGGAAATTACTCCTAGCACACCAATGCACACAAGCAATGCTCTCTCGAACTCGTCCAACAGTCAAACTGCGGAGAACGAATACGAATTATTCGGTAAAGGTTCCACGAGTACCACCACCAGTTCCGCGGGAACCGTTTGTACGACGCTTATGGCCGCCGGAAGTGATAGATCATTAGTAATCGGTCCAACCGTCCCGGAACGAAAGAGTTCGTTAGCTATAATGAGCAGAAATAGAAGTTCTAATGCACATAGCGCAAATGCTAGTCTAGACAGGAGTATAAATTCCTCTTTCTCGAAGTCTCCGTTCGGCAGCCTAAGGTATAATCCAGTTAGATCATACACTGATAAACAAGGATATAATCTTTCGTCGCCCGAAATAAATGAGGCACCTCCTCCAACAATCACCATAACCAGAAATGTGGGCAATCATAAAGAGATAACAGCAGTTGCTGAAGTTCACACAGAGACGGAGCTAGAAAGTGCAAAGAAGAGTACAGGTACAAGTTCCCCAGACTCGGGACATAACACATCTAGTTCACCTATCGAAGACTCTGTGTCAAGTGCACATGGGAAAAACAGCTTGTCTGAACAAGACTACTCAGAGTCATCTGATCTCGAAGGAACAGAAAGAATAGAGAGGATAAGATACAAGACAACTATTAACAGCTCAAGAATTCCTTCGATGTGCGTGATTACACCATCTAACTCTGATGATGAGAGTGAAATTAGTAACAAAGATTCCGAAATCGTTATCAAATCTCAGACTGAATTATCAAAAGTAGCCAGTCGGCCTAAGTTAGACCTACCAGTTGAAGAAACGCCTAAAGAAGTGAAAACACCAACAACAGACTCAACTAAGCCAAGTAATAAGACAAGTCAAATTAAATCGTTTAATAGTCTAATGTGCAAATTGAAAGGTGTTCTCCCTCATAAACTGTCTAATAAAAAATCGCCAGTAACAAAAGAACCCGAATTAACTGAAGACTTTTACGATACCGGTGATTACGTTACAATAGCCGATGTGAAGAATAATAACCAGAAATTAAGTCTAAACAGAGGCATTTACGGTAACAGTGATGTAGTTAAAAAAAACTTACAAACTGTACTCTCCGGAAAACTGCCTGAAACAGAATATGTTTCACTTAACGAATTGCCAAACTGCCTTAGTGGAAGTAAAGACTATTTAGAACACAGTTTAGAAGATAAGCCTTCACCAGCATTAGACGATATTCAAATAAAAGGTGCGAAAGTTACTCTTGACTCCCAAGGCCAAGTTATTTATTCATCTGACACTCTAAAGCGAAGAAAAGGAGCACACACCACTTTCGAGCCGGGACCGTTTGTTCAAGAAATCAAGCCTACGACAACGGTGATCCAACGCGAAACTGCTGATGTTGTGCAAGTTATAGATGAAACTGATTTCCCTTATGAACCGCCACCACCTTCAAGTAAGCCAACGTCGCCACAACTAGGAAAAATGATTATCAAAGCACCGATCGCTCCTGATGGGCCGATGACCACAGAATTTATTACTTTACCGACACCTAAACCCAGTACAATTATTACTGCCACACCTATCACTGAAACACCTGTACTTAGCAACCAACAACACTCGAAAACAACCAAAAAACCACAAGACTTACCGCGAGTAGTAGAAGCAATCACTAGGACCGGGGCTTATGTAAATATACACGACGCGGAGGGTGTCAGCTTATCTCCGACGAAAGACGATTTAGCAGGTAAGAATATTTGCTCAAAGTCCATCTCAAGACAACTTTTCGAAACAAAATTGCAAAATGTAGATGTCGTTGACTTAGCACCCCAAGTAAATGAACAAATAATTCCATTCGTACCGAACTTCCAAACTCCCATAATGTTGCAAAATAAATTCGATAAACAAGAATTAAACAAGTCGGGCAGTAAAGTAGCCGAAGTTTTAAGAATGTTTACTAACAGAAACAATAATAATACTAATGGAGAATTATTAAGTCCCAATAACACTAACAACGAACTTTTCGATAAATCAAATCTCAACAAAATAAAACGTAGCGATAGCTATAAGTTGGCAAACTCTCCTTTGATGCCCATCAAAAAGCTACTGAAACTTGAAAGTTTTGGCACAAATACCAAAAAAGTAGACTCGTTAGAAATGATTCAGGCCGAAATAGCTGCAGATTTATTGCGCGATCAGATTAACTACCCACCAACTGTGTCCCCTAAACTGAGTCATAGAACTGCTCTCGACGAATTGGAAAAGTGTGAATGTATGAACGATAACACTTCCTTTATTGACGATAAGTTTGAAAGTAAATTGTCTGCTTTGACGTTAAGTCCGTTTACTACTCCTATTCCTAAAAGGCACGCAGTGGCCATAATTCCTGATAGGAGAGATACTTCTTTAGATATCTTATCAGCAATTTTAGACGCTGACCCAGACGATGTCTGTATTCTCCACTCGCCACCCGCTTGTCCTCTCACTCCTAGCAAAGTCACTGTACCTGTTGATGGTTCTATGCACCGCGCTAGAATCTTATCAATTTCTGAGTCCGACTACGGAACTGAAATATGGTAACTTCTCACTCACTATTTAAACTTGCTCAATTATCTTTCTTCAAAATAGGTACTACTCATATTATAATTCCCTGTTACCGACACATACCTAGAATAATATTAATTATTACGCTTATCTTTCTCGAAATGTTTAGACAATGAATTATTTTTATCGACTTTTTAGAATGTATTAATAGAAATTATTGTAGCAAAAATAAAATCTATTAGGAACTAATCCGTCCAAGGTACAGTTAGTAACAAAATCGGTCTTCCCTGAATTTTATAAATTAATTGTGAATTCTGTGATAGTTTTTATATTATGTAGGCGAATGTGAATTTTTATGACATTATGAATGAATTTTGAATTCTGTAGCTACATCGATGTATCAGTATTTTATTTTACATAATATAATGTTTTAGTGTTAAGTGTTAAATAATGCATGGTGGCTTTTTTCACCGCAGTGTGCACAGCTTACGAGTGGTTCATATTCTTCGTATGTAAGTGCATGGTGTGTTATTCTGTGTCCTTGTGTTTTATTGTAAATAATATTATTATAGAATTATTGTGAATTAACGCACTTATTTCATTTAATGTCACACCTTCAGCTATCACCCTCACTCTACTCATTATAGCACTGGGCTATGAAACTTTAACAAGTTCTGTTTATTCGACTCGACTGTACCGATTACTTTTGGAACATTTGATTTTCCTTCTTAGTGAATGAAAATTTGATGTTCATCCGCTTATCAGATTTTATCCTTTTGCCAATGTATTTTCCTTTTGAATAAATCACGATAAATAGAACTTGCTCTTAAAATAAGTACCTACACAAAATGAGATTTTGTAAATAATCCACTGAATCTATTTTCACATCACACCTTTGGGCGATAATAACCAATTGAACTTACTAAATCTGAGACTCGATATAACATGACTAATTTGTGGAAAAGTGACCACGAAAACAATGTTTAACAATGTTCGAAGATTAAAACTTAGGTGTACAGTACTTTGCACTCATCTTACATCGCTTTGCACAGTGAAGGAGATTGCTTCCAATGTTTCGTCTTTAGCGACACCTCCTTAAAAGGTAAAGTTTTGAGTTGCTTATTTGGCATGATGCATGGGGATCCAAAATTACTAACACAACTAAACAAATAAACAAAAGCACTTAGTGGCCCACACTAAACAAAATAGTAATAATCTACTAAACATAATTTGGTTGGATGATAATAGGTTTAAGAATAAAATACCATGCACTTTCTTTACAGGGTTTCACATACCCATTACCAAAGGGTTTTTCTTATGTAGGTAATTTATATATGAACGTCGAAATATATCATTATGTAATTGTAGAGCTATTTATGTATGAGTTCTACTCAATATATGATCTTAGTGTTGGTTTAGCATTAGATTTGCTTTTGGGTTTGGACCACTATTGTACTTATTATTTTTGTAATTTGTAAGTAGTTACGCTTATTTTGGCGTTATGTTTATATTTACCCCTTTATACAATAAGCATGTTATATTTTGAGGAAAAGCTTAGTCCTATGTAGTTCCTCCTTTTATACATTTTCTCTTAGTTGTTAAGGTGTAGGTACCGGTAGGTTAAGTATACAGGGTGAGAAATTGGAACCCCAACCGACACTTTTTAACAATGCAGATTAATAATTAAACATTTAACTCTGTTCTTTGCGAAAACATAATTAATGTATAGGTATTGTGAACTAAGAAGATAGAACTACCTACTGCGTCTATATCACGTATCGAGTACAGTGGCGACTGTGGCGAGACAGTGTCCTCGGCCGAGTGCTCGGTGCATATGATCATTTTCGGCGACTCGGCCGAGTGCTAGGCCGAACAGAGTAGCGAGAGAGTTACTAGAACCACCATATATTTGCTAGGCCGTGTACCCACGTCCCATACGATATCGCGGCTGAGGGTTGGAGGCCGCGGCGGGATAAAAGTGCTGGTATTAAGGTGCGCCGCTCTCCCTACCTGCCGCGGCCTGGACGGAGTTGTCACCGTCTGATGTCGGGCGCAGTGGGGCTGCAGGGGAAGTCCCTATCCACTGCAGCTGAAAAGTGGTAGGTGACGGGTCCACTTACTTGACCCGTCACAGGGGGACCAAGGGTGCCATACGCAGGGTCCCTGGGGAGGTCACGGCGTACAATGTGTTCTGGTGCGCCGGTGATTGGGGTAACCCCCGGAGGAGCCGCGGCGGGTTCGCGGTGATAGCTAACGCCTGCTCTTGTTCCCGACATAAGCGGCACAGGAAGACACCGAGAAGTTTTAGTGGGTTGGTGTCCCACATTACTGCGCTATCTCCCCGGGGTACCGCAGTATGCGCAAAGCAGTTCTCCAAGCTAAAAAAAAAAACCTGAGTACTCCTCGCTTCTTAATGAACATACTCTCTCCAGTTCTGTGAGCATTTTGTTTTGATTTTTAACCGACTTCCCATAAAGGAGGTTTCTTAATAATTTTTTTTTTGTGTGTTCGCGGATAACTTCGTCGTTTATGAACCGATTTTGATGATTCTCTGTATTTTGAAAAGGAGATATCCCAAGGGTGGGGGCCATGGTCTGATTATAGGATCTTAGAAAAATCGAGGGAACTCCTTAAATATTATAGGTATACATATAGCGAGTTTGGTATTTTCATCAATAATGCAATCATTTTCACTCAGGAAGTATCATTTGGTGAAGTGAAACTGATGAAGAAGTTAACAATGGCCACTGGAACTCTGAAATAAAACAATGTATCCTAGTCGTGTTTGGGCTTATTGGAATCGTCATGAGATGTACTTTGGCTATAAATGATTTTTATATTATTGGAGGTACCTACCAAAACTAAAAAGAGGAAAATTAACCAACTTTTTAACAAAAAATCTAACCGACTTCCAAAACAAAAGACTACAAAGCGAAAACTAACTTTCTTTTTCGAAGTCGGTGTCGAATAACGGAAAATAATGGGTACAAAAGACACCGACTTCGGAAAAGAAAGTTATTTTTCGCTTTGTAGTGTTTTGTTTTGGAAGTCGGTTGATTTTTTGTTAAAAAGTTTTTTTTTGTTTCATTGTTAAAAGTTCACTTTTGTTTTGAAAATTGCCAATACGGGTAAATGGAATTTAGATACAACTATAAAATTCATTCAATGTTACCAGCTACATATTCTCTTGAAAATTCTCTTAGAATCTTTTCTTCTGCGATCCATTTTAGTCGGTCACTGCGTCTAAACTAAATGACTCGCCAAACAGGCAAAATACATACAACGTTTCTACTCGTTCATCGTTTCTCTCGGCCTAGTATCGTTTTATTGTCTCGCCACTGTACCTACACGTTACGTGAAATAGACGCATACTACTGGTTTGTATTCTGTCTATCGTTGAAGCTTTTTAAATGTTAAATGAGACATCATTTGTTATCACATCCAACGCTTCCTTCCTCCGCTGGTCAGGCCCTAATTTTCACCCTGGGATAAACAACTGTTAAATGTATATTTCAAAGTATTGATTTTTATATTTATGTATATGGAATGAATATGGGATGGTATTTCGAAGATTTTTAAGTAGAAATGCGCCGCACAGTATCGAACGCGCGTAGGTTTAAGGAAAAAAATGGGCGATATAGGCAAACCCGTCAATATATGTATGTTTTTGGACTTAATTTAATAAAATGTTTATTATATTTTCAGACTATCGACATTCCAGTGCTGACAAGCCCTATTTGAACATACCGCCAAGTCTAGTCCAAAACAAGGGACCAACTGTTGATCTGAATGCGATAAACCCCACCTTACATCGATATCATACTGCCCATTTACGTGGTAAGCACGGCATTGTCAACTATGAAAACTCTTCAAATGCAGCACAGAGAGAGCAACCGAAATTCTGGACCCTTCCTAAAAGAAGCAACTTAGAATCCAACGCGCCTCCAAGATCTGCCTCTAACTATGCCATGAAAACTGCACCCGGAAGTCAACTCCTTCCGGAACAAAGGGTACAGAGTCCTACAAATAAAAACGAATCGATCAAAATTTCACCTATCGATCCCCGAACATCAGGACCCTTTAAATCCTCAACTCCATCCAATAAAGAAAATGTTGTTGACCTTAGCACTAAATTACTATCGCCCGTCAAATCGACCATGACAAACGAAGAACTTTATGCTGTTATACATAAGAGTAAGAAGAAACTCAACATTAAAGATACCAACGAGAGATCAGAATCACCCGCACTCTCTACTATTAGTTTATCACCAGTCAGTTCAGAAACATCGTTATATACCAAGGGATCACAGCGCTACCCTGAAACAGGTTATTTAGGAGACCCACGTAACAGAATGAGCTGGTCACCTTCTGAGAAACAAAATATACTGCCTCCTCCCGGTCCTATCTACGGAGCACAAAAGCAAGAAACAAATTGCGCCGATAGACATGGACCGATGTCTCAGACCTCGAGACTTGATTTCAAAAAGCTTTTGTTACAACACAGTGTTAAATTGAATACATTACCGCAAAATAAATCCAATAAGTTGTCAGCAGTAGAACAATTAAAACTTTCTAGAGAAAAGCCACAAACACTTCCTTCACAAGTTGCAAATAGATCACAAGTAAACATTCTAGATTTGAGTGGGTCTCCAAAAACCTATACGCATAGAAAAGTTATAAAGCCAAATGCTCAGCCTACTTCACCAGGGAGAACTGGAGCACTCATAAAAGAACACAAGAACACGCCTAAAATTTTGCTATCACCTAAGTCACAGTGGCGATTTGCCAGTCCAAGATCCGATGTTTTATCTACTCCCATACCCGAAGCTTATAACGAAGACGAAAACTCCAATAGCTCTGGTGAAAAGCACGATCTGCTACCTGAAACCCCACCTTCTAAAACAGTTCCTATTGTAACTAACCAACACTTTGGAGCTCGTCGAAACTTAATTCCACTAAATGAAAACACTTTAGAAATCGAAAGAAACTTTCCTCAAGCGACTGATCAAGGAGTATTTCCTCTAAATAACGACTTCATAAGGTCACAAGGTCTATCTAGAACAGAAATAATGCAAGCGAAGAGAGCAGAATTTTTCAATACTTGCCCTGATTCCTCCCCTCCCAAGTTAACCTCCTTCAAGAGTCCAACTACGGCTGGTCCGTCAATCAACTCTCGAAGCAAAACTTCTCCAGACCGAGGCAAAGTGTCGCCTACTACACTAGAAACTGCATTATGATGAAGTTGATATTGATGTGTCAAAGCGGTGCTTTAGAAATTCCAATCTCAAAGTTTGTAAATAAAATAAGGCAATGAAATTCATAGAAGCTTTAATCTAGTCTTTTCTTTCGCTTCAGTGCCATTTTTGCAGGCACTTTTATTTTCCATAACCAGTGTGACCACTTCGTATTTCAAGCTCAAATTAATTATTTTATTTAAATGCTCTATGGGGCCAATTTTGTTTCATGTAAACGATATTTTCTAATCTACAATAGCTGGTTATAAAACTTAGTACGTAAGTATTTATTGAGTACATATTGGTAGGTACTATGTTAGTAGTGTTTTGAACTTTTTCAAAGTTTTTAAGTTATTCGGAATACAATTTTAAATAAAACGTGTTGAATTATGTTATTGTATCATTTAACTTTTCCCTGTAATAATATCAATGGAGATGCTTCATCTAGTTAGATTTATGCCAGTGGTCTAGACAGATTGTTGATTTGTGTCGGCGGAACTTTTCAGTCGACTTTCGCGCCCTTCGCTTTGACGGATATTTTGTGTAAACTTATCTATGTCACGGGGTCCCATAGCTAAGAAAGAAAATTTGGTTTAAATAAATCTCGCTAGATGGCGCGATATGCACCCATCTGTTATTGATTGTGTGTAAAATTAAAATTTTCTGCACTTGTACATAAAAATTGTATGTTCTTGTTTAATCAACTCTCCTAAGTACACAATTATGGAATATTGGGCTCTTAATTCACGTTTCAAAGATTATTAGAACGGATCATTTAAAATTGATGCCAATAGATGGCGCATTTTAAATTTCTGAGGCATTCCATTCGATTGTTAAAATTTGCACTGTAACACTGTTTGGTGCAAAATAAAACTAAAAACATACAAAAAAAAAACTATAAAACGAACGTCACTGTATTTAAAGAAAAAATATCGATGAACCGAGTAAATGCTTTACTTGCAAGTCGCTGCTAACACCATCTATCACTGTGAAACAGAACCGAACGCGTTTGATGTACAACAAAATATCATTATTATAAATATATAAAAAACATTAATTAGCTGTCATCTAAGAATTCATCCCCTGTCTAGATTTTGCTCAGTCTGTACAGTGTGAGACAAGTAATATCATGGTGAATTATATCTGGGGCAGAGGGTTGTGTTAGCTGGCAAATGGTTGCTTTTATTGAAACAAACAAAATAAAAGTGACCTAAATGCTATTTAATTTATGATAAAATTTACAATTATACGTCACAAGCCTGGGCATCATACATCAAGACTAAGACGTTGACCAGTTTGATTTGATAATACCAGTTATTATCCAAAGAACATTAGTTGCATTGGTTCCTAATAGTTTATTGCTTGTTAGTATTATTATTAGCCCCTCAACTATGATGAAACCTGAATCAGGTTTTTAACATTTGAAAATCAATTATTTCCTAATTACCACATACCACAGTTTAGTGAGCACAAAACATTTATAATGGGTTCCCTGTATCTGGCAGAATTTTGATGTTCCGAAATTTATTTGGCATAACACATTTGGCATAATCTTCTTTAGACAAATATTTTTAAGGCATAAAAATTATTTAATATAATTATCGCTTGGCCGAATGTTTAAATGTCCGAATTTAAAAGCATATTTTTAAGATGGCAGAATTTTAGTTGGCATAATTTCACTTGGCATATTATGAAGATGGCAGAAATTCATTTGGAATAATTTTATGGGAAAATATTATTTGATCTCCTAGAATCTAATTGATCCATTGTAAATGATCACTTTTATAAATAAATGATGTAAATTTTTAAGTTTAATCTTTATACTAATTATTACAACATGCATTATTTGATCCTCTTTTATTTATTACGTAACGGTTATGGTCAATGAATTAGTCCAAGAGCGAGCGAAGCGAGCTCGGGAGCTTAAGGCACCCCGACACGGATCGGTTAGGTTACTTTACCCTGCAGACAGAAATAGGAGCCTCGCGTAGCGGGGCTCCGTCGACTTTGTTGTTTAAAATCGTACTTATATACTATATATTAAAACCAATGTCAACATTAAAATAATTTAAATAAAACACATCTTTTTAGTACCCAGCCCAATAAGTGATGGGCATTATTCAGATTCAGAGCAGTCAATTTAATTATTTAAATAGTTTTATCATATTGCCTACTAATTTTAGTAGGCCATATCTATAAAATATAATTTTTGAATGAACTATGAATTTTTTGTAATGTGATAAATGAGTATTTTAATTATTATGGATATGAAATGTATGCCAAAAGACGATTCTGAACTTCCTGCGATATGATGGTTCTGCCTTTTAATGATTATGAATATGAAATTTATGAGAAAAGATGATTCTGACTAACAAAATTATGAGTTTTAATGTATGATAAATGAGTGTATGACAAATGATTTTCTGCGAAATGAAGTTTATGCTATCCATTGTTATACAAAGTAATATTATGACTTAAAAAGTTCTGCTATAAAAGGTAGACCTATTTATAATATTTATAGGATTATCCATTAATATTAATCAATCACTGACACATAATCCATTTCTCTCAGGACCCAATTTTCATATCCACACAGACAAAATCACCAACACACAAATTGTTTTATAACCTCAAAGATAGGATAAAACACTTGATGTAACACAGTTTGTGATACATATTCAAATATTTAGAGTTCTAATCAATTATTATAAACTGACGCTATTTGTTCATAGGCGGTCCATTCATCAGTGGTGGTCGCATTTGACCCATATGTCCCATTGGACCCATTGGCCCCATCATACCCATCATAGGTGGCCTCATTCCCATCATCGGTGGCATAGGTCCGTGTGGTCCCATCATCATTGGCGGAGCCATTGGTCCTCCGGGACCCATCGACGGAGGTGGCAGCATTCCCGGTGGTCCTCCTGGCGCCGGCATAGGTGGTCTAGGTCCTCCTGAACCCATGACACTAGGATCCCATGGCGGTGGAATAGCAGCGCCCTTGTTAAAGGGATTTTGCGCAATTTTACCCGCTTTGAATGCTGCTGTTGTAGCATCAATAAGATGTTGAGCTTGTTCCTCCATCCATTTCTGATAGTAAAACTTCACGTTGTCTTTATGTTTTCTGCCTGTACAATGTGTTTTCCTAACGCTAGGTGAATCGTGCGTTAAATATGTGTCGCAATAATCACAATAATACTTAGGCATTTTCGTAAAAGTAGAAAGAAAGCAACACTATTTTCGTTAAACAGAGAAAATAGACAAAGTTGACAACCAGTGTGTGTTGACATTGACAAAACAACAGATGAAAAAAAAAACACCATGCGAAAACGTTTGACGCTGCCACACAGATAATATCCAATCCAATATCAAATAACTTTCACCACAGAGTACCACAGCTGCAGATTCTAAATACTGACCTCAAAGAAGGAACTACTAATCTATTCAAACGTCGCTGCTCTGCTGGTGCTGCCTGCTGGTTGCCCGCCCGCTGGTAGTGTATTGCTATTTCTTCCAGTGAACAAAATTATTTTTTGGAAAATACCAAAGTCACCTCGGAATAATAATATTGTCTAAACCTAAGGTGCTAAGTATGGAGAGACTTGTAGAATGTGTTCTGAATTCCTGAAAGGATAGTTAGGTGGTCTTTTTTGGTATGATTAGACAATATTTAATCATATTTTCGTTCTTATTTTATAAAATTATATTAATTATATTTTTATTAACGAATGGTAATAATGAAAACTATGGAGTTTCTTGTGCGTTCTTCTCCATAACAACAATCCATAAGTTAAATTTATTTAAATTCTCTGTTGTTCAAAAGTGCTGCTTTTTGGCCTAGTCGAATGTGAATATATTTTGACTTTGACTATTACATGGGAATTTTTGGGCACTAGCTGAACCCCGCGGCTACGGTCCCATCAATTCCTACCCTACCTGCCCTACCTACCCTGCCTACCCTACCTACTCTGCCTGCCCTTACGTACCCTAACGACCTACCTACCCTATCTATCGACCTCTTCCAAACCCATCGTGTGGGGTATCAAAATAATGGGTTTTAAAAGGTAATTTAAAAAATAAATGACTCTTTAATGTTCAAATGTACCTTCCTACTACGAAAGAAAATCAAACTAAAAAATTAAAAAAGAAACATTTTTTTAATTTGTAAATAAATTATAGCCTATGACGTGTATTCTTCATCGAAGCCTATGACACTCAAGAATAAAGTAGCTTTCTACTGGTGAAAGAATTTTCAAAATCGGTTCAGTAGATCCAGAGATTACCCCCTACAACGTCACAAACACGAGCTCTTTTTATAATATTATATTAGTATAGAATAGACTGTCAACGTTGCGACGGAAACACACTTATAGTTCTCGCCAAAGTTCTTGGTCACCCTGAAGTTGGTAACAATGGCTGCACTGTAATTAATACTCATACAAAACTCGCACCGAACCCTGCCTTGCGTATCGTAAAGCCAACTTCAGGGCAGCCAAGAACTTTGATGAGAACTATGTGTGGGCGCGTGGCGCCTTCTGACGCAGTTGATTGGTTAAAAACTCGTTGTCTTATGACGTAGGCTGGAACCGAATCATTTGATTGGTGGATCCGGCGCCACGCCATGCCACGAAAATGTGTTTCCGTCTTTAGTATTTTTCTGCCGAGGAAAATTCGGTATCAAAAAAAAACTGGACACACTGGAACCAACTGTCTTTGGAGCCCGCGCCACGCCACATCACGACACGTTAAGACGGAACCACACTTTCGTGGCGTGGCGTGTTGTGGTGCCTTCCGACGCAGTTGATTGGCTACAAAACTCGTTGCGTTATGACAAAATGGGACAGAGTCGTTAGATTGGTGGATCTCGCGCCACGCCACGTAAGTGTGGTTCTGTCTTTAACTGTGCGCCTGCCAGCGTCCCTGAGTGCGTCGCCATGTTATTACTCTACTCTATGGTCGCCAGTCGCCATCCATTGTCGTTTGGACTCGTTTGTCGTCAAATCTGGTGTTATTTTTCTCTGTGTTGAACGAAAATAGTGTTATTTTCTACTTTTACGAAAATGCCTAAGTATTATTGTGATTATTGCGACACATATTTAACGCACGATTCACCTAGCGTTAGGAAAACACATTGTACAGGCAGAAAACATAAAGACAACGTGAAGTTTTACTATCAGAAATGGATGGAGGAACAAGCTCAACATCTCATTGATGCTACAACAGCAGCATTCAAAGCAGGTAAAATTGCGCAAAATCCATTTAACAAGGGAGCCGCTATTCCACCGCCATGGGATCCTAGTGTCATGGGTTCAGGAGGACCTAGACCACCTATGCCGACGCCAGGAGGACCACCGGGAATGCTGCCACCTCCGTCGATGGGTCCCGGAGGACCAATGGCTCCGCCAATGATGATGGGACCACACGGACCTATGCCACCGATGATGGGAATGAGGCCACCTATGATGGGTATGATGGGGCCAATGGGTCCTATGGGACATATGGGTCAAATGCGACCACCACTGATGAATGGACCACCTATGAACAAATAGCGTAGGTTTATAATAATTGACTAGGACTGAATAAATAAATAGTTGCCACAAACTGACGAGACAATAAGAGTGTTTTATCATAACCTTTGAGGTTATAAAACAATTTGTGTGTTGGTGATTTTGTGTTGATATGAGAATTGGGTCTAGAATGCAATAAATTATGTGTCAGTGATTGATAAATTAATGGTCATTTTCCATGAAAGCACTATTATAAGTTGCATTGTTTAGTTAGATTATTACTTGTTAGTATTATTTTTGTAGCGAGCACATAAAGTAAAATCCTACTAATATTGTAAATGATTATATCTTAAATTGATAACATTCTAGCCTGTCTCCAAGCTTCTGCTTCCTCCATAGTCTCCGGTAAGCCTTATCATTTACTGGGTTAAACAGTATTCTATGTGTTAATGCAAGTTATATACTATCGCCAAAGATTTCTATTTATAATATTAAGTAATAGGATTTTCACTATACAAATTAAAAAATACAAGTAATATGCTATTAGAAACCAATGCAACTGTTAATAGTGTTCTCATGGAGATAAACAGTGGTAAAATTCTGTCTTACTTATTTTGTCTTATTAAAATCTTGCAGGTTTTTGGATAATCACTGATATTATGAACTCAATCTGTTGATCAGATTGAGATTATAATATTACTAATTAAACGTGTATATCTTAGTATGTTTACATATTTATATTGAACAAGTAAAGCAGTAGTTACACTTGAATATAACAACTCAACTCTCCTGTATCTGGACTATTGCTGCGGGCTCTAGTTGTACTCTTTGATGTCCAGGCTTGTGGCAAATTATTGTAATATTTTATTACTGTAAATAAATAGCGATTAAGTAACTTCTATTTTGTTTATTTTATTCATCCACTTTCCAGCTAAAACAAAGTTTTGACCAGGCTTTATTGTAGATTATCCTCCCCAATATTATTCCCCCGACTTTACAGACTGGGTAGAATCTTAACAGGAGGTCGACTTCTGAGATGACAGTAAATACACCCCTCTTTTGCTCTCTCTTGCTGTTAAAATGGAACATCCTTTGATTTGAGGACTATGTTCCTATTGGATAAATGAATGAATGTATTTGTTTGCTCATAAAATTTCACAACTATATATGGTATAGTATTGTTTTACTAGGTGCTTCGTATATGAATGTAAATATTGAAAAACATTTTTGTTTTTAAAGAGTTGGAGTTTCTTGTCCGTTATAATCTACCTTTGCAAATGGGAATGATTATGAATCAATAATTATTTGTAAAAGTGCCACATAATCGAGAAAGTACCCTGTGTGCTTAATGGCATAAATGAAATAAAAAATGTATATTTTGAGAACTTGAAATTTTATATACATAGATTCAATTTGTGGCATGAAGTTTCAATTTTTGATTATGTTGTATTTTTGATTGTATGATTTTGACATAGGCTAAGGCAGTTCATCCAATCGGAATAACATTATTTTTAACTTCTGAGGTTTGTTTCTTATGCCCGGTTTACATTATTCCAGTCCAGTACTGGATTGCTTACTGGAAAAATGTAAACCGGCACTGGAATGAACTGAATCCAGTAAGCATTCCAGTCCAGTAACTGGATTCGCGGTCTACTTTTGAATCCAGTGCGACCAATCCAGTGCAACTGGAATAATGTAGACAGCCAATCCAGTGCCATTCCAGTGCTGACGAAATATACACACGTATTAGTTGTTTTTGCGGATTTTTTTTGCAAAGAAAAAGGATTTAACAATGGTGAAGAAGTTATCTGAAGACGAAACTGTAAAGTTTGTCACTATATACAGAGAAAATCCGTGTTTATGGGATATAACATCAAAACATTATAAAAACAAAGCTATGCGCCAAACTGCTTTGCAAAATCTGTGCATTGCTATGGAAATTGAAGGATTCACACCGGAAGATGTGATTTGATAAGCAAAATAAAAAGTATTCGTTCGACATACTACCTTGAACTAGACAAGATTAAGAAATCATCCACATCTGGTGCTAGTGGCAATGTTTACTTACCAACCCAAAGTGAAATGGTTCGCCGAATTCAATTCATTTATTAAAAATGTGATGGTGAAGCGTAAAACACAGGTATTTATTTTAAGATTTTTATTTATTTTTATTTTAGTAGCATATTATTTGTGAAAACACACAAATTTATCAATGTATCATATGATTTTGCCATGGTACTTTTCCTTCGTTCACAAAATAATTAGTAAATTGAGTTCTTTTTTCCCTGGCATGTGTTGCTGAGTTGTTACTGCCCTGCTGTATGATACTATCTAAAGAGGTTATTTCGGATCTCCACGTTCCATTAATCAAATGATGGTCGTTGTGATCGTCATGGTCTACACAAGAAGTAGTCATATAATTGCTTGACTTTTTTCTCAACCAATTGTGTAGAGAGCAAGCTGCATACACAATGTGATCCACAGTACCTATGTAACTTAAGTAGTTGAAATAGCTTTTTCGAAAATTCTGAATCGACTTACTAATATTACTAATATTCCAAAAGCGTTTTCTACAATGCGTCTAGCACGGGACAGCCTGTAATTATATATTTTTTGTTCAAAAGTTAAATTAGCCCCAGGATATGGTTTCATTAAGTATGTTTTTAGTGAAAATGCTGCATCAGCCACAATCACTCCATCTTGTGGAATAAAACTGCCATTTTCTAATTCAGTAAAAATGGAACAGTTTTTGAAAATATCACCATCCGAAGCGCTTCCATTTGCGCCCACATTGATATACGTAAAACAGTAATCATGGTCAACAAGAGCCATCAATACTATGCTGTTTTCTTTTTTATAATTTAAGGTCGTACTTCCATATTCATAGGAGCCAGTAATTCTTAATGTTTTCCGTCTAACGCTCCGTAGCACAAAGGAAAGTTCCACTTATTCCGAAAGCCTTCCTCGACTTGTTTCCATTGCTCCGCAGTGGGTTTTTATTTCAACAGAATCTGCAAAAATAAAGTAAAAATATTTTATTTTCAGGAAAATACTGATGATGCTCAAAATAAAGAAAATACTGACAATACTCAACCTAGTGACCAATGTGGGCACCCTACCCATACAAACCCAGAACCAAGTCTATCAGAACCGCGAAAGAAAAGAAGTAAAATTTCACAGCTGTCTACAATAGTCAGTAGCATGAAAAATATGCAATACGATTTATCCAAATCAGAAACAGTGGAAGATGAATTCGACATCTTCGGGAAACGCATTGCGAAGCAAATAAAAAGTATTTTACTGTTCTTCGGTACTGCACTAGCACTGAAACATTAACCACAAAATGTTTATCCCTTTCACTGGTTAACTGTGAAGTGCCGTGCTCGACCGAAGCAGTGTGCGCCTGGAAAGTGGCTTGCCCGAGAACCCATTTTTCCAAAGACAGTAGGATGAGCCGCTCTGCAGGTTGGTACGGAATAAACTTATAAATACGTCCACCAATACAGAATACTGCTGAGCGTGCTCGCCTGCTGGCTGTGGGAGTCGGGCCTCTGGCTACAGGCACTACCGTCACCCAACATAGGTACTATGTTGAGTGACAACACCTTCCGGATCGTTACATGTCTACGTTTGGGTGCTCCTAGAGGAGCTCCACATCGTTGTCAAAGTGGTGAAGCAGTCGACCGCCTCGGTCACTATGGCCTATCCTGCAGTAGGAGCGCTGGCCAGATGGCACGGCACGCCAGCATTAATGACATCATACGTCGGGCTCTTGTCACCGCCGTGGTGCCAGCTGTTTTAGAATCCAATGGCTTGGCAGGCGACGATGGGAAGAGACCAGATGGGATGACCAATATGCCTTGGAAGGTGAGTAGGCCTTTGGTGTGGGATGCGACATGTGTCGACACCCTTGCCTTGCCTCTGGCCTTTTCTTCGGCCAGAAAATCAGCATTGACATCCATCGTGGTAATTCTGCCAGCGTTCTGCGAACGTTTCCCATTGACATCAATGTGGACAAATTTTTTGATGCATATGGAGCCCTTTTCCCTCTCCTCTTTGTATTGATAAGAGTAGAGAGAATATTCAATTGTACATATATGTTAATATATTTATTAGGTAGGTACATTAAATAAAAAAAAATACATTATGTACACATATATATGTATGATTTTATGGTATAATGAGCTATGGAAAGACAGACATGGCAAAACTATAAGGGTTCGTCTTGTTGACTAACTAAAAGTGAAATATAAATGAAACATTTTTTTTACCTCCTAAGAGAATACAAGCAACTCGGGCCGATATTATGGCAGGATGTTTATTTTTTTCTTGTTTTTTTTTGTACCGGTACTGACAACATGAAAATGTTTACATTTGTTGAATTCATTCTATTATTTGATAAAAATTCAATAAAAGGATGTGCCATGTATTCTAACCATTGTTTGATTAAGGGTATAGATGGTCCTCCATAATTAATGATTCAGATTGGTAATAAAGATTGGTTACCAATCTTTCATTTCTTCTCAATAATGCCCGGTTTACATTATTCCAGTCCAGTGATCTAGCGAGATTCCAGTCCAGTGCTGGACTGGATCTGTACCGTCTACATAATTCCAGTTATTTAGAAACCGTTGAAGTGTGAATACTATAGTGACAATGATTTCAAGAAGAGATCAGTTTCGAAAATGTTTCAAACGTGCTCAATCACTCTTGCTACAAGAAGTTATTAATGAGGTTGATAAGGAACTGAAAAAAAAGGTTCGGATTTGGGTGAGAAATTGGATCAGCGAAAGAGATCAAAAAGGAGGGTCAGTAATACTTTTGCAACAACTGAAGGTAGAAGATCCCAATGAATATAGACTGGCACTGAGAATGACAGCAGAAAACTTTGAAGAACTGTTATCATTAGTTTCGATTAATATCCAGCGTAAGAATACGTTGTTTAGAGATGCTATACCCGCAAAATTAAAATTAAAAGTCACTCTTTCTTTTTTAAGTACTGGAGATAGTTACAGAAGCCTCAGTCGTATGTTTCGATTGCCAAAACCAACTATTTCAAAAATTATACCAGAAGTCCGTCAAGAAATTAAAAGGGCATTAAAAGACCACATCAAGGTAATATTTTTTTTATTAAGTAAGTATCATATCTATGACAATTAGGCATTATTGAAAGCATATGATTATATGTATTCTGGGTAATCGCTTACTACATTTAACGAGTCCTCGGTGGTTTGTGTATCTACAGACGCTGGACTGTTCAATGGCATATAAGTACTACTTACTACTCGTGCTTGGTCTTGACGCATAATTGTTATTTGGTCTTGACGAATTGTCACTGGCATGTGTGTTTGCAGAATATTTAGGACTATTCACTGTCATATTTTCGTATTTCAAATCGTGTAGTCGACATTTTGTTATCACACTCTGTATTTCTTCTTGGCCTAGGATAGCCTGTTCTGTAGAAAGGGTTCTTAATACCTGCAAGAGAATAAATCTCACTATCATAGTTAAGTCACAATAGCATTTGTGTTCTAAAATTTAATTAGATCGCCCGGTTGAAACAAGTTGGTTACATTCGTATTGTAGTATTAATTCTAATTCAATTAAATAGTTTAACAAATTGGTAGGTAGGGTAGCGTAGTTTAGGTAGGTTGATCGGTAGGGCAGGTGGGTAGGTAGGTAGACAGCCAGTTGACGGGAGCGAATCTGCGGGGGTCCTATTATGAATTTATGAGTAAAAGCCGAATGAAGGTTAATTTTGGAGAGTCTATCCGAAATATCATTAAAATGGTTCATTTTGCCAGCAATGAATGGAGAAAACTGTCTTCCAAAATTGAACCTAGGAGGTGCAGTGAACTTTTAACTAAAATTTTGATCTGTGGGGATTGTTGAGGTTTCATGTATCCAAACGAAACGTTGGACGTTAGCTGTCATTGTCAAGTTGACTTAATAAAAAGAGCGGGGTGGAGGCTTGCAAAACAACTCGATTTAAAAGAACGTGTTTTATTTAACCCAATACTGAATTTTACCATAACACCAATGCCACAATTAGAACCTGATAATAACCTCAAGAAAAAACATCCAGAGATTCGGCGACGGACGCTGAGCGCTCGTGAGCTTGCTGGACATCTGGCGACCGTGATATTATTCTTGTGGCACTCCGGCCACGCCACACCGGTACAAGATGGACGCCGTGGTAAAATACAAAAAAGAGAGAAGCATTCTACGAAGACTTCACGATCGCAGCCAACACCATCGAAGACTATCTCAAAACCGGTGAAGCGAGGGTGACCGAATTAAAATGTGAGTTTAACAAATTAAATGCTTTAAACACACGATTTTCACATTTAGACTCAAAAATTAAAGACGCCATATTAGATATTGAAAGTGCTGATGCTCAAATTGAGAAAGAGATCTTGTCGGCAGAGGATTATAGCAATCGATTTATTACTATAAAAACTAAATACGAAATAATTATAAATAAATCTGCACAAGCGGAGAACGCACACAAAATAGACATTTTAAGCTGCCGGAAATAAAAATTCGATGGTGATATTCGTAATTGGTTATATTTCTGGGGTCAGTTTTCAAAAATAGACAGGGACTCAGGGTTGGATGATGATGACAAAATGTATTATTTAAAGCAGAGTATCGAAAGTGGAACCGATGTTAGTTAGTTATGAGATACCCTCCCAACAGGGAAGCATACACAAAATGAATAGAGGAGCTCAAACAGAGATATGCTCGAGTAGAATTACTAATAGAGGTTTATGTTCGGGAATTACTTGCATTAGTCTTGAAAGAAAAATCCAACCTTTTAGAGCTTTATGATAGACTGAATGCGAACTTAAGAGCCTTGGAAAGTCTCGGCATCCATAAATACCAAGCGTTTTTCCTGCCTCTTATAGAGTCTGCCCTGCCCCTTGATATTTTAAAGATTTGGGAGCGACAGAAGGGACATATACATACCAAAAACCCAGAGGAAGCCCTTATCTGCCTGATGAGTTTTTTAAAAACGGAAATTGGGAGCTTACAACGGGTTGAGATAACAAGAAATAAGGCTCAAACCGATTTCAAGGTCCAAGAGGCCACTGCTAGCTGCCTTGTAGCACGTAGTAATAACACCAAAAAGGACATGTTTTATTTAACCCAATACTGAATATTACCATAACACCAATGCCACAATCAGAACCTGATAATATCCTCAAGAAAAAACATCCAGAGATTCGGCGACGGACGCTGAGCGCTCGTGAGCTTGCTGGACAGGGATATTGCATAGAATTTCTGTAAGGTCGGTGTCGGTTGTCTGTCGGTATGACAATACATAAAGAAAATTTCACGTTTGGAGTGGTTTAGCTCTAGGCCACTTATTACTGATTTGTAGCAAGCTAGTCAAGGCCGATGGATTTGAACTGCTCTTTCAGGAATTGGAAATCTGCTAAAACGGTGTCTATGTCACCTCATAGTGTTCCATCATCCAAATACATACCATATGTTAAATTTCGAATTTAGTTTCCGAATAATGGAACGAATAACCAGACTGAAAATGACTGGCTCGAGAAGGTCACCTTGTTGGCATCTAACTGAAGATTGCAAAACCATTTTATTTGTACAAAAATTTTGATGAGTGCAAGCAATGCTACAAAAGTCGAAAATTTCGGGCAGCTATTTTATTGCGTCAGCCAACAAAGTGTCCCTATTGATGGAATTGAAGGCGTTTTTAACGTCAACCTTGAATGACCTCACCCTGGCCAGAATTTAAGAAGGTAGAAAGGGCCCTTACGGCAGCCTCCTAGCCGCCCCTAGAGCTAAAGCCAAGCCTTTGGCCGCAAAGCTTACAACAAATTTTGGCTGCCATACACGACGAATGCCACCGTCCTTATTGCGCTGGGCACATAAATTGGCCCCGTACAAGACATCTACGAAGGCATCGTTCACGCCGCCGGAGAGCATGGTTGACTAGTGCCGCAAGCTCCTTCAATAGCGACTCACCAGCTTCCCCGGCGCCTGAACCTAAAAGATCCTTCAAGTGTTGCGGACTCAGGCCGTGGAGACCGCGGGCGGAACCGCTTCGGAAGGAGCTCACGGCAGCAATCAATTGGGCGGCTAAAATATTGAAAGGAGTTGAATCAGGATGAGAGGTTTCGGGAAAGGTAAGGTCATCCGCAGGCGCTGGATGTTTAATCTCCAAGGCAGATATTGTTTTTGGTGAGTAGGATGCCACTACGTCAATGCTGAATAGTAGTCTGGCTGCACCCCTAATGCCATCTTCACTTTATTTGGATTTCACGTGAAAACAAATGTCTTTCTGTAAAGGTTATTGAATAATTGTAATTTTTGATCCAAAATTGTGGTCGAATTGCATAGCATAGTACATTATTACCTCAATGTCGAATTGTTGCAGTTTTCTTTAGATTGATTTGTTAGTATTTTTTTTCCAAAAAAGGAAATAACTAAGTTTTTATTTACAAATTATCACAAAGCTGGAATTTAGTTGTTCCAATTGCATTTGCTCCGTGAAATAATGAGAAAACCTGTAGTATTCAGGTTTTAATAAACATAAAATTGTACACTATATGACATTACATACGGAGAAAAACTTGAATGACAGAGGTGGGTTTCGAGTTCTGCTCGATCTTCTAAGAACTGGAGGTGAAGCTTCTACGCGTGGTGGAGTGGTGCTTGAATCCGTGGCGTAGTATGTAGGGCTTGTGCAGAGGAAGGGAAAGGTTGTGGCGAACCAGGAGAGTGACAGTCTGTTGTTTGCGACTGCACAGGTGGACTAGAGGGGGCAGAGTTGCTGGTTTCTTCTGCACGAATCGGTGAGCTTGGTGGGGTCATATATTCTTCTTCTATCATGGTCCCCATCTTTAATTCTTCTAGTCTTTCGCCGGTATTCTCCCCGATAGGGGCGAGGTGTCGATTTGATACCGTTGTGTCTCGTCCATCTTGTAATCGGACAAACGAGTAGTCGGGGTTTGACTGTATTAGTTCGACCTCTGATATTTGTTCTTACGGTCGAATCTTTGCACTAGCACTTGACCTGAACTTGTTAGCCATGTTGGTATCGTATTCCCATTGGGAGATCGGCGAGTGTGCATGAACATTCTTTCATGCGGAGTACATTTCGTCGCAGTACAAAGCAAAGAGCGAATCGAGTGCAGGGCCACTGACAAGTATTGTTCCCAGTGTTCAATTGGTGCATTATGAGTTCCACAAGCTAATTGTACTGCTTTCCATACAGTTGAGTTCAATTTTTCGACCTGACAGTTACATTGTGGATTGTATGCAGTGGTGTTGCTTGAAGCTACCCCTTTAGAGTGTAGGTATTCTCTAAGATCAGTCGACAGGAATTGTGTGCCGCGGTCTGAATGAATGTATGCGGGCATGCCAAAGATCATGAACAGGCTGTTTAGAAGCTTGATCACGGTTTTAGCACATATCGCTGCACGGGAAGGCGAAAGGAAATCGAGAGTAATCGTCTATAACCGTGAGAATGTATTTGTTGTTAGACTTCGATGGGAGAGAGTCTTTGAAATCTACGCTTAAGCGTTCTAAAGCGACGACAGCCTTTATGAGTTTCGGTGTGGGAGTTGGGTTGTTGAAATATCTCGGTTTGACCTCAGCGCACCGACGGCAATCCCGCGTCATCGTCCTGACTTCGTCGATTGAATAGGGAAGATTCTTACTCTTCAGCTAGTGGTACATTCTTGCCACTCCTGGATGACAAAGTGATGCGTGAAGAGATTGGAGTTTAGATGAGGTATTCGTGGTGCAAGCACATACGCGCAATATTCGCAGCTTTATTTTCCCTCCCGGGTCTGCATACTATGTTATAATTATATGGCGCCAACCATAGAAATATAAAATACAGGCGCCAACTCAAGCCGCCACCTTTGGATTTTCTCATTTTTTATTTTTCTGGCGTGTTTGGCATTGAGCATAAATGAAACTGATCTTTGATCCGTTATAAGAGTAAAATGTTTCCCGATAAGGAAATGCCTCCACTTTTTTAGCGATTCAACGATGGCGTACGCTTCTTTTTCAACGGCCGAATGATTGAGTTCACTTTGATTTAAGGTTCTTGAGAAGGCCACAGGTCGTGAATCTTGGGTCAGTGTGGCAGCAATTGTGTGTTCGGATGCATCTGTTTCAACGGTGAAGGGTATATTATCATCAAAAGCATGAACGGAGGACTTAGCGATTGTGGATTTTAAATCTTCGAAGCAATCTTTAGCTTTTTCACTTAGGGGAAAGGAGTCAGCATGAGCCAGAATATGGATTCTTTCGGAGAAGTTAGGGATCCATTGGGGTAGTGGGCGAACATGCCCAATGTCCTCGTAAGGGACGCTGGATCATTTGGCGGTAGCATTTTAAGAAAGGGCTGTAGTCGATCACTATCAGGCTTGATGACGTGGTCTTGTATAGTATACCCAAGTAAATTGATGAAGCGTTGGCTGAATTTGCTTTTAGTCTTGTTGAGCGTCAGACCGTATTTATCAGCCGCCCGTAAAAATCGTTCCAACTTCCAAATTTATGTCGTGTTCTTGTTGGGTGTTGCCACAAACGGTTATATCATCAAGATATGCGTATGCACCGGAAAGATTTTCTTTCCTGATGAGCCAATCGACAGTTCTTTGGAAACTAGCCACCCCGTTAGTTACGCCAAATGGAATGCGGCGAAATTGATACAAGCTTCAAAAGCTGTGAAAGGTTTCTCGTGGGAAAGGATGGGGACCTGATGATAGGCGCTTTGAAGATCGATGGTATTGAAGACCGCATACTGAGAGACTTTTGTTACCATTTCTTCCATGTTAGGTAGCAGGTATGCTTCTAGCTGAGTGTACCTATTGACGGTTTGGAAGTAGTCAATTACTAAACGCTTTTTATGATTAGCATTTTTCGTCACGAGTACTTGTGCCCTCCAGGGAGAATGGCTCTCTTCGATGATGCCGTCTTCTAGCAGTTTCTTTACTTCATCCGCAATTAATGCCTGGTCCTCAGGGGTCCTTTTCGTCTACGGGATCGAATTGCTACGGGCTTGCAGTCAGGGAAAACATTGGCAAAGAGCGGTACAGCAGGTACTGAGGCCTCTGCAACACTGCATACTTTGAACGCGTCTTTAGGGCTACCAAATGTGAACTCCAAAGTTGAATGGAGCGCCAGCACATCATTGCCTATGATCAGGTCGGCGCAAAGATTCTTGACTATCAATAAATTGATCTTTTCGTAAAAGTGGTCACCTAAATGTACGTTCTGACAGGTTGAACCACTAACTTTAGAAGTATGAGGTAGAGAAGCCATTGAGACTGTCTGGGTACAAGGGCTTCGCTTCAGACGGCAGAGATTGGCATAGTCTTCATTGATGAAGCTAATCGAGCTCCCAGTATCAACTAGAGCTTGAGCTTTGATGCCTTTGATAACAGCAGGAATCATGGCCTTTCGAAGAGAGGCCGGCGTAGCAGCAATTATGGCAGAGCAATATTCACATTCTTCTGGTGTGGTAATTGATGCACTAGTATTGGGCTTCGATCGGCATTCCTTGCTAAAGTGACGATATCGATGACGAAGTTGATATCGTAGTGGTAGTTGTATTATCAGTCCCGGGAGCAGTGTCGTTGTTTCGCGTTTCAGATGCTAGAGGCACGGCATTGATAATGGGGTTGATAAAGGTTTGTGAATTTGTTTCCGCCATTTCCATTGCCAGGGCTGTATTGTAAGTTTGATCCAGTGTTAATGATAAGCTCTTTAGAAGTCTCGAGCGTGCTTTGGCGGACGTCATGCCTGCGATAAATACGCATCGTGTCGTTTTTATTAGTTTCGACATCAACGCTGGTCAAATCGCAGTCTTTTGCGAGTTGTGTGAGGGATTGCATGTATATATCTATGGTCTCACCTGCCTGCTGCTTTCTCGTAGTTAGTGTCTGGCATAGATGTTATTATTGGGCTTGACATATAATTTGTCGAGCGCAGCAATCGCGGTGTCATATGTTTCGTACTCACTAACATGGGCATAAACCTTCGGCGAGATGTGGTTTATCAAAAGCTGTAGTTTAATTTGAGTCCATTTTGCGGCAGCATCTTTGTCCGCAGCTGATAATTCTGACTGGAACAAGAAATTGATGAATGTTTTATTCCAATGTAGCCATTCTTTTGCAGTTTTATTGGACGGGTCTTCGTCGAACCGTTCTGGTCTTAGGTACTTGTCCATTTATGTTTATTAAATTGAAATAATGAGAAAACTTGTAGTATTCAGGTTTTAATAAACATACATACTATATGACATTATATACGGAGAAAAACTTGAATGACAGTAACATGGCTAGCAGGAGTAAAGTTAGAGATTGGCAAGGAAGGAGGTTGCAACTCTAAGCAAATAGATCATATCACGTCAAGGGCCTTTTTTGAAATTATCATGGAGAAGATTGGCCAGCCAGCTGGACTCTGCGTTTCCGAGTGTCAGCTCTTATCAGGGCACGCTGAGTGTATTATTATGAGCTAGAAACCGCTTGCAGAGAAGAGAAGTTCTTTGCTTCTCTGAGAAGCACAAGCAGAAGGCCGATAAACGACACTATTATTTTCCTCTATGAACGATATCTACTGTAGAACACGGAGCAACCAAACGGCGATAAAAGAGCCGGAAGAAATGCTTTAAATCGCCTAAAATAATAGACGACAACAGCCCTGGTGAAGCACGTAGGAAACTGTAGCTACTCAAATATCCACCTCCAACTGACTATAATGAGCCTGCAGAAAAGCTTCCAATGGGGTAAACATTGCCATGGTCCAGTGACTGGAAATTTCTAAATAGGCTACGAAGCCAACTGAGCCGTTGGGGGTATAACTACCGTTGTGGGTCAGATGGGTGTACTCCAATCAGCCGCAACGCGACTGTTGAACCACACCACAGACAAGGGCCGATTTCCCGCCCTGCTCCTTGTGCACAAACACCCTGCACCATGAGCGTCCTTTACAAGGCCAGCGCTAAGGCTGTCGACGTGGCTGAATTCTGGTCGAAGCACAATAATTGAATTGAAATTGAACATGTATTCATCGACATGAAGAACAAAATCACAAAACTTTATCAAAGCAATACTAGTTTTAGTCGATTTTTGTTGAGAATCGGTATTGAATTTATTGGATATATCCCAATGATGTTCCTGTCTCCATCTACTATTATATGGCTATCTGTGCTATTGCAAAAATTGCAAATGGCGCGCAGCGTTTGTGATAGAAGCACGTGTGATTGACGTTTCCAATAATTTGCTACATCGTGTAAAAATATTTTATTAAATACTGAATGTATCAGAACTAATTAAATACGATAAACGTGCTTCAAAAAATCACTATGCCGGACATGAAGTATATTTTAGTTACCGGTGGAGTTATAAGTGGTGTAGGAAAAGGAGTGATAGCAAGCTCATTTGGCACAATTTTAAAAAGCTGTGGCATCGATGTGACTTCTATAAAAATTGATCCGTACATTAATATTGACGCAGGAACTTTCTCTCCATATGAGCATGGTAAGTGGAACAAGTTATTTTGTGTATTAACCGAACACTTCTGTTTTTTTTTTCGCCGCGTGTTAGCGTTGCATATATTGCATGCGTCTATTTTTATTTTCTAGGTGAAGTTTACGTGCTCGATGACGGTGGTGAAGTCGACCTTGATCTTGGCAACTACGAGCGCTTTTTGGATATAACATTGCATAGAGACAATAATATCACTACTGGCAAGATATATCAGCAGGTTATTGAGCGTGAGAGGCGAGGAGACTACCTAGGCAAAACTGTTCAGGGTAAAAACAAACAAAAAATTGAGTTAGCTAAAGCAGTAATCAAAATGAATCCCAGTAAATGTCAATAAATAGTCAATTTCTAACATGAGTTCAAAAATACATTTAATAAGGGTTGTTGCTAAGCAGTCTTAATCATAATTAAATGTTAACAAAAATGTGCCAATATGTCATTCAATGATGATAAAGATTTTGACTTGAAGAATTTCATTAATTTCACTTGTAATCTATTGCTATATGTAGATGCATAGTTTTCTAAGTTAGTCATGTATTTTTATCCATACCAATATCATTTTGCTTTATTTACTTTTAGTCATTCCACACATAACGGATGCTATACAAGAATGGGTGCAAAGAGTCGCTCGTATACCTGTGACGCCAGACAATGCTCCTCCCAGAGTGTGCATCGTAGAACTTGGTGGGACAATAGGTGACATTGAAGGAATGTCATTTGTAGAAGCATTTAGACAGTTCCAGTTCAGAGTAAAGAGAGAAAACTTCATTTGTGCACATGTGTCTTTAATTCCAATGGTAAGCTGAAATTTTAAATAATAATATATTATTCTTTTGTGTACATACTTCTTAGTGAAAGTTGTTTTTTTGTCACCTGGCAGCAAACCAATTTTCATATACCTGATCTAATAATATCAAAATATGTATGTATTCAGAAATAGGAAACTTCAAAAATATTGTTGTTGAAATCAGCAGACATCCAACAATGTCTAAGTACTAATCTTACTAATATTGAAAAAAACTGGCCAAGTGCGAGTCGGATTTGGGCAGGAAGGGTTCCGTACCACTATCGCAAAAAGGGCAAAAATATCAAGTTTGTTGTATGGGAGCCCCATTAATTTTTTTTTCTGTTTTTAGTATTTGTTGTTATAGTGGCAACAGAAATACATCATCTGTGATAATTTCAACTGTCTAGCTATCACGGTTCACGAGATACAGCCTGATTACAGACGGAATGCGGAGTCTTAGTAATAGGGTCCCGTTTTTACCCTTTGGGTACGGAACCCTAAAAATTAAAGATTGGATGTGTCTAACATGTTTGTTACTAAATCACGCCAGAACAGCTGAATGGATCTGGATGAAATTTGGCACAGAGATAGGTTTTAGTCTGGAATAGCATATAGGCTACTTTTCATCACAGTATAACATTCCCTTGGGCTAAAAAACACTTTTAACGCGGGCAGAGCCACTGGCAAAAGCTAGTTTTTACAATAATTTTTTACATTGATTTTACATTGAGGAATACTACTCCTCAAAAACTAGAGCTTTAAGCTCTGTTATTATTTTACCTATTTTTACTGTAAATGTATTGTTATGTAATGTAGGTACTTTATTTTTATCCTTATAATAAAGCAAGAAGTCCAATATCAATCCAATAAAGAAGTGTGAGTGTTATCTTTACAAGAAAACAAATCAGTGAAAAAACAAAAATCTTAGCAGTCCTATTAAAAAACGAGTCCAATTAACTCGAAGATATTGTGTTAAAGTGCAATAAAACGAAAACAAAGTGTGTAGTGATTAAATTAAATTTACTAAGGACAAAATAGAGCAAACAAAATTATTTCTCTTGAGGAATTTCCATTTCTAACGAGTCCATTTATTAAAAAATTGTACTTGAAGAAATCCGTGTCTAATTTCTAACAACTTCTTAACAGTGCATTCGGTCGAGGATCTGTAAAGTGTATCTCAGTAGCGTGTGAGGTCGCAGGTTCGCGTCGAGCATCGGACAACAGATTTTGGATTTCCAAAAATTATGTTAAAAATTTTAAATTAATTAAATTATAAGAAACTTCAACTAGACCCATTCTAAAACAGTTCAATAACATTTTTACAATGGAAAATTAGCAAGCTGATAATATCACATATAGAAAACCATAACATTCAAGTTCACTTTGTGACTTGTCATCGAACCAATCCCTCTTCGACACAACAATGATAAGCTTACAAACTTCTATAAACGAAACACAGAACAATAAAAAACTTTGTGATAAAATAAGTCAATTACAAGAAGAATAACTGATTGCAAACCAAGAAGTTTCAAAATATAAAAAAAACACCAATTTATATCAAGAATTAGATAAATGTAAATAAGTAATAAATAATTATAAAAAAGTCTGCACATCTGAAACATCTAAAATAAGATAAACAATCGTATACCAAAATCTAAATCTGCCAAAAAGAAATTTAACTCAAGGATTCCAAAATATTGTAATACATCTCAAATTCTATGGATTCCGAAATCTTGTATTACATCTCCAATTCTACCGCCTGTGAACAGTGAACATCTATTGGAAGAACCGAAATGTTCAACATCAGAAAAAATACCAGCAAACTATTTGTACTAATCATAAACAGTGAGCACCGAAAAATTAAACTAAGACATATACCCAAACTTTGAAATTACAAGGAGTATCTCCTTGTAATTTCAAAGTGTCATAAACTAGATTTTTGGGAAGTCCTTTCAGCTGTTGGCAGCGCATCTATTTTATTATCAGTACTAAGTAAACATATCTTAAGTTAATCAAAGTGTCATAAACATCTTCTAAACTGTCTAGAGACAAAACTACTTGTATTAAATTATATGATGAACAACTACTGCATTATATTACTAGGGGAAAAGAAGACTAAGCGGACTAATGATTATTATGAAATAATTTTCCATATACGAGAGGTACTTCATGCAGTGTAACACACTAATGTAATAATTTGAATGCCAATGTACAAGTACCCATTAGACACGAGTTTAAACTGCAGTGGAGACATTTAATAATCTTTTATAGTTAGATATACTGATGCATGGACACGCATTCCTATTGGACAGTTACCTAAAGCTGGAATATCACTACAGCATGTTTAATAAATACTCTGGTAAAATAAACAAACTTGGACAACATACTATATTTACGGATTTACTAGACACAATTCACAATTTGAATGACATTGATGAATCTGGGCGCCGTTTTTTCTTTACTAAACATTTATACATCCTGCACCAAAACTTTGCCGGCTTGCTATCTAAATGAATTAATTGAAAAGAATATAGGCGTTGATGTCTTTTGTATTATGGAGCACTTCATGAAGGAAACTTACGAAAAGCACCTGAATTTAAACATTTACTGCTTAGCGGCCTGTTTCAGTTGCAAAGAAACCAAAAGAGGTGGGACATGCATACTAGTGAGGTGCGGTCTTCAGTGGAAAGAACTGCCAAAAATATCTAAAATATACACAAGTGGTGTCTTTGAATGCTGCGCCATTGAACTGACTACCCACAAAATCGTATGTGTTTGTATTTATAGAGTACCATAAACCAATAATTTCAATGAATGTAGTAATTAGAACAGATAACACATATTTTAATTAATAAGGATTGCAAAAATATTGATTTGGCCGGTGATTTTATTATAGATGTATATAAAAGAACTAAGCAATCAATGGAATTCGAAAATATGTTATTAAGCTTTAACTGTAAACTGGTGCTTTATCAAACAACTCAACTTAAGAGCAAAACATGCACTGACAATTTTGCGCATAACTTTAACAGGTCCTGTAAGGCTTCAATATTGGTGTTAGCGTTGTCGGATCACACAGCCCAATTGCACAGTATGTACGTTTAATCGGTGGAGTAAGACGTGATTAAAATAACGACAATATAAATAAATTTAAGGCAATATCTGCGGTGTCCAACATTTTCCGAAGTGTATGAGGCAATTGACCCAAATATTGCTATTAACTCATTATCAGATATCTTCTTACTATTGTACGAACAATGCTTCCCCGAAAACGTTGTTTCAATAAAAGTCCTTACTAAACAAAAATGTATCACTTGGGTTTCAAAATGCAGCGAGATGAAACGTCAATTTCCGAAAAGTCCGACTCAACACAATAAACGGCAGATTAAGAATAATACAAAACGTTTAAAAAAGATATTAGTTTAACTCAACGAGCTAAAAACAACCATAAAAACAAACAAACAATAAATCCAAAAGAACGTAGCAAATTATAAACGAATCAAAGTTAAATAATCTAAAGAATAACATTGATTAAATTAGAATCAATATCCACGACATTATTTACCTATTAAACACATTATTAAAAGTTACCCAGACATAACGAACACCAGTTCATGACTGAACTATAGGTATATTTACTAACCGAGACTAATAGATAACATAAAATATCTAAATATCATAGTCTCGGCGTTCTTGCACAAACTAATTCAGAACATGACCCTGAATTAAGCCTGATATTTTTCATTTAAGAGTCGTGGGAATTTAATTTCATCTAAAACAATGTATGGGCTTCTGCCATTCTCCTTTGTGTATAAGCGAAGGTACTTTCCCAGATGGCCCTAAAAATCAGTTTCATTAAAAAAACAAGATAAAAGAAGAATAGAGAATTAATGGAATTCTATAGACCGATTTCATTGATATTCTCAAAAACTAACTGAAAATATATTTATAATGAACTCAATTTATATTTGGACACATAATATTCTGTGTAACGAGCAAAAAGGATTTAGGAAAAATAAGACAGTTAATGTGGCAATTTATGGCTTCTAGCATACGGTTTTGATAAATATGGATACATATACTCCAATGTGTCCAATATTCTGTGATATGACTCAAGCATTTGATTAAGTACCTGGACCATAATATTTTACTAAAAAAACTTGGTACTTATCGAGTAAGAGGTCTTTGAGCTCTTAAAATTGTACATAAACAACAGGAAACAAATAACAGAATAAACATGATCAAAAAAAAATTAAGAAATATTTCAATCTGAGGAACGTAATATTGTCTACAGAGTTCCACAAGGAAGTATACTAGGGCCATCGCTTTTTTACAATTTACATTAATGATTTTGCAATGTCAATCAAACATCCGATGACACTGTTTGCGGATAACAATACCGTGTAATCAAATATATTTTAAAAAATAGGTCATAAATAAAACATTAAATGTTACTATAGAATGGTTAAATAATAATACTTGGGCGTTAAATAGAGAAAACGACGTTTTCTAAAAATGAAACCTAGCTAGATCGATTTATTGTCCCCGAAAGGCCCTACATACTAAATTTCATGAAAATTGTTAGAGCCCTTTCCGAGATTCAGATTACATATATACAAGAATTGCTCGTTTAAAGGTATTAGATAATTTAAAATTAATTTCAGCAAGACTATGATTATGCATTAAGCCAGCGCGCATTGACTCTTACCAAATTTGACATAACGTAATATTTTGTAATTGACACAGTTAACAACCAAGTTTATAGGACTTACAATAGACCGTGATTTAAATTGGAAGGCGCACATAGAGGCATTGACTAAAAGGATAAGCAGTAGTGCATACGCCTTGTACATTCTGTCTCGAACGGTTAATGGTTAGTAGATGCGCTGTTAACCGTTTACTACGGGCTAACAGAATCCGTTCTCAGATAGAAATTGCATTTAAATCACAGAAGAGATACCTTAGAGCAATGTTTAAATTAAAAACCACTGGTAGTTGTAAAGAGCTCGTGGCTAAATAATAACAGCCGCACGGGTCGATCTTCAAGGTTAAGCAACGCTTGACGAGGTCGGTCCGTGGATGGGTGACCATTTCAACATACCGAGTTTCCTCCGTGCCTCGGAAAGCACGTTAAGCCGTTGGTCTCGACTGTCATTTGAAGATCTTTGACAGTCGTTACGGGTAGTCAGAAGCCTGATATCTGACACCAGTCTTGCCAAAGGGTATCGTGTTACCCAGTTACTGGGTTGTGGAGGTCAGATAGGCAGTCGCTCCATGTAAAAACTGGTACTCAGCTGAATCCTTACCGGATTCAGACTGGAAGCCGACCCCAACAATAATTGGGAAAAAGGCTAGGCAGATTGATTGGTTGTTGTAAGTCATATTTCACACATTATAAATTATTAAGGCTTGGAACTCACGCAATTTTCACCCGCACCCGCAGCCGGTGACGGGACCGCAACATTGTACGAACAACGAGTACATGGAAATATAGGTAGCAAATTTCACGATGCGATTTATTCCCGCGGAGTGCGGGGTTGTTTGCGGGTCCCGCTGCACCGGCGGGCAACTAGTAGAATCGTGTGGGCCGCGGTCGCCCGCAGCCTCAGCGGGTTGCGCCCGCGCGCTCTGCAATCAGTTGGCGGGCGACCGCAGTGACCGACGGCGGAACAAACAAATAATCCATAACGATCCCCATCCTGAATCAGTGGATGCACCCAGAACCTTTTAGGTCTGATTTTTTAATTCTTCTGTGAAGTAAGTAAGTATAACGCAACAGCTCGTTTCTGGTGTGTGTCCATGGCGGTCTGGACCTCAACTGATCGTTAACTGCCCGTTTGCAACCGCGTAACCGCGCAAATAACCGGTCTCGTGAGTTTAGAAATAAAACCGCAGATCCACCACCTGCACCGCGGCGGGCGCGGTACAAAACCGCTCCGTAAATTCTTAGCCCAACATTGTCATCTTTTTACATTATAGAAATGGTAATGTTTGTTAGAAATAATAATGACTTATTTTCACGTTTGGCGGATAAATTTCCAAGAAACAGTCGTGATTTAAGTCAGCTCTGTCTGCATATCAGTAGAACAACACTTATGCGCAAAAGTGTTTTTTTGCATGGCTCCAATTATTTCTAATAAGTTATCCAAAGTTGGAGGGACCGTAATAATGTGCTACTGAATAAATAATTGAAAGTCGTTTCTAAGTAACAAGGCTTACTATAGTATTAGCGAATTTCTGGCAGAATTTTGACATTTATTTTGATTAATTCTTACAAGGATTTGACATAAATTATTTTTATGTTTACTTACGATTGGTGTTTTACATAGATTTGACATCTGAGTGATATTTTATATAGCCATAAATTATTTTTATTTGACGTTATAATTAATAAGTTCACATAGATTTGCCATTAATTTTGATAGATTTTTTTACATTATTATTATATATTTTTTTACTGTTAGCATTTGGAATTTATGTTTTTAAATTCATTGGAATAATAATCATTAGTATTTCTTATTTGTTTAATAATATTTGCACGCCATAGTATGTCAAACTTGGCTGACCCTTTTTGTTTTTTTTTTGTTGTCCTGCATGCATATGTTTTGATTTGTTGTATGTATACACATGTTTGGGCAAATAAATATATCTTATCTTAATTTAAAAGTAGAAAGAAACTGCCTAACATATAAGAAAGAAACTTACATAATCAAAATTCGTTCTTTAACATTCTAGCCAAAATCGACAGGAGAGGCCAAGACAAAACCAACACAATCATCCGTAAGAGAGTTGCGTGGCTTGGGCTTGTCACCAGACTTGATATTGTGCCGCTCTGAGAAACCAATCAATCAGGCTGTCAAAGAGAAGATTTCTAACTTCTGCCACGTTGGTCCTGAACAGGTAATTTTTTTTTATATATGTTTGTTTGGATATGTTTATTTACTACTTCATTTCATTTTGATTCTTGCTTTCATGCTTCAACAATTGCTTGAAAATAATTTGACTCGTTAATCATTACTTAAACCACCGAAGCAAAGGCTAGGTTGCTAGTTCAATAAAACTGATTGGATGATTTTCTCAACAAACGAACATGTATTTTGTTTTAAGTCACAAGGAAAAGCTACTAAAGTTTCATCATTAATTTGCTACTTTCTAAAATTGTTAATATTGATCAAGGGAAATGATTATCGATATGATAAAATCAAAACATCTGTTTAATTAAAGATTAATAATGTTATTCTTCAAACAAATGTAATTACCATCAGAATTTCAGTTTTATAAACAAACTAACTACCGCCTCGGCTTCGCACGGTTAGCAGAGCATATATATGCAGGCTGAGTTTTCCAAGTGGGTGTGGATGACCAAATCCGAAACTATGAGGAATAGCAAAAACCACTCAAAACAAATCACGGGCACGATTTTAATGAAAACTAAAACGGCGACATTGAATTTAAAAAAGAATCATAGTGTTGCGTGGGTATCATATTTGGTCGTCCAGGCCCCCTTGAAAAACTTATTCTGTATGCCTACTTTCTTTTTTGTCGTAGTGTCGCATCAGCTTGAAATGTGAAATGGGCAATTATTATGTGCATGAAATGCTTAAGGTAACTAATGTATTTAATTTGATAAGAATTAATACCGTAACTGTCTAAATAGCTTTCAAGAAAACATTTCAAAAACTGCTACTTTAAAATGTTCATTAATCAAATCGCCAATTATCATAACTTGACAGTAACATGCTGCAACATTGTGAGGAAAGTGGCATGTCCTAGAACCAAAAATTCGAAGACATGTGACATCCACCAACCCACGCTGGGTCCGCGTGGTGGATTAAGGCCCATTCATTCCCTCTTTCACAGAGAGGAGGCCTGCTTCCCAGCAGTGGGAACATTTAAAGGCTGATGATGATGAATATGCTGGCTCTCCCAGTACAAGATAAAGGCCCTCGGGCTTTGGGCCAGACCTTGAGAAGGAGTCCCAACTCATTCCCCCATCTTTTACCGGCCAATCATTATAATTGTTTATAAAAAAATCTGACTCTGAACCGTAACGACGTTTTACTGAATACTGTAAGAAATACTATAATAAGAACAGTTCAATGCCTTGTGACCTAATTCCGGCTCACCCAAGTATAAATAAGGCGACGCACCGATAATGGTATCAACTATGTTTCTGAAAAGATAAAAACTAGTTTAGTATGAAAACAAGCCTGTACTTGGTTAAACAAGCCTGCACCTAGACTTTCTTGGTTTCAGGAAAGAATGAGCGTTTCTTCTTTATTTTCATTTGAACATGACCAATCTGTTGCAATATACATTTACAGTACATAAATCGTATGTGGAGTTCTTCACTTATCATTAACACGTCTTTTTCCCACGGGATACTTCCTAAAAAGGCATAGGTTTAAGTATGCATATGCGGCGTTTATGAAGGTCGGTGCGGCATTTTCGATGCAAGATAAGCCGGTTACAAAAACAAACCGACGTGTACTTATAAACAAAGAATAAAACATAACAATATTGTAAATAGAAGTACTCCAAACATGTGCTCCGGACTGTATTATTAATCACTGCAATGACATAGCAATCAATGCACTTTGCAGTAATAGTTAACTAAGAAATGATTATTTCGAACCTTATTTGTTCGTTACTATGTTTTTTTTTTTATTCTCGTGCTCTACGTTCAAAGCACGGGAATGCATTTGGAATATGAGCAGGGGCCAAACCCGCTGCCTGCTTGGGACCTTTGAACGTACGACTTGCTCATGAAGATGGATCTAACCGCGACACCCATTCAGGTTGTGCGGGGAAAATACGGAACGCATGCAGCACCTTCTGTGCACATGCGATGCACTGGCTAGTAAGCGATGTAGTAGGTGGTAGGATATCCAAGACCAGAATACTATAGGCTCATATTTCCTAATCTAGTTTTAAAACTCATGAAGAAGGTTTTAAACGAGATTGGGGAGGAGTAACTTACGTAGGGGACCACAAAAGATCCCAATGGGTCGAAGTGTCCGAGTTATTTCTCGGCCCCTCAACAAGAAAAGATGATATACCATGCAATATGATTGATAAGACATAACACGCACCCCTGTTTTAGCTGAAGGGAAAGGCAGAGGGATCTAGTACATCAACATTTCACCATTAAGTCCCACATAAATAGCGACGAGCTTATTGCCATTAACCAGTGTCCAGACACAGATTCAGGGTCAGAAGTTAATTAAACACTAGTTCCTATTATCTTACTAATATTATAAATGCGAAAGTTTGGATGGATGTGTGTATGTTTATTTCTCAATCAGCCAGAACGATTGAACAGATCTGGATGAAATTTGGTACTACACAGAGATAGATTTTAGTCAGGAATAGCACATAGGATACTTTTTATTCCCGGAATATGTTCGTCCGGGCGGTGCCGCTGGCAGAAGCTAGTAAATCATATAAATGACATAGCATTCTTCGTCTTTCTTCCTGAGATTTTCGTATAATACGTTTATATAAGTTGCTATGGGCACGGCCAGAACTTGAATGGGTAATAATTGGCAATAGTTTTATTAGGTGTCTCTACAATCTGTTATTCCCCGTATTGCGATCGATCGAAGAGACTCCCTTATCTGCGATTAAGGTTGCCCTAGTCAGCCGCACGAACTATTTTGCGGCCGGGGTTAAAATGCATGCTATCTCATCCGACAACACGTACGAAAGGGATCCGCTGTGATGAGCGGTAAGAAGCTAGTGCGCGTACGAATACACACTCATGGTATAATAGTAGTTTATGAAACTGTTGCATAATAAGGGGTATTAAAGCAAACGAATGTTTTAATACCTAATTATGTGCATACACCACTTTATCTACACTTATACATTGGGATTGAATACAGCGGGCGTTGCTACAGACAAGTAAAAATTGGAATAAAAACTTTTTATAATAGGTACTATAAAAAACATTTCCCGCCCGCGATCGGGTAAAAATGACTCGCCCCGCATAAACTTTCCGTTACAAAAAATAATTGATGGAAACTCCTTGGTGATATTAACTTCTTGGATTTACCCTGTATCGTAATAGAAAAATTGTTTTATACCATTCCCCCTCTAAAAAGCTTATTTTATTCACTGAAAACAGTGAATAAAAAGCACTTTTAATCACTGTTTTGGTGTTTGAATTTAGAACACACCAATACATATTCTACCTCCAACTCAATGCTATACAACCTCCTTGCGCATAAAATACTCGATGCAAACTTCTTGTTCAAAGAATATTCGATTTTCAAACTCCTTTGTCGATTTAATTTATGAGTTTGTTTATGTTTAGGATTTTAATAATGATGTTGATTTTGGTCTAGGATATTTAGTGAATACTTATTTAGATTGTAATTCTAATAATAATTGCATTGGTGCTTAATTAATTATAATTATGTAACGTAACTGAGGTGGTCCACTGGCGTCTGAAACACACTAGCTCAGCTTAAATTTACAAAAAATGTGGAACCCTGAGGTTTCTCATTTACAAAAAATGTGGAACCCTGAGGTTTCTAATTTTTTCTAAAATTTTAAGGTAATTAACCTTTAATTTATTTATTATTATTCCTTGTGCTTTTAGCTTAAATCTTTCTTTTTCTCGTAGTCATGGTATAAAATATAGTATGCAACTCTTGAATAAAACGGATTTATATCGAGGACCATGAATCACTCGCGTCGCTCAGGATTCTAACACTCTAATCACTCGCTATGCTCGTGATTCAATCATCATGAATCACTCCCTACGGTCGTGATTCAGTTTTTAGAATCCTTCACTTGTTCGTGATTCATCAATGGCCCTCGCTTTAAATCCGTTCTTTATTCACTAGTTGCATAATATACTATTATATCATTATTTTGTTAGAGAAAAAGTATTATAATAAGATTCTATTTTTAAATTTCGGTATTGTGTTTATAAATTATGTCAATATAAACTCGTTTTGAAGTTTATAATTCGAGTATTACGATATAAGGGTATATAAAAACAATAAATGGATGATGATTTAGAACAAAAAGGAGCGTGCGAAATTTTATAAACAGACCTTTGGGAGTATGAGTATTATGAAAAAACGAATGAATGTATTTGTTTAAAATAAAATTATTTGCATTTTTTAACTGCTAACCTATTCCTGTATGGTGACTGTTTTGCATTTTTCCTTCTTTTTAACACGCTTTTATTAGCTTGGTGTGTATGTATCTATGAATTTATGTATCAATGTAACGGAATCTTTGAACGTGATTTTCACCCCTTTCAAAACGTCGGATTAATTTGAAACTTTGCAAACTTATCAAGGACCGATGACAATGCAATAATTTAAATATTTTATCCCATTATCATTACCAGGATCTTCAGGATAAGCTCTTTTTTTATATCCGATACCCGGTAGTCAGTGTCTTTCTGCCAAGTACCAAGGCGCGTGCTAAGACATGCGCATGGCTTAATTTTTAGTCATATTCTAAAACACAGTAGTGCTTTACGCCAACCGGAGAGGGATCCTGAGAAACAGCTATCAGATCCAGGGAAGGCAGTAGGCACGCTTAATACCAACTCCAATCACAGGGAGGTAGTTGCATTAATAAATTGTCGTTTAAAAAACAAAAAATATTTTATGCTTTTTAGTTTGGTTTTCTGTTAAAGCGTGTTTTTTTAAACTATTATTTTTATGGTATTTATTCCCACCCAAATATGCGTTAAAATTAGTGTTGTAATATGGAAATTTCGACGCTCGTAACTTTCAAATACACGTTTTTTTTTTTCTTTTTTGTTTCTATAAAGGGCTAGATAATAATGAGACAAATCGATGTATTTTTTTATTTTGAGCGTACACCGTCAAACAGTAGAGTAATCGCCATACTACGTATGGAAGAATGACTGACAAGGGCAACCTTAAATAAAAAAAGTCACGTTTCTTCGAAAAATCGACTATATTATATTCATTATTTTGAAGAATTAAAAGCTGCATTTATTTGATTATAAATGCAATTATATTTATAATTCTTTTGTATTTCCGAAATTATTTTATAATATATTGTTTACTCAATCACATCATAATGGACATGTCTAAATAGATTAGTATCAGAATATAATATGCAAAATCCAATATAAAACAGATTATAAATGCAATTATATTTTTAACTGCGTATTTTTTATTATTATATTTTTTAGATTAAATTTCTATCTAGTAACAGTAAAAGCACCGTTGCTACTTGCTATCTATCAATAAAACAAGTTTTCAAATGAGGCCGTAAGAAACTGAAAGTTTAGACGACTCAAGATTTTTAGTCACTGTTCCTGATACTTAACTAACTAATAATAATTTTAATTAGTGCCAAGTGCAATTCATTTAAACCAAAGATCTTATCTTTAGTTTGTTGATTTCCAAATTAATACATGTGTTCAATGGAACATGTCACAGCTCCCTTATACAACCTACAATAAATCATCATTATGTTCCAAATGGATTGCTGATAGTAGTATTTTTAATGTTTCTTTGGCCGGATTCTTACTGCCAGTTATTTTCAGTAAATTCACAAGCCCTTGTTCAACACATAGAAAAAAGATTTCATTAAAACAATGTTTTAAATACTTAATTTTGATCTATTTTCAGGTAATATGCATACACGACTTAACCTCTGTGTACCATGTACCACTGCTGATGGAAGAACAAGGAGTTGTACAATATTTAAATGAAAGGCTACAGCTGAATATGTCTATGCCTCGTCCAGGAAAGTAAGTATCCATTATGTGATAATTTTACAATGCACTACAAACTAAAAACCAGCGACAGATCAAAGCGTAGTTCTTGAAAGGATTGGTCCGAATTTGCTATAAACATAAGTCATTTTTATAAGAAAGACAACTCGGACCAGTGAGACAGTAAAAACTAAATTTATTGACCTTAGGGAAAAGACGCAATAAATCATTAAGCAGCCACATTTAATCTTTGTGAAATTCTTAATTAGTTCAAATAAAGTTCAAAAGACGCTTATCGATCCGTCTAGAATACAGTGACAATGTTTTCTTATCTAATTATTTTAATCATTAAAATATCGGTCATGACCTGGTTCTGAAATAATTTATAAGATACCTATGTATTAGGGTACCATAGTCATCAAGGAAACCTTATAGTTTCGCCATGTCCGTCTGTCCGCAGCTTAGCTTAGTACTAAAAAGACTAAGTACTAGAAAGTTATAATTTGCTATAGTTATACATATTAATCACGCCGACAAACTGGTAAATCAAAATCACGAAAAACAATTTTTCGTTTACCTCCTGTACACGTAAAGTGGGGATGATTTTTTTTCTTGTCTATCCCATGGTGTGGGACTATCGTTGGGTAGGCCATTCAAAACCATTTTTTCGATTCAGGGATCCGTTTGTTTAAAATTAAGCTTCAAATTGCTAATTTTGGTTAGAGTCAAGTTTCCCCTCCCCTGCCAGCTAAATGGTTACTTTTTGGATATGTGACAAATAACACGGCAGTAGTATATATAACGAAAGTAAAAGGAAAACTATCACAGCTAAATAGGCTTTACAAATTTACGAGTAATAGTCGACCAACTTATAAAATGTATGTGTGAGCTGCCGAAACCGTTTAAATGTTCAGGAAATAACAAAGAGCCATCTTCTTAGTCCGCATTATTGCGCAACAACGGAACCCTATTACTTTGCCGGGTTTTTTTATTGACTTTGATTATGGCGCCCTTCTCTTTTTATCAGTAAAATTCCTAAGAAGCAGGAAGTGGACACTAGACAGAATTCTAGTTAGATCGAATTAGTATATTTTAGTGCTTCATTTATCAGGTCTTGGAATAAAATTGAATGGCGTCGTAGTTACAATGTAATACTTGAGTAAATCCATGACGTCATAATTTTTTTAAGAATTCGCGTAAATATTCGAAGATGTTCTTTTTGTTACCGATCTATTATGTATTCCTAATGGTTTCAATTATAAATTAATTCATTATTATTTATTAAATTATAGGTTTATGCGGAAGTGGCACAATCTTGCCAAACGGGTCGACAATCTGCGTAAAGAAGTCAACATCGCTTTGGTTGGAAAATACACAAAATTGGAGGACAGCTACGCTAGCGTCACCAAAGCTTTGCAGCATGCATGCATCGCTTCTGGCAGCAAACTTAATCTGACGTACATCGAAGCCGTGAATCTGGAGAAACAGACTAAAATAGATGATCCAGTCAGTTACCACAAAGCATGGCAGAATCTTTGCAAAAGCGAGTAAGTATTGCTAAAAATAGTAACAACAATTTATTGCATAAAAATTTGCTGGTTTTAAAACGGTACTTCTCTCAAAACAGTAAATGAAACTTGTATGTCCTAGAACCAAAAATACCATGGCATGTCACTTTTACTAAACCTTACGAGGCCCGCAATTATGGGCCACTACGGCTCACAAAATGAAAGTTTGTCTTCCAGCAATGGAAACATTATGCGCTGACTGTACTAATATTGGTTTTACGAGAAGTTTCTTGAACACAGAAGTTCAAGGCTTTTTTAAATAAAATAGAGGATAATATTTTCCAATAAAGATTAGTTGACTTCAAGGTCTGTATTGTAGTTGTATTGTTTCTTTATTTGCATTTCTATTTTGTTAATTCCAGTGGCGTCATAGTCCCCGGTGGGTTCGGCCAAAGAGGAATGGAAGGGAAAATCGAAGCTTGTCAATGGTGCCGTGAAACACAGAAGCCTATGCTCGGCATCTGTCTCGGTCTACAAGCCTCCGTCATAGAATTCGCTAGAAACGTCCTTAAGCTCACAGATGCTAATACCACAGAAGTGGCTCCCAACTGTGAAAACAAACTTGTGATAGATATGCCCGAGCATCATCCTGGAAACCTTGGAGGAACCATGCGGTTAGGAAAGAGAAAGACTTATTTGGAACCCAGCATTATAAGTAAGCATCACTTGATTTCATATTCATACAGCTTTTACTAGGCATAGCTAATGAGGTTATTTCCAGAAATATAAAACAGTTCCCTCATCGGATCAACTGTATTGTTTTATTTAATTGATAACGAAAAATTTGCTGCGCTGCGTGTCGCGGGTTCGATTCCCGCACGGAACAAATATTTGTTTGACCTACAGATAGTTTTTCCGGCTCTGGGTGTTTGTGTATGTGAGTTTATGTGTTTGTAAACGCACCCACGATACAGGAGAAATTCCTAGTGTGGGGCAAAGGTTATTTATAAAAACAAAACCTATTTATCCTGCCCCAAGCTTATGAAATGTTTCCTATTTATGCATATTGTTATGCTAAACATAATATTGTTTTTCAGCCCAACTATACAAGAAAGATGAAATCGAAGAGCGACACAGGCACCGGTATGAAGTAAACCCGGAATACATAGAACGTCTCGAAGCGGCCGGTCTCCGTTTCGTGGGCAAAGATGAGACCAAGACTAGAATGGAAGTTGCTGTAGTCGACAATCACCCTTACTACGTCACAGTGCAATTCCACCCGGAGTATTTGTCACGACCACTGTCGCCTAGCCCACCTTTCTTAGGGTAGGGTTCTTTATTATTTATTTATTACTAGCTGTTGCCCACAACTTCATCTGCGTAGCATTGGTACTTTGAATAACCTATTTTTTATTAATATTATAGGTGTGTGGTAATTATTAGTTCACCATACAAACTTCTACCCCCCCTGTCCAACCCGTAAAGGATGATTGCCGGGATAAAAACTATCCCATGTCATTCTCAGGGTCTCAAACTATCTCGATACCAAATTTCATCTAAATCGGTTCAGCGGTTTATGCATGAAAAGGTAACAGACAGACAGAGCTACTTTCGCATTTATAATATTAGTATGGACTATCAGGTTAAGCTGATGTATGAATATAAACAAAACAAAAGAAGAAGGTGGCATTCTGCCTAGTTTTTGTCTACTTCCATTGAAAAGAGGCATGAGTTTATGTAGGGATAGGATAGCTATTGAATATTGAGGTGGTGTCAAATAGTACGGAAGAACAAGACAATCAGTGTTGCCATTAATCAATTAATTATTTGAATTATCATATTAATCATGATTATTGAGTTAATCATTAATTGATTAACTTGATTATAAACTGATACATCCATCAATGTTATTAATTCAATATAAAAGAAATGATGGAAAAAAATGACACAATTTTTTTAAAATATTTTTATTAATTATTCAAAGAACAAAAAAAATATTTCTAACATTCAAATACACTGAATTCTAATTTTGAAGAATATTTTCAATCAACTAACCTCCAATTTGACGACTTATTTGACAAAAAAGTAGTTATGCAATATAACTTGAACATCAAGAAATCAGAAATGTAAAGCATTTCTTGATGTTCAAGTTACATTTCATTTTTTTCCATCATTTCTTTTATATTGAATTAATAACATCGATGGATGTATCAGTTTATAATCAAGTTAATCAATTAATGATTAACTTTTTTGTCAAATTAGTCGTCAGATAATTTTTGTGAAACATTCTTTCTAGTTACAGTTGGTGTATTGTTCTTAATAAACACTTTGCCTATAAAAGGATAACTTTGTAGACGCTCACGTTCTTGGCTTCCCTCGGCAAAAAAATCTTGAAATGATCGTATCCACTCTCTTTTTAGCATCAACTGATTCCGTTTCACTGCCAAAGTCGGAATTGAAATAAAAAATCTCGTCTTCTGCTTTTGAAGTAGCATATTTATGTATTGCATAAGCTGTTGGTTGCTCTTCCAATAAATTAAATAAATAAGTAGTTAATAGTTAATCAAATTCACGATTAAATATTATAATTAATAATCTTAATCATTTTAAATTTGATTATGATTAATTAATCTTAATCAAAATTTTTGATTATGATTTTTAATAATTAATTTTTATCGTTAATCAGATTAACTTTGGGCCAACACTGCAAGACATACATCGCCGATCACAATTAAATTGGGACAGGAGGATGATTGATAGGCCAGTGTTTGGCCACTAAGTTGTTTAGTTCATGTCTAATTACTAATATTTGATGGGTACTTGTCTTGTATAGTATTTTACTACAAATCATACCTAATAATTCCTTTAATTATTTCAGACTAATATTGGCATCTCTTGGAAAATTGAAGAGCTACTTGTCGAAAGGCTGTCGGTTGAGTCCACGAAACCAGTCAGATGTCAGCTCAGGTTAGTAGGAGTTTCTTAGGTGTACCGTCCTCACAAATATAATTAATTAAAACTTTATTTGCAAAGAGTCACTATGGAGTTTCTTGTCCTTTCTTCTCCATAAAAATCGACCTTTGGAAATGGACGACTAGAATCACTTTTTAACATTTTAATTTTAACTATGGAGTTTCTTGTCCTTTCTTCTCCATAAAAATCAACCTTTGGAAATGGACAACTAGAATCACTTTTTAACATTTTAATTTTAATTAGTACCATTTAAAAATTATTAGACTTTGAATTTAAATTATTTACCATGTTAAACCTTCACACATTTATCCGCGTCGGTCCCACAGACCGATTGTCGCCAAAAACGACTATACCAGCTACGTGCACGATGGCACTTTGTAACTACAAACCTGGCAGCTAAAAGAAAATACAAAATGCCATCATTGATCATAATCATAAGAGATAAACCCCCGGTTTCCCATGTTTCGTTTATCGCAAAATTAATGTGACAAATTGTCAAGCACGTGTTATCTGCTGTGATTGGTTGAATGAATATTCAATAGCCAATCACAGTAGATAACGCGTGCTTGACAATTTATCACATTAATTCTCCGATAATCGAGTGCTGGGAAATCGGGTGAAAATCAAGAAAGTGTGTTTTGTCGGTCTCACAGACCAACACGCGGGTATAGGAAGGTTAAGTTTCTGGCTGTAAAAACTTTACTGTACTTTTTTTTTTCAGATGAAGACGATATATCCGTCTCTTCTCTAAGTATAGCTGATGAAAAGACGGTTATTGAAAACGGTATCGCCGTTAATGGAGTAAGCAAAAAAACAAAATAGGTAATTCATAATGCGTTTTTAATTAATATTTAATTCAATATTGTTATTTTAAGTGATACTACTTATATTTTAAAATTGTAATCAAATTGTAAGCTGATTGTCATCGCAAGTTTAATGGCAAAGAATGAATATTTTTGTAAAGGGAAGGTATGAAAACGAAAACCAGTAATGTGTAAGTTTCAAATATCATCGTTTTATACCTAATTTTATTTTATTTAGAATGGCTAGTGTCTTCATAATACCTTTCCGCTAGTCTGTAAATGGTTAAAGCATAATACAGATTGTATGTATGAAATAAAAATATAATAATATTGCCGAGACAGAAAAAGATGGACAGAATATTGATTTCACTTTGTGTAAATGTTTTGGTGTACAATAAAGAAATAAGAAAAAGAATGGTTGAATAAAAATTCAATTATTGTATCCATGAAAAATACAAGTTATTTCAATATGTCATAAAAAATCATTTTTATTTACTCACCCTCAGTACATGACAGTATTTCAGTTTCAATTTAGTTGGTAAGTGTTGATAGTGATAACTTTAATGATCGTTTGTTCAAATAATAGATAAGTTTAATTTTTTATGTTTTTTTTTTTCTAATATGGGTAGCTTGTAAGTTGATTTAATGTTTTGACTCGAATATGTATTTAAAAAAAGCTGTATTTTTAATTCCTTTAATATTTTATTCAACATTTATAAATTCAAGTATGTGAGAGAATAGAACAAATTGTTGCAATTCGACATTGCATTTTGTACGATCTCTTTCGAGTATTAATTCGGAGCTAAGAGATTCAGGCCTGGCCTTCTATCCTAACCATTTTCATAATAAAAAAAGACAAGCAAGCCCGTGCTTACAAAGAAAAACAAAATTTAATTAGTGCTTGTATCTCGAAAATCGGTACTAAATGGTACATTGCAAGCATAAGTAAAGAAAATTATTTAATTTTTACAAAATTATATACTTAGTATGTTATTTGAAAACCAGATATTATAATTATACACCGTGAAATTTAAATGGTTGTTTTCCCGCAGCGAAATGGTTTTGTCTATGTAATACAATCGTTTCGTAGTTATATAAAATATTAGAAACAAAAACTGGCATATTTAACATTGTGAAAAACTAAACTCGAAAGCGATCACGAACCAATAGTATACCTCCCGATATCTACGGCCGAACGACAGCAGGCCGTTGACCCGGGTGCTAGGTCGACGTCGAAAGGATTAGGTTCGAAGGCGGCTCCGTTTGATCATGTTACGCGCGGGCTAGATTATGCCGTATAATTACACGCGAGAGCTTATTTTACTTTAAACATTTAATAAATCGGTCTTTGCTTTGTCGGCTTGTGGCTCGCTCGTTTGTTTTGCGTGCAAACTTTTATGCGGTATCACCACGTGCGAGAGCTTATTTGGGTTTGACCATTTATGCATCGCTTTCCTTTGAGGGCTGCGGCGCCGGCGCGTGCGACGCCAGTATTACCTACAATACATGTAACGTCTAGTGTTACTATTAAAGGCCGCGAGGCCATTGACCCACGTGCTTTTCAATCAGCTGTTAAGTTGATTCATCCGTCCACAAAATGTTCTTAATATCTTGGTTGGCGATCAACCACTGACAAAACGCAATTCTGTTCTGGGGGTCATTTTCGTGGAGAGCGTGAACACCGCGAAAATGATAAGGATGCTGTCCTTCAGAGTTGAGTAGTTTCCAGACGTGGTACTGGCTTACGCCAAACCTAGCCTCGGCCTGGCGCGTACTTCGACGCGGATCCCGTTCGAAGTACTCGACGATCTCCTCGTCGAGCGCTGGCAAAATAACGGCTGGTCGACCTCTGCCCTGTGCATGTGCCGGTGCATGGAACTGTCCATGATCTAGTAGCCGCTGTGTCGCCGCTGCGATCGTCCGTGGAGATGGGACTTGGGGGTTCAGAACCCCGCGAAGATGGAGCGACTCCAAGTGTTGCCGCTCTGCGTAAAGTCGCCGGGCAGCATGGGAGTCATAATCAGCCCTAGCATACAGCTGCACCATAGCGACGTACTCCACATTGCTGTAATTGTAATGTCGATCCATTGCAGTTTACAGTGATGGCGCGTGCTGCGCGTACGACATTCGCGGGAAAACTAAGTAGGTCAGGGTCACAGCCGCACGGGTAAAATAGGCGCCGGCGGCTTCGTTTGAAATTGTTGCGCGCAGGCTAGTTTATGCCGTATCACTACACGCGAGAGCTAATTTTACTTTGAACATTTCTAAATCGGTCTTTTCTTTGTCGGTATCGCGGTGATTTTTTGTATTGTTCCGTGCAAACATTTTATGCCTTATCACTACGTGCGAGAGTTTATTTTGGTTTGACATTATTTTGTGCATCGGTTTTCTTTGTAGGTGGTGACACGAGTAGTACCTAGTACCTACAAGTTACGTCTAGAGTTACTATTGTTACTCACTTTTTCGAGTTGATGAATATTTTTTTAATTATTTTAAAACAGAAACATCGTTATTTATTTACTTTAACTCTATACTTCGAAAGTACTCCTTAAGGCAAGTCGTTCTGCCGCGGGAAAACAACCAATTAAATTTCAGGGTGTATAAGTATGATATTGTATGAATGATTGTGCTGATGGTCCTATTAGGGACATAATATTTGGATATTATCTCCCTAAGCCCCAAATATGTATATTGTGATGATGTTAATAAAAATAACAGAGGTGATGACATGGCTGTTGTATAACGTGTAAAATGTATATTTTATTATTGACAATTCAAAAGGTTTAAAAACCTATTTACTATCTAATGTATAACTATATGAGACTCACATTCTCATAGTATCAATAGTTTTCGAGCATCTAGTCTCAGCTTTTTGTAAAAACTATCCAGGTAATGAAAACTGATTAATTGAAGCATTCCATTACACTTTTCTTGCAGTTGTAAACTTTTCTCTACTCTAGTATTATTGTTATAATAAAAGCCAATAAAGTTTTCCCCTGTCTGAAGATAGTGTTTTTTTTATTCCTTGTAACGACCAAAGCAAGCTGTACCTACAAGCTTTTCCATTTTGCATCTGACGCTGAATACAGTCATAATTATATTTTAATGTACTCTATGCACAGCATCTCAGAAGTTAAAGGCGGAACCACACTTAAGTGTCGTGGCTTGGCGTGGCACCTTCTGACGCAGTTGAATGGCTACGAAACTCGTGTTATGATGTAGGATGAAACAGAGTCGTTTGATTGGTGGATACCGCCCCACGCCACGTCACGACACTTAAGTGTGGTTCCGTCTTAAGAGTCAAATGTTTCGCGAAAATCGCACGTGTGTTTGTGTGTTTTAATCTCGTGTTAACAAATGCAAAAGTACTGACTGGACTGGTAATCTGTGACCCAGATTGTTATGTTCGTGACTACCGCCGGACCCCGACGCCAATCGCTTCCATATTTGGTAAATAATTACTAAATTGGTACTAATTGGTACTCGAACAACAAAATTGGTACCTTAGTAGTTTTCGAGAAAATCGACTTTGAAGGTGCATGCAGCAGGACCACCATGAGCGCCGAAAAATGTGGCATGCTACAGCAATTTCAAGTATACAGTATAGTACCTCAGATCAAATAAAAAGTCAAGATGGAAAGTTGCAAACAACAAGGTGACGCTAGTTAAAACCACCTCCTAAACTACCTGTAAAAACTACTCATAGACCATATTCCACCTGCAAGCAGCTCTTATGCAAGTTGCATTCCATTGCGGGATACCGAGCTAAAACGTGATGAATCGACCGACCGTGTCCTCTGCAATGTAATTAAATTTGCTTGCAGGAGGAAACGCGGCCTTACAAAATAAAGATTTTGTTTGTGGTAAATATCCGACCCAACTGACCGACCCAGTGATCTGAACGCAGTATCTTTGCGCACAGCCCAAGAGTAATGACGGAACCACACTTACGTGTCGTGGCGTGGCGCCTTCTGACGCAGTTGATTGGCTACAAAACTCGTTGTATTATGACGTAGACTGGAACAGAGTCGTTGGATTGGTGGATCCCGCGCCACGCCACGCCACGACACGTAAGTGTGGTTCCATCTTAATATAATAATACGGAAGCGCACAGCGCTCAGCTGAATACAAGGTGATTTTGACACCATTGACATTTCAGTTCGATGTTGCTAGCAGTTATTTTACCCTGATATAGGGTAATATTTTTCCCTGCACGTGTTTTTTCAGGAAGTTTCAAAGGATAAAGAAAACACGAATTTAAGATCTAAATTGTGCATTTATTTGTATAAATCTAAAGAAACTAATTCGTGCCGTCGTAATTCAAACTAACGAAATAAAAAAATAGTGGAAGTGGGGAAGAAGTGGTAACGCTCCGTGTGTATCTTGGAACACTAATATTTTGCGCTGCGGTCTGTGTTGAGCTCTGAAAATAAATTTATGATTTTTCAAATCAGTTTATCGCGCGTAATGATATCGTACTCCACTTTTATTTGAACATTTCTATAAATTATTAAATACTGAAGTGTATTCGTTAAAATTAAAGCAATAATGTGTTACACCGGACCACGACATGAGTGACGAAAATATATTTTCTTTAGTAAAATAAGTTATTCATAGTTCACGATGGTGTTCGAATCGATTGTGGTGGACGTGCTGAACAGATTCCTCGGGAACTATGTGGAGAATCTGAACAGGTCCCAGCTAAAGCTAGGAATATGGGGCGGTGAGTTGCGCCAGGGTGATGTCATAGTTGCCGCACTGCTTTGATTGCGGTTATTTATGTCTTGGGTTAATGTTTTGCAGGCGACGTCGTGCTGGAAAACCTCATACTCAAACAGAATGCCCTGGAGGAACTCAATGTTCCTGTCCAGACAGTTTATGGACATTTGGGTGAGCAATGTTTATACCTTTTTTATTGATCAGAAAATGTAAACACTTGGTAACGGTAGCTAATTTAAATTAACTTCCGAAAAAACAGAGTTTATGACTGTTTATTTTAAGAAGAGTTGTTAAGTTGTGCAGTACACTAATATTTCTTTGTAAGAAATATCAGTGAAACCTTGTGCAATATTTTTAGTAATTTTAACTGATTACAAGCAGGTCAGGGACTTTTGCCTTGTATTGTGTGTGCAGTATGGGTCATCAGTGTGAGAAAAACTTAGAATGTAATCTTGCTTGTAACTACGTAATTAAAATTTGGTACATACAAACAACAAACAGGTACCAACAACATACATTTTTCTTGCTACCTGTGTTTGTGTGAGAAACCTCATGTTTATACTTTTGGGTCAGTATTGACCCCCTGGGCAAAGTACTTACGCAGCCATTATCTACATATCAATAAATGCCATTATGCGAAGATTTATAAATATTGGTGTAAAAAAATTAATATATGGTTAAATAGGTAGACTTTAAAACAAACTAGAATATTAAATGACTTGAAATACTCAGCTGTAAAATTTTATTTTCATAAAACAGTATAGCGGAGAGATTTTAATTAATAGTAATAATTTTTACCATCACAGTACGTCACGATGAACAGCAAAAATAAAATACCATGTTAGAAAATAAAACCCATGGCATATTAATTGTTTGCTGAATTGGGTAAACAGCTATGGAACTCTTTTGTTCCTGTTAGTAACCAATTTCAATGAATCATAAGGTTTTCCTTTACAATTTGTGCAGTTATTGAAAATGCTATCTGTATGACTGAGGCACTTATAAAAATGTAATTTTGTTATCTAATCTAAATATATAGACTATTCCACTTTAATTTTGAGTACATAGTGTTTGTTTTTACACTATAAAGTTGCAGTACAATTACTTTAGAAAAAACTTTGGTATTCCGCAAAGGGCTATGTTAAACAGAAACCTCCGATTGTAACAGTTATGTCTGAATTCCTTGTCAAGCCCATTTTCATTAGTCGGGCTCCTATGCATACTCTGGGATTCTACTTAAAAATGTTTACCGACACAACATTCACTCATAACATCACACTTTTATTCCTTGAAGGACTAGACTGAGCTCTTATAACACACTCACATATCACCAGAAAAACCTAACAACAATCTGCCTGACCTGGGATTCGAACCCAGGACTTCAAGCTCAGCAGTAGCGCTTACAACCACTAGACCACCGAGAGAATGTACCAAATTTAAAATAGAATAGAATTTAAATAAATTTATTTGAAGTACTTGATCTACAAAATATCTATTACTCTAAGATGGCATTTAAAAACTTACAAATTATCATTCAGATTTGACATGGTGGTTTACTGTTTTGAGACTTTTAAAACTTGATTTCAATAATCATATTATATGTCTGTTAATCAACAGTCAAATTTTATACATGTTTAAATCCTCAAAGCAAATAATAACCATGAAATCTATTTATAGATAGGCCACAGACCAGCGGAACAGCCTACCCAATTAGGCGAGGTTATCACTCCAGTCACCACTTAGCATGCAACAAAGATACTGGCATCCCTGTTTGCAATTGTTACACAGTCAGAAACGTCTCTCTGGGTGACATCATCCCATCAAATCAGTACTATTCCATTTGCAAAACATTTTTGTCTCAAGGCCATTATTATGACCTTCAAATGCTATGTTATGTTACACATACAGTGCCCAATTTCCCTAAGAGGAAAAATATTCACATTATTTTTAATATTAAATTGAACTGAGCTATATTATTTTCCTGGTATAGATAATTGAATGACTAAGTAGTTAAGTACCTATAGTTTTGGTTTTCTTTTATAGTGGTCAAGCGCGAGACTACAAAAAAAAAGATTTACACTAAAAAAAAAATTATAAAAAAGTCAAACCAACTTCCAATACAAAACTCTGCAAAGCAAAAAATAACTTTCTTTTCCGAAGTCGGTGTCTTTGGTCTATTGATTACGTCGTCGTATTTTGTCTATTGTTTTACGTTTTTCAACACCGACTTCGGAAAAGAAAGTGATTTTTCGCTTTGTAGTGTTTTGTTGGTGAAGTTGGTTTGATTTTTTTGTTAAAAAACTTTTTATTTATCTCTTTTTAGTTTTGGTAGGTACGTCCAATTGCCATAAAAATCATTTGTAGTCAAAGCTCGTTTTGTTTGTTCGTTTTATTCCAGAGTTCGAGTGCCTACCCTTCCGGCTTCATTATCAGATCAGTTCCATGGCACCATTTTCATAAGTACCATTTATTATAAGTATTTGCTTCATTATAGTCGGTTTACTATTCGAGATATTAGACCCGTGACATACTTAGCATTAAGGAGTTCCAGTGGCCATCTGTGGTTTTCTTCATCAGTTCCACTTCACCAAATGATTTCTCCAGGATCCCATCATCAGATCCTGACCAGATGACGATGGGACCACCTGGAAAGTATGCACTTTCAAACAAAAGAAGAATTTTCTAAATCGGTCTAGGCGTCTTTGAGTAATCGGGGAAACTACATAAAAAAAGTTTTCGACGAATTGAGAACCTCCGCCTTTTTTGAAGTCGGCTAAAAATAAACTGTTGCGGCATATGATTCACTGTTTACTGTGGCAAGTGACTTGTGAGCATTATGCTCCTGATGCAAATATTTTTTCTAATAATACTACGCACCTTGTGGCAAGCAAGTGCAGTTTGTCTGATAAATAGTTATTATCAACAGAGCACAGGATGGGGGCAAGTTAAGAGTAAATAATTAGACTATGCTTCCATAGCATTGATTAGTTGTATACTATTTTATTTTATTATATATAAACAATAAGTGATATCTTCTAGCATATTTGTGATCATAATAAATAACAAAATGTGAAAACAACGACTTATCACGCACTTCCTTATCATGCTTGTTTGGAAGTTGATAATCATATAGTTAAAAAACACGTTTTAATATGTTCGCCTTTGTTTGTCATTAAACAAGAGACCATTTTTTAAAGATTAAACTGATATTCTAACATATCAATCTGTGTCACAGTGTATCACTTTTCTATTATGTACCTTTATAAATCACCTTTTTATAGGTTTTGTTCATGCTTATCTTTATTACTTTTAAATAGGTTTTTATAGTTAACAATGTTAACGCTTGGTGTATATTGTGTATCAAATTATATGTGGCCGTTAAAGTAAATGTAATAAAAGTAAAATATATAATCTTATTCAAGTGCAAAGTAAAAAACCAATAAATCTTTATGTAAAACAATGCTATGTTGGCCTCAAAAACTGAACAATTAGCACATTGAGTGCTACAGGCGCTAACTGAGAACTACGTTTTAGTATAGTTATAGTATGAACTGGGGTCATAGTGTACTTAGAGCCATCAATGTCTATTTTCTGAAAGATAATATTATAGCCGTAACACATGCTCGGATATGGTACGGGCGGACTAACTCCGCCCACAAATCCGTTCTCGCTTACACACGACTGGACCTGGTTCGGCAGACCAAATCCGCCTATCAAATGTATTTAGAATATTATTTTCCATTTTTATGTATGACTATTAGTTGAATGTAAGAATATCGGGATATCGGGCGACGATAACCAAAATCAGTAGATCGCCCATAAATCGGGGACTTTTTCAACGCTGGTCGTAGGTAGTTGGTACGTCCCAACCAACCGACTACCGTACAAATGTCCGGATTTGGTACGGAGCAGACTATATGCGATTTGCAAACAAGCGGACCGAGGCGGACTCAATAATAATAATGTCCGGCGGACCTTATGCGTGGTCCGCCCGTACCAAATCCGAGCGTGTGTTACGGACACGGCTATAAGCTTTCCCCAGAATACCGATTAACTACCAATGATAGATAAATGAATACATTGGATTTGGATGGTATCATCTTATTGTTATGACTACATCTTATCAAAAAGCGTGGGCAGACAACGATATTACGAAACACTATAGGCGCTCCTCAGTACATAAAAAAACAGCTAGCAAGGTCACCAGGTTGCTGTAGATATTTGACCTGTTAAAAACTTTACACGTGTAGCCAATAGCAATTAAAACAATTACAATTCTGCTCCACGCCCTAAAAACAAGGGAGTGATAAGGGTCCCGATTGCCCGAATGATATTTAAAAGTGGCGTTTTCAATTTGCTGGCCGGCAAACTCGTTCGTAGTGTAAGGTGTTGTGAAATAAATACTACTTGAATAAATTTTGACCTCCGAACTCAAACTACCCCTAAAGTATCAGCTCTTTACGCTCGCTGTTTGCTGTAAGGTGCCTCGTGTCAAGTTGTCAATATATAAACTGGCTTGGCATCGATCAGATGGCTCTAACGAATTGCATGACTACGCCTAACTAATAAAATAGGCAAAACATGGCGTTTATTACAGATATTTCACCTACTTAGCTTTCAAGTAACTACTACAAATTGGAATCAAATAGCTGAATTGTTACTAAGCCGAAATGTGGGCTCTATTTTCTAGTTTATTGTACGTTCTCATGATACCGGTTTACGTGCTCTGACGTAATGCTACGTTATAATATTATTCAAATATTTTTAAGTTACGCCATTCTTACAAGGTGGTTGACATTTAAGAACTAATACGTACATTATTATTATTATGAGCCTGTTATGTCCCACTACAGGGCGAAGGGTTCCCCATTCTTTTTACCTGTCTTTAGCTACATCTAGCCATTCCTTTAGATATGAATCTAACTCGTCACGCCATCTCCTTCTGTATCTAGCCGGTTTCTACTGTACATTAACGCACTTTATTTTTTATACAGGAAAGCTCGTACTTAAAATACCCTGGAAAAATCTGTACGGCGCATCAGTGGAAGCTACAATTGAACGTCTATTTCTGATCGTCAACCCTACTGCTGAAGTTAAATATGACCCTGAAAAGGAAGAGAAAATGGAGCTGGCTGCCAAACAGGCAGAGCTGGCGAGGGTCGAAGAAGCCAAGAAACAAGAGGCGGAAAAAGGTACCTATGTTTTTTAAAATTAGGTGTTTTATTTGAGTCTTTAATGTCCCACTACTGGCTTGCTGTCTGCTGTACCAAGGACTTCTCCCGCGCTTCCTCGAAACTGCTCTCGCGGTATGCGCTCAGGTCATCACGCCATCTTTTCCTGGACTTTCCTCAACTGCCTATATTATAACTTGTTATATTTTTTTCCGTTTTTTCATTAGGCAATTACAATGCAACATGTTATCGTGCCATATTATTGGAAAAATGATTGTGGAATAAAAATAAAACGACCTTATAACGCGAAAGTATGAGCTAAAATGTGTTGTATTTTATATTTATTGTGCATTTCAGTGGATAAAAATAATAATAGATAAGCTGGACGTATACCTACCTAGATTTTTTTAAATAATAAATTCGAAGAGGTTTTAATTTTAATCACACATTTTAATTTCTAGTGACCATTAATGCATGAACCTTGTCTTGGAGAGCAGAATTTGATTCTCGTTATAATATATTTATTGATTAGCTAATGGGTGAAGGGTAGCCGGTTTTTATAGATTTGAATGATGACTTATCGCATCAAAGTACTTTTCACATACGAACAAAACAAAACTCAGACCAATTGTACAAAAGATTATAATGGGGATTCTTGTCCAAAATTTTATGCTTTCAAATAGCCTTGTTTATTGTATATCACTAGTTAATTTATAGGATTTATTTAGTACCGATTATGAGCATAACATCTATCTATACTAGTTTTTAAACTGTCATGGTCACTAACACTAACATTAACATTATAACTGGGATATTTACCATGTTTACTGTCCGTTTCGAGATTCCGATATTTCGGTGCTGTTGCAAGCACCAACAAACAAATTTCGGAAACTCGAAACGGACAGTAAACATGGTAAATATCCCGGTTATAATGTTAATCTATCTATACTATTTACAGCTGAATAAGTAGTGAATGCTGTACTTTATGATCAACAAACGAAATGTTATCGTTACACAGAAAATGAATCGTATAACACGATGGTGGTTTTATTGATGTCTCATATTCATTTAGTTGTAATGTTACTTAAGAAATTGGTCCTACTTTATGGCATGAAGAGGGTTCAATCAAAAACCTACCTAGTCTAAGCAGTGGGCTGTCACCCTCCACATAAACTCAGGCCTTCTATCTGTGAAAGAGTTACCTATTACAAATACGCCACGAAACAAATGAATACTTTTAATTTAACGCTCGCTGTTCCATCATAACACACTTTATTGCTGTAGAAATCTATTTTGATTTCGCCAGTATTAATCTTCTATCTTATTAATAGATGCAGAAAACAAACTCGACGAGACATTTGTCGAGAAGCTGGTGACTCAGATCATCAAGAATGTGCAGCTCAAGATCACAGATATCCACATACGATATGAGGACAGCATTACGAATCCTAAAGCCCCCTTCTCCTTTGGTATTACTCTGCACAACCTGTCTGTCCACACTACTGATGAAAACTGGCAAAAAGCAATAATCACGGATGCAGTCACCAAGATTTTCAAGGTAATATTCGGTTTGGGATCAGATGCCGTAGTGCGAGTTTTTTAAAGTACTTGATTGCGTAAACGTTCTCATAAGTCAATTTGTATACCAAAAAAGAGGTTTCCCCTTACTGTCACTAGACGGCGCTTATCCAGTTTCAATGCTAATTGGCGTTTACGTTAATGCGATCGACCACGAATATAAACTCGGAATAAGCTGTCAGAAGATTGCATGTTCAAAATCACGTCGGATAGCTAATTTTGAGTATAAAGTTAGATTTTGAAATAAAGGTCTTATTATTTTTGAATATAATATGTAATGAATAACTGACATTTGTCATTTGTAGGGTTCCGTAGTCAACAAGGAACACTTATATTTTCGCCATGTTAGTCTGTTCGTATTTTAGCTCAGAGACTCTTAGTACTAGAAAGCTATAATTTGGCATGGTTATACATTTATTAATCACGCCGACAAAGTGGTAAAATAAAAACTTTTTTTTTAGCGTACTTCCTGTACACGTAAAGTGGAGATGTTTTTTTTCTCGTCCATCCCATGTTGTGGGGTATCGTTGACTAGGCCATCCAAAAATATTATGGGTCTATTAAAACCATTTTTCGATTCAGGGATCCGTTTGCGTAAAATTAACCTTTAAATTGCTAATTTTTGTTAGAGTCAAGTGCCAGCTTTTGGATATGTCAAAAAAATTACGGCAGTAGTATTTAAAACGAACTATCATAGCTAAGTAGGCTTTACAATTTTACGAGTAATAGTCGACCAACTTATAAAATGTATATGTGAGTCGCCGAAACCGTTTGAATGGTCATGAAACAACAAAAAGCCCTCTTCTTAGTCCACGTTATTGTGTAGCTACGGAACCCTATTATTGCGAGTTGCCCGACAGGCTCTTGGCCGGTTTTTTATTTATAACATGAATGAACTCCATGTAGGTCATTACAAGTCAATTAAATTTCATGTAACTTTTAAGTAGTTATAAGTTGAAGATTTGACCTTTAGTAGGTAAAGACCAAAGCAGTTTTGGCTGGTATTTAGAAAGTTTAAAACAAGAATCAAAAGGACGTAAAGTAGTTTTATATCTTTATTTGCTTGAAAATTATGTCCTATAAGTTGTTCTAGTTTTAATGATATTCGTGGTGAAAAATCCTGTATGATTTATTATCTTGACCTGAGGAAAGTTTTGGAGTCTTCTTTCTTGCAAACTTTACCAAATAGAACATAAATATAATTCACTGGATTTTGCAGGGCATAATTTATTACCTTGGAAGATATTTTTCAACAGGCATTAAAAAAAATTCCTAATGTTCACAGATTCTTGATTTAGAATGTTTGGCAATTTATTGGAATCCTGCTACTGAGCTGTATTCAAAGTCAGGTCCTTTGGAGATAAAGGACAGATTACAAAAAGAGATAGCCACAAAATCATCACAACCATCATTTTACAGATATGGTAAGCTTACCCCGAGTTTCTCAGCTCAAAATATCTGTTGTGATTGGCTGTTGAAAATTCATTCAACCAATCACAGCAGATAACGCGTGCTTGACAATTTGTCACATTAATTCTGCGATAATTTTGAGCTGAGAAACTCAGTGTTACTCGTTTAATAGAATCCGATTTTATCATGGCAATATTTATCCACTTTGTTACAATTACAAGATCTATTGGATAATTGGAATTAAATGCTCGTCTGTTAGTTCGATCAAGTGAAATTATTGTGTTCCATCGCAAAGGCGGTACCTATAAACACGTAACATCAAAATAGTATTTCAGTTATTTTATTCTCCTTTCAGCATTGGGTCCAATAAACGCGACAGCGAAACTAAAACTAAACCCGAAACCGGAATGTGACGTTCCAAGGTTTACTGTACCAAAAGTGATATTAAGTTTGCATATGGAGCAACTTTCAGTTAGCCTAACGAAGGCCCAGTATCAAGACATGATGTTACTAGCGGACTCTATGGATAGGATGAACAAACAGGCGCCTTACAGGTATCTTGATTGAAGTTAATTGTTCAACCATTGCTCTGTGACCCGTGAATCAGTTATTAACAAGTCTTTATGTAGGTCAGGTCTTGTTGGTATGATTTATTGTGCGATCGATGTTGGGTATTGAAGATCAGGTTTTTATTCACGACGATTTCATGTGGAAATCGGCAAACAGCACAAATAGCTACAAGAAAGTTGGGTACGCGTCATCGACTATGTAGATGTCGTACAACAACATTGATTTGTGTTGCAAACCTAAGACCAGAAATGCGCACCAAAGCATTCTGGCAAAATAAACTTATTCAACGATTTATTTTCAAGCTTGAAAATACTTGACAAATCTACAAAAATACTGCTTTTTATTCCCCGACTACGGCGAAACCAAAAGGAAGGGTTATGATTTTAGCAGTCTATGTATGTACAGTTCAATTATTTTCATAATGTCCCTCGGCAATCATCGCGTTTTCGAAAACAAACGAATGCTAGTTTCCATGTCTTTCAATTATTCGATTTATCGTGTATAATAATTTTAATTCAAAACTAAGTACTTTATTGATGTTTTGTTTTGATTGCCGTGTGAAATATATAGAACTGTAAAAATAGCAGCTTTCCTCCCATTTTTTAAATAAATTACATTATGTTAAAAGAGTATTAACAACTCTATATACTTCCAAGTTGATTGAGAGCACAGATGACCTTCCAATTAGAAATAACTTGCGTCCCTACAGCTCTAATGTCTGGTCAACACTAAAGAGATCATACCGTGCACTGAGTTATAATTATCAGCCTAAATAAACGGATGTGTGGTGCGCGTAAGTTGTCTTCTATGCGGAATCTACTGGTAGGTAATCTGTGATTGAGAGCGTCCGGTCTGCACCAAGTGCAAAGGGCAACTGCCTCTATGGACAACTGATAAAAATCCGACGCCTGACGAAACACGAAGTTTGCCGAGGGACATTAAGAAAATGTTTGAGTTCTATGTATATTTCTGTAGGTGAAAAGTGAAGGGCCTTAAGTCACATTTTATAAAGTATTCAGTAGAGCTCATTAAAGATGTCCATACTTAGTATGGACATCTTTAATGAGCTCTACTGAATACTTAAGGCCCTTCACTTTTCACCTACAGATTTGTATATACGTATGTACCTCCGTAGTGCCTAAACTGTTCATCCGAGTTTGATGAATAAGGTGTCAATCGATTCGTTATGACTAGAGTAAAAAAGGCTAAAAAAAACTGTAGTCGGATTACAGTTTTTATTAAACTTTGCTTGTTACAGAAAGTACCGCCCAGATGTAACTACATACAAACGCAATTACAAGCTATGGTGGCAGTTTGCATATCGTTGCATATTAGAGGAAGAAGTGCGCAGGCGACGCAATAACTGGGACTGGACGCATATGTTAGCGCACAGGCAACTTTGCAGAGACTATGCGGCCGTCTACCAGTGTAAACTGAATAATAGGGGCAAAGTGAACGCGGAACAATTATGTCTACTAGAAAAGGCTGAGAAAACACTCGACTTGTTCAATTTGGTCGTTATCAGGCAAAGGATTGAAATGGAGGTGTGTATTTTACGTTTAAAGAATCTTGTAATACATTTCTTAAATCTTTTGTCACTAACATGATGACTTATTAACGACACAAGGTTTAAAACACGAATAGAGAAACGTCGATTGTGTATAACACGAGGTTTCGAGATTAGGGTAAATGAGGCTCTGTCCTAATATAACGCAATAATTGCGCGAACACACGACCGCACCGTCGCGTCGCGTTCATTTGTATGGCAAAATTGAAAAGCGCCCTCTGTTGGCGCGACGACGCGTTCGTGTTTGAGTGAGTTTGCGTGCAAGTGCTTGATAATCCCTAAAACTTCTTAGGTAACTATGCATTGTATTCCATTGATATATTGTTCAGGTTGAAAGGCTGGGTAAAATGGAGGAGGAAGCTAAAAAGGCAAGGGGGTGGTTCAGCGGTTGGTGGTATGGAGCTAGCGCCAGAGACGACGAAATGGCTGAAGGCACAGCTATTAGTAAGTATGATTATATCAAGGAAACGGAATGATTAAAAAAAAGAAAATCACGCTAAATCAACAAATTCTAATGATTTGGAATATTTTTTAGTGAAACAATTTGAAAAAGCAATGACACCCGATGAGAAAGCGAAGTTATTCCGTGCCATAGACTACCAAGAGAACTCGGCACCTCTTCACTTGCCTGTAGAGTATGTGGCCATTGAGAGTTACTTCCAGTTAGACCGACTTGTACTGAATGTGACGGATCAGGTCGAAGTTTTGAAGGCTTGTGTCGATTTTGTTGAAGTTGATATGAAGCAGCGACCCAGTGCTAATGCATTACGGTAAGTTATGCAGTCAATAAAGACCAAAATAACTTTTCTTATTTTGGACTCTATTTCAATATCTTCAAGGTTCTTTTTCACCTGGGTTTATTATGATCTATTCTTGTTATTACAGAGTGGAAGCCCAAATGAAGGCGTTTAGCGTAACTGGTGTGCAACAGGGCACATTTGAACCTCAACTGGTCACCTCGAAAGAAGTGACACAGGATGTCAATTTATTGAATGTTGTCTTCGAAACTAATCCTTTAGGTGAGGCGCCGAGAATTTACTACTTGTTTATTTATTTACTTTTTGTGTGACCAACAGCTTGTCAATATATTTCATACATTCATAATTCCATTAATGGGTCTTCATGCTTAAAAAAATAGATATTAACGTTATACATATCAACGCTCAGAGCATTCCAAAAAACATACATGCCATTCTTATTTCTGAGTCATGGGTTAAACCATGTCTCCTTTCTACTGGCTGCCTGGCGTTGTGCTTATTAGAAACGACCGGACTGTTAGTGGTGGTGTTGCCATATATCTCCGCGCTCATATTCCTTTCTCTGTTGTCAATGTGTCAGCGCAGCCACCGTCATCAGGTGCTGGTGAGCATCTCTTTCTGGAGGTCGAGCTAAATCATTCTAAATTACTTCTTGGAGTTTATTATTGTCCCTCATTACATGTCAATTTCTTTTCATCTTTCGAGAAGCTCTTAAGCCGCTATCCCACTGGCGTTTTAGGAGCGTTGGCGTTCCTCCAAGTTCTCGACTCTAGTGGCAAGCGTTAGCGCTGAGACTTCGCAACGTTAACGACGCGTCAACGCGACGGTAACGTTACGTTTTTTTGGCAACAGGTACAATCACGCCGTATATTGATTATTGTCAAACTTATGCCAGTGTCTTTGAATAAATAAAACAGGTAGTTAAAAATATACACAAAAGCGTTTTATATACATACCTCAAATTTATAACAAGCCTCTCTTTTGGTGATACTGAAACACTGAGATTAGTGTCTAAATATTGTATGTCTTTTGGAATCACTTCTAAAAGTTCGTTAAATGTAATTCGCTAATATTATAAAATTCCGATTAATTATTTTTAATATTATTAGAATACAGTGCGAAATATTCACTTTCATGTAATCGATTGGACCATAAAGGATTGACCCAAAATTGACGATGAGACTTTCTTTTTCTTTTACGTAATTTACGTCGAAGTAGCAAAGCCAACAATAGTATTTCCTTGTCGAAATCCATTTTGTTGCCAGTGGGATAGCGGCCTTAGAAACGCTTATCCCTGCCATAGCATAATCATGTCTGACTTTAATACTTCTTCCCTTACTAATTTTTGTTTCCTCCCCTGATCGCGTCGTTAAGCATGGCCAATGCTCAGCCGATGCCTTTTCTTATCATGATTTGATTTTTCTATCATATAAAATAAAAGGTTAAAGCCAAAATCCTTATGCAACGCAATTTTGGAGGTATAAACGTTGACAGTCTTTGAGGATGCCAGCAACATAGATTGGTCTTTTCTATTTGCCTCTGCTTCATTCAATGAGCAAGTTATTATGTTCACCAATAAGCTTGTTGAGCTTTACGACCATCACGCTCCGGTTCGGGCAATTAAAGTGAGACATTTGCAGGCACCATGTCTTACGGACGAAATTAAAATAATTATGAATAATAAAGTTACGGCAAAGTCGAAATTTAAGCGCCACACATGTTATGTTAAGAAGAGCATATTATCGATTTCGTCAAACGCAGTTGGAAGCGACTGTATCAGCTGCAAAATGCTACTCCCGGTGCTGGACATTATCCTTCTCGTCATATGCCATATCCTCAATTTTTCCGCGTCTAGAAGTGTCTTTCTAATCTCGAATTAATGGAGAATAAATAATGGAAAGACGCTCAAATAATTCCTTTACCTAAAAAGTCCAATCCCACCTCACATCCATCGCTGAGTACTGTAGAGGCTTTCCACATAGGACGAGTAACCTGTTCGGCCGCTGACACCTAAAGCTGGCGACTTATATTTATTTTAAATTTGGAAGGAAATCGAATACAGAATATTTGAAATATATCGAACGCGTGTAGTTTTTTGTTTAGCTGGCACTTCTGTGAGGGCCGACCTACGAGCGGCACGTTTTAATAAATATACGTCATAGAAGTCGGATAGTATTTTATTAGCCTCTGGCTGCGTTCCCCTTTTACATATGGTGGAGGGGTATTGGTCATAAGTGAAACCGACTTTGCATACGGGGCATAGCCTTCGCAAATGATGTTGATTTGGCATCATTGGTCCAGTTGATGACTGTTTATGGCATTGGTCCAGTTAATAACTTATTGATAATATTAAATACGTTGAGTGTGATAAGCTCTGGATATAGTTCAATGATAGGTTTAGAAGATTCGATGCGATCCAGCCTTTCCTTCTCTGGCCTGATAAATGCTTGAGGATGAAATATTGTATCACGTTTGAATTTCACATAATTAAACCCCATCCGGGTGGATGTGAGTTATCACATTTCTGTTAGGAATAAGAGGCCGCCTTGTTACTTTTTCGGAGGTTTTGTGCAAGGAGGTTCAAGCATGACAGCGTTGACTTGTTAATGCATGTGCACTTGTTGGCTGAAGTTAGAGTAAATATCGGAGAATCCGGTAATTCGTTTGCCATGAAGCCTTCCCCTTGTAAGGGAAGGACCTCAGATTAATTCCTCCGTTAGGTAAAGGTGTTAGGTAAGAGTGATTTTCCTTCCAAAGTTGAGAATAGCTGCGCTTCACATGATTCTGCGCATCTATTCGTAGGGGCGTAGCTCATGTAGAGGCTTTCCACATAGGACGAGCAACCTGTTCGGCCGCTGACACCTAAAGCTGGCGACTTATATTTATTTTAAGTTTGGAAGGCAATCAAATACAGAATATTTGAAATATATCGAACGCGTGTAGTTTTTTGTTTAGCTGGCACTTCTGTGAGGGCCGACCTACGAGCGGCACGTTTTAATAAATATACGTCATAGAAGTCGGATAGTATTTTATTAGCCTCTGGCTGCGTTCCCCTTTTACATACCGCCCAATATCTGTCTTGCCATTTCTATACAAAGTCCTTGAACGGTTAATCCACAACTAAATAAACACCTTCATCTCCATAAATAATCTCCTTAACCCCTTCCAGTCCGGCTTCCGCCCTGGTCATAGCACCACTTAAGCGCTTCTGAATATTACTGACGATATATGGTCTGCCATGGATCTGGGAAATCCAACGGTTTTGTAAAATAAATAAAAAAATGTTCTTTTGAAATGTCTAGTCTATATGTAGAAATCTTTCAATTTTGTCGTTTTTAAAGCTTCTCTCTAGCTGCTGCTGTCTATGCACATCTATAATATCAAAGGCATCCTTTGATATTATAGATGTGCATATGCGAACCGGAAGACGAAACGTTGGAAGGCCTCCCACTAGGTGGATCGATGACCTGGTTAAGGTTGCGGGAAGGCGCTGGATACAAGACGCACAGGATCGGTCAATGTGGCGACGCCTGGGGGAGGCCTATGAGCAGTGGACGTCTTTCAGCTGAAATGATGATGATGATGGACAGCATCGTCAATTATTTGTTGTCAAACGCATCACATAATAATAACACAAAAATGGTTCTGTACAATAAAAACACAACTTTTTTTTCAGATGGCTCTAGCAACCAAAGAGTCCAAGTGAAAGCTCGTCCGTTACAAATTGTCTATGACGCACAAACTGTCATAGAAATAGTTGAAGTATTCAAGCCAGAAACCGAATCTTCAGCTTTAACTACGTAAGTTTGTTTTTACTTATATGTATTTATTGCTTAACAAGGAGCATGATTCAAATTTTGCATTTCATACGAATATGAGCCTTTTAGTAAGAGAATAATGTTCACATTTATACAAACGAATGTGCTCGATCTTTTCTTACGAAAATGAGTCTTATTTCTTTAAAAGTAAGGTTCATAATCGTATCAAACGCCTTGCCCTAAGATTACTTAACTTTTAAGATCTACGACCACTTTTAATGACGTTTTTCCCTTTCCAGTTTACAAGCGGCAGCGGAGAACAAACTATCGGAATTCAAAGAGAAGTCCGCTTTAGGCATGCAGTATGCGGTGCATCATCACACGTTCATAGACATTGATATTGACATCGCTGCCTCGTACATTATTGTGCCGAAGACTGGCATCTATAAGGAGTAAGTATTTCAATAAACGGCATTTACATGACCTGTTACGATCCAAAAGCTGGTAGTATCAAGCTATTATAGATTGAAATAATGTCAAGTTCTTTATAACGGCTTTGCTTAAAATAAGTGACATCTAACTGTACACCAAGGTCTATCGAAGTTCCTTAAATTATAGCTTCTGTCATACTCAATGTTCTATAAAGGCTTAAAAAAATGGATCATTAATATTTTTAGATTTGGCCATTAAAGTCGCCGCCAAATAACAAAAAAAAGTCGTCAGACAGGTGTTACGAATGTATTCCAATATTTCAAAACAATACGAAAAATTTAAAGGCAGTATCGCTAATACGGTCAAAACAAACGTATAGCGGTAAGCGGCGTCCTCGATGCTTTCACTTGTCATGAATTTATTTTTTGGTACAAGTCAGATCAATGACTTTTATTTTTTCATTATCTGGAGGAGACTTTAGAAGACTGAGGGTCTCACAAGGCGCAAAATTGCAAGTGTGTAGGTTAAATAGATTTTAAATACATTAGAGCGGGCGTGTTCATCACGTTGCAGTGAGACTTCAGGCTGTCATGATTCGCCTCACGATGCGACGCCATCTCTTATTGTCGGCTGAAACAACTAGCACAGAGATAGATTATAGTCAGGAACAGCAGATAGGACTTTTTTTATCCCGGGAATATATTCCCTCGGGATAATTTTTGACTTTCCACGCGGGCGAAGCCACTGGTAGAAGCTAGTAATAAATTAATAATAAACTATTACAGAAATGAGTCATGCGTGGTAGTGAAACTCGGTGCCATAAAAGTGAAGTCGGAGCCTCGTTCCCAAGCGCTGGACGTTCACAAGTTATACAAGGAGGGACTCGCCGATCAGGATATACTGGCCGAGATTACGCGCCACAGTTATGATAAGATCGCCCTCGAACTTACTGAGATGCAGGTATGTTCTAGGAAGAAAGATACAACTCACATGTGATTAAAACTAGCAATGTAAAATGACCTGTGTGAGGGCAAAAAGGCTCGTAAGGATGTTTTGTGATCTTCAGTAGGGTTTTCAGGTTCTGAAACCTTTTGGCATTGTTGTGCCACAGTATAATTATGTTTTTACTATTTATTTTGTTTAAACCATTTATTCAATACAAAATTTTAAAAGTGGTGCAAGACTACCGAGAGTCTGCAATAATTCAATTAATTGTTTCTCAGTTGACCCTTGATAAAGTTTTAGTAGCTTCAAATAAGCCTGAATAAACTGTTGTTCAGGGATGATACAAAGTGGCTGACTATTACGCCACGTTTCTACCTGCAACCAGTTCGCATGCGTTTTGCATTACGTTGCGGGCTACCGAGGTATAATATGATCAATCGCTCGATCGTGCCACGCAATGCAATCGAACTTGCATGCGAGTTGCTTGCAGATGAAAATGCGGCCTTATCAGTATATTGTAACACGGTCATACTTTACTTCAAAATACCATTACCAAATAATTCCATGATACAACATCTCTTACACAGATTGTGATAGCACATCCAGATGAAGACTGGCAATCAGCAATAGCTTCGACGGACAACGACGGAACGCCTTTGCATCTACTCCAACCCACCAACTTAGTTATACAAATTCATAAATGTTTGATCACGGATGACCCGCGCATGCCCAAGATCAAGGTTAGGGGGGAATTACAGAAGATTGCCATCAGTGCTTCGGAAGATAGGTCAGTGTACTTTTGTGTCGGTTTTCTATATAATTTACCTAGTTGCCATTACACCGTGGGTGCATTCTTGTAAAAAGCTGGTCACGGTTTGTGCTGTTTCGAGCTGGCAAACCAGCACCAGCCGAGCCCCTCCCAGGCTGGCAAGCTGGCTGGCTGGCTGGTTTTTGAGCAATCATATTCAGGGCGAAAGTTTGTAGCTCAGTAGGGGCGACTTGCAGAGTGAATACTGAAAATATATCTTAAGACTACAGACAGGAGCCCTTTGGGGTCCATTTCAGATTTCCTATAAGGACACTTCAGATTTCCTGTAAGGACACTTGTAATGTGTAGGTCCGTTAATTTTTATTGTTCATTATAATTTACTTACTTGATTGAGGTCGAGGATTCCCGTTGGACTTGCTATACTTCTGTTGAGTGGTTTCTATCACTTATGGGTGCTGTTGTAAAACGACGAAACATAGTCATCGATTGAAATATAATCGCTTCTTTAAGAAAATAAAATTATCGTATTTTTTTTTTTCAGATTATTAACTCTTTGCGAAATACTAGTGAGCATGCCTCTCCCGCAATCTGATGAAGTAACTCAACTCAAGGTTTGTATGATTTTCTTTAAATTATGTAATTTATAGTTTCTTTATTTTTCTCCAATTTGCACCCCAAAAGTGACATCGAATTCGAAATCCATTTATTTAGATTATACGTCCGTGTTTAAATCACAGATTTTAATGTGTATAAAAATTTCAACTCTATTGATCTAGTAGATTCGGCGTAAACTGTCTGTGACAGATAGACAGACAAACGAGTGATCCTATATGAGATCCGATTTGTCATTCGTAAGTATGTATCATACCCTAAAGATAGGTCCTAATGTATCCTTATTTTTAATTTAAAGATATATGCCTCCAAGTTAGCGTACACATTATCTGGTATTGTGCTTACTGAGACTGTTACCAATGCACAGGAACAATCTTCTCAGCTTCAGAATCTGATAGTGGTAACCTATATTTGACAACAGTAGATGTGAATAATTTCGTTTCACTATACTATTGATAAGCATTAACTAAAAATAGAGTAAACAACGCGTTGTTTAGAATAAGATAGTAATGTTTAGCATTTCAGTTCATTTTAGACGATCAGAGTCCTTACTATGAAGTGCCAATATTATCATGGTTCCTTTGTAAAAAAGAGATAGTACTCTTTTCTTTCACACCGGAGTCATGCTGGTTATAAAACATCATAGTAGTTTACAGTACAAACGTTTGCTTAATTTCCCTTGGCAAACTTCGTTTTTCGCACAGACAGATCTAACTAGATGACGCGATTGTTTGTACTTCGCGTGCCTCAAAACGGAGCAAAGTTACGATTAATGATCGTAGTCTCAACTTTTCGGAGGGACTTGCGTTATGTATTTAGATTTATGTCTGTGGTTTTTCGTCATTCGTTGGATTTCTGTCAGATGCCCTTTGCACTTAGTGCAGACCGGACGCTCTCAATCAACTTGGAAGTATATAGAGTTGTAAATACTCTTTTAACATGATGTAATTTATTTTAAAAATGGGAGGAAAGTTGCTATTATTACAGCTTTATATATTTCACACGGAAATCAAAACAAAACAATAATAAAGAACTTAGTTCTGAATTCAAATTATTATACACGATAAATCTAATAATTGATGGACATGGAGTTAGCATTCGTACAAATGAATGCTAACTCCAACATCCGGAAATGCGATGATTGCCGAGGGATATTAAGAAAATAGTTGCACTGTACTAGTTTTCATCTAGTTTAATTCTGTAATATACTGATATATTTATTTATTTATTTATTTATATAATTATTAAGCTTACTATATATTTTAGCCTAGTGAATCAAAGGGATCGAGTTTATCGTTACTAAAATATTTGGATCCCATGGAGAAACAAAGACGAGAGACAGCACGCGCTAAAGAGAAGAAAAAAGATGAGCACACTGTACAGTTGACTGAAGTTGAAGCCTTCTTTATTATGAAAGGTAAGTACAGCTGAATAGTTTTATACACCGAGGCGCGTTATTTTAATTTTTTCTTTGTTAAAAAGTTCGTCAAAGGTTATGGCTACAGCTGAATTAAGTACTGAATTTCTAGTGCAGGAGGAATGATTAGCAAGTAACAATTTTAGCCTCGCGAATTTCGGTCTCTAATCGCCAACAGAAACTTTTTATATCAGCAACCTCTTCGTTACTAGAATACAAACTCGGCCGCATCGATATATATATACTACGCACTAGTTTGGCGATCGGAACACACACCCTGTTCAACTGTACTGCAATCCGTACACCTTACTCTACTCTATGTCACCTCTGACCTAGACTAGATTCAAAAGTAAACCCAAAAAAAATAAGGAGAAACGCTTCAGCGCCATGAATTTCATGGCGCTTACAACGTTTTGATCGTGAGTAAACTAAACTCTATAAGCGATTAGCGCTGCATGTTTTAATAGTTTGATAAGACAACATCAATATTTTAGCGCAGCAGCAAACTTTAGTTCAAACTCGCCAGCATTTGAACAATTTTTTTTCTGTTATTGTCTATCGGTAGAATATGTATAATCGCTCTGTCGTAAATAATATAAATATTAACCATGCTTTTTCTTCAACAGAACTTGTCCTCAGCATCAACAGAAAAACTATAGACGCATCGAAAAGCTACGATAGATTCCTTGTGTTCTCTTTATCACTGCTAGAAATCACGGCTATACAGAGAACGTTCACTCTAGAAGCGATCATTCGTCTGGGAGCGGTCAAACTACAGCATCATAGGATAGGGCAAGGACTTCAGCCCTTGGATATGATTGAGACGCCTGATATCGAAGTTGATGATATTATGGATAACATTGACAGTCCTACTGATTTAGCCACTCGGAATCAAGAATTAAATCTCAAGTATTTGTTTACTGTTACTTATAGGAATGTAAGTATTTTTTTATCACATCTATTCATAAAATGCTAGTTTTTGTAAAGAGGGACTAAAATAGTTCGTTAATCCTTAGGGGCTAAAAGTGATTTGTATTTGGAATGTGGAGATTGTTAGTGAATGATTGGATCAGCATAGAGATGAATCACAAACCATGCGGTCCAAAATAGGATAACATCGCTAATATCGATTACTACGAATGTATGATATGAGTGGCTAATGAGCGATTGTAATTCTTTTTCGGACCGCAGGGGAACATTTTATTGAACAAGTGACTGGTTGGAAAACTTAGCGCAAGCCAAATTAAAAAAAAAAAATACGCGAAGAAAAATTAGTATCGGGATGAAAGACATCCTATGTCCTAATCCAGGTCTTATAGCCTATCCGTATGCCAATTTTCATCACAATCCGTTTAGCGATTTAGATTTGAAATTGTAACAGATGAGCACACTTTCGCATTTGGATTGTGGATACTTTATTGCAAAGAACAAAAATGCTTGTCACAACCTTTCTCTTATTAGGAGTGATAGTTATTGCAATACTATTGTCAAAAAGATTAGATTACAATGCATAAAACACATGTAATTAAATCACTTTTTAATTTTCAGGTTGACAAGAAATGTCCAGATTTCCGAGGCGCCTTTGGATCAGTTGAGCAAATGATTGAGTTGAGTTTCACTGATTTGAAGGTTCTGCTTCATCTCCAAGGCTTACGGGAGATTCTTGTTATCGTTAATGAGTATCAGGTATGCAGATTTAATATTTACCTATGTGATTCTAATATTGCCTTGAGGTGGATTTATCAATAGTCGTAGTAGATAACTGAATGAATAAAAACACCGGTTTGAGAGCTTTTGTATAGAAAATATGGCAAACCAGTCTTAATTATTGTTCATTTATTTGTTCAATTACTGGAAAATTAGCCCTTAGCCTCGTGATGATACAAAGTCAAGATAAATAATTGCAAACAGGACATTTTATTTAGGTACAATAAAACGTGTCAAAATTCGATTGTTTATGATCTATCCGAATCTTCTTTCCATGAAAAAAGTTTTTGTTACGATATCTGTTTCACCGTCAGTTGCTCTGTGTTTATTTTTCTACGTATTATTTTTGTCGAGCTTATATTCCTAATTTTTTGACAGACACGATTGCAAGCTATTCAGAGTGGTGTAGACCGAACTGCCAATGCTGGCCCATTGGAGACCATCGTAGAAGACGAAGAGTTCGTCGCAGCTAAGTCCAAAGGTAAGTTAAACCACGGGCACCAAACGCGAAGACAGAAAATTTGGTTCAAATAAATTGCACTAGACAGCGTGATAAGCTTCGATTTGTTATTGAGTTTTGCGAAATATTAAGATTTTCTAGAGATGATCAAAAAAATGTATGTTCTTGTTTAATTAACTCTCCTACGCACAAAATTAATATTGGGCTCTTTATTCACATTTCAAAGATTATTTGAATGGTTCATTTAAAATTGATTTCAATTGATGGCGAGTTTTTAAATTTCTAAAGCATCCACTCCATTTTTTAAATTTATTTTGTAACACATTTTAGTGCAAAGAAACTGTAAAAACGTGTAAGAAAATAGCATAAAACAAATCGTCGCTGTATTGAAATAGTATATTATACCATTCCCCCTCTAAAAAGCTTATTTTATACACTGAAAACAGTGAATAAAAAGCACTTTTAATCACTGTTTTGGTGTTTGAATTTAGAACACACCAATACATATTCTACCTCCAACTCAATGCTATACAACCTCCTTGCGCATAAAATACTCGATGCAAACTTCTTGTGCTAAGAATATTCGATTTTCAAACTCCTTTGTCGATTTAATTTTGAGTTTGTTTATATTTAGGATTTTAATAATGATGTTGATTTTGGTCTAGGATATTTAGTGAATACTTATTTAGATTGTAATTCTTATATTAATTGCATTGGTGCTTAATTAATTATAATTATCTAACGTAACGGAGGTGGTCACTGGCGTCTGAAACACACTAGCTCAGCTTAAATTTACAAAAAATGTGAAACCCTGAGGTTTCTCATTTTTCATAAAATTTTAAGGTAATTAACCACTTATTTATTTATTATTATCCCTTGTGCTTTTTGCTTAAATCTTTCTTTTTCTCGTAGTCATGGTATAAAATATAGTATGCAACTCTTGAATAAAACGGATTTATATCGAGGACCATGAATCACCAAAATAATTATTAAAATCCTAAATATAAACAAACTCAAAATTAAATCGATGAAGGAGTTTGAAAGTCGAATATTCTTTGCACAAGAAGTTTGTATTGAGATGGAGGTGAAATATGTATTGGTGTGTTCTAAATTCTAACACCAAAACAGTGACTAAAAGTGCTTTTTAGTCACTGTTTTCAGTGAATAAAATAAGCTTTTAAGGAATGGTATAAAAAAATGTATTCCTGAACCGATTAAAACCTTTTACTTGCATGTCGCTGCTAACAACATCTATATTCGTGGAACAGAACCGAACGCGATCGATGTTCTTATAAAAATAATCAGCTGAATCAGATGACAAACGCTAGTTACGTGGCACGGTTTCTTTGTATGGGATGAGGCATCTGTATGCTAGTATTATAATATCTATGGTTAAACCAACAAATCTTTACCCACAAAAACATGTTTTAATTATGTTCACAAGAGCTGTGACGTCTTTAAAAAAGTGTAGTCTGTTAAACAATGATTATGAAAAAGCTAACTCTAGTGTTCAAATTCACAGCGAGTGTAACAAAGCCATCTCGTTCGAAGCAAGTGGAGAGCATACAAATGAAAGTGAACTGTAAGATCGGGGCAATAGGGATAGTTTTCGCGACGGAGGACCGTCCGCTATCTTTGGTACAACTGCAGGGTGCCACTGCCGGGCTCGTGCTTAAAGCCTCCTACACACAAGTCGACTGCACCATTGCATCCATCAAAGTGGAAGATTTGAACCCTTACACTATTCATAAAGAGGTCAGTAACAAAAATATTCATTGTTGTGAATGCAATATTAATTTCTCTCTTGGCATAGTAGATCAGAACACTGTTGTCAGTAGTAAAGTATTTTGATACCAGGGGTCGTACTACGAAGTGCTAATGCCAGTAAGATTCCTTGTGATAAATTTTCTGTGTATTATCTTGTATGGCTTAGTCGCTCGTTCACACTGGGATCATGATGGTTTTAAAACTTCATAGTACCCTGTCCAGACGAAGTTATCAAATTATTTGGAAATTTTAACATTTATAATATTGGCAGGCAGTAGAATAAGATTTGGTTTTTTCACACTAACTGCACAAATTAATTTCTTCAGATACTCAAAGTGCTCGGCGGTGACGTGGTGAACGTACAGATAGTGATGTACAACTTAGATCACTTCCCGACTGTCAGTGATGTAAACATGTCGATAGATTGTCAAGTTAACTGCCTGCGTATCATATTCCTCAATTGGTTCGTCTCTTCAATGTTGGTGAGTAGTTGAATTTTACAATTTTACACTTTAGGCGCCATCTCTATTAACATCACGAGATAAACATGACAATCCATCAAATATCACGCGTGCCATTAAATTGTTGCCGCGATGATATCGCCGTGTGGATATGGATTCATAATTCCTTTTATTCTTGATGGCACGGCGAGACTTTCGCCATGATTCTCTCAACTTTGGATATGGCGCCTTTTCTACTCAAGGAACCTTTTTTCAATTGGCAATTAGTTGATTTCAAAAATACACTTGAATCTCGCAAGGAAAGTTTGCCGCGCGAATTGGACATAACAATGGCGCGAAAAAAACCTGCGGGCGATAGCCTGGACCAGATACACCACCCTTATGGTCGGAGGATCCTCCCTTTTCAATGGAGGTTGTGGGACCTTCTACTCTGTTCCATTTACTTCCATACTCAAATCTAAAATTCTTTACAGGAATTCCTGAACCACTTCCAAACAGCTCAACAAGCGATCATCGACGCGTCTTCTCAAGCCGCCGACGCAGCGCGCGCTAACGTACAGAACGCGTACACTAACTCGACCAAGTTACTTCTCAAAGTGCGACTTGCGGCGCCTATCATCATAATACCGGAGAACTCTAAGAGTCGTAACGCTATGCTCGTAGATTTGGGTCGTATGACATTGAATAATAATTTTGTGGATCTGAATGTCATGGTAAGTATCTTGATATTTTTTACTGTATATAAATATTTGTTCCGTGCGGGAATCGAACCCGCGACACGCAGCGCAGCAGCTGATCGCTCAACCACTACGTCAACCGTGTCATCAAATTGATATTATATATAACTAGCTTTTACCTGGGGCTTCGCTCGTAGTGAAAATATATCCTATGTTACTTCTAATACCTCCAAGAATATACGTACAAAGTTTCATGATGATCGGTTCAGTAGTTTTTGCGTGAAAGCGTAACAAACAAACTTACATTTACATTTATAATATTATATTAAGTATTTAATTTAGTTTTTAAAATAAATGTTATCGAATACAAATTTAATCAATGACATGTATATTTAAATTTGTTTCGTTTTGATTTTATTTTGACATTATTTAATCAAATTTTAATTTGGTTTAATTTTAATTTATGTACCTTTATTTAATTTTAATTTAATTTTATGTCCTTTGATTTTACTTTATGAATGTTTTAAATTCTTATTTTATTTAATGCGACATACTATGACAATGATGTGTATAAATATATATTATATTATGATGTAAATAAATATGCTACTTAAACCTAACTGGAGAAATGTGGCTTTACTATAAAGGTGCAACTCTGCCTAATCCTTTGTGAATACAGGTGTGATGATATATAAGTACCTTGTTTGCAGAAAACAGAAATAATATTATTGAGGTCCGTTTATAGTGTTTGAACGGTATAACGCTACCTCACGGGGCTTGAAATACAATCCAATCATTATCTTGTTTTTTAAACTAAACTCGTCAATTCAATTCAAGATTGATTTGTGATGAACTGCAAATAATAAAGTTTTACATATATATATTTTTTTTTTGTAGGATGTAAGCAACAAAGTGACTGTTGACGAGTTGACTCTTGAACTAGAAAACATGAAAGTTTCATGTGTGAAGCTCGATGATAATTACAACGAATGTATCCAAGAGAGGAAACTGCTACGTCCGACTAGCTTTAAGCTGTTCGTTAAACGAAGCCTCTCGCTTTGGTACGAGTCACTACCCGACTTGGATGTATCTGGTAGAATGAAGACCATTGCTGTAAGTATGCATTATTATTAATAAAAATATTTCTTTTGACACGTAAGTATAAATAAAATCGATAAAGTGCGTTGAAATTTTATGTGATATCACGCCTGGGTACACTTTCTACTCCGAAGTGACGCCACAACAATCTTTGATGCACTTTATTTTTGACAATTTTCATTGATTTAATAAAGAAAAACTTTTATTATGTCCAAGAATTTTTGATAATGTAACTTACGGACTGAATACAGTTATTATTTTTTACCGAGGAATCATCCCTATTAAAACACGAATTCTCTTACGATATACTCCAGTTAAATAAATTCTGGACGAAGTTGAAATAAAATTATCTGTTTCAGATAACAATAGGCCACAGTGACTATAAGAGTATTATGAAAATTCTCAATCAGAATTTGCAAGAGGGTCAGAAAAAGGAAGAAAAAGCATCTACAAGCTTAAGTAAAACAGCATCGAAGTCAGCTGTTAAGGTTCAGGGCAGCAAGGTTCACGTCAAGGCGTCGACCACCGCAGTAGTGACACCTAAAGAGCCAGCGAAGAAACCTAGAACTACTATAAAATTCTCTTTCACTATGGACAGTCTCGTCATTGACCTTCTGAATACTGTTGCTGTAAGTAAATGAGTATTTTTCAAGAGTGTATGCTTGACCATTTATGACAATTATCCGGTTGTGTGCCGTAATTACCGAAACTGTTGAAAAGCCATTGTGTCTCGCGTGGATCCACATTTTAGGCACTTAAGGAATTAATTGTTATTGGGGTTATGCTACAACCTTTTTGTTTTATGACCACAGTATAGTTACCACCTTTCGCGAGCTCGCGCTCCCTCTTCCCAGTTTTTACCCGAATGCCGAAGGAGGGTAATGTGTTTATCAGTCTATGTATGTATGTTTGTTCCTTTGTGGCGTTCTAGAGACCAAACCTGTTGGCCGATTTTGATCATTCTTACATCAATCGATTCGTCTACATTCTTGGCTACATTAAAATTGGAAAATAGAAAAATGGCGGCTTTTGTGTGCCATATTATGGGGACCCATTTTTTTTCTTCTTAACTCATCGTATCGTGTGGGGTATCAAAATAAAAGGGTCTTAGACTTGATTTCAAAAATATATAACACTTATATGTTTAAATCAAAGAGAATATAACCACTAGAGAGCTTATAGGCCGATTTCTTCGAAGCACACGACTCACTACCGCGGGCCGGGAGACGAGGAAGAACGCGCGGCTGCAATTGGTCAGTTCAAAGTAAATTGCGTAGGTATGGCTATCGTTAGGGTTGATCAACTCGATTAAGGGAAAATTGTCGATATCGATAAAATGGATTTTAACATTATTAAAAATACTCAATTAAAATCATATAAATATTATTTAATAAAAATCAATCAATTACAAATATAAATATGTGTGTCGGGGACATAGAGAAACAAAAAGTATTTTTCCAAATCGGTTAAGCCGTCTACGAGTAATCCGGGAACATAATACATAAGAAAATTCGACGAACTGAGAACACCCTCCTTTTTTTAAGTCGGTTAAAAGTAGATAGATATTTTTTCATACATTTTTTATTAAGTTTAATTTTATTATTATCGATATCGACTTCAGCTATTAAAAGTAACAGCACAGATATTTACGATAAAAATACAAAGGGAGAGAAAGGGATAGAAGCATTAGAATTGTCTAGTGAAAGAGCGAGACTTTTCCAAAAGACATCAACGCGGGACTCAAAATTGTGCTCGTTTACCCCATCCACCATTTTAACTAGATCCCTGCGGTGTCTCATAATCTGATTAAATTAAAAATAATTTTCGTACTGTTTACTTACCGATGAAAAGTTATGCCATCCTTTTTGTAACTAGATGTCTTGGCATGTTTCCCATACCCCTTTACGGCGCATGAGGGCATTTTTATGCGTTATAATTGCAATAAAAAGATAAAACAATTTGTATTTATTTAGCGTGCATACAGGTCTAATAACTGGACACAACTAAAATGGTTACTAGTACCGAAGCCTTTACATAGGCGACAAAATACTAATAGTTTTCGAGCGTCGGGGCACTGTATGCGCCGTCAAGTGGTTATATCGTCGTTGGTTTAAATGTACCAAATTCGAAAAAATAAAATAATGAAAAGTTATAAACCAAAAAGGTATCGCCAAAAAGGTAATTCAAAAAATCAAAGAACCCCACTGCTTAAGAAGCACATCAGGTTTGGGTCAGCCAGCACGCGAATATGTATCCTCTGATTGCACAGCATGATTTTCTTCTTGTTTACGTTTTTTTAGTTCGCTTCTTAAGCAGTCGAGTTTTGTTAGATTTTTTGTATTACCTTTTTGGCGATATTATATTTTGTATTAAGAGTTTGTTTATGTGAAATAAGTGTTTTATAGAAATAGAAAACATTTATTTGACCCAGACATAGCAGCAACAAAAACAAATTAAACGAGAAGAATAGCAAAATTTATACAGTAAAATTGCGCTGAGCCTGTTATATCGAAAGGGTTACCATTTTACCAGACTACGGCGATGCCAAAAGAATTCATCATGATTTTCGAACTTGTAGACTGCAGAATACTCGATCTTCACACAAGACCAGGATTTGGCGCGGTTCTGTCTGGCGCTGTTGTCGGTGAAGGGCAGGATGATGTCAGACGACTCCATGCAAACGTCGCTGCTACTGGTGGACTGCACGCTCGATGATACCCGGCCCGGCAGAGGCACTAAGATGACCAGGTTAGACCTCACACATTCTATAGTATAGGTCCCGTAACGTAAAAAGAATGCTCAGCGGCAGTGGAGGGGATGTGTCTGCGCACGGGTACAGTCGCGTTCTAAATTACTAGGCTATTGTGTATGAATATGAGAGTATGTAATTGTTTTATTGTAGAATCATAATAGGTACTTTACTAGCTACTTAGTACTTTGGAAGAGGAGCTGGAATTAAAAATAGATAACGTTTACTGGAGCAACCCCCGACGAAAAAACGACGGGGTGTTATAAGTTTGACGTGTTTGTGTGTGTGTGTGTATGTCTGTGGCATCGTAGCTCCCGAACGGATGAACCGATTTTGATAGTTTTTTTTTTTTAATGGTGACTTTGTCGAGAGTGTTCTTATCTATGATTGATTCAAATCGGACCCGTTCAAAAGTTATCCGCATTTTTCTCTTTGAATCTGGGTTTTTTCGTAAGATATCATGTCATAATTACGTGTTGCGATATATTGTTGATTGAAGCGTGTCTACTACTAACTATATTATAAGTAGTTTAAAAAGCATGAAATAAAAATTAAATTTAAAACTTAAAAAACTCCGACGCAAAAAACTCTAAAAAGATAAAAAATAAGCGTCGTACTCGCGTCGGGGAACCGCTAAGAAAATAAAATAAACTACTAAACGTTGGTGGTTCTCCGACGCGAGTACGAGGCTTATTATTTTCTTTTTTGAGGTTTTTGTGTCGGGGGTTTTTAAATCTTTAATTATTTTCTTTTTTATTTCGATCTTATTATTATAAATATATATCTAATCATTATAAATTTTCAACTGCTCCTTTTTCAGCTTCTCTCCTCGCAAAACAATGTACACTATAAATAATTTTTCTTTCCTTCTTTTTTAAACCGTCGTCGTGCAAAGAAAGTTGTGTGTACGACTGTATTTTGGGAGTGAATGAAACGTGATCTCAGCGCTTGAAGTAAGGCCAACTGACGAATCGATAGCGAGCGCGCACAGAAATACTGGCGGAGCATACCTCTGTCGCGCCCCCTTCGTACCACCAATTAGATCGAAAAATAGCTCAGTGCGCAGGTTCAAGGCCAGCGTTCTTTTTACGTGACTGTATACAGATACCGACCGGCCGATACCGGTATACAGACTAGGGCCGTATGTGAACTATTAAGCCATCGGTGGTGGTTCTATCGGGCATGCCTACTTCCTCGCACTTGTACTATTAGAAGGACATGAATAGAAAAAAAATCGCTTACTTTTTATCGAACAATTAAAAAAAAAACACCTTTATCTATTTTAACTAAAGGTAATGTATCTTTAAGTTTAAAGATACATTACCCGTTACATTGCCCCTATTCGTCATGTTTAGCTTCAAATCTGTCTCACACTTGAACGATGGCTAGCAAATCATAATGTGCCCCCTGATATTAAAAGTAAGTATGTATTATAGTATGATACACATGATGACGTCATATATTTGAAGTTTTAAACGTATTACATTAATTGTACAAGTATATCCAAAATTGTCCAGCGTTTTCTTTTTTTGATTTTACCGGATTGTACCGGAGTGCACCGTAAATTTGTAGCGGCATCTATACCGCCACATACGAACTAAGACAAACGACCTGATGTTACACAAATCCTATATCGCAGTAATCATAGTAGGGATGGGTCCGATATATCAAAATGTAAGTTATTATTACTTATCATATATCGATATCTATATCAAAATAACCGATGTCACAAAAACTGTATCGAATCAAAACCTCTACTTGCGTGCGAGAACGAATAAGTCAAAACTTAAAACCGTGATAATGCGAAAACGTACGAACTACGAACAAAATTCAAACTTCACAAACGATAGGAACCATATGCGCTACCTCTCACTCTATGTATTATACATATATTCTTTTATTGGTATAAAAGAAATGCAGCAAATACGAGGTAACTCCATTTGAAATGACATTAGAAATTTTTACAACCCCTTTTTACAATCCGTTCAAACGATTTTCTATCCTGTAAATCTAGGGATGGCATAAAAAGCATAAACCTGTTACTAAAACTAACTGTTTAATACAGCTGCCATTTGCCTATAACTGTAAAAGTGTGAGTTTGCGTTTTTCGCTTTAATTCGCGTTCTTTGTTAGTTTGCTCATCTAATTAACATGTTAACTTTTGCAAACTGTACTATCGATATCTGAAATTCGTTGTCGATATCGATATGAAAACTGTTTATCAAAACCGAAAACTCCCATCTCTAAATCATAGTTCTCCGCGCGATTTGAAAATATACAACCCGACAACAACCATTGGGGAATTGGCCACCAGACACAACACCCGTCTGGTCGGATAATCTTCCATTTTCAATGGAGTATGCCTCTATAAACTTATGAAATTAAATGTTTTTAGATACCTGGAGAGACGTCGTAGTTACAAAGCTGAACACAACGAAGTCGATTCGACGGTGGAGCAGGATAATAAGATACGAAGTATGATTGACATCACGTATACCATGAAGAATAATGACACCTTCAGTAAGTTTTTCTACGATTTTTTTTATTATTTATAGCAATCTTCAAAAAATATCTAGGTACGTAGTTTAAAAGTTGATCTTATCAATTAATATACAGTATGTATTTTAGTAGTTTTGGAACTCACCTGGAAATGTCTTTAAACTTTGTATTTGCCGTTGTTGTTTATATAAGCCATTGGTCCTGGCAGTAATTTGAAGACATTGACAGCCGTTACGGTAGTCAGAAGCAATATAATGTGACACCAGTCTTGCCAAGGGGTACCATGTTTACCAGTTACTGGGTTGTGAAGGGTTAGATAGGCAGTCTCGCTCCTTGTAAACAAACTGGTACTTAGGTTAATCCGGCAAATATCAAAAAGTATAGACTCTATAACACATCAGTTTATCAATTGAAACTTAAGTGGGATTCAACTGAAAAAAAAGCCAAATTCAAAGAAATTGGTAATAAAAAAAAAACACTTCATATTATAAACTAAAGTCCCCCGCTGCATCTGTACGCGATAAACTCAAAATCTACTGAACGGATTTTAATGCGGATTTTAACCTTCCTCGTTTCTCACTCTTTCTATTGGTAAATCCAATAGAAAGAGTGAGAAACGAGGAAGGTTTTTTTTTAGGCTCTCGCTTGACCACTATCTCACCTGATATATCTCCTTTTGTGTATAATTTATCACGGGCGAAGCCGCCTAGGCGGGGCGCTAGTAAAATTATTAAATCTTTTATCCAACTTTCAGTCGACATGAGGATATTCAGCTTCAACCTGATCCTAGCGATGGATTTCCTCAACAAGATCGCAGAGTTCGCGACTACTGGATTAGCTGAGGATCCCGCAGTGAAAGAAGACTTGCCAGTCATTAAGCCGGCTCCGGGCCCAGAGAAATCTGTTGACACAATAATGGTAAGGTTTGATATCTTCTATGTGTCTGGATAAAAATAGGAAAATCTGTAATTACAGTTTCCATCATAACAGAAAGGTTTTCCTAATCCATTCTCTCATATGTTTCAAGATCCGTCTATTTGGCAGCGAACACGCAATTAATACTGTCATGCACAAAGGCTGCTGATCTATTTGAATAATAGGCGATCTAACTGACAGGCAAAGAGAAAATATGGAATCCAGTTGTAGAAAAAAAAAGCTTCCTAGAGTCTTCCCTCATACCAAGACATAAACCGGTTCATTAACGAAACGAATCTAAAATGGCGGTGCTTATCATGTTCTCTCGTTTGCACACTATAGACGACACTAGTGTGCAAGCGAGAGAACATCATAAGCACCGCCATTTTAGATTCGTTTCTTTAATGAATCGGGTTTTACACTTATTAAATTATTCTGTAATTTAACATATTTTATCAATTCGTATTATATAATTTCCAAAAAATAAAAGGATAGTTAATCCGGAACTTTTTTTTATGTTAGCCTATACTGTCCCACTGCTGGGATATTCTTTGCCTTAGCCACCTTCTATCAGGCCCTGCAGTAGGCGTCTAGTTCGTCTTGCCACCTCTTGTTGGGCTGTAATCTGGAACCAATACCAGACCAATACCAATACGAATTTTTATTTGTTAATTTAGCAGAAGAGAAGATTAACAACGGTGTCGACTACAGCATTTAACGAACCTCCCAAACTGGCGATGATGACTGTCAACATTAAGATTGAGCAGCCGGATATAATCCTCGTGGAGTCCCTCGAAACCAAGCACTGTGATGCTCTGGTCATGAATGTACGTATTTCATTGCAGACTTTTATACCGATTGTTAAAGAGAGTAAACTTCACTAAAATGACTAAAAAAGAAATTTGTACTATTATACTGATGTATATTTGTGTTAAGAACAGTGTGTTTTCGTAATCGTTAAACGGACATATAGGTTTTGACTTCAGTTTAGTGACTTTTTTTTAAGATGAAGCGTGGGTCAAGTATTGTTGAAAAAACTCGTCCCAAGAAGAAGATGATTGACAATGATTTGTAGCAGCATCAATGTCGCCACATTTTTCATCTTATAACTATCAAGCGTCTACTACGACCCAGTCGGTCCAGTTAACTGCAATTTTAGTTTTGAGAATAATAAAAATTAAACACACTCAACAAGCTATCTCAAGTAGAGATCTTAAGTATAATTACAAAATAATAAGGCCGCCAGTATCAGTCACAATACCCCCTGTGCTAGTTGGTACTGTATTACAGTGGGGCTGTGACCAATAAGACAACAAACAAGTTAACACTGAGATCTTTAGGCGGATCCTATGGGCTCTTTAGGTAGTGAAATAAAAATGAAAACAAAACTAAAATCTTAATAATAAAAATAATACTTAAAAACTAAGCAGTAAGTTGCTTTTAACAGTAATTTGGCTTAACTGGCGTGTGTGTGTATTAGAAGGTACGAGAACGTATGTAGTGTATGTAATGAATGTAGTTTATGTAGTATAAGGAATGTATGTATTGTGGGTAGTGTTTGTAATGTATATTGTGTAATGTATGAAAGCTTGCTATGTAAGTATTTTAAATGTGTCTTCAGTTCTATTATAATTTAAGGTGACAAGTATGTGTGAACTGTAATTCCGAAAACTTAGGACGATATTAAACTTATTATAAATATACGGAGCAAAATTTGCCCACCGATTTCTTTTCTTCCTAGAAAAGAAATCGGTGGGCAAATTTTGTTTTACAACTTTGTTGTTTATATACCTTGTGAGCTGTGAGCTCTTCGTATGTCTGGAAAATCCGGTCGTTTGATATGTTGAGAACGTAAGATCTTCTCGATGTACAGTTGACGAACGCTGACAAAATATGCCAATAGACAAAAAATCGTCAATTTTAGAAAATGGAATATTGGCCAATAGACAAATATCGGCAATTTAAAATAAAATCTTCAAATTCCAATATCTTGAAACGGTTAAGTTTGGGGTACGGTGTTTCATAGTCAAATCAGTCAGGAATGATCTAAACTACCACCTCTTAAGAGGCCTGTAAACGGGCTACAAAAATTGCATCTTGTTGGCAATTTTGTTGACCAATATAGCTCAGTATATATGCAATTATTATACCCTTGCTGTAATTTCATTGTGCAATACATTGCCGGATGTTGTCCAGCAAGATAGTGCAACTGGGTTGCTGAGGAATTTTGTTCGTACACGCGGAGCAATAATTGCGGCAAGATCTCAGCACTTAATGACGATTTTTACGTATGCCTCTTCGGTCGTTACATGAAACTTCGTTGCAATTACGGCCCAAGCATCCTTCTTAAGGTTACGAACTTTATACGCACTAGCTTTTACATCCCATAATTCAGGACGTACATGGATCTCGTTGATATAGTTCATAATCTTTTCGTTTGATCACTCGGCCATGACGAATAGAATAAAATCAATAACGAATACAAAACAACTTCATTAATCAGGCAGCGACAGGACGAGGCGGGGGGAACTTGTTAAGGGAAAAGAGATGCAGCTATACATCAGAGCAAAGACGATATACGGCGATATTGCAGTAAAGTAAAAGCGGGATAAATCATTTGCAATCTAGCCGGCTAGACATTGAATACATGCGACTACTATGAAATATCTTGGCTTGCTTAGCTGGCACTGTGTTGAGCGATATAAGTGGCAACTTAGCGGCTATACAACTGCAGCAAGAAATTTTCAAAAAACCTGCCCGTTTACAGACACCTTTAAAGGATCGAATTCGACATAACCTGTAGCCCTGTACATCGGTCCGACAACAACCATCGGACAGTTGCCCACCAGATACGACACTCGTTTGATCGGGGGATCCTCCATTTTGAATGGAGGATACGGGATTTTGTACCCTGTTCCGCATATCCCCATAGGTTCAATATTGCTTATAGATGGAGGCTCGCTTCAAGCTACGTCGCAGCGCAGAGCGCATGGTGGCGGACGGTGGCATCTCGGGGCTGCAGGTGGTGGTGCGCACAATCGAGCGTGACACGGAGACGCCCACCACGCGCGCCAAGCCGCGCTACCTGCTGGCGCCCACGCACCTGTCGCTGGCGCTGTCGCAGCCACCGCTCAGCGGCATGCATATAGACCTCGCTATCACGGACATTGTCGTTACGGTCTCGCCAGGTTTGTTTATCCGTTTTCAGGCCTTTAGGCCTTAAACCACAGTGCCCGATCCGTGCCGCCGGTACGATCCTAGAACGCATCTTGAGAACGGATCGTTGGATCGGATCACAAGGATATTTACACTGGCTCTGATACGTTCTACGATACATAATTAATTCTACTTCAAGATTGCGTTTGAGACGATGGCGTGAAAAAATTCACAAGGGGTGTTCGAAAAGAAGAAACATACTCTACTCCTATGAGAATGGTTACGATACCGTATAAGAAATTAAGAATATTACTGGTAACAATCCGAACTGATGTGTGTAATATCCAATTACGGACTTTTAGTAGCACTCACACCACGCGAAATTGTGTCTCCGATACAAATTTTGATGTGAACTTTGAATGAAAAGCACTTTATTTTACGAATTATCTATGACTTCATCATAATTAACAAAAGTGGTTTGTTTCCATGACCAGAAACCTATTTCCTTTACAATTTGTATAGTGTACACGTTTATGGAACAAAAAACAATTCGTTCTAACATATTTCTTTTTGTTCATAGATATCATAGCTCTTCTGAATCGGGTGTTGGCCACGATGACGTCCAGCGAAGAGGACAACAAAATAGAAGAAAACAAGGCTATATTCTACGATAAACTGTGGGACGTTGCACCGTTCAACCCGAACTCTTATTGGTTCTTGAAAACTGGTAATTTGATTTGAAAATTTTTTGGTTGGTTGTTACAGCAGTACAAGGTCTTTTTGCCATGTGGCCAAAATAGGTTGCTTGTTAAAGTAAAAATAAATAATGCTTTATTTTCTACCTTTCGTCTGCGAACACACCACGTTCTGGCTTCACGTCCAAGAGGGCGTTAAGCGCAGAGACCCTGGATTTCAATCTTGGGTCAGGGAAAGTGTTATTAAGTTTTTCTTTCTAGAATTTCTTTGGAGCAATTCAGAGTGTAGATTTGTGGCCAGTTGATTGCATTAACCCCGCCCCTATTAAACTAAAACATAAATGCCTTAATAAAATAATAAAATATAGAAATTTATTATTGTCGCCAGTTAATATATTCCTTATCTTAGAGTAATCTAACATGCATCATATTGATGTATTGCACAAAAGGTACTGCTACTGATTCCCAAGCTAAGCCTGAGCATATATTACTGCCTTTAAAAACTATGAGCGACATTAATGCCTTTAAAAAAAACTCCATGAATTATTTATTATCAAACGTTATTACTCTATTATAGAATTTCTAAATGACAAGCCACTAAAACAGCCGGTTTATTACAACAAACCAATGGGTGCATAAGTATGAATTTGTAAACTATTACTCACAAACTATGAAGCGACTCTATTTAGTTGGTTCTACTATTTTGTAGCATTACTAATAAATAATTCGACATTACATATTATACCTACTAATTTAATTTTAATTTTGTCTAATTTAATTTTTTTTTTAGTCTTGGTTGACAATTTGATGTATTGTATTTTAACTAGACTGATATTATGAATTTTGTATGCCTACGGCGGGACATAGCAGATATACCTGTGAACAACACAACATCTTATGAACCTTTGATCCACAGTAAATAGTTTGAATATTTTGGGCTGGTATTTTTTATTTTGAAATGTGGGTGTACAGATACTCAAGTACTTAATGACACATCTGTACCTTTTGGAGATGTTATGTTACAAAAATATTCTTAAAAACTGTTTCACCAACAGAGCAGGCCGAAGAAGCGATCGATGCCGAGAGCAGCACCGAAGAAATAAAGGCCAATGTTCCCGTCGGCGAGATTTGTTTGTTGTCGTGTCCGTCCATCATCACGTCGTTTGAAATGGAGATCGGTAACGAGACCATACCCGTACTGGTCATGCAAGCGTCGTTAACCGGGCAAGTCAAGGATTGGAGCTCGGACGTAAGTATTATTTTCCAGTACCTTGTCTTTAATGTAACACATTGCCTAAGAAATTTGTTTTGAAATGTGAACAATTAGACTCAAGATTATAAAATAAAATTTCAAAAAAAAAAATTAAAATACATAATCATATAGTTACGAAATGACTTTTGTATTGAGAATAGTTACGAAATGACTTGAAAAGCGCGCGTTGATTGTGTGTATGTATATAGTCTGTGGTTTTTAGTGTAAACGTTTCTAATAAATTGTTTTTGGAACTTATTTGCATTTAATTAAGTAAGCTCATCAGGTAGTGGACAAATAATCGTTCGTGTCTCCCATAAAAAGGCTTTATTTTAACATTCGCATGTAGCTTTCGACGTTCGCCTTCGGCTAAAATTGGCTACATCGCTCGTGTTAAAATCTCGACTTTTATGCTCGACACGAAATGTACTATTGTTTATTAACAATACGCCCTGGCTTCACACAGGGCAAATTATACACACGAAACTTTTTTTATCGCGTGGTTAAGAACAAGTAAGCGGAGTAATAGACAGGCAAATAGCGACTTAATTTTATACTTTTTACCGACTTCAAAAAAAGGAAGGAGGTAATCAATTCGACACGTATGCATGTAATATTGTTGGAACTGCACATTATTCACATAATATGTTATTCCATGTAGGCTACTAAAACACGTGTGCCAAATTTAATAAGTGTATGTTTATATGTAAGTATGTACTCGTATATACATAGAAACATACAAATACAAAAATAGAAATGTGTGGAAAACATACTTTTGTCCATGCATTTCTCGGAAACTACTTATCGGATCGTGATCATTCTTTTTGTGTTGTGTTGGATTGAGTATCTTTCAACTTGGGAATAGTACAAGTTCCATCAAAATCGGTCCAGCAGTTTTCAAGATATGGAGCAGACAACCGAACTCCTTAGCGACAAAAAGCACGAATGTGTAAATTCAGTTCTTTTTTTATTGGGTTTTTAGTCAATCCTTTAATTACCTTACCAAAGAAATTGCTAATTTTTAGTGATGGTGTACTAAAACTAAAAAGAGATAAATATATTTTCACAATAAATAAAAGACTTTTTAGAGATAGAAATTTGCACAAGTAAATAAAATTCTGTACTGTGTTGTTTCGCATAAATAGGCAAATCTGACAAAAAAGTGGGGGTCAAAACCCCTAAATGAGACGACTTTAAAAACCTTATTTTTAAATGCCAGCTGACCCTCCATAAAGTATGCAAAAAAATAAATATTTTATCTATTAAAAAACCTCTATAGAGTGTGACAAATGTATGCTACAAGTGCGGAAAGTAGGTGATTCCCGATGGCATTCGAAACGAGCCGGGAAACATCTTACGTACGTGTATAGCCCGCCGCTGCTACTGGTACCTACAGCCAGAACTAACCTGCTTGCCAAGGCACCCCTTACTAGAGCTATCCGTACCATCAACGAACTTCAAACTAAGATTGATGTGTTTACATGTTGTTTTAGTGAATTCGCAAGGGTATTACTATTTATGTTATGCTACAAGCAAAATAATACTTAATTTTAACTTTATTTTTTGTACTATGTTTTTGTTAGTAGGTAATTGTGTATTGATATGTTTTTTTAATTTTAATAATGTTGTTATTTTTATTTTATTTTATTTTTTCTAATTTAGTTGTAAGTACATATATAATTTAGGTTATTAGTTTTAAGTTCTTAGCTGTCGCATTAGGGTAAAACCTGTAATGATAGTTTAAGCTGTTATAAATAAATAAATAAATAAATAAATAAATAAATAAATAAAACATTTTACTATGCATTGTGCGAGGAAATAAAAATATATCTGCAAGCAAGAAATTAATAAAATGGCGGGCTTATTCAGGCGCGCTCAGCATATCCACAGATTAACTAAGTTCCTCGTACATATCTACTGCGCATGTGCAAATAGCTATCACGTCGTAACGCAAAGAGGCACGATCAAAATATACGTTCTTCCAAACATATTTAATGAACATTTAACATTAATTTACTGATCAAATCTAAATCTAGAGTGATTAAAATCGCCTTTAATGAAGTATTAGTTATATTTTGCCTTTTACATGTGATAATCTGTACTTAACTAATTTGTAAAACTTTTCTCAAATAATAAAAACTATGCGTCTGGTTGACGACGGAGTTAAAAATTAAAAAAAAAAGACAGAAAAGTAATAAGCATTAGTGAAAAAAGTTTCCCCACAGTTTGGATGCTTGGAAAACGCTCTTTTCGAGGACATGCATTGTAAAAATGATTCCGGTTTTTCTTTCTAGTTCTACGCCGAATCGACGTGGGCGATGCAAGTCTCATACTATAACATCGGGCGTGCCGTCTGGGAGCCGCTCATCGAGCCCGTCGAAGTGCTCAAAGACTACCAGTACAAACACGTGCCATGGGAACTCAAAATGGAGGTAATATATAATATAATAGCCAATAGGCTAGTTCACGCGTGTAAAATTTGATAAAATTAATGTATTTTTCATAAATTTCCTTGAGCCATTTGGCTCAATTTAATAAAAATATTTTTAATATAATGATTTTAAATCATTAAAGTAGAAGATAGAACGAGCGTGCGAACGCGTTTAAATTATCTTGAATATATAATAATATACTAATTATCTTAAATATAAAATAATAATACGAAACATTTATCTTGCTCCGCGGTTAAAAAACCTAAAAAAACATCACGTGATTAATCGACGGCCCCTTGTATGAAACAGGTGGTGATGCACGCACCAGAGCCCCCTCCAGCGATCGACACGACGGACGAGGCTGCTAACTTGCAGGCCGTCGCACAGAGACACGCCAGCAAGACCATCACCCTGTCCAGCAGTGAACTGCTCGAGATCACCATCACTAGGACGGGCATGGAGGTGAAATCACATATATCATAGCATAAGCATTATCAGTCTATGATATCCCCGCAGTTGGGACACAGTCCTCCCCTCTCGGGTTCTGGGCCGAAAGCCACACAGGGCCAAAGCGAGCTGGTGAATGTCTTCTTGGTTTTGAGAGCAGTGGTTAAGACAAATTACAAAAGTAAAACGCTTCCTAGCCAAGCCACGACTTAAGGCGGGGTCGTTGTATAAATATATTACTACTAGCTTCTGCCAGCGGCATCGCCCGCGTTTATTTTAAAAATTCCCCGAGGGAACTTATTCCCGGGATAAAAATATCCTATGTCCTATTCCTGACTATAATCTATCTTTATGCAAATTTTCATCCATATCCGTTGAGCCGTTTTGGCGTGAAGAAGTAACAAACATACAATCGCTCACACACATTCACAAACTTACGCATTTTAATATTAGTGTGATTATTTTCACTTATACTATTTTTTTATTCAAACAGCTGGGTAAACGCCTCCTTATACTTTTCATAGCCAATCGGCACGGTCTTTTTAATTTGTTGAAACATATCTCTGAAGTTTCCACACGTACCTTTTTTTGTAATGAAATAAATACAAAACTGGTAACTATTAACCAGTTTTGTAACCATTATTAGAAAATAAAGGCTTGTAGTTTTTTTATAACGACTCTTCTATTTCAGGTGCTAACTCTACTAGGCAACTCGTTTTCGGCTGCTATAGCTGAAGGCGGGACTGAGAGTATGATTCTGTCCAAATCAAAAGTTGATGTGAGTTAACCTTTCTTAGTATTTAAAAATATTTTGTCTTGTTTTCCCATCCCTGCCTCTGAATAGGCAATATCTGTTTTTATAGGCTCGCGTTTGTCCACTATCTCATTTGATGGTAAGCGATGATGTAGTCGACGGTGAAGCAAGCTGGCGCAGAAGTAACCTATTCACTCTTAATTAGAAGACCCCAGGATGTATATTAGGGAACACAGACTCGGGCAGGGCATTCAAAGCAAGAGTGAACGGGTATATTCTGGGCACACTCGTTCTATCGTAACCTCATCCATCGCGTTCCATCATGCGAGATGAGATCAGGGGCGACCATAAGCTCTTAGAGCTAGGTTATTTTGGGTGTGCGTAAGGGGTATATGACTTGTGTACGTCCCTTTTTCCCAGTCGCACTATGATAGTTTTGACAAGTCACGTCACGAAATAAAATAAGGCCCGCTCGCGTCACCCTGGGTCAAAACAGCAATTATGTATGACATATTTTGGCCTTATAGTATTTTTGCCATAAGATGAGTTCCCTGAGAGTTCATTTTTTTCCGTGGCACGCATACTACTTTAGACTAAAAAAATAAACTGGTAAAAAAAAAATTGAAAATTAATGATAAAAAAAATACTGCCTTTCATAATTTACAAACTAAATTATCGTGATTATAATTAACTGATAATAAATTAAGTACATAAAATAAAAAAGTATAAATTTGAAAAATGTGTAATGCGTTGAACGGAACTTCTGCCTATAGAGATTGACACCACCTACTCGACACTAATCGATTAAAAATAGATGAATCGGAGCGGCCATCTTGCAATCGCGACCGCGTCGCGTCAGTACGAGTGCGTCTGCCTTGTATGCTTGCGTTACGTCTGCTCTGCGTGTTTGTTTGTTTTGTTACTGTTTTGTTGAGTTATTTTGTTGTTACTGTTTTGTTGAGTTTTTTTTTGTTAATTTTTTCGTTTTGTTGTTTTTGTTTGGTAAAACAATGCCGAAAAAAACAAAAAAGACTGTTCTAAATTCCCAAAGTCGGGAGTTAGTGATTCGTTTGAGGGACTACTTCGAACGAGAGCGTACTAACGGAGGCCCGTTAATACCGATTGATAAAGTCATAGATCGAGTTGCGGCAGCATTGGACATAGGAAAGGCTACCGTTAGCCGTATCACTAAGGAGAAATTTGGTGAAACTGGAACTGAAGACAAGAAGTTGTCCACTCCTAAGAAGCGTAAGCGCAAAGCTCCAATAACTGAAATAGACAGTTTTGATACGGATGCAATCCGAAATCACATTTATGGATACTACGAGAGAAATGAGTTCCCGACGTTATTAAAGTTAACAAAATCATTAAAAGAAGCTGAGCTATTTACTGGAGGTATTACGTCACTATGGCATGTGTTGCACAAAGTGGGATTTGGATGGAAAAAAGTTAATAAAAGAAAAATAATAATGGAGAGAGGAGACATTGTGCTCGCACGGATAGCATTTTTAGAAGCTGCGAAACAGATCCAAATTTGGGACAATGTTATATTCCTCGATGAGACTTGGCTGAATGCTAACCACACTGTCGGTAAAATGTGGACAGATGACACTGCTCATTCCTCCACAAAAGTACCAGAAGGAAAAGGCGAGAGGCTAATTATATGTCACGCTGGGAACGCAAAAGGGTTTATACCTAATGCCCTTCTAGCATTTAAATCCAAAAAAACAGGAGACTACCACGAAGAGATGAACGCCGATAAATTTGAGGAATGGTTCGAAAACAATTTATTAAATAATATAACAGAACCAAGCATTATAATAATGGATAATGCGAAATACCATTCCCGGCAACTTAATAAACCGCCTAGTTCGCAAAATAATAAAATTACCCTAGTAGAATGGTTGAAAAAAAATAACGTGGATGCCGATATGTCGATGTTGAAGGAGAAATTGGTCAAATTAGTAAAATTAAACAAGCCACCTACAAGCTTGATGAGATGGCAAAGGAACGTGGGCATCGAGTTTTAAGATTACCACCATATCACTGTCAGTATAACGCGATAGAATTGATTTGGGCTCAAATAAAAGGTATGTAATTACTTATTAAATGCTAAATACAGTGCGACCAAGATCATAATGAGATCGCAAAAATGACGCTTAGTAAGATTTTCGACTGCATTAGTTCCGTTTGTGGTCACGTTAATTACCATCGAGGTCGCACTGTAATAACAATTTTGAAATAAAAATGTGCTTATTTTAGAAATCAGAGTGTAATTTTTTTGGTGTTAAGTCAGTTTATCAGAAGCGCGGTAGCCTAGGTGACACATAATTTTTGTAATATTCACTTATCAGTATGTTTTTATTATTTGCAGGTTATGCAGCCAAAAACAATATGTCTCCACCATTCACGGCAAACAAAATGCTGAAATTACTGGAGGAAGCATGCCAACATGTAACGGCAGAAAATTGGAAAAACGTAGTAGAAAAAACTGAAAAAACTATAAAAGAGAACTGGAATAAATATATCCGGATCGACCGAATTAGGGACCAACAGTTTATCATCGCGGTTGGAGAAGATTCCGATTCTGATATGGATACAAGTTCAAATCAAGAATCTAGTTCTGACAGTGAAGAATAAATAAATTATTAATATTTTAAATAAACTGCGTTTTATTTACCACTAGCTGTCCCCCGCGGTTTATCAGGTTTTAGCTTTGCTCCCGTGATGTTATGTAGCCTATGTCTTATTCTGATGTATAAGCTACATATATTACTGTACAGTTTTATCAAAATCCGTTCAGTAGTTTTTGCGTGAAAGAGTAACAAACATACACATACAAACTTTCACATTAATTATAATATTAGGATATAAGTAGGAAAAAAAAACGAAAATTGGTAATTCGATTCCACTTTCTTTGCCAACTGATTCGATATTATAAAAAAATCGATTAAATTTCGTTAGGTCACATCACTGTAATTGTCAGACAAGAACTGTCAGGGAACTCATCATACGACGAAAACACTATAGTGAAGCAGAATATAGATTAAATACTTGAATTCCTAATGTCGGATCATTTTGAATCCGTAACTGACTCAACTATCGACGTTAAAAGTCGGTAAACTCGACTATAGCGGTGTGTATTTTCAGTTGATTTTCATGTGACCATTTGTAACAAAAATGCCTAATTAGAGTTCGATTCAATGGAATTTGAACTTAGTCTTTTATAACACGAGAGTTATTTGTTCCAAATTTGATAGTTATCTCGAATTATGAATTCAAATGTCGTAAAATAGCCTTTTAAGTTTTGGGGTTTTTTGAAAAGGATTGTTTTTTTTAGCAAGGAAACAAGTACCACGGCGCACCTTACGTTCTTCACAACTGCACCGGTCTGACTGCGAAGTTGATGCTGGACGATAACCATGACTTCTCCGTTCTCCTTACTGAAGAATATGTTTCTTCTGACTACAGGTAAACCGATGTTTGTTCTTTGTAAAATAATAATTATTATTTAAAGAGAAAAACATACAGTAAAGTTATCACAATCTCCGAAGAAGTCCTTTGACGTTTCTCATTTTACATGCCGCGATAACTTTCTACGTAAGAAATTGAAAAATTAAATTCATAATCCTAATTCATTACTAAGTGACGCATACACTATAACATTCGCAAGTATCAAGTACAAGTGTATTGAACATAAAGTATCAAAAATCATGCCATGCTATTAAAGATAGCATATTTTTTAATAAATTATTTGAATATTATAGGATAAGATTATAAACATGGAACACGAATCAATTTTACTATAAAAATCTTGCATAATATGTTTCCAATTACTAGATTACTAAAGTTGTGTTTTGTTCTAGGGAAGTGGTTTTGGAACCAGGTGCGTGTGTGCCACTGCAATTGAAACATGGCGGGTTAAACTTGATGAAACTTAATGAAGCACCCCCACCCCTCAAATTAAACGTTAAGGTAAAGTCTTAGTACAAACCATAGTAGGTAAATTATTACAAAGTATTTTACAAAGATGATGGGACGGATGAAATGGCGACAGGTCACAGGAACAACTTGCGACCCACGGATGCCCCTTAAGTTAAAGGGGAAAATTTTAAGTCCATGATTAGACCTGTCGTACTGTATGGATCAGAATTTTGGGCTGTAAAAATGATGAATGAAAAGACGTTGCATGTAGCAGAGATGAGAATGTTGAGATGGATGTGCGGAGTGACGAGAATGGATAAAGTGAGAAATTAGTATATTAGAGGGAGTTGAAAGTGGCGCCAGTGACAGAAATGTTGAAAGGAAACCGTTTGTCCTGGTATGGTCATGTGATGAGGACCAAAAGAGTTATGAATATAAATGTAGATGCTTGGAGAGGGATGGGACGGCCAAAGAAAAGATCGATGGACTGTGTCTGATCGATGACAGTGATATGAAAGAATGGACAAAGGCAAGAAGATGATGATTTTACGTAAGTTAAGTAACTATGTTACCAGGTGGACCTATGACTTGTTTAAGGTTGCGGGAATCCGCTTAATGCAAGACGCAAAGGACATTTATGGCTATACTTGGGCGAGGCCTATGTTCAGCCTTGGACGTCTTTTGGCTAAAATGATGATGATATTATACTATTTTAAGCAATTTTTAATCGTTTTGAATAGTGCAGCAGGACAGTTAAATGAAACCACCAAATGAAATTCATGGTTTCTCTCTAACTTAACAGAGAGAGTAATGATCGTTAACACGTTTTAATATACAAATAAAAGTGTGAAAACAATGGGAACGCTAAACAGAAGATACACTTTATATTCACAACAACATTGTCCTGAAAAGGTTCCTGATACGTATCTACTCAAGTCCAAAATTTCTCTGTGTTAATACTCTTTAGTCGAAGCGGAAAGCTGAAAAACTGTTTAAATATCAAAACAAACCTTACATCTACCTGACTTTCCTTTCCCATGATAGTTTCTGTTATTCAGTATATTTGGAGTCGGCGCAACATGTTCCTCCATTCACCTCTGTCTAGCAACAATTCAATCTTTTTTCTTTTGCAATTTTTATTACAGATTGTAGAAATAAACGACGATGTCATGATCCCGGTTGATCGCGCAGACAAGCGATACTTCCCTCTAGGCCGCAAGCTGCCGTCCGCCACTAATGACAAAAATGTTCCTCTCGCGGCCGCCGTGGAACCGCGCGGTCTCATCTCTGATGTTGTCATGCAAGACGCCGCGCTGCACATATACCTGCGCAGTGTGGTACAGGTATGTCAGAACCATAGATATAGTATGTACAAGATAAACAGAGTCAGATGAAAAGCGAAACCGAAAAAATAAAATCTATGTGTGAGGGAAATTGTCCATGTGTTAGTTAAAAAAGTGTTGTTAAAAAGTCCATGTTCAGTATCGATATCGATACTTGGTGAACACAATAAGAAACAAGATTAAAGGGTTGTTGCCGTTGTTGTTTATATTGAACTGTTATAAAAACTGGGCAAAATACATGCTTGCTTATACAGAATACTATCTAGGTTAGCCACAAACTAACCATACGATAGGAAGTGTAATTCTTACAGGCACAAATAAATTAGGTATAGATTCTTTCATTAGGATTCGTCGATGTTTTCTTAGTATGCAGTAGGTATTTCAATACGAAATGTTTACTACATATTGTAGAGACCATCCATCTCTGTTTAAAATTCGAATCCATTTTTCTCTTAATACAGAATTATTTGGGCATCTGTAGGTACATAAACATTACAATTATTATTTACACAACAGAACAATTTGCTGGTGAGCAGAGCACTCATGTATTCAAGACACTGTAAAACTAATAAATGCAAACAATATGACATTCCTAAACCTACTCATAGTAATAAAACATCAAAACTCTCCGAAACATTTTGAAAAACAAAGGCTAATATAATAAACATGCAACTTAAAGTACAGTTTAGATGAACACATCTTCTCAATCCTAACTTAAATCTATTTAAACAAAACTTGACTAAATAAGTTTGTATTCATGCCATGATGTCACTATAAAAAGATTAAGTTTTTATCGATACTCCTGACGTCACCGCTTTGTCAAGCCCTAGCGTAAACAAAGAATTTTCTCTTTTACATTATATTTTAGCAAATTCTGTTTAAATATACGAAATATACTTTTATAAAACAATGGAAATCAATATACTATTGTAAGAATATTTTTCTGAGCCGATTACTAGCAGAAATTTGTCAAAATATGGTTCGAAACAATCCAAGGACAAAATTGTATTTACCTATGAAACATGTATTTATTGGGGTTATTTCGTCTTGTAACGTCACATTCACTCACAGAATAAGCCAACATAGTTGCATAATTAATATTATCAATTTAAATCTAAAGATTATTATTTAAATGCAAGAAATTCACCGCTGTGTAAAACAGAAGGGACGCTATGGACCCCTTCTCGCGAAAAAAATGACATATTGGTACTTCATTCACTCTCTCTTTTTCTCATGGGCGTTTAGTACTTGATTAGGTTTTCTCGCTCGCACCCTTCGTGTTTCTTTTTGCGTAGCAAAAAAATTCTAAATCTATGGTCAGAACAGTGTACACTAGACAAGCTATACTGCACTCTAGCCCGCAAGCTGCCGTCCGTTACAAGCTGGTATGCTACACGACCGAAAATTGCCAAGAGTGTGTGTGTAAACTGCTCTAATAGCTTTTCTGAATTAACACCAGCCAATCGTCTAATTTGGCATACTTTTAATTTTGATACGTCATTGATATTCGCTCCAGAAACCTTTTGTGGTGGCAGTCGTTAGTAGACTCGCTATAAAGTTCAGATCGAACATCATCCCTTACATTTAATATTATCTTTTCCAGGTAACAAACACGTTATCAGTGAACGTGTCGGTGTACTACATGACGCTGAGCGGCAATGAAGTACGTCTGCTGGGTGACGTGAAGCCGGGCGATATAATGCGCCTACCGCTACAGGCCGTGCATACTCCCACTGCAGAGCTGTTCTTCTCTGTTGAAGGTATTCAAATACTTCATAAATACGTTGATCCCAACGTTGTTCCTAATGGCACTCGGTCAGCGTTTGGATCGAGAAAATAGCAAATAGCGTATTTTGTAGTACCCCATACCTAGCATGATCAGCTTATAATGTTGCCACTGCTGGGACACAGTTTATATACACAGATTCATAAATATTAGATTTCATGAATATCTTGTACGACAGACGAGTGTAAGGTCTAATGTTTCTTGGAGTAATTTTATCTGAAAATAGCGGGCCTATTTTTTGAATTTTTAGCTGGTTCGATGCCCGGTTTAGGTAAGCTTGTCGATAAATCTGTGAATCCAGTTTTGTTTCTTTTTAAAATAAAGGAATGTATTCTTTGAGTAAAATAATGTATCTTGAGGATTTAAAGTGTTTTTCCTTCAGGGACCATTGATTTTTCCCACCCTGTATAGTAGAAAATAACATTAATTCTCTTAATCTTTCTTCAGGATTCACGGTATCTGTATCACCGTTCATATGGCGTGAACTCCAACAAGAACCGAATATATCAAAACTGTTGCAGTGCGATTCTAAAGATAAGAACACTGGAGAGAAGTTCTATCTTAAGGTAAGATTATCGAAAAACACAAGTTCAAAACACCTTTTCTTTTAATTGTGCTCAAGTGTTTTTTCACACCATTAGTTAGTTAGTTTTTAGTTTCGACGGGCTGTTTCCGCAACTCCACGACTAAGCGCGTATTTTGCGTACGGGTGGGATACAGTCACATTATTCTATCCACCCCAGCTCCTCGAGGAAGGCCAGCAGCGCCCTGGTGCTGCCGACTATCTCCTGCACCTGGGTACCTGGGTCGCCAAAGTATTTGGTCCTGTAGTCGGCGATTACAGGGCAGCTTAGGAGCAGGTGTGCTGCTGTCTCTTCTTCCACCATGCAGGCTCTGCAGAGTGGGCTGTCCGTGATTCCTATGACAAAAAGGTGCTTATTAAAGGTCCCATGTCCAGTAGTTACGGCTGTGACTGCACGGAACTGTGGCTTTGTTAGTCGTTGGACCTTTTTCTTGAAACGGCCGTCAATGAGGGGTAGTGCCTCCTTGGCCTGCCTACATTCGCTAAGATCAGTCCATAGCTTGCTGTGTTGATCCCTGGTGCGTTTTCTTACCAGACCGCGTAGATACCCGAAAGGTAAAGGCACTGGGGTCCGGGCCCACCGGTGCCATACTTGAGCCCCCGGGCGAGCTCATCCGCAGCGTCGTTCCCTCGGAAGTCGCTGTGTCCTTTGATATATTGAATGGTTACTTTATTGTGCATATCGACCTGGTTCAGGCGCCACTCGTAAATCAGCCCTGTGTTGACCGTGTGGCTGTTTAGTGCTTGCAGGACGGCCATGCTGTCCGAAAGTATACGTATAGGGAAATCCTTTACCTCCCTAGCCAGGACCGCAGAGGTCGCCATGGAAATGCCCAAGCATTCGGCCTGGAACACCGTGTTGTGGATCCCCAGTGGTGTGGCTAAGCGGATGTTTAGGTCCTCTGAGAAGACACCTGCACCCGTGCCTGTACCTGTTTTGGATCCGTCCGTGAAGATCCGTAGTTCATCGGGGCATAGCCCCTCGCAGCGGTTATCCTCGTGTAACTGGATTCTGTATTTTTTGTCATAAATGACTTTCTTGGGTATCCGGTCATTAGTGGCTCTAGTTAGTGGGATTTCGTGGTGGAGACCCTCTTTTTCACACCATATACCAGGATCGGGCCTTTCGTGAACTGTACTTTGCGTCAGTGTTCATTTTAAATATTTAGAATGTGTTTCTCACGTCATCCTCTGGCCAGTATGGGGCCCAAATTATTCGAAAGAAAAGTTCCAAGTATTTTATCTTGGACGGACAAGTAATCAAAGGGCCCTGACCTCAGAACTTTGTAAACAAGTGAATAGAGCTTAATTTTATTTGGGAAACATACAACTAGTAATAATAATGACTTTAAAATTGAAAAGTAGTCGATATCAATAGAAAGCGAGGCAGAGGCGGACTGTTTAACACTCTGTTTCAATACAGGCTATGGGAACAATGGAACAAGTATTCTTCGAGCACACAACTCGGCACACGTTCGCATCTTCCTGCTACGATATCGTACTGAAGCCGGCCGTCAAGCTACAGAACTGCTTGCCTGTAGAGATCGTGGTCTCTCAGCTAGGACTGAAGAGAACGCAAGTGTTCAAGCCAGGAGAGATGTTCCACCTGTCGCATCTGTCGCCTAATAGAGCGTCTATTGTTATCATGGTAAGTGCAATAATCCTACAAAAATAATGCTTATTATTCCTATCCCTTAGGATTCATTTATTGATATTTTTGAATCTCCAACGAGGGGTCATCGGCACCCTAGCCCACTGTGATGATGAAACGAATGAACGAAAGCAATAATCCCTACAGTTTGTTAGAATTACTCTGCTTTTAATCATTATGTTAATTTTAAGTGTACAACGAATAAGTTATTATTATTCGGCCACTGTGGGTCAAATATATGTACAGTCATCTCCAATCTTTTTGGCTGGTCTGATCTTCGAATTTGAATGAATGACTTCGATAAATAAATCTCATACTATAGCAGCAGTGCACCATGCCATGCTCATTGGAAAACCTAACTCTGACCCGGCCAATAGGATTACCCACTGTATTTACTTAGCAACAAACTATAACGTTTCTATACTTTCAGATTCAAAGCTACCTCGACAAATGTTGGGTATGCACGAAGAATTTGCCCGAACTCGAGTCGGACCTAACAGTATGGTCCTTCGAATCTCATGACAGCCCATCAGTGATGACATTGGACTTAGGTATGCATAGTGTGGACATGGAAGGCACGCAGGTTTTGTCCCTCTATTGTCCCTTCTGGATGCTCAACAAAACCGGCTTCACTCTTTGCTATAGGGTAAGTCTACATTTTTACATTGTTCTCTTTATTTACTTTCATGAAGTGTTCTGATTTTTGTGTGCGGTGGCTTTGGCATTGAAATCTGGTTTTTGAAGTGAGTGGAAATTCAATATTTTAAGATATCATCGCTCCAGAACACGTTAAGTTTACTGTATGTTGAGCGCAAAAACTTGACTCAAATATTTCTATTGTTATTTTTGCACTAAAGATAAATATTTTGCTAAAATATCAGCCAGATGTTTCGTGTAATTAATACGGGTAATATTGAAGTTTGAAAGCTAGACAGTAATGGTTACTTAAACACCCTTGTATATTCTATCAGCATATTTTCGAAGCTGTTAAGTAACAGTAAAACTGTAAGTAGAACTTCTAGGCTATATACTAACTGTGTTTGTCTTATCATTATACTAAGTCATTGATACACTTTGTAATGTTGATTTCATTCTTACTTCTTGGAGTAGACCTATATACCAGACTGGCAATAAATACATTGCGTGGTTACAGAAATCAAAGAAACCAGACAAAGACTCCAGCACACCCAACAAGGTATCTTTGAGATGATCTAACTGTGATTATTTTTTTAATAGTTTTTTTTTTCCCTTTCATCATTTTATTTAATCCTCGATTCGGTCGGTTACTGCTTCCTACGTCTAACAAGCTTCATCTCAAAGCGATAGTTTTAGGATTTTTTGGTTTCGATACTTATGATCATTGCCTTGTAATAATTGTTGTTTATAGCATGCGTTTTCCAGTGGGGTCATAGCCTAATCCGAAAGTTTATACGTATATTAGAAATTTTACCACCAGTAGGCAGTAGGTGGTAAATACGATAGATTTGTTGTGATGTGTTAGATATGTTTATTTATATTTTGTTCTGTAATGTCATAGACTAATGAAACGAATATTGTATGGGTTATCCATTTTATGTAAATTACAGATTAAGCATTCACCTTGCAGTAAATTCATTAGACGCCATACTTCTTGTTTGCCGGTAAGTGCAAACATTATTTTAACACTTCTAAGAAATACATGGTTATATTATTTTGCTACTTACATTGAGCACTCTAAAGAGGTTTTGGTGGTAACTGTAAGAAGTTTTAATTTTCTATGTGGTGGGGTTTTTCGGTAGATCAGAAATGAATTTTTAATTGATACGAATTTTTTTGATACAGATAAGTCAACGAAGAGTTTCAAGGTTGGGCTCAGTTTCTCGTCTTGTGTTGTTTTTATGAAACAGATGTGCACACATTATAGCTTTTTTTGTGGATTACCATGACCCTACTGTATTTATTTTGCTTTTTAGCAGCATGGATTTTATATAAGTATTATAAATTTAATTATTTACTCTAGTGACACTGTCCACCACTGTCATAATTTATTCGTCGTTGTTACAATTTTTAGCATGTTCGAACATGTATTGCATGATCACACATTAATATAAGCTCCATTAAATATCACCCAATTTATTTTAATAGGCTACTTACATGCTGGTATTACACAAGGCGTTATTTCGCATATATAAAATTAACTTTATTCGAATGCTTATAGTGTTTATTTTGCATTAACAAATACGCCAAGTGAAGTGCCAGTATCACACTATTTTAATTAGCTTTGCAGGGTACGGTAAGCAAGCTTTAAGGTACAGGATAACGAGAATGCAAAAAGGCGCAATATTGGCAACTCACATGAAAAAAAAAACACGGTCGAATACTTATTACTTCTTTTGATTTCTAGAATGTGGATGAAACTGGCAACGTGATATTCCACCCTAAAGACTATAAGGAACCGATACTGTTCTCGTTCCGGGCTAAGAACTTCTTCGGTAAGAAGAAAGCGGCTATCAGGCTGGAGTTCGGTGAATGGTCTGATAAGTTCTCGTTGGACGTTCCCGGCAGTTCCGGTGTGATACAGTGTAAACACGAGGGTAGGAATTATGAGGTAAGTTTATTCTATGAATGGAGGGAAGTGGTTTTCAAATGTTTGAAAGTGGTTTGAAACAATAGGGAATATGCATGAAAAACAAATTTGTTATTTGACCAGTTTATCGATAAAAAGACTAAAATAGAATGCTAATTATTGTAAAAACAGATTCAAAATTGATCGAAAAACTAAAGAGATTTATAACAACTTAAAAATGTATATCTGACCCTCTCTATAAAAACGCCGTTTTCTATGGCCGTTGTATGAGCATCATGAACGTCATGTGGCACGTCGGACTTTTCTTTTTAATTCTCAACTTGTTCCCTCAAGCTCTGCAAAACCCCCAAAATATTTGAAATAAAAAATAAGTTTAAAAACTAAAAACCGACTACTGAAAAATCACGCGCTAAAAAGTATGAAACAAGAAAATATTCTCGTAAATTTACCGTGGTCGTATGCTACTTCTCAGAATGTATTGTTTTGTTACGGTATGTTTTGTAATTTTTCAGTAGTCGGATTTTTGTTTTAAACTTATTTTTTATTACGAGCTTTTATTTAGTTTCAACTGTCCTGGTCTCTGTGTGTAATGTAATCAAAACTTGCAATTTAAATTTAACTCAATTCCCAGTGTTCGATTGAGGTAAAATTTTACATAGATGTTTGTTTCTAGTGACAATGCAATTTTTAATATCGAAGCTTGATAAAAAAAAACTTGTTTAATTGAAGGTGTAAAACTAAATACTTCTTTCGTAGGTGGCAGTAACGAATCAGCTGATGTTCAACAGTTTGACAAAGATGGTCATTTTCACACCGTACTTCCTGATAATAAACGAAGCGCCTTTTGAAATACAATATCAGGAGTTGCACAGATCTGGCGATCCTTGGATCACGGTAAATCTAGAGCTTAATGCATACCTGTGATAAAGTCCTTTTAGTCTAAGATTTAAACGCAATCAAACATTCGGGTTTACCGAATTGGGCACATGACACGTAGTGTTGACGGATTCTTTTTCTTTTATGCTAATACCAACTTCAGTCTTGGGCAATTGGTAAAATTGTATAACTAAGATGTATAACTTATGGCTGATAACTTCATGGGCTACACATAAGTTACTTTTTAGTACTTGTTTGTATTTGTTTTGTGTAACTGTTTGATTTCCCGAAATAAATAAATTCAGCTGTCCATTAGCACGATTTCCATCCAAGTTCTGGTAAACGTGCAATCATGATGGCCTGTTAAAAATATTCATAACAAAAAATAAATAATCTTCATATAAAAATAAAATTCCAACCAATGTTGGAAGCTTTGCTATGATTACAGTTCCATAATTCCTTGGTGTATGACTTGATTGGCCTGTAGTTTATATAGGCTGGTTAATTAATACCATTTGCTCATTTTATTAATTATTTACAATAACTTACATGATAGCGTGTTAGCTTCAAGCCAACAGGAAGAGGAAATATTAATAAATTTGTGTTGCCATCAACATACTGCCGCCCTAGGCAGATAGACAGCACATTAATTCTCATTCTAGTTACAATACATCGGCAAAATTTAAAATTCCAGGTGGCAGAAAACTCTAGTGCACCTCTATGGCCGGTCATAGAGAGAGAAGACAAGTTACTAGTACTCCGCGTCGCGAGTTCGCCTGTCATTACTGCGCCGTTCTTATACACCGAGCATCATTCAGTATGCTTGAAGCTCGACAATGAGGTAAGATATTATTGTAATACCAGCCAGTAACTATCCTATTACCAGGCCTCCTTGACTCGGCCCTCACACCACTAGCCACCGCAGGAGATGCCCCGGGCGTCGGGAGTCGCAAGCCGATTCCCGGCCACTGTAGGCGCGGGCTTGCGGACGGCGAGTATTGGGTAGCTCGCCGTCCGATAAGGACCAGGCCCGAGGTCGACGGCGAGTAGTGTTCCACGCGCGCCTCAGAGATGTCAGCAAAAGTGACGGGAAAAAAAAAGCCTCTTTCACTCGACCGTACTAACAGCGACTAATGCCTACACTTCCGCGCGGTCACGGCACCGCTCCGCCAGTCGGTTGTCACCTCTCGCGCGTGTTCTAACTTCTCTAATCTATATAATACAGGCAACGGCCACTTTTCATACGCAAAAGGTACGAGCATTAATCACGATGTTTGCCAAAGCGCGTTGGCGATTTCAAATTAATATTAACTATAAGACCAGATATTTTCCTTCACAGATGTCAGAGTGGTCCAAGATAAACTTTGAAAGTACATAATGAATCGATCAAGTCCTATTTGAATCAATTATTATTAATTCTTTATTGTACACCAAAAAACAATATTCAATACAATGTGATAATAAAGTACATGTACAAAGGCGAGCTTAACTCAGTGTTGAGTTCTCTTACAGCAAACCCTAGAGAGTGACAGAGAATGATGACAAAACCAACGACCTCAACCACGAGTGGCTATGTCATAGGGCGGGTTTTGTAAGGGGTTGAGTATTCAGACTTAAAAACGTGTCAATCCCTACTTAAATTCCAAATTTTGACAGGTTTACAGGCTAAAGTAGAGATTGACAAATATTCAACTTCAAATGCTTAATTCAGAAATCGTGTGTTAAACACAGATTTTCTTGGGTAAAGGATTTATTACTTGTTCATATTAATGTTGTTTTCTTCAGTATGGCGGCCTCCACGTAGAAGTGCAACTGACGGAAGGAGGAACCTACATCACGATACGACAGTACCGCGACGGTCACGCGCCCGCCTTACTCGTCAACTACTCGCCCTACAGCGTCTGTGTCTATGAAAAGGAGAATGTTAATACTAGGTGAGCTTCTTAATTCTTTATTGTACATAAAACAAAATATAATACAAGGAGACAGTCAAGTTTCTCTTTGTTACTATGATTATTGTTCGGTAGAATACTTTCATTTTTTTACCCTATGTATTTTTTTATTGGGACAGTCCCACCACACTATTCCCAAACCACTGCAATTCCTGAAAGCCAGAATCAACAGTGGCGACCACCAGAAAAGCGCTGAGGCAATGAAGCTGGATGAAGTCCCGGCGAATGAATTTAACTGTCTGTATCCCGTAACGAGATAAATCAGAAAAGAATAACAGAGATGTAGGAAAAAAAACGCTATAACAAGCTGGAGGCCAATAGGCACAAAATGTCGTTCACAACTGGGATTATCGCAGTTGCCTAGCACCATGAATAAAAATTATCATTAATATTAATGGATCCTAACATTGTGGGCTGTTATATTTCATTCCAATAATAGATATGGCAAAAACGCTTGAACGCACGGAAATTTGTTCTAGTTTCCACAAGGTCCGTATCGTAAATAACTCTGGATGCAGTCTGTATATTATCCAACATAATATTGCGTTAATTCTGCCAAAGAATACCTCATTTCCCTATGTATGTATATGGGTCTGGTGACTGCAACTCCACATATAAGCGTGTATTTTGCATACGCATGGGATAATTAGCTCGTTGCACTCCAGCTCTTCAAGTAAGGCCAGAAGCGCGCTGATGTGATGAGTGACCATCTCACGTAAGGTACCTGAGTTGCCGAAGTACTGTATCCAGCGATCATTGGACAGCTTCCTAATTCTTATCATGTATCATTAATTTTATAAATAACAAAGTCTGGATGTTATCAATTTCATCACTCAAGATTGAACGAATTTGAATGGCACTTGATTGAAGACCATGCCGTGGATACTTTTTGTACCGGGAGTATCGAACTGCATGCTTCTAATCATTTTCTTTGATTAATTGTTCTGATCATTATTCTATAAAAGTATTAACCATTTGTTTTGGTTAAAACTTTTTATCATTTAAAATAGCTGTGCTTTAACATCTTCTGCCTCTATTTTCAGGACTTTAGCACCAATGCATAGGATGTTGTATACGTGGGACAATCCTGCAGGGCCGCGCGTTCTAATATTCGAAGGGCATAAGAGAAGAGAGGTTGAAAACGACCTAAGACAAGATGGGATGGGAGATCTAATGTAAGTATACTTTGGGCCTAATTTATCAAAATCTCGAGGCAAAAAAAATTATGACTGTATGAAACACAAATTTCATATTTATTGTTCACCCAGCCTATTTTCTATGATTCCTTTTATTCGACGAGTCTATCTATTACATTAATTTCTTTTTCCATATTATTGTTAATATTATATATGTATGTTTTATTAGTGATGTTTATTTTCATAAGCACCACCTCAGCGTCGACTGGAACTAAGTCTAAGATTAAGACTGGAAGTAAATGTCTAAAAGGCCTATAAACGGGCTACAAAAATTGCATCTTGTCGGCAATTTTTTTGATCAATATAGCTCAGTATATTTGCAACTTATACCCTTGCTGCAATTTCATTGTGCAATACATTGCCGGATGTTATCCAGCAAGATAGTGCAACTGGATAGTTGAGGAACCTCGTTGGTACACGCAAAGCACCTTCTTAAGGTTACGAACTTTATACGCACTAGCTTTTACATACCATAATTCAGGACGTACATGGATTTTGTTGATAAAGTTCAAAATCTCATCGTTTGGGAACTTGGCCATGACGAACAGAATAAAATCACAACGTCTACAAAAAAATTTCACTAATCAGGGTGGAACCTGGTGAGACCTATACATCAGAACAAAGTCTATATACGGCGATATTGCAGTAAAGTAAAAGCGGGGTAAATCATTTGCTAACTAGCCGGCTAGACATTGAATACATGCGGCTTCTATGAAATATCTTGGCAATATCGCTGGGCTACACTGAAAAATTGCAGCCATTGTTGCACTGTGTTGAGCGATATAATTGGCAATTTGACGGCTATACAATTGCAGCACGAAATTGTCAAAAAACTAGCCCGTTTACAGGCACCTTAAGGCTATCAAGTCCGTCTTTGTACAGTGATTTGACCTTTGCCTAAAGTTTAAACAATAAAAGAAAAACATTATTTTGCAGGATCGGTGAAACCACACGATTATACTGGGTATCATTCCTTGACGGGTTACAGCGAGTGATATTATTCACGGAAGACCCGATACTAGCGAGCGGTGCCCACACTATAGGCGAGGCAGAGTTGGTCGATACCGAGCTGGTACTGTCCATGCAGGGCATCGGACTGTCACTCGTCAACGATCCGGAGCAATTGGAGATCGTATACATCAGTATATCCAAGTATGTTGTCGAAAAAGTTTTTATTTCTTTTAATCCTGCTTATACTAACTTAACTTATATAATATAATATAAAAAATGCGAAAGTTTGGATCGATGTTACTCAATCACGCCAGAACGGCTGAAACGGATCTAGATGGGTACACAGTTAGATTATAGTTCATGTGCCATTTCAGGCACATAAGCTCCTTTTCATCTCGGTATAGTGTTCCCTCGGGGTAGGAATTAGTAGATTGTTTATCTAGGGAGCAAACAGCTATTTTAAAGGCGAGAGTGTTTTTAATCCAGAGCGGAGCGAAGGATTCTAAAGTAGAATCCTGAGCGCAGCGAGGGATTCAAAGTACGTCACTCGAGTTTAAAATAGTGTTGCTCCCGAGGTGGACACTACTTTTTAGCACCCTCTAAGAGAAAATAAGTATGTGCAATTAATGAACAAGAACGTTACGTTTATTTATTTACACAACACACAATTGGGAACCACAAGACATACTATAGAAATAATTAGAGGCTAATGTTCATATTTGAACAATTATGGAAGTAAATCGTAAAAATTTTATTAGTACTATTCGTTACAGTTGTAGATTTATTTTTAAATAGGCTCGCGCGCGGTTTTCCAGCCAGTCGCTTGTTCAATACAAAGATTGTGATTCATCTCTGCTGATTTAAAATTTACTGACAATATCCACATTCTAAATTTAAATCACTTTTAGTCACTAGGGATTAATGAGCTATTTTAGTCCCTGTTTACGAAGAATAAACTAGCTCTTTTTGAATAGATGTGATAAAAAAATACTTTTTACGCGTTCGAAGCCGGTGGCAGAAGCTATTACAACCATATTAATGAAGTAACTGCCCATAAAGATGGTATACCGAATTTTAGAAATATATCATACTTATGAGTGACATACATCTGATAAAGAGAGCTTTGAAAGTTCTCTTTGTCGAGTGTCTGTTTTTAAATTAGGAGAAAGTTATCTTCAAAAAGCAAAAGTTTTTCTTGAAAAAGTTTGTCTTGAAAAAACACACAAAAACTACGAATCAAATATAATAAAAAGTATAGTAATAAGGTATTATTGGTGCGCTAAGTGCAGTATGATTTATGTTGATATATGAAAATTTGTTAAGTTACATAATTTGTTAAAAAAATAAAAAAAATACAAAAACAAGAAAAGCTGCAGTCAATAAAATCAATTTTAAAATGGCCCCTTTTGTTTTCGTAAATTCTTTCTTGCTTTTCCAACGCTGTGGGTGTGGCAGTTTTGCGCGGAAATGATGCTTATTTTTCCATCTGGTTTATTTTTTGTATTTTTTATTTTAATTCTACGCGTCAACTCATTTCATTTTTTCTTTTTCAGCTCTGGTATAATATGGGAACAGTGTAAATTAGGTGCACGTCGTTACAAAAAAATTGAAGGACCGAAACTGCAGCAATTAGAAGAATGTTACCAACGTTATTTGTCTGAAAAGTTGGTCAGCGACGAGCCTATACCGACTACAGTCCAAATAACCGACAAATTCGAGGTATGCCACTTTACAGTTAAAACATCACTTTTTGTTTTAAAGACGTTTTACATCACTGCACTTTGTACGTGCAACGTGGTTTTTGCACTTCCTGTGCACAAATGAAACACGTGATAATGCGTTTTAAACCTAGCTGCAAGAAATTGAAATGAATGGGACTAAATTGAAAAATGCAGATTCATGTTTACGCTATAATATCCCAATTAAGTTTCGCCGTTGATACTATTAAGATCTAGAAAATATTTTTAAAATAATAATACACAGTTCTATTTTGCTATAATATTTCAATAAAGTACATCTTTGAACAAGCTTATAAGATGTAAAGATAAAAGTAAAGACTATAATAATACACAGTTCAACTATTTAAAGCCATCATACGCGACTTTTTAATTCATTAACAATGGATTATAAGGGGCCACAAACAGCGTCAGTTCTTCGACTCGATTCTCTGCGATAGTTGAGAAAAGAGCGAGCGGATTGTAATCACTGGGATCATTTCCTAAATCATCACCCGCTGTTCAGTCGAGTCAGTTAAGACCCTCCTGATGGCAATTTGATTAGAGCGCGCTCGCGGTCGTCGTGATTCCGCGGTAACAAAATGCTAGCGCGATCTAACTCGATCTCAACGCCATCTATCGAGCTAGGGGTTACTTTTTTATGCATGACTTTAGTTAACCCGTTTGCCGCTGGGGTATTATTATTTTGTGTTTTATATTATTATTTCTATTATAAAGATGACAGACATTTTGTGTATTATTATTAAATAATTTAACAAAAATCAAGACTGAAGGATGTAATAATATGAAAGTTAAAGTACAAAAAGAAACCAGGAATCAGTTAGGATCGATTATGTAACAATGTACACTGAATAAAATATTTAATCGTAAATCTTCTGCCGAGAGCACGTAAGGCTAATTTAAATCTAGCATTGTTACTTCGAACAAACATACACATAGTTTTTTTTTTCTAATGGAAAGTTATTAAAATATGAAGACCAATTTACGCAAGACTTTAATGGGTAAGAAAAAATTGGCCAGGCATCCATTTTTTTTAATAGGCCTTATGTATTGTATTCAATCATTATTAAATGTTTTATTTAAATGTTTCAATAAATTATTAATTTAACTATTATATTTTCGCAATATTCTATTTTATATGTAATTTTTTTTTTTGAAAATTTCTACTATAAATTTTTAGCTCCTGAATGTTAGTAACTTAAATTATAATAAAACTGTAGGAACTTCTTCAAAAAAAATTAATAATACGGTTCCTTCATACGGTACAGGGGCGCCATCTGTGTATACGAGTGTGTATTAAAGCTCTTACAGGTTGCTTAATATTTTTTACAATGCATGTCCTCGCGAGCGTTTTTCAAGCAGCCAAAGCCAAACTGTGCGGAAAGTGTCACTTTTTTCACTAGTGCTTTTTACTTTACTCTATTTTTAATAAAAATTTAACTCCTTCGTTAGCCAGACGCATAGAGTTTTTATTATTTGAGAAAAGTTTTACAAATTAGTTAAGTACAGATTATCATTCATATAAAAGGTAAAATATAACTAATACTTCATTAAAGCCGATTTTAATTAATCTAGATTTAGATTTGATCAATAAATTAATTTTAAATATTCATTAAATATGTGCCACTTTGCGTTACAACGTGACAATATTCATTTAATATGTTTGGGAGAACGTATATTTTGCTTGTGCCACTTTGCATTACAACGTGACAGATATTTGCACATGCGCAGTAGATTTGCCCGAGTAACCATTAGTTAATCTGTGGATATGCTGAGCGCGCTTTATTCAAGCCCGCCATTTTATTAATTTCTTGCTTGGTTCAGATATTTTTATTTTTATTTCTTCGCACAATGCATAGTAAAATGCTGTATATAATACACGCAAGTAAGATGATTCCCGACTCGTGTCGATTTATTCACTCATCGGGAATCACCTACCTGCCGCACTTGTAGCATAAATAATATTTCAAATTATTTTCTGACTAAGTAAGTAAACGCATTTACTTCACGTGTATTTTTGTCCTGGGTTTAACCCTTGTAGAATCGCTGTTGACTACTGTTTTTCCGGACAACAACCAGAAACGCAGATGGTTTTCAACCAAAGTGCTAATTGAAAAGAACATTTTTATTATTTTATTTGTGCTAAATCTGTATTTAATAGTTTTTAACAATCTTATGCGTTATTGTTATCGAATATTATTAACACGTTCGCTGCCAAGAACTCGCCTCGCGCGAGACACAATAGCTAATTGTTATAGTAATTACGGAAGCGAACGTGTTAAAAACTAGTGCTTCGGTAATAATAATGTATGGTCTATGACTATCTGAAATAATGTGTCTTTCAAATGGAGAAAGATTTTTCAAATGGGTATAGTGATTCCAGTTTCTTTTTTAAACTTTTTCCCATACTAGGAATTTCTTCCTGTATCCTGGGTGCGTTTACAAACATATAAACTCACATACACAACACCCAGAGCCGGAACAACTATCTGTGGGTCATATAAATATTTGTTCCGTGCGGGAATCGAACCCGCGACACGCAGCACAGCAGTCAATCGTTCAACCACTGCGCCAACCGTTCGCCCGAATAAAAACATTATCCTACACATCTGAACAAACTCACAAAAAATGTGCTGTCTCTTTATAATATCAGTTAAGATATCAGATTAAAGATTATACAGACTCTAATACACTGGCACTTGCAGGTTGACTTCGAAGAGATGCGTCAACTCAAACCCTCCGCCCGCATGCTTCGTCGGACACTACAACCAGGTCTATGGGCATCGTACGGTCTAACCCCCCATTCCCGTCGCCTGCACGCACGGTTGCATCGGCTACAGATCGATCAACAACTGCCGTTGCCGACATTCCCGGTTGTTCTAGCGCCTGTACCCCCTCCGAGGTCCATTGCTAATGAAGACCCTAGCGGTAAGTTGTTTTGTGAAAATTGTTTGAATAATACTAATCTGTCTTTGATTCTTACTTCTTTCCTATTATCTGTGCTTTTCTATGTGTGATTAGGTATGTTCTTCTAAGTATTTTGAGAATAATGTATTATTGTCTTTATTTAGAATTAGAATACATTTTTACTGGAGTTTTGATAAATACACATAAATTGTCGGTATTGTATGTAATGCATTTTTACACTTACCTAAACCTAAGCAGAAGATTGAATATTTAACAAGGGTTTGTACTACAACATTGTTTCTAACTTGGAAAGGAATATGATAATTTTACCTCTCAAATCATAGCCATCTGAATGAGAATAGCGTTTGTTTTGAACACATATAATCAGATAGCTAGTATTACCTATATAACAGTGAGAGATGCATTAAAATAATAATGATCTTATACCTGAACTTCTGAAATACCAATGTTAGATCACACATTTCAGACATCTGATACAAACCCAAACTAGTTCTATTATACTCTTGTAGGACTTTTTCTAAATTCGATCTAATCTTTTTTACATGACTGTGGATTCAAACATAGTGCCTCGAGGTACGAACGATGGCTAGATACGAACCATTAATATATAGGCTACTTGCTTGCTTTGTAACGCTACTTTTTTTATTCGATAGCAAAACATAAACTCATAAGTTTTGCCCATGAAGACACTGCTGAACGCTACCTACTACGATCCTTACGTATTCCTTTTGCTTCGTTTCATTAATTATACATCTGGTCAAACACGACTCACACCTTTTTCTGTGAAGGTAGCCAGAAACTACAGACGCCACCTACTACGATGCTTACATACTCCTTTTGCTTCGTTTCATTAATTATACATCTGGTCAAACACGACTCACACCTTTTTCTGTGGAGGTAGCCAGAAACTACAGACACCACCTAATACGATGCTAACATACTCCTTTTGCTTCGTTTCATTAATTATACATCTGGTCAAACACGACTCACACCTTTTTCTATGGAGGTAGCCAGAAACAACAGAACGCCACCTACGATGATCCTTGTGTACTCCTATTGCTTTGTTTATGTTCATACATTTGTTCATACACGACTGAATTTTCCATCGATGTAGGCTGTAACTTTAGAACGCCACCTATTACGATCCTTAGAGGAAATGCGGTCGCAGACATCTGACTGAATTTCCTAAGTAAAAAGTCATAATTCGAGGTTTGGCTCTCGCCTATTGCCTCTTCCAATATTGGACCAATTCAAAAGATATTCCATAATCTGAAGAAGAAAGATATATACTGTGCCCTTACGTTTTCCTTTTTGATGATACATTGTCTTTAGAAGCACTAGAACTCTCAAAGATGCTCAAAATTCCGCTGTCAACTGAGGCCTAGTGTACAAATTTGACAGATGTAAATGAAAAATTGGAAAACATAAGGACACATTATATATATTTCTTTTTCAGTTAATGGAATATATTTTAAATTGGTCTAATATTGGAGAAGGAAATAGGCGAGAAGCAAACCTCGAATTATGACTTTTAACTTAGGAAATTCAGTCAGATGTCTGCGACCGCATTTCCTCTTGAATAGTCTTTTTGCTTCGGTTACGTTCATGCATCTGGCCATGCATGCTGGTCGATAGAAAGCATCGATGTTATTTTTTTTTGTTTATTTTAGGTATGAAGCCGTTTATCGAAGTGTCGATAGTCGAGCGTATTATGGAGCATAGTAAGGTTCGCCAGTACAAATACTACAAGGTGTTGATTCAGGAGTTCCATGTGAAAGTTGATATGGGACTGATAAATGCGCTCATGGGCATGTTCCCGCAACGACTGCTAACTGAACAAGAAGCGGTAACTATTTTTTAATACGCCTTATATTAATATATTGATAGTCCGAGCAAAACAAAAATTTGCTAACAAGACTGTCAAGCTCACGGAGATTGATTAAATTGCCTTAGTCAACTTGTGGCCCAGTAGAAATTGAAACTAAAAAAGACCAAAATCTCAAAACATGATGTAGTTCTGATTTACTGGTATGTCTATGTACAACATAGACATAGAAGACCAGTAAAATTAGAGTAGTGTGAATCAAAATTCGTCTATTTCTACTAGGCAATTGAATTTCACAGAAAAAAAAAAAAAACTATTTATATTACAGCTGGACGCATTCCAACTAGATTTACAAACGGCTGGACAGCCATTAGAAGCTTTAGCAGCGATGGGGGTGGCGTCAGATCTCAAGAATTTCTACGATAATCTACATTTGTCGCCGCTTAAGGTAAATATTAAACAAACAAAATATTTTCATCACATCTTTCGTCTATTGGATTTCAAATTTCAACCTTGTGACTTGTTCTTTAGGTGCATGTTTCGTTCTCACTCGGCGGGACGACTACACTGCCATCGTTCATTGGCACCGTTCTCCAAAGCATTGGTGTTACGTTGACAGACATGAACGACGTTGTATTCAAGTAAGATTGTTTTCTGTTTGTTTTTGACAAAAATAACTAGTAACTGACCGAAAACTGACTGTTGTTTGGTAACAGATTTTTTATGATATTGGCAAGTTGTATGGTCATGTTATAATTTTGCAAATATATTTCATTTCATTTCTTAGGATCCAGTTTAAAGGGCTCAAGCAATTGAAACTGCGGTTACACATACTTTTTTCAAATGTGTTAGAGCCTTAGCAGGCAGGCTGCTTTTATCATTGGTCGGTTGATCGGAGAGTCTCTTTCAAACTTTTTTGAAAGTGACTGACAGAAAAGCGCAAACGAGTAAAAATCGTGATGCTGCATTACAGCAATCGCTAAAATGTATGATTATACTAAAGGGACCATACTCAAAGATTTATCTAATCTAATTTAACTAGCCTATATTTTCTGCTAGAGTAGTCAAAATTGCAATATCGCCGATGCTAAAAGTTACATATTTGCTAAAGTGAGGGCTTCAAGAGTAACTAGCAAAGAATCCAATTTACTAATGGTTTCTATTTTTCATCAGATTATCCTATTATGAGAGGACCTTCGAGTTCTTATCACAGAAGGAGTTGATCGGTCAAGTGCAGAACCATTACACGGGGCAGGCGTTGAAACAATTGTATGTGTTGGTTCTCGGGCTGGATGTGATAGGCAACCCGTACGGACTCGTCATCGGACTGAAGAAGGGCGTGGAAGATCTGTTCTACGAGCCGTTCCAGGTCAGATATTGAAGTTACTCTGCACCCTAAGTATACAAGAAAACCTACCCTGTACAGAACAGTGCTGAGACATTATTTTTTGCAGGGTGCTATCCAAGGTCCGGGCGAATTCGCTGAGGGTCTGTTCCTGGGAGTGCGCTCGCTAGTGGGACACACAGTGGGCGGCGCGGCCGGTGCGGTGTCCCGTATCACCGGCGCCATGGGACACGGGCTCGCCGCGCTCTCCCTGGACAAGGTAGCGTACTGACAGTTTGCTGAGGGGCTGGCCTAGGGCGTGCATCCGCTAGTGGGACACACAGTGGGCGGCGCGGCTGGTGCGGTGTCACGTATCACCGGCGCTATGGGACACGGGCTCGCCGCGCTCTCCCTGGACAAGTTAGCGTACTGACAGTTTGCTGAGGGGCTGGTCCTAGGCGTGCGTTCGCTAGTGGGACACACAGTGGGCGACGCAGAAACCTGTTACGTCATTAAACGTTTTGTTGTCGACACGCGCAGCGCGTGTATGTTGATGCCGAGTCCTCAAATGTACTCTGCAATACTTTAAAAAAATATTTATGTATTGTTCTAACATGAAAAATAAAAAGAGTTTATAATAAGTTCTGTAACTAAAGTAACTATTTTATTTTCTAAGGACTACCAGCGACGCCGTCGTGACAACATTAATAAGCCGCCTGCGAATCTGCAAGAAGGTCTTGCGAGAAGTGGTAAAGGACTGGTCATGGTAAGTAAATCCTCTGTTCTGTACAATAAATATAGGTATTTTAACACATTTTATATTAGAAAAACTGTCAAAGGAATACACAGCCAATCATTACATGGTTTACTTAACATTTGAGCAAAGTACTTAACTTAATGAACTTTCTAAACATGATAAACTTTCTTGGCGATAAAGGACAAAAACTTTATGATACTTCCTATCTATAAGCAGTGCAAAAATTCCAAACAAACAGGGCGTGGTAGACGGCGTGACCGGTGTATTCACGAAGCCTATAGAGGGCGCTCGCGAGCAGGGAATCGGAGGTTTCTTCAGCGGGTTGGGCAAGGGAGCTGTCGGGCTGGTCGCGAGACCTACTGCCGGCGTCGTTGACTTCGCATCCGGCTCACTTGATGCCGTCAAGAGGTAGCATGAGAATGAAGCTTGCATGATTTGCTTGTGTGTTGCATGACTTGCATGTTGTTTATAGTGCTATGCGGCTTTTGCTTTTTCGGAATGCATTGGTGTTTAAGTCATCGAGTGTGCAGGTAAATGGACATTCGGGATACTCCAACAGTTGGGACATAGTTTAATATGGAGCACCGCACTCGGACTGTGTGTTGGATAGTTGAAGAATCCCCTATATCGGCAAATTTTGTATGCAGCTCTTACTTGGGTACGCCATCGATTCCGAGCTTTCCGTATAGGCCACTGCAGTACACGACCGAGAGGCAACTGCTTATGGGCTCCATGAAGTCGTGAGGTGGTGGAGAATACTCTCCGCTCAGCTTTCTTCTCTCCTTAGACATCTCGGATATGATCTCCATATTAAGCGGTTCATTGCAGATTTCGTTTACGCAGCATGCATTTTTATCGCTTGTTTGGTTTTGTCTCAGGGGTTCGCATTTAAATCTAGTCAATTTTCAAATAAGTGAAAGAAGCGTGATGCAGTGTATATTTAAGTCAGGAACTCTTATGCTAACTGCCAATCAACAGTTTGTTATAAATAAATGTTAAATGATTTTAATTTCTGTAAGTTGGTTTGTACAAACACTTTTACATGTCGATCATATTTTTTAAAACTAGATGAGGTTGGCGTTTCCTATCTGACTACTCTGAGAAGAAAGGCCGAAACAAACTCAGAGGTCACAGTCTCTTTTAAAGTCCAGACAAAATCTTGGTCAGATCATGTGAAGACCATGTGGACTGATGTCTGAAATGGTCTTTTGAAGAAAGAACCAGCCAGATTGAGTGGACCTGTCCAGTCAGTGCACGCATTTGTCAATCGCCGCGCAATTGTGCCGTGAAGTGCAGCTCAACTCAGAATTTAAGGAGCTCAATGATTCGACGAACAATACCAAAGAAAGGAAATTCGGGTAGGGCGCATAAACTACTCAAACTGCCAGACCATGATTAAAAACTAACTTAGACAAATTAAAATTAAAAAAAAAATGTATGATCCACATAGTCTTCACATTCACAACAATTAAAATATAATTGTAATAAAATAATATAATACTTTACAAAGTAAATTGATGACATTGCAAGAAAACCAAAAAAAAAATCAAAAAACAAAATTCACGGTGCAAAATATAAAAAAAAAAAAAAAAAAAAAATTGGAGCAGCTCAATCCCAAGCCTTTTAGTCCTCAACGTAATCTTTAATGGTATAAAACGCTCTCTGGCACAACTTACGTTTAATGAATGATTTGAATTTATTGAGACTTAGATCTTGTACGTGGCTTGGAAGCTTATTATAAAAGCGTACATATTGATATCTAAACGAGCCATCTATTTTCTTGAGCATTAATAAACATATAACCTAATTCTGCTTATTATAATACTCATATTTTATTTATTTAAATATCATGCACAAAGATACAGTGGCAGACTAACCCTCGGTTTCCCAGCTCAAAATTATCGCAGAATTAATGTGACAAATTGTCAAGCCCGCGTTATCTGCTGTGATTGGCTGTTGAAAAATCATTCAACCAATCGCAGCATTTTTCCTATTTAGTAAACCTTGACGATTTTTTGAAACATTTTTCACTTACACGATCGTTCGTGTAAGTGAATAGCAATATCCTTAGGGATCACTATGTCTATTTCGTGAACATCAGGGCATAGTGGACGGCGTCCGCGGCGTTCTGGTCCGTCCGATCCAGGGGGCGCACGAGGGGGGTGCGGGAGGATTCGTGAAGGGGCTGGGCCAGGGTGCCCTGGGACTGGTGGTGCGGCCCGTTGGCGGGGTCATCGATTTCACCTCCGGACTCCTCACGTCTGTTTGGAGGTGGTGAGGTTACCGGACTCTGTAGATGTTTCATAGACGTATGGTTTGAAGGATTATCGTTAGTGTAGTAGATGTGTATGAAATTGATTAGTTCAGATTTAGGTACTGACTTGTAAGCGCGAAAATAGGAAAGATTACATTTGTTTCTGGCTATACTTTCTGCTTAGACCACACGTTCACACGGCGATGATCAGTAAGATATTTTACGTAAGGATCATTCGTCAAGATCTCACTAATTATACCGTTATAATAGAGAGCAGTAAGAAAATGCTGTTGTACCAAAAATATAACAAAATATCAAACTTGTCATTGCCATTTGAACAGAGCCTTAGCGTATTCAATTCTAAGTGTGTATCTAATTCTTGGTATATTGTTGTTACTAACGCTTCATTTGTACTGCTATTTGGTTGTGCTTAATATGTGCTTATTTTTAATGTCATGTGTTGCAATGCAATCATTACTAATTGGTGAGCAATAGTAATATCATAATATGAGGATAATTACCATCTAAATGTAAATAAAGAGAATACTGTAAATTTTATCCCTTTTTGACTGTAAATGTATTTTAATGAAAGATATTAGCTTAAAAATAAATTTTGAGTATGAAATGAATTTTTTGTAGGTTCAAACATTCCAGGCATGCTGTTTTTATTTGTCCTTTATTTAGACACTACTAAACTTATATTAATATTGGTCATATATCAACATAGAGCCGCGGATATGTCTGAAGAAGTGACGAAGCGTCGTCCGGCGCGATACATGGCTCCCGACTGCGGCGTCAGGCCCTACTCACGGCTACACGCAGAGGGGTACAAGATGCTGTCCGAGTTGGAGAAGGTTTGTCTAACATAGGCACATATATGTTACCATAGAGACAGATTAAAGAAGAGATGAAGCGTCGATCAACGCGGTAGATGGCTCCCGACTGCGACGTCAGGCCCTACTCGCGGCTACACGCAGATTGCTACAAGATGGTGAACTTTGAACCTGCCCTATATATTTTGGCATAAAATCTGACGTATGCCCGAAGGGTTAGGAAGAAGTGTACAAATAGAAAATCACCATTTTGTAAGTTACTAACGTTATGAAGATCTATGTAGTAGGAGATGAGCCTAATGCCATCAACCAGGCAAAAATCCAAATTCCGGGCTTTTACTGTAAATTTTAAAAACTGCCCTTTTATTAAAAATGCGGTGTGCGTCATTTTTCATTTTGTCTGAGATAACATTCAGCATTCAGATAATATTTGCATTCGTTGAAAACTTGCCAAGCATATCCGCTTTCCCTTTTTATCAGGAGACCAAAAAAATCGAGCTAATTTTTTTGTGCAACAAGGTTAAAATTTGATACGACATTTATTCCCTAAACAGGGCAAATACGTCAGCACGGACAGATACGAGGCTCACGTATGGGTGATCCACAACAAAGAAGTGGTCATGTGCACTGACAAGCGAATGTTATACATCGAGAAGAATAATGTGTTCGGCGGATGGCAGGTATGGAACCTATTATAGTATTTTTATAGCATTGTGAATATTGTAGCCGTCAGGTAAAGAAGTATGCGAATTGCACAAGAACAAACCAATTGAGCCACACAAACAACTACTGTCCATCCAGCTTGTTATTTTACATTTGACAGGTGCACGCTTAAAAAGTTTTATAATTATTAATAGGCAACCATAGACAATAAAATCCAATAATTCATGGACGCTGACAGTAGTGAAGCGACGTGCTTATTCGCTCCGTTATTCCGATAAATAAAACATAGCTAAAGCGAATTTACATAGCAGTAAATATCGCAGTGGGGCTGCTTGTCCACTTCGGGCGGAGCGGAGAAAAGAGGTGCGGAGCCAATCAATCGAATTGCATAAAAACTCCGCTCCGCTTTAGTGGACAGGGATTTGAAAACTAGTTTCAGAATTATGTATTAACCCGAACCATGGCCGCGGGGATGACGAACAGAGCAGTGAGGCGGAGCGGGGAAACGGAGAAAAGATACGAGTGCGGGCGCGGGTTGATCCGACCCGTTGTGTAACATTTCGCGTAGAACTAACAATCGCCCGCCGCTGGCATCTCAAATGACTCGTCGCATGTTTACAACCGAGCGCCGCGTATGAAAAAACACAGTCAGCAACTAATTGCCGCATTTCTTTCTCTCTCCGCTCCGCTACCTAGCTCCGCGTCAATGGACAGATACAGTTCGCAACTCCGCTCCGCTGCCTCGCTCCGCTAAAGTCAGCCTAAATATGTAAAAGTTAAATTTTGGATAATGTAATATTGAATTTGAAAACAGTAAACAAAATAACTAAAACACGATTTTATCACGATGAATCGTTGTATTCTTCTCCATCTTAACTGGAATCATCACTTAAATCCTCAGTAACATTAATTATTAATTCTCGAGTGCTTAAATTGTGCATAATAATGTGCTAAATCGATTAAAATTACATCATTGATAAATTCGATTGTTATAAGAAATCGAATCGGTTACGCATTAGTTCATCACTAAATGATTAGTTTTTGAGCTGTCAAATATAAAATTATAGGCTGGACGGAGAGTAATAACACATAACATTTGTTCGTTTATTGACTAGTTTCTACCTACAGTGGCCCATTTGGCTTCAAAGTCGGTTTAGAGATTTTCAGGGGCCAGTTTGTGACTTGCTGGGTACTTTTTGCAAGCTCTCAACATATTCTCTTTTATAACGAAACTCGATCAATTTAAGTGATAGTAAAAGCAGTATAAAAATAAAACGTCATCTTTTTCCCAACTGCTACAAAGCCCAAAAGGATTGTTATGTTTTTCACTAAAATTATTCATCAGAAGCCGAGAGGTCATGTATAATTTATAGAAAACTGCCGTCACTCATTCCGGCGATAGTTCGTTCCTATAACATGTAAATATTTCAAGAATACCCTCAAAGTACAAATTTCGAAAACATGTGTTACCCGTTAAAGTAAAACTATGGCACGTTAATTTTGTTTGACTTCTTTAAATTTTAATGATAAATTTAAACTTGATTAAATAAAAATTGCAATCAAATAGAGTAACCCAAAACTATATTTATAAGAAGCCCCAATTGAAAAGATTATAGAATGGAACCAAAAAATCTCAACAACGATAAGGATGGTAAAAATTAAAGGGCTTCGCCGTAGTCCTGCAGAAATTAAATCAACTATTTGTCCAACAGATATTATGGACATATCTCTGGACGGAGCTTCCCGAAGTGCCAACAGCGGTGAACAAAGGGGTATACGTGCCCACTGCCAAGAGGAAGGTGCTCGGAATGTTCCCCACCTCCGGCTCCGGCAAGGTGATATTCCTCTACGACGAACAACAGAAGAAGTACCTCCTCGCGCAGTGCCAGCGGCTCATGCAAGCGCGTTGACATGAGGCAGTAGAAAGGATGAAGCCCACTGAGTGGTTGGCGCAGTTCTTTCTACTCATCTTTGATTATCGCACCGCATTGCTTGCTCTCGCCTATCACTTTAATATGCACCACCTCGCCCCCAGAGGCTTTCGCTGAACTCTTATTCTTCGCTGTGCGCAGTGCTTCATAAAGACTATCCTATGTACTATATTTAGTGTATCGATGTTTACCTGTTTTGAGAACCGTGTGCTTATATTTTTATAATACCTTTTTTACGTGATGATGTCAATGTATTGGGTATGCTGAGTATAATTATGGAATGAATATCGTGGTATAGATAGTTTAAGTCATCTTTGCGCGCGGTATGTGTGGGTAAGCGTGGTGTGTGTGGTTGTTTGCACTGCCGCGTCACTGCCACACAAATTAAAGCTGTGTATTTACAAGCGTACGCACAGCGCACGCACACATTGCGCCGCGCGTAAAGATGAGTTGAACTATCTGTAATGTAATTTTTTGTATGCAGTGAGAGTTTTGATTCATTTTACATATGTTTACCTCTTAGCAATGTACTTACCCTTGTAAAGTATGAGAGAGACCTTGTAAATGACCCTAAAATATTAGGAACAGTAATGTTAGTCTTGTGACGGCCGAATTTCTGGCTATTTATTTAGCTACGTAGATGGACTTAGCCTTATTAGACTACAAATGAGGTGTAAGAGTTTCAAAACCATTATCAAACCATATTCCTCTACAGATTACCTTTTTTCCTATAACTTCAATATTATCTTTGACCGTTTTTGAAGTATATTTCAATATATAGCTATGCATTTACCTATTTAAGATTAATATTCTGTAAGTTGTTACAAGATTTCAGTATTCCTTTACGTATCTACTTATTTATCGACTTGTCAATGTCGTTGATTTTATTATACCGTTAGTACTATTATAATATTGAATGTTCATCAAAAAAGAAAATTAACATGTAATTAACTCGAATAACTAACATCTTTTTGAAATACTCAGTTCGACACTTCGATCAATAATACACTAGATGCCCGGTAAGCGCTTCAAAAACGAACCGAAAATCAAAATGCCGATGTGTGCGTTAAAAAATGTGCAAATCACCACCGTAACACCGAGATTTTTGAAGGATTTTTTTTTTCGGTATGTTCATAACATTAAGTATTTTTCATAAAGTAAAAACCAATTGGGATTTATATCTGGTGCATTAATGATCGAAGGTTCGACAGCCTCTTAACATTAGACTTAAAATATTCGAATATTCATTCGTTATGTTATATACTTATAGACTATGTAACGTTGTTTACAATAATTATGTTGATATTATTGTAAGTTTAATAATACGGAGACAAAATCAGTGTAGTAAGTCTGTTAATTCCGTATCATGTTTTATTGCCGAAGCTTGATAGTACAAACGTTACGTTCAAAGAGTTGAATTATTTTATACTTGGTTAAATGATAGCAAAGTACAGCCGGGATGCTTACAAGGCTGAGGCTTTCCATATCAGTGCCTTACGATCGATGTTTAGAAAGCTGACGTTTTCTTTGCTCTTTTACTTTGTATTAATGATTGTTTTAAGTTTTTAGTAACACTGAAAATAGTGTTTACCGGAACTAAGTTATGTTAGCTGTGTGCACAATCATAATGTTTATATAATATGCTTCGCCTTCGTGCGTTAGCCTCACCAGTGGCTTCGAGATGTAAAATTTTATTTTATTTGTATTATTTTTATTTGTTGAAACGTTTATGCGTAAATACGTTTAATTAGATCTAAAGCCAACTTTGTTTTTATTGCCTGTTGCAAAATTTACTTATTTCGATTTTGTTTTGTCTTGTTCAAGCTTGTGTAAGAACATTTTCAATATATATATATTATACAGAATCACAGTGTTTTCTTTTTATATCTAACAGCATCCTTAGACACTAACACAGCCTTATTTATAAAAATCTGGACACTGTTTAGAAATTGCTTAGCAAATTCTATATAAAAAAATTCTATACAGAATTTTAATGTTAAATCTTTAAGTAGATGCTAAACACCCCAGATATTTTTATAAATTAATTGTCAATAAAATTAGCGCTATCTGCTATAAACAATATACTACCAAATGTCATAACATACATACCGATAACCGTCAATTGTAGCGGTTATTGGGAAGCCTAGACAGGCACATACGTATCAATGTTATTTGATGTATAGCCTGTGAGATAGCCCAAATATGACAAATACATCAGTCTGAAGTAACAAATATACGGGCAATATTCGAGTAATAAATCGAAACGGCCAAGCGATTGTCGCAGCCCGCAGGTAACAATGTTTAGGGAGACGCTGTAAAGCGTTATCCATACATTGCCGGGTTAGAACTTCCATTTGTGAGTAGATGCGTTCATTGAACTATTTTGATCACACATTACTTAACGAAATACGCGTATCATCTACCAAGTACAAATTTATTATTGAAGCCATCAGATGTCAGCCATAATTTCCTTTTTTTTACAATTTTTCGGCTCGCGCTTTTCCACTATCTCACCTGATGGTAAGCGATGATGTGGTCAACGATATAGCTCGCTTGTCTACAAGAAGAAACTTATTCATCCTTGACTTAAAGACTCCCAGGTTGTAGCTATTAGGAAATATAGACTCCGGCAGGGAATTCCATTCCTTAGCATTACATCTCGTAGATATTAATACTACAAAGAGAAAAATGTACGACACTGTCAACTAATAAAAAATCCAACCAAGTTGTATAAGTCATCCGAGCTTAGAAAAAGACAGTATTCAGAAAGAACATAACACATCAGCAAGGTCTTTTTCAAGATTTTCGCAGCGGCCGTACCACATAGTCATCTAAAATCCAGGTCAAAAATATTTAAACAAACGAAAGCCTTTGTATATTCTGAACACGTGTGACTTCATAATGTTGTGATTATCCTAATGAGTATTTGACTAATAATCTACCTACACCCAGTCGACATAGATATCTGCGTGATTAATGAACCAGTTCAAAACACTGCTAACTCAATTTTATCTCTATGATTAATATGTAAAATTTCATCATAAACTCGATTCAAATGTGTTACAATCAAACGGAGTAATAATACAGGGCTTTATATTCAAACAATAAAACTGATATTCAAACAGTGTTTCTTACGTCTTCAAGGTAATGACATCTTCACTTTACGGACGCTAAAATTTAGGAGATACTCGTTTAACTTATATTACTGTTTGAATCGAACGTTCGAATGAAGGGTTTGGTCGTAAGGTAAACGTTTTATTGTATGACGTCATAGGACTTACAGCCTGACAGCCTTGTTATATTTTGTTTACGATGAAATAGTGTTATTCTTACTTTCCTCAGTAGTGGAACACAAGCACAATATAACACAACATACATGCGTGTATTCCTCAAAGGGGTAAGGCAGAGATATACTATGGACTCCCGACTATGGTCGATGGTGGTCTATGGTGGTTGGTAGTCCATAGTATACTGGACATTTGGAGCACTCCCCACAAATATCCACTTTTCCTAGATGACCTGAGCAACGCACCCTACGCTCCAATAAACGCGGCCCCCTACTGGGGTCTCAGTATGATTAAAAATCTACAGCGACAGTCTATAACCACCAATTAAGATTAAGTGACTAATACTTACAAACTACTGAAAAAGGGCTGAGGATCGCAACCAAATCCGCCCTTAACTACTAACGAGGCAGTACCAAACGCAGGATCAAAACCATGGAAAACCAAATACGGCATAGTAGGTAGACGTATTTAATTGATTTACCTCTATGGGCTTAAGAGTTATTGCCTTTTACCAATTCAAGAATCTTCCGTCTGAAAAGGTCAGACAGACCAACTTTAATTAAATTTATCTATACTAATATTATAAAGCTGAAGAGTTTGTTTGTTTGAACGTGCTAATCTAAGGAACTTCGGTTGGAATTGAAAAATTATTTTTGTGTTGGATAGTCCATTTATCGAGGAAGGTTATAGGCTATATAACATCACGATACGAACAATAGGAGCGGATCATAAAAGAAAAATTTTGCAAAAAAACGGAAAAAAAAAATTCCTTTGTGAGAGCTTCTAATTGCGTGCGCTGCATAAGCGGTAAAAGTTACGCAACAATCATGTATGTAATGTAGGTAGGGTAGGGAAGGGTAGGTAGGGCAGAGTAGGTAGGGTAGGTAGGGTAAATGGGTCGGTAGGTAGCCAGTCGTCGGGAGCGAAGCCGCGTGGGACAAAAAAGTATAGTTTTAGATAAAAATAGGCCATAACCCGGCCAAGGGCGTGTCGGACTTCGCACATTTAGGGTTCCGTACCAAAGTAGAATACATAGGTATTTGTTAGAAAAAACATACGTAATAATATACATTATCACCAAATTTCAAGTTCATAGGACGTTAAAAAATTCTTCGGAACCAAATTTTATGGCAGGCGACGCACAGACAGACAAAAATAGGGCGTTTGGACTCTTCGGGTACCCTAAATAACCAGTAAAGTCAGATGTTCTGATATTATAACTTGTAGGCACCAAGTGTGGTAAAGCACGTAGATGTAGGTAAATAAGAAGCTCGGTAAAAAGTCTTTCAGTGAAAGGGACCTACGTCGCTAACGATGTCTGGAACTGCTGAATCTTTCTTAATAATAGAGACCCCTTTATGTCGTCACTTTTAAGAACTCGTTAGAAAATGATAATGTGGGATTTGAAAGAAATGGTAGTGTGTGTTGGTCTTGCTTCGTACTGTACCTGTACTTACCTGCCTATAGGACGTTATATGAACCATTTTAACATTTGGGGTTACTTGAATACATTACCCACACTAGGGTAGGTATTAAATCCTGGAAAATTTCAAGTCAACGACTTTAGATAGTTGTACCAGGTATGTATTATTTAATAAAGGTCCCTACCTAAGTGAGTTCCTCTAAATAATTCTTGATTTTGCTTGTACTTATTCTTTTCAAAGAAAGTTTTAGAAGTGCAAGAAAGTATTCCGTAATAAAAGCAGTCAACAAAAAAAAGTCACCGCAGCATTGCATTTTCTTTGACTCTTAGAGAATAAACAGCAAAAAATATAGAGATTCTATGCAGAACTAGTTTCGAATAATGCTAAAATATTCTTTCATAGTCATATAAAAATTCAAACTAATAGGTATGACAGGCTTAGAGAGTACCTATCTAGTTAGAAAATGCAAAACAAAACATTTCCATTAGAATGTGTATTAAGGACTGCGAAGTGGCAAAGTTAGCGCGGAATAACAGTAACATCGGTGGTAACCACATGCATTCCTGTACAGGTAGGGTAAACATTCTGAAACAACAAGTCATGAAAAGCAGCCTGCAGAATTTTAAAATTTCCATCAACATCTACTTATAAACAAATTATAGTACATTTTTCACCGAGAGGAGAAAGTGACCGATTACCGTCGAGGGTGTCGTTTGAAGCCCGAGCCGTAGGCGAGGGCTTTAAAACACCCGAGATCGGGAATCGCACTTTCTCTCGAGTGATACATAGTGCTTTATACTACACCTACGAGGAAAATAAAAAACTAAATCTTTACTAATTGAAATTTATATTGAAATTGTTGCAGTTAGTGAAGCTTAATGTAAAACTTTTTCTATTAATGTTTGTTTGAGATGTTTGCGACAATGTAGGAGGAATAACTGGCTGTGCTGTTGGCACTGCGCTCGTAGAAGGCTGTGGTGCCAAAGGGGCAACTGGCTGCTGAGGGGCATCTGGCATCGCCGCGCTCGTTGATGGTTGAGGAGATGAGTCTTGATGCACATTAATCGATCCCGATATTTGGTTATTTATTCGTGTTTTGTTTTCTACGGAATTCTCTATGTAGCTTTCTGCAACAGCGGACGATTTCCAACCACCGTGACGTTTCATTGTGGTTAAATCAGCACCAGTATCGGCAAGAATAGTCGCTGAAGTTCTGCAAAAGCAGTGGCCAGTGTATTCTAACAACACACAAATTGAAAATGGCGCTAATGGCGTCTGCAATTTTCACATGTTCTTTTTTCAAATTGTTTGACACCATCCCAAACCACAGCTAGTGGCCAGTGTCATTTTGCGAACTTGGAGATAAAAACTCACTGTAAAAACTTTTTGGCTTTTGATATTTAGGTTACCAGCGCATAGTCTTACCCAAAATTAAAAAAGAAAAACCACGTAAGAAATGGATTTTCATACACTTTTCTCTCCCGCTCAGATGCGTTTTCTCGCCGCATATTTGTTCGATATGCAATGACGTACTTTCTTCCGTAAATTTGATAAAGTATCAAGGTACTTTCCGAGCAGGTGTAGTATAAAAACTCTTTATCTTATTACTTAATCAACTTACTTGTAATAATTATTTTATTGTATTTATGCCACCTACCGTAACAAAACAATACATTCTGCAAAGTAGCTTATGACCACGGTTATCCACTGAACACCACTATGAATATATATGAAATACATTGAGGTATTAATGTATGAAATACAATAAAATATTGCTTATGTGTGAGTTGTTTATGTTATTCCCGATACTTATCGAATAGTTCGTACATAACAATTTCAGATGAGAATATTTTCTTGTTTCGTACTTTTTAGAGCTTAATTTTTCAGTATTCGGGTTTTAGTTTTTGAGCTTATTTTCTATTACTAATTGCTTAAGCATGAATGTTTATACGGTAGGTATGTCAATCAAAAAATCTCCGAAACGGCTGGACCGATTTTGACGAGGCTTTTATTGTCCAATAGCTAATGTTATATTTTTTTAAACTGACGCCGGTTACGTCGCGTGCAACAGCTAGTTTAATTATAAAGTTAAGTGGATTTTATCTGAAACTTGACACCTTGTTTCGATAAGTTATATTACTTAAAATCTAAACAGTAGGGTAGACCAAAAAGCCATGTCCGGAAAAATCCGGATGGTTGGTAACACTAAACTCTACTAACCGGAACTCTTGCATACAAACTCCAATCTTAATTTAATCCGGGTGTCTTACCACAGGCGTATGCACGAACATTGATGAACTTTAAACAAATATCAGTCTGTTTTAATTGCAGTTGAATGTTGCGCCAGTTAGTTTCATGTCTGTTACTTTGCGCTACTAAACTCAACTTTAATATAGCATTTTGTTAAGTCATTAATTAAGATTTAGTGAGATAAGGTTGTAACGCTAATTGGTACTAATATTTTAAGGATTCGAAGCTTGCTTGGTTCTGCAGTCTCTACTTCGAGTTATGAAATTACAGCTAATGTAGTTGCAGTGAAATGCTAAGACTAATTATACTTCTACTTTTATCTTGACCTCGCCGAAGTGCAACTTGTTAAACTTGAGCGACTTCAAAATTTTTGTATTAGGTTTATTTTTTGTTTGCGCAAATATGACCATGTTTCTGACTTCCGCGTGAAAATCAATTGATTGCCAATCCTACATCGCCGCAATGCTCATATTCTTTCCCTTCTGTATAATATACTCTTTCTTCCTTCTACTCCTCTTTACCTGAAGAAACGATTTCAGTTTCTATGCAACTTGCACATGAAGGGTCTTAGGTCATCGGATAACATGAAACTTAAAATGCCAATGCATTCATTCATATACAGATATTTTACTGTCCAGGTCACTCGTCTATGGAACGCATTGCCTTTTCTTTTTTAACGTGGAGAAATGCTCATGCATACTGCGCTACCATGGGGAGACAGCGCAGTTATGTGGGACTCAAACCCACTAAAACTCTACGGTGTCCTTCTGTGCCGCTTATGGCGGGAACACGGGCACGCGTTAGCACTCACCGCGAACCCGCCGCGGCTGTCCGTCACCGGACCCTCAACTGGGGTGTACCCCCCATCACCGGCGCACCAGAACAGCGAACGCTTTGCCTGTGACCATAAAACGCGCACAATCACTGCCTGTTTTTAAGAAACTTGTAAAGGATCACTACTTGTCACTGTAATCTTTATTCTGTTTATGCTGCATTGTTTTCTTGTCTGTATATTTAGATGTATTTATGTATCTATTTTAGTAATTTGTACTTACTACCTTCTATAATCAACTAATTGTTTGTTTTATCTTGGTGTACAATAAAGTATATATAAATAAATAAATATACAATTTTGACTGCCTTGCAGTTTGCTATTTGCCGGGAACGAATCTGGCGAAAGAATCCACAATGCTAAAACATAAATACTCAAACAGTACCAAATATATAGGTACTTGCCCAACCTGTGAGTGTTTCCAATATATACTAACTTACGACAGTCGCTTTTGTCACCGCTGCACGCTGCACCAACACAACGATAAAAGAAATGAACTTATGAAACAAGAAGGTTATTCCGTGGTTATTCCTTATACTTAAAGCACAGCTCCAAGAAATTTTCATTCATTATATGTTCTGGTGAAGGACAAAAGTATATCCAAAGAGGAAAAAATGTAGCATTCAATTAATTTAGTCTTTGTTTAAAAGAAACGCGGAAAATCTTGGAAGAACTACCTACCTGCTAAGACAAAGAATTTTATTATTGTCTTGCACTTTTTCAATGTAATTTGACATTTCAATAACTTCACAAGACAATTTTGTGTTGTTTTATTTTTAGCATTCTCTTTCATTTCGTTGATGGCTCAACTGACCTTTAACATGATCAATAGCTCGTTGCCTACCTATAGCTCCACCTGTTAGAAAATTCTTCAAAATGTATCTTCCTATTTGAAAGTTTTCCACATGAAGTAAAACTATGCTTATTCGATTAGCATTTATCGTTCAGCAATTGGATTAAAACTCTATTCAAGTATATCGATTTACTGTATGTATATATAAAACATTAAAATATTTATTTTCAATTAACTAAAAATTTTTTGTTTAAAAAAAAAAGCTTTTCAGCTTACCGTGCATTGTCATCCAAACCAAACACGTATGCAATATTTCATTTTCATCTTTGGGAATACATAACTGTTTTAAAATTTAGTTTCAACTCCACACATTCTATACTAACAAGGCAAGTTAAATACAAGCTAGTAATCACTGATGTTTGAGAAAAATATGTTAGCAGGTAGGTACCGACAGCAACCTTTTTTTATTTTTAAATGGCTCGCGGTTGACCACTATCACGCCTTATGTTGAAATACATGCAATATAACAAACATGACATTGTCGTAGAAGCGAACGTTCGCCGATTGCGGTCACCACCTAGGCTTGGGTGGTTTGTGTGCTACCTCAACGGGCTACGATTCTTGCCAGACGTCGGGGCCATACCTGCTACAATCTAAAATGCATTGTATATATAATTATATAGGACACCTACAATGCACATAATTTATGATGTTAGATATAAGGTATATACGTATAATTTGAGAGAGTTCTCCCAGACTCTCAGTCTTTCGCTCTTCGTTTTATTCGCCCCCACGAGGCCACAAAAGATAAGATAGCTACTATACTTTCAGTGTTAATTTATTTTGGTGTTGAAGAAAGACGTTTCTCTCCAGTCCAACTGGATTGTTTGCAATGAAATTTACTTTATCTAATTAAAATCATTGTTTTAATTAGAAAGCTTCTATAACGAGCGGTGGCTCTGCCTGTCTAAATTAATACAAACGGAATATTTAAATCTTTCAACTGAGTACATACTACACCATCCTTCTGATTGTGTCGAAATTAAATAGTTGAATATACTCTGTGGGAATTTATTTATGAGGAGGTTATCTCCTTTAGCTTAATTAACAAAAGAAAACTTTTGTGTAGATAATAATAAAATGCCCGGTTTTTTAAACTTAATAAGGAATGGGTTTTTTTGCCCTATCCATAAATACGATTGGAGTTGGAAAGCTCTGACAAAAATGGTTTTGTAGAAATCAATTGTCACAGGAGCAAAGCTTTTCAACCATAATTAACCATTTTTTTGTTGTTATATGTTTATCCAAAAATTGTTAAGCACTGACAAAAATTGTGTAAATAGATATCATTTTTCGATTTTATCGTTTACAAGCTTAAAGCAACAGTCCATTCCATACAGACGCAAATAAAAATAAGGAAAAAATTGACATAAACACACACCGTTTAATGTTTCTTAAAACGCCAGGTATTTTTAAAAATATCGAGGGGAAAATTGGAGGAGCGAGCGTACAAATTATATATCATAAAGTGAATCCCGTTAGCGAATAGGATGCTCTCATTTTTTGTAACACGTTTTTTTATTAGAGATGAATGTAATTCCGACATCGCTAACGCTAATGTCATGGTGTGTAGCGTTGAATGTAGATAAGCATGTGTCGATTGTCGACACTCATATCGCTGAGAGCACGTGTGTACAATTTGTTCCCATATATTTTATGAAGAGCCTACTATGGAGGCGTATTTGGAAGTTAAAACTCATACTACTATAGTGTAACATCGAATCGGTAACATGCTACGGTATGTTAAGGCCCAGTTTTTTATCCGTAGTTAACTCAACCAATGGTTAAATTTGCTAACCAATGTAAAATGCGTGTTTCTTTAATTAAAAAAGTTCAACCAATGTAAAATGCCTTTCTTCTTCAATTAAATGGTCAAATAAGTTGGTCAGTTAGTCTAACAATTGATGAACAAACGCGTTTTACCGAAAATTAAAAAAAAATATTTTCGTGTATTTAACCATTGGTTGGCTACGGATCATCAGAACAACTAAGTGGATGTCTAATTTCCTACATGTTGTTTCAGTTATGCAAAACGTGCAAAAGTGTTGTTGTTTTATGCATGTTGTTGTTGTATGTAAGACCAGTTCATCAAATTTCTGATATAAATGTTTTTATTTCGCAGGACATTGTTTAACAAATGTGCACAGATGATCACTGAAAATTAAAAGTGATAATTGTGTGAGTTTTTATAGTAAACGCATAGTTAGGACGAGTGTTGCGGTGGCAATGCAACGCGTGTGATAGTGGCAACATTTGCTGGGCATCGTATCTAACGCTGTACACGTTCCAGGGTCTTTGTTGACGATTTAAATTTACGTAATACGTGAACAAGGTAACATCACCCACCTAATCGTAAAAAAAAATTGTAGCTAAATCTTAGATATAATAATATTAATAATGCACTTAGTTTGATGGCCTAGTGTAGGTCGCAGGAATACGGATACGAGAAGCACAAGACAGCTCGATTTGGCGTCGCTTGGAGGCCCTATCCAGCGATAGACGTCAACAAATAATGATTCTTCGTAAATAGCCTTCTTTTTTTTTTTGTTCATAATTTATTATGTGTACACATAGCGTTAACATAACATCACATATGCACGACTTATGTGCTCTTATTCCCCGAAATGACAAGGGAATCGGTATTTAAATATAAATTAATATCTCATTTGTTTATTGACATCATGATTTCAGTACAACATGAGTTCGTTAGTCAAGAAAGTACCTATTCATGAAAACAAAAAACCAATTTTTTTTTACTAAGGTAAAACGATTAAGCAAAACGTCACTGAATCTAAATATATATATATATATATATATATATATTTATTCTGAATTTTTAATGGAGGCTTTTATCCACAATGGCATGTCAGCCTCATCATAACTTAAACTTGTTCGAAGCTACACCTACCAATACATTACTTATACATTATTAATTTTAAACAAATCAGTAAGTAGGTTTGCTATCTCAGGTGAAGGTTGCGCTAAAACTTTTACATATGGACCAATATCATATTCATTTACTTTTATTCTGTCCAACAGTTTCTCTCTTTCCTTCTTAGTCTTAGTACACTCCATAAGTAGATGGTGAACATCTTCAACCGTTCCGCATGTTTCACAATTGGGAGAATTCACTTTCTTCATCAAATAACCAAACTCATTTCAAATCCGAGATTTCAATAACAAAAGAATTTATGTCTGTAAGGTTTTTAATAATCGTATTACTTACAGTGAAGTAGACGGTAAGTACTCGGATTAAATTAAATCAGCGATATGGGGCAGGTGTTGAACAGATCGATCTAGGAAGCATCGGTCGGATGCATCGCGACTAGGGATGGCAGACAACAGATACTGTTGCAGTTTAATTTGATCATATCTGTAACTTATACCATATCGTGTTAGATTTTAACGGGCTGTTCTTTAAATGAAGGCTTCCTACTTTGAGCATAATAATACTAAGACCCTTTGAGAGTAAATCTATAAGATATGTATGCAGCATTGTCTGTTTACATAATTTTACCTTTTTCAACAACCATCTCAGTATTCACCTCCTTCCTAGCTCTATAAGACTATCAAGCTAACTTACGTAAATATATCATCTTTCACATAGTCTATCCAGATCGTTTCTCTAAATTTTCCCATAGTTTTATCTATTTTTTAGGGTTCCGTAGCTCGAAAGGAAAAAGCGGATCCCTTTTAGGATCACTTTGCTGTTCATCTGTCTGTCTGTCAAGACCCTTTTTCTCAGGAACGCATGGAGGTAACAAGCTGAAATTTATGTCAAATACTCAAGTTTACTGTCCCTTAAAGCTGTGAAGAAATCAAACTTCTAAGCCAACGCAATCAAAAGATACTGCTATTTATACCGCAAATTTCCGCAAATTTTCGACACTCGCAAGGGAATCAAAACCTACAGGGTACTTCCTGTGAACTCAGAATCTTGAAATTTGGTACGAAGCAAATTCTTAGCAACTTCTTCTTCTTCTTTTATTCATATGTAGATAGAGGCATAATTGCGAAAACCGTACATTTTAGTTACATCATGTAATTAAAATATTTTTAATAATTTTAAACTTACAACCCCTTTCCTCATGAACGCGTAGAGGTATTAAATTTAAATTCATATCAAATACTCAGGTCTATAATACCTTTAAACTGAGGTTTGTACGGAACCCTCGGTGCGCGAGTCCGACTCGCACTTGGCCGGTTTTTTTTATATGGTACTTATATCACAAGTATCTACTCGATAAGCCTCTGTGCTACCCAATCTTTCTGATGTAGCAGCCCTAAGCAGGCCTATTAATAGAAGACCTTTGTCCGCTTATTATTCTCCATCGATCCTGTCTGCTAGCTCCAGAGCTTATAACCTATTGGGTGACTTGCAATTTTTGTGGCTTATCATATCTCTGCATCAGTGCTTCTTTGTTGTTACTCAATATAATATATGGTACTGGTTGTATGATTATTCTTAAAAGTTTGACGGGTTATTCGTCTTTTTTTTTGAGAATGCCTAAAGCATTAAGTCCGCCTTCCTACCTTTTGTGCATGAAATCTAAATAAATAAATAATAGTTTGAAAGTTTATGCCCTGAAATCTTTTTAATATCTTAGATATATGCAACAATATTTTCATCTGGATCAAGGCAAATGACACAAAACAAAGTCAGAATGAATGGACTGACAGATTGACAATTGCAAACTACCTATTCAAAACAAAATAAGAGCCACCCGATAGGTTGTAATATCAATAAGAATAACTCTTTTTCCTAATCATAGCAATCTAAGCTATGTTATGGATTGTTTTAAGTATTAGTAATGTTTATAATGTCTTATGATATCAAGTGGGCACTCATAACTTTTATTTTATCGGATTATTTTAGGCTATTTAAAATTGACGCTAATATTTGGTTTCTCCTACCTTACGAGCGGTTTCGCACTGCATCCGATCCGGGTCTGGATTTGAGTTCCGAGTTTTATCCGAATTGAAAATGGTCTGAATTCGGTTGGACGAAGTACGGATCTAGTGCGTAAAACTATTTACAAGTAAAGTTGTCAAAAAAAAGGCCCGTTTTGACAGCTATAAAAATAATGATACTCGTTGTTATAATGTATGCGTAACATAGTAATTAATTGGGATTATCAATTTGATTTTTCAATTTCTTACGTAGAAAGTTTTCGCGGCATGTAAAATGAGAAACGTCAACGGGTTTCTTAGATTGTAGCAAACAGTTTATAATAAACTAGATATGCCACGCGGCTTCGCTCCCATCAACTGGCTACCTACCTAACCATTTACCCTACCTACACTACATAAATGATTGTTGCGTAACTTTAACCGCTTACGCATCGCACGCAACGAAAGCTCTCAAAAAGGAATAATTTCTGCCCGTTTTTGCAACATTTTTCATTTATGCTCCGCTCCTATTGGTCGTAGCGTGATGTTATCTAGCCTATAACCTTCCGCGATAAATGGAATATCCAACACAAAAAGATTTTTTCAATTCCAACCAGTAGTCCCTGAGATTAGCGCGTTCAAACAAAAAAACAAACATACAACAAAGTAAGTATAGATAAAATAATAAATTAATAGCCTTTATTGCTGTTTCTTTCTTACAATTAATTATTACATGCCTAATTACTAAATTTAAATTAGTTTAATACATTGTAACTTGCATTTGCGTGAAATAGCTTTTCTATCGACAAAGGCCTCCTGTAAAAATTTCCACGTACTCCTGTCTCTTCTTAATTCTTTATTGTACACCAAAACAATACATTTACAGAAAGTGAAATCAATATTCATATACAAAGGCGAGCTTAACTCCAAAATGGAGTTTTTTTCCAGCAAACCTTTGAGTGATAGAGATCATAATAATTGAGGGCAGTAATCCAGTGTACAATTTTTCTCTTGTTAAACGGGTCCACATCGGACCAGCTATTTTCTTCAGGTCATCTTCTCATCTTTTGGTTTGCCTGCCTCTATTTCTTTTGCTATCTCTTGGATACCATTCAGTCAAATCATTTCAAATCATCCGCGAAGTGTAGATGGTTAAGATTTTCGCCGTTTATATTGAGGCCATTTTTGTTCCAGTTTAGATTCCTGAAAACCATCTCCAGCACTGCTGAGAATAATTTAGGTGACAACAGTTAATAATGCTTTTTTAATCGAATGATGGCACGCGTTAGGAGACATATTCCTTTTTTTTAATCTTTGCCCTACACTAGGAATTTCTGCCTGTATCGTGGGTGCGTTTAAACATCTAAACTCACTTACACATGACACCCAGATCCGGAACAACTATCTGTAGGCCATACAAATATTAGTTCCGTGCGGGAATCGAACCCTCGACACGCAGTGCAACAGCCGATCGTTCAACCACTACACCAACGTGTCGTCGCAAAATATGGATACCAACATAGGCAGCAGTGCTGTCACCTTGATCCAGGAGAGGCACAGTTAATGCGCAGTAAGTTTAATGGTGTCATATTCGCTACGAGCGGTTCAAAACATTTGGCACCGGTACTAGGAGATGGGTAATGTCGTAGTTCAGAAAGAGTTTGGGTTTCTACAGCTCAAGAAGACCGGTACATTCGTTTAACCGCACGAAAACAGCGAACTTCCATCGCACTATACATACAAACTGCATTACGCCGAGATACAAACACTTGTGTGAGCGACCAGATCATTCGGCATCGACTCCTTGAAGACTAACAATACTTAAGAAGACGCTTAGTTCACCTGCAGTTAACTGTTGCACATCGTGAAATCGTTTAAAGTTCACTAGAGAACTTGTACTGGAACGATGTAATCAACTGTCCAAGATTGGGCTCCAGTGCTTTTTGCATTACATTTTCGAATGACGATCGGCGTGGCGAGGATCGATCCATGATGATCCATGAAACATATCTTTTTGGTGGACCCAATGTTATGATCTGGGGCGGTATAACTTTACGACGCAAAACTGGGCTCGTAATTCTTAACGAGGCTACTGTATCGGCCCAAAATTAAGTTGAGACTGTGGTACATCAGCACATTATACCATTCGCACAGAAAGCAAGTCCAGGATTCATCTTGTTGTCGCGGATAAATTTGAAAGAGAGTTACCGCGGCCCTGGCACAAGCAACTGAAGGAACACGGGTGGGTTTTAGTCAGTAAAAGTCTGACACGACCTCCCGCTTCACCCACAGCGGGAGAAGTCATCAAAAAAAAAAGTATTCATCCTGATGCAGGATAATCGATCGTATACGCGCGACCAAACATTTAAGTTGACACTGAAATGGAGATGTTACAGTGGCCAGCCTGGAGTTATGGCTTGAATCCCATTGGGGATTTATGGGATCACTTATAAAGAAGGGTAAAACATAGTGACAGTCTCATCAACACGCGGTGGGACCTCATAAATGCTCTATAACCTTACTGTAGGAGGATTTCTGACAAAGTGTGCGGTATTTTATCGAGAGCTTACCTTCTCCCATAAGGGAATGGGTAATTAAAAGAGAAAACCATGTAAACTAGAAAACATTGTTTTTGAAAATTGTGCATGTTTTATGAAACTTTGAATATTCAAACAATACCTAATTTTTCATTTAAATTTGTTTCAATCGATCGATCTGCCTAGCCTTATCCCAACTATATTGGGGTCGGCGTCCAGTCTGAGTACCAGTGTTTTACATGAAGCGACTGCCTATCTGACCTCCACAACCCAGTAACTGGGTAACACGGTACCTCTTGGCAAGACTGGTGTCAGATCTCAAGCTTCTGACTACCCGTAATGACTGTCAATCTTCAAATGACAGCCGGGAACAACTGCTTAATGTGACCGAGGAAACTCGGTATGTTGAAAATGGTCACCCATCCACGGACCGACCTCGTCAAGCGTTGCTTAACCTTGAAGATCGACCCGTGCGGCTGTTATTATTTAGCCACGAGCTCCTCATTTTCGAGCTTTCATTTAAATTTGTTTGTTTAAACTAAATGGTTGAAAATTAAACACATCTTGGTTATATTTTATCTCAAACTACCTACTTAAATTTATTTCAGTTTCTTTTTTTAATACTGATCATTAGAAACATTTTTATAATATTGATAAACTTGATAAATTTCAGGTGGCACTTATTTTCTTTTGAGTAGTAAGTCTACGAAATTATAAATCACATTATAGGTAACATTACTACTATCATAATGAACATAGTTCCGATGAAAGTACTTAACCAGGGCTAGGGCATATTTGTAGATTGGCCTCTAGTTGCAGTTATTTGTCTGGATTACGTATGCGTTCGTAGTGGATGTTTTACCTTTGTGTATTTATTTAATAGAACATGACATCTAATGATTTCTTAAATATTTGTTTTAAGTTCATTAAAACATACTTTTACTAAAACGTAGGTATGAACGTTAATTACAGCACATTAGTAAGTTGACCAAATATTGGTTTAATATACATTTGTAACCCGCCTGCAGACAGACACATTAACCTCCCATGTGAGATATTAATGCTCTAATATTTAATGATCGAAATGTTACCAACTGCCTCGCATTTCGTTACAACATCGATCTTTTCTATATCCATTGACGACTTTGATTGAGATCCAATTCTAATGTTGCTAAGATAAAGGGTAACAGACTACAGCATTAATATTCGCACGTCGAAATCGGTGAGGTACCTATAACTTTAATGTGTCTCCTTTTATGGCTACAGGGAAAGTGCCCATTACAAGCCTTGTTTATGATCAGACTGATTTGTAAGTAAATAAAATAGTTCAGCATGGATACATGTATCATAAGGACAGGATTATTAGTGTTTATGTACTAGTTTTGACTCTCAGGTTTACCTAGTATTTATTGGTCGGTTTTTGATCAACCTTTTTTAAGAAAATATTTGCTGGCGGCTTATGAACCTAAGAATGTGTATGTAAAGTATTTGTGGGTGGAAATCGTTCGTTCCTACTATCTCCAAGAAGGCAATTGATCACCACCTACCTCGTCTCAACTCCCGGGTCAGCAGAAGACCTGCAGCGTGCACGGCACTTCACAGATAGGCAGTCTATACGTACTCTGGGTTCAAAGGTCTTGAAGATCGCACACCACACGGTAGTGAGTCCACAAACACTACAGATGCTAAAACGTTTAGCTTGAGACACGATCACAACAAGAGAGGAAGAAACGTTCATCCAGCTCAGAGCTCTAATTCGTACTGCCCGCCACGGATATACAGAACCGCGACGTAGGTCGAGGGCGAGTTTAGTGATGATTTACCAACTACCCTCAATTCGATAATAAGAATCGAACATTTATAAAAAGATCAATAAAATGAGGGAGCTGTTCTAGAAAAGGCGCCAATTGACATTGTTATGTGAACAGTGGTTTCGAAACTGGTAAGAACAACTATCTACCTTTGAAATTCTTTAGAAAATTCGAACCAAAACATATTCCATAGAATTAGAGAAAAGGAGAATTCAATATGAACGAGTAGGCTTCTTACCCCAAAATTATTCCAACAAACTGGCCCACGCAATTTACTTCAGCATTATGAGATAAGGAATCTAAAAGGATCAAAGAAATACCAACTCTTGAAATTGAATATCTTGTATTCGGAAGAATAGGGTACGTTTCTTTATTACGTCTGTCATAATCATGTCCTATTATAATAATATAATTATTATTACACATATTACTAAATAAATTTGCCGATTTGAATTACCTACCTACTGAGTCGATGATCTAGTAGTAAAAAGTTGTATTGCATGCTGTGTTAGGAGCCTTTTTGGTCTCGCACGGGATTATTTATTTTTATTTTTTATTTTTGTTTGTGTTTTGCTTAACTCGTATCTCCTGTACAGGTCACAAATAAATATTTTTCTTTCTTTCTTATTGCTGAGGCATTTCTCAATAGCAGCCCGGAACTTGGATTGCTGCTAGGGTGATGGTAACATGCTCGCCCCCTACTCCATGGAACTTGTGAAATGTGATATGGGTGAAGTATAAATATGTCTGCTAAACTCGTCAGCAGGGAATACACGTAGGGTAGCCACCCGAACTACTAAATTTTCGTCAATTTTACTATATATTATATAAAAATAATATAGTATTCGAAGAAGTGCGCGGGTTCAGTGCGGGTTGGTGGATGTCCAACCACACTGGGCCCGCGTGGTGGATTACGGCCCATTCCCTCTCACAGAGAGGAGGCCTGAGTCCCAGCAGTGGGAACATTAAAAAGGATGATGATGATGATGAATATAGTACGAAAAATATTACATTTTTATCGCTAATTTGGTTTGATTTTAACCCAAATAACTGGCTTAACCAACGCCAATTTCTGAATTTATATATGTAAATTTGATTTAAACAACAATAGAATCTATTGGATTTTTTGAATCTATATATATAAAAGAAAGTCGTGTTAGTTACACTATTTATAACTCAAGAACGGCTGAACCGATTTGGCTAAAAATTTGTGGGGAGGTAGCTTAGAACCAGGAGACGGACATAGGATACTTTTCATCCTTTTTTTTTTTTTTACTATTTTTCATATGTTCGTTATTACGGTCGGCCAGATCTCTTTATTACTTTTACCATTATTAATTAGGTTAATTAGGGTAGGGTAGGTAGGGTAGGGTAGGTAGGGTAGGGTAGGTAGGGTAGGGTAGGTAGGGTAGGGTAGGTAGGGTAGGGTAGGTAGGGTAGGGTAGGTAGGGTAGGGTAGGTAGGGTAGGGTAGGTAGGGTAGGGTAGGTAGGGTAGGGTAGGTAGGGTAGGGTAGGTAGGGTAGGGTAGGAAGGGTAGGGTAGGTAGGGTAGGGTAGGTAGGGTAGGGTAGATAGGGTAGGGTAGGTAGGGTAGGGTAGGTAGAGTAGGGTAGGTAGGGTAGGGTAGGTAGGGTAGGGTAGGTAGGGTAGGGTAGGTAGGGTAGGGTATGTAGGGTAGGGTAGGTAGGGTAGGTAGGGTAGAGTAGGTAGGGTAGGGTAGACGGTTGACGGGAGCGAAGCCACGGGCAAAGCTAGTTTAGTTAATAAATTGAACATTAATGTAAATAATTTGTATTCAATAATAAGCAAGAATATTATTTCAATAGTCAGCTTCCAATCTAAAAATACTGCTGAAAAATGGCAACTGGTTATTAAGAGCACAGAACATACTAATTTACTGAATAGGTATGTTTCAAATCATTTCCTTTCTCTCCATTTCCGCTACCTCCGCTTTTACTAAAATTTTATTTTCAGTAATAGATTCAAAATAGAGAGCAGAAAGGAATATAGAAACAATTTATTTGAAAAATAAGTATTATTGATTTATTTTAATATCGATAAATAATAAAGTTTGATAATTTAGCCAAAATTAATAATAAGTCACCTGGAAACACTGGCACTTGTGAAATATGAGTGATGTATATGTCTGCCTAACTCGGCAACAGGGACTGCAGGTGTTGTTATGTTCATCATATCAGCCGAAAGACGTCCAATGCTGGACATAGGCCTCCCCAACCGTCGTCACATTGACAGGTCCCGTGCGTCCTGCAATCTTCACCATCAATCGACCAATCATATGCGAGATGAAAGACGCGCTGTGGATTTCCGTCTATGTGATTGGCCGATTGATGGCGGTCAAACCCTTTGCATTGCCGATTTCACTTGCGCAATTAGGTTGCAGGTCATCGGTCCACCTAATGGGAGGCTTTCCAACGTCATCCGGATCACGGTCGCCACTCCAGAACTTTTCTGCTCCATCGGCCATCCGTTCTGCGAGCAATGTGCCCTGCCCACTGCCACTATGTTTGGCAATTGTTCTGGCTATGTCGGTATCCCTAGTTCTCTTGCGGATCTGTACATTTCTGATTCGATCACGCAAGGAAACTCCGAGCATAAACCTCTCCACTGTTGAATATTATGCTGTGTTGATTGAATTTATAAGAACCAGCTTCTTAAGTGTTGCATTTCTTAGTTATGTGAACAGTTTTGTTGCCAGAATAAAATAAAATTGACACAAAAGAGCTACGTACAATTTGTACTTAAACCAACTTGTTGAAAGTATCCTCTGTATAGGCTACTTATACAATTTACAGGCAATATTCCTGAAAGGAGCTGTATAAGTTATAAATGTTTCATGACATGTTAAACTAAAACCTCTCTAAGATTTTATAATGTGGAAAACATCGTTGGAAAACAATATCGAGTAGATAGCAGTTTACTCCAAGCACCGACTGAGAATAGGAAAATTTTACATATTCTTCTACTGCGTGGGGGTTCATTCATCTGTAAAGAAAGATAAACTACGTCAGATAGGCTCCCATCTCAAAACGAACTGTATGACTTTTAAGATAGAGTTCAATTTAAAAGAGTCTATCTTCAAGTGTTGCTTTATCAAAAAAAATGCCTTGCAAAGTTTTCGTGTAAGCACAGTTTTATTTTCATTGGCAATTCTATCGTCACTTACGAGTGTCCCAAAGAACATTTTCTGTAGGTCACACGGTGATCCTGATTGGATGGCTCGTGGATGTATGAAGTGATCGGCGCTAGGCGTAAGTTACAAAAAGTATTTTTGTCTGAGATTTTAGATATCGTTTTACTAGACTTACTATTTTTTATATTTCGGTGAATTAGAAAAGAAATGTATATAATTGGTAAAAAGGCAAAGGTTACGCTTACTGAAAACAAGGGTGACAATTCAAAGTCATTATCTCAATAATATAACTACATAGATTTCCCCCAAACTTTGCCACGGTGACCGGGCCTGTGCTTCTCGCATCCAGCCCTGGACTTCACCAGGTCAGTGGGCCCACTAGAGGGAGAGGCTGCCGAATTCTGAGGGTTAGATAGAACAAAATAAAAAATGCTGTAACAAGTTCTTAAAACCATTTAGTTTTTTTCTTTTATACGACTCGACTTCTGGTCAAATAGTTTTTATCATGTACTTGCTCACTGGGTTACTGGGTAGCTACCCAAAAGTTTGTTACAAACAAGCCGACCCTAACTGATAGTTAAATTACTCATCTATGAGTTCGTTCACTTTCAACCGCTGAACACATCCATAATGGACAACGTTTATTTGTGTAATTGGAGTACGTCAAACAGGAATCGTTTATAATTGCTTTTTATATAAACACAATGTGTAATTATTGTTCTCGAGTGGTCCATAAATGATGGATTGCTGTATGAGTGTCATGACGCCATATGTCTCGGGGAAAAACGTGTGGGATGGAATGTTTGTTCAGCCTTTTGTTGTAAACAATTACATTTAGTAATAATTAAAATTAGATATGTCAAACGGGAATTAAACCCATTCTCTTGATAAAGGAAAACATCAGAATAATGACGTAGTTTTGTACAGTACAATTATTTTCTTGATGTCCCTCGGCAAACATCGCATTTCCGAATACAATCGAATGCTTATTTTCATGTCCATCAATTACTAGATTTATCAGTATGCTGCATAGTAATTTGAATTCGGAACTAAGTCTTTATTGTTGTTTTGTTTTGATTTCCGTGTGAACTATATAGAGCTGTAAAACTAATTACCTATTTTACTTTAGCAGTTTTCCTCCCATTTTTAAACAAATTATATTAAGTTAAAAGATTGTTAACAAACTAAATCATTACAAGTTGATTGAGAGCGTACGGTCTGCAACAAGTGCAAATGATAGAAATCCGACGACTGACGAAACACGAAGTTTGCCGAGGGACATTAAGAAAATAGTTGTACTGTAGTTGATTAGGAAGCTTTACGCTTTTCATAATTAACATTACGTCAAGCCTCTTCCCATAAGAATAAGGCAAAAGTGTACCTTTACAGTGCACCATATTTTGCAAGTTATATTTAAGTTCCATGTTAGAGTTAGAAATTTACAAGTTCGTGATTAGACCTGTCGTACTGTATGGATCAGAATATTGGGTTGTGTTGGGTTGTGAAAAAGGTGGATGAAAAAAGATTGCATATAGCAGAGATGAGAATGTTGAGATGGATGTGCGGAGTGACGAGAATGGATAAAGTGAAAAATGAGTATATACTATTAGAGGAATTATTACTATTGAAAGTAGCTCCAGTGACTAAAAAGTTGAATGGAAACCGTTTGTCTTTTGATGAGGAGGGATGAAACGCATGTTACTATAAAGTTATGAATATAAATGTGAACGGATGGAGAGGTAGGGGACGGCCAAACAAAAGATGGATGGACTGTGTGAGGAGTGATATGAAAAAAGGGAGGCAATGATGGCGTGACGGGGACAGGACAGTATGGAAGAAGGGACAAGGGCAGGAAGATGATGATGGTGATGGTGTAATAGGGAGCGTGCTTATTGCCACCAATCCGAACTCTAGCCTGATAACGAAATTTTTCAGATGAAAAAGCTCAATCATACTTTGCCCAAACTAGAAATCAAATACAGGACCTCACACTCAGCTGTAGCTTAGATATAAAAGTTTTGCTTTGTTTAAGTTTTTCATCAAGAACACGAACAATCTAAAGCGAATACTATAAGATGTTGCTTTATGCAATCACGAAATAACTGTTACAATAAAGTTCTAAGACTCGAGAACTCGTGCGATGCCCGGCTGCCCATACCTGTAGATTGAGTTTCTTAGCTTTTACTGTGAATACGTGTGGAAGTGTGAAATTCTTTATTATACAAGGAAATAAGACGAAGATTATATTATGAATGCTATATTTATTCATTGATTTTATTCATGAATGAAAGAAAATCACCTGAGGCTGCACAAGTGACATTCTGCCAACGAAAGCATCGCGATAGCGATTGGCACAGTGTTAAAAATGTATGGAAGACATTCCCATACATTTTTACAAGCTTTTATTAAACTTGCACTGAATGTATGTATGTACATTGCACACTTGTGTTCGGGTCAAATCTTGCAACTGAATTTGAAAGCAGTTATCCTCCTCCGAATAAGATGAAATTCTGCATACATGTTTAGTTTGGATGACAATGCATGGTAAGATAAGTAACGTCATTCTAAATGCAATATGCAGGACAGCCCAAGGTGGCGGACTAGTTGCATGCAAGCATGAAAGGGTTTGATGAGAAGAATACGAAAAAAACTTTATCTATTTTTTTTTGACTTTCAGAAGTCAAATAAACACACAAGCGCAATCGAATTGTAACGTGATCAATCCCTTAAATTTTGGGCTTTCGACCATCGCCTTCGATATTTGAATGACACTAGTCAAGCCTCTGGCCTAGGCACAAAGTACGTAAGCGGCGGATACCCTCTATTTTGTGCTTGGGTCACAAAGTACGTAAGCGGCTGCGCGTCGTTCTATTTTGTGCTTGGGTATTAAAGAAGGATTTGAAACGTTTTTAACTATAAGCACACAGTTCAGAAATCGGCGCCAAATTTAGTAGTGATCAATTAGGAAAATTATTTATTTGTAAAGGAATTCATTTAATACTTCATGCACCCAAAAGTACAGAGGCGGACTTATACCTTAGGTATTTTCTAGACAATTAGTGGTAGGTACAATAGAATAGAATAGAATATACCTACTTTATTTTACACCATAAAATTTACACATCTCTTTTACAAGAAAAACTTATTCATGATGATGTTGGATTAAGGTTTTTTATAAAGTTTTTGATCTGATCGATCATTAAAATCTTACATGATCTGAGTTCAAACCAGTATAAGCCAGGAATGTTGAGAATAAATCACGATTAAGTAATATTTATTCAAATACAAAGATATACATAAAAAACTAGAAAAACACACAATATATGTTATGGACCAAGTGATAAATACGGCATTATTCATAATGCCACGACAATTTGAAACATGCCCAATATGAGTAGGCAATATGATAAAAACGATTGAAATAATTAAATTGATTGGGCTTTCTAAATAATGCCCGTCACTTATTGGGTCGAGTAATAACAAGATGGCGTTTTTAAAAATTATTTTAATGTTGACTTTGTTCTTACTATTTAAGCAACAAGTTGACGGAGGCCCGGACGGGGCTCCTATTTCTGTCTGCAGGGCCTAAAGTAACCTAACATGAAGGAGATGACGGGGGCTGATTTCACTCGCTTTGCTCGCTCACTTCAGTTCCCGTAATCTCCTTCGAACCTAACTTATCCGTGTCGGGGTGCCCTTAGCTTTCGAGCTCACTCCGCTCGTTCTTAGACTAATTCACTGACCATAATGTATCCACCAACCGTTACGTAGCAATATTCATAATGACCAGACAATGTGGTAAATATAGTATAAGTTTAGATCAGTATTCATTACATTGCCCGATTTGACTTGACTAGATTAATAATGCCCGGGCATTATACATAGTGCCCTGATTAATCATTTGGTCCATGACATATACACAAACATATAAACTAAATACACGAATATTCTTAAACAGATAATGGTAACAGATGAGAACATTAACGCTGTGACTACTGCGAGATGAGATACTACTGCCAACTTCTTACTAAGTAATCTATCGATCTATAAATTTCAAAGATGCATTAAAGAAGAATCGACGGATGACGTCTACATCTCTAATTTTGCTGACTAACTAATCTTTTTACGGATTATTTTCGTCGAAGAACGAAACTAGAGCCAATTACTTAATAATTTCAAATCAAATCTTCAGCGCATCCATAATGTATAAAAAAAATTCTACCGACAGAGTCCATTTCCCATAGATTTTTTATTTAATATGTAGTAGAGGGGAAAATTTATATTCCTCAGAATTACTGTTATTACATTTTGTTCGTAAATTATATAGTTACAAGACTATGGTGTCAGGTTCTAAAAGCAATTTAAATATGAGTTCCTACCAATTTTATGACTTGGTATAAAACAGTGGTGTCTGTGCATGCATTAATTTTAATGTTATGCATTATTCAAATATTCATACGTGATATCATGATAGATGACAACTGAGGCAACTTTGTAAGAAACCATAAATTAACAACACATACGCTCGTTTTTAAAATAAAACTGTCGATTAGATTAGATAGATAGATAGCCAAAAATATTAAGAGTAGTAATTGCTAATTACTAACTAGTTTTTATTAAATTCATATCGGAATTTTGGTGTTGGAAGAAAATTCGCCTACTTATTTCAGTATTAACAGAACAATATTTCTCATAGTGTCTCCGGTTGCTCTAAATTAATTTAATAAAAAACAGTATACTAATATCTAAGGAAATCAAATTAATCTTATACGTAATTATTGAACGTACGTCTTTCATTATTTAATGAAATAAATATGCCTCGTTTATCCCTCTTTCTATGAGTAAAAACCGTATCAAAATTCGTTGCGTGGTTTAAAAGAAATATGCGGAGAAACACACATAGGCAGACAGCAACTTTGTTTCCAACTATTTGGCAATTAGTGGTATCTATAACAAAAAACCGGCCAAGTGCGAGTCGTACTCGCGCAGGAAAGGTTTCGTACCATTATCGCAAAAAACGACAAAAATATCATTTGGCCCACTTAAATATTTTTTTATTCTGTTTTTAGTATTTGTTGTTATGGCGGCAACAGAAATACATCATCTGTGAAAATTTCAACTGTCTAGCTATCACGGTTCATGAGATACAGCCTGGTAAAAGACAGACAGAAGAACCGCGGAGTCTTAGTAATAGGGTCCCGTTTTTACTCTTTGGGTACGAAACACTAAAAATGACATACGGAAGAGTAAAAATTATTTGGCCACAAATAAGCTATTAAACTCTCACAAGGAAGAGGTTTTTATCAGGGAATATTATAATAATATATTATGTAAATTAAGCTATTTTCAGAAAAGTCAAGGCTTCCCATAAGTTTCAAAAACAATCCTTTAAATTCACTATAAATTTCTAAAATACCAATAACAAAACTTTCTCGATTATAATATTGACATATATAAATGTTGTTTCAGAACAATATCAATAGTAAAGATAATGTACTATGAAAGAGATTTCGTGGAAAATCCATTGGTTCCGAACTGTTTCCTATTACAATTACGATTAGGTAAGGTGCCTCCGTCGGGGAATTGATGTTTTTATTGAAAAGAAAACTCCATTTAGTCGGAACTTTTTCCTTCAACATCTCTATTATATTCGGCTTAATCAAAATGTTACCTGTAAAGAAATTTTCCTTTTTTATTCGATTTTATTTTGTGAGTATTTAAATAGCTCTTTCATAGTAAAATTATCATATCAAGAAATTCAAGAGTTCCTCACCTATTTGATATTTCTTGGTATTTCATAAAGTAAATTATTATCAAACTTCATAAAAACACTTGATTACCACAGAATGTACGCACAAAAAATTTGAAAAGCAATTTCAATCTTAAAAAACATGTATTAGAAGAAAAATCACGCGAACGAAGTTACATTTCGTAAGAATCCTTCCACGCATTTTTTTTCTTAAAAGTTAGTAAGTTAGAACTTGTAAAAAGTTGTGGTTGAGTTAAGTTTTCCGCCTGAAGGCTGTGTAGCGCCCCTCGCCCCGCTAGGGGGCGGTGCGGTGGGCGGAGCGGACACCTATATAAGCTTTTGCATGCCTGAAACTTTGTTATTAAATGCGCGCGATCATTTCGAAAACGTGATTCGAAGTACTCTCTAGTGACGAGCCAACGTTCCCGGTCCCGACACCACCTCAGGTAAGTCCAACATTGCTCCATCGTGCAGAAAAATATTCATGGAATTGTATGAGTTAAATATCACGTACTCTTTATGTGACGGGTTAGAAGCGATCTGAATATTAATATTTCCGATTATTACTGAATTGATTTTGGAACTTTTGCGCACACTCGTAAATATTTAGATGTGTCCTGGATTTTTTTATATTCACGATTTAATTATTTGGTCCATGGAAATAATATTTCGTAGGCGGCAATATCGGGTATGTTATCTAAGTATTTTGTACAGATTTTAGAAAAAGGAAATTCAAAGTAAAACTAATGGATGTATAAAAAATAACTCAAAGTTATGTACATTTAATCACAAACTTTGTATAAGTTTCACCTAGCTCTAGAAACTTATAAAATATTTTTTTAAATCATCAAAATAATTGATATTTAATTAAATAAAGACTTTCCAGTATTTTTATTCACGGTCAATGAGTGCTAAAACATATTTAATTAATTTTGTACTTTTTGAAACATATAAACTCATATTAATTTTTCGAATAGCTCTAATATCTATTTTAAATAATCGTCATGTAGATGTCAAAAGTGATTTTAATATTCGAAATGAGACGAGAAAGACATACAGCTCTAAAACTTAAAATAAATACTTTATTTATTAACAAAAATACTAATCCTAATCTTCATAACATGGAAGGTGAATAATTAATTTGGGTTCCATGAAAGGTCAAAATCAACAACAAAAAAATGTCTGTTGGAACAGCAATAATTATTGTTGCTGATTTGAAATAAGCTCGAGTATCAATATCTATGTCTACAGTACCTAACTATAATATTTCTATATTCATAAATTCAGAAACCTTACAGTATAATACTAAAAAGTATTTAATAATTTTCTACTCTTCGCCAACACAAAATACTTCAATACTTCTTTTTACTTAATTCTACAAGATGTTCTAAAAAGAACATCTTGTAGAATTAAGTTCAGGCAGTGATTTACTAAATCCTAGAGAAATGGCTTCGGCACTCATAATCTTGTTAACTTTTCTGACTCGTGCATTGTCCATTTTGATTTATTTCTCTCCCCTTAATGTTATTGATTAAAATTTTATTTTATTCCCTGCGGCTTTAGCATTGCACTTCCTTGTTTACTCGAATGAAAGTGGCGTACTTTATTATATTTTCGGGGTTTTACTCAAAATTGCCAAGACGTGACAGGCACAGCGGAAAATTCTATAGAAATAACTTTAGTAGAGAAACTTAATATTTTATGTAATTTAAATAATGTCCCACTGCTGAAGCAAGGCTTCCCATTTGTCCTTCAAAATAAACTAAAAAAACTTTTTAAAATATCTTGAGGATTTGGAAATAAGCTTAAATAAGCTTTATTTTGGAACAGTACGAAAAATTTCAACTGAGAACTAGATGCTGTCACTGCAAATAAAGACCACAGACTAAGACAAAATCCCCAAAAACGTATTATCAGCTTTTCCCGCTGCTTAATCTCTGCTTCGTAATACAATTGGTCTCAAAAATCGGCTACTTAAAAACGCGTTTGGCGTGTGCCACCTGTCTAAATAAACCTTTCACGAATCTATCCTGATACTAAAATTAGGGTTTCTAGTAGGTACTAGCACATTCTACTGGAATAAATAATAAAAGTTAAAATAAAAAATAAGTGAATAAAGTATCCTCCGACTGCACAGCATTTTCTTCTTGTTTACATCCTTTTAGTTCGCTTCTCATTTACATTCTTATTAATTATATATTCTTATTTTATTTTAGAAAATTAAACTTAAAAGTGATATACATTTTTGTAAACACCTCTAAAAATTCTTAATTTTGATACCCGACTCGATGAGGTTGAAAGAAAAAAATGGCGTACAAAATCCGCCGTGTTTGTTTTTCTAACGACACTTTTCTAAGAAAACTTAGGCGGTCAAGACCTGATACGATGTCTTAATTGTAAAAATCCGTCTAGCAGTTTGAAAGATACAACGTAATAAAGAATAATTATAACATACATACATACATACAAGATACGCGCTAAAAACATAAACCTTTCCTTGCAGCCGGGTAAAAAGTGTCACTATTAGGTACCAGTGCCAAAAAGGTAGAGAGCGCATTAAAGACCTTACAAACTTTTTAATCATATGATTATATTAAACACTGATTAACAGATTCATAATTCAAATTTTCCAAGAAGAACTTGAATTAAGAATCCGTGTTTAATTTAATCAATATGGTTAGCGAGTTTTTTTTTATAATTCTGTAAAAGTTTCGATTCACACAATCGAGTATTAATATTACATACTAGGTATTAAGTAATAGGTATTTTTGTATTAGAGCATTTTAATAAAATATGAGTTTTAAACTTCAATGGCTAGAGTAACATGGCCGAGGCACTGTTCATATGTGTATTTTCTTTTGGGATAAAAGCCTCTCTACCAGGAAGCTTTGCGTCAGAAAGAATTAAAGATTTTCTGTGAAAACTTAAAATAGAGACAGACGAAATTCGTTCACTTAGTTCATACCATTCATTTTATGAGAGATATTTATTTTAAATTAAAATAAATATTGAAATTGAAAATAAAATAAATACTTGAACAAATTTATTTTTATAATGGAAAGACATTTGTGACTTCCTTGTGTATTTTGAGTCGTTGTTATAAAAATGCTAATGAAATAATTTCTCGTGAGCATTCTCACACACAATGAATATGAATGGGCCTCAAATCAAATGAGGCCGTATAATAGTATACTGTACGCGTATATCTTTCAACACAATGGAACATATATGGAAAGCTGACTCAATGGTCTAAGAAAAACAAAAATTATACGCTGCACAAACTGAACTGGAAGAATTAATATCGAAGAATCGTTAATTTGTGGCGCTGTTAATATTGACACAAATAAAATTGTAACAGTTAATATCCGAATAGTATAATTTTCAATGTTTTCATTATTTCCACGTTAATTGCTTTAATTGTTACAAAGAGTAAGTAATCAGGTGACTCCAGGCACCTATAGGTACATTTCAAATGATTTAGTAGGTAGGTAATACTAGAGGTCATAAGACTCTAAAGTGAAGCCAACAAATTCACTTTTACCCGAAATATACAGACATAAATATCTAACTCTCCTCTCAAATTTCAAGTGGTGTCTAATAACGGTACATGGAAAACATACCCATCCTAAGACTAAAATTCTGTAACGAGATAAGCTGTATGCCGTATTTTTTCGACAAAAATAATCCCATTAATATAAATCCGAATTCGAAGAACGTGCGTTGAAGCTTAAAGAGAAATCGTACGTCGCAAACGCAATCACAGCAAAGAGGTTTAATACGTCCGTTCATTTTTAAACGAAGGCATTATTGAAATGAGTATAACATAAAATCAAAAATTGAGACATCGTAAATAAAGTGTCGAACGAAATTTTATTGAGAACGTTTAAATACAAGGCATATTCATTGATTGTGTATTCTGATAAAAAAGAAATATTTGTATGAGATGTTTCTTCCGATTAGCAACTTCACAGAAGTTTAGTCATAATAATTATTTATAGGTTGCTCGTTTTTTTTATAGGTATTTATTAGTTTATTTTATTTGTATATGTTTATTATTAATATATATGTAAGTATATACATTTTCGTACACAAGTCGTTATTTTTAAATATTTTTTGTACCCGTTCACAACGTTGTCCTTTTTAACCCAAAGGTTGACTGGTAGAGAATGCCTTGTGGCATTAAGTCCACCTATGTATCACTATTGTACATGAAGTTTAAATAAATAAATAAATAAAATATTTTTTTGATGGAATTGTTACGAGATTGTTGTTTTATATATTTCACAACATATTAAGTAAACATTTCATAATAATATTTATATACTGACTAAACTAATATTATTAATCCATTTATTCATTGTATATACATATTTGTTACATTTTTAAATATTAGTCTATAAAAATAAAACAAAACAAACATATTATTAATTATGATTACCGACTTAGAGTTAAAAACAACAGTCAGCTATATATTTCACAAAACGTCCATTTGAATGAGAGTGATTTTAGAGATACTGTTTTTCTTGAAATCGTTTTCCAACTGTTTCTATTTCAGTACGATTATAATTTGTTTATTCGTCTCAGACATGCTGACATTTGCATAAATTCATATTTAAAGTTTAAACCCTCTTGCAAATCGTTTGATAACGCTAAGTGTCTATCTCGGCAGATATCAACCACTACTTTTTGGTGATGGGACGTCTTGGACCTGAAAATGCTGAACAAATAGATTGTCCTTCATTCTTCCTAAGCAAGTGCAAGATTTTGACAAAAATAAATTGAATATTTTCACTAAAAAAATATCGTAACAAAATTTGAACCTAAATATCGTTTACCGTTAGGTATAAATATAGTTTACCGTTTCTTCATTGCCGGTTACAAAAATTTCAGGTCGGGAAGTTCCAATGAATCAACACAATTAAAATGTAACAAAAAGTTTTTATGATGAATCATACTCGTACGTCGTATAACCATAATTATCCATAAAATAATATATATACAGAGTTGTTTGTTTATTACATTTTTACACTGAATAATCTTGAAAGTTACGTAGTAAATGATTTTGGGCAACATTCCGGAACATTATTCGAAGACGCGACACCAAATATTTTCCTTCACTCATATCCTGCTGTTCTGTATTTGAGGATAATATAAATGAAACACTGCTAATCACAGATTCGTGTAATGGCCAACAACCAACAGCTTGACAAGTCTACCCACATAAATGTATTTATCAGATATACCACATTCCTCCACCACTATTTTAAATACACTTATTACTCAAACTTATAATTTAACTGGTTCCTAGTTTTTCGTATCGGATACCGGCGGACAACTTGAGGTTCCGGATATGTTTTATTGCTTGGAGACGGACTTGAGTCAGGAAAGCCTGCGTCCACAAACTCATCATCCGAGACCGTTCCCATTTCCTCATTCCTACCCTCTCGCGCAGGGGACGTGGGGGAGGCAGAAACCTGTTCCGGTGATGTCAGAACCGGTTCAGATACTAAACCAGCGTCACGCTCGTTTGACTGACCGGTTATCTTAGGGGAGCAATCGCCAAAAATACTGACATCATCATCCGGTTCAAATGATGAGTTTTATACATTTTTCTATGTCGTCGGTGTAATGGTATGCCGAGCTAAAAGTTAAGTTATTCTTAAGTGTTGGTGCTAATTTTCAGGCGCCCACGACTTCAAGATGAGGTGGAAAGGTCACTCGTAGGCAGTTATTAAACGACCGAATTAAAGGCTTAAAGGGTTATAAAAAATAGCTGACTCTACTAATTATTTTTACCAAAATAAATTAAGCTTATTTGTTGTAGTCTTTTTTGTTGGTACTTAAGCGTTGATGAATATTAATTTCATTCCCGTGGAATTTACAAGCACCTCGCTGATAGATGTCGTGCCATGTATAAAAAAAAAAAAAACTAAAGGAGCCGTGTTAAATTATCTGTGGAATAAATTTTAATCAGCGGGAGAGTCTATCATAATTTAAACTACAATAAAAAAAGTTTTATCCATCTTATAAATCTTATTTGTTTAAGAAGGCTTTTATTTGCTTCAGAGTTATGAAAGTAGAAGAAAACTTATGAAATATAATGATAATAAATATGTAAAACATTCAACAATTGATTTTCAAAAGTTTAAATCATAATCTATATTTCTCCACACAAAAACAAGACTTATGGAACAATTTATAAATTCAATTTAGGTTGCAATTTTTTTGTAGTCAACAGGGTGCGCGGAGCTGGTGTCTGTTATAGGTGTTAACCTGTATTATAAATCACCAGATCCTCACCCCAGGAGAAAGTAGGGACTAGTGTATATGCTTGGCAATTATTTTTTTATGACACTCTCATTCCCAAGTTAAATTGCTTGAATAGTAGTTAGTAAAGCTTATTCATCTCAGTCTTTTTGTTAAGCAGTTTCAAACAAAAGCACTTAGGAAATAATTACGAGTAGGGTCTAACAGTTTCAATTGGTAGGGGTTTCTAATACGGAAACTTGAACTAAGCGTATAATAGAAATAGGCCAAACTTTACCTACTACTTAATCGAATCAAATTAATGGCACACACGTAGGTATTTGGGAAATTCGAAGAAAGTTTATTTGATTAAAATTACGCTGCAAAATATCGGTGAAATAACTGGTTAGTTTTTATTTAACTGCAATTATAATTTATTTCCTTTATTTATTTACATTCTTAATTCATACATTTTTAAATATTAAAAAAAAGAAAATTTAAAAAAGCATTTGAAAATAAAAATAAAATAGAGACCCACCGATATCGGGAAAAGGGTCCAAGCTACCGCTGGTTAGGGCTCCAGACACAGGAGCCTCCTCACAATGCGAGCCGTATTAAGGAGTGCTGCCTTCTGTATCAGGCCCTTGATCCAACCGCGCAATGACAGCTTCGACAGATGGTCACCGAGGCTATTGGCCATCAGGCCAGGCAGGTTTCTATTTCTCAGCTTGCACGAGGTTCTCGTAATGTGGGATGGTGACATCGATTATCATTGTGCGGCGCGCTAATCGTTCTATCACCACTATATCCGGCTTATTGGCAACAATAGTCCTATCAGTGATGGTAGACCGATCCTAGTTTCACATGACATGGTCATTTTCGAGAACTGGTTTGGGCACATACTGGTAATACGGTACCTCAGAATCCACTAGATTGTATTTCAAAGCAAGTTGCTGTTGAATAATCCTAGCCACTTGGTTATGTCTGTGTTAGTACTCGCCGTTAGCTAGACGAGCACAACCAGAGATCATATGTCTGCTGGATTCACCTGGGCGTTGGCATGCCCAACACACTGCAACCGTCCCGTCCTTAATTTTATGTCTCCGGTACTTATTCGTCAGGATATCTTAGTCCATAATTGCACAGACAAAACCTTCAGTTGCCCCGAAAATGTCGCCGAAACGTAGCCAGGATACGGACGCTGAAAAATCTACATCGGGCCCATAAAGAGCCCGATAGAAGCACCCGTGAAGCTCCTTGTCTTGCTAAACATCTTTGCGTTCATCAGTAGTAAGTACTACAGGTTTGTGCCAGTTCTCTTTAGCCATGGACAACGGAGTGAGTCCCTTATCCACTACGACCACATCCCGGTGCCACTTCAGCTACTAAAAAATACTCTCTGAGGCTGAACACCTCGCGGTGTTGAAGAATCTTGGCATTTAAAAAGCCTCGACCCTCACACTGCCGCGGGATGTACAGCCTCATCACCGATGATCGTGGGTGATGCATCCGGTTTGCGATCCGAACCCTTCTATCAAAGCCATCGAGCTATGTCTAAGTCCATTTGAGTATGCCGACTGAGTACATCAAAATCGGCATGACCCAACTGTTCAAGGCGCGCACCTTATTTTCGCCCGACAAAAGGCTATTTAATACATATTTCAGGTGGCTAAAGAAGCGGTCCTTCATCAGTTGCCTCATGTCGGCACAATTAATGCCCAACGCTTCTGACATACCCAAATACTTGTAAGTTTCGGTCGAGGAGAGGTGTCTAAGGTGTATGGAATCTTGGAGTTTAATTCCTTCGGAATCCATAATCTCACCTCACTTTACATGCATATTACTGCACATTATTTTGTCCACAATAAATTCCATCCTAATGGCGTTACGGAAGTTTTTTGTTTGAAAACGACGTTTTCTAAAAATGAAACCTAGCTAGATCGATTTATCACCCTCGAAAGGCCCTGCATACTAAATTTCATGAAAATCGTTGGAGTCGTTTCCGAGATTCAGATTATATATATATATACAAGAATTGCTCGTTTAAAGGTATAAGATAGGCTAATCATGCCCCTGAATCGGTCGACATCCTGGATATCGAAGGACTGTCTTCCATTGCCCCATACATGACTCAAGGAAGATGCTTAGAGTTGCGTCTATTTTGTACAACTCCAGCACCCTCATGAGCCATGTATGTGGCACAGAGGCGTATGCCTTCTTGTAGTCTATACAGCATGTCGACAGATACTTACGGGATCGACGAACCTGCTGGCTTATGGCCAGGTGAATGAGGAGTAGCTTCTTAGTGCCGCGAGACCCATCCCTACATCCATTCTGAGAGGCAGGCATTATTATGTTATTTTCAATGTGCTCATTAATTTTTCCGCTCAGGATGGATGTAAGAATTTTATAAACCATCGACAAACAACACAACACAAAATGTTATAGATCTATAATTCTTGGGTTCCACGGGACTACCTGTCTTATGAAGCAGGTGAGTAACACCAGTTGTTAAAATCTGTGAAGGCGATCCAGACTCTAAGCATGGCTGGAATTGAGATGCCAGTAGCGCGTGTGAGCTACTTTACCATTTTAGCCAAAAGTTATGCAGTCCGTCCGGACCCGGAGACTTCTTCTTCTTTTCACTTCTTATTATTTATTATTATTTAATAATAACAATAAATAATAATTATTATTATTTAAATAATTATTATTAAATAATAAATAATAACTGCCCCGTCGGTCCAGTGGGCATGACGCCCAGAGTTCCTTGATTTTTTAGAGATTCCCTAGCCGGGCCAATTTTTTGGGTTTCTCTATCTGGAATTTCTCTGATTTTCCCCTTTGATGACAATAAGTACAACCCTGTTATGAAGGTCTTTAAAATTACTGGCAAAATGTGGGTATTAAAAGGTATCTGCACCTCTATTTAGACCTTAAATACATGCGAAATGTTAATTAATATTGATTTGTTTATTTATTACGATATGAATTCTACTACTGTTACAAACTTGAAAGTTTGTGTGAATGGATGGATGTTTGTTACTCTTTCACACAAAAACTACTGAACGGATTTTGATGAATCTTTGCAGAAATATAGCTTATACATCAGAATAACACATAGGCTATTATCATTTATAAAGATATAGCTATTAGGAGAAGTACTTACAAAAAGCAGGCCGCGGGCGGTAGCTAGTAAGTCATAAGACTTTGAGGCAGCCTTATATCAAACAAGATGGTTTCACCACAAATCGGTCACCGTATGAAAGTTTCAAACACGTAATTAAAATCTCCCTTTCCTGTAATCGTTATTCGGGAAGTGTATCAAAAGTTTTTCTTTAGTAAATATTTTGATGTTGTTCATCCATTAAAATTTTCGTTGAGCATGATACTAGACGTCGCAAGTACCTACAGGACAACAAGGAATCTGTTTTCCCAGGCTAAAAAAATATAAGTGATGATAATAATTCCAGTACAGATTTGACCTAAGCCATTCCTTAAAATGTTTTTATCTATGATCGGAAAGATGTAACTACAATGGTTGCAGCAGTTTTCGAGATAAGTCACAACAGACAAACAACTCGTCGCTGCTGAATTGAAGCTATAAATTTAAACCCTTTTAATTTATTTTTATTAAACGATAAACAATTTTAATAATCGTAAAACTTTTATTAAATCATAGAATAATAATTCCTTGTAGACTAGACATACGTGGCTGGAAGATTAGATTTTGAAGGGAAGACATTAAAATGCAGCATTATTTGCTTTGCCATAATAAAACTTAAACGTTAAGACGATTTTTTTTTGTTTTGGCTGTATTTTATACTTTTACTGTATCTAATCGCAACTATATAAGGAGTCCTAAAATCTTGCTTGAGCTTGAGATCATACTATATAAATCCGTAACTCTGTAAATATATGTACGCATCAGATTCAGAATAAATTAACCCGTCTCTGATTACAGAACATTAACGTTCTCTAATTTAAAATTAGCACACCGCAATAGGCACAAAATATTCGAACCGTCTAATCTGTAACGTAATTTTCTGCCATTTACTTTTACATGTTTATTCCTTAAGATATCAAATTACTAAGATAAATACGTAATTACACCATTAACTTAATTACGTACTTTATTCAAGTCACTGACGAGTTCAAGTTATATGTTTGAAAAGCAGTCTTTTAGAATGTAATCGCATGGATCTTAGAGGACTATGTTCCGACTCTTCCAACTTTGAAATTGTTGGATTATTTTTGCAATTCCAATGGATTAAGGCTGGAGGCAACACAAATCTTTGTTACATCGAAACAAAACAAAAGGGAATATTCATTTTCTTCTCTATATGCATTTGTCGTAAACGTAAAGCCTTACATTGAATTATAGCAGATGAAGGAGAGTCAATATTTTCGTCTGGGGAATATTCTACCAAAATAATGTTAGTAGGTAATCTGTGCATTAGCCACTTTACGTCGAAAGGTGTTCCACCTTTCATTAGTTACGGTCGAGTAATTTTATTTGTCACCTTGTGGCCTTTATCTGAGCTTATAAACAAGAATCTATGTAGTAAGCGTGTGTATCTGAAAGTAGGGTTTGTTTGAAGAAAAACTTGTACAGGCACCTAGTCAATTCCTTAATTAAGATGATGGTGAGTTAAAATGCTGTAGTAGATACTATAGTGCTACAAATAGTAAAAATCATCTTTGCTGTTGGCAATAAATTGAAATCAATTTCTAGATTTATCACAAATTGGTGTTAATTTTTTCTCCTGTTTGGTTTTGTTTCAATTGTCACATATGACCCAACCAGAACCGATACTCACTTCATCATCATCATCATATCAGCCGAAAGACGTCCACTGCTGGACATAGGCCTCCCCCAAGCGTCGCCACATTGACCGGTCCGTGCGTTTCGCATCCTGCGGATCCCCAACCTACTCACATATTTCATTCAATCTGATTTTTACAAATAACGAATACTGTGAAGTTTGATTACATCAGTCACAACCTGCGATTTCCAGGTTTTCACCTATTTCGACTGTTACCTACATTTAATAATTTCCCATATGCTTCCATGTAAGGTTTAAGGTATTTTCTACTTTCGTTCAGTGATCAATTAAGTTAATGTAATCCTGTACTTAGTGATTGGGGCGATAGTACGAGCTCGCATTGTTTGGTAACTATTTTAATTCAGTAAAGTAGTTTGGTTTACATTCAGGTTATAACTTCCTGGTTTTACGGGCATGTCTTCCTTACACAATGACGGACGTAAAGTTCAGGAAGTTCTGACAGTGAATAATAAAGCCGAAACCAAAAATGCGTAACTATCAGCAACTTTCAATTCATTACAATTAAAAAAATGATTGAAACTCTATTTATCTTTCGCGATTTTATTTGTGTTTATTCAGATAAATATTTATTTTCATTTTTAAATATCTGCAGCAAAGTTGATTTACGTACTTCCACTATGATATATCGTTGTTACAAAAGTCACCGACGACGTTCAAGTTTTACAATAGTTCATCAACTATCACTACCAACAAAGAGTGTTTACAATTCATAATTATACTGTTGTTGAATCCAGCGCTCATTTAAAGTCTATAAATGATATGCTCGTATCTCTCGTATGCTCTAATAGAGTATTGTTTGCAGTCATAGAAGGCGGTATAAAGATTGTGTAGTACTGATAATGCTTATTACTCTTTTAAAAATCTTGTACTTAACTTGCCTTATTATGTAGTTGGTTAGTTAGTATGTATGGGTCAAATCTTGTAACTGAATATTGAAACAGGACCCTTCAATCGAGTGAGCTGAAATCTTGCACGTTTAGTTTGGATGGCGCATGGTTAACTAAAAGCTTATCTTTAAAAACGATATATTTATTTAAAATGAATACAAGTTCATCATCATCATCAGCCTTTTAATGTTCCCACTGCTGGGACACAGGTTTCCTCTCTGTGAGAAGGAATAGGCGGTAATACACCACGCGAGCCCAGTGCAGGTTGGTCGATGTCAAATGTCTTCGAATTTTTGGTTCTAGGACATGCCGGTTTCCTCACGATGTTTTCCTAATAACATAAATACAATTTACTTATAGCATAAATCTCAGTAAGTTACAAACAGTAATCAACGACTATCATAATGAATGTTTTCACACAAATCGTCTGCTATTTACAATTGTCAGGTTAGAGATCTCAATTAATTGTCTAAAACAGATCGACATAAATCTCAGGAGTTGTGCGAACAGCGATTAATTTGACATCCGTTTCATTCGATTAATTGGATTTCCAATCATTTGTAGTCTTATGCGTTATTATCAATATCTGATACAATTGGTAATTCAGTGTCTGACTGAATAACTAACACCATTTTTTTCTGCAATCGATGCTCCATTAAAAAAAAAAGGCTGTTTGTGTATAATTTGAATAATTGCTTAGACCGTCTACGAAATAGTGTTGGCGTAGCACTTCTACGCGCACATTTGTGCGTAGCACCACTACGCGCCAATTTAGGCGTAGCACCTATCCGCACCAATTTCTACGTAAAGCCAATTTTTGTGTAGCATCTCTACGTAAAGTTTATATTTGGTATATATGTCGTACATTGTAAATACACCCGTAGATAAGACATAATTTTTGAAACTGAGTCTGAATTTTACGGACAAAAGTTTAGAAGCGAACAAAGTCGCGGAACACAAATAGTTATTAAATAATTCTGGACGCTGCGGTCACACTTCACTTCATACGGCCCGCTTGTGGTACACTGATGAACGTTATGCGATTCCCGCTCATCCAAATATGATTTGTGTTCCGCGATGGACATACTAACGCTTATTAAGTACTTGATGAGTGTGCCACTCGTGCGAGGGAGCTTAGGTAATGTAGCCGGTTTTAGTGTTCTGTGGTTAGTACGAGGTTTAAACGTGCTGTGCGAAATATTTTAAACGATACGAAGCGGGTACAATGATACTGATTACAGATTTTTCTAGTTTTAATATATTTATTTAACTGTACATAAAACAAAAATGCCATCCTATTTTGTGTATGCTATGATTTACCACCACTTACTATCAAGTGAATAATAAAAAAGAAATTTAAAAAAGAAATTGTAACAAAATTTAATTTAAAGCAAGCTGTTATTAAAAGTAAATAATAAAACAAGCGTTTATATTCAAAACCATTTCAGCTGAATCGAACATCGAGATGGGGTTCAAATTTTACTTACAAGCTTTGACTACACACAGACACCAGGACTGGTGGAACTAAGTGAGAGCTTGGAAAAAAGATGCACTGGATGACTCAAACCAGAGACGAAACGATAAAAAGCTTTTTAACAAAAAAAAAACAAACCGACTTCCAAAAAAAAAAAACACTACTAAGTGACAAAATAACTTTCTTTTCCGAAGCCGGTGTCTTTGGAAGTCGGTGTCTTTTTTTCAAATCAAATCAAATCAAATCAAAATGTTTATTTGCCAGAAATACAAAGTTTTGAAGGGAAGATGTTAAAGCCTGAAAGTGACTGTATTCTGCCTGCAAGCGTGCGTGCGTTTTTTGGAAGTCGGTTTGTTTTTTTTGTTAAAAAGATTTTTTATTTATCTCTTTTTAGTTTTGATAGGTACCTGCAATTGCCATAAAAATCATATATAGCCAAAGTACATCTCAAAACGATTCCAATTAGACACACGACTAGGACACATTGTTTTATTTTGGAATTCCAGTGCTTACCTGCCGGTTTCATTATTAGATCAGTTCTATGGTACCATTTTCATCAGTACTATTTATTTATAAGTATTTGCTTCATCATAGCCTTTTAACCATTCGAGATATCGTAGACCTGTGACATACTTAGCATTAAGGAATTCCATTGCCCATCTGTGGTCTTCTTCACCAGTTCCACTTCACCAAATGATACTTTATGAGTGCAAATGATTGCATTGTTGATGAAAATGCCAAAATCGCTATATGTATGCCTATAATATTTGAGGAGTTCCCTCGATTTCTCCAAGATCCCATCATCAGATCCTGACTTGATGACTGAGACCAAATAGGCTTAGTATGTTGGATAAGGCTCCCTCTTATCCAATATACTTAGCCCATAAACCCTTTCAAACAAAAGAAGAATTTTCCAAATCGGTCCAAGCGGCTTTGAGTAATCGGTGTACATACATAAAAAAACAAAATACCAATCGAATAGAGTACCTCCTCCTTTTTGGAAAGTCGGTTTATAAAATACTATTAAACGGTAGAATTTAATACTCGACTGAGTCGCGTGTAATAAGGGCGAGAGCTTCTCCATCAATGCCAGTACTCTTTGCTTGGAGCTTTCATTTAATGCTTTGTTTGCCCACTAGTTGATTTTACTGTCCAATGCGCGCCACTCGGTGTACCAGTGTCTTTAGGGCAAGACTCATTGATCGTACTTTGACTTAACTTTGCTAAGTGGAATAAGGGATTCACACGAATATTAACTTTTCGATAAGTTAATAATGATCTTCTTTGTATAAGGAAATAAGAGCAAGTGCGTCATACGACTAAGAATGAGTTTAAAAGATTGTCTAAATTAAACTGAATAAAATAGTATAAATAACTATAATGTACTTGTAGACACTACATTAGACACAAACATATAATAATAATTTTTTACAAAACGCTGTGAGCAACGGTGGTAAGAATTTTTACAGGCTTAATACGTACTCGTAAACATTCATAAACTTAGCAAATCAAAGTCAAAGTACGATTTTTCTTCGCGGCTACGGCGTAGCATTCTCGTAGCACGTTTTAAGGTCTTCGTAGCTTTTTGTAGCACCGATTTATTGAGCTAACGAAGTTATTCGGTTGTTGCGTGAAGATGTTTTAATAACCTGTGACGTACGTGTACGTTATTTTAATGTTAATACCACGTTCAACGTAAAGTGGATAGCAGCTTTTTTACTTTTTATTTGATCGCAGCAAACAAGTTTAGGTTTGATGTGTCAGCATGACGCTGAGTTTTATTACAACCTTGTCCTTTTAGCATTCTAAATTTTATTTTTATTTCTTTTTAATAATTGTTGTGTGAAACGTGTTATCACTTGTAAATTACCTGTTTTTTGTAAAGGTAGTTGTGACAAAGGTTTGAAAAATGAAAATCTATTTGCTACAACGATATTTTTACGTGAACCCTTTTTATTTCTCAGAAAAAGTGTAAAACAAGATTTACCTTCTGGCCAAGATTCCAAATATTTCAAAAGTATTCAGAGCTAGGAGCGAAAATGAAATTCCTCTGAACGAAGATTCAAGGTGAAACACGTTACTCGGTGATTTCGACGTGAATCAAATAAAGAATGTTCAGTTCCCGATTCAGTATCGTTCTCCACGCAAATTGATGTGGAGTGACAAGCCCGATTTGATTCCATTTAGGAGTAGTTACATGAAATATTATGGGAACAGAGTTGTTAAACTTTTGGTTTGTAAACAATCTGGAACACGCCGAGGGTTAACCATCAAGGTTATATCCTATTTAACTTAATATAGATATTAAGTTTCGACGCGACGTATTCCGCACTTGGCGCCTTTAACATTACAGCTGTGGTACTGCAGAACTTTTTAGTTCCATGTAAAACGATGGCGATATAAAAATATGAAGATTCCATTCGTCTGCAAGCGTAACGTCCGCAGTTTAGTAAACTGTAAAGAGTTGTGCCTTGTTGCCTATCATAAAACTGAGTTTTATGGTGGAATTATGCGCTCCTGTGCCCCACCGGACGGCAGTAAAGTTATTTTACAGTTTCCGATGAAACAATACGCTCAGACATTCCAGATGAGTCTTGTATGCATTCTGATATGCACTTAAAAAAGCTTTCACACGAATCACACTATTTCATTCATTATCATAAAATTCTTATGATATTTCATGCGAACGTCGGTTTGATTACTTAATGGAATCTTCGGTTTACGGCCCCGGTAAATGTGTTTTAGAGATTTTTGAAAATGACGTGTTTAAAGGTCGTCGAGTTAATCATTTTTTTCATTAACCTAATGTTCTCTTATAGTGGTTGGGATCGTTGTAATAACATTAATGCGGTAATCTCTCATCTGATTATATCTATAAAGCTCTCTTACAAGACTTACGAGAGTATAAAAGCTAAACTTTAATAACTCTGTAAATAATCACTGTAATTTCTAAGACAACTTACAAGATAAGTTTTGTCAGACGTAAAAAGTTAGTACTACTAAAAACACTTGAGATTTTATGTATTCGACTTTCGAATTTGTCGTGTTACAAAAATGACAACAATACACAATGGCCACAATGCAATAAACAACAAGAAAAAAGTTTATAAAGTTTGTCGTTAATTTGTAAAGAGTTGGTGACCAATGTACAAAACCAGATTAACGAGTCACGTTCTTTATGTCAATTTAGCTCTGAATCCCCGGAAAATTATTACTGAAAAGTTTCAAAACAGAATTACGCGCCTCCACGTTTTTCTTATTCTTTGTTGTTTTGTAACTTGTTACTTACGATTTATTATGATCATCTTAGACGCCGCGACGCGAATTATAACAATAAAACAATTTAGAAGGTTCATTTGTAATCATAAAAAGGACTATGTTTGATAAGATTATGATTTGAAAAAAGGATGATTTCAGGGACTATTTCTTAAAATTAAAATTACTCAGAAAACTATTTATATTTAACTGTCATGAAAACATCAACAACTTTTTACCAAGCAGAGCAAAAATATGACCAGGAAAGCAAGAGTTCTCATGAATCGGGATAATAACCAAAATAGCGAAACCTTATTTCATAAAAGTCTTCCACGAACGCTCAAACTATTCATCGCTCGACAAAACGACTTCCACTAGACTTCAGGCAATAAAAGGGGCACGACATAATCAGTACGTATACGTCCAAAGATAAACGTATATTAGAACGAATTCCATTGTTCGATGACACAGTTCCTCGTTCGATCTACATTGAGACTTTAAGAGGTCCTATGGAGCCTTAACAAAAGAGCCGGCCTACACTCGACCAGTGGGTACGAGAATAACGAGAGACCGTGTCCGACAAACAGCTTTGTCGTTAAGAGACTAGCAATGCTTGCGGATCCGTCCGTGAATCTCGACCGTTCGCCGGATTGTTTGTGGAGATACTTAAGTTTTATGTTACTTGTGACAGTTTTATGTAGTGGCTATTAAAATTTATCGATGGTGCTTATTGATTTGCATCCTTCATGTGGGCCAGTAAATAATATTATGAGGATCTTGAAAGTAACCAGAATATACTTTCGTATCAAATGCTTTATCTTTACGTTACGTTATCCTGTTCTTATGTGGCCGTGCCTCGTTTGTAAATTTCGTATGAGTTTTCAAGCGTTTTGTGTTGCGTTTTGTTGACAGCAGTTGAAATAGTTAATGTAGCCCATAAAAGTTTTTATTAACAACCGTGGCATACATATTCGAGCTAGATATTACATAGTGGTACGATTCTTACCTAGTTTCGGGAACGCCCTGCGGTAAAATATTCGTAACAGAGTTACAAACAAGAATTATTATTTTTTGAATTTGTTTGTTATAAAAAATTCTTATGTCGTACTTCGTTAAAATGAAAGACAGGATGAAATGTTTTTAATTGGTTGATGTAGACATTTCATAAAAATATTAATTTACATATCATAACCAAACAGTATGGTGATCCATCACTTTGGTAGGTACCTAAACGTTTATTGTATGTAGGTGTTCCTTTGTTAGTAACATACTTTTTCTTCAGCGTCCGCAATGGGCAATATGTACGCGACAGGGCGTCTATTATGAAAGTTTACACTAAACGTCGTGTCGACACGTCCAGTTTCGTATCTTTGTTTGCGACAGTCATTGTGTGACGTGCTTCTGATCGATTTGCGGCGTGCCTCAATAGCCCGTCGGTTGTGGTCACCGTCCAGCGCCGTCCGTTGCTGGCACATGTCCGCCGCACGGCCACGGAAATCTATGCGTCGTCATTTGTTACGACTCCAACTTTTTTTCGCTGCGTTATCATTGGCTGTTAAATGGGTTATTATAACGTCATCGATTTGATAGTTTAAGCTTTATAGTACTCTATTGTTCTTATTTATAACACTTTTATGTAATAAAGTGGAGATCAACTAAATGACACGCGATTAGAACAGTGACTCACTTAGATACGAATTATTTTTGGCATTGTAACTGATAACTTAAACCGATAATGTATAAATACAATGGCCCGGTTAAAGTGCAATATAAATATGTAAATTCCTGGAAATTTTTTTACATGTTGCCGAACATCAACGTGTTTAGTAAAACGATACAGTCTGTTGCAAACTATCTATACTTATAGCGATCCCATAACCGAGCCATGGATCGTACAACGTGCCGCCCACGACCCAAAGTGGCTGCGTTTGACATTCTCTGGGCAAAGATATTTGTGATACAACAAAATATTATATGATTTCCTATAGATAAATACAAGAAATAATAGACTGATTCTATGAAGTTCTGGATGTTAGAATTTTTAGATGGATATTCTTGATACACCACTGATCTAAATTAAGTCAGTACACCGGATTTGGATACTAAATGTCGTCAAAAACACCTATCCATAGCTGGGACTCGAACTCGCAACCTTGAGTGTAGTAAGCCACCGCGTTTATCATTAGGCTATTCAGACGGGCTATAGCGGCGGTGAAATTACGAATCACATTGCACATACGTCAACGTCAATATTGACATTAGTAGTAGTATGATTAGTTAGAGATCTAAAACCTCATTCAAAGCTCGCAAGGCAAACGGTCCACTTCCATCGATGATCTCCTTACGAAAATTTGTTTTTTCTCCATGTTTAAACTTGTGCTAATAAAACAGCGGGCCTTGTTTGCACATCGCGGAGTATTTCACTAAGAGCCCGTGACGTGCCTACGCGCAAATTTAGCGGCCTACTGACATTCGCAAAGATCCTCGATACTCCAACAGTCAAAATGTTTCTAGTTATTAACAATTAATCCTCATTGCTACGACTTGGCCTCCCGTTCTTGATTGACATTTTGAAGTTTGAAACGTAATTAATAATTAAAATATACTCGTATACGTTTTTGATTATTTTATGGGCAGTATCTAGACAACGTTTTCACTGTGATTTAACTATGTCATAGACAAGCGACTTTCAACAAATAACTAAATAAAGACAAATTAACAAAGGCTGACCTAGATTAGCATTTTCTTTGATTTTTTGAAATAATCTTACTTGACTGCATGTAAATAAATACGAACAGAAAATACACTTATTTTTGTATTTTTTGTCCATTTTTATTCGAATGCTTTTAACACAGATGGTTGTTTACATAGATATTTCTTGAGAACGAAGACGGTAATGTTTGTAGCTTGGACAGGGGAAGTTAAAACAAACAAACAACTAAGGAGAGTCATCTCACTTTTTTCTTTTCTGTTACTTCATAAATAGTTATATATATATATTATGTACGTGTATTTTAGCTATTTTAGTATGTTGACTTACAACTTTTTCTTTGTTTCAACACTGCATATCCCTTGTTATCTCTTCACCACTCTTGGTTGACTGGTAGAGAATGCCTAAGGCATTAAGTTCGCCTTTGTACCTTTTGTGCATGAAGTCTAAATAAATAAATAAAACAACGTAAAGAGGTGACTCATTAGTGTTCATGAATAATCTATGATACTTGTTTTGAACCTAGGGAGCGTATTATGCGATGATGCAATATGCCGCTTAAGTCGAAAGAAAATAGAAGAACAAAAGAATACTTATACGAAAAATATACGTTTGCAAGTCGCCTTGAGAGATAACCGACAATTGTATGATCAAATTATGGCGTCAGAAAAACGCTCTGTCTGCCTTATGCTTAATGTATAAGTCAATGGTACGAACATATGTACAAAATATCATCAATAATATTCTAACAAAATGTAGTGTTTGTTGCCAAAGGCTACGTGGGTGTAATTTTCGCTGCAGGAGAAAAATTTAGTTTCCTTATCGTTATTTCCGAAACAATTGTTATTGATTGATCTTATTAGTGAAGTTTTTATTTAGGCCATTAATGGTGAGAGTTTTCTATTCATACAAAAGTGATATGAATACCTACGATAGAGTTAAAGTTTTTTACAACAGAAAGTTTGATTTGTAGGCAGTTTCTTATTAGGTATTCTCGACAGGAATCTAAACTATGAACAGGCTTCAACATTCTGACTAGTTGGCTTCCGCGACAGTGAAAATTTAGTCCCGCTGAAAGAACTAACCTTTTCATATTGTATCTTACTAATATTAGAACATAAGATTGATTTGAAGATACTGAGATTTGAGATTTAGATAATTTTGGAGTATTTATAATATTAGTACTCAATCACGCCAGAACGGCTGAACGGATCTGGGTGCAATTTGGCACAGAGATAGATTATTGTTTGGTATAGCACATAGGCTACTTTCAATCCGGTATAATGCTCCCTTGAAATGCAAAAACACTTATCACACGGGCGAAGTCGCTGGCAGAAGCTAGTAATCGCTAAAGATAAAATAATCACTTTATGAGGTATTAAAATAAGAGGAAAACAAATAAATTAACTAGATTTCCTGCTTCAATTCGTTTAAATTCACACTTTGCCGGGAACTTAAAACTCCTTGGTTATCTTTGCCAAGTGATAGCAAAGCTCATCAACCTTGCTAGTAAAATAAATTAATAAAAAAAATTGTTTCATAAAATTGTTACAATGTTAAGACGTGTGTGTGTGTCTTGTGATGTGTGTATGCGTGTGTGTGATATGTATGTGTGTGTGTGTGAGTGGTCTGGTTTTACAACTGCTAGGTACGTTAATTGTATTAGGTACAATATAACACGAGTATCATCCACATGTGCTACCGAGTTTACTGAGTGATTTCAATGTTTACAAGACTACCGTGCGATTTCAATATTCACACACATTTTCGGGCGAACAAAGGGCACTTTTTCACTGACATCGAAGGTAAATATAAGGTAATACGAATTTACACAGTGATCAGGGCTTGTTGGCTTATTGTTCCCTCCATCCGGTACGACCGTGCGACCGCTTGTTACGTCCTGTGACGTACTCAAAGGAAATTTAATTTCATAGCTTCAACTCAATTTTTGCTTGTCCTTTGATATATTTTCGACAAAACCAGGCGGAAACATACTGATTTTAAAACAATCAAATGAGTGAGCAAATACGGACAACCTTGATTAGCAAATGAGCTTGTTAAAGGTAAAGTCCACTTTAGTTTTTTTTTCTGTTTAGGTGGTTTTCTAAACGATTTTGAATTTAAAAAAAAAAATGCAGTAACATTGAAATAAATTTATTAGTACGCCATTACTGTCCTAAAGTAGATAAGTGTTCTGTGGTAATAGTAGAACCAGTTGGAACGGTAACAAACTTTATTTTGCCCAGAAATCACTTCGTTAAAACTTTATCCACCGCTTTCCGGCAATCATCTAGGTTTATTTATGACCAAAGCCTTTGGTACAATTTTAATTTATGCTGTGGTAGTACTCTCTGAAAAAATGTTAGGAACTTTATCTACGGGACAAAAACAGGTTGCTCCGTAATTGAATTTATATTCATAACTGGCACGCCTCTAAGTCGACTTCTAATAGAAAAAATATGGTTACCCTGAACGAAGAATTTAATGCCGTTCTTTGGAGTTTGGACCATTCGATCAAAAGTGAAACAATAAAGGTGGAACAAGAAATTGCGTAAAAGCCAACATATTTTAACACATACATAAGCACCTTAATTTAACGCAAACAAAACACTGGCAACAAATAAATTTACCACGCCCCACACAAGGCCGGAACAACCATACAATAAACAATCGACAAAACAAATAGGTCTTCAGCAAATTAAATTTAAGATTAGTCACGTTTGATTTCCACAAATTAGTCGCTGACCCACCGTATTCATTTAATACTTATGAATATTCAACTTGTCGATTGAATTCGAGCAAACATTTTCAATAGTCAGTTAGATTTCCAAAAAATATTAGACACGTATTTTTCTTTTGTCACGTTTATAAAAAGTTATGACGATACATTGCGTTAAAATATCGCATGACGTTATGCCTTGGTATACTTTTTACAAAGAAGTTACGTCACAAGCCCCCACTCCCGAACTTTGATGCGCTTTATCTTGGTAAATTTTTATTGATTTAAATAAAAAAAAAATTAACGGACTTATTAGAATTTGCTGTTTCGTACCCCGCCATCATCCCTGTAACTGTGACCTATGACATTTACATTTTGTTCGTCACATTTTGTTTTCAAAATTATGTTCGATTACCTTTTTCACCAGCCAGCTGCTTTATATTCTTTATTAAAATTTCTATGGAGAATTTGAATTCGGAATGTAATAATCAGTATGGTTCAAAAGTTTTTATTAATGGGCCGGTTAGACTTTTTAGCAAAGAGTCAACATCTGTCAATCAACTGTAAAATTTTGTTGGGCTATATTTAAATGAAAATGGGCCTTGGAACAGGTTTAATGTTTTGTAACAAATAACTTCCGTGTATCATAGCTATTTCTGTAAACGTGAGCCATATTAATTACATGTAAAATATCCTGTTACGTACCAAAGGTTTGCTGAATTTAAATTGCTATGTAATCCTTTAAAAGGCACGAGTATCCGTACGACAGATTAGTTTTCACAAAATAAAAGACTAAAACCATAAATAAGAACATGTTTTCCTTTATAATTTTGTACACAATACCAAAATGTAATCCTAATTTAAGTTCCTCACGAAATTACTTTGAAGCGGTCTCAATTTAGAATACAAATTTACTTCACACCGCAAACTGCACCAATTTCATATATTCTTAACAATTTCACGCATGAAATTGGTAATTAGAAGGTGAAGTAAGGTAAATAAACCAAAAGGTTAATTTTGATGAAACTTGGGCGATAACTGAGGATGAATTGTGAATTGTGCGAAGCTAAAGCTCTTCTATTTTGAGCGAATGCAAACTAGAAATTAGTGAATGAGGGGATCTGTCGGTTACATGCGGATAAATCTCGCGTTCAGCACACAGCTTGATTAAAACTGAAAGATCTACCTACACACGGACAGATAGCATAGCGTGAAGTGCTGGTCGACTGAGGATTAAAGTCAGAATAATTCTTTAGCCGGAATACGGTGTTTGAAGAATGATTTTTGTGCAGAAAGAAAGCTTTTAAAACTAGAAATTTATTTTCCTAACTATTTAGGTATTATAAATTTGCTACTTTATATTTTGCTATTTTGTATTCTGTACAGTAGTAAAATATATGTTAGGTAAATAAAAAAGGGGTGGCTTTAATAGTAGGTTAGTTCACGCACATTGAAATATTCTTGACCTTTACCTACAGAGAGGTCAAACAATCGGGTAAAGGTAATCAAAACTGAACGTTTTCTACTGTGTAAACAATATTAGAAACAAAACAACAACAAGAAGTAAATCTTCGGGCATTTCTGGAAACTATACAAGTTTTTGAATTAAGAATTTTAAGTTGAATATTTTGTCAAACTCTAACCTGAAAAGTTCAGCTCTTCTATACGTATGTATTAAGTCCACGACCACCTTAGAGCATTTCAGAAAATACTTAAGTTTTCTAACTAAGACACCTTCAAAGATATTTTTTTAAATTATTTCACTTACCTTATTGTCATAAGTACCTAATTATTCTAAAGATCAAGTGTCGAAATTAATAAGCATGAACTTTGGAAGTTTTCGAAGGCCATCGGAAACGTGTGCCCGCCTACGAGGCAAGACATCGCACACATTTCCCGGATTATGATACTTTCACTTTGCATATTTTCAATTATAAGAAGCTCTTATCATTTCAATGTTTATTTTAACAATTTCCTATAAAGATGATAATAGAATAACTTTATTATACAAGTGAAATTAATATTATGCTGAGAAGACAATGGTAATAGACACTCTTCGAAGGTTACCGAATTTTCTTTAAATTGATTAAGTTGATTTTACAATTGTGAGTCGCAAAGGTAACTTAAATAGCTCGAATTACGGTCGGAGAGTACCGTCTCTAATTAATCGTTCCCAAACATTTTGTCGAGTTACAAATGATTTATTTCTAACTCGATATATCCGTTACGTAGATTCTAATTATTCTGGGTAAATTCTAAAATTTCATGAATAATGAAATCTGTAGCTTTTTATGAATCAGCATTTAAAGTCTCCTAAAATTAAAACAAAGTAGTACTTAATTTAGTTAATGCTTTTTTGAAATGGGTTAATTCTCATAAAAAGTTATAAGGTGTGCTTGCTTATTTTAATATAAGAGTTTATACCTGATTTAGCAAAAGATTTTCATGGTTCAAATAGCTGTATACTTTACTACGAATTCTAAAGTTAATAAATTAAACTGGTTTGTCTATTGCCTAGATTGCGGTAAACTTACCATTATTGCAAAACCCCAAAGTTTAATGAGGTTCACGTTAAAGATCCTGATACAATAAACATTCAAATATGTCTGGAGTTTACATAGGACTTTCCATTTAGTAGGTATGTAGGCACAAGATGTTAAACACCTTGAATCATAATTAGTTTCCCATTACCCGACCGGGCCTGATTTTATTAGGGCTGAATCTCGTTAATGATCGTGCTGGCTTACGGGGAATATTGCATGGAGATATCGTGATACACCTATTTTGAAGAAGGATTTTGGCCAGAATATCAACGGTATTTTTAGAAAGTTTTGGGCATAGTTTTTTATTTGAATTCGCTCTGTTTTTTATACTGATTAAAGTATATAGCTATTGTAACTATGGATTTTTTTTTTTATAAAGAGTTGTTTAACTATTTTGTACAAGAAAGTATATTCTGTCTATCTATGTATCTAAAGTAGTTCCAAATCAATTTCAGAAGTTTAACTTTATTATTGTTTTCCTCTACTTATAATTACTAAGGCACTGAAAGTATATTTGTTTCCGTAAAAATGGGTAGAGAAAATTAAATTTACTTTGACCGAAAGACCGAAGAAATTATGGTGACCACATAAAATGGTGCGTAGGAAGTAAAGGTATTGTGTCTGAATGAAAAATATATGTTTAAATACCCTTCAAATCGGCTTATCAGCAACTTATGTAGGATCGTTGGTACTTACGCTGTAATGATCAATTAAGATTAGATTAATACAAATAGGTATTATTTTTGGAATGTAATATGTGTTAACGTTTGCAAATTAAGTTTCTATTAGAAAATAATCAACTGGCATGTTTGTGATTTTTTGATAAAGCTGTTCTTCACATATTAAGAAGAATAAGAATCTTTATTTGTAAACATAGGTAGTTACACGGTGTGAGAGATGTTACAAAATTAGTTAAGACTCTCTATGTTTTGCCGTGAAGCGTTTAAATATTATCAAATTTAAATTTATTAATAAAAAAACTGGCCAAGTACGAGTCGGACTCGCGCAGGAAGTGTTCCGTACCATTATCGCAAAAAACGGCAAAAAAATCACATTTGTTGCATGGGAGCCCCACTTAAATATTTATTGTATTTTGTTTTTAGTATTTGTTGTTATAGCGGCAACAGAAATACATCATGTGTGAAAATTTCAACTGTCTAGCTATCACGGTTCATGAGATACAGCCTGGTGACAGACAAACAGACAGTCAGACAGACGGACCGCGGAGTCTTAGTAATAGTGTCCCGTTTTTACACTTTGGGTACGGAACCCTAAAATCAAGCACATTGTAGTTTAGCGTTACATTGAATGCAAATATAAGTTGAAAATTAATTAAAACAAAAATAATATAATAATGATTAGATATCACATAATTAAAGTAAAAAAATTAAACGGAGGTCAATATAAATATATCACTAAAATTTGATGTCAAATAATAAAATTATCAAATAATTATCATAACAATTAATATAATTAAAAATTTGATGACAAGTAATGAAGTAACAATAATTATTTATTAAAGTTATTTATTACCTGAACATTAAGAAGTAAACAAAACAGATTGTTAGATAAAGTTCGCCGATTTTTTCTAGACATTAATACTGTGAAGCATAACAAATTTCAAAATTAAGAAGCCTTTTGGCACAAATATGTATTAAAATTTCAAACACAAGGCTGCTACAGTAATATGTTATCTGTGAAAAGGCAAAGCAAAACCGTAAATACTCTTTGACACACAGCATTGTGAAACATAACATTAAATAATACCGGTAGACACACTACCTATGTATGTTCTTAATTGTCAATTATGAATCCTACTATTGTCAAAGCTAATTGTGTGTTTTTGCTGGTAGATATTAACTTTCAACTTTACTACGGAATCTAAAGGTTTAAAACGGTTTAAACTTACTTGCCAAATGAAATGTACAATAGAAAAGTGGTATTTTTTCATAATTAGCTGTTTTTCTCTCGCTTCCTAGGGAAAATACTTCAAATATCCGAATAAAAAATATCCTATATTTTATGCAGATCATAATCTACTTGTGTTCCAAAATTTAATAACTTAAGTTTAGCCGTTAAAGTGTTTTTGGAAAACATACATACAAAAAAAAAAAAAAAAAAAAATAAGAAATTCCTCTCCTTCCGTTCAGTCCATCCAAAGGTTGTCTGTAAGAGATTGCCCTGTGCGATAAGACCGCCCTTTGTACACTTGCTTTTATGATTTTTGTCCTGTGTATATATTTTTGTGGTGTACAATAAAGATTATAATAAATAAATAATTTGTACGTATAATGTTAGATCGTTCTACCAAATGTATTTTTGTGTCAATTATCCAATAATTCTAATTCGATATTCCTTTGTTACAGATTGCCTACCAGCAGCAAAATACTAAGGTACGTCCTTAATGTTAATTAGCACTATTTCATGTTAAAATCACATATGTTATGGTTTAAATGCGTGCTGTCCCGCAATTAGAAGGTGAGGCCCTGGGATATATTTGTACGTACATTTTTACGCTAGTCCTGTTCACTGATTTTATATACATACTTTATTTCGTAAAGAGTACCTTGTGTAGTTTCGTATACGTTGATTTCAAAATAAATTAAAAAAAAAACACAGGCCGAGATCAGCACTTTTGAACATCAAACGTTCCAAAAACATAATGTCTAAAACTAAACTACACTTTTAACAATTCTTAGCGTTTGAACTCAGAAAAAAAGTGAAGCTACAAGATAATATAATAATCTAATTATTCGGTGCAACAAAAAAAAAAACCACATGAAGGATACAAGAAAGGGAAAGAACAGGGCATATCACAAGTTTTAATTTTCCTATTTTTTATTGGCAAGCAAATCTTTATCTAATGTAGTTTTATTTTCAGTCACTAACTTTTTTTAAAAGTAAACGTAAGGCGTCAAAAAGACGTTTTTGTTTATGGCCGAAACGAAAAGAACCGGGAATGTCCATGAAATTCCGGTACATTCCGGTAAAGAAGAAGAAAAAAAAATACGTACTTCTAAACTTTTAACTGCGTTTTTCCCAAAATCTATTAATTAGGACATTCCCTGTTTTTTGCCTATTCCCTTCACATACAAAAGCACAGTTAAATGATGCCATACTAACTCTACACACAGTAAGTGATCAATAGAATATCAGGGGAAGACCTCAATCAATGTTATGCTTTCGGCCCGTTAATGTCAAATGCCTCGATTTTTTTTTTGTGATAGGCTCGCCTTTGACCACTATCTCGCCCTATGTTAAGTGATGAACTATGGTGAAGCACGCTTGCTTAGAAACCGCAATTTCAATAAACGACCATAGGAGAAAGGGATATTGCAGCCAGCACTACGTTTGACAGACGGAAGCCCTATCCGTCTGTCGAACGGATTATAATTGGAATGCATCGTGACGCCATCTTACCATGGTCCTTTGATAACATTTTGATAAATAATATTTTGTGGTATTTGACTTACGATCTGTGTGCTCTTCACAAAGACCTTATACGTATTTCTTACTACTAGACTGTGTGCTAAAAATTTTTGTTTAGCTAAAATGAAATCTATCATCATCCACCTAGGTTAGCTATTTCCTTATAAACGGTAGCTAATCAAAAGCGGTCTTGGCGAGAGGGTTTCCGCTGGTAGTGTGTCCTTGTCTGACTTCTTGCCAGCTCATCTAATCATTGGGATTGATAGAAATGGTAGAAAATTTTCAATTTTTCTTTTTTATGTTGTACCAAAACAAACGATTCATAGACTTTGAAACGTATTTAAATATTTCTACAGTTCCTATAATTAATCAATTCGTTGTATTTAAAAAATTATTCATTAATACTTAGAAAGAGTAGTACTTTTAAATATTTGGGCCTGGTAATACTAAATGTAAGATGGTGGTTTGCGGAATTTTTGGCGGGCTTTGTTCGAGTGAAATTCAGCGGCTGTTAATATTATTTGCAAATTGATTGCTAGAGGAATAAAATTGGTGCAGTTTTGTTTCTCAACTGTCTACGCGACTGGACAATATGTGAAATCGTGAAATAATTGAGATTCTTTGAGGTATATTTAGCTGCCGGTATTTCAAAGCATCGTCTGAAGACTGCAGGATCATCTCACACCTCTTCTTCATGAGCTTGAGAGTAGGATTAGAGAGATTTTTATTCCTATCTATACGATGGGTCTTGAAGAACGAGACTTGAGAAGACTTGGGATTTGAGAATTATCGAGTCCTCCCCCTCTCTTCGAACTTCAGATAACCCTATAATACTCCATCGTAAACTGCTCAATTCCTCTTCGAGTTAGGTGATCTTTTCGTCGGACCGGAGTGTGCGCGTGTTGTACGTTGTCAGGTCCAGTCGTCGGTATTTGTTGGAGTAGCCGGACCTCGTCTAGGATCCTTAGCACCCCTTGCCATGCCGTATCCTAGACCGCTACCGTAGTCGAAGGTAGGCTGGCTGCCGGGAACTATAGGGGCTATGTTCAATTTGTGCTATTCATGGGGAGTGCTTTGTAGGCGGGTTGGCGATCGCAGTATGGTTGTTACAAATGCACAGAGAACGCTGCTGCCCATTCTCTGGTTTGTCCCTTGGTCGCTTCTTATGGCACCCACGGGAAAACATGGGATGATGAAATTATTTATGCCCGACACCATACGGTAAGTGGTGTAGATTCCAAAAAATATACATACATTTTTTTTAATTTACAATAAATTAGGTAGGTAGCGTACTTAGGTAGCATAAATATATCGGGATACTTACACAATCGTTTTTACAATCAATTTGTCCCGTTGTCTGTTTGGTCATGGTCACCTCATTAGAAAGAGACACACTACCAACGGGAGCCCTCTCGCGCGGACCGGTTTTAGCGCCATAGTGCACAGTCTAGTAGTAAGAAGTATAAGGTCTTTGGCTCTTCATTCTGGCAATATTGCCAACATTCAAATTTCTATATGGCATAGATCTCGATAAAAACCTCTGAAAGTTCTGTGGCAGGCGGAAAAAAAATTACTTTGTAAAGGTTCCGCTATCCTTTCAATATTGGACCGCTATCCTTTGAAAATTGCGAAAAAGTGTACTTAGCACCCATGGCAGGAAAAAGGATGAACTTATTGTCGCGCCACAGTGTGTAAACCATTTGACACGACATTTTAATTTACTCTTATACCTAATATTGGCCGGATTCATTCAGTCACAGTATACGAGTACATATATTTTTAGCTCCAATATAACGACTGGTAGAACAATAAGCGTTTAGGAGGGCGCTAATGGCTGGTGAAGGAGAATCCTTTTAGAATGAACGAGCGATCCGAGAGAGGATACGCTGACTAACTCTGGTTGCCATGAGTAGCTATTTTTTTACATTTTTTTTTTTTGGTGCCTTTACTCTTGACTCTAGTCTAGGTCAGAGGTGACAGAGACAGAGTCGACGATGGACGATATCTATACACACGAGCAACTGGCTGACAAATATATTAAGCTTTTCTTTTTAAACTTGAGTACAGAACTTTTTAGTCCTGGGTAATTAAATTCAAGAGAAAACAACCCTTTTTTTTTTTCATTTATTATAAGGACTTTTACACATTGTGCATACCAGTCCCATTATACCCTAACCACATCTGACTGCCAATAGCTTATACTAAAAATAAACATATAAAATTTACTTCGATGCTATTAATTCAAACAGACGCTTTGCTACCTTAGAATTGGGTTGACTAAGAATCACATTGAATGTGCCAACATCCAGTCTGTTTAATTCAAAGGCATTTGCTAGACATGTTCTCCCAGACTCAAAACGGACACATTCCAGCAATAAATGATATACATCCTCACAGACGCCACAATCTTCACAGTTTGGTGAGTCAGTTTTCCTCATCATAAAATTAAATTTATTGCATGGTATGTTTCCAGATCTGAGTCTGTGAGCTGTAACAATCAGTTTCCTATTTAATTTAGTGTTTGCGCACCAGGGAGTATGAAAGGGCTGACACTGGATGGTTTTATACCATATTCCTTTTTCTAATGAGCGCTTATTAAAATACTCCTTCCAATTCTCAAAACATGTTTGTTTGTATTTAGGCAAAAACTCTGAATAATCTGGTACAATAATCATTTGTTTACCAGAGGTAGCTGCATATTTAGCCAATGTGTCAGCCTCTTCATTACCCCTTAAGCCAGTATGAGAAGGGACCCATTGCAATCTCAGAAGTACACCGCGTTCTGTAAGTTCATCCATCTTACATAGGATAACATAAGCTATCGATGCACCTCTGCAACCAGAGGCGCATCGAGCTATGTGTTGTAGTGAGCTTTTGCTGTCTGTCAAAATAACCACCTTCCTGTGTACACCAGCATTACGAACATAAGTCAGTGCTTCCGATATTGCAACAAGCTCCAAGGTCATAATGCAAACTTTTTTATCAATTTTAAAACAGTTATCATAATGAGACATTGATGTATTCGGTACATAAAACGCTGCTCCTTGACCGTTCACATTCTTAGAACCATCCGTAAATATAGGAAACCAGTCCCTATATTTTAAATGTAACTCATCAATAATTGATTTATTTAATGAACTAATTTCATAGGACTTTTTTGATTTTGCAACACAATCTAAGTTTGATACAACTAATTCATTAACATTAAAATTAGTAACCTACATTCTTAACATAAACATTTTTAAAGGATCACTAGAAGCCACATGTTCTTCTTTAACTTCATCGTACACAGAGACAAGCAACGGAATTGTTTTGTTTCTCCAATAACTATTGTTACGAAAAGTTTGCAGATCTGATAACAAACCAGTTATTGAACTGTTTAGTAGGGATTTAGACTTAAGGCAAAATTTATATGCTAAATACTTTCTCCTTAACTGCAGTGGAGGTACACAGAGTTCACTTTCCATAACATGAATCGGCGTGGATTTGATAAATCCTCCTATAATCCTTAAAGCTTGATTTTGAACCTTAGTAAGCTTGTACAAATGACATTTAGCGCTGCAGTCATATAAATAACAACTGTAGTCCAAACGACTTCTGATTAACGCGATATAAATGTGCCGCAAATGCTTTGGGTGTAAACCCCAAGAAGATCCCGCTAAAACTTTAAGCAGGTTGAAAACAACCGAAATCGCTGGAAAAATCAGTCGTTACCTAAATTTCGTCGAGTTTTGCGACGATAATTGTTTAAGCAGTTTTTTTTCATATTTCAGAGATAAACCAATAGTAAAAGTTGTTTATATTCATGAGTGCCTACACCCTCTGTAAGATTGCCAGCGAATTAAAAATCTGCCTGTCCTGCCTGTGTGTGTGTTCAGTGTTACGTTCACCGTTTGCACAACAAACAGTTTTATCTTTCTCAAATATTGTCTCAGTCCATTTTAAAAAACGATGACATATTGAAAAAAGGGTAGGCGTTATATCTAGGTTAAAAAACATAAAAAAATACAGTCGAATTGATAACCTCCTCCTTTTTGCGAAGTCGGTTAAAAATATTTTTTTTTTCCCTATAAACTATTGTTAATAAGGTTGATGTTCGGACAAATCTATACATATAAATAAAATACATATAAATAAAATTGGAGTTTCTGTTTTTAATATTGAAATAACGGTTTTTTACTACATGTATATACACCAAAATAACATTTTTTACAAATTTTATCTGTCTATCTGTCTGTTTGTTCCGGCTAATCTCTGAAATGGCTGGACCGATTTTGACGGGACTTTTATTGGCAGGTAGCTGACGTAATAAGGCGTAACTTAGGCTACGTTTATTTTAGAAAAAGTCTTTTATTTTAGAAATTTGTTAGGCGGAACGAAGTTTACCGGGTCAGCTAGTATTAAAATAAAAATACCATCTATTGCGTGGTCTACTTATGTCTTGACGTCTCAATGGAGAAAATCGTCACCTCTGTCCTTTAAAAAACGATATCAAGATAGCATATTTTTTTAAGCACAATATCGCTCAGCAGACAGCCATTCTATACCTAAATGGCTATTGAATAACAATCGTGGACGCTTTATCCAACGCTGCAGCGGGACGAGCATCTTTTGTGCCCTGGCAACTGTATGCAGTGCACTCTTTGCATATAAAGGCTCGAGGATGAACGTACATGTACATCATTAAGTCGACTTAGAGGATTGTTATATGCCGCTTATTTTAAAGCCTTCTTCTATCATGGATCATTTCTCTTTGAAAATAATACCATAAGTTATATTTATTTAAGATGAAGAATGAAGTCGGTCAAAGATAAAATGCACATCTATTTGATCTTTACATCCTGTTTCCTCTCAAAGATTTTAGAGGATCTGTTGTAATTGTATTTTAAATGCTATCAAATATTCTCCATATGCATCTGGTTCCGGAGTGCCTGGAAGTTTATCTCAACATAGTTGGACAATGATTAGGCAGATTAATAGATTAAGAAATGGGATCGAATAGTTCTGTGGTTTAGGCAATATTTCAAGATTCTAATTTGTACTGACTTTTAGGATTACTGCAATCTGTTTTATAAATAACGCGGGAAAAGCGGCTTTAAAAACCGAAAACTATCTCGAGGGAACATATGTTTTCCTAGTATCTTATGTTTATCTAGTATCCTATGTGCAATTCCTGACTATAATCTATCTCTGTGCTAAATTTCATCCAGATCCGGCCAGCGGTTTGAGCGTGAAGAAGTAACAAACACACACACTCACAAATTTTCGCCTGTTTAAAATTAGTGTGATGATCCTACCAAGCGATCAATGGCCGATGTGACCCTTGGTTTCACAAGGTTTAGTTATTATAGTTTAATATTAAACTCACCACCAAGCTCATGGTTTTCTATTTAACAAGGATTAACGTCTTTACTATAGCTCTCCCGTTAATGTATCTAGCATCAGAGACCTTCAACATTAACTATTTCAGAGTGGGTGTGATTCATGGCACAGAAAGACTAAGCCAACCCATGTTTTAAAATAAAAGTTCCTATGATTGTTGAAAATGGGGACACTAATGTAATAAACGTTTTTAGGTATTCTGAAAATAATGAGTCGGCAATACGAATAAACACGAACCTTAGATATGATATTATTATATACATATTTCTTCCTAGATTTTAATTTAACATCTTCGTGAAGAAAATCGCCTAGCTCTATACGTTCTCTCTGCTATTGTGTACCGATATAAATCGGGAGTGCTTATCAGTGCTGTATTAGTATATGCGCCCTCGATTGAAAGGCAAGGTACTCGGTATCACTCATATCAAGGAGCCCATGTTTGCCGGTCCCGGCTTATGTAAACGAACTTAATAGCGTACTTCAGTTTCCTTTTTTCTGCGTCATTGCTCGCATGTGTTTCATTATTTCTATCTCAGGGATCGATACTATAGAATACAGACCTGAGGGCTGACCATAACCTCATAGAGCCAGGTTATTTCCAGTGTGCGTGAGGGACAGATGTATCTGACTTGTATACAGCTGTCCCTTTTTGCCAGTCAAACCATTATATTTTTGAAACGTCATGGTACGGGGCTGATAGGATTACTGAGAGAAACCTTATAAACTAAAGTATGGTAATCTGAAGTTCAAATCCATTGAATAAAAATTATGTAAAATTATAATTTGGGCGCACCGTTGGCGCAGTGGTTGAGCGATTGACTGCTGCGCTGCGTGTTGCGGGTTCGATTCCCGCACGGAACAAATATTTGTATGATCTACAGATAGTTGTTCCGGCTCTGGGTGTTGTCTATGTGAATTTATATATGTTTGTAAACGCACCCACGATACAGGAAGAAATTCCTAGTGTGGGGCAACGTTTCATTAAAAAAAAAAATGTTAGATAAGTTTATTAGATTTAAATATCCAATTAAGTAGTTCGACATTCAAATCCATTATCTTGAAGAGAATAGGTAAAGTTAATCAATTCGGTACGTAAAGTAAAAATTCGACCAAATCATCACTTATATGGGTCATCACGCGAGATAGTGGTCAAACGCGAGCCTAAAACAAAAAAAAAAAAATCATCCATGCCGATTCCAAAACCATTTCGAGATTTTATGTTCGTAAGCCTTATTTTTCAATTTTTAGGTCTTAAAATTTTAAGATCGTATTTATAATCACAAAAATATTTAAAATCACTTGATTTTTACTTGACCTCTAAATGTCGTCTTAAGGTATCCTATAAAGGAAACTTTCAGTGCCTCCGAAAAACACGAAAAACTTAACTCATAGTTAGTTGCTAACACGAAGTTAAATTGACAGTTCGTCGTACAATATTATCAACATACATATAACTCTGAGTTAAGTTTTTCATGCAAGTGGGCCGTTGTTTTGTTCGTGTCAAGCGTCAAGGTCAACGTCAAGTTCTATGCCATTCAGATTATACTTTATGACGTCGGCACGAGCAAAAATTTACAAAAATATAAAAAAAATTACTTCAGCTTAGAAAAACCAAATATTGAAATTAATTGCTTAAAATAACTAAATCTATAAATTAAAAATTAAAAAAGTACCTGAAAAACGCTTTGTATACCGAATTTATAATTTAAAAAAAATCATCCTATTTGACAACTTTTAGCAGCCGCGGTCGTAACCTTTACCTTTGCTTAGTACCCACATAAGTTATGTTTTTAAGATTGCGCGTATTTTTACTTTATTGTTTTAATGTTTTAATCGTCGGATTTTTAGTTTTCATTAACAAAATCAACAGCCAGTGGATTACTATCCTGTTTACGTAAGCAAAGCCGCGGGTACAGCTAGTTGATAATAAAAATAGAAAATAGATTTCATATCGCAAATCTATGACACAAACAAGCCTTATACGATGCCATAAACTTTTTATTTTGTTAGAGCATGAAATAGGTTTCAATTTTTCACTTTGAGTTTAAAGTCAACATTTATGTCTGGATGGAATTTGTCCAGCAAACAGGCTTGCTGCGACTTTTCAATGTACCTACGTGCGCGTATCTTTTGAGCTGAACTTTCTTGGGCGATTGCCAAACAAAATGCCTATAACGTTCGGGAATGAGTTTCTAGTTCCTTTGAGAGAGCTTTTATAATGTGTTGGGTCACAAAGGAAACAAATGAATTTAAGAAATTAATTGTAGATTCCAATGTCTTAAACTTTAAACTAGAAACTCTGAAATATGTGAATGATTCCGTTTCTTACGATAGATCACGTAACGAAAGTGTGTCACTAACTATGTCAATGTCACACACTACTCGATAACATGATATATTATTAGCGGCACATGTGTATAATTCTAACATTTTCATTAATACGTCGTTGGTATCCGAAGCCGTTCAATTAGCAAGATGGCGGTTGATCGTTCATTGACCGCGCGACGTGCGGCGTGTTTGTTGAACGATGCGGTTTACGGCTCCGTGCGTTATATTGTCGCCGATATTATTTTTATTTCTGTCTTTACATCGCTCGCTTAGCTTCATCGCATAAAGTGAGGGTTTGATGAAGTGGCTATAGTCTCTTATTATCGTTCTTAGGCCGTTTTCATTCTCATGCTCAACTTAAAATGGACAGTTGTGATTGGTTAGCAAGTTGTTTTTTTACATTAAGATGCTCAAGTCCAAGATCCTAGACGCCCCAAACGTTACCGAACTCTTTTAACACATAATCAGTAGAATTGACTACTCATTGCCACTGATTTTGTGTTGTGTTAGCATGTTCTTAGAATGTACTTGTACTTGCTAACTTGGACTTTCATTCTCTTTTAATACCTACCACATATTTTGTGTAGGAAGTTTTCATTAACGTCTGTGTCGTCTGGGCTCTTGCTCTATTGAGTACACATATTTATGTCAAGCTGAAGAAACATATACCAAACTCGAGAGTTATGATTGGTTGGTAGTTGATTAAAAGGTGTGGCCAATTTTGAGTTTGAGTCGAACTCAAAATTGAGTTTCGTAGAGTTATGTCAAAATTATTTAAAGCACGTATTTATCTTTCATTTCATTAGGTACTTACAAAAGATGAAAGTATTTAAGTAAAAGAATAGTGCCTTCAGTGTTGAAATACATAATTTAGGTTACAACGCATTTTCCAAATGAAAGGAATTTAAGGCCTAATTATCATTTAAAAAGGTAGTTATTTCGCTTTATCGGATATTAAAAGAGCTTAAAAAAGAATAGTGTTTTTTTACGCAAACAATGTTAAAAGATTAAAAGGAAGTTCCGACCTCTTTGATACCTTATTCTAATTAACTGGTTACTTTTTTTTAACAAAGTCAACAAGCTCTACTCTTTGACATTGTATAATTTAATTAATACCCTTTTTTACAAATAACTTCACCAAACGAGATCAAAGGTTCCTTAAAAAATATCTTTGGGTATCGTCAGAATTATTTAAACTACATAAAAGGCTAGTATTTACTTTAGATGGATTCTCAGATATCGTGGAATAATAACTTCTTCCTTTATTTTTCTTAGAAAATTGAAAGAACTAAACGATAAAATGTTGGAGTCCCCTTCAGTAATAGCCTATTTGTGACCTGCGTCCTTACTTACTCGTCTGTTGAAGCTAAATAGGTAGGTACCTACTTCTGGGCCTCTATGAACATGAAAAAACAATATGTAATCAACATGATCTAAGAAGGGGAAGAAAATAGATAACTTTATTGCCTACATCTAAAAAATTACCTAGATCTAGTATGTAAGATATGTTTCAAAATGCATATCGTAAGAAAATGTTTAAGAAATTAAAGACTTTTGATACAGTCTGCATAAAAGCTTATGTAACATATGTTCCCATAACAAATATTCATAAGATCGGCGTTTCGATGTTGTCGCCAACATGTAAATTTATCTTTAACGGAGCTCAAAATTATATTACGGGAACCCTCATTCCACTTGTAACACTACGGAGAGCTACCGTGTCACTTGTAATTTTATCTACAATCTGTAATAGTTTAATCAGTTTAGTAAATCAGTAGTGGTAAGTGATTTCAAAGATGAATTTCAATATCTCAATACATTTATTTACTTAGTTTTCAATACAAAATATCAAGAACTCAGGCGCTATCCAAAATGTTTTTTGAACGTGACACTTCCGACTTCATTCTACATTATTTGAATAGGGATTGCAGTCTGAGCCGTAAATGTAATTGTTGTACTTATGTATGCAGGTAACGACTATATTACGTTATTTGAGTACGAATTTTTAAACATAAATAGTCTTGTTTACTATGTATTTGACTAGGCATCAAGAAGCAAACAGGAACTTACTTCAGTGCGTACTAAACATTTTTAAATCAAGATGTACATACAGCTCTTCGGCCCTTGGCTTGGTACTCCAACCCAAATAAATTGTTTACCGCCTTATGATGGAATTATTATTCCGTTGATTTTTCACTAATAGCCAGAGGGTCTGTCTGGCAGCCCTACCGTGAATCCCTGTTATTGCTTTGCATACGCCGCTCGCCTCCATAACTCTGTTAGGAAAATTTTATCCTGTTGTGCGACGGCCGCAGTATTGTAGCTTCTTGGAACTGTAGGCAACCCTAAGATAGAATTATAGAGGCCCGATGAGAATTAAAACGTCATCGTCTATCATCTTGTAATGTATGGTGCAGTGCGTTTTATTTGCGAGAGTGTTGGCCGTGTTAATAGAGACACGATGCACTGGCTTTCATAAGTCATATTTTGAAGTCTGAAGGAGTTTTTGTAGATGTTAAAACTCATTACATTTTACAGAGATTAACCTTCTAATGTGTTTAAATAATTGCTCAGCTCTAAAAGGAATGAATACTTATAAGTGACAAGGTTGGTAAAACCTTCTCCCATGAACGATTGCAGCGCAATGATGACGCTATGCCGTCTATAAAGGCATTGGTTCAAATACTTTAACCAGTGTACATGCATCTACATGAATTTTATTTAAAAAAAATGTTACCTTCGGATTTTGGTTGACCGTTTTTCTTATTGACTTTAATTTTTATTTCTATCACGAAACAAGATTCATAAGCAAAGATTTATCTATCTGAAATATAATAAATTTATTATATTGGAGGAATTATTACGTGACTAACATTAAATATTCAATTCAAACGACTGGCTTCTAAAATTACGCTACGGAACCTTAAACCGCAAAACTCAAATGTTTTCTTATAGAAAAACATGTTGTGATGCTCCTACGTTTAACAGGCCATCTCGCAACGATTATTTATTAAAAAAGTAATTGGATCGCAATTTCACAGCACTAGGTTCTTTATAATTATGTATACTTAGTGATAGCCGTGTGTGCTGTCAGCCGTGTCGAATCGTCTATGTGAACTTATTTGAGGACACAATTTAATATTTCACACATCGGAATGAAAATGACAACCAACCAGAACATCATCTCAAAAAGAGAAACCCTAAAATAAAGTGTCTACAACAAGTTTAAAAAAAAAACTTGCTAATTATGACCACCTAAAAGGATGAGAAACCATGTTTTTTAAACTTGATAAACAATAAACACGTAGGTAACATAATCTTGTTTGGAATTTTATCGAAGTTATTCGGTTATATTCGATTGAAATGCTTATTATATGCTTAAATGTAACTTTTGTGGCGGAAAAGTCGCATGTAAATCAGATTTCAGCGGAAAATGGAAGACGAAAGAATTATTCGGTCGTCTGTCCGGCAAAAGAGCTTCATTAAGAACAGTAGCTGATTCCGAACTGCAAGGGAACGCCACAAATAATCCAATCTATTGCCTTTTCAATCTTTAAGACTATTAGGATCACTTATATGATAATGATAGCTGACGTTGGTGAGTAGTAATTTTTTAATTTGCCTCTTCCAATACCATGACTTTTTCGAAGTGATTTTCTCTCATTCCTTGTTTCAGTCACACTTTTGCTTGGACAATTATTAAAGGTGATATGAAAAACAAGATATCTTTAAGTTCAATAATCCCGTAGGGAAACGAAAGAAACACTAAAAAGATATGTAACTGCCCATGCAAGCTGTTGCATGGTAATTTTATGAAAGCCTCTTTTATTATGATCCCTTGTAAGCCGATATCATCAATGTCGGGTTTAATACTGCTACGTGCCCTGACGATGATATTTCGGACAATTTGTGTGCAATTTGCGTCGGCTCTTGATGCATGCATGACATTATCGCAGCATGTGGGGGTTAAAATGAAGGATACCGCTCACTTTACGTCCGTACTTCGGTATACGAATTGGCAATAACCCTTCTGAACGCTCTCGCAACGTTTGCTTTTTGTTTTTGTTACACTTTTTCTCCCTTCCTCCATGAAAGAGGTTCGTTACTGCATGTTTTCCGGAGCCGTGATTGGTGCGCTACACATTCTAGTTTCACTCATCAATTTTGGAAGCCGATGCTAAAACAATTTTAATTACAAAATGTGTTCATCTCATGGCTTTGGAGAGATTTTAGGAAGTAAACTTATAAAGGTGGCTTTAAGCTCACTTTCTTAAGAGGATAAGCTAAATAGATACTTTATGGATTTGACCTTTTCGTGAATCTTGGAACTTTTTAATTAGGAAAAGTAGGTGAAGTGGGAATTAGATATTTGTGTCTCTAGAGATCCAATCAATGTTATGATTCAAAGTTTAAATAATCTATCATTGTTTACTTTACCGATGTTATAGTTTTGTCAAGTGAATTTCACCTGAAAACTGAATAGCCTTTTGCTATTAGTGGTTGGTTGTCGAAAGCAGTGATTGCGGAATCAATTAAACTTACCCGGTAGTGCCGAAATCCAATTCCTCTAACAATACATTATTTAGGAATTTGACTTCTGGCGACCGATGACATTAAACGATCAAGTTAATTGGGTTTCAAACACCTTTCCAATCATTATACGGTATACAAATTAGAGTTAAGTGAGTAGGTGTTACTTACTATCCAAGATAAACTTTTGGTTCCGCACAATATCACTTTGCTAAGAGTTTGATAAACTTATAAAAGTTATTCATAAATGTAATTAATTACTTTCTATAATACATTACTATCTAACCTACTACTAAGTATGTATCTCAATAAAAAGTCTACAAAATCGAATGAAACTCAACAAATAATTGAAAACAATTTAAAACTGATTAGAAGTTTCTCTCTTGATTGAACTAATAACAAAGTTTATCGTTCGATAGTCGATGAAGTGTCATGGAAAGATAAATGATTATACGCAGGTGTTTTTAAGTATTTTAATCAAAGGATGGTGTTACTCCCGCGGTGGTTGTAGAATTCCGGTAGAATTGGCGCATAATACCGTACAATTGCAGAAGACAGTTGACATTTGGCGTGATATCGTAGCATTTTTTCCCCCAAATGTCAGGTGCACAAAGAGACAGTGACACTGACAAACCATGTTTGAAATACAAAAAAATCTGTGAAGAATAGCCTGCTTTCACAGACATACATTTAAATAGATAACTCAAGTCCCTCCATCTGTATGCAAGCGTGCCACTTTTTCACACGATGTAAAAACAAATTTACTTACCAATGAGAGAAAACATTTCCAATGCTTCGGCCAACGTTTTCTATACATTCTTTACAGCTCAATATGGCATAAAAAGACATTGTTCTAAATGTCGGTGGATTTCCGGTGCCGATAATGCTAAATGAAAAGCTAAGATTACGATCATGTCGTAACTTTAGTTCGTTTTTTGTCACGCGAAGTACATACAATCGCTCATCTAGTTAGATTTATGTCTGTGCCTGTTTTGCATTCATTTTTGTGAAAAATAGCCAGCTTTGCATTTGATATTTAGCTCTGTTAGCCGACGACAGTTATGTTGGATATAACATGTCAAGTTACCTGACAAATGTTTTAAAATCCTAACTTACAAAGATATTAGCGTACACCTAAAGCGTAACGTAATACAAAAACCGGCTAAGCGTGTCGGATTTCGCACATGTAGGGTTCCGTACCAACACCGCAAAATCAAGTTGGTTTTAATAAAAAAATTGAGGTAATTTAAAGGAAAAATCTGATTTATTAATATATTGGTATTTGTTAGGAAAATATACGTAATAATGAACATTATCACTAAATTTGAAGTCATAGGTCAATGGGAAGTTAAAAAAAAATTCGGAACAAAATTATGTACATTCCTTTCTTTTCCAGTATTTATCTACTCAAAGAGTTCTAAAAAACGATACCCCAATCGATGGGGAAGGTCGCATTTTTTTTCACTGTTCCATTATGCTGTGTGGGAGCCCCCCTAAAAACATTCGACACTTTTTATGGCTTTGGGTCAACAAGGAGCTAATACTGTGAAAATTGCAAGACTGTACCTCCAACCGTTTGGCTTTAAAATATGTGTGACAGATGACGGGCAGACAGAAAAGTGAGTGATAGCAATAGAGCCCCGTTTGGACGGTACGATACGGAACCCTAAAAACAAAAGATGTAAAATAAATAAGAGTTTTCGTGACTGAATAGGGTGTAAGCGCATATAGTGCTAGGCTAGTGCACACCTGTAGCTTCGTGTTGAGTTCCAATTTAACGCTCGGGTGATCAAAGACAGCCACGTTACCACGTATGGCTAATACCGTACGCGTACAGCCGTACAGCGCCCGTTAAATAACTTCAGGCGCCTATACCGAATCACGTGTCCCATGTTGTGTTAAAGGATTTATTTATTTTGTTATTCATACGTGGGCAATACTCGGTCAAATTCTATGGACGCAAAGATATTTGAGTCTTGATAGCATTGTATTTTTCAAAAGAATTACATAAAACCTAATTCTATAAGAAATTAAACAGTGACCTATCGCCAATAATGACTTCAGTGTAGTTGTCTAAAAAATAAAAGGCCCGTTTTGACAGCTATAAAAATACTTAATAATAATAAAACTTAGGAACTTAGGATTATGAATTTGATTTTTCAATTTCTTACGTAGAAAGTTATCGCGGCATGTAAAATGAGAAACGTCAACGGGCTTCTTAGATTGTGACGACTTTAGAAGAAAACTTGCAAATATATTTTTCTAGTTATTTTTTCATATTCTAGAAAACAAAAGTAGTGCTTTCAGGAAAATTAAATATTTACTTATCTATTTTATTATTACCAATGAGGGTCATGTGGGCCACATGACCCTCATTGGTAATAATAAAATGCATGATAAATACATTAAAGGTTGCTGCCACATGATGTGGCAGCAACCTTTAATGTATTTATCATGCCTGACATTTAAATAAATTATATCAAATTAAACAATGGGCTGAAGACGAAGATTTATTATTAACAGCCAATCTATATAAGTCCAAATTAATTAAAGCAATCGCTCTGAGGTTTCGATCAAATTTTATTTAGATAACTGTATCAATCAATTTATTCTATTTATGTTTTTAAACCTTCGTCGGAAATAATTTGGATGACTCAAATAAATGTCGTGGCAACAAAATAAATCAATTCTGTTTGTAGATAGTATTGTAATCCGAACACCAACGAATAACACAACTCTTTTCACTTGGAAAAACAGGTTTTTGTCAAAATAGCTACAAAGGAGATAACTAACAAAAGAGTCTCAAATCCTTAAACTATGTTTATGCTTATAAAGTACTTCCACGAACCAAGAAAAGAATGTGCTACAAAAATGTTAAAAGATAAGAATCGTACTCATACGTGCTGTACAGTCTTGCAGTTTTCAAAGTGATTATTTCTATGTAGTCATCCAGTTGGACGTAAGCTGTTTTCAAAAAGGATATTTAAGCGAGAGGGTCCACGCCGTATTCATAAATATGAAATATTTGTACATCCTGGACAGACCCTAACTATGGCGAATTATTGGACAGGATAACGAGAACTCGAAAGCTATGGAAGCTTATAAATATTTTCGGTGTATTTACGAGATGGTGTAGGTATGAAACATTTTCTTAAATAAAAAGTGGAAGTTAATTTTTATAATAATGCTGGTTGTATTTTTATGGCATCTGATTAGACGATAAACTAAAATAAAAACACCATTTTTGGAACATGTTTTCTATACATATTTGTGCCTGCTCATAATTAACAAGGCAATTTTATACAGTATGACGAAACTGTTTTTCAATGTAAGTAAAATGGGTACTTTCGTGAATGATAAAACATTCAATGCAAATAAAATGTATACAAAAATAACCTTTACAAAAGTTCAACAAACAATACACAGTAAACAAGATTAGAAAATTTGATTCAATGACTTTTTCATGACGCTTATGAGTCACAGGTATTTTTTTTAATTTTGAAACAAATACGAAAAAGAAATGTCTATCCTAATAATCCTTCTAATATTAAAAATGCGAAAGTTGTTGGATGGATAGATGTTTGTAACTCAATCACGCCAGAACGGCTGAACGGATCTGATTGAAATTTGGCACAAAGATTAGTTACAGTCTGGAATAGAACATAGGCTACTTTTTATCTCGGAACAATGTGCCCCCGGGTAATTACTACTAATTATTACTTTTCACTCGGGCGAAGCCGTAGGTTGAAGCTATTTTGTTATATAATTTGACTGTTGACGAAATTGTCTCTTACATTGTCTAATCTTGACTAGTTTCAGCATAGCCAACGACCCAATCAATCAAGTTACGCCATTTTCTTTTTAAACTTTAAAACGAGATTACTACGAACTAGACGACAGTTTTATATTACTTGGTAGTACCTAATGTTTATTACGGCACCGCCTGATGTCATTTCGAATTTACAATCGTACTTTCAGTCGAAATAGTGTGTGTTTCAAATCCAACTAATGTCTGTATTTTTGTTACTTAATCAATAATGTCACAACGGCTGAACGGATTGAAAGCTTGGAACCCAGGCATACCATTTCCTGGATTTGGATATAGGAAATGTTTTATCCCATTAGTATGTTTTCAATAATAGATAGTTTCACGCGTACGAATCCACTCGAAAATGTAATAGGAATATAGGAAAACTTTCCACTTAAAATTTTCCATTCTCTGTGTAAAAAATATGCTTAAAATAGTAGTATCATCTTAATCTTAATAATATTATAAATGCGAAAGTTTGGATGGATGGATGTATGATTTTTGTGTGTATGTTTACTCAATTACGCCAGAACGGCTGAACGGATCTTGATAATATTTGGCACAGAGAGCCCTTATATAACGTTTCCAACATTAATCATTGATCAAGAAAAACCTTAACTGAAAACTCAAGTTATCCTATTTGAAAGCTATTTATTAGAAAAAAATCATAATTAAGTGCACAATATAAACTAATGATACAAAAAATCGATCACTATTCAACGTTAATAGAAGTTTTTTGATGGAAAAACACTGGCCTTACTTGGGTGTATCAAAAAGGTGAGGAAAAACATATGATTGATGAGCGCACATTATTTTATGATGACGTCACATCATGAGATAACGAATACCACAGAATGGAGGGTGACCAGTGCCCGCTTTATGAAAGAACCTCCGCCACAAAAAGGGATACCTCAGCTTATAGGATTGGACCTTTTAATAAAATCGCATAGGAACATTAAACCTCTTTATCTATTGTCATAATTTAATCTCAATGTTTTGCTTCGATACGTTTATTGAATTTTTATCCAACTTTTATGTAGAGATATTTATTAAGGTCGACAAAAACTTTTAGTCATGATAAAATTGACAAGTGAAAACATAAAAAAATATATTTGTTAGTACTAGTAGTAGCACGAAGTTTTCAGTCTTTTGATATTTTTATACAGTCTAGAAACAAGATGATGGCTTTAGAAATCTTTCTAGTTCACTTCTTATTTGCTCATGGAAAGTTCACAGATGATGATGATGATGATGTTGATGATTTTACATATTTTTCAATTTATAAGGTAAGCACACATATTCACTGACACTATGACTGATATTATGGCATTATTTTAAGTATCTATTTTATTCACTCACGTTCGTGTGTCATTAGCGGGGTGCCAACTGAAAATCAGCGCTGGGTGTCTGACGCCCACCAAATGCTGAGTTGGTAACCCTTTCGGTATGGGCACGCCCGGCATAATTATTCTTAAACCTTGTTTGTATTTTTTTTTAATATTCTTCTCTGTTACTTTGTGATTGTTGTTGTTGTGTTGTGTTGTGTCTTTGTCGAATAAATGTTTTCTATTCTATTTTTTTTTATTCAATATCAAAGGCGGATACCATCTATCGTTAGAACTTTTGAAGTATGTACTACCTACGTTGTGGTATTAAATCATTGCATCTCAAAAGATACCTCCGGCTCTTCATTTGTACAAAAAGCCCTAAATATCAAAAATAATTTGAAAGCCTTTGAAGTTGTTCCACTATCTGTAAAAGATGCGTGTCTTAATATGCTTTTATAATCCGCCTTTGATCTCACTCCCTTTAGAAGTAGAATAGATATGGAATTAGTGAAAAGGTTCCATATTCCTTTTTTCTTGAATCTAGCATTAAAGTGTGTGGGTCTTATATATTAGGTAGCTTTCAACTAGTTCTAAGAAATCAGTTAGACGAATGTATGTTCCTAATTTTGCAGTAGTCATTTTCAAGGGGTTGCGGACATTTGATGAACTTTACAAGTTCGTGAAGTGAAAATGACTCCATCGTCCGGTTCACTGAACTAAGTGAATATTATGTCTTTTGATGTTTATATATATTTGCTTAAATTTATTCGAAATACTCATGTACAGATTCGAATGCAGTGGGAAAAAAATATGTTCAGATTTTTCTCGGAGTCTTGGTGACTTTGTACTATTTATATATTTATTTACTCATGAATAAGAGAGAACCATACAGAGTAACTTAAAAATAAACACAAAATAGACAAAAATCGTTTACAGTAATTTCGACAGCAAAATTTTGGGCAGGTTGTTGAATGTGAAAAGACTTATTTCTATATTTAATTTCAATGTGGCGATTTAAGTCTAGGTATTAAACACAAGCGCTAGAGACTCATTCGTTAGTAAAAACCGACGAAGTGCGTGGTATTTGTTAGTATAATAAACATTTTATATAATTGTAAGTAATAATAAATATTATCACCAAATTTCAAGGCCAATGGGAATTTTAAAAATCTGGTCAATCGCGAGCCTATACAAAATTAAAAAAAAAATGTTGCAGACCGGACAGATGGACAGGCGGAGCCATATTGTTGTCACTCAGGTAGTTATAATATGGCTCCGTTTGGACCCTTCGGGTACGAAGCCCTAAAAAATAGATACTATGATAGGTACCTAATTAATTATTGTGTCTCATTAGTCAGGGATTGATATAGACAAACTTGTACATTCCCTGTGAGAGATTTATTTCTATTAATAAAAAAAGTTAATTTAAAACGTCTAAAAACCCGACTGCTTAAAAAGCGAACTAAAAGAACGTAAACAAGAAGAAAATCATGCTGTGCAGTCGGAGCATACATCTGGTTACGGTCAGCCAGATCGCGAATATGTATCCTCGGACTGTTTTTAGATTTTTTGAATTAACTTTTTTTATTTACAACTTTTGTGTTTTTTTTTAATTAGTTACATTTAAACATATAAGTCGTATATATTTTTGAAATCTTCTCTTAAAACCTTTTATTTTGATACCGCACATGATAGGTTTGGAAGAAGAAAAAAAAAATATTCTCCCACAATATGGCGCCCAAAATCCGCCATTTTTCTATTATCCAATTTTAATGCAGCTAGTGACACTTACAGGATTAAGACGAATCGATTGACGTAAGAATCATACAAATCAGCCAACGCGTTTGGTATCTAGAACGCCACATAGGAACAAACATACATACATACATAGACTGATAAACACATTACCCTCCTTCGACAGTCGGGTAAAAGTCAGGATGAATGTAAAGAAAGACAGCCTTATCTTGAACTAAAAATAAAAACTGGAGATATTAGTCTAGCTAGAGTCTGGACCTAGACCTTTAAATGCAGTGTTCATAATTGCTCGGGGCTAACTTTGTATAAATAAGCAAGTATATAAGCAGCAACATCTCGATTGCAGCCTAACTCGTAATTGCGTTACCATCAATTAAAAGTTGCTTAACATTTAACTACAAATTGCATTTCTGTGAAAAGTGGTCTGTAACTGAATGACAGTTTGATATAAACTTCGTTGGAAATTTACTCCTTAATGGTACTTTAGATGGGAATTAAAATTACATCAAATTTTGTAGATGGTTTTGTAAGGTGGTAGCATCTGAAAATCTATGGTTGAATCATATTTTAGTATCGCGGCAGTTTTAAAAATAGATTACATTATAATTATTAACTTATAACACACGGTGTCTACATATCTTTTTTTTCAACTCTCCTCTCGCAGGTATGCTGGAAGAGATTTCTTTGAAATAAGCGTACCTTTGTAACTATTTTCTGTTCCTTCTTCTTCTTGTCCCTTTATTATGTGTGTGTACAATAATGGTTAAATAAATAAATAAAATCACTAATGTTACTAAAATTAGTTATATACCTCCCATTACATAAGTTGAGAAGAGGCCTTTGCTCTGTTACAAGCTGGTATTATTTAGAATATTTTTTATAAAACTATTAATATAACAAACACATTTCATTACTATCTTTTCAACACAATACGTGTCCATTTTTCCATTTCCTTATTAACAAGAAATACATATTATAACCCTCTCATTATACAAGCAACAAACAATTATCACTAGTGAGAGTAGTGGTGTATCATTAATTGGTGACGACGATCATTAGTATGCAGTGTAAGGTGACAGAAATAACGAGAGTCATCCCGTCGTACACGCGCGAGCGGGGGGCAGCTTACTTAGTGTAGCCTTGTTATGTATACCTCAATTATTTTAATTACTAGCTTTTCCAGCGACTTCGCCCTCGTAAAAGTCAAAAATTTAAATTATTTCATGATTAGGTAGTACTCCGATATCAGGTTAAAAATAAGTTACATTAATCATAACAATAAGTTATTAGGTCGGTTGTTCACGAGGCACCGCACGACACGATTTGCGTCCACGATTTTAACAGACGATACACTGCCAACGATCTGTCGTCTGTTCGTTTGTTCACTAGACACGATTCTGCAACGACACTGCAGTGCACTTGTATTGTTCTATAAGCGTTTGAGCGACGAACCACGCGTGAGCCGTGCCGTGGGGTGTGTCGTGTCATCAACAAGCTCATACTAGTTTTGTACAGCCGCTAAATTATCACCGCAAAAATTCGCGACGACATAGTGGCATCGACGACATAGCCGAAAAACCGTTTGTAATCGTGTCGCGTGTAGTGCGGTGTCGTGCAATGAACTAACGGTCCAACAAATATATGGAGCTATGAATCGTGACCACATTTTGTCGTGTCGTGCCTTAGTCTACTCGGATTTCTTCCATCCGAATCCGTTCAGCCTTTGATTCTATCCAAACATACAGTCTTTTTCTTTAATAATATTTGTGGAATAATAAGAAGGATAGTAGTATCCATTTTATTAGTAAATGTTACCATTTCATTTCTTATCCTTCTCTAGGATAATTTATGACTACTTATACAGTTAAAACAAGATTTTTTTTACTTGTGGTCTGAAAACACTAATTAACATTTTTCAGAGAAGCAATGTTAATTGCATTCTTTAATGTAGTTAACTCAAGTTCTTGTTAATTAACTAGTCAACATATGGTTTACCATTGCCTTAGAATGATAGATTCATTAAAATAAAAGTGTATGTAGTTTCATCAAGTACTAGTAGGTACTTATTATAATGGCAAAATCTTCACAGATTGGTTAAAATAAAAGTGTTTCAGGCTCCAAAATTTTTTATTACTTTTTAATATGTAGATTCCAAATTAAATATAATTAAAATGTTATTTTACATCAAGCCTATCAAATTACTTTTTATTACCTAGTAATTACTTTCAAGTATCCATACTAAAATTTTATTCGTAGCAATTTTGTAGCACTGCTGCTACGGCGTAGCAAGTACTAACAAAACTGTGTAACATTAGCATTCGCGTGTAACCGTCGTGTTAGCAGCGTGTGTGGTGCGAGTGACGTGTCAGCACGTCCCGTTGCCGGTGATAAGCGTGATTGATGACGTCACGGCGACATTCGTCCGCGGGGGAGGGTCGACGACATTACCCTACTTGTTGAGCCTTCCGCCTTCCATCAGCGTGTAACGACGACTTGAGGGCTATATCCATGGCGTCAGCGCTATTGACTGACAGCTCATATATTCAGCTACTTATTTTCACACTCTTAATATGATGCTGTGTAAATGTCAGCCGTAATGTCATGAATAATGATAATTCCGTGAAAAGTGGTAACGTATTTAAGATAACGTTACATATAATTTTGGTGTGATGTACAAAAATGTGTTAGTAATATAATAATTTACTTTGATGTAAAATGTTCACAATCTACTGAAAAAACATTTCAATAGGAAGACGCAAATACTCCATTATATTTTTGTTAAGCGACTTACTTCTAGTTGACGAATTACATAAATGTACTTAGATAAATTTGAAACCAATTATCTCCGTAGCACGTTCAATCTTTTAAAATAAACTTCAAACATAAGACAAACATCCTCAAACAACATTTATGCTTAAGAATAATAACTTAATCACACTAAGAACACGTGATAGAAAATATTGCACATTCCGGACACGACATTCCCTCCAACAAAAAGGGGTTAATGCTACCATTCCCATAACATCTGGTTATGCTTGGCAGAATATGTGAAAATGGTGGATATTCGGCGGATAATTCGGACAAATGAATGCGCCCCACTAACGGAATAAAAAGGCTAAATATGAATGTGATAAATGGGTTCGTACCTGTTGTATGTTGGAAATGATAATACGACTTCTCTTATGAGGATTTTAAGATTATTTATGTATTTATTTAGAAGTTAAATTTTGTTTTTCCAAGAAAAGTGGGTTAGATTATAAATATTACTGAGGTTCCTAATTATTTATTGGTCATTCACCGAATTACCTCAAAGTTGGCAGAGATAGTTTTAGTGTTTGCTAAAACAATTAGAATCACTAAGCTGGCTAATGATGGGAGTAAACATATCTACTATACTATGCCCAAAGCTTCAGGGAATACTGGCGTGATGCTATGCTATGTAACGATGATTATACTCAATAATATACAAAGCAGAACTTAGCTTTAAAACGTATAAGAATTTCAGGAGCTCATACAAATCTGTGATTCGTTCAAAGTGACATTCAGTCATACTCTCTCAAACGGAGCAAAGGAGCAAACAATCAATTTCACAAACGATAGATAAATGTTGTTTAAAGTCGAGATATTTTTGAATGAAGTGAAGCGGCAACTTCATTTATTTTGCTACACACACGGTATTTATTGAGCAGTCCTCTCCAAGGAGTGTATTCCCATTTCTATTTGCTCTTAGTTCAAGACAAATGGTTATTGGAACAAAATAAACGGTTTCTTATATAGAGAAGCGATTTTCTTGTATCGATTTCAGATTTTATATCGATATTCTTAGTATATTATTTATAGCTTCTGCCCGTAAAAAGTACCAAGGTATACAAACCTATGTCCTACACAGGGTCTCAAACTATCTCCATGCCAAATTTCATCTAAATCAGTTCAGTAGATCCAGAGTCTACCACCTACAACTTCATAAACTCACAAACTTTACCTCTTCTGTGAGTGCCTTAGACCGCGTGATGGTCGGCAACTATCCCAAGGGAAGTACTCTGAGAATAAAAAAATATTTTATGTCCTAATACATCTAAAAGTAACAAATAGACATACAACAAAGTTACTTTTACATTCATAATATAAGTAAGGATTTAAAAAATATCGTTTATTTTTGTGTTGTTTGAGGTAGGTTCCACTTCATCCTCTCTAGTTTTCCATTTCATGATCCTATTCCGTGCCCTATTGTTTCCTGGTACAATGGACCATGTAAAGACCCATGGGCCAGACGAGACGCGACCAAGCATTAGTTATTCATCAATTGACTAAAATCGGAGCTTCTCTGACATAGTCGTGATACCTTCTTGGGTCTAATCTACTTCATAATTAATGTGTCTCAATCTATTATTAGACTGTGTGTGAATTGAATTTAAGCAGCTCTCAAGTGTCACTCTATGAACGAAAGCATGGCCATAATGATTGAAAATAAAACAATTTTAAAACCGGCTAAGTGCGAGTCGGACTCGCGCACGAAGGGATCCTCACCGTTTGATAATTATTAATAATATATTATTATTTATTAAAAAAACGGAAACAAATCAGGTTTGCTGTATGGGAGCCCCACTAAAGTATTTATTTTATTCTGTGTTTAGTGTTTGTTGATATAGTGGCAACAGAAATACGCCATCTGTGAAAATTTCAACTGTCTAGCTGTAACGCTTCATGAGATACAGCCTGGTGACAGACAGACAGACAGATGGACAGTGGAGTCTTAGTAATAGGGTCCTTTTTTACCCTTTGAGTACGGAACCCTAAAATTGTCAAAAATGTTTGGGAATGTCAAGCGCTATCGAAAAGTCACGAGATCAATCCCTTATATTTTGGTAGTTCGACCATCGCCCTGATAGAATGACTCTTTGTCTAAAGCCTCAGGACAGATTAAGTAAAGCCTTTTAAGAAGAAAAAATAAAAAAATTAAAGAACCCTCGACACATTTTTATTTCATGCTTTTTAAACTATATAATTTATCTAGTAATAGACACGCTTCGAACGACAATCTATCGAATACGTAATTATGAAACGATATCTTGCGAATATACCCCGATTCAAACAGTAAAACGCCCATAACTTTTGAACGGCTTAGCCGATTTTTATTCGACACCGAAATAAGAAAACTCTCGATAAAGTCACCTTTCAAACGAACAAAAAAACTAAATCAAAATCGGTTCAACCGTTTAGGAGATATGATGCCACAGACAGATACACAAACACACAGGTACACACGTCATACTTCTAACACCACTCTTTTTCCTTCGGGGGTTAAAAATAGAGCTTAACACTGTCTTAAGTTTTGGTCATTCCTTTATGTTTGTGAACAAATGACTTTCAAAATGTCTTATTTATATTCCCAAGTCTTATTTTTGATATGCACGAATTTTGTGGACCTTTTTTTCATATATCTAAGGACACGAATAACTTAAAGAGATGGCTCTGGTTTAAGAGAACAAAAAGCTTATTTGTTGCCTGGTTTAACCAATCAAATGTAGAAGGTTTTGGGATTTCTTCACTGAGGTTTCGTAGTTGAACGGACTAAATATCTGTATTCATGAGCTCATCGCAAGCTTAAAACTTGGACGAACAATTGGTTTTATTCAATAGTAATTAATCCCATCAAAAACATAAATGTGATAAAGGGAGCCAAGTTCAATACTAAAAATATGCGCGGTTGTTGACTATGCCGACAAAAGAATTGAGATCTAAATGGGTGCCAAGTTCTGAAATTTATTTACAAGAACTTAAAAAAAATAAAATACATATAATAAAATGATAAAAACTCACTAGTTTCTGATTTATTCCTTTGTTTTCACCCAACCAGATAGGTATGGATGCCAAATTTGAATTTCTATGTCATCTGGAATTAGGTTATAGTTTTGATCTATAGGTCACTCAGTGATAAAAATGACGATTTTTGGACGTTAATATCTAAAAAGGCGTTTGAACTATATTTATGCAATTTTGGTTTATAGTTCGTCTTAGGGATGTGTTTATGTTAAATAGATTTTGAGTTTTAAGATGAAAAAAGTGGCTCCAAATGGTTCGTGTAATATTACACACAACTGCTGCATTGCCAGTTCCGGCAATCAGCTTGAACTTGGCTTGTCACGCTGCCGCATGTCTAGATATGCAATTTGCTGCCTCGATAGTCTATGGTCGGAAGCACTACCATAAAGTACTGGTTAAACTTCCAAGGTCAGCTAGTGTTATTGGGTGTTTCCTTCAGAATTTTCTCACTACCAGCCCGGGGTCTGGATTTGTGCCTGGTTGATGGCAATAGGGATGTTTCCTAGGTAGAAAAATGATACTTCTATTCAGTCGGTCAGTGAGATTATCAAATAATATTGGACCCGTATTTTTTGCTTAGTCAAATGAAAAAAAACTGACAAAGATAAAGCGCATCAAAATTCAGGAGTGAGGGCCAGTGACGTCACTTTGTCAGCATAAAGTATAGCACACTGTGACGTCACATGATATTTCAACGCACTGTATCGTCGTAATTTATTGTTTACGTGGCAAAACTAAATACGTTTAATATGTTTAGGTTAACTAACTGACGGACTAAATAGATAGTTTTTGTCAACTAACCTATTGGTTTGCCTCCTATTACATGTGATTTAAACATAACCACAACATGGCTACCCACAATATAGGTACACTGTTGTATTTCACCTAAATATTATTGTGCCTTTGACATTTTTTTTATTCTTTTGTTTTATGTTTATGTATTAATATCTCAACTGTGTCAAATAAACGTTATTCTTTTTATATTCGAGATGGTTAAATAATGTGTTATTTCTATTGTTTCAGTCATGTCTCCGAGTTTCGTGTGTGCGCTGGCGCTGTGCGGGTTCGCGACGATCTGCTCGTTGCCCGTCGCCAACGCGCAGGCGCTCGTATCTCCATATGAATGTGAGTACATTATTTATTTATTTAGACTTCTTGCACAAAGGTACAAAGGCGGACTTAATGCCTTAGGCATTCTCTACCTAGGATGGTGAAGAGACAACATGGCAGGTGCATAGTTTAATAATAAAAAGCTAGTAGTTATTATACTAAAATAGGTAAAATTCACGTACATATATATTGAATATAATATATACCAATATATATATTTATGAAGTAACAGAATAGAAGAAAGTGATATGACTCTGCTTATTTGTGTTGAAAATAAATTCGCAATTTCCGCTTAAATGCGTACCGACTGGTGGCCGTCCTGTTCTCGGAAGGAAGCGCATTCAAAAAAAGAACATCGCTACTAGGGCTCGCCAATGACTGGGTAAATAAACTAACCTATATTAGATGTTTACCTATTAAAACACCGTTTTATAAAACAAGTGTGGCAATATTGCAACAATATATCTACCACCTAGGGGCCTTTAGTCAACAGTGAATAGGTTACTTATAGGCAAGCGTGCGTCACCGTCGACCAAACCATCGCTTACCATTACGTGAGATAGTTCTCACCGTAAAGGCCCCTACAGTCCTCACAATCTAAGAAGTCCGTTGACGTTTCTCATTTTACATGCCGCGATAACTTTCTACGTATTCTAATCCTAATTAATTACTATGTAACCCATACACTATAACAACGAGTATCATTCGCAAGCATCAAGTTTCATTATTATTAAATATTTTTATAGCTGTCAAATATGTCAATAACCATACCAGACCACTAGGTCAAACGCGAGCCTACCGTGAATGAAAAAAAATTACATCGTTTTTAGGATTTGAATTTGACTTGCGTGAAGTAAACATACAACGAATAGGTAAATGAAATAAACTTTACTAATGAAATTACCGTTTTTTTTTTAAAAAGTATTTACATACAATATTATATTACAGAAAAAGAAAACCCTGAGAAACAAACTCATAAGATTTTTTTTTTAAAAGGAATAACATTCCTTTTTTCAAAATGTTTATTTGAACTTATAATTCTAAAATTAAACCTTGGTTATTTCAGTCCAAAATGACCCGTTTCAAAAAATGCCACATGCAAATCAGATTAAATAACAATAACATTCGTTTTATTTGACGATGTGTGTGACAAGTGAAAAATGTCGATCAAAAATTTACAGCAAAAAGAAAAGAATTATTTTCTTAATATAGATAAATGACATGGGTCTTACAAAAGATTATTGCGTCGGTTATATTGCTAATTACTCAAACCGTTCAAAAAGCTTGGTAACTTTTAAAGAGAGGGTTTTGTGATATAATGAGATGAAATATGACGAGAAATAGAAATATGTGTCGTGTAAACTATTAAATTGAACAGAATCCTAAAACACTACAATTAAAGTAAAAAATACGTGCTTAGCCCTTTTAGACCTCGTGCACAATAGAGGACAGAATAATTATTTATTTTTACCAAACAATGTTTAGTCTACTTGAACAAAAAAGCCGGTCTCTCAGTTACTATATGGAATAAAATAATTCAGGTCTGAAAAGAACAATATACAGAAATACGCATATCATTCTAGTAGAAGTAGGAACAAACTTTCATATTACTCATAGTGACATGTTCAGTTGCTCAGTTGTATTACGTGAAACTTTACCCCGATAACAGTGGGCGTAAGAAAATATAAGTACATAGGTAAGTACTTTCACTTAATCTTTCAATGATCGCTTGCGTGACAATTGTTGTGTAACTTAGCATTCATACAAAAGACGTACTAAGGATCAACTTCATCCGATACTTAGAATTAGGGTACTCAATATTATCATACTATTATTGGGGTACTCATTATTATAATATATTATTAATTTTAGGAAAAAACCCTCCAATAACGCCGATAACAAAATAGATATCATTTTAATACTCAAAGCTTTTCTACGTGCCCCAACATATCTTTAACATTACAAGCGTATAATTTAGAGGATTTATTAAGAGTACTTATTTCCCTCGTGTCACATCTTAGGTATTTTCCGGGACTATAGCAACCTACTTCTCCGCTTAAATGAACATGTTTATTACATTTCGTTTAATTTTCTCTTCTCTGGTGTAATAAATGCGAATGTTTGGATGTTTGTGACTCGATTAATGTTACAGTTGAACGCATTTGAATGGTTTCGGTTCAGGTAAGGCGGTGGCCAGACTAGAGGTGGAAAGGATTAGCACTTAGATTACTTTTCATCGTATTACATGAGACGAGCGGACCTGCTGTATTTCGTCTGCTTCGAAAGGAGATGTCTCTAGTACCTATGTTTAATTTTAAGTTTTCATGTGACATTAGAATGATTGATGAAAATTAATTTACAAAGGCCGTGATGGAAATATGATAGGTACTCAGAAATTGAACTAATGTGTTTCCGTGGAATTTGTCAAAGAACTTCGTAATTACTTATGGCTATAAATAACATTATGAGGCAAATTAAAGGTAATTGTAACCCGTAATTTCTAGAGAAAGTTAGTCTGATTTGAGCAGGGCAAAATTTTGATTTTTCGTTCTTTTTAGCTAAAATTTGAGCTTACTTCGCATAATAATATTTCAAGATTTTTATATTATTTTGCGACTGCATAATAATTCATATAAAGCATAAAAACAAGGACATTCTTGCTTTTTAAAAATATTCCGGGGAACTTAAAAAATATATTATATAAAGTACTTACCAACAGTGGGACTAAACTGGACCCAATAGCTCCACAGGCTTAGTTTAAAGCCCGGTGAAGCATATCAGTTCACTAACCTTTCTAGTGGCAAACTAAGTAACGTGGGACAAGCGTAGGAAGGCATGTAATTTATAAATATAAAATGATTTAGGAAATGCAAAAGTCAGGTTCCAAAAACTTCGTAGGGATCTTGTCGCATTTTTACGCTTAACTCAATTCCTAGAAGCTTTTTTTGAAAACACAAACAAGTAAATCAAGAATAAGATTGTTGTTTTACTGAATATAAATAAAACTAACCATTCAAAATTGACTCGTCGTATTTTCAATTAGCATTTTCTTTTTATTTGTTTTCAAGAAAACACTTCATAATAAATTCAATAGTGTGTGAATAGTGCATTATATTTGAATGCATTAACTACGTAAATAAGTAGCTTCTACTTTAGTTATTTATTTACACGAAAATTGAAATATTCGATAGTAGGGTACTCGTAAAACAAGAGCCGATATGTCAAGCTGTTAATAACATAATGTGCTCGACAAGCGCGTTAGTAAACACTTCGGGTGTTCGCTTAAATCTGAACTGTGTGTTGATGTCACGTAACTTATTAACTAGCACATCACTATTACTATAATTTGGGATCACTTAATAAGCGGACACACTACACAGTTTTGATATCGCCGTAAAAACTAACATGCAAATTATGCAATGAAATATTTTTATTCAAAAAAAAGTTGCTTCAAACTTTAATGTCCTCCTGTAACGTGAAGGCGTTAACAAACATTTAAACTCACACACACAAACAACTTTCAAATTGAGTCATCATCATCTTCGGTCTTTTAACGTTCCCACTACTGGGATACAGACCTCCACTCTTTGAGAGAGGGAATGGGCCATAATCCACCACACGGGCTCAGTGCGGATTGGTGGATGTCGCCTGTCTTCGAATTTTTGGGTCTAGGACATGCCGGTTTCCTCTCGATGTTTTCCTTCACCGTTTTTAGAGCAGTGGTGATGCATTCAACAAATTGAGTATTCAGCAGTAAAAATAATTTAGTTTGTAAGGATCGTAGCAGAAGGCGTTCTGTAGTCCTCTACAATAGGAAAAGGCGTCAGTTTTTTATGTATTATTTCCGACATCGTCATTGAACAAAACATATGTCGAACATAAGCTATAACCAGACATAAAGGTTTGCCAATGATAGGCTAACCCTTTCAGGACAGTGCTATTGACTTATGGCGCGCGTCAACAAGGATTTATTTTAAAATTGTAAGATGGTAATACAATAAATAAATGCAATACTCCACCTGATCAACGCAATGGCACATGATTTTTTTCTGATAAGTATTCAAACCAATAAAAAAAGAAGATCTTTGTAATATAAATTCTTCGCACGTAAGAAAGCTTACAATGTTATATTTAGTAACAGTTGTAGGTACCTACACTTTATTTCCAAATAATGTTTCGTAAATTCAATCAAGCTAACTCAGAAAATTAATCAAACCGCCCGTAGGATAACAGAGAGATTTGCATAATTTTAGCTCCTATTGTATGTAAAATACAATTAACGAGCTGGATAATAAAAACATTTAGTTTTATTAGAAACAGGCGAATTACGTCTGTATCTACATATCTATAGGTACCTCTGCATAAATTATCGGCCAATTCAAAAGATCTAATCCAAAAAAAAATACGAATAGGGTCTAAATCGGTATTCAATTTCGTAATTTAATTTTTATTGACCACACAATTTGACAAACAATTCAATCACGTTACACGAAAAAACAACAATACAGCTGATTGATATTCAAATAAATTCATCAACGAAAAATAACACGTATTCAAATATCGAACGTTTCATAATTAAAAAACGTAACTCGATTTAAATAAAAATATTACAAAGACGCATTGAATACTGATGTCAAATAAAATGGATGAAACTCATTAGATACGATTCAATGCATGCGAGTATACAATTTTTATAACACCCCGTGATTCTTCACAAAGAATATAGGCCATCTCCGTCCTGCCACATGTGCGTATCGTGGCAACTACTAACAGGAATACTTTGTAGGAGGGATAGTAGCAGTTGTACTTCCAAGTATACTATCTTTCTACCGTCTGCCTAGGTACGTTTGTCTCAGGGCCGACAAACGAACCTAGGCAGACGGCAACACAATAACGTGACATTTCTGTGAAGCTGTCAATTTTGGACAAGCCTTATAACTGATGAAATATCACTTTTTCTAAAGAAACTTAAAATTACGATCATCAAGCTCGTACATCATTGGTCATCATTACCTGTACTTATCTGTTGATCCCATTAATTCGCTCAATATTCTTATATCTTCGGCTTTTTGTCCCGTCTTGTACAATGAATAGCGTCAACATCAACATTCCTCCAGCATGGTCAATCTAAGACGCCTTTCAAGTTTGTTAATCAAAATTGAAATGCAAGGTGTGCACCTAGAATATTAAGTACGTTGTGAAGCCTTGTTAGTGCTTTCGAATCACTGTCTTATCCTGGCTTATAAATTAATTATTTGAAGGACTGTCCTTTATAAATACGAACAATCGTCGTCACGTTTCGGAAAACAGGTTGGGGTTTTACAGAAATGCCCTTAAAAGCTTTCTTAATTTGTTGCCTTCTTTCCTCGTTTTGTGACCATTTCTAATTCACTGGAATTGTCAGACACTATTGTAAACAAACAAAGAATTCCCAGCCAGAGGTTTTATTCAAAAACCTTTCCTAATTTTCTAAAACACCTACAGTAAAGAAGTTATTGGCTTTTATTGATTCTAACAAAATCAGATTGCCACCCTCGTGCCTAACAAACGCCCACCAAAACAACTAAAGCAACTTTGAGGAGACAACCAGCGCAATTCCCTCGAGTAATTACTTTTCGAACCACAGAGGAATCCTTCTTTTTCAATGCAAACGCAATGTCAGTTGCGTGAAACATTGTGGTAATTATGTTAAAGTTCGGAGTTGTATCTCGGAGGAGCAAACTTCAAGTGACAAGGATGCACAAATTATTGGTACAGCAACGCTCCTAATTAATAGGGCTTTAGCGAACCAACTTGTGAACTAATGCTTGGCACTAAGACCTGCGAATACTCCCGGGTTGACACGGATTATAAACTTGGAAGTTCTGTATCGCAAACGTAATTAGGAGTATCGGACTTCCCCTTTGATGATCAGCGATATGTAACAGTTGATAACTTTGTTCCGATACGAAACACATTTCAATTCATACGTGTTCTGTATAATAAACAGGTAATTTCAAACATTAATGAAGTTGGAAACTAGTAGATATATTTGGCTTACTTTGTTAATAGGTACCTACCTACTCGTATAATGTACGCTACTAGTCGTAAACTCAACAACAGCTAATGCACCTGCCTGTGAGGTTTTGATCTAAATATATAGTAGCAGCTCTAGTCCCTGACACTAGATCGTAAAGTACGCTAGAGGAGCACCTTAAAAACCGTAGACATCGAATGACAAGCAATCATAAGTCATTGTAATGGATTTACTCAAACACAACCTCCAATGGTGAGACGAAGTACTTATTTGAAAATTTTCACAGAAGTTTGTGCAATTTTTTTTAGATTGCCTTTCTCCTCGTACTTTCTTAGCTTTTTCGCGTCTTCACTGCTGTGACACATTTCACAGGATCCATGAACGTTTCCAGGATAAAAAGTAGGTTATTATTAACTGATTTTTTTTTAAGTGTTGTATACGTATTTTGGTGTACAACAAAGTATAATTATTCTATATATCTTATGACTACTCAGCGGTAATGATAGCTTTTATAAGGGAATAATTGTCTTAATCGGATCAGTAGGTAGGTACTTCCAGACCACCAAACAAATAATTTTACCTCTTTACATACATAAACCCACGCCTTTTGCCCGTGGGGGTAGGCAGGTTCTACAGAACGCCACCTGCTACGATCCGATATATACTTTTTGGCTTCACTCACGTTCATACACCTAGTCATACACGCACGCCAGTTATGAGTGCTGCGCACCTGGTCTTTCTGAAGAACGTCACCAATAAGGTCTAATGTATGTCTTTCTAAGGCGTCCTAGCGTTTACATTCACGTTTGCTTTATAAATACCTTTTGTTAGTCGTCTTTCATTCATCCTCTCAACATGAACAAACCATCTTAGCATGTTCTTTTAAATTTTAGTTACTACATCTTCTTTTAAACCACAACGCTGTCTTATTACATCGTTCCTCAATCAATCATTTAAAGTTACCACATACTTTTAATGATAGATTTTTTACTTTACAGTTAGCCACATACTTCACAAGGAACCTCGTTATAACGTTCATTTGTTAAGATTTTAATCAAATTTTTAAATTTTACACCTACAAATTTGTATAAACTTGAAAGTTTATTACCTCTACATAACCAAGACTAAGATTATGTTGACTAACACATTGTTTAGCAAAGTTTCCAGAACTGTTTCCTAGAAATACGGGCCGACATAGATTCGCAGACATCCAGTAATGAAGCCATATGAAATGAGTCAAGGGCGGCTCTTTATAAAAATGTAGATGCTTGGTATTTTATCCCGTCAAAGACCTACACGGCTTTGAAGATTAAAACAAAATACGAGTGCATTGCTGAGCTTACAATATAAAGCTAATATTTAAATGAGGTAAAAGTATTTATTTTTTTATTGTAAAAAGGAACTACAGATTTGACAACAATAATTATTTTACTGATAAGATGCTCCATTATTCCTGTGTGTTATAGTAACATTGCAAAAATCCTGTGGAATAGACCACAAGAGGCCGCAGGGATAAACTCACAATACAGTTTTATACAATATAGATAGAATATGTACACAAAGATAGGTACCGATTTATGTTGAGTAAGTTACCAAAAATTCGAATACATGTGACATCCACCAAACTGCATTGAGCCCGCGTGGTATATAATGGCCCATTTTCTCTCACAGAGAGGAGGCCTATGTCCAGCAGTGGGAACATTAAAAAGGTGATGATGATAATGAGGTTAACGATAATAATGTGTTTATTTTTCCATAAAAGGCACCCGTTTTGTAGTATTTTAGTTAACCCAACCTCTGCCGTTTACCACTCCTAAGAGGTTATTAGGGCAACTACCTAGACCTGAGATTGTATTATGATGAAAACAATTTTCAAAGGTCGGACGATAGTCCCCCGTCTACCTATTTACACTTCGTAAATAGCTACCATGTTATATACCAATTTAGCCAATTTGACACACGGTCAACTTTTAAAGGAAGACCGTTTCCGAAAAAAGACGAGGATATCGAAAATAACTCATGTCTCATTTATCACGACCTTTCATGAAAATTGTACAAGAAAATTAAGGGAAATATATGTCAATAGCCTGACCCTCTGTCGTGCGATGACAAATCGATAATATGGTTCATGACAAACTGGACAAGTTGTACATTTGTTAAGGCGATATATACGCCCCAGTGTAAACGCAGTACTGGACGTGCGCCCGCTCGATGCCAAAATATCAATATTGAAGATCCTTTTGAGCGGTTTTGTTTGCAAAATATTATTTGATTTACATATGCTATGTCAGTTATGAAGAAATTCCAGCCATAAATTTTTCTGTGTAAAAATATTTTTAAACATCCAAGTCGTTTTGGAGGAGTATCCAAAAGTTGCGAAAAATTAACTGGAATAACGTATATAATATAATAAGTAGGTAATATTAGTTTGGTACGTGATTATTCTAATTGCGACATTGGAGTAAGCCCCATATTTAACTATCCAATTATATCATCAATATTAACTCGTATTTGTATGGATAATAAGGTACATATTTCCTGTGAAATAGATATATTTACGTAATTCTGCATTATTCTCCTATTCATACGTTCTATATTTAATCATATAATTATATCTATCGTCTATTTTGACTCGTACCTGTACGAATAATATGGTAATAATTATTTACTGTAAAATTGTATTAGATATTTCAACGTAATTCTTCACTGGTGGGTGTAATTGGCGTGAATAATTAAAATCTAAAAACAGGTATAATCATAGACCTTACATACAAACGTCACTGCCAATTGAGTAATTACCGATGATAGTATCACCACACAGTTTCAAGTTTAAGTGAGACTTAACTTTAAGTCCTTGATATATTTTTCAATGTTCTGGACCAATTTTAGGGTTCCATAGTCAACAATAGTTTCGCCATGTCCGTTTGTCCGTCTGTCCGCAGCTTAGCTCAGTGATTCTTAGTACTAGAAAGCTATAATTTGACATAGATATTAATCACACCGACAAAGTAGTAAAATAAAATCATAAAAAAATGTATTTATAGTGTACCTCCTGTACACGTAAAGTGGGGAAGTTTTTTTCTTTTTCTCGTCTATCCCATGGCTTGGGGTATCGTAGAGTAGACCATTCAAAAATATTAAGGGTCTGTGAAAACCATTTTTCGATTCAGGGATCCGTTTGCATTAAGCCTTAAATTGGAAAAAGGTAAAAAAAGGAATCCTTATTAGATCACTCTCTTGTCCATCTGTCCGTCTGTGCGTCTGTCTGTCCGTGTGTCATCACCGATTTTCTCAGGAACGGATGGACTTAGCAAGATGAAATTTATATCAGATACTGAGACTGATATAAATTTCATCTTGCCTACCTATTACATCTTGCCTTGATACCTATTAGGTGTATAAAAATCAAGGTTCTGAGTCATTATGATAAAAAGATATGGTCAAATTTAGATTTTCGTGAAAACTTGTAAGTACCAAAATTTAACTTAATTTTCATCTTGTTTTATTTTTCGGTATTTTCCCTTTACTTGTGCTGTAAGACCTTGGTTTTAACCAAAATTGACAATTCTAGGTCAACCGGAAGTACCCTATAGGTTTTGGGTCGAAAACCTACATGGTAGTTCCCGTTGACCTCGAATCAAAAATGATACTAATTTTATTATGGCAGTATAATGGGTAGGTACGGAACCCTCGGCGCATGAGTTCGACTCGCACTTGAACGGTATTTTTTGTTCGAGTCAAGTGTCCCTCCCCCTGCCAGCTAAATGGTTGCTTTTGGATGTGTGAAAAATGCACGGCATAATGATATTAAAAGGAAAACTATCATAGCTAAGTAGGCTTTACAAGTTTACGAGTAATAGTCAAGAGAAGAAAAGTAAAAAAAACTTTTCGATAGAGCAATGTTCGGTGCTTTCATTGTTTGTGAACTTCAGTATTTTAACCTAATTATATTGGTGAATGTAGTTTTTGTACGGAACCCTCGGTGCGCGAATCCGACTCGCACTTGGCCGGTTTTTTATATAATATGTTTGCCAAAAAAATGTTTTCTTTGAAGACTTGGCTATAAACATCAATTTTCTAACTTCAAAAAATGGGCACTTTTCGGTGTGTTGAGTTTAGACAGGGTCATGGGCAGACATTGAAAAGGTTATAGGAAACGGGGATTCTCTAGGTAAAAGAAAAGGCGACGTCAGTGAAATCCTTCTTTTATTTATAATAGTAGTTATAATAAATGAAGACGTGTCCGTGTAAATGTCACATCGATGTCGGGGCCAGTGGCCATGGCTGACTGCCCAGCGACCCTTAGACCAACCCTCCTCGCTAAATCTTACGGAGGATCTAATTTTATAATACATTGCGTTCGTGTTTACCGGAACCCTTGCTATGGAAGGTAGTTGTGTGTATTAGGTTATGTGGACGAGATAGTTTCTGAAATAGTTCGTGATTTTCATAAAAAAAGTAATTGAAACGTGGATATTTGAATTGAAAACAATAATGGAAAAGCGATTTCCAACTGCAGTTATTTCACTTATCAAATGACATTACGACTATATGGAAGAGTACTTATAATGGAGTACTTATAAAATGTATTAGATATGAGTAGTTTCCACATTAATTCAAGAAAACAAGTGCATTTTAAAAGGTTGTCTAAAATCTAAATAACTTAAGATAAAGGAAACGATGACAGGTGCTTCAAAACTACTCCTAGAGTCCTATTTAAAAATAAACGACTACTTGAAAAATACAGAAAACGTTCTCTAAGAAAGGTAGCCGCCACATTGTGTATTTTTCTTAGGCATCCACATGAGCGAAGAACTGTGAAGGTGGAAAGGGAACAAAAGTCTTAAAATAAAACATTACTGCTACACTAAGACAGAGAAGTTAGGCAGAGAAGTATTCCAATTTGCAGTCGCAACATCCCAAACCAAACGCGCCTAAAATTTCGGCAAGCTATTGTAAAGCAGCTTGCGGACAATCATTTTCCTCCTAATTAATTTTAGCCTGAAACTGTAGAATTTCCTAAAAGAAGACCTCATAAAAAGAAATAATTTAAGACCTCAATGAAGCAGAACTAAATCGCGGCGTCTACGCTTACGATTACGAGTCTAAGGCGTTCTACAAAAGTTTTACCAGTCTAAGAAGTTCCAAAAGAAAGTTATTTTCAACAGATTAGTCATCCGTCACACAAATCGAGAAAAAATCTTTTAAAACAAGTTAACCTGTACGTACCGCAATGGATTTGTAAAAACTTTTGTTTTGCCTCCCAATAGGCTTGTCCCAATAAAACTTGCTTACAACTTATATGACTTGATTAATAAGAAAAGTTGAGTGTATAACGGTTTCTTTTAGTCATATTTTTCATATAAGTAGGTGCTATAGTACAGTACCCTTTAAGTGAAAATGGGTTACAAATATGAATAAAAACTTAACTAATTGTAGGCAATCAGTAGTTTCCTACAAGACTCAAATACGGTTAGTTTTATAAAATCTATATATGTATATACAATGCAATGTCCCGACTGACATATAAACGCCTAGCCTAAAACACTAATGATAGAAGTTTGAAATTTTGAGAGGATATTGATTTTATAATGTAGGTGTCTTCATTAAACAAACGATTTTTCGTAATTCCTCCCCTAAAGGGGTGAAATAGGGGATGAAGGTTTGTATAGCCATTTTTTTTACTCTCACGTGTGTGAGCTTTGTAAGTTAGTTGCCACAACTGACCAAAATACCAGAATCCTTAAGTAAAAAAAAATCGGGTCTGGAATCATGAGTGGTGACTCTCAAACTAGTAGAGTACAGAAACAAAGAAATGTAGTAAGTATATCAGGGGATGGAATCATATATGGTAAAGACTCTCGAACTACCAGGAAATCAGAATCATGAAAATCACAAAATCTATATTAAATTAATCAGAGCGAGAGCGGGCAGCTAGTTAAATCACATTATATCCGAAGATGCTTGAAATATTTACCTAAACTTAAGGGCCTAAATGCGCTTTAGAGCCGTAAAACGGTAACTTTCCAAAGCATACTCCTTAGTAACTGCTAGGTTAAAAGGTTTGAAAAAAAAAGTGTTTATTATTGTTTCATGTACATTATTTTTAAACATAGTTTTTTCGTATAACAAATAGTTTTGCTTTAAAAAAATAATTAACAACACAATATTTTTCGCAACTTTTGGATAGGTACTCCTCCAAACCGACTTGGATATTTAAAAATATTTTTCACAGAAAAAATGATGGCTGGAATTTCTTCATAACTGACATAGCATATGTAAATCAAATAATATTTTGCAAACACAGCTGTTCAAAAGGAGGTTCAATATGTAATAAAAATATAAGTAATATTTTGGCATCGAGCGGGCGCACGGCCAGTACTGCGTTTACATTGGGGCGTATATATCGCCTTAATATATTTTCACGAATCTTAACTTTATTTACTACAAGCTCCTCCCGGGCTTTGTAGGCTATTTCACAGAATCCGAAAAAATTGCCTATATAACACAGCGATAGTGTAGGTAGCATTCTAACAGTGATAGAATTTTCACAATAGAATCTGTACTCCCAAAGATTACCTCCTGCAAAGAAACAAATGTACCTCTTTAAAAAATTAAATTTTAAACAGTGAACATAAACATTATTCGAATAACATGTCGCTACAAACACTATTTGTGTGGATGTTTACGCATTACACACAGTTATGAACAAGACCGCAGATGAATCAACTCTATGCCAAGTCCTAGTATTCAAATGGGCGCTCAGGAGTATTACCTATCTCTTAGATTGTAAACAACATAGTGGTCAGGGCTGTCTACCTTACTCCATAACTACCTACACATCTGACTTATTTCTGTAGCAATCATATAGGCTTCCTACAGAGTTTTGTTCGAAAATATCTATTGTATAGGGGCTGTATCCTACATATTTTTTTATTTATCTTCTGTCTGTCCTCGTGTTAATATATTTTTGTGAGGATTTTATTGTTTGGTAATAACGTTTAAAAAAAACGGTGCCTCACACTAGGAATTCTTTCCTGTATCGCGGCTGCGTTTACAAACATTTAAACTAATATGCACAAGACCCAGATCCGGAACAATTATCTGTAGGCCATATAAATATTTGTTCCGTGCGGGAATCGAAACCGTGACACGCAGCGCAGCAGCTGATCGCTCAACCACTACGCCAACCGTGTCGTCAAAAGCTTGTAATTGAGACAAAGACCTCTCAATTTTCCTTCCACTTGTCTCTGCTGAACTAAGGTTTCTCAAAATGATAATTTTTCATATCGTACCTACTGAAAACTTCATGATAAACTCGACGTCTTTCCAGAAGACTCCGTGCGTACGTTTGTCTACCATCTCATTTTTGGTTTAAAAACAGTCGCACCATGTAAAATTTTGGTATTCTGCCGCATCCAACCGGATTGAAGCATTAAAGAAAAGGCTAGGCAGATGATGAAGACGATGCCGTCCAATACGGCACATGCTTGCTTCAAAATGTTCATTGTTTTAACACCATTTCTCTTCTGCAGCATCATCAGCAGCGGACAGTCAAAACGGCTGGGGCGCGCTGGGCGGGCTGTACGCGTTGCTAGCCCAGCACGACGCTCTTGGCGGGCACGCGCTCGCGCGCAAATCCGTGCGCTCCCCATCCCGCCGTCTACGCTTCGGCCGCCGCTCTGACCCCGACATGCCCCCTCAAGCTCCTGTAAGTAGAAAAAGAAAATAGAACAACAAGAAAAACAATGTTGTTTTACGACCTCAGCGCTTCTACTCCGCTTTTGTAATGCTTATTTATAACCAAAGTGTGGACGTTTAGTCAGCATCACTCTGGTCCGCTGTCGTCACTCTTGTTTTGAAGGCTGACAAAATAAGAGGTTACAGGTAAAAACGGTCAGCTTTCAAAGCAAGTGTGAACAGGCATCTCCAGGTCTCTCTCCTTCCTATATAGACCAACATGAATAAAAGTAGACCAAGTAAAGAACAGAAACCTGACCTTACTATGCCAGTAGAGACGAGGGACTAAAATACTCTATAAAGCCGGGTTATTTCAAAAACTACATGAGCCAAATTAACAAACCGATATAACAGTAATAATACTCGTACGGATCCATCGTAAAACTTTTCTCAGTTATTAGGAGGAGTTCCTAAGTGTTGTTATGAGACTTATATTTATTGAGCAAGTCTTTTGGAAGTTAGGATTTTGATTTACATGGACCGCTAACGGCGTCAACAGATAACCTTCTTAAATTTCTAGATGATAGTACTCTCTTTTCATTTGTTAAATTATTAAAAACCATTAATAAATCTGATTGCATACAAAAAATCTTTCGCTATTAAAATCTAGTGGAAATCTAATCACGCTTTTAGTATAGTTACAAATAGACCTAATCTACAATCAGACACAGGTCAAGGTCGTCAGACAGAGCAATCCGTTTGAATCACTTGTATTAAGCAATTGTATTAATTTGAATACATCAGTAATCTGTCGGTTAACGTTCGTCGCGCGTTCGGCGGCAATCCAATAAAGTCACATCTCCGGGAACCGCCTTCGCGAATTATCTCTATCAGATTCTCATATTTAAATACTTGGTATTAGGTTACCGCGGCGACGTTTGCGTGTTTATCTGTGGCATTACCTATATAGTTAAACGAAGGTAGAGGTTTATACATACTGGTACGACGATTCATTTAGAATAAGCGTACAGTTAAGGAGAGGAATACACAGCAGGGTTTCAATGTGTTGTCTGATAGCTATTATAATAGGCTCAAAACAAGTAGCATTTGATGTCAATGAAGGCGATAGTCGTATTGCCAAAATGTAAGTGATTGATCACGTGATTTTTCGATATCGCTGGTCAATCTATACAAATTTTGTATTTTTGACAATGATTATCGCCACGCTTCCGATGATAGAATGTCGCTTGTCTAGGTCCTCTGGGGGTCTTTATAGGTCTCTTGACTCCTTGAAGTAATACTAGGCACGTGCGCCTTTCCTCGACCACATCATCGCTTACAATCTTACGAGATATTTTTGGTCAAACCTGAGGCCATTTTTAGCAAAAGAAAACATTAATGGCGACTAAGTCGAAATCAACTCGATTAGCACTGTATGTATCAATAAATAGGCATTGCTGTCTACCATAATGTTTGCTGTACAGTGCAGTGCAACTAGACTCGTTTAAAAGTTCATCCCAGTAATGAAATACGTGTAAATGGTAGACACACGTGCAAGCACTTCTGTTTGCATTGCAAAACGAGAGCGGCATTTACAAACACTAAAACTGATAGCTTTATTAAATGCTTTTTCTCCTACACCTCGCTTAACCATCAAGGATCCTTCCATATATTTTGTTTTATTTATGTTACTTACCCCTGATTTTCAAATCGTTGAGAGCTGAGTTGTTTTTATCCTGTCTCAATTTGGCTCTAGTAGGGTTTACACATTTTTAACACACACCTTAGAAACCGTAAGTTACTTGATTACCTAGATACTTATAACTTAACTCCAAGAGCCATTCTAATTGTGTTCAAGTAAACGTTTACATTCTTGAATCCCTTAGAGACTTTACAAATACTCTAGTTCCGCAAAAAGATTTAAGTAAATGGAACTTTATTTTTCAATGAAAAATATAAGTTAGCAAGGAAGGGAAAATTTCAAGCAAAATAAAGCCCCGTAGTACGAGCAGGTCTCCCACAAAACCGCAACAGTTTTCTGACGGAGGCTCTAAGTGTTTCTCGAGTGGATAATGCATTATAATGTTCACTGACGGCCAGATAATGTTACACACCTACACTCAACGACGTAAAAGCTATCTCAGAATCTCTTTCACTATATCTAAGTTCATTTTAAAACGGAAAACAAGACCCTTAACTTCATTTAATTCATCCTATATAAATCTCTTACCATCATCTTTCACGAGCCTATTATTATACCTTGAATGTTATCATTAAAAAGATCTTAATTGTCGAGTTGTCCCTAACATACGTCAGAGTCAGAGACATACCTTTCATCTTTTTGATTAATTATAATCTTAATTTCCTAAGCCAGTGAATGCGTCGTGTAATTCGATTTGTCATATCTGGCTTGTTCTAATCTGTTATCAGTTACTCAAGGCCTTAGTTTAATAAATTTTGTGAAGATATTGACTGATATCTGATTATATTTAATGTTTATTGCATTAACGTTCAAGTAGAACCTTTGTGTGAGGAAGTGAGTGCTAGACTAAGGCTTTTAGCGTTACAATAAAAATATTAGACGATGAAGTGGATAATAGGTTTATTAGTGGATCTAGTCTGTTTTAAAAAGTATTTACTTAAATCCTTCAAATATAATGCTTAGGATGAGTCCTAAATTAAAATAGTAATTATGTAGATTGTGAGTGGAGCAAATGCAATTGAAACGATAACAACTCCCCTATGTTTTGTTGTTCTTGAATGTTTACTTTACTTTGTAAAAAATAACCTAAGAGAAAACAAACTAGTTAGGCTTGCAATTTAACGAGGAGAAATTATATAATTCCTTCATTAGGCTAAGTTCAGATAACAAGCGCTGGCGTTAACTGTCTTGATAAAACACGTGTACAACAAACTTACAAGCAGTAGTTCATCATCAATATCGCTAGTTTATAAAAGAGAGGAGAATAATGGCTAAATAATAACAGCTTCACGGGTTGTCTTCAAGGTTAAGCAAAGATTGCCAAGGTCGGTGCCATTTTAACATACCGAGATTCTTCCAAGTATTGCAAAGCGCGTTAAGCTTGGTACCGACTGTCATTTGCAGATATTTTGCAGTCGTTACGGACAGTCAGAAGCCAGAAAAATCTGACACAGCTTGCCAAGGGGTATCGTGTTAAGTAGGTTAGGTGTTAGGTACCTAGTAACTGGGTTGTGAAGATTAGATAGGCAGTCGTTTCATGAAGAAAACTGTTACTCAGATTCAGCTGGTGAGACTGGAAGCCGACCCCTATGTTGGGGTCATTATGTAGCTGGAAAGCTACTGCAATGAGGCACTGGTTAAGAAAAAGCTCTAGAGCCTTGAACACCGTCGCCGAGGGTTTTTATCGGTTACATTTCGGGGAGTGTGCGATGGAATTGCACGATCTAATTCTACCTAGGCCGTTTCATTATTGAACTACCAGTCGTACGGCAATGCGCCATCGATACATGGTGGACATCGCGCATACGCGCAAAACGTTTTAGGAACACTTTTATTATGCGTCCAGCTAAGGAGTGGAATTCCCTGTCGGAGTCTGTGTTTCGCGATAGCTACAATCTTAAGGTCTTTAAGTAAAGATTGAATAGGTTATTTCTAAGCAAGCGGGTTTCAACGTCGACCACATCATCGTTTACCATCAGGTGATATAGTGATCAAGCGCGATATTATAGAAAAAAATAAATAAACAAAATCTCTAAGCAAATTGATTGATTATATAGCTAGTTCATAAAAGCGCTTTAGTAAAAGATCAAGCGCGTTTCAGCTAATGAAGCAGCTTAAAGTTGAATGAGCTTATTTTGTGTGATGTGAAGTGTGTAATATTTAGTACCTGCACTCTGCGTTTGGCGGGCTGTGAATGAAAATATAAAGCGGATGGTTACTTGGAAATTAAATTCTCGGTCAAAGCTTATTTTCAGTCTGTGCAAATGTCTATTTGGCTACTGTAGTATGTGCTTTCCATCACGGTGATGGCAAACATTATGGGGAACTTGTGGGTTAATGGGTCAGTGAAAAGGCGTGGTGATGATCAAAGCTCGTTTCTTTGCTGTATCAAAAGAGACTTGCAGCCTAATTGCTAAAGTGAATTCGGTAAGGCAAAGGGTTTTGGCCCCATGACAGAGTAGGTATGACAAATTCTCTTTAAATAATTAGGTATTGCCAAAAATTTTTGGTCGCTCTCATTAGTGAAGATACTTTTCGAAAGACTGCAGTAATGTGGCAATACCTAATTATTTAAAAGTGTTTGTCATACTCTTTCATGGGTTCAAACTCTGCCGAATTCACTTACGCAATTAGACTTCTGTAGTGCGGGTCAGTTACAGTCGGGGGTAGCGGCTATCGAGCCACCCCACCATCGATAATACTCTGCTCTTTTTGTGCCTAAATACCTGTATAACAGCCCTTTGCGAGATCAACGCTAACGCTAATAACGTGACTGAATTATCGTCGATATTTACATATATAGAATACGACACTGGAATAATCAACAAGAAGAACAAGACAGCCGGTGTTACGAAAATATAAATTTACTGTTGGACAAACGAGAGTCTTAATAAATAGCCAAATCTACGTCACACATGATCGTGCGCGTCACTTCTACCCCAAAGCATTTGTATAACTCAATTTTGTTAACTTATACACCCTTTCATCCCTAATTTTATGAAGGCCCGTCTTATCCCTCGCTCCATTAGATCCCCATACACGTATAACCAGGTAGTGGTTAATAGTTTTGCCCTTTAATATTAAGACAACTATAATTTTAAGGACAAAATTACACAGTTCAGTACACTTTTGTTTTACGCCTCTTTAGAAATTAATATTTTATAGTTAACTAGCTGCTGCCCGCGTGGAATAAGTATTTTCCCCAATTATTTATAAATTATAGCCTATGAGTAATTATTATATATGTGTCATGGATCAAATGATTAATCAGGGCACTATGTATAATGCCCGGGCATTATGAATCTAGTCAAGTCAAATTGGGCAATGTAATGAATACTGATTTAAACTGTTATATTTATCACGTTGTCTGGTCATTATGAATATTGCTACGTAACAGTTGGGCAATTCGATATTTACGTTTAAAGAATTAGTCCAAGAGCGAGCGAAGCGAGCTCGGGAGCTTAGGGCACCCCGACCCCCATTAGATTACTTTAGGCAGAAAAAGGAACCGCGCATAGCGGAGTGCTTAAATAGTAGGCTTATTTACCTGTACTATATTAAAACTAATGCCAACTATAAAATAATAATAAAAAAGCACATTTTTATTACCCGGTCCAATAAGTAATGGGCATTATTAAGAAAGCCCGGTCAATATAATTCGTAAATCGCGTAAATTCTATTTGCATAAAGATCCGACACAACCTAATAATTTAATATCCGTACTACTTTAATATCCGTAGTCCCACTATTTTTCTGTTATTATATAAAACTATAATAAAGTGTACATCTCGTAATCTAAACATTGAAATATTATGTGGGTCCATTCAAAGACCTCCACATACACAGTAGTTTATAATGATTCCTTTTATAAGTTAGTTACTCGAACGCAAAGTATTGTCATAAAAAAACATGTTTTAATGTTTAGAAAGGCGGTAGCCTGAGTAACAAAATAAATTACGATTTGTCTACAAATAGAATAAGATCATTTGTAAACAACACTGTATAACCTATGTATAAATAAAGACCTTTCAAAATCAAAATCAATCAATAGTTTTTATTATATTGCCTACTCATTCTGGGCATTTTTTCAAATTGTCCATGCATTACGAACAATGCCGTATAAATCATTTGGTCCGTAACATATGTAGCTATATTTCTGTAGAGTTTCATTAAAATCTTTTCAGTAGTGGTGGTGTGAAAGAGTAAAAAACATTTATCCTCACAAACTTTAGTTATTAGTAGTAGGATACTCTGTCGTGAATCGTCAGCCATTATATCGTTAGTGTTCACCATAATGTTACCAAGTACTAGAAATGGTATTAAAAATGTAGGTAATGATAAAAGCTATGCTTCCCACCTGTGTACTTTGAAAGTATTTAGGCAGTTTCCTTAATAGGTCCGAAATTCTTCCATTTTCCTTTTACGCTGTAGATTTCCGACGGCGCGAAAGTTTTAAGTAGAGGCTGAAAATAAATTATCATGAAGACTAATTTATAAGTACTTTAGTTTATTTGTCTTTCAGTACCTCAGTTAGGTGTTCTAATATTTATAAAGATACACATTAAAGAGATTTATGCCTCAATTTTGTAGAGAAGTATTCTTCTCAGTTACTGGGCTGTGGACGTCAGATTGGCAGTCGGTTCTCGTAAAATCAGTTATTTACAAGCTTTTTATTAACTTCAGTGTATATGTTACGGCTAATACCCGAAGTGCGGCTACACCTAGTATTAGCCGGAGCTTAGGGCACCCCGACACGGACAGGTTAGGTTCGAACGAGATGACGGGAGCTGAAGTGAGCGAGCAATGCGAGCGAACTCAGCTCCCGTCATCTCGTTCGTGTTAGGTTACTTTAGACCCTGCGGACGGTAATAGGAGCCCCGCGCAGCGGGGCTCTGTCGCGTGGCTACACCTAGTTCTAACCGGCTAAAACTAGGTGTAGCCGCACTAATACTAGGTGTAGCCGCACTTCGGGTATTAGCCGTAACATATATATGTATGTTCGGGTCAAATCTTGCAACTGAATTTCGAAGCAGTTATCCTCAATCAATTAAGTTGACATTTTGCATACACTTTTGGTTTGGATGACAATGCACGGCAAGCTAAAAAGTTGTTTAAAAAAAGATTCTTTTAATTGGAAAAAAATGGAGCGTCTGGCAATCTGACGTGAATACCAGTGAATTCAGCTGCTTTCGGTGAGACTGGAAACCAAACTCGACATAGTTGGTGAAAGGCCAGGCAGAATCATATTTTTCTTAGTGATGGGAATGAGGATATCTTCTTTAATTTATTTCATCATCACTTACCATCAGCTGAGATGTGCAAAGGCGAGCATCAATATCATCAATAATAATAAAAAAAGTATTCATTAAAAATCTTTTAAAACAAGCATTTTTCGTATTCTTCTCAGCAAACCCTTTCATTTGATACCCATATCATTACGGCGCATAAAAAATAATTAGTCCGCCATATTGGATTTAGAATGACGTCACTTAGCGTACCATGCATTGTCTTCCAAACTAAACTTGTATGCAAAATTTCATCTTAATCGGTAGAAAATAACTGCTTTAAAAATTAGCTGCAAGATTTGACCCGAACACAATATATACATACATACATTGCAAGTTTAATAAAAGTTTGTAAAAAAAAAACTACTTCTAAGCGATCCACTCTGTACTTGTTCGACAAGCCGATAGATTAACAAGGCGCACGTGTAATAAATATGATGTCATACTAAACCCCTTCTTTGTTTCAGCTGGACGAGATGAACGAACTGCTCTCCCTGCGCGAGGTGCGCACCCCTGTGCGTCTGCGCTTCGGTCGCCGCTCTGAGGAACGTGCCGTGCCCCATATCTTCCCCCAGGAGGTAACTATAGCTGCCCAACAATTTCAAAGTCTACAAAAAAAAAACACCCATATTCTGTCTACAGAAAAGGACATGATGTCAAAAAAACAATTACAACAGTCAATTTGATTGAGGGAGACTGAGTCGAGATTAAGTCGAATGGAGGAAATGACTAAGATTCTGGGTGTTTGAAACTGTAGGGACAGTTGAATGTCCGCAATTCGTTAAGAAAACATGGCTTGAACATGATTAATCCATGACACAGGACCATTTCAATCTCGAATTTGTATCTACAGTAATCATACATCACCTAGGTGAATTGATAAGTCCATTTTCAATACAACATAAATATTTAATTCTCCAGCAGACCCACAACGTACAACATAAATTAGGACACGTAACCCCACAAATGAAATAAAAATACCTACAAAATTTAATACGAACTCATAGCACCCTATATAAAGCCTCATAAAACTATAAATATCTTGCGAAAAGAGACGTATCTAGTCGAAGATACTATTGATTCGAGCATCGTAAAACCCTTGATGCCGTGTAAACCTGTGTAATGAAGTTAGTCTGCCTAACAAGCCACTATAAGATCTTTTACGACAATTGACCAGCTTTATGTCCGACCTTTTTTGTAAAACAATCAGACGATACCATTATTTGGAGAGATTTTATTTTGATATTTGTAGATATTATCTCTTTTTGAAAGAGACGATTTCAAAATAATTTTTTTGAAGCCTCTATCAAAAATAATATATAAAAGACTTTTAAAATATTTTTATAAGCCTCTATCAAAAATAATATAAAAGGCTTTTAAAATGAAAAAAATAATATTGAAAAACAAACTTTTATATTAAAAATTGCATTGTCATGAGAAACTTACGAATGTGCAAAATTTCAGCTCCATCGAACACCGCGAAGTGGGTCAAATTTAACTTGCAAGCCTTGATTACACGCAGGCACCGGGACAGATAAAACAAATTCAAAGCTTGTAAAAATACTTTGCTTTAAATTGTTAAAAACATCCACACAAGTTTAGAAAAAAAAATTGGCAACACCTTTTTTGTCATACACGTCATGTCAATAAAACAATCCTTAATTCGCAAAAGCATCATGTGGGACGATAAATACGGCGAACATTTTATTTGACAGGTAATAATGTAAACAATGATCTAATTCAATCAATCAAACATACTCAAAAGGGTGAGGTGTATGGTGTTAATATTTGTGCACCGAAGTCCTCCGGGTATTTCCGACCTGTCAATAATTATGTGTTATTTGTTCGACACTGTTACTCAGAATACTGAAGTAAATGTCAGCAATGACACAATGAAGGCTTGGCTCCGCTTTTTGGGATTCATTCGTGGAATCCTTCGAACAATAAAGGAACATGCTGACTATAGAACCGTGGCACTTAATAAAAACATGCCCAATATGCAACAGCCTGTATGTCCATTTGAAAGTTTTCTTTAAATAATCCATTTCCTCGGCACCTATTATAACGCACTGGATATTATTCGATTTTCAAACAATGCAGATGGTTATATAATCGAAAGCAGAATGGATACAACGCTAGACAACGCGACATTCACGAATATTCATCAGTGTTTATTTAGGATGGACCACTAAACATTTCGAAAGCGTATATCAATTCCACACATTTTAGCATTTTTTGACACTTTTATGCCCTCTTGATCGAGATTGACTGTAAAATTGATTTTGATAAGAAAATTGTCTTTCTATGTTTGTATAATAAATGCAATATAGTTTCTAACACAGGAACAGGACCGTGCCGTGCGTGCCCCTTCCATCCGCCTGCGGTTCGGACGCCGGTCGGATAACAACATGTTCTTACTCCCCTATGAAGTACGTACCCTTCATCTTTTTCTAAAATTTAAAAGTTCTGAAGATTGTGGTATTAAAGGTTTTATAATTGTTAAATATTGTGGCCCATTTTAAGTTTTATGCAAACACAAAGTATTTCACAACTTATTTTAGATGTCTAATTACATGAAAGCTAGATAAAATTACTTGTAATAAGGTGCCTAATATCTGCGTAAATGTAGCATTAGATTTCAAAACAAGTCTGAACATTTCCTTCATGAATTTTCAACGCCCCGAGACTTGTAGTGTTTCGAATTAAACATTTCTTAGGTACTAGATTTTTTGCAACTCTGTAAAGTAACACGAACATTTCTCTAGACGGACATAAGCTTCCGATAAGTGTTCAGACACCTTGCGTTACTAATGTTCTATAAATTATTTCAGTCGGCCCTGCCCCAGGAAGTGAAAGCTAACGGCTCCGTGGAAGACGACAGACAACAGGAATAAACACGCAACATATCCGTATACCAACATCTAAATAGCAAATTTACCCGCCCCCGTCAAACTTTTATTATCGACTCTTTATTAAGGACCGTACGTCCTACAGTACATATGTGTCATATTAAACAAATACAATCGATTCTTAGATGTTATTCAACTTAATTATAAGCTATGTGTACATAATAATCAGTTAGTACCTTGTATGTTGTTAACCGAAATGTTATTGGATATATATAATTAGAATCACTCCTACTCTTTCTCGAAATAGTACGAGATAAATAAATTTTTGAACTGTCAATCGCTTCCCACATGTTCATCAGCTAAGTTGTTATAAATGTTATAGAAATCGATGATATTCTAGTCAATACTGAAGTAAGACTGTCTCATTTATTTTGATCTCTATTTCCAATTAGATATATTATGTACATTAAATAAACTTGCCGCGAAGAGTTGTACATTTTTAGAGCTGGGCAAATGTAGAACTACTTCGCTTCTTGTAGGTACTACTTGATTTAATCTCTTGGTAACTAACAGAACGGAACAGCCGTAGTTCATTATGCAAATACATTATTTATTATATTAAGTGTAGTGAAACTATGTTTAGTTTTGTATGGATATTATAGTGCAATTAATGAGTTGAAAAATAAAATATTTCCAAGGGATTATTGTTGTTTTATTGTCTTTGTATCCTGAAAATCATTTAGATTTTACTCAATCAGAATGAGCTAGTAGTATTTCCATGACAAGACAAAATAAGTTTTTTTTTAGCTTTTACTCGAAAGTATCCACTGACGCAAGGGTTAATATATAACATGACGTATCTTCACGCCTGTGGTTCCCGAAGGGTAAAGCCCCGTATTCATTGTTAACATTTATTTATAAACATGGTTGCATAAATATGTTGCTGAGTCAACATTTGTTTTGGAGTTGCCGCTCGGCGAGTGAAAACATTTTGATGTTGAGAAACTTTGGTGTTGAGCAACTGTTGTGCAACAAATGTTTACAATGAATAATGGCTTAAGGGTCAAAACTTTTCTATCGAGACATAAAAGGAGATTAATATACAAATGCTCAATATGTTATGTAAATTTGATTGACATTTTGTTTCTGCGTCCAATTGCTTTGACCCTTAGGACTAAATAACAACGATGAAACAGTATCAAAGTTGCCCGAGAGTTTCTGTCTACTTGCTATCTTGCAGATGATGTCAGATGCAGACGTGTAAGAAAACAAGCTGGATAAGGATTTAGACTAGGAAATAAACATTGGCTCATTATTCCCCAGTTGCGTTGTTTGGCAACGATGTCGATTTCAAAGAAAATTCTGAGCTCCTGTGCGGGCAAACTATTCTTTCTATTATATTAGCAGGTACAGCTGACTGCCACCACTAAGTTTATTTTACTGCAGTTTACTAGGATATTGGATGGACCCTTATTCAGTTTATAACAACAATACACTTGGATTAAAATACCGCTTAACCAAAATAGGACTTTTATTACTTTTCATAACTAGCTGACAAACTTTGGTCATCGTCAAAATCCCATATCAAGCACTTTCAGATTTTCACTCAATTTTACAATATGGTAATTCTACCGAGTGATAAAAAATAAAGAATTTTTAATTTCACGAAATCTGATTTTATTGTGTTTTTACAAAGAGTTATAATGTAATTATCTTCTGAAAAATCAATCATAACACTACGGAAAATAATTCAAAATGTTGACTTACAAATATATAACCTGTACAAAATTTAAGGTTATGATATTTTAATTCACTTGGCTTGGGTAATTGACCAACTAATTAATAAGGCATAAAAAAATCGGATTCATAAATCACATAATTGCTTTTTTTAGTTGAGTATAGAGGTGATGTATCAACTTTGACAATGATGAAGAAAGCCGGTTTAAGTACCTATAATTTTCTCGACAGTCTTCACTGACCGAAATAAGGCTGACACTGACAGTGACAGAACACGGTCAAGGGTTGCCAGAGATAGAAAATAAAGTTGCAACTTTAAAAAGTAATATATGATCATTTTTGCAATTTCTTTCTATCAATCAATCTGCCTAGCCTTTTCCCAACTTTATTGGGGTCGGCTTCCAGTCTTACCGGATTCAGCTGAGCACTAGTGTTTTACGTGGAGCGACTGCCTATCTGACCTCCACAACCCAGTAACTGGGTAACACGGTACCCCTTGGCAAGACTGGTGTCAGATCTCAGGCTTCTGACTACCAGTAACGACTGTCAAAGATCGATTGCAATTTCTTTCTATACGAGCGATTATTTTTACGACCATTGTAGAATGTTGAATAAAGTTAAAAATATCGTTTAATAATTATTAACATTTAAGTTAACGCTTTTTTATTACACGCTTTACTGGTGTACTCCTGTGATATGTGCATGTAATATTTTAAAACATTTTTATAGACACCTTAAACTTTGTTGTAATTGTCGAAACACGCGAGTAATGACCACAAAAAAAGGAAAAATATTAAATAATCAATAGAATTCCTATGTAAACTGTTAGATTATGTCACAAAGTTTATAAAATAATTATTACAAAGACCTAAAAACTGAGGAGCTAGGACATATTTCAAGCAAACACAATTTGACTATCTCTGTAGAATAACCCAATTTTTCGGGCCAATTTTAAGTATTTTTCCTTGGAACTTGAGCATCAAATTTTTTTGAGAATTCGATCCAGCGGTTCTCCAGTGATATCCTTAACAAAAAATTCGCCATTTCATTTTAATTTATATTTACAAGACAATTGTACTGTAGAAAAAATTTTGAGCAGCGTAAAAGGTTATTGTATAAACATTTCTGTGAATTGAAATATCAATAGGAAAAATTTACGTACTCGTAATGTTACGTGAAGCTTTAATCTTCCTGGCAAAATAAGCAGAAAAAAGAAAATTGTTTTATTGGCACAACATTAAATGAATAGGAAAAACATCGTACAAAGTTAACAAAAATAACACAAGATGTTGCCAAAAAAGTCTTGCCCCAGTCAGGTTATCAGGTTAGAATTTTCAGGTGCAACACACAAAAATAAACTTGGTAAAGCATACAACCGTTTTTTTATCGTGGAGAAATGCTCATGCATACTGCGCTACCACGGGGAGATAGCGAAGTTATGTGGAACGCCAACCCACTTAAACTCCACGGTGTCCTCCTGTGCCGCTTCTGCAAAAACCGACCGTCACTTGACCCTCTTCTGGGGAGCCCCCATCACCTGCACACCAGAACACATTGCACGCCATGACCACCCCAGGGAACAAATTAGCACATGGGCGCCAGACGACCCTGTGTATGGCACCCTTGCCCGCCTGTGACGGGTCAGATTAGTGGCCCCGCCACCTACCACTTTTCGGCCCCAGGTGATATTGACCTTCCTGCGGCTTGGGTAAGAAGAGCGGCGCCGCGGCCTCAAACCCACAGCTGCGATATCGTATGGGATCTGGGACGCTACATACGACATCGCGGCCTGTCTAAGTTGCCTGGAGCCTGTGTTATCAAGCGGCACCGCAACCTACTTGTTGGCCGCTACGTAGTCGTACGGATTCTCGGGTTCCCCTTCGTTTCACCGTGGGTGACCTTGCTACGGCTACTGAGCCCCCACACCTCGACAATGCGAGAACCCACCGGGGGTGAAAGCATGCACCCCTGCCAGTCCTTTCGGATTATACAGGCATGTTCTCTGTAACCACTGTATGTCTTTATACCGTGTCAATATGATCATACAAAGTTAAATTATTCTTAACTTCTGGGCGAATGTTCTAGTTTTACTTAGGTAAGTGTCCAACCCTTGCGAAATTCGCAAAAAAATCGCAGAGAACCAGTGTAACTGATGCTCTTACCTTCGCGCTTCAAAGAATATGGAAGTGGGCAGGTCACGTGGTCAGGGTCAAAGATGATAGATGGGCGACGAGAGCAGTAAAATGGACTGGCCCACGAGGAACAAGAAGCAGAGGCAGGCCTAACGTTAGATGGGCAGACGAGATAGAGGAAATGGCAGGTCAAAGCTGGCTACACGCCGCCAGCAACAAAATTCATTGGCACTCCTTGGAGGAGGCTTTTACCCGAAGGGGTCCGTACAAATTACATAAATCATGTGTTATTTTAATAAAATTTGTATATATTCTTGATTGTAATTTGCATGGAATAAATAAAGCTTTATTATTATTATTAGTGTCCAACCCACTTAGGATATGAAGGATAGACACGTGTATACTTAATTAACTGAAAGATCATTGTATTAACTGAAAAAGACAAACAGAATACACGGCAAAAATTGTTGAGACTTGCGATTTTTTTCTTATTAGCAATAAGACTAGTTTTGCTTTATTTTATTAAAGTTTATTATATTATAGCGAAACTTTGTCTTTTTTACAAAATTATCGAATCTGCACTCATGCATTCGCCGTAATGCAGTGTTTTCGGGCATGCAGTTAATTACCCGACTGCAATGCTATTTCTAATAGTTGTCGGAAAAGGCGATTTAGAGATGCCAGCATTTCTAGGCAGAAACTGCATGAAACAGTCAATCACCGTTTAAATTAACCTTTTCACCAAAAACAGTTTTACGATTATTCTCTTATATTTTATCAGCCCGAGGTGAAAAAATAAGCTAGGCTACAACTACAAAATAAGGTTGTATACGTGTAGTTAATAAATATCCACTCTTTACAGAACACCGATGATGATGAGGACTCCCATTGCTTCACTTAAACACCCATTTGGTCCGTTGTGCGCGGGGGTTCTGGCTAACATAGCCAGCCTAGCTCCGACTAAGAGTGCAGGAGTTTCCTGGTTTCACAGACTTCACGGAGCGATCTCACTGTTCCTAGGATTTCTTCACGTTGAGAAGCTACGGCCTCGCATTCCAGGATGGCCGATTCCTCGGCGTTAAGAGGAAATGCGGTCGCAGACATCCGACTGAAGTTCCTAAGAAAAAGTCATAAATCATATCCAAAAGCAACCATTTATAGCTGGCAGAGGGAAACACACTTGACTCTTACAAAATTACCCATTTAAAGCTTAATTCTACGCAAACGGATTCCTGATTTAAAAATAGTATAAACAGACCCGTAACATTTTTGAATGACCTATCCAATGATACTCCACACCATGAGATAGACAAGAAAAAAAGCATTTCCATTTTTATGTGTATAAGAGGTACGTATATCTTTTAAATTGGTCCAATATTGAAGGAGGAAACAAGCGACAGCCAAACCTCGAATTATGACTTTTACTTTACTTAGGAATGAAGTTTTTACCAAAGAAATTCAGTCGGATGTCTGCGACCGCATTTCCTCCTAAAGCAACCCCGGCAAAGTTGGCTGTCTGCGGCAAACATATTAATAAAAAACCGGCCAAGTGCGAGTCGGACTCGCGCACGTAGGGTTCCGTACCACTATCACAAAAAAACGGCAAAAAAATCACGTTTGTTGTATGGGAGCCCCACTTAAATATTTATTTTATTCTGTTTTTAGTATTTGTTGTTATAGCGGCAACAGAAATACATCATCTGTGAAAATTTCAACAAGGCTAGCTATCACGGTTCATGAGATACAGCCTGGTGACAGACGGACAGACAGACAGACGGATCGTGGAGTCTCAGTAATAGGGTCCCGTTTTTACCCTTTGGGTACGGTACCCTGAAAAGTTGTTAAGGGGGTTACGGCCCGTAATTGTCACAACACACTGTAATTGAACTAAAACAGGGTTGACTTTCCGTGAAATATTTTTACATATCTTGCCAAATCTTTGTCTACAGCAACTGTAAATTTGAAAGTTTCTTTAGACTAGACTTAGAGTTAAAAACAGTTGGTTATAGCAGACGAATTATTAGGACCTGCAGTACATTAATATGTACCTACTTATATTGCAATTGTTTATTTATTTTATTGAGGCTACTTTATACGCGGCTCTTAAAAATCGTTAACCTGATTTACCGTGAAACAAAAAAAATACCCACCGATATTATGTGTTTTTCTTTTCCGCAAAATATCTTAGCTATTAATCATAACTCTTTATCGCTGTAAAACAAAAATGCTTCGAAGGCAGAAAGGCGACGACGTCACGCAAGCTTTGGAAGGCGAGGAAGTAAAGATTTATTTCATTTTATCGTTATTACTAAAATTATTCTCTTACTTTCTACTAATTGTACAGTTCTGATTATTATTATCAACAGCAACCAATTAGAATTACTTCCTAAAATAAATTAAAGGGTGTTTTACACTGTACGGGGGCAACGTTCATACTTAGATACCGCTAAGCAGCCAATAAAAGCAACAGAATGCGTAGAAATCTCGTAGAAACTGCATAAACGATAGTCCCTTTAGAATCTGAGGCTTAGACGGTGTGTAGAAATCACGTAGATGCTGCTTAGAATAGGGCTTAGAATTTCGTAATATCGGATCCTCGGCAAGAAATTTCCAATTTTACAATCCCGATACTGAGTTATCCAATATCGGAATCACGGTATCAGAAAAAATCTTAATATTTTAGGTCCTTGTCCGCCGAGCGTTAAACCCGTTGAGTACGGTGATTGGAAGTGATCGGATAATCGGGTGCTTATTTACTTAAACTTCACTTCATAAAAAATAATATGGACATGTCTTGATAAATCTCGGATTTACCTACATTACTGAGATTGCTAAATATGTTACCTATATGAAAGTAAATACACAGGTTCATAGAACCCGTTCTAACAATAATTTTTTGCACTGAGTAACGCTTGTGGGAATCCGCTGGATTCGAGACGCACGGGACTGGTCAATCTGGCGACACTTGGGGGAGGCCTTCGTTCAGCTGTGGATGTCTTTTGGCTGAAATGATAATGATGGTGAATGCTTCGATACTTTTCATACTTTTGAGAGGGCTATTTCAGAACAAGTACCTCTTTATCATCCTTGTTAAATTTTCTCTCGAATTTCTAAAGAGTTTCTTTCTTGGAAATCTCAAATTAAAGCTTGATATTTGTCAGTCTTCTGCTTGTATTAAAACTAGTTTTTCCCTGCGGCTACACTCTCGTGGCCCACCCCACAGGACCTGTATTCGGGATAAAAATAGATTATATCACTCCGGAATAATGTAATTTTATGTAGTTTTAGGTGAAAGAATTTTTAAAATCGGTTAAATAGTTTTTGAATTTATTCATTACAAAAAATCAAATCTTTCCTGTTTATGTTATTGAAAAAGGATAATAATGAGTAACTCTATTTAACCATTAAAATATTTTATATAGTTTATTATAGTTGTTTAACGAAATAAGTTAATCTCGGCAATCCTAGATTCATTTAATTTAAATAATATTGTTAAAGTTGTACGGACAAAAATCTCAAAATTCGATAACTGTCGATCGTTACAAATACCTAACCAATTAATAAGTAATAATAAGTTATTAATTCAGTGTAACTGGCATTAGTTTTTTATAACTTTTACCATTAAACATGAATCGCTCTTATTATAAAGCATTAAATAACGAAGACTATGCTTAGAATGTATTGAAAAAATAGGAATAAGCAAAAATAACATTTCAAGATTTTGTCAGACATCTCCATCCCATGGATTTGGCTAGTGATATTTAATTACTGACTAATTATTAAATATAATTAGTACTGATAAGTACTAAATTTAGGAATCATTATTACTCACTAATCGGGATTAGTTTCAGATTGACTAACATTTATTTTCTGTTTTTTTTAGCATTGACCTTTTTAGGGTTCCGTACCCGAAGGGTCCAAACAGAGCCCTATTGCTGTCACTCACATGTCCGTCTGTCTGTCCGTCTGCCCGTCGTCTATCACACGGGTTTTACGGCCAAACGATTGAAGCTACTGTCTTCAAAGAACAATGGGGAAATCTTAGCTGACTTTAATTTGAGCGTCTAAAAGTGAGTTATATACGAAAGAAATTCCATTAATTGTCTACGTTTTTTCAAAGTTTAACATTAACTGGTTCACCACGGATAAAATAAAAAACATTTTATATGAAAGTTATTTGATTTTTTCGTTAACTTTCATTAGCTTAGTGTTGCCATTTTACAAATATTCTGTCAAATGACAAGTAGCGACTATAGTATTTGTTATTATAATAAAACGGAGTAAATGAATTAACAATACAGTTTATTTATAAGGGTAGGTGTTCCTTGCAAGTAGGAAATAATACTTTAGTGTAGTAGAAATAAATGAATTACGAACATTCAATTAATGATATGCAAAAATACTGTATCCAAGTCTAAAAAAATATAGCTAGGTTGTTGACAACGACCTTTTCATAGACCCCGTCAAAGTCGCTTAATATCGGTAAACATACTCTTCCCAAAGAGTATATTTCTCATTTCATGCTGAAAAAACTAGGAAAGGAAAATAATAGGAAATAGGAAAGGGATACTAATGCGATTTTGTCCTTTAACTTCCACGAAATTTAATAATATTACCTAAAAAACATATTATTAATAGTAACCTAGACATAACCTACAAAAGTTCATGACTGAATATCTATTATTTTCGCCGTTCTCGAATAAAAATTCTTGCACAAACTAATTCAGATCATGTCCCTGACTTAAACCAGATATTTTTTTCATTTAAAGACGTAGAAATTTAATCTCAGCTAAAACAATGTATGGGCTTCTGCCACTGTCCTTTTCACAGTATAAGTCATCTTGTTGAACCAGGGTCGTGAAAAATAATTTTTAACCTACCCCATCGAGTAGTAGGTATATCGTTGTTTATAGATGGATAGATAAAACATTTATCTAGTGCACACAAAAGACACAGCATAACACACAAATCACAATTAAATTCGAACTAGTTTAGAACTGGTTGAGTAGATAAATACTGTACTTTTTGTTTTAAAAATATTGGAAAACAAAGGAATGAGAAGCCACCAAAGACAGCTTTTTTGTACAAAATTTTGTTCCAAAGAATTTTTTTACTTTCCATTGACCTAAGAACTTGAAATTTAGTGATAATATTTATTATTACGTATATTTTACTAACAAATACCAATATATTGATAAATCAGATTTTTTATTTATAATGCCATCATTTTTCCTATTTCAACCAACTTCATTTTGCGGTTTAGTACAGAACCCTGACGCCGAGTTAGCCATTGAAAATTAATTCAACCAATCACAGCAGATAACGTCACATTAATCTGCGATAATTTAGAGGTGAGAATCTCGGCCTTAATGTGCGAAGTCTGACACGCACTTGACCGGTTTTTCATAAAGGCGTGACTTTTGTATTCTTTCGGGAACAAATGTGAAATTTTAGTAAAGAAGCGCCTGATCAGCCAGTTAGCGGTGATGAGAGAGAGACACATAAGAAAAGTATATTATGTCAAGGCATAAACGTGTTTTTTATTGTGCTTAATCCAAGCTCATATCGAACTCATGAAATTAACAAAGAAAATGTGCGATATTTTACGAATGTGCGCAATTCTGATATTAATATGGCAGTACCGATTTTTAGATCATATATAGGAAAACAATATCGGCATTGAAAACCTTCCAAGCATGAAAGATAAGAATGATTTCCTAAAGGAAAACAAAAACCTACAAAAAAGACATTGTGCAGTTTGTTGTCGAATAACTGAATTGACTAATTTGTGCAAATCTGAATAACGTTTCATTAGTCAAACATTTTCGTCAAGATTGCAGAACGTTAAGAAACGACAACGTTCAATGCAACGACACCCTTAACTAAAGGCAATGAACCTCTTGATGAGTAAGTAGTTACATAGTATTAGGCTGATCTGGGGATCCATGGTTATCCTTGATAAGAGTTTCCCGGAAATTAGGAATTTTTAAAACTTATAAAAAATTATCACTTCTATATTACTGGCCAGCTATGTTTAAGGATATCGCTAAAATAATTTCTATCTGCGAAAATTGCTTAACTTACAAACACGCAAATCACTCTCCCTTTGGCCTTATGGGTAAATCAAAAATTTGTGCCAGGCCCTTTCAAACAATTTCTTTGGATCTAATGGGTCCTCTACCTATGACTAGACGTAGAAATCAATTTATCTTAGTGATTAACTGTTGTTTTACTAAATATTCCCTGATCTTTCCACTAAAACGAGCTACTAGTGCTAACATCATCTCTAACTTGGAAAATTTTGTTTTTCTAATTCATGGAATACCTCAGACTATTATCATGGACAATGGATCGCAATTCCAATCCCAAGAATTTCGCAACTTCCTGGGCAGATATAACATACCATACATATTTTTTTCTCCTCACTATTGCCCTCAAGTAAATCCTACTGAAAGATACAATCGTACTATAATCACAGCCTTGTCATCTTTGGTTGGTGAAGACCATAGATCTTGGGACATCTACCTACCTAAAGTCCAATTTGCTATGAATAGTACAATAAATACTACCACTGGTTTCTCTCCTAACTTTTTGCTCTTTGGACGAGAAACAGTTACTTCTGGCTCACTTTATACGCCAACTAATAATCTTGATGAAATCGTGTTTCTACCTAGGGACATCTATGCTACTAACATAGGTTTATTGTCTGCAACTTTCGATAAAGTTCAGATAGCCCTCCATATGGCTCATGCTCGTAACTCTTCTCGCTACAACGAAAATCATTCCTTTAAAGAATATAACGTAGGAGATACAGTCTCCTATGAAGGGGTAAGGAACTTTCAAGTGTTGCTGACACTGGCCCATTGTGTTTAAAAGCCTCGATTTACATAAATTACCAGACTACCAATGAGTTTGTCAGCTTATATTTCTGGATTATAGTTAATTGTTGCTTTGACCTTAAGAATGCAAAATATTAGGGATGACATATATAGTACATGCTACTTTTAAAAATCTATCTTTAAATCTCGACCACATCATCGCTTACCAACAGGTGAGATAGTGGTCAAGCGCGATCATATAGAAAAAAAAACTTATGTTATGTTGTGATCGTTGTGATGGTATTTTTTAACCATAATTGTAATGTCTGTTTTATATTATGAAAAAGAAATAGAGAATAAGGAAAACTTAACAAGGTTAACAAAGTATTTTTTACAAAACCTTTTTGGAATAAGATACAGATGTCACGTACAGTCAATAGAATAGAAAAGTCAATGAACATTTTGGGATTTCGAAGTCATTACCATTCTATAAAATTATTATTCTAAAGACTGGAAAATAAATAGAAAATTTATGTTAAGCTGAAAATAGATTATTAAAGTAGACAGAACTTAATCGACGTTTTGCAAAATATTTTTCTACTTTTCCGACCGCTAGTTCTATTGTTTTTACCCGACTGCCGATGGAGGTTTATGTGTTTATAAGTGTATGTATGTTTGTTCTTAAAGTGGCGTTCTGGAGACCAAAAGTGTTGGCCGATTTTGATGATTTTTACCTCAATCTATTCGTCTTAACATTGCGAGTGTCACTGGTTACGTTAACATTGGAAAATAGAAAAAAATGCGGCATTTAGGCGCCATATTGTGGCGGCGCAATTATTCTTTTTCTTGCAAACCCATCGTGTGGTGTATCAAAATTAAGAGTTTTAAGAAGTGATTTCAAAAATATAAAACACTTATATTTTTAAAAGTATCGAATTCGAAAAAAAAAATGTTAACTTAAAAATAACTCAAAAATAAAAAAAAAATAATCAAAAAACCAGACTGCATAAGAAGCGAACTAAGACGTGAACAAGAAGAAAATCATGCTGTGCAGTCGGAGGATACATATAACCAAAAACATCTGGTTTTCTAAAACCAAATGTTTTTGAAATAGATCGGAGGATTCTTTAAAAAATATCTGGTTTCTGGTTTTGGTTTTCCGAAACCAGATGTTTTTGGTCTGCCAGCTCGCGAATATGTATCCTCCTCCGGTTATTTACGTCTTTATGGTTTGCTTCTTATGCAGTCGGGTCTTTTGATTTTTTGAATTAACATTTATATTCATATAGCAGAGCCGTTGCCAAATATTTTTTAAATGAATATTTATTTTATTTTATTTATTATCAGGAACAATTTACATTGTGTTTGATACATTACTTAACATTACATTAATCATTATAAATAAGATAATAAACAAGTGTGTTGCAACGCAAATTATTGGACATATGCTATCTCCCTATATATAGTAATGAATTCGGCAATGCAAAGGGCAAAGAGTATGAAAATTCGACCAATCACATAGACGGAAATCCACATGATTTTTCAAAATCCTTGCCCTTTGCCTTGCCGAGTTCATTACGTAATAAGGCCTTTTGTTGTCTTTGACAGCGCAACAAAGGGTCAAGCTTGAGATTTGCTAGCTAGCAATGGAGCTAGCAGCATTTTGGGAATCAGATTAACGGACAGAGTTAGGAACACAGTGCTGCGCTCCAAAACACAAATCGCCGACGCGCTCAAAAACCAGCCATGTTAAAATGGGACTGGGCCGGACGACAAATCCGCATGTCGAACGATTCATGGGCTAAACCAACCAGGGTCCTGGAAAATGTCCGGCGACAACGCGGCTGACTTAGGCGTAGGTGGCGGGTAGAAAATGATGCCTTTCAACATGATTGGTCACAACTGGTGTTCGGTTTTTGACCAACCTTTTTTAAGAAAATATTTGCTGGCGGCTTATGAATCTAAGAATGTGTATGTAAAGTATTTGTGGGTGGAAATCGTTCGTTCCTACTATCTCCAAGAAGGCAATTGAACACCACCTACCTACCTCGTCTCAACTCCCGGGTCAGCAGAAGACCTGCAGCGTGCACGGCACTTCACAGATAGGCAGTCTAGACGTACTCTGGGTTCAAAGGTCTTGAAGATCGCACACCACACGGTAGTGAGTCCACAAACACTACAGATGCTAAAACGTTTAGCTTGAGACACGATCACAACAAGAGAGGAAGAAAAGTTCATCCAGCTCAGGGCTCTACTTCGTACTGCCCGCCACGGATATATAGAACCGCGACGTAGGTCGAGGGCGAGTTTAGTGATGATTTACCAGCTACCCTCAATTCGATAATAAGAATCGAACAACTGGCCTCAACCGAAAGGTTTGAAAAGGAAGAGACGAAGGCCTGTGCTTTGCAGTGAGACAAAATAAATAATAATAATAAGAAATAAGTGTGTGCATAATACAAATTCACAAACGGGACAGCAACTGAAGACATAAAAAATCTTCGATTGTTACCGTTGAACTTGATGATAAGTATTGGACTGATTTTACTTAAATATTTAACCCGCCGATGTCGAAGAGTTAAATCGCTATGTCCTGGGTGTTTAAGAATTGTCAAAATAAATTAAGTAACTTGAAAACATGACTTTTTGTTTAATTTAAAAAAAAAAACATTGAAACGTGTACATGTGGAACCATTTTATCCATTTAAATTAGGTTTAAATAATGTAAATCGGTCGGCGCGTTTACGAGATATACGCTAATGTTGTTTGTCTCAGGAAATGTTGTTTTCTGATGCCGACATAAAAAATGTTCTAAAACATGTCTATATTTTGTGACTATATCACATAGAAGTAATATAACACCAGATGTGAAATTAAGGATATGAAAACGAGATTTCTCAAATATACAAAAAAAAAAAAAATTTAACCCAAAAAAATATCGTGGTGGTAATGGTAACCTAATGTCGACGGTGATCGAATGATGCAAATAAAATACGATTAAAATGAAATGTCATGTTAAAAATTCAAAGACAAGAAAGTATAACGTACTCGTATAGTAATGTAGTGTAGTGTACAAGGGTCACACATACAAGTTCAGTTCATAGTTCATTCATTCATTTTTCGTGGGATACATTTCAGGGCACAGATTGACAAATATCAGGTGTCAAACCGGGTGACTAAACCCGGCATTACTTTTTATCCGATGGTTGATGGAGGGTAATGTATTTATTAGGGATTGCAATCCGGATTCTTCGATATTTGAAAATAACAGAAAAAGCCGTATTTTTTTGACATATTTAAATCCGGTTTTTAAGAAACAAATCCGGTTTTTCGTATTTATTTGGAAACTAATTTTAACCGATAATATTTGTATTTATCAACAAATTTTCATTTTAATTAATCGGTAGATAACTATTCTAATGCGCAAATCCGAATAATATTTGAATTGGTAGGCTTAGGTTTTATTTTTATTCTATAGATCAACTGGATGACCGAAAGAGCTTTGCTTGGCATGTTCTGTAATAAAATAAGACCGCGCCCTAACAATGAGACACATGACGTGATCAAGTGGGAAGCGCTTGCCGTATCCCTGGACATAAGGCTTAGGCTTGAAGGCTTTTGACAGGGTCTGGCATGAAAGCCTTATTGGTAAGCTTCCTTCATTCGGTTTACCCAGTGGTCTGTGCGATTGGATTGTAGACTTCCTGAGGGACCGGTTATTGATGGCCGCTCGTCTGATCAACTGGATATTAATGCCGGGGTTCCTCAGGGGTCGGTACTCTCAGTAACATTGTTCTTGCTTCACATAAACGATCTGCTAAAACCTGGGTATGCGGATGACAGCACTGTGGCTGAGAGATACGTGTCTGACGCGCGCGCTACTGGGTCTCAGATCCGGTCTCTCCGAGAGGCCATGATTAGGTGCTTGAAGGCAGTTTCCGAATGTGGCGATGCCAATCTGGTCTGGTTCAATGCTGCTGTTCAAAGCTGACCCATTCGTGTCTTTTTATTCGCTAAAAGGAGCCAGTTCCACCCGGCTCCTTCATTCCGAGGTGTGATCCTGCCGATAACGGACTGACTTGAGCTTTTTGGCGTTACGTTGAATCGACTCTCAACTTTGGTCATTGAGGCAAAAGCTCAGCTGGCTGCCAAAAAGTTGGGGATACTTGCGAAGGTGAGACGGTACTTCACGCCAGAACGGCTGCTTAAGTTGTACCAATTTGAATTTGAATTTATAGACTTAGAAACGGCTGGACCGATTTGAATGAAATTTTCAGAGAATCTTCAGATTGACCTAGCGAATAATTCTGTAAAGTTTGGTGCCGATCGGAGCATTTTTTTAACTTTGAACGTGGGCGAAGCCGCATACGGCATAAGTTAGCAAAGTTATAAATACAAAACATTTTTTTTAATGGTGCTATGCGTATTACAAGTTAAAATGTTTACGACTTAAACTCTACGTTGATTTATTTAAATCGACTGAACGTGCAAGTGGGCCTTTTAATCACGCCGTTTTTCAAAACAAAACCTATCGAATCGAAACCGAGATTGACTCGAGTCGAAAGTCGAGATGAAAACGACCGATAGCCAGAGTATTGCGGACTTCCAACCCATCGGATGCGAGAGGGGAATCCATGCGAGTAAACAGACGGATTCGGCGAAATGGATCCGTGTCTACGCTCAACATCAGTTATTCGGGAGAACAAAAAAATAAGGCAGTAAAAATGTTAACAGTTCTTATAATATGAGATTGCCTCGTTGGTCGCAAACGCTACAGCTCAGCATGAGGTCCTGGATTCGATTCCAGCGACAGGCAAAGTAATACTGGTTTTTCCAAAATGGATTTTTTCAATAGCAGCCTTGTCTCTTGATTTGTGTCTGGTGGGTAGCAACAAGTTCACTCCCTTATACAACCAGCGTAATGTAGGTACTTAACAAAAGCGTAATGTAGGTACTTAACAAAAGCGTAATGTAGGTACTTAACAAAAGCGTAATGTAGGTACTTAACAAAAAAAAGGTACCGGTAATACGAGGTTAAATTGATTAATTTTGAAATTAAAATTGACATAACTACTTCAATTGTATTTTGAAAAATATGAAATAAATGCAGTGTTGGCGACTTTACAAAAAATTTTATAAACAAAAATAAAAAATAAATTTCTTCCATAGTTTGGGATAAAATAAAAAAAAAACGAGCCTATGAACGTTAAAATAAAAATTGGGTTACTTTGAGACCCCATTGTTTTTCATAGCAATATAAAGTAACCCCAATTTACAATTTATTTTTATTGAATTCACACTGTACAATTCAATATATTTTTTCTGCATCAATTATTCGTATTCTTGCGCTGAGGTTGATGCAAACATGGCTGACATTTGTCAGAGTTGCAAATTTTAAAAAGAAAATTGAGATGCATTCCGTTTTCACTGAGTTAGCTTTAAAAACCTAAAAAAATAAAGTTATCATCAAAGTTGCCCCAGAACTCAATGTAACCCCATTCTACAAAGGTATCTAAAGCCCTGGCGTGATGACGATTATATATTCTATGGAGACATGTTGTAACAACTCCTTGATTTAAATAAAGCACAAAAAAAATCTCTCCGTCAAATAGGTTGCCAAAAAGAGACAATGCTTTGGAAATGATAAGCATCTAAATAAACTTCAAGAATGTTCATTTTGGGTTGGAATCAATATAATAGGAAACAAAATGATGGAAAGTGGTTGACGATCTAGCCCAACGGCCAGAAATTAAAGAGGTTTATGGTTTGTTTACGGAATTAAACAGAAAGCCAGACAAAATACTTCTTTTGAATTTCTTGTTCAAGTTTCTTTTAAAAAATTAGTGATCTAGTGACATAGTAAGTAGGTCCATGTTTCGACTGTATGATTCATTTTAAACAAGCAAAGTCACTCGACTACCTATCCGATCAGCTGTCAAATAAAATGGTCAATTATATTTGCAAAACACTCTATAATCAGAGACACAACTTTTAGAAGATGCATTCTAACCTCACGATCTCATTCTGAAGATCAAAATCAGGGCAAGTCAATTAGTTGCCTTCCACCGTTTTAGTGACGTAAAACGGTTACTTTCTAAAGCATACTCCTTAGTAAAAACTAGGTTAAAAGGTTTGAAACAAACATATATTTGTTATTGATTCATGTACATTATTTGGGCAAGATGGCTTTTTCGTGTAACTTAAATTTTTGTTAACAACATGTTAATAATTTATTTATTTTTTCACTACTTTTGGATTCTCCTCCAAAACGACGTGGATATTTAAAATTATTTTTATACAGAAAAAATTATGGCTAATTCTTCATAACTGAAATAGCATATGTAAATCAAAGAATATTTTGCAAAGAAAACTGTCCAAAAGGAGGTTCAATATTGATATTCTGGCTCCGAGCGAGCGCACGGCCAGTACTGCGTTATCATTAGGGAATATACGCCTTAAGTTTCTAGAAACGTTTTACGCATAAACATAAAAAAATCGTAACTAGGCCAGAGTGGAAATGTTTGCAAGTAGTTAGTGGGTTATCTAAGCAATAATTTCGCATCTGTGTTATTTCGTTTAAAGTAGGGATACAGATCAAAATAAAACAAAATGAAGCGGAGCTTTTATAGCACACTGAAAACGAGTGAAAAGTTTTGCCATTAAAAAAACCTTGTGAATCCAAACTTTATTACGATATCGCGGAAACATGTCTGCTTTCATTCCTGGAAATTTATATTTGAAATCATTACAACACTAGCTTTCGGACGTCCGATATTTATTCAAGTTTTTGAAACTAAAAAAACAAGCGCACTTTTGTACGATAAAAAGGTGCATAAGTCGGTATAAAAACCGACTTAAAAATTTCAGTAGGGGTTCAGGATACACACAGTATATTTGTGTCGGGGGTTTTTTAATTTAATTTTTATTTCATGCTTTTTATACTACACATAATGCACCTAATAGTAGACCCGCTTCAATCGACAGTCTATCGAAACACGTAATTATGACAAGATATCTTGCGAAAAAACCCAGATTCAAAGAGTAAAATGCGGGTAACTTTTGAACGGCTAAACCGATTTTAATCAAACATAGCTAAGAACACTCTCCACAAAGTAACCTTTCAAACAAAAAATCGGTTCATCCGTTTAGGAGCTATGATGCCACAGACAGACACACAGATACACAGCAACACACTTCAAACTTATAACACCTCCCTTTTCCCTTCGGGGGTTAAAAAGGTTTCAACTTAGTTTACCACCTTCGTGTCGATTCATTTTTGTCAAATAAGTTGCATGCTTGTGAAGATCTTTAAACGTCGTCCTCACCGAATGGCAAATGACATTCAATTTACATGTACTACAAAGTCCTCTAGTTCTAGACAATACTCTAAGCGAGGTTACGTAACCCAATCGTCTTGCAAGTATAGGTATCGAGAGCATTTGAAGTGAGTTTGCAAGCAATCGCAGCAGGACTGCCTGCAGATAATATCTTAGAAGGAAGAACACTTGTCAATATGTCACCAACATGCCCCTTTCCATTTTCAAATCGACGAGGATAATTTTACCTCTGATAGTGTTTTGTTCGCAGTTCTGCAATATTAATTGTACTGTTACTGACAATTAAAGCGATGGAGTTATCCGACCGTTATTTGTGTCGAGACGTACGAGTAGTAAGGAGTGTATTTTTACCCGACTACGGCGAAGCAAAAGGTAGGGTTATGATTTTGACCGGTATGTGTGTGTGTATGCATGTTCATCGGTTCCCTCATAACTTCTAAACTACATATTATCATAATTTGACAAATGAGGTGTCGTTGGAAGCGTCTTGTTTGTCCGCTGGTTATAAGCTATGTCACATTAAATTGAATATGGCGCCCTCTAGTGGGCATGAAGGACTGAATATACTTTTTTTTGCCCTTCCCTGTCATGTGTAGTATCATTGAACAGGGTTATCCTCTGAACTGAATATTTTCTTGTTTCATACTTTTTAGAGAGTGATTTGCAGTAGTTGGGTTTTAGTTTTTAAACTTATTTTTTTTGTGACTGCTTATTTTTTTGCACTGAAATGGGGGTTTTAGAGACAGTTTGAAGTAAACAATGTAATGTTTCGAGAAGTGAAAGTATTAGTCTCCTTTTGTAATACAAGTAGCAGTATTTTACTTAGATTTAACATATTTTTCCACAAAACGGTGCATCATACTTCTTTAAAGTGTACGTGATTCTCAATGTTTACGCGAAACAGTTTTTAAAATTACGTAGAGTTTACGTGGCAGCCATGTTGAATTTTATTATTACAAAAACTTTAATATTCCTGCAAAGAAGTTCATTTTTAAATTTGAAATAAACAAGAAATTATGTTTAATTTCTTTATTTTAAACTAGCTCTTGCCTACGGCTTCGTCTGCGTGAATGACGAACGTAGGTACTATAAAATGTGCCTATCCTGGTACCGTGGTCTACTGGTCTATCAATGGTAATATTTTTTTACCGAATCCAGCACTGTTCAACGGCGTGTCTAACATTTCAACATATTCTTTCCACTTCATAATATTACTAGGATAGGTTTTATATCAGACCACCGTGCACACGGCTACCCTACCCTACTTACCTACCCACCCAGACCTACCTACCTACCCTACTTATCTTGCTACATTTTTTTTGTAGGGTAATTCTTCCGCGGAGAATCTTAAAATCATCATTCAGTTAATGACGTCAAATGCACAACGCCATTTATCGAATATGGAGTTCAACTGTCCAAGTATTTGAATTGCGTGCGATGAGATATTTTATTTCTTGTAAACTTTAAATTCATATATCTTTTGATAGAGTGAACCGATTGCGATGAAAAAACGAAGTAATACTTCAAGTTACGCACAATTTTTATATCTAAGAGTTATCTACATTGGTTTAGAACATTTTACGTGATGTGTGCACAACTAAACAGACAAACAGACAAAAAATGCTGGAAATGGGTTCTGTTGCTTATCCTATAACACACAGGCAATAAAAAATAATAATGGGTTCTGTTGCTTATCCTATAACACACAGGCAATATTTTCTTGTTTCATACTTTTTAGAGAGTGATTTTCAGTAGTTGGGTTTTAGTTTTTAAACTTATTTTTTTTTTATTGTTTCAGTCTCTTAAACGTCTCCAAAAATTCTTACCATTTCACACTAAGGTAACTCTTGCGCAATTTCTTCTTCTGCCGCTAATAGATTATGCGGATGTCTGTTTTCTAGATGCAACGGAGGTACTCCTAAACAAACTCGAGCGACTGCAGAACTTGTGCATCTGCTTTATTTTTGGCCTCCGCAAGTACGACCATGTGTCGGAATTTCGGACCAGATTGAAGTGGCTGCCGATTCGGCGTCGACGAGATACCCACATCCTATCCCTTCTCTATACTATCCTGCATAATCCTACTTCTCCTCAATATCTTCGCGAACGGTTTGAGTATCTCGTCCCGAGGGGTAAACCTTGTCGCACAGCCACTTCGCTTCTTCTTCGAACTCCGCGTCACACTTCCAGCCGTTACGATGGCTCCTTCTCTGTTACTGCAGTGCATCTCTGGAACTCTCTACCACACTCCCTACGCGATAGCCCTTCTCTCGATGTCTTCAAGAGGAAAATTAAGAAGCATTTTCTTTCAACGCAATAAATAATATTAGTAGATATATACGTATATATATGTATATTTGTATTTATGAACGTAGTTTTATTATGTATTTATTATTATTATATATTTAATTATATATATATTTATATATTTAATAAATCTTACTGCAAAATTGTACACTGGATTACTGCCCTCAATTATAATGATCTCTATCACTCAAAGGTTTGCTGGAAGAAAACTCAATTTTGGAGTTAAGCTCGCCCTTGTACATGAATATTGATTTCACTTTCTGTAAATGTATTGTTTTGGTGTACAATAAAGAATTAAGACAGGCAATTATTTTTTTGGAAATATGTTCGATGTACAAAAACGACTTGTCTACAGATTTAATATAAGTATGTATTGAATGCATTCAAAAATCGGGAGTTTTATAAAGGAACATGAACTGAAATACAATATTTAAGCCGCAGACATTATATTTCCCTTATGAGTAAGCTTTTAGTAACCAATAAAACTTAAGTGTTTAGGAACAGTAAACTGTCAGTGCTCATTATAAATTAAAACAGAAGTTATTATTATACGACTCGGCTAATATACGGTGCGTTATAAAACGTTTTATTCTTGTGAGAATTACTAACATATTCTGTTTCATTTCTACGCAGCCATGCAGGTGTGTACGTAATAAGGGTTTAAAATTGTGCACAGGTTCAATGTACCTTTTTCTTCATAAATAAAGTGCACAGGTGTTGCACCAGTATACATATTATTTAATATGAAATGTTTCAAGAAAAAATATGTGACTTTTCAAGAAAATATTAAAAAAAATAATTTATAGCCATCTCTACTCAAAGTTTTTTTAGTAAAAATATAAGTCTCTGCTAAAAACCTCTCTGTAATCAATCGTGTTTTCAGCATTCGCGAAAAGATAAATAGTTGGCACATATTTTTTCTTCCTATTTTAAAACAAGCGTATTTTTAACACAGGTTCAACGACATGAAAGTTCTGAACTCGTTTGTATTGACATATTTTATTAAAATATTGATAACAAAAACACTTTATCTACGTAGGTACTGCGTAACAACTGCAGATTATTGAACTGTGACGAAAAATTACAAATTAATTACACTTAAACAAGCCAACGATGTACAATGATCAATTTGCAATCAAAACAGCGTTTGTGTGTTGTGTTTTCACGTCTAAATTGCTGAACCAACTTTGATGATTTTGGAACAAATAGAGAGAGAGCAAATAGATTGGACTTTCGAGCTTTTTGTCTTCAGGGAGCACGTTCTTCTGATATAATTTCTGAAATTCATGCGTGTGATACCGCTATCAGGTTTTCAGATAATCTTGAAACTGAAAACTTCATTTGAGTAAGAATAAAGCATGCTGAAAAAAAAAATTAAAACAATTCCAACCGACATTGGTGCAACTGCAGTAGTCATTGGTAACATCTGCGACTTTAGAGAAAACCGTCAAAAAGTTTTTAGACTCAGAGTGCTTTAGGAACACCTGATCGACTATGATTGCATTGGAAAAATATTGGAAAACACTTTTAATACGATCAAACTTTTTTGCAATCCAACCTAAGATCTCTTTGGAGAACCCAAAGAGTTATGCAAACGTGTCTGGAAAATAAAATAAAAATGTCCGATTACGGAATCGAATCTAAGACCATCAGCACTAGCGACTGGCGAATCTTCATCATCTTCCCCTTGTCCCATATTACTCGGGGTCGGCGCTACACGTTTTCTTTACGGTTTCAAACGATTCAAATCTTTGAGAACGGGCCTATTGCCATCGCAAAAAAATGAAAGTGCAAGCCATCCATCACATCACATCATCATTGCATCACTATGATTCATGAGACAAAGTCGCAATGCATTATACATCGACCTTGTAGCCATTCCCCACGTTATTCAAACCCGTGACGTACAACACACCTGCCCGACTATTTGTACCTGGCCGAAAATAGAAACTTTTCATTAACATTCATGAAAACATGTTCAGAAATTAGAATGGCTTCATTGTACTTCCTAAAAGTTAAATTATGTTGCATATCTCGGGTAGTCTTGATACCAAAAGTCCTGCAGGTGGTCAACACAATCAAATGTCTTATTTATTATATTTCAGCCACGTCCAGTTGGACTCAAAATTGTGCTAATTGGCTATGCAGTGAACAGTACAGTCAGCGCTTCATTATTACATCCTGATAAGGTATCATAAAATATTATCTACAAGGCTAAAGCAAAACATTAAAAAGTGCAAAATAACTTTTGTTTCAGAAGCGGCGTCTTTGACTTCTTCTTGTTCTTTACCCGACTGCCGAAGGAGGTTAATGTGTTTATCAGCCTATGTATGTATGTTTGTTCCTATGTGACGTTCTAGAGACCAAACGCGTTGGCCGATTTTGATGATTCTTACGTCAATCGATTCGTCTTAACCCTGCGAGTGTCAATAAATAACTGACACTTGCGTTAGTAATTGTCATTATGTTACCAACAAAAATGCCTTTTTCTATATTCGCTACGCTTTGCTGACGTGTTGACGATTGCCGTAATGGTTTTTACATGCACACAAAATGCCATTCTCTGGTAAGTCCCGTAAACGCCTCTTACGATACCCACGGGAAGATATGGGATGGTCCTATTCTTAACATACGACACCAAAGTTAAATGGGATTGGGCAGAGCACATTTCTTGCAGAACTGATAATCCATGGAGCCGAAAAGGTTTGGAAGGCGCAGCGTTGGAAGGCCTCCCTTATTATATACTTTATTGTACACCACTTAAATAATTACAGGTAAAAACATTATAAAGATCAGTGCACAATAGGCGGTCTTATCGCACAAGGCAATCTCTTCCAGACAACCTTAAGGTGGTCCGAAGACCTGGTTAAGATTGCGGGAGTCCACTGAATACGAGACGCGGTAGACGTCTTTCGGCTGCAATAATGAGGATGATGACAAACGCTTGTGTATTTTTGCTTATTAGTTTCACTTTTTCATACGACAAAAGTCAATGTCTCGCTCTTGACCACATTTTTCCACATTATAATGTTTGCCCGTGGCTGTACTTATATATAAACATTTGTCGTTCAAATCGAGGCGCGGATACATGGAAACAATTACAATGAAACACAAAATAAACATAGATATTAGACAAAACTAAACCCGGCCGAGTGTCTTGGCTAGGACTGTGTCGAACTATAACTTTCCAATATAAACACTGTATTTACTTGAAAATTTGCAGAGTTGGACGACTATCGTAAACAACTACAAAGCAAAAGTACATAACTACGCATCTTCTACACATCCATAAAATGTAATTGTAGTGTCTGTATGTAATATCAAAATAACAACGTTTTATTGAATGCATTTGAAAGTATATACGGTACTAATAACAAATATGCATTTTTTAAGAATTATGTCTGACTGTCTGTACCGGGAATCTACGAAACGGCTGGACGGATTTTGACAGAACTTTCACTGGTAGATAGCTGATGTTATAAGGAGTAACATAGGCTACTTTTATTATGGAAAAGCCATTAGAGTGCCGTGTAAAACCTTATTATTTTTCAGTTTTACAGCTTTTACGCGGACGAAGTCGCGGGCTACAGCTAGTTATAAATCATTTTCGTACCTGCCAACATAGGCAGGCACTCTATGTAAAATAGGTACTGATATTCAGCTGCATTTGGTTAGTCTGGATACCGACCCAAACTTCATTAGGAAAAGTTAATCTGATAATGGTGATGATTTGTACCATTTTTTTTATTCACTTTAGGCTCGCGCTTGACCACTGTCTCACCTTATGGTAAGTGATAATGTGGCCGACGGTGAAGCACGCTTGCCTAGAAGAAACCTATTCACTCTGGCTTAAAGATCCCTAGATTGTAGCTATCGGGGAACACAACTATCGGGGAACTCCGGCACGGAATTCCACTCCTTAGAAGTACGCATAATAAAAGTATTCCCAAAACGTTTAGTACCACCATGTGATGGCGGGCCAGGCGGAATTAGATAATGCAATTCCATCGCTCTCCCGAAATGTAACCGATTAAAAGCCGACAAGCTGGCAACTCGGCAACGATATTCAAGGCTTTGGAGCTTTGACTTGATTAGTGCCTCATTGCCGATGAGCCTCTTGGCCCGCTTTTCGTTCGGCTCTAGTACATCAAGCTGGTACTTGAAAGATCCGTCTCAGAGATGAGAACAGTACTCCATACATGACCGAACTTGCACTTGATACAAGTTGAGCAGCTGTTCTGGCGTGAAGGACCTTCTCATTTTTGCAAGGATCCCCAACTTTTTGGCAGCCAGCTGAGTTTTTGCCTCAATGTTTGGACCAAAATTGAGAGTCGATGCAATAACCGATGTAAGAACCGATCGATTGGATTGGGTAATTGAAATTCCTATAAAATTCCAAGAAAAGGATAGACAAAGAATCCCACAAGCGCGACTGTTGAGCATAGGGTTGGATTCGATTCCGTGATCGGTCAGATGACTTTTGTATGAGTTATTATTCCAGTTGCAACCCGGAGTCTATTTGAGCTCGGTTATTGACTTCCTACAAGGAAGTAAACAGTTATGGTGAAATATGGGTTTATTGCAGATAGATAGGGGAAACTGGGGAGATTTGATTCATGGTTCATAAAAATAATACAGCTACTTATCTTATCTTATCTTGTGGAGGGGCCGAGAAATAACTCGGACACTTCGAGCCATTGGGATCTATTGTGGTCACCTAGATAACTTACTCCCCTAATCTCGTTGTAAACTCTTTTCATTAGTTTTACAACGAGACTAGGAGATATGAGCCTATAGTCTATTTTTTGGTTTTGGATATCCAAACCCTAGGAGACTCATTCACTTACCAGCCAGTGCATCGCATGTGCACAGAATGTGCTCCATGCGTTCCTTAAGTTCCCCACACAACCTGTATTTGGGTGCCGCGGCCAGACCCATCTTCATGAGCATGTCGTTGGTTCCAAAGTGCCAAGTAGAGGCCCCAAGCAGGTAGCGGATTTACCCCCTGCTCATATTCCAAATGCATTTCCGGGCTTTGAACGTAGAGCCTAGAAATTTCTTGGAGTGTTGTGTGGCCGGTATTAGACAGCCAATGTTCTCGTTGTCTGTGATCTGCAAACTCCCTAAATGCGGCTTTTACGAGACACGTCGAAATGCCTATACATGGTTCTGGACCCACTAAATCATTTGCTGAGCCCTCTCTTGCCAGTTCATCTGCCACTTCGTTACCATGGATTCCTTTGTACCCAGGGACCCACATCAGTGTTACTCTGTTATGTTTCCCAAGCCTGTTTAGGGTCTGGATAGCATCCAGAATAAGTCTGGAGTCCACTTTGTAGGATGCCATGGCTTTGATTGCAGCCTGACGGTCACTATTATATATGGATTTAACTCTGGTTCCTCTATCTATATTCTCTTGAGCACAGGTTATTATGACATATGTTTATGCTTGGAATACGGTTACCATCTTCCCTATGCTTTTGCTACATTTGTAACCTTTGCGAATATTCCCGCTTCTGTACCTAATTCCATTTTGAATTCACCAGTGTACCACACCAGACTATCTTGTTCTGGTAGATCGAGTCCCTTCGTCCAGTCCTCTATTGTAGGGATATGAACCTTGAAAGACCTTTCAAACACAAACATAGTTTGCATTTTATCGGATATCGTGCTTGTTACTCGATCCAGGGCTTCATTTCCATCCAACTTTGTAAGGTTAGTCTTTGGCTTAGAGGCATCTCATAGTCCAGCAACAGCAAGACGATGTAATGTCTTCCTTGCCTTGAATTCAACCATCATAAGCAGAGGAGGGACATTCAGGTATCTCTCAATCGCTGCCGTAGGTGTTGTCCTGAAAGCATCCATGATGCCGAGACACTGTTCTTTGTAATCTGGTGAGTGGCACTTTGGACGAGGCAAGCTTTGTTCTTGGCCACCACACTATGCTGCCGTATGTGGTAATAGGTATTATCACTGTCCGGTACAGCCATATTGTATCACTTTGGGCATTAGCCCCCAAGTTTTACCGTAGGTGGAACGACACATGCCGAACACTCGTAAGGCCTTTGTCGTAATATTTTCCACATCAGTTTTCCACCTGAGTTCTTTATCAAGCGTTACACTAAGATATTTAACTTCGGTGGACCAGGGCAGCTTTATCCCATTGGGGGAGAGTTCTCCTAGGTTTCCTAGTTGTCTCTTCCTCGTGAATGGAACAATGACTGCTTTGCTTGGGTTATAGAGAGGTGGTTCTTTGTACACCATTCCTCTGTCATTCTCAATGCCTGTTGTAATAATCCAGAGACTATGTTCGGGCATTTAGAACCATTATAGCTATGTCATCTGCATAGCCTACTGTGTAGAATGGTCCGGTATTGAGTTAGGTGAGTAGCGAGTCTACTATTTAGCACCACAATAATGGTGACAGCATTCTGCCTTGCGGACAACCTCTTGTTGTTTTAGCGCTAAGTTTGTCTCCCATCAGTTCCGATCTGACTATTCTGCTTCTCAGCATATAGTCAATCCAGTTACTTGTGGTATCAGTGATGCCATGTTCCTTTGCAGCAACGCGTATGGACTCAAATGTTGTCTTGTCGAAGGCTACCTCTATGTCGAGGTAAGCCCCTACACAGATCTCTTGCCCCTCTAGCGTAGCCTCGACTTAGTGCAATGCCGTTTCCGTAGATTTGCCAGGGCTGTAGGGTCACTGTAGTTTATGTAGAGGGAATACTTTAAGTGGTCCCTCTCTAAGAAACCTGTTTACCAGTTTCTCCAGAGATTTTAAGAGAAAGGAAAGCATTAGCTTCTTCATAAGTTGGTCTGCCCACCTTCGATATATAGGTGACTTTGACCTCTCTCCATGCCTACGGGTTCCCCATAGGTACGTAACCAAAGGCTATGCAGGCTCTATAGAGCTAACTCAAATGGGGTATCAAAACAGATCTTCTTGCAATAGTATTGGGTAGATGCCATCCGGACCTGGGGATTTGAGAGGCTGAAAGCCCGCTATGGCAAGCTCAAGCTTATTTTCATCTACCACTTTCTTTGCCGTGAGCTAGTTATTTTTGGATGTGTGCCTTGTGAGCTCGTCCCTTGTGACTGGTTCCTCTTCATCGCTGTCGCGCAGTATACATTCTGGGAAGTGACTCCTAAACATCACGCCCAGAGTGTCCTGTCCAATTTCCGTGAGATACCCATTCTCATCCTTTACAGATGATAGTGGGTTTGTCTTAGTCATGGACATTGCTTTGCACAATCTCATTCCATTTGGCAGATCTTTGATGGAGGTGCAATGCTGCTGCCAATTAGTTCTTCTGGCCTTGCGTACAGCCATGTTATTCCTCGTCAGCATGCTATGATAGCCAGAAAAATCTTTCCTGGTTTTTGCTTCATTAAAGGCACAGCGTTTTTCCTGACGTATTTTAGCTAGTTCAGGAGTCCACCATGGTAACTTTTTGCAAAAGGCCTTTTTCTCTGGGCAATTATCTTCCCATGCACCGATGGTGCCCGCCTTGATTCTGTCCGCTTCAAATTCTATATCCAATATGGAATTAAGTTTACCTTTAGGGCTCCCCAGGTTTTTTTATCCTATACAGCTACTAAGTATATCAAAATGTTCGTAATAAAGCCGGGGAAGTAGGACTAATAGTAGAGTTAGGTTTGGTTTTTTAAATCATCCTAAGATGTTTAGGGTTTTTATGTACCAAGTCTCCCGTAGAACCAAGTCATCCCAGTCTCCCATATACACCTACGCCTCTCCCTGTTCCCTCGGGGAATACACGTGATGTTATGTTTGTGTGTCATAGTCAAAAGAAATTGCACCAACATATTTTTATTTAGAAGCCGTGACACTGAAATCTCTGTGGGGGAATATACGCCGTAAATTTTTATTTGTTTAATAACAACTACACCGGCAACAAAATCTTTTTTTTTTACATTCGGTGTTTAATTGCCCTCTTGGGCATCACGTGCAGCCACAATACCACGAGGAAAAATATCTAAATAAACTTGGAACCGCTGTATAAAATATCTTAAAGCGAGGTTTTCTTTCAATTTTATCACAAAAAAGAAAATCTACAGATGTTCTTAAAATATATTGTAAGTAGACGACATGATGTTTTAATGTTTTCTTGAATTTCATTTTGTTTTACTGTTATTTTCCTGACGTCAATGTGGTGGTGTAGGATCACAGAAAAAGTTTGATATTTGACATACATTGATTAGGGAATCCAATCCAGCATTAAAATCGCGATCACGCAAGCCTGCGGGTCATCAATCACGCTGATTCCACGGGATCTGCAGGATTGAGTTTTTGTTTTATATTTTTTTGTTTTAAGTAGTTACTGAAAAAAAAAATTACAAGAGAATTTTATTATGTACTAGTTAGTCAGCAGTCTGTCCAACGGTGCCAAATCGACTACCGGTACATCGAGGTGCTGAAGTGTTTGTACAAAAACGCCACCATGTCAGTCCGTCTTCAGGATCAGACCTCGAAACCAATCCTTCTCCAGCGTAGCGTGAGACAGGGAGACGTCATACTCCGAAACTATTCTCTGCTGCACTGAAGGATGTCTTCAAGGTTCTGGACTGGAGAGGGCTAGGCATCAACTTCAATGGCGAGTACATCACTCGCCTTCGGTTTGCCGACAATATAGTGGTCATAGCTGAGGCCATGGAGGAACTCAGTACAATGCTCGATGACCTCAGTAGAGCTTCCGAAAGAGTGGGTCTAAAAATGAACATGGACAAAACCAAGGCGACGTTGAATGTGGGTGCATTCAACGTCACACCTTGGTTTTGTCATCTCCTACGCTTATTTTAATGATAGTTATTTACTTTCGAATAAATTATAAAGTATCTAACATTTCATTCCGTTCCGAAACAGAATTCACGCAACAATAAATAGAAATCCAAAATTTATTTTGCTGTAAGTTAGAAACTGAAAACAAAATTATTTGCCGTATAAATTTTATAGAAAGGTCACGAGTACCATGGGAAAGTTGTTCATCATCATCATAATTTCAGCCGAAAGACGTCCACTGCTGGACATAGGCTTTCCCCAGGCATCGCCACATTGACCGATCCCGTACCAGTAACCAGGTCATCGGTCTACCTAGTGGGAGGCCTTCCAACGTATCGTCTTGCGGTTCGCGGTCGCCATTCCAGAACTTTTCGGCCACTTTCAGCTTTTTGCCCATTGCCACTTAAGTTTGGCTATGTCGGTAACTTTGGTTCTCCTGCGGATTTCATCATTTCTGACGTGATCACACAAGGAAATTCCGAGCATAGCCCTCTCCATTGACCTTTGGGTGAGTTTAAGCTTTCTGAAAAGGCCCATTGTGAGCGACCACGTCTCGGTCCCATAGTGATCACTGGCAACAAACACTGGTCATAAAGTTTTGTCTTGAGACACTACGGTAAATTGGACGAGAAGATACCACGCAACTGCCCGAACGCCGCCTAGCCGAGTCGGATTCGACGGGTGACCTCTTTCTCGAAGTTGGACCTACCCAACTGGACCGTTTTTCCCAGGTAAACATAGTCTACAACTTCGAGTGTAGAGTCTCCGATCTTGATTGGTCCGGTTTTGTCCATATTCATTTTAAGACCCACTCTTTCGGAAGCTCTACTGAGGTTATCGAGCATTTTACTGAGGCTCTCCATGCTCTCAGCCATGACCACTATGTCGTCGGCAAACCGAAGATGAGTGATGTCGCCATTAACGTTGATGTCTATGCCCTTCCAGTCCAGTACATCCTCCAGCGCAGCAGTGAATAGTTTCAGAGAAATGACGTCTCCCTGTCTTACGCCACGCTGGAGAAGGATTAGTTCCGAGGTCTAATCCAGAAGACGGACTCACATGGTGGCGTTTTTGTACAAACACTTCAACACCTCAATTTACCGGTAGTCGATCTGGCACTGTGGAGAGACTGCAGTACAGCAAAAGTCTCGATCGAATCGAAGGCTTTCTCGTAGTCCACAAACACTAAACAGAGAGGCAGGTTATACTCTTCGGTCTTCAGTATAACCTGCCGCAGCGTATGTATGTGGTCTACGGTGCTAAAGCCTTTTCGGAATCCAGCTTGTTCGGGAGGCTGGAAATCGTCAAACCTGCGCGCGAGACGATTCGTGATGACTCTTGAAAACAACTTGTAAACATGGCTAAGAAGTGAGATGGGCCTATAGTTCTTCAGCCGGGCATTGTCGCTCTTCTTGAAGAAGAGTACCACCACGCCCCTGCACCATGCCTGTGGCGTTTTGACCTCGAGTATGACGGAATCAAACAGTTTCTGAAGGACCTCAAGGACCGGTTTTCCACCCGCCTTCAGGAGTTCAGCCGTGATTCCATCATCACCCGGCTCCTTGTTGTTTTTAAACTATTTCAGAGCCATCCTTATCTCGTACAGGCTGACGTCCGGGATATCTTCGGTATAGTGACGGGTCAATCTAGCTCTTGGGTCGTTTGCTAGACTCGCAACGGGCTTGCTGATTGATGTGTATAACTGCCGATAGAATGTCTCGATCTCCCTCAGAAGCTCCGGTTTGGCGGATACGATCCTGCCATTGTCGGTCTTCAGTTTCGTGAGCTGGCTCTGCCCAATAGCCAGATCCCTTGAAAAAACCTTGGACCCTTTATTTCGCTCAATCGCGTCTTTAATACGCTCGGTATTAAAACGGCGGAGGTCTCTTTTCAAGGATTTAGAGATTTGCCTATTGAGGTGCCGGTATTTGCACGCCTCATCTGAAGACTGCAGGATTATCTCAGGCCTCTAAAACAAAAAGCTCTCTGATCCAACCCTCATGCTTACGAAGAAGCATGAGAGTAGGATCAGAGAGCTTTTTGTTTTTATCTGTACGACGGGTCTTGAAAAACTTAGACCCGACCGTATCGACAGCTTCCAAGAACCCGTCGCTATAGATATCCACGGAGCTAGCTAGGCACTCGAAACGATTCTGGAGTTCGAGCTGAAAGCTCTCGGGGTATTGGACCTGGATCTGTGCGTGGACTGCATCAGTCGAGACCTTTCAAGCTTAATATTAATGTTCAATATGCCCCTTACCATGCGGTGATCGTTCCCGGTTTTTACCGATTGATCACAAAGACATCATTGAACATTTGTCTCTTGGTTGACATGATAAAGTCGATGTAATTTTTGGTTGCACCATCAAAAAAGGTTGTAAAAAGTAAAAGTGAAAGTTGTTAAATCACTTATTAATGAGGCTGTGCTTGGGGACTAATAAATAATCAGAACGTCGTCTGCGGCCATTTTTCTTAAAACATTATAGAGCATGCGGGCTCCCGCATGATTAATTTCGCATTTTTTATCCCGCAAAAAACGTGCGGGATCTCGCATTTGCGGGATTGGATTCCCTATTCTTATTATGTAGATATATCTGAGATAATTTAGCCGATTTCCACAAGATCAAAAGCTCAACCTTCACTAATCCTAAATTATAAAAGAATGCAAGATTCTATGTTTGTGTTTTTGTATGTCCTCCATCACGCTTGCTTCGGCTATACCAACTGCAGTGGAAATATGTGTAAAACTACGTTACTTTTTATCCTGGTGACATGAAAAACCGGCAAATAAAATTAGTTTGCTGGAAGAGTGAATACCTATATCCATCAATTTCTTCATTCATCTGTACCTAATAGGTTAGTAAATTATATAATGTGTCAAAATATCAAACAGTTTCAGAGAATAAAAACATTTAAAAATATTATTTTACTAAGCATACGACTTAAATTATGTAACTACATGCTTAAATTAATATTTTACACATAAACATTAATTAGTTGGAATTAAACAAATATTTCATTAAAAGTCACGTTTGTCTGTTAGCTGTCTCAATATACTGAGTAAACAAGAACAAGTAGGTACCAAAAATCAATTCGCTATTTCCGACAAAATCAGTTCAATAGCCTAATGAAAAGTTTGGATTCATTCGCATAAATTTGATGGTTAGAGAGAACAGGGAATCTGGAAATTATAATTTATTCATCAACTTTAATATAAGGCCGACTAAAAATAGTTGATGTAAACTAGATAAAATTCCGGAGTATGGCTTAGGAAAGCGGTTTCATTCGGTGGCTGGAAGCCGAGAGTATCAGTGAGCGCTACCGACTGACAGTTTTGTGCGAAGTTTAAGTTCAAGGACTTGTGCGGACCTTTGTTTGTTTATCTACCTTTATAGAAGGTAAGACAGTGATTATTTACACGAAACTAAAAGAAAAAGTAGTATCAATTTAGAGCATTGGCCACGTTTATTGAAATCTGTTTTCCTTGAACTCGAAGAAGATTTATTGAATTTTTATTTAAATTCAATTAAAATCTTGACTCAAGTGTTTTTCGCTTTCAATAAGTGAAGTATCATTAAATACATAGGCACGTTTCCACAGCCAACGCACATGTGCGCATTTATTGACGCCTGTTCAGCTTGCATATTTATTCATAAATCATACGTGCCGAAATATGATTCACCATGCAATTGGCAGACACTTATACCCGTCGATATCATCATCAAACAACATAACCGTGATTGCTGAAACATTGCAGGTGAAGACAGCCATTACCGGCGCACGCGCACCCAGTGGGCGGGCGCGGAGAGCGACTCAGTAAGAGACAGGCGTCGACGCCGCTCGCACGAATCTGAACGCAAAAAGGTATATACACTTACAAACAGCGCTTCTCATTGCTTCACATAACATTTGCACTAATAAAAGCTTACAAATATCTGTGTATTTTTTTCGACACTAATCACCTGCCGACCTCGACATCCATGACTAACTTCATGAACAAGGTGTTGAGTTACAAAAATAATTCGCCGTGACTTCATGCCACTGAAATAACGTTTCGTTCAAGCGGCTGCTGTAATATTTTGGCTGGTCACGGGAATATTATATTTTGTTCCTCACTTCGTCGATGATGCTACTTTTACATTTCTTGATAATTTTATGTTTATGAAAATATGTTTAAAAAAATCAATCCCAAACACTGCTTTATGATTCCCCCGATGATCTGTTTTAATGATTTTGACTGTTGAATCAAAATAGAATCTTATTCTTGTACATCAGACATTCTGAATTATCCGTGTGGATTATTTTCGGCCTTGATGACGGTATTGTTAACCTCGGCCAAGCTATTAACATCTCGATTGACCTCACTGCTATGAAACTATCTCAATATTTTTAATGTTTACTGTCTCCCCTGTCAAGGACACCATAACATTGTTTCCGGAGAAATAGTTTATTACTGGTGTATCCTGACTCTCTTAACAACACATTGTAAGTTATAGCGTTGCTAAACTAAATTACTGAAGTCGTTCAAGATGTTTATTTAATTTACGATAGTGATTATTTTTATTGAGTACACCTACTACAGGTAGCAAAACAACTAATTGTTGTTCCACTCTTGCAAAACATCTCCAGTTATCTTGAATTTATAATTCCGAAAATAAGTGCGCAAATATTTATTACGCATGCGAGCAGGAGAGTCCAGAACAAAAATAGCCGACACCTCTCGCCGTTCACATTAAATATCGCATCTTGAGCATGGAGATAACGAACTATTTTTCCTACTCCTACACACATTCTCTACCATTTTACATCAGCTCGATATTGTTTGAAATGCATTCATAACTCTAAAAGTTTCAATCGACGCATCAAAGTAACATATTTTCTTCGAACTGTCTATGAGATGTTGGAAAGTATAGTTTTATGAGATGAGGGAACACAAACCTAGCACTTTTAAGACGCGTAAAAGTGCTACTTATTCTAGTTTACTTTCTGGATATAAAACTGTGTATAAAAATGACAACTGTGTACTATAGTACCTAGTCTAGTTACATGTAAATAATAAGACAAGTAAAAATTAAAAGTTTCCAAAACCGCGACTTTTAACACGCTTCGATCGACAATCTATCGAACACGTTATTATGACACGCTTTCTTGCGAAAATACTCCGATTCAAACAGTAAAGCGCCCATAATTTATGAACGGCTGAACCGATTTTCATCAAACATAGCTAGGTACACTTCCGATAATGTCACCTTTCACTAAATCAGCGTTGGTTTATCCATTTAGAAGCTATGATGCCACAAACAGATACACAAATACACAAGTACACACTTCAAACTTATAACATCCCTCTTTTTCCGTCGGGGGTTGAAAATCAACAGGCCTCTACTCTATTTATTATGACAGCAGAATAACTAGCTGCCATCCCGTTGATTCCCAGATTATAGGCATATCATTTACATATCAAATTCATGCAGCGCGTTGATTGTACACGGATGCAAGGATCCAGTAAATTTTCAGCATGCATCGATCCGTAATGGCCGACGCACCTTTGATCTTCGCTTAAGCTAACCGCACTTGTTTTACATGATTATTGTAACACATGCTCTGTGAGTTTATACTTACATTCCGTGTACATTTGTACGGGGTGTACTCAGAATATTCAGATCGTTATTTTGATTCCATTTCTGTAACGATTGGTTCTTTGTGTTAACTTCATTAAGTAAAATTCATTTGTGATAATAATGTTTTAATGGAATGGTTTTAATCAATCATTGTACACTCAGATGGATATTATTCTATGGTTCTGTTTAAATAAATCCTTGACAGTGAAGACGGGAAGTTTTCGGGGAACTGAAGAAGAACATTGCTTTTGTTGGAATAATGCTTTCTGGTGGTATAGTACCTATGTATAACTTTTCAAGAAACTACAACTGTAGGAATTATAACTAATAATATTGTTGGTGGGATGTGAGATAGTTTATTAGATATCACAGCTACGAGATAGAAACATAACTTAATATCTACCTACGCGACGCTTTAAATTAATATAGATCTCTTATCACCACATTCAGTTCAAAGCAATATTATACTTTTATTTACAAACGAAAAGCTGAAATATTATGTTGTTTTCAACGATGCTGTAACATGGAATGGGCTAATTCTAGAGCAGAATGTGACGGTGTTGTGAAGTCTTCCGTGTCCATTCCGCAATTACACGACACTATGTACACAAATACATCCAGTGACGAACGATTTTGTACGAGACGATGGACTGTTTGTTTTACAACATTATTCTACGCTAATTGTGCATTAATTAGTGAGTGCGTATCTGAAAAAAAATATTAGGCAAGTATTGTTTGTTTAGAAACAAAACTTCCTGATTTGATATAGCAATTCCTAGATGACGATTTGAATTTTCTTGTTACAAAAGAAGAATTTAAAAGTTACTAGGCCAGTTATTGCCGGTATATAATTGTGATCAATTACATGAGACTCCTATGTGTTTCACATCAAGCCGTTGGTTTCCCTTTTTTTTTATACGTGGCGTCTCACAGTTTGATCAAAGTGATCGTCTACTGCTTAACCGGTCTTCCCTGTGGAGACTAATCTATTAGCCTCCAGCCAGGCTTCAAAAACTAAACCTAAGCGATTACGCTGAGGGCTACCCCCTGTGGGGTCGAACCTCGGCTCAAGGCGTCGCTGGGGGGACAACTAAGGCTGGATCTTAATAAAGTGATTCTACCATCCGTTCGGAAAAGCCTGCGTAGAGAAGAACATAACTTCCTTGCAATAGATAGCAGATAAAATATTCTAGAATGTTCTTCAGCAGTTTCCTCGTATATCAATAACAGAATATTCAGTCCCGCAGACGTTAGTATTGAAATCTTATTCGCACAAAGCTGGCTGTCTCCAGCACATTATTCGGAAAAAATATGATCGCCGTCGTTGGCGGTGGCTCGGCTAATAAAAACGCAATAACACGAGGTGCCTCGCCGCCGACCCCGGGGCGTGAATCTTACGACACTGTAATAAAATTATCTCATGAGAAGGATAAAATTTGTCATCCTAATTTTTCTAATACCCGTCCTGGGGAAAATGGTCGTATATTCTAGAGATTTAGTTAACTACCCGCTTTATATGAAATGAAAAAAAAAGAAAAATGTTTTATTTGAGACCCGCACAGGAGAAGCGATAGAAAAAAAGAACGAAAATTTAAAAAGAGAATTCCGTGCGATACCATAAAGGCTTCTATCTCAGCATGTGCAGTGATATTTAAAAAAAATAACGCCCTACACACACATATCACTAAAACTCTAAAAACCTTAATGGACATAATAAATTGATAGGATTATAATATTGCTGGTTAATAAAATTACTTGCAGAGAATTAGAACGATGATTTACAGTGTTTTAGTAATAGGACAAAGCTTTCAGTACTAATTCGTTTATTAACATCTACTAAAATCTACCTAAACTATCAAAAATTAAATGATGTGTTTATTACAATATCTATATCTGTTCTTGGGTCATAAAGCATTTCATTTTTGAATGTCTGCATGCATCGTAAATTTTATTATGCTTTCAAGAGAGTAGTTGAAGCTGATTCAAAATGCGACAGTTTCTATCTACAAATGTTAAGCTTTTACAAGAACAAGAAAATATTTAAAAAAATAAAAAACCTCCGACATTATTTTATTTCATACTACATAATTCATCTAGCAGTAGACACGCTTCGATTGACAATCTCTTGAACGCATTGATAAATAAAAAAAATATTAAACCAGCCAAGTGCGAGTCTGACTCGCGCACAGAGGGTTCCGTATAAACAGCTACAATCACAAAAAAAGTAACATTACTAACGTTCATAAACAATTAAAGCACCGATCATTGCTCTAACCGAGGGAGAAACTTTGCTATTCAAAAACTGTTGTCCCCTTACATCAATATACAAAATTGTTACTTTTCCAAGTACATTTTATAAGTTGGTCGACTATAACTCGTAAACTTTCTTGAATTTTTTCACGTACGCAAAAGCAACCCCCCCTTATTGACTCTAACAAAAATTTGCCATTTAAAGTTTAATTTTACGCAAACGGATCCCTGAATCCCCTAAAAGATACGTAAAATTTTTATCCAACGATACCCCACACCATGGGATAGACGAGAAAAAAAAACATCTCCACTTTAAGTGTACAGGAGCAATAGTATTTTTTTTTGTTTTTTTTTTTGTACCTCTTTGTCGGCGTGATTAGTATGTATATGTATGCCAAATGATAGCTTTCTAGTACTAAGAGTATCTGAGCTAAGCTGCGGACGGACAGACGGACATGGTAAAACAATGTTTACTTGTTGACTACGGAACCCTAATAAAAATAGCGTGGGTGTAACCTAAATATTCAATTCCCTCTTTTCCGGTGTATCTTAAAGGGAAGCTGATTGATTCCCAGAAGCTTCTTCCTTATTTTTCAACAAGTACTTAAACTTTAATAAGTTATTCGATTTAATTAGGTTTGAACTAATGGAATCAATATTTTTTGACATTCCAGCGCTGAACGAACGAATCAAAGATGGCCACCGGCCCCAAGATAGTGCACAAGCAGTTCAACTCACCCATCGGGCTGTACTCGCAGAAGAACATCAAGGAGACGCTCGGCAAACACTTGCAGAACCTCGGCAATGGCACCGTCGGGTACGTACAACAGTTATTTTAAACATTACACCACGAAGAAGAATACAGACATCCTGACAACTGATAATTATTATTTGTGGAGGTAACATAGGCAAACACTCCATCAAAAATACTGGTATTCCTTCAGCTGGTTAGACTGGAAGATGTTAAGCATTTCATCAACAACCTATATGCCAGAGGGGCTGTTAAGCTATAGGCCGACCGCTTGACTGAGACCTAAGGTAGCAAGAGAGATGTTGACACCAATCAGCGAACTATTGACTGACAGGTCACTTCAGACACGCCAACACTTAGTCCGCCTAAACTTAAAGGTGAACGCGCACCTATCCGCGCCGCAGGAGCCGCACGCGCCGTACGCATCTTATCCACTTCTGTACATTTTGAACAATATTTTCTACACGGATACGGATGACGTCTCCGCGGCGCCCGCATCGCACTCACCGCAAGCTTCGAACGCGCCGAATCAGATGACGTCATCCGCACGCGCTGGTGGAATTCGTGTACCTTCAGCATTTTGCTGAAATGCGGCTCGTGCGGCGCGGATAGGTGCGCGAGGCTGCATACGATTTCATATAAAGATTAGTAAAATGCGATGACTGCGGCGCCGATAGGTGCGCGTGCACCTTAAGTAGTTTTATGTTGCATGAAGTTTTAATAAATAAATATATACATCCCTTCCGTACTGCGAAGATACTTCGGAATGGTCTCAATAAAGCGATCGGTCTATAAACAGATGATGATGATAATTTACAACAATACATAACTATAAGCTCATTAAAATGAAGTACTAAATTGGACCATTTATAGTACCTATAAGTTACCTCTGAAATCAAAAACAGTAAAGTAACATTACAGCTCAAATCACAACACCATGCTTGGGATAGACGTGTTGGTGACCGGATTTGAATATTGTTGAGCATCGTAACTCAGACAATGCACAAAGAGTAGTGCAACATTTTTTTAACGTTTCTCAAAACACAGGATATCGATGAGTGACAGCGACCGCAAAATATCAGCGTTTCAACTAATATGTTATACATTTACTGCAGATAAATATTCTGACCACTGACATTAATTAATATATAGTACATTACTGCAGCGGCCAGCAAAAGAGGCATTGATGGACGAACGTGATGCCAAGGCTTGTATAGTACTATTCTCAAATAATGCGCGGAAATTAACACTAAGTAGCACCAAGAACTCATATTTTCAAATACAATAACTTTTCGAAATCAATGACGAATTCCCGTGTTAAAGTGTTGATTTCTTTTTTCTATAAACAGCTTTCTATAAGCAAGCCAGTTCGAAATTTAGATAAAACCTTTGATAAGTAACCGCCTTGGTTGCCATGTTTCAGAGTAAAAGATCGTTCCATTTTTAAATTACATGACAGATATGATTTTACAATGTAATTTATTTGGCCGCTAAACACGACAAATATGGATATTCATACAACTTTTGCCGACCGCTGCTCGCATGTATTTAACCAGTACAGCAATTTCGATTTATCTCGAAGAAGGTTGTCAAAATAATTCTCAAATTTCGAAGCATATTTGAGAAACATTAATTATTTACTACTTGCAAAACTAAACTTATAACAACCACTTGTTTTATGTATTTTAATTGAGTGTTTCTAAATAAATTATGCCTTAATAAAGCCACAATCCTACATTTTCAATTAATAATCAACTTCATTAATAACGTTACAATAACCACTTAAAGTGATTGAAGTAAACGACAAACTAATTCAAGAAACATAATTGTATTGTCTCCTGCACTTTCACGAAGAAATTTAAATTCTATTGAACATAACAAGCTAGACATCGTAGTTAACTTGATAACTGTGCATTAACTAATATCGTACATTGTAAGATAGTGTTTCGTATATGCCATTAAGAAGAAATATATCTGACATAAATTAGCAAGCCGTCTGATTCTTGAAGAAGGGTGTAAGTTAATACTATACGTATAAGGGTGATAGTTGATTGCTCACGTCATAATTCGTGATCGTATTAAATTAATCTATCATGGGTACTTTTGTTACGTTCTATTGGAGTACATATAAGTACTTCCATAGAATTTTGTCTAAGAAGGTCAAGAAGCCGGTATTACAGGCACCTTCTCCACAAACCCTTGACATTCATTCCGGAAAACGACTGTAAAAATATATGGACGGAACAAGCGACTTTTTTGTCTGAAATAAAATAAAATCTCTGTATAATTTTCCTCGTGCAAAATATTAACCTCAATACTAAAATGTTTGTGAAAATGTCGGTGACTTTGAAGAGTGTCATATTATTTAATTGAGTAACTTGTATTGATTATTGTTGTTACTTTCTGATGGCACCATTTTCTTCTGGTTTTCATACATAGCTTTATCTCTGATTTACAATTATCAGTAGACAGCTGAATACGGCTAGGTATCCATATCCATCAACATATCTGATACTATCTTCTTCGTCCGCAATAAAATAGATGTATCTATTTTGCATTCTGTGTCTATCGCATCATATTACACTATACTACACTATGCTTACTATTACACTATATTACACTATGCTTGTATCATATTGCTTGTATAATTGGGATAAACAGTGTAAAAATTGTAGATAGGTCAATAAATAAATAAATTTTAATACGATAGGAACACGTAGGTATTTAGCTAAAAATGGTGATATTTTCTTAACGACAGCTTCTTTTCGTCTATTCTTACCAAAACAAAATACAAGGACACAGAATAAATAAAAGTACAAGTAACAAGTAGCCGATTTCTGTATTGAGTATTTTGATTTAAGAACGTGTCAAACCCTACTTAACTGCCAAATTTTGACAGGTTTTCAGACAGTGTAGTGTTACAAATACTCAACTTCAAATGCTTTTTATTCAGAAATCGGGTGATAGCATCCCACACCACACAGAAATAATCCTTTTTTTCGTAAACCAGTGAAGAAGCAGGGACATGCCCACCAATTTACCTTTTCATCTTAATGAAAATGAATAGGTGCCTCCAAAATAATTTTCCGAGGGCAAAGTCACTTTAGAACGTAATTAAAAGAAAAATATATTCAAACAGATTCCTGTAATAAATAAGTCGAGAGACGAAGAAAAGATATGAGCACCTGTTAACTTGAGAAATAAGGGTATCCTTCTAGTAAATAATACGCATTAGATGTCCAGTGTGACGAAATGATTTCGTTAAAAAAAGGTTCCTTGTTTTGGCAACGTTCACTCTGTCACCTTTCGAATTGCTGAAAAACAAAAAGCCAATGACTTTTGAAGTGTTTAAATGTATGTATTTGCGATACATACATGTCTGTCTTTCAAGACAAATTATTTATGATTTCTCTGAAAGATTGTATTTGTTTACTTTGAAAAAAAACTTTGAAAATACTGACTTAAAATCAAAACACGAAGCAATTTTTTAAGAATGTAAATTATCGGCAGTATTTTTCCTTGCAACGTTATCTCTTAATAAAAGTTACTAAATTTGAGACTCTTTTTTGTTTGTTAAAATATTTGTTTAACTTAGTAGTTTATTTATGTATTATTTTCTGCTTTCAATATTCTTTCTATTTCCAATTAGTTATGTTCGTATGTTCAACTTTTTCTAAACACAATCTCATAAATTGTTAACAAAGTGTAGTTGAAATCGAAAGAGAATAATGGGGAATGATAACAGACAATGATTTCCTATTTAAACATACAATTACTTATTTCCTTCTGAGTTTATTTTTATGCACATGGGCTTAATTTATAAATCAAAAATCTTTGAACTGTTTAGCAACTGATAAGCAGATTCTTTATACAGAAAATTTAAATGAACCAAGTAATCAAAATCAAAACCATAATCCTTTTTTCTTTTTATTTCACATAGGCCTACATGGGCACATAAAAAACGTCGGAGGACGGAGAACGGCAAGAAACACCACGGTTACTCTTTTAAAAAATGGTTTGGTTTTACAATATTTCCATGCTACATACAACATACATTAGTACTTAGATATGGGGGGACATCGTAGGCCCGACAATAAGTCGTAAGAAACTAAAAAAAAGATTATATATTATATAAACAAAAGAAAAAAAAAGAAAGTAAAACAAGATAAAAACTTAACAAATGTTAACAAGCATCTAGAAATCTAGAAGGCCTACAATGTTCACACATTCGCAAAACAATCTGTAAAAGAATCTATACAGAGGTTAAAAAAAAGTATAACAAGACTAAATTTAACATGTAGCACTGATGTTGTTATCAGTGCTGTAACTATTCTTAGCAAAGGGCTATAAAGATGATTGAAAACCATTGTAAAAAGTCTAATTAAAAAAAGAAAAATGAGATTGAGAATAGTTAGAGATATCCACATATTTGTGCCGTTCAATCGCTAAACATAGTCAAGATTTATATAAATGTGGGTGATTATCTTATACGTAGTTATTGATTTTAAAATCCAATTAGAATACACTACAAATCTGTCTGTCAAAAGTACAACAAACTGTTTACGAGAAAGTAATTGTTTCACAGGTTTTTGACCGTTTGCCAGGGCGATGACGTGATATTGATACAATTGTCGACTATAATAATTAGTCAATGGATAGTAACAATAGCATACCATTGTCTTTGTTAACATTACACACATATTTTTACAGTTGAGTGCGACTTTACGCCAACGTATTTACGCACTAAACATAAATTACGAACGTATGTAATTCGGCTATAAACACAGATTTATTTTGGTATAGATTTTATGATCAAATTGATTAAAAGATAAAATTGTCCTTCGTCCAAAAACTCTAAGATTTTAGTTTTTCTTAAAGAAACTGATTGGCACAGCCACAATTTATATCGCCTGCATAAATCTGAAACTCTCAAACAAAAAATACTTAACATAATCGCGTCTAATCGGAATGTAGACTGACTGCAGCGCGTTAAAAATAACAGGCGCGGGTTATAAATAAAGCCACGCACACACGGACACATAGGAAACAAAACAAAATGATAGATGTGCCAATAGGTGGTCGATGAGTCACACTCACCCCGAACGAATCGATACGATTACGTCGATTCGAAAGTTACGCGTATTTGTCGAGTTTATGGAGTGTCACGTGTGTGTGACCCCTAATGGAAGAGATCAAATCATCTGTTACTCTTAGGATGTGCAGTAAGCCGATTTGGTTACTGGATAATTTATACATTTTCACAACTTTTATTTAACTCGTCTTATTATTTGTTATTATACACATAATACGGGTTTTTTTCTTCTTTATTTATGGATTTTTTATACATAAAGTACCTACACGTCAATTCCATCGTACCCAAACTTAAACTAAAATACATCTACTTACAAAATTATGGCTTTCGACTAAATAACATAAACATCGCTTTAGCAGCTTCAGACAAAGGAGAGGAAAAACATCTCGTGAAACATACCCACAATAGTTTTGCTCAAGTAAAAAGTTCTTATAAAAAGCTCTCGATCCTTCTCGTAAAGGACACATTTCACTAAGAGGTGATAAACTTCGTCAATTACACCGCACACGTCACAGTTTTCCTCATCATGTGTGTGAAGCTGTTACAATCAAAGATCTACTCAAACTCAATTTAATGAGCCATGGTATTTGAGGAAACATTGAATTGTTTTATACCGTTCTTTTTTCCAAATCTTGCACAGGAATATTAAAACAGTTACCTCCAACCGATTGAGAAACATTTTTCAGGATTAAGCTAGAAAGCTTGTTTATAAAAAGAACCAGATACGAAATTCAAACCATTTTTTTTTTGTAGGCGCGCTTCTGTTTTTACCTTGCCCCACTGTACGAATTTCAGCTAAATCGAGTACACAGACCGATATTTGCTCCATACAGGTATCGAAGCTGATCAATCGATCACCACTACGCTACCAATGCCTTCTATTCGAATTCAGAAAAACAAACCCAGACAGAAGTACCTACTGTAGTGATAAGTCAAAAACACAACACCTAACAAATTAGTAGGGCTTTCTTGAAGATCTTATTGCCGGAGGCAAGGAGTATTATATGAAGAAAACTTTGATAATTAATATGACAGAAACAGTAGGAGTACATTAGGGTAGGATCGCGTTACTGCACAAACGCTACTTTCCCTTAATGTTCAAGTATTTATCGCCTGAGGTACATTGCAGTGGGTGTAGGCGTGTGTGGTGGATGCCAAAAAAAATTGAAGCAAAACCTACGACCCAACGAAGTAGCCATACGAAGACAACATTTTTAAGAGAATTCGAACGGTCGCATTTTATCCCATTATAGATTCCACGTGGTGTTCATGTATCTAACGTTAGTAGAAGTTTGACCTTTAAATCTGGCAGTGAAAGTGTGGTAAGACTAGGACCAAACTACTGAACTATATTTTTAATTTAACCAACTTAATAAAAAGGAGGAGGTTCTCAATTCGAACATAAACTCCGTCATATATAAACAGATTTGCAAAATTCTTTGTTTGTTCGAAAAAAAATTATTCCAAAATGGTCCCATTTAAATTTGGTAAAGATCTGATGAAGAACTTTGGTGATATACCACAGAAATCTTCAATAAATGACGGCAATCGCATGTCTATTTATTTTCTACACCACTTCATAACATATCATCAGGCCAGTACGCTCTAAACGGGTACGCAGATGTATACAGTTCACCCTGGTATAATCTCATTCCACCGGTTACGTTCAAGTTACATGTTAATCTTTTCTGGCATCACTGTGGGAATTACCTTACTATGGAACTTGTCCATTATGTTGTACCACTAAAAGTGAAAAATAAAAACGTTTTTACAAAAAAATACAGCCGACTTCCAAATAAAAACACTAAAAAGTGATGAATTACTTCAATTTCGGATGTCAGTGTCCCTGTTTTCTTTTAGCTTCGTTTTTTGACATCGTCTGTATTTTAAATGTATTTTTTTGTATAAAAGTTTTATATCATATCGCATGAAAATAAACGTAGATCAGTGTAACGAAAGTCAAACGCGTAATAAACTTTCCAAAGCACCCAAATAACACAAATAGCAGAATACCTATTAAATTACAGCTTTAAATTATTAAACAAATAGCAAACATTTTATAACCACCTATTAAGTATGGAAACACCTTTCAGTTAATCTGTATCAAGCAATAACAATGATATATAGATTGTTGCCGCAGTTAGCATGCCAGCACAGTCGCGTCTTTTCTTATGGGCGACAGGCCAATTTGAAAGTGCAATACAAAAGAAACAAAAATACACTCTTATAGATGACGCCACTGTCTTTAGATGAAGAAGATACAGGCTGTTGTTTTAAGAAAGTAGTTTTTTTAAGTTTTGCCAAAAAAAGTAGGTAATGTCTATTTTGATAAATAAGTTGTTTTCGGTTTTGTCGTCAAATAGCAAAACGTTGTAAGTCAAAACACAAAACTTTCAAGATTCTTACGATTTTCACAGGAGTTATATTCTTTGATACTCGCTTCTAGGCAAAATTTTTATACAAAGATCTTATCAACTATAAGATAAACGATTTCAGACGATACTAAAAATGAAACGAAAAACTTTGGGCCTTTAGATTTTAAAAGAAAACAGGTCTTCATGAATAAATTAAAATTGAAGACACAGTTCCTTTAAATTGGCGACGAAATAGACAAGATGTCGTTTTGTTGTTGTTGACTACTGCCTCGACATTTGATATCTGGGTCACCTAAATCTTGAAGGTCATTGGCCTAGACATTGGACAGCATCAATTATTAGCGACCGTTCTCACTTACGGGCTAAACGATTTTGATGCAAGCATTACTTTGCTAACCTGCTTAATTCGTGGTAAATTAACTAATTACATGTGAGACCCGGAGCTGAACCATTTTTGACATTGTGGGCAAAGGCTTTCAGTATGAAGAAAATTCGTAATAGATAAAGAAAGAAAGAAAGAAAAGAAAAATAGAGATAGAGACAGGACAGGTAGAGACAATTATGCTGTAGTGCACGTTTAGTCTGCATAATATATTACGCGTCTTGGTGCAATGGCAAGTGCTGGCTTGTCATCTGTGGACAGAATGCTGAATGCTCTTAAAACGTGTTACGCAAAAAAGGAGCTTTGATCGTTGAATTATTCTTGCTTACTTTAGGCGTAGGAAGGTACGTGCATCTGCCTATAGGTTTACATATATCAAGTTTGAGCTTTTTATACACAATTAGCGCTAAAGATCGTGTAATGGAGTATAAAGTCACCACCAGATAACAACAAAATCAAAGGCATTTAGGTACACCTATCTACCAATGTTTTCTAATATTTCAAAATGATAAGAAAAAATGTAAAGGCAGTGTCATTAACACGATCAAAACAAACGTATCGTGGTAAAGGGCGTCCTTGACCCAACCACTTGTCATGAAATAAATAAAAACCTTTATATGACAATTATTTTCAGTAATGAGTTAATATCTCATAAACGCGTGGACCGATTTACATGATTTAAACGGGTAAAATTTCTACGCTCGTTACCTTTCGTTTGACCAAATTTATCAAAACATTTCCATAAAAAAAAAATCTTGTTTTCAAGTTACGTAATTACACTTTTCAGTACAAATCGGATCAACGAATTTTACTTTTTTGTTAACTAGCGGAGACTATAGTGGTGAGGAGCTCGTGGCTAAATAATAACAGCCGCACGGATCGATCTTCAAGGTTAAGCAACGTTTGACGAGGTCGGTCCGTGGATGGGTGACCATTTTCAACATACCGAGTTTCCTCCGTGCCTCGGAAAGCACGTTAAGCCATTGGTCTCGGCTGTCATTCGAAGATCTTTGACAGTCGTTACAGGTAGTCAGTAGCTTCAGATCTGACACCAGTCTTGCCAAGGGGTACCGTGTTACCCAGTTACTGGGTTGTGGAGGTCAGATAGGCAGTCGCTCCACGTAAAACACTAGTGCTCAGCTGAATCCGGTAAGACTGGAAGCTGACCCCAATATAGTTGGGAAAAGGCTAGGCAGATTGATTAGCGGAGACTATAGTCAATACCATACCTGTAAGAGACCGTCTCATCAACAAATTCAATACAGGCACAACCTAAGCTATGTATCATGTTACCCAATTATTAGATTGTAGAGGTTCAGATAGGCATTCGCTGCATGTATATTACTGGTATCTAGCTGAATCCGGTTAAGACTGCAAGACCCCAACATAGATGGGAATAGGCTAGGTAAAATCATCGATTGATAGCACAGCGTTAGGTTTCTAAAAATGGTAAGAAAGTTTACATGGACTTCCATCGATTTTGCCAACAGGAAACCCCATCGGGCACCCTCTTGTTTAGTCTATAAAACAACAACCTGTGTCTAAGGTACCTTCATTGAAGAGCGAGTCCAAAGATAAACTTTGAGCCGATTTGAATGCCGTTGACCGATCAATTATGGTGTGCGCGCTCCGAGGGGCACTGACATTTACGCAGATGAAATTTAGCAGCGAGCCAACATAGTGGGCATTCCACCGGGCAATACTGGGCATTACTGGGCATGTGGCTCATCAAAGTAACGCTAAAATATATCGGTGCAATACGTGATACCTTTGTGTTGGAACGTTAAAGCACGGATGGTAAATGTCTGCGCTCAATGTGCTAGCGATAGAGGCACTCAGTGTATTTGCTTTGCCTGAGAGCTTTATCTGATGTAAGACAGATTGCGTGCGCTTGCGCTGAAGATGTATTGAAATATTATCTAGACAGGAACTGGTCGTTTTGGACTGTTTGGTTTAATGTTAAAATTCAAGTGGGTAGGAATCTTTTGAGTTTCTTGGCAACTCCAGCGTCATCACTGAGTAGTGGCAAACTAAATTCTTTTGCTGAAAAAATGTTGCATAAAAATGTCAGTCGTGTAAATTCTTCAATAAAGTTCGCTTTCTTTGGCAACAAAGTAAAAACTAGACAATAAACAAATCTACAATCTTGAAAGAAATGTTATTTAGTGCGAAAACTTTGAATGTTATTCCGTGCGAGTAATTGCTACCTGACGCTGTGTTTTATGTTCTATCTCATTATTAATGGCAAAATGCGACAAAAAGTGGAAATAAACAACAAATAAGGAACAAGCCGCGAGCGCCGGCGCAGTCGCGACGCGACCGTAACCGCGCACTACACTGCGCCTGCGCGAATATACGAATTCCATATTCATAATTCAAAATTAATAACTCGTTATAAAATTAAAAGTTTTATTAAACGGTTTTTTATAAAATAACTTAATAAAAATAAAGCTAGATTATTTTGCTATTTTTCTGCAATTTAGATTTTTTATTTAACATCCAATTTCAGTATTTTGAAATAGAGCCAAATTATTATTTTAAAATTACAGAATCACTTTGCCTGTAACAATTGCATTGTGTGCAACAAAATTATCACAGTGATATCATAATCATAAAAATAGAAGTTACCCGAAGCAAGGCAGACTCACCAGCGAGTCAGGATTTGGCATAAAACCGGGAGCACACTCATCGCAATATAAATAAATATATACGTGAAATATTACATTGTGGGTCTAATTAATTTGTCTTAAAGTGTACCGCGAGTGCTTGTTACAATGGGTACAGTCATCGAAACAAATGGGTAAGGAATATTCAGGTTATTGGGGCCAAGTAGACTAATAAAAAATATTGGACACCTTTTTGTTCTTTAGTCACGTAAAAAAAAAGTAACAAGGATACAGTGCGTTGAAATTTGGCATGAGGTCACGTTTTAGTACACTTTTTACTCTGAAGTGACGCCACAAGATCCCACAACTAAACGATTGCGCTTTATCTTTGTATTTTTTTATTTATTTATCAATCTTTTTTTTTATAATGTAATTGACGGACTAAGTAGAATTATTATTTTTTTACCCAGTAATCATCCCTATCACCTGACTGCAAACTTTTTTCTAGTATCTACTATGTGTACACGGAACTCTGCGATTATCAAGTAACGTGCAGACGTTTATTGGCGTGTAATACTTAATTACTTTCTTTGCAATAATTTTCCATTTGTATGCCAGATATGAATATATTTAAGGAAGTTTGAAAGTGGTGCCAGTGACAGAAAAGTTGAAAGAAAACCGTTTGTGAAACGCATGTTACTTAAAGAGTTATGAATATAAATGTGGATGGATGGAGAGGGAGTGGAAGGCCAAAGAAATGATGGATGGACTGTGTGAGGTGTGATATGAAAGAAAAGGGAATCAGTGATGGCGTGACGAGGGACAGGACAGCATGGATGAAGAAAACGTGTTGCGCCTACCCCAAGTAACATTTGATAAGGTCAGGAAGATGATGCCAGATATGACTATTAAGAAGTATTCACTGTGTGTTTTAATATTCATTGATTTACAAGTTCTGATTGATTAATTATGGTATGGAAGCTTGTAAAGATTGCCGGCCAAATTTTTGTAATTTGTACAATTTTGTTAATAAATTCACTTCTTCTACGCTTGTCGATGGGAATCTACTTAAGACGATGACGGTCGCCAACAATCGGTAACAAAACGCGCACTCGTTTCACACCCGCGCGACCCTTAATTCAGTAGCTTTTTGTATTTTACTTATTATTCTATGCCTTTAAAAAATACCCTCAGATCAAAATGTAGATAATTTGTCTTTGAATTGGTAAACAATTCAATGAAATACTCCCGACGGTTTTGGTGCGATTGTCGTTTTATTGCTCGTGTAAGACATAATTTTACAAATTAATTACACTATGTTATATGAAAAAAACTCAAAATTTTTCTAAAATCAAACTATTTATAAAATGGTCATGAAACATGCATTCTTCCAGAAAACTTCGACTAGTCGTTTAGACGTGATTCTCATTTTAAAATCAGCTATTGAGGGGTATCTGCGACTTAAATGGTGTCAGCCCAGAACGCGGCAAGCGGCTAGTAGCTTGGCGCACTAATCCTTTATTAAAAAAGCTTATTATCAAAACCGTTATTTTCCCTTGTTACATCTCACACTTAACGGTCACAAGCCCGAATTATAAATGCTATAACTTACCAACAACTTAAACCAGATTTTAAATATCTCTATGAATCTTGCTCAAGCATGAGAAAAATATATTTGGAAATGCAATTATGTCTATCTGCCACATTTACTTATAAAACAACAATGTGATATCTATAAGGCTGTCACAAATCGTCAACATCACACAACCCCCATTACACGACATATAACAATCTGAATCCCCCTTCAACATACAGGCTGTTTATTTTTGTGCACCACATTGACATGATCACATACATTAATTTGACATTGACATCTGACCACGCTACCAATAAGGTGCAGTGAGGTGAATGTAAACTTGATTTCTTTATATGGCAACTGTTTGTTATAGGCACGGTCATACCCGTATGTAGCCGTTAAGGATTATAGCACGTTCGGAGATAAAAATATTTTGGTTGTATGAACGTGCAGACTTGCTGAAGTAAGAACTAATATTATGTTATTATGTTTTGTGTAATTTTAAGTTTCCTTTATAAATATAACTTATGGTGTACAATAAAGTATATAATAAATAAATAATATGTCAAAATGACTCGTTGGTCAACCGCCAAGCATTCAGGTACGAATCTCGGGTAAAATAGAGTCATCGATCAACAATGCCATAGATGTAGGGACGGCGCAAGAAATATGTCTCGGTAAATAACAGCTCACTTGAGGCGTGATCTCTTATTTTGTTCAGTTTGAAATATTAAGTATTGTAAATGTAGGGTAGTAAGTATATATACACGCGGTCAGATTTTAGCATTGATTTTATACGTGACTCGTTATCTATTTGGTTATTGTTGATCGAAGAATAGAATAGTGTTATTGGGTGTATCCATCTGGAATTTCTCAGCAGCAACTCAAAGTCTAGATTTATGCCAGGTTGAAGGGTTCGCTAGGCACAGGTTTACTTCTTTTGTTCACTTTCAAGCTTCGGGGAGTACAATTATAAAAGTGATGCTATTTAATATTTTATGACTCAGTTTCTTGTAAATACGAAAGGGTTGCTACTAAATTCCAAACAGGACAATGTGCTTTTATTGTTAACTAGCTGACCCCCGCGGCTTCGCTCCCGTCAACTGGCTATCTACCTACCTATCCTACCGACCTACCCACCTACATACCCACCGACCTTGCCTACCAAATAATGAATTTTATAGGCAAAATTTTGCTACTTTGTATATTAAGTATTGCAGTTTTCATAAGGATTTCTAATTTTTTGGAAAATAATTTATAGCCTATGTTACTCGGGAATAATGTATGTTATAAAAAAGCTTTCCATAGGTGAAATAATTTTTAAAATCGGTCCAGTATCTAGTTTCGGCGCCTATTCGGTACAAACGAACACACAAAAAAAAATCTTTCCTCTTTATAATATTGGTATAGACAAATAAAAATCTTGTGGCATATTCAATTTGATTGCGGAAAACTCTCGGGAACGCGATAATTAAAAAAAATAACCAGATTGATCTAATATCTACCTATCTCGCAATCTAAAGACTTCAAGGGCTCATTTTTGTCTTTTACATTAATGAATTGTATCTAATAAAAGTCCCCATTTACCAACAAAGTATTTCTCCTATACCTATTATGATTCTATTTGCTCTACGAACCGTGAGTCTGCACCCTATAGAAGTGAATCGTCTGACGCATTTCTTAGTAATCATATCTAAGACTATAAAATCCTTTCCTATATACGAGTTCTGTTGAACTACTGACATACATTTTCTGAAGAGATTTTACAAAGTTATGAAACATTAGATAGTACCTAAATCCGTGTTGCCTCTGAAATACGATTAATGCATTATGTGATTAAATTATAATTGAGAAAGAGAAAATAGGTATTTCCGTTCGTAAATTGTTGAGTAGGCATTTACGTGGAAAAAGCCAAAGCATAATTATGGAACAAACACGCTTGAATTTTAAACATATAAATAAGCCCGGATAGACCGGTTGAATAACGAATTCCCTAGTCGAAAAGATAGAACAACCTGACTTTTAAGAGAAAATGCGAGCAGACAGCGCCCACTAAATTTCCTTAATAAAATATCATAATTCGAGGTTTGGCTCTCGCCTATTGCCTTCCCCAGTACTGGTTCAATTTAAAAGATATTCCATAACTGAATAAAAAAGATATATGTTGTGCTTCTACGTTTTCCTTTTTCGTTTATTGTTGTCAAATTTCTACAAGAACCGTCTGCAGACAGCACAATTTTGAGCCTTTTCAGGATTCTAGTGCTTCTAAAGATAAGTACCTGGGCGAACGAGCTCTGCTCGGGTAAACATAGAGAAAAAGACGTTTTCTAAAAATGAAACTTAGCTAGACCGTTTTATCGCCCCCGAAACCCTCTGCATACTAAATTTCATGAAAATCGTATGAGCCGTTTCCGAGATTCAGATTATATATATACATACATATATACAGGAATTGCTCGTTTAAAGGTATTAGATGTATCATCAAAAAACAAAACATAGGAGCAGAGAATATATCTTTATTTTCAGTTTGTGGAATATATTTTAAATTGGTCTAATATTGGAGAATGAAAATGGTCGAGAGCCAAAACCCGAATTATGGCTTTTTACTTAGGATAGTCGGATGTCTGCGACCGCATTTCCTCTTAAAACATTCAATGTATTTTCATTTAAAAAAAGTAATCGTAGTTTGTAACTACTTAATCATCTTCTTGCCTTTGTCCAATATTACTTGAGGTCGGCGCAATTCGTTTTCTTCTTTCATTACGTCCTGTCAACTGTAACGCTTTCACAAACTCCCTTTTCTTTCATATCACTCCTCACACAATCATCGTATCATCGTTTCTTTGGCGTTTTAATATGTACCTAATAATAAATATAAATTAATTAGATCATGTTTCATCATCACTGGCTGGGCAGCCTTGGTCCATCCACTGCTGAGTTTAGGCCTCGTTCCTTTTGCGCCATGATTCCCTGGTCCATGCAAGCCTTACCTCACCTTGGTCTTGCACTGAGATCTTGTTGACCGTCCGCCCATTCTGCTGTTATTAATTAGAACTGTAATGTTTTATTCTGGTCTAAGTTATTTAACCTACTTTTCCTAAGGTTTTCTTATCTGGCTCCATTTTCTATGCATGAATAAAAATTTTTGCTACTTCTCTCTACGTTCGCCCTAATACGCGTATTAAAAGCATCGCCCGTAAAATGTAATGAATGTCGGGGACCAAGCGAATTTCCAGCAACACGATAGTAACAAAATAATAAGGTTTTTAAAATCAGGCTGAAAACCGTACCTTTAGGACAGGTAGGTTAAAAAATTTCTAATCTTATTATTAGTTAGAAGAAACCATATTAAGGGCCTATATGCGCTTTAGTGCCGTAAAACGGTAACTTTCTAAATCATACTCCTTAGTAACGGCTAGGATAAAAGGTTTGAAAAAAAAAAAAATTGTTTCATGTACATTATTTTTAAACATGTTTTTTTCGTATAACAAATAGTTTTGCTTTAAAAAAATAATTAGCAACACGATATTTTTCGCAACTTTTGGATACTCCTCCGAAAGGACTTGGATGTTTAAAAATATTTTTACACGGAAAACTTGATGGCTAGAATTTCTTCATAACTGAAATAGCATATGTACTCGTAAAACAAATAATATTTTGAAAACAAAACTGTTCAAAAGGAGGTTCAATACTGATATTTTGGCTACGAGCGGGCGCACGGCCAGTACTGCGTTAACATTGGGGCGTATATATCGCCTTAAGATACGCATTAAATGAATATCAACTACACTACATCGTGTTAGACTCTTATTTTAGAAATGACTAAATAATCAATGAATGTATGACTAATGAGTAATGGGATGTTTTGGAAAAAAAAAACGAAGCATCTCTTACTACGAGGACAGTTCATGTTACACATCAAATAGTCATAAAAACTTTGACACAAAACAGTAAATAATGGCTAATGGCTAACGAACGTGCTGCATTCAGAATACCTAATATACGTCTATTTTTTACAAACTAAACATTTTGTGATGACTGAACGTCCTTTGTCCTAGTTTAAGAAGCACCAAAATTTATAAAACGAACAATGATGTGTTCTGTTATTATTAGATACATAACTTTAGACTTATTTAAGTAGTATAACAAACAAAAGGAAAGCAGAAAAATAACTAAAAGATAAATAAGCAAATCAAAAGTTTTAACCAAATATTACTTGTTTCTAACCGAAACTCTGAATAATTAATTGCACATCGTTTTATCGCCAGAAAACCTTCCTTGTATTTAAAAGGCGCAATATTTATAACACTCGAGTCAATTACTCGTGGGCGCTAGGCGATAAAATTCACGCTCTCGTCAAGATTAAAAATATATAATGTAATCTTGAGCGTAATGAAGTGTGTTCTCGGCCATGGCCGGCTGGCGGTAACTATCGTATACCTAGGTAAATAAGTATCCTAACAAGTTTTTTCATAATCTACAGGTACTCGTAGGTCACAGATTAATAACTCGACCGATTGATCGGTAATGGATTAAATAGAATAGAAAATCCATTTATTGGTCACAGACACAAGAGACAAACACACAGTAAAAGAGAAGATAAAAAAGGTACAAAAATTTGCGCTGAGCGTCCACATATCGAAAGGGTTACCTATTTAGCATTTGCTGGACATCAGACACCCAGCGCTGGTTTTCAGTTGGAACTCCGCAGCGACACACATGTTTCATGATGATGAGACATTATTAGGTCAAAATATGAACGTCTCTCATATAGAGACCTTCTAATTTTGGCAATAAATATTGGTTTAGTGGAACTTTGAAACTTGACTACCTAAGTAGTTGAACTAATTTCGCTTTCGTTACGGCCAATTTTCCACATACAATATTCAATATTATTTTCCAAGACTCACATATACGTACTTAAAACGCCAATAAACATAAATATGTGGCATAATCTCCATAACGAGAGAAAACGCACGATTTGGTAATGTTGATATTGATCACGAACGTGAAATTTGTACGTCGGTTATGAAGTCGAGTGAAAGTGTGTTTAAACTTTCAATTGGCCGCCTGCAGAAGGATTAAACAATAACTTTTTTTTAAGTCGGTAAAAAAGGTATCAAACTTGAATACATACATGCGACGGTGCCATGCATTGTCTGTATGTTTACGTTCAATTGTTTCTTCAATCGAAGCGATGCCAGACACATCCTTTGTTCTCTATTTATTTTTACGGCTAAAGTTCATTTATTAAAAGAAAATGTTGGCACTGTTACTCAATAAATCTTTCGTCTATACCTAATGATGCATCTGTATGGCTGTATAGGTATTTATTTATTTATATATATTTTATTGTACACCAAGATAGAAAAATACAAAAAGAAACGAATATGCAACAGGCGGCCTTAATCGCATTCTGCGATCTCGTCCAGGCAACTTTGAATGGAAAGAGATAACCTGGACACGTTATGGGATTGCACTTTGTTCAAATTTCAAAACAAACAATTAGTTTTACTAAGTAGGTACCATAAACAAACTACTAAAGTAGATATATAAATACATACATACATCTAAATATATAAACAAAGTAACAACACAGTTTAAACAAGAACAGGATCACAGAGACAAGTAATAGTGTATAAAAGTTTTTTTAAAGACAGGCAACGACTGAAAACGTTTTAGGTATGTATATCTTATATCAGAGATGTCACTGTGAATTTTCCTCTTACCTGTAATTTCGTCAAAAACGATTCATCATTTGTTGCCATCACAAATGGTGAAATAAGTTGAAGTGTTAATTATTTGATTGGCCAAAAAAAAATTACAACCGACTTACGAACAAAAACACTACAAAGTAAAAAAATAACTTCAATTTCGGAAGTCGGTGTTTCTGTTTTTGTTTCTTCGTTTTTTGACACCGACTTCCGAAATTGAAGTTATTTTTTTACTTTGTAGTGTTTTTGTTTGTAAGTCGGTTGTAATTTTTGTAAAAATGTTTTTTATTTTTCACTTTTTAGTTGTGGTACATAATGGACCAGTTCTATAGGCTAGGTACCTACGCGTATAGTGCCCAAAGTGAAGCTAGAATAGATTAACCCAATAAAATAAAACTTAAACGAAACCAGTGCAATGAGAGTATACCAGGGTGAACTGTTCACACCTGCGTACCCCTTAAGAACGTACCAGTGTGATGTTATGTTATGAAATGGTGTAAACAATAAACAGACATGCGCTTGCATCAATCCCGAGTGATTTGCCGTCATTTATTGAAGAGTTCTGATGTATTTCTCCGAAGTTCTTCATCAGATCTTGATGAAAATTAAATGGGACCACATGACAAGCACCCGCTTTCAAATTAAAAAAGAATCATCAAAATCGGTTCACCCAATAAAAAGTTCTGAGGTATCAAACATAAAAAAAAAACAGTCGAATTGATAACCTCCTTCTTTTTGCGAAGTCGGTTAACAAAAACAGGGCTTTAAGACTTTTGAAATTTTCATAGACAATCATTTTTAACATTATCTTTTTAACTTATCTTTCCATTTTTAAACCATCGTTAGGTAGGTACATTAACAGATTAGAAACATAATCCGGTGACTAAGGTTTTAACTTACTATAAATAATAAGTAAAGTAAGAAGGCTTTATGATTGAGGCCAGATAACAGTTGTTTTTTGCTCGTACAATTTGATAAAGAATTTTTCCATCAAAAAGCGCAAACATAATTTATTTTAGGTATACATGGCGTCGCGATCAGTTACAATAACATTAATCTAAAGGTAACGGTCTTATCGGCCACCTTTTGTGCGTAAATGTAAAGGTACCTAGACCTACGTATTATAATCGTACGTAACTTGTGTAATTGTGTTTGTATAGTTGTCGGCTCGCAACTTGCCAAGAGTCGTTAGATGCGCTCAAGTCGATTTTTAGGTCTCTTTGGTTACCGAGCGGGGCGCGGGGAACGTTTAGCAGCGTTACGAGCGCGCGATTGGTTGGTCGGTTGACACAAGGATCGACTGACTAATCGCGTCGCGTCCACGTTTCGTTCGCGATTCGCGTTCACTAAGCGCGAACTTACGAACCTATCGCTGTATTCGTCCACGGAGCTCCCTAGGCACTCAAAACGATTCTGGAGTTCGAGCTGAAAGCTCTCGGGATTTCGGATCTGGATCTGTGCTTGACGTAGCGTATACTTCATCAGTCGAGATCCTTCAAGCTTGATATTTATGTTCAATGTCCTCTCACCACGCGGTGATCGCTCCCGGTTTTCACCGAATTGATCACAGGGACATCATTGAACATTTGCTTCTTGGTTGACACGATTAAGTCGATCTCGTTTTAGTTACACCATCGCGGCTTTGCCAGGTCCACTTCCCATGCTCACGCTTCATGAAGAAGGAGTTCATCATATAGAGGCTCTCCTTCTCCACAAAACTAGCCAATAGGTGATCCCAGTGGTTCCGACGTCAAACTCCAAATTGCCCCACTTGCAGCTCATTCTCCTCGCGTTTGCCCAGTTTCGCGATGAAGTCCCCCATGACAACGGTGATTTGAAACAATGCATGGCTCAAGAGATATCCTCATACATGATCTCTACCTCGTCGTCGGGGTGTGCCGAGGTCGGGGCGTAGACCTGTATGAACTTCAGCGAATATCTCGAGGATATTCTGAGTATAAGGTACGCCATCCTAGTCGGCACACTTTCAATCCTCACCACGTTGTTTACAAGGGACTTGTGGACGATAAACCCGACAGCACCCTGGGACTGCCGGTCACCCTCTCGCCAATAGAGCAGGTTACCGGATTTGAGGATTATGAGTTTTCTCCCTGTCTTCGGACTTCAGATAACCCTGTAATATTCCTTCGTAACCTGCTCAATTCTTTAATTCTTCCTCGCGTTCGGCTATCTTCTCGTCGGTCCGGAATTTTCGCGTGTTTTATGTCGCCAGGTCCAGTTGTCGATGTTTATTTGGGTAGCCGGGTCCACTCCGGGGATTCTTTGCACCCCTTATCACGCCATTGCCTGGACCGCTACCATAGTCGAGGGTAGACGGGCTGCCGGGCATTCGGGGCCGTTTTTCCTTTGTGCTCGTATTCATTTTGGTTTGCCGTAATCGCCACGCTTGGCAGGCAGGTTGGCGATCGCAGTTTGTTGTTAAAGTGCACAGAGAATGCTGCGACCCATTCTCTGTGTGACCCTTATTCGCCTTTTACGACACCCACGGGAAGATATGGGATGGTAAAATTCTTTACGTCCGACACTATACGGAACAGAGATGTATGTACTTACAACATATTCAAGCTCAAATAAACGATACAGCAAGAAAGTTAGAAGATGATATGGCAAGAAACGCGGTGCGGTGATTATTGAGATGACAGCAAATAGAGATGCATGTTGCGCCGACCCCGAAAAAAATGGGATATTTCCAGGAGGATGATGTATAATATATTCAAGTCTTTGAGCAACTCACCACAACCTCATCGTTACATAGTGGACGTCCCACCCATACGCATAAAACGTTTTGGGGACACTTTTATTATGCGTACTAAGGAGTGGAATTCCCTGCCGGAGTCTGTGTTTCCCGATAGCTACAATCTAGGGGTCTTTAAGTCAAGAGTGAATAGGTTACTTCTAGGCAAGCGTGCTTCACCGTCGACCACATCATCCCTTACCATCAGGTGAGATAGAGCGCGAGCCTATTGATAATAATAAAAAAAATACCACAAAGTGATGATGAGAAGATAATGGTAATGGAATATTTGTTATTTAGCATTTAAGCTTTTGACTCAAAAAGTTTTCCGCTTTTCCGACGCTAAGTATACCTACAGGCAAGAAACTTCAGCATCTTCAGCGGTTCGAGTGAAAAATTACGGACATCATGAAAGTCCGAAGCTGGCAAATCTAATCAAATTGGTTTTGATTGTTGACTAAAATAGCAACAAACCATCGCTAAATCAGATCGCAGATCAAAAAAGGCATTTAGTACAATGGCGATAGCCAAACAACTATTATATTAATTATATAAAATAGCTTACAAAAGAAGTTTCATTATATTAAATTATAGTCCCAAAAATAACCAAAAAAAATGTTGTAACGCCTGGTAGGCTGGCACGATTCTAAATAGTCAGATTGATCGTCTAAACTTGTAACACAATCAAGCCTAAGTAAATGCTTTGTCACCACTTCTTGTGTCGGTTCCCACGTAGTTTCCTGTGTTTGTTAATGTTTTTACATGACTTTCCGAATGACAATAATCGATTTAGTTTGAAAGCGAGAGAAAGTTGCGTAACACCGATTTTCGAATTTCGAATTCGTAGGAAATCACCGTCATTATTTTGTTCTCGTAAATGTCTATGATAAATAGAGCAGCGTCAGCCAATAAGAACAAAGTTTGGTAGACGTCAAATGTTTTTGGATGGGAGGTTGAACTTTTGTTGAGGATTTAATAAGTAAGTGATTGGTAACAGGTTCATTGGAAATAACAAATGTATATACTAAATTCATCATTCATACTAAAACTACCTACAGTGTAATGCAAATATTTCTTAGGTACTTAGTAATTACTAGATACAAGTAGGTACCTACCCCTTCATTTAAAAAGATAAGCCATAACAAACCTACAGTATAAATCTGCACATGTAGGTGCTGAAAACGAATGTCATTTAATTTGTATAAGTAGATAGGTGAATAGTTGTTTATTAGATATTGTTTCTTATTTAGTAGGTAAAAGCTTCAGACCTTATTAATTTCATTAACTTATGGGATGCCGGATTTCCGTTAAGTATTATTAATAAAGATGAAATAAAACAACTTAAGGAAAGTCTTGTATGAAAATGATAACAAAGTCCGGGAAATTAAATCAGCATGTAAACACAAATGTTTACGAATTCGATGGGAAGTGAATTAGAGGCTGATAAGGAAACTATGGTTGTTTCCTGTCCCTTCAATTTTCTTTCTGATTAATTTCGTTGCGGATTCAAACGCTTTGGAATTTCATTTCCCGAAGTCTGCCAAGCTTCATTGTCTTAGAACTTTGCGCAAACACGTCACATGAACTGATTGAAGCTACTACAACGCTTTTATTTTGTCTGGGCTGACACAATTAAGGTTGCTGTCGACACACTTCATGGATTTTTATTTTTATATTATTTTTAGGATTCCGTACCGGAAGTGTCCAAATGGAGCCCTATTGATGTCACTACGTGTCCGTCTGTCCGTCGTCTGTCACAAAATTTAGTTCCGAAGTGTTTTTAAACTTCCCTTTGATCTGTGAACTTGAAATTTGGTGACAATGTTTATACGTATATTTTGCTAAAAAATACCAATAAATTCTACATTTGGTACGGAACCCTAAATGTGTGAAGTTCGATACGCACTTGGCCGGTTTTTTTTCTAAAACTGTAAAAACTGCATCTCCTTAAGTATCTCATAAATAACAAAGAGTTTAAAATTTTAGTTGGAGGGCCATTTTTTTTTTGATAAAACCTCAATGACCAATTTCAAATCAACTATCGCAGGCCATTAAGTTGTAAAAAAAGCTAAAATGACATTAGAACAAAAATGGTTTATTCCGTTTTTGTATCGCTTATGGCTTGGCGTAAGAAGTTTTCACCAATTCAAGCCAGATCGTAAAAAATAATGTTATATAAACACATACTAATTCCATAACATAGTTTGCCATAGATAATATTTTTATAATAAATTTCTGCAAAATTTTAATCTTGGTCTATTCATTGCCAGGTGTTTATCACTCACTAAAATGTCCACAAATAAAATAACTCCCGGAATACATAATATATGACTCTATGACGTTCAAACATTTTATGTTGTTTCATAATAGTATATTATGCAACTAGTGAATAAAGGACGGTTTTAAAGCGAGGGCCATAGATGAATCACGAACAAGTGAAGGATTCTAACAACTGAATCACGACCGTAGGGAGTGATTCATGATGATTGAATCACGAGCATAGCGAGTGATTCAAGTGTTAGAATCCTGAACGACGCGAGTGATTCATGGCCCTCGATATAAATCCGTTTTATTCAAGAGTTGCATACTATATTTTATACCATGACTTCGAGAAAAAGAAGGATTTAAGCCAAAAGCACAAGAAATAATAATAAATGGTTTATTACCTTCAAAATTTACAGAAAATGAGAAACTTTAGGGCTTCACATTTTTTGTAAATTGAAGCTGAGCCTTTGAGTTTGAGTTACCTAAACAGCACCTGTGTTTCAGGGGCCAGTTACCACCTCCGTTAAGTTACATAATTATAATTAATTAAACACCAATGCAATTAATATTAGAATTACAATCCAAATAAGTATTCACTAAACATCCTAGACCAAAATAAAATCATTATCAAAATCTTCATTGGAAGTTCTAAATTCAAACACCAAAACAGTGATTAAAAGTGCTTTTTATTCACTGTTTTCAGTGAATAAAATAAGCTTTTTAGAGGGGGAATGGTATAAAATATGTTTTGTGTGTCATAGTCATAGCTATTATTTACTATCGTCACGAACATTTTCACAACCTCGAACAAAAAATAGCCTTGTCACCTATAATTTGAAGCGTAATGAAATAAAATAAAACGCAAATAGATATCTCTAAGTCTCTAACTCTATATCTTTGACTCTATAAACTGGTAACGCGACGTTGTTTTGTGATAACCTTGGATTATTTGAACACTCAGTGAAACCAACACTCTTCATTAGTGATTTTCAGCCGAATGAAACCAATTATTTCAATCAACTTCTGAAGAAGCATTGAATGTATTTTATGAATTTTAAATTTAATACACGATTATTGTGAGTAGGAAAGCCCGAATATTTTTAATTATAGCCATTGAGTACAAATATTTACATTATGTTAGATACCAACAAAACGTTTCCACATAAGATTTTCTCCTGTTAAAATCAATAAAATAAAAATCACATTTAAAGACTGTGTAGAATGATTACAAAGTTTTCTCGTCTAGCATTAAATCAATACTTAATTAAAGAATTGCACACCGTCGTTACACCTAATTAGATTCCATGTAATATGGGGATATGATGAGACAATGATTGATGATTAACTTGTTTAGAAATCAAAATGATTGAGACATTGCAGCTGAATGCTGACGAAATGACTGCTTTTGATGTAATTACGGTCAATTAGATGAAGAAGAAACGTGTTGGTTTTCGTTAAAGAAATGCTTAGAAAGTATTAACCACAATAAAAATAGGCTATTCACACTTGAACATTAACGCACTTCATCATACGTGAAGACAGTAATTACACAGTGAGTGAGATATTATTAGAACAACATTATTGAATAGTAAGATATAGGTTCAGGCTGGGTTCAGGTTCAACATGCGTATTCGTATCAATCTTTAATTTGTAATGACCATCAATATCTACATTTTTAGATCAATAATTTGCACTGAAAGAACTATTGAAAATCATCGCAAAAAATACGTTACTGATTCTTTGACGAAGACCTTAGTTATAAAATTATGAAGCTTTTTATTCCTGTATTCTTTAATTATGTTTTTATTGTTTCAGGATTGACTTCAGCGACCCGACTACAGATAAGCCCGCGAACTTGGCAAACTCTGCCGTTCTGCGCATGCTGGAGGAAGAAGAACGCAACCGTAGGGGACGCCCTAGTGAGTACACCTGGTCTTATTTATACTCTGCTAACCCAAGCTAACTGATCAATGTATGATGGAATCAGGTTAGGGCAGGATACATGACACGGCGCGACGATGATAGCTGATTACCACAGAATACTTTTTTCTATTGCATAAAGTACTTTTTTAAGACCTATTGGCAGTGATCGAGTGCCTGAAATAATGTTAGTCGTCCGGCAACGAGACGGGCAGATAACATTGTTGTTCGTTGGTCGAACCCGGCACAGGATCGTGGAGATCAGCACAAGAAGGAAGAGGACTATGCCCAGATGTAGGCGAAGTCAGGCTGTGGATGTTGAGTTTTCCGGCAAAATACTGGTGTGTTATCACTTATAGACGATGAGCTTTTTGAAGAAATCGATACGTACCCCACCTTAAGAAAAATAAGGTTTTCCTAATAAGAACACGTTTTAAAAATGTTGTGCAGTGTAATTTTGCAGTTGTAAATATGTAGTTGCTTGCTTGTAAGAAGCATTCCTACCGACAAAAATAATGAAGACAGACCAAATTAATTAAAATGAAGAATATTTCATTCGTAGCACTATTTCAAGAAGGGCACAGCACACCTAGCTGGCTCGAGCAGAATCTATTATGTTCTCGTAGCCACCCACACCTGATGCTTTTCTCTATTTTCTTGAGAATTTCTATTCACGCTTATTCAAATAGTACGTACCTATAGCTAAATTCTGGAATAGCGAATGCATCGTACTTCAATTGTCTGTCCAAATTTGAAAAGCATCCTATTCTTGCGAGAAAAGCTCTGCAAATCTGTCGAAATCCTGAGTGGCAGCGTGTTACGTGCAAGCGCATTTCACTCTTCTATTTTGGGTTGAGAAATCGATAAACATTTACAAGCTTGCTTGGATTGAAACAGACATCCAATACCTCCGCTATATCTCCCACACAGTTTAAACAAACGAGAACTGCGTTACTAATCCACTAATTTTATCCCTGCTTTATCAGACTTAGACCCAACCCAAGTCTGGGCGATTAAGAAGAACATGGTTCACATGCACCATACGTTTGACCGGTACTGGCCCCCGGAACGTTCTAGAATGCGATCAGCTCGCAGCTGGGATGGCCAACTCAACGCCACAGGGAATATATACTCAGAGTTCCTGAAGTCTACCAAAGGTACCAGCACAGCCTGGTAGAATAGATGCAGCTTTGACTGTGCAAGCCTTGTACATAATATACCATTTATAGCAAGATCTCATTAATTCGTCGATCAATCAATACCATACGTAGAGCATTCATCATTGCAAAACTAAGAATTGAGTATTCATATATTTGATGCTATGCGCAGAACGTGGTCCTCACGTTTTAATACAGCGATGCCATCCAGTATCCATCGATATTTGTAATTAACATCATGTTGTGTCGTGTTGCATTCAGGGCCACTAGAGTTGAGCTCACGCACAAAGAAGCCGCTACACTTGCTAATATTACACAGACAACTAACTGGTTCAACAGGAAACCCTACCAGACGTTATATGAAGCTTAGACGACACTCGGATGATTCATTGATCTCGATATAATGAATGAAACATTGAGGATGAGTGTAATGGCCTAACGTTCGGGTCCATCCATCCGTCGCTTTGTTCGTCACCGGTTTGACAAAAACTGCCCACGAATGACAAAAAACGTTCATTAGTTGAAAGTATTTGGCAAAGATTGGAAGTTTCGCATAATGTGCTTTTACCTGTTGTTCCTGTTAGTAGTGCACAGCCGACAACGGAAGAACACCAGCAGAAGATATGTCTGAAACAGTGTTTGTTGGTAATGTGTCCATTGTTTAATCTAGTGCTAAAGTTGTTCAAGTGCCTAAAATTAGATTTGTTTTGTTTTCGTAAACAAAAATAACGTAAGGAGATATCCAGAGAACGTTACAATGTTTAATTGTATTGCATATCTAGATTTTTTTGATGTTTCGTAGACTAAGAAACGGCTAAGTAAAAAACAAAGTAGATTTGCTATCTATTTTCAATAAAACTTGTTAATCAATCTATTGCATTGAGAACTAAATAAGAACAAGTTATCAGCTACTTGGACAAGTTATAGTTTAGTTCCAAGAAACAAACAGTAACTGCCGGTGTGGAGCAATGAAGAAGCAAAAAATGTAACTCTTTGCAAAGAGCCCATGAGTAATTATAATAATTGTGGCCGTATTCTCGAAGAGTTGCTTGCACACACCGTTATAAATACTCATAAGTGATTTTTGAAGTGTGTGATGTTAAAAAATAATGGATACATAGTTAAAATGCATAAAACTTGTGTTTTAAGTTTCCAAGAATTAATTCTTTGATCATTAATTCAATCACAACTAAATACTATAAGATCAGCAGCCAGAGCATAAAATATACATAGAATGCGTTTTTTTCGTGTTTATTATCAAATATCGACCTTGATTCCAGGATTAAAATCTATAAAAGTCTTGTTTGACGTCATAAGTAGACTATTTCTACGACTGTTCTTCATCCCAGTAGGCTCATGAATCAGAGTCTAATTTTAAAGCAGGTGCGAAAAGTTGCAAACGACATAGGTATCTTAGTTCACACGAATCATACGTTATCTCCAGGTGTGCACTATTCTGGGCGCAAGTTGTTATACGAGTATGTAGACTTCATTTATTATTGGCAATATGTTTGCTACAGTTGATTTTGACATCGAGATTATCATACAAAACTTTAAAGACTGTTTAATAGGTAGGTAATATCTTAGTGCTCATTTTGATGTAAGAGTTATTACAGTGGTTTTCTTGTAGATAGATACATCTTTATTGAAGACGTTCGTAAGCATACTCGTGTGATATTTTCTAGTACACACGAAAACAACTTAGGTATATACCAACGAAGAGACTGACTGACTTCTAATCACTACTTATTCTTTCGTCCTTCCCAACAAACTTGTCTAGTGACGTTCAAGTTCTCTGAATCGTTCAAACAAGTTAATAACTTGCAAGTGGCCGTCAGTGACCATCGGCTGTGAGCACCGTTTGTAATTTATGTACGACTCATGGCCCAAGGGATGAGGTAATTGCGAGCACGTCCCATAATCCCAGACGGATCAGATTGCTTACTAATTGCCTAGGTACCAATTTCCCTCATATAACTTTCCAGGAAAATCGTTTATTACAATAAAATATGATGCACGTACATCTCTCCCGCTGGTATGCAAGTTTCGCAACAGGTGAAATATATTTTCCGTCTTGCCATTTCGTTAGAATTTACGATCTCATTGTAGTTGGTACGTAGCTAATGGAAATGGTTTTATGCTTCTATTCAAACAGCTATAAATTATTATTAGGTACGTTCAGGTGGGGTGCTAAAGTCTAGGTCATAGGTTTTCGTAGGTGTGACCATTTTTCTGGTGGTGGGTAGGTATCGGTGAGCGTGAGAGAGTTGGCGAATGGGTGTCCTAAAAATGTGCGTTCTCAAAATATAATATGCGGTAGATATTTGTGCCCGTCGCACCTGCGGGCTGGTAAGCTAGTCAAACGTAGTGCACACAGCCCGACCGGCGGTTGGCGCGTCTCACGTATAAAACAAGTTGATCAATTTAGTTGTGAGTTCCTGTTTCATTAATCACTTTTATCTTTTTTGTTTAGATTTTTACTCGTTTCGTTTTCTTGTTCTCGTGTTTTTTTTATTTATTTATTTGATTTTTGAATGCATTAGGTCACACAAAGTAAATTTTTCAAGAGTTTTTAGCCTGGATTGCGGTTTAACCACGTAGTAATCTAGTGTTATTGTGCCCTCTGTCTAAGTAAGTAAAGCTCACCTCACATTAACTAAAGAATATACAAAGCTTTATTTTGGCAAACTAACCAAGTTAATTCTGTAAAGTTGAACATAGTTGAGGAGGTTTCCTTAATACGGAGAAAATTGAAACTCAATAGGTTCCCTACATATCGTGGTTTGGAGTTGCGATGTTGCGAACAATGTTACGGAACGTTAAGAACAACAACTTTCTTCGGTAGACACATATGTGGTGCTTGAAGCAATCTCGAACTGACTTCTAATCAGATCTCGAGGAAGTGAAACCCTAGAACCCACACACCGAAAGCAAGAAGCCAATTTGTGATGCCGCATTTTCATCTTTTATCAATATTCAGTTTATAATCTTTTTTACCTACCGTCACCATTGTTCATCATCTTCGAGAGTTTCGTAACCAAACCGTTTCAAATATTTTATCTTCGAGATCTATTAGTTGACACGTTTAAATAATCAATTTGTTATCATTTTTACATGGCATTTTCACCTGGTTATTGTCTACGTGAATGTCAATTCGTTTCTTCCAATTCTGTTTAAATCACATCGAAACCCTTTCTCTGTAGGGAAATTCTCATCCACCGTCTGGGGAAGAACCGACTAAAACCCCAGTTCCTACCGCTACCATGATTCACGCGTACCTACCCCTGCTATCGGCTCGCTATTGCTAGCGGGTCCTATCACATTGAACCCCTACCTGAAATCAACATACTTATCATCGGCCTTTACGGTTGTTGTTGTATCTAAAATTCAGCGCTCTTCCTCTTTCTTTCTCACTCTCTCTAAAACTGTCACTCTCGACAGTAGATAGATACTTGAACTCGAATGATCGATTGAGCTCAACCAATAATTCGATCCTGCCCGAAAGGTTCACCTTTAGTTCTTCGACCTAGAATCTTAGAATATCTTCGTCACAGACTCTATTTAAGATGCCATGAAATCTGACACAGTACATTCAAATGTTCTTGGAAGAAATAGACTTGCTGACATTGTGAGATTGCGACGTTAGCCGTGGGCTGTATGTACTTAGGCACTTAAATTATATGAAACTAACGATTTTACATGCATAGACATTTAACATGCAAGGCCGAGTTCTAGTTTAATTTGTTTTCTGGAATTTCTGAATCAGCTTCTGTTTACCGTAATTACAGAATTCCTAGCCTACGCAGTTTTCTGGTACAGAATCAGATACAATTATTTAGGCAGTGTGCTAACATGTCATTCAACGGGCAACCCATTCTCCACGGTCTTAAACAAATTGCTTAAATCTCCGGGAATATACATGTTGAATCATAAAACTGTGTTCGCCTACAATAAAACGAACTTACATCCTAGAAATCTGTTTTTTCGATGGTCTGGCGCACTTCCAACTGCTTGGTGGCCGCGCTAATTTAAAGAGAGATGTGTCATAATAAGCGATACGTAGTGTTCAACACTGAAAGTCTCGTGGTCTCAAGATCATATCACCCGACGATTGAGATTGTACGCCCTGATTACACGTATTTTCCAAGAAACACGTATTTTTAAAAGCATGTCGCAATAATCGAAAGTTATATCTGGCACGAAACGACAGCCATTTTTATATAAGACACTGTTTCACGGTGGAATTGCTTTGTTACAGGCCAGAAGAAAGTAGTGTGGCCACCGGTGCCCGAAACGAACGGATATCATAACCCACAACAGGTAATTATCCATTCAATATAATTACCATCACACAGATATAATCAAAATTATACATGTATATAGGGGTTGATTTAGATGCAAATGACATCACAGCTGCACATAGTAAACGCTTTACGGTGGAGGAGCAAGAATAATTGCATGCAAAACCAAGCTGTTACAAGTATTACGATATGTATTATAAGCTACATTATAAATCCCAACAGCAACAGACTCCTGCGTACTACAACAACGCGCAGCAGTCCCCAGCCTCTCCCCAACCCCAGTCCCAACAACAGCCTCAGTACCAACAACAGCCTCAGTACCAACAACAACCTCAGTACCAACAACAACCCCAATACCAACAGCAACCCCAGTACCAACAACAGCCCCAGTACCAACAGCAACCCCAGTACCAACAGCAACCCCAATACCAACAGCAACCCCAATATCAACAACAGCCCCAGCACTACCAGCAGCCCCAATCCCCTCAGCCTCAGTACCAAGCTCCCGAGTCGGATCCTTCTTATTGTGAGGGCCGACGACAGGAATCCACAGGGCTGAGTAAGCTGATTCCTGTTGGTCCTGGCATTGCGTCCCCTGCCTCCTACCGCCCAGGCCCGCCGTCACCAGGCATCGCACCGCAGCCCTATCGCCCGGGACAAAGCCGCTGGGCACCAGTACCAGCTCCTCTTTCCCCTCAGGTATTAGGACACAATGAAGTTGGAACGTCAACGTCGTCGATTAGAATTTAGTTTCATTACTGACTTGCACGTTTTCATTTTTACTAACATTCTCTTAGTAAGTAAATGTATGTGCAGATCGCTATTGAATAACGAACGCTATGCCTTTGTCTTCGATACTACTTTCTAGTATGGAATCTACCATTAATACGGAGTGATATTTTTAGAACTAAGTGGCCATTATGCAAAAATCTTCTTGGAAATTAATACAGACATTAATCAAGGTAGATTTGGTTGCAATGTGGCAAATTAAATTTTGTGTTGTTCTTTTAGTTGATACTCACTTGTACACACTGTACACGACTGTGATAATCTATTCTGTATTTGATTAACAAAGAGGTGTGTCTCCTTGGGCGAGTGCTTCATCAGTATTGTTATGAACAGATTCAAGGATCGCAGCCGAGTTATCCGTCGCAGCAGCAGCTGTCCCCCCAGCAGCAGCAGTACTCGCAACAGCCGCAGTACTCGCCGTCGTACTCGGAGCCTTCCTATCAGCAGGCCCCACAGAAGAACTTCGAGCCCCCACCATCGACGATCACTCTTCGTCAGCAGCAGCCAGTACACCAGAAACCGCCACCGGTTTTCGCGAGTCAACCCGCCACAGCTTCGTTTCAAGGTACCTATCTAGATATTATTATGCAAGCTGGTTGAAAGACGTTTTTAAAGATATTTTTTAATAAAAAACTTTTCTGCGCAGACACAATAACTCAAAAAGTGTAGGTGGTAGTTTATTTCCTTGTTCTTTTAGTAAAATTTATTACGAGAAACGCGTTTATTTCTGTTAAAATGAAAGTCTTGCTCGTTCAAACATTGGAGGGAATTATGTTTTATAACAGACCGGTGAGAACTGGGAAGATTTTATTTAACTCAATGGCAATATCATCGCGCATAAAGTAAATGCGTAGATACTTTGAAGTCGGCTTCGCAAACATAATATCTTCCACGTGTATTGTTTATTTTATTAGGTAGCTTTTTTATTCCACGATGTCGCTTTAGAAAAGTGACTTACGACACGTTAAGACTTCTTCAATATACACAGTTACGGCTCTTATTGTTTTCTTTATTGTTTTAGATTGTCACACGTTTTTTTAATATTCACTATTCATATTTGTAGAAATAAAATCCTTAGGATAACTGATGGAAAAAGATAAATCATGCATGAGTCATGTTGCACCCTACGTTTAAAAGAGTCGCACCGGTGTGTAAATAAGATTTGAATTTCAATTAATTAAGCTAATAGCTTTTGGTTTTCCCGTCATATACAAGTAGAAGTAGTGCGACAAAAGCTGGTACTAGACAAGCAAGTAATTGCAAGTTAGGGAGGAGACAACCGGGAACTAAGTAATCCTCTGTCTCTCCGCTCCTAGTCTGAAAGCTAAGCTAAACACACAGACTAAAAGTGATGGATGCCTAACTAACCCTAAATGCGTCGACGTCTCGGCACAAGTAGTGTAGGGGTGTCGCGCGCCCAACAGCACATCGACTCGAGACCGAAGCCAAATTCATTCCGCATTTTGGGTTATAAATAAAACAATAACATTGTCGTGAAAGGTGACTAAAGAATTATGCCAAGCGGATCGACAGCGGCAGTTGTGACTTGCGAACTAAACGACAACACTGCCATTAACAATAATGTTTGCCAACGGTTGTTATTTTGGCAATTTTTCCTCAACACTGAACAGGTGAAATACATTTTCGGTGGTGAAAACAAATAAATTGCGTTTTTTATAAAGTGCGAATGTCCGGACATACAATGAATGTAGAATTCATATTTAAGCCAAATGCAGTAGGTATGTATTAAAGATGATGATGAAACTCAAATCGAAATTAAACATAGTAACTTCTAGTCAGGTCATTGTTAGGGGATGCAAATTTTTGATGAGGACGAGAAATAAGCATATTAATAGTTGGTACGGGTGATTACGATTCGGCAGGAGGCGTCAACATGCGTGGGGACCAGAAGTGGCCACCTCAGTCGGTGAAGGAGGCAGTTGCCGCAGAGAATGACGCCAGAAGGCAGCTGGCCAGAGGTCCCGCATGCAGGCCGCGCAAGGTAACGTTTTTAAAAATGAACCACTAACCAACCTACGCTAAAATAGGGTTAACTAAGAATCTATTGATGGCCAATTTAATAGATTATCTGGAAATTCCAGATGAAATTGATTACTGGTCGAAAATATTAATTTAATAAATGTCTGGTGATGAGCTCTACGGTTCCTAATTAGCCCTATTTTGATAATTCCCATATACCTATGTATTATATTTTATTAATTGTATTGAATCTAAGATTTCAGGAGAGAAATCCTTGAAGATTGGTTAACATGGTGTGAGCAGCCTCTAAATATTCGCTAAAATATAAATAAAAGCTGAAAAATAACAAGCCCGCATGATGTATAGCAAGCAAGCACCAAAAGTATTATATTTTGCATTTTCACTGACTAATAACATTAATTATTTTGGTCAAAATTCAATATTTATGACAATTCGACACTCTTCGATTAACTGTTTTGGTCAAAATTCTTCCAAAGTTTCAGTTATTTTCATACTTTAATAAAGATAACTAAAGCAATCCTATAACTAATTCTATTCAACAATTTTTTAAATTCAATATTTATGTAAATATATTTGATTTTAACTTTAACACAACCTGTATATATGTGACACTTCAAATATTACAACGCCTACCGCAAAACCTATTAGATAGTTTCTATAACTTCTAGAAAAAAAATAATACCTAAACGACACAAATAAATTTCCAAATCTGTAGATGTCGGGCGCACAACAAACCACCTCTATAACTAATTAAATGTAAAATCTTCGAAAGGCAAAATTTAATTTCGGCAATCACACCTCGGAGTTAATTCTCTAAAGTTACATTGTATAAACAGAATACTCATCCTATGAAATTCTGAGTTTCTCATGATTTCAAACTCAGTCATTTGCTACAACATAACTTAGAGAATTGATGGACTAAAGTGCATAGTGTTGAACGAATCCGTTGTCTGTTTTAGCTGCGCCAATATTCGCTTGCCGAATTAGTTGCAATGAACGACGTGTAAGCGTCGATCGTTTGCAGTCCGTACGTACCCGGACTTTGATACCGAAGGTGTAAGTGCAGTTTGGGTCACTAGTGCTACTATATGTTTGGACAAACTTTCCATTAACAGTTCTCGGCACTTGGAGAAGGGCAAACCTAGTCGTTTTAGTCGCGAGCACCTAACTCGCGTTAGTAGGCTTTGCAATATCTATCCTTTAGGTGTACGACTCTTGTAATGATTAATATGAGAACTGGTTAATTAAGCAGCTTTTGAATGGTTTTGGAGGTAGCATAAAGCTGAACTACTTATAAGCATTTTCATTCGAGTTATAAAATGAGCAATTAAGCATTATTCTGTCAGTTGTGGAATAAAGCAAACCATAGGGTAAGAAATAATTAAGTGGAACTCACGTGTCACGATGTTGTCTTTACCCAGCTTTGAATTCAGCGTCAGGTAGGAATTTCGCGTGTCAACCTACTGAAGTTTCAACACCTGTCCCTGTACTGAACTGGGTTTATGCAATAGAATATTTGGCAACTAGCATTTCTCAGTTAGATAGGTACTAAATAATGTAAGCTATACACTATATTAAGCTTTTAAATTTTACCGAAAAAAAAAATCTAAAGAGAATTTGAATTTAGAACCTGCTAATAAATTGTTAAGCAAATAATTGCCAGAGTATAGTAGTCACAGCGGATCTTGTTGTCCCTGAAGTTGGCTCTGCGAACCATTGCGCAAGAAATAGTTTGTCATCGAATATCCTACTGCATAGAGTAAGCGAGATAGGACGATGCGACAAACGTAAACGAGTGAAAGAAGCAGTTATACAATGCTATCCTCAACTTCAACATTGACACAAAAATAGCTACTGCACAGGGTCTTGCAGTCAATTTCAGAGACACAAAGATCCGCAGTGAGTATTATACCGAGATTTTTTGTAAATAAAGGCGGTTACGCATTACATCCGATCCGTAACTGTGAAATAGGCGTAGGTAGTGCCGTTGGTTTCGAAGTAGCCGTAGGTAGTGCCGTCGGTTCCGAAGTAGCCGTAGGTAGTACTTCTTGTAGGGAAGCTTACGCACTATATCCGGATTCTATCCGTCAAAATTTGTCATAATTCAGAACATTTTGAACACGGAACTCAAATCACGGACTCGGACGTGTAGTGTGTAACAAGTTTTAGACATAGATCATTTTTGCTTGTATTTTAATTACTTTGGGTACATTAGTCTTCACAAACGAGATTGCTTGAGAGTCGTACACCTATCCCACCATACATTCATGTAATGGACTAAAATCATTATTTTACACGGGCATCTGGCATTCATTCTCTTCTATTTCTGCAAAGCTTTGCAACGTAGATGAGTACCGACGATGCATGACTAGAATTAAGATCAAATAAAAGTGTTTTGATTAGAAATCAAATAATTACCTAATTTGATAATAAGAATCAACATTAACAGGTATATTTTCCAATTAGTAAAAAAAATTGCTTAAAATAATAGAAATGAATCATATATTCATTCGACAGGGAAACTGTTAATAAGGTTTCAATTTTTTTGGGACTGGTGTCAGTCTCAGCTATTGAGGTAGGTCTGTCTACCAGTACCTACCAGTGTTGTTTCTCAAAAGAAAACAAATTAAGGAACATGTCTAATCACTTTTCGACTATTCAGCCACAATACCAATATTGACTTGCTACTTGCTCTCATTTTAGTTTGTTTAGAAGTTAGCACCGTAAATTATTCCCGACGTTCCAAGAAATCTGTCAATTCGATAAAAATAATGATGCCATATTGTACTCTAATTACAGGTAAAGAAGGATTATGGGTCCTTCTTCGCGCAGAATGCCCTGAACCACAACTACCCTGGATACCGCGCGCCCCCCGGCACACAACACTATGATGACAACTCAGGCCGATCTTCATACTAAACTAGATCTTAGTAACTAACATATCCCTCATGTAAAAGGAATATTAGTCTGACATCAATCTTCAACTCGAATGCGAATTTTCTCTAAAGATGTTCAAATTCGTTTTAATTAATTTTGTTGACGTTACTTAGGTATATCAGAGTGTCTAGTGTCTACTTATCCAATTAATTGGGGGTATAACATTTTGTAACGTCAACAAAATAGCAGATATCATCTCATCAAAGTAAACATCAGTCAATTTAATTGATTCGCTAAAAGCGAAATTGTCGGGGTACTTGTATAGACTTTAGGTATTAAAGTCTTGAGGCATGTACGAATTGGATTTCAATCAGTACATAATTGTAGGTTTAATTTATTTTTAACCATTATTTAGAATGTAAGTAAATATATATACATAAAAATAACATTATCATCTGTCACGTTCATGTTCATCAATCGCTTTAAATATATCATTTTCTATTGATTCTCATTGTTTTTTTTTTGTAAAAGATGCGGCTTTTTACTTTGCGAATATATCCGAAGTTGCTTTTATTGTAACTGTAAATAAAATAATGCTCAACTATCAATATCATAAACAGATTTTTTACTTTTAACCATTACAAAAAAAAACAGCTAATCAAAATATTCAGAAGTGAAGAAAATGTTTATAATATTGGCTGTTTAAAATTTCAACGCTTCCGCCAAAGTATAATATTAACAATTGGCTAAGCTTATTGTACCTACCTAGTCATGAAGAGATTATCGAATATTTTGTATATAAAATGTTAAATGGCCTTATTGATTTGGTGTCCATTATGTAATTATATTTTAAATTAAATAAATTATATTAAATGCCAACCAGCAGTTTTATTATTGTTGATGACCCTTTAATGTAGCCTACATGGCCGTACCCAGGGTGGGGCAAATGGGGCAGCTTGTCCTTTCACTTTGAACCCTAAAAAAGTTAACTGTTCAAGAGAAAAACTACAAGATGGGTACAGACATTATCGATCACGCGAACGAATCGCCCTTTCATTTAACATTTTTGATTTTATGCTGGATACGCCCATGCCCTACATAACAGCCTTTATCGGCTGGTCCAACAGAAAAACATAATTCAAACTAAGTGGCTTGTCCTACCCCCATATCCGTGAAAATATAAATGGTATTGAGAGAGGTCAGGGCTTGATTTGAGAACACAAAAACAAAGAACTTATCCAACGAAATAAAACGATAATTACGTATGAAAATATTATATTATCATACATTACATACATCGTGTACAAACCACGCCGAGTACCTAGACTGAGGTGCTCCATAAATGCTTCAAAATAATAACAGCAATCTAGTCAAGCTACGTACCGTACAGTACCAATATGTACAACATGTACATTAGGGGTCAGCTCACACCGAGACACAACGTGATGATGCTTATAGAGGCCAGTTATCAGTCAGTTTAGTATAGCTGCGAGGCGTAGCACGGGCATGGGGTCAAAGACGTTAAACAGAAGCGACGCGTCAATTTAAAAATTTACATAACATCTTAACCCCTATTTCCATCTCGTAATACACACATTTCGGTTAAACTTTCCATTATGGGCCGCTGATTTATGGCGCGGGGAGGGGGGGACTACCCCACTGTACCATCCCTCCCCCCTCGGAACCCCATGGTTATGGAGATATCCACGGTTAAAGTTTTTACAATTACTATTTAACTACAATGTCGACGAAGCCTATTTCTGTCTGAAGGGTCTAAAGTAACCTAACACGGAGGTCTGTCCGTGTCAGGGTGCCCTAAGCTCCCGAGCTCGCTTGCTTCGCTTGCTCTTGGACTAATTCACAATTTTCTACCTCACGAATTAGATATATATAAGTAAAAATAAGACATAAAATTGAATAAAATTTCCGAGTCTGGAAAATTTGTAAATAGTTTTCTATTTATGAGTACTATCTACAAAAAAAACTTCCAAATCAGCGGCCCATAATGGAAAGTTTATCCTACATTCGTATCAAAATAAACAAATTATGCGCGAATTCGTGCCTATCCTACAGAATTTGACGGGTCGCTTCATGTCGACTTTACTTAGTGGAGATAAGTGTCAATGTCAACAGTTTAAGACCGACGCGTCGTTCGCTTGAACTCGTTTCTTAATGTGCGGACCGATCCGAACAGCAACGTGGTCGCTTACAATGGGCCTCATTAGAAGGCTAAAAGACACCCAACAGGTAATGGAGATGGCTCTGTTTAGAGTTTTCTTGCGGGATCGAATCAGATATGAAGATATCCGCAGGAGGACCGGGTTTACCGACATAGACCGATTAATTGTTAAATTTAAGTGGCAGTGGACAAGGCACATTGCCAGCAGACGGATGGTTGATGCAGCCCAAAAGTTCTGGAGAGGCGAACGCGTACGCGTACCAGTAGACGCAGCGTTGGAAGGCCTCTCTCTATGGACCAATGACCTGATTAAGGCTGCGGGAATCCGCTGAAAGCGAGACGCACAGGACTGGCCGATATGGAGGCAGTCGTGGGAGGCCTATGTTCAGCAGTGGATGTCTTTTGGCTGAAATGATGATGACGACTGAAATGTGTACCTTCTTATGTAATAAATAAAGTTCTATATTGTATCACTATCTTAAAAAGTACGAGCAGCGTCGTGCCTCGGTATAAGCTGACCCTTATAATATAACAAAACATAATAACAATTATTATAAAAAAAGCAATTGTATTGTCGTCGAATGTAGCCAATGACATACGTTTAATATCACAGAGGTAGCCAATTTATGTACAAAATAATGATGGCTACATGATTCTATAGTAACATAAATAACCAATAGGGAAGAATGGGTTTTCTTCTTACACTTCTCTTTGAGAGCCTCTGAGAAGGGCCTGTGGAAGATTTTTTTATGATTGTGACACGGCATCTCCACCTATTGGCAACTAACAGCCCTAGCACGCACTTAAAAACATACACTATAGTGCCCGGCACGTAAGTTGGCAAGGTTTTGGCGTAGTGGGGGTAAGTTCGCGCATATGCCGCGAACTGACCAACCACCATATAGAGCAAACGGAACGTGGACGCGGCACGATTGGTCAGTCGTGTGTCAACTAACCAACCAATCGCGCGCTCGAACCGTCCTAAACGTTTCCCGCGCCCCGCTTCACTACCAAAGATACCTAAAAAACTACATCTGCGCATCTAACGACTCTTCAAAATAACGGTGCACTTGGAGCTGTCAATGTCACTGACGTTCGACTGCAGAGTCGAATGACAGTGTCATTGACAGCTCCAAGTAGCACTGCTGGCGCACGTGGCGATCGCAGGACGCCGGGCCGCGGTTTGGTGTGAGTGGGGACGCTTGACGTACGGTGTGCTTAGTCATTCTGACCGTGTAGTAGACTGACACACAGAGTATATACTACTTACTCATGAGTGGTTTAACGCCCATTCATTGACGCATTATATATAATATAGCTAAATTATGTACTAAACTAAAGTACGGCAGTTTGGGAAATACTCCGCCCCCTACCCCCAAAACCATTACGACTGCAACGAGTTAATATAGATACTCTGTGGTAAAACAAGAAATAATATATCGAAATCGAATTGAATCTAAAATACAAATTATCATAGTATTCAATAGGCCAAATCAGGCAGCCCTTTGATAAACAAATTCTATTGTTTTTTGTAAGAGACTATTATAACGTACACCCGCGGAGTAATTGCGGAACACACAATGAATGGCAAAGCAATACATATAAATTTGACATTTCAACAACATTCATTGCGTAATTTACGTTGTCGAGCAAATGAATTTTTCAAACATATGAAGCAATGGATCTCTCCTACGGATTGGGATAAGAAGATTGTTACGAAATTGGGAAGACGGGTTCCAAGAGTTGGATCAAATCTGTCGCCCAACATTATTTTAAAATGTAATTAACAAAAAAGTCTTAAAAAAAACGGGTTGCTAATTCTCCAATTGTTTTGATAAAACAATAAAGTCGAGGTTATAAATAAACAAATGTTATAGGAAAAATCACAAGATTTGAAACCAAGAAATAATGGAAAAGAGTTTAATAAACAGTTTAAAAAATATATTGTTGTAAATCTTCTTGCGTAAATCTCAACGATTAAGTCTGTGAAGCTAAATAAAATTATTGTTTACAACAAATTAAACTAGTTATAATTCAAGATTCAATAGTTTGACATATTTTGTTACTTAAGTGCGTGCTAGGCTTGCTTGCACTACCTGATGTGATCGGGCTTTCTTAAGGCGAGTCACACACTGCCCCGCTATACGCTATATGGGTGCGTGGCGACGAAGTCACAAAACTGCGGGTGAATGCATTTTCTGTTTGTTGCACTACGAGTGTTTTCAATGCAAACAGAGATACTTTCAAGCAACATAAGAACACGCACTCCTGCGCTACGCTGCGTAATACGGTGCAGTGTGCAAATCGCTATATATCAGAAAATGCAACACTTTGCAATTTCATGCTATGCATGTACTACAATGTGTCATGTCAGAATTCCCCCAGATATCACATAGTGCTGTTAAAGCACACATCATCAACGTAAATGCAAATTGTCTTTATCTCGGGATCAATAAATTAAACATTCCCCTATATCAAAATTAGCATAACATAAATGATTTATTACACTATAAAATATATAGATATAAAATATATAAATATCAGGCATATCGATACATTTTCTTGGAAAGGCACCGAGACAATGCTAAAATCCGTCACTTAAAACAATTTATAAGATCAAAGTTATAAGACTGGTTTCGTTACGCCAATGAAACAGAAATATAATTCGCTAGTAAAATTACATTATTGTTGCATTATACTATTATTTTTCTGATGGACTTTAGCTAACACCAAGGTATCGTATCCACAATGTACTTTTAAATTTATTATAATTAGCAATATAAAATATGAGCTATAAATATTCTCACATATCAGACTGGAATATCGACGGAACATCACTTTCCTTAGCTCGTCAATTTTTATTGAAATACCCACACGACATCGATAATAAAGTTTCAAAAATCAAACATTGGCTTAAATTGTTCATACTACGTATAAATGCTCGCACGCTTCGCTGGACGATTTCTTATGATATATTTTAGTTGCAACCGAGTCTGGCTTCCATTACTACGCTCTAAGCCCCAGCCTATAGTGCTGATCTCTATACACACAGAATACCAAGACACGATGGTATTTGGTGTGCATAAAGCCGACATCATGTTAAAATTTCAATAGTCATCTTAATACTAGAGAATCAAACGAGTGAGAATCCCTGTGTTTGTTGAATAGCTTGGACGAGATGGTACTTGAGACGTTCCTTAGTTTTGTACCGTGGAAGATCTAGAAGATTGAAACATGTGTGAGCTACTGGGAAATACTTGTCGTCGGCTACTGCCTGGATTCTTATCTGCAACGAAAGAAAAAAATAACATTAATAAATTTAAACCTTTAAAATAGCGACGTATAATCATAGTTTCTGCGGAAATTTCTTTCATCTCTTCTTCCATTTATACGTCGAGAACGGCTGGCCCGATTTACATAATTTTAAATTGGTTCGATTTATCTCCTTCACAAATAACAGAAATTAAAACCGGCAAAATGCACGATTTTCATTTAGGTTAGTAGTAGTAGTAAGGTAGGGTAAAGTAGGTAGGGTAGGGTAGGTTAGGTAGGTAGGTAGGTAGGTAGGTAGGGTAGGGTAGGGTAGGGTAGTATAGGTATGTAGCCAGTTGACGGGAGCGAAGCCGCGGGCACAGCTAGTTTAGAATATAAGCAAAGTAAAATCTACTCACTTTAATATCCCTCATTCCCTGGATCGGAACTCGGTCGCTGCCAGTCAAGAACAAAAGGAACTTTTTCTTATCTTCAATTGGAAGCTCATGGAACGTTTCCCAGAACCACCTAAACAACAACAAAAAACATTAAAATCCTAAATAACTATCATCAAGCCGCAATACGTTTACTGTGGGTTACAGGCTTTGAGTACCCGAAGCGTAGATCCACATAAGACACAATGACTTTTTAATTGTTTAGGTAATTAAGGCGTTCAACCGGGTAAGCGTCGCCACATTGACCAGACCTGTACTTGTCGCATCCAGCCAGCTCCCGCGGCCCTCACCAGCAAGCAGCCTAATTGCGCAAGTTAATTCGTCAAGGCAAAGAATTTGACCGCCATCAATCAACCAATCACATAAACGGAAATCCACATCGCGTCTTTCATCTCACATGTGATTGGTCGATTAATGGCGGCAAACCCTTTGCCGTGTCGAATTTACTTAAGCAATTAGGCTTCAGGTCATCGATCAACATTGTCAGAGGCCTTCCAAACGACAAGCGTGTTTCAAAATGACGTATGGTATAGTGCCCGGCACGTAAGTTTGCAAGGTTTTGGCGTAGTGGGGGTAAGTTCGCGCATATTCCACGAACTGACCAACCACCATATAGAGCGAACGGAACGTGGATGCAACACGATTGGTCAGTCGATCCTTGTGTCGACTAACCATCCAATCACGCGCGCGGAACGGCCCTAAACGTTTCCCGCGCCCCGCTTCACTACCAAAGATACCTAAAAGACTACTTCTGCGCATCTAACGGCTGTTGCCAACTTACATGCCGGGGATTATACTGAAATACATGATATATGGTACCGACATATGTAATTTTATCTTATTGTTAAAAATTATGTTTAGTACATTTACCTGATTTGTGGATCATTTGAGGTATAACCATTTTTATATTCACAGTTACTTTCAAACACTTCCCAGTCATATTCTTCGTTGCCCATGACAACCGACATCATTTCGTGTGACCTAAACAATTTGATGATTCTACCGCCACACACCTGTGGGCAATTAAAACAAACTAATTTTATGAAGTGGTATGAATTTATTACTAGTGCACAATATTACATTCGAATATCGCAAACTGCTTTTGTATTAAAAGGCGAAAGATAAAATACATTTTTTTACGAACAATTAGGCCGCTTGTACACGCTAGGAAAATTCAGTCTGCTGCAGACAGGGCCAATTCATCATGAACACGATAAGAATTTAGGTCAAACGTAGGCACGAAAACATGTCGAGTCTGCAGCAAACCGCAGCAACACAGAGTGCGTCGTGGCTAGCACAGACATGATTTTCTCTACTCACCGTGGCAGTGAACACAGTTCGTATGTAGTAACTGCATGAATTCTTGCGTAGGCTCTGTTACTTTTCTGAGCGTGTGCAAGCGCCCTTTGGCAAATTCAAATTAAATTTTTAATTGCAACGCATGCATTGCAACTAAACCCTGATTTTAATTTGCTGGACTAAAATGACATTTAGTGGGTTGCCACTTTAACGTTACATAAAAATTGTGTTACACTATATATATTGTGGTAATTCTAGAAGTAGAGTGAAAATGAAAGTATTTAATGGATATAAAATTACTTGCGCCTTTATTTAATTTTTACTCATTTCCAATCAATCAATCAGATCCCAATACAACGTGACATACTTATAGTACGATACTTCCGATTCCACAAGATTGTATTAAAGAGCAAGCTGCAGATGGATAACCCTGGCTAAAAGGTTATGTCCATGCAATTAGTCTCCGTTAGCTAGAGTAGAACAACCGGAAATAAAGTGACGAATTGATTCTTCCGGCCGGTGACATGCGCGACAATGTATGTACGTCCTTCACAATGTATTTCCGGTAGTTTTTCGTCATCATAACTTCGTCCAGAATCACAAAGACAAAACCTTCGGTTTCTCCGAAAAGATCACCAAATAGCAGCCAGGCCACGGAGCTAAGAGATCTACATCGGGTCCATGTTGGACCCGGTAGAAGCGTTTGTGAAGATCCTTGCTCTGCAATACCTCCCTGCGGTAATTAGTATCTAATACTATAGATTTGAGCCAGTTCTCGTTACCCAAGGAGAGCGGGGTAAGACCCTTGTCCACCGCTACCACATCTCGATGCATACCGATGTCAGCTTTTAGGAAATATTCCCCAAAGACTGCATGTTTGGCGGTTTTGCAGGGTCTTAGCATTTAAAAAGCCTCGACCCCCGCACTTCCGCGGGATATACAGTCTCATGACCGATGACCGTGGTTGATGTATACGATTTGTGGTAAGCAGCGTGCGGACCCTCCTATCCAGGGCGTCAAGTTCTGTCTGAGTCCATTTGAGTATGTCGAAAGAGTACATTAAGACCCAGCTGTTGAAGATGCGCACCTTGTTCCCGCCTAATAAAAGACTATTTAGTACATTTTTCAGGCGGCCAAAACAGCGTTCCTTTAACGACTGTATCACATATCACGTCAGTAGCATTGATGCTTAGTCCTTCCGACATACCCAAATACTTGTAAGTTTTGGTTGAGGATCTAAGGTGTATGGAATCCGAGAGTTGTATTCCCACGGATTCTCCCCTCGCTTTACATGCGTGACTACACATTTGTCCACACCAATTCCCATCCTGATAGCGTTACTAAGGTTTTTGTTATCTTCAGTAGCTTCATCAATTGCAAATCTATATATATCAAAAGCGAAAGGTCACTCATTCACCTATCACGAAATATCGAAAACCGCTTCACGTATAAAGGTGAAATTTGGCAGGGAGATTCCTCAATTGACGTAAGTGCGCACTAAGGATTTTTGGAAATTCCACCCTTAAGTGGGCAAAAGGGGGTTGAAAGTTTGTACGACATTTCTACAGTTTAGCGATACTCCCAACACTATGCACCACACTTGCAACATGGGCCCAGCTGGGTCGAAGCCTACCGGGGTTCGGGGTTATCCGAAAGGAAGCTAGAGCCCCGGTATGAAGGCTAGAAGGAACGGCGCGGGGTTTTTAGTCAGTACAAGTCTGACACTATCTCCCGCTCCACCCAAGAGCGGGATTTGTCATAAGATGATTTTCCCCGTCGACAAAAAAAAAAAAAAAAAAAAAACCACTTGCAACATTTTAAAAAGAAAAGTCAATCACCAGCGTTGCCAGATTTTTTTTTAGCAATTCGGGACTTTGAAAGTTTTGAATGAAAAAAGCGGGATTCTTTCATCGAAAGCGGGACATAGTAAAAAAACGTATATAATCAGAAGTTTTTGAATATTTATCTTTGTATTTGAGTTTTAAATTACGTTAACATGACAATACATAGCAAAAATAGCTATTGAAAATGTATTTTAATAAAAACATGATATTTTAAATCAGTAAAAATCTTGTAAAAAGCTTAAATTTTGTTTGCTTAATGTAATTAAATTATATTACGCACGCAACGCAACTCACGACATGCTCACTGCTTTTCAACCACTAAAGCAATATCAATAGATATTCGTTATTCCTTCGTACGTAATCGTGAAAACGCACGATACGTACGAAGGAATAACACGAGCGTAATAGAAATTTATAAACAATGGGAATAAGAAAAGTGTTCTCTCTCTCCCGAGTCCCGCTCGCACGCACAGGGCAGGCGGCCAGTTCGCACTTTTCTGCGCCCCCCGCCGCGCTTCATGAGCACGCTGCACGCAGGGTCGAGTTATCCTCGAACGGGGATAGGAATAGGAAACGGGACTGAGCCTGTCCCGCGCGGGACATCCCACCCGATACATAAAAATCGGGATGTCTGGCAACGCTAATCACAGCTGTCATTTCGGTCCAGCAAATTAAAAATCAGAGTATAATATTAAGTTTAAAAATCTTAGTCTTACCTTCTGAAAACCTTGATTGAACGCTTTGAACTGATTTTCAACAGATTTATTGAGTAGAAAATCAACATAAAGTTCCACATATTCCTGTTTGTTCTCATGTGTAACGGGTATGTTCTCTCCATTCTCTTTCAGGGGGTGTATATGTATCTGACCGAAGACTTCTGTGTTTACTGCGAAACATAAGCTGAATACCTGATGGAATCACAATTACTATTAGTATTGAAATAAGATTAAGTACTAGCCAAGGGTCTACTCTCAAGATCAAAATTCGTTGGACCTTCACAACAAATAATAAGGTCTATTTTCAGTTGCAAAACTAAAATGGGCTTTCTTACAGATCTATTTTTAGTCCGGTTGAACTTTCAAGACAGTTATTGTAATATGGAGTTTATTTCTGAATGATATCAAGTTAATAATACCAAGTAGAACTGTCTGACTGTAGTAGAACCTGCAGGGCGAGCACGGCCTCTGTGATAGGTTTGAGTCACGCATTTTATCACGGTTTTTGCTCCCAAACTGTGATAAAAATGTGGGTCTCAAGCCTGTCACAGTAGGCCGTGCTCGCCCGGCTATATTAAGTTTTTAGTGTTGTATGAACTTTTCCTTAGTCAAAGTAAAATTGTACTTTTTACAATGATACTACAGAGTTTCTGCCAGTGGTTTCGCCCGCGCGAAAATTATTTTAAGGGGAAAAGCGTATCCATGTCCTAATAAAGGATATGGTGTGCCCTTGTGCCAAGTTTCAACCAAACCCGTTCTCCTGTTAAGACTTATTAAACAAATAGAGTCTAGAGTGTGGGGCCTCGCTAATTCGGATAGGTAAGGCCCTTTGCGGATTATCGAGCCATCCGGATTGTGGTATGCAATATTTTTTATGGTAAAACCACACGTTTAACCTTCGTTTCTTTAATTAATTATCGAAAATTACAAGTGAAAACAAACAAGACAGAAATATGTACATTCAAATGAACGACTGTTCTGATGTTAAATGAAACAGAATTCTTCTAGGGTGTTATAATCTTCTGCTTATAATTTTTACCCTAAATTTTGAAATCCCCGCTACCATCGCCCGTCCGGATGAAAGCGATCATCGAGGCTCCGGATTAGAGGTCCTACTGTATTTAGCATTTATAATAATATGAAGAAGATAAAATATACTAAACACATACATCTTCCACATCCTCATCAGGGTAGTCCAACAAACTTTTAAGACTGTTGGCGAGAGTAGGATACAGATCCGACAGGTCATCCAACATGACGGCTTCTTCTAACACCTTCTTGTATAAAACCAACGGGAACGGAACGTAAATAATAATGGAATTGTATATAGCGAGACCATAAATGGCACCTGTAAATAGAAAAAAAAAACCTTTTTCATTTCTGAAATAAAAGTAGATTCACAATGGTTGTGATTGTACTCATAGAGATTTAGATAGTAACTACCGACCAACCATGGCTTTGAAAAATTAAATACAAAAATCTTCCTCTTTTATCGCTCAATTTGTAAAACCATTTCAAAATCCGTTAGAAGGATGCGGAGAAACAGACAGAGGCAGACAGTGACTTTTTCTTTTAATACTATTTAAAGATAGAATGGAAATGCAGATCAGAATTTTACACAAATGCAATAATTAAGGAAATAATATCGAGTTAACCCTAATTGCGTAAGTTAAAAAAAATGGCGCTTGCGTGGTTTGTTCGCATTAATTGCTACAAATGTTCAAAAATCCGTTTACAGCTTAAAACATGCAATGAATACTGTTCAGTTGTCAAAATAAAAAGGAGCCGTGCGGGTTTCGAGCTGTCAAAACATAATTGTTTTAAAAAAATATTTTTTTTATTTTCGAATGCGAGAACCAGAAGCGGCCAGTCTTTATTGCAAAGGACTATCTCAACTTACCAATTAAATAATACATGACGTCATCTTCGAATGGATTGTTGGAGAACCAAATCATGTTAGTTTCTTCGGACTGCTTGAACATGCCATACACGGGGTCGAAGATTTCCTTCAGGAGCAACAAGAAGAACTCTTTTTTAACCCCACCTGCATCTTCTGCTTCTTCACCAACGAATTCTACCTGAAAGAACATTAAATGTCACGCAATTTGTTTGCAAATTTACGAGTTGTAAGGTCATGAGTTCGAAGCCAAGCAGGCGCATTATTTTGTGCAATTAATTTCATCACCACTGCCCTCAAAACGATGAAGGGTCGGCATATCCTAGAACCAAATATTCGAAAACATGTGACATCCACCAACCCGCACTAGGCCCGCGTGGTGGTTTACGACCAACTCACTCTCCTAGAGAGCAGGCCCGTGTCCCAGCAGTGGGATCATTAAAATGCTAATTTTATTAAACGTAGTGCCTTGAGATTTAGAAATAAAGAGATTTCTACAAATTAGTTCTTTAGTTTAGGCACCGAATTCTTTTGGTCCATAAACCTACTTCTTCCCTTACAAACTACTTGCGTGGGACGAACTGAGAATTGGACCAACCGGGACTGGGTCCAACTGCGAATGGGACGAAGACTTATTTTAAAATTAAATGCTAAAATTTTGGTAGGACCTGCTTGCGTTAGTAAGCGATAATCAACTGATTTGAAACATTTTCAATTTTGCAAAATACTTACTCTAAGCGGTTTCTTCAACTGCGAAGTCTCATGATTACTGATTTGCGCCATTGTATCTCTTACAATACTGGTCCTGGACACCGTAAGATTAAGGAACTGGTCTCTTTGGTACTCATAGGTGGGATCCATGAAAAGACGTGTGAATATCTGCGTGGCAGCTCTACTGATAGCTATTTGCATTTGCAACTGTTGATCTATTTTTAGTAACAATGATTTGCACTGAACGTCGAATAGGAACGCGTAGTTACACATGTGAGGATTGGCGGACTGTAAAAAAGTTATGGTTGTATTTTGGCCAGTTATTGATGAATTTTTTGATCACATACGGCATTGAATTACAAATAAATGGTGTATGATTGTTAACCAATATTAATAACTCACTCTCAGGGCCCTATTGTGAAGTATTTATGCCATCATAATTTATAGTCTAAAAAAGGGATAGTCTTATCTGTCACACACTCATGACTCTCTCGCACTGGAGTAAAGATGGCATTAAAACGTCAGAATACGGCACCTGAGTTTCCTCATCGGCACTTAAGCGATTTTAAAATTTAAATTAATATTGTTACAAGGCAACGCCATCTAGTGTCGCGAGGAAGAACTAAGTAGTTACTAGTGGCGCCATCTAGTATCGAATAGCGGAACTCATCTTCTCGAAGTTTCTAGTCGCTTCGGGAACAGTGAGTTCGTACGTCGATTGTTCTGCAAGATTCTCGAATTATCAAGAACCGTATGGAACGTTCCAGAAACATCTTTCGTGCTATTGAAAGAGCGCTCGGGTTCGTCGTGGGTCAGTTTCGATTGTGAAGCGATACAGAGCGATTGGAAAAGGAAAATAGTGCGAAGTAATATAATTGTTTAAGAAGCGGTTTTTGTAATAAAGTGTGTTTAATTGAAGTCTGCTGCTTAAATAATTTATCCCTGAACCCCAGCTCGTAACAATATGAAGGGTTGTCCAAACTGTACTTTAGATCTGTCCATTTGAGAGCAAGTTTAATTCAGGTTAAGGATTAATATACAGATAAACTTTACCAAGAATTAGTATTAAGTCTCCACCAAATAACAAAAAATTTAAATAAATACGTAATAAAACAAGTACGTATAATAAATACTTAACTTGAAAACATGATTTTGTGTTAATTGAGAAAACATATTTGGATAATTTTGGCCTCAAAGTAAAGGTATATGCGTAGAACCTTTTTATCTGTTTCACTCATGTAATCCGATACAAGCGTTAATGATATATTAACTTATTACTGAATGCCAAGTGAAAGGGTCAAGAACGCCCCTTATCGCGATACGTTTGTTCGTATTGCGATAAGGTAGACAGGTGTTAACGACTTTTTTATTATGTGGCGGTGATTTTAGTAGTACTTACAGCATGATCGGAAAGCCAGGTAATGTAATCAGTTGCAATATCCACATGATCGCACAAGTCTTCAATATAAAAACATTCAGCTGGAATCTTCGGTTTCTTTGGATTTGCAAAGTTTATTTTGTTCAATGACGACAGAGTATTAAGTATTTGTATTATGCTGTGAGAAAAGTAAATTTTCTGGAACCAGAAAAAAAAATCGGGCGTGATACTATCAAGTTTGATTTGTTTCAAACATTTTTAGTTTCTCCTTAGAGATTTTTATATTATATACCTTGTTCGCGCGTACTGTAGGCTGCATGAGCTCGTATACAATAACACTTTTGAATATATCGACTAGCATTTCGAAATATTCTGGTGTTTGAGCCTCCCACCATAAATTCACTATCCTCTGAGGATGGGTGGATAAATTGTTGAACGCCTCTGCGAACGGACCCTAGGGAGAAAAATTACAATGTCTTAATATTTCTGGTTGTCTTTGAATGGGCTGGGTCTAGATATGTTTGAGCTACACATATCTTTATTTTTATGTATATTTACCAGAGAGTGTCTGTCCATCCAACTACAAGTCAAATGTTAGAATGTCTCCAGATGTGACGTCAGCCATCGCTCCAAGAGCTAAGTTTATTCAATAATGTATTGCATTTTTTTTATAACATTAAGAAGAAAATTTGTTAGACTTTCAAGAAAAGTATGCGGGAAAAATATACATTCTCACGCTTAAATAGTTGAATTAGGAGACTGAAAATTAATGTATGTTATAATTTTTAAGGTATGAAATAAAGCTATTTATACCTGTAATTCAACATGTCGACGAGGATTACGCATTTCATGGTACAGAGGTAAGACTAGGAACATTCTGAGAACCTCCGCGTCTGGCGGTGACACTTTCATCTTCTTTATTATATTCTCTGTTAGGTGACTGAATATCTGAAAAAAAGTGAATATTATGTTCAGTTTTAATTATGGTCTTGAATGACGCGAGAACAATATGCTGTATGCGAGAAGCTTACGACCGATCGTTGTGGCAATGCTTGGGCGATTCCTTAGTTCACCATTAGGGATCATACGGCAGAATGATGGTGTGTTACATTGCATTCCACATATCCACTTCTCCGCCTGCCTTTGTCATCCTGGAAAGTGAGACCGCGGCATCTCAACTTGCAGAAATCCTCGGTACAGTGACGTCGCTCCGCGAAGCCTGTGAAGCCCTTCTGTGCTTGAGGCAGAGCTAGGTTGGCGAGAAGCACCACGCACAACGGACCGAATGAGAGGCTAAGTGAGGAGAAAGGAGTCCCACTATCTATCTATCTACATTGCATTTTATCAAAGACTAGCTGTTCCTCGCTGCCTCGCTCTCGAGGCACCCCACAGAACCCGTTTTCGGGATTAAAAATAGCCTATGTAACCCTGGAATAATGTGGCTTTTTACTGGTGAAAGAATTTTCAAAATCGGTTCAGTAGATCAGAGATTACCCCATACCACCTCACAAACTTTACATACATACATAAACTCACGCCTTTTTCCCATGGGGGTAGGCAGAAACTACAGACCGCCACACACAGGCGAAAAATCAATAAAAGTCGGACAAAACCAAAAAAATTTAAAGTACTCCAAACAAATAAAAACCTGTTTTACCGACAAGACTGATAAACAATACACGCTACCTGCGCACGCGGCGCGAACCTTTTGTCGTCTACGCGCCGCCGCCTGGGTCTCAGTCCAAAGTTCGACTTGATCAACAGCGGATGTGTTTGAGAGTGAAAGTGTTGCTTTTAATTATTACGATTTTTGTAATTTGTTTAATGAACATCTTTGTTTTTTCGATGGATTCACTTCCAGGAGGTATGTAACTACTTTTAAATATCTACTTCTGATAGTAATGCTTGATATTTTATATTTAAAAAATATATGACTCTACATTGTATTGTTTTGCATATTTTTAAACTTCACAAAAGGGTAAAGTGTAACTTCCCGAGTGATCCGGCTTTGATATTAGCTTTTTTAGAGAGTATGGACTTTGTTTTCAATATACAATCACAGCTTTATGCGACCGTAAGCGACGCTTTAACAAAATTGTCTTTTTAGTCGACCACTTCTGTATTGGACGCAGTCTACGTAAAACAAAACAATGTCTTGCCTGGAATCGGTTACTTAATTGGTGCAAAATATTGTTTTGATATTGTTTTAGGATCGACTGACGAGGAAGTGAGCTTAAGCAGAAAGCCTCTAATTGCCTATTATAGGGAGGAAACTTCCAAAAAGGAGCAAGATAAAATGTCCTATCTGGTAAAGAAAGTACAATGTGCACTGAAAGTGGATGAACTTAAACATGAAATAAAGGCGACCCTAAGAGGATTGGTGGGTGATTATAAGTCAAAACTTCTTCAAGCACATAGAAATTTTTCCCGGTGTGTTAATGCCGACAAGGACTGGTTCGATACCTATATTACATTTCCTGTTGCGGCTCATACACGAAAGATAAGTGGCAGCCTTGGTGGCTTAACCACCCCAGGTTTGAAGAATGTTCCGAACGCACAAAACGTAGAAAGACAGAAGATGTTCGGAAACTATTAGAACCTGAAGAACTGGCTTTTGCAGCTCAGTTAGAATATCGGGCACGTGGTGATATCTATAAATCAAAGATAATCAAGCAAGTTACTCTGGATGGTGCGAGTAGCGGTTTTAACGTTCCCAAAACACATGCGAGTCTTTCGTCACACAAAGCGTTATCCTTGGTGATTGAAGGATATGGTAGGTATTACCATATCCTTATATTTTTTGCACCGAAACGTGTGCTATAGTTCCTCTTCAGAATTTAATGGACCACACTGCGCAAAGGTTAGTTTTTATATTGCATCCCGGCTACAAATTATAAGTTGCGAAATGGCAAGCAAGAGACGCATACAGTCAATCCTTGGTAGCAGCTGAAAAGTGCTGCATACAAACAGAATTTTGGCAAAAACTTGGGTTACATGTTGACAAACCAAGACAGAGCGGAGGTACATTGACTGATGGTAATACCGCACGTGCAATTTTTCAGCATGCAGAAGAAGTTGCTGAAATAACAGGTGTACATCATCGACTCATAAATCGACTGTATACCATTTTAAAAGTAATGTCTAGTGGTTACAAGATCAATGCGGTCAAACTCAAGACGTTTTGCAGCAAACAGCTTCTTTTTTGTGATGAATTACCCATGGTATAAGATTCTTATCCATGGATCAAATATATTAGAGAATTCAGAAATAGCCATAGGGTTAATGAGCGAAGATGCACAAGAAAGTCGAAACAAAGATGTGCGAAAGTACAGAGAGCGGTTTACAAGGAAATTTTCAAGAAAATTTGCCATGGAAGACACTTTTAAAAGACTTATGGTGTCTTCCGATCCCTTTATAACAGGACTAAGGAAACTAATCACAAAAAAATCTGTTTCTATGTGCCCAGACGTTTTAAATCTATTGGATGAATCAAATATTACTGATGACATATAATAAAACATGTAAAAAAATATATATATGTATTTTTCATTACATACCAACCCTTATATGCCCATTTTCTAGAATAATAATGAAGGTTTAGGTTTTGTCCGACTTTTGTTGATTTTTCGCCTGTGTGCGCCACCTCCTTACATAGTTCTTTTGCTTCACTCACATTCATACAACTAGTCATACACACACGCCGGTTACGAGTACTGCGCACCTGTCCTTTCAAAAAAAAAGACCTTACAAACTTTACCTCTTTATAATATTAGTATAAAAGTACAGATTTACTAAATCAAAGCTGGCTAGTCAATAAAATATTTACAGAGCCCATAATAATTTGTAAGGTATTTTCGAAACAGACCCTAGTCTAAGCCAATTCATAGTTGCACCGCACATAGTGCAAAATGACATGACCATGAAATGACCCATGACATTTTATCAAATATTGAGTTCACAGTAACACATAGTACGGTAACTACCTTCTTGAAACAATGATTTAGTTAAAAATACAAAACAAAAACTCACAAGTTCCTTGATTGTAGTATTTTCAAATCTGCTAACTAACGTGAATGCTTGCTCCGCCTTGCCAACATCCACACCAGGCACCTTAGTGTTGCAGCCAAAGTGGGCATTGTTCGGCGCTAGGAACGAGCCGTTGACACACGCCAGGGAGCCGAATACCGTCTCCAAATATGCTAGCGTATCCTACAAGAATGAAAACTGTAGGTTTATTAATTGATTCATAGTGGATGGATTGTGTAAGGAATGACATTGAAAAAGGCGAGCTTATCAATAACACGAGGTCCCAGCGCTAAGAAAGAAAATTTGGTTACATTAAATCTCACTAGATGGCGCGACATGCACCGAGTTGTTATTGAATTGTGTGTAAAATTAACATATTTTTTTTGGAATTGAACATTAAAATTGTATATTCTTGTTTAATCAACTCTCCTTACCACACAATTATGCACTATTGGGCTCTTAATTCACATTTCAAAGATTATTTGAACGGATCATTTAAAATTGATGCCAATAGATGGCGCGGTTTTAATTGTCTGAGGCGTTCCGTTCGATTGTTTAAATTTCTATTGTAACACATTTTGGTGCGATGAAACTGTAAAAACGTGCAAAAAAATAATCATGCACCGATTAAATCCTTTTACTTGCAAGTCGCTGCTAACACCATCTATCGCCATGGAACAGTACCGAACGCGATCGATGTACAAAAAATAATGACGAAAAATGCTAGTTACTTACGTTGTCGGCGCGTTTTCTTTGTATGGGATGAGGCATCTGTATGCTAGTATTATATGGATAATATTTTTGTGTTGAACAAAAATCTAAAGGTACATCTATGTATGCATTTCTAAAATATTGATCTTAAACCCGTTTAATTGTTTTACTATAATTAAACTACTCGGCCAACAAAATATGTTACATCAAACAAATTCCAAATTAACACCAAGATATAACACTTTTTTATTGTAGTGCGCTGCAAATATTCTATTGTAACAATAACTATTTTATTCTTCCCCGAAAAATACTGATCGTGCACCAAATATTCCTGCTCGGGAGCTTAGGTTACTTTAGACCCTGCGGACGGAAATAGGAGCCCCGCCGGGGCTCCGTCGACTATGTTGCCAAAGTACTATACATTTTGCAGTACATTATCTGAAGTAAAACTAAAAAAATAAATGCTTGTTTTTAAAATTAGGTGTATTACTGTTTTTACAAATTTGCAACAGTTGTTAAATAGATGCTCGTCATGACATATTTTAATGAACATATTTTGGTGCACATTCAGTATATTTGGTGGAACACAGGCAAAATTAGGTAAATGAAATGGAAATAAATTGAAGTACTTTTAAATACCATTCGTATTATATTATCTGTGTCAATAATAAAAAGGGATTAAATGATAGCGTTACGGTTGACAGGTAACACAGGAACAAGAGCTGGAAGATGATGAAACGAAGTCAAAAGTGTTGGAAATGATGAGTTTAGATTCTACATTTATTTTTATTTGACCTTGTATAGTTTATTGTTTTTTTTACAGAGTTTTGATTTATTTCTGAACACAGAAATAGCAATAGGCTAGTTGACAAAAAATATCTATTTAGTCCGTCAGTTAAATAATCTAAAAATATTGGACACGTATTTTTCTTTTGCCACGTAAATAAAAAAAATCGACGATAAAGTGAGTTGAAATATCGTTTGACGTCACGGTGTGATACATTTTATACTGACAAAGTGACGTCACAAGCACCCACTCCTGAACTTTGATGCGCTTTATTTTTGCCATTTTCTATTTATTTGATAAAGCAAAAAATACGGATCCAATATTATTTGATAATCTCACTGACGGACTAAAAATAATTATCATTTCTCTACTCAGGAAACATCCCTATTTACAAACAAATGTATCACAGCAATATGTCAAGGAAATGAATTATGTTTTTTTTTTTAATCTAGAGTTTGATTTTAAATATTTGAAACTTTTAAGTGGGTGTTGAAACATCATAGACAAAAAAAAATATGATTTGACACATACATATTTTATACATTCAACAGTATGCATTAGGTAGCAAAAAATCTCACCTGACTAACAACATCGCAGTCTTTAAAAACTTCGCATGCTTCCAACTTAGAAATTGTCAATGTTGCAATTTGCTTCGTATGATCCTGAATACGGTAGTCAACAGGCCCAGATCTGTCATGGTCTATAATTAAGAAACTGTGATCACCGCCTGCAAACACCTTTATAGGACCCTTGAAGATATCTTGTGAAAACTGCAAACAATTTCACCATTTAGTTATTTCCATTGGATGGAGACACAAGGTGGATTTTTGTTTTCAAACGAGTTTAAATAGGGTGACTTTTAATTTCAAACCAAAAATACCTAATTCTTATTTTTTTTTATTGCTCATTTGAAGCTATATCACCTTCTTCAAACAGGCCTTAACCAAAAATAAACACCCTGTGTTATAATAAATTAAAAACATAACAGATTTTTTACGTCATCATTAGGTACATACATGACATGACATTGAATCATAGTGCAAAAGCAATGAATTTGATTATATTTTTTATCAATGCACTGACATAAGACATAACAGAAAATTTATTTTAAAAAATGCGTGCTAAAAGAAAGCGGAATATGAATGCAACGGTGCAAGTAACTTTTTAACCGATTACAAAAAAGGAGACCCAGTCCTTCTTCGCGTGTTGATGGCAAATGCAGTTTAAATATTATATTTGGCCCAGTATTCCGCTACCTACAGCAACACCACTCACTGACACGGCCATAAGATCCTCACATATTTCGGTTACAGGACATGCGGTACATGACGAAAGGTATGCCATGGTCTACCCTGTTCAAAAGCCCACATAGAGTAAAATTTATGAGAATATTGTGTAGCAAAACGATAAAACAAGAGGTGCCAAAAGGAAGGAATTTATTTTGCACTTGTATTTGCAAAAAAAATCGCTTTGGAAATCTGTTTACTTATTGTAAAAAATATATGTAAATATGGCTCTGGTTATTTATTAACTAGATCGCTATTATCTCATAAACTGCTAACAAAGCTATGTCTTCCGACACCTCATAGGATAACCGCAATCAATACTGGCTGCATGTTTAAATTTAACAAACTGCGATCTCTGTATGTTGCATAATTATATTTGAAGTAGGGGACTTTCACTCTATAGGTAACTGAATTAGATATTACGAAACACACGTCCGACTACTTCAACTTTTGTGTCGGGAAATTACCGAATCGTTGGCACCTCTTACATTATGGTTATCTCTCGCATGGGATCGTTTATTCTGTGGGAATCCCCGTATTAGGTATGTACCGTAGACTCGTTAGCATTTCAAATTCAAAATAGAACATGTGGTTGTCACCACTACCGGGGGTAACGCACCCATATTCCGCTTTCTGCCTAACGCGCAAATTGAAATTGGAATTTAATCAATTTATCTACTAATACTAAAGTTTATCATGCATTAAATCTAAAACAGTTCTACAAATAAATAAAAATAACTAAGAATAAAATAATAGGGCCTAGCTACAAAATAGACCAATACATAAAAATCTAAATAATCTACAATAAAAAAATAATAAATAAATAGCGGCACATTAATTCTAATAAATTTTTAAATATACAGATACAGATGACTCAACATTTAGTTTGGAAACGCCCGCGGTGCTATTTCGAGTTATTGATGTCGCGGCCTCGACTTTCTGTTTCTTCTTATGCTGAAGAACAATGCAATAGTTCATATTAATAACCTTTATCAGGCTATTTCTATTTAATCATTACAAACAATGAGGGTGATATCAACATTTCCGAAAAATATACGGAGGTGTAAATATCGAGTAACGATATTTTGCATATACACATTTGCAACGTTATCAGATATATTTCTAAAAGAAATCCCCTTAGACATTCGCCACTTTAGGGGTTCGAACCCGAAATAAATAGATAGATTTGGTCATGAGTCCAACTCTAACAATAGGTCGACAAGATCTCTTTTTATTACATTTGTTGAGTCAAAAGAAAAAAATAAGAAAATTTAGCAACCAGCATTAATCCATTTACCTAATAAATTCCTACATAAAACACACTAACCACAGTCTATCAAAACCCATCTCCATACAGTCAGTTACTGCATTGACAAAACACTCGCAAACAGTGGCGGCTTTAGGGGGTCAAACAAACAATAAAATAAATTTGACTAAAAACTTTCATTGTTAAGTATTAACAATAAAATGTGGCATGTTTTGCATTTCTTGTTCTATCATCACTGTATAACATTCAATGCAAAAAGGACAAGGGCTTTGCAAATATGTGCTGCCTCTGCTCGCAAGAGTTTTTACAATGCAATCGTCCTTTCGGAGATCAGCAGGCAATTAACGACTGTATGGATAAGGTGCACTCTGTGCTAATTGTACACTAGTGTCAAATGAAGGGAGAAGTGCAGAAAAGAAAAGAAACTACGATCTAATAAGGCCTTATTACTTAGCAATATACTCATTTACCTTGCTTGCGCCAGGGTTTTCAGTCTGTATCGAAAACAATACAATTGAATGTTATGACTTGATATAAATTAATTGTATTATTATTTTTTTATTATTGTGGCAAACCAAACGGGCGTAGCGACAGAGATGCGATAACATAAGAAATAAAATATTAGCGGGTTTTTACTAAGCAACCTGGTTAAGGTTCTAATTAGGCCTCTAGACACGTTAACTTTTAAATAGCAAGACAAATCCAAGGTAAGTTTCATTCACATTTAAAAAGATGCTTTTTTATAGTAGTTCAATGGAATGGCTAAATTCATTTCTATAAAACTGTGTCAAACGGGCTCATGTAATAAGGAACGTCTTCCACCCAAAAAGCTGACACTGATTTTTCAAACATTGAGCACTCACCGGCGATTCATCGTTAGAAATGAAGGGGACGGGTGTTGGGACTAAGGCGAAGGCCATGTGTGGGCAGCCAAGCTGACCCCTGGCGCCGTAGCCACACGCTAAGATACGGTCACCGACCCGGCAGAGAACGTGCCGTCGCCCGCAAACCACTTGCGTCACCGTACTGCCCATTAACTCCATAACCTGAGGATTACAAGAATATTAGTTGACAATGTTATTATTATGACTCATTGGTTTAACTCGTCATTAAATATTAATGATGAGTATGAGTGTGTACAGCATTCCATTGATATTCAAAGCACGAATTATTAAACTCCACAAATTAGCATGACAACTAGAAATTTTGTTTGTCATGTGCAGTGCAGGCAAAGCTTTATACCGTTTTCACTGGTTTATTAGTTACTAGCTGACCCCCGGGGCTTCGCTCTCGTCAATTGGCTACCTACTCTACCCACCTACCCTACTCTACCTACCATACCCTACCTACCCTACCCTAATTTCCCTATCCTACCTAACCTACCTCATCATGAAGTACATATTTTTTATGTATCATCAATAGTTTACTCAGCGCACGCCAAAGAACGAATTTTATATGCAACATTTTGCTACTTTGGGTTACACTATTGAAATTTTCATAAGAATCTCTAATTTTTTTAGTCATAGTGGCTGCCCCATAAAAGGTAGATATATGCTATCAAGGACTTTTATTTAGAACCAACGGTTTAGGCAGCGCACGCGAAGATAGCTCTCAGGGACAGATTTTTTGCCGACTTACTTGATATTTATCGTTATATTATGACCAAATTACAAAAAAAATATTATAAATTGTAGCCTATGTGTTATTCTGATGTGTAACCTATATTACTGTGAAGTTGCATCCAAATCCGTTTAGTAGTTTTTGCGTGAAAGAGTAACAAACATACATCCATCCTCCCAAACTTTCGCTAAGATTATTAGGAAGTAGGATAGTAGGAAGTAGGATTATAACCAAATTATGCGTTTTGATTGCGATTAAACACATCATAAAAATTTAAACGGGCTAAATTCAAGTAACAAACTCGTTTTAGCTAAGGGTTTTATTAATACGGCGCAGCCAAGCAGTCTTAAACTAAAATGTAGTGTGAAGCGTAGCGTAGCCACGGATTTGCGAAGATTACCGAAATGGGGTTTATTTATCAGTCCACTCTGTAATATCTTTTTCTTTTCTTTTTAAAATAAAACGTTGCCCCACACTAGGAATTTCTTCCTGTATCGTGGGTGCGTTTACAAACATATAAACTCACATACACAACACCCAGAGCCGGAACAACTATCTGTAGGTCATACAAATATTTGTTCCGTGCGGGAATCGAACCCGCGACACGCAGCGCAGTAGTCAATCGCTCAACCACTGCGCCAATATAATGATATGTAATATATCTAGGACTAGCATCTACGAGTGATTTCGCCAGCGTGAAAATTATCCTAAGGGAATATACTCTCAGGATAAGAAGTATCCGTTTATGTGGCGACGCTTGGGGGAGCAGTTTGTCCAGCAGTGGACGTCTTTCGGCTGATATGACGAATGGATTATGAAGTTTCCGATATCCTAACCCAGGATATTGTTGAGCCAAGTCTTATCCAAATCCGTCCAAAATGTGAAAATATAACAAGCAGACAGACAGAGTTACACACATACATAAATTGACGCTTTTTTCACATAGGCTGAAATTACAGAACGCTACCTGCTACGGTCCCTAAGACAATGACAATCGCCAACGACCTCGAGGATAAAAAAAGGCGCACGCGTTTCACGCCCGAACGTCCCAAAATTCAGCAGTATTTTGTACTTGCCTTAATATTCAGTGACTTTAAAAAAAAAAAAAGCCTTAGATCAATATGTAGATAATTAAATTGTCTTTGAGATGGTGTCAATCTCATTCAAATTCGCCCGGCGGTTTTGGTGCGATTGTCCGTGTTAGACATAACTTTACAAAATATTACACTGATCTAAGAAAATTTTAAGTTTCAACAGTAAATGTCAAAATTTTCTTAGATCAAATTACTAAGAAAATGGTCTAATGTAACATATAAATTTTCCAATAAATTAAGACTAGCCGTTTAGACGTGATTCTCATTTTAAAATCAGGTACTCAGGGGTATCTGCGCCTTAAGGACCTAGCAGCTACGAGTTCTATCAGTCAGAGAGCGGTCACTCGGTCAAGCGTTCAAGAGATCAGTTTTTCGTTCGTTGGGTTGTATTACACGCTGTTTGCTGTTTCGGTGACCAAATTGGAAGGAAGACGGAGACTGAAAAGCTAATTAAGTGAGTATGTGAAAGGCGTTTTCTATACGATGCGAAGGAAAACGATTAAAAATCGAGGAAAAGTAGCAGAAGCATAATTGGTTGTTGGAATTTAGATTCTTATTTACCGGGTGCACTCAGTACTTATATTCTTTTCCGTCTTGATGCTGATAACGTCCACAAAATCAATAATTAGTTTGCCGATGAAGAAGTATCGTCAAAAAATATGGTGACAATAGTGGTACCGAGTAGATTGTCCGACAGCGGGCATCGTAAGCAACTGCACGCTCGAACGCAAAACTAATCTCTTGAACGCCTGACCGCATGACCGCTCCGTCTGATAGTACCCTTATAGAGTTACTTTCGCATTGATAATATTAAGTATGGATTGCTAATTACTTTTCTAGGAACCAGCTCATCTCTGGTAGTGCCATGTCCAGTCTGGCCATATTCACCAGTACCGCATGTGAAGACACCGCCATCTAACGTCAGGAACACGGTAAAATCTTCTCCGCAAGCAATGTGACACACCTGAAAACAATACTTTTGTTATAGGTACTATAAGATGAATAGGGATCATTGCTTGAACAATATAATATAGGAACTTTGATGCCAATTTGTCCGCGTTGCTTACTAAACCATATAAATACACAGCACACCTACATACATAAATTCACGCCTTTTCCCGTGGTGGTAGAATAACTACAGAACGAGAACGAAGATTCACGAAACAAGTCTATATGTAGTTCACTTACAGATCATGTTATCAGTACCTTAACATTTCTCAAAGTTTTTAAATGCGAGGGGAAACATTTATTCTCTCTATCTTGCAGTCCCAACTGGCCATGTGTGTTTTTACCCCATCCGAAAACTGCACCGGATCTGAGTAAGAAAACAATAATTAAACTTGTGCGCAACAAATTCCTTCGGCTCGAATTTTGACTGACCAAATACATACAGGATATAATAATATAGTATGGTGGTGGTGCGTGAACACATGTACAAAGGTCTGTTAAGGTCCTCTTTCAATGTCATAGTTCTAGGAGACGGCATTATGACATGACCGGAAAAGATAGGGCACAGAATCAATGTACGCACTGTAAAATATTTTACGATATGTCACCTTGAACAGCGCAACCCATCGTACATCGACATTATGTTAACCAATGTTTATCAACCACGATGATAAAATTTTAATAAAATCCCTATCAAAACAAAAACTGATAGCAACTGCTTCATATTTTCTATACATTTCTGGAACATATTGGTTTATAACTACTTACCATAATACATTGTAAATAAGGTTGCTTCCATTAAAATTTGTACCATAATGAGATACGGCACATTAAGATAATTTACATTTATTTAAGTGATACATATTTCAGTATTTCTGGTATTATATATTAAGCACAATAACTGCACTTCTGAATTGGTAAATCACAGTATAACTGATGCAGATTAATTCTTTGATTTTTCTAATTTTATACTTCATTTTATACTTTCTAATATTTATTAAATTACTCATTTGCATCGCCATTTAGGTAGAGAATACTTAATCATGGTTTGCCCATTTCAAAATTACTTACTTTGATAATGCAAAAGTGTGGTTACTGCCGCATGCAATCATTGCGATAGGAACTCCAAGCAGTGAATTAATTTGTTGTGGGATCATTTCTTTATTTGTCATAGTACCTAATCCACACTGACCGAAACTATTTGCACCCCAAGAAAATAGATCACCATCTAAAAGGAAACGAAAATAATTATATCATAAACTTAACACAATCTTAATCTTAACCAATATTGCAAAAAAGTAAAATTGTGTTGTCTAAATGTTTGTCAAAAGTTCTGAAAATAATTACCCAAATATGCAAAAAAAAAACAATTTAAAATTACACTACTGATAAATGGCATAGAAAAATGCAAGGTCCCTGTGGGATACTAGGGCAAAGACATAGGTTTTTGTTTTTAGGGTTCCATACCCAAAGGGTAAAAACGGGGCCCTATTACTAAGACGGTCCGTCTGTCTGTCCATCTGTCACCAGGCTGTATCTCATGAATCGTGATAGCTAGACAGTTGAAATTTTTACTGGTGATGTATTTCTGTTGCCGCTATAACAACAAAAACTAAAAACAGAATAAAATAAGTATTTAAGTGGGGTTCCCATACAACAAACGTGTTTTTTTTGCCGTTTTTTGCGATAAAGGTACGGAGCCCTTCGTGCGCGAGTCCGACTCGCACTTGTACTTTTTATGCTGAAGAAGGACACATCCTGTATGTGAGAACTGTAACCCCACATTCACACAACTCAGACTATTATAGACTTAAAGGTAAACTTCTCTCGCCACCCAAATTGACAGTGCATTACATTTGAATAACTATGAACAGTAGTATGGCAATACACATAACATTTAACTTACTGTTTGTCAATGCTATTGAATGATATGCCCCACACGCAACTTGAATAACGTTCCTTGTTGCGAGGGTCTTCACAAACTTGGGCTTGTCCTGGGCATGTGTGCCCAGATTACTGCCCAGTTGGCCCATGCTATCTGAGCCCCAACTGAACAGCTGTCCCCATTCATCCAAAGCAACAGAATGCTGTATTCCACAAGCAACTGATGACACAGTGCAATCTTTGAATGTCTCGACTAGTGCTGAAAATTAACCTTTATAAATAAAAAGGGAAATAAACATTGGAGTGGTATGCCATGGTCTATAACTAACTTACCACTATCCACTAAGTGGGCCAATTAAAATTATACATTAAAGAAAGTAATAAAAAAAAGATAGTAAACCATGCATTGCCCCTCAAGTTAAAGTCCATCTACAAGTCCGTGATTAGGCCTGTCATACTTTATGGATCAGAATGTTGGATTGTGAAAAAGATGGATGAAAAGAGATTGCATGTAGCAGAGATGAGATGTTTGGAATGGATGTGCGGAGTGACAAGATTGGATAAAGTGAGAAATGAGTATATTAGACTGAGAGGAAGTTTGAAACTGGAAACCGTTTGTCCTGGTATGTTCATATGGAGAGGAGGGATGAAACGCATGTTACTAAAAGAGTTATGAATATAAATGTGGATGGATGGAGAGGGAGAGGAAGGCCAAAGAAAAGATAGGTAGACTTTGTAAGGATTGATATGAAATAAAAGGGAGTCAGTGATAGCGTGAGAAGGGACAGGACAGTATGGAAAAAGAAAATGTGTTGCGCTGACCCATGCCATTAGTAACATGGAACAAGGGCAGGTAGATGAAGAAGTCATCAATTGTTTGGGGATAACTGTTATAAAAAGGAGTTGCAAGATTTGACCAACACAATATACATACTAACTAACTAAAAGCTTGTAAAAAGAGAGAGAGTAGTTGCAGTTCAGTGGATGTACTGATAGTCAGATATTTTAGTATCTGTACGCAAACATAAACATGACAATGTAGATATTTTCATAAAGATAATATAATATTTTAGAGATGAGATAAGCTGATTAAAGAATTACTAAACTAGCCTGCTACAGTATTCAGGTACATTGCAAGTCATTTCCTTGTGTATTTAGGACAACATTACTATTAAATTTTCTTAGTAAAAAGTCATAATTCGAGGTATGGCTCTTGCTTATTTCCTCCCCCAGTACTGGACCAATCTAAAAGATATGCAATAAATAGAATAAAAAAATATATGATGTGCTTCATGTTTTTTTTTTCATTGTTGTCAAATTTGTACACCAGGCTTTTGTTGATAGGGCAATTTTGAGCATCTTTTGAGGGTTCTAGTGCTTCTAAAGATGATGTATCATCAAAATGGAAAACATAGGGGCACAGTATTTATCTTTCTTTTTCAGTTTATGAAATATCTTTAGAATCGGTCCAATATTCGAGAAGGAGCCAAACCCCAAACTATGACCTTCAACTAAAAATATTTTGTTGGATATGTGACCGCATTTCCTCTTAATATAAGTAATATAAAATTACTGCTTATTATTAAATCCAGTAATTTATCTTAACAGAAATGCCTGTAATTAACAGTTGATTACATCATAAACTCAACTTTCACCTTACAAAATAATTAAAAATCTTTCATCACATTGCAAATGCTACTTTTATCTTATCAAAATGTCCATTAAACCATTTCTTTTAAGTACCTATTTTAAGTTCCACATTGCCAATGTCTTCTAGAAAGAGATGGGCAGGGGGTTTTAAGCATTACTTTTAAAAATAAAGATATATTTATTTGCTCAAACACGTGTATACATGCAAGAATAAACAATACGTGCATGCAGGATAACATTAAAAAAGATACAAAAAGTTCGGACATGTTTGCCACATACTATGGCGTGCAAATATTTTAGAAGTTAATATCCATGAACAATTATGAAAATTAATTTTATCACAATAATTAAAAAATGTCAAACAATAAAAAAATGCATAAAAATAATAGAAATGTAATCCAATAACATTTGGTAAATAAATGAAATTGTAACAATACCAGGAGTTTTTCCTTCTCTATTGTCAGTATGGCGGCCCAACTGTCCAACATCATTGTTTCCACAAGAATACAAATGGCCAGTGTTTGTGAGGTACAATGTGTGGAACTCTCCGGCAGCCACTGCCTTTATATGGTTGCTTTCACGCCATTTTGATAATGTTGGTTTTATAACCTGTAATAGAAAAAAGACCAATACATATTTTAATAAAAGAAAATGAAATATTGTAAGTGTACATAAGTGAAATAGGTACTATTTCTACAATAGTTTGACTTGTAGAGAATGCCTTGCTGCATTAAGTCCGCCTATATATAAGCATTGTACATGAAGTTTAAATAAATAAATATGGTTGGTGTTATGATAAATAGGAAAGCTATGTTACTATTTTGTTGTAAGGTTAAATAAAAAGAAAAATGTTATAAGCCCATATAATTATTTCTACACTGTTATCATTAGACTTAATCGATTAATAGATTAATCGACGCAAATCTTTAGGAAATTGTGATTATAAAATACGTCAATGTTAAAATCGCTTTGTAAAGCGAAAGCGTAGCCAGAGCAGATTTTGAAGGAAGACTTACCAAATCAAGAGTCTCCGGTCCTTCTATACACAATTCATGATAGGTCGCATTACCCCAACAAAACATTTTGTGCTATTATTTTGCAATGACTTTTAAATTTTACAACTAATGTATAACCTCTACTTCCGATCCAGATCAGTCTGATAGAGAGGTAGTTAGGAATCTGATTATACTTAGCCGGTGACTTTACACAGTTAATTTTATTTGCAACATAGTGAATGAAAATAATAAAAAAAGCATTTTCAAAAAGTCGAGAACAATCTTCAACTTTAGCTGTCGTTCTAGCTGTCAAAATAAATGTTGCGTTCAGTAATGTAACTAAAATAGAATAGAAAATCTTTTAGTCGATTTTGTTCCGTTTTTTTCTTAAATTATACTTTGTTGTAGTCACGTATTCTCGTTCTATTCTTTGATTCGTTCCATAATTCTTGATGGCCCCAAATTTTATATTAATGTTTTATTGTGAATCTAAACAAAATGGTGTGAGTCTTTTGAGAAATTTTCTTTAATATCCCTTCTACATGGTCGGAACAACCGCTCGACCAAGGTGTCCTTGGTCGGGGCATCAACCAAATAAGATCGTGTATAGTTTTCGCCAAACTTATTGGCCGCCCTGAAGTTGACTACAATGGTTGCGCAATAGTAAATCTCATGCAAAACCAGCACCGTTTCGTGCCTCACGCATCCGGAAAGCCAACTTCAGGGCAGCCCAGAAGTTTAGCTACCCAATTAAACAAGGCTGTTGGAAGCTCAACTCAATTTAGTTGACCTCCCAACAACATAACCTACCAAACTAGGCCGCACGACCTACGCACCTTGGTTGGGCGGTTGGTTCCGTCTGTGTAGAAGAGGTTTAAAGAAATAATATTTCTGTATTATGATTAGGATTAAATATTTTTAATCTATACCCGCTTATGACCTGGTTAAGGTTGCGCGAAGGCGCTGGATGCGAGACGCATGAGATCGGTCAATTTGGCGACGCCTGGGGGTAGCCTATGTCCAGCAGTGACCGTCTTTCAGCTGAAATGATGATGATGATGATGATACCGGCTTCAATTTCCATCCATTTTTTCAGTATGTTATTAGTTTTCACAAAGCTGATCGTTCCAAATACGTTTTTACAGATTTGTCAAAGTACGTTGAGTCAAATCTGTGTGCGAAGCCTAATCACACATTGTAGAACAAGAGAGTTTGCTTTGGAATCTAGAATTCTAATTCCAAAAAGTTATGTTTTTGAAGACTATAATGGTGGGCTAGATAATCCATTACAGATTATATAAAAAAACAGGTTTTAATAAAATCCATCAATCATAACATTCATAAACATAAGTCATCGTCTACGCATTTTAAGCATCGAACTAAATTAAACTGTAGAAAATTTGTTTTATTAATTGACATACGAAATAGATTATTATTATTACTTAGATTTTCCTTACCTTTTTCATTTGATATTTGTGCTGTTTTAAGAAATCTCATAAGTAAATGTATCCTCCGTTAACGTTACAAAAGCAGGTGTTTAACTTAAGCAGGTTAGTGCTAGCCGACATCTACGGCACGTCTAACAATGTTTTCATCTCCTCTGGTGCACCACGCACTAACCCTAGCAGTACGCTTGGCCTAGTAGTACCTACCCTAGCACATACTTTAACAGTGCAACGTTGCACCTTACTGCCAGCCTGGTGAACCCGATCATGTCCAGGACTAGCAAACTCGGGTAGGTATGTACATAAAAGGGTTAACGTTGTATCAGTAGAAGAAATCGTTTAAACTTATTTTAGATTTTTTCCAACATGAGGCTATATTATCCCTCATGAGGATTCCAAATATTTGAACAACTTTCCAGGTGGCTCTTTACAACTGCATTATACAAAACTTTCACAGCTAGGTTTCGCTAATATCCATAGACTGTCACAGAATGAAACCGAGATTTCTGCATGCCCTACTGCACACCACAGCTAAGTGTGTTGCACAAAGCAATGCGAGGTTAAAGTGGAACTGGGCTGTTAACATCTGCCGCATGTCGGAAGAGCAATGGGCGATGATTTCCACAAAGGGGATTCAATCAATCAATCAATCATTTATTTCTTTGCAAACATGGGTAGAGTATATAGTTGTTTTTATAATAAAGTTCTCCATATTTTACCGTCACATGGGCATGCAAAGGTTTACAATTCCAAATAATAAGTATATCAAAATTAATTGGCAGATCATTAGAATTTACGCCAGAAAAGGACAATGTGGCTGGCACAAAAAGATATGTGCGATAAGCTAAAATCGCAGAAGACGGGAAAATTGGAAGAAAGTAAGGGAGGCCTTAACCCTGCAGTGTGACAGTACAGGCTGATAATAATAACAACAAAAGTGCGGTGTGAATACAAGAGCAGAGAGCTTGCACAAAAGTACATCGTTATCCACAGTATCAAAAGCTTTTTGGCAGTCAAAATCGGAAACCTAGCCTTGGTTGCCTCCGGTGTCAATGACGAGTGACAAGTAGCTAACAAAAGACATCAAGTTACCCCCCGTACTACGTTCCCACCGAAAAAGGTGCTGTGCGTCCGTCAGCCAATAGTTCACTTCTGAATTTATTATTATATACTTTTATTTAAATTTATAATACCAAATCAAATTCCTTGGCGAACGCAAACAGCGCCGCCACTACGACCAACTTACGTTACGTCAGAATCTGTACCTCCTTTATGCCCTGGGATAAATCGCGTAACCTTCCACTCATCTGTGTAGAGACACATACAAGATAATGATTTGCGCATCTTCAAAAATCATACGACAATCTATGACAAATAAGTGGTGTTGTATTAGTAAGCTTCCTATACTGAAGCCTTCTCAATTTTGACTCGAACTCTGTAACGATTAAAAACACTACATAATCGCTCTGTGATAAGTGATTGCTGGGAAACGACTTTTATAAATTTCGTGTGTAAGTGCAAAGCATCGCACTAAAAACATTTTGTTTAAAGAAATAATCTACGGTAACTGTACGGTAATTTAATGAAATTAAAATGTTAAAACATGTTAACAAAGTTGTTTTTTTTTAATATATTAAAGGTTAGAATTTTGATTTTCACTCTTTAATGTTAGGTCGAGTACATCAATTGAAATATTACCATGACCACAAAAAAAACCACAAATGTCTTTCGGTTTCGATACATTTATGTTATAATACGCCTGTTATTTTTTCTATCTTGTTAGATAATATCCAGAGCCTTCTTGAATATTCCATCCTGTGTCTTGTTTATTATTATTAATTGGCTCATGGGCAGACACCAAAATCAAACATCAGTTCTCCTTTAAAATTGTTTAGGCAACATTGTTGGTATGTAGAAAATTCGATGACCAACTGTTACCCCTTGTGAGTCAAGCCTAGTAAAATGTCGCAAGCCCATACCTCCCATCCAAGGTTGTTGGAAGGTCAACTCAATTTGATTGGCCAATTATAGAGGTGTGACTAATATATTCGTAATAGGTACAGCTATCATAATACAAGCCACGTATATTGATATTAGGATATGCGAATATAGAATAATAGGTTACCAGGTATTAGACAAATACTAGGGTCGCGTAATAGCGAGGTAACTGATCGCGGCGATTGATGATAGCGCCGATTCCGATTATTTTACATAGGTGATTAACTTTTTAAATACGCCAACATAATCAACGTTAACAGTCCCAAGCCTGTTTAAAGTATGAAGGAAAATTTAATCACCGTTTCACTACTTTCATAGTAAACGTGTAGAATCTCGTATTTCATATTAATTATTATGGAGACTATTACCGATATTACGCAGATATGCATATTAGATTCAGTAGCTATAACAAATCGGTTCACTAATATTTTGACTCCAGTAAACTAAGGATGTTATAAACTCCAGTATATTTGACTCCAGTATATTTGACTCCAGTAATAGGTATGGTATCCTACTAAGCGTTAACTAATATATTCAATAATAGGATTACCTAAAAATGACCCTAATATAACATCTCTAGCCAGTTACCGTCTACACGTTCTTTTGTGGTTAGTGTCCCGCCTTGCCTTGGTTGGAACAACCATCCGACTGTGTAGAAGGGGTAATAAGCTACACGCAGCTACATTAGTCGCTGGCAACTCGGTCATGTGTCAAAATCTCACGTCCATTCACACTCAGCAGTACAATTACCCCTTTTCAAGAACTGTGTTGTTTCTTTTACATTCTTTACAGCGTGAAATCGACTGCCATAAATAATCTATGTGTGAAACTATACGAACCCGAGTTTTTAATTAAATCGCGAGTGACTCACATCAAAGAGCCACAATATCACACAAAGTATAAAAATATAATAAAGCATGTGTTTTTTTTAACGTAATTAATTATTGGAATTCTTGATAATTCATATTTAGAAACTATTTAGAAAATCTTATAAAATTAAAATAATTTCATAAATTTTTGAGTCGATAATTGATTTCATTAGTCGATTCTGTACAGGATGTATATACATGTCAGTAAATAAAATTCTAGTACATTGCTTGTGGGCACCACAGACTACTTAGAGATACTACGTATATGGGCACTGTACGCAGAGTATGTATTAAATAGTTATAGTTATCTATGTATATAGATGGGACTGGGACGTTGATCGGCCATATTTGTTATTGTGCTGATGGGATTTATATATTATATCGTTTGATTTCAAACCAGAAAGTTTTAAATTCTGTGATGTATTATGTTTCATTGTATTCTCCTTTTGAACATTTTTATCTTGTGACATAAAACCTTCAAAACACGATAGAGTTATGTTAATTCAGTGACCGTGGGTACCCCCTTGTGGTGATTTCACTGAAGTGATCCAGCGTATCATATTGAGAGATAATTCTATAAAGCTCACTATCGTGGCGGGGTCATCAAATAATAATGGCAAAGGGGGTCGACAAGCCGCCCCAGTCGACGTGGGGTCTCCCCTACTTGACTGGGAGGAGGCTGACCATTTTAGTTTCGAAGATTCTGAACGCTTCGAAGAAGATTCCCTGTGTAGCTGGAGTTCAGAGCCTGAGAGCCTATGCAACAATTGGCGAGGATGGAGGCGTCCAAATCTTCAGAACTCGTTTGGAAGCCGATCGTCAAAAAAGAATATTCAAGGTAACTATACAGCTGATTCTTTGTTTCGAACTATCGAAATGATGACACTGTTTTACATTTCTTGACGAATCATACATTTACAGGCGATATTGTGTTAATTTTATGTCATGAATTGTTGAAATATCTTTATTTAGCCCTTATTTTCAGTAATAAGTTTTGATGTCATGATCTATAGGTACTAATTGAAAGTACATTGTGTTTAGTGATACAAAGAACAGGTGCTAGATGTCATTTACCTTTGAGTGAACTGAACAGTAGATAATACCTTAGGTTTCAAATCCTTTTTATTTTTCTTGATGTGGATTCTCTTTATTGCTATAAACTAAACCCAGAGTGAATGGAAAGTTTTTAGTTCTTGACAACTTTCTAACTTTCACTGATTATTTTAGGATATTATATCATGATTAAATAACATAATAATATTAGTGTAACATATAATTATCTAATAATAGACTTCAACATCTTGTAAAATGATCATATCATAATTATGCTATTTTTAACATACTGACATATTTATATTGTATTAATTTGGTTTTGGTATTGTATAAGCAATAAGTACATGGATAAGTCTACATCTATTTAATTACTTAATTTATGTATGTATTAATAAATATTATTATTTTCATTTATTTATGAGTTCTATGTTTATCATTAAATTATATTTCTAACTTCACAAAAAACAAGAACAACATTCATTGAATAATTGATTAAATTTGTAATAATATCCTTAAAATATCTATAACAAAGTTAAAAATAGATTGTATTCATTTATAACATCCTTAGTTTAACAATTTACTAAAAAGTTCAATTAAAGTTTTTACAGCAATTACAAGAAACAATATATATTAAACTTTACAGAAAAGACAGTTTCAACACTAAGTGAACTTGCAGCAAAATGCGTAGCATCTCACATACCGTTTGAATTAGTTGAACATGTCTATCCACCGGTGCCGGAGCAACTGCAACTTCAGATTGCATTCTGGAGTTTTCCAGACAGTGAAGACGACATCAGGTTGTACTCCTGCCTTGCCAATGGCTCTGCCGATGAGTTCCAGAAAGGAGAACATTTGTTCCGCGATAGAGCAGTCAAAGATGTTTTACAAATTGGTACGTATTGTGGAAATTCATGAATTCCATTCTAGTACGGAATTCAAAAAATACAATAAAACATAAATGCCATATGGTTTCAAACTTAAATACCTTATGGTTACAAACTTCTTTTTTTTTTGTTTTGAACACACAAGTTGTAATGTCACGTAATTACTTTTTGTACTGTGTATTCTCAATTAATACAATTTTACAAAACTTCAAAATGTTCCTAGGTTTCCACTTATCTGCGGCAGTGGTTGTACTAAGTATGCCACGGTCGCAGTTCAATGTAGCGGTGACGTTTGACCGCCAAAGAATATCTTCATGCAACTGCACCTGCTCCTCAACGGCACACTGGTGTTCACACATTGTTGCTGTCTGTCTCTACAGGATACATCTTGTAAGTTTATAGGCAATTCTTCAATCTATATTGTATTTGACACCTTAGTAGTGTTTTTGAAATGACAATAAAATGTGGAGTTTGTCTAGATCACAGACATAAATCTAAATAGATAACGCAAGTCCCTCCATCTGTATGAAAACCAAGTGTGCCATTTTTAACTAACAATTTAAAAACAAATTTACTTACAAATGAATGAAAACATTTCCAATCCCTCTGCTAACTTTTTCTATACATTCTTTACAGCTCAATAAATCTTTTCTCATCTTGACAATCCACCGAAATCTAGAAAAAAGAGGCATTTATCTAGATTTCGGTGGATTTCCGGTGCCGACAATGCTAAATGTTAAGCTCAGATTATGAACATTAATCGTTACTTTACTCCGTTTTTGGCACGCGAAGTACATACAATCGCGTCATCTAGTTAGATTTATGTCTGTGGTCTAGATCATTTCATTATCTTTAACTCCCCAATGGTTATTTTAACTTCGGAATCCTCAAAAGAGCAAATGCCCTGTTGTTTTATGAGGTATAGGAAGTAGGTAACTAAATAAAACATATTTTGATAAGAGCTTTTGTATGGTTCATGTTGATATAATTCTTTTGAACCTTTGATATTACTGACAAAGTCAAAAGTCTCCCACATGTAGAGATGTGACTATTTATAGATGAGAATTGAGACGTTACTCATCTGAAATGACTAACTAGTAACTTTATAGTTTGTACCTTGCCAACTAGTCAAATTAAAACTTTGGCAAAGCAGCAAGCAGTTTTTTTTGTTATTGACCCCATTTCTATTTTTTTTGCATTAGCAAAATAATTAATCATTATTATAATAGTATAAACGGAAACATTACTTCAATTGTATGAATAATCATCTAATTATAGAAGCCCTTCATAATTAATTGTCAATCAATTAACGACTAATAAATCTCTTCTAGCCAACACAAGTATGCCTCAGGGCACCAGTGTCAGAATCTCTGCAAAGGCTGCGAAGAGATCAGCTGCAGAAGTTCGCACAGTACTTGATATCGGAGCTGCCACGGCAAGTTTTGCCTACAGCTCAACGTATCCTGGATGAGCTGTTATCAGCTCAACCGAACTCGATCAACACAACATGTGGAGCACCGGACCCTACAGCCGGTGCATCGGCCTATGAGTACACCTCCTGGTTCCTTGACGAGAAGACCTTGCACAACAATATCAACAAGATATTAGTCAAGTTCTGTGTTCCGACGCCCATTGTATTTAGGTAATTTTTGTTTTGTTTAATAAACCATTTCATTTGAATCCTATGAGTATAAAAAAACCCAGTAACTTATGATGAACAGGTTCCTACCCTTTTTTTATACAGGGTGTCCCAGAAATCGACGTCAAGCCGTAAATGGGTGATAGACCAAGTTATAACAGTTCTCAGAAAAATACGAAAAAAAATCTATCTCATGTTTTTAAAAAATTATGTTCACTTTAAAAATTTACTAAAAAAATCAATCCCTATAATGGTTCTTTAACTCCAATTGCTACAAATCCCATAATTTATCTAATTTTTTTATTATTATGTAATCTTGAATAATGCTTGTGTAGATTTTTGCCTAAAATTTAAAGCCAACTCCTCCTACTTAGAAGAAAATTAAACTTTTTCAAAACCAAATTATTCAAATTTACTGTTTCGCCCAACTTTAACTGACTGTACTGAAAAAAAAATGTACTACGCTAGTTTGGCAAGTAACATGAAAAATTGGCGCATTTAATAAGGATTCAAAAATGGTGTAACACTTGCTAGATTACGTTTTCAATAATTGGTCAAATTTTTTTTTGTAAATAGCCTCGGTTTTTACACAAAATGTCCATACTTCCTTAAAATTACTTTAGCTTACCTAAAGCTTTGCTAAACTCCGTTTCTAGTTCGATAGAGACGTTACGTAATTTAAGAGCAAAGTTATGATAGTGACTCAACCTTTTTACTTTAAGTCAGGACCAGTTTTCTCATCTTAGAAAAAAAAAACAAATAATCAGATTTAATTTTTTTTTATTACAATAAATGTTCAAACTGCCTTCCTTCGACGGCAATTATTGTTTTTTTTTTCTAAGATGAGAAAACTGGTCCTGACTTAAAGTAAAAAGGTTGAGTCACTATCATAACTTTGCTCTTAAATTACGTAACGTCTCTATCGAACTAGAAACGGAGTTTAGCAAAGCTTTAGGTAAGCTAAAGTCATTTTAAGGAAGTATGGACATTTTGTGTAAAAACCGAGGCTATTTACAAAAAAAAATTTGACCAATTATTGAAAACGTAATCTAGCAAGTGTTACACCATTTTTGAATCCTTATTAAATGCGCCAATTTTTCATGTTACTTGCCAAACTAGCGTAGTACATTTTTTTTTCAGTACAGTCAGTTAAAGTTGGGCGAAACAGTAAATTTGAATAATTTGGTTTTGAAAAAGTTTAATTTTCTTCTAAGTAGGAGGAGTTGGCTTTAAATTTTAGGCAAAAATCTACACAAGCATTATTCAAGATTACATAATAATAAAAAAATTAGATAAATTATGGGATTTGTAGCAATTGGAGTTAAAGAACCATTACAGGGATTGATTTTTTTAGTAAATTTTTAAAGTGAACATAATTTTTTAAAAACATGAGATAGATTTTTTTTCGTATTTTTCTGAGAACTGTTATAACTTGGTCTATCACCCATTTACGGCTTGACGTCGATTTCTGGGACACCCTGTATGTCTACCCGCCACCATACTAGCACTCTTCAATTCCGAAAGAAGCCAAAGAGATTCTCATACAGAGTAGTTCAGTTAAGAAACACCATCCAAAAGGCAGGGTTACCTGCTCATTATACTGCAAGTTTGATCATTATGGAACTCTTTTTAGTCATTCTTTCATTATCTTTGAAAATCCTATAGTGACATCAACTAATCTTTGAAAATTCTACAGTGACGTCAACTACCTAAGCACAAGCGCACCTCCCGCTGCGGCAGAATGGTCGTCGCTGCTGAGGCCGCTTCGAGGCAGGGAGCCAGAAGGCATGTGGAACCTACTCTCGATCGTCAGAGAGATGTTCAAGAGGAACGACAGAAACGCCATACCTCTACTTGAAATAATTACCGAAGAGGTCATGGCTTGTGAGCAGGTGAGTTTTTTGCCTCTGTAGTGGCCTACAACTACGAATTAAGGTTTTTTTGTTTACAGTCATGCTTCAAATTGTAGGGATGAACAAAAAATGAAGTTTTATTTCAATTTGATACAGTTCTGGTCATATAGGTGTCATTCAGGTAAAGAAGTTTTACTTAGTTATTGACATAGAGGAGCCCGTGGCAAAATAATAACAGCCGTACGGGTCGATCTTCAAGGTTAAGCAAAGCTTGACGAGGTCGTCCATAGATGGGCGACCATCTCAACTGTTGGTCCAGGCTGGCATTTGTATATCTTTGACAGTCGTTAAGGATAGTCAGAAGCCAGGAAATCTGACACCAGTGTTTCGCGCAGTAATAGATACTTGCTTATTATACTAGTTTATTGTAGTGATACAACTTACTTGATTTAATAATCCTTTACTCTTCATTAATACAGTTACAGTTGATAACCTATGGCTCGTGACGTGGTCGCTCACAATGGGCCTCATCAGAATGCTTACAGTCACCCAAAGGGCAATGGAGAGGGCTATGCTCGGAGATTCCTTACTGATCGAATCAGAAATGTAGAGATCCGCAAGAGAACCAGGGTTACCGACATAACCCGAAGAAAATTATTATATATTGCCAAACTTGAAAAAAAATGGGCAGGGCACATTGCTCTCAGAATGGATGGCCGATGGGGGAGAAGTTCTGGAGTGGCGACCGCGAATCGGAAGAAATTGCGTTGGAAGGCCTCCCACCAGATAGACCGATAACCTCGTGAAGCTTGCGGGATGAACGGGGTCGGTCAATGCGACGCTTCGGGTAGGCCTAGTCCAGCAGTGGACGTCTTTCGGTTGATATGATGAATACAGTTACAAATTCACATGGTGGCTCATCCATCACCAGGGCAAGAGCGCGAACGTCTCCTTACAACAGATAAACGAAAAATAATATAACTTTGTGTTGCCATAAAGAACTATTCTTGCCGAAGGGGTGTCGTATTACACAGCTAATGGATCAGATAAGCAGCCACTCCATGTATAATGCTGGTACTCAGCTGCGTCCGGTTAGACTATAAACTGAGAAAATCAGAAAACCCTACTGCTTGAGAAGCAAACTAAAAATATGTAATCAAGAAGAAAATCATGCTGTGCAGTCGGAGGATACATATGGTGTTGTTTAGCCAGCTTGTAAATAATTATACGGGCAGTCGGGTTTTTTAGCTAATCATTTATTTACTAAAGCGAAAACAAAGAACTTTCATGAGTTTAATGTCTCCTTATTCTTTACAGATCATAGTATGGTGGTACACGACAAAGGCGGCTCTAGTGGCATGGGGTAGCACCGGCGGTGGCGGCAAGCACGGCGGCGGCGGGGGCAACTCGGCTGCGCAACACGCCTGCTCCTCTCTGTGCGACGAGGTAATGAAATGGGTGAAATGTTTTAGTTATTGAGAGTGACAGACACAATAAAAAACCGGCCAAGTGCGTGTCTGGCTTCGCACATTTAGGGTTCCGTACCAATGAAAGAATCTGTATTTACTTTTTTTTTGTTTTGTATTTTTTTGTAAAATATACGTAATAATAAGCAATCGCACCAAATTTCAAGTGCGTAGTTTCATGGGAAGTTGAACAATTCTCTGAGTGTCAGACGACGGACAGACAGCCACGTGAGTGGCAACAATGGGGCTCCGTTTGGACCCCTCGGGTACGGAACTCTAAAAAGGAATATTACAAAAAAAAATTACTATATTAGGTGTTAAAAAATTAACTCTAAGAATTTAAAGAGGATGCTCGGTTTATAAAAGCAAAAATTACGATTTTAAAAATGAGCGATTTGAAGTATTTGGTAATAGTACATTACTGCAGAATCCAGTAAAACTTCCCGGCCAAGTATGAGTTAACCGGACCGAACCGCAGGTGAGGGCCGGTTATATACGAGGCCAGGATGGCTTTCTTATTGGTTGAGGCTTGTATAATGCTTTTCTCAAAAATGAAAGAAAGTTCTAATCCAACATGATTTAAAAACTGAAATGACTAAATACAAACATAAAATCCCACACTATACTTCTACAACATTGCTAAGTACAAAACGCAACGTGCATACTTTTTCTGCGTCGCGTTAAGTGTCACAGACTATAAAATGGCTGTTTAAGGATCCAAAAATATATCTATCTCATAAAATGTCATACCAAAAAGAGAGATAGATATATATTTGGAGCCTCCCTCCTATAACCATGTTATAATGACTAAACTCTAATCTGTGTCTGGTACTATGTTTTTTTTTCTAAGCAGATCTATGGAGGATGACCTACTGTCCAGTAAGTAAATTACATACTTACTTACCGGACAGTAGGAGATTCCAAATTTAAAATCTTACTTCTTACTGGACAGTTGCGAATAAGTCTCCGGTAGAGTTCACTTTCTGGATACTTTTTAGAGATGTTATGGCAACATTACATACCATTTTTGAGAAAAACAGTTTTACGCTTACCGTACGGCTGGGCTGCACCGGCGCGTTTTGTAAATAAGTTAAAGATTATTTGTAAATACTTTTAATTTAATCGTTATAAATCTTTGTAAATAGGAACGAAAACTGGCCACGTGCGAGTCGGACTCGCGAACGAAGGTTTCCGTACAATATTCGCAAAAAACTGCAAATAATCATGTCTGTTGTATGGGAGATCCATTTAAATATTTATTTTATTCTCTTTTTAGTATTTGTTGTTATAGCGGCAACAGAAATAAATCATCTGTTTAATTTCAACTCTAGCTATCTCGGTTCATGAGAATGAGATACAGCCAGGTGACAGACAGATAGGCGGACAATGGAGTCATAGTAAAAGCGTCTCGCTTTTACCCTTTGGGTACGGAACCCTAAAAATTGAAGTGTAACCTACGAACTGTACCTATTAAGGTATCCCAGTACCGTGCGGGTCGTTAAGGTTGCCTTAGTCGATCATTCTTCTATACAAACTTAGTCTGGCGATTATTCCACTGTTTGACGTTGTACGTTCAAAATAAATAATGATATCAATTTGTCTCATCATTATCTAGTCCTGTATGGAAACAAAAAGTAAAAAATATATGTTAGTAAGTTATGAGCGTGAATGTTCCCTATTTCAACACTAAGTTTAAAGCATCTTTGGGCGCAAATAAATACCATAAAATGAAGGAAAAATGCAAAACAGTGACCATACAGGGATAGATTAATAGTTCAAATATGCAAATAATTTTATTTTGAACAGATACATTTATACTGTGATTTTTACTCTCGTAGATTAAACTGACAGCTGCAATCGACGTTTTATTTTTAATGTTGCAAGCGTGAAACATAATCTCGTAGTATGTGATTCTAAAATGATTTATCGAATCGTTGTGACACGACTCCAAACTTTAATTTTGCTTAGCTGTTTACCATCACACATTACCTCATACATTAATTAAGTATAACAATAACTATTAATAAACATAATCTAAATGTTTAATCTGTTCTTGTAATAAATAAGAAATCGATGGTAAAATAAATGCGTCAACTACATGAATCGGTTAATTAAGAAGGGAAACATGTCATAGCATGCTAATTTTTCAAGAGACACAAAAAACTTATTTCTAAAAATGTTAATTATAAAATTGCCTTAATTTTTTGTTATTTTAAATAATTTGCATTATAATACATAATTTAGAATGATTTTTTTTATACTTTAGCATTGTGTAATTTACGTAATAATTAATTAAAAGTCATTGACTTGTTCCCTTTCTTACCCAAACTCAAAGAAGTAAGGATAAATAAAAACTGGCACATGACTTACATACTTTAATCATCATCATTAACATTATTTTCACTTGTGTTAGGCCAATTTTCCACAATGTCAATAAAAAAATCCTTCTGTGTGTGTGGAATGTACTGCAAAGTGCGTTTTAGATCTTCAATCTTTTTTATATTGATAGGCACAGGACCATTGTATGCTTTTTGTTCTGGTAGAGTTGGAATAGCTGATCGGTTCCTTCTCAAATCAAATGTGCAAACTCGAGTTTGGTTTTGGATGAATGGGCGAGTTATCACACATCCTTTCCGATCCGAAGAATATTCGAATTCTAAGAATTGCGACACTAAAAAGTGTTGCTTTTGATTCCGTGGGACTTGCCGTGATTGAGTTTCAACAGAAATAGCATCTCTCTTATAAAACTTCGTCCACCAACCCTTAAAGTCCAATATGTCTTCGGTTTTGACCATCGAAACGGTAAAATTTTGATTTGCACTGCATATAAGTTGACAAATTTCCATTGGCTGATAATACCTGTCTTTTCTTTTCAGTACTTTTTTAACAGTGCCGAAACTTCGATCATTGGGTAAAAAGGAATGACCACGGATAGGCAGTCGATGGTAAATCTTGTCAAATCGCCCTGTATCTACAAGAGCTTGGCACAAGCTAATCATGACATGATTTCTGTTCTGCCCCCCACAAGCGTCAGTAAAGATGTAAAGTTCTCTTACGGTTTGTGGCACCTGTTCCTGAATATAATGCCATAAAAATGAACACGTTTCATTGGGCCCTTTCAGTGCAATTCCCTCATGATATAAATAAAACCGACTTTCGTTGGTTTTAAGATTTTTTATGCAGAAGGGATATAAAGAAAGCTGTCTGTAGTAGAACATTTCCAGCACTGGAATACACGGCAATAAATCAGTGTTACCTTACTGGAAAAATAATCGGTCGATTAAGAAAAGGAACAAGTCATGGACTTATTCCTTTTCTTACCGTCATGTTAAAAATTGATGCAACAGACTTTTTAAACTAGTGTACTGACATGTTCCGTTTCTTGATTGATATGTTTGTCTTGCCATAGAGAATCGAAATCCACAAATATTGACAAAGGTGAAAAAAGTTGACATGTTCCCTTTCTTACTTAACCGATTCACATAATATTAAGGTGACATTTTTGGCATCTGCCATTTTGTGCATCAAAAGAATTGGAATATGTATAAGATGAATATTTTTGTACACAGTCCCGGTACATATTACCTTACGGCATGCAACATCAATAATGTGAAAAATAATACGTCATAGTCTCGTCATTCGTGTTCTTTCTTCGCTCTCCACTCGCATCGGTAGGTCGCAGGATTTTTCTTGTTCCTGTTTTGTGGTTGTTTTTTTTAGGATTCCGTTCCTCAAAAGAGATAAAAATATCCATATTATAGGACCACTTCGCTGTCTGTCTGTCTGGTGTCAAGATCTTTTCTTTTCCTTCATGGAAGACGCTCAACCGAGCACCTCGGGTGCTCGTGTGTCTCCTAGGAAAAAGAGATGCCACGCTTCTCTGAGTGTCATAGAGAAGACAATGATACAAAATGCATTTAAATACGTATTCAATGAAGAGAAAAATAAATTGGATGCGGAATTATCTGAAAAGCCCAACAAACGTTACTGAGCTCAGAAAACCGCAGATTTTGGAACTGATACTGTTTTTAATGTTCTAAAAGATTTTATGGAGAATGTCACTGCTGCTGGCAGCATAAAAGTGACATCGATGTTGTCGAATTTTTTGATGCGCCATGAGCCACTTGCCCTCTCGCCTTCTAAAGATACGTTTTTCTGTTTTTTTTTTATTATTATTGACAGGCTCGCGCTTGACCACTATCTCACCTGATGGTAAGCGATGATGTGGTCGACGGTGTAACACGCTTGCCTAGAAGAAACCTATTCACTCTTGACTTAAAAAGCCCAAGTTGTAGCTATCGGGAAACACAGACGCCGGCAGGGAATTCCACTCCTTAGCTGTACGCATAATGAAAGTATTTTCAAATCGTTTAGTGCGTATGGGTGGCATGTCCACCATGTACCGATGGCGCATCGCTGTACGTCTTGTAGTCCGATGATGAAACGGGCTAGGCGGAATTAGATCGTGCAATTCCATCGCACACTCCCCGAAATGCAACCGATAAAAAACCGACAAGCTGGCAACTCGGCGACGATGTTCAAGGCTCTGGAGCTTTGACTCAGCCAGTGCCTCATTGCCAATGAGTCTCTTGGCCGGTTTTTCGATCGACTCAAGGGCATCAAGCTGGTACTTGGCAGATCCGTCCCAGAGATGAGAACAGTATTCCATGCAAGATCGAAATTGCGCTTGATACAACTTAAGCAGCTGTTCTGGCGTGAAGTACCGTCCCACCTTCGCAAGGATTCCCAACTTTTTGGCAGCCAGTTGAGCTTTTGCCTCAATGTATGGGCCGAAATTGAATGTCGATGTCAACGTTACGCCAAGAAGCTCAAGGTGGTCCGTTATCGGCACGGTCACACATCGGAAAAAAGGAGCCGGGTGGAATTGGCTACTTTTAGCGGAAAAAAGACACGCCACGCCGTCAATTATTTTACCTACATTCAGCATTACAATAATTTTGTATCAGTTTAGAATATTCTCCATTTTTTTTTTTCATACTGTAAACAATAACCTACATGATACGAGTCTTTGTAAATTTCCAAATGAAAAAGTATTTTGTTAAAAATGTGGTCTTTTCTGAAGTTTGCCGTATAACATTACCTCCTTTCAATATACATTTATCTTAGCGTCACTATCGGATGGTGTGATACAGCGTGTGTTTTTTTTTCAAACTCAACGGGTTCGATGCCTGGCTAGGAGTATTGATTTTTCAAAAATCCAATGATGCCGTTTTTGGTTTCACCAAAATTGGCCTCGTGACACCCCTCAGTGTTTTTAGAGTTATTCCTCATAGTTTCGGATTTGGCGATCCACATCCACTTGAAAAACCCGCCCTGTACATGTTAAAGTAAAAATAAATAAAGACCAGAGAAGGCAAAATATCAGGAAGAGTGGAAGGTTATGGGGGAGACCTTTGCCCAGCAGTGGGACAAAATGGGTGGAGAACAAAAATACTACCTACATAATATCAAATACCCATCTTCATAATATCATCACCTACATAATAACAGCCCCACGGATCGATCTTCAAGGTAAAGCAACGCTTGCCGAGGTCGGTCCGTGGATGGGTGACCATCTTTACATGCCGTTGGTCCCGGCTGTCATTTGAAGATCTTTGACAGTCGTTACGGGTAGTCATAAGCCTGATATCTGACACCAGTCTGGCTAAGGGATATCGTGTTACTCAGTTAGTGGGTTGTGGAGGTTAGATAGGCAGCTCCATGTAAAATACGGGTACTCACAGTTCACAGTACAACATAGTTGGGAAAAGGCTAGGCACACTACTTGGCAACGAACAACATTTTGTGCGGTTTGCGAACTCCAATCAAGAAAAAGATTGGCGCATGACCGGCAGGCTTATTACGTATGAAACAGCAATAAGCAATTATTGCGCAGAGATTGTGCAATCATCGCGCGATTATCGCTTTACGTCAAAGAATTGGCTGGCTTCTTTTAGCAAAATAATTGCTCTTCAATCGCGAATCCGCATTATGTATGAGCGATAACCACACCATAAAAATTTTACGACTGCACTGCTAACAATAACAATCTGCTAACTGAAATGTGCATTTATTGCAAGATGATCGCGATCAATTCGTATTACGCATGGTTTTTGACAGCAGAGCGACAGCCATCGGCGAGAAAAATGTGGCTTTCAAATTGCGATTGCTTTTTCCCTTGTTGTTGATCGATTGCCAATCGCTCGCTGATGGCTCGCCGTAATAAGCCCGCCGTTTTATTTTATTTTATTTTGTTAAGCACACCAACAGTACAACTGCTTAAAACCATCCAAATAAGAATACATTTAAAGTCAAAATTACATAGCAATCATACAGATTATAAGTATGCATAACATTTACAAAATTCAAAATTAAGACTACAACTAAATTAGGTAAACATTTATCACAATCTATCAGTTTAGAGTAATGAGCATTAAGAGTTTGAGTCAAACTCTTGATGCTCATTACTTAATAGGAAGTGTCTGAATTTTATGAACTTGATTGAAAAGACATCAAAAGGACTGTCCAAAGAGAAGGACCTTTCATGGATCTTTCCTTTTCTTTAAGACTAGCCGATGATTTTTTTTAGTTGTGTTTGATCACAATTCATATTCATGTAGCCTCAATGGTAGAAAATAAAATAGCCAAGCCAGTAGATCCCAAGACAAGTGGAATGAAGTCTTTGATTGTGATATTTCTTTCTTTTTCTAACAGGTTGTTGTGTTGTGGCGGTTAGCCGCTTTAAATCCGGCGTTAGCACCTCACGAACGCGATACGCTACATGAGCAGTTCGCACAATGGCACATGAAAGTTCTTGATAAGGTAAGGCAACTGCTGTACATTCAAATAAAATAAATATTATTCACAGTCTCTGATTTTGTGATGAAAGCTAATCAAATCTTTAATGAGCTTAAATGAATGGTTATTTTATTGAAAAAAATCAAGATATATGATCAGGCTTCCGATAACCGAGTTTTATTTCTCGAACTTTGACGAGGCATAATATTTTCTTATCAAATACTTTGCCCCACACTAGGAATTTCTTCCTGTCACATACACAAGACTCCCAGATCCGGAACAACTATCTGTAGGCGATACAAATATTTGTTCCGTGCGGGTACCGAACCCGCGACACGCAGCGTAGTAGCCGATAGCTCAACCACTGCGCCAACCGTGTCGTCAAATACTCGACATTATGTAAATTTACTAAACTATTTTTGTTCAAACAGGTGGCTAAGAGCCGCAACAGCCACATCACAACAACATCGTCGCATGCTCGACATACGTCGCGTTCACACTCACATCCTCCGTATATCAACGGTATCAGTGAGAATGAAGTCTTCCCAGGGTTTCATCCAGCTATGGAGGCTTGCTTCCTGGAATGGGACGACTATCAGATACCTGGAGTAACATACACTAAGGACTTGAACCCACTGTATCACAGTCCTTTCACTATCTTCAGACATGCTGATAAGCAGAATGATAGTGTGCATCAGGTATGTGGTTTTTGTAAATGTTTTATTAAGAGGTTTGCAGATTAAAAGTGTTAATATACAAATATTTTTACAGCTATTGCGGGATCAATCAATAGCCCTAAAAGTATAGGCGAAAAATTCAACGTTAGAGACCTTTCTCATTTACTTAGTGTTTTGGTGTAATCACGAGAGTGTTTCAGGTAAATTCGTCTAAAGCAGTGTTGAACAATGAGATGTCACTAAGCTACAGACTGACAAACCCCGATCCGGCACTTCATCGTATTCATAGACATCTTCCTGCCGACTTGGCGGTTCCTGGGCCATCAAATCAGGTATTTCTATTCTGAAGGAAACAAGCATTTTATAATATTGTTTGATTAAGATATTTAATAGGATCTTTTGTGTAGCCTTGTGGTGCTGAAGAAGGACCGAGTGATCCTCCGCGCGACGCAGGCCCAGGCGACGGTAACCATTCAAGTGTCTCTTCCGAAGGTAATTATTACGTTTTATTTATAAATAACATCCATGTTTTAAGGTTTAGGATTGTATGCGGATATCGTGATTCAGTTGATTAATTCACGCGATTTTTTTGTTCCTCAAAAGGTTTCTGCGAAAATGAAGAAGAGATTCTCCAGCAGAGTGGCGGTGAAACCGATTCTCAAGAGTCAAGTTCTCCTCCAATATCGTCTGACGACGCTCAGCGCCGCGTTTCCAATGACGAGTCGGTGTCGGATGACGATTGTAACTTGTACTTTTACGATTCTGCCGCCGCCAGGCGCGCGGTGGCCGGCGAAGGAACTAGTTCCGGAACTGCTAATGTGAGTTGTTTTACATTTCGTTACATTTGCATCAATTTGAGTGTTAGTCTGCGGGCACGAATTTAGTCTTTTGGCTTATCCAGCACCTCGGTATACAATTTGAATAATAACTAGCTTCCGCCCGCGTGGTAATAATTCTTCGCCCAATATTTATAAATTATAGCCTGTGTGTTGTTCTGATGTATAAGCTATAATTATTTCTGTAAAGTTTCATCAAAATCCGTTCAATAGTTTTTGCGTGAAAAAGTAACAAAGAGCCATCCATCCTCACAAACTTTCACGTTTTTAATAGTAGTAGGACTGTCGTGGATTGTTCTCTTAAAGCCATTAAATTCAGAGGAACTTTGTAATAATATGCATTTCCTTCAGGCGATCGCGTCCGGCAGTGGGTGCACGATAGACTGGGCGTGCGGCTGGGAGGGCTCGTTCGCGCGCGCCGAGGGGCTGCACGCGCACGGACACGCGCGAGAGGCATGCTCGCTGGGCGCGCGCTTGGCGGCCGAGCTGCTGGCGCGACCGCCCGCGCTGGGCGGGGGGCCGCTGCCGCCCGCGCTGGACCCGCGCCGCCAGCGCCGCCGCCACGCGCCTTCGCCGCGCCTGTGCGCCGCCTCGCACCGCCTGTCCTGCCTGGCGTCCGCCACGCTCGCCAAGTGCGCCTTCCTCTGCACTGTAAGTACACCCCTCCCTGCCCCATCCCCGTGAGACTTGTGACGTCCGCGCGGCCGCTGGACTGAAGACGATGTCCGCCCTAGACAGTGCACCGCCTTGCACCGCCTCTTGTGTGTATCGTCCACCACGCTCGCAAATTGCACCTTCTACGACGTGAGTACCCAGCGAAAAGGTTTTCTCTTTCTTAAAACTTGTACCCGTTTAGACGGTGGCGCGGCCTGCTGGCGGCTGGTCGCAGCGCGGGCCGTATGACCCGAGCCGGCCGAGACCGCGGTATACGTTCAGCCCTAGACTGGCCACACATCGCCTCTTATGTCTGGCTTCCGCCACGCTCTCGAAGTGCGCCTTCCTCGGCACTGTGAGTACATTTACAGGGGGACAAGTTATTACCATGAACTCTTACTACCAGACAATTTTTAGTGCTGGTCTTGCACTAATTTTTACTAAACTATGTTAATGTTTCAGCAGGTTAAATAGTTCAATTTAAGTGCTGGAAAGGATGGCACTTAATGAGTTTTAATAGTCCGTGGTAGAGCCCCAGAAGCTCCCTTCATAAACTGTGAACTTTATACCTTGAAACATTTACTAATAATTATTATTATCTGTACCCCGTGTTACTAGGTGCTAGCAGAATTCAGCGAACACCACGAGCTTGCATTCCGCATAGGTCTGTTTGCTCTCGAGATGGCCCGACCGCCGGCTAGTACAAAGGCTTTGGAGGTGAAACTCAACAATCAAGAAACGGAATTAGTTTCACTGTTGAAGAAGCTTCCAACAGGTGTCGAACAGCTGGCTTTAGCTCGCGAAAAAGCTGTGGAACTACGTGACGGCATACTGAGGTAAGAAGTTCATTATTGTTCTGTAATTATAATATTATTTACGTATAAATCTATAAATACATTGCTTGTGTCTTGCTTGTCTCTCTCTGAAATATTTCTGAAATCAATAGTTTTTCGCATTAACAATAAATAGATTTGATGATTATCGCCATGTGAAAAACTTTTAATAAAGTGTATTTTTTTATGTATTCTAGCTTTATTTAAAATTTTACTTTTTTGTAGGCACCGTGGACCGGCACTGTTACCTATTGCATTGGCGAGCTTCCTTTTCGATGTTCTCGTTTTATCAGCTACTGATAAAGAGAATAAACATCCTGTAAGTTTTCAATTATACTCATTCAGTTTTCAATTATCGTCATTGTACTTATCCAACACTCAGTATGAATAAAAAACTAATTCTGAAATGTTTTTTTAGGCAAGATCGCCGAATGATGAGACTTTAGGCTTTGAGGCCGCTGTAGCAGCTTTAGGACTGAAGGCAAATGTGTCCGAAGCGGAACATCCGTTACTGTGCGAGGGAACGAGACGACAGCGCGGAGAGTTGTCTCTCACTCTATTGTCCTTCTACAAGGACAATCCCGTGAACCTGGCCAGGATTATGAACAAAGTAAGTATGCTCAAACTGGTTATAGACTTGCATCATCATCATAGTCTAACCTATCTAAGAGTTTAACCATCGATAATGCAACTAGTAGTAAAGATGTAAACTATATTCTGTTCCTCTTTCCACAGCTCTTGGACCGCGAGATCCATCAGCTCACAAAGAGTCCGATGGTGAGCCTGTACTACATGAACAACCCACGATTGGCTGCGTACCGCGCCGACGTTGCCGCGCAACCGACCTTCGCCCAGCACCCGCAACCAAGCAACCCGCAACCATCAGGCTGCGGGGGCATACCGCAGGTCAGAATATAAATTCGGCTTAGCGCGAGTTTCTACTCGTGCTCGATCAGGTTAATATCAATTTGTATTGAAACTGGATAAGCGCCGTCTGGTGAAAGTTAAAGGGTTTGTGACCGACTGTCCGTTTAAAAAAAATACAAACTGACATAAGAGAACAGTAAACGCGATCGAGTACTATCGGACAAAAAAGTGGTCTATGTAACAGATTGAAGGTCCTTTGCACTTACTATAAGACCGAGTTCATAATTGACATGACGGAACTGCACACTATTAAAATTAAACTTGATTAACGCATTGAATGCCGTTGAATTGACAAAATGAAAAGCATTTGCCGTAGATTGTGTGTTCCATGGCTAATGGTGGATTGATTCAGGCAATTTTAGTAATATTTTCATTTGTCAATAAAGTCTAAACTGATAGATCACTTTTTTGGTTGACCTAACAATGTAGTGAAACAGCTAAATAACGTAAATTAAAGCAATAGTCGCCATTACCTCCTGTACGACGCGCCGATGCGTGACAGAAGATTCACAACTGATGGTCATTCGTAGGTTTTGCGCAAATTGGGTAAGTTTCTACGTTCTGATACTATACATTTTGTTTGTTTTCACATGATTATTTAAGAATTATATGACGTATTAGCTGTCCCACTCGGCTTCGCTCCCGTCAACTGGCTACCTACCTACCTACCTACCCTACTCTACCTACCTACTACCCTCCTACACACCTACCCGACAATCCCCTCTTGGCATAATATTGATTGGCATAACGTTTTCGCAATACTTTTATTAGCATAATAATACTTTGGCATAACGCAAAGGTAAGCATAACTGAAATTTGGGCTAATTTATTTTGGCATAATTTGGAGTTGCATAAATTTTTAAGGCATAATAGTTTTATGTTGCATATTACTTTTAGTTTGATATTGCCCTGGAGGAAATGGAAGAGCGCTGTTATGCGCAATGCATTCTCTCCGCACCATTCCTAGGCCGGGAGTCGGCCGAAGAGCAGCCAGGCTGAGGAGGGACGGGGGTAAAGAGCCCCCGGCAACAGTGGCTCTCCTTCTCCTCTTCTGCTGTGCGGGTGCGCCACAGGCCTTTCCGCCCGCTCTTTGCCCAGCGGGCCTGTCTGCAGCTGTACAGAGGCTGCAGTTTGGTTGCTGCGGTGCACTAGGCCGCCTTGTGGCCGGGCTAACCGCAGCGATAGCACTGCTCGCTACGTACCCGCGACCTACATCGTTTGTGAGATGGAACATCGAGGTGGTTTTTAGTCAGTAGGAGTGAGACTAACAGACCCCTCTCAGGGTGGAGGAGTCTGTTAGTCTCACTGTCAGGTATCCAATGGGAATTTTACTCCTCGGAACCAAAAAATAAGAAGTTTAGCTTAGTTAAGGTGCAAACTTGTTTGTTTATGCCTAATAATATTATGCGTAATGATCATTATGCTGAATTTCGTTATGCCAAATTATGTCAAAATATTTTATACTTATAGTAAACCCACCTGGGTAGGTGGGTTGTAGGTAGGGTTACCTACAACCCTACCCTACATACCAAACTACCTACCCTACCTGCCCTACCTACCCAACCTACCGTACCTATCCTACCTACCATACCCTACCGACCTACCTACCTACATACATACATACTATTATTTTTATCTCCTTGCCGAATGTCATTGAAATCCAGACAATATAGAATATATAGAATAACAGACAAACACAAGAGTTACTTTCGAATTCATAATATTAGTATGGATTTATCCTACATATTGACTCTATTTTTTCATCATCGATATTAGTTGCAGCATATTATGTCCCGAGAAAAAATATTTGAGTCTCTAGAAGCCTAAAAAAAAAACTATGGTATTGTGTGGCAAGTAAACGCTTATGCACCTATATGTGTATTACAAAAAAACCGTGTCCCGCTTTACTAATTCATAAGTGACGTCTGTAGATGAGCACGCATTTCGGAACGAATGACTGGCGTGTGCAGGCGGTGGGCTTGAGCGGGGAGATGGAGCGTCTGGTGGTGACCGACGGCGGAGCGTCCCCCCCTGCGCATACGACGCACGCGACCCACGTGCCGCACGCATCGCACGCGTCGCACGTGTCCCACGCGTCGCACGCGCCCCATGCGTCGCACGCCTCGCACGCGCCGCACGCCTCACACGCGTCGCATACGACACACGCGCCCCATACGTCCCACGCGTCGCATCCCGCGCCGCACGCTTCCTCCTCCCACACGCCCATATCAAGGGCCAAGGATTCCAGGTTATTATCGCTTTCTGTTAATCAGATTTAATAAAGATTTGTTTTGGTGTGAATAATTTTTTTGACGACGCGTTGTGATGAAAATGTTTGCTGAAGCTTGATAATATTATTGTAGCTAAAGTTATGTTTACCTGGAAGTATTTTTGAAAAACATTTTCATTCATATCTCAAACGACTCGCTGAGCTATAAAAGCATGATATTATTAATTAAATTAACGTACCACTCTTTCATTCTCTACAGATATAAAGGCAAGCGCCTCTATCCCTCGGTGCCGAACCAGCCTTCAGAAGCGTCAGCGCACTTCATGTTTGAGCTGGCCAAGTCCGTCCTGTTCAAAGCCGGCGGCTCTTCGAGTACCAGCCTTTTCACACAGCCTTCATGTGCCAGGGAGCATCATGGACCGCATAGGTACGATGTTTTGCTGACGATAATGATAGAAAGAGGTCTCAAATTAGCTCACTAATTTAATCAAAAGCATGGGATGGATGTCAAGATTTTTCACTATAACAACAATACATGGGTTTTCTCCAAAACCTTTGTGGCTTATGTCAGTCTTTCTTTTATTATTGATTCTCGCGTTTGATCACATCTTCCTTAAAAGTAAGCGATGAAGCACGCTAGCCTATAAGTAATCTATTCACTCTTGACTTAGACTTTTTATAAATACATAGCAGGAATATTTGTATTACCTAGTGGTCTTCAAGTCAAGAGTGAATAGGTTACTTCTAGGCAAGCGTGCTTCACCTTCGATCACATCATCACTTAACATCAGGCGAGATATTGGTCAAACGCGAGCCTATAACAAACAAAAAAAAAAGTTTTGGTAATTAAAATATATGCGTTTATGTTTCAGAGGATTACACATGGCGGCATTTCAATTGGGACTTTACGCACTTGGCTTGCATAATTGCGTAAGCGCCAACTGGCTGAGTCGAACTTATTCTTCGCACGTCAGTTGGATTACAGGCAAGTTTTATCAATAATAATAATTTATTTAAATAAACTGAAATTTAAAGTGTGGAGTGTAATATTACTGGTTTTTTACAGGTCAAGCCATGGATATTGGTGCACCTGCTATATTATTCCTCATTGACGCGTGGGAAGGTCATTTGACGCCTCCCGAAGCCGCCAGTATTGCCGATAAGGTAACAATCTTTATATTTATAATTACATAAATATAAACAATATTTACATTTAGTAAACACTTGCTTCTGCCAGCGGCCTCGCTTACGTGAAAGTCGGAAGTTGTCCCATGGACAACTGTACATTTTTCTGGAATAAAAAGTAGCCTATGTGTTATTCCAGACTATAAATTTTCTGTGTGCCAAATTTCATCCAGATTGAGTAATAAACATACATCCATCCAAACTTACGCATTTATAATATTAGTAAGACAAGTCAGGTTTACTAATTTATTAGAATATTAATAATAATAATCCGCAGGGCAGCTTTGTGGCCAGCTGATGGGCAGTAGTGACCCCACGGACCCGATCGGCCGGGAGAAGTCTTGTTCCTCAACTCCAGCTTGCCTTTATTAGCCGGGTGCAGTGAACACTGACGGAGAACAGAGGTCCCACCTCTTTCTTGCCATAATCGGCTGGCTTGAGTGGAGATTCGCAAGAGCAAACGTGCTCGGAGGAAGGAAGTATAATCCAGTAAGATGCTGGTAGGGATCTTGACCGTACTTCCGGGATTGTCCTGATAGCCGTGGTATACCGCTCCACTCCTCAAACACCTCCGTATATGTTGGCCCCATGGCGCTACGTCACTACAGTGCTAGCGACCGTTTATGGGAGGGAGGGGCATTAATTGAGTGCGCAGGTCATCCCCAGCCATTTCATAGCCGTGTAGATCAACAGTGCAGGGGCCAATAATCCTTCTATAGTTTTAGGTAATAGGTACACGAAACCTTCCAAATCCATAGCCCAATATATTTTGTCTCCATATTTTGCAATAGTCCTGGAGCCTTATTGCGTAATGAATTCGGAAAGGCAATGGGTAAAGAGTAAGAAAAATCGAACAATCACTTAGACGAAAATCCACATCGAGTATTTCTGGGTTAAAAAGGAGGTTCAGTATTGATATTTTGGCGCCGAGCGGGCGCACTGGCCGTACTGCGTTAACGTTGGGGCGTATATATCGCCTTAAGTGATATTTTTACAGAAAAAGTGTATTTTAAAATAGAAAATTGCCCATAGGTGGTTGGCTCGCCAAGTGAGCGAATTTTTTTTTTTTATTTTAATTCCGCGAATTTGCACTTGGCTTGTTACAACCAACAGGTGTGGGGCCCAAATAAAGTTTGGAGATTTACGGAACAGGGATTGAACCTTCATTGAAACGGGAGGATCCTCCTGCCAGACGGGTGTTGCTTCTGATCCGTGCAACTGCCCAATTGTTGTTGTCAGACCGTAGTATGTTCAAATTGCGCTGAAACCTTTGCTTGTACGAAGTAGGATTTGTGTGCAACAGTTCATTTTCAACCGTCATGCCCTAGAAACAAAAATTTCAAGACATGTGACTTCAACCCAATCGCACTGGCCCCGCATTTTGGATTACGGTTCATTCCCTCTCACAGAATGGGAGACTGTGTCCCAGCAGTGCGAACATTAAAAAAGGGCTGATGATGATTCATTTTCGTAGTGCGTATATCAAAACAAACAAAAATGTTTATTTCGTTATTACACATTATACAATGTTATACAGTTGGTGGCGTCCCCTTTTAAGCATATAGATGCCTGTACCAGGAGGATTATATGGTCGGTCGAGAAATAATGTTTCAAGATAATGGGCCTTCGCGCTGCCGATGATTCGAGCTTATTTCGTTATTAGAGATTTTGATGCATCGAGGTAGTGAACTGTCGGGCTCATAATTATTCAATTTCAAGTACTATCGAGTAAACGTTTTCGAGCAAGTTTTATTCGATCTAACGTCATTCGATTTCAAGTAGGGAACCCGTTACCCTAGGGGTGAAAGTAACTTATTTAGTCCCGAGACGGATATTTCGAGGGACTAAATAAGTCTTTAACCCGAGGTAAACACTGTGCTTTTCATTACGAATACAAGGAAAGTCAAAATAAAAACACTTTGTATAGCTAAAGAAAATTTTAGTGAATTTTATTTTGCATAAAATTCACTCTTTGTGTTGATACAATTCTCTGCTATACGGAAGTGTAAACAAAACTCTACACTCGAAAAAACAAATTAAGATCGGATTGGCGCTTTCCAGCCTATTTTTTTTTTTGTTTCCTCTGGCCGGTCAGCTATTCAGCCATTATTTTTAATTTTCTTCATTGAAAAATGGTAAATATTCTGCCCAAATCTATGTTATTTTAAAGAAATAGTTGAAGGTAAATTATAATAATGTCATTTAAAAAAATATATTCTTTAATTAATACTAAACTTTATCTTATTTAAATTTTAAAGTGCGCTGTAATTGAGTGGCTGAACATGGTTCATAAGAAATGTGAAAACAGACATAGTTTTTTTCAAAATTTGACAGCTGTCAGTTGAAAACGATTCTCCCTAGTGCTGAAAAGTATTACTTTCAACCCGCTCCTTAGGCAACTTCAGACTTACTTTCCGAGTAGGAAGATGAAAGTGGAAATGAATAATTAATAGTCTATTTTTAGTTTTTATCATTATAGATAGATACGCTACAGAAGATTTTAAAAGTATGTTGTGTATTAACCATATTGTTTCTCCCAGGCATCCTCTGGCCGCGACGTGCCAACAGTACGGGCGGCGGCAGAGCTGGCGCTGTCCGTGTTGCCGCACGCCCACGCACTCAACTACAACGAGATACAGCGCGCCGTACTCCAGTGTAAGGAGCAGAGTGACGCCATGCTGGAGCGGGCTTGTCTCACCGTTGAAGCTGCTGCTAAAGGTATAGTTCATCACATCTTTGTGTCTTTATTTTCTCTTCGAGAAATAACAGATATTGATGAAGTTAATTAAGTTGGTCCCATATATTTCTCTGCTTATTGCGATGGCTATTGATGTATTGGTTGCCAATCGAAACTCTGGGCTGCTGCAAATCGATCAATCACATGCGAGATGAATAACGCGATGTGGATTTCCGTCTGTGTGATTGGTCGATTGATAGCGTTCAAACCCTATGCGATGCCGTATTCACTTACGCAATAAGGCTGCTGATCTCTAAATAGTATAAAACAAAGCCGCTGACTGCCTCTGCTTTTTTTAACTTTATGTACAAGTACAAAGACGGATTTAATGCCTTAGGCATTTTCTACTTCTTTTAAACCACGAAACGGATTTTGGTATGATTTCCAGTACCGGTAATACGAGGTTAAATTGATTAATTTTGAAATTCAAATTGACATAACTACTTCAATTATATTTTGAAAAATATGAAATAAATGCAGTGTTGGCGACTTTACAAAAAATGTTATACACTAAAATAAAAAATAAATTTCTTCCACAGTTTGGGATAAAATAAAAAAAAAACGAGCCTATGAACGTTAAAATAGAAATGGGGTTACTTTGATACCCCATTGTTTTTCATAGCAATATAAAGTAACCCCAATTTACAATTTATTTTTAATGAAATCACACTGTACAATTTAATATATTTTTTCTGCATCAATTAATCGTATTCTTGCGCTGAGGTTGATGCAAAACATGGCTGAAATTTGTCAGAGTTGCAAATTTTAAAAAGAAAATTGAGGTGAATTCCGTTTTCACTGAGTTAGCTTTAAAAACATAAAAAAATAAGGTTATCATCAAAGTTACCCCTGATCTCAATGTAACCCCATTCTACAGTACACATTTAATAAAAAAAAAGGATAGACGAGGCAGGTTTATATATATTGCCCGTGCAAAGCTCGGGTGAGTCGCTAGTTAGATATTATTTATTTATTTCATTACTAAATGTTCTTTGTTTCAGGTGGCGGCGTCTACCCAGAGGTTCTGTACACGGTTGCCCGCTACTGGCACGAGTTATACCTACGCCAGGCCAACGAAGAGTCGGAGCCCTTGCTGGACGAGCCGCAGTACCGCGCCGCACCGCCACCGCTGCCCGTGCCCGTGCCCTACCCCATTCCCTACCAATTCACCTACCACCCCTACCCGCCCGCCATCTACCAACTGCCGGTCAGTATACAACTAGCACATACACTAATACGATCAATGTTATGCGCCTCGGCAATCGTCGCGTATCTTAGGAAATGTAAACACTGCTGATGATAAGATGTGATAAAAAACATCAAAAGATACAGCATAATTTTAGGGCTATAAGTTTTCAAGAGAGTAAATTTAATTAGTAATCAGTCTGAATTTTATAATATGGTTTCTTTGCCCAATATTTGAGATAACCGAGTAGCATAACTTACCGTTATACTGTACGTCATTCTCAACACATAATCGAAACAAAACACATTTTTTTATTTTGCAGTACGCTGGAACAGCTCCTCACCCGCCCCCACAGTATGCTCTGCCGCCGTATTTCGTGCGCGGCATAGTGGCGCCGCCTGGTGCGCCGCCACTGCAACAACACCCGCAACATCAACAGCATCCGCCACTTCAACAACACCCTCCACTTCAACAACACCCTCCGCTTCAACAACATCCGCCGCTCCAACAACATCAAGCTCTTCAGCAACACCCACAGCCGTTGCAACAACACCCCCAGCCATTGCAGCAACATCCGCAACCAATGCAACAACTTCCGCAACCGATGCAGCAGCACCCACAAACGTTGCAGCCGATGCAACAGCATCCGCAACCACTGCAACAGCATCCGCAGCCGCTGCAGCAACATCCACAGCCATTGCAGCAACTTCAACAGCCGATGCAACAACATCCTCAGCCTATGCAACAACTTTCGCAAACATTGCAACAACATCCGCAAACTATGCAGCATCCGCAACATCAAACGATGCAACATCCAGGACTTACGCAGCACCCGCCGATGCAGCAACACGTTGCGCATCAAACAACTATTACTGTCAATGCGACTGTTCATCAAGTTGTGAGTATCAATTTCTCTCCCGTGGAATCTAGTTAGTATTAACGCCTCTTTGGCGGAGATACTAAAATATGCATTTATGACTTACCATTTTAGTTCAGATTTGGTTAAGATTCCTGTCTTACCATACGCATTAAAATCAGAATTCATAAATCGAAGCCCAAAATTTGATTATTTTTATGGCTTTTTGTTCTACAGCATCCAGCTCCGATTCCTCCTCCAATGCCAGCTCCGCAGCAGATGGTACAAGTAGGCGGGGTAACAGGCACAGGCGTAAACGTGGGCAATGTGGGCAACGGAGTGAACACCGTGTCCAACGTGGGCGTGGGCAATGTCGCCCAAGCCAACAGTGCCGCCGCCGCACCCAACGTCAATCAGACGCAGTTAAGAAGACTGCTAGCCGCTTACAGAGTGGGCATGCTTGCGCTGGAGACGCAAGCAAGAAGGGTGCATGATGATCGTCCGCAGAATAAGTTTGGCAGGTATGTTGAGTTGCATTTGATTTTAAAGTGATACAACTTGTTACTCTAGTTAGATAGACGTCATACTGATAGGGTTGCATTTAGTTACATATTTATGTGAATTAGGGAAAAATGCCTTTTAAAATTACTACTAATTGTGAAATGAACTTTCATCATAAAAATCATATACTTCAATCAATTCATAAAAATCTCGATGCTATTTAGTGACTGCTTACCTTTTTATCAGTTGCTAAACATGGTCACGATTTTTATAAATAAGTCCCCTTATTTATATAAAAGTAAAGCTGATATTTTTAAGTGGAAATGTCATGATTGTATTTGATTCAACTACTTTGTTGCGAAAAGGAATAGGATACTACATGATACAACTTTTTATTCACAGGAATCCACCATACGGCGAGCACGTAAAATGGCTTCTGCGCATCTCGAAGCGTTTAGGCGCGCAATACTTGCACCAGTTCTGCGTGTGCGCGGTGAACTCGGTCGTGTCACCGTTCGTGTTGTACGAGCTGTGCGTGGAGTCCGCGCACTGGCTGGCGCGCGGCGGCCCGCACCACCTGGTCATGCAGCATCTCCGCGGCACGCTGGCACCGCTCGTGCAGAAGTGCCAGCAGATGTAACTAACCTTCTTTTAGTTTTACTTATTTTTGAATTTGGAATATGAGATTTTGAGATGTTTTGACATAATAATGGAGAGATATTTTGATGGGATTTTTTTGAGTGTAATACAGCGGCCGTTTAAATTATTCGCAAATTGATTCCTAGTGGATATTGTGATATAAAATTGGGGTAGTTCTGTGTTTCAAGTGTTTATGTTACTGGACAATATGTGCAATCATTGAAAAAGACGCAATTTCGGTTCTGAAGTGAAAATTTTAATATAGTAATGACTTTTTCAACGGAGCTCACCTTGAAGGCTGACTCGATATATTTGCTTTTAAAATACTCCAAAAAACATTGTAAAGTGTTACATCCACATTCTAAAGCAAATCAAAGTTTTTGTTTAAAGTGGCTATCTTAAAAAACTAAAGACAAACTAAACGTGAACTTGACACTGGCTAAAAATCAATTAAATACGCGACAACGTTTTAATTACATTACAATCCAAACTTTTAGAACCTGCATAGTATATGTATAGAACATTCGTCTAAAGGTGATCTTGCTTCCATTTTCTGTGTGCTGAACACTGCGCGCTTCATTATCGCTTAATGCGACAGAGAGACATCATAGGGGTCTGTTGCATACCAATTGAGTAAGAGAACTTTTCGTGACGAACTGCCCATCACTGAACTGCAGTGAGAAACCTGTTGATGTAAAAAAAACTTTCCACCAGAAAAAATTAAAAAAAAAAACACAATTTCATGCACTGTTCTCTTCCTACAGGTACATCCAATGCATCCATCAGAAGCTGTACCACTTGACTACAGTGGAATATGAAGAGTTTGTGAGCATTGTGCTATCGGCCCGAACCGCTTTCCAGCTGACGCCTGAAGGAAACACGCAGTTCAAGGAGTGGCTGGCGTCACTTCGCAGGTCTGTACTTCCATCCATAACTTCACGCACAATGTCATACTAACATCCCTAACTGGTTAGACTAAATACGAAATGGAACGAAATAGGTTGTTTTCTAATTATTAGTCGCTCTTTGACATAATGCCGGTCACTCACACTCGCACGAATACGCGACATCCACAAGGGAATATGTGTAGTTTTTACCTCATTCGAGGTGATCACAGCTGTGTCGATTTTATGAAGCAGATCAAAGCGTAGGGCATCTCCTTCATATATTCAACTAGAAAACTACTTAGAAGTAACTTATTAACTAAAATGACTGCCCCTCACATGCGTACGAACATTCGTACAATTTACGTATGTGAGTGACCCGGGTAAGAGATATCTTGACATTACCTACGTTTTTTATTGATCCGTTGATATCAATGCTTATTATACAATCCCATCACCCGATTTTATTCCAAACCCTTGATTACTTCTGGTTGGCTTCAAATCTAGCGTTTTGCCTACTTCATGATCAATAACACCTACATAGAAACAGGAACGCTTTGATCACATAACTTTTAGTAGAACACTAACTCATTTTCTTTAGTCTACTTTCACGACTTGCATGGCGATGGTAAGCAGCTTAAACTTGTATTTTTTTACTCCCAGATAAGTGTGGAAAGTTACTCAGCTTCATCACAACAGATTCTGAACTGACTTATCTTAACAGTGTGAGTACATATGTACTCACTACTCGTACATACAAAATATGCATGTTCGTTCGCCGTACGCTCTTGGCTGCGAATAGACTTATCCCACACAAAATTTGGATATAGTAGAAATATTTATAATCGCTTCTATTTGCCCAAAATATTCGTAATATAATATAGAAGTCAATTATTTACTATACTCTGATTTTTAATTTCGTAGACTAAACTGACATTTGGGGGTTGTCACTTTATCGTTACATAAAAATAGTGTCGTACCCGACTTTCCTGTGTGATCGAAAGTTGATCGAAAATCAAAGTAGATCGAAAATAGAACTATTTCACGGCAAAAATATTACATTTATTAAGAAACCAGCGGCCGTTATGTAGTTTCTACTCATTTATGTCAGACTTCATTTTATCGACCGCATTTATTTTATTGTTGATTTCATATTTAACACAACTATATATTTTCTATGTGTATGAATACTGTTATATTTAAATTGATTACGTTTATATTCGTAAAACATTTACTTACACCAATGGGGATATGAACTGCCATTTTTTATATTTTTTTTCTATTATTATCGATAGGCTCGCGCTTGACTTCTACCTCACCTGATGGTAAGCGATGATGTGGTCGACGATGTAGCACGCTTACCAAAAAGAAACCTATTCACTCTTGACTCAAAGACTCCCAGGTTGTAGTTATCAGGAAAAACAGAATCTGGCAGCGAATTCCACTCCTAAGCTGTACGCATAGTAAAAGTATTCCCAAAGCGTTTGGTGCGTATGGGTGCGATGTCCACCATGTACCGATGACGCATCGCCGTACGTCTTGTAGTCCGATGATGGAACGGGCTAGTAGGAATTAGTTCATGCAATTCCATCGCACACTCACCGAAATATAACCGATAAAAAACCGAGAGACTAGCAACTTGGCGTCGATGTTCAAGGCTCTGCAGCCTAGACTCGACCAGTGTCTCATTGCCGATGAGCCTGTTCGCATTTTTTCGCATTAGGTGGCGCATCGTAGCTATGGCTATTAAAAGCTGTCAATTCCATACATTTTGTAACCTATCATTCAGTAAATTTAAATTTTCTCAAAATACTCCTCTGTATGCTGCTGCTGTACCAGGATGTGCCAACCTTGGTAATGTTCAGCGTTTTTGTCGAGCTGTTAACGTATTGGTAAAGTTCTACAGCAATAATGTCATTTTTTTGGCCCTCAGAAGATTCAGAGGGCTTTGATTGACGAAAATAAAAAAAAATCCTAACCTAAAACGTAACGAATACCTACCAACACAATAAAGTAATGTTCTCTATTTTTTTGTAAATTTTCTACTATGAGTCAAGTAAGAATTAATATGTTACAACTAAAAAGAATATCAAAATCTAGAGCATATCACCGATGAATAAAATTTTTATATAAAATTCTGCCTCTCAATAAGATCTGTTTTCTTTCCAGTTATCCTTGCTCCTGGTTTTATAATTCGTCTTTCGATTCCTTAAGCTTCCAGGGACAATACATTTATCAATAACGATGGTAGACCGGTTTAAACACAAAAAATTACAAAAAAAAGTGATGTTATCAAAGCAAAAACGATTTAACAGCAGCCATTGCGCCGCCAGCGACATCTGCGCTGAGCTTTGCGTTCACATCCCCATTAGCAAAATTACATTGAGGAATCAAGTCACATCGATTTGATGAATCACTTATGATTGAGCCTTACCTACAACAATATGGTCCGCCCTTGCAACATTAATAAAAAATAAGATCATTGGCAGCTGTCAGTTTAGTCTATGAAATGATCAAAAATCACATTATAGTAGTTTGCAACTTTGTATATTCGAAATAAGAACTTATTTTCCTTTTGCAGTGACGTCATGTTTTTATTTTTAATGTTGTACTTTCTGTAAATGACGCGAATGTTCTTAGTAGTTCATGTTCTCTCAGCAAAATGTCAGGGTACTTGATATCATTTTTCATACTCCAAACCGCTTGCGTGATGATTGTGGTATCTGATTATCGACTCCACTTGTGTTGAGTCCTATGTTTTGTAATGATTAAGTACTGGCTGTTTTTGTCGATGAAGAGTGCATGGATGTAAGAAATTACTGATATAAATGGTGATAATATTTTCATGTATCTGTCTTGAAGCTTACTAGATTTTATGTCCCCCCTTATTAATAAACTAGGAGTAAAATTACAATTAGTATCATAATATAAGTTAAGCATAATTTTTTCGAGGTCTAAGCTTGGTGTAACTTGACTTCGCATTTATTAATAAGGGGGTTAATGTCATTATTCCCCTCATAAGAAGAAATCACGACGATAACATTGAAGAAATATAGGGTGTGATATTCTTTTTCAGATCGAAATCGTGCAAGAAAGATCTTTGGACGCAGCTGAATGCGGCCCTGCAGACGAACGGCAAATGACGTCGGCAGCCGATAGTTTGTACAGTGCGGTGTACCGCGCGCAAACTGTCACATCACAGGCGGTGGCTCCCGCCGCGGTATCGGCTTGTATACCATCTACGTAATACCTAGCTGTACATGACATTGTGTTATTTGTAATTTAAGTTCTTGTTCATCCTGGAGAGGGCTAACAGTACTCGTACTGAATGATTATGGATTGACCTTCACATGATTTATCAGATTGTAATATTGGCTTTTACGGTTGTCGGATTTATATGATGTGGGAATATAATTAGTATATGAAAATTTAAAGAAAACCTTGTAAAAAAACTTGATGAGAAATAGAAACACTTCGTGTATTGTCTGCGTATGTTAACTTAAATTACAAATAATGTAATTCCATCTTGAGAAGGATATAACCTCTGTTAGTAATAGTAACACTCGACTTTGAGGGTAATCGATCTCAGTATATACACGAACGGAATGTATCGGTGATCACAGAATAATGTTGCTAACTCCTAATTATACGTTAATCATTTTACAGTACAAACATTTTCTTAATGTCCTTCGGCAAACTTCGTGTTTCGTCAGTCGTCGGATTTCTATCAGTTGCCCTTTGCACTTGGTGCAGACCGGACGCTCTCAATCAACTTGGAAGTATAAAGAGTTCGTAATACTCTTTTAACATAATGTACAGTACAACTATTTTCTTGAAAACCCCTCGGCAATCAACGCATTTCCGAATACAACTCTTTTAATATAATGTAATTTATTTTAAAAATGGGAGGCAAGCTGCTAAAGCTGCTATTTTTACAACTCTATATTTCACACGGAAATCAAAACAAAACAACATTAAAGTACTTTTCTCAAACATGCTTGGAAATTTGAGAATTATTTTGACAACCTTCTTCGAAATAAATCGAAATTGTAAATACATGCGAACAGCGGCCGGCAAAAGTTGTATGAAAATTCATATCTGTCGTGTTTAGCGGCCAAATAAATTACATGGAAAACTCACATTTGTTTAATTTAAAAATGGAACGATATTTTATTCCGAAACATGGCTACCAAGGAGGTAACTTATCAAAGGTTTTATTTAAATTTCAAACTGGCTTGCCAATAGAAAGCTGTTTATTGAAAAAAAATCAAATGAACTCTTTAACGTGGCAAAAATTCGTCATTGATGTTGAAAGTAATTGTATTTGACAAAATGAGTTCTAGGTACTACTTAGTTTTAATATCCGCGCATTGTTTGAGAAAAGTACTATACAAGACTTGGCCACAACTAGGCATTGATGGACTTACGTATGTGTGACTCGGCTTCGCCTCGGCCCACATTTACACCTTCGTGCATCCATGCCTCTTTTGCTGGCCGCTGCAGTAATGTACTATAGTTCTGCATTCAAATTAGTATACACGATAAATCTAATAATTGATGAACATGGAAATTTGCATTCGTTTGTATTCGCAAATGCGATGATTGCCGAGGGACATCAAGAAAATAGTTGTACTTGTATGTTCATACGATATTTTTGTGTGCATCGTATAGTTTCAAAACGTTCAAACATTCACGAGAATCGTCCGTTTTTGTGTCGTAAAAAATACAAGAGATTATTGAACATTCGTAAGTCTTCATTGTTGTTTAAATTCACGTTACTAACACGAGAGGCAAGTTCAAGCTCATTTGAAGGTTGTGCTTTAAATAGTCTGAGATTTGGTTGTTATTGGAGTTTTATTATAAGACGAATTCATATTTGCACCATTGATACTTAATTGACTGGGGAGTTTAGCAACATTTCATTTTGTATTCTTTTAGACTATGCAATGTGACCTCTAATGATTTTACAACCTCGTCTTCTAAAAATCTCGTTGTAGAGGGTTTTTCGATTGGCGCGGGTAGATTTTGGCGGCCAGTGGCGGCCATTTTGTTTTGGTGACTTCTATCAAATCTTTTGTTTATTATTCAGTTACATAAGCCAAATCACCATGGCAAGTTACACGATTGAACAGCACGTTCATATGATACAATTTGTACATGAGCGATTCGAGGATAAGGGTCTCGCAGGGGTTGGGATTTGACCCCGCTAGACTTTTTCTTGTGGGGTTTTCTTGAAGTCGCAGGTCTATGCAAATAAACCAAAATCGACCGATGCCCTAAAGGTGAGCACACACATAAACACAAATTCAGTCAGATCTATGCAGAAGAGTAATTGAAAATTGGACCACTCGGATCCGTGCCACTGTAAATAGCCGAGGCGGGCATTTGAACGATGTCATATTCCACACTTAATAGAACAAGTGTGCCTTCCAAATAAAAAAATGAATTTTGTTAATACCTCACACACAGTTTTATTTCATTTCAACATCTACCCGCCCATATTGAAAAACCCTCTGTAAAACATTGCGCAAAGTCACAATCTATCTTCTTGTTTGTCTTTTCCGTGAATTTTGAATATTCTTGACACACTTTTAAACTAGTCAGTGGTTTTGAGGATCCGTATTTGGTGAACCAGTGGAACTTCATAACTGTAGCTCATTTAGTTTTCTTTTCTTTGAATAGCGTATTGTAAGACACAAGTTTGATTTTAATGTCTTTTTATGCATAGGGGCCAGTTAGTGCCCTTCGACTGCATTCGCGTAAGAAGCATTAAATGATAAAGTTTAAAAAAAAAATGTTAATCACCAGCGGAAATTATAACCGTTATTTAAATGCAAATTTTGTGCCGAATTGTTTCAGTTATGATTAGCATTTTGTTGATTTTAGTTAATTCTACATGCTAGGTGGGCATCTGATGACATAGAAGAATTGACTATTTTTAGAGAAATAGTGTTGAGATGCGTTGCTTATTTTCATGCTAACCTTCTAACCAAGCGATAGTGCGATCCATGAGTTCATTTGACAAAATGGTTCAACGGGTTTATTATCTATGAGAATCTTATGAGATGACCCAAAAAGTGTCGTTGAATTCTTCATCGCTTGGTGTGGACATGTTTGTTTAGGACTAACATACAAGATCGAAAAAAATTGGCGTTAATTACTTAATTTATAAATCAGTGTCCACTTAGCGGATTATCGTGAAGATCTCTATCATTTTGTAAGCTTTTAGGAAATAGTAAAAATAGTACGTCACTCATTTATTGTACGCGTTTCATCGTTTTTTTTAGTGTAATTTGAGTTATACCTTTTTTGAAAGATTATCGTGCGCTATATGTCTGATTTATTTGTATAAGTATAAATTGCGCTGTATTGAATTCTAAGTTTGGTTTACTGTCGAGAACTACTTCTATGCGTTATAAAACGACTACAGTATATTTATTGTCTGTTTACTGAATATATTTTAAGACATACTAACCCTAGAATGGTCATATTACTGTAGTCGATTTATAAATCGCAATATTTTTGGATTGACAAAAAAATTACGGAATTTCAAAATTTGTAACCATAGTCCATATTTTAATGTGAATTGGCTTAAGATGTTTCAAGTGACCTAAATGGCGTCATTAGACTACAGAATATTAGACAAAATGTAGACGAAGGCCGTCGATACACTATTTTTGATATTCTCTTGTCGAAATTTGCAGTTTCATGAATGTTTAAGTAACGTCTTGCGGAGATAAATGTAGACGTGCGTTCTATTAACTATAGCAACTTTATTTACACGTTTTTATTACATTATATATATATATATATAAATATATTGTAATGCATAGTAGCGTTGAAAGCCTCTGAAATATATCTAAATAATATGTATGACGCAAGTGCTGGCAACAAATATAAAAGTGACATAAATGACGAACACATTCGTGTTGCTAAGTCTGACTTAAGACACGGTTGTCTGTTTCAATACTTGTTTTACTAAAATCTACAACCTTGGGGTCTTTAAGTCAAGAGTGAATAGTTTACTTCTAGGCAAGCGTGCTTCACCGTAGACCACATCATCGCTTACCATCAGGCGAGAAAGTGTTCAAACGCGAGCCTATCGATAATAAAAAAAAAAAACAAGTAAGTTGAAGTCAAAACATCCCGAGTGAAGTAACGACTAATTCTAAGCTAATTAGAACAGTATAACTTACCATTCCACAGTCAGATAATAATATCAAAGTTAACCGTGTAGGCAAAATATCGGACTAGAAAAGTGTACTATAAATGATAAGTCACACACACGGTAATATAATTGTGTATATTATATTAAATGTAATGAACGAGACTTATCTCCTGATACTAAAGCAATACTGAAATATCATTTTAAAAATTGTATGTGACTTGGAAATTTATATAAGGTGTAACCAGTCGCAAGAGTATTGTAGTGTTAGATGTGGTACATTAAGAATAAATAAAATGAGTGTTCTCTAAAACAATTTGAACTGGCTTACCGTTAGTAACGCATATTCATCGCTACGATTATTATGCGGTTGTATAAATTGCTCAAAATAAAGATTCAGAAAGTAATCGTATCAGTTGTATTTGCACTGACTGTGCTGAGAAAGGGGAAGAAACTGTTTTATACAGCTACAAAGTTGCTTACTGGTAAAACCTGGTATTGTTAGAGCTAATTTTAAACCATTGTACAAGTATGAATGTAATCATACCTGTACAATGGTTTAAAATTAGCCTCTCTGATTTTCGCAAACAAAGGCTCGGTCGAAATAAATGAATTATTTGCTTATAAAAAAACATAGAATTTCATTAAGTTTCAGAAAAACGTTAAGTGTAAAAACCTGAACAAATGTTGATGGTTTTTGTTACGTTTTCCATACACGAGTGCTATAATATCTACATATATCACTCGTGTATGGAAAACGTGTAATTCGATTGAAGCGGTGTCGTGTTTCCTGTTTACCAGCGCGCTTTCATTAGGATCTGAAATGCGACTTCTGCAATGCCTCTCGTTTCAAACTTCACATAGGCCGAATTCAAAATATGTTTTAGATTGAAGAAGAATACAAGTCTGACATTGGAATGGAATTTGTTGCCAGCCTAAGCATCAAATAGGGTTAGTTTAATATCTTTATAAAATTAGATGTTTATGTGCATTCATTAAGTGTGAATGTTCTCAGCATTCAGTAGATAGTAAATTTTTAGAATGCTAGTTAGTATAAATTGAAGGTCGTAAAACATTGGATCAAAGCTAAGGTTTATGATTTAAAATGTCTTCATAGTAACGTTCAGAACCGAATGTATCAGAAGAGTGGTTGTATGGTATTTCCTGAATAGAGTATTGTCAGTTTGGTATTCATGTTTAGAATTATCTTCAGCACAAAAGTTTTTTGCTGTTACCAACTCGTTAATAATGCACTTTGAGTTTCAGGTCTTGTTTGTGTAATTGTTAGGGAATAGCATTTCGTTCTGTCTTATTTGTTTAGATTATTATGTAGGTACATAAATAGAATCTAAGGAATGTACTGTGAAGATATTGCCACTTGAAAACATTTAAGGAACTGTTGTAAACATGAATAACTTCGATAACAATAAAAACACATGTACAATAATACTATATGGGTATCTTTGCAGTATCTCTTCCAATCGCGTCCAATTTTGTCTACTCAAACTCACATTATTTTGGTTAATATTATTTATTTTGACTACCTCGTTGATCAGACTTGAAAATCTAGCCAGAGTTTATCTAAGGTCATTAGGTTAAAACACCTCAGAGTGGTCTGTTTCAGAGATCGCGAAATCAATTTTTAATACTTTAAATTATTATACTGTATAATGAACTCGTTGCGTTACATTTTATGACAATATCTATACTTGAATTCAGAATCTTGACCAGTCAACATTCATTTCATTCAATTTTCTACTTTAGCGTTATGTAGACTAAGTTGATATCTGAGTTACCATTTTGTAATAAAAAGGTCTTTAATAAGTTTTAGTTGCATTGGAATTTGGACGTTGTCATGTATGATGGTTTGATGAAATTGAGTTAAAAAAAAAATATATCTATAAAAATAATAATAATTATTATTTAAATTATAATTATTATTATTACAATTATTCTAAAATTAACTATCTAAGATTCTGAATTGAAGTTTAGCTTATATCGTGATGTGAAGCTCTAAGGCACTAGACTTACCACGTCACGAAATACTATTCTTTCAATGCATTAACAAGAAAACATAATATTTGGAAAAAAAACATTAGTCGTCATAGATATTTGCCGTCCATAAATTTATTTGCAAATCTATAAAACTATAGTCTTTATTTCATTACATCTTCCTATTAAGAAATAGAAATATACTACGTAAATTATTATATTTCGTAATATAAACAAATTATTATCGTCTACTGCTCGTCGGGCATTATTAACATTTTGTGGTATTCATAATCGAAAAAATATTTTTCTTTCGCGATTGGCATTAGGAAGCGCTTTGACATTTTTGTCTCAAAAGAACTATTTTTACACTATAAAGCGTATTTAAATTGAAAAAAAAAAGATTAAATATATCGTTAGTTTCGTAAATATAGAATGTTAGTACGGAGCATATTTTAATTAGTCGTTTAATGCATGTTCATAGATTTAATTCGCCAAGTGTCAGGCAAGTTTGCGAGGTGTTCCATAGGCGTTGCGGTATCCTATTGATTTGCAGTTTTCGGTATCACATATCACTTCAGCCGTACTTCACTTCGGAACATGTTGTACTGGCACGACGTCAGAACAATTATATACAATTTCTTGAACGAGCATAATTTAACTAAATCACAATTAAATTATTGTATTGTAGCGTCGAATGTTAAATTTAATTACTAAGTCATAGGCATAATGTGGATTGGACATACATCTGATCGATTTGAATGAACGAACAATAGGTTTGTCGTTTTGTATGTCGGTTTAGCAGCAAAATATGAAGGCGTAAAGCCACCAGTGCCTGTATGTAATAGAACAGATCCCCGTAATGACTTAGATCTAGAGGATATCGTATGTCTTTTCCACAGTATTGGTCTGCATCCCTAGAGTGGTAGGGCACTACCACTAGAGCATATTGATTGTTCAGGATCGTGGGCAATGAGTCGTTAGCTGCAACAGTTGTACCTACTGAGTTTTGTTCTTTAATACTCATGGCAGTGTATGCATGTCGAACTATGTCACATCACAAGTCAGTGAGAAGTGTTGAGGATAACAGGCTAGCAAGTTTGTTTAGTTCTAAATCAAAGATGCATAATTATTTTATACATCTGGATTTGTAGTTTAATTATTGCACTTTGTAAGTGTGGTGTCTCCGCCTATTAAAGTATTTAAACATTTACAGAGTTCGAATGGCTACTTATTAGTGTACGTAATAAATTTATATAATGATGATATTTTTATTGTTCATATCGCATATTTACTTATTTGAAGAGTGTAGTTGCAAAGCAAAAGTCTGTTTGACATTAACGGGTTGAAAGTACTTACTTAAATAAACTTGACTATCTTAATAATTCTAGTGAAAGTCATATTCAGTTGTTGCACTTTTGTTTATCAACAACTTTCAATCTGTAAGAATATGACGTCATTATCTTAAGTTTATTGTCACATCGAATAGTATTCTCTGTTTTGCAACTATACTTTTCAATGCAATACTATGGAGGAACAGTGAAGAGCAAACGGAACACTTACCAAGTATCCATGTTAAATATTGTTCAGCTCGTAATACATTATAGCATTCTTTGCGAAAATATCAAAACGAACTGTTTATTTTTTGTGCCACGATCGTTTCAAACTGTCCGCCATGTTTACTTGCAGGACGTAAGACTGACAAGAACATTGAAATAGTCGAAAATGGAGACTTTGATATATCCCAGGATGTCTGAAAACGACTGTTGTACGTTTGATTTGGTTAACATTTGGCTTAAAGGTTTCTTTTGTAATGTAAAAACAAATCGTTTGAAGACATCCTGCATAATTATAGAAAGTGCCCATACATTTAGTATTTATTATATATAGCACTAGACATTTTGCTCCGTTGTCGCAAATGGTTGTAATTATAAAAGTATAGTTAATATTAATTAGTAAAATGATAGACTGTTTTGCACGACTTCTGGTTTGACCGTGTCAACTTTTCTTCACGGCGTCACTTCTCATGCAAACAAAAATTGTTTGAACACTTTGTGATGACAAGTTCTGCTGAAGTTTGCTGGTTGCAAGTCAACCTAAAACGTTTTCGATATTCGGTACATAAACCTACTTGCAATATCACCCCACTATAAAATCTATGTTTCTACTCAAACTCGAAATATTTTGACCTCTTGAACGTTTTATTATTACTTTTACGATTACACTGTAAGTCTTTTTTGGCAACATATTTGAAATAATATTATTTAATTATTCAATATACTTATCTATAAGCCTCGTGTGTTTTATTTCTAGAAATATTTTAATCCCGCTCTTGTACACTCGCGAGCAATAAACTGCAATTACTTCATCGCACGTTGCTCAAAACAATTTTTTACAATTTCTATGCAATGAACTATGGATTGTGGTATGTCATATGAAAGGTATATCATTTTGTTAGCTTTAAACCTCTTTCAATATCATAACCAATGATTTTTTAATCTTAAGTCTTGGAACGTAAAAACAAAAGACATCAATTTTTAAAACAAAAACCGTATTGATTGGTAGTCCTGAAACCCTATAATAAGTAGGCGTTTATGAAAATTGGTTATCAGTCCAATGTTTCAAGTCACTGGGAACACTGAAGCTAAAAGAAAATGGAAACCACACCTACAGAAGCTACTCAAGTCGACATCCTAATCCAGCAAGGGTTGTCTCAGCTCGACAGCTTCATCTGAGCCAGTCTTGTGTCTCGAAGACATACAAGAGGTTCAGGAAGACTCGAAACTTAGTCCGGAGACCAGGATCTGGACGACAGCGATGCACTTCGGTGAGGGATGACCGATTTATTGTTACCTCTTCTCCCCGAAATCAACACCTGACCGGTGTGGAGGTCCAAATTTTTACAAATTCTATGCATAGAAATTGTAAAAAAATTGTTTTGATCAATGCGTGATTTAGTGATTCCAGTTTATTGCTCGCAAGTGTAGTTTTTTGTTATGAACTTTAGCTCTTACTTACAGTGTGATGCATTACTATTAAGTTATGCATTCTAATTGTCATCCTAGGATTTTCAATCTTAGAACTCGATACCTTGAGCTGATATTGATGATACTTTGAAGTTTGAACAACTTAGAGACGATTGTTAGTGTATCTACAACCAAATTTTGTTTTGCTATCAGAATCACTCGACCTTAATCCACATGAGTGTTTCCTATTTGTCTAAACCTTGAATTTGCAATACTTTGCAGTTCTGCATAACTGATATGATAAACAAGAAGCTTATACGGAAGTTATTGTGTGTTGTTTACATAGGACCGTAGATCTTGTACCTACCTAGATAATGAAAGAATAAATACCTACTTGCAATGAGTTCATTTATCAAGCTACCCACACATAACTAAATGTAATTTCACTATAGAACATTTCGTTCATCAACAATATTTGTGTATAAATGTAGGTCAACTGACAAGGGTAGCAACAAGCCATCGCTTTTAGATTTATTCTATCGTTATCACTGGACACTTTAGATTACTCAATAATTACAAGCGACGATATCTGACCGAAACAGTTGCTCAACGACCATATATCTACTTATTGCTTGATCTCTAGATAACACTGAATTAAATCGGCTTTCCATCTTTAGGCATTCCTAATTCTTTTGAAATACCATGAAGTATTTCAGAAAAGTTGTACCTATTAGGTACTAATCGGGACTTGATATATCAAATCTCTTGAAAATCAAATCTTTCTATTGTGGGCATAGGACACAGACAAGTTAGGTAAACTAAAGTTCCATTATGTCCTGCCTTGTTGGCATACAATAATTAAGTCAACATGCAAAATAATCATAGGTATCACTTAAAAAGCAAATCTTACAAAATATGAATTAGGTGCATGGTGACAGATTGTAGTACGTACCTACTAATCATTAAGAAAATCTAGGATCGTGTAGTAAGCTTTGTCAATTAAAAAAATACGTACCTACCTAATTACGAAAATTACGTATATCTAGCCGAATCGCAAATAGGCAGGTAAGTAGGTACCTTATCTATGCAGATAAAGACAAGCAAGTACAAAGATAGATTCGAGATAATCTGGAGATTCCTAAAATATATCTTGTGACCTACAAGGGTCGTCTGAAAGAGTTGCAAGGTTGTTCGGCCATATTTTATTTATTTATTCTTGACTTTAGGTGCACAAAGGTACATTAGATATGTAGATACCTTTTCAGGTAGGAAATGCCTCTGAACTGTTTGTCCCCTAAGTGCAATCTCACCTTCACTCAGACGTGCTCGCTAGATGAAGGAAGATAAAAACAGCCATTACTTTGACCATTGAAAATGTTGGAAAAGATTAGAGAAATGTTGCTGTCTTTATAAAATAAACTTAATTTTTATTAGTTAAAGTAGGTATTCATTTGCTTACACAAACTTACGTAGTGGTTTCAGTACAAGCATAATATGAGTAGGTAAGTACACCTAGACTACGAGGTCCGAAAAGGACGGACAGATTATGGCACATCATCATCATCATTTCGACCGAAAGACTCCGACGAGACCTAGAGGGAGGCCTTCCAACGCTGCGTCTTCCGGTACGCGGTCGCCACTCTAGAAACTTTTCGGCCCCAACGGCCATCCGTTCTTCTAGCAATTTAAATGCCCACTGCCACCTATGTTTGGCAATTCTTCGGGCTATGTCGGTAACCTTGGTTCTCATGAGGATGTCTTCATTTCTGATTCGATCAAGCAAAGAAACGCCGAGCATAGTCCTCTCCATTGCCCTTTGGGCGACTTTAAGCCTTCCGATGAGGCCCATTGTGAGCGACCATGTCTTTGTTCCGAAGTAATCGTTGGCAACATACATTGAGCATAGATTTTCGTCTTGAGACACTGTGGTAAGTTGGACGAGAAGATACCTCGCAACTTCCCGAACGCTGCCCAACCGAGTCGGATTCGACGGTTGACCTCCCTCGAAGTTGGATTTGCCTAACTGGATAGTTTGTCATAGGGAGACATAATCGTCCAAAACTTCGAATGTAGAGTCTCCGACTTTGACGCAGGGTGCAACATGGGCATTCAACATCATTTTGGTTTTGTCCATGTTATTTTTTAGACCCACTCTTTCGGAAGCTCTACTGAGGTCATCGAGCATTGTACTGGCATATGTTCCAATAAATCGGACTTTGGTTTTCCATTCGATGTGAGCTACTTATCAGTCCTGAATATTAATCGTTCTATTTCCTGTTTATTGTTTCTGAACCTGACTATCGTTGTTGCTTCGGTAATAACCTTAAGCATGTGTACAAATTATGATAAACGCCACTGATCCATAGAATGTCGGGCATACTTACTTACGGAGGTAGCTGGCAGGCAGGGTTCCTTCCTTTTTAAATTCATGAGAAAAATCATAAAAATATCACATCATAACCCTGAAGATAAGAATGAATTGATATGCTGCAGAGACTGTAGACGTTGCAGTGAGAATGTAACATAAGGTGTAATGTAAAACAAAAATATTTCAACTTAAAAACTTGTAACGCAGACCTGTAGGTAAAGATAAAAAATGTCTGTTAGCTACGATTTGGATTACAGACCAACAATGGTGTACCTATCTACCACATACACTATTTGGATTTCTCATTTGTATGGGAACGGATGAACACTGGGAATGAAGAGTAATTATTTTGATTCATCTTCCTCATATCAGCCGAAAGACGTCCACTGCTTAACAAAGGCCAACCCTAAGTATCGCCGCATCAAACTGTCCTGTGCATCTCGTATCAAGCGGTAACATCTCGTATCAAGCCGAATTACGCAATATGGCTGCAGGTCATCGGTCCACTTAGAGGGACTCATGGAAGTTGATGGGAGGCTTTCCTACGCTGCTTCTACCGTTGTGTTTATTTTGATTAACGTTAACTGAAAATTGGTACCTACCTACTTACTTCTTAGGTTTATTTCTCATTTAGCCTACTGCTATGTTTATATATTTTTTGGATTGAAGTCCCCAAGGGAAAAGTCATAGCCTTCGCCATCAAACCTGGGTCACAAACATCGCACCGTGTTGAAATGACGTGGAGCGAAGTGAAGCTCAAGACCGTTTGCGATGAAGTACCTCTGTCTGCCTTCTGCTCCATCTAGCATACATAAGGCATAAAGCCAAGGAAGTCAAGTTTATCAAGAAGCATACAGAAAAAGGTAACTGGCAGGTAAATCGATACAAATCAAAGCTAACGTGAACCAAAACATCCTTGTTTTTGCAGCAAAATTGTTCTGGTTACCATTGTTGCAAAACAAAAAACGTTAGTTGAAAACATTGTTTGCATGTTGTTTGTAACTGTAAGAATATTTTCATCAATATTAATGAGATAGTTTTTCTGATTTCAGTACGGAACCCTAAAGTTTGAGTGTGCGATTGGAGCGTGGTAAGGTGGAGCACCGATAACATCAGCGTCACCGGCTGCCGGCTAGTGGAACGCATGGCATACACAGCCACAAGCGTGATTCACACGTGCGTAAGACCGACAGCAAAACACGAAATCTTTTTATCATACCTAATTATACGAGTTAATACGAGCACCTATCTACTTACTGATAACTAACTCTAATGTTGTAGAGACATGATGTTTGCTGAAAACAGTTCAATGATTCTGTTATAGGTATAAATTAATTGAGATAAAACACATTTTTCCAAAACAAAAAGATAACTTCTATTTACGTCAATATGCTCATTATGTAAGTATCATTAAGTTAAAAATAGACTGAAGAAGTTTTCCGATGTTTTGTTAGGTAGTTTAGTTACCCATTAGAACCTCCAGCTACGCAATTTATGGACTATGTTATCTGTTATTAAAACTAAGAAGATCAACAGTAAATATAGTAGAGGAAGTCAATCTAGTAAATAGCAGATTCTCGTGATACGCACGTGCAGTAATGAATGATAGATAGTCTATTAATACAGAGTAGGTACCTACCTATTATGATAGCAGAGTCATCATTGTTTGCCATTCTACTATCAATTGCCGACTTAATCACTTACAGGCATATTTTCGCATAGTTTAATAAACACGGGCGATATTACGGTGGGTGTGCGTACGATATTAAAAAATTTTTCAACGTCGTAACAGCGTGAGTCGCATATCATATTAGGTAAAAACTGGGAAAAGGCATATTTGGTAAGGCGTTTATTTCTCTCCGTGCCTACTTACCTAAAATGTGCGGCCCTTTTGAAAAGGGATCTCAGTCCAAAAATGCAACTTTACAGAAGACGCAAAAAGTAATTAACTGAAAAGAGAAAAACTATGTTTTGGTCAGTTTTTCTATAATTTTTGTTTGTTTGCCTGCAGTACCTCATAATATTTAATGTATAAATTGTATGTAGTATTTGTTTTTCTCTTTTCAGTTAATTACTGTTTAGCAGTTGGGTTTTTTGTTTTTATTATAATTTATTTTATTTCAGGCTTTTTAGTTTTAGTAATGAACGGGTTCATCGAATAAGTTATGTGGTAAAAAATATTTATTTAGCTATCAAAGTTACGCTTATCTGTGCCAACGCCGGCGACGCTGGTGTGACGACTTAGGGGATACGACAGATTTGTCGGAAAGGCAACACACCAGGCATAGTGGATGGGGGAGACCTTTGCCCAGCAGTGGGACAAAATAGTTTGAAACAAAAGGTAAGTAATATATTCGCCTTGAGTAAAAGAAGATAGTAAATGAGTAAGTAAAAAGAGTAATAAATAAATTGTTTATTAGCTTCAAAATTTACAATAAAACATGGGACCCTGACCCCTGAGCTACGTAACAGCATATGATCTGTGTTTCAGGGGCCAGTGACCTCCTCCGTTACGTTACATAATTATAATAAATTAATATTAGAATTACAATCCAAATAAGTATTCAGTAGATATCCTAGACTAAAATCAAAATCATTATTAAAACTCTAAATATAAACTTACTCAAAATTAAAATCGATTCAATAATTAAAATTAAAATACTTTTGTGCAAAAAAATACAACCGACTTCCAACTAAAAACACTACAAAGTGAAATATAACTTTCTTTTTCGAAGTCGGTGTTTTTTATAGATACCATTTTTTTAGTTTTTTGTAAAAAAGCTTTTTTATTTTTCTCTTTATGGTTGTATTTTTCCTACCTATTAAGCAACTTACCTTTAGTAATGTACTTATAATGCCAGAATAGATTACCAGAATATCATGAAAATTGAACATAACCGGTGAAATGAGAGTATACCAAGGTGAACTGTACATATCTGCGTACCCCTTTAGAGCGTACTGGCGTGATGTTATTTTATGAAATGGTATAAACAATAAACAGTTGCGAGAGATTTGCCGTTATTTATTGAAGACTTCTGTCGTATATCTCCGAAGTTCTTCATCAGATCTTCACCAAATTAAAATGGGACCAATTTGGGAACATAGGTACTCTATCAAACAAAAAAAACGCGGTCCATAATTGACAGAGATATCGGTGAATATACACAAAAAAAAAACATACATGAAGTCGGACATAGAACCTCCTCCTTTTTGGCAAGTCGGTTAAAAATCTAATATAAAATTACAATCAGAATTAAATTCACAATGAAAGTTAAAATTATAATCGAACTCAAGTTCAAATTGAAATAAAGATCAAATCAAAATCAAGACATAAAATTTAAGTCATAATTCACTAGCGAACGCTATTTTCAGGAGAGATTTAACCTATGCTGTTACGACTAGAAAAATCTATTGAAAAGTTAACAATTCCCTAAACAATTGGTTAGTTATTCATAGTGCCTAATCATTATCGATTCTTCTGAGTTGTCTGGGTAGCTATGAAATTTCAGATTTATTATATTTCCCAACTTAAACGTAGATAAAATCTGTAAAAAATTGTAATTTCAGTAATATATTTATGTAGGTACTCACTATTTTGTGTTATGTAAGTAGTTTCTTTTCATAGCTTGTATCATCTCAATACTGTAGCTACCTAGGTAGACCGATGAAGAATACACTTCTTCATCGAAGTAGGTAGACATTAAAATATTTTTTTCAGTATACCTAGTATTTACAATGTGAAAGATCATGTTTATGTGTATGTCCTTGCTGTCTAACGGTAGGTATTTACCTACTATTATTAGAGTTTTCATTAAATAATGTAAGTAAATAATCTGACGTATTTACCTAGTATATTTGTGTTGGTTAGGTAATTCCAGTATATTTGACGTAGTAGGAGTATTTACTGATCGTACCAATAATAAACTGTAGATATATAATTGCTGTTTATATTAAAAATTAATTAAACAGTTAATACGGTTAATAATTATGTATTTGAGGTGATGTAGTCAAACCAAAGAGGAGGTATCTTGTCTTTCTGTTTGTGACTGTCCGACCTGAGGCAGAGGGCGTCCGCAGAAGTCCTTCATCGCAAGATTTCTCTGTTGAAGTGTTGACAAAATATTAAGTAGGTAGGTAGGTTTTTGAATTTTGAACACTTGTGCGAGTTGTGTGAAGAAACTTACCTATCATTAGGTATTTAAAACAAGCTCCTAATGCAAACAATTTATTTTATTATGTTCTAATGTCAAGTGTTTTGTTTTTCACACATTGTGCATGCTTTTCGTATTCATTTATGTTGAATATCTTAAGTAGGTAGCTAATTAAGGCCTAATGATAGACCGATCTCGATGAATGGGTTCAATTATTAGTTATGTATGTGCGTAAATATACATGCTTAGGACGCTCTACGTGGCGTTGTACGTGGCGTAAAGGGATGCATACCTGTCATTGAAAATACTTACACCTAATCTTTGATTTTTAAGTTCTAAGGCCCTTAATTAATTTCTACTTATTAATGTCAGACTTCATTCTATCGATCACATTTATTTTATTGTTGATTTCTTATACCTATCTATACCAATAATATAAATACTAAATAAAATATTTGAAATATTTTTTTGTTTGTTTGTTTGTTCTTAATAGGCTCCGAAACTACTGGACCGATTTTAAAATTTCTTTCACTTATGGCAAGCTACATTATTCTCGAGTAACATAGGCTATAAATTATTTTCAAAAAAATTAGAGATCCTTATGAAAATTGCAATAATGTAACCCAAAGTATCAAAATGTTGCCTATAAAATTCATTATTTGGTAGTGGCAAGGTTGGTGGGTATGTAGGTGGGTTGGTAGGTAGGTAGGATAGAGGTGGGTAGGTAGGTAGGATAGATAGATAGGGTAGATAGGTAGGTGATAGGTAGGTAGATAGCCGGTTGACGGGAGCGAAGCGGCGGGGGACAGAAAATTGTTTGTTTTTTTGAACCGAATAGGCTCCGAAACTACTGGACCAGTTTAAAAAAATTCTTTCACCAATAGAAAGCTACATTATTTCTGAGTGACAAAGGCTATTTTTTAATCCCGAAAACGGGTCCTGTGGGGTGGTCTACGGGAGCGAAGCCGCGGGCAACAGCTAGTATTACAATAAAAGTTTATGTAGGTAGTACCTACTTTAAGTATTAAAACAGTTGTATTTAAATATATTACGTTTATATTTATAAAACATTTATTTACAACAATTAGTAAAAATAAATCGAGAAGTCATGTCACATCGATTCGATGAATCACTTATGATTTAGCCTTATCTTCAAACAGAGACCACAGTTATGCTCCGGGCTTGCAACCTAAAAAAAATTAGGAAATTGGCAGCTGTCAGTTTAGTCTAGGTAATTAAAAATCACAATAAAGGTAGGTAGTTAATTTATATATATTTAGTAGTAGTACATACATATGTTCATTTTCCAACAAAGACGGCGTAAATTATATTTTATTACCTATCTAGCTTCACACATTTTTATTTTTCTGTAAAAATATTTTTTACTTACCAAACCAGTCAACCATATGTTATTTGCGGCTGTTAAGAATAATTGAAAATAGCTAATAAATAACAAAAAATCGTGAAAAACAAAAATAAGCGCAAAACCAAAATGTTTTAACGCGTTAAAATTCCATTTCACGTTTTCATTTCCGAACGGATGTTCATGAAATGTGTAAGTGCGTATTTTGAATTAAAAACAACACGCTGTAGAAGATGTTTAACGTGTAAATGGAAAATCCCGCTGAAGGTAACCTTTCCACACGAATATAGGTGTTTGCTAAGTAATGTTTAACTACTATTACTTAACGATACCGTCGCTACAGTGTGTGCACTATCAACAATGTTGATCTTTTTTTAACACACGTAACGTTAGGAAAAAAGAAAGTAAAATTATTTTCATATAAAATATGTACTTAATAAGAAGCTTTTTATTGGGAAACCATCCAAAGACGCCGGGTCTTGCCGCAAACACCAGCAGCTTTATTGCGTAATGAATTCGGCAAGGCAAAGAGTATGAAAATCGACCAATCACATAGACGGAAACCCACATCGCGTCTTTCATCTCGCATTTGATTGGTCGATTTTTCACACTCTTTGCACTTTGCCTTGCCGAGTCCATTACGCAATAATGCTTGTTTATTATATTAAGGGCCTCGTTCACCATCTCCATTTAAAGTGTCGAGTAAGCTAATCGCCAGTCAAAGTCACCCGTAACCTCATGAGCGAATTTCAAGACGTTCAAGTAGCACTAATTATAAGATTAATTGACCCATATCTTGCTTGCCACGACATCTGCCCATTAGTGTGTTTACTTTATAGTTAAAAGTTGTCCGTTGTCATTTTGTGTAGATTGTTTTACAATTTATTAATAAAAATTGATTTATTTGACTTGATTGATTATCAATTGGATGAATTAGAACATTCTTCTATGCAACGAGTACCTAGGTTTATTGTATTTAAGGCGATTTATACGCCCCAATGTAAACGCAGTACTGGCCGTGCGCCCGCTCGATTCCAAAATATCAATATTGAACCTCCTTTTGAACAGTTTTCTTTGCAAAATATTATTTGATTTACATATGCTATTTCAGTTAAGAATAAATTTCAGCCATCAATTTTTCTGTATAAAAATATTTTTAAACATCCAAGTCGTTTTGGAGGAGTATCCAAAAGTTGCGAAAAAATATTGTGTTGTTAATTATTTTTTAAAGTAAAATTATTAGTTACAGAAAAAAACCTTGTTTCAAAATTAATGTACATGAATCAAAAATAAATGTATATTTTTTCAAACCTTTTAACCTAGCCGTTACTAAGGAGTATGCTTTAGAAAGTAACCGATTTACGGCACTAAAGCGGTGGAAGGCTCTTAAATGCCGTGTTGATTATTTTACGGACTTAGATGACATTCATGTTTTGCTAGATTTCGTCTATTGAATTCTGCAGTGCCTAAACTAAAAAAAAAAACCATAAACTGCAAGGTGATTGTTTTTTTTTTCATTATTCAAGTGGTTTTATTAATAAGTTAATAACATATCAAATCAACTGAACTTCTGAATAATATGCACTTCAGCTCTCTCTCAATTATCTTTATCCATGTTAAATAAAGTAACTTAATAAAACCACATGCATACCAAACCAGACGCAAAAACACCATAAATATAAAAAAAAAATAAAGAATGAAAAAGTTTTTATATGCGCCAGGCACGACGCATACCATAAAAAAAAAAAAAAAAAAAGGTACAAATGACTTTTGAAATCTGGAAATGGTATTTGACGAGTAACATTGACGTATCCTTACTTAATATTATAAATGTGAATGTAAGTTTGTTTGTTACGCTTTCACGCTAAAACTACTGAACCGATCATCATGAAACTTTATATATTCTTGGAGGTATTAGAAGTAACATAGGATACTTTTGATTAAAATTAATGGCTTCACTGCGAGCGAAGCCGCGGGTAAAAGCTAGTTATTTATAATTACTTTCACATAACCAGTAAGTTGTTACCCGAAGTTCTATTTTCATTTGTGAAATTGACAAAAGATACTCGTAACTTTTACGTGCCACTTAACGATAACTTGGAAATAACTAATTAACGCTTTACTTGGAGATGTAGGATGGAGGGCCTTACTTTACTAAAACTACCCCGGTGATCATCACTACACGCCCCGTGACCTCTTAAACACCAGCCCGAATGTAATACGTACCTAGGTAGGATTTTTTTTTGGACACATTCCTTTTAAGTCTCAGGCAGCAATTAGTAAAAACCTTCCATAGAACTTAGACAGATTTAGCACAGCACGATATAGCGAGACTGACCTTTTCTTGTAAGTGATTTTGTTGCTATCGAAGAAAACAATGAACGCTGCAGAGTTTGACTTTGATTTGCCTTTCCTTTAGATGATAAACATGATATCAAATGAAAATATTTTTAGATTCTTTCTAAGTGCAATATCTTTTTCTTTCAACTACGTAGTAATGTTATCATTAATCACTACAAAACCGATCACAAAGGACGTCATTTTTGCTTAGAACCAAAACAGTGCAGTAATGTTATATGAAATCTCATTGTTGCACATTTTTTCATTAATGCACTGTTTTTATTTGGATATAAATTTACCAGAGAGGTTTAATGTCTCCCTTTAAGTTTAATATAAAATTTACGAAAAGATCAACAATATACTGTCTGAAAATAAAAATCGGCTGAATAAAATCGATTTGATGAAAAATTATAACAAATGGCGCGCATTTTGTACCATTGTAAAACTTTGATACTTCATATTTAGCAAGAAAAGTTATAAAATATGGAAATAGACAGCGATAGCGATATGAATTCAACTCCAGAAAATGTAAATACAGCTGCAAATTTATTTGTTAATAACCTTTTGCCGCAAAAGTCGTGGTATATATACTTTTCATTAACTTGAGTTTTTATTTTGGGTAGGTATATTTTATTACGGTAGGTAGATTGGTAGTTGAAAGAAAAGTAGATTACGCACCTCGTTAAAGTGAGTAATTAATGCACTCGTGTTAAGGGCCTTTCACCGCTTTAGTGCCGTAAAACGGTTACTTTCTAAAGCTCTCCTTAGTAATGGCTACGTTAAAAGGTTTGAAAAAAATAATATTTATTTTTGATTCATTAAAATTATATTTGTGACAAGGTTTTTTTCGTGTAACTAATAGTTTTCTTTAAAAAAATAATTAACAACATGATATGTTTTCGCAACTGTTGGATATTCCTCCAAAACGACTTGGGTGTTTAAAAATATTTTTACACAGAAAAATTGATGGCTGGAATTTCTTCATAACTGAAATAGCATTTGTAAATCAAATAATATTTTGCAAACAAAACTGTTCAAAAGGAGGTTCAAAGCAGGCATTGAGTCGTATATATCGCCTTAATTTCGTAACCTAACACTCATGCATTAATAACTCACTTTGCGCTCGATGCAACAATTTACAATTGTTTGATCAATGATAAAAAAAATTATGATCATAAACTTTTATTATATAATATATTATTTGACTAGTTCTGGGTAGATATATCAAGTGTTTAAATAGTTTATGAATGACTAAGTGTATTATTTGATTTGTTTATTAACTATACTGGGTACATTTTACAATATAAAAAATTGTTTGAAAGTCGGTTGTATTTTTTGTAAAAAAGTTTTTATTTTTCACTTTTTAGTTGTGGTACATAATGGACCAGTTCTATAGGCTAGGTACCTACGCGTATAGTGCCCAAAATGAAGCCAGAATAGATTAACCCAATAACATGAAACTTAAACGAATCCGGTGCAATGAGAGTATACCAAGGTGAACTGTTCACACCTGCGTACCCCTTATGAGTGTACCAGTGTGATGTTATGTTGTGAAATGGTGTAAACAATAAACAGACATGCGATTGGATCTACCCAGAGTGATTTGCCGTCATTTATTGAAGAGTTCTGATGTATTTCTCCGAAGTTCTTCATCAGATCTTGATAAATGGGACCACATGACAAGCACCCGCTTTCAAATGAAAAAAGAATCATCAAAATCGGTTCGCCCAATATAAAGTTCTGAGGTAACAAACATAAAAAAAAATACCTCCTTCTTTTTGCGAAGTCGGTTAAAAATGGGCCTGATTTGAACTATAGTTTTCGTAAATTGAGCTTATCAGTACAAATATTTTAATAACAATTACGTTCATAACAATTCCATGTTTATACTTGGATATTTACTTGTTTATAAGTATGAAGGGAAAGTTTAAGGCAAACACAGATAAAAAAACTTGTATAGTGAAAATGCGAGCATTTGTAATATAATTGATGCCAAATTGCAAGTTAATGAGGTAGTAGAGAGATAATGACAAAAGCTTCATTAAATTAGTTAACTATTTTATAATTCGACGACCTATTTGCAACTAAGTAGAAACTAAGATTTATAAGGTTAATTACAAACTTATTAATTAGTAGTTATCGTTACTGGGGATTGATCGAACATTCTAATACACAGCCTCTTTGAATTAATTAAGTAATTACTTTTTATTTTTGATCTGCTTGCTTTTGACCACCAGGTATCAGGTCAGATATCTCACCTGATGGTAAGTGATGATATGGTCGACGATAGATCGCATTAAATTTTGTAATAATCAGGAAACACAGAATTCCTAAATATTCCAATAATATTTTTAAAATAAGGCGCATGATTGTAATTTTTTTTTATTGTTTAGGGGTTTGCTCTTGACTCTAGTCTAGGTCAGAGATGACAGAGACGAGTCGACGATGGATTTTTCATAAAGCAAAGATTGCTAGACGTTCAGGTCCAACAGAAATAGACCAGCAGTATGAAATATGGATACATGTTTTCGTAGTGTAGCATTTAACGGGCTCAACACATAGACTGAAGTGATTCCGCCAACCCTCGTTTGGCGTTTGGCTATGACTGCATTTTTTTTTATAAATTTTATTTTGGACCAACCATTTGTACATATATCATAAACCTGCCAAACTGCGTGACAGTTTGTCACTTTCCACAGGTGCCACGTACCTCTTGTAGGAACTTGACATTTACAATATTATTAATATTATATATTTTAATGGCAAGTGACACGTTCGTCTTCGCCTTAAATGCTCATGCGCCCGTCCTATGGTAGAGTGACGCTGGCCGCGTGGTCGGTGACTTTTGTCATCATGTATTCTTATCTCGACGTTACTGCACTGATAATACGAGCGCTATTAATTTCATTGGCTGCGCGGAGGGCGTGCGCGCCCCCGCCTGCCTCTATAAAATCGGCATACATCAAAATAGTTGTACATTTATTGATCTCGCGCCGCGCTTCACGCGTCACAGACGTTTGTCTAACAAACGTAACATTAACACACCTTTAATTAGTTTCTATTTTAGTTTTTTTTAACGGTAAGTTGAACATTATTATTTAATTTTTCTATTCATTACTGTTTTTTAATGAATTTATCAGTTACCTGTAATTTTAGATAACTTTGTTTATTTAAATTTGTTTTCTAGGTAGATTGTTTTTTTTTGTTTATTAACATTTTTCCAAAAGTTTTCTTTTTTACTTCAGCTGTTCTATTTTTAGTTAAAAATTATTTTTAACACAATGAACACATTTCTGAATGGTAAAATTCAAACGGTAAATAGATTTATTTGTCTATTAACTACTAGGAAATATTCAGATCTGAGAGCGTCCAGGGCACGTCGCAATTAAGTTGACTTGATCGTGTTCCACATTTGCAAAGAATTGATGACAGTATTTACATAATTTGAACTTGATCTAATCTGCTGGTCGTGTATTGAACGATAATGCTCTAGATATAACACTTTGCATTAAGCACTTGCACTTTCATGGCCAAAATTTGGAAAATAAATCTAGTTATGTAAATGATGATGCAATTTGGCCTTTGCAGTAGATATCTGAAAGAATCTGGTTTTTTTTCATGAATCTACCTAAGTATTCAAGTATACTGGTATACCTACGTTAATAGGTTCACGGGGCACAAAAAAAAATAATTTTGTCCGTCGGCTAACTAAAATACGTGTTCAATATTTTTATACGTGTTTATTAATAATATTAATACCAAAAAGATATTTTTATACATCACCCCTGTTAAAAATATAGCGGTGTTATATATATATAGCGTCTCTTCCTGTTTACTGATAAATAATTTTGGCATCATTTGGTGTCAACATCACATGAGATCCGTTTTAAAACAATTTTCCGTGTTTATTAGTAACGTTACCATGTGGTAAGTTCATTACTACGGATGTAAGGAATGTGGGTGATCTAACCAATTAGTGGTCACGACTAATTGCAATTTAACGATCATTATAGGATTAAAAAAAATATAATGATGCTCTTGTCTCTAAAACTCACTGGTCGTAGTTAAGAAGCACAAAGCGGAGAAACTGACAGAGGGGGTCTCAGCCTTATAGCGTAAGTGCATTCAGCAAGGCAAAGAGCAAAGAGTATGAACAATCGACCAATCACATAGACGGAAATTTATGTCGCGTCTTTCATCTCGCATGTGATTGGTCGATTATTCATACACTTTATCTTGCCGAATTCACTTACGCAAAAAGGCTGTTTCTTCGCTTTTTTCTTCTAAACCACGAAACGGATTTTGGTACGTTTTAAGCGTTTCGTACCCAAAGGGTAAAAACGGGACCCTATTACTAAGACTTCGCGGTGCGTCTGTCTATCTGTCTGTCACCAGGCTGTATCTCATGAACCGTGATAGCTAGACAGTTGAAATTTTCACAGATGATGTATTTCTGTTGCCGCTATAACAACAAATAATAAAAACAGAATTACTAAAAATAAATATTTAAGTGGGGCTCCAATACAACAAACGTGATTTTTTGCCGTTTTTTGCGATAATGGTACGGAACCCTTCGTGCGCGAGTCCGACTCGCACTTTGCCGGTTTTTCACTAATTGAAAGAGCGGTCGATAAATAAGGTTTTTTTTTATATTTTGTCCGGTGTGAAGCCGGTGAGGGGTTGCTATTGTATGTTCAGCATTTTTCCTCTGGCCCCGACACCAATTAGGAAACTTGCGTGCAGCTTAGGTAGGTAGGTACTGTCCTAAGTAACTCGTCATGACATTAGCAGCCTTGATAACACTGATTACACAGTCTTGCTGGTATACATAATTGAATTGTCAATCTACTAGATATGTTCGTACGGTGGCGGTACCCCACCGGGTTTTTTAATAATTTTTCGGCTTTTCCCGAAAGTGACTCTTAGACTGTCCCGGACGGCAGTTTTGACACAGAATAAATAATCCTTTAATCGGCACTGTGTCTAGGTTCAATCACTAGCAGTAGTACTAATTCAAAAAATAATTGTTTCAGATAAAAAAAAGTATTAACAAAAATGGCTTATCTTCAGTCTATGCCCAAATCTGAAACCATCAGGCTCCGTGAAAAACATGTCGGGTAAGTTACATAATGGACTTTTATTTCTTCAGTTTTTTGTATTATAATCGTACGTTCTTTATTCAAATTGTGATTCGTTATTTCTTGTTCCAGAGAGGCGTGCCAATTATTCTTCCGTTCGTCTCCCTTGAAAATTGTACGCGGAGTAGCCCAGTACATGTATGATGAAACGGGCGAAAGATATCTCGACTGCATCAACAATGTTGCACACGGTAGATATTGTTGTTATCTATATGCGCGTATGCAATACTAAAGTCACTTTAGGCCATTTAAAATCAGTGCAAACTAGATGTTAACTTGTGTAGATAATGTATCATCGGTTTGATAAAATTTGTGATAACCCTAGCCGACCTGATTATTTCGACTGTGCCCAGATGCAATTGCTTAAGGGCAATTTTATGTCTAGATTAATTGTATAGTAGATATTGTGTTTTTCAATGACTAACTAAAGTTAGCCACTAGCCGCACAACAAAACACTCAATGGATACGCCATCTTTATTGACGTCGCTTGTATAATGTTTTTTTTGCAGTTGGCCATTGTCACCCTCATGTAGTGGAAGCCGGCAGGAATCAAATGTCGTTAATTTCGACGAACAACCGGTATCTTCACGACGAGCTGGTTATTCTTGCCGAAAGGCTCGTTAAGACCATGCCAGAACCATTGTCAGTTTGCTTCTTCGTTAACTCCGGCTCGGAAGCTAACGATCTTGCCCTGAGGCTTGCCAGGATTCACACCAAGAACAACGATGTCATTACCTTAGACCAGTGAGTATTATTTATTTTTGAAAACAATCTTATTCTAACTTTCGGGGATATCTCTCGCTAGGGTTACTCGGGACTTGTAAGTATGAACTTATCGGCATTTATTTTTATGAGACTTAAGACCTTCATTGTAAATTATCGCGTAAGGGACCTTTCTGATGGTGCGACGCAATTTAAATTGCGTCAATAGGTGATATTGACCCATTTTAAGTGCGAATCGGTCGAATTGCATAGCACTGCGTCTGGTGAACGTACGTTCACGTACTTGCAATCGCGCTTATCGGTGTATAAATCGCGTCTAAGTATCAGGAGGGTCGCTAAGACCATTTTAATGTTCAGTCATCAACTAAAAATGCTAGATAAGTTACTACTACTATTTTGGAATACCATTTTGCCCTTTGAGGCGAACAAACGTTCTGCATAGATGTCCCCTTCGTTCTTTTGTCGTTACTTCGAGCTAGTCGAAGTGTTATCAGGGTGCTACTAGCGCCTGTTTGTTACAGTGCGTATCATGGCCATCTTACTTCCATGATTGATGTGTCACCCTACAAATTTAACCTTCCCGGAGGCCCGAAAAAGCCAGAATGGGTCCATGTGGTAAGTAACACGTCATATTGACTAGGTTGCACACGCTCCCGTAATTGCATTAACTTATAGGACACGCTTTATCTTTATTTCTTATCTTGAAACTATATTTGGATATTATTATGTAATAGTACTGATTGTTAGTTATTGGAGGTGATAAAAATAATCTCTGTACCTAACTTGTAACGTAAAGATAGGACAATAGTAAAATGATTCATATTTATGAGCGATGTCTTATTTAAACTGATTAGGTGACGGTGGTGGGTAAACAAGATAATTGCAAAATTACTGATTTTGTCATTATCGACTAAAATATGAGATTTATGAATATTGAATTAGAAAAGGCAGATTTTTATGTATCATTAGATCTTTCACCGTCACCTGTTATTTTTATATATTTATGATTTTGTTCGTGCACTTCAGCAAAGAGATTTAACTGCAGTTGCCCATTTAAATACACAAATGAATACATTTATTTAGATACAAATGATTAAATTCCCTAATCATGCTTTATTACCTCATCCAGGCACCAGTTCCCGATATATACAGAGGGAAATACGTATATCCCAACGACTCTCAAAACGAAGAAGAGTTAGGGACACTGTACGCTGATGATATTGGCGAGATCTGTAAGGAGGCCAAACGCAAAAATGGTGGCGTTTGCGCATTTATCGCGGAAAGCCTGCAAAGTTGCGGTGGTCAAATTATTCCACCTGATGGATACCTTAAAAGAGTCTTCCAGTAAGTATTGCATAATATTATTTTCTTTTTGAACTTTAAATCAAGAAATATTTTAAACATACCTGTTAAAAGCATAATTCTCCTTTTGGCTTCGCCAAAGCATGGTGTCTCATCCCATACAAAGAAACCATGCCGACGTACTGTACTGATTATACAGATAATTTTTTGTACATCGATCGCGTTCGGTTCCGTTCCACGGATATAGATGGTATTCTATCTATCGCCGTGGAACGGAACCAAATGCGATCAATTTACAAAAAATAATGGGTATAATCAGATGAAAAACGCTAGTTACGTCGACACGGTTTCTTTGTGTGTGATGAGGCATCTGTATACTAGTATGGTCTGTATACTTGGATCATTCGGTTCCCCTCATGATGGTTGAGCTGAGTGGCGCCGATCCATGCGTCATGTTTGTGAACGGGCGCCATCAGTTGGGATTGGTCATAACTTAGCTGCCTCGGCCTGTTATTGCATTTTTTTGTTAAAATTGTTTGTTATTCTAGACGCTTTTACGTGCACGTCTTTTTGCATCGTTCTCACATATATGTATTTTTTTCAACAAGAATGATGTAACCAAAATCTTGTAATTGAAACTGATGGGAAAGAGTGTCCGTGGAGTTTCTTGCAAATTCATCTCCATTGAGATACTGACGCTTGCGAATTTGCAACTAGTCATATTTTAATATTTTTTTTGTTTGACAATTCAAAAGTAAAAAAAAATTCAAAATTCAAAATTAAACTAAACTACGACAATTCAAAATTAAAATAATCTATTTTGATTTTTTTTTTGAGTATAATATTATTTGTGGCCAAAGTCAGATAAAAATAAATGTTTTAAAAGTTCTTGCTTCACCTTTTGTAGATGATGATATCTAGCTCTAGTACTTCAAGTAGGCGAAACGAGACCACCATATCAGCAGTAATGTGCCGCAGCTTAAATTAGATTTCAATAATTGTTTCTTAATTGACCTTGTACTCTATTTACTTGTAGATACGGTCGTTTATTAAGATATAGATACTGGTAATAGATACAGTTGCTCTTTGATACCTATTTATTTATGTACACACAAAAACATAAATAAATGAATAAATAGGTATCAATGAGCAACTGTATCTCGTGTTGCAGCTTAAATTAGATTTCAATAATTTTTTCTTAATTGACCTTGTACTCTATTTACATGTACCTAGATACGGTCGTCTATTAAGATATAGATACTGGCAATAGATACAGTTGCTCTTTGATTCCTAATGATGCTATGGCAAATATTTGTTGTTCTTGGGTTATCTTGCTTTTGATTTTAAAAGCTTACTAAGTTTTGCCAGTGGCTTCGTCCGCGTGGATGTCGGGCATTATCCCACGGGAATAGTTACTATGATAAAAGTGCTATTCCAGACTATAATCTATCTCTGAGCCAAATTTCATCCATATCAATTCAGCCGTTCTGTTGTGATTGAGTAACAGACATCACAAACATCCATCTAAACTATCGCATTTATAATAGGATTAAACGTATATTTAGATAGTCGAATTAGACAATGCTATTAAGCAAAATTTGTTCAGATTTTCATCTAAAATAATGTAGGAAACACTTCTTTAGAGATTTTGCAACTAGGAATTCTTAGGGAGCCACAAAGAGCCCCATAAAGTATGTAATTTAGATACAAATTTTCAAAATCCAAAACATTATTTCAGGCATGTCCGTGAAGCTGACGGTGTGTGCATAGCCGATGAAGTCCAGGTTGGATTCGGCCGCGTGGGCACCCACATGTGGGCATTTGAGACGCAAGACGTCGTGCCTGATATCGTGACCATGGGCAAGCCAATGGGCAATGGACATCCAGTAGCTGCTGTTATTACTACTCCTGAGATTGCCAAGAGCTTCGCTGATACTGGAGTGGAGTACTTCAATACGGTAAGTACTCGTATTTCATTAAATGATATTGATAAGATTGCAAAAGGATTGGATTGTATGGGATGTGATATGAAAGAAAAGGGAGTCAGGGATAGCGTGACGGTTGACAGGACGTAATGGAAGAAGAAAATGTGTTTTATCGTCCCCAAATAATATGAGATAAGTGCAGGAAGATGGTGATGTTGGTATAAAATATAGACAATATCAGTAATTCAATTAATACTTCATTAAAAGTTGCCTTGTTATTGTAAAAATTTCTAACGGAAAATAACAAGAGACTTGCGTAAAAACGTGTTTTCACATTAGTTGTTAACAACAAACAAGATGTTTAAAACAGACTATCACTTCTACGCTAATTGTGTGATGCAACACCTGTTTTTAATATCTATCTGCTAAATGTTTGGCAAAACAAACTGATATGATATACATAGTTACCGGTTCATTTGTACACGCTATCAGCTAGTTACGTGTTCAAAGTGACCTATCTCTGCTCATAGATAGGAATCTATTTTTAGAGACGTCGATATTATCTGTAAGCACCTGAAAGCGTGTCAAAAATCGGTTTTTGTCTATCTCAGAAAACGTCTCTCATCCTATTTTGCCCATAATAATAATACCAGTTTGTTGCAGTCCCACTGCTGGCCAAAGGCCACTTCTCATACATATAAGACACGAGCATTACCACGCTCTCTTAAAGGCGGGCTCGTGATTTTGTCACACACGCTATTCCCCCCCTCCTTGCATTGTTAACCCAATGTTAAGGGTCGTGACCCATGTCATGGTATCAAAACTTTCTCCTATTATTATAGCTTGCGGGTTTTTACACCAAATTTATTTTTCCTTACAGTATGGTGGAAACCCTGTCTCCTGCGCAATTGCAAACGCAGTCCTCGATGTGATCGAGGAAGAGCGTCTCATGGAGCGTGCGAACCGCGTTGGCAATCACCTGCTGAACCGGTGTCAACAGCTAAAGCATAAGCACAGCTTAATTGGTGATGTTCGTGGAAGGGGACTTTTTGTAGGAGTAGAACTGGTGACCGACAGGGAGACCAGGACACCAGCGACAGCGGAAGCTAAGCATGTCGTTAATAGGTACGTAATTTTTATACCTATAATATTTTATGTAGCAAATTACTGCAGACTTCTCCCTTTTTGTTTTAAGTTCTTTCAAACCCATCCACAGGTTGTCTGGTCGATCTCGCTACGATAAGACCGCCAATGTACCCATAGTTTTTTTTGTAGCTGTAACTATTTTGGTATACAATATAGTATATTCTATTCTACCACAAAAATATACTTATTGTGTGAACGGTAATGTAAACCATTTATTTTCCTTCAACCCGCACATGTATAATATTACTACGAGTAATATTTTTATTGTTGAAACTAATGGTACTTAAGCCAAACTCATAAAATTTCTAGAAAAATTATACTATAGTGGCCAGGGAGAGGGAGAGGCCTAAGTTTAGCAAAAGAAATCACGGCTGAGATGATGGTAATACCTTACCTTAGTGAGAAAGCGTGTGATATATTTAAAGTTTACAATCTTCATATTTACAGGATGAGGGAGGAGAAGATTCTCATAAGTCGCGACGGTCCTGACAGCAACGTCTTGAAGTTTAAACCGCCCATGGTGTTTTCAACACAAGACGCTGATCGGCTCGTCGACACCTTGGACAGGGTGCTAGAAGAGCTGGACGGAACAAGAAAAACTGTCACGAATATCAAGCTACAGGTAATAGATTACCTAATAAAATGGTTATAGTCTGTGGAACTAAAGATTTCCGTTTTGAGGTTCCTCTTTTCTGTAGGCATAATTTTTTCTATCCAATATTTGAATTTAGAATCTTTTTATCAACTGCTAAATACCGTCGTGTTTTTTTATAATTGACTAGCTGACCCGGCGAACTTCGTTCCGCCTAACAAATTTCTAAAAGAATTTTTCTAAAATAAACGTAGCCTAAGTTACTCCTTATTACGTCAGCTACCTGCCAATAAAAGTCCCGTCAAAATCGGTCCAGCCATTTCAGAGATTAGCTGGATGAAACAGACAGACAGACAGACAAAAATTTAAAAAAATGTCATTTTGTTGTTTGTACCGTATATATATTCATATACTTGTAGTAAAAAACGGTTATTTCAATATTAAAAACAGACACTCCAATTTTATTTATATGTATAGATATCATGATTATCACTAGGAATTCTATAAAAACACATATATTCTACAATAACAACTTCACTATCTATCGTAATTTCAACTTATTTATATCACGACTTAAGAAAATGTCAATAAACTCATGGATTCATTATTTATTTACAGGTTCTGGTAACCCCAATAGAGGACACAAAAACTGAGGCAGCTTTAAATACCACAACAGCTAAGCAGAGCATCAAGAGTTTGTGACCAAAATAATAATGATAAATGTAAAATAATAAGTATTAATCGAATATTAAGGCTGTAAATATAGATATATGTATTTAGATTAATTTTACTATAGACATTTTAATTTTAAGGAGTTATAAAATTTTTGTAAGTGAAATTATACAAAGATTTTGTTTAATTTTTTTTTATTTTTTATTACATGCAGACACAGACAGATAGAGACAGGCAGATAGATTTTTTCGAAAATACGTCATCCATAACTAGCATTTTTAAGAATACCCAAACATAAATTTACAGATAAAAAAATTACATAGATCTTGTGTTTATAAAAGTAATAACAAATTAACAGTCATTGAATGTTTTACAGACCAATTATTTAATCTCTTTCTAGCAAAATTAAAAAAACCTAAATAGATTTCAGTTACAAAGTAGATTTCAGAGTCAGTCTCTATAATCAACATTTTTATATAATTTGTTGCAATTCTCCATAGTTACAAGCTCATTTGGTCTATAACAAGGTTCTCTGGGTTTTTTGTTACTTTGCGCTAATTCATATTGCAATGATCCAGGAGCACAAATACACTGTCTATAACTGGAAGTATGTTCAGCATCACAGTTGGCACATTTTGGTGGTTCCTCCTCCTCCGGACTCCTGTCACACCTACTTGTCAAATGCTCTCCACCACATTTGACACATGTCACATTCCCATGGCAGTAACGTTGAGAGTGGCCCCACTTTTGACAACGGTGACATTGCCTTGGTTTTTCCTCTGGTGGCTCCAGCGTTACATTATTGCCCAATATCTGTCTTACCTTTAAAATAGCTGTGCCTTCATCATTAAAAGGTACTACAGCTAGAACTAGCATGGTGTTGTTTTTCTCTATTTCAGTATGCAATTTATGGACTCTAATTACAGGAATGGGAACTGATTGTAATACCTCTTTAATTTTATCCAAATTTGCGTCATTAGATATTCCTTTTATGACTACTTTCATTTTTCTCTTTTCAGGATCTCCAAAAGTGTGAAATGGTATTTGTTGATTTTCTAAATATGAAACCATGTGTTTGTGATGGTTCATGTTTTCGCATGTTATTTTAATATAGTTTTTGCCTAAATGAGGTTTATAAAATCGAACTCCCCTTCTTAAAAGTGTTTTGACATGTGGGAGAATTTCTATTGGTCTATGTACAAAAATAGGTGGAATTTTTAATTTAAGTGCTGGCCATTTCGCGAGTAGTTCGGGATTAATATCTTCATCTAAAATAATATCACTTGGTGTAGCGGTACTTGCCTCATTTGGCGGTTGCGGTGTAGCAGTACTTGCCTCACTTGGCGGTGTTAGTGCAGCAGCACTACCTTTACTTGGCGGTTTTATTCCAGCAGTACTTGCCTTCTTTGGCGGTTTTAGTGCAGTGGTACTTGCCTCACTTGGCGGTTTCGGTTGAGTAGTACTTGCCTCACTTGGTGGTTTTAGTGCAGCAGAACTTGCCTTATTTGGCGGTTTTGGTGCACCAGCACTTGCCTTATTTGGCATTTTTGGTGCAGAAGTACTTGCCTCACTTGTCGGTTGCGGTTGAGTAGTACTTGCCTCACTTGGCGGTTTTGGTGCAGCAGCACTTGCCCTTTTAGGCGGCTTTTGTGCAGCAGCACTTGGCTTATTTGGCGGGTTTGGTGCAGCGGTACTTGCCTCACTTGTAGGTTGCGGTTGAGTAGTACTTACGTCACTTGGCGGTTTTGGTGCAGTAGCACTTGCCTTTTTTTGCGGTTTTGGTGTTGCAGCATTTGCCTTATTTGGCGGTTTTGGTGCAGCAGCACTGGCTTTACTTGGCGGTTTTGGTGCAGCAGCACTAGCCTTACTTGGCGGTTTTGGCGCAGCCGTACTTCCCTCATTTGGCGGTTTTGATGCAGCAGTACTTGCCTCACTTGGCGGTTTTGTTGTTGCAGCACTTGCCTTATTTGGCGGTTTTGGTGCAGTAGCACTTGCCTCACTTGGCGCTTGCGGTGTGGCATTACTTGCCTCACTAAGCGGTTGCAGTGGAGCACTACTTGCCTCACCAGAAACTTGGCATTGTTTTTTTAATCCATTTGCAAGTTTCTCGACGTTACCATTCATTTTAGAATTCTGAAACACAATACATATTTTCGTTAACTTGGTATCTGTACAGTTTTTCTATTATATTTGATAAGGCAGTTTAAAAAAAAACGAGATTTAGAGAACGAGAGTATTATCAATACAATGAAAACATGCAATTATTGTTGTTTCGCTTATTAGAATTATGAGTGATATAGGAGATTTATACAAAATAGTCTGTATATATATATAAAATTTGAAGACTTACTTTTAAATACAGCGAAAACAGGAAACCAGAAATACAATAGACTTAAGATAATATTCATAAAGTTTACGTCGGTGACTGGAAAAAATCTTTAGCAGCCTACCCGCCAAATTCCAACTTCTATTTAAAAAATATAGTTTGTAACGAAATCCGCTGTGGCCTGTAGCGCTATTGCCCATGCGACCTCTGTCATAAATAGTTATAGAACTTGTATTCTCGTTACACTCAGCGACACAACATAGGTATTATTATTAATAGTCTAACATATTTTTCTGAATTGTCGCGTACTAGGTGGCAGCACTGAGGCATTAGGTCTAGGCATATTATGTAGGTATGGAGGGTAGAGTAAAGGGAAACGATCTCATAAGTGGCGAAAGTTGGTAAAGTGTCCAGATATAGGTACTAAATAAAAGTTCAAAAATAGCGCTAGCCAAAATGAACCAGTTTGTTAACGAATTGAAGTATGCCGAGTATGGAGCTTAACATAACCTTAAATTATTCCTATGAGAAAACGTGCAGAGTGATAGAATTTTTGTGAACTTTGAATCATACGTCTAGCACGGTAGAATCAATTTTTATTTTATGATTAATTATGACGTTCAAAAGTGCCGCTTTTTGGCCCAGTTGAATAAATATATTTGACTTTGACTTTGACTTTGACTTTAGTGAATTTTAAGTGCTTACTGTTAAAAAGCTTTTTAATCGGAAAATTGGCGTGGTGAAAAGTTGTCCAAGCCTAGAGGGTGTAAACTGAAAATAGACAAAATGATTTGCCTCAGTCAGCCGGACGCTCAAAACGAATAGAAGCAAGATAAAGCTCGCGAGTAGCGATCGCTGATGGTTGTGGTCACTTTCCTTCACTGACGTTTCCGAATTGTTCTGAGAGCGTAATCGAATAGGTTTAATATGATCAGTGCGAAGCGTAAGCTTTTGTTAGGTTTGAATGAAAAGCAGTAAGTAAGTAATACCTACAGCAATAAAAAATATAATACAATAAAACATGTGTGGTCGGGGGACCTCTGTCAGGAACTAAGTTCCTCAGACCTATTCTTCAACCTAGAAAATCCGTCTTCAAAAAAAAAAAGCCACATTCAAGTCACATTTAACTAAAACAGTCATCTGTCATGTTGTAAACAAGTATGGTGGCCAGCGCTTAGCGCAAGAACAGATAATATAATATTAACATACAGATGCCTCATCCCATAGAAAGAAACCGTGTCGACGTAACTAGCGTTTTCCATCTGATTTAACTAATAATAATAATAATAATAATCTGTGGCTCGACTTGACAGATGGTTGACAACAATTTTCTCTTCACAAATTTTCGAAAATATTAATTATCCGATCTGAACAACTGCAAGACAAAATGCAACAAAGAAATAAAAATAAACATAAATAATACCGAAACAATGAACACCAAAATACTATAATAACAACAATAAATGAGAAGACCGAAGATGTCATGTTGACACGAGCCGCCGCAGCGAAGCAAGCACGCCTACCACCTCCGGCCTCGTCGCTCAGCTCCGCCTCGCCGCCGCCGGAACCCAGACCCATCGTGAGTGCTGTGACGCCGGCCGTGGCAGTTGCGTCGAGCTCGAGCGACGAGTACTTCTCGCCGCCGACGACACCACCACCTGCGCGTCGACGGGGAGGACGCCGGCCGCCGGACCGCTTAGGACCTCGAGGCCTACCGGTCTCTGATAGGGTCCCAGCACCCGGCGGAAGTGTGCAGCGCATGAGATGGACACAATCCATCAATGAAAATGTCATGCGCGCATACTTTGGGGCTACAGAGGGAGGAAACAACCTGACCGCGTACCGTGTCCGGATGCTCTCTTTGTTTCAGGTGCTTGAGCCAACCGTCAACGTTTCGGCCCAACGACTCTCGGATCAGGTGCGGGTCATCCAGCGTAATCGTATGTTGGATGATACTGTACTTGATCGCCTCCGAACGGAAATGGGTAACCGTGTCACTGCCCCATCGTCGCAGGCTGTGGTGCCACCACAGCCCAGCCATACTCCCATCCACGCTGACGAGGCGAGTAGTGACATGGTTACAAACGTAAGTACCCAGTGCAATGAGGAATTGAGGAGTGCTTTGGAGTGTGCTATTCGGGAATATCGCTACATGCCACCCGAACTTAGGCCACGATTACCTCGTTTGCCCATGCATAACAAAAATAGGGCGCTGGTGGCTGTTCTGGATTCGCAGTTGTCAAACTATTTTGATGACTGCGAAGACCTCACTGATACACATTCGATCATGTACTGCGCGGCTGTAGCGGCATGTCGTGTAGCTCACGTCAAATTTGCAAATGACAGAGCTACACGACCGAAACCAGCCGTACCGGCTTGGCAGTGCAGGATCGAACGTCGTATTGGTGGGGCCAGAGCACTCATCGGCAAACTAATTTGCTTCAGGGAGGGCAATAATCGCCCAAGAGTGATGCGCTTTGTGAGACGGGCGTTTTCGGGGACCGATGTCAGCCCCCAAGACTATATATCCCATGTCACAGAGCGCATCGACTTCCTGAAGCAAAAAGTGTATGCATGGGCAAATCGGATTCGTAGGTATAGGCGGCGGGTGGAGCGATACACCCAGAATCGCACATTCCAAAGAAATGAAAGGTGGGTTTATCGGGCTTGGGAGCGACCCGACCAAGGTGTGACTGATACGCCCCTGCCGGATGATGATGCCATGCTCACATTTTGGCGCAGCATCTGGTCGGTGCCTGTCAGTCACACCGAAGGTGAATGGACTCGGGAGGTTGAGCGAGCGTGCGATCCAATAGAAGAAATGGGGGCTATCACGATCAGCCCCCAAGATGTAGCTCGTGCAGTCCGTCCGTTGCCGAACTGGAAATCTCCAGGGCCGGACGGGCTGCACAACTTCTGGATAAAATAGCTACAAAGGTCGCACGCTCGTTTGGTATCTCAGTACCAGGCAGCCTTAGAGTCTGGTTCGCTACCCAAGTTCCTTACAACAGGAATTACCCACCTGCTCCACAAGGCTGGTAGCACCGCGGAACCCAAAAATTACAGACCTATTACATGTTTACCGACGGTCTATAAGGTTCTTACATCCATTTTGAGAGATAAAATTAATAAACACGTCGATAATAACTCGATCATGTCGGCCTCTCAGAATGGATGTAGGAACGGATCCCGCGGTACTAAGGAGCTACTCCTCATAGATATGGCCATTAGCCAACAGGTTCGGCGTTCCCGAAAGGATCTGTCGACATGTTGGATAGATTATAAGAAGGCCTATGACTCGGTTCCTCATACATGGCTCATGAGGGTGCTAGAATTGTATAAAATAGATACAACTCTACGCACCTTCTTGATGTCGTGTATGGGACAATGGAGCACAGTCCTTCGCTATCCAGGATGTCGAAATATCCAGAGGCATAGCGAACCTGTAAGGATCGAGCGAGGTATATTCCAGGGCGATAGTTTGAGTCCTCTTTGGTTTTGTCTAGCCCTGAATCCTCTAAGCATGCTGTTGGAGAATTCAGGGCTGGGCTATCGATTGAAGAGAGGTAGTCAGGTTATATCTCACCTCCTTTACATGGATGACCTGAAGCTCTTTGCCCCCAACAATCTTCAACTGATGGAGCTACTAAAAGTAACTGAAACTTTTAGTAGCGCCATCAGGATGGAGTTTGGTGTGGACAAATGTGCGGTCATGCATGTAAAGCGAGGGGAGATTGTGGAATCCGTAGGAGTTCAAGTCACGGGTTCCATAAACCTGAGATCCCTCTCTCCAAACGAAACCTATAAGTATTTGGGTATGTCGGAAGCGTTAGGTATCAGCACTACTGACATGAAGCAATCGTTGAGGGAGCGCTTCTTTGGCCGCCTGAAGAAGGTATTCAATAGCCTTCTTTCGGGCGGAAACAAGGTGCGCGCCTTCAACGGTTGGGTCATGCCGGTACTGATGTACTCTTTCGGCATACTCAAATGGACTCAAACGGAACTTGACGCCCTGGATAGGCGGGTCCGCACACTGCTGACTGCATATCGAATGCATCACCCACGATCATCGGTCATGAGATTGTATATCCCGCGGAAGTGTGGAGGCCGTGGCTTTTTAAATGCCAAAAACCTCCACAACCGCGAGATATGCAATCTCAGGGAATACTTTCTAAACACCGACGTGGGTATGCATCGAGATGTAGTAGCAGTGGACAAGGGACTCACCCCGCTCTCCTTGGCGAATGAGAACTGGCGCAAGCCTGTAGTGCTTGATACTAAAGACCGCAGGGAAGTATGGCAGAGTAAGGAGCTTCACGGACGCTTTTTCCGGGCCCTACATGGGCCCGATGTAGATCAATCAGCGTCCGTAGCCTGGCTGCGTTTCGGTGACCTCTTTGAAGAAACCGAAGGTTTTGTCTGTGCAATTATGGACGAAGTTATCATGACGAATAACTACCGGAGATTTATTGTGAAGGATGGCACGGTTGACATCTGTCGGGCATGTCACCGTCCGGGTGAATCGATCCGCCACATTATTTCTGGTTGTTCTCGTCTAGCTAACGAAGAGTACTTGCATAGGCACAACCTTGTAGCCAGGATTATCCATCAGCAACTTGCTCTGAAATACACTCTTGTGGCATCGGAGGTACCGTACTACAGGTATGTGCCCGACCCAGTTCTCGATAATGGCAGTATCACATTGTACTGGGATCGGTCCATCATCACTGACAGGACTATTGTAGCCAATAAGCCTGATATTGTGGTGGTGGACCGAATCGAGAGGCGTGCAATGATTGTTGATATTACCGTCCCGCATGACGGGAACCTCGTGAAAGCCGAGAAAGATAAGCAAATCAAGTATCTTGACTTGGCTCGCGAGGTTGTCGACATGTGGGATGTGGACACAGCGATCATTGTACCGATAGTCGTGTCGGCCAATGGCTTAATAGCCACGAGCCTCGACCAACACCTTAGGAGGCTCTCGTTAGGCGGCTGGGTCAAGGGCCTGATCCAGAAAGCAGTACTGCTGGACACGGCTCGCATTGTTAGGAGGTTCCTTTCTCTGGAGCCCTGACCGCCGGTAGCTTGGACCCTGTTCCCGATACCGGTGGGCCTCTATTTTTTATATTTTTAAATGTTTTTGTTTTAAATTTATTTTATAAAAATATTTAAAAATGTAATTTATAAGAAATGTACTTAATAAAAGACATAATAATAATAATAATAATCTTTATTGTTCAAGAAAAATACATTTTATATTAGATAAATCACTGATCTCCACACTAGGATTCCCTGTGTCGTGGAGGTCAGTCTCTTTCATCATGGTTCATAAATACAGTATTTTGTTGTAGCCATATAATATAACTAAAAGGATAGGTTAAACAAAAAGAAAATACAAAAATAATAATAAGGGGATGCATGGTATCTTGCAGTGAGTGAAGAAGTGTTAGTCAAGTGACGTTGGTGCGTGTATTAAGTGTGTGTGTGTGTAGGTGTATGTGTGTGGTGTGTGTGTTTTTATGATGTGGTGCGTGCATGTGTGTGTGTGTGTGTAGGGTATGTCTCCAAAGCTAACATTAAAGAAAATAATAGGTTTTATTTTTACGAAGTGTTTAATAGTTTCTCTGTGTTGCCGTAATCCAGACCTTTAAGGTAAGTTTTGATGCTTGATTTGCATTTTGATTTTGTCAAGGGTAATATATTAGTTTTATCATTAATCTTATTATAAAGGTGTGGCCCCATATATTGGAAACACCTTTTCCCAAAATCAAGTCTACGCTTTGGCTTACGCCATCTAGGCTTCCTTCGGGAATGTACATTGGAGTCCACCTTGCCTAGAGCCTCTTTATGGAACCTTAGGGCTACGGCCATAATGTAAATCTGTCGCACGCGCATTGTACCCGTCTCTTGATATAAGGTGTCTGTTGGAAATCGCCTTGATTTTTTAAAAGCTACCTTGAGAACGGCCCGTTGTGCGCGTTCTGCCCTAATCAAATGCGTCTTTAGTGCAGCCCCCCATGCAGCTATACAGTAACTTAGAAGAGATTCGCACAGAGTGTGATAAATCATCTTTAAGATCTTCATGTTTGCAATCTGGCCCATTCTCTTAAAGACATGCAGCAGTTTCCTAACACGACCACTTACATGCTCTATTTGCTTAGTCCAGGTGAGGCTTTTGTCAATGTAGACACCAAGGTATTTTATGTGCTCTACTAGTTCAAAGCTTGGGCATGAACATTGCGAGTCTGAGTCACTATGACAGGTATGCAGTTTGATGGCTAAATTACTTGGACAACTGTTTCTTGCGCTGACACTAAAGTTTATAATCTTCGTTTTACCTACATTTAGTGTCAACAGATTGCAATTTAGCCATTGTGCAACCTGCTTCACGCCAGACTCAGCTGCCTCGTATAGAGACTCCCACGTCCTATCATAAAATACTATAGCTGTGTCATCAGCATAGGCGAAAATTTTTGCTTTAGAGAGTGACAGTGAGCAAAGGCTATTGACATAAATAATGAAAAGAGTAGGCCCCAGTACGCTACCTTGCGGCACACCATAGTCAAGAGTGGCATAAGAACTGTAGTTGTTGCCTAAGATTAACCTCTGCGTGCGATTACTGAGGTAAGACTGGAACCACTCAAGAGCAGTGCCACGGACACCTATGCCTTCAAGTTTCCTCAATAGAATGCTTCTAGAGACGGTGTCAAAGGCTTTCGCAAGATCAAGGAAGATTCCAGTACATTTGTTACCATCATCAAGTTTGGTGACAACAAAGTCTACTATATCTGTAACTGCATCTTCCGTTGACCTGTTTTTGCGAAAACCATACTGATTGTCTGAGAGAATGCCATTTTTTTCTAGATAGCTTAGTAGTCTGGTATTCATAATCTTCTCGAGGATTTTGGACAGCGATGTGAGAAGTGAAATGGGGCGATAATTGGATACAACAGTCTTGTCACCAGCTTTGAAAATTGGACAGACATTTGCCATTTTGAGAGTAGATGGTACTATTCCAGAGGAGATACTAAGATTACACAGAAAAACGATCGGGGGGATAAGGTGAAGCTTGTTAAGTTTGAGAATTTTGTTTGAAATGCAATCCCATCCTGGTGCCGAAGCGTCTTTGAGGTTGGAGATAATTTTATTGACTTCATAACTATTAGTTGGGCTTGCATAAAAAGAGTTAATTGGGGAAGAGTTGCGATATAAACTACTGGAGATCGAAGCCAGTTCAGTTTCAGTTTTATTAAGACTTGAAAGTATTTTTGCAGCCAGCTTCTCCCCTACAGATGTGAAAAAATAATTTGCTTTATCTAGAGAGTCTTTAGGGTCGGGACAAGCGTGTATTAGATCTAAGTTGTTAGTAGAGTCTTTTTTTATGTTACATATGCTTTTTATAGCTGCCCATGTCTTTTTACTATCACCGTTTGAATCTTCTAAAGTCTTTCTGTCGTGCTCATTTTTTAGGTTTTGTATCAAGTTATTGCACATATTCCTGTAGTTTTTGTACCGCTGCTGTATTGTGAAACTATCCTTATTAGTTTTTTTATTTGCTTCCATATGTAATAAGTCTCTTTTTCTGATGCATTTTATTAATCCTTTGGTCATCCAGGGTTTTTTGATAGAATTTGAGTTACGAATAGGTTTTTTAGTAGTGTAATTTTGTACTGTTTTACTTAATTTATCGACGAAATCATCAAATGCTTTGTTTGCATCATCATGTTTATATATAAAATTCCAATTGATGTTTTCTATTGCTTTTGACAAATTAGTGTAGTCAATTTTAATTTTTGATTTTGAGTCGGATGAGGAGCGTTGAACTTCTTTAGCGATTCCAGTAATAATTGTGTCATGGTCAGTTATACCCGAGCTGCATATAACGATCTTTACTGTTTTTTTTGATTTTATCAAAACGTGGTCTAAACACGTACGGTCATGAGTAGGATAATGATGTCCTGGATAAAATCCATAGTAGCCAGTTGCATCCAAATAGTCGCTTGCACGTCTATCCTTGGAATCGGGAGAGATATCAATATTGATATCCCCCATTATAATACAATTGGGACTTTTGCATCCTTGCATAATTTTTTCCAAAGACTCACAAAAATTACTTATGTTATAAAATGATGGAGACCTATATATTGCGCAGATTGTATATAATTTACCTATGTGGATAAGCAGACAATTTGCTTCCCGAAAAGAAGGCTCCTCTATAGCTACCTGGAGGCTATTTTTGCATAAAACAGCAATTCCGTCATTCTGATTGAGATAGTGTTTCGAATAGTGGCACACATAGTTATTTAGAGCTACTAAAGGAGTCGTTGCAGTTAAACGACACTCAGTTAGTACAATTATGTCTGGCAAAAAGTCTAGTTCACTCAAAAATACCGAAAAGTTGTCGAAATTTTTGTTTATGCTACGTATATTTTGGCATACTATTGTGAGTTGGGATTTAGCATCGCCAATATCCAGTGAACATTCTTTTGGCGAAATACGTTTAGTGTTTATGTAGATATCAGTCTTATCGAGGTCATTAATCAAATTATATTGGTTATTCATAATTACTATTTATGTAAAAAGGATGACAAGTGCGATAGATTGTACTGAGTTTTATGTGATAACAGGTCATAGAACTGAGAAACGAATTGAGATGAGCCAGGGAGAAACTGATGTCAGAGAAACATATGTGTAATGGGTAAAATTGATTGTGTAGTGTTGTGTTGTGTAAACTAAGTTGAGATTTGATGTGAGAATAATTATATTGTAATCAACCATGCAGATTATCATATATAAGAACAATTTATAAATTATAATATAAACTGATACAGCCAAACTATACTGAAAATTAGTTAATTTTATAGGATTCCCGTAATTTCTGAAAGGTGTTTTCGTTTGTGACCACCGTGTACTTTTCGCCTTCCTTTTTGCGCAGAAAGATACGGCCATTCGCAGTCCAGCAATATTGGAAGTTCTCTGTTCTGGCAAAATCACGAGCGAGAAAAAGAAGTCTTTTTGCCTTCGAAGTCAGATGTTCCGAGACGAAGAGAGTCATTTCAGGGCCCTCAAGACCAACATGTTTTGTGTTTAGTTGCTTTTCAGGGTGGGAGGAGTTGTATTACTTAATAACCTTGAGAAGTTTGTCTTTTGCAAAGACATTGGTAAACTCAGCGACCAGTGCTGACGTCGATGCATTTGCCTTCGATGGCAGTCTGTAGATGTCTTTAATGTCGTTAAACGAGCAGTCGCTCCCAACACTTTTGATCAGGCTGGTCACCATGTGGAGCAAGTCTTCCTTGTTTTCTTTTTTCTTTTTGGGTACACCTCTGATCTCAACACTTGTCTTTCGAATCACTCGTTCTAAACTCTCATGTCTTTCCTCTAGTTCTTCAACCTTCAAACTGATTATTTTTAGTACATCGATCGCGTTCGGTTCCGTTCCACGGCGATAGATAGATTGTGTTAGCAGCGACTTGCAAGTAAAAGGGTTTACTCGGTTCGTGAATATTTCTTTCTTTAAATACAATGACGATTTGTTTTATAGTATTTTGAAGCACGTTTTTACAGTTTCATTGCACCAAAATGTGTTACAATACAAATTTAAACAATCGAGTGGAATGCCTCAGAAATTTAAAACTGCGCCACCTATTGGCATCAATTTTAAATGATCCTTTCAAATAATCTTTGAAATGTGAATTAACAGCCCAATATTTCATAATTTTGTTAGAATAATGATAATCGGTATTATATTCGAGAATGCCATCCTAAAAACATTTTTTTTTTCTGTGGCGTGTGGAAGGATGTTGGTTCGTATGACATTTGCCACAACCAAAGCCGCGAATATTTAAAATTCTTAAATTAATATAGTGATTGTATTAATTTTTTTGTCTACCGATTTTACAAATATAACAATTCCCCACCTCCCCACCCTTCCTACCTTATCCTTTCTCTACACACAACAACTACCTAGTAAGAGGAATTGTCCGAGCTTCTAGGTACAACATCATGTTTACAAAGACACATTTTTTTCCTTGTACCTACAAATTGTAGTTATTAACTACTTTCCTGATAAACCGTTCGTTTTTCTCATTCAGTTTCATTAACAGCGACCGTCGAAGAGGAGGCATTTTTAACACTTTAAATATGTCACCGGATTCTTGCACACACCGTAAGTTTGTAAAAGGTCTTGAGAGAATAATAAACTTTTGATGTTATTGTGAGCAGATCACAATTTTACCATTCTACTTAAATTATAAATGTGAAAGTTTGTATGTTTGTGTTTCAATCACGCTAAAACGGCCAAACGGATTTGGATGAAATTTTGCACAAAGATAGTTAATAACACCCAGGATACTTTTCTGGGAGTCTGTTCCCAAGTCATAACAAAAAATTTTTACTTGGGTAGATGTTAAGTACAATAAATCACATCGAAATTCAATAGTTTACAAAATATCGTCTTATCGAGAAGAATGAGTATACAATCTCACTTTCGTTTCAGCACCACGAATCTGATTATTAGATACCAGGTAGATAAATTTATGAAGTTACTGCCAGCGCGGTGCGTTCTCTGTGGGTGTTCTCTATTCTCTGGGACGGATCTGCCAAGTACCAGCTGGATGCACTAGAGTCGATCGAAAAACGGGCCAAGAGGCTCATCGGTAATGAGATACTGGTCGAGTCTAGGCTCCAGAGCGTTGAACATCGGCGTTAAGTTGCTAGTCTCTCGGTTTTTTATCGGTTACATTTCGGGGAGTGTGCGATGGAATTGCATGAACTAATTCCTCCTAACCCTTTCCATCATTGGACTACAAAACGTACGGCGATGCGTCATCGGTACATGGTGGACATCCCACCCATACGCACCAAACGTTTTGGGAATACTTTCATTATGGGTGGCCTGCCCAAGTCTGAATTTTCTGATAGCTACAAACTGGGAGTCTTTAAGTCAAGAGTGAATAGGTTTCTTCTAGGTAAGCATGCTACATCGTCGACCATATCATCGCTTAACATAAGGTGAGATAGTGGTCAAGCGCGCGACAAAACCTATAATTTTTTCATATCCTCATTGCTGGGATTCAAGCTTACTTATTCCTAAAGCCTATCGACCGAGTAAGACAATAGATACATGGCGACGCCTGTATAATCCGAAGGATTAGACCAGGTAGAAGTGAACTTAAGTCCCCATCACGAGAAGCTTTAAATTTTGTAAATAAAGAATTCTAGTTAGTTACGTAGCTACAATTCAATCAACAACAAATAATCCCTAATTCAATTAACTCAAAGTAATATACATGTAATAGGAAACTAACTAGCAATTTCACTTGGTCGGGTAATTATATTTTAGCGATATAAAGCGCCTAAGTCAAAATATAACTATATACATACATACATAAACTCACGCCTGTTTCCCATGGGGGGAGGCAGAAACTACAGAATGCCACACCTGCTACGATCCTTACATACTCGTACTTCTTTTGCTTCACTCACATTCATACATCTAGTCATACACATACCCCGGTTATGAGTACTGCGCACCTGGCCTTTCTAAAGAACATCACCAATAAGGTCTATGTATGTCTTTCTAGGGCGTCTCCTCTCGGCATTTCCATTCACGTCTGCCTTGTAAATACCTTTTCGTTAGTCGCCTTTCATTCATCCTCTCAACATGGCAAAAACCATTTTAACATATTCTTTTCAATTTTAGGCATTACATCTTCTTTTAAACCACAACGTTGTCTTATTACATCATTCCTCGATCTATCATTTAAAGTTATACCACACATACTTCGCAAGGAACGCATTTCTACTGCATTAATCCTACTTTCATGCCTTTTTTGCCATACCCAACCTTCACTTCCATACATAGATGTAGGCACCAGCACGCTGTTGTGAATAATTAAAATTTAACTCGACCAAGTGAAATTGCTCCTTAGTTTCGTATTACGAGTACACCCACTTTTAAATTACACTCACTTTTCGTTTTAAACCTACTTTTCGTATTACACCCAGTTTTCGTATTGCACCCACTTTTCGTATTACATCCGCTTTTCGTATTACACTCACTTTTCGCTAGTTATGTCTAAATCCCATGTGAGCGAGCCTATTGCCATCTCCCGGGCACAACTCCTGATTTCGGACTGCTACTGAGAAATATCCAATACAGCTTAGTCCGACCCAGGCATCAAACAAAGGACCTAAAGATCAACAGTAACGCTAGCCACCAACCACTTACCTACCAAGGCAGTTCCAATACAATAACTTATTCGTAATATCAAATGATATTCACCTTGTTCCCATCCTTGCCGGAATAAAGTTCGGCTTTATTAGGCACTAGCTTCTGCCAGCGACTTCGCCCGCGTGACAAATGTTTTCTTATCCCAAGGGAACATTATACCGAGATGAAAAGTAACCTATGTGCTTTTCCAGACTATAATCTATGTCTGTGCCAAATTTCTTCCAGATCCGTTCAGCCGTTCTAGCGTGATTGAGTAACAAACATACGCCCACATACACATCCATCCAAACTTTCACATTTATTATATTAGTTAGAAATGTAGTTAGAAGTTAGATTCGACCAATACGAGAGAAGAAACAAAAGTTTTAATTACTAATGCTCAAAGCAACTGAAAGCTCCTACCACTGAACAAAGACCCAAACTACATTAGATAAAAGCTTCAGACCCAGTTCACAGAGCAAGCTTCTAGATTTATGTGAGACTGTACCTACAAAAAAAGGTTCCCTGTCGCATGCCTATTTCCGAACGAGCTTTTGCGATTGCCAAATCTACGATTCCGTAGACATTTCTAAAGCATATTTATTTTATAAGCGAACAAAAAGATAAATCACAAAATCTTCCGCTCCAAATGTTGTCAATGCCTTGTACTCTTTCCGACAAAGAAATCAGACCTTTCCAACTGTCTTTATCATTGAGCCATCTATTGAGCAAACCGACTTTACTGGCTCTATAAAAAATATACAATAACTTTCGACGTCGACTGTACTGTCGTGGGCACATGTTTTCGCTTACGATGCAGTAAGAGTAATGCTCCTTTTGATTTTTATGAGAACGTAACATTAGGTTTTAATATAGCATGTTTGAGTATTGTGTTGTATCAGAATACAATAATAAGTACTTACTTAGGTACTCACTATAAGTACTTTAGGTACGGTAGGTATACCCTATAATCTGCATAAGTACAGTAGTCACAGCGGACCTTTGTGTCTCTGAAGTTGGCTTTGCGAACCATTGCGCAAGAAACAGTTTGACATCGAGTATACAGAATAGAGTAAGCGAGATAGGACGATGTGACAAACGTAAAAGAGGCAGTTATACAATGGTATCTTCACCTTCAACATTGACACAAAAAAATTGCTACTGCGCAGGGTCTTGCAGCCAACTTCTGAGACATAAAGATCCGCTGTGACTACTGTACCTAGGCTGGATTGTGTATTATTCTGAATTGAGTATTTGGCGTCAAGAATGTGTTAAAGCATTCTTTAATGTCAAAATTTGTTAAGTTTTCAGGATATTAGTATAGTTTGACAAAATATACTTAACTTCGGAGGTTGGGCATTAAATTAAACTAAGAACCTTATCAGTCATAAACGATAGTCGGGTTTGGGTTTGGCTTCTATGTCAACATGATGATTAATCGGTTCAAGTTTATACGTACGTAAGTTACCTCATAATTAAACTTAAGTTTTATCGATCTACTGCATCGTTTTGGTCGTAATCACTCCATTTTATACAGAACAACTTCCTGTGTGTCTAATTCTCAAAATCTTCGCCGGTTCTATCGAACCTTATTCTTTATTATATTACCGTGAATAAAAATAAATAGTGTTATCTGTGCCGATATTATACAAAGAACCCATCGCCGTATTCTTTATGTTTGGTCCAATATTTTTTATGTTACAACCGAGACGGCGCAGCCGGCCCAAGCACGTGCGCAAACTTGCCACCGACCGTTACATCAATCTTGTCTACCTTGGTATGTTTTGTGCAAGCTTTTCTTGTACGGATCGTTTAAAATTCCATTCTTAGTCCCCTTGCTTTTGAATAAAAAATGTTTGCGCTCGTTGTAGCGGTTACGACGTTATGTCACCGACAGTTCCGGCACCTTCTGTAGACAATGAAGGCATTCAACGTCTGGACAATGCGAGAGGATACCGTGCTGCAGCGATTAGCTGGATTTATTTAACGGTTGTGATCTCAAGGATGACCCCGCAGATATCGAGGCGTACCTAAGGAGTCTCCGTATATATTTAACGTGCGAAGGGTTGGGGTGATCATGGGATAACATCTTTTGCGTTTGTGTGGCGTCTTCTTTTATGTTTTGTTAACTGTCGTCGTAACTGTAAGATACACGTAAAGTTTGACTACGTTATACCGGTCTTCTTTTAATGGAGTTCTTGGTGCACAAGGTTAACTACAAACGATCTCACAGACTCACAAATTACTTATCCTTTCTAAGTAACCGGAATTAACCGGTGTAACGGGCAGAGTTTATTTCCAGACAGAGATATTTCTGATAAATGACTTTTGAAAAATAAATCTAATTACGATATGAAATTACATGTCATTCTGTGACTTCTGCTGTGAAAATTGTTTAATTGAACAAACTTGGTCTAAAGTCGCGAACTTTCGTTCTATTCGTGTGAGTTTCAAAACATTGGTATATTACAAAGTGATAGGGGAGCAATTATTCTGGGAAGCGATTAACGAAAGTGGTTTGGCACGCGCTCCACCCGCATGTGACATGTGATGGCACATGTCGGGTGACGTCATCATATCTCGCGGCTCCACTACACTTCCTAAAATCAAAGCGGTGTAGCACCTCGTACAAACCTCGTAGCCTCGTAGCAGCATCGTAGGCTTCGTAGCACGCTGTAACATGCCGCATGAAACCTTACAAGATATAATCTAAATTGGATAATAGATGGGTTGATATTTGTTGTTCGTAACCTGTTCACCGAGATTGCACCATTGTTTGAAATTAACACTTTCTATTCACCTATACTCACTCGTACCTATGTTGGCAAAATCTGATGTTAATATTTTTTTATAGAATTGCTGCTACATTTTTAATTATGTAACGTAATTTTTCTACAAAGGATTTTGAAGCTTGTCCGACTTTCGACATAATTTTTTGCATTTTGATATTCTTGCATCTTGTCCTAAAACGTATACTCTCAGTCCGATATTCCTACATGATAATAAAATGTTCAAAAGATTGTCAACTTCGGATCGATATTGTATGAATTAAAAAACGTGTGAATACTCCGGCAGTGCTTTGATATCGGCGACAAATTCTGTGGGTATGCGGGCGGCACGCGCCTACTATGCATTGACATTTGATTAATATTTTTATTCATAATGTTTTGCAGAAATCAAGCTCCATTAAATAAAAATACAATGAACCAACATTCAGTGAACTACGTCCAGATATTGAGAAAGCATTGGATGTCCGGGCCAGGTGACGGTATTCCCTGGGAAATCCTTTTTTGTATTAATACATAAATCTCTCCGTCATCGTAGGTTTGCAAGTAATGACACTATCAGTATCTTATTCGAGTAGCCGAGCATTCGTCACACTTTACGGCAAGGGATCGCTATGACGTGGGTATCAGGAGGATTGTCAATCATCCTGCAGAGATACCGGAAAGTAGTTGCAGCGAAGGACCGGATGACAGACACCTCGACCGTATCCGACTGACATATTGCTTTAAACGTCCGTCGCGATCCCCAACATTTATATTCCGGTCCCGAACTCTCGATCCCAGATAATACTTTTACAATAACGATCTCGTGATGACGACGAATTCGATTTCAATACTGAACACCGTCCTACAGACATCTATTTATTATGTTAATTTCACGCTCGAAATTCTTGTGTTAGAATCTAAAATAGTTATAAAAAGTTTTAAAAAGTAGCTTTGAATACAATAGGATATTAATTATGTAACGTTTGACCTTGGTGATCTGTTTAACGATGGGCTATTCAAAGAAGTATGGTAGATATTTATAGAAACTGAGAAAAAATTAAACGAATTTGAATTAAGCGGAAACATTAAAATACCTTGAAATTAAATCAAGGATGTGTACGCGGCTACGCGGTGATACATCGGCAGTGCGCAAGCAAAGAACCGATTTTGCTTAAGGGGATATATACGCCCCAATGTTAACGCAGTACTGGCCGTGCGCCCGCTCGGCGCCAAAATATCATTATTGAACCTCTTTTTGTTTGCAAAATATTATTTGATTTACATATGCTATTTCAGTTATGAAGAAATTGCAGCCATCAAATTTTCTGTGTAAACATATTTTTAAATATCCAAGTCGTTTTGGAGGAGTATCCAAAAGTTGCGAAAAATATCGTGTTGCTAATTATTTTTTTAAAGCAAAACTATTTGTTATATGAATAAACCATGTTTAAAAAATGATGTACATAAAACAATAATAAATATATATTTTTTTCAAACCTTTTAACCAAGCCATTACTAAGGAGTATGCTTTAGAAAGTTACCGTTTTACGGCACTAAAGCGGAGAGAGGCCCTTAAAATGCAGCGCCGAAAATGTGCAATTTTATTCGAGTCACTGCCGCTGCCAGCTGGTTGAATAAAAAGCAAATTTTAGATACTTACACCTTGCGCCATCGCTGTGCTTTCCCACGGTATCAGTGCGAACTCCTTCGTTAGGGGAGCGACGGAGCGACGGACCGACCAACCATCTTTAAAGTAGATTCAAAAGTACGAGAGAAATTAATGAAAACATTTAGCTGCACTTTGCCTTTGTCGCTGCATATTTATATTTTAATTGTGCCGTGATAAATGAAACTGAAATCAGAATAAATTCTAATTGCGTGTTTGTGTAAGTAGTTTAATTTTATTTTTCCTTATTTGTGGCTATTTTGCGTTTACATAACTAATTAGATAATTTATGTACCTAGCGGTTTTATTACTTACTGTCTCTTTATATATTTTATTAGTTAGGTATTTATAAACGAATTAAAACCCATACTTCCTTCTTCACGACTATTTTTTTAGAAAAGAAATCCCGTTCAATTAATAGGTAGGCAAAATTAATTTATATACCTGCTTCATCAGTGTTTACTGAAACTTCTCAGAACGAATGGAATATCCTACCTTCATTTTCAACGTAAAACGTGATAAACAATAAAAGCCCGAATCAATTTCTAAGATTTAAGCACTATAAGAAGCGAACCTTTTTACAAAAAAATGTGTAATAAATAAATATTTCTATTGCGACAGTTCTCTTAAAACACCTCGAGCCTATTCGCGAGCGATAATGGATAGCGTGCCCCGAAATTTCGTATCAAATAGTTTAACGGCGAGCGACCTCTATATAACACGGGACTATGGGGATATCTGAAGAATAGTACGTCTCAATATGCAATAAAATCGGAAAACGTATGCGACCTCAGATCCGAGAGGATTTTTCGAGAGCACACCTGAACTAGATTACTGTATCCGCGCTATAAAAAACCTACGTTCAATCGGGCGCACAGAATAAGGGCGAATTTGAAAAGGACGCCAGGGTTATTCCGCAGCGGTATATCACACAGGGGAGAGTGCGACGTACCGAGTTTTTTGATTCACATAAACAGTTTTACATCGGAGTTCGGTGATAAAAGAAACCCGTTTACTGGTACTCGGATTAACTTTGGAATGACTTTCTTGTAAAGTCTTGAGCAGTCCATCAAATCATGTCAATCAATTGTTGCTTTTGTGATGATCTTGGTTTGATAATGTATGTTCGGGCTTATTTCTGGCACACCTGCGCGAACTGTATTGCTTTTGTTGCCCACACAGCTGTGCCATTGTTAAGTGTAGATTTATCTAGTTAAAACTGATTTTAATTACCTCCCTACATACTGACTTCGTTTCTATCAAATTTGCTGATTACTATGCAGTTTATGCTGCCCGAGGCATAGACTTTTTCTTATTGTTTATTCTATTGAAAAGTCGCCGTCGCGCTTAGCACGAAGGTGTGTTTACGCACGAATAAAACGAGCGTATTTGAACTGATTCTTTTGTTTCCGTAACACTTGCACGGGTGTAAAACAAAAACACCTCGTAGGATGCTAACAGCGCGAATTGGCCTTGCTATAATAACGTTATAGATACATTTAGTCTTTTGTACGTGTAATAAAGTTGGCCCGGCCGCGTTTCGGGCGCTTAATATTAAAACCTTAAAGCTCACCTCACATCCTTGCCTTTACTTTACATAGGTATGTCCTTTGCAATCTTTCCGTTGTTGCCACGACCTGAATCCGCTTTTGTCCCACATGAAAAGAACGGGGGCCAGAAAGCGAGTGTATGCGTAAATAATTGAGGAGAGGCGCTCCGCCTTGTGAGGAGATGTATTAAACAAAACTCATTGGGAAGTGCGCCACGCTGCTTGCACGACTCGCTCCAGCACCTGAAGTTACGTATTCAATCAGGGCAACTTCGCTTTGTTTAAGATTTTACTAGTGCCAAACTTTCCTTGAACAAAGTTCCTGTATTAACTTTCTATTTATCTATGCTAATATTATAAAGCTGAAGACTTTGTTTGTTTGAACGCACTAATCTCGGGAACTATTGGTTGGAATTTAAAAAATCTATTTGTGTTGGATTCATTTATCGAGGAAGGCGATAGGCTATATAACATCACGTTAAGACCAATAAGAGCGGAGCATAAATGAAAAATGTTGCATAAACGGGAAAAAATATTCCTTTTTGAGAGCTTCCGTTGCGTGCGCTGCGTAAGCGGTTAAATTTACGCAACAATCATGTATGTAGTGTAGGTACGGTAGGGTAAATGGGTAGGTAGGTAGCCAGTTGACGGGAGCGAAGCCGCGTGGGACAGCTAGTCGAATATAAAAAATTCTTCAAACATAAAAAAGGTCACATTAATCAATTTTGAATGTTATTATACGCGCCGTACACCGGGATCTGTTTTCGGAAAGGATTTGGCAGTGAAGCGGGTTATGATAATCGGCTGCCACCATTCCCGAACTTCCCGTGTCCCCGTCTTAGATAAATCCTACCAATCTCCTACATAAAACTTTGTAAGATATACGTTCATGAAATATTATATTTTATTATGATCTTGAACACGTGGAGCAATTTGAAAGATGAAATTATAACAACGTAGATTTAACGTTTCAATAGATTTTTCGTGTATTCAGTGCTATTAATTATGATTTCATAATTAGGTAGGCACAAGTACTTATCTATACTAATATTATAAAGCTGAAGAGTTTGTTTGTTTGTTTGAACGCGCTAATCTCAGGAACTACTGGTTGGAATTGAAAAAATCTTTTTGTGTTGGATATTCCATTTATCGAGGAAGGTTATAGGCTATATAACATCACGCTACGACCAAAAGGAGCGGTGCATAAATGAAAAATGTTGCGAAAACGGGAAAAATTATTCCTTTTTGTGAGCTTCCAAAAAGTTACGCAACAATCATGTATGTAGTGTAGGTACGTTAGGGAATGTAGGGTAAATGGTTAGGTAGGTAGCCAATTGACGGGAGCGAAGCCACGTGGGACAGCTAGTCCATACTATACTATAATATTATAAAACTGAAGAGTTTGTTTGTTTGTTTGAACGCGCTAATCTCAGGAACTACTGGTTGGAATTGAAAAATTCTTTTTGTGTTGGATAGTCCATTTATCGAGGAAGGTTATAGGCTATATACTATCACGCTAAGACCAATAGGAGCGGAGCATAAATGAAAATGTTGCAAAAACTGGCAAAATTATTCCTTTTTGAGAGCTTCCGTTGCGTGCGCTGCGTAAGCGGTTAAAGTTACGCAACAATCATGTATGTAGTGTAGGTAGGGTAGGTAGGATAGATGGGTAGGTAGGTAGCCAGTAGTCGGGAACGAAGCCGCGTGGGACAGCTAGTAGAGTATACGATATAATTACACGAAATACTTATTTCAGTATTTCCAGAAGTTTTGAGGAAGAGGAAGTACGCATGTCATTTTCTTTCAGTAGTGTCTTCTGCTCAACCGGTTTCAGTGTTATGGTAGCAACAGTTTCTCCCTGATGGAGTCACTGAGGCCGTTACCATCAATGATTCAATCTTACATACATGTATGATGTTCTTGAATCCTTGTGTAGGAATAAAATTACTGAGATATGTTTTAAGACAGAGTAAATAGATTAGTAAAGATAAGAGAGAATACTAATAAATAAATGAATCTTATATATAAATAATTGCAATGCCACGGGATAGAAACGTTTGAGGAAAATTTCAGCTGAATCGAACACCGGGGTAGGCAATGAGTCTTTAACTTGCAAGTTTTGTTAACAACACCATATGTACATAGAACAAGTAAAATTAAATAAATACTTGTAATAAAAACTTTTTTACAAAAAACAAACAGACTTTTAAAGCAAATCACTAAAAAGTGCAAAAATAACTTTCGCTTCGGCAGTCGGTGTCTTTGTTACCTCTTGTTTTTATAGTTTTTCTACACCGACTTCTGTATTGGCACAATACCTATTATAACTTAATTACACATTCGTGCTGTTTGTTTGTCGCTAAAAAGTTCGTTGTATGTTCCATATCTTGAAAACTGCTGAACCGATTTTGATTAAATTTAAACTGTGCCCTAAGTTGAGAGATACCTAATCCAATATGATCACGATCCGATTACTAGTTTCGGCGATAAGCGGACAAACATACATACATACATAAATACAAACATTTATACACTTATGAAATTTGGCTTACGTGATTAGAAGCACATACAGAGTAAAATATGTGAATATTAGTGCAATTCCAACAATATTACTTACGACATAGGTACGTGTTGAATTGATTACCTCCTTTTTTTAAGTCGGTATAAACTAAATAAAATCTTGTAATAAACGATGTATGTTTCTACAATACACGGGCCCACATTTGTATCACTTTTCCTTAGCATCTTTTCCCAGCAGGAAAACTTTTCAAGTCGGCGAAAAATTGTAGAATTTACGTGCTGACTATAAAATATTATGTGACTAGCACGTTTTATTTATTATGTACTTTGTGTCGTATAATTTGTTCGGTATTTTGTTTGATATTTCTCTAAACTGAAGTATAACATTTTTATTTGTTCAAAATTTTGTTTGTTCATGGAAAATTATTTCCATCTAAGCAAGAGTGAACAGGCATTTCCTGGGTTCCATCGAAGATCTTGTCCATAGCTTCCCGTCAGGCCAGACAGAAGTCTAGAGCTAGCTGGCACATCACGACATAAAAAAAAATCTTATCACTAGTTTTTATATTACCTACAATGCTATGTACCCTACCTACATATGAACGTGCAAATTCTGCTGATATCCTATAAGAGTAACAAGCTTTATGCATCCTCTTTTTCTTCCTCCTTCATATCTCTTAAGGACATGAAGCGTGCGTAGCGGTTTGAATATTTTTATTAAATATCAACAGTGAACCAAGTAATAAAAAAAGTTAATAAAATTTAAAAAAAACCCGATTGCAAAGATGTAAACAAGACGAAAATCATGCTGTGCAGTCGGAGGATACATATTCGCGAGCTGGCTGATCTTAACTATAAATATCCTTCGACTGCATAGCATGATTTTCTTCTTATTTACATCTTTGCAGTCGGGTTTTTTGACTTTATTAACTTTTTAGTTATATTTTCTTTCGAATTACTTAAACATATAAGTAATATATTATTTTGTTATCATCTCTAAAAACCCTTCATTTTGATTCCTCATGCGATGGGTACCTACGGAAGGAAAAAAAATTTAACCCCCACAATATGGCGCCCAAAATCCGCCATGTTCTTTTTTAACGGCACTTATCTAAGAACACAAGATCTTTAGATGACATAATTATAAAAACATAACCCTTTCCTTGCAGCCGGGTAAAACATCCGTCAAATGGTTTGAAAGATATGAGGTAATAAAGAATAAGTATTACATACATACATACAAGATACGCGCGAAAAACTTAATCCTTTCCTTGCAGCCGGATAAAAATATGTATATATTTAGAATTGTTAATACATTAAATTTTATTAAAGAAATTGATACATGTAGCATTGAACATAACAAGACTACATGGGGCTTTCCTAATAATATAATTATTATAGTAAATTTCTAATGATATATCGAACAAAACTATTAGCATATAAATTAATTGCAATAAGATTAACTTGAGCCGTAATTGTTAATTAATCGTAAATGTATTCTCAGACGTAATTACCATTACTAGTAACAAGTTTTGGATGTAATGTTTACAATTTAATATTAATGACTCCTGAGAGTGGATTATAACCTACGGAAACTTAACTAAGTTGGTTTCACTTAAGCATTATGTAAGCTTGGATCATCCGGATAGTTCTGAAAAGTCGGGCTTTAATATTCGCGTAGGAATTCATTCAATCTATATTGATTAAAATTACCTTTAGTTAAATTTACCTTTAGTTTTCAAACAATTTATTTTTTATCCGTATGTCTTGCCACGACGAACGTGGAAATCACACTGCAAACAAGGAATCGTTACGCTCACCCTAAGTTAAAGCGGTATTAGCAAAACAAAAATCATGAACACAAAAGATGGTAAACAAGAGGCAATAATAAATGCACGAAGGTACTACAAATTGAGCCCGAGTCGGATCTCATTGTCTTTGTAGCCCACGTGCATTTCCCCCGGGGTGGACGTCTGAATCGCCCGCCTTCATGTAACCGGACCTAACATGCGCATTTATAGCTAAAACATATGCAACGACTGGACAAAGGCCACTCCTTTTGTTATGACTTCAATAAATTGGTATGTGAAGCTACTTTGTTCGGAAGAAGGGTTGGCTCAGGGAATTGGAACAAGTTTATGTTGAAGATTCTTTAAATATAAGCATTTGAACACACTGTATTTCCTCTTTTTCCTCGTGGACGTGGGGAAGTCGATCTACAAAAGATCGCGAATACGCCAATGATGCAAACTAACCAGTAACGCAGCTGGTCAACTCATTATTTATGTTAATTCATCAGGAAAGAATGTATATTTTCCACGGCGTACGTTGTTCAAGAAAATAAAGGTGAATCTTCGAGTAAAATTAGACATTTTTACACTTAAAACTCTTTTAACATAAAAAAAACGTTTCTGAAGTTTTTTAACGACTCCCAAGATGGACATCGCAGAAAATTAAGTATTACCAAGTCTTGTATATTTACGTTTACTGTCCAAAAGGTGAAGTGAAAGTATTGAATACTGTATTGTACGTAGGTAAAAGACGGGCAAAAGGGTACCGAAAAGCGGAATGCTAGGAAAATAATTCCCGGTGGTCACATTGAAAATAGACGGCGCACGGCATAAACCGAGTGCATAGCTACAGTTCGATTGGTTCGGGGAAGAGAGGGACATGTTCGCCGGCAGACAAATAAGGGAAAATTTATACTGGGTCACACGTTTTCAGGACGGGTTTTGAATTAAAGTTGTACCTTGCTACAAAGTCGGTCTTGGTTCAGGACCTCAAGGAATCGGAATAATAATAAAAAGGTTCGAAATTGATGCAAATATATGCTTGTAATTTTTACACAATATTGTTCTGTAAGAACTTATCATAACTGAATAACTTAACTTAACTCATCATCGCTTACCATCAGGTGAGATAGTGGTCAAGCGCAAGCCTATAATCAATAAAAAAAAAAAAAAACTGTCGACCAAAGTATTGATATTAAAGTAAGATAGTGGTCCTTGTCCCTGTAAACACCGTCAAAGGAAACAAAGGGTTTTCTCAAGAATTTGAGTAGCAGTTTCCTGTTTCACTAGCTTCGAAGATCGCTTCGTTTATTAATTTTCTCAACCACAGACGAACGACTAAAGAATTCCAGTATAACAATACATTAAAAGCTTGGAAAAACTGATCACGAAAGTTATCACAGCTCGAAGTTATAATAACAAAACTATTATATCATTTAAAGTTAGAGCGCTCATGACCAACATCTTTGTCTCATCTATTTACGGCTACAATCGTTAGATTCAGTTATCCTAATTACAAAAATACAGATTTACAAAAAAATCCGTGTCGCGTCTAACCCCAACGCATGTTTTAAATTTCATATTAAAAAAAAAACAGCCATGCGAGTTGGACTCGCGCACGAAGGGTTCCGTACCATTATCGCAAAAAAACGGCAAAAAAAAACCTTTGTTGTATGGAAGCCCCTCTTAAATATTGTTTTTTTTTTCTGTTTTTATAGCGGCAACAGAAATACATCATCTGTGAAAACTTCAACTGTCTAACTATTACGGTTCATGAGATACTGCCTGGTGACAGACAGACAGACGGAACGCGGAGTCTTAGTAATAGCGTCCCGTTTTTACCCTTTGGGTACGGAACCCTAACAATTACCGAGGTGTTTCATAGCAATATGTCTGATTTTTAGAATGTAGACACCAGTAGTCACACGTACCCAGGAGACCATTTGAGAACATTAAAAATGAGACAAAAAAAACTCACCGCAAATCGTCTGAAAATCACCAAATTGCCCCATAGCACTGTGACGTTTTTGGCCGGTTTTGCTTACCTAGCCGGGATCAGATTCATATAATCTAATGTTTTTTTACGGTTTTAACCATAAAACGATGTGACATGGTTTTGGTCGTGGGCGCCCGTATTATTACGTAGTAACGCTAATTGCAATGACGTATTTCATGATGGAGCTTTCCACCTGCGTCGATTGATAAAAAGCTTAACACTCATTATTTAACATCCATGTCAGTTGGAAAATAACATTAATATTTAGTGCTCAGATGAAACATTTGTTGGTTTGTTGGTGTAGTGCGATGCACAGTAATAATACGAAAAAAAAGATTAAAGACCATTTAAATGTCTTTCGGAAAAGCTACAGGTCGATTTAAACTTAATGAAGTCTGTGAAGTTCGCATTCGCTGTGCAGTAACCCAACTCTAACCCCCACTGGCATATGAATTTGCTATTGCGCAGCGACACACGTATTGTTCCGAGCCGCCATTAGGTTAAATTCTACCTGTACTTACTACTTATATTTAAATATCGTGCAGTCATGCAGAATGGATGTATTTTCTTGGCCTTTCGTACTGAATCATACTCCAATTGATTTGTTGGAATGAAAAAACAAGTTATTATTAAACCATTAATGAAACCAACAGTTCTATGAAATTGAGCTATCTACAAATAAAAACACCAAATACTGGACCAGTTCAACTACAAAACAAAGTTCCAGTACAAAATAGCATTGCCAACGAGATCGACATAACGCGGCTTAATTTGGACCAGCAACATACCAGCAATTTCATTTCCAAATAGTTGAAAGCTGACATGTAATCGTAACGCAGCATTTGTGTTACAACCAGCTGGGCGAGCACGACCTCAGTGATAGACTTGAGTCACGCATTTTATCACGGTTTTTGCTCCCAAACTGTGACATTTTATATTATAGATATATATATTATTTTATTTGATTATTATGTATTTATTTTATTTTTCTCTTGTATATAATTATATAGTGTTTAGGCACTTATTGTAATTTTTTATACTATGTTTGTATTAGTTAAATTTTATAGTCTATAACCTTTCCTTGTACTTCTACACACTGTGTCTATGTTTCTTATCCAACTCTCCTGTCACAGGTCTGCTGATTGATGAAATTTCTTTAGAAATAAGCAGCACCTTTGTGCTCTTCTATCTTTTTATTTATTTTCTCTTTTAAGTGTTTTGTGTGTACATAAATAAATAAAATAAATAAAAATGTGTGACTCAAGCCTGTAACAGCAGGCCGTGCTCGCCCGCCAGCATATCAGTTATTTTGGCATGTAAGATATGTAACGCATGTTGCATTACATAGTGCAGTAACGTGTTTGTTGCAAGCGTGAGAAAGCTTCACGGTATTGCGGGTGGATAACGTGCACCTGGTCGCTTCCGCAAGGATATCGATTTGTATCCTAGCCACCTTTAATACATATGAAGTGAAACGGATTGGGCGGGTTGAGGTGCTATTCACAATCTTTAAGTCAAAGGGTAGAGATGAAAATAACTGCAATACTTTTAAGAAATCCTCTTGAATGTATCTTCATGCGATACACAAATTAAAGCTTTGTTGATTCACAAACATGAACATTTTTACACACAATCAAGTTGATCGTGTGTAACTTCTAAAATTCTATTGAAATTAATCTGTAGTAGCCCCCCCCCCCCCCCCTATAAGCCGGTCTAGCCAATAAGCTTACAAGTTACGAAGTCCGTTAAGAAGTTCTTGGGCGCTCCCGATAAATAACAAAATAAAAGATCTCCAAACTGTCGATCCCAAATGCTTTACAAAATATCTTTGCGTTTCAGACACATCCACTTAGAAGGGACTTTTTCTAAGTCTAGCGTCCGAGTCTGATTAATTGTCCAGATTAAAGTCTTACAATGACACTCAAATTAATTACAACACGGCTAAACAAGAATTCCTGATCCAAATATTGAATAACTTTTCCTCATTATGATAAAACCTAGAATGATATATGAGTTTTCAGTTTAGTTAAAGTTTGATCTCTAACAGCCAACGCAAATACTGCATAATTCTACACAAAAAGCCGAGTATTTTAAACAACTTAAAGTCAAAGAATCAATGCATTACACACCCTCTTTTTCCTTAATAAAATAAAGGCCTCATTATATTAAGCAAAGCACGTTCTCTGGTATCGCTGAAAAGATCTTTTGTTCGGCAGCAAAACACTTGGGGCGAGTCAATCGTGGCGCGAGGCCCGTTAAGCTTTGTGCCAGTCTGCAAATTAATGACTAGGTAGAAATACCGCGTCGCGTACGCAGTCTAAAGCTTCACCTCTTGTTTACACCCTATTAGATTTTTGTAGGCTTTCACTAACTCGTAATTATTCTGTACAACGACTGCCAGTTCCGAATCCGAGTAATTGAGCTTTGATTTCGAAGCTAAAAACTGTACACGGTAAAAATTACGCTGAACAGTTTTCAAGCACCGTTGCTGTACCTGTACTTGACAAACTTTGTACGAAAATGTTTCGTAGTATGTTAAGCATAAAACAGTACTCACAAGGTAAAATAGGTATTTTGGGAAAACAGTTATTATTTTGTGGAATAGAGAAAGAAAGAAAACACATTTATTTGACACAAGCCAGAGCACACAACATAAACATAAAAAAAACTATTATAATACAAAACAGATAATATAATACTAGCTTATAGATGCCTTATCCAATACAAAGAAACCTTGCCGACGTAACTAGCGTTTTTCATCTGATTATACCGATAATTTTTAGTATATCGATCGCGTTCTGTTCCGTTTCACGGCGATAGATATATCACCATCTATATCCGTGGAACGGAACCGAACGCGATCGATGTACAAAAAATAATCAGTATAATCAGTACAGTACGTCGGCACGGTTTCTTTGTATGGGATGAGACACCACTGGTAGAAGCATGCAATTTTGCACAAGAGTTCCGTATAGGTTTATGTATATCGAAAGTGAAAAATAAGAAAGAATATATAAAAGTGCCTGATGGGTTAAATGGTAAGAGTTTTTAAATAAGTTCGTAATTTTTACCACTGCAGGCACACTACTTGTATGTGCATGAATTGAATATTACTTTAAAAGGTGTTAGTTGTGTTTCCTTTCGCATTCTCAAGGAGAGTGGTAGACATAATTCTACGCGGGTATTTTTTTCATTGCTTTGCAACTGCTACGTAAAGAAGGAGTACTTAAAATTAATTTACTGCAATAGTAAACTGCTGTGCCGGTCTCTATATCTGAAAATACTGATATTGAGAAGAGCTTCGGAGTTACGTATCGCGGTTTAAGCAGTATTGCTGAAGCGGGTGTTGTACAGCACTAGCACTAAACATGTTATGTAGAGACCTGAACTTTGTCGATTAGCTCTGAATATTGCAAGTGCGCAGCCTGCATCAACGGGCACCATTATATGTATGGTAATTAATGTTACCTTAATTAGTATCAGGGAAGTAGGTACATAAATAGTAACGGCAAATTCTGAGGCTACACGGCTACGAACGTTACTTCCAGAACTATTTTTGCATAACAATAGTTCGTACCGTGTGAAAGTAAATGCCAACCCTCTTATAAAATCGTGTGATTATCGTCTACAATAATTCAATTTCAGTTACGATTACACAAGTTCCCACCGGGCAGGATTTCTCCCCTAAAGTACAGGTAACAGATAGAAGGTAAGACGTTCGAGGGGACGAAATCAAAGCGTACAAAGAATAGGGAACCATTGTGTGCGCTTACGCAAGGAACCCACGTGCGCGCGCGCTCCCACGGTCAAACGGGGAGGGATTTCGGGAATCAAATAAAAGGGCCGAAATTCTTCTGATTGAATCATATTCGAACAGAAAGCGCTACAGTGCACAGCTCCGGGGGATCGCGCCACGGCGCCCCCGGTGGTGCTCGGGGAACTTCCCGTCAAAGTTATCAGTTTGTCAATTAAAAGTTTAAAATAAGTTGTGTTAATTTACTGTGAAATTAACGGTAAAACTGTGAATAATGAGAGAAGTCTTCAAAACTAAAGTTCAGAGCAGTTCCACGGATACGAAAAGTAAGTAACTTAATACAAGTTTTGGTTTAATTTCCTTTCAGTGTCGTGTATTTTCGTTGCAGGGTTGTTAGTTGTTCAAAGTGCTGTGATCTTACAAGACCACAAATATTGTACAGTGAACTTTAACTAATTGTTTATTAACTTTGTTACAGATGTGGGCTAAAGGAAACAGAGTGAGGAAGGAGGCATACAAAATCCAGGGACTTGACCGAGTTCCAAATGTTACAATATCGATTTACGGATCAACTGCAAGGCTCTTGTTACCATTGTCTGCCAGCAGTATCAGCAATATATACCAAACAAACCAAAGGAGACCACTCGAGGTGAATAACAATTATCATTTCTAGACTCCCCAAAGATAGGATAGGAATACTTAGAACTTAAGGCTTTCGTGTGGCTTAGGGAATAAGTGAATACCTTTAAGGTAGTGTCTTCAACGTATGTACATTAAAATTGCTTAGTTTAACTCAGTTTTTACACTATGTAGGTTAGGATAGACGTAAGATAGGTACTTGCAGCAAAATTTAAGAGCATACCGCTTCACGTTGAACCAAAAGCGCCTTAATGATCGGTGTTGTTGTCAAAACTTAGTTACGTTTCATGTTTTGTTTGCAACCCGTTCCAATTGTTCACGTTTTGGACATGTTTTTGCTATTGTTACATATGTTGTTTTCTGTTAATTTCGGCTCCATATTAAAATTCTACATTTGCACATGTAGTTGTTACTTTTAGTTATATTTATCAACGGATATTATACAGACAGGTTAGGTCTCACTGTTATGCTAAAGTTCTACAGTTTTTCTTTCCCATGAAATCATAGTGACATGCACCGAAAAATTGTGTTCATGTTATTGTTTTAAGTGTTGATTTTTGTTTTAATTAATTTGCGACAAACCAGCTGGTCTGGAATTTCGTTCTGTTAATGTATGTTTTAATGTGTCAAGTTAAGTTTTGGTTTGGAATCTGTTGATTTTTTGTTTTGAATAGAACGCTCAAAACACATTCGGTAACTTTTTTGATAATTAGAAACCAGCCAAGGAAATTAAGCTTTGGTTTAAACGATTGAATTCTTGTTTTGTTAAATATGAACGTTCAAGTTATTTGTTGATTTAAGTTTTTGTTTGAAAACTTGTTGATTTTTTGTTTATCAATAGAAAGCCCAAAACACTTTCGATAACTCTTTGGATGATTCAACAACAGCTGAAGCAAATAAATTTCGTTTTAATAAACATCAATTTTTGATTTGCTAAATATGAAAGCCAAATTGTTACATGTTTGTTGTTAATTAAGTTCAAGTTTTTTGTCGATTTAAGTTTATGTTTGAAAAATGTTGATTTTTGTTATTTCAATAGAAAGCCCAAAACACTTTCAATAACTCTTTGGATGATTCAAAAACAGCTGAAGCAAATAAATTTTGTTTTAATAAAATTCAATTTTCGATTTTTTAAATATGGACACAAATCTGTTACGTTTTTGTTGTAAATTAAGTTCAAGATATTTGTTGATTTAAGTTTTTGTTTGCAAACTTGTTGATTTTTGTTTTTTTTTCAATAGAAAGCCAAAAATACTTTCGATAACTTTTCGATAATTCGTAAACAGCCAAGTCAGTGAAGCTTCGGTAAAAAACGATGAGACTTTTGTTTTGTTAAATTATTACCAAAAACTTTTTCATTTTTCGTAGTAAGTTCAGTTCAAGTTGATTAATTGTAAGGTTCGTTGATTTTTGTTTGACACCCTTGGTTGTTCGTTACCAATTTGTTGATTTACTGTTAATTTAAAGTTGAGTTTTTATTTTGTTCTATACTATCATTAACTCTTCCGGTAAAATCAACCACTAAAACTCCAGTATCACTGAAATTACTTCTGTCATCAAATTTTGTTTGTTATTACTGGATGACCTATATTTTTGATTTGACTGTTGCTTTCGTTAAGTTTTTGTTTGTTTCTACTTATAACCACATTCATTTTCAGTAATTCCCTATCGTTATAAATATTTCTCCAGTTAAAACGCATTTACAATAGGTAACCTCTTTTTTGTCAACTCATTGAGATCCTGGTAGATTTGATGGTTATATGTATTTTGGAACCCAACACTTTTTCAATTACTGAACAGCATTGTTAAGTTTTTGTTAATACGTAGAACTAAATAGTTGAATTGACTGTTGATTTCAAGTTATGTTTTTGTTTTGTTTTTAACTGTCCTGTTAACATTAACTTTTCAATAGCCATCTTGTGCCTATAGCTCTTTTATGAATATTTCTTTTAATACTTCTTTCAGTTTTTTGTTTGTACAAGAAGCTCTAGAAAAAGTGTAATTCTATCAGCGATGGCGATGGTCGAAATGCCAAAATCTTCTCGTTGATCACGTGAAATTTCGATAGCGCTTGGCTTTACCATACATTTTTGACGCTTTTCCGATCGCTATCGCGACGCTTTCGTTGAGAGAATGCCACTTGTCTAGAGCAAGTTGACTCACTTCACCCAAACGATTGATGTATGTTCCAACTGATCCACTCCAATTTAGTTTGGTTGTTTGTAAGTACCTATTCAATATCCATTTGACCCTCCAATTTTAACCCCTAACACGTCTTTAATAATATTCTTCATCTTTTATTTTATTTTTCTATTAAGTTTTGTTTAAGTTTGAACAAAGCAGTTGATTTGTCTGTTGTTTCCAAGTTAATTTTTTGTTTTGTTTTTAATTGTCCTGTTAACTTCCAAATAGCCATCTTGTGCCTTAAGCTCTTTTCTCAGTATTAAATTTTAACACTTCTTAAAGTTTTTGGTTTCTATCAGCTTGACTTATTTCACTCAAATGATTGATGTATTTTCCAACTGATCCACTACATTATAGTTTGGTTACTTGTGATCCACATCCACCTTGGAGGGTGGATGTGGATCACAAGTAATCAAACTTTCTTTCTTAAGACAACCTCTTTAAAAATTGCCTTCATCGTTTCTTTTATTTTTTTTATTAAGTTTCGTTTAAGTTTGAACTGTTTCGTTGATTTGACTGTTGAACTCAAGTTAAGTTTTTGTTTTGTTCTTTAGTTTTCCTGTTGGCAGTTAAATCACTTCAATAACTTCCCTTATCTGAACTTATACCTCGTTTGAAGTTTAGTTTTTGTTCATCGTGCACTTATTGAATCCCTTATAGTAATTTTGTTGACAAATGTCCTTAGCCACTTATAGTTTTTTTTTTTTTTATCAAGTTTTAAATTATGATTTGACCCTCTTAAGTTCCCGACGACTTCTAAAAAAACTTCTTTAGACCATTTTGTGAAATATTTTTGTTGTTGACTATCTCAAGTTTTCAACAAATCTTTGGTTTTATCAACTATTAATTTGCATCGCATTTTGCACAATATGTTGTTCAGAATTACAAGTATGATATTCCATAAAGCCTCAGCTGTTCCATCAATGGCATTTAGTTTGTTGAGTTTTTGTTATCACTTCACGTTGACTTTTGTTGTTGATTTAGTTGTTGCTTCCAAGTTAAGTTTTTGTTTTGTTAAGTATTTGTTATTCCTTCTACTTTAGAATTTCACCTTAATCTTCTTTCCTTGTGTTTGTTTTTTCTTTTATTGTTTAAAATTCCAATATTCATCTCTTTCCTACAGTTTTCTCGCTCGTTTCTCTCTTTATTCTTAATATTTTCCTGAAACAATCACATTGTGCCTTATTACCGTAATGTGCCTGATATTGTTTCATCTTGTGTTGTTTGCCTTCTAATAGGGTTTTGACAGCTTCCTTGTCGGAACCCTATATGGACGCTCTTATTTCACTATCATGCATTGTAACTATCGCCATTTTCTCTGCCTGTTACAATGTTTGAGTGTCTAAATATTGTTACATTAATAATATCTTCAAGACATGGAATTTGTTTATATTGTAATAGAGTAACAATAAAATGGCTCTGTTAACCCATCAGTTACAATCATGATAGATGTTGTTACGTGTTGCTAGCCTAATGAATGTTTTCTCCCCTTAATAGATTTTGTTATGGCATCATTATTTCCTACACACAATATTGTTAATTTAAGTGTCCAGTTACTCAGCACCACAGTTCATTCAAATTAAATTAACACCTATCTACCAATAGTTTCCAAAGTGATAAGAATAAAAGATTTAAACGGGGATAAAATTGTCATTACGCCTCTATTGTTATTACCATTTGGTATAATTTGTTGACCAATTAATATCGTTAATGTTGCATAGTTTTAAGCGTTGATTTGTTGTTAAGTTTATATTGTGATATTATTGTTAATTCATTGATTATGGCTGTGTTTGTTAATTTTATGTTAAGTTTTTGTTCTAACCATTATTGTTCATTGTTCTTTGCCGACATTAAGGCCACCGATAACACCAATGATAACACCAAAGTAACTGTAGTTTAACATTGTAGTATATGTTTGTATTTAAGATTAATATAAGTAACTACTGTATGTTCGAAACTGATAATTAAAACCTAAGCTTTGTATAAAATTAACAAATAGGTTAGTTAGGATTAGATATTTATTAGAGATGTATGACAGTTCGTGTGTTCGTGTGAATAAATATAGATACTAAAACAACTAAGAATTGGTTTTATTTATTTTATTTAATGGGATAAATAAATAAAAGGAAGCGATTGGAGCTGAGCCAACTGTTTTGCCATATACGACGAAATCTTGTTCGGGTAACTGGGTAGTGCGCGAATGTGGTCACAAAACAATGTTTCTGTACGATTTAGATAGCAGATACACGGATCTAGCGTTATGAAGATAGTTTTCAGTAGGGAAAACAAGAAGTTCGCCTGATGCAATCTCACAGCTTAGCTTCTTCTTAATTACTTTACTTTGAACCAGAGCCGGCTGTTGGTGTCGCGGTGTTATTTTAATTCTTGCTATAGGCACCACTCACTTATGTCCTTTTCTTCTGGTTGGGCGACTCGTCTAGTTGCCTGAAATATAAGACACATGCAATAAACACTGAAAATTCTTACATTACCTACATAATTGATTTTAATAAAGAGCGTTGTGTAGAGGCATACAAGTCACGTTGCAGTCCTTCTCGACAGCTACAAACTACAAGTAAAATTTCAAAATTTGAAAATCCCCGACACATTTTTATTTCATGCTACATAATTTATCTAGTACATAGCAGATACGCTTCGATCGGCAATCTATTGAACTCGTATTTATAACACGATATCTTGCGAGAACACCCCCATTTAAAGTGTAAAACGCCCATAATTTTTGAACGGCTGAACCGATTTTATTCAAACATAGCTAAGAACACTTTTGACAAAATCACCTTTCAAACGAAAAAACTAAATCAAAATAGGTTCATCCGTTTAGGAGCAATGATGCCACAGGCAGACACACAGATACACAGATCTCACGTACACAGCAACACACGTCAAACTTATCACACCCCTCTTCTTCCTTCGGGGTTTTAAACAGCGGTAAGTCGGGAGTGAATAAGTTAGGTTAGCTAGTCAAGCGTGCTTCACCGTCGACCTCATCATCGCTAACAATCAGATGTGATAGTGGTCAAACGCGAGCCTATCAATGATAAAAAAGTATCCTAAATTAAAGTCTTATGGCAAACTTATAACACGACGTATTTGCAATCCAAAAACGTATACCTACCATCATATATTGAACACTTTCCCTCTAAAGCGTAGGTAAGTATATCCGTAATTCCGTATAAACTAAACCCAAGCGGTTAGTAGTGGGCAAGAGCTATTTCAATATTACCTTGCACCTCAACCTACACATACAGGGGGAGTTTTGTAAGTGGAACAGATGGCCAAACCCGAAACTATGAGGAATAGCGGCAAACACTCAAAGTGGTCACGAGGCCGATTTTGATGAAAACTAGAACTGCATCATTAGGTTTTTGATAACTCTATATTGCTAGCAAGGAATCAAACCAGTTGATTTTGGAAAAAGAACACATGTTTTTTTAGACCATTCGCTGCTTTACACTGTTTACAGACACTATTGTCGCTAAAAAGGATCATATTCTGGGTAGTAATGGCATATTCGAATCATAGTTTCGGATTTGGCCGTCCACGTCCACTTAAAAAACTTACCCTGTATATTGATATCCAAACCTACCTTCAATAGCAATAACCACAAAACTAGCGGCCAATAAAAGAACATAAAGACCTTCCGTTTCCTACTTGTTATTGGAGTTTTTCTTCCAATAGTTCGCCCTTGCAGTGAATGCAGGAAGCGCAAATTCCCCACTATTTCACCCAAGTGTGTCTAATCTGTTTTTAGGGTTATTTGGCTTATTATTATGGTCACACAAATGACTATTTTACAAGGTTTTTATTCCTTTCCTTCCTCCTACTGTAACACTTATACAGTCCGACACAATGGTCCATTTTCTTTAAAAGTATCTATTTTGATAATAGGCTCTTCTTTGAACGAAACTTAGGAGAGCGATTGAGCTATGAATAACTTGAAGCGACACTTCTCTGTTTAAATATAAGCCAGTTCGGTAACGGCCCAATGGGTTTGGATGAAACTAGGCACAAGGGTAGACTATGTTCTGTGAAGGAAAATAATGTGAGGAAACCAGACTTATACGAGTAGTTAAGGCGATATATACGCCCCAATGTAAACGCAGTACTGGCCGTGCGCCCGCTCAGTGCCAAAATATCAATATTGAACCTCTTTTTGAACAGTTTTGTTTGCAAAATATTATTTGATTTACATATGCTATTTCAGTTATAAAGAAATTTCAACCATCAATTTTTCTGTGTAAAAATATTTTTAAACAACCAAGTCGTTTTGGAGGAGTACCCAAAAGTTGCGAAAAATATCGCGTTGCTAATTATTTTTTTAAAGCAAACTATTTGTTTTACGAAAAAACCATGTTTAAAAAATAATGTACATGAAACAATAATAAATTTATATTTTTTTCAAACCTTTTTTAGCCTAGCCGTTACTAAGAAGCATGCTTTAGAAAGTTACCGTTTAACGGCACTAAAGCGGATGTAGGCCCTTAATATAAGTCTCCAATCACCGACCCGTCTAGAGCAAGCGTGGTGATTAATGCTCGTACCTTCTCTGTTTGAGAAGAGGCCTCTGCCCTGCATGGGACATTAACATTAGAAGGCCTGTGTCTCAGCAGTGGGAACATTAAAAAGGCTGAAGATGGGTAATTTGCAGAACTTTTCACCATTTCAACTTTTCCGAACACAGGTCCTTCTTTTTTTTATTGGCTGATAAATCATCCAATGACTTCTTCCGCTCTGGGTGAAGCGGGAGAGCGTGTTCCCCGTGTTCCTTCAGTAGCTTGTTTCAGGACCGCGGTCACTCTCTTTCAAATTTATCCCCGACCCAGACTCAACTCATTTCCTAGATAATTATAATTGAAAAATTACGCTTTAAATCAACTAAGTAGCTACTTCGAACTGTATAATAATTCTATTCATGCTCACATACCCGTTTCATATTTGTGACTTCAGCTGAACAAGTTACATTTGAACGCGATAGTTTAATCTCGTTCTGCTACGATTTTTCACACCTTGCAGTTTGTTACGATATCATGTTTCGCTTATCGATATATTTCATACATAGTAAGAATATCATACTTATTTTATTATGTATTTCCATAATAACTGTATAATGTAAGACTACTTTTGAATCCTTCTGCTTTAGCTAGGGTAACTAGAATCGTAAGTCAAGTCATGATACCTATTACAATTTGGTTGTAATACTGTTAGCAAAATTAATCAAAAATCTTATTCTGTTTTATGACGCAAAAACATCTTATTCACGAAGCAACATTTATGTTCACAAAGTATCGGCATGAGTCAACTTAGAGGTACAAGTATTTCAACAACAAGAAACTTTAAATAAGTTTGCTGGAAGTCAAGGAAACATAGATAAAACTCTTTAGGTACTTATTTTGTTCTCACTTGCGTAACTTTATTGTGCAGACGTTTGAAACGGAAAATTCACAAATTCGAATTTGATAAAATAAAGTAGTGAACTTGTTAGAACTGTGAGAAGGTATTTTATAGTTTTGTTATGTATTGTATTTTGAGCTCATTATTGAAATAAATTCTGTTTGAAATATCCTGTCTTTCTAACTATGATGTTACGTATAAAGTGTTATCTTTATCTGAAAACTGAACTGAGTTTTACATCCGACGTAGTGTAAAAGATAAAATATAAAAGGTATTCGGTTTAGCAAACAGTGACTCGCCTTCGATCCAAATATCTGCACAAGAAGCTGAAAATATAACGGGACCACGAGCGACAGAATTTTTAGCGTCCGACGATGAAAATAAGTTTGTATTTGTGTATAGGGCTCGGCCTCGGATGCAACTGAGTTATTGAGGCTATATATTAATGATGGTTTAGCTTACGTTCCAGGTGCTTCTTGGTCTCGTTTCAACGAAGTAGCTGGTCAAGGTGGTAAGTTGCTTGTGGTCGTTGGCGGACAGCGCGCTGCGGATGCCGGTCACCACGCCCCGGCTCTCCTCGCTTCTCTTCAGCTGCTTCTCCGTCCTCTCCTGCTGCGACATCAGTCTCTTTTGGTCCAGCTGGACATGTCTCACCTTTTTTCTAATTAAATTTATATAATAATCTATTTGACGTTGGTAGTGATCTACGGACCAATAAAATTTCATGTCAGCAAGAATCACTAGCATACATGCGGCATATATGCTGGCCAGTACAATGCCAAAGTAGTATAGATTTGGATCCTCAGTTGAATAGAATGGGCAATCCTCTGAGAGGGTGAGACAACTCCAAAAATAGGAATATGGTGATATAACAGTAGCTTCTGGTATACGATTCATGCTGACGTTTAATTAGTCTCACTATAATTAATTTTAAATTTTTATTCACATTTCCATTAACTTAACATGTTTCTCGAAACATGACTGCTGCCAAACAAAGTGTTGTTGACAACGTCATCAAATTCTTGATATGTCATGTACGTAGATGTCACTGAAACTCCTCTGAAATCAAAGATAGACATGCTGATATTAATCGACCTTTTTGTATCATACGATTTTCCTTACCCATAGCTCTCTCAGTACACTTTCGGATAAGAAGAGAAAGGTATTTATCTATAGTATAATGCCTTAAGACCTACATGGTCTGACTGAAGCTACTAATTACTACCTAAAACTAGAACACACTAATGCGATTATCTCATTAGATACATGTTTATAAAATTTCTCATATGCAATTTACTCGCAGTGAGTCGTATCGAAAGAAAATGGTAAAATCTTTATAAGCTAAAATACCAGGATTTCAATCCTTTTCACGTCTAAGTGTTTTCTAAAGAAAGAATACGATACCGCAATCATCTGAGTACGACGAAGTGGCATCGCTCACACTGACAATAGCGCATAAAAGTGCACAATGCAGCTAGAACGCTTCACTTGAGGCAATATCGAATTCCCGTGGACGTTCGCCGAGACACCACCCGTCTCCCGAACCAACAAAACAGCGGCATGACAACAAGTCTGCCGGCCAATGCCTCAAATATTCAGGTGCCTTTTGAGCAAAATAATTCGAAAACTTTAAAGAATATTGGATACTTTCATAACATTTTATCTATAAGGGCTTTTACCTAAGGTACAAAGAACTGTAAAATAATAAATCTCCTCATAATTATATTTTTAAAATATTGAAACGAATAAAGAAGTATCTGGTAAAGTTTTCAAAACTTCAGTGTTCGCAAAGTCACCTATATTCGATATTTTCAATACAAGCTCTTTTTGAATGCTATTTGTACAACTTCTGCTGATATTTCATAGCCAAAGTTTTGTGTGCAAAAGATTAGATTCTGAGCCAACGTCAATGTGATTTATTATATTTGATACAATGTGTTTAAAATCTTTGTTATTTTATTCTTGGCATCAATACAAGAACACGATGTAGAATAAATAAATGAATTTGAAAGGTTCATTTTAAAGATTCTCTTTGGTTCATTCAACATTACATAATGTACCCTTTAGGTAACAGAATGTTTTATTATTGAAAAATCAATGAGATTTCAATAATCAATATTTATCCGTTTGGACTGTGTTAGTATTATTGCAGTTAGACAACGCCTTTGACAGAAAAGAGGTGTTACATTTTTGCATCGTGCTATTTAACTTTTGGCAGGCGTCAGTAGAAAGTTTCTGCAACAACAGTTCTATCTACATATTATCTATCTATATTTATATATCTAATACCTTTAAACGAGTAATTCTCGTATATATGTAAATAATCTGAATCTCGAAAACGGATCCAACGATTTTCATGAAATTTAGTAAGTATGCGGGGGATTGCGGGGGCGATAAATCGATTTAGCTAGGTTAAATTTTTTGTAAATGTTGTTTTCTCTATTTTCACTCGAGCAGAGCTCGATCACCCAGGTACTTTTATATAAAATACTTATGGCAATAGCTATAAGAAAATAACTAAGTTTTTAAATAATCTATATAATGGGTACATTATCGTGATTCAAATACAAAAATTTAGTAATAAAAAAAATGTTATCAAAGATAATGAAATTATTGACAACGGATAATAATTAAGGTCATAATAAAAACACAGTGTAGTTTACTCAATTGAGTGACTTTATTTAAGACCAACAAACATTTCTGAAGCTTCCCAGAGTTTGCGTGCTAAATCTTTATCTTGACCAAGGGTGGATATGCTTGTTTCTCTACAATCAGCATAATATTTTCCACTCACGCCGTCCACTTTACGCGATACGGCAAGGTATATAGTAGTCTGAGCACCTTCCCAAGTATCTTTAAAAAAATACCTCGCTAGTGGTAACAATATTCTTACCAAGCCTGTTTTAAATTGCAGTATCTCGGTCTCTACAACTCCTGGATGTAAACTATTCGCTGTGACCCCTGTTCCTTCCAGTATTCTTGCTAATTCAACAGTCATTAAAACATTAAATAATTTTGTATTAGCATAAACTTTACCCATACTGTACGTTTCTTTAGTTTCCTTTTCCGCGTTGAGGTTATCGAATTCAACTTTTCCTCGTAAGTGAGCTCCTGACGATACATTGACAATCCGACTCGGTGCAGAAGTTTTAAGTAACGGCAACAGCAAGTTTGTCAAAAGGAAAGGTCCAAAATGATTAGTCTGCACAGCAAGTGACAACCCATCTTCTGTTTTCAGGTTATCAACCTCGTAAACACCGGCATTATTGATAAGAATATCGAGGCGTTTTTCAGTCTTGATGATACCATCAGCGAACGCTCTTACGGAAGCCAAAGAGGAGAGATCGAGTTGTCGATAGTGAACATCTGCATTACCAGTTTCTTTGATGATTTGGTCCCTCGCAGCTGTGCCAAGTCCCTCGTTTCTGCATGCTAGTATAACACGAGCTCCTCTTTCAGCCAAGTTCTTAGCAGTTTCGTAACCAATACCTTTATTTCCACCTGTAACTATGGTCACTTTACCCACTAAATGATTACTACACTTACATATTCCGGTTGTAAGTTTACAGTAAATTTTTATAATAAAAAGTATGAATAAATTAACTAAAACAAGAGAAATAATAAACATCGTGTTGGAGTTACAACATTAGCTAAACTAAATGGAGATTCATACATTAATGTAGATAAGATAAAACCAACAATACTGTGAGTGGTCACACGTTGTGGTTTATAGGTAGGTACCTAGTAGGTAGTACCTTTATGATCAAACACACTACAGAATAAACTAGCAAAGTAATTGAAGGGATAGCAATAAGTACAAAGAACCAAATCAAAATAATAGGGAGAAGGAGTGAAGAGGGTGTTAAGTATTTAATATAGTAATGCTCTCTATTCTACGTTTAGCAATATCCAGGTTCATATTTTTGTTATGTTTAATAGCGCCTTTTGACGTTATGTAGCGAGCGTTTGCAAATTGCTATAACATTGTAGTCAGGCGCCATCAAAAAGCCCGAAGACGAAGACATATTTCGTTACGACATGGTTACTTTTTTACATAATTTCATTAGCAAGGGTTCGGTATTTCCTTTCACTACAAGGTTTTTTTCAAAGGAATTAAATGCTAGATATATATGTTAATATAAACATATGTTTTCCTATGTTCTATGTACGTATTTATAAAACGAGTGCCTGCAAACAGCGAACTTCACTAGTATTCCAGATCGAACTTGCAATGCGATCAGAGCAATATCCATAAAAAATACTATGTAAGCAATCGTTAAACACTGCAGATTTGTTTCATAGTGCTCCTATTACAGAGTGCATTGTAAAATCGCTTTTATTCTAACAGTAATTGCCGTCAGGGAATTATACGAGCTCCAAAGTTCAACAATAAGACTTTAACAGGCCCGTAAAGCGAGGCACCCTCGCCGAGGTATGTACCGGTCGCTTGGCACGATTTTGTTGGACGGCTAATTAGGTAAGTAGATATTAATTAATTTATGACAAGATTTTATACTTCACCAAGCGATTTATCAGTGTTCAGGGCAGTTTTATTATGCTGTAGACTCCCCGCAGTTAAATAAAACTAAGTCTCCGCTGAGGTTGAAACAATAAATCTGATACCTTTTACGTATTTTTTTTAATGGTGTTATCAGCTGTAGACATAACATATCTCACGTTCGTGTTACTTCTATCTTTAAGTAGATAAAAATGGTGATTGTAATACTATATTGCAAAACTAACATGATAAGCATGATAGGGTTAAGTATGAACGAGCACGACAGCCCTTGAATTTATTTTCTGGGTATGCATTAAATGAATGGTTGATACTATTTATTATTAGCCATAAAACCTATATACAAATATTTTACGATTTTATATATCTTGACTTCTTCATTCCATCATATATCGAGCCGACTGCTCCTTTTACCAGAGGTAACACCCTAATAATAGGCTGGCTTTTGCTACTAACCAGACACAAATCCTGTCAGGTAATATCAGATATTCTTGATTGAAATATAACCAATTTTTGTACATTTTAATCCCTAACTACTTTATTGGTAGATCCTAATACAGTAAATAAATAAATCATTTCTAATCTTTTCGTTGACTCAGCCACGTAGGTACCAAACATTATCACTAAATCATGAAAGATATCAGACCACCTGCGCTGATACGGATCTCTGGATTGCTTAATAATATCCAATAGATAAAAGTGGGAGACCAACATTAAAGGAGATAGTTGTTCAAGAAGACTATGTGTTTTAATCTCCTCAATTGTTTAATTTCAGAATTCCTGAAATGAATAATCGCAATATTCAGGTTATTTACTTCAGCATCATTGTTTCTGTTAGCTCGTGGATGAGAAATTAATGGACTGTGTACTTTAGGTGATTGTGGTTTAATGCCGTTCATTACAAATCAGCTCTCCCGGTTAAACAATACTGTGGTTTTACGAGAGAGATGTCGACTTTCCCGGTGGAGTCCGTGGACGTGGAAGCGAGTGGTTCGCCGGGCCGCGCCGCGTCGCAGCCACGCTGCGCCCACTGATGCCTTGTCTTGTGGGTCGCGCAGATGTGTGTGTAGTGTAGACGGAGCAGCCGGGCGAGCACGGCCTCTGTGATAGGCTTCCGTCACGCATTTTATCACGGTTTTTGCTCCTAAACTGTAGGCATGAGTGTAGGTGCACGATGCATCGCAACTCCCTACTTAATTCAAAAACAAAAACAACTTGTTTATATCATGATCTTGTTTTAAACAAGATCATGATATTTTCTTTATTTGAGAACCCCGTTTCTCGGAAATACGATATGAATAGAACGAATGAAAACAGGCAAAGTATAAGTCTAACAAACTAAGGAGCCCGGTCATAAAGCATGTGTCGATACCTCGGCGCTCACACAGGAAACCCAGGTAATGAGATCGTTTGACGTGATTTGACGCGACAAATTGCTCAGCAATTGCAGGTTGAGCACCTCGACACTTTGGCTAAGCGACATAGCGTCTCATTATAAGGCCGGGTAGCTTCTTTAATTTGCATGTTGTGTTAACGTTACGTTAACATCAAGAGATACATTGACTGGCATTTAAACGCGGTTTAATGTTTTGATTTGAATTTAAACGATGCATGAAATACAGGCGAATAATAAGGCACTTTTCCTACCACCGGCGACGAAGTGATTAGCTATCGACTATTTTCTCGCTGAAGAAACGGACAAAAGATACAGATTCAGATTAATAAAAGGGACATAAATATTTATAGTTTATCGCTGGCTATTCACACTGCCGGCAAGTATTCTCTCACCACGAGTTTGTCACAGCGATAAGAGCTATCAAAGATACTACTCGCTCAGCGATACCCACTCGGCGATGCTCGCTTGGCGGTCAGGACAGGACTCACGCCGAGAGGAGACCAATCAACCAACGCGTGCAGGACTGACCACCCGAGCGAGTAGTGGGAGTAATCGCCCGTTGCACAAAAACACTCTCGCATAGCCGAGTGTTACAACTATCGGAACTACACACTCGCTTCTCGCTGCTTTCCAAATCGTATCTAGGTTCTAGATCTACTTATTTATTTATTTAAACTTCATGTACAAAGGTGATACATAGGCGGACTTAATGCAGCAAGGCATTCTCTACCAGTCAACCTTTGGGTTAAAAAGGACACAACAGTGGTAGGAGTACAAAATAAAAAAGAACAATTATTAAAATCTGATATTAATAAACTATCCAACTAATAAAATACATAAACATTTTCTAAAACAATAGACTAATAAATATTATAATAAATACCATATTATTATTTTAAATGAAACAGAAATTTAAAATAACTATGACGAAAACCGAGCTACGTAAGAGAGGACAAGTAATAGTTCCGGATTCTACGCTTAAATGAAAATTTTTTCTCAGATTTTTTTATGTCAAGGGGAAGCACGTTCCAGAGTTTTATAGTAGAGACAGTGTAAGAATTAGATAGAAACCCAGTGCGGTGAGAAGGAATATGGAGAAGTAAGTTTTTGGAAGCTGGAAGGTTAAGATCGTGAGAACTGCCCAACAATTTGAAATATTGTTTTAAATAATCAGGAGTACAAGGATCGTTTATGATGTTGAAGAGCATGCAGAGGGATCAGAGGGATCTCCTCTGACGGATAGGCAGCAATTTAAGCTGAGAACAGAAGCTGCTCGCTGATCGTCGGCGGTGGGACAAGTGCCTAAACCAAAGCGGCAACGAAGATAATAATAGATTCAAAGAATATACTTTATTTTACACCAAATTAGTTATACAACTCTTAGATGATATTTTCTATGAGTATTTTAATAACAAGAAGATACATATTGGATAGAAACATAGATATGAACATTGTTTGGACTGCAAGTCAAACAGATTGAGTAGTTTCAAAGATCCTCTGCGTTTTTACAGAAAGTTTCACGACGTGGCTTATTATTACAGTAGCTCTATCAATAGTAACATAATAATATCAGCTCTTTCTGTCCCTCTGCAGGGCTAAGGCATCTTCTCATAAAGAGATTGTACTTACGAGCATTAATCACCATGCTTGCTCTTGACGGGTTGGTTATTTTAAACTTATATTAGCTTGTAAGTTCAGGTTTCTTCACGATGTTTTCATTCTACGTCTTCATGATCTAGCCAAGATTTTGTCTGGACTTTAAAAGAGACTGTGACCTCTGAGTTTGTTTCGGCCTTTCTTCTCAGAGTAGTCAGATAGGAAACGCCGACTTCATCTAGTTAAAAAAAATATGATCGACATGTAAAAGTGTTTGTACAAACCTACTTACAGAAATAAAATCATTTATCATTTACGATGTCAGTGATGTCTAAAATAAACTAAGAAGTTACGAGTACTTACATCTGATTGTTAAAGTCACATTGGCAGTTGCCCGGATTTGAACCCACAACTTCAAGCACAAGAGACGAGGTCTTAGTCACTGGGCAACCGCGGTGTTTTTCACCAAAACTGTCATAAAAAGTAATGAATTTTTAATTACAAAACGTTCAATAATTTATAATTATCATTATGCATCAGCAACATTTTATTGTAATGACAGTCATGCGAAAAAATCTCGTAGATAATGTAGCTTTGCTCTGATAAATTATAATATTTTTTTATTTATTATGACTGCATTATACCTCGTTATTTTTAATATTAAATATCGATGTTATTAATTTGTATAAAATGTATCATATATATATTTTTTTTAATCTTTGCCCCACACTAGGAATTTCTTCCTGTATCGTGGGTGCGTTTACAAACATATAAACTCACATACACAACACCCAGAGCCGGAACAACTATCTGTAGGTCATACAAATATTAATTGTTCCGTGCGTTTCTACTTTGGTCATTTTTAACAATAATTCGGTACCGGGGTATGATTTTCTTCCATATCAATCGATATCTCAGTGCCTACCTCCGTTCCTGGCCATTGTCTGAATGATAATTCAGATCAAATCACAGTTGGATATTTGTTTGTTCGATAGGGTGTTGTTATGATAAAGTCTATTTATTTATATTCGTACTGTTGTATTCGTTTAACTAAATTTTTAAACTTAAAAAATATAGCGGCCCACCGGTATCGGGAACAGGGTCCAAAGCTACCTCCTAAAAATACGAGTCGTGTCCAGAAGTACCGTATTCTGATTCAGCCACAGACGTTTGACGTTCAAAAGTGCCGCTTATATGCCTTATTGAAATAAATATGTTGTCTTGGACTTTTGTCTTTGTCTTTTGACTTTGACTTTGACAGTTGCCTAACGAAACTTATTAAAACTTAATTAATGTTTTGTGGCAAAATTTGTAGGGCTTTACCCATAGTTCATGTTCTGTTAATAGAATTGCTTAGAAACTATTAAGCTGTATAATGTGTAGTTGTATTTGACAATCTTAAATGAAACTTTATACAATTGTGCTAAATGCTATGAATCTCTGATTTGAATAAAATGTATTGATTTGTTTAAAATCTTGGAACCTTCAAAACATACCCAGCTTACGTGTTCATCACAAGTTCAGTAAACTGTATCCTACAGCTGAAGTTGAATTTCAGTAAACATATCCGAAGTCAGATTAGCGGCGACAGGCATTTTGTCTAATGGAACGGATCCCAATTATGTTTAGTGATCCAAGTTGTTATGATGTAGCGTAATGGCGACAACAAAACTGAATGTAGCCCTGTGGGAGAGCCTCTTATGTTAACTTTATGATAAGCTTACCGTCTGTTTGCTTAGAAACATCGAATTACAACAAATAATTAACTTAGTGCAGTTATTTCTGCTATTTATTCTGTCGTTTATTCAACTTTGTACACATTTAATATTTAAATTTTTAAATATTTCTTTATAAAAACAAATCATAAAAAAAAAACATTTGAAAATATAAAAAATAATGGTAGTCCGCCGGTGTCGGGAGCAGGGTCCAAGCTACCGGTGGTTAGGACTCCAAAGACAGGAACCTCCTCACAATGCGAGCCGTATCGAGGAGTACTGCTTTCTGTATCAGGCCCTTGATCCAACCGCGCAATGACAGCCTCGACAGATGGTCGTCGAGGCTCTTGTCCATCAGGCCGTTGGCTGTAATGACAATCGGCACAATGATCGCCGAGTCCACATTCCACATGTCGACAACCTCGTGTGCTAAGTCGAGATACTTGATTTGTTTCTCTTTCTCAGCTTTCACGAGGTTCTCGTCATGCGGGATGGTGACATCGATTATCATTGTGCGGCGCGCTAATCGGTCTATCACCACTATATCCGGCTTATTGGTGACAATAGTCCTATTAGTGATGATAGACCGATCCCAGTGACATGGTCATTTTCGAGAACTGGGTCGGGCACATACCTACTTATAATACGGTACCTCAGAATCCACTAGATTGTACTTCAAAGCAAGTTGCTGGTGAATAATCCTGGTCACTTGGTTATGCCTGTGTAAGTACTCGCCGTTAGCCAGACGAGAACAACCAGAGACAATATGTCTGATGCATTCACCCGGACGGTGGCATGCTCGACATATGTCAACCGTCCCGTCCTATTTATTATTATTATTACAAACTTAGGTCTTTAACTATTAAATTACCATTTATTATTAAATAACGATAACGTTTTTTTTTAAGTAATCACTACTAATCACTCATGCAATCGATGCATCTTTGCCAACGCAGTGGCAGTTTATTGATTGCCCTTCTTGAAGAAATCAGCTGGACGGGAGGCAACAAAGTCTTCAATAGCATTTTCCACTGCCTCTAGGGTACTGATTTTTTACCGCCAAGAAGTTATCCAAATTCTGGAAAAAGTAGAAGTCTGTAGGTGGAAGGTCTGGTGAGTATGGCAGATGACGAGCGCTTCCAATCCCATCTCTTGTAACTTGGAGACCGTCTGAGCAGTATGAAGTCGTGCGTTGTCGTGCAGGAGCAGCGGAGACGACCGATTGACCAAAGCTGGTTGGAGATTTGCGAACTTCTCCATCATTGTGTTCGGTTCTTCACAGTACACATCTGCAGTAATGCTCATCCCTTTTGGTAAGAAGCTATGATGAATCACACCGGGCCTAGGCCAACAAACACTGTTTGGTGGTCTAGGGCCGGTGTGACCATCACTTTTCTAGGCGTAAGTTTTCGTTTAGGTGTTGAACCAGGATCCAACCAACTTGTTGAGCGCTTGCGATTGTCAAACAGAATCCACTTGTCGTCGCAGCTAACAATGCGGTTCAAAATTCCTTCGTTTGTGTGCCTGTTGAGCAGTGCAAGGCACGTATCGACGCGTACTTCGCGCTGGCGATCATTGAGTTCGTTCTATTTATTCCATTACTCGAATTTCAAACGTATCCATGATGACAAAAAATATTCAAATGCGATTAAAACCTAGCGCTAATCAATAAACAAACGTAAATTTTGAAAAAAGAATACCATGTTTTAAAAATAAAATTAATTCGTAATAAGAATTCTTAGCCAAACATAAAATATTTTGTTTTGAAATGGCCAGTACTGCAGAACGGCAATTTCATAGGTCCTTTTATCACCTTGCTTTCGTAAGTATGTCCGGCCACTGGTGACCCATTTTTCAGGCACTTCCTGGCATCTGATTAAGCTGAAACTTGGCGTAGTTATGTAATTTTGTAAACATTCAAATACTATGGTACTACGAAGCCGGTCTTATGATGGCACCGGAAGGTGGCCACAACAACTCTTTAGCCAGACAAGATTTTTTTTTTATCAATAGGCTCGCGCTTGACCACTATCTCACCTGATGTTAAGCGATGATGTGGTCGACTGTGAAGCACACTTGCCTAGAAGTAACCTATTCACTCTTGACATAAAGACCCCTAGATTGTAGCTATCGGGAAACACAGACTCCGGCAGGGAATTCCACTGCTTAGCTGTACGCATAATAAAAGTGTCCCCAAAACGTTTTGTGCATATGGGTGGGATGTCCACCGATGACGCATCGCCGCCGTTCGTCTGGTTGATACCATCGTGTTTGGGCTCATTGGCCGTTGCATACACTATTTTATCTTCAATCATACATTTTGAATAAAACAAAAAGTGGAAACGGAAAAAATATGTGATATGGCGGGCAATTCAAATTCTCATCAGCGCGCGCCTCCATAGACATGACACTACTTTTCGACAGTAAATCAAGGAGCCCATAAGCGCCAATAAATTAAAAAGTAAAGTGTGCTATAAAAATTAAAAAGTTATTTTATGATGCAGTTGTTTGAAAATCGAAGGAAAATGCTGCATTGTAATGGTTGTTTTTTTAAATTTTACCTATCCACGGATGTAAAGTACGTGTTTATAGAATATTTTTTGAATTCATAATTGGAACATTACGTTGTGAGTGTAGATAAAGATTTTTAATTTTAATTTTACCAATGCTCCTTCCATAATTCTTATGTATTATGGAACCAGAGCAAAATGATCGTTCCGTAGCTACATTTACGGCAATAAAACATTAATTGCCTACTCGTAAACAATTTTCTTTGAGACATAATGTGCTTCATATAAAGGACATTACTGAGCACATTATTATTGCAATAAAGTAACAAATTGAGTTTTGCTACTACATTTACATGATTAAAATGATATAACGAGAGCCAGTATACTGTGTTCATTCGTTTGAATGGCTTCTTGAAGAGGATGCAAGATTATATTATTGTATATCAATTCATGGATGATATCACATAGCCCTGGCTCATGGCCCTTATCACAGGGAGTGTTAAGATCCCAAAAGATTCAAGCATCCGTTACCGAAGAGCTGATTGAGATTTGAGTGGAAATGGTGCAAAATGTGGACGCTTTTAATGTCAGCGGAGCGTTAGATCTAGACACGCGGTAGCGTGTCATGCCAAGTTCAAGCAAAAAAGGAACTGGCGACGCAGCAGCTGTGTGTAATATTACATGAACCATTTGGAGCCACTTTTGTCATCATATTAAATGTGATCTCTATCAAAAAGACTCATTTAAGACAAGAGTATCCCATGAAAAAATGCGTGACTACTGAACATTTCACAGTTTTTGACAAAAATTATTAGTAGGTATAGTTTAAATGAGTTTGTGTTTTTATAAATCCAAGGTGATATCGGTTTGGAACGAGCAGCACTAAACTCAATGACATAGTTATGTAACGTCGTCATCGGCGCGCGACGCATCGGCGCGTACGCACGTTTGGCAACTAGTGTAGTTAGGAATACGGCCACGAGTGGACTGTCCGTAGCTAATCGAGACGTCTCAAAATGTAGACATATACACGAACGCTTTATCAACGATAAACGCGTTGATACTGCCGTCGCGGTTGTTGGTTGAGGTTACTTTACATGACCCCCTTCACTGATTACCTACTTATCGTCACAATTTAGTTGGAAGAGCGTTCCCATCCGTACAGTGAAGACATAATTTAATCAGTAAAAATGATTTTGTGGGCTATATTCGGAATCATAATAGCGATAGTGTTTATAGTGAAGGTGTACCAAAAACTAACCGTGGGAATATGTCGGACCAGTGCTCATATGGTGGGGAAAGTTGTGATAGTGACCGGTGGCAACAGTGGACTGGGACTGGAGGTATGCAAGGACCTGGCGTGTCGTGGTGCGAAGGTTATATTGGCCTGTAGGAGCGTTCGACGTGCCAACGAGGCTAAGGAAGAAATCATCAAATTCAGTGGCAACACTGATGTCCACGTCCGGCAACTAGATTTAGCTTCACTTCGCTCGGTCAAGGACTTTTGCGCTCAGATATACAAAACCGAGAAGCGTGTCGATGTCCTCATCAACAATGCCGGCGCTGGCGGGCTCGGTAACTATAAAACAGCTGATGGACTTCACATTGGAATGCAAGTTAACTATTTTGCTCCGTTCCTTTTGACTTGCCTGTTAGTGCCTTTAATGAAATCTTCAGCTCCGAGCCGCATTATAAATGTGTCATCCATGATACACAAATATGGAGAGTTAGACTTTGAGAATTTGAATATGGAGAAATATTGGAGCGACTATATAGTGTACGCTAATAGTAAGCTTTTCCTGAATTTGATGACATTAGAATTAGGTTCAAGACTGAAAGATACGGGTGTTACAGTAAACGCTCTGCATCCAGGGGTGGCTGCAACGAATATATTTAGGAACATTCCTAGCGATATTATTAGAAATATAGTAGAAAAATGTATAGGATTTACGTTCCAAACTCCTTGGGAAGCTGCGCAAACTTCTATATACTTGTCCGTGTCTCCAGAAGTTAAAGATGTGTCTGGTAAATACTTCAGTGATTGTCGTCAGAAGCAGCCTTCGAAGTGTTCGCAAGATGCTGAACTAGCCAAGAAGCTCTGGTTAGAATCGGAGAAATTAGTAAAATTTAGTTTACCAGACAATTAGTACTTAATAGATAGAGACATATTTTTGTATATTCTAGAAAGAATTTATTTACATAAATGTTGTTTTTTTACGATCCATTGTATTTTTATTTACAAAATTGTTTCCCTGTAAATGTTGACGGCCGGAATCTATAGTCACGTCACGCGTTGGCTAAAATCAAAGTTACGTTAGTTAACCTAAAAATAGATTAGCTAATTTTGAAAGGTAAATGTAATTATGTAAACACCTCTAAAATTATCACGTCTTGCATGCAAGTTAACTAAGGTTGACCATTTTTAAATAAAACATTGTCTACTAGGTCACGCTTCGATATGTTTGATGGACCGTGCAACAATTACGTTACATTTCTGATTGCAACATTGAATAAGTAATGTGGTGGACTACATTCAAATATTCTTTGTTTCTTTGCATAGGAATGTCAAAATTATAGGCATAGCAGAAATATTAAGGTATTCGAGTGGCGACCGCGTATCGGAAGGCGTAACGTAGGAATGTTGGGAGATCAAGGGATGACCCGGTGAAGATCCCGGGAATCCAACGGAGGCGAGGCTTGGGGAGGCCTATCTCCAGCAGTGGATGTCTTTCGGCTGTAATGATGATGATGATGAAGACGATAATAATATAGGATGCATTATAGCATGCAATTGTTGCCGGAAGTGATAGATAGATGTATTCCTAGTCATTACACAAATGTCTGGCCAATTGCCATTTACCGAGTACACTTAGCTACTTGGGCTGTCACCATGAATTACCTTAAATATCACTCAATAACGGCTTTTCAGTGTGGAAATAGAGATCATCGTCATCTCATTCGATGACATCTAGATGTCTAGACATCTAGTTGATATTTCTAATTACGGCCATTCTGAAGTGATGAATGACGTAATATTGTCATGATTGCTTGTTAAGCCAGTGTTAGATATAAATTCAGACTGTGAAACAATTCTTTAAGACTTTCCAAGGCAAATATTTTTGTTCCTGCAAACAATTTGATTCAATATCCGTGCTATATATCGGTACCTGGTGTATAGATAGAAGAAGAAGATGAAGCGGAATCATAGCTCGAAGTGGGTAGTGGCTTGGTCAGGGTATAAAATGAAATATGTGTGAGACGTTATGTTATAAATGATTAGACTGGGAGACGTGCGATGGTCCTCTGCTTACAGAGCATCTTGTTCTAATGACATAAAGCCTTAATTATCTTTTCCTTTCAACGTTTTTCTACCAAAATATTAAGTAACCGGGGTCTTGTCATGGTAAGGCGCCCGAAAGCTAATAAGGCAAAGAAGATGAAACGATATCATTATTCTAATTGATGACCTTCGTATTATGGCATTTCTGATTAAGTAATCTTTACCTTCGCAATATATTATTATTCATCGCAAAAAAATGTTATCAAGGTGTTATCCATTAGCATATCAAACAAATCTACAAGGAAAAGACTCGGTTGCTTTTAGAAGTACAAAATATAATATAATACACGTATTTGTTCGGATTAATTGCAAATGATAGAAACTTCTTCATTAAGTGAAAGGTCCCTGGCTCGATAAGATTCGATTTTTATAACACCGATAAACGATTTCTATTATACGAAATTGCAGAGTTCGTTCACAACACATGGACGCAATGCGATGAGATTCTTGAAATTCTTGAATTTATGAGATTCTTCTTAGAAATAAATAAGTGCGTACAATACCGCCTATCAATGCAATTTATATTACGTCGTGCCATTAGGAAGGTTCCTTAGGCCCACTTGCACGGAAAACTTAACTCAGAGTTAGTTGCTAACACGAGTTTAAATTGGCAGCATGTCATACATAATGGGTCCGGATTAGCTACTAATTCGGAGTGTAAGTTAATCCAGGGTGGTGCAAGCGCCCCCCCGGTGGGTTCCCGCATTGTCGAGGCGGGGGGGCTCAGAAGCCGTGGCTTGGTCACCCACGGTGAAGCGAAGAGGAACCCGAGGAGGGGCCGCTCGTCAGGGCTTTTTAAGCCGACGACGTAGCGGCCAACTAGAAGGTTGCGGTGCCGCTTGGTAACAGGCGTCATCGCAACTGAGGCGGGCCGTAATGTTGAATGGAGTGTTCCAGGTCCCATATGATATCGCGGCTGAGGGTTGGAGGCCGCGGCGGGAGAGGAGTGCCAGTATTGCGGTGCGCCGCTCTCACTATCTTCCGCGGCCTGGACGGGGTCGCCACCGTCTGATGGCGGACGCGGTGGGGCCGTAGGGGAAGAGGAGTGTCGGTATTGCGTTGGCCGCTCTTCCTATCCCCTGCGGCGGAAAAATGGTTGGTGGCGGGGCCATTGACCCTGACCCGTCACAAGGGGACTAAGGTTGCCTTTAACGGGGTCGTCTGGCGCCCATGTGCTGGTTTGGTGCCTGGGGTGGTCACGGCGTACAATGTGTTCTGGTGCGCCGGTGATGGGGGGTACTCCCCAGAGGAGGGTCCGGAGACGGACAGCCGCGGCGGGTTCGCGGTGAGTGCTAACGCGGACCCGTGCTCGCGCCATAAGCGGCACAGGAGGACACCGTGGAGTTTTAGTGGGTTAGAGTCCCACATAACTGAGCTATCTCCCCGTAGTAGCGCAGTATACATGAGCATATCTCCAAGCTAAAAAAATAAAATAAAAAGTGTGGTGCAAGCGGGCCTTAGAGTTTTAACGTATTTATATAAACATTGATATACAATTTTTTATTCATAGTTCGAAAAAAAAACAATATTCAAGATATTTGGTATATTGCCGCAATATTATTGGATTCTATTAGTTTTTGCTGAAATGGCGAATAAATATGTTACCTACGAGTACATATTGTACCTACTTGCAAATAGTATTGTGTCTATGTATGCATTTAACATAGTAACAACCAACGTAGTTTTTACGTTTTACAGTTTGTAAGTAGGAAATCACAATTTTACTGCATATTTAATATACAAAGCGGTAAACAACCGTTCACCACTCAATTCAAGGAACATAAAATAATGGATTTACGTTTTGAGACTCAATGTAATCCGAGATTTTCCACTCTACGGTACATAATATTATGGCTGCCGATCAGGGCAAATTGTACTGGCCATTACATAGTTATGTACACTTGAGTACTTTATAGTAAATGCATGCACAGATCACGCACATGTGAATATTGACGTAAGTAGAAATCAGACTATGTACATTCACAAGCAGAAACATTCGACAATTACCTTATTTTTTCCCTACAATTGATAAAAAATTTATGCTGTTCAGAATATAGACTGGGAATTGACAAACGTAAGATATGTCGCCCTCATGCTTAGTGCAGCGACGATTTTCCCAGGGTGGCAGTAGATATTCCTACTCGTTGTCTCAACAAATAGTAAAGGCGTATCGAGGAAGGTTAACTATATATGGTTATAACGCCCATCTTTGGGCTCGATTATTGTCCTCTACATATTATGTGTGACTTGTATAGATCGAACACAATGATGGTTTACCTCAAAACATTTGTGGGAAATGCAAAAAAGACGTATATTCAGATTTACATCGCCGAAATAAGAGCCAGGAGAGTGAACAGAAATTAACAGACCTTGGCTGCCAAAGAAATTTCGAAAACATTAACTATATTAACGAAACTATAGTAAACACTAATGAATTAATAACCCAAATAGTTGGAAACCCCACCACAAGCAGTGAAACCTATGAGGATGCAATTTACGACGGATTTCCCGAGCTGAAAGTATAAATGGAGTTTGACAGGTTAGACCAAGATGGCAGCGAAACAAAATGGCTCCAGAGTGTTACAAAAATATCAAGAAAGGAAAAAAGAAAGTAGTATATGGACACGATTGATGGCAAATTCGATCCTCAAGGGCCAATAAAATGTAAAATATGTAAAAAGACTGTCAGCAATTGCAAATATTTTATCAGCCACGCGAAATTGCACTCGTCGTCGAATTTGTCAACTTAATTTATATTGTAAATTTGTGAAATCTTAGAATATTTTATACTCTGACATTTTCATCTGAAATGACGTCTGTCTGTCTATTTTATTTTCTTAAGCCATAGACATAACATACTATGGGCTAGACCTTCCTTACTCTAGTTTTACATTATAATAAGGGCAGTTGCAGACTGCCCCCTATGTAAACCGTTTTTTATTCGTTCTGGTCTTAACTTTTTAATTGGGAATTTGAATTCAAAATTTAGAAGATACGACAGAAGGATGGAGAAACGGGCGTCAGCTTTTTGAGTCAAATTCGGGCAGGGAACGCCGAAAGTCGGTTGACTACTTAAAACTACCAAGTGTAATATAGTATCTGAAAAACTCTATAAACTGTAATATCTCCAGCCTATTAATGTGTATTGAATCTTTGAAGTGCTTTAAATATTATTTATTGAGTGTGGAACTTAAATGTGAGCATTTTTACTGACTTCATTAACATCGTCGGTCACCGCTTCATATTAAAGGGCTCGTTGAACGGCGTATGAAGCCACAGCCCGGCCTCCACACCCCTTGCTACCTGCGAAACTGCCTGTGTTACTGCCTACCTGCCCGTTAGTCTGACTACTAGTTCAGCTGCCTTGACTATCTATCTGTGTGCCTGCCTATCCTTCCTGCTGCCTATTCTACTGCCTACCTATCCGATTGCCTGCTTGTCCGTCATGGTGTCTGCTCACCTGCCTACCTCGGGTATACCACGTCTTCCTGTCCGTCCTGATGCCTGGTTAGCTGCCTAATTCAAGCAACCCACGTCGTGCAAAACCGTAGTTTTTATTTACTATATCCTTTTTCTTAGTTTTAATTTATAATCACTCATTTTTTCATTTTTTTAACGTTTAGCTCGTCTAAGCTAAACGTAACGTTACAAACATCAAGTTTACTGTCATCGAATACCTCTTGTCAAGAGCCTCAGTTCGCCATATTTACGCCTTTTTTCCATGGGGTTACGCAGCGCCAGCGCCCGCTACGATCTTCACATACTATATTTGCATATATTCATTTACGTTGATATATCTGGTCAAACACGCACGCTGGTTATATATGATGACAACATTTCTGAAGAACGTAACCAATAAGTTGTTTCAATTATTTCAGATTTGCGGCAAAAGTTTCATTTCTAGCACACAGCTGAAACGACACTGCAGATCCTTTCGTAGCAAAGACTATCAGCTAGATGAGAGTTACCGAGAATCGAGATAAATGTCGTCGCTTGGAGAGGCCTATTTCATTTGAAAACATAGTCTTTTCAAAACCAAACTAGTTTGAAATAGTATTTTTCTCAGAGTTATAATCGATATTTCATGAGAAAATTGAATGTTGCGTTAGTGTAAGGTATTAATACCGATGACTGTACACATAGTAAGTACTGGGTTGGTATAATACGTGCATATTATCTGCTGAGTGAATGACTGATATAGGTAATTATGATAGGTTAGTTACGGTCCAGCGATTATTCAAGCGATGCTAAGCACCGGTGTGGTCTTAACACCGATGTTTTATTAGCACTCGTTGTGTAGTTGGATTGCGAGAGATATTCTCGGTCTGTCGTGTGTGTCGTGTGGGTTTCCTTTAAAAAATCTATGATTTACTGTTAAATTATGTAGTAAATATAAGGTGTCCCTCATGTAAAATAGCAGTATTTAGTTGCTAATTCAGATACTCGGACAGTTGAACTCCCGATTCAATAGATGGCATTGTGCATTTGACGTCATTTTCTGAATGGCGGTGTTAAGATTTTCCGCGAAAGTAGGACATGTAGGAAGGTAAGTAGGGTAGTTAGGACTGTAGTATGGTAGTTAGGAAGGTAAGTACAGGTAGTTACCTTCCTACACATAGGAAGGAAGGTAGGTATAGGGACTAGGGTAGGTAGGTAAGTAGGGTAGGGTAGGCGGTTGACGGAAGCGATGCCGCGGGCACAGCTATTCTTTAATGTATTCATTCACTGAAAGCAGAAAGTTTACCAATTACAGGGCCGTCACTTAATAACGTGTAATTCGATCACGATGCAAAATGGACTATTGGGCGCGTTATGTAATTTTCGATTATTACGAGTTAATTAGTGGACACTAACGAGAGTACCAATAGTTTGTACTGTGTACACTTAACATTAATTTATCGTACGTAGTTGGCGTTAAATTGAAATTATTCCATGCGATGGCCGGGCGTCGCTGCGGTCGTTTTATTTGCTCATAAATCTCCCGCGTGGTACATCTGATTTACAGTACTGCTCTTTGTGCTTGCTCACCTCACTGTTTGCGGGGCTTTGCGGCGGTATACTCACACAATTTCGGTTTATACAACTTTAATTTATTAGGCTATATCCGATTAAAAGATTAAAAATAGTGTTCTCATCGCAGTTGTTCTAGAGATTAGCGGGATTACAGCAACTACCACATTTTAAATTTAAATCAGCAATAACATCTCCCAAGATTTTTTTTTAAATTACCGTTTTTCGTATTGAAATATTAAATACTTGAATACGCACCTGTGTATTCAAGTATACGTATTGTTTTAAAGTATGATTTTATATTAATTTATAGTTAAGACTGTGTTCGGGTACACTATGATTTGGTATTCAATCCAAAGCTTTAGAAGTGGGTAATATTATTCTACATGCGATTAAAAATAGTGTTCTTTCGCCCTTGTGTAACTAACATATTTGAATAGTACCATGTCACATTTTAAATCAGCATTAACATCTCGCGAGCTGTGTTTAAATTTATCGTTTTTCGTATTGAAATATTACTCAACCGGAGCTCACTTTATTGAATATCGTTCGCAATTTGCGCAGTGTTTTATGTAATTTCGTAAAGTATAAAACCACGTATTCAAGTTTAAATTGTTGTCTAGCTGCCGGGCCTGGCTCCATCCGCGTTGAATTATTATCAATTATAGTCTATGTGTTATTCTTATGTACTTATAAGCTATATTTCTGTAAAGTTTCATCAAAATCCGTTTTGTAGTTTTTGCGTAAAAGAATAATAAACCATCCATACTCACAAACTTCTATATTTATAATACTAGTAGGATAATAGCTACATGAAAGCTTAAAACGTTCGGGTCTCAGTGATTTGGTATGGGCAGCTGTAGAGGCTGGAAAATAGGCGGTTAGCCGGCGGAAGTGCGGACAATATTAATGTGTTCCATAAGTCAGTAGCAGTGCTCGTATTTTTCTCTGGCAGTGGTCCGGAAGACAGCAGACCCCACTAATTATGAGTATTAGCATATTCCCTTGAGCACGCCTTTTTGGTGACTAAAAATAAAATCTCGTACGCGGGTGTTTTTGCCTAATTTCCGTGTCGGACGCAAATTAACTTATTTGCATGGGTTTTATTACTCGTTTCGCGCACAATCATTTGTTTTTGCGTTGCTATTGATTTTTTTAAATTTTAATGCCTTTGTAATGAATACGAAGCTAATTATGGCAGTAATCATTGTAGAACTATGTTTATGCTACAATATTTTAAACACTTGTGATAAAAGTAACTAAGTTGGAAATATCGAGGTATATATATGCATTGCTTTTTCGGTAAAAACGTATACTTGCAGCTTAGCAGTTAGTTTTGATGTTTCATCATACTTATATTATAAATGTGAATGTAAGTTTGTTTGTTACGCTTTCACGCAAAACCTACTGAACCGATCATCATGAAACTTTGTACATATATTCTTGGAGGTATTAGAAGTAACATAAAAAAAAATGGCTTCACTGCGAGCGAAGCCGCGGGTAAAAGCTAGTAAGTTATAATACTCTACAATAATTTTCGCGGAGGGGAAAGTCAATTACAGTGCTCCTTAAGCGTTTTGCCGACGTTTACTTAAAAGTTCCTTTGTAAGGTTACGAAGTTCACAAGGACCTAGGCTTTGCGAATAACACCGTCGTTTAACTTTTTCTTCTCCAGTTATAAACTGAGGAACTGAGAGTCATTTCACACTTTGTAATGAACTTTTTCAACTGCAATAAAATGTTTTATTAATCTACAGGTAGTTTTCCTGAAAATTCCTATAATCGTAACAATCTAAAAAGTCCGTTGACGTTTCTCATTTTACACGCCGCGATAACTTTCTACGTATGAAATTGAAAAATCAAATTCATAATCCTAATTAATTACTCAGAATCAGAAATTTATTTGTAAACATAGGTTACACAGTGTGTGCGATGTTACAAAAATTAAGTAGACCATCTATGTTTTGCCATGAGGCGTACAAATATGATTTATTTGATTTCCAATTTCAAATATAATTAATTACTGTTACATCAATGATGTTCTAGTAAACAGATATGTTATGAGCGCGCGCATTGTGAAGACTCGAATACGTCCCAATTGGGACGTATAGTCTTTAGTCAATGTCACGCATGGCGAAGAGCGATACGTTTTTTATTGAAACAAAAATAAAATTAAAAATATGCCATCGTGTGTATTTAGTAAGTGTACCAATTATGATACCAAAGTAAATAAAACAGAAGGGATCTCATACCATATGTAAGAACGCAATACACCTCAATTTACTCATTTTTTTATTTTTTTCTAATATTCTGATATTTTGAGGTTAGACAAAGAAAAAACCATTTATGGTCAGAATAATGTTTGTTTACATTCACACGCAAGTGACAAACACTAGCCGTCTCTTTTTTTCTTATTGGTTTTATCAAGCCATCCCTTTCGACTTGTAGTGAAATGTCAGATGAATGAAAAGTGTGTATGTGTCCTGCCGCTGCTGGGCGGAACACTTTTTTCTGTTGTTTTGTGGTTGTAACGTATCTGTTTACTAGAATATCATTGAGTTACATTAAATGATTACAAACAATAAAATAAGCCAGAAGCTTAAATTCAGTATATAGTTGCACATTACCGAATATAATATCCCTATAAATCAATTAAACATCTCCATAATGTCAACAATAAAATTTATCAGGATAATGTCAATGATATAAGTAAGTATATAAATGTTAAATGTCATAAATAATCATTCAGCATTTGGATGTATTTAAATTATTGTAAACGTAAAATGTCTAATAAATATTCATTTAGCATTTGGATGTCACATTATTACGTCATAACTATGTCACCCATACACTATAACAACGAGTATCATTCGTAAGCATCAAGTTTAATTAATATTAAAAAAAATTGTAGCTGTCAAATCCGACTTCTTAGATTGTCACGACTACAAGTACCTACATTCGTAAAAGTTCCCTTCTGTAAATCATATACACATCATCAGCGTAGTAATGTTCCCTTCTGTGAATAGATAATAATAATTAATAATTTCGTATAGTGCTTTGATAACGATTAATTTGTCGTAATAATTTTCGTTAAAATTATGATTATTTATAGTTACACAGGTGCAAAGAAAATGAGAGTGTACTTTGGGGGTAACGTTGACAGTCAGAAAATGAAGCACCAAAATGATGTTCTGCGTAGAGGTTTTTTATTTTTGTATTTGTGAGGTTAGGTGGGTTGGCTCTTGACTATAGTCTATATCAGAGGTGAAAGACACAAAGTCGACGATGGAGTGAGCTTACCCAGAAGGAAACTGTTCACTCTAACTTTGAAGAGATTCGGGTTGAATGCGTTCGGAAACACAAACGCGGGTAGTGAATTCCACTCTTTCGCTGTACGCATTATGAAAGAAGCGCTTGGTGCGAATTGGTGAAATGATAACCCGGTAAGGATGGTAACTTGCATTGGGTCTAGATGTCCGATGATAGAAGGGGGCCGGTGAGATGAGGTCGTGCAGTTCTCGATTTCGGCTATTTCATGCTATTGAAGTTTGTTATAATAAATTTGAATTATAACATAGCTAACACCACGTCCGCAAGTCACATGTAATAGTGGGTGAGCTGTTACCATCACTCGGCGCTAATCAAGCATACGAGTTGCTATTGTAAAAATCCTTTTGAAAAACCCAATAACACTTAGCTCGAGCCGGTAATCGAACCCATGCCCTGTACAAGCGCAGTCCAATGAGGCAGTAATGGAAAGTTATTTCAACTATCAACTATTTGCTTCCAATCCAAAATGAGATGCCCAGAATCGTATGCAGCAGTCGGTCTCATAATTTAATATTATTCCTAATATCAACAGTCGGGTGCAGAGTTACTGAAACTCTGCCGAAAGTCCGAACCTCGGCAGCTGGGGTTACGCTTTGCCCAAATGTGAACATTGATAAATTGGATTGCTATTAGTTCATGTGAAGTGCCGCCGAAATTAGGACGACGCCGACGCCTAGTAATTGTTCCCATATTGCAATGCTAAGAAAACAGTATACTGGAAACAGCGACCGGAAAATGCGATGGTTATAATTCCGTTTTTTTTTAATACTTTTACCCTCACTACGAATTTCTCTTGTATCGTGGGTGCATTTACAAGCATACAAACTCACATACACAAACCACCAGACCAGAACAACTATCTGTAAGCTATAATTACAAATATTTATTCCGTGCGGGAACACGACACGCAGCGTAGTAGCCGATCGCTCAACCACAATAACTGTATCGTCATAAGGACGTAGTAGCCGATCGCTCAACCACACTAACTGTATCGTCATAAGGAAAGTGCAGTATGGGCTTATTATTCCTTTTTTTTTTGGGTGGTTTAACATCCAATGACTTCTCCCGCTCTGGGTGAAGTGGTGTCAGCCATTACTGACTAAAACCCACCCGTGTTCCTTCAGTTGCTTGAGCCAGGGCCGCGGCAACTCTTTTTCAAATTTATCCGCGACCCAGACAGGCATCGGGCCTAGCGTACCCCGTCAGTTTTTGCTGACAATTCTTTGAGGCGCACGTGGAACACTATGCGCCGTCGACTCGGGCCTGGTCCTTATCGGACGCTACATATTACTCGCCGCCCGCAAGCCCGCTCCTGCGGTGGCCGGGAATCGGCTTGCAACCTTCGACGCACAGGGCGTCTAACGCGGTGGCTTGGGGCATGAGGGCGTCTATGGTCTTGTTATTCCTAATTGTTAATTTAACTAGTTGGTAGGGATTATGCATAAATAATCAAGCAACTCTTTCACTTGGCAGTTCTTCAATCCATTGTCTAGTTAAACAGTTTATTTTTAAATACCGACGGAAAAAAAGGGGTGTTATAAGTTTGATGTGTTTACCTGTGTGTTTGTGTATATGTGCATTTGTTTATCTGTGTGTGGTATCACAGCTCCTAAACGTATAAACCGATTTTGATTTGGTTTTTTTTTGTTTTAAAGGTGACTTTATCGAAAGTGTTCTTAGCTATGTTTGATGAAAAACTTTTCGGCTGTTCAAAAGGTATTAGAGTTTTACTGTTTGAATCGGGCTGCTCCTGCAAGATATCGTGCCATAATTATGTGTTCAATTGATTGTCGATTGAAGCGTGTCTACTACTAGATAAATGTAGTATGAAATAAAAATGTGTCAGGGGTTTTTAAATTTTACTTGTTTTATTCTAATATGTGAGCAGTGGTGGCCCAGTGTTAACGACCGCGACTTACAAGTTGTTGGTCGTGGGTTCGAATCCAGGCAGGCGCTTTACTTTTTGTAAATTACTTCAATACTACTGCTCTCAAAACGGTGAAGGAAAACATCGTGAGGAAACCGGAATCTTATAGAAACAAGAAATCGAAGACATTTGATAGCTCGTGGCTAAATAATAACAGCCGCACGGGTCGATCTTCAAGGTTAAGCAACGCTTGACCAGGTCAGTCCGTGGATAGGTGACCATCATAACATAGCGAGTTTCTTTCGCGCCTCGGAAAGCACGTTAAACCGTTGGTCTAGGCTGTCATTTGAAGAACATTGACAGTCGTTAGTCAGAAGCCTGAGATCTGACAGCAGTCTTGCCAAGAGGTATCGTGTTACCCAGTTACTGGGTTGTGGAGGTCAGATAGGCAGTCGCTCCATGTAAAACACTGGTACTGTAATATTACCCTCTAATCTTTGTCTTGGTATGTGTTACGACGCCTGTTTTTTTTTTTGTATTGGATTAATAATTGGCAGATTCCGTATTAATGTGACCTTATAGATATCTTCACCCATTATCTAAATAATTAGTTAAGATAATTATTGTAACATTGTATACATTTTGAATACATTTTGAATACAATTTAATGAGATAAGTAAGTAGTAGGTATATCGTTATCAATATTCCGTCTAGAGTTTTACTTTGAAACCTTGACCTTACTTTGTAACCTTTGGACTATTACTAATTTTGGAGATCTTAAACTGTAAGTAAGTTTAATATCTCCAAAATTAGTATGATAAAGAGCGTGAGATGTTATAGAATATTCTAGAGACAGTTTGCGTACATAATAATTTGTATTTAAATAGCGGATATCATAGCCACAGGTCGTGATGACAAGCAGTCGTCAATTGTTTCTTCTAATTAGCGATGAGCACCTGAAACAAATAACAGTGGTTACATAAATACACCTACGTAGATATTTTTTATTGACTGTTTATCTTTATTTTATACTGATTTATCCCCGCGGCTTTGATCCCGTGGCCCACACTACTGTTCCCCTTTATTTTTTAGGGTAAAGAGTTACCTATGTCTGTCGGCGAAAGTGTAGGTTTTTATCAGTCCATACATTTTCAAAATCAGATCAGTACTAACGGAGATTACCCATTATAAGAGAGCAGTGGTGGCCCAGTCGTAATGGCTGCGACTTACAAATATGTGTAGTGTAAGCCATGGGTTCGAACCAAGGCAGGCGCTTTACTTTGCATTAGTTACTTCATCACCACTGCTTTCAAAACAAAACCGTGAAGGAATATATCTTGAGGAAACTGACATGTCTTAGAACTAAAAAATCGAGGACGTGGATTATGGCCCATTCCCTCTCACTGAGAGGAGGCCTGCACGTACAACGGACCAAATGGGAGTCATTACAAACAGACATAAGATTTTACCTCTTTATAATATTAGTTCACTAAGATTGCATGCTAAGATTGCACGCATTGATTGATTGTTCCTGCATGTCTAACGATTGTTGATTGATAAGAGCTAAGACATGTTTAGAAGTACGCTGTGGATCAAAAACGTATTCCAATTTGCCATTATGCGATCGTAATGAAATAATGATCCCAAAATATTCGGCACCGGATATTTCTCTAAGACTAACTCCCGTGGCCTACACCGTAACGTGCATTTTGTGCGATAAAAAGTAGTATTTCATACTCAGCTCTAGTGTAGTTTACTATCAGTGAAATAAGAGTAATTTTCGTATTTAATCCAATCAGTAGGTAGGTACTTCCAGATATGATATTTTACAAATATTTAAACATACAAAAAATTATAATGTCACCTCTCTATAATATTAAGCGCCCCCGAGACGATCAAACGGTTTGATTCAAACACGTAGATTTTGATTTGACTGAAACCATTTTTTTTACAAGCTTTTTATTAATTTGCAATGTATGTATGTATGTTCAGGTCAAATTTTGCAACTGAATTTTGAAGCAGTTATCTTCAACCGATTAAGATGATGGTGCTCGGTAAGCTAAAAAGCTTGTTTAAAAAGTTTTATTCATTGGATAAAATTATGATAAATAAACCTGTTTAAACTAGCTGTGTAAATGATCAAAATGGTTTAGGTCAAACCAAAATGTGTTTAAATCAAACCTTTTGACTGTCTCGGGGGCGCTTTAGTTCTGATTAAGTACATTTAATTGCTATAGAATAATCACAACGGCAAGCGAACAGGTCAGAGAGCACAAACGCTAATTTGTTCACATTTCTCATTTTGTCGACACAACCCTTGGGCTATCTGATAACCTCTATATTTAATTGCTATAGAATAATCACAACGGCAAGCGAACAGGTCAGAGAGCACACACGCTAATTTCTTCACATTTCTCATTTTGTCGACACAACCCTTGGGCTATCTGGTAACCTGCTTAGGAATAGTTGGAACCACGCCGTCTCGCGTGTTGAACATGATATAAACACCATGGTCACGTGAAGATCAAGGTACAAAGTCAAAGATCAAAGGTCAATTAGTTAAGAGAGTCATGTCGTACTGGTTAATGCCTAAACAGATACTTGAACATGCTTAAGTAGCGTGTGCAGGTGCGACCTAATGCGCCGACGCTGTTTGATAGATTTTTTCTATAATTTGTATATTTAGATATTTATTAAGACATTACGCATGAACACGTACAGAAGCGGAGTTACACCATAGACAACTTCTAACAGTCAACGTTTAGGTGATGCATTAACAAATAGAGGTAGGAGTTGATTCCTAAACAGATATAACAATTCATATGAAAACGCATCGTCGCATCTTTGTACAAATTTTTGTCGCCGTCGCACCACGCTGGTCTGAAGTCGGAAGCCTCCTAGTAGATAACCACTACAAACACAGACCACACACAGATTTTAAACTCACGATTTGCCAACCAGAGTTTGCTAGTCATATGCATATTAAAGACTATATTAAGTCGAAATTAGTCCGAGTCCAATTAGGCGCAGTTGGCACCTAACAGTCTGGCGATACAAAAGGAGAGAGTGCACACAATTTGTGTTTTTGTTCATAGTAAACGCCGGGCAACAATGACCGCGGTAAGCCACTGAATTGCTGGTTTTATAGTGAACATGGTCAACGAAAATGTGGAGCGAATCCTTTATGGTATTGGCAAAGCTCCGTACTGATACTATACTTGCATGGAGTAAATCACCTCGGTGGACATTGTCGTTTTGTGTCTACGGGCGATTTTGACGTGCATGTTTTGTTCATAAACGAATAAGCTGTTTGGATTCGAGTAAATGTTTGTTCGTCATCATTATTGAGCAGTAAGACATCTTTGTAAGATTTTCCGGTATGATCAAGTCTCAAACTTGTTTGGTTTTGAACGTCATCGTCTGCGTCAATAAATTTTATGAATACAATGAAATAATTATTTAAAAATATTGTTTTAGGTATATAATTAAGTTAGTAAATAATTAACAAGGTGTTGGAATAAATGTATTTCCGGGTTCACCGACGTTGTAGATAGAAATTTAACGTCATCATTTTGTTCATAAACAACGATTATTGAATACGTCGTCGTATCGACATGTCGATACTTACATAGCGATAACAAGAAAACAATCACCGGTCTACATTATCACTTTTCACATAAGCAAGGGTCTGAATTGGCCAGTTTTCAGTTGGGACTCGCACCGCCTCCCCATCAAATACGGCAAATCTGCCTCAAATCCGAAATGAATGAGTAAATACTACTTTAATGTTTAATCTTGGAATCTAATTTGAGCCTCTTACAGGGCGGTAGCGTGTAAAATCATACGGTTCGAAACCTTTTACGATGCTGAAATATTCCACTGATTCTGATGAAAATATGTTTTATATTTTCGTGATAAATGTCGTGAAATTCGGCAAGCAATCTGTGATATAACAGAATATGGTACTGACACACCTAAGGAAAACCATTAGCATACGTCCCTGCAGTAGTGATGCCGGAAAATTACTTACCTAGACGTTTTTGATGTTTCATGAAATATTTATTTTATGATTATGTTATTTACTGAGTATTTTACTAAAAGCTCAGTGTACTACGGTATCTATATGTTTTTTTATTCGAAACAATTTGAAATACCTATTTCGTAAGTTAATGTTAGGTATAAAAATAAAATTTCCAGGTGCGTCATATCTTTTCAGGAAACGGCGAGTAAATTCATATTTTGTATTTTTTTTAATCAATTTCTAATGTAGTCTTGTGGCTCAGTGTGTTCAAATAAAAAGCCAACTTATATCGAAAAGTTATATATAATAATTATGATTTTTAAAAATGTTTGACTGAACGTTGGACAAAATACATTTATAAACTGTCAGAGTTATACCTGAAAAATGATATCTTATGTAACTAATGATTAGCCAATCCTTTTGTAACTATTTCTATACCTATACTAAAGTCAAGATATATTTGGGCTTGTAAAAATAAAAGGACTTGCGAGGTTGTGATATCCGTTTTTAAATTAAACAATTCTTTGGAAGTTTTGTAAGGTTGACTCTTTTGGAGTCAAGCTTACAAAACAACACTTGAATTCTGTTAGTGAAAAATTTGTTAGTGTCCCAGCTCACTTTTTTATCTCCTATAGGCCTGCGGTTGACCTCTATCTCACCTGATGATAAGGGATAATGTGGTCGACGGTGAAGCACGCTTGCCTAAAAGAAATCTATTCACTCTTGACTTAAATACCTCTGATTGTAGCTATCGGTAAACACAGAATAATTAAAAATGTCTAACCCTTGTGTTTAACAATTTCAGACGTTCACGTAAGTAATTATTTCATTTTTCAGCGAAAATTATAGACTACACATAGGTGTTATACTTAGCTTCGTTTTAAATGCATATGAAGGCGATATCGTCCATTTCAACCCACGGCCAAGCTTTGCAAAAAAAAAGGTGAACCCAATAGCTAACGCGGCAAACTTATAACTTGATATCAGTATCGGTACCAACTTATCTACTAAATAACGGTCCAGGAATCGCTACATGAAAAGACACAGTAATATGCGCTCGATACTAACTCTAAATAAGAAGCTAGGGATTTTGGGCTTTCATACATATCTACAGCGTCGAGAGTTCGATACAATCACAAGCAGATATTTTTATGTTCATTGCGAAACTTGTGAAGATACAACGAACTCGGCGTGTAGACAGGTAGGCATATAGAAATTGCTTATTGTACAAAATTTTCCGTGTTGTTGGTTTTATTACTTACAACAGATGTACGCCGTTTCTTGACAAAATTAGACCTATTCTATTACGTTACGCGGAAAATTTTAAACATAATAAAGTAGGGTCCACCTTGAGGGCCGCAGCATTTTCCTTCCATTTGCTCGTACCTTTCTTAATTATTATAAGGCCCGGTCGCTATATCTTATGTGCAAAAGACTTAAAGCATAATATAAGGTAAAATATTATGTTAAATTATATCAAAATATTCCTATTACTGTGCGCTTTAATTTCAAGGTTGACGACATATATTATAAGTATACGTATTACGAAAAAAAAATCTTTTGAATGTTTCTCAAATTTGCAATAATCCTGTTTTTAGACTTTTTGATGATAAACGCAAATAGAGTGCGTGCGGATTACAACAGGTGGCGTTCTTTAGTTTCTGCCTACTGAAAAGAAGTGAGTTTAAGTATGTAATGATACAGTCGAAATAGCACCACATAACGGTCCATAACCTGAATGTCAGTTCAGTCTGTGGTTCAGTGTTTGGTACAGTTCAGAGTGCAAGCTATTAGTATGTTCAACATACTACGGTGCTTGCAGAACTTATGCATAAGACGTTTTTCATAGTTACAAGCAGACGACGGAGAGCTAACTTTCACTAACGCGATACGTGCGAAATAAGCGCAGTTTGGTCACATATCGTATTTATCTTTGTAGATAAACATTTTGGAATTGTTTCTGCATGTATAAAACGTTGCATTGTTGAGAAATGTTCGGTTTGCATTGCACTATGGCTTCAGTCTAACTACCCTTCACTGTTTCGCTCCAAATAATACGCACTCGATCTTTGTCCATAACGTTTTTGACGTCAAAATGTTATAATTGCTCAATATAATATAGTGAAAGAAGACTCATACATGCGCACATCAGGCCTGATTGCCTGGCCAGGGGAAAACAGGCCTGATGTTATGGTGCACCTGCACCATAGTACACTCACATTTCGCGAGTTATGTTTAAATCCTATGTATGGGAGGGGCGAGCCTATTACATCAACCGAGCATAAACCCTGACTCCCGGCTTCTACTAAGAAATGCCAGGTAGACTCTAGCTATTATAACTTTGCAGAACTGTTAATTGGTATCCCCAAAAAGTTTTGTATGTGGTATGCTTTTACATCGGTCACTTTCGTGGTAATTGATCTGTCATCTTGCTTACGCTGTGCTTACATTGTTTTTCACAAACCCAATTAGAAAGATGTTAAACCTATTAGAAGTGAATTGCGGGAATTATTATATTACATGTATTCCAAGATGTAAAGGAACAGCACGATGTCGTTCTTAGCCAAAAACGTCAATGTATACAAGATATTGCAACGTTGACGTATACGTCGAATTAATGATTTTGATATTTTGCCTTTTGATTTTTGCATAATAGATTATTTAACTAGGAACATTATTTCGAATACTCATACGCCTATTCATGTTGTTTACAAGAAGATCGTATCAAATTACAACAATATGAAGCAAAATATCAAACTTTGTGGTTTTGCAGTAATTAGACACTGAGAAAACGGTCACTCACGGTGATAAAACTGTATTATATCCACACTGCATCGTACAGAAGTGACTATTCTTTATCAGGAATGAGTCAGAATATAAACAAAATAACCTATCAAAAACACCAAAAACAACTATCAAAATCAATTTTCATATATTTGATGAATTTCCGAGAAACAGGCGTGATCAAAGTCAGCTATGTCTGCACAGCAGTAGAACGGCACTTAAGCGCAAAAGTGTTTTTTGCATGGCTCCAATCGTTTATAATAAGCTACCCAAAAGTCGAAGGGACCTTAATAATATGCAATTGAAGAAACAATTAAAGTCGTTTCTAAGTACATTATTTTAATTTTATTTTTCTACAATTGATTGATTTTTTCCCATAGATTTGACATTTGATTGATATTTTACATAGACTAGACGTAAATTATTGTTATTGGATGTTTTAGTAACTTGATATTTTTGACATTGTTATTATTTATTTTTCTTTTACTGTTGACATTTAAAATCAATTTTACATAGATTTGACATTTGCTTAATATTTTTGATATTGTTATTATTTATCTTTCTTTAACTGTTGACATTTTGAATTATTTTTACATAGATTTGACGTTCTTTTTAATATTTTTGACATTGTTACTATATCATTTCTTGTTTTTTTTTTTACTTTTGACATGTGGAATTATTTCAATTTTAAATACATTAGAGTATTTAATTATAATCATTCAATTTTTTTTTTTTTCTTAAAATTTCACGCCATAGTATGGCAAACAAGGCTGAACCTTTCTATTTTTTTTTGTCATCCTGCATGCAAATATAATTATTTGTTGAATGTATACACATGTTTGGGCAAATAAACATATCTTATCTTATCTTATAACAGACGGTGTTACCTTCCCAAATTTTTTGTATAATGCAGAGTTACAATAGCCAAAGTCGAGAAAATTTTATTCAATTAATTTTGTGACGAAATTTTTGGTTAGAAACAATATGGAAGTGTCTGCTTGGTACAATTGTAACAGTTGGTAGCCAGCAAATAGTTACGAAACACTCGACTAAAAGACTGGTTATCAATACATTTCGCTTCAGGGATCTTAGTTCCCTAAGTACCGTCTCTTACTCTGAAAAATGTGCAGTAATTACTGCTACCGCGTATCCAGAATATTGATTGCGGCCGATCACCTTAATTTGAGGCAATTATTATTTAGGTCACCCAACTGAGCTCGCACCCGATGGGATAGATTTAGCGCTGACCGCTTTGCTCAAATTAAATCTACACAATAAAACAGACTACAAAGACTCTATGCAGAAACATGCCATTGATATTGCGTGCGTAATATCATTATGGACAAGACTGTACAGAAAGCAATACAAAAAAGTTAATGATATTTAATAGACTACATGACTCTTTTGCTCCTTTAAATACGTCACAATTTTCAATAGCAGCTATGGAGGATGCCCGTTATAGAGGACCACAAATCCACTGACAGATTACGTTCAGCCGGTCTGCTGCCGTCATGCCGGAGGAGTCTTGTTTACCGGACTTATTCGAACGGATTCTGTCTGTTTTGTTAATGATATACGGGAACTAGGTCCCACCTATATGTTGCAGAGACTTTACTCTGCTTAGGGACGATGTTAGGTTTAGACAACAGATTTGTGTTTCAGTATTTGTGTTGTCTGTGAGTTATTTGGCTGTATTTGCTACTGAGTCCTTTTGTTTGCTGAATTGTTTGGACTTGGACTATTATTAAATTATCGTCGACAGGAATTTAAATATTGTTAAGGTTTAACATATTATTTACTACTTTCCAGGAGAGCGTTTTTAACGCAATAAGGTTATAATTTCTACAATTGTTTTTTTTTTCAAATTTGCAAAAGTTAATTAACACGGCATTTCGAAGAAAACAGTGATGGTCAGGTAACTGGTATATATATATATATGTCGAAATACGGCAGTATCCTTGTCTACTTCGAACAATATAAATAACTAAATCAGTTTGTTCTCGTTTTCTGGCCAAACTTTACTGGGTTTAATTTATTTCTTATACTATACATGTTTCCTATAATGTATAACTGCAAAATGTAGATTAAAAATTGAGGTTGTAGGGATAATTAAGTGCGTTTTTACTAGTTTAAAAAAGGCAACCGCATGCTGAAACGGACAACTGGAATTGTACAACCCGGACAACTACTGTAGATGTGCGTTGTTTATACTTCGTTACTTGGTCAAAATAAGGTGTAGTTGTCTTTATACACGCGATAAAATACAATAAAGTCACTAGATAAGTAAAGAATTCTGAATTCAAATAGAAAAAAATGAAATTCGCAAAAAAACAGATGTCTTTTTGTTCTTTGCTGCCGTCGATGTAGTAAGTAAAAATTAGGTTGCTAAAACCGAAATATGATATTTAGTACCAGATTTGTTTTGTTAGTGCGATGATAAGCTTGTGCAGCAATTTGGCTGGCGGATTCAGGGTGAGCCGGATATGAAAAGAAAAATATACGTCAGTTGTCGGCTGGAACAGAAAATTACTAAACGCTAGTTAAATTCAATCTAGTGCTAAGGTTTCAGAGTTCCGCCGTTAGTTTACCAACAAATCGGCCTTTTAATGTGCCTAGATAAATTCGTATGGCAATTTAAGTGGAATTTCCTCGCCGAAACTGTTACTTTCTGTTTTAATTGTTTCTAACCTAGACATGTACCTACCTACATTTATGTTTTGCCTCATATTAGGTTTTGGTAGTTAGGGCACTAACTTTTTGTGTATTAACTTTTTCGTAACGCAGAAGCGCATTTTATTGCTATACACTTTTACGTAGGAGCTTAGGTGTGACTGCTCCAAAAACGTTAGTTGGGCTGTTTTTATGAGGGATAGGTAGGTATTTTTTATAATGGCTTCCTACCTTTCGCCCGAGGAATCTTTATGACTAAACTAAAACCCCTTGGTATTCTTCTGACTACGACTACCTACGTCGGGAAATTGTCATGTCGTCGTGGGTAAATACTTATCATAAAAAAAGTATAGCATCGCTCGTTGCGATTTTAAAACTTACGTGTAATAAAAAAGGTTAATAGAAGCAAATACACCATACTTTCTAAGGGGCGAACTAAAAAGATGTAAACAAGAAGAAAATTTTGCTGTGCAGTCGGAGAATACAAATTCACGAACTGGTCGATCAAAACCATTTATATATCCTCCGATCGCACAGCATGATTTCCTTCTTGTTGACAACTTTTTTTTTTTTTTTGTTATAACCATTTTTCGAATTACTTTTAAACATGTAAGTGATTATATATTTTTGTAATCACCACTAAAACCTTTCATTTTGATATCCCACTCGATGAGTATGGAAGAAATAAAATTGAGACCCCACAATATGTCGCTCAAAATCGACCATTTTGTTTTGTAGTGTTACGTACCCAAAGGGTAAAAACGGGACTCTATAACTAAGCCTCCACTGTCTGTCTGTCTGTACCGTGTAGGTATAACTGTGATAGATAGACAGTTGAAATTTTCACAGGTGATGTATTTCTATTGCCATAGCGGTAACAACAAATACTAAAAACAGAATAAAATAAATATTTTAGTTTGGCTCCCATACAAACAAACGTGATTCTTTTGCCTTTTTTGGGATAATGGTACGGAACCCTTTGTGTGCGAGTCCGACTTGTACTTGACCGGTTTTTTCAAACACCTATCTAAGGACACTTGGGTTTTTAGACGAATAATAATGATACCTTTGGGAAGATACGAGGTAAAAAAAAAATTACTTATAAGATAGGTCAGGTAAAAATTACTTTTACGAAAATCTATAAAACGTGTCTCCTGTAAAAAATATAGTGAAACTGATAATATATATTGGCAATCCAAAAATTGGAGTTGCCAATAAAAAAATAAAAATTACAGCCGCATGTTACCGGTTTTTACTTTGCTATTGGTAATTAAAACAAAAAGTAGTATTAAATTTAAAAAAAAAAAAATTGGCGCTTATGAGGTTTTGATTTCGATTTTTGTACCACATCAAAGCTTTTGATCTAAAATGCCTCATCTTCATCCTTTTAGCCGAAAAACGTCCATTGCTGGACATAGACCTTCCCCAAGCGTCACCATACTGAACGGTCCTGTGCGTCTCGCATCCATCGGATTCCTGCAGCCTTAATCAAGTCATGGGTCCACCTAGCCTACCACTTGGCTTTGCGTCTTCAGGTTCACGGTAGCTACTTTAGAACTTTTCGGCCCATCAACTATCCGATCCGATTAAGTTTGGCAATTCTTTGGGCTATGTCGGTAACCTTGGTTCTCATGCAGATGTCTTCATTTCTGATTCAATCACTCAAGGAAACTCTGGGCATAGCCCTCTCCATTACCCTTTGGGTAATTTTAAGCCGTCTTATGATGTCCCATTGTGAGGGACCACGTTTCGGTTCCGTATGTGATCACTGGCAACACACTCTAGACATAGATTTTCGTTTTGAGACAGTGTGGTATGTTAGATGAGAAGATACTGGGTATATTTCCGAACGCTGCCCAACCGAGTCGGATTTGACGGTTGACCTCTTTTTTCAGGTTCAGTAAGATTTACTTAACTGGACAGTTTGTCCCAGGTAGACATAATCGTCTACAACTTAGAGTGTAGAGTCTCTGATCTTGATAGGAGTGTGAGTATAATGGGCATTCAACATGATCTTTGTTTTGTCCATGTTCATTTTAAGATCCACTATTTTGGAAGCTCTACTAAGTTCATCTCAATATTCTCAGCCATGACCACTTTAGCGTCGCAAACCGAAGTTGAGTGATGTGCTCGCCGTTAACGTTGATGTCTTCAGTCCAGAACCTTGAAAACATTCTCTAGTGCAGCAGTGAATAGTTTCGGTGAAATGACGTCTCCCTGTCTCACACTGCACTGCGGAAGGATAGCACCACATTTCTAAAGCCTAATGCATCAAAATCGGCTTTTAAAATCAAAACTCGTATGTGTGCGAGAAAAAAAGTTGTTATAAGTACCATTTTTTATTAGCAAGCACATCGGAGATCTTGAATTTGGTAAATAAATTACGATTAAAACGCACAATTCGATAAAGCTTCATAATGTAAACACGATAGGTGTAAAAACTTGATTTTGCCATAAATGACACATGAGAGGTCTTAAAGTCGCAACGACGAGATAGGAGAAACCATTTTCAGATCAAATCGGACGATATCGGTCTGATATACACCTATAAAAAATTGCCAATTAAAGTATGTTGACTTTATACGATTTCTATACATTTTAGCATATACAGCACAACAAGAGGCATGCCAAGAAAACCCCCAGCAAAGTTTGTAAGGAAGTAAAGAAGACGAACTGGAATGTACTGCGATGTTGAGATTTCACGAGCTTAGAAAGATATTTCTATGTGTTGGTCACGTTCCCGCAACTTGCTGGAGGGCAGTGATTTAAGTAGTGTTTACTTGAACATTAGGAGGGTTATGTTCAGCACCAGAAGGGGTAGCTACTCTGCGGTATATCATTGAGAATTAAGCGATGACATTAATTTAGTAAGTGTAGGTATTCCAAAATATTACCGGTAGGTGAAAAAAATGCCATTAGTATACAGTATCGGTATCAGGTTGACTTTTAATTCATAGGAAATCTTTCAGAAGTTTGTAGTTCTCATGTACTATATGTACACAAACCACTTTTACTATGGGAATACCACACAACGCGAAAAAAATCTGCTATTCGAGGTTAAAAGATGGCCGATTAAAACTCAAATGGGCCCTGTATTTATGGGTCTTATTCGATATTATTAAAACTACATTTAGCCTATTAGAGACTAGACTCCATTTCTCAACCCCTGCGAAGATCCATACTTTGGTAGATCAGAAAGTGGTTTGACTTCCTGCTGTGAAAGAAAAATATGAAAAGTAATAAAATACATAACTGTTTGCTGTTAGTGTTTGTACAAGATTTATATATTTTGTGAAATAGAATAAACTTTAATAACGCGAAAATATATCGTTTGTTAAACAGAAACAGCCGCGGGTCCGTAACCCGAGCTGCTCGTCAATTTAACTGACCGTCAACGAATAAGTATGGACATACTGAAAGTTTTCAAACCGAAAATGTTGGGGCAATTTTTATGTATTTTTTTTTTTGAAATACGATTTTTTACTTTGATTTAAACAAATATTATATTTAATCAGAAGCCTGATTGCGTTACAAATAATTTCATGGAACCGGTCGAAAACTATTTAATTTTGACAATTCAATAGTTTTCATTGCGTGCTTTTGCGAATAGACGAATCTAAAAAACACTGAAGCAATGAATGATATTATTATGCGTGTGCGCTTGCTTTGAACTATCAAAACACCGGCCAAGTGAGAGTCTGACTCGCGCACAGTAGTTTCCGTATAAAACAAGCTACACTCGTCATAATAAATAGGTATAAATTACTAACGTTCATAAAAAAATTAAAGCACCGAACCACCGAACCGAAGGGACAAATTTTACTTTGCCGTTCGAAAAATGTCATCAATATACAATATTTTTACTTTTCCAAGTACATTTTATAAGGTGGTCGACTATTACTCGTAAACTTGTAAAGCTTGCTTAGCTGTGATAGTTGTTTTCTCTTTTAATTTTGTTATATTATATATACTACAGCCGTGAATATTTTCCCATATCCAAAACCAACCATTTAGTTGGCAGGGGAAGTCACTGGACTCTAACAAAAAATTGCCATTTAAAGCTTAATTTTACGTAACCGAGCCCTGAATCGGAAAATAGTTTTCACAATATTAACGTAATATTTTTGAATGGCCTATCCAAAGATACCCCACACCACGAGGAAGACGAGAAAAAAAAACGTCCCCACTTTACGTGTACAGGAGGTACACAAATATATTTTTTTTTTACTTAATTGTCGGCGTGATTAATATGTCAAAATACAGCTTTTTAGTGCTAAGAATCTCTGAGCTAAGCTGCGGACGGACGGACAGACGGACATGCGAAACTATAGGGGTTCCTAGTTGACTACGGAACCCTAAAAAAGATTACACAATTAGGCTGATTTTGGAAATCTTCTCGACATCGGTGTTCTGATCTGTATGTACTTATCGTCTCCAATGATGATGCAGTTCGCATTTTTTCTGTATCCTCATCGGAACCTCGGAAAAAAAAATCTGCGTTAGATGAAAAGCCACACACTTTTTGTTCATCTGTCACAATCTTCTTTTCATAAAACTTAACGAACAAAAATCTCAAAAAGAAGTTCAAAGAAAAAAAGTAAACCGAAATGTGAGAAACATTTTGTTTTCGAATATTTCCAGTAATATCGAATACATCATTAAAGAATAATAGATAAATTAAGAATGGTTCCTTCTGAGAATCTGTTTGCTTAGCAACAAAATTAAAGACACAAGCAAGATTTCTTTTGTGGTAAATTGTAGGTAAGTCAAACAAAATATAATAGCAATTGACGGATCATAATTATTTGATTTCCTTTTATTCTGAAGTCAGCGGTATTTATCTAAAAATACAACAAAATATATAACAATACCTTTTAAAAAAAGTGAACTTTTGTTGTATTATTAGATACATTATTTGTTCTGAAGATGAAATTGATTTTTTTACAGTGTTTCATATTTAATTCAAAGCTTCAGAGAAGTAGCAAAGATATTTTTTTTTTTGGTTTTGAAACTTAATTCCATGGCGTGGACTACACTCCAGAAAAAAAAATGTATTTCATCCTCTACTTGATAAAATTTTTATTTAATTGTGATGGAGAGAAAGTAACACAGTGGTCTCTGGTAAATGGTCAACGGCAAACGGATACAATGAATTTCATACATAGAAACACACAAACAAAGCCACGATTACCGGACTAGCTATGACCACAGCCCCAACATATTTGCCTACAAACAACAGACTAATTATTTTCCAAATTTCCCTTGCACATGCAGAACTTTAACTTGTTACAAAGTTGATACCCTCTACAATGCCGGTTTTATAGATTCAGCTTTGCATGTGAAGCACAAAGGTAAATTGGATGGCGACCACAACGGTTTGAGAGCACAACACTCATTGACTTTAGGTATACAAAACTGGTTTGTAGTAGGCTTTACTACTAACAAGTACCTACATATTTAACCCTTCAAGTTTTGTTGGTATGTCGTAAATGTCAATAAAATAGAATCATAACTAATATTATAAATGCGAATGTGAATTTGTTTGTTTGTTACACTTTCAAGCCATTTTTTTCAATTTTTGTGTGTAATAATCCAATGAATTCTCCAGCTCTGGGTGAAGCGGGAGGGCGTGTCAGACGTTTTCTGACTAAAACCTACCTGTGTACCTACAGTTGCTTGTGCCAGGGCCGCGGTAACTCTCTTTCAAAGTTTATCCGCGCCCTCAGACAGTTCACACCTTAACTACTCGACCTTTAGGGGATCGCAACTGATTCTTTTAAACACAGGTGTCTTCGTCACCTATCTAGAAGAACAGTACTGCACCCACTAACTAGATTAAGAACTTTAATGCTTATCTCACTTAACCATGCAATGCATCTAGTCCTTAGTTCATGAATAAATATATATATATATTCTTTTCGTTTTTTTTTTTTTCATCTATAAAAAAGGACCGCAAATTCGCAAGCGAAGCCGCGGGAAAAACTAGTAATAAATAAACAAAAAGTACTTCTCAGAAATGGAACAATGATCCCCTCAGCCTTTCTTAATCAAGTATACTTATTACTTATTAATTTGATTCTTCTTGTTTAATGAATTACTTCACGTTTTTGACGGGATCTCTTTTACCGAAATAAGCCCTCGGGGATATCGTTTCATTCAAAAGCTCCTACTTAAAAATATTAATTAGAAGTAGTCGTAATTAGTGATCTTGAATAAAATATCAAGTTCGTTAATTTTAATAAGATTACTCCTTCAGCTTATCTCGCTACAAACAACTACGGAATATACTTCATCAAATATTTATCCCTCGTGGAATCACTGTGCAAGTAATAATGCTTAAGCCGCTCATTAGGTTTTGTTAAAAAATATTGCTTAATTTTCAATTGCTTGATGTTTTTCGTTTAGATGGAATGAATATTTGATTTCAACCTATTTTTCTGCTAGTGGTTCGTGTGACCCGAAAACGTGTGGCACGCAACACGACGGTGCTAACACACGGTATTGGAATTTTTGTCGCTGTTCGCCTCCCACTGTACGACTCTTTCAGGGGCGTCCGAGATAGGGTTGCCCGTAGAAATAATTGTGGACCTCTTTTATAGCGGTGTGCGGGCGACACCTATCCGTTTTTATTAACGTTACCGTATACCGTCAAATCGGCACAAAGGATTTTCAGATGGTTGGCTGGCAACATAAAAATATATAGTTTTTTTTGCTAACGGTTACGATGATAGAGGTATTTTTTTGTAAAAATGTAGCCAACATTAACTTGAATAACTAAACGACACTAGACTAGATAAGTAGAATGTTTATATCATGAGTTAAATGTTTTGTAGCGTGACTTCCTATCATTCATTATAACATTTACTAGTGTCTCTAGTAAATTATGTTAGATGTTCTTTAATAAATCATACGGTGGTTGCGAACTGGCATTCTAGTTATACCGTATTGAAATGACATGTCCTACATCGTTTGATTGTTGTGATTGAACCTAATTATTAGTGCGGTTGTGAGACTAATTGGAATTTCGTGTGCTAGGTATAATAATGACGTCACAGAAAGGTTCACTTCGGTGCCCGAACGAACGTGATTCGTCCGTCTAACTCGTTTAAAACTAGTCGCCCTTTCGGGAGGGCATAGAAAATTCAATTTACATATTACAAGAGCTGGCTGACTGGACACCTCATTATCCCGTATAATGGTCGTCGCTGGGTTGCACTCCCACAAGACTTAATTACCCCTAATCTGGCATTCCGTGAATCTAACAGAAACCTCGCCCGAGTAATTACGGTCCACTGTTCTAAAGCTAATGGACTCGTTTATTTATCTGCTAATTGCACGTAATCCACGAATCAAGATCAAGATATCTTTGACCGTACACTTGTGTTATGATATTCAACGAAACTAACTTCACGATTGTTCTTGACAGAAACGAGAGAGTCTGAATTCTTTCGTTTCATAAACGGAGACTGTAAATGAGAAAGTTTGAAGCCGTGTCTCAAAAATGGCGTAGTTTTTTGTTAACGTTCAGAAATAAGAGGATAAGTAACGTCTCGTCGCGAAAATAGTTAAGTAACTTTTATGAAGTAGTTTTGGACCGGAAAGTTTGTTATGGTATACGAAAAATCCCATACGTCAAAAAAGTATAAAATCCTGACCTAACTTTTTTACGACTGTATTCTTTTTCTTACGTGTGGTTTAGTAAAATGTTTGGGGCGTATGGAGAGTGCACCGATGCAGAATGTATCGCCTGCGTCCTGAAACGAAAAGCTTCATAAGCCCCGCGGCAATCTCATTTAAAAGTCGTGTGTAAACGTTATGATATCGCCGCGACCTGCTTACGTACACTCGTCGCACTTTGCCTGCCCCTTAATTGGAGGGGTTGGCATATTTCAACACGCGACAGTGTACACATGCAAACAAAAATAGACTCTCATGCCGTACACCACTGACTAAAATCCGAGAGTTTTGTAAACACCAACGACTGCACGAAGTTAGCGATTTTAGACTGGAATAGTTCATAAAAAAGTACTTTGGTTACATTAATGTGTAATAATAATAACGATATGAACTCTAAATCATTTACTATATAGAATACTTGCACTTCACCCGCGACTTCGTTCGCGTGATTTCGTATTTTATCCTACAGATGACTTTCTTATGTGCAGTTAGTGAATGCGACTAAAAATAAGCTATTTTTAAATAAATACAAATTTTATAATTCTTTAAAAAACTTTAACTCCCGCTAAATCGTATTTTGGGCAAAGTTTCGAAGATCTAATGATAACCTTTATTGTTTACTTAGGTTGGTGTTTGTGCCAAGTTTCAAGTTTATTAACCCAAGAAATAATATTCATAAAAAAAAAAAACTTTAACACCCCCTAAATCGTCTTTTGGGGGTCATTATCACCGTCATCATATCAGCCGAAAGACGTTCACTGCTGGTCATAGACATAGTTTCAAAAACCTAAAAATAATAACCTTTATTGTTTATTTACTTTAGTATTTGTGCCAAGTTTCAAGTTTATTAACCTAAGAAATAAGATTCTTCCATAACAAACTTCTTCCAATCGTCTTTTGGGGGTAGTTTCTAAAAACTAATAATGTCAACCTTTATCATTTACTTAGGTTACTATTGGTGCCAAGTTTCGAGAATATTAGCCGAAAGAATTAGATTTTAAATACAAACTTTCAACCCTTTTTTACCTCTTTAGGGGTGGCATTTCCAAAAACCCATATTAGTCTTCACTAACGTTACTTGAGAAACCTTTCTGTCAAATTTCATCTTTATATGTCAAGCGGTATTCGAAGTTTCCTTTTGAGTAAGTGAGTGAATTTTCACTTATATATAATACTAGCTGTCCCACGCGGCTTCGCTCCCGTCAACTGGCTACCTACCTCCCCATATACCCTACCTACACTGCAAACATGATTGTTGTGTAACTTTAACCGCGAAGCTCTCAAAAAGGAATAATTATTCCCGCTTTTGCAACATTTTTCATTTATGCTCCGTTCCTATTGGTCGTAGCGTGATGTTATATAGCCTATATCCTTCCTCGATAAATGGACTATCCAACACAAAAAGATTTTTTCATTTCCAATCAGTAGTTCCCGAGATTAGCGCGTTCAAACAAACAAACAAACTCTTCAGCTTTATAATATTTAATAATAATAATTAATAACATTCTAGAAGCTTTATAGTATAGATATTTAGATAATAATATCGAAGTCACAATAGAGTAGTCGCTAAAATAGCTTTAAATGAAAGCTATTTTAGGTAGGGAAAGGATAAAAGCGAATTGGATTGGTTCCGAGCAGCGGGTCACTGCCACAGTATTAGACGAACTCAATAGAAATGAATGCACTTTGATTTGATGATAGTACATTTTTTCGTAAATTGAATTCCTAGCCTTTAATATTTCACTTCACAATTGGAGAACATAGTCCAACAGTACTGTTATTTCAGTCGTAAATTGTTTGCAGCGTGATCGGTTGGTGCGTACTTTATTAAAATCTATATATGTGTTAGTTACACTTTTTATAACTCAAGAACGGCTGAACCGATTTGGTTGAAGGTAGGGTAGGTAGGGTAGGGTAGGTAGGGTAGTGTAGGTAGGGTAGGGTAGGTAGGGTAGGGTAGGTAGGGTAGGGTAGGTAGGGTAGGGTAGGTAGAGTAGGGTAGGTAGGGTAGGGTAGGTAGGGTATGGTAGGTAGGGTAGAGTAGGTAGGGTAGGGTAGGGTAGGGTAGGTAGGGTAGGGTAGGTAAGGTAGGGTAGGTAGGGTAGGGTAGGTAGGGTAGGGTAGGGAGGGTAGGGTAGGTAGGGTAGGCAGGGTAGGTAGGGTAGGTAGATAGATAGCCAGTTGACGGGAGCGAAGCCGCGGGAATCAGCTAGTTAAATAATAAAATTAAACTTTATTCCTCTTTGTTTACGAATACTTTGCTTCCCATACCTTATATAACGAAGTTACCCACGATATTAAAAAAGCGGCAACACAGAGTCTATTACGTGAATATTTCAGATGTTTAATCTGAAACTGCGTGCTTCGCCAAGACAAGGGTAAAGGTACTTGAAGGGCTACCTAACGGTCGGTCGGACGATGCACTTTGAAAATTTAATGTTGCATAGTAACCATTGTTCTCTGAAGTTTCACTTAATACAATAATAATAACGAATTTCTTTGTGAAACTGAACAGCAAATTCGACAACGGAATTTGTTTTGAGTTTTACTTGGAAATGATTAAGAACTTCAAGGAACTTGCCAATGAGGTTATAATTGAACCCATTTGGCGCTTTATTTCAGCATACTTCGAATTTCATCTATTAGTATTACGTACCCTTAACATAAATGATTCCTCAGTTCTAGACATTCTGTGCCATCAAAATTGAACGCTTGACTTAAATACGCAATTACGTCTGGGGATCACAGGGTACTTAGATCACAAGAGGTAATATGAAATTGCTTATTCTCGAATAAAGCTGAGTTGAACGTTTTCGACGTCAAGTGACTACATAGACATTGTGTAAATTAAATTATCGGAATCAGTAAGGACAATAATTAGCAAATAAAATGTAGGGTTGTGTTCGTTGCAAGATTAGTAGTACCATTGATGGTGGTGCGAAGGGCTGGTTTAATGGACTGTATCTGCGATGCGGAGCAAAGCGATTGACAAACGCTTGGCGATAGGTAATTCGAGTTGCGGTGGGTGTGGGACAACAGAATACAACCCGAAAATAATTAGGGAAGGAAACACAAACCTTTGCGGGAACTCCGTGGTCGCGTCGTCGGTGCACCGAATTACTTCATCAGGGTTCAAGAGCCGCTGGGTTTCAAGTTACTGTCATCACACGTTTAACACAAACACAAACTTTTGATTATAAGTCTTATTACATGCAAAAACCGCGGTAATTACAAAGTTTGATAACTTTTCAGATAACTTTTACTATTTTTCAAACGGAGCGGGCCTACGCCATTGCGCACTAAAAAGTGAACCTTCTTATTCACTCGCGGGATATGTGCGGGAAAGGAATGGGTATAGGGGATAGCGGATGTCAAACTAATTTTGAATATTGGCGCAACCAATATATTTACACATTGAGTACTATCTTTAAGGGTTTATGTGAGTACTATGGAGATCACTTTGTTTAGGTAACTTTTTTGAAACAGCGAATAGACCTAATAGTTTCTATTTTCGTATGCTCTAGTGAATATGACATTTGCTCATTTTGAAATGTCAATATGTAAACCCATATGTTTCATGAAAAGCCGAACAACCGTTACAGGCAAATTTCTCATAAAAAACTCAGAAGCTAAACCAACAATCACTTTCCCTGTTTCTAGAACTATCGTTTAAAAAAGAAAACTGTAACTGAAATCGTCATTATCTTTTATGAAACCATCGATAACGAACTGAGCGTCGGCCTCTTGGCTTGGCGTCTCTTCCCTTTTTTTGTATTGTCCCGTAATCGCCACTTTGTTATTCAATTTGGAATGTTGCCAGCCAACTGCCTATTAAATAATACCACGCTGAATCCGAAGATTCGCTCGGCTACGGTAGATATAAAGTGGGCTTCCTGATAAAATTTAAGTGAAATATTCTTGTGTTTAGTTCCAGGAGGTGTCATTTTTAAACTCTTGTAGAATAATTTCTGGCTTTTAGTAAAATTTTCAGTTTTATTTGCAAGTCGTCTTAGGCTAACAATAAGGTAAAATTTTTTTTGCCTATGGCCTTTTTTGACCGCGACATATTATTTTATCTGGACGACAGTTTTCGAACGGAAAAGTTGATTTTGTCTCTCAATTCAGTTTATCTTTTCGTTAAAGAATGTTCGGTGCTATTATTGTTTATGAACATCAGTAATGTTACCTAATTATTTTATTGAAAATAGCTGTTTGTACCTCGGTGTGCGAGTCTGACCCACAGTTGGCCGGTTTTATTTGGCATATTTTCTGTCCATAGGAACATTTTGTGGAAAGTTATAAAACGTGCCATGCCGAGCTTACCTGCTGTATGAATCGGAAAAGCGCAGTGAGGGATCCATTGTTTGGCATGTTTCAAAGATTTAATGGATTCCGATCGAAATTTTGCACATAGGTAAACCCTTTGAAGCTGCCTGCCTATCAAATGTATGATGTTAGGATGGAGCTGGTTTTGCAAATAGGTAAAATCATTCTTAAGAATTGTAACGTTACGTTTAGCTCTTTGGAGCTGAGCTACGTTAATAAAAATAATATTTATGAATAAAAAGAAAAAGGGGCGGCTTCGCTAGTCGTAGATTGTATGTAGTCTTCAGCTAGGCAGGCAGCAGGACGGTCAGGAACTCTTCTAAGTGGTTGGAATGCTTGAGGAAGGCAGGTGAGCAGGCAAAACAGGCAGATTACCAGGTAAACAGATTGATAAGAAGGCTGGCAGCAAGGTAAGACGATGAGCTGGGCTGTGGCGTCTCAGGCAGACGGACAAAAGGCGGGTTCAGAACCTGCGCGTGCTGCTGCCAGGCGCGCGGTTGCCGCGCGCAACTCTGTAGGCTTGACTGATGCAGCTCATGTACTTTTTACCGGGCTGGCACATCAATTTAATTATAAGTAAAAGTATGTCCAGGCTATTAATTTATTGTTTTTAGAGATTGTTTTACACTCATTCACCAGCTGAATATATTACAGTTTAAGAGTTTTTCAGATAAGATTTTCGGGGTTCCCTGCCCGAATCTGACTCAAAAAGCTGACGCCCGTTTTTTCGCGTTCTGTCATATCTTATAAATTTTAAATTCAAATTCCCAGTTAAAAATCAAGACCAGAACGAATAAAAAACGGTTTACAGAGCGGGGCAGTCTGCCGCTGTCCTAATTATAATGTACAACTACCTTAAGGAAGGTCTAGTCCATGGTATGTTATGTATATGGCTTAAGAAAATACAAAAGACAGACTCAGATCGCATGAAAACGTAACGTGAGTATAAAATATTCTAAGATTTTACAAACTAACAATATAAATTAAGTTGAGGAATTTATAACAATCAAAGATAACTAAAAGTATGATTTTCTGGTGCTAACAGTATCAAAGAATACATAAAAATGAATCACATGAGTTGATACAATTTCAAAAGATGAAAGGTGGTTTGTATAGTATTATAAAACGTAAATAGACTAAAGGATATGGATCTGCAAAGCAGAACACCACGGACTAACCTAGCTATATGTTAACTAATTAAATTTCGTTATACCTACTGGAACCTATTTTATCTTATTTCCAGTAGCAATGCCGAGAGCATGCTTTCGTCATTTTGTGGACACAATTTCACCTTAAAAACTAAATTTCTTACTCAATTTAGGAGTCTATAGGTGCATACCAGACTACAATCTTATTTTAGCTTTTCTCGTCTCGCCTCAAGCTATAAAAGTTATATCATACTTTTGAGAGGAGATCAGCCAGTTACCGTCGAGGTGGGTAGCGGGCTTAACTACCCAGGGTACCTACGCTGGATGCACTCTCACAGAGGCACTAGCTGAAAATCTACCGCTATTTGTCTTCATAGCTGAATTTTGGTGGTAGTTTTAATGTCTATGATTTCTCTCACGATTGGCTTTCCACTTTAGTTGTCAAAGACAGTTTCGTTACAATATATTTTGAATTTTTTCTCTCTATAATTTTGTATAACAAAAAATATAGCCATGGAAAAGTGGCGGTTGCAAGGCTACAATCGACTGGTAAATATTGCGTGACGCCTGTAAACGTGTACACACGACATGTTGTTTAGATCGTGATTTTTCTGTCGTAAAACAAAAACAACAAAATTATTTGAATGCGGCTCGATAATTGGTAGAATTATTTCGTTTAGGTAACTATTAGGCGAAATAGTGTCTTTACAAATTGTAGGTTCAAGGGTCTTTAATTGACGTGGATTGATGGATATTTGTATTTAATAGTAGTACTTATGTGTTTCGTGGTCAAAATCATGGTTAAATTTAGGGTTTCTGAAACAGCTTTATTCATATATTTAATAGCTTCTGTCAGCGGCTTCGCTTGCGTAAATGTCTGAAATCATTCCAAAGGAACATATTTTCGGGATGTAAAGTATCGTAAGTCCTAATCCGGGACATGGTCTACCCATTAGTCAAGTTTTATCCAAAACCGTTAAGCCATGACAAGGTAACAAACAAATAGACAGACATAGTTACTTGCGCATTTTTTATATTTATAATAATATAAGTACTATTTATAAATCTTTAGGTAAGTACTATCGGTAGATTGTAAATTTGGAATTCTCAATCGGCTTGATGAATATCGTATCCATTCGCAGAATTACAGAAATCATTTTACTGTACACACAAAAAACTTGAACTCTTGCCGCTTCTAGTTACCTACACTGAAAACAGCTCCAAAAACGTATAAAAAAGGTGATTTCTGGAAATTTGAATATCGAATGAAGTTTCAGAGCTTCGGAAATATATTGACACAGCATCCCACCATATACCAAAATCCAAGGAATTTTGGAAAAAAAATCTAGTCTATGCTTCATTATCATCATCTGCCTGCCCTTGTCCAATGTTACTTGGGGTTGGCGCAACACGTTTTCTTTTTCCATACCGTCCTGTCACCCCGTCACGCTATCACTGACAGCCTTTTCTTTCATATCACTCCTAACACAGTCCATCCATCTTTTTTATGGCCGTCAGGAGGGGACTCTTCATCCATCCACATTTATATTCATAACTCTTTTAATAACATGCGTTTCATCCCTCCTCATCACATGACCATACCAGGACAAACGGTTTCCTTTAAACTTTTCTGTAACTGGCGCCACTTTCAAACTTCCTCTAATATACTCATTTCTCACTTTATCCATTCTCGTCACTCCGCACATGCATCTCAACATTCTCTTCTTTGCTACATGCAATCTGTTTTCATCCATCTTTTTTACAGCCGAACATTCTGATCCATACAGTACGACAGGTCTAATCACGGACTTGTAAATTTTCCCTGTTAACTTCATCCGTGGGTCACAAGTTGTTCAAGTGAACTGTCGCCATTTCATCCATCCCGAGTTGATCCGGTGCACCTCTCAAACTACCTCGCCATCCCTTTGGACAAGCGAACCTAGGTACCGGCAGTAGGAGCAGATCGGTATGGGTGTCCCAGCGAGAGCCCACGGAACTGGAGCGACCGCCAAAATCGCAGAACAACAACAAGTATTCTGTTTTGGTTCTGCTCAATTTTAAGCCAACACTCTCCAGTCTGTGCTACCTCGAGGCCACTCTCGGCAACCAGCACAATGTCATCGACAAACAGTATACAGTAGGGTGCCTTTTCCTGTATGTCCAACGTCAGAACGCACATTATCATCCAAACATACAAACGTCTCATACATCTATCATTATAATTATCATCAGGAAGATATAAGGACTGAGCGCCGACCCTAGGTGCAAACCGACTGCCACACTGAAGCTGCCAGTAGTGCCCACTGTAACTAGACTTGGGTACTACATCGACTATACATTGCTCGGGTCAACTGTACATACTTGCCCGGCACATCATTCTTCTTAAGGGCCCATCACAAAACCCCACAGGGCACCCGGTCGTATGAACACCATGTGCAAGTTTTTATGTGCACCGGTATTTCTGATCTTATGGGCCCAGTGCGGGTTGGTTGATGTCACATGTCTTCGAATGTTTGGTTCTAGGGAATGCTGGTTTTGTTTTCCATCACCATTTTGAGAGCAGTGGTAATAAAATAATTTACACAAAGTTAAGCGCTTGTAACGACCTGTAAGTCGCGGCCTGTAAGTTAGGCGACCACTGCTCATATACTGAAGAATAAATCTAACCAGTACCACGTCCATTCACTGACGCGCAATATCTTTCACACTTCAACAGTTATTCCGTCTGGACAAACTACTTCTACTATGCTGAATTGATTATGACAATTCAACTAAACTCATTATTAACTGTTTTGTTGTTATTTTTACCAACTTTTATAATTGGTATACGAAATTATTGAGAAAAATATTGTGATGTTTTGCAAAAACAAATTGTAACATTTAAAAACCAGAATATCCACACCACATACCCACACACACACACCACACAACATCCGCACCCCACACCATATCTTATTTCTCATGTAAGTGAATGTCATTGTAATTATTACTAGCTGACCCGGCGAACTTCGTTCCGCCTAACAAATTTCGAAAATAAAAGATTTTTTCTAAAATAAACGTAGCCTAAGTTACTTCTAATTACATCAGCTACCTGTCAATAAAAATCCCGTCAAAATCGGTCCAGCCATTTCAGAGATTAACCCGAACAAACAGAGAGACAGACAAAATTTGTAAAAAATGTTATTTTGGTGTATGTCCCGTATATATATCCATATACATGTAGTAAAAAACGGTTATTTCAATATTGCAAACAGACACTCCAATTTTATTTATATATGTGGGATTTACTCAAAGCGGGAAGCTAATAAAACCACGGATTGTCACAGTAATCTTGAATTATATTTTTTTTAACTTCAAAAACACCACGTCTTAGCTTAATCGTCTTTTTTCTACCTCTCGCGTTCCCTCGTTGCTCTTCTCACATCCTTTACCTTTATCAACTGTCCCTTTCGTACCTAGTCCACTTCATACTGTCATCTCTTTCACTCTCTCATGCTTCACATCTGTCATTCGTCTTTACGTTCCATTACACTCATTCAATAACGTTCCGTTCCTACATATATATAGATGAGAAATAAAGATTCTTAACCGTAATAATATGCTGTATTTCAGTTGATACCTCGGTAACAACTGCTTTTATTCACTTTACATATTTACTTTCACCCCTCTAAAGAAACTTACAGTTCAAATTCTGCCAGTACACTTGCGATTCCTAGTATTTTAGGCGAGTATTGAGTATTAACAGCTACAAACTATACAAAGATGTAATGAAACCTTATCGTTTATAATAGTGATCGTATACTGAGAACGTGTTACCGGCTCCACCTGTCAGAGAACACGAACGTTGCACATTGCACTGTCGTGTCGGAACATAAATGTTCAACATTTAACACGACCGCGAACATTGTTGCTTCTCTGTTAAGAGTAAAGTACTTAACTATTACAATATATTACAATACAATTGAGTAATAATCAGCCATTTTCATTACAATGAAAATTGGGAGGCTGATTATTACTCAAATGTTTTTAGAAGACACTAGTCAGTGGATCCCAAACAAATTGTATATGACAACGCGACAGTTTTGGTCGGTTTTTCTATAATTTTTGTTTGTCCCCGCCTGCAGCACCTCATAATATTTAATTTATAAATTATATATAGAACTAGTTTTTCTCTTTTCAGTTAATTAATTTTTTGCAATCGGGTTTTTAAATAATTTGTTAAAATATGTGTTTCGATAATTGTTTCATACATTTTTAATGTCCGTCTGCACTTGTACCTCCCTGTCCTCTATCTTATTCCCTCATGCACTTTGTATATCGCTATCTCAGTCGCACAATGCTATAGAAGTCGCGAGTGTATTTTTTTTTATACTGTGAACGTGCGTGAGGTGACCGTTTAGTTCAACGTCTTCAAGCAAGAGCCACCGCCGCGTGCGCAGGAAAGATGCCGTGATGGTCGAGCACCGCAAACTAGCTCCAGGAGACGAGATCAGCAACGCCAAGTAAGTGCATGTGATCCCATCCTTCCAGGCAGCTGCTCCCCATTTTTCTATTTTTCCTCAAGCAGTTGCCTATCCTAACCATATTGTACAAGTAATCATTCATACAGTCCACTCTCTAAAAAGTTGTTTATTTTCAAGGAGTAATTTCTATAAATTACCAAACATTTTTGGTCACTTCGGCCGGATAAGAATCTATATTTTATTCTAATACGATTCATTTTGTCTACCGCCAAAAAAGGTTATTCTTAACCACCGCTTACAACTTACGTATAACATAACGTAACAGGATTGAAGTAATTATCCCTAATTAAGTCATATTCTTATGCACACCGCATCGATAATTATTTCATTCTATTGCAAACCGCATTATCATATTTTAATAGTCTTATTCTAAAAATATTCATAATTTTATTATTTTGGTTGAAGGTAGGCGATTGCAAGCGGATCGGTTAGTCTCCGCGTAGGTAGGTCGGTAACGCTCGATCGGCTCCGTGCGTTCGGAAATATTATATTCATATTCATTCCATATAAATTAAAGTTATTATTTTATACATTTCTCAACGTTTTATATTATTGTGGCTTGAAGATAAGTGATATAAAATTCTTACATATAAAATTATAAATAATGGGAAAAGGTAAAAATTAGATACTGAAGACGAATTTGAAATGTCTAGTGAGGATCATGTTCAGTTGACTATGTCACAGGCTAAACGCGATGCATTATTTGCTAGGTTGCAGTCTATATACGATTTATCTAAATCAGCTGTAGCCAATGAATCACAACATGAAATATTTCTATCTAATGTTTGTAATATTGATATTTTACGTAGTGAGTTTGAACAGGCGTTAGACAAATCCAATACAATACAATTACAAATAAACCCTGCCAAGAAAATCGATTAACAGGCTTGGATTTCGTTTGAAGAAATGTATTGTTATATAAAACGTGTTGTGCCTCAAATTGATGTCAGCGGCAATAGCAATACAAAATATAAGGTCCATATGCAAGACATGTCTTCTATTACGAAATCGAAGCCTAAGTTACCTCCTATTGAGTTAATGTCGTTTAATGGCAATATCCGAAATTGGCCCCTATTTTACCAACAGTTTAAAAGTGTTGTTCACGATAATTGTACGTTAAGGGATAGTGAGCGTGTTTACTATTATTTGGTAAGTTAACCGATAGCGCGAAGTCTGTGTGCTCTGGTTTACCGCACACCGCCGAGAATTATAATATCATATGGAATGCACTTATTGATAAATATGATGATCCTCGAATGTTAGCAAGTAGTTATTTGAATCAGCTGTTGGAATTTAAGCCGTTGATCAACAATAGTGCCGCAGATTTTGAATGTTTTATAAATAATTTTAATTCTAATGTTGAAGCATTTAAACAGTTAAAACTTTTATAATTAACAGATTTTATATTCTTACACATTGCGTTACGAAAACTAGATTTGGACACAGTTAAACTATTTGAGACGATGTACCGTAAAGAAAAAATTCCATCATATTCTAGTCTTATAGAATTTGTTAAGGAACAAAGTAAGGTTATGTCTCGTTCTTTTAGTCAAAGGCCAGATACATCTAATAATTCCCGTAGTTATAAAATTCCAATTCCAAAACCTACGAAATCTTTTATGAACACGGATAGGAAAAATACACAAAGGGTTAATAAAGGCCTTGCTTGTTCTTTGTGTAAAATTAAATCACATGAACATTTATATCAATGTCCAATTTTTATGTCTAAAACACCTTATGATAGGTTTTTTTACGTAAAAAATAATTCATTTTGTAATAACTGTTTAAGTCGTAAACATAGAACTTTTAAATGCTCTTCGCAAAAAACTTGCTCTCATTGTACTGCCAAGCATCATTCATTATTACATTTCGGGGAATTAAATAATTCTTATAACGTTCATAATTCTGTCCCCAATAGGAATGAGTCCACTACATTGCAGAATGGTAGTGTGTCTCAGTTGGAAAGTACATCCGCTTTACCTGCAAATAGCGACCCTATGTCACATACAAATAAGGTTGACAATCAATCTAATGTCACATCTGCCACTTCTATGTGTAATGTTTCACGCGATTACTCGGATCGTTTTATAACTACTACCCTTTTGGGGACCGCAAAAATTATAATTATCGATAATAATAACAAGAAACATTTTGTCAGATGTTTGATTGACCCAGGCTCGCAAAGTGATTATATTGCGTCTGCTTGTTGTAAGCGCTTATCGCTTCACATATCTACACAAAATCGGTATATCGAAGTTCAGGGTATCGGTGGCAGCGCGCAGCGCATTCTAGGCGCAACTAATATCAAATTTACTTCTCGTTTCGATAACTCCGCTGTGTATTCTATTAGGCCGTTGGTTGGTTGTAGAAAATATTACGTCACAGTTGCCCGACTCGTGCGTCGATACGTCAACTTTAAATTATTTGAGAGATATACCACTAGCCGACGACTCGTACGATGAGCCTGGACCGATTGAAATGTTGTTGGGAGTAAATATTTATTGTCAAATACTTTTATTTGATCGCATTATGCATCATAATGGTTTTCCTTCCGCAATTGAAACTGCCTTAGGGTATATAATTATGGGCAATGCGCCTATCGTTACGACACCCAGTGTGTCCCGCACCTTTTGTTCTTTTACTCATGATTCGCTTGATAAAATTTTGGTAAAATTTTGGAATCTTGAGGAACTACCCGCAAATAAATTCATAAGCCCTGAAGAAGAAAAATGTGAAAATATTTTTATTTCCACCACTACCCGAAATGACACCGGCAGATATTCTGTAGTGTTGCCATTTAAGGAAAGTCCTGATAAATTGGGTAATTCTTATATCACCGCTAAAAGGAGGTATTTGTCATTGGAAAATAAATTTGACAAGTCACCTGAGTTACGTGTTCGTTACGACGAAATCATAAATGATTATCTGGATAGAGGTATAATATCGCGCACTCCGCCAGAGGAATGCATGCTGCCGGGTTTTTATTTACCACACCATCCTGTCATTCGCGAAGATAAAGATACTACAAAATTACGCATTGTGCTCGATGGTAGTGCCAAGACAGATACGAATGTTTCACTAAACGATATTTTGCACCCAGGTTGTAATCTTCAGGCAGACATATTCAGCATTCTTTTAAATGTTCGTATGTTTAGTATAGCATTTTTTGCCGACATACGGCAGATGTACTTATGTATAGAAGTACTTTCTTTCAAAGTACTGTAAACGACAGATAGCTGTGTCGCTATCATATTATTTTTCTATTACAGCCAAGAATTTGGCTAAACAACTTGCTTCTATGGAGCAATGCCAAGACATGTTATTTCTTCATTAATTCAGCCAATGATTTGGTATCAGAAATTGATATTGATAATAATTTAAATTAGAAATTAAGACAATAGAGACAACCTCTTGCAAAAGTTTACAAATTGAAAATTGCAAAATAAAATCACATAAAAGCTTAAAATCAGTAAATAGTATTAACCTGGTGCATCAAAATATTCAAGGATTTATGAACAAAGATTTAGAAGTAGAATTATTTATGAACTTTAACAGTATTGATATTCTTTGTATAACAGAACATTGGCTTAAAAGCCACCAGTTATTGTTCAATTTTAAAAATCACCAGGTTGGTAGTACATTCAGCAGAGTTAATGCTATACATGGTGGCTCATTGATTTTAGTAAGTAACCAGCTTAAATTTAAAGACCGTAAGGATATTGTGAGCCTATCTGTTGAGCGGACAGTCGAAATAGCTTGTATAGAATTGGAGCAGTTTATTGTATTAAGTGTATACAGACCCCCTTCAGGATTGTATGACTGCTTTGAAAAGGTAATGGATGAAGTGTTACACAAGATTTGTAACTCGAATAAATCCATTATCACTTGTGGTGATTTTAATGTCAATTTATTAGAGGACTCAGGTTCTTGTAGTAAAATATTAAGTCTGTTTCAGTCCTACAATCTCGTAAACCTGTTTTTGGAGCCCACAAGAATAACCCCTACTAGTGCCACATGTTTAGATAATATTTATACTAATGTTATACCAGTCCACAAAGAAATTATAAATTTACTAGATTCTGATCACTGTGGGCAGAGGATTACTATACCTAACCAAAACAACAATGTGGCCAAAAAGGATATCACTGTTAACCCCAAAACTGCAAGTCGCTTGGCAGCGTTTAAAGTTAAACTCATTAAAAAATTACCAATTTTGTCAACTCATGCTGATCCAAATCATCTATATGATGATTTTTTTAATATGTACTGTAAACAATTTAATTCTACCTTTATTCCCAAGACTATCTCAGTTAAAGATAATGCATCATTCAGTGATTGGGCCACCATTGGTATTCATAAAAGTAGGAAACGGCTTTATGAGTTGTACAATGAAAGTACTTATGTCAACACTGCTGAATTTAATTATATGTTAGAAATTATTCAAAATTATTTAAAAAAGTTTGTTGTTTGGCCAAGTCGCGTTATTTGAGTTCAAAGATTAAAAACAGTAGTAACGTTATTAAAACGACTTGGAATATTATTAATAGTGAAACGGGAAGATCTGGTAACCGAAATATTGACTACAGCCTGTCTATTAATGATAAAATCATAAAATCAGACTCACAAGTCGCAGTGGCCTTTGAAGATTTCTTTTCAGATATTCCCATTTCAACTACTAAATCCCTAAACTCATCACCTTCTGTTGCTGAGTCTTTGCTAAAAGAAAATGTTAATGTTTGCGATTCGGAATTTTTCTTTTTGAACATATTACTTGTAGAGACATAATTAAAACCTTTCACACTTTAAATGTTAAAAAGACTGCAGATCTGTGGGGTCATTCTGTAGAAGTTGCTAAATCTATTATTGATATTGTCGCACCTAGTTTAGCTATTATCTTGAATAATTGTATCGACTGTGGGGAGTTTCCTGACCTTATGAAAAATAGTAAAATAATACCATTGTCTAAATCAGGTAGTACATCAGACCCTACAAATTATAGACCTATTTCAGTACTACCTACGTTTAGTAAAATATTTGAGAAATTAATTTTAGAGCAATTGCAAAGATTTTTTAATAAACATAAATTATTACATAGCAAACAGTTCGGTTTTACAAGGGGTCGTTCAACTACTGATGCCGGTGTTGAGCTTTTAGGACATATTTATAATGCATGGGAAGATAAGTGCGATGCCTTGGGAATCTTTTGTGATTTGTCCGGAACAGCGCTCTGGATCTTCTTACTTCATACTTAAGTAATAGGATTCAGAGCGTTGACGTTAATGGAAAAAGATCTCCCGGATCTATAGTAACGATGGGCGTCCCGCAGGGCTCGATTCTTGGTCCTTTCTTGTTTCTTATTTATATTAATGACTTGCCATACCTCATAAAGGATAACCATGATATAGTGTTGTTTGCGGATGATACTTCACTTTTGTTTAAACTTAAACGTCAGCAGCTGGTTACTGACGATGTAAATAGCGCGATCTCAAAAGTAGTTCACTGGTTCAATGTTAATAATTTACTACTTAATGAAAAAAAAACCAAATGCATTAAGTTTACCCTACCTCACGTTAGGCAGGTGAAAACTGATGTGTTGGTAAAGGGCGAAGAATTGAATCCTGAAAATAGCACAGTATTCTTAGGCTTAACTTTGGATGCTAAGCTTCAGTGGGGTCCACATATAGATAAATTGTCAAAAAGGCTAAGCTCCGCAGCATATGCTGTTAGGAAAATTCGTAATTTAACTGACATAGAAACAGCCCGTTTAGTATATTTTAGCTATTTTCATAGTGTAATGTCGTACGGTATTCTGTTGTGGGGAAATGCCGCCGACATCCAGACTATCTTTGTTTTGCAGAAAAGAGCTGTTCGATCAATTTATAAATTAAGCCCGAGACACTCTCTCAGAGAGAAATTTAAGGAGATTAATGTAATGACTGTGCCTTCTCAGTATATTTATGAAAATCTTTTATATGCCCATAAAAATATAAAATTGTTTAAAAATACAGTGATATCCATAACATAAATACTAGGAACAAACACAAATTTGTAGTACCTGCAACAAGGCTCACGAAAATAGGTGGCTCGTTTAGATGTCAATGTGTGCGCTTTTATAATAAGCTTCCAAGCCACGTACAAGATCTAAGTCTTAATAAATTCAAAACATTCATTAAACGTAAGTTGTGCCAGAAAGCGTTTTATACAATTAAAGATTACGTTGAGGACAAACAGGCTTGGGATTGAGCTGCTCCAATAAATTTTGATTTTTTTTTATATTTTGCACCATGAATTTTCTTTTTTTTTTTCTTTTTTTGTTTTCTTGCAATGACAAGAATATTTACTTTTTAAAGTATTATATTATTTTATTTTAAGTTCTTTTTTTTTTTCTTAATTTTTGTGAATGTGAAGACTATGTGGATCATACTTTTTGTTTGTTTTTAATTTTAATTTATCTAAGTTAGTTTTAATCATGGTCTGGCAGTTTGAGTAGTTCGTGCGGCCTACCCGAATGTCCTTTCTTTGGTATTGTTCGTCGAATCGTTGAGCTCCTTAATTTCTGTGTTGAGCTGCACGGTTATTGACAAATGCGTGCACTGACTGGACAGGTCCACTCAATCTGGCTGGTTCTTTCCTCAAAAGACCATTTCAGACTTCAGTCTACATAGTCTTCACATGATCTAACCAAGATTTTGTCTGGACTTTAAAAGAGACTGTGACCTCTGAGTTTGTTTCGACCTTTCTTCTCAGAGTAGTCAGATAGGAAACGCCGACTTCATCTAGTTTTAAAAATATGATCGACATGTAAAAGTGTTTGTACAAACCTACTTACAGAAATAAATCATTTATCATTTATCATTATCATTATCATTTACATCCTGAATACCGCAAGTACCAACGAATATTATATCGGTTTTCTTCAGACGAACCGCTAGATACATTTGAATATAATCGAGTCACATTTGGTTTACGCTCCTCACCATTTTTGGCGATGAGAACTTTGCGTATGTTAGCTAAGGATGAGGGCCACAAATACCCGCTAGCCGTTGATGTGTTGGAAAGAGACACTTATATGGACGATGTGTGTTCGTCAGCGTCTTCTGTCACCTTAGCGGCTGATACAGCCCATCATCTCATCCAAATGCTCAAGACCGGGAAATTCGAGTTGGCAAAGTGGTCTAGCAATTCTTCTGAGTTAAAAACTCAGAAGAATTGCTAGACCACTTTGCTTTGTTTCGGTAATTGTTTCATACATTTTTGATGTCCATATGCACTTGTACCTCCTTGTCCTCTATCTCATTCCCTCATGCACTTTGTATATCGCTATCTCAGTCGCGCAATGCTATAGAAGTCGCGAGTGTATTTTTTTTTATACTGTGAACGTGCGTGAGGTGACAGTTTAGTTCAAAGTCTTCAAGCAAGAGCCACCGCCGCGTGCGCAGGAAAGATGCCGTGATAGTCGAGCACCGCAAACCAGCTCCAGGAGACGAGATCAGCAACGCCAAGTAAGTGCATGTGATCCCATCCTTCCAGGCAGCTGCCGCCCGTTTTTCTATTTTTCCTCAAGCAGTTGCCTATCCTAACCATATTGTACAAGTAATCATTCATACAGTCCACTCTCTAAAAAGTTTTTTATTTTCAAGGAGTAATTTCTATAAATTACCAAACAACCCCCTTTGTTTAAGGGGGCACTATTAAAAAATAAATATGTCACACCCACAATTGAGACGAATTCAACTACATCTTATAAGCTATAATTCTTGAAGCCGTTTGGGCTGTAGAGCGTGCTGCAATAGAAATGGACATACATTCGCACGAAAAACATCACTCTCTCGCAGTCGGGTAAGAAGCTATCATTTGGCTCACACGTAACTACTCGGAAAAATAGAAGAACAAATATGGCCGCCTGAGGCAGTCCACCTCTAGATAATCGTATTCATTAGCGCTACTTTTTTGTCATTAGCAGTCCTTTTTATTACTTATTCTTTGCTTTTTCTTAGAATTAGCTTTTCAGACTTCATTTTGGCAACAGGCTTGTATTTTCATCGGATAGGTTCTAAACATCTTCGACCGCCTCAGTTTAAAATACCTTACCGATTTTTTTTTACAAAAATATAATTTTACTAAACTACCTATTACTTACATTGCTTGACTAGGTAATGAAGAAAGTGCGAAAAAGGGCGCGCTTGCGATCTATCCTCTTAAAACACACATATTTATTCACAGCTATAATACTCCAAATCTAGTTTCTACTTTTTCTTTTCCAGCAATTCCTTCTTTGTCTCGGTAAGGACCACCTTTTCTTCTAACTAAATTAATTGTCCCTTCTATAGGGCCACTTCAGGACTGTTTGTCATTGAGACATAAAGACACTTTCAACCTTGGAAGAGTTTTAATTTACTACTTATCACTGGTTGTTGTTCTAAAAATTGGTCATCAAGTAACTTTCCCGACTTCACACAAAATAAAGTCTAGTCCGTGCATGCCAGCAAAAGTTTGGTTCCGCATAAACACAGAATAAGTCATAAGTTTGAAGTAACAACTCATGGCTTATCACGTCAGTTATGCGCCGGCCAGATATGGGTCACAGTGCTCACAGTTAGCGGCGACTGTTAACGATATATGCCTGTGTGTGTTTGTTTGTGTGTGTGTATGTAGGACACAGATTACATCACACTGTGACCAGCTCATTAGATGTACATTGAAGTAACAAGGACGACACTGGGCATGTGCTACAGCTGTTCGTTTAGTAGATAGTGCCGCTATATGTCTAGTTTCTTAAAGAGTAAAACAATAAAAATTAAAGATAAAAAGTTGTCGTTTATTTAAGGCTGGCTTTCCTTTGTAGCTGGCGAAAATAGAAAAACACCAATAGAATTACTAATTCCATAAAAAAATTAAGCCATTCTATTGTTGGATTCAAAACTAGTGTTTTTTTTTAATTGTGTTAGCTTTGTAACTACTCATATGTTACCTTATATATTACTCCGTTCTGCCAAATTATGGAAGAGAATTTTGAATATTTCTTAATACCTAAGTGCATAATTTGTCATTGGTTACAGGTAACTATACAGACATAGACCATTAAACTTTTTAAATGGGTACATCTCTTCGAACGGAGTCAACGATGTCGTTAACTTAGGAGTGTTCAATTAAATAAACGTAATTCGATTTAAGAGCCGAATCAACAGGCGGTGATTTGTTTGTTATAACTTCGGCGTATTACCAGCACCGCTTTTGAAGCTTGTAAACAACAATTAGTTTTAATATGTTTACTAATTAAGAACAATGATAAAGGATTTTACATTTTGAGATAGGTACTGTCAAAGGAAACCTATTAACGTTTGGTAATTGACATGTGAAACGTTCGTGTGAAGTCGGTTTTTACCCGATTACGGCGAAGCCAAAAGGAAGGTTCATGATTTTAGCAGTCTATGTATGTATGTTTGTTGTTACTTTTGTTATTTCTTAGCGCCTAAACTATTCATCCGATTTTGATGAATAAGGTGTCAATCGATTCGTTATATGGACCCGGATAAAAACGGCTAAAAAAAGCCGTAGTCGGGTTACAGATTTTACTAAACTTTTTTTAGCTTGAATTTGTCTGATTAAAAAATGTACCACGGAATTCTGAATTTCAATTAAGTAATGCTACTTTTGTGTGTAGTCGTTTTTTTCGCTTCTTCAATGTGTCTAGATACAATAATTAAATTCAATGTATCTAAATACAATATAGACATTCTAAAATTTAATTAATTGAATATTAATTTTGTCCACGACTTTGTTCCAGTGGCAAATTTCGCAGGATCCTAGGTTTTTCCGAGATGAAAACACAAATGTGTTTCAGGCAATTTAATAGTGTGGCTATCTGTCAATGAAAGAATAATCTGAACGGAAGATCTTCTAGAGATTACACATTGGCAAAATAACAATTTCATTTTCTAATAATATTAGTTTATTTTTCAGAAAGATATGCAGTAAAAAAACGTTTTCACAAAAAAATACTACCGACTTCCAAATAAAAAAACTGCAAAGTGAAAAACAACTTGGTTTTTGGAAGTCGGTGTCTTTGGTAGGTACCATTTTTTTTGCGTTATGGACACCGACTTCCAAAAACCATGTTGTTTTTTACTTTTTGCTGTGATTTTTGAGGCACTCCACGATCACCCAGGAAACTAAGACATTTATCAATAGATTAATTTTACCGTCAATATTGAGAATATGCAAAAATATTCATAATTTTAACGTTTTAATACCTTTTTTAATGGGCTTTAAAAAGAGGGTTCTCGGTTTGACCCGTATATGTATGTATGATTTTCTCGCGTTTGGCTGAACCGCTTTTGATGCGGTTTTCGGAAAAGTATTTGAACGACTTCCAAAATAACGAAAAAGGTTGTTTTCAATTCGACACGTATGTATATAACAATGTTGGCATTGCACAATATTCACATTTAATACTGTGCCACGTGTGCTGTGTACGTGTGCCAAATTTCGTAAGTGTATGTATATTTGTCCAGGCATTTCTCCAAAACTAGTTGGAGTCGGATCACTAAACTTTTTCTCTAAACTTAGGGAATAGTACAAGTTTAATTAAAATCGGTTTAGCAGCACGAATGTGTAAATTGATTTATTAAGGGTATTTTTTGAATCCTTTTGGTACCCTACTTTTTTTTTTTTTTTTTTTTTTTTTATTTGTTATAGGCTCGCGTTTGACCACTATCTCGCCTGATGTTAAGTGATGATGTGGTCGAAGGTGAAGCACGCTTGCCTAGAAGTAACCTATTCACTCTTGACTTGAAGACCCCTAGGTTGTAGCTATCGGGAAACAAAGACGCCGGCAGGGAATTCCACTCCTTAGCTGTTCGCACAATGAAAGTATTTTCGAAACGCTTTGTGCGTATGGGTGGGATATCAACCATGTAACGATGGCGCATTGCCGTACGTCTTGTAGTCCGATGATGGAAAGGGCTAGGCGGAATCAAATTGTGCAGTTCCATCGCACACTCCCCGAAATGTAACCGATAGAAAACCGACAGGCTGGCAACTCGTCGTCGGTGTTCAAGGCTCTGGAGCTTTGAGTCGACCAGCGCATCATTGCCGATAAGTTTCCTGGCCCGTCTGTCAATCGACTCAAGTGCGTCAAGTTGGTACCTGGCAGATCCGTCCCAGAGGTGAGAGCAGTACTCCATGCATGACCGAACTTGCGCTTTATACAAGTTGAGCAGCTGTTCAGGCGTGAAGTACCATCTCACCTTCGCAAGGATCCCTAACTTTTTTGCAGCTAATTGAGCCTTTGCCTCAATGAAAGGACCAAAATTGAGGGTCGATGTCAACGTAACACCAAGAAGGTCGAGATGGTCCGTTATCGGCACGGTTACACCACGGAAGGATGGAGCCGGGTGGAATTGGCTCTTTTTTGCGGAAAAAAGACACGCCTGGGTCTTAGCAGCATTGAAACTGACTAGATTGGCATTGCCCCATTCGGAGACTGCCTCCAAAGACAGGTTCAAGCGCTCAACCATGGCCTCCCGAAGAGACCGGACTTGAGGCCCAGTAGCCCGTGCGCCAGACACGTATCTCTCAGCAACAGTGCTGTCGTCTGCATACCCAAAGGTTCCGGGTTTTAGCAGATCATTAATGTGCAGCAAGAACAATGTTGCCGAGAGCACTGACCCCCGAGGGACTCCGGCGTTAATACCTAACTGACCGGACGAGCAGCCATCGATAACCACTCGGATGGACCGATCCCTCAGGAAGTCTGTAATCCAGTCACACAGACCATTAGGCAGACCGAAGGAAGGAAGCTTACCAATAAGGCTCTCGTGCCAGACCCTGTCAAAGGCCTTCGATATGTCAAGGGAGACAGCAAGCGCCTCCCCGTGGTTCTCGATGGCCTCACTCCAGATGTGAATGGCATACGCTAGAAGATCCCCAGTTGACCGGTTTCGGCGGAAGCCGTATTGGCGGTCACTAAGAAGGTCGTTGTCTTCTAGGTATGCCAGGAGCTTATTATTCAGTACACGTTCCATACTCTTACAGAGGATGGACGTTACTGATATGGGTCTGTAGTTGGCCGGGTCAGCTCGACTACCCTTCTTGGGCACGGGCTGAACGTTAGCTTGCTTCCAAGCCTTCGGCACTTTTGTAGTCACCATCGAAAGGCGATATAGGCGTGTCAAGATTGGAGACAATTCAGGCGCACAAGTTTTAAGTACAATTGCCGGGATCCCGTCCGGGCCACTAGCCTTGTTCACGTCAAGGTTACGCAGCACCCTACAGACCTCCCTCTGATGGATGCGAATATCCGACATACTCGTCTCACATCGAACAGCAGAAGGAGGGGGCCGCGTGCCATCAGTATTCAGACGCGAAGATTCCGCAACTATAGAACTTGCTCACTTCTTTAGTGATGGTATATCAAAACTAAAAAGAGAAACGTATAAAATTTTCACAAAAAAAATAATCGGCTTCTAAAGCAAAACACTAAAAAGAGCAAAAACTACTTTCATTTCGGAAGTCGGTGTCTTAAAGTTTTTTTTTTTAGTATAAATAATCATTTTTGCGTGTTAAATTGTGCAAGGCACACAAGGGGTGCTGCATGCAGAATAGTACAAGCAAAAATCCGTACAAATGGGAGACGCCGAGGAGAGAGCCAGAGGTGCACGAAGATACATACATTATCTACGTAAGCAACCGCTAATGTGTGTATACACTGAGTATACACACATTAGCGTTAAAATTAGCAGATTTTGTGTTGTTGTTATTTCAGTTTCGTCATATTTTACGAAACTGAAAGATTGTAAATTTAATGCATCGAACTCCGTTCCAACCGGGTGTCCATAAGACACCTCACTCTTTCTTTTATTTTTATTTGTACCTTTTTTGTCCGTTTAGTTTCTGTGAAAAGCATGTGTAGTGAAATTTAGCTGATGCTTGTCCATCAATGGAACAGTCAATCTATCGGATCCACATTAGTTTCTAAATGGGATACAATCAGCAACCACGATTGTGTATGGCTGTTAGCCACACTTTGTGGTAAGTGGTTCTAACTATAGCCAGCATTAGTAGGTTATGTAGGATTTTAACCGACTTTCCAAAAAGGATGAGGTTCTGTGTTCGACTCCATGTTCGTTTTTTTTGTATATTCACCGATATCTCCGTCTATTGAGGACCGATTTTGAAAATTCTTTTTTTGTTTCATAGAATGTTTCCGAAATGGTCCCATTTTAATTTGTTGAAGATCTGATGAAGAAATTCGGAGATAAACAACAGAACTCTTCAGTAATTGAGATCGGGATTGCTGCAATCGCATGTCTGTTTATTGTTTATATCTTTTCATAACATCACGCCAGTACGCTCTAAATGGGTACGCAGATGTGTACAGTTCACCTTTGTATACTCTACTTCACCGGTTATGTTCAAGTTTCATGATATTCGAGTAATCTATTCTGGCAATATAGGACCTTACCAAACAACTTGCCTATTAGGTAGGTACACTAAAAAGTGAAAAAAGTTTAAAAATACTACCGACTCCCAAATAAAAAAAACTGCAAAGTGAAAATCAGCTTGGTTTTTGGAAGTCGGTGACCATATCGCAAAAAAAAATGGCCTACCAAAGATAGTCCGTTAAAAAAGGGTATTGCATATTCTCAAAATTGACGGCAAAATGAATCGATTCATAAATGTTTTTAGTTTCCTGGGTTATCATGGAGTGCCTCAAAAATCACTGCAAAAGGGTGTCGGTTTTTAGTGTCGTTTTTTTACTGTTACACTTTTTTCGGTCTAGCCCCTCATCCCGCAAACAAATCAGAACTATAACGTGCGATATGGAACTCTATTCCAAAAATCTTATTGGTTTATCGCCTTCCCTTTTTTCCGCTTTTGAAAACAGACCTTAGTGAGTGAGCAACGCCTGCATTGTAAGTTTTTTTTGTTGTGCGAAACATTCAATAGGCGCCTGCACTTTTGGGGAAAATTTCAGGGAGTGTAGGATTTATAACTCATTGAAACTACCCTAGTGATCACCATCAGATCGTAGAAGCCCCCTTGACATCTCAAAAGACTATCCTGGATCCTCTCTGTACAACGCCTGTTAGGGCACATCCCTGGGGAGACTGAAAAGGCGCCTCACCTCATCGTAGTTAATATGAAAAATGTCTTTGTAATCTAAGCATGCAGCTACATACGAGTACTTACGTTAACACTGAAAATACTTCATCTTGTCTAAAGTACAACTTCTGTCAGCAACATCTCCTCATTGTATACTCATAATCGAAGACGTTCGTTCGATGTAAGTATTTCCAAAGAAGGCATTTAAAAGCGCTTGTTTTTCTAAGCTTAGCGATATAATTGATCGACATTGTGACACGAGACATTGGATGTTTATTTTTGATTAAAAAGCGAATCTTGATTCGCGTAAAGTTGTTAGAATTCGATCAGAATAATTGGAATGGCATGTCAGTCAATAAAAACTTTGAACGCAGCCGCTCGAGACCAATTAAATAAAACAAGTTTACGAAATGAATTAGTTGCAATGTTGGCTTTACACAAGTTGTTATTGAGTTTGCCAACTCGTAATATGTCCTACGTTAGGTTTTATGTATCCTTTTAAATTTAATTTAACTTTTGGAAAATGAACTTTGTCACGGTACCATGTGGGTTTACTTTTTGTTAATAGTTTTCGCATTCATTCTGTTCTTTTTATAGAGTTAGGCTCTGTGTTTTAAATGTTTATTTGAGCAATTAAAACTTTCTGTTATGAGAGTGTTGATCGTAAAGTTTTTATTGAGCAAATTGGCTTGCAGTGCGTAACTTTGTTTCTTAAGTGGCTGAAAATGGTGTACTAACATACTTACTTGTTCTTTGTTGTTAATGGGTGTTTTTTTACCGCATTGACGTACGACATTGACGTACGACGATAATTTCTTTATGCGCCATCATACTTTTCATTAAATTGTTAGTTTTATACGAATCATCGTTCTAAAAAACTGTAGGTACGTCAGTAGCTTTACGAGCTAACCGAACATATAAATTGCGTTTTAAAATGCATAGATCAAAATGTTTAATTTGCGCCAGTAAAATCGTCCATCATTCCATAAAGTCAGTAACTACATAAAAACAAACGGATTATTTGGTTTGTGGTATTTAACGTTTGAACCCGGAACGATATGCTCCACAACATTCTATTCAGCAAATACGGATTTCAAAACCACTCATGAATGTTGTTCGTTTTCAAAAATGGAATCGCTTGAACACATGTTTTTCTTTGTTTATTGAGAATCTTTCAGGATACATTCCTATCATTTTGGATTTATTCTTCCTACTGGCTGGCTGTACGTCGAAATTCGGATTTTGAGCCGAGACCGAGTAACGAAACCAATCTATGGCAGAAAGCTACCGATTCCGTATGTGAAACCATGTGCCGATACAAATGTGAATCTTAGAAAGGGAACTCTCTTACACAGAGAGATGAGTCTGTGTTCCAATACAGGCAACATTACAGTATCCATGTTCATTAGCTTATACTCGTAGTAGGTAGACCCACTTTTGACATAATGTCATTGCAATTATGAACCCGTTGTGAAAAAGGGATAGGGCTATTTCTCCTGTGTAGCTCCGTCTCTCTCTCTCACAGCGGCATCATTACGTCATTGAAACATCATGGTAGGGTTGCGGTATTATAAATACTAATATATTTCAGAAGGTATATTAATTTTTGATCAATGTACAAAGAGTCTGTTCAAATCCAGATGTAACCGAATTTTCAATCAAACCTATAAAAACAAACAGCCATGGTCGAGAAGTTGTTTATTTTACTTAAAGTACGAATAAAAAGAACCTAGAATTAACTTCTTTGTATAATGCGGACGTGATTGTTTGAGCTCTGAATGAAGGAGGTTGTAAGTCTCCTGCTATAAGCCCGTTGACGCCCTGTACCTATAGTTCTATTTTCAAGAGTTCTAAAGCCTAGGATGTTGATTGATGGCTGCGAGGTGAAGACTTGCAGGCAGGAAATGAAATATTTGGTTCTTCATGACTATTTGCAATGTTTTTCAGGGTCTTCAGAGAACAAAGTTGCATGGAGTAACTAATTAAATATCAATGGCTACAAATGGGTCGACGCGCATAAGTACTAACGTTCCACTCAACTTTACCGTAACGAGGACCCCGATTTCGTATGCAAATCAGTTTTTCATTTACAGAAATTTTCATTTCAAACTTATACTATAAATCAGAACCTCCTCTTTTCCCGAAGGAATAATGACGTGTCCTATATGGTTGGATGCGCCCTGAAATGGCCTATCCAATGAACCCTCAACCTGGTCCGTCACTATATCCCCTGAAGAGATTCTTCAGGAAGAATGAGGGATGAAGGGAAATTCTGTCGATTTTTCAACTTAGAAGTTATTTTCTTCTAAAAATATACAGTTTACAACTAGGATACTACATGGGTCTTAAAGCTCTTCCACAAGACTATAGAAATATACTATATCCATAGTCATACCTACATTTTTAAGACGCGTAGCTGCCTGAAAGTGTCGGATGGAAGAAACGGTACAAATTTCTAACATATAAAGTTAGTTTGTACTTAAGCTATTTGAGGGATCGCCACCCACCAAAGGCCACCCGGTAGCGAACCCGACAGGCTACCTTAGGGTAGCACTTCGCTGGGTGTAGCTTCAACCCTAGAACGAGTATTCACCCTGGAAAAGACGACGTCGCGATAAAACTATGGAACCTCGAAAGCTGGCACGAAGGCTGTCTCCCTAACCAATAGAACTAGGCTCCTTACAGAAGTGTGGTTGGGGAGACAGAGAAATGGACTATTGAATGGTACTACCCTGATGGGTATCTATACCGAAGGTTCTTTAGGTATTTTTGGGTGCCGGAAAGCGGCTGATTTAGAAAGAAATTGCGCTGTCCCACGGTTTGATGATTTTGTAATCCAAGCGCCTGCCGGCAGGTTTCCGAAGGTAATGCTTCAGAAAGCATACCAATAACCCTACAGGCACCAGATGTGTCTGAAGGCGGTGAGTCCGCCGACAAGCGCATAGAAACCTCTATACAGGTTCATACAAACATATTATCTCAACTAAGTGGTGTTTATATACTAGAATTACATGAGTCTAATCGAAATACATGGCCTAGGTACAAGTCTAGGTTACCTAAAAGTGCTTAATCGAAAATAACAAGGTTTCTGGCCACTTATTTGAGGAAAATGTAATCACAGTTCCAGGGTGAGATGCTACTAGCCCTTGTTTTTCAGTCATAGACATAGGGTAAACGAGTTAGAAAATCTAGTTTGTGTTTCCTAACAAAATAATGTGTGAAATAAAGCAACGCAATTGTGCACCATCTGCCTGAGCGGATCGCAAACACCACTATCTGATTCCCTGTTTTTATAAGGGTCTCGAAGAAAAATAATAAATAAATTTTATTTAATTATGCTATTACATACATATAAACTAGTACATATGCTATGTGACGCCTCGTCTTGAACATTTTTAGAAACCCTGTTTAATTCGAACACTTAGCAAATAGTTCAAGTAGAAAAGTTTTAAGTTAGAAGAAAAATTTATATAGAATTAATTTTATAAACTTTTATAATTATTATATTTTACTTAGGCGCTTACCAGATAATTTATCAATCTCAGCACGCTTTTCTTTAATGATGTTAATTAGATATTAGAATTTCCTCAAAGAAAGTATCGTGTAACATAATTAAATTGATCGATGGAACGGTTTTTTCTTTCTTGCTTATATTTTTAAAACATTTTCCAAAATGTCGTGGTATTAAAACAATATAACAAGGAAAATTATTAGGGAAAACATATTTTCGAAGATTATGTTTCGTCAGGAATTTCAGCCGCGTCTTTTCTTGCTGGAGTTTATAATTATGTGCTTCAGTTTGTTACATTTTCAGTTATTTTAATAGCTGATGTGTATAATTATGTAAGTACTAGATTTCAATCAGGCCATTAAGCGGCACTTTTGAAAGTAAAAAGTTATTCTGAACTCACTGACACTGGCCACAGACTTATTTAAAAATTCATCACACTCATCGATTCCGATTCTATTCGAAGACTTAATAGAATGAAATCGTATTCGATATCTAAAACGTGTTCCATGTCGCCCATTTAGAGGCGTGCGAGATCCTCCGGTCTCCACTCTATAGACCCGCGGTTCCATACTTATTTGCATGTGAAAGAGCGTCAGTTGTACGTTTGAATGTCCCTACTTTTGTATGAAGGCGGATGAGTAGACAGGCTACAGTAATAAATTGTATACATTTCCACTTTCAAGTGCCTTCATTGAGTACGGAACAATGGCTCTGGGTTCCACTAAATGAAGCGTTACTTTTTCAAGTGAGATGTTTCGAAAAGCTATCCAAGTGTTTACGAATTGAAGCATTGTTTTAGGAATGCTACCTATTAAACTAATTGCGATTGATACTGAAAAGTGTAAAACTAAGACATTCTTAAAGGTCAAAGCACATTAATAATCAGGTAGAGTTGCATCGAAACGACGCGTCACATTCTCGAGAATGTGTGCGAATTCGCGCGTCTTCGTCCGCATTCGCTCGATTGCACGTTTATGTAAGTAGTAGTGAGAGATTTGCAGTTGAGAGATTTCTGACTATTTAGACAATATTTTCATAAAAATCCCTATAGTTATTTCTGTTGCTACCTTTAATACCTCTGCTGCTCACAAAGCTACATTCAATTTATAACAAGACTAAGCTTGAAATGGTTTGCCATGTTGTTCAGAAGGCTTGGGACCTGGCATGTCAACCGTGTTGAGATCCCAAAGGAGATTGTTGCTAAAGCCGACATGAAAACCAAATAGTCCGCTCAGAATGCACTCCGAGTTGGAAAATAAATAACTAACAATAAGTCTTGTCGAAATAATAGTAATAATGGTGTCAACAAAAAATTTTGACTTGCGTTATATATTTACTTATTGCAAAATACAGTTTCATAACCTGAATTTTAGAAGTTACACTCACAGCTGAGTTAGACTGACATCAGTTATCTTTGTGAGTACCGTTGTCCAGATTCTTACGACTTGTCAAAAGTTTCACGTTAAATAAGGTATAGACCGGTAGAAAACGACATAAAAATCGCAAAGCTTGACAAAGTTCTGCATTTTTAGTATGTTGTATGGACAATTTAGGGTAGTGTAAATCGAAATTTGCAACTTCCAAAAACTTGTGTTAGCTAAATTTAGGGACATTTTTTACTTTTTGCTCTAAAAGTCTTATACTATTCGTTTTTCGACAAACAAGATTCCATACTTTTTCAAAGTTCATTAAATTTGCAACAATTTAAACCGCAGTTCTTTAAATCTTTTCGAAGATTTCCATGCGTACTATACCTAGCAAAAAATGTGCAAAAGTGGCTGAGGGTAGAGAAGGATCCCACCGAGTGAGGTTTGAAACTGCTGCGGCCTAATCCCTCTAGCAACTAACAACGAGCCAGCCCCACCACACCTTCCCAAAATCATAGCCTGCAAAATGTAATAAGGGATCCAGGAGGGCATGTATTTGCCTGAAACTGAATTCGGCTGAAAAGCTCGATACTTTTTTTAAGTTCATTAAATTTGCAACAATTTGAGCCCAACCGCAACTCTGCAGCCTTATAGGGACCAAGATATGGCTCTTCGAAGATTCTCTTCGAGGTCCATTATTCCCGAAAATAGAAAATGTTTAGTGTGGCTCCCGTCCGGATCAGGATATTGGCAAAATTTCTCGTCCTATGAGAAAAGTCATCAGAAATAAAATTGGAAAACATTTTATTTCCTTCCATTATAGTACAAAACAAAGTCTGTGAGACTAAAAGTTCATTCACAATCTAAAATGATCCGAAGAAATATATTTTTTTTAAATGGGGCAAATCCCTCTGAATACCTTTTTGTGGGCATATCACTAAAGGAAATGGCATAAAACCATGTAAAAAGGCATTTAACTGGTCCATACAACATACCAAAAATGCAGAACTACATCAAGCTTTGCTATTTTAACCTATTTTGGTGTCGATGTCGAGTGGGCTTAGTAGTAGTAACAGGTTGGTAGGTATCTACACAAGCCTATACCACACAGGAAAATATGAAATGATTTTATTTGTATCGATGTGAACATTCTCATTGAACAGAGCAAAGCCATCGGAAATGGTTGTAGAAATAAAAACCTCGGATATTTATTTGGCTTTATATTTTTCTTTTTGGATGAAAAGCTTTATACCTGAGTTATCATTAAGTATTTTTATCTGTATGTACCGTAAAAATAATATTAAATGTGAACAAAAAATAACATAGATTTGATTTATTCTGCTATATTATTTATTGTATCTGTGCAAATTTATCGAAAAGTCGTGTAGGTATTACTGAAAAGCTATTATTGTTTTCCCAAAAGAACATGCCTACGAGTACATACCTTTTGTTGGCAAGATGTGATGATAAAGGTCTAGTAATTAACTGTATAGGTAACTACCATTAGAGGATGATTAAAATTAAAATCCTTTTACAAATTTGTAAGAGCATTTTTCAAATAATTGGGGTATATTGAATCTAGTAAAGCCTTTAGTATATTAATATAATATATTATTATAATATAGTATACTATATGGTAATGATGGGTTTTTAAAGGACCGATATCGGTTCGCTTCATCAAATTGAAATATACATTTTCTGAGCATGATTTCCGTTATCCTGAAAACGAACGGGACAAAAAAATAACACGGAATAATTTATTTTTATCACATCTATTCAAAAACAGCTAGTTTATTCTTCGTAAACAGGGACTAAAATAGGTCATTAATCCCTAGAGACTAAAAGTGATTTGAATTTAGAAATGTTCCGATCAGTAAAGAGATGAATCACTGACCATGCGGTTCAAAATAGGATTACATTTCTAAAATCGATTACGAAGAATGTAGGAGGTGAATGGCTAATTAGCGATTGAAATTCAATTTCGGACCGCACGGGAAAATTGTATCGAACAAGTGACGGGCTGGAAAACCACGCGCGAGCCAAATTAAAAAATAAATCTACAACTGTAATGGATGGTACTAATAAAATTGTTACGATGCACTTCCATAATTGTTCAAATATAAACATTAGCCTCTGATTGTTTTTACGTTATGTCTTATGGTTCCTAAGTTGCAAATACTTATTTTCTCATAGAGGGTGATAAAAAGTAGGGTGCCCACCTCAGGAGCAAACCCCACCAACTGTGTTCCCACGTTGTCGTCGTGGTGGGGCTTGCGTGTCTCAGTGATCTTGAGGGCTTTGCCGGTAGAGCTACTCATGCCGGAAGGCCTCAAGTGAGAGACCAGACCAAGAGGAACACACACGGCGGAGTCCAGTCGGACCGCCCGGAGGGTGCGCTGTCCAGGAGCGCTGGCACCAACAGCTGTTGGCGCCTTCTGGACAGCGATTTCGGAGAGTGGGTTCGCCTCGGGTACGTGTCTGCTTATCAGACACGACCACGATGGTGAACGTGTATTGGGGACCCCACCCCATTGCCAAAAAGGTAAAAAACAATGGACGCGCATCTCAAAAAAGTATTACCCCAGGAGGGTACCGCCTGTCCCGCAGGCGGAGAATCCCTCACCAAGCAGAGCTTGGTCTGCCCCTCGTATTCTGGGGGGGGGCAAAGAGCGCGCCAGGTCCGCAAAGGACCTGTTACCGTCCTTCGTGGACGCAAAGAGCCAGGGTGGCTCACTAGCCGGCAGCGCGGAGTCCCTGGGACCAGTTCCCAGCACGTCCGCGACGCCGGTGGAGGCTGGCCGTAGTTTCGGCCTCAGAGAGGTGAGTGAGGACGCGGAGTCGGACTCTGATGCCGCGTCCTCACACTACTCTCACGTTATGGAGGCGGAAGAACCCACCTCCAATAACAAAAGGAAGGCGGAGTTCTTGCGCTTCGTCTCTGACGACGAGGCGGTGCCTGCCCGGAAGGTCTCGACCTCGGGGCGGGGTACCGGCCGAAAGACGGGCAAAGGGAGAGGACTCCCCGCTGAGAGCGCCAGCGAGGGACGCCAGGCTAGAGCCATAGTGCCGGCGATCCCTAGCCAGCTGCCGGAAGGAATGGAGGAGGCCATGGCCAAATTTAAAGAGGTCGTGGCAGCCGCCATCATAAGCGTGGCCAATAAACGGGAGAGGGTGGCCAAGAAGCGCTCCATCGAGCTGGCTAATGCCACGATTGAGGGGGCTCTGGGGTTCGTGTTTGAGCCCTACGAGCAGACCCTCAAAGGGAGGATTGGCCGGCTCGAGGCCTTGGTCGGTCTACAGGACTCCCGTCCTGAACCTGATCCGGTACTGTAAGGGCGTAGCACACAGGAGCAGGGCCGTTCCCTGCCCTTGCCTGAGGCGGAAAGCGAGGTTCTAACCTTGCTGCGGCAAGAGTTGGCTGCTGCCAGGGAGCAGCAGCAGCAGCAGCAGCAACGGTTTCAGGAGCATATCCAGAGCCAGCTTTCCGTCCTGGAGAGCATAATCCTGCGCCCCCCTCTCGCGGCCTCCGGCCAGAAGAGGGCGGTGTCATATGCTGCTGCCGCCGCGGCCACGGCTGCTGCGCCCAGGGCAGGCCCGTCGGGGCAAAGCGGACGTGGGGCCGCGGCGCCGGAGGCTGCGAGGCCGGCCCCGGTTACCGAGCAGCGGCAGCGGCAGGGGAAGCCTGCCCCTCCCCCGAAGGGCAGGGTAGCGGCTGCCACCAAACCGGTGGGGCGTCCTGCCGCAGCGGCGACTGGGTCGCGCCTGCCGCCGCCTCCTCCTCCGCCCGAAGACTCCTCAGCTGGCGCCGAGTGGACGATCGCCGGCGCCAAGCAAAAGGCGAGCAAGGCGGCTAGGGCAGCCAAGAAGCGAAAGCGGCGACAGGAGCGGAAGAAGCGCGCCATGGCCGCCAGACTTCGCGCCCCAACTTCCGCAGCTGTAGTGATCACACTACAGCCAGCTGCGGAAAAGAGGGGCGTGAACTATGACATGGTCATGGCCAAGGCGAAACAGGCGGTGGTGGGCCACCTCGACGAATACGGAGCCTCCGGGGGCTTCCGTATGAGGCGCACCGCAACCGGAGCCCGGATCCTGGAGGTCCCAGGTGCGGACAGCGGACAGGCCGCCGACGCCTTGGCCGAAAGGATCAGGGCGTCTCTGGACGTCGAGGAGGCCCGAGTGTCCAGACCCACCAAGAGCGTAGACATGCGCATCATGGGTCTGGACGACTCCGTCAGGGTGGAGGAAGTGGTGGCCGCCATCGTCAGGGCGGGAGGGTGCACGACTGATCAGGTCAGGGCGGGCACCATCCGCGCTGACAGCACGGGCATGCGAGCCGTTACGGTGAGCTGCCCCGTGTCGGCGGCCAAAGTCATCACGGCCGAGGGCCGAAGGCTCTTGGTGGGCTGGGTTTCAGCCCAGGTCAAGATGCTGGAACCCAGACCTCTGCGGTGCTACCGCTGTCACGTGGGGCACCACGTGGGGGCCTATTGCGCCGCAGAGGTAGACCGCAGTGACCACTGCCACCGGTGCGGAAAGCCCGGTCACAAGGTCGTCGAATGCCGTGCATTGCCGCACTGCTACGCATGTGCGGCGGCCGGCAAGCCGGCCGACCACCGGGCTGGGGGCAGGTCCTGCGACCCTCCCACCAAGGCCAAGGGCAAGGTCAGGAGGCCCATTCACCCTGACGTCCTCACCACCGCAGCCGCTACCCTGGCTGCCGCTGCTATCGCCGCCGCTCCCGCCGCCGATCCCGCCGCCGCTCCCGCCGCCGCGGCAGGACCCCCACAAAGGGCTCAGGAGGAGACGGTAATGGAATGTCAATAAAGACACCATTACGTCTCCTCCAGGCGAACATCAACCACTGCGCCGCCGCTCAGGATCTGTTGCTCCAGAGTATGGCGCAGTGGTCGATCAATATCGCCGTCGTCGCCGAGCCGTACTTTGTCCAACCCTGTGGAGACTGGGTTCAGGACGGCTCGGTGACGTTAATTTCGTCGGCCGCCGCCGGTACCCCGCCCCCCGAGTCCGTCACGAGGGGGCGAGGTTGCGTGGCAGCACGGTTCGGGGACATCGCTGTGGTAGGCGTCTACCTGTCCCCGAACAGATCTCTCGACGAACTCCACGTCTCCCTGATGGAGCTAAATCCCGTCGTCGCTGGGTTCGGTTCCCTCCCTGTGGTCGTTTGCGGGGACTTCAACGCCTGGAACACGGCTTGGGGTTCTCGGTACACGAACCGACGGGGTCGGATGGTGGAGGACTGGGCCTTGGAGCTAGGCCTGGCCGTCCTGAACCGGGGCTCTGTCCCCACGTTGGTGCGGATGCGGGGTACATCAGTGGTGGACATCTCGTTCGCCAGCCCCGCTCTGTCGCCGCGTGTCGTCGGCTGGCGCGTTATGGAGGAGGTGGAGACGTACTCTGACCACCGGTACATCCGGTTTGACGTCTCCGCCGAAACCTCGGCCGCGCCGGTCCGACAGAGCCCTTGTGGTCCGCGGTGGGCGCTTAAGCAGATGGACCGGGAGCTCCTCCTGGAAGCCGCGACGGTACAGGCCTGGGTGCAAGCACCGGACAGGCCTGTCAACATCGACGTCGAGGCGGAGTGGTTCCGGGAGGCCATGTCGCAAATTTGCGACGCGGCAATGCCCCGTGTCCATCAAGGTCGTGCTAAGCGCCACGGGTACTGGTGGTCGCCGGAGATCGGCGCACTGCGCAACGCGTGCAATCACGCGCGCCGCCGGTACGACAGACACTGCAGACGCCGCATCCGCCCGCCGGATGCGGAGGCCAGAGAGGCGGAGCTGTATGAGGGATACAGAGAGGCAAAACGCACCCTCCAAACGGAGATAAAGCGGGCCAAACTCGAGGCCCGCAACGTGTGGCTGGGGTCTCTGAACGCGGATCCGTGGGGGCGCCCGTACAAATTGGTACGGGACAAGCTTCGCCCCTGGGCTCCGCCGCTGACTCAGAGTCTCCGGCCCCAACTCGTGGAGGGTGTGGTAACCACTCTGTTCCCTGCGCGAGGGGAACACTCCCTCCCGCCCATGGCTCCGCCTCCGCTAGCGGTGTCTGACGCGGACCACAACAGCGACGACGACGACAATACTCCAGAGGTGACCGAGGTAGAGGTGAGAGTGGCGGTGCGAAGGCTGAGTGCCAAGAACACCGCCCCAGGACCCGACGGCTTGCCAGGGAAAGTCTGGCCATGGAGGCTCTCGGGCCTCGACTAAGAGGGCTCTTCAGCGCATGTATGGAGAGGGGCCAGTTCCCACTTCGCTGGAAGATGGGGAAACTGGTCCTCATAGCGAAGCCAGGGCGCCCTGCGGACTCTCCGTCCGCGTACCGGCCCCTTGTGCTGCTCGACGAGGTGGGCAAGATCTTTGAAATAGTCATTGCAAACCGCCTCGTCGCGCGCCTATCACGGGTGGGGCCGGACTTGTCGGACGGACAGTTTGGCTTCCGCAGGGCGCGCTCTACGGTGGACGCCATCATGCGCGTGCGAGTCCTCACGACAGGGGATGCGGTGTCCCAGGGTGGGAGCGTCGTGGCGGTGTCCTTGGACATCGCCAACGCCTTCAACTCCCTACCCTGGAGTACGATCCGGAGGGCACTCCGGTAACACCGGGTGCCCGAATACCTCTGTCGAGTGGTCGAGGCCTACCTGTCGGACAGGTACATTGTCTACCCCGGTCACCAGGGAGACTGGAAACGTCGAGAGATGTCGTGCGGTGTTCCGCAGGGGTCGGTTCTGGGGCCACCCTTGTGGAACATCGGCTACGACTACGTGCTGCGCGGCGACCTCCCTGGCGGGGTCAGCGTGGTCTGCTACGCAGACGACACGCTGGTTCTGGCGCAGGGAGAGTCGCACCAGGCGGCGGTCGCTCTAGCGACACGCGGGGTTGCGATAGTCGTTGGTAGGATCCAGGAGTTGGGACTCGAGGTGGCGCTGCACAAATCCGAGGCCATGTTCTTTCATGGCCCTCGGAATACGCCGCCACCAGACTCCCAGCTTACGGTAGTAGGAGTTCGCATCGGCGTCGGGTTGACGATGAAGTACCTGGGACTCGTTCTCGACAGCCGATGGAATTTCGGAGAACATTTCCGACGTTTGACTCCCAAACTCAACCGGGCTGGGGCTGCTCTCAAACGGCTCCTGCCCAACCTTGGGGGTCCAGACGCCTCCTGCCGGAGGTTCTACGCGGGGATCGTTCGGTCCATGGCCCTCTACGGGGCGCCGGTGTGGGTGCCGTCGCTGCAAAAGCGACCGGCGACCATACTGAACGGCTGCCAGAGGGTCATGGCAATACGGATGGTGCGGGGTTACCGCACGATCTCCCGCGAAGCGGCGAGCCTTCTGGCTGGCCTACCACCGTGGGATCTGGAGGCAACAGTCCTTGCACACATGCACGACATGCGCGTGGAGATGCAACGCCGGGGTGAAAGTCCGCTACCGCGACAGGTCGAGGTATGGTGGACAGAGCTCCGGCGGGATCTCACGGTGAAATGGCGTCAGCGACTATCGCAACCCAGTGCTGGGCACGCCACCATAATGGCGGTAAGTCCCCTCTTTGAGGCGTGGCTGGAAAGACCTCACGGCGTCCTTACCTTCCGCATGACGCAGGTCCTCACCGGACATGGCAAGTTCGGGAGGTTTCTGCATCGGATCCAAGCGGAAGAGACGCCCGGGTGCCGCCACTGTGCGGAACGCCCGGAGGACACGGTGGAGCACACAGTCGAGGTGTGCCCTGCTTGGGCGGAGCACCGCCGTGCCCTCGTGGGGGCGATCGGCGGCGGAGACCTCTCGCGCCGGGCCTTGGTTCAGGCCATGGTCCGGAGCGAGGAGGAGTGGCAGGCGGTCGCCTCCTTCTGCGAAGCAGTAATGCTAGCAAAGGAGGAGGCCGACCGCATCAGGCAACGGCGCCCTCGCCGCCGCCGACGGGATCCCAATCCCGATATCCAGCCACCGTAGACGCGGGCTCGTGGACAGCGAGCCATGGGTAGCTCGCTGTCCGATCGTCCGGTAACTACCCGGACCGAGCCAAGGCGTCGACGGCGCGCACTGTTCCCGCGCGCCTCAAGGAGTTGTCAGCAAAGAGAGGGGCCCAGCTGGGTCGAAGCCTACCGGGGTTCGGGGTTATCCGAAAGGAAGCTAGAGCCCCGGTATGAAGGCTAGAAGGAACGGCGCGGGGTTTTGGCAGTACAAGTCTGACACTATCTATATCATAAGATGATTTTCCCCGTCGACAAAAAAAAAAAAAACTTTTTTATGATCGAGTGACGTACTTTGAATCCCTCGATGCGCTCAGGATTCTATTTTAGAATCCTTCGCTTCACTCTAGATTTAAAAAATAGCGCTATTTTCTTTAAAATAGTTATTTGCTACCTAGATAAATAATCTACTATTTGGAAAAGCCTTTCGTCGTACCAACTAAATTATTTTTCAGAATCAAAAAAAGTTACTCTTTTTTAATTTCATTTTTTTTTTATAAATAAGGGTGATAGTTTTGATGCTTGAGGTTTTCTTCTGCAGTGTCATTTTAAAATAGCATATTTTGTTATGTTTAAAGACAACAAAATAACTCTACAATGCATGAAGTATCCAGTATCAGTAGATTCGGCAGGGTGTGACCCAAATTCAAACGCTTACATGTCATTTGGGGCAGTAGCGTTATATTTATGGCCAGTTGCTAATAAGCACAATGACGTAAAGTAATGTATTACTGGCCATTTAGAGTGAGATCGCGGCTGCGCCTACATGAAACGTTATTCGCAAGTGTCATGAAAATGAGCCAACAAAAGCCACAACTGCTCGAAAATCAACCTAAATGTTTGATGACGCAAGATCTAGTAAAAAAAACAACAAAAATCTGCTCTCAAAACGGTGCCGAAAAACATCGTGAGGAAAAATGTCAACTTCTCATGATAAGGTGATATTTATCAACTCGCAATGAGACTGCGTGGTTACAGACATAAGTAGTGAGAAAGGCCTGTATCCCAGAAGTGGTAGATGTTCTGCATCTTGAAAATAACAGGAAGTAATCACTCATTTCTCACTAAATGTTACTTCTAGGCAAGCGTGCTACACTGTCATCGCTTACCATCAGGTGTGATAGTCGCCAAGCCTACCTAAAAAATAAAAAAAACATGGGTTTTTCAGGCAAATTTACGCCACCAGTTGTTGCCACTTCGGCAAATGCTTTCCACTTGGAAAACGTAACCTATGACATCAACATGACGTTGAAATCAATTGTGAACAGATAAATTGAGACGATCAAAGGTGATTTGGACCTGATCTTTCAGTGGTGCTACCTAGTGAACATTATTTCAGAAGACCAAATTATTTAATAATTTCAATTATTTCTTTTAAATGTTACTAATGTTAGTTCCTCATTAGAATGTGATTAAACACCCGTTATTCCAAAATACAGATTCCCCTTGTCCGTAGTTTTTCGGTAATGTCGGTAACTTATCGCGGCGATAACCTGGAGAGCAGCTATAAAAGTATGCAAAATCTTTGGAATAATTATGTAAATGGGACATTCCCGCGACCGCTATTCACATTCAAGCAGGTACTTAGGTGCCCAGCGTATTGCAAAGATTAAAGGTGTGTAGGCAAACGGACTCGACATAAAATAGTGAACTTGTATAATTTATTTGAAATGGATTTACCTGAATAAGGTTGAATTTCACTTTGTTTTTTTAACTTAGAGACTAACTTATGCGAATTGGAATTCTGTGTGATTGTTGGCACATATGCTGGGGTTTTGTCCTGAAAACATTGCAAATTGTAGAGCAATGCGGATTGTATAGAGCCAATGGTTAAACAATTAGTCGTAGATCATACTATTACTTTCTGTCTAACTACCCTCAAAAAAAACGTTATTCAGTTATTGTAATAAGCTCACCTCGCAGTCTTTCAAGAATCGAAATGTGATGTTAAAAATCGATGCTGTAGTATTCAACAGAATGTCTGCATTAAAATAGTACACCAGAATAACTTCATTCATGGGAATAGCGATATTGATTTTTCGATTGAATAAGCGGCTCGTTGGCTCTGTAAAAATTCGACTTTTAATTCTCATTGTCGGTCGTGGCGAGGCCATAATGGAATCAAGGGGTCGGGTCACGTCTTGGGCCCTCAAACGGCTGACGGTGGAAGATAAACTTTACCTTCATTGTCAATTTCCTCGAGTCTTGAGGGCACTCCGCACGGCCGGAAACAATGAAAGAAAAGTACTTTCAACGAGTTTCTGTTGATTTTTTAAATGGTGCGTTAGCCTAATGCAGCCTATTAAGCCGTTTCGATGGCGGTAACGACCTACCGATTTGCTCTATTACTGGGAATGTAATCGCTAGTCACATTATTACTGCGGTAGCGTGTCGATCGATGGCCTGTGGGTGCTCACCTACATAAGTACCCGCTGTGTAATGTCATTAGAACTCTGCGAGTACAGGTTTAACACCGAGACCTGCATTAAATTTAATGATATAGCCAAACTAATCCGCAACCGATTAATAGGGATAGACTTAATTATGTAGCATGTTAATTTAGAATTGAAATTGCTACTCGTAAACTTTCGTATTATTTCACACTACTAATAACTTAATTAATATACGAGGGTTTAAAACCGAAATAGGAGATGAAACTTTAATATAAGTTTGTGTCGTTACAAATACACAGGTACAAAGGTAATGTATTTGGTTGTTCTGTTCGCGTTTTTAGGATAGTGAATTGAAACAGTTATTTATGTGCTGTCCGATGAGAATTGATGTTGATAAGGATTGAAATCCCAGATAGGGCAGAAAGGTACAAAATACGATAGATAACTTCTTTAGATAGGTTTTTGCGACTTCTTTACGATAAGGGAACGTAGTAGGCATAAAGCTGACGGTCGGATGGCGCTATGTGAGGAGGGAATGGATCTTTTGTGTTATTCGAAATTTGAATTTGAATACCGAACGAACGTCCCGATTTTATTACCAAAATTAAAGTTGGTTAATACAATATCATTTTGATTGTAATCGGAGTTAAAGTAATTTGAATAAATTAATTCCGAAAGATGTTTGTTATACAACTTCGATTCACAATCTTCTTTAGATTGAAAATCGAAGTTGTAAAGGTCGGCGAACTCTTTTAATGGCATTACGAGAACCCACTTGTGAACTGTAATTTACTTTTAATGAAATAACCTTTCTATGTTTTATTTCTACATCAACGATTTTCCATATTTAGAACATAGGTGTACATTATTTTTTGTAAGAGCAATAAGGAATGGGTTTCCCCCACATATTAAAAATACAAAACAGGGCCCGTATAATGTCCCTGTAATATTTTTTGCAGCGTAAGTATTGTGTCGTGTCGTCGCCGCCGCGCTGTCGTGTTGGTTAATGTGAAAACACGCATTAGTAATTAAGTAGGCACCTTTTATTATGTTTACACACAAAACACAATTAAACTAAGCTTGGTCGGGCGCGTGGCTTATCCCCGGGAATATACTTGTAACACGCTATCCCTCACACGCGTATGAAGATCGCTCATATGCTATCTCGTGTGGCTATCTTCCGTGAATCGGCCAATGATTGCGAGAATTCGTGTTGGTAGAACTCGGTGTTACAAGTGTGTTGAGCTCTTTACTCAAGTATTTATGAGCAACACATCAGGCCAGTTAATCTGCAACTGATTAAAATTGCTGTTAAATATTGATCTATTTTACTAAGTAACGCACACATTGTTGCTTGTGTAGGCATAGACATATTTAGATCATTAAGGGCCGAATTTTCAATCATCATATAACTTTTATCAAGGGAATAAAAATGGTGGATCCAAAAAAAAAAGGAAAAAGAAATGGTGGTTGGTGTGGTGGTGTTGGAGGTGGTAGTGGATCTTTTTTGTTCTTCAAATTAAAGTTACCAGACTATTAAAAAAATGCCCTTACGTCATCATTATGATTTCAGCCGAAAGGCGTCCACTGCTGGTCATAGGCTTTCCGGAAGCGTCGCCACACTGTTCAGTCCTGTACGTCTCGCATCAGTCGGATTCCCGCAGCCTTAACCAGGTCATCGGTCCGCCTAGAGGGAGTCCTTCCAGCGTTGTGTCTTCCGGTTCACGGTCGCCACTCCCAGAACTTTTCGGCCTCATCGACCATCCATTCTGCGAGAAATGTGCCCTTAGGTACCTATTGTAAATGTGCACTACGAATATTTCTTGGCTGAAAAATTTAACACTTAATATAAGCCGGATAAATAATTTTACCCTCAAAACAAATCCGACTAAAAATAGTCCACAGTGTGTCCTCTCTTAGTTTACAGCACACAAAAAATGACGGAAAAAACTCAAAAGCGGTGCCAGCGTGAAAATTATTTACAACGCTCTTCGTCGCTCTGGTGCGCACTGAATGCCTAACGCCTGCGCCTGTAGGATTGTAGCCTAGTTTATCTGACGGGTAAAACTCAGCTATGGGCAAAACTCACGGTACGGGCAAGCCTCGACCGCGCGATGTCAGTCTGTTATCCGCGGAAGGACACGGACAGTCGATGACATCGATAGCTGTCCGAGTCCGTTGAATTCGTGTCGCTTTGATATGTTTCAATAGTACTGATAATAATGATGTGACTGATAGTGCGTGCTTAGCCAGTATATTTTTTGGAACGGAGTCCCTTATAGCACGTTATAGTTCTGGTTTATTTGCAGGTTGAGGGGTGAGACCGAAAAAAGTGTAACAATGAAAAAAACGACACATTTTTGCAGTGATTTTTGCCCACTACCCGATCACCTAGGAAACTAAAACTTTTTGTCAATCGATTCAGCTTGCCCTCAATTTTGAGAATATGTAAAAATATTTATAGTTTTAACGTTTCAATATCCTTTTTGTATTAATTCAATATAAATAATCATTTTGCGTGAGAAATTGTGCAAGGCACACAAGGCGTGCCGTATGTAGGATAATACAAGCAAAAATCCTCACAAATGGTAGACGCCGAGGAGAGAGCCAGAGGCGCACGAAGAAAACCGAAGACGTACGAGCGTGCGCTGACTAGACACATACAGTACCTACGCTAGCAGCCGCTATTGAGTGTTTACACCGAGCATCAGCTGTGTTGTTGTTGTTTCGTCATATCTTACGAAACTCATAGACTGTAAATTTAATGAATCGGACTCCGTTCCAACCGATTGTCCATAAGACATTTTTTTGAAGGGTGACTTTAACGAGAGTATTCTTAGCTATGTTTGATGACTACGGTACAGCCGTTCAAAAGTAATGGGCATTTTACTGTTTCAATCGGGTGATTTTCGCAAGATATCGTGTCATAATTATGTGTTCGACAGATTGTCTATCCAAACGTGTCAACTACTAGATAAATTATGTTGTTTAAAAAGCATGAAATAAAAAGGTTTCGGGGGTATTTTAAATTTTACTACAAGTTAAACAATTTCATTTACCATCATCATTTCAGCCGAAAGATGTCCAGCACCGGACACTCCAAAGCGTCGCCACATCGACGTCTCCTGCGCTTGTCGCATTACCCATTCCAGTACCGAAGTAAAAATAGAATTATATATATCCAATGTGTATATAATCCACGTGTATGTTAAAAATAAACCTCGTGTTTATTCTCACACTGCCACAAGGAAGCTCACACGACCCAAATCTAATCGCTCCCCTTGTAAAGCGCCTCGGACATAAAAATATCAGTTCCGTTGTACGCCTGGCTTCGCCCGTCCAGAGTGAATCGTAAACACGGCGGTGTCACGGCGATAGATCACTGAACACCGATCTTGTAACTTACATATTAGACCCATATGTTAGCAGCCGCACTGACAAAAACCAGTCGCACGTCCCGTTATGTTAAACTACGAATTGATTTCCTGAAGGAGTTTCTTTGAGATGGCACTGTTTTTTAACGCCACAGATTCGCAAACATGTGTGTCCCGCGACATATTGCTTTTGTCATTCGTTTTCTGTGTCGTGTTTTCGCTTTGGTAGACCGTCGATATTGGGCTTTTTCGTGTTCTATGACGAATGCCAGGCGTTTTTGTACATGTAATAAGAGATGAAAAGGTTGTGGTTATCTGAGTGTGAATGGGTTTGTTAGGTAATTTAGAAATAAATAATATCTGTTTAATCTGGCTGGCCTCTCTCCCAACTAGATGGATGCATTTAAGTACCAGTATTTTACATGGAACGACTACCTATCTGACCTCCAAAACCCAGTGAGTGGATCACCCCAGAGACCAAACCAGCTGCGCGGAGCCCCCCGGCGTGATTAGATCAGTTTTAAGGGCCTACATCCGCTTTAGTGCCCTGAAACGGTAACTTTCTAAAGCATACTAAGGAGTATGCTTTTAACCTAACCTAAGGAGGTTAGGTTAAAAGGTCTGAAAAAAAATATTTTTGATTCATGTACATTTTTTTAAACATGGTTTTCTCGTATAACAAATAGTTTTTTTTAATCAAATAATTAGCAACACGATATTTTACGTAACTTTTGGATACTCAAAACGACTTGAATGTTTGAAAATATTTTTACACAGAAAAATTGATGGCTGGAAATTCTTCATAACTGAAATAGCATATGTAAATCAAATATTTTTTGCACCAAAACTGTTCAAAAGGAAGTTCAATATTGATATTTTGGCTCCGAGCGGGTGCACAGCCAGTACTGCGTTAAAATTGGGGCGTATATATCGCCTTACGTCACTTCGCGCTCGAAAAATCTCGAAAGTATCCAAAATGTGTAATGATATCTATATTAACAAGTAAAATTAAAAAAAAAACCTATTTCATGCTATATAGTTTATCTAGTAGTAGACAAGCTTCGATCGAAAATCCATTAAACACTTAATTATGACACGATATCTTGCGAAAACAGCCCGATTCATACAGTAAAATGCCCTTCACTTTTGAACGGCTGAACCGATTTTCATCAAATATAGTTAAGAACAATCTCGATAAAGTCAAACAAAATAAAACTAATTCAGAGTCGGTTCATCCGTTTAGAAGCTATGATGGCGTATACAGATACACAAACACACAGGTATATACTTCATACTTATAACACCACTCTTTTACCATCGGGGGTCAAAATAGTATATTATGCAACTAGTGAATAAAGGACGGTTTTAAAGCGAGGGCCATAGATGAATCGCGAACAAGTGAAGGATTCTAACAACTGAATCACGACCGCAGGGAGTGATTCATGATGATTGAATCACGAGCATAGCGAGTGATTCAAGTGTTAGAATCCTGAACGACGCGAGTGATTCATGGCCCTCGATATAAATCCGTTTTATTCAAGAGTTGCATACTATATTTTATACCATGACTTCGAGAAAAAGAAGGATTTAAGCCAAAAGCACAAGGAATAATCATAAATAAATAAATGGTTCATTACCTTCAAAATTTACAGAAAATGAGAAACCTTAGGGCTTCACATTTTTTTTTGTAAATTGAAGCTGAGCCTTTGAGTTTGAGTTACCTAAACAGCACCTGTGTTTCAGGGGCCAGTGACCATCTCCGTTAAGTTACATAGTTATAATTAATTAAACACCAATGCAATTAATATTAGAATAACAATGCAAATAAGTATTCACTAAATTTCCTAGACCAAAATAAAATCATTAACAAAATCCTAAATATAAACAAACTCAAAATTAAATCGACGAAGGAATTTGAAATTCGAATATTTTTTGTTTGCACAAGAAGTTTGTATCGAGTATTTTATGCGCAAGTAGGTTGTATTGCAATGAGATGGAGGTCAAATATAATATTGGTGTGTTCTAAATTCAAACATCAAAATAGTGATTAAAAGTGCTTTTTATTCACTGTTTTCAGTGAATAAAATAAGCTTTTTAGAGAGGGAATGGTATAAAGAAAATTTTAGTTATGTAGAGTGGTTAGATACTGGAGAGAATTGACCTAGCACGTCTTTACAAAATAATGTGTTTACTGAATTTTTATTTATTTTTGCCTAATTGATTGATAAAACAATTTGATACCTTTTATCAATTTATTACCAAATATAAATAAATTCAAACGCCGTTAAACACTCCAATTAAAAGTTAAGCACCATTATTACCGAATCAAGTTGAAACCGTAACATCGTAACTTGAAACTCATAATCTCAATCAGAAGTTGGAAGCGGTCACAGAAATGCGATAAATCATTAAATGCTGAGCCTTATTGACAGCCTACGTTACATTTAAGAGAACTCTTGAAATCAATTTCCTCGCTGAGTTAAGAGGAAAATCTGATATGGCGGGTGTACCTACGTTCGGCTTTCGGCTCTTTACGTCGATTCAGCTCTCGTCGTTCGGCCGTAGGAATCACTACACCATGCGCTAACTCCGACCTTCGGACAACCTGAAAATTAGATTGTAGCTGCAGCTGACACATGCTTCGAGCAATACACTCTTTTATGCTTAGAACGACTATTTGCGCTTCCTACTCGTATGTCCAATGTCCGGTGCAAATAATTGTACTTTGGTTTCCGAAATAGAGTTTGATTTTACTTGGTTTTGAACTGGGTATTTAATATATTTTTTTTAAGGAATTAAAATATAGAGTCAATTGAGTTTTTTTTTAGCCCATACTGATGTATATTCCTGCATATTTCAGTATCAGTGTTATATGAAGTTCCGACTATCTGAATATTCATCCATACTTCCTACTGCTATTATAAACGTAAAAAAAAATGTTTGTTGTTATGAGGATGGATAGATGGATGGATGGATGAATGGATGTTTGTTACTCTTTCACGCAAATACTACTAAACGGCTTTTGATGTAACTTTACAAAAATATAGCTACATCAGAATTACAATTTATAAAGATATTGCGAGAAGTACTAATACAATGCGGGCGTCAGCTAGTAATATTAAAATAGTAACTCTGTGAACCTTTAGATGAAATTTGATAATTATGAAAATAGAGATCCTGGAAAGGGGTAGGATAGTTTTTATCCCAGTATTGTGTTCCCTGGGGTTGATTAAACACTTTTAAGAGGGCGAAACTGCGGGCAAAAGCTAAAGTACAGAATTTCTCCAAAAACATTCTTACAACTTCATGCAGGCGTTTAACATCCTGATATCAATAATGTAAAAGCGAAACGTAAGTCAGCATAGAGCATTTCCTTCAAAAAGACATTTTCACCAAGCAAGCAATAATATCTTCGCCTTATCTTAAAAAGAAAAAAAAAATAACGCGACGTTTATTACGTGTACTTGTCCTCAAGTGTAATCAGATAACAAATTCACCCGGGTGGCATAAAAATGACGTACTAGTGTACTTGCAATGTTCCGGAATGTTCGGGCGCCTGGCAGCTTAGCTCCGTGTTAAGTGCCACCCATAAACAAGGGTCCCTTAACACGTCACTTGCTACAAATGGACTCTTTATGTCCCCGTCAAATATAAATTTCCTCGATTTCCTTGGTAGCGAGCTTTCTTGTACTGCGGATTTGCTTAATTATATTTATTGGGGTTTCTGTGTCAGCTGCCTTTAAGGGATGATCGCGTCGTTGTAGTAAAATATTCCTTTCGGCTTTGTATGCCTAGATACTTGATATAAAAGCAAACGGATATATAAGCATCTGCCTACGTCATTCCTCCAGCAACCACAATCCTGCACAACCCACGAAACCACAATATTATCATTACTGGTCACCAAAAGCTAGGTCCAACTTTGTAAAGGCTTTACCGCCCATAAAACATTTTGTGCTAACGGTTTTTGTGAGCGTTTTCCGTAAACACAAAAAACCGTTAAACGTGCACATTTATCTATCGCGAAATTACATCGCATAAAAATTGAAACACTGTTGGTACAATGAAAAGATTTTTTTAACGTTCACTGCACCGAGCAATCCAACATCAGGGTTTGTTTTTGTCGGGCTTGATAGTTTTTGATATATGTACTGGATAAAAAATGCATAATAGACAAATGTTTGTGCATTCTCGGTAGAGTGGAGTTGGGCCGAGGCGAGTGCATGATAAAAATCCGCGGCAGTTTGTTAGGAGTTTTGGCGCGTGGCGGCATGTCAAGAAGTGCTGACAGGAGCGCACTCACGCTGCGATGTTCCCGCTATCCGGTACTCGCCTCCACACCCGCTAGTCCACAACACACTGCTTTTTTTCTTCCGTCGGTACACAGCGGTTTGCAATTCAACGCTCGTTTTTCGTTTACTTCCCTTCAACGTTTGCATTGTTTGTAATCGGACAGACGCTGCTTTGTAACGTATGTGTGTTCCGTGAGCACTCGCTTTTTTTTCGATTTGTTTAACGCTGTGTTGGATTCAGTTTCACAGCTAACGTCGTGGCCGTCCACTCCGCGGATACGGCCGTGTTGAACAGAAATGAGGCAATTCATAAAAGAAATTAATGTATAAGTGGTTAAGCTCCAGCTATCATTCAAAATAAGTGAGCTCCATAAAACTCGTTTTAATACTTTATTTCAGCTTAAACTTCCGTAGCTTTTAAATTATTTGTCCGTGGAGGCTGGAGCCATTCCAAATTAAATTATACGCACAAAATGTTCGGTCACATTGCAAAATTCATTATGATTTCTGTTCTGGGCGATACTTTTAACGTAGCCGTTTTTACTTAATTCCTTGCCAAGTTGTCCGCTTACAGCAAGTGAAGCATTTAAATTGAATTTAGGATGACAATTCCAATTCGTGTAAGAAGAGTTTGGTTGTTTGGAACAATTGGACTAATCCGACAATAATTGGCGACAAGTTTCGTGTCCGCCATCGAGATGTTAACAAAACATAACCGTGTCAATACAGACTGCTAAGTCTGAATAAATGACGACATTTTGAACTGAGGAGTTTTTACTTTTGTGTTGACTTTTGTTTTACTTAACAAAAATGTACCATCATCGTAAGCTACTTATTAAACAAAAGTTAATTTTGTTTACAACTTTATAGTTTGATTCTTAAGCAGTCGGGATTCTATTTTATTTTATTGACAACATTTCAGTTATAATTTTTTACGAATTACTTTTAAACATTGGTACATATTTTTGTAATCACCTCTTAAAACCCTTCATTTTGATATTCCACTCGATGGAGCAGGCATAAAAAAAATTATAACTCGCACAATATGGCGCCCAAAAACCGCCTTGTTTGGTTTTTTTTTAACTTCATATATCTAAGAACAATTGGGCGGTCAAGACGTATCTAACGATGTCTTAATTATACAAATCCGTCTAGCGGTTTGAAATATATAAGGTTATAAAGAATATTACATACAAACAAACACACAAGATACACTCGAAAGAGCTGGAAGAGATCGAGGAATGCGATAAGGCCGTCCATTGTATGTTCTTGGTATTAAGTTTCTTTTTCTTGTTTATTATGGTGTACAGTAAAATGTATATAAATAAATAAATAAACCATTTCCTTGCAGTCGGGTAAAAACATTATAAATGCCAGCCATGCCTTTCATTCCCCCTACTAACCTCTTATTGGTGAAATATTATGACAGTATTCATCCAAATTTTCCATCGAAACATTTTGAACAACTTTATTTGCGAGTATGTCCGAATTAATCAATGCGATAGAGTCTGTCAAGCGAGTCGTGTCCACAACCCTTTTACTGATTTCTTATAATGGCAATACTATGATCTGTCAAACAGATTGTCACAAATTCTGTTATAACCTCGTAATAATCCGGTTTTTGTTGAGTTTTTTAATGTTATAATGCCGAAACCTATTAAAAGTAGTGTCAGGAGCTTGTTGTTTACAATGATTAATAAATATAATCATGTACAGAGTGAATCTGACGACGTGTTATCGCAAAAACGACGACTTTTGGATGAAATCGTTTCAACATCAGGTAGGTTGGCAACAACATATTGATACTTTCAGCACAATAAACTTATCTGACTTTTTTTATTTTACTGTGATGTGATCACGATTTCCATTTTGGTTTAGATCCAGACGTCGTGTTCATGACCGTGAAACTTACTGAGGCATCTGTATGTGAAAACTACTATAAAGATTGTTGTCAGTGTTGACACCTGAAAGATTTTTGAATTTGCCGCCTTTTTCATGGGACTAGACTCGCTTGACAGACTCTAGGTACGGGGTAGCCGGATGGTTGGAACGCAATCATGTCCTGATGTTTTGCTAGCCCGACGATGCAAAGGAGCTGTTGGTTTGTAGTTATGTATTAATGCGAGCAGAACATGTTTGTGTTTAATATTCAATACTCAATACGTCAATAGTTTATTGATGGTTTATTCTGCATCTGCAAATGCTTCTTATTACTTTTTTCTTTTAGCTTTCTCTCCTGGCCAATGCTACAGGAACATTGCACGTTTTTTGTGATAAAAGTAACCGAATTTTACAATCGTGCAATCATTTATACAAAAATGAAAAACTTGAAAACCCCCGACATATTTTTATTTCATGCTAGATAATTTATCTAGTAGTAGACGCTTCGATCGACAATCTATTGAACACCTACTTTTAACACGATAACTTGCAAAATCATCCCGATTGAAACAGTAAAACGGCCATAACTTTAGAACGGCTGAACTGATTTTCATCAAACATAGCGCACACTCGATAAAGTCAACTTTCAAACAAAAACAAACGAAATCAAAATCGGTTCTTCCGTTTAGGAGCTATGATGCCGCAGACAGATACATCACCAAAAGAAATAAGCATTACCTATGTATTTTTCTGTTCCTTCTTCTTGTCTTTATATTATGTGTGTGTGTGCGTAAATGGCTAAATAAATACATAAACATACAAACACACAAGTACACACGTCAAACTTATAACACCTCTCTTTGTCCGTCGGGGGTTAACAACGAGGTCACCTCTTTAAAATACTAGAATTAAGAAAAACCGTTTTTCAAGGAACTAACCTATTAGGGACCAGTATAATGGAACAGCAAAAAGAGCTTGGGATTAGTTAGATTGACCAACTATGACTTAAAGAGATGGCTGAAACCTTTGGCGTAAATTGTCCTTCTCCTTGCGTCGATTTTTTAATTCCAGCATTGAGGACATGAGAATATGGTTTTCAAACCATCTCATCGATTGATTATGTTCTTCCACTTGCTCCTATTTTCAGCAGAATGCACGTGATTTTAAGAATATCCAGCTATGGACTACGATATGCTGAATAAATCCATTTGATTGTTTCAAAAGATGTTTTGTTAATCGTATTTACATTGTTAGCTGACTGTTATCGAAGATATTACGACGATAGCTAATATTGTTTCAAGAAAACCAGCTTCTAGACGTGTGGCGTGTTTATCTTTCATAGCTTCATAAAAGTAATGGATTTCTCGTCACAGCAGCTTTATGGAATAATACCTGCCAGAAGTAGTGAAAGGCGTTGGAGTGGTTAAACGTTATATCATCCGTAGTAAAATCCTTTCAGTTTGTTCCAGTAATCCTCAGAAAAAGGTTCGCAAACTTAAATATAGATTTATATTTGTTACGTGGATGTATAATCTCAAATACGTTTCAACAATGCTAAATGACAAAAGGAGAAAATATGCTTCGAGAGTTCTCAGGCAGAAACCGCGACTAAAACAAACCAGAGGTTGAATTGAAATCTCTGAAACAGTTTTCGATTTTGTACCCATTACTGCTACATCGGCCAATCCAATATCGGATATCAGCAGGTATGGTAAAATCGTTCGCAATCTTTTACCTATTATGAGGTTTGCTGGAAATTGTAGATTGTATACCGAAGTACACAAATTATTGAATCATCATTATCATCAACCTTTTAAAGTTCTGGGAGACAGGCCTCCTCTTTTGACAGGGAATGGGTCGTAATTCACCACGCGGGCCCAGTGCGGGTTGGTGAATGTCACATGTCATTGAATTTTCGGTTCTAGGACAAGCCGGTTTCGATGTCTTCCTTCACCGTTTTGAGAGCAGTGGTGATGAAATAATTTACACAAAGTAAAGTGCCAGCCCGGATTCGAACCCACGACCTACTACTTGTAAAGTCGCGGCCGTTACCACTGAGCCACCACTGCTCTAAATAATTGAATATGACATGCAAATATAAATCTCGTTAACAAAGTTCAATGAAAAGGGATTTGTATTTTTTTATCAACTAAATTGGTAAGTTCGCGAGAGGCGACCGAGTCGATACGCCACCGAGCCGCAACTAGCGACCGCAATCGCTCGCGACCGGTCGCAACTGCGGTTGCAGATTGTTTTGGAACAGATAAATTTCATCATACCGAACAATCATCTACTGTGATATTAATGAATTGTTGATTGGCACGTCACGAGCAAGCTTTAATAAAATATTTGATGTTTGTTGCTGTAGTATAATATAAGCTCCAGTAGGGTCAATGCTCTCATTATAATTTTCAAGTAGCGTGTTCGGCAACTATTAACGTAAAAAAAGGAAATTACGTTTTTGTATTAAATTGATTTTTCTTACTTATTTTGTAACTATCTGAAGCAAGAGTTAGATTTAAATTGTAGCTATTGAGTCAAAACCACTTAGAATAGAATAGAATAGAATACTCTTTATTATGTACACCATAAAAGTTACAGAAAGTATAGAAGAAGTAAACATTACGCTGGGTGACACAATGGGCGGCCTTATCGCTAAAAGCGATCTTTTCAAGACAACCTTTGGATGGATTTTAAAAATGAAAGGAAAAACAGTAATGTAGGTAGTCTTTGGTGTACTATTTATATATAAATAAATACATATATATTATATAGACAAATATAGACAGTAATAAGTATGGAACAAAAACAGAGAAATCAAGAAAAACAACTATTAAAGAGAGAGGTAGTGATTCTTTACCATAGTTTTAAAAATGGGCAGAGATTGAGCACGCCTTATTGACACGGGCAAAGCATTCCACAACCGCACCGCTTGAACCGTAAAAGATTTGTCATAAAAGCTGGTGGAATGCATCGGCATCTCTAGTCTCAAGTTTTCCGATGACCTCAGATATCTATTATGTGTGTCATGAAGGAACTTGAAACGTTCTTTGAGATAAGAGGGGGTTGTAGAATTGTACAGAATACTGTAAAGAAGAAATAAACTATTGTTTGACTTATTGTTTATTATCCATTGCAGGTCATAAAGAAACCGAGGGCACTCAGTAAAATACATATACTCCAACAGTTGTATAGATTGTATTAAGTAAACAAGCAAAGTTAATTAGCTTAAACATAGAACACAATGTTAACACAAACGCGGACGTTAGCGTTACGAAGGAATACGCTCTCCGTTCTCCCGTTTTTCTGCACAACAACGGAAAAACAATTTAAGTTAACAAGTAAAAGTATTAATCACGACGAGAAAGAAGATATCGGAAACAAAAGTGAGTGCTTTCTCAAAGAAATCACGTAGCACTTACATAAAAAGTGGTTTCGAACGGGGAACGTAACCGCTTAACTTTTAAACCTAATACGTGATTCAATTTAGGAGTTGTATCTCTAGACGCTGCGAACCCGAAAACTGTCGCTGAAATCCATTCAACTTTTCTTTCATATTCCGAAAAGAACGCTTCTTGCTCCCCTCTGTTTGCAAACTGATTTCGAACTATCAGTTTGAAAGAATTTACGTATGTATTTTCTATTTCGCTTTGATATTAAATCCATATCTATTTAATGAATACCTAATGGAATCGAATTTGTCTATTCTGATTATAAAATCGGTTCTCAATATACAGCCAAGATGACAGCTAAATTAAAAATGGAATACCACGAGTATATTTGTATTTTGGAATTACAACGAAATAATGAGAAAATTCTAATATTCAAAGTTCCGAGTAAATAGCAAGGAGCTTATTAATTTCAAGATAAAAGATGGAGCATTGAACGCTGATGGCCACTTATATTCCTTACAAGTACTGAGGGCTTATTGCGGGATTACTAGTGAACTCGGCAATCGGAAACCTTCAATAAAGATATCAATTTATTCAGATAGATTTATCGTTTTTATGTGTTATACTTTTCTAGTCTTCAATCAATTCTTAACTAAAGCCTTATTGTGTGAGTTCAGCGTATTTTATGATGCTCAAAGTGAGTCGCCGAAATTACGTTACATTGGTTTCATGCGAGGTAAATGCTTGTGTACTAATTGCACGGTAGTAAGTAGTTGTAAGAGTTAAGCCAGTAGAATGAGAATCCTGCTTATTTTACGATGTCCAAAGTGAGTCGCCGAAATTACGTTACATTGGTTTCATGCGAGGTAAATGCTTGTGTACTAATTGCACGGTAGTAAGTAGTTGTAAGAGTTAAGCCAGTAGAATGAGAATCCTGCTTATTTTACGATGTCCAAAGTGAGTCGCCGAAATTACGTTACATTGGTTTCATGCGAGGTAAATGCTTGTGTACTAATTGCACGGTAGTAAGTAGTTGTAAGAGTTAAGCCAGTAGAATGAGAATCCTGCTTATTTTACGATGTCCAAAGTAAGTCGCCGAAATTACGTTGCATTGTACAGTGGTAATTAGAGATTGATAAATACTCAACTTCTCACATCAGAAATCGGGGGTTAGTTCCCATGGCTTAATATAAAACCTAGACTAAACATTAACATCTTCTTACCCTTGTCCCATGTAGGGGCATGAATGGGACACGTAGAGAAAGAGAAAAATCAAATAATCGGTAAAATAAGAAACGTCTCGAGAGGACAATATTTATTTTTTGTGGCAACCCCAAAGCACAAACATTCGCACCTAACGTCACACTCCTGTCGTTTTAAAGATGGCGACGACATGCGAATGTTCGTAATCGTAAACAAAAGTAATAAAAAAAAAGTGAAATTTCGTTGTTCTTTAGGAATGATTTGTGGAATGCTGTAAATAGAGAAGTATTTTAATAACCAGTGTTTGTGTTTTAGTTATAGACAGATACGAGAACAAAAAGTCACTAAACTTTTATTTATTGGTAGTCGGTTTTATGGTTATGTTTTAATTTTTGTGTGATATTTATGAAAAAATCATTACAAACGGTTATGAATTGGACGTTCATTTACATTAAGAAGAGAATTAGAAAACCGTTAATTGCTGTTTAATTTATGTTTCAGAGTTTACTATAAATATTTTTAGTAAAGGTATCTTTAACTATTTTTTCTATCTTCTATCTTTAACCAAAGACACCGACCTCCGAAACGAAAGTTATTTTTGCACTTTTAAGTGTTTTCCTTTAGAAGTCGGTTTATTTTTGTGAAAAGTATCTTTTTTCACGTTTTATTCTTTTTATTTGGAAGTCGGTTGTACTTTTTGTATAAAAAGTTTCTATTCAGCTTCTCATTGTGAGCGTAACGTAAATTGTGTTAATCTGGCCCTACCTTTTAGCAAGTAATCCAGATCGATACTTTTATAGTTTCGCAGGAGATTGGAATGGGTTTTTCTGTTACCAAAGAGCGGGCCGTGATTGGAAGTGTGGCCAATTAATGGGAATAGGCTCGCCCCGTCACGCAGCGTGAAGTAATGCCATCGAACTGTGGATGTGGAGCAAAAGCTGCCCCTTTCAGCTTATTTTCGAAAACAGTTTGGTCCTACACTCATCTAGGGATATCTCTGTTTTCTAGTAATGATTTGATGGTTGGGTTTTTAGATATACGAGTACATAACATCACTCCTATATTCTTCAAAGGGTTCGGCAGAGGTACACATTCGGCTAGTTATCTTTAAGTCCCATGTTAATCATGTAATAGTGGGCCAGTCTACTGCCATCAAACGGTCACAAATTCAAACTCCACGCTGCTGTTGAGATATTCCAGATGGAAAAACCCAACAACACTTGGCGAATCGAACCCAGCAGCCTACTTGCGCAAGTGAATTCTGCAAGGCACAGGGTTTGACCGCCATCAATCAACCAATCACATGTGAGATGAAAGACACGATGTGGATTTCCTTCTATGTGATTGGTCGATTGATGGCGGTCAAACCCTGTGCCTTGCCGAATTCACTTACGCTATTAGGCACTTGTACCTCGAGCATAATAATAGCGTTTGCAACTACTAAAACAACGTAGTTTTTAGAGTTGCTTGAATACATTTATTTAAGTATTTCTATATTGTCTACAACGTTGAATCACTCTAATATTATAAAGGCGAAAGTTTGTGAGTGTGTTTTTGTATGTTTGTTACTTCTTCACGCTCAAACGGCTGAACGGATCTGGATGAAATTAGAGAGATAGAATATAGTCAGGAATAGCACAAACGATACTTTTTATCTCGGGTATATGTTCACTTGGGATAATTTACAACTTTCACGCGGGCGAGGCCGCTGGCAAAAGCTAGTAATAAGATAAACCTAAAAGGTTGCGTAAATCACTCCAATAATCTGAAAGAACAAAGTCTGGTTACATAACAAGGTCTAGAGCTAATATTATCCAATGGGTCTCCCGAGACATCGGTAATGCGTAATAATTTGTAACATGCCTGTTCCATGGCAGTGCGAACATTGAGCTCTGGATTCATAAACTAATTTAATAAGCCATTAAAGCTTTCTGGACCAGGAGTAGCCATGGTGATTTATAGCAATATGAGAACATTAAAAACGCATTACGAAAACATGACTTTAGGCGGAAAATTTAACAGCGCCATATATAACGTGAAACGGATGTTTTGTATTTGGCGGATATTAAAAAAAATGTCATAATTAAAATGCTGAGATTGCTTGTTTACATAACACGGTGCTTTATTAGGACAGCGATGGCGGGCGACAACTTTTCTTATGTTTAGGAATTTTCCATTAAGTTGTTTACAAGAACAGTTCATTCTTGGAAAAATTTGATTGCTTACCTACTTAGACTAAGATCTAGAAGTGACGTGATGTTTAGATGTGTTGTGCTAGCTCCAAGTTAGGGGAGAGGTGGCATAAAGTGGACATTTTTGTTGTAGCCTACATTAATCTTCTATTGGAAAAAACTGTAAATAATGAATATTTCTTTATTCTTAGATAAAAAAAAATAATCGCCATTTTGTCCCTTTCATAATGGAACTGAAAGGAACGGGCTAATATATGAAAGGTTTATAACATATTAATACTATTTTAAGTTTAAAATCAAATGCTTAGGTTACAATCAACAGTCTTTAAGTCTGATTACCTAGGTACTAATTGTGAAATGATTAATAGTGACACAACCAACAAAAAAAAATAGTTAAAGATACCTTCAATAAAAATATTTACAGTTAACTCTGAAACATAAATAAAACAGTAAATAAAGGTTTTCTAATTCTCTTCTTAAAGTAAATGAACGTCCAATTCATAACCGTTTGTAGTGACCTTTTCATAAATATCATTTCATAAAACCGACTACCAATAAATAAAAGTTTAGTTTGTTCTCGTATTTGTCTATAACTTATCGATCACAAACACTGGTAATAAAAATACTTCTTAATTTACAGCATTCCACAAATTATTTCTAAAGAACAACGAAATTTTACTTTTTTTTATTACTTTTGTTTACAATTACGAACATTTGCATGCCGTCGCCATCTTTAAAACGACAGGAGTGTGACGTTAGGTGCGAATGGTTGGGCTTTGGGGTTGCCACAGAAAATAAATATCGCCGTCTCGAGATGTTTCTTATTTTGCCGATTATTTGATTTGTTTCTTTCAATACGTGTCCCATGCATGCCACCTCTCCTCTACATGGGACAATGGTAAGAAGATCTTAATGTTTAGTCTATGTTTTATATTAAGCCCTGGGAACTAACCCCTGATTTCTGATGTAAGAATTTGAGTATTTGTCAATCTCTAATTTAAAAAAAAACCTTTACCTTAACCTTATAAAATCTGTAAAAAAAGGGATTTAGGAGGGTTTGAAGCGTTATTAAACGCGATTAGTCAATTCAGAAACACGCTCTAAGTTGGTTTAGTACCTACTCATACTTAATTGAATACTGCTTGATTTACCTCCAATCTTTCAAACAATAAAGTGATTTATTCACAATATTGCACCTTCTACTATTTGTCTCTGCGTCAACCAAAGGTCAACTGGTAAAAAATGCCTAAGGCATTACGTCCGCCTCTGCACGTTTTTATGCATAAAGTATTAAATAAATAATTCGATGTCAACGATGGCGATAGTCGAAATGCCAAATTGTAATGGATTGATCACGTGACATTTCGATAACGCTTGACTATTCAGGCTTTTGTTATTTTTAACCCCCTACGAAAAAAGATAGGGGTTATAAGTTTGATGTTTGTACCTGTGTGTTTGGTATCTGTGTATAAGTGTATTTCTGTATTTGCGTATCTGTATGTGGCATCATAGTTCCTAAATGGATGAACCGATTTTGACTTCGTTTATTTTTTGTTTGAAAGGTGACTTTATCGAGAGTGTTCTTAGCTATGTTTTTTGAAAATCGGTTCAGCCGTTCAAAAGTTATGTGCCATAATTATGTGTTCAATATTTGTTGTCGATCGAAGACTGTCTAGATAAATTATGTAGTATGAAATAAAAATAAGTGGGGGATTTTTAAACTTTTAATCTTACTTGTTCCAATAGCTTTTGCGATGCTTTAGTTAATAGTATGTCACTGTCTAGAGTCTCTATATTCTTAAATAAGTAAGATGTAAGCACATTAGTTTAGACTACGACAACACGCGTCGAGAAACAAGACCATCTCTAGTTCCCGTGCCTACAATCCCGTAGCATTGACCTCCGTCGTATATTCCCGGGAAATAATGGCCGGCCCAGCGCGATGCATAGCTTCACGAAGTTGTAAAGGTGACTACGGAGTAATGTCAAGAGGACGGTCAGACGGTCAGACGGTTAGAGGTCAGTAAGCTACGACTCAAAGAATTGTGGTCAACAATCTTGTAGTACGACGATTTTAGTGTGGTATTCTAGGGTTATCTAGTTGTCCAATTTTAAAAAGGAATGTCGTGTTATTCGGTAACTAGGAAGACAGAGCTAGCTTCAGATAGACGGATTGATATTCAGTTGCGTCCGGTTAGGTTAGGTTAGATGATCATTGCACAGTAGTCTAAAACTTTTGCAAAAAATTAACAAATAAATCAGTAAACACAGATTTTTTACTGTTTTCGCTAGACAAAGATCTTTCTTAAATTACGCGTCACCTGTTTGTATAAAATCAACCATGATACGATTAATCTCGATGAGCTATTCCTAGATCCCACTTTCCAATTCCCTTAACAAGATTTTGTGGTTACCAATTCAAACTGCAAACTTAGGCACCAAGCTTATCACGCTCTTCCCTTCAAGCACATTCCCCAGACATGAGCCACCTCGCCACGTTTGATACGCTATCATAGAACTCAAATAGGTTACCGATCTAACAACTTTAATTAATAATGTTCCCGAACTAAACCAGGGACACAACTTGTTAAAATATTACGCGAGTTAATTCGCAAGTTTGTCACGGCTTTGTAACGTATTTACCTGATGTTCATATTGGTGATAAACTACGTTTTGCGTAATGGAGCTTGTGGTCTGTCGGTGTTACTTGTTCATAACTTTCGGGCGTTGGCGTCGTGTGTGATCATTGTGTACACGAGTTTTGTAAGATAATTGTGATTAATTATTATTTCTCAATGACTTTCAAAACTTGGAGCAGTTCGTGGCTAAGTAACAGCCGCACGGGTTGATCTTCAAGGTTAAGCAACGCTTGTTGAGGGTGGTCTGTGAATGGACGACAATCCACTACATTCTGTGCCTCGGAAATAACGTTAAGCCGTTGGTCTCGGCTCTCATTTATAGATCTGCGGCCAAATTGCGCAAGTAAATTCGCCAAGGCAAAGAGTTTGACCGAAATCAATCGACCAATCACATAGACGGAAATCCACATCGCGTCTTTCATCTCGCTTGTGATTGGTCGATTGATGGCTTTAAAACGGTTTGCCTTGCCGAATTCACTTAAGCAATTATGCTGCTGGACTGTCGTCGTTACGAGTCAGTCAGAAGTTAGAAATTCAGCAATCAGTCTGGGTTGTGGAGGTCAGATAAGCAGACGCTCCATGTAAATACTGAAACTGAAAATATGGCACCAAATCAGCTGAATCCTGTTAGACTGGAAGCCGAACTCAATATGCTCGGGTTAACGAGACAAACTCATAACCGGACCTTTGGAAGGCGTACGAGGGGCCGAAGCCATCTCGCAGAAGCCCTTTAGACACCGTTTGATGAAATGAGGCGCCAAATTATAATAATCATGTGAGATTATTTTGTACCTTGGAAGCATCCCTGCTGGAGAGTCTGTGTTCCCTGATAGCTAAAACCTAGGGATCTCTAAGTCAAGAGCGAATAGGTTACTTCTAGGCAAGCGTGCATCACCGTCTATTAAATTATCTCTAAACATCAGGTGAGATCGTGGTCAAGCGCGAGCCTATCACACTCACACTATATATATATATATATATATATATATATATATATATATATATATATATTATATTATATTATATTATATTATATTATATTATATTATATTATATTATATTATATTATATTATATTATATTGTATTGTATTGTATTGTATTGTATTATATTATATTTTTATATTATTAAGGTGAAAGTATGTGAGTGTGTGTGTTTGTATGTTTGTTACTTCTTCACGCTCAAACGGCTGAACGGATCTGGATGAAATTATAGTATAATCAGGAATAGCACATGGTTTACTTTTTATCCCGACAGGTAATCACGCGGCCGAAGCCGCTGGCAGATGCTAGTCGAAAATAAAAACAAAAGTCTAGAATTGAGCGGTCTCAAATAACCGGGGTTAATGACAATAGGCTAACCGTATTACATGAGACTAAACTGTTAAAATGTGGGTATATCGTCAAGTATTCGGCGAACATAGGTGTACCTACCGAATGTCAAGACAAGCCTTCGGTGAATACAAAAGAAAAGAAATAGAGTTCTTATGTTATAATTATCATCATCTAATTATTTACGTTTGGTTTCAAGAGGCGAATCGTGTTTCAAGGAAGAAAAAGCGATGAAATCAAGTCATTCTGGGAATTTAATTCAATTTATTCGATTAATGGTCTTATTATAATTAGTGTTTCGTTTCACGTAAATTGATTTGTGGTTTTAATTTGTTTCCTCATTTAGGGACGGCTGTAGTCATGTGCTTAGAATTTACTATACATCCGTGAAAGTAAAGACATTATATTTTTTTATGATAGAAAACATATTAGAAATTTAAAATGTGTATTTTATTTTATTTATAGATACGAGTATACACTCCATTTTTAATGTTTGAGATATTCTGAAAGTATTGGTAATAAATGAAATAAAGTAAATAGGGCAAGTAAATATACAAATAAGTTTCACATCTATAAATTATCGAAGCAATTCAATATAATATCAGACGCAAATATCCTGAATTTGGTTGCGGTAATCGAAGCTGTTGAATACCTTTCCTTTGATCTTTGCCAAAACCGCCATCTGAGTTCTCGCCATATGAAAGAGGAGAGCGATTCATGATGCGAGTTAGTTATAGATTGCTTTGAAGACTGTTTTAGGTAAAATTTCTCAATAGATGATCTGATGAGTCTGAGTTGCGACATTGCAATCATTGGCAGCTTTGCCTCTTTTAGATTTGCGTGCTTTGTATCAAATCAAATCGAATCAAAATATTTATTTGCCAGAAAATACATTGTTTAACAAGGAAAGATCTTAAAGCCCTAAAGTCATTGTATTCTGCCTGCAAGCAAGCGTGCAAATTACTTTCAATAATAAAGTCATTGAGTTTTTAGACATCATACCCAAAACAAAATTGTAAACATTAGATAAAAAAAAAACCAGACCAAACCAAAACAATATTGATGCATTCTTATACTTTCAATTGTCAGATTATAAAATTTAAACATTAAATAAATCAAAATGTCAATAATTAAAATAAAAAATGCGAATCATTAAAATTAAATGTCAATGAAATATATTTAAATGTCAATAAAGAAAATTCCAATGCTTTCAATTGTCAGATTATATACTCGGCAAATAATAAAAAAAAATGGCAATAAAATAAAATAGTGTCAATAATTAAAATTAAAAATGTCAAACAAATAAATTAAAATGTCAACAGCTGAAATTTTAAAATGTCAATCAAATTAAAATGTATTAATTAATATATGTATGTTATTACAATTATCATTTCAATTATTCATTTAATAAATAAATATTCTTTATTTACATTTTTATTATATTATGTCTATGATCTATAAATTCCTTAAGGCTATAGAAGCAACTATTTTGTAGCCAATCTGTCAATTTGATTCTAAAAACATTACCCTGCAATAACTTTATTTCATCTGGTATGTTATTATAAATCAATATACACATATTATACACATTTTTCTTGTAAATATCTTTATGACCAGATGGATGATATAATAAGTTGCGAAACTTGGCCCTTTTTTGTCTTGGCACGACTTCCCTATGTTGCATAAAATAATGCATGTGTTTCTTTGTAAAGATGCAGATATCTCGTATGTACATACAGGGCAGTGCAGCAGTGTCAGAATTTTACTTTTTTTAAAGAGAGGTTTACAGCTATCTAAAAACCATGACTTGTTTATAACCCGGATGCAACGTTTCTGGAGCTTAAAAACTCTGTCGGTATCGGTCGAGTTACCCCACATGATAAGTCCATAGCTTAGAATAGATGATACATAGCCATGGTAAGCTGAAAGAGCAGCTTCTACAGAAACATTTTGTCGTAGCTTTTTTAAAGCAAACACAAACCTATCAAGTTTCTGACATATATGTTCCACATGGCTTTTCCAATTGAGATTTCTGTCTATATTAATACCTAAAAATTTTATTTCATCCACTTGTTGTAATTTTTCATCGTTAAACCTAATATCTAAAGCTATTTTTTTAGTATTATACGAGTTAAATTCCATTAATTTTGTCTTACTAATATTTATATTTAAGTCATTATTTGCCATCCAGCTAATTATATCTGACAGGGTTTTTTCAGTAACAGATTTGTAATTGATTTTATCCTGACACTTTAATGTAATAGTTGTATCATCTGCAAAAAGAATACATTTCTGCTTAGTGGCCTCCGTAAAATCATTTATGTAGAGTAAGAAAAGCAAAGGACCGAGAATACTACCCTGAGGCACACCAGTCTTATTTATTATTGCTACTGATTTAAATTTCTCTTTAGAATATATTCTGTCACCTTTCTTTACAACTTTGGATATCTCTGTTTATTGCTTCCTATTACTCAAATAGCTAGATATCCATTCATATGCCTTGCCCCTTATGCCGTAGAAATCTAATTTGTTTAATAGCTTAGCATGATTAACAAAATCAAAGGCCTTACTCATATCTAAGAACAATGACACTGCAGGATTGCCATTGTTAATAGTTTCAGTCACAAGTTTAATAAAGTTGAAGATGGCAAGAGCAGTTGAACAACCTTTACGGAAACCAAACTGTTCTTTGCACAATATGTCATGTCTACTGAGAAAATTATTCAACCTAATATGCATAGCCTTCTCAAAAATTTTAGATATGATGGGTACTATCGTAATAGGCCGGTAGTTATTTGGGTCTGACTTATTTCCCCTTTTAAATAGTGGTTTTACGATAGACATTTTGAGCTGATCAGGAAAAACACCTTCCAAAAAAGATAGGTTTATAACATGTGCTAGTGGATGACATATAGAGCTAGCACAAGCCTTCAAAACCTGTGTCGCGACACCGTCATGTCCGCTAGTTTTGCTATTATTTAGGGACATTATAATTTTATACACTTCTTCCGCATCTATAGGATTTAGAAAAATAGTGTTAAGATTTCTGTTTTTTTGATTAAGCTTAATATTATTAGAATTAAATGATTGATTAGATGTCAAATTAATAAAATAGTCATTAAATATATTGCAAATGTCAGATGGATTATTATATGTCACATTATTAGAATTTATTTCATCAATGTCATTTCTATACAAATTATTATTATTTATCGTTGAAGATATTGCATTCCAAGTGGCTTTACATTTATTCTAATGCTTTTGTATACGTCTTGTATTCATTAATTTCTGAGCTTTCTGTGCACATCGTTTGAACATATGGTTATAAAGTTTGTATATTTTCTCATTATGTTTTTTATTCGTTTTACAAGTTCTAAATTTTAAATAAAGTTGTCTTTTCGTTTTGCTGGATTTTTTAAAGCCTTTTGTTATCCAGTTTTGTGTAACTGGTTTATTATTAACTTTAACCTTAATGACCGGAAAGCACAGATCGTAATATAATGTGAATGTTTCATAAAATAAATTGAAGGCTTCTGTTAGGGTATTGAGTTTCCAAAAATGAGAGAGAAGACATACATTCGCAAAATTTCTTAAGGTTTGCCGCGCAGTAGTCACGTTTTAATTCAGACCGACAAGATATTGGTTTGCGTTTATTCGTCTTTATAGTAACAGTTTGTGCTGTTTCGTGATCTGACAAGCTTAGGTGAAGAATTTCTGACTGAACACTCTGTATGTTACTTGCAATTTGGTCAATGCACGAGTTCGCACGAGTTGGTGATTTTATGTGTGCTTCAAAATTGTAGTTGCTAAGTATACTTAAAAGTTCCTTTGATACGGAATTATCCTTTAAAATATCTATATTCCAATCACCACAAATCATTTTTTTTTTCTCTTGTATTGGTCTGTCAAGTAATTTAGCAAATGGTCAAGTTTATGAAGAAACACACTGTTTTGCGCCTTTCTTTGATCGGGTATTCTGTAGATATTTACAACTATCAGGCTCAAACCAATTACCTCTACGCCACATCATTCAAAATAGAATTCCGTAGCTATACCTGAAGGGATACTTAATGATTTTGTGTCAAATACCTTATTAGTCAGAATACACGTACCCCCTCTACATTTATCTCGACTAAATACTGCAGCCAATTTAAAATTATCGAGTTTGATGTTAGCTTCCGTACCTTTCTTAACAAAAGTTTCACTAAAACATAGAATATCTACCTCCTTGTTTTTTCCTACTAATTCAGATAAAGTTACTTCTATCATGTGTAGTTTGTTGCAGAGGTCGGCTATATTTTGGTGTAGGATTCGTAGATTACTATGTCGGCAATCCTGTTTTGATTTACCATAATTAATGACGGGAACGGAAATCTTACTAACGGGGGACTTAGCAACGAAAAAGTGTGTTATTGTTTATAACATTTCCATAAAGTGAACTTCGTGCAGCTAAAGCTAGTTTTGAAATCTTTTCATATTGCATATAATCAATCTCTATATTAAGTTTGTAAGTAATTAATTCTAATTCTGAGAGCCTTTTAAAATAATTTATATCTAACTGATTTACTTCAATAAACTTACAATTCTTAAAACTTTTTGTGAACTGTTTTAGTTCATAATTAAGTTTTTTAACATTTAGATATCTATTTTCTGTAATATTCAATAACAATATTGTACAATTGCTTAAACTACACAAAGTACTACACAAATTAGTTATCAACAAGTATGGATTTTTGTCATGTTTACCAACTGAGAGTATAACAATGTCATTGTCAGATAGTGTGTGTGATAGATTCTCTGGATTCCGTAGGATCTCGCATGAAGAAGCATAAGGCTGAACTTTACCCTGGATGTTGTAATTGTCATTCCATTTACCAGTCTTTGTTTGTATAAGTTGTGCTGATAGACCTCTTACTTTTTCATCTCCAATTATGTAAATATTTCTTTTTGTATCGGGCTTTAATTGAGTTTCATACAGTAAGTTTCCATGCCGTTGCTCATTTGGAGAGTCCACCGATGTCTTGTTATTAAAGTCATTGCTGATTTTCTGATTTGTATCTTGTAGAATCTGCACTTCGTCCTTTGTAAGTGAGCTATGAAATATAGCTGACCCCCGCGGCTTCGCTCCCGTCATCTGGCTACCTATTTACCTATCATACCTACCTACTCACCTGCTTGACCTACCTACCTACCCTACCTGTCCTACCTATCAATCTACCCTGATATTTGAATAAGAATTAATACTAAAATATGAATGTAACCAATTTTTGTTTCTACCGGCGATCTTACTAAAATTTAGAACACAAAGTCTGCTATTGTGACTTAACTATTATAGTTAGATATATTCCTTGGCAGATTTTTTTTGTAGGTAATAATAAGCACTTTAATTATGTAGTACATAATTTTTATGTATCATCATTAGTTTTCTCAGAGCACGCCAACGAATGAATTTTATAGGCAAAATTTTGCTACTTTTGGTTACATTACTGCAATTTTCATAAGGATCTCTAATTTTTTTGAAAATAATTTATAGCCTATGCTACTCGGACATAATGATGATTTCCATAGGTAAAAAGGTTTTTTAAATAGGTCCAGTAGTTTCGGAGCCTATTCATAAAAACAAACAAATAAAAAAATCTGTTCTCTTTATAATATTATTTTATATATTATATTATAGTATAGATCAATGAAAAAATAAACATGATTGTAATTTTTTGGTTTGAATTGAGTTAAATTCACGCGATGGCCTATCACATAACATTCTACAGCTAAAATTTACAGTAGAATTTCTAGGCAGGTTACGAAACTTAACCCTCAGCATCTCCTTACCATACAAATCTCATCTAATTCCCTTTACCTATATACCTCTATTCCCTACAAGTATGTTAGTTTGTATGTATGTAGATGTGTCTGGCTGCAAATTGTTTCTAAAATTACTGGACTAAAATGGTTAAATATTTTTTTACGTACAACGCTAGACGAGGTCGGTCCGTAGATGGGTGACCATTTTCAGCATAACGAGTTTCCTCCGTGCCTCGGAAAGCACGTTAAGCCGTTGGTCCCGGCTGTCATTTGAAGATCTTTGACAGTCTTTACGGGTAGTCATAAACCTGAGATCTGACACCAGTCTTGCCAAGGGGTACCGTGTTACCCAGTTACTGGGTTGTGGAGGACAAGCAGTTGCTCCACGTAAAACACTATTGCTCAGCTGTATCCGGTATGACAGGAAGCCGACCCCAATATATTTTTTGGGAAAAGGCTAGGCAGATTGATTGTACCTAACATAGATATTATCAGGAAGCTTTTCTTTTTACATACTCTTAAATTTTATGGTAGTACATAAATAAATAACTAAACATATAAAATGCCTCATAATAGAGGCTATCACAACTGTTTTAGATGTGTCCTAACTTAACCACTATTTGAGTTGGCTATGCAGCGTAATTGAGAATCAATGCATGCAAAGCAACGGCCAATTGTGTTTAATAGCTTCATTATTGCATTTTATGTTCAGTATCGTTAACAAATCGGGCAGGATGGTCATTAAGTGGGAACTCTAGTGGGCCTTTCTCCATACAAAAACATTCTGCTGTTTTCTTCGTGGATAATGCCTCTAGAGCAGTGTTTTCTTGCCATAAAATCTAAGTCTAATTTTGTGGTATACAACCATCAATTATTTCTGGCGGAAGGCATTAAAAAAAACTAATTTTGGTTCGACATTTCTCAAAAATTCATCGTCTCTTTAAATTTGTTCGTAAAGTGAAAAGCGAGTCGGTACTCGAGGCGAGGGCGCGCTTACGCGCACAAATAGCTCGCTTGGTCGGGCGCAGCGCGACGGCAATAGTTTCTTCAAATACCTATTTTTCAAATTCCTGGTGACTAGAGTCTCCTCTTAATGAAGTGACTCTCTAGGGTCTACCCCTATTAGGGTTAAAAAGTGAGCTTTCGTTTATTCTAGACACATGATTTGTCCAATTTAGAACATATTAAAGCACAGCAATCGTGTAGAAAACAAACGACTTAATAGCCCGAAATTCAATCGCATACATGCTAGTACCGTACTTATACAAAATACTGTCGTATTTATCCGACTGACGAAGGTGTGTAATGTGTTTATCAATCTATATTTGTATGTTTGTTCCTATGTGACGTTCTAGAGACCAAACGCATTGGCTGATTTTGATGATTCTTACGTTAATCGATTCGTCTTAATCTTGCGAGTGTCACTGGCTATATTAAAATTATTATCAGGTTTTGGTCAGCGATCTTGCGAATATGTAGCATTATTTTCTTCTTGTTTACGTCTTTTTAGTTCGCTTCTTAAGCAGTCGGGTTTTTTGATTTTGTAATAATCTTTTTTTTTGTATAAGTAACACGCAATGACAATATCATACATACTTTTAAAAGAAAAACTAGGTACTATCAAACCACTAATACTACTTACTAATAATTATATTCACAGCGAAGTAAGTACCAACTAATACACTATTTTATTTGGATATTATAGTGAAGGAGCCAGCATTACCTATATTGGCTTTCATAAAATGACAATCTATCACCGACAACGATTTTCTAATATTGAAAATTTAATGCTGCCTGGTCAATGCCAAATATTTTGGACTCAATTCAATTCTCAATTCTATATTGCGTACCATAATGTAAACAGTTGGTAGGGAAATAATTATATTAGTCACAATTATGGACCCTGTCGGGCACAGTATCGATCAAGTAGGAAAGAAGAGGCAGAACACTGTGTGTATGTGACATATTTAATTATTGGTTAAGTATTTTAAGTTGTACTGATTTATTAATAAAGAATTTAAGAATTATAATTATTGTTTTATAAATTATATACTTTGTATTATATATACATTATTTATATATTTATTAACATTGTACAAACCATACATTTTTAAATTATTCATATTATTTTTATTTACTCCTGTGATTCCTTATCCCTGACAATATGACACTTCATTTAAAGACCTCTAGGATCAACGACAGTCTCTAACACCTACCCGAATACCGGATAATACAGATATAATTACAAGACCATATCGTAATCACGGTTATTAATTGAACGTAATTGAAATTTCTAATTAATTGCTCATTTGACGTGGGCTTAATGAACACCGTAGGAGCTATTAACTCGAGAGCAGTCGTGCGTTTCTGGTGCATAATATAGTGGACGTTGTGCGACATAAATGCCTGATTGTTTGCGTGATGCATAGTGACGTGCTCGTAATTATTCTATAGCCGTGTATGAAAAGATGGAGCGAAATTATACAGCAAATAAACCATTAGTGTGGTGAAATTGTGGCATCAGTCGCCCATGTCTTTGCCCGCGTGGAATTAGTATTTCATCCAATATCTTTTTATGATTTATCTATCTCTTATTCTGATGTATGTGTATGCTACATTACAGTACATCTTTTATTTAAAAAATATACTTCAAATGCTTTCAGGAAATTGCTGAATTGCTTAAAGGAAATTGCTGAAAAATACAAAACAAAAAATTTGTAAACGATGAACTTGATGACTAAAAATTATTAAATCACTTGCGGGTACATTTTGATAAAATTTAAGCCTTCATCAGGTATTATTAGTTGTTGACTAGTCTAGTTTTCACATTATACTTACTTACATAATGGTTCATCCACACTACACTGACTTTTGTCGTACAGATATCAGAAAGACTTGGTAGTGTGTATATTCACGTAGTGAATTATCACGCAGAAATCTCTACAATATGTTCGTGCAGACTTTTAGTTATTTGGCTCTGAATAATACGCAGACATAAGCGCAGACTTTCGACTTTTCTGATACACCGAAATTTGTCTGTACCTACTGCTGTGTTGCACGCACAAAACTCTATAGAAGTTGATGAAAGTCTGTGTAGCGTGGACCCACAATATGTACAACAATTTTGGGTTAAGCAACTGCTAAGCTGATTCTAAATTTGAATTCTTTATAAAACTTCGAATTTAGAATAGCAGATTCAAAATTCTAAATAAAGCGCTTGTTATTCAACAACAAAAGGATAAGCCATTTTATTAGCCTACCAGCCAGTAATTATGTCGGTATAGTCTGTGGTACAGTTGACAAGTTCGTTACACGAACGTTTGTACGCTATACGGGGGATTTGTTGTTCCCCAAGGAATCTTAAGACATTTATTAGGTAAAACCACGATCGATCAAAGTCTTTCTACTTCATTAATCATGCTCATCAACCAACATTGCTGTAAGTATATTTTCTTCAAGATATTCACATTTTCCTTATTTCGTTAATGTTATATTTCGTTTTGTAATCAATGTTAAGCTGGATTTTTGGTGACGTTGTTTTGAAGATACGGAAGATACGCGACATAATGAAGATCCAGGTGGATTTTTTATGCAAGACGTTTTATTTTTCAGGTTGGAAAAAACTGGAAGGTTGGAGATCAGTAACATATAAATTAATCACTTAAAAAGCGACCTTTATAAATAGTGGATACTTTAATATTTAAATTAATACACCCGTCATCATAGGCACACTATTAACCAGCTGCGTGCCGAGACGTCTCCAACCGACGTAAGACTAAGGCAAGGTCATCATCAAAGTTATCACCCTGTCCTGTCCTTCACGACCTTGTCAGAAGGTGCAATCAAAGGCTATGTTTCACGAGTTTGACTAATAGTATCGGGTTTCTGACTTTGACTAACACTCCATGGGTAATCTGCTACTGTTGTTACCACTTGAACATATTTTGTGTGCTTAGGTATTCAAGGTAGATCCGTGCAGATACGAATAATAAGTAACAGCACGACCCCTCAATGTTCGAGACGCCTTGTCAGGCGTCTGTCTATTTGTTTTACTATTGTTTTGCTCATTACTACATCGCGATATCAAGAGACAAACGTGGCTTTTGTATTCGAAAATTACGATAATTTATCAAAGTATTGACAATCAGATAAGTAGATTTATACCGCAATTAGGTTATATATCCAACCTATAAGTAGACCGTTATCAATTATGATAATTGACGTGCGGTTTGTATTCATTTTGACTAATTTCCCATGTAAATAATGATTGTTGTTACTAATGTATAATTATTTTGTAAGTGATGCGTGATTTTAATTGTTTGAACGTAACTTTATTATCTAAACAGTAATTCTTTTAGACAGGCTGGGATCAGTTACGATTTCAACACATTGTTTCCCAACATTTGTTTAATTGTCTTCGAACATTTAGAAATCAAATGTTCTTAATAATGTAAAAATGCATTGGATATCTTTATTACTGGTTTTTATTTATATGTACACCGTGAAATTTAAATGGTTGTTTTCCCGCAGCGAAATGGTTTTGTCTATGTAAAACAATCGTTTCGTAGTTATATAAAATATTAGAAAGAAAAACTGGCATATTTAACATTGTGAAAAACTAAACTCGAAAGTGATCACGAACCAATAGTATACCTCCCGATCCCGATATCTACGGCCGAACAACAGCAGGCCGTTGACCCGGGTGCTAGGTCACCGTCGAAAGGATTAGGTTCGAAGGCGGCTCCGTTTGATCATGTTACGCGCAGGCTAGTTTATGCCGTATCACTACACGCGAGAGCTAATTTTACTTTGAACATTTCTAAATCGGTCTTTTCTTTGTCGGTATCGCGGTGATTTTTTGTATTGTTCCGTGCAAACATTTTATGCCTTATCACCACGTGCGAGAGTTTATTTTGGTTTGACATTATTTTGTGCATCGGTTTTCTTTGTAAATGGTGACACGAGTAGTACCTAGTACCTACAAGTTACGTCTAGAGTTACTATTGTTACTCACTTTTTCGAGTTGATGAATTTTTTTTAATTATTTTAAAACAGAAACATCGTTATTTATTTACTTTAACTCTATACTTCGAAAGTACTCCTTAAGGCAAGTCGTTCTGCCGCGGGAAAACAACCAATTAAATTTCAGGGTGAATAGTACTTGTTTTCTTGCACAAAAATAAATCACAAAACTGCCGTACCTGGAAGACCTGTAAAAACCCTAACCATTTTCAAAACAACATGGTCATCTACAAAATTAAATAACCAATATTCCGCACAATCTCAGCAATTTTTAATAAAGAAATAAAAACACCTAGGATTCTTCCTTAAGCATTTTTTAAAAATACCCTCACGTAATAAGAGGCAGGGATCGTCACGGGTCATTTTAGTCCGATATGATGGCTCGAGGATTTCAATATGCGGCGTATTTGAAATATCTCTGGGCGACGGCGTTCTTGGACGGAACGTCTACGGGGAAACCACGGTAATCAATTAAATTGCTCGAATAAAATATTAAATTAAATTCCTTTCTTTGTTCTCGTGTCAGTTTTAGGGACATTCTTGCAATCGTCACTTTTAGTCTAGTATCACGGAAAAATACCTACGTTCTAATTTACCTGACTCTTATCACGCCGAAATTATGTCGCATAACTCGATTTGCAGGCGTGAGCACGGCGAATTTCCGTCACGTATTTTTTCGTGGATGTATTGCTAGACTTAGGTTTGAAACAGGTGCTAAAGCGAGGCTGCACGAGCTTTTCGCATCTGTTTTTTTTAATTGGATTTCAGGTCACCTAAAGGGAAAAAATCCCTTTGGCCCCGCTTAGCTGGCTAATCAGGAGCAGGAGACAAGTCTCATAACTCGAGGGACGTTTTTTAATTATGTTTTCCGCGCCCAAGTTAACTAATGCATGTTTAAGTTGACTAATGCATGGCGCATTAGTTAACTTAAATATTGAACTGTACCAGACGTGTTTCAATTCCATTCTCTTCATTACCTACGCTCAGTATATTACAAAAATTGTATTCTTTCAAATTAAAGAAAATATTATAACTATTCGTTTGAAATTTGCAATATTTCGCAAAGCTAATGTTAACCTAGAAGATCGAACGGCTTTACGGATAAAGTCTTAGTTCAAGTTGGCTAATTTCTGTATGAAGCCAAGTAAATACATAAAAGCAAGTAACGCGACAAGTTAAGTAAGTAGCCGACCAGTGTGCCGAGGCGAACGCTTCCAAGTGGCTTCGTGTGGGTATAGTTAGTTCCAGTAAACAAACACGCAAGTCGCTGCAATCGTGATGTGACCATCGCCCAGATGCTGTAGTCTGACCCAAGATGGAGAGACACTGGAAAAGCCTTGCAAATATATAGTAAATAAATAATATTTTAAACACATAATATAACATAACATTTCAATTCCATATGAAATGAAATTGCTTACTTAGTTCAGTTATAATATTTTATTCAGGCATCATTTACCTGCAAAGTTACCAACATAGCCCGAATAATTGCCAAACTTAAGTGCCAGTGGGCAGGGCACATTGCTCGCAGAACGGATGGTTGATGGGGCCGAAAAGTTCTGGAGTAGCGACCGCGTACCGGAAAACGCGACGTAGGAAGGCCTTCCTCTAAGTGAGTCGATGACTTGATTAGGTTGCGGGAATCTGTTGGATGAGAGACGCACGGGTGCAGACGATTAGGCGGCACTTGAGAGAGGCCTATGTCAAGCGTTGGACGTCTTTCTGCTGTAATGTTGATGATGATGATCATTATTTAATAAATTTTTGGTCTGTATTTTATTTTAGGGTACTACGTCATCAATATCTCATTCACATGACAGTATCATAAGGGATAGCGATGATTTTTCTGAAAATCTGCTGCAATTCCACGTGTATCCAAATATATCAACAGATTCTATTGTTTCCATAATGAGGATACGTTATTTTTTGGATTCATCTTCCTTAATTATACCGGAAAAAGTTTAGACGACGAAGAGTTATCGTTGATTATTTAAAAAAACAACCGATTTTATATTTATGTTAATAATTATTTTGAATATTGTTTAATTTTTTGCATGAACACATGCGTCGCAATGTTAAAATCATTTTATGTCACAAGTACCACTTAACTCTTGTCTCCAAAGTGTTCACGATTGAGTTGATAACAAAAGGTAATCCAATCATGAGATACCTAATCAAGTAGGTAATTATTTACACTTCATTAAAGAATCATCGAAGCAAGGGTTAATTTCCCTTGTGCATTTTTATTGCGATGTTTTCAGCAACATGTATATTTTTAAGTATTGCCTATGGCTGCAAGCATTTATATTTGGTAAACTGTCACACGTAAATGGAAGACGTTTCTTTTCACAGATACAAACATCGTTAGGTTGCTTCTTTGGTGGATTTATTTTTGCATTTTGCAGACAGGAAAACGTGCCTTACCTTGATGATGATGATGGAATGACTCGATTTAAAGGCTACGTTAACCACGAATGTTTTGTCACCAATTCTTAATAGTAATATACAACGTGTAACAGAGTAAACGCAAAGGAAAGGAGTCATTGTTCTTATCATTATGAACAATCGCCGAGAATAATAGAGCTGTCCAGAATATATTAGAATTGAAGAATTGTACATTCTACCATTTTGGCATGCAAAAATTGATGCAATGCATTATCAAACATACAAACATTGATGCACAACTGATATTTGTCAGCTAGGAAAACCGATACAGAGTAGTTACATTTATTTAATAGAAGTACAGTAAGTTTATTTAAAGTTGTTACCAGTTCCTCTTTTATGGAATAAGGAAATTGGTTAAAATTGCCGGTGCCATACCAAAAACTTCTCAACAAAACAGTCCTATATCCACATGTGCGTAACTAGTTTTGGTATTGAGATCGCCAAGCTACATCTCGTTATTTGCCAATAAAGCTAAAAATAGATGCATTTTCTAAAATTTAAAGGCTCGGAAATGTCAATAAATTATGACTTTTAAAAATTTGAACACAGTTGTTTGTAAATTTTAAACCAAATATAACACGTAGGCAGCGTTTATGCGCTTTTAAATGCCCTTTCTTTCGGTACAATTACCACTTTCATAATACCAAACATTAAAATGGAAACGACAAGACTATGATATGCTAGTAATACTGGTTTAATATTAACTTTTTTTAGGATTATAAAGTGCATAAGCAGATACGCAAATTTGTTTTTTCCCAGATTTCTTCTGCCTGTGCCTTCCATGTCAGTTGACAGTCAATTGAAATTCATAGAAATTTTTTAACATCTACTCTGTCCACATTTTGACTATTATAATTAAAATTTAGATCATTGATACGAAGTCTTCGGTAAAAATGCATCATCTTTGTTTTTTCTATGTTTATTAGTAAGTTGTTACTATTTAGCCAATTTATTATAGTTTTAATGGTGTAGTTTATATCGTTTTCATAATTTTCATTATTCTCGCATTTTAAGAGTGCTGTACTATCGTTGGCAAACAGTACCATAGGGTGGTGGACTTGACGTGGGAGGTCGTTAATGTAAATTAAGAATAACATAGGCTCAAGAACGCTTCCCTGTGGTACACCGAATTTAATTTCTCTATTGGAATACACGTATTTTTGTTCTAAAATACATACCTATGTTTTTATTAGGTTCAGGATATTACCTCGAATGCCATAGGCGTTTTTTTTTTTTAGTTTTTGAAACAGTGTGATGGTTAACATAATCTAAAGCTTTCGAAATATTTGCATATATAGCACATATAGGCGTTTTAGTATCGACAGTCGACATAATAATATTCAAAAGGTCGAAAATTGCAGTGTTAAGATTCTTATTTTTCTGCACCCGTATTGTTCATGACAAAGTACATTAAATTCAGTCAGATAAGATGGTAAATATTTCATTACTTTTCCTATTATTTTAGAAAATCTGGGCAGTAAAGCGATTGGCCTATAGTTCGACATATCATCTTTGTTAGTCTTTTTATGAATTGGTTTTACAATTACAATTTTTAAGTTGTCAGAAAATGTTCCTGAAGATATGATAATGTTAACTTTTTCCATTTGAGTAGATATCCCATCATAAACAAAGCTCTTTTTGTTTTTTAGTGATTTAATTATTCTCATCTATTAATCTAATTAATCTTGAGGTATGACTGGTGGCACGAATATTGTGTTTGCGTTATGGTCAATTTCCTTAACGTCGTACATTGGGTTAATGGGCACATTAGTAATTCGGTCAATGAAAAAAATATTGAAAGAATCTGCTATTTCTTTCGGATCCGTTATTGTCTGATTATTATTTCTTAGCTGTGAAATTGGTTTCCTATTCATTTTGCTGTTATTCATTATTTGCCTTGAGGTTTTTGATTTATTCTTCGAGTTCTTGCTCAAGTAATTATTTTCGGCTTTCTGAGTTAAATCAATTTTTTTTTAATTTCTTTGAGTAATTAAGAAAAGCGTTTTTTTATTTTCTGGTGATGGTGTCAGTCTGTTTCTAAAGTAAATTTCGTTGCCTTTTACTGCATAATCTTACGCCACGCGATAGCCACTTAATTGGTTTTGCTGATTTTATTGCTCATAGTGAAAACACAAGTCATGAATGAGTTTTAATATTTCAAAGAAATTATCACACACTTTGTTCAAATCCTCTATGTTATATACGTCAGAAAACGACAGGTTGCTCTTCTCTACATACTGGTCGGACAAAATTTAATAATTGAGGCGTGAGTTAATCGATGCGAAAAGAAGAAGTTTATGAACAACCTTTACAGAGGAATCAATCCTGAAAACACGAAAAATATTATGCTGCCCCATGCATTTATATTCCCATAACTGGAGAAAATGTATAGAATAGTTGACTTTTTTTTTTAGTCTTTTACACGTTGTATATTCCTATAGCCTTGTCTCATCCAGTTTCTCTACATCAGTGCACCGGAGCAGTGCTCTAACTGTATCTTGCACAATAAAATACCGTTTACATTTCTGCTTTGTTGTTCGCTTGTTTGCCGGCGACCGTCCGGCCAACCCGTGAGGATAGCCACGTTATTTATTCAAGAAATTCCTTATTTGCATACCTATTTAGATATGTTGCATAATTTAACCGACGTAATGTGAAATAATAAAATGGGCTGATTACTATTTTTGTGGTAAATTTTATATTTTACTGTATATAATGAGGTTTTTTATCTTAGTGAGTAGATTTTTAGAGATTTGGATATGTCATTAGGTATAGGTGAAGTTCTCTTTATACATGAAAATGGTTTAAATAATTAGAAGATTTGTTTTCCATATTTTATTTAATTTAATATGGGTTTGATCTTGACTCTAGTCAAGGTGAAGTGACAGAGACAAAGTCGACGATGGAGTAAGCTTACCCAGAAGAAGCCTGTTCACTCTAACTTTGAAGAGATTCGGCTTGAATTCGTTCGGAAACACAGACGCAGGCAGTGAGTTCCACTCTTTATAGAATTACGGAAGGTAGAAGTTCTAGCAGCATAAGTTTCAGAATGGAGGGTGCAGAATTTTTAAGCAACTGAATTCTTAAAAAAAAAATACTTTTAAAGTCGTCTGATTTATGGAAAAATCACTATTTCTTGTCGTCGTCTAACTTGTTTATTTATGTTATTTTGCGTCAAACCGTACTCATTAAACGAAAAAGAATCACTCTGCATTAAGTGTCCTTTTTGGTAATCTGAAAGCGGACTCCTAACCACAGGGCTCCTATCTTAAACTTTTCAGATATATTCTCGGTGTTCTCTCAGCTTCCGCACCTAGTCAGTCATCAACTTTTTTGATCTGAATAATATGTTTGCTCAAAAAGGCTATTTATTCACTGAATTTATAATCAAAAGCCAAACTAATAACGTATGAATTTAAACTAAACCGAGCCTAAATAATTTACTGAATTGCGGAATCAATCAGTATCATAACTACATCAAAACCACAGATCAATCCAGCGTTATAAACACACGGACAATTACAAATTAATTACACCGAATGGAGCTTATTACACGAAGCGCTTAACAAAGTAAAGTTGGTTTAAACTATTTCATCCAACGTATAATGTTAGTTCGGAACTTCCAACGCAAATTCTTGGGTACGCCAACGGTTTAAATTGTACCATTCGATACATTACAAACAACGTTTAATGAGTTTTTGACTTGTCTTTATCAACTACTTTGCCCATAAATGTTTTATTAACAAATATTTCTAGACGGGTCGTGATTTCCGGGAGGTAATTGCGCGTAATAATGAGTTTGCTGACGACCACCGTTTGCCAAACTTTGAGTACTTTGACTCTAATTGAATGGATAGACAACTATTTTAATAGTTGCCATTATTACTTCCGAGAAGGCTCTATTCTGCTTGCCAGTGCTCCGTGGTTTGTTTATCATTGAATTTGGGGTAACGGAGTACAGACTTTGAATATTGTTCTCACCCACGTCCGCCCACGTTAAAACAATATCTTTTACATAAAAAAAATGCAAGGCCATCAGTCTGTCAACATGCTTCACATTTTTCTATTCCGGCAGAACCCGCTTGCATCTCGCGAGAGTATTCATACAGACATATTTTAAGCAAACACTAGCCATTTCGGGGCAGTGTGTGAAATAAAATTCTGTGTGGATGACGGCCGCAATCAACACAAACGCGTCTAAAAATGTCCGTGAACGGAGGTCTGTTTAGTCAACAATTTTAGGTCGGATCGGCACATCAAAGCGTTTTTGAATTTCAAAGTCAGTTTAGGTCGCTCCGTTTGCTGCTATATTTTTATAGCTCGTTTTGTTGGATCGTTGGGGAACACATTTGTGAATGCATTTTTGAGACTTGCAGCACAAAATTTATGTTCCTTCAGATTTTCTTTGACAAGCACAACAATTCATAAAACCTGAAAAAACAAGCCCAAATGGTAATATTATATAATACCTTTAAACTAGCAATTCTTGTATATATGTAATCTGAATCTCGGTAATGGCTCCAACGAGTTTCATGAAATTTAATATGCAATAAATCGATCTAGCTAGATTTAATTTTTAGAAAACATCGTTTTCTCTATTTTCACCCGAGCAGATCTCATTCGCCCAGGTACTAATACCTTATAAGCCGAATATTTATACCAACCTATGATAATACTCGTATATATGATACTCAAGTTCAAGTTGATGTAAAAGCAAGTAGTTTGCTTAGAGCAAACGCGATGCACTATGCTCATAACTTAGACACTATAAAATTTAATGGATCCGTAGCTATTGTGGGTAAAGTATTTAAGTACAGACACGCTCGATCAAATTGGGTTTATCGAAAATCTCTCTTGTGAACGCAAACACGACGGTTTGGCGAGTCTGCCTTCAAATAGCACTGCTAGCAGATTTAACGTGCCTCGGGAAACAAAGCGAATAACCATGGTCCGCGAACATTGAGTGTTTTTGGCATTGTGCATTTACATCAGCGGAATTTTATCTATACTTTTCAGGAGAAAATTGTAAAATAATTTATCTAACGCTTAAACAATAAATGGTCGTGTAGTGTATTGTTTTAACTACACTGGGCGTTCAACAATATTTTAGTTAATAAAACAGCTCTGCAGGTAATCGTTTTACACCTAGAGCTTGGGATACCGATAGAATTGTGTGCCCCTAGTGTCCATGTTCTACTGGTGCTATTTGTATTTATTTATTTTCAGAGGTCCAACTGTAGGATCGCCAAGTATCCATATGATGTTACTGATGCTTATTTTTCAATTTATTTACGCAGAAACCTAACCAAACATTAAAGTTATTAACAAGACTTATTTTTTCGTAGTATGATTTTATAAACGCTGTTGAAAACAAATAATTTTATTCAAAAGAAGAATAAATTTGTGTATATCGCCACAGTAAAGAAACGTAAATAAATTTTAACCATAGCTAAGTACGAATTTATCAGATATTTGTGAGTTCTCACAGGTGCTGAGCAGGACGATCTTTCAATTATTCAAGTGCAACATCCTCCCTGACGTAGCGAACACAAACGGAGGTACGGATTTATTCTCCAAATTGCTGGAAGCTTCTATACTGCAGCGTGATTTACGTTCCAAGATTTAGCACTTCCACTTGTATCGAAACGTTAAAACATTTGTTACTAACTCGAAATCTACAACCGTACTGTTTGAGAAAACGTCCATTTCGGCGAGATTTCTTACTCTCACGTCGCGAGCGAGATTATGTCGGCAAGCGGGAAATGAGAATGTTTTCCACTTTTAATTAAGTCTTATTTTTGTTGAGACTCGCCCTCTTAATCTTGTGATTCGTGACCGACACACAAACTAGGTTCAACGCTTCTACTTGTTATTGCACGAGCACCTGGACCACTTTGTGAGTAACATCTGTTTCTAGAAATGTTTGCTGTTTAAAATAATGTCTATTAAGCTGTCAGATTGTCAACCCTTGGTGTGTTTAAAATTACCATAATGTTGCAGTACGTAAACACATGTTTGTATTATAAATTGTACAATTAAATGCGTACGCAGAGATAAATAACAAAGTAAGCTAAGACTCTTTATATTATCTTACCTTTGAACAGGATAAGCTGCTCTATAAAAAAACGAACGATTGTAGTTTACACAAAGCCGCAGCATGTAGTGGTGAGAGCAATGGTAGAAGTAACAAAGTGTTATAGCCGGCTTTAGTTTACAACATGAGAAAATAAAACAGATAATAACTGAGACCCACTCAACACTTTTATCATTATACGTGTGAGGGCGCTGAGGGCGATTTATTTTATTTTGAGGCATCGTTATTGTCTCCCTGAATAAAGTGGGCTGACTAATTATCTCGTCGAGGACCGAGCATAATTTAATAACATTACGTGGTTTTATTTGATTCGCAAAAGTCGTTAATTAAGCGTTTGCGTATTATACAAACGACGACGCGACGATAAATTCCCTAAAGAAATACGAGTGTGTATCGTAATATTTTGTAAAGGAAATCCTTTATGTGCTTGAGGCTTTTATGGTAGTAAAATGTTAAGCAGACCTTTATTTTTATGTGAGTCGGCTGTTCTATTATTTAAAGGACAGCCAGCAAATTCGAAATCTGGCGAGATTCCAAATTGAATCAAACGTGAGAGCGTGGGCGGCCTACTGCGAACTTTGATCGCACGGCAATGTGTCGCCGCGCCCGCACCCGCCTGCCGGTTAGCAGCTCCTTACACTTCCAAACCCTTTAACGACTGCCGCCGAAGAAACTTACAACAATCGCGCTATGTATTACGGTCAGTTTGCTCTTTATAGCTACGGTCCCCTCTCGTCCAACTTGATATAACGTTATCACAACGTTTTGTGAACCAAAACATCCTTAACAGCTGATAAAATCTCACTTTATATGTTAACTTTGTCTTACTTAGCTGCAGTTGATCTATCTAGTTTTTACTGTGCCATCTTACAAGTTGTATCACACTACACCCCCGCAGGGTATTTCAAACCGATAAGTTTATTCTCAGCAGGATACAAAAGAAGTTTGTGGAACTAACCCGTTCTTTGTTGTGGACACAATGCAAAGGTTACCTATAGAAATGAAATATCCAGAATTCTTTGTGAAATAACACTTTATTTAATTAACAAAGTTGATTTAATTCTGGTCAAAAACATTGTATCAAACAAGATGAAACGGAGTGAATGATAACACCTAATGAATTGAATGAAATAGCGGGTTTTTCTTATTCATTTTGACCAATATAACAGAAACCTTTGTAGGAGGCAAATGGATGTTAATTTAATAAATAGTCCTTCCGGAAAAATAAATTGCCGTAATTGCGACCGAGTACCGTTTGGCAGGAGAGTTGGGTGAGACTCGTTAGCACAAAATATAGATAGATTTAAAAATGGAAGAGACGCTTTCATTTATTTTGTGCCTTAGGGCATTACCTCATTAATGCAAGAGGCCATTGTCCAGTTATAGATTTATTAAAAATATATTAATTACAAAAAAATATAGGTACCGATTGCAAATAAAGCGGTAAACTCATTACGAGTGGTAGGTACACAAAAAAAAGGGTATACAAAACTGTTGATTTAACCATCTAGCAGTATTGCGGTAAACTTTACCGTGCACCTATTTCAAACGATTGGCAAAAAAGAAATAAACGCGCAAACGATCATTTGGGTTCCGATAAAATTATTCGTTTCATGTTTCCATTAATTTTTATTTTTACGATTACTGCGTCGGTTTCCTCTTTCGATGCATTTTAGTTTACATTCGTTTTAATATTCGTCGTCTGCGGTTCGTAAATGAGGACGCGAAATGTTCCAGCAGCTACTTTTCTTAGTTCTGAACTTTAAATAGTCAATTAAGAGAAACTAGTTGCTGGTAAATGATGAACTTGCTCGCTCAGTGTTTGCTCCTGGTTTCAGGAATAAATTGCGGCCATTTGCAATTGCTCGGTTTGACTTTAACATTTTGTTTTGGTGTATGATGTTTTATTTTTAAAGGGGATGAGTCTCTGGATGGTATTCAAACAATAAACTCTGAGAACCAGTTTTTAACCGACTGCCCAAAAAGGAGGAGGTTTCTCAATTCGACCGTATATATATTGTTTTTATGTGTGTTCGCGGATTACTTCGTCGTTTATGAACCGATTTTGATGATTTTTTTTTGGTATTGATATTTCCCAAGGGTGGTACCATGCTAAGGAAACCAGGATCTGATGATGGCATTCCAGAGAAATCGAGAGAACTCCTCATATAGCGATTTTGGTCTTTTAATTAACAATAAAATCAATTTTCAACGGCTAGGGCTGCGCAGAGTAGAATGTGCAGACCGCTACTGATAGGTTGGTAGTTAGGTACCTAGTTGATACGTGAAACAGCTGGACAAGTTAATACATATATTAAATTCGGTTAGATCCTCAGCTAGGTCGCGGGTAAATAAGGTCACTGTTCTGTTCCGAGCACTAACGCATACAGTATATATAGGTATGAAGGGTACCGTCCTGGGGTAGTACGTAGCAGACGTGGGGGCCTCTTCAGCACAGGCTCAGCAGTAGGCCAGACGGTCCTCGTATCTCCAAAATGTAGTACTCAGAGACTGCCTGTCAGCACCGGCTCGCGTGGCGGTAGGCCGCAGGTAGACAGGCCAAGACCTGGGCAGCGTGCGTAGGTAGCGTGCAGAAGTATCGTATGGGGTGTTCTCCTACGGACTAGGGTGACTCAGCCCCCGAACTAAACTTTTTAGTGATGTGGTTAAGAACTTACCAATTGTGATATTTTAGCATCACTTGACTATTAACCGTTGAGATCCTCACAACGCTACAACTTACACTCAGAAAGTGTCATTAGGTGAAATGGAACTGATGAAGAAAACCACAGATGGCCACTGGAACTCCTTAATGCTAAGTATGTCACAGGTATAAGATTTATCGAATAGCTTACCGACTATGGTGAAGCAAATACTTATGAATAAATGGTACTGATGAAAATGGTAACATCGAACTGATCTGTTGATGAAGCCGGAAGGTAGACCCTGGAACTCCGAAATAAAACAATGGATCCTAGTCGTGTTTGGGCTTATTGGAATCGTCATGAGATTTACTTTGGCTATAAAAAAAGATAAATAAAAACTTTTTAACAAAAACATAAAACCGACTTCAAAAACAAAACACTACAAAGCGAAAAATAACTTTCTTTTCCGAAGTCGGTGTAGAAAAACGGAGAACAATACCAAATACACCGACTTCGGAAAAGAAGTAAAAGGTTGTTATTATTTACGGTATTGTTTTATTAACCTATATTGGCCCACTGCCGGAAAAAGGTTTCGTCACAACTTACCCACGCTGGAATGCTGGCGTGGCAATTTGATCTCGTTTTTGACGGATTGGCCGGAGAGGGCAAATTACAAATGGACATTTCATCATCATCATTTCAGCCAAAAGACGTCCTGCTGGATATTTAGGCATCCCCCAAGCGTCGCCACACTGATTGGTTCTGTTCGTCTCGCATCCACCGGACTCCCGCAGCCTTGACCAGACCTTTCGCTCCACCTAGTGGGAGTCCTTCCAACGCAACATCGGTTTGAATTCTGGTAGCCGGCTCTCGTCCGGGGATTCTTCGCACCCTTTGGCATGCCATCGCCTCGACCGCTACCGTAGTACAGGGTTGACGGGCTGCCGGGTACAAGGAGCTGTTTTATTGTTGTGTTATTCATTTTGGTTTGGGGAGTTTGCCGTTATCGCCACGCTTGGCAGGCGGGTTGGCGATCGCAGTTTGTTGTTTAAGTGCACAGGGAACGCTGCTGCCCATTCTCTGGTACGTTCCTTAGTCGCCTCTTACGACAACCACGGGAAGATATGGGATGGCGAAATTATTTATTTCGGACACCATACGGAACATTTGTTTGGGTTAATTCGAAAGATTTTTAAAATGTTTTTCTGAAATACAAGTTTTAAAAAAGTGCGAGGATCGCCTCACCGTCGCCATAAAGAATGTTCTTTAGTTTGCCATTTATCTTCTCCAATTTGAAACGTTCGATTAACAACTTTTTTGCAGTTATGTTTTTCTGAAATACAAGTTTTAAAAAAGTGCGAGGATCGCCTCACCGTCGCCATAAAGAATGTTCTTTAGTTTGCCATTTATCTTCTCCAATTTGAAACGTTCGATTAACAAATTTTTTTCAGTTAAAACCTTGACAATATATAACTTTTAATTTTTAATACAGGCTGTGTTCATAAATTCCCCTCGGAATATTTTCCGATACAGTTTTAAAGTAATAAATAGGTAGATGTAATGGATGACCCCGAACCAGATGGCCGACGGGTGTTCGTTATCGGGCAGCATCAGCTGGCGGTTATAGTGCGAGGCTGTAACTTAACTCATTTAGCGATCGTCACGATCTCGTCTCGCACCTCCAGTTTCAATTAAATGTGGAACAGTATTGGATTAAAAGTTTGGACAATGTAAAGTAGAACTTGTCCAGCAGTCTGTCCCGGTCTGAACCTATTCCTTGATATATAGGTAACCTACTAATATGTATGGTGTATACAAGTCGACAATAAAAGGTAAGCAATCGTGCTCCATCGAAGACTACATCATTACTTACAAACTTTTTGTTTTTGTTTTTTGGTATGGTAAATCATCCAATGTTCATCAATGTTAATCATCCAGCCCCCTTCTACCATCGGACATCTAGACGCACTGCAAGTTACCATCCTTACCTTGTTGCCATTCCACCAATTCGCACCAAGCGCTTCCAAACATCCTTTATAATGCGCACAGCGAAGGAATGGAACTCACTACCTGCGTCTGTGTTTCCGAACGCATTTAACCCGAATCTCTTCAAAGTTAGAGTGAACAGGCTTCTTCTGGGTAAGCTCGCTCCATCGTCGACTCTGTCTCTGTCATTGACTTAGACTAGAGTCAAGAGCAAACCCATCAAAAGTAAAAAAAAAAAAAAGAATGACTTCTCCCGCTCTGGGTAAAGCGGGAGGGCGTGTCAGACTTTTTCTGACTAAAACCCACCCATGTTCCTTCATTTGCTTGTGCCAGGGCCCCGGTAACTTTCTTTTAAATTTAACCGCGAACATTACTTACCTTTTTTTTACTGTGGAGAAATGCTCATGCATACTGCGTTACCACGGGTAGATAGCGCAGTTATGTGGGACTCCAACCCACTAAAACTCCACGGCGTCCTCTTGTGCCGCTTATGGCGGGAACACGGGCACGCGTTAGAAATAACCGCGAACCCGCCGTGGTTGTCCGTCACCGGACCCTCCTCTGGCGAGTAACGTAAAAGTATGGGCGCCAGACGATCCCTTGGTACCCCTGTAACGGGTCAAGGTCACCGCCACCTACTATTTTTGGCCGCAGGGGCCAGGGAGAGCGGCCAATGCTATACCGACACTCTTTGCCTGCGGCCCCACCGCGTCCGCCAGACGATAAGACGGTGACGACCCCGTCCAGACCGCGGAAGGTAGCGAGAGTGGCGCATCGCAATACCGGTACTCCTCTCCCTCCGGGGCCTCAAAGCCTCAGCCGCGATATCGTATGGGACCTGGGACGCTCCATAAGACATTGCGGCCCGCCTAAGTTGCGATGTCGCCTATTACCAAGCGGCACCGCAACCTACTAGTTGGCCGTTACGTCGTCGGCTTAATCGGCAAAAGCCCTGACGAGCGGCCCCTGCTCGGGTTCCTCTTCGCTTCACTGTGGGTGATCAAGCCACGGTTACTGAGCCTCCCCCCCCGCCTCGACAATGCGGGAACCTACCGGAGGGGGGGGGGACATTACTTACCTAACATAAATTGAGACAGCGTCCAAAGTCGACCCTATATCACTAATACAACTACGACAACATATCATAACATCATGCTTCTAATCGCCGAAAGGTCAGGATGAGGTGCACATACTTATCGTTCACCCTCATTTTACGTTATATTTTAGACCCATCCTGTAATAAAGGATGAGCCCATTGCCATGAAACGGGCACAAATTCAATCCGGACCATTCAATCCTAATAATAATAAAAAAACCGGTCAAGTCCGTGTCCGACTTCGCATATTTAGGGTTTTATACCAAATTATCAATATATTCGTATTTTTTAGTAAAATATACTTAATAATAACTATTATCACTATCACCAAATTTCAAGTTCATAGGTCAAGGGGAAGTAAAAAAAAGACGGACAGACAGACAGACGGATACGTAAGTGACAGCAGGAGGGCTCCGTTTCAACTCTTCGGGTACGAAACCCTAAAATAGGATTGCGAAATTTGTTAAAAAAACCTACAACTAGAAAGAAGAAAGAAAGAAAAATTGTTTATTTGCGCCAGGCACGACGCATACCATAAAAATAACAAAAAATCTTAAATACAATCACTACAAAGTATGCGTCACATCTACGCAAAACGGTCATCGCTCAGCATAATGCTGGGACTCGGGTGCGAGACAGAGCCACAGCGCTGGTTTTCAGCGATAGCCGGTGTCGACTGGGTGACTCCGAACCAATGAAACCTTAGTGGCAAATAACGGAGCGAACAGTTTTATTTATGAATAAAAAACAAATAAATGAGTAACACAGTAATAGGTAATTGATCGTTTGAAAGTTCAGATATAAAAAAATTGTGTAGTGTAGTTATATTTTTTGTTTAGTGTAGGTAGTATAGTAGTGGATATAGTATTATATTCAAGCAAAGGAAGGTATGATTATAACGAAGTTTAAGGTAGGTTAATAAGAAAAATATTATAACACAATATCACCACCGGACTGGGGACACAGATGGCAACAATAGTGAATAGTTTGTGTGACACAGGTGGAAAGGAGTACTAGGTAATGTGGGCATTTTATAAAATTGAAATATTAAGTGTTACCTTGTCTTGTTTGCGTTGAGCATCTATCAGATACTGCCGCAAACGCGATCTGAACGTATGGATGGTACCAAGCACTCTTAATGGTGGAATATTATTCCACACCTTGGATGCAGCGTATCAGAAACTGCCCGTGAAAGCCGCTGTCCTATGAGACTGTGTTGAGAGCTGCTGCGCACAAAGTCTGGGCGCACATTCCCGTTTACTTGCCATCCAACTGAGCTTGTCGTATAAGTACCGTGGTTTCTTAGTCTTAATCACACCAAAAAGAAGACAAGCCAAGTGCAACTTACGCCTCGACTTCATTTTAAGAATGAAGTGTTTGTTTAGAAAGGGTGTGACATGACTTCTAGGGGGAACTGAGTAACAGAAACGAGCACATGGATTTTGGACTCTCTGTATAAGTCTGTCAGTTCGAGCCAGCAAGCGTGGGCCGTAAACCGTATCAGCGTAATTCAATTTAGATAGAACAAGGGTTTCAACTAGCTGCTCGCGTAGCTTCTCAGACAGGAAGGGCCTCATTTTATAAAGTAGTTTTAGGCGATAGAAACAATTTTTCACTGAGTTAGCAACGTGCTTCTCAAATCTAAGGCCGCTGTCCATACACAACCCAAAGTTTCGCGCCTCATCAACTCGTTCAATAAACTCCCCCCATTAAAATTAAACCAAGGTTTGCAGGTATATGCCGCAACTGCTGCATATACCTGCAAACCTACAACTCTGCTACAACTCTGCTTACCCCTTTAGAATGCAAGCCATACGTTATGTTTATGCAAAGTTCAGACACTATGACGTCACACTGGTGTCTGTTTAGATACAGTTATGAGGTTGAATAATAGGCCAATTGCCAGGACTGTAGGTAGGAGACTGAATAGTACATCTGTAGGTTCTAGCTAATAATCTATGGTAGTTATTACAAGCGGTCAGAAGCCAGTAAAGTGAGAACTTAGATGGTCTAACTTAAAGATATCGGTAGCCTTCCTCTTAGTTTAGTAGCGGTGGTCAGACTGCAAGAGTTTCCTTGAAAGTAATACGACTCACTCGTAAAACTATCAGCTGACTTCAGTTCAGGCTTGTTACAAATACTGTAAGGTTTTATAAAGTTTTTTTTTTTACCTAGAAATAGACTAAGATATAAAAAGATGAAGCAGTGGAAGCTCAGTGGTGTCGGCCGCGACTTACAAGTTGTAGGTCGTGGGGTCGAGCCCAGGCAGGCGCTTTACTTTGTGTAAATTATTTCATCACCATTGCTCTCAAAACGGTGAAGGAAAACATCGTGAGCAAACCGGCATGTCCTAGAAACAAAAATTCGAAGACATGTGAGATCCACCAACCCGCACTGGGCCCGCGTTGTGGATTGCGGCCTGTTCCCAGCAGTGAGAACATTAATAGGCTGATGATGATGATGATGATGATAAAATGGTAGAGCAAATTCAATGATTATTTTTATGTTAGCCTATACTGTCTCACTGCTGGCCAAAGGCCTACCCCAAATCCCTCCAAATATTCTTCTCCTAAGCTACCTCGGACCAGCCTCTGCAGTTGGCGTCTAGGTTGTCTTGCCACCTCTTTCTGGGTCGGCCTCGGCGGTGCCGTCCACCAACAGGCAACCAATTTGTGAAGAATACTGCCCTGCGGTCTCTGGTCATGCGGCTAACGTAACCCTCACAATCCCATTTTAATACTTATATTTGATGCAATTGCGACAATCGGTATTGAATGCGGCGCGCTGTCCCATTTCCTGAAGATTTGTTGAAATGCGACTGAAATATTAATTTATATGGGTCAGTGTATAACAATTTGCATTCCATTAATATCTGTTAAAGATTTTCTTGAAGATACCCTATGCCATTCGCTGTGTGTATTATGTTAAAAGATTCCGTGGAATTTATTACTATATTTTTCAAATAAAAGCCTTCTCCTGATCGCTACTGACATCAACGTCACAAATTGTTTACGACAATCTTGACGTATTCATCTAACGACCTAACAACAGCATAGCGATATAGATAAGTATACATTAATTGCAACGGTTCGCACTCAACATTTTGATAAAGATGAAAAATTGTTTTCTCCAGCTTAGAGGGTTTCTTCCGACGATTAATCTTTCCGCAAACCTATTGTTGAACTCGGCGGGAGGAACTTTTGTGTCCGAACTCCGACTGAGATCAAAAGGTTGCGATGGTACAAACCACTATGATTTTTAGAAACCATTTCTACTAAAATACAAGTAAGGGATCACGAGCGAGGCCGCCAGAAATATAAATTGCTTTTAGCGGACAATTGAAGACGGCGAGATGCATTTTTATGGTACTTTTTGGAGTCACGTCTACACAATTTGCCTTGGAAGTCGTTTGCTTTCTAAAGCGATTGTTGTAGGAGGCTGAGTCATCCGTAGTCGCACCTCTTACGGAGCAAAGGTTAAAGGCAATAAGGGACCATTAGTGTTATAATTGTTTGGCTTTAACAATATCTGTGAACCGTTCTCATAAATAACAAACAATTCATCTCTTGACTTGGCTCTCAGTCTTTCAGCAATAAAATAATGTGTTTTTTTTTTAACTACATCAGCTCATAGGCACACCTATACAGTCAAGTACACTTGAGCTACAGTGTTCGTACATTCATGCACAGAGCACAAGCATGTGTTTGAGGGGAACCTCATTAAAAATGTAAAAGAATCACGTCAAAGAAATAAGCGTAATTACCAATTAATAATCCTACTTCTCTTGCTTTAAAGTTACACAAATAAATAAGACATAAAGACTCGGACTGAATACTTTTTCTAAATGTGAATAGGCATTAAACATGATCCCCACCCGGTATCATGATGGTCTAGTAATTTACAAATACGCACGTCAATTTGCAAATTAACCCGAGTCTGTAAAGCGAGAGCATTTTAATGTGTCGGACATGATGCACAATATTAGTAAAATGAAACGAGTTCATTAGCCGCTGCAGCTGGGCGCCATATTTCACTGCTCTACAATTTCCGCCCTGACATTTTTGCTGCATGTGAAATTTATAAATAAAAAAATTCAACATTTACTCAAAAGTACTGCGGATGAATTTCGCATTTAGTCCGGTTGGGCGTAAATAATTACGTTTATGCATCACCTTTTTCGGTAGCGAAATGTGGCGTCCATTTCATTATTACGTTTTAAACCACATTTGACATTAGATGTTTGAAAAGGCTAATTATATTATTTCGTTTTGAAGAAACATCGAGATTAAAATTTCGTTCTAACCCTGACGCTTTCAAGCAGTTTACGACTTTGTTATTGCTGACAACAAGGTCCTTTCTAATAGAATTTTTAAATATTTGCGGTACACTGCACAATTGTACAAATGAAGGGAAGATTAATGCGTTGCGACCCCTATATATTTGTGTAGGGACGTTTTAGCGAGATCCGCACATCCGAAATTTATTTATAGGTTCATATAAATGACACACGTTTACGTGTTTCATTGGATCCACAATTTATGTTCGTTGAAAATGACATATTGCAGTGAAACAAATTGTAATACGCAATCACGTCAACACGATAGATTACGCCTTGTTTCGAAATCCTGTCATCCTGCGGGTAGTCAGTCACTGAAAATAAAGTACTGTGCAAAATATTATTTTTTATTAAAAGGTAGATCGCGAGGTGGAAGCGCTCACAAACAAATTATATTTTTGGGCTCAAACTACGTTGAACTTTTTATATATTCGCGTGTGCTTCAATTAAAGTAAAACATCGTACATTTCGAGCTACTGTATATTAATTTTACTTCGTGAATACCGAGTTCGTAAAGTGCTCGGGCTTTAGAGGCAGAAGGAGCGAGAGTGAGTAGATGGCCCAGCGCAGGACGAATGACTTGGAAGAACCGCTTTAAGAGCAGGGCGTGCGATGCTAATGACACAAAATTAATCATGTGAAGTGCAAAAATACACTTAATTTTTCTATAGGTATTGGATTGGCTTAAGAAAACATACATAATTTTAAACTAAAAGAATTATTAATATTATCGAACCATGCTAGTAGTTAATTTAATAATCTAAACTCAGAAGCAATTTTGGCCCAAGTAGCTTGGTAATGAAATATTAAAAAAAAAAAGAACCAAGACTGCTACATAATAGTTAGCTAACATTAAATTTATAAGACATATAACCTCGTTATAAATCTGCGCAGTTTTCGTACTCAAAGACTTTCCTTTGTGTTCGATTATTAATTATTATTCCCAAGTGGCCTTTGTTCCAACCGGGCCTTTTATTCAGTCCTTGGCTGAGTTCGCAAGTAGTTACCACTTCAGAATTAAAGTTACCGTTAGCGTATCGGAGGCGACATTTTATATCGAAAACCCTTGACTAGTCCAGACGATATAAATGGTGTTATAAATCATTATTATATTTATAGGAGGGCATAAAATCGCGGCGCGCCCTTATCGTTTAAGTTGAAAAATTTCATAGCGCAGAAAGGAAAATCAGTCGGAGGAGGCCATCTATCATGTTGGTCGGTATCCCGGTCCAAGGAAGTTGTACGTCCGAGATACAAAATAATACCGCCATCATCTCAGAGGTAAAATATTGGATTTAGTAAGTGATAGCGGTCTAATTTTTATACGGAAAATGGAAAAATTCGTGGTATGATTTTGAATCTTTTATTTCTTGTGGAGGGACATTTAATCTAAATTTTGGTTTTTCACGAATGAAGGTGAGTCGTAAATGAGCGTTTAATGACCCGTGTTTTTTGTATAAAATGGGGGCTACGCTTTATACAAAATCCAAAATATTAAATGAAACTGAAGGCAATATCAAGCGATTCATTTTGAGCGGCATACATTACCAAAACGCTAGCCTGGTCCCTTCCTGTAACTTTCAAGAAAACGAATAAAATTAAATCGAGAATTGTTCGTCTGCATGAACCTTTACAACGATATTAGGCGATACATCGATTAATCTTGCAAAAATTAATTAGCAGACGGGACCGAGTGACGCGTGAACGGAAACAATGGATGCCGCTAATAAATACCATTCATTATAAAATGTTCATGTACTTCAGTTTGAATTATTATGAGGCAAAAGCAAGGCCGTGTTGGACACCGCGTAGACGCTACGCTAGTGCCGCATAGTTGAGGTGTGTAGGAAAAAAGTCAGTTTCACGTGGCGTTAGCGTAGCGTGTGCCTAGCGTATACGTTCGACGAATGCCTACGCAACACTATACGCCTACTGCAAAAACATTTTTATAACTTCAGTAACATCTATGGACATTTTTTAGGTAGAGGCCTTAAATTATGTTTATCAGTCGTGAAAATAGCTTGAATGTGTTCTTTTTCAATAGTATAAAGAGCTCTCTAAACAGTTCACTAAACGCTGAACTGAAAGAGTCTGCAAATAATTTTCGTTACCGATCTATCACTTCGCCCATTTTCTCTTTTTATTCAGCCCGCATTACCCTGAAAGGTCTTTCATGTAAAGAACTAATAAGGTTTCGCTTCTGCTTAGAAGGCTGCGAGGAAGGCAAAGAGAAGGGTTATTATTCTGTTATATTATTGTACGTAAGCATGCCTCAAAGAGCCTTTACCAACATAATGAATGATAATAATGAATGATGGTGTAGTTAGTTTAAATAATTTTAAAACTGTGTTCTATATTCTCGAGTGCTTAACTTTAACATTAACGTATTTAAATACGTTAATGTTAAAGTTAAATAAATAACAAAACGAAATAATTCATAAACTAACTTCAGTCGTGTGATTAACTAGTTGTTTGGAGAGTTCAGGTTTCAGGAAACTTTTGAAGTGAAAATTGCTTCATCGAACAGCTTTTAGAGTGATGAATAATTATATTGATTAATTAATGAGTTCCTTATCGCACGTTATAGGTAGTTCTGATTTGTTTGCGGGCTGAGGGGTGTAACGTTACGTTTAGCTCAAAAGAGCTAAACGTAATATTACAGTTTGGCGCCCAAATATACCACGTGCCAGACTGGCACAGGGGCTAGACCGAAATAAGTGTAACAATGAAAAAGAAACGACACCAAAAACCGACACCATTTTGCAGTTATTTTCGAGGCACTTCCAGATCACCTAGGAAACTTTTTTCAATCAATTCAATTTGCCGGCAATTTTGAGAATATGATAAAATATTTATAATTATAACGTTTAAATATCCTTTTTAAGCGCCGACGGAAAAGAGGTGTTAAAAGTGTGATGTGTGTTTGTGTATTTGTGTATCTATCTGTGGCATTATAGCTCCTAAACGGATGAACCAATTTCTTGATGACTTGTTTTTTTTTGAATGGTGACTTTATCGAGAGTGTTCTTAGCTATGTTTGATTAAAATCGGTTCAGCCGTTCAAAAGTTATGGGCGTTTTACTGTTTGAATCGTGCTGTTTCCGCAAGATATCTTGTCATAAATTATGACCGAAGCGTGTCTGCTACTAGATAAATTATGTAGTATGAAATAGGTTGGTATGATTTCGGGGGATTTTTTAATTTAACTTTTTATTAATATAAATAAAAATATGTAATATTTTTGTTTTAATATAAATGGTCTGAGACACATCATGCTGCATGCAGGATAGTCGAAGATCCGCACAAAACGGAGACGCCAAGGCGCACGAAGAAATACGAGCGTGCTGACTAGACACATATAGTACCTACTCTAGGAGCCGCTATTGTGTGTTTACACTGAGCATCAGCTGTGTTGTTGTTATTTCAGTTTCGTCATATTTTACGAAATTGAAAGACTCTAAATTTAATGAATCGAACTCCGTTCCAACAGGGTGTTCATAAAACACCTGACTTTTATTTTCATATATTTTAAATGTACGAGTATAATTTAAAAGCATATTTATTGCTCGAGCGAAAACTGAATGAAGACTAAATAAACGATAAAAAAATTATATAGCTAAGAATAACAGGTATCACTAAACACAAAGCAAGGATAATAGAACAGGAAGAAAAACTGAGACAAAGAAAGGATACAAAATATACATGAAAAATCTTTGTCAGTTTTGAAAAAGCTTAAAACAGTATAATACGCTATATTCACCACTGGCAGAATGCCCGTAGGCCAAGGTCAGTGAACAAAGAAAGCCTGCTTATGAATGCTGAACACAGTATTAAACAAAATAAATAATAATCGCCCATTTAACTGAAGGCAAACCAAATATCTAATAATATATAAGTCCTGGTAACGCGGAACGCTTAGCAATAAATCCGAGTTAATTATAAAACATTTCAATTATAATCAAAGCACAATCTCCTTCATAATAATTACGTTATTTAAATTAAAAACTTTTACGTTCGAACTTCTCATTTCAGGAGCCATTACTCAAACGTGTAGGTTCACTCACAAATGAGATTTCATAATTAACGTAAGCCAGGTCGGGCCGTCAAGTGCATGTGAAAATTTAACGAGAAGAGCGGAGGCTTGGTGCTTCAGACCTATCTCAACCGTCATGCCAGCCAGTAGTCCGTGGCTTTGACGTGAAAAACACTCGTAAAAAGGAGAGTTTTTTTACATTAGTGCGATTAAATGAATTTGTTCGATGAGATTTGATGGGCTGATGACCGCTGCGGAGGTAGGTGTCGGGCAAAAAATTGGTGATGTGAAGTTTTTAATTAATTATGTATGTAGAAATGTAATTCAGATGAAGTTAGTACTCCTACTAAGTTTGACATGGTATCATTAGGCTTTCATGTGCTCAAGACAGAATTAACTACAAATATCAGGTAAGTACTACGGCGTAAATGGCGAGCATTTCCGATATAAACGTAGATAACTAGGGAACTATATTAGTCGAATGTGCCTATGTACCACCTGGAGTTAGGTACCGAAGTTTTACTAAATCTTGAGCATAAAAAACTTTCTTAGTTAAACGGAAAGGAACAACATTCGTAGCAGGATACCAGCCAAACGTTTTCTTGTTTGCTAAAATATCTTATACCTCCTAAGAATGTTTGCTCAAAATTAAATGTTGTCATTATACGAAAATGTTATATTCCTGGAAGTTGCGGTATTATTTTCAGTAGCTACTGTGATTTTTGCACAGTTTATGCCGACGTTTGAGGTCGGTAAATCCAAGATGACGAAACGGGAGGCTTTTTAAAAAAAAAACATTAGCCTTTGGAATGAACGGTTTTTTTTTATTTCGAGAACGCAGCGAATATTTTTTAAATAAATGTATGGGCTCGCGTGTGACCACTATCTCACTGATGGCAAGCAATGGTGTGGTTGACAATGAGCACGCTTACCTAGAAGTATCGTATTCACTCTTAACATAGTTACCAGGAAATACAGATTCCGGTAGGGAATTCAACTCCTTAGAGATCTAAGGTTTTGTGGAAGAAAACTACATTTGGAGATAAGCTTGCTTTTGTACATAAATTTTGTTATCACTTTCTATGACAAAATTTATTTGTTATATAAAGTTTGTTTTGTTGTTTAGTTTGTTTATTTGTATTTTTTTGTTTCTTTCTTTATGTTTTTGTTTTGGTGTACAATAAAGAATTAAGAAGGAGTACTTCCTTCCTTCCTCCCTTAGAAGGACTAATTCCAGGCTTACTTCCATTGAGCATCATTTCCCATAACGTTTTGTGTGTGTGTATGTTTGTGAGATTGTATAAAAACCTGGGCAATGTTGTTGATGTAAATACTGACAGTAATCGACGGTTGCTAAAATATTTAGAACGACAGTGTTTAAGTCCAAGTATATCTATATTTAATTTATAGTTCAATCCGCTCCGACAGACTGGAGCTCTCGTATAATTAGACTGGATTTATCTCCTCAGCTCGGGCTAAAAACGTTCCGTTAACAAATTGCATTATAAGCCTTCTTACAAAGTATTATTTTAATAGCTTATTATCTGTGTGGATTTAAATCTGTAAGCCTTTTTGCTAGATACCAGTTTCAGTTAGTTTTTGTTTCAGAGAGGCGTCACGCACGATGACATCACCCAACTTTAAAAAATAATCAGCACTAGTAGTACTAATTTCTACGAAAAACATAACCCTCCTTCAGCAGTCGGGTAAAAATATCGTATTTATATCGATCAGGTAGAAGCATCACTGTCGCATAGTCACATTGCGCACGTCTGAGTCGCCCTCCAGCTGCAATCTACAGAATTGTTAGGCACATATTGTATTTCAGTACAGTGCGTTCATCAAAATCAAAATCAAAATAGTTTATTTAAAATAAACCTTAGAGTTACTTTTGAATTGTCAAACAAAAAAATATGACTAGCGTAGATCTCAATGGAGAAGAATTTGCAAGAAACCCCACGGACACTCTTTTTCATCAGTTTCAATTACAAGTTTTTGGTTACATCATTCTTGTTGAAAAGAATACATATATGTGAGAACGTTGCAAAAAGACGTGCACGTAATAGCGTCTAGAGTAACAAACAATTTTAAGAAAAAAATGCAATAACTGGCCGACTTGGCATGGCTTAATCACAACGTGAATTTTTCCTTACTTAAAGCGGTGTAGGATGCTGACATTCTGCTATGCTACCTCCAACTAAGCCCTCTAAGGAATTGCTAACAGGTACCTTGTCTAAACAAAACTTTGCTTAGGACACGGAGGTCAGCAAACTTTAAACAAATGTAAGGAAATGAAGGCAGGGTATTCTCTAGTTAAAATAAACGAGGCCCATAACTCGGCCACAATTACTAACGCTCCTCAACAGATGCCACACTAATTAACCAGCTCCACGTATTTTTGGTGCAAAAAAATATTTGGAAAATTCAAATTATTTTGCCGAAATATTATTTTTCACCGATTGTTTTTTGTGAATCTCTGCTGAAATTTTCACAGTTGTATTGAAAATGGAATTTGTGCAAAAAAATACGTAAAACTATTGTTTAAATTTGTGTTGCGCGTTGAATATGAATGAATTATTCTCTTTTTAATACAAACAAAAACATTTGTATCCCAATAAAGCCCTGATTAAAAGGTACAATATTTAATAAAACATAATACACAACAATAATGTTAGCAATTATATTAATACCGGTACATTAAAATGGAAGTGATTTTTATTACAATAAATGTTCCGCTCCCATACAGCGGAGATATTACGAGGAACAATTTTTGTGACAAATTGGGGGATCCTTACAATTAGTGCCATCTTCGCGTCTTTCAAAGAAGTGTCGTATTCAACTAGACTAATGAATGTCATAAATTTACTGAAGGAGCTCTTCAAACAATTTCGAAGACTTATCACGATGGGTCCATTCAACTTTCAGTTTTAAGTGAAATATTGGCTGTATAGTATTTTTATAGCTCTCGTTTCAGAATAGAAACGTATTTTAAGTATTATTAAACTCATTTTCTTTCGTTCATTTTATTCAAATCTGTCAGACGAGACGTCTCCAACCGTACTTGTCTATAGATATTGCATTGTTTGATATTTTCAGAAGGTATTTGACGTCGTTCGTCGAAGAGTTTGCTGTGGTTTAATATTACAAATATCAAATGAAATATAAAATTAGACTAGACAAACATTTTTATTTAATTTTTGTATTACAATTTTATTATGCAAAATCATCACGTAACGAAAAAGTTTATTTTTATTCTTATTTTTTGCATAATTTTCTTAAATTTAACTTAAGAGATCAAACTCATGCCAAAAATTCGAGTATTTCATAAAAAAATAACTCGTACTTAAATGTTAGAGAAATCAATATGGGTTTCTCATTCAAACTGTACCCAGTCAGTTTACCAAGCTCTAAACCTCTAAACCGTATTAGGTAATTTGCGTGCCAACCGTCTATAAATTGGCTTCAATAAAATATGTGTACTCCGTGACCTAACTCCTGGGATTGCTCAACGCCGCATTATCGAGGCTCCAATCTGCTAATACGTACGACATAGCAGTGTCAAGGTACACAAATTAATATTCTGCCTGTATATCACCCCACACACCTGGTGTGTTGATTCAGTCCACGTTATCTAACGTAGTGTGTTCTACGATGCATTAGTGCATTACTTGGCTAAATACGCGTGGACTAAGTGCCGTCCACGTACGGAAGATTATTACCCATAGCTACCCGTACAGCTATAGTGAACCGTTGTTTGGGGTAATACGTTAGTAATCTCGCTAAATGTTGTATAAATTCATGAGGTTTAGCCGTAATGCTTTGGTGATTGGTTGTTTGATGATATTATTTGATTTAAAAGTCTTGTTACTTGGGATATATGGCCATAATTTTAGACATCTAAAGTCGCTTAACTAAATCTAAAAAAATCTTATCAAAATTAGTGTAAAGATTTCTAATAATTTAATATTAGTATCTAGGTATTTAAGAACAAAATCTAAGAAAATTACATATTAAGTAGTCTTACTGAATGTTTACCGGATAAACATGAAACATCATCTCATTGACGTTTAAATGCAGCAGAAAAAAACTACTTACGTACATCGTTAATTCCTGAACAATGTTATGTTACGAAACAGTCTGAAAATTATTCGTATATTGCAAAAATCACAACAAATCTGGCAGCTCGCAGCCGTGTGTTGTTATTTTGCTTTACAATCCAAAGCTGCCTCGGGCTACCCGGAAATATTTGACCGTACCTTTATGGTAAATTAGAACTTCTATGATTTTAACATGATTATTCTGATATTTTGGGTCTAATTTTAACCTGACTTACTTAATTTCCTGACGTAATTGAATGGCCCCAAGCCATCCTATTTTGACAAGGGGTTTTTGATATCCGAAAATGCCTTTTATTATGTAACGGAACCCTTCGTTTTATTTGCAATATTTTCGTATTCTCTGATTAAACATAAAATAGCTTATATACATTTCCTTTATTGATGTTAATTTTATGAGATCCTTTATTTTTGGACAATTAATGTGTACGCAAATACCAGTGGGCCCTAGAGAAATATTGTCTTTGTACGTTTTGTTTTGTTCTCATTTGCGGGAACAGGGCGGTTGCTTTAATTTGCCTCTTGCGATAAGGAATTCAACAATACAAGGTGTTTACTTGACGCACTTTCCTCGACGGATGTTTTGTGAGACGTTTTATGAGTTGCCATTAAAGAGAATTATTACCATTGTTCAAGATATAGCGGTTCAACTTCATTTTAAACGAGCCCACCACCCTTCAACACAGCTTGTGGGTTATTTAACTAGCCTACTCTGATTAGTTGGCCGGGAACGTATAGAGATGTTTAATAGAGGTATGGAAACTCTACATGTTCAATTTAGGTATGATTTTCAGAGAGTATAATGTTAAAATTCATACCGATGAGTGTCTGAAATTCACAGAAAGGCTCGATGGCTTCTTAATTATTGAGCTGGGATATTCGGTAAAATAGGTGTCATTGACTTGGAAAACGGTGCTGTAGTTAGTTTGTATGTAGGTATTAAGTGGTAGTCTATTGCCCTTTCTCATTTTATTTTAATCAATCAATCTGCCTAGCCTTTTTCCAACTGTATTGGGGTCGGCTTCCAGTCTTACCGGATTCAGCTGAGTACTAGTGTTTTACATGGAGCGACTGCCTATCTGACCTCCACAACCCAGTAACTGGGTAACACGGTACCCCTTGGCAAGACTGGTGTCAGATCTCAAGCTTCTGACTACCCGTAACGACTGTCAAAGATCTTCAAATGACAGCTGGGACCAACGGCTTAACGTGCTTTCCGAGGCACGGAGGAAACTCGGTATGTTGAAATGGTCACCCATCCACGACCGACCTTGTCAAGCGTTGCTTAACCTTGATGATCGACCAGTGCGGCTGTTATTATTTAGCCACCAGCTCTCATTCTCATTTTATTTTAATAAGTAATAATAAAAAGGAGGTGTTTGCTTTGTAAAGAATAATCTCTTGAAGTTCTGTTCCGATTACAAACATAGTTAACCTAGCCCGTTTCATCATCGGACTACCAGACGTACGGCAATGCGCCATCGATACATGGTGGACATCCCAACCAAACGCACTAAACGTTTTGGTAGCACTTTTATTTTACGTACAACTAAGGAGTGGATTCCCTGCCGGATTCTGTGTTTCCCGACAGCTACAATCTAGAGGTCTTTAAGTCAAGAGTGAATAGGTTATTTCTAGGCAAGCGTATTTCACCGTCGACCACATCTTTGCTTACCATCAGGTGAGATAGTGGTCAAGCACCAAACCATTCGTTCACTGATAGAAAGCATATAATGGCTTTGGTCTGCAAAAAAATCAAGGTTTCTGCGGGTTGAGCCACAGGACCAAAACCCCAGGAAAAAACGAGTTATTGATGTATTAGTGTCAAGGGAAGGCAGCACTTAAAAACTTTTCTTAGTCTTTAAGCCATTCCCATTAATATTAAAGGTAGGTAGATATCTACTTTAAACAGTAGTTACAAATGTCTCCACAGCAGACCAATGACCGCGCCAGGGCACCGCTATAAAGAATGATCTAGGGCAGATAAAACCATAATGACCACGCTTAGCAGCCGGATTAGTACTTGCGATAATAATAATTATACCTATAATTTACTCTTGATAGTGATACAGTAATTAACAGCTGATTTCCAGTCGATTTTTTAGTGATTTAATGTACGTTTCTAAGCAAGACTTTACTGAAAAAAAATGGATCTATTAGATAAATTGTTGGTTGACAATGCCAAGGTTAAACACCAATAGTTACTGCTACTTTTAGTTTTTTTATTACGTTATAGTTTAAGAGTAATTGTTTTACGTAAAAATCTTAAGGAAGGTTATTTATAGTTTACTAGCTTCTGCCAACGGCTTCGCCCGCGTGAATGTCAAAAATTATCACAAGGGAATATATTCCCGGGATAAAAATGATCCTATGTGCTAATCCGTACTATAATCTATCTCTGTGCCAAATTTCATCCAGGTCTATCCAACCGTTTGAGCGTGATGAAGTAACAAACATACACACACACTGACCAACTTTCGCCTTTATAGTATTACTAGCAGTCCCACGCGGCTTCGCTCCCGTCAACTGGCTACCTACCTACCCATTTACCCTACCTACCCATTTATATGGTTGTTGCGTAACTTTAACCGCTTACGCAGCGCACGCAACGGAAGCTCTCAAAAGGAATAATTTTGCCCGTTTTTGCAACATTTTCCATTTATGCTCCGCTTCTATTAGTTGTAGCGTGATGTTATATAGCCTATAACCTGCCTCGATAAATGGACTATCCAACAAAAAAAGAATTTTTCAATTCCAACCAGTAGTTCCTGAGATTAGTGCGTTCAAACAAACAAACAAACTCTTCAGCTTTATAATATTATAGTATAGATATAGTGTGATGTGATTGATCGGCTTCGCTGCTGCTGCTGCTGGCTACAAAACTGCCAAATATGGATGTACTGTAACTGTGCTTATCAGTTCGGCCTAACCCCTCGAGGAATATAGGCACAATGTTACGTTGAGATCAGTTTCCTTTGAAGAGATATTGGGACACGGGCAATAACAGCGGGTATTGCCCTGATGAAACAAAACAACTACCGTACGGTCAATCAACCTGCTTACAGCCTAGCCTTTTACCAAGTATGTTGCGGTCGGCGTCCAGGCTAACCAAATTCAGTCATCATCATCGTATCAGCCGAAAGACGTCCACTACGACGACATAGGCCTCCCCCAAGCGTCGCCACATTGATCGGTCCCGCGCGTCTCGCATCCAGCGGATCCCCGCAACCTTCACCAGGTTATCGATCCACCTGATGGGAGGTCTTCCAACACAACGTCTTCTGGTTCACGGTCGCCACTTCAGAACCTTTCTGACCCATCGGGCATCCGTACGGCAAGCAATGTGCCCTACCCACTGCCACTATAGTTTGGCAATTCTTCGGGCTATGTCGGTAACCCTGGTTCTCTTGTTCAGATTCAGTACAACCCAGTAACTGGAAATCAACTATGGTGAATTCTATAAAACTCTACATGAAACTCACCTGTAGATATATCTATACTGTCAGTCAGAAATGTTTTCAAAACAAAAATGGCCCCAATTCTTTGATTTTACAGAACGGCACGTCTGTTTCCACGAATAATAATATGATTACCTTGACTCGAGGAAAAACTTTTTTTTCGTCGTTTACAAAGCAGATTCAAAATCTTATTCAATTTAGCTTAGCCTGCAAAGCTGGGGTACGGGCTTAACAATAACGGCGATACTTGTTCAATTCTGTTTTGCTCTTGGCCGATAAAACTCGAATGGCGAAGTATATAATGCGTAACAGAATAAACGCAAACGCGCTGAAAATGGGTGATTGTATTTATTATGAACAATAATTTATTAGATTTTATTTATTACTATGGAAACAACACGGAATACCCTAAAACTGCTGCACAGTACTCCTTCATTTTGTCGGGTTATGATTCAAATTATTGGTTGGGCAGGACACACGGCAAGGCGCGGTGGTGACAGGAGGAGTAGAGTAGTGACTGACTGGCATCCAAGGACATGCATAAGGAATATTGGTCGTGCGGTAGTGACATGAACAAATGAAATCGTGCCATCGTGGATAGAATCTAGATAAGGGTGGCACAGGACTGTGGGAATTGGCGTAAGAAAGAAGGGGCCTTTGCCCAGCAGTAAGGGAAGTCAGGCTGCAGGTGGTGATGATGAGATTTATTTTCGATTTCAGGGTTATTGCCAAAGTAATACTGGTTCATAATGAGGAGTACAATCACCCTTTTTCGGGATTTACGTTTATTCTGTCACATGTTGCATATGTAGCAAGGTTTAAGAAGGTACACTGGTATATGATGACACAGGTATTTTGAAGCAGTCTTACTCTTCATGATAAATAAATGATTTTATTTCTGTAAGTTGGTTTGTACAAACACTTTTACATGACGATCATATTTTTTAAAACTAGATGAGGTCGGCGTTTCCTATCTGACTACTCTGAGAAGAAAGGCCGAAACAGACTCAGATGTCACAGTCTTTTTTAAAGTACAGACAAAATCTTGGTTAGATCATGTGAAGACCATGTAGATTGGTGTCTGAAATGGTCTTTTGAAGAAAATACCAGCCAGGTTGAGTGGACCTGGCCAGTCAGTGCACGCATTTGTCAATAACCGTGCAGCTCAACTCAGAATTTAAGGAGCTCAACGATTCTACGAACAATACCAAAGAAACATTCGGGTAGGCCGCAAAAATTACTGAAACTGCCAGACCATGGTTTAAAACTAACTGAGAAAAATTAAAATTAAATAAAAACACACATATGCGCGAGCTGGCTGACCAAAACCAGAAGTATCCTCCGACTGCACAGCATGATTTTCTTCTTATTTACGTCTTTTCAGTTCGCTTTTTAAGCAGTTGGGTTTTTGTTATTTTTAAATAATTTTTTTTTTTTTAGAATTGGGTACATTTAAACATATAAGTGTTTTATATTTTTGTAATCAACTCTTAAAACCCTTTATTTCGATATCCCACACGAAGGGTAAGGAAGAAAAAAAATAGGGCCCCCACAATATGGCGCTCAAAATCCGCCATTTTTCTATTTTCCAATTTTAATGTAGCCAATTACACTCGCAGGATTAAGACGAATCGATTGACGTAAGAGTCATCAAAATCGGCCAACGCGTTTGGTCTCTAGAACGACACATAGGAAAAAACATACATACATACATACATAGACTGATAAACACATTACCCTCCTTCGGCAGTCGGGTAAAAAAAAGAATGATCCACATAGTCTTCACATTCACAATAATTGAAATAATATAATATAATAATAATAACCTGGCACGTGTCTCTACTCCATTCGTGGTACTGCAGTAATATGTTTGCTTGCGAGTTTGCGATGCGACGTACCCAGAGTGCTGTTTCGACACTCCGTCTGTATAATTCTCTAAATAATATTGTTTGCGTTCACTCTAAACGTCAAACCCGGTGTTCCTTTGTTGCTTTTATATTTTGATGGTTTCAGCTCGCAGATTCACTTCGGTGGAGGCGGTACACGTTTCTGACTGCTTTGTTCGTACAAATCTCTCTTTAAACAGAGTTATGATTTTCATTTTAGTTAAGTGTAAATCTGTATTGCTGTGAAACGCAAACTGATGTTAATCGGAGAGGTGCTGCTTTTTGTATGTTGCCTTGTTGATTTCTGAGTTTAATTCACTTGTTTTATATATTTAAAATAACTTAGAATAAACCACGGTATGAACCACTGCAGTAACAATTGGGTTATTGTATCGTGGTGCATTTTTCTACATCGTCGCCACATCGAACGGTATATTTCTCGCCAAACTTCTGGGTCGCCCTGAAGTTAGCTTGCCGATGCGCAAGACACGGATCGGTGCTATTTTTGTATGAGATTTACAACTGCTGAAGTAAGCTACAATGGCTGCCATTGTAGCTTACTTCAGGGTGTCCAAGAACTTTGGTGAACACTATAGTATGATCCTGGTGGTGTCATTTGACATTCGCTAAAGTCACTGAGTAACGTGTTTTCTAAAACCTTTTACGTTCTAACTTGTTAAGTAACCAGGATTGAATCTCTGTTATTGTAACAGTTTGAAACAAGACAACTAAAATACATTGTTAAGTCTAAACCAAAATGGAACAGTATGTGAGGCTCATCTTGCTATTAATACTAATATTATGAATGCGGAAGATTGGATGGATGTATGTTTGTTACTCAATCAAGCCAGAACGGCTGAACGGATCTAGATAAAATTTGCCGCAGGGATAAATTATAGTCTGGCTTCTTTCTATCCCGGTATTATGTTCCCTTGGGATGATAAAACAGTTTACAGGCGGGCGAAGCCGCTGGCAGAAGCTATTGTTTAATAATGCAAGTCAAAAGAGCCTAGTTTAATTACTGAGCGTTTGAGCGCGAATCAATGCTGCGGTAATTTCTGGCCAGTATACACACACAGACAATCATAAAACAATAGATATACACAATACTATTATTAAAAGCATGATATTTCCCGTCAGTCGCCTCCGGCTCGTAAACGGTTGGTTTGGCCTGATGCCAGTTTTTTTTCATTCCCTTGTCTTTCACAAAAACCCGTTGTGTTGTCTTTTTACTGATAGAATTAATCAGTTTAATGCGTATTACAATTGCAAAGTTTATGTATATTCTCCATAAATGTAAGTTGTAAATCTTCATTTGTTTTCACTTACGCTTGCTGTTTTGTTTTGTATTCTTGCACATTGTTTGTGAATACTTAGGGTATAAGTGCAAGTTGTAATTCTTAATAATTTTGAGTTAGTCATATTGAAGTCTAATTCTAGAGAAAATAATAGATATTATCATACTAAAATAGTGAACGTGAATACAACGATTATAACGATAAGACTCGTATAAATTAGTATTATCAAAGCTATGCAACTGTATTTACCCGACTGCCGAAGGAGGGTAATGTGTTTATCAGTCTGTGTATGTTTGTATATATGTTTGTTCCTATGTGGCGTTCCAGAGACGCGTTCTCCGATTTTGTGATTCTTACGTCAATCGATTCGTCTTAACCTTGCGAGTGTCACTGGCTACATCAAAATTGGAAAACAGAAAAATGGCGGATATTGATAGAGCCATATTGAGGGGCCCAATTATTTTTCTTCTTCCAAACCCATCGTGTGGGGTATCAAAATAAAGGGTTTTGAGAGGTGATTTCAAAAATATTTGACACTTATATGTTCAAATGTAACTCATTCGAAAGAAATATTAACTAAAAAGTTATATATAAAAAAAAAACAAAAAAACGCGGCTGCTTATGAAGCGAACTAAAAAGACATAAACAAAAAGAAAATCATGCTGTGCAGTCGGAGGATACATCTGGTTTTGGTCAGCTAGCTCGTGAATATGTATCCACCTTATTTTTTGATAATAGTAGTTTACAAGCGTTAGCTTCTATTATCAAAAATACAGTTAACTTTGAAACTAAAACTGCAATTATAATACTTACCTTAGATAATATTAGTAATTGCCGATACTCTATCCAGTAAAGTTAAAGTTAGATAAATGGCCAAGCGTTTATTGGCTCGGCGGATAAACTCTGAAAGTTTGCCAGATATTTCACTTACTAATCGATGATGGGTACTTAAAGTTTGCTGACTACCCTCTCGTAATTCCATGAGCATGGTGGAACATATGTGTACATGGAGATTATGTGACGGGGATCCTCGCTTATCCTTAGGTTTAGGAGGTAGAATTACAATGGTCGATTGCTCCTTGATCGGGTACCTATTTGGTAGGAAATGAGGGTACTTTGTTCTTTAGTTATTAATCAACTTCAAAACTTACATCTTAAATTTGCAAATACAATACGTACTATGAATCAACTGCTTTTCTCTTAGAAAGACTCAAGAAACAACCCATAATTTTATTATACCTAGGAAATAAAACCTATTCACTATGTTATATAGAACCCTTCACAACATCTGTGTTACCTTACCAATTACCTCCAACCTAAATGTCTACAGTTGAATACTGATCACTGATCTCTCGTTTACTTCAAAACGGAAGACTAGCGGGCGATCGCAATCACAAAACAGTATCAGTATGATTGATCATCAAAATTGGTTTGTTCAGTCGTTGACGCCCTAGGTAGTTACCTAGTTACTGTGTCGAGAGACCTTGTTAGTTGCAAGGTCTCTCAACACAGTCGGCACGCTTAGCATCGCCTGTCGACAGTCGACAGACGATTCTACGGGGTCTACGAGCAACGCAACTGAGCGCAGCAGTCGGAGCAATTAGTCGTCGGCGCCAGTTGGTAAATATTAACACTGGTAATTGTACGTTGAACGTCAGCTCCCTCCATGTTCGTTACAGTGCCCACTACCAACCTGAATACAAATGAATCCATTATGCGAAAGTGCGCAGATAGCACATCGACACCAATATCACGTAACCGTGTATGCTGGAGTACTAACGTGTTTTTGCAAACATTGCTGTCTAGTCTTTTATTGATTTGTTGTCCTTTTTCGTAGCTTTTGTTACTGAAATAGCTCTATAACTAACTGTTGCTTTTACAGATTCCCAAACAATGGAGGCTGAAAGACTCTCCTGTCTTCTGTGAATTGGATCTCTGAAGCCTAACACTAGTTTTATAACTATACTGATACAAAGGTACAAGACTTATCTAAAACATTGTACTATTTTTGTTAACATAATAAATAGACTGTTTATTTATAATTCAAATCTATACTGATATTATAAAGCTGAAGAGTTTGTTTGTTTGTTTGTTTAAACGCGCTAATCTCAGAAACTACTGGTTGGAATTGAAAATATATTTTTGTGTTGGATAGTCCATTAATCGAGGAAGGTTATAAGCTATATAACATCACGTTACGACCAGTAGGAGTGGAGCACTAATGAAAAATGTTGCAAAAACGGGCAAAATTATTCCTTTTTGAGAGCTTTCGTTGCGTGCGCTGCATAAGTGATTAAAGTAAATCATGTATGTAGTGTAGGTAGGGTAGGCTAGGTAGGGTAAATGGGTAGGTAGGTACCTCGTTGTGGGACAGTTACAGGCCGATATTATTAATATATCATCTTCAAAATACAAAACTGTAAGTATAACTTTCTAACAAAAATAATAATTTATAAAGAGGCTTTATAACTTCACTATGTCCAAATTACTGAAGAATCTTTGTATTGTTGTTGACAAGTGGTTTCTTGAGTGAATCGTGTTGAACATCAGAACAACTGTAAACAAGCATGTTTTGTGTGTAAGAAAAAAATATTGGAACAAGTTGTCGACGGCTTCCTTTCAATTTTGTGTTCTTCATTGTTTATTTATGTTTTTCTTCCTTTGTATCCAAGTATCTTTGTTAGAAATTGTTCGAAGGAAAGGTCTGGCAACACCTTGTGTAATTGAAACATTATTTGTGTGATTATTTCGAGAAAAAGGTATCAAAATAAGAATTAATAAATTGCTGAAAGACCAAAGACATAATATCTGTAGTGTTATTTGCTTTAAAAAATGTAAAAGTTATAAAGTTTCTCTGGATGAATAGTTCCAAATACTTAATTATTGAACCAGTGAACGTGCACTGATAAACATGCCAAAAGAGAGAATAATAAACGACGAACCACTATTGTCGTTCCAACAACTCGATGCGTAGTGAACATTTATTCCAATCATTGAAACTTCCCCTAAATGTCCGGGATAATTAAAGCGTAATTTTAAAATTCGGTCATTATGCTTAATTTAATTCACATCCCATATATTTAACTTATTCAGCCATTCAACAAAGGATTTATCCACAAAATACTCTCGTATGTTACATACATATAGATTTATTTATTCATCCAACTACGTTTACGCATAAATACAATAAACTGAACTTCAACCCAATTAAATAACATGGTGGGTCCAACAAATTATCAACGACGTCATTAAACATTACGTATTGCATAACAAAGACCCCTCTATAAGGACTAGAGATGGGGCAGAGTAGTTATTTATTTTGAGAGCTGGATTTATTTGCGGAAATGGGTTCGACCCACATTACTCAAGGGAGATTTTGCTGAATAGGACTGTAAAGTATGCCGTTCGAATTGAGATAATTTATTGTGTTTTGTACGGATCTCGTTTGTGATATTTTTGTATTGTTATATTTTTTTTGGCCGATTGGCTGAATCGGGATTAGGCTTTTGTTAATCAAAATGAAAATGGTTTTACCAAAACAACATCGCTGTTTCGTATTTTGTTATGAAACCGCCTTTATTTTGAATTATAAAAGTATGAGGCATATTTTAACAGTCGGTAGAACCGACTTGATTAAAATCTATACTAATATTGTAGAGGCGAAAGTAACTCTGTCTGTCTGTTTGTCACCATTTCACGTCTCAACGGCGGAACGGATTTACATGAAACTTTGTATATAGGTAAACCACGTCCACGAGTAGGACTGATGATACTTTTTATTCCGAAAATATTTCATTGTAATAATTTTCACGCGAGTATAGATGCTGCCAGAAGCAAAATATAAGTTGGTTGTTTTGCCAATGTTATTTATATTTTACTATTCAATTAAATTCCTTTAAAAAAAAAACCAGCCAATCTCATTTAGATATGACCAGAACACAGCCCTGACAGCCCTTTTTTATTGGGACAATCCCGCCGCACTCACACTAACCAAACCCAGAAAGCTAGAATCAACAGTGGACCACCAGAAAAGCGCCGAGGCAATGAAGCTCGACGAAGTCCCGGAGAATGAATTTAACTGTCTTGGATCCCGCAACGAAATTAATCAGAAAAGAATAAAGGAGAAGTAGAAAAAAAATATTGAAAGACTTTTTCTAATGAGACATTAATGTAGTGTTTTCATTACATAAGTGTTACCTCTACATATACATGAAAGCAAGGTAGGGTACCAACGTTTAAATAAACATGAAAAGTATACCTCGAATTATAATTAGACATCAAGCCAGCCCGGAGGTTGCCTCGAGAGGTTACTAAAACGGGTCAAGTATAGTTTTCATAACGCACTAGTAACACGCAACGAATGTTCAACATAAAACGGAATAAAAAGAAAATTATTTTGTTTGTACCCTTTGCTTTCAGGCATTGCTTTAATTTAGCCGTAGTAAAAGCAAGAAAAACACGTTTGAGCTATATTTTTCATTGTTTAGTTCGCTCCCATATTTTCGCAAAAGATTTACGCCTTTTAAGATTTTTTCGTTTAATTATTTTAACGCAAAACGTATTTTTTTCATTCGTGGAAAATAACAGAAAGACAATCCTCATATAGACTGCAGAAGTAAAACAAAACACAGTAGTCAAATCAGTAATATTTTCTACCAATACCTACGTGTTTAATAAATTAACCTTGAGAACTAAAAATGATAAGTAAATAGAGAAAACGACGTTTTCTAAAAATGAAACCTAGCTAGATCGATTTATCGCCCCGAAACCACCTGCATACTAAATTTCATGAAAATCGTTGGAGCCGTATCCGAAATTCAGATTATATTTATACGTATATACGTATAAATCTCTCGTTTAAAGGTACCAGATGACAGTGTCTCTCAATCTCAGAATTAATTACATAAATATTTAAAATTCGTTATACTTTAGAAGCCAATTAATCGAATTGGAAAACTTTCTATTATTTTAATTTATTCAAGGACCAAGACCACTGTCCTTGAGGAAAATAAGATTACAAAAAGTCTTTAAAATGTAAATATGGAACGAAAGGACCGAATCCCGATTTTTCCAATTTTCTTTATGGCTGATGGAGATATTGATTATAAATAGATTGTTCATATTTGTGGACATAGAATGGAGTATTGCGTTGTACATAAACGAAAATTATTAGTCCGTGATTTCGAAAACATCTCCAGCATTAATTTCTGCGCCCAATATAACTTGATAATACAATAATACCGACGTGATGTAGAGATCTGTCAAGTAATCTCGGTGGATTTCATTTTAGTGGGCGAATTAAATCCTTATGAATATTTCATGTAGGACTTTGTGTGAATAAATAAACTTATATTTTGTGTCGGCGCATAACATTGCCTTTATTATGTACTCGTTATTATAAATATGATGTTCGACCCTAATTTAACGTAGGACGAAACAGTTACTACTTATTGTGAACTTAATAATAATAATATTGTGACTTTAAACTTAGCAAGGTCACGTATTTTTATTAATATTTAGCATAGTAAGAATGAATCAAAGAAAAATTAAAAACCTTTTTTACAAAAAAATACTACCGACTTCCAAATAAGAAAACTACAAAGTGAAAAAAAACTTTATTTTTGGAAGTCGGTGTCTTTCGTAGGTACCATTTTTTTGCGTTACGGATACCGACTTCCAAAAATAAAGTAATTTTTCACTTTGTAGTTTTCTTATTTGGAAGTCGGTAGTATTTTTTTGTAAAAAAGTCTTTTTTATTTTTCACTTTTTAGTTGTACTTACCTAATAGGCAAGTTGTTTAGTAAGTTACCTTAACGCCAGAATAGATTAGCCGAATATCATGAAAATTGAACATAAAGGGTGAAATGAGAGATCTGCGTACCCCTCAAGAGCGTACTGGCGTGTATTTATGTTATGAAATAGTATAAACAATAAACAGACATGCGATTGCAGCAATCCCGAGAGATCTCCCGTTATTTATTGAAGAGTTATGTTGTATATCTTCGAAGTTCTTCATCAAATTAAAATGGGATCAATTTCCATACAAAAAAAGAATTTTCATAATCGGTCCACAATTGACGGAGATATCGGTGAAAATACATAAAAAAATAAAAAAAAATATAAGAAGTCGAGCAAAGAACCACCTCCTTTTCGGTAAGTCGGTTAAAAAATATGGCTATACCTACATACACAAAGGTTCTGCGAGCCAGTACATAGGTCTACTTCCGTAGGGCCCGCAGTTCATTAAATGTTTGTGAGTTCATTTCGAATTTATTTCCCGCATTAAACAGCTTTACAATTTTATCAAGATTACAGCCGCAGCACGCAAATCCTGTTTCATTTACTTTTCTTTTCTAATTTTCTGTGCCATATTCATAATTTGGGCCTTCGCATAAAGAGGTTTACGAAAATATATACACCGGATTAATCTATTTTCTTCCTCATTCGAGTTTCAGAGGAAACAAGAATGGCCCAATTTGCCGACGTTTTTGGTTGGGTTTTAGTTACGTTCGGGTTGCGTTACTTGGGCTTTTTGTATTAAAACTTGCAATTAATGTGCAGATTTTTTTAAGGCCTTGTTAGAAGTTGAGCTTGCAAAAGGGGTTCTTGTTATCTTGTATTGATTTTAAAGGAAGAAGACGTGCCATGTCTAAAAGTAAAGTTTTGAATATAAAATGTAATTGTTTAGTAATTCAAAAACAAAGAAGTTATCCAACTTCATATGAAATCCTCTTGACACTCGACAAGAGTCGTATAATCAAGTAACAAATTTAGAGACGCGAATTTGCTTGATTGTTGCTTGATTAGTTTACGCCCGTTCGAATTTGTCGAACTAATGTCAAGTCAATTTGCCTTCAAGCCAATAACGGCGGTACAAACCTTACAGTTGACTAGAGGATCTAAAATAAGATATTATAATACGTCACAATACCTTTGTCTTGGAGCGAACTCCTACATTGATCAGGTAGTTCTCGAGTTCCTGCGAGGGTTTAGTATTCACCAATGCTATGATTGAAGCTATCAAACTTGGACTGCTAGGTCCAGTTTAATTATTGTATTTGTTCCACAGTGTATTAAGCAAGATCGTACGGTATAAAAATAATATTTGAAGTATTGCGGAAGGCGTTGCCGTGCCTGATTGCTATGCTTAGCTAGGTATTTACTGAAAATAGTCTGTTTGTCATCGACAAGCTAAGAAAAAGAAGAAATATTTCTACTAAGCAAAAGTAAAAATGTGTAGGTGTGTAGGATTTTTGTAAAATTAATTCTATAGATGTACTACATTTTATTGCAAGCTTTATTTGGGAACGGAACTAAACCGAAACTGGATTTAAAAATTAAAATCATTTATGTTACTGTCCACTTTCTTACAGTAAAACGTGCGTATATCGGCTACGGCAGCGTAGCACTGCGCTACGGCGTAGGCTCTACGTAGACTCTCCGTAAGCGTCGCGTAGCAGTGAAAGTTGAGAACCTGTTCAGAAAGGGCGAATGCTCGCGATTCAACTCGCGCGTATTTATACGCACTTTGGCGAGGTACTGGGCGCCAATAAATTGCGTCCACAAGTATCGCGCGAATTTCAAATACGCGCGTAAATCGCGAGCACATCGTCGGACTCTCGACTCAGGTTTAGAAACAAGCGTTTTGCGCGCGAGTTGAGATACTAGAGCCTTGTTGCGTCCACTTTACGCGCGAACTTCAGAGCGAGTTCACTTATCAAGGGAAATGGTGCGGCAACATTTTGTACGTAGTTGCCCAAATTCTCGCACGTTGGTACACTCCTTCTGGACGCAACATACACGCGAGAGATTCGCAGCGAATTTGCCATCTCTCATTTGAAATCTGGATAAGGTCTTAGGCGTAGGACCACGCCTTAGAATAAAACGTCACTTCGACGCGGCGTTCGCACCACGTAAGCGCAGCGCAACCAAGCGAAGGATGCCTAACACTGTTTACCTCCATCACCAAACAATTCACAGCCATGTAATTAGAGCAGATAATTATCTGACAATGCCCACGACATTCCAACTATGTGGAGGACATGGGCGTCAATATTGGGCACGAACATTAGCTCATTTCTCTCGGGCCAATCACTTACTTAACAATTAGATAACAATCAGTCTAAATGACGTGTGCGATTTTGATCCAATAGTCACGCTTTAATGAATATTTGGTTAATATTATGCGGGCGTTTTGTATGGCTTAATAATACATCTGTGCCAATCAACAAAAGATTTTGATCTATATGAACTAAATAATAAAGTAAGAAAAAGTATAAAAAGATAGCATATTAGTAGCTAGAATTGAAAACTGCGCAACTCAGATCAAAACAATCTGCTTCTGTTGTAAACTGGCCAGTTTTGCCAAAACAGTTTGTTTCGGATAGGTATGTGAGTGTCATTCTTTTAATTAAGCAATAGTCTTTCTGAATTCAGCCTTGACTCAGATCAGCGCAAAACTTAAACTAAAAAAAATAATTAAGATATACAAAAAACCCGACTGCTTTAAAAGCGAACTAAAAAGACTTAGACAAGAAGAAAATCATGCTGTGCAGTCGGAGGATACATGTCCGCGAGCTGGCTGACCAAAACCAGATGTATCCTCCCTCCCACAATATGGCGCCCAAAATCCACCATTTTTATATTTTCCAATTTTAATGTAGCCACACTCGCAGGGTTAAGACGAATCGATTGACGTAAGAATCATTAAAATCGGCCAACGCGTTTGGTCTCTAGAACGCCACATAGGAACAAACATACATACAATAGACTGATAAACACATTACCCTCCTTCGTCATTCGGGTAAAAGAATCTGCTTCGAATAATTGACAACCGCCAAAAAACCATTTCATAAAGAAAAAAATCTGGCACATATTTTAATGATATCTTTTAGGATAGTGACTTAAAAAACAAGCATTTTATGACTGACAAATCATACATGTATCTAAAATTAATAAGCGGATACGGCTACTCAGTTCAAAAAGTTTCATTTCCTTTAAAATAACGCAAGGTATACAATTATTTTGGAAGCTCCACGTTAGTGTAGTTACTGTTCAAGGGCTTATTAGCCACGGTCGATATTTACAAAGACGTCATAAGTACTGCCTCCTATTTATAGCCTGAACTTGTACTCACAATAATTATTAAATATTGGACTGCCTACGTATTTGAAAGCAAGTAAAACTAGTAGTAGCAGAACTAGTTTCACTTTGTATGTGCTACAGGAGAATACATCTAAACTTATATTGTTAATAGGAAAAATTAATTGTATGTTTGTTCGAGGTACGAATACGAAAACTCTTTTACAGGTAGCGTTTTCTGTGAAAAAAAATCATTGCGTTATAGGCATTCGGGACTCATAGGCGGTCAGATTGGGGACTTTATTCGCCCACCAAGTGACTCCAGAAAAGACCCTGATCACGTGCTGGCATGCACAGCGACACTCATGAGAGGCGCTATTTAGTCTGCCTAAGGGGTGTACCCTAACAGGCGTTACACAGAGTGGGTTCCGGAGTGGTCTTTTGAGAGGTCACGGGACCTCTTCTAGGTGCTGATGGTGATCACTTGGGTTGTTTTAGTGAGGTTAAAATCCCACACTCCCTGGTCTTCTCAAAAACTCCAGGCGCCTTTTGAAGATTTCACTTCGTTAACAAAAAAAAAAACTGGCCACAGGAACGAAGGCACGGTAGATAGCTATCTTAAATAATATTATTACAAAGAGATTAAATGTTAATAATTATTTTTATTTTTATATACGAGGTAACCTCTGCAAGTTCTGGTCAGGGGGTTGACCATAAGCACTTAGAGTAAGGTTCTTTTGAATGTGTGGAAGGGAAATATGTATAAGACTTGTATACATCTGCTTAGTAACATTCAAAATAACCTTATTCTTAGAGCTAATGGTCAGATCCCTGATTACCAAACTAATAAAAAATACACCACTGCTGAGTGCCATATGCATTTTTTTTATTCCGGCAAATAATTACAGTTTTTGAGAGACAAGCCAAGGCACAAAGACGTGGGAAATTTTACAGGAAAATTTTGCAACCATCGCGGATATTTTTTTGTGTTCACTATCAATAATAGAACACGATTTCATTGATTTTTCAGAGCTGTTTTTTTTTCTGAATCCAACTCAGCAAAATAAAGACACAAGCGCGTGCGGCAGGTGACGCAAGCGATGGGTTTGCGGCAGGGGCGCGGAGGTCCCGGGAGGGGGACGGCGCGGTGGCGCAGCGATAATCGTACTGTGTTTACGCGGAAGCCCGAATTGCCATAAAATTAGTTCAAAAGTAAATTTTAAATCAGTAATCTTCGTCGTGTATTGCTTATGGTTGATGCCAAACTCCACATGATAATGTTTTAGTATCAAAGTCTTCTAACGAAACTAAGAAAAAATATGTTTCCCTCTATAATACACTCATACATCCCGTTAACGTATGTTTGTAAATCAAGGTCATGGTGAACGCCCATGTAACACTCACTCCTATCAAAATCGGAGACCTTACACTCGAAGTTGTAGACGATTATGTCTACCTGGGACAAACGGTCCAGTTGGGTAAGTCTCACTTCGAGAAAGAGGTCAACCGTCAAATCCGACTCGGCTGGGCGGCGTTCGGGAAAAAAGTCTATGACCAGTGCGTGTTGCCAGTGAACACCTATGGGACCGAGAGAGACGTGGTCGCTCACAATTGGTCTTATGAGAAAGCTTAAAGTCACCCAAAGGGCAATATAGAGGCCAAATAAAGTGGCAGTGGGCAGGGCACATTGCTCGCAGAACGGATGGCCGATGGGGCTGAAAATTTCTGAAATAGCGACCGCGCAGCGGAAGACGATGCGTTGTAAGACCTCCCACTAGGTAGACCGATGACCTGGTTAAGGTTGCGGGAATGCGCTGGATGCGAGACGCACGGGTTCGTCCAATGTGGCGACGCCTGGGGGAGGCCTATGTCCAGCAGTAGACGTCTTTCGGCTGAAATGATGATGATGATGACCCCAAAAATATGTGTCAAAAATATACGAGTAAATTTGAGAACCGTCTCCGTTTTTCGTCAGTCAAAGCACAACTTAAGGAAGAAATGTAGCCGAAATATGACCATTTTTGTAAACCCGCAGATTCAACAAATTTAAAACGAAAATTAGAAAATGTTTCTTCATAATGAGGTTCGGCATTTTAATGGATTTTCTAAAACAATGTTTGCTCAATAAAATATTCTTACTCTTCAACAAGAGCTCACTTACATAAATTAATTTGATTTTCTAAGACCACGTCCTCAAAACGTACTTCAAAGGCGGACTTGCTTCCCTCAATGGCTCTTGATAATCGAGACACTGGCATAAGAAAAATAAACTTCTTTAAATAAACAAAAAATGCTTTTTGAGAACTTTTATTAACTCATTTTCCACTTTCTAACGGAGGATCTCGAGCTCCGAAACGGCTAAATTCCTTTTATTATCTTTTCAAAACATTTATTAATTTACTCTCACTTCCATTACTTTTATGCATATATAAGATTTTTCGTAAAATTTTCTACGTTATGATTATGGTGAAAATAAAACTCATACAGTAACTGATAACCATGCCAACAGTTTTATTTCATAGTTAAGATTCTATGACTAGGCTACCTACCCAATATGTTTTAAAGTTACAATTTTCCTACTATGTAGGCACTACGATCTACATCTAAGTATCTAGCTATCATAAGCGAACAGTCGTAAAATTAAGCATCTATTAACAATATAAATATTTTACTAATTATATCGAATTTAGAATTTTATTGTTCACTTCAAAGGTATACTTCCTACCTATGTATGTCTAAAATCTATGGTTACTTTAAATGATCTAATGAAAGTTTACGATTTTTTGCCATACCTAACAAAATGTTGTCAGTCGAAGCTGTAGTGGAACTTTGTAAAATATCTTCTTTACTAACCATTGAATGGTAATCGTTCATTTCAGACCACGCTGGGTCAGACTTGGCTATTCTTTTTCTTTCTTTAATTTTTGTGTACAACAAAACGGAAACCATGATGAAAAACACAACGAAGCCTAACGAGCAGCCGACTATTAAGCCCATTCGGCGATTTAAAATTAACGATATATTAAATTTTTTACTTGGTTTGGATTTTACTGTTGCCGGCTTCCTAAATGTATTAAATGAAACGCATTCGCTGGAAGGAGATCGCATGAGTATTGCTGCTGCCAAATCCTGAGTAATTCTTGCTGTAGAATTAGCACTATCGTCAATTGTTTTATTGACTTCTGCTACTATTATCTCATCTTCGTAGTCCACAGGTTCCTCAGATAGAGTGATGACACACACTACGTAGTTAACGTTTGGCTCTAAGTCTCTTATATGAACCGAAACTTCACTTTTTTCTAGGTATTTTGACTTCACCTGTAAAAAACCAAATTTTCAATACCTTGTTTAGCATTCAAAGTCTTATTGCTAATTAGTATTCATAGTTTAATACTTACGTCAGTATTCCCTTCTTCACCGTAGTATAAAATCTGTAAAGCTTTGATAGCTGTCCGATTCCTTATGAACCACGATACTGATACAGAATTATCTTTATGTCTGTCCACAGACAGCTGTGATATTACTGGAACGTCGCATTTCTCTCTTGGATACTCATCGTTGTAGCAAGTGACTGAATTGGATTTTATAACTTTGGGATGATCTTGAATCCACACCCAGGCATTATCTTTTTGGCAGCTGCATAGAATCACATTATCTGTAAAATAACACAAGTATTGATTAACATAACTATCTTGGCTTTCCAAATATATATTTTTGCAATATCCTCGAATACAAACCTTTTAAAGAAATATCTTGTATGTAATTTTCAACTGAAGTCAACAGTTCTATAGGTATAGTCTGAAGCTTGTTGTGCTCTAAATCAATCATTATTATTTTATTCAAGTTCTTAAACGCCGTTACTGATATATACTTGATATTGTTGTAGCTCAAGTGCAATACCGTCAGCTCTTTCAAGTTTATAAGATCTTCATTAAGAATGTTTTGCAACTTGTTGTGCGAAAGATCCAAAAGTTTCAAATTACTCAACTCTTCGGCAAAGGTCTCTATTGATTCGATGTTATTATTTGATAAACACAGTGTTCTCAACTTAGTTAGTCCACGGAAATTGCTGGTTTTCAGTTGAGAAATCCTATTATAGCTTAAATCTAAACTTTCTAAAAAAGATAATTTGGAAAATGGACTCACAGACAGACGTCTTATTTTATTGAATTTGAGATAAAGATGTTGTAGATTAGAGAACAGTTCGAATGTGATATCGTCTATATTTGTCATGTTCGTGGCACATATGTGTAATTCGTACAGATTTGCTATAAGTGTATTATTATTAACTCTGTTGGATGCAGACCAAGATACTTCGGGGTTCCGACTCAAATCAATATTGATAAGAGAAACACCAAACTTTCTATAAGTCAACAAGAAATCAAATTTCACAATCTCGTTGTACGAGATGTTAATATTCTGTATGTTTGGAAATATATCGAAAACAAAAAGTGGTAGGTTATCCAACTTATTGTAACTAATATCAAAAAGTACTAAATATGGGTATTCTATTTTCTTACTCGCTGTTATTGTTCTTATTTCGTTTTTTCTTAGGATCAAGTATTTTAATTTGGTTAATTTTTCAAAGCCACATAACTCTATTCTTGGTATAAGATTATCCGCTAGATCTAAACTCTCAACATGTGTGAAATTTTGAAACGTATTATATGGCACAAAATCTAAGAAGTTGTTGCTTATGTTAAACTCTGAAACTGAGTTTTGCGAGTCAAATAATATAGAAGGAATAGTACTGATTATATTCTGCGCTAAATTCAGTCTCAACAAATTTCTATTATATCTGAATGTGCCCTCAAAAATGTGTTCAATATTACAGTGTTCCATATAGAGAACTTCTAAAAGTGGAAGCTGTGTAAACGTCTCTATAGGGAGATAGTCCAAGACGTTGAACGATAAAGTTAAGTATTTCAATCCGGGAATATTAACGGATAGTAAGTCTCTAGCTTTTAAGGAATTATTTTTGAGAGAAAGTAATTTCAAATTGTTCAACCCTAGGAATGTACCGTTTTCAATAAATTGTATTTCGCAGTTATCTAGATATAGTGAGCTGAGTGGCAAACCTTGCTGGAAAACATGTTTGTGGAGTATTTTCAGAGGATTAAATGAAAGGTTCAGACTACGTAGTTTTTTCAGTGTGTCAAATGCCATATCGAAAATGAACATTATAGAGTTGTGCGAGATATCCAGGTCTTCAATTTCACCTAAACCGAAAAAGGTGTAATTCGTAATATTACTCAGCAAATTGTATTGTAAGTCTAGGTAGCGTGCAGAGCTTAAGTGCTGTAATGAGAAGTCCTCTATGACAGAAATGTCGTTATGATTTAATTCAAGCCTCGTTACGAGACTCAAATTACGAAACGTGTTCTTCGTTAAGAACTTTAAGCGATTATTTTTTAGACTTAAGTAATTTAATTTATCTTGTGACTGCAACATAAAGTTGCCTATTAGAGATAATGAATTAGATTCCAAGTGTAGCGTAACTAAATTGGATATTAATTTTGGCAAAACATCGTTTAAAACTATGATATAATTATGTTGTAGACTGAGATATTTTAAATCAGTCATTTCTAAAAAAGTCCCTGGTTCTATAAAAGTAATCTCGTTGTGGTCCAAGTAAATTTCTTCTAGTTTCATAGAATTTATAAAATAATTCTTAGTTACGACTTTAATCTGGTTGTTATTCAATCTAATCTCTTTTACGTTTACTAAGGGTCCTAGAGTGTCATTATTAAATTCTGAAAAATTGTTATTGTCTAATCTTAGTTTCAATATATTCTTATTATTTATAAAAATATTATGTGGCACTTGATTCAAATAATTAAATTCTAGACTAAGCTTATTAAGGTTGTCTAAGTTACTAAAGCTCTCACTATGAATGTTACTTATACAATTCTTATCTAAATGTATTGCGATAATCTTCTTTGAATTAAGAAACGAGTCTATTGGCACATCCAAAATATTATTATGACTTAAGATTACTTCAGTGAGTGATGGCAAGTTACAAAACAAACCGTGGATGTGGTGCAAATGATTGTGACTTAGATCTACATATTCTAAATATTTGTTGTTCTGGAACAAGTTGGGGTTCAATATTTTTATCCTATTATGACTTAAATCAAGAGATTTTATATTAACTAAAGAGTAAAAGGCTCTATAATGTATGGTGTTGATGAAATTAAAATGAAATGACAATGTGATTAGGGACGGACAAAATTTAAGGCAGTCTTCTGAAATAAATTCAAAATTATTGGAACTTAAATCTAGGTATTCTAGAGATATCAAATCAGAATTTTCGACTATAGGAAAAGATGACATTTCATTCCAGGCTAGTCGTAAAGATCGAAGGTGCCTTAATTTTGCAAAAGCTTCTATAGGAAACGTCGTGAGGTTGTTTTCGCTCAAATCGATTTCCAAGAGTGTTAGTTCGAGACTTGAGAAAGCCGATTCCGATATTTCACGAATAACATTTCCCTTTATGTTTAGTTTCATAAGCGGAAGACCATAAAAGCTGTAGCTTGGTATGTCTTCGATATAATTAGACGTGAAGTCGATCGATATCAGTTTCAGCATGCCAGATAAAGCTTTCTGGGGAATAATTTTAATTTTGCTCGATACGACGCTTAACGTTTCAAGGCACTTTCTCAGCGGCATAAAGGTATCATCGCCGATGTCTTTTATGCTTGTTCTTGACATATGAATATGCTTTATACAAACGCCTTGAGGTATAAAATGGGGTCCCAGAGCTTCTTCGTTGTCGTCGAGGTCGTAAACGGAAAGTGAGTGTATGTCAGACACACTTTTAAGAGCATTTTTTACGTCTTTGGAGGCAGTATCCTGACAATCAAGAAACAAGCCTGAAAATAAATCCCTGATTAATATAACGTTCACGTCGCAAACGATTCACAAACAGGCAGCAATCTTACCGTCTTCAAATGTATAACAAGAACATTTGTTAGTTTTTATTAAGTCGGGACAGCCCACGGTATTCTGAGCTCGCAAAACGGAGGGTAGAACCAGCAGTAACGAAACAATTTGCAAAACGTCGCACTCATTTTTCCTTGTCTTGAAGAGTAAAACTTTTTTCATAGTTACATTATAATGATTTTATTACATTTTATTTCTCCTTTGTTATTCTACCTGTAACAAACAAAGGTATTGTCATGTCCACATCAAAGACAATGACTCGATATAGTATCAATTATATGTCTGTTATATTGTTTACCGAATATAATGAATAGATCAAAGACTCATGATGTGTAAACAGAACGCTCCACCGGCTTGGGAAGGCTCAACTGTGCAGTTACATGATTAAAGCACATTGTTGCCTGTATATTCTATTATGAATTACTTATTGGGAATAATAGTTCCCACTCCTAGTCTGTAGATGAGAAATCCTTGTACGTTAACTATTGTATACCTACATGCAGTGCTTAAGTAGATTACACAGATGAAATTACATGAAACCACACATTCAGTAGATATTGTTCGATTCAGTAAATGGAGACTGTCTCCACATCGCTGTAATTCTCGGCTTAGTAGATCAGTAACTCATAGTATTTGAAAATTAGGTATGTCTATGGTAAGCACTTCTAGTAAATTTATAGTTAATAGTTATTAATTGTGGAACACAGATCTAGAATATTTTTAGAATTGTTTAATGTAGTCGAAGAATAACACACTTAAAATCTACAAAATATACATTCCAGATCGGTCGTACCAAAAGAAGCTAGTAAATAATAAAAAATGTATTGACGAATTCAAAATAAAACAATCTATATATTCTATAATCCATAAGAAGGACTTCTTCGAAGAATAACGCAAACAAATAATTTATTTTAGCACTACACACAAAACGAATAACATTGAAAGCGGCACAAAGAATTTCATTTCAGTTCAAAGACACAACATAAGCAAAAACACGCGACAAACTTGTACATAATGTCTACATTGTTCTATTAGGTAACTAGTTTCGATAAAAGTTGTGATGAAATATTTATGTACTCACCCAGCTAGGTTTCCTTTGCGCTGTCACACACAACTCGCGGTTAATTACAAAACGGTGTTATCCTGGAGGACATAGAGTCCATTTTCGCATCCTGTCCCCGTCCGCGGGTCGAGGGCCGAAGTGCGCCTGTCTGCCGTAGTAGAGCGTACTACGCGTGAAACAAGCTGAATTTCAATCTAGTTCAAGTTTTTATCGGTTCTATTGGGCTTGAGTGTGCCTTAACGCGCAACACAGAACGCCTGGGGTCATTAGAAAGCTCGACAGAAGACTGCCGCGGCGGCGCGCGCTGGGTAGGTCACCGCCGTTGTTGCGGCACCCCCGACCCACTATTATTATACTTTTATGACGAATCGGATTTTGCTACCGAACAACCGGCTTTTTGTAGTGACGTGATCGTGTAAGTGTTTATCGTATCATGACGTATACATTTTCATGTTGCGGTGTCATGATTTGTATATAGAAAATAATATTTTTCAATGTTTGCAATGTTTGGGTTACTCAAATGTGTTATTTCTGAGGGCCATAATAAAATTTATACCATAAAATTATTCTAAAAAAGTATATTTATTAAACAAAAATAAAATAGTGCCGCCACTTTTCCAAATTTTCAGTGCCGTGTTTTCCATTCAGAGAAAAAAATAAAGCGTCGGGTACAAGAGAACTATTAATTTGGGTAAAATTAAAATGAGTTGATCGCAGCCTTGAGATTTGACGCTGCACTGTGGAAAAGTTGGGAGTAAAATCACCACTGTGCACTGCCAGAACTTTCACAAAATCTAGGTCACGAAACAACTCATGAATATTCGAAAAAACATGAGTCATAAATTAGGGCCTAACCCCATATTATGACGAAGGGGAGAGCGCATGGTCGAATATGAAATACAATCTTCCTGAATTATTTTGCTTTTGTAAATTTTTGGAAAGATTTCGCATTCGAAATTAAGCTTAGAAATGATTGAATAAGGTTTCGTTTAGAATGTACGTTGTTGGGTGCCCCGCTTTCGGGCGGTCGGCTCTTGGTCATGTATGAGTTCTCCTCGAAAGCAATGGTCATTTTGCTTTTCTATTTTTTATTTATATTGCTTTTTATTTTGTATCTTTTCTTAACTCTTTTTATTTTCTACTTTGCAAACGATGTGTGAAAATTAAAGGCTCGTTCATTAAAACGGATTTTCCCACATTCAGAAAAATCTGCTTGCTTTCATTTGAAAATATTTGCTGATTTTCCGAGTGAAGTATTAAAGCTTTTGAAGAGAAATTTGTTGCGAATGTTTTATAAGCGATCGCTTATTATATTTTATGATTTATATTCTAAAAAACAAACTTTACTTTTCATGTTGACTACCAAAGATACACTTAATTTCCCACACAGCACTCGGTGAAATGTTTTCATTTGATTTTCTAGCCTTTATGCCAAAATATGCAGCAGTACATTACCCTACTTTGCTAGTGTCGAAGAAATCAGGGCGTGACACAAACACAGGGCTTCTAAAACACGTGGCAAATTTTATAAGATTATGTTTGTACGTTTGCATGTTTGCATGTTCGTATGTTTGTGTGTTCGTATGTTCGTATGTTCGTGTGTTCGTGTGTTCGTATGTTCGTATTTTCGTATTTTCGTATGTTTGTGTGTTCGTATGTTCGTATGTTCGTGTGTTCGTGTGTTCGTATGTTCGTATGTTCGTATTTTCGTATTTTCGTATGTTCGTATGTTCGTATGTTCATATGTTCGTATGTTCGTATTTTTGTATGTTCTCGTATATTCGTATGCTCGTATGTTCGTATATTTGTATGCTCGTATGTTCGTATTTTTGTACGCATTTCTCCGATTCTACTTATCGGATCGTGGCCATTCATTACTGGATTAGGTATCTCTCAACTTTGAGAACAGTGCAGTTTTCATCAAAAACGGATCAGCAGTTTTCAAGATATGGAACATACAACCGAACTCCTTAGAGACAAACAGCACGAATGTGTAAATTGAGTTATTATGGGTATTTTGTCAATTCATTATGTACCTTACTATAGAACTTGCACACTTATTAGTGTTTGTGTACTAAAACTAAAAAGAAAGAAATAAAAGCTTTTTCATATCTGTATGATAATAACCGTCTACATCAGTATCATCGTGAGTTTTAAACATGCCTGCGGCTACCAGCTTATTTGTAACGGGAACACTCCCTCTCCCTTTCTCTCTCTTAGGGGCGGATCTAGCCCTCGAAAAGGTTGTGATCTCGGCCACTTGAAAATCGACAAATTGAGATTCAGACTACGCACGCTCACGAGAGAAGTGTTAAAAAATTATGACGCCCCGGCCAATACGTTTGAGTCTACGTCGACAAAAGCAATATGCCAAATTTCAAGCAACTCCAATAAGTTACTTTGTTAACTTATTCAGAAAAATTTTAGCATGTGAAGATCTCAGAATATAAGAGCGAGCGAAGCGAGCTCGTAAATTTTAGCTCCTTGTTTCGGATTTATTAATTTTCAATTTACTATACACATAGATACAGAAATGTCTTTGTTGACTAAAGCATAAGCACGACAACCAAGGATGCAAGAGCGAGCGAAACGAGCTCGAAAATTTTAGCACCACACCACGGATAGGTTAAAACCTTTTTTGTAGGCGCCTCTGATACGTTCTACAGACAAGAAGTTACGGAGCGACATGTTAGAACAGTTTGGAGTGCTTGAGAGTCTAGATAAAACGGCAGGTTGTCCCTACGCAGGTTGTCACTACCTATCTTTGTGCTAAACATACACGAAAAAGCTAGTCCGGATTATCTTATCACTCCTACTCTCTCTCGTTGTTATAAATATCCTGCTTAGCGGATAGCTAGATGTCCTGCTTTGGTGCTATCCATATCGACTTATCCATTAGTATAAAAACAAATGTATGAAACAATATCCACAAAACCTTCTCATTTTTCGGAACTACCTACTAGTAGAACAAAAAAAAACAAAGAATTTTAACGGTTTGGTACGGTTTTTTTTCTCTTCTTCTTCGATTTCTTCTTTCTTTTTATGAATTCTTATGTATATTCGAAGTAATTTGTAGTGCTTCATATGGGAAAAACTTCCTTAAATAAATGATAATTTTCTTGTTTTATTTATTTATTATGTGGAACTTCACGTCCAAGTAAAGTTAGTAGACATTTTTGCCACCGAACATTGCTGCATGATATAATTTATTTCATCATAAATGACACCTCGAGTTTTGCTTTCATTAATGAAATAGTTCTCACCAAACTTCTTAGCCACCCTGAAGTTGGCTATAGTTGCTGCGCAGTAGTAAATCTTATACAAAAAAAACATCATGAGGCACACACACAGGGCGGCCAAGAAGTTTGGCGAGAACTATATGCCGTAACTTTATTACCTTCCACCCACCTTGTTAGTAAACTTTCGAACACAACCTGCACAAAAATTACCCGTCAGCAAAATTAACCTTTTTATTTGCATCTGCAGTGTAGAAGCAGTAAAATTTAAAAGAGCTCGTGCTGGCCGGGTCACGTCATCACGAGCCATCTGCCTTGAATATGATTATCCTCGTTTTATGAACTAACTGTTTTACACGCTGGAGGTCAGTAATTAGTGCGCGCTAGTTCGGTCGGCTCCACTTTGAAGTTTGCCTCGAGTTGGGCAGTTAAAAACTAACAAATTCGTCTTGAACTTAGACTAGTGAGAGGATAAAAAAATTAAGGCACTTTTTTCACGTGATTTGGAAAATTATTGGCCGAAGTTTATGGGGAATTATAAGGCATATTTTTTGTATAATATGTATTAATTGCTCTGCATCTTATCTGATTGGCAATCCAAACAAAAGGTGACTATTTCGGAATTTAAATATTGTAAATGTTCATTGCCCGCCAGATATTTTTTTCCGACACTTTCACAGTCTCTCCAAAGTCCAGATAATTGTTCATCAAAGTCAAATTAAACAAAAAGGCGACACCCATTCAGACTGCACGGCAAAGTTTTAGCCAAAGCTACCTTGCTAGGTTTTCCAAACAAAGCTGTTTACAGTGTATAAATAACAGTACCAGTAAACTATAACATCAGCGAGAAATTCTCAGTGTGGGGTATCCGAGTGGCCTAAAGTTGCAAACTGGGCGATAGTCTGACACTTCGGCGAAGCTTCTTGTAAATTTAGCTCGTTGCCCCAACCCAGACAGCATTTAGGTCAATATGCTATGTTTAGGGTTGCCAACCGTCGTGAATGTGCTGAGACATACGGTTTCTTTATAGCAACCCGTATGAAGTACGACATTTTTGCGTTGAATACGGTACACGTTCTATTTACATTTTGCTTTCAAGTACAGGCAAAAGTTTGCTGTTTCCGCTTCTATATTGAATGGGAGAATAGTACAAAATATTGTAATTTTTTGGGATGGCGATTAAATGTTTGTAAGGTCATCTTTTTCTATTTCTTTTGGGGCAATTTCGTGAAATTAAATAGTAATGTACAAGATGGCTTTTTTGTATTTTCATTGTTAGCCGGTCGAATGCCCAAAATTACCAAACAATAGAAAAGCCATTGTGTCTCGCGTGGATACACGGCTCGGGCATTTAAGCAATCTTTAAAATACTGCAAAGCAAAAGTGGCACCATTATGAGGGTAGTAGTTTCTGGAATTGTTCAGAGACTGCTATAGTGCTGCTGGAGTAATCGTGTGTCTTTGCATAGTAAAAACATTCATCCAATCCATAAATTTACATTTCAATAAAAAGTTCTTTGCAATGCGTACAGCCTTTTTCTGATAAAGAAATCATGTCAAGGATACACATACACGTCATATAAAAACAAGTTATAGCTACAATCCTACATGAACAAAGCTCTTCGAGGAAAGGTTTTTCTATTCCTGTCTTCCGTCTGTTAGTGTCCCGTAAAACATTCCCCCACATGTAGTTACTATCTGCTTATAAAACTAGGCTAAAACCCACTGCGTATTTAGAATTGCTAATTGCAATGCAACTTTTCCACTTTCCCTGTCACGCGATTGAAATATTACCTTGTGTGCTTGGAATACGTTTTTATGAGTGGTTTAACGGACTGACGCTGTGTTCAAGTCGTGTGGCGGCTTTTAATTACGTTTTTTGCTAAAACACTTTTGTTTATGAAGTTCTATTTTGACAAAACGTGGTAATTAGGAAATAGTACACAGAAAACTTGATTACCGATTGAATAATCAAAATGTTTTAAAGGTTTTCTAAGATTTGGTTGGAATTGGTATTGAGCTAGTGTGAAAAGATGAGCTCGCTTCTATACCGAAAAAAAAAACAGCTATCCTTTGATATTTCCAATGCAAAATATACCCGGAATTTCGGTGTTTACGAACCGGATTCCTTGTACCATAAAGAAAAAAAACGGAACCGAAAAAGGTAGATACACAAATCAGAAGATCCAATACCTCTACGTCTGTTTTGTATCATAGTTTTTATTTCGTTTCCGGGACATTTCTGTAGGGGTCAGATTTTTATGTTTTCCTTGTTTTTCCCCGTTCTTTAGGTCGCAGAGAGCATTCTTATGAGGCGTTGGCATTGCTGATACGCCGCCATTTGTTCTTATTTACTGTTTCAGATTGCGCTCCTGCACCTTCTAAACAAGGCCTTTTGTACAAAGGAAAAAGAGGGTAGGTAATGAAGTGAATTTCTTATGCGAGGCCTAGAGAGCTTCAAGTGCTGAAGTACCCACTTTTTGAAACAAAATGGCCGCTGTCATACATGATTTTTCTTGTGAATACATAGCACACAAAGTCACAAAACAAATAGAAAATTGCCTAGACCAAAATCTTTGAATATAATCGTGGACCTTTGCCATAAAGTGGGACGACGTAAACCCAAAAGAGAGACAGTTAATAATGACAAGGTACATTTTTACAAGCTTTTATTTAACTTGCAATGTATGTGCGAATTTATGTATGTAAGAGTGTTTGGGTCAAATCTTGCAACTGAATTTTAAAGCAGTTATCCTCCACCGATTAATATGTAATTTTGCATATACGTATAGTTTGGATGACAATGCATGGTTAGCTAAGTGACGTCATTCTAAAACCAATATGGCGGTCGGCCCAAGTTGGCGGACTAGTAATTTTTTGTGTTCTGTTATGATATGGGTATCAAATGAAAGGGTTTGTTGAGAAGAATATGAAAAAAGCTTGTTTTAAAAAGATTTTTCATTGAATAATTTTATTTATACTAAGCCCAAAACCAAATACATAATAAAATGTCACAACAAAAATCAAATAAACAGATAATTTAGGTTAATATCGCAGCTAACACCGTTTACAATAAATCATATTTACTACAATATTGTCACGTAAATAAAATATTTATTAATATGATATAACAAGAGATCATTAATCAGCCCTAAGCTTTATTAAAACAGAGAGGCTTGGCGTATTTTTGTGCCTTGTCGCCTGTCACAGAAGCAAAGCACTCTAACGTTTTTAAACTAACTAATTCATGTCTGAAATGGCATTGGATTGCAAGCCTTAAATTTAGCCTATTGGGAACAGTCTAGACTCCAGACAAACTGGGTCGAACCTTGATTGCTACCGGAGGGACTATTTAGGCTTTCTTTTTAGTTAAAACTTTTTGCTGTTGTTTGTTTAGGACTAACGATGATGCCAATTAACAAAGCGGTATCGTTCGATTTAAAAATGTTTTTTAGTACATAAGATATTAGAAGACCATTTGTGAATTCGTATAAAAAAGATAGGGGAATCTCATGGGTCAATCAATATTTTACATACTTCAATCTAGTCGTTTGGTGCGGGTCTGGCGGCGGCGCCCGCAGAGGTGCGTTTGTTGTAATGCGCACGACCGGTTGATTTATTCCGTACAATTTATGCACACACATAGGTACTCGTCGTGCTGTCGTGCGTGCACCGCGTGCGCGGCACCGGCGCCGCACTGCGCGCTTTTAATTAAAAGAGCCCTTATCCTTTACCAATACGATTTTTGTTTACTTACTTGTTTATTTTGTAGTTTGGTTCAGTTTACTGGTGTAAAATTAATGCATGATAGGTCGAAATGTACATACCAATGTACCGCGATACTGTAATATTTTTTCAATATTTTTGGGTTTTAAATCCTAGCGATATTGTGCTAACAGAATTTCTATATCATACGTACCAATTTTAAATCCGTTTAAAATAGTGAACCGCAGTCTCACTTGCATTGAATAGAAATGGCTTTTATACGTTGCACCATCCACTGGGAAATAAGCTTTTTCACAGAAATTGTTTGGGATTAGGTACTGTTAGCAAATGAGACTATCTTACTAATAATAAAAATGTGAAAGTTTGGATGGATGTGTGTGGATGTATGTTTGTTACTCAATCACGCTAGAACGGCTGAAAGGATATGGATGAAATTTGGCACAGATCTGGAATACTTTTTAACCCGGTATATAGTTCCCTTGGTATGAAAAACGCGCTGGCAGAAGCTAGTGTCAGATAAATGAAAACCGTCTCTGTTGCTTTTATATTTTTCAGATTAAAGAAAAAGTTTTATCTTTTATTAATTAACTTATTTATGAGATGATATTATAATAACCAAATCTTTCTGTATTAACATAAAACTATTCTCGGATCCCTATTCGTAAGGTTCCTAACAGCACCGATTATATTACTTAATAAACATTTATGCATAGAGCTGAGCTATTTTCAATCCAAACAAGGTAGTTACACAGCATCGACACATCACGCAGGGCTCATCGATTGTTGATACAGACGACTTGTCGCGTTCGTTCTGAGTGAAAGAACGTTTATATGTACGCGCTGTCACGGCCCCGGCATTAAAGAGATATTGCGACGCATAAATTTGCCAGTCGGATCTCTGAATTAAGTGGGCTTTTATTTGTTACGTCACGTGCCACACCGAGGCCTCCAGATCCCACGCCTGTTTAGGCCGCCATAAACTCTTCAGGTTTCCGTTGTCGTTGAAAGGGGACTAATAATAACGCGAACCGTCCCGTCACAAGCGGCGGCCGCTACTTATATTATGTGGATAAATAAAACACATTCTGTGTTATCTGCTCGCGCACTTTTTCTGCGGCCTCGAGCGTTTTTCATTTGCCAGAAGCCACAAGGTAAAGGGTTCACACTCTCTCCGTGCCGTGGTTGCAATTTCCTTTTGTGGCGGTCATTCGTTAAATTTTCATCGGTCGGCAGGGTCAAGTGCGCACACACTGCCCGCTCGAACGCTTCATAATTTAATTCCAGCCGAACATTTGGCGCTCATAAATAACACAAACGAAACTAAATTTGCGTTATATTTATGATTCACGAGGCAGACTCAAAACGCGGTTTATAGTTAATAATTGAATACAGTGTTTTGTAGATATTTTATTAATGTGAACTGTTTTCGAACGATTTAAATATCCCTTGTTTAGCAATAAATCATGTTTCCGTGGAAGTGATAGGTAGGCAATTAATTGTGTCAAACGTTCGCTGCCGGTATATTGTCTACCAAATTGGTCGACTTTATTGGATGTTATATTTCCATTTAGTAAAAATCAACCTTACTTTTTACTCCGAATTGGTTTTCGGCAAAAACCGACCCTAAAAAGTTAACTTGTATTTATTCATCAGTGGCTATGCACACGAAGCATAATCATGGTGCCCTAGTCGCTAAGAGCTCACCTCTCGTGCTTGACGTTGTGGGTTCAAATCCGGGCAAGTACCAATGTGACTTCTCAATTCATATGTACTTTCTAAGTTTATCTTGGACATCGCTAACAACGGTGAAGGAAAACATCGTGAGGAAACATGGATATATTGTGAGTTTATTATAAGATTGTGCTCCATTGGTGTAATTGCTGCATGGCGTTCCAATGCGAAAATAAACCAATATAAAAAAAAAATTAACACTGTAAATAATTATTGAAAATACTGGCAGAGAATTTTAGCTATTTGCATATACTGTGAGTGAAAACTTAATTAAAATATTCCATAAATTCAGTATTCGCATCAACAATATGCTCGTGAGGCAACCCACTCATTCGCAATACAATTCATTTACAGTTAAATCCATTCCACAATACTTTATTTATCTTGCCCCGAATCCTCTCAGTAATAAAAACAAAACTAACGTGTGTTGTATACGTACGAGTACGAAACTTATTGTGTACAAGGGTTAATCCGACGGTGTAAAGGATTAAAATGAAATTACAGTATTAGGAAGCTGAGCGAGGCTACGTTGATTGCTTCGCCCGTTTCAAGTCGAGTCACGTTAGAGGTGTAATTTTGCAAAAAGGGGTGATTGTAAAGTAGTAGAATTCGAGAAGAGTCCGTCTGCTGGGCCGAGATCGCGGCTGGCGGACGCGAAGGAGCTACTAAAGTACTAAATGAGTTAACTTTTCCCATTTATACTCACATTATTCCTATTAACTTCGTCGCCGTTCACAGTATGTACCGCCTTGAGAGCTCCTGCTAATTACAGGTGCCCCAATTAACGAGTTATATCGTTCGGTTGTAATCTCATCAGTGAGTTGAACTTGTTAAGAGATCTTTACAATTAAATAGTTATTTTAAGATCATTTCGGAGGTAAAACTTGGTGTGTATTCGGTTTTCTGTTAGCGAAAGTTTAATTAATTTGATGATAGCTTTTATAGGGATAGGTTTAGGTTGAGGTAATTTCAAATATAGGTCTGTTTGTTTAAGAGACATATTGATAATGATATTAAGAGCCATATTATTTATACTCGTATGTATTCGTCTACAAGACTGACACATTTTTTTAATTCCAATTACAAAGGGCATTTCGATACATATTATTGGAGATCACCTTTTAAGCCAGGAATTGCTTGTATAAGGAGACTCCGCACTGTCACTTATAATTATTTTCTGTTCATTTATCATATATTCACTTCTGCTCTGCTCATTTCTGCATTGTAGGCTTATTTTAGTAACAGATTATAAACATCGAAGACTGCCGCGTTGTGACTTTATTTTCTAATTACCTGCGTAGGTAATAAATCACAATTATTACTATCTTGGGACCAATAATTGTCTCAAAAAAATACTCTAGCGTATGTATTCTTTTTGTTGACCATATTTTTAAATATTTATGTACTTTTAATAAAATGAAACATAAAATATTTTGGTGCCGACCGTAGGGTCAGTTTCGGTTTCAGCTAGGTACGGCCATAAACATGGTTTCAGCGGGAGTTTCGGCTAAAAGTGGCCGAATATTCAGCTCGATAGGAACTAGTGGTCTTAAGCTGACGGTTATGATAGACAACTAAAAGCTGACTGTCATGTTTGTATACTTCAAAGTGTGATAACTTGTGGGTTTAAACCCAGATCAGTCCGCAGTCTGGAGATTTTGTGCTGCGTTAATGCCAATAAGTTAATGTCTCCTTTTATGTGGGCACCACAGCGGAATATATAATTTGCTATGTTACGTTAAAACAATAAATAGCTATGAGTAGTAGTTGATGACTTTGATTTCGTTTGAATTTAAATGGCACCATCCAAAAGAATATAATTACATTTTATTTTTTTAGTTCCTAATAGCAACTTACACTGCATCCCAATGGTGAAGCGATTTATAATTTACCTATTAAATAATTCTTACACTTTTTGTTAAACTTATAACGACCGATTTTTCATTGGTCTGGATTTACGAAATATTCGATCTATGAAACATATATTTTGAATTTTAGTAATTTTTCCCTTGCCACATACTCAAGTTACGGTTCCGGACGTAACTAAAAGAGGAGCCGAATATTCGGTTTCAGCTTCGGGTAAAATTCGCATTTCGGTCGCACACTAAAAATATTTCAGCCTAAACCCAGCTACGGTAAGCAAAATATTCGGCTTGTTTTTGCACTTGTACGTAGTACGGTTGGGGCATAAAAGACACGTGAAATAACCTATGAATATTAATCATATGGACGAAAAAGGGCAAAAACATTATGCCTTTAGGCTTAATTATCGTGTTGCGTGTTTTTCGTTATTACATTTATTTTGCAAACCACACCTTTATTTTGCGCTAGAGGCATGGTTAATGTTCGAAAGGCTTAGATAATTATTATAATAATAGACTCTTGACAGTGGCAACGATGCCCACTTAGTGCTAATATATAGAATAGGTAATGTTAAAGTCTAGTTGTCGATGATTTATGTCATAGAGTATTTTTATATACATATATTTTTTTTAGGTCTGTAGAGTATCTGATGTTATAAACCGAAAAAAGAGGTATTCATGTTGGTCATTAATCATTTAACAACTTACTACACAGGAGCAAAAAGTAAGTCTTAAAAGTCATATTATATCTAGTGCGAAAAGAAAAATGGTTCTGTTATCTACATCCTGTACAGCTCTGACTAAAACTGACAGATACTAGACAGTACAAAATCCACGAAGCATACAGTTCTGACGTCCATCACCGACTAGCAGTCACATTAAATTATTAACCTCACTCACATTCAAGCAGCATATAAGCACCCCGCAAAGTGCCTCGCCGAGGAGGTTCTGTATAAAAATTTTAAAATACGTAGAAGCCCGAGAAACCACGAAAAATCACGAAGAATCACGAAGACAAATGTCTGCTAAAGCATGTGTCTAAAGAATCCCACTGAGGTACTGACACAGAAAGGTAAAGTCGCACTTTACGAGCCAGCCAGTATTCACCGTCGCTAAATAGCCACTGAACTCATAAAATCTTTCAAAAGTCGTAGTCGTCGGAACTATTTTATTCCTATTGTGTCTTTATCAGAACTGTAATATTTCTTTGCAGCTTATTAAACTGTTGGAACTGAATCGTTGAAAACTTTTTGTATTCTCTTTACTGTAGATGGTCTTTCTTTTGATTAGCGTTCTCTTGGCGTAAGATGTTCAATTTTATAAGGAATGTCTGATTAAACATGGGTGTTCTTTCTTCTTTTTTTGTGACTTTATCTGTGTGAACTATGTCTGTATTTTATTCAGTGAGAGTTTTAAACACAGCTTCTTTAGTCTTTACACGTGGTGGTTCCTCATCAAAGGAATTCCTCATACATTTTATCGAATAAATTACCTTCCTTCGTGCACGATCGCTGAGCTTAATTAAAATTCTCAGGGAGACTGTTGCTTATTTAACGCCGCATATAAAAGTCGGCTAACAAAAAGATCCCAAGTGCATAGCAGCACATTATCCCATTGTGTTGCGAACTCTTTTGATCTTTAACCCGCCACAGTAAGTGGGTTGAGCATGGTGCCAAGGTCAGCTTAATTGAGCTCGCGTCACACATAAGTCGGGGCATAGATCAGAAGAAAGTGGTTAATATGACGTGATTTTTCGTTTAGAATTATGGGAAAAAATGCACATTATTATTATATGCTTACCTTTTATGCTTAATTGCATGCTTATTTGCTCATGTTTTACGACAGTGGTGGCGTAATCAGCATAGCGGTTGGTAATATTAGCTAAAAAGTGCTATAGTGACGTGCTATCAGCGACAACAATATTGTCTTATCTTGTGAAGTGCACACTTTGACCCATTGGGATCTATTGTGGTCCCCTAGATACCCAATCTCGTTGAAAACTCTTTTCATGAGTTTTACAACGAGACTAGGTGATATGAGCCTATAGTCTTCCGGTTTTGGATATCCAACCCCTAGGAGACTCATTCGCTTACCAGCCAATGCATCGCATGTGCACAGAAAGTGCTCCATGCGTTCCGTATGTTCCCCACACAACCTGCACATGGGTGTCGCGGCCAGAACCATCTTCATGAGCATGTCGTTGGTTCCAAAGTGCCCAGTAAAGGCCCCAAGCAGGTAGCGGATTTGCCCCCTGCTCATATTCCAAATGCATTTCCGGGCTTTAAAAGTAGAGCCTATAAATTTCTTTGAGTGTTGTAGACCGGTATTCGACAGCCAATGTATTCGTTGTCTGTGATCTGCAAACTCCCTAAATGCGGCTTTTACGAGACACGTCGAAATACCTACACATGGTTCTGGGCCCACAAAATCATTTGCTGAGCCCTCTCTTGCCAGTTCATCTGCCTCTTCGTTACCATGGATTACTTTGTGCCCAGGGACCCACACACCCACACACAGCGACAACAATTGTCAAAATGCTAAAATAAAAGGGATTAGCGACATATAGTTCTCGCAAAACTTGGCCGCCCTGAAGTTGGCTTTCCGATGTGCAAGCCGCGGCGCGGTGCTGTTTTGGTATAAGATTTACTACTGCGCAACAAATGTAGACAACTTCAGGGCGTGCAAGAAGTTTGGCGAGAACTATAACAAGTGACATTTTGGTAGCGCATGTCAATTCTATACATTTTTTGCTTTCACCAATCGTTTACTCTGACAAAAAGGATCCCAAGATCAGATTGACTCTTCAAATTAACCCAAAACAAGTAAAAACATCATTCCATTATCATTCCAGGCTTACATTGAAATAATGAAGTCATTATTACAATGTAAGCCTGACATTAGGGAAGTAAGTATTCGAATATTTCAAAAACAAAAGACGATAGAAACGTCAAAAAATTATTGTTCTTATTGATGTGCCCAAAGCCTCTTGCAGCTGGAGTCTGGCCAAGCCATAAGTCTGGTTCCAATACTAAGCTAGTTTTAAAATTGAACGGAGGTGCATCGACGTTATTTTCTTGATTACCATATAGATACACGGGGCTTTCGCGTTTACCTTTAACGTTTTATTCAGTAACAATATTTTTTGCTTTCGAATAAAAGGACCATACATAATTCATTGTGATTTTATTACTACAAACCGTTCACTATTCCCAATTCATGTACATTTCATTTATTTTAAAATTTTTCCTTTTTTCCTGAACGATTACTGAAAAGCAAACGTCCAAAACCTACCTGGCAGACTACTAAATAAAAAAATCTATAAATTATTTAATGAAAACTTTCATGTAGGTACACTACATGAAAGTACCATTAGTCATTAAATAATTTATAGATTTTTTTATTTAGTAGTCTGCCAGGTAGGTTTTGGACGTTTGCTTTTCAGTAATCGTTTCGAATAAAAGGACCATACATAATTCATTGTGATTTTATTACTACAAACCGTTCACTATTCCCAATTCATGTACATTTCATTTATTTTAAAATTGTTCCTTTTTTCCTGAACGATTACTGAAAAGCAAACGTCTAAAACCTACCTGGCAGACTACTAAATAAAAAAATCTATAAATTATTTAATGACTAATGGTACTTTCATGTAGGTACAACATAGAATTATACAAAAGCAAAAGTGTACTCATTCCATCACCATTAAAATTATTTTATATCCAGCCTGAACAAGTATGAATGTTTATAAGCCCAAAATTAAACGCACTATGTTTATATTTACTATGTAATAATGTCAAGAACATAGAAAGTGTAAATACAATAACACGCCCAATTCAAATTCTATGCAGGTAACAAATCCTGAGTATATGTGTTATGTTATATTGCTTTTTATAAAACAATTTTCAATTTTAAACCTCTGTATAGATGTTTTAAAATTCTCGTCTGAAATCCAGTCTGCTTTAGGTCCATATGTCTCATGAATAATTCAGTCTGTGTCGCGGCTTGTCCCACTCGGTGACACATATATGTGTGTTATATACATATAACACACCTACATATTAACTACGTATGTATATGCTGAACAAGACTGCAACCTGTCCTTTATTTATTTACTCACAGATGTCTCTCACGGCTAAATGGATGTGTTCAGATTGCCCTGGGGAAAAAACCGAATCGAACTTGAATTCCCTTTTTCAACAACTGTATTTTGAAGGTAGAGCTGTTTTCTTTGAACAAGATATATAGTTAAACATACAAACAAATCCATTACGTTCGTGTTTACATAAGCGGCAGTTCTTATTGTTTCGTTACTTAAATTACAGGGAGTATTAATTATGACATGCAATCGCTTTGTGCCATGCTTAGGCTTACTGCACTTTCAATATTCTCTGGGCCAAGCAACGGAGATATAAAAGTATGAATAAAATATTCTTAAAGAAAATTTCAAATGTGACGTACAACCATTGAAAGGCAGCTGTCATGTGAGGTTTAAACCTTCCACCAGCCTTCCACGCGGTATTGATGCCGTTGCACGATGGGGTTTAAATATCGAATGGTTTTGATTGACACTCGATTACACTCACATCTACCTTACAAGGAGTACATCTGATATTTGTGTTCAATGCTTGAGGGGAAATTGGGTTTTGGTTCGTAATCAGACAGCGGCGTAACTATGCCAGGTGAGGCCCGTGGCAAATTTATAAGATGGGGCCCTCCCTTATTATAAAAAGCTTGATGTTGTAGTTCCATTCTAAAATTTTAAAATGTAGGTATACATTTTATAGATAGATAATAATAATTATTAAATAATAATTATTATTACCCATATTTTTTTTATAGATAGATAATAATAATTATTATTATCTATCTATACTCCAGCCATGTTGAAGTTACTTGACCTGAAGGCAGGAACGTTGTTGTTTCAATATAACGTATGAAAGTAATTTCTGATTATTATTTAAATCTCTTTGAGCTTTTTCCCTTACATTTGGCGGAGTTTCGCCGGATAGTGTAAAATCCCAGTTAGAATAAAGAACGTTAAAAATGCGTGTATACGGCGTACATTATACGATTAGTGAGTAAAAAACCAAGAAATGTTATTAGGACAGTATGTTCGTGTGTGCATGGCGAAACAGTGCACGAAGCCCTAACAGCGGGTATAAGGCCAGAAAATTATAACTGAGAGGGCTGTTACCTCCCATTTCCTCCCATAAGCGGATGGCAGTATAAGAAAAAGCAGAATAAAGTTATTAAGTATTATTGAATATAAGCATGATGAACTATTATTATTCAGGCACAGACGGATACTGCTTGGAGGAATTCTTAATCGAATTTAAGTCAGTGGCCGCAAAAAAATTAATGGAGGAAGAGCGACTATAGTCTAATCTTAGGAGGATTTCTCCAGGGAGCCGCATATTTTTACTATCGTCGCATCTTTAAATATGACATGGACTTCGCAGTATTGTGCGATTGCTTGAGGAAGTAATTCCACAACAGATTTCGTTCTTGCGAACAACGAGTAATTATTGCTGTAATAAAAGCAGATAAAAAAACAAACGAATGTATTGTGTGAGGATGTAATGCACATTTATTTTCTAGTATCGTGATCAATGACGTACAAACACAAAACGATAAACAGTGTAGTGAACAAAACGTGGACCACAGTGGCGGAGAAAGCCACACAATTGATGGCGATGGCGATCACACTGACCGAAAGAGCTGCCTGTTCAACGATGATGTTGACCAGACCAGCGACGATGACAGCCCAGTCGATGTCAAGTCGGTGGTGCAGTCTGTGTTCCAGGGTGAGCACGCAAACGGCGGAGACGACATCCCAGCAGACGTCGAGATTGAGTTGGATTCTCTGTCCAACAGCCAGTGCGCGGACGAGGGTATAGTAATGTATCGGTCCAGTCCAATTGTCTCCGCTAATTCTGTTTATCTTGCAGCAAACCATGTTGAAGTTCCGTCAGAGCAACTAGATGCGGTTTCATCTGAATAACTAGTTGTGGTTCCATCTGAACACCAAAATGATCTTGATGTTAACATGCAAAACAATCCCGGTGATTTCGACCATAATATTGACAAAAATAAAATCGAAATCATTCAATCTGACTTATCACAAAATTTTACAAAAGTCATTTTAAAAATGAAGATACTCGTAATGACAGTCTTTAAGAAAAGTTTTATGAAAATTCCTTCTTCTTTTGCAAAAGATCTTAGTGTTATACAATGCCACTTCGAAAGCTTCAATGAGGTCAAAATACCTAAAGCTTTATTAGTAGAATATATAGGCACAGTTTTCTTTGGCTTTAACAATTCCTTTATCTTTGTAGCCTCCTCATTTATTTAGGATGTTGATTCACCCTCATTGACGCCAAAGGCAGAACTGGAGCATGGTTGCTGATCTACTGACACGAAAGAAGGAGTCATCTTTTTCCTCACAACCTCAGGCCATTTTATGTTCTCTTACAGCCTCACTGATTACACGAGATCCACTTCTTTTCAACGAACACAAAGAAGTCTGAAAGGATTGTTTCAATTCCTTCTTTTCATTTTATGACATACCAAGAGTATTCTCAAAAACTTCAAACAACACACTAGGTTGTGAAAAACAACTATGTCCAAATTGGTAGCAAAAACTTTCATCATGACATAGTATATAATTCAAATACGCAAAAAAACAAACAAAAATTTAATGAAAATTTTTGATTAGCTCTCCTGAAAAAAACTTAATTTCGATTTGTGGCACTTTAGTTTATAAGCAGCGATATATGATTAAATTAATTATCTCCGTTGCATGTGCTGATGAGTTGTATGCCGCTGGGGGAAAAAGAGGCTGGCAACATTAGCTACGCATCGAAGAAACTTCTATTTATATACCTAACTAGTAAGCAAGTTCGTGTAGGCAGAGGTGAAATTTGTACTCCTATAAATTCAAGATTTATTGATGAAATACAAGCCCACTTTGGTGGAAGAAGAGGGATGGTCGTGACTGAAACCGACTTTCCTAACGGGGCATAACCTTTGCAAAGGATGTCGAGTTGACATCATTGGTCCAGTTAATGGCTGTTGTTTAAATAAGTAAATGCATTTGTACTTTTAAGCCCTGGTGCAAGTTCTACAATAAGACATAACTTCGATGCGATCGAGCCTTTCCTTCTCTGGCCTGATAAATGCACGAGAGCTAAAATTTGGATCATATCCGGAGGAAGGATTGATGTAATCTTTTGAAACGTAGAATAAAAGTACTTCATATGATTCTGCGCTTCTATTCGTAGTGGCGTTGCTCATTGTGAGGACTCACCTATTTAGAGGCAACCTTCTGCCTATTATAAGACTGGCAACAGATAACTATTTAGTTTTGGAAGGTTATTGAAATCGGAATGCTTGTAAAATAATTGAAGATGTTTTTATTTAGCTTTGCTTGTGACTTCGGTACGTGCCCGCCTGAAGACAGGCGTTGTTGTTTCAATATAAGATATGAAAGTAATTTTTGTTTATTGTTTGAAGCTCTCTGAGCTTCACAGTACAATGTTTACTTAAAACAGAAGATTTGTTTGGCGGCCACCAAAAAAATTAACACTCAACAACAAATGATTTAAAGCAATAAAAAGAATCCGAGATAAAATTTTGTATTTGTTTGTAAATCGATGCACATCGATTTAACTGAGTTAGTACAGATAAAATTTAATTTGAGAATAAAATATCCAAGGTCATAGGACTAGCAAATATATTAGAGACAACCTAAAAACAAAAAAAAATCTACCCGTTTGCAGCCGATTGAGCTGTCAGTGATTTGTTAGTAAAAATTGTACATTAATGTTGGCCATTTAAATTTAAAGCGCAGAGGTATTTTTATTTAATTGGTATACCTTTTTTCGGGGTTTCTTTAGTATTAGGATTCTCATTTCTCCACGGCCTCTTGGGTCGGGGGCCCAGTCAGGCCCGGCATTCCGTGGAATTTGGCCCACTCTGCCACCCAATTGTAACGCTATGAGTATCCAAATGTAATCAGTTCAATCCATTGCAGTTCATTGAAATAACCACGCATGCGCACCTAATTTTAGCAAGTAATCTGTGTATTTCTTATTCTGAATATAAGTGTGTTGTTACCCTGTCTTCAGTAATATTGATAAATGATAAATGATGATGATTTTATTTTCTGTAACTTGGTTAGTACAATAGTAGTTTATGCAATAGTCATATAATAGGGGTTATTAAAATTACGAGCTTGGGTTTATCACATGAGGCGAAGCCGAATGTGATAATGATATCACGCGAGTGTTTTAATACCTAATTATATGCCGTTGCATACACTACTTTATCTTCACTCATACAGTTGAAATAAAACAAAAGTGTAAACGGAAAAAATATGTGGTATGGCGAGCTATTTAGATTTTCATTGAGTATGACAGCGCAGCAGCGCGCGCATCCATAGACACTACTACATGACACTACTTTTCTTCATCAAGTCAATGAGCCCATACGCGCCAGTATATTAAAAAGTAAAAGTGTGCTATAAAAATTAAAAAAATATTTTATGATGCAGTTGTTTGAAAATAGAAGGAAAATGTTGCACTGTAATGGTTTTTTTTTTTAATTTTACCTATCCACGAATATAAAGTACGTGTTTATACATGATATTTTGAATTCATATTTGGAACAATACGTTGTGAGTGTAGATAAACACTTTTACATTTCGATCATATTTTTTAAAATAGATGAGGTCGGCATTTAATATAATACCGACCGATATTATATTTGATACGATGGACTGCGGCTTTGGTTTCGGTATCGTAAAATAAAATTGGTCATGTTTACCAACCTAGTTTACCAAATTAGTAATTCACATAAAAAAAAAACTGTGATAAGTTTATCTTTTAATTTTAATTTGTCGCTTGATAGAACCGTGATGTGTGACGGACAAAAATGGTAGGAGTGCCACAAAAACTCATCTTCCAATAAGTAGATACGAATTATATTTTCCGCCAGAAAAATGTGCAATACTTACTTTAATATTTTCAAAGAAGTGAAAAAGTAAACTAAATAGACTTATATATCGTGAAGCATTTTAAATTTATTTTTGTTGTTTGGCTTTCATACCGTAACATCTCTGCCAACCATCCTGAATTTCGAATAGTTTGTATAGACTGAAATAGAGCGAGTAAAGCCTTTGAAAAAACTTCATTGGACTGGTTCGTTTGAAAGGGTTTTTTTAGATACCTAGATCATTTTTTCATACAGTGTTGCCAACATTCCTGGCTAGCTAAAATTCTGCAACAGCCACACTACAGAAAAAGTTATTTTGGAAATACATACATATCTTAGGTGAACGGGAACCGTCGAGCCTGCCGAGCCTTTAGATCAGAATACGACCAGATACAGTATGCACTGTTTCTACTTGCATTGTCTCAGAGTTGAATAGGTCCCCAGGGAAGACACATGGTGTGCATCAATCGTTAGTAAAGGAGGGATTCCAACGCAATGCCTAACTAACACAGCTATACCACAGTGTAGCTACTTACAGCAGTTTAGCGTGGACCTAAAAATGACGAAGATGTTGACATAATCTTACATACTTGTAGTTTGGTACTGAATTAGATTTAAGCATTCCTCTGACTTTTTGTTAAATTGCCTTCCAACTCCCGTTGACCTACTGTAAGATGGTTAAATAAAACGGTTTAATAAAGTTGGTTATTGTTACATTTTGCCATCAACTGATCTACTAAGGATGCGATCGACAGAATAATATCCGCTCCGGATGCATCTTTGTTCTTTGGATAAGCATAGGTGTATATCGAAAGCTATATGCAAAACGATATCGCTTTTATTGATACATTTTGTGTCAGATTTTCGATAAGAGGGCAGTCTTTACTTGTTACGATTGAGATATATTGCATGTCTAAATTTTTTGTTTGTTTATCAGTGTAGCGACGCTTGGGGGAGGCCTATGACCAGCAGTGGATGTCTCTCGGCTGAGATGATTTTGAAAAATAATAATTTGAGTATGACTTAGTTCTTAGTTTTTATTAAGGAGAAACGAAGGAGAAAGAAAGAGAAAGGAGGAACGAAGGAGGGTAATGTGTTTATCAGTCTATGTATGTATGTATGTTAGTTCCTTTGTGGCGTTGCAGAGACCAAACGCGTTGGCCGATTTTGATGATTCTTACGTCAATCGATTCGTCTTAACCTTGCGAGTGTGCATCGTGTGGGATATCAAAATAAAGGGTTTTAAAAGGTGATTTCAAAAATTTGTAACACTTATATGTTTAAATGTACCTAACTGAAAAAAATGTTAACTAAAAAGTTATATATAAAAAAGTTAATTCAAAAATCCCGACTGCTTAGGAAGCGAACTAAAAAGATGTAAACAAAAAGAAAATCACGTTGTGCCGTCGGAGGATACATCTCGTTTGGTCAGCCAGCACGCGAATATTGTATCTGCCGACTGCACAGCATGATTTTCTTTTTGTTTAGGTCTTTTTAGTTCGCTTCTTAAGCAGTCGGGCTTTTTATTTTTGAATTAATTGTATCTACTTAGTTTTTGCGTTAAATTGTTTCTATTTTATTGTGCATGCATGATCTTTTAACATGTTTTACTATTACCTTGTACAAAGAGTTTATATTTTTGTTTTTATTCAGTCGATACTCTAAAAAGTCTCCTATAATTGAGGGAGTGCACTTGACATTACTTTATATTGAAAATGAATCGTGTTTTTTGTGTACATCTTTCGTTGGAGGTCCTGAATAAATAAATTACTAAAATATTTCAGATACTATCAAACAATAGCCCAAACTATTACTGACACCTAAATAGTGATAAATTGCCTATCATGTACACATACCGTACCCGTTGTATCCAGTAACCCTAAACCGACAGCGGCAATTTTAGGTATAAATTATTAACGTGCGCACTTTTCAGTGATATTAAATTTTTTATTTAACTACCTTCTGGCAGCGGCTTCGCTCGCGTTTATGTCGAAAATTATCCCGAGGGAACATATTCCCGGGATAAAAGTATTCAAAATGCTATTTCAGACTATAATCTATCTCTGTGCCGAATTTTATCCAGATCCGTCCAGTCGTTTGAGCATGAAGAATAACAACATACAAACTCGCGAAGGTGAGACGGTACTTCACGCCAGAACAGTTGCTAAACTTAGATCAAGCGCAAGTTCGATCATGCATGGAGTACTGCTCTCATCTCTGGGTCGGATCTGCCAGGTACCAGCTGGATGCACTTGAGTCGATCGAAAGACGGGCCAAGAGGCTCATCGGCAATGAAGTACTGGTCGAATCTAGGCTCCAGAACCTCGAACATCGGCGCCGAGTTGCCAGCCTGTCGGTTTTTTATCGGTTACATTTCGGGGAGTGTGCGTTGGAATTGCATGAACTAATTCCTCCTAGCCCGTTCCATCATAGGACTACAAGACGTACGGCGACGCGTCATCGGTACATGGTGGACATCCCACCCACCCATACGCACTAAACGTTTTGGGAATACTTTCATTATGCGTACAGCAAAGGAGTGGAATTCCCTGCCGGAGTCTGTAGCTACAACCTGGGAGTCTTCATCGTCGACCACATCAACGCTTACCATCAGGTGAGATAGTGGTCAAGCGCAAGACTATCACAAATAAAATAAAAACACACACACACACACACAAACATTCGCCTTTTTAAAATTACTTTCTTCTGCCAGCGGCTTCGCCCGAGTGAAAGACAAAAATTATCCCGAGGGAAAATATGCCCGGGATAAAAAGTATCTTATGTGCTATTCCTGATTATAATCTATATCTGTGCCAAATTTTATTCAAATCGGACGGATTTGAATGCCGTTTGAGCGTGAAGAAGTGACAAACACACAAACACGCACACACACACACACTCACAAATTTTCACCTTTATAATATTAGTGTGAAGTGTGATGTGATATAATATTATACAATTAGTGTGACTAGCTGTGCCCGCGGCTTCGCTCTCGTTATCTGCCTATGCCTAACCGACTTACCTACCTGCCCTAAATATTTAACTTTTTTTCTTGCCTTAAATGATAGAGATAGCGCAGTAATGTGGGACTCCAACCCACTAAAACTAAACGGTGTCCTCCTATGCCTGCAACTGCCTACCCTACTTACCTAGACTTACCTACCTACCCTACTAACCTTTCTGCCTACCCTACCTACCATCCAATTTTTTTTATATGGTCATTCTTCCGCGGTGAATCTTAACACCGCCATTCAGAATATGACTTCAAATGCACAACGCCATCTATCGAAAATGAAGTTCAACTGTCTGTGTACCTGAAATGCGATAATTTATTTCTTGAACACTTTAAACTCATCTTACTTTTGATAGAGTTAAGCGATTGCGATGAAACAAAAACTTAGTGAATACTTCAAGTTCGATAAAATTTGTATGTTCAAAAGTTATCTACATTGGTTTCGTACATTTTGCGTGATGCGTGCACAAATAAAAAGACAAACAGCATAAAATCCAAAACTGCTGGCAATGGCTTCTGTTGGTTATTCTTTAACATCCTGGCTATTTTTTTGGAAATGTTTTCGATGTACAAAACGGCTTTTCTACAGATTACTTATAATGTGTGTATTATAATGTTCATCAATGTATGATTGTTCGTCACTTTCATAAATATTTCCGGTTCAATTTCAAATTCAATTGGAATCCCGAACTTTTATACCAACTCGAAAGTTCGCACGTCATTCTTTTTGAGTCAATATTAAACTGCCAGGCCAGCGTATTTTCTCCGTGTACTTCAACCGTGTGTGTACACATGTACCTTGTAAAATATGTATTATGAAGACCGCAGCGATGCATAAACTTGACATTTTACAGCTTTTTTACTATGCGGCTGTGGACGGTTATTTTTGGAGAAAACTCGCTTATTATGTATCATTTTCGGGAGTAGTAAACTACAAACGGTTTATAAAAAACAGACTAAGGTATAGTAAAAATATATTTTACCAAGTATGTGCAAGATTTGAGAAGAATGGCGGGCAGAGATAGTTTGAACAGATCTTGTGAAAATAGCAAAGCAAAATGTTTATACAATTATATAAAATAACATAGCCCGAAGAATTGCTAAACGTAAGTGACAGTAGATAGGAAATATTACTCGCAAGATGAAAAATTCTGAAGTGGCGGTTGCGTACCGAAAGACCCAGCGTTGGAAGGCCGCCTCTTGCTAGCCTGGCGAGAATCTTCTGGATGCGAGACGCACAGGACTGCTCGATGTGGTGACCATTGGGCGTGGTTTTTGTTCAGCAGTGGACGTCTTTGAGGAGGAATAATGATGATATAATAATTATCCTGTATTCTTATGATTTGCTGTTTTTTTAAACTCTATTTCCCTTCTACTGCATTTTTTTTTATTTCAATATTTTCATATCTGGGAACATTTTCCCTCATAGCTGAAGTCTGCGAGGAATGTACGAGTTCGTACTAATTAGTAAGCGAACAACGACGATTGCCTAAGTTCGGTTATTGCTTTTGAAGTTCACAATTAAATTTCAGACCAGAACTAGATACTAATTGTAGGTAAAACCTTTTGATGTTTGGTAGGAAAACCCTGTTATACCAATTTAATTAATGGAGTCTACATACTGCCATTAACTCGCACCCTGTTCCATAGGGGTAGGCAGAAGGTACAGAACGCTACCTGCTTCGGTCAACATAAATCTGGTCATGCACGCAGATCAATCAAGTCATGTGATTATCTTTGCTCGATTACAAGAGAGGGAAAAAATAGACAGTCATAGGGACTGCCGATAGAAGAATCTTTTAACTGCTCAAGTTATAAGATTTCACTTCTAACTGTGTTGTCTTTATCTGGGTTTTTCATATGAGCATGTCGATAACGCTGTCACATAAGTATGTCGCAGACACGAACCCATTCGTTTTACCGTTACCAAAATCGCTCAACGTATCTAAAGAAAGTTTCTCATCAAAATTGCAAATGAAAAATGTACAACAATTTAAACTGGTTTTAAATTTGGAATGACTAGTTATCAAGAGATTGGGTTTGGGTTGGATGCTGGTTTATATTTGTTGCAACTTTTGTATGAGCATATTTTTGCAAATGGGAGGTCGTTGCTGCATTTGCTTGCAAGCCTCGATCTAGATTTTGGTGGAATAAAAACTATATAGCAGAATTTGTTTAACATTTGCATTTTTTGCATTTATTACTGTTAGTTTTCTCTTTAAATAAAAACTCCCATAAAACTAAAGAGATGTAATACATTCCATAATAAACAAGGAAAAACAAAGAATACATCATATTGTTATCTTGCAGTACACACATAAATTACGAAACTCGTCCGCGAACTATAAGAAAATTTTATGTAATACTGCATAAAATAAATAAAGGATACTTTGGTGCAGACGTCATCATTTTCAGACTGTAAACATTGATTGTTAAAAATGACGTGTACCTATTACAAAGTAAGGGCGGTTACGCACTACATCCAATCCGTGTCCTTGTCGGTTCCAAAGTAGCCGTAGTAATTCTTGTAGGGAAGCTTACGCACTACATCCAAACTCTATCCATCATAATCTGTCATAATTTAGAACATTTCGAACTCGGAACTCAAATCACGGACACGGATCACGGACACGAACGTGTAGTTCGTTACCGCCTTAAGGCTGTAACATAAATCAATATATAAACCTAGTGATTTAAAACAGGATCAAATCTTTTCAATCAATCAATATTCCTAACCTATTCCCTATTTTGTTGAAGTCAGCTTCCAGTCGAAACGGATGCTACTGAGTACCAATATTTCACTTGGAGTGACTGCCTATCTGACCTCCACAACCCAGTAATAGGGTAACACGATACCTCTTGGCACGTCTTGTTTTATAATTCCAGGCTTCTGACTTCTCGTAACGGTTGTCAAAGATAAAATAAAATATAAAAAAAAAATACAAAAAGATACCGACTTCCAACTAAAAACACTACAAAGTGAAGACTAACTTTCTTTTTCGAAGTCGGTGTCTTTGGTAAGTAACAATTTTTTTCGTTATGGACACCAACTTCGAAAAAGAAAGACATATTTATTATTTTGTAAAATGTTGTCACCTATTGCCAAAATAGATTACCCAAATACCATAAAACTTGAACATTACCGGTGAAATGAGAGTGTACCAAGGTGAACTGTACACATCTGCGTTCCCCTTTAGAGCGTATTGACGTGATGTTATGTTATGAAATGGTATAAACAATAAACAAACATGCGATTGCAGCAATTCCGAGAGATTTGCCGTTATTTATTGAAGAGTTCTGTTGTTGTTGTTGTTGTTGTTGTTCTCCGAAGTTCTTCGTCAGATCTTCACCAAATTGAAATGGGACCAATCTCGGAACACACTCCATCAAAAAAAAAATCATTCAAAATCAGTCTACAATTGACGGAGATATCGGTGAAAATACAAAAAAAAAACATGAATTCCAACATAGAACCTCCTCCTTTTTGGAAAGTCGGTTAAAATATAACTGAAACCAATGGCTTTACGTGCTTGCCGAGCTCGAAGGCAACTTGGTATGTTAAGATGGTCACCCATTCACGGACCTTGGCAAGCGTTGCTAACCTTGAATATCCACCCGTTTGACTATTATTAATGAGCCACGAGCTCCTCACCAGTACCTAATCTATTCATTGGTCTAAATTTCTAAAACTATATTATGATTTGTAACAAAATTATTAAAAGAATTAGGATATTAATGACAAAGCTAAAAAAATCTAGTGACAGAATATAGTCGAGTTTGAACGAAGCAAAATCACAATCCCGTCTGTTAGGTGAGACCGAAATTACTGGTATATATTTTAAATGCACTTACAAACCATATACATACATTCATAATGCCTGAAGTATGATAAAGTGCGCGCCGTATCAGGGAGTCTACTCCCTAAGCACGGAGTAAGTAGTTTCGGTCTTCGTTACGGGCGTTTTCTTAACCGTATCACCTACGGAAGGATGATTCGTTCGGGACCAGAACTAAGAATGAATGACAACACAATTTGACAGTTGTCTCTACTCCCGTTCTGTTTTTACCCGTCCGAAAAATTTAACTTGCCACTTGCGTTAACGGATCTACGAATACGGATAACTTTTGGACGGGCCCGTTACTTCGTTGACGGATTTAGGACATAGACTCCCAGAGCTGTGCGAGGAAACGGTTCGGTTAGCTCTTTGCTACGAAGGCCTACGACGTAGCCGCGTAGGCCGTCGCGCGCCGTAGCAGTCATTCAGAAACAAAACCTTAGTTTAGTTAAATGTGTTGCTTGAGAAATTAGTAGTTAATTTAGTTTATATGTAATGTTATAATATTCAAAAAATCACAATGTATCTGTTTATACGTAGTTAGTTTTACTTATTTTTAAATAGTTGTTTTCATTGGAAACGATTTACGATAATTTTTAAATCAAAAGCATGTTGAAAAGAAGAGTACTTCAAACTGACGGCTCTCAGTACCCGTAAATTGCAATAAACATGAACCATGTTTGTTATGGAAATAACAGATATTGCAAAAAAAAAAATATTCTCTATAATATTTAAAGAAATACTGTGACAGCACTCGCCAGTGTCCACAATGAATTTTATTGCACTCTTTTATTGAAATTATTGACGAAAGCCAAATGTTTATCGACGTTTTACGATGAGTGAATCCATGTTTGAGGTAAATGATGTACAGAATTAATCCAATTTTAAGTTATAGTTTACCGCGTGACGGTGGTATTCATTTAATATTGAGATGACCTATCGGGGTACGGAGTTTCAATAGAAAACGAGGCCTGTTTATACTGTAATTGTTACTACTGCTGGCGATCAACAATTCGTAGTACAGAAGGCTTAAAAATACAATGAATAAAACTCAGCATAAGACATTACCAACAACAATTTTTTTGCTACAACTTTGAACCGTATTGCGTACGATACATCAATGTACAGGTTACCATATTGACAATAGAATCATTTATAATATTATCTCTTTGTCAAACAGCTTTGTTATGAAATATGAAGATTTGAATGAATGAGATATTTATGCAAATTGAGCACAGGTTTCAACAATAGCTTTGAAGATACGCCTGAAAATTATAAATTCTAATTCCAAATCTATTCATCATTATTATAGGTATATTTAATGAGTATAAAATGTTATCAGCGGTTGTTCAGCAATTTACGGCTAGACATAAACACAGCATCTCTCAAGATAAGCAGTCTGTCATCATGTGAACATTATTATGAAAATTGTATTGCTTAACAAGTTTCGGCAGTTATTGATTAATGGTATATGGGCACGCAACAATTTAGGCAGGTGCTGTGATGTCGGTAAATTGATAATTTAGTATGGCAGGTTGCCTTGGAGCTTATATGGCCTGGGCCAGAGTGCACACGTGGTGACTAGAGCGGGCGCGGGGCCACTGTAGATCGCGAGTTATTGTAGCGAGCAGTAGAGATTAGACATGCATACAAAGGGTAAAACAATAGACTATTGATCGCGAGGTCACTCCGATTCGTCACGCTAAGAACCGGCCGTGTGTGTAACCACAGTCATTTCTGTATAGTTTTGGTTTCTTGATTGGAACGCACAACGCTGCGGTATGCGGTGGCAAACTTGTCTAATCAAATGAAAAACGTCAAGAATGGCCTATTGTTCCGTTGCAGTTTGCGCCAGTGGTGAGGCATTATGCGTCCGGGACCGCATACCGCAGCATTATGCGTTTTGATCAAGAGACCAAAGCTTTACGTCACACTATGAGTCCGCCACAGTCACCTTACTATGGCCACACGCAGCGCCAGCCATCGCTATAGCGCCAGCTCCTTACCCTAGTCGGGGCCTATGAGTTTGAACCGCAGTGCAGCCCGAGATATATGGCGGGATAAACTGACCCACCATGTTAGGAGATTATCAGTCCGACGTATGGGGACGTTTCAAATGTTCAATACGGATCCGATTGAAAATGATGGACTTGCCTGCCTGAGGATAAAATAGGTAATTCGGTCCATTTGGTTCTATTACCTTAATGGATTAGATTCAGTTTGTAAGCTGACAAGGTTTATAGATCTGCTCATACTGTGCACAGTTTCATTTGAAGGGTTTTGTATTCTTATTTCAAACTATTTGAAGGCTATTATTTGCCATCTTCTCGCACTTTATGCTGGCTTTAAGATTATAGACTAACTGAAGATCATTTAGATGGCATAAAAATATCAATTGAATTGAGAGTAGTCTGCACCTTCGTCCAATTTATATCGTGCTAATAACTTTAACAGGTTTTGTAGAACCAAACATAACAGGGAGCGTTCTGTAATTTATGCCTAACATGAGAGAAAAGGATCTGTGTTTAACATTTTTTCTAAAATATTTGCCTAATATTTAGTTGAAGCAAATTAATAAAATTTAACTGCAATAAACTAAACTTCGTTAATATTTAAACTGCAAACTGTTAACCGGAGGCACGTTTTAATTTAAATGTTGATTTAGGCAGTCATTTCATAATTAACTACAAAATGTAACTCTGACCTGCCTGAAATACAACGGTACCACAAAGTACGTAAGCGGTGGCGTGCCGCAAACAGAGGGTCACTACAAACAAAGCGCCATTTTGTACGCACACATTGACATTACGATTTTACAGGGATTCTAGGACAATATTGGACAGAGCTCAGTCGTGAGCGACGAAAATATTTTTCAGTTAATAATTTGTAAAACTTGTGTCATATTTTTAAATAATAATATTCTAATCTAACACTCTTTATTTTTTTTTAAATACAACAGAGGTACATTTTTTACCAAAGTAATAAAAAGCTTTCTTGTTTTAAAAATATTGACTATTTTAATTAATTTATATTATGAGAATATATACTTAACTACCTACTCCTTTTTGAAATTCAGAATCAATATAGTAGCGACCCTGGTGTTTCTGGCAATTTAGGTAACAATTTTCGATAATTCTGGCCGTATTCCTTCTGTAAACTTACTATTTTGTGGGAAGAGATTCTAAGTACTTATTTGTCCTGTATAGCTCACATTGGAACAATGAAGGCTTTAAAAAATGGCAAAAGGATCTACTGCACAAAACAATAATGCCATTCATGGATAACGGATACGGATAACATCTTCCTTACTCTTGCGAGCGATAAAATAAAAGAAAGGGGCACGCGCTACTGTACTAATACTAAGTAATTCTAGACAGAAAATAGCTATTACTAGTTGCGTTGCATATGCAATTGATTTTAAACCTTTTCAAGCACCTCAGAATACTGAACATCATAACAAAACTCGTATCTAGCCACTGGGGTATCTCTTCGTATAAGTATAGAAAAGACGTAAAAATTCACACCCACGCCGTTAAATCCATGCATAAAATATTAAAAGATTTCTGCCACAAAGTTCAAGAAAATTTCAAATAAAAAGTAAAATTCATTTTAAAAGTAGCCCGGGCCCAGCCCGCGGCTACGAATCTGGCCCCGAACCAGGTCGTTACTCTTCGCTTCAAAGAGGTCGATACAAAAAGCCTCTCACAGGAACCTATTCATTTTGTTTCTCTATTATTAAGTTTTATGGAATTCAAAAGTAGCAAAAAACTTTTTAATGGCATACCATACTTCGGTCCTTTTGTAGCAGTTTTAATTTAAAGCTACTTATACAAATTGCTGTTATACGAAATGGTTAATTTTAATATCAAACTAACCATTAATCATGCAGAATAACCACGATCCAATTAAAATTAGAATGGTATAGAGCTATTCAATTATTTAATTGATAATAATAAAACACAGGGCTGAGCTGTCGCGTCATTGTACAAAATTAATGGCAAACCTACGTAGCTATACATACTTAATTACTAACAAAATATTTCTGCTATTTTTCTACGCAAAATACTATCTGATATTAGCCGTTTTTGCGCATAATATCTGCGTATTACTTGCGAACAAGTTGACAATGGCGCGGCACATTCCTCTTCGTCTCGCCGTGGTTGCCACTGAGATGAGACACGGGAACTTTGAGAGTAATTCATGGTCTGCGGTTTCAATGAAAAGCTGCACCTCCAGAGTGGTTTCCCTAATACATTGCGCCACGATCTATAGGGCCTGAGATCTTCCACAATGAAAAATGTGGTGCGAACGTCGTGTTTATTTAACAAGGTTTGGCGTAGGCCTGTGTAATTTATTAGCACAGATAAATTTTAGCTCTAAACGGCGGGAGTGGGCGCAAAACATATTGCTGCTATTGACGATAACGAAGTGTAAGCTCTTATGTATTGGAACGGGTTTTATCAAATCTGTATAAGTTTGTTACTGAAGTCTCATCTGGCGAAAGTTTGTTGCAGTGTTCCAGCATTCCGGGTTGACTTGGGAATTGGTAAATACCGTTTGCCCTTAAGCTTGTTGAAGATATGGCATTATAATTTATGGGATTATTATCACGCCGACAGTTCGATAGTTTTAGAGAGAGTAAATTAATAAGCCACGCAGATCACAGCTCTTAAAACCAAGGGAAAGATCCCGTAAGAAACCAATATCAACGCAATAAGACGTTGTAGGTTTTGTTAGTAACTTCATAGTTTCGTATCGCGTTTTTATTTGTCACACATTGTTGACAGTATTATACTTGTGTATGCATCTAGCCGACTTGCTTATAAAGTTTGACTCCAAATCTGAAATAGATTACATTTTCTTCCTCGCATGTGACGGAAACCGAACCGGAATACTATAAGTTGGAAGGCCTCGCACTAGGTGTACCGATGACCTGTTTAAGGTTGCGGGAAGGCGCTGGATGCGAGACGCACGGGATCGGTCAATGTGGCGACGCCTGGGGGAGGCCTATGTCCAGCAGTGGACGTCTTTCGGCTGAAATGATGATGATGATGTGACGAAATGGTCAACAACTCCTATTAGAAGTGATATCAAACCACGATTAAGAAAACATCTCCCGAATATAACAAATTCACACGTGTTACATTGTGTAGCGTCAACTTTGCGAGTACAGGCGGCACTCAGTGTCGTACGAGGAAATTACTTGAACGCTCCAACATTTTAAGGTATTTTAAAGCTCCCCTGAAACGTGTTATGTAGCCTTTTGGCATGACAGCATTACTTTAACTTTATAATTTTACCGTGTCGTACATATGCGTAGATACTTAAGTAATTGTATGTTTCTTTTATTGTACCTCGACTTTGTCCTTAACGTTAGCTGTTATTGTTTCGTTTAAGGGGTGCTCTTCACGTATTTCAAACGCTTATTGTGAGAACTACCAACTTTATTACGGCTGATGCCCAACAGGCTGATTCTAATTTGTGGTTACAACCAAACCCTCTAGAATATTTTCCACAATTAACGTTGCGATTAACTTAACAATTAACGATAATGTATGCGAATTTGCGTTTAATATTTATTCCAACGGATTTGTATTAGTGGATATAAATTTAGCGGTTGCACATTCCCAACATTGTAATTGCATTAACGTTTAGTGTATTTGGAAGGTACAGGTACTTGTCGAGTCGGTTTGTTTGGTAGTCTAACAGACACCACCATCTGCGCAATGTGGATACGCTTTGTTCTAACTACATTTCTCGGTGATTGACATCTAATTAACCACCGCGTTTACATCCCTAGGGGTACGTGCGTCATTATGTACTAGACAATTCTCAATTACATAACAAACACGAACACAGCTTCGGGATTGAGCATAAAAGCAAGCATTTGCTATGTTACACACGATTATATATTATGAGCAGTAAAGATAAAAATGCAATTTCCTCTTTCAGGTTGGCTCATGTTCTTTACAACGTTCATATCAAAACAAATCAAATCGACTGATGTACTCGTATGTACCACGAACACATTCCTTACTTACATTAAGTCCGGTGTAAAATATCCTAAAACCACATACTTCATTAAAATAACTAAGGTATTATACAATTCAGCAAAAATTCAGATGAAAGCTCAGTTGTGAATGTAATGGGATGGGCACAGTGTGTACAAAGGGACCCTTTTAAACGAAAGTGAAGCATGCGAAAACGTAATTAAGAACAGTGGGTTAATTCCCCTTTCACGTGCCTATATGAATTAGCAGAGTTACCGAGCTGTATTGGATACACGGATCCCTACCGGACAATCTCAAACTATGGAATATTAGAGGATAGTAGGTAATTTTAGCGTGACAATATTGATGCCATTAAAATTGTATGCTTCATTGATTTTGTTGTGAAAACTATTTCGGAAGGGCTCACCCTTGTGTATTCGACGGACACGCGATATCGGGAAAGTTTCGGGTTCCCGGGCAAAAGATAACTAGCGTGTTCAATTTATTACCGAGTTCAAAAGATAAATAAAAAGGTTATTAGGAGTCCAACATGTTTGTTATAAAGTGAGTTATGATGGGATGTGAAATTGAACGTGAACTTTATCTATTAAGTCTCAATCTGTGGTATTATTCAACATCCTTGGTTTTCCTGTTATGCCCTTTGTGAAGGTTATGGCTTTATCCTCTTGTTGGGAAATCAGTGTCGGGCTCATCTGTCAATATATTTGTATGTAGGGACTGTGGAATGTGGATATACCTGCTACGGATTGAAGTGCATGAATATATTAATTTATCTAATTTTGAAGAGCTTAGAGAAATGAATAAAAACTCAAACAAAACTTTCATAAATTTATTATAATGTGGTCGCGGGTTACCCTGTCAAATTAATTTCTGTCTTGTGTAGGTAGGCGCGCAAAGTACTGTCCTGGCTAATGCGAAGCTGGTGACGTCGTGACAGCCGCGGTTGAGATGCTGGGTTGCGCCGACAGGTTTGGTGAGGTCCGCTATATGGCGCTGCAGCCGTCCTCGATCGATCTGGAGGGTTGGACTAAACGAGCCCAACACTTTCACTCCAAAATTTAACCCTGGAATTTATGTCCAGCAGTAAATAAAAGGTCCTCTGCAACCCTCCACTGACGGTGACCTCGCAGCTTAAGCGAAAGCGTAGGAAGTACAGCGCTCAAGGCGATTGTGTATACGGTCACCATCAGATCGGAGTTTGCAAGGAAAGTTATAGAAAAAAAAGAAATGAGTGTGAAGCACAATGTTACATAATTGTTGAAAAGCATTAGTGGTTTATGAACTGAAACCAAAAATCAAAAAAAAACAATATGATGAAACATAATTTTGCAAGCACACAATAAAACATGAATCAGCAACTTATGAATCTTGTCAACACTTACCCAATACGGGAAGTAACTTCAATAAAAATCAAAGGTTTAAATTGAATTTGATTTAAATAAAATGAGTTACTTAATGGTCGCACGGTGTAAGTTCCTGCTCAGTTAACCCGGTAGGAGATCGAGATTAGCAGCGTGCGTTCTGGCAGACGGCTGTGTCCTAATGCAATGTTTACGCGTCGGTTAAGTGGGAGGTGAGCAGTATTGTTCGTGAGCAAGTGAGACAAAACACTAGAACGGTCATGGGCTCTGTGTGGAATATTCCGTTGATCAGCGCGAACGCAAAATAATACTTGCTTAGATTTAGGTACCGACTTGTGTTGGTTATTATCCTATATAAAGTGATAACTATTGTACAACGTTTTAAACGAAAAGTTACTACTGTGCTTTTGCATCTAGTCTTGTGAGTCGTTACAAATATTTAACCCTCTATTATACATTAAACTAAGGTAACATTGCCTGAAACTCTAAATGTCTGTTACAGATTACAGAAGAGATTTTCCGGAAAGCTTCAGGAATGAGAAAGTCGAGTGGCCCAGTAAATTTTCCTTATTTGTTAAAGGGACTGATGTATGGGGGAAATGCATACCGCGAGTATAAGATCAAGGAACTAGAGTGAACAAGAAGTGACTTCAGTACTCGACTGCGGCAAGCTTACTTGTGTTTTGACTTAACACGGATAAATGTACGAGTATAACCTAATCTGAATAAAATGAGTAACTCTATGGAAAGTGAAAAGTTAAAATTATAACTACATAACTTTTTATTTATAAATGTTTCATCATCATCATCATTTCAGCCGAAAGACGTCCACTGCTGGACATAGGCCTCCCCCAGCCGTCGCCACATTGAACGATCCCGTGCGACTCGCATCCAGCAACCTTAAACACGTCATCGGTCCACCTAGTGGGAGGCCTTCCAACGTTTTGTCTTCCGTTGTAAATGTTTGCAGACACTTACAAATTATTTAACTGATAGAAGAGTACAAAGGTACTGCTTATTTCAAAGGATTGTTTTTCAGCAGACCTATAAAAGAAATCCGACCTAAGATGAGAAACGTAGACACGGTTATGAAAAGAAGAAAATTTGGAATCAAAAAATTCTTTTTTTTCCTTGGTTAAAAATAGATGACTTTCATGAAATAGGTATATCGAATTAAAATAAACTTATAAGATAAGATCAATGTTAGATCTGTTTCAAAATTAATTTGTTAATAACATTATTTAAATAATACATGTAAATGATTAGCCTACTGACATTAACTTCTTTCAATTTCTTCAATCACAAGTATGTAACGAATCTCCAAATCTATATATTATAAAGCTGAAGAGTTTGTCTGTTTGTTTGAACGCTCTAATCTCTGGAACTACTGGTCGGAATTGAAAAATCTTTTTGTATTGGATAGTCCATTTATCGAGGAAGGTTATATAACATCACGCTACGACCAATAGTAGCGGAGCATAGAGCTTTTTGACAGCTTCCGTTGCGTGCGCTACGTAAGCGATTAAAGTTACGCAATAATCATGTATGTATTGTAGGTAGGGTAAATGGGTAGGTAAGTAGTCAGATGACGGAAGCGAAGCCGCGTGGAACAGCTAGTCTCAAATATTTTCGCACGACATAAAGTTTCTTTGTGAAATTAATCATCCTATAATTACATTATGGATGGCGCAAACATCCGCCTTCTGTTCTCAAGGTCGGTTCTGTCTGTTTCCATATCGAGGCAAATATTTGTATACCCTATATATTTGTTCGCAGTCTAGATGTTTGATTAGGCGATTTGTGTGTTCAGTTATGGGTAAGGCTGTAATTTTAACTTTCAAACAATATTTTGAGAGTAAAAATTGGTTGTGGAAGATAAACATAATAATACCAGCCTGGTGCTGCTCCACTGTTGGGCAAAGGCATCGTCTCATACAGAAAAGGTACGAGCATCAATCACCACGCTTGCTCAAGATGGGTTGGCAAATTTGAAACTTATTTTAAGTACTAGCTGTTCCCGCGGCTTCGCTCCCGTCAACTGCCTATCCTACCCTACTTAACTTACCTACTTGCCTAGCTATCTTCCCTGTCTGCCTTGCTTCTTACCCTACGTGCCGTGCCACCTACTCTGCTTGCCTTGCTAACTATCCTACCTACCTACAAATTATTTCTAGTTTCATTCTTCCGCGGTGAATCTTAAGAACTCCATTCCGAAAATGATATCAAATGCACAACGCCATCTATCGAATATGGAGTTCAACTGTCCGATTATCTGAATTGCGTGTGATATTTTACTTCCTGAATATTTTAAATTCATCTAACTTTTGATAGAGTGAACCGATTGCGATGAAATAAATCAAGTTACGCACACAATTAGAAAAATCTGTATAGCTGAGTAACTTCAGGACTTTCATAAATAATAATAAAGCCTAGACATTAAGTGAATACAAAAGTGTCAAACAGAATATAATACAGCGTAAAATTTTGTCTGAAATTCCTCCATAAACATATCATTAGCTATAAACGGGAACAGTTAAAATAAAAACGTTAACGACGTTATTAAAAAGAATAACAATGAAATCTGTTGCTCGGAATTCAGCGCACTCCTTTGTAACGGCTTACAATAAAACACTGGTGTCGGTGAGCATTTGGCTTTAATTGTTCGTAGCTGGAACGAGCCACAATCTGTTGGAACCCTCCCGGTTCCGATACGCATAGCGGGAGTCAGGGAGTCAGGACAAACTTTCATTGTCCACGAAATATCGCCTGTTTACTGCTGCCTTCGCGACGACGTGATCCGATTGAGAATTGGACAATTAGTGACACGTGACTTCCGATGTTTACGAATATTTCGTGCTAAACCAGTGTTGCTTCAATGTCAAAGTCACATTTTCGGAATTAGTTCGTGATATTGGACTCGGACTGACCCTACTAACGTTCGGACATTATACGTCGTCACGTTCAGAAGTTCAGCTGGTATAGTTAGATGTTGTGTCATGTCTTGGCGCCAAAGGTCTGTATCCAACTGTTAGCCATGTTAAGTAATATTATCGACATTTTCAATCAAAGTTTGTTGAAAATGAATAAATGACCTTTTGGCAAATTAAACTTTAGAAATATAACAGAGTAGATGTTTCCCGTGTCTTTCTTGACCGATGCTTCATTTTCGATGAACTTCTTGGCCTGTTTTTCGATCGACTCTAGTGCATCAAGCTGGTATTTGGAAGATCTGTCCCAGAGATGAGAACAGTATTCCATACAAGATTTACCTTGAGCTTAATACAACTTAAGCAGCTGTTCTAGTGTGAAATACCGTCTCACCTTCGCAAGGATCCCCAACTTTTTGGCAGCAGGCTGAGCCTTTGCCTCAATCTATGGGTCAAAATTGAGTGCCGATGTCAACATTGCGCCAAGAAATCATGCGCACACAATATCAACTCGGAATCGGAAGCGCTTCGCCACCCTAACGTACTCGTACGCCTTTAAAAGTAACTATATATCGGTAAAAGAAAACCTATTCATAATCGAATACTGGCTTGCATGATTATTTAGGAGGTACCTACAGCAAAAAAAAAAACAAAATATTTAAAATAATAATTATAGTTTATATAAATATTAGTAATAGTTTATTAGACTTAGATTTCAGGCATTCACTGAGACTACGAGTATGTGGGTATACTTCTTCTTCTTCTACTACTTCTTCTACTTAAGCGTTTGGAGAAAACAGACGTAATGTTATGTTATCAAAACATAAATAATACAAACGGAACTCTTAAAATATATTAAAATACAATTTGCTCACAACAATTCACTTCAAGTTGATAATGAAACGACTTTTCTTTCAAGACATCTTGTAGAAGTTTCGGAAAACAATTTCGATTGCTGAAAACAAGGGATTGTTGAAAAAAGCAGTCACTGCGATCAAATCTACTTCATTTCGAGAACGTGATACACAAGCACAATAACAAGATCTCAATTCCTTCAATTCTTCCTTTCTTTCAAGGAAAATGCCAATTTGAGTAGCGGACAGTGTTGAAGTATTTAACAATCTTCTGATTTAAATACAAATTGTTTTCAAAGAAGAGGTATATACTTATACCTACTCAGTGGTTCACATACTAATTACGGTTTTATTTTGCATGAAGCGTCCACAAAAAATAAAAATAACGACATCTAAACCTACGTATAATCGCAAAAGTATATTAAATGTTAGATAAATTACTTTCAAAGCGAGCACAGTAAGCAGCGATTCTCCGCCAAACGGTAGTGTGCGATACATTTTCCTTATAAAAATATTCCCAGCAAAGCGGAGTTTTTCTTTATTCACGGTCCGCGCACCTGCCGTCTCGAGATGCAATGAAAATTTGTCGTCTTCTTGCCAAATTTGAACTTATTCTTTGCAAAAGCAACGATGTTTTATCTCCTTTCCTCATATTTTGATGATGAATACTCGGAGAAGTGCTGTTTCATAAAGTTTCTTGTAACCGAAATGAAACTGTACAAGCAGCGTTGAATGACAAAGCAGCTTATAAGGACGCGCTTTGTCTTCAGTAAATATGTCTGCATAATCTTAAAATTAAAGTTTGCCCAAGTTCTGATGGCATGCATCCAGTTTTGAATTCGCTATTTTTCAGTTTGTTTAAGTGTACTATGGTGTTTACAGTAAAGTGCTGTTTGTTTGGTAGATGAATGGTTTTTATGTTCCACTTTGCGCGTAACGTTCTTTGATTGATTGAGGTTGTATGATGGTGCATGTTTCAATATTAACGGGATTAATCAAACAAGAGGCATGTTTATCGGTTGTGTGCTCAGAAATCTTATGACAGGTATGATAAAAGTCCAAATAAAATCGAACAACAGTATTGTTTACAAACCTTTATCTAAATAAATAATTATTATCTTCACATAAACCCAAACAAAAACATATGGATATATTTATTCAGCGATGCTAAAACAGTCAATAAATCAAGAAACGTGTAAAAAAAGAATTCACCGTTATTGAGATGGAAACACGGCAAAGGCGGCGACGTCCTTCCTTATTCATGAGCCAGGGGTTCCATACCTTGACTCCTATGCGGAACTAACGCTGGCCATTTCCACCACAAATTTTTCGAACACTTACAAACTCTTACAAAACTTTAATAGAATTGCGGTCTCTTTAAGGTAACCTTCTTTTTATCTTGGGCTGCGCTGGCATTTGCAAATTTTGAAATTTTGATTGCGTCGGCGAAGTGGAATGATGATTTGTTTGTTGAATGAATTTGTTCCTTTCTTTGAGTTTTGAATTGAATCGGGTTGAATTAAAAGAATATGGATTGTTCTTGATATTGTGATTAGGTGTTGATACCCATTAATTAATTCTCAATCAACAAGCACTGGGCCCGCGTGGTGGACTACGGCCCATTCCCTCTCACAGAGAGGAGGCCTGTGTCCCAGCAGTGGGAACATTAATAGGCTGATGATGTAATGTGATGTGATGTGAATTAATTCTCACGTATTAATTTACAAAACCTTTATTCTTTGAGTTCGCTCAGAAAATTTGACTTGAACCAAATACAAAGTAATCCAAATCGTAGTAGATTTAGTAAACACACAGAACAATTGAAGTTCAAATAAAATGAACTAAATCTTGATCACGTAGCTCCGATATCAAAGTGTACGCCAAGAATCTGAAACTTAATGAGAATCCAGCACTAATTGGAATGCTCGTTTCGTCCCGTCTTGTGATAGGGGATTAAAACTTTATTATTTACTGAACGATCTTTACGTGACACACACCGCTTTATTAAATGCGTTACTTTATACTTAACAATGTCATAATACACTCGCAGGCTGAGCATCAAATTAATCGGTATATTAATATGCAAAAGCCCTTAGGCAAATTGCTATGATCAGGGCATCATTGAGTACCGTTTTTAGGGTTCCGTACCTAAAGGTTAAAAACTGGATCCTATTACTAAGACTCCACGATTCGTCTGTCTGTCTGTCCGTCTGTCACCAGGCTGTATCTCATTAACCATGATAGCTAGACAGTTGACATTTTCACAGATGATGTATTTCTGTTGCCGCTATAACAACAAATACTAAAAAAAGAATAAAATAATTATTTAAGTGGGGCTCATAAACAACAAACGTGATTTTTTTGGCGTTTTTTGCAATAATCTCTCGCACGACTCGCACTTGGCCAGTCTTTTTTTTACACGCAAGCAATTTTTTAATTATTGTATTTGTATTGTGTTACGTTCGACCTCCATCTCAACTGTGTGGTGTTCTGTTGTACAGACCTACACGTTTTTAAGTCTATTTACATTTTAATAAATACTTTATAAAACATACCTTCATATCTTTTCATTTTGTATCAACTCATGTCTCATTTTTATGTATTCTTTGTTACTGTTAACACCTGAAAAGCATACTTTTAGTTATCTTTGATTGTTTTAATATTCCATAACTTATTTATATCGCTAATTTGTAAAATCTTGTAATTTTTTATACTCTGACATGTTTATCTGAATTGACATCTGTCTCTCCAATTTATTTTTCGTAAGCCATAGACATAATTTACCATGGACTAGACCTTCCTTAAGCTAGTTGTACATTATAATAAGGGCAGCGTAGGCTGCCCCCTCTGTAAACCGTTTTTATTCGTTCTGGTCATATAATTGATATTTTGAATTTAAAATTTAGAAGATATGACAGAACGAGGATAAAACGGGTGTCAGCTTTTTTAGAGTCAGATTCGGGCAGGGTACGCCGAAAGTCGGTTGACCTCTGATTAATATAATACCAAGTGTATCTTTTTATTCTGAAAAACTCTTTAAACTGTATCTTCGGCCTATTAATGTTACTGTGTGTGCATTACATATTATTTACTGTGTGTTTGTGAACTTTCAACACTCGTGTATCATTTTGTCCGACGCCTTGCCTATCCTGCAGGAGGGTTCGCTGTTTGGCGTATAACGCCACCAGCCAGTTCCTTGGCACTCATTGTTGCTTGCCTACAACCTACCTACCGGACGTGGTGCATGAGTTGCAGCTACAGCGCGCCCGCCAGCAGTACACGCAGGTTGCGCACGCTGAACACGAGCGCCCACAACTCGCGGTAGCGTTCTTCCAGCCGTCCCATTGCACTGTATCACGCCGCCCTGGTCTGCGGTTGCCCCTTCGCCGAAAAAAAGAAGACGCGGGCGGCACGTCGTGTGAAGCCGGCCCTTATTCTAACCTTTTCTTGTTTTATCTTTTATTATATAAGGCACGTCGTGTCAAGCAGCCCCGTCGTGTGAGGCCGGCCCTTATTCTAACATTTTCTTGTTTTTATCTTTTATTTTAATAACGTGACTTACGTTAAGCTCGTCGGAGCTTAACGTAACGTTACAACTGATGGTCAGCAATCATATGGTCGACGATGGAGTATGGCACTATTGACTTATAGGCCCCGGCAATCAGAATTATCAGGAATTATATCAGGAAACCGATATACCGGCAGGGAATTATAACCCTTAATACATTCAGAAACTATCAGTACAGGACACGGATTCATAAAGATTACTTCAAGAGTTTGACAAACTGATGCTAAGCTAGCGCATGTCCCATTGCCAAGGACGCCAATACAATAGTAAAAAAAATAATTAGTTAAGAAAAAAATTTACTACTCTTGCTGCGATTTTACGCTGTATTTACCGCTGCACTTTAGTATTAAGTTAAACACTATAAATTATGCCACCACATTTTCCTATTTATATTAACAATAGCCGGCTCAGCTCTCCAAATGCATTCTGAACCATTGAATTGTATACAGCCAGTAATGTGCAAATCTCTATAATATTTCAGCTTCAGTAGCGGAGAGTAATAGCAGGATATTGCAGTAAGATTTACAATACCGCTCGGCGCCAACGCAGTTCCTGCAGTCACCTCATGATAAATATCAAGACATCGTTTACTTTTATTAAAGTGTTTTCTTTAAGCAAAATAGACAGTAAGGATGAGTGCAGAGTGTCGTATCTTCCATTAATTCGAAGGAGGAGTGTGGGCGCAGCGGAAAAAGGGCAGTAGGTAGGTAATTACGGGTGCAGGATTGGAGCTTTGAATAATAATGTCCTTCGATAGTTTTAGCAGTGGAGTTTTCACTATAGTTGAATGCTGGTAAGCCACCCACAGAGTCTGTTTGTCACACACAACACTGATATTTGAGTTTCTTTGAGAGCGAGAGGAACGGGAGCGCACACGCGTTACCGGAGTTGCGATTTTTTGACAACTGAAGAGCGGATAGGAAGAGGAAGAGGTGTGGAGGGAGTTAAGGATTGGTCCTCGTGTATTTAATTGAATGATGTGAAATGAATGTAAGTGTTGCTATCTTAATAATTTGAGTGCGTGAGTAAATATTTATAATATTTAATTTATATTTTTAATATGGCGCAGACAATTCCCCGGGACTAGAGGTTTCCTCTAAACAATTTAAGAATTAAGATACTAAAAGAGAATAAGAGTAGTAGTAATATTAAAAAAAATAGTGAGTAATATTAAATTTACTGCGAAGGTAACGGACAAATCCGAACTACTGGCCTTATATATGAACCAGTCGCGGTTTTTACTTTAACTATTCTTATAATTTTGTCCTTTCCAGGATAAACCACATCTACTATCCCTAGAGGCCAACTAAGAGGATGACAGTGATTGTCTTTAATTACGACAATAGTACCTAACTCGATAGGTTTTGAGGGAGAGTTCCATTTTTCTCTTTCTTGCAAAGACGTAAGATATTCTTTATTCCAGCGTTGCCAAAATGAATGCGTTATTTTATTGAGTAATTGATAGCGTGATAAGCGATTATCAGCGATGTCGGTGACATCTTCAGCGGGTAAGAATTTGAGTGGAGTTATTTTTAAAAAATGATTATGCGTTAATGCGGTAATATCGGAAGGATCCGAATTCAAGACACATAGAGGTCGGCTATTTAGCAAATTTTCGATTTGAACAAGCACAGTACTAAATTCTTCGTAAGTGAGCATTTGAGATCCTATGACTTTGTAAAGATGAGTTTTGACACAACGAACACTTATTTCGCTGAGTCCGTTAAAATGCGGACTATAAGGCGGACTATGTTTAAATTGTACGGGATGCTCAGACAATAACTGTTGACTAATATAATTAATATGCGATTTGGACTGTATGAGAGAGTAAATTTCATTGAGTTTACGTTTTGCTCCAATAAAATTGGTACCTCCATCGCTATATATTAGCGAAACAGGACCTCTGCGAGATATAAAGCGCTTAAAAGCGGCGAGAAATAAATCAGAACTAAGATCAGAAACAAGTTCCAAGTGTAATGCTTTAGTCGTTAAACATACAAATAAACAAATATAAGCCTTTTGGCTTTTGATTCCACGTTTGCGAATATGAGTTATGAAAAAAGGACCAGCGTAGTCAACAGCGGTGTGAACAAATGGTTTCACGTCTGAAACTCGAAAAGCGGGCAGATCACCCATTGGAGGGTAAGTATTTTTTGGATTGAGTCTAAAACACTTATTACATTTGTGAACTATTTGTCTTACTAAATTTCTAACGGAAATTATCCAAAATTTTTGTCTTATCATAGATAATAAAAGAGCGGGACCTGTATGAAGATTAACGATATGATAATAACCAATGAGGTTAGTTACGCGATATTTTTGCGGTAGTAATATCGGATGCTTTTGGCCGTAATCGAGTTGAGAGTGAGTTAATCTTCCACCTACTCGTAAGATATTAGAAGAGTCGATAAATGGATTAAGCTTTAAGACTTTTTTATTTATTGGTTTATTTAATTTTAAGTTGACCATATCTTCCGAAAAGTGTAAATTTTGGACATATTTTATGAGATATATTTCAGCGGTATCTAAATCTGAGACTGTTATAGATCCATGAGATTTAAGACGTTTAGAAAAGCGTAGAATAAATACTACGATGCGAAGTAATTTTGAGTAACTAGAGACGCGATCAATTAATTCTTGAATAGGACGAGTAGTTTCAGGTTGAATGACCTTAGCGGATAGAGTAGTAGTTTTCATTTCCATGAATTCCGAATTATTAGAATTAATTTCAAATGTTTTAATAGGCCATTGCCATATGGGAGATGAGAACCAATGAGGAGCGTTAAACCAAAATTCTTGTTTTGAAATCTTCCATAACTGATTCAAATATTGAGTAGTTTCCATAATTGGAGGGTCTGTAAACGCACACTATAACATGCTTATCCAGCTCAACGCAGGACAGTTCAACATTATGTTCGACTGATAGATCTACAATATCTTTACGAGGTTTTGATTTAATACCATTTTTAATTAATATGAGTGAACCTCCACGCAACATAATATTTCGGTTAAAACAACTGCCAATGGTATAATTTTCATAGTTAATTAGCATTGCATGATCTTTCAGCCAATGCTCGGTAAAACAAACAATTTCAAACATTGTTTTTTCTAAAAACAGTTCTATTTCCAATTGCTTCGCAGAAAAACCTTGAATATTTTGATGGAATAATTTCAAGGAATTCTGCTTAGCCCCTTTTTTTAAATTAACTAAGTGTGAGCAAGAAGGTACCTTCTTGACGGTGGATGTACTCTTAACTATTTCGTTGTTGGTACCCTCCCTTGTCCTACAAACTAGTTTAAACTATAAATATTAATAGCAGAAGAGCTAACGTTATTAAAATTATTGACCACCGGTAATTTAGTATTACTACTAATATCAACTACAGTACATGCCTTCGACATACTATTTATGTCTGACTCTATAGTAAAAGATAATAGCCTCGCTATTTGACGTCTTACCCTAATAGGCAGATACACTGTATTGCCTGTCGTTTTTAATTTATCAACAAAAATGTTGATGTCAAAAAAAAACTAATTTGTCGCTGTAATGGCTGACAAGGAAATGAACATGCTTATTCAACATGTGAATATAATTATTTTGTCTACTAGACAATTTTTCCAAATATGGAAAAGCACACAATATGATTTTATTACAATTTAACTTAATCAATTCTGTTACACACTCAGTGATGTCATCTTTTTTTACATCCAAACTGTTACCTACAAAGACAGTTACATTGGTATCTGATTTATATACATTATTTTTTACAGATTCCATGATATGCTTGTAAGATGACCCAGGCATACAATAATTCAAAGTTGAATAACTCTGATTGCTATTTAATAATTTACCTTAACCTCTTCCAATACCATCTGCAAACATAACCGAATGAAAACCATGATGACTATTATTAGTTGGCAAGGTAGCAGTCGCAGGCTGGTCTACTTGAGACACTTCCTGTGTAATATCAGTTATGTCTTGGTCTTGGTCAAAGACATTGTGCTGAGACACCCTCTCAGCCTGGGCCGGGCCCTCCGTTGCCTCAGGCTGGACAGCCTTCAGGTTTGAGATTTTCTGATCATTAGCGCTAACCCTTAAATATACGGCTGCACCATAGCAGCGCTCACTAGCGTCTGCGAAACCGAGGAGTGTCACGTGAGTATCCGTTCGAGAAGTATTGTTCGAGATAAGTGAGTTCGTTGTGGAATTGATTCCACTTATTTTCAATATGCGCAGGTACTGGACTATCCCAGTCAAGTTCATGTTTCCAACATTCTTGAACGAGTAACTTCATAAATGCTGTCACGGGAGCGATAAGACCTAACGGGTCGAAATACGAGCGGTTGCGGAGAAAATTGTGCGTTTTGTGCATATGAGAGAAATAGCGTTAATTTTAAATTGAAAGATGTCTTCTACAGGATTCCACTGCATACCTACAATTTTCACGTTTGAATTAGCGTCTGTGTCGAAATTAATATTTTGTGGATTTTTATGCGAAGCGGGGATTTATCCATTAATTGAGAACTATTTGAGACCCATTTTATAAGATTGAAACCTCCGGACTTAAACATAGCGACCATTTCGTGGTGAGTTTTTTCGGCTTTATCAACTCCATCTAATGAACATATATAATCGTCCATATACATATGATTTTCAGCCTCGTATGCGGCTAGTGGGTACTGATCTTTACTTTCAGCAGCATGTTGGCGAATCACCCTCATAGCCAAGTATGGCGAACTTGAAACACCAAAAGAAACCCTATTGAATTCGTAAGTTTCTAGTTTACTAGCGTTATCGAACCTATATAAAATGCGTTGAAAGGCGTGATGCTTAGAGTCGAGTTTTAATTGAAAATACATCTTCTCGATGTCAGCTGCAACAGCGACGGAGAACATGCGTAAATTTATGAGTAAGTCAAATATGTTACTTTGTAAATTAGGACCAATATATAAAATGTCATTAAGAGATTTACCTGATGAAGTTTTACAACTAGCATCAAGTACTATGCGTATTTTAGACGACTGTTTATCGATAAACAGCGTGATGCGGAATATAATAATGCGGAATTTCAAAGGAGGGATTATCAACTTTGGACAGATATCCTTGATCTATGTAGTCTTGAATAGTGGCGTTATAATTTTTACGAATATCGGGATGCGAATCTAATTTCTTTTCTAAATTAATGAGACGTCGGTGAGCAATAGCGTAAGAATTTCCTAATTCAGAATATGGAGTTTTAAACGGTAACTGTACAGTATATCTGCCAGTACCATCACGTGATTGCGTAGCGTTAAAGATAAGGTCACAGGCCTCATCATCAGGGCTCCTGTGAACTTTATCAGGGACGTTTTCTAATTCCCAAAAGCGTTGAGTGAGATTTTCAAGTGAGTTAGATGCGGTAGCGCAGAAAAAAGATTTATTATTATATGTATTATTATTTTGGAAGATAGGAGTGCGAGTATCTAAGCGGTTATCACAATCTGCCCTACCCATGGCAATTTAACCTAGTGTAGTCTGTACAGCGACGACCGATGAACCGAGTATTGTAACCTTTCCACTTCCTAATAGGAACGGGAATAACTCGTTGCCAATTAGTCAATCGATCTCGGCCGGTAAATGGAATGCATCATCAGCCATAGGTAAGTTGCGTAAGTGAATTAGTTTTGACGTATCTATAGGTAGACTAGGTAAGCCGTCGGTAATACTTTCTATTACGCGAGCATGGATAATATACGAGCAGCGTGAATCAAAGCGGGAAAATATTTTAAATTTCGTAAATCCAATAGCAGATATTTTAGATTGGCCTATACCAAGAATTTTTGAGTTATCAGGACTAATGACTAAATTAAGGCGTTCACAACACGACTTTGTAATAAAATTACTCATTGAACCTGTATCTAGAAACACGCGAACCTTATTTGGATTCTTATTTTTATAAACGTATACAGAAGCAGTAGGTAATAAAACTGTAGTACTATTACTATGGATATTACAAGTAGAAGCGGTCATTGATAACGCAAGATCATTTAAATTTTGGCGCGCAAACTTATCAGCGGCGGCGGCGACCGAAGAAACATTCGACACGATCGCGGCAGGCAGAGCGGTAGTGAGGGGAGCGGCGCGGGGCGCGGGCTGCGTGTTGACACACTGATGGTTCAGCGGCGGTGCGTTAGATTCGACTTCCGATCGCGGGGACATCGGTTTGGTTTTGAAAATATTATGAAAGTTTTCTACATGCAAGAGCGTATGATGTTTGCGTTGACATGTGGAACAAGTATTTATTGATTTACAGAATTTAGTATCATGAAATCCTAGGCAATTACGACAGAAACGATGTTTATTTACTAGTTCAAATCTAGTACGTGGGTCTTGATTAACAAAAAATGAACATTTATATAGAGGATGCGAGTTAGGATCATTACATAATTTACATGAGCGTTTTTGTATTGCGGGTGAATGAGTATTTGCGAAGAATGCTCGAGTAGTTTTAGAATTTGATGTATTATTATTATAATTATTTGAGGAGCGTTGATTCCAGAAAGGTTTTGTATTTGAGCTAGGATTACGGAGCGTTTGCATTTTACTTTGATCTTTAAGAAATTTAGAAAGATAATCGAATGTAGGTATTTGAATATGTCTATGCGATTGCTCGAACAAGTTCACTACCTCCTTATCGAGTTTAGTAAGTGCGACGTGAGTAATAATAAAGTCTGAGAGATCTTCAATATTTAAACGGCGTAAAGCGGCTTCTGCAGAGTAAAATTGTTCGAGAAATGTATCGATAGATTGATTTGGTTTATAGTTAATTATTTGTTGTACGTAAATGGAAGCTTGTACTCGAGTATCTTGGTATTTTTCTAATAGAGAATTCCAAATTATAAGATAATTATTAGCGGTAGGAGTAATACCTGAACAAACGGTTAATGCTTTGCCGGACAAAGAACCTATTAAATATTGAACTTTTTCGGCGTCTGAGAGATGCAGATTATCGTGGATAAGACTTTTAAAATTCTCGTAAAATGGCGACCAATTATATGGCGAACCATCAAACGAAACTAACTTGAGGGGCGGTAACTTGCGGTTCAACAAATCATATTTATGAGAATTATCTTGAGTGTTTTTAATAGAATTATTTTGTGTGAGTGTGGATGCTGTATGTTTTACGTAACAATACAGTTCGTCAAAGGATTGTAAGGCGGCGTAGTTCGGTTTTGCGGATGGATCATTTTCTAATCGAGCCATAACACACGAGTCCAGAGTATCCATGAAATTTGATCGTATAATATCTACCGATTGAATGCGTGCTAGAAATTGCGATTGAAATGTTGGATCGGAAACCTTTAGGCTAAGATCGTATATATTCTGCATAATCTGGTAAAGATTCTCCATCTTAGCTTCGAGAAGAGATAGTTTTGAGTAAACCTCGTGTTCATCATCACTGGCTGTCTTCTTTTTTGGTTGTCTTGTTGACGCCATTTTGAGAATAGGTATCTAGTAATAATATAACGTGCGTGGATGCGTTAAATGTTTTTAAATGCGTGAAATAAGTGTTAAATATATATGCGGATATCAAAATATGAATAAACAAATAATTAAATATTGAAAAGAGTGTGCATTGGATGCGATTTAGCGAGGTTGCGGATGCGGTGCGAAATTCGACAATGGCTGCCGTAATTTCGAAATAATAATTGTGTGAGAAAAGCGTTTGCGTATTGTGTGTGGTTAGATGAGTGATTGAGAGAGTATATTATGTTTTTTATTCGGCGAGAGGGACCAGAACTTGTGGGCGCAGCGGAAAAAGGGCAGTAGGTAGGTACTTAAGGGTGCAGGATTGGAGCTTTGAATAATAATGTCCTTCGATAGTTCTGGCAGTGGAGTTTTCACTATAGTTGAATGCTGGTAAGCCACCCACAGAGTCTGTTTGTCACACACAACACTTATATTTGAGTTTCTTTGAGAGCGAGAGGAACGGGAGCGCACACGCGTTACCGGAGTTGCGATTTTTTGACAACTGAAGAGCGGATAGGAAGAGGAAGAGATGTGGAGGGAGTTAAGGATTGGTCCTCGTGATTGAATGATGTGAAATGAATGTAAGTGTTGCTATTTTAATAATTTGAGTGCGTGAGTAAATATTTATAATATTTAATTTATATTTTTAATATGGCGAAGACAAGGAGGATTCGTTTTCCAGATAGTAAAAAAAATAAAGTCGATTTACATTTGCAGCAAACTCAGACGTTTGCAGCCACCGCATGCTAGAAGAGAGTTCTTTCCGCATCGTAACAGACTGAATATACATCATGTCTACGTAAGAAGATCAAGCTTACGTCTTCTTTCAATCAATTGTTTTTCATTCTATATACTAAGTCGAGAATGAAATATCATTTTCAAAGCTGAAAATCTAGTAAATTGAAACTGTCCTACTAACAGAAGCGAATTTCAAACTATCGTAACTAGCATTCTAAAAATCTTATCTAAAAACGAGTCTCGTGATCTGTCCTTATTTAATGTGTTCTTTGTACAAAGAAAGTTTAAATTGTATTTTTCTAGAGAGAGCATCCGATACGCTCATTGTGTCCGCCGCCCGAGCGTTAACGAAAAGCTTTCGTTTAAAACCGAACGAGGAGCTTAATAAATTGTTTGCACCCGCTTTCTTTACAGAAACGTAGTTTATGAAATACGAATCAATTGCTCGTTTAGCTATTCAAAGGGTTCGAATCAATTGGCTGAAATATATTGTTCAAGTTTATTGATTAAATTAGTGTTCCTAACTCAATTTGTTTTATAGAAACAAGCTTGGTTATGCAAATTAAAAACCAATTAGGCTTCGACTAACGACCTTTTTTATAAAATATATTAAAATTGAATTTGTAAAAGTTTTTGGCTTGAACACAAAATTAACTTGCCAACAATATTAAACATTTTAATTATTCACCTTTACAAAATGTAAAACCAGCCATAACAGTTAATGATATTATTATAAAGTTAACTCACAAAACCAAAACAGCCCATAGGCAGAATAAGCCTCAAATTAAATACCCTATAAGGGTAATATTAAGAAGAATAAGATAGTGATTTTCAGTTCCTGTTTCCACATTAATTTTTTCTTGCGGCGAATATTTTTTATTTGTGTCTAAGAAAGTGGTGCTTGTTTAACTCCTGCATACTTTTAAAAATATTTCTCAATTTAAATATCTACCAATATGATTTCAATTGGCGAACCAGGCAGACATGTCTCGTGGGTTGTAATAAGTGCAATCTTAAAGAAGAAATTTATAAAATTAATGACTTTCGATATCGGCACAGTCTAGCCTCAAACGAGCTCGATAGGTTCCATTATTCATTCCACATTACTTCGAACATAAACAACAAAGTGGCACGTCTCAGGCGCTTAAAATATTTTCTGACATGAAGGCATAATAAAAAATAGCTTGCATAAGCCACCCGTGATCACTAGCAAAGCGGAATGTCAACGGCTTCGGCATCAATCACTAGCGATGCCGGGGATTACTCAAAACGGAGCGTCATCCTCTAGCATGGAGGCGACGCAAATTTACATAAATAAGCTCATCTGTATTCAACATGCAAGCCGAGAGGAGCCCATGCAACAACATGTGGCATTCAACTTGCAGACCTCTATTATTAATTGTGGACAACTGACGCGAGGGAGCCGTTACACAGACTCGTCTACCGACCACGACCTCAATGTTTCTACTTTAATGAAAGTGCCTGACCGCTTAAACTTCGACATTCTCTATTGATCCATATTTGCACAGATTAACCCTCAATTATTTACCTATGTTTACATAACAAGGGTCGTACAACCTTCATTGTATTTAAAACACAACACAACAAAAGTGGAAGCTTTTAAATCGTACGCAAACGCCGGAAAAGTTTTCTTGTACAGGCAATTAATAACTTGGTACGCTCCAGAGTAACACTGGCCCAAGTAAACGTGTAAGAGCGCTTCATAATAATACAGTTTAACAACAGAATTAACCCCGAAGGTTGCTATTAAACAAGTTGGTCGTAGATTTAAATTTTGAGCTCGTAAATTAACCCTTCATCCTTTTGAAATAGCAAAGGGATTGGGACCTAATGGTCTATTTGTGAAACGTAATGGGCCGGCCTGGCCGAGCGTATTAGACAATTTGAACATATTCTGACTTCACTCTATTCACGTAGAGCCTTTATGCTGGATCTTTATATATTAAAAGGTCGCGGGATACAAAGGATTAAAATAACTATCGTAATAAACTTTCTTTCTTTTTTTATTATGTTTTCAGCTTTGTATTGTAACTAAAATGTTAGTTGTAATTTTACTTGTAAGTGCTTATTTAATTAACCTTTTCTGTTTTAATGTTAGTCTGAAACGTTTAACTGTTTTTATTTAGTAACATCTCTCAGAAGATTAGAAAGCATTTTATGACTAGACTAGCCGTACTACGTGGCTTCGCTCCCGTCAACTGGCTACCTACCTACCCTACCCAACCTACCCTAGATACATGAATGTTGCGTAACATTAACCGCTGTGCAGCGCACGCAATCGAAACTCTCAAAAAGGAATCATTTTGCCCGTTATTGCAACATTTTTCATTTATGCTCCACTCCTATTAGTCGTAGCGTGATGTTATGTAGCCTTTAACATTCTCCGATAAATGGACTATCCAACACCAAAAAGAATTTTTCAATTCCAACCAGTAATTCCTGAGATTAGCGCGTTCAAACAAACAAACAAACTCTTCAGCTTTATAATACTAGTATAGGTTATTCACACAAACCTTAAGAAAATATCTACCGACATGCGAGTACACATTACATGTTTACAAATGACAAACTTTGACTACCAGACATTAGGTACGTACCTATGTAATTATTTTCTGTGCCAGTTCTCTTCAAGTATTTCCACTGAAAATCTAGCTAAGAGACATTTTCTTTACAAAGAGAAACCTTATTAAAAGTACTTTTGGTAGAGCTTTATTCACGTTCGAATATAATATTAAGAACTTATCAAAGACGAATGAAGTAGGACATGGTCATTTATTTATTGAATAGTATAGTAATAGATAAGTATCTATTACTATACTGAATCTCAACTGAACTCAACTGAACTCAACTGCGTTAAGAAAGTACTTAACGCAAGAATTCAGTTTAATCTCTTTATTCATTTAAACATAAGTACAAAAAAACATTTTAAACATTTGAACAAAAACTAAAGGTAATAAAAATAGTACCCATTGGTATTGGGAACAATTCAAGCTACCAGCTGTAAAGTCTTCAGAGAGAGTAACTTCCAAACAATACAAGCCGTGTCCAGTAGTACCACTTTCTCAATCAAGTCAACTCCGCTTTAGTTTAATTCTTAATTATGTTTTTAATAATCCAGATAATATGAATATGTCCTTTTTTCAATCCTGAACCAACAGATTTAAGGTGCTGTTTATAAAACCTTTTAAATCTTTAGATTTCGTTTACCTGGCTATATATTATAACATCACTACATTACTATAAGGTAATATGTCGAAACAGACATTGAATTGTCCGACATATTATCGTACTTCTACAGGCCCTAGACGAGTGACATTTCATTGAAAGCGAGGCGATAGTGTTTGCTAAAAAGGCAAAATTGTATGTGATTGACAAGCGATATCGAAAAATCACGTGATAAATCCCTTACATTTTGACTATCGCCTACGCTGATATCGAATGCCACTTGTCTAAAGCCCTAACCCTACTAACTAGTAACCTACACAGTACCTACTATCTACAAATTATATTTTTTTTGCTTGTAGATAATGTTCATGCATACTGCGCCACAACGGGGAGATAGCGCAGTTATGTGGAACTCCAATCCACTAAAACTCCACGGTTTCCTCCTTTGCCGCTTCTGGCGGGAATACGAGCACGCGTTAGCACTCACCGCGAATCCGCAGCGGCTGTCTGTCGCCGAACTCACCTCTGGGGGTATCCCCAATCACCGGCGCACTACGCCATGACCACCCCAGGGACCAAACCAGCACCTGGGCACCAGATAACCCCGTGTATGGCACCCTCGGTCGGTGTGACGGGTAAGGTCATTGGCCCCGCCACCTACCACTTTTCGGCCGCAGGGGATAGGGACCTCCCTCGTGGCCCCACCGCGTCCGCCATCAGACAGTGGCGACCCCATAAAGGCCGCAGAAGGTCGGGAGAGCGGTGCACCGCAATACCGGCACTCCTCTCCCGCCGCGGCCTCTAACCCTCAGCCGCAATATCTTATGGAAAACCTTGGGCAGTTCCATACGACAACGCGGCCCGCCTCAGTTGCGATTTCATCTCTGTTATCAAGTGGCACCGCAACCTACTTGTTGGTAGCTACTTCGTCGGCAAAAGCCCTGACGAGCGGCCCCTCCTCGGGTTCCTCTTCGCTTCACCGTGGGTGACCAAGCCATGGTTACTGACCCCCCCCCTCCCGCCTCGACAATGCGGGAACCCACAGGGGGAGACCTACTATTTATCTAGAAATCATAACGAGTGCGTGGAACTGCGAGCGAAATTCTCCCAAGGCTAGTAATACCTACAACAATTTCTAGACTAGAGTATTATAGCATTAAGTCCAACTTTTAGTCAAAGGCCTGACACTTGTAGTGAGAGACTTATTCGGTTCGTACAAAGGGTATAATTGTAGGCCCCAGTAATATTAGCTTTGACACCTACATACGTTTCGTTTATGAAGTTGCTCTAAGAGAAAAGTACTTACTTCACATCCACGTAAGCAAAATTACAATAATTGCATATGTTTAATGACTGTTTATTAAAGATTCACATTACCTATATTATTATTCATATTATCTAAAATTATTATATTGCTTTGAAATGAGAGTCTGCCTTGCAACTCCAGCTCAGTATATAACATTTCAGTAATAACAGTTAATTTTAATTATACTTTTCAAGTAAATCTTGTCTATCACAATTCTAATAGCGTTCCAAATAAAATTAATCATTTAACCCTTCTAAATAAATGTACAATTTAAAGGCATAAAAAGGTACGCCTATCCACGCACACAGGTGCGTTTCATTAAATTTGTGTAAAAATAATTTATTTTGTAAACCGAACGGTGTTCTGTGGCCTCTTCCAAACACATTATGTAACCTGATCTAAATACGGTAAATTAGGAATGACAAACGCGATTAAACGGAACGCCAGGTTGGGTAAAGCTTAATTAAGGATTACGTTACCAAAAAGGACACAAATTACGTCCACGTTACAGAGGTCGAGGGGTTATAGACTACACGAAGAAATACAAGAGTTTACATCGATTTTATCTGATCGTTCGAATTTTGGTAACGCTGAAAATCATTTCCGAGTTGAATTTAACATTCATTCATTAAAGTGGTGTTAATTATTTCATTTGCCTGGCTGAAACAACATTCTGAACGTGTTAAATAAATTCTCGTTATTCCTTAAAAGAATTACGAAATTTACGAATGTAAGAATTTATGTATTATTAATGTCTACGTTTAACATTTATTCTGAAAAACGAACGTGCTACCTTTAAAAATAGGTCTTTATACTCTGCTGCGGGCCCTAACGAGGCTACATTATATTCTCCACTTCCCGGTGATAAATCAAGACACTCAAGCGAAGCAACAATTCTACAACAGCAGCAACAAATCATTACGTCGTTCCGAACATCCAGGACTCCTCGTCCTTAAATAAAAATCCGTTGAAGCGTACGTTGGCAACATTCGACTCGTTTATGTAAATCTTGTTGGTGCGTGCTGATGTATTCACGCCTTCTGATTTTTATCGCTGAGTATTTGATTCACTGAGGTGTATGATATATTTACGTTTTATCTTCTCATATGATATTATTTGAATGAAAGGAACCGGAATAGCGAAACGATTTGTCGATGGAAATGTTTTGTTGGTACTTGTAGAGTAATTATTAACTTTATGTTTGATGTTGTTGTAGTTTTTGATCCTGATTGCTTTGTTTTGTTCGGTTATATTTGAGTGTTTGTGCCGAATGATTCGCCAGCTGTCGATGCATGAATTTTTGCAGTAACACTTTTGTATGTACGAGTAAATTAATAAAATCCTGCTACCGAAACGGAGTGGGTTGATTTCATTCAATAATAATGTAGAGTGTTCACGGGCTTTTTATGTTCCGTACCAGAATAATAAATCGCTTCTCCGCCTCCAAATTAAAGCTTCATTTTACTTTTTTTTTGTTACTGTGCATTTAAATAGCCAATGCGAGTGAAGATACTTTAATAATCGTATGTCCAGCATATCATGGCCTATGGGTATTTCAAATCACAAAATATAGTTTCAGTATAATCGTGCATGCTTCCTTTTTATCACTCTTTGTAAACAGGTTTTTTTTTTTGTAACATTATTTGACCCGAAACAAAAGTTGGCTGATATCAACCGATGTTCAAGTTGCAAAAACTACTTTTTAGGTTATTTTTCGACAATATTAATTGATAAACAACTTCCAAAAAAATACTACAAAGCAAAAAATAAATTTCTTTGTCGAAAAACGGAAAACAATAGGTACCAAACACACCAACTTCGGTAACCATCTGGGAAGTATACCCTTTCAAACAAAAGAAGAATTTTCCAAATCGGTCCAGGCATCTTTGAGTAATCGGGGAACATACTTAAAAAAAGGGTGCCGACGAATTGAGAACCTCCTCCTTTTTTTTGAAGTCGGTTAAAAATGGACTTCCCGGATGGGCCCTATAAATAAAAAAATACAAATGATGGATAAATTGGAGTGGTTACTAATTGAATTTTTCTTTTAATTTTCACACTGTCTCTGAAAATTGAATAAGGATGTTCAATTTGTAGATAGTCGGAAAAGCATTGTTAATAGAGCTTTTTATATTTTGTGGATAAATTGAGAATTTCATGAAAGTATAAAATGCAATACGTTTTACAAGATTCACAATAATAAAAATCATTGTCAGGACTCTTTCGGCTTGAACGCCCACATATTATATCTAAGTTTTGAACGTAAAATATCAGGTAGGAAACTATAGTAGGTACCTTTGATGTTGTCCATCTGCGTGATATGATCCCGTGAACTCTTTTAAATCCCCGGGGTGGTGATGTGGGTAATAAGGGTTAGTTATGAAGGGAGGGTCATGAATTTTATAGTTAGTTGGTACCCTAGTTTCGGTTGGTGCCTATTATATTGTTTGATTAACTTTGGTTATGTTATTGACATTAGTTTTCGAAGTAGTAGTTTAACATTTGGCAGATTAAATAAATCATACACTTTGTATATGCATAACATTGGTGAACTTCTTTTAATCTTTAACTTTTGTAGGTATCCCACCTACAAAACGTTCCTACTCTCAACTACTAAGTCTAAATTTTGGTCGAAGTTCCATAAATAATGAAAATTCTTCCCTATATAGTGTGGAGTTATTGAAAAAAAAAATTGGTTGTTTGTAAAATAGGTTTACGATCGAGATGTTTACGTGATAACGTCAAACATTCAACGAAAACTTAACCGCACGAGAAAATCTCCATTCGTTTGTATGCCGCTAGAGTGAGAGAGACGGAAGATCGGTCCACTCACTCGAACGCTATGCCAGCCTCCGCTCGCGATGAGACGGGAGATCGGTCCGTCTCTCTCTCGTTATACCTGCGATCGCGCTCGTGAGGTTTTGGTGTGACACAAGTTTCTGAACATGTCACCCGACTAAAACGATTTTAAAGACGTTATCACGTCAAAATCTATCCTTATTGCTCACTTAACAAAGATTTGTAAAGAGTAAAAGGGTTAAAAATGGGATGATAATGTGTGTGGAAGATCGTATTTTTTGTCAATGCGATGGGGAATGCCATCGGGTATTAAAGCTCGTCAAATATACATGATACTTAAAAGTACTACTTACAAGTCGGATTTAATTGATAGTAATATAGTAAAAGATGGTACTACATTTACAATAAAAAAGCAATCAGTATTGCCAACCTGTCCGAACAAAAATGCAGATTAATCCACCTTTAACTAACCGACGCGACGTAGCGAACGAGGTTTTAAATTATGTTTTTGCTTTCGTCACTAATTGTGACTCGGTTTACCTTGTTACAGATTACAAAGGCATTATGCGTGTATGTTTGTTTTGTTATTGTGATATGAGACGGCGAACCCTTACTAATATTAATGAAAGGAGGATTATTATATTTTCTATTTATTGTATGTAAGAGATGACAATGGATTGGATTTAAACCGGAGTATTGGGTTTAAACCAGATTGATTCTCTAACTTACTTCTCAGATTTATATTATCTGATTTTATAGATGAATCATCATTATTCATCATCTTAGCAAAAAGACGTTGCTGCTGCTGGACATCGGCCGATCCTGTGCGTATCACATCCAGTTGGTGCACACAGCCTTCGCCAGGTCATCAGTCCACCTAATGGGACGCCTTCCAACGCTGCGCCTTCCGGTACGCGGTCCTACTCTAGATTCTTTCGGCCCCATTTACCATCCGTTCTACGAGCAATGGCTGCACTGCCACTTAAGATTGGCAATTCTCCGGGCTGTATCGAATCTTTACTCTCTTGCGTATATGTTCATTCTGATTCGATCACTTAAGGAGCATAGCCCTTTGGGTAAATGTAAACCTCCTGGTAAGGCCCATTGTAACCATACCTGTATACCTATTGACATCTACTATTGCCACACTGATTATTGATCTGAGAAATTAGTCAGATCACCACTTCTTCCAAAATACCTAAAATCGGGAACGATTACGGGTTTTTGTAATAACTTATTGGTTTACAAATTTCCTCGCCAACTTATATTTGTAATTAAAGCAAATCCGAAACTCAAATTTATTGACAGGCGGAAGAAAATTATATTTTAATAAGTTGATATTTAACGCGCGGTGAAATTGTTTCACGATGGATTTTCTACTTTACAAAGATTAAAGTTACAAGGGTCTTTCATTAGCAAACTTGAATTGCGTAGCAGAAGAAATATGAGCCAACTTCGATCATTGAATCGAAGACGCCCGAACGCCTTTGAATAGAATTTATACAGAAAAACCTGTCAAATACGAAAAGCGAGCTCAGGATAATTGTTCCGTAAGTTAATTTTATTCTTTCACTTTTCGTCGAGTTACAAAAACAAATTAGAGAAAAGAGGCTTACTGAAGTTAAAAATAAAACAATCAGCGAGTAACAAGAAATTAGTTTGGTACTTTTATGTTATTTTAGTTTTGATCGTACGCTCCTTAAAATTCTATTTATGGAAGTTGGCCATGAATGTCGCGATCCGGTCAAGTCTTCTAAAATTAGGAGGAAAGCCGGGGAATTAGGCGGCTGTCTGTTTAATTCTAGTTCGAGCTCTGTCTTAAAACTCACCAAGGAGTCATATTATAATTAAGAAGTACTTAATTATCTGGAATTGTTAAATGAATTTCTGAATCAATTGTGTCTTATTATTTCACGGGACCGGTCAATGTGGTGACGCTTGGGGGAGGCCTATATCCAGCAATGGACGTCTTTCGGCTGATGTAATGATGATTTTAGTGAAAACCGATTCCTTTTTTTTGTGTGTGAGTGGTTGTTCATTGTAACTTTTTAGTGTTATCGAGCTTTTAAATTCTTTTTCATGGAGGAAATGTTGTTGCCTATCTTTTACTTCTAGCGGTCAGTCTTTGTTTTTAATCTCTTTCGTTTTCTTCTTTCTACTAAGTTTTACATTTGAAAGCTTAATTCTAGTAAGACATTTTGTGTCAATAATTTTGTCATATTATCTGTTACATGTTTTATTTATCAAACTACATAACAATTACGAAACAGGTTTGATCATTTTGACATGAGTTTCAAAAACAAATATTAAGTATTTACCTATTAGCGAAACCGAAGGCAATTGTCGTAAGTAAAGTTTTGAGTCGGTATATTTTTCACGGCATTTTGCACGGCTACCAGTATTTTTAGTTTACCATTCGTTCAGCTGATATTTACTTAAATTTATCAATTTTTATTTTGTACTACTTAAATGCAAGTAGCAATTATAATACTTTTAAATAATTTTCATAAATGTTAATATAGTAATATTATTTTAACGGCAAGGTGGTGTGGTCTTGAGGGAGAGCGCTACAGTCGACTAGTCGCTACAGTCGTAGATCCTCAAGGCAAGTGTGGTAGTTTTCCTTCACGAGGTTGCCACCCTGTTATTTGTCTAATTCCTTAAGAATTAGACGTAACAAAAACCACCGGGCAAACTAACGCAGGGTTGGCGAGGTCATGCTCCTGGGTGTCCAAAATCGAACAAGAGCAGATGGTGGATAGTTATGACCTCCCGCGTGTTTGTGCCGTGCGTGGGGACCCGTACGGAGGGATGAATGAATCCTGGTGGTTGAGTGGAGCAGGTTGCACACAACACAACACTTTGGTCCGGATTGTCTGTCACACGGGAGGTTGTGGCTGCAGCGGAAAATGGCCATTCGTATCGCGTGAGGATACCGAACGGTATCCTTTGAGGCGGCAACTCTCCTGGCACGCTTTCCTCTGCTAGAAATTCTGGCAGATATGTATGCGAGGGTTTATAACCGGATTCGCGCGCGCATTCGAGCGTGCCGGGAACCACTATAGTAATGCTGAGGGGCAGGAATGGCGACACGCGCTCGAGCGGTGGCGAGAGCGGCTACAGCAGCCGCAATTTTCGTGCAAGCGCGTTGTCGGTCGAACCATCTTGCCGCACTTCGAAGCCTGGCTGAAAAGAGAGGAGCGCATCTCCTGTAGACTTACTCAGGTATTCACCGGACACGGTTGCTTCGGTGAGTACCTGAATAGGATTGGGCGAGAGATCACGGCAAATTGCCACCACATCGCCTCCAAGGGCGATCTTGATTCTGCACAGCACACGCTCGAAGAGTGCCCGGGGTGGGCCTCTGAGCGGCAGGTCTTGGTCACCAGGATCGGGCGAGGTCTCTGCCAGCAGCTGTGAGGGTCATGCTGGCAGAGACAGAAAATTGGATGGAAATGGTCTCCTTTTCTGAGGCTGTGATGGCCCAGATGAGGCCGCCGAGGGGATCGTGAGAGGGCCGATCCTGCTGACCTGATTCTTCATCGATATCTTGATTCTGCACAGCACACGCTGTTAGGGTCATGCTGGCAGAGACAGAAAATTGGATGGAAATGGTCTCCTTTTCTGAGGCTGTGATGGCCCAGAAGGAGGCCGCCGAGGGGATCGTGAGAGGGCCGATCCTGATGACTGATGACCTGATAAAGAAGGCGTCTTTGAGGCAACCGCCTCGATGCCTAAAATGCCGAAACCTGCGTAATAAGCAGGCGGGACTCCGGGTTCGCGGGTGATCAGATTCTGTCCGCCCATCAAGTGACTTCAGGAAAGACGGCAGCAAAGTGATCACGTGCTGCCGTGCACAGCGAGGCTCAAGGAAAAGTCCAGACGCCTTTTGAAGGAGTCACACTGTAAACAAAAAAAAGGTAATTCTAGGCAAGCGTGCTTCACCGTCACCCACATCATCGCTTATCATCAGGTGAGATAGTGGTCAAGCGCGATACAATTTTAAATAAAAAAAAATGTAATCAGTTTAAAATAATAAACATTGAAAGGCGAATATTTTGTAGCCTAATAAAGTTTTATCTGTTATATAATATGTGTAAATGTATTTTATTGTTAATTTTTTTCTAGATCTTTGAAAATTAATGTATGTCTCGGTATAAATGTTGAACGCTTTCTCTAGTAGGAAAAACTTTCCCACTCCTACGGGAATATTAAAGAAACGACGGATGACTTTGGTTGAAACATGAGGCTAGAAAGAAGATATTACGATCAATAGAGAAGTAAAGAAGAAGGAGAGGACATGTTTCGTTGAACCCAAATACATTAAAATAAGGGCAAGAGCAAAACCTTTAAAAAAAAAACAATTTTACTAGGCATGTAGGTATTAAAGTTAATTGTTTTTTCATTTAAATAAAAGTATGCCCAAATAAATGTATTTACGTTCAATGATTGAGGCACTTTGCTGTATTAGGTCAACTTATAATTCTCTTAAATTACATTAGTGCCACATGATTAATTATAAATGAGCTTATACTAATATTAACTGAATAGAGATAAGTAAATGTTTATTGAAGTAGAGAAGTTCAGGGCCATTCTTTTGGGCGAAATGATAATGATGAAATTTGTGATGAGCTTGACTGGAGCTTATGTTTCGCTTACAAAGCATCTTTTTTCATCCTTTTACAGTGTTTGAGCAATAAGGAATCGTTTCCTTCAGGTATCCGTTTAAATATAGGATCGACAGTTATACAACGACAGATACCAAACAGAAATGAGTCATGATAATTACACAAAAAAACCATTTCAGCTTGCCAATATTTTCTCGCGTATCAATCAATACTTGTTTCATCGTCATTTGTTTGAAGTCCACAAAAGAGGCCATGTCAACCTATAAAACATCTTAAAATACGCTCTTAAGCATTCTCAAGCTTTAAGGTTGCCCTAGTCGACGGCTCGAACTATTTTGTGCGCTGGGTTAAAATGCATGCTATCTCATCCGACGACACGTGCGAAAGAGATAAATGCTGTGATAAGCAGAAAGAAGCTAGTTCACGTATGGATTATCACTTTTGCAAATTTGTAGCGAAATGGATCATGATTTAGGACGAAAACGCGCGTGTGAAATTTTATAAATAGACCTTTGGGAGTGTGGATATCATGAAAAATAAGTGTATATTTTCAAAATAAAATTATTTGCATTGTTAAACTACTAATCTATCCCTGTATGGGTGGCTGTTTTGCAATTTTCCTTCTTCTTATGGTATTTATTTCTGCCCCAAGATACGTTAAAATTAGTGTTGAAATATGGAACTTTCGACGTTTAAATTTAATATATATAGAAGTATAATCGACTAGTACAACCTTAAAGCAATAACTACATACCCGTAACACAGTTAGTGGCTTAACGATAGCTGTAAACGTCAATCGACCACGAATGTACACATTCAGTCCGTGCCGCTAAAAGTAAATCGTAAATTGTAGTAAAGGTAAACACACATGTGTACTGTGCAGTTTTGGCAGCGACCACAGACGATAAATCAGTGGAACATTGACAAACACGACTGGGCTGCAATCGCGGATGTCCTTGTCTGCACTTCCGCGTCGCGATGAGTAATATCCCAGGCCGTAGTACGGAAACATCTACACTTGGATGCTGCGACCAATAAACACGTGCTGGAAAATTGTTATGACAAATATAAATTATTGTGATGGAAAATAAAATGTTGGATGGATGTAAATGGTGATTGATGTACAGAATTACTTTAGAATGACTTTTGACCAATGTTAGCTCGTGGATGGTGAGACGAGTGGACTGTATAAAAAGGCGGTTGGTTTTAAAGCCGTTATATTCAAAATTCAGTAAACTGTCCCGGACAAACAATTAGACTTTTGTATGAAGTGTCGACTGGTGCGATGGAGTCCGTGGAAGCGACTGTTTTTCGGTTCCGAAGTCCGTCGTTGGTCGACCTCTTGACGGTTTCTTCTCCTCTCGTTGCCAATCCTTTAAGGGGTGAATCATTCCCATTAATCTAAACAACTTTTAATTTATAATCGACTCTGAAATTTATTAAAAAAAAAACCGGTTAGGTGCGAGTCCGACTAGTGCACAGAGGTTTCTTTATAAACAGCTATATTCACCAAAATAAATAGGTGGCATTACTGACGTTCATAAAAAATGAAGGCACCTAACATTGCTCTAACGAAGGGTCAAAATTAACTTTGCCGTTCGAAAACTGTTGTCCCATACATCAATATACAAACTTTTTACATTTCCAAGAACATTAAGCTTAATTTTACTCGAACGAATCTCTGAATTGTAAAATGGTTTTCACAGACCCGTAATATTTTTGAATGGCCTATCCAATGATAGCCTACACTATGGGACAGAGGAGAGAGAAAAAACAGTCCCACTTTATTTGTACAGGAGGTACCTTAAAAATACTTTTTTCATGGTTTTATTGTACCACTTTGTCGGAATTATTAATATGTAGGTCCATGCTAAATTATAGCTTTCTAGTACTAAGAGTGTCTGAGCTAAGCTGCGGACGGACAGACGGACATAGCGAACCTATAAGGGTTCCTTTTTGACTACGGAACCCTAAAAAAGCCCTTTGGTAGTGTAGATAGTTAGATTATTATGTTAAGGTTGTACGACAATAGAGTTGGCATTGGCATTTTCATCGTGTAACCAGCCCATACTTCGGGCTGGTTACACGATGAAAATGCCAATGCTGATTATTTTAAGTAAGAGCCTGGTCTAAATCTTTGTGAAATGATAAATATACTTCACCATGTTTCTTAAAGACTAATCAACACACCGTAATGCTGTCGACGTGGTTGAATTGTGGTCAAAATTTTAATCATTGATACGACGAAGAAGAACACACAAATTAGCAAACGACTGTCAAACATTTGTTAACTGCTGCAATGCGACAGCCAGGCACTTGACATGAGATTGTCAAAACGTTAACAATATTTATGTAGTGCTTTTTAGAAACCGGTGGTTCAACGCAACCACATTGCTAAACAAACACCACTACAGTACAATGGCTAGTAAAGTCAATAGGGTACAAACAAGTAGGTAGGTAATGCCCGATTCCTTTGTCTAACCGACCGTAATAATTAGTTAAATTTAATAGGTTCGTATCTGAGGCAATATCTAGGCGAGTACTTCATGACTCAGCACAGTAGATTGTTTAATTATTTAATACTAGCTGCCCACCCCGGCTTCGCTCTGATTAATTCAATATAGATTTTGTGATTTCTAAACTACTTCTCTACTTCTTCATGGTTGTGATTATACTACTTTTCTTTGTTTCTGTACTCCTGGTAGTTTGAGAGACATCACTCATGATTCCAGCCCCGGTCATTTTTTAAATTTTTTTACTTCAGGATTCTGGTCTCCTGGTAAATTGTGGAAAATATATCAGAGCTCACAGATGGTCTAAGAGTAAATAAAAATGATTATAGAAACTTTCATTCCCCATATCACACCTTCAGGGGATGAATTTCGAAAAATACTTGTGTCAGTCGGGACCTTGCCTTTTATATAGGTATTTGGGGCTATTTGCAGTAGCTCATAAAGCACCAAAAGTTTTTTTTCTCCTTATATAACTGACTATCGCCCTGTTTCGTTTGATCCACAATTTTTTACCCACCATTTATATATAATGTAGATGTATTTCTTACCTACCGGTAAAATTGGTATCAGTCAGCATTTATTTGGTAAAAATCTACGAGTTTTTCTAGACATTTAGAGAAAATTAACGGCATACTGTGGGCTCTTATTTACTTTTACTCTTAAATATTCGAAGCCTCAATGCTAACTTTGATAAACTTAATGTATTTCTGCAAAGATTGCAATTTGATAGTGATGTTATAGTTCTTTCTGAGTGCTGGATGTCATGCGTTCGAAATCTCCCTGTATTAGATGGATATCTAAGTATGTCTACATCTTCCCACTATAACCAGAATGATGGTATGGTAGTATATATAAAAAGTAGTATTAAAGCCTCTCTAGAAGAACCTATAATACAAGAGGCAAACTGCTTACTAATTAAAATTAATAATGAAGTGGTTATCTTAGCGATATACCGGCCATTTTGTTTTAAAACCATTAATAACTTCTTAATGTCTCTACAAAAATAATAGATAGTTTGTCATCCTTCAAAAACATTATTATGGTGGGTGACATTAACATAAATATTGCTACCAATAGCTCTGATGGCTACATGTCGGATTATCTTGATTTTCTATCCCTTAGTGGACTTATGCCAGCATTTAACACAGCGACTCGTGCAAAGAGCTGTCTAGACCATGTAATCTTGAAGACAAAAATACCAATAACTACGTTTATAATTGAATCCCTTATTACTGATCACGCACCCATACTTTGCTGTGCGAAAATTAAAAACGTTAATAAACATTTAAAAAGACAAATTTCGAAACTTGATTTTGAGGCACTTAAGCTGGCTGGTGATCAGCTTGATTTTACATCTATTTTTAATGCGACTAACCCAAACTCTGCTATGGATATATTTATATCTAAAATTACTCACGTTATGCAAATAAACACAAAAATTTTAACTGTAACAAATAAATATAGAATACTAAAACCTTGGATGACACTTGGACTTCTTAGGTGTAGTCGTAACAGGGATCGGATGCACAAAAAACTTAAACAAAATCCGGATAACGCTGTGCTCGAAATCACGTACAAACGTTACAGGAACTTCTATAATAGGATCACTAGTAAATTAAAGCGTGAATACGAAAAAGGCTTGCTAAGAGAAGCAGGTAATAATAATAAAAGCATATGGAAAGCTATAAATAATATTACTAATAGAAACATTAAAAAAGATAATTCGTTAGATCTTCTTTCTACGGAGTCAACACCAAAGCTATCTGTCAATGCTACAAATGAGTTCTTTGCCACTGTTGGAGAAAATTTAGCAAGTAAAATCACCTCTCCAACAGGGTTACAGCACTTAACAGAGGTGGTGCCGCAAAGACATACGTCCTTAACTGGAAATTCATTTGTTCTTCTTGACACTGATGAACATGAAATTGAGAGATTAATCACTGGTCTGAAAGGTAACTGTGCTGCAGGTGACGATGGAATCTCATCTGACATACTCAAACTGTTAAAAAATAATATAATAGCCCCGCTCAAGCATATCTTTAATATGTGCCTGCAGATGGGTATTTTTCCTGACTCACTTAAACGGTCTATAGTTAGACCTATTTTTAAGGGTGGAGATAGAAACCGTGTCACTAACTATCGCCCTATTTCTATTCTGACTTCTGTATCAAAAATCTTGGAAAGGTTAATTAATAAAAGACTTACAAATTATTTAGAAAAATACAACCTACTTTCGAAAAATCAATTTGGTTTCCGTACAGGCAAGTCCACGGAAGATGCGTTAAATGAATTTACTGAACATATTGTCAAAACTATAGACAACAAAAAGAAATGCCTTACTATATTTCTCGATCTGGCGAAGGCTTTTGACACTGTTTCTATTCCTACCCTAGTTAACAAGCTATATCAACTTGGTATCCGTGGAAATCAACTTAAATTACTGTCTAATTATTTATTTGGAAGAACACAAAAGGTGAAAATTGGCAATTTTACTAGTGATAGCTTACCTGTTACCCATGGAGTGCCACAGGGTAGTATCTTAGGTCCAACGTTGTTCCTAGTTTACATCAATGATCTTACACTACTTAATATAAAAAACTGCAAAATAATTTCGTATGCAGATGATACTACCCTAACATTCCATGGTGACGCTTGGAGTGAAACATACCAAAACGCACAACATGGCTTTAACACGGTCAGAAAATGGCTTGCTCAAAATGATCTCTCTCTTAATACCGAGAAAACTAAATATATCGCATTCTCTATTCGCAACCCTAGTGAAGCGCTACAAACAAAATATTGTATAACGTCCCACAACTGCCATAATGAAACTGTCAATTGTTCCTGTCCGTCTCTCTCCCCAGTTGAATATATTAAATATTTGGGACTAATATTTGACAAGAATCTTAATTTTAAAAATCATATAATTAATCTCTCTAACAGAATAAGAAAACTCATATATGTGTTTAAACAAATAAGGCATTCAGCCAATGCTAAGATTATGAAAATGATTTACTACTCCTTGTGTCAAGCGGTTATAACCTACTGTATTACTTGTTGGGGCGGTGCTGCTAAAATGCATAATTTAACTGCTGAAAGAGCTCAAAGAGCCTTATTAAAGGTTAGTTACTTCAAGCCCAGGTATTTTTCTACCACTGAACTGTACAGGGAATGTGAGGTGCTTACTGTACGTAAACTGTTTGTACTAGCGTTAATTATGAGACAGCATTCCTGTGTCCAGCTAAGTACCCTGACTGAAAAAGAAATTACAGGGAGAAGACGTTTCGATCTTTTAAAATCTGTGCCCTGCAGAACATCTTTTGCTCAAAAATTCAACATGTTCCTAGGCCCAAGACTATTCAACATTGCTAATAAACATTTGCACATTCTCCACATGACAAAAAGAGAGTGCAAACGGAATGTGATCACTTGGCTTCTATCCTTAAACTATGATGAAACTGAAAAACTATTCAGCATACTTGCATAATTTCTTTATTTAATAAAGAATATATATGTATTTTATTTTTTTAATAAATAGTATCCTATGTTAATTCTAATACCTCCGAGAATATCTGTACAAAGTTTCATGATGATCAGTTCAGTAGTTTTTGCGTGAAAGCGTGACAAACAAACTTACATTCACATTTATAATATTAGTATAGATTTATGTCTTGAATGGCAGAATTAAGTGGACGATTTTACACTGATTCATGAGCACAGCACCTACGTTATTCTACTTGAAAAAAAAAAAAAAAAAAAAATCTATATCCTAAGTTTTCTCTGGTACACACACACTCACATAAACATGACACGCACACACAAACATTACACTCCCACACACCCAACACACACACATACACTCACACACCCCTACACTCACCAGCTGACACCACTTATTTATTTTTTATTTTTTTGGTTGTTAATTTTAATTCTAGATTTGCACCTAATAGTGCCTCATTCTTGTAATTTAACTAATCATAGTAATCATGAAACTATTTCTGTAATTAAAATACATGTTTTAAATGTTATTGATCAACAGCTACAATTTGTGAACGAGGGTAGGCGCTGATACCTATAATTACAAGATATTAAGTATTTAGGTATTGGCTGCATCTTTAACTTACAACTCTACTTACCTTTGGCTTATCTTTTTTACTGTAAACCATAACATTGTGTGTTTTTTACTTGAAGGTGCAAATAAACTATTTTATTTTTTATTTATTTTTACATGTTTTCAAAAACGAATAAAATAAAATTAAATATAAAAAATGAATTGAATATAAATTAGCAAGAAGCTCCGTTTTTGGGCACAGGAACCGAACATAAGTCATCGCATCCATTGCCTATTTCAAAAAAAGGGCCATACTTAAAGCAACCGGAAGCAACGCGGGTCTACAGAGCAAACGCTAAAATATTTATTATTGGTAGAGGAAACGCGTCAAAAACCAGCAATCTATGTGCTATTTACAGTATCAACCTCCGAAATGTAGTGCACGTCTAATCCAGTTCGTACTTAATGCTCTAACCACACGGTCTAGTTTTGTTAATATTTGTATCAGGGCACACCGAACGCGTCGGGCGTGGGGTGAACGGGTTGTCCAGCCAATTAATACTCTGTCGCATCCCAGTGAACCTCTCTCCTTCCTCAACGGTTAATTAAAGGTTCACACGATACCGTTTAAAGGTACCTATGAAGCTGTTATAACTTGACATAGATTCTAATTTAACTATCTGGACGGATCAATATGCTATCTAGGATAGCAATTTCGATACAGTGTAGCTTCAACTTAGATTATATTTTCCTATCAAAGTAAATGTTTGCGTCTTGTAAATCTAGTACCTATACTTTTAAAATGAATTAGTTATTTTTACTATCAAATAGTATTTAAATTGTTAAATCGATTGATCTAGAAAATATTCAAATGTCAAATGACGTTGCATCTAATGACGGTTGACGTTTGGAGGAGAGAATGTTCTGACGCGAGGCGCGTTGAGTGAGTTGGGGAGTCTAGTCAGGACGAGCGTGAAAGATGTTTGTGTTGATCTAACTGTATTTATATTGTATTTAGTTCATGTTAACTTAGTGTGAACTGGAAAATAAAGAAATGTTCAAAGTCCAACCTGTGCGTTATTTCTGAATTGGGTTGTAGCAATAAAAACAAAATATTGTTTTTTTATGCATTTTAAAACTTTACAATATCATTACATTGTCGCGAAAAACTCTCAATTTCTTTTTTCAATTAATAATTAGCCGAAAAATTGAAAATCGATAAAAATATTAAAAGATCCACCTGAACTTTACGCGCCACGATTGGTAGCCATGTTGGTGACGTCATAATGCTCAAGAATTTAACAGTACAGTGTCAACTACACATAAATTGACCAAAAATATCCGAAAATTAGTGCAAGTATAGATATTATTTATAACAGCTAATTTTATTTAGTCATGTGTGATAAAGTATCCATAAAGGATAATTTCGATTATATACCTCATGAACGCTTTGGAAGTTCTGAGCATAAATAAAGTAGTCGTAATGAATATTACGTGTTGCTGAACCGTTGTTTGATAATGTTGTTTATCAGGTACATTTACAAAAATAAATGTCATAATGTAGTCGTTTTACTTAATAATGGGTAGGTTATATTGGTGTAAAATAAAAAGTAAACAAACAGGATTGGCGCGCAAATTCGATTTTGGATATCAAAAAAATTCATTACATACCACGAAATATTATACAAGCCGAAATTTGTGAAGCCTTTATTTTTCTTAATTTATGCATATAGATTTTATAACAGATAAATTGTGTAGAGAAATAACTTTATGAGAAGTGATGTTATAAAATTAAATTATTTCAAGTATAAAATAGGCAATTAATACATATGTTTAATTCCAGACACACTTCTATACTTCATGAAAGATAGCTTGATCTCTGCAATAGCTGTCAGTATCAATACAGTAACAATAGCGCTTGACAGGCTAACAATAACGTAACAATAACGTATACGTCAGTTTGACATATGTCGCAGAGATCAAGCTATCTTTTACGAAGTATAGTATTATTCAGCAATGCAATAGCTCGATGGTAACTTATTCAAATTGACGTCTTAATAAAATGTAGGTATGGACCATAGTATAAGAACCTGAAATATAAAGATACACGAATAAACACTATTACAATAATTTTACCTAAATAGGAAATATTTTACTTAAAATTACGTATTACACTAAGAAATTTTTCAGATAACCTGTCCAAAACTTTTAAGGTAAATAAATAAGAAACACTATTCCTCTACTTACTGACACAGCAGGGGTTCAACTAAAGTTATTTAGTCCGGCGTCCATTCTTCTGATTTTTATTTAGCACAAAAGATTCCTAAGCCCCCATTTTGGTTGGGTATCCCATTACGCATGCCAGGAAGTATGAGAGCACAAAGGGAATGAAGGAACGGTGTGGGATGGTCCTCCTTTATTTATTCAGGACCTCGCAGAGGAAAGTAATTCATGCGTGTTTATTAAAAAGCTGAGTGGTTTTATCGACCGAATAAATTAAAACACAACGAAACGTACCGTTTGGTATATTAAAATTCATTTCGTTTCCGTTTATAACGCGTCGGTTATTACGGTGTAAATTGCTGTAATGCTTATGAAGACATTATTAGAATACGTAAAAACGTAGGTGTATTGAAAATGTGTACCTAAGCTGGCTGTAAATAGCGGTAAAGAGGAATGCATTGCTGGGCCGGGCAGTAATTAATAACGTAGACTTGTGGCACATTGATAAAAATGTAGATACATTTACGAATGCGTGTTTCATCATCATCATCATTTCAGCCGAAAGACGTCCTATGCTGGACATAGGCCTCCCCCAGGCGTCGCCACATTGACCGATCCCATGCATATCGCATCCCGCAACCTTAACCAGGTCATCGGTCCACCTAGTGGGAGGCTTTCCAACGTATCGTCTTCCGGTTCGCGGTCGCCATTCCAGAACTTTTCAGCCCCATCGTCCATCTGTTCTGCGAGAAATGTACCCTGCCCATAATCCGTGTTTAAAACTGTCAAATTACATAAATGTATGCGGTATTGGCTTATTTTTAAGGTGAGTATAGACTAGAGCATTTACTTGTAACAGAACATCCAGCATACGCTGTTTTTAAATTTACTCAAACCACACTTCGAAAATTGCTCGGTATTTTGATTTTTAAAACGAAATAGCGTTTTGGTGTAATATTTTATCGAGCAAAGGCACGAGCGCGGGTGACGTAGAGTGAGGTCAGTAATGAACGCAAGGTACAAAAAAATGTTACAGGTAAATGCTCCCTCGCTGTGAACATTACGTCGAACGCAGCGTTGAACATTCGCAAGAACGTTACAACAATTTCCATGTAATGTAACATTCTGGAGGTGACGCCACCTTTTCATAATTTTGATCATCGTCTATAGTCTTTTTTTATCAAGAGGACCTATCGGCCTAGATAAAGTGAATTTCTATCAGCCATGATGTTTTTTCCAAAAGTTGTTTTTTTTTATTCTCACCTGATAATAAGCGCTTACCATCAGGTGAGAAAAAAAAAACAATGTGGTCGACGGTGAAGTACGCTTGCCTAGAAGTAACCTATTTACTCTTGACTTAAAGATTCCTAGATTGTAGCTATCGGGAAACAGACTCCGAAAAAGGAATTCCACTCCTTAGCTGTACGTATAGTAAATGTAGACGAATATATTTTGTTTAATGCTCTACTAAAATGTCGCGTGATAATTACTATATTAATATTAGCATTTCTACAATCGCTATATATGAATATCTGTAATAGAATATCATATTTTCTAGAGCCGACTTAAATTTCTTGTGCCTATAAATATTTTACTACTAAGTCAGTCCCTACTGCTCGTTTATAGGTAGATTTTCCATAGAAAGGGTAACATAAAAAGTAGATATACGGATATACGGTTTTCCGATATTGCGACATAAGTACGACGTCGTTACACGGATATGGATGGCCATTTGTCATGATTTGCCATAACACCGATTCGCTGGGAAAATATAATGGTTTCTAATCTAAGGGAATAATTGATGGTGGATTTGAAGTGTCAATGCAATTTTACGGTTGGACACAATTTTGTTGCATATTCGCCTACTTGTTTTTTTTGCTTTGTCAATTAAATACTTTTTTTTATATCGGTATTGGTTTCGACTGATCTGACAAATTCAAAAGGCTAGCAATATATTATCCAAAATGTTTGCCTTAATTTGTCAATTATTTTCTATGAAAGAAAACCATCAGACTGATGAAGGAAAAACCGGCTAAGTGTGAGTCTGACTCGCGCACAGAGGGTTTCGTATAAAAAATAAATATGTAACATTACTAACAATGAAAGCACCGAACAATGCTCTAACGAAGGGTCAAAATTAACTTTGGCCGTTCAAAAACTGTTTTTTCAAGTACATTTTATAAGTTGGTCGACTATCACTCGTAAACTTGTAAAGCCTACTTAACTGTGATAGTTTTTCTTTTAATTTAGTTATATATACTACTGCCGTGAATTTTATCACATATCCAAAAGACACCCAAAGCAAGCAAGGGAGAACCCTACCAGCTAAATGGTTCAATTTCAATGGTCATGTCCTCCTCGGACACTTGACTCTTACAAAAATTAGCCATTTAATGCTTAATTTGACGCAAACGGATCCCTGAATCGAAAAATGGTTTTCACAGATCCGTAATATTTTTCAATCGCCTGTCAAACGATACCCCACACTAAGGGATAGTCGAGAAAAAAAAACATCCCCACTTTACGTGTACTGGAGGCACCATACAAATTTTTCACCACTTTATTTGACCACTTAGTGGGCGTGATTAATATATAGAGATCGATGCTAAATTATAGCTTTCTTGTTAAGTCTCTGAGCTAAACTGCGGACGGACGGACGGACAGACGGTCATAGCAAAACTATAAGTTTTCCTTGTTGAATACGGAACCCTAAAAAGGATCATCAAGCTCCTTACAATGTTACACTGCTAGGTAGTTGAAAATGTAAACAGAGCAGGTTTGCATATCCGTTACGAAAACAAACAGTATTCCTAAGATCCAAAAAGGAATTTTAATTACAGAAAGGAAATAAAATTAATTAGTAGGTATTTATCGATGAGCCTTTGATTAAACTCCGTCCGACATCCGCAGCGCTTCCTTAATTAATAGTAAAAATGTTTTTTTTTTTTCACTGAAGTAATTAACGCTCTTATAACCTTTTTGTAGATGAATTAAACCCTTTAAAAAAAGGGCAAAAGTATTTCTCGAGTTTGTTAAATTAAAAATCTTTTTAATCTTAAAACAGCAATGTGAGATAACAAGACGTTTATTGTTGAACAAAGTTTTCAAGAACGACATTTCGAGGCAATTATGTTTAATAGTTTAACCTGTTTTAATCTTAGCAATTTGAACAGACATTTGAGTTAGTTAAGAAGTAATTTGTTAAGCGTAGGTGCGACGGGAGCATGCGACAACGGCATTAGTAGTTTACTAGATAAAGTTTTCGCAGCGATGTCTTGTTTCATTAAGGTGTGTATGTATTTTATATTCCTCAGTGTTAACGCGGTAATGGCCATGCGCCCGCTCGGTGCCAGAATATCAATATTGGATCTCCTTTTGGACAGTTTTGTTTGCAAAATATTTTTGATTTATATGTCCTATGTAGGTTTAGAAGAAATTGTAACCATAAAGTTTTCTGTATAAAAATATTTTTAAACATACATGTCGTTCTGGGGGAGTAAGCAAAAGAAACGCAAAATTAATTTGTTGTTTATTTCGTATTTAGACTTTTACTAAAGAATATGCTTTAGAAAGTAACCGTTTCACGGCACTAAAGCGGAACAAAAGCCCTTATGGCTTTAGCTACAAAATTTGTATTAAATGAATAAACACCAGATAAACTACAGAAAGTATATTTCTGTAAGCAATGGCGATTGTCAAAATGCTAATATGTAAGGGATTGATCACTCAATTGCAGTAGCGCTTGGGGACCCTATACATTTTTGTTATTTTTAACCAACGAAAAAAGGAGGAGGTTCTCAATATCAACATCATCAACATGTATATTTAATTTTTTATGTATGACCTCGCATAACGTTTTATAGAGAGAACTCATTTAAAAATTCTATTATTATTGGCAAGAGTGTTGTATTGGTTTTTATTGTTGTGTTGTTCATCGTCGAAGATGGTCCTATTTAAATTTGCAAAATAAAATCCACCCGTAAAGGTAGAAAAAAAGGATTAATTCATAATTTTCCCACAAAATTTTCTGAGCCGAACTGAAAAGCGAAAAAAAAAACCATTTTAATTAAAAATTGAACCGACGAAATATCAAACTGAAAAGCAAATAATAAAAGAATGATTGCAGCTCGGTTGATTGTTTGTTTGGCGCCGCTGCGCCGCCTCAAAATGATAGGCTACAAGTTTCTTTTATTTTTCAGTTCGTTATTTCGTCAGTTCAATTTTTTGTTAAACCTATTTTTTTATCAGACGCTATCGCGACGCTTTTGTTGACAGAATGTCACTTGTCGAGAACCTCTGATGTACTAGCTTATAACGTAAACACGATCTTTGAATACGGCGCTTTCAGGGTTACCTATATTAGGTCAAGATCGAAAGGTATAAAATCAAAAATTAAAATCAAAATAGTTTATTTCAAATAAACCTTAGAGGTACTTTAGAATTGTCAAACAAAAAAAAATATGACTAGTTGCAAATTCGCAAGCGTCAGTAGATCTCAATGAAGAAGAATTTTCAAGAAACTCCACGGACACTCTTTTGAATCAGTTTCAATTACATGTTTTTGGTTACATCATTCTTGTTGAAAAAAATACATATATGTGAGAACGATGCAAAAAGACGTGCACATAAAAGCGTCTAGAGTAACAAACAATTTTAACATAAAAATGCAATAACAGGCTGAGGCAGCTAAGTTATGACCAATCCCAACTGATGGCGCCGTCCACGAAGATGAGGCATGGATCGGCACCACTCAGCTCATCTATTATGAAGGGAACCGAATGATCCAACACATGTGCCACCATCAGAGAGAAATTAGAGAGAGCATGACACACTCAACAGCCAGGGCACACAGAAGTCAACGAACGACACATAGGTACAGTGAATGGTAGATTTACAGTCGGAACATAGTATTCACACATGTGCTGTGATATAATAATAAAATAAATTGAGTTTATAAATTATATATATATAGAAAAATATAGGATTATCTTTACCCCGCATTGGAAAAACATAGACTGAAAAATGAAAAATATGTACAATAAGGTTAACAAAACAATATTTACAGGGCACCCGTGTCGTGTAGGACCTAACTCATAAAGGTAAAGTTCAACCTACTACGTAAGAAAATTGAAACGGGTAAAATCTATTTGTCTAGCAAATTCTACAACAGCAAAAGCGAACCTTTTGAAGATCTCGAAGTAATAATAGAATCCACATTTGTATAATAATTACTACTCACTCAAGAAAACTTGGAAAGTTTATTCAGACCAATTACGCAGAATAGACGCTAACAGCATTTATTAAAACTTTAATTTTTTATCTTGAGTACATAACGGTTGTTATACTTGTAGTAAGTATTGGAAAAATACTCGTCAAAAAGAACTTCTAACAAAAATATGAGAGCTTGCGAGAATTTAGATACATTTGTATCCACCTGGCTAATTCCAATATTATCGTTTCAGTTTAGTTAGGTACCTTACTCACAACCCTCGTCGTGTGAAAGTGACATTTGATTTAAGGATATTCGGAATAAAAGCGTAAACGGGAATCCTCAACAAAAAAGTGTTCTACGTCAAAATTAAGGTGAATTTTGACACATACGTAGACACATTTATTCACGTATGGAATATAAAAATGTGAAAATTATTTTCATAAGTCGGTGTCTTTCTTAGGTACCATTTTATTTGCGTTATCGACTTATTTTTCACTTTGCAGTTTTCTTATTTGGAAGTCAATAGTATTTTTAGTCAAAAAGATTTTATTTTTCACTTTTTAGTTGTACCTACCTAATAGGCAAGTTGTTTAGTAAGTTATCTTAACGACAGAATAGATAACCAGAATATCATGAAACTTGAACAAAACCGGTGAAATGAGAGATATGCGTACCCATTAAAAGCGTACTGGCGTGATGTTATGTTATGAAATGGTATAATCAATAAACAGACATGCGATTGCAGCAATCCCGAAATATTTGCCGTTATTAATTGAAGAGTTCTGTCGTATATCTTCGAAGTTCCTGATCAGATCTTCACCAAATTTAAATAAGACCAATTTCGAAACATACTTTTTCAAACCAAAAAAAAAAGAATTTTCAAAATCGGTCCACAATTGACGGAGATATCGATGAACATAAACAAAAAAAAAGCAGACATGAAGTCGAACATAGAATCTATATCCTTTTTCGTAAGTCGGTTAAAAAACTACTTAATATTGATAAATATGAACGTTTTTCAAATTAAAGTATCTTACTAGTTTATGAAAAGATTTTTCTCAGTGTAGGTATTAGGTATAAAATAATTAAAAAATAATTATCGAAAACACAATTTCAATCTCGAGATATGATCCAAGGCATCTAAATTTCGACGCCCTCAAAATTGCAGCCAGTTCTAAATAATCCTAGGCTTTACAACTAAAAAGTTGGTAACAGTCTTCAGATTGCACTCTAACTTACAAACACAGCCTTTTACGAAAATAGGAAACTGATGAATGAATTTCCTAGGGGGATCGCACTTGGCTTAGTATTTTTATTTCCGTCGATTCATGCGTCGGCGTCGTACGTCGGTGAAGTAAACTTTCATTCTCACGATTCATCAACAAATTATACCAATGTTCAGTGCATCGTTGTTGATGAAAATGTGAAAGAAAAAAGAAAGAAAAAGTATTTAATTGTCACAAAACGACATACAATATAAATATATGCTTATGCTAAACCCTTAACAGTGGTATTAGTAGTACTTAAAGTAAGTTAGTAAAGATGTGTGTGTGTCGTATTCCAAAGTAACGTTATCCTCCAATTTATCTTTAATAGTATTACTGCTTCTGCCAGCGGCTTGGCCCGCGTGAATTTCGAAAATTATTCCAAGGAAACATATTCCCAGGATAAAAGTTATCCTATGTGCTATTCCAGACTATGATCTGTCTCTGTGCCAAATTTCATCCAGAACCATTAAGTAGTTTTTTGCGTGAAAGAGTGACAAACTGTCCTGCAGTTTGGCAGAAGATTTGTATAATATCATGAGTGCGTCATGTAATTTTTGTTGAAATAAATAAATAAAATAAATAAAAACATACAAATACACTTACACTCTCACAAACTTTCTCCTTTAAAATATTGGTAGGATCATCATATACATAAGCTAACCAATCAGGCAGTTCCGTGGTGAGTGAAGCCATATCCCCCCGGAATGGCTCACTATAAAGTCGATAAAAGAGCGCCACGTTCTACCCCGGACATTTATGAACTCAAGCCATTGAAAAATGGTGTGTCAATTGTTCACTGTAACTATTGGATATATGAGTCTATGGCTACTTTAATATACTGACTTAGAACGGGAGAACTGCCCTGGTTTAATATATAGGTCTGAGACTGCCGCATTTTAGATGAACACTGGCCGAAATAGAACAGGTATTCCTGAAAATGTCAAACGGCTTCGCCGAGGAATAGGTCAAGACGTAGAAATAAACAAATGAAGATCAACAAACAAAGGAATGTGGGTTATAGATAAGAGTGAGCTACCAAAGTACCAAATACTCGATTTCTTAATCGAGTATTTGGAATTAAAAACGTGCAAAACCCTACTTTAGTGCCAATTTTTGACATTTTTACAAGCTAAAGTATAGAGAGCTAAATATAGAGTTGTTTACTATACGGACCTTGTAGAAACTAGAACAAATTTCCGAGCGTTCAAGCGTTTTTGCCATACCTATTATTGGAAATAAGCAAGCAAGCTTACAATGTTTGGCCCCATTCATATTAATGCTAATTTTTATCCGTGGTGCTAGGCAACTGGGCTTATCCCAGTTGTAAACGACCCTTTGTACCTATTGGCCTTGTTTGTTCTGTCACCTGCTTGAGTGGAGGGAAGTGGACATTTTTATTTTTTCCTACTCCCCCGTTATTCTTTTCGTTGCGGGATCCAAGACAGTTAAAGTCATTATCTGGGACTTCAACGAGCTTCATTGCCTCAACGCTTTTCTTGTGGTATCCACTGTTGATTTTGGCTTTCAGAAGTTGCAGTGGTTTGGGAATAGTGCGGTGGGATTGTCCCAAAAAAAAGCTAAAGTATAGTTGACAAATGCTCAAATTAAAATGAATTCAGAAATCGGTAAAAAGAAAAACATAACTTATTATTGTATAATTGTAGTGAAAGTTTCGTTGTTAGTTTCTAAATCGAAACTAGAAAACAAACAGGAACCATAACATTGGTACACACGTGTATGCATGTGATGGCAGTCAACATGATATCTTTCAACGTAGATACAGTTTACGCTTTCCGATTTCTCTTTGGCTCTGCAAACCGAACTGTTACAGACGAAATATTGATTGCAAAGGTCAGACAGTTCATTTGTTATTCAAGTGGATTCTACTCCAATGTAAACGATCTGCCGAAGGGTAAATCGAATTGCAAGTTTGTTATAAAAATATCCGTATTTTGCAAGCTGTACCTAACATTTTGCGTAACGTTGTTATATCGTTATTCAAATGAGATTGATGATGATTATTTTCAAACCCCGACGGATAAGTTTGACGTATGTATCTGTGTGTTTGTGTATCTGTCTGTGGCGTCATAGCTCCTAAACGGATGAACCAATTTTGATTTAGTTTTTTTTTGTTTGAAGGGTGTTGACGGTGAGATGAAAATCGGTTTAGCCGTTCAAAAGTTAAGGGCGTTTTACTGTTTGAATAGGTTTATTTTCACAAGATATCGTTTCATAATTACGTGTTCGATAGATTATCGATCGAAGCGTGTCTACTGATAGAAAAATTATATAGATTAAAAAGCATGAAATAAAAATATGTCGGGTTTTTTCTAAATTTTACTTGTTCAGCTTTTATTTAACTTCACTTGTTAGTTACTCAGTTGGTTAAATAAATTTTGAAATAGTTATAGCCTAGCCGATTGAGCAGATTTTTGCATACCCGTTTGGTTTGGAAGACAATGCATGGGTAGCTGAAAGTTTGTTTTAAAAACGTTTTTTAAAGGAATAATTTATCATGTATCAATAAGATCTGTTTGATTATAAGGTGCATTCAAAGCAAGTCTTTGAGGTTTAGAAGATAGTGCTCATATAAAAACGGTACCCATTTCTACCAAGTCATAGGCCGGCTATACACTAGCTTTTTATAGCAAACCGCAGCTACAAAATAACACCTACCAATCAAAAATTCCCCAACAAGACAAATAAACAGTAAACAATGCTTTATACTTCCGTAATAAGTAAAATTTTATGAGAACCACGAAATGACATGTGGGTCACAGACCGCTGGCACAACGTGGAAGCCACGCGTGCCAAGCAATTACTGCTTTGCTTATCTTGCGCATCATACTCTGTATATTAAACATTCTAAACATGAAGTTTTTCTGCTGACTCATGTCCAAGATTAAAACGGTATGGCCGTAGTTTCACCTACACTAATAAGTTGGAGCGTGAACGTTGAAAGTTGAACAGTGACCTAATCAACTTCTGTGCTGCAAAGAATGCGAACTTTTGTTCTTAAAGAAGTTCGTTGTTTAGTTGGTGGGCAAATGTTTTCTTCTTAATCAGTGTCTTGAGTAGTGTTACAATTTTAGTGAACTGTAATTATAATGTTTATTTTTTTTGTTTAGTTTTTAGGTCAGTTTAATCAATGTAAATACATACAATTTAAATATATGCTTATGCTAAACCCTTAACAGAAGTATTAGTAGTACTTAAAGTAAGTTAGTAAAGACGAGAAATAAATAAAATAATAATACCATTTACTACCTATATTTTGCATAAAACAGAAAATAAATAGAGAGAAAAAGATGCCAGGCAGATGCATGTCGTGATTGTGGCAAAAAGGTTAGGTGGCTAGTTGGTATTTACGTGAAACGGTGTAGAGTGCGTCCGGTGTGCGTGTGAGTACCTGGTTAGGTTGCCGTAGTCAACAAGGAACCCTTATAGTGTCGCCATGTCCGTCTGTCCGTCCGTCCGTCCGCAGCTTAACTCAGATACTCTTAGCAATTTCTAGTAGCTATAATTTGGCATGGCATTAATTAATCACGCAAATTGGTAAAATAAAACTATTATAAACAATTTTATCTACACTCACAACGTAATGTTCCAAATATGAATTTAAAAAATATTGTATAAACTCCTATTTTATATTCGTGGATAGGTAAAATTAAAAAAAAGCATTATTGTGCAACATTTTCCTTCGATTTTCAAACAACTGCATCATAAAATAACTTTTTAATTTTTATAGCACACTTTTAATGTATTGGCGCTTATGGAGTCAGTGACTTAATATAGAAAAGTAGTGTCTATGGAGGCGCGCGCTGCGCAGGCATGCGCAATGAGAATCTAAATTGCCCGCTATAACACAATTTTTCCGTTTCCACTTTTGTTTTATTTCAGCTGTATGAGTGAAGATAGTGTATGCAACGGCATATAATTAGGTATTAAAACACTCGCGTGTTATTGTTATCACATGAGGCGAAGCCACGCTCGTGTTTTAATAGTACCAGTATTATAGAAACATTGCATAAACTACTATTTTTGGGACCTCCTGTACACGTAAAGTAGGGATGTTTTTTATTTATCGTGTATCCTATGGTATGCGTTATCGCTGGATAGGCCATTCAAATATATAACGGGTCTGTGAAAACCTTTATTCGATTCAGGGATCCATTTGCGTAAAATTAGGCTTTAAATTGCAAATTTTTGTTAGAGTCAAGAGTCCCTCCCTTGCCAGCTAAATGGTTGCTTTTGAATGTGAAAAAATTCAGTAGTTTTAACGAAATTATAAGGGAAACTATCGCAGCTAAGTAAGCAACAAGTTTACGAGTAACTAATAAAATGTACTTGGAATAGTACAAATATTATATATTTATGTATGGGGACAACAGTTTTCGAACGGCAAATTTGCTTTTGTCCCTTCGTTAGCCGGCCGGTTGGCCGGTATTTTTCTTATTCTTTCGGTGCTTACCCAATTATTGAAGGTTGGCCATCAATGTCAAATACTTCTTCTTATCTTTTGCGAGATGGAATAGCACGCGTGACTTCGGTCCATTCGTAAATGTTTCTCAGCTAAGGCATTTTTGTTAGGCCAATAACGGGGAAACGCGCTGTTGGCCTAACAAAAAGCTATCCCCATTATTATCAGTTGCAGGGAGTCGTACCCTTTGTGCTTCAACTCTATGCACTTTGAGAGCAGTGGTGGCCCAGTGGTAACGGCCGCGACTTACAAGTTGTAGGTCGTGGGTTCGAACCCAGGCAGGCGCTTTACTCTGTGTAAATTATTACATCACCACTGCTCTCAAAACGGTGAAGGAAAACATCGTGAGGAAACCGGCATGTCTTAGAACCAAAACTTCGAAGAAATGTGACATCCACCAACATGCACTGGACCCGCGTGTTCGATCGCGGCCCATTCCCTCTCACACAGTGGAGGCTTGCACGTACAACGGACCAAATGCGAGTCTAAGTGCGGAAAAGGTGTCCATCTCTCCTATCCTATCCTGTGCACTTTCTACGCCGTCTTCCTCTCTCTCAAACACACATACCGTGATTCATTCCGCCCCATTATCCTTTCTCCCATAAATTATGAACGAACATTTCAACAAGACTTGTAACAAAGCTACATTCAGAAGGATACGATGTTGACGATGTTACGAGTAGAGATCTTTTTTGTAAAGTATGCTCCACAGCTGTTTTGTTCTTCTTAATCAGTATCTTTTTAAGAAGTCACTAGAATAGATTTGGTGTTTGTTTCACGTAACATTAAGTTAACTTCAATGCAAGAATTGGCAGCCTCTATGCCAATAAAACGGACCAAAACACGTTCAAGAGCAGCATCGTATCAGCAACACCAAAATGACTCAATCTTGCGTAAGCGCGTTCTCAGTCATCGAAGGTAAGCCCACGAAAAAATAATTTAAATTTTCGTGGGCACTTCTCTTTTCTCTAAATTCACACAGATATAAGGTCCATTTTCCTTTTCTCCTATAAATTATAAACGAACATTCCAGCAAGACTTGCATCAGAAGACTACATTGAGAAGGATACAATGTTAAATACAAAATTGTTTGCCAATAATAATGGTGCGAGAAAGTTAATGTAAATCAGTGTAAGAATTGGCAGTACCTATGTTAATTAGAGGGCCAAACCACCATGGTTAACAGGATCAAGGGCAACATCAAAACAGCAACACGATAATGATTCAGCGCACAAAAAAAGGGTTAAACGTTTCAACAAAACGTACTTTCCTAGATGGAGGGCACTTCTCTTTTCTCTAAACTCACATAGTTTTAAGGCCCATTTTCCTTTCTCCTATAAATTATAAACGAACATTCCAACAAGGCTTGTAACAGAGCTACATTCAGAAGGATGCGATGTTAAACACAGATTGTTTGCCTCTGATAATGTTGCGAGTAATGAATGAACTGCTCGCAAAATTAAATGTGTGTGTATTGCGTTAGCATACTGTTTAGTTTGAAAACTAAAATGTTGTACTAAAATGTTTTTGTTTTAAACGGCGAATACTCTGACAAAAAGGTGTGTTTAAGTCGCAGGGTGACGATAAGAATCGAGATTTGATCAAATCCCTACCGTACGGACGTTGTTAAAAAATAACTATGTGGTACGATTTTCTTAAGAAAGTTAGTAATTTGATCAAATCTGTTTTCTGATTATGATTTTTTTTTCACTGACAGAAACCTACATTCTATCGCTGGCTGAATTAAATATTCTGCACTTTATCCCAGAAAAATGGAAGGGTTCAAATTTTTATTCTTTTTTATTTTTTTATAGGCTCGCGTTTGACCACTATCTCGCCTGATGGTAAGTGATCATGTGGTCGAAGGTGAAGCACGCTTGTCTAGAAGTAACCTATTCACTCTTGACTTGAAGACCCCTAGGTTGTAAGTAGCTATCAGGAAACAAAGACGCTGGCAAAGAATGACACTCCTTAGCTGTACGCACAATGAAAGTATTTTCAAAACACTTTGTGCGTATGGATGGGATATCAACCATGTACAGATGGCGCATTGTCGTACGTATGTAGTCCGATGATAGAAAGGGCTAGGCGGAATCAAATTGTGCAGTTCCATCGCACACTCCCCGAAATGTAACCGATAGAAAACCGACAGGCTGGCAATTGGTCGTCGATGTTCAAGGCTCTGGAGCTTTGAGTCGACCAGCGCATCATTGCTGATAAGTCTCTTGGTCCGTCTGTCAATCGACTCAAGTGCATCAAGTTGGTACCTGGCAGATCCGTCCCAGAGGTGGGAGCAGTACTCCATGTATGACCGAACTTGCGCTTTATACAAGTTGAGCAACTGTTCGAATCAAATTGTTTATTTTAAATAAATCTTAGAGATACTTCTGAAACGTCAAACAAAAAAAAAATTGATTTGCAACTCCACGGACACTCTTTCCCATCAGTTTTAATTACAATTTTTTGATTACATCATTCTTGTTGACAAAATACATATATGTGAGAACGATGTTAAAATAAGTTTCTGTAGGATAGTCCTCAATAGCGAGACCACGGGAAAAAAAAACAATATTAACCTATGTACATATATAACAAAATAATAACCTATTCATTTACAACAAGCGCGACATGTTATTTTTAGCCAAAAGACAATACATTCTCTTCAAAAACAGCATTCAAAATCACAGCAACAAAACTAATTGATCTCAAGGACACTAAAGACTGCAATAACCGTGAATGCACAATTTAATTTTAATTGCTACAGGTTGTACATAAACAGTTCAACTTCAATAATACGAGCTATATAAGCCGGTTGAGCCACAAAATAGATAAATGCAGAAGGTAAATCCGTACAAAGAGCGAAAATGTACGCTCCACTAAAACCACATCAAGCAGTTTACAATACCTCTAGGTATTTTACAAACTTACGGTCTTTGAAATAATCCGGTGACATTGTGCATTTTCAATTTGTAAACTGCCAGGTACTTGCTTTTTAGTAAAAATTGTTAATGTTGCTCGATGTCTACAACTTGAGTGTACTGTTGAACTGAATGATTTTTTTAATGAAGTCGAAATTGTCTAGTTGACTTCTTTAAATGTTCTGTCTGAAAACTCAAACTCAAAGACTTACTTCCGACTGGCATTTATTTCAGATCTCTTCCGTACGTATCCGGCCGATCATCAATCGATACCTGATGTATCAATTAATATAAAGAGACATTCATCCAAAATAAAAATAAATGTTCTGTACGTTAATTAGTACTTCTGTTATCGATGTATGCGTGTGCCTCTTTTCGCTCGTTGTACGAAGCTGACCTTCTGCACTTACCTACCAACTGGTTCAGTGTTGCTTCCTAATGGAATCGTGTCGTCGAGCGCAACACCATTCGAGATTAACTTTAATTAAGTGGATGTTATTTGAAACTTCAGCTGGGAGGAAATTTATCCTGTAACATAAACCTATGTACGGGGTAGATACATCTGGATTATGTATTCTTATTTGAGTGTTTACTTGGATGGAACTTGGCTTAATTGGTACAGCGGACATTTATCAATTTGTTACGTAAAGATATCTTTGCCCATGTGTCTAATTTAATACCTTTAAACGAGAAATTCCTGTATATATATATATATATATAATCTGAATCTCGGGAACGGCTCCAACGATTTTCATGAAATTTAGTATGCGGCGATAAATCGATCTAGGTAGGTGTGATTTTTAGAATACGTCGTTTGCTCTATTTTCACTCGAGAAGAGCTCGGTCGCCCAGATACTGGTATATTATGGTGCTCCCACACTGCTGTTAAAATTATTTACAAATATTTTCTAACATCAATTACATTTACTAACAATTGTAAGGAATTGTATGCTGTTAGGAATTGTTAGATGTTTTGAATCCTCCTACACTGATGGAAAATGTTTCCAAAAGAAAAAGCGCTTTAACTGGAAGTAAGCACTTGTTACAATTTGTTTTACTAACATAATCTAACATAAAATATTTTTTTAACATTGTGATCAAATGTTTGTTGAGAAAATGTTAACCATTATTTGTAAACATTTTTAACAGCAGTGTGGGAGCACCTATAAAGGAGAGCTCCCGAAATAACCTCTTTATACCAGCGAGAGATTTCAAATGAAAACCGTGTTTACCTAAAGAAATAGGTAATTGTGGATAGCCGATAAACCGGACGCGCATAATGTCAACTACTGTAAACAGGGAAAAATCGGTGAAGGTGGGTAATTTGTTTCAAATATCTTTGGTAGCGCCATCTCTTGTAAATGTCATAAATCAATGACCGAATACATATACTAACGCATTTGAGATTTCGCGGGCGATCGATATCCTAATTATCTCGTTCCTTCCTCATTCCTTTTCCCTTCATGTACGCCTTGATGACGGGTCGCCAGAACGAACCGAAACTTCAACGAGGCCGGGCTTTGTGTCTCAACCGCCAGCTTTCCAAGCCACATGGCTGGAGACTGATGCATCTAAAAAGTTAGATTGCAGAGAGCCTTGTTAACCGTGTCTATTAACCCGCTTCGCGGATATAAAAACAGTTGTGTGAAGTGTGTGCACCCTGAATGATCAGAAAGTCGTCTTCGCCATTTTGGAGTTGAAGAACACTAGCTCGCCGCCGCACATCGACCACCAAAGGTAAGGCGCATTACTTCCCTCATTCCCATACAAGATCGCCCGAATTGATCCGTGAATATTTTTCCGTTTATTTTCAACGCACTATTGGCAGAACCCTTCAAATACAGTCAACTTTTCATAATAGACAAAAGGATGATGAGGTTTCTCATACCGCTATAACAATCATTATTGAAATGTTAAATTCATCCCCTAAAAGTAATTGTTAATGGTTATTAATTTAATATCAATAAAAATTTGTTAAACACACGTCACAAGTAACAAAATTTAATTTTAAATTACCAATACCAATTATTAGGGCTTCAATTCGCTTTTAATAAAATGAAACAAATTCACAAAGGAAAATGTGATTAAATACGTATTAACAAAGTTATGCTTGTGGTACAGGTTATTAATTGCTGTACCATTTTCAGGGTTATATCAAAATTGAAAATGTATTTGCCTGTACGGGCTGGTATCCAAGTGAACATTTACAAGCAAATTCATGCACGTTTCCAAATTTTGCCATTCCAATAGATACAAGCTGAGTGATTTGAAATGAAAATCGACGATCCCGAACTAAACAGTTGAATGTTTTGCCGTATAGGTAATTCAAATCACCTTTAGAAATTGTTCTCACCATTTTATTATTTACCTGATATATACACGTCTGCTTTGTTGGATTTGAAAACTTCTGAGCTTTCTATTTTCATGTCTTTTAAAATAGTTTGCTTACTTCCTCACTGTAATTAAAACTAAGAAAAATTGAATTCATTAATGCTGTACCAACATTCGTTAAACTCTCAGCTTCGTTAAACTGTACCACTAGAATTTCGCGTCGAAATTTTTCATAGATTATACAGATATCTGGAACAGCAACAGGACCATTAAAGGCTTATCTAAACCAATTATCAAAGGCCGATAAGGGATAAAATTAATTGCAGAGCTGAAGCGAAATTTTTGGGAAAAGTTGTTACTCCTAAATTACGGTGGGCCACATTAGATGTAAATGACTAACACGTTCGAGTTATCTCGCCCTGCAAATTCACTTTGGCCAAGCTCATAAAAATGATACATTGCCATACTTGGGTGGAGCTTTGCAGGCTTTAGACGCTCAGGGCGACGTCCTGAGGGACGCGTGTACCATAAACATAATCGCTCTCATCAGCTGCAGCCTCTATCGATGGGAGATCGCGCGTACATTTTTATGGTGTCCCGTTTACGAGCCGCCAAAGAATTTGTTTTCATATAAACTTTTATGAGACGTTGATCGTGTTCTGCAGTGAAGAATGTTCTGAAAGTGTTAGCAGTAAAATAAATCGAGTTATTTTGTTTGTCTCGATTAAGATTTAGATAGAACGTTATGAATGCGGCTTTCATCAAATCATGATTTCTTTTTGGAAATGATAGAGTTCTTTTTAAGCGGCTTTGGTTTTCGATAAAATAGATAGACCACCTTCGTTTATAAGAAGCATGAGTTACAAGGGGAGGATCCTTGGGCCGGTAAAAATAGCTGAGATAGCGTTAAGGCGGGCGCGCGCGATATTGCACAAACTTTTTTGACGTTGTAACAATCTTTGCTATCTATTTTTCTTAGACAGAAAAAATCACAGTAAACTCTCTCGGAAATTGAGCTTCTCGTGCCTCCGACATATTATCCCTATAAATTTACCTGACATCCTCAATATTTCAGGCGTTTTCACCGACCTGACCTCTTTTAATAAATCCCTATGTATTTGTATGTGAAAGGAATGTCTGTAGGCTTCCTCTTGTTGTATTGTATGAACGATACAATTGGTATTATTATAGATCAGCCCTTTTATCCCACTTGCCCACATTAGGTATGCGGTTTTACGCAGATTTATTTATTTACATATTCAAGCGTTGAGTATTCGAGGTAGGAAATGAAACCCCGAAACATCTGTTTGGGCTACAAAATAAAACAATGTCAAAGGTTGAACCCAAAACCTGAAAGTTTAAAAGCCAGAACTAAATTGTTTTAGTGTAACTGATTTGGGTTAAAACATCAGGAAACAGAGGGCTTCGTATAACATTATTATTTTTTTTTTTAAAACATTGCCCCACACTAGGAATTTCTTACTGTATCGTGGGTGCGTTTACAAACATATAAACTCACATACACAACACCCGGCAACAACTATCTGTAGGTAATACAAATATTTGTTCCGTGCGGAAATCGAACCCGCGACACGCAGCGCAGCAGTCAATCGCTTAACCACTGCGCCAACCGTGCGCCCAATTATAATAATAATAAAGTCTGTTGTAAAAACACAGTCTGTTGATTAGAAAGTGTTCGGTTATGTGTGCACGCCCATAAGGGTAAGGAAAGCTGTCACTCTGGAAACTTCAAAACTATCAAAGCTAAGTCTTTTTTACAAAGCTTAACATAGAATAATCCTTTCATCTTTTTAACCAACTTCCCAAAAAGTAGGTTTCTCAATTCAACCGTATATATATTTTTTTAATGTGTGTTCGCGGATAACTTTGTCGTTTATGAACCGATTTTGATGATTCTATTTTTTTTGTTGGAAAGGAGATATTCCAAGAGTGGTACCATGTTAAGGAAACCAGGATCTGATGATGGGATCCTAGAGAAATCGACGGAACTCTTCAAATATTATGGGCATACATATAGCGATTTTGGTATTTTCATCAATAATGCAATCATTTGAACTCAGAAAGGATCATTTGGTGAAGTGGAACTGATGAAGAAGACTACAATGGCCACTGGAACTCAAAATTAAAACAATGTATCCTAGTCGTGTTTGGGCTAATTGGAATCGTCGTGAGTAAATTATTTTTTTTGTGAAAATAAAAACTTTTTAACAAAAAATCAAACCGACTTCTAAAACAAAACACTACAAACCGAAAAGCAACTTGCTTTTCCGAAGTGGGTGTCGAACTCGAATAACCGAAAACAATGGTTATAAAAGACACCGACTTCGGAAAAAAGTTATTTTTCGTTTGTAGTGTTTTGTTTTGTAAGTCGGTTTGATTTTTTGTTAAAAAGTTTTTTATAGAAAATCCTTTCACAGCTTCAAGATAAAAAGGAAACTGACAATTACGTAATTCGTAACGTTTTTTGGAACCAAGTAGTAATAAAAGCATCTGAAAAACAAAATCACAATCAACAAAAGAATACTCGTTGTATACAGTTTTTAATTAATGCCATGCATCATGCTTGCTTGTATGCAAAGTTTAGCGACCGCCCATCGGGATGATGGACGTCCACGGGAATTAAATCAACTTGTTTGCACAGCAAAGTAAATGACTAGTAATTATTGGGAAGTGGTTAGTTAAATACTCGGGCAATTACAGGCCCTATTAACACTATAAATCAAGCCTCTATTCGGTTAAATAGTCTGTGAAAAATGGTATCGTTCGTTAACTGTTGCAACCACATCGTCATACTGGAATTTTAAAAATGTAAACACCGGTTTTTGGAAATAAATTTATCCAACTGTCACAAATTAAACACAAGGCGTATGGCTCTTGAAAATTCTTTCAACCAATCACAGTAGCTAACGCGCTTTTGAGAAGTATTCACATTAGTTATACAATAATTTCGCTCCAGAACTGTGTCTTAGTATTTTAATGTTAGTTAAGCTGTATCAGATCAATTACATAGGACTGTTTTTGGGGTTCCGTACCGAAAGGTAAAAACGGGACCCTATTACTAAGACTCCGCGGTCCGTCTGTCTGTCTGTCCAAATGTCCGTCTGCCACCAGGCTGTATCTCATAAACCGTGATAGCTAGACAGTTGAAATTTTCACAGATGATGTATTTCTGTTGCCGCTTGTAACAACAAATACTAAAAACAGTTAAAAATAAATATTTAAGTGGGGCTCTCATACAACAAACGTGATTTTTTGCCGTTTTTTGTGATAATGCTACGATACCCTTCGTGCGCAAGTCCGACTCGCGCTTGGTCGGTTTTTATTTTTGCTTGTCTATAACAAATAATCCCTTATTCACTTCCTGTGGCATGAAAGCTGCCTTTTCTTTATACAAAATAACTAGATTTTTTTAACACTATTGATTTAACTGATTTATTGATTTAACAGTGAATATCTAAGACTAATTCATCGGTAAATGAACGTTCTTGAATTACAGATCTTTTGCCATAATTATACATTAATCCTTTCTTCAGCCTTTTTTATGATGCAGTTTTCCATTTTTGCAAGTAGTCGCTTAGTGAACAATTTCATAGAAGCGCATTCGCTGCGTTTAACTTTCTCAGACGAAGTTCTTTTTACCCGACTGCGGGAACGTATGTATGTTAGTGTATACGTAAGTATATGTATGTAATTATGTATGTATGTCCATTTCTACAGTACGCTCTACAGCCCAAAAAGCTTGACGGATTATGACCTATGTCGTTGGGTTAAGTGTCGTTAGATTCGTCTCAATTGTAGAATTGACATAGGCTACATAATTTTTAAATATGGCGCCCCCCACCCAAAAAAAGGGGGTGATTCAATATTTTTTTCATTATCATAACAATAAATGGGTAACAAATAAAAGCTACTAAATATAGGTCTTATTCCAAAAATATATTAATACTTTTATGTCCCTATTTTGGCACAAATTCAAGATAGCATACTTTGATAGCAAAAAAATAAACTTTTTAATAAATAACTTATTATAAAAACAAAATTCGGACATATAAATATTCGGCCAAACGATAATTATATTAAATAATTTTTATGCCTTAAAAATAGTCGTCTAAAGAAGATTATGCCACGTGTGTTATGCCATATAAATTTGGAGCATCAAAATTCTGCCAGTTAGAGGGAACCTGATATAAATACATACCTAATTGTGAAGAATAGAATTGAGCAAGTCTGTACGAACCTTTATATTAACAAAGTTGGTATTCCAAACTCGGGTAACGTAAGGTATTGTAATGTTTGTCGTTGTATGGAATAACAAAAATATTACTGTTTTCTTTGTTCATATTACGATACTTATGAAACAATACGGTGAAAGGCGGAACAATAAAATATGTTACGCAAAATAGGTAAATGGATATCTGAGGAAGCTAAACAAGTTAATATTTATTCATATTGAAATTGGCATTATAAAAGTTATTTTCTGAATGTATGTAGATATGATATGGAATTATTATGATGAAGACCTTCATTACAGATTCTTAATATCTAACAAAGTAAAAAAACATTTGCCTTAATATCGTTTGAAATGAGTATTATAACCCGGTTGTTGCTCTAAAATGTGTGATAATGATCGTAAAATAGGACATTGATTAGCTACAAATTAACTAGGTACCACTGTTATAACCTATCATTATAATAATCGAGGTTCTTCGGGTTTATCCTACTAATCCTTTAAATGTGAAAGTTTGTAATTTAAATTGAAAAATTTGGAGAGTGTATTTGTTTCACGCAAACACCACTGAATGGATTTTGATGTAACTATTATAGTAATGGAACTTATAGATCAGAATAAAATATAGGTCGTAATTTATAAGATCAAAAGTGTGCCGAGCCGCGGGCGGCAACTAGCCAAATAATAATAACAACACATTTTGTCGTCACACGCAAAATACCCAAATCCCGTATTTTTCCCAAAGGATATGTTTACGAAAACATCACAAGAAAGGGAAGCCGTAATAGTGTTATCAATAAAGAGAGTAAATTATAAGTGGCCCACACAAGTCAGTATCAATAGATACATAACAAAGGCCAAGGAATCGTTACGAAGGGCTTGGCTGGCGATCGGTCGTGTGATGGATGGCGTCCCAAGGGCCTCGGGACGTCACTCAGTGTCATCGAACTTTAGCTGCCGATTTATACCTATTACTAACAGTGTAGACTGATTGATAAAGGATAGAATGCTTGATTAAAAATATTAGGTGATCATTTTGAATTGAAAATTACAATTAAGGACTATTGAGAATAATAAGTAAGTGTGTAGGTAAGGAACGTAGCAGGCTACCCACATTGGGCAATGGCGTTGGTTAATGTATGTATGCAGGTGAAACGGTGGCAATATTTAAAATTGTAATTTGAAATTAAGATATAATAAAATGGGGAGGGCGCTGACTCTCGTCATACAGTTCAATAACTGCTGTGAAAAAATTATGTCATTAAAGATTACTTGTATTGTATTTGTAAGTACCAGAGTACTAAATTTTTCTCAAATCTCGCATCTCTTTTCTTTTGTTGTTCTTTTCAAAGAAACATAAGATGTCCCTCCTCTTCGTTCAACCGTATCCACTGAAGCTTTGTGAAGAAGAGATTGTGTGATGCGATATCGAAATTCTATTGGTTGTTTACAACATGTGTCCTCTCCATCTCACACATCTCCGCTTTGGTGGAGTCTTGACCTTACTCAAAATTGCACATAGCAGTGATAACTCGTTAACTTTCTTTATATTTTGGTTTCTTTAAGTCATCTTCAAGTCAACACATTTTCCAAAAATCAAAACTGAAACCATATTTTTTTTTACGAAACTTTTCATACTCCTAACTTAACGATTACGTCTACCGTTATACCGTACCGTAAATACCGTAGAACACGAGGTAAAATATACTTGTGCATGATCATGCGAGATATGAGTGTAGTCGGGTGCTACAAGCTTGTATAGTGCAGTAAAGGAGCAATTTCACGGGGAACCGCGTCACACTCAGTGTGCTTTGTCCGGGTACAAAATTATATTGTGTTTGAAGCGATGTACAGAGATGTTGGCGATAAGTTAAAATTTTGAGCATTTCATCGATCGAACTGTAATATAATATGAAGAGTTAAATCAGCAAATTCAAATTCGAAGTCAAATTCAAATATATTTATTCAAATAGGCCAAAAAGCGGCTAATTCAACAACAACGGAACATTGTGTGAGCCAAATTCTTAAAAAAAAATACAATAACTATGAATAGGAATGTAAATTAACAAATTTGATTTTGTCTACACTAAAGATTGCCTTATGGAGCAGGACCAGCATGTTTCCAAGCATTCTTACCTTGAATATAATCATCTAATTTGTAATATGCTTGTTTACAAAGTGTGCATTTAACTTGAGTTTTAAATTGACTTTCATTTAGTTTAAATATATCACAAGGTATTTTGTTATAGAATTTAACACAGTATCCCATGAAAGTTGAGTGTACTTTAGCTAGTCTATAAGATGGTTGATCTAACTTATCTTTATTTCTCGTATTACAATTGTGTCTATCACTGACTTTAATAAAGAGATGTATATTTTTCCTTACATACATAATATTTTCATTAATGATTTGACAAGAAACTGTCATAATATTAGTATTTTAAATAGTTCCCTAAGAGATTCTCGGTGACTAAAGTTATATATGGCTCTGACAGCTCTCTTTTGCAATATAAATATGGATTCAATGTCAGCCGCTCGACCCCACAGTAAAATACCGTATGACATAATGCTGTGAAAGTAACTAAAGTAGACCAAACGCGCGGTTTCTACATCCGTTAACTTTCTTATCTTTCTAACAGTATAAGCAGCTGAGCTTAGCCGACCCGCAAGAGATGTTATGTGAGGACCCCATTGCAATTTGTTGTCTAAATTGATTCCCAGGAAAACTGTTTGATTTACAAAGTCCAGCTTTTCGCCATTCAATATGATGTCGCATTCGGTACTTCTAACATTCGGCAATGTGAATCTAATACGTTATTCGTCACCACATTGAAACATCAACATCATTGTTTAAATTATCTATACTAATCGTCATCTCATAGAGAAGTGGTGGCCCAGTGGTAACGGCTGCAACTTACAAGCTGTAGGTCGTGGGTTCGAAACCAGGCGCCGCGCTTTACTTTGGGTAAATTATTTCATCAACACTTCTCTAAAAACGGTGAAGGAAAAGATCGTGAGGAAACTGTTGTCTCAGAACCAAAACTTTTTATCACCTCAATTTCATAAATAACTTCGATTGATAGACGAAACAAACTTTGGGACGGGACATTACCAACGAAATTCAATCCGACGACGCCCACTCGTAAGAGGTACCTACTTACAGGGAAACATTTCTTAAATATCGGCGTATACTAACAGATTAGCAACAATCAATTATAACCCGTTCAGTAAAGTTACCCCTTTGCCATTTTCTTTCACAGTGACGTTAGTAAAAATAATGGTTTTCGTGATTGAGAATTCTCTATGAATGGTGAAGACATATCTATTTAAGAAACAAGGTAGGTATTTAAGCAAGTCCGAAGTCGAATATAATATTAAACCATTAGCCATAGAATTTTCATTAGGCTTTTTTCAATACAGAAGTTTCAATACAGAAGTTATTGGCAGTTTTTTTTAGAAATAAGTGCTTTTCACAAACAGCAAGCGATTGTCAAACGATTGTGTAGGCCCTACCATACCTACACTGCAGGTAATTTCGACTTTTCTGACATAAAGCGTTTGATCGCGCGATGATTGTTGATTGCTGTTTCTTACGTAATACGCCTGCCAACTCCCACTCGTGCTTCAGCCAAATATTTTCTAAATATCGACGTATACCACAGACTAGCAACAATCAATTTATAACCAGTTCAATAAAGTTATCTCTGCCATTTTCTTGCCTATCACGGTGACGTAAATAAAAATAATGGTTTACGTGATCGAGAATTCTCCATGAATGGTGAAGACATATCTATTTACGAAATAAGGCAAGTAGGTAACCGAATATAATTATTATTCAACCTTTAATCAATATTGTTGTGAAGATGGTTATATATTTAATATATTAAACTACTTTGTTGATAAAAGACAGTAAGTTTGCTAAAAGAAGTTTTGTATTGTTTATGCCAATACTACAGTAGTCTTTGCTTTTAGAAGCTAGATTGTAACAAACATTACCTAAGGACGAATAAATACCGATTCAAAAGTTTTTTACTAGTAACCTGTCATTAACGGCTTTCAGTCAGCCTTGTAAAGAGAACACAATTTCATTCTATTATTTATAATATGACAAGTGTAATGATGAAGGCAATTAGGTATTGTTATTAGAGTTCAGAGAACACTACGTCCCCATTAAGCTCTATTTATAACTTCTAGGACAAGTCCTTTTGGAAGGACGCTCAGAAATATTATAGGTAAGAAATTATAGGATAAATACAATATCTATTCCTGTTGGAATACCTATCAAAGAGTAAATAGGTAGCATTTTTATATAAATATAGTTCATTCACATTATCCTATTTCCTGGTTAGATTCCAGGCCTGCCATAGTCGTAATGTGCCTCGGGGATTTGTTACATTACTCGCAGCCTCTAGATTATAACTTGTGTAGGACATTAAATAGATGAAGTAGCAGCTCTAAGAAAGTGTTTGGGCTCTACCATATACGTAGAGAATGGATTGAGCTATCCCTTCTCCTGATTTTTAGTAAAGGTAAGTGTGAGAGATATAAGGCGATCGTTCCGACGAGCAGTTGCCTTTTTCTAATAATTCTGATTATGCTACATAGACTTGTAATTTCACCTTCGTTGCTACGATCTATAGAAAAGGTACAGCGGGGTGACCATAAGCTCATAAAGTAAGGTTATACAAATTATATGCATCTATCCCTTACAGGCACTCAAAATAATTTTACTCTGAGAGCTTACCCCTAGATCGAGTCAAAGCGTCTGTGGCCAAAATCTGTTTCTTTGTACGGAGTACTGCTCAGTCCATTTTCAATGTCTATGGGCTCTACTAAGAGGAACTCGAACATCAAATAGATTTTCTTTTGTGACTGTGGATGACATGTGAGGTGACTAAGGCAATATACAATGTGTCCGAACTTGTAGTAATAAAACTTTAAAAACACCCCACATAAGGGGTGCAAACACAATACGTTGTTTTTTCATTTCCTAAAATTCTGCAAAACATATAAGATAAAAGTGCACAAGGCAATTTTAGGCAATATTAAAACTTAAATTTATTAGCGCTGTGATTTTTTTTCAGCGTGTAGAACAAGTCAAAGACTCACAAAAACATAATTAAAAGACATGTGTTAGTCCCTAAAATTTTTGCAGAATTTTAAGATATTAAATAAAACCTCGTGAAACTACGTATAAGAATTGACTGTTATGTCTGAATACAAAAATATTTTATTTTAGAGTGTTAGCAGATTTTTTTCTTTTGCATTCTTTATGCTATGCCCGTTAAAATAACGTTAATTGTTAACATACTAAGGTGTCTTTTTCTGATTGACTGAAGATTTCTCTTCAGTCAATCAGAAAAAGACACCTAAGTTTTCTCAATAACAACCAACTGTTCAAATAGAACAAACTCGATATTTCATTAAGATGAAAATGTGATATAACTTAGAAATAACAATTCTGGAATCCAATGCGTAACCTTAGTAAAAACGATAGAATTTTTCTTTTGAAAAACTAAGTACAATTTACTAAATCGAAAGCTTGTCTGGAGTTAGTAAAAAAGGCATACAAAGATATATTTGATGTTGTAATTAGGTAGGTACCTAAGTTTTTTCAGCTAGAAAATTGCTGAGTCCGCTGAGAGATCAGGTCGAAAATCAAACTAAGCGTCATCAATCTTGTTCCAGCTATTAATCTCTGTATTAAGTCTTTCAAAATTCTTTCATATGCCTTGGGAAATCTGCCTTCAGACTTGAGACTGGTATTTGTTTTAAATAAGAATTATAGGTCGAATAAAGAGAAGATAAATTCAATGTGCTTATTATTGAATAATAGAAAATCTTCTGACGTGCCCCCGATAACAGTTTACATAAACAGAGTTTCTAGTTTTTAGAGATATTTTGTCAGTGACCCTTCTAGACATACTTAATATTTTTTTGTGGCTCTTTTATGTGCACTCTCTTACTCTTGAAAAAATATTAAGTTCTTGGTAAGTGTTAGACGCCTAAAACAAATACACTTTGCTTTAGTACCCAAATAACTTATGCTATCACTTATCTATATAGTTTTTGTTCGTAACGGGCTTAGTTTATTTGGCCAAAGATATTTGCGGTTGTTTTCCAGAATAACTTAAATTATACTTTATTTTTACAGAATTCTTTTTAAATATTTTGAGAGCCTTTATCAGAAAACAGCAGAATAGCTGTGACAAAAAGTTATTGTAGGAAGTTTTTTGACCTACTCAATTATCACCGTTTCATTCACCTCTCAAATGTGATGAAACCTGAATCAGGTGTCTAACAATAGAAAATCTATTGTTTCCTAATTACCATATACTACAGTTTATTTATTTAGACTTCATACACATTACATGACTTACTTGACTGAATGTCCTATGTCCAGGGACAGAGGGCGTCCACAGTAGTCCTCCATCGTGATCGGTTTTGAGTTTCACTCTTCACCTCGCTCCTGATTATACCGATGGTTGTCGCTTCTGCCAACAAGGTGCGACCGACGCCAGGTTTGACGGAGACGGCCACGCTTTCTTTTGCCTTGAGGATTCCAATCCAACGCTTGATATACGACCAGATTCCGTTCGCAGCGTGTGGCCAATCCAATTCCACTTGCGATGCTTGAACTGTAGGTCTATAGGGCTCTCGTGGCATTTCTCCAACAGCTCTACGCTGGTGATTGACGAAGACACAAAGACAGCGGTTGACGAAAACTTGGATCTGGCGTGAGATGTTTTTTGTGACCTTTCAAGTATCGCACCCACAAAGCAGCACGGGTTTGACATTTGACCCGAAGATTTTGAGTTTAAACCTTCGGGTCAGTTGCCACGATTGCAGACCAGGTCTCAGCTGCGCGAAGGTAGCTCGTGCTCTGGCGATCCATACTGATGTTCCTGATGTAAATCGTTCAATTTTGCTTGCATGTCAGCGTGGGTATGACTCAGCAGGCATAAGTAATCGGCGTAATCCAAGTTTTCTAAGACGTTGGACAAACCCCACTCAATCCCGCGGCACTTGTTGTCAAAAATGCGAAACAAAATCCCGTTAAGAATGACTAGAAAAAGGAGCGGTGATAGGCGCAGCCTTGGCGGACGCTTGTGTGTACTGCTATATCATCCGAGATGAGGCCGTCATGAGCTACCTTATGGGAATAATTATTGTATATACTCTCCGAGAGACGGACATTTTTGGCGGCACTCTGATGTCCAGTAAGTGGGACCCGATGCTTCATCATATCAAATACCTTTTCGAAGTCGATAAAGGTGAGACAGATCTCCCTGCCATTCTAATGCCTGTTCTAGAATGATACAGAGAGTGTTGAACTGGTCCGTGCACGAGCTGATCTTTGCGTAGGAGAGGATCCACGGATTTGACAACCTATCCAGGGTAATCTTGCAAAAACCTTCGAGGGTATTGAGAACAACTTAATACCTCTCCATTTATCGCATTGACTAAGATCTCCCTTCTTGGGTACAGTTATCAAAAGACTTGTTCCATTCGTCCGGAAGCTCCTCACTGATCCATATCCTTTCAATGAGAGTCTAAATTTCTTCAGGTTACCGGTGTTTGCAGTTTGTTGAGCACGATTAGCGATACCATCAGCCCACTGCCTCTTATCTTTGCGGATGCTGCGATAGATTTCTTTTCGTTTCTGATGGTATTGCATGTTAAGGTCGGCTTGCATGGCCTCATTACGGGTCTTAGGTAGTCTCAGATGTAGGAATTCTTCTGTCGTTGATCAGGGTCCAAGTGTGCTGTTACATCCAGTCCTCCAAGTGAAAACATGGCAGGCTGTGCTTTATTTGATAATTAAAAAAAACACAAGTAGTACAAATTTTCTGAAACACGTTTATGCCATTGTGTTGATCGACTATTCTACAAACACGTGATAAAACCGACAATTGATTTTTCAGTCCGGTCCTTCAAGCCCGCAGCCCGCATGCGGGCTAAGAATAGATATAGTTTTTAACGATTTTATTATAACTACGGCCAATTTTACATATTGTAGTACGGGCACTGATTAAGCTCCAGATTACTGCGAATACATAATGTACACGTCAGCTTGCCTGCTGCTCAATAAGCCACTGCACATTGAATTGCGATCAAGGAGCACATGTTACATTATACAAACGAGACCTGCGGGCATAGGTAATAGGAGACCATTAAATAAGACATTAGATGTCTTTGAGCGAACGCCTAATTAGTTACTAGATTTTGCGAGGGGTGTCGCCCATGTTTAAGTCGAAAATTATCTCTAGGGAACGTTCCATTGGAATAAAAAAGTGTATAGTCCTAATCTATGCCGCGGTGGTTTACTAGTGTTCCAAATTTCGTTCACATCCGTTCTACGGTTAAAGCGTGATTTATTTATAAACATCGAAATATCTTTATCCACAATCTCACACATACAGACTGCCACTTTCTTATATTTTCACCTTTTTTTGCGTGGAGAAATGCTCATGCATTACCCCAGTTTTTTATTATCCCCGCTACCACGGGGAGAGAGCACAGTTATGTGGGACTCCAATCCACTAAAACTCCATGGTGTCCTCCCGTGCCGCTTATGGTGGGAACACGTTAGCATTCACCGCGAACCCGCGAACCGGCGCACTAGAACACAGTCGCCGTGACCTCCCCAGGGACCAAACCAGCGGCCACGTGTATGGCACCCTTGGTCCCCTTGTGACGTGTCAAGGTCAATGGCCCTGCGTCCTACCATTTTTCATACCGGCAATACTCTCCCGCTACGGCTTCCAACCCTCAGCCGCGATATCGTATGGGTTTGGGAGGCCTCATACGACATCGCAGCCCGCCTTAGTTGCGATATCGCTCAGGCAGCACCGCAACCTACATGTTGGCCGCGACGCCGTCGGTTTATTGGCAACAGCCCTGACAATCGGCCCCTCCTCGGGCCGCCGTGGGTGACCTAGCCACGGTTACTGAGCCCTCCCCGCCTCGATAATGCGGAAATCCACCGGGGGAACATTTCTAATACCTATCAGTAGGAATCATAGGATTCGTCAAACATTTCGCTCTTTTGTAGCTGATATGAAGGCTGATTGCTGGAAATTACATAAATATAATTGGAATGCAGACACTCGTAAGTTTATTAGTATGGAGTAGCACAATCATTCCCTTTCACTGTAATTTAAAGTTAAGTCCATCTGGAGGTTATCTGGAAGACGTTGTGTTTGCAATTCGATCCTTCAAGCACGAGATTTTCAATTTTATAGGGCCGTTGCTATTTTTATGTGTCTGCGGTGTACAGTAATGGGTATTGTTACATACCTACCTTTTAAATAAAACACAAAACCTATGGCTTCGTTCCGAAATGTGCCTTATAATTGCATATCCTGTGACATACCTGTCACTCTTAACGTATAAACTCTAAGCTTTTTAACAGAAAAAAATTAACAGTAAATCGGATGAGCAAGTTCGATGTTTACCTACTTCCTATATCCATAATCACAAACGTTACCGCTTTAGTTTCTGCCCGCGGCTTCACTCGCGTGAAATGTGTTTTACTATACCAAAGGAATAATTTACCGGGATGAAAAGTATGCTACCCATACGCCAAGTTTCATCAAAATCCATTCAGCCGTTAAAGCTGAAAGCGTAAAAAACAAACAATCGCACATTAACTTTTACATTATTAGATAAGTTTAGAGAAGATTATTTTCAAGTGTCTTTGTGTATGTACCTAATGTGGCGTAGGTATCCTTCATACATGTAAATGTTATCAAAGGTCCCAAAATCAACAAGTTCAAATGCAAATGTCGTTCAAAGTGTTTGCAATGTAGTTACTCTCTGAGTTTAACTTGATGTTCTAGTGTGACCCAGTAACCGTATATAGCTCGGCTCTTAAACTTAACGCTGCGACTCTAGCGTCGTTGCATTTTTCAAACCATTTGCACCCAGTTATGACATAAAAATTGCCATATTTTCTTGGGAGACTATGTACTGTCTCCTGATTTTGTACGTTGGAAAGACTTGTGTCATTTCAACTATGTTTAGTTTAGTTTAATTAAACGTGGCTCGACCCGATGTAATTTGCTATAGGGTTCCCCTCAATAATATGGATCTTAAACATGACTTAACTTTGGACACAGAACTATTCATCTCGTATTCCATGGTGAAGTATGATATTACCTTTTAGGATTGACCTGCTCCAATAAATATTTTTGTCTGTTAGGAAACGCCGGCCTCATCAAGTTTTAAAAATGTGATCAATATGTAACCGTTACTACCGCCCTTCGGCGTTAAGTTAGATAAAGGTCTACATAAAGTAACCAATACGCAGTTATGAATACGTAGAGAAAACTATCTTCCGATCTCTGAAACCTATTGTCAGTAGATATAGGGATAATCTTAAAGCACCCAGAGTCTTCCAGACCGGGACTGCTATCCTTAGTATCCTCAATAAATATGATACTTACGTTAGGCCGCTCTTGAAGTGAAAAGACCAATAACAATTGACAGCGGCAACCCTACTTGAGCCACCGAACAATCTGTGCAGGAAAACCCTAAAAGAACGGATGAACCGTAATAATATTATCGTTCGAAGTAATCTGAGATATTTAATGGAAGTGGACAGTCACTAGATGCAGCCACGTTGCAGTTGTAAAACGTGCGCAGCGTAGAAGATGGCGGAACTTCTGGCTTCTTATCGTTTTAAAGCTTTAACAAGACAAATAATATTCAGCTCTGGCCGATTTGTAGGTAGTGTTTACATAAAGTGGGTAATAGCATAAGATGCAAATCAATTTATGGTTTTCAATGCAAACATCATCAGTAATCAGTAACATTTTAGATATAATGATTAATTCTTCGATTACAATGCGAGGTCGAACATAATCCATGTCTTTTATTTCATAGACACTGAATAAATACAGAAAGTGCTTCATTTTCTTCTTCTGCTCTTATTATTCAAGTGATTTCCCCATTATTAACCATAGACACTTAGATAGTTCCCAGAATAGAGTAAGCAGTAAAAGAAGTATAAGAATACTCGGTAATCGAAATAAATATACCGTACCTGTAATCCTTAAGATCATATTCACAACACGAAAGTGTTGATTCCTAAAATCTATTAACTCACTACTAGAGTGAAAACGATAACAATAAGGATTACCTTTGTCACAAAGCCCCAGCCTTTGCTCCCAAAAATATTTCTGGAAAAGCAAACAGATTAAGATCTTGCAGAAAACAAACTCCATCGGACAAAGAGAAACCGTTTTGAAAGATTTAACGAACATGTCGCGGGATGTTGTGGCAATATGCTCAAAGATTATACCTACGTAACGAACCTAACTTAATATTTATATACTAGTCTCTGCTCCGGTTTCGTTCACGAGGCCTTCGGGATCGTGAAAAATGTTTACCTACTGTTGTGTAGGGATATTAAATATTCTGTTAGGCTGCAAGGGCCTTAAATATTGTAGCAGTAGTACCTACACTTTAAGAATACATTATAGCTACATGATACTCTAATCTGGGAAAGAGTCGCAACAATAAGGATAGTACTTTATTTTTAGTAAGCTAATTAAGTTTAGTTATAGGGGTATAATGTTTCTGTGGAGCTAGAGATCATTTTGACGATCTCTTGAACATCAGCCCGATGCTTCAGCTTTCAGGCTACTTCATCAGTTTTGTATGATGCTTTTTGTCAAGGCAACGCCTTCCAGAACTCTTATTCAGGATGAGTTCCTTGACCACCTTTTACGACTTTTATTTGACTCGACTATTCGCTTCATAAAAACAAGGTTCCATTAATTGAAACCTATACGAGCGAAGTCACATTCAAACGCAAATATTAATTTAATTTTAAACATGTGCCAGTGGAAAGTTTTAGCAAATAGACAGAATGCGGTTGTCCCTATTTGTTTTTACGAGGAAATAGTTTTCTGAGTGGATTCCAGTTTATACGTTTAGCGTCTGGGATTCAAGCATTCAGGGAACATGAGGAATGTGCATGCATTAATAAAACCGCTGGTTAGAAAGACCTTTTCTACTAACCTGTTGAATAAAATGACGTTTAATCTTGTCCTGACCTACATATTCTAGGGTTTATTTTTCCAGCAAAAGCTATTTTTATATCCGCTGGTGGAAAGATCAGTAATCGTCTGAAATAAACAATCATCAAATGTCACAAACAATCAAAATCAATTTGTTTTTAACTTTAAACAAAAAAATAAATCACAGAACAATTCTTATTTTGTTTCATGTGGCAAAGTTCCACAAACGATCCCCACTTTAATAAATGTTTTGTTAAGAGCGTGTTAAAATGAGGTTCTTAGACAATAGTGCAGTGAAGGAACAAAGGCGAAAGTCTGAAGTGGCGTAAGTGTACGTAGGTCAATCCGTGCCTCCCGCTGTGTAAGGATGATTAATCGACGTGGGGAGTCCACAACGAGAAAATAACTATTTCTCATCTTTTGAAAAGGCTGTCCGAGCAAAACTGCCACAGGCAGCAGCTTTGTCACGCTAAGTACTTATACATCGATCCCTGAATGCTGATTTTATTAGATATATTGCGTTTTGACATGCACCCGTCTGGGAGGCTTCGCTTATGTAAAAATGTTTCCTTCTTTTTATGGTTTCGGAAACGTTGACGGAGATTAATTTGAAACGGCAAAGGTCTTTGAATAATGTTCGTACTTAATTTTTCTTATTTTATTCTATACTTGACGAAAATCACGCGATTACGTTCCAATGTATGGTTTTAATTTCAAAAGGCGTTCAAAGTGACGTTGAAATACTCTTGCTACGGTACAAAATGTTACAAATACATCTTTGATATCAGATCATCCTTGAATATCAAGAAAAATACTACGAAAGTCGTAAATTTTTATCTCAAAAGCCATAAAAACGGGCAAGATTGCAGTAAATTGACATCGTATAATCGCATCGTCTACCGTAAAAAAACGATCAATTGCTAAAATATGCAATAGAGATAACAATATTTTATACTGAAGCCTATTGATTTGTGATCAACTGATTTTTCATTACGTATTTGTTCATAAGTAAACAAATACACTGGTTTAATGTAATTGTGAATACAAATTTGGACCAAACTAAATAGATTAGTCGGCGAATTTGTAAATGGAATGAGAATTCAAATAATGATTTGCTAGTTAATATCTTAATTCGGAAATCCTAAAGGAACCTACAACATAATTTGTTAATTAAACAATGAAATATCCTGTCATGTAAAAAGGAAGACTAATGTAAAGGAATCCGTGTCGAAAAATTCAAAATGCGATAAAATTAAAATTGTTTTCAATAATTTATGAAAAATCTAATGATATGATACTTACCTTCTTCGTTTATCCACGCCCACTGTCCACCAAATGTAATAAACTAATGATGTACCTTCAATCAACCCTTCACCTAAGTACTTCTAGCAAATTGCGCTCTTAAGTATAATTTCAAGTAGGTCTTCACAGATCAAAATAGCTCACCATAATAAAAACGATTCTGCTTCAATATCGATTCTAGCACTCTATTCTATTCGTTAACTAAAGGTACCGCATTATTGATGCGAAATGTTTTAATGGGATCGTCTCGGGGCCAATCGGCTTATTTCCAAAGAGCCAGCAAACACGCGCTGACTCGGCTACAAGCTAATAATATGCAGGCGGGCGCAGCTGGCGGCTAATTCTGCATAGACAAGCTTCATAAGACACGACAGATGCGATATTAATATTGGTAATACACAATTGTTTGACTAATCAATTTCGCCAATTGAAATAGTTTCCAAATTGGCAGCGTTTTGGGACAACCGCAGCAATTTAGTTTCATGTTCCTCGTCTCTTCAAGACACAACGTTAATTTAATACTCCATACATATATTTGAGATTGAAGCAAGTCATTTTCGTGTTTCTGGTTATCTTAGTAAGATCTATGTGTGTAGCACGTCACTATTTTATATACGATTCGGAGTCCCAAGCGGACCCGACACGAAGTGAATTGGCAGCGTATGAAACGACATGCAATCGTAACATATTGGATTTAGTGCAAACGTAACGTGTAGCCGACCTGCAGCTTGCAAGCAATAAAAGGCATAATTTATCGATATGCTACAACATCGACATACCTCATACTCTGTAGTTGATACCCAAAAGGTTATGCAGAGGTATACGGTACAACTTTAATGACATTTTACGTTGTATGTGATAAGGAGCGAACCTTTTGCCTTGATTGAGCGCAAATCCAATTCCAGATTTGTTTGAAAATAAATTGAGTGGAATCGGTAGAACATGGGATTTATCATTATTTACGCTTTGTACCTAATCTGAATTCACTGCAATGGATCATTAGTCAAGAAAGAATCTTACTGAGAATTAGCTGTCACGAAGCAGCTTTATTACCAAATGTCTCGTATCTATATGTATCTTTTCTAGAAACCACAGTTCTGTCACAAATTATCCACGTTAAATAACCCGTCGGTATATTGTCACAACTTAAGCTTAGTAGCTCAGTTGATTCCATGTTTATTTAGTCTGACCTCCATCTTGACTACAGTCTACTTGTGTAAATTACAGGATTATTCCGACGACCATTGCCTAGTAAAACTGTGGGTACCTACATGAATAAACGGTATTCCCAGTAGTTTGATTTAGAAGGATCGTTTGCTCAGTCCTTGGGGTCTATGAACTTGTGTAGGAGACACTAGCGTAGTTATAAAAGTTGGTAACAAATTAAGACTTGGCTTGGCTTTGGCAATTAAAAAAGAAAGTTTTTCAAAAATGGCTTTTAAAGGTTCTTTACCAATAACAAGAATCTAAAATAGCTTTAGCATTCCAGTGATATTAATTTTCTCTAAACATTTATTGGTTTATTCCTTGTTTCGAAGAAATTACACTAAGGCCCAGTTTTTTGATCCGTAGTTAACTCAACCAATGGTTTCAAATAACGGTAAAATACATTTATTCGTAAATTTTTAGTCTAACAAATGGTCAAATTATACTTCGTGCCTCGTCCTTCGAGATTAGTACCTTAATTAATATTGATTATTTACAATGTAGTAACGCGTAGAGGCGGCTACCCAATTCACTATGTTTTAGAGAAAATATATTTCTTTTTTTTTTTCCTTGCAACTCTTTATTTGTCCACTTGTCATTCGCGATTATAGTGCGTTGCTACTCAACACATATCTAAACTTTTAAATAAAAAGAACAGTTTTTAAAAGTGGAAAAATGCCAAAAAGGACACATCATCGTCAACCGAGGAACACCTACAAGAGAATCAGGAGAAAAATGAAAAAGCTTGGGAACAATTTAAAAAGTGCTCGACTCGAAGTAAAACAAAATCGTCTCAAGAATCGACGCCATATTTAGACCCACAAGGTACCTAAATCTGTTAAAATATATTATTATATATATCTACTACTATTTTACCAATCCTACGCCTTAATCCTGCATCTCAAAGAAATAATGCATTTCGGGCAAGCCAAAAGCAAAATAATGCATTGGGGCTGTCTCACCGCATACTTACGAGATCATCATAATTTAATTCTTTTACCTAACGAATGTAATCGAGCAGGAGTCATCGTACTGCCTCACAACATTCAATAATTCTGAAACAAATAATACATTCGGACATGCCATCGGGCTGTCTCACCGCATACTTACGAGATCATGAAATACAATTCAATTCTTTTATCAAACGAATGTACTCGAACAGGTCATCGGACTGTCTCACAACATTCAATAATTCACTGGTTTCGTTCAATTCTTTGGAATTGCTACACCCACCAGATTGCATAACTCGGTTATCAACCGGAAGTGAAACAATGGTTTGTAATCATTCCAGGCCATGTCCTAGACGACGACGCCACGCTCACTGGTTTCGTTCAATTCTTTGGAATTGCTACACCCACCAGATTGCATAACTCGGTTATCAACCGGAAGTAAAACAATGGTTTGTAATCATTCCAGGCGAAGTCCTAGACGACGACGCCACAAATGAAATGGAAACAATTGAAGTCGGATACGACCAAGAAAATACCACAAACACTAGTAATCTCCCTCACAATCCCAGCCTGGACAAAACACAGATGTTCTCAAAATTTTGGGGTTGACTCAACATTGAACACGGAGTACACCATACTCCGTGTTCAATGTTGATGGGGCCGAACTTCTCAAGGAAGTGGCCAGTTGTCTGGAACATCTTGTAACATGAGGCCTGTCTCCCTAGAAACCACAGGCGGGTATTTCCCCTTCAGCTCCTTCCGCAGGGAAAATAAATTTTTTAATGATTCTTATACCATACAGCAAAATTCCCAAATTATTGATAAACAAGGCCATAGAAGCAAAACAAAGACTACTCAGCACCATCTCCTGCCTAGGAGCAACATTATCCAAACTACTGGATACAAAAGAAAATGATACAGATCTACTAAGTTAAATAATACCACTTGCATCTTATGTGACTAGATGCAAATTTAGCTGCAGCTCAATTAAAAAGGATCTTGAGGACCAAGTTCAAAAAACAATGATAGAAAAATATCTGTTCGGGTAAACACTTGCTGAAATTCTTCGAGCTGGTAAAGCGGTTTCTAAATCAGGTGGTGTAAGAGCACCCCATGACAAGAAAAAACCCAACACATTCCAAGCTAAACACTGGAAAGCTCCACCAGCGCCACAAGGGCGACAGGAGAACAGGGAGCCTGTATATAGCCTGAGCCAGCTGTACAATACCCTTCAAGCGGTTGTTACATCTCAACCTTGACGCCGCTAAACTCAATAAGGTACGCCGGTCGCTTATAATTTTTTTTAAAACATTGGTAATTTATCACTGACGATAAGACCATATAATCATGGATTGAGGGTTTCACGGGTACCCACAACACTAGAGACAATCAACTAATTGATCTAACCATTGGTGCATTATCTAAGTGCCAGCATTGAAAAGGGAAATTTGTCTCAAGTGTTTCTTAAGACAAAAAACCCAATGGCAATAAAGCCTTAATAAGTTCATTGATGCAAGCCATTTCTAACCTGAAGACTTGTGCACAGAGTTAAAGATGATATCAAATGATAGTTCCATGGCCATACTTTACATAACATACATTAAAGATGCATAGCTTCTTATAAAATATCACAAAAATTCTAGCAAATACCTAGAATTCCCTCTTGGAAAATTGTAGGAGGATACATTTTCACTAAAGTCATGAAATCTGCCAACAAATTACTAGGATTCTGTGGCTTTTGATTGTTAACTGAAAACATTCAAAATACTAAGAAGTTAATCTCAATTAGTAATTAACAAACTTACACCCACTAATACTGGTACATTTTTGGGATATATTATTGACAAAAGACTTATAACTGTCATGTAACATTACCTACAGATAAGAAAACACATATCAATTATGAAATCAGACAATTTACATGTTTTGTAGGACTGCACTCAGCATGCCCTACTATTATGGATGTCTTTATATATACTACATAGATATCCTTACAATAATTGCCTAAATGGTAGCCATATTCCATTCAAAATTTAGTAAACAAAATCAAACCTAATTATGTAACCGAAATCTTTTCTGACGCCTCAACCAAGGGGGGGTACTGTCTGTGGGGATGAGATTGAATATGAATATTTAATGAATTTTATTGGATTTATTAACATCATTCTTTGATTTAAAAAAATTGGCAAACTTTTCAATAATTATGAAATACTGTTATGCATAGACAATTCAATAGCAATATAGGCTGCATTAATCAAAGGAGTGGAATTCAAAATCCGCGTCTCTTCAACTTAGCCAGCAGCATTGGTGTGAAAACCATTACATTTTCATTTTCGCTCCTTACATTAGGTCGATTGAAAATCTACGTAAGTAGCTGATACTTTATTGCAGATATCACATCCCGATGTAGACTGGGAACTGGAAGAAAATTCATATGAACAATTATTGAAAGATAAATTTGGAATTCTGAAATTTACCTATTTGTAAGACACATTAACAAAAAATATGACAAATACATAACAACCAAAATGCCTTTACAATTGACCCATTTACAGTATACAGGTAACCAATTTTCTTTTATGTGTTCTCACCATTCTCAAACATATTAAAAGATCTATGAAAAATCATAATGGATAAAGCTAAGGGCATCATAGTGGTTACCATGGCCAACTCTGCCCTGATTCCCTTTACTTAAGGGACTTCCCATATTTCAGAGATCATACTCAAACCTAATGAAAATATAATAATAAAGTATCTCACAGCAAGGGAAAATCCATACCAACCTTACTCTGGCTGTCGGAGTCTAATGTGTAGGTAGTGAAATCTATTGTGACGAAGCACACTACCAAAATCAATAGAAATTTTGATAGCATCTCTATCAGAAAAGTTCTCAAACAATTGACACATGTTTAATAAACTGGTTTAACTTTTTAGAAAATATAATCTTGAACACCAACGGTAAATTAAATGAAAAATGTTAATAAAATTTCTTAACAGATCTTTCTAATTCCAGTAAAAAATAAAACAAATGCTTGACTGTCACAAATCGGCATTATCACTGCTAATACTATAATAAATATTAGAATGTCATCTGATGATAGATAAAAAAATTGTTTTAAGGGCGTGTTCAGACTACGACCACATGGCCAAAAATACAATGTCACCTGGGAAACATGCCAGATACTGGAAGTATTAGGAATTTGATACCCAAATGAGATGCTGTCTCTAGAACAACTGTCATAAATAAAATCAAACTATAGAAATGCAATCAATGCATATAACCATCAAAATTTCAGACCTCAAAAAATCTCTTATATAGGAACTAAATAATCAATCAATACTTCAGACAAAGAACAAAAATATGTCTAGCTGAAACCCTTAATAGCCTACATTAATAAAACCTCTAACCATAAACATAAAAGAATTATTTTAGGCACCAAGAAACCATACCACAGAAGTGTCCAAACAGACTATCAGTCGTTGGATTAAGTGTACTTTAAAGACTAGCAGTATTGATGTACACGTATATTTAGCTCACAGCACACGCCACGCTGCTACTTCTAAAGCCAGGTGTGACAATTTATCAGATACTAAAAACAGCAGGCTGGAGTTAAAACTCAAGTGCATTTGGTAAACTTTATAACAGACCTTTAGTGTAAAGGATCAAAATGATTTAACAAGATAAATCTTTAGCTGTGATTAAAGATATCTTATTTAACTTAGGAAGGAGTATGAGTATAAATGTATTGATAAGGAAACTAACAATAGCAATAAGAAAGCAAAACTGCATTTTATTAAAACAGATATATTTATAATATTATCTGAATGGTTAATTAAGAACTTTAGTTTTCCAATGACACCTATGATTGTTATTCTTTAAACAAACTTTAATATTGTTATTAAGTGGGCATTAAATATTCTGTTAAAAAGATGATTAAGAATATATATAAACATTTTGGTTAAGAACCAATATTACTTAAAATAAACTGTGATTGTTAGTCTATAAAAAACTTTAATACTTAATGACAATAAATAGGCAAAATATACTTTGTTAATAAAGATAATTAAGATAAGAATAATAATTAAGAAAATGACTGAATATGAACCTTTGTTACCTAATGACAACTGTGATTGTTAATCTATAAACATTATACTCGTAACAATGAGAATAAGAATGTAAATAATAAATTTGTCAAAACAGATAATTAAGAACATATCTTAATAAACTGATTAAGAACCTATGTGTGAAACCTATGGACAACCATGCTGGTTAGTCTATAAAAATATAATTAAGAATTTTAAAGAAAGTTTTTACTTCAAAAATTCATCATAGTTTATGTGATAATTCCAGAACTTAACTCTCAAAGTCTACATTGTAAATAATCAATATTAATTAAGGTACTAATCTCGAAGGACGAGGCACGAAGTATAATTTATGATTAAACGAACTTACCCTAAGTGAAGTTCTATCATAATTATACGAAGTGCCTCGTCCGAAGAGATTAGTAACACCCTCCCAACCCTAAGGTATAACCCAGAAGCGTTTTGGAAATATCTATAAAACATAAGTAACTCTAAACTAAATGACAAGTGGACAAATAAAGAGTTGCAAGGAAAAAAAAATATATATATATTTTCTCTAAAACATAGTGAATTGGGTAGCCGCCTCTACGCGTTAATACATTGTAAATAATCAATATTAATTAAGGTACTAATCTCTTCGGACGAGGCACTTCGTATAATTATGATAGAACTTCACTTAGGGTAAGTTCGTTTAATCATAAATAATTAACTTTCCATTTGTGAGATTATAGTATTAATAATAAATTAATATAATTGGTGTTTTACCGAAATTTGCAACCATTGGTTAGCATATGTAACCATTAATTGAGTTAACTACGCATCAAAAAACTGGGCCTAAGTATTTTTCCAATTCCTAAAACCGGCCAAGTGCGAGTCGGACTCGCGCACGAAGGGTTCCGTACCATTATCGCAAAAAATTGCAAAAAATATCACATTTGTTGTATTTATTTTATATATATACTTAAATATTTATTTTATTTTGTTTTTAGTATTTATTGTTATAGCGGCAACAGAATTACATCATCTGTAAAATTTCAAATGTCTGGCTATCACAGTTCATGAGATACAGCCTGGTGACAGACAGACGGAACATGGAGTCTTAGTAATATGGTCCCGTTTTTACCCTTTGGGTACGGAACCCTAAAATACTAAATCCTATAATTGAGTTTTTATTCAGCGCATACCTACAGTTTACCTACAAATGCTCATATGAGTTGCCTTATGCGAAGATCCATATTTGCAGATGCTGTAGATACCCATTACTCGTATTAGGGTTAATTTATCAAATTCCCAGCCACATGTCCTTAGCTTTTGCAATTGGCTAGGATAATATGAAAAAAAAATTGGATACTTTCCAAGTCGACCCATGAAAAGAAGTTAGCTGAAATAAATTTAACAATCAGAGTCATTTGCCGGTTCTTTGTAGATAAACGATCGCTGTTAGTCGCAAAAAAACAGTTTTTTGAACTTGGATAAGTGGGACACAAAAATATAATATTTTTCTGAATACGGTAAAAACTCGGATGTGTATAAGAATGATTGATTTGTTCGTAGTTGTAATTTAAGAAAAGTTAGAAAATACGCATGTTTTCTGTTTTCAGTTTCTGGTATCATATTTTTAGGGTTCCGTTCCCGAAGGGACTAAACAGATATTGCTACGTTTCCGTCTGTCTGTTTGTCGTCTGTCACACAGATTTTTACAGCCATGCGGTTGGAGCTACAGTATGTATAACTCGTTAACCCACAGGAATACAAATTGTCAACAAATATCTTTAAATATATTTAAGGGGGGGCTCCCGTATAGATAAAGGGCTGCATGAAAAAATAGACCTGACCCATTGAGTGGATAATGTTGTGTGGTAAATATTTAGAGCTCATTGAGTGGATAAATAATATGTTTTTGTTTTAAAAAATATTGGAAAACAAAGGAATGAGAAGCCACCGAAATAAGCTTTTTAGGGTTCCGTACCCAAAGGGTAAAAACGGGACCCTATTATTAAGACTCTACTGTCTGTCTGTCTTATGAACTGTGATAGCTAGACAGTTGAAATTTTCACAGATGATGTATTTCTGTTGCTACCGTAACAAAAAAAACTAAAAACAGAATAAATTAAATATTTAAGTGGGGTTCCCAAACAACAAACGTGATTTTTTTGCCGTTTTTTGCGAGAATGGTTCGGAACCCATCGTGCGCGAGTCCAACTAGCACTTGTCCGGTTTTTTACAATATTTTGCCCCGATGCATTTTTTAATTTCTTCTTCTTCTTTTTTTCTTCCTTTATATTGATAAAAATCAGATTTTGTATTTGGAATTTTACTTATTTTCTTATTAGAACTAACTTGTTATTGCGGTTTAGTACGGAACCCTAAATGCGCGAAATCCGATTTGCTTTATTCACGGTAGAAGTATCATCAACAGTTGTTTCACTGCATGTGCCTACCTACTGAAGTATTAATAGTTATTAATTACTAGCATTTACCGCAGTTTTATTCCCGTGTCAATCCTACAAGAACGTTTATTAACAAACATAAATAAACAAACAATTGTAGTTATAATATTGGTTAAGACAAATTTTCATGCTTTACAACGCTGCAATATAATAGTAAACATCTAACAATCCACAATACATCATTCTATATATATACATAATTAATCATGTTCTAAGAATCAAGAACCTCGTATTGAGTTAACAACGGATGCAGTTCTGTAGACCAGTTCATTTTTTTATCGCATTCTTAAAAGCTCATGTATACCGTGCTACCACGGGGAGATAGCGCAGGTATGTGGGAGTCCAACCCACTAAAAATCCACAGGGTCCTCCTATGCCGCTTATGGCAGGAACACGGGCACACGTTATCACTCACCGCGAACACGCCACGGCTGTCCGTCACCGGACCCACCTTTGCAGTGTATCCCTCATCACCCGCGCACCAGAACACATTGCACGCCTTGACCACCCCAGGGACCAGCACTAGCACATGGGAGCCCGATGACCCCATTTATGGCACCCTTGGTCCCCCTGTGGCCCCGTCACCTATCATTTTTCGGCCGAAGGGATAGGGCCCTTGGGGATAGGGACCTCCTCGGCGGCGCCACCGCGTCCGCCATCAGACGGTGGCAACCCCGTCCCGGCCGCGGAAGGTAGAGATAGCGGTGCACCGCAATACCAGCACTTCTCTCCCGCCGCGGCCTCCAACCCCTCAGTCGCGATATCTGGGACTCAGGACCTCGGACGCTACATACGACAACGCGGCCCGCCTCAGTTGCCATGTCACCTCTATTACCAAGAGGCACCGCAACCTAATATAGACCAGTACCTAAATACATACAATACATAGTCTACCTACTAATAATGGTGTATGACTGTGTTCGGCGAACCGAAATTAAGTTTTCCGAATTTTTCTTGTAAACTCCTCTAACTAACTCTCTGCCTCTTTGAAGGACTAATACGATTAAGAAACTATTCGATCTTTGAAGCAAATAATGAAATCGCTGCTTTTATAGATAGACTAGCTTCTGCCAGCGGCTTCGCCGGCGTGAGTGTCGAAAGATACCTGAAGGGAACATATTCCCGGGATCAAAAGTATCATATTTGCTAGTCCAGACTATAATCTATCTCTGTGCCAAATTTCATTCAGATCAGTTCAGTAGTTTTTGCGTGAAAGAGTAACAAACATACAAACACACTCACAAAGTTTCGCCAATATTAGTGTGATAGAATATATTTTATTGTTCACCAAAATTACTCAGTAGCAGCCCAGAATCCTGGATATGTACCTACCCGTTCCTAAATTGGACTTAACCGGTTCACAGTCACATGACCCACATATGGGCTGTTGTGATTGTTTAACTATTGTCTGCTATGTGGACAGTGAACCTGTTAAACATTACTGGCCAAATGTGAGTATACTATTGAAAGCGATCTTTTTATTTAATTGAGCACACCAAGTGATTTTTCTACGTTAGCAATAATTTGTTTGATATTTTTACGCTTGTAACAAAGATGGACTGTTTTTTGTCAGGTTGGTAAACGATAAATTTGCACTACTCGTTTCCCGCCCTTTCCGAGGTTAAAAATAGTGCGGCTCATGCCATCAAAGACAGTCTATTTTTGATTGAGGCGTGATAAATAAGTATTGAGGTAAGTGCTTTAGAAACTGTATTCTATAAACTGTGTTCTATAAACTATGTTCTATAAATTATTTTCTATAAACTGTGTTCTATGTAAATGTGTAGTTGATATGAGAAAACACTGGGTCAGTAAACCCTTTTAAGAATTTTTATTTGCATCGCAATCCCCGCCGAAATACCCACACAAGATTTTAGTCTTTTATGTAAAAGACGACACTATAGTTTCGCCTCTACATAACCTTTCGGCGATTCATTGGACGGTCTGAACGAATATAAAATAAAAAAGGGGGTAGTCTGTGGTAGTTTACCTATATACAGGGTTACAGGAAAAGTCGACCTAGATCCGTTAAGGGCGTGTAGTACACATCATTTCTGAATGATTTCACTATAGAACCCCCCATCCTAAACTTAACCGTTTTCGAGATTTTCGAGTTTTAATTTTTTTTATGAAAATGCCCAATTTTTCGGCTATTGAATTGAATATTTTGAATATTTTTGACTCTTATGATTATTTTTTTGGTGTTTTACATGAAAAATTTTTTTGTTTTTTTTTTGTTTTTTTGGTTTTTTTCAAAATATTCAATTCAAAAAAAATAATGTATTTATTGGTTTTAGAAAATTCGACCCTCAAGGGGGTAAAAATGGGGTTGAAAGTTTGTATGATTTTTTTGCAGTTTGTAAGTTGGACACATGCATTTTTATATTTACACTCTTGGTTAAAAAAAAGAAATCAAGTATTTTATTGATTTTTGGGAAATCCACCCCTTAGGGGGTACAAAGGGGGTTGAAAGTTTGAATTTAGTTTCTACAGTTTCTAAGTTGGACACGTGATATTTTAGATTTACGCTCTTGGTTGATAAAAAGAATTAATGTATTTATTGATTTTTGGGAATTCGTCCCCTAAGGGGGTAAAAAGGGAGTGGAAAGTTTGCATGAAATTTTTACAGTTTGAAAATTGGACACATGAAATTTTATTTTTACTTTCTTGGTTGATAAAAAGAAATTATGTATTTATTGGTTTTTGGAAATTCAACCCCTAAGGGGTACAAAGGGGGTTGAAAGTTTATATGTAATACAGTTAGTAAGTTGGACACGTGACATTTTAGATCTAGGCTCTTGGTTGATAAAATGAATTCATGTATTTATTTGTTTTTGGAAATTCTACCCCTAAAGAGATAAAATAGGAGTTGAATCTATATATGATTTTTTTTCGGTTTGGAAGGCAAACTTCCAAACCGAAAAAAAATCATATAAAATCATAGAAGAGAAAAAAAAACATATAAATGATTTTATATATATTGATTTACATCTGAAATTGTAGGTTTACGCTCTTCATTAATAAATGAAACAATGAGTTTAGTTATTTCCGTAAATGCCACCCCTAAAGGGTTAAAGGTGGCAATATGTTGGGCTTATATATTTGCTTCTTTTTATTATGTAGGATAGCAAACGAGAGATATTTGTTTGTATGAAAAGTCTACTTCAGCAGACTTGTGGCCCTCGCCAGGACATCAGTCCAACTTGTGCGAGGCCTTGCAATGTTGCATCTTCCAGCAACAACCTCGCCACTCCAGAATCTTTCAGTCCCATAGGCCATCTTCAGCGTTCAGCGGACAATCCGGTCTAATTCAAATTTTGCTCATTCTCGGGGTTATGTTGGTTACCTCAGTTTCCCTTTCCGTGTTTCCGAGTCGGATTCGATAAATACCTTCTGTAAAGTCACCGATTTTCTTGAGAATGGGTGCTATAAGGGTATTTAAAATGACCTTAGTTTTATCCATATTTATCGTAACTCGTGTGGAAGCTCCACTGCACTGTCTTCTTCATAGTATTAGATGGTGAGTGGTGTACTCGCTATGGATCTTATTGTAAAGCTTCATGACTGAGGTTTTGATCGAATAACCGGTGTGACTGTTACCCACGAGCCCTTTATTTAGCTAAAATTTAACGGACACGTCATTTAAGTTTCGTAAATCCTAACTTAAACCGTATAGATTTACGATATACCATAGCTTATTTTTGGTCGCCTTCACTAACTGCATATAATAAAGTAATCTGTACTTAGTTGAATAAAATACGAAATCATGCGAACGAAGTCGCGGGCGGAGTGCTAGTTAAAAATATAAAAAGTTAAGTGTTGCCACATAGAAAAAGGATGGGACAAGAAAATGGATGAGAGATGGGATATACTCCCAACCGCGAGTCGATAAAATTTTCTAAACATTCTCCCGTAGTAAAAGCAAACAGGTAAACCTACATATTAATGAGTTACTTATAAACTTAGGCACACTATACACATGCAAACACGTGCTAAGCCCAAGTTTCATACAGTTTGTGTGTGTGACGCCGCTTGTTATAAACAAAGGCTGCGTGTTATTAACTTTCAAGTCACATTAACTTGTTAAACTTGTCACCCTGTATATATCAAATCCTGTACTTTGACAAATCTGATACGTTCATTGTTTGTGACAATACCAAATCATCAAAAGTTTGAGCGCTCGGTATGTTTACATACAAATATTAGATACGGTTCACACATGACGGAATATCGGTAAGGATTGAAGCGCAATTTGTAAGGAAATTAAGGATACTGGTATTGCAATCATTTATCGGTATCTATGTTGATTTTGTAAGTGTGTCTTACCTTGGGCAAAGTGTTATTAGGTTTCTTGATTAGGCATTTAAGTGACTGCACAGAGGATGGACTTTGGCGGTGTGAAACCCCCGTGTATCGGAAAGCACGTTGGTCTTGTCCTTAATCTTTCTTCGCCTCTCCGCTCGTGTCTGATTGCCGTAACATCTAACGATGAGTTAGGAAAGAGAGAATCCCAACATTTGTTGACATGGCCGTACGACTTCTAGGTTTCAAAAAATATAAAAAAAAACTGATTGATAGATAAAATATACTTCATTGTATACCAAAATAGTTACACGACTCTGTTACCGAATTCTAGGTATTTTACCTATGTTTGCAATATTTGTAAGTATGTGAGAACCATGTTCCTATTTATTAATGAATTTACCTGTTAATGCTTTTAATACTTTATACCTGTACGTAGTATAGTGTAGTGCTATTCTGGGTGCATCGTCCTCACATATATGAATTTATTAATGTATGTACTTATGTAAATATTGTAAAACACATTTTTTTTTTTAAAGAATAAGTATGGCGTTTCTTGTGCATTCTTCTCCATAACAAGCTACTTTTCCGAATGCACGGTAGAATCAATTTTTATTACTTGTAAATTTTAATTTTAATTCTTTGTCGTTCATAAGTGCCGCTTTTTGGCCTAGTTGAATAAATATATTTGACTTTGACTTGACTTTGACTTTAGTCTATGGAGTTTTGCATTCTGCAGAATGGATCATGATCAGTTATTGTTCTTAGTTTTTCAGATCTTGAATAACAATATTATGGCATAACACTTCAGACATTTTCAAAATGTATCATAGATGTAAGAGAGCAAAGTTTTACTCGTTTAAATACTAGCTTTTAATACAAAAAAAAACAGAGACATATCAAATAAAATGTAATCCAACTTAAAATAATTAAATACCTGCTTAAAATGTATACAATGTACACATTCGCTAAGCTTAATGGCTTTGTACAACAAACAAACATCGTAGAACAATAATAGAACAAAATATAATAGAAAAGTTTTGACTATGAACATTAACAAAGTACTTAAATGTTCTGAGTGTAGATTTGAAATTTGAAAAGGTTGGATGGGGTCATTATTCCTTTGATTCTGAAACTTTCAAAATTGTCTGGAAGTTTATTATAATGACAAATAGCTTAATACCTAGAACAAAGGCGTGCACTCGTCTGTGAATTATAGTGTTCTCTATTTATGCAACTTAGAACGTATTTAATTTTTATTTACTGGTCACAATCACGAAAGATCCTTTACTAGTACTGACCAGACACCTGTGCATTCTGCAAACATGTTTAGATTGATTGACCAAAATGTTTAAAATCAATATTGAAGAAAGAAAGAACGAAAGACTGAAGATTAAATTGAAATACCGTTCACAATCTATTGTAAACGGGAATACATCTGCATTTATTATTTTAGAACTATCGTTTTTGCAGCTTCACCCCCTGCACCCCACACAGGAATCGTGCATCTTTTGGGATATGATACTCAGCGATAGTGTAGCTTTTTTTAAATTATTTTTGTACTCGCGCTTGACCACTACCTCACCTGTTGGTAAGTGATAATGTGGTCGACGGTGAAGCACGCTTGCCTAGAAGTAACCTATTCACTCTTGACTTAGATACCCCTAGGTTGTAGCTTGTAGCTATTAGGAAATACAGACTCAAGCAGGTACCTAATCGAATTAGTACCTCCAAAGATTACCTCAAACAAACAAACATTTCTACCGTTTTGAAGTATCAAATAAATTACAGTTCTAACTGACATCTGCATGATTAAAACATTTAACATTCGTTGCTTGAGCAATCCATCTCCACTATCAGTATCAGTTGCATCGCAGTTAAAATTAATTTGTGTGTAAACGTTCGTAATCGCCCATTAGCACGTAGAACTCCTCAAAGCCATCAAACAGATAAGTGCAGAAAGTCAAATCTAATTTGATTTTAAGAAATTTTCTTACATTGTGAGGTGCCACTATTATGTCGTCTTCATCATTTCAGCCAAAAACGTCCACTGTGAACGTTAGCTTCCTCAAAGCGTCACTACATAAAACATAAAACAGTTATGTGGTTCCATCCAGCGGATTCTCAACCTTTGTACTCTACACAAACTCATATTATGGCAGCGAAAGCGATTATCAAAATGTTCATTATCGTTGATAGAAAGTTATTTAGGCTAGAATCTCTATTCCTTCACCAGGTATACCGGTAGGACGTCTACTTACGTTACGCTTTCCGGCATAATATCATCATTCAAGAACTTTTACGCCTTATTGGTCATCTGTTCTGCGAACAAATGCCCTATCCAACGCAACTATTTTGGTAGTTCTGCCGGCACTGTCGGTTCTACTGCAGATCTTCTGTACCTATCTCTCGTATCACAAAGCATACCACAGGTAATACATAATGCAGTCGGTCATTATTCATCGACTGATGTTTTATTCAACGCCTCGTAGTTGCTAGCAGTTATCTGAGTTTATTTGGACACTTTGATTTTTAAATGGATAAGTTTGAAGCCTGTAATGGCGTGTGGTTGAAACTGATGGATGTTCAAAGAGATAATGCTTGAAATGTTAATATTCTTTTGAGTGTAATGGAGTATGGTCTTTCATCAAAACTCTATATTTTGTTGCAGAGAATAAATATCAGTTTATTTTACGAATTATCGGATTTCATTAAAAATTTCGGTGAACTTTTTTATTTTTTATTTTACATTCAATTAATTGGACTCGAATGTTGAATTTATTGCACATATTTAAATGTAATTAATTTTTACGCATGAGTGTTCTACAGTATTTTAAAATAAAATAAGACAAACTTTTTAAATAAAAACGAAACGCTGCTTTACTGGAACATGGCTGAACCAATTTGCCCATTTTTGAGTTTTTTAAACAAAAATGGGTAAATACATTGAGGCAAAAGGGAATGGAAAAGTGGTCCACAAAATTATTATAAATTATAATAGTAGGTACAGTACTGTCCGCCTGTTTGCTCTTCCACTTGTCCACCTGTCCGCCTGTCCATCTATCCTACTTTAGAAGGACTGTACGTAAAGTAACACATCCAAAATATTTATATATACGGTATGTACGGCACCCTCGGGGCGCGAGTCCGAATCGCTCTTTTTATTTTTTCTATAGGATTTTTGTATGTAATCAGTTTTGACATGAAAGCATTCGTCGGGTAAGTTAATATAAAATAATATAGCAACAGCTCCTCGACTTTTAGGAGGTTTTAATTAAATTTAAATCGAGATCGGCCAGTGGTAAGTAGAGATACAGCAAGTGAGAACAAAACAAGAAAACGCAAAATACCACAAATTGTTTTTTTTAGACCAGGAACCGTATAACTTTCCATCTCTTCACTCTTCATCTTATGTAAAAAATGTAGCCTTATTTATAAGAATTATTATCATAATATGAAGACATTACCATTCTTTTTCCGAATATGTAATGCGAGAGCGATAAATTTGAATTTTGTCATAACGTTCACACATTTTATCGTTTTTATGTATTCGTAAGAAGTCAGATTAGATGTGTACCTATGAGGACATTTTTATGCCTTATTTACCTACTCACATATTTCTGCTGAGTTTTTCCACTTGCCTGTACTCGAGCTTTTATGATTCCTACAAGCCATTTTGGGACAAAAATGGTTTGAACATGAATCTGTTCGGGAGGTTGAATAAAAAGAATCGGTGGAAAGGCAGATATCGTCAACATTTTTTTAACGGCTTTTTCAAAAATGCTTGAATCTCAATTCACTCACATTACTATTTATTCCTTTTATACACTTAAGCCACGTAATCTAAGGGACCATCCTGATGGCGCACAAGTATTTTTACAGAAATTTTCAAGTGTAAGTTGGTCGAATTGCACATTGCGGCCACGTACTTACAATTTCGCTTAGTAAAAATCGCGTATCGGTGTGATATAACTCAAATCACGTCAAGTCATCAGAAAGGTCAGTTTACAGAAAGACCATTATTAATTTGATAATTTAAAAATAAAAAAACCGACAACTTCAGAAGGCAAGTAAAAAGATGTAAACAAGAAGAAAATAACGCTGTGCAGTCGGAGGATCAGGTGGTCAGCCAGCTCGCGAGTATGTAACCTCCGACTGCACAGCATGATTTTCTTCTTGTTTACATCTTTTTAGTTCCTTTCTAAAGCAGTCGGGTTTTTGATTTTTGAATTAACTTTTTTTATTTACAACTTTTTAGTAATCATTTATTTGCCGAATTATTTTTAAACATAAAATTGGTATATATTTTTGTAACTACGTCTTAAAACACTTCATTTTGATATCCAACTAGATGGGGTTGGAACAAATAAATATCTTCTGTTTTCTTGACAAACGAAATATAAAAATTTAAATAGGTAATTCAAACCTGCCTACTTTGACAAAAAAAAAAAAAACAAAAGCAAACAGGCTAGTAGGAATACATACGAACATACATACAAGATACGCACGAAAAACATAACACTTTCCTTGCACTCGGGTAAAAAGGCTTTCATTTGTGTTACGTGTAGAAATACATAAAGCAGGCACTACTAAATTATACAATTTCTCGATGATTACTGTAATTACCTGTTGATATCCTGAAAGCGGCTGACTAGCTTATATCGGTTAATGTATGTGATTTCAGAACACGATGTTAATTGTTCATGAATAAATAAACATGAGGCAAATCAATAATATACCTACCTATACAAATCATAGATCAACTGTCTATGTATGGTAATACTGTTTGGTACATTGACTAAATAACTTGTATCTAGAGTTTGACTGTACATAGGTAATCGAATAAACACTAATTGATCTTAGTGTAACTCTAGCATCTACATGATTTTCAGTCTCGCCTACGTGTATGTTTTAAGAGAAAATGCGGTCGCAGACATCCGACTGAATTGCCTAAGTAAAATGTCTTATTTCGAGGTTTGGCTCTCGCCTATTTCCTCCTCCAATATTTGACCAATTTAAAAGATATAAACTGATATGTACTGTGCCCCTATATTACCCTTTTTGATAATACATTATCTTATGCATTAGATCCCTCAAAAGATGCTCAAAATTATGCTGTCAATAGAGGCCTAGTGTACAAATTTTCAAGCCGGGAAAATATTCATCGGATCCCAAAAGCTATCGCACGTTCTCGTGACTTTGTCACACTTTTAAGTTATTTCAATGGCTAATTCCAAATCGCCTTCAGCCCCTAATCGACCCTGGACCGATCCCAAAACAAGCTGCTTTCCGTCCTGAAAAATCCTGCACTGGGCAAATCTTTCGTCTCACCCAGTATATTGAGGATGGATATGAAGCCAATAAAATAACCGGTGTTATCCTTGTCGACCTTTCAGCGGCGTACGACACCGTTAATGTGATAAGGCTTTAAGTAAACAGCCCTAACAGATGACCATGCATTTATACGACTCCTGAGTGAATCAAGAAACAAGTCAAAGATCATTACCTCTCCACAATATTGTAATTATTATATATTATTATGTACGTATTTTTATCTTCTACATATTTAGTTAAGGTATATGCGTTATTTATATATAATTAGTTAAATTTTATAGTTGTTGGTCTATATTCATTTTTCTTATTTACTTCTACACACTGTGTCTTCATATATAATTGCAATAATAATTTTTTTATTTCGGCGGTGGGTGTAAAAAAGAAAATACGTGAATTTTAACAGTTGTTTTTTGTAACTAAATTAATAATATAATTAAGTACTTTTATTAATAATTTTGACCTTAAATATCTAAATAGTCCACTAAATTAGTGGTACTTACGTTAGCAAAACGGTACATGTAACCAAGTACTCAAAACTATACCACCTGCCAGCCGTCACCGGTATTTTATCAAACGCTATAACATCACAAATACCAAAATGCTTTAACTGGACGACATCCAATCGGCCCAGAGAACCTTGGAGGAGTGCTTTTATAAGAAGATGGGTGTGTAGGAGGCACAAATACAGTGTGCAGGACCAGCAAAGGACACTGCAAAGCTGAAGCAGATCACCGAGTGCTCCAGAGTGGTCGACGTGCTGGAGACACGCTCACGTCGAAAAGCTCTCATTTTTATGGGATTTGTCGAAGCAGACAAAGAGGATTGCAGGTCTTTTGTGTTGGACACAATAAACAGCAAGCTGGCCCGGCGCAACTATACTGCTAAGATTTTCGAGTACTGACCATAAAACTGCTGTCTGGAGGGCAAAGTCAGGTTTGAAGGGTTCCTCGGTTACAGTCAAAGAGCTCTTGACCAGGACTAGGCAGGCTGCATTTACCAAAGCGCGTATCCACATTGGAATGTCGGCATGCTGGACGCAGGACGGGGTGATTGTCATCAGAACCCCGGATGGCACAGGCAAAGGGCATACCTCATTGGATGAACTTAACCCAGCGTTGATTAAGTACCCTAAGGAGGCTGTGGAATCGACTGGTGCAACGAGAAGTAGTTGTGGTGTGCGTAGAAACTAAGTAGTGCTTCGGTTTCTGATTTTTGTGATTGTGTTATTCTGTGCTTGGGCGTCGCGTCGTAGTTCGCATTGAGTGTTATATTTCACAAATTTTGTTGTACAAGTCTACTTGCTTGCTTTGTGTTCACATATAATTTACTACGTGTTGTTCGTTTCTTATCATTATTTGTGCTTGTAATTTAATTGTTGTTTTTCGTCACCTTTCTATCTTTATGTAAATAATACTCATTGTTACCTGTCAATAATGTCTGTGTTGTTTGTGTGTCAAATTAGTGTATCCATATACCCTCCTTTCATTAATTTTTTTTTTTATATACCCTACAATAGTAAATCTAAGTGTTGAGTTGACGTCCCATATCTCTCTGTTCCACGTTTTTGTTTTGTGTAGTGAATTGCGTTCGGTTTTTGCTCATGTGCTTTGTTGTTTTATTGTTTCCTTCTTAGCTTGCTTTTATTGTTAACGTGTTTGTATTTGTATTAACTTTTTTTTACAAGTAATTTTGTACTGGTTCTGCTGGTGGGTGATATAGATAGTGGTGTTGCACCGTAAGGCAAATTTTGAGCCATAGTTTATTTATTTTATATTATTTTTAATTGTATTTTATGTAACTTGCTGATGACACTTTTCACTCGGCCGCTGGATATCTTAACTCTTCTGCTAATGCAAGTTTTGACTCATTGACTGACAGTGACTTGTACGTCAGAACTTTAGTCAACCGAAACGTAATTTATTTAACGTCAGTCACAAAAATGCTCAGTGTGTGGCAAGTCATTATACCAATCTCTTCGACACCTTTTGTTTTTTTGTGGCCAATGTCCACGCCGTTCTGGTTTCTGAGAGTTGGCTTAAGCCTTATCTCCTTTCTACGACTTACCGTCTTCTCGGTTTCATTCTTATCCGTAACGATAGGATTGGTAAGGGAGGAGGGGGTGTTGCTGTTTATATGCGTAGCGATTTTCCATACAAAATAATTGCGTCATCTCTTTCATCACATTAAAGGGATCAAGACCCTACTTGGTGTTGTGTACTGTACACCCGCCGTTGACTACTTCCTCAACCTAGAAATGGCGCTGGAGTCTGTAGAGTCGTAGTACGTCATCACGGGCGATTTAACTCCTCGTTCCCGTAAACTTCTCCAAATCATTCAGTCCGTCAGTCTTCACGTTTTTCCTTTGCAACCCACAAATTTCAATATCAGAGTGGATGACGAGTGGCTCGACCTATTTCTAACGTCCACTCCCTCACTTGTTTCCTCCCATGGTCATTGTCCAGCAACTGGCTTTTCCCCCACCATGACTTCATTTTCCTCTCATATGTCCTAAAACCACCTAAACCTCTCTCTAAAGTTCTGCGTTGGATGTCGAGAGGCTGCGTCAGGATGCGATGGAACTCGATTGGGGTTCCCTTTCTGCGACAACAGCTGTAGACGAAAAACTGCGTATCTTTAATCGGACGATCCTTGCTCTCTACGACAAACACGCTCTGGTCAAGAGGTTTAAACTCAGGCGTCCACCTGCGCCTTGGTTGATGGCAGGGAATCGTATGGTGATGAGACGCAGGAACCGAGCCTTTCGGAAATTTAAAAAAGATCGCAGTGAGGAAAATAGGAGCATGAATGTAAATTCAATCAGTCTTTAATAAAAAGCAAATTAATTTTTCTTCTTGTTTACGTTAATTTATAGACCGATAAAAAGTTTAAAATCAAATTCCGATCCCCAGAAGATTAACTGCTCAATACTAAACAGAAAGAAATCAAACCGATCACATATCAAACCACTAAAACACACTGTATCAACAAACTAATCAGAAGACAAACAATCAGAATCTACTACTAATCAAAGACCGAAACCGGTCTAGATCGATCCGAGAACCATTTAGATATAAAATAACAAATATCTAAATATAAACATCTAAGCCATTAAAGCGTGTACACGCTTTTATCGTTTACACATCGCGTTCACTCATAAATGTTTTCCTGTATTGAGGCGAACATCTCATACGTGTCTAATTATTTTTGGAACCGGTGCCCTACTATCGGTACACGCAATGGCCGCCATCCTAATAAACACACCTTGAGCAACGAATATGAAGTACCAACTCCCTTTAAATATACAACAAAGCAGTGCAAACTTTTCTACTTTCCTTTTATGTGGTTAAGAAACACTTCTTACCTTGCTAGTGTGATTTACGCTGTCGAGAACATAACGTAAACAAAAGGTAGCGCCGGTTCAGTAACCTCGACATGTGGTAGACACTCAAACGTTCATTCTGCAAAGCAAAACCAATGGAAGTGAAGGCGGAAGATAATAATTGAAACAACAGTAGATATGTGGTTTTAACTTCAAGCGTATTGGTAGACTATTTAGTTGGTTTGCGTATATCTGCGCTTTGTGGGTAACAGTCGGGCTTAGGTTTAGTGATGTAAGTGTTTCAAAATAGATTGACTTTTAATTTTGACCCAATATTATAATAATCCGGTTTTTTTTAATTGACTTTCAAAATGAGAAGTTTCTCAATTCTACTGTATTTTTTTATGTGTGTTATATCAAAACTTTTTACTAGGTGAACCGATTTCGATGATGCTTTTTTATTTGATACTGTGCTTCTAATGTGGTTTCATTAAATTTGATCAAGATCTGGCGAGTAGTTTTTGAGTTATCTTTAATAGCGCATATTAAGAAGTTAAATTATAAATATTGGTGTTTTAAACTTTATAACAAAAAAAAAATAAACTGACTTCCAAAACAAAATACTACAAAGCGAAAAATAACTTTCTTTTCGGGAGTCGATGTGAAAAACGAAAAAAAATATGTAACAAAGACACCGACTTCCGAAAAGAATTTTTTTTTCGCTTTGTAGTGTTTTGTTTTGGAAGTCCGTTATATTTATTTTTTAAGTTTTTAACACCAATATTTATAATTAGGGAAATTATAAATATTGGTGTTAAAAACTAAAAAAAAACACACATACTGTAATTTATTGGCAGTCGCAGACAACGGCTGTGAAAGTATTTAAGGGTCATTGTCAAGCCCTTGGGCAAATATGGGTTGAAACGTCTATTTACAGACTTTATGTATGTAATAGAGAATTCGATTGTATATTTGTGTGAAAAAAATACTTCGCCAATTACCTTAACTATCATAGTAATTTATTATGATGACATAAATAGATTATATGTGAAGTAGGGCTTTTTGAGACTCCAGGGGCTTTTCAGAACTTTTGTAATAAAACATTTGATCGAGATATATGTTATTTTTTTATTACAGTTCCGGAAATATGGTCCGTATTTACCTAAGAAAGTATACAAACTCCAGAAAGAGTAAATCTTTTGCACCTTATTCGAAAGAAAATTTGGAAAAAGCGATAGAGGCTGTACAGTCTGTAAAACTAAAGCTTATTTTTAGCTTACTTTTAATTGTTCAAAATATTGCCGTTAATTCATATATAATTGTTAGAATAAAATTACTTTGGATTTCAAATAGATTTTCTAAGTGGCGCTTACGCTTGTTTTATAATAAATTCTACGATACTAAATATTTAGCATTTTATTTCAAATTAAACTAACATATATGTTATAATAAAAGGCCGTATACCCTTCTGTTGGTCCAAATATCGCAAGACGTGTTTAAATTGAAACATATCCAAATGGAGGTGAAAAACGAAGTCAAGATTATACCGATATTAAAAAGCCCCAAATCGGCGATATTTGGAATAGCACTTTCGAAAAAATAAATCTCTTTATCTAAGTTGAATGTATAAATACAACTGCATTTCTCTGGAAGGTATGATGAGTTTAGTCGTAAAAAAATTGTCTAAGCTCATAACCTTAGTAGTTTTTGTGTACCAGACTATTTATTATAAATATCTATTATATCTTTTTTTTCGAAGAGGTTTCCACACTCCTGAGAAAGAGTATGAAAGTTAAATTTTGAACGTTAAATATTTTCATAATATTCACGAGATTTTGTGTATGATGGAGATTTTTCCAACGTGCATGTTTTAGTTTTCCTGCTTGACTGATTCTGCTTTCAGTTGGCCCAGATGCCCTCAATGTTTTTGACAGTTCCTGGAATCGAACTCATACGTAAAAACATGTTCAGAACATGCGTCGATACAAAAATAGCATGTTCATTTATAGTTTCAATTTGTAATGAAATATGTGTTTGATTATAACAACGAAATGTCAAAACCAAGCTATAATATTTCTGTGCTATTAACAGATACACTTCGGTAAATAATGATTTTTAAATTAGGTATACAATCAAAACCAAAATAAAAACACAAAATTAAACCCATTTTTATAGGATTATTAGGACACAATCCTAAAAGGGCTCGTGTTTATAGATTGAATCTGACTTCCTAACCGCAAAATGTCATAAAGTTTTCCGTTTACCAGATACCACCGACATTGTTTCTTTAATCGTTCCCTTTCATTTTATTCCCAAGGGGTATTATAACCACAAAAGGACGGGCAACGAAGCAAATTCCTCATTCCCTAACTAGGAACTAATTCTCGAATCAAATTCATTCATTTAAAACAAAACTCAGAAATTAAAATAATCTAGACAATAATGTTTTGAACAATTTCGGTCAACCAAAAAAAAACTTTGATTGCCATTAAAGTGTAAACAATAATCCGCCAAGTGAATTTATTTTACAGAGAATTTCATAGAACTTCTTAACAAACTTTGAAACTACCATTTTATACCGCATTCGAATATACTTAAGAAGCTGCAACACGACAAACTTATACATTTTAACATAATAACAAATGCCGTTCATATAATAAACAAGGAAATCCTGTTTCTGCGGAGCGTGAAGTATATTTGTCTAGGTAAGATTTCAAGACACTAAATGGGAGAACGTCACGTCGCCCGCACTTGTCCTCAAGTTTGCAAGGCACTAGAGTTCCATATCGTGTCTACAACTTTTCACATAAACTGCACAACTTTACACGGCGCCACTTATAACAAATTGCCGTTTTCTATTCAACATATTGAAATTTTTGTAAAGTTCTGGTGTATTCAACGAATCCTCTTATTACTTTTAGTTGGTGTCCGAAAAGTGCGATTCTCCATTTCTGTTTGCAGTATAACTTGTGCCTATTCTGGTGATATTTAGACGGGTTTATTGCGTAGCGAAATGTCACAGTTTGAATAGATGCTTGTTCTCAATTCTCTACTTGCAGCAACGTGAAGCACATATAGTGCGTTCAAATGCTTGATTACACAAACAACGTAGACTTTGACTAACCAGATGTATTTTCACAGTGACTAAGTCTGATGTACAACATGTTCATCATTAGCTGTGTGTTGTGTAACTCCGTGCAGTTAAGATATGCTAATTTAAAACCTCAAATTGGGTACAAGCCCCGTACAGTGAAGTGTTGTGGCTTTGGTGTCGGCGGCGTTTGTAGTTGTGGGCTGTTCTAGAGTTGATGCGATGCGTAACAAAGCATTTAGTTCGCTTAGCCGGTGTTTGAGATGCATACCTGGATGATTATCTTTCTATTGTGTGTTGTATGTCCGTATGTGTTAACTTTGCAAACACGATCGGTCACTATCATTGCGTTTGTGCAAAATTGGTAAAGCTCAATCATGTTCCTCTAGATGTTTTTGAATATCTGTTGTAGAAAATGAAATATAAAGTGAAGTACCCTAGAATTTTGATAATGGGTCAAAATTATAAATTAATAATCATCATAATTATCAGCCTTTTAACGCTGCTACTGCTGGGATACAGGCCTCCTCTCTGCGAGAGGGAATGGGCCCTAATCCATCACGCGGGCCCGGAGCGGGTTGGTGGATGTCACACTTCAAATTTTTGATTCTAAGACATGCCGGATTCCTCAGGATGTTTTTCTTCACCGTTTTGAGAGCAGTGGTGATGAAATCATTTACACAAAGTAAAGGGCCTGCCTAGGTTCTAACCCACGACCTACGACACGTAAGTCGCAGCCGTTACCACTGGGCCACCACTACTATAATTAATAATAGTGTTAAGTAATCTGAATGTTGTCAATCACAGGGCCCAAACAATACAAGTATTAAATGTACCACGGCACGTAAAGAAGTGTGGATACATGAAAATAAGAATTTTCACCAATCCAGCCATGAACGTTATCTAAAGATAGCGAATCAAGACACCCAAGATCTGAAAGAGACCACCTTCCGTTGAACGGAGCTTCTATCTTTTTTAGGTGCAGAAATAAAAAACGAAAAGTTAAAACTGCTTGTGTGGTTTTGTCGACCAATCCTTTACTCCCACACAAGTTCTATTCACAAAAAAAAACAGCACATCTATATTTAGAAGACAATACATTAATAAAACATCTTGAATTGAATTTTCTATTTAAATATATTATAGAAATCAAGTTTAACTTTACTGAAAAAAATATATTGGGACTTGAGAACTTTTTCGGCTATATCAGAGTTTTGTAACTTTAAATTGAAAAAAAAAACTAGCTATCAATAAATAAACTATTAAAAAAATACAAAACTAATTAACAAATAATAAAACTCTGTTTTGTTGTTTTACAGAGTTAAACGAATTTACAAAAAAAAATACACTACTGAAGGATTACAAATTCCTCTCTCCGATTAGATTACAAGACAAAGCAAACAAATAACCAAAAATCCATTACAATTATTTATTCGAAAGACAATACTTATTATCCTATTACAAAAGTAAATGAAGAAATTTGAAGACAGCCTCCCAATAATTTGTTCCTTCTCTTCCAATTACGGAGAGAGAATGAAAATCGGTGTCATAGTACAAAATGTCTCGAAATAAGCATGGATTATTATTTTTAATTAATATTTTCTTTGTGTTAATTAGAACAACCATGAGAAGTAATGAATAATTTATGTAATTATAATAACATCACAATGTTATTTATATAAAAAAATATCACAAATTTGGTTCAAGGGTTTCAGGCTCGGAATTTAAAAATAACCATAAATATAGTTTTTTCGTTTAATTAATAATTATTTGCCGCCTTTTCCAACTGCATAATTATGTTGGAGTCGGCTTTCAGTCGAACTGGATACAACTCAAGGGTCTATCCTATAAAGCAGAACTTTTTATGTCATAATATTATTTAGCATAACAGCGGATAGCATAAACGTCATTTCGCAGAAAATCGTTTGGAAAATACTCATTTATTTAAAACTCATAATTTTGTAAGTCAGAACCACCTTTAGGCATACATTTCATATCCATAATGCAGCAAGCACGTAGCATGTAAACAAGCATACACCATGCATGCAGCATGCAAGCAAGCATCCAGCAAGCAAGCGAGCGTGCAACATTTACTTATTTAAGTATATAACTTTACAGGTAAACACCTAAGGAGTTAGAAAAAAAAAACTTAAACGAAACTAACCAGATTAATATTACAGATTATTATCTAATATGCAGCAGGCATCGTTTTATGTCATCGGCAATAAGATACTGGGCGAGTCTAGGCTCCAGAGACTCGAACATCGGCACCAAGTTGCCAGGCTGTCGGTTTTTTATCGGTTACATTTCGGGGAATGTGCGATGGAATTGCATGAACTATTTCCTCCTAGCCCGTTCCATCATCGGATTACTAGATGTTCGGCGATGTGTCATCGGTACATGGTGGACCTCTCACCCATAGGCACCAAACGTTTTTGGAATACTTTTATTATGCGTACAGCTAAGGAATGGAATTCCCTGCCGGAGTCTGTATGTTAAGAGTGAATAGGTTTCTTCTAGGCAAGCGTGCTACATCGTTGCCAACAACATCGCTTACCATCAGGTGAGATACTGTTCAAGCGCGAGCCTATCAATAATAATAAATAAATTTTAAAAAAATTGTCATGGCGCCGACGCTGCGGGGCTCCGACGGCGCGGCGGTCCCACGCGGGCTTAAATTACGCTTTAGGGGTACGGTAGGCAAGACTACGTGGAGTCGGTTTTGCAGCGATTCGCTTCTTGCACTAACTTTTTTAGCACAACATATTGACTTTTTAAGACCATATTTTAATCTAAGATTAAAAATGCTATTATATAGAAATGGCAATATGCCTAATAAAATTATTCCTAATGAAATTCTGCCTTCTTCATAGTATGTCAGGTGTAATTGTCCGAAATAATCGTCGCTCTTAATAAATGTTATGCTAAGCGAAATTATGCGGAATGTTGACTTTGTCAAAGGTAATTATGCCAAATAAAATTTTGCCATCTTAAAAGTACCTATTTAAAGTCATTGTGAATTCGGACTCATAAGATTCGGCCAAACAATAATATTAATTAAAAAAAATATGCCTTAAAATATTCGTTTAAAGAAGATTATGCCAAATAAATTTCGGAGCATTAAGATTATGTTAGATAGCCACAGTTGAATGACAGAATTTTAAGTGGAGCAACTGTCTATGTGAACTGCATCAGTTCTCGGGTTTAACTTTTTTTTGGTTCCTTGTACAGGGCTCAGTCCCCATGAGGGTTTCGAGCGGATTCCTGTTTTGATCTGCGGATATCTACGAATACCTATGCAATCAGAAATATCGAATCGAATGCAGGAAATCCGAGCTCTGACCGCAGCCACGTCAAACCAACATGAGGTAAAGTAATCAAAATAATCCAAACAAGCTTTAATTCATATCTAGCGTGTCTGGCAGACATAGGTGCGCTTTCAGAATATTACCCAATATTACACCTAGCATCGTCTTGTTTCTCCCCAGATTATAGCAGGTAATCCATTAGGTACCCGGCCAGAATTAGGTTTCCAATAATAATTCTAAATAATTTATTTAGATAGACAGAATAAGCTTTATTGTTTACTAGAACGAGAGTAGCGCAGATTCTTTGTTTAGTTTTATTTAGGAAACGAAGTATATCTGTCTAAATAAACTAAGATTTACAGATGTACCTAGGTACGAACTGTTTGGTATTGAATGCCCAATAACACTTCGAAAAGCTTGTCTTTGATCTATCGATCGATCAATATCTGAAGGATTTTACTTTTGACCCACCTTCAATCACCAGTCTATCTAGATTGACAATTGATATGATCAAAAGTGTTGTAGATATGCAAATCCTATCGAGAGATCTACACTTTATCAAGATCAAAAGAGTTATAGAGATGCAAATCCTATCGAGAGATCAACACTTGATAAGTTGAGCTATTCTGTAGAAATTTCACCGCGATGAATTAGGTGATATGAGCTCGAAGTTAGATGTCATCAGCTGTGTGGATTGACATCCCTAGCGTCGTCGGTTGGAATGACATAGGCCACAGCTCATTTCACCTTAGTCATCACGGTGAGATGTCTACAGTGTGCTTATTCAGAGTTGTTTAACTTACTCGATCGTAATAACGTAAACGATCTCTTAAGTCAATTTCTATACAAGAGAGATATTTCTCCTTATTGACATTAGACGGTTATCAAGTTTCGATACAAATTGTCGTTTACGTTTACGCGTTCCAACGTGAGACAAAACTCGCACCAAGCCTTCAGAATCGACCATCAGCCACCTGATATAATATATAAGTCAAAATCAATCACTCTGCCTAGCTTATTCCCAACTATTTGTATTATGTAAGTGTCGAGGCTTCCAGTCAAAGTGAATGCAGCCGAGTACCAGTATTATAATAAGGACGACTGCTTTTTTGGTCTTCACAATTCAGTTAAGGCTGGTTGTCATCAGAAGCCCGAAAGTCAATGAAAACGACGTGACGTCATCATCAGCCTATAGCGGTCCACTGCATGACATAAGACTCTCGAAATGCAAGTCTTTTATCTCAATTCTCGGCAACTCTCTCACCCTACCAATCTTGAAGGAGTCCCACACTGCGTGACGTCAAAGATATAGAAATCATACCCAACAATGACTTTATAGTTACGATGTTGTTTTTCTTAAAAGCATGTTTCACCGTCGACCGCATCATCGCTTACCATCAGCTGAGAGAGTGGTCAAGCGCGAGACTATAGAAAAAAAAAATTGCGGTAGAAAATTTGTCATATCTAATATTTAGCTCAGTCAAAATACACTCTTAATTTAATACCAAAAGCCGAGTGTGCACTGAAATAACGGCTCTTTGTAACATGTCCAAAGTTTCACCAGTTGAAATGCACTCAGCTTTTCTGGTGAGTATTATTGTTATGTTTGTACTAATTGCTACGACACATTAAATGAATTTATTTTAATGACAATGCTATTTTGGTATCGCTGTTATTCTATTGCTCGGACCCAATACCTTAAGGTGCTTCTTATATCAAGGAAATCAACGTCAATTATAACATCATGATTTAAGAAAAAAATCACGATGTATTTTTTCTTAATTCGACAAATACAACATTACATACAGTGAGATAATAAAGTACATGTACGAAGGCGAGCTTAACTCAATGTTGAGTTTTCTTACAGCAAACCCTAGGGTGACAGAAAAGGATGACAATATGGGGGGCAGAGGCTCCAGTGTACAATTTTAAAATAACATAAGACGAATAAAAAAAGCTTATATACATAAATATATATTGCGCAAGAAAATGATCTTTAATCTTATTCTCGAAGACCTCCAGAGAAGTGCTGTCGCGTAGGAAGAGTGAGAGAGAGTGCCAGAGACGCACTGCAGTAACAGAGAAAGAGCCATCATAGCTGGAAGTGCGTCGTAGATGGTTCTTCTACTTTTCGTGTGAGGACGTAGCCATCTCTGGTGTCAGAGTTAGTTAAACCAACTCTGAGATCCCCACAGGCCCCTGACTTGGCTATTTCAGACTTACATTAACTATATAAGTCCAGGCTTACTTAACATGTTTTCCTTCTACGTTGCCTGTGATGTCCAAGATAAACTAAGAAAGTACATACGATTTTGAAAAAGCCACATTGGTACCTGCCTGGCTTTGAACTAACGACCTCAAGCACGAGAGACGAGGTCTTAGCCACCACGGCATTTTATAGAAACTTACTTAAATAAAAAAAGAACAACGTAATTACGACAGTAAGTAATTACGAATATTCAAAAAAATCTATTCCATAGACCAGGGATGGCGAACCTACGGCACGCGTACTAGAGTTGGCATACGACAAATTTTTTCGGGCACACCCGTATAAGGTTATTTAGCATCTAGATAATTTGAAACAGCAGGCATGACATCGACTTTTACTTTTATATCGACAAAACATGAATCTGTAAATAATATTATTGCTGTACGTATAAGTGTAATAAGAGGAAATAAGTAGCATTGTTTTTAATTATTAAATCACCAATTCAAGATTCTTTGGCGGCACGGCATTTTCACATTCATAAAAATATATAATTTGATGGACCGAATTTTAATAAAGGTTCGCCATCCCTGCCATAGACCATGCAGACCCGAGTCTGGGTTTCTTGCCTAAAACCATAACTAATGAACTGTCGATAGGTAATTTGTCTACTTAGTTTTCAGAACACAGGCGTGATGTCTTATACGCGGCTCTTTAAAGCCTGGTGTACACGGGTCGAGTTAACAGTTTATTATCACGGTAGAGAACTAACTATGCTAATAACTATAACAATGTTGACAGCTTTGGGAGAGTCATCATTATCATCACCTATTAATGTTCCCACTGCTGGGACACAGGCCTCCCGTCTCTGAGAGTGGATGGGCCGTAATCCACCTTGTGGGTCCAGTGCGTATTTGTGGGTGTCACATGTCTTCGAATTTTTGATTCTAGGACATGTCGGTTTCCTAACGATATTTTCTTTCACAGTTTTTGAGAGCAATGGTGATGAAATAATTTACACAAAGTTAAGCGCCTGCCTGGGTTCAAACTCACTACCTACCACCACCACTGGTATTGGAAGGGTAGAGTTCCTTGAAAATTAGAGTAACAAGCCTCGTAGGCAAGCTACTGTATCCATGCCTTCTCCTATCACGGCACCCACTCTATTCTACCGCACACTATCTCCTAATCCTCCCATGTATACGTATAGTAGAGTAAAACTTGTACGGACTTGTCATTGAGTGACGATATTCGATCGACATACGTGGCGTTTTAAGACACATTAGGTACTCTACCAATTAAAAATAAAATTTACGTGTAGGCAGCTACTCTACTGAAACTGGTAGAGTACTTGGAATTGGTAGTGTATTACGCTAGTTGACACTAGCGTTAACTCTACCCGTGTACATCAGGCTTAAAAGCTATGCTTCCTATCACAAAATCAAATCAGTAAAAATGCGAGCGCTTGTTTTTTCGCAAACATATCAATATTAATAAATTAGAGACCAATATTTCAATAATAATACTCTAACAGGTTTCAAACACCGTCACATATGTACGCCGTACGGGCGAAGCGGCTGCGGTGTAACAAAGTTACGCAATTACTAGCACCAACGGATTTGGGAGCGGCCCCAAAGCCGCAGGTACACTACCGACGACGGTCGTTGCCACCTTCGCGCCAGCATTACTATTTACTCACATCATTAGCACGTTACCTAGGGGTTGGTTGCTGAAAAGTTTCTTACTAAAAACTTACTTACCTTATCTATTTTGTAAATCTGATAGTCTGAATGTTTTTAAATCAATCACGGATTCCGATTTTTAAGATAAAATATTCGACTTTCAGGCGGTAAAAGTATTTTTTTGGCAGTTTAGCAGTAAGCAAGTGTCACTGATGATGCTACTAATGAATGATTGATAAAGTAGCGAGAAAACGACATGTCGTCCGATGAAATCCTGGATCAGAAACATGCGGTTTTTTTTTTTTTCTTTGAATACCTCGTGACCCTCTCGGTCCTTTGAAAGGCGTGCGAGGAGCCGAAGCCAACTCTTAGAGGCCCCGTTAGGCATGTATCAGGAAATGTGTCACCAACCGAAGATTACGGCACCCAAGGACAATCCCCGGTTGGTGCAGGATTATTGCAAATTATGGTGAAAAAATTTATAAGGCTATGGAGTTTTAGTGGATCGATTGCCCAAAACTATAGATGACTACCGACCCCTGCCCAATTCGGATTATATTCGGGGTTGAGGACCTTAGATAAACCTACATTCATGGGACGGAGGAGGATGGAGGCGGAAGCACCAAAAAAAGGAACTTACTTAACTTAACTAACTATAACTGTACTGTACTGTTATGTACTGTACCGTAAGTAATTTCGAATTTTGCTCTGAGTGATATAAGTATCAAGAGCGATTAAAAACTTTCTCTTTGTTTTATTTGGTATCGATGTGGTCTGCATAGAAATAATCTGTTTAGAAGTATGATCGTCATTTCCGGCACTTCAGCGTACGTCCTGAATTTAAAAACAAAATGAGTGCTGGAAATGGATTTCCTTTCAAACAAACAATAACATTGATGAAATGGTTCCTTTGTTTTGAGTTTGTTTAGATAGCAACAATTGTCTATTAGTATACATTATAAGCGCTTGCATTATATCGTGCAATTGGAGAGGCCTATGTCTAGCACTGGACTGGTATAGGCTTATGATGATTATGAGCACTGAGGTAATAACAGACATACACCCGGTCCCTGTACAGAGAATTTGGAGTCAAGAACGTGTCAAACCTAACTTTAACTTCGGAGTTTTGTAGGTTTTCAAGTAGAGTTTGACAAATACTCGATTTCAAATTCTTTTTTTAAATTCCGGGGATATTAATAAACTTCTCTGTACTGCTTAGCGGTTGTTATGCAGATTTTTTATATTTAGGAAATTTTACTAGACCCTAGGCTGTTAGTTCGCAGAAAAAGAATATTGAAGTCGTGGAGACTTCATTGGACCAACTATAGGATGAATCCAATTTTATTTTCTCTGTATTCTAGTGACTTTTAGTTGCATGATATTTTATGAAACAACGTGGGCTTTGCGCGGATCTAGTCGGTATGCTATGCATGTAAACGCATTTATTTATTTCAATCCTTTTAGAAGTTATCAGTTTTATAGAACTCTGAACCTTTTAAGCTGTTAAGCCAGAGTTTACCATGTAGCACAATAGTTTTTAGCCTACCCATATCGTTTACCAAACAATTTATAAGCATACGTTGTGGATTGTGCCTGAATGATTAAATCCGATTGGTAGATGTTCACGGTTAAGCGAGTCTTGTCGAGGATACATTGTGTATGGGTGACCGTCTATTAGATACTGAGAGTACAGCTATGAGCAATGACCAACTGACACTTAAGTTTGGCAATTCTTCGGGTTATGTCGGTAACCTTGGTTCTCTTGGTCTTCATTTCTGATTCGTTAACGCAAGGAATCGCTGAGCATAGCTCTCTCCATTACCCTTTGGCACCATTCACCGTTCAAATTGCAGCTATATTGCCAATATACAAAAAGCTGCAATGACCTAAATAAATTTGTCGTCACTTTCGGTAAATCCCTGTTTCTATGTAACATCGGACAACGACAGGATGAGTTGATTGATTGAATAGACATTACGAATTCCGTTCTATCGGCTATCAATCGCTCCATGCCACGAGAATAGAGGACTGCGTCATTACCCCGCTTTAACTAGAATTGTTTCATAACAATTCTATCTTAACCTTAGAAACCCAACCATTTTTAGAGGCACAGAAAGCCTCATACGCCTCAGAGGTTTAAACCTATAAATGATAGTAGGTATGCAAAAATATACCTATTTCAGGTCTATTATTTGAATGTAATTTAAGGTTGGGATCTAAATTAATAATAAAATATACTGTTAACAATTAAAACTGCAATCACAGCTATTTGTTACAACGAAACTAAAAATGATGCTTAAATTCAAACAAAAAATTTGTGTTCATAAAAATGAACTGTAAAATAGTTATTTTTTAAGCAATCTAGTATATTTTTTATATTTTCTATAGGCTCGCGCTTGACTACTATCTCAACTGTTTTTTTTACATAAACCACTTATTCAAAGGGCAAACATTAAAAGTAATCAGCTTTTTAGTGGCTATCGGTAATTTAAGAGCAGTCTTCACATACATCAACTTGATGTTCGCCACTTCTGACTTTTGTATTTAAAGCTCACTAATTTTGACATTTTCAGGAGCAGTGGTGGCCCAGAGGTAACGGCCGCGACTTACAAGTTGTAGGTTGTGGGTTCGAATCCAGGCAGGCGCTTTACTTTGTGTAAATTATTTCATCACCACTGCTCTCAAAACGGTGAAGGAAAACATTGTGAGGCAACCGGCATGTCTTAGAACCAAAAATTCGAAAACATGTGACAGCTCGTGGCTAAACAATAACAGCCGCGCGGATCGATCTTCAAAGTTAAGCAACGCTTGCCGAGGTCGGTCCGTGGATGAGTGACCATCTTAACGTAGCGAGTTTCTTCCGTGCCTCGGCAAGCACGTTAAGCCGTTGGTCCAGGCTGTCATTTGAAGATCTTTGTCAGTCGTTAGTCAGAAGCCTGAGATCTGACACCAGTCTAGTAAACAGGTATCGTATTACCCAGTTACTGGGTTGTGGAGGTCAGATAGGCAGTCGCTCCATGTAAAACACTGGTACTCAGCTGAATCCGGTTAGACTGGAAGCAGACCCCAATATAGTTGGGAAAAGGCTTATACTTAGGAAATTTTATTAAACCCTAGGCTGTTAATTTGCAGAAAAAGAATATTGAAGTCGTGGAGACCTCATTGGACCAACTATAGGATGAATCCAATTTTATTTTCTCTGTATTCTAGTGACTTTTAGTTGCATGATATTTTATGAAACAACGTGGGCTTTACGCGGATCTAGTCGGTATGCTATGCATGTAAACGCATTTATTTATTTCAATCCTTTTAGAAGTTATCAGTTTTATAGAACAATGAACCTTTTAAGCTGTTAAGCCAGAGTTTACCATGTAGCACAATAGTTTTTAGCTTACCTATATCGTTTACCAAACAATTTATAAGCATACGTTGTGGATTGTGCCTGAATGATTAAATCCGATTGGTAGATGTTCACGGTTAAGCGAGTCTTGTCGAGGATACATTGTGTATGGGTGACCGTCTATTAGATACTGAGAGTACAGATATGAAATATATATGAATCAGATGATATGAAAAACAATGAATACAAGAAATTATAATAATTAAATTTTTACTACAACAAACAATCCATGATCATTTCATAAAATAATTAATACTTCATAATTAATTTCAAAAGCATATTTGCAACGTATTTACCAAAACCAGTTAACGAGCGATTAACATTTACACAGAATCGAACAAACAAAGCTTGCACTGTTGTGGTTTTTTAGGTTTTAATAGCCACTTGTATTTATAAGCAAAACAGTTTTCAGTTTAGTGAATAATTCACTCATATGTAGTAGTATTAAAAAAACAGAATATTTTACGAATTTTAATTTTTAATGGGCAATTATTAACCGGGCGAAAAACCGAAGCGCGAGTGGTCGGCTGTATTCGTGTTTTCAACGAATTAGTCCAAGAGCGAGCGAAGTATCGCTCACTTCAGCTCCCGTCATCTCCTTCATGTTAGGTTACTTTAGACCCTGCAGGCAGATAAAGGAGTCCAATTTGAAGTCGCTGTTTTAAACATTTGTATTCGCCCACTGTATGTCGCCCACTTAGTATTTCAGTAAGCCATATTCAGTATTTTTTACACCTTTCATTTGAATTTATTTTCGCTCGTTTAAATACTATCCTTTTTTGACGTGTTAACGTCTTTAAAATCGTTTTAGTCGGGTGACATGTTCAGAAACTTGTGTCACACCAAAACCTCACGAGCGCGATCGCAGGTATAACGAGAGAGAGACGGACCGATCTCCCGTCTCATCTTGAGCGCTGCCAGTCATTCCGTGAAACTTGTCACGCGGAATCCTCACGAGCGGAGGCTGGCATAGCGTTCGAGTGAGTGGACAGATCTTCCGTCTCTCTCACTCTAGCGGCATACAAACGAATGGAGATTTCTTCTTTAAGACGTTATCACGTAAACATCTCGATCGTAAACCTACTTTACAAACAACCAATTTTTTTAATCTTGGGCTTAAATACATGACGGCCCTTTTCCTAGACAGAAACTACAGAACGTCATGTGCTGTGAACCGTACCTAACTTTTTGCTTCTTCCACATTCACCCATCTAAGGCCCTACTATCAAGTCATAATCTTCATGATTCAGTTGTGAGTGAGGCGAAGTTATACAGAAATCACTATCCCTTTTTCGCTACGAAATCATGATGACACTTCGCTGTACAGCCCCAGCAATTGTTTGTCATCAGCAAGAATTAGAAACACCCTTCCCATTCTCTCTCTGACAAACCCTTAATGTAGGTGTAATTAAATTTTAGGAATACGTTTCCTTGGGACAATTTTCGAATTTCCACTCGGGCATAGCCGCTGGCAAAAGCCAGTTGCTTATAAATTTCCTGGCTGATTGGACATCTAGTAGCTTCTCCAACGAGTAAATAATGTCATTAAGTCCCCGATACCGGCCAGCGATGGCAGTCTTGATTTTTTCTAAATGTTCACGCAATTATTATCGCTGTTCACTTTTACGAGGTTTGCTAAGTAACTTGGCTGTGCAGTATTCTTTTATCATGATGGTCTATCTACCTTATACGTCCTTAATTAAGAAGGAAACGCCTAAAAATATTCATAACGTAGCCTTAGTTATATTTGTTTTCATAGTTTGTCGATGGAATATAAATCACTAAGATATTCAATGTTTTTAATACGGCAGCAAATACTCCATGGTGGCCACTGCTAATGACTGTATTTGCAAGGCTTTTCATATAAACTATGCGCGTCAATAAGTGTCACCATTCATTCAAAAATTGAAGACAGGTGACAACCCTGACGATGGTTATGAAAGAATAAAAACCGCAGGTCATCGGTCCAGCTAGTGGGAGATCTTCCAACGTATCGTCTTCCGGTTCGCGGTCGCCATTCCAGAACAAATATTCCATCACTATGAGATACCTATTAGTAAAAGCGTCTCTAGTCACTGCTGTCATGGCCATACCGTAGTATGTTTACAAATAATATTAGTTAGGTAAATGTTTCCAGTAATAGTTATTTTAATGTAACAAGCAAGAAAGGTTTGTTTACCGAAAAAAACCATCTTGCTCAGTTTTCCCGGACTTCATTTCTAGGAAGTTTTCTAGTAAACAGTAGTGTATTACACAGAAGGCACTAGATACTACGGAAAAAATTGCTGGTTCCGTATCCCCAGACTCAGTTAGCTTCCAATTTTCCGACGATACCCTACTCCCTCGGCTTGATTGGACCGTGAATGCTAACAGTATCGAACTCGTCATTTGGCTATGGATTCATAAAGTTCCCATTCAACAACTGCTTGTTTCTACTTGTAAATACGAAATTGTGTTTTATGGCAGGCCTTAGAATGCAATTGACAATGTGTTTTTATATAAGTAGCTACTTTTGCATTATTATGTACATCATAAATAGATATGAATTACGTAATCTTACCTTAATTATTTATTATTGTTGAATGGATTTGGATGGAATAGGATTTGTTTACTAGGCTATACTGTCCCAATGCTAGGCTAAGATCTCTCCCAAATGGAATAGGATACAGGATAAATTTTATCCTCATGATACGTTAACTTGTAATAAAACACATTTCATTCGGGAAAATAGAGGCAGAATTAATAAAAACGAATTTATAAACTGGCATGAAAAGATTTCATTATAAGTAATGAGAGTAGTATTCATTATAAGAACTGAGTTTTTCCAATTTATTCGATTAAAAAAAAAACAAAGTTCAGTCGAATATTAAAATTACAGATAATTTTTTACTTGGTATAAGTGCAAACTAAAACGTTTCCTAACACAGTAAAATTCACCAACTAATTTACCTATATGTAATTTAATAAATCAATAACTCAGAATTGCAATGAGTAATTTAGATTAAAATAAACGACTCGCCATCACACAGTGAAACCCTGAGAGGTTTTTGTTTTGTGGTTAAAACGAAATGTAAAATAGGTTAAGTGCTTTGGAAATAAATCAACATAAAAAGTAATTACACTTCCAAAACCTGCTGCAAAAATAAAACTAGCTAACTATCAAATATTCAAAAGTTTTCACAGCGCTTTTTACATAAAAATATCAGAAAATGTATGACATTAAATACTAAAATGAATTTCCAATATCGGTTTTATCGTGGGATGGATATATTTTACAATTCTGATTTATGAAATGATCCGAAAATAATAACGCCAGTAGCTATTTCTATCCAAACTTTGTGTATTGGAAAAAAACTTATAAAACAATGGCTAATTAACTTCCTATAAAATTCAGGGGGTTACGAAAAAACTTTCCGGCCATTTATTTCATGAAAACAGCCAGAATTCGATTAAGCCCGATTAAGGGATAGCTGAAAACTTCAATTCTGCTGAAAAAATCCTTTTTATCGAGGCAGCATTATGAAGACGGTAGGTAAAAAGAGTAAATGGTGCGAAATAATCCGAACTCTTAGTTCTCCGTTGCTGAAAACGAATTTATTGCCCCTCGATTCTCATACAGCCGGGTTTTTATTGACACCTTTAATAACAAACCGACGGGCATATGTATACGGCAGATGCCAATACTGCATTAAATGGCTTCTATTATACACACTGCGTCGGCATTCGTCGGTATTTTGTATGTATTATACAGTGTGATATTTTGTGTGTTCAATTTTGTTTTTCATTTGTCTCATTTGCATATCATATTCGAGATTCCGGTGCCTGACAAAAACGCGCGTAGCAGCTGTTTGTTACTATTTTGGCCGACGACGGCAAGGCTCGTTTGCGCTCTTTGTGCTTTAACTTAGGGTGGGTAAACCTCGAAATTGTGTTGAGTTCGTGTAACAATACCTATAATTTGAAACCACATCGGGTGGTTACGACATGAAAACCAATACCTATATGCCTATATACCAGTGAAGCATGTGGACTTAGAAATAAGAAAAAAATATTTCAATAAAACTTTCATAAATTTATTAATATGTGGTCGCGGGTTACAGAAACCCGACAATTAAATTCAGTCTTGTGAAGGCAGGCGCGCAAAGTACTGTCTTGGCTAACGCGAAGCTCGCGACAGCCGAGGAATTGACCCGCAGACCCGCAGGGTTGAGATGGCAGGTTTGGTGAGGGCCGGTAAAAGACGCGGCTGCCGTTCTCGATGGTTCCGGAAGGTTGAACTCAATTAGTCCAACACTTCTACTCCGAAACTTGAACCCAATACGGGGAATATTCTCAATAATAATATAAAGGAATAAAGTTGATTTAAATAAAACAACTTATTAGTCGCACGGTAGAAATCGCTGCTCAAGTGACCCGGTAGGAAGTCGAGATTAGCAGCGTGCGTTCTGGCAGACGACTGTGTGTGCCTAATGAACCTCTCCGCTCGGGCCGAACGCAATGTTCACGCGTCGGTCAAATGGGAGCTGAGCAGATTGGTCGTGAGTGAGTGAGTGAGACAAAACATTAGAACAGTCGTGGGTTCTGTGTGGAATTTTCCGTTGATCAGCGCAAACGCAAAATAATACTTGCTTTGATTTAGGTACCTACTTAATATGTTGGTTATTATTCTAAGATAGAGTATCTACGTTGGTAACTATTGTACAACGTTACACCAGTCGAGAATTACCTAATGTGTTTAATAAACTGTATTAAGTGACACCAAACATAAAAAAGAGTTACGACTATAATATATTCCATACACAATAAAGGTTAATATAGGTAGAAAACCGTACATCAAACCAAAACACAACTTTACACCAACAGACAATGCATTTCTGCCAAGCCTAAATAAACAGCAATCGAACAAAAAAGGGTTAAATCCTCGAATACGCATGCTTTTGACATGAAGAAAATCACATGAAATAAAAAAGGGAGAATTCCAAACTAGGTTTCCGTCCTGACAGAAATTCGAAAAAAAACCCTTGGAAAAATCACAGTGTTGTTAAAACTTGCACGTAAAACTGAGCGGACTTTTGGTGTGTTCGTTAGTCGGTTACCATGCATAACGTAAGCTCTGCAAAACATGTCTGACGAAAGTTGTGTATTTTCGCATTTCCAAACAGGTAGGTGACATTTCTCTTTCAATGAGTCATGCGGGTTTTTGAAATATTGTTGTGTTGGTTTGTAGTAAATATTATGTCTGATAGCTATTTGCAGACCAATATTTGAGGAGGAGATAATTAAGTGATTAGCATCTTTTATAAGAACTGTAGGTCGGGGATTCATCCAAAAAAAAAACAAGTCATCATTTAAATGCACCTATCTATACTAATATTATAAATGTGAATGTAAGATTGTTTGTTACGCTTTCACGCAAAAACTACTGAACCGATCGTCATGAAACTTTGTACAAATATTCTTGGAGGTATTAGAAGTAACATAGGATACATTTTATTAAAAAAAAACATTGGCTTCACTGCGAGCGAAGCCGCGGGTAAAAGCTAGTTTATTATAAATTAGCGAACCCATTATATTATTTTGTGTGAAATGAGCCGACCAATTAAAATTTTAACGAAAACTATATTTTATTCGGCCACCACATTAATGTTCAAGTTTAATGAAAACAATTAAAAAGCATCAAGATAATACACAATAATATAAAAGATGCTTTTATCTGATATAAAACAAACGAGTTAACAGTTATTTTAATGGTGAAGAGAAATAAATATAAGTCATAGTTTACAGCGCGCTTGTAAACGTCGTGGATAAATTGAAACCATTTTGAAGTAACAAATGGGCGATCGAGTATTTCTCCTTTTTTCCTTATGTACGAAATAGAAAACGGGAAAATAGAAAATGCGATCAACCTCGTTCCAGTGAAAGGTAATGAAGTCTTCTCAGGGGTCTATACATTTGGTTTTTAGTTTCAACGCACTTCTCAACTGTTATCAAAAATTCATGTGTACCCTTTTTAGTAGGTAGTTTTCTGTATTAACGGTAAACTTGTTTTTTTTTTATTTGCAACTGAACAGAACATAACTCAATTATTATGGACTGACTTAAAAGCCTTACTCCTGATTAGTGCCGTAAAACGGTTACTTTCTAAAGGCTTTGTTTAAAGGTATGAAAAAAATATATTTTAAAGATTCCTGTAAATTATTCGATAAATATGATTTTTTCGTATAACTAATAGTTTTGCTTTAAAAAAAATATCAACAACACGATAGTTTTTCGCTACTTTTGCCTACTCCTCCAAAACGACATGTATGTTCAAAAATATTTTTATACAGAAAATTTATGGTTAGAATTTTTAACAGCAAAATATCGACATTGCATATTGTAAATCAAAAAATATTTTGCAAAAAAAAAATGTCCAAAAGGAGGTCCAATATTCATAATCGGGGTCTGAGCGGGCGCAGGGCCAGTAGCGCGTTAGCGTTGGGGAATATAGGTGTACACCTAAAACACATTAAACTAATAATAATGTACAAGCGCATCTTACTATAAAATTATAAATGCGAATGTTTGGATGGATGGATGTATTTTTGTAACTCAATCAACCCAAAATGGCTAAACAGATCTGTATGAAATATGACACAGATGTATATTATAGTCTGGCATAGCACACATGCTATTTTATATCCTGGAATAATGTTCCCTTGGAATGATAAAACACTTTTCACGCGGGCGAAGCCGCTGGCAAAAGCTAGTAATATATAAAAAGGGAAAGAACATAATGGGCATCTAGACTTGTTTTTTTTAGCGTGGAGAAATGCTCATGCATACTGCGCTACCACGGGGAGATAGCGCAGTTATGTGGGACTCCAACCCACTAAAACTCCACGGTGTCCTCCTGTGCCGAATATGGCGGGAACACGGGTACGCTTTAGCAATCACCGCGAACCCGCCGTGGCTGTCCGTCACCGGACCCTCCTCTGGGGAGTACTGATGGGGTATCACCGGCGCACCAGAATACACTGTACGCCGTCCCCACCCCAGGGACCAAACCAGCACATGGGCGCCAGACGACCCCGTGTCCCTTAATCCCCTTGTGACGGGTCAAGGTCAATGGCCCCGCCACCTACTATTTTTCGGCTGCAGGGGATGGGCATCTAGACTTAGATGTGAACTTAAGTTGCATTTCCAGAATGAAAGTATTTATTTTCTGGTGTCACAGTTCCACCTTATGTAATTTATGTTAATAATAGCTGTTGCCCACGTCTTCGTCTGTGTAAGTAAGTGAGTAAGTAAATTTTATTTGTTGAAACATGGTGTACATGAAATATTGCATGCACACAGAAAAGCATACAGAAAAGTTCTAACATGTTCAGCCGCATGTCGTGGCGTACAAATTGGTAAGAAGAGATGGTGCATTAACCGTGAAAATATTCACAAAAATTACATTTCATCATTATTCATTAGAGACATGATAATTACAATTCAATAAGCATATTTTTTTGATACAATTCAATGTCAAATTAGTCATTAAATAAATTGGTCAGTGAAAATAATTATGAATGTCAACTCCAAATTACAATTACTCCAAAAAATACAATAGATTACTATAACATGCCAAAAAATACAACATTGTCATATTAAGAAATTGTCCTCTTTCATAAACTCTGCTATACTGTAATATGCTCTTTCAGTTAGTAAACTCTTCAATTTACTTTTTAGGGCAGATATATTTAATGTTTTCCATGTTTTTGGCAATTTGTTAAAAATGGTTGGAGCCATGCAAAAGATGCTTTTACGCATAAGAGTTGTTTTAGCGCCGCGAACACAGAGTTTGAAATTATCACGTCTATTCCTAGGGACAGCATCAGACAAACGCTGAAATAAATGGGAATTGGATTTAATAAACATTACTGTTTCTAGGATATATAATGAGGGCAATGTCAATATCTTACGTTCTATAAAATAAGATTTACAGCTGTCCGTGGTTTGCAGTCTAAACATCGACCTAATGCACCTTTTCTGTGCCCGAAACGCTATTTCATTGTACGCGTATCATTAGTAGCATTAGTACAACGCGTAGCATTAGTACTTTGAATAGCCTATTTTTTATATCGCCCCATAATATTAAAGGTGTGTGGGCTGCCTTACTTGAGAAATTATTAGTTCACCATACAAACTTCCACCCCCTAAAGGATGACCTCCAGGAAAAAAAATATCCTATGTCCTTCCCAGGGTCTCAAACTAGCTCCATACCAAATTTCATCTAAATCGGTTAAGTGGTTTATGTGTGAAAAGGTAACAGACAGACAGACAGAGTTACTTTCGCATTTATAATATTTTTATAGTATGGAAAAGTAATATTTCCCCGATATTTCAAAAATATGGCCCAGGTAGGAAACACAGGCAAGCAAGTACAAGAACTGTGTGTAAATGAAATCGGGTCAGAGCCACACTTTTGTCCAAACCACGTTAAATAAATGCAACTAGAGGAAGTTGACTTAAACCGCTGGAGGCCACGAATAAATTTGCTTCAAAATCATTTCAGAACACGTTTATTTTTCAAAAAGGAAATGTAAACAAAGCCGAACTATGTACCTACCACTTTAAAAATGTTTTATTCAATAGAAGAGAGTTAGGTGGTGGCAAACGTTTCATTATTCTAATGCCTGCGGTGGGCGGCGCCTAGATAGCCCAGGTGTTGCGAAGTAAATGTAAATATTTTATTGTGGAGGCACAAATGGCGCCTGAGAGATCAATAAAATTTGTTTGTTTTGTAAAATGCTCTCTGTTGTCTGCTTTATAGATTGTGAACATGAATTATTCAAACATACGAATGGAGGAGTACCAAGCAGACCATTTGTTTTAATGTTACACCTGATGAAAAGTATAACTTTCACCCCTTTTTTCGCCGATACGATGTTATATTTATTATGATATGATTAATTCCGGACTTCGACAATGTTTGTCCATTCGCTTAATTTTTCCGCCGTCCAATATGATCAGTCATTATTGGATACACAAGACTTTGTAATTATTATACGTGAATATTAATATGGGTAATCCGTTATGCAAATGTGACAGCTAATTATCTAAAGCAAAAACAATTTTGTTGATTAGATTTTGTACAAGTGTAATTCTCATTAACTTTAGCATTACCTAGAAGCATATTTATTGATGACACTTTCAATGTAAACTGAAAAAAAATGATAATAATGACAGAATTAATATAAAAACTGTTTAAAAACCTACTGAAAATAAGTCACCACATGAAAAAACCAATCATGATATACAAACATATCAATCCAATCCTCGCCGCGGACTCAAATAAATCCAATCTGAAACCACTGATATATAACTTAATCAAATCCAGACAGAAGGTAGTAAAAAACCAGCTGAGTATCATTTCCCGAGATTCTTGATAGACCCTTAACCGTACTGTTATGGTTAATCGGGAAACGTCGGGATTACATGCAAGTTACAGGCAAATTACAGGCAAGTTACAGGCATGCTTAGGTACGACGGGCAAACATAACGGTGTGAGCTCGAAAACTCAATTACTGACGCCGTTTCTAACAGTACCTACGTATGGGTGTGGGTACTGTAGGGTTAACGCGCGTAAATTCTGAGATTTGTTGTGGATATATTATTGCCTTATTGGATTTATGTTATAGTTTAGATATGTGCCTTTTTCAAGTCATATGTACTTTCTAAGTTTATCTTGGACATTGCTGACAATGGTGAAGGAAAACATCGTCAGGAAACCTGGACTTATAGTGTATTTGTAAGTTTGTGCTCCATTGGTATAATTGCTGTAAGGCGTTCCAATGCGAGGATAAACAAATAAATAAATGAAAAAGTATTTTTGATGTTTTTTTACACGTTTCAATTTTACATATAATCTACTAGTACATATAATAAAATATAGACTCAGTAATAAACTAATTTATTTCCATAAATACAAAATTTACCTAGTATAAAATATTAAATCAACAATAATTACTTATATTACTTATGCATGTAGAGGAACCTATCGACTGAAGGAGTTTATTTGTTTTTATAATAATTTGTTTAATTACTATCTCGTTCAAGGATAACAACCACAACTATGAGATTTTAGACCATTTCAGACTTCATTCTACATGATCTAACCATGATTTTGTCTGGACTTTAAAAGAGACTGTGACCTCTGAGTTTGTTTCGGCCTTTCTTCTCAGAGTAGTCAGTTAGGAAACGCCGACCTTATCTAGTTTTAAAAAATATGATCGACATGTACCTAAAAGTGTTTGTACAAACTAACTTACAGATATAAAATCATTTATCACTAATATTGCCTCGCCAAAATAATCAGCGAAACCAAAATTGTTCATTTGAAACAGCCCTACTAGTATAAATCCTTGTTTTAGATCATTTCTGCTACTCCCATTATATCCCACGGCATTGTGTGTGATAGGTATGCAAACTGTAATAACGTAAATATGTTTACATGAAGACCTTTAGGGCGTTACCCCAAGAGGACTTTGCAAACTATGCTGTGCATGACTCTGTAATCCGTAGACGTTACTCCATTTGTAGAAGCTAACTATATCACTTCATTTTGGGTAGCAAGTCATTTTGCGTAATCATGGCAGAATTAACATCAAATTTATTGTAATACGTTGCGAATCATAGCAACCAGAAGGCTTTAGTACTCATATATGGTGTATATATGTGTGGACGCCAAACCGGCCGAGTGAGTTCGATGATTACGGACGATTGAGAAACGATCTTGTCATGTCTTATATATGTCTGGAATGCCCTAAGTGAGATGACAGTATGAGAGCTTGTGTAATAAAATAAATGAGTGTAATAGATACTTTTTACAAGGTTTTATTTAACTTGCTATATATGTATGTATGCAATGTATTCGCATCGAAAACTTCAGTTGTTTGAAATCATCCAGAACAGAGCACTCTAGCTCAGAGGCACATGGACACCCGACTCCATCTAAACTGGGAAAAGGGTTGGACAAAGAAATATCACTGCTTAGTACTTTGTGCATTCCTAAGTATTTAGTTAATAAATGTTCGTAAGATTAGTCAGAATATACACGCACAAATCCAGGTCAAAATGTGATGAAAACTTTATCTGCTACAAGGCAGGCCATTTTATTTATTTATTCTTTAAATAAATTAATAATTAAAAATTATTTTTTTAAAACAATCTTTTTTTGTATTCTTCTCAGCAAACCCTTTCATTTGATACCCATATCATGGCAGTGCACAAAAAATAACTAGTCCGTCATCTTAGGCCGTCCACCATATTGGATTTAGAATGACGTCACTTAGCTAACCAAACATCGTGATCCAAACTAAACGTGAATGCAAAATTTCATTTTAATCGGTGGAGGATAACTGCTTTAAAGTTCAGTTGCAAGATTTGACCCAAACACACATACATACATACATTGCAAGTTAAATAAAAGCTTGTAGAAAGTATCTATTACACTCATTTATTACGGACACATAATTATTACACAAGATCTCATACTATCATCTCACTTAGGGCATTCCAGACATACATAAGACATGACAAGTTCGTTTCTCAATCGTCCGTAATCATCGAACTCACTCGGCCGGTTTGGCGTCCACACATATATACACCATTTACGAGTTCTAAAGCCTTCCGGTTGATATGATTTACAACGTGTTTCAATAAATTTGATGTTAATTCTGCCATGATTAACCATTCTTAAGAGGATGTCTCCTTTCTCTGCTTTGAATAAAACATTTGAAAAAAAAACATGTTGTGCAGTCGGACGATACATAGTCGCGAACTGGCTGACCTCCTGATCCTCTGCACGGCATGATTTTTTCTTGTCTACAGCTTGTTAGTTCACTTCTTAAGCAGTCGGTAACCAACTTTTTCAATTAACTTTTTTTATTTCCATCTTTTTAGTTAGGCATATTTTTTTTCTAAATTCTTTTAAACATATAAGTTATATATTTTTGTAATCGCCTTTTAAAACCCTTTATTTTGATACCCCACAAGATGGGCTTGGAAGAAAAAAAAATTGGGACCCCATATTGTCCTATGGCGCCCAAATCCGATGTTTGTTTTTTGAACCTCAAACAATTGGGCGGTTAAGACATATCTAACGATGACTTAATAATATAAATCTGTCTAGCAGTTTGAAAGATAGTACATACAAAAATAAAGAATAGTACATACATACATACAAACGTAAATAAAAGATAAACAAAAAAAAACCCACACAAAAACATAACCCTTTTCTTGCAGTCGGATAAAAGTACATAGGTACGTGATTTTTCCTCAAAATTAATTTTGCTTTTAGATTTCAATGTAGAGAGCAGAAATTAAAACCACAAAGCTAACCACGTTCGCCCGTTACAGTAAATGAGCTAGTTACTTTTATCTAGTTAGTGTTATCTATGAGCCACTTCGGTGTATATCTGTAGCTTCCCGCTAAGAATAAGCCATCCCATTCCTTTCCATTGCCATGGGTACGGTGCGGCGATTAAGAGATCATATTAGGTAAATACTGTTTCATGGGTTTTGTGAAGGAGATTGGGAGTGCTGCTTGTAAGAAGTGTGAGCTTAGCAATATACTATGTACTTGCAATAGGTTTGATTTTAACTACACCTGCCAGTCTGTAATGACATATATTTAGGAGTTCCTGTATCGAATTTTGCTGGTTTCTCCCCTGATTCTTTAGCCAAATGAATAAAGTAACCTTCATTCAAACCAACCTGAAAATTGCCAGTGAACACGGTCCTCTTCTAAGCACAGCTTTCTTCTCAACTATCAAATCAACAACTATAAGGCGATAGAACATTGGCCCTTTCCTCTACATTGGCTCTCTATCTCTATCCTTCACGTGCGGTAAACACACTGGTGATCACAGTACATACCTACGCAGATAACAGAAAACGGAAGAATTTACTCCAATCCCCTTTAGCGTAGACTATATTATTAAAAAGCAACTGCCCGTCATAAAAATAAAACCGTTTTATTCGCAGTCGCGTGCAAATAAACGCGTTGGATTTTCTTAAAATTTCACTTTTGGCTCGTTGGACGGGCCGAGTCTGTGAGGATGACGTTGCATTATGCATTTTGCTAACGAACGCGTGCTGCGAGAGCCGCGTACGGAAAATTTGAATAGAAAATGTTTAACTGAGCAAAAGTTCATGCTTTTACTTAGAGAGCTTCTAAAAGAAACAATCGTGGAAGCTAAGCTGGTTGAGGACCGTTTAGCGCGGTTTCGGTACTGAAACACTCTCTTAGTATCCATACAGAAAATACACAAAACATGGCAAAATAATTTGCAAAATGTTTTTAAAACTTGCACGAAAAATCTCTGATGAATTTGCAAAGTATCTGGGGACTCATGAAAAGCAATAAATTGCGTTCACTATCACGCTAGGTAAGTACTGCGGTCGCGATATAACAATGATATGTGGTAATGTAGAACATGAAACATTATTATGCGTTGCACTCCACGCATTTACTGATCAATGTATTTCCATCGACAAACTAAGTTGCTATTATTCATTCGCTTAGTATGCGTGGGGATCGTAAGGGTCCTATAGTACTTAATAGCAGTGGGCTTTCGAAAATCCCATGGTCAGTTTTGGTTTATAGAATAAAATGGAACCAAAGCTTAATGGACTGTGAAATCTTTATCCACATACAAAACCATACTTACAATTCCTAAAGAAACAGACATTGATTTCACACACCATTTGGTATAGCCGATGGTAAATCCTATGTGTCATAAGAGGCAGGTCTGTCATTATCCACCAGACCGATACTAAACAATACTAGAGAAAAACGTCCAACACTTATACCCAGTATCCGTAGCGGTACTAAGATGAATGACTGGACAATAATTCGAAACGACAGCATAATTACACCAGGGACCGGATAAATCTTAGCCCTCCCTAGAATTGTATCGGTCATCGAGATAGGCGAATAGGTTCTAAGTGAAAGTGATGTATTGAGCACTCGCTTCAGATGGGCACTTTGATTCAACGGGATTACCTACTGGGAATTCTGATTGACGTAGAGGACGTCGAATATATTTATTATAATATTTATTTTTTTGTTTCAGACAAAGATATCTCATAAATATAGTAACTCGACGTTACACCAGACAGCATTTTCCTTCAAGTAAGCTGCTGGTATATAAAAATATGAGACCAAAATCTTCGTAAAACTGTGACATATTTTTGATTTTCGCAAAGATTTGATATACTTTTAGATTTTGTGGTTTAATGTAAGTGCACTATCCCTTCATAATCCTAGTCTTCACGACCGAATAGCAGCTTTGTTCGTCTTTACTAACTGAGCTAGTGGTCTGGTCTACAGTGTTATAGTAGCAATATATTATAGCAGCGTTGCATACTGTTACAGTCGATGATTACATTGCAATCGAAGACCATTGGTAACTGAAGGTAATAAAAATCTCATTCTATCTTGTGCGTTGTTCACTTGTCATATCAAAATTGTTATTTGCATGTTAGATTCTATAGTCGCTTGGCTAAGTTGCGAGAATGAACTGTAATGATTGATCTTCTAATGACATAGGATATTTTTTTCACCAATATGATGAATTACCTTCAGAAAGAGGTGGCGAGATGATTATTTTAATGCGTACCATGACGGCTGGGTCGAGGCAGTGCGAGCGAAAAAATTCTTTGCCCATCATTAGGACAGCAATGGCTAAAAAAACTGACAAAATGAGAGTCGGGCTCGCGCACTGAGGGTTTCGTACAAACAGCTACGTTCATCACAATAATTAATTAACATTTCTGTAATGTTATTTAATTATTAGTTCATAATCATGAGGGGCAGCGAACATTGAACTAACGATAAGATAAACAGAATTGAGGGACAAAATTAACTTTGCCATTGGAAAACTGTAGTCCCCATTAATCGGTTGCGGTCAGTTTACGAACAGCAATTTAAAAAGAAAAATAGTTTATTGTGCTATAAGACCTTGCTTTTTGCCAAATTTCATGATTTCAGGTCAACGGGAAGTATCCTGCAGATCTTGATTCCCTTGCGAGTGTAAAATATGCGTAACTTACGGCTGTATCTCTCGATTGCGTTGATCTAGAAGTTTATTTTTTCACAGCTGCAAGGAGTTGCAAACTTGAGTATACGATATTAATTTCAACTTGTTACCTCCACGCATTCCCGAAATAAAGGGTCTTGACAGACGGACAAACAAACAGACGGACATATAAGTGATCATTTAAGGGTTCCGTTTTTTCCTTTTGTAGTACGGAACCCTAAAAATGAACTTATCTATATTTTATCCTGTTCAAAGTTCAGAAAATCCTAAATAGAATGAAGAAATCCGCAGCAAAGTACACAAGTGCAATTTTATCGGGGTCAGGCTTACTCAAAGACAGTTTACCTGTTCCAAGCACACTCCAAATACGTCCCAATATTTTCCCGCAAGCATCGGAATATTCGCCCCATTCGTGCAGTATGTCCTGCGACTTACGTGACCACTGCCACTTCACTTTACCGAATCTTCGAGTTATATTAGAGATCTCAATTTTCCCTCCGATCTCATTGTCTCGACTCGTATACGTAAGAATAATAGAGATTTACGAGTACAATGCTTTCTGATATTTGCTCAAACCTGCCTTATAATATAAATGCGAGAGTGAGGTTTATATTAAAATCATAAAGAAGATGTTTTGGCAAAAAGATTACTTATTAAGGCGCATAAAAAAATTATAGCTACCACTTTTAACGTTGCATTTTTAATCTGTACATTATTTGTATATTTTTTCTAATTATTATTTTTCATTAAATACGCATAACATTGCAAAGCTTGCGCGCTTAAGATATTTTGCTTGAATATATCGAGCACTCTTGATATATGATGAGTATATAATTAAGTATGAGCACAAAAATGTGTTTTTTAATTTAATATTTTTCATGTAAACTCACGAAATTAGGAATAGATTCCAAAAATGTTATCGTCAATTTAAATCGAGTTTCCTTGTTGTCATTGCAGTAATTGGATTCTGTTTCACATCGCTTCGTTTAATCGATTCAGCATCACGCACTAAAATGTCTAACACCAGTACCCAATAATGTACCTATGGTTTTTGATAACTTCTACAGAGCACTGGAATTGACACTTAAAATACTGAGCTTCAAGATTTTAAAAAATCCTCTAATTTATTATATCGATGAGCTAAACGATTACCCCATTACATAAAATGAAAACGATGTTTAAGCAAAGCTATTTTCGGTCGTAAACTTTAGAGATTGTTCGTAGTTTGACTAAAAGGTTTAGTTATATCACGGACAAGTTTCGTACACGAATAGTTTACACATGTTCCTATTCCCAAACCCTTCGTTTGGAAAACAAATCTCCGTGGTACAATCCGCGGAACTCCCTAAAATTATTTACCTTTCATTCCGTTCACTAAATGAGTAGGTTTATTGGATTAAGTCCAGAAAGCTTTGCCCTTAATTGGGGCTTTCCGACAAATAACTTTTCTGTTTTCTCAAACTCGGACAGCTCTTAAATAATGTTCTTAATTAAATTTGTGCCCAGAATGAAAATGGCTTATGATAATTACTTATACGTAGTTGAGCTGGAATAGGGAGACATGTTCTGATTGTTTTCATTAATTTAATGTGGAAGTAGCTAATCAAACGAAGTAACATTTTGATTTAATGGAAAATAACGTGGCACTTTGCTACTTATTTAACAGAAACTTCTGTTACAAAAATTAAAGCTTAGGCAATATTGCTTTGGTTCTGAGTTTAAATCATTGGTCCTTCGTTGTTGTATCTGTATCTGCATTCCTAACCTGCCTTAACTAAAGCCATTTACTCGGTCGAATTAGATAAATGAAGAATGATTCAATTGTCTGCAGAATTGCTTACATCCTTCTAGTAATAAAGATTGACACACGTGAACTGCTTCCAATAGAATAATTATTGAATGTCTATATGAAGTGGAGTACTCAAATTCACTGAGATTTGAATACTTTGAAGTGGTGTGTGTTAACAATATCATCATTGTATTGGTTCCATTGTATAATAATACAATTTGGAATACAACAAAGGTTGTTTGTACATAATTACTGTATACAATAACCGTGTAATCTAATCACACACGTAATTGAATAGTACAAGTGTGGCGGCCATTTGGAGCTTACAAGCGAAAAGCTTTTAGGGCGTATAAAACTACTTATACTCACCTTCCACTTGCTTCACAAAATGAATTTTATCGAGTTAACCCACTAAGAGCTTTAGGGCCGATTTAATCATTTGGTCCAAATGGGATTCGTTATTGGCAAATAAGAAATCGTTACAGGATCGTAGATCCAATATACTATTGCGCAGATCAGTCGATGTTACTAGTAAAGCAGGTACAGTGATGTGGCCAAGTTCTGAATGGATTTGCTAAGGTAGACAGACGCTATTAAACTGTGATTTTTAATTTCGTAGACTAAACTTACATTTGGGGGTTGTCACTATATCGTTACATAAAAATAGTGTCGTATCCTGACTATCCTGAGTGATCGAAATTTGATCGAAAATTGAAGTAGATCGAAAATGGATCTTTTTCACGGCAAAAAAAATACATTTTTTAAGAAACTAGCGGCCCTTATTTAGATTCTACTCATTTATGTCAGACTTAATTTTATCGATCGCGTTTATTTTATCGTTGACTTCCTATTTAACACAATTAAAGTTTATGTACCTACCATGTGTATTAATACTGTTATATTTAAATATTACGTTTATATTCATGAAACATTTATTTACATCAATTAGTAAAATTAAATTGAGGAGTCACGTCACATCGATTCGATGAATCACTTATGATTGAGCCTTACCTACAACACTATGTTCCGCGCTTGCAAAATTTCAAAAAAAATAACGTCATTGACAGCTGTCAGTTTAGTCTACGAAATTAAAAATCACATTATAGTCAGAATGAATGAAATAATAAGAAAACAATTGGCGTTTTTGGCTTACGTCAAAATTTGTAGGTACATAAAGATGTAAGTCATCCACAACAGCAATTTGGCTGTCAACGACTTTGAAGAGGACACAAGGCTGTAATAATGGAATTACGATTATCTCGGATGCCATTTTATGCTTGAAACATCATAAGGAAATATAATTTGGTAGGCAATCATGTATTTTCGGCGAGAAAGCGGGGTTTGTGACTACTGGGTATATGGCAGGTCAATCGTCCGATTCCGGGAGTCATGCCATGAACGTGGGATGAGTGACGGTTCATTGATTTGAAACATTCACGTTGTAACCCTTTCGTGCCTTAAAGAGCAAGAACATTTTAACAAGCATTGTAAGACTTGAAAGTCCAAATTTGATGGTTATGTTTCCTAGTAAGATATCCATGCAACCGTAGTATCCGATATGAATGAAAGCTAATTCCAATTTGAAAAATTCAAGGCCGATAAAGACGGGAAAAGTTAGTAAGTGAGCATATAAATTTAAAAGTTAATATTATGAATCTATTAGCTAACAGTATGATCAAAGAAAAATACCCTGGCAGCAAGCCAACAAAAGTATCCTACATAAGTTGTAGAAGTCAGTTCAGGAAGGTGCATATAAACGATGAGTTAGCTACTTGTCACTACGGCAAATGGTTAAGTGCACTTTTGTTGGTCCGATCGTATTGGTCAACGATTCTGCCGATTAGAAGTAGGTCACCGACGGAATCTCGTTCCGAATTGTTCCGTTTGACGTTTCCTGTCTCCGACAATCGGTTAGCTTGACCGGAACGGTAGCATTTTTTGTAGGTTCTTCTATTTGTGTGCACTGTAGTGCGTTTTCGTTGACAAAAAATCGGCGTCCGGATATTGTTGTTCAGTTGCGATCGAGTAAAAAAGCGGTTTCAGATTGTAAAACATTTTTCCGGAACGAACGTTACGATACGGGGTTTGATTTACTGATATTCACCCACTTAGACTGTTCGTTACCCGTAACAATTCCTTTTTGCGTGTCTATCAATTCCTTTTTGAGATTTACTAAACATTTCAGTTTCAAATCTGCTGTGTCATCAATATGAATGTCTCTTCACCTAATTTCTTTTCCCAAACTTTCCAACCTCTCAGCAGTCTAACAGGAAAATACAGGTGTACCTCAGCAGGCGTTGTGAAATCTTATTAAACTTATTCAATGAAGCGAAGCAGTATTACCCCATTGTATGCGGTAAAGACCATTCACGGGAACATTCTCAGTGGTTCTTATATAAGTTTTTGTAAAGTTGCTCGTAGTCTTAGGTAGTAGAAGTATACAGTGCAGTTATACGACACTGGTGCGCCAATCGTCGCTGATAAAAAGTTCTAGCTAGCTGCACAAACAGCCGGGCAGGGCACACTCAATTACTTGAGTTTGTAGCACGAGGACTTTTCCACATTCACGTGCTTTCTCGTTTCATTTCCCCTCTAACAGCTTATTAACCTCTTTTCAAGATTGAAACTAATATTTACGCGGAGTAAACGACGTCAAACACTTTAAAATTAACAGTCTATTGGTAGTTCTCTTTTAGAAAGACACTTTATGTTGTTTTTATGCAAGAGGTAAAGAAAAATGCTATTGGCTTGAGGTTTTTGTTGTTTTGCTGACCGGAGCAGCTGGAGATTACGTAATCTAATGGGTTTTTAATGCTATAATTAGTGATGCATGGTTTTAAAATTACAAAAAAATAATTTAAAGTAGATGCCTTATTTCAGAATGACGATCTTCGTCTGCATGCTCTCTAAATGTGATTGCTTTGTGTATCTTTTCAAATTAATGAAAAAGCTGAAAAGGTGCCACTAGAATTTAATTTATTTCGAACGAACTACGTAAAAATATATACCTACCTATTTTCCTATACCCATGCCGATGCTCCATCTAAAACCATCTCAGACACAAGCGCAATCGAAGACTAAATATACAGAGAAATAAATAATAAACTTAAAGGTTACGGCAGAGTTCAGCTGAGCGGTACTCTCAATAAATATTTATCACATTAAATTCGTATTAGAGCAGGATTAATTCAGATCCCAAATTCGTTTTCATTATAATTACGAATGATAACAGTGCTTACATTAATAGGTCACTTGTTTTCGTTCCGAAAATTCCAGTAACATTCAATTTTCTATTAACCAGCAGAAGTAGAACTTATCAGAATTAAAGTTTCATGAATAACGTAAATAATAAAAGATGGGGACATATTTTGTGCGAGTTCTCAAGCGTATTTCCTGCCTTGCCTTATTTCCCCCGAGATGAGTCAAGTTATAGAGGACATAAGTTTGTACCGATATTGGCGAAGGTACTCGAAGCCCTGAAACATTACAGAATGTATTCGAACAAATTCGAATAATGTTATAAAACAAAATGTGGGTATAAAATACTTATGGATTGGGGATGTGCTTAAGTTTTTATAGCATGTATGGAACGGTGTTATTAAAAAGTTCACATTTTTATCTTTCCTTTGGCTATATTAACAAATTAATGCGATATTTTGGTGAAAGATGGAGTCACCAAAACACAATTTTTAGCATTGAATTTGAGGTGATGATACAGTTTGGTTTGGCATACAATGCTGCACACGTCACACGGCGTTACACTGCACGGTTTTTGCAGTATCAAAAGAGGGCTGTTGCCGTTTGATCCCAGCACTACACTGCAAAAACGTGCAGTAAATGTGGTAAGACGGTTAAGACACCATAAACATTATCGGGACTATCAGGGAGATACAAAGAGGAGATTAACCCGTACGTACTTTTATTTGCACCAGCCGTGACGCAAACCATTACTAACTAAAAGAAAAACTTAAGTACAAATAGGGATGTATGCAGGAGCATTGGTGGCCCAGTGGTAACAGCCGCGACCTACAAGTTTTACTTTGTGTAAATTATTTCATCACCACTGCTATCAAAACAGTAAACGAAAACATCGCGAGGAAACTGGCATGTCCAAGAACCAAAAATTCGAAGACGTGACATCCACCAAACCGAACTGGGCACGCGTGGTGGATTAAGACCCATTCCCTCTCACAGAGAAGAGGCCTGCAAGAACAACGCACCAAATGGGAGTCTAACTTCGGAGAAGATGTCCATCTATCTTATCCTAGGGAATTATATGTCATAACGGCCATCGATCAGCTTAAAGCTAGGACTGCAAGCGAGAAAGAGGCACATCGCTGGTTTTCAGCGTTACCCAGTACTCTATTCAGAGCAACCAATTTTACTCCATCTTTTAAACATTGTGTCAGCCGCATATCACAATGCAGATATGATTTTTTTATTTGGTTCTTGCGCCACCCACGACTTCCTGTAAAGAAACGAGGAGATCTATTTTTAAGCGAGAATTGCGGAACACACCCATTTGGGTTCAATGTGTGTTAAGATCGTTAGGAATTCTGTTTAGTTAGTGACCTTTAAAAAGTGTGTCTCCGTTTTTGATGTACGTAACTGATTGTTGTTTATAACGTTTTGTTAAAATGCCGATCTAATTAATATTACTTATGGTGGTAAAAATATTTTTTGTATGTTTGTTAATATTTGAGAAGGTACCACAGTAACCGGGTGTACTTTATGGCAACATGATCGAAGCCGTGGGAAAAATTTAGCAGGCAGAATTATTTATTACTAGCTTTTACCCGCGGATTCGCTCGCAGTGAAGCCATTTTTTTTTTAATAAAAAGTATCCTATGTTACTTCTAATACCTCCAAGAATATATGTACAAAGTTTCATGATGATCGGTTCAGTAGTTTTTGCGTGAAAGCGTAACAAACAAACTTACATTCACATTTATAAATATTAGTATAGATATATTATTAGGATTATCTACAAAAACTCTCTTATGTTGAAACAGAAGCACTTTTAAACATTCCCAAATAGATACCTAAGCTACTAAATACACCCTTTTTCTTTAATCAAAATTCATAATATCGTTCACATTAGTTCAAATACCAAAACCAAACCACACTTTCACGACACCCACACACACATGCCACACATGAACACACACATAACACACGTTTATCTGAAAGTTAGAAAATAGAAAATGTAGATATTTTAAATTCGGGATGTGAAAAAGAACAAAAAAATTTAAGATGCGTGAAGAAAATGAACAGAAAATATTTTCTCAACTAACTCGGCCATCGAATGCCTTTAAGCGGTCACTAATACGAAATACTCAAAGTTGCTCTTTTGGAACTCTTGTTTTGTATTGTGTTTCGCGAGCACAGTTTTAATAATCCTCAGTTCCACCTGCCCCACTGTCCCACTGTGAATACTTCATTTGCATATTATTAATAATTAATAAATTAGCGCTGATTGTTCTTGTAAAACCACAAATATGTGCAGCAAAACATTCAATTAACTGATTGTGTACCTACTCACGTGAAAATTTGTGCATCCAATCCAGTGTCTATAATTATATTTTATTTGGTGGAATATTTCAATAAATATAATGAAAAGCTTTACGTTTATATTAATGCAATGCTTGTGTGTGTTGTTAATTACCCACCTGCGCGACGAAAAGGAGGGTAATGTGTTTATCAGTCTATGTACGTATGTTTGTTCCTATGTAGCATTCTAGAGGCCAAACGGATAGGGTGATTTCATAAATGATAGTTTCTGCCCCCGGCTTCGCCCACGTAAAAAGTGTTTTATCATCCCAAGGGAATACAAACTATCCTTTGTCCTTTCCAGGGTCTCAAACTATGTCCCTGCCAAATTTCATCTAACTCGGTTCAGTAGTTCCAGAGATTATCCCCTACAACCTCACAAACTTTACCTCTTTATAATATGAATATAAAGATATATAGCTAGTGTTAGTAGCGCAAGTGTACATAAAAGTGAAAAAAATTTTGGGCGCCATATTGTGGCTTGTGGCGTGAACAAAATCATGCTGTGCAGTCTTAGGATACATAATTATGGTTTTGGCCAACCAGCTCGCGAATATATATCCTGCACACATGATTTTAGCTTGTTTACATTTTTTTAGTCCGCTTCTTAAGTAGTCGGGATTTTTTTTATTTTTTTATACACTACTAAATTAATAAATACAATTACAGATAGAGTAGTCTGCATTTACGTAAATTCTTACACGTATAGAAATGAAATACCATCACTGAATATCATAGTTTACTTTTAACCCGGCATTAGCACGGTTCTTATAGAATAGGCTACAAGCTAGGTTAGGTTAGTAGCAAATCCGAGGGTTACATCTTCTAATGATTAAAGAAAGTTATGAAGTCGAAACACTTGAATGTGTCAGACAGTAATGTACGTAAATCGTATAACCATAAATAAAACAACACACAGAGAACCGATGCTTACCTACGTACTATGTATGGTGAGGTAACGAAGCTAATGCCAGAGTCAAAGGTTTCATTCATATTCTCAGTTATACTCGTACGCTCGGCCGTGCGTCGGCAAAGGGCGTTCTGTATTCGATTTAACCAATCTACTGATAGTTAGCGTATTGCGTGATACCCTAGGCGGTTTGTTATACCTTTGTATCCTGGATTAGGTGTTTTGTAAATCGATTTAGTATGTAACGGCGTATTAAGTATTGTTGCCTTAGGGCGCAGATACCCCTGAGTAGCTGATTTTAAAATGAGAATAACGTCTAAACGGCTAGCAATTTTTTTTTGGAATAACTATGATTATGTTGCATTAGACCATTTTCTTAACAATTTTATCTACGAAAATGTTGAGTGTTATTCGTATAGTTATGTTATCGTTGTATGTTTCGTATAGTTATTCTAACACGGCCAAAAAATTGACAATCGCATAAAACCGCTGGGCGTATTTTAATAAAATTGACAACATCTCAAAGAAAATTTAATTATCTACATTTTGATCTAAGGCATTTTGCTTTAAGTCATAAAGAAATCGAAATCACAAAAATCTACTGAATTTTAGATCGCGCGGGTGTGATACGAGTGCGTGTTTTTTTCCCTCAAGGTCGTTGGCGAATGCGTTCTCTTAAGGCGTTTATTCCCCAATGTTAACGCAGTACTGGCCGTGCTCCCGCTCGGACCCAGAATATCTAAATTGAACCTCCTTTTGGACAGTTTTGTTTGGAAAATATGCTTTGATTTACATATGCTGTTTCAGTTATGAAGAAATTTATACATAAATATTTTTTTTTGTGTAAAAATATTTTTAAACATCCAAACCGTTTTGTAGGAGTACCCAAAAGTAGCAAAATAATATCGTGTTAGTATTTTTTTTTAAAGCAAAACTATTAGTTATACGAAAAAACCATGTTGCACAAATAATGGACATGAATCAATTAAAAATATACAGGGTGTTTGGAAGGGAGCTGTACATACGCCTAGGGTAGAAACTAGGGATAGTCTGCTACCTACCCCCGCCCATTATATTGACCTTGGCCTCAAGGTTTTTTTTTAATTTATTATTATTTTTTATTTGACTTTTTTATGATTTTTTGACTAAAACTACCTGTAGCTCAAAATCTATCCATGGGACCGGTCGGCTAATGGTCTTGTTTTAATCGTTAGAGTCTTAGGGTCCTGCAAAAAATTATTTTACACCAGAAAATTGTGGAGAAGAAAAGTTATGGGGCCTGAAGTACCGTAGTAAGGTAAAGAAATAATTTTAAGGGCAACTTTCTATGGGGTTTAAAAAAAAACTAACAGGGTTGGAGTTCTTCTGATTTTTTTAAAACATCCTCAGTCCATGCCCTTTCTAACGATATGCTAAAAGTGTAATTATCACTTTTAGTTTTAAAGTTATTAATTAATTTCCGCAACTAGGGCACTTCAAGCAAAAATTTCAACTAATGAAAATTAAATGTGTTCGATCGTAAAAGGATGGCAAATGAAACAAAAAATTTTATTTTTTAAACCTTTTAACCTAGCCGTTACTAAGGAGTATGCTTTAGAAAGTTACCGTTCTACGGCACTAAAGCGGTGGCAGGCCTAAAGAGGAAAAGGGATTTTAGTCGGTGATTTTTATAGATGACAACGATATATTAAGTCTTACCAATCTACAAGTAGGACATATACCTTTTTACTTTTGCGCGATAGTAGGTTTTTGATTATTTGGTTTGGGTCTATCAATTACTTTAGTACCTATCAGTGCGTTAACGACTGTCGCTAAAAGGAACAGGGATTTCGGCTACTTACTTATAGTGCGATACTGGTACGCCACATTGCTAATGTCAGATGTAACGTACTTAACGCGATATATTCGCCCCAATGTTAACGCAGTACTGGCCGTGCGCCCGCTCGGAGCCAAAATATCAATATTGAACCTCCTTTTGAACAGTTTTGTTTGAAAAATATTATTTGATTTACGTATGTTATTTTAGTTATGAAGAAATTCCAGCCATCAATTTTTCTGTGTAAAAATATTTTTAAACATCCAAGTCCTTTTGGAGGAGAATCCAAAAGTTGCGAAAAATAAAAGGTTACTAATTCTTTTTTTAAAGCAAAACTATTTTGTATACGAAAAACCCATGTTTAAAAAATAATATACATGAAACAATAATAAATATATATTATTTTCAAACCTTTTTTTAACCTAGCCGTTACTAAGGAGTACGCTTTAGAAAGTTACAGTATTACGGCACTAAAGCGGATGTAGGCCCTTAAAGAGCATTGGGTGCTAGTTTGGTCGGTCTATAGTACTTTTGTGTCCTGAATTAGGAGTTTTAGTACGATGATTTATTGTTAGCGTGATAACTGAACTCTGTTCTAGTGTAATAACTTAGATTATTTTGGGTTCATACGTCTGTTAAGGTACAAGGGAGTTAGTTCATTGAAATAGTAAATACAGTATAGTACAGCTATTTTCTTAATGTCCCTCCGCAAACTTCGTGTTTCAACTTTGTGTTACGGTTACCTCCTATTTTTTAAATAAATTACATTAAGTTAAAAGAGTATTAACAACCCTATGTATTTTTAAGTTGATTGAGAGCGTCCGGCCTGCACCAAGTGCAAAGGACAACTGATAGAAATCCGATCACTCATTTAACACGAAGTTTTTCGAGGGTCATTAGGAAATATTTGTACTGTTTTCTAAAATACAATAACCACAATACAAAACGTCGTTTTCTTCGACATAACTTAACATAACTCCTTTTCGATTATTTAAATCGAATACTACGACCACGAGACGCGCTAAAAGAAAGTTCTTATTTGCTCTCGTACGTTTCTCTCTTGCCGCGCCCGGCAGCCGCTGCCCGGAAGAGCAACGCAAATAACCCGTTTTGCATTATGAAAATAGAATAGATGAAACAAAAACATGAACCCAAATGTTTGCTTAAAACGCCATCTCATTCATAAGACCGGTTATCCCGGCTTTTAATTAACATTATGGGAATAATAACAACAGGCCAAACATTGGCTTAATGTGTTCGAAATTTGATGGTTGTTAACATGTAGTTCGTTTGCTAGTGTTTTGATTTAATCGGATCTTTTTGTTTATTTAATTGGTAATGCAATAATTTAGAAAATAATGTATTTTGCTGTTTTATTCGACTGTTGTTATGTTGACCCTCCATTACACTGGATGATTTAGATAATAATATAGATGTGTACGAGGATGGTGCTTGCTTGCCAGCACTTGATGTCTGATAAATAGATATGATACTCATCATTTGAAGAAATGCTTGAAAACGGGCAAAGAATATGTAACTATCTTACTAAAAATAAAAGCAATAACAGAAAAAAAATATACTACCATCTCAAAAATTAAACGTCCTCTGACGATATTTTTATGTTCCATAATCACTACGAATATAGAAAGAACAATAAAATAAGCACGTGTTTTTTCCCTCACAAAAGCAATCTTTTTCGGAGAGTTATGTATTTCGGCACCCCTTGACCCCTTCAGACGAAGAAGGAATATCAATCAGCTATGAAACTTGCTAACTATGTACACAAACCACAATCGCGCATCAGACATTTTATTTACATGGTCATCACATAAGAGATCCATTATGTACTGTGAAAGGAGAAAGGAGAAGCATGTTTTAAAAGCTTCAGTTAGGTGGGTAGACATAAAAAGTTAAAACGCTGAAAGAATTTGCATCAAAAGTTGCGTTATTCTGTTTTAGCGTTAACTTTAAGTAAATAACCTAGTAAAGGAGCTCCGTATTTTTAAAGTGCACCAGCAACTTTATAATAAAACTACAGCGGATCATAAGATATCAGCTTCACGGCTCCGAATAGCACTCAATGGCTATACTGAGAGAGTCATTTACAGCGCCGTACAAAATAAAAAGCAGACATAAACGTATCAAGTTATCGAGTGAACTAAACGGTGGCGATGTTCAAAAGCCGTTGCGGTGCATGTCTAACACATTAGCGGCTGACTTCAAACTAATCAAGAGCACGGTGCCGTTCGCGTTACGCGTATACGATGTTCGTAATTTATTAGCGTTTATTCCCATATAGCAATCTGTAGGGATGCCGTTCTATTACGCAGACTCCGTCGAGATCCGTGCTCCAGTCGGCGACGAGAGTGGGGACGCACTGGTCGCTCCCGCCCGACCCGAACGAGTTCCCGACTCTGCCGAACTCGGCTCGCGTACCTTCCATATTCGAGCTACTCGTACAGTGTGTTTACTCCCAACTTGCTGATTTGTTTGCGAGGCGATTGCATAACGAACCACGGATTTGATGTGTATTTGAACATTTTTTGTGTGAACGGAACTATGGATATTGAAATTACCTGAAAGTTTCATAACTTTCTAAAGGTGAGTATCATCTGATTTTGTTGAGTGCTACTTTTTCGGTGCGATTGAGAATTCAAACTTGCCTTTCAACGAATTAAATTTTAATCTTGCTCATCAAAGTTAGTTACCTGTTCGTGAACGGTAATGAATCCTCGGTTCGTCGTCCATTCAGTTCAGGTCGGCGAGGCAAACTTTTCATCCGCTATTTAACTAAAGTTTCTCGCAATCGATATCCGTTAGACGTTTACTTTTTGGGCTGTTTGAATTTTAAACTTGTAATTTTTTTATTTCATTAATGGAGAAAAACTCTGCAGAAGGTAATTTAATAAAAAATATAGTTTAGATTGACAAAAAGCAAATTTAATATTGCCTTAAATACGGGTCAGACAATACGTTTCATTCAAATTGAAAACAACAATACAAACTCTATCCTTTGTCCAAATCGATATCGGTCGCATAAACCCATTCAACTATTTCAGGACAAATATGACGCGCTTAACAAATTCTATTTTCGATATGACATAATGGAGCGTGTTATGTGTCGTAACACGCTGTACAGTACCGCAATAAGTCTAAAATAAATCCTCGTAAAGTTCAAAACTGTAAAGAGCAGATGGCGATGAACGGCCGATACTGCCGATAGGTGTAACGGTACGAGTGTAGTTGGGATGACAAGCTTTGACACCCGACACTCGTCAGCGCCCCTATCTCGAGAGTGACAGATAAGTACCATTTGTTAGCCTGAAGCGTAGTGCTCGGCGCTGAAACCGGTGAAAAATCTCGTTCAAACGTGCTCGTTATTGAGAAAATTAATTTCTATCATTATACTAGCTTTGACCGTTCTATTAAATTGATTTAAAACTCTATTTTTTACAGCTTTGATCTTCTCTATGTTTTAATAAATAGTCCAATTAGTTATATCGGTCACAAGTTAAACGGAAATTCACTTTTAAATGTAGGTCGTTCGTTGATGTTTTAATTTATTTATGATAAAAAAGCCGATAGTGGTCCATTTGTCCGAGCGAGCAGCACAATAACAAGCCATTGTTTTAGCTTCTAAAGTACCAAAACAATGCTGGTGACATGTCATTAACGCAGATTCACTTACACAGAGATACGACCACTATTTTACATACGAGCCTGACAGTGGGACGGGTTGTGATTGTCATGAATGTCATCCGCGAAATTCCCCTTCGTGGCATTAGAGTTATCAGGCTTCATTGGCATTTTAGCCTCATGCGGCTTCTATGTCATGCCAATTCATTTAACAAATGGTTATGTTTACGTAGGCTTGTCTGTGTACGTACATAAAACATGGAATATATTAGCGGCTATTATCCCGGGCGACTCTTACGATAAAAAAGCTAAAAGGGTTGACTTTCTATAGATACCTACCTACTTACTTAAGGCCACAAAGACATGCCACTGTAACAGACTGCACTGGCTATACTGAAGGATCCATATGAGTCGCGATATGGATCTAATCCGGTAGAGTCGCTTTGGCAACCTCTTTGGGGAAATTGGAGAGTCTGTATTTGCAATTATGGAAGACTTTATCAGGGAAAATATTTCCCTGAAATAACAAGGAAAATGTGTCCGTGGAGCCATCGTTTGTGACAATTTTTAGCCCTTACTGCTGTGAGCTTAGCTTCTCGGAAAAAGCCATCACTCAGAAACGAAGTCTTTAAAATGCTGCAAGTGATTTCAGGTCCGTATTCTAGAACGATACTCGATCATGATATCGTTTTAAAATAGATTTTCTTTATGTTTTTTATGAAAGCCGTCAGTCAACTGATTCAATAAGCTTCAAAGCGACTTTCAGCTTACTAGAATTACGTTTCACCTATCAAACAAGAACTACAAAGCCAATTCTGTTCTCAGCATTGCACATAATCCGAGGACAGGTTAATTAACGAATGAAAATATTGTTACCAATAAGCCAATTTTGCATGTGCCAGTGCACAGGACAGAGCCTGTTGACGTCACAGTATTACTAAAATTACTGTAATCACCAAAGAACACGGAACCCATTTATACTGGCAAGCTCTTCCATATTCAAAGTGTAAAGAAACTTCTAGATGAAAACAAGGTACCTACTTACAGGTATCGCAAAGAGTTTCAGTATTTCCTGGGACTCATAGTAATCTTATGTTTTATGCAAACCTCTTAAAAAAATATCCTTTTTGCTGCCACCTGTCTATGTTGTTCTCTTACTTGTAGACATCATGAATACAGAAAAAGGTTCATCTTAATACTGTGTGACTCGCGATACACTCAGATAAAATGGAACAACAAGGAACGTTTTAAAGGTTCGATATAAAAACTGTGGTTCATTTAAGCTTACTCGCAGTGTAATTGAGTTTCAATTATTATGTTATTCAGTCTACCACACACCTACTTTCCGCTATAGTCGTGAGAGAAATTAATGCTCGTATAATAATGTCAATAAAAATTACGTTAAATACCCAATTTAAGCTGATAAGGGCGGTCATTCAGGATTTACTGGTCCGTTTTATGTTCTGGATAATTATTGGGATTGGTTGGCTGTATTCATTTAGATTAAGTAATGAAGAAATATATTTTCAGAGAAAAATAAAGGTTTCATTACTATTATAGATGCGAGATTTTTTGAAAATGGATGGATGGATGTTTTAGTATGAAATCCCACCGCTAAAATCTGCTGCTATTTTGTTTTGCACGCAAAATCTATTGAGCTTATTTTGGTGAAACTGAACAGTTATATATGTAGTTTATTAATCAAAATAACACAAAGGCTATAAATTATAAAGATAAAAAATATATTAAATCTGTGCGAGCACAGCAGTGGGTGGCTGCTAGTCCTACTAATATTATAAATGCGAAAGTTTGTAAGGATGGATGGATGTATGTTTGTTACTCTTTCACACGAAAACTACTTAACGGATTTGGATGAAACTTCACAGTAATATAGTTTATACATTAGAATAACACATAGGCTACAATTTATAATGATTTTTTGTAATTTGGTCACAATATAACGATAAATATCAAGTAAGTCGGAAAAAAATGTGCCCTCTGAGAGCTATATTTGCGTGCGCTGCCTAAACCGTTGGAGATACACAAATATAATGTACCGTAGGATTGTTTGTCTTAATTAGTTCTAAATAAAACTCCTTGACATCAAATATAGACCTTTTATATGGAAGCCCCTATGACCATAAAAATTAGAGATTCTTATGAAAATTGCAATAATGTAACCCAAAGTAGCAAAATGTTGCATATAAAATTCATTCTTTGGCGTGCGCTGAAAAAACTGTTGATGATACATAAACAATATGTACTACATGATTAGGTAGGGTAGGTAGGGTAGGGTAGATAGGGTAGAGGGTACAGTAGGTATGGTAGGTAGGTAGCCAATTGACGGGAGCGAAGCCCCGGGGGTCAGCTAGTATTTTATAAATGAATGAGCATTTAGTTAGTTAAGATCCACTGAAAGAAATTTCATCATCCTATTAGTCGCAAATGCATTTACGCATTATTATGAAGATGCCCTGAATACCAAGTTGACGTCTTTATGAGAAACGACGAGCACAATCCAGTTTCATTTTAAACTTTATGTTTAAAAAACTGGTTCATTTATAGTTCTCTAACAGATTTTATTCATCAAAATATTGTTGAAGATACAGTAAAACAAACAGATTCCTTAATAAGAAAATATGACGTGCTGAATAATACAGGTTATGGAACCTGATGTCATGTTTGTAACATTCAGTAGTAAACAAGTACATTTGTTAGGAATAGAAGGTAAATTACATAGTTTTGTCAACTATGTATAGCCTGCCCAATACCCATTTATCAGGCATTATTTATTTACTCACATACTACTTTTGCCTCGTTTACGTTCATACATCAGGTGGGTACCATAAGGTTATTTTGAGTGTGCGTAAGGGACAGATATGACTTCTATACATCTGTCTTTTTTTCACAGTCGTTCCGTGATAGTTTTGACACGTCATGGTACGGGGGCTGGTCATACACGCATGCAAGTAAGAGTACTACACCTCTGACCTTTTTGACGAACCTAACCAATAAGATCGTAGCAGGTGGTGTGGTGGTAGTTTCTACCTACCATGAGAAAAATGCGTGAGTTTATAATTATGTTAATGTTTTATTCACTTTTCATCAATTTATTCATACCTCTGCTAGAAGATCATTAAGGCCCATTTTTTTAACCGCAGCTAACTCAGCTAATTGTTAAAAATAGTAACCGCATTTTATCGGAATTTTAAACCATTGGTTACTATTTAACCCCTGACGGAAAAAGAGGGGTGTTATACGAGTAAGTTTGCCATGTGTACCTATATATTTGTTTACCTGTCTGTGGCATCATAGCTTTTAAACGGATGAACCGATTTTGATCTCGTTAATTTCTGTTTAAAAAAGTAACTTTATTGAGAGTGTTTTTAGCTATGTTTGATGAAAATCGGGTGAGCCGTTCAAAAGTTATTGGCGTTTTACTGTTTGAATCGGGTAGTTTTCGCAAGATATCATGTTTAATAAAATGTCGATCGAGGCGCGTCTACTACCAGATAAATAATGTAGCATGCAATAAAAATGTGTCAAGGTTTATATTTTTTTTTTAATTTTACTTGTTTTAATCATTAGCTGAGTTGACTACGGCTCAAAAAACTGGACCTAATATAGTAACTAGCTCGGTTTGCGTTGCGTCAAGTGTCATAATTTCCTAAAGTTATTCTGCCCTCTGTGTAGGTATAATCCATCTCCCAAGCTCCTAATGATGAGGTCCGCAAAGGTTAACCGTCCTAAAATCATAAAAAAACTCTGTAAAAACTCAAATAAAAAATTATCTACTTAGCAATTTGCTTTATCTGCTCCTCTTTTTTTTGTCTTTGCCTCAGCTGTGAAACCCTTCCAAGTTCTGTATAATGGTTTTGGGGTTTTAGCCAGAGAGCAAGAAATATGTTTGACTAAGTAAAAGCGCGTGAGCTTTTCACTGAAAAGAGTAATGTTAGGTACTTTTTTAAGTATTGTTTTTGGTCCTTCTTGCAGTTTTTTTGCGATTCGTGATTGTGAAACCGTATTATAAAATGAAGTAGCTACTCTTAAATAAACATCCTACTATTATACACGAGGAAGTTTGTGAGGATAGATGGAAATAATTCATTCACACTTCTAAACGGTTTTCGATGTTTTTTACAATAATATAATACAAAGCAATTTATAAAGATGGAAATACACCCTAGCGGGTAATGCCGCAGTCGGCAGCTAGTAACACATAAAATCATGTCCATATTTCCTTAAAAGGGTTAGACAGAAGTTTTACTAAATTTAGTGTTTGTCCATTTTCACAGTTTGTTACGATTCCGGATAGTGTAGATCGAGCTTGGGATATTGTCTCCCGCCGACACGCGTCGCGTCGCTTAGAACATGACAAAACAAAAACCCGTTTCAGTGAAATTGAACGAACGAAACGGTTTCCCGTTTATATTTCCGTAGAACTTTATCAACGGTTTCAATGGTGGTTCGAAAAAAAAATATATTACGCATTCAAAAATATAAACCCACTTGTGTTAAATACTTGCAACTGGATTTTCAATATGCACATGAATTTTATTGAATACAATATTATAGGGGATTGAAAATGCAAACCGAAAGTTACTGTTCATATAGAATACAATAGAGAATTACTTATCATAACGAACAGTGTAGGGACAGGCGTGTAAATAACCGTGCTTCTAGGGCAAGATGAGAACTTATTATGACTTGACACGTGGAAGCGTGCAAGTCCAACTTCGTCCATATATAGCCTATGGGAAAGACATTGGGGACCATTCGACGAGAAAACCAACGAGAAATTTGCAAATCGCTTACAGAGGCTGCTTCAGGGTCAGTCGCTGCAAATGCTAGAAGATTCCCGTTGTTCTTATGCTCTTGGTGACCACAAGTGTTACAAATATCCAGTCTAACATACACTGTTGATATCTAGGCTGTTGCGGGTTATAATGTGCTCCAGAAATGGAGATGATTTTCAAAGTAGTAAGAAAACCAAATTCGACGCTCAAAAAAGAGTGCGAGCGCGGCGCGGTGAGTTTTTCAACTAGTGAGTTAAAGAGGGCGTCACATGCACATATTTGATTCTGCTAGTGTGGCGCCCTCGGCGAGTTATCGGTTTATGGTAGCAAATCTCGCAAGGCAGATGTCAAATGTCTTCCAAGCCATCACATATGCTATTACTAATAAATATTATGCTATAGGCTATTGGGGGGCGAATATCTGCCACACCAAACAGAATGAACTTGAATTAAGTTGAACAGTATGAAGCTTTTATGTCCTTAAAATTCATGAATTATCTCTCTCTAGCTCTCTCTATAGATACCTTAATAAACACTTTGATTGACACAAGAAAAATACAGTTATTTTCAACTTCGAAAAAAATTAAACGTTTCAACCAAATTAAATTAGTCTATCATTTCCAACTTCAAGAGATATCTAATTAGGTCACATTATCTCTCAAGAGACTACCAGTTGGTACTTATTTTGAAACGAATAAACTATGTAACATTACGGTTGTGAAAGAGAACACACAATTACAATTTATTGTACATCCCCCATTAACGTAGCTTTATGACGAAGAGGACATACATAAATTCCGATGGTTTGATTAAAAATAAACTATTAGTCCAATAGAAATCGACAAGCAAAAAGGCTTAAATCGCAAAGATTGATGTAGTTCTGCATTTTTAGTATGTAGTATGGGCCAGCGTATATATTCCCCAATGATAACGTAGTACTGGCCATGCACTCGTTTGGGGCCAGAATATCAATATTGAACCTCTTTTTGGACAGTTTTGTTTGCAAAATATTCTTTTACTTATATATGCTATTTCAGTTATGAAGAGATTCTAACCTACTCTAATTATAATTCTAACATATCTCTATTTTTCTGTGTAAAAACATCCAAATCTTTTTTCAGTATCCAAAAGAAGCGAATCAATTTCATCTTGTTAATGTTTTTTTTTTACAAAAATCTAAACTGAAGAAAAACTAGGAAACTTTGATTTTTTTCAATTTTTGTTTTAAGTCATAAACTATGCGTTTTTCGACAGTCACATTTTCGCACTTTTTTAAAGTTCATTAAATTGTCACATTTTAAGCCCAACCGCAGCTATAAAAACCCTATGGGCACGAAACTAAACCTTCTCAAAACATAGCCTGCAGATGTAAGAATGGATGCAGAGGGGTATGCCTTTTTACATGATTTTATGCCTTTTCCTTTGGTAAAATTCAAACAAATAGGTATGCACAGGTTTTTGTCTAATTTTTTTTTAAAACTTCTTTTATATGTTTCGAGATTGTAAGTAAACTATTAGTCTCACAAGCTTCGTCCTGGCCTTTAATAAAAGAACTACAACTGTACTAAAAATCAAATGTACTACAACTTTATTTCAAATGACTTTTATCAAAAAAATGACAAAACTAAAAAAAAAACAATTATGGGCAAAATGAACCATCTTCGAAGAGCTTGGTCCCAAAAGGGTGTATATAGCTGCGCTTTGTCTTAAATTGTAGCAAATTAAAACAACTTTAAAAAAGTACTGGTCATTTTAGCCCAGGATGCAGGCAAGCACACGCTCGCCTGCATCACTTCTTACATTTTCAGGCTATAATTTTGAGGTGTCCCACACTGGCTCGTTGTTAGTTGCATTTTCTATCCCCACTCGGTGGAGTCCTTCTCTGTCCCCAGACAGTTTTGTACTTGGAGGTAGGTGCGGAACGCATAAGAATCATGGAAATCTTTGAAGGACCATAGCTCAGTCCCTATAGGGTATTTAGAGCTGCGGTTGGACTTAAATTGTTGAAAATTTAATGAAATTTAAAAATGTGCGGGATTATGTTTGTCGAAAAACGCATAGTTTATGACTTCTAGAGCAAAACGTGAAAAAAAAAAGATTAAAGTTCGCAGTTTTTCACCCTCGCGAGCACACGTTTTTCGAAGTTGCAAAGTTGGATTAACTATTGTTAGGTGTAGACCCTTACTGGCCCATACAATATACTAAAAATGCATCAAGCTTTGCGATTTTAGTGTAGATTTCTACTGGTCATATATTGAAAGGTCGCAATTAAATTGAACCGTGGCAGTTATGAGTTTTCCTAGCAAAGAAGAACAAAAAAAGGTTGTGTAACAGACGTTAAATGATATAAGGCCATGTCAGCCTCCGGGGAAAAGTGCAGAAATGATTTGAACATAGGGGACAATTAATTGAGCCACATTCGCCAGTAGATAAGTGACCTCCATCCTCGAGGGACGAGCCATTTGTCAACGTAATCATCTTTTCATGGGACTAGTGAGGGACTATCGCAAGCGCACATTCTGTAATCGCACTATTAACTAAAATTACGGAACCTATCTCAGAGTTCGACGAAATTGGGCTGAATCATTTATTTTTGCCTCCTTCCGAAGGCGCCAACATGTCTGTTTTGGTTACAAAGGAATAAATTAGCGTAGAACTGCTGATTGCAAACGAATCTTCTTAAGTTAAATGGTGAGATATTACAGAGAATTCAAATTCAGTTCTTGACTTCCGACTTCTGAAAACATTTCAAAGAGTTTAATGTTTTTTCTATGAGTATTTAGAAAAGGCCCTACTCCATCTTCGCTGACTAGTTTACGTTACCCCAACAAGGCTGTTATTGTAATACTCGTGCTGACATTACATATTTCACTAAACTGTGTACAAATACACTAAGTTCAAAATCAGGTATCATCACTCCGTTTTCAATCTCGCAAGTTGTGCCTTCGTAGTTGGCTAAATAATAGAGTGGCAGTAGCATAGAGTCACTACTCAAAGTTGGGGCGCCGGCAGCATTCTCGACATGACAGGTGGTTCAATCTATCCCAACCCTGAGACACTGAATATGTTTAGAGTTATTGAACGTTTGTAGACTTGTAAAAGCCATTTGAAGCTAAAATAAGGGTATTTTGAATGAATATGCTCTTGCGGGCTTGACGGGTGAGTGTTTTATTTTTTGGACGCTTGAGTGGGTGAAAAGAAATAACCTGGCCAAATGGACCCATATCATAGACCAGGGATGGCGAACCTTTATTAGAAAACGTGTCATTACATTATATATTTTTATAAATGTGAAAATGCCGCCACAGAATCTAGAATTGGCGACTTAATAAAAACAATGCTACTAATTAACTCTTTATTTATACAGCAATAATATTATTTACAGATTTATGTTTTGTCGATATAAATGTAGAATTCGATGTCATGCCTGCTGTTTCAAATTATCTAGATGCTAAATAACCTTATATTGGCGTGCCCGAAAAAAATTGTCGTGTGCCACCGCTAGCACGCGTGCCGTAGGTTCATAGACTCATCCACACAGTGTCAGTTTGGAGCGCTTTTGCAGGACTATAAGTCCCTCCTTATTGATTTATCGTTATGCCCAACCACCTGCACTTTCCAGGATCTGAATGTAGCAAATAACAATGCTGTTTAAATAGATATACTGGTTCGACAAACTTTGGGTAGTCAATCGTCACGAGAAGAAAAAGAAGGGAAAAGATAACACGAACTTTGATAAAAGATCGAAATGAATACGTTTTCAACTTCATTGGTGAATAAAGTTTATTCTAGAATTGTTATTCATAAAAATGCAATCGAACGAAGATTAACAGTTTAAAGTGTCAATTTCAGTTTGTCTATAATTCAACCCACAACCAGAATGTCTGGGAAAAATCAAAACAGAAATATTAAAACAGTTAAAAATCGTAGTTTCTGTTATAACCAACATACATATAGACTATTACTATAGGATATAATATGCAGGTAGCTAAGGAAAATTTCTAAGAACTTTTCTGTATCCGAGTTTTATTTCAAGCGATACGGAAGATAATATACGGATACTTATTTGAACTTGATGTTGGTTCAGTATAAATAAAGTTGAAACTCTATATACCGGTATGTTTTATCCAATAATAATTGCTTCCAGACAGATATTATAAAACAAATACAATTTTATTATAAAAGGAAATGTGATATTCTATGACAAAAGAAAAAAGTGGATAACGTGGGTATTTTGTATTGTTCGTGTATACTAATTAACTAGCTTAGCTGACAAATTGTCTTATCATGCATAATACGTGTTATTTCGAAAATATGTGTGAAATGTAGATTTTACAGGAGAGGTACCTATTGTATTACCTAATGAATTATTTTCATAATAATGGAACTTCAAATTGATTATAATAGAATCCGATGTGTATTACATACGAAATGCCAATCTACATTGAAATAAATGTTTTTCCACTATCTTGTCTATTATGTACCACATTGAAGAGAAATAAGAAATTCGTTTCCAAATATTAACATTTAGACCCAAGATTATATAAAAAAATTACATAGTAACAATTAGGAAATGACTTTTGTATGGAGTTTTGATATCATTATGTAACTATAACGTAATTATTTTTCTTAACTGAATAGGCTACTGTTGGTAGACGCATTCTGCCACTACGCCTGCGCTTTTTCCACCGCCCCGTGCGGCAGAATGATACTGAACCTGTTACCTCTCGAAAAAGCGCGTGATGATTGTGTGTATATAGTCTGTGGTTTTTGGTCTGAACGTTACTAATAATTTTTTTTTGGAACTTATTTGCATTTAATTATTTAAGCTCACCAGGCAGTGGAAAAAGAATCGTTCGAGTCTGGCATAAAAAGGCTTCATTTTAACACTCGCATGTAGCTTTCGACGTCAAAATTGGCTATATTGCTCGTTTTTTAAATCTCGACTTTTTATGCTCAACCTTATATGTACTATTTTACCTTTCCAACCTAAAACGATTAACAACGCAACTTTGAAATGGTACAGGAAACCGAGTTAGCAAACATTGCCAGTGACAAAATAACATTTAATATTGAATAAGGAAATAGGCCTAAAACGCCTCAAGCTATTGATGTTTCTCAGTTACAACAAAGGCTTATAATATTAACGTTATACACCCACATAAAGTACTTTCCTAGTAAAAACAAAAATAAAACGAGGGTAGTGGTTTTCCTGTGGAAAGTCTGTCTGCATATTATAATTGCTGTGCATATTTGATTAGCTAACGGAATATATTCATCACGTAAGTCAGGCTACCACTGAGCTACTCGACAGGTTTAAATTGTGATGTGTAATCTTCTAACTGGTGTTTATAATCCCGTAAAATGATATTTCGAGAATGGGATCCCTTCTTTTCGCATAATGTTCTTTATCCTAATATACTTCGGCATAACGATTTTGGCATAATTTGTTTTGGCATAATAATACTTCGGCATAATTTTTTTAGGCATACATTTTATGTTGGCATAATCATCTTAAAGACTAATTTGTTTTGGCATAAATTTGATTCGCATAACGTTAGTAGGCCTAATGACTATTAGCATAACGTCAGTAGGCCTAATGACTATTAGCATAATAATATTTAGGCATACAATTAATATTAATAACAAAAACAATTTTCATGCGAATGATTTATTATACATAACATTATGTAACTTAAACGATTTTTCAATCGCGAGATAACTTTTATCTGAAGAATAGATGTTTTGACAGTTTTTGTATAAAAAAATATGTTAATAATATTATGAGAAATAAATATGGCGGTTATTTCTCAGATAGAAGTTAACTGATTGAAACAGTGGTCCTTAATTATGTATAATTATTTATTTTAGGTGTATGTTTTTAGCAATTGCTTGTAAATATGCTAGTTTAGAAGTATACTCATCTTTTTACTAATAATTTTTTCAATTCTTTTGGTTTTGTCCGTGAATTTATTCTTTTTTTTGGTATAAGTGATGTTCCGACATCCAGTTTATCTATTTCAAAGGTTTGATGTTTTATTTCTTGAACGATCTTTTTTGCCAAAAAATAAAATCCAGGATGGTGTTTTCCCACAAAATGTGCAAATCTATTGTGCCATGCCTCTGCATGATTTTGTGTCCTAGATCTATTTTCCTTTTCTAGTAGATACGTACTCCAGACTTTGGGTGGAAATGGTGGTGGTGAACTTGTAGTGCCCCATACATAATTCTGATCAAACCAATTTGCTTTAGTTTCTGTAACAATTAAATAATATTGTTGGTTAAAAATTTAATATGATGTGCGACAAAAGTTAGTGACAGAACCGATTTGCTGCAAAACCGACTCTACGTAGTCTTGTTTGTCCTACCCCTAGAGTGTAATTTAAAATCGCGTAGGCGCGTAGGGGCGAGGCGGCCCACGGGCTGAGGAGCAGGCGGCTGCGAGCGAGGCGCGAAAGCCGTCTGCGACGATTAGCACGCGTGGGGCCGCCGGAAGCCCGCAGCGCCGGAGCCGAGACAGAAACCCTGCCTGCTGTATGTTGCCTGCTCGCTTGAATGCTGCATGCTTACTTGCATGCTGCATGCTTGCTTGCATGCTGCATGCTTGCTTGTTTGCTGCATGCTTGCTTGTTTGCTGCATGCTTGCTTGCATGCTGTATGCTTGCTTGCATGCTGTATGTGTAAATAAATTTATGCTTTAGGATATTATGCTTAAAAAAGTTATGCTTTAGAACTTTATGCTTAATAAATTTATGCTTTAGAATATTCTGCTTAATCATTATTATGTTTAGAGAAATTATGCTTGAAAAAATTATGCGTAAGCTGTTATGCGTAATTATATTATGCGAAAATATAATTATGCCAAACAAAATTATGCTAAGATATATTAGCTCAATTTTAAGACCTAATATATCTTAGCATAATTTTGTTATGCAAATGGATAGGGAACCTTCGAGAATAGTTGCCATTTGGGTTGTGTCTAGTGCTTCATGAATTTCCATGGAGTCGATAAACGAACTATAAAAGGCAAATTTATCACACTAATATTATAAAGGCGAAAGTTTGTGAGTGTGTGTGTGTTGTATGTTTGTTACTTCTTCACGGCAGAATGGCTTAACGGATCTGGATTAAATTTGGCACAGAGATAGATTATAGACAGGAATAGCATATAGCAATACACTTAATCTCGGGAATACAATCCCTCGGGATAAATTTCGACTTTCAAGCGGGCGAAGCCGCTGGCAGAAGCTAGTATCATCATATTTTGGAGCCTAAAAATTAATTCCCAGTAGTTATACCTTCTATTTCACAAAGACTATTTGAAGACTTATCGTTCACTCATTAAATACTCAAAAAGAAAAAATATATAAATAACTAAAATTGGTACAGACCATCTGTACCAATTTTAGTTATTTATATATTTTTTTTGCGATTGTCAGATTGTTATGACTGTAAAATTCCTAGATATTAAGAAAAACTCATATCGTGATCAACTAATCAGTAACTACACAGATTGAATGAAAACCCTTTTAAATCCATTTGTTTTTACTTTTCTTACGGTTAAGGCGATATATACGCCACAATGTAAACGCAGTACTGGCCGTGCGCCCGCTCGATGCCAAAATATCAATATTGAACCTCCTTTTGAACAGTTTTGTTTGCAAAATATTATTTGATTTACATATGCTATGTCAGTTATGAAGAAATTCCAGCCATCAATTTTTCTGCATAAAAATATTTTTAAACATCCAACTTTAGGAGGAGTATCCAAAAGTAGCGAAAAATATCGTGTTGCTATTTTTTTTAAAGCAGCACTATTTGTTATACGAAGAAACCATGTTTAAAAAATAATGTACATGAAACAATAATAAATATATATTTTTATCAAACCTTTTAACCTAGCCGTTACTAAGGAGTATGCTTTAGAAAGTTACCGTTTTATGCCACTAAAGCGGATGTAGGTCCTTAATAAACAAACACCAATATCAAGTCCCTCTAAAGAAAAGCCAAATAAATACCTGGTTAATAATACGTTCTTATCTGCATCATCTCAACTAAGAATAGAGCACCCCATCACTTCCCCAAGGTGCTGTAAGAAGCAATTAAGTATTTTTACGAGGTGAACGTGTGGCGGGATCCTTAACCCGGCTGCCAAGTCTCGGCATGTTTACGGTGAGATGTTATATGATAAACTTATGCTATCCTTGTTTATGTCCATCGCACTTAAAGTTTTCATGAGCTTAAAGGGGAGTTAATGGAACTCTGTACAGTTGATATGGTTATTTCTATACTTATATTATAAAGCTGGAGAGTTTGTTTGATTGTTTGTTTGAACGCGCTAATCTCAGGAACTTCTGGTTAGAAATGAAACATTCTTTTTTGTGTTGGATAGTCCATTTATCGAGAAAGGTTATAGGCTATATAACATCACGATACGACCAATAGGAGCGGAGGACAAATGAAAAATGTTGCAAAAACGGGCAAAATTATTCCTTTTTAAAGGTTAAAGTTTCGCAAAAATCATGTATGTAGTGTAGGTAGGGTAGGCTAGGTAAGGTAAATGGGTATGTAGGTAGCCAGTTGACGGGAGCGAAGCCGCGTGGGACAGCTATTTGTAGATAAACATACGTATTATAGTGGGATAATTATAAGACACAATCAAAGAACATATAGAGTTTTGCCAGTCCATAGGGACTTGGCCCACTAGACGACTGCTTGGCACTCAAATAGCCGACTAATCGCCGACTATAAGTATGTCCGGATAATCGGCTTTCTCGACTAGTCAGCCCATCTAAACATTTTATTTAAAAAAAAGAATGCCTAACCTTCTAATTAGATTCAAATGACAGTGCAAGATTATCGTAGATTTACTAGTCCGAAATTCTTTTCGTTTATCCATTAATAGATTGCCTTCAAATACCCAGGAAGAAGGATAAGTATTGCAAAACGAAGCCAACAATAAATAAACCAAATAACTGACCACCGCATTCGTTTCCTATAAAAAAAGAAGATATATTTGCCCTCTGATCGCAATGCCCACTTGACATTTTCTCTCTTTTTAACCCACGGCAATCACATGCTGCCGTCTTACTCTTCCACCTTAAGAGTGCTTCTACTAAATACATAATTAACCATTAGTAAGATATAGGAACCCGTCTCCACGTCTGTCTTTTCTTAATGAACGGGAACTGAGTGACTGCAGCGTAAACAGCGTTGGCACCACTTAAGCAGTAAATGCACTCGGCGGATAAGCTGTAAGTGCGTTATTTGCCAATCTGGAGACCTGTAATGGAGGATACAGGTACACCTTAAGGTTTTTCTTGTTATTTTCACATCACAGCACGACCTTTGCGATAATAGAATGTTTGAAGAATAGAAATTGAAATGATTAAATAAATGTTCAAATGTTTCAAATGTACGTAGGTATTTTACTTAAGTAGATATCAGCACTTGTAAAACTATAATTTCGGTTAAGTACAGACTTAGCGAACTAACGGGAATCACCACACGCTCGCTGACCCTAGGCCCTAGACCAGGTTCATTTGATGTCAGAGAAGGCGATGATCAAAATGCAAAAATGTTATAGATCACGTGACATTTCTATGAAGTTTGTCAATAAATTACAATTCTGCCTTTTTAAGCCTCGACGGAAAAAGAGGTGTGTTATAGGTTTGACATTTTACCGGTGTGTTTGTGGCATGACTGTCTGTGGCATCGTAGCTCCTTAACGGATGAACTGATTTTGATTTGTTTAAAGAGTGACATTATCGAGTGTTCTTAGCTATGTTTTATGAAAATTGATTCAGCCGTTCAAAAGTTATGGACGTTTTACTGTTTGAATCGGGGTATTTTCGCAAGACAGCGTGTCATACTAAAATGTTCGATAGATTGTTGATCAAAGCTTATCTACAATTAGATAAATTATGTAGGTAGCCTAAAAATATGGTCAGGGTTTGTTTGAAATTTTAAATTTTACTTGTTGATAATAGTTATCGCCAAGCTTTCGATGATAGAATATCACTTTTCTGGGGCATCTCTATACACTGCTCTGCTATTCTGAAAATGAATGTGTCTAAATTAAAATGTTGGTGGAGTGAACGTAGAATCAGCTGTCTATCCCTAGCTTTAGAAGGATTGATAGTAGTGCTATTCTGAAAAATCTCACCGTCTTGGCAAAGTGAACTAGAAGTGAGCAATCAATCCCTTGCATACCGATTGGTATAACAGCTCACTACACCTAAGTCATCACGGTGATATCTACAGAATCCGGCTGATTCCCTGTGGTTTGCTCGTTCGTTTAGTCTGTATCTAACCGGAATTATATGATTGAAAATAAATATTGTTAAGACACAGTCATATAAAAATAGTAGTTCACACACCGAAGTAATTTTTATGAGTGTACAAGCACTTGATACTTGCCATAATGGTAGCGATGACGTGTCGTCCTTACATTATCATAAAACCTTTCTCTATCTGTCTGTAAGTGCGTTTATTTCTCAAGAACTACATTGATTTATGAGTGGTTTGATGAACATTTATTTCAATGCATGGATGTTCTCAGGCTATGGGTAGGTTATCGTAAAAACAACCTGGTGTTCTGATTTTCCATTGGCCGAGTTCAAAAATCTTGCCGCAGTTCACATCTTCGTCACGAAAAAACTTATTATGTGCAAAATTTGCCTAGAGGTTTAGAATGCTTTCCATCAAGGATGGTCGAAACGAGAGCTAGAATACTTAATGAAACTGTGAAACGGTGTGTAGCCGAGTGGTGCGAGGATGCGTAACACACAGGCTAGGGAAGTGAAGTGATCCTATTGGTAGTTTCCTCTTCCAGCACCGCCTGGGCTCAGGCATTGCGTTATCGTAAGCGAATGAATGAATTTAAATTTTTGATTGAGTACCTAGATAGTAGTTAGTTACTTGTTGTAAGTATCGTAGCAGGTGTCGTTCTGTAGTTTCTACTTACCTTCATATGAAAAAGGCGTGAGTTTATGTATGTAGATAGTACTTTAATTCAAATAAGCAGATCTGGATGCACACCATAGTGTGAATCCCACACGCTTAAATCTAACTAGATAACGTAAGTCCCTCCATCTGTATGAAAACCAAGCGTGCCACTTTTTCACAAACAATTTAAAAACAAATTTACTTACCAATGACAGAAAACATTTCTAATACCTAGGCCAACTTTTCCATACATTCTTTACAGTTCAATATGGCATAAAAAGGCATTTTTCTAGATTTCCGTGGATTTCCGGTGCAGATAATTCTAAATGAAAAGCTCAGATTACGATCAACGATTTACGATATAACTTTACTCTGTTTTTTGGCATGCGAAGTACATACGATTGCGTCATCTTGTTAGACTTATATCTATGGTGTGTAGATAGAAAAAAACAAACGTTCTCTTAAAATAGCCCAGACCAGATAGTCCAGTTAATTTAGTCCAGTTTTGGCCATTGTAGTCCTCGAAAACGCTGTCCAATAAGTTATCTCGCAAGTGCAGTTACTAAACGCCGGTTAGACAGCATAATAGTCGAGTAAACAAACTGCCAGCCCATTGCCCGCGAGTGCAATAATAATGCGTCTCCCGCAATTAAGTCTTGCGCTTGTTTGAATGAGAAGCACTGAGTTTTCTTTTATTTAAATGGTGGAAAGTGGACACAGCAATAAAAAAATAACATATAGAATAATGAAAACAACACAGAGAGTTTGAAAGAAAGAAAAAAAGAAAGAAAAGCTAACCAACGTGACATAGCCCGAAGAATTGCCAAACTTAAGTAGCAGTGGGCAGAGCACATTGCACGCAGAACGGATGGCCGAGTGGTGACCGCGTACTGCAATACGCAGGTGAAGCGATGACCTGGTCAAAGTTGCGGGCGTCCGGTGGATGCAAAACGCACAGGTTCGATCAGTGTGGTGACGTTTGGGGGAGGCCTATGTCCAGCAGTGGACGTCTTTCGGCCGAAATGATGATGATGATTAAGTGTTGCATTATTCTCTTATATGACTTTAATTATGTGGAATAGGGAGAGACGTAACGGATTAGTTAGGCTTAATTAAATAGATGTTTATCATATTTAAGAAGACCCGACAAGAGAGTGTAGAGAACCCAGAGTAGTCATCTCCACTGCCATCATCACAATTTTCATCTCAAAATAAGTTTTCGCACGATTCAAGATATCTATCTCTTAAACAATTCTGATTTCAAGATCTCTAAAATACTTGAAAAGCAAATCGTTTTGTAATCCTTACATCGTAACGTTTACCCGCAAAGTAAATAACATTATTTATTCACAAAATGCTGTATAATAATAATCTCTCTGATCCTTGGCTTTCCCCGTAAATCTTCAAAACCATAACAAGATATTTGAGCCACAAAATGTTTGTTAGATTGAGTGAATGAACGAAATGAACGAGTAATTATAATCATTCATTTCAACATTGTTCTTCGGATGAATAAAATAAACTGTGTTTTGTGTCACGTTATTTTTTTCGCTGAACTTCATTAAATAAAACTGTTGGAAAATCCAGTAGAATTTTAAATGAAGTGTAGAAAACTGCGTCTATTTTTATTTACGTGTATAAAACATGCAATCCAGAGCAACTGGGTGACCTGGGTTTCATACTCATGTATTTTGTAAAAAAGACCAACACTTCATTTATCCCATATTTGTAAGAACATTGTAATTATTGAAAGTGTAAGAGTAACATTTTTAATGGTATATGCCACCAATTTGTTTATTTACTTTAACATGAACTTTACTTTGAGGTTTCATCAACAAACCAATCTGTCCGTAAAAGTTGCATGCGGCTGCAACCGTCAAATGTCGCGTGCAGTTTGAGTGTGCCGCGGCGCTCAGAGGCGGTGCAGTGGTGGCTGGCAATCTGTCACCGCTTAAGCGCTGAATACAGCAACAAATAAATACACAGCAGTTTCCTATAAGTGGGAAACAATTCCTCGTGTTAAACATTTCTTTGTAGCGTCGCCAAAACGAAGCCAAAACTATTTGGCGCCGTTAATTTGCTGACAGAGCTGAAGCATCAAAAAATAAATGGGTCACTCAATTTGTCGGAACAAGTTTACTGCTGTTTCCATACTGCTAAAACTAATAACATCCGGAAAATATGGCCAATAAAATTTAATTATGGAACATTAGCAATGATGAATCGCTAGCTACGATGGCATTTAGCGTAATTATATTGTGATTTCATAATAATCGCATGATGAATAGCCGCGTACCAACTTCTACTTCTATCAGGTTGTTGTTTCATTAATTCAGCTAGTGACTGATAGCTTTGTAGAATGGCTTAATTTATTTTCCAGTTAACAGCCAAGCTGTTTAATTTTGTTATGTAACGAAGAATTGCCAAGCTTAAGTGGCGCATTGCTCACAAAACGGATGGCCGATGGGGCAGAAAAATACTGGAGTGGCGACCGCGATCCGATAATCTTTGCGTGGGTAGATCTCCCCCCAGGTGGACCGATGACCTAGTGAAGGTTGCGGGGATCCGCTGGATGCGGAACGCATGGGACCGATCAATGTGGCGACGATTGGGGGAGACCTATGTCCAGCAGTGGATTTCTTTTGGCTGATATGATGAACGGAAATAAAATTACAAGAAAAGTTGTAAGCAAATGTCTACAAACTCTAGAAAATATTTTTTAATTGGTGTCGCTGACCCGCCGCTACTACACTGCACGTTTATCTTCTACGCTCAACTACTTAAAACCACACGGAGATATTATATACGCCTGGAACTTTTCTAATGGTGAAAACTACACTTTGTTTGGTTTGCTTACAAAGTCGGCAACTTTATATAAAAAATTAACAAACTGGAATAAAATCCTTAATACTACGTAAGCAGAAAAAATATAAAACTGTATCCATGAGGTATTTTCTTTTGGCAAAGTTGTTGGCGTAGGATTGGCTTTGAGAAAAGTTAAGCTGGCAAGGTAATTTCGGTCTTTATTATTTTTCGCAGTAGCAACACCAAAGGGACGCTTTGTCTAAAATAAACGTAACGGGAACAAATCGATTTTTAATTTAGTCTTCTGGAGAGCTTTGTTGTTCTTAGTCTTATTAATTCTTCCTGCAACTAATGAGTTTCTGAAGCAATAAAGATTTTTCGGTTACTGGTGATTTTATTACGTTTATAAAGTATTCAAATGAATAAAATTAGCTTTATTAAGTTGACTCTATTAAAATCTACAGGTTGTTAAGATAATAAGGGATTATGGGATCGAATAACGAGTTATATCAAACGCTGTGAAAGTTTATACGGATCGAGGGTAGACCAAAATAAAATAATGAACTGAATCACTCTGTACTGTTTTTCGCGTATCTATTAGATTTTTTTTTTGTGGGAATTCTTCCAATGACTTCCCCCGCTCTGGGTGAAGCGGGAGGGCGTGCCAGACTTTTACTGACTAAAACCCAACCCCTGTTCCTTTGTTCGTTGCGTTCGTTTGACCGCTATATGATGATATTATTAGATATAATACGAGTATCATCACCTAGCGGTCAAACGCTAAATAAGCGTGAAGATACATAGGCGAGTTCGATACTAATCGGGCAAACTCGGAAACACATACACGTGAACAAAAATCACACAGACTACATTGCTTGAAAACCAAACCAAAAGTTTAAAATCACATCCTACATACTAAAACTTAAGTTAGCATAAGATAAAACGGAGGTTTGCACAAAAGACTGGAGCGTGTCATGTTACCCTTAACATTTAGAAATGGACTCCGGGACACGGAGATCCGATGTAAGACCAAGTTGGAGGAACGTACTGTAATAAGAAGCTCTAAAATAAAAGTCTGCAAGAAACTGAAATTCTAATATAAAGCCCACGTATTGCGTACAAATTAATATGAAGTTTATTTATTTTACTATTAGGTTCACCAGCAGCAATTTCATTTTTCATATTTTTTTGTGTTTGGGTTACATAAAAACGCAAGAATTAAAACATAAACACATTCAGAAATTCAGAATGACATATGGAATGAAATATAAAAAAAGTAAAATTTATAAAAAATCGAAAAAGAAATTATATAAAAGTTTTTTAGGATATCGAAAAAACCTAACAAGAAAACCACCAGACCGTTAAAAAGCAATCAATCAGCCCAAAACTCTTAATTAGATAAATCGTGTTATATATTTGTTTTGATAATGAAATGTCTAGAATTTTAATCTTGGTACGGTATTATAGGCAATGTTTATATCAGAAAAAACCGTTTATTATTATTTTTATCAGATTTGAACATCTTAAGTTACTGAAAGATAATTAAAATTTATTGGATTCAAGATATCTAGATTTTTTATTTATTACAACCGCTAATGATTTCAACAATGTTTCCTAAATTAACTTTATATTGTTTCATTTTCTAGAACGAATATCCTCTCATTTGGATTCCGGATGCACGATGCTATTGAAATGACGTCACAACACCATGGGCGTTATAACTCTTCTGTCTCGCCTGAAATGCGGCGTATTTGCATTTCTAATCATTATCCACATACCAATTCTACAAGGAGAAGAACAATCTCAATGTCCAAGTTTAGCAGAGAACCCAATTTGTCCCTGTTATAATTTTAAAGAAGGTGAGTATCTTGCAGCTCTCGCACTAAATGATCTCCAGAATAAATCGGTGTCATTAATGGATACATTTATTTCAGGATTATTTTTGGAGTGCCCTAGCGCCACCCCCGGGGCCGTAAAAAATGTGCTGTCCAAGATAAGAGGAACCATCCAGTCGCTATCAATATATGACTTAGAAATCTCAACTACAGAACTGAACGCTGACATCTTTCCATCAAAAATAAAAATAACCAATCTACAGATCTCGCAGTCGGGGATAAACAGGATAAGCTCTAACGCATTTACATCGCTACGTGACTCGTTAGGATCTTTGAGCATAATTTCCAGTAAATTAAGCAAAATTCCGCATGAATCATTCTTGGAACTTTACAATATTGAGGCAATTGATTTACAGCTCAACGACATCAAAGATATACAAGCAAACACTTTCAGAAATCTTAAGCTAAGGAAAATCAATCTGAAAGGGAATAAAATAGCCAATATATCAGAAAATGCATTCTACAACTTAGAAGAATCTCTTACAGAACTGGATATCAGTGAAAATTATCTAACTGTATTTCCTTTGAAACCTCTGGGAAAATTGAATAAACTTAGCAATTTAAGGCTGGCATGGAACAAAATAAATTCAATACCTGATGATATAGATGTTACAGTGAAAAATTTGCTGACTTTGGATTTAAATTCAAACTATTTTACAAAAATTGAAAGACACTGGTTTAGATGTATGCCTAAAATAAAAATATTAACATTTTTTAGTAACCAAATTCAGCAAATAGACGAAGAAGCATTTTATTCTTTAGAAAAACTAGAAACTGTGGATTTGAGTCGTAATAAAATAACATCACTTTCTAAGAATATATTTCAAAAGAACCCCAAAATACGCACTATAGATTTAAGTCACAACCATCTCCACCATATAAACGGAGTCTTTTCAAACCTTCATGAGCTCTCGGAAATATTCCTTTCAGAAAACAATATTTTGGAGATTTCTGAAGACGCGTTTGACAACGCTTTTGGATTAACAGTTCTCAATTTAGAACATAATGCCATACAAAAATTACATCCGAACTGTCTTTCGTCTCTGCAAAATTTAACGCAACTACATATGGGAACAAACTTTTTAAATAAACTTCCTCGTAGCATATTTCACAAGAATCGTAAACTAGTAACTTTAAGTCTAGATAATAATGAAATTAATGAATTAGACGAATTAATATTTGAGAAACTAGATGAATTGAAAGAAATACGTTTGCAAAATAATAAGTTAAGTCAAATCAAAAGAAACGTATTTAGTCCTCTGCCGGGGCTATTAGAACTTCATTTGCAAAATAATCTTGTACAAACTATAGACTCACATGCATTTATTACACTGAAAAGTCTGCAACACATTAATTTGCAGGGTAATCGTTTAACCACTATCGGAGATGTGTTCCCTAACAGGAATTCTTCCTTGGTTTCTATTCAACTTGGTGCAAATTATTTATCAATGTTAAAAAATAGCTCTCTTAGAGGGCAGATGAACGTGCAAATTATGTGGCTAAGCCAAAATAACATAAAAATGTTAACATCTAATCTTTTCAATGATCTGTTAAATATTCAAAGGCTGTATCTAAAAAATAATAGTATTGTACATATAGAAAATAGAACGTTTATGCACTTGAAAAAAATTAAGTTTTTAGATTTAAGTAATAATAAGCTTATTAAGTTACGTAATGAAACGTTTTATAATCTTGTAACGTTGGAAGAACTGTACCTCCAAAATAATCATATAACACAAGTCAGCAAAGACACGTTTCATTCATTACTTAAGTTAAAAATATTAGACTTATCTCAGAATGACATTGTTATATTTAATTTTGGTATTTCTTCATTGCCGATTAGACAGCTTAGATTAAGTAAAAATTCTATAGCAATAATCGAAGTAGATTCTCTCAAAAGTTTACCGAACTTAAGTGATCTAGAAATGAGTAACAATGACTTGACCTGGGAAGATATTATACAGATACAGATACCTGGACTAAAATCATTGATAATATCAGAAAATAACTTCACGTTTTTAGAAAACAAGACATTTGCGCATCTTCCTTCATTACAAACTTTGTCTTTGGAGCTATCAAATATATCGCAACTGCCGCCGACGACATTCATTAAAAATCAGAATTTGCTGAGAATAAATTTAGCTTATAACAATCTGCGAGACTTACACAAAGATGTGTTCGCATACACGACAATATTACAAGAACTCAATTTGAAAGGAAACAATTTCACAGATTTCCCTCACCACGCGCTTTTTAATGTAACTTCACTAGAAATTTTGGATTTGTGTAGCAATCAATTACACAGCATTGACTTTTTCAAGTTTATTGGTTTGCAGAATCTGCGGACCCTTAATTTATGTAATAACCGTATTTCTATTTTAAACGGCTTTAATTCTCCCTCCCTTAAAAATTTAGTAACATTAAATCTAAGCAATAATATGTTAACAGTTCTGCCACCGAACTTTTTTCAGCACTCCGTAGGCCTGAAAGAGATTGACTTATCACTTAATCTATTTAAAAATATACCTAGCAATGGTTTATCAGAAGCAGTGCTTCCTTCGTTAACAACATTAAACATGTCTTCTAATTCTTTAGTGCAATTATTGCAAACATATCCTTCAAAATTGTTTCCGCTACTAGAGGAATTAGTTGTAACAAATACAAACCTAACGATAATCACAAGCAAAGACTTTGAAAATTTCCCATCACTCAAGAGGTTGACGCTGTCGCAAAACTCCATAATTCGTTTATCTCCGGGAGCTTTCTCTAAGCTACATAACTTAGAAATGCTTGATTTAAGCCAAAATAAATTAGAAAACGTTCCAAGAGAAAGGCTTCAAGGATTGTATTCAACACGCGTACTGAACATGTCTCAAAACGTCATCAGAGAACTGGAAGATTTCACATCAGACTTACACAGTCTACAAAAGTTAGACATTTCATTCAATCATATAACTAGAATAAATAGAGATGTATTCCGAGGACTCCAAAGTCTGACTGAATTATATTTAAGTGGAAACTGGTTATCAGCTATATCTGCAGACGCATTTCGAAATTTGAATAAGATTTCATTTATTGACTTGAGCCGAAATTACTTTGAAGTAATACAGATGAAAATGCTTTTGGTACTAGAAACACAAATCAAAACACTATCCTTTAATGGTAAGATATTATATCTTTGGTTTTATTTGAATAGATTGATTTAACACAGTCACAGTCTTAAGTAACTATTATTGCTTTCAGAGAATCCACTAACATGCAATTGTGAAACACAAGAGGTTTGGCGATGGATGAAAGAACACTATAAAATTGTCATCAAAGGCAGTCGCAACTTGCGTTGTGAACATCCGGAAGATCTTCACGGTTATAGTTTCATCGAATTACCATCCCAGAAACTTTGCGATATACCCGTCGTCATCCGCATTGCTATACAAGATATACAAACGTATTCGATCATTGTATCTTGGCAGAGCCGCAACCAAACTGGTTTGAATGCATATCAAGTAGCTTATTTTAGCGAGGATCATCCGACTACGGTAAGTAAAACTATGGATTACCAAAAATATTTTTCTTTACGATAGTTTTATGCAAAATATTTTCACCTGCGTAACTAAAAAGCTTATAATTTTGAGTAAAACGTGCGCAGCAACCGCTACAACAAACATTTGAATACAAAGGCTGTGTATCACCTCAATGGACCATAAAAAATATTTATGTTTCTCGCCTGTGGATGTTCGACTGTGCTGCGAATCCATTTAAATCTTTCTTTTTACAATGGCTCATAGGTGCTCAAAACTTTTTAATACTCAATTGAAGAGTCGATTTCGATTTAATAAAACAGTTTTGGTGGCGGGGTCTCTAAAATTTCATTATTTTCACAGATACGAGGGAAAATTCTTAACGCTACAGCCAGAACAACGAGACTCAATAACTTGACACCCGGAGCCCGATATACTGTTTGTGTGATTGCAGTCGGCAACTTCGGTGCTTTATCATCTACAGGATTTTCCGTGCCTGACGCACGGATAGCTCTCTCACCTGAAAATACAAGCATTAATAATTTATACTCGGACGAACAAATTTTTAACCATCTCCGTCCTTATATGAACGATTCTTTGAGCAGTAAATGTACTAGTGTAAGCACTATCGAAATCTTCGGAGCGGCAATAGACAGTCCATTCTCTAATACATACATGGACATTGCGGATATATTAACGAGGAGACTTAGCTTGGTTGTGGGCTGTTGTATTGGATTTATAGTGTTCGTCGTGTTAGTGTCCGCGTTAGGGTACATTAAAACTAAGAAGCGTCAGGTTATCGTCAAAGCTGAAGTGCAGCAAGCTCCTCAGTATATTTCCTATGACAATTTTAATACTCCCGGTGTAGAGGTTCAGACTACTGATATGGATATCAATACCATAACAGACAAAACGAAAGTACAGTGTAAACATGATTTAAATCCGATGTAAATACTGCTCATAATGTCTAATATTGTGTTCAAGTTGGAGAACTTAAAGAGCATTATATTGAATATTTTCCAATTCGATTCCCCTATGAGAGAGATGCCACTCATGCTGGATCCTTTCATACCTTCATCGCCTTTGAGGTCTCTTCACGAAGTTTGGCAGACAGGAATGAATTATTACAACTACGAGCTATCAATAACGAAATGTGTGATAATCGAAAAAGTTTTACGTCATCAGGGTACTTTTTTCTTGCTGTAATATTATTTATATCTTATGTCGTGTTCGAAAAAGTCGCATTTACTTTCTATTAATTATTTTTCTATATAAAGTTTTGTATTTATTACCAGACCGTTCTGGTTACCTAACTTTATGATAACTATGTAATCTAGTCTAGACCATCTTCTGTTAGCGTCTTTCATAATATTTTACGAAAATACATACTAAAGTGAACCCTGAGGTTTATTTTTGTTTTGTTCACTTTTTGTAGTCCTTGAGAGGTCATGGCTAGCACTGTGCATTGTATAGTAGTGAATGATTACCATAACATCTCGGGTCATTTTAAAATCATAATTTTGCAGAATTTATGATAACTACCGAACTGAAGCAGAATGTATATAAACATTATGATCAACTAACATGTAAATTTTGAAAGAGATCTTATGTCTACAATGAATACTATTTTAAGTTTTGACTTAACGTTTAACGTTATCTTTGTTTGAAATATAATAATTTCTATTGTGATTATTATCATAGATCTAAGAATAAAATATTAAGGTTTAGAATAAATTTTAAAATATGTTGTGTATAATAAATTCAAATGAGTTACTACTCTAATAGTTGTAATGACAGTGTTATAGAAAAAAACATTAACGGTCTCATATGGTGTAATAAGTAATAACGAATATTTATACTCACACATTTCTAAGTATCCATAGTTATAATTACTATAATGTACCGATAGATTTAAATAACGATTATGTAATAAATAAACGATGATATCAGACTCAATTTAACGTTATCAAAGTAACTGTACCAACCTCTGTTGATATCTGTTTTAAATTCATCACGATCCATTTGAAACTAGTGTAAAGACTGTAGAATTGGTAATAAAACTTTGAAAACATTATTATAAATTTCGTTTTCAATTTTACTGAGCCCCATTAATTTCCACGATTTGTTCACAATCGTAGAACTTTATGAAAGGATTTTCAGAAGTCATTTGTTTGAAACTTTTATAGACAAAGATTAGAGTAAAGAAAATATGCTATGTTTTAACATAAAACATTCAACACTAGGTACTTACATGATTGCAAAAAGAATATCACAGTATTGAAGGAAATGTAGGTACTAGCATCACACATCCCTATAAATTTAAAAGGAGACACCAGAAAAAGCGTCGTCTACCCACGACACATCTCTCTCAAATATTGTTTCATCTCTTGGAATATACATACAAGCACATACATGAGAAGCCAATCTAATCTTGAGAGAGCATTTCAAGGATAAATAAACCCGTTATTGACAGCTATTGGGACGCAATCGAATCTTTTTTTATTGTGTACATATAGTACAATATAAATCTCGTCGAAGGAGTTAACTGTCTGTCCACCTCGAAGAGTCTGTCCCTATTAAATGGATTACATGAATAATTCAGTGACAAGAGTCGCGAACAAGAGATTCTTTGTAGGACTTTTGCTCCCGCCTGCTTTGCGACATTTAAATGATACAAAATACTTCGGCAATAAAGAGGATTCCGACAAAATAGTTTAAATTTCTCATTCATTAACGCCTACTTCGTTAAACTTGTAGTATTGTTAGAAGATTTTATTTGTTTGAATTACTTTTAAATGCTTAACAGCTTTAATTATTTGGCCGGAATGACTCGAGTTTCTGTTTTATTCTTATATAGATATTGAGAAAAAATAATAATAAAAAACTTAAAGATAAAGCTGTAAGGAAAACGAAACAAAGGGATATAACTTAAGTTCTGGTAAGTACCTAATCAAAATGTGGTTTTCCAAAACAATAAAGAAATACTCCGTAACAGAAAAAATGGATAGGCACAATAAACAAGACAAATTACGCTTCCAATTGCGGAACATTTAACAGTTTTCTGAATTTCAAGAAAAGTATAAAGATATTCAAAGTGTGGGCGTCTAATGTTTTTATAATGGGTGGGTACATCTGTAAAGTTCCCGTGCCGTGCGCCGGCAGCGCTTACATCCGTTATCCATTAGCTTTACCTAAAAGCGCTAACAGGGCTCCGTGGTGTGTAGCCGTTCAGCCATGAAAAACGAAACACTACGTTCAAAATAAATGGCTTGAAACATAGAATCTGGATTTTATATATTGTGAGGTGACTTGTAGTTTCACCACGGAGATTCATCATGGTCAGATGACCATCGTGCTTGTACGTAAGTATATGGTAAGTAAGTGGTGTCTTGTAGAATTTTCCTGACATAGAAAGAACTGATGACTTCTTGTCAATGGCATTGTGGTCCTGTTTTGAAAAAAAGAATATTGCTATTCGTCCTGCCTGTCTCTTGATGGGGAAATGATTTTAGACTATAAATGATGACAGAATGGCCCCAAAATGAAACAATAAAGATAGTTTAACGAATAAATCGATGAAAACTGATTTGGACTTTTACTACTTTGAAGGGCTATTCACTAGCCTCCTAGCATCTCGCCACGCTGTATTCGTCGTCAGAACTTTTTAAGTGTTTTAACATTCTATACAATGAAATGAGATCATAGGTATGGTGAGCAGATCAATGATGGCAGAATATGTATCGATTTATAGATAGCAGAAAGACTACGCTAGGTATTTAAAATTAATATTATTTTCTCTTCTTTACTTTGAAACTATGCGTCTCCCAATAGATTTAGTATCTTTGCATCAGCCATATTATCTCTATATTATTATCATGATCAGTTGACCGGCATAGAATATCCAAGTCACACGTGACAGTTTCTAACTTACCCATGGCTGATAAAATATTCGTTTTTCCTAAGTTCATTCTTCATTTAGTTTTGGAGACGGCTTCTCCTACGCCTTTGTACAGTTTGTGTTCCAAGAAGTTTAACTAAATACTGTGGTTTTGACTTTTTGAGTTTATATCGACGTTTGATCGAATATGCCAAATGTTTTTCACATATCGAACTATCTTATGACGACTACATGAGTGCATTTAATCAACATAGCTTGCAACTGACGAATTCGACGATTCGTTTTATTTCGAAATATTTTTTGCGTAGTCCAGCTGGATGAATCGGTGTTTGTAAGCACATTCAAATCGTGGATACGCGGCCCTCGCTTTGAAGTTTATCAATATCCCGTTATTTTATGCATACATATTTTTTGCATACGATTTTTTTTTTGAATGCTGTTTGTATTTTGTTATCCAACGAAAGGGAAATCTGTGTTGTAAACTGTCTGGAACCAATCAATTATAGTAGTGTTACAAGCTTTTCCCTACGGTTTTGTTCTCTTGGTCTGTCTCATTGAATAGACAATTTTCGGGATGAAAATTATGCCATGACATTAAAAGATAGCTTTATGGGCTTTCTATTTGTAAAATATTTTTCAAAATGCCTTTACTTATAGATGTAGTATTTATCATTTGAAATTGTATTTCAATTTCACGAACATATAAAATTAGTACTTAAGTAAGGTTTTCTTATGTAATACCCTTTGTGGTATGTGTGTTATACATGTGTGTATTTGTCTCACTTCATCTAAAATCTTTGACGACTACATTTGTGATGTTTTACAACCAAAAGCTGTTGGATAACAGGTTTATACCAGGTTGTCTTGTATTATGCTTTCTAGTTCACGTCGTAGTTCTCCCGTACGCGCAGAGTGAATGTCGTTATTAACCTCTTCGAAACAATCTTATTGTCAGACTATGTTGCAGACTTTCGCAGACAGGTGCGATACGACATTGTACCAAAGATAACCATGATTTTTCCTCGAAATTGTGCTATCTAACAACAATTTCTATGAAAAAGTTTCGTTTCGTTGTTAACGCATTTCACGTTTCACTTGTCCGGGGAAGCCTTAATTCTTCAAGTCAATGTTTATTTTCATTTTATGATAATTATCATCATAATTGGAGTTTAACTTGCTTTATTTCCGTGATTTTGTAGGGACGTACCATTAACAGTATACACTAACACACTAAAATATAGAACACACATTTACTCACGGAGACCGGAACAATGATACGCATTATTGAAACAAAGACGCATTCAGCCGCAGACCCAAATCTCGGCCGGAGTGACCTCAGCAATCGTTTCTCGGAGGTATTAAATTAAGGTGCGTCTACACTATATATAAGTAGGTAATTGAAGATTGCAAATTATTATTAAAGTTGTAACAAATGCAAATCTTAAAGGTTAATTTGTCTTTCTTTTGTTTGTCTGTCCACACAAAAATTACAAGAACACCAAGAAAATAATGCTATTCTCTTTTTCTGGGTGCATGTTATGGTTGGGTCTAAGCCCGCTTTAATATTGTTGATTTGCAAAGGACACAAGTACCTACTTCTACTAAGCGTTTCGATGGCAATTTTTTATTATCTATGTAAATAAAATCGCAACTTTTATCAACAAGCGGGTAACTATAAGCTCTTAGAGTAAGGTTATTTCGAGTGTGCGTAAGGGACAGATGTATGACTTGTATACATCTGTCCCTTCTTCTTAGTCGCACCGTTATAGTTTTGAGACGTCATGGAACGGGGGTAGGTACTGTTTAGTTTTCTGGAGTACTGTATTGTTTGTTTACCTGGATTATTTAATTGTATTGCTGGTTTTTGTTTTTACGAATATCTGTTGTGTACCAAGGCGAAACCATGTCTAATACCACTGATAAAATGTTTATAACTAGTAGCAACATCAAACAGTTCTTATATCAACGTTCTGACATACACCCATTCTGAGTGGCAGACGTGCTTGTATGTAAGTAATTAGTATGGATAAAGCTTTACATATTTAGTGATTTGCAAGAAATAATACATAAACCACAGGATAGTGATAAATATTTGTCGTTTTGTCCTACCTTGAGTAACATCATTTTCTGAAGAGATCTTATGTGCGACTACGAGAAGATAATATGTATCCATTCTCTAGGTATTGTTGCGAGAATGGATTAAATAAAAGGTTATCGCGCATATAGGAACTTATACACAATATTTGCTTTCACTTCGGTTGACATCTTTCATCTAACTGTATTTTTTGTTACAAATATCGATGGTTAATAATTAAAATTTACTATCCAACGATATTTATTTCAATATACAGGTATGTTTTAAATAAAAGACAACGGTGTTTCCTTACACTATATTATTATATTTCTGAAAAGAAAAATGAAACAAACTTAAAATAATCAGACGAGCCAAGAAAGCTCACACTTTATGGTGGAATCGTGTGAATCTAACAATGTAGGGCAAGGGCAGCACCTGAAAAAGGTGTTTCAGGAAAGATTTGCATTTGATGTCTGAGAACTAATAATATTATGCGAAAGTAATGTTGGGGTTAATAAGGAAGACACCAAAGAAAAGAACGGTTTTAAGTTTCAAATAATAACAGTTTAATTTACCCTTTGTTTTATATATCGGAAAGGTGTGTGTAGCACATGTGGCTCCTACTAATACTGACGGAATACAGTACCGTGACCAGCAAGCAATTTCAGTTTCAAGTGTTGACAAGACTGTTGTGTTGTCTCAAGTCATTAACTTTATAATTTATGGCTCAACAGAGAAGGCTAGTGTTGTGTAGTATTGATTCATTTTTATTAAACTCCAACAAGTAACTCTGTCTGTTTGTTCCGTTTTCATGCTCAAGCCACTGATCTAATTTCTGTTTGATTTAGGCAAAGGGATAAATTGTTTCTGGAAGTGAGACTTCTTGGGGTAATTTACGTAATAGGAAGTCTTGCCAACCACGCTTGCCGCTTTATTAGTGAATGAAAATGCTATTGGTAAACTAGAATATTGCCACTTATTTATGAAACTTTTAAACATGGCTCGAAAGAATCTACTAATTGTAATAATATTCTCAATTCAAATTTTCGATGGAGAATTTGAATTTAGAATCTGTTAATCAGTATTTAAACTAATCATAATGTTTAAAAAGTTTGTTTTAATTAGGCCCAATATGTTTAATAGGTAAAGTTAAAAAAACCGGCCAAATGCGAGTCGGACTCGCGCACGAAGGGTTCCGTAACATTATCGCAAAAAAACGGCAGTAAAATCACGTTTGTTTTATGGGAGCCTGTTTCTAGTATCTGTTGTTATAGCGGCAACAGAAATACATCATCTGTGAAAATTTTAACGGTCTAGCTTTCACGGTTTATGAGATACAACCTGGTGACAGACGGACCGCGGCGTCTTAGTAATAGGGTCCCGGATTTACCCTTTGAGTACGGAGCCCTAAAAAGGGAAAACCATTAGTTTTTTTTCTGTTTGCAAAAAATAATCTCTAGAAATATCTGATCCTACGTGTTAATTACACTTTAGCTAACAATAAGTGTCACAGGCTGGTTTTATACCGGAGAAAAGAACGATTCTACAATAAAAGAATATAAGTAAATAACTATAATATAATATACTAATAATATCGATGGGACAATATAAGTAAATAACTAAAAATGCCAGGATAATGTTCTGCGTTCTGTTAATAATATTTATAATCGCGAACAATACTTAAAAAGCTGACTTTCCGCTATATATTCCGAAATATATGCGTTTTTCAAACAAAAAATTCATGAATTTAGCAACGAAGTGATTATACTTCATAAAATATAGCTTGATCTCTGCGACAGCTGTCATTATCAATACAGTAACAATAGCGCTTGACAGGCTAACAATAACGTATACGTGAGTTTGACATATGTCGCAGAGATCAAGCTATCTTTTATGAAGTTTAGGGATTGATGTGAAGATTCATGCATCAACTTTTCACAATAATAAATGGAATGCAACTTTGGAAAACAATCAGTCCTTTGTCGTTCATACGTCATTCAACCTTGGCCTCTTTTGACCCACATCCTTGAATGGCCAATTAAAAAATCATACAACTCATAGATAATTTTGGCCGTCGTGAAACACGAGAATTAGGTTAATTTTATACGATACTCATCTGTTTTGTCACTTGTAGATACTACATCAGTGCTCAGAAAGGACTTCTACAAACGAAGCACTGTTCAAGTTTCGTAGAAGATCTTTGAAGAGTATTTATAAATTGGGTATAGTAGGAACCGACTGACTATTTTGTCGATGTTTTCCACAGTACACTATTAACCCGTCTATAACTTAACATTACACCTGAGTTCCCAAAAGAGGTAGGCAGATGTTTCCTGTACCTTTTGCTAAATGTGGGTTCTTCATAAACAAACCCATATGACACCCACAATTCGTTATGTTAACCTTCTAAGATGTATTGCAGATCGTATTAAGTTCCCACACAGATAACATTAAGTGTAACAAACAATATTAGCATGCAGCCAATGTGCTAAGTGAGAGGAGCTAATGGAACACATTTGGTTTGCTCAGTCCAGCACTCGTAACACAATATGGACCCTCATACTATGTAGGTCAAGTGGCCCCTGATGATGTCAGGATACGGCTATTAAAGCTCCACGGCTACACCCGCTTTATATTAAATTTAAATGCTGCGAATGCCGTATTTTTAATTAATCTGTTTGTAATACAATTGATGAGGAATACCAGGGAATACCGTAGTTATTTAAATCTCCTCCGTATTTTATGTAAATTATTAAACCGATGTGAGTTTTGTTAACGATACAGTTGATTTTATTTATTTGCAACAAAAGTTTTTATTATTTTGATGTTATTTTTATATTTAATGCTAAATTTTATTATCAGTGTGTATAGGTATATAATAAATATGTGATAAGAAACCTATTGGGCTATTCTCAAACTCGATAAACCCAAGCTTGTATTTAGAATAAAATGCAAGTCTTACGTATAACGTACACATCACATCACATCATCAGCCCATTCATGTTCCCACTGCTGGGACACAGGCCTCCTCTCTGTGAGAGGGAATGGGCTGTAATTCACCACTCGGGCCCAGTGCATGTTGGTGGATGTCACATGTCTTCGAATTTTTGGTTCTTGGACATGCCGGTTTCCTCGCGATGTTTTCCTTCACCGTTTTGAGAGCAGTGGTGATGAAATAATTTACACAAAGTAAAGCGCCTGTCTGGGTTCGAACCCACGACCTATAACTTGTAAGTCGCGGCCGATACCACTGGACCACCACTGCTCTCTTCGTTGTTGTTTGTTCGTATAACGTACAAACACGGCATATTATTGTAACTATACATCGTCTGAAGACTTATTCAACGTAACTAGCATATTCCAGTCTCCATTTCACCTCCTGCTTCAAGATCCTAGATTCCTAGAATCTTGTCTTGAACCTCTCACAGTAGATTTAGCCCGTAAACTTACCTACTATCTTAATTGCTATATTCTAGTATAGGATGTTAGCCCAGGCAGTGCCAGAGATAGATCATCTTTCACAAAATTGATTATTTCCTTATGCAAAAAAACTGGCTAAGTGAGAGGACTCGCGCACCGAAGGTTCCGTACACTTAAACGGTCTAGTATATTCGAAGCAAATTGGCTAACATAACAACTGCAAATGAAGTATACTCACAAATATTGACAAATTTCTATGTTACTTTAAATACCATAGACTTTTTATAAAATTGTTCTTTACCTATTGTAGCATTCAAAGAAATACACCGAAAAAAAAAAAGGTAATACACATTAATAAAAAAAACAGGAAGAACCGCAATAGTCAATATCGTATTATTTTAAATATTTAGTAAAATAAACATATGAGTGAAATTTGTGCAAGGCCTAGAGACACGTGCTTATCCTCAACGTAGTTGCAACCGGTTTAATGATGGCTTAAGCAAACACGTAAAGTAGGATTTCATAACGTAATTTAAGTAAGGTAATACATGTTTTTACTATGTAAACTTAAAAGGTAAGCTACGTAAAACTAATACCAAAAAATAAACTAAATTAAAAATATAATAACAGCCATTCTTCGGGAATCCTCGCTGGATGATCTAAACCGCCTTCCGTAATACTTCTAAAAAAACACAGGCCGTCAAAAAAACAGAAATACGGAATCCGTTGAAAGATGTTCGGAATCCAGAAGAGTGTAGGTAAAGGTAAAAGCCGATGTTGGCTCAACTGATATCTACAGACAAATAAATGGACCATCAAAATTATGGAACGAAAGGGTCTGAAAAACCAGAAGAAAACGACATTCCAAAGAATAATTCGGCAGAAGAGTAATGACGTATCAGTTTAGTTTCATGATGCATAAATTCTTGTCAGTGGCAAGTTTTTTTAAGGCTGGCTTGTCAGCAGTCTTGGAAAGACAGTCCAGCCCTCCAATCTGTCGCACGGCAACAGTCGCATGGTAGTGAAACGACAGTTGGTGTCTGACAGAGCACAGTAGCAGAGGCATGCGGTTCGTGGGCTCCAGCGCGCCCATCCGTTCGTACACCACGTACCCTCTGCCTAACGACAAGGAATGTGTTCCTATCGTTCCCGCACAAAAATTGATATAGCCATGGTTATATTGTAGCTTTCCATTTTAAAACACGCTTTTAAACTGTTTATTTATTATTGATTTATTATATACTTTATTATACACCACAAAAAAAAAACATACATGACAAACGTTCACAAAAACAAGTGTACAATGGGCGGTCTTATCTACAGACAAGCTTTGACCTTTTTTTCGTTACTATAAAAACACCAATAGGAACAACAACATTTTTTATAAAATCATTTCTGTTAGTCAGAGAAAAATTTGTCTTCTGTTTTCATGAAAAAGGAAATATGAAAATTTGAATAACTGTAACTGGCCTGTTTTGAAAATTTAAAAAAGAGGCTAAAGAAAAGAGTCTTATAGCGATGACGCTTCACTATGTATTAAAGGAACACCTTCCTTTAATTTGTAGGTAAAGAACTATGTTCCGTTTTTTTTTTTCAAAATTATTGGCCCAGTAATTTTGGAGATAAGGAATGGAAATGGTAAATTTTTGTATTTTTTTTAAATATTTCAAAACTATTTATTTCTAAATTATAAAAAGTATATGTGAGATTTTCGCAACAATCCCTTTAATTTAATAGACATGGCACACGACATTTATAGCTTACATTATTTTTTTCAATGTTACACGTCCGTCTTTGGGTCACCGACTTACATAATTATGTGTACCAAATTCCAACTGAATCGGTCTCGTAGTTTCGGAGCACATTGGCTGTGACAGATGGCCAGACAGACACGCGAGTGATCTTGTAGGGTTTCCGTTTTTTCCTTTTGAGGTACGGATACCTAAAAAACTGACTTCCAAATAAAAACACAACAAACTGAAAAATTACTTCAATTTCGGCAGACGGTGTTCCAGTTTTCGTTTCTTCGTTTTTTGACACCGCTTTCCGAAATTAAAGTTATTTTTCACTTTGTTTTGTTTTTATTTGGCAATCGTTTTTTTTTTAATTTGTAAAAAAGTTTTTTATTTCACTTTTTAGTGGTACATTATGGAGAAATTCTATAGTGTACCATATATAGGTACCTGTAATGCCCACAGTGATGCCAGAATAATAAACAACCAGTGGAAAGAGTATGCACCGGGGTGAACTGTACACATCTGCGTACCCGTTTAGAGCATACTGGCGTGATGGTATGTTATGAAAGGGTGTAAACAAAAACAAACATGCGATTGCAGCAATCCTGAGAGATTGAAGAATTATGTTGTTCATCATTCTCCGAAGTTCTTCATTGGATCTATACCAAATGTAAATGGGACCATTATGGAATAACCTACTTTCGAACAAAAAAAGGTTTTTGCAAATCCATTTATATATGACGGAGTTAAGCCCGAACAAACAAAAAAAAAATATATGCAACGTGTCCCAAAATTTAACGGTAACCAGAGGGTGGACCTGCTCATGACTACTCGAAAAAAAATATATCTCAATCTTTTTGAAATTACAAAAAAAAAACTTCGAAGATCGACACCCCTATTTTTAACTACCATGACCACAATTTTTCAAATATTTCAGACTTTTTTTGTATCGGCAACCTAAATAGCACTGCTATCCACAACAGCCCTTAAAAATAACAGAATGCATGTAGCTTTTACACAAAAATTTATCAAAATCATTTTTCCCCTAAAATTTTGAAAGATTTTATTTTCAGTCCACTTTTAGTCAACGTGGTGTATAAAAATAGTACTGAGACTACTATGGCAAGTTTTTTAAAAAGTTGACGCAACTAGCTAAAATTCTAAAACGGTATAATACTTTAGGAAAACTAGCCACAAGAAAATGCCAACTTTTTCAAAACAAGATTCGAATTTTTTTCATGTATATAGTAATCACTTTTACTATGTGCCAAAAAAGAGTTTTTGTTGCAAGTTCTTAGAATTTTAACTGGAGATGTGTGCAGTCAATAAAATTTAGAAGTTAGGGAGACCTAAATAGATGGAAATTATACGTTACAGAGAGATAGATGGTGTTCGTTGTTGAATAACAATAGAGCAGGAAGACTACTTGCTGTTCTGTTCTCGAAGAGTCAGTAGTCAGTATGCTCTGCTCCTTTGTTTACTGTCCACCGTTCCGTATTCAATCGATGTGGCTCTCGTACTAACGACTTTTGGCTTCGCTTTTTGGACTGGTGATCTGCAAAGTGAACTGACCTGGCATTATTTTGGACTGTGATAGTGTGTTTTGTGAATTGGACCTTTGGCCTATTTTGGACTGAATACGCTAATATACATTTCATTTATGGAGAATGCCGAAGCAATGTCAATGCTGCTAGCAGATTGTATAGAGAAAGGTACCCAAATGCTCAAAGGTACCCGGATTATCGAGTATTTATTAATGTGCATCAAGCGTTTGCGGAGGGTCGTTTACCATCTGACAGGAGAAACGCTGGCAGACCTAGAATGGAACGCAATGAAGAAGTTCTCAATGAAATAGAAAACGATTCAAATATCGTATAGGCAATATATCGATGTAGGTACGTGCCATAGAACTAGCTACGGGAATCCCAAAAAATTCTGCACATCGAATTCTAAAACGTTACAGGCTTCACCCATATCACTACAGGCGTGTGTAGACGTTATTACCGCGGGACTGTACATAAAGGGTCGCATTTTGCCGTGTGATGCTGCAAATGCACGGGGAAGATCCCGAATCTATACTTCTATACTAATATTATAAAGCTGAAGAGTTTGTTTGTTTGTTTGTTTGAACGCGCTAATCTCAGGAACTATTGGTTGGAATTAAAAAAAATATTTTTGTGTTGGATAGTCCATTTATCGAGGAAGGTCTATATGACATCACGCTACGTCCAATAGGATCGGAGCATAAATGAAAAATGTTGCAAAAACGGGCAAAAATTTGTGTTTTTGAGAGCTTCCGTTGCGTGCGCTGCGTAGTGTAGGTAGGTAACCAGTTGACGGGAGCGAAACCGCGTGCGACAGCGAGTTCATAGATAAAGTTCTTTGGTCGGATGAAACAACCAGTAAAAAAGATGGCTATTTAAATATTCTGAAAATAAAAATCTTTCAAAATTTTAGGGCAAAAAATGATTTTGATTAATTTTTGTGTAAAAGCTTCAAGTATTCTGTTGTTTTTCAGAGATGTGGTGGATAGCAGTGCTACTTAGGTTCCGATACAAAAAATACCATTAGTTAAAAATACCATTAGGGGTGTCGATTTTCGAAGAATTTTTCTCTTTTTTGCAATTTCAAAAAAGATTGAGATATTTTTTTTTCTTGTTTTTCTCGAATAGTCATTTGAGCAGGTCCACCCTCTGGTGCCCGCTTATTGTTGAGTTTTGGGACACGTTGTATACCTACTTCCGAATTTAGAAACTCCTCCTTTTTAGGAAGTCGGTTAAAAAACAGAATCGGTCAAAATAGCCACTGATTGGAATCCAAACTACAGAAACCAGCGACGCGGTTGGTCCAGAACGAGATGGTGTGACGAGTTTTGTAGACTTCTATCTAAAGGATTGGTTCGATGTAACTAAAGATAGAACAAAATGGAAAGATGGAAGGGATGCCTTTGTTTTGCATATGGACACAACAGGCTCATAATAACAATAAAATAATAATGTTTTCCATTGATCATTTGCCGACGAGAGGATCCCAAAGGAAACTAAGCATCATTGTTGAGAGCTATATCCTTATTACTATCCTCAGAAAATACTTGACAGGAAGATATGAAAATTGAAATATTTCTCCCGACCTTTTAAATTAATTGCTTTGGCAATTTCAAGTTATTCCGTGCTTTTATAAAATTAGTACCTTGAGAAGAGGAGTGCCTCAGATATTTTGATCTGTTAATTTTAAATGTAACGTCGTTTGGATGTCTGTCAATCCATCACGCTGCTACGGCTAAACGAATTCAGATGAAACTTACGGCACGATATGGTCTCGTCGCCTGGATTAGTAAAAATGATTCTAAGAGATAATTTCCGATTTTCACGCGAACGAAGCCACTGGTAAAAGCTAGTTATGATATTATACATATAATATTCATTTAATTTCTCGTCGCGACGTGGCCACTGCATTTTTCCAATGCTTACCTTTGCAAGATGAGTCTTGATGTAAATTTAATTTCGCTGCAATCAAGGCTGGGTCTTCTTTACAAAGAACAAATTTTATGGATGGCGACACGAGTCTTGAGCTCCTTTCTGTAGTTTTAAGTTTTTGCCATAGCTTGCGCAAAATGAGCGTTCTCATGTCTGAAATATTCTTTGTCTGGAATAAATTAATATTAAATTGAAAAATAATATGTAAGTAGTAACAATGTTGCCAGTACTATGTTACTACTTACTACTTACATATTATTTTACAGATATAAAGGATGTTCTGTTAAATTTGAAAACTATTTGAGTGATTAAAGTGAAATATGGTTATTTTTATAGCTACTGCATGCCGGAAGATCTCATCTCTGTTCATACTATGTGATACAATATTTTCCAGTCTTCAGACTTTGTAGGTTTGAGAAACCTCTCCAAATACCACTCAAAACGTATCGAATTATCTATCAACGGGAACCTAAAATTTTATAAACATAATCACAAAACAAAAAGAGAATCGGTAAGAATTGTAGCTAGCTGATCTATTCACTAACCAATGTGTAAGGAAGGAAACTGACCCACAGTTTCCCAGCTCAAAATTATCGCAGAATTAATGTGACAAATTGTCAAGCACGCGTTATCTGCTGTGATTGGCTGTTGAAACTAATACCAAATAAAAATAAAAAATACCAAAAAAAAATAACCGATTGGTTGAACGAATTTTCATTTTTTTTTTTGCAAATCGTCAAGCTTGCGTTATCTGCTGTGATTACAGCAGATAACGCATGCTTGAAAATATGTCACATTAATTCTGCGATAATTTTAATCTGGAAAACTGGGGGTGAGAGTTTGCAGTAAGATACATGCATGCTTTCTGGCACCTCAAAGAACGCTCACCACAGAGTATTTAAATTTGATCACGTGGCGGTTGGTGCGCACCGGTCGCAGCCATTTAATTGTTTTGCAACACTCACCCATCAACGGAAAGACTGCCGCAAACACTTCTAAACCTTATAGATTTGCTGAATATTACTGTTATTTAGCTATAAGCTCCTTCAAGTCACGTTCATTAATCACTTTCAGAGTCAACAGTAGTTCGCCTGTCTTCGCCTCGACCACGCGGAAGAATTCTCAACGTCTTGAGGTCTAGAACTGTTGCTCATGACGTTTGACCTCATTAAATACATTAAGGAATACAATCTCGTACAAGTTTCTAAGTTATTTTGTTTGTTTATTCAATAAAAGCTTGAAGATTTCTTTAGTTGCTAGGCAAGAATAATTTTATTTAGATCTTGGTTGGTACTTGGCAAAATTCGAGACACCTGATTTCGGGAAAGACATTGTTGACGCTTCACAAATTAGATTCAAGTCAAGTAATGCGATTGGTTGTTGGAAATTTATTAAAACAATTGATCACAGAATCACACGTTAGACAATGAGTCAAATTAATTTTGTGAAATTTTTCGTTCCAGAATCTAGGCCTAAAACTGATAAGATAATATTTCAACACTTTTAAAAGTATTTTTCACAGTCAAAAATGGGCTTACATTAGTGTTAATGATAGATACCACAGTCACACCAGTCTTGCCAAGGAGTACCGTGTTACCCAGTTACTGGGTTGTGGAGGTCAGATAGGCAGTCGCTCCACGTAAAACACTAGTGCTTAGCTGAATCCGGTAAGACTGGAAGCCGACCCCAATATAGTTGGGAAAAGGCTAGGCAGACTGACTGATAGATACCACAGTACTGAAGGTCTGAAATAAAGTAAAATTTCGTGTTTTTAACTCAAACATTTTTAAGGATCCGTAGTCAATTGGGTTCCTTCCCTTATAGTTTCGCCATGTCCGTCTGTCCGTCCGTCGGCCCGCAGCTTAGCTCAGAGACTCTTAGTACTAGAAAGCTATAATTTGGCATAGATATACATATTAATCACGCCGAAAAAGTGGTAAAACAAAATCAGGTTTTTTTTTAGGATGCCCCCTGTGCTACACGTTAACACGTATAGTGGGGATCGCTTCAGGAATCCGTTTGCGTAAAATTAAGCTTTAAATTGCTAATTTTTGTTAGAGTCAAGTGATCTAAATGTGAGCTATATGGTTGCTTTTGGATATATGCATAAAATCACGGCAGTAATATATATAACGAAATTAAAAGGAAAACTATCACAGCTCAGTAGACTTTACAAGTTTACGAATAAAAGTTTACCAACTTATAAAATGTACTTGGAAAAGTAAAAATTTAGTATATTTATGTATGGGGACAACAGTTTGCGAACGGCAAAGTTAATTTTGTCTCTTATTTAGAGCAATGTTCGGTGTTTCATTGTTTATTATCGTTAGTAATGTTAACTGTTTATTTTGGTGAATATAGCCGTTTATACCGAACCCTATGTGTGCGAGCCAGACTCGCACTGGGCCGGTTTTTTATATTGGATGTCTATTTAGTATTAAAATAAATAGTGTTTCATTCTGTACTTCCCTTTCAAAATGTTCAAAAATTCAATCATTGTAATGATTAATGATTATATCATCCCGTGTCATTGTAAATTCATCCTATTCTATTTCTAAAATAATTAATGAAATTACTCTGGCGAATGGACATGATGGGTACACAGAATAGCTTTTTGGAAGATACGTTACGTGACAGCACTTCTACCCAAGAAAAAAGATTCTAGATTCATTTATAATGTTATTAAGTATGTCCACGTCCAGACATAATAAAGTGGACCTAGGACTTTACTTCTCGCAAACAAATATAGATGATTAGTTTCCCAACTGAAATTAGGTACGAAGTATTTTAGCAGTCATATTTTTAATTGAATGAAATAAAAACTTTTTCGGATTCATAAAAATTTTCATGTCCGACTCGGTCCTGGATACGAAATTAAAAACATGAAGCGTAGCAGTAGGTAACCTGTGTGCAAAATACAAAATTAAACGAGGAAAACACGACAGTTTGACGTTCCATGTACATAGATAGAAATATATAATGTTGGTATATAAAAGCGTCAGCTAGACTCTATTCATGCTAACCTTGTGGAGTCATCCCTTTTGAAAATTGTTAGTATAGAAAATGCCGCGCTGTCTGTTCTACCATCCACATAATTTTAGCTACCCTCCTATCAAGAGACATAGCTAAATCTACCTAGGTTAGTACTTACGTCTAGTATTAGGGCCGTAAATTTTTTAACAATCAAAACAGAAAGGTACGGTATAAAACACTGTAATCTATACTATTATTAATATTATAAAGCTGGAGAGTTTGTTTGTTTGTTAGAACGCGCTAATCTCAGGAACTACTGGTTGGAATTGAAAAATATTTTTGTGTTGGATAGTCCATTTATTGAGGAAGGTTATAGAAAAAATATCACGCAACGACCAATAGGAGCGGAACATAAATAAAAAAAGTTGCAATAACGGAAAAATTATTCATTTTTGAGAGCTTCCATTGCGTGCGCTGCGTAAGCGGTTAAAGTTACGCAACATTCATGTTTGTAGGGTCCTACCCTACAAACATGAATGTTGCGTAACTTTAACCGCTGTTCTATTAATTTATAACACCTACCTACTAGGGTAGGTAGGTGTTATAAATTAATAGAACACCTCGAGATTTTGACAACAACTCAGTTACGTCATCACGTTCATCATCTTTCTCGAAAGTAAACTTCTGATACACGTCAAATCCACTGAGAGTCACCAATAAACTAGCTTGGACACCCGATGGTTCCGTGTGTACTCATGATGCCTTAACAAACAGGAGGAATTGTTGTCTCCACTTTTTCCAACCATCAGCGCGGCCAACAGGCCCGCCAGCGCCGTCCAAGTTTAATTTTGATGGCGGCCGCGCGTGTTCCATCGTAGAACACTGCAATCCGTGTGATTTTCAGCAAAAATCAATATCATACGTTATAAAATGCGGCCAATACTCGCAATTGTCAATATTATTGAAGTTTAACAACGTAAAATATCAGATTATCGCAAAACCGCTGACACCATGTTATAAATTAATGGAACAGTAGGTAACCAGTTGACGGGAGCGAAGCCGCGTGGGATAGCTAGTTTATTATGAGTAAACAATCACTACATTGACCCATTTGTAGACTATAAAAAGTACGACTCGATACCTATTTACTAGATGCAAACAGCACTCTAGGGACAGAAACAGCACATCGATGAAAACCTCATTCAAAACCATTCAATAGAATGTTTGTATTCAGTACAGATAAACGTAACATGTACAGCATCGAATGAAAGATAGTTAAGAATTGCTATCGTTCTGAAATGTTGTGGTTTCTGGTGCTATTGCTAAGCTTGAATTTTTGGATTCAATTGGTATGTTGGAGAAAATGAATCTTCTACCTGAAATTTTTCATTAGCCCGGAGCTAGACTTGTGCCTCTGTGAAAGGCTTGCTCCTAATTATAGAATATACATTAGGTTGAAACATAACCGCCGAAATGTGGTCTGATCACGAAGGTAGATAAAAGTAAGAAACCGCCAAAACGGGCCAAGTGTGTGTCGGACTTCGCACATGAAGGGTTCCGTACCAATATATCAATATATAGGTACTAGCTTCTGCTAGCGGCTCCGACCGCGTGAAAAGTATTTTCTTACCTCAAAGGACTAACATACCGGAATAAAAAGAAGCCTAAAATCTACAATACAACAATCTACAATCTATTTCTCAGTCAAATTTCATCCAGATGCGTTCAGCCGTTCTAGTGTGATTGAGTAACAAACTTACATGCACACATTCATCTTAACTTTCACATTTAAAATATTAGTAAGAAGTAAGATTCGTTAGTAAAATATACGTAATAATAAACATTCAACGAATTTCTAGTTCATAGGTCAATGGGAAGTTAAAAAATTCTTCCGTACAAAATGTTTGACAGACGACAGACAGACGGACACGTGTGTCGGTTACGGAACCGTAAAAACTATATTGTACGAGCAAACCCGTACATATCAATAGTTGCATTTTTATGCTGACATCGACGCGCAGCGAGAGAGTTAGAGACGATGCTATGCAACCACTACCTTTTAGAGTAAAAGGTAGTAGTTGCATAGCATAGTTGTTGGTTGAATCATTCGCCGCGGGTCGATCATATATCAGATTTACCGGGTGTTTAAATCAATACATAATTTATCATTTAAATGTATCTTACTATGTAAAAGGCGTGTTGTTATGTTATATTATAGGTAATTAACTTAACGCCTTTAAATTGCTTGAAAATACGTATCTAAAATGAGTTTTACTGAAACACGTCAGTTATAAAAATAATATCTTAATCTAAAATTATGCGATGTTAGATCGCACCCTCGTCCTGCTACGTACAGCATGACGCTATCTAAACACCGAAATACGTTACGAAATCACATTTACATATCGTATATTTTAATCTCTATACACAAAACCATTTATCTTGAAGAGTTTATAAATCAAACTAAGCTACACGCCTGAAAAAGAAGTTTTAAGTTATTTTTTGTGAGATTTTGTGGCAATATTCCGAAAATATCGAGTAATTAAGACACCATTACGTTTTAAAATTTAATCCTGAAGCCATCAACTATATTAAATAAGCGGTTTTCGCAGAATATATTAATTTTATTTTAAAAATTTATCACCCTTAAAAATCCTTTTAAACCGTGATCAAAGCCAGAGTTTTCGGGTAAAACACTACACCTAGCTGACAAACACTGGAAATATGAACGTTATTCAGAAATGCCCGCTGTCGGTGAACGATATAAACGTTTTCATTCATCGAGAAATGATTTAAGAACGCTTCTTTATCTACAAAGACTTGCAGCCGAGGGAGGTGTCATCAGAATCATATTTAGTTGCATACGAGAGGAGGCAAATACTCATTGCTAATATCCCCGTCATTTGCCCGATTTCGCTGTAATGTGCGGATCTTATTGCCTCAGCATCTGTGCTTTCCTCATTTATACTATAATTTGCGTCGAGTTGGGAAACACATCACACTAACAGCCCATATTTTATTAAGGCTATTACATAAATTTTATTTAGGTTTGCGTCAAATTAATTTATAGGTCGTTATTTTAACTCTGTGTAGACGAAGTTAAAATTCCTTAACTGTGTTATACTGCATGCAAATGTTGTGCATAAGAAATAGACGTGGGACAAAATATGTCCCACCTACAGTAGAGTATACGTATGTTTAGTTTCATACCATTTATAACGTCGTTGTCTTCGTCAGTCGTAGAAAAATAAAACAACACAAAAACGTGCCTACGGAGATACCTAGATGTCATTTGATGTAGGTACAGCTGGGAACATCGTTACTATAAAATTCTGAGAGAAAACATCACCAAGGCTGGATAAAATATTTTCTTTGTTACTTGAGTGTATAGTAAAAAAACAATTGGAGGAAAAAACAAAAGTAGCTCGTTCACAAAACAAAGGATAGACGGTTAAAAGCGCTGCGAGAGTATACACACCTCTCAGGTACTTCCTCATCTAAATAAAAGGTGGTGTGGAAAACGGTTATCCTGAATACGAAGCTCTTTTTGACCGCGACGGAAAACAAATAAATCAGTGTGGTTTATTTTGCCAGTCGCGTGTCCAATTTGTTTTTCGTGAACTAATTCGATAAAATTTTATGCCGAATGAGTAACCAATATGAAATACCGCAGTATTTTCGAGACCGCAATCCTTTGTAGAAAAATTATAAATTCTGTATTTCAAAATTAAATCAAAAACAAATGGGTAACATAAAATTTACACGGTCCCGTTCACGTTACCTATATAATTTTAGGTGACCGCAATTTAAAGTTTTAATGAGTTAGTTACCCTTAACGCGAAGACAGGATACTGTCGGCATATTAATCATGTTTATTTAGAAACATGTTAGGGACAATGTACTAGTCTCACCACCGTTGAATAAACATTCCGTAAAAATAATTACTTTACCTCGCAACAAAAATAAAATGGTTTGAATTTACGAAACCATTAAATATTAAGACTCTAATTATGTATTCGGATGTAAGTAGTCTTGTAGATATATCGCAAGGTCGTATCGAAACGTAAAAATAATATCTTTTCTTTTATCTATGCATATTAAGGCGATATATATGCCCCAGTGTAAACGCAGTACTGGCCGTGCGCCCGCTCGATGCCAAATATGAATATTGAACCTCCTTTTGAACAGTTTTGTTTGCAAAATATTATTTGATTTACATAAATGCTATGTCAGTTATGAAGAAATTCCAGCCATCAATATTTCCGTGTAAAAATATTTTTAAACATCCAAGTCGTTTTGGAGGAGTATCCAAAAGTTACTAAAAAATATCGTGTTGTTAATTTTTTTTTTAAAGCAAAACTATTAGTTAAACGAAAAAACCTTGTACATGAATACCAAAAATAATGTACATGAATCAATAATAAATATATATTTTTTTCAAATCTTTTAATCTCGCCGTTACTAAGAAGTATGCTTTAGAAAGTAACCGTTTTACGGCACTAAAGCGGTGGAAGGCCCTTTATATTATCCAATACACCTAAAGCCAAGCCTATCCTCAATGTTCAATAAACCAATTTAATTACCGACTAAATATTTCTTAGAACGTTCCCTACCTTAGGTCTCGTTTATTTCTAAAGTGGTGTGGATAACAAACGCACATTTATAGCTTCTTTACCTCACGAGGATAGTATATCCTTCAATGTTTATCCATCGTGACGTTCGATGCCCGGCCCCTCGTATTTTAACGATCCCTAAGGACAAGAACATCAAAGTTGAAACTAACGGCAAAATTCGTTACAGAAACTTTGGTAAAAAGCAGAAATAGGATAAAGATACTAAAGATCCCATGGAAATGAATGGTAAACTCTAAGACGAAGTAGGAAGAATTCCGTATGATCTTTTAAACAGTGCCGTATAAATATTTAAGGGGTATCGCAAGGGAGCTGCGGTATGAAATCAGGTATGACATCAAAACCAAGGATGACAAGTGTTTGCCATGAAAAGGCATAATATAAGAGATTGGTGCTGAAGGGATGAGGAAGTTTTATTTTTATTCCTTGCTTAAGTTTTATTTATGGATGGTTGCCGTTGTAGAAATTACTAGGTGTTTGTTTAGGTTTAGAAGGTCTAGTGTTTTGAAGAATTTTAGGTTTTAGTTAGTGGTGCTTTTATAAACTACTTAAAAACTCATCTTCACTGCAGAAGAGTTATTTATTTCGCATTAAAAAAATGTTATGAAAATTGCAATTTTCTCCTTATAAACCATACAATCAATCTTCTTAGGGATTTTTACATGAAAGTACCTAATAATTTATCTTCCAATAAATAGCTCACGGTTCTATTGATGATATTGTTTATAATTAGCCATGGACCGGCGATGGACTTGACCGACTAGCTGGCTAGACGAATAGCATACGAATAGTTTGATGTTCTTGTCCGATCTTATACTTAAATAAAGCCGATTAGTCAGCCTTCTCGACTAGTTGGTCCATCTATGTTAATTATTTCTGTTATCAGTAATTAAAACGTTTAATTTTCGCCGACTCCATTGCAAACTATAGTTTGATAGTATGCATTGTTTTTGTAAAACTGTTTTAATTTAAAAATATAAATCGTATAGTGAGTACTGAAATTTGGGTAATTAGTACACCTACGCCTAACCCTTCAGAAAATACAAGCGTGAAACATCACAGTGTGAATACAGGAGTGCCAGGACTCGGCAAATTAATTCCTGTCTTACAGTAGCTCATTGAGCACCGACTAGTTGGCCTGATGGGACTAAATAGTCGGCCTGACCAACTAGTCGGTCCATCACTAGTCACTCAATACGTGGAAATTTCCCCAATGGAATTATGTTAATAGTCATCAATAGTAAATCTCTTCCATTACAAAGACACTTACATGATTTCATCACGTTCCTCAAAAAGATTGCTACTAGCAAATATAAATATTTTCAGCGTTATATTTTTCACTAGATGAGACTAATTTACAGCATACAGACACGTGCAAGCGTGTTAAAGTTTTTTTCGTACTTTCAATTTCATTATACACGAACCTAATATTCAATTTAGCTCAGAAAATGAAGTTAATTTGCTATTTTGCGTGAGCGATGACGTCATTAGCGTAAACAATAAATTATTGAAGCCATTACACGAGTCAGGGGCTGAGCCTGTTCTTAGTAAATACAATAACAAACATGAAGGACGAAACTGGTGAAGTTTTGTTTCGCGACTCAGTGACCATCCCTTCACTAACTGAATAACAGCAATAAGAGAGGGCCTTTCCTCCGGTGAAAGAGGAACTAACTACACAACAATCTAATAAGAAATCGGCGGTAAGGAAAACGTTTCATTGACAAAGAATAAATAGACTGCTCAGTTCTTTTGCCGCGATAAACATATTACAAACGTTAGGTGCGTAATAGACGAACATAACCTAAATGTGACATTTATTTTGTTGTACATTGTCCTGTCAGAACGGTATTACGGTATGTTTTCTTGGTTTTATTAACAATATTAAGTTGTGTTAGTGTTTGTTTGGGTGTACATGATTTATGTCAGTTTTCTAGAATAAACCGACCTTATGAAACAATTGTAATAACGTAATATAATTAAACCGTAATCAGTCTTCAACTTGTAGAAACCGTAAAATTCTAATAACTAAAAACGTTACATTTGGCAGTACAATTTCTAAAACAACAAGAAATATAAGAAAAACAATGCACCAAAAAGAAAATATTAACTCAAAAGCAGAACCGCTTACGAAAAGCATTCTCTTAAGTTAACAGCTCTTAATTTACACGGAAAATTGACCATTATTTTTAAGAACGAAATATTTTCTTGCACTCGGGATATTAATTGAACTTACTTTTCGGGATAAGGAGAATCTAACCCCAAAATTATGTGGAGTTCTTTACCTTACGAACTTTAGTACGTACTTCGACTAAATCTAATAAGAAGGGGTACTAGGAAAGCGTGTTTTGATCCTCTAAAGCCGGAGGTTAGATACACAAGTCCCGTAAGTACGGCCAATCGAATTCACCAATAAAATCTGGCCATTACACCACACTTTCCGACCCCCATTCATTGGTTAATCGCGCATACGACTACGAGCCTTGGCAGTATTTTTTTTCAATCTTCCTTTTATTAACTAGTTTTTTAAGATGTTTAGCTTTGCAAAAAAGGTATTTTTAAGATCATTATGAAGGTCTTTCGACTAAATAAGTATAAGGAAGATGTAGAATGAAGTAAACAGGAATTGTCTCCAAATTAATGGCTCAATTTTTGATTAGAAATTGGTTCCGTGAAATCCAATCAATATTAAACACAAGGAGGTGCTTGACTACTCGACATAACATCTCAGAACTTCACGCTGGTACTTCTAGGTGGGGTAGATCGAGACGTAGAAAATAATATCAACATTTTGCTAGTTTTATTTTGCATTTTGTTAGTTAGTTTTTTTTAAAGTCACCGTTTAGCAGTTTATATGAAAATGTTTAAAATAAATGCTTATGGAAATGTTTCTACACTCCCTCCTTTTTATATTTTTCTTGAAAACGAACGACGAGAAAACGTTTTTATGCGTTCTTCATGATATTCTCAAGTTTTTGTTAACTTTAGAATATCGTAAAAAGGCCTTCAGTTATACTTCGCACTTATCTGCTTAACAAAAAACATTCCAACATCTGTAGGTACAATCAGCAAGAAAGTCGACCGCTCACGTCAAAAGAAAAACAATTTCAACGAACGTCTTAATCGAATCTATACTGAATCTCGTTTACGATGCACAAAATCGTCTTTTTCCGTTCTTTATAGCAAAGCAGTTTAGTGATTTAATAGAATTAAAGGCGTACTGTTCTCGTAAGTACGTCAGTACAAAACCCAATCAGCCGGGCTGTTTCTGAGCGCGCTTGATTTGGTTATTGTCGACAATGGGTTTACAGCCAACGAACGACTGCAGTAACATCGTTAGCGATAAAAGTCGTTTGTCAAATAAAACTGTATCGCTTTTAATTTTGTTCGTGATAGTATTATTTGCTTCAATGGTGGGTTTGAATAGGAACTATTTGTACAATATTTTTTTCGATACGTTGGTAGAGCCATAAAGGTTGTAATATAAAATGTTCGAATCCTTAACAATTGAGCAGTTTTATTTTATAAATAACACGAACATAACGTAAACAGATTCATAATGACTCCGTAACAAAACGTCCTGGTATGGCGTGTAAATAGCCAACACCTTTTTTGTACTTGCGTACTAAATTAATTTTCGGGAATACCTATAAAAATGGCTACCCCTCCCTGTGAACCTATAGGTATCCAACAAGAAACATCAGTATTTCCATAGTGCAGTATGAAATGCGCTCACTCACCTTGTCATCGAACCAGTGTCGCTTCAAATACTCCTCGAGAGAAGACCACGAGGATGAGCAGGATTCAGGAGTTGCGTGAAATCATCAGCGAACAGTCCAAATAAAGAGTAGCAGACAAAGTTCACAACCAACACCAATGTCAACTGAATTAAACTCACAAGGCACGGCCGCGCTATTAATAAATGCAACAGAACAGTTTGTAATGTCTCTTGTGGATAGGATTATATTATTTTTCACAGCAAAAGTTCACATCCGTTCAAATCGTACGAGACTCGACATGAATCTTCGATTACCGACACCAAAACAGAGCGAAGTCGAGGCACATGCGACCAATCACGTCGCAGATAACTTCATCAAAACGCGACTGCTAACGCCATCTCTGAGCTCGATGGTTACAACTCTTGAACGAATCCATTGACAAGTGAACGTTGCACAGTACTAAATTTTTCTTGTTGGATATGTATTTATGGAAGTAAATTAAATAAATATCTGATAAAAATATGAATATTATGTAAATTACTATTTCAATTTTAAAGAAGCCATGGCACTTCTCCACGTTCTTTTCGCAAATTGTCCTATTAGCAAAAGTCCTACTGTCAAAGTACAGTTATACTGAAAAATTACTATCGGTTTTTCGTCATAGTTCATTTATATTAATTTCTTTTGAAAGTAAAATTTAAGCAAACAGAAGAATCAAAATATTGTTGCATTATATATAAATAGATATAATGTGGTGGTGTGGTGGTGTTTATATGTAATGAGGGCTTACACTTGAGGATGGAGACCACGCCACCTGGACAAGTTTCCAACCTTATCTGCTGCAAATAACGGGGTCACGGGGCAAAAGTATACTTTAAGAACCCTTTGCTTTAGCTTTGGATGCAGCTTTTACAAGATCTTTTCGAAATTAATCGCAATCAGGTTGCGCAGCTCCGTGACCTCGTCGCGGCTGTCTGTACTCTGTTCCAGTCGTGTTCAAGTCCATGATCGGAAGTGTCATGTCAGCGCGTGGGATGCAGTCCCTCCTTTGTGCGAAGAACTGCTGGACGCAATGGAGGCAAAAAGGAAGCGAGTGGATATAATCTCCCTCCCTATCCGAAGCAGACGCACAGTGTATCGAAAACTGCGACATGATGGCCGGCTGCCCGGTGTGACCCGCGGGTTACAAACTTGGGGAGTTTGGCGCCAGAACTAACCGTGCCGTATTCCGCGCTTACCTTCCAAGAGGAACTTCGATCTTTTTTTGCGAGTCAATGTGATGAATTGCACAAGCACTCCAGCGCTCAGGTCAAAGTCTGAGTCTGATAGAACTCTCCACCTGCTCCAAGGAAAACATCCACAAGAATTCACCATTTGGACCAATTTATAACCTAAAACTGGAAATTATCTTATACGGATATATTATACGGAGTCTTCAAAATCATATTCGTTTAACAATCAAATTAATTTATAAATAAACATTCTTCCAAAAATCAAACCTCCTATACTACTTAAAAATGCCTTAACTTTTATACTTCATAACTTATACCCTTTTACTTAATCAATATACATGTATGATGCAACAGTAGACTTCAGCAAACTTGAAGATATCGTGAGCTCCGTGTGCATGGCTTAGAACAATATGGCCAAAGTTTGGTCGTTTATTATGGCAGTCTGTGTAAACTTTGTTAAACATGGAAAATCTTTTAGATTAAACAGATTAAGCAAACACTGTGACGAGAGTCCAATTTCATTTATAGAAAATAGGTATATGTGCGTGTAAAAGGACATAGATGTGCTTCACTCGCCAAATGTAATTTCATTACTTCGCAAATTCAATGTATAGTACCTAATTGTACCATTCATACAAACTGCATGCTGAATACTAAAAATTAACACTATTCTAGTAAAATATTTTTGACATAATTTTCTGCTTCAAATTATTTGATTCATAGTTTGGACCATCTTCCCTTGCTACCACCTCATCCTCCACATTTGCGTCCCTTTAGCTTCCTCGATCGAATGGCAATCAGCGCAAATATGAGGCAAAGCCAGACATATCGTCAATACTGGCAGATATAACAGATCAAATCTAAAATTGGCGTGACCGTGAACTAGATTTTTGATCAAATAACAAATTGGGACTAAAAATAATTTTAAGAGAACTGCAAATAAAATACGAATGAAACGATCCACTTTTTAATCGGTAAATAAAGTATACCAATGTCCTGGTGAGGGCCGCGAATGTTCGCTAGATGCGACATGCACAGGATCGATCGATGAGACGACGTTTGAATGAAGCCTACGTCCAAGACCCTGTTTATTAACACTGACGACTGAATGACGATGACTGAAGTGACATGTTTGTCGAAAAAGTACCTAATTAACAAATTATCGCGACAGTACTCGTATGTCATGTAGAGATACAGGTAAATTGCTGGTCATCAAAGTTGTAATCACTACATGTGCCCAGCAGTTTACCGTCCGGTTGTAAATATAAGAGAAAGATGCTTCGGGCTTAACTATCTACTTCAAAATAGCTTATGAATTTTATTATATTGCTCGTTTTACCTCTACACTGCGATTATGCGCTACCTATATCGAAAGTGAAGCCAAAGCCCCGCAATTAGCTAAATGGTTCCTTTTATTTTAAATATTAATGGAAGCCCCAACGTTTAGGAAATAAAATAATTCGTTTTCCATTTCATTTTTATTATTAATATTTTTATTTTGCCCTTTTTTGACAGGAAGTTTCTCAACTTAATTATGAACCTTTTAAGACTTTATTTATATCAATCAGTGTAATGTTTTTTTCTTTTGATGCCAAAAAAATTAAGAAACTCGTGTTTATTAATATAGCGGATGGGCAACAAATTGGAAGGATCGCTAATGGTATTTTGAAGGTTATTTAGTAAAAAGGCTTTCAAACGAAATTATTTATATTTAGTGTAGTATTACTTTTTTTTTTTTTGACTCTAGTTCCCAGTACCCAGAAGAAACCTATTCACTAACTTTGAAGAAATTCGGGTTGAATGCGTTTGGAAACACATACGCAGGCAGTGAGTTCCAGTCCTTCGCTGTGCGCATGATGAGGGATTTTTGGAAGCGCTTGGTGAAAATTGGTGGAATGATAACCAGGTAAGGAGAGTAACTCGCAGTGCGACTACTGATAGTAGAAGGAGGCCGGTGGGAAGAGGTCGTGGAGCTTTTGAGCTCACTCATCGAAGTACAGTCTGTGGAAGACCGACAAGCAGGCAACCTTGCGGCGATGAGCCAAGCTGTTAAGCTTGTCCTCCACCAGTTCAATATCGCCAATGAGCCAATTAGATCTGCATTCCACCGAGTCAAGCGTATCAAGCTTATATTTAGCTGAGCCATCCCTAAAGTGGCTGCAATAATCCATGCAGGATTAGACTCGCGCTTTGTGAAGAGTTAAAAGCCAGGCGTAAACTATCGCTTCACTCTATTTAGGGTGCCCAGTTTTTTGGCTGCAGTTCGGGCTTTGTACTCAATGGAGGCGCTGAAGTTGAGACTGGATGTCAACTACATGCTTAGGAGCTCGAGCCGAACACTTAAAGGAATATATGTACCCTGAAAAATTTGAACATTTTTGACAGTCATTGCGGGGTAGTCAGAAGCCAGGATAATCTAATTTCAGCCTTGCCAAAAGGTATCTTTGTGGAGACAGATAGGCAGTCGTTCCTTGTAAAATACTGGTACTCAGCTGGATCCGGTTAAACAGGAAGCTGACCTTAACATAATTGTGCAAAGACTAGGCAGGTTTTAGTGTAGAACGTACAAACTAAACACTCTAACAATCATGCAAACGCGCCTCAGAAGTTCAGTAGCCCAGACCTCACACCTCCAAGTTTAGTAGGAATGTTATCGATTTCTTGTCTAATGTTTTCTTTCAATTCAGACATGGTTGGTGGATTACTATTGTAAACTTTTTTCAAAAAGCCGGAGATTTGAGGTCTGGGCTACTCAACTTCTGAGGCGCTTTTTTTTAATGATAGAGATCGCTTTGAAGAGTACCAGAGCTGCGAAGGACGACATTTGAATAATGTTATTTATAAAAAGTCTTCAGTTTCAGATTTTGTAATTTAACGTGTATATACAAATATATTTGTTAATTTTTTATGCATCTACAAAAGTTAGTTTTTTCTGAGACACCCAGTATATACAAACCACTTGTAAGAACTCCTTAATTAAAAACATTTCATTGCTTGCACCTTTTGTGCATTATTTTATTTTATTTTATATTATTTTTGTGTGTATTGGATTGTTAAGCAAATTGACTATCAACTTCACTGCCCGTGTTTTCAAATCACAACTGTTTGTCTTTAGCAGTCTGCTAGAAAATGCATTTGACTGGCCATAGTATCGTCTGCCGTTGCTTTCGGCGCAGCATGCGTTCTTTTTACCCGACTGTGCGACGCAAGTGAGGGTAATAAGTTTATCAGTCTTTGTATGTATGTTTGTTCCTATTTGGCGTTCTAGAGACCAAAAGCGTAGGACGATATTGATGATTCTTACGGTAATCAATTTGTCTTAACCTTGCAAGGTTCACTGACTACATGAAAATTGAAAAACAGAAATATACCACTTATATGTTTAAAAATAATTAAAAAAATATAACTAGAAAGTTTTTAATTTTTAATTTGGAAAACAAAATTAAAAATATCAAAATATCCGACTGAATAACAAGTGAACTAAAAAGACGTATACAAGAATACAAAGGATACTTATACAAGGATACAAAGTGTCACTGAATACATGAAAATAAAAAAAAAATAAAAAAAATGGTGGCTTTTGGGTGATGCACTGTCCAATTCTTCCAAACGCATCGTGTACCAAAATGAAGATTTTTAAGAGGTGATTTCAAAAATGTATAACGCTTGTGTATTTAAAAGTACTTTTAAAGTACTTTTTTGATGCACAATGAGCTCTTTTCCGTCTCTCTTTTGTATTTGCATATAGGTTTGTTTTTTTTTAGAATATTCAATTGTATATATTTTAATAAAATTTATACGTATTAATTTAAAAAAGAACTTGTGTAAAAGTACATAATCCGAAAAAAAATATAACTAAAAAGTTAAAAATAAAAACTGTTAAATCAAAAAGCCCGACTGCTTAGAAAGCGAACTAAAAAAATGTAAACAAGTATAAAATCATTCTGTGCAGTCGGAGGATACATCTGGTTTTGGTCAGCCGGCTCGAAAATATAGGTAGATTTATTCCGGTCGAATCCTATCCTCCGATATGATTTTTTGAATTAACATTTTTCATGTAAACATCTATATTTAGCCGTCATGTCAGTAGGCATGATTATCATCTGCTGCTAATCCATCTATAGTTTCTTTAGTCTTATAACCATTCACATTTTTAATTATAGGTATGGGCTGAAACCCTGATAGTACTTCCGCTATCAGACAAAAAAAAAGATCCGGGCGCCTTCCCACTGCTGCAAAGTTTATTCGCATCAATACCTATGTGGGCGGTGTGTATCTCATACCGTGTAAATTGTGCACGGTTGCAAAGTGTGCGGGGCCGACACAGAAGCGCAGTAATCCATTGTTGCCTACCAGCCCACAATGGATTCAAGTTTAGTCGATTAAACCCGGCACCAAACACTCGCCACCTACGGAAAAATGTGCCCACGTACAATAGGAATGCTATGCGAGGATTTGTGAGAGCGAAGAATTGTTGCTAGCACTTTGAGGCGCTGCTATTGTAACGTATTTATTTATTACACATTCAATACCCAAGAAAACCCAATAAAGCAATACTATTCCGACTGGATTAATAGATGTAGATATAAGTAAACTAATTCCAACAGTAATCTAAGTAAGCGGATTAATTAAACTCTAAGAGAAAATGCTTTTTGTTCTAATTTATAGAAAAAGAACATGTTGTATTTTTTTACGAGCATTCTAATTAAGAGGAAAATGGGTCAGAAAATGGAAACAAAATGCAATGAAATACTTAGGTATCTAACATTTAGCGAAGTATTTTATAAAGTTTATAAGGTAAGAAGCAGCAAAGCGTTTGCGGACTAGGCGTCTAGTGAGAGAGTTTGTTCGAACTCTACTCGTCGCAGTTTGACCTTAATATCATAACCCACTATCTTTTAGCACACCTAATATGTTAAAACAAACTTTACATAAAGATTGATAAGTTAAAAATATCATTCGTTTTACACTTTTCAGAAACAATGCATTGATTTAAACTTTCTTTTTGTAAACATCTTTAACGACTGAAAAATAGTCGTGTTACAATTTCCACAAAACCATGGCTGCTTGCTTACAGTATCTAAGTTTTTTAACTACACATTCAGCGATCGAAATCAAATAACCTGGTTCGGGAATGTTCTATACGATTTTTTGTTAGTCAGCTATTGTCAACGCGATGGCTATTCACATCGTTTCGATTTACCGGAAACACAAATTCTTTTCGGGATAGCATTGTTTGCACCATGCATTTTTGTTCCAGAATTTGATTTATACTCCGCGTTTTGTATGAGCATCCAATTAAACGAGTTTCTTTACGAGAGATAGGAATCAAAACAACTAGAAATTTAAGCGCAAGGCCGCCTTGTGTTCTCTGGATGCGAAACGTTTTTCTCCAAAAAAGAATATTCGTTTTCCATTCAGAAGTGTTGTTTTGTATGGAGTTAATTTATAAAGCGCCAGCGAGGTTTGTTCATAATTAAAGACTTACCTCTTATTCATTCTCTTACAAAAGACCATAAAATTAAACCTGCATATTCGTATACGTCCCCTATTTTTACACGGTACGTGCCCGACGTCATAAATTAGATCTACAAAAAGGGAACATTATGAGCCGCGACGCCAGAGGCTCGCCTTTTCTCATTATTCCACATTTTCAAGCCCAAATACGAACAGAAAATTGGACCTCGTTAAATACAACTTATTAGTATGCATTCAATAATAACAATGAGATAATAGGGTCGCCGGAGTGGTATAAATGGGGCTTACATAAACAAATAATTTAAAAAGTTCACGAAACTCACACAAAGCAATAAGAAAATACCAATATTGTGAAAAACCCGAAGTAATAAGAATTCGTGACAATAAGCTCTCCAGAGAAGGCCTATATACCATGCACCAAAAAGTTGTTACCCGGACAAAATTTTATTTTCTCTTAATAATAACTCAGTCTCAAAACTTAATAAAGTCCTTCAATTATAATGGCATTATAAGGAATTTGCCTTCAGCATTTTGTTACATGAGAACGTCTCATTAAATTTTTTAGAAGAAAATATCTGGTGGTCTTTAATAAAAATACTCGTGCAGATAAATTTATTGGCCGTCGCGTCGTCCCACCGGGAGTAACTACGAAGACATTTTTACATCAATTAGACTTTTGAATATTTTCATGGAACTTTTGCAACAAGATTTTGAGAATCTTTATTTGAATTTAACAAATAGAAAATTTTATATAATTCGATTTACTCACTCTATAAAATATTCTATTGTAATTCTGTTTGACTAGCTAACATAACATTTTAGAACGTTGACCGAGGGTCTTTTGGTCGAGTGTACGTTGTACCTAAGACGACAAATGTGCATCACCGATCTTAAACTAAAGGAGCATGGTGTCTGTAACATATTACCCTGTATATTATAATGTCAGTGACTGCCAACAGACTCCGTTATGACCACGTTGTCACTGCCATTATTCATGTGCATGCTATATTTTATGAAGGCACTGACTGAAACTGAAATATGGTGCCTAACTATTTTTCAAAGTCAATGTCAAAGTCAACAACACTTTAGAATGTCAAAAATTCAATTTTTGACACTACAAAAGTTAAAAATCATAATAATAATTGTTCGCGTAAGGGGAGGCTCCAAACATGTCTTAATATACAATATGCTAATTGTGACATTAAACGATTTTGTATTTTAAACGATTTTGTATTAGTATTTTAAATGGTTTTGTATAATGATTTATTCTTCTGTTCAATCACAAAGGTAGGTTTCAATTAGTTATTTTTTTATGGCATTGCCCCACACAAGGAATTTCTTTCTGTATCGTGGGTGCGTTTACAAATATATAATCTCGCAAACACAACACCCAGAGCCGGAATAACTATCTGTAGGTCATACAAATATTTGTTCTGTGCGGGAATAGAACCCGCGACACGCAGCGCAGCAGTCAATCGCTCAACCACTGCGCCAACCGTGCGCCAATTAGGTTAAGTTTAGTTGGGTGCATAGTACTAGCGTAAGAAAAAATATTTTTCTGAGATTCAAAAATTTTCAACGCTCATCAATATTACCAAAAAGCCTTTAGAAGATAAAAAAGCAGTAACATAAAACTAATTGCTGATACCGAACCGGGTAACGGTTACCTGTTAAAATCGTTATGAAATAACAAAGATTTAACCTTATCTTAAAATGGGGTCTGGATTAAAAAGCTCACGAGATAAAAAAGCAACGTTTTAATAAGCTGAAAACAAAGTTTTGGTATTAAAATTTCTTCGCTTAAGTAACGCCAGTTAATGCCTGAGATTATTCCTCGGGAAGAAAAAGTTTGCGGGCGCCCGGTATCTCTACCGGCCGTTGCATCTGCTTACCTAACATACTATTATGACTTTGGAACTAGTTAGTCATTTTATTAGTTTTTCTGGTTTGTTAGTGTTACGGTTATGGTTTTAAAGAAATATTGGTCTTTTGGTAACTACGTATCTACTTGGAGCTTATACTCGTAGGAATTATGTGTGTACCTATCTACCGGAAGGTGTAACGTTGGAAGGCGTCCCATATGGTAGACCAGGTTAAGGCCGTAGGAATTCATTGTATGCAAAAGCATAGACCATGTCCAGCAGTGGAGGTCTTTTGGTTGAAATGATGATAATGCTGACACAGGAATTTAATAAGCTACCTACTAATATTCAGTTACTTTTGAGATATAAATGATTTAACTGGTTGATGCATCTTTTTTATATATTGTTTTTAATACAACACTCACCAACCTCTGCCTGAGTCTATGTTTCCCGATAGTTACAACCTAGGGGCCTTTATGTCAAGAGTGAATATGTTACTTCTAGACAATCGTGCTTCACCGTCGACCACATCATCGCTTATCATCAGGTGAGATAGTGGTGCGAGCCATTCAATTATAAAAAAATATGTTCAAAATTGTTGTATTGAATCATATTTCAATAAATTAATAAGTAGCTACATCAAAACTCCATCAATACAATACAAAACTTCATGCAATTCTTATCTGAGCGAACAAGAATACAAAAGCGGAACTAAATAAGTTGGAAAACGCAGTGAACTGAGGGCCTTGTGAGATCTTGAAAATTTAGCGTGTAGCACGGCTATCTCTTGCTTGAAATCAAGCCTTCAATAAATATGCGGGCATTCTCAAAGGCGGTCCTTCTGTACAGTGCTTCTTTTAATATAAAAAAGATCCTGTAATTATAGAAAAAGCAAGCCTCCTCCTAGGTGGACCGATGACCTGCTGCTGCGAGCCGCTGGATATGAGACTCACAGGATCGATATGGCGATCCCTGGGAAGATATATGTTCAGCAGTAGACGTCTTTCTGATTTAATGATGATGATGAGAGAAAAATAAATCGTAGTAGTCATGACTAACTTTTACCCGTCGCTTTGCTGTCGTGGAATACCATAGGAACGTGCGTAAATTCGGGAAAGGGCTCTGTGTATTGTATGTAAAAATCAACCGGTCCTGCACAGTAAGACAAACGCACCGTTGCGGCACCGCAGCTGTGCCACACCAAACGTCTAAATTGAAAGAGTCGAGACTGTAGCTTTTATCAGTGAAAGAATTTTCTTAATCGGATTAAGAACTCCAGAGATAGCCTACTCCAAACAAACAAACAGTTTTACCTCTTTATAATATATAAGATTGAATTTTAAAAAATAGGCCGTCATGAAGACTGCCTACAGAAATGAAAACTTAAAACTTTCGAATAAAAGCTGCGCGTCGCCCGGCAACCCTACTAAAAACACAGTTAATCCGTTACACGTCACATTAGCGTGTCGATGACGCTGTCACATTAGCATGTCGCTGATAAGAACCCATGGAGCAGTGGTGGCCCAATGGTATCGGCCGCGACTTACAAGTTGTAGGTCGTGGGTTCGAGCCCAGGCAGGCGCTTTACTTTGTGTAAATTATTTCATCACCACTGCTCTCAAAACGGTGAAGGAAAACATCGTGAGGAATCGGCATGTCCTAGAACCAAAAATTCGAAGACATGTGACATCCACCAACCCGCACTGGGCCCGCTAGGTGGATTACGGCCCATTCCCTCTCACAGAGAGGAGGCCTGTGTCCCAGCAGTGGGAACATTAACAGGCTGATGATGTGTGATGTGATATGAACCCATAAGTTTTGCCCCAACCCAAAAACCGCTCAAGGCAGCTAAAGAAGGTTTCACTTAAAAAAATGCAATAACACTATTCTCTTCTTAGCTGCAGTGTGTACCTAATATTTGTCTCACTACCATCATGCTGTCTATATACCCCAACTTTACCTCTACCAGAATATGCAGCGATAATATTAATTTAAAACAAACAGCGTTGTGTGGCGTAACCACGAAACTGTCATAAAAAGCTACCAGATTGAGCTATTTTCATTTACTGCTATCGTTACTTTGAAACCTAAGACGCAATATTTTTTCAATAAGCTTCGCGGGTTTCCATACAAGTGCTCGTTCTTTTCCCGAAGCTTACCTATATCCTTAGGGCGTTTGCTCTGCCTTTTAAGATTGTGTTTTTATACCGTCCTCCACATAAATACGACCCCTGACAATCTAGTTTATTTTATACTGAATTCAGTGAAATTGAATTCTACTCTATATCGATAAGGCCAATGCATAAACTCTACTTGGAAATTCTAATAAAAATGTTTACGAAAACGGGTTTAAGCTGTTTGCTTTTCCATACATAAATACTTACTAAGTCGCCTCGCTGTGAAATGTACTCGTAAAAATGAACTTGTAGATTAAAACTAGCCTTCCCATACCCCGATGAATGATTACTTTATTTATTTTCATATAGTTCTTTTTGAATGAATGTAATACTTTAGTCATGTTGAGCAATTTTTTGTAGGGGCAAAACTTATGGGTTCACATCAGTGACATGATTAAGTGACAGCGTCATCGACATGCCAAAGTGACGTGTGACGGAATAACTGTGTTTTAAGTTTTCACTGCTCTCGGCAGTCCCCATAATTGGCTATTTATTTTCAACCGACTTTAAAAATATCTTTTTCAAAAAAAGAACAAAAATAACATTCGTGTCGAAAAACGAAAAAATCGAGAGGTACCAAAGACACCGACTGCCGAAACGAAAGTTATTTATGCACTTTTTAGAGTTTAGGTTTGGAAGTCGGTTTTTTTATTTGAAGCTGTATCCGCAGCAGTTTCAGTTATTTAAAGCACTCAAAGAACAAATTATGAACGTATAATGTTCCTTTATAAATATACTTAGATAGAGACCATTACAAATGAAAGGGCTCATTATTCTTTAAGAATCGATTATCCCATTGAAAGGGATTGCCGATCTGCGCAGACAATGGCTGTCTTTAGCAGAACTCCCTAATAAACGCTGACGACAGTCGATAGTAAACTATTGAATGGAATTACTTGAGATATGATAGTTGTCTATGTATTATGTTACTTTTGTGTGTGCTATAGTCAAAGTTATATTGTTGCAAACCTGCAACAGGTGTGTGAGGTGATATTCAAGCTTCTAGAAACCCAAAACTTCGCTTTATTCAAGGTTCACCTGTCAGGCAACCTGTATTGATCGACTACCTTTTCAAGTTACTGGTTTGAGATTTGAGGATTGTGTTAAGCTACGTCATGACACTCGAAGATTTAAGTAATCTAGGAATGAATATCTCAAAACCATGAATTTGTTTTGAAAATCACATTCATACTTATCAAAACATATTCATGCTTTGAAAAGCATGAATGCTTTTCCAGGAACCTTTTTTCCAGGAACGGCTTTTCTTCATTAATATCTAAATACAGGATTACTTGTAATTTCGACGTATTTTCAACAAGATGAACAATTAAGCTCCCGAGTAAGCTTAAGCGGGAACCTACGGGTATCGAGAAAATCAATGTTCCATGTTTTTATATTTTCCCTGAATTTGTCATTAAGTTGCATATTCCTTTAAAACTGCTAGATGAATGATCTTTATTGCTCTTTGATATGGTAGCTAATGCTATGTCGAATCACCAGTAATCTTATAGGTATATCTACTTAGATCAAATATTTCCAAATACAAATAAATTATTTATTTTGTTATATTGCGCCCTGTGCTAAGATTAATGCTTATAAATCTATGCAGATGGTAAAATAGGAAACTTAGATTTAGGCCCTACTCTTTTTTGATATTTGTCAGTACCAAGAATCGCTTGATTGATTTAGCCGACGATTTCATTTTTAATTAGGTTTTCCTCAAAAATTGTCTGGTTCTTTTTTATCTTAACTAGATATATGATAAAAAACACACTATACACTAATATTATAAAAGCGAAAGTTTGTGAGTGTGTGTGTGTTGTATGTTTGTCAATTCTTAATGCTCAAACGACTCTACGGATCTGGATGAAATTTCACACAGAGATCGATTATAGTCTGGAATAGCACATAGGCTACCTTTTATGCCGGTATAATGCTCCCCGAGATGATAAACATTTCAAGCGGGCGAAGCCGCTGCACGAAGGTAGTCTATGATATTTTTCTCATTCACGTAAAACAAATATCTCGAAAACTCAGTCATGGCGTGTTGATGTTACAAAATACACGAATTAATTATACTCACAAAACCGAAATTGAACTAATTAAATCAGACAAGGGGAATCCCAATTACCCCGAAACCATCAAACAAATGTTTTTTAAACTTTCCATGCAAATTAAATTGCTTTTTAAACACCAACCTGGCCCATGTCTTCCAGAGACACTACAATACCTATCTATTTAGTTTAATAAAAGTCGTAGTTTATTTTTATTGTCGAACTAGCTGACCCCCGGGGCTTCGCTCCCGTCAATTGGCTACTTACCTACCCTACCCTACCTACCCTACGCTACCTACGCTACCCTACCTACCCTACCTAACCTACCTACCCTACCCTACCTACCCTACCCTACCTACCCTACCCTACCTACCCTACCCTACCTACCCTACCCTACCTACCCTACCCTACCTACCCTACCCTACCTACCCTACCCTACCTACCCTACCCTACCTACCCTACCCTACCTACCCTACCCTACCTACCCTACCCTACCTACCCTACCTACCCTAGCCTACCTACCCTACCCTGAATTTTCTTTGCTATAAACCTCACGGAGCCCGAGACCTTTCCAACGAATGCAAAACCGTGGAAATCGGTTCGTGCGTTCTGGAGTTATAGCGTCAGGAAGGAAAACCCGACTTATTTTTATATAGTAGATAAATGTGTTATATTATATTCTTTTTTTTATTCTATTCAGTAATTTCTAGTAACACAACCATAAGCTGTTAAACTTTCATACAAACATGAAATCAAATATTACCCAACTCAGAGCTATTCTGAAAAACCATTAAATAAGCATAATTTTTCATCTAGATACTCTAGTTTCTTTTTACATTAATATGGGGGCATTTCTCCAGCATGAAACTATTGCTTTCATGTTTCGATAGTAAAACAGCAAGGAAAATTGCTTTTCTAGGAATCTGTTTTTCATTCATACAGATTAAAAGCTTGGGGTTAATGGGGTTTGTTCTTTTTTGGTAATTTCCCACTTATTAGAATCGGAATAGTTTTGCCCGCATTCACTTTTGCGGCCAATCGCAAAAGAACCAAATATTTATCGGGGTAAAAAGTAACCTATTGTACAGTACAACTATTTTCTTTATGTCCCTCGGCAATCATCGCATTTCCGAATACAAACGAATGCTAATTTCAATTTCCATCAAACATTTATCGTGTATAATAATTTGAATTCGGAACGAAGTACTTTTTTGTTGTTTTGTCGTGATTTCTGTATAAACTATATAGAGCTATAAAACCCTTTTCCTATTTTTCGTTAGCAGCTTCCCTTTCATTTTTTTATATATTACATTAAGTTAAAAGAGTATTAGCAACTCTGTATACTTCTAAGTTGATTGAGAGCGTCCGGTCTGCACCAAGTGCAAAGGGCAACTGATAGAAAACCGACAACTGAAGAAACACGAAGTTTGCCGAGGGACGTTAAGAAAATAGTTGTACTGTACTCAGCTATGATAAAATACACATCACGATGTGTATATATCTGTGATAGAATGTACATATATTCAAATACTGCTACTTCTTCTTTTCGTGTGAGGATGAGGCCACCGAACCACACAGATCACTGACTTGGCTATTTAAGACTTACATTAACTATATAAGTCCAGGTTTCATGTCGATGTTTTCCTTCACCGTTGCCTGTGATGTCCAAGATAGATTTTGATATTTGAAAAAGCCACATTGGTACTTACCTGGTTTTTGAACCCACGACATTAAGCACGAGAGGTGAGGTCTTAGCCACTGGGCCACCATGACATATACTACTGACTACATCTAGTAAAACTGGAAATCAATGCCAAGATAACTTGGGAAACGGCTAGATCTACCTAGCCGTTTCCCTAGTTATTTTGGCATTGGTTTGAAATAGTATATCTATGTCTCTTTTCTTCTCTTCGGTAGGGCCTTCATGACTATTGGGAATACTTATCTAGCACTTATTTAGCTAATATGATATATTATACCCTCTGGGTCCCTTTTGGCAGATTCCTTCATTTTGAATCTAACAAATTGTTAAAGAAACTGCGGTAAGGGTAACAAGGTCTATCCCAAAAATCAACCAACTGAAACCTAATTAATTCCCAATTTCGGAAAACACTTCCTCTATTGTAATAAAGCCGTTAAATCAGTAGAGTACAGCAAACAATCAGAGAGACGGTAGTCGCTTCATCGTCCTGCCACTACCCTCATCTTCGCGACTCGACGCTGACGACAGATCGCTCGAATCAATTTGCACTTCGCTTTTCACATCCATTTCAATATTGCTTTAAACTTTGTTTGATTCATTTCTGTGAGAAAGCTGGGCGATTTGTTTTTTGTAATGTAATTCAGATTTATATTTACACTAGCTTCTGCCAGCGGCTTCGTCCGCGTGAATGTCGAAAATTATCCCGAGGGATATTCCTGGGATAAAAATATATGTGCTATTCCAGACTTTAATCTATCTCTGTGCCAAATTTCATCCAGATCCTTCCAGGCGTTTGAGCGTGAAGAAGTAACAAACACAATTACAAACTTTCCCCTTTATAATATTAGATTTTACTTAAATAAACTTAATTAAATTTGGACAAAAATGATCATTAAATTTATCGAAAAAATCACAATTTTTTGGCCTATCAAAAGTTATAACTATATCATTTAGCGCTATTAGACCTATGATAAAAATTAAGGTCCCGTAGGTACCCTATAGCTATAAAAACGAAAACGAACTATTTCAATTTAACACGAACGCAGTTTTGTGAAAAGTTAGAAATTAGAAACTATTATGTAAATACTAGAAATATTCTACCAAAACAAAATATTTTACCAGAAAATCTGGAACTTAATCCCAAACCCCACATGAAATACGTTGCTTTTATTCTGACGTTACGTTAGATTGTATTATAACTTTGTTTTGCTCTGGCTGTTGAGTTTGGAATTGAAAATTCCTGACCGCTCGAAAATCTTATAAAACTTCAAATGGACATGAAATGTTTGGCGATATCGCTGGGTGTCACAGAAATGAATTGGAACCACTGAACACTCGCCCTGTAGCAAACATAATGTTGATTTATCAAATAAGCTACATTCTTATTTTATTCTATAAATTAAGAATAGGATTCTATATAAGCTCACATTTATAAAAACCAATTCCCGTCTCTAGTCAGTCCGAAAAAATTGTTTCGATAACATCAATACAAAAAATGTTTCTTTACCAATCAAAATATAATTCAAGGTTTAAACGAAAACGGGACAGGACTGCTTCCAAATAAAATATAGCCTATTCAGCTAACGTAAAAAATAAATAACGTTTTCACAACAAAAATCCACGATACCGATCTTTAATTGGGTTAGATCTGGGAACAAAGAACCACGTAATTACATTCGCCAGAAATATAGCAAAACGAATAACTACTTCAACGTCAAATTTAGATGGAACCTTCGCTCCCCAGCGACACAAAAGCCTAGGACTTTATTCTTTATCAAAGAATAATTTTCCTTTAAAAATAAACTACGACTTTTATTAAACTAAATAGATATTGGAGTGTCTACGGAAGACACGGGCCAGGTTGGTGTTTCGAAAGCAATTTAATTTGCATGGACAGTTTAAAAAAACATTTGTCCGTTGGTTTCGGGGAAATTGGGATTTCCCTTGTCTGATTTAATTAGTTCAATTTCGGTTTTGTGAGTATAATTAATTCGTGTATTTTGTAACATCAATACGCTGAGATTGAATCTTATGAGATATAAGTTTTGCTTGAATGAGAAACAGTCTCATACACAGGTACTATCTAATGTTTAGATATAAATAAAAAAAATAACCAGACGTAATTCAAAGAAAACTAATAAAAAAAAATAAAAAAAATCAAAGGCAAACCCATTTCAAATAAAAAAGAATAAAAAATAAAAAATCCTTGTCTAAATCAGCCAGGCGATGCTTAATAGCGTGATTGATTTACATGAATATATCATTTACAAGGAAATTATCGGGAAACTTTTAAGTCCTCTTGATTACGAGACGTGGGACGTAACAAGGTCTTCAAACAAAAACAACATCTTAGCCACGGTTGGTTTGAAATAACCACAGAGCAATACAATACCAAAAAAAAAAAACAGTTACTAAAGGTTTGGTTGCTGGTTACGAAATGATTGGGACTTGCTAACTTTGTCTTACTACCCACTAAACAGAGTTTTCTTATTAGTTTTGTAATAATATATTAAAGTTTATTTTGTAACTACCTTCTGCCTGCGGCTTCACGCACATGAAAAGTGTTTTATCATCCCAAAGAAACATTATACAAGTATGCCTACGTGCTATTCCAGACTATAATATATATCTGTGCCAAATTTCATCTAGATCCGTCCAGCCGTTTAAGCGTGAAGAAGTAACAAACATAGAAACACACACACACTCACAAACTTTCACCTGTATAATATTATTGTGACAATGTGAGTGTGATAGTAAGATTTATAATATTGGTTAGATAACTAATTTAGTTTGCATCAAAACAATTCGGTTATCCTTTTTTTCAGTATAACGATGTTTTGATTTAATTTCATTGACATAACCTATTTCTTCGTTTCGATCGCCAACAGAAGGAATTAAAAAGCTATTACTGAGCTTTCAGGAATAAATCATTCGGTTTCCGTTGCAACATTCGCTCAAATGGTTTAATTTACATGGAGGGTGAGTTCCGCTTAATTCCCGATCTGAGCCAAATTTAACGAGTTGTTGACTGCAGGCCTGGGCTTCAGGAATTATTTTCAGGCAGTTTATTCTATCAACATTTAATTTTAGAATGGTTCTATTTTGAAAATTGATTGTTTTTGAACGGTTACATACTACGTTCAGCTGCGTTATTTTTAACCAACTTCAAAAAGTAGGAGGTTATCAATTCGGTAGTATGATGTTTTTCTATGTGGTCACCTCAGAATGATTTACTAGATGAACCGATTTTGTTGATTCTCTTTTTATTGGAAAGCTGTTGATCAAGATCTGATGACTTTTGAGATATACAACAGAGCAGATCAATAAATGAAGGCAAATCTTTTGGGATTGCTGCAATCGCATGTCTGTTTATTGTTTACACCATTTCATAACATAACATCAACACGCTCTAAAGGGGTACGCAGATGTACACAGCTCACCCTGGTATAGTCTCATTTCAAGTTTCATGTTATTAGGGTAATCTATTCTTGCATCACTTTGGGTATTATAGGTACCTAACTATAGAACTGGACAATTATGTACATAACTAAAATGTGAAAAATAAAAATCTTTTATACAAAAAAATACAACCGACTTCTAAATAAAAACACTACAAACTGAAAAATAACGTAACTATCAAATTCTGAAAAGCAAACAAGAGCAAACCCATCATAAATAAAAAATAAAACACACATAGGGAAAACTTAAAGAAATACCCCATTTTTAACAAAATGTAGAGACAAAAAATAAGGTCCTCTGAAACCGTTTCATTTTTGTTTTTTTTTAACGTTTTGGTACAATTTTCTCCATCGATTTTGAATCAAATAAATATATGCATTGAGGTCACATTATTTTCTTTAGTTCTGTTAGGTTTCCTTTGATAAATATCATCTTTTATTTGTAAAGAATTGAATCATTTATTTTTAACATCAAATAGTACTTAAAAGTTGTTAAATTGATTATCCTAGAAAATATTCGAATGTCAAATGACGTCACATCCAATGACAGTTGTCGATTGGAGGGGGATTGTTCGGACACGAGGCAGGTTGAGTCAGTTTTGAGGGCAGAGTAGTCTGGACTGGCTTGCAGCAACAATGTTTCCGAAGTGTCCCTAGGAGTTTAGTCTAGAGTTGACCTAAGTGGATATATTGTATGGAGTTGATGGTAACGTAGTGTGAAGTGGAAAATAAATAATAGTTCAAAGTCCAAACTGTGTATTATTGCTGAATTACCAACTACACGTGAGTATTATATTTCCTTTAGTATTTTTATACACTAACCTACCTACTTTGTACTAGCTCTGTTGTCCATCTAGTGTTATATTACAGTTCCAACTTAAACTCTTTTGGTTAATGTCCGCCACTCTTCGCAAAACGGGTCAGATTGTGCCCAATGACCTTTATTTAAATGAAAATACTGCCCAAATATTTTCTAAAGCCTAAAATAAAAGTCTGGTTCAAAAATAGTTGAAAAACCTGTGAGTCGGTTCTTTGTAGATAGGTACGTATATGCGGGTATAACGATAAAATATTTGGCATACACCGGGTTCGAATTCTAGGAAAGAGTACGATTTCAAATCAATATGAAATTTTCCACAGAAAATAATCATTGTTGTGAAAGTGAAAAAATATAAAACGTTATATTACCACAAAACTTCAGTAAAATTTACATATCAATGAGTCTACATTTAATTTATCACACGAGTAAAAAAATGCAGGTAAAATAAAAATAAACCTTAACAATAAAACCAGTCCAGAGCCATATATTATTATTCAATACCAAAAAAGTTTAACCGTAATATAGAATCGACATGAATGCCGAAACAGCAAAATTTTCGTTGGAAAAATAACGGTCACGTTGGAAAACTCGAAACAAAACAAATCCTCGGAACGGAACCGGTGGCAATAGCTTGTATACAACATAGTAACAAATGGTTTCATACATTTTATTTATTGATTCGGGCGAAGACCTTGATAATCGACCTCGTAGAGTCTCTTTAGGAAATCGACGAAGGATCTCGTTAAGTATGTTTGCCTTTGCTCAAAAAGCAAAACCCACACAAGTATCTGAAAAATTATTTCAACTATGATCACAATACTATCTTAAATCCCCAATAGAATATATTTCGTTCACATCTCATTTTTCATAGGACCGCTGGGGGAATACTTACAAACAAAATGTTCAATCTCTTTACCCGTATAAATCAAAGTAAACGGGAAGCGCTAAACGCAAATTGACAACTCAACTGTCGCCAGCGATGAGGGTCAGGGGTGCCGCTGTGCCGCACTTACGAGAGAATCCACCGGACTTAGTTACTTATCACACAAGATTATCCTTTTAACATTATGCGGTGACTAATCTCTGTGATATGGTGGTGAATGTTAAATATGAAGGGTGGATGTTTATGATGATACTTTTTCTCCATCTTCAGTTATACAATGCGTACCTGCATAAATTATCCCGTGACTGACAGACAATGCACAAGGTAGAAGACATGAATTTGGAGAATAAGTATATAATTTAATTTTACTTAATTTTAACTCATTGCCAATATTTCAGAGGGCGAAAGCATCCATGAATGTATACAACTTTTATAAAGGACATATCACGTGAACGTATCGTGGTAGTGAACAATAGATTTTTGTCAGTTTCAGCACTCGTCATTCATAGCATAATCACACTTCCCTCCGAGATTGGGCTGTAATCCACCTTGGTAGATACTTGTCTTCGAATATTTAGTTCTTAGGACATGCCAGTTTCCTTACGATATTTTTCTTCGCCGTTTTGAAAGAAAATTATACAAAGTAAAGCGCCTGCTTGGGTTCTAACCCAACCTCCATCCGTCCATAACTTCAACTCGTAAGTTGGATCCAATCATTGAACCACTACTACTCTATACTTTCACTCATGATCCCCAAAATTACATGAGTATCAGCCGGGTGAGCACGGCCTGTGTGATAGGCGTGAGTCACGCATTTTTTCACGGTTTTTTCTCCCAAACTGAGATAAAAATTTGCGACTCAAGCCTGTCACAGTAAGCCGTGCTCGCCCAGCAGTCTATTACTGTCGCACTGCAGGGCAAAGTCAAAAATACTTCCATCCACTTATTTGGTTTTAGATACAAGGACAATACCCAAATAATGACCTATCCTAATAAATTCCTGACTCCCAATGTCGTATACAAAAACCTTCCATATTTTCCTTAAATATAGCATTATTTAAGCCACTAACAAGATGTCACAGAGGAATATTGACCTATTTGCCTTCGAAAATATCCGATACGCTAATATTGCGCAGTTTCCCAAAGTATCGGATTATGAGGTCTTTGCCAAATTTTGGTACATGTAGATATCGTTATGTAATGATAGTTTAGGATGACGTCGGTATTGTTTGTGGGTGTTCAACTTTCGTAACCTTTTACTAAAGGGGTATATGTATATTAGACAACCTTTTAGTAAAGGGATATATTATTATAACTACTCCTCCTTTTGTCGTATTCCTCAGTATTGAGGGTCGTGACTTGCCTTCTGCATCACTTTCTCTCGTAAGTTATTTCTCCATCTGTTTCTGTCTCTGGCGGTGTTGAGAGCAAAATCAATTTAAAAAAAAAGCGAAAGCAAGTATATCTACTAAAATCATAAATACATTCATTCGCTGACAGTCAACGCACAGTCTCGTTTGCCGCTGAATGCTAGATGCTTGTTATTTTGCAAAAAAAGTCCCTATATTACGAAAGTGAACATTATGCAAGGATTTTTAAAGAATCATCCTCCAAATGAATTAATTAAATAGGACATGAATGCATGTGTGGCTTTTCATAATATTTGCCAAAATGCTACTCCCGGTCATTATCATATCCCTGGAAATTATCCTTCCCGTTATTTGCCATATCCTCACTTATGTCGCATCTACCAGTGTCTTTCCAAGATCATGGAAAGACGCTCAAGTAATTCCTTTACCTAAAAAATCCAATCCCACATCCTTCGCCGAGTATCGCCCAATATCTGTCTTGCCATTCCTATCCAAAGTCTTTGAACGCTTAATCCACAACCCAATACGCACCTTCTTCTTCGTTAAATAATCACTGTCGGTTTTTAAGCGACTTGTGAAGGAGCACTACTTGTCACTGAGATCATAATCTTATATAATGGTTGTATGTATGTTATGTATCTATATTTTTTGTATTTTGTATTTAGTACCTACTATCTCAATAAACTAATTATTTGTAGAAAAATTTGCACCAAGTGCAACCCCATATAGTGTCCAGGCTGTCTCATTCCATTCTAGGTTGCCTGGAAAAGATTGCGGGGTGTGATAAGGCCGCCTATTTTATGTTTGTTTTTGTTTTAAGATTTATTTGTAAATTTCTCTTATCCTGGTGTACAATAAAGTATATATAAATAAATAAAAAGAAAAGATTCCCAATTAGCTAAAATTTTTTTTAGGTGTTGGGTTAAACGAAAATTGGCTGCAGCTGAAAATCAGGATTAGGTAGAAATACCACTCGGTATGCAACCTAACATTATACCCTATTGGCACAATCATGTAATTTTTAGGGTTCCGCACCCAAAGTATAAAAACGGGAACCTATTACTAAGACTCCGTCTGTCTGTCTGTCACCAGACTGTATTTCATGAACCTTTAAAGCTAGAACGTTGAAATTTTCACTGATGATGTATTTCTGTTGCCGACAAATACTAAAAACAGAATAAAATAAATATTTAAGTGGGTCTCCCATACCACAAACGTGATAATTTTGCCGTTTTTTGCGATAATGGTACGGCAATCTTTGTGCGCGAGTTCGACTCGCACTTGGCCGCTTTTTTTCTATTTGGGTGATTTATAATTTTCGTTTTAATTCAATGTATGTAATGTTGTGCGAATGAACGCAATTTTCTTAATACTTTTCTTTTCTATACTTTACAAAATACTCATGTCATAAAATTTTATAGGGTATAAAGAATAGTAGGTTACCAATAGTAGGTAAACATAATATCTTTGAAGTAAAGGTATTCTGTTTTGGCTCTCCCTAATGACTATAATACTAAATTCCTAACTAATTGCGCATTAAAATACCGCAACACTTTACACAGAAAGGTTGTTTACGCATCACCTAAAATCGAATAAGCGGTAAACTCTGGAGCTTATTCGAAAAAACTTAAGAATTGACAGCCTTTAAATCGTTATAATTGTTTAAATACTGATTAGCACATTCCTATTTCAAAATGTCAATGTAGAATTTGAATTAACAATCTTTTTTTTTTCTTTTTTTTAAATCCGCTGGAGTTTATCCTTTTTCGTTAGTTCTTTTCGTAATATCAATCTTTGGTGAATATTTTCTTCTACACTCCAGACAACTAAAGCTTGGTATTAAGTTAATTCCTTCGAAAATACGAAAACTTTCTTAGCAAGCAAAGCCAGCTTGACAAGTTAAAAGAAACAGAATTTCATTCTATAATCAATAATCACGAATTAATTACCAAGAATATAATTGCGCTCCTGAATTATGTTAAACAAATATTTACCAAATGTCAACCACCTCATCATGCCTTTAGGTATTCACCGAATAGTTAAGTAGAGGTTTACCTATAGAACACCTACATTTCACGAGTTATAATCCAAACATCCAGATAGAGAAACTCAATATAATTTTGCCTGACCCGCAGGCTTGTTACATACGATTGTATGAAATAGCAATCAGCAATAATTGCGCAGCGATCGCGCAGTCATTGCGCGATCGATCGCTAAACCTTCTGTACTTAGCAATTTGGGAGTAGTTGGCAATCAACCAATAACAATAGAAAAAGTAATCACAATTTGACAGCCAAATTTACTCGCCATAATCGCGATCACCCTGCGTTCAAATGAACATTTTAGTTAACTAATTGCTCTATAGAGACAGCACTGTCGAAATATTCCTATGGCGTGGCTTTCACTGATACATAATTCGGATGCCCGATTGAAGAGCAATTATAGCGCAATAATTGCTATCGTTTTGCTTTTGCAAGATACGTAATAAGCTTGCCGATAATCGAACCCAGCTCAACAGCAGTGCTTTTGACAACAAGGGCAGACAGGAGGCAGTGCATTTTTTTCATTATATTTGTCTTTTATTAATAGTTCTTGCCAGTGCCAGAGGCTTCGCCCTTGTAACATTCGGTAATCCATCCCAAAAGATCACCAAAAAAAAAAAACAAAATTGAAATCCGTTCAGCCGTTAATACGTGCTATGGTAACAGACTTATGTGCAGTGTTACTTTCACATTTATCATATATAAAATGGATTTTTTTTTTTATTTGGCTTTTGTTTTCTCTTTAGTCTAGTCTAGGTCAGAGGTGGCGGAGACAAAGTTGACGATGGAGTGAGCTTACCCAAAAGAAGTCTGTTCATTCTAACTTTTAAGAGATTCGGGTTGAAAGCATTCGGCAACACAGACGCAGGCAGTGATTGCAGTGATTTCCACTCTATTGCTAGTGCGCATTATAAAGAATATTTGGAAGCGCTTGGTGCGAATTGGTAGAATGGCAACTTGGTGAGGATAGTAACTTGCATGCGTCTAGATGTCCGAAGACCGACAAGGAGGCAACCATACGGCGATGAGCCAAGCTGTGAAGCTTTTATCTCTAAGCTTTTAAATCCATTGCATAAAATATTATTATTCTAATTTCTAGTCCATTCCACAAAGGACACGTTAGATTATCGTAAAAAAATATTACATAATTTTATTGTAATGACTAGCTATTCAGGCGTTCCTATAACAGATTATATTCGCTCCTTGTCCGATACAAGGAGCGAATATAATCTGCCCGGCAGACTCTGTGATACCTGTCAGGAACATTGTGTATGAGATGGTTTTATGTACCGAGCTTGACATAATGTATTAAGTATCTATTACAGGCACGTGGATTTCTTCTCGAAAAAAACATTTCTAGTAAATAATAACAAGGTGAATGAAAACATGATTATTTAGGACACCTGAGGCTCTTAACAAGTGGTTTTCGATGTTAGTGAAGGCGATAGTCGAAGTGAAAGGAATTGATCACGTGATTTTTCGATATCACTTGTCAATCCCATACAATTTTGTCTTTTTGACAATCGCTATCGTCATGCTTTTGATGATAGAATGTCACTTGTCTAGGACCTCTGGACTTCTAGCAAGTATATGGTGTCACGTATTGTGCAATTGCGCGTGTGTGAACACGGGAATCCCCCGCTTGGCATAATTTTTTAAGGCATGTTGTTGTTTGGAATAATGTTTTTGCATAACTTTTATCAGCATATATAATACTGCGGCGTAATAATACTTTGGCATAATGCAAAAGTTAGCATAACTGTCATTTGGCCTTATTTGTTTTGCCATAATTTGGAGCTGCATAACTATTTATTCGTCATAATAATTTTATGGGTACATATTTGAAAGTCGAAAATAAAAAAACAGACTGGTAAAATGTAAATTTTCAATATATCGAATTTTTTATATCGATTTCAATCGATTGAAAATTGTTTTACCAAAGCATAAAATGATTAATTTTATATATTTGATCTAAGGACTCAAATTAATTACGTTAAGGTGCGGTGGGGGTGGCCCTTGGACCACCCTTGGGCCGCGAACATGTTTGTTTTATTCCAAAGGACATTATGTGTAAATATCATTATGCGTTTATAACATTACGCTTTATAAGATTATGCATCATTGTTATTATGCCAACAATATTTATGGCAATATACATTATGCAAAAGCATTTATGCCTTATAAGATTATGCTTAATGATCATTATGCTGAATTTCGTTATGCCAATGTAAATTATGGGAATACATTTTATGCTTATCATTAGTAAACCTGTGAACACACCTTTAAAGTGTTGCATGTTTTAATATTTTTGAAAACACGGTTCCCTATCCATTTGCATAAAATTTTAAGACCTAATATATCTAAGCATAATTTTGTTTGGCATAATTACATTTTCGCATAATATAATTACGCATAACAGCTTACGCATAATTTTTTAAGCATAATTTCTCTAACCATAATAATGATTAAGCATAATATTCTAAAGCATAAATTTATTAAGCATAAAGTTCTAAAGCATAACTTTTTTAAGCATAATATCCTAAAGCATAAATTTATTTACACATATAGCATGCAAGCAAGCATACAGCATGCAAGCAAGCATGCAAGCAAGCATGCAGCAAACAAGCAAGCATGCAGCATGCAATCAAGCATGCAGTATGCAAGCAAGCATGCAGCATGCAAGCAAGCATGCAGCATGCAGCATGCAGCATTCAAGCGAGCAGGCAACATGCAGCAGGAAGGGTTTCTATGTCGGCTCCGGCGCTGCGGGCCCCCGGCGGCCCCACGCGTGCTAATCGTCGCAGACGGCTTTCGCTCACCACCGCAGCTTCGGCTTGTTGGCCGGCTTCGCCGGCCAGCCTCAGCCGCGGCGCCTCGCTCGCAGCCGCCTGCTCCTCAGCCCGTGAGCCGCCTCGCCCCTACGCGCCTACGCGATTTTAAATTACTCTCTAGGGGTAGGACAAACAAGACTACGTAGAGTCGGTTTTGCAGCAATTCGGTTCTGTCACTAACTTTTGTTGCACATCATATTAAATTTTTACCCAACAATATTATTTAATTGTTACAGAAACTATAGCAAATTGGTTTGATCAGAATTATGTATGGGGCACTACAAGTTCACCACCACCATTTCCACCCAAAGTCTGGAGAACGTATCTACTAGAAAAGGAAAATAGACCTAGGACACAAAATCATGCAGAGTCATGGCACAATAGATTTGCACATTTTGTGGGAAAATACCATCCTGGATTTTATTTTTTGGCAAAAAAGGTCGTTCAAGAAATAAAACATCAAACCATTGAAATAGATAAACTGGATGTCGGAACATCACTTATACCAAAAAAAAAGAAAAAATACACGGACAAAACCAAAAGAATTGAAAAAATTATTAGTAATAAAGATGAGTATACTTCTAAACTAGCATATTTACAAGCAATTGCTAAAAATGTACACCTAAAATAAATAATTATACATAATTAAGGACCACTGTTTCAATCAGTTAACTTCTATCTGAGGAATAACCGCCATATTTATTTCGCATAATAGAAGTTAACTGATTGACATATTTTTTTATACAAAAACTGTCAAAACATCTAATATATTCTTCAGATAAAAGTTATAAATATCATAACATTATGTTACTTAAATAAAAATCGTTTAAGTTACATAATGTTATGTACAATAAATCATTTGCATGAAAATTGTATTTGTTATTTATATTAATTGTATACCTAAATATTATTATGCTAATAGTCATTAGGCCTACTAACGTTATGCTAATAGTCATTAGGCCTACTATCGCTATGCGAATCAAATTTATGCCAAAACAAATTAGTCTTTAAGATGATTATGCCAACATAAAATGTATGCCTAAAAAAATTATGCCGTAGTATTATTATGCCAAAACAAATTGTGCCAATATCGTTATGCCGAAGTATATTAGGACAAAGAACATTATGCGAAAAGAAGGGATCCCTGAAAACACATGTCTCTCAAGTGGCGACTACGGATCAACGGATCAAAGGACCAAAAGTGGAAGTGGAAGTCACAACGTAGTTAATTGAGTTAACTACGTTGTGTCTTCCACTTCCATTTTTTTAAATAAGCTAACCAATGGTTTGGATATCGGTAAAACGCGTTTATTCATCAATTTTAATATAACAAAGTGGTCAAATAAATTAACTCTTCAATCTATTTGACCATTTGTTATGCCGAGAATTGACGAATAATTTTTTATCGAAATTTGAAACGGTTTATTATATTAAACCATTGGTTGAGTTAACTACGGTTCAAAAAACTGGGCCTAGTCACGATTCCGGGTGCTCCCTAGAGCGTTTACCAACCGTCGCGAGTCACGGACTAAATTACTATAACTAAACTCTGAATCAGAAACAAAATCATTTATTGCCATTAATGTAGGTTCTATCTTCTGCCAGCGGCTTCGCCCGGGTGATTGTCGAAAATTATCGCAAGGGAACATATTGCCGGAATAAAATGAATTATATGTGCTAATTCAGACTATAATCTATCTCTGTGCCATATTTCATCCAGATACATCCAGCCGTTTGAGCGTGAAGAAGTAACAAACATACAAACACACACAACTCACAAAATTTTGCCTTTATGATATTAGTGTGATACAATAAGATGGTAATTTTTGTAAACAGTCCCGCGGGCTTATTACGTAAGGAAAAGCAAGCAGCAATAATTGTGCGATCAATTTAAAGACCTGTCTACTGAGGCCTTTAAGTCAGTCTTAAATTTTTTGACAGTCTCTTTTAACAGAAAGCATGCTTCAGCAAGCATGTTCATTAATTCTCATGCTTTTTTTGTATGATAAGAAGCCCAGCATTGGTACAATAACAGACTGATATTTATTTATACTTCATGTACAATGGTGGCTACATAGGCGGACTTAATGCAGCAAGGCATTCTCTACCAGTCAACCTTTGGGTTAAAAAGAATATAACAGATTTACAAAAAAAATAGATATGATCAATCGGATATTAATTAACTACCTAACTAATAAAATACTTAAATAATCGCTAAAATGATAGACTAATAAACCAAATTCTAAATGAGACTGTGAGTTTAAAATATAATATAATGCCCGGCACATAAGTTAGCAATGTTTTGGCTTAGTGAGGGTAAGTTCGCGCATATGCCGCGAACTGACCAACCACTATATAGAGCGAACGGAACGTGGACGCGACAGGATTGGTCAGTCGATCCTTGTGTCAACTGACCAACCAATCGCGCGCTCGGAACGGTCCTAAACGTTCCACGCTCCCCGCTTCAATACCAAAAATACCTAAAAACGACTTCTGCGCACCTAACGACTCTTGCCAACTTACGTGCCGGGGATTATAACTATGACGAAGACCGAGCTATGTATGAGAGGACAAATAATAGTTCCGGATTCTACGCTTAAATTAAAATTTACTCTCAACTTTTTTGATGACAAGGGGAAGCACGTTACAGAGTTTTACTGTTGAGACAGTGTAAGAATTAGATTGAAATCCAGTGCGGTGAGAAGGAATATGGAGAAGTAAGTTTTTGGAAGCTCGAAGTTTAAGATCGTAAGAACTGCTTAACACTTTAAAATATTGTTTAAAATAATTGGGAGTACAAGGATCGTTCATGATGATGAAGAACATGCAGAGAGATCTGAGGGATCTCCTCTGACGGATAGGCAGCCATTTAAGCTCATCATTTAAGATCATATTTAAGAAGGTCGAAAATAAAGCTAATACAGTTGTTAAGAAGTCGATCCATTTTGTTAAGAAGGTGTGGTATTATTATTATTATCTTAAAGGACTACAAGTTTCATTTATTTATTTATTTAATAATTAATGTACACACAGTACTTACGCGCAGAGACAAAACATCAAGACAATAGATTAAAAAGGCACTGGTTATTTCTTAAGAAGTTTTTACCAGCAGTCCCGTGAAAATGGAAAATGGCAAAGTGCGAGTGGAATTCGCGCACGAGGGTTCCGTACCAATACCGGAAAAAAAAACTGAAACAAAAACACGTTTGTTATATGGGAGCCCCACTTAAATATTTATTTTATTCTGTTTTTAGAAATACATAATCTGTGAAAATTTAAACTGTCTAGCTAACACGGTTCATGAGATACAGCCCGGTGAAAGACGGACAGACAGACGGATCGTTGAGTCTTAGTAATCGGGTCCCGTTTTTACCCTTTGGGTACGGAACCCTAAAAAGAAAAAGAAATGTAGACAATAGTTAGTATAAATTATAGTAATGTTCATAATCAATTTGTGATGAAAAAAGTGCTCAATAAGTACAATAAGAGTCACAAAGGTGTCATCATATAGATTTATAGAAGCTACGTTCAATCCCAATATCGCTAAGACGTTTTAAAAGAGGTGTCACAATCGTTGATATATCAGCGATCGTTAGAGCCATTATCGCAACTGCGGCTGATTCGAATTGTGTGAACGAGAGAACGTATGGCAGGGTGACAGACACCAGTTCGTTTGCTTCGACGAATCATTAGCTTCGGCGATAGCTTATCGCGGCTCACACTCACCCACACCCACCGTCACCGTCACTGTCTACCCATAATACATCATCTGTGATAACAATGACGTCACGTCGCCTAACAGTCTCTTGGATGCCTCGCCGGCGCGTCTAGTCGTTAAAACAATCGTAATTAAGTCTGTAATTTACGACTCGTTACGATTTGACGTTAATTTTATCTTATACAATGACAAGTGATTCGGTGTGTAATTATGTTATATGTTTCCATTTTATGTATCTGTTTCACTTTCATCCCGTACTCGTACGCTCAGCAACAATGCTATAAAAGCGGCAATGAGTTCAACTGAGAGTGAGAACGCCACTTTTATCTTATCATGTCTTTTGTCGAAGAAAATCTCATGAATCCGCGCTTTTCATGCCAGTAATAACATTTACTTAGAAAGAGAACAGTTATCCTACTATAAAAAGAGAACACAATCGTTTTAGCCAAATACATTTTTATTTACCTAGACAGATTGTTGGAAGAAGCTTGTTTCAGTAGCGAAATAATGACGTCGTCAGCAGGGAGATAACTGGATGACACCATAAGAATCGTGTAGTCACGTTCTTAGCGGGAACTTACGACACGTGATGACGTAATGCAGGCTCGACAGGGATCGTCACGACATCTGCTACGTCATCCTACCAAATGTCACGCCCGTGACGACGCTTGTTCGCTACGACAGCCGGCAATTATCCAGAGAGTTTTGGATTTTAGGGATATCGTATTACGAGTACGTAAGTAAATGTTTTAATGAATGGCTGTACAAAACATAGTAAAATATGATAAGTATACCGGCAATTTGTTTTTAATATTTCAATCATGAAATCATTCCTTTGATTACCACAAAAATTACCTCACTTAAGTTTTATGTCATAAAATACCCACATTAAAGACGAATATCGAGGTGAAGGCGTAAAAACAAACTTACTCTCATTCACACAATAAGGATTAGAACTCACTATGAGTAATGAACAAAAAGTTTCCAGACGGTCTCACAAGTAATAATTATTGTGAAGTGAATCACACATATCAGATAGTTTCTTTCAGACTGGTACTTGAATATCTTGTCAGAGATGACCAAAGTTTCATCAATATTTTTAACATAACATATTGTTAAGTAACGTTTATAAAGTACCGATAAATATTATCTATGCCGCTGAAATTCGCTCTAGTACACTATAGGGAAACTCATTAAAACCGAATTGAACCGAACGTAAAATAATAGTGTAGGGATCATTAAAACTTAAACAATATCACATATAGCGGGAAATTCCATTGAAATTGGGAATAAAGATAAATAAATAAAGACAAGTATTGGCACAAGTTTATGTTAATCCCGTAAAGGGTCGAGTTAGATAATGTCTTTGGGTATCATAGTCCGCCGTATCCGCGGCTTATTCGGACCGTCTTGACACTATCGGCTGTATAATCCCGCGGATTACAACTGGATTAATATCAAGCAGTGCATATGAGAAGTACTAATTAATACTCAACCGCGAAAACTTTCACTAAATTGAATTGCGCTCTTGGAGGTTGAGTAATGCGAACGGATTGTGAGATTAGATCGATCGAACCCGATTAATTCACCAAGTTGTACCTAATGTTGGTTTGTCTGAGTTATTGGTGAATCTAAAATGGCGGCGCTTGAATGTATTTCGCGGTATTATTAAATTAGAGGTAGGACTGGCAGTAACTTTAAAATTCATGCCATGCCATGACAATCTGATATTGTGATCGTTAGGAGCTAGTCAGTATTGTTGGTGTTATTTATTTATGTACACACGAAACACTTAACAGAGAAAAGAAAGAATACAGATAGAAGAGCACAAAGGTACTGCTTATTTCAATAGAAATTTCTTCCAGCAGACCTGCGACAGGAAAGTTGGATGACAGACGAAGACACAGTGTGTAGAAACAAATAAGGAAACAGTAGGAGGGAGGTGTTAGTTTAATTTGAAGAAGTATACCTATCGTGGTCTAGGCACTGCAAAAGAAAAATTAGATAACCTGCAATATGAGTATAGCACTTGATTTACCAACAGTACCAGGGTTCAATAACCATTTTCAGTTCTTCAGTTTTCTGATGAAAACTCAGAATTTGGTTGAGAATTAAAGTGCTAAGTTATTTAATCAAAGTGCTAAATATGTACGAAATCCCGTTCTCATAACACCTAAACCGTATTTATTTATTTTTGTGAAACAAAGAAACAAAATATGTGCATTTTAACGATTCTTTGACAGAAAGCTGAGCGTGGCGAGCAAGGCAGGCGCTCGCGACTTTTGTCGCTGAATTATTCATTTTAATCCTTTCAATATCGCCGTCTCAACGTATCACGAGTTTTAGATGTTTTTTTGTCATTCGTGTCGTATTGGTTATGCGGTATACCACTTTAACGGGATCACAGACCCGAGTTTCAAAACTTTCTTTGCAGTTTTTCTTCACAAGAGATTTATTTAACTTGTGAAGTTTGTAAATTATAGCTGATTATAAAACCTTGGCGTTTTGTTCGCTTAAATAATAGGTGTGTTTTCCTTTGAATGCTTTAAAACTCTGTATTACCATTTGATATATTCAGTCGAATATACTTTCGAATCTTCCAAACCCGCCAATAAATAAAACAAAACCATATTTGAATTCCACATCAGAACTAGAGGCAAATAAAGCAAACACAATAAAACAGTTATGTGTTAGTTTTTCACTTATTCCCAATACATATTTTCCACGGCGTCTCTATTTACGATTCAAAGCACATATTTTATTAGGTGTGTAAACTTTTGTCTGGCCGTTGTCTTACAGCCTTTATTTATATTATTTTGTACCTATAACTCTATATGTGCTTACTGTGATGGGGAACAAGCCGGTGACTTCGATATGTAGGTTACGGTATAATATATCTTTTACTGAAATAGCGGGTCGTTGGATAGAATATTCTGTTTTGTTTTTCAGAGACCTGCAGCTGCTATGCTGGCAGACACAGATAACTGGAGGGAAATGTCCTCTTTCTTCATAGAAAAACTAGAGGGAAATATCCTCTGTTTTCACAGAAAGGGGACATTTCCCTCCAGTTTTCTGTTTCTCACGACCGTGATGGACCAGAAGGAGGCCGCCGAGCGGGATCGTGAAAAGGCAGATCCCGCTCGGAGAAGAAAGCGTCATGGAGGTAACCGCCTCGACGCCTAAAATGCCGTAATCCCGTCTGCATCATAGGCAGGCAGGACTCCGGAGTCACGGGCGGCTAGATTTGGGACTCTGACCGCCAGCATGTAACTCCAGATAAGACGGTGCCACTGTGGTCACGTGCTGCCGTGCACAGCGAGGCTCAGGGGAGACGCCTCGCAATCTCCCCAGGGATGTGCCCTAACAGGCGTTGCACAGAGAGGGTTCCGGGTTGGTCTTTTAAGAGGTAACGGGGCCTCCTCCATGTGTTGATGGTGATCACCGTGGTGGATTTAGTGAGGTAAAAATCCTACACTTCCTGGTCTTTTTCCTAAAGGTCCAGGCGCCTTTTGAAAGTTTGTCCAAGAAAAAATAATAAAAAGGTATCCAGTTTATTTAAGTTTCTATGTTTGTAAGTTTTAAAGTTAAATGGATCTTTTTAATAAATGGATATGGGGGACTGTCATTCCGGAAAAAAATTGGACTCGAATTTAGTTAATAGCCTGAAACAGATGTTACTTATATTGAATAGGTTACCTTAAAACCAAACGCAAAAACGTGCCACAGTTCAGCTTATTAAAAGAGTAAAGGGCAATAATTTACAGTGAGTGGTCTTACGCTTTTAAATTGAACTCAATTATAACTATGACATTACAACGAATTACAGAAGATTGAACAAACAGGAAAAGCTTCGTCTAAAAACAGACTGAGTCACGAGCTGACTTGGCACTAACAAAAATAAAAAAATAAGGGTGTCTTAAGGCCTTATCGTATTATTATGATAACGAGAAACCTTTTTGAAATAAGTATGTGCTCGCCATAAAAAGTTGTCAACGACATCTACTCGGGCACATTACAATTATCATATTTTTACACAGAAAATATGGTCGAGAGAATAGACACCTACAATTATCTCTAATATCCATTGTCCTTATCTATTAATTGTTCCTAAGTGATTTCTTCGAAACTTTGATCATTTTCTTCACATAAAAAGAGGGAAGCTTCAAACGAAAGAGTTTGAAAACAATAATTTTGAGCTGATCAAACTTCATTGTTGTTAATTATACAACAGTTGTTGACTTGATTGTATTTATTAATTTAGATTAATTTGATCAGCATTCCGTTCACAAACATTGATTAACTTTTTATTCATGAATAAACAGAAATGTGGTTTATCTGTTATTATTGAATTAGTCACTGTGATTTTGTATTATTGTTGGGCAAATTGCAGCAATATAAGGGCCGGATTATATGCAAAATAAATAACTTGAATTATGCATGCAAATGAGCATGAAAAATGCGTAAAATATGCATGAAAATTTGTAAAATATAAAACGAAAAAAAGGAAAATGGTGGTAAGTTTATTTTTTTTTACTTCTAAATCAGCATACAATTAGTGAATTATTCAATCATAAATTATCAATACTAGGTAAAATGTAACAACTTTGCAGACGATAATAATGCACTAAAACGAACAAGTATTAAAGTTTTTGTAAATATATACAATCAGGCAGGTAGCTGTTCTAAATGTTTAGTCTTCACTCAATCAAAGTAGTTTTGTAAGTAAAAATTTGTTAATATACAGAGTTGATATGACCGAGGGGCATTAAATTACACTACGTATACTATACGTGTTTAGTATTAATTCGATAAGGTATAAAAATCAAAAGCATCATAAATGAGATTTTTTTTTTCAAACAGACTAAATAGCTTACAAATCAGAATAAAACGCAACCACCCTATGTAATCAAATTGAACTGACCTAAGATACCTAGGCGGTAACAAAGCGACAAGCCGGCAACAACGCGTCGTAGGTTTTACTCACATTTATCGTTTTAAGGTGCATGACCTATGCGTATAGACATAATCAGCTGTTAGGAAAGATACATCGTGTTCAAACGGAGCAAAAACTTAAAAAATCATTTGCGACTAAACTACTGCTCCTATTTAATTGATTTTTGGTACAGAGCTTGAGAATGGTACCTAGCATAGGCAGTATCAAGGAAAGCCCCTCTGTCGTATCAACTTTGTATATGCCTGAAATTTTGGTTATAGAGCTACACTTATCAATAGGGTAACCTATCGAAAAATATTGTAAATAAAGCGTAAACATGTATCATCACTAGATACTAGATAAAATATGCAATTGCCGCTAATTGGACAAAATTACAACGATACAAGGCGTTGAAATATCGTGCAACTTCGCGGTGTGCTACACTTTATACTGACAAAGTGACGTAACAAGTCCCCACTCCTGAACTTTGATGCGAAGGCAAAAGCTATGTAGGCAAATGATGTTATTAGTTTTTTTTTTGTGATAATTCCGTTGAATAATTCTCGTCTACCTCAAGGTACCCATAGCTCAAGGTGAATTTTCTTTTGACCTTCATTCCTTCATGGGACCTTTCACCGTTATCGGCAAACTGCGGGTGTAGGTAAATCGGTACCCGTACACCTTTTATAACTTTCTGAGAATATATTTATGACGTGAGTGGCGATTCGGAAAAAGTAATGATTTCTAAGTATAGAAGCTTTATCTAATCTATACATCTCTACATATAAATAAAATTGCAGTATCTGTTTGTAATATTGAAATAACCGTTTTTTACTACATGTATATATGAATATATATACGGTACATACACCAAAATAACTTTTTTTTAAATTATTGTCTGTCTGTCTGTTTGTTCCGGCTAATCTCTGAAATGGCTGGACCGATTTTGACGGGACTTTTATTGGCAAGTAGCTGATGTAATAAGGAGTAACTTAGGCTACGTTTATTTTAGAAAAAATCTTTTATTTTAGATATTCGCCGGGTCAGCTAGTTTTCAATATAAACGAATGCCTTCTACAAATAGAGAAATTTGTTTGTTTCCAGAACGTAATCTCTGGCAGTAGGTAAGGTACCGGTACTAATGACCTGTGGCAGTGGGCAGGGCACAGAACCGATACAATAGCAACACTAACATTCATTTCACATCATTCATTCAAATACGCGAGGTCCAATCCTTAACACCCGCGCTCCCCTCTTACTCCCGCGCACTCCCCTTCCTACTTTCTCGTTCCGATCATCCCGCTCGATAGTTGAATAAAAATCATGAGCGTGGGCACTCCCGTTGCTCCCGCTCATGGTCTTTGGGGAAAAGTTCTGGAGAGGCGACCGCGTACCGGAAAACGCAACGTTGGAAGGCCTCCTAGGCGGAGCAACGACCTAGTCAAGGCTGCGGGAGTCTGCTGGATGTGAGACGCACAGGACCGATCAGTGTGGCGACGCTTGGGGGAGGCCTATGTCCAGCAGTGAACGTGAACTTGCTTAACTTTATGCACCACGTTAAGCCTGATTCAAAACTTGTTGTCTTTGCAGATGACACTAATATTATAGTTGGGGCAAATGACTTAAACGAATTGACCAAAAACGTAAATAAAAGCTTAGAGATTATCTGCGATTGGTTTACAGCCAATAATCTTATTCTTAATACAAGTAAAACTAACATTATTTTATTTAAGACGACAACTCGTAACAATGACAGTATAAATGTACAAATTAAAGAAGACAAGATTGAATTAGTAGACAAAGTTAAATTTTTAGGGATAAACATAGACGTGTATTTAAACTGGAAACAGGAGTATAGCAAAAATTATTTCACTGATAGAGAACCACAGTATGCCGTAGTCTATTTTATGCTGTGGGATTGATCAAGGAAGTGAAGCCAAGGGAAAAGGCTAGTATATAATACTAGCTTTGCCAGCAGCTTCCTTCACATGCAAACTTTCACATTTACAAAAATAGTAAGAAGTATACTACTCTGTCAAGAAAGTAGCGGGAAAAGATCAATAATACACAAAATGTTATTTATTCATCGAAATTTATTTTATCACCTTCAAACTATGCTCCTTCAGAAACGATACACTTACGCCAAGGAATAATCCAATCATCAAAACATTTTTAAACGCTTTATCCAGAATCGAGTTCAGTTCTCGCCGCGAATTCTCCTTTATATCTTATACCGAATGAAAACGGGTGCCACGAAAGAAAGAAAAAAAATCAGTTTTTGGCATTAAAAACAAAAACACCTAAAATTTAAACAAAATATTTTTTTTAAACTATTAATGCCAAAAGGGCCTCAGCTCAGCATTATGCCAAATGATAATACAAGGCATACCACCTGACGCTGTGAAGTGATAATTTGAGTTTAGGAAAAATAATGAAGTCGACTGGAGCCATATCTTGTAAATAAGGTGGTTGCTCGATGGTATTTGTTGAGTTTTTGGTCAACAATTCGTTCACAACGATGGCCTTGTGCGACGACGCATTGTCGACGTGCAAAATCCAAGAATTTTCTGCCCACAAATCTGGCCTTTTTCGTCTAATCTGCTCTCTTAAACGCCGCATAACGTTCAAATAATATTCTTAATTTACCGTTTGACCTTCCGGCAAGAATTCCGAGTGCACAACACCGCGATAGTCAAAGAAAGCAGTCAACATGACTTTGACTTTTGATCGACTTTGGCGTGATTTTTTCGGTTTCGGTTCAATTGGAAGGCGCCATTCCAAAGCTTGTTGACTAGTTTGCATATCAAACTCATAAACCCACGTCTCATCACCAGTAACAATGTGTTTCATGAAGGTTGGGTCGGAATTGACTCGTTCTAGCATGTCCTCAGCGACTCATAAATGATTGCCTTTTTGGAGAAAATTCAGGTCTTTTGGGACTAGCCGAGTGGCAACATGTTTCATACCCAAGTGATTATTTAAAAGGGAAATAATTAACCGGGTGAAAAATATACTGAATGGGCGACTATTATACTAAGTAAGCAACTATTTATCCGGTTTGAGGAATACCTTTTAGGAGGTTTTTGTGAGCTGCAGTAATAATATTGTGACATACTATAATTGTATTTGGGGTTCTATTTTTTCTATATTAGCATATTATTCTTCATCGTAAATGAAGGCGACATCGCTGTGCAGCGCGGGAATCGGGTATAATTGAGTTTTCAACGAATTGGTACAAGAGCAAGCGGAGCGAGTTCGGGAGCTTAGGGCACCCCGACACGGACAGGTTAGGTTCGAACGAGATGACGGGAGCTGAAGCAAAGTGAGCGAACTCAGCTCCCGTCATCTCGTTCGTGTTAGGTTACTTTAGACCCTGCGGACGGAAATAGGAGCCCCGCGCAGCGGGGCTCCGTCGACTATGTTGCCAAAGTACTAATCAAGTCGCTGTTTTAAACATTTGTATTCGCCCACTGTTTGTCGCCCACTTAGTATTTCAGTAAGACATATTCAGTATTTTTTACATCTTTAACTTGAATTTATTGTCGCTCGTTTAAATACTACCCTATTTAAAATGGTACGGCAAGAGACACAGAAAGTTCGGCGGCTATCTATCTCAAACTTGAGAATTTTCAGTCACTATTTCATTCACTTTTGCGATGTGAACTTCAGTTGTAGACGTTGATGGCCTACCAGAGCGAGGCAAATCTTCCATCACATCTCGACCGCTTTTGAACGCTTTGTACCACTCATAATCACGTTTCTATTATAAAGTCGATTCACCGTAAGCCTTTTGTAACATTTTCAGTGACTCCGAATACGAAATTCCATTGGCGATGCAAAAATTAAGGCAAACTCTTTGATCGATGTTTTTGTCCATTATGAAATTCGCAATAAGTAGGTAAGGTATAATATAACTAAAAACAGTACTGTATTTAATCTAAATAATATATGTAACTCAAACTGCGCGTCAAAATGGAAAACAGTTGTGCCAATCGAACAACAACAAAAAAAAAAACAAAAAATTGAATTTGGAACCATAAACAAATCATCAATTCCCGAAACTTTTTTGATTTATATAGTAAGAAGTGGACTTATACATGAAACCTATCGATGCGATTACCACAACTACTCGAGATATCAAAACAACCAACACTGAATTCCGTATCGAACTTTTCCTACGATTCCCCATGCACTTTTATTACAACCACTACAAACAAGTACATTTTCGATACTTTTAATTCGCTACCAATTACCTACATGTACACAGGCTTTAATGTATCAAGTGGGCGTAAAACCAGAGCCCGCTGGTTTGTTTGTAAGTTCTGGTGTGTAATGCGGTGCCGTTATGCAGTAGCACTCGTAACCGTAATTATGTCAACAAAAACAAACGTAAATTGATGCTGATTGCATGTTTTATTATTACACTAGCTTATGCCAGTGGCTTCGCCCGCGTGAAAGTCGAAAATAATCCCGAGGGAACATATTCCCGAGATAAAAAGTACGTATAAATATAATGTAAATCCAGATCCGTCCAGCCATTTGAGCATGAAGAAGTAACAAACATATAAAATCAAAATCATTTTTTTTTATTTCACATAGGCCTACATGGACACTTATAAAACGTCGACAAAAGGTGCACGGTTCGGGTTGGTGTTTTCTATGAAGAAGAACCGGCAAGAAACTCCACGGTTACTCTTTTAAAAACTGGTTTGGTTTTACAATATTTCCACATTACAGCATTGATACCTAGATATATATATATTGGTTTTATATTTATTATTAAACAATGCACCTGCCATGTTGTCTCTCCACCACCCTGTGTTGACTGGTAGAGAATGCCTAAGGCATTAATTCCGCCTTTGTACCTTTTGTGCATGAAGTCTAAATAAATAATATGGGGGGACAACGTAGGCTCGACAACATGTCTTAAAAAATAAAAAAATAAATAGAAAGGTAAATATATTATATAAACAAAAGAAAAGAAAGTAAAACGAGATATAGTTAACAAATGTTAACAAGCATCTAGAAATCTACAATGTTCACAAATTCACAAAACAATCAGTAAACGTAAAAAAATCTATACAAACACAAACATACACACACAAACAAACTTTCGTCTTTATAATATTAGTGTGTTTCCGTTATTGGCAGGCTACCGTATTGAAAAATGGTTAATTTTGAGATTAATTCAGTATGGATAGAATTTTTCTTTTAACTATCTTTAAACTCCGCAATAACGAACGTCGCGATGGTGAACTTTCGCATTAACGTACATCGCGGTAATGAACTTCGCCACAATGATCTGCTGTCAGATTGTCTGACTGGTTCAATTTGCTCAATCGTCATCCTATCCACAAATATAATGTTTGGAAAGCATATAATTGAATAAGGACTCTACCAAACACTTACTAATCCTTCTTAAAGTAGTCTGACATAACCCCCATTTGCCCTCAACAATGAAAACTTGTAGCTGAAACAATAAATCAAGCGGCACAACGGTAGCCAAACTTGTATTATCTTTGTTATTTTTGTGTACCATATTACGGAAACTTTTCAGTTCTCTGTAACAAGCTCCGCTGTCCCATACTAAATACTCAAGAGACATTTAAATCTAAGTCAAGTCTTCTCTGACTACGAACAATTTAATGTTAAGACTGTTCCGGAACGAAAAACTTTATGTAATTGACGTTATTAATGTTATTTACGCCGTTCCCACTTATTTTCTCTTACTTTAAAGTTACTGCTATGCTTTGGTTAAAAGGAAATGATTTACTTTTCAACTAGAAATTAAATAAAAGTTAAAATTTGAAACTGCTAAGATCCACACTTGGAAATGACAACTGTAAAGAAGCTTACATTTATTTGCGTATGTGGGTGTCTTTAAGACAACGACCGTCGCCAAGACCTTGAGGGATCAAATTCCACAAAAAAATCTTTCTTTTTTTTCACACACGCGTGACCCAAAATTTATTAGCTTTTTGTACTTTCATTATTATTCTATGACCCAGAAAAAGCCTTAAATGAAAATGTAGATAGTTGCATTTTCTCTGAGATTGCGACAATTTCATTAAAATACGCCCGGCGGCTTTGGTGTGGTTGTCGTTTTTTTCTTCCCTGTTAGATATAACTTTACAAATTTAGGCGGTTAACACACTGCTACGCATCACGCTGCATGTTGCGTGAAAACGCACCTTAACGCACCTACGCGCGTACTTGCGTGAGTTTCTTCTATACAAAGGGAGACACAAGTACGCGCGTTGGTGCGTTTTAGGTGCGTTTTCACGCAATACGTAGCGTGATGCGTGGCAGTGTGATAACCGCCTAATTGCACTATGTCATAAGAATAAAACTCAAAACGTTATTAAATCAAATAATTAAAAAATTGGTCTAATCTAACATATATTATTTCCAAAAAAATACTACCAGCTACTAGCTACCGTTTAGACGTGATTCTCATTTTAAAATCAGCTATCGAGGGGTATCTGCGACTTAAATTCCTTGGAAAACGGTTAAGTGTTTCCATAGCTTCTGCGAATAAGTAGGAGTCAGCAGTCTTCGTTTGAGTATTTATAATGATATTAATTTTGAACAGTTCTTTATTAAAGAGGAATTATTAGAAAGAAGGTGCTATAACCTTAACCTATATACAAACTTGCCTCGTTAGAATCCACAAAGTCATAACAAACAGAATCTACATTTAGCTAGCGGACATCAACTTCGTAGAATTATTTGACTCTCAATTTCAAATAGATTCAATTGGTTTTAACCAATAAACCAAAACCAACCATTAAACTATGTTTAAATATACGTGCTGGTAATTTTATTATAAACTAGCTGTCCCACGCGGCTTCGCTCCAGTCAACTGGCTACCTACCTACCCATCTACCCTACCTACCCTACATACATGATTGTTGCGTTACTTAAACCGTTTACGCAAAGCATGCAACGGAAGCTCTCAAAAAGGAATAAATTTGCCCGTTTTTGCAACATTTTTCATTTATGCTCCGCTCCTATTGGTCGTAGTGTGATCTTATATAGCCTATAACCTTCCTCCATAAATGGATTATCCAAGACAAAAAGTATTTTTCAATTCCAACCAGTAGTTCCTGAGAATAGCGCATTCAAACTAACAAACTCTTCAGCTTTATAATGTTATTAGCTGTCCCACGCGGCTTCACTCCCGTCAACTGGCTACCTACCTATCCATTTACCCTATCTACCCAATCCTACCTACACTACATACATAACTGTTGCGTAACTTTAACCGCTTACGCAGCGCACGCAACGGAAGCTCTCAAAAAGGAATATATTTTCCTGTTTTTGCAACATTTTTCATTTATGCTCCGCTCCTATAGGTCGTAACGTGATGGTATATATATGAAATAAATGGACTATCCAACACAAAAAGAATGTTTCGATTCCAACCAGTAGTCCTTGATATAAGCGCGTTCAAACATACAAACAATCTCTTCAGCTTTATAATATTAGTATATAGTATAGATGTGCATTAAAATAAACCTATTTTAACTACCAGTAGTGTTATTATTTGATACGATAAAAGAAATATAATGTCGTGCCACAATATTTCGGCACAAACTCCAAGCAGAACTGTTTCGTAAGAGGAAGAAGCGATAACAGTATAAAATACTGAATTTTTGAGTGAAACCCATTTGAGTAGCTGCACGATACCGTTCTCAGCTCAGCCCCTAAGGGATAACATTAAATGTTATAGCTCTAAAGCTTCCTCAAAGAATAAGCTTTCGAACTGAGGAAACTCCATCAAAGTCAGTTCACGGGATTAGTTTACACAAGCACATGTAGCTTGCTTGATTGCATTATACGGTGAGGAAAACTGAGAGAATATCTACTTTTATTCGTGTGTTAACCATAACCTCCCCTTCCACACGTCATCATAATATATTAATATGTATTGGAAGTGTCGGAGCCGTACGGGAAATTCCGATCACGCAACTTGTAAACGTACGTAATACACCTCGCGATTGGACCGGAGTTATGTATGAATATGATACACCTTCATAAAACTGAACCGTTGGCACACGTGCGTCATATGTTGATAAAGTTGCACCGAAACGAAGTTTAGAGGAAATGCAAAGTTGAAAAGTCCGCACAATAAATAAAAAACAGGTCCCGTCAAAGCTTGCCAACAACAGCGGGAAGTACAAAATCCGATACAAAACAACAAGTCCAAGTTACGTGGCGTAAAGTATGTCCCTCAGGACATATCCGCGAACAAAACTCTAAAATCGCGTCGATATCTTTGAGCAAAAACAAACCGGGCAGCCAGGGGCGGGAGTTGTCATGGAGCCGCGTAGTCAGCGAGAAATGGAGTAACCCATTTTAAACTAGAATGAATTGCACGTCGTGGACTGCAGGTTCGCTGGAATGCTGCCCACTGACAATACTCTACGTATCGACGGCCAGACTCGCCAACATTTTTGGCGCTATTAGAGGCAGGACCGAGTTGTACAAAAGTTTGTCAAAGTAGCTAACTTAATAGGTACTGGGAGTTTACTTGCGTATTATTTAATACTTTCTCTTTCGTAAAAAGATTCACAGACAGTAAAAGTTTCTTTTCTGAATCCTGAAAAAACTGTCTTCAGTTTCTGATCCTTTTTGAACAAGACGAGCAGATAAGCTTATGTGGTCCTTTACAGTAGAAGTTCACGAATCAATGAACAGCTGACATAGGTATGGATCTATAGTTTGTCTTTAGCTCAATATTGCTCCAAAGTCCACATAATATCATGATCAAGTTAAGCGGGTGAAATTCAATTACATCTGACACGAAGATGTATTTCGGTGCCATATAACCATTTATAGAATAGAATTGCATCCCTTTATTAAAGTATCAAGACTCAAAAATTATTGAAACACCGTACTGCAATTTAAAAATATGGCTTTGGTCTATCTTACAGAAACTATGCATTTTGTTAAGATAAAAAGTAGCTTAGAATTATGACTGTGAAGCTTTTTTTAACTCCTGACGGAAAAAGAGGGGTGTTATGAGTTTGACGTGTGTACCTGTGTGTTTGTGTATTGTGTATGTGTGTATCGAACCGATTTTGATATAAATTTTTTTTGAAAGGTGACTTTATCGAGAGTATTTGATGAAAACGTTTGATGAAAATCGGTTCAGCTGTTCTAAAGTTATGGGCATTTTACTGTCTGAATCAGGATGTTTTCGCAAGATATCGTGTCATAATTATGTGTTCAATAGATTGTCGATGGAAGCGTGTCTAATACTAGATAAATTATGTAACATGAAATAAAAATGTGTCGGGGGTTTCTTAAATTTTATTTGTTCAGTGAAGGGTTTTTGAAAACGGATTAGAACGCCCAGATACCAAGGCTTGAAATACCGTTAAATATTATAATACCGCAGTTATCGTTAACTAATAAATAACGTTATAATATTTAACATTATATCTGGTACATTTTGTCGTTAAACATATGTAACATTAAAATGTACGCTATCGAAAATTCTATCCTTATGAGTTTATTTTGTTACCGTCGCTCTCGTCCAATCGTAAAAGAATGTCAGACTACAGCGACGCTAAGACGATGCCGTACGACTATCTGCGTGTTTGTAGCTGGATTTTGAAAATTTGGAAGATATGGCGACAAATGGTAAGTAAATTATTTTAATTAAATAATTGTACTTCACTTTTAAACTATAGTCTCATATATTTTAGTTTTAGTATGTATTTTATTTTAGTTTTAATAGTATTAAAGCGGAAAGGGCAACGTCGCATTTAATAAATAAAATAGTTAACAAATACCGTTAATTTGTAACGCAATTTTTAACGTTATTATTATGTTATGCTACTAAGTAACACTACCAAATCGTACCGATATACAAGTATCTGTATGGAAATACCGTTACTTAACGTTTACTTAATGTGAATTGGTAGCGTTTTTAAGCCCTTCCAGATACAAACATCATCCACTCTCAAACATTTCCAGAATCACCTTCCAGCTCTTGGCCTATACCATTTGGGGTCAGCGCAACATGTGTTTTTCTTTCATTCCGTCTTGTCAACTGTCATGCTTTCATTAACTTCTTTGTTTTCATAGTGAAAGACACGCCTCACTCAATCTCTCCATATTTCTTTTCGCCTCCCTCTCCCTCATCGTCCACCCACATTTTTTTTATACGCAAAACTCTTTTGGCAACATATAAATAGACAAACGATTTTAATCCTTTTTAAACATTATCGTAAATAGTTAGATGAACGCTAAGCCCGTGTGTACACCGCAGAGCGGCAGCAGACACGCCCCGGTAACTGGGCACAAACTACCGCACCAATATTGACTTTTGCTCCTTGAAACTTCCTCATTGTGTCCCTAATTACAATTTTTATTCAAACTTCACCCTATCGGATTATTCTCGCATCATCAGCTGCAAAAGAACAGATAGAAATTATTTTCCTACCAATATCGTAAATGTGAAAGTCTGTATGCTTAGATATGGATGTTTGTTAATCAAGGATCTCTCAACGGCTTAACCGATATGAATAAAAATTGGATCACAAATAGACCATGGCCGGGAATAGGACGTAGTTTCTTTTTTTACAGTTCCGACAACGGTGAAGGAAAAACATACCTGGACCTATTGGTAGTTAAAATAATTTTGAAGTCGCGAACCCGTCTTGAGTGATCCCGATGTGATCAATGCTCGTGCCTTCTCTATGTGGGTTAATTTTTGGCTCTAACGCTGCTGAAGCCGCATGCAAATAGATCACAATACCGAAGATATTTGCACACAATTAGAACTAAATTTCAAATAATGTTTGTTTGGGGTTCGATGTAAATTTGTAGTAATACAATTTGAATTCAATGCATTCTTACTGTGCTTCCGAGTAATAGACGCTTCCAAAGCAATTAGAATATTATTACGCTAAACTATAAAGCTTTGTTTGATCAAATTGTCGTATCGGTTTAGGTAGAATTTGGCCGTGTTTAGTACGGATTTTGCGTTCGACAAAATAAACAAGTAAGTTCAAATATATAAAGAAATATGTTATCAATAGCAGACTACCTTCTTATATAATCAAAAAGGGAATATTGATTGATACCTGTCACCTACACAACACATCTATTCAACGAACGTTCTATCCATTGTATAAACTGTCAATACCCAAAATAGGACATGCCTAACATTGGACAGCGTTACTAGAAACAGAACACTGTTGTGTTAACAGTATCATTTAACTACATCCTCCAACAAGTTGCGTAAACGCTGCCCACGCGCCGACGGCGACGCCATTTCGTCGTATTACAGCTAGTTAACGCATCCCGCAGCCATTTTATAACAGCTAATGTGAACTAATTCTCTCTAAAGCACTAGAGACTAATGCCTTAAGTGCCCAGCAGTATACCCGTCAGTGAATCTATTTAAAATTTTGTTAAGTAGATAACATTGTCATTAGTTATTATGTGACGTAAACAATGTGGTTATTTGACATGTCGAGCATCATTTAGTGATCTCGTGTGCATTCGCCTTAACTGCTTTTCCAAACACAGTGTGTCTGTGACATAATGTCTGGAAACTTCGAACACAATGGACCCCCAATGCTTTCTTGCGCGGTTTGGAACTAACGATTAATGAATGAACCCGTAACTTAATCTATCTGATCTCCTGGTATGCTGACGCCGCTTTGAACTAAAGCAAATATCTAGTAGGTATATTGATTTTGCACTTTTAATAAAAGAAATCTTTCTCTGTTTCCGGGAATGGGTAGGTTTCTATTTCGGATGCAAAAATTGCAGTTCCTATTGAGAAAACATATTAATTTGGTTTCAAAAAATCGAAAACTATGTAGCTGGTGGGTTTTCATTACTCAAACTGCATAGATAAAATAGTTACCCGGGATGACCGGCTGATATTCAATACCCTTTGTATACAAAAACATAAAATACCTATACCCCGTCAAAAAGGGTTCTAAAACTGAGAGCGAACACGTGTACAAAGTAATAATACTAACATCAAATAAACCGAATATTCGATACATTCCCCAATAATAATTGCACACGCCTCGTCTGCGCGCTAATCACCAAATATTAAGTTGTACGAAAATAATATTGGAGCACAGCAATGTATCAAATCATGTAATCGCATCTATCTTCAGTAGTGAGTAACAATCACTCCAGTAGTCTATTTGATTGATCTTCACCGAATTGGTATCCGGCTTGAGCCAATAAAGATCTTTTTGCCAATTGGAAGGGATCAAGGAGCGATCGGGACGTCGTCGACCGGGCAACATTCAACGACTCAACGCCACAACTGGATTCTGTTTATTAGCTTTACATTTGTTCTTCTAACAAGTCTACCCTATCATATTCCCTAATTCTTGCATCGATTGCTTAACGCTGGGGGTCGTGACCACATCACGGTTTCAAAAAAAACATTATCTTTAATGATGTTCTCTTTAGTGTTGGACCCTATCAAACTAAACGCCCTACTTGGAAGCAATCATCTTATAAAATTTACAAAGTTTTATTCCGCCACAAAACCAAAATATGCAGTGTATTTACGATAAAACAGGAACACTTCTAAATGGAAATTCCGGAGTAGGTTCGTTAACAACCCAACTTTATTCATTAGCGTGTATTGTCTACCGAATTTATTCGTCAGGTCGAACACGGCCTAACTCTGACAACATTTTCTGCTCCTTGAGACTTCACTAAATATTTTCATCGTATTTTGTTTATCTTGCAGACTCAGAATGGCAACTTTACTCGTAATTTAACAAGAGTTTAATAACTGTTGTTCGTGTACGTATCAGACACGGTCTGTTAGACGATGTTTCTTTATTGATGCTACAATTTAATGTAATTGACTTGTAATGGTTAGCAAAATTAAACCCTTGGCTATACATAAACATGGTGTCCGTAATAATAAGTACCAAAGCTCTTTGTGTAGGTTCGCCCATTCGTATTAATACTGGTTTAATAAACGCCGGCTTTTTGCGGACACGAAATTTGACAACCCTTTGGGTTTTTTTAGATCACAAAGTCCCATTTTATAACATCGTATTTTTATATTTAAAATTTTGTATAACATTTATTACCTTTTAAGGCCTTTTCTTTAATAAAAGGGCTGTTTGAAAAATGGGTATCGGTTACAAAACCAATTTTTATTCTCTCATATTTTCGTGATCAAATCTTTTCTATTGTGTAGGTAAGAACCTACCTAAGCTAGTAGATTTAACTGATCAACAACCGCCTTGAAACAGTTTTCATTAGGTATTATGAACACTTATATCAGCTGCATTTTATAATAATTTTATGAAGCTGCTAGGTAGAATAAAAATTGCATTGTTGAAATACAGCGCTCCGCGGCGGCGCATTTTCTAAATAAGTTCCTTACTCGCTCGTTTGAAAAGTGAGCCAACGACACCTTTAATCCTGGAATCTTGATAAACCTGGTATGCGTCTTGCATCTATATAAATATATAGATGCAAGAAATAAATGCGATGGATTTTTTAGTAAGTTTTATACGTAAGCTTAAAACTGAGTGTATTGAATGAGTAGATGCTAATTTAAAGCTATTTCTATATTTGCATGTTCTGAATATAAATAGGTACCCAATTAATGAGGTTCTTTCCGTCCTAATTGATTAGCTTTTTTAAATCAACTAAATGCTTCAAAATTATATTTCAAGTTGTTTGAATAATGGGGGCATCGCGTCACTAATAAACGCCTCTAATTCTACCTGAATGCAGTTAACACTTGGTATCAGAAAAATCTTTGTTGAGATTGTTTTTCAGTCTACATTATCCCACTGCTTGCCTTCCATATCCCGACACGTTCTTTTCTGCCGCCAATCTCTCCTAACCGCTTTTATGTCGTCTACGCTAACGCGGCATTGTCATATGGCAAGTCCAATCCCAGCCTTCAAGCCTAGCTGACTTATTGCTCGAATCGGCGATTCCTGGCATTTTTTTGTTGATTGAGCGTATTGTTAAAATATTACTAAGTATGCCTTGTAAATTACCTACCCACATCAACCAACTACCCTCAAGTGTCGTCAAATACGATATGAACGATTTAACACGTCATGTCGGATACGATAACATATCGAAAAAGTTGTTAAGACCCACGGAAGTTCAGTTCAACGCGATGTTCACGAGAAATTCGTCAATGCGTCTTTAAAACTTAAAGAATGACAACTTGGCAAACTTTGTGACGATTTTATGAATTATTTATTATCTTTCGATGAAATTAGTGTTGAAAAGCTTGTCGGATTTATTTTATCTTTGTCCATCGTTCAAATATTAATATATTATTATTTTTGGTTTCTTATTTCAGTTTGTTATTTCCAGGATGAGATTTTACAGGGAGTACAAGCAATATTTTATGAACCGAAGTGCAGTCATAAATAGTAACCTCATTGATTTAACAAGCTTCATCATCATAATTTCAGCGGATAGCATCCAGTGGAATCCCGCTGCTTTGACCAGCCTAGATCTTCAAAACAGCCTAAATCAGCCTAAATCTGTAAAACCTAAAAATTTAGCTTATCTATAAGTAGATAAACACACTTTTCTTATGATTTTTACTCTTTATTTAAAATCAGGCAGGCAGGCCAGCAGAGAGATGGCTCGATGAAATTTTGAAAACAGCGGGCAATATGGACTGCAAAAACGAGGGACAGAACTATATGGAGAAAAATGGAGGAGGCCTTTTCTCTATAGAGAGGCCCTTAATAAATAAATAAAGAAAAGCAAGAAAGAAATATAATTATTGATTTGAACTGTATAATAATGGTATTTTAATTGAATAAATGTATAATAATAGTAATTGAATTGAATAATTGTAAAGTAATGAAAGTGCATTGAATAATTATACAATAGTAGCGGTTAAATTGACCTTGTAATTTTTTTTAAAGAAATAATTTATTTTACTAATACATAAATTGCATGCTCTTTAATCGTAATATCTTTGTAAATTGAATTCTATTAAGGAAATAAAAATGCTTTTTTATTAATTTATTATTATTATCAAAAATCCATTTTCAAATTTGGTTTTTGTTCGCCTTTATGATAAACAAATGATAAATGAATTTATTTCTGTAAGTAGGTTTGTACAAACACTTTTACATGTCGATCATATTTTTTTAAACTAGATGAAGTCGGCGTTTCCTATCTGACTACTCTGAGAAGAAAGGCCGAACAAACTCAGAGATCACAGTATCTTTTAAAGTCCAGACAAAATCTTGGTTAGATCATGTGAAGACCATGTAGACTGAAGTCTGAAATGGTCTTTTGAAGAAAGAACCAGCCAGATTGAGTGGACCTGTCCAGTCAATGCCAAATTTGTCAATAACCTTGCAGCTCAACTCAGAATTTAAGGAGCTAAACGATTCGACGAACAATACCAAAGAAAGGACATTCGGGTACGCCGCATAAACTACTCAAACTGCCAGAACATGATTAAAACTAACTTAGATAAATTAAAATTAAAAACAAACAAAAAGTATGATTCACATAGTCTTCATATTCACAACAATTAAAAGAAAATAATATAATACTTTAAAAAGTACATATTCTTATCATTGCAAGAAAACAAAAAAAGAATAACAAAATTCACGGTGCAAAATATATTTAAAAAAAATCTAAATTAACTGGAGCCGTTCAATCCCAAGCCTGTTTGTCCTCAACGTAATCTTTAATTTATTTATTTTTCCATTCCGTGGGTCTATTAATAGCCCAAGTTTATGCCGAACGAAGGCAGCCTACTTGCCTCTATTAGCTTTCATTTCCAAGAATAGATTTTAAACTTTTCAGTTTTAGTTAATTAAAGCAATTTTCGGTAATCATTGAGTTATTATTGAAAGAAGTTCCAAACACAAATACGGGTTATATATTTTCAAAAGACCGAATGCTAATTGAATTTAAGTTTATATCTTCATTACTTTCCTATTTCTTAAGTAGCTACCATTTTCGTAACTGCAAAAAATAAACCCGCATTTTTCTCTTACAAAATGACTTAAAGATAACCAGTAAGGAGCCTAATAATAACTTTGAGTAATAAAACTGAATGAAAAGACGTTCGAAATTGAAGCAAGTTCCTTTGATGCGCCGCCACCGCGCGCTGGATCTGCCGCGCCTCATCGCGCAATATCCTGACAACTGAACCGTGAAAAGCATCGAACATTTAAAATTTTTCACTATGCGCTTTTACTTAAGACTTCCTGCTAATAACTTGATTAATTACAGCATCTTCTAATATAATAACGCAAGCAATATTACATTCCCTCGTAATATTCTACGGTAACTTCCAAAGGTATTGTTTGCTGCCCAGATGTTCTTGTAGGTACATAAAATGTATAATAGATATCCTAAAACAACATTACTTAGCTTTTAGAATACAAGTTTCTAGTTTGCTTTACAAGTTTCCAAAATAATTAATTATAGTGCTTGTCTGACAGTACAAGACTTACTAGGCAACCACCAGATAGGTATTTGATAAGAAATTGGATATATAACTTTGAGCACTAATTTACATTCACATCTGATTAAGCTGAAAGATGGCGCTAATATAATAGGGACAATTCCTGGGTACTATTTATACATATAAAAATCCAAATATTTCTACCTATGTCCATTATAGGCTTTGAAACTATCCAACCGATGTATCCCAAATCGGTTTCATTAGAAAGGCAATAATGCGAAGATGGTTTTATAATAAAAAAAAAAACAAATTTCCTTTTTTCTAACAAATAAATAAAATGTATGTCTTTTTCCACTAGTACATAAACCTCTATTTAGTCCGTCATCCTTAGTTAGATTGTCAAAAAAGATTGTCATGTAACGCTTCAAAGTTCACAAGCAGGGGCTTGTGACGTCACTTTTAAGTGAAGGTTTACTGAAACGTAACGTTACGTTAAATTTCAACGCACTGTATCATCGTTATATTTTGTTTACGTGACAAAAGAAATACATGTCCGACTAAAAAAAAATTTTAATCCTCATCCATATTGGGATCTTTAAATGTGATCTAGTATGGTTTTGACGAAAAACCAATAAAGTTGCACAACCCCATATTATATTTAATAATACAAAGAGACAATAGAAGTGGGTCACTTCAACGCACGAAGAGCAGTCGCTGATATTAGATTTCTTAAAAAGCACTTAAGAAAGACTTGACTGATCGACCAAAGATATTGTAAGACCCATCTCACTGTTTTATAACATTGTAAGTCCACATTACCTAACCGATATTAAAACGTGGAGTTCGACATAAAGACAGTTTTATTTGATGTTATTAGATGAGATGCATGAATATAAAATTCATGAGATCACATAGTATTATAGAATAGTTTGTATGCCCACTGTAAAAATGTAGGTAAGCTTTTAAGTAAGTTACAATCTCCGCAGCAGGGTAGGTATACCTACTTACACCAAGTAATCTTTGAAAAGGTGAAACGTGTAAGACTGACGTGTTCGGCTAAGGCTGAGGCTGTCCGCCCAAGGCAGGGCTTCGAGATGTGCAGTTGTCTGGCTGCCCTGCGATCCTTCAGCGTGACAGGCCTACTGATTTTTTAATTCTTTCATTATTTTATTCTTCCAACCCCAACTTAAAAATATTTAATAAAATATGTCATTTATAAATTTGACCAGCCAACTGCAGCCAACGACCCTATAATTATATACATATATTTTTATTGTGACGTTTTTTGGGGAGGTTAGCAGAACAGAATAAACCGCATATTGTTCTCAAACCGATCTACGTTACCACCGAACCTTTACGAATATTATAAAACCATACAAACACATAACGATACAATTATATGTTAATATTTTTGTAAAATTAATATATTTTTATTTCACTGATAGAAAGCTGCTTATCGCTGATTTTCATTGCTAATTTTCAACCGATTTCTAAAAGGAGGACGTTCTTCATTCGACTGTATATTTTTGTATGTTTGTTACGCGATTACTCCGCCAATTACGAACCGATTTTGATGATGCTTTTTTTTAATTGAAAGAAAGAAAAAATATTTATTTGTGACCCGCGCAGAAGACACGAGATAAGCAAAACGCAAGCAATAAAAAAATAAAAATTAATAACCCCTTGCGAGACCAAAAGAATTGAAAGCTGGTGCTTCTCATGTGGTCCCATTTAAATTTGATCAAGATCTGACTAGTAGTTTTTAAGTTGTCCTTAATAATGCGTATTTTCATGGTAATATAAGGTACCAAAAACAAAAAGAGAAAAATAAAAAAAACTGTTTGACAAAAAAATTAAACCGACTGCCAAAACAACAAACTACAAAGCGAAAAATAACTTTCTTTTCGGAAGTCGGAGACAAAAACGAAAAAAAATAGGTACCAAAGACATCGACTTCCGAAAATTAAGTTATTTTTTGCTTTGTAGCTTTTTGTTTGGAAGTCAGTTTATTTTTTTCGTTTAAAAGTATTTTGTTAGCCTAAAATGAACAGTTCTTTTTGTATAAGCCACGGTAGCAAGCCTTGGAAAAAAGATAGTCTTTAGACAATATCAAAAAGGGAAAATAGTTCTTAGATTCTAGCCTAACACCACGGCAAGTTATTTGAGTACGATTTTAATACCCCTCGTGATATAACCATGCTATTGTTTCCCACGTAGAGGGTGAGTATAAGTCCAAACTACGCAAACATGTGCCGTTGTCGCTTGTGGCTACATACAACAATAACTCGGCTTGTGTAGTTTCTGAACTACAGGCTTATTACGTATTTTTTGCAAGAGCAAAACCATAGCGATTTTTGCGCAATAATTGCTGTTCAACATAGAAGTTTTATTGTTTTTGGTGGTTTTTATTTAAGTGCATTTGGCAAAAAGCGAGCGATTAGCCAACGATTGTGAAGGACAAACCATACCTACACTGTAGGTAATTCCGACTTTTATGACATAAACCGTTTGATCGCGCAATGGTTTCTGATTGCTGCTTCTTACGTAATAAGCCAGCCGTTCTTCTTCATAGAGATCTACGCATTGAATTTCGCGAATAGTTTCATCTTTCTGAGAAACCGATTCCTGGCAAATTCAATAGTGCCCAAAATGGTTTCATTGAATGTAATGCTTTGAGATGGAGTTTCTGCCCATAAAAGAAGGATTGAGCATTGATAATGATTTTATTATATTATATGTTAATATTTTTGTAAAATTAATATATTTTTATTTCACTGATAGAAAGCTGCTTATCGCTGATTTTCATTGCTAATTTTCAACCGATTTCTAAAAGGAGGACGTTCTTCATTCGACTGTATATTTTTGTATGTTTGTTACGCGATTACTCCGCCAATTACGAACCGATTTTGATGATGCTTTTTTTTAATTGAAAGAAAGAAAAAATATTTATTTGTGACCCGCGCAGAAGACACGAGATAAGCAAAACGCAAGCAATAAAAAAATAAAAATTAATAACCCCTTGCGAGACCAAAAGAATTGAAAGCTGGTGCTTCTCATGTGGTCCCATTTAAATTTGATCAAGATCTGACTAGTAGTTTTTAAGTTGTCCTTAATAATGCGTATTTTCATGGTAATATAAGGTACCAAAAACAAAAAGAGAAAAATAAAAAAAACTGTTTGACAAAAAAATTAAACCGACTGCCAAAACAACAAACTACAAAGCGAAAAATAACTTTCTTTTCGGAAGTCGGAGACAAAAACGAAAAAAAATAGGTACCAAAGACATCGACTTCCGAAAATTAAGTTATTTTTTGCTTTGTAGCTTTTTGTTTGGAAGTCAGTTTATTTTTTTCGTTTAAAAGTATTTTGTTAGCCTAAAATGAACAGTTCTTTTTGTATAAGCCACGGTAGCAAGCCTTGGAAAAAAGATAGTCTTTAGACAATATCAAAAAGGGAAAATAGTTCTTAGATTCTAGCCTAACACCACGGCAAGTTATTTGAGTACGATTTTAATACCCCTCGTGATATAACCATGCTATTGTTTCCCACGTAGAGGGTGAGTATAAGTCCAAACTACGCAAACATGTGCCGTTGTCGCTTGTGGCTACATACAACAATAACTCGGCTTGTGTAGTTTCTGAACTACAGGCTTATTACGTATTTTTTGCAAGAGCAAAACCATAGCGATTTTTGCGCAATAATTGCTGTTCAACATAGAAGTTTTATTGTTTTTGGTGGTTTTTATTTAAGTGCATTTGGCAAAAAGCGAGCGATTAGCCAACGATTGTGAAGGACAAACCATACCTACACTGTAGGTAATTCCGACTTTTATGACATAAACCGTTTGATCGCGCAATGGTTTCTGATTGCTGCTTCTTACGTAATAAGCCAGCCGTTCTTCTTCATAGAGATCTACGCATTGAATTTCGCGAATAGTTTCATCTTTCTGAGAAACCGATTCCTGGCAAATTCAATAGTGCCCAAAATGGTTTCATTGAATGTAATGCTTTGAGATGGAGTTTCTGCCCATAAAAGAAGGATTGAGCATTGATAATGATTTTGAAAATTATGAAGTTAGCAAGGAGAACGAAATGGTATTTCTATCCATTATCCATGTGTTTTCTGATACATAATATCATTTGAGATGTTCCAAGCATAGAGTCGATCGCCAACTCAGATAAGACAAACGCAAGTATATCCCATACTATGATAATATTGATGATTCAACAAACAAGATAAGAAATCTAACTCGAACGAAAAATATAAGTTAAATATCAAGTAGGTAGTTAGGTATATATTATCGATAGTTATAGCACTTAAATTTAGGTAATATCAATATTTCAAGCAAATTCAGAGACGTTTGACCTTCTCAACCGTCGGACCTCTAGATATAAGATCAGGGATATTTGCATGAAGGGTTAAGGTTAAGGGCTGACGCGATGCCTGAAATATGTGCTCTGTAAAGTACAGACGTTATAGGTTTGTAAAAAGGGGTATATCATTCAAGACTATAAGACCGTGTCAACGTTTTTGACCTTCCTATAGATCAGCAGGATTTTATTCGTCATCGTTTTTCTGCCCTTGTCCCAAGTTAGATGCTGGGATCAAACACAACATCCAGCTGTTGGTACTGTAAAAAAACGAGGTATAGTGACGTATTATCCCAGCATAACATATCGCATTAGGATCTATTAAAGGAAAGAGGCTATTCTAGGAACACATTTATTAACACAGTTCACATAAAATACGACATTTTTTCCTTGACGGATGTGTTATTATTTAATGACAACACAACAAGTTCTAAACTTAAATGGGTATACAACCTTCATCAGGATCCCGGCATAGCATTTATGTCGTGGTGGCTCTTTGGCCTCTCGTGCTCTAGGTTGTGGGTTTAAATCCGGTCAAGTACCAATGTGACTTATTCAATTCATATATACTTTCCAAGTCTATCTTGGACATCGCTGACAATGTTGAAGAAAACATCTTGAGGAAACCTGGACTTATACTTAGTATACGTGTGCTCCATTGGTGTTATTGCTGCAAGGCGTTCCAGTGAGAGGATAAACGAATAAATAAGTAACATGCCATGTGAACAGCCTAACTTGGGGACGGACGGTGCAACACGTAATGTTCTTCCAGTCCGTCCTGTCAACTGTCTTATCTGCTTATGTCCTGTCGGTTATCACTCAATCTTCGTTCACATCATTTCACTTATCTTAAATTTTATCCCAACCTGTACAATTTCATTCGGCAACTGCAAAATCTACTTTTACAAACTCAACCCGGAATTAAATCTCCAATTTATTGTGTAATATAACAAAGTACAAACTGACACAAAAACACACATCTCATCTAGCTATTCGAGCCACAAGAAAGATCGTATCGTTAATATGAAGACGTAAAACTGTCAACAGCAAGGATCACAAACAAACAACGTTGAATAAAATTTGGCAAAGCACTTACAATGTAAAGGGTGAAACTATACAATGTTTTAGGCTGAACTACGTGGTGGTGGAAGAATTCCGCTGACAGCCGCGACGCCACAATACAACAAAAAAATGGCTGTTGCATTGTCGTGACGCGCCTATCTGCGTTAGATTTTCATTAGCAAAACACATAGGCGTACCTATTGGTGATTCGAATTGAGAATGCAAACTATGGTTGTAACGACTTATTTTTAGTCCAAACGAGCAGTCATTTCACGTCCATTTTTACTGTGTAAAAATTAAATGCCGGCTTGCTTTGAATCTAAGTATTGTCTGAATTGTCATTTAAAAGTGTATCGTCTTCGATCTTATATGTATATATTTTTTCACGCGGGCACTGATCAGCATGATTTTAAGGGACAGATAACTACTAAGATTGATGTTCTGGTTTACCTGACGAGTGCCTAATATGGCGTTAGTGTAAACGGGCATTGCCTTGTCAATCTTTGATTTTATTCAAAAACCGAATTTCAAGAAAACCGGTTCATAACTTTTCATTTTGTTAATCAGATAAACTATTTTGCGAGGATTTCGGTAAATAGAATATGATCAAAGTATTTCCGAGAAGGTGCCCGAATAACCGACTAAACAACACAAATTGACGCCTCAAGTAATTTTGTTCCACAATATTCATTTATAATGTACTTCAAATGTTTAACAACAAAAACATAATATATATACAAACAATTAACACACATACATACAAATAAAATAAAATTGAAGTATTTGTTTGTAATCTCAAATTAACAGATTTTTATTATATGCAAATGAAACTATAAACGGTAACAACTTATTAAAAAAAAAATGTATCTGTCTGTTTGTGCCGGCAAATCTTCGAAACGGCTGGACCGATTTTGACGGAACTTTTACTGGCAGGTAGCTTATGTTAACTGGATGGAGTAATTATTAAGCTAGATTAATTTTAGATAAATAATTATCGAAACCTAGAAACATTATTAAAAACATGGGTATTAATTTTTCTACACACAAGCGTAAAAAATTAAAATCCAAGTCGTGGGCAACAGTTAGTTATGAATATCTTTATTATTGTAAACGGGGAACCCAACTCTGATAGCCGAGCAGATAACCTTTAACTGTTTCTATTCGGAAACAAACCTATCTTAGTTCCCGTGTGCCGTAAATAATGTGTTTATATCGTCCGTACTGTGGCGTCATGGGTTTATGACATCATAAACCCTGGTCTACGGAAGTGAGTTCACCTTTCTTTGCTAAGCGTTGGGCGCAACAGTGTTTCGTAGGATATTTATTATAATTTATTGTAATCCGAGCTGTTGGGCAACTTCCGTTATTTCTATCTTTGTTTTTGAATATCTTACAAAGAATACGCGAATAAAAATAATTGTTTGTTAAGTAATAGACGTGAATCGCGGTTTGATGAAAACTGTTATGTTATGTGATGTTTAAAATATATTTTTGAGTTACAGGATATTTGTAACGAACACTGATCGTGTGGTTGCCGATCCGATAACGAATACCATCGATATTCCAGCAAAAAAGAAAGGGCTTTGATAATGTAAGAAATTCGTACTTGGCAAAAGACGACGAAGTTAGACCTTACTTAGGGCTGATTTCTGATTATCTGTGTCAAATCCTAATTTAGTGCCAAATTTTGACAAGTTTTCAGGCTAAATTATGGTTTATAATATCAATAATAAATTTTAATAATTGACACAAAATACAGGTGTAATATAGTTATTTGAAGACCTGGTGGTGTTAGGTAGCAAGCTGTGTTACAGAAACCCGTGTCTTCGTCCATTTGTGGTACATTTTATAACATATAAGCTTTGCAATAAATCAATTTAAAAAAAAAAACATGTTGAAATATAAGAAATTAAAGATGCGAAGAAATGAATGAAGATGTTTCTTTTGGTCTGCAGTAACTTTTCATAAGTGTGTGTGAGGGTGGGATGATGTGTGGGTGTGTGGGTGTGTGGGTGTATGTGTGTGTGTGTATGTGTGTTAGTGCGTCTTTGTGTGCGCGTGTGTGTGATGGTGTGTGTGTATGTGTGCGCGTGTGTAGGTGTAGGTGTAGGTGTAGGTGTAGTGTGTAGGTGGGTGTTGGTGCGTCTTCGTACTAGGTCTTCCATATAGTTTGACAAATACTCACCTCGTTCTTAACCTCAAATACTTCATTCAAAAATCGGCCCTTAATTAAGTATACTTATCTGGTTGTAGTTTTGTGAAAATTCTTTAATGAATTAATAAATTCCAAATATTTGAGTGTTATCCTTTCTTACCTCCATAAGAGTATTAAATATAACAGATAGAGTTATCTTAAGCAACTCAATCAATCAATCAATCAATCAATCAATCAATCATTTATTTTGTAAAACATAGGTATGATTATAGTTGGTATTCAAAATAATGTGCACTATGTTTTGCCAATATCTGGCGTACAAAATTAACATAAATAAAATAAAATAATATAATACAATTAAGGTGGCATGTCAATATGTAACATTAAAAATATGTCAAATCAATTCAAATCAATTCAAAATATGTCAGTTAGGTAAACAGGTCATTACAATTTCAGATAAATAAACACATTCACACATAATCAATAAATAAAATCATAGCTGTTTAACTGGCAAGTCGGAATCGTCATACCTCTGTTTGTCAGTAGTGAACTCAGTGATGGAGTAGTAACATCTATCTACAAGGAATTTAAACAAAGACCTCTTAAATGATCCCAGACACTCTTTATTTCTTATAGCTGCTGGTATACTGTTATAAATTTTTGGGGCCATACCTAGCACACTTTTGCCGAAAAATGCGGTTTTATGAGAGGTAACATGAATGGTATTCTGATAGCGGCGAGAGCGCAGTTTTTCAAATAAATGCAGGTTACAGCGAACAAACACTCCCATTTCATATATGTACATAGACGGTAGAGTGAGCAAACTGAGTTCCCCAAACAATGGTTTACAACTCTCAATTGATTGCAATTTGGTAAACGATCGCAAGCACCTCTTTTGAGCTTTAAAAGCAATGTCTCTGTCAGTGGAGTTGCCCCAGAAAATGATTCCGTACCTAATGCCAGAAGCCACATAAGCATTGTATGCTATTTGTACTGTAATGCGGTTAACCGTTTTTGACAGTTTATACAGAGCATATGCAAATTGGCTAAGCTTCTTTGACAAAGCATCGATATGTTGTTTCCAAGTCAGATGACTATCTATATAAAGGCCCAGAAATTTTGCGACGTCACATTCAGAGATTGCTACGTTACCATATTTTATATTCAGTTTCGGTTTATTTGTTCTTTGATTAAATGTCATTATTTTAGTTTTGTTAAGATTTACTTTTAGGTTATTATTAAATAACCAGTTTATTATATTTTTAAGATCATCATTTATGTCATTTTCAAGAATATTAATGTCATTACTAGAGAATAAAATAGTGCTGTCATCAGCAAATAAGACCATCTGATGTTTACTGACCTTAGGCATATCATTTATATAAATGTTAAATAATGGAGGGCCAAGAATGCTACCTTGTGGAACACCAAAATTAGTTTTTCTAGGACGTGACATATACGTTCTTTCGACTTTCGAGCTTGCACATAACCTATCGAGCGCTGTGATTTGAGTGCGATTAGAGAGATAAGATTGTAATAGGTTTAATGCAGTTCCTCTAATCCCATATCGCTCTAATTTGTTTAGCAGTATACCATGATCTACATGGTCGAATGCTTTAGACATATCCATAAACAACGCCGCTACTGGAATTCTACCATCAACACTAGAAACAATTTTCTCGATCACGTCATAGATCGCCATGTTAATGGATTTACCTTTCCTAAATCCAAATTGCTCTCTGACTATGAGATCATGCTTTTCAAAAAACGACGAAAGGCTATTGTATATCACCTTTTCTATAATTTTGGAAAAAATAGGTATAAGTGCTATTGGTCTATAATTACCCATGATACTTTTATCATCTTTTTTATGAATAGGTTTAATAATAGTAATTTTTAATTTGTCCGGGAAATAGCCATGTTCAATGCAAAGATTAATGACATAACTTAAAGCAGGTCCTATTAATGGCGCTACTTCTTTGACCACTTTTGTAATAATGCCGTCATATCCATGGCTATTGGTATTATTTAAGGAGCGAATTACAGCAACTATATCTGCTGGTACTGTAGGAGGAATAAATATGGAGTTACAATTTGTATCAATATTTGCATAGGAAGGAGTAGAATTATTCGGTTGAATTTCGTCTATAAAATAATCATTAAAAGCTTGTGCAATAAGTCGAGGTTTATGTATTTTATTGTCATTTATTGTTACGTATTCAGGTATATTTTCTCTAGGATAGTTAATCTTATTTTTATTAATAATGCTCCAAGTGGCTTTAGATTTATTCCTGGCCGAATTTATGTGATAGTCATTCTGAGATTTTTGGGTCAATGCCACTATTTTCTTTAAACGAGCAGTATATTGCTTTAATAAAAGTTTATTTTTAGAAGTAGGCGCTCGCCTGTATTGCCATAACATTTCTCTTTTTCGCTTACAACTGAGCCTAATTCCTTTGGAAATCCACTTAGATTTTTTACGCTGACTGATTCTTATTTTCCTTGAAGGGAAACAGAGATCATAAAAAAGCATAAATTGATCATAGAAACAGTTAAATGCTTCCTCAGGTTTATCGTGTTGATAGACTTCACTAAAACCAAGATTATGAAGAGAGTCTATGAATTTAGACAAGTTTTCTTGGCAATAGTCGCGCCTCGGAATATACCAATGCTTAATGGAACAAGTTTTTTCCACGGGGCATTTGATCACTTGGGCAGTATGATCAGATAGTGCAAGATCAAGTACTGCACACTTACTACCTCTAATATTATGTATGATATTGTCTATGCATTTTCCACTAGCCAATCGTGTAGGCTGGTGAATTCCAATTTTTAAATCATAGTTAGAAAGGAGGATTTGAAAATTGTTAAATTGTTTTGATTTTGTCAAAGTGTCTATATTAAAATCTCCACAAATAACCACTTTTTTAAAATCACCGAGGCTACACATTCGTAAAATACCATCCAGGTTTGCAAAAAATAGTTCCAAACAGTCATTCTTAATTTTAGGTGGTCTGTAGATGCAAATCACTATTAAATTGTGTATTATTAATTCTATTGCACAGCATTCAAGGACGTTAGCTACATAGAATTTACTTAAATCAATGTTTTTGTACTTATGCATATGATTTATAAGGATGCATGAACCACCATGCCTAGTATTCCGCATTGAAAACGTAGCTAATTCGTAGTTAGGGATATGTAGATGGAACTGATCTCCAATCATCATATTGTGTTCAGTAATACATAATAAGTCAATGTTTTGCCCCTTGTCCCATAGTTCTTCTAAATGGAGAGTAAGAAGGTCCGACTTACCAATCAAGCCATTAACATTTTGATGAAAGATATGTACGTATTTATACACGAAAAAAATTGCTAGTACCAGCTTTAGGCACTTTGTCCATACACATAGACAAGTTGCAGTTAATAATTTTGTCATCAGGAATGTCATAAGCTTGAGTGGATTTGTCACAGGCAGTAATAACAACGTCGCCAGGTATGTTACTAGTTTGAGTTGATTGGTCAGGTTTTGGCTTAGTGAGAATTCGATTTTGCTTAATATATGTCACAAATTTAGTTTTGAAATCAATATGTAATATTTCTTTTAGTAAGCATCTACAAATATTAACAGTAAGATGGCGCTGTCTTCGCGGTACAGATTGACTATATCCCATGTTAACAAATAGACCATTATATTTATTACATACGTGGCGTAGCGAACTATTTAAGCTAAATTCATTTAAATGTTTGTTGTAAGGGACTTCTGATACAATAATATTGGCATGCTTAATACTTCTAAACCAAACACCGAGGTCAATTTGAAAATCCAGAGGATTGGTATCATTAGTACCTGACAATATAATAACATAGTCATTTTCCGTAAGAGAATTCAAGTTATAAGAATTTATTAAGACATCTGTTGTTTTTGCACCAGGTTTCCAGAAGCATAGTACTTGATATTCATTGCCCAGTAGCGCTTGTAAGGTGTAACGAATATTTCGCCCTTGGTCATCACCTAAAACAATGACCTTCTTCTGTTGCACAGGTATAGTCTTGTAGGTTGATGTCGTCTTTACAACGGATATATATTCCTGAGAATTAGTACTAGCGCTTGAGTTCATATTATTCGCAGGCCCTGGGGTCAAGATAGCTGCTGATGCTGCAGTGCTTTCTGTCGGCATATTATTAATAGCAGGAGACTCATTGACAGGAGCATCCAAATCACATTTGCCAGTTACCGGGGATACTGCAACGTTTTGTGTTGGGGACGAGGTTATTATGGTTGCTCTGTTCTTGTCATGCATGGATATCCTTTTCTTCTTTCTACTTGATTGGGTTTTCGATAAATCAGAGCAATCGATTTTTTTATATACTTCTATTACTTTCAAATACTTAGCTAATTCGTTTTTTAAGTTGCTAATTTCGTCATGTAGGTTGTCAATTTCATTGGTCGCAGTTTCAAGATTTTTTGTTAATGTCTCAACCTTATATCGCAAATCTTCACAACAGGATTTGTGCGTATTAACAGAGGTGTCCGGCAAACTTAGCATTGTTGAGTCAAATATAGTTGTATTAGATATTTCGTGGAGTGATAAAGATCGCCTCATGCGTCGGAACGTGACATTCTGCTGCTCATTATGATCCATTATAACAATTACTTTGTTGTTACGTAGTTACACACCACTCAACTATCTGGTTTTACTTGAAGGAAATGTGGAGAATTGTGTGACGAGAAATTTTTAAATCACAAAAAGTGTTACACGTATGTCAGGCCGGAACTCGAGACATCGAGCGCACAAGGTGGCCGTCGTATCCACTGCGCCAACTTGTAGTTAAGAGAGTGCTTTGAAATAAATGACCTGTTTTTAGGTCGTGTTTATAAATTAAACGATCGGCACATTTGAATATGTAGATAATTTTACCGCAACCGTCAGATTTACTTAATTCTCACAAACACACAATATTTTGTAAATAATTTATTGTTTCACTTATATTTAAAGCCTTTGTCCCAGCAGTATTTCACTACAGTATTTCACTTCTGTGTACAATTCTATTTCACTGCACTTGTGATATTTAGATGTAATTTGTTCAGAGTCTTAGATGTAAACATCTGTTGTGTCCCTTTTTTTAAAGTAGTATTTTGTACACTATACTTCCACGTAACACTCAGATAACAATAGTAGTTGCTATTTACACTATTATACTTATATTTCAAAAGATATTTCTTGTTTAGATGTGATTTAAATATTTTTTACGACATAAACACTCAGAGACGATGTTGTGCGTGGCACTAGCGCCTGGTCAACTCTTTCCTCAAAACGGGTATTCGTTGCTGATATAGCGACTACCGTCACCGTATAAACGTAAATCAATGAGAATGACACTGCTGATCGTAAAAATAAACATTAACAATAACCCCAACCCCTTAGCGCACGCACAACCATATAATTTTATTAGTCATGATTTATATGAGTTTATTGCATGAAAACACCATTGTATACCTACCGTGCATCAAAATATGAATAGGTGGGATTTTGTAAACATACATACCTATCAGGTTAGTGTGTTGAAATGGAACTGCAAGTCTATAGAAAAAGAATAATAGACAAAATAGGATACAGCAGGACGAGTTCTAGAGTAGCAATTGCTTAACAGATGATGCACCTGGTGCGGGCCGCGTGGGTCTTCTGGATGCGGGGGTATATCCTCGGTCGATGTGGCAACGCTTTGGAGAGACATATGTCTGGCAGTGGACGACTTTTGCACTATTGTACCTAATAGTATGTATATATTTTATCTCAATAGATCTAACATTCGTCACAGTTTCCGCCACCCGCAATAGGAATGTTAACTGAAAATTCGTATTTTGTCCGTCAGGTATCTACTAATAAACTTTACTAATATAATAACAAATATTATATTATATTATTAAAACAAATATTACTAATATAATAATAAAAAAAAAATATAAAAAAGGAAAGAAAGAAATATAAAGAAATATTTAAAAATGTAAATATTAAATGTGAACAAAATTGAATTAACGACATAATAAAATATAATATATATATATATACTAATATTGGACACGTATTTTTTCTTTTAACACGTAAACATAAAGTGACGACGATATAATGCGTTGAAATATCATGTGACGTCACGCCATTAGTACACTATAAACTGACGTAGTGACGTCACAAGCCACACCTAAACTTTATGCACTTTATCTTTGTAAATTTGTATTGATTTGATAAAGCACAAAAAATAATTAACTTAAAAGAGAAAAACAAGTACTAGATATTATTTATACATTTAATATTATGAGGTGCTGTCAGCGGTAACAAACGAAATGTTGGTTGGTTTTCAATAATTATTGTTTGTCCCCGTCTGCAGCACCTCATAATATTTAATGTATAAATATTGTATCTATAACTTGTTTTTTTTTCATGTCATTAAGTTTAGTTAGCAGTCGGATTGTCGTTTTTATAATAATTTGTTTTATTTCAGATTTTTACGAGTTCTCCAAATAGGTTTATTGCTATGAAAAGTTACGCTTATCTTGAATTTGTGCCAAAATAGGAACATAAAAATGTATAATTTTTTTTGTAGTATAATATATATATATATATATGTATATTTGAAATGGCCTATTTAGTAGCTTTAATTTGATACCCATATTGTTAGCTATTTTTAAAAATGATAAAGCTTTGTCATTCCTAAAATTGAGAAAAATCCAACAACACCCCTTATGTCATAATCTGTCAAGGCGTTTGGGCTGTAGAGCGTGCTATAGAAATAGACATACATACGCTGGAAAACATTACCCTCCCGCAGTCGGGTAAAAATACGTGTCCAATACCTATTATCTGATAAACTTACTGACGGCATAAATAGTATTAATTTTTTTCTACTCAGGAAACATCACTATTGTTAATCTAAGTAAGCTCATTTCTTTAGGCCGTCTTTTCCGGTTCGACTGTCCAGTTTCCTTGCTAGATCTTACAGTAAGTTCACAGTTATTTGCTCTAGATACATTTGATTTAAAATAAAATCATCAGATTGTCTGATTATGCGACCACACGAGAGTAACCGAAACGAATACTGTGTCATGCAAAATTAAAATCTACGGTGGTATCCGCAAATGGGATCATAATCCCGATCAGCCATGAGGCCTATCTGAGGGGTTTAGAAAATGGATTGACTCAGGCAATAATGCACAGATTTGCTAACTTACGACCGATTCCCCAAAAACACATTCTGTGTTTACCTAAGTTTAGTGGTGAACATTCGTCGGTAACTTCCGAGGTTAACCCGAAAACAGACGCGGGCGGAAACTCTGCTTTATAATATGTACCTAGTGATAAGCGACTCATGTATTCAGGGTATATTTTCCTTCAGCTTCCTGCTCACTATAAGAAAGGTCGCTTTAATGAATGGAACAAACGTTTCATGACAAGATAACAATGCCAAAGGGTTCTGCTTTGACAGTCAACAAAATCTCGCATGACTTTATTTTGTTTCTGTTAATTAATTTGTAACATTTCATGTATTCATTCAGTTTTTCAATATAGAAACAATCTCTTAGTCCGACCGATTGCTCCCAAATCTACCAGATGGAACGATTTTTTCTTTGTCTATACGCGGAGCGCCGTGTTGTTTGTCGTGAAAATATAGTAACAATATACTTTTATAAGAAAACTTCTGCGACTGTCCTAATTGAACGATGTACTTCTATATACAGATACCTACTTCTTAAGTACTTGTACCTATTGTGTCGCTTCCATTTTCTTTCATTCATGTCTCAAATCAACGTTTCTCTGAAATTAAGGTACTTTTGTTATAACTTTCGCGAAACACAATTATGTCGACGGTTATTTACGTTTTTATTTGTGTGTGTTTATTTTGATTGCCTGGCTATTTAATTATGTTTGGGTATTTTATTTACTTTGTATAATTGTATCGTAATACTACGAAATGGAATATTAAAATAAATGCATATGAAATAGTTGGCAACTATTACATATGTAATAATGGAACGAAAATAAAAGCAAAATCGTTTTGACTATTGGCAAATCAAATGAACAAAGAACAAAGAAAATAAATATACCCATGTAGGAATTCAGTTAAAGAAACGCAAATTAAAGAAAAACACGTTTAGTTATTCTGACCCTATCATTACCACATGAACTTGATTTTATTCGGAATTATAGTAATAAAATTCTATTCCAACTAGCAATTTATTTTGAATATTGCCGTAGTCAATCTATTTTATGTAACACAATCTGATCCAGACATAATAATATTTACATAATATTGATTTGATATTATAATACGAACGATTTGTTGACGTTATTGAAATTAGATTTATCGGTAGTACCTACATTTATCGGAGAGCAATCAGTTTTCTATTAAGAAAAGAATATTCTCCACTATATATATCTATAGTAATTCGTAGTTCAAAGCTGAACATAGGAGATTTTTCATTCGCCGATATAAAGTAAACATTCATTCTTTCTCTCTTGCTTCCATTCTCTTTACACTATTTTCAATGATGTTATATATATACTGAGGTAGATAAGTTTTACCAACCTCTGCTCGGCAATACAAACACAAGCTGACCAGCTTGAGTGAACTCATTCCGTCGTGCGTCTGGCCGCGACACGAACATACGTGTGAAAATTATGTTTATCTCTTTCTGACAACGGGGTCCTATTTATAACTCTGTTTTTTTAACCTGCTCAGTAATAGAAATAAAGTTTCAAGTTCCAGAGGTCTTATGTAGATAGTTAAAGTAAAATATCGCCTTGTTTTTATTTCTTTATAATGAGTACGACGTCTCCATTGGTAAAATCTAGTTGACTATTTTGCTTTTTATCCCATCTTCTTTTAAACTCCTGCACTGCTGCAATTGCTATCGCCACGATAGTCTTATTATTTAGGCTGATATTCTGCAACATACTTCTTTGGTTAGACCTTATCAATAGCTTCAGTCAACAGCTTGCTGCAGCTGGCTTCACTTCACAATACGTATCTACAACAGCAGACTAATATAAAGTTCAAATCGATCAGCCACGTGCCATTTATCTGCTTAAGCTTCCACAAACACTATGACGTTGAGAAACGTGCCGTTAATTTGCGCCCAAAATCGTTCTCTGACAACTGACTAAGCACTTAACGTGAGCTACAGATTAACTCGGCAATACAACACGTGTAAGCCCCGTAAACAAAACTTTTCATCGCCATGTGAGTTGTGACAAACAAACAAACCATCCGTTTAATGTTAATCATAACTACGTGATCTGTCGGGATCAGTCGCCCACTGAAGTTCACTCTTCGACCCTTTGCCCCGCCGACAATAGGTACTTAATCGATTAAGGTCATTGTACAATGTACAGCCTCAACGAAATACAGTATACCCGCAAAAATAAAAATATATTCTTGGCCATTTCTTATATTTGGAATAATCTCCATTTACTACATACAAAGACGTTACAGTGATTTCGTTAAGTGTCTGCTTGTATATTTTGCTTTTTATATTTTAGTAGTAGGAATTGGGTACGGTGTTGATAGATCAAACAATTAACAGCTTTATTATTCTAGATATAAGTTGCCAAAGTAGCTCTATCAAATCCTATGCATGGTACAGATTAGTGGAATGAATCATGTGTCCATATATGTCCATTGCAATAAGGATTCTTTTAACACTTTTGCTTCAATGTGTGTTACATTTCATGTTCGGTTTCGACAATCTGTAACTAGCACTAGATACCGTTATACCGGTGCGAACAAAACATTATTATGTTTTAGCGCTTGATATAAGATAGCACTGTTCTGGGATCATTATCGGAAAATTGTAATGAGTCTGTCCCTATTACTTAGAATTGAAACCTTATAAAGAGGTGTAAAATTATATAGGGACTTATACTTCATGGAATTCACAATTTTCCCTAGAACGATTTGTATTATTAATAAATTTCCTTCATCAATCCTTTCATTCATATTTTTGCGGCTTCACTCTCGTGCTAACGTACATGAATTCTTTTTGGGATGAAAAGCAGCCTATGTTACTCGGTGATAGTGTAGTATTCTATTAACGAAACGATTTTTGTAATCTAATCAGTATTTCTAGAGATTACCTTTCAAGACAAACATACACACAATTTTCGCTCTTCATAATATTAGCTTAGATACGAGTATTTACAGTTTGAAGAAGACATTTCATGCAGTATTACGTATATTCATACCTATTTATACACAAGAACATGATAAATTAATTTTGTATATTCCTTCAATAAAATTATACAGCATTGTTAACTTAGTTACCGTTTGCTTTTTATTGCCATGCATAAATTCATGCGTATTTGCCATACATAAATTTGAACGAATTCATTTGTACCAATGACTTTGCTCTGCGCATAAACTGTGTGACTAAAAAAACAGCATCGTTTGCATTTTTGTCAATGTATTCTGATAAAGGAAGTTATGGACGGCTGATTGAATTTTTCGAATTTCGAACAACAAGTCAAGAGCTGCCAAATGAATGGACTGGTTGCTTGAAGTGTCGCTGTGATGTTCAGACAAAGAAATTCGTTTAGTTTTTTTTATGTACGTTACCTACCGTTTGTCATCTAAATCGATAAGTACTGAGTTCTTCTCTAAATTTATTTTTTGCGCCGTCGCGTCGTAGAATATTATACTGTCATTGAAACTACTAATTGCCTTTTTAAGCGACTTTCCAAAAAGCAGGAGGTTCTATGTTCGGCGGTTTGATCGTTTTTTTTTTTGTGTTTGTTCATCGATTACTCCGTCAACTATGGACCGATTTTGAAAATTCCTTTTTGTTTGAAATGGTATACTCTCAAGGTGGTCCCATTGTCACCAAGTCAGGATCTGATGAGAGGATCCCAAATACATCTCTCAAACTTTATAGGCATTTCTATTTCTATTTTATTTTCCTGTAGGGGGGAGTCTCTGGTGTCCTGAAATACAGGTTAGGGCTTAGCTCAGGCACCAGTCTCCCGCAAATAACTATGAAGCATATCATTATTATTATTTTACCGTTTTTGAGATTTTAGTTGATAAGTGTTATTTGTGGAAGAACCCTTACCTACATTTTGATGTATTTTGTTTGGAAATTCGACATGATGAAATATTCATGTCACATTTGCACGCAGATCTGGGCGATCAGTCAACCGTGAAATAATGCAAACACGATAAAGTTATGGTTGCTTCGGGATCTCGGATGTGGTCTCACTTATCACTTATTTAGTTCCTCTCGGTTCACTTGGGCGGCCATTTTTGTATAATGTCAGCGACTGACGTTTCTCAACCACCTAAATGAGCATTTTAGGCCATTATTTTTGCACTGAAGTTGACAGTGGCTTTCTGAGTTAGGAGAACTTAATCTTTGGAAGATAATTTATAAGTTTATTTAACCAAAATTGTAGGTATTTAGCTGCATCCGAGAGACTGGAAATCGACCCCAACATAGTTGCATACTAGGTAGATAATTATGACTAAAATGAACCAAAGTTTAAGCTCCTATAGAAAATAATGAAAGGTAGACTGGCAATTTTTTTACATTGTAGGAAAAAAGTCGGTAAAATTAGATTGTACTAGGTCGTAATAGAATACCAGTAATTTTATTGAAACCTATAAACATTATACCGCCGGTCAGTAGTCGCTCTTACTCGTAACCTTTCCTTGTTTATTTACCAAAGCCACACTCTCCAACCACCATTTGATTAAACAGGGATGTATAAGCTACTTGATAGAACTAAGAAAGAAACAAAGGAAACCATTTTTGGGTATTTGTGTATTATAGACACAATCATTGAAGAAAGAAAAGAGAAATTAAGTAATAATTTTTTCCATACCATTTTTTGGGTTCCGTAGTGCACAAGGAACCCGTAATAGTTTTGTCATGTACGTCTGTCTATCCATCCGCCAGCAGCTTAACTCAGATATTCTTAGTACTAGAACGCTATAATTTGACATGGATATACATATTAATCATGCGGACAAAATAGTAAAAAAAAATGTTTGCTTCCTGCACACGTAAAATAAGGATGTTACTTTTTGTAGTCTATCCCATGGTGTGGGATATTGTTGGATAGGCCATTCAAAAATATTACGGGTCTGTGAAAACCACTTTTCGATTCAGGGAGCCGTTTGCGCAAAATTAAGATTACATTTTGTAAGAGCCTTTGTCCCCTCCCCCTGCCAGCTGAATAGTTGCTTTTGCCTATGTGAAAAAATTCACTGCAGCAGTATATATAACGAAATTACAAGGAAAACTATCACAGCTCAGTAAGCTTTACAAGTTTACCAATTATTTTTTTCTTGAAAAATCAAAAAGCCCATTTCATAATCCGCATTATTGTGCATCTACAGAACCCTTATTACTGCGCGTGGCCCGACACGAACTTGGCTGGTTTTTGACCCTAAACATTCAGTATATTAAAGTAAATGGCAAGCATGGCTTGATATTGCTCAAATGATCAAACCTATCTTTGATCATCTTCTTCTTCTTGCTGCCCTTATCCTAGGTTAATTGCGGCCGAAGTATAGTACGTGCCACGAAAGATGAGACTTGATCGCGCCTCCCGCGCTCTGTCCGCCACCCCGATGACGCCCGGTTTTACCCGCACTCAGACCTCATACCGCTAAAGAGACCTATAATAGTCTACTGCGCAAATCAATCCACGTGGTGTGTCATGTCTCATCTTTCGTGGCACGCACTGTAATATGTTTTCTTCTGCCATTTTGTCCTACCAACCGACACGCTATACGTTGCGTTTCAACTACCTACCATCCAGAATTTGTGACGTACACATATGGTATGGCAAGTACGAGTATCCCTGATACGATGCTCGTCGTTCAAATTTGACAGGCTAGTAACCCCACTCTTGTAACCCAATATTTCTCTGTAGAATCCCGCATAATACTGAATCTCGTTTGTGCACCGCCAATAACCCCAATATGTTGGTGAAAGCCAATATGAACACGATATACCTATCTGAATACATAAAACTACGTCAAAGGCACAATACCTTCTCAAGACTAACTATGGCCAAACATTTCCATGGTGTACATACAATAATGGCCCAGGCTTTAGCCTTGATATGGCCATTGTTCTATTTCCATGCAACGATTTAATTGAAGATGGTGAACGTCATCAATTATTCTATTAAAATATTAAATCCACCTGCTATCGAAGTCATGACGTCATCAATCAATTGTCTATAATCCTGGGATGGTATTTGACGAGCACAGCTGTGCGCAGCTGCTTTTACAGGCTCAAGCTTCTATACCGTGTGCGTCCTTACATCGTGTCATAAGTGTGTACATGCGTATCATGCTCTGTGCATCATTTTGTATGGGGCGTGCATCCTTGATAGAACCGACAAATTGATCCATCGAGCACATAATGCCAACGTCCGCAAGGCTCACAATTATTTTTTCTTAATTGCCTTTATTATTGATTAGTGCACTTTTCCACGAAAACACAACTTTTTTAAATAATTTTGTAACACTCGTAGCCCAGTAAAAATCGACACTAATAATTTTACCCAAATATATATATATTTTTTTAAACAAGATTTTTAACTTACCGTGCATTGTCATCCAAATCAAACGAGTATGCAAAATTTCATCTTTATCAGTTGAGCATAACTGCTAATTTGACCCGAACACACTTATATGCAAGTTAAATAAAAGCTTGCAAAAATGGCTAAAATCGCAAATGATGGCGTAGTCCTGATTAATTAGTATCCCTGTTTATTGATAGACCTGTAAGGGTAGTGTGAATCCAAATTTGCAACTTCACAAACTTGTGGTCGCTGCGTACGACTGCAAAATTTTGGGATTTTTTTGACTTTTTACTCTAAAAGTCATAAACTAAGCGTTTTTCGACAAACAAAATCCCTTACTTTTTTAAGTTAATTAAATTTGCAGCAATTTAAGCCCAACCGCAGCTCTTTATACCCTATAGGGGCTAAGCTATGACCTTCTCAAAATCAGAGCCTACAAATGTAAGAAGGAATGAAGAGTAGCGAGTGCTTGCCTGAGAGCTGGCCTCAAATGCCTTTTTGCATGATTTTATGCCTTTTCCTTCGGTACTTTGCTCACAAATAGGTACTCAGAAGACTTGGTCTCAATTCTCCAAAAATTCATTTTCACTTTGTTTTTGAGATAGTGAGTGAATTATTAGTCTGATTTAGTTTTGTGATTTAATGAAAAGAAATGAAATTTACTACAATTTTATTTTTAATGACTTTTGTCATAGGACGATCTATTTGCCAGTATCTTGATCCGGACGGGAGCAAAACTAATACATGTAATTTTTCTGGGAAAATGGACCATCTTTGAAGGGTTATAGATTGGTCCCTAAAGGGTTTAATGAGCTGCAGTTGGACTTAAATTGCTGCAAATATCATGAACTTTAAAAAGTGCCGAGAATTTCAGTCCAGTTCTTAGGCAAATACATACTCTTGCATTCCTTCTTGCATTTGCAGGCTATGATTTTGAAAAGGTGTGGTGGGGTTGGCTCGTTGTTAGTTGCTAGTGGGATGAGGCCGCAAAAGCTCATTTCCCAACCCCACTCGGTGGGGTCCTTCTCTACAACCAACCACTTTTGCACTTGGTGGTAGGTGCTGAACGCATTGAAATCTAGTATTCTTTGAAGGACCATAGCTTAGTCGCTATAAGATTTATAGTGCTGCGGTTGGCCTTAGACTGTTGCATATTTCATGAATTTGAAATCATATATTTTTTTGTCGAAAAATGCATAATTTATGACCTTAAGAGCAAAAACTGAAAACAGTCCCAAAATCTTGCAGATTTTCGCGTCGCGTCGTGCGCAGCGAGCACAAGTTTTTCGAAATTTGCAAATTTGGATTCACACTACCCTAACTGACCCACACAACATACTAAAATCCTGAACTACATCAAGCTTTGCAATTTTAAGATCGATTTCTACTGAGCTATATATTCATTAACAAATCTCAAAGTATTCACAAAATCTCAATATCTTCAAGATCTTAATTTTCATTATGTCTATTATTAACAGGAATATAGAGAGAATGAAAAAAGTCATTGCCTATCTAGGCGAACAGAGCCAATGTCAATGGCATGCATATTCTCGGGATGCCGAATCGCGTATGTGAAAAATTTAACAGTGAAAATAAATAAATAAAACAATGCAGTTGATTGACAATGCATATTTATGTTGTTGACAGTGTGCATGATAATCAGCAAAAGAAGAATAAAATAAACAATGAATATTTCAGAGTACGTGAAAGTTTCAGTAGGTAATGTATTTCAGCATATTAATATTGGCGTTACTCATAATTGATAACAGTCCCCCTAGCCATGTTCCTAACGTTTTGTATCGAATCTCTTTCTACAGTTGTTAGCGCCTTCTATTTGTTTGGGTTGAGATGTGTCATTCCCATACATTAATTAGTTTTCTACTAGCGTTATCTATTGTAGATTGTCAACTTGCACTTGGCTCACGAGACTGCACCAACACACACTGCTAACACTAGCGATGCGAGCGAGCACCGCCGTCTGCAAACGCCCAATGGGAGTGAACTCGCCTGGGGGCCGTCTGACCGGACCCCGCAGCCTATTGACTGTTGCTGGCTAATCTACGGCCTCCCGTGTGAGAAAAATCCGGACCAAATTGGAGTGTTCATCGGCTCAGCCATCAGCATCCCATCATCCTCCCGTACGGGTTCCCGCGCACGGCACGGACTCGTGAGTGCATGCCCCTCCCCCTCCCTCATCATACGACTTGATTGATGTTGAGGCCGCAAATGCCAACCACATTTTAACCACATTTGGGCGCACGATTGGCGCAGTGGTTGAGCGATTGACTGCTGCGCTGCGTGTCGCGGGTTCGATTCCCGCACGGAACAAATATTTGTATGACCTATAGATAGTTGTTCGGGCTCTGGGTGTTGTGTATGTGAGTTTATATGTTTGTAAACGCACCCACGATACTGGAAGAAATTCCTAGTGTGGGACAACGTTTTTTTTAAAACAAAAAAAAAACATAGCACCCGCAGTAGGATAGTAGGTAGAAATAAAGGATGGGTGAAGGTATAGGGATGAAATTGCGCCTGGCTGTTTCAGTTACTTCTATTTCAGATGGAACCAGATCTATAACGGGCGGCAACCGCGAGAAGGAGAGCTAGCCAGACTAGTCAGGGGGTCATACACGACCTGCGCTACTCCAATGACCATTCGCCATGCACACCTGCGGACAAGAGGACGTGCTAGAGTTGGATCTGCTCCAGGCGATCAGGGCCATTTGGACCACACATCCAACCCCGCCCATAGCACATAGGATAATTATTATATATCCCTGTTATATCCCTGTTATATATCCCTTGGGCTAATTTTCCACATTCGCGCGGGCGAAGCCACTGGCAGAAGCTAGTAATATTATAAATGCGAAAATTTGGATGAATGTATGTTTGTTACTAAATCACGCCAGAACGGCTGCACGGATCCGGATGAAATTTGGCACAGATATAGATTATAGTCTGGAATAGTACATTTCATCGCGTTAAAATGTTCTCTTGGGAACATAAAACACTTTTCATGCGGGTGAAGTCGCTGGCAGAAGCTAGTAATATGTAAATTCACCCAATCTATAAAATTTAATTTTAAAAGAAGTGCATCCTCAAGTCTGCAAAGTGTAAACCTTTTTTCCTTCCACATCCATCATTCTGTTTACTTCAGGTAGGTACATAGAGAACGCGGCGTCGTAAAGAAATGTCTTCCCATTTCTGGAGTTAGTTTCCTTTTTACGGAAATACAAGACGTGATCTGTTTGGCCTTAATCCAGTTCTTGCCTTTGGGTGGAACTGTTGTTTTTCCTCATACAATTATACCCATAGAGGATATAGGGAGCTTGGCTAACTTATTACGTTCTTATCGAACTATTTTGTTGTAACTTTCGTAACTTATTGGCATTCATGTAGAGTCCTTTTGTCAGGTAAATTAATAGTTGTAACAACTTGGCCCTTTCGTAAATCTTTTGTAGTAATGTCTTCGGTATTATTTATTTGTTACCTAGTATAACTATCAAAAATCCCTTTTAAGCTCCATTTACCTCACCAGCATTCACATGTAGCGGCACCAACGCCACTTACGAACTAACGTCATGACGTCACAAAAATCCAGCATCGCGCAAGCTAAGTTTTCGGCATGATTTGAACACATACAAAAGTCCGACAGTAACAATTAGCCAGTTGCCCGGACCAGACACAACATCCTTCTGGTCGGCGGATCCTCCCTTTTCAATGGCGGTTTGCGGGATTTTCCACGCTGTTCCGCATACATCCAAACACATAATGTGTACAAATTAGGTGTAAAAAATTCTAATAAATAAAGCTCCCACCCACAGAAACGTACCCACAAGCCCTTGTAACTTAATACCTCGTCCCCTATCCGTAACTCGTGACAATGATTTCCGCGTCCGTTATCAAACGCAACATCGTAACGTACCAATCTAAATTAACGCTTAGTTTCGGAGCTAACTAATCAGCTTTACTGCCAGTAATTCGGTCCCTTCGTCGGTCGGTAACGACTCCTGTAATTTAATTTTTGCCATGATAGCCAGAGCGTAAATCGCCAGTCTCTTGTTTCCGATAAAAAAGTTTCGACTCTCATTTAGAGTGACTCAATACTTGTTATACCATGTTTGCTACCATGTTCATTGGAATATGTCTTCTGTTTATACATCAATGATAAATGATAAATGATTTATTTCTGTAAGTAGGTTTGTACAAACACTTTTACATGTCGATCATATTTTTAAAACTAGATGAAGTCGGCGTTGCCTATCTGACTACTCTGAGAAGAAAGGCCGAAACAAACTCAGAGGTCACAGTCTCTTTTAAAGTCCAGACAAAAACTTGGTTAGATCATGTGAAGACCATGTAGACTGAAGTCTGAAATGGTCTTTTGAGGAAAGAACCAGCCAGATTGAGTGGACCTGTCCAGTCAGTGCACGCATTTGTCAATAACCGTGCAGCTCAACTCAGAAATTAAGGAGCTCAACGATTCGACGAACAATACCAAAGAAAGGACATTCGGGTAGGCCGCACAAACTACTCAAACTACCAGACCATGATTAAAACTAACTTAGATAAATTAAAATTAAAAACAAACAAAAAGTATGATCCACGTAGTCTTCACATTCACAACAATAAAGAAAAAAAAAAAAAAAAAGAACATAAAATAAAATAATATAATATTTTAAAAAGTAATTATTCTTGTCATTGCAAGAAAACAAAAAAAAAAAAAAAAAAAAAATTAATGGTGCAAAATATAAAAAAAAAAACAAAATTAATTGGAGCAGCTCAACCCCAAGCCTGTTTGTCCTCAACGTAATCTTTAATTGTATAAAACGCTTTCTGGCACAACTTACGTTTAATGAATGTTTTGAATTTATTAAGACTTAGATCTTGTACGTGGCTTGGAAGCTTATTATAAAAGCGCACACATTGACATCTAAACGAGCCACCTATTTTCGTGAGCCAATATTGTCAACTTTATTCCTCCAATGAGATTTATCTTTATCTATCTATCTATATATATATATAAAAGCGAAAGGTTACTCACTCACTCATTACGAAATATCGAAAACCGCTTGACGTATAAAGGTATTAGGCCAGGAAATTCCTCAAGTGACGTAAGGGCGCACTAAGAAAAGATTTTCGGAAATTCCACCCGTAAGGGGGTAAAAAGGGGGTTGAAAGTTTGTATGAAATTTCTACAGTTTTTAAATTGGACTCGTGAAATTTTGTATTTACGCACTTGATTGATAAAAAGAATTCATGTATTTATAAGTTTTTGGAAATTTCACCGGTAAGGGGGTAAAAAGAGGGACGAAAGTATCGTTTCAAATTTCTACAGTTTGTAAATTGGACAAGTTGATAGATAAAAAGAATTCATGAAATTTTTACAGTTTCTAAATTGGACACATGCAATTTTAGATTTACGCTCTTGGTTGATAAAAAGAGTTCATGTATTTATTGCTTTTTGGAAATTCCACCCGTAAGGGTGTAAAAAGCGGTTTATCTTTTTTTTTTGGACATTTCTTTTATTTTTATGCATTTTTTTATTGTTTTACATTTTGTAATTATTGTGTTAAATTAATTTTCGTAATTGTTCATGGATACTCACTTCTAAAATATTTGCACGCCATAGTATGTGGCAAACATGTCCGAACTTTTTGTATCTTTTAATGTTATCCTGCATGCACGTATTGTTTATTCTTGCATGTATACACGTGTTTGAGCAAATAAATTGTCTTTATCTTTATCTTATCTTGTGGAGGGGCCGAGAAATAACTTGGACACTTCGACCCATTGGGATCTACTGTAGTTCCCTAGATAACCTAATCCTCCCCAATCTCGTTGAAAACTCTCTTCATGTGTATTACAACGAGACTAGGTGATATGAGCCTATATTCTTCTGGTCTTGGATATCCAACCCCTAGGAGACTCATTCGCTTACCAGCCAGTGCATCGCATGTGCACAGAAGGTGGTCCATGCGTTCCGTATGCTCCCCACACAACCTGCACATTGGTGTCGCGGTTAGACCTATCTTCATGAGCATGTGGTTGGTTCCAAAGTGGCCAGTAAAGGCCCCAAGCAGGTAGCGGATTTGCCTCCTGCTCATATTCCAAATGTATTCCCGTGCTTTGAACGTAGAGCCCAGAAATTTCTTGGAGTGTTCCAGACCGGTATTAGACAGCAATGTGTTTGTTATCTGTGGTCTGCAAACACCCTGAATGTCGATTTTACAAGACAAGTTGAAATGCCTACACATGGTATGGACCCACAAAATCATTTGCTGAGCCTTCTCTTGCCAGTTCATTTGCCATTTCGATACTATGGATTCTTTTGTGTCCAGGAAACCACCACAGTCTTATTCTATTCTATTTCCCAAGCCTGTTTAGGGTTTGGATAGCATCCAGAAGAAGTTTGGAGTCCACTTTGTAGGATGACATGGCTTTGATTGCAGCCTGACTGTCACTAAGAAAATATATGGATTTAAATCTGGTTCCTAAAAAGAGGGTTGAAAGTTTGTATGAAATTTCTACAGATTGTAAGTTGGACACGTGAAATTTTAGATTTGCGCTGTTGGTTGATAAAAAGAATTTATGTACTTATTGGTTTTTGGAAATTCCACTCCTAAGGGGTTAAAATAGGGGTTGAAACTTTATGGGAAATTTCTTCGGTTTGGAAGATAAAACATCTGAAATTGTTGGTTTACGCTCTTGGTGAATAAAAAAAAAACAAATCTTTTTTTTTAATTTCGGGGTTTCTACCCTTAAGGTAGTAAAAAGGGGATTGAATGTTTGTATTAATTTTCTACAGTTTGTAAGTTGAACACCAGCACATTTAGATTTATAATCTTGATTAATAAAAAGAATTCTTGTAATTATTGGTTTTTGGAAATTCCACCCGTAAGGAGGTAAAAAGGGTTTGAAAGTTTGTGTGAAATTTCTACGCTTTTAAGTGTGACAAGTGAAATTAAGGATTAAGCTTTTGGTTGATAAAAAGAATTCATGTATTTATTGGTAAATGTGGAAATTTATTGGACTTATATGAATATTTGAAACTTGGCATAAATCTATGCAAATAGTTAAGGTTTTCATTATTAATTTTTTTAAACTTCTCCCAAAATACGATTTAGGGGATGTTAAAGATTTTTGAAGAATTTTACTGTACAGGGCTTCTTTTTATGAAGTAGCAGCACTAAGAAGGGATTTTTGGAAATTCAACCTTTAAGGGGGTGAAACTAAAAAGTCATCTGTAGGATAAAATACGGATCACGCGAACGTAGTCGCGGGTGAAGTGCTAGTTTTTTTATCAATATGATTTCCTCCAAATCCAATTTCACCCAAACGAAATATAGACAGCCGTTTTCAAGTTTTACTTATAACAGATACCTAATGTACCCTGGAAATTGCTTGATAAACAATTCAGAACATCATTATCAATTCATGCCTGTCTACTTATTTTTAGGCAACTTCACCCTCGGTTACTGAAAGCCTGTTCAATTTTCTCATCAGTGAATCTATTCTAAAACCTCATTTCGGCTATTAGAATTAGTTTCCCAAAATATCAGCAGCCTCTATAGTACAATTTGACAAGAGATATTACGATAGATTAAAAAGCGTTCGGTCGCAGGGGTGTACTGGATAACTAATTAATTATTGTATAACAGATAAAAATATAAAATTTAAGCTAAAACAATATTATTTAAGTATTATTTAGATAATGCAGAGATGTTTGTAATACCAACTGGTTAAAGAACTAAATAATAATATGTGGGTATTTAACTAGTTAGAGATGTTATTAATTGTTATCGACAATAACATTTATTATTGTACAGTTTTTGTTATCTCTCTCGCTTAGGGAATGCTGTAACGATAGTATGTAGTTTGATTTTAGCGTTTTTTATTTCACTTTGATAGACTCATGATAGCACAAGTTTAAACCTTAGTGGTTTTTGGTTGCTATTTAATACAAATAATCCTGTACTCTTTTGTATAATTGATAAAAAAATAAAATAAAAAAATAACTAAAATATAATTTGATAATAATCCACGAGGACACAAATAGGACTAATCCTACATATTAAATAACTAAAAAGAAACATGACGACACAATAAGACAAAAAGATCTCAGCTTATTACTAAACATACCCCAGTACGACATCCCAAATCCCTAATAAGAAAAATCCCTTAAGATTCGCAATGAACAAAAGGTATTTACTCAAAGAGATACTAGTGTAGCGACGCTCCTCATTCATTGACATGCGTGACAATAAGGGATAAGACAAATTGGTGTAGGGAGAGGAGCGGACCGTAATGGTTGGTAAAGGCGCCATTCTCATGCAGGTTGCGACGCCAAAGCTTCTTGTTAATTTTCCACGTTCCCCTTAATGGTAAAGTAACACACAAAGTTTCCCGCTTGAATCAAAGACGGCAACACTGATTGGGGCGAGGCAGCCGAGCGCATTACATTCTAAACATTGGTATGTCTTTGTCTTGTTGATTAAATGAAAATAATTAAAGGAGTTCTTTGCCTTTATTTAGTCCCAGAGCGTTTGACGTAATCCTTACCACGCGGACTTCATATATCATTTGTTTCTATATATGACGTAGATACTGAAGCCATTCAATGCCTTGTCATGCAATATATTTCTCGTCAACAAAGTCTCCGACATTACTACTTGTATAACAGCAGTTGTGAATTCCGTTCATGGAATCCAGACATGCCAATACACTCGCCATTGTTATTGCAAAATTTAACAACCTTAATAAACTACTAAGACGTTCCCCGTAATAAGGACTTGAACCTATGAATATTATATAATAAATGAATCCACTTGATATGCTCGTATAAGCAATTTATAAATGAACAAGTTATTTCTGGGCTATCGCAGATCACGTAAAACCTACTTATGACCTTGAAAGGATTTCCGAAGGTACAAAGTAGATAGGGCATTTGTCTCAATGAATTTCTGAGAAGGGTTACTTTTAATAACTGAGCATTATTATAATACCTGAATATATGCTTTTTCTAGGGTCTATGTTATTTTACATGAATTCTGCAGAACATAATTAACTTGAGTAATTGCTGTACAACGAAACTTGAACGCCATGTTAATAGTGTTTTTTTAGTCAGCTAGGAACCTACTCTCCTTCGAACACATTTCAAATCAAGCGAAGGTAGCTCGACCTGTAATTAGCCGTGAGTCCGACTGCTCAAAGTTAGCCCCTAACTGCTACGCTTTCAATCTTTTTTGTTGAAATTAAATTACCCAACGGCCAACAAATCAACGGAAGTTTTCAGACAAAATCTTTCAGGTTTAGGTAATTTGTTGACAGAAATTGACTGTCTTGGCATGATTTCGCAAGTTTTCGACATTTCCAGATAATATAAATATAATTTTCCCATTGAAAGGTTGTTTTAGAGATAAATGTGTTTCCTGAATTCATGAAATTCAAGGAAATTTGATTCCAAATGCCCCGTTATCCGCCTACAGAGCGTAAAGATTTATGAATAATAAACTAGACTGCAGCCCTTCGGCGCTACTTGTACAATTTATTTCACTGCTTAAGTCCGGTCGTAGCTCGACTATCAAACAAAACGACTGCCAGATTGCCTTTATAAACAAATTCACTGGCTTGTATTAATTTGGAAAGAGTCGCAAACTGTCTGGGTTAGTAGTTAGGTAACAATATCCGGGAACTGTCTTTCTAAAACCAGGCCAATCCACCATATTTACATTGAAAGTTTTGAATTAGAATATTCCGCTCGAACTTTGTTTAAAATATAAGCCGGAGGAGGAATAATGTAAAACCGATCGTGATAAAGCGGAAACTTTTGAAATGATAGCACACGTGGCTGATTAGGTATTTACAAACATTTCCAAAGTTACGAATCGTTTGCGGAATAATAATTGTGTTGTTATTTGAGTTAATTGATTTGAAAAGTAGGTTTTTCAGTTTGCTATTGTGAATACATAAACATGACACGTTGGATGATATGAGACTACATATGTGCCGCGCATACATATCAATGTTTTCAGGACAAGAAAATGGGTTATGAACTCGAACATTATAAACTGAAAAGAATAAAATATTGCTTAAAAAGGTAATTTATGAAAAATGTATGTACATTTTATAACCAATGTATGTTAATTGAATTCATTTCATTTTATACACTAGCTGAAAGGTCCCTTGCAACAGTTATAAGACTGTTTCTTATACCGGACGAGGTATTTGGCAATAATACGGATTTCAATTTCAGATAACGCTAGGAAATACTTGTAATTGTGTATTCAATGTATGGTCGGAGCCATGTTTGGCACGGGCATCGTGGACTGTAAAATTTCAATTCGGGGACTTTTTTCTTTATCTAAAAAGTTTGTCCATGGCCTGTAATGTTTTCCGCTATATGGACTTCTTAATATGAATCAAAATAGCGTTTGAAGTTAGTATTTTCAGGTTCTATTAAAGAACCGTTCTGGTTTCATTAAATCTTCAGCAGACAGGTACGACGCAATAATGCGACAACGCATTTTCTTATTAAAAAAAAAAAATGCTTTATGAATGATAACAATTTCGATGAAATCGCAACATTCGAATCATTATCCGCCTGATGGAAGCCTTAAGGGCCTACATTCGCTTTAGTGCCATCAAACGGTAACTTTCTAAAACATACTCCTTAGTAACAGCTAGGTTAAAAGGTTTGAAAAAAAAAAAATTGTTTCATGTATATTATTTTTTAAACATGGTTTTTTCGTATAACAAATAGTTTTGCTTTAAAAAAATAATTAGCAACACGATATTTTTCGCAACTTTTGGATACTCCTCCAAAACGATTTGGATGTTTAAAAATATTTTTACACAGAAAAATTGATTTCTGGAATTTCTTCATAACTGAAATAGCATAAGTAAATCAAATAATATTTTGCTAACAAAACCGTTCAAAAGTAGGTTCAATATTGATATTTCGGCTTCGAGCGGGCGCACGGCCAGTACTGCGTTAACATTGAGGCGTATATATCGCCTTAACATTGTTGACAAGTAAGGCATTTGAGTATTATCGACATGCATACATTGTATGTTGATATATTAGTTTCAGACCGCCCAATAAGTCGTTGTACCTAAGTAATATAGAAAGCCTGTATAATTTTAACAACTTTATAACCACGACATAAAGCGCCTCAAACTCGCCTGGTGAATAGGGCCATGTCCTGATAATACTTTAAATAAATTGAGCAATTTAAAACTTTTCTCGGTAATTTAATTTATGTGCTGGCCTTAATTTAAATAACGATCCGTCTACGGGTTATGTACTTGACATTATGAAGTAATGTCGGAGACGTTGTATTTTATGAAGGGCCTATTTTATAGTTCTACTAGCTGACCCCCGGGGGGGGGGGGAGTTTTGCTCCCGTCAATTGGCTACCTACCTACGTACATACCTACTCTACCCACCTATCCTACCTACCCTACCCTACCTACTCTACTCTACCTACCATACCCTATCTACCCTACCCTACCCTACCCTATCTACCCTACCTACCCAACCCTACCTACCCTATCTTTTTTTTTTTTAACTTTGGGTAATGCTCATGCATACTGCGCTACCACGGGGAGATAGCACAGTTCTGTGGGACTCTAACACACTAAAACTCCACGGTGTCCTCCTGTGCCGCTTATACTGGGAACACGGGCACGCGTTAGCACTCACCGCGAACCCGCCGCAACCCTACCTACCCCACCCTACCTAATCCTGTTGTACATACTTTTTATGTATCATCTATATATAATAGTTTTCTCAGCGCACGCCAAAGAATGAATATTATATGCAACATTTTGCTACTTTGGGTTACATTAATGCAATTTTCATAAGAATCTCTATTTTTCATGGTCATAGTGGTTTTCACATAAAAGGTAAATATATGCTGTCAATGACTTTTATTTAGAACTATTTAAGACAAACAATCCTACGGTACAATTATATTTGTGTATTTCCAACGGTTTAGACAGCGCACGCGAAGATAGCTCTCAGAGGGCATAATTTTGTTCAGACTTACTTGAAATTTATCGTTATATTATGACCAAATTACAAAAAAAATCATTATAAATTGTAGCCTATGTGTTATTCTGATGTATAACCTATACTACTGTGAAGTTTCATCCAAATCCGTTTAGTAATTTTTGCGTGAAAGAGTAACAAACATACATCCATCCATCCTCACAAACTTACGCATTTGTAATATTAGTAGGATTTTATTGCTGTAGGTATAGGTATTAGTTGAGATTTTTTATGAACTTTTATTTTTAGTTAGAAAAAAATGATATAACAGAGAGCGCTACATCAAATGAATTGGTTCTCATTATCATGCCAGTTTCTGTAAAAAAAAACACAGGTTCCTTCGCTCCCCACACATTTACAAGGTACAATAGCGACGCAACGTGGGCGATGTGGGCCAGATCCCACGGATCGCGTCCCCAGGGGCTTCACTCCACGTGGGCTCGGTACTTATAAAGTTCTGGGCCAATTTTCCTGAGCTACCTCCCACAATACAAAAACAGCTTGAAGCGACATACATAAACATCACGAAGCAAACCAACAAAGACGGTCTCGAAAAAGTATTAAGAAACCATTAAAAGCAAACAGAGAAAGAGTTTAAGGAGAAATACCGACGGTAAATACAACGAAATTTCTCTTGAGGATTGTAAAATACTCGAAGATATCACTTACAATGTCATGTCTCGCAGAGAAGGCACACTGTCATTACGGGGTTGTAATGAGCAGTATTTAAATATTACAAGCGAAAAGTTTTCGTTCCGGAGTTCAGGTTGCTTTAAATATTAAAGTGTAAAAGAGAAAGCAAAATAAAGGAGTCCAGCGTAAATTGCAGAATCTCATGCAAGTTAATGAGAACCTGTTGTTGGCGTACAATCGCCCTTATGTGAGTCGCAAAACAATTTAAATGCAGCTGGGCGGCGGAGGCGAGCGCTCCTCTCAGTCTGGATATACATATTTAGAAAAACCATATCTGTTGCGAATCCACTTTAGACATTTTCTCGGAACACACTCAATACAGTCGACTGCGTGAGACAATGTTATTGAACAGTATTCCAACACATTTCCAAGTAGAATGGTAAAATAAAACGTAGCTTCGAAACGGTTTGAAGCATTTTATGAACTATGGAATGAAAGAGGTTTTACTCGTATGTTCTTTATTCCGTTCTCTGTAATACTCGTAATGAGAAATTAAGTAAGTGCAGTATTATCAGAGATGCAAGTGTAGTACAATTTTAGAGGAGCTCGTGGCTAAATAATAACAGCCGCACGGGTCAATCTTCAAGGTTAAGCAACGCGATCTTCAACGATCTTCAAGGATAAGCAACGTGGATGGGTGACCATTTTCGACATACCGAGTTTCCTTCCGTGCCTCGGAAAGAACGTTAAGCCGTTGGTCCCGGCTGTCATTTGAAGATCTTTGACATTCGTTACGGGTAGTCAGAATCTTGAGATCTGACACCAGTCTTGCCAACGGGTACCGTGTTACCCAGTTACTGGGTTGTGGAGGTCAGATAGGCAGTCGCTCCACGTAAAACACTAGTGTTCAGCTGAATCCGGTAAGACTGGACGCTGACCCAATATAGTTGGGAAAAAGGCTAGGCAGATTGATTGAAGTGTAGTACAATTTTAAAAGAATTTGATTGAACTATAGATTGCATTTAGGTACTCAAATATTTTTATTGCAGGTATAATCCATCTCCTTTTTTCAGTCCATCCAAAGCTGATCTTTAGATTACCAGCAACTTATTGCGTAAGTGAATTCGGCAAGGCTGTTGAGGCAAGTTGACCGGCATCAATCGACCAATCACATAGACGGAAATCCACATCGTGTCTTTCAACTCGCATGTGATTGGTCGATTGATGGCGTCAAAACTTTTTACCTTGGCGAATTCATTTACGCAATTGTTGTGCGATAAGACCGCGCATTCTTCACATTTAACCAGAGTACTGGGCGAGCTATCTATGAGTTTGGCAATTTGTGCGTACAGATTTTCATCTGTTGGTTGTGTCTAAACTGCCCATCAGAATTAGTCGAGTTAGGTGTCGTTAATTTTGTATGAGTGTTCCGCAACACGATAAGACGAATTGAAGGTTGAGGTACAGTAAGGAGTTTAAATTGCAGTCACGCCTCAATGTTTATAGTCACCTGTACGGTTCTATGCATATAAGTGTGTGCGGGATGTTTCAACGCAAACAATAAGACATCATACAGTCTAACTACGAGGTGAAGGGGCATGGTCAACGCCACACAAAGATAAAAATATATACTTACTCGTTTTACTTATATATAACTACAGAAGTCCGCGTCGAGCCTGTTCAAAACTAAGTCTAAAATTCGACTTAGTAGTAATCGTAACTCGTGGCAGACTTGTGAGAGAGTGCCACTCTAAAGCGGGATCGTAGTAGACCCGAGTTCAAATCTCGGCTGCACAAAGTTTGTTTTTGTATTTTTGGTAACCTATACTCATGTTAACAAATAATGACGAATGATATTAAGTTATGCGAAAGGAATGCATCTTAAAATAGGTATAAAATAAAAACAAAAGTCTTTTTTTATGCCAAAAAGAAAACAAGTTGAAAATAAAGTAATTTATTGATTTAATAATATTATTACAACTAATTTAAATAATAAAAGAAAGATAAGTTTTAATTTTAGAATAATAACATGATAAATATTATTATTGAGGTTATAGCTTAATTATTTCATTTTCTCTAGGAAAAGAGGATTGAAGCTTAACCTCAACAATACAATGGTAAACAATACAATGATGTTTACATAGAATACCGTTAATAGTTAAAACAATAAATTTAATAGTAATAAGTAATAACAATGTAAAAAAAAAAAACTTTTTTACATAATATATTGGTTCTTAGTTCGGTCTTAACAATATACAAACATTTTAGAAGTATTATTCCAGTGAAGGTAGAAGAAAATCAAATGGTTCGCTGTCGAGGTCCAAGTTAAAAGATTTCAAACACTGATTTAAAATACAAATTTAAGTCACTTCTTTCCTTCGGCATGGAGTGCGCGGCGAACAGTGCGCAATGACGTATCGAATTCACTAGCAAAACGCCTAGTTGGTATAAAACCATTGTTTTCATATTCATTCACCATAAAACTTCATTGAGACTGATTTATAAGCGGTGGTATGCCACTACATGCACGACTCTTGAGACTTCCTTCTTCCTCAAACTTCGTTATCCAACGAACCACAGTTCTCCTCTAAAAAATTAAAAAAAAACATATGAAGCATTTCAAAAAAGTGATTTATTTACTTCGTCGAACTAAGTATTTCTTCAAGCAATTCATATTGTTTCAATATACCCTCACCTTCTGTGATTTTACCGAATAAAATAAAAAGTTCTACCCTCATCCAAATGCAATTTATTTATTTATTAAAACTTCATGCAACATACAAAGTACAAATGCGGACTTAATGCCTGAGGCATTCTCTACCAGACAACCAAGTTCCAATGTTCCAATGCAATGCTCAAGATCCAATTAACTTAAACGCAAAATTTCCTGACAACTGAATATATAAAGCAATTAATGCAGCGACGAACATAACATTATTGCAAGGATAACAAAATTATTATGCAGCGGTATGTAATACTTTTCTATCATTTATGAGATTACATTAAAAATAAACTATATTTTTTTTAAGATTTAACTCTTTATTAATATTTATGCTTTCAATTTAAATGAAGAAATAGATATTCATATTCTTAAATTTTGTGTATTAAATTATAATAACTTGATTATTAGTTAAAAATAATATTTAAAATGTATAAAATGTGTATAGAATAATAAATGAAGAAAAATAAAATAATGCTATTTTGACGTGTTACGGGATTCAAACCAGGCTTATCGTCTAGCAGTGTTTACCGCTAGGCCAGATGGACACTTATGTATGGCGATGAAATTAAATACCTGATTCCAATCAAGCTGACTTAAAGGTAAATGGTTATTCCCGCGCTCTCTAGGATTCTTGATGAATAGTAATATACGGGAGTAAGTGCGATCGATGTTGGCGACAAAACGTGTGGGTATTGTGTTTGAAAGCTACCCACAATGTTATAAAGTTTAGGTGAACGTTTATATTATATTATCTACAGATCAGGATGAATTTGAAACACCACCACCCACATGTCTTGTGATTTTAACAAATAGTATAACGTTGTGGCCATGTCGCGTTTTCATTGATTCAATATGAAAGAGTTCGATAAACAGGTGTATGTATGAGTGTTATGTGTCTATTGAAGAAGGTCGTAAGTCGGACTGATTGGCTATGCTATAGTTTCGTAAAGTTATGACTGCGATTTTGACCGTGATAGTTCACTCTGTCTCATCAAACCCGTTAAAGTTCAGAAACGCACAAAAACATATTTTTTCCGCAGCAGGGAAGTTTTAGTTTATTAAATCTTGTTTTACTTATACTTCTACTGTTATTCTAATTACATGATACAAAGATATGTAAACAATTTCTAGTCAGGTCGCTAACCTCTTTACGATGTTGTTTCATATAGTAAGTTTATTAATTATACTTTGCGTCTGAGTTTCACTAACTATTATTTCCATGTCAGATCTAATGTGTTCATCCACCAACTTCACAGTATAATTATTTACGTCTCATTTATGAAAGCTGCTCCAACTGTCGTTGTTTATAAAAGTTATTACTATTGGTTAGTTATTGTATTTACAAATATAAATATATATTTTCACACGTTAACAAATCTTGAAGACAGATTGAAAATTGTGTTTCATGGCACAAATCTAAATAAAAAAACCAGCCAAGTGCGAGTCGGACTCGCGCACGATGGGTTCCTTACCCGGGGTGGCGTCAACCATGTATGTATGTATGGGGACACCCTTTAATTTTCATTTTTTTTTTGGTGTTTATCCTTTTTTTGTGCTGTAAGACTTTGCTTTTTGCCAAATTTCGTGATTCAGGTCAGCGACCATAAAGGTTTTCGACCCAAAACCTATAGGGTACTTCCGGTTGAAAAAAAAAAGGGCTTAAAAAAAAAAAAAAAGTTTAGGTAATTACAAGTTTTCGCGAAAATCCAAATTTGCCCAAATCTTTTTATCGTGTTGACTCAGGACCTTAATTTTTATACACCTAATGGGGACTATAAGCCTCAGTATCTCGTATAAATTTCTACTTGCTAGGTCAACCCGTTCCTGAGAAAATCGGTGATGAAACACGGACAGACAGACGGAAAAGAATTTTCTTTTGAGGTACGGAACCCTAAAAAACTTGACAGCAATAAAATAGAATATAACATTATTGCGCCAAAAGAATCGCCTCTGCTCAGTATAATGTTAAGTAATAACACTTGCATGCACGGTGAAGGAAAACATCGTGAGGAAACTGATTTGTCCTTTAACCAAAAATTCGAAGATATGTGACATCCATCAACCCGCACTGAGCCTGCGTGGCGGATTACAGCCCATTCCCTCTCATAGAGAGGCAGCCAGTGTCCCAGCAATGAGAACATTAAGGCGATATATACGCCTCAATGTAAACGCAGTACTGGCCGTGCGCCCGCTCGATGCCAAAATATCAATATTGAACCTCCTTTTGATCAGTTTTGTTTGCAAAATATTATTTGATTTACATTTGCTATGTCAGTTATGAAGAAATTTCAGTCATCAGTTTTTCTGTGTAAAAATATTTTTAAACATCCAAGTCGTTTTGGAGAAGTATCCAACAGTTGCGAAAAATATCGAATTGCTAATTATTCTTTTAACGCAAAACTATTTTAAATGATTAAAACATGTTTAAAAAATAATGTACATAACACAATAATAAATATGTATATTTTTTTTTCAAACCTTTTAACCTAGCCATAACCATAGTAACCTATGGAGTATGCTTCAGTTTTACGGCACTAAAGCGTATGTAGGCCCTTAACAAAAAATCTAAAAACCCGACTGCTGTGCAGCCGGAGGATACATATTTACGATCTGGCTGACCAAAACCAGAAGTACAGTCAGTAGTCCTCCGACTCCACAGCATGATTTTCTTGTTGTTTACGTCTTTTTAGTTCGCTTTTTAAGCAGTCGGGCTTTTAGATTTTTTAAATTAACTTTTTTTTATTTACAAATAGTTAGTTATTTTTTTTTAAATTTGGTACATTTAAACATATAACTGTTACATAATTTTGAAATATCCTCTTAAAATTCTTTATTTTGATATCCCACACGATAGATATGGAAGAAATTTTTTTTCAAACCTTTTAACCTAGCCGTTACTATGGAGTATGCTTCAGTTTTACGGCACTAAAGCGTATGTAGGCCCTTAACAAAAAATCTGAAAACAAAAAAAAAAAAAAGAATTTGGTACATTTAAACATATAAGTGTTACATAGTTTTGAAATAACCTCTTAAAACCCTTTATTTTGATATCCCACACGATAGATATGGAAGAAAAAAAATTGTTCTCACAATATGGCGCCCAAAAGCCGCTATTTTTCTATTATCCAATTTCAACGCAGCCAGTGACACTCGCAGGTTTAAGACGAATCGATTGACGTAATATCATCAAAATCGGCCAACGCGTTTGGTCTCTAGAACGCCACATAGGAAAAAACATACATACATGCATACATAGACTGATATTGACTGACATTACCCTCCTTCGGCAGTCGGGTAAAAAGGCTGATGATGATGATTACATGCACTTAGCATTTGTTTTCAGCTGCAACCCATAGATTACCAAAATAATGATGAAACTTTGACTGCAAAAAACTTATGTCAACCAACATTACGGAACTGAATGCCTTCATTAGGAGACCATTCAAGCGTCTTAACACACGATGCATCTCACAAAAACATCTGTACGTCTCCTAACAAGTTTGAAGTTCCAATCTGAAATGAAACGATAAAGCCTTCCAGGTAGATAGGTGATAAGATTAGGTGAGGAGCGAACGAACACATAAGAGGTAATGACATCAGGCCGGGCCCCTCTCCCACTTAACACTTATCCGGTTTCGATTCTTGAATGAGTTTCATCTAGCTAAATTTTCCCAGTTCTTCGTTGCACACTGCTGCTGAATTTAGTGAAAGCAATAAAAAGCAATAAATGTGTTTTAGTTATTGGCAAAGTACTCGTATTACAGCTGCTTCACTGGTTTAATAATTGCTGCTTATAAAATCAAATTTAGAGTAAAATTTTTCGTTTCTAGCATAAGCATAATAGTCACCGCGAGCAGCAGGTCATTTTTTTTTTTTTTTAAAGAACCTTGCGCCACACTAGGAATTTCTTTCTGTATCGTGGGTGCGTTTACAATTACAAGCATTTAAACTCACATACACAAGACACCCAGATCCGAAACAACTATCTGTAGGCTATACAAATATTTGCTTCGTGCGGGAATCGAACCCGCGACACGCAGCGCAGCAGCCGATCGCTCAACCACTACGCCAACCGTATCGTCAAATTCATGCGATGGATCAACTAGATCAAGTCTGTAGTAAGCGGTCCACTGCATGAATGCACACGAGTCACAGTCGACAGAGAGATGATTTTCTTACCCGTTTGAGAGCAAGACTGATTTTAGAGGCAAACCGGAATTTTAGATTTAAAAAAAACTATAAATCAAAAAGATTTCTCCAAATGACATGCAACTTATATCCTTCCCTAAAGAAATATTTAATAATACTTCACCTCTACATAACTCTACGGGAAATGCACTCAGGTATATTTTAAGACGATGACAGTCGCCAACGAACTTGAGGGAACAAAACGGGCAATCGTTTCACACCCGCGCGATCCAAAATTCAGTAGTTTTTTGTATTTTCCTTATTATTCTATGATATTAAAATAAAGCCTCAGATCAAAATCTAGATAATTAAATTGTCTTTGAGATGGTGACAATTTCATTAAAACACGCCCGGCGGTTTTGGTGCGATTGTCTTTTTTCCGTGCTAGATATAACTTTACAAATTAATTACACTATTTTATACGAATAAAACTCAAAATTTTCTTAGATCAAAATCTTAAGAAAATGGTCTAATCAAACATATATTTTTCCAAAAAATTACGACTAGCCGTTTAGACGCGATATTAATTTAAAAATGAGCTACTAAGGGGTATCAGCGCCTTAATAATAAAAAAATACGGCTGCATCCACGTTGATCTTGTCATATAAGACAAGAACCAATACAAGCAAAAGCTGTTAGTCATCCGGAGCAAGCCGTAAAAGTCGACTTAAGGAAAGGGTTACTACTGTAATAATAATAACAGTTCTCCTAGTCGTATTCCGACGGAGCGTCGCGGCGACGACGACTTAGGCGACACCTATTATCATTTTCCTTGATGAGCTGGCTTGACTCGCAAAACCAAACTTTATTTTGACACCCTCAATGTCGTCGTTCCAAGGCCTTTTTAATGAAACTTTAATTGATGTTTTAGGACGCTCATTGTCTATGGTGAGACGAGCATGAATAATGAAAGGACAAGCCCGTATTAACAGAGGACAGCAGTGTGGGAAAAACGGAAAGGAAGGGCTTTTTGCCTTTCAGTAGGTCAATACAGGCTAAAATGCTAGATATGTACATAGTTAAATTGTTCATGGACGTGCATGAATGATCTTACCTTACACGTAAAGAAAATAATTATTTCTGTTCTTTTTTTAAACTACTGCTTTTTGGGTAAATTAGAACAACACCTATTCTGTCTTAAGAAACTAGTTCTGTTTTCTTAGATATGAGAATGGAAGTAAAAGAGAAGATAAAAATACCGGTTCGCCCTATAAATATTTTTTTTTTGATCCTGGTAAATGGAAAATCATTTTTACCAAAAATAGTTTTGCCTATATCACAAAATTAAAAACATTTTTTTAACTACCGGTTCTATTCTGTGATTGACACGTCAATTACTTTTGATTGAAATCGTTGAAGTTCAATTGATATTTTTAGGCTTTGTACGTGTATAGCCACGTGAATTGTTTTATTTCCCGTTAAGCGGCTTAATTGGTCGGAACGCGCAAGCACTACAACATATTTTTCACTATTGTTATATTTTTTATGATTTTTAGGTCAAACTCGCGTGTCGAAACTTTGATATTCGATCGATAACTGGATCAAGTTACAGCAGTCAAATACCGGACAAAGGCCTCTCAAATCGAACGCTATTCATCTCGGTTCTTGGCAATTCTAATTCAGCTGCTACCAGACACCTTGAGAATTTCTTCACTACTTGTTTGTTGCCTAACGCGATATAGATTTTCAAACGAAATCAATTTTGCTGTAAATACACCCTGGTACATAAAAATTACGATCTTCGCCGTGACCTTAAAACGGAATTCGTCACCACCATCATCCAAAAATTTGCTGAAGCCCACGAACACAGACTTCATCGAAACGTGAATGTTGAGGCTATCCAGCTGCTAGACAATACAGACTTAGTACATAGGCTAAAAAGAACTAACCCTTTTAAATTAGTGTAGTGTATAAAGTGAATGAATAATAATGTCAACGCTGTGCTATACATATATCACAAGAACATAGACACTATTCTTAGTTTTAACATAATCTATCACATAAAATATTAAGTTAAAATTAAATTGCTTCTTAGTATTTTAGGTCAGATCGTAATTAATTATTAAGAATTCTGTTCTTACTATTATAGTATAAAAAAACGAAATCAATTTAAAATGCATTGAAAAAGTATAGACAACAAAAAAATCAATGAATCAAACATTGAAGCGTTCTGAAATCTGACACATCACTTATCACAGCAGCTACACTGATCACTGATCGGTAACGCACAAGTATAAAATCACTTACACCATCTCTCAAAGCTGTTTTCACGTCGTAAGTAAGTGCAGTGCATTAGTTGGTATAAAATAATGCCGGTTGCATAAACCTGAATATTATTAATGCGCATAATATCGCGCGCACACTCAGCTTTGTCTCTTATTACGGCCGGATATTGTTGCCAAAATTTTGCATTTTATTCATATACAGTAATGTATTAGTACATTACTGTGAAGCGAATGTCGTGCCTGTGTGTTTTATTTTGAAATGTATTGTAATTTTGGTATTATTTTAGTCTTAATAGTCGCAGCACTTAAGGTAATGAACATGACACATTTGCATGCGCCAATTTATAACCCAACGTTCTTAGATGAAGCTTTGACTGTGCATCTATTCATCACATTACATCAGGCCTGTATATCACATCCACATTTGTTTCATCATCATCATCATCATCGCCCTATTAATGTTCCCACTGTTGGGATACAGGCCCCCTCTCTGTGAGCCAGAATCCACTACGCGGGTCCAGTGTGGGTTGGTGGATGTCACGTGTTTTCAAATTCCTGGTTCTAGGACATGCCAGCTTCCTCACGATGTTTTCCTTTACCGTTTTGAGAGCAGTTATGTTTAAGTCCCACGTATTATTGGGCGAGACTATTGATATCAATACTGCGAATTTCTTACTGACAAAGAATTTGAAACAAGTATTTGTCTACCTATATAATATAAATTGTGTTGCAGTGATCTAGATAAGTTGTGTTTTAAAACTTCAGTGTGTCTGTTAATTGCCTTTATTGTTTTAGCGACAAATTATAACTTTTGCATGTATTTCGGTAAAATATGACTGAACCTACCTTTTATATGTTTATCACTATGTACCTTACCCATATTTGCAAAATAAAAAATTACTTATTTACTTACTCAACCGGGCACAAAGCCAGACTCCGAGCTGCTATTGAGAAATTCCGATGGTAAAACCCAGCAACACTTTGCCTGACTCGGGAAGCGAACCCAGGACCTCAAACTAAAACTTAAACTTGTCTTAAACATCCGTTTAAGAGCACTTTTGGCCAATGAGTCAACATCTATTCATTACCTACAATTTTTATAAGCAACGCCAAAAACGGCTGAAACAATAATCAAAATATAACAACATGCAAAGCTCATATTGGACTACCCAACTCTCGAACCTCAACTAAACCAACGTCTAAAGCAAAGTTTATTCATTTAAAAACCCTCGAACAGCTAATTAGCTCAGAACTTGGGCCTACAAAAGTTGTCAGTGATCCTGTGGTTTGCACATGCAAAAGCACAAAGTTATTGCACAGTATCGGAACAAACTATGTGCAGAATTTTGTTCATGCGGAACCAGTGGACGTACATCGAACAATGGCCGCGATACGGCGCCGGTTTTGCAGGAAATGTTGCCAGTGCTGTGCTTCTGCGGACGCCGTCCGGGACGCGACGTGAGCGTTGATAACGACCACTCCTGCGCGCTGCGTTAAGAACTCCTTTAACAATAGTTAGTTTAAGTAGATTTAGTTTAGTTTGCTGTTGATTCTTTGCTGTAAGATATTGTGGTTTGCGTGAAAATGGGGACTTTTTCTCGGTATACAAATTGTAGGATAACTGTGTGAAAAGTAGGTACACCTAATCAAATTATGTTCCTGCTTAGATGGTTTGAATTTTCTTAACATCACCAAACCACATTTTCAAGGAAAATTATATAATAATAATCTGTCTAATAGAGAAGAGGGAGGCATAGCATCCACGTGCCTGAAAATCCTTATAGGCAAAATGCCTGAAAGGTAAGAACAAAATAAGTTTTTAATCCCTCAGTTTAAATTAAAGTTAGAGAGTTGTGACTTTATTTTTTCGTAAAATTAGAGCATTACAAACAAATCTAATATATTTAGTGGAAAAGTTACTAGCTTTTTCAGTCACGAAATTAGGGTGGCTTAGTGAAAGACGTAGTAAGCTTGATATGTATTTGGGTGTTAGGCACATGTCCCACCGCCGACGAGTAAGCGATAAGCTATCTACTATTATATTTATTCGCTGAAGATGTAAGATCCTGTGTAAGAAATACAAATGAGATACATTTAGTTATAGTTGCTCGCTGGCTGTTCATACTGCCGGCGAGTACTCTCTAACCGCAAGTTTGTCGCAGCGACAAGAGCTATCATAGTTATACTCGCTCAGCGATGCTCGCTTGCTCGCTTGGCGGTCAGAACTTACGTCGAGGGACAAACCAGCGATCATTTCTACCGCGATATTTTTGAGCCGCCCCGCGCGAGTGGTGCGATTAAGCGCTGGTCACAAATAAATACTCGCTCATAGCCGAGCTGTAAAACTATCGGAAATAAACACTCGCTGCTCGCTGCTCGCCAACTCGTTTTTAGTTTCTAGCTTTACTCGCTACTCGCTGATCGTCGACGGTGGGGCAAGTGCCTTCAGAGCCTTGTTATCCAGACAAATATTTAAAAGACTTAATGATTTTTTCAGAATAAGATTCTAGTTTTCTTTCAAATCTTCTATGTATGCTTATAGAAGAGTTTTAATTCGAATTTCTAGTCTGTACTTGTGCCTACGCTAGCATGACTGTCATTTTGTTACACTTGCTCTACTCTTGTTCATTAGACAGTTATATTAATTGAAGACTTTTTATGTTCTAGACAAGTTACATCATGTCAATGAAAGCTTCGCAGTTGCGATTGAAAAAACTTCGCGGACGACCTTAAATTGGTTGTAATAGGAAAAATGAAGTTATTAAAAAAAAGATCTTTGTCAATATATTGGTATTTTTTGACGTGATAACGTCTTTAAAATCGTTTTAGTCGGGTGACATGTTCAGAAACTTGTGTCACACCAAAACCTCACGAGCGCGATCGCAGGTATAACGAGAGAGAGACGGACCGATCTCCCGTCTCATCTCGAGCGCTGCCAGTCATTCCGTGAAACTTGTCACGCGGAATCCTCACGAGCGGAGGCTGGCATAGCGTTCGAGTGAGTGGACCGATCTTCCGTCTCTCTCACTCTAGCGGCATACAAACGAATGGAGATTTTCTCGTGCGGTTAAGTTTTCGTTGAATGTTTAACAGTGAAACAAAATGTGTTTATCATAATATAGGTTTATATGTAGGTAAGACGTTATCACGTAAACATCTCGATCGTAAACCTACTTTACAAACAACCAATTTTTAGTAAAATATACGTAATAGTAAATATTAACACCAAATTTGAAGTTCATAAGTCAATGGGAAGTTAAAAAATTCTTCGCAATAAAATTTTGTAAAATAAACTGACTGGTGGCTTCTCATTCCTTTGTTTTCCAATATTACAACGATATCCCACTCGATGAGGCGGTCAAATTTTTTCATCGCTTTGCTGTGTGGAGCCCCCCTTAAAAACAATTAAGAATGTTTTTTGACAATTTGTATGGCTTTGGGTCAAGAAGATGCTTTACTGTGAAAATTTGAAGACTGTAGCTCCAACCATTTGGTTATAAAACCTGTGTGACAGACGACGGACAGACAGACAGACATACAGACATACGGACAGGCAGACACATGAGTGACAGTTTCGGTTTCGTTTGAATCTTTCGAGTAGGTACGGAACCCTAAACATTTCAAAAATGTATGGGATTTCCATATACATTATCAAGCGCTATCGAAATGTAACGAGATCAATGTCTTAAATTTTGACTTTTCATCACTGACAGAATGACACTTTCTTTAAAGCCTCTGGTCAAAATTCACCCTGGTTGACTGACTGAACTGTGTACTTGTTCACAATTGACCATCACGCCATTGACAACCATAAGCAGTTAACTGGTGCACCAGCTTTGATTGAATATTGATTTCACAGTCAAAGCGCTTCAGACGTTTTCAAGTGAGCCAGCTGTTGCTAGAATACAGAAACTCCGTCACATCTATCTACCAGTGGGTATAGTTTCTTTCTCTGCTTATTTTAGTTGTTTTTTTCGGTCGATTTTTATTCCAAAAATACCTTAGTACCTAGTTCGTTTTTCTCTTTTATTAATCATTCAAATTACTTACTTATATATTACATTGCTGTGGTTTTCTAAGGTTTTACGATAAATTTATGTTCATATTTTTTTTAATAACCCAAAAAAATACTGACTTTTCTAATTATTTTATGCAAAGTCCGAAATTCGGAACGAAATATACGGTATTTGCTCGTTATGTTACAATGACAAAAAGTCACATTACAAGCTCGTGATTTGCAACGACTATACCAGGGATGGCGAACGTTTATTAGAGAACGCGCCATTAAATTATGATTTTTTTTAAATGTAAAAATGCCGTGCCGCCAAAGAAAAAAAAATGCTTCTTATCTTATTGCTGTACAAATTTCGGGTTGCAAAAAAAGAGTTGTTTACAAATTTATGTTTCCATCGTTATAAAAGTAGAAGTCGATGTCATGCCTGCTGTTTTAAATTATATTGGCGTGCTCGAAAAATTTTGTCGAGTGTCACCTCTAGCACGCGTGCCATAGGTTCGCCATCCCTGGACTGTACCTACTCTCTTGTAATGGCAATCTTCACACGCCTAAAAAGTATTTTATCGAAACGCATGCAGTCACGTATTTCTTTAAAAGTATTGAATAGATTGTATGTGCGTCTTCGAAGAATTGCTCGAAGGTACAAGAGTAACCTTTCTCGCTGCTTTCAGTTCTCTATTTTTTCGATGTGTAGTTGGACGTGATTTTCTTCTTTGTAAATTTTTTTTATGTACTAAATGTTTCATGTAGGTAATAATTTTATATATTAAAATTATTAAACAAATAGTACATTACAACATTTTTTTTATATTGGGTACCTATTTATAACGAATATTTTAAACTAACAAAATCGAAGCACAATTTACATTATTCGACGAATTGCATATTTTAATTCTTAGCTCGAAATATCATATAATAGACACATTCTTATCCCAAACTTGGGTACTCGTATTCTGTCACATGGATTTCACCTTCGACAGTAGGTAAGCATCCCGAAATCGAAAACGTATGCGATTCTAAAATGAAATCCTATGAAACACGTGCTGTGTTTGTTGCAAGGAGATCCGAGAACTGGGCTTGAGTGAAGAGAGAGATAGATATCAAAGTAGAGATGTAGCACGAAATCACATAGCTATATCAGTTTTATTTTGAACCTTAGTTCTCTTAGTTTGAACATCAGTTTTAGTTTTATTTTGTAAAATTCTGTGAAAGAAAAGAGAAATAACCTATTCACGGTTATTTCTCTTTTCTTTCACAGAATTTTCACACTCTCATTACGTTTGTTTTTCTCAAAACCAAAAGATTATCACAAAGCCACCCCATGAATTTTCACACAAACATATTCAAATATAAATTATGCAAGCTTTTACATCAAACATTTTTGACAGCCGACGTGTGACTGATCTTATACGATTTCCTTTCCTTTTGAAGCGGGGCGCTATAAAAATGTTTACATTTCAATCAATACACATTTGCACAAAAGAATAATTCTATGTTGAATATGTGGAGTAATTTTGAACACGATTCACAATAAGGGGAATTATGGGGATTCTGATACGGTGAACAAAAATCCGTAATCCATGTAACAAAAACTAACAGCATATTGTGATATAAGTCCTTATCTGTGATCTAGTTGTGTGTTATTCAAGGCCGTTTTGGGGCAAAAGGATTTTACGATCCAACGGCCTACGTGGGGCGCCTACTAAAGAATAAAGACGTACAGGATTTTGTACTATCCACATTACGCTAAATGAGAAGGGATGATACGACTACTTTCTGTAACTGACAAGATGAGGATCATCACATGATTTATTACTGCAAATGCTACATAATGTTGGGGGTTCGGTCGGGTTTGCCTCTATTTCTTGATTTGGATTCAGTGGATGTTTAAAGAGATTGTAGGGTTAGTAGTTTGTATTGGCAGTTGATAATCTCGTAAAATTCGGCATCCACTTATTAGTTTTTCGATACGCAGGTAAGTCGTTACACAATCATATCAGTAAATAATTAATTCGTGGAACTAGAACCTACAACCTATTTACGCTTATTTTGTACGGGAAACAGCTCCCTGAAAGCCTTATAAAAGCGTATTCCGGTTAACTCTTTTACCACCTACATAAAAACGTGTAGGATAATACCTCGATCTATAAAGCAAAGCAAAATCATAATAAACTAGGCCGAGAATACACCTACAACCGTAAAGAAAAACCAAAGTAACATAAATAAAATCTTATCCTTCCCACGTAATCACAAGTCTTAGCCTAAGATAGCAAGACGGGCACTTGAAAGCTCAAGACACATATCTGTGTGTTCTAGACTCAAGATTACATAGACTATACATGGTCTAGATTCCTAGAATCTTCTACTTGTTACGTGTGTCCACAGCTTTGCACAATGTTGCAAACTTGCGTGTTTCTAATCGTTTAAAGCGTGTGTCACTAAGCACTTGGACGGTACACAACGTGCCTGCGAAGAAAATTAGCGGAAAATGCACTCAAAGCTAGTATGTATGTCCCTAAGTGTAATTAGATTGTTACGTACCGTGGGAACGCTGCATTCCAGTATCATAATTTAGTTGAATATGCTGTTTGATACGTCCGAATCGAATGCTCTGCAAGTTAGAGTATGTTATGTTACTGTTTAGACTACATTTGGGTGAAACTGTAATAGATAAGCTGCTCCTAACGGTCACCTGAATGAGACTAAGGGCCAATTTCACCAATGAAACTAATCGCGATTAGTTCAACTAAACTCAGTTTATGCAAATACAGCGTTCTGATTGGTAGTTTCTCAGTGGTATCAACCAATCAGAACCCTGCATTTGCATAAAATGAGTTTAGTTGAACTTATATTAGTTGTGTGTCCAGAAACCTAATGGACAGTGAACAATACAATAACTAACACCCAATGGTACACACACATCATTCATGTCGTAAAAATATTCAGCACACGCAAAGCTAAGCTATTGCTAAAAGATAGATAGAATATGCTAATATTTCACAAGCTTCAATAAGTTTCTCTTCACTTTGAAAAATAAAGTCCAGGCCCCTTAAAAACCTGGACTTTTCCGATTGGATAAGTGAAATTTAATTTAGTTTTGAGTGACTCAATTTTCTTGGGAAAACATCTAAAAGCTAAGCCGTATTACCAGAAATGGCAATTACTTTTGAGAGATCACTTTTTCTTTTTTCCCCTATAACTTGCGAAGGGTATTAAACCTTGAAGCAATTATTGAATTTTGCATAACTTATGTCTAGTTAAGAAGTAGGGAGTGGAGTTGAGCAAATGATTGCGTGATATATTATGTTATTTGGTTCAAAATTAATTCGAACTGAGTATTCATCTTGTTATGAAATCGGATAATTCAAAATGAGTTATGTTCAATTTCCTACCGCCCGAGTTAACTGAGCCTCGCATCGGATGCGAGTACATGTAGCTACTCATAAAATTTATCTTCTAATTAAGAGTGTTTGCTCATATTTTCATAATTACAGAGATATTGCTTCACGCATACTTTACAATGTGATTTATCATTATCACATTAAGCATCAATATTGATTTGTCTTGTCTATTGTTCCGGCATTATCTAGATACCTTAGCAGACAATTGTGTAATTAATAGCACACGTGGGCTGTTCATGACAAAGTAATAAACTAACTCGAAACCAATTATTGTAATAACGATATGAAGCTAAAACAACAAACTAGCGTTTCACGGAGAACTTTCGAAGAGGAAAGGATTCCGCAAAGATTTTTGGATTAAAGTAAGGGTTAATTTCAGCAAGAAAAGTTTCACATCCCGAAACACGACGAAGTTTCTGACTCGGAGGAGTGTACAGATAATAGTTGAGTAGCAAGTTTAATTACTTGTAGTTCTCAAGAGCGACCGCTGACAGGTCGGAGGCGTAGCGGGCTACCGGTATAGCGGCCACACGGGCGATAGCGGTGCGCAGTGAGCGGTGACTCGGACACAGAACATCGGCTTCACACAGAACTACTTCCTATGCATGTGGCCGTGTTCAGTAGCAAACTACGGAATAATAGGCATTTGGCATGAGAGGTTTTTGTTCTGCATTTGTTATATAAACGGATTATACATATAGGTAGGTAAGGTTATTATTACTGCCACCTTCGTCAGGAACTTTCAGGTCCTTGTTCAGGAACTAACATTACACTGAAATCGGCTTCTGGCTTGGTAAATAGTGCTGTTATTAGGTTTTTCCATGCCAAAATTCTCGTGGGAAATATAAACTCGCAACTGAAGAAATGATACAATACAATTACTATCCCTCTGCTTAGCCCACCAGGGTTCACAGGGATGATAATGAGATTTAACCGAATAATGTTTGTAAACAGAATTGCTTACGTTTCTGAGAAACATGGTACTTTACATATTTACTTTAGGTACATTCCGCTTTTCGATAGTATTCTCAGAAAACATGTTGTACGGTTGTACCCACATACCTAGACTCCTTTGTAATCGTAATTGTCAAACATAATTGAAAAGTAAAGTGTTCGACACGTGTTGGATGTTTCACTGAATCCTTTAAACACTCAAAAGTTTATCTTTTAAATACTTACTTAGTTCATTTGAAGCGGAAAGGTTGTTTGTTAGTTGTTCACACAAAGGATTATTAATTGTAAGCTACTGAAAGTAATTAATAACTTTAGTATTATTATTAGGGACAAGCAAAACACGAACTCGTGTATGGAAAATTAGAAGTTAATGAAATACGTAGTAGTGGACTACTAGGTAATTCATTAACTACTAATTGCCAAAGCTGGTCCGAAAATAGCCATTCTACTGGAGTAGAAAGGCTATTTTTGGACCGGCATTGGTCTAGTCAAGGACTTTTCACCTTCGTCCTTGGTAGGTACTCAGATAGAATTTGAACTAAACCGAAACCTTACTTTGAATATTAAGCAAGCGGTATTGTAAATCACGATCATCGTCACCCTGTTTCTATAAATAAACTGTCGTCGCCGCAAAATTCAATACTAACTACGATAACACCTCAAGTACTATGACGTGCCAAATTTCAAAGTTGTGAATCAAGGATAGTGATATTCGTAGTGTTCAGCTCCGTCACTGTCTCACAATGATGGCAATATCAATTGGTTTTTCGTGCAGATTTATGGTCATCATCATCATCATTATCACCCTATTAATGTTCCCACTGCTGAGACACAGGCCTCCTCTCTGTGAGAGGGACTGGGCTGTAATCCACCACGCGGGCCCAGTGCGGGTTGGTGGATGTCACATGTCTTCGAATTTTTGGTTCTAGGACGTGCCGGTTTCCTCACGATGTTTTCCTTCACCGTTTTGTGAGCAGTGGTGATGAGATAATTTACACAAACTTAAGCGCCTGCCTGGGCTCGAACCCACGATCTAAAACTTGTAAGTCACGCTCTCCGGCAGATTTATGATGAAATGTTGCAAATTACATATTTCTTGAAACAAATTGCTGCAACAATGTTGTATAAATTTCAGTTACCGAGTATACGTAGCTGTATTACTTTGACAGCGGTGGTAGCAGCCCCGATTTACCTGTCGTAGGTCGTGGGTACAAACCTAGGTAGGTACTTTTCTTTGTGTATATTATTTCATCATCACTGCTCTAAAAACAGTGAAGAAGAACATCGTGAGGAAACCGGCATATCCTAGAACCAAAAATTCAAAGACGTGACATCCACAAACCCGCACTGGGCCCGCGTGCTGGATTAAAAACCCGCGATTTGATAGTGGTCAAACCCTTCGGTTTGCCGAATTCACTTGCGCAATTCGGCTGTCGGTTCCCTCTCTCACAGAGAAGAGGCCTGTGCCCCAGCAGTTGAAACATTAAAAAAAAAGCAAGGCTGATGATGATGATGATGATTGTCACTTTGAACTAACTAAAGTGATATTATAAAGATAGGTTTTGTAGGAGATAATCTCTGAAATCATTGATCCTTCTTCTTCCTAGCTCTATCCCAATGTAGGTAGTGTCGGCTCTCCTAATTTTCAGATGCCAGGACATGTCTGGACTCTTATTGGAGGAAGTTCTTCCTCCAATAAGAGTTTCTTCATGCTAGTCTACCCCGTAGCCGAAGGTCATTCCAAACCTTTAAAAAAATACAAGATTACGAAAACTATTTCAGTGAAAGAAAGTCAACTGGCTACCTATCTAGCTATCCTACCTACCAACCTACCCTACCCTACCTACCAGTTTCAGTCATATACCACATCCCCACACAATTACAATAATTTAATTTAAAAAAATAGAAGTTGGTGGTAGAAGGGTCAAAATTTAGGGTTGTATGTATTTTTTAATGACAAATCATAAAAAAATTAAATTAAAAATTAATGCACAATTTTTTTTTTTTGGACCACCCTTTTCACTCAGGGGTATAAAAATTTTAATTCTGAATATACACACAAAATTTTATAAGAATCGGTCAAGCTGTTTTAAAGAAGTTTTGTTATAAACACTGTGACACGAGAATTATATATATTAATATTACACTTTTCCTGTGAGTCAAGCCACGAGTCAAACACCGTGTAAAAAAAGAGAAAACTAAATAACAGAACAGACCGATTTGGAAAATAGATGTGACGTCATATTAACAATGATTTGCGCCTCAAATTGATACTTGATAGAACACCTACCTACGCGGTTTCAAGCGTGGAATCAGTGATCCGACGTCGAGTATTTGAATACCACTGACTTTGATATACGGTAGGTCGAAATAGTATTTAGCTGCCTAGCTGCCTACACAGTCGGCCAATCAAAATCTGATACGTCACCGACACTCGAAAGTCTACTATATCGGAATACCTACTTGACTATCGTTTACAACTACTTAATAATGCCCAGTTTAGCTCAATCGCTGTATTATAACTCGCAATTGTACTAACAAATATAGATGTAATCGTAAGATAAATCTGAAATAAATGATGTTTTTTTTTAATGGATTTAAAAGCGGATTGAAAGTATGTATAAAATTTATACAGTTTGTAAGTTGGACACCAGAACTTTTAGATTTATACTCTTGGTTAATAAAAAGAATTCATGTATTTATTGGTTTTCGGAAATTCCACCCCTAAGGACGTAAAAAGGTGGCAATTTGCTTATACATTTGCAACTTGACATAAATACTAACCTAAGTAAATAATAAAGGTTTTCATCATTAGATTTTCAAAACTACAAGCTAAAAGACTACTTAGGGGGGCGTTAAAGATTTTTGAAGATTTTTACCCGACAGGGCTTCTTTTTTTAATGTAGGGGAGCATTAAGAAGGGATTTTTGAAAATTCAACCTTTATGGGGGTGAAACTAAAAAGTCATCATCAAGTTAACGACTTTTGTTTTTTTTTTATCGGGCGATGACTTAAGTAATCCTCGAAGATAATGTCTGGAGCTCTGGCCTTCCCATTGAGAGAGAGAGAGAGAGAAAGATAATTATAATTTATCAAGAAGTACTACTACACTTTTCGCTGCAGGAGTTTTAGCACTATACATTTTAATCTATTTATTAAAAAAAAAACTCCAACGAGTTATAAACAAACACAAACCTCTCACTTCGCCAATAAAATCTCATATCACTTCATTCTAATTCGGGTATCGGTTAAATAGGTAATTTCTATTCAGATGTTGTAGTAGGTCGCGGTCAATTTGCGTAATGAATTTGCTAGTTGGTTGTTAGGCAGTGCGCCTAGTTAATTTAATACAAGCGATGGCTAATTGTTCGTGTTTTCTAGAAACAACAGATAAAAGCCGGATAGTTGCCACAAAAAGTGTCAAAATCACACTGTATCTGTCAGTACAAAAAGCAAAATAATTTATTTGAAAATCTGGCTGGTACTATGGTATTTTTATCTACAAGCATAGAAAAGTAAAAAACATTATCTATAGTATATATATATAATATTATAAAGCTGAAGAGTTTGTTTGTTTGAACGCGCTAATCTCAGGAACTACTGGTTGGAATTGAAAAACTCTTTTTGTGTTGGACAGTCCATTTATCGAGGAAGGTTATAGGCTATATAACATCACGCTACGACCAACAGAAGCGGAGCATAAATGAAAAATGTTGCAAAAACGGGAAAAAATATTCCTTTTTGAGAGCTTCCGTTGCAAGCGCTGCGTAAGCATTTAAAGTTACGCAACAATCATGTATGTAGTGAAGGTACGGTAGGGTAGGTACGGTAAATGGGTAGGTAGGTAGCCAGTTGACGGGAGCGAAGCCGCGTGGGACAGCTAGTCTTCAATATACCCTGAGTATTAGCGATTCTTGCGGACCTCTATATTTAGGGATATCATTTCCACATAGTTGCCTAATCCATGTAAATTATGCTAAGGATAGATGGGCATTAGCACCGAGAAAAAGTATATTCAACCCGCAAAAACTTTGATAGTATTTTGCCTTCCCATGTAATCGTACAGAGACATGAGATACGGTCAACTTAGTGGTAGTTGGAGAATCTTTCGATAGATTTATAAAATAGCATGCAATTCATCCGTAATTACAATCGGGGCAACTAACCTCGTTTTACAGTAAATAAAAATTGAAAATTACATAAACTAAATTTTCAAAGGTTTAACCCTATGCATCATCATCATTCGACACGGTTGGCGTAGTGGTTGAGCGATCGAATGCTGTGCTGCGTGTCGCGGGTTTGATTCCCGCACGGAACAAATATTTGTATCAAGATCAGGATCTGGGTGTCTTGTGTATGTGAATTTAATAGTTTGTAAACGCACCCACGATACAGGATGAAATTCCTCGTGTGGGGCAAAGTATAATTTAAAAAAAAAACAGCTAAATCCACTTCTGGACAAAGCTTCACATCATCGACCGGTCCCGCATCCAGCAGATTCCCGCAGCTTGCATAAGGTCATCGGCCCACCTTTTAGGATGCGTTCCTTCGCTTATATTATATTGAAAGTAGATAAAATTCTAGTTGAACTTTTTAAATTTGATTAAATACATTGTATCTTTTAAAGTGATTTATTACTGCAAATGCTACATAATGTTGGGGGTTCGGTCGGGTTTGCCTCTATTTCTTGATTTGGATTCAGTGGATGTTTAAAGAGATTGTAGGGTTAGTAGTTTGTATTGGCAGTTGATAATCTCGTAAAATTCGGCATCCACTTATTAGTTTTTCGATACGCAGGTAAGTCGTTACACAATCATATCAGTAAATAATTAATTCGTGGAACTAGAACCTACAACCTATTTACGCTTATTTTGTACGGGAAACAGCTCCCTGAAAGCCTTATAAAAGCGTATTCCGGTTAACTCTTTTACCACCTACATAAAAACGTGTAGGATAATACCTCGATCTATAAAGCAAAGCAAAATCATAATAAACTAGGCCGAGAATACACCTACAACCGTAAAGAAAAACCAAAGTAACATAAATAAAATCTTATCCTTCCCACGTAATCACAAGTCTTAGCCTAAGATAGCAAGACGGGCACTTGAAAGCTCAAGACACATATCTGTGTGTTCTAGACTCAAGATTACATAGACTATACATGGTCTAGATTCCTAGAATCTTCTACTTGTTACGTGTGTCCACAGCTTTGCACAATGTTGCAAACTTGCGTGTTTCTAATCGTTTAAAGCGTGTGTCACTAAGCACTTGGACGGTACACAACGTGCCTGCGAAGAAAATTAGCGGAAAATGCACTCAAAGCTAGTATGTATGTCCCTAAGTGTAATTAGATTGTTACGTACCGTGGGAACGCTGCATTCCAGTATCATAATTTAGTTGAATATGCTGTTTGATACGTCCGAATCGAATGCTCTGCAAGTTAGAGTATGTTATGTTACTGTTTAGACTACATTTGGGTGAAACTGTAATAGATAAGCTGCTCCTAACGGTCACCTGAATGAGACTAAGGGCCAATTTCACCAATGAAACTAATCGCGATTAGTTCAACTAAACTCAGTTTATGCAAATACAGCGTTCTGATTGGTAGTTTCTCAGTGGTATCAACCAATCAGAACCCTGCATTTGCATAAAATGAGTTTAGTTGAACTTATATTAGTTGTGTGTCCAGAAACCTAATGGACAGTGAACAATACAATAACTAACACCCAATGGTACACACACATCATTCATGTCGTAAAAATATTCAGCACACGCAAAGCTAAGCTATTGCTAAAAGATAGATAGAATATGCTAATATTTCACAAGCTTCAATAAGTTTCTCTTCACTTTGAAAAATAAAGTCCAGGCCCCTTAAAAACCTGGACTTTTCCGATTGGATAAGTGAAATTTAATTTAGTTTTGAGTGACTCAATTTTCTTGGGAAAACATCTAAAAGCTAAGCCGTATTACCAGAAATGGCAATTACTTTTGAGAGATCACTTTTTCTTTTTTCCCCTATAACTTGCGAAGGGTATTAAACCTTGAAGCAATTATTGAATTTTGCATAACTTATGTCTAGTTAAGAAGTAGGGAGTGGAGTTGAGCAAATGATTGCGTGATATATTATGTTATTTGGTTCAAAATTAATTCGAACTGAGTATTCATCTTGTTATGAAATCGGATAATTCAAAATGAGTTATGTTCAATTTCCTACCGCCCGAGTTAACTGAGCCTCGCATCGGATGCGAGTACATGTAGCTACTCATAAAATTTATCTTCTAATTAAGAGTGTTTGCTCATATTTTCATAATTACAGAGATATTGCTTCACGCATACTTTACAATGTGATTTATCATTATCACATTAAGCATCAATATTGATTTGTCTTGTCTATTGTTCCGGCATTATCTAGATACCTTAGCAGACAATTGTGTAATTAATAGCACACGTGGGCTGTTCATGACAAAGTAATAAACTAACTCGAAACCAATTATTGTAATAACGATATGAAGCTAAAACAACAAACTAGCGTTTCACGGAGAACTTTCGAAGAGGAAAGGATTCCGCAAAGATTTTTGGATTAAAGTAAGGGTTAATTTCAGCAAGAAAAGTTTCACATCCCGAAACACGACGAAGTTTCTGACTCGGAGGAGTGTACAGATAATAGTTGAGTAGCAAGTTTAATTACTTGTAGTTCTCAAGAGCGACCGCTGACAGGTCGGAGGCGTAGCGGGCTACCGGTATAGCGGCCACACGGGCGATAGCGGTGCGCAGTGAGCGGTGACTCGGACACAGAACATCGGCTTCACACAGAACTACTTCCTATGCATGTGGCCGTGTTCAGTAGCAAACTACGGAATAATAGGCATTTGGCATGAGAGGTTTTTGTTCTGCATTTGTTATATAAACGGATTATACATATAGGTAGGTAAGGTTATTATTACTGCCACCTTCGTCAGGAACTTTCAGGTCCTTGTTCAGGAACTAACATTACACTGAAATCGGCTTCTGGCTTGGTAAATAGTGCTGTTATTAGGTTTTTCCATGCCAAAATTCTCGTGGGAAATATAAACTCGCAACTGAAGAAATGATACAATACAATTACTATCCCTCTGCTTAGCCCACCAGGGTTCACAGGGATGATAATGAGATTTAACCGAATAATGTTTGTAAACAGAATTGCTTACGTTTCTGAGAAACATGGTACTTTACATATTTACTTTAGGTACATTCCGCTTTTCGATAGTATTCTCAGAAAACATGTTGTACGGTTGTACCCACATACCTAGACTCCTTTGTAATCGTAATTGTCAAACATAATTGAAAAGTAAAGTGTTCGACACGTGTTGGATGTTTCACTGAATCCTTTAAACACTCAAAAGTTTATCTTTTAAATACTTACTTAGTTCATTTGAAGCGGAAAGGTTGTTTGTTAGTTGTTCACACAAAGGATTATTAATTGTAAGCTACTGAAAGTAATTAATAACTTTAGTATTATTATTAGGGACAAGCAAAACACGAACTCGTGTATGGAAAATTAGAAGTTAATGAAATACGTAGTAGTGGACTACTAGGTAATTCATTAACTACTAATTGCCAAAGCTGGTCCGAAAATAGCCATTCTACTGGAGTAGAAAGGCTATTTTTGGACCGGCATTGGTCTAGTCAAGGACTTTTCACCTTCGTCCTTGGTAGGTACTCAGATAGAATTTGAACTAAACCGAAACCTTACTTTGAATATTAAGCAAGCGGTATTGTAAATCACGATCATCGTCACCCTGTTTCTATAAATAAACTGTCGTCGCCGCAAAATTCAATACTAACTACGATAACACCTCAAGTACTATGACGTGCCAAATTTCAAAGTTGTGAATCAAGGATAGTGATATTCGTAGTGTTCAGCTCCGTCACTGTCTCACAATGATGGCAATATCAATTGGTTTTTCGTGCAGATTTATGGTCATCATCATCATCATTATCACCCTATTAATGTTCCCACTGCTGAGACACAGGCCTCCTCTCTGTGAGAGGGACTGGGCTGTAATCCACCACGCGGGCCCAGTGCGGGTTGGTGGATGTCACATGTCTTCGAATTTTTGGTTCTAGGACGTGCCGGTTTCCTCACGATGTTTTCCTTCACCGTTTTGTGAGCAGTGGTGATGAGATAATTTACACAAACTTAAGCGCCTGCCTGGGCTCGAACCCACGATCTAAAACTTGTAAGTCACGCTCTCCGGCAGATTTATGATGAAATGTTGCAAATTACATATTTCTTGAAACAAATTGCTGCAACAATGTTGTATAAATTTCAGTTACCGAGTATACGTAGCTGTATTACTTTGACAGCGGTGGTAGCAGCCCCGATTTACCTGTCGTAGGTCGTGGGTACAAACCTAGGTAGGTACTTTTCTTTGTGTATATTATTTCATCATCACTGCTCTAAAAACAGTGAAGAAGAACATCGTGAGGAAACCGGCATATCCTAGAACCAAAAATTCAAAGACGTGACATCCACAAACCCGCACTGGGCCCGCGTGCTGGATTAAAAACCCGCGATTTGATAGTGGTCAAACCCTTCGGTTTGCCGAATTCACTTGCGCAATTCGGCTGTCGGTTCCCTCTCTCACAGAGAAGAGGCCTGTGCCCCAGCAGTTGAAACATTAAAAAAAAAGCAAGGCTGATGATGATGATGATGATTGTCACTTTGAACTAACTAAAGTGATATTATAAAGATAGGTTTTGTAGGAGATAATCTCTGAAATCATTGATCCTTCTTCTTCCTAGCTCTATCCCAATGTAGGTAGTGTCGGCTCTCCTAATTTTCAGATGCCAGGACATGTCTGGACTCTTATTGGAGGAAGTTCTTCCTCCAATAAGAGTTTCTTCATGCTAGTCTACCCCGTAGCCGAAGGTCATTCCAAACCTTTAAAAAAATACAAGATTACGAAAACTATTTCAGTGAAAGAAAGTCAACTGGCTACCTATCTAGCTATCCTACCTACCAACCTACCCTACCCTACCTACCAGTTTCAGTCATATACCACATCCCCACACAATTACAATAATTTAATTTAAAAAAATAGAAGTTGGTGGTAGAAGGGTCAAAATTTAGGGTTGTATGTATTTTTTAATGACAAATCATAAAAAAATTAAATTAAAAATTAATGCACAATTTTTTTTTTTTGGACCACCCTTTTCACTCAGGGGTATAAAAATTTTAATTCTGAATATACACACAAAATTTTATAAGAATCGGTCAAGCTGTTTTAAAGAAGTTTTGTTATAAACACTGTGACACGAGAATTATATATATTAATATTACACTTTTCCTGTGAGTCAAGCCACGAGTCAAACACCGTGTAAAAAAAGAGAAAACTAAATAACAGAACAGACCGATTTGGAAAATAGATGTGACGTCATATTAACAATGATTTGCGCCTCAAATTGATACTTGATAGAACACCTACCTACGCGGTTTCAAGCGTGGAATCAGTGATCCGACGTCGAGTATTTGAATACCACTGACTTTGATATACGGTAGGTCGAAATAGTATTTAGCTGCCTAGCTGCCTACACAGTCGGCCAATCAAAATCTGATACGTCACCGACACTCGAAAGTCTACTATATCGGAATACCTACTTGACTATCGTTTACAACTACTTAATAATGCCCAGTTTAGCTCAATCGCTGTATTATAACTCGCAATTGTACTAACAAATATAGATGTAATCGTAAGATAAATCTGAAATAAATGATGTTTTTTTTTAATGGATTTAAAAGCGGATTGAAAGTATGTATAAAATTTATACAGTTTGTAAGTTGGACACCAGAACTTTTAGATTTATACTCTTGGTTAATAAAAAGAATTCATGTATTTATTGGTTTTCGGAAATTCCACCCCTAAGGACGTAAAAAGGTGGCAATTTGCTTATACATTTGCAACTTGACATAAATACTAACCTAAGTAAATAATAAAGGTTTTCATCATTAGATTTTCAAAACTACAAGCTAAAAGACTACTTAGGGGGGCGTTAAAGATTTTTGAAGATTTTTACCCGACAGGGCTTCTTTTTTTAATGTAGGGGAGCATTAAGAAGGGATTTTTGAAAATTCAACCTTTATGGGGGTGAAACTAAAAAGTCATCATCAAGTTAACGACTTTTGTTTTTTTTTTATCGGGCGATGACTTAAGTAATCCTCGAAGATAATGTCTGGAGCTCTGGCCTTCCCATTGAGAGAGAGAGAGAGAGAAAGATAATTATAATTTATCAAGAAGTACTACTACACTTTTCGCTGCAGGAGTTTTAGCACTATACATTTTAATCTATTTATTAAAAAAAAAACTCCAACGAGTTATAAACAAACACAAACCTCTCACTTCGCCAATAAAATCTCATATCACTTCATTCTAATTCGGGTATCGGTTAAATAGGTAATTTCTATTCAGATGTTGTAGTAGGTCGCGGTCAATTTGCGTAATGAATTTGCTAGTTGGTTGTTAGGCAGTGCGCCTAGTTAATTTAATACAAGCGATGGCTAATTGTTCGTGTTTTCTAGAAACAACAGATAAAAGCCGGATAGTTGCCACAAAAAGTGTCAAAATCACACTGTATCTGTCAGTACAAAAAGCAAAATAATTTATTTGAAAATCTGGCTGGTACTATGGTATTTTTATCTACAAGCATAGAAAAGTAAAAAACATTATCTATAGTATATATATATAATATTATAAAGCTGAAGAGTTTGTTTGTTTGAACGCGCTAATCTCAGGAACTACTGGTTGGAATTGAAAAACTCTTTTTGTGTTGGACAGTCCATTTATCGAGGAAGGTTATAGGCTATATAACATCACGCTACGACCAACAGAAGCGGAGCATAAATGAAAAATGTTGCAAAAACGGGAAAAAATATTCCTTTTTGAGAGCTTCCGTTGCAAGCGCTGCGTAAGCATTTAAAGTTACGCAACAATCATGTATGTAGTGAAGGTACGGTAGGGTAGGTACGGTAAATGGGTAGGTAGGTAGCCAGTTGACGGGAGCGAAGCCGCGTGGGACAGCTAGTCTTCAATATACCCTGAGTATTAGCGATTCTTGCGGACCTCTATATTTAGGGATATCATTTCCACATAGTTGCCTAATCCATGTAAATTATGCTAAGGATAGATGGGCATTAGCACCGAGAAAAAGTATATTCAACCCGCAAAAACTTTGATAGTATTTTGCCTTCCCATGTAATCGTACAGAGACATGAGATACGGTCAACTTAGTGGTAGTTGGAGAATCTTTCGATAGATTTATAAAATAGCATGCAATTCATCCGTAATTACAATCGGGGCAACTAACCTCGTTTTACAGTAAATAAAAATTGAAAATTACATAAACTAAATTTTCAAAGGTTTAACCCTATGCATCATCATCATTCGACACGGTTGGCGTAGTGGTTGAGCGATCGAATGCTGTGCTGCGTGTCGCGGGTTTGATTCCCGCACGGAACAAATATTTGTATCAAGATCAGGATCTGGGTGTCTTGTGTATGTGAATTTAATAGTTTGTAAACGCACCCACGATACAGGATGAAATTCCTCGTGTGGGGCAAAGTATAATTTAAAAAAAAAACAGCTAAATCCACTTCTGGACAAAGCTTCACATCATCGACCGGTCCCGCATCCAGCAGATTCCCGCAGCTTGCATAAGGTCATCGGCCCACCTTTTAGGATGCGTTCCTTCGCTTATATTATATTGAAAGTAGATAAAATTCTAGTTGAACTTTTTAAATTTGATTAAATACATTGTATCTTTTAAAGTGATTCGAAAAAGTTAGATAAACAGTACATCTTGCCAATATTCACAGCACAAATAAAATTCAAACAACATTCTTTATTTCATTTCGTTTTTAGAGCTTCAAAACAAAAATATTTATGTTGAAATGGAGCATAACAGAGTCTAACATGAGCGGGCATTCCGATCGTCCGAGGTATATTCCATGCTAACGAATTTACCTGCCATATCGTGCGACAATCCGCTCTAAATTGTTCACCTGTGCATGTCAAATCTGAAACTGAGAAATGTTTGAACTGTCAATACAGCATCGACTCAGAATATATTCAGTCGTATGCCTGAAGGTAAGTGCAGTTAGCAAAAAGATTAGGTTGTAAACTGCAGCCGCAGGCATTTTTTCGTGTGCCGATCAGATTTTCGAAAGTAGGACACGCTTGAAAGACTCATTTACTAACTCAAAAGAGTCACAATATTGTCCAAAAGCAAAACAGCATATTTACTTACCTGTAAATTAATTAGATTGTTTGACTGTACATTCTTGTTGAACACACACGCAATATAGACAAATATTAAATCATCGTCGGTTAGTTCCGTTACTCAAACTCCTTTATTGTTTCCTGATCATTTGTTTGGCAGACCTGCCGGCTTCAGCAGCTAATAATTACTTAGTTCGTTTAATCTCGGTCCCGAACAATGGTATCTGATTTTAGTTTGCAGAACCAAAGTTATCGTTCCGTTCTACAGCTGAGCACTACAGCCAGTAAAAATAACGTTGTTATTAGTTTATTTAACAAGTTTTTGGTCATATTTTGAAACACATATTTTAAGATTATATTAACCTAAGTATAGATATGGCCGATGACACACAGAGCAATGGTGGTCCAGTGGTATCGGCCGTGACTTACAAGTTATGGGTGGGCTCGAACCCAGGCTGGTGCTTCACTTTGTGTAAATTATTTCACCACTGCTCTCAAAACGGCGAAGGAAAAATCGTGAGGAAACCGCCATGTCTTAGAACCAAAAATTCGAAGACATGTGACATCCACCAAACCGCACTGGGCCCGCGTGGTGGATAACGGCCCATTCCCTCACACAGAGAGGAGGCCAGTGTCCCAGCAGTGGGAATATTAATAGGCTGACGATGATGATGATGATGATATGGCCGATATTCATGTGATCATGAATATCGGCCATATCATCATCATATGATTCATCATCATATCAGCCGAAAGACGTCCACTGCTAGACATATGCGTCCCTTAAGTGTCGCCACATTGACCGGTCCTGTGCGTCTCGCATCCACCGGATCCCTGCAACTTACCAGGTCATCGGTCCGCCTAAATAAAATCAAACTAATTTCTTATATGTTCATCGATATACTTACGACGAACTACGTACAGATAAAATCAGATGCTCGAGATTCAATATTATTCTGTGCAAATTACACCATTAAGTTTTGGGGTGCCGACTGCCGGCAGAAAAGGGGACAAGTCGAAATGAAGTCAGTGCGTCCAATTGGTTAGCATATTTTAATAGCGTCTGGCGTCGAGCCACTGTCGACGGTACGCCTTAATGTTTTCCTGTTTCCCCCTAATGTGCCTACTTAACGAACTAAACTTTCTTATCGAACAAACCGACAACTCTCTGCCGAGTTTCAAAGTTTATATGAAATATCTATGACCTTTTGTTACTTCGACGTCGTTCACGAGAAAATGCAGTGAAAGAACTTAGTCAAATTATTAAACTTAAATTCTACTGACATAGGAAGATTAGGTTGGTCAGACTTTTTTCAGAACGCAAGTTTTACCAAGTTTGAGGTTAATACCTGCCTAAAATATAAGTAGAACGCCGTTGGCAGCACATGCCAGCCTTCAAGTCTAAAAAACTAGATTGTACAAAGGACTACGGCTTACTTTTCAGGCACGTCACCCGAAGCGATTAACAAAATATATTTGAATAGTTTTATGTCTAGCTCTTTTTTAATCTCACAAAGTTTTCTTCTAATTTTTTTTACCGTCGATATAATACCGAAAGTTCGTTCATTCATTATGAACATGGAGAGATTTAAAGGCATTTCGCATAATAAAAACCCTCTACTTACAGCATCGACCTCCGTCTATACAATAAGACAGCTTGATTGATGTGATCACGATGTTTTGTTAAATTCCGTCGAACCTAACGACCAAGGACGCCATTTTATTTATTAAAACGCTGAACGAATAAAAAAATTCAGCAAAGAACCCACTTGGGACTAGATATATATAGAAATATTGCGTATTAAAATGATTGATGTGCTTCACAAAAAAAAATCTCTTAATTGATGCGAAAAACACTCAGTAAACAAACACTTTTGTTAATTAGAATTAATATTGAGTATCAATATTACTCTCGTCCCATCATCATCATCAATATATCAGCAGAAAGACGTCCACTGCTGGACATAGGCCTCTCCCAAGCGTCACCACATTGACCGATCCCGTGCGTCTCGTATCCAGCGGATCCCCGCAACCTTCACCAGGTCATCGGTCCACCTGGTGGGAGGCCTTCCAACGCAACGTCTACCAGTTCATATTCTCGTCTAACATTAGCATATTAATACGAATATACGATGCAGATACGAACACAACACCGTTAATACTTTCATTGATAACGCAAATTACTTTCAGAATTGCTCATTATCAACTATTATTATCATATTGGTCCGGGTCTGTACCCGGACCAATATCATTTAGCAAATGACACTGAGTGAATTTTGTATGTAGTTGAATTTTTATAGGCTATTTTTTATAATAAGTATTCATAGCTTAGAATATTTTTGTCAACGATTTATTGCACATATTGTAATAAATCTTGCGTGATAATAAACTCTCGGTATATTGTAAACAAATCATTTCAAATACAATTTATCCAATGCCAATTCGATAGTTATCATAATTATATCTGAGTCTTATTGATAAGAAACAGTTTACAACCTCACGCGATAAAATAAACCGCTGACATTCTCAAAACATGGAAGACGGGAATGCATCACGTATCCATATGAAGAGGTTCGATTCTTTTGTGCGATTTTATATCTTAAGTCAAGAAACATTAAACAAGTTTCTTTCTGTAAACACTTCATTAGAAAATCCTTTGTTGCCAGTACGTGCAGAATTTTACTGTCGCAGCGTTTTAAAGTAATTCTGTGCAAACAGCAACGTTTACGCAAAATGAATTAGTAAAAGTTAAAGTGTATAAAACAAACAAATTACCAGTGTGTGCAATGCTTATCACGAATACATTGTGCCAGGCAATTTTCTGAGCGACTTATATTACGGAGTTACGAGTGTGTTATTCAGTAATATATGGATTTCATTTGGTTAAAAGCTTTATACATTTGCCGTTCCAAACGCATTTTCAGTGGTGATGGCGCCATCATTAAAATTATTCTGTCACGACCAATAAAATTATCAATAAAATCCAACTTCAATAAATGCGATTAAAGCGACGAACGCTTTTAAAATATTAAAGTGAAATTAAATTTGTCTCTCTCATGTCGACACTACGGGGATTGGTATTGATATCTCCTTATAACGACCCATTATTGATATTACATTCTCGATCTTGCTACTTTTATGTAGCAGGGAGATGTACACTATTGTTGCGTGGCTTTGATTCCTGAGTCAGGCAAAATATTTTCTTTGTTTTTCCATCTGAAATTTCTCGCACTCTGTTAAATGGGACTTAAACATAACGGCAAAATGTGAGTGTTCTATAGGTGCCCCTCTGGTTAACTCTTCGGGAAATGCGGCACGCTGCATTTTACGACACCAAGAACAGACACAGATGGAGAATCGTCGTCAGAGAAAAGTTGCTTCCCTTTCGGGGGAGTCACGACCCTCAGTAATGAGGAAAACGACGCGAGGAGGAGTAAGGACAGTAATGATAATTTCTAAATTTAATTTAATAATTAATTATTAAATTAAAAAAAAAAAAAAAAAAAAAAAATATTTAATTTTATAATTTAATTTCTCTTTCCTTGGTGAGGTGAGGTCCTCCTTTTCGATCAATGTGGCGACGCTCAGGGGAGGCCTATGTCCAGCAGTGGAAGTCTTTTGGCTGATATGATGATGACGATGAGGTACTGGATTTGATGCCCGAGTTGGGCAAATTGTTATTGGGTTATTCCATCTGATATTTCTCAGTAGCAGCCCGGAGTCTATATGTGATTTAAACACAACTGGCGAAATGTAGCTGCACTTCTGCCTAACCCTTCAGGGAATGTAGGTGTCATGTAGGTGGGGAGTGGGTGTCGCGGTGGCCCAGTGGCTAAGACCTCGCCTGTCGTCCTTGTGGTCCTGGTTTCAAAAGCACGAATTCTACTAATACTATTGTTAAGGATTTAGCATAAGCATGTAATTATATTGTATGTCGTTTTGTGCCAATTAAACACTTTTTCTTTCTTTCAAATCCGGGCAAGTACCAAAGTGACTTTTCAAATTCATATGTACTTTCTAACTTTATCTTGGACATACAGGCAACGGTGAGGTAAAACATTGTGAGGAAACCTGGACTTATATAGTTAATGTAAGTCTGAAATAGCCAAATCAGAGGCCTGTGGAGTTCTCAGAAGCGGCTTAGTTAACTGTGACACCAGAGTCCATATCCTCATACGAAAAAAAAAAAACAACAAGGTCTGATGTTATGTTTTATATGTTATAATTTAATTAAGTAACGTAATCGTATCCAGCCGATTCCATAGACAGTGGTTTGATAACTAAATCCGAAAATCTGGAAAACTGAAAAACCGGGCCAATTTGATAGTTCAGGGAACCATGTTAGCTATCAAGCCAACTCCCGGACTAACAATACCCGTAACAATTTTTACGCTGAATTTTAAGCTGAAACTAACAAAGGTGAGGGGAAAACCTTCATATAATGGAATGAAATACCAATAGACATGGCATTATTAACTAATTATGTCATAGTTATTGGCTATGTTTATTGGATCTAAAATGATCCGTTTCAAAGTTTAATTGTAGACTCCGACAAAAAATACTTGTAAGGAAATATTTGCTACATACGAACGAGTAATATTAAATGCAATTCTAATTATCCTGAGAACTAATCAATGATCCGTTTCCAATTTGACTTTCTTTTTATGCTACGAAGAAAAAACGCTTAGGGAATTTTCCCTGTTTGCGATTGTACAAAATATTCGCCCCATATCACAGGCCTAATGTCGTTTTTGGTGAACTATGACTGTACGTGGTACGAATGCACAGTGTTCGCCTCTCCGAACGGTTTGGGGACTTAATGGAAGCTTTAGTGCTTTTGAACTCACCGTGACAGTGTTTTGTGTTTAATTTACTAACGTAGAACCAATCAACATACATAGACGTAATTAATACCTGCTGTAGCGTGATCGCTACAAAGACGCTTTGTTTTAGTCTCTTTTTAATTTGTCAAAGCAGGTCGGTTACAATTATTCAAATTTTCATATTTCGTTTGTCAAGAAAACAGACGGCAATTTTTGTCGGACAGACAGAAAGGATTTATAAAAATGTTTGGCCCTGAAATCATCTACTAAATTAATTATTGGTATTTTTTTATAGTAACTGTTTAAAAGTGTGTTTTAAAATGGCCAGCAACAATATGACCATGGCTTTGTCAATTCCTGTACGTGAATGGCAGGAACACATTCCTTGTAGTTAGACCGAGCATACGTGATATACGGGCCCACGGGCGTGCTGGAGCTTGCGGACCGCGTGTCTCTGCGACTGAGCTCTGTCAGAGACACCAACTATCGTTTCACTCATGGCATGCCACAGCTGCCGTGCGACAAACTGGAGGACCGGGCAGTCCTGCCAAGACTGGTGACAAGCTAATCATAAAAAAACCTTGTCGCTAACAAGAATTTGTGCATCATGAATCAAAACTGGTACGTAGTGACTCTTCTTCCTAATTGTTCTTTAGAATGTCGTTTATTTCTGGTATTTCAGAACCTTTGGGTTTCATAATTGTGATGTTCCGTTTCCTTGTCTGTAGATACCAGTTGAGCCGACTTCGTCTTTTAACCCCAGGACAGAACGAATGAGCCCTGGAGTACCTGCAGTCTTCGGGATTCCGAACATCTTTCAACGGGTCCCGTACATTTTATTTTTAGACGGCCGGTTTTTGGAGAGGTTTTACGGAAGGCGGTTTGGTTCATCCAGAGTGGTTTCCCGACGAATGGCTGTTATCACATTTTTAATTTAGTTTTTGTTCAACGTAGCTTTCCTTATAAGTTTTCGTAGTTATTTTTTTTTATTACCTTATCTATATTACGTTATGGAATCATACTTTACGTGTAACTTTAAGCCATCACTAAGCCGGTTGCAACTGTGTTGAGGATAAGCACGTGTTTTCACATTTAAACCTTGCTAAAATATCACTCATAAGTTTTGATAATACGTAATATACTAGGTATTTAAAATAATTAATACGATATTGACTATTACGGTCCTTTCCTTTTTTTAAAATAACTCTTAATTATTTATTGTACACCAAAACAATACATTTACACAAAGTGAAATCAATATTCATGTACAAAGGCGAGCTTAACTCCAGAATGGAGTTTTCTTCCAGCAAACCTTTGAGTGATAGAACTCATAATAATTGAGTGCAGTAATCCAGTGTACAGTTTTACAGTAAGGTACTAATTAAATATCTAATAATAATACACACATAAAGGAACGAGAAATAATGTGTTTGACCTTTTTCTATATTTTTATATTTTCGGTGTATTTATAATTAATACGTAATTATAAGTTATCGTTGCTTTAAAAAGTTTTATTTTATTTTATAATGCTACACTACCTAATATCCTTGAGACCTTTGTATGTTCAGCAGTAGACGTCTGTCGGCTAAAATAAGATGCTTAAAATCGATGTTGAATAAAGTTTTGTCACAACATGTATTCATAAACGATACAGTTTATTTCTGACAATGTGTTATGGCAGTGACTAGGCATCATACATCAAATTGTATAGAAAAGAATTCACAAGTTATAAATCATGAAGTTGTCGAGATATTCGAAGTTGTTTCAAAGCGATGCTTTCAATCTTTCAGGTTTGAAGCAGTATTTCAATCTTTGCGCTGTTTCAACAATAGATAGAATGTTTTACAATTTATTTTATTATATAAAATAGTTCGTCGTGGAGGCCCAGTGGCTAAAGTCATCGTGCTTGAGGTTGTGAGTTCAAATCCAAGTACCAATGTGATTTTTTCAACTCATATGTACTTTCTAAGTTTATCTTAGACGTCGCTAATGACAGTGAAGGAAAACATTGTGATATTCATAATATTATAAACGTAAAAGTTTGGACAGATTAATGTGTGTGTGTGAGGATGTATGTTTGTTATTCAATCACGCCAGAACGGCAGAACAGATTTGGATAAAATTTGGCACTGAGATAGATTATAGTCTGGAATAGGCTACTTTTTATCCCGATATAATGTTCTCTTGGGATAGTGAAATACTTTTCAGGTAAGCGAAGCTGCTGGCAGAAGTTAATAAATAATATACGTAATATCTGAAATCGCCAACCCACCTTGAGCAAGCGTGGTGGCTCGTGCCTTCTCTGTTTGAGAAGAGGGTTTGTCCAGCATAGGAACAGTATTTAAAATAATTATGTTATTCTAATACGGTCTCTTTCAGAGTATATTAACATTAATAATTCTTCTATAAATATTCAATAGATGATCCAGAACTTCATCCAATATTCATGCACTTTTTGGTCACAGGAGATTTAAACGCGAAAATAAATGTTATCGCCTTCTAGCTTTAAGAGCAATTTCGCTTTTATTTGTTATAAAATTCATGAACCTTTATTTCATTTAACTTACCAATTATTTTAGTTTTTCGTACGAGTATGTATCTAGCTACGTCGCTCATATTGATTGCTTAAAGTTCATGCTTAGAAAGGGCAGTAATTAATAAAAGCAGATTAAAGGTTCGACTTTGTAACATGTTACAAAATGTTCTTGCTAGATTAAAGTGGTTTGGCTTTGTGTCACAAAACCTCTATGAGTGAAGGCTTAGAAATGATTAAAGCCCCCAATTTTAGCATTTACTTTTAAAACCTAACAAAGAACACAATTTTCAAATTAAATATGATTCAGTGTCCTAGGTCCAAACAAAAGATTTTACTGAAACTGAAACAGTTCTGAATTTCATTGTTAAAATTAAACAGACCATGAACAAATCGTTTAGGAATCTAAACAAAGTGAGACATAGTCGAAATTACTTCTTCCTATCCCTGCGATGTCCCATAAAACTAATCAATGGATCCTTTGAACATTTACACTTCACTTTACCATCGACTTCGGCGGAGTAATTTCGTCTCTTTGATAAACAACATCCGATTGCCATTTTAGTGGAACGCCGCAATACTTCCGTTTCCTACGTATACGTTCAGGCATTATTAACATTTGTGATGGCAGAGAATAAGGAAAAAACAGGGCAAATATTAAATATGCCATTTAATATTTCTCTCTGATCTCTGAGCAACAATTTTGAGCTTGTCGCCCGCATGTGTCGCATGATTGACGCGTGCCACGCTGCGAACACAAAAATATCGAATATCGATAATAATTTTTAAACACAATATACGATTCAATGTGGAAAAATGCTTATAAAGTAAATATGCGATAAATGCTCGGCGATATCTGATTATATACATCGTATGATTGTGTATTGTATTGGCTTAGAAAAGTTTTTGATGTGAATATTCTCGGTTATAATGGGTACAAACATTCGACAAATAACTTCAGTAGAGGTATCTACTTTGGCTCTCGGAAATGAGAATGAATAAACATATTTTCAGCATTACATTCGACAAGCTGATCGGTTGATACGAATGGTGAAATTACTTTTCTACGAAGAGACGTAACCACTTAATGGAAATTCGTTGGATACAGTATTTCTGTGACACAAGTCTCATTTTCGGGCAAAATATTTTGTAACTTTACTATATAGTAACAAACTTTATGTTAATAAATTCATTTCTATGAAACTTCTTTCATAATTGTATCACATCTGAAGTTTAGTCGCCGTGACAAATGTTTCAGACATAATTTTTTAATTAGTCACGCACGGGTGGCCAGAGCTAATTCCAGTCGCACAAACAGAGCAAAAGGGACAGTAACGTGTTTGTCAAAACGTGCAAACAAAACCCATACAGATGTTGGTACTTACACTTAGTGGGCAGACAGGAAACTACTACAAAAAAATCGTTATTGGTAAAATTATACTAGTTTTGCAAGGTTGAGAAAAAAGAAAGTTTTGCCTAGCTAACTACTCTGGGCAGAAAACCGAAGAAAACTGTTTATAATTAAAGTTTTGTACGTAAAATGTCTGAAGATGGCACACAGATTTGAGCGGACCTATATAACGTGCACGCAATGTGTCAGCATGTAGCTGAACTTGAAACTTAGGAAACGCGACGATCCGACGAAAAATTACAAAGTAAATATACAGGGTAGGCTACACGAAGTACTCATCGAATAGAATAAGCCTTTATTTACAATCTTACATTTGTTTTAAATTTACAATAAATAACTTAATCTCACGAAGAAGTACTCATACTGTCAGATAAATGCTCGGTGATAGATGTCATAATTATGACATCTATCCGTTTTAACAATAACTGAGGCTTCCGATAAGGTGATATTACACTATTATATATCGAAAATCACAGATGTATGATTCGTATTTTTCCATAGTGTAATATAGACATGTATGGTTCACATCATCGTATTTGTCAAAAGATTTTTGTAATTTTTTGATAGATAGGATCATAGAAACAGAAGCAGAACGGAGCTATAAAAGCTCTGTCTCTTTTTTACTATCACACTATGATAGTTTTAACACGTGATGGTATAAGGCCCCTGGTCTTTCCATATTGAAACTTGCTTTATTGAATTATCTAATTTATTTTCATTCAATTTCCTGATACAAAATCATTCATAAAATTATTACAAATTCTAAGGCACTTAATTATTGTGGCGGTTTTTTTATTTAGTCTTGTGATATCTTCATCGATAGCCGCCTGTACAGCATTTTTCAATGCTGTAAAATCTGCCAGATTGTGCTGCCTGCTGATGCCTTATTGTGCTGAGTCGTCGATTTCTCAATCAATCTGAGAAACATTTGATGGCTTGCTTCTCATTAATTGGCTTTAAAACTTTCAAGCCAGCGTCGTCACCTCCCGATTGAAAGATCGTCAAATCAACAAACAATTCCGTTATTTTTTTGCCGAAATTATCGATTGATAAATCGTTTTATTTAAGACTTTGCAGCTTTCGTTGAATTGCTGTAGCCGATTTTTTAGGCAATCACTGGATCTTGAAGTCCGTCAATATTAACATATGGAGTCGCTAATTTCAATTTCGGTCTGAGAGAAGATTTTTTAACAAAAAATTTAACAGCTTTTCTTGCGCATTTTCGTCTAACTCTGATTTGTAATATTTTATGCCGTCTAAAAGTTGCTTTACGCTAGCTTCATCGTCTGTAAAAACTGGTAATAAACTTAAAGCGACTTTTATATCAAATTTTCAAGTGTTTGCCTTTTTATCGGCCGCATAAGGTTTCTGTGAGCATAAATCTAATACTTGTTCATACAAACTGTCAAATTTGCGCGAAGCTCGTGAATATGCGAACATTCACTCTCGCATACGGTGCTTTTCCATTTAGAATAATATTCTAAAAATAAGTTGTACTCTTTTATTAAGTTATCTGCCTCTTCTAATTTTACGACTATAATGTTACCTTTTCTTCTATCTGGACCAATCTTTATCAAATACTAGCTATCCCACGTGGCTTCACTCTCGTCAACTGGCTACCTCCCTACCCTACCTACCCAAAATACATTAATGTTGCGTAACTTTAACCACTTACACAGCGTACGCAACGAAAGCTCTCAAAAAGGAATATTTTTCCCGTTTTTGCGACATTTTTCATTTATGCTCCGTTCCTATTGGCCGTAGCGTGATGTTATATAGCCTATAACCTTTTTCGATAAATGGAACAAAAACAACACAAAAAGAATTTTTCAATTCCAACTAGTAGTTCCTGAGATTAGCGCGTTCAAACAAACAAACTAACTCTTCAGCTTTATAATATTAGTATTGTTGTTCAGATTTCAAATAACTTGTCGTTCAATGTTTTTAAATTTTCTGCCATTTGACATATTTCTATCTTCTTAGTACTGAATTACATACCATTATTTTATACTGCTTACGCTCCAGTGTTTATTTTATTTTCATTTGTCACTTATCTTAGTCCACTATAATGATACAACGAAAAATGATACAATACTGAACCTTATTATAAAAGAACTCAAGTTTATAGAGTAACATTGACATCTACCTCTCAGACAGAATAAAGAACAACGAAATTTTGGCGTAAGTTTACAGTATACTTAGTAGATGTGGAATTCTAAAATTATTATTGGGATCAATGCTGTACACAGTGCCGAAGCAATAGTAGTACACACAACCAACTTGTCCTCCATTGCAACCAAATATGACGAAAAATAGGATCAAAGAACTGTGATATTGTAATACAAAGATATGATTCTAGTGGTCATATATTAGGATCCTATGCATGATCCTAGATATGAATATGATACTGTAACCTGTGTACCCCCTTAAGTGATAGTTAAGTATGTACGATCCTAGATGATAGTGTAATACCACCCTAAGAGATAGGATCCTATTTATATGATACTAGCTGACCCCCGGGGCTTCGCTCCCGTAATTTTTTATCTTTCATAACAAATATATATATTTTTTTAATAAAAAGTATCCTATGTTACTTCTAATACCTCCAAGAATATATGTACAAAGTTTCATGATGATCGGTTCAGCAGTTTTTGCGTGAAAGCGTAACAAACAAACTTACATTCACATTTATAATATTAGTAAGGACTAGCTTTTACCCGCGGCTTCGCTCGCAGTGAAGCCAATTTTTTTTTTTGTTTGTAATTGAATGTTTAAATCAAATCAAAAATCACACATGTCACGTGATCAATCCTTTACATTTTGGCAAACGCCTTGGCTGACATCGAATCACTCTTTGTCTAGAGCCTCTCATGACCTATCTTAATATGCCTATTTAGAAAGATTTAAATGAAACAAAATGCTTCGGTCTGAAGTTTACACGTTCTTACATATAATAGATATTTTATTTTGCATGCCTGTGTAGTATAAAAATACGAACTTTTGTACTCAAGCATGCGCAGGTCCCTAGGTGATTTACATTGTTTATTTGGGAACCCTTGTATTTGGTACTATTTTGTCAAGACTTAATACATACGTAAGTAAGAAAAAACGTTGGTGAACTTGAATATAATGGTCCCACAGAGCCCGAGAAGCTTGTTTCTCATCAAATAGGAATATAACTATTTGAGAGAAAAGAGACGAATTTAAATAAATAAAATTGTTCTAAATGCCAATGCTAAACCTTTTTGTCTTTTGACAGACAAAGACATCGGTCTTTGTCTGTCAAAAGACAAAAAGGTTATTTGTATTTACGATTTTCGGGAAATCATGATTATCTTTAAACAGAAAATACAAAAAAAATGGTTAGTGTACTTTCCGATAGAAATTGTGAAAATTTACAAAAAAAAATATACAATCTAATATGCTAATAAACGAGTTTCCTCAATTGAAATTCGATAAATGCGTATTTTAAAATACCCTTCGATAACTTATCGTAGTGATCAAACAAACAAAGATTTTATGAGCAATCACAAACGATCGCAGAAGTAAAAACATATATTTCTGTAAATTCTCTTTCAAGTTAGCGCAGATAATTTGAAAAGTATCTACAGGAGTACATAATGCATAGCTCTGCAGAACTGCAAATCCAATTTCCATTCAGGGTGCCGGGGAATCGAATCTAGACGCCGATTGCGGCCAGGTAAAAGCGAGTTAAATCGGATTTTCACTTTGCCTTCATTCTTCCTTACTAGATAAACTATAAATCCGACCAATTTAAACTTGACCTAATAACGACATTTATGCCGCCATGTTTTTTTTTGTTTCCCACTAAATGGACTCGCTTATCGTACCACACTATTCTATTCCAGAGATTAAAATACATTTTTCTCACTTGTCCGTTTTTAGTGTGCTAGTATAAACATTCATATATTATGCAACCTTAGGTACGCCTCAAGGGTTCTAATCCTCAGAAACGATTCTTTAATAAGCTTCAAAGAAGTTTCTCTCTTAAAAGGCCGTTCGTTAAATGAATCTGACTTTCTTTGTGGCAAGAAAAGGGAATCCCGAAAAAAGTCTCGGCCATTCAGAACGGTTGGTTTACTCTCGGGAGCCAAAAAGTTACCCACGCCCCAAAATCTTCGGATTGTCATGAAAAAGCAGCTAAATTCGATTCCTATCTTCATGAAAATGGCTTATTCAATTTCAATACACGAGGAAAGTTTTTAACGTGAAAATGTTTATTTATTTATTATAAGGTACACTAACAGCATTACATACAAAACTATTTGAAGCAAATAAATTTAAAATATAGGTGCTGATATTTACACCTCTTACAGTTTTTGTTATTATACACGGCTTTTACCATATGAACAGCAACACTCATTATATTTACAATAAATGTCTCAAATAAAACATTTGACTTAAAATAGTAAACTTAAAAACGTAATAAAAAGGAAAACATACTTAATGAAAAATAGAATAAAAAAAATTGGTATATTAAAAAGAGTGAATATATTGTATAAATTGGTATATATATATATATATCTTTTGACATCATGCATAGTGATGGCACGGAGGGTAGCATAAGGTTAGTTTGTATTATACTTAATTAACAACGACAAAATAATACAGGGATAATATCAAAATTGACTTTAGCGTACACACTTACTTTGTGCAGACTTAACAAGTTAACCACGTCCTCTTATAATATTGAGTGACACCGTATAATTGTTTCAGAATATATTTTCTCAATGTGAATTTAGACTCTCCATTGTGGTTTGTTAAGTACTAACATTGACCTTCAATTAGATCTTCACAATGAATAATAGGGAATTATGTTTTTGTATCTAGATAACTTTATTATTTGGATTCAGAATCTCTGAGAACGTTGCTATCCACGGAATTGACTCCGTGTTGCTACTCAACTCTGGCATAATTTTACACAAAAAAATAATCCATACTAATATTATGAATGCGAAAGTAACTCTGTATGTATGTCTTTCGGTTACCTTTTCACGCTTAAACCGCTGAACCGAGATAGATAAAATTTGGTATGGAGATAGTTTGAGACTCTGGAAAGGACACAGGATAGTTATTATCCCGGAAATTATCCCTTAGGGGATGGACGGGGGGTTGAAGATTTTATTGGGAACTAATAATTTCTCAAGTAAGGTGGCCCACAAACCTATAATATTATGGCGCGATATAAAAAAGATGGCTATCCAAAGTACTAATGCTACGCAGACGATGTCGCGAACAACAGTTCAGTATTTTGTTACTGGAACGGTATTACAGGCAGGCTGTTTACAAACAGACTACTTGTACAGCCAAGCGTCTAACGACACAGTAATGCGTTCATTACAGTTCATTCTATATTTGGAGCACACAATTATTCGTACAAATGGCTCACTCAACCAGTACTGATTCTCATTTGATACAGCCGTTAGAGAATCAATAACCCATGAAATAAACGTTTGTGTTCCCTACTGAATATTTTGAAGAGTCCCTAATAGAGTCTGTGTGCTAACAGTAACTTCATTAATAATACATTTGCGTCGACCACAATAACCAACATGTGTTTGACTTTCAGGTTTTACGTAAAAAATCTACACCATACATAAAACCTAAATATACAACCGCTCTACTTTCATTTCGTGTGAGATTCTGACCTACTATTTTCAACTGTCGTAAGTATTGTATGGTATTGGATTACCTATTATTATCAAAATGTAACTGTTAACTATATTTTTATTGTCTCCGTTTCTTCATTATAGTTAAAGTACCTACTTAACAAAACAAGTAGCCGATCATGACAATCATTGTAAAAAATCAACTAAAATAAAAGTTATTCTTTTTTATTTTAACAAAAATCAACGATCTAAAATCGAAACGACGCGACCACTCTTCACCGCTTGAAAAGTCAACACCCTGGAATTCACGTAACAATCATTCCAAGGAAAAAATAGAAACGTAACCAAATCGCAAATTACAATCCCGTAACGAAATCTAAAATTACTTTTCCATCGAAACAATCAGAAATAACTTCATAACATTCTTTTTTCGATCAATTTGAGTAAACACAGTCGTGTCAAGAATGACACGTGCCGACTTTGTGTCAAAACAAGTATTTGACTTCTACAGTGGATAATTTATTTTGGAACGATTTGGAAAAAAGGAAAGCTATAATCTAATAAAAGGGGAAAAGTCTTCGTGAAAATGGGCCGCGAGGTGTTTGAGGGACTGAACGAAATCAGGTGCCTATCATAAATAACGGAGAGGCGATTTTATCGATGTATCCAATAAATATTGAGTTAACTTGTATTGGTAAGTATATAGATAATATTATCTGTGAGTGTTTTATGTTTACAGCTTTGTTCTTGTAAAATATGAATGTTCCAAAGAGCTCCAATAAATTTAAATGGGTCACCGTTCCTTTGAATAAAAAATCTTTGCTGCGAAGAATTTTGTTTGTAGCTAGTTAATCTGGGATAAAGTTTTCGTGTGATCACAGTGCCCGTGGGCTATGATCGTGCTTCGTGTCATTAGGTGAGCTCGATATTGATCTTTTAATCTAGCTCGTTACTGCAAGCAGGTTCGGGGGCTACCTCGCTTAAGGCCATTACAGCTTCTGGCTGTATAGACCTATTCATATAGAGAATTAATGAAGATGAAAATGCGCCTAACATGAAATTGGATTTCTTCTTCATACATAACACTGTGCAGCAACATTTGTGTTAGTAAATACCAATATAACCTAACGCCTTATACTGATGGGGCTAGACAGACTTTACAGAATGCAACCTGGTACGATCCTTAAATACTCCATTTTCAAGTAAGCATATCTATAATATAATACTATATTCTGGCAGCTGCTTCTCCCACGTAAAATTATTCCAACGGAATACACTCACTGGATAAAGAGTTTCCTGTGTCTTTTTAACCGACTTTCCAAAAATGAGGAGGTTATATGTTCGATCTAATGTTTGTTTTTTTTTGTGTATGTTCACCGATTTTTTCGTCAATAGTGAACCCATTTTGAAATTCTTTTTTGTTTGAAATTGTATGTTCTGAAATTGGTTCCATTTTAATTTGGTAAAGATGAAGAATTTCGGTGATATTCAACAGAACTCTTCAATAAATAACGGCAAATCTCTCGGGATTGCTGCAATCGCATGTCTGTTTTTTGTTGTTACCATTTCATAACATAATATCAAACCAGTACGCTCTAAAGGGGCACGCAGATGTGTACAGTTCACCTTGTTTCACTCTCATTTCACCGGTTATGTTTAAGTTTTATGATATTCGGGTAATCTATTCTAACATTATATGTAGCTTACTTAACAACTTGCCTATTAGGTAGGTACAAATAAAAGTGAAAAATAAAAAAAAACATTTTTACAAAAAAAATACTACCGACTTCCAAATAAAAAAACTACAAAGTGAAACATAACTTTCTATTTGGAAGTCGGTGTCCATAACGCAAAGAATTGGTACCATCCAAAGTCTTTGTAGTTTTTTTATTTGGAAGTCGGTAGTATTTTTTTTTGTAAGAAAGTTTTTTCATAGTCCTGTCTATCTCTGTTCCATAGTTCATAAACATTAATTCAGCAGTTTAGACATAGAAACGTAACATACAGAGTAATTATGGCATCAGTTAAAATATAAAGGGTAAAAATATATAGTTACTCTAGATCCTGAAATACTGTTATTGACATCAAAATTAATGGCCACTAACGTTATTTTCCTAAAATAATATAAAGTAACATGAAAGTTATTCCAGCAAAGACCCTACTTATTTCAAAGTTAATTATTCCTTTTATAGTCTTACAAACCAACTTTGACATTTAAAAGCATATCACCGTAAACGTGCTTACGAACTAAAGTCGTTCTGTCAACCGAGAAAATATTTTGAAAGGTCCTTTTATGAATGGAGGAGTAAAGTAGATAAAAGTGAAAAGGGGACTGATGTGGAGGCGCCGAAAGGGTTTAATCAAAGCGAGCTGCCCCTACGACCAGGGATATAGTAAATAGTCCATTCTGAAATCCACACTCCCGAACAAATACCTATAGCTTATATGTGGCCACGATCTTTTTTAGTTTTTCATTTAATATAGTGTCTTCGTCGGCTCTAAAAAAGATAGACGTTTTGTGGGGTCTTTTATATTCCCGACTGTTTGAACGTAGGTAATCTATATATCCCCACATCTGAATTAAGAATTTGCCGTTTTCTATTTCACAAACTCTACTTCAGCTTGTAAACCTGTCGACCTTTGGCACTAAAGTGAAGGTGCACCTGTTCATAGGTATACTTAACTACAAATTCTCAATTTAGATTTAGAAATCTATTAATGTTTATGGATAGGTTTAGTCGTATTCGATTTTGAAATAAAATTCACATCAATTGAAATTCAATAAATGTACTCCGAAGAAAATATGTAAATTACTAAAAAAATATTATATCCCTCTGTAAACACACCAAAAAATTCATATCCGATTATCTGGAAATGTTCTGAAGCTTTAAATATTTACGAGAGTCGGCGAGTGATTCGCTAATCCTTCGAGTAGGTAGTATTAATCCGCTCTCAATATATTCTCCATGCAACATTTCATTTGTATCCGATAAGTGGCTTACCGTCATCGGATATCAGACGGATATGACATCACGCGAACGTGAGTGAATGAGTTTCAGATCTAGGGTTGGTAATGTTTGTACCTCCACGTGTGTTCTCGCGGTTGTTACTGTTTCGGATCAATAAGTTCTATTGTTGTTTTACAAAACAATTCCCTATTTATTATTATAAGGCTATTTTATCCCACTGCTAGGCAAGCCTTCCTTCTTTCCGTTTTTCTCCATATTTTGCCACATCTGGCCAGTCTTTTAGGTGTCTGCCATCTTCTCCCGGACCTCAGTTAAAATTATTTCAGTTTGCGAGTCTGTATTTCCTGATACCTACAACCTTGGGAGTCATTAAAGCAAGAGTGAATAGGTTACTTCCAGGTAGCCGTGCTTCACCGTCGACCACATCATCGTTTACCATCAGATAAGATAGTAGTTTAACGCGAACTTATCAACAATAAACAGGAAGGTTTATAAAAAACCCTACGGTCTCCGTTTATTTCATTCATCTTTTATCTGAAGTCAAGTCTAAAGCCGATTGTCTTGCGCTGCAGTGTGACTTAAACGCGATATTAGAATGGAGTGTAAGGAACAAAATGGAATTTAACTCTACCAAATGTTTCATCATGAGTTTTACTCACGCCCGACACCCTATCAATTTTATGTACAAAATGAATCACAGCACTATTACCAGGACAAGTGGACTGAAGGATCTGGGTGTCACTTTTGACATGAGATTAACATTTTACGATCACATGTTATTGGTAGCAAAAGATTCATTTAGACGATTAGGTTTCATTCTACGAAATGCAAAGGATTTCAAGAACATCAGTGCAATCAGATCTATTTTTAATGTACTAGTACGCAGTAAGCTGGAGTCTAGTGCATGTGTCTGGAACCCTCATCAAAAGAAATACACACTAATTTTGGAAATGCTTCAGAAAGCTTTTCCATATCTTATTATCTATAAATAGATATTATCCATTCTTATAAACTTATAACTTCCTCTTAGGCTGTTTAGGCTAAAATTCTATCGAGGGAAGGAAAAATGATCAAATCATAAATATGTGTAAAATCTTTCACGGGAAAACTGATGCTCCTGAACTACACGAGGAACTATCCCATATTTTTGCCCCGGTCAATTAAAGACGTAGTAGGAGGCACAGATTGTTCGCCGTGCCGGGGAGTCGAACCTTCGCTCGAGCCCAGTCTCCCATCCCTCGTACACTCGCCGCGCTCAACGCCCTCTTGAATGCTAAGCCCGATTGTGATGTGTTCGCGGACGAATGGAAGATTTTGTCTGTATGTCTGGAGTATTGTGAGATGAGCGTATGACTGCCGTGTAATTATAGATATTATCATTGTTGTTTGTTTTTGTTTTATTTTTTTTATATTTTATGTTTTTTTTATGAACATGTCTTTAACTAATGTAATTGGCCTTTGGTCGTGTAATGTTAAAGTAAATAAATAAATAAATTTCAAGTGTCGGTTAGGACTCAATCGGATTAGCTCGTTAGCCCAAACTCGTAAGCTTACAGAATTACAACTAACAATCAATACTACTGAAAAGTTTTTATTATTAAGAACCACTTATAGAATAAAACTTCTCATTAAAACCGACCAACTTTTGTATAGTCTGGAATCAATAAATGTTATAACACTTATAGCCATTTCATAAAAAATATGGCAAAAATTACAGTAAACGATTTGAATTCACGGTCAATTTAAGTTAGCACAATTTTCTTTTTCCTGACTTTTATGAGCAGTGTCACAATTTTGGCGTACGGTCAGGTGGGCAGCACTCAAACTGACTCCAACTACAGCAGTTTTTATTAAAGAAATCTCTCAATTGTTTAGAAACTGATTATCATAATTCTCTTTATCAGAATTTTCATTGAGGATCTGCTTAACGGACGCTAAACAATTCAGATATTTCATTCCTTTCGTAGAAAACAACCTCGTAGACATAAAGTACCCAAACAGCAGCCTCACCTACTTTTGTTGCTACAGCGCCGGTATTGTGAAGTCTCCAAATACCGTTAACATTCGCGACGGTGCAGCGCCCAGCCCCTTTGTGAATTCTACAAGCACCTGCATTCACGATGTCCACTTCACACTGGTTACTTTGTATCAGTATACAAAGTAACCAGTGTGAAGTGGATTTCGCAGTCGAAATGCTCGAAGGTGTAAACTAAACGAAATGAGCGATATTCATGACGTAAATTCTCTCCGTGACTTGCCAGCTGTATGGGGAGTAACATCACAGGCTCATCATAATATCTTTTACCTTCAACTAATGCGATTCCTTCAGCTGCCTGTCAACTGTATTATATTGAAACAGAAATACATTACACAAAATACATATACGTGTCAGTTTCACATTAACCCTTATAGATAATATAAATGCTAAGAAATATTTGGTATTGTCTACTTCGCGCCAGTTACTTCGTATACTGCGTAATGCCCGAAGGTGTAAACTAAACGAACCGAGCGAGATTCATGATGTATACTCGTATCTCTCCGTGACTTGCCAGCTGTATGCAGCAGACAGCGATGTCACAGTCGCATTATATCTTCGACCATCAAGCAAGGTCATTCCTACAGTTGTGTGTCTGCTACATAACATGATAACTGTACATGAAGATTTGATACACAGTTATCCTTAGGTGACGTAACGTAGATGTTTTTAGTCAAATTTGGTATTCAACTATTTGATTTTGATTTTCAATAAGCATTTATGCTCTTTCTTTGTAAGTATTTATATTTTTTTATTATTCACTTAATTTGTTTTACTGTTGGGTTTCCACACTTTTTCAATGGTCTTCGTGTAACGCTTTTTCTAGTCAATCCATTAAGAGCAAGTCTTAATCAAGTTAAAGTTACGTTAGAATGGCGCACGCCTTCAGGAACCCACAGTGCGACGAGAAATAACATATTATAAAAAAAAAACTGCATCAACCGATTGTTGTTATAGTAATAAAATGAATATACCCTCCAATAATGTTAAACCATTCGATTAATAGCAGAACCCTTAGAATCTATAATGGAAACCTTATTAACCACGTATAATATTAGTAGTCTTTGAAAACAGGCGCACAAATAAACCACAATAATTGCTTTGGCTTCCAGTCATTGCTCTCTTTTTAACCGACTTACCAAAAAGGAGGAGGTTCTGTGTTCGACTTCTCGTATGTTTTTTTGTTTGTCCACCGATATCACCGTCAATTGTGGACCGATTTTGAAAATTCTTTTTTGTTTGAAAGAATATGTTTCGAAATTGGTCCCATTTTAATTTGGTTAAGATTTGATGAAGAACTTCGAAGATATACGACAGAACTCTTCAATAAATAACGGAAAACCTCTCGAAATTGCTGCAATCGCATGACTTTTTATTGATTATACCATTTCATAATATAGCATCACGCAAGTACGCTCTTAAGGGGTACGCAGATCTCTCATTTCAACGGTTATGTTGAAGTTTCATGATATTAAGGTTATCTTTTCTGTCGTTAGGTAGGTAGGTAACTTACTAAACAACTTGCCTATTAGGTAGGTACAATTAAAAAGCGAAAAATAAAAACATTTTTACAAAAAAATAGTACCGACTTCCAAATAAGAAAACTACAAAGTGAAAAATAACTTTATTTTTGGAAGTCGGTGTCCATAACGTAAAATGGTACCTACGAAAGACTTTTTTTGTAAAAAAGTTTTTTTATCTCTGTGTTTTATCGGCGTTACAGTTAAGGATGTGAAAAGACATAATAACTTAAGCACCATAAGATAATTTCATCCTGCGATGCTTGAAAGCGAAGTCTGGTACTGAAACGTATCTCTAAAGGCAACCGAAATGGAAAATAAAATACAACACAAAACATACATTGAAGCATTCGCATTAGGTAACATTTTGAAAACATACAAAAATCTAATGTCTGGGTTAAAACTATTTTTGACCGAGTGCCTAAAAAGAAGGAGATGCTATGTTCGACTGTATGTATTTTATTTGCGTATGTTCACCGATTTCTCCGTAAATTGTGGACCGCTTTTGAATTATAATTTTTTTAATGGACCCGCCATTATCACCAAGTCAGTACCTGATGAGGGACTCCTATGGTGATTGAGAGAACTCCTCAAAAGTCGACGGGGTAGGTCTAGTTTCGTTTTCTCCTTAACCCTTGCCCGTGTTATATTGAAGTAAACTAAATAAAACTGAATGGATCTGATAAAAATGGTACCATCGAACTGAACTGCAGCCGGAAGGTAGGTACTGGAACTCACGGCTTGAGAGAATGATTCCTAGCCTCGTAGTGATTTCTTTGGAAATCGGACGTTTGGAATTCGACCCAACAGAAACGTGTAGGAGAATAATAATTTGTTTGATTATAATCGTAATGGGCATTAAAAAAATGCATGACAAAATCAGATAGGCTTTAAGCTTGGTCAAATCATAACTAAAATCTTGAAAGGCTTCAGGAAAAGTCAACTTATATACGTTCAAAATAAATTTATTAAAATTCATCGAAACCAATACTATCCTTAAACCTGAAAGGCTATTCAAGTGTTATAGATTATTCTTGTTCATATCTTTGACAAAGCCGGGATGAACGCTATACGTACTAGGAAGCTCCGCCTCCATTGAAAAGACCGTCTGTTATCTAAGTGCCGTCGGAAGGGGTAGCACCCATTGACTGACTGGCAGCGAGGCATTGGAATTATACTTGTTTTTTTACCACTTATGCATCAAAATGTTTTGAGATTTACACAGTTATATGTTTCCTTCAAGACCTTTCGGGATGAGAAATAATTCATACATTATGTTTGCGCGTTACGCGTTTGTTTTCTTCCACTAGACAGTTCTAAGTTACATATCGCTCTCGCTGCCGTCAGTGAACATTATCCCTTATATTCGGTGCCCAGCATGGTGTCCTTCCATTTTTTAAATGGTAATCAGAATAACTCTCTAGACTCTAGCGAACAGCTACTTTTAATTAATAACCTGTAATTATAATTCAGGCTATTAAATACCAAACATAAATTATTATTTACTCAGTCAATATCGACCCGAAAATACGAATAATAACACGAAGAGTTACTCTTTATTATTCTTGAATATTAGAATCAAAAATGTTTCCATATTTCCTGCTATTTTAATATTTGTAAAACTTCTTTTGTTTTGAGAAATAATAATAAACTTCGTTTCTATTATCTGGTGTTAGGCACTTGGCTATTCTTTACAAGCTTTCTATGTTGTTTCTTTGAGAAATAATAAACTAAGGAATTTAGCTCTATTATATTTCATAAATAACATTGCTTATTCAGGTACCTACTGCATCTCAGAGGAATGCAAAAGAGAACTGCAGGAGAGGGACAAAAAAAATAAAGAGACCATTACCGCTCGACTGGAAGAAGAACGGAAAAAAGGAGCGGCACAGAGATTTCTGCTTCTGCAGAGAATACATAGAAGACGTCCCGATGATTGGTTGCACTATACGTGCGTAGGGATCACCTCGACACTCGGCGGGCAATACCCTATTTATTATTATGGGGCTATTCTATCTCATTGCTAGGCAAGAATCTTTCCGTTTTTTACCATCTTTTGCTACATCTGGCCAATTTTTTAGGTGTCTGCCATCTTCTCCCGGGCCACAGTTAAAACTATTTCAGGTTACGAGTCTGTATTTCCTGATACCTACAACCTTGAGAGTCATTAAAGTAAGAGCGAATAGGTTACTTCCAGGTAAGCGTGCTTCACCGTCGATCACATCATCGTTTATCATCAGATAAGATAGTAGTTAAACGCCATCCCGTCAACAATAAAAAGGTAGGTTTATAAACAAACCCTACGGTCTCCCATTTATTTCATTCATCTCAAAAGTCTCGGTTAGGACTCAATCGGATTTGCTCGTTAAACTTAATTCGTGAGCTTACAAAATTCCAACGAACAATCAATTTATCTGAGAAGTTTTTATTTTAAGATCTACTTATAGAATAAAACTTCTCAATTACAGGATCGATTTAAATTAACGGTCAATTTAAATAAGGACAATTTTCTTTTCCTTACTTTTGAGAGCAGTGACACAATTTTGGCGTACGATCGGGTGGGCAACACTAAAACATACTCTCTCTACCTACAATAGAATTTTTCAAAAAATCTCAAATATTTAGAAACTGATTAGCATAATTCTCTATACAGAATTTGAATTAAGATTCTGCTTAACGGATGCTAAACAGTTCAGATATTTTTATTAATAAGACTGTTCTTTCATAGAAAATCTTCGTGGACACAAAGTACACAAACAGCAGCCTCACCTACTTTTATTGCTACAACGTATTGTGCCGTCTCCAAATACCGTTAACATTCGCGACGGTGCGCGGTGCAGCGCCCACCCGCTTTGTGAGCAATCGCTGAAGGAACGCTTCTTTGGCCGCCTGAAGAAGGTATTAAAAAGCCTTCTTTCGGGCGGAAACAAGGTGCGTGCCTTCAACGGTTGGGTCATGCCGGTATTGATGTACTCTTTCGGCATACTCAAATGGACTCAAACGGAACTTGACGCCCTGGATAGGCGGGTCCGTACATTGCTGACTGCATATCGAATGCATCACCCACGATCGTCGGTCATGAGATTGTATATCCCGCGGAAGTTTGGAGGCCGAGGCTTTTTAAATGCCAAAAACCTCCACAACCGCGAGATATGCAATCTCAGAGAATATTTTCTACACGCCGACGTGGGTATGCATCGAGATGTAGTAGCAGTGGACAAGGGACTCACCCCGCTCTCCTTGGCGAATGAGAACTGGCGCAAGCCTGTAGTGCTTGACACTAACGACCGCAGGGAGGTATGGCAGAGTAAGGAGCTTCACGGACGCTTTTTCCGGGCCCTACATGGGTCCGATGTAAATCAGTCAGCGTCCGTAGCCTGGCTGCGTTTCGGTGACCTCTTTGGGGAGACCGAAGGTTTTACCTGTGCAATTATGGACGAAGTTATCATGACGAATAACTACCGGAGATTTATTGTGAAGGATGGCACGGTTGACATCTGTCGGGCATGTCACCGCCCGGGTGAATCGATCCGCCACATTATCTCTGGTTGTTCTCGTCTAGCTAACGAAGAGTACTTGCATAGGCACAACCTTGTAGCCAGGATTATCCACCAGCAACTTGCTCTGATATACACTCTCGTGGCATCGGAGGTACCGTACTACAGGTATGTGCCCGACCCAGTTCTCGAAAATGGCAATATCACATTGTACTGGGTTCGGTCCATCATCACAGACAGGACTATTGTAGCCAATAAGCCTGATATTGTGGTGGTGGACCGAATCGAGAGGCGTGCAATGATTGTTGACATTACCGTCCCGCATGACGGGAACCTCGAGAAAGCCGAGAAAGATAAGCAAATCAAGTATCTTGACTTGGCTCGCGAGGTTGTCGACATGTGGGATGTGGACACAGCAATTATTGTACCGATTGTCGTTTCGGCCAATGGTTTAATAGCTACGAGCCTCGACCAACACCTTAGGAGGCTCTCGTTAGGCGGCTGGGTCAAGGGCCTGATCCAGAAAGCAGTACTGCTGGACACGGCTCGTATTGTTAGGAGTTTCCTCTCTCTGGAGCCCTGACCGCCGGTAGCTTGGACCCTGTTCCCGATACCGGTGGGCCACTATTTTTTATATTTTTAAATGTTTTTTTTTTTGTTTTTGTATCTTTTATAAAAATATTTAAAAATGTATTAAATAAGAAATAAGTTAAATAAAGGATATAAATACTAATAATTATTTGGTATTGTCTACTTAGCACCAGTTACTTTGTACACTGCGAAATGCCCGAAGATGTAAACTAAACGAACCGAGTGAGATTCATGATGATGATCATTTTCGATCAATCATCAAGCCACCGTTTTTTAGGACTGCCTCGGTGACGATGCTCGTCTTCAGGAACCCACTTTGCGATGAGAAATAACATATTGTAAAAAACTGTAACAACCAGATGCTGTGATGGTTACGAGTACCGTAATTCAATACAAAAACTTCAAATTTAAAAAAACACTTTAAAAATGTTAAACCATTCGATTAATAGCAGAACCCTTCAAGATCTATAATGAAAACCTCATTAACTTCGAATAATATTGGTAGTCATTGAAAACGGGCACACGAATAAACCAAAATAATTGCTTTGGCTGCCACTCATTGCTTTCTTTTCGCTGGGTTTTATTGACGTTACAGTTAAGGATGTGAAAACACATAATTACTTTAGCACCACAAGATAATTTGATCCTGCGATGCTAAAAGAAGTCAGTTACTGAAACGTATCAATAAAGGCAACCGTAAAACTTGTCTATGGATACATCACAAAGCATTTCTTTACATTGAAGCATTCGCATATTAATTTTCAAAACATACAAAAATTAAAGGTCTGGGTTAAACCTATTTTGTCCGAGTTCCCAAAAAGGAGGATGTACTATGTTCGACTGTTTTTTTTTTATATATTCACCGATTTCTCCGTCAATTGTGGACCGCTTTTGAAAATTATTATTTTTGTTTGAAAGGGTATATTCTCGAGATGGTTCCACTATCACCAAGTCAGAGTCTGATGAGGGTATGCTATGCAAATCGATGGAACTCAAATATTATAAGGATGGCAAAAATTTCATTCAGAAAATCTCATTCGGTAAGGTGGAATTGATGAAGAAGACCACATAGGCCACAGGAACTCCTTAGTAATAAGTATGTCACGAGTCTAAACTGAATGAATTTTCAACAGCCAATCACAGCAGATAACTCGTGCTTGACAATTTGTCACATTAATTCTGCGATAATTTTGAGCGAGGAAACTGAGGATAAAATACATATATTTAATTCGTTCGTTTTAAGTGGTAGGTCCATATTTATGTGATTGATATTGCGTGCCTTTTGAGGTACATTGTTTCCTTATTGGAACTCATGTTAAAAAATAACTAAATTTTTCACAGAATGTTAATTTTCATAGAGTGGTTATGAGTATGGCGATATTACCGAAAAAAACAAAACCCTGAGGTAAAGAAAATCTTAAAAATCATAAGAATTACAATAAAAAAAAGAGAATACAAATACATTTAAAATTATTTTTGACAATTTGTATGGCTTTGGATCGATATCTTATCGTGTATTGCATTTTTATCAGCATTATCTTACTGTGAAAATTTGAAGACTGTAGCTCCAACCGTTTGGCCGTAAAAGCTATGCATTCTGTGAAAATTTGAAGACTGTAGCTCCAACCGTTTGGCCTTAAAAGCTATGCATACTGTAAAAATTTGAAGACTGTAGCTCCAACCGTTTGGCCGTAAAAGCTTTGTGAAGAACAAGAACGACGTTTGGACCCTTCGGGTACGGAACCCTAAAAAGGAATAACATGACTTTAACATAAAGTAAATTTGAACAATTGAATGGCAAGGCAAACCGCACCTAGTTATTACAGCTCAAAGCAACCCGTTTCAAAAAACGTCAATTTCTTAAGTAAGGACTAAGGTTCCCCTAGTCGATGGCAAGAACTATTTTATGCGCGAGGTTAAAATGCATGCCATCTCATCCGACAACGAAGTGCGAAGGAGATAAATGCTGTGATGAGCAGTAAGAAGCTAGTTCGCGTATGAATTAGCACTTTTGCAAATTTGTATCGAAATGGATGATGATTTAGGACGAAAACGAGCGCGCGAAATTTATAAACAGACCACAGTAAACGACTAAATGTATATTTCCAATAGAAAATATTTGCATTTTTGAATTACTAATATATCCCTGTATGGAGGCCGTTTTGCAAATTTCCTTTTTCTTATGTATTTATTTTCGCCCAAAGATGCGTCAAAATTAGTGTTGAAATATGGAACTTTCAACGCTCACAACTTTCAAATATTTTTTTTACTTTTTTGTTTCCATACAGGGCTAGATAATGATGAGATAAATTGATATCGTTTTTTTTTTATTTTGAACGTACATCATCAAACAGTGGCGTAATCGCCAGACTACGTTTGTATGGAATAATGATTAACTAGTGTAACCTTAATATCTAATCATAATAGATATTTGGCCTTTGCCCGCGTTATGTTAAAGTAAACTAAATAATAATAAAAGGTTCTGATGAAAACAGTACAATCGAACTTATCTGATAATGAAGCTGGAAGGTAGGTATAGGAATTCTGGAATAAGACAATGTGGCCATTGTGAGCAGCAACCATTAAATGCAGTTTATGGACCCGCGTAGGGCTGTCAGATCAAAAATAAGACAGCGTAGTTAATTAAGCTGGACATTTTGCGTTAGAAGCCAGACGTTTGGAATTTGCCCAACAGGAACATGTAGGAGAATAATAATTAGTTTGATTATAATCGTAATGACAAGCGAAAAAAACATGATATAATCAGATAGGCTTTAAGCTTGGTCAAATTATAACTAAATACTTGAAAGGCTTCAATGAAAAGTTAACTTACGTACGTTCAAAATAATTTTATTCAAACTTTTTATCATAAAATACAATCGACTGCCAAATAAAAACACCATTAAGTAAAAAATAATTTAAATTTCGACAGTCAGTGTTCCTGTTTTCGTTTCTTCGTTTTTTGACACCGACTACCGAAATTGAAGTCATTTTTCACTATTTAGTTGTGGTACATAATGGTCCAATTCTATAGGTTAGGTACCTATAATGCCCAAAGTGATGCCAGAATAGATTAACGCAATAATATCAAACTAAAATAAAACCGGTGGAATGAGGGTAAACCAGGGCAAACTTTTCACATCTGCGTACCCCTGTAGAGCGTGCCAGTGTGATGTTATGTTATGAAATGGTGTAAAAAATAAACAGATATGCGATCGCAGTTATCCTGAGAGATTTGCCGTCATTTATTGAAGAGTTCTGATGTATAACTGCGAAGTTGATCATCAGATCTTAATAAAATTTAAATGGGACCACATGGCAAGCACCAGATTTCAAATAAAAAAAGTATCATCAAAATCGGTTCACCTAGTAAAAAGTTCTGAGGTGGTGAATGACACATGAAAAACAAAAATAAATACAGTCGAAATGATAACCTCATCCTTTTTGAAGTCGATTAAAAAATCATTGAACCCAATACGTTCCTTAAACCTGAATAGCTTTTCAAGTGTTATAGATTATTCTTGTTCATATCTTTGACAAAGCCGGGATGAACGCTATACGTACCAGGAAGCTCCGCCTCCATTGAAAAGACCGTCTGTTATCTAAGTGCCGTCGGAAGGGGTAGCACCCATTGACTGACTGGCAGCGAGGCGTTGGAATTATGTAAAATGCTTGTTTTTTTACCACTTATGCATCAAAATGTTTTGAAATTTACACAGTACTAAGTTTCCTTCAAGACCTTTCGGGATGAGAAATCATTCATACATTATGTTTGCGCGTTACGCGTTTGTTTTCTGTCACTAGACTGTTCTAAGTTGTATATCTTGATCTCGCTGCCGCCAGTCAACATTATCCTTAATGGTCGATACTTCGTGTCCAATTCCTTTTTTAAATAATAACCAGAACGACTCTACAGAACAGCTACTTTTAATTAACAACCTGTAATTATAAATCAGGCTATTAAATACCGCCGCAATCGACAAAATAAATTATTATTAACTCAATCACTATCGATTCGAAAATTAGAATAATAACACGACGAGGTACTCTTTAAGTCCACTATTATGCTTGAATATTAGAACCAAAAATATTTCCATATTGCCTGCCGTATTTTACATATTTGTAAAGATTCTTTTGTTTTGAGAAACAATACAATAGATACTTATACTCCATTTGCGATATCATTAGACGTTTAAATTAGATACGACAAATGGTAGCTGTAGTAAACAGTTGGTTTTGGAACAGGTTTATGCTTTTTATGTCATCCTTATGTTTACGGGATAGAACTCAAAATCGGTTGAACGGACTGTAAAAAGATTTGGAAACATGTTTAATGTTATTTCAAATGGAGTTTAGTTTCTATTATCTGGTGTTGGGCACCTGGCCTATACTTTACAAGCTTTGTATGTTGTTTCTTGAGAAATATAGTAGTAAATAAAGGGCTTTCCTCCTATCATATATTGGTCATTCAGGTACCTACTGGTAATTAGGGTGCTCTCATCGCACCCCCTCTCTCAAATATTATATGCCTTCGACAAATTCCTTTAAAGAGTTGCAAATAATTTGATCATTCCTTCAACAGTATTGTGAGAGTTCGTGTCGTTTGTGCGTGTTTACTAGTTCCAAAATGAGATCCTCCAGAGATTACCTTAACAATTTCTTGTGCGGCGTGTGCCAAAAGCAGTACTATAAGTACAGCCGTTTAGTGGAGCACATGTATTGGCGCCACGGAACCGGGAGCACTCCGTGTGATGAATGCGAGGTGAAGCGGTGGCCAAACACATTGCACATCTGCAGTGTTCTACCACTACATGCAGAGATCAGTGAGGAGTGCAAAAGGGAACTGCAGGAGAGAGAACAGTAACGCAAAAAGAAGGAGCGGCACAGCGATTTCTGCTTTTGCAGACAGTATATAGAAGACGTCCCGATGATTGGTTGTGACGGGGCAAGCTGTGAGCGCCAGTGGTACCACTATACGTGCGTAGGTATCACCTCGGCACCCGACGGGGACTGGCTCTGTCCGACATGTGAAAACAATCAGGTGATTATCTCTTTTGAGACTAGATTCTGAGTCTCAAAAGCAAGAGGTTCTAGCACGTGATATATATATTTTTTTAATTTATTAAAGTTAAAACGATTTTCATTTTATAATCTTGGCAAGGAATGAATATAAATTGATAGATCGTGGATTTTATCATAGAAGTAATTGGACCAACCTAAGTAGAAGTGGCATTTGTTAAAAATAAATGATATGAGCAAATTCTCGTTGCACTTAATAGGATTTCTCGAATGCCTCTCTAATACTTTTAAATAATTTAATAAGGTCGTGTATTTTTACATTTTACAGAAAATCCAGTCAAGATTGGGTACGAAACCTGAGAGGATCGACGTCTCGGATAGATTCCCCATTCCTTTGGCCGGATTTGGAGATAACGCAGGTACACAATAATACATTAAGACTATTTATAATAGTATTTGTCCCGCCTTAATATGTTAATTAAGCCAGCTTTTTTATATAACTAAAGCTTGCAAGTTAAATTTGACCTATTTCCTAATGTTCGTTTAAGCGGAAATGGCGCACACGTTTGTTTCTCGTAACACTGCAATATTAATATAAAAAATTGTAAAAAAAAAATGATATTTATTTTTAACTTATTGATTTTTTTTTCAGAGTCATAAAGGCAATGGACGCCTCACAGCTCTCATCGCAGCGCTGACCGGCTTTGTATTTTATTTTTATTGACAGACTTCGTGTTTAGTGTAGATAGTTAAGTTAGTATTTAAGTTTCTTAAGATTCGTATGTAATTGAGTGAGTGATATTATTTAATTTTACGTAAAATTGTAATAAATAAAGATTCTAATAAATAATTTCGTTAAAATCTGCTTTCCTTTTTCATTTTTACACATACTCTTAAAAACACACACATAAAATAAATTCAAAAACAAGGAAAACTACCGAAAACGAAATAGCAAGAAGGTACTGGCATTCTTGGTATTAAAAAAGGTATTAAAAAAACTACACTAATTACTCCCACAAGAATAATCTAACATCGAAACGACCAACTTTCAAATAAAAATACAACAAATGTCAAATTGACTTTAATTTGGAAAGTTGGTGATTTTGATTCCGTTCCTTAGTTTTTTGACACCCACTTCCGAAATAAAGTTACTGTGACCTTTGTAGTGTATTTGGACATTGCTTGGACACTAACAGAATATACAAGTAAATTGGATAGATACCAACTTTCCAAGTTAGTTAGATAAGTTGGTATTCAAAGAAGCTGATAATGATGAATATATCCAACTTTAGGCACAAGTTTATAAGTACATGAACTTATAAGAACAAACTTTTCGGCAAATGTTCCATTTTCTTTCAACTATTTTGTCGAAGTAATACTGGAATATTATCACAAAACTCGTTATATTCTTATGCTTCATAACTTCAACCGAATCCAAATAAGGCTCCAGTTAGGTAGTTGACATAAGATGTGATTAAGAATCTTTTATATAAATCAGTTCGTGAATTTCAATATAATCCAAGAAGGACGATGATTCAAATTAGGATGAGTTAAACCTCATTTAACAAAGTCTTCAACGTTTTGGCTGCTTAAAAGAATTTCCAACTTCCTGGAAACTTGAAGGCGTGACCATACACCCAAAACAAAAATCAATCAAAGCGGATAATTGGTTCTCGAATTATAACCGCACTAACAGACAGAAAACGTGTTTTATAAAAATTGAATTAAGTACATAAGAGTAAGCACTTAAAATGGCATATTAAATAAATCCAACTCGACTGTTTAATAGGCGTACAAATTTAAGGCGTTGTTTGTCATTGCAAAACAAAGACTTTAGTGCCATCGATGTTATAATCACCCAATTATTCAAAATAATTAAAATAGACCTTCCATTACTGTAACACTCTTTGTAGAAAATAAAATAGAATTTCACTTATCACTCGTAATGGATAAAGTTCGACGATATTTTTGAAACAAAGCTATGTTTGCAAAATTATTTTATTACAAAGATGATTAGAAGTAAAAACAATTAAGTAAACTAATTGTTGAAAACCTCAAAGAGTCCATTAGTAACAAAGAATACGACGATTATTAGATCGAACCACATCAAAACACACTTCAAAAATTATTGGAAGACTAGATGTCACCCAAAGGGCAATAATAGAGAGGGCTATGCTCGGAGTGAACTGCGATATCAAATCAAGAGATTTTAAGACAAACCAAGGATACTGCCCGAAGAATTTTAGTTTCAAGGCACATTGGGTCGAACTCCAATCGTTATTGGGTTGGAGTGGCAACCGCATACAAGAAGGCGCAGCTTTGATAGGCTGGCCGCAAAATAAACCGATGACCTAGAGAAGGTCGCAAGAATCCGCAGGGTGTAAAAAGCACGGGACCTGTCGATGTCGCGACGCTTTAGGAATGTCCCGCAATGTACGTCTTTTTAAATAATTTTATTTCTGTAAGTTGGTTTGTACAAACTTTTACATGTCGATCAAACTAAATGAGGTCGGCGTTTCCTGTCTTACTACTCTGAGAAGAAAGGCCGAAACAAACTCAGAGGTCACAGACTCTTTTAAAGTCCAGACAAAATCTTGGTTAGATCATTTGAAAACCATGCAGACTGATGTCTGAAATGGTTTTTTGAGGAAAGAACCAGCCAGATTGAGTAATTTTCGGCTTTAACGATTAATATATTACGAGTAAAGCAGACATAGTTACAGAAAACATTCAAACAGTTGAATCCTTTTTCTCTTCTTTGTCTCTATGGCTTTACTGGTACCTATTGTGCTTTAAACTCAAACAAACACACCCAACTTTGAATTACCTACCTATGCAGCATGACGTCATTAAGGATTCTAGAGAGCTTGAACCTCAGGCGAACGAAATGTAATCCCGTAACAAACATATCATGCCGCTGGCCCAGCCGTGTACGTAAACACTGGTGTCAGTACACTTAATAAGTGTCACTCCGGTCGTAAGCCACACCAGTGGCCGTAGTGCCCTAGAGCACTATTATACAATATCGGATAACTTTATTCATGCTTTATTCGGATCAGTTTTAATGACGAGTGCGTAGACAGTCTACTATCTTATCACACTTGAAACTAATATTATACAGGCGCAAGTATGTCTGTTACTTCTTCATGCCAGAACGGCTGAACGGATCTGGATGAAATTTGGAACAGGGATATATTATAGTCAGAAATAGGATATATACTTTTATCCCGGGAATATAATTTTCGACTTTCACACAGGCAACGCCGCTGACAGAAGCTAGTTAATATTATAAGTGAGAAAATCTGTACAGCTGAACGGATTTGGATGGTAGCACACTTTAGTCTTTATTATTTGGACACATACTTTTTCTTTCGGTAGTACGTTCCGTGATTTCCGATAATTCTTCACTTTAGAAGCTAATGGAGTAATAACAATGGAGAGATAATACGCATGTTTTAATTTTTCAATATCTAGTGAGAATCATGTGGATTCGTATATTTTTTATAAAGAATATTGCTGGAAATCGCAATCCGATGATTTTTTTTATCAAACGAGGCTAAATTATACACGTCAATTATACCATGGCCACTTCTAAATCCTTACAGTAACCGTCCCACATGTTAGTCCTCCAGTTTTTCACACTTCATGTACATATTGCAATGGGTTATTGCCTTGCCTCTCCAGAATTCGTTACACACATCTCCCAAAGGACCCACACTTGTACAAATCTTGCCACATTCCGTCGACGTGAGAATTCCTTTACGGACTCGAATCTTTTTGGCACGGAGACGTTTTATGTTCAATCGGTGAGAACGTATTCGAAGGGAAGTATAAAGATGTTGTATAAACAGCTGTAAAACTCTGTACCTACCATCGGAAACGTTGATAGGCACTCAACGGTAATCTACATTATAATAATATGTGTGTACACATTTGTGCAAACATTGATCTTTTACAGCAATGATCATTTATGTGAACATATAAAATATTGATGTCTGAACACAAAACCAACTGTGTAGTAAAAGACATCTCATAACAAATCTTCAATGTTGCCTTGCACGGAAAATACCTTTTAAGATCTCTGATGTTTTATAAATCTCTCATTCTTACAAATCTGAATGTTTTTTGATAATACCGTACAATGAAGGAACGGAAGATGTCAAAATACACTTTATATAATCCTATGCCACTTATCGTCTGTTTGTAGCAATAAATCATCGGCCGAAAATAATTCGGACCCGATCAGATGGAAGTGGCTGTCGTTTTGTTTACACATGAAATTGAATTTTTCGCTAAATAAAATTTGTTCGTGTTGTAATTAACTTAGGTACTTGAGCAAACATCGGTCTCGTCAACTATTCAAGCGGTTTATTGTTTACAAAAATGGTTTCATTTTTTAAACGCCGTCTGTGAAGGACACGTAAATAAATTTCGAAATAAACGAGTCAAGAACGTGAAAAGAATATTATTTAAGGACTGTAGGACATTATTTACCAAACTTAGAAGTTAAGCTTAATAAAGTCGACCTTTCACGTTATAGTATAAAAATAACTTTCTTAATTTAGCTTCAACCTTCTCATAAATAGGCTTAGTAATATCGGTAAGAAGTAAACACAGCAATGCGAATGGTTGATAAATCGCAGTGTTGTTAACCTCAGGCAGGATATCATTCGCCTCAACATGACGTAACTCCTCGTCGATTGAACTTCAAACAAGTGAATCTCACCGAGTCGCCATACCCAAGCTCCCGACGACGCGCCCTCCAACAAAAGTGATATTTTGTAAGAAGGCAATCATTCAACCGTTTTATTCTCAGTTTGACTGTCTCTTTTACGATTTCTCTTCCACGTTTTCGCCAATAATGATACTTTTCTGAATCACATACATATTTTTATTGAATGGTTACAAAGATGAAACAACGCCAAATTTATCATATAATTTTTGATGAAAGCGTATTTGAGAATGATTGGAGCTTTGATACCTGGTGTGGTTACTTACAAAACGTATATACTGATACCATTTTTCACTTTATGTTTGTGTAATGATTTATAACTAGATATTATTTATTTTTTTGCATTTTTCATTCATTGATGCAATTCGTTGCAGCATCAATGTATGAAAAATGCAAAAAAAATATGATCATTGAAAAATAATTCATATGCCAGTTGATTCTTTGATATGGTCTCATTCATACCCTCTAGAGTTATGGGATATCAAACGAACATACAAAAAAAAGTATTTAAGCATCCGAATTGAGGACCTCCTCCTTTTTGGACAGTCGGTTAAAAAACAATGTCACACTGTCCCATCATTAACCTGATATTTAAACATGTTGGGGTCGGCTTCCAGTGTAGATGGATCGAACTGAATACATTGACATTCAGAGAGAGGTGGTCGGTCAATGTAAAATACTAATTTTACATTGGGCGACTGCTTCTCCATCCACAACTAAGTTAACGGGGGAGCCATCTTTATAGCCGAGTAAGTCTGAGTAACCGATAATCCGTCTGAGGCAGTGACGTGACAATACATGGGTAAATTAATAAGGCCCGATATCTGCGGCAAGCACTGGAGCGGACGGCCTGCCTCCACATTTAGTCTAGCAATGATTCTGTGACTCGCCAACATAACATCGTTTCCTATGACCTAGACCTACTCGGCAGGTAAATCAACTTGGAGGTAACATTTCTGCCAGATCTCAAACTTTTTCCTCTAACATTGTTTTACCAATTAGTGTTACATATTGTATACAAGCTTCTGCCAGCAAAACTACCGGAATGAAAATTTTAATCCAGAACATGGTCTACCCGTGTAACAACAACACGTGAAAGGTTACAAACAGACAGACCGAGTTACCAACGCATGTATAAAATTAGTATGGTTTAGGGATATCAGTGACTGGTTAGTGCGCTACTGAGCACGAGATCATAGGGGGGCAAAATGTTATAAAACTTTCAATCTACAATTTTTCAGTAGCATAAAAAAAAAACATTTATATTATTAAATATTTTAGTTATTCATTAAAAAAAATCTTTTTAAAACAAGCTTTTTTAGACGACTTAGTGCCGCTGAATACATTAAATTTGACAATGTCGGTGGTGATTCGACATATTAATTTAACATTAAATGAAAATTAAATAAAAATTTACTTAGTTACTCCCGTTTTTTAAAACTTACCTTACTTACCAAGCAACTTCTTACCAACTTTTTTTTGTGTCGTATATTTTTTAGTTCGTAGAGTTTTCGGTTGTTTATAATAACCATAGGAAATGCATTAATTAGTATCTAATAATTTGTTGGAGGAATGTTCAGCGTTTCGAGTGTTGATATGCAGAATATTCCCCCAACGAAAGTGTGTTGACATCATACGGTGAGACTAACACTATCTTTCTGTCAAAAAAGGGGAAAGAACCAGATAATGTATCGCCCTCGTATGTGTCAAGTCATTGCAGAAAATATTTCCGCACACGGAATATCAAAATTAGGAGGTATCTTTAGATACTTGTAGAGAGTGGAAAGAAAGATTGAGTCAGATTTGAATGGAGGATTGAACACTTACAATTGTTGGTATGAACTTCCAATTTTATTGATTCACACAAAGCTACGTAACAATATTTACAGGCAAAATGGAATAACACTAATAGAATCAAACTTCCACTCCTATCTGTATTTCTACAAAACCTAAACACTAAAAACAACATATTTCTATTTCACAATGAAAAATATTTTCAGTATCAACTGAAACACAATGAATTTTTGTAACATTGTTTACTTTTTTATTTATTCCATGAAAGAATTACCTTTCGATTTTTTAGAAGCGCAGTTCATTCTAAACTAAAAATTTAACAGGGTTTTATGAAAAAACAGCGTAAAAGAAGTGAAACAAAAACCATATTGGAAAACTGCTTAAGGGCTAAACAAAACACGGTAGGCCTATCAAATTGATTCCCGCAAACTTTAACAGTAAGTACGCACTTACTTAATTTTGTTATTTTTGATTAGGAAAGTGAGCAATTGGGTATTCAAGGATCTCTCGGTTTTGTTGTTTAGTTGCTCGATTCTTGGAAGAAAACTTTGGCCTGTATTAATAAATCACTCGAGTATAAGAGGCCTTAATTGTCGTTTGACGATATTTACTGGAATAATCCGAAAAACAAATATAAATAGAAAATAATTCGATTATATTCGTTAAGTATTGAAAGCTACGCGGCGTAGGCCTTATCGTAGCAACTTTGCTACGCCGAAGCAACGAAAGACGCGTAGAAGCCGACGCCTATTGAAAGCTTTGAAGACATCTATCAATTTATTTTTCGACTGGCATTTTAGCTAGATGAAAGGCCTACCTACGCGGTACACTCTCTGAAACACTAAATTCCAATACCTACGCATTTTTATTTGAATAACTTCATCTCTAACATATAATCGGTACAAAAATAGCGTTTTATTTTACTAAAAGTTTACATTTTACTACAGAAATTATTAGTCAGTTTCCCAAATAAAATCCGAACAATAGGGTCGATCTCCAGAACGCTTATTATTTAATAGCTTAATATCTTAGTTCAATTTTCTGTTAGCGTTACATTAGACTTACATAAGATTTTACGGCGTCCTACTAAAAACTGTCATAAAAACTCCTACTGTCAATGTGCTATAAAATAACAGTAAAGTTCGACTACTTTCTTTTATCCTTAATAGTCTTTCACAACAATGAAAACATGAAGCGTGCGACCGGACATTATGTTTGTATCTAAATTTGAATCTTCAACATCACGTTTTCCATTAAACTCCCCTTTTTCCACACGATGTTATGCTATTGCGCACTTGATTAAGTTATATTCTTAATTTAAGACACTGAGTTAAAATATAACTTCGAAAACAGATGGCTTCTATGACCATAAACTTATTTTGATTTCCTTAATTGCCTGTCTTAATTTATGTATTATTTAAGTACGATAACAGGATTAGGAAGCACCCACGAATTGTTTTATGAAGACATTAAAATACTCATTAATAATAAAGAAATTGATGAAGTCATAACTCATAGGCAACGGCTGACGATGACGAAATGGTTTCGAGCTTGTAAGCAAATTTTATTAAAATTCCGTCGTAAGTAATCATACTAGCTGAATGGATAAGGATAGGGCGTAAAGAACGCACGTAGGTAATTGATCACGTCTTAATGGTGAGGAGGACCCGGTTGCACGCACCCGCCCCGCCTCCGTCCCGCACCCGTCACGCTCCCGCCACGCACCCAGCCCGTAGCCGCACCGCTACACGTCCCGCACGGCTCACCAGATTAGAATGATCTGTTATTATTTTTCCTACATGTTTCACTTAGTCCGCTATAGCAAACCGAAGCATATTTTTTCATTTTTAAATACAAACACAAATGAAATCGTTACTTTTATTTGCTGTTATTGTAGAAAAATAAATATTTACTTTAAGATGCGAGACGCACGGAATCGGTCAATGTGGCGGCGCCTGGGGGAGGCGTACGTTCAGCAGTTGACGTCTTTCTGCTGAAATTGTGATGATGATGATGATTGTAGAAAATATTCATACAGTTTATTATTTTTTAATCAAAATATCCTTAAGATTTAAGGCAATTTTTTACCAGTCCTGTCAATAGGCATCAAGCTCATCCTACCATCTGGCCTTTGCCCTGTGGGACAGAATAGGCTGAAAATAATAAATAATTATAATAGAATATCCAGCAGCAACAACGTGCCGTACTACCTGGCAATATTGCCAGCCTATTCGGTTCAATACCAGTGGACAGCGATGTGGAAGAGTTTTTGGAAGGCACAGTTTACACTAATTTATCATTAGGCTTAGTAAGTAGACTTAAGTTCACAGTTATCCTTAATAATAATAAGTAAGTATGTAACGGCCCCGACTTACGTGTCGTGGTCGTGGGTTCGAACCCAGGCAGGCGCATTACTTTGTGTAAATTATTTCAACACCACTGCTCTAAAATCGGTGAAGGAAAATATCGTGAGGAAACCAGCATGTCCTAGAACCAAAAATTCGAAGACATGTGACATCCACCAACCCGCACTGGGCCCACGTGGTAGATCATGGCCCATACCCTCTCTTACAGAGAGGAGGCCTGTGTCCCAGCAGTGGGCACATTAAAAGGCTTATGATGATGATAATGAAGTAAATATGCTAGAATTTATCGAGAAATGATCTTGCATTTTTGAAGACGTAACCTGTATAACCTGCCTTAGATTGTTATAGTTAAGCTCGTTCACAATGCATTTCACTGAATTAATTCCTAACAGGATTCGAACAAATAGTGAATAATGGAGACTAGCTAAAGGTTTGGACAGTCAGCCTATTGCACGTGATTCGGCAGAAACCGTTCTGTAATTAATTACTGGGTCGACCAGTAAGGGGTCGAACACACCCAGCAACTAAACATGGGAACTAAGTAGTCTGAACAAGCTAACATTCTTTTTGACACAGAATGGCACATAACACAAGCTCAATTTACTTAACATTAGCAATTCATCAGAGATGTCAAGTTAGAATATATTTTAGGCCCGATTATAAACAAAATGACTAAACAGATTTTTTTTTTAATTTATGAGAGTTCGTGAACTCTGTGTTAAGTTGGAAATGTATTGGAATTGATTTATTTTGATATTGGTTAGCATTTAGGGTAAATAAATTATCAACACAGACAAAAAATACAAACAATAATAATTCAAAGTAAGTCCACAACATTTTGTTTGAAAAATGCCCCGCGTGCAGCTTTGTAGAGCATCATCTCTGTAACTTATAATAATCTGTAATTTTTTTCGACTGTTCTTTATCCCATACTAGCTTCTGCCAGCGGCTTCGCCCATGTGAAATGTTTTTACTCATCCCAAGGGAACATGATGCCGGGATGAAAACCAGTTCCAGTCTATAATCTATCTCTGTGTAAAAATTTAATCCAGATCCGTTCATCCGTTCTGGCGTGATTGTGTAACAATCATACATCCACACTTCCACACACTCACCCATCCAAACTTTGACATTTGTAATATTAGTAAGATTGCATGCTTGATTTGCATTGCATGCATTGATTGATTGAATGCAGCTCTTAAAGCTAAGTCCGATAGCCCAGTGTGCACACAGTCTTACGTCCCAGTGACTACCGCTCGACAGCCCATGATAATGCGTCGACAAAGTTATTGATTAAATTTCCGCACTAACCGATTTTAACTATAACTACCCAAACACATCGACCCTTACAACTAATTTCATAAATAAACTCTACTAAATACAGATAGGACCACAAATCCAGGCTATGTATATTGTACAATGTATGTATGTATGTATGTAGGTATATTACTCTCGAACCGAAACCATAACGAGCTGTCAAAACCACTGATCATTCTCGATCGTATTCATGTCTCTTTGATCAAACCTGTTGGTGTCATTCTAAGCGATTTCAGTAATCGAGCATTTTTTTAATTATTAATTTATAAATTAAGTAATCGATTGTGAATATGATGTTCCAATCAAATTTAAAGAAAATTGTAGAATTATTATTATGCTATTAATGGGCAAACAGCAATTACGTACATATTTTAATTATGGAACCAGCATTTTAATTAAAGTACAGTATATTATGTAACCATAATATTAATTGCAAGCTACATTATGTAAGTAGAACACCTTCAGGGCCCAAGTGACGATTCCAACGAATCAAGATTCGTTTCGCGTCGCGAATCCATTGAAGTTTGCTTTCAGCAACCGTTTGCAAACATTGACAAATATTGTAGGTACATCTGTCAATCGACAAAAATATACCACCAACAATGCAGGCAGTGAGACCGCGTGAATCACAGATTTCAATAAATATAAGGTTCGAACTCAAATGATTTATTTGCCTTAATAGAAGTTTGAAGTTGGTTTCTTGGTTGATGGAAAGTAAGACAAGGCAGGAAGTGAAAAGGCTTTCAAAACGTCAACAGAGTCATCTCTTTAGCTTGATTGCCTTTGTTTGCATTTGCGGAATACAAATTATGTTGGCGGAAATCAAATTTTAATTTAATTTAGTAGCGCTATATTTATATTTGCTTATCAATTATAAATTTTACCTAGAAATATCGTTTCTATGTATTTCAAGAATCATTGTATCTGCTCAATTTCACAGATCAATCAAATACCTACATGTTTTTACGACAAACGAGTAGTATATGATGATATATCTAATAAAGAGCCTCTTTGATAAACCATGAAATAAAAAAATAGATGTATTTAATCGATAATACAATACCGATTGATATTAAGAATACAGGCTTCAGGAAACAAGGCTTCCTTTACAAACCATTTGAATAATTTTGATCACTGACATAATTTTTTTATACTTTATATTTATTTATTACAAACTGACCCCCGGGGCTTCGCTCCCGTCAATTGGCTACCTACTTACCATACCTACACTAGCCACCTACCCTACCTAACCTACCTTACCTACCCTACCCTACCTATCCTACCCTACCTACCCTACCCTACCTACCCTACCCTACCTACCCTACCCTACCTACCCTACCCTACCTACCCTACCCTACCCTACCTAACCTACCCTACCTACCCTACCCTACCTGCCCTATCCTACTTACTCTACCCAACCCTACCTAATCATGTAGTACATATTTTTTTTGTATCATCAATAGTTTTCTCAGCGCACGCCGAAGAATGAATTTTATATGCAACAGTGTGCTACTTTGGGTTACATTATTGCAATTTTAATAAGAACCTCTTATTTTTATGGTCATAGTGGTTTTCACATAAAAGGTAGATATATGCTGTCAAGGACTTTTATTTAGAACTATTTATGACAAACAATACTACGCTACATTATATTTGTGTATCTCCAACGGTTTATGCAGCGCACGCGAAGATAACTCTCAGAGGGCGGATTTTTTTCCGACTTACTTAATATTTATCGTTATATTATAACCAAATTACAAAAAATCATTATAAGTTGTAGCCTATGTGTTATTCTGATGTCTAACCTATATTACTGTGAAGTTGCATCCAAATCCGTTTAGTAGTTTCTGCGTGAAAGAGTAACAAACATACATCCATCCATCCTCACAAACTTTCGCATTTATAATATTAGTAGGATAGGATATACTTTATCGTACACGATAAGATATTCAATTCTGTTTAAGTTTTTATTTTTCGTTTTGAAAGTAGATATATTACATGTACACACAGACACAATGAGAGTCCTTATCGCATTCCGTGATCGCTTCTATTATTATTATTCTTTATATTTCCAAAGATACAATAAATAGGTCAGTACAAAATAAAATAGTTAACAATATTAATGCAATCACGATAGTAACCAGTCAATGTGGTGATAACCGAGCTTGTTAAGCCGGAGCCTTCTGCTGCCTTCTATTGTTTTAACTTCAAAAGGCGTGATAAGACCAGGCAGTGTGTGATTTTTATCAGATCAAAGCCATCCCGGTGGTCAGCATCATTAAGAAATAAACCGTACCTTTGTAATCTATTGTCTTGTTGTGTGTTTTCTATGTATAATTTCATGAAAGGGAACCGTAACCTCTAAAAAGACCATCCTGGAACAATATGTAAGGGCACACTCCCGGCGATATACCTATCTACACTTATGTTTAAGTATTCTTGAGCTTTTTTATGTACGTTATCATTTACTTACCTTAATTTTTAACTAAAGACCTGAAATTCTAAAGAAACCGGTGATCGGTGTTAGCTTTGACTCTTTATCAGAAACCTTACCCATATCACCATCACGAAAATGTCAATAAACTTGTAGCTCTATACACCAAAACCGCCACCGGTTTTCAGGTATTCATTCCCAGGTATTAGATTGTAGCCATGCATAAAAATAAAACGTTAGTCAATTAAAATCTTTAATTTGCAATCCACTAAATTCTAAATCCACTTGGATGCACAATGCGGCACCGCCCACATACACATACAGAAGGTGTAGCAAATATAATGTTACCCAAAGATGTACTCGACAAGTATTTCGCACCTCCTTTGCCTTTCACAAGGCATCGGATGTCTAGTCATTCAGCCAGTCAGATTAATTAAAAACAAAAGAAAGTAAATCATGCCAGTTTACGCATCAGAGATGGATTGCGAATGAATGAAACTGCCTACAAGTCCGTCCACAAAGCCTGCAATGCAGAAAGGATTAAAATATATGTTCTACTACCTAGCGGTAGTCCTTAATCCTAGGATTAGAGTGCACTAGGTATATGCATGCGATGTCTGAATAATCTTCCCTCCGAGCTGCTTTGCTCTTCCTGTACTAATTTTGGGAAGCAAGACCTTTTCTAATTACATATAAATAACATCATCATCATCATCAATTCAGCCGATAAACGTCCACTGCTGGACATAGGCCACCCCCAAGCGTTGCCACACTGATCGGTGCTGTGCGTTTCGCATCCACCGGACTCCCGGCGCCTTGCCAGGTCATCACTCGACCTAGAGGGTAGCTTTCCAACACTGCGTCTGCCGGTACACGGTCGCAACTCTAGAATTTATATGAAATAGTAATAATAATATGTTGACACTCTAAATAACATCAAGCCTACATAAATTCCCGGGAGCAGAGGTGAACTATAGTTCTATAGTATACAATAGTGTGAGATCAATCAAGTGGATTGCTATAGACTATCTGACGACTAGTCTTGGTTACAACCCAACCATGTTTTGAATTTCTCAAATAACTTACTTTCAAGTTTACCACTGGCATGGAGGCTCGCGGTCGGATGTCCTTGTAGAAAACGAAATAGTATACATTAAGGCCATTGTTCGTATTTGTACAGCGTTCAATTGTCTGTAATTTATTGTCTACGATCGTTCTAAATTCAAGTTTTAAATAATTTGAATGAATTAAATTATCATTTTGCACTGGATGATAAGCTAATTAATTGCCAGATAATCATTTGTGCGTATGTCATGTACATTTTGGTACCGAACCAAAATATATATATACCTATTAAATTGCACACATGCAATTATTATTAATTAGAGAATTAACACCGCATCCCGCACTGAACAATAAACATTTTCACAAAACATAATCCCGATTTATTGCATGTTTTAAGTTCCGGGATTAGTACAATGAGAGGAGCAATTGTTTTGATAGCGAAAGTATTTGCAGGATTTTACTGTCAAGGAAACTCGACTAATGAAAAAGCACCTGAAGTAGTGCTCACACCGAGCAATCTATTGTGAGCACTTAGCAACCCCCGCGAACACGCGTTACGTCAGATAGTAAATTGCCCTCTTGCTTGAACCAACACTTAAAACATTTCTTCAATATGTCCACGCCGAGCTAAATGGTTGAGCGCAATAAAATTTGGTCCAGTATTTTCTAGGAATACATGCATACATATTTCAGTAATGTCCTTGCTGCTCCTATTTTTTCTGATACTGAAATAGATACTGGATAGATGGATGTATGTTTGTTACTCAATCTCGCCAGAACGGCTGAACAGAACTACATGAAATTAGGCAAAGCGATAGATTATAATCTGGAATAGCACATAGACTACTTTTCATCCCGGCATAATGTTCCTTTGGGATAAGAAAACTCGCTGGCAGAAGCTAGTAGTTTATATAAAATTATGCTGAAACGATTGACAGTCCCGTGCGATTTTGGTACTTATAGGTAATAAATCAAGTTAACGTATCAGCATATTATTCTATTTCTATTTTCGTTTACCAAAAAAATATAAATCACGAATATTTTCAGAGCAATATTGAATAAATTACATTTAATATTAATATTACCCACGCCAAAATCCTTTGGGTTTTAAGTCAAAATACAATGAACATTCTCGAATTAATTTACATAATACACGTAGCGTGTACTTGAATTTAAAAATCGGCGACGCAAGACGAGATTTTGAGATAAAGTTATCCCGGGTTTCATCTCGGGATAAAATCCCGTATTCGCCGCTCATATGCAAAGTGACGGCCAAGCAGAGCTTGAATCTGACATAAAATGCACGCTAAAGGGCGTACACAAGCAAATATTGTAGTTACATATTCGCAAAGACAACGTAAAATGTTCGCATTTCAAACGTTTCCCGTTTTAAATATTCTGTTTTAAAGTATGTTTATCGTGTTTTATCGCGAAACGTTATGGTTTAAGATTTTATTTAATTTGAGTGATGTCCACAGAGATGTTTTCTATGTCGGCTATAGTTTCTCAAAGTTTCATGTTATTGAGTATATATAGAGTTCTTCCAGTTATACATAATTAAAGGCACCGCTTTAATAGCACTGTCCCCTGTGTTCTACCAACATGCTCGCCTTTTCAGATTTTGTTGAGACTAACAATTTCAGAGGTTTCCGACTAACACTTAGAAACCTACCACTGCACTACAGAATGTTCTAAGTTAATTTTATATTGCATACTTGAAACAGTAACACATAATAATCTATCTATATGTTTATGTAAAATTGAAATTTTCAAATACAATTTTTTAACAAAAAAAAACAAAATGCATATGGAAAGCAATTTTTTTTAAAACTGTTCGTCAGAATTTCAAGTGGCTCGTACACGGCTGGTTATACACTTGGTACACGCTCGGTGCAGGCATACAAGCGTACAGGTATAAAGTATTTATTTTTTCTCTCATAAATGTAGTTAGATTTTACTACTAAAGCCTGATTGCTCTCTGGAAGCTCTCACTTAAAATGTAAAGTTGTTAAATTAATGCCGAGTGCAGTATGCAAGCATCCTAAAGTTAATTTTTTGTTATTGAATACAGTGATTCATGTATGCAATATTGAAAGTTGGCAGGTCGTAAACAATTTTAGTTAGGGATTTTAACGCTACTCGGTACCTACAAAATTATTATTCAAAAGTGGGAATGAAAAAATGTATGAATTTGCCTTGAGTTTTTTTTTCAAGTAGGTATAGCGAGAGAGAGTAGAGAGTAAGTGATTACAGCTAAGGAGTCGAATTCCCTGCCGGAATCTGTGTTTTGCGACAGCTACAATCTTTAATCTGAGGGGTCTTTATGTCAAGAGTGAATAGATTATTTCTAGGTCACATCATCGCATACGATCAGGTGAGATAGTGGTCAAGCGCGAGTCTATTGAATATAAAAAGTATGACGTTGTTTTTCACATGATGATCTTCTAATTTTTATGTTACTATTCTAAAATCACATGCACTTGCAGAAAGCGGAATTTCTGCGAACTTGATGCGGAAAGCGGAGAACTGGGTTTCTTGCAGGAACTTTAATTATTATGTTCACATATTAAAATAGACTATGTTGTGTTAGTTTGAATATGAAATCTTGTTACCTCAGTTTCTGAAAGTTTTAATCGCAACTAAAAATATGGAGGTAAACTTATATGATTTATAGGAGGAATGTTTTTTGTTGTGTACAATAGAGTATTATTAAATAATAATCTCTGGGAGTTCTCATTCAATCTCGAAAATTCTTTCTTGAGAGAAAGCTACGCTTTCGCATATTGCCATAGGTTTTTATCCGACAAAGAACACAGCCCCAATGCGACAGACGGTATATACCACGGGAGCCGTGCCATGGGAAATAACCAAGTATTTAATATACTAATTAAATTATGATGATGATAGGATATTATATAGGTAATAATATCAAGCAACAAGTGATTCCATAATAACAATTATATATGTCACCATACAAAGCGATAGTAGTCAATAACAATGCGTTAATATTGTGCATTTGATCATTTGGTTAGCTGCAGGCAAGCATATTCGCATTTACCGTAATTGAATAGTAACAACGCGAGTAGCTAGGTATTGTAGGATGACCTGTACAACGCACTTACGTTTAATTAAGAGCCGGTTTTTGATTTCCGTATTTGGATTGTTAAGAACGTGTCGAAACCTTCTTTAATGCAAAAATTCTACAGGTTTTCTGGCTAAAATAGAGGGCGACAATTGCTCAACTTCAAATTCAGAAAATGGAGATAAATGTACCGTCGAAACAAAAAGGAGAACAAGAAAGTGTTGAACGTTCAGCAAACATTTTTAATTATTATTCGTTATTCGTTTAGTATTAAAACTAGACCAATATAGAAGAATGAGAAACGGTACATAAAAACTATTACCACTTTTCAATTCAATTCATTCTTTCTCTAAAGCAGCCCAAAACTTGTATTTCTAAGATAGTAAGGAAATAACGTGTTTGTGTTCCAGGCTTCCTCCTCCACTGCAATAGCGGCAAACGAAAAGCATTCCAGACGTCCAAAAGACAGAAAAGAAAATATTACCGAAAGTAAATTTCTTAGTAAGTGCAATTTCGCTCTTAAAGTTGCGTGAGAACGAAAATTGCACTAGAATTTACCGAAGTATACGTAGATGTTCATTCCTTCTGCTTTTATATCGATTCTGCATAGCTCGCATATTATGTTACCAGTACCAGGATATCAGAACTCGCAAGATATGGTTCAGACGTTTATTCTCCAGCGGCTTGCAAGTGTTCACTTTAATTAAATATTGCAATCGGATACAACTGGATTGTTTGCTACGTTGCAGACTACGTGAAGCTTAGTCGTAAACATGAAAAGGGGAAAGCTAACATATTCTGTTTTCTTTCGCTCGCAGATCAGCGGGAAAGCAATATGTGTATCTGTAATTACAGTTGCAAAGTAACGTCTCTACGAAGTGAGTTGTGCTTTCCGCCGACGAATGCAGTTAAGCGAAATTATGTGTTGTACGTGTCCCGCTCTCTGTCGCTTACACAGAACTAATTCTAGATATCCGTTTTTGTCGCTTTGCGTAAACAATGCTCCTTTAAACTCGACCATCGTTTGTGCAAGTGAACTTGACGGAATTATTTTGCTAGAAATTGTTCCAAGTTTTAATCTGCAGTTCTCAATTAAGGAGTTCGAAATACGGAAACAATTCAAAACAAATCGAATAGCAATTTTGTGTGCAAATCGTTCATTCATTCAGACAAAAACATTTTCCGTTAATTCAAGTTTACGTTGTTTGCTACGTATAAAGCTAGAATGCAATAGGATGAAAGGTATTTGTTGCTAAATTGCCTTCAAAATTAATATCCGTATGAAAGACATATTACATTGATCACGACATAAGTCTCTGTTTCAGATGCTGCGCTTGTTTTATTGCAATCTATCGGAGAACGGAGCGCGCCGGGCGGCAGCTGCACGGTGCGCGGTTCTCGGCAACACTCCGTAAGGCACGTTATCCACCTTCGCGGTGCAAGAAAATTTCTCTCAACGTTTTATTGCCCGGCTTCGCTGCAATATCGGGGATAATCTCCGTTTCTGCAAATTGTGTCGGCATTTTCCTTTTTTACAGCAAACCGCAAGATACTACATATCGATTACATGTGAAACAAACACAGAATTAGCCGAACGTTGAACCTTCACGAAACTTTTCTCATCTCACATGTGTATACATTACGAAAGGATAACAACAACTATATTTTGGAAAGTTCTCTAATAAAAAATCCCTTTATGTACTATAAAATCCCAAAACCCTTTAAGGCAAAAATGGAAGTAAAAACACGTAGACTCATAAATATGTGGCCGTAGTGTCCGAGTGTAGTTGTTTTAAGTTACAGCTCGACCAGAAACATAATTATTAAGTTGAAACTACACTTCTTTAGGGACGCGGACGGGACGGGACAAAATCTTCAAAGCAAAAAATATATCTTGGTGTAAAATAGCATCGTTACGACTTAAAACCTACGTACAGTAAACAATTAATTTGAATTTAAATGCATACTACGAGAGTTGGGGAAATTAGCGTGGATAAATACTACTCTAAAATAAATACTACACTTTTCAGTTCAAGAGAATCTACTTTCTTCTTCTGGCTGACGTGATTAATCCCAGCTTTAGTTCGCTTTCGGAACAAACTAAGGAAATAATTTACTCGGAATTGGTTTCAACTAGTGTCAGTGACAGAAACCGAAACCGAATTTTGGCAATAATCTCAGTTACGGGGATCATTTTTTGAGGGAAAAATAAAGAAAACGTTTTTATAATCAGTCAGTCTTTATTTATTTATTTTTTACTTTTTTTTTTTTTTTTTTTTCTATGCAGGCTTCGACATGTTCATTTATTGGTATGATAATCAACATAATGCCCCACTCTGCCTAGAATTTTAAGGCTTGTTGTTACATTCGCTTTATGGATTTACTTTTATACAAAACGTGAATTTGAACCACAGTTAGACGGAGGTGAATGTGAGAAGAATTTTGAACAAGCAAACAACTTAAATCGAGCCTTTTGTTTTATACGTCTGTCAGTGTTTTTGTACTTTTGGGGCTGTGGTCATACAAGATCGGTTACCTGAACTAATCTTGTATGTGTATATGTTTATAATGGGTAATCTCAGCAAGTACCTACTAATCCCGTATAAGCCGACTGCGACTAGCTACTCCAGTGCTGAGTGTCACACTGCTTTTTATTCTGAAAATGGTTTGCAGAGAACTTTAGACACTGTGTCTATTACCCGCTTCGCAGATATATAAACAATAGTGTAGTTTTGTGTGAATGTGAATAAGCAGAAAGCCGTTTTGGTGGCCACAATTTTGGAGTTTGAAAAATTACCAGCTCGTCAGTCTTCGCGCCACATGAGTTGGCTCTGACCATCAAGATAGGCGCACAATCTCCTTCTTCTCCATACTACTGATCACCCGGGGTTGACTCCGTGAATAATTTCCCGCCGTGAACATAGCCAGATTTTTTGCCTTCAAATATAGTCCAAAATTTACAATAGGCGCAAAGTTTAATGAGATTTCTTATACAGCTGTAACATTTTGTTCTGTAGGATAGGCTACGAGAGTGAAGCATCGGGTTAATGCTTATTAAAAGGTTTTTATTTGTAGGAAGTAGTCTTTAAAAGAACTGATCCTAAAAAACTATTTTTTACGGCAATGAGATTTTACCACTAAGGACGTCATACGCATTATAATAATAACATGGCGATATTTTTCTTTAGCTACCTACATACGACCTATGGAACTTGGAACTTTATTTCTATCACTGAATAGAATAAAAGATCACAGACCTATAAATAGGACCCCGTTGTCAGAAAGAGATAAACATACTGTTCAAACGTACGTTCGTGTCGCGGCCAGACGTAGGACGGACTGAGTTCACTCAAGCTGGTCAGCTTGTGTTTGTATTGCCGTCGACGGCAAAACGTATTTACCTTAGTATATATACAAAATCATTGTTTCACTGACGGAAAGTTGAGACACTATCGCTGTGCTGCATATTGCATTTTTAAAGAAACACGTTTCCTCTGGAACAAAGGCCTTCAAATGTATCTAGTGATCAGTGGCCGCACTATAACCACGATAAATAAATAAATGCCTGAGACGTGAAAAATGATAGTGCTATTCGACTTGTATAGCTCTATCTCTGTCTACAGCGGAACCAAGATATTTTAAACATGTCATAGTTAGGCCCCTGGTCGTTTACTTTGAACGTAGAAGTAATGAATTTAATTTTGTTGAAATTATTTAAAGAATGTACAATATTACACAGCTCCAACCTTCATTTTCTCGGAACTTAAATATTGACATAAGGCCAAGGCTTGACTTCAGAATAATAAATTAAATTATTTGGTGAATTAGCACTCTTTGTAAAGCCTTTACGAGCGTACTTTCATTTTTCATCAGAATCATGACAGGATGCTTCAAATAACATGCCAATACATCGTCAAATTAATAAAACCTTTTTCTTGTTCTTCTTCATTGAAGTCGAGAAAAAAATCTAAAGTGCCGTATTTTCTTGCAAAAGAGTTTATTTCACAATGAAAAATATTTACAGTATCAGCTGAAACACAAATAATTTTCGTAACATTGTTTACTTTTTTATTTATTCCATGAAAGAATTACCATTCGATTTTTTGGAAGTGCAGTTCATTCTAAACTAAACATATAACACGGTTTTATGAAAAAACAGCGTAAAAGAAGTTAAAAGAAAACCATGTTGGAAACTGCTTGAGGGCTAAACAAAACACGGTACGCCTCTCAAATTGATTCCCGCAAATTTTGACTGTAAGTACGCACTTACTTAATTTTGTTATTTTTTATTAGGAAAGTGGGACATTGGGCATTCAAGGATGTCTCGGTTTTGTTGTTTAGTTGCTCGATTATTGGAAGAAAACTTTGGTTTGTATTAGCAAATCACTTGAGTATAAGAGGCCTTAATTGTCCGTTTGACGATATTTTACTGGAATTTACCGAAAAACAAATGTAAATAGAAAATAGGGCGATTATATTCGTTAAGTATTGAGAGTTACGCGGCGTAGGCCTTATCGTAGCAACTTTGCTACGCCGTAGCAACGAAAGACGCGCAGAAGCCTATGCCTTCGAATTTAAGTATTGGTTTGGTATTTTTAAAAGAACTTAAAAAGTCTGCGGTTGCAGGTCTTGAAAGCTTTGGAGAAACCTAACAATTTAGTTTCCGACTGGCATTTTAGCCAGATGTAAGGCCTGCCTACGCGGTACAATCTCTGAAATACTAAATTTCAAGACCTACGCATATTTTTTTGAATAACTTCATATCTAACATATTATCGGTACAAAAATAGCGTCTTAATTATAACCAAAAGTTCACATTTTACTACGGCAAATTATTAGTCAGTTTCCCTAATAAAATCAGAACAATAGGGTCGATCCCCAGAACGCTTATTATTTAATAGCTTAATGTCTTAGTTCAATTTACTGTTTGCGTTACATTAGTCTTACATAAGATTTACCGGCGTCCTACTAAAAACTGTCATAAAAACTCCTACTGTCAATGTGCTATAAAATAACAGTAAAGTTCGACTACTTTCTTTTATCCTTAATAGTCTTTCACAACAATGAAAACATGAAGCGTGCGACCGGACATTATGTTTGTATCTAAATTTGAATCTTCAACATCACGTTTTCCATTAATTTACTCTTTTCCACACGATTTTATGCTATTGCGTACTTGATTAAGTTGTTTTCTTAATTAAAGACACTGACTTAAAATATAAGTCCGTAAACAGATGGCTTCTATGACCATAAACTTAGTTTGATTTCCTTAATTTTCTGTCTTAATGTATGTGTTTTTATACATATTTAAGTACGATCACGGGATCAGGATGAATTGTTGACCCATGAATTGTTTTATGAAGACATTAAAATTCTCATTAACCATAAAGAAATTGATGAAGTCATAACTCATAGGCAACGGCTGACGATGACGAAATGGTTTCGAGCTTGTAAGCAAATTTTATTAAAATTCCGTCGTAAGTAATCATACTAGCTGAATGGATAAGGATAGGGCGAAAAGAACGCACGTGGATAATTGATCACGTCTTAATGGTGAGGAGGACCCGGTCGCACGCACCCGCCCCGCTTCCGTCCCGCACCCGCCACGCTCCCGCCACGCACCCAGCCCGTAGCCGCACCGCTACACGTTCCGCACGGCTCACCAGATTAGACTGATCTGTTATTATTATCCCGACATGTCACTTAGTCCGCTATAGCGAACCGAGGCATATTTTTTTCATTTTTAAATACAAACACAAATAAAATCGTTACTTTTATTTGCTGTTATTGTAGAAAATTAAATATTTACTTTTAGATGCGAGACGCACGGGATCGGTCAATGAGGCGACGCCTGGGGTAGGCCTATGTTCAGCAGTTGACGACCTTCTGCTGAAATTATGATGATGATGATGATTGTAGAAAATATTCATACAGTTTATTATTTTTTAATCAAAATATCCTTAAGGTATAAGGCAATTTTTTACCAGTCCTGTCAATAGGCATCAAGCTCATCCTACTATCTGGCCTTTGCCCTGTGGGACAGAATAGGCTGAAAATAATAAATAATAATAATAGAATATCCAGCAGCAACAATGTGCCGTACAACCTGGCAATATTGCCAGCCTATTCGGTTCAATACCAGTGGACAGCCATGTGGAAGAGTTTTTGGAAGGCACAGTTTACACTAATTTATCATTAGGCTTAAGTTCACAGTTATCGTTAATAATAATAAGTAAGTATGTAACGGCCCCGACTTACGTGTCGTAGGTCGTGGGTTCGAACCCAGGCAGGCGCATTGTTTTGTGTAAATTATTTTATCACCACTGCTCTAAAAACGGTGAAGGAAAATATCGTGAGGATACCAGCATGTCCTAGAACCAAAAATTCGAAGACATGTGACATCCACCAACCCGCACTGGGCCCACGTGGTAGATCATGGCCCATACCCTCTCTTACAGAGAGGAGGCCTGTGTCCCAGCAGTGGGCTCATTAAAAGGCTTAGATGATGATAATGAAGTAAGTATGCTGGAATTTATCGAGAAATGATCTTGCATTTTTGACCTAACCTGTATAACCTGCCTTACATTGTTATAGTTAAGCTCGTTCACAATATATTTGACTGAATTAATGCCTAACAGAATTCGAACAAATAGTGAATAATGGGGACTAGCTAAAGGTTTGGACAGTCAGCCTATTGCACGTGATTCGGCAGAAACCGTTCTGTAATTAATTACTGGGTCGACCAGTAAGGGGTCGAACACACCCAGCAACTAAACATGGGAACTAAGTAGTCTGAACAAGCTAACATTCTTTTTGACACAGAATGGCACATAACACAAGCTCAATTTACTTAACATTAGCAATTGTTCAGATATGTCAAGTTAGAATATATTTTAGGCCCGATTATAAACAAAATGACTAAACAGATTTATTTTTTTAATTTATGAGAGTTCGTGAACTCTGTGTTAAGTAGGAAATGTATTGGAATTGATTTTATTTTTAAATTGGTAAGCATTCGGGGTAAATAAATTATCAACACAGACAAAAAATACAAACTATAGTAATTCAAAGTAAGTTCACAACATTTTGTTTGAAAAATGCCCCGCGTGCAGCTTTGTAGAGCATCAACTCTGTAACTTATAATAATCTGTAATTTCTTTCGACTGTTCTTCATCCCATACTAGCTTCTGCCAGCGGCTTCGCCCATGTGAAATGTTTTTACTCATCCCAAGGGAACATTATGCCGGGATGAAAACTGGTTCCAGTCTATAATCTATCTCTGTGTAAAAATTTAATCCAGATCCGTTCATCCGTTCTGGCGTGATTGTGTAACAATCAAACATCCACACTTCCACACACTCACCCATCCAAACTTTGACATTTGTAATATTAGTAAGATTAACGTGCCAACATCTACTGTACCTATCCCAAATGCAGCTCTTAAAGCTAAGTCCGATAGCCCAGTGTGCACACAGTCTTACGTCCCAGTGACCACCGCTCGACAGCCCACGGTAATGCGTCGACAAAGTTATTGATTAACTTGCCGCACTAACCGATTTTAACTATAACTACCCAATCACATCAACCCTTACAACTAATTTCATAAATAAACTCTACTAAATACAGATAGGACCACAAATCCAGGCTATGTATACTGTACAATGTATGTATGTATGTAGGTATATTACTCTCGACCCGAAACCATAACGAGCTGTCAAAACCACTGATCATTCTCGATCGTATTCATGTCTCTTTGATCACACCCGTTGGTGTCATTCTAAGCGATTTCAGTAATCGAGCATTTTTTTTATTATTAATTTATAAATTAAGTAATCGATTGTGAATATGATGTTCCAATCAAATTTAAAGAAAATTGTAGAATAACTATTATGCTATTAATGGGCAAACATCAATTACGTGCATACTTTAATTAGGAACCAGCATTTTAATTAAAGTACAGTATATTACCATAATATTAATTGCAATTTGCTAGCTACATTATATAAGTAGAACCGCTTCAGGGCCCAAGAGACGATTCCAACGAAACAAGATTCGTTTCGCGTCGCGAAGCCATTGAAGTTTGCTTTCAGCAACCGTTTGCAAACATTGACAAATATTGTACATCTGTCATTAGTGAATTATTTGTTGATTAAAATAAATACGTTCAATCAAATACCTACATGTTTTTACGACAAACGAGTAGTATATGATGATATATCTAATTAAGAGCCTATTTGATAAACCATGAACTAAAAAAATATCAATTAAATGTATTTAATCGATGATACAATACCGATTGATATTAAGAATACAGGCTTCAGGAAACAGGGTTTCCTTTACATACCATTTGAACAATTTTGATCACTGACATAATTTTTTTATACTTTATATTTATTTATTACAAACTGACCCCCGGGGCTTCGCTCCCGTCAATTGGCTACCTACTTACCATACCTACACTAGCCACCTACCCTACCTAACCTACCCTACAGCATGCAAGCAAGCATGCAGCAAACAAGCAAGCATGCAGCATGCAAGCAAGCATGCAGCATGCTAGCAAGCATGCAGCATTCAAGCGAGCAGGCAACATGCAGCAGGCCGGGTTTCTGTCTCGGCTCCGGCGCTGCGGGCTTCCGGCGGCCCCACGCGTGCTAATTGTCGCAGACGGCTTTCGCTCACCACCGCCGCCTCGCCCCTACGCGCCTACGCGATTTTAAATTACACTCTAGGGGTAGGACAAACAAGACTACGTAGAGTCGGTTTTCCAGCAATTCGGTTCTGTCACTAACTTTTGTTGCACATCATATTATTAAATTTTAACCAACAATATTATTTAATTGTTACAAAAACTATAGCAAATTGGTTTGATCAGAATTATGTATGGGGCACTACTAGTTCACCACCACCATTACCACCCAAAGTCTGGAGTACGTATCTACTAGAAAAGGAAAATAGACCTAGGACACACAAAATCATGCAGAGGCATGGCACAATAGAATTGCACATTTTGTGGGCAAACACCATTCTGGATTTTATTTTTTGGAAAAAAAGATCGTTCAAGAAATAAAACTTCAAACCATTGAAATAGATAAACTGGATGTCGGAACATCACTTAACCAAAAAAAATTAAAAAATACACGGACAAAACCAAAAGAATTGAAAAAATTATTAATGAAAAAGATGAGTATACTTCTAAACTAGCATATTTACAAGCAATTGCTAAAAATATACACCTAAAATAAATAATTATACATAATTAAGGACCACTGTTTCAATCAGTTAACTTCTATCTGAGGAATAACCGCCATATTTATTTCTCATAATAGAAGTTAACTGATTGACATATTTTTTTTATACAAAAACTGTCAAAACATCTAATATATTCTTCAGATAAAAGTTATCTCTCGATTGAAAAATCGTTTAAGTTACATAATGTTATGTATAATAAATCATTTGCACGAAAATTGTTTTTGTTATTTATATTATTTGTTTGCCTAAATATTATTATGCTATCATTAGGCCTACTAACGTTATGCGAATCAAATTTATGCCAAAATTAATTAGTCTTTAAGATGATTATGCCAACATAAAATGTATGCCTAAAAAAATTATGCCGAAGTATTATTATGCCAAAACAAATTGTGCCAAAATCGTTATGCCGAAGTATACTAGGATAAAGAACATTATGCGAAAAGAAGGGATCCCATTTTCATAAGAATCTCTAATTTTTATGTTCATAGTGGCTTCCACATAAAAGGTAGATATATGCTGTCAAGGACTTTTATTTAGAACTATTTATGACAAACAATACTACGCTACATTATATTTGTGTATCTCCAACGGTTTATGCAGCGCACGCGAAGATAACTCTCAGAGGGCAGATTTTTTTTCCGACTTACTTAATATTTATCGTTATATTATAACCAAATTACAAAAAATCATTATAAGTTCATGTGTCATCATGTGTTATTCTGATGACTAACCTATATTATTGTGAAGTTTCATCCAAATCCGTTTAGTAGTTTTTGAGTGAAAGAGTAAGAAACATTCATCCATCCATCCTCACAAACTTTCGCATTTATAATATTAGTAGGATAGGATATACTTTATCGTACACTATAAGATATTAAATGCTGTTCCTTGTCAATATATTTATGAAAACATCATGTACGTTAGAAAAAATTTACATCTTTTCAGTAAAAACGGTGACAGACATAATTATGTTACTAGAAATAGGGACCAATTAATCCAACCAGGTTTCAGGCTGGCTAAAGTAGCATCATCTTTTATGGGGTACTGTATAAAATGTTACAATAAAATACCTCCCCACATTCTAGAACTGAATGAGACGAAATTTAAAACTTGTATAAAACGCACACTATGCAGGCAAGCATATTATAAGTTGGGGGATTACATCGCTGATAAAAATGCTTGGCTAAATGCTGGTCCCGCTCCGCAGCCATTAGGGCGCAAGAACAATTTTAGTGTTGGGCAGAAAAGTTTTGAAGTATTGTTGGAGCTGCTGAAGACTGTATTGTATAAACTCAATTTCTTTTAGTATTATATAACTGCCCAGCATATGTGTGAGTACTATGTTCCGACTGTAAATCTACCTATGTGTCGTTGTTGGTTGACTTCTGTGTGCCCTGGCATTTGAGTGTGTCATGCTCTCTCTAATTTCTCTCTGATGGTGGCACATGTGTTGGATCATTCGGTTCCCTACATAATAGTTGAGCTGAGTGGTGCCGATCCATGCGTCATGTTCGTGAACGGGCGCCATCAGTTGGGATTGGTCATAACTTAGCTGCCTCGGCCTGTTATTGCATTTTTATGTTGAAATTGTTTGTTACTCTAGACGCTTTTACGTGCACGTCTTTTTGCATCGTTCTCACATATATGTATTTATTTCTTAACAAGAATGATGTAACCAAAAACTTGTAATTGAAACTGATGGAAAAGAGTGTCCGTGGAGTTTCTTGCAAATTCTTCTCCATTGAGATCTACTGACGTTTGCGAATTTGCAACTAGAGTCATATTTTTTTTTTGTTTGACAATTCAAAAGTACCTTTAAGGTTTATTTGAAATAAACTATTTTGATTTTGATTTTGTTTAAGTTTTATTTTTCGTTTTGAAAGTAGATATATTACATGTACACACAGACACAATGAGAGTCCTTATCGCATTCCGTGATCGCTTCTATTATTATTTCTCTTTATATTTCCAAAGATACAATAAATAGGTCAGTACAAAATAAAATAGTTAACAATATTAATGCGATCACAATAGTAACCAGTCAATGAGGTGATAACCGAGCTTGTTAAGCCGAAACCTTCTGCTGCCTTCTATTGCTGTAACTTCAAAAGGCGTGACTGACAAGACCAGGCAGGGTGTGATTTTTATCGGATCAAAGCCATTCCGGTGGTCAGCATCATTAAGAAATAAACAGTACCTTTGTAATCTATTGTCTTGTTGGTTTTTTCTATGTATAATTTCATGAAAGGGAACCGTAACCTCTAAAAAGACTATCCTGGAACAATATGTAAGGGCACACTCCCGGAGATAAACCTATCTTCACTTATGTTTAAGTATTCTTGAACTTTTTTATGTACGTTATCATTTACTTACCTTAATTTTTAGCTAAAGACCTGAAGTTCTAAAGAAACTGGTGATCGGTGTAGTTTTGGCTCTTTATCAGAAACCTTACCCATATCACCATCACGAAAATGTCAATAAACTTGTAGCTCTATACACCAAAACCGCCACCGGTTTTCAGGTATTCATTCCCAGGTATTAGATTGTAGCCATGCATAAAAATAAAACGTTAGTCAATTAAAATCTTTAATTTGCAATCCACTAAATTCTAAATCCACTTGGATGCACAATGCGGCACCGCCCACATACACATACAGAAGGTGTAGCAAATATAATGTTACCCAAAGATGTACTCGACAAGTATTTCGCACCTCCTTTGCCTTTCACAAGGCATCGGATGTCTAGTCATTCAGCCAGTCAGATTAATTAAAAACAAAAGAAAGTAAATCATGCCAGTTTACGCATCAGAGATGGATTGCGAATGAATGAAACTGCCTACAAGTCCGTCCACAAAGCCTGCAATGCAGAAAGGATTAAAATATATGTTCTACTACCTAGCGGTAGTCCTTAATCCTAGGATTAGAGTGCACTAGGTATATGCATGCGATGTCTGAATAATCTTCCCTCCGAGCTCCTTTGCTCTTCCTGTACTAATTTTGGGAAGCAAGACCTTTTCTAATTACATATAAATAACATCATCATCATCATCAATTCAGCCGATAAACGTCCACTGCTGGACATAGGCCACCCCCAAGCGTTGCCACACTGATCGGTGCTGTGCGTTTCGCATCCACCGGACTCCCGGAGCCTTGCCAGGTCATCACTCGACCTAGAGGGTAGCTTTCCAACACTGCGTCTGCCGGTACACGGTCGCAACTCTAGAATTTATATGAAATAGTAATAATAATATGTTGCCACTCTAAATAACATCAAGCCTACATAAATTCCCGGGAGCAGAGGTGAACTATAGTTCTATAGTATACAATAGTGTGAGATCAATCAAGTGGATTGCTATAGACTATCTGACGACTAGTCTTGGTTACAACCCAACCATGTTTTGAATTTCTCAAATAACTTACTTTCAAGTTTACCACTGGCATGGAGGCTCGCGGTCGGATGTCCTTGTAGAAAACGAAATAGTATACATTAAGGCCATTGTTCGTATTTGTACAGCGTTCAATTGTCTGTAATTTATTGTCTACGATCGTTCTAAATTCAAGTTTTAAATAATTTGAATGAATTAAATTATCATTTTGCACTGGATGATAAGCTAATTAATTGCCAGATAATCATTTGTGCGTATGTCATGTACATTTTGGTACCGAACCAAAATATATATATACCTATTAAATTGCACACATGCAATTATTATTAATTAGAGAATTAACACCGCATCCCGCACTGAACAATAAACATTTTCACAAAACATAATCCCGATTTATTGCATGTTTTAAGTTCCGGGATTAGTACAATGAGAGGAGCAATTGTTTTGATAGCGAAAGTATTTGCAGGATTTTACTGTCAAGGAAACTCGACTAATGAAAAAGCACCTGAAGTAGTGCTCACACCGAGCAATCTATTGTGAGCACTTAGCAACCCCCGCGAACACGCGTTACGTCAGATAGTAAATTGCCCTCTTGCTTGAACCAACACTTAAAACATTTCTTCAATATGTCCACGCCGAGCTAAATGGTTGAGCGCAATAAAATTTGGTCCAGTATTTTCTAGGAATACATGCATACATATTTCAGTAATGTCCTTGCTGCTCCTATTTTTTCTGATACTGAAATAGGTACTGGATAGATGGATGTATGTTTGTTACTCAATCTCGCCAGAACGGCTGAACAGAACTACATGAAATTAGGCAAAGCGATAGATTATAATCTGGAATAGCACATAGACTACTTTTCATCCCGGCATAATGTTCCTTTGGGATAAGAAAACTCGCTGGCAGAAGCTAGTAGTTTATATAAAATTATGCTGAAACGATTGACAGTCCCGTGCGATTTTGGTACTTATAGGTAATAAATCAAGTTAACGTATCAGCATATTCTATTTCTATTTTCGTTTACCAAAAAAATATAAATCACGAATATTTTCAGAGCAATATTGAATAAATTACATTTAATATTAATATTACCCACGCCAAAATCCTTTGGGTTTTAAGTCAAAATACAATGAACATTCTCGAATCAATTTACATAATACACGTAGCGTGTACTTGAATTTAAAGATCGGCGACGCAAGACGAGATTGTGAGATAAAGTTATCCCGGGTTTCATCTCGGGATAAAATCCCGTATTCGCCGCTCATATGCAAAGTGACGGCCAAGCAGAGCCTGAATCTGGCATAAAATGCACGCTAAAGGGCGTACACAAGCAAATATTGTAGTTACATATTCGCAAAGACAACGTAAAATGTTCGCATTTCAAACGTTTCCCGTTTTAAATATTCTGTTTAAGTATGTTTATCGTGTTTTAGAGCGAAACGTTTTGGTGTAAGATTTGATTTAATTTGAGTAATGTCCACAGAGATGTTTTCTATGTCGGCTATAGTTTCTCAAAGATTCATGTTATTGAGTATATATCGAGTTCTCCCAGTTATACATAAGTAAAGGCACCGCTTTAAAAGCACTGTCCCCTGTGTTCTACGAACATGCTCGCCTTTTCAGATTTTGTTGAGACTAACAATTTCAGAGGTTTCCGACTAACACTTAGAAACCTACCACTGCACTACAGAATGTTCTAAGTTAATTTTATATTGCATACTTGAAACAGTAACACATAATAATCTATCTATATGTTTATGTAAAATTGAAATTTTCAAATACAATTTTTTAACAAAAAAAAACAAAATGCATATGGAAAGCATTTTTTTTTAAAACTGTTCGTCAGAATTTCAAGTGGCTCGTACACGGCTGGTTATACACTTGGTACACGCTCGGTGCAGGCATACAAGCGTACAGGTATAAAGTATTTATTTTTTCTCTCATAAATGTAGTTAGATTTTACTACTAAAGCCTGATTGCTCTCTGGAAGCTCTCACTTAAAATGTAAAGTTGTTAAATTAATGCCGAGTGCAGTATGCAAGCATCCTAAAGTTAATTTTTTGTTATTGAATACAGTGATTCATGTATGCAATATTGAAAGTTGGCAGGTCGTAAACAATTTTAGTTAGGGATTTTAACGCTACTCGGTACCTACAAAATTATTATTCAAAAGTGGGAATGAAAAAATGTATGAATTTGCCTTGAGTTTTTTTTTCAAGTAGGTATAGCGAGAGAGAGTAGAGAGTAAGTGATTACAGCTAAGGAGTCGAATTCCCTGCCGGAATCTGTGTTTTCCGACAGCTACAATCTTTAATCTGAGGGGTATTTATGTCAAGAGTGAATAGATTATTTCTAGGTCACATCATCGCATACGATCAGGTGAGATAGTGGTCAAGCGCGAGTCTATTGAATATAAAAAGTATGACGTTGTTTTTCACATGATGATCTTCTAATTTTTATGTTACTATTCTAAAATCACATGCACTTGCAGAAAGCGGAATTTCTGCGAACTTGATGCGGAAAGCGGAGAACTGGGTTTCTTGCAGGAACTTTATGTTCACATATTAAAATAGACTATGTTGTGTTAGTTTGAATATGAAATCTTGTTACCTCAGTTTCTGAAAGTTTTAATCGCAACTAAAAATATGGAGGTAAACTTATATGATTTATAGGAGGAATGTTTTTTGTTGTGTACAATATAGTATTATTAAATAATAATCTCTGGGAGTTCTCATTCAATCACGAAAATTCTTTCTTGAGAGAAAGCTACGCTTTCGCATATTGCCATAGGTTTTTATCCGACAAAGAACACAGCCCCAATGCGACAGACGGTATTTTTTTTTTTTATTGTATATAGGCTCGCGCTTGACCACTATCTCACCTGATGGTAAGCGATGATGTGGTCGACGGTGAAGCACGCTTGCCTAGAAGTAACCTATTCACTCTTGACTTAAAGACCCTTAGATTGTAGCTATCGGGAAACACAGACTCCGGCAGGGAATTCCACTCCTTAGCTGTACGCATAATAAAAGTGTCCCCAAAACGTTTTGTGCGTATGGGTGGGAGGTCCACCATGTACCGATGACGCATCGCCGTGCGTCTGGTTGTCCGATGATGGAACGGGCTGGGCGGAATTAAATCATGCAATTCCATCGCACACTCCCCGAAATGTAACCGATAAAAAACCGACAAGCTGGCAACTCGGCGACGATGTTCAAGGCTCTGGAGCTTTGATTTGACCAGTGCCTCATTGCCGATAAGTCTCTTGGCCCGCTTTTCGATCAACTCTAGTGCATCAAGCTGGTATTTGGCAGAACCGTCCCAGAGGTGAGAACAGTACTCCATGCACGATCGAACTTGCGCTTGATACAAGTTGAGCAGCTGTTCCGGCGTGAAGTACTTTCTCACCTTCGCAAGGATCCCCAACTTTTTGGAAGCCAGCTGAGCCTTTGCCTCAATGTAAGGCCCAAAATTGAGAGTCGATGTCAACGTAACGCCAAGAAGCTCAAGATGGTCCGTTATTGGCACGGTTACATCTCGAAAAGTTGGAGCCGGGTGAAATTGGCTCTTTTTAGCGGAAAAAAGACACGCCTGGGTTTTAGTAGCATTAAACTTGACCAGATTGGCATCACCCCATTCGGAGACTGCCTGCAAGGACAAGTTCAAGCGCTCCACCATGGCCTCACGAAGAGACCGGATCTGTGACCCGGTAGCCCGTGCGTTGGACAAGTATCTCTCAGCAACAGTGCTGTCGTCTGCATACCCAAAGGTGCCGGGTTTATACCACGGGAGCCGTGCCATGGGAAATAACCAAGTATTTAATATACTAATTAAATTATGATGATGATAGGATATTATATAGGTAATAATATCAAGCAACAAGTGATTCCATAATAACAATTATATATGTCACCATACAAAGCGATAGTAGTCAATAACAATGCGTTAATATTGTGCATTTGATCATTTGGTTAGCTGCAGGCAAGCATATTCGCATTTACCGTAATTGAATAGTAACAACGCGAGTAGCTAGGTATTGTAGGATGACCTGTACAACGCACTTACGTTTAATTAGGAGCCGGTTTTTGATTTCCGTATTTGGATTGTTAAGAACGTGTCGAAACCTTCTTTAATGCAAAAATTCTACAGGTTTTCTGGCTAAAATAGAGGGCGACAATTGCTCAACTTCAAATTCAGAAAATGGAGATAAATGTACCGTCGAAACAAAAAGGAGAACAAGAAAGTGTTGAACGTTCAGCAAACATTTTTAATTATTATTCGTTATTCGTTTAGTATTAAAACTAGACCAATATAGAAGAATGAGAAACGGTACATAAAAACTATTACCACTTTTCAATTCAAATCATTCTTTCTCTAAAGCAGCCCAAAACTTGTATTTCTAAGATAGTAAGGAAATAACGTGTTTGTGTTCCAGGCTTCCTCCTCCACTGCAATAGCGGCAAACGAAAAGCATTCCAGACGTCCAAAAGACAGAAAAGAAAATATTACCGAAAGTAAATTTCTTAGTAAGTGCAATTTCGCTCTTAAAGTTGCGTGAGAACGAAAATTGCACTAGAATTTACCGAAGTATACGTAGATGTTCATTCCTTCTGCTTTTATATCGATTCTGCATAGCTCGCATATTATGTTACCAGTACCAGGATATCAGAACTCGCAAGATATGGTTCAGACGTTTATTCTCCAGCGGCTTGCAAGTGTTCACTTTAATTAAATATTGCAATCGGATACAACTGGATTGTTTGCTACGTTGCAGACTACGTGAAGCTTAGTCGTAAACATGAAAAGGGGAAAGCTAACATATTCTGTTTTCTTTCGCTCGCAGATCAGCGGGAAAGCAATATGTGTATCTGTAATTACAGTTGCAAAGTAACGTCTCTACGAAGTGAGTTGTGCTTTCCGCCGACGAATGCAGTTAAGCGAAATTATATGTTGTACGTGTCCCGCTCTCTGTCGCTTACACAGAACTAATTCTAGATATCCGTTTTTGTCGCTTTGCGTAAACAATGCTCCTTTAAACTCGACCATCGTTTGTGCAAGTGAACTTGACGGAATTATTTTGCTAGAAATTGTTCCAAGTTTTAATCTGCAGTTCTCAATTAAGGAGTTCGAAATACGGAAACAATTCAAAACAAATCGAATAGCAATTTTGTGTGCAAATCGTTCATTCATTCAGACAAAAACATTTTCCGTTAATTCAAGTTTACGTTGTTTGCTACGTATAAAGCTAGAATGCAATAGGATGAAAGGTATTTGTTGCTAAATTGCCTTCAAAATTAATATCCGTATGAAAGACATATTACATTGATCACGACATAAGTCTCTGTTTCAGATGCTGCGCTTGTTTTATTGCAATCTATCGGAGAACGGAGCGCGCCGGGCGGCAGCTGCACGGTGCGCGGTTCTCGGCAACACTCCGTAAGGCACGTTATCCACCTTCGCGGTGCAAGAAAATTTCTCTCAACGTTTTATTGCCCGGCTTCGCTGCAATATCGGGGATAATCTCCGTTTCTGCAAATTGTGTCGGCATTTTCCTTTTTTACAGCAAACCGCAAGATACTACATATCGATTACATGTGAAACAAACACAGAATTAGCCGAACGTTGAACCTTCACGAAACTTTTCTCATCTCACATGTGTATACATTACGAAAGGATAACAACAACTATATTTTGGAAAGTTCTCTAATAAAAAATCCCTTTATGTACTATAAAATCCCAAAACCCTTTAAGGCAAAAATGGAAGTAAAAACACGTAGACTCATAAATATGTGGCCGTAGTGTCCGAGTGTAGTTGTTTTAAGTTACAGCTCGACCAGAAACATAATTATTAAGTTGAAACTACACTTCTTTAGGGACGCGGACGGGACGGGACAAAATCTTCAAAGCAAAAAATATATCTTGGTGTAAAATAACATCGTTACGACTTAAAACCTACGTACAGTAAACACTTAATTTGAATTTAAATGCATACTACGAGAGTTGGGGAAATTAGCGTGGATAAATACTACTCTAAAATAAATACTACACTTTTCAGTTCAAGAGAATCTACTTTCTTCTTCTGGCTGACGTGATTAATCCCAGCTTTAGTTCGCTTTCGGAACAAACTAAGGAAATAATTTACTCGGAATTGGTTTCAACTAGTGTCAGTGACAGAAACCGAAACCGAATTTTGGCAATAATCTCAGTTACGAGGATCATTTTTTGAGGGAAAAATAAAGAAAACGTTTTTATAATCAGTCAGTCTTTATTTATTTCTTTAAATCACATAGCTATGCAGGCTTCGACATGTTCATTTATTGGTATGATAATCAACATAATGCCCCACTCTGCCTAGAATTTTAAGGCTTGTTGTTACATTCGCTTTATGGATTCACTTTTATACAAGACGTGAATTTGAACCACAGTTAGACGGAGGTGAATGTGAGAAGAATTTTGAACAAGCAAACAACTTAAATCGAGCCTTTTGTTTTATACGTATGTCAGTGTTTTTGTACTTTTGGGGCTGTGTTCATACAAGATTGGTTATCTGAACTAATCTTGTATGTGTATATGTTTATAATGGGTAATCTCAGCAAGTACCTACTAATCCCGTTTAAGCCGATTACGACTAGCTACTCCAGTGCCGAGTGTCACACTGCTTTTTATTCTGAAACAGAATTGCAGAGAACTTTAGAAACTGTATCGATTACCCGCTTCGCAGATATATAAACAAAAGTTTAGTGTTGTATGAATGTGAATAATCAGAAAGCCGTCGGCCACAATTTTGGAGTTGAAAAATTACCAGCTCGTCAGTCTTCGCGCCACATGAATTGGCTCTGACCATCAAGATAGGCGCACAATCTCCTTCTTCTCCATACAACTGATCACCCGGGTTTAATCCGTGAAATATTTCCCGCCGTGAACATTGCCAGATTTTTTGCCTTCAGATATAGTCCAAAATTTACAATGGTCGTAAAGTTTGATGAGGTTTCTTAAACAGCTGTAACATTTTTTTCTGTAGGATAGGCTACGAAAGTGAAGCATCGGGTAAAAGCTTATTTAAAGGTTTTTATTTGTAGGAAGTAGTCTTTAAAAGAACTGATCCTAAAAACTATTTTTCACGGCAATAAGATTTTACCAGTACGATTAAGGACGTTATACGCATTATAATAATAACATAGCGATATTTTACTTCAGCTACCTACATACGACACATGGAACTTGGAACATTATTTCTATCACTGAATAGAATAAAAGATCACAGAGCTATAAATAGAACCCCGTAGTTAGAAAGAGATAAACATACTGCTCAAACGTACGTTGGTGTCGCGGCCAGACGCAGGACGGACTGTGTTCACTCAAGCTGGTCAGCTTGTGTTTGTAATGCCGTCGTCGGTAAAACATATTTACCTCAATATAAATATAAAATCATTGTTTCACTGACAGAAAGTTAAGACACTATCGCTGGGTGTCATGGGCCATATTGCATTATTAAAGAAACACGTTTCCTCTGGAACAAAGGCCTTCAAATGTGTCTAGTGATCAGGGGCCGTGTTGGCGCATCACATATGCGCGGGCGTCCGAGAGGCAGGCGCGGGGTGTCGGGGGACCGAACCCACGACGCGACGGCCGGCTGCGCGCCCGCCGCTCCACTCAGCTCACAGACACCAGCCATTACGGGCATTTCTTTGTACCTATTTCTATCTGAGTTGATAGCGTAATAACAGTAATATACCTATTTTAATACAGTCCACTCTTTTATTATAAAGTCCCGATTGAGCCTATACATTGGTCCTTCGATTGCTCAAAAATAAACACCGGTTTTGCTGTAATTAACGCCGTCAACAACATCGGTCGTCGTGTTCACCTGTGCGGACTTGGACCGTTCGCGAGCACCACGCGGTACGACCACGAAGAAAAGAACAAAGAAGTCGTTCCCGAGGCAGCCTGCATAGTCAACGTGGGAGCTGACGTCATTCTTTGGGAGTATAATACTGTATTTGAGTGAGTCCGTTCCAATTAGTTATTTTTCTGCTTTCATCTTCTTGCCGAAAAACGTTGTTCATCTTCCTATCTTTCAGTGTTCATACAGTGTCTCAACATTAGTGCTTTCATAGTGTTTCCTACGCACTGCTTGTAAAATTACGCATATTTTGTATCGAAAACGCTCGGTAATTAGCTACTTCGCACCGCGATAACACGTGTTGAGTTGTTGACCTTGAAATTTTTTCTCGATCCCTTTCACTAACGCACAGCTGTTTGTGGTTGTCTTATCTATTGAGTACATTAGCATCAGTGCGTCCAGCTGTTATTTAACTTTACAATGGCAGATAACTTAAAAACATTGATAAAAAAACGTAGTTCAATTAAATCAAAGCTTACTATTTACAGTAACTATTTAAATTTAGTAAAAAGTAGTTCCGCAATATCAGAGTTGCAACGTTTAGATTTAGAGGAGCGTTTTAATAGATTTGAAACCTTACATACCGAATTTGACGCCTTACAGACACACATCGAAGTGATATCCGACGACAACGAGGCAGCATTGACTGAACGTGAGGACTTTGACCGCCAGTTTTTCAACTTGGTGGCACTCACGCGCAGCCTGCTCGGTGTCTCGACCAACGGTGCTGCGTCGGAGGCGGGCTTCAAAGATGCTGACTCAGGTGCACATGTTTCATTTAGGAATTCTTTTGTTCGTTTGCCTAAAATAGATTTGCCACATTTCGATGGGAACTACCAATGCTGGCTTGAGTTTAGGGACACTTTTGGGTCATTGATTCACGACAATTCTAGCATAAGTGATATCAACAAGTTTCACTATTTGCGAGCTTCACTCCAGGGGAATGCAGCTTTAATTATAAAAAACATTGACTTTAAAGCTGACCATTATAATTTAGCGTGGGACCTGTTGTGCGAACGTTACAATAACAACCGACTTTTAGTGAAAAATCATTTACAAGCTTTATTTGACGTTGAACCTCTTACAAAAGAATCAAGTGTTTACATTAGAAACCTTGTTGATGTTATTAATAAAAATATTAGGGCACTAACTTCATTAAAAAGGCCCACTCAATATTGGGATGATATTATTATTTATTTTATGATTAAAAAATTAGATTTAACAACAAGTCGTGACTGGGAAGAGCATAGAAACAATACTTTTAAAGATGATCCTACTTTAACACAATTTTGTTCTTTTTTAAGCAGAAAAGCGGACTGGTTAGAATCAGTGGAGACAAATCTTAGTTCTTCCGAAACGAATGCTATAATTGCCTTAAATAATAGTCATTCAAATAAAACCGATTCTAAGCATACAACAAATAAAAAAATTGAAAATATAAATAAAAACAGTAAATGTCCACTTTGCTCCCAAGCACATACGTTATTTAAATGTGAATCTTTTAGAAACTTGTCAATAGAAAATCGTATACAAAAGGCAACTCAATTTAATGTTTGCATTAATTGCTTACGCTTTGGACATAATTCTACAAAATGTAGATTTTCACATTGCAAATATTGCAAAACAAAGCACAATACGCTTTTGCATTTGGAAAGTAACGAGCCCAAACTTGCTTCCAATCCAATGCCTTCTATCACGCCTTTTGCACTGTCTTCTGCTTCTCCTTCTTCAAATGTTGTGCTTTCAGCCAATTCCATGCAGCTTGCTACTTCTGCGCATGTTTTACTGTCCACAGCTATGGTGAACGTGACTGGCGTGACGGGTAAGAAGTACACTGCGCGCCTACTGCTGGACAATGGCAGTTCGGCGAACTTTGTTACGCAGAGCTTATCAGAGAAGCTGGGTTTGTTACGACGCGGTACGAGCACCAAGGTAACGGGTATTAATAACCACATATCCACCAGTACACAGTCTTGTCACCTCTCAATAGAGTCTTTATGCTGTGCCTTTAATGTAGATATCGAGTGTCACATTTTGCCTGAAATCACAAATTTTCTACCGTCTTCATTCATACACATCAATCACGTCCCTATTCCTTCAGGTATTAAACTAGCAGACCCGAACTTTAATGTTCCGTCGGTCGTAGACATCCTGGTAGGGGCTGAAGTTTTCTGGAATGTCTTAGGCAGCAAAACAATTGACTTAGGGAAAAACCTACCTAAATTATGCGAGACCAAGTTAGGATGGTTAGTTTCAGGTAGTATTTCGCGCCACTCATGTTTTTCCGTCAATCATTTTTGCCATCATTCCAATGTCACTCCCGACCTAACTCAATTTTGGGAGCTTGACCATATTGCTTCAAAACATTCACTCTCGCTTGAGGAGAGAATGTGTGAGCAGTCTTTTGCTCAAACCACCGTCCGTAATGATGGTGGGGGATTCGTAGTATCAATGCCTTTAAGAGGGGATCCTAGTACATTAGGTCATTCATTTACCAATGCTAGAAATCGTTTTCTTTCCCTTGAACGGCGATTTAAACGCGATCCATCATTTTATAAAAAATACAATGAGTTCATGAGAGAATATGAGCGCCTTGGTCATATGACGTTAGACTCAGACTGTACTCCTTCACCAGAAAACTCCATGAAAAATTATTACATTCCACATCATGGAGTTATTCGCAGTTCTAGCACCACTACACAGCTACGCGTAGTATTCGACGCATCAGCTCCTACCAGTTCGGGGGCGTCGCTTAACGACATCCAGATGGTCGGTCCCGTAGTACAAGACGATCTGTTTTCCATTTTAACACGTTTTCGTCAGCATAAGTACGTGGTCTCAGGTGACGTGGAAAAAATGTACAGAGCCATAGAGTTAAATCCAGTCCAACGACCTCTTCAAAAAATAGTTTACAGATTTGAACCTTCAGAACCTCTTAGAACCTACACTTTAAATACGGTTACCTATGGTACCGCTTCTGCGCCCTATTTAGCCACTAAGTGTCTTGTAAGTCTGGCTGATGACATTGAGGACAGTCGTGCCAAATGCGCTATACGACGAGATTTTTACGTCGACGACTTTCTTAGTGGAGGGGATACGATAGCTGAAACGGTAGATATTTCAAAAAAGGTACATTCTGTTCTATCATCTGCAAAATTCAATTTAAGAAAACGCCGATCAAACCAACGACGATACCGAGGCTTGAACTTTGTGGAGCTTTGTTGGGTGCAAGGCTGTGTACTAAGGTTCAGGAATCGCTTACCATGCCCATTCATAAATGTAGATTCTGGTGCGACTCAACCATAGTCCTGGGTTGGCTCTCTACTCCTTCTAATCAATTAAAACCTTTTGTCAGAAACAGAGTCAATGAAATACAGGAAAGTACTTGTGGTCATGCCTGGAGCTACGTACCGTCGAAGGACAACCCGGCGGATCTTGTTTCCCGTGGTCTCAGTGCCGACGTTATCATGCACACACCTCTGTGGTGGTCTGGACCCTCATTTTTACAGCATAGTGAAAATGAGTGGCCTAGCATGCCAAACAACGGGAAAGATAGTCTGCCGGAAGTAGTGACTCATTACATTGGTAGTAATAGTGACAATCATATTTCGTTACGTAGTGATCATTTAGACGTAACTATTCATTCATCAATCATTTCTAATTTATTAGTAAAGTATTCTAGTTTATTAAAAATACAAAATATAATTACATATATACAACGCTTTGTTTACAACATAAAAAATAAAAATAAATTGCATGGTAATTTTTCAACAACAGAACTAGAAAACTCATTAAATATAATTATACATTATTCACAGCTTGAAATGTTTCCAGAAGAGTATAATTTGTTAAAGTCTGGACAAAAATTACCGCGCAAAAGTAGATTGCTTCCTCTGACACCGTTCATTGACAATCATAACCTCATTCGCGTGGGCGGAAGGCTCGATAACTCCCCCTACGATTTTAGCGTGAAACATCCTATTGTTTTATGCAGTAAGCATATACTTACAAAACTTATATTTCAAATGCAACATTTAAAACTTGTACATGCAGGTCCACAGTTGTTATTGTCACATATACGGCAAACATATTGGCCTCTAGGCGGCAGAAACTTGTCTAGATTTGTCGTGAATAAATGTCTTAAATGTTTTCGACATAAGGCTCAGAACGTTCAGCCTATAATGGGTCAACTACCTAGCTCAAGAACAAATCTTGAGTTTCCTTTCTTAAATAGTTATGTTGACTACGCCGGGCCAGTATTGGTGGCCAATCGTAAAGGCCGAGGATGCAAACTTACAAAGTCCTATATGTGCATCTTTGTTTGCTCGGCAGTAAAAGCCGTACATTTGGAGCTCGTCACCGACCTCACCACTGAGGCCTACATGGCCGCTCTAAATCGGTTCGTGGCGCGTCGTGGCAAGCCTCGAAGCATCACGTCCGATAACGGGACTAACTTTGTAGGCGCATCAAATGAGATGTACAGGTTCTTGCAATCATCAAATGTTGCATCTGAAATGGCGCAGCAGGGTATTGAATTTATTTTCACGCCCGCATACAGCCCTCATTTCAATTCATTGGCTGAAGCTGCTGTAAAATCATGTAAGCATCATTTAAAACGATTACTGCATCTTACTCATTTCACCTTCGAAGAGATGGCTACCTGTCTCACTCATATAGAGGCGGTTCTTAACTCACGCCCTCTTACTCCTCTTTCTTCAGACCCTAACGATTTTTCGGCACTTACTCCCTTTCACTTCCTAATTGGACGGCCATTCTTATCAGTACCACATCCTCAGGTGACTGAAGCCAACATCACGCGACTGGATCGCTGGAAGAGAATTCAGCACATCAGACAGCATTTCTGGCGACGGTTTCATAACGAGTACACTTCTCTGCTGCAGGCCAAATCCAAGTGGTTTCATTCCAGAGGTGAAGTGAAGCCGGGGTCCTTAGTCCTGATAAAGGACAAAACAACGCCGCCTCTGCTCTGGTCCCTGGGCCGGGTCACGAAGACCTATCCTGGCGTAGACGGAGTCACGAGAGTGGCCGAACTGAAGACGAAGCGGGGCACCATTCGTCGTGCTTTCAACTGCATCTGCCCCCTTCCAATCGACAATTGAAGACTTCCCTTCAACCCGGGGAATATGTTGGCGCATCACATATGCGCGGGCGTCCGAGAGGCAGGCGCGGGGTGTCGGGGGACCGAACCCACGACGCGACGGCCGGCTGCGCGCCCGCCGCTCCACTCAGCTCACAGACACCAGCCATTACGGGCATTTCTTTGTACCTATTTCTATCTGAGTTGATAGCGTAATAACAGTAATATACCTATTTTAATACAGTCCACTCTTTTATTATAAAGTCCCGATTGAGCCTATACAGGCCGTACTATAACCACAATAAATAAATAAATGCCTGAGACGTGAAAAGTGATAGTGCTATTCGACTGGCATAGCTCTATCTCTGTCTACAGCGGAACCAAGACAGTTTTAATATGTCATAGTTAGGCCCCTGGTCGTTTACCTTGAACGTAGAAGTAATGAATTTAATTTTGTTGAAATTATTTAAAGAATGTACAATATTACACTGCTCCAACCTTCATTTTCTCGGAACTTAAATGTTGACATAAGGCCAAGGCTTGACTTCAGAATAATAAATTAAATTATTTGGTGAATTAGCACTCTTTGTAAAGCCTTTACGAGCGTACTTTCATTTTTCATCAGAATCATGCCAGGATGTTTCAAATAACATGCCAATATATCGTCAAATTAATAAAACCTCTTTCTTGTTCTTCTTCATTGAAGTCGAGAAAAAAATCTAAAGTGCCGTATTTTTTGCAAAAGAGTTTATTTCACAATGAAAAATATTTACAGTATCAGCTGAAACACAAATAATTTTCGTAACATTGTTTACTTTTTTATTTATTCCATGAAAGAATTACCATTCGATTTTTTGGAAGTGCAGTTCATTCTAAACTAAACATATAACACGGTTTTATGAAAAAACAGCGTAAAAGAAGTTAAAAGAAAACCATGTTGGAAACTGCTTGAGGGCTAAACAAAACACGGTACGCTTATCAAATTGATTCCCGCAAACTTTGACTGTAAGAACGCACTTACTTAATTTTTGTTATTTTTATTAGGAAAGTGGGCAATTGGGCATTCAAGGATCTCTCGGTTTTGTTGTTTAGTTGCTCGAGTATTGGAAGAAAACTTTGGCTTGTACGAGGGCGGCACTGAAAATTTCGGGAATCAAGGAAGTGACACAACATTACTATTTAAAAATGTATTTATTGCTTTTCGAAGTATTCTCCTCGAAATTTGAAACATTTTTCCATACGATGGAACCAATCATTGAAGCAACCATTCCATTCGGACCCAACAATTTTTGTTGGCTTTAACTCATTTTCTAACACCCAAACTCGTGACTGTTTTTTTTTTCGGGTTCGTACGCGTATATCCAGGATTCGTCACCTGATACGATGTTGTATACAGCATTTGAGGATCCTGCGTGGAATCTTTCGAGAGTTCTGACGCACCAAGTATCGCGAGCCGCTTTTTGCTCTTCACAGAGCGAATGCGGTATCCATCGGGAAAACAACTTTTTTACACCTAATTGTTCATGCAAGATTATTTGTATTTGACGCATGCCAATGTCTTAAGTTGCCTGAATTCCGCGGTATGTCACATGTCGATCTTCCTCAATCAGCTTACGCACAGCATCAACGTTTTCTTGGGTGACTGCAGTTTTTGGACGACCTTGACGGGGATCATCACTGAGCTTGACACGTCCACGTTGAAATTCAGCAAACCAGCGATAAATTGTGGTTTTGGATGGGGCTTCATCACCAAATGCAGAAATCATCCGGTCAACACACTGTTTTTGTGTTGTCATCGCTCTTGAATATTCTCGAATCAATTCCATTTTCTCAACGACTAAACAAGTTTGACAAAACCTTGTGACAAGATCGAGAATCTTTTTTTAAATAAATAAATGGTATTCGATTTTTAAAACCGAGGAGTTTTCAATTAAAAGATTTTAATATGACAGGAACAGTGGAAATATTCCATTCCCGATACTTTTTGTGCAGCACTCGTATTAGCAAATCACTTGAGTATAAGAGGTCTTAATTGTCCGTTTGACGATATTTTACTGGAATTTACCGAAAAACAAATGTAAATAGAAAATAGGTCGATTATATTCGTTAAGTATTGAGAGTTACGCGGCGTAGGCCTTATCGTAGCAACTTTGCTACGCCGTAGCAACGAAAGATGCGTAGAAGCCTACGCCGTCGAATTTATGTATTGGTTTGGTATTTTTAAAATAACTTAAAAAGTCTGCGGTTGCAGGTCTTGGAAGCTTTGAAGAAACCTAACAATTTATTTTCCGACTGGCATTTTAGCCAGATGTAAGGCCTGCCTACGCGGTACGATCTCTGAAATACTAAATTTGAAGACCTACGCATATTTTTTTGAATAACTTCATCTCTAACATATTATCGGTACAAAAATAGCGTCTTAATAATAACCAAAAGTTCACATTTTACTACAGCAAATTATTAGTCAGTTTCCCAAATAAAATCAGAACAATAGGGTCGATCTCCAGAACGCTTATTATTTAATAGCTTAATATCTTAGTTCAATTTTCTATTAGCGTTATATTAGACTTACATAAGATTTTACGGCGTCCTACTAAAAACTGTCATAAAAACTCCTACTGTCAATGTGCTATAAAATAACAGTAAAAATCGACTACTTTCTTTTATCCTTAATAGTCTTTCACAACAATGAAAACATGAAGCGTGTGACCGGACATTATGTTTGTTTCTAAATTTTGAATCTTCAACATCACGTTTTCCATTAAGCTCCCCTTTTTCCACACGATTTTATGCTATTGCGCACTTGATTAAGTTGTTTTCTTAATTTAAGACGCTGAGTTAAAATATAAGTCCGAAAACAGATGGCTTTTATGACCATAAACTTAGTTTGATTTCCTTAATTTTCTGTCTTAATGTATGTGTTATTATACATATTTAAGAACGATTACGGAACAGGAAACACCCACGAATTGTTTTATGAAGACATTAAAATTCTCATTAACCATAAAGAAATTGATGAAGTCATAATTCTTAGGCTGCTGACGATGACGAAATGGTTTCGAGCTTGTAAGCAAATATTATTAAAATTCCGTCGTAAGGAATCATACTAGCTGAATGGATAAGGATAGGGCGAAAAGAACGCACGTGGATAATTGATCACGTCTTAATGGTGAGGAGGACCCGGTCGCACGCACCCGCCCCGCTTCCGCCCCGCACCCGTCACGCTCCCGCCACGCACCCAGCCCGTAGCCGCACCGCTACACGTCCCGCACGGCTCACCAGAATAGACTGATCTGTTATTATTTTCCCGACATGTTTCACTTAGTCCGCTATAGCAAACCGAAGCACATTTCTTTATTTTTAAATACTAACATATTTATAATGAAATCGTTACTTTTATTTGCTTTTATTGTAGAAAATTAAATATTTACATTTAAATGCGAGATGCACGGGATCGGTCCATGTGGCGACGCCTGGGGGAGGCCTATGTTCAGCAGTTGACGTCTTTCTGCTGAAATTATGATGATGATGATGATTGTAGAAAATATTCATACAGTTTATTATTTTTTAATCAAAATATCTTTAAGGTTTACATCAAGTTTTTACCAGTCCTGTCAATAGGCATCAAGCTCATCCTACCTTCTGGCCTTTGCCCTGTGGGACAGAACAGGGTGAAAATAATAAATAATAATAATAAAATATACAGCAGCAACAACGTGCCGTACAACCTGGCAATGTTGCCAACCTATTCGGTTCAATGCCAGTGGACAGCGATGTGGGAGAGTTTTTGGAAGGCACAGTTTACACTAATTTATCATTAGGCTTAGTTAGTAGACTTAAGTTTACAGTTATCGTTAATAATAATAAGTAAGTATGCAGGGACCAGTGGTGCAACATTGTGCTACTTTGGGTTACATTATTGCAATATTCATAAGAATCTCTAATTTTTATGGTCATAGTGCCACATAAAAGGTAGATATATGCTGTCAAAGACTTTTATTTAGAACTATTTAAGACAAACAATCCTACGCTACATTATATTTGTGTATCTCCAACGGTTTATGCAGCGCACGCGAAGATAATTCTCAGAGGGCAGATTTTTAATTCTTAATATTTATTGTTATATTATAACCAAATTACAAAAAATCATTATAAGTTGTAGCCTATGTGTTATTCTGATGTCTAACCTATATTACTGTGAAGTTGCATCCAAATCCGTTTAGTAGTTTCTGCGTGAAAGAGTAACAAACATACATCCATCCATCCTTCTCCATTCATACTTTCGCATTTATAATATTAGTAGGATAGGATATACTTTATCGTACACGATAAGATATTCAATGCTGTTTAAGTTTTATTTTTCATTTTGAAAGTAGATATATTACTTGTACACACAGACACAATGAGAATCCTTATCGCATTCCGTGATCGCTTCTATTATTATTATTCTTTATATTGCCAAATATGCAATAAATAGGTCAGTACAAAATACAATAGTTAACAATATTAATGCGATCACAATAGTAACCAGTCAATGAGGTGATAACCGAGCATGTTAAGCCGGAGGTGCCTTCTATTGGTTTACCTTCAAAAGGCGTGATAAGCCCAAGCAGGGTGGGATTTTTATCGCATCAAAGCCACCCCGGTGGTCAACATCATTAAGAAATAAGCAGTACCTTTGTTATATATTGTCTTGTTGTATTTTTTCTATGTATAAATTCATGAAAGGGAACCGTAACCTCTAAAAAGACCATCCTGGAACAATATGTAAGGGCACACTCTCGGCGATATACCTATCTACACTTATGTTTAAGTGTTCTTGAGCTTTTTTATGTACGTTATCATTTACTTACCTTAATTTTTAGCTAAAGACCTGAAGTTCTAAAGAAACTGGTGATCTGTGTAGTTTTGACTCTTTATCAGAAACCTTACCCATATCACCATCACGAAAATATCAATAAAATTGTTGCTCTATACACCAACACCGCCACCGGTTTTCAGGTATTCATTTCTAGGCATTAGATTTTAGCCATGCATAACAATAATACGTTAGGCAATTAAAATATTTCATTTGAAATCCACTAAATTCAAGATCTAGGCTTGGATGCGCCATCGGATGTCTGGTCATTCAGCCAGTCAGATTAATTAAAAACAAAAGAAAGCAAGTCATGCCAGTTTACGCATCAGAGATTGATTGAAAACTAATGAAATTGTCTACAAGTCATTCCCAAAGCCTGCAATGCATTCTAATTCAAGCAGAAAGGCTTAAAATATATGTTCGAGTACCCAGCGGTAGTCCTTAATCCTAGGATTAGAGTGCACTAGGTATATGCATGCGATGTCTGGATAATCTTCCGTCCGAACTCCTTTGCTCTTCCTGTACTAATTTTATTACTCTAGAGAGGATACAGTTTTGAATAATTATTCAGAGACTTTTGGCCAGCAGAGGGATATTACAAGAATGAATGGATGAAGAAATGTCTAGATTTTTGTCTGAGAAACGGGCTTGCGCCCGTTTCTAATAACATATAAATAACACCTCTGAGTTGAGCTGCACGGTTATTGACAAATGCGTGCACTGACTGGACAGGTCCACTCAATCTGGCTGGTTCTTTCCTCAAAAGACCATTTCAGACTTCAGTCTACATGGTCTTCACATGATCTAACCAAGATTTTGTCTGGACTTTAAAAGAGACTGTGACCTCTGAGTTTGTTTCGGCCTTTCTTCTCAGAGTAGTCAGATAGGAAACGCCGACTTCATCTAGTTTTAAAAATATGATCGACATGTAAAAGTGTTTTTTTTTTTTTTTTTTTTGTGCTTTTATTCTACCGCGGACATAGACATCCGCGCCCTTTTTTACTTTATTAATTTGTTTAATATTTTTTCATAATATTACAATTATTGGACTCCTACGTCGGACATTATTTCTAGTCTTACTTAACTAACTTAAGTCTACGTGAGTTCATCTTTCATTAAATACTATATATATATATATTTTTTTTTATATTTTTTTTTTTTTTTTTTTTTATTACACACTGGCATTACAATTTTATATTTCTATTTACTACTTATCTTTATATTATTGACTATTTTGTTTACTGATTTCTATTGATACAATGCTTATGTTATTTACTATTTTGTCTAATTATTTCTATTTGTACACTTTCGGGGGAGATGCATGGCAGTGCGAGCAGACCAGTCCCGGCCGACGGTCCCCGTTCTAGAACCCCGTCGTTAGGACTTTAAGCTGAGTATGACTGACTCGTTCCACCATGCAGCTTTACATGTATATTTTTTCATTACAGGATTTAGACAGGGTGATGGTTTGGGTTTTGGGAGGTGTTTGGGTTAGAGTTGTTGGATAGAATTTGTTAGGTGGCGTTTTTGTGATGTCTGCTGACCAGGGACTTCACTAGCGTGAGCAAGGCCTCTATGACGACCACGTCTCGATGCTGCATGGCCGTCTTAAGATTGTAGTTGACGACCGTTTTGGTTGGCGCATCCATCGCCCTCTTAACAAAGCGGCCTGTGGCGTCATCGGCGTCGTCGGTGTAATAGACGCAACTAACTGTATGTCTGGACACCGCCACTACCGCGTGGGAGATGCTGTCGTGGACCTGAAGCCTTCTGGACTTGGTGTTGATGATGATGACACTTTCGTAGGTCAACCCCTGAGCCTCGTGTATGGTTAGCAGGCGCGACCCTTCGCCGGATCCAAATCCCTGGCTCGCAAGAGAAGCTTTCTCCCCCTGCGTATGAACCAGGAACAGGGTGTTTTGGGCAGTGCTCGTTATTTGCGCCCCTGTGTAACCTTTCACCCTCAGGGAGTGGACCCGCGACAGCGACGACTTGGAGGAGTATATACCGGGGTATATCTCACTCAGTACAAACGCCACGTCCATTGGATTGCGGTGTGTGCAGAGAAACTCCTGGGTGATGCCAGCCACCAGGTCTGGACGGGTATACCTAAGCTCGAAAAGGTTCTCTCTGTCCAAAAATGGAAGCTGGTTAACGTCTCCGACGAGGACAAGCTCGCTTGCTCCAGACAACTTTACTGCCATGACAAGTGTTTGTACAAACCTACTTACAGAAATAAATCATTTATCATCTATCATTATCACCATCATCATCATCATTTCAGCCGATAAACGTCCACTGCTGGACATAGGCCACCCCCAAGCATTGCCACACTGATCGGTGCTGTGGGTTTTGCATCCACTGGACTCCCGCAGCCTTGACCAGGTCGTTACTCCACCTAGAGGGTGGCGTTCCAACTCTGCGTCTGCTGGTACACGGTCGCCACTTAGAATTTAAATTAAATAATAATATGTCGCCACTCTAAATATCATAAAGACTACATATATTCTCGAAGTCAGAGGTGAACTATAGTAGACCTAGTAATTTCTAATCGTCTGTCAGTCAAAATAGTGTGAGACAAATCAAGTGGATTGCTATAAACTGTCTGTCAACTATTCTTGGTCACAACCCAACAATGTTTTGAATTTCTCAAATAACTTACTTTCAAGTTTACCTCTGGCATGGAGGCTCGCGGTCGAATGTCCTTGTAGAAAACGAAATAGTATACATTAAGGCCATTGTTCGTATTTGTACAGCGTTCAACATCTGTAATTTATTGTCTACGATCGTTCTAAATTCAGGTTTTAAATAATTTTAATGAATTAAATTATCATTTTGCACTGGATGATAAGCTAATTAATTGCCAGATAATCGTTTGTGCGTATGTCACATTTTGGTACCGAACCAAAATATATATATTTGAAATTGCGCACATGCTATTATTATTAATTAGAGAATTAACACCGCATCCCGCACTGAACAATAAACATTTTCACAAAACATAATCCCGATTTATTGCATATCAAAATATCCGGAATAATATACAATGAGAGGGGCAATTGTTTTGATAGCGAAGGTAACTATTTGCAGCATTTAACTGTCAAGGAAACTCGACTAATGAAAAAGCAACTGAAGTAGTGCTCACACCGAGCAATTTATTGTGAACACTTAGCAACCCCCGCGAACACGCGTTAAGTCAGATAGTAAAGTGCCCTCTTGCATGAACCAACACTTAAAATATTTCTCCTTTATGTCCACGCCGAGCTATACGGTTAAGCGCAATAAAATTTGTTGGTTGTATTTTCTAGGAATACATACATACATATTTTAGTAATGTCCTAGGTGCTCCTATTTTTTCTGATACTGAAATAGATACTGGATAGATGGATGTATGTTTGTTACTCAATCTCGCCAGAACGGCTGAATAGAACTACATGAAATTTGGCAAAGCGATAGATTATAATCTGGAATAGCACATAGACTACTTTTCATCCCGGTATACTGTTCCTTTGGGATAAGAAAACTCTTTTCACGCGGGCGAAGTCGCTGGCAGAAGCTAGTAGTTTATATAAAATTTAGCTGAAACGATTGACAGTCCCGTGCGATTTTGTTACTTATAGGTAATAAATCAAGTATCAGCATATTCTATTTCTATTTTCGTTTAGCAAAAAAATATAAAGCACGAATATCTTCAGAGCAATATTGAATAAATACATTTAATATTAATATTACCTACGCCAAAGTCCTTTGGGTTTTCAGTCAAAATACAATGAACATTCTCGAATCAATTTACATAATACACGTAGCGTGTACTTGAATTTAAAAATCGGCGACGCAAGACGAGATTGAGAGATAAAGTTATCCCGGGTTTCATCTCGGGATAAAATCCCGTATTCGCCGCTCATATGCAAAGTGACGGCCAAGCAGAGCCTGAATCTGACATAAAATGCACGCTAAAGGGCGTACACAAGCAAATATTGTAGTTACATATTCGCAAAGACAACGTAAAATGTTTGCATTTCAAACGTTTCCCGTTTTAAATATTCTGTTAAAGTATGTTTATCGTGTTTTATCGCGAAACGTTATGGTTTAAGATTTTATTTAATTTGAGTGATGTCCACAGAGATGTTTTCTATGTCGGCTATAGTTTCTCAAAGTTTCATGTTATTGAGTATATATAGAGTTCTTCCAGTTATACATAATTAAAGGCACCGCTTTAATAGCACTGTCCCCTGTGTTCTACGAACTTGCTCGCTTTTCAGATTTTGTTGAGACTAACAATTTAAGAGGTTTCCGACTAACACTTAGAAACCTACCACTGCACTACAGAATGTTCTAAGTTAATTTTATATTGCATACTTACAGCAGTAACACATTATAATCTATCTATATGTTTATGTAAAATTGTAATTTTCAAATACAATTTTTTACCATAAAAAAACAAAATGCATATGGAAAGCAATTTTTTTTTTAAACTGTTCGTCAGAATTTCAAGTGGCTCGTACACGGCTGGTTACACACTTGGTTCACGCTCGGTGCAGGCATACAAGCGTACAGGTATAAAGTATTTATTTTTTCTCTCATAAATGTAGTTAGATTTTACTATTAAAGCCTGATTGCTCACTAGAAGCTCTCATGGAATATGTAAAATTCTTAAGTTGACGCCGAGTGCAGTATGCAAGCATCCTAATGTTATTTTTTTGTTATTAAATACAAGATTCATGTATGCAATATTGAAAGTTGACAGGTCGTAAACAATTTTAGTTAGGGATTTTAACGCTACTCGGTACCTATAAAATTATTGTTCAAAAGTGTGAATGAAAAAATGTAGGTATAGCGAGAGAGAGAGTAGAGAGTAAGTGAGTACAGCTAAGGAGTCGAATTCCCTGCCGGAATCTGTGTTTTCCGACAGCTACAATCTTTAATCTGAGGGGTCTTTATGTCAAGAGTGAATAGGTTATTTCTAGGTCACATCATTGCTTACGATCACGTGAGATAGTGGTCAAGCGCGAGTCTATTGAATATTAAAAAGTAGGACGTTGTTTTTCACATGATGATCTTCTAATTTTTATGTTACTATTCTAAAATCACATGCACTTGCAGAAAGCGGAATTTGTGCGAACTTGATGCGGAGAGCGGGGATCTGGGTTTCTTGCAGGAACTTTAATTATTATGTTCATATATTAAAGTAGACTATGATGTGTTAGTTTGAATATGAAACCTTATTACCTCAGTTTCTGAAAGTTTTAATCACAACTAAAAATATGGAGGTAAACTTTCTTCTACGCTTTCGCTTTTTGCCAAAGACTTTTTATCCGAAAAAAACACAATTCCAATACGATAGACGGAGCGGGAGCCATGCCGTGTGAAAAAGCAAGTATTTGATAAATTAATTAAATGATGATGATGATGGGATAATATCAAGCAACAAGTGCTTCCATAATCACAATTATATCTGTCACCATTTTAAGCGATAGTATTCAATAACAATGCGTTAATATTGTGCATTTGATCATTTGGTTAGGTGCAGGCAAGCATATTCGCATATAGCGTAATTGAATAGTAACAACGCGAGTAGCAAGGTATTGTTGGATGACCGGTACAACGCACTGACGTTTGATTAAGGGCCAGTTTCTGATTTCCGTATTTGGATTGTTAAGAACGTGTCAAACTCTTCTTTAATGCAACAATTTTACAAGTTTTCTGGCAAAAAATAGAGGGCGACAATTGCTCAACTTCAAATTCAGTAAAAGGAGAAAAAGAAAGTGTTGAAAGTTTAGCAAAATGTTAATTATTATTCGTTATTCGTTTAGTATTAAAACTAGACCAAAATAGAAGAATGAGAAACGGTACATAAAAACTATTTGCACTTTTCAATTCAATTCATTCTTTCTCTTAAGCAGCCCAAAACTTGTATTTTTAAGATAGTAAGGAAATAACGTGTTTGTGTTCCAGGCTTCCTCCTCCACTGCAATAGCGGCAAACGAAATGCATTCCAGACGTCGAAAAGACAGAAAAAGAAAATATTACCAAAAGTAAATTTCTTAGTAAGTGCAATTTCGCTCTTAAAGTTGCGTGAGAACGAAAATTGCACTAGAATTTACCGAAGAATACGTAGATGTTCATTCCTTCTGCTTTTATATCGATTCTGCATAGCTCGCATATTATGTTACCAGTACCAGGATATCAGAACTCGCAAGAGATGGTTCAGACGTTTATTCTCCAGCGGCTTGCAAGTGTTCACTTTAATTAAATATTGCAATCGGACACAACTGGATTGTTTGCTAGGTTGCAGACTACGTGAAGCTTAGTCGTAAACAGGAAAAGGGGAAAGCTAACATATTCTGTTTTCTTTCGCTCGCAGATCAGCGGGGAAGCAATATGTGTATCTGTAATTACAGTTGCAAAGTAACGTCTCTACGAAGTGAATTGTGCTTTCCGCCGACGAATGCAGTTAAGCGAAATTATATGTTGTACGTGTCCCGCTCTCTGTCGCTTATACAGAACTAATTCTAGATATCCGTTTTTGTCGCTTTGCGTAAACAATTCTCCTTTAAACTCGACCATCGTTTGTGCAAGTGAACTTGACGGAATTATTTTGCTAGAAATTGTTCCAAGTTTTAACCTGCAGTTCTCAATTAAGGAGTTCGAAATACGGAAACAATTAAAAACAAATCGAATAGCAATTTTGTGTGCAAATCGTTCATTCATTCAGACAAAAACATTTTCCGTTAATTCATCTTTACATTGTTTGCTACGTATAAAGCTAGAATGCAATAGGATGAAAGGTATTTGTTGCTAAAGCATTGCCTTCAAAATTAATACCCGTATGTAAAATATATTACATTGATCACGACATAAGTCTCTGTTTCAGATGCTGCGCTTGTTTTATTGCAATCTATCGGAGCACGGTGCGCGCCGGGCGGCAGCTGCGCGGTGCGCGGTTCTCGGCAACACTCCGTAAGGCACGTTATCCACCTTCGCGGTGCAAGAACATTTCTCTCAACGTTTTATTTCCCGGCTTCGCTGCAATATCGGGGATAATCCCCGTTTCTGCAACTTGTGTCAGCATTTTCCTTTTTTACAGCAAACCGTTGTGAATCAAACACAGAATTAGCCGAACGTTGAACCTTCACGAAACTTTTCTCATCTCACATGTGTATACATTACGAAAGGATAACAACAACTATATTTTGGAAAGTCCTCTAATAAAAAATCCCTTTATGTACCATAAAATCCCAAAACCCTTTAAGGCACAAATGGAAGTAAAAACACGTAGACTCATAAATATGTGGCCGCAGTGTCCGAGTGTAGTTGTTTTAAGTTACAGCTCGACCAGAAACATAATTATTAAGTTGAAACTACACTTCATTAGGGACGCGGACGGGACGGGACCAAATCTTCAAAGCAATAAAGATATCTTGCTGTAAGATAGCATCGTTACGACTTAAAACCTACGTACAGTAAACACTTAATTTTAATTTAAATACACAGTACGGAGAGTTGGGGAAATTATCGTGGATAAATACCACTACTTTTCAGTTCAAGAGAATCTACTTTCTTCTTCTGGCTGACGTGATTAATCCGCTTTGGTTCGCTTTCGGAACAAACTAAGGAAATAATTTACTTGGAATTGGTTTCAACTAGTGTCCGACCGAAAATGGTATGAAAGACAGAAGCCGAAACCGAATTTCGGCAATAGTCTCAGTTTCGGCCGAAACCGTAACCGAAACTTCCTTACGAGGATCATTTTTTGAGGGAAAAATAAAGAAAACGTTTTTATAATCAGTAAGTCTTTATTCATTTATCTTTAAATCACATAGCTATGCAGTCTTCGACATTTTCATTTATTGGTATGATAATCAACATAACAACCCCCCATTTAAGTAAAATATTCGCAAAAAATACTCACTTGGATGGAATTTATCGACCGATCCGATCGACCCATTACAGCGCGAGAACTCCCGAAATCAGTTTCAGCAGGTTTGCCGCCGAAACCTAAACTAATACGAAACTCGTTTTTTTGCCGAAACTCGTTCTTTTTGCCGAAACTCGACCGAAACCAAAACCGATCTTTCGGTCGGATACTAGTTTCAATATACGAGTATAAACTAAAACTTCCTGTTTGTTTTATGAAAAATAAGATAATTTGAAATTGAGTTTGTAAGTCCGTCTAAATCAACATAATCAACAAAACGATTCGTTCTAACTTGCAAGGCCTTACCTTTTCCTTTCCTAAGTGCGTTAATAAAGTCATTTGTTACTAAAAAAAGTCCTCAAAATATACTCGAACCTGCAAAAAATACAAGAAAAATATTTCCTTTGCTCGCAACCAAGTCCCGCTGTCCATGTCACAGAAAGTTGTCTGTTTATGATACGCTGACTTAGGATATAAAAAAATGGTACGTCTGCGTGAGATGTTAGAATTGCAACTGCAGTAAAAATATGTATTCGTCTTGTGAGCTGCGGAACATTGCATAAAAAAGGTCGCTTTTATATTTTCAGTGGATCGTGTCCGGGACATGGCCCCACTCTGCCTCGAATTTTAAGGCTTGTTGTATGTGTATATGTTTATAATGGGTAATCTCAGCAAGTACCTACTAATCCCGTTTTAGCCGATTACGACTAGCTACTCCAGTGCTGAGTGTCACACTGCTTTTTATTCTGAAACATAATTGCAGAGAACTTTAGAAACTGTGTCTATTACCCGCTTCGCAGATATATAAACAAAAGTGTAGTGTTCTATGAATGTGAATAAACAGAAAGCCGTCGGCCACCATTTTGGAGTTTGAAAAATTACCAGCTCGTCAGTCTACGCGCCACATGAGTTGGCTCCTACCATCAAGATAGGCGTACAATGTCCTTTTTCTCCATACTACTGATCACCCGGGTTTGACTCCGTGAATAATTTCCCACCGTGAACATTGCCAGATTTTTTGCCTTCAGATATAGTCCAAAATTTACAATAGGCTTAAAGTTTAATGAGGTTTCTTATACAGCTGTAACATTTTTTTCTGTAGGATAGGCTACGAGAGTGAAGCATCAGGTTAAAGCTTATTAAAAGGTTTTTATTTGTAGGAAGTAGTCTTTAAAAGAACTGATCCTAAAAAACTATTTTTTACGGCAATGAGATTTTACCAGTACGAGTAAGGACGTCATACGCATTATAATAATAACATGGCGATATTTTTCTTTAGCTACCTACATATGACCTATGGAACTTGGAACTTTATTTCTATCACTGAATAGAATAAAAGATCACAGAGCTATAAATAGAACCCCGTCGTTAGAAAGAGATAAACATACTGCTCAAACGTACGTTGGTGTCGCGGCCAGACGCAGGACGGACTGTGTTCACTCAAGCTGGTCAGCTTGTGTTTGTAATGCCGTCGTCGGTAAAACATATTTACCTCAATATAAATATAAAATCATTGTTTCACTGACAGAAAGTTGAGACACTATCGCTGGGTGTCATGGGCCATATTGCATTATTAAAGAAACACGTTTCCTCTGGAACAAAGGCCTTCAAATGTATCTAGTGATCAGGGGCCGTACTATAACCACAATAAATAAATAAATGCCTGAGACGTGAAAAGTGATAGTGCTATTCGACTGGCATAGCTCTATCTCTGTCTACAGCGGAACCAAGACAGTTTTAATATGTCATAGTTAGGCCCCTGGTCGTTTACCTTGAACGTAGAAGTAATGAATTTAATTTTGTTGAAATTATTTAAAGAATGTACAATATTACACTGCTTCAACCTTCATTTTCTCGGAACTTAAATGTTGACATAAGGCCAAGGCTTGACTTCAGAATAATAAATTAAATTATTTGGTGAATTAGCACTCTTTGTAAAGCCTTTACGAGCGTACTTTCATTTTTCATCAGAATCATGCCAGGATGTTTCAAATAACATGCCAATATATCGTCAAATTAATAAAACCTCTTTCTTGTTCTTCTTCATTGAAGTCGAGAAAAAAATCTAAAGTGCCGTATTTTTTGCAAAAGAGTTTATTTCACAATGAAAAATATTTACAGTATCAGCTGAAACACAAATAATTTTCGTAACATTGTTTACTTTTTTATTTATTCCATGAAAGAATTACCATTCGATTTTTTGGAAGTGCAGTTCATTCTAAACTAAACATATAACACGGTTTTATGAAAAAACAGCGTAAAAGAAGTTAAAAGAAAACCATGTTGGAAACTGCTTGAGGGCTAAACAAAACACGGTACGCTTATCAAATTGATTCCCGCAAACTTTGACTGTAAGAACGCACTTACTTAATTTTTGTTATTTTTATTAGGAAAGTGGGCAATTGGGCATTCAAGGATCTCTCGGTTTTGTTGTTTAGTTGCTCGAGTATTGGAAGAAAACTTTGGCTTGTACGAGGGCGGCACTGAAAATTTCGGGAATCAAGGAAGTGACACAACATTACTATTTAAAAATGTATTTATTGCTTTTCGAAGTATTCTCCTCGAAATTTGAAACATTTTTCCATACGATGGAACCAATCATTGAAGCAACCATTCCATTCGGACCCAACAATTTTTGTTGGCTTTAACTCATTTTCTAACACCCAAACTCGTGACTGTTTTTTTTTTCGGGTTCGTACGCGTATATCCAGGATTCGTCACCTGATACGATGTTGTATACAGCATTTGAGGATCCTGCGTGGAATCTTTCGAGAGTTCTGACGCACCAAGTATCGCGAGCCGCTTTTTGCTCTTCACAGAGCGAATGCGGTATCCATCGGGAAAACAACTTTTTTACACCTAATTGTTCATGCAAGATTATTTGTATTTGACGCATGCCAATGTCTTAAGTTGCCTGAATTCCGCGGTATGTCACATGTCGATCTTCCTCAATCAGCTTACGCACAGCATCAACGTTTTCTTGGGTGACTGCAGTTTTTGGACGACCTTGACGGGGATCATCACTGAGCTTGACACGTCCACGTTGAAATTCAGCAAACCAGCGATAAATTGTGGTTTTGGATGGGGCTTCATCACCAAATGCAGAAATCATCCGGTCAACACACTGTTTTTGTGTTGTCATCGCTCTTGAATATTCTCGAATCAATTCCATTTTCTCAACGACTAAACAAGTTTGACAAAACCTTGTGACAAGATCGAGAATCTTTTTTTAAATAAATAAATGGTATTCGATTTTTAAAACCGAGGAGTTTTCAATTAAAAGATTTTAATATGACAGGAACAGTGGAAATATTCCATTCCCGATACTTTTTGTGCAGCACTCGTATTAGCAAATCACTTGAGTATAAGAGGTCTTAATTGTCCGTTTGACGATATTTTACTGGAATTTACCGAAAAACAAATGTAAATAGAAAATAGGTCGATTATATTCGTTAAGTATTGAGAGTTACGCGGCGTAGGCCTTATCGTAGCAACTTTGCTACGCCGTAGCAACGAAAGATGCGTAGAAGCCTACGCCGTCGAATTTATGTATTGGTTTGGTATTTTTAAAATAACTTAAAAAGTCTGCGGTTGCAGGTCTTGGAAGCTTTGAAGAAACCTAACAATTTATTTTCCGACTGGCATTTTAGCCAGATGTAAGGCCTGCCTACGCGGTACGATCTCTGAAATACTAAATTTGAAGACCTACGCATATTTTTTTGAATAACTTCATCTCTAACATATTATCGGTACAAAAATAGCGTCTTAATAATAACCAAAAGTTCACATTTTACTACAGCAAATTATTAGTCAGTTTCCCAAATAAAATCAGAACAATAGGGTCGATCTCCAGAACGCTTATTATTTAATAGCTTAATATCTTAGTTCAATTTTCTATTAGCGTTATATTAGACTTACATAAGATTTTACGGCGTCCTACTAAAAACTGTCATAAAAACTCCTACTGTCAATGTGCTATAAAATAACAGTAAAAATCGACTACTTTCTTTTATCCTTAATAGTCTTTCACAACAATGAAAACATGAAGCGTGTGACCGGACATTATGTTTGTTTCTAAATTTTGAATCTTCAACATCACGTTTTCCATTAAGCTCCCCTTTTTCCACACGATTTTATGCTATTGCGCACTTGATTAAGTTGTTTTCTTAATTTAAGACGCTGAGTTAAAATATAAGTCCGAAAACAGATGGCTTTTATGACCATAAACTTAGTTTGATTTCCTTAATTTTCTGTCTTAATGTATGTGTTATTATACATATTTAAGAACGATTACGGAACAGGAAGCACCCACGAATTGTTTTATGAAGACATTAAAATTCTCATTAACCATAAAGAAATTGATGAAGTCATAATTCTTAGGCTGCTGACGATGACGAAATGGTTTCGAGCTTGTAAGCAAATATTATTAAAATTCCGTCGTAAGTAATCATACTAGCTGAATGGATAAGGATAGGGCGAAAAGAACGCACGTGGATAATTAATCACGTCTTAATGGTGAGGAGGACCCGGTCGCACGCACCCGCCCCGCTTCCGCCCCGCACCCGTCACGCTCCCGCCACGCACCCAGCCCGTAGCCGCACCGCTACACGTCCCGCACGGCTCACCAGAATAGACTGATCTGTTATTATTTTCCCGACATGTTTCACTTAGTCCGCTATAGCAAACCGAAGCACATTTCTTTATTTTTAAATACTAACATATTTATAATGAAATCGTTACTTTTATTTGCTTTTATTGTAGAAAATTAAATATTTACATTTAAATGCGAGATGCACGGGATCGGTCCATGTGGCGACGCCTGGGGGAGGCCTATGTTCAGCAGTTGACGTCTTTCTGCTGAAATTATGATGATGATGATGATTGTAGAAAATATTCATACAGTTTATAATTTTTTAATCAAAATATCTTTAAGGTTTACATCAAGTTTTTACCAGTCCTGTCAATAGGCATCAAGCTCATCCTACCTTCTGGCCTTTGCCCTGTGGGACAGAACAGGGTGAAAATAATAAATAATAATAATAAAATATACAGCAGCAACAACGTGCCGTACAACCTGGCAATGTTGCCAACCTATTCGGTTCAATGCCAGTGGACAGCGATGTGGGAGAGTTTTTGGAAGGCACAGTTTACACTAATTTATCATTAGGCTTAGTTAGTAGACTTAAGTTTACAGTTATCGTTAATAATAATAAGTAAGTATGCAGGGACCAGTGGTGCAACATTGTGCTACTTTGGGTTACATTATTGCAATATTCATAAGAATCTCTAATTTTTATGGTCATAGTGCCACATAAAAGGTAGATATATGCTGTCAAAGACTTTTATTTAGAACTATTTAAGACAAACAATCCTACGCTACATTATATTTGTGTATCTCCAACGGTTTATGCAGCGCACGCGAAGATAACTCTCAGAGTGCAGATTTTTAATTCTTAATATTTATTGTTATATTATAACCAAATTACAAAAAATCATTATAAGTTGTAGCCTATGTGTTATTCTGATGTCTAACCTATATTACTGTGAAGTTGCATCCAAATCCGTTTAGTAGTTTCTGCGTGAAAGAGTAACAAACATACATCCATCCATCCTTCTCCATTCATACTTTCGCATTTATAATATTAGTAGGATAGGATATACTTTATCGTACAAGATAAGATATTCAATGCTGTTTAAGTTTTATTTTTCATTTTGAAAGTAGATATATTACTTGTACACACAGACACAATGAGAATCCTTATCGCATTCCGTGATCGCTTCTATTATTATTATTCTTTATATTGCCAAATATGCAATAAATAGGTCAGTACAAAATACAATAGTTAACAATATTAATGCGATCACAATAGTAACCAGTCAATGAGGTGATAACCGAGCATGTTAAGCCGGAGGTGCCTTCTATTGGTTTACCTTCAAAAGGCGTGATAAGCCCAAGCAGGGTGGGATTTTTATCGCATCAAAGCCACCCCGGTGGTCAACATCATTAAGAAATAAGCAGTACCTTTGTTATATATTGTCTTGTTGTATTTTTTCTATGTATAAATTCATTAAAGGGAACCGTAACCTCTAAAAAGACCATCCTGGAACAATATGTAAGGGCACACTCTCGGCGATATACCTATCTACACTTATGTTTAAGTGTTCTTGAGCTTTTTTATGTACGTTATCATTTACTTACCTTAATTTTTAGCTAAAGACCTGAAGTTCTAAAGAAACTGGTGATCTGTGTAGTTTTGACTCTTTATCAGAAACCTTACCCATATCACCATCACGAAAATATCAATAAAATTGTTGCTCTATACACCAACACCGCCACCGGTTTTCAGGTATTCATTTCTAGGCATTAGATTTTAGCCATGCATAACAATAATACGTTAGGCAATTAAAATATTTCATTTGAAATCCACTAAATTCAAGATCTAGGCTTGGATGCGCCGTCGGATGTCTGGTCATTCAGCCAGTCAGATTAATTAAAAACAAAAGAAAGCAAGTCATGCCAGTTTACGCATCAGAGATTGATTGAAAACTAATGAAATTGTCTACAAGTCATTCCCAAAGCCTGCAATGCATTCTAATTCAAGCAGAAAGGCTTAAAATATATGTTCAAGTACCCAGCGGTAGTCCTTAATCCTAGGATTAGAGTGCACTAGGTATATGCATGCGATGTCTGGATAATCTTCCGTCCGAACTCCTTTGCTCTTCCTGTACTAATTTTATTACTCTAGAGAGGATACAGTTTTGAATAATTATTCAGAGACTTTTGGCCAGCAGAGGGATATTACAAGAATGAATGGATGAAGAAATGTCTAGATTTTTGTCTGAGAAACGGGCTTGCGCCCGTTTCTAATAACATATAAATAACACCTCTGAGTTGAGCTGCACGGTTATTGACAAATGCGTGCACTGACTGGACAGGTCCACTCAATCTGGCTGGTTCTTTCCTCAAAAGACCATTTCAGACTTCAGTCTACATGGTCTTCACATGATCTAACCAAGATTTTGTCTGGACTTTAAAAGAGACTGTGACCTCTGAGTTTGTTTCGGCCTTTCTTCTCAGAGTAGTCAGATAGGAAACGCCGACTTCATCTAGTTTTAAAAATATGATCGACATGTAAAAGTGTTTGTACAAACCTACTTACAGAAATAAATCATTTATCATTTATCATTATCACCATCATCATCATCATTTCAGCCGATAAACGTCCACTGCTGGACATAGGCCACCCCCAAGCATTGCCACACTGATCGGTGCTGTGCGTTTTGCATCCACTGGACTCCCGCAGCCTTGACCAGGTCGTTACTCCACCTAGAGGGTGGCGTTCCAACTCTGCGTCTGCTGGTACACGGTCGCCACTTAGAATTTAAATTAAATAATAATATGTCGCCACTCTAAATATCATAAAGACTACATATATTCTCGAAGTCAGAGGTGAACTATAGTAGACCTAGTAATTTCTAATCGTCTGTCAGTCAAAATAGTGTGAGACAAATCAAGTGGATTGCTATAAACTGTCTGTCAACTATTCTTGGTCACAACCCAACAATGTTTTGAATTTCTCAAATAACTTACTTTCAAGTTTACCTCTGGCATGGAGGCTCGCGGTCGAATGTCCTTGTAGAAAACGAAATAGTATACATTAAGGCCATTGTTCGTATTTGTTCAACATCTGTAATTTATTGTCTACGATCGTTCTAAATTCAGGTTTTAAATAATTTTAATGAATTAAATTATCATTTTGCACTGGATGATAAGCTAATTAATTGCCAGATAATCGTTTGTGCGTATGTCACATTTTGGTACCGAACCAAAATATATATATTTGAAATTGCGCACATGCTATTATTATTAATTAGAGAATTAACACCGCATCCCGCACTGAACAATAAACATTTTCACAAAACATAATCCCGATTTATTGCATATCAAAATATCCGGGATTAGTACAATGAGAGGGGCAATTGTTTTGATAGCGAAGGTAACTATTTGCAGCATTTAACTGTCAAGGAAACTCGACTAATGAAAAAGCAACTGAAGTAGTGCTCACACCGAGCAATTTATTGTGAACACTTAGCAACCCCCGCGAACACGCGTTAAGTCAGATAGTAAAGTGCCCTCTTGCATGAACCAACACTTAAAATATTTCTCCTTTATGTCCACGCCGAGCTATACGGTTAAGCGCAATAAAATTTGTTGGTTGTATTTTCTAGGAATACATACATACATATTTTAGTAATGTCCTAGGTGCTCCTATTTTTTCTGATACTGAAATAGATACTGGATAGATGGATGTATGTTTGTTACTCAATCTCGCCAGAACGGCTGAATAGAACTACATGAAATTTGGCAAAGCGATAGATTATAATCTGGAATAGCACATAGACTACTTTTCATCCCGGTATACTGTTCCTTTGGGATAAGAAAACTCTTTTCACGCGGGCGAAGTCGCTGGCAGAAGCTAGTAGTTTATATAAAATTTAGCTGAAACGATTGACAGTCCCGTGCGATTTTGTTACTTATAGGTAATAAATCAAGTATCAGCATATTCTATTTCTATTTTCGTTTAGCAAAAAAATATAAAGCACGAATATCTTCAGAGCAATATTGAATAAATACATTTAATATTAATATTACCTACGCCAAAGTCCTTTGGGTTTTCAGTCAAAATACAATGAACATTCTCGAATCAATTTACATAATACACGTAGCGTGTACTTGAATTTAAAAATCGGCGACGCAAGACGAGATTGTGAGATAAAGTTATCCCGGGTTTCATCTCGGGATAAAATCCCGTATTCGCCGCTCATATGCAAAGTGACGGCCAAGCAGAGCCTGAATCTGACATAAAATGCACGCTAAAGGGCGTACACAAGCAAATATTGTAGTTACATATTCGCAAAGACAACGTAAAATGTTTGCATTTCAAACGTTTCCCGTTTTAAATATTCTGTTAAAGTATGTTTATCGTGTTTTATCGCGAAACGTTATGGTTTAAGATTTTATTTAATTTGAGTGTTGTCCACAGAGATGTTTTCTATGTCGGCTATAGTTTCTCAAAGTTTCATGTTATTGAGTATATATAGAGTTCTTCCAGTTATACATAATTAAAGGCACCGCTTTAATAGCACTGTCCCCTGTGTTCTACGAACTTGCTCGCTTTTCAGATTTTGTTGAGACTAACAATTTAAGAGGTTTCCGACTAACATTTAGAAACCTACCACTGCACTACAGAATGTTCTAAGTTAATTTTATATTGCATACTTGAAACAGTAACACATTATAATCTATCTATATGTTTATGTAAAATTGTAATTTTCAAATACAATTTTTTACCATAAAAAAACAAAATGCATATGGAAAGCAATATTTTTTTTAAACTGTTCGTCAGAATTTCAAGTGGCTCGTACACGGCTGGTTACACACTTGGTTCACGCTCGGTGCAGGCATACAAGCGTACAGGTATAAAGTATTTATTTTTTCTCTCATAAATGTAGTTAGATTTTACTATTAAAGCCTGATTGCTCACTAGAAGCTCTCATGGTATATTTCAAATTCTTAAGTTGACGCCGAGTGCAGTATGCAAGCATCCTAATGTTATTTTTTTGTTATTAAATACAGTGATTCATGTATGCAATATTGAAAGTTGGCAGGTCGTAAACAATTTTAGTTAGGGATTTTAACGCTACTCGGTACCTATAAAATTATTGTTCAAAAGTGTGAATGAAAAAATGTAGGTATTGCGAGAGAGAGAGTAGAGAGTAAGTGAGTACAGCTAAGGAGTCGAATTCCCTGCCGGAATCTGTGTTTTCCGACAGCTACAATCTTTAATCTGAGGGGTCTTTATGTCAAGAGTGAATAGGTTATTTCTAGGTCACATCATTGCTTACGATCACGTGAGATAGTGGTCAAGCGCGAGTCTATTGAATATAAAAATGTAGTACGTTGTTTTTCACATGATGATCTTCTAATTTTTATGTTACGCGGAATTTTTTGCGAACTTGATGCGGAGAGCGGGGATCTGGGTTTCTTGCAGGAACTTTAATTATTATGTTCATATATTAAAGTAGACTATGATGTGTTAGTTTGAATATGAAACCTTATTACCTCAGTTTCTGAAAGTTTTAATCACAACTAAAAATATGGAGGTAAACTTTCTTCTACGCTTTCGCTTTTTGCCAAAGACTTTTTATCCGAAAAAAACACAGTTCCAATGCGATAGACGGTATATACCACGGGAGCCATGCCGTGTGAAAAAGCAAGTATTTGATAAATTAATTAAATGATTATGATGATGGTATATTATAAAGGTAATAATATCAAGCAACAAGTGCTTCCATAATCACAATTATATCTGTCACCATTTTAAGCGATAGTATTCAATAACAATGCGTTAATATCGTGCATTTGATCATTTGGTTAGGTGCAGGCAAGCATATTCGCATATAGCGTAATTGAATAGTAACAACGCGAGTAGCAAGGTATTGTTGGATGACCGGTACAACGCACTGACGTTTGATTAAGGGCCAGTTTCTGATTTCCGTATTTGGATTGTTAAGAACGTGTCAAACTCTTCTTTAATGCAACAATTTTACAAGTTTTCTGGCAAAAAATAGAGGGCGACAATTGCTCAACTTCAAATTCAGTAAATGGAGAAAAAGAAAGTGTTGAAAGTTTAGCAAAATGTTAATTATTATTCGTTATTCGTTTAGTATTAAAACTAGACCAAAATAGAAGAATGAGAAACGGTACATAAAAACTATTTGCACTTTTCAATTCAATTCATTCTTTCTCTTAAGCAGCCCAAAACTTGTATTTCTAAGATAGTAAGGAAATAACGTGTTTGTGTTCCAGGCTTCCTCCTCCACTGCAATAGCGGCAAACGAAATGCATTCCAGACGTCGAAAAGACAGAAAAAGAAAATATTACCAAAAGTAAATTTCTTAGTAAGTGCAATTTCGCTCTTAAAGTTGCGTGAGAACGAAAATTGCACTAGAATTTACCGAAGAATACGTAGATGTTCATTCCTTCTGCTTTTATATCGATTCTGCATAGCTCGCATATTATGTTACCAGTACCAGGATATCAGAACTCGCAAGAGATGGTTCAGACGTTTATTCTCCAGCGGCTTGCAAGTGTTCACTTTAATTAAATATTGCAATCGGACACAACTGGATTGTTTGCTAGGTTGCAGACTACGTGAAGCTTAGTCGTAAACACGAAAAGGGGAAAGCTAACATATTCTGTTTTCTTTCGCTCGCAGATCAGCGGGGAAGCAATATGTGTATCTGTAATTGCAGTTGCAAAGTAACGTCTCTACGAAGTGAATTGTGCTTTCCGCCGACGAATGCAGTTAAGCGAAATTATATGTTGTACGTGTCCCGCTCTCTGTCGCTTATACAGAACTAATTCTAGATATCCGTTTTTGTCGCTTTGCGTAAACAATTCTCCTTTAAACTCGACCATCGTTTGTGCAAGTGAACTTGACGGAATTATTTTGCTAGAAATTGTTCCAAGTTTTAACCTGCAGTTCTCAATTAAGGAGTTCGAAATACGGAAACAATTAAAAACAAATCGAATAGCAATTTTGTGTGCAAATCGTTCATTCATTCAGACAAAAACATTTTCCGTTAATTCATCTTTACATTGTTTGCTACGTATAAAGCTAGAATGCAATAGGATGAAAGGTATTTGTTGCTAAAGCATTGCCTTCAAAATTAATACCCGTATGTAAAATATATTACATTGATCACGACATAAGTCTCTGTTTCAGATGCTGCGCTTGTTTTATTGCAATCTATCGGAGCACGGTGCGCGCCGGGCGGCAGCTGCGCGGTGCGCGGTTCTCGGCAACACTCCGTAAGGCACGTTATCCACCTTCGCGGTGCAAGAACATTTCTCTCAACGTTTTATTTCCCGGCTTCGCTGCAATATCGGGGATAATCCCCGTTTCTGCAACTTGTGTCAGCATTTTCCTTTTTTACAGCAAACCGTTGTGAATCAAACACAGAATTAGCCGAACGTTGAACCTTCACGAAACTTTTCTCATCTCACATGTGTATACATTACGAAAGGATAACAACAACTATATTTTGGAAAGTCCTCTAATAAAAAATCCCTTTATGTACCATAAAATCCCAAAACCCTTTAAGGCACAAATGGAAGTAAAAACACGTAGACTCATAAATATGTGGCCGCAGTGTCCGAGTGTAGTTGTTTTAAGTTACAGCTCGACCAGAAACATAATTATTAAGTTGAAACTACACTTCTTTAGGGACGCGGACGGGACGGGACCAAATCTTCAAAGCAATAAAGATATCTTGCTGTAAGATAGCATCGTTACGACTTAAAACCTACGTACAGTAAACACTTAATTTTAATTTAAATACATAGTACGGAGAGTTGGGGAAATTATCGTGGATAAATACCACTACTTTTCAGTTCAAGAGAATCTACTTTCTTCTTCTGGCTGACGTGATTAATCCGCTTTGGTTCGCTTTCGGAACAAACTAAGGAAATAATTTACTCGGAATTGGTTTCAACTAGTGTCCGACCGAAAATGGTATGAAAGACAGAAGCCGAAACCGAATTTCGGCAATAGTCTCAGTTTCGGCCGAAACCGTAACCGAAACTTCCTTACGAGGATCATTTTTTGAGGGAAAAATAAAGAAAACGTTTTTATAATCAGTAAGTCTTTATTCATTTATCTTTAAATCACATAGCTATGCAGTCTTCGACATTTTCATTTATTGGTATGATAATCAACATAACAACCCCCCATTTAAGTAAAATATTTGCAAAAAATACTCACTTGGATGGAATTTATCGACCGATCCGATCGACCCATTACAGCGCGAGAACTCCCGAAATCAGTTTCAGCAGGTTTGCCGCCGAAACCTAAACTAATACGAAACTCGTTTTTTTGCCGAAACTCGTTCTTTTTGCCGAAACTCGACCGAAACCAAAACCGATCTTTCGGTCGGATACTAGTTTCAATATACGAGTATAAACTAAAACTTCCTGTTTGTTTTATGAAAAATAAGATAATTTGAAATTGAGTTTGTAAGTCCCTCTAAATCAACATAATCAACAAAACGATTCGTTCTAACTTGCAAGGCCTTACCTTTTCCTTTCCTAAGTGCGTTAATAAAGTCATTTGTTACTAAAAAAAGTCCTCAAAATATACTCGAACCTGCAAAAAATACAAGAAAAATATTTCCTTTGCTCGCAACCAAGTCCCGCTGTCCATGTCACAGAAAGATGTCTGTTTATGATACGCTGACTAAGGATATAAAAAAATGGTACGTCTGCGTGAGATGTTAGAATTGCAACTGCAGTAAAAATATGTATTCGTCTTGTGAGCTCCGGAACATTGCATAAGAAAGGTCGCTTTTATATTTTCAGTGGATCGTGTCCGGGACATGGCCCCACTCTGCCTCGAATTTTAAGGCTTGTTGTTACATTCGCTTTATGGATTCACTTTTATACAAGACGTGAATTTGAACCACGGTTAGACTGAGGTGAATGTGAGAAGAATTTTGAACAAGCAAACAACTTAAATCGAGCCTTTTGTTTTATACGTCTGTCAGTGTTTTTGTACTTTTGGGGCTGTGTTCATACAAGATCGGTTATCTGAACTAATCTTGTATGTGTATATGTTTATAATGGGTATTTTCAGCAAGTACCTACTAATCCCGTTTTAGCCGATTACGACTAGCTACTCCAGTGCCGAGTGTCACACTGCTTTTTATTCTGAAACAGGATTGCAGAGAACTTTAGAAACTGTATCTATTACCCGCTTCGCAGATATATAAACAAAAGTGTAGTGTTGTATGAATGTGAATAAGCAGAAAGCCGTCGGCCACCATTTTGGAGTTTGAAAAATTACCAGCTCGTCAGTTTTCGCGCCACATGAGTTGGCTCTGACCATCAAGATAGGCATACAATCTCCTTCTTCTCCATACAACTGATCACCCGGGTTTGAATCCGTGAATAATTTCCCGCCGTGAACATTGCCAGATCATTCAAATGTATTCCAAAATTTACAATAGGCGCAAAGTTTAATGAGGTTTCTTAAACCGCTTTAACATTTTTTTCTATAGGATAGGCTACGAGAGTGAAGCAGCGGGTAAAATTTAATACAGTATTAAAAGGTTTTTTATTTGTAAGAAGTAGTCTTTAGAAGAACTGATCCTAAACAAAAATTACAACCGACGTCCAAACAAAAACACTACAAAGTGAAAAATAATTTCAATTTCGGAAGTCGGTGTTCCTGTTTTCGTTTCTTCCTTTTTTGACACCGACTTCCGAAGTTGAAGTTATTTTTCACTTTGTAGTGTTTTTGTTTGGGAGTCGGTTGTAATTTTTGTAAAAAAGGTTTTTATTTTTCACTTTTTAGTTGTGGTACATAATGGACCAGTTCTATAGGCTAGGTACCAACGCGTATAGTGCCCAAAGTGAAGCCAGAATAGATTAACCCAATAACATGAAACTTAAACAAAACCACCAGGGTGAACTGTTCACACCTGTGTACCCCTTAAGAGCGTACCAGTGTGATGTTATGTTATAAAATGGTGTAAATAATAAATAGACATGCGATTGCATCGATCCCGAGTGATTTGCCGTCATTTATTGAAGGGTTCTGATGTATTTCTCAAAAGTTCTTCATCAGATCTTGATGAAAATTAACAATTAGCACCAGCTTTCAAATAAAAAAAGAATCATCAAAATCGGTTCACCCAATAAAAAGTTCTGAGGTAACAAACATAAATTTAAAAAAAAAACAGTCGAATTGATAACCTCCTCCTTTTTGCGAAGTCGGTTAAAAACTATTTTTCACTGCAATGAGATTTTACCTGTAGGGACGTCATACTCATTATAATAATAACATAGCGATATTTCACTTTAGCTACCTACATACGACCTATGGAACTTTATTTCTATCACTGAATAGGTTCAAAGATCACAGAGATATAAATAGAACCCTGTTGTCAGAAAGAGATAATCATACTGTTCAAACGTACGTTCGTGTCGCGGCCAGACGCAGGATGGACTGAGTTCACTCAAGCTGGTCAGCTTGTGTTTGTATTGCCGTCGTCGGTAAAACGTATTTACCTCAGTATACACGTGCATTATTTTTCATTAAAATAGCACGGTTCCTCTAGAACAAAGCCCTTCAAATATCTCTAGTGATCAGGGCCCTTACTATAACAAAAATAAATGAAAGCCTGAGATGTGAAAAAGGGATAGTGCTAGTCAACTTGTACAGTGTGTGACAGTTTTAACATGTCATAGATAGGCTCCTGGTCGTTTACCTTGAAGGATCAGATCACTAGAAATGTCCAATGAGTGTTTTGGCTAAACTACTAAGACACTTCATTATTATACAATATCTTTGTTTTATTTGTTGATTTATGGTAGAAGTAATGAATTTAATTTTGTTGACATTATTTAAAGAATGTACAATATTACACAGCTCTAACCTTCATTTTCTCGGAACTTAAATGTTGGCATAAGGCCAAGGCTTTACTTCAGAATAATAAATTAAATTATTTGGTGAATTAGCACTGTTTGTAAAGGCTTTACGAGCGTACTTTTATTCCGTAGTGCGAAATTTCCTAAATCGTTTAATTTGTAATTCAAAAGTTATTTATATAAAAACAAATTAAAACAATGAGGATAAGTTAAAATATTCTCTACCATGTTTTTATTGCTTCACACGGATTGTGCATTTAGCCAGTGTCACGTTTAGTTCATTTAGTTTTATACAGGAATAATGTTCCTTTGCACAAAAAGTTTGTTTTGCATTAGAAAGCGGATTGTACACATTCCAATAATTTTTGGAATATTTGGCAGCAAATATATAGAGTTGATCTTATAGTCAAGCTTTGCTGAGGAATAATTACTAAAATAACATTCTCAGCTCCACTTTACCAAGATCACACCTGTTTCAATGATTTCGAATGTTTTCCACATGCATAAATACTTGAGACACAAAACTACACCAATTTTACATAAGAAAATTCACTAGGAATCAATTTGCGAATAATTAAAACAGCCACTGGACTTAACTCTAAAAAATGCTGCCAAAAATTCATATAATATGTTATCGGTTTTCAAAACCTCAGCTTTATTCTACGGACTTTTAAGGCTACTCAAAGAAGTTTTTAATACACAATACGATACTTACTTAGTAGTTTAGTGCTGGCCACTTGACTGATGAAACACGACTTTTTACACATAAACAAAAGACGACCAACCAAAAAGACTTGAATTATTTGAACGTAATTTTTCATCCGGTTAATGTTGTACGATTTTATGTTTTTGTTAATATCTATCGACCATTAAATATCACTATACTTGTAATAATCTCCATGCACCTTCCATGCATTCTACTTTACTACATCGTTTTTGATTGTGATACTAAAGATTATAATTGTGAGTACCCCTTAGTGGAAAAGTTTTATTTTCTACACCACATAACCACGTTTTTGTCTTGAAGAGCAAATATTATTTATCCATTACAAGAGGATGTTAGTTCGCGAAGATGTTAGATAGACTCATTTGTCAGCTAGGGCGATGCAGGCGCTCTGCCATGTAGGAATTCTAATTAAACTTACACAACATTTAGACGAACTTACATAGTGTGGAGCGATGAGCTCGGTGAACTTTGACCGGGTTACTTCATGCACATGCCAATACGGGATAGTGTCAATACATTGAATATTTGACAAGTTCGGAGCCTTGGCCAAATCATGTACACTGCAACTATTACATATGATTTTCAACAGAATAAGAATCAAAGTAAGGAGAAAAATAAATCTTGACAATATTTTTGTTGCAAAAGTTTGGACGTATAGTTGTACGAGTAACTGAAATATATACAGACTGAACGGATTTCGAAGATGCACTATAATGTAGACAACGTACCTATATATCTCTTCAAATACAGAAAAGCGAAACTTATTTCAGTGATAGCTATGTACTGAATAGATCCATACTCCGTATTACTAGGTCTCTCTTCACGCCTAAATCTCGCTAAACCAGTTGATGAATTCATGGTAGAGATAAACTGGACCTTGAAGAAAGACCTAGGATACTTTTTATCCAGAGAGTACTTTGGACAATTTCGAAATCCACCCGTATGAAGTCGCTGGTAGAAGCTAGTTTGTTAGTTAAAATAGGAATGAACATTTAAACAAACAATTTACTTTGTCCTAGGTTAGAAACATAAATATTGGCTAAAAGACGGAAAATGAACAGAGACAATAAGAAAATTCAAGTTTTTAAATTAAAAGAAAATGCAGTCGGGACCACTTTCAAAGCTTTTTATAATATTACTAGGACGCCCTCGACTTTTTTCCTTTAGAATTTTAAATGTGAAGTTTCTTGGTGAACCCTTTATTTTATTTTCTCTATTTTTATATTACCGCTACACGTTTAGTATTTAAGCAGAATTAAGTTTAAATAAACGCTGTGGTTTAACGCTGTGCTACAACCGGGCAAAAGTTATCGTAGACAGCCAAAAACTAAGACACGCCAAAACAATAATTTGCCATTCATCCGCACCGCAGCCGCCAGTCGGATGAAAATCTGTAAAGAATGTAAAAACTGGGTACAAAAATTCCTTTGGAAAAATTTCGCGACTTATCTGTCACTTTCACATCATTGCACAGAATAGCCCTAGCTTTGCGATTGATTTTCCACTCGGCTAGAGCGGAAACTGAAAAAAGTAAAACGTCATATTATTTCCACGGCCATATTGATTTTGCAAACGATAACCTGCGAATAAAATTCGATATACATACCTAAAGCATTTTGTTGTTTCTAAAATGTTAATTTTGATCAAGTATTTTATTTTTGCTTCCAAAATTTTTATTAAGTGATATAGATTATCTATCTAGGTAATTGTAAACTTCTGCTATGTTAATTTCATCCTGTAAGTACTACGCTCAACTTACTTGTATTGTTTAAATATGTAAGTTTCTCATGTAAGTGAATGCCAATGTAATTATTTTGTTAAATAAAGATTCTATCCGTATATAAGGAAACATAATTTTTAATTTCATTTAAAACAAATCTTTGTTTATGATTTTCCAATAGTAAAATTTTTACAATTTTCGAAACCCAGAACATTATTCATTGTTTATAAACCTATAAATAGTATAATATTTCGTAGTTATTTTTTTTTTAAATAATATGTACGTTATTAGCAAATTACTTCCGCAATTTTTCATTTCAGCAGCTATGATCTGCGAGGGACATGCAAATTCAAATTAATTTTTTTTCATCCATTATGTATATACAGGTGGTAAATATTAGTTACAGAAACAATTATAGACCCCGTCGGGCACAGCAACATTCCAGACACAACCAGTGTCTAGGAGAAAGGATTTTCCTTATTAATTAACATTTCAGTTATCTATTTTCTTTTATTTAGTTAAATGTATGTACGTGTCTTTCTATGCTTAAGTTAAATTAGTATTAATTTATTTGCTTAAATTCTTGTATTACAATTAGTTTATTAGTTTTTGTGTCTTGCATTACATTATTGTATGTTCGGGTATCTACAAAACGAAAATTTTATGTAAATTCGTATTATGTCCTTGTATATTGTAATGTTAATGTATTCGTGATAGAATCGAATTTTCCCTTTTCCCCGTTAAAATTCGTTTCATGAATAAAGCTGCGTGTCCCGTGGGACAGTCATCGGATTCGACTACTAAATTGGATCCCAGTTTTCTTAGTAGCGATACTTCACCGACTCGCCGCGTCGCCGACCGCCTCGATACGGAGTGAGTGGCGTTCCACGCATCGCTTGACGCGTCTCTACTCATATTACTCGAATAAGAGTGAATAGCCACAAACACTGTCTATGGTGAGTTGTCTGTTCGACTACCGTGAATTTCGCTTGATTGCTACAACCAATATTTTGAGCACAAAATGGATGTTTTCATTAAAAGCGATGTTTTTAGACGATTGTTTTCCTTTTAAGTCAGAACATATATTATGCATTATAATTGCGTTTCTATGTTCAAAGTTAACTTTCACATAGTGCTTTGTAGCGCATATCCATAATTTCATCCTATTCGAGATATCTCGCAGCTCGACGTGCAGTTCGCTGTCATTATCAAAGCCGTTGTTGCAATTTAATAATCGCGCCATTTTGAAGCCCCCAACTATGAAGCTATCGCATTGTTATCAACTATTTTGGAAGTGTGTGAAGCGACGAACGATATAACTGTGTATGCACATGTAGGTGTACAGGATGTACTCTCACTACGATAAGTAGGTCGCTACTCAAGTTTTAATTAAACTAAACACTTAGTGTAAGAGGCCTGCAGGTATTATCGCGAGCCAGAAAGTTATACGTCTTTTAAGGAAGTAAATCTAATAGGGAAGGAAGATTTCTTTCTTTGTTTACTTACTCTCCTATTATCAACCTTTTGTTATTTTTCTCTGAAGCCCTGCTTTTATACGTAACTTGAAGATTTTGGTTAAAGAAATGGAGCTTCCCTTTGTGTGTTAGTGAGTTAGTTAATGAAATGGCAAAGTTATTTTCTTTCTGGTTTGATATATTGTGTCCGTGTTGCTCATAAAAATAACTTCTTAATTACCTTATCTGAATAAGATGTAATTTTTTTTATTTATTTTTTGATATGCTTGCTTTTGACCACTATCTCACCTGATGGTAAGCGATGATGTGGTCGACGATGAAGCACGCTTGCCTAGAAGTAACCTATTCACTCTTGACTTAAAGACCCCCAGGTTGTAGCTATCAGGAAACACAGACTCCGGCAGGGAATTTCACTCCATAGCTGTGAGCACGATGAAAGTATTCCCAAAACGCTTAGTGCGTATGTGTGAGATGTCCTGCATGCACCGATGGCGCATCGCCACGCCGTACGTCTTGTAATCCGATGATGGAACGGGCTAGGTGGATTTCTCCACACATTCGGACATTCTCCTATTTGATCAATCTCACTAGTATACATGGTGACGTAGAATGAACCTAAATAATTATTCGAAAAATTCACGGATAATCCTATGTAAAAAAATTCACAAGTGAATCTTGATCCATAGAACGTCGCAGCTTAGGCGCGGAGTGCTTAATGCTCAAACATAACGCGCACAATACGTTGTGAGTGTCCGAGCATAACGAATCGAATACGAATCTTGTTTTTTTAAATATGCGTGCGTTTGGAGCCTGACGATGGATCATAGTGTTCAAGCTTCTAGTAAATATTTCCGAATATTGAGAAACGCAGTTGCATTGAAATTCTTAAGGCCTGTGGATTTCACTGCCCGATTTAGTCTATGTCTTCAATAAAAAATAATTCCAAAACTTTACCTTTGCTCAGAACCCATTGTAAACCTATTTATTCATCCAAACACCTTTAAAACAAAAAAAAAACTGATCATCTTATTTTCCCGTTATTTTAAAATGAAAATCTAAAATGTTACACAACTTCCATTCGTTTCATGTATACACATAGGCTTACATAAATTATAAAACTACAATCCTACTAAATTCAGCTGAGTACGACCAATATTTGTTCAGTCGTGCCTTCTACGATATTACAGACCCATAAGTAAGTTCAACTTAAACAATATACAAAACTTTTGCTAATAGGGAGTCCCAATAATAACAGTAAAAGGTCTCGTAGCTTATCTAGATGGCATATTTGGAGGATATCCAAGCCATTTAGCACAACGCGACAGAAATACCACTTTAGACCCAAAAGCAAATGACGTGAAAACATAGATATTTATGTCTGTCCGCCCGTAGATTACTGTGAACCCACTGGTCTGGTTAGCGCTAAGTTTTAAAGAAAACCTTTAAAATAATAGAAAGATTTTTTTGAGATTGAAATTATTTTACACTTTATTGGCTTAGGAACAGTATTACTTTCGACTGTAAGCCATTCTCGAAGTACTGTCTTCTTATAACCAAGGATTTGTACCGTGCCCGACGAACAGCAAGTAGCTTGATCCTATCATATTTGGAACTAATACAACCATTTACAAAATTCTTGTTTCGTGTTCATAGTGAAAGACGATGAAATATGAAAAGAACCTTTGTACCCACATAAACGCAGTTAATAACACTGCGGTACATAATGCGTTAGTAATAAAACTGGCCAAAAAACGTTCTTAATAACGAAGTCTTTTTGAGCAGAAAATATTATACTTTAAACCGTCAGATGTTTATACCGTATGACAAGGGCGCCGCCCGGCGACGCAGCCTCCCCAGGGGTTGATTAGTTGTTGGGGGTTCCACCTGACGAGATTAGCATACTGAAATTATACGAAAAAGCCTATTGCTTTAACATGAAATTTTGGTAATAAAGTTGAGAGTATATTGCATGTAACACGCTGAATATGAAAAGGCAATTTAGGTTGTGATTGAAGAAAATTTTTTGTATAATTTTAAAGACAGTTGAATAATTAAGTATTCTTAATAACTGAAAGTCAATTTCTGAATCATAAATACCTGGTAATTCTGACTGAATTAATAAATATTTCAGTGGTGCTAATAAGCCATTGTTTAACCATGTTTTTTTCTCTCTGAAACTGAAACTATGGGTTAGGACGAGCAACTTACCTTAATGCTTATATTATAAATCAAAAGTTATTTCTCTGTTATGAGCAGTATTCATTTAAATGCTTTGACTTGACTAATCTCTCTAACATTTATTCACGTTGATGAGAACATAATTGGTACTCGTATGAGTACGATTAGAGAGCTCAGCTACATAATTTGACTTGCCTCGTTACCTGGGATCAAAGAGGTCGGTCATCCTTGCAGGCAAGCTACATTAAATATTCCATGTTGCATTATATTGTGTGCACTGGACTCATACACTTAACAATTAACTCATATACTCAACAATTAGTTGTTGAAAACTAAAGTCATCATCATCATTTCAGTTGAAATACTGCGAATCCACTACTGGACTAGTCCAGTGCTTTTCGATTCCAGCTGCTTTCCGCGTCCTATATGAGTTCTTTGGTTGACCTTTGTTTCGCCTTCCGAACCTAAACCTAAAGTATCTCACCATTCTACCTTTAGGTGCGACTTCTAGACTCTTCTGATGTATCAGTTCCTCAAACAAACTAAAGTCCCAAGATTTTTGCAACTGAAGCAAGTAATACGAATACAACTCCTTAAACTAACTTGCTACCGCAAAGTTGCGGGATTCTACGGGCTGTTGGGACAACCGTTTAGTAATTGTTTGAAAATCATGAATAGCACGGCATTGGCCGCTCAGCAGCATTCAAAGGCAAACAAAAAGAGAGTCATAAACTGTAATTATTTGAGACTAATTATTACAGATAAGTATTTGAGTATCATAATGACAAGCCCGCATTATTAGAATCATAATTTTACTGACATAACCCGCCTCTTATTCAGGTAACTGACCCATACTATAAAAAAACCTAACGGTAAGCAAAACTGTTCATAAGATCATAACGGTAAACCCTTACAAAGTTTGAAAACCGAATCATTCAAATATGTATTCCCAAGGTCACTTTTGTCCTAGTACTTAGGTACTTACATAACCCGAGCACAACTTCCTAAACGGCGTCTTGATATCATGATTGGTATAAGTTATCGGAATCTCGGATCCCCGTTGGCTCCGAACTCCTCGGGTCTTGGGGACGACCAACTTCGCTGTATGATCCGCCATACCTTGGATATAGCCTCATACTTGTTAAGTATTCAGGAGGTAATCCCTCCAACCTCATTTTATAAACGCTGTTCTATGTACGTGATCGTCTAATAGCGCAAATTTAATAGATTTGACGACTGAATTATAGGGAACGGTTAACTGGGGAACTGCATATTCAAATTAGTTTGTGTTTGAAGACAAACATGCAATAGAAACTTTTGTTTTAGAAATGAAAGATGCAAGTAATTTGGATGAAAGTTCAACTTTAATATTGGGATTTGTCCCATATTTGGTTATTTATAACGCAGCACGTGTATGGAACTTCTATCTACATTTTATGGAAATCGGAAGGGGATACCTAAAGAGCAAAGGCTTCTTATATACAATGGCTATGCGATCAAAAGTGTCTAGCATTAGGGTTTTTAAACCAAATGCCGAAGGAGGATAATGTGTTTATCAGTGTATGTATGTATGTTTGTTCCTATGTGGCATTCTAGAGACCAAACGCGTTGGCCGATTTTAATGATTCTTACGTCAATCGATTCGTCTTAACCTTGCGAGTGTTACTGGCTACATTGAAATTGGAAAATAGAAAAATGGCGGAATTTGGGTGCCACATCGTGGAGGCCCAATTTTTTTTCTGCCGACCCCATCGTGTTGAGTATAAGGAACTTTATGAGGTGATTTCGAAAATCACTATTTAAATTTAGATACATATTCACGAGCTGGCTGACCAAAATCAGATGTATCCGACTACACAGCATGATTTTCTTCTTGTTTATGTCTTATTAGTTTGCTTCTTAAGCAGTCGGGTTGTATAATTTTTAGGATTAACTTTTTTTTTTATTTTATTGACAAAATATTTGTAAGCTTATTTCTAAAACCTTGCTTGAACGCTCGTGCAGGTCTCATTGCATTCGTATCAGTGTTGCAGGTATCAGCATTGCATTTGTATCAGCGTCACTGAGGAAAACTGAAGCAAGAAGAACATTTCCTGATGACTTTAAAATATAAAGTCACTTGTATGTAGCTCTAATATGTAGGTAAAGATATAACTTCAGGTAGATAGGTAGATAATTTACCTATGTTTCCAATATTTGTAAGTATGTGAGTACCATGTTCCTATTTATCAAATGATTGACTTTGCCTATTATTGCTGTAATACTGTGTACCTATTAGTAGAATTGTATTGTTATACTAGGTGTATCGTCCTCTAGTATAATATGTGAATATGTATAAGTATGAATAATGTATAATAAATATTGTAAAGCATTTTTTTAAATAGTGATTTGGATTCTGTTGTCCGTTTTACTACATGATAAACTATTTTTGCGAATGGAGCGTAGAATCAATTATTTTTAACAAAAAATTGTTGTCATTCAAAGGTGCCGTGTATATTATAAATTATTTGACTTTGAAAGTAATACACGGGTGGGTGTAATTATAATAAATTCATCACGTTACAGGTGTATTATTAATGATTATTTTATAAACTAATTGCCGCCCGTTGCACTGCCTGTGTAAAATATATTAAGTACTTACTATCTTTAGAAATTATAGCCTGTGAGTTATTCTGATGTACACGAAAAATAACTGTTTCATCAAAATCCGTTCAGTAATTTTTGCGACAAAGAGTGATAAACTATCTTACACCCATCCACCCTCACACACAATTTCGGGTTTATAATATAATAAAACATAGTTGGATACCAACAGAAAACTAACCCACAGCTACAGAAAAAAGAGGCAAACAAGTTTAAGAATTTCAAGTTAATAAAGTCTATGCTAATAGAGAGAATGTTACTTTGAGAAATTCATTAAACACCAAGACGCATTCTTTTAAATATGTAAGGTAAACAATTTTTGATCCCGGAAATGAATTGAATACCTTCGGGTCGCAGGCGTGTTCCAATTATTTGGGCCTATTCTACAATTTATCATTTTTGGAATAAATTTCCGGTTCCTCGACTTATATATTGCAATATAATGGCTGAAAAAATCTCCAGTACTGGCCTGTATAGTCAAAACGGGTTATTAGATGATTCGCACGAATTTAACTCGCCCGAAACGTTCGAATCGACCCATTTTAAAAATATTATTTTTTCTGTGGCGGTTCGCACGAAGTTAATTTATACGTACGGATTATAAGTACGGATCGACTACTCCAAAATTATGTAGTAGGCAATTGGCACGCACATTGTGTTTTATGCAATACCGTTTATGTAAAGTACGTACGTAAATAAGTATTTGTATTAGGGGTTAAATATTGTTATTGATATGAAATGAGACACAAATTATTAAAAAAATGTCTGTATTATAAAATAACTACTATATGATTTGAAGACGTATTCCACATTGGGCATCCACTTGAATGGAAACTGATTGAATGGCACCTGATGTATGCCACATACGGAACCTGTCGATATTTTGCGCAAATTTATTCCACAAAATCAAAAGGCACCTACGGATCAGTAGGTACTTACTAGTGTTGGCTTGGGACATTTATTTTTTTAGAATATTAAAATCAAAGATTCGATTAAATTTAGTAGAGAGTTTAATAACATGATAAAAATATTACTTTTTTAGGTATATGTTGACATTATAAGCATTTATACCCAAACTATCAGGAGGCCAGAATCATGTAGAAGTATTTGCAGGACTAGAATCATAAGCGGTAGAGACTAACGGAGTACAAGGACTTCAGAATCGAAAATCGCCCGGTACTCTTTTTACCGCTCATGATTCCAGCCTAGCTTCCTCATGATTATAATCTCCTGGTACTTAAGTTAGTCTTTACCGGTACCGGAATGAGCTGATAGCTAACTCTTATTTTTTTTAGTATCGAATATTGTTGTCTCCCTCTTATTGTTTTGTCGCCTGTTTAACATATCTAACGTGCATATCTCCACGTTTTAAGTGGTAATTACTTATTTAATGCATTATTTTCCTAGTTTCTAGTAAAATATCTATTAACTTCGATTAATTCTTAATATTATTTCAGAGACGATTATATGAGCACGACTTTACTTTTTAATTTTTTGGTCTCTAAAATAGAATTTTGCCAATTGCCTACTACATAATTTTGGAGTGGTCGATTCGCACACCGATAAATTCACTTCGGGCGAATCGCCACAGAAAAAATAATATTATTAAAAGAGGTCGATTCACATGTTTTGGGTGAGTTAATTTCGTGCGAATTGTCCAATAACCCGTCAAAACATTACTTAATGGTTTCGAAACTGTTGGACGTAACAAATAAACTCAAAAACAAAGATCAAATTAGGCAAACCAATATCATATACATTATTATTTAATTATGTTATTCATTAATCTATACTATAATAATATTATAAAGAGGAATGAATTGTATTTTTGTATGCAACGAATAAACTTAAAAACTACTGGACCGATTTCAAAAATTCTTTCACCATTGGGAAGCTACACTATGGCCGAGTGACATAGGCACCTTTTATCCTTGTATTCCAACGAGAACGGGAACTACGTGGGTGAAACCGCGAGGCGTCCGCTAGTTATATTTTTTTTGTTCATATTGTTACTAACACCACGATTATGTACGTTTAGGTTTAAATTATTTCATATGAACCCTGTCGACTTAAGGCGATACATACGCCCCAATGTAAACGCAGTACTGGCCATGCGCCCGCTCGATGCCAAAATATCAATATTGAACATCCTTTTGAACAGTTTTGTTTGCAAAAAATTATTTGATTTACATATTCTATGTCAGTTATGATGAAATTCCAACCATCAATGATGGTTGTTTGGAGGGGTATCCGAAAGTTGCGAAAAATTTCGTGTTGTTAATTATTTTTTTAAATCAAAACTATTAGTTAAACGAAAAAAACTAATTTAAAGAATAATATACATGAATCAAATAAAAATATATTGTTTTTTCAAAACTTTTAACTTAGCCGTTACTAAGGATTATACTTTAGAAAGTAACCGTTTTACGGCACTGAAGGGGTGGAAGGCCCTTAAATAAATGGATTAATAATATTCGGTAGGTACACGAACAAATCACTAATTATTTAGGCAGATACCTGATATTCAACTTCGTTTTCAAGAACTTCTTTACAGAGCAAAGTTTAAATAAAAGTTAGAGGCCAATTCTGAATTCTAACTCAAAAATAGAAGCAATGAAAATATTCCATATAACTACAATCGAAATGCGGATGCAGAAATAAAGACTTCCAGATAGTTATCTATGGTTATGGTTATAGTTGAATGGAGAAAATGATATAAAAGTCAAGTCAACCATTTTCTACACGAGATTGAGTTAAACCGATTCGATTGAGCTTTAGCGTTTATCTATCTATAGTGAACTCCAGCAGCTCGTATTTAGCTTGTTAACTAGCCAACCATCAGGATTCTACGCTAAGCTGTATCGATCAAGCGCTTTACTTGTGGGTCACAAGACTCCAACATAACCAATCTACACAACTGCCACGGGACTTGAATACCGCTTACAACTATGGAAAGCAATTACAACTTACTGTGCATGATGTAGTACACACAAGCTTGAAATTATTCCAACCAAAGTGAAATTATACATCTTACTAATACTTTCAAAGTTCCATTGTCTACACTAATTAAGTAACTACTTACAATAAAGCAATCAACTTTTCGCAAAACGTTTGTAGAGTGTTCTTACATTCGAACAAATTAACATTCGTCTAATTTATACAATTAGAGAGTTCCAAAAGTTAATTTAATTAACGAACGAATAAATGCTAAACATTTACTTACATGGCGATGGAAAAAACTTTTCCTTGTTCAAAGATATCATTATGTATTATTAGTTAAAAAGCCTGTCGCTTCTGAATTTTAATAAGAAACTTTCGAATTGTCGTAGTTGTTATAACTTCAGCGTATGCCGTTAAATAGTTCTTTCTCATTTTTCAAAGGAAGTTATTAAACAAGTTCAGATAGCGAAGTTAATCTTAAGTATTCTCATTGGTTATGAAACTTGGGACCTACTTAAATTAAACTTAAAAGTCTAAAAGCACCTTTATAAGTATTCCTGAGGGCTCGGAAAGTTGAGTTCCTGTGTGACATAAGCCATAAGTGTAAAAGGTGAGGTGCTGGAAACAAATCTTACATTTTGGAACTCTAAAGTGGGAGCCTCTTTGCGCTTTCAAGGCTCGCACACATGGGGTTCCATTTTCTTTTTATATAATGTAATTATATTAGATACACGCCAGTAACACACAAGTACGCCATGTTACATGAATCTCTAAACTTTTCTTCGAATATACAACATACTAATATTGACATGTCTTGCACAGATTCCTGGGTCAAATCGTTTTCTAAAGACATTTCATTTGAGTCTGTTTTACAGCACGATCATAATAAACTAGAATTTCTGTGAAAATATCTACGTAGGATTTTATATGTCCCATGTATTTAAGAAATTGATTTACTATGGCGCTTATAAATGATGGATATGCAATATTCAGTACGTTAAGTTAATTTAATGATAGTCATCAGGATAACAAAAATGCGCTTCGTTTACTTAATAAAGAATAAAAGTGATATATTAATACTAAAGTAGTTTGTAGTACCTTACGGACTACTTTGTGAACAAGAAATCATAATTTCACAAGATTACTTTGTGCTTCATAAATACAGTGTAGCGCAAAATCAAATTCTAACTGTAGGAGATTTTAAGGGTTTTACATAAATAGTACTGGGCAATTGTAATCTGCTGGGGGCAGCCAAATGAGATCGTACTGAACACCACTATGACAGTCGTGAACATCGCTAATTTGTTTAATAAGGCCTCAAAATAGCGTGTAATTCCACGTGTGTGGACTTTGTCCGCCGTATTGGACCTTAATGCCCGCTCGTTAACATCGCATTTAGCCATGAAATAAAACCCTAATTACGATGAAAGCTACCGATATTTGTATCCTGGCTCCCACTTCCCACCGCTGTCTAAAACTGCTCACTTTTATTCATCTCCACTAGTATACCGATACACCCTTTTATAAATTCCCTTTGATTAATCCTGAACGTATTCGTGGGCGTAATTTACAGTGAGTGTCATTCCATCAGAGTAATTAAATTTTATATTTTACCTCGCAAATTATTTAATTTATGGCCTTCGCTTATTTAATTTTGTGTCTTTCACATATTTCGATGTAAAGTTATTCCTGTAAGAGTAAATTAGATTCGTATTTTTTTTTATTTGACTGTACTGATAAAAAATATTATAAATTGCCCATATTTACCTAGCTTTTTACCCGACTTGTAATGTGTTTATCAGTCTATGTATGTATGTTTGGTCCCATGTGGCGTTCTAGAGACCAAACGCGTTGGCCGATTTTGATTATTCTAACGTCTATCGATTCGTCTTAAACTTGCTATTGTGTCACTCGCTAAATTAAAATTGAAAAAAAATAATGGTGAGTTTTGGGCTCCATATTGTGTCCCAATTTTATTTTCTTCCAAACCCTTCTTGTGGTGTATCGAAATGAAAGGTTTTAAGAGATGAATACAAAAATAAATACAACATATATGTTTAATTGAAAAAAAATGATAACTAAAAAGCCCTAAATAAAAAATATTGTTTAAAATCAAATAACCCGACTGCATATAATAAGAAGCGAACTAAAAAGACGTTAACAAGAAAAAAATCATGCTGTGCAGTCAAGGGATACATATGGTTTTGGTCAGTCATTTCGCGATTATTTATCCTCCGACTACACAGCATGATTTTCTTCTTGTTTACGTATTTTTAGTCCGCTTCTTATTCAGCCTTGTTTTTTTTATTTTATTGATTCAGAAGTGGTCCTAGTTTCTGAACTGTGTGTGTGTGTGTGTTTACTTTATTTATTGGTGTAGAAATGAAAGAGGAAAGCGTTTTTTTACATTTGGTTAAACTATTTATTTAACTTTGTATATATAGGAATGGTTTATTTAAAAACGTAACGTAAAATGAAATAACACTTTATTTACATAAAAATGATAAGAAATTTGAATATTGACTAAACTATCTAAACTTAGTACGAAATCAATTAATTAAAACAAAATATAAGGATTTTCAGAGCTGGAATGAATGCTGCGAGGTTCAAGTCGACTGCATTTATTATCCTGAAATAGAAAACATTATGTTAGAAATATCATTTACCACAAAATATTCTTTTTAACAAGTTTTAGTTTTAAAAATTGCGGTGTTTCGATAAACAAACGTTTGTGTAAAGCTTCAGCTCAATTAAACATTGGGAATTAAGTTAATTTTAACTTGCAAGCTTTGATTACATACACACAAATGACGTGACAGATAATGTTACACACAGACATTACAGACATGGGGACAGGTGAAACTAAATATAAAAAGTTGGCAAAATATAAAAATATTAAGGTGGGACAAACATTTTACAAATAGTATTCATGAATTGTATTTTATTTTTTATTTATTTGTTATCTTTTCGATAATTGGATCCACTCAGGTTTCATACCCCAATTTCTTCACTGGATATCCCTTCAAAAGTTTAGAATATCCATAATTAATTTAATTATGTCTTTATAAATAAGCATTAGACATTCGAGGAATCTATTCAGAGCATCGATAAATCGCTCCTATCGTTTCTTTTTATCAAATGCCACTTCGACTTTGGTTACTCCAATTTGGTTGATTTGACAGATCATGGAGTTCATAGAAGTATAAACTCCACGACTTCGGTTACTTACTTATACTTCATATCAAAAGCAGTTATTCTCATCGTGCTATTTTTTTTTTGAAAACTATATTTTCATTTTACCTTGAATCTGAAACATACATATTAACATGAGTAGCGAATGCTTCGTAATTTTTTTTTAATAACTGAGCATAGATTATATACTCAATTCAGCATTGCAGTTTCCTTGAGTTTCTCCGTCATCACTCAATCCAGAAGATTCACAATTTCGGAGCTTAAGGAGCCTTCTGCGTTAAATTAATTGCAGTTTAAGAATAAAAGTTGAAATTATTCGGAGATCACTTCTTCCAATAAGTTGAAGCGATCTTTCTAAAATAAAAATATTGTTGAAAATGACACGTAGTATTTTTATGTTCAACCATGTGAGTTTAGGGTTTACTTACATATTGTTACCGAGATCTTTATCTAATACCTTTCTATGAATCGGCAACTTCTGAGAGTGAAGGTGAAGATCATACACAAAAGGTGTATTGCTATATATTGTTGGTATCATAAAAGCTAGTTATCGGATCAACAAAGGTAAAACTTAACTTCGTTAAAAATCGAACTCGTTGATTTTGCCAACAAAAGACGCTCTGTATTATTACACCAACTGAGCTTCGCTATTAAATATCAAATTCTGGGAAGTAATGACATAAATGGCAAACTTAAGAAAAAGAATGAGGTCTTATTCAAATGATTGTAGATTGTTTTTTATTGTATTTGCAGGACCTACCGCACTTTATGTTGACTAGTTATATTTTGTGCTATCAATGAATGAATAAAATCTCTTTTATCGTATTCACAATGTTTAAATTATGTTGCTTACTTGTTTATTTACCCCCTACCTAATAATCAGTACATATCATTTCTATATGTCCATAACGTTTAATTTGTATATTATTATGATTTGTTTATTTATTTGATGTGATGGAGGTAATATTAGCTGAATATTTGAATTTAATTACCAATCCAAATCAAATCTAATTTAATTAGTATTATTAATACTGCAATAACAACTGAAAGAAACTCTTGGGGGGAGGGCCTGGAGATCCGTAACACAGGGCTTCCCTAGTACGGACTCCATTCGCAAAGGAGCTTCTAGCAAATGTTTTAATACAGTTTCAAGTACATTATGTGTGGAATCAATGAAACCCAAAAAAAATATATATGTTATAAAAATATTTTATAATTAAAGTAATTTTGTTCATTTGCTAATTTATAATTAGTAAATGAACTTTAATAATCACCGTATTATTTTAATAATTGTATTCCATTTTATGACGAAAAGAGTCACTGCACTAACCATTTATATACTGCCATTCTATGTACTGCATTTAATGCAAATAAATAGCGTTTGAGTTTGAAATCAACAAAGATTCGTATAATGCAGTTGATGAAATGAAACGATCTTTGGAAACTATTATAAACGGAATCAAAATTATTGTAACGCAGAATACCCCAAGTTTAGCTTTAACAGGTATTATACCTTAAGTGATTGTTAAAAATGAAGACTATTATTTTCAATTCATAGCCGGATTCAACGTCTTAATGATTTTACTGTATTCATTATTAAAATAATTTTGTATTTGGTTAAAAAAGAACTATGTATTTCCTTAAGTTTGCTGTAATAGTAACATCCTTAATATTACCTAGGATTAGGCACCTGGGCTATCTTGAACCGACTAAATTCGACTGTATTTTTTACGTGGGTTACCTCAGAGCTTTTTAGTAGGTGAACCGATTTTGATGATTATTTTTTTTATTGCCAGTTGCTTCTCATGTGGTCGCATTTAAAATTGATCAAGATCTGATGAAGAATCTCAGGGGTATACAACAGAACTCTTCAAGAAATGACGGTAAATCACATGGGATTGCTGCAATCGCATGTATGTTTATTGTTTACACCATTTTATAACATAATATCAAGCCGGTACGCAGGTGTGTACAGTTCACCCTAGTACACTCTAATTTCTCCGGTTTTGTTTAAGTTTCATGTTATTCATTTAATCTATTCTGGCATAACTGCGTGCATTATCGATGTGTTCCACAAGTCAATCAATCTGCCTAGCCTTTTCCCAACTATATTGGGATCGGCTTCCAGACTTACCGGATTCAGCTGAGCACTAGTGTTTTACGTGGAGCGACTGCCTATCTGACCTCCACAACCCAGTAACTGGGTAACACGGTACCCCTTGGCAAGACTGGTGTCAGATCTCAGGCTTCTGACTACCCGTAACGACTGTCAAAGATCTTCAAATGACAGCCGGGACCAACAGCTTAACGTGCTTTCCGTGGCACGGTGGAAACTCGGTATGTTGAAAATGGTCACACATCCACGGACCGACCTCGTCAAGCGTTGCTTAACCTTGAAGATCGACCCGTGCGGCTGTTATTATCTAGCCACGAGCTCCTCATGTGTTCCACAAGTAAAAAGTGAAAATAAAATCTTTTTTTACAAAAAAAAATACAACGTACTTATTCGAAATAAGTACGTTGTATTTTTTTGTAAAAAAAGATTTTTTTAATGATGTTTCTTGTAAAATAAAGTATCTTATTAGCAAGTGTTAGTAAGCACTTCTCCTAGCGCTACGGTGTTGTTCCAATTAAGTCATTAGCTCCTATTATTCTTCATCGATAATATCGGATACTCATAATGAGGATGCGCTTATCGCACACCTTCTCTTAAATATTGTATACCTTTGACAACTCTAAAACTAAAGGGTTGCAAAGCATATCATCATCTTGTCCGTTCGTCCGTTCTTCGACGTAGGTATTTTCCGAACGGATGGTAGAATCACTTAATCATGATCCAGCACTAGTTGCCCCCAGCGACGCCCTTAACCGAGGTTCGACCCCAGTAGCCCTTAGCGTGGTCGCTTAGGTTGCTTTTTGTGCCTGGCGATTTTCTTTTAAACATAAGTGGTATTTGTTTCTGCAATCATCTCTTAAAACCCTTCATTTAGATGTCCCACACGATAATTAAGGAAGAAAAAAACATTGAGCCCTCACAGTATGATCCCAAAACCTGCCATTTTTTTTTGGAAGCTGTTATCCTCGGAAGGTTAAGACGTATCGATTGACGTAAGAATCGTCTAAATCGGCCTAAGAGTTTGGTCTCTAGAACGCCACATAGGAACAAACATTCATACATAGACTGATGAACACGTTATCCTCCTTTCGGGTAAATAGCAACTAATATTTAAATACTGCAATTCATAATATTCTTATCAGTACAGTCAAAGCAAAAAAAAACGAATCTAATTTACTCTTACAAGAATAACTTCACATCAAAACAAGTGAAAGACACAAAATTCAACTAACGATATTCATAAATAAAATAATCTGACAGGCAAAACATACATTTTAATTACTCTGATGGGATGAAAAGCATTTCACTGTAAATTGTTGAACCACGAATGCGTTCAGGATTAGTCAAAGGGCATTTATAAAGGGTGTATCGGAATACTCGTGCAGATGAATAAAAGTGAGCAGTTTTAGACAGCAGTGCGCAGTGCAAGTCAGGATACAAAGATCGTAATAAGGGCTGTGTTTCATGGCTTAATGGGATGTTAACGAGCGGGCATTAAGGCCCAATACGGCGGGCAAAGCTCCCACGCGTGAAACTACGCGCTATTTTGATGCCTTATTAAACAAATTTGGGATATTCGTGACATCCATAGTGGTGTCCAGCACGATATCATTTGGCTGTCCCCAAGCAGATTATTAACTGCTCAGGGCTATGTTTACCCCGGGCTTCGCAACGCACGATTATCGGGCTGTTAACGTAATCGACGAATAATCGCCGGTTATTTGCTGTGATTGGATGTTGAAAATGAATTCTACCAATCACAGCAGATAACGCGTGCTTGAAAAATGGTCACATTAATTCCGCGATAATTTAGCGATGAGAAACCCGGCCTTAGGGTTTTAACCGTAACAGACATCTTCTATAGTTATAATTTGATTTAACGCTACACTGAATTTATGAAAAACATATCAATTTATTTATTTGTGTAAAATGTTGTCGGTCTAAGAGATTTTATGATAGAGGTGTCTATAAAATGGTCAATAATGCTGGTATTTAGATGTGGCGACCTATAGAGTACATAAAATTAGTAAAAAAAATAGAACGTGCCGTGTAATCTCGATCGAATAAAAGGGCTTAGTTAGCGAACTAAAAAAAAAGTTTTAAAACGGAAAACCGATTACAAAAGAATCGCACTCTAATAAGTTTGAAACAAAAAGTATTTCTTAAGTACCTATATGTAGGTGTGGTCGTATTTTTTTATCTTTTTATACCTCTAAGCTATATTTAAAACTTTAAACCTTGTTGAATAGCAGAAATTTATTGTACTAAGTAAACAATAGCAAATAAAATATTCTTTGTGATTTGTGTGACTAAAAATGGAACTTCTTTGCCAAGTTAATCCTCTTGCCCCTTAATACAAAACCCTTAACTAGAAGCAGCTATTTATTTGCCATAGAATCAATTTTAAGAAGTTTACACCAAGAACGATTTGAAAAGCAGGTAGTCTGATTATGGCTTACTTAAAAATAATATCTTGAAAACTGGATCCCACGACCACATAGTGTAGCCTAGTCTGAGGTGTTAGCTTATCTTATTGTTATTCCATTTACTGAATGAATATTGTTTCAACATGTTTTTGATATTTAGTTTCAAATTTTAATTGCAGATTTAATTTTGACTTACAATTCCGTAACATAATTTCTATTATCTGGAATTAAGCATCTGCGCTATTTTTAACCCGACTTCCCAAAAAGGAGGAGGTTCTATGGTCGACATTATGTGTGTTTCCTTTTTTTATGTATGTTCACCGATATCTCGGTCAATTGTGGACCGATTTTGAAAATTCTTTTTTTGTTTGTATGAGTATGTTCCGAAATTAGTCCCATTTTAATTTGGTGACGATTTGATGAAGAACTTCGGAGGTACAGAACTCTTCAATAAATAACGGCAAATCTCTCGGAATTGCTGGAATCGCATGTCTGTTTATTGTTTATACCTTTCATAACATAACATCACGTCAGTACGCTCTAAAGAGATACGCAGATGTGTACAGTTCACATTGGTACACTCTCATTTAACCGGTTATGTTCAATTTTTATGGTATTCGGATAATCTATTCTGGCATTGTAAGTGCCTTACTAAAGGCAAGTTGCTTAATACTACAACTAAAAAATGAAAAATGGAAAAAACTTTTTACAAAAAAAATACTACCGTTTTCCAACTAAAAACACTACAAAGTGAACAATAACTTTCTTTTTCGAAGTCGGTGTCCATAACGCAATAAATTGGTACCTACGAAAGACATCGACTTCGAAAAAGATAGTTATTTTTCACTTTGTAGTGTTGTTAGTTGGAAGTCGGTAGTATTTATTTAACCATTAATGTACACACACATAATAAAGAGACAAGAAGAAGGAACATAAAATAGGTACAGGTAGGTAGTATTATTTTGTAAAAAGATTTTTTTATTTGAATGATGTTTCTTGCAAAATAAGTGTCTAATTAGCAAGTGTTAGCTCTTCTCCTAGCGCTTCGGTGTAGTTCCAATTAACTCATTAGCTCCTCCTCCTCCATAACCCATAATATCAGTTATTCAGGTAATTACTGATAATGAGGTACTTACCAATATATCGAAGACTTAACCGATTCCTTTGGCTGGATTCGGCGAAACCGCAGGTATACAAATACAATACATAAATACTGATTAGAAAAAATATTTGTTTCGCCTTTATTTGTTTATATTTTGTCACCTTTTTAGGGTTCTCTAGCTGCCATTCACGGAGCCCTATAGCTGTCATTCACGTGTCCGTCTGTCTGTCCGTGATCGTCTGTCACACAGTTTTGTTACGAAGATTTTTTTAACTTTCCTTTGACCTATGAATTTGTAATTTGGTGATAACGTTTATTGTGACGTATATTTTACTAAAAAATACCAATATATTCAGCATTTGGTATCGAACCCTAAATGTGCGAAATGTGACACACACTTGGCCGGTTTTTAACACACTTTTATTTAGTTTCACCTGTATAATCAAAGATTGCAAGTAAATTTTACTAACTTCCCGTTGTTCAATTCAGCTGAAATTTAACACAAACGTTTGTTTCTCGTAACGCTGCAATTTAAAATTAAAACTTGTAAAAGTATTTCTAACTAATTGTTTTCTATTTCAAATTCATAAATGTAGTCGACAAGAACTTTGCAGCACACATTTCAGCTTTGACAAACTTTATGTTTTGTTTTATAATTAAAACAAAATATACGCGAACTGTTTGACCAAAACCATTTTATATCCTTGGAATGCATGCACACAGCATGATTTTCTTCTTGTTTACGTCTTTATATTTCGCTTCTTAGACAGTCGGGTTTTTTTGTTTTTCATTTATAACTTTAAGTCATCGTTGTTGTTTTTATACACTATAAACTCGCGCTTGACCACTATCTCACCTGGTTTTTTCCAATTACTTTTAAACCTATAAGTGGTATATATTTTTGTAATCATCTCATAAATTCCCTAATCTACTGATGACTACAATCTCACCTGATGGTAAGCGATGATGTGGTCGACGATGTAGCACGCTTACCTAGAAGAAACCTATTCACTCTTAACTTAACGACTCCCAGGTTGTAGCTATCAGGAAATACAGACTCCGGCAGGGAATCCACTCCTTAGCTGTACGTATAATGAAAGTATTCCCAAAACGTTTGGTTCGTATGGGCGGGATGTCCACCATGTACCGATGACGCATCGCCGTACGTCTGGCAGTCCGATGAATAAACGGGCTAGGTGGAATTAGATCATGCAATTCTATCCCACACTCACCGAAATTTAACCGATAAAAAACCGAAAAGCTGGCAACTCGGCGACGATGTTCAAGGCTCTGGAGCTTTGTATTGACCAGTGCTTCATCGCCGATGAGCCTCTTGGACCGCTTTTTGATCGACTCTAGTGCAACAAGCTGGTATTTGGCAGATCCGCCCAAGAGATGAAAACAGTACTCCATGCATGATCGAACTTGCGCTTGATACAAGTTGAGCAGCTGTTCCGGCTTGAAGTACTTTCTCACCATTGCAAGGATCCCCAACTTTTAGGCAGCCAGCTGAGCCTTTTCCTCAAAGTATGGGCCAAAATTTAGATTCAGATTCATAATGATGCGATTCATAATGCCCGGGCATTATATAAAGTGCCCTGATTAATCACTTGGTCCGCGCATGACTCATACATAGATTGAAGGTTAAATAGCAACTAATAGGTAAATACTGCTATTAATAATATTCTTATCAGGACAGCCATAGCAAAACAAAAACCAAATCTAATTTACATTTACAGGATAGCTTCTCAAAAAAACATGTGAAAGACACAAAATTAAATTAGCGATGTACATAAATAAAATAATCCATCAGATGAGATAGTGGTTAAGCGCGAGCCTACTTTAAATTTATTAAAAATCTGATAGGCAAAACATACATTTTGATTACTCTGATGGGATGAAAAGCATTTCACTTTAAATTACTGCCGCAAATGCGTATAGGATTAGTAAAAGGGACATTTTAAAGGATGCATCGGAATACTAGTGGAGATGAATAATAGTGAGGAGTCTTTGACAGGATTTTAGGATACAAAGATCGATGGTATCACGCATTCATCGTAATAAGGTCTGTGTTTCATGGCTTAATGTGATGTTAACGTATTAAGTATTAATAGACATTAAGGCCCAATACGGCGGGAAAAGCCCCCACGCGTGATTCTACGCGCTATTTTGATGCCTTATTGAACAAATTAGGGATGTTAACGACACCCATAATGGTGTCCAGTACGATATAATTTGGCTGTCCCCTAGCAGATTACAATTGCTCAGTGCTATGTATGTAAAACTCTTGACATCTTCCATAGTATTTGATTTTACTGTACACTGAATTTAAGAAACACAAAGTAGTCTTGCGAAATTATAATTCCTTGTTCACAATGTAGTCAGGGAGGTACTCTAAACTACTTTATTATTAATGTATCGCTTTTATTCTTTATTAAGTGATCGAAGTGCATTTTTTGTTATCTCTAGGACCATCATAAATTTATAAGCACCATAGTAATTCAATTTCATTCATATATGGACCATACAAATTCCCTCGTAGATACTATCACAGAAATTCTAGTTTATATGATGGTGCTGTAAAATGGAATTTATGCGATGTCTTTAGAAAACGATTTGCCCCCGGAATCTATTCAAGACATGTCAATATTAGTATGTTGTATATTAACTCGAAAAAATGTTTAGAGATGTAAATCACATGACATACTTGTTATCGTACCCTATTATCTTTTTATCGTGATATAAGCATTAACTTGAATCTGCTAATAATCGACCAAAATCCAACAATTATAAATTATACTTGTTGTCAATAGATTAACATTGAAAAAGCTTTTCTGAAACCCTAAAATGCTGTGACATGGGTTAATTCGAGATTTTTCTCAAATGTGACAGATTGTCAACCGCTTGTCACACTTGGTTTCGAGAAACTGAAAGTAGAATTAATCGGTGATTATTCGTCGATTACGTTAACAGCCCGATAATCAAGTGTCGACAAATCGGGTGAAAGATGGTAATTTTTTTTTTTTCTAATCAACTTTCCTTTTTTATTATTTTTACAAAAAACACGGATTTTCGCAAACAACTAAGCCTGCATAAAGGAATCGGAAATTTATTTTTCATCTTGTCAATGATTCTTTCTTCTTAACTAAAACATTATTCGACCAATACTCAGCCAGGTCGATAGCCTTAGCGCTGACATCGGAGGGTCATGTCGCATGGTGCAGGTGTTTTAACCTAAGCAGCAGGACAGAAGATATGGCGTGGGGAGGTTCCGCGGTCGCATTGGGGATGATCTGAGTATCACTACAGCGGCCCTTTTGGCTTCATAGCCGGGAGTTAAGAGATTGGAAACTTAAATGCTGAAGAATCAGAAACTTAAATGCAACTGATGGACCCGCGTATGTTTGACAGATCAAAAATAAGATAGCGCAATTAATTAATCTGCCAACCTTAATTAACGGCACTATTTTGCTTTAAAGCCAAAAACTCAAGTTGCGTTAAAAATGATTGAACTTTGAGTCTTCGTTCTTTGAGAAGTTCTTTTCCTAAACCTAAAAAACTATTCAAGTGTTATATATAGATTAGTCTTATTGGTATCTTTGAAAGCCGGGATGATCGCTATACGTACTAGGAAGCTCCACCTCCATTGATAAGATCGTCTGTTATCTAGGTGCAGTCGTAAGGGCGCTACGCCCACTGACTGACTGGCAGCGAGGCGTTGCAATTATGTAAAATGCTTGTTTTTTTTACTACCCATGCCTCAAAATGTTTTGTGGTTACAAAGTTTCCTTCAAGGCCCTCACGGCTTCGCGATAAGTAATCATTACATAGTCACCCCTTGCCAGAGCGTTTTAAAACTACTAGGTATGCCTCATACCAGTAGTCATCACATTATAGTTTGTGTTTTGCCGGTAGAGAGCTATAAGTTCTTGGCTTCGCTGTCGCTGCCAGTGAACATTAAGCCTTATATTCGATTCTTTGCGTTCTACCTATTTAAAATGATAACCAAAATGACTCTCTAGAACTGCTACTTAGGTTATCTTCAATTTCACTATTTTGATTGAATATTAGAACCAAAAAAAAAATATTACCATATCCTGCCGTATTTTACATATTTGTAAAACTTCTTTTGTTTTGAGAAACAATACAATAGTTACTTCGTTTCTATTATCAGGTGTTAGGCACCTGGGCTATCCTTTACAAGCTTTGTATGTTGTTTCGTCGAAAATAAAGAGATAAACGATGCCATTAGCGCCTATTTTACTCCATCGATAACATTGGTCATTCAGGTACTTACTGATAATAGGGGAGTGCTTATCGCACCCCCTCTCTCAAATATTGTATACCTTTGACAACTACAAAACTAAAGGGTTGCAAACAATTTCATCATTCCTACGCCAGTGTTGTGAGTGTTAGTATCGTTGTGCGTCATTGGAATATAGTAGCAAAATGAGATCTGCCAAAGAATCCCTAAAGTTTACGTGCGGCAAGTGTAAAATGTCCTATAGTAACTATCTCCAATTGGTGGAACATCTATATTGGCGCCACGGCACTGAAAGTAGGGTTTGTAAGAATTGTGATGTGAAGCGGTGGCAATTCGCTGTACACATATGTCATGTCGTCCCAGTAAGTGATTATATTGATGAAGGCGTGAATGAATCTGAAGAACCTTGTCATTCGGAGCAAGTTAGCGAATTCTGCATCTGCAGAAGGAACATACCTGACGCTCCGATGATAGGGTGCGACGGGCCCAGCTGTCCACTACAGTGGTACCACTTCGCCTGCATAGGCGTCACCACAGCGCCCGACGGGAACTGGCTCTGTCCTATATGCGACAGATCGAAGCAAACCAATCAGGTGATTACCTCTTCCGTGACTAGATCTAGATCTAAGTACTACTCACATGTGATTGAAAGTTTTTTTTTTAATTTGTTAAATATTAGAATTTCAATTAATAATCTTTGCAAGGAATGAATCTGATTTGACAGATCATGGAGTTCATAGAAGTAATTGGAATAACCAAAGTCGAAGTTGCATTTGATAAAAAGAAATGATAGGAGCGATTTATCGATGCTCTGAATAGATTCCTCGCTTAGTGGGTCGTCTTAGGGGTCCTCGAATGTCTAATGCTTATAAATACATAATTAAATTAACTATGGATATTTTTACATTTTTCAGGAAAATCCAGTGAAGAAATTGGGTTATGAAACTTGAATGGATTCAATTATCGAAAAGATAACACATTTGTTTGGCCGGATTCGGAGAAGTCACAGGTATATAAATACATACAATACATAAATACTCTTTGTAATATGTTTTTACCGCCTTAATATTTTTATATTTTGACACCTTTTTATATTTACTTTGACCTGTCCCCGTGTCTGTTACGTCTGTGTGTTACATTATCTGTCATGTCATCTGTGTGTATGTAATCAAAGCACGCAAGTTAAAATTAACTAACTGCCCGGTGTTTAATTGAGCTGAAAATTTACAGAAACGTTTGTTTCTCGTGACACTGCAAATTTTAAAACTTGTTAGTGTTAGGTTTTGTTAGATAAATATACCTTTTATTTGCTAAGAAATAAATTTATTTTTAACATCAAATAGCCTTTAAAAGCTGTTAAATTTATTATCCTAGAAAATATTCGAATGCCAAATGCCTTTTTTTACTTCTTTTGCGTAGTTTAGTTATTCTAAAACGAATTCTATTTATTTTATGATCACCGCATCATGCCTCGCAAGGCGCCGGCCTAAGGTGCACCAGTCCAGGACATCGCGGTCAAGATGGTGCAATCCAGGACGTCGCAGCCCAAGGTCACGCAGTCCAGGACGTTCCAGCCCAAGGTGACGCAGTCTAGGACGTTGGAAGCCAAGGCACATCAGTCCAGGACGTCGTAACCCAAGGCGCAGCAGTCCAGAACATCACAACAAGAAGCTACTACAGCAGCAGCCTGGATGTTCATAGCTAAGTGATCGTTAATCTTTTATCGACTCTACTACTATAATTTTCTATAGACTTTTTCCATAATTCTGGCTTTGTTGAGGGAGATCTGTTTGCCCTGATAGGTATACTTCTCTACAAACTTGAGAGGGTTGTCATTTACCTAGTGGGTGACATTTGGTGATTATTTAATCGTAACTTTCATTTTCAAAACCGGTGTTTACTTCATTTTCATCAAAAGTATTTTCAACCACATCAGCTATTTCAGAAACTAGACTACCTCCATTGGTCCCAAACAAAACTTCAAACAAAGTCTTATCCCAAACAAAACTTCCGAGGATGTCTTACCCGTTCTTTTGTACAGTATTATTCAGTCCCCATTGTACTTGTAACAATCTATCATCCCAAAGTCTTTAGTCTTTACCATGGTTCTGTGAAGACAAAGAATCCAAAATGGTTCGGTTACGGCGCTCCACTTGGCCAATTGCTCTAAGTTAAGCAACTGCATTCTTTATGATTAACTCCTACTTCAGCAAGATTTTTATTTTTATTTCGAACTTGAATATGAAGGGTATCTATAGCGATATATATCATTTATCGCTAATTAACGGTTTTGGCAAAACCAAATGTCTCGAAAAAGTACCAAAACCCAATGTAACCAATCAATCAAATTCGATTTATTTATTTATGTCAGCATTGTCAATGTTAATGAATTTTGTTATTATGTATTTAATTGCAAGTTTGTATTAATATTTGCACACCATGACAATATGGCAAACATGTTAGAACAACCCCATGTTTTTATATCACCTTGCATGCACTTTTGTTTCTTGTAATATTGTATGTACACACATGTTTGAGCAAATAAAGTTATCTGAATCTGAATCTGAGTACCTAAGAACTGTGATGGTGGAATAAGACATAGTATTTTTAGGCCCACTTGCACGTTTAGTCGGATTAAATAAATAAATTTGAAAAGACTTTGTTAACTCGGAGTTATGTCGTAAACATTTTAACTCATGATACGCGTTGCACCCTTAAAAAAATAACGCCGGGCTTACTAACCTAGTATTTACATTTGTCAATATCTGTTTCCTGAAATGTAATCCGACGAATAATAAATGCATAAAGCTATGAACGGAACTTGTATGTGTGTCCCTTTTATTACTATACAATACGATACGTAATACTTTCTGACCCCATAACATGACGTGTCAAAACTATCATGGTGTGACTGGAAAAAAGTGACAGATGTGTACAAGTCATATACATCTGTCCCTTACGCACACTCAAAACAACCTTGGTCTAAGAGCTTGTAGTTACCCCCAGGTCTTTGAATTTTAAGATGACATTTCATTTTAATCGTATGGTATTCGCATCATTCGTTCAACGGCGCCAAATATAGACCTACCCTATCGTACCTACACTACATACATGATTGTTGCGTAACTTTAACCGCTTACGCAGCGCACGCAACGGAAGGTCTCAAAAAAGATTTTTTTTCCCGTTTTTGCAAATTTTTCATTTATGCTCCGCTTCTATTGGTCATAGCGTGATGTTATATAGCCTATAACCTTCCTCGATAAATGGACTATCCAACACAAAAATATTTTTTCAATTCCAACCAGTAGTTCCTGAGATTAGCGTGTTCAAACAAACAAACAAACTCTTCAGCTTTATAATATTAGTATAGATTTAACCACCTCTTTTATATTTAGTTTCACCTGTCCCCGTGTCTGTAATGTTAACATAAATGTAACATTATCTGTCACATCATCTGTGCGTACCTATGTAATCAAAGCATGCAAGTTAAAATTAACTTACTTCCCGGTGTTTAATTGAGCTGAAAGTATACACAAACGTTTTATATCGAGACACTGCAATTTTTAAAACTAAACTTGTTAAAAAAAAATATTTTGGTAGATGATATTTATAACATAATGTTTTCTATTTCAGGGTAACAAATGCAGTCGATTTGAACCTCGCAGCATTCATTCCAGCTCTGAAAGTTTGTTTTAATTAATATATTTCGTACTAAGTTTAGATAGTTTAGTCAATATTGAAGTTTCTTATGATTTGTATGTAAATATAGTGTTTTGCGTTACGTTTTTTTTTAATAAGCCATTTCTGTATGCTCATAGTTAATTATTTAGTTTTACCAAATAAATTTGTTCAAATACGCTTTCTTCTTTCATTTTTACACACGCCCATAAACACACAAACACTGAATTCAGAAACTAGGACCACATCTGAAAAACAACCGAAATAAAATTAAACAAGACTGCATAAGAAGCGGACTAAAAATACGTAAACAAGAACTAAATCAATATGCCGTGCAGTCGGAGGATAAATAATCGCGAGATGACTGACCAAAACCATATGTATCCCTTGTCTGCACTGCTCGATTTTCTTCTTGTTGACGTCTTTTTAGTTCGCTTCTTATTATATGCGGTCGGGTTTTTTTGATTTCTTAAATTATATTTTTTAAATTTTTTAGTTTTTTAATTATCATTTTTTTCAATTAAACACATAAGTGATGTATATTTTTCCATTCATCTCTTAAAACCCTTCATTTCGATACCGCACACGATGGTTTTGGAAGAAAATAAAATTTACCCACAATATGGAGCCCAAAACCCGCTATTTATTTTTTCAATTTTAATGCAGCAAGTGACACTAGCAAGTTTAAGACGAATCGATTGACGTTAGAATCACCAAAATCGGACAACGCTTTTGGTCTCTAGAACGCCACATAGTAACAAGCATACATACATAGACTGATAAACACATTATAAGTCGGGTAAAAAGCTAGGTAAATATTGACAATTTATTATATTCTTATCAGTACAGTCTAAGCAAAAAAAAACAAAACGAATCTAATATACTCTTACAGGAATAACTTCACATCAAGACACGTGATTGTCACTTCATATATGTCCACAAAATAAATAACCTATATAAATAACATAATCTGAGAGGCAAAACATAATTTTTAATTACTCTGATGGGATGAAAAGCATTTCGCTGTAAATTACGCCAACGAATGCGTTCAGGATTAGTCAAAGGGAATTCATAATAGGATTTATCGGAAACTACGCACCATTTCGATGCCTTATTAAAAAAATAGGGATGTTCGCGACAGCCATAGCGATTTCTAGTACGATATAATTCGGTTGCCCCCCAGCAGATTATTAACTTCTGTTCTGTGCTATTTTAAGGGTTTAAACCGTTAATTGACATCTTCTATACTTATAATTTGATTTAACACTACACTGCATTTATGAAAAACAAATCATTAACTTGCGTAAAATGTTGCAGGTCTAAGAGATTTTATGCTAGAGGTGCCCATAAAATTGTCGATAATGCTGGTAAATTAAATGCGGTGACCTACTGGTACTCCACAGAGTACATAAAATTAATAAAAAAAAATGGCCAAGTGCGTGTCGGGCCACGCATAGTAATAGGGTTCCATAATTGCATAATAATGCAGACTAAGAAGAGGAATTTTTGTTGTTACATGACTTTAAAACGGTTGCAGCGGCTCATAACATCTAAAAACGGGCCCACATGGGATGATGGGTAACCGAAGAAAGAGTTATAAAATCCAAATTCACAAATGAAGTTAAAAAACTATTATACATTTGAGTACCACCTCGGGTAGAGGCAAGCGTTTGTAATAAAGATTTATAGCCAGCGTCACTTAATAATTTGAATACTGCAGTATTGCCGTTACGGAGATAGTCTTCGTGGTGAAAGTTCTTCGCTACGCAAAGAGTGAAGTGGTCGGGTCGGCTATTGACTTTATAGATGGATATCGACAAAACAAAATAAGTAATTTAATATTTCTAAAAGATCATATTATAAAGAGGCCTGCCAGCCTCAATGACCATAATCTATCTATATATATAAAAATGAAACCCGTTTTCCGTTGTCACGGCATCACGCGTGAACGGCTGGACCGATTACGCTAATTCTTTTTTTGTTATGTTTTCTATTGTTAGGAGAAGGTTCTTATGAAAGAAAATTTAAAAAAAGCAATTGTAGATAGGTAGGGTAGGTAGGGTAGGTAGGGTAGGTAGGGTAGGTAAGGTAGGGTAGAGTAAGCAGTTAACGAGAGCGAAGCCGCGGGCACAGCTAGTATTAGTATAAAATTTCAAATTGATTATATTTATGAAAAATATATAAGCCTTGTAACGTTACGTTAAGCTCAGACGAACTCAGACGAGCTTAACGTCCAATGACACGAACCAAATATCGACCGAAATATCAACCTATGACACGAATCTTGCCGCAAACGCAATAAAGTTTATAATTGCGACCACTGAGAATACCGCCATCTATGGTCGGGTAGCGGTATTTGCCAGGCAATCGAATCTAGTTTGACTTAAGATTAAAAAACCTCGAAAATACCTCTGCACTAGCACAAAATAGAGTACCCCGCGCGAATGTGCCGTGCGGACCGGTACTGCCAACAGCTACGCCTACTCCAATGCGTTATTCGAGCTTAAACATTATTAATTTAAATAAATTATTATTAAGGATGTTATGATTTTATTTTTGTATATTTTTACATGGTTCATAAACTTATATTTAATCTGTTTGACACATCTAAAAACGTTAGTTAGTAATTTTTCAATGGCATTTGTACAACATTTTTACTGTTCCAAGTACATTTTATAAGTCGGTCGACTATTACTCGTAAACTTGTAAAGCCTACTTAGCTTTGATAGTTTCCCTTTTAATTTCGTTATATATACTACTGCCGTGATTTTTTTCACACATTAAAAGCAACCATTTAGCTGATGGGGGGGGACACTTGACTCTAACAAAAATTAATAATTTGAAGCTTAATTTTACGCAAACGGATCTTTGAATCGAAAAATGATTATGTATATCCATGCCAAATCATAGCTTTCTATTACTAAGAGTCTCTGAGCTAAGCTGCGGACGGACAGACGGACATGGTGAAACAAGGGTTCCTTGTTGACTTCGGAAGCCTTAAAAATGAAGGTGCCGTGTTAGATATCAAATGAAAGGGCTAAGTTAGCATATTAAAAAAAAAGTTTCTAAACCAAAACCAGACTACAAAAAAATCGCACTCAAAAAATATTTCTAGAGGCTATGTAGGTGTGGTCGTATTTTTAAACATTTAAAACCTGATGATTAACTGATATAGTAATAAGTTTACAATTGCAAAAAAAACTATTCTTTGTGATTTATGTGACAAAGATAACATAATGGAACTTCTTTGCTAAGTTAATCCTCTTGCCCCTCTATTACGATTTACTGAACTAGAAGTAGCAATTGTTGTGACATGGAATCGATTTTAAGAAGTACACAACACGAGCGATTTGACTACCTGCAGTCTGGTTATGGCTTTCTTAAAAATAATATCTTGAAAACTGGATCCAACGACCACATTGTGTAGCCTAGTCTGAGGTCATACCTTATCCAGTTGTCTATTCATTTACTGAATTAATATTTTTTCAGTACGCTTTTGATGTTTAGTTTAAAATGTAGTTGGAGATTTAAATTTGACTTCTATTTTAATGTTTTGTTAACTGTATATGATGTCAATGAAGTTACATATGATGACTGTATATGATGTCAAAGTTCTAAGTTCTTTATTTTGTTATCGAAGTAGCACTTAAGGGCTATTTTCCCAGTTTTTCTAAAAGAGTTTATTTATAAACCCATTTAGGTGATGTCTTCAGAAAATTCACCGTCAAAGTCCGAATAATTTAATTTATAATTCCTTCACGATGTTAAAACCGTCTCCAAGGCAACATCCCTTTTAAGGAATTCAATTAATTTATTTTTAATTAATATTTAATTATTTTTTATTTAAACCTACATTATTAAGTTATTGAAATTTATTGTTGTTTATTTATTATTTTCATCTTTTCCAATGTTTAAGTGTTATTGATTGATTGTACTTATCACACCACTAAAACACCACATAAAAATCCTTTAACGAAGATGACAGCACAACTACAGTTGATATTTTGAGTAGAGTCAATGAAACCCTAAAAAAATATGTTTGCCTTATCAAAATATGTTATTATTCAAGTAATTATGTTCATTTGCAAATAAACTTTAATAATCACCGTATTATTTTAATAATTGTATTCCAATTTATGACGAAATGAGTCACTGCGCTAACAATTAATATACTGCCATCCTGTGTACTGCATTTAATGCAAATAAATTGCTGTTGACTTTGAAATCAACAAAGATACGTACTCGTATAATGCAGTTAATGAAATAAAACGATCTTTGGAGACAATTGTGAGATGACTGACCAAAACCATATATGTATCCCTTGACAGCACAGCATGATTTTATTCGTGTTTACCTCTTTTTAGTTCACTTCTTATTAAATGCAGTCGGGTTTTCTGATGTTTTAAACTTTATTTTTCATTTATAGTTTTTAGTTATGTTTTTTTTCGAATTACTTTAAACTTATAAGTGGTATATATGTTTGTATTCATCCCTTAAAACCCTGCATTTCGATACCCCACACGATGGGTTTGAGAGAAAATCAAATTGGGGTACCCCCACAATATGGAGCCCAAAACCCGCCATATTTTTTTTCAATTTTAATGTAGCGAGTGAGACTGGCAAGGTTAGGACGAATCGATTGACGTAAACGTTGAATCATTTAAATCGGCCAACTCCACATAGGAACAAACAAACATACATAGACTGATAAACATATTACAAGTCGGGTAAAAAGCTAGGTAAATATTGGTTATTTATAAAAATCTTATCAGTACAGTCAAAGCAAAAAAACAAAACGAATCTAATTAAATCTTACAGGCATAATTTCTCATCATAACATGTGAAAGACACAAAATAAATAAGCGATGGTCATAAAAAAATAATCTGAGAGACAAAACATAAATTGTAATTACTCTGATGGGATGAAAAGCATTTCACTGTAAATTACGCCCACGAATGCGTTCAGGATTAGTCAAAGAGAATATTTATAAAAGGGTGTATCGGAATACTAGTGGAGATGAATAAAAGTGAGCAGTTTTAGACCGCGGTTGGATGTGGGAGCCAGGATACAAATATCGGTAGCTTTCATCGTAATGAGGGCTTTGTTTCATGGCTAAATGCGATGTTAACGAGTGGGCATTAAGGCGTAATACGGCGGACACACGTGGAATTACGCGCTATTTTGAGGCCTTATTAAACAAATTAGCGATGTTCACGACTGTCATATTGGTTCTCAGTACGATATCATTTGTCTGCCCCCCAGCAGATTACAGTTGCCCAGTGTTATGTATATAAAATCCTTAATGTCTTCTACAGTTAGTATTTGACTTTGCGCTATACTGTATTTATGAAACTCAAAGTAATCTTGTGAAATTATGATTTCTTGTTCACAAAGTAGTCCGTAAGGAACTACAAACTTCTTTAGTATTAATGTATCACTTTTATTATTTATTAAGTAAGCGAAGTGCATTTTTTGTTATCTCTGGTCTAGGACCATCATAAAATTAACTCCACTTGCTGGATATTGCTTATCCATCACTTGTAAGTACCATAGTACTTCAATTTCATTCATATATGGGCCATATGAATTTCCTCGTAGGCACTTCCATAGAAATTCTAGTTCATTATGATCGTGCTGCAAAACAGACTTAAATCGAATTTATGAAATGTCTTTAGAAAATAATTGAATTATAGATTAAAAATTACAAAAAAACTTAAAACAGAAAAAAAATATAAAGATGATTTTCTTTCGCCATCATATTGCAATATTTATCTCGAGGAACCGGAAATTTATTCCAAAAATGATAAATTGTATAACAGGCCCATATAATTGGAACACGCCTGAGACCCGAAGGTATTCAATTCATTGCCGTTATCAAGACATTTTTACCATTCATACTTTAAAAAATGTGTTTCGGTGTTTAATGAATTTCTCAAAGTGATATCCTCTCTATTAGCATGGACTTTATTAACTTGAAATTATTAACTTCGTTTGTCTCTTTTTCCGTAGGGTTCGTTTTCTGGTGGTATCCTACTATGTATTATTATATTATAAACACGAAATTGTGTGTTAGGATGGATGGGTGTAAGACAGTTTGTCACTCTATGTCCAAAATTACTGAACGGATTTTAATGAAACAGTTATGCCTCGTATATATCAGAATAACTCACTGGCTATATTTATAAAGATAGTAAGTATTTATTATACACGAAGTGTAGCGGGCAGCAATTAGTTTATTCATGAAATAATCATTAATAGTATACCTGTAACGTAATGCCGTGTCTTACTTTCAAAGTCAAATAATTTATTTCAATAAGGTCATTACACGGCACTTGAACGCACGGCATTTTGATTGTAAACAATTATTTGTTAAAAATAATTTGTTCTGCTCTCCATTCACAAAAGTAGTTTATTATGTAGAAAAAAGGACAACATACTCCAAATCGCTATTTAAAAAAATGTTTTAGAATATTTGTTGTACATTATTCATACTTATACATTGTGGTGTTCTGCTGTGCAGACCTACACGTTTTTAAGTCTAGGTATTTACATTTTAATAAATACTTTACAAAACATACCTTTATATCTTTTGATTTTGTATCAACTCATGTCTCATTTTTATGTATTCGTTGTTACTGTTAACACCTGAAAAGCATACTTTTAGTTATCTCTGATTGTTTTAATATTCCATAACTTATTTATATCGCTAATTTCTAAAATCTTGTATTTTTTTATACTCTGACATGTTTATCTTAATTGACATCTGTCTCTCCAATTTATTTTTCTTAAGCCATAGACATAATATACCATGGACTAGACCTTCCTTAAGCTAGTTGTACATTATAATAAGGGCAGCGTAGACTGCCACCTCTGTAAACCGTTTTTATTCGTTCTGGTCATATAATTGATATTTTGAATTTGAAATTCGGAACAGATGACACAGAACGAAAGAAAAACGGGCGTCGGATTTCAGTTTGGTTTTGACTGCGAAATTGGAAACATATTTAAGCCTTAAATTACAAAGTTTATACTTATCCACTATGTACTTTTAAAATGTATTGAATTCAGTTCGTGAATGAGTGTTATACATCTCTGGAGACTTCTATTAAATAACAATCTATACTCTGAAGTGAACTTTTACTGTTTTTACAATGGGACGTGCCAGACTGGCATGTGGAACTGGCATGAGCTGCTGCAGACAGGTCCTTAACGGCGCGTCGTTTTGCGCGAGCGCCCTCATCTCTCCTGGTTACCTGCCTTACTACCTACCTAACCGACGTGGTGCAAGAGCCGCAGCTACAGCGCGCCCGCCAGCAGTACACGCGGGTTGCGCACGCTGAAGAGGAGCGCCCACAACTCGCGGTAGCGCTCTTCCAGCGTCCACATCGCACTCCATCAGCCGTCCCACCGCATCCTGTCAACCTTTTTCTTATTTTACCTTTTCTTACTTTTTCTTTTTTATTTTAATAACGTAGCTTACGTTTAGCTCATCTGAGCTAAACGTAACGTTACAACATATTCATTAATTATACCAGAGGACGATACACCTAGAATAACAATACAATTATTCTACTGATAGGTACACAGTATTACAGCAAAAATAAGCAAATTCATTCATTTGATAAATAGAAACATGGTATTCACATACTTACAAATATTGCAAACATAGGTAAATTATCTACCTGACTTCCTGAAATCTGTATCGGAATCTTTACCTACATATTAGAGCTACATACAAGTGACTTTATATTTTAAAGTCATCTAGGTATTTTAACCAGCATTTTCTTATGCAGATATTTACAGGAAATGTTCATTTTGCTTCAGTTTTTCCCAGTGATGTCGGCATTGATACAAATGCAATGATACCAGCAACACTGATACGAATTCAATGAGACCTCGTTTATCAAAATCTTCTCACTCTACGAGTAAATAAAAGACTGCACGAACGTTGCAGAAAGGTTTTAGAAATAGAAATAAGCTTACAAATATTGGTTAATAATAATTTTAAACAATTTAAGTTATTAAAAACAGTAATGGTAGATACTATTGAATGCATAACCATAGCCATTGCACACAAAAAGCCTTTGCTCTTTAGATCTCCCCTTTCGATTTCTATAAAATGAAGGTAAAAGTTCGATACACGTGCTGCGTTAATAAATAAGCAAATATGGAACAAAACCTGAGTAATCCCGATAAAAGTCAGGAAATAAAAGGTAAATTTGCCAAATCACTTAAGCAGTTCTTTTTAAGGAGTTTGTAAATGATCTCCTTAGAAAAGTGGTTTGCAATTTGTGGAGGGAGGGTTAGCCAATAAGTAGTTTAGTTCTTATTTTTCATTGGATAATATGTTATTGTTAGTTTTTCTTTATAATTTCAAGTGTCCGCACTAACAAATTTTATTTTTAATACTGTTTGTTCCGTTCCCACAGACAAACCGTGAAAACGGTTTTGTGGAGCATAGTTCTTAAGTTAAGATTTTGTGAACTTGTACTTTAATAAATAAATAATAAAAATGATAGTTGAAATTTCAGCCAAATTACTTGCAGCTTTCGTGCTAAAACAAAAGTTTCTATTGCATGTTTGTCTTCAAACACAAACTAATTTGAATATGCTGTTCCCCAGTTAACCGTTCCCTATAATTCAGTCGTCAAGTCTATTAAATTTGCTCTATTGGACGGACATAGAACTGCGTTTATAAAATGAGGTTAGAGGTTACAACTCCTTGAATTAACTTGCTTCTTCGGTCTGTTCTGGCAACCGTTTAGATATTGTTTGAAAATCATGAATTGCACGGCATTGGCGGCTCAGCAGCACTCAAAGGCAAACAAAAAGATAGCCATGAACCGTAATTATTTGAGAACAATTATAACCGATATGTATGAGAGTAGCATTATTACTAGCCCGCATTATTAGATCCATAAATTTTATTGCCATAATGCCCCTTTCAGTCAGATAACTGACCCATACTTTTCAAAAACCTAACGGTAAGCAAAACTGTTCATAAGATCATAACGGTAAACCCTTATAAAGTTTGAAAACCGAATCATTCAAATATGTATTCCCAAGGTCACTTTTGTCCTAGTAGGTACTTACATAAACCGAGCACAACTTCATAAACAGCGTCTTGATATCATGATTGGTATAAGTTATCGGAATCTCGGATCCCCGTAGGCACCGAACTTCGCGGGGCTTGGGGACGACCAATTTCGCAGTATGATCCGCCATACATCGAATATATCGAATACTTGCTAAGTATTCAGGAGGTCGTTATACCTTTTTATGTTCCCACTGCTGGGACATAGGTCTCCTCTGTAAGAGGGAAAGGGCCGTAATCCACCACGCGGGCCCAGTGCGGCTTGGTGAATGTCACATGTCTTTGAATTTTTGGTTCTAGGACATGCCGGTTTCCTCACGATGTTTTCCTTCACCGTTTTGAGAGCACACCACTGCTCTGAATACCAACCTTAATTTTAGAACGAGTCAAGTCCAAATTTCAAATATGAAGTAATGTATATGTTCACAGGGAACAATTCCCTATTTGCTTAACATATGCTATTACTATCCACAAATCACAAGGCCTTAGCCTTGACAGCGCTCTTCTCGGCATAGTCCAACGTAAGACTGCCGTTTACTATATATAGAGGTACTTAGTAAACGGCAGGCATCTTATCAATTTAGATCCAAGTCAAAACAAGGCACAAGAGAGCTCTATTGTAGAGGACAACCGCCTACGCACATTATATCGCCCCGACTTGGCCAAATTAAGTATAAACAGAAATTGCGTAAAAAAATGCAGATACTGAATGGGCAATTCACTCGAACATTTCTAAGGTATAAAAAAATATAGAAAATAACACAAAAATGACAGTTATACCCCGTAAACGAAGAAAATACAGTAGATTTACAAAAAACCATATGGTATTAATTTTATTATGAAATAGGTACCTACTAATAATTTCTGTACAAAAAGTAATGATATCCCGTCAAAACCATAAATGTGAAAAAGGGAACCAAGTTGAATATTAAGAATATGCGCGGTTGTTGAATACTACAAAAGAATTGAGATCTAAATGGGTGCCAAGTTCTGTATCCCGAAATTTATTTACAAGAACATAAAACATTCTTCAACTATCAGCCGAAAGACGTCCACTGCTAGACATAGGCCTGCCTCAAGCGTCGCCACATTGACTGGTCCCGTGTGTTCCGTATCCAGCGGATCCTCGCAACCTTCACCAGGTCATCGGTCCACCTGGTGGGAGGCCTATCAACGCAACGTCTTCCGGTTCGTGGTCGCCACTCCAGATCTTTTCTGCACCATCGGCCATCCATTCTGCGAGCAATGTGCCCTGCCTACTGCCACTTAAGTTTGGCAATTCTACGGGCTATGTCGGTAACCCTGGTTCTCTTGCGGATCTCTACATTTATGATTCGATCACGCAAGGAAACGCCGCGCATATTCTAAGTATTGAACTTGGCTCCCTTTTTCACATTTATGTTTTTGACGGGATTTGTATCAATGCTGACGTCACTGGGGAAAACTGAAGCGAAAGGAACATTTCCTGTAAATATATGCATGAGAAAACGCTGGTCAAAATACCTGGATGACTTTAAAATGTAAAGTCACTTGTATGTTGCTCTAATATGTAGGTAAAGATATACTTTCAGGAAGTCAGGTAGATAATTTACCTATGTTTCTATTTAACAAATGAATGAATTTGCCTATAATTGCTGTAATACTGTGTACGTATCAATAGAATTGTATTGTTATTCTAGGTATATCGTCCGCTAGTATAATTAATGAATATGTATAAGTATAAATAATGTACACCAAATATTGTATAACTTTTTTTAAATAGCGATTTGGAGTATGTTGTCCGTTTTTCTACATAATAAACTACTTTTGCGAATGGAGAGTAGAACCAAATATGTTTAACAAATAATTGTTGACATTCAAAATGCCGTGTATTCAAGTGGCGTGTAATGGCCTAATTGAAATAAATTATTTGACATTGAAAGTAAGACACGGTTTGGTGTAATTATGAAAATCAGATTGCCAATGTTTAGGGTTACGTATCCGAACTGTCCAAACGGGGCTCTATTTCTGTCAATGACGTGTATGCCTGTCTGTCCGTAATCTGTCATACAAATTTTACAGCCAAACGGTTGGAGCTACAGTCTTCAAATTTTCACAGTATAAGCATATTGTTGACCCAAAGCCATATAAATTGTCAAAAAATATTTGTAAATGTTTTAAGGGGGGTGTGAAATAAAAAATTACCTGCCCCATCGAGGGGTATCGTTGTTTAGGACTCGTTGAGTAGAAAAATACTATATTTTATTAAAAATATACGCAACCAAAGGAATAAGAAGCCACTGTGGTGCCTTCTTGTTCCTTTGTTTTCCAATATTTTTTTCAAAATTTTGTTTCGAAGAATTTATTAACTTCGATTTTACGGGCACTTGAAATTTGGTGATAAAACTTATTATTATATCTTACCAATAAATTAATAAAACAGTTTTTTTTAACTCCCTCATTTTTTCTTGATTTTGCGGTTTGTTACGGAACCCTAAATGTGCGAAGTCCGACACGCACTTGGCCGGTTTTTTTTTGTTTTAAAGGTATTTGGATGAATAATTAGATATATCAAAGGTTGTGAGCAAAGTATCAATTGTTTTGTAACTATTTTTTTATTGAAGACATCGTGCTACTACGTGCAGTTAAATCCACGCGCCTAAAGAATTTCAATACAACTGCGTTTCTCAATATTCGGCAACAGTAACGAGAGGCTTAAGCACCATAATCCATCACCAGGCTTCAAAGGCATGCCCATTTAAAAAAAAAAGAGATTCGCATTCGATTCGTTATGCACGGACACTCACTACGCAATGTGCGCGGTATGTTTGAGTAGTTCGCACTCCGCGCCTAAGCTGTGAAGCTCTATGGATCAACCTTCAATCGTGGATTTTTTTACATAGGAATTTGCACGATTTTTTCGATTAATTAAGGCTCATTCTTCATTAAGGCTTCGCCACGTCTACTAGTGGGATTGATCAAATAGGAGAATGTCCGAATGGAGAATCCCACCGAGCCCGTTCCATCCTCGGATTACAAGACGTACGGCGTGGCGATACGCCATCGGTGCATGCAGGACATCTCAAACATACGCATTAAACGTTTTGGGCATACTTTCATTGTGCGTACAGATAAGGAGTGGAATTCCCTGCCTGAGTTTGTGTTTCCTGATGGCTACAACCTGGGGGTCTTTAAGTCAAGTGTGAATAGGTTACTTCTAGGTAAGCATGCTTCATCGTCGACCACGTCGTCGCTTACCATCAGGTGAGACAATTGTCAAAAGCGAGCATTACAACAATAATAAAAAAATGTAAATATCATTTAAAGATTAACTTAAGAAGTTACTTTTTTGAGCAACACGGACACAATATATCAAAACAGAGAGAAATTACTCTGCTATTTCATTAACTAAGTTACTAACACACAAAGGAACTCCATGGAAAGCTCCATTACTTTAACCAAAATCTTCAAGTTACGTATAAAAGCAGGACTTCAGAGAAAAATAACAAAAGGATGATAACAGGAGAATAAGTAAACAAAGAAAGAAATCTTCCTTCCCTATTAGATTTACTTCCTTAAAAGACGTATAACTTTCTGGCTCGCGATAATACCTGCAGGCCTCTTACATCAAGTGTTTAGTTTAATTTAAACTTGAATAGCGACGTGCTTAACGTAGTGAGAGTACATTCTATACACCTACATGTACATGCACAGTTATATCGCTCGTCGCTTCACACACTTCCAAAATAGTTGATAACTATGCGATTGCTTCACAGTTGGAGGCTTCAAAATAGCGCGATTATTAAATTGCAACAACGGCTTTGATAGTGACAGCGAACTGCACGTCGAGCTGCGAGATATCTCGAATAGGATGAATTTATGGATATGCGCTACAAAGCACTATGTTGAAGTTAACTTAGAACATAGAAACTCAATTTTAATGCATAATATATGTTCTGACTTAAAAGGAAAACAATCGTCTAAAAACAACGCTTTTAATGAAAAAATCCATTTTGTCCTCAAAATATTGGATGTAGCAATCATGCGAAATTCACGGTTGTCGAACAGACGACTCACCATAGACAGTGTTTGTGGCTATTCACTTTTATTCGAGTAATATGAGTAGAGACGCGTCAAGCGATGCGTGGAACGCCACTCACTCCGTATCGAGGCGGACGGCGACGCGGCGAGTCGGTGAAGTATCGCTACTAAGAAAACTCGGATCCAATTTAGTAGTCGAATCCGATAACTATCCCACGGGACACGCAGCTTTATTCATGAAACGAATTTTAACGGGGAAAAGGGAAAATTCGATTCTATCACGAATACATTAACTTTACAATATACAAGGAGATAATACGGATTTACATAAAATTTTCGTAGTAGGTACTCGATCATACATTAATATAATGCAAGACACAAAAAACTAATAAACTAATTGAAATACAAGAATTTAAGCAAATTAATTAATAATAATTTAACTTAAGCATGTAAAGACACGCACATACATTTAACCAAATAAAAGGAAATAGATAACTTAAATGTTAATTAATAAGGAAAATCCTCTTTTCTAGACACTGGCTGTATCTGGAATGTTACTGTACCTGACACTTTCTATATTTTTTTCTGTAACTTATATTCACCACCTGTATGTACATAATGGATGAAATAAATTAAATTTGAATTTGCATGTCCGTCACAAATCAAAGCTGCTGAAATGAAAAATAGCGTAAGTAAATTTGCTACGAACGTACATTTTATTTAACAAAAATCTTAAATAACTACGAAACATATTACTATTTAATGGTTCATAAACTATGAATAATGTTCTGGATTTCGTAAATTGTAAAAAATTTAATATTGGAAAATCATAAACAAAATTTGTTTTAAAAATATTTCAGAATTAAATTAAAAATTATGTTTCCTTATAGAATATAGATAGAAGCTTTATTTCACAAAATAATTACATTGGCATTCACTTACATGAAAAACTTACATAATTATGAGTAAGTTGAGCGTAGTAGGTACTTACAGGACGAAAGTAACATAGCAGAAGTTTACATCTACCTAGATAGATAATCTAAGAGTATATCACTTAATTCAAATTTTGGAAGCAACAATAAATTCAAAGTCAAAGTCAAATATATTTATTTAACTAGGCCAAAAAGCGCTTTTCTACGCTAAAGAATGCCCTATGGAGCAGGACCAGCATGTTTCCAAGGATTCTTATCTTGAATATAATCATCTAATTTGTAATATTCTTGTTTACAAAGTGTGCTTTTAACTATTTTTTTTAATTTACTTTCATTTAGTTTTAATACAATACATACAAGATATTTTGTAAAATACTTGCAGAACAAAATTAACCTTATATCGAAATTTATTTGCAGGTTATCGTTTGCAAAATCAATATGGCCGTGGAAATATTATGACGTTTTACTTTTTTCAGTTTCCGCTCTAGCCGAGTGGAAAATCAATCGCAAAGCTAGGGCTATTCTGTGCAATGATGTGGAAGTGACAGATAAGTCGCGAAATTTTTCCAAAGGAATTTGTGTGCCCAGCTTTTACATCATTTAAAGATTTTCATCCGACTGGCGACTGCGGTGCGGATGAATGGCAAATTATTGTTTTGGCGTGACTTAGTTTTTGGCTGTCTACACCTCTTCGTTAACTAAATACATAACTTAGTTAAAATTAAATTAAATCCTCACTAATATTATAAAATACCCGAAAGTAACTATGTTTGTATGTGTGTCTAATTGTGACCATAGCACGCCTCAATGGCTGATCTAATTTTCATGAAATTTGGCACACGGGAACACCATGTTCTAGATTAGAATTACGATAACTTTTTCCCGGTTGTATTACAGTGTTTATTTAAGCTTAATTCTGCTTAAATACTAAATGTGTAGCCAAAATATAAAAGTTGAGTAAAAATAGAAAATTAAAGGGTTCAACAAGAAACTTCAGAATTTAAATTCTAAAGGAAAAAGTTGAGGGCGTCCTAGTAATATTATAAAAAGCTTTGAAAATGGTCCCGACTGCATTTTCTTTTAATTTAAAACGTGAATTTTCTTATTGCTCTCTTTAATTTTCCGTCTTTTAGCCAATGTTTATGTTTCTAACCTAGGTCAAAGTATTGTTTCTTTAAATGTTCATTCATATTTTTACTAATAAACTAGCTTCTACCAGCGACTTCATACGCGTGAATGTCGGCATTGTCCCGAAGGAACGTACTAGTACCCCCTGGATAAAAAGTATCGTAGGTCTTTCTTCAAGGTCCAATTTATTTTTACAGTAAATTCATCAATATTGCTACAGCGGTTTAGGCGTGAAAGCGTAACATACTAACTGAGTTACTTTCACATTTATAATAATATTAGTAAGTACCTATAAATACGGAGTATGGATCTTTTCAGTACATAGCTACACTGAAATAAGTTTCGCTTTTCTGTATTTGAAGAGGTATTTAGGTACGTTGTCTACATTATAGTGCATCTTCGAAATCCGTTCAGTCTGTATATATTTCAGTTACTCGTACAAAAACACGTCCAAACTTTTGCAACAAAAATATTGGCAAGATTTAGTTTTCTCCTAACTTTGGTTCTTATTCTGTTGAAAATCATATTTAATAGTTGCAGTGTATATGATTTAGTTAAGGCTCGGCACTTGTCAAATATTCAATGTATTGACACTATCCCGTATTGGCATGTGCATGAAGTAACCTGGTCAAAGTTCACCGAGCTCATCGCTCCACACTATGTAAGTTCGTCTAAATGTTGTGTAAGTTTAATTAGAATTCCTACATGGCAGAGCGCCTGCATCGCCCTAGCTGACAAATGAGTCTATCTAACATCTTCCCGAACTAACATCCTCTCGTAATGGATAAATAATATTAGTGGTCAAAAAATAATAGTAGAATGTTGCATCCAGCGCAAAGTGAGTTATTAATGCATAAGTGTTATGTTGGTGCCTAAGCGCATGCGAGGTCACTAAATTAACACAAGTGCATTAATTATTAACTTTAGCGAGGTGCGTAATCTACTTTTCTTTCAACTACCAATCTACGTACCGTGATAAAATAAACCTTCTCAAAATAAAAAGTCAAGTTAATGAAAAAAATATTTCCTACTACTTTTGCGGCACAGGTTTTCAACAATTTTTTTTCATCAAATCGATTTTATTCAGCCGATTTTTATTTTCAGCCAGTATCTTTTTGATCTAATGCATACATTTTTTATGAAACTTAATGTGACACATTTAATATCTGTGGTAAATTTATGTCTAAATAAAAATAGTGCATTAATGAAAAACTGTGCAACAATGAGATTTCATATAACATATCTGCACTGTTTTGGTAGTAAGCATAAAATCCTTTGTGATCGGTTTTGTAGTGATTAATGATAAAATTTCTACGTAGTAGAAAGAAAAAGTTTTTTAAGGGCTACTCACAATTATAACCTTTAATATCGCAATAACAACACGATGTGGTAATGTAGAATGCATGGCAGGTGCATGGAGATTATTACAAGTAAAGTGATACTTAATGTTCGATAGATTTTAACAAAATTGGATGAAAAATTATGTTAAAATTTCAAGTCTTTTTTGGTTGGTCGTTTTTTGTTTATCCGTGAAAAAGCGTGTTTCATTTCAGCCAACTGGCCAGTAATATCGTGTTGTGTATTAAAAACTTTTTTGAGTAGCGTACAAAGTCAACGAAATCCATATGATAATGCTGTGGTTTTGATTTCTTTATTCGAAAACTGATAGCATATTATATGAATTTTTGGCGGACTTTTTTGAGTAAAGTTCAGTGTCTGTTTTAATTATTCGCAAATTGATTCTTAATGAACATTGTGATTTTATATTGGTGAAGTTTTGTGTCTCACGTATTTATGCAATTGGAGAAAATTCGGAATCATTGAAACAGGTGTTATGTTGGTAAAGTGGAGCTGAGAATGTTATTTTAGTAATTATACCTCAGCAAAGCGTGGTCATAAGACCAACTCGATATATTTGCTGCCAAATATCCAAAAATTATTGGAATGTGTAACATCCGCTTTCTAATGCAAAACTAAAATTTTATGTAAAGGGACAGTATTACTGTGCAAAACTAAAGGAACTAAACGTGACACTGGCTAAATGCACAAACCGTGTGATGCAAAAAAAAAACATGATATAGAATATTCGAACTTACCCTCATTATTTAATTTGTTTCTATAAAAATTAAACGTTTAAGGAACTTCGCACTATAAAAATGTGACCACGCTCGTAAAGCCTTTACAGACAGTGCTAATTCACCAAATAATTTAATTTATTTTTCTCAAGTAAAGCCTTGGCCTTATGCCAACATTTAAGTTCGGAGAAAATTAAGGTTGGAGCTGTGTAATATTGTACATCTTTTAAATAAAGTCAACAAAATTAAATTCATTACTTCTACCATAAATCATCAAATAAATATATTGTATAGTAATGAAGTGTCTTAGTAGTTTAGCCGACAATCTCATTGGACATTTCTAGTGATCTGATCGTTCAAGGTAAACGACCAGGGCCTAACTATGACGTGTAAAAACTATCATGGTTCCACTAAAGAGTCGCTGTAGAAAGAGATAGAGCTATACAAGTCGTATAGTACTATCCGTTTTCCACAACTCAGGCATTTATTTATTTTTTGTGGTTATAGTACGGGCCCATCACTAAAGAGACGTTTGAAGGCCTTTGTTGTGCTTTTTTAATAATGCAATATGCAGGCCCATGACACCCAGCGATAGTGTCTCAACTTTCTGTCAGTGAAACAATGTTTTTTTTTTCATATACTGAGGTAATTACGTTTTACCGACTTCTGCGCGGCAATACAAACGTGTATTGCCGTGCATCTTGTATGAACACAGCCCCAAAAGTACAAAAATACTAACAGATGTATAAAACAAAGGGCTCGATTTATGTTGTTTGCTTACTCAAAATTCTTCTCACATTCACCTCAATCTAACCGTGGTTCAAATTCACGTCTTGTATAAAAGTGAATCCATAAAGCGAATGTAACAACAAGCCTTAAAATTCTAGGCAGAGTGGGGCCATGTCCCGGACACGATCCACTGAAAATGTAAAAGCGACCTTTCTTATGCAATGTTCCGCAGCTCACAAGACGAATACACATTTTTACTGCTGTTGCAATTCTAACATCTCACGCAGACGTACCATTTTTTTATATCCTTAGTCAGCGTATCACAAACAGACAACTTTCTGTGACGAGGACAGTGGAACTTGGTTGCGAGCAAAGGAAATTATAAGTTTTCAAGCTGACATGATCACAATCATTAGAATTTATATTGTCTTCAGGATATTTATCATGTATATTTAGATTTTGGTTGAGAGCTCGATATACATGGTAAATATCCCGAAACAAATTTAATTAATTATACTTTTCTAGTTTTTTTTTGCTGGTCCGAGTATATTTTGAGGACAATTTTTCAGTTAGTTCAGCATTTAGTTATAGTAACCGATGACTTTATCAACGCACTTAAGAAAGGAGGAAGCAAGACATTGCAAGCTTAGAAGGAATCATGTTGTTGATTACATTGATTTAGAAAGTTGATTTTGAATCTATTTTAATCTTGTGCAGATTTATGTCACTTTTATCATCACAATATACGACGTTGGAATTCTGTAGTAAATAAAGAAAGTATGAAAACAATTTTTAGGTCGTTTTAAACAGCCATCGTTAATTAGTATTTATTGTGACATGGTTCATTATTGCCGATGTCTCTATTAACATAAATTTATTCATTATTATCATTCGTCAATTTGAAAACTGGACATTGAGCGCAACTACGAGTATCTATGTCATGGTTATAACGACAAATGCATTAGGAATGAATAAATACTAGAAATTATTAATAAATAATCAGTCATTTGGATAATTCATAGGCTTAACAAACCTGAATTTGTTGTTCATCCCTAATTGGCACAAATTATACATATTTGGGTTATTGTTATATTAAATCTGTTGTGCTCTTTTCGGATACCATTTGAATGTGTGACTACAAACTCAATTTGAAATTATTTTAGTTTTCATAAAACACAAAGGAAGGTTTAATTTATATGTTGAAACCAATTCCGAGTAAATTACTTCCTTAGCTTGTTCCGAAAGCGAACCAAAGCTGGGATTAATCACGTCAGCCTGAAGAAGAAAGTAGATTCTGTTAAACTGAAAAGTAGTAGTATTTATCCACGATAATTTCCTCCAAATCTCCGTCCTATGTATTTTAATTAAGATTAAGTGTTTACTGTACGTAGTTTTTAAGTCGTAACGATGCTGTCTTTACACCAAGATATCTTTATTGCTTTGAAGATTTTGTCCCGTCCCGTCCGCTTCCCTAAAGAAGTGTAGTTTCAACTAAATAATTATGTTTCTGGTCGAGCTGTAACTTTAAACAACTACACTCGGACACTACGGCCACATCATCTCATTATTATTTCATTATTAATGTATACACATGTGAGATGAGAAAAGTTGCGTGCAGGTTCAACTTTCGACTAATTCTGTGTTTGTTTCACATGTAATCGATATGTAGTAGAGTGCGGTTTGCCGGAAAAGAGGAAAATACCGACACACGTTGCAGAAACGGGGATTATCCCCGATATTGCAGCGAAGCCGGGAAATAAAACGTTGGAGAGAAATGTTCTTGCACCGCGAAGGTGGATAACGTGCCTTACGGAGTGTTGCCGAGAACCGCGCACCGTGCAGCTGCCGCCCGGCGCGCACCGTGCTCCGATAGATTGCAATAAAACAAGCGCAGCATCTGAAACAGAGACTTATGTCATGATCAATGTAACGTATCCTTCATACGGATATTAATTTTGAAGGCAATGCCTTAGCAACAAATAACTTCCATTATGTTTCATTCTAGTTTCATACGTAGCAAACAACATCAAGAGGAATTAACGGAAAATGTTTGCGTCTGAATGAATGAACGAACTGCATACAAAATCGGTATTCGATTTGTCTTTAAATTGTTTCCGTATTTCGAACGGGAAATCTTTAATTGAGAACTGCAAATTAAAAATTTCTAGCAAAATAATTCCGTCATGTTCACTTGCACAAACGATGGTCGAGTTTAAAGGAGAATTGTTTACGCAAAGCGACAAAAACGGATATCTAGAATTAGTTCTGTGTAAGCGACAGAGAGCGGGACACGTACAACACATAATTTCGCTTAACCGCATTCGTCGGCGGAAAGCACAACTCACTTCGTAGAGACGTTACTTTACAACTGTAATTACAGATACAAATATTGCTTTCCCGCTGATCTGCAAGCGAAAGAAAACAGAATATGTTAGCTTTCCCCTGTCCATGTTTACGACTAAGCTTCACGTAGTCAAGTAAGTTCAACCTAGCAAACAATCCAGTTGTATCCGATTGCAATATCTGTCTGTCTAATAATAATACTTTTAAACTAGCAATTCTTGTATATATATAATCTGAATCTCGGAAACGGCTCCAACGAATTTCATGAAATTTAGTATGCAAGGGGTTTCGGGGCGATAAATTAATCTAGCTGGGTTTTATTTTTAGAAAACGTCGTTTTCTCTATTTTCACCCGAGCAGAGCTCGGTCGCCCAGGTACTTTAATTAAAGTGAACACTTGCAAACCGCTGCAGAAAAAACGTCTGAACCATCTCTTGCGAGTTCTGATATCCTGGTACTGGAAACATAATATGCGAGCTATGCAGAATCGATATAATAGCAAAAGGAATGAATATGTACGTATTCTTCGGTAAATTCTAGTGCAATTTTCGTTCTCACGCAACTTTGAGAGCGAAATTGAACTTACTAAGAGATTTACTTTTGGTAATATTTTCTTTTTCTGTCTTTTGGACGTCTGGAATGCTTTTCGGTTTTCGCTATTGCATTGGAAGAGGAAGTGTGGAACACGAACGCGTTATTTCCTTACTATCTTAGGAATACAACTTTTGGGCTGCTTCAGAGAAAGCTAAGAATTTGTGGAAATTGGTTTTATGTGCAGTTTCTCATTCCGTTTAATATATTGGTCTATATTAGTATTATTAAAAGTTTGTTGAACGTTCAACACTAACAATATCTTCTTCTCCTTCTTTTCGTTTCGACGGTACATTTACCTCCAATTTCTGAATTTGAAGTTGAGCAATTGTCGTACTCTATTTTAGTCGGCAAACCTGTGAAATATTTGGCATTACAGAAGGGTTTGACACATTCTTAACTCGAAATACAGAAATGAGAAATCGGCCATTAATGTAAACTGATTGGGCCCAGTATGTGGCCACACCTACTGCATCGTTAGAGGTCTTATACACGTCATCAAACAATACCTATCCACTCGCATTATTACTTTTAAATTACGCTACATGCGAATATGCTTGCCTGCAGCTAACCAAATGAACAAATGCAGAATATTAACGCATTGTTATTGATTACTATCGCTCTAAATGGAGACAGATATAATTGTTATTATGGAATCACTTGTTGCTTGATATTATTACCTTTATAATATCCTATCATTATCATCATTTAATTAATTTATCAAATAATTGCTTTTTCCCACGGCATGGTTCCCGTGGTATATGCCGTCTATCCCTATGGCCATAAGCGAAAGCGTAGCTTTCTATCAATAAAGAATTTTCGTGATTGGATGAGAATTTCCAGAGCTTATTATTTAATATACTTTATTGTACATAGCAAATGAAATACCACCTATAAATCAAATCAGTTTAACTCCATATTTTTTGTTGTGATTAAAACTTTCAGAAACTGAGGTAACAAGGTGTCATATTCAAACTAACACATCATAGTCTACTTTAATATGTGAACATAATAATTAAAGTTCCTGCAAGAAACCCAGTTCCCCGCTCTCCGCATCAAGTTCGCAGTAATTCAGCTTTCTGCAAGTGCATTTGAGTTTAGAATAGTAATATAAAAATTAGAAGTCATCATGTAAAAAAAACAACGTCCTACTTTTTTATTTTCAATAGGCTCGCGCTTGACCACTATCTCACCTGATAGTAAGCGATGATGTGGTCGACGGTGAAACACGATTACCTAGGTCCTAGAAATATCCTATTCACTCTTAAACTTAAAGACTTAAACATTGTAGGTGTCGGAAAACACAGACTCCGGCAGGGCATTCGACTCCTTAGCTTTACTCACTCTCTACTCTCACTCTCTCTCGCTATACTTATTTGAAATAAAAAACTGAAGGCAAATTCATAAATATTTCATTCACACTTTTGAACAATAATGTTATAGGTACGGAGTAGTGTTAAAATCCCTAACAAAAATTGTTAACGACCTGCCAACTTTCAATATTGCTATGAGTCACTGTATTCAAAAACAAAAAAAAATAACATTAGGGTGCTTGCATACTGCACTCGGCGTTAAGTTAACAACTTTACATTTTCCGTGAGAGCTTCTAGAGAGCAATCAGGTTTTAATAGTAAAATCTAACTACATTTATGAGAGAAAAATAAATACTTTATACCTGTACGCTTGTATGCCTGCACCGAGCGTGAACCAAGTGTGTATCCAGCCGTGTACGAGCCACTTGAAATTCTGGTGAACAGTTTACAAAAACAATTCCTTTTCATTGATATTTAGTTTTTTGTTTGTTAAAAATTTGTCTTTAGACATTACAATTTTACATAAACATATAGATAGATTATAATGTGTTACTGTTGCAAGTATGCAATATAAAATTAACTTAGAACATTCTGTAGTGCAGTGGTATGTTTCTAAGTGTTAGTCGGAAACCTCTTAAACTGTTAGTCGACATCAACAAAATCGGAGAAGACGAGCATGTTCGTAGAACACTATACCTTCATAAACCAGGAAACAATGCTTTTAAAGCAGAACCTTTAATTATATTCAATAACATGAAACTTTGAGAAACTATATAGCCGACAAAGAAAACATTTATATAGTTCTCTTCCTCCTATTATTTTTAATGGTACCGTTATCCCCATCAGCCCTAGTGTAAAAGATCTCGGTCTACATCTTGACTCGACGCTTGGCTGGCAAAGTCAGGTTTCTAGTGTTAGTCAACGGAGAGTTAACGGGACCTTGCGTTGCCTGTTCCGTCTGAGGCACTTTCTGCCTGCAAAAACGAAGACTATGCTTGAGCAGACTTAATTTTTTCCTATAATAGACTATGGTGACGTGTGCTACTTTGACCTGAACGCGGTATTCCTGGATAAGCTTGATCGGCTCCTAAACAACTGCATCCGGTTCATATTCAACTTGAGGAAATATGACCATATGTCGAGCTGCAGATCTGAACTCAAATGGCTGCCCATAAGGCAGAGGCGAAATTTGCGCACTTTGACCACGCTTTTTGCCCTACTTAACTCTCCCACTCCTCCTTCTTATCTCACACCTCACTTACAATATTTATGTACTTCACACGCTAGGAATCTGCGTTCGTCTAACAATCTTCTCCTGCTTTGTCCTTCTCATACTTCTGATTTTATTCATTCTTCCTTTTATATTCAGTCCATTCTTCTCTGGAATGCGCTACCTCTCGATATCAGGACGGCCACCAGTCAATATGCATTTAAGTGGAAGTGACGGCATTATATTATTTTTACACCTTTCTAAGACTTACATATATATGCATTTATTATAGGCAATATATGAGTATGCTTATATTAACTATTCTTCAATTTTTACTTTAATAATTATTTCTATTTTTTATGCACCTGCCATGTTATCTCTCCACCATCCTTGGTTGGCTGATAGAGAATGCCTCGAGCATTAAGTTCGCCTATGTACCTGTATATTGCATGAAGTTTTAATAAATAAACATAAAAAATCTCCGTGGACATCACTCAAATTAAATCAAATCTTACATCAAAACGTTTCGCTCTAAAACACGATAAACGTACTTAAAAGAGAATATTTAAAACGGGAAACGTTTGAAATGCAAACATTTTACGTTGTCTTTGCGAATATGTAACTACAATATTTGTTAGTGTACGCCCTTTAGCGTGCGTTTTATGTCAGATTCAGGCTCTGCTTGGCCGTCACTTTGCATATGAGCGGCGAATACGGGATTTTATCCCGGGGTGAAACCCGGGATAACTTTATCTCACAATTTCTTCTTGCGTCGCTGATTTTTAAATTCAAGTATACGCTACGTGTATTATGTAAATTGATTCGAGAATGTTTATTGTATTTTGACTTAAAACCCAAAGGATTTTGGCGTGGGTAATATTAATATTAAATGTAATTTATTCAATATTGTTCTGAAAATATTCGTGATTTTGTTTTTTTTGGTAAACGAAAATAGAAAAAGATTATGCTGATACGTAAACTTGATTTATTAGCTATACCAAAATCGCACGGGACTGTCAATCGTTTCAGCATAATTTTATATTTATTTATTTATTTAAACTTCATGTACAATAGTGGTACATAGGCGGACTTAATGCCACAAGGCATTCTCTACCAGTCAACCATTGGGTTAAAAAGGACAACTTTGTGAAATGGGTACAAAAATATTAGTAATACACATATACAAATAAATTAATACATAAATATTAATAATACACATATACAAATAAAATAAACTAATAAATACCAATAAAAATAAAAAAAAAACGAGAAACCTGTTAATAATTATTATGACTAAATTTCTGACTCTAGATGAGAGCTATTTAGTCTGACTCAAATAGAGGTCACGAACTTTTCTTTTAAAAGAGACTTTGCTTTCAGCCTTTTTAATGCTAAAGGGTAGCGCGTTCCAGAGCTTTATTGTTGAGACAGCGTATGAATTGGACATAAAACCGGTGCGGTGTGAAGGAATTTGGAGGAGTAGATTTTTAAAAGCTCGAAGGTTACGACTGTGAGAACTGTCCAACACTTTGAAATAACTTTTTAGATAATCGGGAGCACAAGGATCGTTCATAATAGTGAAGAGCAAACAGAGAGATCTGAGGGACCTCCTGAGGCGGATAGGCAGCCATTTAAGCTGAGAACGGTAGGAAGAAATGTGATCGTATTTACGAAGGCCAAAAACAAAGCGAATACAATTGTTGAGAAGACGATCCAATTTATTTAGAAGTTCTTGGGATAGATCAGGATAACAAACATCAGCATAGTCGATAATGGGAAGCACAAGTGACTGGACCAAAGTGATTTTGGTGCTGGATGGGAGGAAATGCTTGAATCTATAGAGAGACCGCAGCGAGAACGCAACTTTCTGGCTCACCTGAGCCACGTGTTTATCCCAACTAAAACTGTCGTCGATGTACAGACCTAAATCCTTTACATAAGGTGAAAGAGAAATGATGGAGTTCTCGTACATCAGTGGCATAAGTTGGCCAGTGTTCACACTTCTCAAATAGTACGAACTACCAATGAGGATGGCCTGACTTTTCTCGACGTTAACAGAAACCCCAAATTTGCTAGACCACTCACTGATAGCTCGAAGATCAGCATTGAGTAATGAAATGCAATTGTCAAGGTTGGCAATGTCTGATTGAGCATAAAGTTGCAAGTCATCAGCGTACAGATGGTAAGAACATTTGAGGATAACAGTAATGGAGTTTATAAATAAAGAGAATAAAAGAGGAGAGAGTATACCGCCTTGTGGAACACCAGTTACCAAGTCGCACCAGTCAGAGCAATCCTGATCAGCACGCACAGCTTGCTGGCGACCACGAAGATATGATGAAAACCAATCACGTGACAACGAAGAAACCCCAATTTGAGACAGTATGGCCAAGAGAATGTCGTGATCAACGGTGTTAAAAGCATTGGAAAAATCTATTAAAACCAGCACCGTTAACCTCGAATTCTCCAAGCCGTCCCTAATGTCTTCAGTAACTTTGAGCAGAGCTGTGGCTGTGCTGTGGCCAGGCCGAAAACCGGATTGGCAATTGGACAAAAGGTTATTCTTGAAGATGTAGGAGGATATTTGCTTAAGAGCAACTGCTTCTAGGATCTTAGAAAGGAAAGGGAGAATGGAAATCGGTCTGAAGTGAATAGCCAAACTGGGGTTGGGAATTTTGGGAAGAGGGATAATGTAAGCCTTACGCCACATTGCAGGAAAATCACCAGTCTGCAGCGATGAATTGATGATGTGAGTTATAATTGGAATTAAGTTCTCAATCATAAAAGATAACATAGTTCGACTGACCCCATCACAGCCCACAGCCCTAGACTTAATTGAGGTAAAATATTTGAGGACCTCAAGGTTAGTCACGGTGGAGAAAAAAAAAGAGTCAGGAGAAAGCAATGGCTTGGAAGTAATATCAGCGATAGTATTATTTTTGACGTCAGCCGCAAGCGTAGCGGACGTTGAAATTTTTTTATTAAGAACATCTAAAGGCAGATTAAGAGAAACAATACTTGAAGGGGACTTAGCTATGCCAAGCGATTTTAAAAACTTCCAAATATCAGCCGGTGACGAATTGAGGACATTTTCACAAATGTATCGGCGTTTAGATGCTCTTACCATCTGGTTGCAGCGGTTTCTAGCCAACTTATACAGGATCCAGTTCTCCTCACTGCGGTCCCGCCTATATTTTCTAAAAGCCCGGTCTCGTCGTCTCATTGCCATCCGAACTCCAGGGGTTATCCATGAAGCTGGGGGGGCGCTTGACACGAACAGCCCTCAGTGGAGCATGCGCATCCATGAGCTGGAGTACATACTTGTTAAATATATCAACTTTCTGATCCACTGAAGATGTCTGGGCAATATCAACCCAATCCAGGGCTTCCGCATCGCTATTGAGCTTTTCTTTATTTAATCTTGCGAAATTCCGTATAAAAACTATAGCAGGCCGCTGCTTATATAAACTACTAGCTTCTGCCAGCGACTTCGCCCGCGTGAAAAGAGCTTTCTTTTCCCAAAGGAACATTATTCCGGGATGAAAAATAGTCTATGTGCTATTCCAGATTATATTCTATCGCTTTGCCAAATTTCATGTAGTTCTGTTCAGACGTTCTGGCGTGTTTGAGTTATAAGCATACATCCATCCATCCATCCATCCAAACTTTCGCATTTCAGTGTCAGAATAAATAGGAGCACCTAGGACAGTACTGAAATATGTATGCAAGTATTCCTAGAAAATACTGGACTAAATTTTATTGCGCTCAACCGTTTAGCTCGGCGTGGACATAAAGAAGAAATATTTTAAGTGTTGGTTCAAGCAAGAGGGCACTTTACTATCTGACTTAACGCGTGTTCGCGGGGGTTGCTAAGTGCTCACAATAAATTGCTCGGTGTGAGCACTACTTCAGGTGCTTTTTCATTAGTCGAGTTTCCTTGACAGTTAAATGCTACAAATAGTTATCTTCGCTATCAAAACTATTGCCCCTCTCATTGTACTAATCCCGGAGATTTTAACATTGTGAAAATGTTTATTGTTCCTTGCGGGATGATGTATTAAACCTCTAAATAATAATAATTACATGTGTCCAATTTCAAATATATATATTTTGTTTCGGAATGTTTTAATATATATAAATATAAAAATATAGGCACAAATGATTAACTGGAAATTAATTACCTTATCATACAGAGCAAAATAATAAACGAATTCATTTAACTTATTTAAAACTTGAATTTCAAGCGTTCGTAGATAATAAATTAAAGACAATCCGAATGTTGTACTGATACGAACAATGGCCTTAATTTATACTATTGCGTTTTTTTCAAGGACATCCAACCGCGAGCCAAGTTTGTGACTGACTTTGGACCAAGAATAGTCGACAGAAAGTCTATAGTAAACCACTTGATTGGTCTCACAGTATTTTGACTAACGGACGATTACAAACTACTAGGTGTACTATAGTTCACCTTGGCCTGAAGCCTTCGGGAATATATGTAGGCGTGTTGTTATTTAGAGTGGTGACATATAATATTATTATTATATATATCAAGTTCTAGAGTGGCGACCACGTACCAGCAGACGTAGCGTTGGAAGGCCTCCCTCTAGCTGGACTGACAACCTGGACAAGGCTGCTGTTAGCCCGTTGGATGCGAAACGCACAGGAAAGGTCAGTGTGGCGACGCTTGGGGAGGCCTATGTCCAGCAGTGGACGTCTTTCGGCTGATATGATGATGATAATGTTATGTATATGTAATAAGAAACGGACTTGCTTCCCAGCGAAAAATCTAGACTTCATCGATTCTTTCCCGTAATATCCCACTGCTGGCCAAAAAGCTCTGAATATTTATTCAATAATGTATCCTCTCTAGCGTAATAAAATTAGTAAAGGAAGAGCAAAGGAGCTCGGACGGAAGATTATCCAGACATCGCATATACCTAGTGCACTCTAATCCTAGGATTAAGGACTACCGCTGGGTACTCGAACATATATTTTAATTCTTTCTTCTTGAATAAGAATGCATTGCAGGCTTTGTGGACTGACTTGTAGGCAATTTCATTCGTTTGCAATCCATCTCTGATGCGTAAACTGGCATGACTTGCTTTCTTTTGTTTTTCATTAATCTGACTGGCTGAATGACTAGACATCCGATGCCTTGTGGAGGTGCGAAATACTAGTCGAGTACATCTTTGTGTTACATTATCATTATATTTGCTACACCTTCGGTATGTGTATATGCGGTTGGTGCCGCATTGTGCATCCAAGCCTGGATTTAGATTTTAGTGGATTCCAAATTAAACACTATAATTGCCTAGCGTATTATTGTTATGCATGACTACAATCTAATACCTAGAAATGAATACCTGGAAACCGGTGGCAATGTTGGTGTATAGAGCAACAATTTTATTGATATTTTCGTGACGGTGTTATAAGTATAGTTTCTAATATAGAATCAAAGTTATCACCAATCACCGGTTCCTTTAGAACTTAGGACTTTAGCTAAGAATTAGGGTATTTAAAAAACCGGCCAAGTGCGTGTCGGACTCGCACAACGAGGGTTCCGTACAAAACTCAGCTTAAAGGTATTATAGACCTGAGTATTTGATATGAATTTCAATCTAATACCTCTACGCGTTCATGAGGAAAGGGCTAGTAAGTTTAAAATTATTAAAAATATTTTTATTGTATGATGTAACAAAAATTTACGGTTTTCGAAATTTTTCCTTTATCTGTGCTATAAGACGTTGCTTCGTACCAAATTTAAAGATTCTGAGTTCACGGGAAGTACCCTGTAGGTTTTGATTCCCTTGCGAGTGTCGAAAATTTGCGGAAATTTGATTTTTTCACAGCTTTAAGAGACAGTAGACCTGAATATTTGATATAAATTTCAGTTTTAAGAGGTTTGTTCTCAGGAACCTCCACGCGTTCCTGAGAACAAACGTCTTGAGAGACAGACAGACGGACGGATAACAAAGTGATCCTATAAGGATTCCGTTTTTCCTTTCGGAGTTCAGAACCCTAAAAAGCTCAAGAATACTTAAACTTAAGTGTAAATAGGTATATCCCCAGGGATTAAGTATTGTTCCAGGGTGGTCTTTTTAGAAGTCACAGTTCTACGAAATGATACATAGAGACAACACAACAAGCCAATAGAGTGCAAAGGTACTACTTATTTCTTAATGGTGTTGAACACCGGGGTGATTTGATGCGATAAAAACTCCACAATGTCTGGTCTTTTCACTTAAGGTTGTCCTAGTCGACGGCACGAACTATTTTGTGCGCGGGGTAAAAATGCCTGCTATATTATCCGACAACACGTGCGAAAGAGATAGATGCTGTGATGAGCAGTAAGAAGCTAGTTCGCGTACGAATTAGCACTTTGGCAAGCTTGTAGCGAAATGGATGATGATTTAGGACGAAAACGAGCGCGCGAAATTGTAGATGTCATGATAAAACAACTAAATGTATATTTAAAAAATAAAATTATTTGCTTTGTTGAACTACTAATCTATCCCTGTATGGTGGCCGTTTTGCAATTTTCCTTCTTGTTATGGTATTTATTTCCGCCCAAAGATGCGTTAAAATTAGTGTTGAAATATGGATCTTTCGACGCTCATAACTTTCAAATATTTTTCTTTTTAACGTTTTTGTTTCCATACAGGGCTAGATAATGATGAGACAAATTGATATCATTTTTATTTTGAACGTACATCGTAAAACAGTGGAGTAATCGCCAGACTACGTTTGTATGGAAGAATGATCGACTAGTGTAACCTTAACAAGGCGCCTTTTGAAGGTTTTACCTGAAAACAATAGAACAATAAAACTATTATTTTGTGATCGCATTAATATTTTTAACTATTGTTATACAGGCTGTGCCGATGTGAAAACAAAATCTTGTATATCCAGAGAGACAATAATCTTTTTGGCAATATAAGGAATATTAATGGAGGTGATCATGAAATGAGCTAAGGTCGCACATTGTGTGTACATGTAATGTATCTACATTCCAAACGAAACATACAATTTAAACACCATTAAATATCTTATAGAATTTTGGCGAAATTTTGTGAATGTGTCTGGTGTTTGTATTTTTGCTCAAACGGCTGAACGGATGAAATTTGGCCCAGAGATAGATTATAGTCAGGAATAGCACATAGGATACTTTTTATCCCGGGAATATGTTCCCTCTGGATAATTTCCGACATTCACGCGGGCGAAGCCGCTGGCAGAAGCTAGTAATAACTAAATATAAGTACCACAAAATAATGTCAGTGATCAAATCTGTTCTAATAGTTTGTAAAGGAAGCCGTGTTCGCTGAAGCCTGTATTCTTCAGATCAATCGGTATTGTATCATCGATTACATTGAGTTATATTACATTTTATTTTCATTTATTTTTATTTCATGGTAGATAGGGTTTATTAGTTATATCATCATATAATACTCGTCTGTCGTAAAAACATGTAGGTATTTGTTTGAACGTATTTATTTAATCAACAAATAATCCAATGTTAAATTGAGCGGATTTAATGATTCTTGAAATACATAGAAACGATATTTCTAGGTAAACTTGTAATTGATAAACATACATGAATATACAGCTACTAATAAATTAACATTTGATTTCAGGCATCATGATTTGTATTCCGCAAATACTAACAAAGGCAATCAAGCTAAAGAGATGATTCTGTTGACGTTTTGAAAGCCCTTTCACTTCCTACCTTGTCTTACTTTCAATCTACCAAGAATCCAACTTAAAACTTCAATTAAGGCAAATAAATCATTTGAGTTCGAACCTTATATTTATTGAAATCTGTGATTCAATACGTGGTTACAGTTTCTGTCTCCAGCAAGCCTGCATTGTTGGTCGTATATTTTTGTCGTTTGACAGATGTACAATATTTGTCAACGTTTGCGAACGGTTGCTGAAAGCAAACTTCAATGGCTTCGCAACGAGAAATTAAACTTGACTCGTTCGAAACGTCTCTTGAGCCCTGTAGCGGTTTTACTTATATAATGTAGCTTGCAATTAATATTATTGTTACATAATATACTGCACTTTAATTAAAATGCTGGTTCCATAAGTAAATTATGCACGTAATTGCTGTTTGCTCATTCATAGCAAAATAATTGTTCAACAATTTTCCTTTAATTAGATTGGAGCATCATATTCACAATCGATTACTTAATTTATAAAGTAGTTAAAAAATGCTCGATTACTGAAATCGCTTAGAATGACACCAACGGGTCGCGGATAAATTTGAAAGAGAGTTACCGCGGCCCAGGCACAAGCAACTGAAGGAACACGGGTGGGTTTTAGTCAGTAAAAGTCTGACACGCCCTTCCGCTTCACCCAGAGCGGGAGAAGTCATTGGATGATTTCCCAACCAAAAAAAAAAAAAAAAAAAAAAAAAAAAAAAAAAAAAAAAAAAAAAGGTTTGATCAAAGAGACATGAATACAGTGGTTTTGACAGCTCGTTTTAGTTTCGGGTCGAGAGTAATATACCTAAATACATACATACATTTTACAATATACATAGCCTGAATTTGTTCTCCTATCTGCATTTAGTAGAGTTTATTTATGAAATTAGTTGTAAGGGTTGATGTGTTTGAGTAGTTATAGTTAAAATCGGTTAGTGCGGAAATTTAATCAGTAAGTTTGTCGAGGCATTATCGCGGGCTGTCGAGCAGTGGTCACTGGGACGTAAGACTGTGTGCACACTGGGCTATTGGACTTAGCTTTAAGACCTTCATCAGGGATATGTACAGTAGATGTTCGTACGTTAATCTTACTAGTATTACAAATGTGAAAGTTTGGATGGATGAGTGTGTGATGATGTATGTTTGTTACTCACTCACGTCAGAGCGGCTGAACGGATTAGGATGAAATTTGGCACAGAGATAGATTATAGTTTTTAATAGCACATAGGCTATTATTCATCACGGCATAATGTTCCCTTGGAATAAGTAAAAACTTATAGCGCGGGCGGAGCCGCTGGCAGCAGCTAGTATGGAATTAAGAACAGCCGAAAGTGACGGTCCTACAGATTATTTTAAGTTGCAGAGATGATACACTACAAAGCTGCACGCTGAGCATTTTTTAAAACTAAATATCGTGAACTTACTTTGAATAATTACTATTGTTTGTAATATTTTTCTCTGTTGATAATTTATTTACCCCGAATGGCAACCAATTCTAAAATAAAAACAATTACAATACATTTCTAGCCTCACGAACTCTCATTATTTTTATAAAAAAAACCCTGTGTAGTCATTTTGTTTATAAACGGACCTAAAATATATTCTAACTTGACAGCTCCAATAAATTAATTGCGCTTGTGTAATGTGCCGTTCTGTGACGATAGGAATGTTAGCTTGTTCAGACTACTTTAGTTCCCATGTTTAGTTGCTGGGTGTGTTCGACCCCTTACTGGTCGACCCCGTAATTAATTACAGAACGGTTTCCGCCGAATCACGTGCAATAGGCTGACTGTCCAAACCTTTAGCTAGCCACTATTATTGACTATTTATTCGAGTCCTGTTAGGATTTAATTCTGTGAAATGCATTGTGAACGAGCTTAGCTATAACAATGTCCAGCTGGTTCATTAATTCATTCTTTATGAATATTTCTTGCAAAATGCAAGATCAATTTCTCCATCAATTCTAGCTCGCTTACTTAATTAACGATAACTATGAACTTACGTCAAAAAATACTAACTAACTAAGCTTACTGATAAATTATGTCGTCAAAAAATAGTAACTAACTAAGCTTACTGATAAATTATGGCGTCTAAAAACTCCTCCACATCGCTGTCTACTGGTATTGAACTCAAAAGACTGACAGCATTGCCAGGTTGTACGGCACGTTGTTGCTGCTGGATATTTAAATATTATTATTTTGAGCCTATTCTGTCCCAATGTAGGTCAAAGGCCAGACGGTAGGATGAGCGTGATGCCTATCGACAGGACTGGTCAAAAATTGCCCTAAACTCTACTCTATTTTGATTAAAAAATAATAAACTATACAAACATTTTCAACAATCATCATAATCATCACCATTTCAGCAGAAAGACGTACACTGCTGGACGTAGGCGTCCCCCAGGCGTCGCCACATTGACCGATCCCGGGCGTCTCGCTTCTAAAAGTTAATATTCAATTTTATACAATAAAAGCAAATTCAATTGGCGATTTCATTTGTGTTTGTATTTAAGAATGAAAAAGTATGCTTCGGTTTTGCTATAGCGGACTAAGTGAAACATGTCGGGAAAATAATAACAGATCAGTCTAATCTGGTGAGCCGTGCGGAACGTGTAGCGGTGCGGCTACGGGCTGGGTGCGTGGCGGGAGCGTGACGGGTGCGGGGCGGAAGCGGGGCGGGTGCGTGCGACTGGGTCCTCCTCACCATTAAGACGTGATCAATTATCCACGTGCGTTCTTTTCGCCCTATCCTTATCCATTCAGCTAGTATGATTACTTACGACGGTATTTTAATAAAATTTGCTTACAAGCTCGAAACCATTTCGTCATCGTCAGCCGTTGCCTATGAGTTATGACTTCATCAATTTCTTTATTATTAATGAGTATTTTAATGTCTTCATAATACAATTCGTGGGTGCTTCCTAATCCTGTTATCGTACTTAAATAACACATAAATTAAGACAGGCAATTAAGGAAATCAAAATAAGTTTATGGTCATAGAAGCCATCTTCATTTTCGAAGTTATATTTTAACTAAATTAAGAAAACAACTTAATCAAGTACGCAATCGCATAAAATCGTGTGGAAAAAGGGGAGTTTAATGGAAAACGTGATGTTGAAGATTCAAATTTAGATACAAACATAATGTCCGGTCACACGCTTCATGTTTTCATTGTTGTGAAAGACTATTAAGGATAAAAGAAAGTAGTCGATTTTTACTGTTATTTTATAGCACATTGACAGTAGAAGTTTTTATGACGGTTTTTAGTAGGACGCCGTAAAATCTTATGTAAGTCTAATGTAACGCTAACAGAAAATTGAACTAAGACATTAAGCTATTAAATAATAAGCGTACTGGAGATCGACCCTATTGTTCGGATTTTATTTGGGAATCTAACTAATAATTTCTGTAGCAAAGTGTGAACTTTTGGTTACTATTAAGACGTTATTTTAGTACCGATTATCCGATTATATTTTAGAGATGAAGTTATTCACAGAAAAATGCGTAGGTCATGGGATTTAGTATTTCAGAAGGTGCACCACGTAGGCAGGCCTTTCATCTGGCTAAAATGCCAGTTAAAAATGAAATTGATAGATGACATGAAAACTTGCAAGTCCTGCAACCACAGACTTTGAAGTTATTTTAACAAGGGTAGTATTTAAACGAGCGACAATAAATTCAAGTTAAAGATGTAAAAATACTGAATATGGCTTACTGAAATACTAAGTGGGCGACAAACAGTGGGCGAATACAAATGTTTAAAACAGCGACTTGATTAGTACTTTGGCAACATAGTCGACGGCTCCTATTTCCGTCCGCAGGGTCTAAAGTAACCTAACACGAACGAGATGACGGGAGCTGAGTTCGCTCGCTTTGCTCGCTCACTTCAGCTCCCGTCATCTCGTTCGAACCTAACCTGTCCGTGTCGGGGTGCCCTAAGCTCCCGAACTCGCTCCGCTTGCTCTTGTACCAATTCGTTGAAAACACAATTATACCCGAATTCCCGCGCTGCACAGCGATGTTGCCTTCATTTACGATATGCTAATATAGAAAAAATAGAACACCAAATATAATTATAGTATGTCACAATATTATTACTGCAGCTCACAAAAACCTCCTAAAAGGTATTCCTCAAACCGGATAAATAGTTGCTTACTTAGTATAATAGTCGCCCATTCAGTATATTTTTCAACCGGTTAATTATTTCCCTTTTAACAATACCAAAGCAATACTTAAATTCGACGGCGTAGGCTTCTACGCGTCTTTCGGTGCTACGGCGTAGCAAAGTTGCTACGATCAGACCTACGCCTCGTAACTATCAATACTTAACAAATATAATCGACTTATTTTCTATTTATATTTGTTTTTCGGGTTATTCTTGTAAATATCGTCAAACAAACAATTAAGGCCTCTTATATTCGAGTGATTTATTAATATAGGCCGAAGTTTTCTTCCAAGAATCGAGCAACTAAACAACAAAACCGAGAGAAAACCTTGAATGCCCAATTGTTCACTTTCCTAATCAAAAATAACTAAATTAAGTAAGTGCGTTCTTACAGTCAAAGTTTGCGGGAATCAGTTTGATAGGCGTACCGTGTTTTGTTTAGCCCTCAAGCATTTTTCCAGCATGGTTTTCTTTTCACATCTTTTACGCTGTTTTTTCATTAAATCTTGTTATATTTTTAGTTTAGAATGAACTGCACTTCCAAAAAATCGAAAGTTAATTCTTTCATGGAATAAATAAAAAAAGTAAACAATGTTACGAAAATTCTTTGTGTTTCAGCTGATACTGTAAATATTTTTTATTGTGAAATAGAAATATGTTGTTTTTAGTGTTTTGGTTTTGTAGAAATATAGATCGGAATGGAAGTTTAATTCTATTAGTGTTATTCCATTTTGCCTGTGAATATTGCTACGTAGCTTTGTGTGAATCTATAAAATTGAAAGTTTATACCTACAATTGTTAGTATTTAATCCTCCATTCAAAACTGACTCAATCTTTCTTCCATTCTCTACGAGTATCTAAAGATACCTCCTAATATTGATATTCCGTGTGCGGAAATGTTTTCTGCAATGACTTGACACATACGAGGGCGATACATTATTGAATTCTTTCCCCTTTTATGACGGAAACAAAGTGTTAATCTCACCCTATGATGTCATCACACATGCTATGGGGGAATATTCTGAATATCAACAGTCAAAACGTAAAACATTCCCCCAACAAATTATTACTGATTAATGCATTTCCTATTTTTAACCGACTTTCCAAAAAGGAGGAGGTTCTATGTTCGACTTCGAGTTTGTTTCTTTTTTTTTTGGGTATGTTCACCGATATCTCCGTCAATTGTGGACCGATTTTGAAAATTCTTTTTTTGTTTGTTAGAGTATGTTTCGAAATTGGTCCCATTTTAATTTGGTGAAGATCTGATGAAGGACTTCGGAGATATACAGCAGAACTCTTCAATAAATAAAGACAAATCTCTCGGGATTGCTACAATCGCATGTCTGTTTATTGTTTATACCATTTCATAACATAACATCACGCCAGTACGCTCTAAAGGGGTACGCAGATGTGTATAGTTCACCTTGGTACACTTTAATTTCACCGGTTATGATCAAGTTTCATGGCATTTGGATAATCTATTCTGGCATTATAAGTACTTCACTAAAGGCAAGTTGCTTAGTAGGTACAACTAAAAATTGAAAAATTAAAAATCTTTTTTACAAAAAAAATACAACCGACTTCCAACTAAAAACACGACAAAGTGAAAAATAACTTTCTTTTTCGAAGTCGGTGTCCATAACGAAAAAAATTGGTACCTACCAAAGACACCGACTTCGAAAAAGTCACTTTGTGGTGTTTTTAGTTGGAAGTCGGTAGTATTTTCTTTTTAAAAAAGATTTTTTATTATTATAAACAATCGAAAACTCTACGAACTAAAAAAACATACGAGACTAAAAAAAACAGTTTGATCGTAAAGTTTGAGAAAAGTAGAGTAACATTTTTATTTAATTTTCTTTTATGTTAAATTACCATGTCTAGTCACCACCGACATTGTCAAATTAAATGTATTCAGCGGCACTTAGGTCATCTGGTTAGTCCAAATTCTGCTGTAGGAATTTTAATAGGTCATGGGTTCCTAACCTTTTGCTATAAAACGTTCTGTTCTCAAATATTTTAACAATTGAAATAACTTCGCTGTTCTTAAGTCCCCTATTATGTTTGAAGGAGTTTGTCTGCTCCTCATTCCGGGTTAGGTACGGCCGGCAGGCCAATTGAGATCCTGGCTACGGTTTTGCAATAATTTGACTAAATAGATGACAAAACTTCTCGATAAGAGCTATTTTTTCGAGAAATTTAGAGAGCCCGAATAATTTAACATGACATAAAAAAACTCATCCTATGTAATAGGATTTTGCTTTGAATTTTGATTTGATTTTGATTTGAATTTTTATTTGTAATGATAACTTGATTTGGATATTAATTTTTCCTTTAATTTTAATTTCGGTACCTACTGATTTGAATTTGATTGCGATTTTAATTTTAATTGAATTTATTGTCAAAATTTTTCACTTATGTATTGTAATTGTAAACCGGAAGAACAGAATTACCTAATACAAGCAAGTTTTTGCTTAATAAGTACTTTCTATCATTATATTGTTATTATAGAATATAAGTTTCAAAAATAAAAATGATTTTTTGCTACTGAAAAATTGTAGATTGAAAGTTTTATAACATCTTGCATGTTGTATGATCTCGTGCTCAGCAGTAGCGCACTAACCAGGCACTGACATCCCTAATCCGTGTTAATATTATAAATGCGTAAGTAACTCGGTCTGTCTGTGCGTTTGTAACCTTTTCACGTGTGAACGGCTGCACAGATTTAGATAAAAATTTGGCACACGGGTAGATCATGTCCTGGATTAGAATTTTCATTCTGGTTGTTTCACTGGCAGAAGCTAATATCATATACAATATCTAACACCAATTGGTAAAACAATGTTAGAAGAAACAGTTTGAGATCTGGCAGAAATATTACCTCAAAGTTGATGTGCGTCATAGGAAACGATGTTATGTTGTCGAGTTATAGAATCATTGCTAAACTAAACGTGGAGGCAGGCCGACCGCTCTAGTGCTTGACGCGGATATCGGGCCTTGTTAATTTACACATGTATTGCCACGTCACTGCCTCTGACGGATTATCGTTTACTCAGATTTACTCGGGTATAAATATAGCTTACCCAATAACTGAGTTGTGGATGGAGAGGTGGTCGCCCATTGTAAAATCAGTATTTTACATTGGCCGACCACCTCTCTCTGTATGCCAATGTAATCAGTTCCATTCTTCAATATCGGAAGCCGACCTCGAACATGTTTATTTATTAAATCAATGATGGGACAATGTGACTTTATTTTTTAACCGACTGCCCAAAAAGAAGGAGGTTCTCAATTCGGTTTTTTTTCGGGCTTTACTCCTTCATATATAAACGGATTTGCAAAACTCTTGTTCCAAAGAAGTTTATGCCGAAATGGTCCCATTGAAATTTGGTGAAGGTCTGATGAAGAACTTCGGAGATATCTAACAGAAATCTTCAATAAATGACGGTATCTACTTATTGTTTTCACCATTTCATAACATACCATCACGCCAGCACACTTTAAACGGGTACGCAGATGTGTACAGTTCATCCTGGTACACTCTTATTCCTAAAAACTAAAAAACTTCTTGTACAAAATACAAAGAAACGAAAAGAGGAACACCGACTTCCGAAATTGAAGTTATTTTTCATTGTCTAGTGTTTTTTTTGGGAAGTCGATTGTATTTTTTTGTAAAAAAGTTTTTATTTAGTTAAACCTTGTGACTTCCAGACAATTTCTTGATGAACCGATAAAACACTTTTCCTTCAAAGTCTTACTTGGTTTTGATAGTCGTTTAAAAGTGCTCTTCAAAGTGTTGTGCTGCCGGCGATAAGTATTTTATCACTTTGCATGGATGTATAGAGTACAGTAGTCATAATATTAACAGCATATCAGCTCATAAACATCTACTGATCTATGTTTAGTGTTATCATTATCACTATAAAAGTGATCGAGGTACCCCCTTGTCTTGACATAAGTGTTCAGTTATGTCTTAGCATAGAGCAACCCGTACCAAAAAGCTTAATAAAAATAGTATATCAATTTATACGTTTTGTAAGTAACTACACCAGGTATCAAAAGTCCAATCATTCTCAAATACGCTTACACCAAAAATGATTTAATAAAATCAGCGTTGATTTTATCTTTGTAACCTCCATTCAATAAAAATATGTATGTGATATGAAAAGTATCATTATTGACGGAAACGTGGAAGAGAAATCGTAAAAGAGACAGTCAAACTGAGAATAAAACGGTTGAATGATTGCCTTCTTACAAAATATCACTTTTGTTGGAGGGCGCGTCGTCGGGAGTATTAGATATAGCAACATTGAAAATGTTATCTGTGGCCCGCCGTTGCTTGATGGTTTGTCACTCTCTCTCTGGTTCCGATACATTTGATAATGACATAATATATTGTACTGTGTTCTGTTCGCCTACCAATAAAGAATAAATCGCCTAAGCCGTCTCCATATTGTAATCTAACATGGTGTCAGAAGTTAAGAAAACAACAATCATAACTTCAAGACGAGTTCTAAAACATTAAGATTGTCAAGATGGAAGAAGATGGAAAAAAGTCCAAGCCGACGCCGACAACGCTACGAAACAATGGCGGAAATCCGAGCCCGAAACAATTGTCCGGGTCGCTCAATACACTAGATATACATAATAGTAATATGCCCATCACCTGGAAAAACTGGTTTACACAACTTAAGATTTACTTACGAGCCAACAATCTAGAAAATGAAGCAGACAGCAGGAAGGTCGCTATTTTGCTGCACTTCATCGGCACAGAAGCGCTCACGATCTTTTACTCGTTCAACGTCAATATCGACACAGTCACATTCAAAGAGCTGACAGACGCCTTCAACAGATACTTCACTCCTCAAATTAACATCACAATGGAAAGACACACACTGTTTAATAGAAGACAGGGACAAGATGAAACAATCGATGACTACGCCACTGATCTCAAGAATATAGGCAGACAATGCGAGTTTTCGACACTGGAAGACAGTCTGTTGCGCGATGTCTTCAGCTGGAATCTACACTCAAGGAATCACTACATCAAGGAGAGTATACTCATGAAAAAACCAACTACACTGTCCGAGGCCATTGAACTTGCCAGGACCATTGAGACAACAAAAATACAGGCCAAAACATTAGAAGATGCGACTACATTCATCGGCAGAGTCCAGGCGGAGTCAAGACCACCATGCAGCAGTTCCCGCAAGTCAAGAACGCCAAGCAGCTCCAGACTACAGAGACCAAGATCGTCAAGCCGCCAGGATACCTGTAGCCGCTGCGGACAAGTTCACAGAGTCAGGTGCCCAGCAAAAGGTGTAAAGTGTAACAAATGTGGCAAGTATAACCACTTTGCAATTGTATGCCGTAACACCGCTTCTTCGTCAACCCAGGTACATCAAATTTTAGTCAACCCTGAGGAATCTAACAGTCTTCATCTAGCCTCTATCTATGTCAATAATATTACATCAGACTCGTGGAAGGCTAGTCTAATAATTAATAGTGTCAATGTATGTTTTTTGCTTGACTCGGGTGCGGACACCAACATTCTGTCCATAAATACATTCAATAAGTTAAGGCTCCCACCTGACATGTTAACAAAAAGCAGACATAAACTGTCAACATATAGTGGTGATACTATACCTACTGTAGGTCAATGTACCTTGCCAGTGTGTCATGATAATAAGACTTACAATGTCACTTTCCATGTAGTAGATGTGAATGCTCAAGAAATCTTAGGCAGAGATTCTTGTAAGACTATGAAACTTATTAAAAGAATTCATAAAGTGACCATAAATACATGTGATAGTATACTATCGAGTTATAAGGATCTTTTCCAAGGTTTGGGTCTCTTAAAGGATTTCACCTGTGATCTGAAACTGAAACCTGATGTCACCCCAACCATAGATTATTGTCGACGTGTTCCTTTCCAAGTTAAAAAACAGCTTAAAGTAGAACTAGATGACCTAGAGAAAACTGGTATCATCTGTCGTGTCGATGAGCCTACAGAATGGGTGAGCTCACTTGTCCTAACTACTAAGAAAAATGGTAAGTTACGTTTATGTATAGATCCCAGAAAATTAAATAAGGCAATTATGAGGTCTCATTACCAGTTTCCTACCATGGATGAAATAAAGTCTGACTTGGCTGGTGCAAAATTTTTCACAACATTAGACGCCAATAAAGGTTTTTGGATGCTACCACTGTCTGACGCCTCATCAAGGCTCTGTACATTCATTTCGCCTTTTGGAAGGTTCCGTTTTACCCGTTTACCCTATGGTATCAACGCAGCCCCTGAGATATTCCACCGGGAAATGGTAAAAAGGTTCAATGACATTGACAATGTGAAAATCATGATGGACGATTTTCTCATTTATGGTAAGACTCTTGAGGAGCACAACGAGACTCTACAAAAAGTCCTAGACAGAGCTCGAGAAATCAATATTAAGTTTAATAAAGAAAAATGTGTGGTCTGTGTGCCTCAAGTGAAATACCTAGGTCATATTTTCAGTCAAGATGGAGTACAAGTAGACCCAGCCAAAGTAAAAGCCATTTGTGACATGCCCAGACCTACATGCACCAATGACCTTCAAAGGTTCATGGGTATGGTTAACTATCTTAGTCCATTCATCCCTAATTTGTCAAAGGAAAATAGTCTCCTAAGAACTCTCTTGTCTAAACAAACTGAATGGTCATGGTCAGACCAACATGAAACTGAACTTAATAACATTAAAATACTTATAAGCAGTGCCCCAGTACTTACTTACTATGACCCAAACAAAGATAACACTATGTCAGTTGATGCTTCCAAAGATGCTCTTGGCTGTGTCTTGTTACAAGAGAAACAGCCAATAGCATATGCTTCCGCTTCACTTACTAAATGTCAACAAAACTATTCTCAAATTGAGAAGGAAGCAATGGCCATTTTATTTGCTTGCTCTAAATTCCACCAGTACATTTACGGTAGGACATTCACAGTTGAAACAGACCATAAGCCACTAATTACTCTGTTCAAAAAAGCATTGAATGATGTACCGGCAAGGCTACAGAGGATTATGCTGCGCCTTCAGCCATATGAGCTTAATGTCATATACAAACCTGGTCGTTATCTATACATTGCTGACACATTGTCTAGAGCAGCACTAAAAGAATCGGCACTTCAAGACTTGGAGAAAGATATAGACTTACATGTTAATAACATAATGTCAAATCTGTCAGTCAGTCCTGAAAAACTTGAGGAAATAAAACAAGCAACATGTAAGGATACTATCTTATCTCAAATAATAAAATATTGTCAAGTAGGATGGCCCGAACATAAGAGGTCTGTTGGTCAATCTATAAAGCCCTACTTCTCATTAAAAGATAAACTAAGTGAGATTGATAACATACTTTTTATGTCAGACAAAATTGTTATCCCAGAGTCCTTCAGAGAGTATGTACTAAAACTTGTACATGTTGGACACCAAGGTATTAATAGCTGTATACGCTTAGCTAAGTCTACTGTTTATTGGCCTAATATTAGTAATGATATTGAGAAATTTGTCAACCAATGCCATACTTGTATGACATACCGAAGATGTAACAGTAAAGAGCCAATTCTACATCATGAATATAAACTTTTACCATGGAATAAAGTTGGTATTGACATGTTTGAATTCAATAACGAAAAATACTTAATAGTGGTGGACTATTTTTCTAAGTATGTAGAATTAGCACTTTTAAATTCAGGCACAAATGCAAACAAAATAATTACCCACTTAAAGTCGATTTTTGCAAGACATGGCATACCTGAGTTTATTGTATCCGACAATGGACCACCTTTCTCCTCTGTTGAGTTTCAAGCTTTTGCTAAAGATTGGCATATAAAACATATAACTTCTAGTCCTTATTTAAGTAGGTCTAATGGATTGGTTGAACGTACCATTGGCACTATCAAACATATGTTTAAGAAGTGTAAGGCAGACAATAATGACCCTTACCTCTCATTACTTTTGTACAGAAATACTCCTAAAAAGACAGGGTATTCACCTGCACAGATATTGATGTCCAGGAACTTGCGAACCAAGATACCAGTCACAGATTCACAATTGTCTCCTACTTCAGTTAATTATGACCACGTCAAGGAACAAATTGAAAAACATAAGTCTTATTCAACAATTTATTATAACAAACATGCCAAATCTTTACCAAAAGTCCATAAGGGTGATAAAGTGTACTTCAAACATAAGCCACAAGGTGTTTGGATACCAGGTACTATCTCTGATACCAGTAGTGAACCTCGTAGCTTTATCATACAGTCGCCGCAGGGTGAATTCCGTAGAAGTCGTCAGCATATCCACAAACCGGTCACTCCAATGCCCGAGATGGTACCTGAAAACAAAGAAAATATTAGTGTTAATGATAATGTAAACAGAAACGATAATGCCTCTGTTCCTAGCACTGGTATTGTTACTAATAATAGCACTAGAGTCACGACGCGTTCTGGTAGAGAAGTTAGAAAGCCAGCACGTTATTATTAATATAATTGTAGGTATAATTTGTTCAATCAAGGCTTGAACTGTCAAGTCAAACTTTTGATTATAGTCGTAAGCTGTCAATGTCAAAGCTGTCAGTGATGCAGAAACGTTTCGTTTCACATGAGATTTCATGGCCTTAGATACTAGTTTTTTAAGCCAATAATTTAAGTTGTCACTTACCTTGTTAAGGCCCTGGAGTCTTTATCTTCCAAAAACGGGAAGATATTAGATATAGCAACATTGAAAATGTTATCTGTGGCCCGCCGTTGCTTGATGGTTTGTCACTCTCTCTCTGGTTCCGATACATTTGATAATGACATAATATATTGTACTGTGTTCTGTTCGCCTACCAATAAAGAATAAATCGCCTAAGCCGTCTCCATATTGTAATCTAACAGGGAGCTTGGGTACGGCGTCTCGTTCGATTCGATTCACTTGTTTGGAGTTCAATCGACGGAGAGTTACGTCATGTTGTGGCCAATGATATCCTGCCTGAGGTTATTAGCACTGCGATTTATCCATTCGTATTGCTCTGTTTACTTTTTACCTATATAAGCCTTGAGAAGGTTGAAGCTAAATCAAGAAAGTTATTTTTATACTACATAAAATGTCAACTTTATTTAGCCTGACTTCTAAGTTTAGGTAAATAATGTCCTACAATCTTTTAATAATATTCTTTTCACGTTCTTGACTCGTTTATTTCGAAATTTATTTACGTGTCCTTCACAGACGGCGTTTTAAAAATTAAACCATGTATAAACAAAACGACAGCCACTTCCATCCAATCGGGTCCGCATTATTTTCAGCGGATTATTTATTGCTACAAACAGACGATAAGTGGCATAGCATTATGTAAAGTGTATTTTGACATCTTCCGTTCCTTCATTGTACGATATTACCAGAAAACATTAAGGTTTGTGAGAATGAGAAATTTATAAAACAACAGAGATCCTAAAAGGTATTTTCCGTGCAAGTCAACATTGAATTGTTGGTTTTGTGTTCAGATATCAATATTTTATATGATCACATAAATGATCATTGCTATAAAACCTCAATGTTTGCACAAATGTGAAAACACATATTATTATAATGTAGATTACTGTGAAGTGCCTACCAACGTTCCCGATGGTAGGTATAGCGTTTTACAGCTGTTTATAAAACATCTTTACGCTTCCTTTCGAATATGTTCTCACCGATTGAACATAAAACGTCTCTGTGCCAAAAAGATTCGAGTCTGTAAAGGAATTCTCACGTCGACGGAATGTGGCAAGTTTTATACAAGTGGGGTCCTTTGGGAATCTCCCAAAGAGGGTAACGAATTCTGGAGAGGCGAGGCAATAACGCAATGCACTATGTACTTGGAGTGTGCAAATTGGAGGACTAATATGTGGAAAGGCCAGTATACAGATTTAGAAGTGGCCAAGGTATTGTTGATGTGTATAATTTAGCGGAGTAAGTTATATGCTACCATCCAAATCCATTCAGCTGTTGAGGCATGACTGATAAAAAAGTACAAACTTTCTCATTTATAACATTAATAGGACAGTGCACTGTCTACGTACTCTTCATTAAAATGTGTTGACGTTGGTGCACTTATCCGATATTGTATAATAGTGCTCTAGGGCACTACGGCCACTGGTGTGGCTTACGACCGGAGTGACAGTTACTAAGTGTACTGACACCAGTGTTTACGTACACAGTTAGGCCACCAGCACGGGATGTTTGTTACGGCATTACATTTCGTTCGCCTGAGGATCAAGCTCTGTGGAATCCTTAATGACGTCATGCTGCATAGGTATGTAATTCAAAGTTGGGTTTTTGTTTCAGTTTTAAGCACAATGGAATTTTCAGGTAGGTACCAGTAAAACCATAGAGACAAAGAAGAGTACAAAAGACTTCAACTGTGTGAGTATTTTCTATAGCAATGTCTGCTTCACTCGTAATAAATTAATCATAACAGCCGAAAGGCGCACATTGCTGGGCATTCCCAAAACGTCGCCATATCTACAGGTCCTTTTTACATCCTGCAGATTCTTGCGACCTTCTCTAGGTCATCGGTTTATTTTGCGGCCAGCGTATCAAAGCTGCACCTTCTTGTATGCGGTTGCCACTCCAACCCTTCGGCTCCATTTGCCACCTGTTCTGCGAGCAATGTGCCCTGCACTGCAATTATTCTTGCAGTATCCTTGGTTTTTCTTAAGTTCTCTTGATTTGATAACGCAGTTCACTCTGAGCATAGCCCTCTCTATTGCCCTTTGAGTGACATCTAGTCTTCTAATAAAATATATTAAAATTTAATAGTGTGTTTTGATGTTGTTCGATCTAATAATTGTCTTAGTCTTTGTCACTAATGGACTCTTTGCGATTTTTTATTTCTAATCATCTTTGTAATAAAATAATTTTGCAAACACACGATTATTTCAAAAAATAACGTCGAGCATTATCCATTACGAGTGGTAAGTAAAATTCTATTTTATTTTCTACAAAGAGTGTTACAGTAATGGAAGGACTATTTTAATTATTTTGAATAACGGATTATTATAACATCGATGGCACTAAAGTCTTTGTTTTTCAATGGCAAACAATGCCTTTAATTTGTACGACTATTAAATATTCGAGTTGGATTTATTTAATATTCCATTTTAAGTGCTTACTCTTATGTACTTAAAGCAATGATTATAAAACGCGTTTTCCGTTTGTTAGCGCGGTTATAATTCGAGAACCAATAATCCGCTTTGAGTGACTTTTTTTGGGTTTTTGGTCACGCCTCCATGTTTACAAGATTTTCATGATATTTTTTTGGAAATTCTTTTAAGCTAACAAAACGTTTAAGACTTTATTAAATGAGGTTTAACTTATCCTAATTTAAATCATCGTCCCTTGTGAATTATAATGAAATTCACGAACTGATTTATGTAAAAAAACCTTAGACACATTACACGCTAACTTCGTAACCGGAGTCTTATTTGGATTCAGTTGAAGTTATGAAGCAAAAATATATAACAAGTTTTGTGATAATATTCCAGTATTACTTCGACAAAATAGTTGAAAGGAAATGGAACATTTGCAGAAAAGTTAGTTCTTATAAATCCATATTATTATAAATTTGTGCCTAAAGTTGGATATAATCATCATTATCAGCTTCTTTGAATATCAACTTATCTAACTATTAAAACATGGAAACTATGTACCTATCCAAATAAAAATCCAAGCAACGTCCAAATACACTACAAAGTCACAATAACTTTATTTCGGAATTCGGTATCAAAAAGTAAGGAACCAAATTAAAATCACCGATTTTCGAAATTAAAGTCAGTTAGTGTTGTGTTTTTATTTGAAAGTTGTTTGTATTTTCTGTAAAACTTTTTTTTATGTCTTTCATACGTTTTGATGTGTGGTTATTCTTATAGGAGTAATTAGATTAGTTTTTTTAATACCTTTTTTAATACTTAGAATACCTTATTGTTATTTATTTTTCGGTAGTTTTCCTTGTTTCTGAATTTAGTATATATGTGTATGTGTATGTTTAAAAATGAAAGAGGAAAGCTGATTTTAACAAAATTATTTATTACAATCTTTCTTTCTTTTTATAAGTAAAATTGTATTTTACTTATAATTAAATAATATCACTCACTCACTTACATACTAATCTTAAGAAACTTAAATACTATCTTAACTACCTACACTAAACACGAAGTCTGTCAATAAAAATAAAATACAAAGCCGGTTAGCACTGCGATGAGAGCTGTGAGGTGGTCCATTGCCTTGAAAAATCAATAAGTTAGAAATATCACCAATTTTTTTTTTCAAACAATTTTTTATACTAAAAAATTGCAGTTTCACGAGAAACAAACGTATGCGCAATTTCCGCTTAATCCAACTTTGGAAGTAGGTCAAATTTAACTTGCAACCTTTGATTATAATGTAAGCATATTAAGGCGGGACCAAAATTATTATAAATAGTCTTAATGTACTTTGTACCTGCCTTATCTCCAAATCCGGCCAAAGGAATGGGTTATCTCTCCGGTAAGTCGATTCACTCAGGTTTCGTACCCCATCTTGACTGGATTTTTCTGCAAAATGTAAAAATACATGATCTTATAAAATTATTTAAAAGCATTAGGTATTCGAAAAATCCTATTTCGGGCAACGATAAATCGCTCCTACCATTTCTTTTAACAAATACCACTTCGACGTTGATTAGAATCTAGTCTCAGAAGAGATAATCACCTGATTGTTTTCACATGTCGGACAGAGCCAGTCCCCTTCGGGTGCCGAGGTGATACCTACGCACGTATAGTGGTACCACTGGCGCTCACAGCTTGCCCCGTCGCAACCAATCATCGGGACGTCTTCTATATATCTCTGAAGAACCAGAAATCATTGTGCCGCTCCTTCTTTTTCCGTTCTTCTTCCAGTCGAGCGGTAATGGTCTCCTTAATTTTGTTCTCTTTTGCACTCCTCACTGGTTTCTGCATGTAGTGGCAGAACACTGCAGATATGCAATGTGTTTGGCCACCGCTTCACCCCGCATTCATCACACGCAGTGCTCCCGGTTCCGTGGCGCCAATACATGTGCTCAACTAAACGGCTGTACTTATAGTACTGCTTTTAGCAAACGCCGCACAATAAATTGTTAAGGTAATCTCTGAAAGATCTTATTTTGCAACTAGTAAACACGCACAAACGACGCGAACACTCACAATACTGTAAAAGGAATGATCAAATTATATTACGTGCGTTTCATTGTTCAAATAAATAAAAGACACATGTAGTACCTTCATTGTACTGGCAACTTCGCACTTGTTAAAATACTAGGGTAGATTGAAAAACTTCCCTGCTTGCGCTCCGTCTAGTGTTGTACGAAAATCGAGTCTTGGAGTCTTATTTAATAAAGCTATTTTTGCAGACTCGAGTCTTATAAATAAAACTTAGAGCTCAAATCCTTCAGAATTCGGAGTCTTTTGTAAAAAGACCTACCAAAAAGGAGTCATGACAGTCCTCTAAATCCATAGCTGTAGTCTGAAGTAAATAAAATAGCAATAAAATTATTAATTTTAGTATATTAAGCCACGAAGACATACATTTCCATTTATGTAATAAATTCAAACATTTTATAAGTGCAAGAACTCCTCTCAGGTGAAGGCCTCCTCCAGAGATATTGAGCACATTGAAGCCCTTATAGTTTTATTACCCAATCGGTTTCGTCGTTTGGTAATTAAATTTCCTGATTTAGAAAAGGCCTGCTCGCTTGGAACACTTGTCGCAGGAATACTTAGTATGTCTAAAGCCATTTTGGATAATTGAGGAAAATATTTGGTATGAAGCGTCCACCATAACAGCACGTCAGTATCTTCGGATTGCAGTGGTAATGATAGGTAGCTTTTTATTTCATCTTGTTGTGGATTTTGTTTTTTATATATAGAAGACAACAGTGATTTCTTTTGCTGGCTGCGTTGGTTCTATGTATTAGTACCTGTGTGTACTAAGTAGTTTTCTTGAAAGTACTTTTTTCAATCACGATATAAAATCACCCAATATTAGCTATTATAACACACCAACTCAAGTTCATGACTCACTCTAGCTCAAAGAACTTAAAAGACTCGAAAGAACTTAAAAGACTCAAAGAACTCGGTCTCATGTGACTCAAATCTCGAAATGAAGACTAAAAGACTCGCGTTTCTTACAGACAGAGCCTCCGTCCGACCCGCTGCAATGGCGCCGAGGCTCCTTATTCTTTCTATGTGCGCGGCAACAAGCACTTACTCTTCAATACTTTTATATGTTCAATGATATTTCATCAAAGTTATCCTCAGATTACTTTAGCATTATGTATAAGCGTAGCGCTGACCACATAACACAAAACGAAGTCGTGTGATTATATATTCATCTTCGTCGGATTCTGAGAAAATCAAGGCTGTCTGTAGCGATTGTCAACTTGTTACAACTAGGCGCAATACATGAATGCCCCTAAACACACACACATATACTGAATTCAGAAACTAGGAACACTGATGAAAAAACATAATTATAAAATCGAAAAACCCGACTGCATAAGAAGCGAACTAAAATCGCGAGCTGACTGACCGAAACCATTATGTACACTTCGACTGCACAGCATGATTTTCTCCTTGTTTACGTCTTTTTATTTCGCTTTTTATGCAGTCGCAGGGTTTTTAGATTTTTAAAATTTTGTTGCCTCATTTACAACTTTCTAGTTATATTTATTTTTAATTACTTTTAAACACATAAGTGTTATATTTTTGTAATCCTCTCTTAAAACTTTTTATTTTGATGCCCTACGCGATGGATTTGGAAGAATAAAAATTGGTACCACCACAATACGGCGCTTTTTATTTTTTTCAATTCTAATTTACCAGTGACACTCGCAAGCTGCTCGCAAGATTAAGATTCGTTGAAATCGGCCTACGTGTTTGGTCTCTAGAACGCCTCATAGGAAAAACATACATACATAGACTGATAAACACGTTAACATCCTTTGCGTCGCGCAGTCGGGTAAAAAGTAACTACTAGATAAACACTGCAATTCATAATATTCTTATCAGTACAGTTAAAGACAAAAACTAATATAATTAAATCTTACAGGCATAATTTCTCATCATAACATGTGAAAGACACAAAATAAATAAGCGATAGTCATAAATAAAATAATCTGACAGGCAAAATATAAATTATAAGTACTCTGATGGGATGAAAAGCATTTCACTGTAAATTACGCCAACGAATATGTTCAGGATTAGTCAAAGGGAATTTATAAAAGAGTGTATTGGAATACTAGTGGAGATGAATAAAAGTGAGCATTTAAGACCGCGGTGGGCAGTGAAGGTCAGGATACAAAGGTCGTCGGTAGCTTTCATCGTAATGAGGGCTGTGTTTCATGGCTTAATGCGATGTTAACGAGCAAAAATTGTCGATAATGTTGATAAATTAAATGCGGCGCCCTCTAGAGGACATAAAATTAGTAAAATAAATTGAAGGTGCCGTGTTGGGTATCAAATGAAAGGGCTTAGTTAGCATATTAAAAAAATAGTTTCAAAACGAAAACCCGTCTCCAAAAAAATCGCACTCCAATAAGTATGAAACTAAAAATATTTCTAAAGAATATGTAGGTGTGGTCGTATTTTTTATACCTTTTTATAACTCGTAGTAATGTTTAACCACTTAATCCTTGAATAGCTGATATAGTAATAAGTTTACAATTGCAAAAAAAAACTATTCTTTGTGATTCATGTGACTAAGATAATAGAACTTCTTTGCCAAGTTAATCCTCTTGCCACATAATACGATTTACTTAAATAGAAGTAGCTATTGTTTTGACATGGAATCTATTTTAAGAAGTACACAACACGAGAGATTTGAAAAGCAGGTAGTCTGATTATGGCTTACTTAAAAATAATAGCTTGAAATCTGGATCACACGACCACATTGTGTAAGCTCGAAGATCAGCATCGAGTAATGAAATGCAATTGTCAACGTTGGCAATGTCTGATTGAGCGTAAAGTTGCAAGTCATCAGCGTACAGATGGTAAGGATAACACTAATGGAGTTTATAAATAAAGAGAATAAAAGAGGAGAGAGTATATCGCCTCGTGGAACACCAGTTACCAAGTCGCACCAGTCCCTAATGTCTTCAGTAACTTTAAGCAGAGCTGTGGCTATGCTGTGGCCAGGCCGAAAACCTTATTGGCAATTGGACAACAGGTTATTCTTGAAGACGTAGGAGGATATTTGTTTAAGAGCAACTGCCTCCAGGATCTTAGAAAGGAAAGGGAGAATGGAGATCGGTCTGAATGAATAGCTAAACTGGGGTTGTGAATTTTAGGAAGAGGGATAATGATTTATTTGTTGCATAAAAACATACATCGTGTAATGTGATAAGTACAATCAATTCCACATAAACATTACCATAGTTGAAATTGAACAAATAACAACATTAAATTACATTAACTTAACAATGTAGATATGAATAATTTAATAGTTATTAATTATATCTGTTTGCTAAACGCCGTAATTACCTAATAAAATATTTATGACCAGTCATTATAGGGTTCCTTAATAATTATGTGTGTAACCCATGTTTGATAACCCTTGCAAGTAAAACAAGGCTGATTCATTTTAAAAGGACGCATTAAACCTGCAACGGGTTTGTTTGCAGACTAAACAGATACTGAAGTAAGATTTAGTATATTTTTGTTATGAGAGTAGTTGTGATGTGCTTAAATTATTTATAGAATACTTGACATCATATACAGTCAACAAAACATTATATTAGATATCAAATTTAACCGGTTGTGTACCGTAATTACCGAATCAATGCAAAAGCCTTTGTGTTTCACGTGGATCCAAGACACTCAATGGGTTAAATATCTAAATATATTTTGAAATTTTAACATCAAAAACGTATTGAAAATATATTAATTCAGTAAATGGAAAAACAATAGTATAAGCTAAGACCTCAGACTAGGGTACACAATGTGGTCGTGGGATCCAGTTTTCAAGATATTATTTTTAAGTAAGCCATAATCAGACTACCTGCTTTTTAAATCGCTCGTGTTGTGTACTTCTTAAAATCGATTCTATGGCAAAACAATAGCTACTTCTAGTTCAGTAAATCGTATTAAGTGGCAAGAGGATTAACTTGGCAAAGAAGTTCCATTATGTTATCTTAGTTACATGCATCACAAAGAATAGTTTTTTTTTGCAATTGTAAACTTATTACTATATCAGCTATTCAAAAAGGTTTAAATGTTTAAAATTTACTTAGAGGTAGAAATAGGTTTGCAAAATACGACCACACTAACACATCCTCTAGAAATATTTTTTGTTTCATACTTATTAGAGTGCGATTTTGTTGTAGTCGGGTTTTAGTTTTGAAACTTTTTTTTTTGATATGTTAACTAAGCCCTTTCATTTGAAAACAAGGCACCTTCAATTGTTTAAACAATTTTTTTGTCCTCTAGAGGGCGCTGCATTTAATTTACCAGCATTTTCGAAAAAAATGTGGGCACCTCTACCATAAAATCTGTCAGACCTACAACTTTTACGCAAGTAAATGATTTGATTTGTCTGCATCTACACATTGTAGCGTTAAATCAAATTAGAACTATAGAAGATGTCAATGAAAACCCTAAACATAGCACTGAGCAGTTAATAATCTGCTGGGGTTAGCCAAATGATATCGTCTGGACACCACTATGGCTATCGCGAACATCCCTAATTTTTTTTAAAAGGCATCAAATTTGCGTGTAGTTTTACGCGTAACGACTTTGTTCGCCGTATTGGGCCTGAATGCCCGCTCGTTAACATCGCATTAAGCCATGAAACACAGCCCTCATTACGATGTTAGCTACCGACCTTTGTATCCTGGCTTTCACTGCCCACCGCTGTCTGAAACTGCTCAATTTTATTCACCTCCACTAGAATTCCGATAAATCCTTATATAAATTTCCATTCACTATCCTGAACGTATTCGTGGGCGTAATTTACTGTGAAATGCTTTTCATCCCATCTGAGTAATCAAAATGTATATTTTGTATCTCAGATAATTTTATTTATGAGTATCACTCATTTAATTTTGTGTCACATGTTTCGATGTAAAATTATTCTTGTAAGAGTAAACCCATCAAAAACATAAATGTGAAAGGGGCAGCCAAGTTCAATACTAAGAATGTGCGCGGTTGTTGACTACGCCGACAAAAGAGTTGAGATCTAAATGGGTGCCAATTTCTGTATCCTGAAAATTATTTACAATAACATAAAAGATCCAAAAAATTTTTTCTGCTACAACAAAATTTGTTATTTTAAAATATAACTTCTTAAATTTGAAAAGTGAAATTATTTACATAAAGCAGATAACTTAGGATAAATTGTAGCTCGAGATTTGACTCTGCTTTATGTAAATAATTCGACTTTTAAAATTTAAGAAGTTGGAAACTTAAATGCTGAAGAATTGGAACCTTAAATGCTACTGATGGCACATTAATAGCACAGTATAGCACAGTTAATTAAGCTGGACATTTTGCGTTGAAGCCCCACGTTTCGGATTTGACTTAACAGAAAATCGAAGGAGAACAATATTAATTTTCTTGATAGTATAATTACTATGACAAACGAAAAAACAAATAGGCTACTTGGTCAAATAATAACTATAAAATTAAAATCGCACTAAAAATATACACTCAAGTTACGTTCAAATTTTTTTAACTTTGAATAGGTACATTTCCTAAACCTGAAAAGCTATTCAAGTGTAATAGATTATTCTTATTCAGATCTTTGACAAAGCTGGGATGAACGCTTTACGTACTAGGAAGCTCCGCCTCGTTTGAAAAGACCGTCTGTTATATAAGTGGCGTCGTAATGGGTAGCGCTCACTGACTGAATGGCAGCGAGGCGTCAGAATTATGTATAAAAAACTTTTTTCCAAAAATTACAACCGACTTCCAAATAAAAACACTACAAAGTAAAAAAATAACTTCAATTTCGGAAGTCGGTGTTTCTGTTTTTATTTCTTCGTTTTTTGAAGAGTTCTGATGTATTTCTTCGAAGTTCTTCATCAGATCTTGATGAAAATTAAATGGGACCACATGACAAGCACCTGCTTTCAAATTAAAAAAGAATCATCAAAATCGGTTCACCCAATAAAAAGTTCTGAGGTAACAAACATAAAAAAAATACAGCCGAATTGATAACCTCTTTCTTTTTGCGAAGTCGGTTAAAAATGCTTGTTTTTTACCACCTCCGCATTAAAATGTTTTGTAGTTACACAGTAATAAATTGCCTTCAAGACCCTGACTCCTTTCTCGATAAGAAATCATTAAATAGTCGGCCCGTTGCAGAGCGTTCGTAAACTATATGTATGGCTCACATCTACATTATAATGTTAGTTTTTTGCCGCTAGACAGTTATAAGTTCTTAGCTTCGCTGTCGCCGCTAGTGAACATTAACCCTTATATTCGATTCTTTGTGTCCTTTCTATTTAAAATGATAACCAGAATGACTCCCTAGAGAACTGCTACTTTTAATTAGGATGCCTCCGCGAGTGAAAAGGTAACCTGTTACTATATAGCATAGAAAACTCAGGTTATTTTAATTATTTGATCAGTTTCGTTTTGAACATATTTACGAATAATATCACAACATATAGATAGGTTCTCTTCAAGTTCACTATTTTGCTTGAATATTAGAACCAATAAAAATAATATTACCTGTCCTGCCGTATTTTACATATTTGTAAAGCTTCTTTTGTTTTGAGAAACAATACAATAGTTACTTCGTTTCTATTATCATCAGGTGTTAGGTACCTGGGCTATCCTTTACAAGCTTTGTATGTTGTTTCTTCGAAAATAAAGAGATAAACGACGTCATTAGCGCCTATTATACTCCATCGACATCATTGGTCATTCAGGTAATTACTGATAACGAGGGTGTGCTTATCGCACCCCCTCTCTCAAATATTGTATACCTTTGACAACTATAAAACTAAAGGATTGCAAACCATTTTATCATTCCTACACCAGTGTTGTGAGTGTTAGTATCGTTGTGCATCTCAAGATGAAACTCCGATCCACTAAACGTTCCCTTAAGTTAACGTGCGGCAAGTGCAAAATCGTCTATGAGAACTACCACCGGTTGGTCGAACATTGTTATTGGCGCCACGGTACCGAAAGCCAGTTGTGCAGTGAGTGCGAGGTGAAACGGTGGCCATACGCCATGCATAAATGTCATGTCATCCCTGTAAGTGATGATATTGATGACGAAGAATATGGAGCAGATCATACGGAGCGGGATAGCGAATTTTGTATATGCAAAAAGAACATTCCTGATGCTCCCATGATAGGGTGCGACGGGTTTAGCTGCCCACATCAGTGGTTCCATTTCGCCTGTATAGGAGTCATCACAGCGCCTAAAGGGGAGTGGCTCTGTCCTATATGCGACAGATCGAAGCAGACCAATCAGGTGATTATCTCTTCTGTGACTAGATCTAAATCTAAGTACTACTCACACGTGATTTAAAGCTTTTTTTAAATTTCATTAAAGATAATAAGATTTTCAATTAATCTTTGAATAATCTACGCAAGGAATATCTGAATTGACAGAACGTGGCGTTTATCATACAAGTAATTGAAATAACCGAAGTGGAAATGGAATTAGATGCAAAGAAGTGATAGGAGCGATTTATCTAGTGCTTTTAAATATATAATTAAATTAATTATGGATATTTTTACATTTTGCAGAAAAATCCAGTGAAGAAGGGCTATGAAACTTGAAGACCCAAATATCGAAGATCCAAATATCGAAGAGATAAACCATTCGTTGGGCCGGATTTGGTGAAATCGCAGGTACGAGTACCTATATAAATACAATACATAAATACTATTTTTAAAAACATTTGTCTCGCCTTAATATTTTTTATGTTTAGCCGCCTTTTAGGGTTCCGTAGTCAACCGTAGGAAACATAAAGTTTCACCATGTCCGTCTGTCCGTCCGCAGCTTAAATCAGAGACTCTCAGTACCAGAAAGCTATAATTTGGCATGCATATATATATATATTAATCACGGTAGCAAAGTGGTAAAATAAAATAACTATTTTTTTATGTTTTCTCTCTACACATAAAGTGGCGATCTTTTTTTTTTCTCATCTATCCTATGGTGTGGGGTATAGTTAGATAGGCCATTAAAAATAAAACGGGTCTGTAGAAACCCTTTTTCGATTATTGTTCCGTTTGCGTAAAATTAAGCTCAAAATTGCTAATTTGTAAGAGTCAAGTGCTCCCCTGCCTGCTAAATGGTTGCTATTGGTTATGTGAAAAAATCACGTTAGTAGTACATATAATGAAATTAAAAGGAAAACTATCACAGCTAATTAAGCTTTACAAGTTAACGAGTAATAGTCGACCAACTTAAAAAATGTACTTGGAAAAGTAAAAATGTTGTTTATTGATGTATGGGGACAACAGAATTTGAACGGCAAAGTTAATTTGGTGTCTTCGTTAGAGCGATGTTCGGTGCTTTCTTTGTTTATGAATGTTAGTAATATTACCTATTTATTTTGGTGAATGTAGCTGTTTATACGGAACCCTCTGTGCGCGAGTCAAACTCGCACTTGGCCGGTTTTTCATTTTTGGTTTCACCTGTCGCCGTGTCTGTAATGTCTGTGTGTTACATTATCTGTCATGTCATCTGTGTGTATGTAATCAAAGCTTGGAAGTTAAATTTAACTTACTTCCCGTTGTTCAATTGAGCTGAAATTTAACACAAACGTTTTCTCGCGACACTGCAACCTAAACCTTGTTAAAAACATGTTTTTGGTAGATGATAATTCTAACTTATTGTTTTCTATTTCAGAATCATAAATGCAGTCGACTTGAACCTCGCAGCATTCATTCCATGTCTCAAGACTCTCAAGACTTAATATTTTGTTTTAATTTATTGATTCCATACTAAGTTTAGATAGTTAAATTAATACTTAAGTTTCTTTTATGTAAAGTTTGTGTTATTTGGTTTTACGTTACGTTTTTTAAATAAGCCATTCCCTGTACAATCAAAGTTAATTTATAAATTTAGCCGAATGTAAACTGAAAGATTCATAACAATAAATTTGTTCAAATACGCTTTCCTCTTTCATTTTTACACATGCCCAACACACACATATACTGAATTCAGAAACTAGGAACAATACTACAAACATATAATAAAAAAAGAACCTAAATTTTTATACGGTTGGGTGTTTTGATGTTTTCAAACTTTGTTTTCTTATTTATAACTTAACTAGTTATCTACTATTATTTACTTTTTCGAATTACTTTTAAAAATACAAATGGTATATATTTTTGTTATCATCTTTTAAAACTCTTCATTTTGATACCCTATACAAAGAGCTTGGAAGAAAAAAATTAGGACTCCCCTAATATGGCGCCCAAAAGCCGCCATTTTTATTGTTTTCAATTTTAGTGTAGCCAGTGACACACGCAAGATTAAATATCGTCAAAATCGACCTAGGTATTTGAACTCTAGAACGCCACATAGGAACAAACATGCATACATGCATTGATAAACACTACTCTCCTTTGCGTTGCGCATTTGGGTAAAAAGCAACTACTAGATAAATACTGTAATTCAAAATATACTTATCAGTACAGTCAAAGCAAAAAAAAACAAATCTAATTGCTCTTACAAGAATAACTTCACATCAAAACATATGAAAGACACAAAAATCAATTAGCGATATTGATTTATAAATAAAATAACCTGACAGGCAAAATATACATTTTAATTACTCTGATGGGATGAAAAGCATTTCACTGTAAATTACGCCCACGAATGCGTTTAGGATTAGTCAAAGGGCATTTCTAAAAGGATTTATCGGCATTCTAGTGGAGATGAATAAAATTGAGCAGTTTTAGACAACGGTGGGCAGTGAAAACCAGGATACAAAGGTCAGTAGCTTTCATCGTAATGAGGGCTGTGTTTCACGGCTTAATACGACGTTAACGGGATTAACTATGAGAGCGGGCATTCAGGCCCAATACGGCGAACAAAGTCGTTACGCGTCAAACTACACGCTATTTGGATGCCTTTTTAAACAAATTAGGGATGTTCGCGACAGCCATAGTGGTGTCCAGTCCGATATCATTTGGCTAACCCCAGCACTTTCATTTGATACCCAACACGGCACCTTCAGAGTCTGTAGTATGTCCTACAGAGGGCGCCGCATTTCATTTACCAGCATTTTCGACAATTTTATGGGCACCTCTACCATAAAATCTCTTAGACCTACAACTTTTACGCAAGTAAATGGTGTGATTTGTTTTTCATAAAAACATTGAAGGGTTAAATCAAATGAGAACTATAGAAAATGTCAACGAAAACCCTAAACATAGCACTGAGCAGTTGATAATCTGCTGGGGTTAGCTAAATGATATCGTACTGGACACCACTATGGATGTCGTGAATATCCCGGATTTGTTTAATAAGGCATCTAAATAGCGTGTAGATTCACGCGTGGGGGCTTTTTCCGCCGTATTGGGCCTGAATGCCCGCTCTCATTGTCAATCCCGTTAACGTTGCATTTAGCCATGAAACACAGCCCTCATTACGATGAAAGCTACCGAGTTTTTGTATTCTGGCTTTCACTGCCCACCACTGTCTAAAACTGCTCACTTTTATTCATCTCCAATAGTATTCCGATGCACCCTTTTATAAGTTCCGTTTGACTAATCCCGAACGCATTCGTGGGTGTAATTTACAGTGAAATACTTTTCACCCATTTTGTAATTAAAATGTATATTTTACCTCTCAGATTAATTTATTTATGGCTATCGCTAACTTGATTTTGTGTCTTTCACTTGTTTTGATGTGAAGTTATTCTTGTATAAGAGTAAATTAAATAGGTTTTTTTTTGCTTTAACTGTACTGATAAGATTATGAATTGCAGTATTTATCTAGTAATTGCTTTTTACCCAACTGCGTGATTTAAAGGAGGGTAATGTGTTTATCAGTATATTTACGTATGTTTGTTCCTTAGTGACGTTCTAGAGTCCAAACACGTAGGTCGATTACAATCACTCTAAACATTAAAATTTGATGAAATAAAAATGGCGGCTTTTGTAAGCCATATTGTGGGAATCCGAATTTCTTTTTCCCGAACACATCGTGTGAAGTATCAAACCGAAGAGTTTTAAAAGGTGATTACAATAATATAAACCACTTATATTTTCGGATTTTATTAAAGCTATAAAAAAGAAAAGAAAATTTTAAAACATCAAATAACTCAACTGCATAAAAATGTAGTTTTTTATTTTTTTTTACTTTATATTTTAAGCTATGTTCCTAGTTTCTGAATTCAGTGTTTGTATGTGTGTTTGTAAAAGTGAAAGAGGAAAGCGTTTTTGAACAAATTTATTGTTTTTTATCTTTCTTTTTTACATTTACTAATATTAATTAATTAATTAAGTTTGAGTAAACAGGAATGGCTTATTTAAAAAAAATCGGCCAAGTGCGAGTCAGACTCGCGCACGAAGGGTTCCGTACCATTATCCCAAAAAACGGCAAAAAACACTTTTTTTGCCGTTTTTATTACTTGAATCTTAGTTCTGTTTTTAGTATTTGTTGTTACAGCGGCAACAGAAATACATCATCTGTGAAAATTTCAATTGTCTAGCTATCACAGTTCATGACAGACAGGCGGACCGCGGAGTCTTAGTAATAGGGTCCCGTTTTAACCCTTTGGGTACGGAACCCTATAAACGTAACGTACAATGAAATAACACTATATGTACATACAAATCATAAGAAACTTAAATATTAACATTACTATCTACACAAAGTACGAGAATTATAAATTTAAACGGAATATAAAGTTTTTCAGAGCTGGAATGAGGGCAGCGAGGTTCCAGTCGACTGCATTTATGACCCTGTAATAGAAAACAATAAGTTAGAAATATCATCTACCAAAAGTATTTTTTTTTACAAGTTTTAGTTTTAAAAATTGCATCGTCAACTGAAAACAAACGTTAGTGTAAAATCTCAGCTCAATTAAACACCGGGCAGTAAATTAAATTTAACTTGTGAGCTTTGTTGGCATACACACAGATGACATGACAGATAATGTTACACACAGACATTACAGGCACGGTTCAGGTGAAACTAAATATAAAAGAGGTGGCTAAATATAAAAATATTAAAGCGGGACAAATAGTATTTATTTATTGTATTTATATACCTGCGATTTCTCCGAATCCGGCGAAACGATTGGGTTACCTCTTCGATATTTTGTATCCACTCAGGTTTCATAACCCAATTTCTTCACTGGATTTTTCTGCAAAATGTAAAAATAACCATAGGTAATTTTATTATGTATTTATAAGCATTAGATATTCGATGAACCTATTCAGGGCATTTATTTTAATCAAATTCTACTTCGACTTTGGTTAATGCAATTACTCCTATGAATAACTCCACGAACGAATACGTTCAAATTGTAATTTTAATTTAATTTATAACATTGTATTGTTTTATTGTTATTGTAATATTGTAATTGTAATTTTGCATGACTAAATTGGTGGAACACAGGTTGACTGCGCATTCACCTGACATCTGGAAGTGTATTTTTATGTACTGTGTTGAGCAATAAATGAATTTGAATTTGAAATGTCAATTCAGATTTATTCCTTGCGAAGGTTCTTGCTTTAATGAGTTTAATAAAAAACTTTATTACAAAAAATACAGTTCCAAATAAAAACATTACAAAGTGAAAAATAACTTCAATTTCGAAAGTCGGTGTTCCTGTTTTCTTTTCTTCGTTATTTGACACTTTGTAGTGTTTTTTTTTTGGAAATCGGTTGTATTTTTTTGTAAAAAGTTTTTTATTTTTCACTTTTTAGTGGTACACAATGGACCAGTTTTATAGCAAGGTCCCTATAATGCCACAGAGATGCCAGAATAGATTACCCGAATATCATGAAACTGAACATAACCGGTGAAATGAGAGTGAACCAAGTTGAATCGTATACATCTGCGTACCCCTTTAGATCGTACTGGCGTGATGTTATGTTATGAAATGGTATAAAAAATAAACAGACATGCGATTGCAGCAATCCCGAGAGATGTGCCGTTATTTCTTGAAGAGTTCTGTTGTATATCTCCGAAGTTCTTCATCAGATCTTCACCAAATTAAAATGGGACCAAATTCGGTCCACAATTGACGGTGATATCGGTAAAAATACACAAAACAAAAAAAGAGCATACAAGAAGTCGAACCGACTTACCAAAAATGAGGAGGTTCTATCCTCCTCATTTTTGGTAAGTCGGTTAAAAATGCAAAATTATTGTAATACTGAATGCAGTACATCATTAAGAGGTTGAATCCGGCTATCTATTGAAAATAATGGCAATCATTTTTAACAACTTATCACTTAAAGGTTTAATACCTATTATTGTTAAACAGAGTATTCTGCATTACAATAATTTTGATTCCGTTTATAACAGTCTCCAAAGATCGTTTCATTTCCTTAAATGCATTATACGTATCTTTGTTGATTTCAAAGTCAACAGCTATTTATTTGCATTAAATGCAGTACACAGGATGGCAGTATATTAATTGTTAGCGCAGTGACTCATTTCGCCATAAATTGGCATACAATTATTAAAATAATACGGTCATTATTAAAGTTCATTTACTAATTATAAATTAGCAAATGAACATAATGACTTTAAAAATAAAATATTTTTAAGAGATAAATATTTTTTTTTATATATTTACATATATTACCATACAAAATTAAATAATATAACTAGTCACAACATAAAGTGCGGTAGGTCCTGCAAAAACAATAAAAAGCAATCTAAAATCGTTAGAATGAGGTCTTTTCTTATGTTTGCCATAATATGTCATTACATTACTTTCCATTTGATCTTTACTAGCGACACTATCAGTTGGTGTAATAATACAAAGCGTGTTTTGTTTGCGAAATCAACACATTCGATTTTAAACAAAGTTAAGTTTTACCTTTGTTGATCCGTAGACTAGCTTTTAAGATACCAACAATATATAACAATACATCTTTTGTGTATGACCTTCACCATCACTCTCAGAAGTTGCCGATTCATAGAAAAGTATTAGATAAAGAACTCGGTAACAATATGTAAGTAAACCCTAAACTCACATGGTTGAACATAAAAATACCACGTGTCATTTTCAACAATATTTTTATTTTAGCAATATCGCTTCAACTTATTGGAAGAAGTGGTCTCTGATTTCCGACTTATAATTTTAAACTGCCATGAAATTAACTCAGAAGGCTCAATAATCTTCGAAAATGTGAATCTTCTGGAATGAGTGATGACGGAGAAACTCAAAAGAAACTGCTATGCTGAATTGAGTATATAATCTATGCTCAGTTATAATAAAAAATACGAAGCATTCGTTACTCATGTTAATAATATGTATGTTTCAGATTTAAGTTAAAATGATTACGTAGTTTCCAAAAACATGTAGCACGGAGAACAACTGATTTTGATATGAAGTAAATGTTGAATTGATATTATTGGGCTATTCCTCTGTATTATTCGATAAGATTTGAACTTAACTGTAGTTGTGCTGTCATCTTCGTTAACGGATTTATTAAGAACCACATGCAGTTATAAGTCATTTGTTTCATAAAAACATACATCATGTAGTGTGATAAGCACAATCAATCAATTCCACTTAAACATTGGAAAAGATGAAATTAATAAATAAACAACATTAAATTACAGTAATTCAAAAATGCAGATATGAATAATTTAATAGTTATTAATTCTGCAATTTTTATGAGCAGTCATTATAGGGTTCCATGAGGGTTACCAAAGTTTGATAAACCTTGCAAGTACAACGAGCCTGATTCAAAAATTAATAAGGATGCCTTAAACTTGCAAACTCTTGAATGAATTTTCAACAGCCAATCACAGCAGATAAAGCGTGCTTGACAATTTGTCACATTAATGCTGCAATAATTTTAAGTTGGGAAACTCGGGGTAAGTAATCTTCGTTAAAGCATTTATTAAGAACCACATGATCAAAAGTCATTTATTTTATAAATACATAAATCGTGTAAAAGTTCATAAGTACAATCAATTAATAACACTTCAACATTAGAACAGACGAAATTGAAAAAAAAACACCATCAAATTATAATAACTTAATGTTGTATGAATAATTTAATAATTATAAATTTTATCTATTTGCTAAACGTAGTGATTACCTGCTGCAATATTTATGAACAGTCATTATAGGGTTCTTTATTAATTATGAGTGTTACCAATGTTTGATAACTCTTGCAAGTACAAATAGCCTGTTTCTACAACCAGTATCGGGGTTGTTTGCAGACTAACCAGATGCTGAAGTATGTTTAAGCATCTTTTTGTTTTACGAGTAGTTATGAAGTACCTGAATTATTTCGAGAATAATTGATATCATAATATAAGCAATCATCACAACATTTAATTTGAAAAAAAAAAAACAAAAACTCTACGATTGCATAAGAATCGAAATAAAAAGACGTAAACAAGAAGAAAATCATGCTGTGCAGTCGAAGTGTACATAATAGTTTTGGTCAGTCAGATCGCGATTTTAGTTAGATTCATAAATTATATTTTTTCATCAGTGTTCCTAGTTTCTGACTTAAGTGTATGTGTGTGTTCATTCATTTGTAAAAATGAAGGAGGAAAGCGTATTTGAACAAATTTTTTGTTTTGAATCTGTTTTACATTTGGTAAAACTAATTAACTTTGAGTATACAGGAATGACTTATTAAAAAACGTAACGTAAAATGAAATAACACTATATTTACATACAAATCATCAGAAACTTAAATGTTAACTTAACTATCTGAACTTAGAACGAAAACTATTAATAAAAACAAAATATAAAGATTTCTAGAGCTGGAATGAATGCTGCGAGGTTCAAGTCGACTGCATTTATGACCCTGAAATAGAAAACAATAAATTAGAAATATCATCTACCACGACGTGTCACGAGAAACAAACGTTTGTATCAATTTCAGCTCAATTAAATACCGGGAAGTAAGTTAATTATAACTTATATGCTTTGATTACATACACACAGATGACATGACAAATAATGTTACATACGGCCATTACAGACACGGGGACAGGTGAAACTAAATATAAAAGAGGTGGCTAAATATAAAGATATTAAGGCGGTACAAATATTTTCACAAATAGTATGTATACCTACGGTTTTTCCGAATCCGGCCAAACGAACGGTTTATCTCTTCGATATTTTGAATCCACTCGGGTTTCATACACCAATTTATTGACTAGTTTATTCTGCAAAATGTAAAAATATCCATAGATAATTTAATCATGTATTTATAAATAAGCATTATACATTCGAAGAATCTATTCAGAGCATCGATAAATCGCTCCTATCGTTTCTTTTTATCAAATGCCATTTCGACTTTGGTTATTCCAATTACTTCTATGAACTCCACGATCTGTCAAATCAGATTCTTTCCTTGCGAAGATTATAAATTGAAATTCTTTTTATATTTAATGAATTTAAAAAAGCTTTCAATCACATATGAAAAGTACTTAGATCTAGATCTAGTCACGGAAGAGATAATCACCTGATTGGTTTGCTTCGATCTGTCTCACGTCGGACAGAGCCAGTCTCCTTTGGGCACTGTGATGAAGCCTATACAGGCGAAATGATACCACTGTCGTGGACACATAGAGCCGTCGCACCCTATCATGGGAGCATCAGGAATGTTTTTTCTGCAGATACAAAATTCGCTATCCTGCTCCGTATGATCAGCTCCATATTCTTCAGATTCGTTTACGCCGTCATCAATATCATCACTTAATGGGACATGACAAATATGTGCAGCGAATGGCCACCGCCTAGCTTTACAATTGTAAAACAACCTGATCTCGGTGCCGTGGCGCCAATACAGGTGTTAAACCAACTGGATGTAGTTACTAAAGGACATTTCTTAAGGGATTCTTTGGCAGAGACACGCACAACGATTATAATAGGTACATGACAAAAACATTCGAAAAACAAATTAAAAAAGGAACAAAAGAAATCATCAACAAATACAAACATAATACATACGAATCAAAAGAAATTTAAATATTATGAGTAACTTAACTATATATACTAAATACGAAGTCTATTATCTAAAACAAAATAGAAAGCCGGTTAGAGCTGCGATGAGAGTGCTATGAGCTGCAAGTCCACTGCAGTTATAACCCTGAAATAGAAAAACAATAAGTGAGAAATATTATTTATCAAAAATCATTTCTTAAAAACAAGTTTAAGAAACAAACGTGTGTGCAATATTATTATGTATTAATAATATTATTACACCTCAACCTATGTAAGACCGGGAAGTGAGTCTTGATTACATACACACAGACACGCGGATAGGTGAAACTAAATTATATTGAATTAGCCAAATCAAGTTTCATATCCCATCTTAACTAGATTTTTCTACAAAGTGTAAAAATATACATAATTAATTTGAATATTTATAACAAATATTATAAAACATTCGAAGATTCCTATTCAGATTAACGAGAAATCGCTTCTATCATATTTTTTTATTAAATGCCATTTCGATTGTTTCCCCAATTGCTTCTATGATAAACTGCACGATCTGTCAATTCAGATCCATTCCTCGCGAAGATTATTAAATGAAAATCGTATTATCTTTAATGAATTTAAAAAGCTTTCAATCACATGTGAGTAGTACTTACTGCCGCATTCGGAGACGTTTAACGATTACTGAAGGCGCTCCTTAGTATAGATTTTTCTGAGATCTGTCGCATGTCGGACAGAGCCAGTCCCCGTCGAGCTGAGATGACGCCTACGCAGGCGAAGTTGTACCACTGTCATGTATAGCTAGGCCTCGCACCCTATAATGGGAGCATCGGGAATGTTCCTTCTGCAGATGCAGTATTCACTCTCCTGCTCCGAATAGTCATAGTCATAGTCATAGTCATTTATTCATGAACAATCATTTGTATCTGAATTTACACATTTCAAAATAATATTAATAATAAAAAATATAGAACACAAAAAAAAAAAAAAAGAAAACGTTAAACGAGATAAATAAATGATTCAATCATTCAGAAAACTGAGACTGAAAATATCTTAAAAACAAAAACAAAACACAATTTTCAATAAATAAAATTACATTTAAGATGTCAAGAAATAAAAAATTACTTAATAAAAATATAAAAAATTACATGTCATCGAATAAAAAAAAATAAAAAATAATAATAATAATCCAATTTTAAATAATAAACAAAATGTCTTTAAACCCAATAAACAAAATTTACAATTACAATTAAATAGAATTAGCATGTCAAAAAAAAATAAATAAAAATAAGAAACAATACAATACATCTAAAACAAAAATACATTTAGACAAATAATAAGACATGTCAATATTATAATTCTTCTACAGCATATAGACACTTACTCAATAGGAAATTCTTTAATTTTATTTTAAAAGAGCTATTATAAACTAAACCTTTTATGTCTAAAGGCAGCTTGTTGAATAATTTTACAGATTGGTAACGTGGACTATGCTTCACAATTCTGAGGTTATGATTGGTCATGTTATTTTTTAAATCCAGTCTACGGGTGGCTTCCCTTATCAACTGCTCCTCCCCTGTTTCATATTCATGCATGTTTTTGGCCATATTACTTAGAAGTACATGAACATATATACCTGGTACTGTAAGTATGCCCAAGTTTACAAAATGTGGACGGCAACTTTCTCTTTGAGAAATGCGGATCATAGTACGAATTGCGCGTTTTTGTAGTATGAAAGCCCTTTTGCAATTATAATCGTAGCTGTTACCCCAAAGAAGTATGCTATATCTAATTCTGGACTCCACTAATGCAAAATATACCATTTTCAGCTGTTCTAAACTAATTTCATTCCTCAGCGCTCTCAGGGCGTAACACGCAGAAGATATCGATGCATCAATTGCCTTTAGCTCTGGTTTCCAATTTAAGAGTTGGTCTATAAGAATACCTAAAAATTTAACCTCGCTAGCGACTTCAATTTTGTCTTCATTCAAGCATACATTTAAAATATCATTGTTCCGTGATGTTGTTTTAAATAGCATTACTTGAGTTTTTTTACTGTTTATTAATAATTTATTTGCTGTGAACCACGTATGAAAAGCTTGTAATGCAGCATTTACTATTTTAGTTAATTCAACCATGTCATTAGCAGCTACTATAGCATTTGTGTCATCCGCGAAAATTACAATTCCAATGTCCGGTAAAATAAAATTTAAATAATTGATTAAGTCATTAATGAATAATAAAAATAAAATAGGTCCCAAAATAGATCCCTGTGGAACGCCCGTAGATATGCTAACAATTTTAGATTTAAAGATTTTTTTGTAAGTTTTCTGTGTCTTGCCCATCTCAACAAACATCTTCCTGTTTTTTAAATATGACGAAAAAAGCTGGAGACTTTTACCTCTTACTCCGTAATGACTCATTTTAGTAAGAAGTAACTCATGGTCAATGGTGTCAAAAGCTGAGCTCAAGTCTAGGAAAATCCCTGCAACTCTCATTTTTTTGTTAATCTTAGTTATTACGTCATCCAGTAAAGTATATATGGCGTCAGAAGTGCCAACACCCTTTTGATACCCAAACTGTCTCTTATTTAATACATTATTTATTCGCAAGTGAACTAGGAGTCGTTTTTTAAGGATATTTTCAAATATTTTAGACAGCACTGGTAATAGAGAGATAGGTCTATAATTTTTAGGATCGATCCTACTGCCCTTCTTATAGATTGGTATTACTTTTGCAATTTTGAATGACAAGGTCCAAGTCCAAGATCTCTTCAGATTCTTTCACGCCGTCATCAATATCATCACTTATTGGGACGAGAATGGTGAATTTATAGTATTCATCAGTATTTTTCGCTATTTCTCATAGTTGTAGATTTGGTACACTTGAAAAACTTCATCCACTCAAGTTTCAGCCCCCGGTTGAATTTTTCTGCAAAATGTAAAAATATCCATATTTCATTTTAAACACTCACAACATTATACAATTATTTAACTGACTTCAAGGAATCCTATAATTTCTTTCTATCTAAGACAATTCAACTCTGTTTTTTAATTAGTTTTATGAAAAACTACACGATCCGTTAACTTAGCTTCATTCCTTGCGAAGATTATTTAAGTAATGATATCTTAAATTAATTTCAAGAAGCTGTCAAATATGTGTGAGTAGTAGTAGAGACCATCACCTGATTGTTATGCATATTTTCACACGTCGGACATATCCAGTCCCCGTCGGGTGCCGAGGTGATGCCTACGCATGCGAAATGAAACCATTGCCGCTCACAAGTAGGCGAGTCACACCCTATCATCGGAGCATCATCTTTGTTCATTCTACAATAGCAGAATTCACTCTCACGCTCCGAATGATAAGGCGATTCTTCAGGGAGCACGTCGTTTTCAATTTCGTCATTAATTGGCAATATATTGCACTTGTGAGCGGCGTATGGCCACCGCTTCACCTCGCACTGTTCACATAAACTGCTTTCAGTTCCATGGCGCCAATACAGATGCTCTAATAATAGTTTGTAGTCCGAATACTGCATGTTGCACCCGCCGCATGTGAACTTGGATAAAAAGGGATATATATCAGTTCTCATTTTGCAACTTGGGAGTACCCTAACTCTAATAACACTGTAGTGCGAATGATCACACGATTCACAACTCTTTAATTTTATACCAGCCAAAGTCTAAATTTGAAAAAGAAGTTGCAATTATCGGACCCTCATTACCTAAGCATAAAACTAATTAAGTGCCTAATGGCCGACGTTATCGATAAAGTATAATAGGAACTTAATGACTTAGTTTGAATTACAAGACTATTAGAAGAAATGCGAATATTTGCTTAATTGTGTTAAAAATAAATCTTCGTAAATATGACTAAGTCCACCCCTATGGTGAAAGATCGACCTCCACTTTTTTTTTTTTCATTTTTTCTCTGATTTTCTTATATCATCTGATGGTTATCGGTTAGAGGAACAATTTCTTACCTGAAAAGATTTTCATCCGAGCTACTATTTTGGAAATGTAAAGCGTTTTATGCAAAATAAAATAAAATTCGGAGGCTCATAATTCGGAAACGGTGCGTCGTAGGGCTATGCTTCTCAGAACCTAAATGATTGTTTTGGTCAAGGTCAACCCGGTGCTGAAATAAATTTGGGAAATCCAAAAAAAAAAAAAAACCTGTTAATTTATCAAGTCCAATTTTTTTTTTTACCTATGAATTTTTTTATTGGTTTGCTTTGCTGCTCATAGCGCCCCAAAGCGTATACACCAATTCCTAAATCTCCGCCCCTAGGACGACCCACTGACCCAAGAAACATCATAAAAATATAGCCCAGGTGCGTGGGTACCTACCTGGGCTATTTTTATGATGTTTCTTGGTCCTAGATAGAAGAAACAAAAATACTAAATGTAAGTAAGCCTAAAATAATTCTTTTATGTAACTAATTTGATGTCGTCATGTTTTTTTTTTATTTTGATATTATAATCATAATAAATTAATATCTCAGACATATTCCTTATTTGCACATCTTATGAAATAATTTATAACACTACCTTCAAACTCAATTACCAAGTTTACATAATGAGATTTTTACTATGTGGTTGGTTAAGACACGATTTTAACAACAAATTTCAAAATTAATAAAAATAGAAATGGCATTCAAGAGAATCCCTAGATTGTAGGTATCAGGAATTACAGACTCCATCTGGGAATTCTACTCCTTTGCTATACACACAATGAAAGTATTCCTAACACGCTTTGTGCACACTCCACAAATTCAAATAATGCACAGGGAAAAAGACAAATTTGCACGTACTTTCGACTCGCGTCAGCCCGAATTGTGGGACGAATGGTATTCTAACACTAATCCGACTGGAGGTCTCGCGTATTCTATACTTACCCATTTTGTCTAGAAGAAGAAGAAGCTATTACTAATAAACACTAATAACACGTTGAAATCGTCTTCTATTGCTTCCGAAAGCGTTATTTGAATTTTATCGCTGTCACCATGAAGTAAAAAACGACTTTTTTAAATTATGACTGATTTATTTAAAGTGTACGGTATACGAACAAAATAAAAAATGCAGTTACCCACATTATAGTTTTAGTAAATATGCTACATTCTTAAATTGTCCATATATTCAAATAACAAGTGTAATGTTTATCAGTCGCATGAAGTGGCCATAACACTGACAATTTACGTTGCAAAACGTAAATCTATCCTCTACACTCATATTTTATTGTAAATGTCTTCACCTACGTGAAAAGTGTTATATCGACTATAATTTAGAATTCCAGACTATAATCTATCTCATCCAGATCCTTTCACCCGTTCTGGCGTGTTTGAGTAACATACATCCAGCCATCCAAACTTTCGCATTTATAAAAAAACTTAATTTAAAAAATAAATAAAATCTTAAAATCTTAAAAATCTAAAAATCTTAAGAATCGAAATAAAAAGGCGTAAACAACAAGAAAATCATGCTGTGCAGTCGGAGGACACATCTGGTTTTGGTCAGTCAGCTCGCGAATATGTTTCCTCCGACTGTACAGCATGATTTTGAGACTCATTAGAAAGACATTTTGTTAAACTCTCAGAAAAAGTTAAGATTTTTAGTAACCAAGGTATGAAATAAAACGTTAGCTGAATGGAAGAAAATCAGTTTATCGTTGATTTTCTAGGAATTGTTCAATTTTGTTCAATTTAAAGGAGTTGCGCCGGTTAAGACGCAACGCAGATACGCGAGAGGCTGGTTTCGATAGATATGAAGATGATAAGCGATTTCGGATCAATTGAAGGTGACTCGCCTGCAATAGGGTTAGGGAAAGCACAAATACCTGAGTTCGCACGTCAGAGAGTAGAATCCTGCCGCTGTAGATGGACGGTTTGAAGGAAAAGAGGCCCGGAGTTGCAGACTAATATATGCTGCTGGTTGACGTCTGTCAGCCTGTCCCGGCTGTCACTTTAAAAAATACGCAGGAGGGGTGTGGTAGTCTCGCTCACACCCGATACCAAGGCATTGTGCCGAAAGGAATAATGAGGGTAGGACACGATTCCAGACAAACATCTCGTGTTTCTCTACCTACCCGCAATTACGTCACAAACACGACCGACGCTAGTTGCAAACTATCCCCCGGGCTTGAAGGGATGCCTTCAAATTTTTAACAATTAAATAGAAACAGAAATAAGCCCAACCGGTAGTAAGATATCAAACTAATCAAAGAAAAGCCGTTCCCCAATACCTAATCTAACTAATCTAATTTATAAATAAGCGAGCTACTGATGAGGCAAAGGACGTAGCCGCACGGCTGGGCGCAAGTATGATCCATTTGCCGTTTTCACCAGAGTGATACGTGTTACCCCTGTTGAATCAGGGAAAACTTCCTCTATGATACCTAGTGGCCAATGGGGGGCGGGTGAATTTTCAGTTAAGAGTATCACGACGGTACCGACAACGATTGGATCGACCGGTGTATTCCACTTTCGACGCGACTGTGAAGTATGGAGGTAGCCCGTCCTCCATCGCCTTCAAAAGGAGGAAGAACGGTGAAGCTTACCCATTAAGTCAAACTAAGTTAAGTTCTCGCAATGGTAACCAAAATCTCGTCAATCTCTCCAGCGTGTAAATATTTCAAAGGCGTGAAGTTTAAGAACTGCGCCGGAGTTAAAGCGAGCGGTTCCAAAGGGTCACTGGAAAACGTCCTACACAGAGGTCGAGTGTTCATGTCGGATTCTATCTGAGCCAGCACCGTGCTTAGCTCTTCCAACGACAAAATCGTTTCACCTATCACGCGATATAAATGAGTCTTTAGGCTTTTGATATTGGCCTCCCAATTCCCACCGATGTGGCCAGCAGCTGGGAAATTGAGGGCCCAATCTATTCGATTTTCAGCTAACATACGTCCCAATTCCGTAATGTGGTGTTTCGAACACAACAACTTGTGAAGGTCCGAAAGCTTACCTTTAGCGCCGATGTAATTGATTCCATTGTTAGAGTAAACTTTAACAACGGAACCGCGTCTCGACGAGAACCGCTTGAAAGCCCACATAAAGCTGGTTGTGCTCAGATCACCAACCAATTCTATGTGCACGGCACTCGTGGTAAAAAAACGAATAAGCATAAGTAAGCCTTAGTGGAACGAACACCTCGACCACGAGTTAAAGTAACCTTAAACGGGCCAGCGTAATCAGTGCCCGTATGTACGAACGGTTTAGCTAATTGTACGACCCGGCAGGAACGATGATCAGCCATCTCGGGAAATTTTGGCTTCGGGTGAAGCCGGAAGCATGGAATACAATAATTATGAATCCTACTCCTAATAAGGTCACGAGCAGAAAGTATCCAATACCTTTGACGCTAAAGTGATAGCAGCAGGTGACCTGCATGACAATTCGGCTTGTGATAGTAATCGACTATTAAATTAAGAATCGGATCCTTGCTTAGAAGGAGGATTGGATTGGAGTCAAAGCCCAAGTCAAAAGTTCCTCAAGCAGCCTCCGACTGGAATTAGACCGTCCTTAAGAAATGGTTTAAGGTGGCGAAAGGAGCGACCACAACTGTTTGTTCCTTTAAAGGTATTAGAGTTTAATCGAGTAGTATTCGGACTTAAGTCCAGTCCATTCCACGCGCTACGCACCATAAGACAATTGGCAGCCGATGGGGTAACGCCTTCCCTTGATGCCATCAATCGACTAATCACATGGACTAAAATCCACATCGCGTCTTTCATCTCGCCTGTGATTGGTTGATTGAAGGCTGTAAAACCTTTTGCCTTGGCTAATTCACTTGCGCGATTTGGCTGCTGGTACATGGACGATTTTGTCTTTTCGGTCCAAGGCGAGGACCAAGCCATGTCTACCGCATCTGATATGATCTTTCTGATGCAGGCTAGTCAGTTCAAACTTGTCAAGTGGACGAGTAACTCTCTAACGGTTCTGGATTCGATTTGCCGTCGCATCGTTTTGCAGTTGTCAAGGGATTCGGTGAGTCTAATGAACACAAGGTTCTCGGCCTGTGTTGGTCTCCCACAAGCGACCTGATCAGTATGAAGATTGGTACACCTTCGCATAGTTGTACTAAGCGACAACACGGATCAGATGTAGTGGTTGAGCGATCGGCTGCTGCGCTGTGTGTCGCGGGTTCGATTCCCGCACGGAATAAATATTTATATGGCCTTAAAAATCCCACGTCACGTAGCAATCATCGCGGATAGCATTGTTACTATCTTGAGTTTCACGGATGCTAGTGAAAAGGCTTATGGTAGTGTCGTTTATTTCCACGTGGAGAACGATAGTGGTAACACAGTAAGCTTAATCACAGCTAAGTCAAAGGGTTCTCCTCGAAAAGTTGTTTCGCTCGCTCGTCTCGAACTTTGTGCTATTCTCGTGCTCGCTCAACTTATAAAAAATATTCTCGTCGCGAGTCAAACTCGTATTAATTTCAAAATATATTCGCATGTTCGGACTCAACAGTTGCGCTCTGCTGGGCAAACGCGTCGCCACATCGGTGGAATACCTTTGTGGGTAATAGGATATCGAAGATACAGAGTGATTTGTCACCTAAAAATTTGTTACACGTGGCCAGTACTGAGAACCTAGCCGACTGTTTGTCGCGTGGGCTTACACCTTCACAAAATCATCGGCACCCACTTTATTTCACGGGACCTGCGAGGGCTAGCTCAGACGTCTCGCAGTGGCCTGTTGACCCCTTCAACCCCGCTGTCGTGTCAGAGATGCCACAAGAAAAGAAACATTCTTTGCTGACCTCGTTACCCCGAGAAGAATCCCCCATGATGTCGTTAGGTAGTTATTTTTCGTCTTGGAAAACATTGTTACGTTGCGTAATTTACGTGTGTAGGTTCCTTAAATTGTTGCCTAGTCGTTATCGCATGTCGGCGTCAGATCATGACTTCGCTGGATTATTAGTTCTTCGTGAACTTCTACTTTTACACTTCCCAAGCGAACACACAAAGCTTGAGGAAGATGCATGAGCAAGGTGCAGGGGTGAGGTTGCAGTGGAAAAAAGTGATACGGTATGCGCCGATAACGTCTATCACAATCTCAAATGCCGATGTTTAAGAACATTTGACGAATGTCAGCCGAAAGTGCGATAAAAAACAAACGAAAATGAACGATAAGGTTGTACAAACTTCCTTGAAGGTGTAGATCACCATACAAAAGATCTTTAAGTTGAATATTATTATTAGTCTTGCAACTAACATCGAGAACAACGCGCAATTTAGATGTGATTTTATCTTCTCGTATGACTTCGTGATGTGGTATGATATACGACTGCGAGGCTTCTTAGTCAATTACAGGCGAAATAAAACCCTTTGCTAAGTATTCGTGGATAACATCCACAACCGAAGTTATGCCACCCGTAACTACGGTAATGCCCGCATCTTTCGTTCCAGACAATAGAAGCGGCATTCGCTTGCTTGTCGAATTACCGAGCGAGAGTGTTCCCTTACAGGGAAGGGCAACAACATAACGCCCGTCGCCATCACGAGAAGTCGTGCGAGTGTAAAATTCTCCACATGTTTTATCATCTTAGCTACCGGAAGAACAATCATTTCCTCTAACTCCCAGAACCTTCAAATAGCTGAGTCCAACGGATCAGCAGTACAGCAATAAGATACGGTCTCGTTTCGATCAACGCTGACCGGAGCCTCTTCCACAATGACGTAGCCGAGGACAGTTGCCAATACGAGAGGTGAGATATGTGAGGCTCGCCCTTGAACTCGATGGGGCAAGAACAAGTGTGGGAAAAGTGATGCTCCTATCAGTAACTCAATTGTGCCAGGCACAGTATCGTCAGGCAACGGCAAACCTACAAAGTTCGACAGATGCGAAACATTAACCCCGATAGTAGGCAAACGTTCAGTTATTTTATCAACGATTCGATAATATAATTAATATTACGATCAAAACTCGAATAAAACTTCAATTTTGCGAAACCCTGAATAGGTTTGCTTGAACCGCCTATTCCTTTCACTACCGAGCAATTGGATCCAATATTCAAGCTCAAGCCAACCAACTCCCTTTTCTATGGAGATTTGCGGGACTTTACACCCTGTTCCGCATACCGCCAAACCAGTATCAAAATTGCTCTGTGAAGCAGCAACGTATGACAGCTTGCAAAGCGACACGTCATCACTGACAGAAGATTTGACAGTTCGATACATTATTACGTCGCTGGCTCCTGCAGGGGATGAGGCTTGCGCGGCCGACGACGCTCGGGGAGCGTACGAACTATTAAAAACTGGTACATTTCCAAAACACAGCAAAGTATGGTGCTTTGATTTACATCTTTTACATAAAGAATGAAACCCACACTCAGAAATACGATGACTACTACGCAAAAAAAAAAATACACAAAACGATTTGTTTTTACGAATTACAACTATCATTCGGTTTGTAACCTTGAAATACGGAACATTTGTATATATGGTCATGTTGACTGTTGCACAAAGATCAAGCGTCACTAGATGCGGTGTTTGTCGTGTACGCATAAGTTCCCTTGGACCTTGAATGTTTAGGATTTGTATCTGTTTTTCGAGGATTAATTTTTGCAGCTTCATATTTCACCGATTACGCTGTAGTATCTTAATGTGATCGCATAAAACGAAATGAAATTTGAAAGGAGGGTAAGCGGACGAGGTTGGTTTAAAATCAAGTTTTTGATCCAAATATGAAGTTGCCGAAAGCCGTTTTTCGTCATATTCAGCTACCAAACAATCAAATATCAATGTATAGTTTTCTGAAAAAGGATCAATTCCGGCGAATATAGAACGGGCTCTTCCAGTTAATTCACGTAACAAATAATATTACTTCTCAGAATTTGTGAGTGATGTATTTCTATGTACGGTATTCTGAAAGCTGGAGAAAAACAAAGACCAATTTTTTATATCACCGTCGTATTCGGGTATCTCAATTGGGGGTCGACGCGGAACTGTGTTTTGGCGTGTTGACTCATTCCATTGCCTGTATGTGTGTTCGATTTTAAATTGTTGGCGGCTCGCCTAACGCAACCCAACAACTTCAAAGGACGACAGCGTCTCATAATTATCTATGAATTCGGGATCAAAACTTAATTGGATGGTCGCTATCTTGTCCAACACACCCTCGATATCCTCATGTAATGTGTCCACTGTCTCGATTGCAAATGCTTTGCATACGGGAAAATATTCTATCCCTCTTAGCGTACAATAACTTTAATGTGTCTGATGATTTGTAGGTGCCATTTTAGCGATTTTCTCAAATTACAGACAATCCGATAATCTGGGGATAGACTGGCAAACATATTTTAATCAGTTACCTACTATTCTAAAGTTATATTTTAACACGCATTATGTTTTAAAGGCAACGGAGAAAGGACAATCCTTTCACTAGGCTAAATTCTGCCTTCAATAAGAATGAATCTACGATAAGATTCTACGAACGAATGTATAATACGCGGGTCGATCGAAATAACTTAATTTGTTCTAGACCGGCTTTACGATTAAAAACAATAACAATGATTATGCCAACGTATTTTCTTGACGCGGGTAGAACGACAGCGAAACTATTTCATGAAAATAAATAGGGTAATGTGGTGTAGGGTTCCCTATCCATTTGCATAAAATTTTAAGACCTAATATATCTTAGCATAATTTTGTTTGGCATAATTATATTTTGGCATAATATAATTACGCATAACAGCTTACGCATAATTTTTTTAAGCATAATTTCTCTTGCCATAATAATGATTAAGCAGAATATTCTAAAGCATAAATTTATTAAGCATAAAGTTCTAAAGCATAACTTTTTTAAGCATAATATCCTAAAGCATAAATTTATTTACACATACAGCATGCAAGCAAGCATACAGCATGCAAGCAAGCATACAGCATGCAAGCAAGCATGCAGCAAACAAGCAAGCATGCAGCATGCAAGCAAGCATGCAGCATGCAAGCAAGCATGCAGCATTCAAGCGAGCAGGCAACATGCAGCAGGCAGGGTTTCTGTCTCGGCTCCGGCGCTGCGGGCTTCCGCCTCGCCCCTACGCGCCTACGCGATTTTAAATTACACTCTAGGGGTAGGACAAACAAGACTACGTAGAGTCGGTTTTGCAGCAATTCGGTTCTGTCACTAACTTTTGTTGCACATCATATAAAATTTTTAACCAACAATATTATTTAATTGTTACAGAAACTATAGCAAATTGGTTCGGTTGTCTAGCATATTTACAAGCAATTGCTAAAAATATACACCTAAAATAAATAATTATACATAATTAAGGACCACTGTTTCAATCAGTTAACTTTTATCTGAGGAATAACCGCCATATTTATTTCTCATAATAGAAGTTAACTGATTGACATATTTTTTTATACAAAAACTGTCAAAACATCTAATATATTCTTCAGATAAAAGTTATCTCGCGATTGAAAAATCGTTTAAGTTACATAATGTTATGTATAATAAATCATTTGCATGAAAATTGTTTTTGTTTTTTATATTAATTGTATGCCTAAATATTATTATGCCTACTAACGTTATGCTAATAGTCATTAGGCCTACTAACGTTATGCGAATCAAATTTATGCCAAAACAAATTAGTCTTTAAGATGATTATGCCAACATAAAATATATGCCTAAAAAAATTATGCCGAAGTATTATTATGCCAAAACAAATTGTGCCAAAATCGTTATGCCGAAGTATATTAGGATAAAGAACATTATGCGAAAAGAAGGGATCCCGTGGTGTAGGTAAGCGAACGAAAATGATAACTATGCGAGAATTAACTAAAGTTGTCTAACGGCTCTTGCTCTGAAGAATTGAGTTATTTAGGACATCTCACTGTTGTCAATTAAAAGGTCATTCAACGTAGTTTTAACAGGCGACAATATTAACTGGGTTTTTTGAATCCGTTTATAGCGGGACAGGTATGAATTCTTTTTTCGAAGAAGTGCGATTTTTTTGATGTTAAGTGTATAAGACCGTCTAAACTAATATATCTCTAAACCAGTACACAGAGGCAGACCGAATTGGTTTCAATTTTTAAAGGATAGTATGTAGGAATGTCTATTGGCTAACATTAGACTACAACAGCTACCACTAAACGTATTGCGAAGAGAAACTGGATCGGACTTGAAATACTGATTAAACCTTGGAAAATGGCGTAAACAATAAACAGACATGCGCTTGCAGCAAACCCGAGAGATTTGCCGTTGTTTATTGAAGAGTTCTGTTATATATCTCCAAAGTTCTTCATCTGATCTTCACCAAATTTAAATGGGACCACTTGAGAAGCATCAACTTTCAAATTAAAAAAAAAATCATCAAAATCCGTTCACCTAGCAATGAGTTTTGAGGTGAAAAACTTTAAAAAATACAGAATTTGAATTTGATTTCAGTTGAATTACATTACCTGACCTACGTAAACTATGAATACCTAGTTATTTAAAGCATGAAGGCGAGAGGCGACAATGCAGCAACTATCATCATAATCAACAGTCCACTACTGGGCATCTCTTTTTAGCACCTATCGCTACGCTCCTATACCACCCATATCTAGATTCTACTCGCGATGGTGGCAATAATGACGTTTGCCCATCTCGCTGCCGGACGACCGACATTCCTTGATCCAATCAGAAAGGTACAACACTCTAATCGGCCACTGCGTTTCCCCACCTGTCATCACCTCTCCTGATATGTCCTGCCCAATTCCATTTGAGTTAAGACAACAACAACATAAGACTTTTAAGAAAAAAGCGAGGTGACCGTTTGATTGATACATTGTCACGTCGCGCCTTTCTTTGGGAACCATTAAATACCTATTCGATAATCTCTTTAGTCTTAAAATAATGAATCTGGCAAACGGATTTTTAGGTACTATTGTTCATGAATAAACACAGTTCACACAGTTCAGTAAAGCCAGTTTAATAATTATGTGGTAAATGTAAGAAACGGGAAAAATGTGGTAAAACGTGTAGGTGCGAGGGTCATAGCCGTCGGCTCTCGCCGCGCCGTCCACTGACAACGTAAGTATATGTATGTAAATTCGCTTGCAAATTTTAACTTTACCGCGGGCTTTGTTCTACCTTCCGTCAGTATCTTTACTTACCTTTTCGAAATAGCGAAGTCAAACTAAAAGAAATTTTAAATGTAATAAAACTAAGAATTTTTATTCTGTTATTTAATAACCTTAAAAGTTGAATCTTTAATTCGAGAATTGAGTAGAAACATGTACACAATCCATGGTATGGTTTTTAACAACGTCATAATCATAAATATAGGTACATATGTAATAGCCGCTCTGTTTGAAACAATACTTCAGCAGACAAAAGGAAAAAACACGAAAATCACCGAAGAGATCTCGAAGCAATATCAGTTTAGTAACGACAGGACATATCGTCGCGACTGTAAAAACAGTGCGCAAACGGCTGGCCCAACACGCCTCGACATTTGCCTTGAATACGAATATATCTGCGTCTGACCTCATTCAATATCCTTTTTCCAAGCGAACAATTTTATCGTCTTTGTTATTTCCACCCAATGAACACTAACCCCTCGGAGGGAATGATTGTGACGTGCACACAAAATCTTTTACTTCTTAAATCTTAAACTCGGATATCCATCGGGATTTCTTTTTCTTTGAAAAGTTTTAATATCTTTTTATTAAATTATTAGCTATACAATTATAAGTTTATCGAAGTTAATTCAAACGGAACGTGATTCTCTTAAAGTGCCTCAAATAAAAGAAAAAATCACTGAAAGCAATATATGTGATGTTTCGATAAAAACTACAAACCTTTATAACGTAATAAATGGGAATCGAATGAACTTCAATGGCAGTAACGTGATCAGATTCGCAATATGAAAACTATGAGCAACGAAGTGAAATGCAGCCATTCAGGGACGTGACTCAATATTATCCTCTTAAGTCAATGGATAAATTTATTCACCCCATATTTTACCAATCCTAGAATTTCATTCATATAGTGTCAAGATAGGTATATCGAAACATCCGAAACTGCAACGAACGGTCACGTAGTAACAGCGAAGATATTAATCCCATATTTCGTCAGAGAGGCATCCGAGAAATCATTTTATGGGCATGACAGCTCAATCGGAGGCGGTCTCAATAAATTGAAAATCAATTGCAGAACAGACAAGTTGAATACTGAGAAACGTCGTAGAGCAATATGAATGTTGTTTTAATATTTTAGGGTTCTATCGGCTGAATTTCAATTTGCCCAACACTGTGTGTAGCATGGTTCACAATAAGAGAGCGTCGCCTGGAAAGTACAATTCTTGGAAGTTCACAGTAGAAGTATAGTTTACAGAGCTATTCGCGTCGAAGAGCTAGTTAAGCAAAGTTAACAACAGTTCATGTCGACTGAATAAGAAAAAGCTGTCGCAACGTCTCCGATGCATTCAATGAAGAAAAAAACTGTTATGTTAAGTTATTTTACAGTCGACTGCTCTCTTTCGCAGTGGATGCGACGCGGCGCGAGGGCATTCTTCCCGAAGTTGTCGAGAACTTGTGGAGTTCTACACAATTCATCGACATCACTTCGCCTTACTTTGGATTAAGTTTACAAAATTTTGTGTTCGCTCGGTCGATCGTGATTTATTGTTGACTCTGCTCGGACTAGCACGTCCGCCCTCATAAACATGATGCTGCTTTGACAATTTTAAAAGTGGCTTCGGTGTTTTGAATACCAAAGTGTAAACAAGTCAGTATCCTTTCTTGTAAAGGCACCGATGAACAATTATGTGTTTTGATATCTATAATTAGCTAATAACGATTGCTTAATTATAATGAATATGTTTTCTGTAACCGGTTGTGACTACAATGATAATTAGGTGCGCCATTATTATTAATAAATGATGATGATTATGATCATGATAATAGATGAGTTATTTACTATTGCCGAAATAATTTCGTAAACTAACTAGGAACGAGGCTTCTAAGGATTAGATTTCGTTTCGAATTGGTATCGCCTATCCGAAGCTCCGTATTATCCCGTAAACGTCCAATTCCGATCATAGGACTCTGAATGGCCACTACAATGTACGGTCACTTTCAATTAGTGGCAATACTAGGTGTTGCTAATCTAAGCCTAGAGGCAATTTACCTTTTATCGGCTTTCACTTGTTATCAAGCAATAGGAAACTATTTATCAGTTCGTAATCCACTGGTGAAAATGGGTGTCTTTACTAAACGCTAAAATTGATAGGGAACACTTCTTGTTGTGAACGGATCGATGATATCATTATGTAGTGACAAAAGACGATGCTGCTCGTTATCATGAGGCAATTTTGGGTAATTATGTAAGTCTTCACGAGGAAATGCCTCACCACATTTTCTCTCCATCATATCGAATCACCTGGACCATCCTGAAACTCAACGTGGCAAATGATAGGCGGAACGGCCAGGTAGTCAGGTATACTGGTCAGAGAAAAATTTTAGTAGTTTCCAAGCGACATGAAAAGAAGATCCTTATAAATCAAAGTTCAGGTGGTTCGGCATGATGCCCAGGAAAGTAGATGATTTTACTTTTCTAGGCATCACGCTGAACCACCTGCACCTTCGAGGATCTCATCCTAATAAGCCAAAGAGCTGTCCAGATAGCCACATACTGTTCGGAAAAAGTAGTCAGTCCTACCGGAAGAAATAAGGTGATTCATTTGAACGCAATTATTTGGTTAGCTGATTCACGGCACCTTTCGGCGTATAACAGACCTATCACATTTTACGAGTACTAGGAAATCATAAAAAGTGCATAATTTTCAGTCATGCAATGATGCCACTAAAATGACAGTATCATCAATTAAAATCATTAATTTTCAATGCAATTGTTTGCAATTAATATTCTAATTACCTGTAAATAGATTCATATTTTATGGTCTCTGCAAACAAATCATATCTAAAGGTTTTCATGAATGAGTAGGTAGCCAATTACAGAAAAAAGTATTCCAATAATCCTATACTACTAATGTTCCAAATTTAAAGGTTGTTTATGTTTGAATTTCCAGATGTTTGTTGATCAAACTAGCCTGAACGGCTGTATGGATTTGGATGAGATTTGGAACCAGGGAAGACCATGGCCTAGATTAGGACATTGGATACTCTTAACCTGAAAGAACATTCCCGTGGAATTCATTTCAACTTTCATGCACGATGAGATAATCTAAGCAGCATCTTTCTTTATTCAGTCTGACAAAAAAAAAATGCTACTAATACTATATTACGATTATCGTAAATACCCATCAATGGTATAATATATTGGACTAAACATACGTAAATTGGATTAAAGTCGTAGAAAACAAAGTCTTAGCAGAACGCAATCCACTGAAATAGCCTATAAAAGCCACCGACAAACCCCTTTAAAATAAATATTTATGTTACGAAAGAGAACTTAAGTAAAGAATTTAGCAACGTTTTTGTAATAGAGCTCTGATTTTTCATTCAATAAATTTTATGACTATAGCTCTTCATGAGATTACATTAAAATAATTTGCTGTTTGTGTTTACAATACAATAATACAATACAGACTACTGAAATTTGTCCACAAGGTACTTGACATTTAAAACACTCTTGAGACTTAATCTTGTGCAACGAAATGTACACATGTAAAATTAATATTTAACCAGAGGGAAGCAGTTGCTTTGCTAGTATTTAATGTTATATATTTATTTCTACAAAAAGCGCCCTATACATAGTTAACTCTCAAGTAACTACAGTACAACAATTTTTTAATGTCCCTCGGTAATCATCGCATTTCCGAATATAAGCGAATGCTAACTGCCATGCACATCAATTATTAGATTTATCGTGTTTAATAATTTGAATTCAGAACTAAATATTTTATATTTGTTTTGATTTGTGTGAAATATATAGAGATGTAAAAATAGCAGCTTTCCTCCCATTTTTAAAATAAACATTAGATCAAAAGAGTATTAACAACTCTATATATTTCCAAGTTGATTGAATGCGTCCGGTATGCACCAAGTGCAAGAGTCAACTGATAGTCTGATAGAAATCCGAAGACTGACGAAACACGAAATTTTCTGAGGGACATTAAAAAAATTGTTGTACTGTACACTAACTGCGCAATAGTTTCCTTGAAAAGATTTACGTGTAGATACTTTAACTACTTATCCAGCAGCCGATATTCCACTTTCATCCAAGTGCTACATAAGAAAGCTTCTTACTTCTTTATCCGAATATATAATATAAATGAGATTAACCCGTTAGTGCTGAGGTACCGAGGCGAACCCCGAGCCGATGAAATCTCGCCGCCGCCGGCGCGTAAACGGCATATAAATAACGTTTTATGACATATTAAATTCCGCTAAACGTTAAATATGCCATTCTCATGTTTGAAGTGTTCTCGACGAGAAAAATATTAATTTTCAAAGTACAGAACATACGTTTAAACGACAATTGCAAACCTCCCCCTCGTGTGTTAAAATTCAGAGAACGCGGAACGGTCCAATCTTCATAAAAACTTTATGTTAGCAGCGATTGTTTAAATTATTAATAACCGTAACCGTAACGCGGATAGATTAAGCGTACGTGTACTTCTGTGCATTAAGATTTCGCTGATGATGTTATTATGTCCCTAGTGATGGGGGCGCGAGTATTCTATACTAAGTTACAAGAAATATCTGTAATCTACGGAAAAATAAAAAACTTTTTAACAAAAAAACAAACCGACTTTTTTGTTATCTTATTCGGAAGTCGGTAGTATTTTTTTGTAAGAAAAGTTTTTATTTTTCACTTTTTAGTTATACCTACCTAATAGGCAAGTAGTTAAGTAAGGTACCTATAATGCCAGAATAGATTACCCGAATATCATAAACTGAACATAACCGGCGAAATGAGAGTGTACCAAGGTGAACTGTTACTAACTTAGTCTGTAACTTGTTTTATTAGATCCTCCAAAAACGCAAACCATTTATTTTATCAATCCAGATAAGTCTTGGCCAATAAGTGCAGGCTTATTTTTAAAGCACGTTCCACACTAATATTCTTCTTTACCACATTTATTTTAATATGCGGATTACTGTGTAACAGCGCGATAACACACGTGTGAATCTTCGTAACGTCGAATCCATTACCTTTGTGACTACGCCCTAAAAATCTCATTAAATTGCGATTACAATAAAACTCGTCTCGTCTAGCATATGTAGACTGTATAATCTAATAGGCACTTCTCTCCCACGAGGGCTTCAAATCCCTTTTTTCGTACATCGTAAACGGAAAATTCCGACATTGAATATTTTAAGTAAACCTCCTCTCACGTCAAATCAAAAATCTTTAAAAAGCTTGAGCTATAACAATTTTATGATACTGCACTTTTATTGTTATTGTCGCCTTCACGACAAATTGGTTTTGTATGAGAAATATTTGTGTCTGCGTTTGCAGTACTGAGGACATAGATATGAGAATAATTTAACGAAGCAACTTGCCAGACATGCTGGTCTTGTGAAAAGGGATCAACGTCGAGGGTACAAATTGTTTTTATCGTCCCGCCCTTGTCGTTAAAATCCGTACCAGTTAGGTCTAGGTAACGGGATGTTGGTATTGTTAAGCCGAAGCAGGTACCCGACCTATGAGGGAAGCGACCCCTATTACTAATCACCTATAGAGCGTTCACTTCTGCATAACATTCTACAATGTTGTGGGCGTACTGGCTCGATAGACACGATCCTAATTCTATCTTGTAAAATAATTGCCGAAAAAAAAATGTTTTACAGGCTTACATAGCTTTAACATTTATTTTTTTATTCAAATTAGTTACGGTAAAATTCTTTGATGTAAGAAACTTTTTACAATGGTTATAAAGCAAAAACAGGTGTTTATTGTTAAAAGCCAGACCTGCCGATCGAGGTAAAACGTCGGTATAATTTTTCAGGGTACGGCTATAAGTTTCAGAGGGCGCCGCCGCAATGTTGTGTTCAAGATAATGCCCCGGGTGATTGAAACTTTACTAGTAGCACGGGTAGCCTACCCGTGTACGAAATCTTCACAGGTAGAGCCATATTTCAAGGACCCCACCAGTTTTATTTTCTCTGCGTCATCGGTATAGGGGAGATGAAAATCCGAGAAAATCCTTCAGGGACGCCAACATTAGCATATTTATTAGTATCATCCGTGCCGCGTCCGCGCCACGCCACGGATCTGTTATCAATAATGACTTACGCGGAATTACAATAAAATTTATATTGACTTATGGCCGTTATTAAAACCGCCTCGAATCGACCCGCTATATGGAAATCAGAGCAAACTCAGCAGATACCTAGAAAACGCTTACAATTTAATTACTTACTTCCAAAGCGAGATGATAAATGATTTATTAACATAAATATAGGGTTTTACAGCCGTAAGTCTGTTTTACGTGGGTAAAATAAACATGGTATTATACGAGACGTTTTGGGTGTGTGCTGTTATGAAATATAAGCGAGGTATTACAAAATAATTTGCATCTGCTAATAGTAGGAGCTGTGACGTTGTTCCAGCTTTATTAGAGACATATTTATAGCGAGGAGCAGCCTGTCAGGCGCTCCGGAGTCCCGGCACGTCTTGCCTCACCAGCAAATGTATCTATTATTTTATTTAGGTCTTAGCTTCGTAGTTATATTCCGTATAGGGTCTTCTTACTTGCAGCGGATATTACGTTGTAGACATATTGTAGCCGAGGCACGTGATGACATAATGATACGTAACAACTCTATGAATACAACGTCATCATCGGTAGCCGTGCCTAGTAGTAAGTGTAAGCTTTTTACCCGACTGCCGAAGGGGGTTAATATGTTTATCAGTCTATGTATGTATGTATGTTCCTATGTTCCGTACTTTAGACCAAACGCGTTGGCCGATTTCGATGATTCTTACGTCAATCGATTCGTCTTAACCTTGTGGGTGTCCCTGGCTACATTAAAATTGGAAAATAGAAAAATGGCGGATTCTGGGCGCCATATTGTGGGAGCCCAATTTTGTTTTACTTCCGTACCCAATGTGTGGGGTATCAAAATAAAGGTTTTTAAAAGGTGATTGCAAAAATGTATTAAACTTATATGTTTGAATGTACCTAATTGTAAAAAAATAATAACTAAAAACTGATAAATATACATCTGGTTTTGGTCAGCCAGCTCGCGAAAATTGTATCCTCCCACTGCAAAGCATGATTTTCTTCTTGTATACGTCTTTTTTTTAGTTCGCTTCTGAAGCAGTTGGGTTTTTTTATTTATTTAATTTATGTTATTAATGTTTGACTAACCAACTGTTGTGTCAATGAATAAATAGTAGGTACCTATAAAATCATTAATATTAATGATGATGTTCTAATTAAACGTCAACGTACTAATATTGCCAGTGAAGTGTATCTCCACAACGCAGATATTATGTAATCTTCTATGCATATGCAAGGTATGCTAGCTTATGCATTGAAGTTATTATGTAAATATCATGAGCCGGTGCAACGGATGGGCACTTATCCTCTCTTTACTTCAGACCCGCCCACGTTTCATACGCACCAGTTAAGAACACCCTTTGAAATTCAGCTTGAAATTACGAAGAATTTTAAATTAAATCTCCTAGGATGTTAATTTACTTGTGATTATGAGGTACAAGAGTTTTTAGACGGTTTTTGTGAACAAAGAAGTCCTCATTAGAAGTTTACGTACTGATTTCAGGATAAAATGAAAAGTACATATGTATAAATATTGTTTTAATTATGTTTGTGCACACAAAGAAACAATAACATATTATACAGGGTTACAGGAAAAGTCGACCTAGATCCGTTAAGGGCGTGTAGTACACATCATTTCTGAATGATTTCACTATGGAACCCCCCATCCTAAACTGAACCGTTTTCGAGATTTTCGAGTTTTATTTTTTTTTATGAAAATGCCCAATTTTTCGGCTATTGAATTGAATATTTTGAATTTTTTTGACTCTTATGATAATTTTTTTGGTTTTTTACATGAAAAATTTTTTTGGTTTTTTGGTTTTTTCAAAATATTCAATTCAATAGCCGAAAAATTGGGCATTTTCATAAAAAAAATTAAAACTCGAAAATCTCGAAAACGGTTAAGTTTAGGATGGGGGGTTCCATAGTGAAATCATTCAGAAATGATGTGTACTACACGCCCTTAACGGATCTAGGTCGACTTTTCCTGTAACCCTGTATATATATATAATACCTAATATATCGAAAACCGCTTGACATATAAAGATGAAATTTGGCAGGGAGGTTCCTCAAGTGACGTGAGTGCGCACTAAGAAAAGATTTTTGGAAATTCCACCCCTGTGAGGGGTAAAAGGGGGGTTGAAGGTTTGTATGAAAATTCTACAGTTTGTAAATTGTGAAATTTTACATTTACGTTCTAGGTTGATAAAAAGAATTCGTATATTTATTGGTTTTTGAAAATTCTACCCCTAAAGGGGTAAAAAGGGTTGGAAGATTATATATATTTTTTACAGTTTATAAATAGGACACATGAAATTTTAGATTTACACTCTTGGTTGTTGTTCTACGCTTTTAAGAGTGACACATGAAATTAAAGATTTACGCTATTGGTTGATAAAACGAATTCATGTATTTATTGGTTTTTTGAAATTCTACCCCTAAGGAGGTGAAAAGTTGGAAATTTGTTGGAATAATTAATAAATTATATATATGAAACTTGGCATACATATTACCCTAAGTAAATAGGTGGTTTTCATTATGAGTTTTTGTAAACTACTCCAAGAAAACGATTTAGGGGATGTTAAAGATTTTTGAAGAATTTTACTGCACGGGGGTTCTTTTTATGATGTAGGAGAGCACTGAGAAGTGATTTTTGGAAGTTCAACCCTTAAGGGGGTGAAATTAAAAAGTCATTTGCAGTATAACATACGGATCACGCGAAAGAAGTCGCGGGCGAATTGCTAGTTATATGTATATAACCATCTTACAACCAATCGCTTTTTTGAAAAATGAGTAAGTCAATTATATCTTGCGTTGAGCTCCTTTATTTCTGAGTTGAGCTGCACGGTTATTGACAAATGCGTGCACTGACTGGACAGGTCCTCTCAATCTGGCTGGTTGTTTCCTCAAAAGACCATTTCAGACTTCAGTCTACATGGTCTTCACATGATCTAACCAAGATTTTGTCTGGACTTTAAAAGAGACTGTGACCTCTGATTTTGTTTCGGCCTTTCTTCTTAGAGTAGTCAGATAGGAAACGCCGAATTCATCTAGTTTTAAAAAATATGATCGACACATAAAAGTGTTTGTACAAACCTACTTACAGAAATAAAATCATTTATCATTTATTTATCAATGAATGTGTACTACAAGTGCACCTACAAGTGAACTCTTATTGTTTGCTGGTTCATTGTATTTAGAGCTTTAAATTAACTCCATTGACTTCACTTTTTGTCCGATAGACTTGTTGGACTGTGGAAGCAAGAGGTAGTCGTATGCAAACATAATTATAGATAGCAATGTCAAAGTAAAATCTGAAAACTAATATTAAATAATAATAAAATAATCTCTGGGATGCTATAAAATCTATCACCTAAACATGCCAACGCTCTTTTGTCACCCTCCGAACCAGAGCGCCCTGTAAATGAAGTGAACGCTCACTTCGCTTACATTGGACGTACATTAGCTGAAATTGTACCATCCGTCTCCACGTGCTTACCTCCATAATCCGATGATTCCCCAACGTATCTTAACAGTTTCGTCATACTAGGAACAGACGAATCAGAATTAGATATTTTGATCGGGTAGCTGAGGGGCAACTGTGCGATGGGCTATGATGGCATATCGAGCACGTTTCTAAAGAAATTTAAAAATCTTCTCACTCCTCATCTGACTCATATATGACTATTCCGCAAGAGTGACCATGGACGCGGACTTTTTAACGCGGAGTGACCGTGAGAAAATCTCTAGATTATTTAAACCACATATTGACGTTTGGCAGGAACTTTTTACCGAATTGCAATGTAGGTGGGATAATTCCATCAAGGGCCAACACCTCCACCAATTAATTCCATCCGTTCGCGCGCGGCTGGCCAGGACGTAGCTGGAGGTGGATCACTGTGTTGCCCAATTTCTCACAGGGCATGGTAGCACATCATATCTTATCCCCACCAACTGTGTTCCCACGTTGTCGTCGTGGTGGGGCTTGCGTGTCTCAGTGATCTTGAGGGCTTTGCCGGTAGAGCTACTCATGCCGGAAGGCCTCAAGTGAGAGACCAGACCAAGAGGAACACACACGGCGGAGTCCAGTCGGACCGCCCGGAGGGTGCGCTGCCCAGGAGCGCTGGCACCAACAGCTGTTGGCGCCTTCTGGACAGCGATTTCGGAGAGTGGGTTCGCCTCGGGTACGTGTCTGCTTATCAGACACAACCACGATGGCGAACGTGTATTGGGGACCCCACCCCATTGCCAAAAAGGTAAAAAACAATGGACGCGCATCTCCAAAAAGTATTACCCCAGGAGGGTACCGCCTGTCCCGCAGGCGGAGAATCCCTCACCAAGCAGAGCTTGGTCTGCCCCTCGTATTCTGGGGGGGGCAAAGAGCGCGCCAGGTCCGCAAAGGACCTGTTACCGTCCTTCGTGGACGCAAAGAGCCAGGGTGGCTCACTAGCCGGCAGCGCGGAGTCCCTGGGACCAGTTCCCAGCACGTCCGCGACGCCGGTGGAGGCTGGCCGTAGTTTTGGCCGCAGAGAGGTGAGTGAGGACGCGGAGTCGGACTCTGATGCCGCGTCCTCACACTACTCTCACGTTATGGAGGCGGAAGAACCCACCTCCAATAACAAAAGGAAGGCGGAGTTCTTGCGCTCCGTCTCTGACGACGAGGCGATGCCTGCCCGGAAGGTCTCGACCTCGGGGCGGGGTACCGGCCGAAAGACGGGCAAAGGGAGAGGACTCCCCGCTGAGAGCGCCAGCGAGGGACGCCAGGCTAGAGCCATAGTGCCGGCGATCCCTAGCCAGCTGCCGGAAGGAATGGAGGAGGCCATGGCCAAATTTAAAGAGGTCGTGGCAGCCGCCATCATAAGCGTGGCCAATAAACGGGAGAGAGTGGCCAAGAAGCGCTCCATCGAGCTGGCCAATGCCACGATTGAGGGGGCTCTGGGGTTCGTGTTTGAGCCCTACGAGCAGACCCTCAAAGGGAGGATTGGCCGGCTCGAGGCCTTGGCCGGTCTACAGGACTCCCGTCCTGAACCTGATCGGGTACTGGAAGGGCGTAGCACACAGGAGCAGGGCAGTTCCCTGCCCTTGCCTCAGGCGGAAAGCGAGGTTCTAACCTTGCTGCGGCAAGAGTTGGCTGCTGCCAGGGAGCAGCAGCAGCAGCAGCAGCAACGCTTTCAGGAGCATATCCAGAGCCAGCTTTCCGTCCTGGAGAGCATAGTCCTGCGCCCCCCTCTCGCGGCCTCCGGCCAGAAGAGGGCGGTGTCATATGCCGCTGCCGCCGCGGCCACGGCTGCTGCGCCCAGGGCAGGCCCATCGGGGCAAAGCGGGCGTGGGGCCGCGGCGCCGGAGGCTGCGAGGCCGGCCCCGGTTACCGAGCAGCGGCAGCGGCAGGGGAAGCCTGCCCCTCCCCCGAAGGGCAGGGTAGCGGCTGCCACCAAACCGGTGGGGCGTCCTGCCGCAGCGGCGACTGGGTCGCGCCTGCCGCCGCCTCCTCCTCCGCCCGAAGACTCCTCGGCTGGCGCCGAGTGGACGATCGCCGGCGCCAAGCAAAAGGCGAGCAAGGCGGCTAGGGCAGCCAAGAAGCGAAAGCGGCGACAGGAGCGGAAGAAGCGCGCCATGGCCGCCAGACTTCGCGCCCCAACTTCCGCAGCTGTAGTGATCACACTACAGCCAGCTGCGGAAAAGAGGGGCGTGAACTATGACATGGTCATGGCCAAGGCGAAACAGGCGGTGGTGGGCCACCTCGACGAATACGGAGCCTCCGGGGGCTTCCGTATGAGGCGCACCGCAACCGGAGCCCGGATCCTGGAGGTCCCAGGTGCGGACAGCGGACAGGCCGCCGACGCCTTGGCCGAAAGGATCAGGGCGTCTCTGGACGTCGAGGAGGCCCGAGTGTCCAGACCCACCAAGAGCGTAGACATGCGCATCATGGGTCTGGACGACTCCGTCAGGGTGGAGGAAGTGGTGGCCGCCATCGTCAGGGCGGGAGGGTGCACGACCGATCAGGTCAGGGCGGGCACCATCCGCGCTGACAGCACGGGCATGCGAGCCGTTACGGTGAGCTGCCCCGTGTCGGCGGCCAAAGTCATCACGGCCGAGGGCCGAAGGCTCTTGGTGGGCTGGGTTTCGGCCCAGGACAAGATGCTGGCACCCAGACCTCTGCGGTGCTACCGCTGTCACGTGGGGCACCACGTGGGGGCCTATTGCGCCGCAGAGGTAGACCGCAGTGACCACTGCCACCGGTGCGGAAAGCCCGGTCACAAGGCCGTCGAATGCCGTGCATTGCCGCACTGCTACGCATGTGCGGCGGCCGGCAAGCCGGCCGACCACCGGGCTGGGGGCAGGTCCTGCGACCCTCCCACCAAGGCCAAGGGCAAGGTCAGGAGGCCCATCCACCCTGACGTCCTCACCACCGCAGCCGCTACCCTGGCTGCCGCTGCTATCGCCGCCGCTCCCGCCGCCGCTCCCGCCGCCGCTCCCGCCGCCGCTCCCGCCGCCGCTCCCACCGCCGCGGCAGGACCCCCACAAAGGGCTCAGGAGGAGACGGTAATGGAATGTCAATAAAGACACCATTACGTCTCCTCCAGGCGAACATCAACCACTGCGCCGCCGCTCAGGATCTGTTGCTCCAGAGTATGGCGCAGTGGTCGATCAATATCGCCGTCGTCGCCGAGCCGTACTTTGTCCAACCCCGTGGAGACTGGGTTCAGGACTTGGACGGCTCGGTGACGTTAATTTCGTCGGCCGCCGCCGGTACCCCGCCCCCCGAGTCCGTCACGAGGGGGCGGGGTTGCGTGGCAGCACGGTTCGGGGACATCGCTGTGGTAGGCGTCTACCTGTCCCCGAACAGATCTCTCGACGAACTCCACGTCTCCCTGATGGAGCTAAATCCCGTCGTCGCTGGGTTCGGTTCCCTCCCTGTGGTCGTTTGCGGGGACTTCAACGCCTGGAACACGGCTTGGGGTTCTCGGTACACGAACCGACGGGGTCGGATGGTGGAGGACTGGGCCTTGGAGCTAGGCCTGGCCGTCCTGAACCGGGGCTCTGTCCCCACGTTGGTGCGGATGCGGGGTACATCAGTGGTGGACATCTCGTTCGCCAGCCCCGCTCTGTCGCCGCGTGTCGTCGGCTGGCGCGTTATGGAGGAGGTGGAGACGTACTCTGACCACCGGTACATCCGGTTTGACGTCTCCGCCGAAACCTCGGCCGCGCCGGTCCGACAGAGCCCTTGTGGTCCGCGGTGGGCGCTTAAGCAGATGGACCGGGAGCTCCTCCTGGAAGCCGCGACGGTACAGGCCTGGGTGCAAGCACCGGACAGGCCTGTCGACATCGACGTCGAGGCGGAGTGGTTCCGGGAGGCCATGTCGCAAATTTGCGACGCGGCAATGCCCCGAGTCCATCAAGGTCGTGCTAAGCGCCACGTGTACTGGTGGTCGCCGGAGATCGGTGCACTGCGCAACGCGTGCAATCACGCGCGCCGCCGGTACGACAGACACTGCAGACGCCGCATCCGCCCGCCGGATGCGGAGGCCAGAGAGGCGGAGCTGTATGAGGGATACAGAGAGGCAAAACGCACCCTCCGAACGGAGATAAAGCGGGCCAAACTCGAGGCCCGCAACGTGTGGCTGGGGTCTCTGAACGCGGATCCGTGGGGGCGCCCGTACAAATTGGTACGGGACAAGCTTCGCCCCTGGGCTCCGCCGCTGACTCAGAGTCTCCGGCCCCAACTCGTGGAGGGTGTGGTAACCACTCTGTTCCCTGCGCGAGGGGAACACTCCCCCCCGCCCATGGCTCCGCCTCCGCTAGCGGTGTCTGACGCGGACCACAACAGCGACGACGACGACAATACTCCAGAGGTGACCGAGGTAGAGGTGAGAGTGGCGGTGCGAAGGCTGAGTGCCAAGAACACCGCCGTGGGCAAGATCTTTGAAAGAGTCATTGCAAACCGCCTCGTCGCGCGCCTATCACGGGTGGGGCCGGACTTGTCGGACGGACAGTTTGGCTTCCGCAGGGCGCGCTCTACGGTGGACGCCATCATGCGCGTGCGAGCCCTCACGACAGGGGATGCGGTGTCCCAGGGTGGGAGCGTCGTGGCGGTGTCCTTGGACATCGCCAACGCCTTCAACTCCCTACCCTGGAGTACGATCCGGAGGGCACTCCGGTACCACCGGGTGCCCGAATACCTCTGTCGAGTGGTCGAGGCCTACCTGTCGGACAGGTACATTGTCTACCCCGGTCACCAGGGAGACTGGAAACGTCGAGAGATGTCGTGCGGTGTTCCGCAAGGGTCGGTTCTGGGGCCACCCTTGTGGAACATCGGCTACGACTACGTGCTGCGCGGCGACCTCCCTGGCGGGGTCAGCGTGGTCTGCTACGCAGACGACACGCTGGTTCTGGCGCAGGGAGAGTCGCACCAGGCGGCGGTCGCTCTAGCGACACGCGGGGTTGCGATAGTCGTTGGTAGGATCCAGGAGTTGGGACTCGAGGTGGCGCTGCACAAATCCGAGGCCATGTTCTTTCATGGCCCTTGGAATACGCCGCCACCAGACTCCCAGCTTACGGTAGGAGGAGTTCGCATCGGCGTCGGGTTGACGATGAAGTACCTGGGACTCGTTCTCGACAGTCGATGGAATTTCGGAAAACATTTCCGACGTTTGGCTCCCAAACTCAACCGGGCTGGGGCTGCTCTCAAACGGCTCCTGCCCAACCTTGGGGGTCCAGACGCCTCCTGCCGGAGGCTCTACGCGGGGATCGTTCGGTCCATGGCCCTCTATGGGGCGCCGGTGTGGGCGCCGTCGCTGCAAAAGCGACCGGCGACGATACTGAACGGCTGCCAGAGGGTCATGGCAATACGGATGGTGCGGGGTTACCGCACGATCTCCCGCGAAGCGGCGAGCCTTCTGGCTGGCCTACCACCGTGGGATCTGGAGGCAACAGTCCTTGCACACATGCACGACATGCGCGTGGAGATGCAACGCCGGGGTGAAAGTCCGCTACCGCGACAGGTCGAGGTATGGCGGACAGAGCTCCGGCGGGATCTCACGGTGAAATGGCGTCAGCGACTATCGCAACCCAGTGCTGGGCACGCCACCATAATGGCGGTAAGTCCCCTCTTTGAGGCGTGGCTGGAAAGACCTCACGGCGTCCTTACCTTCCGCATGACGCAGGTCCTCACCGGACATGGCAAGTTCGGGAGGTTCCTGCATCGGATCCAAGCGGAAGAGACGCCCGGGTGCCGCCACTGTGCGGAACGCCCGGAGGACACGGTAGAGCACACAGTCGAGGTGTGCCCTGCTTGGGCAGAGCACCGCCGTGCCCTCGTGGGGGCGATCGGCGGCGGAGACCTCTCGCGCCGGGCCTTGGTTCAGGCCATGGTCCGGAGCGAGGAGGAGTGGCAGGCGGTCGCCTCCTTCTGCGAAGCAGTAATGCTAGCAAAGGAGGAGGCCGACCGCATCAGGCAACGGCGCCCTCGCCGCCGCCGCCGGGATCCCAATCCCGATATCCAGCCACCGTAGACGCGGGCTCGTGGACAGCGAGCCATGGGTAGCTCGCTGTCCGATCGTCCGGTAACTACCCGGACCGAGCCAAGGCGTCGACGGCGCGCACTGTTCCCGCGCGCCTCAAGGAGTTGTCAGCAAAGAGAGGGGCCCAGCTGGGTCGAAGCCTACCGGGGTTCGGGGTTATCCGAAAGGGAGCTAGAGCCCCGGTATGAAGGCTAGAAGGAACGGCGCGGGGTTTTTAGTCAGTACAAGTCTGACACTATCTCCCGCTCCACCCAAGAGCGGGATTTGTCATAAGATGATTTTCCCCGTCGACAAAAAAAAAAAAAAAACAAAAAAAAAAACATCATATCTTATGGGAGTGTATTCTTTGGCAGAATGAACGCAATATTATGTTGAATATTGTACAGGCTGCATCAGGAGTTGTTTACTATACGGATCTTGTGGCAACTAGAAGAAATTTCCGTGCGTTCAAGCGTTTTTGCCATACCTATTATTGGAATCAAATATCACAATAAACAGCTCACAATGTTAGGACCCATTAATATTAATGCTATTTTTTATCCGTGGTGCTAGGCAACTGGGCTTATCCCAGTTTTAAACGACCTTTTGGGCCTATTTGCCTTGTTTGCTCTGTCCTACTCCTACTCCTCCGTTATTCTTTCCTGATTAATTTCGTTGCGGGATCCTCAGCGACTTTTGTGTTTGTCGCCACTTTTGATTCTGGCTTTCAGGAGTTTCAGTGGTTTGGGAATAGTGCGGTGGGATTGACTCATATATGTAATTTAGCTTTTACCTCTTTCTAAATGCGCTTAAGTTAGCAATAGTACATTCTGTGCATAAGGGTGGGGACAGAGGTCGGTCAAATAACTACAGACCCATATCAATGCTGCCTAGTTGAGAGGCTCATGAATAACAGATAGGTTAAGTACCTAGAGCAAAATCATGCTTTCTTTCTTCTCAATATGGTTTATTTCCACAAATAATGATGTGCTGGACCTAACCACTAACATCATCTCCAACCTGGATAAAAAGCTGAAAGTAATTGGTATTTTCTTTGATCTGGCAAAAGCCTTCGATACGATATCTGTCCCCTAATCTTATTGCTAAACTAGAAATGATCGGTATTAGAGGCATTCAACTTGCTCTCCTTGAAAGTTACCTTACGGAATAGACGACAATGTTTCAGAATCGGTAATTGGACGGGCGACGAGTTCCGCATATCATACGGGGTCTCTCAGGGCAGTATTATCGGCCCGACCCTTTTTCTCATATAAATGAGCTCTTCCGGTTAGCGCTTCCCAATGCATCCATCTTTACCTATGCCAATGATAATGCCCTACTATTCCACGGAGCCTCCTGGGAGCTGGTGGCATGCTCAGTCCGGACTTACCTTGTCACCAACTGGTTGGCACAAATCCTGTTTACTTTAAATGTTGACAAAATTAATTACGTAACCATTTCTATTAATTCCTATTGGGTCTTACGTAGCTCGGTCTTCGTCATAGTTATTATATTTAAATTTCTGTTTCATTTTAAATAATTATATGGTATTTATTATAATATTTATTAGTCTATTGTTTTAGAAAATATTTATGTATTTTATTAGTTAGATAATTTATTAAAATCAGATTTTAATAATTGTTCTTTTTCATTTTTTATTTTGTACTCCTACCACTGTTGTGTCCTTTTTAACCCAAAGGTTGACTGGTAGAGAATGCCTTGCTGCATTAAGTCCGCCTATGTATCACCATTGTACATGAAGTTTAAATAAATAAATAAATACCGCTGGGTAACCTCCTTCCTCTCCTTGCTCCTTGATTGTCCACTCTTGTATTTCACCTCACCTCACAGCTTGTAATTGCCCCTGCCTTTCTCGCATCAATTGTGCCAAATATCTCGGTGTACAAATTAACGACTGCCTGTCATTCCCTGTGCAGACACACACTCACCTCACGACTGCGCAGGTTGATCTACATTTTTAAGTCCCTTCGTCACGCTGCAGACATTACGGTGCTAAGACTTAAATATCTCGCCCTCTGCTAATCGCTTCTACAATATTGCATAAATACTTGGAGCGCATCTGCAAAAACTCACATGCTGCAACTGGAACGTGCGCAAAAGGTACTCCTGAAGGCTGGATGACGGTTACCTTACCACTTTCCTGCCATCAATCTTTATAAAACACGTACGGTTCTCACTGTTCCTAACCTCGTTTTAAGCACACACTTATGGAGTTTGATTCCCTACGATCCATGCAAGTTTGACACCCAACGACGTAAACATACTGTCTGTCCCTCCACCCGCACAAACTGTCGTTCGGCCCAACGTAGTGTCCCTTTAATCAGTAGCTACGTCTATAACACGGCTAATAAAATAATAAATATATACCCTATGTACAGATCAAAGTGTAAAAGATCTTTAACAAAATGGCTACTTAAATTGGATTACGCAGAGACTGAAAATGTATTAAATATTTTACAATAATTTCGCCTACCGGAAATATTCACGTGCTCAATTAAATCCTAGAGTGCGTTTCACCTTGCCAAACACAGATACACACACACACTCTCGGGCAAGTAGGTGTTCACGCCCGGTGCCCTTCACGGGCGCTGGAGTGAGGACTTATATTGTACTCACGGACACAACACTCTCCAAAGACACAATGGCACATCTTTTGTTTTGTATATCTCGACTTCCTCTCAATTTGAAATTTTCACATTTGTTGTAGTACGTAAGTGCACCATAATATTGTAATTTTAAGGGTGTGAACCTGGAGATCTGACATACATGTCTCGAATCTCAAAAAGGTTTGAATCTACCTGTAACCTAGATTCTACTTATCGAAATTGTACCTTTGTGAGAGAAATAAACGAACATTATTATTATTATTCGAAAAAATATTTTTATAATTCAACTAAATTAATAACAGTAGCAAAGCAACTAGAAATTGATTCACCAGGTGAAAAATCAAGCAACACAACGTAAACACTCTGGAAAATCACTTCGATATAGTGATTGTCCGGTGGAACTTTGATTGTTTAGCTGGTTCGTTCGGTCATTGGATTTAGAGCCTTAAAGTAACTCCGTTGCCTTACCTTTTGTCCGGTGGTCGGTTTCATTGCGGGACTGTGGGAGCAAGAGGTGGTCGTATGCAAATATAATTGCGGGCCGATGCAGCGGACGGGCGCGCATTAGTAGCGCTTTGTACGGGAATGACTCGCTCCATTTCACACTGGTCGACACAAATTAGCCGCTTTCGAGTCTACTGTTAGATACGCCTAGTCGTATTTCTCCATGAGGAACAGTACTGGAAGGGTCATAGTAAAATCATTTTCGAATCCATAGCGAATGGTTATTGTTTTTGAACGTATACGTACTGCTACGTACTGCTGTCGACCAGTCTGACTGACCTCACACTGAATTATTAATAACTACAAAATAATAAAAATACACACACAGTATACATACAATACACAGAAAGGTTGTTAATGTAGGTACTAACGGCGTGCATTCAACACGAAATTTTTGATCAACCTTGAGATTTGAATAGCTTACTAAAATCCCTTTGGTTGAAAAATAAATCGAACATCGAACGGTCATTGGAGGTCGTAAGCAAATCAAAGGCAAGCAAAAGTTTGTAAATTTTTCAGCTCTGATCCACTAGAAAATAAACCCCAGAGGATTTATTCATGCAGAAATATCATTAACGCTTATACGAGTCAAACGCGGATCATTTTCCGCGCGAGTGCCGGTCGCTGCATACAAACAGAATCACAGAGTGCGCGCTAAATACGCCCGTGTTCCAATTAACTTTGTCGTAGAAAAAATGCGGAATTAGGAGCAACTCACTCTTTGCATTCAGCAAAATGTGAACGCGACCATACGAGTGCCACCGCGCGATTTCCGAACCAACTTAGTTTAAAATTTGTTCTAAATTCAAACGAAGTCGCTCTTTGTAGTTCCCTGTGGACGTGAGATAAGGCTATTTCGGAGGTAAATTCTGTACTCGTATAAGTATCGCTTCATTGGTTTTGAATTAAAGATACTTTGATTTCTGAACATTCGTTACTATTAGAATCACGTACAGCGACTAAACATACTTTGGTAATAGCAGAGTTTATGAAACATAAAATAAAATTGAAAGCTCGCGTTAATCTTATAAGCATTCACATTACTTACACCTCACAAGTTACAAAAGATGTTTTATTAATTTCAGTATAATCCTTTGGCATTAAATGCGAAGATAGGTACTAAAGTATTTCTTTTGGAGGCTTTAAAGCTGTCTCTTATCTTGGTACAGCGTTCTGGGTGGGTAGCAAGTGTTAGGTAAATATTTAGCAAAACCTTGTAATCCTGAGGGTTTTTGCTCGCCTGTCGGCTCGACCCGCGGTATTCCTTTGTCCTGTGCTTAGTGAGAACAAGCCCTCTTATCATCACGCTTTGTGCGCAATGATAAATTGTTACCACAACTTTGCTGTTTTACCTGTCGTTCTTTAATTAAAACTGTTTTTTTTTTAATGTTGAGATTAGATTTTGATTGCAGTGGGATCTACATAACGGCCAGTATTTGAAGGTTTAATACAAACCCGAGGTTCTATTACGAAGGGCTGGGAAAGCCACACACAATACACTACAGATAGGTACGTAGGTGCACCGTGCTCGACGATTGGATCCACAGGCAACGTAACAGATTGGATGCAAAAATTACAGGCGGGTTTCTTCCTGAATAGCTCGAAGTTATTAAACTGACTTTAGCTAGAGCTCGTAAAAGTTTACCAACTACTAAAAAGCATTAGGAATTTTATCTTTGAAGTTTTCATCGTAAATGACAAAATCTTGTCATTTCTAAGATTAACCACAAAACGATCCTATCTATGATCCGAAACATTATGCTTCATAATCTCTTTTGCAAGACTCCAAAAACGGATAGCTAAACCTATCCCTCTCAAAAACCACTAGTTAATCCAAATCCAGCAAATTAAACGCTGACTTATTCAAGCAATACGAACTCCCAACTCAATTTGGGCAATGTAAAATATGTCTAATGCTAGTCATAAAATATTATAACCTAACCGCGCCAATCTAACGGAGTTTGGAAGTTTCATCAATTAGCTGGGAGCCAACTGGGTCACTCGATCTATCACGAATTGATCTGCGCCTTATAGGCTCATCTACAACAGAAGTGTCTAATAAATCAAGTACCACAGTTTGTAGCGAAACAATATATTCTATTTATTATTTTCGGTTAATTAGGTTACCTAACAAATGCTGTTCGTTTTTTTTTATTATTAATGGGCTCGCGCTTGACCACTATCTCACCTGATGGTAAGCGATGATGTGGTCGACGGTGTAACACGCTTGTCTAGAAGTAACCAATTTTTGTTAACCAAATTTTTGTACGTTTCAGGTCGGCCAAAGAGATATTTGAGGAATTCTGCCGGGTGGGATATGCCCGACGACTAGCGATAAAATCGACTCCTTCTTTACCCGGGGTCTGCTTGGCATCATCGACACGGGACTCCTGCCCACCTACCGGTCGAACTGATAAAAGCTGACACTGATGGACTGCTGATAAAACAACACCAAAACGATACTACTCATCCATATCTTCCTACTTTTAACATAACTCTTTGCTAATTTATACAAGAATGAAGAGAAGAAAGCCGCGGCCAGGATATAAACAAATAAACATCCGAATTAGTTGTTTGACAGGATGAACAATTTTACGAGCGGAAAATCTGTAGTAGCAAATCTCAGGGAGCTGTGGAGACGTTGTTGTGTGAAAGTGAAAATTTATCCGGAGGGATATCAAAAGCGCTTTTATCTCGCGAGATGACGTAACATTATCGCAATATCCGTGCGTCGGCGCTGTCCCGCGCCCTGAGAATATCAAGAAGATATATTTTCACGGAACAATGCCTCTCCGGTATCTCAATTTTCATTTCCCCTCGGCGGGACATCCGGTGTGATTTGTAGCACGAGATAATATACAAAACGGTGGCTTCGCGGGACGTCCCGGACTGCCGACACTGCGTCAGCGTAAAATCTAGGCCCAGTCTTTATCTTTAATACTTTAACCGTTTTTCTTTATCGAACATCAAGCTGATCCTTATTCACTAGCAATCAGTAAATATCTTTTACTTTTATAATATGAAAATATATCCGTAAGCATTTTAAAGCTCCATCAGCGTTTAAAATGTCCGTTTTCACGTATTACAGAGTAGTATTTTTTACATACATTAAGTAGAAGCCTATTAAAATTACTGTAAATTCAGCGTCCATTCGTAGTAGCATACTTGCAACCATTTTCCCGATAGCTACTATTCACAGAATGAATGGTGAAACGAATGGAATTAATAATTCTTCATTCCCTGAATTCCCTGATCGTTTTCAAAAAATATTCACGTAACTGTAGGATATTTTGAAATACGGCAGCTTGTTTTTATTCAAGTGTTTTTTTTTATTGTTAGCTTTTTCATTGTGTCTGTCTCAAACCTTTATCGCCAACGGTGTACTAACAATTTGACATTACCTACCACAGATATAAATATTAATCGCAGTGTATGTATGTGGCCCAAAAATAATAAGTGACATTTTCGTAGAAAAGTTTGTGCTTTTTTCATAGGGAATTTCAAAAGAAATGTACAAATGTTTTTATAATTTATTTGTCTTTTTTAAATATAGATCCGTCTTAACTTAAAAACAACTTTTTACAAGATTTATATTGCCTTGCTATCGTATATGTGTTCAGCAACTATTAATCGATTTTTCAAGCACTTCTTGACACACTGGCACGTTTTTGAAGCTGAAGCTTGCCATGTAGTCTTGGCGTTGAGTGCAACTGGGAACTTTGGTTCCCAGAAACAATTTATTTTTCTATTGTGTCAGCTAATTAGCACTCACGGGAATAACTTTGAAAACATTGAAATAATATGGTAATGTGGAGCTGGTGTCATGATTGAGCCCTAAGGGAACTGTAGCAACTACTCAAGCAGACAAGATTAGTACCATAGTGTTCGGGATCATTGGATGTATATTGACAACCATTATTACATTGCGTACACTCATCTGGCGTAATTACAGAGACAATCCCTCCTCCTCCTCGCTTCGATTCCCCAATGCTGGGGGTCGTGACCACATCATGGTTTCAAAACTTTCTCTTTGATGATGTTTCTCCACCCGCTCCTACTCTCAGCATGTTACTGAGAGTAGCGCACGGCTTCTGAGTTCAGCTTTGATGTTCAGCGTGGTTCGGATTTGGTCTGACCAGCCTCTAGGCCGTTTGCCCTCAACTTTGAAACCAATGACAATTACTTTTAGTAAGTTGTCACCAGGTTTACGGGCAATATGGCCATAGAAGTCAAATATCTTGCGGAGAACAGACACAATAGTGAAACAATTAAACGGAAGCCTTTTAAGGTCTCTCGCCGGTTGAGGGAAAAGCTTGTTTCAAAAAGATTAAAATTATTTTCTAATAAAAATAATTAAACCTTCTTCCTATAGCCTCGCTTATCAAAAATTTGGTTCCAGAAACACTTTTAAAAACGAAAACAATAGATAAAGTTCCTATTGTTTTAGGAAATCTATAAACGCTTACTCAAAAATTAAGTCCTACTTACCAATAGGCAATTTCGGAGAAAATTTTGTGAAAGGTAATTATGTAACTTAAGCTTTTAATCCCCTTACAAAGGCAATGTTTCGAAGTTTGTAATTTCCAAATGAAGCTATGTAGTTAACTCGGAGAAAATCGAGAAAACAAAATGACTTTTTTCATTTTAATGAAGATAATTTAAAAATAAAACGTTGTTAAATGAACCTTCTTGCTGAAAGTACCTCGGCCTCCATTACTTTTGTATTATTTGAGTTACCACAGAGCTAATAAAGCGAAGAGAGGAGGAGTTGAAAGCAAAGCGCAAGTACGTACTAAAATGACGAGTAATAGCCGCAGAAGTTTCTATAACCGTACGTAAGTACTTATGTAGTAAAAATAGACTCGTACCAGTTTCTAGTTTGCTTTACATGCTTAAAACTTTATTTCTTCTCCCTACAGGCCATTTACCGTTATTTCAAATATTTCAATCCATTTTAAGTCCATTGAAAGCTATTTTTAAACGTTTGAAAGATTATACAAATGGATACAGATCTGGATGTTGAAAATCTGCCATCTCTAGCCTTTGTATGCGACATAGAGATAAGTTCCACATCAAAGACGTAACGGGAACTATTGAGTCCGTTTCTGCCATAACCAAAGACGTTACATCAAATGTTTTTAGGAGCGATTTTATTCAAACTTTATGCTAGAGTAAAGGTAAGATTTAAGGTCTATCCACACATATCAGGGCCGTGCCGTATATGAACGAGTTCATATAAAATGTACACACCGATATTTTTTTGAGCCCTGACGGGGCACGGTCCGTCCACGTCCCGAGCACGGCCCTGATATGTGTGGATAGACCTTTAGTAACTTTTACCAGTTGTATCCCCTTTTTCTGAATTTGACTATTTGTCAAACAGGAGATATCCCGATTTCTGAATTAAGCATTTGATGTTGACTATTTGTCAAACTGTACTTAAGCCTTAAAACCTGTCAAAATTTGATACTGAAGTAGGGAGGGACATTTGACACGTTCTTAACGCCAAATGCTCATCTCTGAAATCGATCCTTATTCTAATGTGACTTGTTTAAAACAGCTAGTTTTTAATGCTACTATATTAATTCGGCAAAATTATTTTTTTACTGCTTGCTAAGTACACGGAACTTAACTTCTTACTTGCCTATTGTCAAGGCGTAACCACAGCCTTTTGCAAACTTGGAAGGCAGTGTACCTGCCACACGAAAACGAAGCTAAAAAGTTTATATTGCCCGTTCACTCACCCCCTTGCTCCAGTAGACGAGCTCTTCACAAAGAGATGTACTACTAAAATATTATAACAACACGAAAAAAAAAAAAAAACCCTACTTTTTTATTTCATGCTACATAATATATAGATTTTTTATTTATATTTATTTTTTATAAATTTTAGTAGACACGCTTCGATCAACAATCTATTGAATACGTAGTTATGACACGATACCTTGCGAAAACACCCCGATTCACACCGTAAAACTTCAGAACGGCGAACCAATTTGTATCAAAACACTCTCGATAAAGTCACCTTTCAGATAAAAAAAAAAGTTTAGGAACAACAGACAGATACAAAAATACACAGGTACACACATCAAACTTATAACACCCCTCTTTTTCCGCCGGGGTTTAAAAAAGTATAACGTTGAAAAAACTAATCTCGAAAAAATTAAAGGTACGGCATTACCTGCCTGCGATGAGCGAGTGGGTTCTCGTTTTGCTGTGGTTGAGTCTAAATACGTCTGTCTTACCAAGACATATCTACCTACAAAACTTGGTGAAGACTGTTTTAGCAAATATAAGTAAACTTTATCTAAGCTTACCGCGGCTGGGCTCTTGCAACTACACCTGGGCCCTCACAACTATTCCCATTTTACACTACAAGAGAAACAAATCTCCTTTACCGCAGTCTAAAATGAGTGTTTATTTACAGGCGGCAAGAAAACCGCACATCTCCTATCTGTGTCGAAAAATATCCATAAAAGTATTTTCGTTGGTCGTAAACACTACAATAAAGTTTAGTGGCCACTTACGAGTATGAACGTTTGCAGAGTTACCCTCCGTTGTTGTGACTTCGTCCTAACGCCATTGTCCACTTTTAATTTATCTAATGTGCCCTCTTCCCCCCCTCACATAACACTGCCAGGCTTTCCGAAGAAATTTATTTATAATACGACTTCTGTTCATCTATTGAGATCCTCGTTCTGTTACCACCGACATCTCTATTTGACATAGTAGTAAATTAAAAAGAAATCCTTAGAATAAGTAGAATCACTACTTTGAATTTATTTCACAGGTAATATTTATTATATTTAATCGAAACACAAGCAATTCCCTTTTTAATATCAAGCTGTCTCGTCAATTCTTCCACTCCAAGATCTATTTGTAATTGGATGTCTGCAAGCATATCTCTCGGCCTACCATCATAATTCATCTCTAATATACATAAATGTACATAAAACGTACATTACGATCGTCCTCCGTGTCCCATACGTGGATTTATCTCGAATAAATCTTTGTATTAATGATAAGCGTTATCATTTATCTCATAATTTATAGCTACCTAATAGGGGACGTACGCCCAAAACTCGAAGTAGATACATCGTTATATAAGCAAATAAATATGAAGGACCCTATTTCCAGGAATAAGATAAAATTGTCTTATCCCCTCATTCGATAATATTCCTCATGGAAGGACCACGCATATTTAGTGTGTTATTCGATGATTTATACTGTGGACAGGGAAGAAATTGCGTTCCACAGAGCTTTTCGACCGTCTCAGATAGCCCCGATATGTAAAGGTTACAATCTAAATCAGATAAAGGAAGAATTTAATCAAACATTCATCCTGTTTACGTCTAAATACTTAAATTAGACGATACTAAGTTAGAGGTTAGTCGGGGCCCTGAAGTTAAAAGTTTCATCTAGGATATTTAGTTAGAAGCAGCCAGCAGCGGCGGCGGCTCGCTATTATAAACCTGCCAGTATCTAGCCGCAATCTAAGTTTCAATTCTATTTCTGTACAGATCTGAATATAAATTGAATTTGCAGCCACAATGGAGCGAGCATATTGTCCTCCGCAGGACTTTGCTCGCAGAGAACATTTGTGCTCGACAAATTGATTTATTAACCTGAACCGAAATTGCAGACGAAAAATCTATTCGTTTAGCAATAACGAGGTAATAAACCGTTTGTATAAATTATGAACTGCACGGCTTTAAATGGGCTTCTCATTATTTCAAGCTAAATTATGGATTGTATGGAACTACTTAAAGCATCGCGTATTTATCTGAATGGCTTTTATGTAGATTGGTTTGGGTTGATATCAGAAATATGTATAAAATATTTATTCTCTAAGGATATAAGAATAATTTATTGGAACACGCATAAATTCAGGATTTAGGATGTTACCTAAGATTATAACATGAAAAACCTAATACGAAGATGAAAGCCAGGTATACCTAAATAGAATATCGAAAATGAGACCGAATAAGTTAATAAAACAAGAGAGGAATACGCAATTTCAATACAAAAAGAATTCAAGTCAGCCTTATGAGTTGCGCAGAAATCATTCATGGGCAATAACACCCATTTCTGCTGGGCGCCACCTCAGTTATTGCCCGGGGATAGGATTATTGGCAAATTGTTCCGTTCGCATTCCGGCCCGACTCGCACATGAAATATTAAGCACCTATGTACCGATATCGAAAGCCTACGTAGTCCCGAGTAGTACGTACGTAGACACTAACACACACGTATAAATAAGAGTACGGTATGTTCTGAATGATATTTGTCCTTGTACAACACGCTACAGAAACCTCTTATTTCTTTGAATATTTTATCGACATATTGTAGCGACAAGTCTTCCTTTGTATTTCAATAAAGATGTTATTGGATCTGTTAAGGTAAATCTACACAAAAATTTTAAGATAAGAACTTTCTCCAGTTTCGCTTAGCATTAGAGCGTAAGTAACTGAAAAACAATTTTCTTGCTTGACGAAGAGGAATTTTATAGTTCTATTAAGCCTAATCGACAATCATTAAGAAACAGCGCACAATACCAGTATCAAAGGTACTAAAGATAAAACACAGGTAGGTACCTTCTGTTGTACGTACTATGTAGTACGTCCCTTGGAGAAGATAAAGCCGAGATTGTACGGCAGAATATTTAAATACGAGCTGAATATTTGCTCTAACTGGGTTGTAACGGCCGATTCCTGCCTCGCGAACGGATGCTAGCACCCATAAACTGAGAGATAAGGCCTCGCCGCGCGGATGCTGCGATCTACCTATACTCTAACTGACACTTTAATGCGTGAAAATCAATTTTCATATGATTTTATATGCTGTACACAGAGCTAGGTATTGTACTGACCATTATATCGTGATACTGCACATAAAAGTTCCTTTCGGCCGAATTCTTAACAGCATTTATGGGTTCCTTCCTATTAGACATTATTTCTTATAAAATAAAATTTCATATTATCAAACATAACATAACTGTTACCGTGAGTGTTTAAGAATAAATCAAAACATAAAGAATGTTAATTTGCATTAGCAACATTTATAATTTTAGAACTAGTTTTTATGTACTGGTAACATTACTGTGTGGAAGAATCTTCTCTCTGTGACACGTACTTTTTGCTCTTGTATTAAATTATAAAAACTATTTGGAAATACAGTTACTCTGCTAAAAATATAACCAGCATTTTATTATACATGCTGTGTGTGGTCCTTCGAGATCTGTGAAATATTGTGCGGTGCGTAAATCGCGTATTTGAGTAAAGCGTCTATCGCGTGTTCGGACGCCGGAGCCATCGTTCGTGTTCGCCGTGCAAGTTTTTTGCGAGGAATCTATTATTTCTCTGCGAAAAAACGAAGAATCGCGAGGATTTCTGCATATTTCACAGGAATAATTACTTTTTGTTCTGGATTGCAAATCTATAATTTTGCAACTCATTGAGATCTGGAGCCATTGTACGTGGTCGTCGGGCAAGTTTGCGAGAAATCTATAATTTCTCTGCAAATTACAAGAAGATTCGCGAAGTTTTGTGCCTAATTCACAGGAATACGTTCAATTTAAGAATATTTCCGTTGTGAAAAATTGCAAATCTATAATTTTGCATTTACTTTACTTCTACCTTCCATTAAAAATATCATTCATATCGTGGAGCGGGAAACGGTCGTCGAGTCATTACGTCACGTCTCTATAACCTGTGGTCGTCTTCATCGTGCTATAACGTTGGCAGCATTGCAGAGCTGTCAGCTGTCATCGAGATTACCTTTGGTTGTAAACAACAACATAACCTGCTTGCAAAGAAGTTCGTCTGGAATTTACGATTTGAAAAGTGTGCGGTTACTTAAAGTAAAGTGTTCTTGTGAGTGTTAAAGTGCGTAATCTAACGTATTTATCATGTCTACGGTGGAGGAAGTGCTTAAAAAGTTGCGTCTCGCCCGAGCACAACAAAAAGGTACCGTTACGCGCATCGAGAACTTTATTAGTGATCCAATCAATCTTGCGTCCGCGTCCATTGAAATGATACAAGCTCGTATTGAAAAGCTGAATACAACCTTCAAAGACTATGAGAGAACCCAATTAGATATTTTATCTTGTGATGAAAAAGACAAGGAAAATGTTGCTATCTTAGAAGATAAATATTTTGATATTATCTCGAAGTTAAATTCAGCTTTAAAAAACTTAAGTACATCTGAGGTAAAACAATGTTCGAACGTTTCAACGTCAAAATTACCTAACATTGATATCCCGATATTTGATGGCAAGGATTTTACAAAATATACTCCTTTTATTGATCTATTTATGGCTGTTATCGATGGAAACAGGGCCCTCTCAGATGTACAAAAGTTATTTTATTTGCGCAAGTTTGTATCTGATGAAGCATTGGCTGTAATTGTTAACCTACCACTTGTGAATGAGTCTTATAATGAGGCCATTATGCTTTTGAAAAAGCGATATGATAATAAGTCGAGATTAATATTTAATCACATAAATATTTTATTGCAATTGCCTGTGATGCAGAAAGGTACAGCGGCCTCTATAAGGTCTTTTATATCACAAGTGCAACAACAATTGTATGCACTTAAAAACTTGCAGCAGCCTGTTAATCAATGGGATATGCTTTTAATTTCGATATTATCTAAAAAATTAGATTTATATACCAACCGTGCCTATCAGCTAGATAGAGATATAGATACACTTCCAACTATGGAAGAGTTTATTACTTTCTTAGAGAAGCGCGCTATAGCCTTCGAAGATAGCTGTAATTCTGACTATAAGAAGAATTCAGTACAAAAAGTGAGCAATGTTGTCACAAAAAATTCTAGTACTTGTACTTTTTGTGAAGGGATGGCACATTTATTGTATGCATGCCCTAAATTTAAACTGGCTTCAATAGAAGACCGTATAAAGTTCATAGATACCAAAAAGTTGTGTACTATGTGTTTAAAGACTCACACTGGTAAGTGTAAGTTCTCATTTTCTTGCAAAATTTGCAAGCAGGGGCACAATACGCTCCTGCATAGAGACAGTGGCTCTGGCCCGCAGGCTTCTATAGCAATGCACTCTATTAATTCAACTAGGGATACTTTATTACCCACTATAAAGGTAAAGTTAATTGACTATAAAGGTTCTGAAATTTATGTTAGAGCATTACTTGATTCAGGAAGTCAAGTCTCACTCATTACTTCACATCTTGTGGAAAAATTACAATTAAAACTTAAGAGCCAAAATACTAATATTATTGGCATAGGAAATAATTGTAACCAAATCAATAAATATGTTGATATTACGATTAATTCTCCAGTGAAAAATGTACAATTAAACATAAAATGCCATGTTGTAAACTACATTACAGCAAATTTGCCTCAACATCATTTTGATATCACAGGATTAAGTATGCCCAAGCACATCCAGTTATCAGATGATGCATTTAATGTACCAACAGAAATATCCATGCTTTTAGGTGCTGATGTTTATTTTAATATTTTAATTAATGGTCAAGTTAAACTTCATAATAGTTTATTATTACAGAATACTTTGTTTGGTTATACTATTGGTGGGAGGCAAATTGTTGATAATCATAAAAATAGTTTAGTTACTAATTTGGCTATATGTGATAGTGACAAATTGGAACTTGTAATGGAACAGTTTTGGCTCACGGAGATGATTCCCCAGTCTACAACAAAAAGCTCAAATGAATTTAAAAAATCAGAAAAATGTTTCCAACAATCGGTTAAACTTGAAAATAATAAGTTTTGTGTTGATATGCCCTTAGCTTTCAAAATGGAAGATTTGCAGCTTGGGGATTCATTTTCAGTGGCCCTTCAAAGATTCCTATCACTGGAGAAACGATTTAAAAACAACCCTGTATATTTAGAAAAATATAAGCTCTTTATTGAGGAGTACATAGCATTGGGGCATGCTAAAACGGTGGATGTCGGCAGCTATGATGTCCAAAATGGTACTGTTTATTTTTTAGCTCACCATGCTGTTCTAAATGAAGCGAGTCTGACCACCAAGCTGCGTGTGGTCTTTGATGGTAGCATGAAGTCTAGGGCTGGTGTTTCACTGAACGATGTTATGTTGAATGGACCAGTTGTTCAGAGTGAACTCTTTGACATTCTCCTCCTTTGGCGAACATACTTATACACGCTCACTTGTGACATTCAAAAGATGTTTCGTGGAATTCTTGTTAGCCCGACTCAAACGTGTCTGCAAAATATTTTATGGCGTGATGATCCATGTAAACCCATCAGCTGTTTGCAGCTCCAGACTATCACATATGGTTTGAAGTCTTCTACCTTCTTGGCTACTCGTTGCCTGATAGAGCTGGCTCGTAGATATCAAACTGAATACCCGCTTGCTGCTCGAGCCATGTTGTTGAACACTTATTGTGATGATGTCATTTGTGGTTCTATGAGTACTCAAGATCTTCAGCAACTAAAATATGAGCTTATTGCTCTGTTGAGAAAGGGCAGCTTCACGCTTCATAAGTGGTGTTCAAACTTCCCCGAGGCTATTAATGATCTCCCCAATGAACACAAATGTTTTGAAAAATTAGACATAAATAAAAACAATATTGTCAAGACATTAGGTTTAAAATGTGACGTTTTAAATGATACATTTACTTTTAACTGTCCAATGATTGACAATGATGATACCAAGACCAAACGGTCTATTCTGAGTTTCATTGGCAAAATGTTTGACCCGCTAGGCCTCATAGGTCCTATTATAGTTTTAGCAAAAATTTTCATGCAAACTTTATGGTCTATGAATTTAGACTGGGACAATATATTGCCCCAAGAGCAACTTAATGTTTGGGATAAATTTATAAAAAACTTAACTTTAATGAATACAATTACTGTGCCAAGATATGTAAGTTCATGTGATGTGGATATCATAGAGTTGGTGGGATATGCTGATGCATCTATGAAAGCATTTGGAAGCTGTCTTTACCTGAGAACTGTTAAGTCTGATGGTTCAGTTTTTGTTCATTTATTGTGCTCTAAGTCCCGTGTTGCCCCATTAAAGAAAAATTTAACAATTCCAAGACTGGAATTAAATAGTGCTTTGCTTCTCTCACAACTAGTGAATAGAGTGTACAATATTTTTAAATGTAGATTCCCCAATCTTACAGTTCACTTATACAGTGATTCTCAGATAACACTAGCATGGATCAAATCTAAAAATATAAAATCAAATCCATATGTGGCTAATAGAGTAAATCAAATAAAAATATTAACTTCAAATTTTCAGTGGTATTATGTCAGCACGGCTAATAATCCTGCTGATCTACTGTCAAGAGGTTGTGACCCAAATAAATTAAAATCAAATGTGCTTTGGTGGCATGGTCCTAAGGAATTATTAAGTAAGGACTTTGAACACTCTGTAACTAATGTTGAGTTCCCCATTCCTTATGTAACAGACATAGTAAATAATATTGTTGAAGTCAATGAACCTTCTTCTAAAAACGATGAGCCAGTTTTGAGCAATTTAATAGGAAAAATATCAAATTTAAATCGACTTCAGCGAATTGTTGCCTATTTAATGCGATTTAGTAAAAATTGTTCCAAAAACATTAATAAAATGTATGGTTCTTTGACACTAGAGGAGCTTCGGTCTGCCTTGTTGGTGATTATTCGTAGTGTTCAAAGAAAACACTTCCCCAAAGAAATAGAGTGTCTTAAAAATAATTTACCAATCAAATCAGGATTATCAAGTTTACATCCTTTTCTGGATCAGGCTGGTGTGCTTAGAGTTGGTGGCCGTCTTCAGTGTGCGATCGACATGGCGTATGATAAAAAACACCCTGCTATAATTCCTAAATCTTCTAATTTCACAGATGTCCTAATTCGTAATGAACATCTGCGTTTGTTACATGCAGGAGCTAAATTGGTGTTGAGCTCACTTTCACAACAATATTGGCTTGTCAGTGGTATACGTGAAGTCAAGAAGGTGGTAAACAAGTGTGTCAAGTGTTTCCGTTTAAAGGCTGCAGCTGCAAAGCAGCTTATGGGTTCCCTCCCACAAGAAAGGATTAAAGCTGTTAGGCCATTCAATGCAGTTGGGGTAGACTTCTGTGGACCTTTTAATGTTAAATCTTCTAGAATCAGATACCCATTAATCACGAAAGGCTATGTGGCACTTTTTGTGTGTTTTACTACAAAGGCAATCCATATGGAGCTGGTCAGTGATCTCACCTCTGAAGCTTTTTTAGCATGCCTCAAGCGTTTCATTGCTCGAAGAGGAATGCCAGAGAAAATTTTCTGTGACAATGCAAAAACATTCAAAGGTACTGCTAATGAGTTAAATAAATTATATAAATTGTTCATATCAAAAACTCATATAGATTCTGTGAATAATTATTGTACTTCCAATTTTATTAAGTTTAAGTTTATACCTAGCTACTCTCCGGAGTTTGGAGGTTTATGGGAGGCAGGGGTAAAAAGCTTTAAATACCATTTTAAGAGAATTGTTGGAACTATTGTCTTAACTTTTGAAGGTTTGTATACTGCTATCACGGAAATTGAAGCAGTACTAAATTCAAGACCTCTCCTTCCCATGAGTTCAGATATTTCCAATTTTGAGTATTTAACGCCTGGCCACTTCCTCATAGGAACCTCTATGATGAGTTATCCTGAAACTGACATATCTAATCATTCTATTAATAATCTAAAGTTTTGGAATGTTTTATGTAAAATTAAACAAGACTTTTGGAAAGTCTGGTCTGGGGATTATCTTACACAGCTTCAAAGCAGGCCAAAATGGCACCATGTCAAACCTAATTTAAAAGAAGGAGACTTAGTTATTCTTCGTAGTGATAATACTGCTCCAATGAAATGGCCTATGGCAAGAATTGTGAAGACAATACCTGGACCAGATGGTATGGTTAGAGTGGCAGAAATTAAACTGCCAAATAATAAAACATATGTTAGATCTTTAAGAAAATTATGTCCATTACCGATAAATTAAATTAAACACAATTGAAATGTAACTTTCTTGCTTTTATCCAATTAAATGTAAACCGTAGTTAGTTACAGGATTTTGTTATTTGCATGGGCCCGGCCCAACTATGTTTAAGAATAAATCAAAACATAAAGAATGTTAATTTGCATTAGCAACATTTATAATTTTAGAACTAGTTTTTATGTACTGGTAACATTACTGTGTGGAAGAATCTTCTCTCTGTGACACGTACTTTTTGCTCTTGTATTAAATTATAAAAACTATTTGGAAATACAGTTACTCTGCTAAAAATATAACCAGCATTTTATTATACAGTGAGTGTACCGAGAAAAACGTGGAAGTTTGTTTTCTTCGAAATTTTCTGTGTGAGATGGAAAATACAATTTTCAATATTCACTTTTTATGGTTTCATAACAAACGAAATTGACGCAGAATATAAACCTTTTTACGTAAAGAAAACAAACAAATTCATATCGCAGACTTTAGTGACTAATATTATGACCATGCAATTTTCGACAAACTAATAACCAGCATTTTCTAATAATACCTACAAATTGGAAGGCGACCACCCGCAGCCCGCACGCACTCGCTTACGACAATAGGTAATAATGGGTTCTCGGTAGAAATAAAAACATTTTGGAACTGGATCGGCTTAACCTATTTTAAAGATTATTCCATAAGAACCTTATTCGTTTTTCTTGAAACCCTATTTTATGTTAAGCAGATTAACTATTACCCTAATACTTTTTGCAACTCTAAAATCTAAACAAAATTACCGAAACCAATAAAATTAATGTTGAACATTCGAAACTCCCAACTACATCCTCTGGCTGAACAATGCTGCGTAACGTTTGAAACTTACATGAAACACACACTAAAACGAAATTAGGTAACCGAGCACATAATTTTCTATACAGAAATTGTATATCAGGCACACAAAGCTTGTATGCTGTAAACCAAAAATATAGACAATACGGAGAGAGCAAGTCCCATTGTGGCGTCACGTCTTTGTTCACCTATCTATGAATCCTATCGCCTGTCCTTATTACATTTGGGCTTACATTCTGCGGATTCAATGGCCACGGTTTGCCGGGGATGGCACTCAATACAAAATATGCCTTTACCCTTACGATGACAGTGTTTTTACGATTTCAGAAACATATTCGAGGGACTGAAATTTGGTTTTGGAAGAGTACCTAGGTATTCGTGGACGTGTATTCTTGATATTCGATATAAGTTGAAACTGATATGATTTTAGGAAAAAGACTGTTTTAATTACCGATATATTGTCACCGGTATTTGATCCAAATCGAAATGAATCGTACAAAAACAAAAATATTACAATGTCGTCGAGGATCTTGTTACAGTTACAACGAAGTAGAAGGAAATGAAAGTCATCAAGTCGGACCATACGAGCGTGGAGTTCGTTACTGGGACCCATCAGTTCCGGCCATGTTACGAGCCTTCGAATTTGCGTGCAAATAAAATTGCCAGCCACATCGATATCGAACCGGACTGGACTAGCGAGAGACGGACGTAAAGCGGGGAGGGATATAAAATGTGGACTCGCCCAAGTCATCTCCTGCGGATGTTTGCAAGTAGGGCCGTGGACGTATAAACAACCTTATACGCCGTTAGGACCGAGATTTTTGTAAATAGTTTTGTGTACAAAAATGTTGCCCTTCGCTTTATATAGGTAACCTTGTTGTATACTTATTTATCTCTTACAACTCACGGATTATGTCAATAACTAAGTACATATCGTTATTGAAGATTAATTTGTGAGCTATTGCAATTTAAGTAGGCGCTTAGGTAATATTTATTTATATAATTATATAAATAATTATATAAATAATTATATATTTATATATATATTTATATAAATAATTGACGAATCAAATGTATGAAATATAGAATGCATGTAAGTACCTATGTAATTTATACCGCGCACAATTACTTATAATAGGTAAAAGTTATGCTGAAATTCAACACTTTTAGTGTTTGTATAAACAACAAACTAACGGAGTCGTAACCTCTTCAATAGCTTGAAGAGAGGTAAAGAAAATAAATTCCTAAAATACAAGCTGTTCTCCATTGAACAATACTACCCTCCAATTGCGATAAAATCTGTTCGGCAGTCATACTTTTAGCTGGCGGCGACTCTGCGTGGTCGCGGCAGCAGATTTTATAAGGCATAAACCCTGAGATAGCGGCAGTAAAACTTGGAACTGAGGCAATATGCCAACTCCCTATTGCGAGTTCCATTGCTTTGTTTTAAACTGTCTAGTAAGGCGATACCCACAGCCACGGTAGGAACTTACTCCTGATTTCTCAATTATGATTTTAATAAATACTCAATTTATTTGACAAATATTTTTAACCGACTTACCAAAAAGGAGGAGGTTCTATGTTCGACTTAATGTATGTTTTTTTTATATATATATTTTCACCGATATCTCCGTCAATTGTGGACCGATTTTGAAAATTCTTTTTTGTATGAAAGATCATGTTTCGAAATTGGTCCCATTTTAATTTGGTGAAGACTTGATGAAGAACTTCGAAGATATACAACAGAACTCTTCAGTAAACAACGGGAAATCTCTCGGGATTGCTGCAATCGCATGTCTGTTTATTGTTAATACCATTTCATAACATAACATCACGCCAGTACGCTCTTGAGGGGTACACAGATCTCTCATTTCACCCTTTATGTTCAAGTTTCATGATATTCGACTAATGTATTCTGGCGATAAGGTAACTTACTAAACAACTTGCCTACTAGGAAGGTAGGTACAACTAAAAAGTGAAAAAAAAACTACAAAGTGAAAAATAACTTTAGTTTTGGTGTCCGTAACGGAAAAACATGGAACCTACGAAAGACACCGACTTCCAAAAATAAAGTTATTTTTCGCTTTGTAGTTTTCTTATTTGGAAGTCGATAGTATTTTTTTGTAAAAAAGTTTTTTTTTAATATTATATAGGTTTAACACGTTCTAACTCCAAATACTCAATTACAAAACGGTATTTAAAGAATAAATACCCTTTGAATCGCATTTCATTGAAAAATCCACGTTCATCTTTTGTTTATCAACAAAATCAATGTTCGGTCACGCATTTGTGAAAGCGTTTTGCTGAGGCTACCAAAACCTGAGTAAACAACAGACATTGAATAATTCCGTGCCGCTTGTTTATATTTTTATTACAAAAGCAAGAAGCGTACGAATAAACCTAGCTAATGTTATAAATGTGTCAGCTGAAATATTTATTTCTAACTATAAAAAAATAAGAAATTATTATCAAAGGCGAGAGGCTAGCAGCGAAAGCGTTATTTGTTCGTAATATTTTGATACCGCAAATATGATATCATAACTTTTTATGACAAAACCAAATAGTGTCATCAGTTTCCTGAATGGTCCTAAAGAAGTATCACTCTATTAGGGCGGAATAATGCCAACCCTCCGAAATCCGTTTATCGCAAGAGTGGTAAGACTCTCTGGGCGGTTCAGCCTGTTTAGATACAGTGCACTCGATATACTTCGTTCAAATTACGAATTTCGGAGCAACATCATACCGAAATAGCCAACGAAAAAGAACACTGATAATGTTTAACAGAAACCAAGCTCTTGGGAAATTGTTTTATACTTACGACTTACGAATTTTGAGCGCTTAGATGATCAGCGTTAGTGGTTTTTTTCCCTTTTATGTGTTGGAAACTTCTTTGCTTTTCTATTTAAACTTTAAACGCGGTCCCTATATGAAAGTTTAGATCGTGAAAACCCCTGTAAACATGAACTAATCAAGAAACTAACAGCCGCGCTGTAAAGGCGAATAAAAAGTACGGTATCGGCGAGTATTCCCAACAAATAGTAAGTAATGTATATTGGTTGAAATATAAATGCACAATATACGAAGCGTGACGACAACGATACTAACTCCGGGCTATGTGCGCTCGTAAATTGAGGAAGTAACCGACCACTAGCGTTCGAGCCGCGGCGGGCCTTCGGATTTGGGTACAAATAAAACGAACGTTTTATCAACCGCAGAGTAAAATGGCCGATTGTAGTGAATAAATATGGAAGAACAGTGATAACTTTTTTTTTATTGTTGATAGGCTTGCGCTTGACCACTATCTCACCCGATGGTAAGCGATGATGTGGTCGACGATGAAGCACGCTTAAAAATAAACGCTTGAATTATTTTTATACGACTTAGGTAATTAGCCTTATTTGTAAAACTTGCCAACCATAATAGGATTAGCCTGAACACTAATTAGCAGATGCTAAATTCAAATCGAATCGAATCAAATATTTGAATTAAGAATTTGCTAATCAGTGGCCGTTATGCGGACGAAAATTATAGGTGGGTAGATCCACTCTCAATTCCTAAGAATAAGCATCCAGGCATGTAAGTAGGTATTTAGAATGTCTAATAAGTAGGTAGATAATTATTAACTGATACACCAAAATATTTCACTTATCATTGGCGTTGCAGGATAATCTAACATTTAGGTACATGAAACGTCAACGCCTGCAAGTATTTCTATAAAAAACTTAGGTAGGTACATATTCATTTTTAGGGTTCCGTACCGAAAGGGTGAAAATAGGACCCCATTACTAAGACTTCACTGTCCGTCTGTCTGTCTGCCTGTCTGTCTGTCTGTCACCAGGCTGTATCTCATGAACCGTGATAGTTAGACAGTTGACATTTACACAGATGATGTATTTCTGTTGCTGCTGTAACATCAAATACTAAAAACAGAATAAAATAAATATTTAAGTGGGGCTCCCATACAACAAACGTGTTTTTTTTGCCGTTTTTTTGCGAGAATGGTACGGAATCCCTTCGTGCGCGTTACCGACTCGCACTTGGTCGGTTATTTCAGTAATGCCCTTCTATAAATAACTTATTCGATTTGAACAGCGAACTTAAACAGTGCTGCTAGGCTATACCGGATTCTGCTGCTCATCGCCACGTCAGGATCATTTAGATAATTTTTCTATGACTGTTACGCGGTTTCGCTCCCGTAAACTGGCTACTTACCTACCTACTCATTTGTTAAACTATTTATTCGACTTAGAATTAAACTTTTATTAATATTAAGATTTTCGTTTACTACTATTACGAATGTAACCAACTTTTGTTTCTACGGTTTATTTAGAGTATACAAAAAGCTGCTATTGTGACTTAACTATGATAGTTCTTGAACTAGAACTGAATGAGGCGAAATTTAAAACTTGTATAAAACGCACACTATGCAGGCAAGCATATTATAAGTTGGGGGATTACATCGCTGATAAAAATGCTTGGCTAAATGCTGATCCCGCTCCGCAGCCATTAGGGCGCAAGAACAATTAGTGATGGGCAGAAAAGTTTTGAAGTATTGTTGGAGCTGCTGAAGACTGTATGAATATATTTGTATTGTATAAACTCAATTTCTTTTAATATTATATAACTGCCGAGCATATGTGTGAGTACTATGTTCCGACTGTAAATCTACCTATGTGTCGTTGGTTGACTTCTGTGTGCCCTGGCATTTGAGTGTGTCATGCTCTCTCTAATTTCTCTCTGATGGTGGCACATGTGTTGGATCATTCGGTTCCCTCCATAATGGTTGAGCTGAGTGGTGCCGATCCATGCGTCATGTTCGTGAACGGGCGCCATCAGTTGGGATTGGTCATAACTTAGCTGCCTCGGCCTGTTATTGCATTTTTATGTTGAAATTGTTTGTTACTCTAGACGCTTTTACGTGCACGTCTTTTTGCATCGTTCTCACATATATGTATTTATTTCTTAACAAGAATGATGTAACCAAAAACTTGTAATTGAAACTGATGGAAAAGAGTGTCCGTGGAGTTTCTTGCAAATTCCGCTCCATTGAGATCTACTGACGTTTGCGAATTTGCAACTAGAGTCATATTTTTTTTTGTTTGACAATTCAAAAGTACCTTTAAGGTTTATTTGAAATAAACTATTTTGATTTTGATTTTGAGTTAGATATATACTCTCGCAGATTTTTTTGTATGCAACAATGAGTATCTACTTTAATCATGTGCTACATAATTTTTATGTAGATGTCATCAATAGTTTTCTCAGCGCACGCCAAAGAATGATTTTTATATGCAAAATTTTGTTACTTTGGGTTATATCTCTAATGTTTTTGAAAATAAATACTTGCCTATGACACTCAAGAATAATGTAGCATATTACTGGTGAAAGAATTTTCAAAATCTGTTCAGTAGATCTAGAGATCTAGATCTCACAAACTTTACCTCTTTTTGATATTATTAGTATTAGTTTATTAGTAATTAGTATTAGTATAGACGTATAGATAGATACGCTTACGTTAGACCACATCTCACCTGATGGTAAGCGAAAATGTGTGTGTGAATAGGTAGGGAATTAAGATGGGATGTGTAATATGTGTAGATATAGATATTACACAAGGGTGTGACAGATGTTTACTTATACTTATTCCAGATGAAAAACCCACCCTTTCCCGACCCGGGAATCGAACCCAGGACTCCACATTCATCAGTAGCAGACACTCAACCAAATAGGTGTCTTATACCTATCAAAATTAAATGCCGCAAGCTATAAAATCACTTTAAAATAAATCCTATCGTTTAACTTGAGAAAAACATACTTTTATTAACGCCATTTATTATATAAATTCATATCATAAACCCCCATTTATATTATAAATTGGGTTGAAGGAAGCCGTACGTTCTTCGCCTCACAAACTCAAATAAAGAAATTTGTGATGGAATGCTCTGAATCCTAGCGAGTGGATCTACTTGGGAAGCTCTTCGTACAAATCTTGATATGTCTGAGTATCAAGGGATTCGATAGCAGTACTTATATAAGCAGGCATTATAAATGAAAACTAAATATTAGGCGTCGTCTTAGCGTGTTGATTTCAAACAGACAATGTGATTGTGATTAGCAATAGAGTCATTCATAATTTATTTTTATTGCCATTATATTTAGTAAGTATGTATTTATGTATCTATATATTACATAGCATATGTATATATCTGTGTATCTATTATAATATAGAATTTTAACACTTTTTTTATTGTCACACCGATGACAACCCGACTACATGTCCAGGCAATTACTGTCCATACCAGGTTGCCCGGAAGAGATCGCGGAATGCGATAAGGCCGCCCATTGTATATGTATTAATTTTAAGTTTCTTTTTATATTTTAAGGTTTACAATAAAGCTTATAATAAATAAATAAATTAGGCGAAAATTCAAAGTAAAATGGTTCCATAGATTTCTCGATGAGTCCACGTTGAGCAAAATAAAAGCGATGAATAAGATGTGTAGTGTCGAAATATAGGGTCGTTCAAATATTATAAGCTCGATTAGTTTTATGGCATTAGGGAATATGATTTATTCGCCTATAAGTTGTTGAACTTATCTAACTATTTTGTTCCGGCCGCCAGAGGCCACTTTACTTCCACGTAAAAGTCGGATCTATACGATTAAAGATTTCATCCTTCGATATTGGACGATCGTAATATTTTAACTGCCGACCCTGCAGCTACTCCTTTGTTTTACTGCCCTTATTTTATTATTTATCGAAACATTTGATATAAAAGAGCCATTATCTACAATTTTATGTGATAATTTATCACCTAAACTGCAAATAACAGTTGTTGTAAGTAGCGTCTTTTTTAAAGATCAAACATCTCATGTTTATGATGAATGTACGTAATATGTACGTAATCAGTACGTATGTAAGTAAATACCTAGTATTTTTTCCTCTCTCCATATACAGAACTCCAAGAGCTTCCAAGAATTTACGTCTTCAGACTTTTCCAAGTTTTTGATAAAAATACTCTGTAATAAGGTAATTTGAAGTCCGTTTATACGCTCTATATTTTTATCACAGACACAAATCTAACTAGATAACGCAAGTCTCTCCATCTGTGTGAAAACCAAGCGTGCCACTTTTTCACATACCATTTAAAAATAAATTTACTTACCAATGAAAGAAAATATTTCCAATGCCTCGGCCAACTTTTTCTACACAGTATTTACAGCTCAATAATAACTAGGCATTTTTCTGGATTTCGGAGGATTTCCGGTGCCGATAGTGCTAAATGAATAGCTTGAAGTACGATCATTGATCGATCTTTTACTCCGTTTTTTGACATGCGGAGTACAAACAACGCGTCATCTAGTTAGATTTATATCTGTGATTTTTATGATGATACCTACATTCATAAATGTAAGTCTAAATATTTTAGCTAACGAACCCTTCAGCTGGCATGTGGTATTATTATAAATATGCTCTAGTAAATTAAACATCTCAATATCACAAAAGACCGCAATATATCCACTGACAACTTGACATAGGCCTGACCGCTTTCTTTAGTAATATTTATTCAACATATAAATGTAAGATAACATATACGGCATTATTCATAATGCCCAGACAATGTGAAAAAGGGTTCTGTCTGAAGGGTCTAACGTGACCTAACCTATCCATGTCGGGGTGCCCTAAGCTCGAGAGCTCGCTTCGCTCACTCTTGGACTAATTCATTGACCATAATTATCGAGTTGCCCAACCGTTACGTAGCAATATTCGTAATGACCAGACCATGTGATAAATATGGAAGTTTAAATCAGTTTTTATTACATTGCCAAATTTGACTTGACTTGATTCATAATGCTCGGGCATTATACATAGTGCAGTGATTAACCACTTAGTCCATGATGTATATACCAGACTATAACTAACCCACTGCAGAGCAAATGCTTCTTCTCATGCAGAGAAGGCACGAACATTGATCACCACGCTTGCTCAATGCGGATCGGGTTTTAGACTTATATTAACTATAAGTCCAGCAGCCTAAATGCGCAAGTGGATTCGACAAGGCAAAGGGTTTGACCGCCATCAATCGACCAATCACATGCGAGATGAAAGACGCGATGTGGATTTCCGTCAAACCCTTTGCCTTGCCGAATTCACTTGCACAATTAGGCTGCAGGTTTCCTTAAAACGTTTTCCTTTACCGTTGTCAGCGATGTCCATGGTAAACTTAGAAAGTAAAATAAACTTTGGAAGTCACATTGGCACTTGCCCGGATTTGAACCCACGACCTCAAGCACGAGAGGCGAGATCTTAGCCACTAGGCCACCACGACATACATACCTATATAAATAATAAAATACAAAAAATTGCATTGTCATTTGGATACTTACCAGTTCATGGTACCTAGTTATAACGCCGAATACTATACTATAATACTTAGGTACATCATACTAATATTATAAATGTGAATGTAAGTATGTTTGTTACGCTTTCTCGCAAAAACTACTGAACCGATAATCATGAAACTTTGTACATATATTCTTCGAGGTATTAGAAGTAACACAGGATACTTTTTATTAAAAAAAAAAAGAATGGCTTCACTGCGAGCGAAGCCGCGGGTAAAAGCTAGTATATTATAATTATGTACGTGATCCGTGAGTGAAATTCCGTATGAAAGCGGAAGACACGTCTTAGTACATTCATAATGACTCAGGGTGACTATTCACTATGCCCTTTATACTACGACAATATCGGAATTTGTTGGGTTGTAGGTCTTTTTAACCGACTTTCCAAAAAGGAGGAGGTTCTATGTTCGATTTCGAGTTTCTTTATTTACACAAAAAATACTACCGACTTCCAATTAAAAACACTACAAAGTGAAAAATAACTTTCTTTTTCGAAGTCGGTGTCTTTGGGAGGTTTTTTTTCGTTACGGACACCGACTTCGAAAAGGAAAGTTATTTTTCACTTTGTAGTGTTTTTAATTGGAAATCGATAGTATTTTTTTTGTTGTAAAAAAGCTCTTTTATTCGTTTTGCTTACTTTGCTATCCCTACAGACAAATCACAAAAAAACGAACAGCAAAAACAGACATCAACTTTTGTCGATTAACAAATAGAACAAATGCTCAAATGAATTAGCAGTACCTATCAAAAAAACAATTTCACCAGTAGTGTAAGTCCGAAGTTCCGTGAAGCGAGCCTATTTCAAACAACCGGTTCAACACTGACCGATCGGAATCAAACTCGGAACTTAATCCTCAGCAAATAATTTTGTTTTACTGAGAATGACAGTTAACCTGCTTTTATTGCTGACTAATTAGGTTTCTTGGTAACAAGAAGTACGGACTAATATACATTATTATTGTTACGTAGAACTATATCCAAAAGATTTTTAACTTAAAAGGGATGTTTCCTGGTTAGAAAAACCGGCCAAGTGCGTGTCGGACTTCGCACATTTAGGGTTCCGTAAAAACCGCAAAATTAAGTTGGTTGTAAAAGGAAAAATGAGGAAATTTCAAAGAAAAATATGATTTATCAATACCTAAATTAGAATTTTTTTAGTAAAATATTCGTAATAATAAACATTATCACCAAATTTGAAGTTTATAAGTCAATGGGAAGTTAAAAAATTATTCGGAACAAAATTTAGTAAAAATGCTGACTTTGTTGGCTTCTCATTTCTTTTTTTATAATATTTTTAAAACAAAAAGCACAGTATTTATCTACTTAACGAGCTCTAAACAACGATACCCACTAATGGGGTAGGTAAGGTAATTAAATTTATTTTTCGTGCCCCTCTTTACGCTCTTAAAAACATTTAAAATTATTTTTTAACTATTTGTATGACTTTGGGTCAACAAGATACTTATACTGTGATATTTGAAGACTATAGCTCCAACTGTTTGGCTGTAAAACCAGTGTGACAGACGAACAGACGGACACGTGAGTGACACCAATAGGGCTCCGTTTGGACCCTTCATGTATTTTTTGCTTTGTCAAATAAATAAAAATTTACAAAGATAAAGCGCATCAAAGATCAGGAGTGGGCGCTTGTATCGTCACTTAGTCACTAAAAGTGTAGCACGGCGTGACGTCACACGATATTTCAACACACTGTATCGTCATCATATTTTGTTTACGTGACAAAAGTCAAAATATGTATCCAATATTTTTAGGTAATCTAACTGACGGACTAAATAGGTTTTTTTGTCATCAAGTCGATATATTTTTCAATCATAATTAATTTATGTTGTACCCACATGAACTGGCAGAAGATGCAATTAAAATCACGTAACATAATAACTGAAGGGCAAAGTATAATAGCAAGTAATGGAAACGTGCAATTAAAATAAACACGATGCTGCTTCAGCATTTATTTAATAAGTTTATAAATATGTGTGCAGCTCAAGAACTGCACGTAATGAACGAGGTAGCTCGAGTTGTCGCGAAAATGACAGAAAATGGAAATCCGAAGATGGCACTACTATGTTATTTTTAACTGTGTTATTCTAAAATGTAAGTGTTAATATCGTGATTTGCTAGTTTACGTGAAAAAAGTAATTTTAATGGAAAAATTATGTTGTCTTCAGATCTGGAAGCTAAAACGATTTCATTGAACGACGTGATAAACGCAGAATCGCAGCAAAAGAAAGTATTCGAGAGCGAACTTCCACAAAAATCAGCAGGTACGTACTTACTATTGCAGCTAAAAGTGGCGACAACCGCAAACAAAAATAAAACATCATTACTAGACACACCATTTTTGAAAAAAAAATTGTCTTTTTCTATAAGCGTTTATAGTTCAAAGGTTCAGGTAGAACGGGTTGATGAGAGAACGTGAATTCGAATCAGAAGACTTGTTGTCTTCTGCCCTTATCCCACATTACCTAAAGAACATTTGAATTTCCAAAAATAATCCCTTGCTACGCTTGCGCTACGTACTCCAGTACTTACAAGCTCCATCTAAATATTTTACCCCCCCCCTTTTTTTCTCCAGTCAGCTTTAATTTTTTGCCAATGAATGCCAGTTCTTAAGATTTTAATTAATGATGAAGATTAGTCTTGTTAACTTTCGATAATCTATACTACGATAAATAGATACGAATCTACTATAAAATCTCTAGCCTAAACCTCTTCAATCATTTATTTTTTTAATGCTCATTCATCAAGTAAAATCCCTGGGGAGTGGGGATTAATTGACGATGGCGAAAACATAATAAACGGCTCGACGCGTCGGCACGATGGACTCTGTTGCTAAGCGATGGGTTTCTGAGATCGCGGGTTTTATGACAAGAAAATAAAAAATAATAAAAAAATTAAAAATAATAAAAAAATTAAAAATAATAAAAAAATTAAAAAGATATGGGCGGGCCATACCTACATTAATAAAAACAAAAAAATGTACACTTACACGTGCCTTTATCTGTTCTTATTCTTCGTTTTCAGCCAGCAGCAAACGTTTCTCCCTAATCCAACGCCTGAGGTCGAGTCCTTTGAGGATTAAAAGTTTCCTAGAATCAGGTTTCTTACGAGGTAGATTTATTTTTTAGAAGAATGGAAACTCGTTCCGTATCAATATTAAGTTAGGTTCATGTAATTTTGATTCTATGTTTTTCTTTTCAGATCATACACCCCTGGGAGGAAATATTCTATCGCCACTCAAATATAAAAAGACTTATGTGATCAAAAGCCCACTAAAACCTAGAAAACTAAAAATTATTCAAAAATCTAGATACAAACGTAAGAATAAGTCAACGAAACGCGAAATTAATGGAAATGTGGAGCTCAAACAAAAATATATCCCGCTTCTTAAAAGTCTTAGTATGTTGTTTGACAATCTTCTCAATACAGACTCAAGCGAATCTCACGAAGTCAAAACAAAGAAATATAAGCGAAAGCGATTCTTCTCTGAAGAGACTTTCGAAGTTCCTGGATGGGAACAAGGATCCAATTCTGGAATCGCAGCATCGGAATCGCATGAAGAGACAGTTACTTTTCCCCAGACTGTCGCCACTGCGTCCTCGATTACTACCGAGACTCTCACTACCGAGGCTACCACCACGACAGCCAATATTATTACCACTAGTAACTTCGGCGCTTTCCGACAGAATAAGAACATACCCCTATTATTTTCAAGAAATACCTTTAGCGGTCGGGGAGACGATCATGGCATCAGTGAGAGAAGCGGCGCCACACTTTACGGAGACTTTGAAGGAAATATCACCAGGCATCATGGAGCTCATGAATATGCTGCCGGATGCGGAGAGAATGAGCCCTGTGCAGAAGATGATGAAGAGAATACCCACGGTGCTGCACGAGACGGTGCAAGAAGCCTTCGACTACCAAGACCAACCGGAGTTCGAAATAATACCGGATTATTACCAAGAAGAAACAGTACCGATACTGAAATCATCTCGAAAACTGAAGCAACCTATGACCACAATCGAGAAAATCAATTCGAAGATAGAAGAAACAAAACAAAAAGCGGAAGAATTCTACAAGAACCTCTTCGAAGATTACGAGGATTCATATCCAAAGATTTCAACGAAAGCACAGAGTCTGTACAGTCCAAAGAAGTTCCCGAAGAAAGCGTCGTCGATGTCACACACGATAACGCCGGTTATCAACGAATCACTGACGGAGGTAGCACTATTGCCGAAGAAAATCAAAAAGTTCGTACAGGGAATGAAACAATGACGACAATGAATAGCTTGAACTTTACAACAACTCAGTCGAACGCGCAAAAGAAAACATCGCCAGTTATGATGATATTTGATGGATACAGTATAGTCAAACACAAAAATGGTCAGAACAAATTCTCAGAAAAATCTATACGTATACATTCTTAGTGCGGTTCTGCACTACATCCGTTCCGAATCCGAATTTTATATCTCCGAGTTCTATCCGATTAGAAATGTTCTGTATTACGATGGATAGAGTTCGATCTAGAACGCAAGTCTACAAGTAGTATTATGACTACTACGGACATTTCTCGGATTCGGATCACACTACATCCGATCCGTGTCCGTGAAATTTAGGTTCCGAAGTAGCCGTAGTACTTCTTGTAAGGAAGCTTACGCACTTCATCCGAACTCTATCCATCATAATCTGTCATAATTCAGAAAATTTTGAACTCGGAATTCAAATCACGGACACGGACGTGTAGTGCGTAACCGCCCTTAGTGTTAAGTTTCTTAGTGATTTCCAAAGACATTATTTTGTGAAACTGTATATTATAAGTAGATAAGTATTTTGTACAAATAGTTAATATTGAAATAAAAAATTAAAATTATCGACGTCCTTTCTTTCCCTTGCCCTTGCTTGCTTGTGCTGCCTGTGGTTGTTGGTCCACTGGTCTGAAAAGAAAAAATAATTTAATAAGCAAGTGATATGTCTATAACTATGATTTATAACTCAAACAGTATGTATGAAGTATATGTCAGACTGTTTCTGAACCGCTTTTTGCATTGATGTTACATTGGCGATGAGGATGGGATTCAAACCCTTGTGTGCAAAGCACTGATTTTATTTAATATACTGGTCGGATTACGGAAATTCTTTCTCAGATAGAAAGCGATACTATTGCAGAGTGTTAAATGGTACAGTAGTCACAGTGGATCTTTGTGTCTCTGAAGTAGGCTCTGCTCACCATTGCACAAGAAACAGTTTTTCACCGAGTATACTGCATACAATAAGCGAGATAGGATGATGCGACATACGTAAGCGTGTGAAAGAGGCAGTTCTATGTAGGAGAGTATCTTCTACTTCAACATTGACACAAACATAGCAACTGCGGGTCTTGCAGCCAACTTCAGAGACACAAAGATCTGCTTTGACTACTGTACTTTTATTCAATGAATTGTATGCTTTCTGAGAGCCATGGGTACAAAGTCACTGGAAAAAGCTAGTATTGTAAACAGATATTGTTTGTAAGTGGTAATCTCTCGTATTATTGATTAAATTTCGAAAATTCTTTCAGTAATAGTAAGCTTCACTGTTGCTACATGGCATAGAAGACTTTCACATGGACAAAGTCACAGCCTAATAATTTAAATATAACTTAATTTATTTTATTTTAACTTAAATATAATTTATTATTCTCAGTGAAAAGAGCAGCGCAAAGATTTTGGTGGAGAGCATGGTTCACTGACTGTAAATACAATTATTAAAACAATCACCTGTTTTGTCTCGTCTTCAGCTTGGGTATTGATTCTCCAATATGCTTCATTACAGCCTCACGTGTAGGGAGTTCTGGTTTGACTGGAGAGCCATCATCATTCTTTAACTGCACTCTGATTCTTCCTCTGAACAAAATTTCCTGTTGATATTTAAATAAGTTAGGTCTTAATTATAATGAGATGATTTCACTTTTTTTCATAATATTTTCAAAATAAAGATATGACATAGATTCTCGATTCAAAGACATAGATTCTAATTAGAAAAAAAGTTCTCTTAATAATTCAAAAATGTTACTAGATAATGGTGTATAAGTAAAGGTGCTGGGAAATACAACAAACTGAGCTAAACTGAATGCATTGCATTTATAGTTCTCGCCAAACTTCTTGGCCATCCTGAAGTTGACTACAAAGACTGCACAGTAATAAATCTCATACAAAAACAGCACCAATCTGTGCCTTGCACATCAGAAAGCCAACAAGAGGGGGACCGAGAAGTTTGGTGAGAACTATAAAAGTAATTGTAGAATAAGTTTCTCCATGCTTTTATTTCTGTATTATTGACTCTAGGCATCATATTAAGTGGTATAATGAAAATGAAAAATAAACTGATTACAAAACCTATATGATGTGGCACAGTGCAACTGGGACAATAGCCAGGAGAGAAACTTATTAGAACACAAAATATTACCTTGCTGGGTTCCCTAGGATACAGCTTGTTCTCAACTCCCACCCTGAGACCAGCAGCTACCAGGACATCTCTGATCTCCTGGTGAGTTGGGTTCTCCACACAGTGTGACTTGGACATCTTGCGGCCCTGGGCGAGCGTCTTCTTGCTATTCAAGTATGCAGGGTAAATGCATATCCATCTGTGAAATGAAATATTGCTTGTTGTTATATTTAGATAAAACTATCATAAGTTTAACAAGATTTTGACGGGCGCTAAACAAGACACCCTTTTTTAATGACAGGTCTGGCTCTACAAGTCAGTATGAGATGTAAAATGTTAAGTAAGTTGAATAAATCCATGTTATCATAAGGTTACTTGCCTTTCCACGTCGCTGTGTTTTTTTTCTGGGTTCCAAGAACTTATCATAGCAGCCATGATCTACTTCTTTCAAAGCTCTTCAAAATCCAAGTAATACTTCTTATTAAATAGTACAGTTTCTTTTAATTTCCAGGAATAATTTCTGCTACAAATAAACACGAATAGCTACTGACAGTGACGTTTAATTTACGTTCCTTTTTTTTTCCTCCACTCTACTCGGGCAAATAATTTACATTCCACGTAAGATCTTTTGACATTTGGGACTCTCGTTTAGAAATTTTTGATCTTTAATTTCTAATGTGAAACAAATAAATATTTGGAGATGAATACCAAAAAAAACAATTAACTTTTACTATGTAACTTCAGAAGAAAAAGATTGTTAAAATTAATTTTCAGAATTTCCTAGCTTCTTTTCTAAACCATTAACTATGAGTATCACACAATCTATAAAAGTGAGTTTTGGCGGCAACGCGATGGCGTCTATGTTGCATCTCTGTTTTAATTTCATAAAATTGTGTTAAATTGAATATTAATAGTGTTTATTCCAATAATATTAGTGAACGTGCACGAGTTTATTTATTTATATACACTTTATTGTACACCTTATTAAACAAGAAAAAATAAACTTAATACTAAAAACATACAATGGGTGGCCTTATCGCATTCCGCGATCTCTTCCAGGCAAGGGCAACCTGGAATGGACAGAGATTACCTGGACATGACATGGGGTTGTCAGTGGTGCGACAATACTAACAATGAATATAATATTAGGTCCTTACCTATGAAATTGGCTTTTTGTCGTACTGGCCACATTGATCTCAAATATCTCCTCTTTGGTTTGGAATTCCAATTTTAAATTTATACAGCTATTTACTCATGCTTTTGTGTTTGGAAAACCGTAATTCATTTGTTTTTTTCTCTTTTGGTTTTTTCTTTGCGCCAGTCAGTTTACAAAATGGAAAACTTGAAATATCGCGTTATTTACGAGTAGGTACGAGTTCCATCGTGGCACCAGTGCTGCAGAAACGGCTCGAAGGATTAATGATGTGTATGGCGACGGTCTCGCAAAATCGTTTTTGGTTCCAACGTTTTCGTTCTGGAAATTTCGACCTGCAGAACAAGCCCCGTGGACGGCCGGAGACCAAAGTTGATAATGAAGAATTGAAGGCTATTGTGGAAGCGGATCCATCGCAAACCACGTCCGAGTTAGCTGCAGGCTGCGGTGTTAGTGATATAACTGTTTTAGTCCACTTGAAGCAAATTTATTTGAAATAAACTATTTTGATTGTTTTGATTGATTGATTGATTTGATTGGGTAGGTGAAAAAGCTTGAAAGGTGGGTACCTCATGAATTGAGTGCGACAAACGAGCGTCGACTGCTGCGTTACATTACTCAACCGGCACAACCTGTGATGAAAAGTGGATCCTGTACAATAATCGGAAACGCTCATCGTAATGGCTGAACCCTGGCGAACCAGCCAAATCCTGCCCCAAGCGAAAATTGTGAGCGTTTGGTGGACTAGTCCGGTGTCGTTCACTACAGCTTTCTTAAATCTGGCCAGACGATTACGGCGGATGTCTGTTGACAGCAACTGCAAACCATGATGGAAAAGCTAGCTGTTAAATAGCCGAGGCTGGTCAATCGCTCTAGGCCACTGCTGCTTCAGGACAAAGCTAGACCACACACTGCACAACAGACGGCTACCAAATTAGAGGAGCTTCAATTGGAATGTCTAAGACATCCACCGTACTCCCCGGTGCTTGCTCCAACAGATTACCATTTTTTTCGAAATTTGGATAACTTCTTGCAAGGGAAAAAATTCAACTCCGATGGGGCAGTCCAAAGCGCCTTCAAAGATTTTATTGAGTCCGTCCGAATGGTTTTTTTTTGTAAAGGGATCAATAAACTACCTAAGAGATGGCAAAAGTGCATAAATAGCAATGGTACATACTTTGATTAAATAAATATATTATATTAAAAAATTGAGAATCCGCTCAAGTTTATCGAGTTGTTCTTGAGTAGCAGCAGTAGAGCAGTCCAAGAGAAGTTCGTGATGATGAGTATCCCCAAGTTTCTAACTTTCCCACTGAAGGGACTAACTGAATTGTCAAAAAGAACTTGGGGAAAACACGTCCAGTCGATCCTAGAAATCATTCTAGAACTGCCCACTACATTTACCTGCGTCTTTACAGGGTTGACCATAAGCCCATACCTCCTGCTTCAATCGCAAATGCGAGCCAGATCTAGATTGATGGTAGCTATAGCCTCAAACAGCTTTCCGAGAAGAGCTCGCGAATTTGTTCATGTTTTCGTCAAAACTCCTTAGAAGCTTCCAATAAAGTTAACTCTATTTTATTAGAGCCTGACTAGGGCATTGGACTAAAATCTAAAAGAACTAGAATCTTCTAAACATGAAACTGGCTAAATACAAAATCTTGCGAAGCCGAAACAAAAAAAAAAAAAAACAATGTGTCAAGTCAATGTAACAGAGTTGAGAGTACTATTCTTTGTCATTTATGTCATTGTCAATGTGAAAATGTCGATTGTGTCAAGTACTCAGTACTAGTCACAAGTTTCACACATAAATAATTTATAAAACAAACTAACCTGCAAAACTGTAAAAGTATTTTATAAATTAAATCTGTGCCTTGAGTTTGCTATAGAATCCCATCGTACTATAAGTTAGAAAGTTTGACACCACAGAATAATGTCTCTTTTAGTGGCAACCGATAAATATATTGTAGTAGCAAAAGAACTTCATGTGGATTTATACGACTATTCAAATCATAAAGTTATTGATATCCCACTTATTCCCAAGCAACCTGAAAAAGATTATATATCTGATATTGCAATTTCAAATGATTCCAGTCATATTGCTGTTGTAACAGCAACATCAAAGCAACTGTTAGTTTATGATATACTTCAACTGGAACGTGAACAAAAATTTAATATACCAAGAAGTGCCAGTAGAATAAGATTCACAGTTGATAATTCACAGATTTTAGTGGCTGATAAAAGTGGCGATGTGCTTATTTATGACATAAAGAAAGAGGATTCTGGCACTAAACTTTTGGGACACTTGAGTTTACTGTTGGATGTTTTACAGTCAAATGATACCATGTCTGTCATCTCATGTGATAGAGACGAAAAAATAAGAGTTTCTTGCTTTCCCAACACCTACAACATACAAACATATTGCTTGGGCCACAAAGAATTTGTGAACCACATAGAATTTCTGCCTCACAATGATAAAGTCTTGACAAGTTCCTCAGGGGATGGAACTATAAAAATCTGGGACTACAGTGAAGGCAGACTGATTCATACAATAGACACCAGTAACGATGTCAATGATGATCAATTGAAGCAAAATTTTATAAATATTATGGATGAAGGTGGTATTGAAGTGACTACCTTGCCTGTTGTACACTACACAGCATCTAAAATAGATGACAATACTAGTGTTTTGGCTGCAACAGTGCATATGTTCAATGCAGTCCTCATTTACACTGTAAATAATATAGATAACCAGTATAGCCACAAGATAGAAGAAAAACTGAAGTTGCAACGATTCCCAAGTGCTATAAAACTTCACAAAAGCACACTTTTTGTGTATGATGACACAGAGTGCACAATCACAGTATACAAATTAGAAGAGACAAATGGAACAATTTCTGTTCAGGAAAGTAACAAAATAAAAATGTTTGAAAACATAAATACTGTCAAAGAAACTGATGAAAGTCAATTGGAGTCCATCAAAGTTTTATACAAAAGAAAGTTTGATAATGTTCAAGAATATCAAGAAAGAAAGAAACAAAGGCTAGAGAAAACTTCAAAATAATTTAACATTGTATACATAATTATTTTGTTTTATTAAAAATAATAATTGTTAAATATTTTTATATTGGTTATTATTTCGCTCCCTAAACAAATATCTATCCCTGTTAGAGTATGATATCAATCACAGCAACAATAATATCACTCTGAAGTCAATAACCAACACAACAGTTAAAATCTGTCTCCCTCTCCCTCACGTAACTTTATTATTTTCCTAAAGCCCACCTTTTTTTTTTATCATTTTATGCGATTTTTTAACCCAGTCTTCTTGTATAGCATAACATTCCCATCCAAGTCTCTAAGGGTTAAGCAGAAGTGGTTTGTCCCATGTAATATAAGGAGAGACACAAGTTTATTGCCACTAACTGAGCACAAACCCAAACAGCTGCTACTGAGCTGATGAAAACTGCCCTACCTGGGAATTGAAGCCTTTATCATGTGAACAACAGTGAGAGGTCTGTGTCCGAGCAGTGGAAACATTAAAAAAAAGGCTGACGATGAATAGTTAGCCTTGCGAAAGGCAAGTACCTAATGGAATTTTTATATGCGTTTCAACGACTAAACTGCGATTTTGTAAAAATTGATTTCCAAAACCATTAATTTACTAGAAACGCGCAACAAATCTGGCCAGTTCGCAAGTTGTTTTCAAGAACATTAAGGCGTCTCGCCGCAAAGTAAATCCCCCATGAACCATGGGTATAAAATAGATGGCGGCTAGCCACGAAGCGAACCACGGCCCTGAATTCAACCGCTGCGGTTGAGATTTTGTGGCGGTTAAGTGCGTACGATCATAAGTGGTTGCTTAGTAAAATGGAGAAGCGACTAGCCGCGCGGTTAACCGCTAGAGCGTAGGACAACTTAAACGTTGTCATAACGCGCACGGAAGGAAATTTTGAATTAAAATAATTTCTAATGCAGTAGAAGTGCGATAAATTAAATTAAATCGAGTAGGTGTGATTAGTAGTAGTTTTTTTTTCGAAAAAATGGAGGATAGCATTTCCTGAAAGATGAAGCTTTATTAAAGCAATGGTTGGTAAAACCATAGATTTAGAATTTTTTTGCTACGGGTAAAACCCGTTCCTATCTTAATCTGTCATATTTGGAAAATATTCACAATAATAAAAAAAAAAAAAAAAACTTGCGCTAAAAGCATTTTGGAGGACATTTTGAAGACCTCACTCTACGCCCTTAGCGGCAAATTCAAACGCGGTAGCACCCGTTGGATCTATTGCACTGCAAAATTAATACATTAATAATAATTATGTTTTTAAAAATAAAACTAACAAGTCAACCAGGTAATTATTTATTATCTTTGTTGTTACAATTCAAACAAGAAATGTGAAATGTGCAAGTCTTATGAGATTTTATAAAAATAAATGAAACCTAAGTTTATTTCAACATTAGTTTAAAAGCTAACAAGTTAATCTAAGCCAATTTCATTACAAAAACAGGAAACCTAAAAAGTCACAATATCACATTTTAACTAAACACAACAAGGCATGTTATAACTAAGTTATAAGGTTCTGGTATTTTTAATACTTATTGCTTTTCGAGAAGAGCAAAGTTCAACCTGGTAAAAGATTCAAGAAGTTCATTGAACTTTGATATATTTGTATCACTATAATAATACATATTTAGGTATCTAGTTTTTACAATCGCCATTATATCTAAATGCAATAAATACATACAATCTGGATAGTTACGTTATTTACCTAGATTTAAGCACATTAGCAAAGTTGCGGAGCTGAAAGCCAAGATTGTCAATTTCATTCAATACACTATCAACTTCATTTTTCAGTTCCATTAAATCAGGTAAATTGTTACAATCCGGTACATTAAGTAGTGTTGTAAATATCTTGTCCCATAAACCAACCTTCATGTACCTAAGAAAAAACATTTCATTAGTATTTTGAAAATAAAATGTGTTGTGAGCAGCGTTGCTAAGTTCCCGTGGATTAAAATACCAAAAACGAACATTGATTTTTTAAATAATTTTTCGTATTAGTTAGATAGAACTTTCAACGTTTTATAGTTTTCAAACTTTTATAGTGAACTCACCTTGGCAGTTTCTTGTCAATATTCCATTGCCCTAAGCGATTAGCTACTTTCATATAACTGCCCATTAAGATCACATGTATTGTGCCCGCTAAACAGTACAGATCGGTTTGATAAGTCCAAGGCTTTCCTTCCCTCATCTCAGTGCAAGTGAAACCTTCTGTTGAGATCAGCTAGAACAGAAATATACAGATTAATCGCTAAATTAAGTGTTTTATATAAGAAACATATAGTTCATTTAGATGGTTTTTGAAGGCTTACCTCTCTAAATGTAGTCCCCTCAGGGAACAAGGACATATCTATAGCGCAACCAAGATCAATTAGTTGTAAAGATGGAGTTCTCCATTCCTGTGTAGGTCTGTAAAAAGATTTTATTTAAATTTATTAATCCTACTCATCATAGAGCAGTGGTGGCCCAGAGGTAACGGCCCCAAATTACGTGTCGTAGGTCGTGAGTTCGAACCCAGGCATGCGCTTTACTTTGCGTAAATTATTTCATCACCACTGCTCTTAAAAACGGTGAAGGACAACATCGTGAGGAAACCGGCATGTCCTAGAACCAAACATTCGAAGACATGTACCACCCACCAACCCGCACTGGGCCCGCGTGGTGGATTAAGGCCCATTACCTTTCTCGCACAGAGGATGCCTGTGTCTCAACAGTGGGAACATAATTAGGCTGATGATGATGACTCATCATGAAATCATAATGCTTTTAATAAGTGGCTGTATAATTGTACTTACATTTTCATCAACAAAAAGTTGTCGGGCTTGATGTCGGCATGAATGATCCGCGCTTTATGGAGATAATGAATTATCGACAACATCTCTGATGTAAGCAAGATGACGATAAATTCATTTATACATTTAGAGGTAGCTGCCCTGATTTTATTAGCGACGTCTAACAGAGACCCATATTTAGAATATTCTGACACGAATAAACTTGCGTTATCTCCTAAGAAGGCCCTCGTAATATCCATGTATCCTGGAAGCTGTATTAAAAATTCATGTATTAGAGAGATAAGAACATTTCAAAACATTATTGTACTGATTGATAAACTAAATATATTACCATGAATGGGTCTTTTATTCTTGCTTTTATTTCCTGGCAAATGTAGAATTCCCAAGGCCGACTCGGCTTTTGATACTTTGCAGCTACAGATTTATTACTGTGTAAATCAAGACAAAGGAAAACTGCACCGTAATTTCCTTTGCCAAGCTGCTTGTCAATAGATAATTTACTGTTTCCAACACTTATAACAGATGCTAGTTGCAGTTTAGGAACAGATCTCACTTCTACATATCCATCTGCATGAGTTTTATTTGGGAATTTAACATATTCCAGTAGAGAATTCAGAAGTTTTTTACTGAATGGATCAATTAATGTTGGGAATTCAATATCAGCTGGCCTAGGTATGTCACTAGTTTCTACTAAGGATATTGAATGAGTAGATTTAAATGCAGCACATTCCATGGAATTTTCACTATCCACATCCATTCCATATCCATCAGACTGTAAGTCTGAATGTCTAGAATAAACTGCTGAGATCCGACTCTCTTTGCTGACTGAGTCTCTGCTGTCCTCAGACTGAAATTCAGCTCTGTGCTCAAAGTCCAACTGCCTCTTCGAAATATCTTTCTGTTTATCAATTGCATGGGAAACCTTAGCAGATTGAATAGGTGTTCCTGTTTGTGCAGTCATACCATCTTTACTATCAGAATCAGACATACCAGACGAGGGTGGTATCTGAGCCTGCTCAGGACTGGATACATATAAGTTTTTATGCATCTTTTGAGAAATACTTGGACTGTTCGTGAATTTAGGAGTATTGGCATTATCTTTAGGTTCATTTCTATTTGAAATGAAGTTCAGATACTGGTTTGAAAAACCAATGTCTGGCGAATTCTGGCCAATTTTCACTGGATTTGGTTGGTCATGTCTTATATTCCTTAATGCAGATGTAGGACTCTTGAGTGTTTGTGCGTTTTTGGACATACTATTATTTTTACTTGATGCACTTTGATCTGGTGCTGCAGCATTTTCTGGTCTCAAGTGCATTTCAGATGCCTCTTGGGGGGTGCCAGTCCCATGCGCCGCTGGACTGCGGTAATTGTTTTGAGGAGCCTGAGGACTTTGATATATCTGGAACGACTGATTGTTTGCAGACCCATAGCCAGCAGGAGAATTCTCAACCATTTGCTTAGGATGCTGCCTGTACGGATTTTGCATTGCATTAAAGCTTTGGTTGCTTGAATGGTTGGGATACATGTTAGAACTGTTGTATTGATTATGCATGTTGTGATAGCCCTGTTGGTTATAGCCTTGAGTTGCTGGAGCAGCTACTGGGCTAGGTCTCTGATAGTACTGTGCATTTTGATATTGAGCCTGATGTGGAGGACTTTGGAAGGCTGCTGGCTGCTGCTGGTGTTGTTGCTGTTGCTGCTGGTGTTGTTGCTGTTGATGTTGTTGTTGTTGCTGCTGCTGCTGTTGTTGTTGTTGTTGTTGGTGTTGCTGATGCTGTTGCTGCTGCTGATGTTGATGTTGCTGCTGTTGATTTACATAAATATGCTGTCTATCAGTTTGACCAGGATAATGATAATCCTGACGGCCAGCATAATTCTGTTGAGGACTCATTATTGCATGTCCCGGACTATGATAACCTACTTGATTGGCGTAAGTTGGACTCTGAAAACCAGGCGGGATGGCATGAGGACTTTGCATGCCAGTGTGTTGTGGACTGTGGTAAGCATTAGAATTAGGGCTGGCATATCCCTGTTGTGGTTGCTGATTCATCATCTGGTTATTGGAATAGTTCTGCTGATAACTATAATTTTGTTGATAGTGTGCTGCATGCATGGAGCGTTGCTGTGGAGAGTAGCCATTGTAGTTCGGCGGCATAGGCTTCTGGTACTGGTGGTCGTGCGAGGGGTATGGCGCTGATGTGGACGCTGCAGCACCTTTGTTGTCCACAATCTCTCGCTTTTGCGGGTTAATTCTGGCAAACTGTCCATTCAGCAGTCTAGGTTGAGAAGATATTGAACTTCTTTTTGACGTCGTAGGTTGCTGTGATGGGTCGTTATTATTGTACATAGAGTCATAGTTTGTTGTGTAAGCTGTGAAGTTGGTTCTTGTTGATTGTCCTGAAGAACTAGATCCAGATTTACTGAAAAAAGTGAAAGCAGTCATTAAAATTTTACTGTTTTCTTATAAATATTAGATGAGATTGAAGACTGATTCATACCTGTTATATTCTCTTGTAGCTTCCATGATTACAGAGAGTCCTGCTCCCTGATTGTCTACAGTAGCATGCTGATCAGTTGCATGCTGTCTGGAACTTTCTTCTCTCTTTGTGAGTGCAGGGTCATGATGTTCTATGACACTCTCGTCCATACTAAATTTTGGCACAGATGGAAATTTGCCTGACTGATCAATACAGGAGGATGGTTTCTTAAATTGAGACATGTTTGGAGTACTAGCATCCTTAATATTGAAATTGAAAACTTGTGTACAGGAAGGCTCTTCATAGTAAGCAGTTTTGTTAACCTGTCAACAAAAGAGTAAGATAAAGATTGAGTTTTTTTTTTTTATTGATGATAACCAAGTAAATAACATACAGGTATCAACATACATTTTGCTGTCCAGCAGTCATAGGCGCTTGAAATTTCGAAGCATTTTCTTTGTCATGAGGCACAGTTTTCATTTCAGTTAGTTCCACCTTCTTCTTAGTATTGATAGCCATTGTTATAGATCTGTCTTCATGAATGTCGAAATTGGGAACTTCAAATTGCTGTACTACAGATGGCTGCACCATTGATGGTTCTGAAATATTAAAGATATTAATAATCTTAGTTTGAAATAATTGTATCTACACATTCAAATTATGAAGAAATCATTACCATTGTCATTGAACAGGTTTCTAAGTTCCCATCTGGCTTCTTTGGTGTTTACTGTTACAGAATCGCCAAGGAGATTACCCATCAAACTCCTGTTGAATTCCTCCATCAGATTGTTTTTACCATAATTTGGTACAGCATTTTCATTGCCATAATTATTACTTGAAGTGAGCATTTCATTTTCTTTGTCAGACATACTCAAAGCTGGTTTATAATTTTCGTCAACTTTCTTAGCAGTCAGCTCACTAAATTCTTGTGAATCCAAATTCACTAACACTTTAGGTTCACCAGGTGAGTGCATGTTAGTTACTTTAGTGATGTTTTGTAATGTAGGCATGGTCAAAGGCATTAGCTGCCCTAAATGATCCTGTTCCGTGTCCAAAGCACAATTAGCTAGTGTTTCTAAAGCACTGCACTGAGCCAGTGTCTCATTAATATTTTCATAATTTTGTGGGACTTCAACAACTTCAGTAACTTCAGTTTTTTCATTTTCAGTCTTCACTTTTTTCTCTAAATTATATTTTCTAGACCTTATTTCTTCTAAACTGTATTCTTGGTCATTGACATACACCTATGGAACATGACATTCTTTTCATTAGCAAAATTGTTTATAATGGATATGAATAGTATGTATAACAAATTGGATAACAATGAAACAAGAATGCTAACCTCTGACTTATTATAACCAGGAATTTTCGTTGAATCTGGGGGATCAGGTACACATAGAGGCACAGTAAATGATAAGTCATCCATGCAATAAGGCATGTGATTGGCAGGAAGCCTTAACACGTCATCTTCATCTTCATATGCTGAAAAAACATTCAAATAAGTTTTGTTTTGTCATTAACAACAATTTTTTTGTCTATTTCTAATATTATAGTTTTTATCTAAATATTTTACCCACTATCAAGAACAATATAAACAACTTACGAGTAAACGGTAAAGGTTGATGCGGAACAACATTAGTGTGAACCATTTTAGTTTTGGGGTTTGTCCATATGCCAACTTCTTTCTGGTTTTCAACATTACTACAAGCCTGAACCAACGAAGCAGGACCAGCATCTTCAGCAATAGGGATAGCAGTCTGTGATGTTGATGGAGCATCCTAAATGGAATAATTATCATGAAAAATTCATACATAATCAAATTGAAGTGTCAAATATATACACCTCATAAAAAAAAATTGTTTGGGTTAATTATTACTAACAATGGTACTTGGTGTACCTGTTTTAGTAAAACTATAGATTAGGAAGGACATACCTCATAAACATTGACCATCATGTTGGAGTTGGGTAGCCTGTTGTCATAGTTGCCTGCTTGCTGTTGCTGTCTAACCACCCCAGGAACAGAGCTCCTAACACTGTCCCCAACCCTCTGAATAGGCACATTGGCGATGTTACGCCGCTTGAACGACTTCAAAGATGTTAGAGCCATCCTAGTCTCAGCCAGTGCTGAAGCTGCCTTCCTTTTAGTTGGAGAGTCATCATGTAACATTCTTTGGGCAAAGAATAGTTGGAAGTTCCTAAAAACAATTTTATGTTGAGTGACTACTACAAACTGAAGAGCTGTAAAACATTACTGTTGAATACAATGTTAAGGTTTGGTTACCAGTTTTACATCTCAGTTGAAATAGTAAAAAGAATATTGAATACATCTCATGGCCCTGGCTTGTTGCCAATATTCTGAATTACATTAAATTACTAGAGCCTTGTGGAAAAATTTAACTATATCAGTTCACTACTATGGTTTTAGTCTGGTATTAACATGAGACTAAGGTCAAAGGAGGTCACAATGAAAGTAAATGGTTAGTAGGTTAACCTCACAACACAATGTGACAGAAAATGTATGCAGCTACATGCACATCAATATCTTGCTTGTTAAGATTGATGTAAAAGCAAATTTAATACTTAATTTCTGTCTAGATAAAGTCTGATAATGCATAGGAATCCCTTAAAAAAGGTTTTTAATTAAGCTGCAACTTACACTGTTTAACAAATAAAAAACACATATTTTGGACTTCATCAGCTCTTCCAGTTCAAAGCCTCAAGGTGTTAAATCATATAATTAACATAAATATGATGCAGAGATGCTATTTAAAATAGCACCTTATATTACATAATATTTACAGAACACTCACATATGCGCCTGCTCCAGTTCATCCAAGGGTTGAGCTCTAGCCTGAAGACCTAACATGTACACCTGATTGGCTTTCTTGTAGTCTCCAGACTCCTCACAGTAGCATGCCCAGGCACGGTAGAACTCTGAGCATTCCACTCCAATACCAGTACTGTGCAGTCTTTGATATATCTCCAAGGGATTGGACAGACAGTCTACCTACAAGTTAAACATCAAATTACAGTAGAAATAATTAGAAATGCACTGATATGATGATTTGATACAACAATAAACAATAACCCATGTAATCTGTTGGTACATAATAAGTAAAATACATATTTCTAAAGAATAATTTTGTTTGTCAAATAAATCAATAGTAAATCAGTAATCTTTAATCAGATTAAGTTGTAAATAGTACTCCTCTACGGAATGCTTCCAAATAAGCATCTATTTTCTCTATTGATAAGGAGGTTCGTCAAAATAGTAATGGGGAAGAGATTTATGCATATGTTCATGCATGGTAATGATAAATTATTGTGCTTGAGTTTGACAAGAGTATAGGAACTGCAATGCTGAACAGTATGTAAAAAATGTTTTAGCACTTACATATTTTATCCATAACTTTACAAATCTTCTATCTTGATAGTATTTTCTTTCATTCTCAAACAGCTGTAGACAGTCTTTAATTAACTTATCCATATGCCCTTCATGTCCATGTTTGGGAAAACATTGCTCAACCCACTGGATGTAGTTGAACCAAGGATCCAATGGATCAGTGCCCTGATAGAGTCTGATAGCTGCTTCATGTTCCCTGCCGGTGCATCAAAGAAATAATTCGTTATTTACGATGAAATTCAAGTCATAATGCTGACATGCATACGAAAATCAACACAAACCGTAAGATACATGAAAATTGTTTTTTTATTGCAAATTATGATACCATGGATTAAACGATGTCTTCACATTCGTTAGTAAATAAAATTAAAGATAAACGTATAGTTTATAAAATAAGTTATAAAAAACTTTACTCTTTTTGCAATTGCAGCTGTCTCTGGGCCTCAACATCCGACTGAGCTTGCAACGCTGTACCCAGTTGCACAAGGTTTCTACCACCTCGCAGTGGTTGAATGTTTTCTTTACTAACGTCGATGTCCATTGTAGAACTAAAATAGCGCTGAAATATCACAGCATGAGGGATAAACACCACACTGAACCACAAATAAGCGATCTAAAAAAATTGGGTCTCGCGCCCGGTTTAACAGTTTTTATTATTGTACCGCGTAGATGATAGAAGTAAACTTATTTTATAAATAGATTAAACACTAAACTACAAGCAATTGTAAATTATTTAAAGTTATAAGCTTTGAAAATCCGAAAAAAATTGGCGACTACCAACTGAAGCACCAAAAACTAACTCGAATTTGACATCTCTCTATAGAATTTTAGCGTCTATGACAGAATTTGAATTTTCTCAAAATAAGTCCGTTACAGTGCGTGACTTGTCTCGGACAATATTATAGGATGAGCCATAGCACTAAGCGTTGATCTTATTGGGCCCAAGTGGTAAATAAAATTATGCTATTTTCGAAGCTTCGTGTCTTTTAGCTATTATTCACATTTCTTTGTTTATTAATTGAAGATATAGTAGTGGCAGACTTACACCCAGTGTCTGGAATGAAAATCGTCGAATCACAAATTAAACGAAAGTTCTATAAATGATGCGATTGCTTGTTGATTATTATTTATTCATTCAACCAAACAGCAACTATCTTGACAACTTCCATCTAAAAAACTGTGTGTACTGCCTGTCAAGGGCCAATGATGATACGAAGGAGACAGACAAATCAAAACAGCTTACTGCTTTATTAACAGATTTAAGCTTTGTTTGGTTTGTGATTCGATAAAAAAGGAAAGGACAGTGGGTGAGGTGAAGCTGAACTGAAACTAATGGGAATCATCCGGGTATAAAGTTAGCGAATGAACGCAAATCAGTGGACGTTTAGTCGAATAGATAATATGTAGAAAGAATTCATGTTTTCATTCATTCATTCATTCACAATTCATTTGTAACGATCTTACTGTAATGGCCTCTAACGAAAAGAATGTCGTTGTTTTGAATTACATATCTTTGCTGTAAGAATATTATATTATTTGTCACGTTTGGCAATTCTGATCCTTAAATTTTTGAGCCCCGAAGTTAAGCATTTTTAGCATTAGCAATACACGTGTAGTTTTTAACTACCTAGCGGAAAACGAGGCAAAGTATGAGATAGGGGTAATTTAGGTCGTGCCGTCTCGTTGTACAAGTGACACACTGTCTAGAATGATAGGAAGCAAAAACGTTCGAAAAATTGTCTCCGGGAAAGGACAATGGCAGAAGCCCGTATATTGTTTTAGCTGAGATTAAATTTCTACATCTTTATATGAAAAATATTTGGTTAAGTCAGGGTCATGTTCTGAATTAGTTTGTGCAAGAATTTTTGTTCGAGAACGCCGAGAATAATAGATATTCAGTCATGAACTTTTGTAGGCTATGTATGGGTAACTTTTAATAATCTGTTTATTAAGTAATATTATTCAATTTCATGGAAGTAAAAGGCCAATATCGCATTATTATTGCCCTTACCCAGTCATTTTAGCATGAAATGTAAAATATAGTCTTTGGAAAGAGTATATTTAAATAAACTAAGCGACTTGACGTTTGACGTGAATCAATAGATAGTCGTCAACAAACAAGCTATATTATTTTTTGACTTGGATACTAGTATTTTGCCTATAATTAATTGAAAGTAAGTAATTCATTTTATTTCTATTACACTACAGTATTCTTACCTACCTGCAAAGAATACCAACACTTAGATAGCATTTACTCCGTTATTATAATATCAAATACAATAATGATATACTTATTACAGACACTACTTGTCACTTGGCAGAATAGGTGTAAAATGGCAACACTAAGCAAATAAAAGTTCACGGAACAAAAAAATAACTTTCATTTTATAATGTTGTTTTTCCGTCAAAATATAACATTTTGAAAAAAATGAAGTTATTTAGTGGAATTTCTTACGTAAATAACTCACTTTCAGACGCTTAAATTTAAATCAGCTAAGATCTTACCATTGTTCTTTAAAACCGCGCCATCTATAGGAATCAATTATAAATGATCCGTTCAAATAATATTTCAAATATGTAATATGAGTTCAACATTCCTTAATCTTGTGCTAAGGAGAGTTGATTCCACATTATCATACAATTTTTACTTTCAATTTTTGAAAAATGTAAATTTTACACAAAATTCAATAACAAATCGATGCTTATAGAAAGAAAGAAAAGAAGACGAACGATGTCCATTGCGAGCGTACGTACGTATCAGCGATGTTAAGGAGCTCCGTAACCGAAACTATCGGATATCCGAAATAAAAATCTATCCTTAACCGTAACCTAATCCGAAACAAATGATTCGGATAGGCGCAGAGTCTAAGGCCCCTTCCTGATGGTGCGAAGCAATTTAATTTAATTAAAATTTTGCGTCGACAGGCGTTACCGAATATCGCCTACACCTTACTTACCTACACCTTATTTGCTAACATTTGGTTAGGAAAATTGTAAGTGTTTCCTGAAGCAGTCGTATGATCTGTTCGATATTGAGCTACATTATTCGGCAAAATGTCCTCTGATTTGAATCGTTCGCTAGGTCCGTACCCGGTTGAATCCTAATAGTTTCAGTTCTGCTCCACCCACCCCCTGTCCTTTCCTTTTCAATCGAATCGCAATCCAAACAAAGCTTAAATCTGTTAAGTAAATATATCAGCATGCAGTTATGAATGTTATGATTTGAAAATTGCAAGTGTTTCCTGATGCAGTCGCATGATCTGCTCGATATCGAACGCAGATCGCCTTGATATCGAAATACATGAACTACATGCTCATGGCAAGTGATATCGGTTGAACGCACGACCGTTCATCTTTAGTTTCGACTTCCCTGTTTCGAATAACGAGGAGCGATTTCATTTGGGGTCCACTTCCAGTTTTAACCGGATACAGCTGTGTTGGTATTTTATATTTATTGAGTGCCTCTCTGACTGCCAAAACCCGATGACTGGATAACACTGTAACCCCTTGGCAAGACTGTTGTCAGACTTTTTCACTTTTAGTACCGTAACCTGCTATAGATCTACAAATGACAGCTTTATCAGCTTAACGTGCATACCAAAACACGAAGGATTCTCGGAATAATATGGATGCTCATCCATCCACGGACTGACCAGAGTAAAAACTTTGAAGGTCGACCCGGGCAGGTGTATTACTTAAGGCGATATATTCGCCCCAATGTAAACGCAGTACTGGCCGTGCGCCCGCTCGATGCAAAAAAACAATATTGAACCTTCTTTTGAACAGTTTTGTTTGCAAAATATTATTTGATTTACATATGCTATTTCAGTTATGAAGAAAATTTCAGCCATAATTTTTTCTGTGTACAAATATTTTTTAACATCCAAGTCATTTTGGAGGAGTATCCAAAAGTTGCGAAAAAATATCGTGTTGTTAATTATTTTTTTATAGCAAAACTATTAGTTACACGAAAAAACCTTGTTTCAAAAATAATTTATATGAATCAAAAATAAATATATATTTTTTTCAAACCTTTTAACTTAGCCGTTACTAAGGAGTTACATGCTTTAGAAAGTAACCGTTTTGCGGCACTAAAGCGGTGGAAGGCCCTTAAGCACGCTACTTCTACATAAGGGTGAGCTTTTCAAGTACATGGATGCCCAAATCCGAAACTATGAAGAATAGCGAAAAACATTTAAACTACATCAATGGATTACTGAAAATTCAATATAGGAATATTGATTTTTCAGTAATTCCTAGTCAAACGCATTGATTAAAAAAACGCGCTGTATTATTACAACATCTGACAGTGTCGCTAATAAGTATCAAATTCTGGGTAATAATGACATACGGCAAAGTTATGGAAATATCTAGGTACCCAATTTTTAACACTATTTTTCACTGCTATATTTAAGATTAATCTCTTCTAATCAAATTATGGAGTTATGTATTTTATCTCTGAAAGCAACCTTAAAGCACCTAGAATAAAGATCATTGTTATGACCTTTATTGCTGAAGTCATAAGTTTGTTATCACTGGAAAAAATTGTCAACGGACCACAGTCCACAACGGACTATATGGTTGATTGCGGTGACGCGAAGAAATGCTAAACTTTTATTTTGATAAATATTTTTATTTTACTGTTAAATCTCGCTAAATACTCTCCAGCGTTTGATGGTCTATTAACAGTTCGCATGTGTTATTGGCAAAATTGTGGTGTCCCTTCCACAAATGCCATTTAATAAGAGTTGAAGTTGACATTAAAAAGTCAAATTGCATCGCATTGCGTCCATGCAACATCCATGTGACCATAATTGGAATTTAAATCGCCTATCGGTGTGATATAAATAAAATTGCGTCACACCACCAGGAAAGGGCCTAAATGAGACACGTAATGACAGGTTTAGATCCAGTCGACACGAAACATTATCCGCGCATACTACTAGTATTTGTGTTTTGCTTTTACAATTTCTTAAAAATCTAAATTCCGTAACCGAACCAAACGGATAATACGAAATAGGTATTTATTTATCCGTTACCGTATCCGAAACCAGAATAATATTATTTCTATATCCCTAGCCGTACCCAGATCCGAAATTTCCATAACCGCCCTGGTTCGTATATTCTGTATCCGTCATAAAACAAATATAGTCTGGCTATTATAACTACGCATAACTCAGTAAGTAGTTCTAGCACGTCTTTGCTACGAAAAGGGATTTTGATAGTTGCTTTTCTGGTAAATTATAGTCACTGTACGACGTTTTCTGAGTGTGTGATTATACCGCAAAAACACAAAGTTTGTTATTTTGCTTCATAATTTTGTAATTTGACACGATCTTCTTGTAAACAACATGAACAGGCGTATGCGAAATGTTCTTAGTTAAAAAATCTATTTGCAAAAATCAAAAGGCAAAATATCAAAATCATTAGATTGACGTACACTTCAACGTTTCGGTATCTTGTAAACATTCTAGTTTTTGGCTAAGAACCACATCATGCTCTTTCTTCACATCTTGGAATTTACATAACATGATGTATTAACTCCTGCACTGCACTTCTGCAATAGCAAGTTTGCACGATGCTCTTTCGAGCCTACTGTACATCCTTTTACACGAGCAGCCTGTGGGCTAGATATACGCAAATATCGTACAACGCTTTCCGTGTTCAGTACAATAATGCGTTTAAGATGCTGGTGGAGTTGCCTCGCTTCTGAAGTGCATCGGGGATGCTTGCGGATGCGCACGTCAATTGGATCTACGCAACCATGCGCAAAAGGTGAGCATCCATGGTACGCAGGGTGTGGGGCAGCTCCAACAGTATCCAAATTATGATTTCGAGTCGACTAGACTGCGCTTTCGTTGGTCGCTGTTGTGCCATCTCACATAGGTTGTCGCAACCACAGAGTACATTGAAATATAGGAGAGTCGCAACGGTGATCTACTGTTATTTGTTGTTTTGTTTTTGTAGTGACAGTTTGTTAATATCTGTGTTACTAATATAGTTGTAAGTATTACTAACCATTATTTGAGCCATGGATACTCGAATAAAGATAAATTCTATTCTATTCTAATAGGTTCTACCATTTTTCTAAGTGGATTTGTGCAAAACAATGTACAGCGTAAGCAACAGTGTTGCCAATGTTGCCAGTGGCAGATAGTCAAATATTACATGAAACATCTCAAAAAGTTATATTTTCATGAGAAAAAGTACATTACCTTATTTTATGTGGAAAACGACGCTAAGGCTTAGAACGCACTGCGGTTTTTATTCGCGCGAATGTTTCGCGCCCATTCTGCGACCTATGGAATTGTTTGAAGCTTTGCGGCAAAAAAAAACGCGCGGGAAAAATTACCGCAAGAAAGCCGTGTTTTGCCACAGAATCCACCGCACCGCCGCGCGGATTAAATTCGCGTGAATATTTTGAACTCTATGAACAGAAAGAAGGAGACAAATATCGCGCGGAATTTTATCCGCGGTGCGTGTTAGTTAAATTCAGTACGTGGATAAAAATTCGCGCGAATAAAAATCGCAATGCGTGCTAAGCCTAATACGCTCATTCGCTCTCCGGAGTAGTATTTTGATTCGTGTTACATGGAGGTTACATGAGAAGGTGCAAAAAAATTTACAAACGTTACATACTGTTAACGCTGCATGAAAGTGACTGATGTGAAAGCATACCACACATCACACACATTTTTTTTGGGGATACCAATTGTTGAGTACTGAATATTTATAATAAAGAGTCTGGCCATAGACATATTAAATAATGGACTGGAAATATCTACAAAAAATGTCACTTAAAATGGCTGCCGATGCTAGGGTTGAGTGAATCAAGGAACACACACACACTCACAAATCTCAATAATACAATAAGTAAATAACCATTTGACAGCAGGTCTACCACGACACAAGCACAAAAATCGTCATCTAATATGGCGGATATGGCACTTACCTACAACTGTCACCACGTTGAACAAAATGTTGCCATTATGAGCAACAACTGAAATATTGTTGTCTCTTTTATCAAATACGATTACTACATTGGAAAGAATGAAATAACATGATGTTTCACATTCTACTTCACTCATATTTGTATAAGCTAATGTAGGTTTAGAACATCTGGCAAACGCATGTATTATTAGTCTGAGGTCTATAGTCTAGAATAGTACATAGTCTACTTTTTAAACCGGTATAATGTTCCTTTGCGATGATAATAGTATATTATGCAACTAGTGAATAAAGGACGGTTTTAAAACGAGGGCCACAGATGAATCACGAACAAGTGAAGGATTCTAACAACTGAATCACGACCGTAGGGAGTGATTCAAGTGTTAGAATACTGAACGACGCGAGTGATTCATGGCCCTCGATATAAATCCGTTTTATTCAAGAGTTGCATACTATATTTTAAACCATGACTTCGAGAAAAAGAAGTATTTAAGCCAAAAGCACAAGGAATAATAATAAATAAATAAATGGTTTATTACCTTCAAAATTTACAGAAAATGAGAAACCTTAGGGCTTCACATTTTTTGTAAATTGAAGCTGAGCCTTTAAGTTTGAGTTACCTAAACAGCACCTGTGTTTCAGGGGCCAGTGACCACCTCCGTTAAGTTACATAATTATAATTAATTAAACACCAATGCAATTAATATTAGAATTACAATCCAAATAAGTATTCACTAAACATCCTAGACCAAACAAAATCATTATCAAAATCCTAAACATAAACAAACTCAAAATTAAATCGACGAAGGAGTTTGAAATTCGAATATTATTTGCAAAAGAAGTTTGTATCGAGTATTTTATGCGCAAGTACGTTGTATTGCATTGAGATGGAGGTCAAATATATATTGGTGTGTTCTAAATTCAAACACCAAAACAGTGATTAAAACTGCTTTTTATTCACTGTTTTCAGTGAATAAAATAAGCTTTTTAGAGGGGGAATGGTATAAAATACTTTTCACGGGGGCGAAGCCACTGGCAGAAGCTAGTTTGATGTATTTACGATATGATGATACCTTTTCTTATGTTTATAGATAATCGGGCAGATATTCAAGGACTCTGCGTAATTTTTTTTAAACCTTTATAAAAGTCTAGAAACTCAGACTAAGTTCTTAGAAGAAATATCTTCACTTCACAGAAACCTCGGTTGGCCGAATGACAGAAGGAGTATTAGAAAATTTCATAATGTGTAGGTGATGATGACTCCACTGAAACAGAAGAATCGTAGCATTATTATGCTCTGATTTTGAAAATGATATTTAAACAATTAATTTAGCATGTACTCAATTAAACAATATTGTTAAAGAAATTCAATAAACTAAATTTGAAGTATGTACATAATATGTACATACTAATAAATAAATACATACTCGTTTTTTTTTACTCACATCCATGACAGTCAAGGCTATCACACCAAATGGAGCCAATAAAAATAAATGATAATAACTATACAAAATACTCAAGTATCAAAACCACAGACATAAATCTAACTAGATGACGCGATTGTATGTAGGTACTGTGCGTGCCAAAAAACGGAGTAAAGTTACGATCAACGATCGTAATCTGAGCTGGATAGAATGTATAGAAAAAGTTGGCCGAGGCATTGGAAATGTTTTCTTTCATTGGTTTGGTAAGTAAATTTGTTTTTAAATTGTTTGTGAAAAAGTGGCACGCTTGGTTTTCATACAGATGGAGGGACTTGCGTTATTTAGTTAGATTTATGTCTGTGATCAAAACATTTAACTAGATGTTTTACAACATAAAGATTTATTGAATTTGTCGCGTTTCCTCAGGTCACGTTTTTGTTTCCAGAGTCTAATAGCCAGGCTTTAGTGAATAATCTATTGTCCTCATGGAAATAGTAAGTATTACAGATCTAAATTTTTTTCCTCGCGTTTTTTCGAATAAGATTCAACGGAGGTTTTATTTTTTTGAAAATTGATTCCCCGTGGGTATTGTCATCCGCCGCCACACAGTGGTTTGAAACTCATAGAAACTTAAAGTTAGGAGTAAAAAAAATAATGTAATGTGTCTGGTTTACTTCTCTTTATGTACCTAATATTATCCTAGTTCTCACCAAACTTCTTGGCCCTGAAATTGGCTACAATGGCTACGCAGTAGAAAATCTCATACAAAAACAGCACCGTATCGTGACTCGCACATGCGGAAAGCCAACTTCAGGGCGGCCCAGAAGTTTGGCGAGAGCTATAACGTATATTTAAACGGTAATAAAAGCTCCACGTGTGAGGCAAGAAGTTCTGTGTTTTTTTTTTGTACGGGTAAAAACACCTAAAGTACATTTTTTTTCAAACTGAATGGAACTGATGTAAATGTACCCACCCGAGATATTGTATCATACAAGGCAATCAAGATGACATACAATTCAATTACCTTAGAGTGCCGCTTTACGCGTAACAAATTTTTGAAATTTTGACCTTTCGTTGGGTCATTTTTCAAATCTTTGGCGTTACGATCATTGTATTATTAGTTTATAGCCTGGTATTATAATGACCTTTATGATGACAATAATTAAAATCGACTTTGCATTCCAAGAGAGAAGTAGCCAAGTAGAAATCGACATTAAAAAAGGCTAGAATCGCTAAGCTTGATGTAGGTCTGCATTATTGGTATGTTGTATGTACCAGTTATGGTAGTGTGAATCCGAATTAGCAACCTCGAAAAACTTGTGCTAGCTGCGAACGTCGTGAAAAACTGCAAAATTTTAAGAAATTTTTCATTTTTTGTTCTAAAAGACATAAAACTATGTGTTTTTCGACAAACTAGATTCCGTACTTTTTAATTAATTAAATTTGCATCAATTAAAACCCAGAATGCAATTTTGTAAAAAAACGTTTATAATCAATACCGTTTTTAATTATTGGCATCATACAGGTCAGTAGCAGGCTATAAACTAACGAAAATGTAAGTAAATCGATCGGCAAATTCATTTAACCACGTCAAAGATTCGAAAAATCACTTATCGAAAATTCAAAAATGGTTTTGAGTCGAAAACCTATATGGTTGTTCTCGTTGACCTAGAATCATGAAATTTGGCAAAAAGTAAGGTCTTACAGCAAAAATAAAGAGAAACTACTAAAAATAAAAAAATGTTAATAGGTAGGTACGGAACCCTCGGCGCACGAGTTCGATTCGCACTTGAACAGATTTTTTTTATTCCTTACTTAAAGTCTCTATGAGTATGAAGCTTGATTTTCAGACCACTGTGCACCGTCTCGATAACTGAGATTGTTATTGTAGTGATGACTAGCGAAGCTTGTCTAGAGGACTTACTCGATATATTTGCTGCCAAATACTATTAGAAACATTGGTATGTGTTACATTTACATCCGAATCTTAATGCAAAATAAAGAATTTTTCAAATGACTGTATCAAAAATGTAGGTATCTCAATAAATAGAGGTCAAACGCGAGCCTATCAATTAATTATATTAAAAAAAACTCAAACACTTTGTAGCCAGGTCATGAAATTCCCAAAAAAAATCTTAATTGTCATTTTGATTGGTTGTCACTGTCAGCACGATTCACCGTCACACCGTGTCTCAGTGTCAAAATGTCTGAATGTTAGGTTTTTGTACTTGTCGTTAGTCCCATTTTGTTTTGTGCAACAAGAGTTTTCATGCGATGTGGTGATTATTTTGAATGAGTTTTTGTGAAAAAACGCTTAAACATAGTCATGGAATTGTGTGGTAAAATATAATTTGTATGACCCAAACAAAGACTACTATAGTATACTGGCTAGACCCAAAACGCCAGTTTCTAATTTGAAGACTGTATGACCGCACCATAATTTTATCTTCTTCGTTTGTTAATCACAAGATTATCCATTATGTCGCTTCGTTTGCAAATGGAGAAGCAAAAAAAGCAAGAAGAGATGCGTCGCTTGATGAATGAACGTAAAAGGAAGAATATTAAGACCACAAAAATAGACAACCCTCTTGCAAAATATAATAACACAGGACAATTAATGTGTATACTTTGTAACTCAATAGTGCGGTCTGAACAAGTGTGGCAAGTACACATAAATAGTAAACAACACAGAGAGAATGTAGAAAAGGCCAAAAAGTTAAAAGAATTGACTAATAATTTCACTGAAGGGAAAATAAAACACAAAATTGGGAATCCGCTCAGTGATGCACCACCTGAAAAAAAGTTGAAAGGAATTTTGAAGAATGCTGAAACACAAGTGCCTCCAGTTCCTAAAAATAATGCACCACAAGTAATTTCCTTTCATGATGAAGAAATCAAAAGGACACCTTTGAATCTCTCTACACCAACTCTTAGTAATGAAGGTAAGCTATCTATCTGTTAAAATTATCTTTAAACTATTTTTTTTTTTGATTGTGTGTTTTACTCTAGATGCTTTTAAGTGCACATCTTTTTTTATATCTTTCTCACATATTTATTTTTCCAACAAAAATGATGTAACCAAATAGTTATAGTTATTATACATCTTATTGAAGGAAAAAGTTTCCATGGAGTTTCTTGCAAATTCTTGTTCATAGAGACTTACTGACGCTTGCAAATGTGCAACTAGATTCATATTTTATTTTACAATCCAAAAGTACCTAAGTTTATTTGTAATAAACTTTTCTATTTATCTACTAGCTGTTGGCCGCAACTTCATCTGCGTAGCATTAGTACTTCGATTAGCCTATTTTTATATATCACGCAATACAATTGTAAGTGTATTATTTCACCATACAAACTTCCACCCCTCGTTCCACTTCTTTAAGGATGGTTTCTGAAATAATAATTATATCTATGTCCTACCCAGGCTCAAACTAGATCGATTCCAAATTTCATCTAAATAAGTTCAGTGATTTAAGTGTGAAAAGGTAGGCTTCTGTCTGTTACCTTTTCATTTTCACTCTGTCGAGACAAGAGTTAATTTCGCATTTATAATATTAGTATGGACTCGCCCACTAATGGGCTGCTTGAGCAATTTATCAGAAAACTGTCACTTCCATCTTTGGATTGATTTTCCTGATAACTATAACGTAAACAAGTTTCTGTAATTGTTAGATGCTTTTCTACTTCTCTCATAACTGTAGAACATTAGAAAGCTCCAAACAGGAGTCCATACTAATATTATAAATTCGAAATTAACTTTTGTCTCAACAGAGTGAAAATAAAAGGCAGCAGACAGAAGCCTACCTTTTCACACTTAAATCACTGAACTGATTTTAGATGAAATTTGGAATGGATTTAGTTTGAGCCTGGGTAGGACATAGATATAATTATTATCTCAGAAACCATCCTTAAGGGAGTGGAACGAGGGGTGGAAGTTTGTATGATGAAACTATTAACACTTACAATTTTATTGCTCAATATATGAAAATAGGCTAATCGAAGTACTAATCTAAAAAAACTGTGACTGGCCAATATGTTCGTGTCCTCTTCAACTTGATTGCTGTATATTTGTTATTGCATTTACTAAAAACCATTGAAAACAGTTCAACATTTGATTTCAATTTTGAGTAAATTTACCCAATCCAAAATGTCAAGCAAAGTGATGATGATGCCATCTAGTCTAGCTGATTTTGGCCTCAGCAACCGCGTTCTTTGGCTCCTAATTGCGATTGGGAGCTCAGTTGTGCTGCTCACTTTCACTTCATCACATGCCAATGAAAAAGTGAAAAAAAAAACGGGTAGGAACCTTCGCAGAGACAAGCCGATAGTATGATATGAAAGCCTTGTCTTTTTCAGAAGTACCAGCAACCAGTACCTCAGAAGTGGATGTCGCACAAGGATCTGAGCAACCTATTCCAGAAGGTTTCTTTGATGATCCTATTCTAGATGCCAAGGTATCTCTATGGATTCATTTTATGAAAAAAGATCATTTGTTTTAAATTTTTATTAAAATTGCTTTCTTATACAAAACCCCATTTATGGTAACACAATAAACTTAAACTATTGATGTCTACTACTCTGCATAACAGGTGCATTAATTAAATATTAAAAACAAACGTAAATAGGGAAAATAAAAGCAGTACAAGATTGGAAAATGCATCATAAAACAATAAGTAACAGTTATTGTCCAAATAATTGTTCAAAGGATTCATGGATGTACTCAACCATATCAGAAGCTACCATACTTCGTCCTTTAACTGCAAAAGCTTTCTCATTACACAATCTTATCAAACGGCTTGCAGCATAGCATGAGAGGGATGAAGCTAGTAAGACCTTTTCCCCAGATGTCTCTATCTCTATTTTATCTGTGTTTGCTAAGGTCCAGTTCATCATAACAGCAATAGCTCCAGATAGCAAGTCCCCTTGTCCACCACACCTTCTGCCAGAACCACCAATACATGATTTCCATTGTACCCCAGGGTCCACACTGTACACTTCATCTATTGGTCCTTTCTTAAATACAGTCACATATTTTCCCAGCTGACTTAATCCTGAGAGCCCATTTGTTTTAGCACAAAGTCTATCAAACTCTATTTTATTTGGAGTTAATATAACTGGGGACATGAATTCTTGTAATAAATGTATCTTTTCTGTAATCAAAAACAATCCATCAGCGTCAATAAGTAGTGGAATCCTCTTTTCTCTTATAACCTCTATTAGTTCTGTAACTACATTAAATGTTTCTTTCTCTCTTCCTAATCCTGGTCCTATGACTATGGCATGAAACCGCTCAAACCATTGTGATATCTCTGTCACAGCATTTGGAAAGTCTAATAGGGGATGAACTATTAGCTCTGGACTATATGACTTTATAACAGTAGCGGAGTCTTTAGTACAGAATATGTGACTCAAGTCTGCCCCAACCTGCAACAATAATAATATCCTTACCAATAAGGTATGTAAAGATCCTATTCTACTACTTCACAAATAATCAGAGACACTGACTTTTAATGCACTTATCCCGGCAAAGTATGGTGCACCAGTATATTCTAATGATCCTCCAATAACTCCTATTCTTCCAGATTGACCTTTATGACTATTTAGGTCCAAAGGTGGAATGCACGCTTTAACACTTTTTATCATGCATGACTCTTCCATTTTATTATGAACACTACTCATGGATCTTAAATTGATTAAAGAAAAGTATTTTATTATTTTTGTCGGCAAGCTTTGTGCCGCTAACATTGAAACTTGATATATTGAAAACCTAGATAAATAAAAAATTCAAATGTCACTATCAAAGGGTAACATTGTAATTGTGTTGCGTTCCACGGTTTACCGTGCGCGAGATTTTTAGCATTTTTATTTTAATACCTTGTACACACTAAATACATACGAATGATTGTGTGATGTGCATTGAAAAATAAAGTTGCGCAAGTTGTCTTAGCAATACTTGCTCGCTAGATTAAATTTTTTCCATGAATATTTGTGTTCTGGGCTTCATGTCAATCGTGAATTTTCATAGCAGGGTTTTAGTTTTTCATTTTATAATTACTTCCACACGTTACAGGTACGGAATATTGAATACAAAGACCCAATCGAAGAGGAATGGGAAAAATTCCAGAAGGAAATAAAAGAAGAAGCGACCGCATCTGCAGAAATTATTGCTGGAGAGCAGGAAGAAGCAACAGCTGAACGACAAATTGATGAAATCGATGAACAAATCAGAATTTGGTCAAAGTTGGTACAATTCCATCAAATACCTACTTATTATTCGAAGACATGTGACATCCATCCTGTTGGGACACAGGAGGCTTGTGTCCCAGCAGTGGAAACGTTAAAAGGCTGATGATAGTAACCTACTTATTTCTTAACAATTTCGTAGGATGAAATTCTGATGACTTCCTATTTTTACAGAGTCTTGGACCTCGAGCTAAAAAAGGATGAAACTAAAAAAACTAAACAAGATATGGAAATAATGAGCGAAGATGATCAAGGAGATTCAGATAACGAAGATGATATTGATGAATTCTTAGACTGGCGAGCGAAGAAGTCGTATACTTAACACATTCTGCCCTATTATAATATATAAAATTTAGCATAGGTTTGTGGTTTTATTTGTAACGTGTCTACCCTACTGTTATTTTGATAGTTAATGGCTGGGCTTGATGGAACCGAGTTTCGTGACACTTGGTGCTTAACATTATCGTATCACTTTGAGAGTAGATTATGTACAGTAAAAGGAAAGGTGACTATTTTAACCCTTTAGTAACCTGTGAAATAAAAGTTGAGAAAAATGGAAATAATGTTGCACAACTTATGAATATCTTAAATTTATCAGTTGATTGCAACATTCCATACTCACTAAATTGTAGGTAGCAGCAGCATGTTCTAGCAACAAAAAAACATTGCTGGAAAATGGAAGTCAGAGTCAACGTAGGTGCTCGTTTCTGTGTGGTTATTTCGAGTTTTTTAACGTACTCACTCGTGATAACGTAAACGATCAACATGTATACAAATGTCAACATGTATACAAAAAAAGAGGTTTCGCCTTACCGTCACCAGACGGCGTTTATCCAGTTTCAATACAAATTGATGTTTACGTAAACGCCATTGAGCGTGATTAGAAACTCGCAGAAAGGCCTCTCAAGGCGCACTAAATTCCAACATATGGCGTTGTATGAGTGTTTACGGAGAAGCGATTTGACACGCGTTTGCTTGAGATGCAGGAGGATCGCGCGGACGGCACCCGCAACACCGCACGCGCCAATACTAACAATGACGAACATACGGCTATACCCGCTATTACGCCCAAAGCGGCGCTCTAGGCGGAACCTTCTGCCAGCTTTGTTTGGAAATCGCTGCGCACAATGCAACGTGCGTGAGCCATGAGCCACCGTCAGCAAAGGAGTACAACATCATCGCCATTTTGTTGCGATGATTGTACAACCTCTGAGCAATAATTGCTAATTGCTATTTCATACGTAATAAGCCTGCCGGTCGCGATAACTCCCTGACATTGACATCGACCACATCTGTGTGGTCGCTGCTCCCTGACTTTCTTACTACCGGGCAATGTAATAGAGTTTAGGGCGCTAGGGGCTCGTCGCAAGACGAGTGGAGTGAACGGACGTTTCGAGTACGTGAGTCACTTTTAATTAAATAAATTTTTTTTTTTTTTTTTGGGGGGTCTTTACTATTTTTTTGTAAATAAGTTTTTTATTTTTCTCTGTTTTAGTTGAGGTAATAGGCAAATTCTATAGTAAGGTACCTTTAATGCCAGAATAGATAGTGTACCAAGGTGAACTATTCACATCTGCGTACCTACCCCATAAGAGCGTACTGGCGTGATGTTGTTATGAAATGGTATAAACAATAAACAAACATGGTATTGCAGCAATCCCGAGATATTTTGCCGTCATTTATTCAAGAGTTCTGTTGTCTTTCTGATCTCCGAAGTTCTTCATCAGATTTTGACCTTTGATGTTAGCCTATTTTTAAATGGGACCAATTTGTGAAAATAACCTTAAAAAAAAAGAATTTTCAAAATCGGTCCACAATTGACGGAGAAATCGGTGAACGAACACAAAAAAAAAACAAACAAAGTCGAACATAGAACCTCCTCCTTATTAGAAAGTCGGTTAAAAATAAAGAGAGGTCTGAAGGTTTCAAAGTTTTATTATAGCGGTTTAAATATATAATTATTCCATTATAGCGGACGTCTAACACTTGTGTGATGGTCACTTCACAACTGACACGGTAGAATCAATTTTTATTTTATGATTTGTTACTTTTAATTCTGACGTTCAAAAGTGCCGCTTTTTGGCCCAGTTGAATAAATATATTTGACTTTGACTTTGATTTAGGGTCCAATCGAATGGGTAGTGTAATAATCGGCTCCTTTATTTGGGCCACGCCCACCCTTACCATAGGGCCCTGAATACCTTAAAGTGTAAGGCTTAGCACGAACTGCGATTTTATTCGCGCGAATTTTCTCCGCTTTTTCTGTGACTCATGGAATTGTATGAAGCTGCACCCATTGCGGTAAATAATACCGCAAGAAAGCCGTGTTTAGCCTCAGAATCCACCGCACCGTGGCGCGGATTAAATTCGCGCGAATATTTTGACCTCTATGAACAGGTAGAGAGATACAAAAACCGCGCAGAATTTTATCCGCAGTGCTTGTTAGTTAGATTCAGTACGCGAATAAAAAAACGCGCGAATACAAATCGCAGTGCGTGCTTAGCTTAATACCTCTTTAAGCTCGCCTTACCCTAAAATCGCCTCTTCATGTGCGTGAGCACCGGTTAGTCTCAGCTTATTGCTAGAATGCAAGTGATGCTAGTTATCTGTGGTAGTGACTTGACCAGATTTCCATTGAGATAGAAAATAATTATATATACATTGCCTCGACAATGAATATAGTGTTCCCCTACCTTACCATATTTTTCCCTAGAAATAGTAAAAATTTAGGTTTATAGAAGTTTATTGGATTTTAGGGCTAATTAGGCAGGTTTAGAAAAATGTTGAAAATATAGTTATTTTACTTAACCAGTTAAGGAATTGACAGAACTCATATAATGGGCAAACTTACAGAGGTGTTTGTAGTCAAGTAAAAAGCCAGCACCATCCATCTCATACCGAGACGCCTCCATGCCTCAGCAAGCACTTTGAGCCATTTCTCAAAACGATACGCCAGTTATTACGATAGTTGGAAGCCGCAATAATTGAAACCGTCCAGCCCAGCTGTCTTTTTTTTTAGCTTGACCACTATGTCACCTGAGGTACTGTCCTAATACAACGCAAAATCGAAAAACGCCCTCTGTCGGCGCGACACAGCGACGCGTTCGTGTTTGCCATACAAATGAACGCGACGATCGCGTGTTCGCGGGATGATCGCGTTGTATTAGGAGTCCTAATTTAGGACAGAGACTTGATGGTAAGCATTATGTGGTATCGTACTTCTTTTTATTTTCGTGTCTGTTATCTCAAATTTAGTCTCAACTATTCAAATTTTGTCCGACCCGTAAATAACTACTGGGTTGTCGAGTTAAGATTGCCTCCATGTTAGATATTGGTATTCCGCTGCATCCGATTAAAATGGATGCCGTCCCTAAACATAAGACTAGGCAGATTGATATAGTAAGAAGAAAAAAATCCATTGCAATAAATTTAATTCTGAATTTTGAACATACAGAAATTAATATTGTTGTAAAATAATGTCGAAATGTGGCAACACCAAAAGAATGACTTTAGTTTTAGATTGACGGCAAAGCAAAAAATTGAATTTGTTTTGTACGGTTGTTGTCTTCGTGAAATCTATATTATTATTTTCACTTTTTCATATCGACTTTGATTATAAGTAAATTCTCAAGAAGTAAAATGCCAAGTGAAGACACTGAACAGTATCGGGAGTTTATAGGTCTACTGAAAAGAGAAGAAAAAAGACCGGCTGCACTTAATGAAATTAAAAACTTTCTTACTTTAAAACCTGCTGGTGAGGCAGTCACTACAATAACAGATGTTGGAATATCTGAAATCGTTGAATGTCTCAATGTCACAAATCCGTATGTCATCTTTTTCAAATTTTCTCGTTATGTACGCCACTGGTTTTCCTACTTCACTTTTTAAGTTGTTATTATATTACAGAGCTCATGTTGACTTAACATGCGATGTCCTAAAAACATGTTTCGACAAATTTCAAGCTGGAGATGTGGTGAAAAATTTCACAAGTCATATCATGTACTTCATTCGTCATGAAAAAAGTTGTGTGAGGAGACTCGCGGTTGATCAAGTCAGTCACATTATTATTTCTATATAAGAAATAAATTATTTATCATTTTTGAGAATAGATATTATAATCTGATTGAGGTTTTCAGATACGGAAGGCAATAACTACTGACCCCAATATCCTTCCTGTTCCTCAATATATTGATGTGTTTATCGCAACAGCACAACTAGTCAGCGATCCAGATGTGGGTGTAGCCCATGATGCTGTTTTGATAACTTCTAACTTACCAGCTGAGGCTTATCCCAGAGTTTTAGAGGAAATGCGTGTTGCACTTGAGCAAAACAGCAGCAGCAAGTGTAATGTTTTTGAGGTGATTATGATTATTACATGACAATTGAATTTAAAATATCTATGAGTTTATGTTGACTATCCTTTTTGTTTGATTGAAGTTCTAAACAATAGCATCTTTTCAGATTGTTGTCCATATCTCATCTAAGTCATATGAGTTGTTTAAACTATGTGCTGACATGAAATATATTGATTTCATGATATCCGAATTGCAAACAGATGATGTACTTTACCAAGTAAACATACTGGAATTGTTATCAAGATTGGTAATCAAACCCCATGGCATCAATTATCTTGTGAAAAATGGAGAACTTCAGAAGATTTTAGGTCATGCTACTGAGCTAAAAAATAATCCGCTCCGTGGGTTATTAGTACCAAGTAATATTTTAGTATTTGTTAAAATTATAGTTCCTTATGGTGTCGGATTTAAAGAATTTCATGACTGGCCCTGGCAACATTTAACAAGCATATAGTCCTGAATGAGAAAATCATCAAATTTGAGGAAGAATTGAGCAGGTTACGATCGAGTATTATAGGGCTATCTGAAGTCCGAAGAGAGGGGGTGGACTCGATAATCCTTGAATCTGATAACTTGCTCTAGTTTCGAGAGGGTGCCTGGCATTTCCAGGGTTATAATGGGTTAATAGTCCTCAAGACCGTTGTGATCATCAACATAGTGAGGATCGAGAGTGTGTCAACCAGGATTTGGACGATGGAACCACTGGGGTCACCTACTGGCCAGTTTTATGGAGAAGGAGGGCTTCTATATGATGAACTCTTTCTTCAGAAAGCGCGAGCATAGGAAGTGGACCTGGAAAAGCCGCGATGATGCAATGAAGAATGAGATTGACTTCATTTTATAGATGAAGAAACATATATTCAATTATGTCTCTGTGATCAATGCGATGAAATTCTGCAGTGATCATTGTATGGTAAGAGGCACATTGAACTGAAATATTAAGTCCACATCATCGCTTACCATCAGGTGAGATAGTGGTCAAGCGCGAGCCTATATACAATACAATACAATACAATAAGTTGGAAAGGTCTCGGCTGATGAAGTCTACGCTCCGTCCAGCGCAGATCCAGATCCAAAAACGCGAGAGCTTTCAGCTCGAACTTCAATATTGTTTCAAGTGCCTAGGGAGCTCCGTGAACGATTATAATCGTTATAACCATGGATTTGTGGAAACTGTCCGTACGGTCGGGACTCAAGTATTCAAGACCCGTCGTACAAATAGGGACAAAAAACTATCCGATGCTCCTCATGATGAGAGGCGTCAAATGATCCTGCAGTCTTCAGACAATGCGTGAAACTACCGGCAGCTCAATAGACGGATCTCGAAGTCCTAGAAGAGCGACCTCCGCCGCTTTAATACCGAGCGTATAAATGAAGCGATTGAGCGGAATAAGGGTCCCAAGGTGTTTGCAAGAAATCTGACTATTGGGAGGAGCCATCTCACGAAACACAAACACGATGGCAGGATCGTGTCCGCAAAATCGGAGCTTCTGAGGGAGATCGAGAGATTCTATGGGCAGTTGTACACGTCAATTATTAAACCTGTTCCGTCATAACGAAGGGAAAATGCCACAGGCATGGTGCAGAGGTGTGGTGGTACACTTCTTCAAGAAGGGCGACAATGCCCGGTTGAAGAATGATAGGCCCATCTCACTTAGCCATGTCTACAAGTTGTTTTCAAGGGTCATTACGAATCGTCTTGCGCGCAGGTTTGACGATTTCCAGCCTCCCGAACAAATCTGTTTCCGAAAAGGCTTTAGCACCGTAGACCACATACTTATGCTGTGGCAGGTTATACAGAAGACTTAAGAAACCTTCTGTGTGTAAGGTGGACTACGAGAAAGCCTTCGCTTCGATCGAGACTTGGGTTGTACTGTAGTCTCTCCGAAGGTGACAAATCTACTAACGGTACATCGAGGTGTTGAAGTGTTTGTACAAAAATGCCACCAAGTCAATCCGACTTCAGGATCAGACCTCGGCACCTATACCTCTGCAGCGATGTGTGAGACAGGGAGACGTCATATCTGCGAAACTGTTCAACGCTGCACTGGAGGATGTCTTCAAGTTTCTGGACTGGAGAGAGCTAGGCATCAACGTCACTCATTTGCTGACGATATAGTGGTCATGGCTGACACCATGGTGGACGTCAGTACAATGCTCGATGACCTCAGTGGAACCTGCGATAGAGTGGGTCTTAAAATGAACATGGACAAAACCAAGGTGATGTTGAATGCCCATATTGCACCCACTCCTATCAAGGTCGGAGAATCTACACTCGAAGTTGAGGACGATTATATCTACCTGGGAAAAACGGTCTAGTTAGGAAGGACCAACTTCGAGAAAGGGCCATTCATCGAATCCGACTCGGCTGGCTATCAAAATAAACGGGCTTTTATTTTTTGATAACTTTTGTTTTAATATAATATGTGTTTATCTTCAGGTTATATGAAGTTCTTTGGGTGCATTGCTCACACCTATCCTAAAGAAATTTTCGAAAAACATTCTGTTGTTTTTGATAACTTATTTGAAGCAATTCAATCTGGTGATGCAACCATTTTGCCAGTTGCTCTGGATACTTTAGGATTTATTGGGACAACTGTGGAAGGGAAATTGTGTTTAGCTGCACTAGGTAGGTATGATTATAATAGTTTTTTCTTGAAAGTGCTTCATTGGTAATTTATCTAAATTAGTTTAGTGCCTCGCACGTAAGTTGGCAAGGTTTTGGCGTAGTGGGGGTTAGTTCGCGCATATGCCGCGAACTGACCAACCACCATAAAGAGCGAACGGAACGTGGACGCGACACGACTGGTCAGTTGATTGCGCCCTCGGAACGGTCCTAAACGTTCCCCTTCCCCGCGCCCCGCCTCACTGCCAAAGATACCAAAAAAAAAAACGACTTTTGCGCATCTAACGACGCTTGCTAACTTACATGCCGGGGATTATAATATTGTTTTTTTGTAGGCAGCAAATATACGAAAGCTGTGGACAGAGTAAGTCAGCTCATCAGAAATAGTGACACTGAAACCAAAATTCGCGCCTTACATTGCTTTGCTGGTCTAATGAGCATAGATAAAGATCCGGCAGTGTCTAAAACTAACCCTGTCGACCACAGGGTTACATTGATGACCCGCGAGTGGTTCAGAACATTGGACCCTAAGCCTATGGAAACATTATTTGACATCTGCAAAAATCCATTTCCTGATATAAAACAAGCGGCATTTATACTACTGGATGCAGTATGTCAACACCAATGGGGTGAAGAAATGGTTGCTCGAGCTGCAGGTAATTTATTTTTAATAATAAATCAAAACACCAAATCCTCTTAAAATTACGAAAGTCACATGTAAAATTATAACATTTTCTGTTGAGATCAAGTATTTATATTTTGCATGCTTCTGCCGTGTGCGTTACCCCAGCCAGATAATGTCGAAAATCGTCATCTAAGTGCAATAGATAATTAGGTATACAACTTCTGTAATTGGTAAGCAGATGTTTAAATTGGTTAGCTGATACTTTTTTTATTATTTGATATAAACAGTTCAGGCTGGAGCAATGTTACCGCAGCCAGGTCTTGTTTACTAACGGGTATGTTGAAAGAAATGTTACACCCTAATTTGTATTTGCTATGGTTGCGAAGATATTTAAAATTCTGCTGCGATACCGTTTGCTACATCTCGGAATTGACTAAACGGATGATTACAATTTTTGTACATGACATCTGGTTAATTAGTTATAATTTGTTACGCAATAAAAGAATCCACAATAATGCACCGTTCTAAAGTTATTTTAGTAAATAGAAATATGCTTTAATAGGTCCTATCACTTCCAATAAGCGCTCCAAAGACTAACTTGAAACGTTTATATATAGGTAATTACTGCCTGTAAACTGTACTGAAGTTTCATTAGTATCCTTTAAGTAATTAAAAATTTATGATGAAACTTCAATTTGTTCCGGCCACTGCGCGCAGCTGAGTTATTTGAAGACCGATTAACCGAGTCTCCTGGAGTAATAATAACTGAATCTTATATCAATAATTAGATATGAAGTTCAATAATATACCTGTGAAATTTCAGGCTTGTACACTAATTAATTAACTAGATCATCGAAAGAAAAATATTTATACATAGATAACCCGACCAAATCTAGAATGTTATAAAAAAGCGGCCGCGCAATACCTTTCACCAACCTTCTAAAATTATTAGCATAATTGTCCTTAAAATTTGGTACAGTCAGTCAATCAAATTAGTTTGATCGAAAAATTAAACCTATCATACTAAATGTTTAAATAAACTTTTCATTGCTCAAAGTAAGTGTCCACTATGCCATTCTTCACATATCTACCTACCTACGTTTAACCATTCTATCGATGAGGTAGGTAAGTACTTACCAATTTACAAGGTACAAAATGCGCGTAATTCGTTTTTGGTTAATTTTATATTATGTATTTAGGTAAAGGAATTTTTATTATATTTTTGTATGACATAATAACGATACATGGTATCGTTAGGTTTCGGTAAGTAGATATATATGTAATATGGGTCTCGTAGTTTAATTAAATAAATAAAGCAGGTGGCTATAAACAGAGCAGAGTGGAAAAACAAAGGCGAGGCCTTTGCCCAGCTGTGGGAGACTAAAAGACTAGATTAAAAATATATTATCTTGATAATATTATACACCGTGAAATTTAAATGGTTGTTTTCCCGCAGCGAAATGGTTTTGTCTATGTAATACAATCGTTTCGTAGTTATATAAAATATTAGAAACAAAAACTGGCACATTTAACATTGTGAAAAACTAAACTCGAAAGCGATCACGAACGAATAGTATACCTCCCGATATCTACGGCCGAACGACAGCAGGCCGTTGACCCGGGTGCTAGGTCACCGTCGAAAGGATTAGGTTCGAAGGCGGCTCCGTTTGATCATGTTACGCGCGGGCTAGATTATGCCGTATAATTACACGCGAGAGCTTATTTTACTTTAAACATTTAATAAATCGGTCTTTGCTTTGTCGGCTTGTGGCTCGCTCGTTTGTTTTGCGTGCAAACTTTTATGCCGTATTACCACGTGCGAGAGTTTATTTTGGTTTGACATTATTTTGTGCATCGGTTTTCGTTGTAGGTGGTGACGCGAGTAGTACCTAGTACCTACAAGTTACGTCCAGAGTTACTATTGTTACTCACTTTTTCGAGTTGATGAATATTTTTTTAATTATTTTAAAACAGAAACATCGTTATTTATTTACTTTAACTCTATACTTCGAAAGTACTCCTTAAGGCAAGTCGTTCTGCCGCGGGAAAACAACCAATTAAATTTCAGGGTGTATAATTGATCTGTGATTTGTATGCATTAAGACTTAGCTTGAGTTACTGTGTCAAAAAGTAAGTGTTCCAAGAAGTTGACTGCATTGTTATGTAGTTTATTTTTACTATTGTAGATTTCTGATTTTTATACAATTAAACATAATTTAAGAATACGGCTATCTTTACGTAAGACATTTGTGGTTTTTTAAATCAGATTAGAAAAAAGCAGTAGAACCTATCTATCTACTGTTTAATATGTTAGTACTTACTGCACTGTAGTGTCCGACCGAAAGTTTAAAAAAATTAGTTTCGGTTTCAGCCGCAAACCTGCCGAAACCGAAACTACATTCGGGAGTTCTTGCGCAGTGATGGGTCATGTTCGGCACGTTAAATTCCATCCAAGCGAGTAAGCGTAACAAATTATAACTAATTAGCCAGATGTCATGTACAAAAATTGTAATCATCCATTTAGTCAATGCCGAGATATAGCAATCGTGCAAACGTTATCGCAGCAGAATTTTGTATATCTTCGCAACCAAAGCAAATACAAATTAAGTTGTAACATTTATTACAACATACCCACTTTCGCGTTTCATAATTGAAAAACAATATATTACGGGAATCTAACGCGATGATTTCGATTATTTATTTACCTATATCACTAGACGTTTCGGCCGTGTTGCAGCGATCGTGGTCCCGGGTAGACTGGGTTCCGAAACGTCAGGTGAAATAGGTAAATAAATAATCGAAATCATCGCGTTAAATTACCGTGATATATTGTTTTACAACATACCCATTAGAAAACAAAAGATCTGGCTGCGGTAACGTTACTCCATCCGGAACTGTTTTTATCAAATAATTAAAAAAATATCAGCTTACCAAATGAAGGGTACAGGCAAAGAACAGGGAATGTCACAAATTTAAATTTTCTATTTTTTTTGGCAAGGAAATCTATGGTACTTTTATTCTCAATCACTAACTTTTTTTTTTTTTTTAAAAGTAAACGTAAGGCGCCAAAAAGTCGTTTATGGCCGAAACGAAAAGAACCGGGAATGACCATGAAATATCTGTAAAGAAGAAGGATAAAAATTACATACTTCTTAACTTTTAACTGCGTTTTTCTCAAAATCAATAAAATTAGGACATTCCCAGTTTTTTCCCTTCAAATTAAAAAAATCTGCATACCAATTACAGAAGCTGTATATCTTATTATCAATTGCACTTAGATGACGATTTTCTGGCATTTACGCACACGCTTCTGTCAGCGGCTTCGCCCGCATGAAAGCCGAAAATTATCTCGAGGGAACATATGCCCGGGATAAAAAGTATCATATTTGCTATTTCTGATTATAATCTATCTCTGTGCCAAATTGCATCCAGATCCGTCCAGCTGTTCTGGCGTGAAGATGTAACAAACATACAAACACACACACACTCACAAACTTTTAGCTTATTAGTAAGATAAGATAGTAACTTTATGGAAGTGGAATCATACAACCATTTTAGTTAAATTTTTATTACTTAAGAACTTCTAACTAATTGGATTCTTAACTAATACATAATTAATAACAGATCTTTAATAAATAAATTAATCTTATTCCTACATTTTCAGGATTTATTGAATTCCTTCTGGATCGGTCAATAGTTTACACGAAAGAAACTAATGAAGCAAAGTATGATGTCATCAGAAGGCTGGCTCTTTCACCTGCATTTGATACTGTTATCGTTGGGAGACTTAATACTTATGTTGAACAAGGACCATTTTATTCTGAAAGTCAGCTGGAAGTGGCAATGGAAGAAGGAGAGTAAACTGTTCTGTTATAAACTACATTTTTGTTTAAAAGTCATTACACTTTTTGTTATATTTTTTTTATTAAAAAACAATAGCACAGAATATATAATAGTTAGGCCTCAAAGAAAAAAAAACAAACAACAAAAAATAATTAAAGTTTGTTACTAATAACATGACCTATGTTAGTACTACTAAAGTCAATGTGGTCTTTATAAGATGCCTCATTAAAGGGAATCATCATCATCATGCCTGACAAACATGTTGTACCTCAGATTTTACCATTTTTCTGATACCACAGACCGAGGGAACCACCAGCACCATATCATCCACATGTCTTATATTATTGAAACACATGCCATCAACGAAACACCCCACATTCATTTTGGATTCATTCAAAACAAGCTTAAATATAAAAAAAAGAAATTAAAGTTGAATTTATATTTAAATTGCGTTGTCACGCCAAACGTGGCTGCCAAATTTCAGGGCATTCGAACAATGGGAAGTGGCTTGTAATATAAGGCCATAACCCTGCATAGGCATAAGGCTTTCAAGGGAGGCTACAAAATAGTTGGTATTTCCAGTTATATTGTTTGAAGTTTGAAAGTGTGATGACTTTATCTCAATAACAATATAATCCTTGTATTTGTTGAATTTAAATGATATATCTGTTTTGGTTTCAAATATGAACATTACTGTTTTTTTTATTAAAAATATACAAAATCATTTCCTTCTTTTATTTTTCATAGGTGTTGCAGTCTTCGCTGCTGCTTTCCTTTTAGTTGCCTTCGCCTTGCTGCCACAGCCATATTTTGCAGCTAAGTCATCAATAAAGGAGTCAATTTGTTGAGCTCTTGATTGTTGTTTCTGTTTTATCATAAGCTCTAGGCTGTTAGGGCCTGGAAAAATAACAATAATGAATACTGGTATCTGTTACATTAAGAGTTCATAGAAAAATTTCTCTTTTTATGTATCGCCAAGGGGTATCATGTTATTGGGTTACTGGGTTGTGGAGTTCAGATGGGCAGCTGCTTTATGTAAAATACAAGTACTCAGCTGAATCCGGTTAAGACTGGAAGCCGACCCCAACAAAGTTGGGCAAAGGCTAAGCAGTAAATAGAATAATTTCTATAAACTTTGTTAGGAATAATTGGAATAGAAATAAAGTATACCTGAATCCATTTTTAATTCCTTTTGCATTTCTTCAGCAAGTTTAGCTTCCTTTTTCTCTTTAGCAATTCTTCTAAGCCGCTTTTTAGCTGGTTCATTAGTAAATATTTTGTATTCTGGTACTTCTCCATTCTTTATCATTTCCTGAAATGTTATATTGGTAAAACTATAATCTATTTATAAGTAGTCTAAAGCTAGCAAATAGCATGAAGCTTATTATATTTCCTGACATGTTATATTGGGGAATCTATAATCTATTTATAAGTAGTCTAAAAGTTTTTGAAATTATAGTTTAGGTTATGAAATGTTAAAAACATAAGCTAGCAGATAGCATGAAGCTTATTATATCTTTATTAATGTTTATCGAGTAAAATGAGTAAACTGTGCTGATAAATAAATTATCATAAAGGAATTTATATCCTTACATTGAGAAGCTCCCTAATTCTTGGTTCTTGGTCAGTCCTTGCAAATTGTACATGATCCACAATGTAGTCCATATCACCCTTGGCAGTTAAATAAACTTGCTTGATGTCCTCTTTTTCTACCGCTGACCCTGAGAAATTAAAAGTTTGGTAACTATACAAAGAAGACAGGATTTATACTTTCCTAAGTGTTCTTAAATTCTTAGTATCAGAAAAAGTTTATCATTAATACTTACCAACATATTCTTTCTCATAAGCCCTGATATCTTCATCAGTAATTTTCTTAAATAAGACACTCCAGTATCCAGACCAGTCTCTATCTTTGATAATGTTAAAGTCATCATCATCTACACATTTGGTCTCATCATATATGGCCCTTTTGTCTTTGTCAGTGAGAATGGCATGAATACTTCCCAGAACTTTAAATTTTTCAGTTGCTTCTAGTTTTTCATCTTCTTCTACTCTGTCTGGATGTACTTTAAGTGACAACCGGTGATATGCCTTCTTCACTGCAAATGAAAATTTTCTTTTACTAAACAAATCTATAACATTCTTCTGTGAAAATGTGATAACAATTTGATATTCAAAAACTGCAATAGCAAGGTGTTTTATTTTTATAAATTCTTTATATTTTTGGAAATAGCAGTAATACTATCATGATTTTAAGAAAAAATCCCTTTTTTAGTCAGGTATTTCAGCAGGAAACAGCAAGTGTCATGGAACAACAAACAAGTTTATTATTCAAGAAGTTTAAACTGTAAGTGAAGTTGAGGAAGTGACAGTTAAGAAGCAGCTAGGGCTCCATATATTCTACCAAATCGTAGAATAATTACAATACAAAATAGTACATATTTTGTATTGTAATTATTCTACTATTGGCAAAAGATGAATTTGTATAGGTTTTGGTTCTCACCTTCTTTGTCTGAGGCGGTTTCGGGAATTTGCAAAACTTCATAGAGGTTCGAGGTTTGGAAGTATTTCTCGCACAATTCTAATAGACCCATATCCAAAAGGTGAGAAGACAGGAAGGCAGGTGTTCAATTCGAAAATCTGAATATAACAAAAGTCAACTAACAAACGCGCCAAATTGACCGGTAACCTGAGTATCTCTAACGTCAATGTCAGAACTTCAAAAGTGACGTAGGGATGTTAAAAAATAATCGATTTTTATTTAAATCGATTATCATTTTATTATAATCAATTTTTTATTTTAGATTTTTATAATAATATTAATCGATTTTTAGTAAATCGATTATCTAAATTACGTGTTTAAATCGACTGGACATTTAAGGCAATTTTTATTTTTATTTTATTTATATTTTAGTTTTTGAGACAATAATGTTGTCATTTTGATGGGATGCTCATCATTTCATTTTTATTTTAATAAATAAAACGTTTAATAGTACTAAAATTTGTATCAATAATGCTAATTATTAATACAAATTTTACAAATTTTTTCTTGGTAGAAATCTTAATGGAAAATTGCCTTTGATTTTAAGTTTTGAATTGGTTATTTTGTTATTAATATGATTTTATTTGATTTTTAATCTGATAAATTGTTAATGTGAATCTCTTCGGTTTATTATTGGAATATGAAAAGCATGCACTTTTAAAAAATACAAAAAAATCGATATTTTCGCAGAAATCGATTATTTATTACTAAAATCTATTTTTGACACATCGATTAATTTTAAATAAAGAATAATCGATTTTTATTTAATCGATTCTTTTCCATTAATCTCACAACCCTAAAGTGACGTATATACAATGTTGCCAGATGTTTGAGCATGTTCGGTGCCACAGAGTAGAGTTCTATGTATGGATGTAATAAGTACAACATTGTACTTTGATTTAAATGATCGACTTAAAACGGCGCATGGACTAAGACTAATGCTTATAAATCGTGAAAATCTGAGAAGTCCGATGACGTCTGATGACGTTTCTTATTTTACATGCTGCGATAACTTCGTACGTAACAAATTGAAAAATCAAACCATAATCCTAATTAATTACTATGTTACCTATACACTATAACACCGAGTATAAATCTTGCCAAACTTCTTAGCCACCCTGCAGTTGGCTTTCCGATGCGCAAGGTTCGGTGCGGTGCTGTTTTTGTATGAGAATTACTACTGCACAACCATTGTAGCCAACTTTAAGGCGGCCAAGAAGTTTGGCGATCTAAAATATTATCAATCGTAAGCATCAATTTTAATTATTATGTCCTACATTTTCTATTATTCTTATTGACTATAGTTTTAAATATTTTTATGAAAAAAAACATTTAAATTAGAAAAAACATAGACTCACCGGTATCGGGAACAGGGTCCCAGCTACCGGTGGTCAGGGCTCCAGAGAGAGGCACCTCCTAACAATGCGAGCTGTGTCCAGAAGTACTGCTTTCTAAAGCAGTCCCGTGACCCAGTCGCCTAAGGAGAGCCTCCTAAGGTGTTGGTCGAGGCTCGTAAGCATGTCTGAGGCACCGAGTCATAGGCCTTCTTATAACATTATCTATCCAACATGTCGATAGATCCTTTCGGGAACGCCGAACCTGTTGGCTATTGGCCATATCAATAAGGAGTAGCTCCTTAGTACCACGGAACCCATTTCTACACCCATTCTGAGAGACCGACGTGATGGAATTATCGTCGAGGTGTTTATTAATTTTAGTTCTCTAAATGGATGTAAGAACTGTATAGACCGTCAGTAAACATGTGATGTGTCTATAATTTTTGAGTTCCGCGGTGCCAGCAGATTTGTGGAGCAGGTGGGTAATTCCTGTTGTAAGGAAGTCTGGTAGCGAACCAGACTCTAAGGCTGCCTGGTACTTAGATGCCAAACGAGCGTGCAACCTTTGTAGGCATTTGATCCAGAAGTTGTGCAGCCCGTCCGGCCCTGAAGATTTCCAGTTCGGCAACGGACGGACTGCATGAGCTACATCTTGGGAGCTGATCTTGATAGCCTCGATTTCTTGTATTGGATCGCACGCTCGGCGCAGACAGGCACCGACCAGATGCTGCGCCAACATGATTAACACTATTACGTTTTTTTATAGCTGTCAAATGCCTCTTCTTAGATTGTCACGACTATAAATTAAAATTATCGTGCATCGTCCTCACATATATGAATTTATTAATGTATGTATGTACTTATGTAAATATTATAAAAAACATATTTAAAAAAAAAAAGAGGAAGTTTGGAGTTTCTTGTGCGTCCTTTACCATAGCAAGCTACTTTTCCGAATCCACGGTAGAATCAATTTTTATTTCTTGTAAATTTTAATTTTTGTTTGACGTTCAAAATTGCCGCTTATTGGCTTAGTTGAATCAATTTACTGCTTTCAAAAAGGTGGAGGTAAACATCGTGAGGAATCCGGGATGAGAACCAAAAATTGTGCCCGCGTGGTGTATTACGGCCCATTCCCTCTCTTAGAGATGGGGCCTGGACGCACAACGGACCAAATGGGAGTCTAAGTACGGACTTTAATTTACTTTTCTACAAAATTCTATTTAAGTATTAAAATCATAATACTTACAGGATTTGCGCTGCCTAGGCAGGTATTACAAAAAGTGCTAGCAGCCAGATAAGCGGGGGCAGCTTACAAAATTTCACGAGAAAGGTCTGGATGAAGCTCTGTCTAACCCCGGTTTTTGAAATTAGAATTTTAAAGAACGTGTGAAACACTCACCGCATGAGAGACCATGAACGCGGACTTTTTAACGCAGATGATTGGTCTGGAAATCGCATGTGATTGGTCGATTGGATAGCGGGAACTCTTTGCGTTGCGGTATTCACACGCAATACGTCTGCTGCACATCATATCGTATGGGAGTATTCTTTGGCAGAATGAACGCAAAATTATGTTGGATTTAGTACAGGCTGCATCCGGAGTTATTTATTAGACGGACCTTGTGGAAACGAACAAATTTCCGTGCCTTCAAGCGTTTTTGCCATAACTATTATTGGAATCGAAAATAAATAGGTAGGTCACAATGTTTGGAACCATTAATATTAATGAGATTTTTTTATTCGTGGTGCTAGGCAACTGGGCTTCTCCCAGTTGTAAACGTCCCTTTGTGCCTTTTGGCCTTGTTTGTTCTGTCTCCTGCTTATATGGAGAGAGAGAGAAGTGGAATTTATGTTTTTTTTTCCTACTCATCCGTTATTCTGATTAATTTCGTTGCGGGATCTAAGACAGTTAAATTCATTCTACGGGACTTCCTCAACCTTCATTGCCTCTGCGCTTTTCTGGTGGTCGCCACTGTTGATTCTGGCTTTCAGGAGTTGTAGTAGTTTGGGAATAGTGCGGTGGATTTGATCCAAAGAAAACACTAGGTACATTAATGAAAAAAAACGGGTTTTCATCCTGAAGTAGAGTTTTGTGCATTCGTGCGACGATCGCTCTCTGTTAATGCGTAGGAAACAGAGACGTAGTGAGATTCGTACACAGCAGGGCAGCATGACACAACAGGGAGGAAGCCTATACTTAGCAATGGGTGGAACAAGACTGCAAATGAACGAGTGATACCATAAGCTTGTGATAGTGGTAGGGACTCCCGTTGCCGCACTTAGACTCCCATTTGGTCGGTTGTGCGTGGGGGATACCACAAGCTTTTTGAGGTTAAAATATTAACAAGAGGTATAACAGGAAGGTAAACGGGATGGAAGTACTTATGACTAAAGGATGCTGCTAACCCAGCGTGCACTAATAGGTAACCTGCAGCCTACCAAAAGTCGGTGAAAGTTTACAAAACCAGTGGAAAGGCAGCACGGCATTAGGCAGCTACACTACACATTCATTTGAGCATTTGCTTGAAATGAGATAGTGGTCAAGCGCGAGCCTATTGATAATAAAAAAAAATGAAACGTGTAGGCTCCTAAGTGGCTGGCGATTAATTAAGTAGGTACTTAAATACGCAAAGACTTCTTGGCTTCCGAAATCTTGCCTCGCATGCAATGCCATCCCTCACGTTTATCATAAGACGTTTTTCAACACCAAGTGTGTTAAGGAAAAATAAATATAATTTCATAAACATAATATTTCGTTACAAATATTCTTGTGTAATGCCTTCATGGCCCATGACCTTTTTTTCGTGTATATTAAATAATAATGTTAGGGAAAGAAAATCACATTTAATTGGTACATGAAATGTAACACACAGTGTAGGTAGGTAAAAATTTCAAAATGCTTAAAAATACATAAACGAAAGAGCAGCACTTTGCAGGTTTGAAAAGATCCTGAGGAAACCGGTATGTCCTAAAACCAAAAATTCTAATGAAACATCAACCACCCAACAACCCGCACCGGGCCCTGTGGAGGATTGCGGCCCACTCGCAGAGAGGACGCCTGAGTCCATAAGAAGAGAACTTAAGATACTGAAGTTCATAAATAATGTAAGCACCGAACACTGCTCTAACGAAAAGAAAATTGTAAACTTTTCCAAGTACACTTTGTAAGTTGGTCGACTTTTACTCGTAAACTTGTAAAGCCTACTTAGCTGTGATAGTTTTCCTTTTAATTTCGTTAATTATATAATTCCCGGGCATTATGAATCTATTCAAGTCAAACTACGAATACTGATTTAAACTTCTATTTTTATCACATTGTCTGGTCATGAATATTGCTAAGTAACGGTTGGGCAATTCGACAATTATGGTCAATGAATTGGTCCAAGAGCGAGCGAAGAGAGCCTATGGCACCCCGACACAGGTTAGGTTAGGTTCGAAGGAGATGACGAGAGCTGAAGTGAGCGAGCAAAGCGTGCGACCTCAGCCTATATATTTTAGGGTATGCACTCAGCTCTCGTCATCTCCTTCATGTTAGGTTACTTTAGATCCTGCAGATAGAAATAGGAGCCCAGCAGGGTTTCGTTAACTTTATTGCTTAAATAGTAATCGTACTTAACTATTCTATATTAAAACCAATCACAACATTAAAATAATTTAAAAAAAACACATAGTTTTGTTACCCGGCCCACTAAGTGATGGGCATTATTCCGAAAGCCCGGTCAACTTAATTATTTCAAAAGTTTTTATCATAATGCCTATTCATATTATATATAGATTTTTTCAAATTGCACGAGCATTATGAATAATGCCGTATTAATCTATTTCCGAGAGGGTGTGGAAAGTCCACCAGGGTGGTGTCTGGTTTATCGTTCACAAGTCCCTTGTGAACAACGTGGTGGGGATCAAAAGTGTATCGACCAGGGTGGCGTACCTTAGACTCAGAATATCCGCAAGATATTCGCTGAAGCTCTTAAAGGTACGCCCCGACCTCGGCACACCCCGACGACGAGGATATCCTTAGAGCCATGCATGGTTTCAAAACATATTTCACCTTTGTCATGGGTAACTTTACGCTTTAATACCTAAAGTATTAAAAACGCGATTGAGCGGCTTAAGGGCTCCAAGGTCTTTGCAAGAGATCCGACTATTGGGCAGAGCCAACTGACGAAACTGAAGACCGATGATGGCAGGATCGTATCCGCCAAACTGGAGCTTCTGAGAGAGATCGAGAGATTATATGGGCAGTTGTACACGTCAACCAGTAAACCCGTCGCGAATCTAGCGAATGACCCTAGAGCTAGATTGACCCGACACTATAACAAAGACATTCCGGACGTCAGCCTGTATGAGATAAGGATGGCTCAGAAATAGCTTAAGAACAACAAGGCACCGGGTGATAACCGAATTCCTGAAGGCGGGTGGAAAACCAGTACTTAAGGCCTTTCAGAAGCTGTTTGAGCCTTGTTGTTTATCTGAAGCAAATATTTGTTGAATAATTTAAAGAGCAATTATTGCGCAAAATCGCTATCGTTTTCCTCTTGCAAGATACGTAATAATAAGCCTGCTTAGTTAAACTTTCTACGTACATAAAACCTCTATAACCGAAAACTGTTTAGATTTATTTTGTATAGCAACAAAATCTCTGGTATTCTTGACAACTAGTAAACTTTTAACAGAATTTGGTATTTATTAAATCTGATACACATTTACATTTATTCCCATTATTTGCATGGATTCTATTAAACTTGCTGCCGGTGATAATAAAAATTGAATATCTCTTAGGCTCGTAAATGCACAAAACTAGATTCAGCTCAAGCAGAAGGTGGTAAGCAATCTCCTAGACGTGAAGATCAGTAAGTGGAACAAGTTGAACTGACGACACAGATGACTGACGATAATGAAGCTAAAGCAACACAAAAATGAAGGAAATAAAGGAAAGATTAGCTCAGTGTAAAAAAAATATTGAGTCATTAAAGATCGAGCTTAAGGAAGAAAAAGAAAAACTGGAAAAGCAAAAGAAAGACTCTCCCTCAACACCTAAGAATACTGATTACCAATGCATGCCATCGAATATGTTTGTGGGGTACTTTTCAGATACCACCAACATGTATAGCGAATATGTGGACGGCAAGCTTAACAACTGTGATGAAAACCTAATGGAATATGAAAAACGACTTCAAAAATATCTGAATACTCTCAATCTTGCACAAATTGAAAAGAAAATTACTAGTAGAAAGCAAATGATAGCTGAAAATTACCGAATGAGGCTTTTAGAAATAGAAAACCAATGCAATATTGAATTGCTAAGGGTACAGCAAAGTTTGCAATATTTGGAACCATTAAAAATTATCGTAAGTAAGTGGAAAACGAACGTAGATGAAATGTACGACATTAATAGTTTGGAATTGATACCCAGATATCCAGACCTTAATACTAATTCATGCAGTGACATTGCCTCTTATGAAATACATGTAAAGGCGGCCACAGATCCAATTGAAAATGCTCCTCAAGAAGAGAAGGTACAGATTGTATAAAAATAGGAAAATACCTACTATTTTTGTCTTTATAAAAATTTTGGGTTTCCTATCTAATGAGATGATTTAAAATTTCTGTAAAAAAAAATTGAAAAACTTTTGAATTTATAATATCTATTACAAAGTCATTTACAAAAGTTGGCAAAGTATAAAAACATTTTGTGATAATGAACTATTTTCTTATTTCTCTTCTTAATTATAGCGGGTAACGATCAGGGGTTTTCTTTATTAACCTTTCGTGTGTACAGTGGATCGTAGATCCACGCGAGTCACAATGAATTTTCTATCGTTTTGCTAATTACTGACACACGAAAGGTTGACGATATCATGGTCGTATGCATCATAAGCCAAGGCCAGGATGGACAGCTGGTCGAAGCTTCGTCCGAGTTTTTCTTTTTAATGTCATAAAATAGTATTCGGATCTCCCCTCTCTACCCTTTTAAATTCATAACACATAATTATCTAACAATTCATAAAAATAACGTAAAACATAAATTTATTCAAAATTATGTACAAATAACAAAGTATATCTCATAAAAATTTGCACACCAACAATCAAATCAATTACCGAAAACGGGTGTGAAACTCTGATTTCAATAAATCAAACGACGAAGAGGACCTCCGCAGAGGACCACACACATCGAGGCACGCGCTTCGAATGCTGCTGACTTTTTATTCTCGCCGCTTGGGCCCTGATCGTGTTCACTCGGGGCTGTTCGGCACCCGATCGGCTCCCGCTCTCCCGTCACACACGTCTGCCTGCGCCCGCGCAGTTAGGAACTTGAACTTTATTTTAATAAGATTCCAATTTGTCAATTAGAGGGCATCGCATGAACCAAACAGGTTTGACTCCTTTACACCTTGTATCTTTATGAGTTTCATTTAAAAAGTGCTTTTGAATACCTAACTTGTTGAGGTGGATACAATGCTAAGATTATCAGGTCTTTTTTTATCCCACAGGAAACTTTCTTTGGCTAGCAAATATTGACTTTAAGGACTTTGGAAGTGTTTTTTTCTGAAATGCAGAAAACACTCAGTCCTCGAATATTGTATTTTGTTTTGGTTAAAATGAATTTATCAGAAATAAAGTTCTTGGGTTATTTCCTGTAAGGTGCTTTGATTTTTGTTGCCAAAGAAGAGCCCACATGTTCTAGCTAGACATAAGCATTCCATATCAAGCCTGCCGTAGTTTGAATAGAGTTGGAAGGTATAGGAAGGATTGCAATTTTTTCGTCAAATCTAGCAGTACCTAAGATCCACCAAGACCATCAATCTTGATTAAAACCTCACGCACTTGGTGTTTTATGAGCAAAAAGTTTCTATAAGCAATATGTACCCTGAAATAATACGTTAAGATAGAGAATAGACAACTATTAAATTTCTAGCTCATCATTTTAATTTTTTTAGGGACCCGATTGATTGTTTTTTGGTTCGTCCCTACACACTCTGCTAATTGAACCCACACGCTACCATTTGCCCGAAGTAACACGTTTCAGGGGTTTTCATGTGATCATTCCAGATCCTGGAAACTGTTAGTTAATCAATTGAATCTTACATTATTTTGAAGAAAATGAAAAAGGTTATTTAGCTCATGTAAAGCATAAAATGCATTAGGGTAAGATCTATATAGGGATTTCAATTGGAGAAGCCTACGTTCCAATTGTAGTGCCGTAGCGTTTTATTTTTTTTATATTATCAATAGGCTCGCGCTTGAACACTATCTCTCCTGATGGTAAGCGATGGTGAATTATGGTTTTAATGAGCCTATCATTATCATCAGCTTACATCAGCCCACTGCTACAATCGCACGCCAGTCATCTCGATTCTCAGCAACACTCGATGTGCCTATAAACAAAGGAAAATGAAACCAATATAATGTGTTAAAAAATCAGACATTATTACGCTCCGGTAGCTACGCGCCGGCGATACGAAAGTATGCAAAGTATTTTGGCCAAGCAAGTTTGCGTTTTTGCATCTCAGCAACCTTTAAACTTTGATGTTTTTTTTTCGCGAAGTCTGGAATTTAAGCGAATTCCGTGTCTCTGGAAAGATATCTTAAGTATTTTAATCCATCTCTGACTAATTGCATACAGTATTTAAATAAATAAGAAGGTTTGAAGTGGAGAAGTGGGTATTAGTCACTAGGTATCCTTTTTAATATGCAGCGCTGGTTGCGTTCGCAGGAAACCTTGTTTGTTGTCTGAGCAGGGAGATATCTCACTTCACCCGCGGCGTGGCTCGACACGGCACCCGTCTATGTGTTCGAGCTCGAGAGTTTTATGGAAGAGTAAACAATTTAAAACACTACACGCCGGGCGTATTGGTCCAGCACTCTCCTCCATTAGCCTTAGTCGACACCTCGAGTCGCCGGTCCTTTGACGAAAATGATGTTTGTTCACAAGCGCAGTGACGGAGGTGCGGGCGCGACACTCCTCGCCACTTGGAACAGTTTGCTTTAGCTGCCTTACAGAGGATGGTAATCGGCTTGTCGATCTTGTTTAGTTGTGTATGTGTGAGTAAGTACATGTTTCTTGATAATAACGTCTTCTTGGACTGTTTCTGGACAGTTGTGTATTTGTGGAAGTTTTAGAAGGCTTTGTTTATAGAAGAAATTGAAAGACGGGTATTATGTATTCTACAGTAGCATTGCACTATAACGGAAAGGTAATCTGGATGTTGACATACCTAACGACTAATTTCTTGTTAAATAAATGTTAGATTCTGCTGCTGAAATTGAAACAAAGCGTCAGTAGTGCGAAAATACAAAGGTTGCCAAGTACATACTTAAATATAAGGTAAATATCTAAGTACTTGGATACCTTTGTATGGTCACTCTAATCTCTCTATTTCTCTCTCACAAAGGAAAAACACTGATACCTATTTTAATATAAAAGCAACGTACCCGTCTTCAAACGTCTTGAAATCATCTATTGACTCTTGTCATCCCGAGTTTTTGTTCCTTTAAAGTTTTTCAAAACGCCTTTAAAACAGATATTTTTAATGAAAAAGCTTAGAGTATGTTTACTTTTCAAAATTCCTGTCGATCGCAAATCCGTTTGGAGTTATGAATGAATGGTTAAAGTTATGGCCGTTACGATAACATCCTTCGGTTATTGGGTTAGTTTATTGTACACATTGTGTTGGAACTCTCCGCTATCAGCTCTGGCGCCAGAATTAGTGTTAAGTGAAGGTGTTAACAGTCATTACACAATTCGTACCGCTTTGTCGTGGTCACTTCCTGCCCTTCCTCATTCAATATTTTTTTTATATTTTGCTTATCTTTATTAATAGTTTAGCGTGATGAGTCACCACCTAGTCATAAGAGCCGTCTTATTTCGACCGGCCGAATGATTAAAGCTGGGTCATGATTTGATTCTGAGGGTGTTGGGCCCTCTTCCGTGCTGAAACACTAGGGGAATGGTAACGGGTGCGCGTTTTTACAAGCTTTATTTTATCTTGGTTTCGTATGTGTGTGCGTTTTTCAAGAACTTCCGAATTAGCCTGAAACTTGGCGTATTTATATAACTTAGTAAATATAGAAATAATATTGTACTATGGAATTTGTACTTGTGTTTGGGTTCATTGGATATGTACATACAAGCGATATTAAATTACGTACTTTTCAGTCCATGAATAGTTTGTTTTAAAAAAAGGTTTTTACTTTTAATTATTTTCTATGACTTTCATTATGTTGACGTTCAAAAAGTACTGGCTTTCAGCCTAATTTGTAAATTATTTTTTATAAACGGTACGGACAGTTAAGATCTTAATCATTTTTCAAATCTGTAGTCACTAGCACAGAGAAACGTATATATACGGACACCTACTTTTAGTTTGCTCGGTTACTAAAAATCCTTTTAAAAATATATTTTTAAATAGCAATCATATAAAATTTTGTTCTTTCCCACGGGTATCAAACCTAATAGCCATTAAGGAACTCGCCGCCCCACTCATTAATGGGTTATTAGAATTGAAACAAAAGTACTTAACAAACCCGCAAAAATGGAACACAAAAAGGTTACAATAGTAAGACCGTAGAAAGGTTGACGTCATCGACTGTATTGCCTTCTGAGGTAGGTAAACAAGGAAATTACTTATCACCTATCTTATCAGTGTTCGAAGCGCAAATCTTTGTGCATGAGGTGTGAGCACGTTGCGATTGCAGTTCGCACCCTTTTTTGTAAAAAGTTTCGCATGACTCTTTTCTGGGTACGATCGATAAGGATGTGTGAAGGTCTGTCGTAAATTCCAATTTCAAAGTTTTCTCTTCATTTGTGTACAATGCTAAACATTAGCCGGATTCAAAACATTTGGAAAAATTATCTCTTGAGTAGTTTTATAGGCGTAGGCTTGTCATAATAAAAATAAATGAATAAACTTATCAAAGAATGTTTTAGTTATCAAGGATTTGTTATCAAGCTTAATGCTCAGTAAAAATATTTTCCTTGTTGTGTGAGATAAAGCAAAACAAACGGGGGTGTCAACGAATCTCCTGCTTTGACTTACGAGCTGATTATGCAGATTATGCATTTTATTACGCAAATGTAGTGATGTTGCTTACAAATTGTCCCAAATAGGAGCTTTGTCTTTTGGATTTACATAAACAAAAGCTTCCTTTTTTGCAGTGCTTCATTTTAGCTTTATAGGGAAGTGGAGAACATTGGTGGTGTCGAGTTCGTGACAATAATGGGTCACTTTGATACTTTCTATATATTACTTTGTAATACTCTCTTTTGCCTGCGCTATTCTGTAAGTCATAAGAAACCGAGTTTTTTTAGAATCATCATGCCGGGTATGGGGATTAAATTTGGCGTGACTTTGTTAAGCTTGGTGTGGTCACAGATTCCGTAGACTGCGATTCTAAGATTTCCGTTGTCTGTAACAAGTGCTTACGGAACGCGACAGTTTCAAACTTGGGCCGGCCGGCCGAACTGGGTACCTATACAGATCTATGAATGGAGTATTTACAGGTGTGAGCAGTCGTAACTTGTATCGTGAAACTTTGTGTGTGTGTTTGTATGTTTTTCACTTCTTCACGCTGAAACGGCTGGAAGGATCTGGATGATATTTGGCGCAGAGATAAATTATAGTCTGGAATGGAACATAGGATACTTTTTATCCCGGCAATATGTGTTCCCTTGGGATAATTTTCGACAATCGCGCGGGCGAAGCCGCTGACAGAAGCTAGTAAAACATAAACATAACATCACGCCTATATTCCCCGAAGGATTAAACAGAGGTGCACCTACTGTACACCCAAATGTCGCCAATGATATTTAAGTCCCATGTTATGGGGCCTATTGCCGTCAAATGAGCAGAAATCGAGATTCCGGGCTGCTATTAAAGGATTCTAGATGAAAAAAACCAATAACACTTTGAATACCCATACCTACATGTAAGTACCCAATAACACCGACCCGGGAATTGAACCCAGGACTTCATGGTCAAAAGTAGCGCTTTCGACCACTAGACTAACGAGGCGGTATAGTTGTTCTATGTCACGGAGGTGGGCTACGTGACTTTTATGACGTCAAAATAAGAGTCATTTTGTTTTGATTCATCCGCCTTCATGAGTATGTTTTTTATATACCTAAGTATGATATTTAAAATGACATTAATCAATTATCAAAATATGATAAGGACATAATATTCTTATCGCTTATCGTATTGCATTATCTGAAAAATCCAATCCAATGACATTGTAGAACAAATGTTTTTTTTTAACGGTGGGTAACCTTCAAACGGTGCCTGGAATTTTGAGGAAAAGAACAGGAAGTGTGGGATTTTGAACTTACTAAAATCACCTCGGTGATCACAATCAGCACGTAGATGAAGCCCCGTGACCTCACAAAAGACCGCCTCTGTACAACGCCTGTTAGGGCACATCCCTGAGGAGACTGTAAAAGCGCCCCCTCCTAAGCCGTTGTGTACGGAAGCAAATGATGCTACAGTCTTTCCTGGAGTCACTTGGTGGGCGGACAGAGTCCCCAATCTGACTGCCCGCGGACATTGTAGAACCTACCTGAAACAAAAGAAAGTAAAAACAGAATTACACCAAGACAACGTGTCAGGTAATTCATATCACAAGTCTTCAAAGTGATTATTCATTGGACATAACTATCAGTTCAGTAGGTATCACCTCTCAGGTCTGACTCAACACTCGATGTGCAGTGTGGTTGACAAACAATTAATCTTTGATCAATGGGGTTGAGCTAACACGAGACTATGATACGGTATCCCATCGAGTTTATGATACCGCTATAAAGAGATGTTCGTAATCCTTTGTTGGTATCGTCTTACTGATAATGTTTCAGTTTAAAATTAGACTGGTTAATGTAACTTTAGATATTTAATACTACTTGAAATGATGCGGTTTTTAGTCAACCTTCCAGCTTGTGGTTTTGAATTTAGTTAGCATTTAGGTACAAATAGGCCGTGTGCTACTCCCAGACTTTATGTCTGACCAGAGATTTTAATATTCACTCAGTAGTTTCACAGCCCATTAAGTGGAGGTCGTATAGGATTTTGAACAATATATATAAATATTCTTTATTTCTTTTATATTGGTAGATCTTTGTCAGTTGTTGCGGTAGTTGGAAGCCATATAATCTAGCATCAGTCTTGCCAAAGTTCATGTTTCCCAGTTACTGGGTTGTAGTGGTTAGATAGCAGAGGCACTTGTCTGCTGAATCTGGGTCTAGTAGCCGACCTCAATATAATTGGGAAAAGGCTGGGTAGATTGTACTTAAACATCCATATTGAAATATTAATTGTTAAAGGGTTTATCCGAATGCGGGATTTCCATGGGATTTCCTGTAAAAGTAGGTCACAAATAGGTAAATCATAGCGATAATTAACCATGTTTTTTGACATATTTCTCTAACCACAATGTATCCGTAAATTCTTATGGCGTTTCTAAATCACTGACTAATGGTTACCTACAATGTGAAAACCCATACCTACGTACAGACGTACATAACACCATGTTTATTATCACCTTCTTATTCATATATTTTTAAATTATGGCAAGGAGGATAAATAGAATAAGTTGTAACACACATGTGATGTCATCGTAAGTACTTTATTTGATGATGAATGAATAAAGGCTCGTGATTCGTGGTTTCTTCCATGCTTCAAGTAAAGGTCTTCGTGTCTTATGACTTTGGTTTCAATACGGAGACAAAGGATCATTAGCTGCTCAATAAGTGGTTTGTGAAACCGCATAGGCTACTCAAACACAAATCAACACAGGACTGCTCTAGATCATGCTTAGATCTGAGAACACAATCTGCTTTTGAGTAGGCTAGCTAGGCTAAGCTTACATGATACATTGCTTATTCAGAGTGACAGATATTTCAACATTCGCTCTAATAATATTATGAATCGAAATTGCAAGGATGTTCGGGCTAGGTACTAGAAATTTCGAGAGTATATTATTCCCTTTGGAAGAGTTGGAACGATTTGCTGATTTGATATTCACGTCGTTTCCTAAACTGAACATTTTTGGCAATTGTGAAACTGTGGACCTTTTTATTTTGGTCCTGAAGTTATGAAATTCTGCATTTAGGTATGTAATTTCAGCACAAAAATTGGTATAAATTAGAATTCTGAAAAAAAAAAACAATTGTAATTCCAAAACTTCTAGCGTTAAGTTTTTCACTTGCGCCTGTTCTTTGTCAGTCTATAGACATCGAATTAATTCTCTCATTGCACCTTAAAAATTGTTTCTATTTTTTTTTTAATTTCTTAAAATAAGCTTACTTAGTTTTTGATCTTAAATATTAAAATAATTCTGCATGAAGCAGATATTTCGTGGCTTCTGTTAAGTATTTTTTTCCACCTACCCTCTGTTATTGATATTTTATTCAAAAATGATCATTAACGGGTGGCGGTAGTAAACTTTAGATGGCATTAATAGTCATTCATTATGCAAGTCGGTTAGATAGAGGTGACAATCAGTTTTCCCGAGACGGAAGAAACGAAAGCGAGATGTGAATATGAAAAAAAACCCGCTCAGCGGGTAGCGTTTGGCGTATTCGGCGCGGCGGAACGGAGCGGTGCGCGCTCGGTGGTGGTGGCGGCTGGGCGGCGAGCAAGGGATGCAGCCCGGTCGGTGGTGCACGCCGTCGCACCGGGCTGCGGAGCCGGCTCTCAGTGTCGCTCAGATCGCGACGCGCGTTGGTCGTGCGTCGAGCGCGTGTGGAGTGATGTCTGCGAGATGAGGCTGTCGCTGGTGCTACTGTGGCTGGGCGCGGCGGCGGCATGCGGCCCGAGCCGCGGCTACACCCGCCGCCAGGGTGCGCGCCGCATCACACCCCTGGTCTTCGGCCAGCACGACCCTAATATTAGTGAGAACAAGAACACAGCCAGTGGACCCCCTGAGGGTCGAATCACCAGAGACGACGATAGGTTCAAAGACTTAGTGCCGAATTATAATCCGGACATCGACTTCAGGGACGATGAAGGAACCGGTGCCGATCGCCTCATGACGCAGGTGAGTTTTCACAATTTCCCATGAATTTTCCTCTCGTCCTGAATGAACACTGAACTTCGGTGCCGACGGACAAGTGCAGCGATTTAGGAACTTGAGTTTCGAATGTTTAGTGGGCAGTGCAATTGAATGCAGCCCCGTTAAAATCGTTGGAAGTTGTCTGCAAAACAATGGATTTCATGAAGTGTCCGCTGTTTTGAAAACAGCTCCTTAGTGCGCGGGCAGGGACAATCGGCGATGTAAACATTACGCGCGTGGAACAATGGCAACAAATTGCGGGCGTTACGGTAGCTTCGTAGCGAGTGTTCCGATTGTAGTACTGCAATTACGCAGGCTTTGTCAACAAATATTTTGACTCTGTGACTAATGGATGAATGATGAATTCTTTACAATTTTGATGCCAGTTTCGGTGAATATATGGCCGTCGTAAAGTTTGGTGTCGAAGGCATTCAGTATCTTGCGTTGTCATTCAAGATGCTTTGTATAAATAAAAAGACAACTCACGGGAAACTTATTGTTGAGGGTTGCTATATTGTACTGTATTTTGGTTCGCTTCAACATTACGTATTAGAACAAAAGTGAATCGTATTTTATTTGACACGCATCAATAATTAATTAAACATGCCCCGAGTTGTTTCAAAACTACCTTCTTTTTTAGAGGATTCAATCTTGTTTTGAATATTTAAGATTACAGAAGAAACAGGTGATGAGCATTTTTTCACTATGTGTTTATTGTACGGGTTCTACTTTTATACCGCAGAAAAATATTTATGTATTAAACTATTTAGCCACGTTAAGAGTTCAAACTGTTTACAATTGAATGTTTATAGAACGCGCAACGCCTCACAATCGCGTCGATAGGATTATTTGATAATAGTATTTTTAATGACGCATCCTTATCAATTTGTAAATTGTCGATACGCTTTGCACATGGCATTCTGAAAGATAGCTTAAATTAATTTGATACATTATATTAAGAGCAAAACTTATTAGAAAACACTAAAATATGTAAACTCTTAAAAAAAACTTTTGAAGAAATGATTAATTCAGTTTGTGGCAGGAAAAAGTATTTTCAGGCTTCGCGTAATTGGAGGCCTGAAATTAAAAATAATAGCTAAAAATCGTCTTAAAGAAAAATAAATAGTTAGAAGCCAACTATTTCTGATTGAATTTTCAGCCGTTCCGCTATGTGATGTGTTAGTGACCCGTGAGGCGTGTCTATTCCGCCTGAGCCCACGTGTAGCTATAAAAATCGGCTTAAAAGATTGCAGTAGTATACTACAACTATATAGACAGCATTACAGTTGAACGTTTGTCGCCTACTATCAACATACTAACCCATTTCCTAGATGTGACTCACAACAGAATGATAATTCATTTTCTTCGCTTTTCCTCACTTGTCTTATTACAAATCATATTTTACGTCTTTGAGACTTACATGACACTGTTTGTGGCTCTCAAACTTTATTGGCAGTTTTGTTACTTTTTTCAACAGAACAATGAAAAAGTAGGGTCAAGTTTACAGTTGTAAACCCAAGTTTCAGTAGTTGCCCGCTTAAAGTCGGACGTTTGTAACAAACTATCGATAAATGCGGAACTATGTTGGTACTTAATCTTGAAAACACGCTTGGCATTGCTAGGTTAGTAGTTGACAAATTGCACTATGTGTTAGTGGCAGGCTGCCAAATACTTTTAGTTAACTTTACAACTTGCATGGTGTTATAAGTACTTAATTAATGAGTTTTACGCTTTCCTTCTAACTTTAGATTTTCTGTTTTTCATTGCCTTTTAAATGTTAGCTTGAATTGTTGTGTTTTTATAATTTTCTTTCTAAATTTGGTAGTATCAAGTAACTATATTGATTCGTGCTAAATACCTACAAATAGAGGATACGCACTTACCTAAGTTTATAATATTGACGGACTCGTTATAATAGTTTACATGAGTAATTGACAATCGCGGTTAGCAAATAAGTACATCGTGCATATCGTCAAAGAAACCGCACGATGTCTTCTAGCCAAGCGATGCTGTGCTGGTTAGCGGGCTTACCTGCCAGCCCAGCTGTGCGTGGGCCCATCACTACACAGATATAACAGATAAAGTAGGTGGGTACTAATCTGTCCGTCTCGAAGCAATCTCGCGAAGCACTAAATCGATGGGACCCGTGAATGACTCGCCGTAACGTTTACAGTAAAGTACCTAAGTTGTTCACCTGAATGTGTTTGTCTCGAATTTCCCACGGTAAGCATTCAGTTATATTCTTTTAAAGGAGATTGAATGAATTGGACATCGATATCTACAATCTTAACGTTAGGAATCACATTAAGGCTTAGCTTACTAAAAACAGGTTTAGATTGAGCGAAGAGGATTGGCTTAGACAGGCAAAACTATTGAAAATTGGCTCATGGTATGTGTCTGGGAACATTCATTGCTGAACATTACACGCTTTTGAAAGCCTACAATTAATTGACGAGATAAAACATTGATAATTCCATGAAAAACTACATAAGGATAACCATCCCCTTGAAACTTATATAGTTATGGCATCCCTTGAAAGATGGAGTATGCTGGATTAAAACAAGATTAGTCAAACTGACATAAAACTAAAATTTTTGTCTTATGATTCATTCAGATTAACGCAACGGAAACTATTTCCTGATTAAAGTTAGTGAAAGCCAATAGGTAACTTATATTTTACAATATTGGGACTAAGAAAGTCAGAGAGTCATTCGCTACATTACATCCAAGGATATCACTAAATAAGACGTTCCATAAATATTCAGATAAGGTAATTCAAAACAAGAAAATGATTAAAACAAGAATGTGCAAATCATGAAAAGAAAATTCACAATTTAACTAACACAACAACATAAGGTGTCAGTTCTATAGTTATTCATGCTTCAGTTACAAAACTATGTAAGTAGTTACCATAAGTTGTTATAAATCATATTTGCACCTATTGTGTGTCTATCCATAAAGTGAGACAACAAGTTTATTCTGTATTTAGTAGGAAAATCGGTCAGTGGCTGGAAAAGTAATATTTCAGCCTTCAGCAAAGCTGGTGGACATGGACGGACATATATGTGTTTGGCCTCGCTCTAATGGCTTGTCAAACATGTGCGCGTGTTGACAAACAAATTCACCATCAGAGATATACAGTTACTGGTACTATTTGGGTCAAATGTGACATTCTATACCTACCTACTAAAAGGTCACCGAACATAATTGATGCTTTCATACTTCATGTAAACAGCTCTCAAGTACTGAGGCGTACATAAGATATATTATATAGTAAGATTAAGTAAACTGTATTCTTGGTTGCGGTAAAATATTACATTTGCATTTTATATGTTTGCACATGTCGTGTTGTGTTGTGTTGCTGCTGGCAAAAGTTATCCGTCGTTACTTATCTCAGAAAGTGGAGTGCTAGCTAAGTAGAAGAAGTAATATTAGTAACACACAAATAGCAAACCATTTTTGCATCCTCAAAAAAATACACTCCGCCGAATTTGCTACGCGTTGTAGACGTGTCTACGACGCGTAGCAAATGTATACGGGGCAAAAAAAATCGAAATACGAGTTACTGAAAATTTGTTTTTAGTAAGTATCTACATGTCAAAATTAAGGGGACTAATTTAAATGACAAATTCTAAATACCACTTAATTTTTTTTAATGGTTTAAAATTTACAAAAGTACCAAATGGCAGTAAAATATTGATTAGATGACTAACTTTTCGACACATGTTTTTTCCGAAATGGATACTTCTAGGTCCTACTAAAACTAAAACAGAATAAAACGTAGCTGTAGTTACTTGTAGCCTAGAGTAAAGGTGTAATTAAAGTGCAAAGGTAAAATGGTGACAAATCACTCAATGAATAATAACTTCTGACATTATGAAATTCAGTATGAGGTAATCGATGTACGTCTATTGTGGTCAGAAAGTGACACGTGTAATTGCACGTCATACACATTACTGTCACCAACCAGAATATCTACCAATTCTAGCGTCATGAAGCGGACGTGAGAAAAACTAAAGCTAATTAAATCCCGTAACAAAATTTAGTATGACATGTTCGTCGGATGTGCTATTTCTGAGCTCAACAGTTTGATGCAATGTCAATCCACTGTAATTAGAACGTAGTCGAAATGATTTAGCGCTTTTGACAAGGTGTTTACAATCAGTGCCCAAAAACAAACTCAATACGGTTTCACGTCATCACACATAATTCAGTAAGTCAAACCAAATCCTGAAATAGTTTTGAGGTGTTCAAGGATACTACTGTTTGAGCGAGTATTTGTAAATAATGAGTCGAGACCGCGAGTTGATTGCACAGCAAATATTTTAATGGGCGTAGGTATCTTTAGGCGGAATCCAGTTATATGCAGATAATAATCGGTTGAAGGAATGTACGGACGATGCGCGATGCGCGATGGGGCATGGGGCGCGCGTGTGTGCGTGGAAGAAAGGCCGGCGCGGCGCGAATCCGGCGTCGGTCATGTTATGTGCTCGCCGCGGGCAGCACATAGTCGGAGCCGCGCTGAGCAGCCTTGCATTCGTAAAAATCTCCAAACCGGTTCGATGCGCCTCCATTACTTTCTTTCTGCCTCCACCGAGCCACCCATTTAACTCGGGCCCACTTTTTATCAGGAATCGGTATCTCCGTCTAATAGTATTATTTATTTCTCATAAATAAGAGGGAATATAAGTAAAGTTAATGCGCACGGGAAGCGGTACATTACATGCCAGATGCTTCACAGATAAATGCGTTATGCTCTTTCCGTCGGTTGTTGTGTTGCGTAACGTGCGCGGTGACAGCACGGGATTTATGTACAGCGCACAGCTTCCACAGGCTTCTAATCTTTATTTACAAACAATTGCCCAGATTTACATCATCACCGCACTGTAATATTAAATGGTACACAAGTGCACATTTTATGAACCTTGCGCAGACATTCAAACTAAATATTGCATTACCTAATACATACACACATGCTTATCTATTATAATATGGTCATACTAAGCCTCGGTGACTGACTGCGTAGCCGTCAACTATTCCATAATTTATTTCAAATTTAAATTCGAGCAATAATGACAGTCGACCACGTGAAAAGGAGCAAGAGTCGGTATTCCAGAGCAAAAATGGTTTAGCAATTGGCTGGTCGGCTAGCCAGCAAACCGCAGAATAGGCGCAGAACCACACCGCGCGCACTCCTCCGATTCCAATCGGAATTACTTACCATTTTATGTAAGTTTTTATTTAATATTTTATATCCCTGGACGCGAATAAGCCGAAGGAGTAAGAAGGGTGCGGCGGAGGCGCGGGGGTTGAGGGACATAAATATCTCGGTGATTTATGGGCAAGGCGGTCGCGGGATAGGTCAGCATTATTCAATTTCGTATTTGAGGCTCGAGTTACAATGAGCTTTTACAGCGGCGCGCGCGCACATAGCTCAGCCAGCAATCCCACCCGCCACACTCGCTGACGTTATCTACTTTTTGAACCCTATTGTAATCTGGAGATTAGCCTCGTGTTTGACGTTCTCTTAAGTAACGAAAACATTAATTAACATGGCATTTCTATATTTGTAGAACTGTTAGGAATTAACCTTAATTCTAAAAGCATGTTCTCCAACCGAGCGGTAATTAAGTAGGTATGTCAATAGTTGGGTAAATCAAATAAACGTTTTATATGATGGCACCGTTTTAAACTTACTTAATTATCGATTGTTAATATTGATTTAATTTCATTGCCTGATACGCTAAAGTGGTTTAATTTGTTAGCGGCAAAGACACCGCCGTCCAAATTAGATACTTTTCGGCTTATTAGCGCAGGATAAAAAACGGAACGAGGCCCGATCGCTTTGTGAATAATTGACCATAATCAAATTAATCCTAAAATTCTACGGTGGGTTTACAACGTTGTAAAATGTTATAAAGACCTCCTAACAACCGTTTATGACAACGCGTTTTTATCAACGGCGCTCGCGCTATCTTCCTCTCGAATGTACTCTATACTTTTACGTACTGAACTACGGGTTTACAACTATTAAAAAGATATAACTTTTCATACATGAAAAAATATTTTACGATAGGATTATTCTGATGTTTCTTTACTGAGGGATTTTCGGATTGTAAACATAATTATATTCGGATTGGTTCTTGTTTGAAATCACATCTGGCGCGTTATTAAAATTAATAAAATAAACATTTCAGATGTTACCAAAGATTTTCAGTGCGTCGATGTGAAATTCGGATATACGCTTACCGCGGAATAACTTTTTTATGGGCCATGTTACAGCAAGTGATATGAGTGTATTGAATTAATGAAACCACGGATGTACAATTTTTAATTTTCAAACATCCTTCCTTTACATTCTAAATAGAAAATGAATGACGAGCGAAAGATGATGACTCATTAAAAAGTGCATCTGATGAAATCAGACAACTGGTTTTCATTTCACACAATACCTAGGTACTGTTATAAATACAAAACGAACATGCAAAATGTATGACCATATTCACTTATTTACTATTGTTTGTATAACTTGTGTAGAATCACCGGCCGAAGCTCCGTTGCAGTCACACCTAAAGTTCCTTTCATACCGGCCACTGGGCCATCGACTGTTGCTGATAAAATTAATTTCTTCAACGCCTGTTTGTAATCGGATACTCACAATTAATTGTCAAAGCAGAAAATCCTCCGACTGTGCTTATTTACTGAGTATAATCTTTCTTGCATGTTGTAACCACCACGTGGATGTGTCGTTATTTTTAGCTTCTATTGTTTACGACGTCCATGTTTGATTTTAAATGATCTTGAAAAGTGGACACTAAGACTTTGTAAAAATATTTTATATTGTGTCCTGCCGAAGTAGTAAATAAAGTGACTTATAATTGTTCGTTTCATATAGAAGCCCTTTAGCGTTCGCAAGTTCTCGGCGGACACTTGTTCAAACACGAGCCAAACTGTTCAACTGATAGGTCTTTGAACCTCGGCCGTGTTTGCGGTTTGTTTTATATAGTTGCTTCTTAAGGTGGCGATAAATTAACGATTTGCATTTCTCTCACAAACGTAAACAGTCGTGATGTATATAAACACAAGTGTGCTAATACCTTAACATAAATCAGACATTTAGTGAGCACTGTACAGTGTATGAGTAGTTGTGCCTTGTGCTGTCTGAACACAACACTGTTGGATAAACAAACCTTGCTGAAATGTGGTCGTGTACTCGGAAAAACTTATAATGGAAGTGCATGACTTATTGTAGATTTAGTCATAATCTTGTAAGTAGGAACTCATTTTACACATTAACTAACAAGGAAAATGTTCTAGTGACAATAGATAATGCTTTGAGCCATGTTTGTGTCCTATCATTTGATACTATACCATATTATATAAGTGCAACACACAGGTGAATGCGGTAATAGAAACATTTAGTGGTTTGTGCAGTAATACAAATTATTTATTGCTGAGGAGATGGAGATTCTCGATGGTGTTAATTTATTCCGTTAACTAGCCACCTGCGAGACTTGCTGGATAAACATAAACGCCCAGGATAACTATTGGAACAACTCATTACATGCTATTTGAGCTCAATACAGAATGAAAATGAAAACCGAAACTAAATTTTTCGCAATGCTCCAATTTAATTTTCCCAATGTTACTACTGCTTTTCCTACTGATGAATGATGTTTTATTTTATTTTTAATCTTTTGGCATAGTTACAAATCCGATATTCAATTGACCAAATTATGCCTTACAGCGAAATTCAACTCAACAAAAAACAATCCATTTCATACTACGGGATCCATCCATGGATTTTTACGACGCATTGTTGACTATCCTTTTATATTATTTTTTCATATCATCTTAAGCTCAACTAAAATAAAAGAGAACCTAGTGGGTCGTCGCAAAAAGCGGTCCCCGGTGTTTGCGCGAGTGTCGTGTGTCTCCGACGTTCGTTTGTTTTAATTACTGCTGCAAATATTTGTCAGCTAGCTGTTTGTGGTTATCTTAGCGTTATCTGTCAAACCTCAGTCAATGCTAAGAGGCACGGTCTATGCCACTACAAACATAATGCGACGACCTGTTTTATGATTGTTCCGCTTTCCTCCTGGTCTAGTAAGAGTAGTTAGTTACACTCACTGTTCCCACTACTCAAACTAATAGTATAAAGGCGATAGTTTGTGAGTGTGTGTGTGTGTTTGTTTGTTTGTTACTTCTTCACGCACAAATGGCTGGACCAATTTTGATGAAATTTGGTATAGAGGTAGCTAACACCTTGGATTAACACATAGGATTTTTATCCCGGGAATATGTTCTCTCGGGATAATTTTTACTAGAGCATTTTCGCGAGCATTTCAATGTAATGTAACGTTCTTGCGAATGTTCGACGCTGCGTTCGATGTAATGCTCGCGGCGAGTGAGCATTTACATGTAACATTTCTTTGTATCTCGCGTTCATTGTTGACCTCACACAACGTCTCCCGTACTCGTGCCTTTGCTCGATAAAATGATACACCAAAAAACTCGTTGGTTTTTTAAAATTAGGATGTAACAAACATCGAGCGTCATGTTCGAAGTGTGGTTCGATTAAATTTAATGACAATGTTCTGTAACAAGTAGGTAATTTTTCTAGTCTATACTCATCGTAAAACACATTACAATATAACATCACGTCTGTATTCCTCGAATGGTTTGGCAGATGTGCTCCTTTTGTACAACCACATTACGACAGTTATTTTTAAGTAGGCATTTAGGGGCGAGCCCATTGCCATCAACCGGGCAGAAATCCAGTCTCCGAATTGAGAAATTCTAGATGGAAGAAGTCAGTTAAAAACCCAATCACAGTTTGCCCGAACCGGGAATCGAACCCAGGACCTCATGCTCAGCAGTATCGCTACCATGCTATCGTCTATTTTTTTATGGTACAGGAAAGCGTCTGACTCTTTGAACGTTCCAGTACCACAAAACATTAGACGACAGCGTTTTGTATCGCTAAAATATAACCCGGCCAAGTGAAACTGCTCGTCAGTTTCGTATTACACGTATGTTACTTTTGAGTTGATTGAATTTGGGATTTTTTGTTCTTGATTGAATTGTCGCTGCGTAACTTAGTAGAGATGTTTATTTACAAAATTTATAGCTTCTCGTGACGGGGACTTTAGAGCAATGAACAATATAGAGCACAATAATTTATCTAAAACCATGTAGGGTTCTTTCGCAACATACAATGTGGTTGCGATATAGTATCAAACATATATTATTGAGGAATTTGTGTCGGCTACAGATTAAGGTATTATAAATAATGTTATTTCACTTTTGACCTCTTTCTGCTGATTTTAATATGATGTTTTACTACATTTACTCGCTTGAGTATTAGTTATTGATCAATGAATATTATTAAGAGAATGTACGAAGCTTTTCTTGGAAACAGATTTTCCTCGATTATATAAATTCTAAGTTAACATCGTTATGTAACGTTATTTGCATAGCTAAAACTCCTCCATCGAACTGCTAAAAAACTTTTTGTCAAAGTTGTTCAAATACTTATCCTTGTATGTACATAATAGATAGGTATTTGGACAGTACTTACTCATCTCACCGAGCAAGGGCTTGATGAACATCAAATAATTAATTTAACAAAATATGAAACCCAGTATGAAACCAAATTTATCAAACATGAACTCCCAGAGAGATCGTGAAAATATACGAAGAGTACTCACCTCGATTTCTACGTGCATTAAGAGTTTTAGAAGCTCAACATGTACTAAAAACTGTTTTTACAAGTAACCAGTTCCGGGTCCATAACTATTAGCTATGATGAAACATTAGCCGACACAATTTATGGAATGATTACTTTGGCATCATCAGCAAAGAGTTTTGATACATATCGTTCGATCGTAAATCCAAGGGATTTTCTATAGGGAATCTGGAGAAATGGGCCATTGTTAAAAATAAACTTTACAGGAAGGATAGAGCGATGCGTAATTTTAATAGAAATATATGAACGGTTTTACCCTTTATACAAATAGGTAGCTAAATGATAACCTGAAAAATACAAAGCCACATAATGTACAGTCAAGGGTCAAAAGTGCAGTCATACTCTCCCAAAACTCAAATGGGTAGTTTTTGTAGACGAAGTTAAATTATCCACAACTGATTTAATATTTTGTATAGAAAATGAAGTATAGATTATTCCTACTAACCGTTGTAAAGTTGAAATTCTGCTGCCTACAAAAAAGTAGCCTTTTTGTTTTGGTAGAGTGTGACCGCACTTTTGACCCTTATAGTACCTACTGTACTATAACTACAATATTAGTAGGTACTGCGTCATTCACGAACAGATTGCCTACTTTATTAGCCAATTCATATTTCCGGTTAAATAGGTTACGTTGTATTTTCCTCAAAGAACTCTTTTAATAAATTACCTACCTTATAAATAGGCATCACAGATACCTTTTGTACATTAGGTACTTATTCCCATCCTGTTACGCTTGACGTCAGCCAACAGGCGCCAACATCAATGAAAAGTCCAAAATTTATTGTTCGAGTGTGTTTATGTAAGATTGTTCGCATAATATCGAAGTGTTTGAGCTTTAAGTGCAATCCGTTTTGCGCTTATGGATGGATTTCGAAGATTTATTGCGATCCCTTCCTTGGTTTTATATGACGTTATGATATATGACTATGAAATGGTAGTGCTGAGGTGATTCAACCGGTTAAACCATCACTTATGAAGTTATGAATTAAACATGACAAACTAAAACAAAAATCAAAAACAACTGAATCAAAACTGATGTTCTCTGAAAATGTTCAATTTTCATTTTGTTTTCTATCCTTCATTGACTTGAATATTCGGGGTAGCGAATATAAGTCTATATCCATTGAAAAATACAGAGGTTTCAACTTACAAGTTACTTCATTTCCTCTCAAACCTGCACACCTTGCCCGAAGCCATCACTCCATCATCATTTGCTGAATCGAAAATGTAATTACCGATTCTTCAAGTCAATAATGATAGACAACGATTAATGTACTTAAATTTCGAGTAAAAGCGGTCCGTAAAGGCATAAGTGGCCGTAAAAATCAGGCAGGGCCAGAACTCGGCGTGTCGATCGGCACTTAAATCTTACACCCAATAAAAGTGCACGTTGGTCTGGCTCAGGCCCGTAATTGGTCCTGCTGTACAGGTCTGCTCACAAGCGAGCGATCAACGGACAATACATTTACGACTCTCATTGGTCTCATTTAATGACGTGTGACAAGTACATGTTAAGAACAATGAGCATGTAATTTTGATTTTAACAATTTACAAAGATTTTCGCAATGTTTCATTGATGTGAGCTCATGTAAGAGGTGTTGCGGGTTTCATTTCATTGGGCTTTTTGTTTGAAAATTGCCGAGATAGGTAATGTGCGGTTTTGTCTAAAGTATAAATTAAATGCTGGTTGCCAAATATTGATCATAGATACAAGTCTTTTCAGACATCTTGGCCATTTTCCACATGACTTACATTGTTACGACATCTGTTATATTTTTAATAAAAGTTCTTTTCCCGTTTTATTGTTGTAACCTTAGACTGAACAGCTCACAACGGCATTACCTGTTGATTGCGCCGATGAAAAGCTTCGCTCGTTGAGAGCTAGATCGCCGCGCGCGCATGTCTACGAGCCGACCCGAGGCGCCGCGGGACGCCCCCCGCGCCTCGAACCGCCATCACTTTTATTTATATTTATTTACCTTCCCTTCATTCAACGAGGGCCGCCCTTTCGGCCCTTTTTGTCGCACCGTAATACGCCCGATACAAATATTGTGAAAGAGCCTGCGGTTTGGGTGAATTTATTGTGCTACGATTTGATGCAGCATCGATGACGCCCGCATTCTCGAAACGACGGCTTTTAAATATACGTCGGTTACGTTAATGATAAAAAGGATGAGTTTTTGTGTCTTTTCCTTTGCTACAGTGTGCGAAAACTGAATACGATTGCCTGATACTTGCGTAACGGGTAGCCTTCCATGTGTAGGTGACCTTATACCAATTACTTGAGGCAGTGAACTTTCAGTGTAAATCAAGTATTCTTTATCTATTATATTAAAAGAACCTACATTCATTTGCATAAACGAAGCATATTTCATTTACCAAAACCATAAGAAACGGTAACTTCCACAAGATAAATTCCGTCGCGTCACTCGGTCGTAGCGCTGAAAAGCACCTCCCATAAATTATAGTTACATATTACCCCGACTTCATATTAATATCGATGACCATAATTTATTCGAATATTACTAGAAAACAATGCAAAGATAAATCACTACAAATTGTTTAAAGTAAAGATCAGATCTTCACTCCATCTGTGACGGCGGCGACGTTCACGTGCATCAGTTATCTATCATGATAAATGGCGTATTTATTTATCCGACGAGCCTAAATAGCTATGGTAATATTGGCCCTACAACAGCACAAAAGGTAACAAAACACAAAAGTTGAAAAAGGTAAACCGCACTATTTACAAAGTGGCTAGCGAGGACCACACAGCCACAATCGAGCCGCGCGTGCGACTCAGCCGCGCGCACAATAAAAAAAATCGTTCCCAGCATAGATCTTTTTCGGTTATACATCTCGCATTTTGGTGGTGTGATTTGTGACGTTCGGAAATGTTAATGGCACGTCCTGTTGATTTCCTTTTGCGGTCTTATTATTTTGGAGTTGATTTTGCATGTTGAAAAGCTGAAATTCTTCGTGAAATACGCTCAACTCAGTGTATTTAGTTTAGAGTGTAATAGGAAGTGGTAGTTTGGTACGCGGAATCTCTGGGGAACGCAAATCGTTTGGCTGCGCGCGCGCCGTCGTTGTTTACGCGATCACTTGCGGCGCGGGCGCACCGCTGACGGACGAAGAACAGAAGCAGCCAGTCTTTGACACCGCAGCCGCACCCGGCCGCCAACTCGCCTGAGTTTGAGAACAAACTATTTTTAGATAGATATTTTGTTAATAGTCTCTAATCAGTATTGTTTTCTTATTTATTTCGGATTCTTTCCTATACTTCGCTCGCTATATATTGTGTGTTAGGTCGGTAGTTTCACAATTTATGAGTCTTGCATTTTAGGAAGTTTTAGTATTTGGTTTCCCCTGGAGGTCAAAGAATTTTCACAAGCTTATCTGTCTACTTTCTTCTTCCAAAACACGACTGTATATTGATTTCCGTGCGAAGCTTCTAGAATACAGATAACATCGCATTAAACCCTATCTGGTTATAGCCCACTGAAAAAACTAACTAGTTTTCTTCAGATGGATCTTTGCAACTTATTTGGAGTAATACGTTTTGGGACGATGTTGAAAGATTCTCAATTGCAAACGAAGGACAGCGTCTCTTGCAAGTTTTACTCTGAAGCTTTCTCTCGTACCGAGTCTTCAAAGCGCGTTGCTCTTGCGCATCGCCTCGCATATCAAATATATTCGTGCGGCTCATTACACACGTGGTCGATAGGTGTTCGTTATTAGCTGCACACACAAGCACACATGCGCATGCGCTACTTTAGGGTACATCTAATTGAACGTAGGCGCGGCGGCGGCGGCCGGCCTAACCTAATTTACATTAATGCAAACGAGGAGCATTGTTCAGGTGTGAAACGCCAGTGTCAACACACGGCCTCTACTCAAATAGTTTATTAGCTCCACCCAGCCGTGTTCTGGCGGACAGACCTTTGTAATACTGACAGCCCCCTGAAGACACGCATACTTAACGCTTAAATATGACTATTCAAGACGTCGCAGCCATATCTAATATACATACAAACATATCTAAATAACATCCGTACATACGCACAAAAATGTTAAATATTTAACGTGAGAATGTGTTCGATTCCTTACACTGATATTACACTTCAGTATCAGCTTTCCCTTCTATTCTAATTCAATTAAAAGGTAAATATACAGCTATCGGAATGTTTTAACACATCGTTTATGTGAAATTTATTAAGAAGGCGTAATGAGGCATTTACACATTATTTAATTTTGTTCTGCCTAGCACCTATGCTTGACAATTCCACAAAGTGCACTAACGATTTTACGACCGCTTTACATCTGCTTTATAGGACCGTTTAAGAGACGATTTAACGCCTATAAATGTTTTTGATTGTATGCGACAAATTGTGATGGTCAGGGTGTGTCGAGGTCGTTGACTGAGGTCCACTGCGGTCAGCTGAAACACAAGAAGATCGCGGCGGTCAGCAGTTGCGTGATAAGCAGCAACGAAGCGGCGGCGGTCAGCACGCGCGGCTCAGTCAACCGCGCTGTGGTTGCTCCAACCGTCCCACTGTCGCCGACGACAGTCGTCTAGCTGTAAACTTTGTTTTTGGCACACATTTCACTTCTTTAATGAATATCTACATCCCACAACTAAAAAGAAAATCGTCCGTATCCAATTAACAAATGTTTAACAATCCAAAAATATTCAGAAAACTTGCACTGTTCAATCAACACTAAAAAAAATCCTTTGAATTTTGAATTTTTTACAATGCCCGTTAATCAGATGGCAACGTCTTGCATAAAATGACGTCACTTTAGAGACAATGGTCGATCATAAATTATAGTGACAATCTGCCACATCGGAAATTAATCTCGGCATGTCGAGTGTCATGTATATCGCAGTGGTCCGTCCGTAATAACATATAAAAAATTACCGATTGAGACCTCGTCGGGAGGTAAAGTGCATTCTTGTGTTAGTTGCTTGAAGTTAATTCGCGGGCATGTGCGAATGTGAGTGAGCGAAACGCGCCAATTGTTGTGACCATCTCCGATCTCCGAGCAGAAACATCCCGACATGAATCATGCTTTTGTCTCAGCGAGAATTATCATAGTAAATTATGTATTACTATTGTATATCAAATGACTCGCAAAAAATAGATAACGACTTTCACTATCGGTAGTGCGGTTCGACGTAACAATTTAAATGTGAAATAGATATGGAAATTAGGTAGTGTTCAGAATGCTATTGAGTCATGTCAAAGTTGTAATGCCGTTATAACGTAGGTGTGTGAATATCTGGTAGTAAATAAAAGAAATACAACAAGTGATTTATCATTGTGTCGAAACTCGAAATAGATGAAAGCTTGCATAGTAATTTTAATCGGGATGTATAAGGAAAACCCTTCGTTGAAAACAATCGAGGACACGGCTTCGCAGGAATTTAATTGTTTACTCTATCGTACCATAATTTATATTCGCACATATGGTTCGCTTATCGAACCTTTTATCAAGATCCTAAATTAGTAACAAGAATTATGAGTAATTTGTTTATTTTTTAGCCATAAGAATCATATACAAATGGATAAATTAAGAACACTCCAAACATCATGAAATGAGAGCTTAGGCGATTATTTTTTTTTGCAAACTGTAGTTGAAGTTTGACGGTACTATATGTAAATCGATTACAAGAACTAACAAAGTAAAAGTTATGATGTCTGTGATAGGCGATACAGAATTAACTACGGCATGTTTTAAGTGTCCATATAAATTTTTATATACTGCTAATGATTTCTTACATGGCAGTCAAAATGTTATGAATGTGCGCTCAGCGCTTCTACGACGGGGCCGTGAACAGAGCACACGGCTGCGGTCGAGTTCAAGGGGAGTAGGCACGGGAACGTTTTATGACCAATATTTGCTGACGAATAACTATCTCCATAGTATACGTTTAACTCAGTAATTCAACTCACTCCACGTTCAACACACTTTTACTACTACTTAGGAATGTTTTACCATTTCTCGGTATGAATCACATGTTTCTAATTTCAGGAATGTTATTCACGTCCTATATAATCTCACCCACTTCTGCTCAACAGTTTACGTTTACGCGATAGGAAAATTAGTTTTCGCCAGTTTTCATTTCGAATTTCAATTGGTGTAGCAAACGACTCCGGCTTGCAGGCTACGGTATTAAAATTTAATTTCAATAATCATAAAATCATTCAATTTCACTTTTTACATTTTCGTTTGTTGTTAAAATGGTTTCACGAGCATGTAATTGGTTTTATTTATGGGTTCGTTGTTTATATGAGAAGGCATTGATGCGAGCCTTCGTATCGTGTGCTACGTGCGTTTATGATCCGCTCCCTTGCCAGAAAATGTTTGGGAACAAGTACTACGTAATAAATTAGTAATTCAGGAATGACGAAACTAAGCGAAAGTGTCTATAAACTCGAACTGGAATGGTATACGCGACATTGCAGCTGAACAATGGTTAAAGCGATGGTACTTTATTAGTGAAAACTATAGGGCTACAGGAATGTTCGTTTAAAGGTGAGATACGCGCTTGTCGGCTATATTTACGTACTGAAGGTACATTACAATTGGTCGCTAAAGCCTAATGCTAATGGTGAAGCAACTCGTTAATGTGATGAAATCTACTGATGGCACCTCAACGTTCTTAGTTGTTGCAATTCATCTGCGCTATGTGCACATCTCTTTATATGCTACTGCAAGTATATAAATATAAAAAAGCCTTAGTTGTTGAACGATGTAAGTTTCCAGTATTTGCAAATGAACTCAATGAGAATAGCGCCCCTTACTTAAGGTTTTATGTACATTAACCTATGACATCCGTATAAATCGCCTCTGAGTGGGTAGCTTAGCGTGAATGTATTGATATAAGACTGCGCGTCTGACATAACGCTTATTTACGAACTACCGTGCAATAGAAAGGCATTCGTATTGTAACATTGCTATATTTATAGGTTCGTGGTTGGCGCATGTGAAGCCTCAACCGCATGCGATTTGTTCTCACGCGGTTTGTATTCCTGTCCCACTCCCTCTCTTGAAAATATGCCTCTGGGTCTCACTCATTTTGAGATCCAAGTCGCATTCTTTCTTTTTGATATTGTGCATTATTTACATCTTGTCTTTCGAGTGTTTCTTCAGAGGTTCTTTCACTGAAAACAATGACTAGTATTTTCCGCTACAGTCTAAACTATAAAATAAGTACAGGCTGCGTCGAAATGATTAGGGTAAATTCGTTAGAGAGGTACGGGAGAGATGGCCAATCAAAATATTTTGCTCATTTATTCAGAAGCTCAGTGTTTTATTTTTAGCTGTGGTGAAATTTTATAGTAAGTTCGTATATCATCCTGAAATACTTATATTTTTTATTTATTTCTCTGTGTTTTTGTAAGTTTATTGTGTTAGGTATATAATTTTCTTTGTTCTTATCTCAAAATGGACAAAAAAATACTTGTTATTCCTTAGTTTAAATATTAATGTGGGGTAATCATACCCGGAAAAAAAGGAGAAATGGCCGTATAAAGGAAGGGTATAATAGCCATATTGTTTGGTATGATCTTGACTTCGGAAATACACAAAACATTAAGAAAAACCAAAGAAAAAAAAAGGATTATGAAGGAAAATAAGCAGAATCTTAGTCAAGAAAAAAATATTTGATAAAAACGGCAGGGATGAAGACTGAATAACAGATCACGAAAATAGAACAAAAAGCTATCAAACGGCATTCTGAAATTAGTACTAGCGAAGAGAAACCAATATTTTGTGATAAAAGTGCACACCATGTTGACGACATGATGTGTTCTAAATGTGGGAAGAAAAAGAAGCTCCAGCAAATAGAAATTATAGGGAAAGGCAGAGGCGGGTAGTTCCAGCCATCTGTTCCGTACTACTACGGCCATCACTCCCGCATATACCGGGTGAGATGGCCAACTAAGTTTTTTATTCAACTTATTATTTATGTATGTTACTTATATTATATGAATATCTTTATGCTTATTTTCTAAAGACTGATAGTTGTTGATTTTCTTAAAAATGAAAGTTTAACTGTAATCTCAATGTTTTCAGTTTTATTTAAGCTTAAAAAAACCATGGCCATCTCTAACGAATTTAGCCTACCTGCTTATCTTTAACTCGGTATTGATTGGTAACTAGATGTTTTAAATTGATTTACCTTGAAATGGTTATGAGGTGCAAATGTGTAACGCGATACTTTCAATGCTTTGGATTTTTCTTTCTGTTATTGTATTTAGGTAAGCTGAGCCGGCGTTATTTGGTCTAGCAACGATTGTCCCTGACGGAACAATGCTTTGGTCGGTTCGCGATTAATAAACTAATGGGTATAATTGTGCCCCCGCGGCCAGTATGTTCACGTCATTATTTTGACTATGAACGATCGACTTCGTGCCTCCGATAAGGCACACTCCAGTCGGTCGTGATTGTGTTTTATTGTTATTGAAACTGTCGCGGGAAAGTTGAACTTCCTTCTTTGCAAATGATAACATCAATTCATAAAGCAAGGGTCTCGACTCCTTTGTTTTTTCTTAGAATATAAATAAACGTGGGATAGTTTCCTTGGATTTTAATTTAGTTACAGCAGAAGATGCGATTATTTAGCGAGAGAGATAAACCGGCGCAGATGTAAGCTATTTGTAATTCCCAATGAGACGTAAATACAAAGTTATTGGTCATTGTTTTAATACTACGGCCGCTGCACCGGTCATAACTATTAAAATGCACGATGCGTTGACCTGAAATCTGCACAGATATCTGGAAATGTTCAAAGTATTTTAAAGCGTATCGTCCGACACTACTACTTTTACACGCCGCGCCGGTTAGAAATCAAGGCTTCTCCTATTTCTCACATCTGTTTTATCTTCAACTTGGAGTCTTTACCAAGAGTTTCACAAGTTTTCTTTATAATTGGATAGAAAATAATGCTTAGAATTAATGCTAGCAAAATTTAAAATAAATAAGCCTAACATTTGTACCTAAATATGCACGTATGATTTTAAGGCATCATTTGTGTTCATTTTGTTTAGAAACTAAATTGCTTAATTAGCACGCTCGTAAAGTTTTGCGTAACCAAAGATAATGGTGTACCTAGGTACCATCAAGCATCGGCCATTTACCTACATTGGTTAGGTAATACAATACAAAATATTTAGTTGGTAGAATTATTGTTTGAATGAACTAGCTCTCGCTATTATGTAACTTTGTAAGGACATATTTACTATTTGCCAACTTAATTGCTTCGGCTAAAGTTCTCGAGGTTTAAGGAGACAAGGCGACTGCAAATACAGCAATAGTTATCTATAATTATCACCTGACACGGTTCAGGAGTGGTCACTATGATTTACAATAAGCCGACAACCTCTGCTCTTTACATCATTGTTTTGATTGCACAACACAATCATTCGTTAAATAAGTTTTGGTATTTTTCGACACATCACCTATTTGAATACCTCAGTTTCAACATCGTTTGTTTCTGCATAACATAAACAAAGATTAGCGACACTTCGTTGTCAAAACAAACTTATATCTGTCATACTTATTTGCGAGAAGATGCAGTAGGGTATCAAATCCTTAGGGTGTGGTTCAATTAAATTTGAAATCGCAGAATTATCTCGGTCGGTTTGTAAGCGCAGTCGCAGTGTTTGGATGCAATAAATTATCGCGTCGGAACACAAAAGATGGCATTGTGTAGTCGACACGGCGACGTCTGATAACGATCGCACGCGGGACCGGCGCGGGCGCACGAGCACCGTTCGCCACTGCTACAGCCTACGACACTAGGCATAGGAACTTTTTAATGTTATTAAATTAACGGTATTCGAACAAAATTTAGTATCTATTCTATCAATGAGATAGAAAAATGCATAGAAGAAAACAGTGCTACGCCATTCCGTAGATCGCTACGAAATAATGGCGTAGCACTCGGAAGACATTTAAATAATTACTACTTACTTCAGTACACTAAGTACTAACAAATTCATACAACCAGCACTAGAAAGAAATTTTCCGTTTAACTTTACGTTCGAATAACGAAAAGACGTAAGAAAATATCTCCTTGGACTTGAAAACACATACATATTCAACATTAATGTGATCATGAAAAAGTTAATGGTGAATGTTTGATTTATCACGAGCTCGGCGCAAGCGGTCCGCGACCCGGCTGTTCAGCGACACGCTTTTGTGTCGCCGTTGTCGTTTTATGTCCAATTAATTTAAATAATAGCTGCCTCCCGACCTACCTGCCTGCGACTACTGCGACCCGTCTGTCGCATGTCGCTGCGTCGCGCGCCGTCACGACAACCGACAAATGTTCTACTTCATTTTCCACTCATTTGTTCCAAATGTTTGATGATAGCTTGTCAATTATCAACCTCCTTAATTTGTGACACTTTAAATATTCTGTGTTGAACAGTTACGAAGCAAATTGCAGTAGATAAGGACTCAAATGTTAACGACGGAGTTCCTTATACGCGTAACGAAACTTGTTTTCTCAAGGCTCAAAAACTAAAATGGGCTGACTGAAAGGTAGCAAACTTTTCTAGTCAGATCATAAGAGCTTGTTCATATTCATATATACAGTCCATTATGACCCTAAATAGTTATAAAGCGCTCTAGACTTTCAAATTAGCATGTCTTAAAAGCGGATTGATCGCTCAAAAGCCGTTCATTGTGTTCTCTAAGGGGGACATTTGTCTACCATTATTATTTCGGGCCGGTTTTTTCATGTACCTGCCTACATGGCGCCTAACTATTCATATTCAAATTAGTGTTTCTTGTTGGGTAATTTTTAACATTTATTTACAATTGTGTAATCCGATCACTTGGAAGATAAATTGAATGAGTTTGTGTAAGTGAGATAAATTGATGCTTTCCATACCACAATCGGGCGTTAATAATGATATCGAGTTCCAATACGGTGCACTGGAGAAGCGGCTAGTGAGGGGAAACCGGGGTTTTATACATAGTTATTATGTCTCATGAATGCGTCATTTATGTACCTACGTGTATCTTTGAGGAATTTGGTTTAGGTAAGGCGTGATTATGACCAATAGAAGCGATGAAGCCAGGCGGGTTCCCCTGCGGTGCTCCGGGCAGGCTCGCCGGGTCAGGCAGCTTATTCATTAAGGCACAGTTCCTCCCACCGGCGTCGGTCATTTTACTTTATTTATGGCCGCCGACTCGAGGTGAGACCCCAATTTCGCATGCGCCCGTGGCTTGATAATTATACCCTAGCTGCGGCTGAAAAAGCTCGCTGTTTTATATTGAATATGAATAACTCTCCATGATACCCTTGGTTGATATATACCTAACGTTTGTGGTTAGCTATGTAGGTTAGTTTAAGGCTGTGAATATACAGTATGTATACTAATTTGAAACTGATAAAGTATATTCTATTCTATTGAAGCTGGTTTTATGAGTTATTCTAGCAGTAATAATTATGCGCTGAGGCATTTTCAGGAATTGTCATCGTGTGTTCAAAGCTTTGTGTTACCCTCCCCCTCTGTTCGGGAATAAGTTCCTGAAAATCTCGAGAACTGTTGAACAAAATTTTGATCAAGAATATGGCTTAGGTATCAGATACACTTCAATTAAACCTGTTTGTTTGTTACGTAATTAGCCACCAGACACATCTTTAGATTCCATTAACACTTTTTTTATTTTTTTTCTAATATCATTGTTCATAAAAATATAAGATACAAGCATCTAAAATCATCATATACTTATGAATCAGCAAGTTAGCTGCGTATGTTGAGCCAAGCTTTATTCGCAATTCTGACGCAACTAAGTAATGTGTAAGCTAGAACTCTAAACTTGCATAAATATTCCATTTTTCAACACTTCGCACTCAATATATTATGGGCGTATTTAATAACCGGTTAATGTATGTATGCAATTTTTTATCCCTATAATGCGTTTGCCTCACAGGTAATCGTTTATCGCAGAAAATGAATACTAAACGTACCTATTTATTGCCACCAATAAAATAAGTCAAACTCAACGGAAACTTGTAATGGGTATGTATGTATGGATATTTTATGGATAGTATTACTCCTAAAGAGATAACTTCAAGAGTAAAATGATTTTTGATGAAGTCGATGACGCGAGAGCTTTTACGCAGCGCGTAGCAAAGGTTGTGTTACCGACGTATGAAGTGAAACTGGTTTTTGAATAATTGTATAGTTCAATAAATTATTAGAGTTTCATATGGAAAATAAAATAATCATGCTATATAAAATAACCTTTGTTTGACGACGTGGAAACCAAACGATGCGGTCATAGATCTAGCGCGCGTGAAAATGAAGGACCGCCTCGTGACTGCGTGTCAAATGGCCACAGACTACTTGATCTCAAATGATTAGCATGTTTTTGTGGGCAAGTCTCTAACATACAAATGTATGCTACTTTACAAATATCCATTTGAGAAAACTGCCAAACATATAAGATACCTACATAGCCATAAAAACCGGAGAAGATAACGTTACAAATGAAACAAATATTTTCTTGGTACACCAGCATGAATTTATTAAAGATATCGAAGGTCCAAACACAAGAAGGTCGAAGGATGTGGTGGCAAAAAGCTCTCTCATGTCCGCGATGTCGAGATAACATTAAACTGAGCATTTGTTATCCTTATCTCATGTTGGAGCGTGGCTAATGTGGCTGCAGGCAGATACACCCGATCGATTTATGTCGCCCTGGCACCCACGACAAATTGATAATTAATTTTCCAACGATGCGTTTGATGGTGCCGAATTATTTTGCGAGGTCGTTCATATCGCTTTATTTTAAATGGTGATCAGCATTAAACGGGTTTAAGAAACGTAAATGTTTATATCTACTAAATTAATAAATCGTGCCGCCGCTTCTCGCTTGCCACAATGACATTTGACTGATGTTCCACCGGACCTATGCATTGTTCACAAGATAAGCCGCATTAATTCTCGGTCATGGCACCTGATCGAGTTAATGTTTATTCTTTATGGAATATTTTCTATTTACTTTAAGTTTGCATGAACGAACTGAATTTTCTGTAGAATTACGATTTAAACCTATAACTACAGTAGGTTAGGTATTTAAAAGTGTTTTTTTTTTAATAATTAAGTAGCAGAACTATCATTTTAAGTTCGTATTTTAAAGTTAAACTGCAAAACAGGTCTAAGAAAGCTAAATCGTGAACGTAAACCTCCACAGCACGTAGAAGTGACACATTAAAAAGGTTATATGCAATCAAAAAGTTATGTCCCGCGCAGCTATTCTCACGCCCTCGCGCCAGCGCACACAAAAGCCTCATCTAATGGACGCCCATTGATAAAAACAGTTACTACCTCAAAATAAATAACAACAGGCGACTCTCGAACGAATTATCTCTCGCTCTTTATGATAACCATTTTGAGGTCCTGTGACAAGTCCTACAAAAACCAAATGAATCATGTTTCGATAATGCGTCATCACATTAGAATAATATTTCAATAATGTTCGTTAAGATTGTACAAAGCTGTCTATTTAAAGTGTTTTACGATCGTTGTCGCTGAATTCTTCGCGAGAAGTGATGCGGAAACGACCGCAACATCTTAGTCCCACGTCAAATTGTCTCTTCAATAAATCATCAATAGATTTGATGCGCGTTACTACAACATGTAAACCAATATTCCATGAAACTCTGCCAAGATATGTTTTACAGATCGAAAAAGCAGATTGGTATCCTTTTGTTTATATTTAAGGTTTATAATTGTAGTTCCACGTCAGATTAATGTTGCAAGGTTTTAGATGAAAAAAAAACGAAAACCTTCTGTCGTCGGGTAATTTTGTAAAATTGTCGGAGACATCGGTTTTTATTTCGACCCAAAACAATCTGAAAACGTTCGATCTTTTGTGTAATACGACACTAACCGCGGACGCCAGCCTGACACGACAGCGGTCAAAGCGCCCAGATTAGAAATATAGGTAGGTATGCCATTTTATATCGGTACAGATAACTCACTATCTTGTAGAATGAAGAACTAGCTCAACAAGTTTTTTATGTCAAAACAAAGCAACAAAAGATATTAACTTATCAGCACCTTAGACACGGTAGTCGTTTCACACTGATTATTTCAAATAAAAAGACATGTGTCATAAAAATATGCGTGTCGCTCGACACATCGCCCACAAAGTGTCTGCAAGCGCCGCTCTAATCCTTTAAAACAATGCTAATGGATCTACGTGAACCCGCCTTAAGTCCTGTCAACGTATTTAAACATTCGACCGATCGCCTTAACGCTTCGCTCGCCACCAATAAAGTTGACACTAAATTAGAGCTTTTATTTATTTTCTACCCGAAAGCACAAAATTGTAAATAAATATTTTATTATACTTGTTCACTGGACGCATTTTAGTGTGAGCGATGAACACGGGTTCACGTCAAAACATCTTTATCGGGTTATTTGTCTTATAAAATATTATCAAGAGGCTCCTCGGGACCGTCAGCAAAAGAGGACGTATAGTGTGATACGTGTGCGGCTGTTTACTTTACACCCACGTGATGTGGTCACCTCGCCAAGGGGCGAGGGATAAACAATGAGAGAGGCGATTGCTCGTCAATGGTGTAACAAAGATGGTTTATTTTTCTTTGAAGTTGAGATCTCGATGAGAATAGGTTGTTAGGTGTGAATCATAGCGGCAGACCGTACCGCGGAGATTATGCGTGAGCCGCGCACCGGCGCGTACCAAATCCGACGCGACAAGCAGAATTATCAAGTTTTGATGAACTGATAAATCAATAACTCATTTCGATAACAAAGATGTGCCGGGCATCCGGTTTTTATGTATTAGATTTAGAGTGAGCTTTGATGTTAGCTGAACTTTATATTTTACTTCTGGAGATTTCGGATGTTTATATCTTTAGATTAAAATGTGAAATATTTGAATAAATCACGAATACATACTAAGTTTTATCTATCAGTCCTCTGACAGTGGTCATATGATAGTTGAGGCAGCGGTCCAGTGGCGGTGGCGGCACAGCGCAAGTTAAAAGCTGTGAACCGGTCGCGTCGGAAGGGGCGGGCATCGCCTCCCGCAATCACGTATACTTGTCGCGTTTTCATCACCTGCTTGCTAAAAGTGACGTAATTACGGATGCAAATCGATCAACAGCAGTTATCGAGTCGACGAGGGTTGACGCTGGGAATTAGCGCGATACGCCGGTTAATGTTTATAGCCTTCCGCGATTTAGCGAATATGGTATTTACGACGATGTAGCGACAGGCAAGTGCGCAGTTACGAGCTACTTCTAACCCTCTTTCAGTTGTAAACTCATGGTTTATATTTTTTCTCATAATGATGTTGCTTTTGAAGCTTACTTTATTTATAAGGTTTGCAGAACCTATAAGAAACGCAGAACCTAATAGCTGCAGGCACACCTTATTAAAATCACGTCTATCTTCCATGACAAGGAAAGTGGTGAGTTTCACTAGTAGTTACTGAAGCACAACCTTTCAACGTGTTTTAACTATTCAAGAATTGAACACTACAACAGCATCAAGTGGCCAAATCATTTCACCCTCTGCCCCAATATCTACAATTCTACATCTTATGTCCGCTTTCCAAATTGTTTTCGCACTTTTTATTCTTACCATCTTTTAATTTCTTCTCTTTAGCAACATCATTGAACAATCTTCTATCAGAATCACTATGCAAAGAGAACGGTGAAAACAAAGGATAAATACACGAAGTTGATCGATGTCGGAAGCGTGGATTCCATCGCTCATTCGGATGACTTGCAACTAGTGAGCATGCTCTCATTGACTCCGCCATTGACCTCGCGTCAGCCAGACTTAGCGATCACAATAATATAAATTATAGTATTACATCCGTCTCGTGGGTATTAACAATTGTAAATATACAATAACGTAATATAAAACAGAACTTAACAGATCGGCCCCAGGGGTAAAGAAGGGTGCAAGCGTAACTGGAACAAATTATTTGTAAATAAGATGGTCCATTGTCATCTGCTTGGTACTTTTCCTCAATGAAGATTTTAAGATTTACGAAATACACGTGTGAATTGAAAGGCACATTATGTTAATCACAAAGCCAATACACATTCCTCGTGCAGGGAATGCAGCTAGTTATAATGTAACACGTATGACAACAGCTTGTAAGCAGATGCTGATGTAAATAATTGTTATTCAGCTTGTTCTAACACAGGTACAAAAGTAAACTTGCTTGGGTCTGGTAAGACACTTGCTCCAGTTGAGTGAATGAAGTGTAACGTTTCATTAACAGAGGTCTGTGGCCCAAGCAAACACCGCATATCGGTGTCTTGTTTCAAAAGTTTTTTCCAACACAGTGAAAGGCGCCCGCGTCTCCTTAAAAGCCTTGTGGACTGTATTCGTTAGCGCGCCTTTACATACGGAATATAGCCCTCAATGGAAAAAAAAACCTCTCAGAAATGAGTAGAGTGTGTATAGCCATATTTGTTTGAATCCTTAATTGATCATGGACTGAAGGTTGGCTAACACTGTTTCTAAATAACATCGATTTCCTTCAAATCTCTTCATTTTCTTGTCTAAATTATTGTAGTTTGACTTCGACATGACTTCATTGCAAAGATTTAGAAACAGTTCGCCTAAAGCACGAGAGAGATAAACCTCTCTTGACATGATGAGTTCTTGCTCACAAATAGAATTTGCTAACGAGTCGAGGTGATTACGGCTAGCAACATTTCAATGTATATTAGAGATGGGTTCTGTGAGTGAATGTGTTAGCGCGTCTTGGCCCCACACTGCACTGACGACAGCCGCATTAAGACAACAAAGGGTGATATTTTTCGTGGACAAACATTAAAGGGCTTTGAACATGACAGACAGGTGATGTACCCACACGATGCATATTTATGATGTGTTCGACAGCTAGTACGACACTAGGAATTATGGTCAGCCAATATTTGTAGTGTTTACATGCACACACCGCAATGAATAGGCAAGGGACATATTCTAAAGAATCTTCATGCGTTAGAAGCGGCAACACACAAAATCGATAAAATGTAATAAATAAATAAGACTGTAAGTGATTGGCTAAGTAATCAACACAATCCGTGGTCTGTAACATTGGGCCGAGTCTGTGCTATATAATTACGTAGTCAATCTAATACAGGTTATAAAAAAGTAAAAAAAAAAACAAAATGGCCGCCAGGGCTAGTGAATCACACGTTGCGGTTTCTCTGACTATTTGTGACTGAACAAAACGATCTGAGAAATCATTCATGGTCCCTCCCAGGCACTACCATCCACCAATCCGAAAAAAATAATTTCATTGCCATAAAGGCAAGGTGTTAGTCTGATATAAGGGAAATTTTGCCGACTAATTTGTTCATCGCAGCGTCGAAAATGTTATTTAGCTTTGAGTCAACCATACGTTTTTGGAACGCGTCATTTCTGCAGGTACCTAAGCATGATGGGAAATAAGGCAGGCTATAAAAATCAAGCATTAAGTGGTCTTATTTTAACTTAAATGATTTTGTGTGCCGTTTAAGTTGTCAGGCGGACTAAACAGATATGTAACAATAATAAATGTACTCGGCCCGTCACTAAAATTCAATGTTTACATTCTTAAAATGTTTACATTATAATTGTTCTGGTTAATACAGGCACTATATTAATTTATTTAGATTTAGCACTTTTCGCAAGTTTATTGGAATGCTGTAAATTGTACACATTCATACTTTGAGTTGAGATACAGGTAAATCCTCTAAGGTGCCTACGCGAACCCCTACCCAACACCCTCGCGTAGAAAATTTTGGGTTCGCGTGAACAAAATGAACGGTCGGCACTACAAAAAAATGCCCTTAAACTATTTGTTGTGGTTTCCAAAAAAAGACAAAAAATGGGACATCAAAAACCAGTCAGCATTGGTCGGCTTTTCGACTCCAGTGGCCTTGTAGAAAAAAACCATGTGTTAAGGAATGTAAAGAGCCATTTAATTATCCTAATATATTGTTATGGTCGCGGAGGGAGGTGGTTATAAATTAGCGGCAAGTCCGAGCTAGGACAAGGTGGCGAATGGTGCCGCGCCAGGCGACTGCTTGTAGGGAGACCCATTTAGATAATATGAGAGATAGGAGATTTAGCGACATAATATTTTACAACATTGTATTGGTTTAAGTGGTGTTTAGGGAGTGCTATCTAATATTCAGTGCGTGCGCTTGCGCCTCGCGAGGCGGCCGCAGACAGCACTCGTTCTCACGTTACTGCAGCCGCTCAGCCGCTGTTGCAGTGCGATGATCCTGAGAGTTTTTATTCCATTTTTACCTCAGTTCCATCGAGCGGCCTTCATTATGCGTCCGCAAGTGCTTCGGTCGCCACCGGTTCAGGTAGCTTGGAGTTTCGCTTCAAAACTTGACCTTAGGTATTCGATACGCTTGTTATATTTTTTGTTAATCAATATAATTGAATATGAGCTTTTGATGTGGTGTAATTTGATAATTTGCGAAAATAAATTTACGTAAATTGACTTGGTCGTAAAAACTGGTTTAATATTCGAATCTTATTGGATGTGTAAGTTCATGTAGATATACATCCATAGTATGTGAATGCATACCGAGTTGATGATAATCTTGATATTAGGGTATGTAGGTATCGGCCAGGACAGGGCGAGGTGTCGGAGGCAGGGCTCCCCGCTGCGCGTGAGCATTGTGATCGACAGCTTGTTTACTAAAAATATGCATAATGAATTTATAATAGCCTATCGGCCTGCCACGTCGCCTCGCCCCTCCGTGCCCATATGAGGCCTGCTTCGTCTGCCTCTTGAGGTATGAATGCACAAATCGATACCTGCCTACAGTTTCATACAAAGATACATATGTTAGGAATGTACGGTTAAATAGTATTGGAAATGTGTCACTTATTCAATCGAATATAATAATAAATCTGGTGATTTAATGACATAAATCTTCTAAAGATATTTAACTCATATTATTGAAGGTTGCCACAGAAAAAATGTTGGTGTTACGATGGTGAGAGATGCTTAATTGCGCCACCGATGTGTTCCCACGTTTAAATGCAGCAAGTGTTTGTACAAGCATTTAGCATTCGATTGTTTTAGTGCGGACCGAGACGTCTGCGGAGAAGTAAACATTGAGCTTCCTGAGCGTGCAGCACCGTCCCCCTCCTACCCGCCACCCCGGATTACACGCCGAAGACTCCTCGTCTTTGTGATTACAGACATTTTTCGCTAAAGATAAGCTTATTAACCAAAACAATTACGTTATAAAATAATCGCTTACAGCAAGAAAAGCGAACCCTCTTGCATGAGGAATTTGGATGCAGTGAAATGTCAAAAATTAAAAGCATCGCCGACGATGCTAAATATGTCGCAGTTCTGGCAACTCTTTATTAGGCGGTTGAAACGTTCGTAGAAATAATTATATACGGTGCTCCAAACTATCTGTCGCTTGAATGTGGAGGACTACACCGGCCAGGCGGGGCGCCCGGCCCGGCTCTAGCCTCGATTCGTTACGTCAATCTCAAACTTTTTCACATTGCAATCTGCATAGAGTGAGTTGACATCACGCAACAAAGCCACCACGCGGTGCGTCGCGCTTTGTCCGCATTTCTTTATAAATATTTTGACATTTCCCTCATTCGTCCCGCGGAGTCGGTCCACAAACAAATCCGTGTGGATCCTTTTGTGCAGCGTGTGTAATTTGATTTATTCTTTGACGACAAACGTCCGACATCCTGTGTTGTGAGGCGTTGGCGTTGGGGCGGCGGCGTTTGACGATTTGTTAGCACATCTATTGGTATTTTCTTTAGTAGGTGTAAACAAAAAGTTTCGCATGTCTTTAGAGCGTCGATATTGTTTCTTAGAGATGCATTGAGTGCGCACTCCACTTACGGACCTTTTAGGTGGTCGATGCGAATTGCCATGTAAATATTAGATAGATATCATGATGTTTGCCGAGGGCTGTTAACACGTGGGGCTTGAATTGTTACAATATGCACTAACATTCTCGTTCCTTTGAATACTGTAAACTCTGCGAGCTTTAGTTAACGCTTACGATGTTGAATCATTGTTTATATCTGGGCGTCTACAATCTTTGGATGAAAGGAGTATGACTGGATATATATATATATAGCTAATACCATGGCGCTATGCTCTGTTACGTAAATGTTATTCAAAATCCATACACTTACTGTATAGTTTCTGCTGACCCGTTTGAAGATTTCTCGAAAACAAAGAGTGAACTTCTAAGTCGAATGTTTCAGAGATGCAAGGAGAAGCTGAACACGTTGGCGATCAGCGTGATGAATCAGTGGCCTGGTGTTCGGCTGCGGGTCATCGAAGGCTGGGACGAGGAGAACTCGCACCTGGAGCAGTCACTGCACTACGAGGGTCGAGCTGTCGACCTCACCACCAGCGACCGCGACCGCTCCAAGTACGGCATGCTGGCCAGGTTAGCCGTGGAGGCTGGCTTCGACTGGGTCTTCTATGAAAGTAGATCGTATATTCACTGCTCCGTCAAAACAGGTACTTGTTTAGTTGAGTATTTTGAGATAGTGTGGTACTTATCATTGATTAATGATGGGAAATGCACAACCATACGAATTTTCCAATGTTGCACTGACGTACACTTAATAAAAAAATATGGTTACAAAAGTCATCCAGGAATAGCTACTTTATCTGAACGGGATATTAAAACCATTTTATTAAACTAGGTAGAGCATATTCGCTTTTTTTTTGAACCTACACCAAACCAATTTCAATAACTCGAATAGAATATTAATAGTAAATAATAAAAAGCATAATTTATTAATACAGATATAGATAATACTTGTAAAACATAATCGTAAATGTTTTTCATAAGAGCGCTGCCTATTTCGTAATGCACACAAATGCGTTTAAGTCTTTTGTATGGCGGCGCGACGTCGCTCCATATTTGGCCCTATTGGACGAAAATCTTTTTTGTTTCTGCTTAAACAATTGCATGTTTGCACAATATCACTTCGGTCAAAGTAGTTCAAACTGCATCGAAATTATGGAAAACCGAATTTCCCCAAAAGTGAAAAAAAACTGGGAAAATTATTTGTTTATCAATTCGCGGTTCCCATATGCTCAATTTGTTTATTAACGTATCGATTTAGTACGATTTTGCTAATTTATAGTCATACATAACAGGAAAATGTGGTTTTTCTTGAGTTATTGTTTGCTTTCTTAGTAAACAAACGAGATTATGTCACTGTATCCTACGTCCATTATGTTCATGGTTTTCCCGAAAAGAAAATCCACAAGAATATTAATGTGTCAGATCATGCTTGAAGACATGACATATGTTATTGTAACTTGATATTAGTGATATTTCACTAATAGGAAGTATACGTGTCGAGGGAAAACTGTGGTTTCCCTGAATGTGTTGACACTGATCTACGTTCGACGTAGACTACTTAGGTGCTAAAAACTGTCGCGCGGGAAATCCGAGTGTTATCAATTACGGGTACATAACTGTACACTGTGGGCTACAGGCTTCGGGACGGGCCAAATATATAGTTGAACTTTACAAGAAGAATGCATCTCAGACAGCTTCCCGCGCCCGCGCCCCGGCGGTGTCGATCAAACGGACGAACGAGCCTCTTGTTAGCATCCCTCTCGCTCTCTCCCGCGGAGAAAACTATAACCGTCTCTTGCGCACGCGGCCGCATCGCAGCCAATCCCCCACTTCTATAATTACACCGGTGATTCAATGGCTACTTATATCTATATATATGTATACGGCATAACGATGAGAGAAGCGCGTATTTATATGTATGCTTGTGTTTTTAGATATTATGGAGGCATTCCGACGCGTTCGCATAGTTCCAATTAATTTCGCAGATGGGTCTAATAAGTGGCCCTGTGTTCAGAACTTCAGAGCTGAGAGCAAAGTGTTGAATGTGGGCAAAGTTGTTTACGAAACCACTTGAACAATTATTAGATTGAACTGACAGTGCAGCAGTGGTCAGTAATCTAACAGTTGTTATGGAGCTGCAATAATATCTCGTTGTTTTTTACGTCAATGTATTGCTAATTGTATTTGTAGTGCTGTAAGATTTGTATCATACTTATCTTACTATCTATATTTTAGCGAATCGCTAATTGTATTAGCTATCTCTTATTCAGACCCATTTCCGCTCCCTTCAGTTTTATGAAACCTTACAGTTTAGAATTTAGATTAATATTCTGGATCTTTTACTGTGCCTTTTGTCTGTAGTATTATATTATCTAAGTTTAGGTCGATTTTAATCATTGGATATATAAGGTGTGGCATATACACCGCATTTGCCTATAATCGGTTTCCCATAATTGCTTTCTACTAAATGAACAGGATACCTATCGATTAAACAAGTTTGTTCATTAATTTTGTACCAAAGTTTAGCGATTGTATCAAGGATTAATATAAAGTGCCGTAAAGGCTTTAATTTACAAATATAAAAATTCTTAATCTGATCCCTCTTAGATTAAGAATTTGTATATTTAGATGTTATGATGTATTAAGATGTAATTTTTGACAATTCTTATTTGTCAGGTTCCAAGTTAAAATACCCAAAAGTGCCGCCGTAAACACCTGGGCTTTTGTAGCTTTCATATACTTTTTTTGTTCTAAACATATTCCAGACAAATTTTACTCCCTTCACACATTCACGGTCTACATCCTATACAATCTCTTTGGAATATCCTTCGTGGCTGTAAGGCGCAAGTGTATCGCCGGTCGATGACACACCACACATACTTTGGACTTTCCAAAACGCAGCATTTCAGAAATCCAAACTTTCGTAACCTTTAGTAAAGTTTCTCCATAAGCTTTCTACAGGAGCGCGCGGGCTCCTTCCTCACATCAAAGGACCAGTGACATCATCCACAACTTAAAATGTTCATTTAAATTTATTTCTATGAAATAAATCTTTATTTCGTAAACAAAAAACTGAGTTTTTCATCAAATCTAGAGCTATAAACATAGATCCTATATTTACTATTTACCAATTACCGGTTTAAGAGGCCGCTCAAACTGTTGCCTGTCTTTAAGATTTGGAAATTATTGCTAGTCAAAAGTTTTAGCTTGATATTTTTTGTTTATATATGCAGTGATTTTTAGAGCTTAAAGTTTTGACGCGATTTTTTTGCTCTCAATAAACGGTCATATACCTACGCCATATAGCGGCACCAAATAAAAGTCGTAAATTTATTAAAAAAGATACCTAAAGTCATCCTAAAACGATAAAGAGCATTCATTGTTTCAAAAGCTCGACCACTGATACCCGACGGAGTCTCCCGCGGTCGCAGGCAATTTGTTTCGATGTTTATTCATTTATTCCGGCGTTTTGTACGATCCGAGTCTTTTAGTATTAATTTGGATCTTATAAATAATTAATGTGCTTTGTGTAGGTATGTGTGTTGCGGTCGTGGCTCTCTGTTGGTCGCGGTCAAGGCCGGATAGCGCACGATCATCCACTGCTCCTTACGCTCTCCCCTTACATGTAAAAATCTTCTTCAACCTGTATTTCATTAAAACTATCTATCGTAAAGCCACTCTCAGCCGAGTATTACGATATTATTTGTTTATCATACTAATATTATAAATGTGAATTTAAGTTTGTTTGTTACGCTTTCACTCGAAAACTACTGAACCGATCATCATGAAACTTTGTACATATATTCTTGGAGGTATTACAAGTAAAAAAAAATATTGGCTACACTGCGAGCGAAGCCGCGGGTAAAAGCTAGTCAGTTAATAAATAGATTTGTATTTAAAATTTTCATCGTATAATATTTTTTTACACTTTCCATCACATTTTATTTACAAATAAAATAAACATCAAAGTTCTTTGACAATATTTTTAGACAACTGTTGACAATTAAGCTAATTAACGCACACATTCAATAGAGGACAATTCATCAAAAAACACTATTGTGAACCATCTACCCGTAGGCATTTAATGAATAATCATCAATATTTAAAGGCAGGAACATTTTTCGCTCTATCACATGGAATGAAAAAGAGACGGAGAAAAACTGGCCCATTATATGCTCGTATATTAAATTAAAGCATTCAGTAATCAACTCGGCGCCAATAAAACTAAGCCGAGCGTTAATTTTTTGTGTTGGACTCGATTAATTGATTTCCATTGGTCGGCGATGATTGTTTTTTTATTCCGATCGTTGACTTATGGTATTTATACTAACGTCATCGGTTTAGGCGTGCACTTAGACAAATTATATACCTAGTCGGACTAGATAATACTTATGTGTCCAAATCTGTCGCCTACAACAGGATCTCGAAGCAGACAGTTCGTTTATTTTACAATTCGTTTTATTATGTTTTGTGATTGACTGCATAGATTGTATACGACAATATTTTATTACGACAAGAAATGATTAAATTTTATCAACTATAACATCAGTTACTATAAATTAACCTGATGCTTTGTCACAAGCTAATTGTGCAACATTACAACATAACTTCTTAAGTAAGACATTAATAGAGCAATGTTTTATGTATTAAACTAGATCCGTTCGTTTATATTTTCACTTTTTGCGACGATTAAGAATTCTTTGAGTCAGCGGCAGAATCGAGTTCGAATAGATCGACTTGTACAAGTCGATCTATTCTGCCGCTGGTCTGGGACTATTGGAGTCGTTCCCCATTATTATGGGGACATAAAATTGATGTAGATTTTTATCAAGGCAAGTGTATAATACTTAATGCTTTAGAATCTGTTCTACGAATTGAAACAATGCTGGGGGCTTAGTATAGGAACAGTTAAGGTCGTACACAGAAGAGGCTCGCGGTAAATGGGGCGTGACCGCCGGGGACCGGACAGGTCACGACTCACTACATGTCACCACCCTAGCTTGAACTGAACGACGAATTTTAATAGGTTAAAGACATGAATTTTATGGAGATGCTTCCATTCCTACATTGCGTATACATGTTATAAAAGAAACGTTTCAATGAATTTAGTAGATTCTCAGGTATTTACTTGTAATGTAAGATATCATTATGCCAGGTGTTAAGGACCTTATTGAGAATTCTTAACGAGCACTTACCGTTTTAACGTAGCCTTCACTTTGGATTTTATCTTTGAATATCAACGTGTGAATCCTCTCAATTGCGAAACGGAAGAGTTTAAATCATACCACAGGTAAATTAATATTTGTTGGTTTCGAATCTAATCATCAAATCGAATGTTATAAAAACCAATACTAATAGGCAATAAAAATGAAATGATGGCCTTTGATTGATTTTGTATTAATCAAAAAAGTTTTACTTTTAATACTTAGTTGCAACCATAAACAAGCTGAAGACAGAATGATGTATTATTTAATTAATAGATAATTAAATTAATTTAACAGCCCAGACAAAGTTAATTAGCAAATTAGTTAGGATAATGTTTGAGAAGTCATGACATAAACCACTAATTAAATAATAGTTAATTTTACCTATTCCAATTCTTCTATTCCTATTCTATTGCGATCACTGTAGAAATTACTTGATAACTAAGAGTTTTTATTCAAAAGCTCTTGTCTACACGGCACTTGAAAAAGAGGAGACTTTAATGTTGTATTGAACACGTTAAGCAGGTCGCGGCGTTATCAAAATATACAGTCTGTACGTAAACTGTACAAGATGTCGGACATATTAAACAAACTTTATATTAGCTGGCGTCCATACCACACCAATTCTGCCGTTATTAGAGACACAATCATGATCAGATAAAATCTACGAAAAGATGTTTCGTCGTATCGTTTTGATTAGATCAATGAATTGATCATGTGTCGAACAAAAATCTATCACACCTGATGGCGACCGATGAGTTGTTCGTCAAGACTGCACACTTGCCCAGAAGTAGCCTATACACTCTTTTCTTAAAGATAACGCCGTCAGGAAACAAGAGCTCTACAGGGAATTCCACAGTTGCACTTCATAGTTCGAATGATATGACAGGAAAGCCAGTCAGTGATAGCGCGTCAGTTGGCAGGACGGAACGAAAGAAGAAAATGGAGTGCGCCGACCCTTATTTTCTTAAAGTTAAAGCTGTCTGGAAACAAAAGCTCTGTCAGGGAATTCCACTCATTAATTTGAATGATATGAACGAAAAGGCAGTCTTTTAAAACGTCTGGCGAGACGGAATGGCAGAAGAAAGTTTGTTGAGCGGTACACCAACCCCAAGCTAAGTTACTAGGGGCAAGGGCAGCAAGATGATGATTTTGTAAAAAAAAAAATGAAGACGAGAAATATTTTTTGTAAGTTATAAGGCAGAGAATAGAAGCGTGAGTGCGCGATGTTGCGCGGTCGAGCGCGCGCGGGGCATGCGTGCGAAAGGCTCGGGGTGACACCCGAGACACCACATCCCGGAAGACTGTGGCCGAACCCCAAGAGGTTCCCACACCCGCTAGCCTGAATGCCTCATAACGATTATCGATTAATTTATTCAGTGTATCGGCGAAAAATCGCAGCGGTCATTAAAATTTGCTTAAAATCGTAGACCTCATTAATTCTCAATGAGCACTTCGCAATAAAGTGTTAAATCTATAATTAGGCTTATGTGTGCTTAGAATTTAACAAAAAATCTGTTTCTAGTTATATAAATTTACAATTACATTAACACTAATCACACTTCTGAGGATTAAGTGCCATGCGATGCTTGTTGGCCCAGAAAATTCTAGATCTATCTATCTACATTCTCAATTGGATTTTTTACTCCCATGAATCCCTTGCAATACAGCCCCATTTAGCCCTGTTTTTCTAAAATAAAACTTTATAGGCAGTTGTTTTGCCAATGTAAACCCATCTTTATCAATTCTCAAAGCGATGAAGCGAGTTCTAATTAATATTAGCTTTAACAAAACGTGTTTCCCTCGCTTTTATTGAAGTTAACAAGCCGGATATTTTTATTATGTGCCCATTAACATTAATTTGCGGGTAAACATTTAACATTGACATAGTGTGCAGCTTACATGCAGTCATACTTTATCAGGCACGCGTATAATTTTAAATTAATCATATTTCAATTTTACTTTCGCACTCAGTTTCGTTTTATATCTCAGTAAAGAGCCTTAACGTCGTCAATTCAGTCCTGGTGGGCAATAAATTCAAACGTTAAGATCTCTGTACCACATTACAATCCCAGACGCTACATATTGCATCAGAGTCAGTGTCGCTTGCTTGGCGTTTAAATCATTCTGCTACCGCGCCGATAGACCGTACTTACACACATGTGAATTACGAATTGGCTGGATCAGACTTTGGAGAGGCAGCTTTATAAATATTAATTTATTGAAAGACTAATACGTTTAATGTGTTTATCTAGCTACCGTTTAAACATATAAATATGTAGATATTTCTTATTACGTACCAGTATAAATCTTACAATGAGAATGCTTATTTTATATTCCAAATATTTGAATACTGCTTAAAAATAATTCAGCGTGACAAAATCAAACAGTGCTAGATGCAGTTACAAAAGATGTTTAACATACTGACAACTTGTTGTACGTCTTTTTGGGAATTTCCAAATGATCTGTACAATTCTAAAATGTTTTCTCACGCTCACCTAGTACCACAGATAAAATAAACCTTCCCATATTTATTTATTTTCTTTTTACATTGTAAGATACGGCGCGTTCGGCCGCCGCATGAATCATAACCGGCGCGGTTTGGCATTTGCATGACCACGCGTCGGCTAATTGCTATCCTACACAATATAAATCAGATATAGTTCTACTGATCCCATGCAAGCATCTCGATAGCCTTACATTGCCCCAACAATAAAAGGTTGCGGCGGCCGACAAAACCCTATCGATAACATTGCTTTTTATCGAAAGTAGCCGAGCTTTTAGAACGGATGTTGGGCTTCTGACAAATGTTTAAGTTTCATAACCGTGTAGCTGTTAGAAAAAACTGAAAAAGTGTCACATTTCGCTGATTCGACATGTCATCCATCGACGAGATAAATTATTAATAGTGTCACGTGCTTTGTGGAGTAATGTATGGTCACGCGTGGCTTGGGCCGGACGGCGGGGCCCGGCGCGCGCCGCCTAGCTCTCCCGGTGGTCCGGGCGGGGCGGGGTCTGCGCGGCCACTCGGCTGCGCCGGCGCACCGGCCCCGCGCTTCCCTCCCCTCCTCTTCCACCGCACCCGCGCCTCTTATCGCCGCATCTTCAGCCTAATGTTACTTACGTCACTATGAAATCGCGTGTGACTGGTTTTAAGGCTTTGGATTCGTTAAATTTGAAGCTTAATAAGGTCGGGAATTAACTTTTAACTTAGATAAAATCTTCCGCACTGCATGTTTGGACATTTTTAAATACGAAAGAAATTTTTAAGGCGGTAACATAATAATAATTTGTACATCGAACTGTTCTGCCAAAAATATGGCACAAAAAATCTACTCAAGTAAATAAAATTGCCATTCATGTAACGTTACCCACAAAATCAATAAATCTGCACCCCACCCAAATTGTACAAAAACGCAAAGGTGTCCGCCGCCTATTCAATAACTCGTGTGATGTGTTCACCGGGGAACAAACGCATGTTGACAATAAGCGCTTGACTTTGAGCAAAATCTAATTTGTGTAGTTATTGTGTAATGCGATCCGCTCCGAGCCCATCGCTTTGAGAACAGCTTGTGAACAAGGATCGACTGAATTTATCGGTCGGTTACACAACAAATCAAAATTTAACGAGTTCGCGCAAACCAGAGGCTTTGCAGGGTATCTTTAGCCGTGCTCATTTGCGCGTGTAATTGCACCACCCACTGTAACTGTAACTTAAGTTAAAAATACAGACGGTTAGCTAATACAATGGTTATAACGTAACAGTGGCGGCTGGGTTCTGAACACGTTCGAACTTGGGTCTAAAGTTAAGCCATTTTTATTTATCTTTTGGATACTATTAACTTGCACGTAAATAGACACTTTTTTGCTCGAGCCAGCAGTCATCCTAATAAAGAATTAAGAGATTACGTACAGGTACAGTTTAAGCTGGACGAAGAGATTTAAATAAATACTATTAGATAAAATACAAACAAAGATCAGGTTTCTGTGCGATTTTTTGGTCGCAGTTTTTTCGCACAAACAATGAGTGAAAGGAATTCTAAAAACGGATTGAATTAACTTATCTAACGCTTAAAAAGTTTGTTCAAGGGATTACGGCTCCTATTTCTTGGAAAACCTTTCCTTGTTATTGAATTTGGTGGACGGCCAATTTATCTGTATAGCATCGGAGCCGATCCGAGCCAATTGCGGGTTTAAGTAAAAGACTAACTCGAGCACAGTGGTTGGTAGGTTATTCTTGCCGATAACCTGGGCACAGTGGGAGCTGTCCGCGATTCTCTTTTGTTTCGTATCTTATCCGATTTTAATTACGGGCGTAGAGAAATCTCGTTATTCCTTAAGGGGATATGACTGCTCCGAGCTAATTTACTATCGTTCCTTGCACGATTTTATGTTCTCAATTTTATTTAATTACCTTTGGTCCATGGGATGTAGGCATAGCAAATGCGTGGCATCACTGACCCGTGAATCAAAACCCCTCCTATAGAAATATTTTAAGCGCTTATATTCATATTCTTTACTGTACACAAAACAGATACAAATACTATAGAATAATTTATGTACAAAGGGGAGCTTAACCCATAATTGGAACTGAATTCCTGCTATTACTTCGGTTGGTACTTCAAAGGAAATAAGGACAGTTAATCAAAGCGCGAAACAAAAACTTAAAAATCTCTTATTAATATTGAAATGATTCCTGTATGAATTTAATTCATTTTATTTTATCGTCGATTTCAGAGTCTTCTGTGGGAACGGGAGCTGGTTGCTTCCCTGAAGGAGCCATGGTGTACACAGAGAAGGGTCCCCGTGATATCGCTACGATACAAAGAGGAGACAAAGTGCTGTCAGCTTCTGATGACGGCAAAATGGTTTATTCCGAGGTATGTAGACAAAATGTATGATCCAGAAGTCTAGAATATGAAAATACTTATAACAGCATACAAACTTGTGACCCTTAACTTAAAATATATTTGGCTCTTAAATAAATTGAATCCAAAAGTTTTGGAAAATATGCAAGGAATAAATGAAAATATTGGAATGCTTTTTTTCATAAAGCTATTGTCTTATTTTCAGGTGTTGACATTCATCGACCGCGATCCGAATACAACACGGCAGTTCATCGAAGTGACGGCAGAGAACGGCGTGACGATCACGACGACCCCGTCGCATCTGCTGCTGCTGGCGGCCGCTGACGGCTGGCGGGAGGTCTTCGCGGCCAACGTCGAGGTCGGCGACGTACTGCTGACGCGGGGGCCGGCCGACGTCATGCGACCGTCGCGGGTCGTGAGCATGAAGATGTTGAGGAAGCGCGGAGTGTACGCCCCGCTTACGAGGACCGGCACCATCATCGTGGACGACGCGCTAGCGTCGTGCTACGCGCTGGTGCGGAGCCACTCGCTAGCGCACGCGGCCATGGCGCCGCTCCGTTGGATGGCGCGGTGGAGCGCCTCCAGCGAGCTGCCCCGCGGCGTGCACTGGTACGCCAACGCTCTGTACTCGGTCGGGGACTTTGTGCTCCCGGCTTCGTACAGGTATCGCTAGCAGTGAGAGTGCTGACATTATGTGGTCGCTGTGAGTATTGGCGCGCGCGGGACGTGCACAAGGACACTGTTGTAAATATCGGTCGTGTAAATAGTAGAGTGCGTATGACAGACTACGATATGTAAATACTTAGGTCGCGAACATTAAAATGTTTAATATTATACATATGCTCGTCGTTAACGAGCTTTACTTACCCTCAATGGAATTTATTTATTAAGTAGTTTTAGGTACTTTTTGCAAATTTTGCATATTATTTAGTTAACTTACGAATATTTTTTGTAAATTGTATCGGTATTGTTATTCTGCACAATGCAGAAATACTTAAATGTATGCGCTTATGTTATTTTAAGTTACTGTATAAAGATTATGAATAAAATTAATTCACTTCTTTAGCAAATCCGAAGAAATTGTTTTCTGCATTGCGATGCAAATGTGTTGCTTGCACCAGTGAACAGTACTCGTACTCTCGGTACGAAATCAGCTGTAACCAGACATTCCATAACTCTAATCCTTTGTCTACTTACACACGTTAGAAATGATGAAATTGTGATCTTGGTACCTAAAAACGTGCCTTAAGATTTTTTATTTATTGTTATTTATAAGCTAGGTGTCTATTTATGAATTGACGAAAGTATTTAGGTCTAACTTATTCTATTATGTCCGATACCGTCTTTATTTCTAAGTTTCTAACTATTTATTTAATACTCTTCATTCTTCCAAGGTTTTCTTTTCAACGCTTGACATCGTGATATATTTCCTTTAATTTGAAAACGTTTTTTTATTTCTTTAACAAAGCATGAGTTTTTCTCAATCCTTGACTTGATGGAAACACGAATAATAAGCATGAATGCAGTACCACTGTAGTATTGGTAGCTACTAAGCTTATTATAAGTCGATGTCAGGTTGGAGCGTCCCCAGGAGCGACGACTTTTAGATCATTTGTTAGATCTTGAACTGAAGTATGGGTTCCTATAGATTGAATTTAGTGGAATGTTGTAAGACTTGTGAGTGCAACGATAATATTTAGAAATAATTTCTAGGCCAAAATTATTTATTAAACATTCACATCTATGCTAATTGCTAAATGATTGATGTCAGCGACAAATGTTAACTAAAACTCTATATTATAAAATAGTGATTAGTGCTTATGTAGACGATACTAACAAATTTTATAGGTACATACATAAATCGGAAAGCTTTAACTAATATTTGGACAATACATTTATGCCATATTAATATAACTTAGTTTAAAAAACTAAATGCTATACAGTGAATGTAACAGTGCAGCCCTTCCAGTGTCAAGGATTTTATTTATAATTTGATATCATAATATGTTAACAGTCACTGTGGCATGGACTACTCCATGTGTGTTGATCTTTTGGAGTTCGAATATAACTAGTTTTGTACAATAGTCATAAAGCATCACTTACCGTTATTATTTTCTTCTGCATCAAACAGAATATGGTCGTCATTGGGTTTACTAAAACCCTTTACAGTAACATTCCTTCGATTTTCAAACAACTGCATCATAAAATAACTTCTTAATTTTTATAGCACACGTTTACTTTTTAATTAATCAGCGCTTATGGGTTCATTGCTTTAATGTTGAAAAGTAGTGTCATTGTCTATGGAGGCGCGCGCTGTGCAGTCATGCGCAATGAGAATCTAAATTGCCCGCCATACCACATATTTTTCCCGTTTCCACTTTTGTTTTATTTCAACTGTTTGAGTGAAGATAAAATAGTGTATACAACGGCATATAATTAGGTATTAAAACGCTCGCGTGTAATTATTATAACATTCGGCTTCGCCTCATGTGATAAACCTACGCTCGTGTTTTAATAACCCCTATTATATGACCATTGCATAAACTACTATTATATAGCGTGTGTTTTCCTTTTTTGGCTAGAAATATTTATTTTTCAAAATTGTAATGATGCAGTATTAGTTTTCATCAGACCAGGACCCGAACTACTTTGAGTGTTTTTCGCTTTTTCTAAAAGTTTCGGCTTTTGCCATCCATGCCGATTTAAAATCTTAACGTGTACAGATATCGTATACGTTAATTGTCCTAAAAATACATATATAAAATAATAAATTGTTTGCATAATATTTGCTTACAACGGTAGATCGAACGGTATTCGTATTTGCTTTTATCTCCACGAAAAAATAGATCTATTATCATATCATGCACTAATTCCTTAAGCAAAGTATGCAAATTGAAGTAAACAGTGCTATCTGATTTTAAAATTGAAGGTATTATTCTAATATTGACACAAGCGAAAAAGATTTTGAACTTTCACCCATAAGTTTTTTGTTTCCTTGTATCGAATAAAGTTTTTATTTTGAAATATTTTTTTGATTATGTGTTTTAAGTTAAAGTTTCGGAGTATTGGCCTATCCAAAACATTATAGTTTGGAATAAAAATATTGTAACTGTGTGATGTGGTGTGTTGTTAGAAACTAAATGACGAACCAACTTATTTTGACAGACAAAAGTGTTATCGTTCCAAAAAACAGCACTGCTTTCACTTTAAAAAAATATAATATGGATTTTTAAAACCGAACTTTTGTTTTTTTTTGGACTTGGCCTGTCTTTTCTGTGCTTCCATTGTGGTGCTCAGAAAATCATGTACTATATGATATTTAAAACCATAATAATATACTTAAAACTTCTAAAATGAATGGAAATACATCTTAAAGATCGCTATCTAGACCATACAACTAGGTGATATTGCCCTATGTAAAATACAACGATACGTAATAATTATGCTTTTACACTATTTATTTATTGACGTTATATTTGTATTAATATAAAGCATGTCTCCACGAGTTAATGTATTATGGTAAAATGTATATTTCAGAGCTTCTTGTAAAGAAAGAAAATGTTGGGGATATTATTTGATGTACCACTGTCGTATTATCAAAATGTATTATAATATCAAAATAAATAAAATGTTGGCTTTGTGGACATAGTTTTTGTTTTATTTGTTAAGGTTAACTTTAAGGAGCGTCTGATTTTTATTAGAAAAATGAGTACCTATTACTTGTAGTAATATAAAAATAATAGTTTAAAAAAACTAAAGAACACGCTTTAATGGAAAACCAAACTAAATAGTAGAAAATAATTTTCAATAAATTTAAATTAAGAATAGTGTGATTAACAAAAAAATGTATTTTAGTACAAAAAGCGTGGGGAGCTTTTATAATAAATTCAGAATTACTCTATTATTACCAATATCTGTCAAAAAAATATTATTACAATTAACACTAAGCACCCCACGCTTTTTTTACAATTACATGCATTATTTTGTTAATCACACTATTCTTAATTTAAATTTATTTTCTACTTATTAGTTTGGTTTTCTACTAAAGCGAGTTTTATTTTTTTTTAATTAATATTGATTTTTACTTTTTAGTTATAAAAAAATAATACACATTTCTGTTTATTTAATTTATTTATTGCATTGTCATCGCAGCCATGAAGTTGGCTACAATGGCTGCGCAGTAGTAAATTTCACAAAAACAGCACTGATCCGCGCCTTGCGCATCGTAAAACCAACTTCAGGGCGGCTGAGAAGTTTGGCGAGAACTATACATTCATACCAAGCTAATAAAAGCGTGTTAAAAATATGCAACATTGAAACATTGCTGAGTAGGAACCAGCTTTTTTTCGCAGATATATCTTCAAATGGCGCCCGGTCTTTTGTAAAAAGACCGAGGACTATGAGATTTTTACCTCACTAAGACATATTGGAATTACCTTCAGTATGCAGACATGGAACACCGACATCTCCTAACAGAGAGTAGTATCCAACTAGAAACAACATTCTGCATTCCAATTGGTTTGTTTGCATGATGATTTTGGCAACAACATCAGTTTCTTCATGGTTTATTAAAAGGTGTACTACCTAAGTATTTACGGCCAATAATATGTTTTATTTAATATTAGGTCGATCTGTTCAGACTTTGGATTACAAATCTATTACCGATAGTTTGTTTGTCTATCGGTTTGAACCGCGGCAATAACACGTTTCCTGCATCTGATTCACGTTAGTAATACATTTCATTATTCTGTGTGTTTGTCTGTTAAAAACAGTTTTGCAGTAAACATAGCTTTAGTTACAAGCCGGAGGCGTAACTAGTAATTATATACATCCGTTTAATTTGTTGGAAACAAAATTTGTAATTAATTATTTAGGGAAGCTTCGTTTACTGATATTATGTTGATTTTGCTTTATAAAAGCACTAGCTCCTGCCAGCGGCTTCGCCCGCGTGTTAGTCGAAAATTATGCCGAAGAAACATAGTCCCGGGATAAAATGTATCTCATGTCCAAATTTCATCCAGATCCGTTTAGCTGTTCTGGCGTGATTAAGTAACAAACGGATGTGTGTGTGGATGTACCACATACACATCCGTCCAAACTTTCACATTTATAATATTAGTATTGTTGTTGTTGTGTTAGTATTGTTTTTATTAACTGGGGTGATAAAGTGATTTAATGATCTACTGCTAACTGAATTATTTTCTATAATATTAAAGTCACCGAAGTAATTTTTTTGTTTATTACCCGTTGCAAGATTTGCCAAAACATCTCTCATCAGTGACTCAAATATAGAGTAGATCATATAATTAGGGGGTCTGTAAACACACACTATGACATGCTTATCCAGCTCAACACAGAACAGTTCATTTGATAAGTCTACTATATCTTTACGAGGTTTTGATTAAATGCAATTATTAATTAATATAAGTGGGGGTTCCCACGCAACATAATATTTCTGTTAAAACAACTGCCCACAGTATAATTTTGCATAATTGATTAGCATCGCATAATCTTTCAGCCAATGCTCAGTGCTTTTTAAATATTTTTTTGCGGGCATGAAGGTACATTCTTGATGGTAGATATACTCCTAACTATTTCGTTATTGGTACCCTCCCTTGTCCTACAAACTAGTTTAAACTATAAATATTAATAGCAGAAGTGCTAAAGTTATTGACTACCTGTAAATTAGTATTACTACTAATATCAACTACAGTACATGCCTTCGACATAGTATTTATGTCTGAGTTTATAGTAAAAGATAGTAGCCTCGCTATTTGTCGTCTTACCCTAATAGGCAGATATACTGTATCGCCTGTCGTTTTTAATTTACTAACAAAAATATTGATTAAAAAAAAAATATGTCACTGTAATGGCTGACAAGGAAATGAACATGCTTATTGAGCATGTGCATATAAATATTTTGTCTATTAGTATTTTTTTCCAAATATGGAAAAGCACACAATATGATTTTAATACAATTAAATTTTATCAACCGTTACACACTCAGTGATGTCATCTTTTTTATATCCAAACTGTTAACTATAAAGACAGTTACATTGGTATCTGATTTATATACATTATTTGTTACAGATGCCATGATATGCTTATAAGATGACCCAGGCATACAATAATTCAAAGTCGAATAACTCTGATTGCTATTTAATCATTTACCTAGACCTCTTCCAATACAACCTGCAAACATAACCGCATGAAACCAATGATGACTATTATTAGTTGGAAGAAGCAGTCTCAAGCTGGTCTACTTGAGACACTTCCTGTGAAATATCAGTGATGTCTTGGTCAAAGACACCGTCTTGCGACGCTCTCTCAGACTGGGCCGGGTCCTCCATTGCCTCAGACTGGACAGACTTCAGATTTGAGACTATCTGACAATTACATTGACACATCACCAACTCAATTGCGGCGAGAATGTGTTCCTTAATTTGTAACTGGGATCTAACATATTTATTGTAAAGGGAGCCCAGTTTGTCCTCAAGTACCTGAATATCATTATGTAGGCGCTGTGTGTCAATTTCATAGATTTTTATGTATATACTAAACTAGTTTAAACTATAGCTTAGTTTATATTGAGCACTCGCCCAGATTAAGCAAAGTCAGCATGTGTCCACCAAATGTTGAATCAGGTGGGCGGTGCGAGTTGACTGGACACATCAATTACCTTCTGACTTGGTAGTTCAGGTAAATATATGGTAACATGCGAACTACCTACTAAAATACCTGACGCGCTATCAAAATTCTCTACGCGATATGAATTTTACAACAGCCCGATAGCAATCATTGGGCCCGATAGGAATCAATAAAAAAAAAAAAAGTTACCCATCACACACAACACCCGTCTGGTCGGAAGATCCTCCCTTTCGATGAAGGTTGGGCGATTTTCCACTTTGACATAATTTCCACATTTATATCTCTATAAATGTGGAAATTATGTATTTTTTCCTACTCCTCTGTTATTCTTTTCTGATTAATTTTGTTGCGGAATCCAAGACAGTTAAAATAATTCTACGTGACTTGGTCGAGCTTCATTGCTTCGAAGTTTTTCTGGTGGTTGCCACTGCTGATTCTGGCTTTCAGGCGGTGGAGTGGTTTGGGAACAGTGCGGTGAGATTGACCCAAAAAAAAATATAACACCTAAGTCTGTCATCGACGTTAGTCACAGAGTCACTGTTTAGTCAAAGTTGACACCTGGTCAGCGTCAAATGGTTGTTTAGTGTGATTTAGAGCATTCGCACAGATAGAGCTAAGTCAGAGTGCTTCCACCAAATTTTGAATCATGTGGGCGGTGCGAGATGACTGGACACAACTTTAACCTTATGACTTGTTAGTTTAGGTAAATATGTGGTGACATATGAATTACTAAAATACCTGACGTCACACAGATCCTTAACGTGCTATCAAAGATTTCTGAGCGATTTTATTTTACCACGGCGCGACAACAATCATCGGGCAGTTGCCCATCACACACAACACCCTTCTGGTCAGAGAATTGTCCCTTTGGATGAAGGTTGCGCGACTTTTCACTTTGCTTTGCATTCCTCTATAAGGACCAGTTTTGTTAACCGTAGTTAACTAAACTAATGGTTAAATATGCTAATCAATGGTTTCAAATATCGGAAAAAAAGCGTTTATTCATCAATTGTTAGTGTAAGAAATGGTCAAATAATTAAATCTCCAACTTATTTGATCGTTTGTGGTGCTAACAATGAGCAAAATACGCATTTTACCGAAGTAAAAACCCATTGGTTATTGGTTAACCATTGGTTGCCATATTTAACCATTAGTTGAGTTAACTACGGATCAAAAATCAATCAATCTGCCTAACCTCTTCCAAACTATGTAAGGGTCGGCTTCCATTCTAACCAAATGACACTGAATACTAGTAGTTAACATAAAGCAGCTATCTGATTTGGTGTTTTAGGTAAATCTTTTATTTAAATCCAGGCCCATTCAGAAAAGTCCTTCACAGATCAACTTAATTACTTTCAGCTGAAAGAATATTTTTCGTCTTGTTATTTTCGTCAAACTTTTGACCCATTTTTAAATTCTCATAAATAAGTCAGTCCGGTGAATGACAATACGTCCTTGATATTGATTTAGAATCCAATTTCACAAGATTTAAGGAAATATCAAAAGGCTCTGCGATTGAAAAGGTATGCTTTATTATCTCGTTAAGCCTAAGGGCCAAAAAAACCCTTTTAACAAACACGAAATTGGAAATCATACTGTCGCTAATAAGGATGGATATTGTAGACATGTCATTATTATTATTAGTGTCACATATCGAGACTTTTCGGCCCAGTTAGGTTCGGTCGGTTTCGGTATTGCACCTACTTATTAGTATGCTATTACTTTATTTTATTGTAACCTTTTCATTAATTAGCAGTAAAGAGAATGGTTTAGAACCACCTAATTGTTTCCTATTTTCCTTTCCAAATTGTTTTATTCGCGGGATCTAATACAGTTTATTTAATCGGGACTCAACGATTTTCATTGTCTCGGCTATCTTCTGCGGTGGTGGCCAGGCCACTGTTGATTAGGACGCTTTTGAAGATAGCATGGCGAGTTTGTCCAAAAAAATTTACTTCAAGGCAAACGCGCACCGTCATCGCCGTTCATCGCTCGTCGTTCGTTAAAATTCTTGCCGATCAATTTAAAATAAAATGCCCACGGAGCAGAAAACTTAACGCCTCTTACTTACAGAGAAAATAAGTTTAAATACTGTAGATAACGGTACCGTGATTAATTGAATTTTACTCAAAATAAACTTTACTTTATAACAAACCTCTAGATAATGTTAGATAGATATTCGTTCTATACAGAGCCGGACTTACGGCAGAGCATCAGGGGCTTTTGTCTCACCTCAAAAAGCAAGAACCTTGGAGGGTTCTTCGTTTGATTTTTTTAAATTAAAAATACAGCCTTTGTACACAAAACCGTTACCACAAGTAAGGTCCACGTTCAGTTCCAAAAAAATCGAACCTTGAACTAGTTGTTAGTTGCCCCAGATCCTCCATAGCTTTAAATCCGGGGCTGAGTAAGTACATAATTATACCATTAGATACTAGAATAAATGACACTTAACTTATCTATAAGAAAGCTTGGTCATGTTTATTACTGATTATTCTCACAGTCAGACCACTAAATTGTCCCAGTGGGAGTCGTTTAATATTATTTTTCTGGTACACTACACAAACAAATAAACTAACTTAGCAACAACTCTCAACTAAGTTACGTTATTAGTTTCTTACAATTGCGCTTTCCTTCGAGCATCCTATTCTAAATAAATGAAAGTTCTATTAAAGTTTAAGTTTATCTCTGATGGCCAATATAATCTGTAGATTTGTTTTCCTCATTTCGACAATATCATAACATGAAGGTGAGTTTGTATCCGTAAAGACATGGCGTTAAAAAATACACCATAAGTAACTACTTACTGAAACATATTTGCAATTAATCCCGTGAGTGTCCGAAACGTGGATCCACGCGAGATACAATGCTTTTTAATTGTTTCGGTATTTACGGCATTCAACCGGTGAATTATATGAAAAGATGACTACTTTGTAACCTTTGGCACAGATCAAGTAAAATCTAGTATGGTCAACTAGAGAGAGAGGAACTTAAAAGAAAATAGTAACTTTCACCGTATGGAACTATATTTGCTATTGACACGGTAAGAAGAAAAATTCCGTAAGGGTATGTCAAGTATACTTGACAAACTTATTGAAATAGCAAACGAGAAACCTGGTACAACGAAAAGTAAATTCAATTACTTAACTAAATTAATGCCATATGTTCCCTAGCTGGAGCGTCCACATATATTCTCCATCGCTATTAGTCTTGAGCTTCACGCTTCACCTCGCTCCACGTCATTCCGATGCTCGCCGCTTCTGCCAACACGGTGCGACGCCAGGTTTATCAGGGACGGCCACGCTTTCTTTTCTGTTGGGGATACCGGTAAAAAGCTGGTTTGGGTTTGTGGTCGGGACCCTTTCGGAGCGTGTGGCCAATCCATCTCCACTTACGACGCTTGATCTGGCGGTCGATCCAGCTCTCGTGGCATTTCTCCAATAGCTCTATGTTGGAATAGACGAAGACAGCGGTTGTCGATGACTTGGATTTGCCTTTGTGACCTGCCATGTTTTGCACCCGTAAAGATTAAGCAGTATTGATTTGACATTGGACCCGAATATCTTGAGTTTATCCTTCGGGTCAGTTTCCGCGATTGCACAAACAGGTCTCACCTGCGCGTAGCTCGGGTTTCCAGTCTCTGACACGATGCTCCCGAGGTTTGTAAATTTGTGGACGCGTTCCACTGCAAATCCAATTGGAGTTACAGATTTTGTGGAAATTCGGAGACGAATGCTACGGAGCAACGATCGAAGAGTTATTCATGCTGAAAATGGATATCGTGTGCGTGTCTAAACACTAACTCTAGCAGTACTTGTGCCTCAAGCTGTTCCAGTATTTGCTAATTAATTTGTAGCGTCGTCTCCCTGCTACTTTGTGGTTATTCTAACAACTGCTTCTGAGTTTGATAAAACTGCATTTTTAGCGTTTAAGCTACATACAATTTAGCAAGAGTTAATAAACACAAAATAAATTAAGTTGTTAAAAATCATTGACAAATGAAGTGTTTGAAAAAAACTTCAGCAGCGCGATATTCTGGAAACCAACGCTATCCAATCATTGAATTGTGGAGGTCAGCCGAAAGACGGCCTCTGCTGAACTTGGCCCCAAGCTACGGTCCTAAGTTTCTCACATTCAGTGGACTCACACGGCCATCACCAGGTATTCGGTTCACCCGTGAGAGGCTTTGAAAAGGAATTTATAGTTACGCCTTAAGCGATAGCTCCATTTAAATTACTGCTTATTCAGCTGTATCCAATTAAACCGACATTCAACGATTCCAACGTAATCGGGAAAACTTTTTGCTATGATGAGGAAGTGCATGAATCTAACAGGTATTCAGGAAAATATTATTCGAATTCAATCAAGATTTTTGTTCTGAAAAAATATTTTTGCAGTAATTAGACACACATTACTTAACTATTACAAGAACGCTATATTAGTAAATGACAAGAGACTCTTACCCCTATATTCCTAGTCTTGTCATCCAATTCGACTTCACCTCTTTCGACGGCAGTTTTAGCTTCTTATTTAATTACATTTATCGAGGGGTTTCCTGTTGTCATGGTGACTTAGGCGAGTGGAGATCCTTCAAACTGACTTGTAGTCCAAGTGAAAATACTTGAACTTACTTAGGTGCTTACAAACATACTACCATGTATCATTAAGCTATATCTTATATATAAAATTCTCGTGTCACAATGTTAGTTACCGTACTCCTCGGAAACGGCTTTACTGATTTTACCGAATTTTATATGCATATTCAGTAGGTCTGAGAATCGGCTACTATCTATTTTTCATACCCCTAGGGTAGAGTAGGTAGGGTAGGGTAGGTAGGGTAGGGTATGTAGGGTAGGGTAGGGTAGGTAGGATAGGGTAGTTTTTTTTTTTTTTTTTCTACTACCTCCAAGATGATCGGAGTCTATTCTACTGCTTTAAATTCATTCCAGTTCTCGCACTTATTCCTCTCGCACTTTCATTCCGCATACTTTATCTTTCTCTCATCCATCCTCATTTGTATCTGTTATGGGTGGGATTCCCAGCTATCATATTCTATGTTACTATCTATACTTTAATTTATTTTATTGTCATCCGGTATTTAGGAATAAAACAGGGTGAAGAATTTTTTATTTGTGACTTTTTGAATACATTATTTACACTTAATCTAGTTTATATCTATTTAGCGATTTATTATACATAATCTTATTCTATTAAACAGTTTCTTCTCTTATTACCTATACAGATCTTACAAAGTAGGGGGACCATTTTTTGTTTTTGCACTCACAAATATATCTATCTTATTTTACTTATTTCTATTTTACATATTGTATTTATTTCATATTTCTTAATTTATAATACAGTTTCATACTATGCTAGCCTCTAATATAACATACTATATTATAGCAGCATATTTTCTTATACGGTTTTGTTTCTTTTGATCACCATGTAAGCTATTTCTTTACAATAATTTAAAAACATTTCTCTTTTCTTTCCCACCATCAAATTTGACGCATTTTGTGCAACCAACTCCAAAGCGAGCTTCTGCTCCATCTCGTAACGGATTTTCGCGGTGATTGGGCACTCAAACAGTATGTGCAGAACCGACTCCTCGACACCAGGTTCGCAGGCGCACGATGGATTCTCCTTACACTTGAAGCGTGTCAAGTATGCGGAGAATCCACCGTGCCCCGTCAAGATTTGCGTGGTTGCGCTCGTATGAGTGATTCTGCGCACCACTCCGTATGCCGCCACAGCGTCCGGGAAGAAGATTTTGGTGCCCGACGCTGTGTCACCCGATCTATATCTCCCGTTCCACTCGCCATGCGTCTCCGATCGGATTACTCGCTTAACGAATGAAACGGGACACAGGGTAGGGTAGTTAGGGTAGGGTAGGTAGGGTAGGGTAGGTAGGGTAGGGTAGTTAGGGTAGGGTAGGTAGGGTAGGGTAGGTAGGGTAGGGTAGGTAGGGTAGGGTAGGTAGGGTAGGGTAGGTAGGGTATGGTAGGTAGGGTAGGTAGGGTAGGGTAGGTAGGGTAGGGTAGGTAGGGTAGATAGGGTAGGGTAGGTAGGGTAGGGTAGGTAGGGTAGGGTAGGTAGGGTAGGGTAGGTAGGGTAGGGTAGGTAGGGTAGGGTAGGTAGGGTAGGGTAGGTAGGGCTGGGTAGGTAGGGTAGGGTAGGTAGTGTATGTAGGTAAGTAGCCAATTGACGGGAGCGAAGCCCCGGGGGTCAGCTAGTAACATATAAACATATCATATCATATGTCATATATGATATGACATTACGCTTTAAGTGTGGGAGTGACATAGGCTGTAATATATTTTTAAATGTGGAGCCCTTCTCCAACAAAAAAGTGGGTGATACAATTTTTTCGTTATCATAACAATATGGGTATCAAATGAAAGCTGCTAAATAGGCTATTCCAAATATATATATATATATATATTGTAGCATTTTCATTTTACTATTTTGGCACAAATTGAAGATAAGCGTAACTTAGATTGCAAAAGAAATAATATTTTTCCACATAAAAAAACTTATTTGGAGAACTCGTTCATTAATAAAACTAAAAAGTCTGAAATAAAACAAATTATTATAAAAACAAAAAATGCTGCAGGCCCCCGACAAACAAAAATTTGAGAAACCTCCAAAAACTTGCATTGTACCGCTTACAGCACCTCATAATATTTAATGTATAAAATTATACCTAGTACATGTGTTTCTCTTTTCAGTAAATTTTCTAATTATTTTTTAGCAGTTGAATTTTTTCTTTTTACAATAATTTGTTTGACGTCATAAATTAGTTGATTAGTAGACCTAAGTTTTACCACTAATATTTAAGCCTCTTATTAGATGGCGATGCCGTTATTGTTTATGAAAAGATCTTAGTAGATTCTCGTTACTAAATAGAACTTTGGTATAATGTATTCATACAAGATTTGACTTACGGTTAGCTTAGCTAAACATAAACTTACGTTTATAACAGTACTAGCTTTTACCCGTGGCTTCGCTCGCAGTGAAACCATTTTTTTTTAATAGAAGATATCGTATGTCACTTCTAATACCTCCAAGAATATATGTACAAAGTTTCATGATGATCGGTTCAGTAGTTTTTGCGTGAAAGCGTAACAAACAAACTTACATTCACATTTATAATATTTTAGTATAGATTCTTGGCAGCTTTTCTTTTAAAGAACTTAATGTAACAGGTGTAAAAGGAGCTTAACGAAACCGAAAGCCACTTATTCTTCCAGTCTTTGTGATAATTATATACCAGACCGTACCTGGGCACCTTTTCAATAAGGAGATATAGAAGATCAAAGTTCACACCTGAAATAAAAGTCGTTCTAAGAATTTATTTTGTACTGAGTTACTTAGTTTCATGTACAGAAGATGTATATTATATATGTCTTTCTGAATGTAGTATATATATAATAGTATGGAACTGATCAACTGAAGTACCAATTGAATCATCATCATATCAGCTGAAAGATGTCTGGAACTGCTGGACATAGTTCACCACATTGACCGGTCCCGTGCGTCCCGCATCCAGCAGATCCCCGCAATCTGCACCAGGTCTTCGGTCCACCTAGTGGGTGGCCTTCCAACGCAAAGTCTTCTGGTGGCGGCGGTCGCCACTCCAAAAAATTTCTGCTCCATTGGCCATCCGTTCTGCGAGCAATGTGCTCTGCCTACTGCCACCTAACACAGACATAAATCTAACTAGATAACGCAAGTCCCTCCATCTGTATGAAAACCAAGCGAGCCACTTTTTCACAAACAATTTAAAAACAAATTTACTTTGTTTAGTTAATTTACTTACCAATGAATGAAAACATTTCTAATGCCTCGACCAACTTTTTCTATACATTTTTTACAGCTCAATATGGCATAAAAATGCATTTTTCTAGATTTCGGTAGATTTCCGGTGCGCATAATGCTAAATGAAAAGCTCGGATTCCAATCACTGATCGTAACTTACTCCGTTTTTTGGCACGCGAAGTACATACAATGCCGTCATCTAGTTAGATTTATGTCTGTGCCACCTAAGAACACGCCAATTGAATACTGGCAGTAAATTTGCATAGCTTAAAGCTAATGAAAATCTTCTAAGAAATAAAAGCATCGATATAAGAAATGTCCATTATAATCGATATGTGAGGACAATGGAGTGACTTGCAAAATATGTACCAGTAACGCAAAAAATGTAATTAAATTCTCAGTTTGACCTAGGGTTCGAATTCTGCCTCATACTGAGATAACCCTGACTTTTTTGAGACCCATTTTGTATATGTACGGTTGGTATGGCTTGTAAGTCGGCGTGATTATTACAGCGAATTCTTTTGAAAATTCTTAGTTGAATAATCCTCCTAAAAAACCCTTCTAATTAAAATCCATTTTAATTATGGCAAAGTTAACTAATTTTTCTTGTTGAAAATGTTTTATTTGATTATCTTATATACATTAATTTTACCTCATCCCTAAACAAAAGCACGGAAAATTAAATGTTTACGTCAAACCAAAAGTTCATAACATAATGGAGCAGTAGGGAAAATATAAAAAAAAAAAAAAATGGATGAAGGATTTTGACGTAGCTGTTGTTTGCAATCCATTTAAGAATTTTCTAATAAAAAAAAAATTAAGAGCGTACTGGCGTGATGTTATGTTATGAAATGGTATAATCAATAAACAGACATGCGATTGCAGCAATCCCGAAGGATTTACCGTTACTTATTGAAGAATTCTGTCGTATATCTTCGAAGTTCTTCATCAGATCATCACCAAATTAAAATGGGACCAATTTCGAAATATACTCTTTCAAACAAAAAAAGAATTTTCAAAATCGGTCCACAATTCTGCCGTCGTATAACTAAAATGTCGTTATCCAACATCTGGTTTTGATGCTATATTAATGAAATAGAAAATATCTATCGATCTGTGTTTGCGAATTTTCAATACCATGAATAGTTTTGTTCAAGGTGTTGTAAGTCGCAAGCACAGGTTGATAGATATTATTTTTCTCATTAATATAGCATCAAAAGTTTAAATTCGACCAGATGTTGGATAACGGCATTTTAGTCATACCACGGCAGAATTGATGGAGATATCAGTGAAAATACACAAAAAAAAAGATGAAGTCGAACATAGAACCTCCTCCTTTTTGGTAAGTCGGTTAAAAAGTGAAAATATGTACGAGAACCCATACTTAAACCGTTTCTATGGAAGCTTTATTCTTGTCGCTTTTACTCGATGATCCCATCTAGTTTATACTTTCCTGTTATTAATTTAATTTTACTTCGTAAAATTGACTTTCGTATGTGTTCCATTGCCGTTCCTGAATTCACATTGAAAAATGTTGGGTCTTGTAATGCAGAGATGGATAACATTCATCTTAAAGTAGTCGCCTCCATCCCGTTGTTAAACGTAGCGCAGTACAGTGGATCTATGTGAACGTTCATCAGTATTATTTCAGGCTCGAGTGGGAGCGGACGTTATTTTCCTGGATTTTATTTTTAAATGTCACTGTTTAGTACTTCCAAACATCTGTTGAACCTGTAAATTAAATTGACAATAACTTTTCGGGAACTCGGTTCATTGTTGGCGCCACGTTTTACGCCAAATTAAAATTACTGCCAAGTTTTTGTTATAACTCTTTGATCCTAAAGTTTTTGTACGAAGTGAAATTTCAAGAGATGCTATTATTTTAATAGACTGTACAACATAATGGTGATTTTCTCGTACTCAGTGTATGTAAGGTGAGTTTTACACATCTATCACTTGGTTGACATTGATGATATTTTTACAAGTCACTGAATTTTCACAAACGAATTTTTCTCTTTGAAAACGAATGAGCTTTTAGGCCGATGTATGTTTATCATCATGATGAATTGCGTACCGAAAAAATATTTACATATGTTAGCCTTTTTATGGTATACTTTTTATGCGTTACCTTTATTTAAATGTTTTATTTTAATTGTTAACGTTGTAAGAGTACCCTTATATCTAATTAACTTAATTTGTACACGGATGAATACTTTTATAACTTATGTTTAATTAGGTCTACGTGGCCGGTTGAGTAACTAGTAAAAGTATTGTCTTTTTACAAAAGTTCAAGTGTTTTTATAGTTCAAAAGGGTGTAAGTAATTATTTTTGATTCTTGACGGGGTGAGAAGGAAAGTAGGTACGTACTTGAAGTACGTGCAAAAATCTAAAAGAGGACGGTTATACGAGTATTTCTATTTATTTTAATAACCTATGACGCCATTTCTAACTTTGTATATGGCACGTATTTACTGCAAGTGTAAAGTTGTGGACTGGTTTTAGTTTTGTAACTATATTTTTATACTATGTCTGTATAAAATGCATATATGTTGTTTCGCAGCTGGATTTATATTGCACGATCACGAAGTCATTCCTATGTGCTTATAAATTGTGTATTTTATTACACTACGTGAAAATGAATTTTACAACATAAGATGTATATTATGTACTGATGATAAGATAAGATAGTGTAGCCTTGAGCTTGAGCGTAGCAAAAGGACCAAATTTTGTTAGATTTTTTTGAGAAATTTTGTAATGTCATACATAGGTCTTATTGATCTATCAGCAATACCAACCTTGGTGTACATCACATCATCATCAGCCTATTAATGTTCCCACTGCTGGGACACAGGCCTCCTCTCTGTGAGAGGGAATGGGCCGTAATCCACCAAGCGGGCCCAGTGCGTGTTGGTGGATGTAACAAGTCTTCGAATTTTTGGTTCTATGACATGTCGGTTTCCTCACGATGTTTTCCTTCACCGTTTTGAGAGCAGTGGTGGTAAAGCGCCTGCCTGGGCTCGAACCCACGACCTACAACTTGTAAGTCGCGGCCGATACCACTGGGCCACCAGTGCTCTGCTCATAATAAAGTGTACATAATAAAGAGTATTCATGAATTTAATCCATGCAACATTTATTAATTGGTACGAAGGCCTTTTTCTAGATGTCTAGAACAAAGCTTTATCTACAAAGTTCAAACAAAAACACACTAACTTCATGACGTGCATCGAACGGGAAACAGGTCATGCGATAAAACTTGCTTTACATACGATGCATGCATACCATCAATTAGTTTCCATTCTGAACTCTATCAACAAGTAAGTACATGTTAAATTCAACGATGAAGTTATCGAAACTTCAAAGTTATCAAAGTTTTGTGTATCTTATACTAGTGGCCCGCCCTGGCTTTGGCTGGGTTATAATAATTTATAGCCTATAACCATCTGGAATAATGTGCCTTTCAAATGGAGAAAGATTTTTTTTCAAATAGGTTCAATAGTTCCAGTGATTACCCTAAATGTCTGAACAAACTCACAAAATTCAGACTCTATATAGATAGACCCTGTGTGTTTGTCTGTATTTTGTGAATGTAAGTTAAGCCGACAGGCAGCAGACAGAGACATGGAAGGCGACTTTATTATTTAACTGGCTTCTACCCGTGAAAAGTTTTTGAGTATTCTAAGGAAACATTATACCGCAGCATTCCTATATTTTAATTTAGTTAATGGTCTACTTAAATGTTAAGTTTCATCCACATCCGTGCAGGCGTTTTTGATTAAAATCATCAAACTTTAATATAACGTTGAATTTTAGAAAATGCAGTAATAGGTGGTTGTAATAATTACATTAAGGAATTCGGAATAACCGTGAGAAGCAGCACACACACACATACAGGCACAGATACCCAACAGTATTCTGATAACAGACAGTCTGTGATACTTTTAACATGGAACTCCGTTCCTACTTCAATCTAATTTCCTTCTTAATAGAATAAAAAGTAAAGTAATGGTACTTTTGAAAGGGTTCGGCCGTGGAAGTAGTACGACTACTATTTTTATCACCAAGTAGGTTCATAACGATTTCTTAATTATATGTTTGTGATTTCAAAATCTAGGTTTTTTCCTGAAGTTTGTCATATCTTATTCCTTCTTCTTTGATCCTTATTAGCGATACTATCGGATGGAGTGCTTTATTTTTCCAAAGTCCAATTTTGTTCAGTAGAAATCAATATTAAAATCGCAAAGCTTGATTTAGTTCTGGATTTTTAGTATGTTGTATGAGCCAGTTAGGGTAGTGTTGCAACTTCGAAAAACGTGTGCCCGCGAAATTTTGGGTCTTCTTTCACTTTTTAGTCTAAAATATATTATGCGTTTTTCGAAAAACAAATGCCGTACGTTTTTAATTTGCAACCATTTAAGCCTAACTGTAACCATTAAACCCTATAGGGACCAAGCTACGGTCCTTCGAAGATTTCCATGTACTTCGCATCTACCACCAAACGCAAAAGTAGCAGGGTGTAGAGAAGGACTCCACACCATCGAGTGGGTTTGGGAAATGAACTCCGGCGGCCTCATCCCCCTAGCAACTAACAATGAGCCCTACCACACCTCAAAATCTTAGCCTGCAAATGGAAGAAGGGATTAAGAGGGTGTGCCAATTAGTATACTTCAGAGATATCAGAACCCAAAGGCAGGATAAAGACGTCACTGTGCTTGAGGAATAAGTACATACATTTACATATATTTTTATTACATTTAGTTTCAGTTTTATTTTAATGACGAGTTCTTATTTTTAGCCGACTGCAAGGAAAGGGTTATGTTTTTCGCGCGTATCTTGTATGTACGTATGTGTGTACGTATGTAATATTCTTTATTACCTCATATATTTTAAACCGCTAGACCGATTTAGATAATTAAGTCATCGTTAGATAAGTCTTGACCACCCATGTGTTCTTAGCTAGATGAAGTTCAAAAAAAAATATTATTGCGGATTTTGGGCACCATATTGTGCGGGCCTTGCCTGAGAGCTAGACTGAAATGCCGCAACCGCAGCTCTATAAACCCTATAGGGACTATAATAGGGCCTTTCGAAAATGGACCATTTTTCCCGGAGATTGTTGCTGGTGTTGGCTTGCTCCCGTACGGATCAAGATTTTGGCAAAATCGCCCAGCTTATGAGAAAATTTATCAGAAATAAAGTTGTAGTACATTTAATTTAATTTCATTAAAGCACAAAACAAACTCTGTGGGACTAACAGTTCACTCACAATCTCGAAAAAACTAAAAGGTAAATAATTTATTCTTAAGAATTTAGACAAAGCCCTCTGAATACCTATTAGCATAAAATAATGTAAAAATGCGTTTCAGCCCAGCTCTCAGGCAAGTGCAAGCCCCCCATGCATCCATTCTTAAATTTGCTGGTTTTGATCTTGAGAAGGTCATAGCTTGTTGCCCATAGGGTTTATAAAGCTGCCAGGAAACTGTGAATTATTAATACAAATTGAATCATACTATTTAGTTACGCTAGTTTTACGCTAAGAGTACCTACGCTACTATTTACTAGATAATTAATTACGTCTCGCTAGTTTTACGCTAAGAGTACCTACTCTAGTAAATAGTAGCGTAGGTACTCTTAGCGTAAAACTAGCGTGACGTAATTAATTATGTAAACTACTAAACAAGTAAACATGGGTGATAAGGGAATGGTGTAGGCGTACTAAAATTAATTGTCAATGGGATAAGCGTTTTAGCCTCATGGAGTTAAATCTGAATAACGAGGTTCTTCAACGTGGTTGCTAGGTCGAGTGGGTAATTTTCGTAACACGCTTGTGATATATTTACCTACACAACATACTCTCTACACCATAAAAAGGCAAAAGTTACCGCATACTTTTAGCCAACCAAACAATATCGCTAACTGCTGAAAATATCTTCATATGTCTAAAGACCTCCGACATGAAGAAAAACAATTTTAGAAAATAGTTCTCTCGTTATGTCAAATAGAAAACTAATCTCGCGAGTACGAGACATTAATAAAACAAGTTTCGTACATTTAATAAAAACTCTTTCAGCAATAAACGCCAAATCTTGAAAAAAGCGGAGAAACCGCTCAATTCGAATACGTAAAATGTCTAAATCTTCAAACACTTTTGTGAAGAATCTTTCAAACAAATTAGAAGCCTTAACGTTGGTTTATTGGTTAGAGGGTAACAGGCGAATTTAATTATTGGGTCTGGAAGTGCAGAATCTGTTGTTTCCCTTACCCTGAATTAAAAAAAAACTTTAAACAAGAAAAAATCGTGCTGTGCAGTCGGAGGATACTGTATTCGCAAACTGGCTGACCACATCCTCCGACTGTACAGAATATTCTTTTCTTGTTTACAGCTTTTTATTTCGCTTCTTAAGCACTCGGGTTTTTGATTTTTAAATTAACTTTTTTTATTTTAGTACAACTTTTTAGATATCATTTTTTTTCGAATTAGTTTTAAACATATAAGTGGCATATATTTTTGTAATCACCTTTTAAAACCCTTCATTTTGATACCCCCCTCGACGGGTTAGGAAGAAAAAAAATTGGGGCCCGCCCAATATGGTGCCCAAAACCCGCAATAATATTTTTTTTGAACTTCATCTAGCTTAGAACACTTGGGTGGTCAAGACTTATCTAACGATGACTTAATTATCTAGCGGTTTAAAATATATGAGGTAATAAAGAATATTACATACGTACAAACATACGTACATACAAGATACGCGCGAAAAACATAACCCTTTCCTTGCAGTCGGCTAAAAAAACTCGTCGTTAAAATAAAACTGAAAGTAAATGTAATACAAGTATATGTTAATGTATGTACTTATTGCCTCAAGCACAGTCACGTCTTTACCCTGCCTTTGGGTTCTGATATCTCTGAAGAACACTAATTGGGTCGCACAGGGCCGGGCCGCAAGAACCTACCAAGTTCGTGTAAAATCTAAAATTCAGAAAGTTTCGGCAGATTTACTTTCGATATTTCACATGAAGTTTAGTAACTTTGAGTTGAAATTGATATATTGGTAAATCCAACTACATAAAAAAACTTCTCTTGTTTCTTAAAAGTTTCTTAGAAAAGGCTCAAGAGTCTATCTATCTTAAAGTTTCGTCACGCAAAAGCCCATATCACGCAAGACGACACCCAGGATCGATTGACGCGGATATGAGATAACTTTGAAGAGATAGAGCACGACTCTTCCGGTTTTGTTAGCACTTACACTTTTTTTTACAAAGCACTTTGGTTTTTCTTGGGAGCGTTAATAGCTAACAAAATATATTTCAGAGAAAAGATCGACATTAATTAGCTCTATCAGACGTTTGGCAACGTGTTTCCAAACATATATATTCGATTTACGAGTGAATTTATCACCGGCATCGAGTGAAAAGCAGTGACGAAACCCGGTCGCTTCTTGATAAATACGAACGCGTGGAATGGCATCAAAACTGCTATAATGTAGAACGAACACACATCCGCCGACTCACGATACGTAGATTCGTAAATTCACGATCGGTCCTAAACTTTGTAGCAACATAATTTCGCCTAGAATTACGATAAAAACAAACCAATACATAACGTAAATTCTTTTGTTTCAAATAACTCGGTGTTTGTGATAATAATATATTTTGATGATGGGGAAATGTATTGGCAAATTCAAAAAAAAATATGTAAACACGTCATAAAGCTTGGTTATTTGTGTGGTAGTATTTTTGAGAAAATACATTAGTGATGGTAGTAGTAAAAATTTATTGGGAATGGAGCCCGAAACGTGCTTTGCGTAATAGTAAGTGCTCGTTCACACAAAGGTCCGTTTTACAGGTCCGCTTTATCGTAGGTATACGTTTTATTCGACGCTGACGTGTGTAGTTGTATGAGCGAGTTCACACACACAACAGTATTAAAATACTGATCCGTTTTGTTTGAAAGTTGGTGATACACTGGCTAAATGTGGTGTGTACATAACGACGTCCCCAGTAGCGACGGATCCTTTATAAAGATACTGTAAATGTGATGTGAACATTTCCAGTAGCGATAGATCCATTAAAAAAGACCCTGGAAATACGGATGTTCTGTGTGAACGTACCCTAAGTCGTATTTGTTGTTCCTTTGATTTATTTTATAAATAATCTGGCATTAGTTATGGTTGTTATTTTGCATTCTGTCGTTTGCTTAGTGTCTGTGGGTTAGTCGAATATGTTTGTGTTGCATTTCAGCCGGCAATCTAGAGAACACGTTGTACGATCTAAATTACACAACAGTCCATTTTCGTCGTCGGCGTAGTAAGGTTTCATGGCCCTTTCCATTTCCTGATGTATCAAATACTGGCGGCGTAAGAACCAACCTTACTGGGCGGAATAAGAAAATACATAAATTTTAACAGTATTGATAAAATGAAGGGGTTCTCAATTGATAACCCCGGATTCGGTCGTCTTTTTAGTGGTCCTTGCCAAAATTGGCTGAAGTGTGCACTTATGTTGTCAATTTGGTATCTTTCAGTTCATTGTCGATTTTCTCAAAAAAAAATCAAATAGGTAGAATGTACATCTAAATTTGGAAGACCGAAGTGAGTATAGTGATCTAATAATAGAGGAAGTTATATCAGGGGTTATCTATTAGAAGGATTACTTAAAAGACCGAAACAAAAAGTAAAAAAGAGAGAGGCTTTCAAAAATTACTTACATAAACGTCGCGTCGAAGAAAAACGATTGCGAAGAAAATTTAAATTCCAGTAAGACAGTTTTAACACGAAAAGAAACCTCCACAGCGATATATGTTTTACATTTGCTACAAGACTGCACAAACCAGTAATTTCTTTTCTGTGAACGGGAAACAAATTAGTTCCTGACTATCTTCATGTTTAAAATTATATTTAGTTTACATTACAAGTCTTCTTATTTACGAGCTGATGGTGAATGCATATATATATATTTAAATAATTTATTTGGACTAATACGTGGCAATCTCACTTCTCAAATCCATTTGCGGCTTCAGTAGTGTTTTTCAGGTCCTCAGAAGTGCACACACAAACATTAACCACAGTCGTAATAACAAATGATCGTACAAAGTTACAAACAAGCTCACTCATACTACATCATTAAGGGCAGAATTCCTTTGAATAAAATATAGCCATAATATGTTACGCAACAATATGTGTACGAAATGAATGCGATCTATTTCGAGAATAATCTCTTTGATTTATACTATAACATACGTATCGTTCATTCAGGCCGAGGGAAAAGTCCCTAATCTGAACGTTAGATAACAGTAAATTTGGTTATCATAATCAGACGGGTCAACCGCAGGGAGGGTTCTATATAAATACTAAGTATAATACTTCTCTCATAAACCCCAGTTAGTGAATGATTTTCTCGTTGGACTTTTTATAATATACTGGGCTGGTTAGTACTTACATAATATCTAGTATACCGGTTTTTCGCTAATACAAACAGCTACTAACAAAAACATACTTGCACTTTGTAAAGCTCTTTAGTAAATCTGATATTCTTGTTACCTACAAAATACCCTGCTGGAGTCTGTTTCCCGACAGCTACAATCTAGGAGTCTTTAAGTGAAGAGTGAATAGGTTATTTCTAGGCAAGCGTGTCTCACCATCGACCACATCATCGCTTACCAACAGGTGAGATGGTGGTCAAGCGCGAGCCTATAATAAAAATATTTTCTCTAAATATGTCCCTGTATATAATGCAAAAGACAAAACCTTTTTTACCGTAACAGGGGCGTTAGAGATTACATTCATTTACATGACGCCTTTTTTAAATAGTCCACGTAGGTAATTTCCACGTTTCTGTGAGTTCCATTGTGAACTAGTACGTCATACTTTGCTGACGTACAACGCTCAACATTAACTAGGTGACAATTAAAATTGGCAGAAAATTGCCACGGTTTTAGGAAGTTTGAACTTACATAATACTTCGTAAATTTTTGAATTAACGAAATTACCTGTTGTAAAATAAGACATTTTTAGCGTCTTATGAACTTATGTACGTAAAGTGTTTTATATAAATATTTTGACAGCCATTTTTGACACTTAAGGAATCATGGATTTTACACAAAGCATTGTTAATATCAAAATAAAAATTATTCTGTGAAAGTAATTAACCCGGTTTTTATGACAGATTGGCCTCTTATTACAATTTGCCTAGGTTACTAAGCGATGGAAAGAAAGAAAAATAATATTCATTTTTGACCCGCACAGGAGAAACGACTTAAGCTAAACACAAAAAGTTTACAATTAAAATAAATTATAACCCCGAGCAAGACCAAAAAGTCTCCTATCTAAAGAAAATAACGCTGCGCTTATATTCTGAAGAGGCCCACTGTAAATGCCACGGACTACTGCTATTTATATGCGGAAATCTAAATGATAAAGTCTATGTGTGTAATCTACCATTTAAAATTATTAAATTTCGAATCTTTACCGATAATAAGCTCTACAGGTTGCTAAATACTATTCGGACTATTATTTAATTAATTTGAGTCAATCCGAACGGAGAGAGAGAAAGAGAGAACGAAAGGAATTTCTTTTTAGTCTCCGAGAGCAATTATTCTACAGGACTTAAGGGATAAAAGGGTCTGGGCACTCGAAATACAAGCCATTTCGTCCCCTACTTATTCGAACACCCAGAACAATTTACTACTTTCTTTTGTTTTAAGAAAAAGGTGGATTTTTAAAATTTTAAAGAAACTTAGATAGAAACATTTACTGGCAACACTGTACATAATTATTGTAATAAGTGAGAAATGAGTATATTAGTGAAAATTACATAATTATGTGATAAATAATGTACATAATTATTGCGATAAGTGAGAAATGAGTATATGAGTGGGATAAAGTGAGAAATGAGTATATTAGAGGAAGTTTGAAAGTGGCGCCAGTTACAGAAAAGTTTAAAGGAAACCGTTTGTCCTGGTATGGTCATCTGATGAGGAGGGATGAAATGCATGTTACTAAAAGAGTTATGAATATAAATGTGGATGGATCGAGAGGGAGGGAACGGCCAAAGAAAAGATGGTTGGGCTGTGTGAGGAGTGATATGAAAGAAAAGATATGAAATGTTAGTGATAGCGTGACGGAGGACAGGATGGTATGGACGAAGAAAACGTGTTGCGCCGACCCCAAGTAACATGGGACAAGGGCAGAAAGATGACTGTACATAATTATTATACCTTAGTTTTTTAAGGCTACTTGCTATTTCTTAGGTGCACGCGACTTTTTCAACGTGTTAAATAAAATATATGTCATGAATCAAGTCATTAATCAAGGCACTGTTTATAATGCCCGGGCAATAAGAATCAAGTCAAGTCAAATGAAATGAATACTTTTATAAATTTCATTATTTATTTCACTGTCTGGTCATTATGAATATTGCTACGTTACTGTTGGGCAATTCGATAATGATGGTACATTAGTATGGCTTTTATTTGAAATATTCGATAAGCAAGAAATCTCTGCGAAAAGAATATTTTCACAGCGAAATTATATTATTTGGTCAGCAGGATTATAGAATCGGTTAGCATAATATCATGTTTGTAAGCGGTGCCGCTATTTTCAACGAATTAGTTTAAGAGCGAGCGAAGTGTGCTCGGGAGCTCCGGAACCCCAAAACTATTAGGTTGCATTACACGTTAGGTTCGAAGGGGAGCTCGCGTCATCTCCTTCATGTTGGGTTACTTTAGACCCTGCAGACGGAAATAGGGCTCCGTCCACTTTGTTGCTTAAACAGTAATCTTACTTAACTACCATTCTATATTAAAATCTATGTCAACATTAAAATTATTTAATAAAAACATATCTTTTTATTACCCTGCCCAATCATTGATGGGCAATATTCAGAAAGCCCGGTCAATTTAATTATTGCCTACTCATATTGGGCATTTTTCAAATTGGCTGGGCATTATGAATAATTCCGTATATCACATGGTTACACACACATATATCCTATGACGCTCAGCCATTGTATTGATTTCAATCATTGAATGAAAAAGAAATTGTCACTGGACCATTTAGTACTTACAGAGAGTGTCTTTTATTACAAACTTATAAACAAGTAATTTGAACTGTTTAATATCAGTTCAGATTGTTTAGTGGCTACTTCATTCTATTCCTTCTAGTGGTAGCGATTAATGAAGTCTATTTCTCACGACCTTTGAAGTTTTGTTTCTTTGAAAACTATTTCGAGAGTATGAACGAAACACTTGATCTATTATTTCACTCGTTTCCTTTAGTACACTTGATCACACAAACAAGTACAGATATTCTTTCATAAATGTTTTTCTTTCTCAGTATTTTTACTGTAATTTCGTTGTTTTGTACTCGTTACTTTGTATTCTTTTCCCGTATCGAATTATAGAAAATATGTAATGTTACTGTCATGTTCTAATTATACATATCATGCGCAGATATAGGTCATCTATATTCGGATTCGGTTATTTCTTAGAAATAATACAAAACAAATACTCAATACACCAAGAAAACCTTTCAGTATCGCCCACATTAATACGGCAGCTAAATGATAAGGGTCGGACTCGATCTCCGCATTTCATGTTTGTTTGCCTTACGCACACTTGTTCCGATTCTTGACGTTTACGTGCGTGATCTCCGTCGATAAACGTCTTCCGTAGAAAATCTAGTGTGACTATGTGTCAAATTTCCCTTATGTTCCTCAAAAGGGTCAATGGCATATTAGCGTAGCAACGTAGCAGCGTAGCTTCGTAGCCGCGTAGCATGCATCTACGAAAACCATATTTAAGACAATTTTAGAAAGTGTCCTAACAGTAATCTAACGAGATGATTACATGATGTCGTCCGTCCGTTTTATAATATCTCTTCGTAGGAACCAGAACATAAAACTATGTAGACATCGTTTTTAATAATTTAGTAGTAATAATGTTAAGGATCACGACATATTTCGTTTCAGGACGGTAGTGACCTTTTTTTCAGTTGTGAAATTAAAACGTCAATAATCGGAGGTGTATCAATGATCCCCATAATTGCTAATCTAGGATGATGATGCGTCAATTTTGCCTTCCCCAAAAGGGTTACTGGCATATATCGGCGTAGCAGCGTAGCATGCAGCTACGGAAAAAATATTTACAGTTAGAGAATATAGTAACAATTTGCTTAGCATAATACTTTATTATTCCCTTATGTTCCTCAAAAGGTTCAAGACATATTTGGCGTAGCACCGTAGTAGCGTCATTGCTGCGTAGCATGCCCCTACGGCAAAAGCATACAAGATAATACAGACAAAAATTTCGTTGCTTCCGTTGTAGCTTCACTAACAACTAGTGTCCCACCGAAAGTTCTGTTTCGGATTCGACTTTCGATCGAGTTTCGGCAAAAAAACGAGTTTCGGTTTCGGCGGCACACCTGCCGAAACTACGACCGAAACCGAAACTGCAGTCGGGAGTTCTCGCGCTGTGATCGGTCATATTCGGTGCGTTAAATTCTATCCAAGCGAGTACTTTTGCGATTATTTTTTTCTTAAATGAGGGGTTAGAATAGAATAGAATAGAATAGGTCTTTATTTGTTTAGAATGTAGGTACATAAAAATAAGTTGTTACATTATAAAATAGGATCCATGTACATTCTGCCTTAATATAGCATGCAAATGTGATACAAGGTATATAGATTATTACAGACATTACAAAAAAATATCATTCAAGAAATCCTGCACTGAATAATAACATTTATCAACAAGTAATTCTGTGAAACGTTTTTTAAACGTTTGTAACGGTAAGTTTTTGAGTTGATCAGGTATTTTATTAAAGATACAGATAACATTTCTTTTTAATAAGCTAGTTTTGAAAGCGCCCGTGCTTAATAAGTTCTGGTATTGGAATCCCATAGCTGTATTTCGTTTTCTAGTTTCTATTAAAGTTGCAAATAGACATCGAATAGTTATTACAAATATTGCTAATTCAAGGATACAAGGTTGTTATGTTGATTATCATACCAATAAGTGAAAATGTCGAAGACTGCATAGGTATGTGATTTAAAGATAAAAAAAATAAAGACTGACTGATTATAATAACGTTTTCTCTATTTTTCCTTAAAAACATGATTCTTTTAAGGAAGTTTTGGTCTCGGTTTCGGTTTCGGACGAAACTGATACTGTTGCCGAAATTCGGTTTCGTTTTCGGTCGGACACTACTAATAACATAAAATGTGATTTTAATATCATGGAAATCTTATGATGTTCTTGATATTAAAAACGCTTGTCAAATACGTTACGTAGATCTACTTTCATTACATTTCAGGGGCTCCGCAAGAGTTAAAATGATTGGGTATTACTGTTAACAGATATTCATTTATTAGTCAAGATACGGATGAGGTACGGTTTGGGCTTTATTAGAATTCTTCGAGTTAATAAGTATTTGCATAGTATGAATAGAAAATCAATACCTTGGACTGGATTGGGATCTCAATCAGAGGTCCTCAATCAGTCTCAATTTATCACCGTTTCTATACTATTGTATACAGGATGACTTATTATTCACTGGGAATATTTTAGAGAGGTGAAAGTACTTGTGAATAGGAACGTCTATTATTACCGGACCAGATATAAAATCGCGAAACCAAATCATGTGTTTCATAAATTTTGTCGAGTTATGTCAACATAAATGTATTGAATAGCGGGGTTTTTTGCATATTTCAGAGTTGATGCTACAAAAAAAGTAGTTTCACCGTACAGCTAGCAATGAATTAAAATTCACTATGTATAAAACAATATTGTTTAGAAATTATCTGAATTTCATGAGGTCCAGGATTCAAACTCAAGGTGAGTTTGAATCCTGAATAATATTAAAGGCAAAGTATATAATGTACAGACAAGTTTTTGTTTTATTAGTAAAGTACGATGTTATATCGCACATTAATATTAATTAAAACCACGAACTTGTATCATCTGGGATTTCTATGAAGCTTGCTAGTTTATCTGTGCGTTATTATTTAAGTTTTTACTTGCATATGTATATATACAATGTTACAAAGTAGCGAGTGTTCACATTCCACATACATAGAAATATATTGTCGAATTATTTGCTTCTATATTATCTAAACTATTACTACTTACTATTATTAAGCTGGAAGTTTGAGTATGGATGGATGGATGTTTGTTACTCTTTCACGTACAAACTACTGAACGAATTTTGATGAAACTTTACAGAATTATAGCATCAGAATAAAAAAATATTTATATTAAAAAAAAAAAATATACATAGACTATAATTTATGAATATTTTGGGAGAAGTTCTCATACCACGCGGGCGGACCCGCAGGCGGCAGCAGAGGCAAAATTGTTTATATGTTTGTAGAAGGTAATCTCTGGTCTGGCCTGGTCTGGTGGATCTCTGCAGCCGTATTGCGTAAGTGACTACGGCAACGCAAAGAAGTTGACCGCTATCCAATCGACCAATCACACAGACGGAAATCCACATCGCGTCATTCATCTCGCATGTGATTGGTCGATTGCGCGATACGGCTACTGGTCTTATACTAAAAAATGTTCGTTTACAGAAGCTAATCTATAACTGAATGTCATACATAACATTTATTCTTAAAAAAATAAATGGCTCCTGTGGGATAGGTCACGGAAACGAAGTCGTGATATATAACAAAATAAACCGGCCAAGTGCGAGTCGGACTCGCGCACGTAGGGCTCCGTACCATTATCGCAAAAAACGGCCAAAAAATCATGTTTGTTGTATGGGAGCCCCATTTAAATATTCATTTTATCCTGTTTTATAGCGGTAACAGAAATAAATCATCTGTGAAAATTTCAACTGTCTAGCTATCATAGTTCATGAGATACAGCCTGGTGTCAGACTGACAGACAGATGAACCGCGGAGTCTTAGTAATAGGGTCCCGTTTTTACCTTTTGGGTACGGAACCCTAAAAACCAACGCTCGGTGTGTGTTCACACTATTTACACTGGCTATTGATACATGGTATCTACGAAAACCACACATATCTGGTATTGGCTTCACTGGGTGTATTGAAATAGGGAGTTGTAGTTATATAGCGATCAGACCGGGCTCACGAGAGTAAATAAATCTTAACAGCTATTAGAGGCTGCACTATTTGAAACGCAATTTTAAATATTAAACTCGAATTCAATAATTCTACTTTTACGCCGATTACGATTTACTTACTTTGTGTGAATCGATAGCTTCTGCCAGCGGCATCGTCCGAGTGAAAGCCGGAAATTACCCCAAGGTTTCTTTCGGGCAAAAAATATTTAAAAAACTTCATGTAACATACAAGTACATAGGCAGACTTAATGCCTGACGCATTATCTACCAGTCACCCAAGGGTCGTGGAGAATTAACATGGCAGGTGTACAAAAATAAAACAATATTATGAAGTCATATGAGTATAGGTCAACCGAAATATGGCATAAATTTTGATAAAAAAAAAAAACTAGTTCTGAATGAGGTGTTAAGTTATTGGTACGATTTAAATGATCTGTTATAAATTAGTACATAAATTAATATACGATTGATTTATTTTTCATGACATGACAGAGAGAGCTAATCCCCGATTCCCCACTCAACCCATCATGCGCGAGCTTCCAATCACAATGGCCTGAAATTTTGTGGGGTTTAAGGTGTCCTATGACCTTCTCAAAATTCCAATCAATCTCTATAACAAAATTGGTTAAGGCGTGAACAGTGACAGCCAGTTTTATATTCGTATGGGTTAAAACCATGTTAAAACATAATATTGTTTCCCGGATTCTTACTACGAACGTTTACAAAAGAAGTCAAACATTGGGCTAATGGATCTTGTCTACATCTGGGATCTGAGTGCGCATCGAGTTTTTAGAGACATTAGCACAAAGCTCGTCGACTCTTCACGTGACCAGAGGCCAGAGAATCAGCATTGCAATCCAACGTGGTAATGTGGCCAGCGTTCTGGGCACGTTTCCCGTTGACATCGATGTGGACGATTTTTTTGATGCACAATGAGCCCTTGTCCCTCTCCCCTTTTTATAAAGGCTTATTTTTTTTTGAATATTCGTACATCATATATGGGACATACGTTAATCTTGTCTACAATACAAAAATGTCTCAACCACTCCCTAAATGATATTATACAGAATTATCATGCTTGTAACATTTTATGTCGCTTAAAAGAGACTGCTTTTTCCAACCATTCATTGAAAAGATTTAACCCGTGTGAATGGGCTGAATCGGATATTCCTAAAAGACCTTGTAAACATACATGTTTACTTGATAACCCGCTTTGAAAACAAGTGGGTGATTGCCACTAGTATTTGAGACATACATAAGTATTTAGTACCACCGTTACTGTATCACTGTTTATGGAAGTCGCTTCTAAAGGTCTAAATGTTTGCATGCCTCGTTTGTTCAAATGGGCCTTTGCTATTTCTTAATCCATGTCAACCCTGTATTACAAGGTCACTGTGTTACTAAGACGCTAAGTAAAATAGGTACACTTAAGAATAATACCTGATTAATATTAATGCCGTCCGAGATACTGAGGTTTAATTAGAAAGAAAGAAATTAAAAGAAATTAAAAGCTGGGTATTTTCACCTTTGAAGTAATCTGAATTTTCATCAATGTCATTTGATGACGAAAGATCTAATAGAAGTATTTTTCTTATAAATGTAATTGAAGATTTTTGTTCTATTTACATTATTCATTCGTTTGATGCAAGCAAAACTTTGTAAAGGTTACAAATGAACTAAGGTTTATTTAGTTATTTAATAATTAATGTACACACACAGTAAAATACATAAAGACAATACATCAAGACAATAGAGTGGACGCCAACTAAATATTACCTATTAGCCGTTAATATAAGTTCAACAAACTTAGTGCGACGTAACTGAACTGTAAATCATCACGTTTACAAATGTGAATAAACTGTACCCCAGAGACAGGAAATTTATCATAGTATAATCCTAACATTACCCAACCGAGTTCGAACAAACTTTTCATTCGATACAGTATGTCACAATACGCTCACTGATACGATATCTCGTATCTGCCAAAATTAATTTGCTTATCGTCTGAAATTAAATATTTATGCGTACTTAAGCGCGTTATTAGATACGTCATACATACCTATATTTATCTACCATGTACATATTGGGTATGCAATCGTGCATATGTCGCGTTTAGTTTGCATCACACGTTATTTTGTTTCACACATGTTATGGAATTTTACGTACCGAGCAAAAATTAACAAAGCTGGCAACTTTTTATTTTATTTATTTATTTAAAGACTTTGGAAGACTTACAGCTAACTACAATGGTGATAAATAACAGTAAGACAATCAATCAATAATTATTATTAGTAAGAGCCTTTTATAATAAACAATTTGAGGATACGATATCATATGTTACTGTATAGAATTTGAATTGCGCAAGCACGATTCGCATTTGACCGGATTTATTTTGCCGTCCCCACAGGCTACAGTCATGTTTTAGGCGGCTGTTGTGTGCCAGGGTTGTTTGCACTTTGATTCCCAATTCCGTCGGTAGTCAAAGGAACACCTTTGAAGCTAAGGACAGTCGGAATTGTGACAAATTGCAATTAAACTGCGGAACTCGGATGCCAGTCGCCTCCTTGCACAATGGCAAAGTTAGAGACACAAAACTGACGTTTTTAGACAAAGCTATCATAACATTTATAACTAACTAGCTGAACCCCACGGCTTCGCTCTTATCAACTGGCTACCTACATACCCGACCCTACTTACCCTACCCTACCCTACCTACCCTACCCTGCCTATCCTACCTATCCTACCTATCCTACCTATCCTACCTATCCTACCTATCCTACCTACCCTACCTACCCTGCCTACCCTACCTACCATACCTACCCTTCCTACCCTACCTTACCTACCCTATCTACCCTAACGACCCTCTCCTATCTATCCTACCCTACATATCCTACCCTACCAATCACATTGTTAAACTATTTATTTGAATTAAATTAATACTACAATACAAAAGTTGAAATTTTCACAGATGATGTATTTCTGTTGCCGCTATAACAACAAATACTAAAATTAGAATAAAATAAATATTAAAGTGGGGATCCCATACAACAAACGTGTTTTTTTTGCCGTTTTTTGCGATAATGGTACGGAACCCTTCGTGCGCGAGTCCGACTCGCACTTTGCCGGTTTTTTTTATATATCATCAATAGTTTTCTCAGCGCACGCCATAGAAAGATTTTTATAAGCAAAATTTTGCTACTTTGGGTTACATTATTGCAATTTTCATAAGGATCTCTAATTTTTTGAAAATAAATTGCTAATAGCTTTCTACTGGTGAAAGAATTTTCAAAATCGGTTCGGTAGATCCAGAGATTACCCCCTACAACGTCACAAACTCACAAACTTTACCTCTTCATAATAATAGTATAGATTGGATTCTTGTCCGTTCTTCTCCATAATGGCGGTTACGCACTACATCCAATCCATGTCCATGATTTGAGTTCCGAGTTCAGAATATTCTGAATTATGACAGACTAGGTTCTGCCAGCGGCTACGCTCTCGTGAATGTCGAAAATATGCCTGGCATAAAAAAAGTATCCTATGTGCTATACCTGACTAAAATGTATCTCTGTGCCAAATTTCATCGAGATCCGTTCTGGCGTGAAGAAGTAACAAACACACTCTAAAACTTTCGCCTTTACAATATTAGCGTGATTATGACGGACAGAGTTTGGATGTAGTTCGTAAGCTTCCTACAAGAAGTACTACGGCTACTTCGGAACCGAAATTTTACGGATTCGTATCGGATTTATTACATAACCGCCCTTACAAACCACCTTTCCCAATGGACAATTATTTTTTTTTGGGCCTTTATATGGCCTAATTGAAACAAATGATTTACCTTTGAATCTTAAAAATAATGTTTGGTAGATGTTTTTGAGACCCTCAATCTAAAACGAACCAGGAATTATATTCTACTACGTACACTGTTTAGCAGGACGTAAAACTCCGAAAAAAATATGTTAGACGACAGGTGTTTAAGTCCACTTATCATTTAAGTACTTGCCATTTATTATGAAATTCACGAAACCGATGAAACACTTCCCCTGGAATTAGCCCACTCAGATAAGATAACCATGAACCTGTTCTAATTCAAGTGAACATGTCCAATTTTATTTCATCCTTCGATCAATTTCGGATCACGAAAAATATGTTTTATGAATTATGGATTAAAGTACATTATCATAATTTATTGGCATCAATGTTATTTCAGTGCTGTTCAGTTTTACTGAAAATATAAGATAAAGATACGTACTATAGATAGAGAGAAGATAACACAGCCGACGTTATGTTATGTAAAAGTACGAGACCACTACCAAAGTCCCAGTTACCAAGAATTATATATTATATCGTTCTCGCCGTACCCTTCCCTTCTCTTCCTTAAACCGCTACAATGAATTGTCGTGAGTAAAGCTACAATTATCTTGGTTTTTAGCAATAATATTCTAGTAAACAGATACGTTATACACTCACAAAATAACCGAAAGAAGTGTTCCGCACAGCAGCGGCAGCACACATACACGCTCATAACATATCTGTTTACTAGAATATTATTGGTTTTTAGATATTCCTAATATTGTCAGCTGGCGCATAGAAGTAAGGAGGTCAAAGTTCTCGGGTAACTGGTATTTAAAATCTGGCTTTACAACTTTTGAAGACTTCAAACCATTTACGTCATTATCAGGCGTCCCAATTCAGAACTTAATATGAAGGTAACCGTCAAAATATAATGCTTGTTTAATTTAAACATTCAAACACATCTTTTTGTATATTAAAACCTATCCACGCATTACTCTTTAATAATTTGTCACACACAACTTCAAATAAATATGTTGAAATCACGTTCAAAGCAAGACATTTATTATTAAAATGTATTTGGATTTTCGCTGTCGTATCAGTTTGTGAGTTTTATTCCAATATTTCTTTATTGGACGCTTTACTAGCTTCGATGAAATTATTATGACGGGCGTTCGAAGTCTTATGGACGCTCAATGTCTGTCGCTTCGAGGCTTGTTATTATAGCGTCGCGGTCGGGCAATGGAAATGTGTGGAAATTCTGAGATGAAACTGAATAGCTTTTATTTTTAGCTAAAAAATCTTGGCTTTAAGGATATTTGTCTACCGCTTTTCTTAAACATAGGTAGTTTTTTCTATTCATTAAGGATACCAAAATAAAACCCGTATTCTCCATCGAGATAAAGGAACTTAATTACCGTTCACAAATCTTCTACTTACGTATAACTCCCTACAACTTATCGCAACCCCATTGGTAACATATTTTCTAAAAGCGATTGAATGTAGCAGCCCTTTCTGGGTCAGCAGAATTTAATCTGCGGTTATTTAAGCTCCATTTGACTTGTACCACAATAAAATAGATACAGAAATTGAAGAACCAATAACTAGGATTTTCTTCAAATCCGGATCAAATACAAATGATAATGGATGGATGAATTTTTGGTCGAAACTGGTGTAACTATGTTTACATTTGACTCTCAGAGCCGCGAGAAAATTTGCTCATTGGCACGTCTTTCGTCAGACTGTCTACGGACGATTATAAATACGTGCCGTTTAACAGATTCGCACAAAGATAGAACATAGTTGATCTTGATTCACTGTCTATCTTTCGTTAAACCTTGAAGTAAACAAACAGAGTGAAAATAGACTTATATCGTTAGACGTACACTCATTGTTCACGTTTTCTATAATGTAAATCCCTACCAACATGTTTTCAGAACAATGAATAAAAATGTTTGTTTACATTATCAAAATAACGCGTTGTTTTGTATAAAGTATCAAAGCGCAAGCATGCATGACTTTATTTCGTCGGACATTTTGACGTTAGCTACTTCATACATAATTCACCCTTATTTGCTTATTCAAGCACTTTATTCTCTTTGTCAAACAAGTACACCATTTACTAAAGTAGTAGCACGTACGAGTAAGTGATACTTTGTTTCCCTAAATAAAGTAAAGCTAATATTAGTCAGTGTGTCAAAACCAGACCAATAAGTCAGTAACCTTTGCATCGTTTAATAGTTGGTGATAAATGTTAAAATAAAGCCTATATTTAGATCACATCTATATATATAAATCAATTGCTGTTCGTTTGCATCGATAAAAAGAAGTGTATGTAGGTAGGTAGGTAGCCAGGTGAAGGGAGTGAAGCCGCGGGGTACAACTAGTGTACAATGGATTTCTTTTTAATTTGCTTAGCCACGAAAAAAAAGTACGTGTTTATACAATATTTTTTGAATTCATATTTGGAACATAACGTTGTGAGTGTAGGGACAAAATACGTAAGCGGCGGCGCGCCGCAGACAGAGTCCACTACGCACGCACACATTGACATTACGATTTTACAGGGATTCTTGGGCAGTTTTGGGCCTATAAACGGCCTCTCTGATAATTTACAGGGAAACCTAAACGAAAACCCTTCGGAACACTCGGCACGCGGGTCCGACTCGTACTTGGTTGGTTATTATATTTTCTATTTAGCTTATTAGATGTAAAATTGTCGGCAAAGGGTGGACAGTTTAATAGCTTAGGTATTTAACAGCACTTTAATCAGTAAGTTAAGCGTCACAGTGAATTATGGTAATATTTTATATGAAGAAGTTCAAACAGAGTTCAATAACACTTTCAAGAAGAAAACTAAAACTATATGCCCCAAGTTCTTATTCAGTGACTGGGCGACTTCAGAACTTACAAAAAGTAGGGAAAGACTATACTGTCCATTGTATTTGTATCTTCATTTCATGTTTTGTGTGCAATGAAGAATAAGAATTAGCAATAAGGATAAATTAGCAGAAAATATAATCAAGACGGTTTCGAAAATTATAAACAACGAAACGAACAGAATTACACCCTTGAGACCACAGACGGACTTCTTAGAGATAACAAAAAAGTTGCTCAAGAATTTGTAAATTTCTTTCCCAACATCCCAATTTAAACTATACAAACTTTAAAGTCTTCGCCCTTGCTTGCTTTTGGATTATTAAACGCGAACGTTTCAGCCTGCCCAAATGAATTTAACTTTTCATATAAAAGCCCATAACAGTAATACAAGCTTTTAAACAAATCAAGATCAAACCGACCGAAGATCTATGGGGAATGTCCATCAAAGCTTGTATCTCCATTATTCAGACTATACTCGTAGCGCCGTACATAGCTTTAATTTGTGTGTGAAGTCTTTCCGGATCTAATGAAATATAGTAAGATTATACCACTTTTTAAAATCCAGGGAAAATAAAGACACAAATAATTACAGACCAGTATACGTGTTGCCGGTTTTCAGCAAGGTATTTGAAAAGGTAATTCAAAATCAAATGGTCATTCATTTTAATACGAATAACATCTTGCATGATAAACAGTATGGTTTCACTAATGGACTTTGTACAACTGACGCTGGTATTACCCTATTAAAACACATCATTAATGCGTGGGAAGAGGCACAAGATGCCAACGATGCGACCTATCGAAGGCGTTTGATTGCATTGATTGGCTCGCTGGATACGGCTGCACGCTGTCGTATAGTGATTTGTCACCATCATCAGGGAGTCTACCCGGACCTGCCAATTACTGTTTTATTGAATATGACGAAATAATGTTAATGATATAATTATTGTTACTGTATGTCAATTAATTTTTACTAACACTAGTTTGTAAGCTCGCAATTGTACTAGCAAGTATGGATGAAATCGTTAGATGAATCTGAAATAAATCATTTATTATATTATTATTAATTATGAAAAAAATATTCTGAAACTTGAGCATCACGAGCTAGGCAAATCAGCTTTAAGTTTAATAAAGTCTTATTTGAATGATGGACAGCAATTAGTTCAAATAAACAATGTCAATTCGTCGGGGTTAAACGTGAAAATGGGGGAACCCTAGGGCTCAATTTTAGGTCCTTTCTCATAAACAATTAACTCCGTATAGTGGAAAACAAACTAAACATGGTGTTATTTGCTGATGTTATGTACTTGTCAGGTACGATATAAATAACGCAGGTTCAAGATTGGTTCACTGCCAATAATTTAGTTTTAAATGGTAAAAAAACGGGTAGTATTTAAACAAGTGGCTGTAAATTAAAGTTATTAGTGACAAAAATAATTAATTTACGTGATAGGATTACTAAGTGGGCGACTGACTGCGAGTGACGAGTAATCAACAGACAGCAACTTACAAACATTCATTTAAGTTGCTTAAAATACAAAAAGAGGTGCTTCATAATATTTGAATTGAAAATTAAAGTTTGTTGATGGAGCCCCGCTGCGCGGGGTTTTCTGCCTGCAGAGTCAAAAGTAACCTAACATGAAAGAGAAAAGAGAAAGAGATGAGAGGAGCTGAGTTTGCTCACTTTGCTCGCTCACTTCAGCTCCCGTCATCCCCTTCGAACCTAACCTATCCGTATCGGGATGCCCTCAGTGCCCGAGTTCGCTTCGCTAGCTCTTGGAGTAATTCGTTAAAAACACGAAAACACCCGAATTTCCGCGCATTTCTAGTCGCTCACTTAGTAATTTAGTCGCACGGCTAGAATTTTAGTATCTGAAATGGATTAATCACAACCCACTTTTTGTTAGCTTGTCCTGGTTTTTTTTATTAATCAATATTCGTCGTTAGTTTAGTTAATTTTTCACTTACTCAAATTCATACCGCTCAAGTTATTAAAACAATATCTCATCATCAATCGCTAGGTTTTTTGTTCGGTCGTTTTATAATTACCCTTAAAAAACTAAGTGCATAACATTTGCCTTGCCGAGTGTCAAAAGTACTGATTGTGACATTATATTAGACAAGGAGAAGCTAGAATTCGTCGATAAAACGATTTTTCTGGGGATTTTCCTAGACTCAAGGTTACAATGGGGTCCTCTTTCAATATCACTTGCAGGGCGGTTAAGTTCGGAAGCTTATGTTATTAGAAAAATTCGTCAATTTACTGATGTAGATACCGCGAGGCCGGTCTGTTTTAGTTACTTTCATAGCGTAATGTCTTACGGTATCTTACTATGGGGAAGGACTGCAGACATTGATTAAATTTTTATTCTGCAAAAACGAGCCATCAGAGCGATATTCAATCTTCGCCGGCGCGATTCTCTAAGGGAACTGCAGTTTAAGGACATTAACATCATGACGGTTACTTGTAAATATATTTATGAAAACATCATGTACCTGAGAAAAAAATTCATATATTTACAGGCATATTATAAGTTGGGGATTACATCCCTGATAAAAATGCTTGGCTCAATCCTAGTCTTGTTCTACATCCACCAGGGCGCAAAAAAAATATAATTTGCAGAACATTATTATTTTGAAGTATTGATGGACCTGCTGAAGACTTTATGAATATATTTGTATTGTATAAACTCAATTTATTTTAGTATTATTTAACTGCACAGCACATAAATCAACCAATATCAACCAAACATAAATCCAACCAACCAACCAACTATAAATCTACCATTTATTGTACCTATGTGTTCGTGTTGCTTGTGTGATGCGTTCGTTGACTTGTGTATATCCTGGCAGTAGAGATTATGTCATGCTCTCTCAAATGTCCCTCTGATGATGGCACATGTGCTGGTTCATTCGGTTCCTTTTATGATGGTTGAGCTGAGTGGTGCCAATTCATGCGTCATGTTCGTGAACGGGCGCCATTAGTTGGGATTGGTCATAACTTAACTGCTTCGCCTTTTTTTTTAATTACGTACCTACTTCTTTTATTTTTTAATTGTTTGTTTTACTCTAGACGCTTTTACGTGCACGTCTTTTTACATCGTTCTTATACATGTATTTTTCCAACAAGAATGATGTAACCATGTAATTGTAAATAAAACTGTTGGAAAAGAGTGTCCGTGAAGTTTCTTGCACGTTTTTCTCCATAGATACCTACTGACGCTTGCGAACGTGCGACTAGATTCATATTTTGTTTGACAATTCAAAAGTACTTATGTATGGTTTAGTTGAATTAAGAATATTATGATTTTTTTCTTATATTCGGGGCCAGTGCAGGTTGTTTTGCAAAAACGTCAAACTTAAAGTCCCCGTCACGAGAAACTATACATTTTGTAAATAAAGAACTTCAAATAAACGTAGCGACAAACGCGTCTGACTCATGGAACGTTCCAGTACCACAAAACATTAGACGACAGCGCTTTATATCGTTAAAACATAAACCGACCAAGTGAAACTGCTCGTTTGTTTCACGTATGTTACTTTGAGTTGATTGAATTGTCGCTACGTATCTTAGTAGAAGTTCATTATTTACAAAATGTATACCTTCTCGTGACGGGGTATTTAGCTTTATCTAGGCCTTATAGAAATAACTATTTGCTGTTTTTTACCATTAGATATGCTGAACAACATGCTCTACTGTTACTTATCTATGATAAAACTACCACCGAATCTATCGCCTATAGTTCTCTTTAGCTGGGTGTTGTCCGATAAACTGACAAGCGAGATGGTAGAAATGGCATAAAATTATTTCAATATAGATCTCTGAGATTATACCATTGTATTTTTTAGGTATTATAGTAAACAATACATACCGATTAGTACCTAACTTCTCATAATAGCCCCTTCACATTGGTGCAGAAAGTTTTATGTTAAGTCGACACCTCTCTTGGTCTGGCCTCTGTCATTCGCTCTCATCCAGACGCTTCATTTACCTTCATCACTAACTTGTCAAACTTGAAAACTCCATTAAATATATTTACCTCCCAACTCACGAAATTTTTTGATTTCATAAGTTCGGGAAATTGAGTTATGGGGAGTCAGGATAAATATTAATTAATTTGATCGGCCATTTTTAGGGATCCTCATCGAAAGGGTGCCAACGAACGTAACTAATAAGGTCCAGTACGAAGCCGACATCGCTTGAATATCTGTTTTTGTCTCTTGTAAGTTGTCACAGGGTTTACTTGCTGAACTTATTAGCTTCGCTGTTCTAAAGATATAACTTTAGAATCATAACTATAGCTGGCTCCTGTCAAATAATAAAAATAAATCATATTATAAATTCTATAAAAGTTTGGTGACACGATTCCCTTAGTCCAACTCGTACCTTTTCGGTTTGTAGCCTCACTTTACCTACTGAGGTAAAGTGAGTACTGACTAGGGCATGTTCTCGATATTCGTAGAAGAAAGCCAAATAAGTGCTTCAAGTTGTAACTGCGTCCCGTACCTAAAGGTTTATTATTGCGATTTGCTATTTCCTCCGAACAAGATTCCTGATATTGGTTTTATAACCTTGAACCTGGATTCGCAATAACGAAAAGGTGCGCCGACATACAACGTATGGCGACAAATGAACCAATATCGTTATGTCATTTAAGCTTTCTGCTCAGAAACTTTGATATAGAGGTTTTATCAGAATACTTTTCAACTTTTCTGATATGCTATGTTTAAATTTCGATAACGAAAAACTATCTTTTACGTCATATCAAATTAGGCAGCGTTTGGGAGCTTCGAAAGTGTAAGTGTGTAGTGAGTTTATAATTATGAAACTATATTTTCATTTGTCATTCTCGGAAAGTAGTATTTATTTGATCCGAGTAGCCGGTGGAAAATGCCACTTCCCACCTTTGGGTGGGAAAGACTCATAGTAATTGCTTCCATAAGGAGGGAATGAATTTAAAAAATTGAACTAAATTTGGTTAGGCAGACACTGTACGAAATCATACTAATGTTATAAATGTGAATGTAAGTTTGTTTGTTACGCTTTCACGCAAAATCTACTAAACCGATCATCATGAAACTTTGTAAATATATTCTTGGAGGTATTAGAAGTAACTAGGATACCGATTATATAAAAAAAAAAAAAATGGCTTCACTGCGAGCGAAGCCGCGGGTAAAAGCTAGTCTAATATAATTAAGAAATAAATACTGCGGTCTTGTGAGAGTAGAAAAGGCCAGTGTGAATTAAAAAAAAACAAAGCGCGTCCGCCCGCGGCAGTGACGCGGTGTGTTCCATAATTAAATTTTAAATAGACTATTGGCGGAATACTAACTCTCTAAGCTGTATCGAAATCTCGGATTAAGACTAATATCTTATTAAAAATGAGTTCAAGTGATTCTGATATGTTGACCCCAGACTATTATTTTTAGTAGTGATGTGGTGGCGCCGTATTCTCCAGAGACTCTTGCAGCTCTGGAGAGCAAACACCCTGCCCCAGTGGATGGTCTTTCTTTTCCCGACCCCCCCGATCCTGATATTAATACCCTCACCATTACAGGTCGAGAGGTGATTAGAGCCGTGTGTTCCTTCCGGAGTGGCTCTGCTGGCGGCCTCGACGGCCTGAGTCCTCAGCAGTTTAAAAGTTTCGGATAAATTTCAGCCCCTGCAACTTGGTTACGGCTCCAAAGGGGGCTGTGAGGCTGCCGTACATGCATTATCGACCTATCTAAATTCTGGCAAAGGAGAGGTCATCCTGAAGGTTGATATTAAAAATGCATTCAATTCGGTTAATAAGGACACCTTGCTGGCAGAAACTAAAAAAGAAATACCTCAAATTTTTAGTTTTCTTTGGCAATGTTATAGGCATCCATCTAAATTACTTTATCGGGACAACCTTCTGGAATCTGCTGTTGGCTGTCAACAAGGTGACCCTCTCGGGCCAGTGATCTTCAGTCTGGCTATTCACCCAATTATTCGACAGCTAAATTCCAAATTTAACGTTTGGTATCTTGATGATGGAACCCTGGGAGGCGATGTAGACACAGTTTTAGATGACCTGCAATTTTTAAAACACCAACTACATTCTATAGGACTGGATCTAAATTTTTCTAAATGTGAGTTATTTTTATCTGACAGTACCGACAGACAAGTTACACTTTCAAAATTCAATAAAATAGCCCCTGAAATCCAAATTATTGAAAAAAGCTCTCTTCGTCTCCTTGGGTCCCCAGTCTTCGATGATTCTTTTCCCGATTTTATTGAGGAAAAAATTCAAAATTTCAACAACATTTCGGAAAGATTGCTCCAAATTAACATGCATTCGGCTATCACCATAATTCGCTTTTGTTGTTTTGGCCCCAAATTGACATATTTCCTTCGTGCTTCCCATCTATGGAAGCACCCTCCTCTTTTAGAAAAAATGGACAAAATTATCCGTCATACTCTAACTTTAATTTTAAATGTGGCCATGGACGACCGAGCTTGGGCTCAAGCTACTCTTCCCATCCGTATGGGAGGCCTCGGCGTCCGCAAAATTTCTAGTATTAGTTTACCGGCATTTATATCCTCGGTCCACGGTACTGAGAAATTAATCAGGAATATCTTAGCACCCATACTGATTAATTTTGATGTGCCGTGCTTCACCGAGGCTATTGATGCTTGGAGACTCGCTTGCCCGAATTGTAATCTCCCCGACTACCCATCATCCCAGAGACAGTGGGATGAGCCGCTCTGCAGAGCAGTTCAGGAGCACCAAATTGCCACTTCTGCCACTCCTGCCGAGCGCGCTCGCCTGCTGGCTGTAGGTGAGTGGGAGTCGGGCCTCTGGCTTCACGCACTACCGTCGTCGAACATAGGCACCTTGTTTGACGACACTACTTTCCGCCTCGCTGCTTCCCTACGTCTTGGCGCTCCCTGTTGTACTCCTCATCGTTGTCACTGTGGCGAAGTTGTCAACAGCCTCGGTCACCACGGTCTTTCATGCAGCCGAAGTGCCGGTCGCATAGCGCGTCACGGAAATTTAAACGACATCATCCGACGTGCTCTCGTCACCGTCGGCGTTCCGGCCGTATTGGAACCCCATGGCCTGGCACGTGACGATGGCAAAAGACCGGACGGGATGTCTTTGTTTCCATGGAAGATGGGTAGGCCTTTAGTGTGGGACGCTACTTGTGTCGATACTCTTGCGCCATCCCATCTTCCTAGCTCGTCGTGCTGTGCTGGCGCTGCCGCTGCGGCTGCAGAGAACCTCAAGCGGCGGAAATATAATAACCTCATCGGTAGTTATATTTTCGAGCCGTTTGGGGTTGAAACTCTTGGTCCGTGGGGTCCGAGTGCTCATGCGTTGTTTAAAGATCTATCCAAACGCCTAGTTGACACTTCGCGTGACCCAAGGGCTGGCTTTTACCTTGGTCAAAGAATAAGCATTGCCATACAACGTGGCAATGCTGCCAGTCTTTTGGGTACATTACCAGTGGACAACGATGTGGAGGAGTTTTTCGACGCCATATTTTAGTTCAGTATATTTTTTGAGGTTTAGTTAGTGAGTATTTTTTGGTTTAAGTGTATATATTTGTAGTCAATATTTAATTAAGTATTTTATACACTGTATATACTTGTACCTATGTAAATTAAAATTTCATGCTATTTCAACAAATTATTTTCAGAAAGTGTATTTCTTATATACTTCAATGAACTATCTGGCAAAATAAAGCCTTCCACGCTATGGAGCAGGTATTCAATGATCAAGAGTGCAGTAAGAGTAAAACACAATGTCGATTTGAAAAAAAAAACATAATAATAACATCGTTTCTGAAAAGACAGTCTCAGGGGTTCAAGAGCAAAAAATCTAAGGCTTTCACCTCTTACGAAGCGGAAACATTTTTAAATGAAGCCCGTGACGAGATATATTTGGCAGTGAAGGTAAGCTATAAAAGTTTATCTAGGTAGGGATAGGTCTTTTACTCTAAAAATAAACGTATAGATAGGTTTCCATAAAAAGAGGCAATCTTATCAATCAAACACACTGATCAGATTGCGTAAATTGACAGTAAAGACGTCAGATGGACGTGCATTTCTGGAAAAAAAGATCTCTGCTTGTTATTCTATCTACATAGGTACCTACAATGAAGTAATGAAGAAATCATGTTTTTCACAGGTGGTGTTGATACTCGGTACAAGCGGCGCCTGCAGAAGTAGTAAACTCACAAAATTTACAATTAACGACTTTGAAAATCAAGGCCAGTTATTACTCGTAAAATTTACTAAAACAAAAACAAATATTGAGCGCAGGTTTGTTGTACGAGAAGAGTTTACACAAATACACCTTGAGACTGAGAAACCAGCTCTTTTGTTCCTTACAGAGACGCAGATCGGATGCCCGTCAGACGTGGCGAACCTATCTTACCCGGGGTTTACCCTGGAACACATGTTCAAGCCACGCTCTGGTGTATGCATGTACGCCCGGGACGATATCTGCTATCGGCGTCTCCGTGACCTTGAAGACTCAAGCTATTCAGTGCTATGGGCCCTGGTGGACACAGGTCTGGATAAGATCATCTATGCCTGTGTCTACCGATCGCATAGCGGTGATCTGGAGACAACCAGGCTCGCACAGTACCTGAGTGAGGCGGCAGATGTGGCTCAACTACGGTATCCCTCCGCCCAACTAGTGTTACTGGGGGACTTTAATGCCCACCACCAGGAGTGGCTCTTCCCATACCAGTGCACTGACCATGCTGGACGAGAGATGCGAAATCTTTCGATTGCGCTAAATCTCGTCTAAATCAAAATCGTGCCGGATGTTGATTCACATACAGCCAATTGCTTGGACCTTCTGCTGACAACTGATCCAGACCGATACTCAGTGTCGATTTCATCACCTTTGGGTAGTTCCGACCACTGTCTGGTAAAGTCTGTATCCCTTTACTCCCCGCCCGATCCCAGCCCAAGAGGCACCCGGCGGGTTTGGCGGTACAAGTCAGCAGATTGGGATGGTATGCGTTCTTTCTTCGCATGCTATCCTTGGCGGCCCACTTGCGGATGTGTTGCGTCGGGGGATGGAGTACTACATTCCGTTCTCTGACGTAACGGTGTCCAGCGTTGGCCGTCCATGGTATGGTGCCGAGTGTGACCGCGCAAACGCGGTTAAACACAAGGCGTACCTAGCATGGGTCGACGCTCGTGTGCGCAAGGCAAATGACGTGAGTCAGAAGAAGAGAGCCTTCAACAGGGCTGCCAAGTCCTGCAAAAAGGCGATGCGAAGGGCACGGTTTGACCATAATAGCAGAATCGGCGACAAATTTGCTTCACACCCCGCAGGTAGCAAGGCGTTTTGGTCCCTAGCTAAATCGGTTGAATCAAACTTCTGTCGCCCCTCACTAGCACCACTGCTGAGACCTGACGGGTCGCTGGCCCACTCCGCTGAGGACAAGGCAAACTTGTTTGCCGCCCTCTTTGCGGAATCTTCGCGTCTCAATATTGATGGCACGCGGCCCCCTCCTTCTGCTGTTCGATGTGAGACGAGTATGTCGGACATTCGCATCCATCAGAGGGAGGTCTGTAGGGTGCTGCGTAACCTTGACGTGAACAAGGCTAGTGGCCCGGACGGGATCTGAATTGTCTCCAATCTTGACACGCCTATATCGCCTTTCGATGGTGACTGGAAAAGTGCCGAAGGCTTGGAAGCAAGCTAACGTTCAGCCCGTGCCCAAGAAGGGTAGTCGAGCTGACCCGGCCAACTACAGACCCATATCAGTAACGTCCATCCTCTGTAAGAGTATGGAACGTGTACTGAATAATAAGCTCCTGGCATACCTAGAAGACAACGACCTTCTTAGTGACCGCCAATACGGCTTCCGCCGAAACCGGTCAACTGGGGATCTTCTAGCGTATGCCATTCACATCTGGAGTGAGGCCATCGAGAACCACGGGGAGGCGCTTGCTGTCTCCCTTGACATATCGAAGGCCTTTGACAGGGTCTGGCACGAGAGTCTTATTGGTAAGCTTCCTTCCTTCGGTCTGCCTAGTGGTCTGTGTGACTGGATTGCAGACTTCCTGAGGGATCGGTCCATCCGAGTGGTTATCGATGGCTGCTCGTCCGGTCAGTTTGGTATTAACGCCGGAGTCCCTCAGGGGTCAGTGCTCTCGGCAACATTGTTCTTGCTGCACATTAATGACCTGCTAAAACTCCGAACCTTTGGGTATGCAGACGACAGCACTGTTGCTGAGAGATACGTGTCTGGCGCACGGGCTACTGGGCCTCAAGTCCGGTCTCTTCGGGAGGCCATGGTTGAGCGCTTGAACCTGTCTTTGGAGGCAGTCTCCGAATGGGGCAATGCCAATCTAGTCAGATTCAATGCTGCTAAGACCCAGGCGTGTCTTTTTCCCGCAAAAAAGTGCCAATCCCACCCGGCTCCATCCTTCCGTGGTGTAACCGTGCCGATAACGGACCATCTCGACCTTCTTGGTGTTACGTTGACATCGACCCTCAATTTTGGTCCTTTCATTGAGGCAAAGGCTCATTTAGCTGCAAAAAAGTTGGGGATCCTTGCGAAGGTGAGATGGTACTTCACACCTGAACAGCTGCTCAACTTGTATAAAGCGCAAGTTCGGTCATGCATGGAGTACTGCTCTCACCTCTGGGACGGATCTGCCAGGTACCAACTTGACGCACTTGAGTCGATTGACAGACGGGCCAGGAGACTTATCGGCAATGATGCGCTGGTCGACTCAAAGCTCCAGAGCCTTGAACAAAGATGACGAGTTGCCAGCCTGTCGGTTTTCTATCGGTTACATTTCGGGGAGTGTGCGATGGAACTGCACAATTTGATTCCGCCTAGCCCTTTCCATCATCGGACTACAAGACGTACGGCAATGTGCCATCGTTACATGGTAGATATCCCACCCATACGCACAAAGCGTTTCGAAAATACTTTCATTGTGCGTACAGCTAAGGAGTGGAATTCCCTGCCGGCGTCTTAGTTTCCTGATAGCTTCGTCTTCAAGTCAAGAGTGAATAGGTTACTTCTAGGCAAGCGTGCTTCACCTTCGACCACATCATCACTTAACATCAGGCGAGATAGTGGTCAAACGCGAGCCTATAACAAAAAAAAAAAATAGTAAAAATATCATAAAATCAGACCTAATGATATAAAAACGAATCGCTTTTTTCTCAACTACCAAAAGGGAAAATGCTATAAACGAATGATCGTAAAAAAATAAAATATCAGGTATGCCGAAGCAAATAGCAACATATTTAAATTTACCAAACTGTGAACAGTATACTGGGCATTGTTATAGAAGAACGTCAGCGCCACTGTTAGCCGATTCTGGGGCGAGCTTAACAACGTTTAAAAGACATGGAGGATGGAAATCCAGCACAGTTGCGGAAGGCTATATTGAGGATTCTGACCAAAATAAAACTAAAATTTCAAACAAATTAACTGAGACTATAAATTTACGGCCCACTTCGCCTCAACCAACTAATTCAAGGGAGTCTGCGCCATTGATTCCACCGTCTAATCAAATACTGGAGTCTCCTACTTTTACAGAAATTCAACACAGCCAAACTTGTCATAACATATCAAACAGCGTAAATATTCCGAACAAAAATGTAACTTTAAATTTCACATTTTTTTCCAACCTAATTAATTTTAAATAGGTACTACTCATTTACTATTATCAATAAATATTTACAAAAAAATACTATTTTATACTTTTTTTTTTTTTTTTTTTTTTTTTATTTGTTATAGGCTCGCGTTTGACCACTATCTCGCCTGATGTACATGTGATGTGCATGTGATGTGTATGTGTGTGTGTGTGATGTTTGATCTACTTTTCTTATATTCGAAATGAAAAGTAGAGTGCTTAACACGGATGAAAGACATCAATTCCTACTCGGACTATAGTGTAAATACCTCGTATGGGAATTGATTCCTTTCGACCCTCGTGTAACAATCTACTATTTTGCCGGGAAAACTAGTAGCTTAGAGCACGTGACGATCACTATTGTGCCATGAGTGCATCTATGCATGCTTCATATCCATGAAAGAGTTTTCGTTATCCGATTCTGTACTTCTGGCACTTACAAACAAACAGTTTTTCTATTTAGTTAACTGTTTTACTAAAATATAATTTTATTATTTTCACATGACCTGAACAAAATTGTTTGAATACTGAAGTAAGGTCATTCAATCATTCAGTTACTACCTAACCATTTCTACATTCAAGATAGATTCGATCCTCCAGCATTACCAAATGCCGCTACAGAATTTTCGTCTGAAAGATTTATTCCCGCTCAGATACGAATTCGCTATACCCAAGTAAATAGATTTTCTTTCAATCTTCTGCAGTTTGAAAAACCTTTTGAAGTAAAAAGAACTTCTAGACTAAAATGACTTTGACAATCATGTAATTGGAGGATCACTAAATCACGTCATACGTTGACAAGATAATTTAGTATAATCTATGTTTTCTTAAGGTCAATAAACCAGTCAAAGGCAGAAAATGCCCGAATAGGAAGTAAAAGTAATAAAGCGATTGCTAACGCCCATACATTTCTGAGAACAAATACGACAAATGAACTGAAATAGCAATTTTTAGAACATCGTCTATTTGTTCTATAGATATCCAGGATTTGTTCTCTCTGGATTGCAAACATTCCTTTATCTGGTTTGCCTACACAGATTTCAATTGAGGTAAAATATAAATTAAGACTTTTTCGTATGATCCTGTAAACTTTCGGCCGCTGAAAAACTAGCAATATTTTGGAGAATGAGGAAATTGGCATAATCACCGAGAGTTTTTAAAGAGATATATAATTTTAATAGCCATCAACATTTTGTTTCAGAGCATCTTTAACCAAGGGGGTGCTCCCCTTGTTTAAAGATGCTCTTAAACAAAATTAATCTGCCAACAGGCTAGGATAATTATTCTAGGGCAGAGAATAATAAATTTATTGCTTTATCAAAGTCAAACTTTATTAAGAATACCGAACTTTTGCGGTTAGATGAAATTAACTTTTTTCATTATAATTTTTATTTATTTATAATCAAGACAAAATTTTATATTAAATAGTTTCCTTTTTAATAATATTTTATACGAAAAATTGAATTGTCACGAGACACAAACGTGCGCGAAATTTGAGCTCAGACACTGGTAGGTGGGTCCAATTTAACTTTCAATATTTGATTAAAGAGTTACAGACTCCAGCAGCCTTATTGCGTTATGAATTCGGGAAGGAAAAGGGCAATAGTATGAAAAATCGACCAATCACATAGACGGAAATCCACATCGCGCATGTGATTTGTCGATTGTTCATACTCTTTGCCCTTTGCCTTGCCGAATTTATTACGCAATAAGGCTGCGGGACAGCTGAAAGTTAATAAAAACTGGTAATTTCGTAATCATTGTAATAGTTTATATCTCAATCAATGCCAATAAAAAAATAGAATTCATGTCAAAAATTCTCGAAACAAAATAGCTTACCGTGTATTGTCATCCCAACCAAAAGTGCATGCAAAATGTCATTATTCGATTGAGGATAACTATAATTAAAATTCAGTTTGAGGATAATTGCTGGCAATTCGTCGCCGAGTTGCTAACTTGTCGGTTTATTATTGGTTAAATTTCGGAGAGTATGCAATGGAATTGCATGATTTAATTCCGCCAAGCCCGTTCCATCATCGAACAACCCGACACACTGCGATGCGTCATCTGTACATGGTGGACATCCCACCCATACGCACAAAACATTTTGGAGACATTTTTATTATGCGCACAGCTAAGGAGTGGAATTCCCTGCCGGAGTCTGTGTTACCCGATAACTTCAATCTAGGGGTATTTAAGCCAAGAGTGAATAGTTTACTACTAGTGAAGCTTATTTCACTGTCGACCACATTATCGCTTACCATCAGGTGAGATAGTGGTCAAGCGCGAGAATATTGATAATAAAAAAAAATAAAAGATAAAATTCAGTTGCAAGATTTGATCCGAACATACATGGTACATACATTGCATGTTAGTGAAAAGCTTGTAAAGAGAGGGTAATTTTCATTGCTCTCAGTGTACGTGCATAACCCTATATTAACGTCCTTTAGAGTGCGCTATCACGACCAAGAGCTTAAAAAAGAAACGAGAATTTTTGAGCTCCACTTTCAGCTCTATATACATACACCGTGCAGCAATTTCGGTGAGCAACATAGCAAACACAATAAAGTCAGTACCTTCTGAGCAAGCGATTATTAGTTATTACAACGCTTGATAACTGTAGCAATAATACGAAGAATATTTTCTAAAGTTTAATAAAAAGAAATTGCATTCGTATCTAGGTGAACTCGGAGGTAAAAGTTAAAGTAAGATAGTTTTATTACACTCATTTATTGAAGAAGGTTCTGAAGAGGGTAGATAGATACTATGTGTACCTACCTACATCTTGCGTAATCAATGTTCCGTTCCGTAATAAATTTTGCGATAGGGTAGTTATAGTTTTAATTATACGACCAACGCTGGCAGACTGCTTCAGTCTGTTAGAGCTTTTGTACATAAGTTCGTGTTTATTTGAAATTTCAGACACTGTTATATTTTTTAATAAGAAACTTTGTAATTGTGAATTGTTCACAGAAGCACTACATTTCAATGAGAAATGTTGAAAGGAAGAAATGGTGTTGACAAATATTATGTCTTGTAAGTTGTAAAAAGCTTTTGAAAATAAAAGAGATTTTCTGTAAAAAGTCTTTATGAACGTGACCAGCTTATAAAGCTTAATAATGTTAAAGGCGAATAATTAATTAATTAAAAAGCTAATGTAATAAGTCCAACGAAACCCAAGACTAATTTTTTTCTTCATTTAAATGAAAATGGCTATATTTAAAATATTCAGTGGGTATTAAGGGCCGGTTTCTGAATCGGGAATGTAGAGTTAAGAAGGTACAAATAAATCTAATCTAATGCCAACAGATTAGACAGATATTTTGCTAAAGTAAAGATACAAATACTCAACTTAAATTTTTAATTCAATAATGTTCGTTAGATAAAACGACAGTCGCTTACATTTTGGATGTAATATTTCAGATGTGGTGTGTGTTCAGGACTTAATTAAAAGATTTTATTTTCAGGCACGGACGGGGATTTAATTTTCTCGTTCCGACAGGCATTCTTGCAGCACTTAAAAGATTCGTTAGTATTCGTGGTAGAAAGAAAATAGAAACTATGGAACAGGACGTCACACCTTTTTTTGCAATCGCTGGAGCTTGAAGAAAGCTCCAGCTTATGTTAGCACGAATACATTTTGATAACATTGGTTAGCAACAAATATCTCTCCGTCATGTTTTTGATGATACACACGAGTATTTTAGCGTCAAAGAAAACAAAATATTTCTCATATTTCCAAATGTTTTTCCTCATCATCATCATCATCATTTCAGCCGAAAGACGTCCACTGCTGGACATAGGCCTCCCCCAGGCGTCGCCACATTGACCGATCCCGTGCGTCTCGCATCCAGCGACTTCTCGCAACCTTAACCAGGTCATCGGTCCACCTAGTGGGAGGCCTTCCAACGTATCGTCTTCCGGTTCGCGGTCGCCATTCCAGAACTTTTCGCCCCCATCGGCCATCCGTTCTGCGAGCAATGTGCCCTGCCCACTGCCACTTAAGTTTAGCAATTCTCCGGGCTATGTCGGTAACTTTAGTTCTCCTGCGGATATAATCATTTCTGACGTGATCACGCAAGGAAATTCCGAACATAGCCCTCTCCATTGCCCTTTGAGTGACTTTAAGCTTTCTGATAAGGCCCATTGTGAGCGACCATGTCTCGGTCCCATAGGTGATCACTGGCAACACACACTGGTCAAAGACTTTTGTCCTGAGACACTGCGGTAAATTGGACGAGAAGATACCACGCAACTTCCCGAACGCCGCCCAGCCGAGTCGGATTCGACGGTTGACCTCTTTCTCGAAGTTGGACCTACCCAACTGGATCGTTTGTCCCAGGTAGACATAATCGTCTACAACTTCGAGTGTAGAGTCTCCGATCTTGATAGGAGTGGGTGCTACATGGGCGTTCACCATGATCTTGGTTTTGTCCATGTTCATTTTAAGACCCACTCTTTCGGAAGCTTTACTGAGGTCATCGAGCATTTTACTAAGGCTTTCCATGGTCTCAGCCATGTCGTCGGCAAACCGAAGGTGAGTGATGTACTCGCCATTAACGTTGATGCCTAGGCCCCTCCAGTCCAGAACCTTGAATACATCCTCCAGCGCAGCAGTGAACAGTTTCGGCGAAATGACGTCTCCCTGTCTCACGCCACGCTGGAGAAGTATTGGTTTCGAGGTCTGATCCTGAAGACGGACTGACATGGTGGCGTTTTTGTACAAACACTTCAGCACCTCAATGTACCGGTAGTCGATCTGGCACCGTTGGAGAGACTGCAGTACAGCCCAAGTCTCGATCGAATCGAAGGCTTTCTCGTAGTCCACAAACGCTAAACAGAGAGGCAGGTTATACTCTTCGGTCTTCTGTATAACCTGCCGCAGCGTATGTATGTGGTCTACGGTGCTAAAGCCTTTTCGGAATCCGGCTTGTTCGGGAGGCTGGAAATCATCAAACCTGCGCGCGAGACGATTCGTGATGACTCTTGAAAACAACTTGTAGACATGGCTAAGAAGTGAGATGGGCCTATAGTTCTTCAGCCGGGCATTGTCGCCCTTCTTGAAGAAAAGTACCACCACACCCCTGCACCATGCCTGTGGCGTTTTGCCCTCGAGTATGACGGAATCAAACAGCTTCTGAAGGGCCTTAAGGACCGGTTTTCCACCCGCCTTCAGGAGTTCAGCCGTGATTCCGTCATCACCTGGCGCCTTGTTGTTTTTAAGCTGTTTCAGAGCCATCCTAATCTCGTACAGGCTGACATCCGGGATATCTTCGGTATAGTGACGGGTCAATCTAGCTCTTGGGTCGTTTGCTAGACTCGCACATGCTTGCTGACTGATGTGTACAACTGCCCATAGAATGTCTCGATCTCCCTCAGAAGCTCCGGTTTGGCGGATACGGTCCTGCCATCGTCGGTCTTCAGTTTCGTGAGCTGGCTCTGCCAAATAGCCAGATCCCTTGAAAAAAACCTTGGAGCCTTTATTTCGCTCAATCGCGGTTTTGATACGCTCGGTATTAAAGCGGCGGAGGTCTCTTTTCAAGGATTTAGAGATCTGTCTATTGAACTGCCGGTATTTGCACGCCTCATCTGAAGACTGCAGGATCATCTCACGCCTCTCCTTCATAAGCTTGAGGGTAGGATCAGAGATCTTTTTGTTTCTATCTGTACGACGGGTCTTGAAAAACTTAGACCCGACCGTATGGACAGCTTCCACGAACCCGTCGCTATATTCGTCCACTGAGCTACCTAGGCTCTCGAAACGATTATGGAGTTCGAGCTGAAAGCTCTCGGGGTTTTGGACCTGGATCTGTGCTGGACGGAGCGTGGACTTCATCAGTCGAGACCTTTCAAGCTTAATATTAATGTTCAATGTGCCTCTTACCATGCGGTGATCGCTCCCGGTTTTTACCGAATTGATCACAGAGATATCATTGAACATTTGCTTCTTGGTTGACATGATGAAGTCAATCTCATTTTTTGTTGCACCATCGGGGCTCTGCCAGGTCCACTTCCTGTGTTCACGCTTTTTGAAGAAGGAGTTCATCATATAGAGGCCCTCCTTCTCCATAAAACTGGCCAGTAGGTGACCCCGGTGGTTCCGACGTCCAACTCCAAATTGCCCCACTTGCAGCTCATCCTCGTCTCGTTTGCCCAGTTTCGCGTTGAAGTCCCCCATGACAACGGTGAAGTGAGTTTTGAAACCATGAATGGCTCTGGAGATACCCTCATACATGGTCTCTACCTCGTCGTCGGGGTGTGCCGAGGTTGGGGCGTAGACCTGTATGACCTTCAGCGAATATCTTGAGGATATTCTGAGTATAAGGTACGCCACCCTGGTCGACACACTCTCGATCTTCACCACGTTGTTCACAAGGGACTTGTGGACGATAAACCCGACACCACCCTGGGACTGCCGGTCACCCTCTCGGAAATAGAGCAGGTTAACGGATTTGAGGATTATCGAGTCCTCCCCCTCTCTTCGCACTTCAGATAACCCTATAATACTCCATCGCAATCTGCTCAATTCTTCTTCGAGTTCGGTGATCTTCTCGTCGGTCCGAAGTGTGCGCGTGTTGTACGTTGCCAGGTCCAGTCGTCGGTGATTGTTGGGGTAGCCGGATCTCGTCCGGAGATTCTTTGCACCCCTTGCCATGCCGTAACCTCGACCGCTACCGTAGTCGAGGGTAGGCAGGCTGCCGGGTACTAGGGGCCATTTTTTATTTGTGCTTTTCATTGGGGGGGTTTTGCCATAATCGCCACGCTTGGCAGGCGGGTTGGCGATCGCAGTATGGTTGTTACAGAAGCACAGAGAACGCTGCTGCCCATTCTCTGGTTTGTCCCTTAGTCGCCTCTTACGACACCCACGGGAAGACATGGGATGGTGAAATTCTTAACGTCCGGCACCATACGGAACATGTTTTTCCTACCATATCATAAATAGCGTACCCTTATTTCTTTTAACAATAACATGTAATTTTATTTCCTGTCGTCAGATCGTCACACAAAAATATTCTATGAATTGGGGGATCGGAATCGGAAGTCAATAAATAGATTAGTCTTTATGAACATCTCGATAAATATTGATACCAGTATACAGTTAACTTAATGTCGTGTTCACAATGTTGTGTAGACGGTTAAATCGATTTTGCGAAGTGTTCAATGTTCCTGAATACGATGTGGTTGTCGTTGCCAAGCCACAGCCTGCGGCGTCACAATGCAATTATCGGAGCACTTTGTCTTAGGCGCGTCTGTAAGTGTCGCATTCGTTTCAAGAGAATTGAAACGAATGCGAGATTTTCAATGATGTTGTTTAGGGATAAACTAATGATGCCAAACTGATGATCTAATGTTAATTCTAAGAAATTGCTTGAAAGTACCGAGAAATTAGAAGAAAAAGGACCATGGGCATAAATGTATGAAGCCTGGGCTCACCCAACAACAGAGATATATCACTTGGAATATACTTGTCCTTCAATAAATAAAAAGATGTAAACTCATTTTGGGATTCTTTAGTTATAAATATTTTTCTTGTACCATAAATGTCCGTTATAGACTTTGAAACCATCCAACTGTTGTGAAAGGCAATAATACGAAGATGGCATTATAACAAAAAAAAAGATTTTGGCTAGATAGGTACATTGTACTTTTTGTTGTTTGAAATCTTATGCAAAATATACATCAAAAAATAAAAAAATCTGTTATCAGTTAAAAATATTTTTATTAACATCAATCATAAATTAATAATAATGTCGTTTAGATGACCTGTCGGTGGATTAAATTGTATGTGCCTAGATACCATATTATTGAAATAGTATGTGCACAACATACTACTGTGCTTCTACCTGTTACGTACGAACAGAAATATTGAGCGATGGCATCTGGTCCTATTTCATTTCTGTTGACCGGAATATATACGTAATATGTACGTGCTCGAACATGTCTTGACTGTATTCATCCTCTTAATAACCACACATGTTGGTTTTGGATATTTCATTCTGCTAAATCTGGTAATCCATTTTCACGATATATTTCTATCGTATACAAACCATTGCGTAAATGGTCGCTGCAATATGATTTAGAAAGTTCGATTTGATATGACCGGATGTAATAAAAAACTAATTAATTGTTAGCCGAGAAAAGTCTTCCCACTGATTTGCTTACGGAAACGAACAGTTAACAACGTGTGCGCACGAGTCGACTGACTGAGAGAGTGGGCGAGCGCCCTGCCGGGCGAGCACGGCCTATTGTGACAGGATTGAGACACACATTTTTATCACAGTATGCGAGCAAAAACCGTTATAAAATGCGTGACTCAAGCCTATCACTGAGGCAATGCTCGCCCGGCTGGCATACGTCCGAGTGATGTGAGAGGGATGGAGAGTGTCGTAAAATACATGCGCAGGCGCATCTATTGTTGACCACTATTTTAAAGTTATGAATTTATTGTTACACTAACAGTTTTATGACTACCAAATGCCTTTTTAACCGACTTACCAAAAAGTAGGAGGTTCTATGTTCGAATTTAATAATTAAATAAATTTGAATAATTTTAATCTTTATTATTTTATTTAAATTGTTTTTTATGTTTAAATACATTATTTATTCTGTGGTATAAGATCGTCTTGGAATTCTGTAAGATATTGTTGGTATTATCAGTGTGAAATAAATAAATGATAAATAACTGCAATATTATATAAGTCCAGAGGCTCTAGACACTCTCTAGTGACATTCTCTCAACGAAAACGTGGCGATGGCGATCGGAAAAATCTTCAAAATGTATGGGAATGTGAAGCGCTTTCGAAATGTCACGTGATCAATCCCTTAAATTTGTCTTTGTCTAGAGCCTTTGAGGCCCTAGACAAGTGACATTCTATCATCGAAAGCGGTTGTCAAAAACTTAAAATTGTATGACAAGCGATATCGAAAAATCACGTGATCAATATACTCGTATAGATATTGTAAATGTGAAAGTTTGCATGGATTTTATGTGGATGTATGTTTGTTACTCAATCACGCTAGAACGGCTGAACGGATATGGATGAAATTTGGTACAGGCATAGTTTATAGTCTGGAATAGCACATAGGCTACTTTTAATCCCGGTATAGGTTCGCTTGGGATAAGAAAACACTTATCACGCGAGTGAAGCCGCTGGCAGAAGCTAGTCATAAATAATACTGAATAAATCTTTTCGACAAATACCAGTGCCGAAATAACAGTGAGTTTAGATTTTAAATGTGCTTGGAATTCAAATGAAGTAAGGCGAGGGGCTGATCCTCATTTATCTTTTCAATGTGATCACAACTTGAGGAGAAATATCACTTCCTGTTGCTAGAATACTTCAATAAATTTAAGAGTAAGTATGATAGTTAGTAGTACCTTTTAAATTCTTACTATTGATTTTTGTAAAGTAATCAATACATAATATAATAAATCTATAGAAAAGTCAAAAATTACTTTTCTACAGATTTATTATACGTAGGTACATCGAAAATATTTCATAAAAAGATAGCCAGGGTGTTAAAGGATAACCAATAAAACCCATTTCCAGATTTTTTGTCTTTTTAGTTGTGCATGCATCACGTAAAATGTATGAAACCAATGTAAATAAATTTTATACATAAAAATTCTGCGTAACTTGAAGTATTACTTAGTTTCAACGCAATCGGTTCATTCTATCATAAGTTAGATGAAATTAAAGTGTTCAAGAAGTAAAATATCAAATCACACGCAACTCACCACCATATTCGATAGATGGCGTTGTGCAGTTGACGTCATTTTCTTGAAGAACGGTGCTAAGATTCTCCACAAAAGAAAGACCCTAGAAAAAGAATTTGTAGGTAGGTAGGGTATGTAGGTAGGTTGGAAGTTAAGTAGGGTAGGTAGGTAGGACGGTATAGTGCTCGCCAAACTTCTGGGCCGCTCTCAATTTGGCCTTCCGATGCGCAAGGCACGAAACGGTGCTGTTTTTGTATGAGATTTATTATTGCGCAGCCATTTTAGCCAACTTCAGGGCGGCCAAAAAGTTTGGAGACAACTATAAGTAGGGTAGAGTAGGTAGGAAGATAGGTAGGAGGGTAATTAAGGTAGGTAGGAAGAAAAGTTGAGTAGGGCAGACAGTTGATGGGAGCGAAGCCGCGGGCAATGCTAGTCCTCAATAGAAATATAATAGTACTGCACAGCAATAGCTCTTCATTTCTCTTAGGGCGTACTCTTTCCTTACTGATAAGAAAAAAAGTGCTAGAATTTATTATTCGTATCCAGCAAAAACTATTTACGAAGAATTGTACCAGCGAACAGTAGTAATAAACATTGAGAGAGAATCATAACTCAAATGAATGTTTTTCGCACGTTTCGCATCTAACGTTTAGTGTGCTTTGATTCCAAAGTTACTCAAGGAAATTGAATGTCAACAAACGATAACTTTGTTCGAGTGCTTCCATTGTGGTCAAAGGAATATTCTTGCCCCGATAAAAAAAATATTTCCAGACGCTTTCTGCTTGATTTTTCGTACATATGATTCTAAAACTATAAGTGTGTGCTTACGTATCACTTGGGAACATAGATGGGGATACTATGAAGTTAATACTCGTAACTTTATTACACAAAAACTTTCAAGTCGGTTCATGTTTTTGCGAAAATGTTTTTATTTCTCTTGTTTTAGTTTTGATTCACCATCACTAAAAATTGAGCAAGTTCCACAGTAAGGTACCTAAAGGATTGGCGAAATACCCATAATACTCAATTTTCACATTCGTGCTGTTCGTCGCTATAGAGTTCGGTTGTATGGCCATATCTTGAAAACTGCCAAACCGATTTTGATGAAACTTGTACGTTAAGTTGAGGGTTACTTAATCCAATAAAAAAAGAATGATCATGATCCGATTACTAGTTTGGGAGAAATGCGTGGCAAAGATACAGACATATAACAGATCCATGCGGACGGCGTAAAGGGATATCAATTTGTTGTATACCAAAACCTTCTTCAGAAAGAAACAAATATTTTTCGGAAAACTGCATCAAAATCGGTTCAGCTAAACGCGAGAAAATCGGGGACAAACGTACGGGTCAAACTGGACCTGCTTTATTTAAGTCGGTTAAAAATGTTACTCCACGTGTAATATCAAAGGTTGTGTAATTTCGTGTCGTGGTTGTTCTAAATACTGTCATAGACCGCTTTCTCGTAACTGTGACCTGGTTCACATTAAAATCTGTGTTCTGAGAGTTGAGAATTAATAGCTACATAGTCGAATGCATCAACATTTGTCTAAGTAGTGCTATGCCGTGTGAATATCAACAAAAACATCAATTATGTGGAATCTGAAAATTGTTTGGTGGAAACGACGTTAATTTCCGGCCTCCCATAAAATATTGGGCATCTAAATTTCCCAAGTCTGTTTTCCGGAAATTAATTATTTTAGAGTACCATCCCAAGTTATGACATCCAATAAAAGTACTTCGCACGCGTTTATGTATAGGTTAAGTGATTCATAGGCCATCCACCTCGTAAATCCTTTTTGCTAAAGTGCAAATTGATAGTTATTGTCCGACTACTTACTAGGGGGTATGAGATTAGCAGACTATGTGGACTTTCTATATGGACTTTTTTGTTGGTATGCTCGCGTTTGACCACTATGTATTTCAACTGATGGTAACCGATGGTATAAGTAACCTATACACTCTTGACTTAAAGACCCCAGGTTGTAGGAATCAGGAAACAGGTTTTTTTTTTTATTTATTCCAATAAACTTTGGATCATACAATTAAACAAAATTATCAATCAAATTAAATTAAGAATTACACTAAAATTTAAAAATTATAATAAATAAAAAGTTGTTTATTGACACAAAATACAGGTGTAACATACTTATTTGAAACTCTGGCTCCTGTGCTAAGTTGCAACCTGTATTACAGGAGCCAATCAAGAGCCAAAAAATATACATGACCATACACAAAAAAAAAAATACTAACCTATATTAACCTGCCCCTTCGTTACAGCCTTCACTACTCATCAGATTTGACTAAGTGAAGTGTCGTAAGATTTATTTGAAGGCACCGCGCAAAATGAGCTATAAGACTACCCGTTAACTATAATACTGGCTAAGAAATACAAACACCCAAAGCAAAAAAAAAGAAAAATATTTACAAATAAATCGAGATTGGTATAAAATGAAGGTGCAGTAAGCACATTCCATAAATATATCATTCAATCTGCCTAGCCTTTTCCCAACTATATTGGGGTCGGCTTCCAGTCATACCGGATTCAGCTGAGCATTAGTGTTTTACGTGGAGCGACTGCCTGTCTGACCTCCACAACCCAGTAACTGGGTTACACGGTACACCTTGGCAAGACTGGTGTCAGATCTCAGGCTTCTGACTACCCGGAACGACTGTCAAAGATCTTCAAATGACAGCCGGGACCAACAGCTTAACGTGCTGTCCGAGGCACGGAGAAAACTCGATATGTTGAAAATGGTCACCCATCCACGGACCGACCTCGTCAAGCGTTGCTTAACCTTGAAGATCGACCCGTGCGACTGTTATTATTTAGCCACGAGCTAAAAAATATATACTGCATTATAAAAAATCTCAATTGCCATATAATGTTAAAAACACAAAATATTTTTTTTTACGTTGAGAGGTTTTATTTAAGATTAAGCATATAATGTGTTTTAAGCCTAAGCCTAGGCATTGTATAATTTAAATTATAAATAGGCCGTTAAGCCGAACATTTCAATGCAAAATGTTGAACCTCGCTAATAGCTTAAGCTAATATTGCCATTGCTAAGTGCTCAATTATTACTGCCTGCTCGCAAAATATGTGCATGTCATTATAACTAGGAGTTTCGACACGACAAATTCTTAGATTTACTTAATGAAGTTTACTCGTGTTTATCAACTTAAAATTGTTTTTAGTTTAATAATTAGTACCTGTACGACCGAGTTCTGCTCGGGTGAAAATAGAGAAAGCGACGTTTTCTAACAATGAAACCTAGCTAGATCGATTTAACGCCCCCGAAACGCCCTGCATACTAAATTTTATGAAAATCGCTGGAGCCGTTGCCGAGATTCAGATAATATATATATATGTTACGGCTAATACCCGAAGTGCGGCTACACCTAGTATTAGTGCGGCTACACCTAGTTTTAGCCGGTTAGAACTAGGTGTAGCCACGCGACGGAGCCCCGCTGCGCGGGGCTCCTTTTTCCGTCCGCAGGGTCTAAAGTAACCTAACACGAACGAGATGACGGGAGCTGAGTTCGCTCGCTTTGCTCGCTCACTTCAGCTCCCGTCATCTCGTTCGAACCTAACCTGTCCGTGTCGGGGTGCCCTAAGCTCCGGCTAATACTAGGTGTAGCCGCTCTTCGGGTATTAGCCGTAACATATACAAGAATTGCTCGTTCAAAGGTATAAGACTCGCGGGTAGGTGTAAATAACAATAGACGTATTTCCAAATTTATTTTATATTGAAAAATATAAATATTTAATAAAAGTGCCTGTTTTATACAAATTATTACAATATAACGTCCACTATACCGGTACTCACGTTTGCAGCACATTTACGTGACTCCTAGAGAAATTTGCACCACCTGCCAGCACATCATCTGCACTTTCACTTACACCAATTTCACTGGGCACTGGAAGATCACAATGTCTCAACTCGACGAGATTGTATCAGCACAAAAAAGCCTCGAGGACAGTTTTATCCGGAAGATGGGAGAGTTGGAAGCGCAAATCCAATGCGCAGGGCCTGCCAAGGATACCGTAGCGAGGATTGCTGAAGAGTTTCGTACCTTCAGGGAGCTAATCTTCAGCATGCTTAGCCTGCTCCGAAGACAGATTAGCGAGTGTGCTAAACAGGTTGATGGGATGGAGACCAGACATCGGCGGAAGGCGCTAATCTTCCAGGGCATAGAAGAGGTTGAAGGTGAAGTAAGCGGTACAGTCGTCCTGGACATCATCAATAAGAAGCTGGCCCCTAAACCATTGGCTGCATCATCCATAAAGTCCTGTCATAGACTCGGTGTAGCCAATAAAGATCATCATAGGCCAATTCTGGTGAAGTTTGCAAACTATGATGATAAATCTGCGGTTTGGAAAGCTAAGACAGGCCTAAAGGGTTCCTCTATCTCAGTTAAGGAATTCTTGACCAGGACCCGGCAGAACATCTTTGGGAGGGCGCGACTCCACTTTGGGATGCGATCCTGTTGGACTCAGGACGGTGTTATTGTGGTTAAGGCACCCGACGGGAGTAAACACAGGATAGCCTCATTCGACGAACTGAGTCCACTGCTGGTGAAGTATCTGAAGGTCCAGGGAGGCGGTAACCTGCCAAACAATACGCGTTAATGGTATCTTTTACTACTTATTTTCATTAATATTGTGTACACAATAGACAGCAAGGTTTTACTTACCATTGCAAGCTTGTCACTTTTATGTTTTTTACTATGCTGTTATCCTATCACTTTTCGTCGTAACACTTTGCTGCATAGTTTAGTAATATATATGTCGGGTTTAGTCAATAGTACGGACGTCAAAACAAATCACGAGCACGCCACCTGTCGGCAAATCAAGAACAACTACGCTGTGGCGCGCTTCCTCTAACGACCTGTGTGGTGGGGACACAGTATATAAGAGTTGAGTACTGACCTGCTAAGACGTTGTAGAATCAGTATCGATCAGTAATATTAGTGAGCAAGATTGTAACTGTGAACTATTTAAATAAACCCAGTGTATCGAATAATTTATGTTATTTCATTTGCACGACTGTACCCACCGACCTGCCCATACACGATGTCTTAACCTAAGGGAATACATCCTGACTTCCCGATGGTTTGCATCTATCTGCCAGCCATGATGCGACATATATTTCCGCTTAATAACTTCAACACAATAACAACTAATAGTAATCTTTGATAACAACATAGTGACATTATTGTGTTTACCCTCAACTTTTTTTTTTTTTTTTGTATGACCGCTAAATGTCAAACAGAATAAATGTTATTGTTTGTGTACCGTCAAGTCAAAGTGTTATCTGGCGTTAATCGGATAAGTTTCATGATTGCTTGACAAGCTGTGTGCCGAGTACCAATATTAATGCATAATTTTGCTTAGGCTGTAATTTTCGAACACTTTTTATCGTTAAAACTATATAGCGCTCATTTCATGTACATGTCCTACAACTAAATTTATATGTCGAAGTGTGTACATAGAACAATTTTTGATGTTAGCTGGCGGGTGGTGCAGAGATGCAGGCGCCTGTCTTACGTGTAGTGTTTTGTTTGTGTGACTTGTGTACAGTATTGGTATATATTTTACTTATTTATTTACTTTTATGTGATGTTATCAGACAGCGAATCTTTTTACTCTGCCAACGAATCAACTGCATCTTCTTGCGATGTTAGCTTCAGCTCTCTTACGGACACACTTGGCGATCTATTGCGTCAGAGGTTCAGCCCAAATCCTGACCGGCTGTTTAACGTTTGCCACATTAACGCTCAAAGCATTCCAAGCCACCATAGCGAACTGTACGATACGTTTTCCAACAACAACGTTCACGCCGTCCTGATTTCTGAGACCTGGCTCAAACCTGAACTTCCATCTACCACCTACTCTCTTCCTGGTTTCGTTCTTCTACGGAATGATCGGATTGGTAAGAGAGGGGGTGGTGTAGCAATTTACCTTCGCGGAGATCTCCCTTTTAAAATTCTCTCCACTTCTGCTTGTAATGGTTCTGCTGAGTTCCTTTTTCTAGAGGTTTGTGTCAAGGGAACTAAAGTCGTTTTAGGTGTTATTTATTGTCCTCCTTCCCTTGATTATTTCACCGAATTCGAATCGGTACTTGAATCTTTGGGTTCGGAGTATGCACATCACATCATCATGGGCGATTTTAACACCAACCTCCTTTCCCACAACTCCCCTCGGTCCCGTAAATTCCTGCATATTGTCGAGTCAGCCAGTCTTCATGTACTACCTCTCCAACCCACTCATCATAATAAAGTTGGTGAAGATACCTGGCTCGACTTGATCCTCATCTCTAATCCTTCCCTGGTATCCTCGCATGGTCAACATGATGCCCCTGGATTTACCCATCACGATCTTATTTACCTGTCCTATGTCCTTAAGCCTCCAAAACCCAAACCCACGTTCCAGTACAGGCGTGCCTTTGCACGTATGGATATTGAGCTACTTCAAAAAGATGCTTCGAATCTTGACTGGACACTTTTACAGGAAGCTGGTACAGTGGATGACAAAGTTTGTGTGTTCAACAATGCTGTGACTAAACTATATGACACTCATGCTCCTGTCAGGAGAGTAAAGTTAAAGCGTCCACCTGCTCCCTGGATGAATAGGGGAATCCGGATGGCAATGCGACGGAGGGACCGCGCATTTAGGTTATTCAAAAGGGATCGCTCAGAGGAGAATTGGACCTTGTTCAAGACAGCTAGGAATCGGTGTAATCAGATGATACGCAACGCTAAACGACGCCACATTCTAAATAACATTTCTTCATCATCTTCTGCCGATATCTGGCAATTCCTTGGGACCCTAGGTATTGGCAAATCGCGGCATTCAGATCTTCCTAACACAATTTGCTTAGACGATCTTAATCGCTTTTTCACTACTGTGCCTATGCTAGATAGTCTAACCAAACTTCATACTACCGACTACCTTGCTGGTCTGACGCGTCTCAATATTTCTCCCTTTGTCTTCACACCAGTCGACCCGGGAGAGATCAAAAAGATAATCCTATCCATTAAATCCAAAGCTGTGGGCTGCGATAACATCAGTCGTTATATGATCGTGTCGGCTTTGGATCAACTCCTTCCTGCTATTTCTCACATCATTAACTTTTCCCTTTACTCCGGTGTTTTCCCTTCCTTGTGGCGTAAAGCTCATGTCCGAGCCTTGCCTAAAATTCCCAATCCCACTCTTTCCGGCCACTTTCGCCCAATTTCCATACTTCCCTTTCTGTCCAAAGTGCTAGAGGCCTGTGTTCATAAACAACTGTCTCACTTCATATACCACAACTCCCTCATCAGCCCATTTCAATCCGGTTTCAGGCCCGGGCACAGTACCGTGTCAACTTTAGTGTTAATCGACTTCTCAAACGCCTTTAATACCGTCAATCACGATGTCCTTTTGTCTATCCTTTCTTATCTTATGGTCTCTCACGAGGTACTGGAATGGTTTTCCTCTTATCTTCGGGAGCGCCAGCAATCAGTTCATGCTGGAGACTCTTCTTCAGAGTGGTGTGACCTTGCAGCTGGTGTCCCTCAAGGCGGTATTTTATCTCCTCTTTTATTTTCCATTTTCATTAATCTAATAACCACCGAGCTTCAGTGTGCGTATCATCTTTACGCTGACGATTTACAGCTCTACTGTCAGTCAGGTGTTCACAACTTATCTGATGCGATCGAAAGGTTAAACCGGGATTTAATTACGATTAAAGGCTGGTCCGACCGATTCGGTGTGGCGGTTAATCCTACGAAGTGTCAGGCTATCATACTTGGAAGTCCCCATAGCTTGAGAAAGATTGATGGCTTAACTGTTCCACCCATAATCTACGACAACGTATCAATTCCATTTAGCTCCGAGGTTAAGGATCTTGGTCTCTTCGTCGACAATTGCCTTGACTGGCGCAAACAGGTAACGAGTGTCAGCCGAAGGGTCACTGGAGCGTTGCGTTCGTTGTATCGACTAAAAAATCTTCTCCCAGCTCACATAAAGGCCATGCTTGTACAGTCCCTAATCTTTCCCATAATTGACTATGGAGATGTGTGCTACTATGACCTGAATGCAGATCTACTCAATAAACTTGACCGCCTTCTGAATAACTGCATTCGATTTGTCTTCAACCTCCGGAAGTACGACCATGTATCCTCATATCGATCCCTTTTAAAATGGTTACCCATTCGTCAGCGTAGAGCGCTGAGGGCCTTGACTACCCTGTTTTCTTTTATTGATAAACGCACTTCCCCTTCTTATCTGTCTTCTAACGTTCAATTCCTTTGCTCTGCCCACAGTAAGAATCTTCGCTCCACCAATAATCGTCTTCTACAATGTCCCTCTCACCGCTCTGGGTTTATTCACTCGTCCTTCTTTGTCCAGGATATCTCCCTTTGGAATGCGCTCCCTCAGAACATCAGGATGGCAACCAGTCGGCTTTCTTTCAAATTGAAGGCACGTGAGCACATTCGCAAGAAGTTTGCAGAATCATCACAAAATTGATTTGTTCGTTTCGGATTCTATATAACATTGTTTATAGGTATGTATGTATCTAAGTATATATTTATTATTCCTGTTTTTTTTTTGTATCTTTTCTGTATTCATCCTATCATTTAGTTGCACCTATCTTGTTTTATCTCTGCACCACCCTAAGGTCGACTGGTAGATAATGCCTAAGGCATTAAGTCCGCCTTTGTACTTATGCATAAAGTTTTAATAAATAAATAAAAATAGATAGGTATTCTATGTATTTGAGGATTTCTAGTTGAAACCTTAATTTTGTTAGAGAATCAACCAAACGAATGTTATTAAACTTTCAAAGAGAAAGTATTAAAATGAGACCGACATAGACAGAACTAAAATTAATTTTGATCGACAACAAAATCCTTTGATTTTCCGCTTCCACAAACATAATTGTAAGCATTTTTCCATTTTATCTACAGGTAGTAATTTATTTGAGTAATAGAAGAAAATAAAATCTAAGTAGCTATTCATACACTATATATCGAGTATTCAATCAAAGGTTGGGCAGAGTTGTATGATGCTACTCAACGCAGGATACCCTTCCACAGTAAGTAGCTTTTATCCGTTACTGTTTTGTAAGAACGGATAACTTAATAACATATCGTTTAATCCTGGAACCTAAAGACAGCAGCTACAATCCAACCAGTAGGACACTTCATGTGTCCAGCAACATTTAAAATAATACACAGATAAAACAAGGAATCCGATTTAACTTGACTCTTGATGCCTGGGCATAGGTGATCAGCACGCGGTAGCATGTAAGATTCTAAGCAGACGTATTGACTGCCCTGAGCTACATGACCTTTTCTGCCGACTGTTTGTGCCCAGCAAATACGTTGAGCACCGTCAGAGTTGCCGTCACGACCTGTTCGCACCACCGTCAGCCAGAATGGTCGCTAGAGCTGAATCCCCAGTGTGTCGTGCTTTGAAGATGCTCAATGCCCTCTTGACTGCCAATCCTGAATGTGATGTGTTTGTGGACGAATTGTATAAATTAATGCGTGCATGTTTGGTGTTCTGTGAGAGACAGTATGCGAGGGTGTTCACTGTTCCATGTTAATTGTATTTTTATTTTTGAATTATGAATTATTGATTATATTATATTTTATATATTTTAATATAATTATTGATACATGTCTACTCCACTGTGCCATGTTAATTGTATATGTGAATTATTTAATTATCTGTTATGACACAGTTGTCAACATTGCTATTTTTCACAATTTCTATGTTAATTAATGTATTTGGTATCTGTATCGTTTTAATACTGGTTAAACACTTGGGTTGATTAAAACCTGCTGGTTTTTTATATCCCATTTTACATTCCTTCTTTTACTATTCTTGAATATTTTATGTAAAATAGCTTTAGACATACTGGCATGTCGAATTGTCGAGCCAATAGACATTCGATGGATAGAACTATCGTTGCCATGGCTTTTCGGCGGAACCGACGCTCGATCTAATGGCTATTCGAAATTGTGGTACATCGATGCTGTGGAATTTCGGCAATTTGGACGTTCGATCTGATGACTTCGGAGAATTACCCATCGGGTATATGACATTCGAAATCAAGCAATAAACCCATACAATAATAATATATAAATATTGTAGTAGGAGGCGTTCTGTAGTTCCTGCCGTTCTACCTACACCCACGGAAAAAGGCGTGCGTTTTATATATTTATGTATGCGTATAGATAAACCAACGTAATAATGAATCAGATGAAAATATACGACGTGCCAAGATGAACATATTTTCTAATCTAAAAGTCAATAGAGAAATTTCCATTTGTGGGAACATTGTCATATACACAAATCAATAAGCTAGGAATAATAGAGTGATTATGACTTGGTTGGCCACTAGTCGAATTTATTCAGTCTTTTTACCTAGCCTTATCTCAAAACACTCACTTCTGAGTTAAGATAACATCGATGTATACGTAGTGTCAGTTTTCCTACATACTTCAGTCAGTACATTTTTTGCACTTTTCTAAAATGGTAACTTTCGGGTTTAGGGTTAAAGGGGAGGGATAAGCCATGTATGAGACCTCAGTACCTGTGGTAACAAATAAAATTTAAAAACCCCCGACACATTTTTATTTCATGCTACATCATTTATCTAGTAGTTAGTATACACGCTTCGATCGACAATCTATTGAACACGTAATTATGGCACGATATATTGCGAAAACACCCCGATTTAAACCTTAAAACTCCCATAACTATTGAACGGCTCAAACGATTTTCATCAAACATAGCTAAGAACACCCTCGAAAAAGTCACAATTCCAACAAAAAAGAACTAAATCAAAATCATTTCATCTGTTTAGGAGCTATGATGACACATACAGATACACAATTACACATATACACTAACACTCAGGTACACACGTCAAACTTATAACACCTCTTTTTCTATAGGTTGTTAAAAATACAATTTCGGTAACGGTACGTTCACAGAAAATCAAGTCAGCATAGATACGTGTCCTCCGAACTGGCTAGCAAAACGTCATGATTGAAACACACAGGTACAGTATTCAGAGTATAACATAAATAATAACTGACGACCTATGAAACCAACCCTGAAATCGCAAATTTACTACCTATGAAACCAACCATGAAAACCTTGGAATCGAAAGTCAACTGCCCCATAAATTTAGGTAAGTTTGCATTGGATGGTCCCATAGTGAAAAGGAAAGAGTGCAGAAACCCTTTTCAGGTTCTGCGTCATTTCTGTAACATCTTCATAATAGTACAAACAAATAAACCAATATTATAACGGCATTCGTGTAATGAAATGAAGTGTAATTAATGCAATCACAACTCACTCACTATATACACTGATAAGGAAATTCGTGTGTAAGGGACCCAAGGTTTAATAAATATATATAGTCCTATGTAACGGTGCTGCTATCTACAGATTGTTATTCTTCTCCAGAGTATTTACTTTCTTTTCTTATACAGGGCGCGGGCGTAACGGAAAAGCGCGATCATATTTTAAAACTGCTTCTGCCCAAGTAAATGAAATATTTTCTCCAATGAAGTCATCGTCAATTCTCAAAAAAATATTGTATCTCCCATACAAGTGTTGATCAGCTGATACTTGTAACGGAGATACAATATGAACAACCCTGTAAAGCTGTGTGCGCTTTTGCTTCCAAAACTCGAGTTTAGAATACAACTTAGATTTACTGTTGCAGTTTTATAAAAGTATCTAAAGACTTTGATATTACTTTATAAGTCCGTTGTACTCGTATATCAAATTACTCCCACTGCTTGTGAGTTCAATGTTTACTGTTTCGGTTGTTCTTAGAAAGTTTTCAAACTATGAAGATAAATAATATTGAATATTCAGTTAGTAAGAATGCATAAACTTTGTAATAAACAATGTTTTAGCATACAGCGTAAGACAGAAATGGGATTAAGCCAACTATAAATAGAATTTCGTTGAAAATTACAAGTCAGTTCAAATAGCTTACATTTAAATTAATTAATTGCTTTTAAAGTCAAATATAGGTGACGTTTAGGTACCTACTATTATCGGCTGCTTTTCCAACCATTCAATTCGAACTGGAAGGAGGATTCAAGTTTCTGAAGTATAGTGCCCGGCACGTAAGTTGGCAAGGTTTTAGCATAGTGTGGATAACCACCATATAGAGCGAACGGAACGTGGACGCGACACGATTGGTCAGTTGATCCTTGTGTCACCTGACAAACCAATCGCGCGCTCGGAACAGTCCTAACCTATCCCCGCGCCCCGCTTCTCTACCGAAGATACCTAAAAAACGACTTCTGCGCATCTAACGCCTTTTGCCAACTTACGTTCCGGGGATTATATCTGGCTGAATCGGTGATTGTACTGTTCATAGTTATGTAAAACAAAACTCATTCGGTGCCTTGTAGTCACATAAATGGCTAAAATAACATTATGTTTATTCATTATGTGAAGTCGTCTATATTCTAACTAAGAGCGGTTAGCATTACATCCGATCCATGTCCGTGGAATTTCCGGTTCCGAAGTAGCCGTAGTACTTCTTGTAGGGAAGCATATGCACTACATCCGAACTCTATCCGTCATAATCTCATAACTCGGTTCCCAGTTCAAAATGTCGCAAAATTACGGACACGGATGCATAGTGCGTAACCTACAACTATTTTTTGATATAATCATGCCAAATTTAACCTCTTGCGTCCATTATTAGAACCACGATTGTACCTTATTGAGTATGAGAAAATTCAAACATTCTTTTATTCACTTTCTTTTTGTTTTCCCAAATTAAATTGTACCTAACGAGTTACCCACCCTAGTTAGCGTCGTGTAGAGATATATAGGTGAATGTAGCATATTCTAAATTACCTCATTACACCATTTCTTTATGCTTAGAAAGGTCCATGATATTAAGGATCTAGAAGTCTAGATAATGCTCCAAAATATTCCCATTTATGTCGTTACTTGTGTCGTTTTTCGACAAAGCCTCGGATCAGCTCACACTGACACAAGCATCTTCTTTACCTTTATTTACAAATATTAGACATAGAACTCGAATAAAACCCGCAGAATTTAAATCAGATTTTGCGAATTCTCTCACTGAAATGAAGAATGAATGACACTCTCCTTTTGAATCGTAATTAATTTATAGGTATGAACTGAATAGTTGACCCATAAAAGCAGTGTTTTTGCAAAGATGAACACGAGAAAACCTACTAGGCAGTGAGTTTAAAAAAATAACTGAAAATGCAGTGCAAATACGGTCATCTCGGAAATTAAACAATTTATTTCATCCAGTACATTCCACTTCGTTTCCTGTTACGCCCTGCAGTCTCATTTCATATCATTTTAAAATCTCTCGCATTTGATACAATCGATGAAAACACAATCAAAACTTTTACCGATACAGAACCTACATATCTTTGTGTCAATGGAAACTGCACTCAGACTAATCAATAGTTCACAAATTAGTTTCTTCACATGTGACCTCGAATTGAAATTTGCATTTTCCTTTTTTGTTCCTACAATGTCCAACTAAAACAATGGTAAAGTATTCATGTTGATTACTCATCATGGTCTTTCCGTCTCTGTAGACCTTTCTTCACTTTTTGTTTAGCAGACCAACACATTAAGGGCCTACATCCGCTTTAGTGCCGTAAAATAGTAACTTTCTAAAGCTTACTCCGCTTTAAACCTAACCGTTACTAAACGGTTAGGTTAAATGGTTTGAAAAATCTATATATTTATTATTGTTTCATGTACATTATTTTTTAAACATGGTTTTTTCGTATAACAAATAGTTTTGCTTTAAAAAAATAATTTGCAACACGATATTTTTCGCAACTTTTGGATACTCCTCCAAAACGACTTGGATATTTAAAAATATTTTACACAGAAAAATTGATGGCTGGAATTTCTTCATAACTGAAATAGCATATGTAAATCAAATAATATTTTGCAAACAAAACTGTTCAAAAGGAGGTTCAATATTGATATTTTGGCTCCAAGCGAGCGCACGGCCAGTACTGCGTTAACATTGGGGCGTATTTATCGCCTTAAGACTAGTAGATAGACCTTACTATCCGGAATCACGGCAATGTTTGCCTAAATATAATCCTATTGCGTCACGTAGACGTGTAGAAAATTTAAAATTTATGACATGGCTTCAAAGAAGTATAGATGCATATAAAGATTTTCTTTTCTATTGGAGTCTAAAAATAAAGTTTTTTGAGGAGTTCCCATCCCGTTTAGGCAGATTTGTTTTTAAAATAAGCAAAATATTTTCGTTCTTCGAGTCTGGCAGTCAGGTAAATTATCTGTGAGAATAATTTTAATTCTAATATTATCTTTACTTTCAGAAGTCAAATCTACAAGAGATTTTCCTGACGAATACTTTCTTATCCCAGAAAATTTACTTTATTAGCACCAGTTCAAATCACCAGTTCAATCCTAAATTCTCATTTTATATATAAAGTTAGGCACTCACCTAAATTAAGTTTGTTGCTCCAATTTGACATTTTCTTTAGGAAAGATCAGGAAAATCCACCTTATATTTTTGACATCTACACCTTGATAGGTATCGGTTAGGTAATACTAAGAACAATAAATACGATAATATAATTCATTTCTCTTTGCGGAAACAATGAGAGTTGTTAAAGTTGATAAAAATAAATATCTAAAAGTAGCCTGTGGCTTTTTTTAGATCATCAAATTTTAATTACGTTTCGTTATCCGAGTTGTTTGTTCATCACGAACTTTTTATAGGTACCTATTGTACATCAAGGCCTTTCACGATCGATCAATTGCCTAAGAGATAAAAGGGCACGATGACACATAAACTGTGAAGATTTTTTATTTTTACGTGAACAGAATACGTTTTTTTATCGAAACTTTTTTAAAATAGGTAACTACTTACATAAGCCTACCTGAAGGGGAACTAAGTAGTTACTTATTAAGTTTCTTTTATGAAGTGTCCCCCAGTTTCGATTAACTTTTTTGTAAAGGACAATAGCTAGAACTGAACAAAATACAAGAATAGTCAGATGAAATCAATCCTGAGCAAACAATAAACACTCCACTTAATCTTTTAAGCTTTGGAGCGTGTTCCAATGAAACACAGAGGTTAGTACAATAAATAAAATAAATTACAATTTATGTACTTATTTAGTACCAGCCTGTTACAATAGTATAGAAAATAAAGCTGAATTTCGACCGGGCAATCTAAAAGTTTGATTGCTGAATCCGTTTATTTACTTTCGGTTCTAATCAAAATACTTAGGTACGTATTATAGGTATTATTTACCTTTTACATAAGAGGCATTTACCTCATACACGGACATCTCAACGGCTTTGAGACAGCTATTTGTCGAGATCAGGGGTTTATAAAGGATTCAGAAACGAATCAAGATAATCTCTTCATACAAGTTATACAAGCAGTTTTTTTGGTGTGCAGATTTTGAATTTGGATTTCGCCTATAGATCACCGAATGAACCTTGCTACTAAATACATAACATAACTAAACCTTTAAATATAAAAAAAAAAACAATTTATTAAGACGAGAAGGAAGGTTTGTATCAGTTAAATTTATTCTGGTGCCTAATAATGTTTCATAAAGACCAGTGAGTCCTGAGCTTGCGACCACAAACGGAATGTTATTTTAATGATTGAAGTACAATATCGCAACACGTCAACTCGTACGGAGATAATTAAACCCGTTTTCTAGTAATTACGAGATAATCTATAGATAGTGCGTTCTTCGGTAGCTATTGGTATAGACAATATACATTAATATTGTGGTTTGCATACCAGAATTTCTAACTCATGCTTAAGTATAAGCGCTTTTTAGAACGGTGTTCCTTAACGTAGTTTGCGGCAGGAGTTGTCTTTTTTTTAATTAATACCAAGTGACAGGTACAGGTAAGATAGTTGGTCAAATGCAAGCCTAGCGTTTGACCAACTATCTCACCGGATGGTAAGCGATGATGTGGTCGGCGAAGAAGCACGCTTACCTAGAAGAAACCTATTCACTCTTGACTTTAAGACTCCCAGGTTGTAGCTATCAGGAAATCTGGCAAGGGAATACACTTCTTTGCTGTACAGCTTTGTGTATTTCCCTGCCGGATTTTGGATGCGTACGCATAATAAAAGTATTCCCAAAACGTTTGGTGCCTATGGGTGGGATGCCTACCACGTACCGATGACGCATCGCCGTAAGTCTTGTAGTCCGATGATGGTACGGGCTAGGAGAAATCAGTTCATGCAATTCCAACGCACTGGTTGCGTTGGAAGGCCTCCCACTAGGTGGACCGATGACCTGGTTAGGTTGCGGGAATCCATTGGATGCGAGACGCACGTTGTCGGTCAATGTGACGACGCCTGGGAGAGGTCTATGTCCAGCAATGGACATCTTTCGAATGAGATGATGATGATGATGATGAATTCATCATCATCATCACCCCGAAATGTAACCGATAAAAAATCGACAGTCTGGCAACTCGGCGCCGGTGTTCAAGACTCTGGAGCCTAGACCCAATCATTATATCATTGCCGATGAGCCTTTTGGCTTGTTTTTCGATCGATGAGAGCAGATCGAACTTGCGCTTGATACAAGTTGAGCAACTGTTCTGGCGTGAAGTACCGTCTCAAATTCGCAAGGATCCCCAACTTTTTAGCAACCAGCTGAGCGTTTGCCTCAATGAATGGACCAAAATTGAGGGTCGATGTCAACGTAACACCAAGAAGCTCAAGACGGTCCGATCCGCACGGTCACACCTTCCTTTTTTAGGGTTCCGTGCCCAAAGGGTAAAAACGGGACCCTATTAGCTGATGTTCTGTTAGCTATTTCTGACAGCTATAACAACAAATACTAAAAACAGAAATAATAAATATTTAAGTGTGGTTTATCAATTTTGTTGTAGGGGAGCCCCATACAACAAACGTGATTTTTTTGCCGTTTTTTGCGATAATGGTACGGAACCCTTCGTTCGCGAGTCGGACTCGCATTTGGCCAGTTTTTTTATAACGCCTCAGTAAGTACGTACCTATCTATCACTGTTTCACGCACTTACAAAAAAATTTTAATTGCCGCAAGTGTCCTAATTAATTCATTAGTAGCTATCAATTTCAAAGTAGGGAAAAGTGTAGCAAGTCTTTCGTAGTAATAAAAATTTCGCTGAATACTGAAAGTTCTAACTACCGACAATACCTAAATATATTAAAAATCATTACGTAATGCTAAAAGTTTGGCAATTGAAATATCAGTATCTTTTTTTTTATTATTATCAATAGGCTCGCGCTTGACAACTATATCATCTCCTTAATCAAAAGCGACAAACGAATTCCCAAGGCTTTTGTTTCATGACATTACAACATTGCCCTCATTTTTTGTCGTCGACATTAATTACGAGTAGGTACAAAGTGAAGTCAATAGGAATTCAATCAATTCGCAGTTTATACCAGTAGGTAGCTATGCCAATCTGCCGAGCCTCTGCCAACTATGTAGGAGTCTGCTTCTTGGAACTGAGTATCAGCATTTTACATGAAGCTACTGTTTATCTGACCTCCACAGCCCAGTAACTGGGTAGCACTACGCCCCTTGGCAAGAGTGGTGTCAGATTTTCTATATTTTCTAGTTTCTGAATATTTTTGTTTTGCTACGTAAACAAAAAATAACAACGATACAGTGCGTTGAAATTTCACGTGACGTCACATTATACGAGTAGTACCCTTTTTACTCACAAGCGAGAGTAACGTTACAAGCGGGTACATATTTGAACGTCGAAAATTAAAAAACCTACGGATAAAATGTCACTGTTCAAAACATCGAAAATTTAAATATTGATTATTTCGAAATATCGAAAATTGATATACCTAAGCTTAAAATGTCTAAGATTAAAATGCCGAGTGATTAAAATAGGTACATATTTGAACGTCAAAAATTAAAATACCTACGGATAAAATGTCACTGTTCAAAACATCGAAAATTAAAATAACGATTGTGTCGAAATGTAGAAAATTATTATACCTAAGCATAAAATGTCTTAAATTAAAATGCCGAGTGGTTAAAATATCTACTGATTCAAAATGTCGATAGTCATTATACCTATGTTCAAAATGTCAACATTTAATACACCTAACTTCATTATATTTAATCATATCGTTAAAATATCGAACAAATTTTGATATATTGGTTGGGGAAAAAGTCTTTTCGCATTATAGTATGTATGAACTTGTAATAAAATCTCTTTGGCTATACTATTTGTATCTGGCTGGTTTTGGTATCATTGGAAGTTTTAAAGAACATAATTCCAAATTCAAATCAGGTAAATGTGTGATTTTCATTTGTTTTTCGTACTGTCAAGATGAGTGAATCTAATGAAGAAATTCGATACATTTTAAATTTTTACTACAAAAAAGGTAATAATACAACGCAAGCCGCGTTCAAAAATTTGCGATGTTTATGGGCCTAGTGCAGTGTCTGTGAGAGTAGCACAAATTTGGTTTAAGCTTTTTCAATCCGGAAATTTTGATGTCAAAGATGCACGTCGCTCTAGTCGCCCTATTACGGATAAAATGGATGCCATTTTTGAAAAAGTGGAGCAAGATCGGCATATCAGTAGTTACGACGTAGCTGAAGAACTGGGAATTGACCACAAAACAGTTTTGGTGCATTTGAAAAAAAACTGGGTACACAAAAAAGCTCGATATTTGGGTACCTCACGAGCTCACTGAAAGAAACCTAATGAATCGTGTACTCATTTGTGATTCTTTATTACGACGTAATGAACTGGTGATGAAAAGTGGATCACGTACGAAAAGAACGTGCCAAAAAGGTCGTGGTCAAAGGCCGGTCAGGCTTCACAGATTGTGGCGAAACCCGGGTTAACTCGCAACAAGGTGATGCTGTGTGTGTGGTGGGATTGGAAGGACATAATTCATTATGAGCTGTTACCACCAGGCAGGAGCATCGATTCTGAACTCTACTGCGAACAACTGATGAGATTAAAGCAAGAAGTTGAGAGAAAGCGGCCGGAATTAATAAAGAATTCTTTAGGCAGTGTCAGGTTAACATCACGAGAGGACTGACAAAACCACTGGTCGCGGTATTTTGATCAGAAGTCCCAAAATTTCTATAGCAATGGGATCATGTCCTTACCTACAAGATGGCAAAAAGTTATCGAACAAAATGGTACCTACATACTAGTTAAAAGTAAATAAACTATATTAAAAAATGTTTTGAATTTTCTTAAGAAATGCGAAGAAACTTTTTCCCCTACCTATTATATATGTGGTATGAGTGGAAAAATGTAGGTAGATTTGAAATTGTCATACTCTGCCTAGCTTTAATACAGAATAGGTAAGTACGATTACTATTTAAGCAACAAAGTCGACAAAAATAGGAGCCCCGCACAGCGCAGCACAGGGCTCCTATTTTTGCCTGCGGGGTCTAAAGTAACCTAACATGAAGGAGATGATTGGAGCTGAGTTTGCTCGCTCGACTCCCTCACTTCAGCTCCCGTCATCGCCTTCGAACCTAACCTATCCGTGTCGGGGTGCCCTAAGCTTTTCTAACTATCCGGGTTTTCGCAATATCCGAATTATCAAATAACCCTGTGACTATCTACATAATAAATAAATATCGATATTTAGGACATTCGATACTCTGTACTTCGATATTTGGGACATTGGATACTCTGTACTTTCGATATATAGGCCTTTCGATGTCGCTTTTGTAGATAATTAGATTTAAGATATATTGGACGTAGGTTATCTAACCATTCGACGATATAAACTTACGTTATTTGAATTTTCGGTTATATGGTCATTCGATATTTAAGTTTTCGATGTTACACAACCTTGTAGCCAGGATTATTCATCAGCAACTTGCTCTTAATATACATATATATACTTCTTACTTATATCTTGAGGAATCGGAAGTATCGTACTATAGATATGTGTCCGACCCAGTTCTCGAAAATGGCAATGTCACGTTGTATTGGGATGGGTCTATAATCACTGACAGCTGTATTATTAGCTACAGGCTTATTAGCAACAATAGTCCTAGGACTATTGTTGCTAATAAGCCTGACATAGTGGTGATAGACCGACTTGAGCGTCGCGCAATGATTGTTGATATAGCTGTCTCTCATGACGAGAACCTCGTGAAGGCTGAGAGAGATAAGAAAAGTAAGTATCTTGATCTGGCTCGCGAAGTTGCCGTCACGTGGGATGTGAATACAGCAGTCATTGTGCCGATAGTCGTGACGGCCAATGGCATAATAGCCAAGAGTTCCGACGAACATCTGAGAAGGCTTTCGTTGGGCAGCTGGATTAAGGGCTTAATCCATAAACCGGTACTCTGGACACGGCGCGTAAAGTCAGGAGGTTCCTCTCTCAGGAGCCCTGACCACCGGTAGCTTGGACCCTGTTCCCGATACCTGTGTGCTACTATTTTTGTATTTTTAAATGTTTTTTTTTATATAGAATAATATTTAAAAATGTAAAAATATGTAAATATAATAAATAAATGGAATACTTAGATTAGCCCATTCATTAAAGATTATTAGATCTTTTGTTTTTATTTTAAACGTTACACACCCCATACAAACACACAAACACAAACTTTCTCCTTTATGATATCAGTAGGGTTTCTTAATCAGCATACCATTAGTGGATTATGCAATCATAAAATCAATACCAAACTGCAACAACTCGATAATAACGTCTTCAAACAATCAAAATATTTTTATAAGTGAAAATTGCTAGTGCATATTTTTTTTTATGGAGTTTTTTATTAAACTTATCATTAGGGTATCCTACCGAAAAACATAATAAATATAGCGATAATATGCATCGTGGCTAGATATTAGATATAATATGCAATTTCCGCTGAGAATGGGGTAAATATGCAAATACGCAAATGCATATAATCCGCAGGCTTATTACGTAAGGAATAGCAAACAACAGTAATTGTGCAATTATCGCGCGATCAATATAATGACCTGGCTACTGAAGCCTTTAATTCAAGTCTTTTTATTGACAGTAACTTTTTACAGAAGCCCAATGATTTATAAAATTTATTGTTTGATTAAGTAACCAGCTTATGAAAATGCAACACTTCGTGGACGCTGTTTTTTTTTCAAATAATTACTATTTAGCTCCAATATTCTGTTAAATTAATATTTGCAGATGTAAAGTATTTGTAACAGTAAATATGGCAGTGAATATTGGATATTTTAATTTTATTTACATATAATAATTAATTTGAAAAAGAACAATGGCGAAATCTTAGCTGACTTAAATTTGAGCGTCTGAAAGTGAGTTACATACGAAAGAAATTCCATTAGTTGTCTACGTGTTTTCAAAGTATCATTATTTATTTTTTTCGTTAAATTTCATTAGCTTAGTGTTGCCATCTTACACTTATTCTGCCAAGTGACAGTAGTAAATAAATCACTTTTGTATTTGGTATTAAAATAAAATGAATTAACAATACACTTTATGTCTAAGTGTAGGTGTACCTTGCAGGAAGCTAGTGTAGTAGAAAGAAATTAATTACTTACTTTCAATTAACGATAGGCAAAAATACTAGTATTGAAGTCTAAAAAGATATAGCTTGTTATTGACGATGACCTTTTGATACACGTCAAAGTCGCTTAGTATAAATAAATATACTCTTTTCAAAGAGTAAAAATTAGAGAGAAATATTTATGCCATATCGCCCTTTTACTGCCACGAAATTAAAGAATATTACCTAATTATTTTTTTCACATTATTACAAGTTACCCAGACATGACCTACAAAAGTTAATGAATGAAAATCTATTATTCTCGGCGTTCTCGAACAAAACTTTTTGCACAAACTAATTCAGAACATGGCCCTGAGTTAAACCAGATATTTTTCATTGATTGACATAGGAATTTAATCTCAGCTAAAACAATGTATGGGCTTCTGCCATTGTTCTTTATTAAAACTATTTGAAAAACTGGATGACTAAAAGCTCAATGTCCAAAATCGATTAAAATTGCTTTGTAATTGTCGATTACAAAGCAGTCAATTATAAGAAATTGAATCGATAACGCATTATGACATCACTAAATGGACATCATCATCTCGTATTTGAGCTATGAAATAGATCGTTGAACACACTTGATTTCCGATTTACTTTAGACATTGGCAGAATAGTCGTCACCGGTGCTTGCCATATAGAAATAAGAATATTGTAAAATAAACTTATATTGCGGACATAACACATTCTATGATAATGTGTTTGTAAGTATTTGGCAGTAAACATTCCCAGCGTGTCAAACATTTTGGAAAGCTTCGCTGTGGTAGCCAACATTACAATAAAAATATCTCCTCCACTTTACCGAGATCACGTATGTTTCAATGATTCAAAAAATTGTCTAGTGGCATCGACATTTGAGATATAAAACTACACCAATTTGTCATTATAATTTTCACTAGGAATTAATTTGTGAATAATTAAAGCAGGTAGCCACAAAGTAAACAACACACTAAAAATGCCGTCAAAAACTCAAAAACTTTTGTACCTACTCAGCCATCAGCGAGCGATTGGCAATCGACCAACAACAAGGAAAAGGTAATCGCAATTTGACAGCCACATTGCTCGCCGATGGCTGTCGCACTGCTGTCAATAATCATGCGTAATACGAAATGATTGCGATCACCTTGCGATAAATGCATATTTTATTTACCAGATTTTAATTGTTAGCAGTGCTGTCGTAAAATTATTATGGTGTGGCTATCGCTCCTACATAATGCGGATTCGCGATTGAAGACCAATTATTACTCAAAAATAAGCCTGCCGATTTTTTGACGTAAAGCGATAATCGCGCGATGATTGTACAATCTCTGCGCAATTATTGCTAATTGCTATTTCATACGTAATAAGCCTGCCGGTCTCTAGTAATGTGATTAACTGATTACCCATTCACGGAGCTACCTTGGCAAGCATTGCTTAACCTTGAATATCGACCCGTGCGGCTTTTTTTATTTACCCACGAACTCCTGACCAGTATGTACCCAATACTATTGATATGATTTGCTCAATTCCATGAACGTGAACCACATAACCTTCACCATAATGCCGAGCTGTGGATAGATTGACGAATGTTTTCCCAACAAACGCTAAAATATTTACGAGAACAACGCCTCAATCTACATTTCATCACAACTGGCTATGTAGTTCAGATTTGATTGAGAAATACGAGATTTCCTTGGTTACCACCACAGAGTGCCAGCGGCTATCAATTTGAATGTTGTTGTTGTGTGGAAGGTTCTGTTATTGTAATATAATAAATAAATAACGGCAACAATCAGAGTGTTGCCAACCTACAGTACCTATATGTAATGCACAAGCTTTTCCCGTGGATATCCCAAAGGAATCAAGAATTTTCCGAGATACGAAAGTAGGCTATGTCACTCTCGAATAATTTAGCTAGGTATAATCCGTGATTTTTTTTCAAACAAAACAAAATTTTACCCATACAAAATATTAGTTTAGTTAGAAGAAACTATTTTTGTAGTCGGTTTTTAGTTGTCAGGCCTTTTTTTCGTATCTTCGTATCGAGTCCTGACCAAAAGCCGGACTTTAAAAAAGGCCGCATAGTAAAAAGTTAGGAAAAAAACAGATTGCCCAAAAACTAAAACCCGACTAAAAAAAAATCGCGAACTGAAAAGTTAAAAAACAAGAATTTATTCTTAAAGGATAGCCTGACAAAGTCCGGACAGGCGCCCAAATGTCCGGACATAGCCGGATAAAGCCGGACGAATGGTAACCCTAGATAGAGATAAATCTTCTAAACTTCTAACAAACCCAATAGTTACAATGTTAAATGTGTTTGAAACTGTAGGCCCGGTAAAGAAATAAGGAACTCGTATTTTGTAGTAAACATATGATTGTGGACAAAGTTTTTAGATCTATATCACGAAACTTATACCTATGTGAAAAAGAATTTCAATATAACCCGAATAAATATATATTTTAACAGAATAAAATGAAATTGGAGTTGGTATCAGCATGCGTTGGGAATTTTGTCAAAGATCCAAAAACGTTTTGATTTCCATTTACGTTTAACTAATAAGAAAGAAAAGGAGTTTAATTATTGTAAGCCACCAAGTGTAAGTAATTACCTACCTACCTAAAAAAATACCTTGTATTTGGCGCATGTCAAAAACAGCAAAGGAATATTTTTAATACCTTCGTGAACATTTTTTTAAAGTTTCTTCTTAAATCGCATGTATTACTCTATCATATATATCTAGGATCATAGACCTATTAGTCATATTTAAATGATTGTGTAATATATATGATTCCATATGAATCATATTTTCGTATTTGATAAAAAATATGATGATGATGATAATTTCACGGTGACCCATATACTTATGATCATAGATATCTCACAGTGTTATACCTCCTTTCCATTCTATTTCGACAGTAAAACAAGGACAAATCGATTTTTTATTTCTTGTCTAACGCGTATAAAAAAAATCTTCTGTGATTTCCTCAGCGAGTGAACGCTTCATCTGAACAGTGAGCAATATAATGACGTCATCAAGCCACTGACCCATTTATTTTACTATTGTGATCATAAAACACAGGAAAGTGATAGATATCCTTCAGCTCGCTATTTATTGGATGCCCTTATCTTGAAGAGAGGCCATGTATCTTGCTCTTAATAACTACTATCGTACTATCTCGATTACATCATTTATCATTTCCCATGAAGAAAAATTGTTTTCCTTTTTTGTTTATCTCATAAACTAGGTCTCGTTTGTGATTTGTCTTGAGTTTCGGGCCTAAATCTATTTGTAATCGATCTTTAACGCGCTTTTTTACAGACAATGTTATGATTGTAGGTATAACAAAATGGAAAATCTGTTTTGATACTAAACAATACCATATTACATCGTTACAGTTACATCTTTATCTTTCCTCATATTGTATATCTTACAATACAATAACAGCTTTACTTACTTTTTACACAAAATTGAAACCTTATAAAAAAGCATTGTTTGTGTTATGATTCCATAAAAATATATTTTAAAAGCTTTCTCACTTTTTATCCGCCGCAGTAAGCCTCCTATAAAAGTCTACTGTATTGTTGGCAATACTGGCAACTTTTTATATCAAGTACTTTAGTATCATGTTTTATGTCCAGCATTGGGCAAAGGTCACATCCGACCTCGGCGCCTGTTTGAAGTTGTGTGACAATACTTGTTCACCTCTGCGGTTTTATGTCAAAGATGTGGCTAGACCGTTAACTTTAGAGGTTTAGGTAATCCCTTTCAATGGGATTTACTACTTTGATTCCGCTATTATTTGAAACTTTGTAACGTGGATAGTAACTATTTTATTGTCTTTTAATAACACTAGACTAAGTTTATCTCGGACATCGTTGACAACGGTGAAGGAATACATCGTGAGGAAACCTGCAATTTCGTAAGAGAATTCGGCAAGGCGATGGATTTGTTTACATCAATCGATCAATCACGTGCGTGATGAAAGACGCGTTGTGGAGTTCGCCTAGCGATAACTAGCTGTTCCCCGCGGCTTCGCTCCCGTGGACCACCGCACAGGACCCATTTTCGGGATAAAAAAATAGCCTATGTCACTCATGAATAATGTAGATTTCTACTGGTGAAAGATTTTTTTAATTTGTTCAGTAGTTTCGGAGCCTATTCGGTACATACAAACAAAACAAAGAAATCTTTCCTCTTTATAATATTGTGGTATATTATAGTATCGAAATCGGCAACTCGCATTGAGCAAACGTGTTAATTAATGTTGATGTGTTTTTCTCTGTAAGAGAAGATGCCTTTGGCCTGCAGTGGGACAGTAACAGGCTGGTATTATTATTATTATATAACACAAGACCAGTGGCTCCGGTTACCGTACAATTCCAAAGAGGCAATTTCAAATTACAACTCCAGCACAGTATAAATATCGACAAACAGTAGGGAAACTACCTACAAACGCTTGAAACGGCACACTCACACAAACATACCTAATGGTAAGAAAGTTTACAAAAGCGCACAACAAAAAAAAACAAGTTCTTTAGAAGAAAATGTCAAAAAAAATCTGTTACTTGTTAGTTGAAATTTTTCATGAACACCTGGATTTCGATTTATAATGAATAGGTATATGAAAAGAACTTACTTAGTTAATGTCTATTCAAACCTGTATACCACCTGTGTTGCTGTAATTTTACCTGTGTACCAGCTGTGTTGTATCTAAAGACTAAATTGCTTTATTCCCATAAGTGGACCTGGCTTTATCCACGATCGCGGGGCCACCATTTATGGTGTCATCATTGTCTCCATAAAAGGAAGTAGAGGAATAAAACTCTGGAGAAGTTTTATTATCTTACTTAAGTAATAAGTTATTTCCATGGTCAAGATGAAATGGAAGAAAAACTTCGTGACTAGTTTTCTAAGCATTTATAGATTAACTATACTGAAACGGTTTTCTACCATTGGCTAATCGTATCTGTAATTTATTGGTACATTAGTAGACTATATGATAACTTTTGCAATTTATTAGTAGGTAATGCGACTCACAAAAGCAATACACCCGGAATAGTAAAAGCACGTGCGATATTACCTAGAATTATTGCATTTCTAATCTAAACTACAGTCGTTAGTGTTCAATATATCGTTCTAGTATTTAGCAATAATTTATGAGGCATCTAAAACCGATGTGTTTGATTCAAGATTGGGTTATAAGCGCATTTACATATAGGTATGTAACATACGTACTCTATAGAGTTACCATAGAGTTTCTAGGTTTCCTTTAATACGAGGCTAATCTAGATAGAACTGAGGTCACATTATATGATCTATTATAAATTGTTATTTTATATTATTGTATAAAGCGTAAGCTACAGCCAAAAGCCGCCGTAAAGGAAAGATTGCTACTACAACTATCCACTGCTACAACTACCGTGGATACATTTCAAAACCGGCCAAGTGCGTGTCGGACCACGCGCGGTAATAAAGTTCCGTAGTATTAATAATGCGGACTAAGAACGCGGGCTAAGAAGAATAATTTCATTATATATACTACTGCCGTCAATTTTTTCACATAGCCAAAAGCAACCATTACGCTGGCAAGGGAACACTTGACTCTTAACAAAAATTTGCAATTAAAAGCTTAACGCACTCGGACCTCTGAATCGAAAAATGTTTTTAACAAACCCGTAATATTTTTGAATGGCCTATCCAACGATAACCCACACCATGTGACAGACGAGAAAAAAAAACATCCCCACTTTACGTCTATAGGAGGTACTAGAAAAAAAACGATTTTATTTGACCACTTTGTCGGTATTAATAATATGTATGCCCATGCCAAATTATAGCTTTCTAGTACTAAGATTCTCTGAGCTAAGCTGAGGACGGACAGACGGACATAGCCAAACTATAAGGGTTCCTAGTTGACTTCGGAACCCTAAAAATGGAAGTTGGATCATTATTTTACTACTTTGTCGCCATGATTAATATGTATTATCCATGCCAAATTATAGCTTTCTAATACTAACTCTTTATACTCTTGGTACCTACCATCATCATCTTCATCAGCCTATTCAATGTTCCCACTGCTGGGACATAGGCCTCCTCTCTGTAAAAACGAATGGGCCGTAATCCACCAAGCGAGCCCAGTGAGGGTTAGTGGATGTCACATGTCTTCGAATTTTTGGTTCTAGGATATGCCGGTTTCCTCACGATTTACGGTTACTGTACCTACCGAATGACTATAATAAACTGAATGTATCGCAAATCAATAAGAAAACCACAGAAGAAAAGCATATAGATCCACCGAATTTATATCAGCCAAATCATTCAGAAAGAGATAACTTCAGTCGTAGAAAAATACGCCATTTTTCCAATACGAGAAACGCGTTTGTAGTGCTTATCGTCCTTTGATCTTACGTGGGTGATAATGCTGTTTTAAAAGGAATACTTTGAAGAGGAATATAAGCTTTACAACATAACACCGTTTCATAGAACCCACGCGACTTAAGACACTTGAGAGTTTCGACAAAGGATGAGTAGGTACTACAAGTAAGTCCTTACGCTATAGATACTATTACTTACTTAATATCTTTGCGAAAAAATCGAAGGACGTCACGTCGAAATTTTCCAATAGATATATATAGAATAGTAAATTATTTATAGATAATTTATTTTCACCCAAAGTCATACGCCACTCCAGAACCTTTCATAAACTTTTGGGCAGAAAGGTTCTGGAGTGGCGACCGCGAACCGAAAGACGTTGCATTGGACGGCCTCCCATCAGGTGGACCGATGACCTGGTGAAGGTTGTAGAGACCTGCTGGATGCGAGACGCACGAGATCGATCAATGTGGCGGCGCTTGGAGGAGGTCTGTCGGTCTATCGGCTGAAGTGTCAATGTCCAGCAGGGCACGTCTTTCGGCTGATTAAAGTCATACGTAGGAACATAGGAACTTGCCTAGCTGAAGGAATTTCACAGTTGATCCTACACATTTGTAATCGTAACATTAATTAGGATAAGCAGCATCAGCCTTTGCATACGTGCGATCATTTAGTTAATCATTATCATCACAAGTTTAGTGTACAGATACTTAGACAAAATATAGAGACTTCATCGTTAATTTTTTTGGTCCTTCGAGCCGGATTGGAACCAGCGACCTATTTATGTATGAAGTATTATTTATTTAATACTTCATGCATACAAACGAACACTGGCGTAATTAATGCCTTAGGCATTAACACCTCGTTTGCCACTTATTAGCGAAACAATAGAAAAGTCACCGTGTCTTACGTAGATCTGCGTTCGTTACAAGGGGTTAAAGTATTCCAACAGAAAGTTCACGTGGGCGTGATAATTAAAAAGGTACATTAATTATATCATTCTATGGTATGCATGTCCCTTCTGGTTTAAGTCCCAGATAAAAAGTCCTATGGTGAACTAGTGGGACGTAGTGGGGCATTAAGATTATTCAGAGTTACAGACCACTACCGATCAATTTTCATTTCCCAGTAGGTACGACACGGTAGATTTGTCAAAGGATTTCGCGTTGAAGAACCTTTAAAACGTTTTCCGTCATTCTTGCTTCGTATTCACCGTCCAGCATTCAATCGTAAACCAATATTGCTCTCGAAGCGTTTCTCACCTATTTTATTTAAGTTTTGAGTGAAACATTTTCATTGAGTATCACATTTCTTATCGTGTTTTACTTTACTGTTGCAAATAGTATAAGCTGAAAAACAATATAGACGTGAGTCTACCCAGGACCACGGTCGTTGCAACACGGCCGAAACGTCGGGTGAAATAGGTAAATAAACAATCGAAATCATCGCGTTAAATTAACGTGATATATTGTTTTTCAATTACGAAACGCGAAAGTTTTAAAGTTAATATGGTATAAGCTTACGTTAAACATTTGAAAAACTTGTTCATCATCATCATTTCAGCCGAAAGACGTCTGCTGGACATAGACTTTCCCCAGGCGTCGCCACATTGACCGATCCCGTGCGTCTCGCATCCAGCGATTTCACGCAACCTTAACCAGGTCATCGGTCCACCTAGTGGGAGGCCTTCAAATGTATTGTCTTCCGGTTCGCGGTCGCCATTCCAGAACTTTTCGGCCCCATCGGCCATCCGTTCTGCGAAAACTTTTTTATTATTTTATACTAGCTGACCCGGCAAACTTTGTTTTGCCATCCACCCAACATTCATCTAACATACCCTACCTACCCTACCCTACCTACCCTACTCTACCTACCTTACTTTAGCTACCCTACTTTACCTACCCTACCCTACTCTACCTACCCTACACTACCTAATAAATGTAAGGAAAAATGGTGTAACCCGTCTTTGTTTTGAAGTTCAGAATAATCGACAACGCTATCTACTGGCGTTACCGTAAGGAACCAGTAAACAACGCTATGTTTATTTTGGTCCGTGTTTTGTTTATGTCATGTATCAGAGATGGCACTGTAACGAATGGGAAAGTTAATTTTCTTCATATTTTTTTTTTCGTTAGTATTTCCGATATTTTATTACTTATTATCCTATTCCGGACGAAGATAAATCCAAAAACACAAAAATCATAAAAATTGGTCCAGCCATTCTCGAGTTATAAGTGATGTAACTAACAAGACTTTGTTTTATATATATAGATTTCAGCCGACAGATGTCCACTGCTTGACATAGGCATCAAGCTTCGCCATATCAACCGGTCTTGTGCTTCTAGCACAATGCTTTTACGTTAAGCTTTGCCTTTTTTATGAAAATGATAGAAAAAATACAGTCTTGATAGCCAGAGCGTACCGATTAAATAACCGATTTTGTGGTGATATTAGTTAATCGCTTTGACATCTGAAGTAGTGAATCCCCACAGACCTCTTAATAAATGAATAAAATTAAAAAAGCCTACATTTCTTACAGAATAGTGGCGTTAGTAGCATAAATCACAAAAGTGTAATTATTTCTTAATTATGTGACAGTATTTTTTCTTAGATTTTATAACAAGAATTATTTTTTCCACAGACCTCTTAAACTATTGTAATTCTCAACTTGGTCTTACAAAAATAGGAGCTCATTAAAATTATTTTCAGGCTTAATTAGCCTGAAAATAATTATTGTCTTTAAGCTAAGTCGCCGTCGTCTAGACATTGGAATTAATGTGTAAACATTTAATTAGAATTTATTAAATAAGTTTTACGGACAGGTAAAAATATAACAATACTAAGGCCCAGTTTTTTGATCCATAGTTAACTCAACCAATAGTTAATCATCATAATAATAATCATTGGTTGAGTTAACAACGGATAAAAAAATTGGGCCTTAATAGGAACTAACTGCTGGTGATCTAACGAACACCAGCTTGATGCACTAGAGTCGATCGAAAAACTGGCCAAGAGGTTTTTAGGCAATTAGATACTGGTCGAGTCAAATCTCTAGAGCCTTGAACATCGTCGCCGAGTCGCCAGCTTGTCGGTTTTTTATCGAATGCATTTCGGGGAGTGTGCGATGGAATTGCACGATCTGATTCCGCCAAGCCCGTTTCATCTTCGGACTACAAATCGTTCGGTACATGGTGGGCATCCCGCCCATAGGCACTAAACATCTTGGAAATACTTACATTAAGCGTACAGCTAAGGAGTGAAATTCCCTGCCAGAGTCTGTGCTGCCCGATAGCTACAACCTCGGGGTCTTTAAAGCAAGAGTGAATAGGTTACTACTAGGCAAGCGTGCTACACCATCGACCACATCGTCGCTAACCATCAGGTGCGATAGTGGCCAAGCACGAGCCTATTAGTAAAAATAAATAAATAAAAAAACTGGCCAAGTGTGTGTCGGACTTCGCACATTTAGGGTTCCGTACCAAACCGCAAAATTAAGTTGGTTGTAATAAAAAAATGAGGGAATTTTAAGGAAAAAATCTTATTTATCGATATATTGGTATCTGTTAGTAAAATATACGTAATAATAAACATTATCACCAAATTTCAAGTTCAAAGGTATAGGTTACTGTAAGTTAAAAAGTTCCCAAAATTTTGTAAAAAAGCTGACTTTAGTGGCTTCTCATTCCTTTGTTTTCCGATATTTTTTTAAAACAAAAATTACAGAATTTATCTACTCAACGAGCTCAACGATACACTCGACGGGGTCGGTCAAACCTATTTTTCACGCCTCTCTCTATCTGTGTGGGAGGGGGCTCCCAAACATTAAAAAAATATTTTTGACAATTTGTATGGCTTTGGGTCAACAAGGTGCCAGCAACCTTTATTACAGAAAATGTATAGTGCCGTACCATTCTGAACGATACAATATCTTCTCTTTGTTTCAGATGAGGACGCGGTGAGCTGTGAGAATGAGTCGAAACTCGAGCGTGGCCGCCGACAATGGAGAACTCAGAATATTACTAGTCGTGACCGTTATAATCGGTTTACTTCTTATGTTCTCCCTGCTCATGTGCTACGCGTGTGTTCTAAAGCGTCTGTGCTGCGGGACCCCGAGAGAAAGAGCAAAGAATGTGGGTTATGCGCGGAGAACAGAGAGCTACCCGATGGGTGACGTCACTCTACTCTCGCAGCCGACGGAGAGCGAGCGAGTCTAGCAATCAAATACACAGCAATCAAAATAATGTGACCGCCGATCAACATTTATACCACAATAATTCAATCAGAATGAGGGCCATATAAAATAATTTATCACGTTTACCATTAACCATGTTGAGTAATTGCCCTCGCATAAAAAGCTCGAAAATGAGGGTAATTTCTTTATTTGCGAACGTTATTCTTAGTTCTGGAACAAACACAAACTAGTCAATGATGATGATTATTGATCAATCTACAACTAATTTATACAGCATTGCATGAAAGACTGATTTAGGTATTTACTCTGTTTCCTGGTTTTATCAGACGATCATCAAATTTTATATTGTTTAGAAATTTGTAATTCTATGTACTTACATTTATATTATGTATTCACAAGTAGATTTTCTCCCTTTTTTAGGGTTCCGTACCCGAAGTGTCCATACGGAACCCTATTGCTGTCACTCACGTGTCCGTCGTCTTTCACAAAATAGTGTTACGGAACCCTAAATGTGCGAAGTCCGCCACGCACTTGGCCGATCCAGTTTTTTATTTGATAGCCTATGTTCTATAGCATATACCTACAAGGTGTAATAGAAAAATCGCAATTCCTGAAAAGGGACCAACCATGACCTTTTTGTTTGCATGGAGTACTGTTCTCATCTCTGGCATGGATCTGCCACATACCAGCTTGATGCACTAGAGTCAATCGAAAAGCGGGGCAAGAGACTCATTGGCATGAGGCACTGGTCAAATCAAAGCACCAGAGCCTCGAAAACATCATCGCCGAGTTGCCAGCTTGTCGGTTTTTTATCGGTTACATTTCGGAGAGTGTGTGATGGAATTACATGATTTAATGCCGCCCAGCCCGTTCCATCATCGGAGAACCAGACGCACGGCGATTCGTCATCGGTACATGGTGGACATCCCACCCATACGCACAAAACGTTTTGGGGACACTTTTATTATGCGTACAGCTAAGGAGTGGAATTCCCTGCCGGAGTCTGTGTTTCCCGATAGCTACAATCTAGGGGTCTTTAAGTCAAGAGTGAATAAGTTATTTCAAGGCAAGCGTGCTTCACCGTTGACCACATCATCGCTTACCATCCGGTGACATAGTGGTCAAGCGCAAGCCAAAAGATAATAAAAAAAAACTGGTCTAAATTTACTGAACAACTGATTTTGTGTGAGCGTTGGTTCACATAGCAAAAGTTGTTGATAATGATTAGTACAATGACCCTTTTCAGGAATAACTTTCTTTCTGTTACACCCAGTATGTAATCCGATGTTCTCTAAACTTATCAATCGGCTATGCTAATATGTTGATGACGAAAGTTCTGAAATACATAGCTATCCATCTATGAGTATTTAATTTATTGTCTAATTTAATTTAAATTAATACCTACTGTAACTAGATATCTACCCATCAATTAATTGTCTCTTTTAGTTGTGTAAGCTCGTACAGCTTAAGTTGCCGGTGTAAACATGGTGTAAACTAATTTTTAGCGTTGTGTCAACTTCTGAACTTATAAGTACTCTATCTAATTCCCTGTCTATTGTCTTGTAAACTTAAGTTATGTATGTATTTAGAGTAGACATTTACCGACTTTTGATATAATGTATAGTGTTGAAAAGTGGAACAATAACAAATAAACTATTACCCACTCACTGTAGCAGCGTGTTTTATTATAGTTATTTTTGGAATATTTTGATATTTATAGTCTGCACTGCTCGTGGTAAGATTGATGGGATCATTAATCAATCCTTCATCAGACCAGGTAAGTTTATAATTAAACCATCAGCAATCCTATTATTAGAAACCTATGTGTAGGTGGCAATGCTGAGAAAATATAAATGGTAAAATGCAGAGAGATATTTTAACCATCATCCGTAAGTTCCAATGAAAATAGTTGGCGCCTAAATTAATTATTTGAAGAAGGTAACTGCATAATAAATGTATGAACTTCAACATTTCGTACCTGAAACTTTGCCATTACTAATTTATTTGACGAACAACTTGGGGAACTCTACACTTTGCCGGCAAAAGTTTACATTGGCATATTCAACGAAAACGAAATGGAAGTCGCCTATGTGTCAGTGGATATACCAGGAAAGGAAATCCTAGGACTTACACAGATCGGGTAGGTACATGGCTTTTCTTGGAGTAATGCTCATGCATACTGTACTACCACGGGGAGATAGTGCAGTTATGTAGGACTCTAACCGACTAAAACTCCACGGTGTCCTCCTGTACCGCTTATGGCAGAACACGGGTACGCGTTAGCACTCACTGCGAACCCGCCGCAGCTGTCCGTTACCGGACCATCCACCCCTGGCTTTCAATATTGCAGGTTTTTGAAAAAATCAACCTAGGATCAAGAACCGGCAAAAGACAAATCCATTACTTTATGCTATCATAAACCTGAGAAAAACCAGTTTGTAGTCAGAGGATAGATATATTATTATGGTTTTGGTCAGTCAGCACGCGATTATACAAAAATAGTAAAAAAAAATTAAAAATATCGCAAAAGGATAAAAACAAGAGATAACAAAGACACCGACTTCCGGAACGAAAGTATTTTTTTCACTTTTTAGTGTTTTGGAATTCGGTTTCTTTTGTGAAAAAGTTTTCATAATGCTACTTACATTTTATGCCTATGAGGAGTGCCATCCTTTTTTAGGATTCTAAGACTCCGCGGTCTGTCTATCTGTCTGTCACCAGGCTGTATCTCATGAACCGTGGTAGCTAGACAGTTGAAATTTTCACAGATAATGTATTTTTGTTGCTGCTATAACAACGAATACTAAAAACAGAATAAAATAAATATTTAAGTGGGGCTTCAATACAACAAACGTGATTTTTTTGCGTTAATGGTACGGAACCCTTCGTGTGCGAGTCCGACTCGCACTTGGCCGGTTATTTTTCTACACCACGTTTAGCGGTACATGGAATGCACCTTTCTTCCAACTTCATCATTGTGTAAATAATCACCAACTAAAATAGCCATTAACCATCCGAATTAACGGACTTATGAACGGGACAAAATTTTATGCCATTCAGCGTGTTTGTGCTTAGAGGTTTATCATACGCAAAAAATAAAAGAACATTTAGTCATTTATATAAAATATTTTTATTTCCACAAATACAGGTTGTAACGGAAAGGTGCGAACATATTTTAAAAACTGCTTCTGCCTATTTAAATGAACGTTTTTTCTTTCTTTCTTTCTTTTACTTACTTTTACGTAAGTCATAGGCATCTTCCAAAAAGATTTTGGTTTTTCTTTACAAAGTTGTCGTCAGCTAACCAAAATTTGTATGGGAAAAAAGTTTTTTTTGGAGAATTGGCTACGACTTCCTTGGAGGTATTTGTTTATTTACGAGGACAGGGGGGTGACCATAAGCTCTTAGAGAAAGATTATTTTTAGTGTCCGTAAGGGACAGATGTATATGAGTTGTATGCATCTATCCCTTTTTTATAGTCGAACTATGATAGTTTTGACACGTCAAGGTATGGGGGCACAAGCAGTTTTTAAGGCGATATATACGCCCCAAAGTTAACGCAGTACTGGCCGTGTGCCCGCTCGGAGCCAAAATATCAATATTGAACCTCCTTTTGAACAGTTTTGTTTGCAAAGTATTATTTGATTTACATATGCTATTTCAGTTGTGAAGAAATTCCAGCCATCAATTTTTCTGTGTAAAAATATTTTTAAACATTTAAGTTGTTTGGAGGAGTATCCAAAAGTTGCGAAAAATATCGTGTTGCTAATTATTTTTTTAAAGCAAACTATTTGCTATACGAAAAAACCATGTTTAAAAAATAATGTACATGAAACAATAATATTTTTTTTTCAAACCTTTTAACCTAGCCGTTACTAAGGAGTATGCTTAAGAAAGTTACCGTTTTACGGCACTGAAGCGGTTGTAGGCCCTTAAACTATAATCGCACCTTTTCGTTACACCCTATAACTTAATTGCAATGCGAGACGGAGCAAAAATATTCCTTCATGACTGTTTATTTATTTATTTATTAGGGACAAAAAAAGAGTTACATGTTAAAGTCTAAATAAAAATATGAGTAGGTACATAGTAAATTGGCAAATGTATAACCCACACCATTGTCCACGGATATACGAAAAAAAAAAGGAAACGGAAGAGTATCGTTCATCGCGTTAATTTAGTTTAGAATATGGAGATAAAATATTTGTAGCCAGATATTTTTTATTTTTACTTGAAATGGAGAAGAAATCTATGTCCAAGAAGTGTGTGTTATAGGATTCCAAAAGTTGACGAAGAGGCAACCGTGCCCCGGCGTTGGTCCTACATGGAACAACCGGGGCACGTGGGCCTTCTGATAACATTTCGGGGCACTGTATAGCGTAACTAGACTGTTGAGCTCATTCCTCCACTCAACGCTCTGTGGAGCATCAGCCTTACAATGTACTTTATAAAATATCTTATGCAACTATATTAGTCTTAATCCAATCAAGGTATTCGTAGATATTGGTATAAACTGATGGAACATCTTTTTTACCACATGGAATAGGTCCAAAGCTAACAATGCCAATAAGTTCTGCTAATCCCTCTTTATTTTCATACACTACAGGACTACCACCGTCTCCTTTGCAAGCATCCTTGCCGTTCAACCCGCCCGCACAGAGATGACCTGGTCCCAAAATGAGGTTGCGACCTAGCCCAGAACTGTTATAGATTGATTTGCATTTCTGTAAAGTAACAAAGTTTCGTATTAGTTTTGCACATCTAGAAGAATCCAACATAAGTTTAATTGTGTAGGATAATTCTACGACAGATTTAATAAAGCTAGGATTGGTCATGTCAATCGCGTGCTTGATGACTGCTGGGCTAAACTATTGCTATAAGATAGGGAAACGACATCTAGTGACAAGAGGAAGAACTAGAAGTAACTAGTAGCGCCATCTAGTATCGAATAACGGAACTAATCTTCCCGAAAGCTCGCGTCAAATGGAATTTCAGAATGTTCGAGACATTCTGGAAGTTTCTAGTCGGTTCGAAAACAATGAGTTCGATAGTCGAATAAGATTCTCGAATTATCTAGAACAGTATGGAACGTTCTAGAAATATTTTCCGTGCTATATAAAGAGCGGTTGCGTTCGTCGTCAGGCAGTATCAATTTGGAAGCGACACAGAGCGATCGGAAAAGGAAAATAGTGCAAAGTAAAAGAATTGTTTGAGAAGTATTTTTGTAATAAAGTGTGATTAATTGAAATCTGCTGTTTAAATAATTTATCCATGAACCCCAGCTCGTAACACTATCTACCTAATGGGTGTCAGATGATGGATGTTGTCGCCGAGGCTGGCCCATGCGGTGAAATTTACGCGCATCGCAAAGGTAGGTTCGAAAAAGCGCATGAAAAAAGGGTCTGGCAACATATGGGGGACGCTTTTTCCCAGTAGAGGGAAAGTCTAGTCTACAAAACATGAGGATTGCGAGTCCCAAAAGAAACACTGACCTATTTCGTTAAGATTACAGTTTAATCTTGAAAAGAAAAAATATTACTTACTTCCTGTTTGACAAATGGCACTTCATAAAGCTTTTTGATGTTATCTTGATACCAACTAACAACATACAATGAATGGTCCGGCGCTAGAGTGGTCTCCGGGTTTGTGGTTGGCAGGCAGATAGGGCGTATAAAATCTGGAATGCAAAAAAATACTATAAACAGTACTGTCTTTGTTTTTTTAGTATTGTAAGTTTTGGAGTCCCTTGGAATATATCAGCTTGCAAGTCACCAATTTGTTTTCAGAGAAAATAACATACACACAAACAGACAAAGAGACAGCTTTTCTTTTCTTTACCTAAACTCCATTTGAAATAACATTCGACATGCTTCCAAATCTTTTTAAAGTCCGTTCAACCGATTTTGAGTTCTATACCGTAAGTATAAGGATGACATAAAAAGCATAAACCTGTTACCAAAACCAACTGTTTTCTACAGCTACCATTTGTGGCAATAGAAGTCAAAATCGGTTGAACGGGCCGTAAAATGGGCTAATTTAAACGTCTAATGTTATCGCAAATGGAGTATATCTGCAACAAAACCCAAAAGGACGGTACAGAACAAGAAGAAAAGGGGGTTATCTAATAAACTCGCAACAAACCTGTGTAAGGAGCTGCATTCTTCAACCTGATCAAGCCAATATCGTGTATTTTCTTTATACTGTCATATTCTGGATGAGGTATGATCGTCTCGATCTCGATGCTGATGGCTCCATCAGTGCAGTCCATACCACCTCCCGCCACCGGTACGCAATCCGGACCTTCAAGATTCATGTCATATTCTCCAAGGAGAACATTAGTCCTGTGAAATTAGTTGTCAGTATTAACCCTACATTGCCATTGTGTTGAAAAAGGCTGTGGTAAATGTTGACCGAATATTTAATTTAAGTTGGCCTAGTTTGAGAGGTGTGGGAGAGGGGAGATCAAGGGAGTCACACCGTTGTATGAGGCCAGTTGACCTTGAGCCTCGCACTCTCACTTTGCTCAACGCTCTCTTGGATGCGAATCCTGACTGTGATGCGCTCGCGGACAAAAGAAAAACGTTCATAATTATCAATATATCATAATTATCGACGACACGGTTGGCGTAGTGGTGGAGCGACCGACTGCTGTGCTGCGTGTCGCGAGTTCGATTCCCGCACGGAACAAATATTTGTATGGCCTACAGATAGTTGTTCCGGATCTGGGTGTCTTGAGTTTAAATGTTTGTAATCGCACCCACGATACAGGAAGAAATGCCTAGTGTGGGGCAACGTTTTTTAAAAATCAAATCAAATATATTTGAAGTTCGGTGAGATGACTGTGTGAATTATTTACGTATCTTTAATGTAATTGGCGTATTAGCCGTATTTTGGTAATTTAAATATTATTATTACTGCATTGCTGCAGTAGATGTCAAATTCTACTGAAAACAGACGGCCTTGTAACCGACTTTCCAAAAATGAGGAGGTTCTATGTTCGACTTTATGTTTGCATTTTTTTTTTGTGTATGTTCACCAATTTCTCCGTCAATTGTGGACCGATTTTGCAAATTCTTTCTTTTTGTTTGAAAGAGTATGTTTCGAAATTGGTCCTATTTTAATTTGTTGGAGATCTGATGAAGAACTTCGGAGATGTACAACAAAACTCTTTAATAAATAAGGGCAAATCTCTCGGAATTGCTGCAATCCCATGTCTGTTTATTGTTTATACCATTTCATAACATAACATCACGCCAGTACGCTCTAAAGGGGTACGCGTCGGTGTCCATAACGGAAAAAGTTGGTACCTACCAAAGACACCGACTTCCAAAAAAAAGTTATTTTTCACGTTTTAGTTTATTATTTGGAAGTCGGTAGTATTTTTCGTAAAAAAAAAAAAATTGTCAACTTATTTGTTGTATTTACCGACCAACTAACCACTACTTTTAACTACTAAACTGTGGAAGATTGTTCAAAACCGACGCTAAGCCGAACTCAGCCGAAGGATGGCTGAAAGTAAAAGCGTAAGGAAGCAAAAAAATAAGTAGGTTTATATTACGGTTTTCCTTTTTCCAGCACTTGTCCGGCGATGCAAAGTGCACCGGTCAGTACATATTTGCCGCTGATTAAAGTTCCTGCACACAGCCGCTTCTTGTTGCCATTTTCAAGACCGTACTCTATAAGCGCTGCCCAGGGATGCTGGTCGATTTCTGCCACGTTACTAACACCTGAAAGGTAAGATATAATATTAAGATTTTAGTTTTTTCCAGCAGCATCGAATATATCGAAAACTATCCCTCGGAAACATTCGTAGGTATGTTTTCGTTCATCAGATAAAAGGCCACAGCGATCTTAAAGTTTTAATCATGTATCTATGCACTACACCGAATGTTTCCTTTTTTCCTAAGCAATAAGACTCACAGATTAAGAATAGAAGAGAAGAATTGTAGAAAATAAGAGATAATGGAGGTTAAAGTATGAAATTGCCGTTTTATTGTAATAGGTACTTCGAATTGACATAGAACCTTCATGATTTGAGATTTTTGAGTGAAACTTTTTTCACATGGTACCTATGAAGTTCTTCTTTTAAAAAATGTGCAACATTCGATTATCGACTTTCAGTTGTTTTTTTATTCAGCTTAGACAAGAAAGATGGATATTTCGAAAATTCGAGTGATTTTTGAATACGAGTTCCGACGCGGCACTAACGCGGCAGAAACAGCTCACAATATCTATGTTGCGTTTGGAGAGCGGACTGCTAATGAACGCACCGTGCGATTTTGGTTTTAACGCTCTCGTGATGGAAACTTTGATTTGAAGAACGAACCACGTGGAAGCGCGCGGCATGGTTTAACGTTACCTTACCAACAATATTGACTCATTTGCGTCAAATCAATAAAATTAAGAAAAATATCAAAAATCGGTGTCTCTTGATTTGACTGATCTGCAGAAAGAAACGCGTGTTGAAACTTGTGTTGCCTTGTTGAATCGATAAAGAAATGAAGGAATATTGGATCGAATTGTGACATGTGATGAAAAATGGATTCTTTATGATAACCGTAAGCGAAAAATGCAATGGCTGACCCCAGGTCAAACGCCGCAACAGTGTCCTAAAGCAAATCTTACCAATAAAAAGTTAATGGTAACTGTTTAGTGGTTTCAGCATGGTGTTATTCACTATAGCTGTCTCCGATCTGATCTGGTCAAGCAATAACGGCATATGTCTACTGTGCCGAACTCCGAACAATGATAACAAAACTAGCAGTGAAACAGCCCCGACTCATGAATCGATCTTCACCATTATTGCTCCATGATAACGCGAGACCTCATACAGCACGAGAAATCGTTTTAACTCTACAGGAACTGCAATTAGAAACCATTCGTCACCCTCCGTATTCGCCAGACCTTGCTACAACGGACTACCATTATTTTCGTGATTTGGAAAATTTTCTACATTATAAAAAGTTTTCTTCTCAAGAGGCAGTACAAAATGCTTTCACACAGTTTGTCGAATCTAGATCATCAGATTTCTATCGCAAAGGCATAAATGACCTTCCTATTAGATGGCAGCAATGTATAGATAATAATGGTAATTATTTTGATTAAATAAGTATGTTAAATTTAAAAAAAATCTAGTTTCAATTTTTCAGTAGAAATCGGCAATTTCATACTTTAACCCCAAATATGAAGAATAATTATTAAGCGACTAGTTTCTGCCAGCGGCATCGCCCACGTGAATGTCGTAAATTATCCCAAGGAACATATGCCCGAGATAAAAAGTATCCTTTATGCTATTCCAGACTATAATCTATCTCTGTGCCAATTTTCATCCAGATCCATCTAGCCGTTTGAGCGTGAAGAAGTAACAAACATACAAACACTCACAAACTTTCGCCTTTATAATATTACTAGCTTTTACCCGCGGCTTCACTCGCAGTGAAGTCATATTTTTTTTTTATTATTATTAAAAAGTATCAAATGTTACTTCTAATACCTCCAAGAATATAATTATGTACAAAGTTTCATGATGATCGGTTCAGTAGTTTCTGCGTGAAAGCGTAACAAACAAACATACATTCACATTTATAATATTAGTATAGATATAGTATAAGTGTGATGAATTACATGGGACTTAAACTTAACTGACTGGGTGTGCTATAGGTGCCCCTCTGTCTAACTCGTCGGGGAAACCACAAATATATAAAGTAGTCGAATGGAAAGTTTCGAATCGCATGTACACATAAGACACAAGATCCGTCCTTGTTTCAATCTGCCTAGCATTTTCCCAACTATATTGGGGTCGGCTTCCAGTTTAACTGGATTCAACTGAGTACCAGTGTTTTACGTGGAGCGACTGCCTATCTGACCTTCACAACCCGGTAACGGGGTAACACGATACTCCTTGGCAAGACTGGTGTCAGATCTCAGGCTTCTGACTACCCGTAACGACTGTCAAAGATATTCAAATGACAGCCGGTACCAACGGCTTAACGTGCTTGCCGAAGCACGGAGGCATCTCGCTATTTTGAAATGGTCACCCATACGTGGACCGACCTCGTCAAGCGTTGTTTAAACTCGAAGATCGATCCACGCGGCTGTTATTATTTAGCCACGAGTTCCTCCTTGTATAATAGATATAATTATTTGTATACTAACCTCCTGAAATCTTGGTTTTGGTCGCTTTGGTACAGCATTTAGAACCAGGTTCAAGAGGGAAAGCATTCATCTGGGCTTCACAACTACCTTTCGCTGGAGGAGAACTGGCATCTAAAAGTGAAAGTAAACTTAAGTCATTTGGTTCAAATACTTCTCATGTCCGCCCAAGTAGATAGATATTGAAAATTTTAAATGTATCGGTGAATTTATGTATTTGAATACAGCTCGTCTGTTGACAACACTCTGTTACACGACAAAAATAAAAGAGTTCCTTGTTTGAATAAGCTCACTCCATCTTCGACTCTGTCTCTGTCACCTATGACCTAGACTAGAGTCAAGAGCAAAGCAATCAAAAGTAAAAAAAAAGAACTCGAATCTAGATTTAAAAAAATACATTCCTTTATTCGAGCAGTCGTGCTAAATACGCTTGTAGTTACGACTTTTGAAAGTCACTGAGAAGCGTGAACATAAAAGTATTTTCCTTAAGTTTATGAATGTTATTAAAATTATTTAGGATGATGATCTAACTAAGGTCACCCTGATATTATTATTCGGTAAATAATATTATTCATATTAAAGATATATTTTATGCGAAATATAACTTAAATGACAAATTATTATTATTTTATTATATTTATAACTATTATTTTAATGTTCCTAATCACAACTCAGGTCCCCAAGATACAATTTCTACCTAATTTGGGGATCACCGTCCATACAAACAGCTTGTTTAAAAATAGTTACAGATAAAATTATTAATTTTATAGTTTTAAGATTTACTATGAAAAATTTAACAAAAAAACTTAATCCCGACTACTGAAAAATCACGCTCTAAAAAGTTCGAAACAAGAAAATATTACCGTAAATTTACCGTGGTCGAATGCCACCTACCGTAACAAAACATTACATTCGACCAAATTTTTTATTTAAAATATTTTACGAGTTTTGCAGAGCCTGCGGGAACAAATAAACATAAATGCATACATGCATACTTACATAACGATCAACAAACACTTTGCGACGCCGCCGCCGCGCCGTAGTCGGGTAAAAAAATATTTTCACGACTTCGCCGGGTTATGTCTCGCAAACGGTACGCTTGGGAAAATATGATGTACTTACCAAACCCTGCCTTCATTTTCAAATGAAGGCAAGATTTTTTTTTGTTTTCTTGTCCCCTAGAGTGCGCCATATTCAATTTAATGTGACTTCGCGTAGCCTATAATCAGCGGACAAACAAGATGCTTTCAACCTCATTTGTCAAATTATGATAAGTAGTTTAGAATTTATGAGGGAACACATGAGCATACGTGCATACCGGTCAAAAACATAACCCTCCCTTTTGCTTCGCCGTAGTCGGGTAATAAATAAATAAACTTTAATCTCATCATAGAGAAACCCAGTAACACTCTTTGCCCGACACGGGAATCAAAGCCGCCTTGTCGCCAAATAACAATCACAACAAAAAAGTACGTAACTCCTATCGTATTGACTTAAATAAATAAAAACAAAAGCAAACATACGTCCAAACACGAATCCAGCGCAGATAGCAACCGCAACCAGTAACAAATTCATTCTTGGTGTATTATTATAAGTTTCACTTTGCACTGAACCGTTGAATTCGGTACGTAGCAAGATCAACTTGATCCGAAGCTCGGAGACCGACTGACAACGTTCACTAAATCTTCAAGCTACATTTATTCATTTCTTAGAAGGAAAATATTGTCGTTATAAACCGGTATAATCCTTTGCGCTTTTTATTGCAATAGGTATTTATCCAAATGACAAAAATATATGCACTAAGCAAAAGTTATAAATAAAATTCCTAAAAAGGTAATATTTAATCTTGAAACGTTGCACCGAATCAATTTTTCGTCTACTCTTAGGGTAAAATCACATTGAAACGAGTTTTTGTGGTTTGTGGTGTAATGGGATGATTGGGATGTGAATAAATGTGTAGATATTTACGATTGGCTGCTATCAATTACGCTTGTCAGACATCAAGTGCTCATCGAAATTTCAGGACATCAGCAATCAATCAAGGGCCTTCCACTTTAGTGTCGTAAAATGGTTACTTTCTAAAGCAACCTACGTTCCCTCTCAATGTCACAATTATCTTTAAGATATTTGGTGAGCTAGGTATTTAAACTTGTCTATCCTTCGCAGGGGTTCTCCACACAGTCCGACATTTGAAATACTAGAATATGTCACACTGCCTGCTTTGGAAACTATTAGTTCTCTCTTTGTGACATTTAATTTGAGCCAATGACTCACCACGTAAGCTTCAGTCGCTTGAGAGCACCGTTCGATGGGCTCAGCAACATACATACCTCGTCAACAATAAGGTGTGTGGACATGTATTGTAAAGGTTTTAAGATTGGCCAATTCGGTCAATAGATTTTTTTTATTTAAACTTAAATATTATCAATGTAGATTTTTCCAGTTCAGGGCAAAGGCCATTCCATTTCCATTTAGCGTGGAAGCTTTCAGAGTGACATCAACTATTTTTGTGATGGAATGAATAGTAGCATTTTGTAACCCAGTCATCTCATAGCACTTGTCCCACAGCCGAGGATTAGCGAGTAGCGAGTAAACCTAGAAACTATAAACGAGTTGGCGAGCAGCGAGTAGTGAGTGTGTAGTTCCGATAGTTTTGTCGCTCGGCTATAAATGATTGTTATTGTGTGACGGGTAATTACTCGCACCACTCGCTCGGGGCGGCCGCACTGTAGGTAGAAATGACCACTGATTTGTCTCTCGGCGTGAGTTCTGAACTTCTGACCGCCAAGCGAGCAAGCGAGCATCGCTGACCGAGTATAACTTTGATAGCTCTTGTCGCTGCAGTAAACTTGTGTGAGAGAATACTCGCCGGCAATGTGAACAGCCAGCGATCAACTATTACGATAATTATGTGTCTCTTTTATTGATACGAGATCTTATATCTTTTGCACGTTTGTTCAGCGGAAAATAGTCGATATCTAATCGCTTATTCGTCGGCGGTGGGACAAGTGCCATAGTTCTTGGGCAAACCTCGGTTGTCCGTGTGGAGCATTATGTTCTGTCATTTAAAGTTATATTTCGCATAAAATATATCTTTAATAAGAATAATATTATTTACTGAATAATAATTTCGACGGTGACCTTAGTTAGATCATCATCCTAAATAATTTTAATATCATTCATAAACTTAAGGAAAATTATAAGTTTATTGTTCACGCTTCTTAGTGACTTACAAAAGTCTTATCTACCAGCGTATTTAGCACGACTGCTCGAATAAAGGAATGTATTTTTTTGAATCTAGATTCGAATTATTATTTTTTTACTTTTTATTGGTTTGCTCTTGACTCTAGTCTAGGTCATAGGTGACAGAGACAGAGTTGAAGATGGAGTGAGCTTATTCAAACAAGGAACTCTTTTATTTTTGTCGTGTAACAGAGTGTTGTCAACAGACGAGCTGTATTCAAATACATAAATTCACCGATACATTTAAAATTTTCAATATCTATCTACTTGGGCGGACATGAAAAGTATTTGAACCAAATGACTTAAGTTTATTTTCAATTTTAGATGCCAGTTCTCCTCCAGCGAAAGGTAGTTGTCAAGCCCAGATGAATGATGATGCTGTCCCTCTTGAAACTGGTTCTAAATGCTGTACCCATGCGTCCAAAACCAAGACTTTAGGAGGTTAGTTTACAAATAATTATATCTATTATACAAGGAGGAACTCGTGGCTAAATAATAACAGCCGCGTGGATCGATCTTCAAGTTTAACCAACGCTTGACGAGGTCGGTCCATGGATGGATGACCATTTCAACATAGCGAGATGCCTCCGTGCCTCGGCAAGCACGTTAAGCCGTTGGTCCCGGCTGTCATTTGAAGATCTTTGACACTCGTTACGGGTAGTCAGAAGCCTGAGATCTGACACCAGTCTTGCCAAGGGGTATCGTGTTACCCCGTTACCGGGTTGTGGAGATCAGATAGGCAGTCGCTCCACGTAAAACACTGGTACTCAGTTGAATCCGGTTAGACTGGAAGCCGACGCCAATATAGTTGGAAAAAGGCTAGACAGATTGAAACAAGGACGGATCTTGTGTCTTATGTGTACATGCGATCCGAAACTTTCCATTCGACTACTTTATATATTTGTGGTTTCCCCGACGAGTTAGACAGAGGGGCACCTATAGCACACCCAGACAGTTATGTTTAAGTCCCATGTAATTCATCACACTTATCTATACTATACTATCTATACTAATATTATAAATGTGAATGTAAGTTTGTTTGTTACGCTTTCACGCAAAAACTACTGAACCGATCATCATAAAACTTTGTACATATATTTTTGGAGGTATTAGAAGTAACATAGGAGAATTTTTATTAAAAAAAAAAAATTAATGGCTTCACTGCGAGCGAAGCAGCGGGTAAAAGCTAATAATATTATAAAGGCAAAAGTTTGTGAGTGTTTGTTAATTTTTCATGCTCAAACGGCTGGACGAATCTGGATGAAAATTGGCACAGAGATAGATTATAGTCTGGAATAGCACATAGGATACTTTTTATCTCGGGCATATGTTCCTTGGGATAATTTTCGACATTTACGCGGGCGATGCCGCTGGCAGAAACTAGTCGCTTAATAATTATTCTGCATATTAGGGGTTAAAGTAAGAAATTGCCGATTTGTACTGAAAAATTGAAACTAGATTTTTTTTTAATTTCACATACTTATTTAATCAAAATAATTACCATTATTATCTATACATTGCTGCCATCTAATAGGAAGGTCATTTATGCCTTTGCGATAGAACTCTGATGATCTAGATTTGACAAACTGTGTGAAAGCATTTTGTACTGCCTCCTGAGAAGAAAACTTTTTATAATGTAGAAAATTGTCCAAATCACGAAAAAAATGGTAGTCCGTTGGAGCAAGGTCTGGCGATTACGGAAGGTGACGAATGGTTTCAAATTGCAGTTCCTGTTGAGTTAAAACGATTTCTCGTGCTGTATGAGGTCTCGCGTTATCATGGAGCAATAATGGTGAAGATTGATTCATGAGTCGGGGTTGTTTCACTGGTAGTTTTGTTATCATTGTTCGGAGTTCGGCACAGTAGACATCTGCCGTTATTTCTTGACCAGATCGGAGAAAGCTATAGTGAATAACCCCAAGCTGAGACCACCAAACAGTTACCATAACCTTTTTACGGGTAAGATTTGCTTTAGGACACTGTTACGGCGTTTGATCTGGAGTCAGCCATTGCATTTTTCGCTTACGGTTATCGTAAAGAATCCATTTTTCATCACATGTCACTATTCGATCCAATATTCCTTAATTTCTGTATCGATTCAACAAGGCAACACAAGTTTCAACACGCGTTTCTTTCTGCAGATCAGCCAAATCATGAGCCACCGATTTTTCATATTTTTTTTATTTGATTGATTTGAGGCAAATAAGTCAGTATTGTTGGTAAGGTAACGTTAAACCATGCCGCCAGTTCCTGGGTAGTTTGGCTCGGATCGGCTTCCACCATCTCTTTCAATTCATTGTTATTCACCTGTGTGGACGGTCTTCCACGTGGTTCGTTCTCCAAATCAAAGTTTCCATCACGAAAGCGTTTAATCCAAAATCGCACGGTGCGTTCATTAGCAGACCCTTCTCCAAACGCAATATTGATATTGTGAGCTGTTTCTGCCGTGTTACTTCCGTGTCGGAACTCGTATTAAAAAATCACTCGAATTTTTGAAGTATCAATCTTTCTTGTCTAAGCTGAATAAAAAAAACAAGTAAAAGTCGATAATCGAATTATGAAGGTTCTATGTCAATTCGAAGTACCTATTACAGTAAAACGGCAATTTCATACTTTAACCCCCATTATCTCTTATTTTCTACAATTCATCTCTTCTATTCTTTATCTGTGAGTCTTATTTCTAAGGAAAAAAGGAAACATTCGGGGTAGTGCATAGATACATGATTTAAACTTTAAGATTGCTGTGGCTTTTTATCTGCTCTACGAAAACATACGAATGCTTCCGAGGGTTAGTTTAGATATGTTCGATGCTGCTTTTTTTATGTTATTTATTTGTTCTCTTTTGTTAATGGGCACATAGCTTTTATTTTTGTTTTGTTATAATTAAGAGTTGCAAAATTTGATCTTAGGTGGTTTTTTACAAAAAAAATTGTATATTACAAATGTTTGTTTGTGTTTTCGAGCGTATGGCACTCGTGGGCTGCAGCTGAAAATCAGCGTCAGGTGGAATACCCTGTATTTCCATTTGGCAATATGCTGAGCTGAGGCCCTTTTGGCATTAATAGTTTAAAAAATATTTTGTTTAATTTTAAGGTGTTTTTGTTTTGTTATGCCAATAAACTCATTTTTCTTTCTTTTTCTTTCAAACTAAATCTTAATTTTACGTCCTACCTTTCAGGTGTTAGTAACGTGGCAGAAATCGACCAGCATCCCTGGGCAGCGCTTATAGAGTATGGTCTTAAAAAAGGCAAAACGAAGCGGCTGTGTGCAGGCACTTTTGCGGCAAATATGTCCTGACCGGTGCACATTGCATCGCCGGACAAGTGCTGGAAAAAGGAAAACCGTAATATAAACCTACTTATTTTTTTGCTTCCTTATGCTTTTACTTTCAGCCATCCTTCGGCTGAGTTCGGCTTAACGTTGGTTTTGAACAATCTTCCACAGTTTAGTTTTAGTAGTTAAAAGTAGTGGTTAGATGGTTGGTAAATACAACAAAAAATACTACCGACTTCCAAATAATAAACTACAAAGTGAAAAATAACTTTATTTTTGGAAGTCGGTGTCTTTGGTAGGTACCAACTTTTTCCGTTATGGACACTGACGCGCACCCCTTTAAAGCGTACTGGCGTGATGTTATGGTATGAAATGGTATAAACAATAAACAGACATGCGATTGCAGCAATTCCGACAGATTTGCCCTTATTTATTAAAGAGTTTTGTTGTACATCTCCGAAGTTCTTCATCAGATCTTCAACAAATAAAAATGGGACCAATTTCGAAACATACTCTTTCACCGAACTCTTCTTAGAGGCCAGTGAACAAAAGATCGCGTGGGCACTGATCCAGGAGCCGTATGTGGGGGGAGAGCGAAGTATGAGGAGCTACCGTGGGGCGAGAATCTACCAGTGCGAGGTCGATGGAAGTGGGAGGGTAAAGGCGGCGATCGCCGTCTTTGATCATGACTTAGACGTCATACCCTATCCGAAACTCACCACAAACAACATCGTTGTGGTGGGAATCCGGACCAAAGCCTGGGAAATCGCAGTAGTCTCTTATTACTTCGAGCCAGACCAACCCATAGGGCCATACCTGGACCAGCTGACCCGGATCAAAACGGAAGTGGCCGCCGTAGATTGCTAATTGGCGGCGACGCGAACGCAAAGAGTTCCTGGTGGGGCAGCATCACAGAGGAGCCCAGAGGTGACGAAATGTCTGGCACCCTGGAGGAGTTAGAGCTTCAGGTACAACACTGGTGACACCCCCACCTTTGATACCGTTAGAGGTGGTAAGGTGTTTCGAAGCCATGTGGATGTCACGGCCTGTTCGCTCGACCTTTTTGACCTGGTGGACGGCTGGCGGGTCGACACAGGAGCAACACCTCGGACCACAACACAATATTTTTTAATATTAAAGTAAAAAGAGAAAGGGGTATTAATATTGTCCGGACCACAAGAAAATTTAATACCAAAAAAGCAGATTGGGTAACATTTGATAACAAACTGGGGGAATTAAAAATTGCAAATGAATTAAATTTAGAAAATGTAAAGAAATTAGACAGTAAAGAAAAATTTGAGAAATAAATTATTAAATATAGAAATATAATAGTAGAAGCATGTAATAACGCAATTCCCAAGGCTAATAATAAAGTGAAACTTACTTTTCCGTGGTGGTCCGAGGAGCTCGCTGATAAATGATAAATGACTTTATTTCTGTAAGTAGGTTTGTACAAACACTTTTACATGTCGATCATATTTTTAAAACTAGATGAATTCGGCGTTTCCTATCTGACTACTCTGAGAAGAAAGGCCGAAACAAACTCAGAGGTCACAGTCTCTTTTAAGGTCCAGACAAAATCTTTATTAGATCATGTGAAGACCATGTAGACTGAAGTCTGAAATGGTCTTTTGAGGAAAGAACCAGCCAGATTGAGTGGACCTGTCCAGTCAGTGCACGCATTTGTCAATAACCGTGCAGCTCAACTCAGAATTTAAGGAGCTCAACGATTCGACGAACAATACCAAAGAAAGGACATTCGGGTAGGCCGCATAAACTACTCAAACTGCCAGACCATGATTAAAACTAATTTGGATAAATTAAAATTAAAAACAAACAAAAATTGAATCCACATAGTCTTCACATTCACAACAATTAAAATAAACTTAAAATAAAATAATATAATACTTTAAAAAGTAAATATTCTTGTCATTGCAAGAAAACAAAAAAAAAAAAAAAAAAAATTCACGTTGCAAAATATATAAAAAAAATCAAATTAATTGGAGCAGCTCAATCCCAAGCCTGTTTGTCCTCAACGTAATCTTTTATTGTATAAAACGCATTCTGGCACAACTTACGTTTAATGAATGTTTTAAATTTATTAACACTTAGATCTTGTACGTGGCTTGGAAGCTTATTATAAAAGTGTACACATTGACATCTAAACGAGCCACCTATTTTCTTGAGCCTTGTTGCAGGTACTACAAATTTGTGTTTGTTTCTAGTATTTATGTTATGGATATCACTGTATTTTTTAAACAATTTTATATTTTTATGGGCATATAAAAGATTTTCATAAATATACTGAGAAGGCACAGTCATTACATTAATCTCCTTAAATTTATCTCTGAGAGAGTGTCTCGGGCTTAATTTATAAATCGATCGAACAGCTCTTTTCTGCAAAACAAAGATAGTCTGGATGTCGGCGGCATTCCCCCACAACAGAATACCGTACGACATTACACTATGAAAATAGCTAAAATATACTAAACGTGCTGTCTCTATGTCAGTTAAATTACGAATTTTCCTAACAGCATATGCTGCGGAGCTTAGCTTTTTCGACAATTTATCTATATGTGGGCCCCACTGAAGCTTAGCATCCAAAGTTAAGCCTAAGAATACTGTGCTATTTTCAGGATTCAATTCTTCGCCCTTTACCAACACATCAGTTTTCACCTGCCTTACGTGAGGTAGGGAAAACTTAATACATTTGGTTTTTTTTCCATTAAGTAGTAAATTATTAACATTGAACCAGTGAACTACTTTTGAGATCGCGCTATTTACATCGTCAGTAACCAGCTGCTGACGTTTAAGTTTAAACAAAAGTGAAGTGTCATCCGCAAACAACACTATATCATGGTTATCCTTTATGAGGTAAGGCAAGTCATTAATATAAATAAGAAACAAGAAAGGATCAAGAATCGAGCCCTGCGGGACGCCCATCATTACTATAGATCCGGGAGATCTTTTTCCATTAACGTCAACGCTCTGAATCCTATCACTCAAGTATGAAGTGAGAAGATCCAGAGCGCTGTTCCGGATTCCGTAGTGGCGGAGTTTCCTGATTAGCGTATCATGAAGAACACAATCAAATGCCTTGGACAAATCACAAAAGATTCCTAAGGCATCGCACTTATCTTCCCATGCATTATAAATATGTCCTAAAAGCTCAACACCGGCATCAGTAGTTGAACGACCCCTTGTAAAACCAAACTGTTTGCTATGTAATAATTTATGTTTACTAAAAAATCTTTGCAATTGCTCTAAAATTAATTTCTCAAATATTTTACTAAACGTAGGTAGTACTGAAATAGGTCTATAATTTGTAGGGTCTGATGTACTACCTGATTTAAACAATGGTATTATTTTACTATTTTTCATAAGGTCAGGAAACTCCCCACAGTCGATACATTTATTAAAGATAATAGCTAAACTAGGTGCGACAATATCAATAATAGACTTAGCAACTTCTACAGAATGACCCCACAGATCTGCAGTCTTTTTAACATTTAAAGTGTGAAAGGTTTTAATTATGTCTCTACAAGTAATATGTTCAAAAAGAAATTCCGAATCGCAAACATTAACATTTTCTTTTAGCAAAGACTCAGCAACAGAAGGTGATGAGTTTAGGGATTTAGTAGTTGAAATGGGAATATCTGAAAAGAAATTTTCAAAAGCCACTGCGACTTGTGAGTCTGATTTTATGATGTTGTCATTAATAGACAGGTTGTAGTCAATATTTCGGTTACCAGATCTTCCCGTTTCACTATTAATAATATTCCAAGTCGTTATGAAGTCGCTGTGAAGAAGAAGGAGGTCACTAGGAGAAAGAACCGTATCCGCAACGCCGCACCGGTCCGGCGAGCGATGGTCGTCAGCGAGTACCTGAAAGCCAAACAAGAGTATGAGATGCAAGCGAAGAATGCCCAAGTCGCCAGTTGGAAGGAGTTCTGCCGGAAGCAGGATCGGGAGGGGGTCTGGGCAGGAATCTACAGGATCATCGGTAGGACCGCCAGACGGCAGGAAGAACTGACCCTATGCTGCGATGGTACATTCCTTAATCCAAGTGAATCGGCCGCCCTACTAGCAGATACGTTCTACCCCAAAGACAGAGTAGACCAGGATAACGCTGACCACAGGCGAATTAGAGAAGCGGCCAGCCGAGTAAATGAATGGGTCCATGATGAATATCATGACCCATCGTTTACGATGCTGGAGCTGAAGACCGCTGTGGCAGGTTTCAATCCCAAAAAGGCAACAGGAGGGGATGGACTGACGTCTGATATCTGCAGTCGAGCGATCCACCAGGACCAGGAATTGTCTCTTGCCCTTTACAATAAGTGCCTCGAGCTGGCACACTTTCCAGAGATCTGGAAAGAAGCTACGGTCGTGGTTCTTAGGAAGCCGGGCAAGGACAACTATCTGACCCCAAAGGCATACCGACCAATCGGTCTACTGCCTGTTTTGGGAAAGGTCCTGGAGAGGATGGTCGTAGCGCGTCTAAAGTGGCAACTTGTACCGCGGTTTAGTACCCGCCAGTTTGGCTTTATGCCCCAGAGAAGCACCGAGGACGCCCTCTATACGCTAATAAAGCACGTACAGGACAAGTTAAGGCTGAAGAAGCTAATTGTCCTGGTGTCTTTGGATATAGAGAGGGCCTTCGACAGCGCTTGGTGGCCAGCTATAAAGGTCAGGCTGGCTGAGGAAAAGTGCCCGGTCAACATCAGGCGGCTGATAGACAGCTATCTCGACAGTAGGAAGGTTAGGGTTCGTTACGCTGGGGAGGAATATACGAGAGAGACTGACAAGGGCTGCGTTCAAGGGTCAATCGGCGGTCCAATCCTGTGGAACCTCCTTCTAGACCCACTTCTAAAAGACCTGGAACGACGGGGTATCTTTGTGCAGGCGTTCGCGGATGACATCGTCTTGGTCGTGGATGGGGACACGGCGACTGAAGTCTCGAGATCTGCCAATGCAGCCCTCGCCCATGTTCAGGGTTGGGGCGTTCGAAATAAGCTGAGGTTTGCACCGCACAAAACCTGTGCGATGACCATAACCAATAAGCTTAAGTACGACACTCCAATGCTGAGCATGGCCGGGGTCGACATCGGTATGGTCAAGAAAATGAAGTTGCTGGGTCTGACCATAGACGAGAAGCTCACTTTTAGTGAGCATACCGCGAACGTCTGCAGAAGGGTAGCAGATATTTATAAGCAGCTTTCTCGTGCTGCCAAAGTAAGTTGGGGTTTGAATGCTGAGGTAATTCGCGTTATATTATACACGGCAACAATCGAGCCCATAATCACGTACGCGGCCGCAGCCTGGGCTCCTGCTACGAAAAAGCAAGGGATACGGAAGAAGCTAGGCTCGGTCCAACGAGGATTTGTCCAGAAGATCTGCAAGTCTTACCGTACTGTCTCGCTGAACTCGGCACTGGTACTATCTGGGATACTACCTCTAGACCTGCGCATACAAGAGGCAGCCGCCCTGTATGAAGCAAGGAGAGGGTCATCCCGGTTCGTGCCAGAAGACCGGGAGATCGAGGGTATGGTGAGATTTGCAGAGACTCCTCACCCTGCCAAACAAATGGCCTTGGAATTCATGTGCCTGGCAGACCAACAGCTTGTGGACAGCCAGAACGTGCAGACAGTGCGAATATTCACTGACGGCAGCAAGCTTGAGGGGAAGGTCGGAGCCGCATTATCCCTGTGGGATAATGAAGGTGAAATCCAGAAGCTCAAGCTTAGCCTCGCCGCGTACTGCACTGTCTACCAGGCTGAATTACTTGCCATTTGCAAAGCAACGGACGTAATCCTCAAGCGCAAAGAGACGAGCTATGGTTTGTACAGCGACTCAATGTCAGCATTGCAGACGCTGGCAAACCATGGCTCTCTCCATCCTCTGGCGGTTCGCGCGCGCGCCAACTTGTTTCAAGCTCTGGGCCAGAGCAAAGTTGTATCTTTGTTCTGGGTCAAGGCCCACGCGGGCCTGCCGGGGAATGAGCGTGCGGACGAGTTGGCAAAGGAGGCAGCATTGTCGTTGCGGAGGAAGCCGGACTATGACCAATTTCCGATCTCATTTATCAGGCGACAGATCCGTTTGGAATCGCTTGATGAGTGGAATCGGAGATATGTGACTGGCGAGACGGCCTCTGTGACGAGAATGTTTCTTCCCGACGCCATAGCAGCATTCCGTATTGTACAACAGGTGCGGCCAACAGGCTTACTCACACAAGTTTTGACAGGGCACGGTGGGTTCTCTGACTACTTGAACCGTTTCAAGTGTAAGGAGAGCCCAGCGTGCGCCTGCGATCCCAACATGTCTGAGAGTGTCCAGCACATAATCATAGATTGCCCGATTTTTACTAGGGAACGCTATCGACTTCAATGTGAGCTGGACATGAGACTGTCGTGTGATAACCTATACGAGTTTATGGGTAAGAAATATAGGGAAAAGTTCTTAGCATACTGCGAGAATGTGGCCGTAACAGTAGTAAATAGAAATAAAAGTTAGAGTAAGCTATGTTTCATTTATATTGTTAGTATATAAGATTAGAAACATAGGCAAAAATAGGCATAAATTGAGAAATAGTAAGTAAGTAGTATACTAAGAAAGTACCAAATAAGTGTAGATGTAATATGTATTAAAACAAGTTGTACCTAGAAATAAGTAGTTAAGAAAAATGTCAAAATAAAATGTAATAATTGTGTTATTTCCCCTAACTATTTAAATAAAGTCTGCCCTTAGCATAGTATTAATTAAAGTGGGAGTCCCACCCACTAGAATGCAAGATGAAGAATGAGAGAAAGATAATGTATGCTGAATAAAAGTGCGAGAGGAATAAAAGCGAGAACTGGTATGAGTGAAGTTGAGCACAAAATAGGCGCTAACGCCGTTAGCGGGATTAGGATTAAGAAAAAAAAAAAAAAAAAAAACATACTCTTTCAAACAAAAAAAAAAGAATTTGCAAAATCGGTATACAATTGACGGCGAAATTGGTGAACATACAAAAAATACGAACATATAGTCGAACATAGAACCTTCTCATCTCTGTTTTCAGAAGACTTTGACATCTACTGCAGCAATACAGTAATAATAACATATAAATTACCAAAAGACGGCTAATACGCCAATTACACTAAAGATACGTAAAAACTTCACACACTCATCCCACCGAACTTCTGATATATTGATAATTATGAACATCTTTTGTTGAGCGTAGTGAGAGTGAGAGGGTCAAGGTCAACTGGCCTCATACAAAGGTGTGACTGCCTTGATCTCCTCTCCTACACTTCTCAAACTAGGCCAACTTAAATTAAATATTCGGTCAACATTTACCACAGCACTTTTCAACACAATGTAGGGTTAATACTGACAACTAATTTCACAGGACTAATGTTCTCCTTGGAGAATATGACATGAATCTTGAAGGTCCGGATTGCGTACCGGTGGCGGGAGGTGGTATGGACTGCACTGATGGAGCCATCAGCATCGAGATCGAGACGATCATACCTCATCCAGAATATGACAGTAAAGAAAATACACGATATTGGCTTGATCAGGTTGAAGAATGCAGCTCCTTACACAGGTTTGTTGCGAGTTTATTAGATAACCCCTTTTCTTCTTGTTCTGTACCGTCCTTTTGGGTTTTGTTGCAGCTAGGTAAAGAAAAGAAAAGCTGTCTCTTTGTCTGTTCGTGTGTATGTTATTTTCTCTGAAAATGAATTGGTGACTTGCAAGCTGATATATTCCAAGGGACTCTCTCGGCGCATCTCGCTTTCGTTATGGGCATCGGTGTCCATAACGAAAAAAATTGGTACCTACCCAATAAATACCTACCAAAGACACCGACTTCCAAAAAGAAAGTTATTTATTTTATTTATTTATTTTAGTACATTATTTTTCACTTTGTATTGTTTTCATTTGGAAGTCGGTAGCTTTTTTTTGAAAAAATGTTTTTTTGTTATGTTTTCGTTTCGGTGTGGTGTTCTGGAGTGCTACCAGATGGCGCGCAGGAAATCTGACCTTGCTTTTTTGTATGAAGTCGATATTCTTCTCCCTAGAGTAAATACCTAGTATTCTGTGCGGTGAACGTTGATCTAGTTAGGTAGAAAGGTAAATAAGGTAGGTAGACCTAGGTGAGTAGGGTATGTACAGGTAGGTAGCTAAGTAGGGTAGGATAGGCAGTTAACGGGAACGAAGCCGCGGGCACAGCTAGTAATTAATAATAAGCGGTGTGGCCGCTGTAGAATCTTTTGAACAGTCAAGCAAGCAAGTATTTATTATTTATTTATAACATACATTCAGCTATCATTATAGTAACCCAACTTCGATAGTGTATAAATCATCACAAATAATGGTACAGTCCAATTAATGCAATTCAATCAACGCAATAAAATTCATCAGTTGACGTCGTGGTGGGGCTTGCACCCATAAACTCTAACTTTACCGGTAGAGATAACTTTGCCAAAATAGGTCTAAGGTACACTAAAGACTAAAGTCAGCCAGGAGACTGAAGTCTGAGGACCTCTTGCTTGCCATTGTTGATCTATAGGGGAGAACACTGACGAGGAACAGTAGTGCTATTCTGTATACATCTCACCGTGAAAACTTCGGTTTAGTGAACTTGCAGTGAATCCCTATTATTAGAAGGAATGACAATTCACTTCATGCTCACTTCACCTACATTTTACGGTGACATCTTTATTGGCCGGCTTAAGTTATGATTTGTAAGAGCAATCGTGCTAGGCAGGGCCTGATTTAGAGTTTTGACCGTCCCAGATTAAATTTCAATTTCCGACCTCTCCCTCCAGTGAGTGTTCTTTAAATTATAATATTAAATAAAAAGAGACTTAGCGTTCTGTAGTTACTGTCTACTCCAGCAGAAAAAAGATGAGAGTATATGATTCGAAAAAAAAGAATGGATTACAATTTCTACAAAGATATCATCAACTTGAATCAAAGAATTCATACAGTTACTACGTGCTACGCGGGTCTAATTAGGCTACGCCAGCTACGCGTAGCGTAGCGCGTAAGCGCGTAGCAAAGTCCGCGGATAGGGTCTACGGCTACGCGCCGTAGCCACCCCTATTCAGCGTCGTATAAATTAATATGGTAAGTACATAATTTTTTTGAATATATTATGTGGGCGTCTAAGCAAAAACGGTCCAGCAGTAGGGTAGACTAGATTCGGTATCTAGAATAGTCAATAGATAAAAATTATTAAAAAAATATTAAAAAACCGGCATTTTCCTCTCGGAAACTAAATGCCGACAACTGGGCCCTTATTGCTTGGATGCCCACATTATAATCAATGTTTATTTAATTTTTGCTGCAACTGCAGCAAATATAACAATCTTATTGACTACAAGTTTGAGCCGTTTGGTGTTAATACATTAGGTCCATGGGGTTCGAGTGTTCATAGAGTGTTTCAGTGAGCAGAGTACTGGGCGTTTCTTCGGCCAAAGAATCAGCATTGCCATTCAACATGGCAATGGTGCCAGCATTCTGGGCACTTTTCATTGATTGCGATGTGGACGATGTTTTTGATCACAATAATTACTTTCCCTCTGCCCTTTTTATACGCGCTTGTACATTATTGTAATTAATTAATATTTATGTAGTTCACAAATCTTTTGTCACCTACTTCTAATTTATTATTTGTTGAAAAACTAAATATTTTCATTCCGTTTGGAAAAAGGCTGTTTTACCAATGTCAAAATCTTCCTATATCATAATTAGAATAATTTCAAATTGAAACCTCGTACCATAATTATGATTCGTCTCATGTTTTCAAACAAAAGCGTGGAACACACTCTTTTTTTGAAGTGAAAATTTATTTAGCCGCGTTGAAATATTTTTGGTAGGAGGAAAACTTTTGGGTTCGCAACACCGACATGCTAATGTGAAGTATTGCGCCAGACCGGCGACGTACAGCGCACAGCGTACATTTTAACATACGTACAGCAGCCTGTATACATGTGTCCCATACACGAGTATCCACTAATACATTGTACTTATACACTCAACTGTATCACATGTGTGTTGGACGCTTTTTGGATGGGTAAAATCTTGTGAGATCGTCAATAACAAGCTATAGTAGCAGTGAAGTTAAATTTTTCACACGAAATGTTTAACTTGTGTATACTGTGCATTATTAAAATTGTTTTTAGGCAATAATTATTTTAATTGTTTAGATAATTTTAGAATCACTGTGCAGTACTAGAGTGAGTACATACTTAATATGCTTATATTTTTATGTAGAAAAATTAATAAAAAAAACAAAGCTGTTTCTTTTTCGAATATGCCAATATTGGTAATCAATATTTGCTTCCAAAAATTTTATATTATTTACATTTCTAATATTTAACCTCTGCAATACATTGAGTATTTCGTAGTGACTTAGGAGTTTCAAATATATTTTTGTGGTGAATTTTAAAATTAAACCTTTCACAAAATTTTATTCGAATGATAATTTAATTTCTTAATATTATTGTTTATTAAAAAATATAAATTCTCAGAAAGAAATACGTGTTTTGTAATTTTTTGTAAAATAATTATTTATAAACTCATATCATTCAATTTCACCATTAGAACTTTCCAAGAAGTATTTGTTTATTTATTAATTATATTCTTTATCGTACACTACAAAAATATATGTACAGAACAAACGTTTAACGTTTAGTATTGTATTGTAATAAATGTTTCTAAATATTCATGTACTTTATTTATTTAGCTCCGCGATCCTACGTGAAAAACAATTGAAGATGTCTTCAAACGGTGTTACAAGAAAAATACCGAACATTGATGGCGGCATTTTGACTCGTGCAAATTATCAGTGAAATTATAAGGGAAATCCTTATAATTTCACTGTTAATTTGCACGAGTCAAAATGCAATTGATAAAATTAAACAAAGAAGGAAAGTATAAAATAAAGTTAGATGTCAGCGATAACATCATCATCATCATCATTTCAGCCGAAAGACGTCCACTGCTGGACATAGAAATCCCCCAGGCGTCGCCACATTGACCGATCCCGTGCGTCTCGTATCCAGCGCCTTCCCGCAACCTTAACCAGGTCATCGGTCCACCTAGTGGGAGGCCTTCCAACGTATCGCCTTCCGGTTCGCGGTCTCCATTCCAGAACTTTTCGGCCCCATCGGCCATCCGTTCTGCGAGCAATGTGCCCTGCCCACTGCCACTTAAGTTTAGCAATTCTCAAGACAAAAGTCTATGACACTGGTCATAGACTTTTGTCTTGAGACACTGCGGTAAATTGGACGAGAAGATACCACGTAACTTCCCGAACGCCGCCCAGCCGAGTCGGATTCGACGGTTGACCTCTTTCTCGAAGCTCAGCGATATAGAGATAAGAAAAAGAAAAAAAACTGATGCAGTAGTTAGTTCACAAATTTATAAACATCGAACAATTGAGGAGGAAAAAATTAAACGTCGTAAAAAAAGAAACAAACAAAATAGTCAGTGATATAGAGAAGTGGGGACGAACCTATATTGTGATTTTTGACCAAATCACATTATAGGTCCGTCCCCACTTCTCTATGAAATACCTTACAATGGGCTAAAATTTAACGTCGGTCACTCAGGTATATAAATTAACTTAAAACAGCAATAAATAGGTATCTACAAATATTATTTAAAGAAGATTCTACAACTTTTCAAAATATTGTATATGTCTTATTAAATATTAACTGCATTAACTTATTTGTTTGTTAATTATAGTAACTAGTATATTTCGATTTGCAATTTTTTCGTTTATTAATATAACATGAAATCTTGCGTTTTTTGAGTATTTAAAGTGTACATTTTAATAAATAGCTCAAAATTGTACATATAGTTTAAAAAAAATCGAACTCTAGTTTTTTTCATTGTTTTGCATTTTCTGAGAACATTTACTAGATATACTAATGTCTATTTTTTTATACCATCAGAAAGTAGAGATTTCAACGAACAAAAAGCCCACCGACTTTGAAAAAAGTTGATATTTTGACGCGAGAATTTTCGATTGAAAATTAGGTTGCTATTAAGTCAAAATAAGGCAAACAAATAAATATTCCAAATCAAATAAATTACAGTGTATTTGGGAAATAATAAGGTAAGTGTTCACCAAACTTCGTAGAAAAATTATTATTTTTTTGAAAAAGATAAAAATAAAAAAACAAAAACTTGGTTATTTGAATTTTTCACTTAAAGTTTTAGGTAATGTGAAAAATTGTAGATACAAAAGTTGTAGATCTTCTTATTACCTACAACTTTGCCAATTAACTTTTTTCCATAGGACTTGTAGTTTTGCCGGAAATCGAGATAAACCATTTTTTACCCTTAAAAACTCACTCTCTCCCACTTCCCGAACTCGGATCGCCCGTAATTTATTTTTCCTTTCATTTTTATCACATTCCCCTCCTTTTCATCCTACTATATTTTTTTTCACTTTTTACCATTTTTGAAGGCTTCGGCCCTGGTCTTTATGGAAAGAGCAACTAATTTGATTAATTTACACACAGATCAAACCTCAAATACATTTCTAAATGTCAACATTTCCAATCAACAAGAAATGTGCAATATCTCCCACCAAATCATACTGCTGATCTATCAACACTGAATGATCCATAAATTCCAGAGCCACATTCAGATTATGTGGCTATATTTACAATGATAGGTACTCCTTCACTAGTTAATTATGTTCCACAAATACATGAACCAATAATAGCAAATTATGTAATAAATAATCAAAATATTCTTCCACGTGGTGTTCAAAATAATACTCAATTGAAGATGTATTCAGTCGGTCATAATAGAATAAGACAGGATGATTATGATGAAGAAGCAGATTTCTCTGATGATGGCACGAGATCGGCGTGATCAAAAATGAACGAGCCGGTAGTCTAATAGTAAGTTTACACACGTGTGTAAATTTACCATTAGTCTTTGGCGATAGTCAATATCGACTATAGCCTATCGAATCGACTATCGACTCTCGATATCGATTATCGGTTTCGACTATGGACTATAGATTATGTAGGTATCGACCATCAACAATCGTCTATCCTTATTGGACTTTTGACTATCGACTCTCGACCATCGAATTTGTGCTATCAATTATCGATAATGGCAATATCGACTAGCTTTTAACTGCCTCAATTTTTAAAGCAATAACTTGCTTTAGACATAATTATGTTCATTTGAGCTTATAATTCCACATCAAATTGTCACACAGTCACAGTCACTGTCACTGTATCAGTTTCATAGGTAAAGACCCAATAAAAAGTTGTAATGAACCAGTACGGGTACGGTACGGGGGGTTGTTTCCGTTTAGACAAATTTTCGTTTCGGCAGACTTTTGTTTCGTCGGCTTATCGTTTCGCCAGATTTTTGTTTCAACTGTTAAAGTAAAATCACAAGGAGTGATAGATTTCTATTGAGTTGTTACAAAGAAATTTTCGTACAACAAATAATGTGGAAGGCTGGCACCGACGTGTGAATAACAGATTTACTAAAAAAACATCTCTCTTGTAATTTTTTAAGAAACAATCTAATAAACGCTAAATATCACAATTTGACCAAAATTAGAAATAAATCTGTTATTGCAAAGGACATGAAGATTGAATGCATAATCCATGACTTCAATGATTTAATTACTACAATAGAATGCTTAAAAATCGTAGATAATGTTGTTCATCGGTAGATTGCCATTGGGTTTGCATGACTTATATTTTGACGTTTTAGTTTTAACTATCGTCATACCATCATTAAACTTTATATACCTGTCTTTTATTTTGAACGTTAGCTGCACGTTTGAGATAACAAATTGACACGCTGTCGAAACAAAAATCTGTCGAAACAAAAATCTGTCGAAACGAAAATCTGTCGAAACGGAAACAACCCGGTACGGGACCAGTACTGCATCGACCAAATGTCGATAGCCACCAAAAGCTAATAGGAACTTATCAGCCATCAAGAGATGATTTTATTTGTTGTGTATCTTGGGTAAATACTGATTACTCTGGGTACTAAGACGAAATCAATACTTGACGTTATTAACATTACTTACTTATAGTGAAGATAAAACATGTTACTGACGTACAAATAAGACGCAATTGTAACGAAACATGTATTTATTTAATTTTATTTGAAAACAGCAAACTGTTGAAGGCACAATCCATTATTGACATTCGTTTCCTGGAACAAATCCATTAAGGCAAACTCCTTATTATCACAAACATGTAAGTTTAAAAAATAAAACTCTGTTTTCTAACAAAAAAATAAATAGACTCTTGGACTCTATGCTGTCAATAAAGAATAATTAATTATGTAATTATACAGATATATATTCTTGCCCAATTAAAACTATTAAAATATTCAATATACATAGCATTTTATATTTTTCATAGAAATATACTTATAATTCGTTTTCCCTTATAACCTAAGATCCAACTGCAAAAATCTGCTGGTATTTTTGTTGATAGGTATAACTTAACTTATAGAATTTTGAAGTTTCCCAAATAGTATTTGGGAAACTTCAAAATTCTGTTACAAAAATATGGTGCAACATGAATAACAATAAAAATAAACAAATAAGTAATAGAAATCTACATACATTTTCTCTTATCACATTGAACATAATTATTATTAGGACGTTTATCATTTGCTCTATCGTCGTTATCAGCTTAAGTTTATTTGGCAGATAAATAATTAATTCTGCAGTTTGAATATGTTATCTATGAATCATAAGAAGGAGCAAATGATATATGAGTACTATATTAAATAAGTTATGAATGAAATAAGGACGAAAGGCAATGGAAATTGTGTTGGTTACAATATGGCGCTTTGAAAAAGATTTATTTTATAGAATTAAATTATGATTATATAGGGCCCGTCACTTTAGTCTTAAACACAATTATTGTAAATAAATTGATTAAAAAATGATGTCACCCTACTACTATTCAGATAATTAATACTTATTTATTTAAACGAACATACAAAACGTAAGTCAGTTTCTTGAAGTAAAATAGTAAATAAGTACTTCATTCTTCAAATCTTTTTCAAAGCCCAACCAATGTAACCATCGCTTAAATTTTTATGATTATGTACAAACATTAAGACACAATGGCTATATAAAATCTATCTATGGCGTATAACTCTGTTCCCTAAGTACCCCGTGCACCATAGTTCTCAATGACTGCGGCTTGCAGTACTCTTCCAGCCAATTGAACACACCCGCTGAAAACTCTGCAAAATTATTGGTTGGCACCGACTCGAATGACTCGAATAGCTTGTCCATTATACCCTGGAACTGAAACAAATGTATTTTATAACCTTTGTCAGTATTAATAAAAGATATTACATAGAAGTAAAGTGTATTTATCCTAGCATGTCTTTCTAATTTGATAACTCAAAGTACAATGAAATTCCAAGCTTGCTTACGTTAAAGGCAACTTATACATAGACTATAACTAAACATATAGATTATTTACTGAATACCAATTGAAAAGAGTGTCTCTGGAGTTACAAGCATTTTCTTTTCCATAGAGACCTACCGACGCTTGTGAATGTGCAACAAGCCGCAGTTTTGAATTTAAGTTTTGAGTTCGTGATGGCTATCACGGAGGCAGTAAAAATTTCATCAATGACTTCGACTAACAATCAAGTTTTCTCGGAATCTAAATCTCAGTAAGCGAATTTGTTTACCAAATAAAATATGTATACCCAATAAATAAAGTATTATCGCAGTAGAAAGATTATCGCGTGTTTACGTTAATGAATTACGCAATACTGTCTACCATAAAAATTTAGTTTACAAGGAAAATATTTATATATTAATGATAACAATGATTAATTTCTATGATAGTAAGTTTAATTATTTTAATTAAACGTTGTTTAATTTTTTTTAAGAACTAGTTTTTAAGTCAAACTTCAATCTTTAGTTGACGTGCTTATGGATAGTTTTGCAAATCCTTTCCTCAATCCATTTTCGCATTCAGTGATTTGTGGTTTTTAATTTGTTTTTGATAACATTGATATTTATGACCTGACTCCTTAAGGCACAGGAACATAAACCTAGTTTAGGAGTCTTAGAGTATTTATCTACTTCGGTTTCGTTATATTCAAATTACAAAATGATAGCGGTTTCATTATGATACCCATAACGACATCGGGTTGCATTATGCGAATCGTCATAAATTCTAAAACACAAGCAAAGACATTCTGAACATACAGCCAGGTACCTATAATATTACTTCGAAATCGAGACAGTGTAAATGATGTTTTTAAAAAATGGAACAAGTTTAGAACACAAGTATCGTATACTATTTGGCTGTTGCGGCTACAAGATCTTTGCCTTATACCTAATAAACACTAAATAAAAACACTTATTTGTCTATATCTGTGTTTTATTCCTTCCTTCGTAGATAAAATCTTGTATGCAACTGTACGTTATTGGTCTTGTAATAACTCGTGCCCACCTATTTTGGTACGCGCTACGCTTGTACCGAAAAATGGCACTCGTATTAAAAGACCGTCCATAACGTAACAGTTGCATAAATAGCTATTAACGAATGATCTATATTTTAAGCCTTTTATAATGTTAGAATTTGTATCTTGTATAATGTTAGAATTTGTATCTTTTAACAACTATTTTGACTATTTTGAAAGTACAGTTATCTTACTAATATCATAAATGTGAAAGTTTGATGGATGTATCATATGTTTGGATGGTTGTATGTGTGATGTGTGAGTATGCGTGTGGATGGGTGTGTACTCAATCACGCCAGAACGACTGAACGGATCTGGATGAAAACTTGTGCAAAAACGGATTTGGCACAGAGATTATAGTCTGGAATAGCACATGGGCTACTTTTTATCCCTTCGGATGATAAAACAGTTTACACGCGGGCAAAGTCGCTGGCAGAAGCTAGTTTATTATTGTAGATAGGCTCGCGTTTGACCACTATCTCACCTGATGGCACACTGGAACTAGAAGTAACCTATTCACCCCCGAGGTTGTAGTTTATAAAATTGCCGCGTTCGTTGGTCTAGTGACCGCAAACGCTACTGCTGACAATGTGGTCCTGCTGACAATGGATTCCTGGGCCGAACAAAGTATTATAGGCGGAGTTTTCTATGTGCAACTTGTTAGTGTTAGCGGAAGTTGGAATTTGTGTTGATTGCTATAGGCTATGGGCGAGCCTATTATTACTGGCTAAATGTGGGTGATGCACCTCTACCTAAGTCTTAAATAACGACATTTCCATACTTACAACTTGAAACTTATCCTGGTCAGTAAGCCTCTGCTCATTATGGCCGGGAACAGAATGCTGTGCCTTTACAATCTGTTCGTAGTTAGCCTGCATGATCCGCAGTGCAACCACGTCTTTACGCAGCGCATTCCGTTCATCCTCCTGTCTTCGTCGCTGCTGCAGTAAGTATTGGATGTAGTCTATGGATTTTTGTAGTACCTGGAATGTAGATAATGAGTTTTTAATTAATGGTAATAACTGTACATGCCAAACTTATTGTTACTTGGAATCATGTAATGAGTTTTTAACTGTGCATCGTTGCTGTAATTGTTTTATGGCATTTCAATAGGAGAATATACTAATTAACTGATTAAATAATTAATAGAAATACTTATGCATGCTTAACTTATTATCAAACTATTTCATTGCTGTTGATGCATTAAAATTGATTCCTAGAGTGACGAAACTTATGTAGAGACTTTAGTCCACAATTCAGTGGTAACAAAATCTGTAGGTATGAGATGGCGTCTTATTCTATTGAAACAGCGTACTACTCATGGCTAGTTCAAGTTTAATACTATGTACGTCCAGCGGACACTGGGCAGCTCCACTACCAACTTACAGACTGTATTGGCGAGAAATTATGATATACAATATTTTTATTACCTTAGTTCGTACGAGAAAAGAAAAAAAGAGAAGATAGAATGTCGTTGAATAAACCCTCATTAAGATTTCTAAATAGCGCCTAACAAACAAATCTGACTAGATTTGATTAACAATCATAAATTTTGTTTGATTTCAAAGTAGTAAACTTTGAAATCAAACAAAATTTATGATGAGAAATACGTTATTTATTTAGACTTTGTTCGAGGTCATGTGCGTGGACACATGTCAGCAGATTTGTTTATTTTATTATTAAATTAGGCAAACACGAGCTCTCAATGCTCTAGCACGTGCTTTAAGCATGGTTTTTCACAAAAATACCTTCTATTCAGGTCTGTTAGAAAGTTAGGATAAGTCAACTGGGTCGCACGAGCGCGGGCGTCAATTTTGAATACACGAAGCTTCCATAAAACTTACATATGAGAATGGGATCGAGTATGGATCTCGTGCTATTTTCCACCAGGAATATTGTGGAAAACTAGGACACAACTTTGCCTAAGGGATTAAGTCCGCCTTTGTACTTGTACATAAAGTTTTAATAATAATATAAACCTTGTTCTCCCTTAACTGACAACCACCGTGGTGAACCCCGTTGGAGATCCTTTAGTGTACAGCCAAATTTACGGATGTCATACATATGATAATGATATAGACCCGTCTTACCTATAAACACGCGGTTTTTCGCATGCTAAAAAAACTGGATAACTTTGATAGAAGAATCTATTTGATAGGTACCGATAAAACATTGAATCATTGAATCGCCTCTACTTCCTAAGTGTGTCAAATTCTAATGTGCCTAGTAACCTGTCGCATTCTCGTATTATTTACGATTACGAACTTTAGATCAAGCACGTGCTTGCCGCATGCTACTTTAAGAGGTGTCACTGGCCTCCATATCTATACCGCGACAAGACTGCAAAGTAAGACTGAGCAATAAACAAGATATAGGTATGTTATTAGGTAAGATGTACTATATTTTGCTGACTGAATAAAATATCTGTTAATTGGTACAGCTGAATTTTGCAGTGCGAAATTCAGAACTATAGAAACAATTGTAATTTTTGTCCATATATATGTCATCGGGTTGCAAGAAAAAAAATTTTTTTTCATCTACAGTAATAATTATGCAACACAAAGAATATAGAAGTATAAATGCAACCATTTATAAATAGCACGGCAGATATTACGCAAACGAGCTACATCGCAATACTCAATGTAGGTAGTCAATATTGAGTACGGTATTGATTAGTAGCAAGGTCGGTAAAACAAAATTGTGAGATAACCTATAAATACGAACTGATAAGAAACTCACGGCTGCTTTGCTTGGCTTGTACCCTGACGCGTCGGTTTGCTGGCAAGTAGGCACCAAATCCTGAAGGGAATCATAGCCTTTCTTAATGGCATCTCTCCTTTTCTGTTCAGCCTGCAACGAAAAATGAAATGTAACTTTACATGGATTTAACATTACTTTTCCTATAGTAAGTAGTGAATGGTGTGCCAGCAAGTTGCTTCCACCACCACAATGTTTTATCGCCTATATTTCGTCAAAGGAAGTGAAGACGAGGTATCTTCATCACTGCCGAAATGAAATAGATAGATTAAGAAAACAAAATGGGATATGAGCAGGAGCAACATTACCTGAATCATGGCTTTTGGAGATAAGTGTGTGGAAAATAGAGGGTTTTTGTCGTAGTGCGACAATATAAGCTGAACATTTTTGTACAATGACGTTGAGTAAAATTTACATGATTTATCAAAAAACATTTTTATATTGTGTTAATGGTCTTCTGATGACAGTAGGCAAGGACTACTTCATAGACCATGTGCATCTTGTTCACACGGATGTTTTTGTATTGTATGGATAGATTCATATTCAAAAATTATAAGATTTATCTATACTATATACATATATAATATTATAAAGCTGAAGAGTTTGTTTGTTTGTTTGTTTGTTTGAACGCGCTAATCTCAGGAACTACTTACTGGTTGGAATTGAAAAAATCTTTTCGTGTTGGATAGTCCACTTATCGAGGAAGGTCATAGGAAAATAACATCACGCTACGACCAATAGGAGCGGAGCATAAATGAAAAATGTTGCAAAAACGGGCAACATTATTCCTTTTTGAGAGCTTCCGTTGCGTGCGCTGCGTAAACGGTTTAAGTTACGCAAAAATCATGTCTGATGGAATTGTTCCTCTTTAAAAGTTCTAAAACAAAGTCCGCGACAGCATATTATGTCTATCTTTTAAGATAGACTCACTATAACCTTTTTTATGGTAACCAAATTTGTTCATTTACAAAGAGTTTTATCAACATCTATACTATAATATTACAAAGCTGAAGAGTTTGTTTGTTTGTAAGGTAGGTAGGGTAAGTAGATTAGGTGGAGTAGATAGGTAGGGTAGGTAGAGTAGGTAGGTAGTGGTAGATAGATAGCCAGTTGATGGGAGCGAAGCCACAGGGGTCAGCTTATAATCATACTAATATTATAATGTGAATGTAAGTTTGTTTGTTACGCTTTCACGCAAAAACTACTGAACCGATCATCATGAAACTTTGTACATATATTCTTGGAGGTATCAGAAGTAACATAGAATACATTTAAAAAAAAAAAAATATTTTTGCTTCACTGCGAGCGAAGCCGCGGGTAAAAGCTAGTATTAAATATAAGATTGAAAAATAGAATATTAAAATATATATAATTTTAAACAAATTAAATTAAAAATAAAAGATTCATATTCATTTTGTTAGTTTTTGTAAATGGTATTATAATTATTTATTTTTATATTTGAATGCACAGATTCTTATCAATAAAAATTACCTTAATCAATTTGGACAACCTTAAAGTCCATTTTGTTAGCAAAACTACCTTATAACTAGATTTATTATAACTAGTGTTAGGAATACAAAAAATTAAGAAGTAGGTTCTGAAGTAGATTGAGTAGGAGATGGTAAAGTAGGAGATAATTTCTCATTTACTATTCCCTCCAATGAGTGCCTCAAAATGGGGAGCAAGAGGACTCTCCACCACTGTTTTCAGGATTCTATTGTTACTGATGAGTGTATACGAATGTATACAATATACTTGCATCAGTGCTGCAAGTATATTGTTAATGACTGAATGAAATCAAACTATCAGTTTAATTCTGTACAAACATCAATAACATACATTTTCCAAAAGGATTCAAAATTGTTTATAGACTGGACTGATTTTAATGAAGATTTACCTGAGTATGGGCTTCTCTCCTCCTTTCCTTAAAACTAAGAGCGGATGCCTTGTTGTCCCCACTGTCATCTTCATCTTCTGATATGAGAAAAGAAGGTTGCAATTTAAAAATATTAATTAATTCATACAGTAAATATTTACAAATAATGCACAGCTTGGGACTAGAAGCACGAGACTTTGCACAAGATTTTCCTAAATAAAAAAGGTAAGCAAGGAAGGCTTTTAAAAATATCATATCAGAGCATCATCGTCATCATCAGCCTATTTATGTTCTCACTGCTGGGACACGTCCTCCTCTTTTTGAGAGGGAATGGGCCTTAGTGCGGGTTAGTGGATGTCACATTGAACCTTCGAATTTTTGGTTCTAGGTCATACTGGTTTCCTCACAATGTTTTCCTTCCCCGTTTTGAGAGCAGTGGTTATGAAATAATTTACACTAAGTAAAGTTCCTGCCTGGTTTTGAACCCACAACCTACAAATTATAAGTTGCGGCTGATAGCACTGGAGCACCACCACTGGGCCTTCACTGCTCTACCAGAGCATGAAAGATAGTAATTATTGCTAATAGGGAATGCCATGGAGCCCATGGCTTGTTAAAATGTAACTCTACTTTAAACTAGTAGGTACCTTTTCATATTTGCAAGGAGTGTAATAAACCTAAGAATAAAGTAATACAAGGATAAACATTGTTTAATCGCTTGGATTAACAATCGCAATTATTTGCAGTAAGGCATTACAGAGACTTTACTAGCTATACTGTCTATGGTGTAACGAGGTTGTGACTACGTTTAATTAAACGTTTGGGTCAAAGGGTAGTCTTCCGAGCAGTATTCACCTTTCACATATGTAAAAAACAATAAAATAGATAAAGTAATTTTTGGTTGAATCTGACTATAATGTTCACCAAGAAGTTTCAAGTTGTGGTAAAACGTTTCTGAACTATCCTATCATTGGCAACAGACTTCTGAAATATTTGATTTTAGACTGATGAAAGTTCAATAACAATACAACTTAGGATTATTAAGTAATACTTTGTTCATTCTCTTACCTGTGTTTTGGTTTGAAGACGACGGTGTCTGGTGAATATTTTGGATTGAACCATTGCTACCACATCGTGGATACATTTTAAAAATACTTATTTTATAAAACCTGCTGATAAAATTATAATCTATGCAATTGTGATAGGGGGACTATTTCTAAAATTAAGCTAGGTTAGCGATGCAAACATGAAACTAAAGATCAACATGACACTGTTTAAAGAATTTGCATATTGATATAAATTTATAGCGCTACTTGTAAACAATTACGCACTTTATTTTCACCTCGCTATTCCATTCTTATGCATTGACTCCATGAGATCATGACAGAATAGCGACAGATGACAATGACATGTTGATGACAGTTGAACGAAACGTCAAATTGACATTATTACGACCTGCATTTACCGTGGAATAGCGTGGAATTATTACGTACTACTTACTAGTCAGTATGTGGCGACTATTGGGGAAGACTTAAGTCGGAACCACACTTACGTGTCGTGGCGTGGCATGGCGCGGGATCCACCAATCAAACGACTCTGTCCCAGCCTACGTCATAACGCAACGAGTTTTGTAGCCAATGAACTGCGTCGGAAGGCGCCACGCCACGCAAATGTGGTTCCGTCTTTATGTTCAGCAGTGGACGTCTTTCGGCTGATATGATCATCATCAGATGATGATGATGACTAATCACTACTTGCTCATTGCTCATCAATGAGACAAGACATAACGGCTCATCGCATCAGGCTCTATAAAATTAATAAATTGTAGTATAGAGTGTTCTCCAGGTTCTTCGAACCACCGAAAGAACACAGAATTATTCGTTTCAACTATTTTCTAGTATATAACAGTAGTTTATAGTTTCAACATTCACATGCGTTCAAGTTGCTTTTTAAGGATCTGTAACCGAAGGGTCCAAACGGGGCTAAAATAATATTTAGCAAACTGTTAAATAATAAACAATATTTATTAGATGAGGATTAAATAATATAGGAAATAGTTTAAGAGCTAGATGGTGTTTTTAGCTAAGCATAGCAGGAACGAGAAAAGGAAAAATGCATGCAGAAGTTGTACTTGATGTTACGCACGCATGTGTAAATGAAGTCAGTTAATTATTTCGCGTAACGCATTGTACGCGTTCCAAATGAGAACAGGAACATCAATGATTTTGAACTATCTACTGTCAGATAAAAAGTACGGTGTGCATAGAAAGCAAATTCGCATAGTAATAACTTCCTAGAAAATTTTAATTAAGAACGTAGCATCTAAATTACATGGTTAAATATTTTTTTATAAATAAGGCCCAATGTGTGTACTAACTTTGTTTTAAATATTTGTATGCTAATGTAGTATGGCTGAATGTGTATGTGTGTGCATGTGTGCACTAGTAACACATGTAACATCGTTTTTTGCCAAAATTACCAATCAGTGACTCGAATAAAATTGACAATTTTACGTCACAACATGGCGCAGAGTTGATCCTATTCTCATTTGAAGCACATTGTAATGGAAGTGTGAAATTTGTTCTTTTAAACTTATATAGCGTCAGAACGCACGAGCTGAACGCGGGGCACTGCACGGGGAAGTGGGAGAGGGGTCGTTTTTAAGTCGGTCGGGTTGTAGCTCTCAGCATAACCAATCACTCAATCAGTGTGTGACCTACCTGTGCCAGTGTCACCGAGATCCTGCGACTTCGCACGCGTCGCGTCGCTTTGGAATTTCGGATGCGCTCGAGTACTGGTTCCGCCGCGCGCGTTTGATTATTATAACTTTTTGAAATAATAACTATATCAAGTATATACTTTAATTTGTCGGTCGTGCGGTTGCCGCTCTTACCACAGGTTGGTGAACCAATATTTCTATATGGTGTTCTATTTTTTTGCAATTTAATGCTATTTAGTTTGTTTGAAAAGAAAACATCGATGATTTTTTTCATCATTTTAAACGTTTAAAAATATTTATCTATGAACTAGTAGTGCCCGTGTTTCATTTATTGTCTTATCGTCGTATCCACCTTGTTTAGGTTTGAAATCACCAACCCGTCTTGAGCTAGCGTGGTGATTAATGCTTGCGTGTCATTTGTGTATGAATAGAGGCATTTGCTGTGCAGTGGGGCGGTAACAAGCTGGTATTTATTTGTATCAGTTATTCATTTGTTGCCTCATGTCTTATCATGTACCCCTTCTGCAGTTGTTTGATTTCTGTGGGCGAATAAAATAAATTATATCACTTCAAAATATACATGTTACACGAGGCCCACTTGCTTGAGGCTATTCTAGGGTAGTCACCATTTTGACCTACCTTCAAACATGGATTTTATAAAATATTTATGTAGGAACCAGTGAGTACATAATATTATATTTTCCAGTATTTTTGAGTAAATATTTATTTATACAAAATTTACTCTGTCTGATCAGCGTTCGTTTACGTCAGCCGTTAGATATGAAAACGGAAGAAAATGCAATTTTATTGAATTGGGTGCTAATTATCCAGGGAGGTTATTCCGAGGTACAGATACCGCGTAATCGCCATTATTTTTTGTAACCACTGGTTGAGGACTAAGCAGTGTATAATGTGTTTAACCCGCGTAAACCAATTCATAATCATAGTTGCAAAACTTAATTAATATTAATTTAGGGTTCTCTGGCAATATTTAGTCGCAATTACCTCAATTAAATAAGTTATAATTAATGTTTGTTAACTAACCCCAGCTAGACAGGTTGAGTTTTTCAAGTGGGAGTTACAAATGAGCCATTTCCTTAAGTTAGCCGTATGATAAATAGATTTTGATTCTTATTCGATTATCGAATGGTGTAATATTCAGCATGTGTTTTTATTTTCTAAATCAACGGGTTTGATTCCTGGCAAAAAATTGGCTCCGTAAGTTTCAGATTTGGTCATCACCGATTTGGACAATTCACCCTGTATATATATATATATATGTTTTTCAAGTGAATCCAAATCCGGTCGGAAGATAAATAATCGCGAGCTGACTGAACAAAAACATACGTAATATCAATATACACAACAATTAATATCGATACATCCTCCAACTGTACAGCATGATTTTCTTCTTGAGAACGTCTTTTTAGTTCGCTTCTCAAGCAGTCTGGATATTTGATTTTTAACATTCACTATTTTTATTTGTCACTCTTTAGCTTTAATTTTTCCCCAATTACTTTTAAAGTAGTAGTTTTAGTTTTAGTTAGTATTTTTTTTGTAAGTGATTACAACCGTGCATCGCGATGGGTTTGGAAGACAAAAATTTGACAAAATGCGCCCAAAATCCGACATTTATCTTTTTCAATTTTTATTTAACCAGTGACACTCACAATGAAATATGACGAATTTGATGATTGACGTAAGAATCATCAAAATCGGCCTACGCGAGCATTCTCTTAAACGCTACATAAATACGTAGACTGATAATAAATATTATTAGCCTCCTTTGCGGCGCAGTCGGGTAAAATAGAGGTTGCCATCCCTCCAGGTGTATACAGGTAAACTGTCAACCCACAGATTGCAGCGAAAGCGAACTGAGAGAGAGCTGGCATATCTTCGTAAAAGATAGCTTGATCACTGCGACATATGTCAAACTGACGTATACGTTATTGTTAGCCTGTCAAGCGCTATTGTTAGATACTGACAGCTGTTGCTGATACCAAGCTATATTTTAAGAAGTATAGGCTGATGTATGTTGCACGCACGTATGGGCACGATACATTTGAAATTTCTAAAGTTTTAAAAATCTAACTATTGATAAACAACTATGCAATGTATTCTACTGTCAAGTATTATTCATGAAAATTAAGTTTATTAAAAAAAAAATCATTTGCTGCAGATTTTAGTGTCGGGATCGGCTAATAGGTAAATTACAAAAACAAAAACACTATAAAATTATGGAAGTTTTTTACCAAAAAGTGAACTAACGAACGAGTGAGTGAAATTGAACGAGCTACGTAACGTTATCAATCTCGGCACAAGATTTGAGACGGAACCACACTTACGTGGCGTGGCGTGTCGTGGCGCCTTCCGACGCAGTTGATTGACTACTAAACTCGTTGCATTATGACGGAGGCTGAAAAAGAGTCGTTTGATTGGTAGATCCTGGCCACGCCACAACACGTAAGTGTGGTTCCGACTTTAGTGAGATTGATAGTCAACTATTGACCTTTGTCATAAAATTGCCTTTAGGGCCAATGCACATTAACCGACCGGCCGAAATCAGCTGTGGAAATGCTGGAGTTGACTATGCATTTCGAGAGCAGATTTTCCCGTTACGGCACCGCAACACGGTTATGTCTATAGGGCCTTAGCTCGACAGCAGAAAAATCGTTTCTGTGGTAATCTTTGTTTCTGAGAACTATAAAAAATAACACCGTCAGTGACTCTTATGTCTATTAGTATGTCTATGGTTTTGTATGAGGTGGCGTCAAGTATAGCCTGACAATGAATGAAATACTGATTTAATTTCATTCGAAATCGTTTTCGTTCACTCATTTCATCCGTGTCTATTGAATTCATGATCTTTCGTTCGAACGAAGTAAAAAGAATATTTTTTTGTGAAAGCGTAGCGCGTTTGTGACTACTGCGTCTAATTATAATTTACTTTTTGAAGATAATCACGATTTAATTAACAAAAGATGTGCATGAATTCTTCAGTGAGTGAATTGTTTGCAATTTTATGATAGTTACAATATGCAATCCGTAAAAAATCGTCCTTAATTTCTCAAGCGATTAGGTCCCGATCTAGTCATCCATGGCCACCATTTTAGAATTTACTCGGTGGTGCTCTCAAGTAATTTATTTTTGTTGTATGAAAAAGATGCATTGTTTTAATTGAGAATGTACCTATTCTGATCGACAGTTCTTCATCTTTTTGTTTAAATAAGTCTTAGATTGTATTTGCAACAAGAAAAGCGTATTTTTTTATTTTATGAGAGTGACTCCATAGACTACTTTAGTTTTCAGGAATATCTAAGTGAAGACTAAATTGGTTGCAAAATGGTGTCGACGAGGCAAATGAGTAGCGTCGGGGGTGGCAATGGCGGCAGCGATGGTGCTGGTCCCTCTCACGCGGAGCCGGTGGCGGTGTCGCGCGTCACCCGTCACTCCAGCGCTTTGATGCCGGGAGGTTCCTCACCGCCCGCTAGTACCTCCAAATACACAGCCTTAGTGCCTGTTCATAATAAGTCACAACCTACAACCATAATTGATTTGCCAGTTGAAGTTATTGAGAAGATATTTTACTATCTGGGATTCAAAACTGTCTCACAGATAAGAATGGTTAATATATATATTTTTTATTACTATCTAGACTTTAGGCAGTAACCAATTTTTGCTGTAGTGGATGCTGTAGTAGAATAAACATTTTTTTCATTGGGAGTGTTACAATAATGTTCGGAGTTGGCATAAGACTAGCAACATTATATAAATATGAATTTTAAATATATTCTAGAATTTCTATCAAGTTCATATTTGTTGGTATTTTAGTATTTCAAATGATAGCTATTGTTGCAAAAAAGAGAATACTACTACTTACTAATTCAACCTTTAAATACAGGCACTTGTGCATTGTTTTCCTGTTTTGTTTACCTGAATACATTAAGATATTACATTGAAAGCATGAGCCCAAATACTGTAGTTCTGAAAGTATTTTGAAAAGTAACTTCTTGCCTTCAAAGATCCAATAAATTTTGTATTCATTTTTAAATAAGTAATAAGTGATATTATCTTCATAGGATTCAATCTACTTTTTATTTGCAGGTTAACCGTCAGTTCAACTCAATATCTAGCAGTGTATTGAACTCTACATTTCAACGGTTACAAAACCAGATGTTGCATCGATTTCAATCGATAAAAGCTAAGATGCCTCGCAGAGAATCTGCCCGTAGGAGTCACCCTTTGGCATGCGAGTCGGATATCATTGAAACTTTGCATATGAGACTTAGTCTTCTGCAAATGACATTTGGCAAACACATTGAACGGAAACATTGCTGTTTCTTCCCAGGAGAGGTAAGCATCTTTTCATAGTTTTTATGTACAGTAGTCACAGCGGATCTTTGTGTCTCTGAAGTTAGGCTCTGTAAACCATTGCCCAGTAAACATTTTGTCATCAATTGTACTGAATACAGTAAGCAAGACAGGACGATACAACATAGCAAGTGAAACCGGCAGATATACAATGCTATCTTCTACTTCAGCATTGACACAAAAATAGCAACTGTGCAGGGTCTTGCAGCCAACTTCAGAGACAAGATCTATTGTGACTACTGTAAATGTAATTTTAATAAATTTTAATTGGTATCTATTTCTTCAACTAAAATCTAGCTACTAAAAAACCTGCAAATTGGGGATATAGAGACACAGAAAAATGTTTTATTAATGTTCTTCTCAAGGTCAGGCTGGTATTTTAACCCTAACTATCCTAGTAAGGCACAGTAAATAGTAAGTATCTCAATGTTCGAGAATAAAAGTTATGTTTTCTTAAGATATCACATTAAAGTTATCTATTGTTAATATGCCTACAATTTAGAAGTTTAGTTGATAATATGAACTGACTGGTACGCATATTTGAGTACTCAAAATGTTTGATACTTGTTTTAAAGTATTTTGAAAACGTATAAGTGTGAATCATGGATTAATCACTTGATTCATATAATTGTGTTGGCAATTATGAGTTTTAATTATCTGTATCAGCTTCTGCAATGGGAATTTTGATTAGCCTGAATGGCATGCATAGATTTTTTTTAAGAACTATACAGATGGTAAAACCTAGTATTAAATAAGTTTTATTGTATATTAATTAAATTAGACTGGATTATAATTAATTAATTCTTAGGTAAAATAATATTCATTTACTTGAGGACAGGCTTTCAGAAAGCGTAAAGCGATTCTCATAGGCCCATAACATAAACCCTCTTTGCCCTAAGCAGTCAGCTTCAAGTTAGTAACTACCCTCCTGAGAAAATTTGAAACTACAATATTTAAGTTTCCGCAGCCACATGAGAAAACGGGATCCTTATAATTTTATGTAAGCTTGAATTTTAAAAAGAGAAGTGCTTCTCGCCTTTCGACTTCGAGTAGTATGTATGTTATGGACCAAATGATTAATCAGGGCACAATACCCGGGCATTATCAATTTAGTCAAGTCAAATCGGGCAATGTAATGAATACTGAAATAAAGTTCTATATTTATCACACATATTAAAGCTAGCGAATTCAGCTGCCGTCATCTCCTTAATGTTAGGTTAGTTTAGACCCTGCAGATAGTAATAGGAGCCCCGCAGCGGGGCGCCATCGACATTGTTACTTAAAGAAAGAAAAATATTTATTTGTGACCCGCACAGGAGACACTATTAAGCAAAAAACAAACCATAATAAAAAATAAAAAAAAAGTAAATAACCCCGTGCGAGGTCAAAACGGCTTCTATCTCGGCATGTGCAACGATATTAAAAAAATAATAACGCTGCGCTGATATTTGCGCTTAAATAGTAATGGTACTGGTGGTAATGGTGTATTTGTATAGTTAATAAATTGTAAAGCCGTAATTGGTTGTAATTGTAGTACAATAAGTGTGTTAAGGTATTTTTAAGAGCTGTGTATTTGATTAATAAATAAATAGATAAAACCAACGTCAAAATTAAAATAATTAAAAAAAAAACACTTCTGTTACCCGGCCCTGTAAGTGATGGGCATTATTCAAAAAGCCCGGTCAATTTAATTATTTCATCATCATCATATTGCCTACTCATATTGGGCATTTTTCAAATAGAATTACGAATAATGCCGTATAATCACTTGGTCCATAACATGTACACGATTCAAATTTAAAGCCACATGCTACTCTTCGTGTAAGAGTCTTAACTTTAGTCTGCGATCGTGGTACCTAAGGTCGCTTCGTCGTTTTTACGAAATTCTTTATAACGCTAAAGTGCACGCCGCGGTCGCTGTTGTGGCCTAATCCATTTGTTTTCTGTTTCTTTGTGAGCGCGTTATAAATGTTGAAACAAATTTTTGTTGCGATTGTTAATGTAATATTATTACAGTTTCGTAGCCCTAACTTAGATTAAAGTCGATTTTAAAATACTTTTAAAACGTTTTAGCTAACGTAGTCTGATACTTTTTACTATTCATAGAATCTTTTTTGTCGCTTACAAGGAACCATCGCTTTTTATAGTCGAGCCAAACCTTCTTACGTCCTTCCACATAAAAATATTGGTATTATAATATAATGATTAATCACCTGAATTTTGGGAAACTACCAGAAGGGGTAGCACCACCATCTTGGATGCCTGCAATCATACAGCTCAAATAAAAAATTCCGTGTTGTAGTCTTGCTTGTCGAAATCGATCGATTGTATTTTTATTTTAGCTATGCATCTCATAGAATATTCCTTTAACTATTTTACTAAATTCATTAAGAGAGTTAAAATTACGTTGTCCCTTGTGGTCTTGTCTAAAAATAGACCCCCAAAATCGGCTACTGCGTTTACGGACAGCAGCACGTGTATCGAACAATGTGTCGTCATAAGAAAATGTGCCTATCAGCCATTTACTTATTTATTTATTTACGATAACTAATCGTTATGCCAAGCTTGCTGATTGGAAATAAAAAACTGACGAGACTGTCAATTGATTCTGTGACCACGCAGCAATAATTTCGTTTTTTAAACGGGTGTTCAAACTTATCGAAGTTGAGGTATGTTTTAATTTTTAACCGATTTTGCAAAAAGGAGGAGGTTATCAATTCGACGATTTTTTTTTATGTGTTACCCAGAACTTTTTATTGGATAAACCGATTTTGATGATTCTTTTCTTATTTGAAAGCTGGTGTTGTCATGTGTTCCCATTTAATTTTCATCAAGATCTGATAAAGAACTTCGGAGAAATACACCAGAACTCATAAATACATGACGGCAAATCGCTCGAGATCGATGCAATCGCATGTCGGTTTATTGTTTCCACCATTTCATAACATAACATCACACTGGTACGCTCTAAAGGGACACAGGTGTGAACAGTTCACCCTGGTATTCTCTCATAGTACTGGTTTTGTTTAGGTTTCATGTTATTGGGTTAATCTATTCTGGCTTCACTTTGGGCACTATACGCGTATGTTCATTATGTACCACAACTAAAAAGTGAAACTTAAAAACTTTTTTACAAAAATTACAACCGACTTCCAAACAAAAACACTACAATTGAAAAATAACTTCAATTTCGGAAGTCGGTGTCACCGACTTCCGAAATTGTTTGGAAGTCTGTTGTAATTTTTCTAAAAATGTTTTTTATTTAATTACTGTCAATGTCAACGATTCTAAATGTTTATATTTAAATTCTAAATCTAAATATGTAATTATTACGTAAAGATTGCTTAAAAAAGCATGATTGATAGCAACCAATTTAGAACGCAATTGCTAAGAAGCTATCTTATAAGATGTAATTTGTTACATTATAACAATCTGTACCAGCACTCCCAAGTATCAGCACGAATTTGATACACCTACATTTGTAAAGTTTAGTTTACTTCGTTAGGAAAACGTTTTCAGTTGTCGTGCTTTAAATTTCGGCGACGTGGTACTGCTGCAACAGCGTTATCGAAATGATAAACCACCGTCGAACCGCAGAAACCGTGCTCGCAAATTGCGTTAAGATTATAATAGTGTATTTTATCTAACCACCGAATTCCTATAGTTTGAGAATTTTTACTAGAACTGCCTTTTACCACATTCTGGCTGGTGCCGTGTGAACGCTTGCGCGAGCCATGACCGACGAGCCAAATATCGACCAATCACAGACGGAAATCCACATCGCGTCTTTTATCTCGCATGAGATTGGTCGATTTTTCATACTCTTTTCCCTTTGCTTTGCCGAATTAATTACGCAATAAGGCTGCGGGTAACCATCGACTGGAATTATACGACCAGCAGAGCTATGCACAATCAATCGATTCCATCCCGAATCGAATGGCTATGGTTTTGTAATAATTGTCTAGGGAGAAAGATACAGTAATAGTAGTTTTTTATAGTAGAAAATGTATAAATGGTAAATTTATAAATTACTAGCTGACCCGCCGAACTTCGTTCCGCCTAACAAATTACTAAAATAAAAGATTTTTTCTAAAATAAACGTAGCCTAAGTTACTCCATAATACATCAGCTACATGCCAATAAAAGTCCCGTCAAAATCGGTTCAGCCATTTCAGAGATTAGCCGGAACAAACAGACAGACAAAAATTGTAAAAAGATATATTTTGGTTATGAACCGTATATATATTCATATACATGTAGTAAAAAACGGTTTTTTCAATATTAGAAACAGACACTCCAATTTTATTTATATGTATAGATTATTAACTAGTTATTACCCGGCGCGTTGCTCCTGCAGAATATATAATTGTAATTGTTAGCACTTTTGGAAGGCATAGTACAATTAAACGCTTGATATCTAGTGTAATGTTATGAACAATATGTATATAAAGATTATTAACATAATTTTAGTTGGTTTGTCTAAAGCGAAAGACAGTTGTCGCCAAACTTCTTGGCCGCCCTGAAGTTGGCTACAATGGCTGCGCAGAAGTAAATCTCACACAAGAACAGCACCGTTTCGTGCCTCGCGCATCCCGTTAACCAACTTCAGGGCGGCCCAGAAGTTAGGCGAGGACTATACCAATGTTTTTTTCTTAGTAATTCTTTAAGTATGTTACCAAATAAGGTACTCATAAATAGTAATTCATTTATCTCTTTAACATTTCCTGCTAAAAAAATACAATTTTGTAGCTTTCTCACTAAAAGAACCAAACAAAACCATAAACATTTTTTTGGGGATGGAATCGAATGGTTGTGAATAGCTCTGATCTTGATTGATATCCATTTTGCCGGCAAATACTTGAAGTTCTTCGCTTCTCTTGGGTTTGCGACGGGACAAACATCATTAAATCATCAGCAAGTGAGACTTCAGCGATCGGGTTCTCAACTTTCGGGATACGAGCTTCGCTTTTTTCGCTTGTTTCCGAATATACATAGTTAGGTCAGCAATGATAAATTATTGCTTTTGCGGCTCTTCCTGCTTATGTCTTAGGTAAACCTTGAACATCATCGTGGCATAATTTTGTTGCTGTCTTAAATTGTTTGGATAGGATATGCTAATATTCAGTCAAAATTGCCAGCGGCCAGCGTTTTTACAGGAACCTGCCAACTCTGCATTTATAACTCGTGGAAGTTTCGAAAAATATTTGTTGGTATAAGGGCAGCAGATGTGAACGACGCAACATACCCTTCTATGTTTACCTTATCTTCCAAACTACCTATGAAACCTAATAAGTTCTCATTTTTTTTGAGTTGAGTGCCTTTTTCTTGCTATGCGGAATCATAGTACACAAAACATAACACTTTTGTTTCGCCGTAGTCGGGTACTAAAAAGATAAAATTGGACTGGTGTGTTTGCCAAACACTGGTTCGAAATGAACATAACTCTTATTCGCGAAGCTTTAAACTATAATTATCATAAACTTATCTTATTCCTGTCAGTCAGCATCCTCCCAGTGCAAGGGCAAAAGCTTTATTAAGTCGTCCAGCTCTTGCGATCAAGGTTTACTGAATTCTACCGTTTGATGGAAAATATGTCTGCCCAAAATAAATACTTTCGTTTTGGTGATAATTTATTCTGATATACCAATATCTGCGAGCATTATGGAAAGATCCAAATATGCAAAAAGATCAATTCAGGACATCCGCATCGTAATGAATAATTGCATTTTTTGAGTCTATACGTTTTGACTTACATGTCACAGATATAACCTACAAACCACATGGACCCATGGACTGGGCTTAATGTTCTTCAACAACGCCTTACGCCACGTAAAGGACACTAGATAAAAATGAGGGTTATAATAAAATACAAGCGTGAAGATGCACATTGCAGTGTTGTGAGATATGAGGCTGATGGCAACACAAAGGCAAGCGGGTGTTATGATGCTTCATGAACATCTCTGAGACACATTATTCATGCCTGGATGGATTCCATATAACTGCGGAATTAGTGACTAACTAGAATTCATTGTAATATATTTCTTTCGATATATTAAGTGATGACATAATAGATAAATAATAATTATAAAACATGCATAGTAATTATAAAAAACAAACCTCAAACATTAAAGTAACTCATCAGATCTAGAAATACTTTTATAAGCAATAATATAAACCCGTCTCTTTATCTTTATTATAGATATTAGATGAAGTATATAGTATTCTGACATACTTGAAAACCACTACAAAACTGGCAAGACCATACAAGGTAACAGATGAACTCTTTGATTTGACTACGATGGCCATGGAATACTTTAAAGAACACATTGAACCAAACTTGCCAGAGATTACCTATTTTGGTACAGATTTCTTCGATATTACTACGGCATTTTCACGTGAGTATTGTCACTTTTATACACAGGAACCTAACTGATTTCCCTGTTAAAAAGATCCTTTGAATTGCTTGTAAATCGTTTTATTGTTGGCTATATTACAATTAAACTAATTTCAGCTGGCGAAAGTGGTAAATCATATATATGCTTGGATTCACCGCCGCCGAGCGGCTTTGGCGAGCCGTCTTCGTCGCAGCAGGCGGGTGGGAACGTGTCGGAGCGCAGGGGGCAGTCTTCTATGAACATGTACATGGAGGAGAGCCTCCCGCCGTCCCCGCCGCCGCCGCAGAGCAATATGGTGCTTCGGAAACGGATACATCGCATTAAACAAGGAATGAAAAAGTAAGAGGCCGTGAAGTTTTAGACCATGAATAATAAGATATCCTCCGCTCCCCTTAGTAATTGAAATAATTGAACCTAATTCTAGACACTTTATTAGTGTTCTAATTGGAGCCTGCTTCCATGGCATTCAGCATACCCAACCTTCGTCAGAAACATGCTGTTAACAATTAAGATTTTTGAACAGTCACTACTTAATGACTGTTGATTAGCAGAGTTTAAATAACTTTGCCCATTCTTACAAGTTTATTCGTAATTTTAATTGTATTCTTTAATGTTTAGGTACAACGATCAGCTCTCTGCTTTGCGCAGTGATCTTCGCGGTTGTAAGCGCAAGACTGCACTTCAACAGAAACAAATAGCCGAGCAACAAAAACAGATTGCTGAACAACAGAAGCAGACCTTGGAATACGCCAACCGTCTGGATGATTATGACAAGAAGAATGAAGAAACAAGTCGCAAGTTTCAAACTTTGCTGCAGGTAAAAAAGTAGTATGCAGTGTATTTATGTATTTGTATATTTTATGAATAAACAAAAGGGGTTTTAATAGTTGATAACTAAAGAAGGTTCATCAACTATATATTCGTATATGACAAATATTGTAGCATAGTAATTTGTGAAGTTCATTAACATAATTAGATATCCATGTGTATGGTTGACGAACAAACAAGACACATAATATAATTGTTATGGACCAAGTGCTCCCTCACTTCAGCTTCCGTGATCCCTTTCGAAACTAAGATTCTGAGCTTGCTTCGCTCGCTCTTAGTCTAATTCCTCGATAATAGCAGCACCACTTACAAATATTATTTTAAGTTAACCGATTCTAGAATCCTGCTGACCAAATAATATAATTTTTATACGAAAATATCTTTTTCGCTGATATTTCTTGCTGACCAATAATCTATACATTCTATACATATAAATAAAATTGGAGTGTCTGTTTGTAATATTGAAATAACCGTTTTTTACTACATGTATATGAATATACAGGGTTACAGGAAAAGTCGACCTAGATCCGTTAAGGGCGTGTAGTACACATCATTTCTGAATGATTTCACTATGGAACCCCCCATTCTAAACTTAACCGTTTTCGAGATTTTCGAGTTTTAATTTTTTTTATCAAAATGCCCAATTTTTCGGCTATTGAATTGAATATTTTGAATGGATGAAAAATTGGGCATTTTCATAAAAAAAATTAAAACTCGAAAATCTCGAAAACGGTTAAGTTTAGGATGGGGGGTTCCATAGTGAAATCATTCAGAAATGATGTGTACTACACGCCCTTAACGGATCTAGGTCGACTTTTCCTGTAACCCTGTATATACGGTACATACACCAAAATAACAGTTTACAATTTTTGTCTGTCTGTCTGTTTGTTCCGGCTAATCTCTGAAATGGCTGGACCGATTTTGACGGGACTTTTATTGGCAGGTAGCTGATGTAATAAGGAGTAACTTAGGCTACGTTTATTTTAGAAAAATTCTTTTATTTTAGAAATTTGTTAGGCGGAACGAAGTTCGCCGAGTCAGCATGTTTAAAATAAATACCATACTGATGTACCATAATTATCGAATTGCCCAACATTAGCGTAGCTATGATGATGATGATATGAATTCATAATGACCAAACAATGTGATAAATAATGAAGTTTAAATTAGTATTCATTATATTTCCCGATTTGATGTAACTGGATTCATATTTCCCGGGCATTATACATAGTGCCTTGATTAATCATTAGGTCCAAGACATATATTATTTACCTTTAGTTATTGCCACAGATCCATGTTTTTGTGTTTGCCTCACTTACATGTTATACAAAATCCTAACCTGTACATAGCATTACTCGAGTTATGAATATAATTCCTATCTTTATTTACACAATATTGTTTCGATTATATAAATTTTTTGTCTGTTGTGTCTTCTTTCTCATATTTAGTATGTAACGTAATCATTGATTTTTCGTTTTGCAGGAGCTAAACAAGTGTAAAACAGAGCTCCAATACTGGCGGTCCCGCTCGCCGGCCGTGCCGCCGCTGTGCGCTGAGTGCGGCGCCTCGCTGCGACTGTCGCCGGCCCCTTCACTGGCACAGGTAAAAACTTCGATGCAATATTAAACAATCTGGGGAAAGGAAACCTGCAAAAAAGCAGTATTAGTTAGTAGTCACAAAAATCAGAGATAGATCTTACTAATCAGTCAGTTTTTCTGTGGTCCAGAAAAAAGTTTTGCCTTTTTACTGCTATGGTAGAGCTGAGATTTATGGCCCAGATATGGTACCATGCATGTACACATTGCATTTTTTTTTATCGTTTTGTTATTTCTTTTAATTTCAGTGGGCGGCTGGCTCAAGTTCGGAGCCGACGGAGTGCGAAATCATCACACCTGACGTAGAGGTCGTCGCCGCCAGCAGCGCGATAGCTGAAACCGAAGAAGAGCCGCAGCTCGCTGAAGTTAAACTTGAACCGAAAGCTAAAACGGAATCTAAATCCGAGTGCAAGGCCAAACCTGAAGCGAAAGTGGATACTACAACGAAGTGTAAAGCTGAGCCTAAGGCTGAAACTAGTAGTAAGTGTAAACCGGAACCCAAGCCGGAGAGCAGTGGCATGGAATGCAGCACGGCGTCCACGCCGCCGTCGCGGCGCCGCGCGTCCGCCGACCAGCCCGGTGCCGGCGCCGGCGCCACGCCCGACCGCAAGAAACGCCGCCTCACGCGCCCGCGCAAGCTTTAAGTGTGTGTCACTACCGCTTCACTGCTCACACCTAGAGCACTCCATTCCACGGCTGGAGGCCTATTCTCGAATCTTTGGTGAGTTGGTGCAAACTTGTAGAACATTTGCGGCCTGATTTAATGAAATAATTAAGAGGACCCTGCACTTCTCGCGCTATTTGTTGCGCAATATTTATGTATTTATTCCCTTAACATATCCACTTTTTAAATATTGACAGTGGATTAATGCAAGCTGTACTACGATTCGATGTTACATGTGCTTAACTTATTGACCTGTAAACTATTGTGCATGGCAAATAAACCTGGCTTTATATCTTATTGGTTAGTTTTGAAAGTATTTTTTAGTATATATTGGTTTAAAAAATAATCTTCTTTGGAATCTTTATGCACAACTAGTATATAGTATTGGGCATCTAATGTTAGGTGCAGTCTCTCAGGGTCCGTGAAATTGCTAAAATGAACTGAGTAGGTTTACCTATTCTTTTATGATTACTTGCGTTGCATGTTTTATACATAAATATGGAACTTTAATGTAAGCAATTGTATTGGTGTGCAGTCCAATAAACAATTGGAGGGAATGTTGTGTGTTGATAGTGTTAGCATTTAATGTTACATTTGGAGCGGGGTCTCCTATTAAACCCGCTTTTGACGCGGGCTCGCCTAGACCAGGACGTTGTTAAATAATAATAAAACTATGTACGTACGGCGATCCGCAGCCAGTAAACATAATATTCTGGTGTCCATTATAAAATCGCATTCACTCATAGTAAGTAAAAAGAAATATTTTACAGATTTATTGAAATTTTGTAGTATTTAAAATTGGTTTCTGTCTCGGAATATGATAAACTATGCACATAATAATTATTAGTTAGGTACTGACCAAACGGAGTATTGCTTCGATTTTGTAATTTGTCAAACAGCATTATTCTCTAAGGCAAATTTATTGCATGTATAGATTGAAAACTATTGTTTAATAAATTGCAAGATTATGTTGTAGAAAGTTTTTCTAAAACTTAGTTGTAATAGTTTGATTAATTTGCAATTTACTGCTGAATTGACATAGAAATTCGACCGACCGTGAACCAACTAAAAAATATTTGCTTTAGCTATCCTGAAGATTAAACACAAGATATATTTAAATTATTTTGATATTTATTTACACTCACTCCATACACCCAATCGTTCAAAACGTGATTGTCATAGATCGTTCAAAACGTGATTGTCATAGACTGCTAAGACGTGGCTAAGTGTGGCCAATTTTATTATTTAATTACTTTTAATATAGCAATCGTTGTAAACTTTAATAATGCCAATATAACTGATCCTCCACTTGTTAAAGAAATGCATGATTTCGATAAGTATAGAACCAAAATTAAAGCAAGTTTGTTTTAGTTTGTTTACGGAGTGTCATGGATTCACATGCATGCAGATATTGTTCAGGGCAGTATTCATATACCAAATGGCTTAATAGATTTCTTTATGATGAGATATGATTTCTTATAAATTATAAAACATATAAATTAGATGACTTAAATACTGGTCAATGATACAATTGTATTTCTGAGGTGAATCAAGGAAAACTTTTGTAGTTTATTAGTTAATTTACAATAACTATTTAATTTATATTTTGGTAAGTATCAGTAAAACACACGATTGCTTACAAAACTTGGCGAAAATAGATATCTAATGTCACCATTAATGAGAAGAAATTTTAGTTAATTCTTAGATCACCTCAAATATGCAATAAACTTGTTTGAGTAAAACAGTGTAACTTCTAAATGACGTTCACAGCGTCGGGATTAGTCGTCTATAACGCTAACACGGATGCTGTGGCGGTCGTTCAGAGTGGTACAAATAGTTTTAGTGTATTATAGGTTTTACAGCCCTGATAATTTTAATTTACTAAAATAGGCTTTGAATGTGAGTGAACAGAGATGAAGGTTGAATGTTGTGTTTATTTGTAAATATAATAAAAGTAAAATCACATGTGTTATGTACAAATGAATATATTTATGATCATATAAATATACAACAGTGTAAATGAAATATTTTTGTGACATGGTGTATGGTTAGGTGACAGTAGATGAGGCATAAAGCTATTTTCCATACATTGTGTAAGAGACATGCTCACAGGGCTTCACACAATTCTAGCATCATGTCACTTAACAATTTATGAACATATCAGCCAAATTCATCAAGTCATCACAGTGCAGGTTACCCAAACTATAAGCACTTAGTTCACTATTGTAATGATGTATTCTGTATCAAAAGCGCACAAGTACTACATATACTTATATTGACAGATTCATCTTTTTCATTTATAGTTTGTGAGTCATTCACCTTTAATTGCGTTTGTGGTTTCCATGCTGCATCATTATGTACATAATATTATTAGTGCATAATAGTATATAAATATTTCCAATGTTTTTTACATACAGAAATCACGAGTACAAATTATTTTTCGTTATAGTGCCACCAAGGCTTCTATGTTTCGAATGCAGTTGTAATATTGCTGGTTTTAACCTTCCTTTTTACTTATTAATAACAATTTTAATCATTCGAACAATAAACAATAATAACTAACTACTAAACCTATAGGTATATTTGTAATCTCGAACATATTATTCAGGTGAAAGAAGTCAACTCACCTAGTTGGACAATAAGAACTGTTAGTTACCACTCGTCTGCCACAGTAGCGAGCATGCATTAGAGAAACATCTTAATGACACTGAGATGCTTTAGGGGCTACCTTACTAGTGTGTTCAAATTAAAATACACTTAAATGTAATATGTGGGAATAAAACGCTAATGCGTGTTCACAATATGACAATGCTACTCTCGTTTGACACCTTTTTTGCCATGTTATATTTGTGTATATAGTTACAATAATTGTACATACTATGTATGCCGTGTGTAGGACTGTAGGTTGTTTCACATTCTTAGAGTTTTAAGGCAAGTTTTTAAAATAAAAAAGAAGTACACAGATTATTTTTTATGTTTAATGACTATATAATACTTTTTTGAGTGAGAAAAAATCTAAGAATAGCTAAAGACTCTGTAGCGAGCGAGAGTGCGCCTCAGACAGCGGTGACTTGCCGGCTCCACGCGGGACGTACCGGCTCAGTCGGCTGTGCAGTTGTCGCCATTTTATCTATGCGATGTTCATTCACGATGGCTTTGATGCTTCAACCACCTACGAAGTTTGTAACGCTTATCATTCTCGGAAACTCGTACATATTTATTGGACTATTTTCTTTTATAATTTATTTTAAATGTAATTTCCTATTAAAGGTGAATGTTACAAATGAGTTTATTATCATTTAGACAATTTACAGTACATTCTGTACATAATAACATACACTAGGTTTAAGTAGTCCACTTGAAATGATTTCCGCAGCGCATGCAACGGCGACAGGCGACCTATATTCATTATTATATTGGTCGCGTGGGACTAGCTCATGTCGTGTTACAAATGATTTAAATGTATAATATACTAATTATCTTATAATAATAATTTCTTGTCGAGTTTATCTTTGAAAGTGTTCCATTATACTTAAGTTGAAAATTGTAAGGAATAAAACAACTGTATTGTATCTGAAATCGATTCGGGAAGTTTAACGTATGATAAAATAATATGGTAAACACTATGTTAAATGTATGTGTAGTAGAGCTTAATGAATTTAAATTTTAGAATGTTACTTTAGATGAGAAAACGATTCGAAGTAAACATAATTGTGCCTAAATCATTTAAGTACTTAATGTCACTGTAAATTAATGTGTGGACCGATCTAAGACATTACGGTCTTGTGTACAATATAGACATTTTATGCATGTTATCACAACTTCTTCAAATGACGCAGGATCCTAACTAAGTATTTATAACAAATTTTGATGATGTATGTCTATCTACAATAACTATTTGACTATATGTCAGCAAAACAACTGGATTCTCGTCGGTTGTGATTAAAATCACTGCATTCTATGTAATTTAATATTATGATCCATAAAACTTTAATATAACGAGATTCTTACTTTAGATAATATCTCACAAATTCTATGTAACATATTATTCCTAACAATATTACAGACGAAAGGCATATAAAAGCCTGTAGTTCTGATTAAAACAGACTTTTTATCCCACACTTTTCGTGGGATTTAAATTATACTTCTGCAATTTTTCTGTAAACCTATTTTTCCTCATTCAATAGTGCAATAAGGGGATATAATATATATCCATTCAATGGTGTTATTTTGGCAAAATGTGCAGTTTTATTCTTCGAAACTTTAAAATAGTTGCGATAGGGCTGTAAATTAAGGTATAAAATAACGTTGTTAGAGAAGAAAATGATGTCCTGCCAAGTGCACTAAATGCATTACAGGAGTTTTATGTTGTGCTCTGGCAAGTGTGTACAACCAGCAAGACTGTCAATTGCTGTAGATATTCTCTTTATGATAGTATATGATATAGTATTTTTATTAGACGAAAATACAATAAATGTGTGAAGTCCAAATATATCTTTTTTTCACGTCCCAACTTCCTAGTAAACATCAACTTTTCATTATCATCAAATCTCATACAAGTTAATATCAGGTTGATAAAAAAACTAATTGATACTACATAGAGATGAACACGGTTAATGAAGTTCTGTTGGAAATTGTATCCTAAACAGTTGATATTAACAACGAGTTGTGTATAGAATTTGATTGCCGATATATCACAGAAAACTGACATTTCAAAACAGGTCATTTTTTAAAAGGTGATAAAGATTTACTGAGGTGTCTTCTTTATCCTTGACTTCAGCAATAATATAAATTTTGCAAGCTTTGCCTTAAATGGTTCCTTTATTGCACCATCTTTACTGCCTACGTGATCCCCTCATTGGTCAAAAGCGACCATAACCAGGTTTCGAAAGTTCTCAAGATCATATTAAGTGCATCTTGTGTGAAAATTACCAATATTTTCGCTGTTTTGGTGTAGGCTAAGCCGGAAAAAGGATAGGTAACTTTCCTGTAATTCTATATATTTTTTTCGTGTTGCAAATCCCCCATGGATGTCCTCCGCCATGCAGTGGTCGGAGGGGTCTGTCAGACTTACTAAAACCACCCCGGTGTTCCCTCGCACACTTGCGTCGAGTGCTGCGGGTGCTTTCAAGTGTGACTGCCGCTAACCCGCACTAGGTTCGCAGGCTTCGTCCCACGATGGGGATTGAGGTGTGATGGTAGCTGGGATTGAGATTTTACCTTCCACTTTACGTCGGGCCGATTTTACCAATGAAACTAATCGCGAAATAATTAGTTTTTTTTGTAAGGCTCACCAAAAATTGTTAAGAATAATATTACAATAGTTAACTATAGTTGAGCGGTCAAACTCTTTGAGTTGCCGTATTCACTTACGCAATACGGCTGCTTTTGCTCCACTAGTCTTTCACCCCGCGTCTTTGCCTCCTCGCGCCACCGACGTTCCTGCTATTATATCCCAACTATTCAGGCATGCAATGTACGCATGTCGGTTTATTCAGGTAATACATAAACTCACGCCTTTTGGGGGTTAGCAAAAAGTACAGAACGCCTGCTACGATCCTTATACCTACTCTCCCTTAGCTTCGTATACATTCATACGTAGATCCTATATCTGGTACTACGCAACTGAGCTTTCTGAAAATCATCACCACTAAGGTCTTTGTATGTCCTTCACATGTCTATACTTAAATCCCTTTGGATAGTTTCCTTTCATTCTTCCTTTCAAATTGACCGTACCATCTGAAGCATACTAAGATTGTTTCACTATACGAGTATCTTATAAACCACGATTTCATATAGTTATAACATAATGCCTGACCCTTTAATTCATAGTTAAGTATGTGTGATGTGACCATAGATATAATAAACAAGTATTTAACATGTATTTTATATTTCTATGGATGTGACCGTGGGTACGGTTACACCATACATACTAAGCAAGTTTTCCACATCAAGGTACTTATATGTCTCACTCAGGATACAACACACTACATTGCGAGACATTACTTTTTGACGTGAACTTGTTGGTTACAATTGCATACTTACGTACTAATTTAATTACTTTATTTCATGCATTCACTCTCTTTTCCACATCAGCATCAATCGTTCCATTTCATGCGAATAGATTTCCCGAATATACAACATCATTCACTTGCTTTGCTTCACACCCTCATTTAATTCCACATCACACACTATTCTGCTGACGTTGCAAGATGAACTTGATCATCTGCGTAGAGAAAGTATTTGGACAGGCAACTTGAATCCTCAATCCAAACGACTCACACTAACTCAGTTCCTTTAAATATAATCTATGGGACAAATTATCCATCTACATATTTACAAATTGAACAGCCACAGCGACGCTACACATCAACAACATTTATTCATCAATTGCTGGCATTACAAATAAATTGAGGAGTTAATTATTTGACCATTAATTAGTCGAATTCATGAATGAACGCGTTTTACCGAAATTTTGACCATTGCCCTGTCAAGTGTTAAATAACAGACACAATAGAAATTACCATTGTCTTTTTCCGATTCGGATATAAGGACAGTTTGATATTTAACCATTGGTTGTGTTAACTACGAATCAAAAAACTGGGCCTAGATCGAGCAAAATAATATAAAGTTCAACCTCTACCTACTTATTACATGATCTCTACATACCCCAAACATAAAGCGACGGCGAAATGTTTCGCCATGAAACATTTCACCCCTTCGAGAAACTAGGCGTGCTGACATACAGCATATTGTGTCGTTGTGATCTTGTTGGTACCCAAACAGTAATTGTTTTTATATAGAACTTTGATGTTCAAAAAGTCCTGGTACGCCAGCCTAATTTGATTATCATATAATCAAATTAGGCTGGCGTACCAGGACATACAGGCTTTTGGCTTTGATAGATTAGAAAATAAATTCTGATTGAAAGCGGTAACTATAGCTCATCCAAACCGTGGCTGGATTGTTGAGCATGAGATCGTGAGTTCTAATCCTGCAATATACTGCGAATTTTCTTCAACTGAAGAAGGTTTAGTTTGAGTCGTAATAGGAATATTAAGTGACTGATAATGTGTAATCTGAACTAATAATAATATTTTATGAGAATGGTCGGTAATCAAACCCGCATCAAGCAAAATCGAAAGCGAGTGCTCCGCAATGAACCGTTTCAGTCGCTCGCTACCACTTTCCTAATACATGATATTATTATACATTAATGATCGGTTAAAGCTGCCCTAAATATGAATTGCAAACATGTCATTGGATTGCATTTCTGCGTAGGTACCTCAACGCCAAAATACAGGGTTGCTGGTAACTTTGATGAAATATTTACACATCTTCAAGGACTTAAGCATAAAATAAGCCCTATGTATATATACTTGAATTTGACTCCAAGTTTATAGCCCGGAAAACTATACACCGAAAGCAGCTGACGTGCTTTCATTATTATAGTATAGGCAGGGGAATTTATAAGCGAGGGAAATCGGTGGCGGCGCACAGTTGTCTGTCTCTCGCAGTGTCGCGTCGTCCACGTCGCCTTGCTACCGATCGCGATACACACGCTTGTTTCGTCGTGCTATTATTTGTAAACAATAGGTGCTTAAACATGAATTTTATTTATTAAAAACTGCAGTTAATTAGTTTTTGGAATAACAGTGATAAGTTAAGTGACAAAATGCAAGTGGTTGCAGCTACATTATTTGTGTTCGCGCTTTTGCAAGGTATGTCAATTAGAGCAGTTGCATTAATTTTTCTTTTATTCCGTAAAAATGGATAAGGCTATATTCACATTGAGACAGTTTAGAACCTAATTGACAGAAGATGAAGGCTAGTATTTCTCAATACCTATTCAGTAGTCTCAGTGAATTGTCGCCAGGTAGATATAGATGGAGTCCTGGCTCGGAATGCTAAAATAACTGCACTATAATTAAATATAGCCTGGGAAGCTCTATCATTACAGATTATTATTATCTATCATCATACCCAATGGGACCATTCAGCAGAAAAGTTCATAACGAATACTTTCAAGTACAAAGCTTTTCATAAATAAGCACATCCATACATGATTCAAAATATTTACCGCGCATTACAGCGCCCGTTAAAAAAAATCGAAGCCAATTCCTGACTTAGTTTTATTCCTTACTCCCGATGGTCTTTTGAATAATTGACACATCGCGATTCATAGAACCCCACTTGGGCTTGTTAGGCTGAAGGATGTTCCCGGCCGGCCGCAGGAACCGCGTGCCCGGCTCCCGGAACTATGACAGTAGCATTTTTAAGTCATGCTCCTATAATTTGTAAATTTTTCAGCAGTTCTTAAAACTTTAAAATTTACCTGGTAGAGTATTTGCTCCTGTTTCTAAAATAAAATGTTCTTTTAATAAATTTTGCAATTAAACAAAGGAAACTCTGTCATATCATTATATTTATCTCTCAGATGAAGTAAAAAAAGGTTTTTTTACTTCATCTGAGACTTATCTAAATTCTAGTTACCCAATGGTATGTTGTGAACATTCAGCAGAATCTAAGTAATTATTTTTATTATTTAGCTATACTTAACTATTTACCGTCTAAAAAATACCATGCATGACGCGTGAAAATAAAAAATACGGAACGCAAAACGTAAAAAAATGACTCTTTTTCTAACTCCATTTTCTTCCTTATTCCCGTTCCGGTGCGCGGTAGTCTTTTGAATTATTGACACATCGCGATTCATGGAATCCCACGTTAGTTCTTCAGACATAAGTGGGCCTGATAAGCCTGGACTAAAGAGGTTAACGTGCCATTATATACCTACTGACGCGTTTCCGGCTCCTGGAACTATGACGGTGACACACATTTTATTTATTATTGTAGGAAATTTATTCCTATGTTATATTCAGTGGGAGTAAATAAAAAAAAAACTGCTGACTAGAAACACTCGGTGTATCATCTCCCTATGCACCTAGTTTTCAAAGATAATAGTTTTTTTTTAATATTTTCCATTCTATCTCTACCTACGGGCTACTAGAGCTAGCCATTGTAGAAATAGATCGATGAATGATCTGTGGTAGAATGAATCAGTCCACGTCGATTGATAGAACTTCCTAGTCCTACTCCACCCCAAAAATTACGAGTAACAAATCGACCTAGGACGGCGACGATATTGTTCATCGATCGACGATTGAGCGGTCGTCGGTAAGATTTCACCCTACAACCTACTTAACTGTTTTGAAAATAGCTTGATTTAATACATAAACTTGGTGGTTTTAGTTTTATTAACGTTGGACGTGAACAATATCTAGCATGAATTGTTTTGATCTACATATTTACATAATATGTGGGGAATAACCCCTTACTTATACAATAGTATATAATTAATCATACAATAATGATTTTACTATGTTATTGAGCGCAGATATTTTTGTTAGCTTTTTGGTTTTTCAGCAGGCAAATAAGTAATCAAGATTGTAATATTAGCTGAAGCTAAAACAATACAAACGTAGCTACTACCTCCATACTTTCCTGAATTTCCTCCAAACGATTGGGTCGTTTTATTATGTTGATAGAATAGAATTGTGTTTAATTATTTTTATACAATTTAGTTTTCTGATGGTATTTGTATTTAAGATACTTGAGAACTTTTAGACTAGGTTTATCTTAAAAACTAATTTAGTAAACATATAATCTATTTACTTAAGTAAATACCTAACCATTAAGTTCATAATGTTCAAACAGCTTACAAAGGAACCCATTACTAAATCAAGAAACAAACCTACGTCCATACTTACAATTTCCTCCAAACGATTGGGTCGTTCGGAGATTTTTTTAAATAAATATATTTGTTGTTTGTTTGGTAGAATTGTGTTTATATATTTTTATCTTATTTAGTTTACTGATGGGATATATGAGATACTTATGGTAACGTTAAGACTAAGATTATCGTACGAACTAATGCAGTATACATGTAATTAGCTATCTATATACTTAAGGAAGTGGTAGGTACCTATCTATTAAGATGACAATGTTCAAATAGCTTACAAAGGAATCCATTACTAAATCAAAAAACAAATAGTACCTAAATCTGTTCAAACAAACATTGATAACGACGAAGCACAAATCTTTGCTTTGGTTCTATTCTTTTTTTTTATTGATCTACCTATGTAAGTACTTATCTATATGTCGGTACTACCATTTTACCTAAGATAATATTGAGACAGTGGTTATCTGCTGCCATGCACAGCGAGCCTCTGGAGAGAGATACCCTTTTCCCAGGGCCCTATAAGGCGTTGTAAAGATGAAGTTCGGTTTCGGTTATAGTCTTTTAAGAAGACACTGTTACCATCCCATGTGCTAATGGTGACCACCGAAGTGGTTTTCATGAGTTAACGCCATCGGTACATGGTTGATATCCCACCCATACGCACAAAGCGTTTTGAAAATACTTTCATTGTGCGTACAGCTAAGGAGTGGAATTCCCTGCCGGCGTCTTTGTTTCCTGATAGCTACAACCTAGGGGTCGTCAATTCAAGAGTGAATAGGTTATTTCTAGGCAAGCGTGCTTCACCTTCGACCACATCATCACTTAACATCAGGCGAAATAGTGGTCAAACGCGAGCATTTAACAAATAAAAAAATAAAATAAAAAAAGTTAAGAATCTTCAATTCTCCGGCCGTATCCCCAAAAGTGAGGACCTTTGAAGGCCGGCCGTAAACCTCAACCGTCACTATGAACTACGAGTATAATTATAGTATAGGTACATACATTTTTTTTTAAACAATTTTTTTTATACTACCAAAATATTATCTTTTGATATGCTGTGATGCCACAGTGACGAAGTTTTCTATTTGAATGTTGCAAGCGACAATGCGCCCGAGTCGCTTGCATAGCTGTGCCGCCGCCCGCGCCGGCCGGCAGCTGCACTGGCCTGTGACCGGCATTCCAAATTCGAAATGCTTATAGATTCCTTATTTGGAAATGTACACACGGTGTGTACTTATTAAGAATTTGAAGTTGAGCTTAAGTTGCCAATCTCTACTTTAGCCTAAAAATTGGTCAAACTTTGACATAAAAGTAGAATTTGCCAAATACTTAACTTCAAAGAATGTACTTAATTTAGAATTCGGGGGTTATTCTATTGTAAAAAGGTTACTATGTGATCCTTGGCTTGATAGCCTTACTAAATCTTATGTTATTGGTACAAAGTAGTTCTTTGTACCTACATGTGGGTAATTAATAAAAAAAATATTCGAAGCCGGAAGAACTCTTGACGTAATTTATTATTTAATTCCGCAGATGCAATGTTTACTATCACTTAACCAAAGGCCTTAAAGAGGTGTTAAATATGCGAAAAGGAAAGTACTTGTAATTCGCGTTAACTGTGTTGTTTTGCAACGAAAGTACCGCCAACGTTTGCCAAGTTAATGTAAACTTAAATGGATTGTTTCTACAATTGCTTCTCTAGGAATAAAGTTATGCAATGGTCCAGATTTTTCTAGCTCTTTAGCTAGATATAAGATAAGCTAGCGCACGTGTTAGCGTAACAATACTGAAGAGAAAGTTTGGCCAGGAAATCTTAGCGGCTATAATAAACACTAGGCTGTGCGTTCGTGTATTGTTTCTTTTTCGTTGTAGGTAGACTTACTTAGTTATAAGCTTCTATTGTTTTATATATTTTTCTGAAGTAATATAAGTATGTCTAGAGTCAGTTGAGTGGGTCTGAATTGAGTAGGAATTTGGATCTTAGCTTAGAATGAGTCAAAACCTACTTTATTGATATCTTGACAGGTTTTCTGACTAAAGTAGAGATTGTCAAATACTCAACTTCAAATTCTTATTTCAAAAATCGGGGGTTAGGCTATCTATAGCCAACTTTAAGACTCTTTAATCGGTATTTCATAACATGATCCATTTACAGCGACAACAACTCAGCTTAACAAGTTTTTATAACTAGATTGATAAAGTGTACTGCCTATAAGTTTCAGAGCCCTATGCATAATGCAATACCCAGATCTTAACAGACGTAAATTGATTAGTATCTGTCACTTCTACTTTTCACTTACTCGATAGAATAGAACCCTTATATAAGAAGTCTATTTAATTAGTCGTGAAGTCAGAACGTGTTATTATAGGATTTACTCGTTTGAGTTAATGCTATTGTACATTGATTGACATTATTGCCGGTAAGTAACTAATTGGCCAATGCCGTCTGTAATTAATTTAGTAAAATATCGATTAATTAGGTAGCAACGTCGAGCTAATCTTTGTTATTAAGTAGATCTTTATCTGCACCTGTACTTAAGTAAAGTGTAAATAGTTTATTTTTCTTAAGAAAGGAAACTATTATGCGCCATAATATTATGCTTACTGAAATTTCAAAATTTTAGTTCGTTTATTGCAGGTAATATCTATTTTTCTACATGAATTTCAATACTTTCAAGGTCCGGAAGATGCAGAATACTGAACCAAACACGTGCTTGACTGCTTACGAGATTATCGATTTATCAATTCGCCGAATATTGGCAAAATTGCAAACTCAAGGCTCAAGGTTCCATCAAAAGACACGCAATCATGAACAACAAGATAACACGCAGGTTTAAAATGAAGGCTTTTAGAAAACTAACTTTTCCCGCGGCTTCATCCCCGAGTCCGTAGTCTATCCCACAGGAAAAAAAATTGTCTCCGGAATTAAGCCTGCCCGTGTCATACCACAGATAATATAATAATAGCATAGTTTGTACCCGACTGCAAGGCAAGGGTTATGTTTTGTTTATAGTGAAAGAGTTTAAGTAATCGGATCATTACTTCTTAAAATCAAGAAACTATTTTTGACTCATCTCTTCTTTTTAACCGACTTCGCAAAAAGAAGGAGGTTTTCAATTCGACTGTATTTTTTTTTTTTTTTATGTTTGTTACCTCAGAACTTTTTATTGGGCGAACCGATTTTGATGATTCTTTTTTAATTTGAAAGCGGGTGCTTGTCATGTGGTCCCATTTAATTTTCATCAAGATCTGATGAAGAACTTCGGAGAAATACATCAGAACTCTTCAATAAATGACGGAAAATCACTCTGGATAGATCCGATCGCATGTCTGTTTATTGTTTACACCATTTCATAACATAACATCACACTGGTACGTTCTTAAGGGGTACGCAGGTGTGAACAGTTCACCCTGGTATACTCTCATTGCACTGGTTTCGTTTAAGTTTCATGTTATTGGGTAATCTATTCTAGCTTCACTTTGGGCACTATACGCGTAGGTACCTAGCCTATAGAACTGGTCCATTATGTACCACAACTAAAAAGTGAAAAATAAAAAACGTTTTTACAAAAATTACAACCGACTTCCAAACAAAAACACTACAAAGTGAAAAATAACTTCAATTTCGGAAGTCGGTGTCAAAAAATGAAGAAACGTAAACAGGAACACCGACTTCCGAAATTGAAGTTATTTTTCACTTTGTAGTGTTTTTGTTTGGAAGTCGGTTGTAATTTTTGTAAAAACGTTTTTTTTTTGTTCCCTCTTTATAGTTTAAACTAGCTACCCGGCAAACGTTGTTTTGTTATATAAATTTCAAAGATTTCCAAACATTTTGCACGCACTGAGTATTATAGTATTTTACCTACCCTGCCCTATCCTACCTACCTACCAATATTTTTTTTTAGTCGTAAACCATCTTCTCATTACCTTTCTAATGAAACGGTTTGGCGCATATCGGTTGGATGCTTTCAAAGTCTATAACGGACATAGGTGGAAACGTTTTTTGTGTTTCAAATATTAGAATTATAGCATGAATTTCAGAAAAATCGACGACACCATCTACTGGCAATACCGGAACCAGCATACAACGCCATGTTCATTTTTGTGTGTGCTTTGTTTCTATCATGTATCTGAGATAGCGCTGTGTTTGCAAAATGTATGGGAAAATGTTCTATTCCAGACAAAGATAAATCCTGAAACACAAAATTTATAAAAATTGGTCCGACCGTTCTTGAGTTGTAAGTGGTGTAACTAACACGACTTTGTTTTATATAAACAAGATTAAATTTTCATATTAATATGATTTCTATTTTACCTTTAATTTTAATTTTATTTTGGTACCTCCATCTTGATTTTGAATTTGATTGTGATTTTAATTAAATATATATTGTTTAAATTTCTCACTTAAGTATCTATGTTAATGTAAACCGGATGAGCGGAAATACCTAATACAAGCCATTTTTTGCTTAAAAGGTACTTCCTATCATTAAATTGTTATTTATATAAGTTGTGGAAATAAGTTTCTTTTTCTCTTTGTTTTGTTCACAGATATACATCTAAAGTTTTGCTGGTTTAGCTAAATTAGAATTTTGTAATGGCTCATAAATTAAGTTAATTAGAATGAAGATTCTAATGCAAATTGCTTCGCTTTTGCGATATTCTTATGATTATTAATTTCATTAGTTGTCAAGTCAGGGTTTACCTTGACGTGTCTATAAAAGCCCCAAAGCACGCCTCCGAACATTAAAACGCTGTAATATGAAAATGATGATGTAGATTGTGATTTTCCAAATTGACTGAACATCTCCAGTTCCGGGATAATCCTTATTCATGCCATGCTAAGGGATTTCTCTTGAGTCGGCATGTCATTGAATAATAACATAAATAGCTCACAGGTAGGTACATAATATATCTGTGCGTGCCATGGTGAAAGGTTTGGTCGGTCCGCAAGGTTCGTAACAGGGCTGACTATCCAGGGGCACCGGACGTTGCAGGTAGTTACTAAGTTCGTCTTATAATCTATAGTATAGATTAAAAAGCCATAGATTCTATACTTTATAATATTATAAAGAGGTAATGTTTGTGAGGTTTTAGCGGATAATCTCTGGATCTACAGAACCGATTTAGATGAAATTTGGCATGGAGATAGTTTGAGACCCTGGGATGGACATAGGGTAGTTTGAATTCCCTTGGGATGATAAAATACTTTTTAAGAAAGCGAAGCCGCGGGCAGAAGCTTGTTTATTATAAGGAGCAACATAGGCTACTTTTATTTTAGGAAAATAAAATACATCCGTATTAAAAACATCACGATTATTTTTAGTTTCACGAGTTCATGTTTCATTTTCATTAATTAATTATCGTCGCCTAACTACCTAAATTATATTGAACATTATCTACTTAAATAAAAAAATACACTTAGGCATATCATAGCCCGTTACTATTATTATTTTCTATATTAACAATCACCTGCACGGAATGGAAAGAATCTTTGCGCGAAGGAAGTATTTACCGCAGTCATCCCACATATTGTGTAGTTTCTTCTGGAAAGGTTTCCTCCTTTCTTCGGATAAATTGGATTTTTTTTGATCGATCGAGGCTTATGAAAGGCTTGGAGTGCATATACATAGTAAATATATATTCAGGTGGTGGTTCACTGATCAGTGCTTGTCCAATCCCAAGAAAGATAAAAATTTCAATAAGTCACATGATATGATACAATCCCGAGCATGTTTTTCAATCCTGGGATTACGAGATTTTTGAAGCGTAATCCCGAGATCCCGGGCCTATCCCGGAATTAGACTATGTGGTTTCTAATTGGGCTCAAACGAGCAAAAAAAAACTACTACTGAAAAAATACTTGAATAATTAAAAAAAATGTTTTTAATGTCTTTGCACAACACAAATCACAATATAATAAGAAAACAAAAAGACAAAATAAAAAACCTATACCTTTGCAAGACAACACAAAAAATCTATTTAGAATTTCGAAAAATGATCTCAGAAATATCAAATCATCCAATATTTGACTTCCAAGCCTGGTTCGTATTTTATTGCCAACATAAGCAGCAGCTGAAATCGTTCGCTCAGATTCTACGCTGGTTGGAGTACGGCGTATCTCAGGGTTGTTTTTTGTCGTTATGTAATAAATGCTATTAATATAATCTAGGCAAGATTCAAGCCGCAACGGACTACGGAATACAAATTAGACTTGTTTGTGGCAATCCCGAAAATCCCGAGATTAGTCAAGTACAGTCCAAGGATTTTCGGGACCAGAAAACGGTCGGGATCCCGGTCGTATTCTCTAGTACCTACACTAAAGGTAAATAGGTATTTTCCTATGTAATATTGTACCACACTGAAATCTTAGCTATGGTTAAAGATCTTATCTTATTTACCACTCCACGGTGAATAACGTGAATACAATTAACTATGATTGTCTGAATCAAACAAATATTAGATGAATATATGCACACTTATTAACTATATATTTACCTACGTAAGACAAGTATCTATATATGTAGTTTCCCATGAATTGCGCATGTTTTCTGATTCAGTCAAGTAGGTCCTTATAAAATAATATAGGTATGTATAGCCGTGTTAGTGCTACACCTACAATATTTTTTATGATCACAGTATAGAATGGTTTTTTTTGTTTGCTTTTGCTACGCATCGATAAATCAATTTTTAGCACGACCACTGAAATAATAAGAAACCCACTTAATACTGCCAACCTAATAAAAAAAAACCCGTGCAAGGCTGATGAACTAGTCAGGATATATTAGGAGTGTGGAAAATCTATAAATGTGTTACTTACGTATGTGCAACACTCATTTACCAGAACAAATTTAGAAATTCCCGTGCATAGTATAGACAGGATAATACTTTTGTTGCAGGAACTTATTTAATATTATTATTGAGTCACATTTATATTATTAATAAAGTAATATACAGTTGCGTACCTACATAGGTTATGTGTACTTACATACCTACCGTTGTGTGTACACGATAAGGGTCAAAAGTGCAGTCATACTCTACCAAAACAGAAAAGGCAATTTTTTTGTAAGTAGCAGAATTTCAACTTTTCCCGGTTAGTAGGCATAATCTCTACTTTAATTTCTATACAAAATATTAAATCAGTTGTGGATAATTTAACGTCTTCTGCAAAATCTAGCCATTTGAGTTTTGGGAGAGTCTGACTATACTTTTGACCCTTGACTGTACCTATCTACTTGAATTTTACTTAGTTTGCTTAATCATTAAGAGTATCTTAATGAGATGTTTCTGCCTCGTCATATACTTGTGTATTGTGTACCTACGGGTGGGAATTACCTAAACGCAATTGATGAAATGTCGGTGTACTACATAATCTAACATATCTAAGTACTTTTCTACCTCACCTTTAGTATATACAGGCTTTTTGATATGTTTTATATAATGTATTAAACTCGGATTACTAATAAACACGAAGTAATGTTATACCAGGAATAACAAAGGAATACCCATACATTTGCATAGGTTTAAACTTGGTATAACATTATTCTGTATTTATTAGTAAGAGGGCCAAACTTTACAGTACAGTCAAGTAACGTTTTAAAGTGCAGAGGACCCACAGATTTTAAAATAAAAACACCGTTAAATTGGTCAATTGGATACAAAAAGCTCTGTAGAAAATCTTGCATCCTTTTCCCAATACTTACAAGGTGAAACAGACGTGTCAATGATCCTTGTGGTCAATGGTATTCAAAATAAAATATGCGACTGGCTGATTGAGGTTCCTATTCAAGTTTTTTCTGAGCATTGTGGTTTCATAGAAGCTGTGGTTCACGCTGACGTTGAATGACTGATCGCTACCGGACACAGAGTTAAAAAAACAAATCCGTGAGTCGATTGTTAATATCTCGATCATTTGAACTTTTAGACACAATAATGTCTTGTTAAGATGAAAGGTAATATAATTATATTTTTAATAAGACAATATTGATTCTTATGTTTGTGAGCATGAATATGGGAGTGAGTTATATTTTTGGGACAATCCCACCGAACTATTCCCAAACCACTGCAACTCCTGAAAGACAGAATCAACAGTGGCGACAACCAGAAAAGCGCCGAGGCAATGAAGCTCGACGAAGTCCCGGAGAATGAATTTAACTGTCTTGGATCCCGCAACGAAATTAATCAGAAAAGAATAAGTAGGAAAAATTCAAATTTCCACTTATAATATAGAGTTATTGTAAAGAGTTATAGATTGGGGATCGACAGGACGGAATGGAAGATAACTTGTTGTGCCGACCCCCATGGGACAAGGGCAGGAAGATAACAATCCTATCCTATACTATTTAACGAGCAATATTTGTATACATATAGGTAAATATATAATATATATTTGTAATCCCGTTTTCGAAAATGATTCTAACGATTTCGATTAAATTTATAATATAAGTAGTATTGTTTTCGGGTGCGAAAAATCTATCTAGCTAGGTTGTAGTAGCTGGGAAAATTAGTATACTCGAAAACAAAATGTTTTCTCTATTTGCAACCTAACAAAGGTTTATCTCACTTTCTTCGAATATCTGTGAAAACCCGTTTTCTCGAAAAAATGTTTTCTCTATTTTCACCCTATCACAGCTTCATCTCACTTTATTCTTATATCTGGGAAAATTCGTTTTCTCGAAAAAAAAATGTTTCTCTATTTTCACCCTAACAGAGCTTCATCTCATTTTGGTACTGCAGGTTTCACACATTCTGCTACTGCAGGTGTAGAAAATAATGCCGATAATGCCGCCAGGTACTGGTATATTAATCGTGTTTTAGTTAAGTATATGTAATTAATTATTGAATACTTAATTTTAGGAGAAGTCCAAATTAATATCCTAGCTCACTTTACAACTCATGAACGGTCCCTACATTTTTTCGTATCGACAGAACAATATGGAGAAAATATTAGAAAGAATCACAGATATAAATCTAACTAAATGTAAATTGTATGTACTTCGCGTGCCAAGGTCGTGATCAATGATCTTAATCGGAGCACCTGAAATCCACCGAAAACTAGCAAAATACCCTTTATGCCATATTGAGCTGTAAAGAATGTATAGAAAAAGTTGGCCGAGGCATTGGAATTGTTTTCTTTCATTGGTAAGTAAATTTGTTTTTAAATTGTTTGTGAAAAAGTGGTACGCTTGGTTTTCAGATAGATGGAGGGACTTGCGTTATCTAGTTAGATTTATGTCTGTGGAAAGAATAATAGAAATGTCAGACATACTAGCTAAATAACTAGTTTGTCATGTAAACGTGGCACACATTCGCTGCGGCATCTAACTTATGTATCAGTTCTTGAAATGGCAAATCGATTAATAAGTAGGTACGTAATGACATAGCAGCTGGAAAATCGCATGTTCCGTAGCAATAAAAACAGTAATTATTTAGTTTTGTCCGTCTTGTTGTAGTTCTGTCTATACTGTGTGAGCTTGGCTATACCTATAGACATGATTCACTTGTGAGAGCGAGTAGGTACCCACATCATCAGCACAGCCTGACTTCGCCCACTGCTGGGCACAGGCCTCTCTTTTCTTGAGCCAAGACCCATGCTCAGGTTCTACCCGCGAAGGCAACAATGTCGTCTCGCCATCTTATGGCCCCTGTTACACCGAAATTTGCTATCATGGGAGACTTTGATCGTGTATTCTGTACCTCACCAATTGTATCCTAAGTTAAGGGCCTTCCATCGCTTTAGTGCCGTAAAACGGTTACTTTCTAAAGCATACTCCTTAGTAACGGCTAGGTTAAAAGGTTTGAAAAAATTCATTTACATTATTTCTGAAACAAGGTTATTTCGTCTAACTAATAGTTTTGCTTTAAAAAATCATCAACACGATATTTTTTCGCAACTTTTGGATACTCCTCCAAAACGAATTGAATGTTTAAAAATAAATTTACACAGAAAAATTGATGACTGGCATTTCTACATAACTGAAATAGCATATATAAATCAAATAATATTTTGCAAACAAAACTGTTCAAAAGTAGGTTCAATATTGATATTTTGGCATCGTGCGGGCGCACGGCCAGTACTGCGTTTACATTCGGGCGAATATATCGCCTTAAGTGTCACCTGTTATTCTGTAATTTTTGCCAAATAAATTATTACTACTTATTATTATTATTTTTTTTACTTTCTTTAGGTTCGCGCTTGACCACTATCTCACCTGATGGAAAGCGATGATGTGGTCGACGGTGAAACACGCTTGCCTAGAAATAACCTATTCACTCTTGACTTAAAGACCCCCAGATTGTAGCTGGCGGGAAACACAGACTCCGACAGGGAATTGTCTTCTTAGATGTACGCATAATAAAAGTGTTCCCAAAACTTTTTGTGCGTATGGGTGGGATGCCCACCAAGTATCGATGGCGCATCGCCGTACGTCTGGTAGTCCAATGATAAAACATGCTATGCACTTATTTCCAAATAAACCGCCAAAAATTGCAAAACTTCTGTATTGAAGAGCAATTATTGCGCAAAAATGAATATCGCTTTGCTCTTGCAAGATATGTAATATAATAAGCCTGCAGGGATCCTACCCAGTTCCATTTGAGTTGCGTAGTTTGTTTTCCGATGTCGAATACCTGCGTTCAATTAAGTCATACGGATACCTATCGAACTACGGATACCTAGTTAGACGTAAAATACCCATGTATTACCTAGATCACGACTGATTACTAATTTATAATGAGTTCTTTGCATCAGTTACATGGCGTCACGTATCTCCTTAGTTAATTATATTATAATATTTTATGACAACCAATAAATTACAATGGATTATTTTTATGGCAGGTTACAATCCTAACACAATAGAAACAAACATTAATTTTAATATGTCACATGGCGTTAAGCACGTGTTTTGCATGATACGAGTATTTAATCATGATTTCATGAATGAAAGAACTCATGTCTTGGTCATCATTCATTTCGCCATCATGGCAGTCTTTACCCAAGTAACCATAGGTTTATTGGAACCGATAGCTTACCGACATTCCAATGTCATCTTAACATGCGATTAAAAAACAAGGGGCTTAATGCTTAATTGGTCCACTTACTTACATGAGGATTCCAGCAGTTCCTTTACCGAAAAGTAAGTCGATCATGCCCATTAAGAATAAATAATTTAAAAAAGTCTAAATAAATAATAAAAATATTATGATATTCGCTATGAAAATGAAAATGGTTGCAAACCGCGTTGCCGGGAAAAGAAATAAGAACAGATAATAAAAGTCAATTATAATTTTGTAGCTTCATCTGTTGCCAACCTAGCTAACTTTATTTATTTAAGTCATCATTTCAGCCGAAAGAGGTCCACTGCTGGACATAGGCCTCCCCCATGCGCCGCCACATTTACCGGTCCCGTGCGTCTAGCATCCAGTGGATCCCCGCAACCTTCACCTACAGATTTGGTAAGGCAAAGGGTTCGACCGCCATCGATCCACCAATCACATGCGAGAAGAACGTCGCGAAGTGGATTTCTGTTTATGTGATGGGTCTATTGATGGCGGTCAAACCCTTTGCATTGCCGAATTCACTTGCAATTAGGCTGCAGGTCATCGGTCCACCTAGTGGGAGGACTTCTAACGCAACGTCTTCCTGTTCGCGTCCGAAGTTTTCGGCCCCAACGACCATCCTTTCTGAAAACAATGTGCCCTGCCAACTGACACATTCTTCGGGATATATATGTGTATACAAGGGCGTCGCCAACCGATGGCCCAGGAAAGGGCATGTTGATATATGGACAATGGGATAGGTATGAATTTTAACATTTTTACAGTTAAAAGCACATCAGTAAATCAATACAAAATCAAAAATGTTTATTTTGTTATTAGTTTATTACACGTTACACAGTGTTAAACAGTTGGTGGCGTCCTCGTTTAAGCATACAGATGTACCAGGGGGCACCGCTCTTTATATCTTAGAGTTACAAAACAAAAGTGTTAAAACAAGTCATAAAAATGAATAATTAAAAGTCTTATTTTAGTTTTTATCATTAGTTTGTTGGTGCACATGAAGCTTTACTTAAACTGGTAGTGCGAGTCTTACCCCTACGGCGATTGTGATAAAACCGATATAAAGTCTACAATGTCTCCACGAGCTCAATACAATAAACTAAACTTTTATTCATATATAATATATTTGAATAATAGAATAAAAAGAATTTGGAGTCCTTCTGATCGCTCCCAGTTTTTAACGAATTTATCATAGAGACGTCATTGTACATTTCCTTCTTGGTCGACATGATGAAGTCGATCTCATTTTTCGTTGCACCATCGGGGCTCTGCCAGGTCCACTTCCTGTGTCCACGCTTTCTGATATAGAGGCCCTCCTTCCCCATATAACTGGCCAGTAGATGACCCCGGTGGTGCCGACGTCCAACCCCAAATTGCCCCACTTGCATCTCATCATCATCTCGTTTGCCCAGTTTTGCGTTGAAGTCCCCCCTGACAACGGTGAAGTGTGTTTGAAACAATGCATGGCTCTAGAGATATCCTCATACATGGCCTCAATCTCGTCGTGGGGGTTTGCCAAGGTCGACGCGTAGACCTGTATGGAGGATTGGCTGTTTGGGGATTTTGCCATAATCACCACGCTTGGCGATCGCAGTACAGTTGTTACAAAAGCATAGAGAACGCTGCCGCCCATTCACTGGTAATTCCCTAATTCGCTTCTAACGCCACTCACGGGAAGATATGGGATGACGTGGCATGGTGCTATCTTTACGTCCGACACCATACGGTACGTTTATTTAAATATAAAAATATTTTGTAATCAAATACGACACGATAATGTAATTTGACATTAAAATTTACTAACGAATATTCTCAAAGCTTAATAAAATTTATAATTTGGGACAACATATAACACTTACGGATTTAGGTATAAAACCATTAGGAAAAAACCATGTACGTAAGTGGACACCTCATTATACAAAAGTAACTAAGTATACATCTCTACGTACAAGTATAATAAATTACACTAGATGATTGTCTGGCAGTCTATCTAGATATGAACATATTTGCGGCATAAAACAATAGCTAATTATTAAGTTTTGCAGACAAACATATTTTGTAGATGTAGATACGATTAACCATCTTCGAACTGCACCAAGATTATTAGTAGTTAGGTGCCGTCGATTGTTTTCCTCAAGAAATTGTATTTTAGTAACTGACAGTGTTACAAATTATGAACATACAACGACCATCACCTATGTGAGTTATTTCTAACATAACATAACAAAAACAGCCATTTATGTACGCACCGTAATGAATATAAACATAATTACACTGATTTCACAGTTTTGAGCGCAAACATGTTCAAGAATTGGAACAATAACGTTTTTTGGTGCTTTATTGTAATGTAAAAATATTTGTAATTGACTCAAAATAGATCGAACGGTATGGTAGACACCTTAAGGTTGTTAACTTATAGGTAAACAAATTAATTTTGACATGATTTGGCTATGGTAAACTACACAAACTAGGCAGTATTGAAAATACAAATGGAAATCCAAGCGATTTAATTTTCACCCAATTGGGCACCATTACTGACTGACTGCTTAAAAAGCGAACTAAAAAGACGTAAACAAGAAGAAAATCATGCTGTGCGGTCGGAGGATACATATGCGCGAGCTGGCTGACCAAAACCAGATGTATCCTCCGACTGCACAGCATGATTTTCTCTCTTTTTTCAAACCGTACCGTTGACGTTTGAAAGTGGAAGTTTACTGGCCAATCTATTAGAGCCCAGCAGGCCCAGCAGCCGTATTGCGTGAGTGGATACGGCAACGCAAAGATTTTGACCGCTATCCAATCGACCAATCACATAGACGGAAATCCACATCACATCATTCATCTCGCATGTGATTGGTAGATTGGATAGCGGTCAACTCTTTGCGTTGCCGTATTCACTTACGCAAACGGCTGCAAGAACCTGCCTATTTCAGGCAACGCAAGTTTTTCCCAACAATATTTACATTTTCTGTTCAGTGCACAATTGTGTAGCTACCTAGATTCTACCTTGTTTCCCAAAATAATGAATTAGGTTAAACAAAATAATGATCGTCGTTATTCAACGTACATTAACTGAAATCGGTACTAAACTAACAGCAGGTTTCCAATCGTAGTAAACCTAGCCAATAGCGTTGTTATACAACTTGGACTGACGTTGGTCAGTTGGCACGCTAACTAATGTATGATACCTCTTCAGATATGTACGTAGATAGGATCCGAGATAATCACGTACCATTGTGTTCTATGATGCATCTTGAGAAATTTTGTGGTGGACGCAGCAAGGTTCTATATAGTTCTGGCATAACCGGAAGTAACTAGGTAACTATACATAGATCTTACCTAGAATTTATTGGTATGCTGTATGACAACTGAAAAACAAAGTTTCTGAATCATTTCTGCCGCTGATCGTGGGATTTTTTTTGGGAAAACTAAATGACAATACAAAAATAAGTAAGTACCAACCTCCCTAACTAGTGCTTTTTTTCGTGACAATCGCTCAAATTATACGAAACAAAATTGTTGTAAATATGACATAATTATATGTAAATGTGTCGTAATTACGAAATAATATCTATTACGTGAATTCATAACCATTATAGTAAACTGAGGCTGTACAGTTTTGAATGTCAGCTGACATCGCCATTAATTTTTATTATGGCTTTACTTGACAAAACGTTTATCCACATTTGGGTTGGTAAGTAGGCGAAAACTGCAGTGTTGCAAAAGAACATGAAATCGTTTGTTTGCTAAGAATTCCTTTAACGTTCATTGCCTACAGTTTCAACATAATTTAGTGCAAAAGAATTATTAATTGATTCACATGCAATGCTGTTTAAATGTTATAATTAAACGAAAATTGGCGCTCACGCTTGGATCCGACGACCATAAAAAGAATTTATGTCGGTTGGACTAGAACCAAGAGCAATCATAGCTTTTATATTTACTTTTGTTTGTTGTATTGAAACCAGCAATGGAGTTTGATTAACGGGAGTAATTTTGGTGTAGATGCATTGGAGGCATGAAGGAAGGGCAACCGTGCATTGAAAAGTGACATAAAATATGATCAGTCTTCACGTGTCTGTCTTCCTTCTGAGTTATGAGGGCTTTGTGTCATTTAATTAGGCCCATCTATATCAATTATCTGCGAACTTTATATAAAATTAATATCGGCTTTTATGCTCCGTCACCTAATTTTATTTATTTACTTATTACTAGCTGTGCTTGCGGCTTGGTTCCCATCAACTGCCTGCCCTGCCCTACCCTACCGACCTACCATTTTTTTTTTCTAGGATCCTACTTTCGCGGCAAATCTTAACAAAGCCATTCAGAAAAAGACGTCAAATGCACAACGCCATCAATCGAATATGGAGTTCAACTGTCCGAGTAGGTATCTAAATTAAAAACTCAAATGTATACATTTTTTTTAATGATTTTTTTGAGTTTTTTGAGCGGCAAGGTCAATTTTACAGAATTGTCACTCGGGAATTCTACTCGTGCATTTGTAATGAACTATTGAGTAGAAATTAACAATAAACCGGTCAAGTGCGAGTCGGACTTGCGCACGAAGGGTTCCGTACCACTATCGCTATATTTTGTTGTATGGGAGCCCCACTTAAATATTTATTTTATTCTGTTGTATTTTTTGATAATGAATTCGACTGATTCCGTATAATAAGATAATCAATAATACATAATCGCATTAAACCTGCGTCAAACAAATTATCCATACGACGAAGAGAAAATACTCAAAACCGATATGATGTAACGAGACCCAGATTCACATCAAATGGAATGTTCAAAAAAATTGTCAAAATCTTCACACCATCCCACCGTGGAGGAGTTATAGCGGCAACAGAAATACATCATCGGTGAAAATTTCAACTGTCTAGCTATCACGGTTCATGAGATACAGCCTAGTGACAGACAGACAGACAGACGGATCGCGGAGTCTTATTAATAGGGTCCTGTTTCTACTCTTTGGGTTGGAACTCTAAAAAAGCGAATGCCACTTTACTAGGTCTATAAAATTCTGTGCGCCGTAGGTGCAGGAATTCCTCTAACCCTACCACCAGTTACAAAAACGCGAAGATTAAAACAAAAACAACTACACAAAATTGACACTCGGGAGTTTTACTCGTGCATTTATAATGAACTATTGAGTAGAAATAGACAGTAAAATGTGGATGTATTTTTTTGTGTCTATAAAACACTGTGCGGCGCCGGCGGGCGGGCGGCCGCGGCAGCAGCGGTGTCACTGTTATTAAGGTTGTTTACACCCATTTAATAAATGACGCGAATGTCCATAATAAGTTCAACACCTGCATTCTACCACGCCACTTAACGCTTCTTTAAAATGCAATGATGTCATAAATATAGAACGACAGACTAATACATGGCCTAGCTCGTAGATTGATTCACACAACAAGATACCATTTTAAACATATACAATTACACATTCATAACATCACGCATGCACCTATTCCCCGAAGGGTTGAGCAGGGGTGCACCTACAGTACATCCACAGTAAGTCACATGTAAATAGAGAGCAAGCCACAGACATAAATCTAACTAGATAACGCAAGTCCCTCCATCTGTATGAAAACCAAACATGCCACTTTTTCACACAAATTTACTTACCAATGAAAGAAAACATTGCCAATGCCTCGGCCAACTTTTTCTATACAGTCTTTACAGCCCAATATGGCATAAAAACCGGCCAAGTACGAGTCGGAATCGTGCTCGAAGGGTTCCGTATCATTATTGCAAAAAAATCACGTTTGTTGTATGGGAGCCCCTCTTAAATATTTATTTTATTCTGTTTTTAGTATTTGTTGTTATAGCGGCAACAGAAATACACCATCTGTGAAAATTAAAACTGTCTAGCTGTCACGGTTCATGAGATACAGCCTGGTGACAGACAGACGGACAGAGGAGACTTAGTACCTAATAGGGTCCCGTTTTTACCCACTCGATACGGAACCCTAAAAAGGCATTTTTCTAGATTTCGGTGGATTTCCGGTGGCGATAATGCTAAATGAAAAGCTCAAATTAGGTCATTGATCGTACTTTTACTCGGTTGTTTGACTCGCCGAGTACATACATATAATCGCGTCATCTAGTTAGATTTATATCTGTGAATATGATAAACTAACGACTCGCTCCGGCTTCGCCCGTGACAAATTATACACAAAAACCTTCCTTGTTTCTCACTCTGTCTATTGGTTAAAACCGCAAGAAAATCCGTTCATGAGTTTTTGAGTTTATCGCGTACAAACGCGGCGGAGGACTTTATTTTATAATATGTAGCGATAGTTATGCGAAAGTTTGGATGGATGTGTGTATGTTTGTTACTCTATGACGCTAAAACAGCTGAACGGATCTGGACGAATTTTTGCACAGAGATAGATTATAGCCTGGAATAGCAAATATGCGACTGCTTCTACTTTCAACCCGGTATAATGTTCCCTTGGGATAAAAAACACTTTTCACGGAGGCGAAGCCGCTGGCTGAAACTAGTCCATATTAATATACATATACTAATCTAGACTTCTACACTAATATTATAAAGAGGAAAGATTTGTATATTTGTAACGAATAAACTTAAAAACTACTGGTTTGATTACAAAAAATCTTTCTCCATTACATTGCTACATTATCCCTGAGTAACATAGGCTATATTTATTGCTGGAAAAATTAGAGATCCTTAAGAAAATTGGAATAATGTAACCCAAAGTAGCAAAATTTTGTCTATTTGGCGTGTCCTGAAAAAACAATTGATGATACATAAAAATTATGTAATAGTACATGATTTAAGTACTCATAATTACCTATAAAAAAGTCCGTCAGGGTATATATCTAACTATCATAGATAAGTTACAATAGCAGCTTTTGTGTTCTAAAATTTTGTGTTATAATTAGATCACCGTCAGAAAAAAAAAGTTGGTTACATTCGCATCGTAGTATTAATTCTTATTCATATAAATAGCTTCATCATCAAGGTAGTAGTAAAAGGTCAGAGAACAAAAAAAAAACGAATTGGTAGGGTAAGCAACAAAGTGATAATATTATGTAGGCACGTGTATTTTGTCGGCAAATGCCTGATTGTTTATAGTCCATAGAGTAACTAAAATAACTTGCTATTGTTCGTCCGGTTGAGTTAATTATTTAGATAAGTTATGATTCAGGAATTATAGGTTAAAAACAATAAATTGATTGAAAGCCGAGACAATGCTGCACTGTTAGGTATACAATGTCGGTAATTAACAAATAAAAAACAAATGTTTCTATGGGCATTTGTTTCAATCACAACAGAACACAGGTGTGCCAGCACCTTTGTGTCATAAGTAGGTAGATATAATCCTAGGATCCTGATATTATAAACGTGAAAGGTTGTGAGGATGGATGGATGTTTGTAGGTAACTCTTTCACGCAAAAACGACTGAACGGATTTTGATGAAACTTTACACAAATATAGCTTATATATCAGAATAACACATAATAGGCTATAATTTTTAAAGATATTGGGAGAAGTAGTACTTAATAGCATCGCGGGTGGAGCCGCGGGCGGCAGCTAGTTACTCATAATTCATACCAAAAAGTGCCATTGAATTTTACCACAGTCAATGAATCCAAAATACACAATGACGAATACGAAGTAATAACACCTCTATAAGGTATCCTGTTAGATAAACCTTTTAAAGGAAAGTTATGATGCATTGCACTATCATCGTATGAATCACCTTTATATGCACGCAGGAATGTTTATGAAATGTAGTTTACTGTCGTACACATGGTTCTATGTACCTAAGTACTTAAACATGTAGTTGACAAGCATGCGCGGACGCAGTGTGTCGCCCGTCACCAAAACACAAGAATTATGTCTTCATCTGTATGCAAACCAGGTGTTCTGTAAGTGGTGCAGTCACAGAGGTCATCGCCGGCTGTACTTGACTAACGGACCTCCGCCATAGATTACTTAATATTTCCTACATTTTATGTCTTCATTTTACGTCAAAGATATTAATTTGCTGGAAATGATAGATACAATTAGACCTAGATCCATGGTAATAAAATTTTATTACCTGTCCACTTTGTCTCTCTTGTCATTGGTGTTAAATAATGCTGTTATTTAATAGTTTTAAAGGGATGTTTCCAGAATAACTCTTCTTGCATTCGAGAGTCACGATCGCTCAAACGCAATTTTTATGGACGCTCGTCTTCACGAGCGGAGATAATTGTATCTTAAAATGTTGTCAAGTCGTGCATCACGACGACACTATAACTTTTACTTTTATTTTTGGTGGTCTAACCTAACTTGGTGTAACTCTACTTTCTTAGAACTTATGATCAACTAATACTACTGTAAGACAATGAAGTAGAGAACTAGGAACCTCGACGTATTTTAATTAAATTAATTTATATTATGTCAAAAAAGAACTGAGTTAATTTAGAATGTCTTTTATTTGTTAGTTTAAGCAATATAGTTGAAACAATGATGACCTTCTAGTGGAGGCATGTGGCAAAATCTTGACGTCACTCTTTGTTCCTGATATATGTCATATTTTATGTTTTATTAGGTAGATATCTATCACCCCTTCCTATTTACGTCATATACGTAGCTAGCTAATTAATACTGCATTGGTGGGAAATTAATTGATATTATCTTTTTAATTTACTTACGTATGTATAACAAATACGTTTCTCATTTTACAAATCGCCATCTTCGCTGATTCGTTTTTTCATACTTCTTGCCCTTTGCCTTGCCGAATTCATTACGAAATAAGGCTGCTGCTCTAAAAAATGAGAGTACTTTCAGAAGTACCTGCCTACCATTGAAGGTAGTTTGTCATTCACAAACTTAGGGAGATCAATGATAAAAGATACCTTGACCTACTTGCCTTCAAAGCGAGACCTTGTAATTGCCGAAAGAAGCGCTTTCGCAAATCTTGAGAAGATATGAGAGTCGATGGACAGCTGTCTATTGAAGATGCCAAAGAGGGACGAAGTGGAATAGACAGCTGAAGGCGGACTGCCAGCAGCCTAGATCATCCGATAATCACGCATGTCATAGAATTTGTGGGATCCCAAGAATGTAGATGCAAGGAACGCCAACTATCACATCGGGCAACGACTACCGGCGCCAGCGCAAGTCTGCTGCGCCAAGTATTTATTTTTACTCGTATTTAAAACCAATTAGGCAAATCACTGAACATATAATTTCAAGATGAAAGAGACGCATGTCTCCTTTGAATTTTATGTAGACACGGTCGTAAATCAAAATGGAATAAACTCGTAAATAAAGCCAATACGCGTCTCGTGACAATCGGTTGGTAGAAACATAAAGCAGGGCACGTAATACGCTATTTAATTCATGAATTCATAACGGTATTTGCCGTTCCGTGTACGAAAGATTGATTGTTTCACTACTGCACTGACGTATTCAAACAACGCGTTCGAAGCCTAGTTCTCATTACATTTTCGGTTCAACAAAATTATCCATGAAATAATGCATATAAAACTGTTATTCGATAAATGGATACCTTCCTAATAATGTCAATTTTGTATGATTACCTACTAGAATTACTGTAGAAATATCAAGCAAAATGACGCTTAACGATACAAATCGTTTGGTAAATAATGCTAAGTTTTCTTTAAAAACATGAGACATGAAATAAAATCACGCAATCAATTATTCGTCAATAATTTTGAATATGCTGACTAATATGTCTGGACACTTGCCGAAATTTCTGTATCTAATGTAGGCCTTGGATTTTTGTAACTAAAAGTGTATTTTTTTTTAATAAATTATAGGCTCGCGCTTGACCACTATCTCACTTGATGTTAAGCGATGATGTGGTCGACGGTGAATCACGCTTGCCTAGAGAAAACTCTTTGTAGCGTCGTCGTAGCAATATCGTAGCGGCGTCGTAGCCTTACCGTAGCGGGTGTCGTGACAGCGTCGTGGCATCGACTAAGGACTAAATAAATAGTACACTCGAATATCGAGTGTTACTTTATTAATTGTATTGAAATATCAACACACTATTCGACTTCTTATTTTTTTTCTTATATAATATAAATGGCAAATAATGACAACAGTTTGCGTTGAGTCAGATCATAAGATTGGTTGAATCAGCTTTTTACAACCTTCTTAGTAACAGAAGGTGGAAAGTTATAAAAGAATAATACCAGATATTGCCTTATCAAGAGTTGAACGATCGCTTATGTCTGTATGCTCTGTCGATACTGCAAACAATTAACAACATAACAAGACCGACTATAGTAATACGAAGGAGCATTATTCTGAGGATATAAAAGACTTATTCAAAGTTTCATTATCGTAATTAATCCATCAGTAACATTATTATCACCTCACAACTGTGTCAGTGTTGTTAAAACATTAAAAATTCGGATTGTAGGTTTTATATTCGTCAAACCTCAAAAAGTTAGGTCAGCAACCCTGTAATTAAAAGAACATTGATTTCGGTCAGACTTCCTTGATAATGAAGGCAAACACTGAACGGTCGCCAACGCCAAGGCGAGCTAATAACCATGTAACTACAATAGCCGCGTAATTGTAATAACACAATAGAACAAAACCTATTTTCTTTTAGCATGGCGTACCCAAACTGATTTCTGGGACCTTCGCTGCTACTATGCCAATTAACGAATTAAAACAATGCGAAACCGTACGAAGCGTTTCACATCGCGTCATACATTAAGACAATCAGCTTTTCTGTCCATTGAGAACCGCAATATCCTTTACATCGTACACGCCGTAAATAATAAACAATATTGTCATTGTATGTATATTTGGACTTTCAAAAGTAAAACTGGTTAGTGAAAGCGTGGCTTCGCATAGACATACCCGCAATTTGACCTTGTTCCTCTAATCTGTGCAGTGCAACAGGATTCCCACCCACCACCTCGATCGAAGTGTATTATAATAGTCTCTCACATACCCATGAGCATTGGCACTTGTAAAAGGTCGCTAAAGCTATTATTATTGTCTTGAGTCATTTATTTTTATCAATGAGTTTGACACGCGTCACTAGTTGTTACGGTATAATTCTATTTACATAGATTCAATTTGTAATTTAGTGAACCTTAATATTAAACAACCCTGAAAATTTGTATCAATATTAAAATGCAAACTGGGTAATACAATGTCAGTATTCACATGACTTTTATCTGACTGCTGTATCTTACGATTAATGCATGGAAGCCGGTAAAAGAAAAATATAATATATAATTTTCCTAGTGTAATAATTCTCGGCCTCAAGTTACATCTCTGGGTCGGCGAAAAAGTGGTGGACTAAAAAAAGATTGATTGAAACCTTGAGCCGCTGGCACAAGGTGAATCAGAAGTTAAGAAGACATCGTACTCTTCAAGGCGATATCTTTTTAACTTGAGCAACTTAGTGCTCTACATCCTTATCAGCTTACGTATTTTATAGTTCTGAGCCATATTTGGACTAAAGTTATGATATATTCTACCTTGTTCATTACCGATGCTATCCAAGTTTAGGCTCCTAAACTGCTGGTATCCGACTTCCGACATACCGAAGTTTATGGAAAATTAATTGTAAATGTTAAAAGCCTTACTGAAGATGGTATACCTAGTAGCATCGCTAATGATAATCCTGTAACTAATAAAATGCGGAATTGAAGCATATGGAAGATTTAATGGTAAGGTACCGGTTGTTACGAAGCGGAAACATGCAAGTCAACAGGACAGGTCTAAGTGGAAACTTAAAATAGAATATTGATCTCCATATTGTGAGTATATAGGGCGCTTTGTTTTGATAGCAGCAGAGTTTCTTTGCAGAGAGAACTGCACTTTCGTAGTTTCGAAGTATACTGTCGTAAGTCTACGGTTTGCTAGTTCGCTATCAAGATCATATGAAGAAAAATATCCAATTAGGCTGCTGGGCTTGACACCTTTTCGAGACGAAATATACATAGGCTGTAACGAAACTGTACGAATTCCTATTGGAAATTAATAGATAAAGTCACCACCAGATAATAAAAAATAAAAGTCGTTAACACCTGTCTACCAATGAATTCCGATATTTCAAAAAGTTACGAAAAAATGTAAAGGCAATGTCGCTAACATGATCAAAACTAACGTATCGCGGTATGGGGCGTCCGTGACCCTTTCACTTGGCATTCAGTAATGAGTTAATATCTCACGAACGCGTGGACCGATTTACATGTTTTAAACGGATAAAATGGTTCTAAGCCTTCATTTGAGACCAAAATTATCAAAATATCAAAAAAAAAACATGTTTTCAAATTACTTAAGGTACAAGTCGGATCAATGACTTTTATGTTTTTGTAATCTGGTAGAAACCTAAGATGATTATCGCGAAAGCGCAAACATGGAAATACAGCCCATATCCCAAGTTATAGATCGTTAGACACTTAAAATTCATGATATTCTTGACTTTCCTATATATGCAGTGCACTTAATTGCCTTCGGAAGTGGTTTTCCATCATATTATAATGGACACGACCATAATCAAAGCAAGAGCCCTCGCGTATATCAACCGTTTGTCTGTGTGTGTTGCATTCAGGAAACCCATGGACCATTTGATAATAAGTATAATGACAATGTTCCGTTGTTAAAGGTATACAAAGGCAAAACACGCTTGAACTGGCTTCGACCGTTAAATATCCACTATTTCTATGTAGTTACTGCAGGTACAATGTACATTGATAAAATACTAATGCCAATGCTTATGCTACATTCCTAACTTTTGAGTTTTAATAAAATCAAAATCACGTTCTTTATCGAGAGAGTCGTTGATGCTTCAAATTGTCAATCTAAGTAGGTAGTTAACATTTATTCAAATTTTGCGTACCTTTTTCACGCCTATCTATTGTCCTATTTGTGCATGTTATGGGTATGGTATAATAGTTATCACTATAAATATTCATGAAGGAAATATATAACTTAGAAGTTTTGTTGTTGGATGTTTAGTGTCTGTAGTCTAAGGTTGAGCCTTGTTATCTACACAAGTGTCTAATTTAATTTGCAACTGCCGTATAGGTTACCGCTATCTAATTCATATTTTTTTTCGATTATTACAGAACTCACACATGGCGAAGAGTTCGGCTACGATGGAAGTATCGGTAAGCAACTAATTCAACTACCTATGTACTTATTAGAAATATGTATATCGAGGCTATCACAAGCAAAAACCTAGGTGGAATGTAAACGTTCACTATTTGCTCTAATAAATCGCAATTGAATAGTACCGACCGCTGTCGTAGATCGATCGAATTTTTAAACACCCGATCATTTTTTTGTCAATATGTAGCGACTAATGATTTACACGGCCCAGCTTTGTAGTAAATCAAGTCTTTTCTGTGGTCTATGGGATGCAATTTGAAAGATTTATTCGTGTTTCCTTAGTTATAATGATAGGAAACACACTTCGTAGGACACCTGTGTAGGCTATGCCACCACCTGCTACTATTAATTAGTACAAATCAATTTCCTAGCCCGATTTACGTTATGTAAGCAGCAGCTGTGGTAGGACTGTCTACCGGGCAATTAGTGGTACTATAGTTATTATTTGTTATACCGCCATAGAGCAGTCTAGTGATTACCCAAATTTTTTGGGGCCATCACGAAAATCTTATCATTTTTATGGCCAATTGACATACCTACTACCGTCATAACTCATATTGACACTACTTAAAGCAACCCTATTATTTATCACTGACTCGGACTCTGCCTTCATGTGAGTGTGCACCACAGAATAGGAGAGAAATATAAGAGCAGTTAGTAGCCTTTGTAATGAAATGCCTTTGTAAAGGGACGGGTGATTGGGGTGCTTGCCCTTAAGCTTTTTGATATTTTATGACTCTGTAGATGAAACGTCATGCATGATATGACTAAAATGGTAACAGAATAAAAACGGGGCTCTCTTCTTTTGTAATTAGATAGATGAGATCTGTTACTGTTTAAGTAAATAATCTTAATATCAATCAAGCTTTATCGTGCTTGGGATTCCTCTCGGCATTGAGTCACAAAAAACCTAGATTGGGGGCTTCTACGGATTTTTGGTCCAACTTACTTGTTGCTATTGCAACAAAATCAGCATAAACAGAATAATTCTATTATGTAACCGGGTTCACATTGTTTTACCGAAAATATATACCTATATACCTAATTGCATACTTCCACTGTGGTTTTTATGGCGTGCTCGAAATAACTCCCAACTAATATTGTAGAATTATTCGTGAATAGAATGCAGTTGACAAGGTCATATTTAATTAACGCTAGGTAATTAAATATGCTTGTGTTTATAGATTAGATTACAGATCTAAAAAACCGCGCCGTTAACAGTTTTTATAGATTTAGTTGAGTTTTGTGCTATAAATAAAAATGCCATTGCATTGCGTGTGCTTTTAGATCGGATATCTAATTGTTTTGAAAGTTATCGCACTGCCGGAATGAAGGCTATACATAAGATATTTGCGTGTAAAAAATCGTTAAAGAACGGAACACTTTTTGCTGGTACATAACTTGGACTCTACGCAACAAGTCCCGGATAGAAGCAAGAAACGAGATCTTAGAACTTAGGTCGCACATTTTGAAACTATGTTTTCTTTGTAGGTCCTGAATACTGGGGCGAGAGATACCGGGAGTGTGCGGGCAAGCACCAGAGCCCCATAAACATCAACGTACTGCGAGTGAAGCAGGTCACACTACCCGACCTTGTGCTCGTAGGCTTCGATGATTCCATTGATGATGTGCACGTCACCAACAATGGACACACCGGTAAGGTTTCACACATGAAGGTGTTAAGACATAGGTACACTTACACACAACGAAATACGCTATTGTGCTGCTGTTTGTATATGGTTCCCAGCAGTGAATAAGCAAACACTGTACGCTGAGGATGTCGTACAAGGCAAGGCTATTGATGTAGCACCACAAAATCACATAGCTTAGTTGGAGGAATTAATGGTTCAAGCGCATGGACAACTGCTTCCCATTTTGAAATATCCAAAGCTGAATGTTTTTACCCTACTGCCGAAGGAGGGTAATGTGTTTATCAGTCTATGTATGTATGTTTGTTCCTATGTGGCGTTATAGAGAACAAACGCGTTGGCCGATTTTGATGGTTCTTACGTCAATCGATTAGTTTTAACCCTGCGAGTGTCATTGGCTATATTAAAATTGGAAAATGACGGGTTTTGGGCGCCCAATTTTTTAATTTTTTTTTCTTCCAATCCCATCCTCTGAGGTATCTCTGAGGTAAAGGGTTATATGAGGTGATTTAAAAAATATATAACACGTATATGTTTAAATGAACCTAATTCGAAAAAAAATAAACAAAAAATTTATAAATAAATAAAGTTAATTCAAAAAACCCGACTGCTTGAAAACCGAACTAAAAAGTTGTAAACAAGGAGAAAATCATGCTTGCAGTCGGAGGATACATCTGGTTTTGGTCAGTCAGCTCGCGAAAATATATCCTCGTTTTTACATTTATTTTTAGTTCGCTTTTCAAGCAGTCGGGTGTTTTTATTTTTTGAATTAACTTTTTTTATGAAATTAATTATTTGTTTTGAAATGCCCAGTTATAGCCAGATTATACAAAGTTAACTTGTGGCGGCTACGGGCTACCTAAGCTAATTTCCTTAACTATCGTGAGCTCTCTGATGACTAGCAAATACAAATAGGTATGGTTTTGAAAACCAGTCACACCGTGATCATCATAGCCAGATTATAATGATGTGCCGTCTGTCTTGGTGTTTTCGTAACTTCTCATGGTGGCATGCCGCTGAACCCACTTTTAAATGAGACTATGCATGGCTTAACATCCTATGGGCGATGGAATCATGCTTTTTGTTGCATATCTGATGAATTGGATATCAAATCTATTGTGATGTAAATATCCGATAGCAATTTACCGCGATCTCGTTTATTGGAAGTACGAACAGCCTATCACAGTTCACTTCTAAAATCCAGGGTAGCGAATCTTTGCTGTGGCGGTAGTCAAACCCGCTGGAAACATTTTCGATGTTTTAACCCATAAAAGAAGCTGCTGCTGAGCTCATGTTCCTGGACTCTATTCTCAGATCGGGTTGTGTTAAGGAACCTGCAGTCTAATTGCGTAAGTGAATTCGGCAAGGCAAAGGGTTTGACCGCCATCAATCGACCAATCACATGCGATGAAAGACGCGATGTGTATTTCCGTCTGTGCTTTGCCTTGCGCAATTAGGCTGCCGAAGTCTGAATTTGTGGCCGGTGGGTAGACTCGCTCGCCCTATAAAAACCTACACGGTACGGTGCTTAAACCAAATTGGCAAAATAATGTATAGTTGTACAATACTAGACTTCTGCTTAATACTTTAGGGAATACAGGGGTTATGTTATATTGTAACTTGTAACCCATTAACCAGAATTTTTATTTCACAACAATAAGTTTTCGATAGAGCAGAGATAAGATAAGTTATTGCAGGTTTAGGACGATTTCTCTCAATTGATTTCTATTGTAATTTTTTGAGGTTTTTTTATACCTATTGATTTTAAAATTAGCGTGTAAATAGTATCATTGATAGTAGATAAGCAAAGTTCACGCCTGTCACGTTTCAAATTTGAACAGGTCAAGGTTCGAAACAACTTTACGAAACTTCTTTTAGAGCAAACAAAATGTCTTTAAGTAGGTACCTACATCAGTAGTAAAACGCAATCACGAAGTTAAGGAGACGACAAACATAGGTAAGATCACGTGTGTATTCCCTGAAGGGGTAAGGCATACATGGCCTATCGGAAACCTATATTAGGAAACCTAACAACATATTGACCGGCCTGGGAATCAAACTCGGACATCCAACAATCACGCTTGCGACATGTCTGTAATAGATTGCAGCATTTGCAGCATTTGCTGCTGTATACGATTAACAAAAACGAAACTTAAAGAAAATTTTTTTTTCCCACAGTTTTGATTGAGGTGAAGAACGAGCCTCATCCTCGAGTGAAAGGAGGCCCTCTCGACGGTGACTACATATTCAGTCAAATGCACTTCCACTGGGGGGACAATGACACCTTCGGCTCCGAAGATAAGATTAACCATAGGAGGTGAGATCATTATTTACAAACAACATTAACAGAGCACCTGTTCAGATAAACCAGTCCTTCACAAACAAGGATTGATTGTAATTTGCGCAATATATTGAGGAAAAAATATTTTTTTAATGCCTTGTATAAATAAATAGAAGGTGGTACATATTTTTTTTGCATTGCATCGTGAATTTGTAATTTTGAAGATATTGAACTCCATTTTGGGGTGCATTTCAAGGTAGGTTGTGTGTAAGTCGTGTTATTAACTTTTGTCCTTGCATCTTTCCAGTTTCCCAATGGAGCTGCACATGGTGTTCTTCAAAGAGGAGTACCAGACATCCACTGAAGCTGTGAAACATTCGGACGGCCTGACAGTGCTCGCATTCTTTTATGAGGTTCGTTTAATTAACACAAGCTACCGTTCCCATTTCGTACTTATTTTTAGGTCGATCAGGAGAGTAGATAGCTCAAAAGCTTAGCAAACATTTCTAATTCATCATGTAGGATAAGATCTGCAAAAATATAAATTTCAATACTGATCATGCAGTGTGGCTCTGTGCATCATAGGTTAATGCTAAAGCCACTTTAAAACAACATTGTACGGCGGTTCCGTGAGTTTACTAATAGAAGCAACTTATCGCAGCATGCACATCCAAATTAATAGCATTGATCGATAGAAGTACGCTAGCTGCCAAATGTGATAATATGATAACGGCCAGATAAGTATAGGTAATTTATTTCATGTCTAATTCATCACGTTTGGCAATCTGCCGCACGTCGGCTCTTTTGCATTGAACAAATCAAAAATTAGCTGCTTAGAATAGTCACGTCTGTCCACGGCTGGGGCAAAGGCCTCCACTGTTGAGGGGGAGTGGGCGGTAACATAGCATACCTTCGGGCCTAGTGTATATTGATGATGCCAAGGGTCTTCGAACTTTCGGTTTTAGAACATGCCAGTTTCTTAACGATGTTTTCCATCAATGTTTCTAAAAGAAAATAAAATCCTTACGAGTCATGAATTCATTGTTTCAGCTGATTAGGAATGTGCTAAAAATAACTAACAGTGCAGTTCTCTTTTGCACTTTTTGTAGACCTACTTTTAGCCGTTCAACCGTAGTTTCAGAATAGAACATACCTAATCACTTTCGGACGCTAACCGTGACTTCCGAATCCAAAGTCACGGTCAATGTTGGAAAGTGAATGAGAGTTACGGTACGGTAGTTTTGTTTCGAGCCCTAAATCTTACTGATTTGGAACATCAGTTTGTTTTTTTGGTGTGTTGACAATACTGGCGACACACTTGGTACACTGGTTGAGCGATCTGGCTGCTGCGCTGCATAACGCGAGTTTGATTCCCGCACGGAGCAAATATTTGTATGGCCTACAGATAGTTGTTTGTCAATGTGATTTATATGTTTGTAAATGCACCCACGATACAGGAGAAATTTCTAGAGTGGTTACCCCACTCTAGAAATTAAAAAAAAAACTATAGTTTAAAAAAAACTGTTATTGTTTTGCATGCTTTTATGGTAGAGTAGGTTAGGCAGTTGTACTTCTATAGGTACCTACGTAGTTTCCGGATGCTAGTAATGTCTTTAAGATTAGGACAAGCGTAAGCGTAGTTTTTGCAATTTGATGAGACAATATGAACCTTGGGCGGCAGATTACCGTCACCAAGCATCACAATTGAAAATTCGTCTCACCTTGATAGGAAAACAACGCTTAATTTATCTTAATACTACAACAAGATTAAGAAATCCTTCTGAAATCTATTTTCGAAATGCCACTAAGTGACTAATAAAAAATCTCAACAACCAATAAACGCTAGAGAAGGGCACAAACTGAACATTTGGAAGGTGTGTTATAGGGGCTTTCACAAAAACATCTGAAAGCCGGTTCTATAGGGTCCGGGGTGAAAATACCCCCATTTGAAGGTAGGATGTATACGGCCGAAGTCGCGGGCACGGTTAGATTAACTAAAAAAGCAAAAACTAACTGTAACCACCATTCCAGTTGGATCGTCACCAGCATCCAGCATATGACGACATCACATCAGCGCTGGTCAACGTCACGGAGCCTCACACCAGCGTGGTCATGAGCCACCCGTTCTCGTTCCTTAACATCTTGCCATACGACCTGAAGAGATACTTCACGTATAAGGGATCTTTGACCACGCCACCTTGTTCCGAAGTCGTCATCTGGCTTGACTTCGAGCAACCCATCAGGCTAACTCATGAACAGGTAAAACTGCCTGAATTTTATTGGCTTGTCGTTGTCGGTGTCTCTTTAGAAGACCATTGTTGTTAATGTTACCAAAACGTTATCCATAAGAAATTCTAAAGACTCGTCATTAAGTTTGATGATAATTATTTACTTTAGTATGAGTAGTTTCTTCAGCACCTGTCAAATATATTCAATGGAATGGTTTTGTTACAATTGTTAAAGACAAAGACTTATATTGAGCTCATAAAATTGTCGCTTCACCCATTGCTCTGTTTAATAGGTGCATGCATAGGATCATTATTTTCTATAGAGTGGAATACTGAGGCGTAAATGTCACTATATGTGCAAACATAGATACACAGGCGAGCACATGTCACATGGTAATTTTACCCACGTTTTGTGTTCACAGATAGAGGCATTCAGAGAGATAAGATCTTCACATGGAAAGATCACACACAACTTCAGGCCGATACAGCCAATCGGTGACCGAGTGGTGTTCTACAATATTGACAACAACTACTATATCTACAATGAAATCGAAGATCATGAAGAAACCACAACTTTAAGACCGTCAAGGAGAAAAAAGGGTCGCAGCAATGCTCATAGTATAGTTCCTGCAGTGTATGCAATCAGTTTTACTCTTATGATGTTGTTCAGCTTGTGATAATCTTTAAAGACCTTTGTTTACTCAGCTACATATGGTTTATATTTTGTTATTGTTAGAATTTGTATATAATAGAGTAGTTGGATTTTGTTACTAAACAATGTCACTAATTTAATATCTGTTGCATGTAAGTGTCTAATGTTTGAGGATGAACTGCGCTTTAAGAAAAATATTTATAACAATTAATAATGAACTAAGTATATTAATGTAAAATGTAAGTACATATATGCTTACATATTTGCCATTAGTACTGGAAGTTTGTATTGATTAGATGTGTGCGAGTGGGTAGCTACTCTGTTGTAATTTTTATGTTACCCAGATTAGGAGCACCTTTTATTTGTTAGTGAATTATGAATGAGGTGAAAAAAGTTATTGGCCAGCCATCATTAACACTAAATAGCACACATTGGGTTGATTTATTATGGCATATCTTCAATTTTGTCTGCCAAGTAAATTGTTGGTACCCAGAATACAGGACATACCTTATTTACCCCTAGTTTTAGTCTAACTATACACCATTAGAGAAATTTTAATATAAATTTTGATGACTGAGATAGTTAATTTTGTTTCTGACAAGGAATATACAAATGTACACTATTTATTGTATTCTGTGATATTAAACTAATTGCTAGTGTGAAATTAAAAGTTCTGTGCAATAAATTTCACTTATAAAATTCATTAAGCTGTTTTTCTTTATGTCCTAAACATTTTGTTTCAAGCTAAGAAAACTTTTCTTTCTTTGGTTCCGTATGGTGTCGGACGTTAAGAATCTCACCATCCCATATTTGCTCGTGGGTGTCGTAAGAGGCGACTAAGGAACACACAAGAGAATGGGCAGCAGCGTTCTCTGTGCACTTCATAACAAACTGCGATCGCCAACCCGCCTGCCAAGCGTGGGAATTATGGTAAACCCCCCCAAACCGATGAATAGCGCAACCATGAGATGGCCCCATGTGCCCGGCAACCCGTCTACCTTCGACTACGGTAGCGGTCAAGGCTTTGGTGTGGCAAGGGGTGCGAAGAATCCCCGGAGTGGACCCGGTTACCCCAATAAAAACCGACGACTGTACCTGGTAACATACAGCACGCGAACACTCCGGACCGACGAAAAGATAGCCGAAATCGAGGAAGAGTTGAGCGGGTTACGATAGAGTATCATAGGGTTTTCTGAAGTCCGAAGAGAGGGGGAGAACTCGGTAATCCTTGAATCCGGTAACCTGCTCTACTGCCGAGAGGGCGACCGGCAGTCCAAGGGTGGTGTCAAGTTTATCGTCCACTGGTCCTATGTGGCCAGCGTAGTGAGGATCGAGAGTGTATCGACCAGGGTGGCGAGCCTTATACTCAGAATATCCTCAAGGTATTCACTGAAGGTCATACAGGTCTACGCCCCGACACAGAGGCACACCCGACGACGAAGAAGAGACTATGTATGAGGATATTTCCAGAGCCATGCATGGAAATAAAACTCACTTCACCGTGGTCATGGGGGAACGAAACTGGGTAAACGAGACGATAATGAGCTGCGAGTGGGGCAATTTGGATTTGGACGACGGAACCACCGGGGTCACCTAATGGCCAGTTTTATGGATAGAGAGGGCCTCTATACGATGAAATCCTAGCCTAGCCTAGGTAGCTCCGTGGACGATTACAACGAAAGGTTCGTGAAAACTATCCATACAGTCAAGTCTAAGATTTTCCAGACCCTTCGTGCAAATAAGAACAAAAAACTATCCGATCCAACTCTCAAGCTCATGAAGGAGAGGCGTGAAATGATCCTGCTGTCTTCAGACGATGCGTGGATCTATGGGGAGCTCAATAGACAGATCTCGAAGTCTTTGAAAAGCGACTGCCGCCGCTTTATTACTGAGCGTATTAAGACGCGATTGAGCAGAATAAGGGCTCCAAGGTGTTTGCAGGAGATCTGGCTATTGGGCAGAGCCAGCTCACGAAACTGAAGACCGACGATGGCAGGATCTTATCCGCCAAACCGGAGCTTCTGAGAGAGATCGAAGAATCAGCAAAACCGTTGCGAATCTAGCAAACGACCCAAGAGCTAGATTGACCCGACTCTATACCGAAGACATCCCGGATATCTGCCTCTACGAGATTAGGATGGCTCTGAAACAGCTTAAGAACAACAAGGCGCCAAGTGTTGACGGAATTACGGCCTAACTCCCGAAGGCGGGCGAAAATCCGGTACTTAAGGTCCTTCAGAAGCTGTTTGATTCCGTCATACTCGAAGGGAAAACGCCACAGGCATGGTACAGGGATGAGGTAGTACTCTTCTTCAAGAAGGGCGACAGTGCCCGATTGAAGAATTACAGGCCCATCTCACTTCTTAGCCAGGCTCATCTCTGTCCAATGCTCGATGACCTCAGTAGAGCTTCCGAACGAGTGGGTCTAAAAATGAACATGGACAAAACCAAGGTGATGCTGAATGCCCATTTTGCCCCACTCCTATCAAAGTCGGAGACTCTACACTCGAAGTTGTGGACGATTATGTCTACCTGGGACAAATGGTCCAGTTAGGTAAGTCCAACTTCGAGAAAGAGGTCAACCGTCGAATCCGACTCGGCTGAGCAGCGTTCGGGAAGTTGCGCGGTATCTTCTCGTCCAACTTACCACAGTGTCTCAAGACGAAAGTCTATGTGTTGCCAGTGATTACTTACGGGACAGAGACGTGGTCACTCACAATGGGCCTCATCAGAAAGCTTGAAGTCACCCAAAGGGCAATAGAGAGGGCTATGCTCGGAGTTTCCTTGCGTCATCGAATCAGAAATGAAGACATCCGCAAGAGAATCATGGTTACCAATATAGCCCAAAGAATTGCCAAACTTAAGTGGCATTGGGCAGGGCACTTTACTCGCAGAACAGATGGCCGTTGGGCTGAAAAATTCTAGAGTGGCTATTGCGTACCGGAACACGCAGCGTTGGAAGGCCGCCCTCTAGGTGGAGCGACGACCTAGTCAAGGCTGCGGTCGTCCGGTGGATGAAAACTTTTCTATTCAAACATAATAATTATCTTCATAATATCAGCCGAAAAACGTCAACTGCTGGACATAGTCCTCCCACAAGTTTGCTAACATAATGGTGATATTATTTTAATTAAAAAACTAATATAATTAAAAAGAAATGTTGTTCCTTACTTTTACTTACACAAAACTTACAAAAATATATTGATAATACCTACTTCACCTAAATGTACATTATATTCAAATAATTTCAATCATCTTCAGTAGCTCTATTATCAGTCATGGTGACCATGGCTCCCAAATTATCTTCATTGCCCTGTTTTAGCCTCTCCCAAATTAATTCTGCTATTGCCTTCTGTGTTCTTCTCTCCAGTTTCTCTAACTTCTTTGCTACATCTCTTTTGAGATCCCAGTCTGGTTTTCTTGGTGCTAAGCTTGAAATATCCAGGTCTTGTAAAACTATCTGTAATTGCAGAAATGAATTCCATTAGTTATTAAACAATTATTTCTAAGAACATGTTTCACAGACAGCATTAATATCATTTCATCTCTGCGACTGATTTGCCAAATACTGGCATTATGCACTTGAGTCAAGAGGTTCATCAGCAATGAGGCATTAATCAAGTCAAACCACCAGAGTCTTGAACATCGATGCCTCTTGCCATCAATGCAGTCTTGCCAGCCTGTCAGTTTTTTATCGGTTACATTTTGCTAAAGTTTTGGAAATACTTTCATTGTGCATACAACTAAGGAGTGAAATTCCCTGCCTGAGTAAGTATTTTCTGGTACAACCTGGATGTCTTTAAGCCAAGAGAGAATAGGTTACCTATATGCAAGCATGCTTCAACATCAACTACATCATAGCTTACCATCAGGTGAGACAGTGGTCAAACTGGGTAAAGTTTGGAGTTTATATTTTGCTAAAGTTTTGAAAATACTTTCATTGTGCATACAGCTAAGGAGTGGAATTCCCTGCCTGAATCAGTATTTTCTGGTACAACCTGGGTGTCTTTAAGTCAAGAGAGAATAGGTTACCTCTAGGCAAGCATGCTTCACCATCAACTATATTATAGCTTACCATCAGGTGAGACTGTGTGGTTTAAACTGGATAAAATTTGGAGTAACTAGTAGTAGTAAAGTTCTTTGGGCAAGAACTTGAAATTTAATTTTTCTACCAACAGATAAAATAAACACATTCCAATAAAGAATTACTATTCTGCCATATATATTTCCAAGCAGAATTGGCTGTGATTTGAATAGAATGGTAAGGTTGCCAGTGAAAATTCAATCATTGAGATATAATAACCAGAAAGTATTTGCAATGCCTATTGTGTTACAGATGCCTGTAAGCAGCACTGACTGGTATTACTGAATTGATATTATAGCTAACCTGAACCGTCCTGTTATCAGACAAGGGCCTCTGTCCATTCCTCATCCATTTTTTGTGATCTAATAATTTTAAAAATAAACTTTGGTCTGCTTGCCCTGGATTATCTAACTACCTCCGAGTTGCTAGGGAACATGGCCAATTATGTATGACATATTTGTTATTCAATCTTATGTTAGCAACTATGTAACTCTGAGTTAAGTTTTTGGCACAAGTGGGCCACAAAGTATAGCTATTTCATACAACACCTGCATTCCTTGAAAGGAAACATGGAGGGAGGTGTTTAGTAAGATAGTTTTTACGAATTACCTTCTCTTTTCCTGCTTCAAGTAAATCCTTAACCTCAGCCTCAACGGCAGCAGGTAAAGCATCCTCTAGTTTGGCCTCTTGAAGAGATTCATCCTGTGGCTTATAACTTCTGAATTTTGGTCTGTAATCACAAAAATATTTATGTAGTTCAGAGAATGTAGTTTTAATCACCTTTAGCATGACCCTTCTGTGTTTACAGGAGAATAATTTAATGCGCAGAACTATATATTTAAAATCATTTACATTAGCAGATAATGCCATCAAATACCAAGGTCCAATACCAATGAGAACAAAATGGGAATGACTTGGAGCTATACTGCATATTTCTATAATTAAAATATGGGAAAGTTTCGGGCAGAAGCTAGACTTAGCTTAACTGACTAACCCTTAAAATGAAACAAGGCTGACTGCAAATCTAAACCAATTCGATTATAATTTCTATTCACATATCACAAACAAAACATAACCTCAATACTTTTTCAACTTGAATGATACTCACTTGGGAAGTGGTACAAATTCACTGGGCGTTTCATTCGTAGAACTTTCACTAGTAGGATTTTTGCGCTTAAGGTTTTTAAGTCTTTCTTTCCTCTTCAGAGCTTGTTCTTCTAAACTACCAACACCTTCCGCTGTATCCATGATAACCATAACGCAACCGAAGAGACTTTAATATTACAACGTATTAGAGAAAACAGTTAATGTTAAAATGCCAGCATTGCCTTTGGAATAATTTGGGGTGTTTTATCTAAATAATGATATAATTCAATCTTCAGCAACTCCTCGACGCTGACTTCATGACTTGTTTATAATATTGACGTTTTGCTCAGTGTTGCCACCTCAAATTTTATCTTGTCATTAGATCTAGTGTAAAATGTCGCCATATTTTGGCAATTTGGATTGAAAAAAAACCACCAGTTCACGCTAATTTTTCTTATTAAAATTAAGTACTTTAAATGTATGAAATTAAAAAAAAAAGTAACTTTGTTACAGTTAAAAGTGACAAAACAGACTTGATTAAAATTCATGATTTTGAAATATATCTTCCACTATAACATATCCTATTATATTTTCTTCATCATCCACAGACGCCGCCGACGTTTGCGCTGAAGATGTTGTTGATAAATTTTAAAATGAGTACTTTGCGTTTTTGCCGATAGCCTCAATGACATCGCTAGGCAATTCATAATTAAAGCATTTAATTTTCAAAACTTTCAATCTGTTTCTAATAAAAATTATGGCGTTAAGTAGTGGACTGGAAATTTTGTTTCGTAATTTGCTTTTAACGATGCTCGATGAGGTATTTTTTTAAATTCCATCTCAAATAACTATTGCCAAATTCCAAATTGAAAAATCGCCAAAAATCGCTAAAAAAATATTAGTCGCTAAACAATGAAAAAATGTCGCCAAGAGCTCAGAAAAATCGCCAGATCTAAATAGTGACAAAATCACCAAGGTGGCAACACTGCTTTGCTTTTAGTTTGATGACATTGACAATATAAAAATGTTGCCACCATTTCACAACACTTACATCCGTGGTCCGTTCAATCTCAATCCCATTATTAATAATTGAGTTACTTTTATTCAAAATGTATGAAAGTTTTGCTGGTTAGAAATGCGAGTCTAACAAGACCTATCTTTTTTATTTTAGATATGTTTGCGCTTGACCACTATCTCACCTAATGGTAAGTGATGACCTATTCACTCTTGACCCTGAGATTGTAGCTATTGGAAAACACAGACTCCGGGAGGGAATTCCACTCCTTAGCTGTACGCATAATGAAAGTATTTCCAAAACGTTTAGTGCGTATGGGTGGGATGTTCACCATGTACCGACGGCGCATCAACGCATACGTCTTGTAGTCCGATGATGAAACGGGCTTGGCGGAATTAGATCATGCAATTCCATCGCACACTCCCCGAAATGTAACCGATAAAAAACCGACAAGCTGGCAACTCGGCGACGATGTTCAAGGCTCCGGGACTTTTGACTCAACCAGTGCCTTCTTGGCCCTTTTTTCGATCGACTCAAGTGCATCAAGCTGATATTTGGCAGATCCGTCCCAGAGATGAGAACAGTACACCATGCAAGATACAACTTAAGCAGCTGTTCTGGCGTGAAATACCGTCTCACCTTCGCAAGGATCCCCAACTTTTTGGCAGCCACTTGAGCTTTGCCTCAATGTATGGACCAAAATTTTGTGTTGATGTCAACGTGGTCCGTTATCGGCACGGTTACACCTCAGAAAGATGAAGCCGGGTGAAATTGGCTCTTTTTAGCGCAGAAAAGACACGCCTGTGTTTTAGCGGCATTGAACTTGACCAGATTGGCATCGCCCCATTCTGAGACTGCCTCCAAGGACAAGCTCAAACGCTCCACCATGGCATCGCGAAGAGACAGGACCTCAGGATCAGTAGCCCGTGCGTTGGACAAGTATCTCTCAGCAACAGTGCTGTTGTCTGTATACCCAAAGGTTTTAGCAGCGCATTTATATGCAGCAAGAATAATGTCACTGAGAGTACCGACCCCTGAGGGACCCCGGCATTAATTGGTCCGGTGAGCAGTCATCTATAACTACTCGAATGGACCAATCCCTCAGGAAGTCTGCAATCCAATCACACAGACCACCGGGCAGACCGAAAGAAGGAAGCTTACCAATAAGGCTTTCATGCCCGACCCTATAAAAAGCCTTCGAGATGTCGAGGGAGACGGCAAGCGCTTCCCCGTATCTCTCGATGGCCTCACTCCATATGTGAACTCCATATGTGTCTGACATCTAAATAACCATAATTACTGCTTTGATTAAAATCAACTTTTGCCAGATTGATCGTCTAAGGCCCCCCCTGCCCCCAGGTGTAGACTTACACGGCCTACCACTAGGTGTCCATCCGTCCGGATTTGTCCGGATTTGTCCGGATATTTAGTGTCCTGTCCGGACTATGTCGGGCCTTCTACTTTCCGGCTTTTTCGCATAGATGTCAAAACTCATCGTTATGTTGCGACAAAAACGAATTGACAGTAGTATTTATCAAACAGCTTTGCATCATTGACGACTATGCTTTTGCCATTCATATGCTTGAGTCAACTTTGATCAAAATATTTTTTTCCCATTATTTTATGAAAATTTTCGGAATTTTTATCTAAAAGTCCGGCTTTTTGTCAGGGCTTTTCAATTTTCGAAATGGTTATCCTACAACCGACCACCCCTGCTGCCCTTGTGCCCTCCTTGTGTATACCGTGCCTAATGGTTATACGGGATCCAATCTGTTCTTGCCATATAAAAGTAGCAAATATTTAACCATAGACATTAGATACTATTTAATTTATGAAGTAAATTAGGCGGGAATCACAAATAAAAATTATTCTTCTGTTTCTTGCTCGTTTTAGTAATCAAGTCTCTTCTGTTGTTTAATGAAATAGTGATAACTTTTTGAAAGTGATAAAGCAATCATATTGTCTAACAGCAAACCAGCAGTCTATGGATGGTGCGAGGAAAGCTTGGGAGCAAGTAAAAAGAAGGCATGTTTTCTTTTTTTATTAATGTTATTCATGTTGAGCTATCAATTGGACAAAACGATACCACAGCTTAAAGCAAAAATAATTTTTTACCTAATATCCCATTCAATATTCCATTCAATTAATTTCTATTAATTCATATTGTTTGGTTATTTAGGTCGCTCAATGATGGAAAAGTCGCAAAACCTTTCTAACACTCCATAGGTTATAGCTATGTTGTGCGGGAACAGGAATAAGAGCAGGATTTTTTCAAGTAAGTACCTACTTAAGTAGTCTTACATTATTTTTCTTACCTCACCAATGTAAAAACGTACACAAAGCAAATCAGATAGGTTTGCAGGGCACACCAACATAGAATGTATTACTTCGCCTATATAATATTGTTTGCTTCACACTATATGAAGCAAAGATTATGAAGCATAAATTTTACTGTGTAATTAACTGGTCCCGTGGCATAGGTGTAAAATAATAATAATGCCTGGTAAATCAAATGTCTTAGGATCGAGTCTCGCCGCCACCAACTTTTTGCATTATTATAAACCTTTTTTTAATTTTGTTGTACCTTTATTTTTGTAATTTACTTGATAATAAGAATATTCGAGAAAAAATATTTGGAAGTAAAAATTAAACAATTTGTAATAAGAAATCAACAATATTTATTGACAAGGTTTTTAAAAATTATCATTAAAAATTATAAAGTTTTGTGCATGACAAATATTCTAAGTCGGACAAGAATTAAAGTTATTTTTCATAATCAAGTGGGTAATTTATGTATTAGTTATATGAATAAACATGTTAGTAAGGTATACATTAAGATACAGGTATCATAAATCGTAATCTCGCTAACAATAACATCACTTACATAAAATAAATTTAGTTCAGTTGGTAGCATCACGTTTTGTAAAACATCCAAGTAACCTTGACTAGTATTGCGAACACCTACCTGCACTTATTCACCGGGACCCATTGACGACATCCATGGCCAATATCTCAAAGTAATGCGGCCACAAGACCTGCATGGAAGAGTATTTGTTTTTATTATTAGCGCGCACCATCATTTCGCCAAATAATTTTGCGACCATCCTTGTCTGACCTAAAACATTTTTCATCGCTAAATATAACTTTATTATTGCACTAATCGAAATCCAAATATTTTGTTGCGAAGCGTACCCGGTTTTGCTTGTGAATATCTGTCAGTAAAATTTTCTTGGCTGGCCTACGACATTTCACACCAGCAGCATGCAAGTGGTTCCGTACAGTTTGTAATGTCACGCTATGTTTAGTTACCGTGGAACGATTAGTGAGGAAGGGCTCGGCTGTATGCCTAGCAACTATATCACGGTGCTGCGCATTGGCATCTGTGTATACAAATCCAGGTCTCAGCAGGCGAGGATCAATGCTTCCCGAATCTGTATACCGATGGACCCTGAATTGCACAGTTCTTCTCTGTGAACAATAATAAATTTTGTTACAAAAATAATCAATCAATAACATGTGTATTATTTAAACATATCAAATATAAATATATTAAATATAAATAATAATAACATTTTGATACTCACCGATATCATTAAAAGCCTCGCAATTTCACTCATTGAATCGTTTGGCCCATGCAATACAATTATCTCTGCTCTTAAAATTGTAGTTAAGTGATTTATAATGATTCACATATAAAAGCACTTCTCAAAACACGCAGGGTATAATATTTAAAAAGGTAACGAAAGCTCGATAGTCAATAGCATTATGACGATGAACTTAAAATACTAACCTAAATATGATTTGTCATTTTCGGGATAGACAATTAATACATTACAACTCAAATATAAAGAAGACTTGCTAATAGTATAGCAATGAATTGAAGAAACAAATGAAAAATATTTTATTAAAACATACAAAAACATTAGCCGTCGGCAGTCTGATTCGATCTTACGGCGCCAGGGCGTAAGATATTATATACCGCACGTTCGACTAATACGCCACGGAGACGATTGTTATATAGCTAAATTCATGCATCATTTTCCCCGCAACATTAAAGTGACAAGAAATTGCAAGTGTGTGCGTGAACAACGGATTTTTGTGAAGGAACACTAATAAATAGGCGAAGTAATACACCCGTTGATTCTACGCACACGAAACATCTGTTGGTGTGCCCTGCAAACCTATCTGATTTGCTTTATTGTGTGCCTCTATGAAACGATCTTTGGAGAACATGCATCAAAATCGGATCCGAGACTCCATTAAGTGTTTTTCGCTACTGCTCACAGTTTTGGATTTGGCCATCCATCCACACCACTAGAATTAAACTTCTGTATATCTTCTTTGTGTAAGCTGTTGAAGCGGTATGCTGTACTCAAAACAAGTTAAATTAAGCTGTGTGTAATTTTTAGTGGTATTGTAAAGGGTGTTGTAAAAGAAACTCATTATATAAATATGTGAATTATAATATATTTACACATTGTCTTTTAAGAGGTACTTACTTACAATAATGTATGACTCTATTACATTCTTAACTGACGACAAGAAAACGGTACAATTCATTACTTACTTAAATTTGTCAATTAAAGTAACTAACTCAAGGTTTATTAGTAAGTTATCATTAAGTAAGCTATCAGTATTAGTGTAGAGAGAACAGCTATTCTACTGGTAGGTCTTATCTACTGGACTAATTAAAACCTGCATGTCCCTCCAAAAATTCAATTGAAACAGTGGAAGGACTTTTAAGTAGATTCATTTTATCTTTAGGTCCTAAAAGACAAGAATACTTTGATCATGTACAAATCTAGTTATATGATTAGAACACAATGCAAAATAATAAAATGATTACTAAATATTTTATTCATTTAATTATTTTGTTTGCCGTCGTTTGTAAGAATTATAAGATTTGTATCTCGTTCTTACTCATATGCATATCATATCATCTTAACTAGTAACTTCCTACTTATAAGTATTATCAAGCTAGACTTATTAAATAATTGCGAATTACGTAATCATGTACGAACTTAGCTTAGCTGCATTTTCAATATTAATATCGTCAAAAATGCAATTGAAAAATAATTGCAATATTGACAAAATATATATATCTACTGTTGCGAGCAACGAATATGTCATTGGCTAAAAGAGTCAAAACAGCTTGTGGTAAAATAAGCGACAAGGTATCGGCTAACTACCCATCTTCAACCTATTGTATCTCTTCAGTCAGCGGCTGGATCCGGTTTCTGTATTTTGAGCAAATCTGGTGCTAAAGAAATAATTACTTATTGTTATAATGAAGCAACTATTGTATGTATTTATAAGCTGCGTCATTACATTACTTTCATTTCATCGTTCTCCTAATTATACTACTTATGGCAGTTCATAAAATATATTAAAGTAAAATAAATAATTATCTAAAACTATTATAAAACAGTTTTGGAAAATAGAGACAGGGGCGTGCTGTAGTTTTTTTTCTCTGTAAATACATGTAAGAATGTATCAGCATTTCTTTGGTTATTTGTATGTTTACAGGTAAGTAAAAATAAATTGATTGTTTAAAGAATAAAAATGATTCTAACCCCATTTTTTAATACTTATTAATATCGTGTTGGCTTAAAAGTAATTGGAATGGATATAATTTTGAACTTTTTGAATTATCGAACTAAAAAGTACTCATTATTTTTACGCCATTGATGATTTACATAAGTGGTCTTACATGTCTCCGACTGTCATATGGTAATCTATTAGAAATATTGTTGTTTACCAATACACCATGGTTCAAAGACAAAACCTTCGATACAATATTTAAATCTTCTTGATTCCTTCCATTTAAACCATTCTGGACTAACAATTGTTTTAACTCTGCATCTACATTGTACTGGTTTTGTGCATTTATCGGGAAGAAACGGTTTGTATGAGTTGGATTGAAAGTGTTAAATGTATTAAAATTATGATTTTGATTGTTTAATCCAAAGTTACCGACTCCGCTATCGTGACGAAAAACTCGATGGTTTTGTTTTTGTTGACCAAACTGATCAGGTCTTACTTGATTAAAATTAGTTGCTTGCTGAAAGTTCTGACCAGGGTTGGGATGTAGAAAATTACTTATTCCCTGAGGCAAATGATTTTCCTGTAACGGAAACTGATCGGGCTGCTGACTGTGTAAATGAATAAGAAAATCGACAGCCTCACGATTAGGCAATTGTTGATTTGTTACAGTGCTAGTCGCTTCTAAAGGTACACTGGGCTGAATTGATACGCCATTATTTGATCTTATTGGCCCATTGTGGTTTATGAACTGGTTCTGAGGAATATTTTTCTGTACTTGAAAATTATTTACAGAGCCTTGTGCTTGAAACTTCTGGGAATTTGAAAGAAATTGTTGCCGCTGTTGTTCCTTTTGTTGAAAGAAATATTGCTGTTTCCTTAGTAGTTCCTCTTGTTGCCTTTGTTGCTGTTGTAAAAATCGAAGTTGCTCTTCTAGGAGTCTTTGCTTTTCTTCGAGCTGTCTCTGTAATACTAACTGTTGGTTTATGTACTCCGATTGGGGTATTTGATTTAAACCTACGTTTGGAATTACTTGACTTATGGATTGAGATTGTAAAACTCCAGGTGGTATATTCGTAGCGGGTAGGGGTCTCATAAACTGTTGTTGATTATTTGTTTGCTGATAAAGTGGTATGACTTTTTTCGGTAGGCCTTGTGGATCTTGATGAACTGTAAACGCCGCAACTAAGGGAGCTTGATATACTTGAACGTCACGTTTATCAACTTCTTCAATGTTTTCTCCGTCATCATTGTGGGTTGGTTTCGGAGTAGTGGTCGTAGTTGTAGTTGTAGTGGTCGTGGTGGTTGTAGTAATTTTGGGCTTTACTGGTATGGGTTTCTTAGTACTGATAGAACTTTCTGTGCTCAATTTCGAGGGACTGGCTATACTTCTTGTATGCAAGAAATTGGTGTCGCTCTCCCTTGTTTGAAATATTTCGGGAAATGGTGCTGACGTAGGTAGAGTCGCTGTTACCTGACTTTCAACATTACCTGTAGTTGTGCTCAAAATAGATATATTGTTATCTACTATCGCAGGTGTGTTTGTACTGTTATTAGAAAAAGCAGATTGTCCATTAACGATGAATGAGTGAATCTGTATTCCATCTTTGTCCGTCTGAGCTTCGGGATCAGCTTCGCCGGTTGTATAGGCATCTGAATCTAAACCAGTCGTGCCATCGAGTGCCGATCCTGTTGTTGAGTCTTCAAGTTCACTTAGAGCTTTCAGTAAGGCTTTTCTGATGTAAGGATCCAATCGCGCAGACGGTTTAGGCTCAATAGTATTCAACTTGTCATTGTAACTATCAGTAGTATCGGTAGTAGTAGTATCTTCAGCCAACCCCAATGAAAAAAGGGAAAGGAGCACCAACGCCAACATCTGAAAAGTAAAAAATAAAATTAAATAATTGTAAATTTCAAAAACATATTACATAGTATCGTCACTTCTTAGATTTAATTAAATAACTCAAAATTCATTTCTTGGTGTGATTTTTGGTACATTTTACATGAGATCTTACTCGTAATAATAAATATTCGTTCCTCAAAAATCTACCATAAAGGTGTACACTCCTTCGCATTATTAGCTTTGTACATTACTAATAGGTAGGTATATCTATCGTAAAGCAGAGCTCTGCGTTTAGGAAGTCTCCAATCCTGCGCGTTCAATACGTGATTACGGTAGCTATTGATACTTCCACATTTCCACATCTTATGTTTTTACAAAGCAGTGTTCGGTTACATTGCATGTGTGATGTTGAACAATGGCTGTTTTCTTATAGATCGATTACACAACACTATCATCTGACGTAGTTCGATGATACCGATGTATATGTATAACTCCATGGTGTCTCATTGATTGAGACCTAAATATAACATGACGAAGCAATGCAAGTCGAGGTCGTTGTGAATTCTATTTAACTACCTACTGTTTTGAATAATAAAATCGGTTAATTTCCTGGATATATGTACGAATATAAAATTCGAGCAAGATTTAAATGCCAAAAACAAATGAAAGGTGGGCAAAAGTAGTTACGATACCTACAGATACAGGACTGGATATTTTCACCGATCTCCATCTCCAGAGGAAATTCCATTTCATTTTTCATTGCACTCATCATCATGTTTAGGTACATTTAAGTATGTTTACATAGCTCGACAAAATGTAATGAGCCAGCTGATCTTCGTGTTTTCAGGGTTGGTCCTCTATTAGAAGTTGTTCATGATGATGAGTAGGTACAATGACCCGATGACCCCTTCCACGTATTTCGTTTATTTTGCAACACGTTGCATAGACCCATCCCTTATGACCCATTACACGTTTTTCGTTTATTCTGTAACACGTTGCATGTAATAACTTTTAAAACAATTGTTCAAATAAAATGACGTTAATTAGAAGAGTTTTGCAAAACGTATAATTTATTGAATCTTTTGTTGTTTCTATCACGTTATGCGTGCTTAGTCAAGTTAAACATAAAGCATAGTGTTGCGCATGCGTGACCCCTGAAATATGCAAACATGGGTCGATACACTCATCATTTATCATCAGCCGATAATTAATCTTATTGTAATGTTTCTATTGTGCCGCAAGTGTTGAATTTTACGCACTCGTACCTATATGGAAGGGAGCGTGATATTTTAATGGGCGCGCTGCTCGTGCGCCACTAGGCGAACGCGGGCCGCTGCGCGGGAGTGGGGTGGAGTAGTAGGTTGAAATTATCTTATCATGGAGTTATAAGAAAACGTCGAGTCGAGCCTGAAAATTAAGGCAAAAGAGTTTTCCCTAGACCTACAGTTAGTTACATATAAAGCATAAGATCTTCCAAATTCTAACTTATGTTGTAAGTTTAATAAGATAAATCTACTTAATATAATTTAAGTCAGTTTCCGCTTGTACCTACAACTAAAGCAATTTCAGTTTATTACCAATGTAGAGAGAAAGACCAACTGACGCCATATAAAGAAGTTACGTTATAATTTCACCGAAATTGACAAGCCATTATTTCATCAAGTCATGATTTTTGCATACAGTTACGTAATGATAACTATTAAGTAATATGTGATACATGACATAGAAATGTTTTTTTAGACGAGTTTGTGAGCTTCCTCAGTAGGTAAAAGATCTCTATCATTTTCCAGCCAATTACTTTCGAAGAGGGTCACGAGAGGCTGCAACTTGCAGTACACAATGAGAGCTAGCTATTGTTTCAGTGTATCAAATGATTTTATTTACTTAGTAGGTAATTTATATATTCAACTTTGAATATTTTATATCTTGTCACAAAGACAAAGAACGCAAACAACGTCACGGTACCCATTACAAAAATTTGCTGTTCATTTCTAATATAGGTAAACGGAAATGCAGAAATATTATTAATCAGTTAGGTATGTATGGTATCCAATATAAAAAGTTCTCACAGTACAAATTGCTCTCATTAGATCAGTGCACATACGACGCTATGGAATGGGAATGGTAGATAAAGGTCCTGCTGTCTATGACCTATGGAAAGTTAGACCACTCAGCCAAAGGTCAATATATGTACTATTCTTTTGTTTGTTGTTAGTTTATTTATGAATAGTTAGTTTATGGCCTCTTAGTAGCTTTTTAATTTATCGTAGACATTGATAGGCACGAGAGCAATTATCGAAATATCGATGGAAGCCGACGACAACTTGCAAAAGTTATGTGGCGTCCGAATCATCACTTTCACCGGACATAATTCACGGAGCGAATTCTCTCGGCGAATGTCAAATTCAATAACGTACCTTTGGCACACCTACACATGCGCACGCGGTGTGGTGACATAAGCCTGGAACCCAACGACATGCGCGTCTCGCGCATAGGTACTAACATATTATGATATTACCTACTTCTATCTAAACATGTGGGCAAAGTGCCAATACTTGCAGTAAAACAGAGAGAGAGTTAAATAATACAATCAGCAAACTTGGCAGTCAGTTAAAAGTGTATAAGTGTATTATAAGATCCTCAATCATCTTGTACATATAACAAAAGCGACTAACGTAATTGAATTTCTCAATACTTAAGTATTTCTTTTTGCAAAACTCCCACGTTAAACGAATTTTGCCAGTTTTGTTATTTTATAGTGATTAAGATAGCCTTATTATAAGTAACTTGCTTTTTCTCGAATTGTTTGTCGCTGAAAAAGGTTCAGGTAGGTACCGACTATATATGTAAACAAATAGTAATATATTGCTGAGTCAGTGAGTTGAGGACAGGGGATAGGCTTTCGTTTTCTTTTCTTTGCATGTAATGATGTAATGTAGCTACTTATTAGAACCTTGGTAGAAACTGTTATGACAGTGCAACACGCTAAGTGGCAATAAAATTCATTGACATTTCTGATCTTTAAAATCGGAAAGATCTTGTCCATACCACTGTACAGTTCAATTTTAGTAGGTATATCTGCTACCTATCCCGTTTTTAAATGAAAATGTTTTATTTATTTAGGTACTAGCTGTTGCCCGCGAATTCGGCCGCAACAACTTCATAAAAAAAAACATAGTTTTTCTAGAATAAAAGTAGGTAGCCTAAGTTACTTCTTATAACATCAGCTATCTGTCAGTGAATTTCAGAGAAAGTCAAATCAAAATCGAACCGTGCGTTTTGTAGATTACCTACCCGGCACAAACAGACAGAAAGACAAAAATTAAAAAAAGAACATATAAATGTTATAGATATAAGTATCATCTAAAAAAACTATTATTTTGATATAACAAACAGAAACTTCCATTTTATTTATTTGTATGGATATTATTGTTAAAAAGCTAGTATATAAAAATTTGGGCGTTTCTGAATGATGAATAAATGGTAAAGTTATTATATAATAATCTAGATAGCGTCTTGCGTCTTGCGTCTTGAATATTATATCAACAGAATATGCAAAATGATTTTGAATTGATTTGATTCGCACACCCAGATAAATAACAAACTTTGAGAGTAATTTACCCTTCTTACCATTACATAGTAATTAGTTAGACAGAATACTTCCTATCTACTGTTTTGACATAACATTATTTGTACAACTATGACAAATATCTTCCTAATTACTCTCAAACAATCCGGATGAGAATATCGTCAGAAGCAATTTAGAATTAGAGTGGTTTCACACGCGTTTTATGTCCGCAAGTCCGCAGTGACTACGAAATCTAATTCAGGTGACCTCATGCATTTCTAATGTGGTTCACTCGGTTCACTTCTGTGAGATGGAGTGTTAGTTGTAAGGATTGAAAGTTGAGGAAATCAATCATCATGTTTATGATCATTTAAACCGAAAGACGTCAGCTGTACAAAGGCCTGTCCCAACAGCAGCCACATCGACCGGCACCTCAATTTAAAACTAAAAAAAAAGTTAATTTAAAAATCAAAAACCCGACTGCTTAAAAGACGTAAACAAGAAGAAAATCATGACTTCACAGACTGCACAGCATGTTTTTCTTCTTATTTACGTCTTTTTAGTTCGTTTCTTAAGCAGGTGGGTTTTTCGATTTTTTTTATTAACTTTTTATTTATAACTTTTTAATTAAACCTTTTTTTTCTAATTAGGTACATTAAAACATATAAGTGTTATATATTTTTGAATCACCTCCTAAAACCCTTTATTTTGATACCCCACACGATGGGTTTGGAAGATAAAATAAATTGGGTCCCCATAATATGGCGCCCAAAAGCCAATATTTTTTTGCCCAGCAATGTTAAGACGAATCAATTGACGTAAGAATCTTCAAAATCGGCCGACGCGTTTGGTCTTTAGAAGGCCACATAGGAACAAACATACATACATACATAGACTGATAAACATATTACCCTCCTTCGGCAGTCGGGTAAAATATGGTGGTTCTTGTGTTTACTTTATAATTACTTTTAGATAAGCTTTACGTAATAGAAAAATAATGTACGTAGGTATCTATACAATTAGAAAGAGGCTTTTGAAACAAGTAGATAGGTACTTTACCAATTTGCTGGTTCGCTAACTAAAGCTTTTTGCGAATCTCTACAAAAGCTTTTGCAAGTAATTACATAATGTACGATCTTTGTTGCTTGTCGGTAAAAACAGCCCGGAGCAACTTTAAATGATGCGCCTGTTATTCAGTATCAAAGGTCGGAAGTGAAGTCGTGAACACTTATGTCAAAATAACGTCGTCAATACATTTCTCTTGATGCAGTCACGTATGAGATCTCTATAATGACGACTGATAAAGTACTTTAGCCGTGTTCAATTACAGCCTGATCTACAGTATTGAAGAAATCAATAAACTGTTCTTGGAAAACTTGTTGATGCGGTTGCCTACTTTCTTATTACGAGGTACTAAGAGGAAAACTGTTTGGGAACGTTTTTTCCATATAAACTTAAAGCATGACGTTATATAATATGGTTTACAAGTCAAAGTTTACCTACATTACATAAGAAAGTAACTAAGTGCGAGGAGCAGTATCGCCTACCGGTGAAACCTCTTAGTCGACTTGAAATCGTGTGCTTGACCCGCCGCGCCGCAGCTCCCTTGCTAGCAAAAGCTGCCGATGAATGTCTAAACATAGGTACCCTACCTTATAACTAGGTACGCGCTGTATACTTTCCTCTTGTTTACGTACATCTTTCATTGTTTGTTATTCAAAACAAACACCTTATCAAGCGAAATGAAGAAAGGGAAATCACAGTTTTAAATTTTTATAAGTTTTGTCAGACTTTTGTCATGAAGACAAAGCATTAATATTTCACTTTCCCTTTTAATAATAGTTTTAAAGGCCTTCTTTAATATAAGTAATGGCTAACAATTTAGCCCGTTAACGAAAACTGAGAAGATGGGATGTTGTTGTGCAAAGGTCATTGACATTCCGGTAAACATAAATAAATATGTACTCAATCTCCGCAGTAACCATCACGTGTGACTGACCGGTCCCAGATTGTCGTTTGTTTTTGTTGCGTTCCTCCTACGTGATGCACTCAGTTAGTGTGGGAACTGACACGCCAAAGCCGGTTCTAACTTACAGAAATAGGTGTTATTTTATTTTCCCTATGTCCAAGTCAACAACACTGTTAAAACACAATGGCACGTAATTATATAAGGCGCTATTGTCAACAAATATGAAATTCGCTTTCTATGGTTGGCAAATATTACTCTGTTACATCAAAGGATTTGGTATTCGTCGTGCACGTATCGATTATTATGTATTGACGACGTATTCATCTCATCGGAGCTTTGAATGCTCGACCTCTTAATCTGTTGAATGAGTCGGACTGGATTTCCTCTTACAATGTATAAATTGACACTAATCATTAGTTACACGGCTTTGTAATGTCTATTTGAATGTGCTAAGAAACGTGTTATGTCTTCATTAAGGCTGTAAATTAGCATCAGGTTACACTGTTGCGTTTGGATTCGGTGGCTACCGTAATTTAATTTAACACATCATTTAATGGAAATAGGTATGAATCAAAACCTTGACACACTTACAAAATCAGATCACTGGTCACATACATCTTCTCTATTTCTCATCATAAATTTTTCAGTCGATAAACACCTATGAAATCCGTTCCAAGATTTATCGTCATTCAATAAAAATCTTTCATTTTAGTTTCTGACACTCTTACATCGGCACAAACCATTAAAAATCACAATAAAACTTTACCGCTATTAGTTTTAAAATTCTCACTTTTAATACATCTTCTCCATCCACCACAAGAATTTAAAATTGTTAATTAAAAGATAAATCTAAGATGGAAGAATTTGTCACCAATAAAACCTGCTTGTTTTATCACAAAACGCAATAGATATCATTATTCACCAACCTACTCAGCTAATAAAACTTTAATAAATTATTATTGGATGCATCCAAAATAACGCATTCCCTATGATATGTTAATTGATTCTAGTATGTAGATATCAAAGTAAACACATACGTATACATTGTGACACTCATAAGTCTGTGCCTTGTACCACATAAAATATACTATACTTGCCCATTACTTTTTGTTTTTGTAGAACACTATGCTCCGAAACTATCACAGTCCTTATATGCGATGATGTTGCGGTATTCGAACAGTACCTAATGTTCAATTGTACACGTTGGTCATATCGTATTCGTTTATTACAGTTATCGATTACACGGAAACTACCTGCGGCTTAAACCAATTATTCTGTAGGCGTCGGAGAGTATTGTGCAAGTAAATAACATGCTCGAAGCTCTGATAATTATCATAAGAGTAGTGACCGCCAGAGCCCTGCGTGACACCCGCCTCTGATGCTATTATTTCCGAAACAAGAACAATTATTCTTTATTGCTGTAACGGCCTACGATTTGATTTATCATTGCGCAACGCTACACGTGTATTGTTCTGAAACAATTCCATATTATAAACTAATTTCACAAATTGCTACCTGTGTTACATTGTTAATGTTGTTAAGTATATTAATTCATTATTCAAGATAGTCTTTGGTGGAGAAAGTCGCTAAGCAGATAGATATTTTTATTGTTTACAAAATATTTATTAATATCAGCTATGTAGGTATTCATTAGGGGAAAGCTTAAAAATTCAGATACTTTTAAGTACCTATTAAATGAAACAACAGAAAATCTTAATAGTATATTTTGCAATTAGAATTAGTGAATAAAGGACGGATTTCAAGCGAGGGCCCTATTTTTATTCATCTATATGAATCACGAGCAAGTGAAAGATTCTAACGACTGAATCACGGCCGTAGTGAGTGATTCGTGATGATTGAATCACTCGCTATGCTTCGCTTAGTCGTTAGAATCCTTAGGGACGCGAGTGATTCATGGCCCTCGATATAAATCTGTTTTATTCTGAGTTGTATACTATGCTTCATACCATGACTGCGAGAAAAAGAACGATTTAAGCGTAAAGCACAAGGAGTTTGTATGTCGAGTATTCTTTGCACAAGGAATTTGTTTGTCGATTATCCTTTGCACAAGGAGTTTGTATAGCATTGAGATGGAGATCGATTATAATGGTGTGTTCTAAATTCAAACACCAAAATAGTGATTAAAGTGCTTTTTGACCGACTTCCCAAAAAGGAGGTTCTATGTTCGACATTATGTATGTTTTTTTTTATGTTTTTTCACCGATATCTCCGTCAATTGTGGACCGATTTTGAAAATTCTTTTTTTTGATAGAATATGTTCCGAAATTAGTCCCATTTTAATTTGGTAAAGATCTGATGAAGAACTTTGAAGATATACAACAGAACTCTTCAACAGATAACGGCAAATCTCTCGGGATTGCTGCAATCGCATGTCTCTTTATTGTTTATACTATTTCATAACATAACATCACGCCAGTACGCTCTTAAGGGGTACGCAGGTCTCTCATTTCACCGGTTATATTCAAGTTTCATGATATTCGGGTTATCTATACTGGCGTTATAGGTACCTTACTAAACAACTTGTCTATAAGGTAGTTACAACTAAAAAGTGAAAATAAAAAAATAAAAACTTTTTACAAAAAAATACTACCGACTTCCAAATAAAAAAACTAAAAAGTGAAAAATAACTTTATTTTTGGAAGTCGGGATCCATAACGCAATAAATTGGTAGGTAAGTACCTATGAAAGACACTGACTTCCAAAAATAAAGTTATTTTTCACTTTGTAGTTTTTTTATTTGGAAGTCGGTAGGTATTATTTTTTTGTAAAAGGTTTTTTTTTTATTATTCACTGTTTTCAGTGAATAAAATAAGCTTTTTAGAGGAGGAATGGTAGGTATCATATAGATCAGTCAAAACAATGTTGTCTGCAGCATTCCTAATTTTTTCCACTTGGATATATTTATTAATTACCTATTTAATAATGCATTAGTAAACCAAAACATTTGAAAACAGCCTATATTTATTGCAAAAGCACGCGGAAACATTTTCTCATTCAACTTTGCTTTCGAACCTTTATGACATGTCATAAAACAAAATGTTCCATAGTGAACGCGGTTTGGTAATAATGTTTCTATCCGTACAATGTGCTTACATTCCGACACAGAAGAATGCCGGATTTCCCGACATACTACATAGATACAGCAAGCGCAGTCTATTTATCTTGAGTTATTGAAACTACTTTCATAGATTTTTTTTAATTAGCCATGCTTTTAGATAATATGTATGTATAATCTACTTAAGGTATAGTAGTGCTAGGTGCATCGTCCTCAAGTATATGAATTTATTAATGTATGTACTATTAAAAATAATGTATGTAATATTGTAAAAGTTTATTTTTTTTTAAAAGAGAAGGTATGGAGTTTCTTGTGCGTTCTTCTCCATAACAATCTACTTTTCCGAATGCACGGTAGAATCAATTTTTATTACTTGTTAATTTTAATTTTAACCTCTCGAAAGTGCCGTTAATGGCCTAGTCGAAATAAAAACATTTGACTTTGACTTTATAATCACTAAGTATTGCATATTTAAAATAACTAAATATTTGTTTTGCTAAAAGAGCATAATTAATATGTTTTTATAGTGAATATTAACAGACTACCGTGCGAAATTGATTACAAAATGCTTCAGCGTTTGCGGTATCCCACAAAGTATTAAATTTTCTATCTCGTTACTTAGACCGCGTATGGTAGTCTATTTTCCTACTTTATTTCAATCATTTCACTCGGTTTTGTGTATTTAATGACAAACTATATGTTTGAAAGAGGGTTTTCGCTTATCCCAAAGTAAAAATGTTTTTGTCCATCTAAGTTTTAGACTATTAGGTCTAGGTAGGTAGGACTTGTAAAGGTAAGGTAGAACTTATACATAAATGTCATACTTTAGAAAGTTCAATCCATGAGCCATTTCCAATGGCAGCATGAAGCAGTTCCAGTTCATAATATGCTTATTGAGCTAGGTAAAGGCCAGGTAATACATATAGATCACATAGATGCCTACATACATCAAGTTCTCAATGATAACTTAATGACGCCGCTGGATAAGTCGAATAAGTATTTTAATATCTCTAGACTACAACCTACTACTACTTTTACTAGTAGTAGCTGAATTTAAAGTTACTAGAAGTTAGGTACTTGCTGTATTTATCGGTCTAACAATATACAACAATGCTTAGCAACAATGCGAGTCAGTAGCTTACTACAACGATGGGTTTCTCTTTACCGTAACTTATCGTAAATTTACATAAATAATAATTAACGGATGTGCCTCGGGCAACGTGCGTTATGTGTGTTCACAAAATTTCTTGCGAAATGTGTTATACAAGTTTCTCAAGCCGAGTTTCTTGCAAGCACCAAACACCAAACATTTATTAATATTTTCCGCTAAAATCCATGTCCATTATGTTTATCTACAAAGGTGCATTGTCATTGCAATATTACCGTATTCCTGAAAGAAAGTTTACTTAGTTTGTATGGTGGTACACGTTCAGGCACTTGGACGGATCTTTTGTTTTCTTGACAAAGTATGAATGCAGGCTACGTAGGCTCAGTTCGTGAGTCTACAACACTCTCCCTCCGTGACTCGCGATGCATGCACTCGGTGCACTGTTAGATGGCATGTGATTGCCAAATGTTGATATTCATCCGTGTAACAACACGAAAGCAGTTGTTTGTTTGTATAATCTCTGGGAAAAAATATGATGGGAACTCATCCTCTTGTTGATTTACGATGTGTGATATTACGAGCTGTCTATTATGCTCATGAACGATTTTTTTCAAAATTAAAACAGTCTTCACATAATTGTTTTGAGTATGATATATCATAGCAAATTGGGCACTTATAGGTGCAGCACACGATATTCCATGACATTTTTTATGCACTGATATACTGAGTTGAAACAAACCATACTGACCTCGTTCCAACTGACCCAAATATAAGTTTGTAAGTGTAATTTGCAAATTCAATCATCTACTTAAATTAGACGGTAGTTATCTTTGTGCCGTACTGTATTATTGTAAACATGCTGGTTGTAGCAAACAAAACAAATTTGTAATGCAATATAAGGAAGTTAATCCAATAACATGTTCAAAATTGCTATACATAAAAGCATAACTGAGTGACTAATGTGGTTCACAAACCTGTCATTACGCGGATATTAAGATAAGTTACACGCAATCTGCGATGTTACGACTATGTTCGAATTAAGCATTCATAAGTTGTGAAGTTCGTGAACTGTAAAGTAGGTAAGAATTAATTTATTCAATGTTTTTGCTTTTAATTATTAAATAACTAAACGATAAAGCAGCAGCTGCTGGACCATTAATGGGGTAAGTTGCATAACTATAATATAAGCACAGTAGTTAACTATATGGGCTTTATGGGATAACGATTTTAATTAATTTCGAATAATTAACTGTCAATATTAAATTCGAAATAGTAACGATCATCGTGTTCCCAATGAATAGTAAATACCTACTATTGCATAGCATTTGAATTTTGCTACAATCTTGTAAATGAATCGAGAAGAGGGTCAAAGACGTATGGAAAAAACTGCGTAGCGAGGTAGCGGTCAATCGCGTAGGCTGGAAGACTACGACGCGACGCCTGAAAGAAAACTGTGCAGTCTTCTTATAGGGTATCTACTGAACTGATTCCCTCATTTCGTATGCCACTAGTATCTATTCGTATGATAGCCTGAAGGATCGAAATACTGACGATTCGGTATTTAGATCCAGACGATTCCTCGAAAATTCACTATACATTTGTTTTCAATTAACTTTCTTTTAAATGAAATACCCGCATTGACATACTAACGTCATTAGACGCCAGTGAAAGTTTACGTCATCACAACGTCTCGGATTGAAATATCTGGGAAGCCAACAGAATAATGAGCGCGAGTCTTTCTTCGCATTGCTTTTTTGTGTTAGTTTCCTTCTATGCATAATATCTGCATTACCTACTAGGATTTACAAATAATTACCTCTATACGCATTCACCTATATAACTGAGATAATAATAGGGATAATAAGCCTAGTAAAAAGAATATGAAACATCCGTGTGTTGGACCTTTGGTATGGTGAAGTACTAAACCTTAAACCTATGTTTGGCTAAATGCAGTGTTTATGAAAATATCCAGGCATATTGATTCAAGCAACACAACCGGTACCTGGTGTTTATCTAATTTAATCAACTAAAAAAAAAACTGCAAACCAACCAAGAACTTTCTTGATAAATATCGCATCGCAAAACATCTATTGTAAAAGATTTCATCACCGTTCGGTATTTTTTCAATTACATAATTCATTTCCTAATAATAAACTGCAGATATGACTACCGTTAGAACCGTAAAACGAAAGCTCCTTTGCCGAATGCGGCGCGGTCACTCAACGCGCTTACAACTTGCTGCGTAATCTTCTCATCAATGAACAGCATTCCTCACACGTGCACAATTCGCGTAAAATATTTCTGTTACTATATTGTAACACCGTGGGAAAGCTAATGGAGCTATTTCAAAAAATAAGTAGTACAATACAACTGATATCCATAGCTTGCGACACTTCATTAATTAATATTAAGACCTAGTTATGAATGAGCATTGTTTTGCGTCCTAGAATTGTTTACAACCTTCTTGTTACACCGTATCTGGTGTGATGTGCAATATTTTGTTAGTATGTACGTGTCAGCTACTCATTGTCTCTAAGTTACGGACTAATTAATCCCGATAGAGCGATAAAAGTCAACGGTGCATTGAAAACCATGTGGGACTTGAGTTTATAATTCGTGTGAACTATTTATGTTGTTATTACTACAAATGAACATTTAACAAACTGAGAAAAATATATATCTTCTATGCAATAAGTTGAATTTTTGTGTTTGACTTTAACTTATTAAATCTGCAAATCGTGAACATATAGCATAATTATATAAATCTTTTAGACAGCAATCCATAATGCATGAAAGACCTTACTAATTTTAAAAAGCTAATTTGTCAGGGGTCACTTTCCTTGGCACTATAACAGCGGAATAAAAAATATTAATTTATTTAGATTTGTTTATTAGACCAGTATGGTAATGAAATTGGTGCTAAACTTCGAAATATTTCTGCGTAGAGCCTCAAAGCCTTTGTATTTTATGTTAATCAAAGGATTTGTTACGTAATCTCCAAATAAACTTTCTACTCGGCCATCAATTTATTTAATTACTCAATGTCGCACTGACATTCGAATCTCGGTAGTATATTGTCTGTTTGTTCAAAACTTCGCGGTACATTTGAATTACTCTTTGAAAGTTTTTGCATGCAGCAGCAATAATTTCCGCTCAATCTTTTCAATATAAATTTAGTATGCCCGCCATCATCATTAAAAATTCTTTAATTTGTCAACAAAATGTTTGTTTAGCAAACTTCAATAGGCCCTTTGTTAAAATTACTCAAACGATTCAAATACTGTGCAATGACTGTTGATTCGTGACTTATCAATTATTCATCATTTTCTTTTCATTATAAACATCTAGTCCTTGCACTATTGTGACATTAGATTTTTCAAAAATTTAAAAATGTCAACGTGTTTTCGGTAATGACCCCAAAGATATATAAATGTCGAGATTTGAAACAATTTTTATTTTTTGTTCATCAATTTATGTTTTTAACCCGATGAGTAAGTATGTACAAAAATGGTATCAAGATTTAATTTACATCTTGTATTGCTATGTAAAATTAGGATGATAAGTTTGATTAAGGATCACTAGGCACAGTCAGACATTCTTCAAAAAAAACTCATTTACATAGAGCAGGCAAAAGTCGGCATTGTTTCAATTCTTTGATGAACATGGAAAGTAGTATTTCTGACTGCACACTTATTTTTTTAGGGTTCCGTAGTCATCAAGGAACCCTTATAGTTTCGCCATGTCCGGCTGTCCGTCCGCAGCTTAGCTCAGAGACTCTTAGTACTAGAAAGCTATGATTTGGCATTGATATACAAATTAATCACGCCGACAATGCGGTAAAACTAAATACATATAAAAAAAATTGTGGACCTTCTTTACACATAAAGTGGGACTGTCTTTTTTTAATTTTTCTCTTCTGTCCAATGGTGTGGGGTATCGTTAGATAGGCCATTCAAAAATATTACGGGTCTGTAAAAGTCGTTTGCGTAAAATTAAGCTTTAAATTGCTAATTTTTGTTAGAGTCAAGTGTTTGCTTGCAAATTTAAAGGAAAACTAACAGAGCTAAACAAAACTAAAGGGAAACATAGGAGCATAGTTTATATCTTTCATTTTCATTTTATAGAATATCTTTTAAATTGGTCCAATATAGGAGGAGGAAATAGGCGAGAGCCAAATCTCGAATTATGACTTTTTACTAAGGAAATTCAGTCGCCTCTCTCTGCCCATATTTCATCTTAATAATAATGATTTCTAAATTAATCATGTTTACGCTCGAATAACGCATTGGAGTGGGTGGCGGCGTTTGGCGTGAGCCACCGAAATTGTTTAAATGTACGCCCTATGCCCACCCTAACATATTGCACGTAAGGCTGCAGTAATGTTAAGGGAAAAACAGTACATGAAAGTATATGATAAATTAAAGGACCTACTAAGACCTTACAGCCTAACAGTCCCTACGATCCTAAGACCTATAAGCCCTACAGCTACAGCCCTAACCCACCATTTACCTAGAATGTGATAAATAAATATATAGATAAGTTCAGGATGACTGCACCATGCGACCTAAGGTTCAGACGGATAGTGGGCAGGAATTCCAGGTTCGGGAAGTGGATTCGCGGGACTGATCAGATCAATGTACATGAAACAACAAAAAGTCCTTCTTCGTAGTCCACATTATTGTGCAACTAGAGAACCCTAACACTGCGCGTGGCCCGACACGCACTTGGCCGGTTTTTAATTTTAAGGATCACAACATTTATCTAAAACCAAAACAAAACGAGTGTTACTAAAGCTCGTTGGCCACGCTGACAGTTCGCGTGTTAGAAATCACAAGTGGTCTGATGTCATGAAATTTATTGCCGTCTAAGTATTATCTAAGCCAAAGAGATCACACAATCTTTCTCTTCCTCATAGCTATCGACCAATGATGTCATGTAGCATTTAAATGTAAGATAGATCCTCGTAACAAGTACAATTAGTAGGCGTTCTTATAATAGATGTACTTATCTAATCCACCCACGTTCAGCATTACAATTTGAACAGGCACTAACTCCGCCCTTGTGTATGTTACTCCAAATATCACATGCACATTATCAAATGTAGGTATGCATATCGTTATATAATTCAAAATTGTACTATGAGTCAATGGCTAGAGTGTTCAAACTGATTTTTAGAGTAAGCGATCGCCTAGAGCCGAAGTGTAACGAATTTGTGCTGCCAGTAAAGGTCATGCCCGCAATCAAGGGAAACAATACGTAGACGTGGAAGTACGTAGACGGTGTTATCAAAATCAGAAGAGTTGGATGTGTATTCTTATTATTATGACGTTATTTATCTATAATCAATCAATGAAAGTCATGGCGTAGATCTATGTTTTTGAAAAGGAGTTCATGTCAATCACAACAACCAGTATCAAAAAACCGGCCAAGTGCGAGTCGGACTCGCGCATGAAGGGTTCCGAACCATTATCACAAAAAACGGCAAAAAAAAACACGTTTTTTGTATGGGAGCCCCACTTAAATATTTATTTTATTTTGTTTTTAGTATTTGTTGTAATAGCGGCAACAAAAATAAAAAATATCTGTGAATATTTCAACCGTTTAGCTATCACGGTTCATGAGATACTGTCTTGTGACAGACGGAAAGACAGATAGACAGAAGAATCATGTAGTCTTAGTAATAGGGTCCCGTTTTTACCCTTTGGGTACGGAACCCTAAAAATTAGTTTCTTTTTATAGTCTATAGGCTCGCGCTTGACCACTATCTCACCTGATGGTAAGCGATGATATGGTCGACGGTGAAGCACGCTTGCCTAGGAAAAACCTATGCACTCTTGACTTAAAGACCCCTAGATTGTAGCTTTCGGTAAACACTGACTCTCACTCCTTAGCTGTACTCCTTAGTTATGTGATATATAGGAACAGAAAGCTTAATTGCTAACTTTGATATGTGACATACATTCCATAGTACTGGAAACTTTATGGACCATCAATATATTGATTTCTAATTAAGTAATAAAGTTAAGTTGAAACGAGAAAAGTACTCATTCCTGCATAGTTGAATCTCCACACAATTGCAACATACCTAACTAAAGATCTATAGATTGCTAAATTATACCTTTTACATTATTAAATATTCAGAAATATTGATTAGGTAATAATATCGTAACTCATTCAAACAAATTTCACAAGAAAACTGCTATAAATTACTGGAAAATATTTGATTAAGGCAATATAGATTTTATCTTTAACTTTACAATTTGCCATAGATCGCAGTATATGTGGTAATCTCAGCCACGAGAAATTATTCAACAATGATCCATAACGTTACAATGACTAATTAAAAGAATTGTGTAAAATAACACTTAGAAATTACGAACAAAGTAAGTATCAAGAAAGATTATGTGAAATATTGCTTAGAGTTGTTATCTATTTTTTAGCTTTATTAGCTTTTTATTAGCTTTCACTGTCCCACGGTCAAAAGTAAAGAGTGAACAACGGGCATTGTGATGATTCAGCTTATCGGACAGATCTTAGTTGACTCGAAATATGAATTCCTTATAGATGTAGTTTGACATGATAGAAATCAAGTTCTTTTACAACTTTATTACACAAAAACAAAACAGAATTTTCATATTCACTTATACTTAATCTACTTATACTAGAAGTTCTAGACAAGTGACATTCTATCATCGAAAGCGTCGAGATAGCGATTGGTAAAATAAATGGTTGGGACTGCCAAGCGCTATTGAAATGTCACGAAATCAATCCCTTACATTTTGCTATTTCGACTACCGCTGACAAACTTAAAGCACCGGCGCGCCGGTGCGAAACTCCGTTGCCGCGACAAAATCGCGGCTCGGCGAACAGGGCGAACCAGCAGGATCTCATGGCGACTTGGAAAGGGCGACTGTCGCAACCCAGCGCTGGACACGCCACAATTGCAGCGTTAAGGCCCCTCTTTGAGGAATGGCTTGAGAGACGCCTGACGCAAGTCCTCACTGGACACGGCTGTTTCGAGAGGAACCTGTTCAGGATAAGACGGGAGGAAACGCCCGGATTGTAACCATTTTGTGGTTCGCCCGGAGGATGCGGTGGAAAACATGGTGAAGGTCTGCCCCGCTTGGGCGGAGCACCGTTGTGTCCTCCTGAAGGCGATCGGCGGTGGTGACCTCTCACATCCGGCCCTGGTCCAGGCCATGGTACGGAGCGAGAAGGCATGGGAAGCTGTTACCTCCTTCTGTGAAACAGTAATGCTCGCGAAGGAGGAGGCGGAATACGTAAGGGAGACGCAACGGAGACGCCCTGGGAGTCGGGAGTCGCAGGACGATTCCCTGCCACCGCAAGCGTGGGCTTGCAGACAGTGAGTAAAGGGTATCTCGCCGTCTGATAAGGACCAGGCCCGAGTCGACAACGATGACGAGGGATGTCGGCAAAATTGACGGGGTCCCCTAGGGCCGATGCCTGTTCTGGGTTACGGATTTTGAAACAGTGTTACCGCGGCCTTAGCACAAGCAGCTGAAGGAACACAGGTTGGTATTTATAGTCAGTAATTGTCTGACACCACCTGCTTCATCCAGAGCGGGATAAGTCTTTGGATGAATACACAACACAAAAAAAAACCAGCCAAGTGCGAGTCGGACTCGCGCACGAAGCGTTCCGTATCATTATTGCAAAAAACGGCAAAAAAATCACATTTGTTGTATTAGAGCCCCACTTACATATTTATTTTATACTGTTTTAGTATTTGTTATTATAACGGCAGCAGAAATACATGATCTGTGAAAATTTCAACTGTCTAGCTATCATGGTTCATGAGATACAGCCCAACCCTAAAAAAGGTTTTCGAAATCGAAAGAAGGTAGAGCATGTTTGAAATACGGTGATCAAGATGAAGAGATTTCGGCGAATTCAAGGTAGCCATTTTATATTAATTTGTTTAATATCGCAAAGCATTCGCATAAAATGAATGAACCAATAAACCTCAAATGAATCAAACCGTGGAGTCTTAGTAATAGGGTGCCGTTTTTACCCTAAGTAAAAACGGGAACCTAAAAAGGATATCATTGTAATTTAGCAATGTTTTAAAACCTCTTACGATTTTGACATGATTTGCAAATACATGCACACAGACAGAATCTGCGTTGCACAACGTAGTATCTAAAATTGAATGCGCAGTGGACCACAAATGCTCAGCACTGGCTGCCTTCATTGACATCGAGGGCGCCTTCGATAAGACCATGTTCAACAGCATAAACACGGCCCTCGACAGACACAGCATAGACCCGACCCTACGGGGCTGGATCACCAATATGCTCAAACTGAGAGCGGTTCAAGTCACGGTTAACGATACTACAAGGGCTATCGTCGCGAAGGGCTGTCCACAGGGGGGCGTCCTTTCGCCACTACTGTGGAACCTGGTAGCTGACAGCCTCATCAAAACACTCAATGACAAAGGTTATTTCACCGTTGGCTACGCGGATGACATAACAATAATAATTAACGGTACCCACGAAAACACTCTATGCAATCTAATGCGTCAAGCCCTGAAAATAGTAGAGGAATGGTGCAGCGAGCACCAACTCTCAGTGAACCCCACAAAAACTGAACTAATTCTCTTCACAAAGAAGAGGAAACCGAAGACAATGCAACTACCGCGTTTCTTCGGAGCAACCCTAAGCCTTTCAACCGAAACCAAGTACCTGGGCATCTACTTGGACAAACAACTGAACTGGGCAAAACACGTGAATTATATCATCACAAAGGCCAGCATATCACTGTGGCAGTGCAAGCGACTGCTAGGCAGGAATTGGGGGATTAGCCCCATGATTACCCACTGGCTATACACCACAGTTATCCGACCAATCATCACATACGGCTCGTTGGTCTGGTGGCCCAGAACAGACCTCAGCACAGCCCAAAAGGATCTCGAAAAACTGCAACGGTTCGCTTGCGTTGCAATTACTAGCAGTATGAGAACCACACCCACTGCTGCCCTACAGGCAATGCTGGGACTGTCACCTTTGCACCTTATTGTACGTGAGGAGGCAGCCCTGGCCACTTTTAGACTCCACCTATCAGGTACCCTAAATAAAGACTCCAGAATTAAGCACACACGCATAAAGGAAGATGTGATCAAGCGTAAACCGTTTTTAGCATCACCATGCGATAAAGCCCCAAAAACACACCACTTTAATAGGCACTACAACATAATTCTCACAGAAGAACAAGGTGACTACTCAGGCCCGAAAGAGATGAGAGTATACACCGACGGATCGAAGACTGACTCCGGTACCGGAGTCGGAGTCTTCTCACACGATTTCAATATAAATATATCCAGACCGCTAGGAGGTTTCAATACCGTCTATCAGGCGGAGTGTGTGGGCATCATACAAGCGGTCCATGCCCTAGAAGCCAGGAGGGTTACGGACACCCACATACGGATACTCTCCGACAGCGCATCAGTCCTCCAATCCCTACGGAAGGATTATATTACATCAAAACTCATACTAGAATGTCACAAAGCACTAGAACAGATAACAGTACCCAGCCGTAACACGATAACACTACAATGGATAAAGGGACACAGCGGATCACTGGGCAACGACGCAGCTGACGAGCTTGCGAGACGCGGATCCAGCTCGGTGGTCTACGGACCCGAGCCTATTGTACCCATCCCCTTCAACCAAATACGCAGATGGCTACAAGAATTCACCCAGACACAGGCGGAGGACTGGTGGACTTCGGCACCGGGCTGTAGGCAATCCAAAGAAGCTCTGCCATCTTTGGACAGTAGGCTTACCAGGCGTCTTCTACGCCTGGACAGAAATGGCCTGCGCCTGGTGACGGGGACCATCACGGGGCACTGCTCACTCAACAAACATTTCCACACAATAGGCATAACGGACAGTCCTCTGTGCAGGGCATGCATGGAGGCCGAGGAAACCGTTACGCACGTTCTCTTTGAATGCACAGGTGTAACCCAGATAAGAACACAAACCCTCGGGTCACCCAGATCTTACACGGATGTTTTGACGAAACCAGGAGCTCTAATCGACTTCTGGAGGGAGGTGGGCTGGTTGGAATGACCACCAAACGGCCGCCATGGCCCACGCACAATGGTCCACTTAAGGGACTAAGTGCGGAAACCAAACCCCCCTAACATAACATAACATACATGCACACAGGCTATTCGTAGTTCTTAGTGGTTTTCTAGCGTAGCGGTGCCGCGGTTTAGTTATAATTGTCTACGCCTCGTAGACGCTGCGTAGGCGCGCGTAGGCCGCGTAGACCCACTATCTTTTTCTGATTACGGAGTATTTTTCAATTCCATTTTCCAATATGGATGGCCCAAGCTGGCGGTCTAGTAATTTTTTGAGCACTGCCATGATATGGGTATGAAATGAAAGGATTTGCTGAGAAGAATACGAAAAAAGAACTTATTAAGGCATAAACTAACTGTCACCGTACTTTATCATGCGTATGCGTAGATACCTATCGTGCGTTTCGTAATCTGGATTGGGTTTATAAAAAAATAAATGATGAATATTTAAATCACGCATTGTTTTTGAATTTGAAATATTTTGTGAAAAACGCATAAAATGTTAATTTAAGTGTCTTATTTTATGACATGTTATGCACATCTGTTAGGCTGTTGCACATAAACTTCATCTTAACCTCAGTAACTAAGTTTGTATGCTAGGCCATTTGTTGGTGTTTGCGTATAATTGTCAGCTTAGGACAGTTTTATATATATCTGTACTCTTGTGACCTTTATTAAAACCACACTGTTTCAATTATTTGATGATTAAAAGATGATATCTTCATAACTACTACCACTTCAAAAAACACGCTTAAACACAAATGCCACCATGCCACCATATCTACCTACTTCATAAATATTTAAACGGAGCAACTTTATTTCATAAACGTTTGCATACTGCACTTAAATCACAAGATTAATTCAACTCTAGCGTGAAATGCCATCTTAACAGCCAGTTAAACAGCAGTTCGGACAACTGGAAAGTTTATCATAAACAAAAGCTGCGCGTCTCGAGTCACGGCAAGAGTCATCGTGTCGGAGACCCAGAGCTCTCGCTTGAGTCTCGGTCTAGACGTAAGAACTGGAAATGATGTGAAATGAATCAAAATTTCACCGATGAGCGGCTGCAGTCGTAACACGTGTGGCTCTGGCTCGGCAACGAATGATGAATCCTTAATAGCCATCATTCTCTTCCGACGATTCATGTAAACGAGCGCACCGCATCATCACGCACCAGTTGCGTCATCAGGGGAAAGTGCATTGATAAATTTATTGTTTAAATATTAGGTATATTCAAATAAATTCACACGCTGCGGGATGTGGAAGATTCTAGACGGTAACGCCTCATTAATAAGTAATTTGAGTTAATTTGCTTTATTATTCACAGTCATACGCGAAAGAGCAAACTTGATTTTAACAGCTTTTAATTTGCACGCTCTGTTGGTGGGCTATTCCAGCGCTGAGATAAACTAAAGATATCTGGACGTAAAAAAATTATCATACTCCATTAATCTCTATTACAGAAGATCATTCTGTATTGTACCTACCTACTTAGTAATCTTAGTATCAATCAAAAGTCTAAAGCCATCACTTAGGTCATAATAGTAGATTGAGAGAAAGGACTATTAAGTCTGGTATTCGCAATTTGTCCTATTCCACCTACTAACAGTAATTTTATCGTTTCCCAAAGTAGGTATATAATCAATAAGGAATTTACTATTAAGGTATGTTTGAAATCATACAGTAGATAATAAAGTAACTGAGTGGCTTAAAATATTTAAAACTATAAAACTGTTGCACGTGGAAAATAAACGTAAGCAATAAGTCAGAGTTTACTTCAAATTTGTTACCTCACATGTACGTAAATATTCAAACGGTGCTAGCGACGCATGTAAATTTCCGCATTACAGTCTAATTTAAACGCTTTAAAGAGAGCTTGCATAGGGACGCAGTCATTTATATGACAGATGACCATTCTACGAACAGAGATAAAGACGGTACACGTAACTACAGCTTCATTTTTATACGAACTCAGTCGTTAGTTAATCGCAATATAGCTTTTACTTGACATGAAGAATAATAGAAAATCGTGCCGTGCAATATGGTGATGGGTTATTATAAATGTTCACATTATAAACAACATCAATGTGATTTTCACATTTTAGTGAAAACGATTTATTTATGAATCTTGCAAGAGGTTACGTAATTTATGTTAAATGAATTGACGGAGACTTCCAATTTGCGGATTATTTTACCAAGGAGGTAAGAGTGCGATTAAACAAACATTTTAAAGAGAAAATAATTACTTCTTGAATAAAATATCTTAATTTCGACGCACTTTCATATTTTATACGCTATTCAATTTAGCGTACAAAACGTTTCGAAAGGAAATGTTTGAACCAAGCATTTTCACCTAAAAAGAATCACTAAAATCATCTATCATTCACAATAAAAAATTTAGAACAAAGATGGGCTTAATAAAATACCAAAAAGGGGCAAGAAAATCTTACAAAAACTCACGCATTCACACAAAGTTCACGCACAATTACACCTAACTCGAACATCACAGTTAACGTATAATAAATGAACACCGGTACTCACTGGGCGCATCTTGCCGGCTCTCGAGGAACACTTGTAGCACTATGTTACAGCAACGTGTGTGTCGTGCTCGACGGCAAGGAGATTGTCGCACGTGTGAATGCGGCCCGGTATCTGCGTATACTGCGCCTGCGTGAGAACTCGGCGCTCAGACGACCACCGCTGATGTTGCGCCCGCGCAGCACCCAAACAGCCTCTGATTGTATATAATGTGACATCCGATACACCACAAGGATGTTGTCACTATGACCATTATGCACATTTGGACCAACTGTAAGCATCGTATCAATGGAGCAATGGAAGTAAAAGAGTTGATAAACATTTTCTTTGGGTAAGTTGGTCGTTTATCAATAATTCACAACCTAATTGTTTGACGAGGAGTAATGTGTTAGTCGCTTGAAGCTATGCGTCGTAACAATTTGTTAGAGTCAAATGTTTAGAATAGTAGTTATCCACACGAGTACCTAGTGATTAGCCCACGGCCAACATGATCAACATTGTAACCTCACTTGATTCTTGCAACTTTCATGGGAAAATTAGTAGCTAACAGTAAAAAGCAAGTACCTGCTTATTTCGTATTGCCCAGATTATCTCGTATAATAATTTTGTTGCCGATAAAAATTCGTTTGTCTTTGTAGTTCCATCAGAAAAAAAACATTGTTCGTATTCAAAATTAGTTTGGGGAACCGGACTTACCTACGTTGTCAACCTTCGGGACCATGGATTACCAATCGCAAAGCTTCAGTCGCGCAGTTCCAAATCTGAGGACTGTAATCTCTATTCCAAAAAACCTGTTAAAGCTTTGACCCACTTTTAAAGTATCCTTACAGTAAACATGTGCAGTGACATCACTCGATGAGTGTGCATAACGAAATAGGCGATCCGCTCCATAGCAATTAGGTAGAACATGGCATCAACACTGGTTCATCTCACCGATTGCACAATATCTGGATCCTAAACTGCATAAATGTTAGGTAAACACTGCAGCAAGAGCTTACACTTCCGCATTTAATGAACAAATTGTACCTAACTTAGAATAACTTGCTAACAAATTCTTTACTCTTTTTCGTTTTTCTTTAAGCTTCAAACCAATGTGGCATACTCGTAATTGGGTTTTACAGACCCGTCTGCTATTCATAATACGTGACCTATATGCTGGAAAGCCCCAAGTAACTACCCCTGCTCATTATATATCTGCTATGTTGAGGAACTAATGAATGCCACTACTGACGCTGCTTTTAACGTGGCCACCTACAAGACCTAAGTTGTTATACAAGTTAATCATCGACTCGAAAGAAAAGGAAGACATTTCTTTCATTTTCAGTGTGAACCTAAAAGCATGAATGCGTACTACACACACCAGCAAAATTAGTGGAACAAAATAAAAAAGACAAAATTTTTAAAATACGGTTTAATTTGTTTAAACTTTTATTAGGACAGGATTCCTTACTTAAAAATATACCTTTTGAAATAAAAATGAGATCGCATTTAATACATTTCGTGTGAGTAACATGATTTTGTGTCAAAAATGTACATTGTTGATTTTTTAAGGTTACTAAGGAGAGTTAAAAAAGTTAATTAAAAAAACATTTGTATAATAATATTAATATCAGATAATATCGAGTGTTTTCTCCTCTTTCTTTTAATAAAGTTTTCACTCGCCTAGACATATTAAGAATAATTATGGAATCCATGGTCTCGTGTGGTAGTCTCAATCATTCCTGTACAACGGCACTTCGCAGTGCATCCACATTGAGAGATGTAGGTATTATAAATTTTGTCCATCGTTTTATCAGGACCCAAACGTGTTCTATAGGATGCATAACTGGTGGTATCGCCGGCAATTCCAAAACTGCGATAGTGAGACTTTTAAGGCCGAAGTTTAAAAAGCGGTATGTGGCTGAGCATTATCCTGGATCAAAACAAATTCACCCCTGCTAAAAGGGTAAATGATATCACATTTCATTTTTAAATAACACTTCTACAGCGATCTTTAATAAGATCTCCTCTAACGATTACCACCAAGTCCGTATGAACTCCAAAACGTATCCTACCTGAATCCAATATTGTTCCTCTACCACATGCCACAGTAGTTTAAAAAATTGACAGATTATGTTGTTCTTGTTCATGATAAAACTGCAGTCCGTCAATTCCATTTAAATGACTTCCACACTCATTACTTAACAATATTTTACTCTATTGGTCCTTTGGCCAAAGTCGATGTTTTCTAGCAAAAATTACACTGATTCTAAGGAGTGTGCCTCATGTTATGGACCTAAGGTGGGCACGAACGAACCAAAATCTGCTTCTTTCAACGTCATTCGTACCGTAAGCTCATTTAATGTTGCACCTCGAAGTTCCTCCAGCTTATTTCTGGCTGCGACGACGTCGACGACGAACGACCTTTAAACGTTTTTGCGAACGCGAAGCTGAATGAAACGACTATTTCTGTTAGAAGTACGGGTTTTCTGCCTTGTCCTGATTTTCTCACAAAAACATAAATCTCTCTGAATCAATGAAAATGTAACAAATGGTTGAAACAGGTAAACAATAAATTATGCACATCATCTGTAGGTTTGATCATTTTCCTCATCTCAAGTGCCCTGGCCCTCTCAGTTTGGATCAAGTTGGCCACGATGTCGTCTTTAACTTCGAAAAAGATCAAAACGTTAAAAATAAAACAAATAATTCAGTATGTTAATGAAAATTTTTCGAAATTTTAAAACATATCCAGTGACAATAAGCGAAATTCTCTCAAAATGATGTAAGTTTGCATAAAGTTAAAACAATCGCATGAAAGGTGATGTTCAATTGTTTTTCAATTAGACATAATTGGTTATATTATAAAACAAAAGAAAAACCAGCCTGTAACAATAAAAAAATGTTCTACGATAATTTTTTCTTGTTCCTCTAATTTTGCAAGTGTGTAAAGATTATTACGACTAACCACCTGTAAATCTTAAGTGCAAACAAAAGCACAAACCTACGCAATCCTCGTCAAATGAATTCGGCTCGCCTATGTAACATTGTTAAAGCATTTTCTCGTGTAACCCCACTGAACACTACAAAGACAGTGTTAAAGATGTATGACTAATACGAATAAAATGAGTGTAAAGCTAAATTATGTCAAATGCGAAATACACATGCTTAGTTCGTCAGAATATTGTTATAAGTAGGTAGGTACAGAGACAACAATAAAGCATATAGTATTTTGTGACGGCACTTAATGCTTTTATGAGAATAAAGACTTGGATAATGAACTTCGCACCGATCGTAGACGTACCTAACTGCAAGCTAGAAAGTGGTTTTGAACAGCCCTATAACCTTGTCACTTCTACTTCCCAGCTTTCATACCCTATTGAGTATCTCTATCTTCACCACGTTGCCGTTTTTAGGTACTGTGCATCTTCAGTGACAATTTTGAAAAAAAAAACAAAATTGCTAAAAATCTAATACATCAGCTGAATCTTTTTTGTGTTTGATAATTATAAATTTACCAACTTATCTGCTTTCTCCGCAGCAAAATGCAAAACGAATATATAAATATTATTAGTTATATATTCGGTACTACAGCAGTACATAAAAAAATCTGAATTATTACTTTTTATTTCTGTCATGTCGATTACATTTTAATTTTGTGAGAAAAGTGGTGGACTAAAATGTTAGTTGTATTTATTCGGGGTCAAAGCGCAGCGACCGGGGGCGAGGCGCGGCGGCCGCAGGTTCGCGATGTATGGACTTTCTTTTCCGTAACCTTATACCGGGTCCACACACACAAGCGGGGCGAGAGCGGTTTACGCGACAATCGAGATTTGTTTGAAAGTTCTAGCGTTGAGAAAGGATCTCATTTTGTTGATCTAGAGTCGGAAGTGATTCCGGTCCTATTAACATGTCTCCGACGATTGGTGACCAGTTCTCGGAACGATGATATAATTTGTAGGAATGTTGAAATCGCTCTTTACAATTCTCAGCCAAAACATATGAAATTAAATTAAACAAGCACGCGTTGCATAAATTATGCAACGCGTGCTTGAGGTATGAGGTACGTTATTTTGACAAGATTTTTTTCTACAAGTGATTGTGGCTGTCACATAATTATTTATTAATACCGAAAATAATTTGTGCGGGTATTCTATTCTTTGTATAAGTATGTATTATGGAGCGCTATGATTGGACGCTTTCTGCACTACTCTCGGCCACCATTATTTTAGTACCGTACCACAAACGTGTCGGAGCTATAAATTCTGAGCGGTCAGATTCTACAGCCCGAAGGCCTGATATATCCGTTCTTGCAGAGCAGAACAATTAATTTCCTTAAATTATTGCCGGTTACATCAGCCTTATCAGAACCGGAATGCTTATAGAGATTAATGTTCGAATCAAACGCAGCTACTTAACTACTTGCTAGGATTCAAATTCAAAGTAATATCTACATGGGTGCCAGCAGGACTATTTTCAGAGGAGTGCATCTTCAGAACCCCGCTTCGGATAGTTTTCTTTTGCATATTCATACGAATATAAAAGTGACTTTGTCGACTTATGCAAAAAAGCTGGCGAATCATAGAAGTAGGATGTGGATGTGAGGAAGACCATAGCAAGCGACCATAGCAAGCTAGAATATTTTTGTTATGCTAAGTTTCCTAATATGAGGCTTTTTGATATTTTTCAATGTTTTTTGAATATTTTATTGAAAGCCAGGGAGAAATTGTACCCCCTGACTGTCCTCCCTTCCCGACGCCTTCTTTCCTGGACAGCTAGTGAGTAGGTACGTAGTTAATAAAAAATCACTTATTTCCTAAATTTACACAAAAAAACATAGAGAGTTAGCACTACCCTAATTGATACCAAATTTACGTTACAGTTTTCTGTTTATTGAGATTTCTTTAAAGCTAGATTTGTGAATAACTGGATATATCTAATATTCAGTGTAAAATGTGTCCGATTCCAAAAAACATAAATTATTACTTAATTTTTTTGTCATTTACATAATCTTTGAAAGTATACTCTGTTGAATAAGTATTTAGGTACATGTAATTTTGTTAAGATTTAATACAAACACTACTTATTTAAATTATAATGTATTTACATGGTTCAATGATATTTATTATAAATTTAAACTTAATAATATCTTACACATACGAACACAGGGCACTCATTCGATGGGACAGATTACACGAATACACACTAATGGCTTAGGTAGTCTAAGGTAACCTTTACCTACCCAGCTAAAGACGATGGTTGACAAGTTCTTCTTCTCATGCACGTCCAACTACTGAATGTTAGACTCCTGCCTATTCCATCCAGCAAAAGTAATTCAGGCAAGACAATCATTTTATGCAAAAAACCTGAAGAAATTGACATACTTAATATGTTTGTGATTACATAATTGAAACTCATTATAGTTTTTTTTCAGGCAAAGCATAAAATCCTTTGTTTTCTTGAGTAGAAACTAAGAGAGAGTTTATTTGACATAAAGTTTCGTCACAACCCATTAATAAGAAGTAGGCACCAATCAACGAATGACAAATTGAAGTGTAAAATTCTTTGGTAACTCACGTTCCTGTCAATGGAGATATCACATAACAATTAATCATACTTTTGATGGGCCGCCTCTAAACATGATTGGTCTCTTGTGTGAAAAAATGTTCTGATATTCGCTTTGTCAGATAAAAGCCTAGTTTACATGTTAACTTTACTTATTAATAGACAAAGCTAAGATGTTAAATGATATGTTGGATGGAGAGTGTTGTTTATTTATAGCTAATGTCTCCAATAAATATGTTTTATGTCTTATTTCGATGCCATTAGTTAAGCTGATAAATTGATGGCATCAAAATATCTCGTGGGCCGAAATACCTACATTAAATTAGAGCCTATTTGCCACGATATCTTTAAAATTATTAGATACGAAATAGTCGGTATTTGCAACAAATAAAAGTTCTTATTTAGATCAGAATTCCTTAAGTTTTTTCTCGCGTTAATTGACATTGCTTGACTGAACATTAAATTATTTCGATATCAATTATAACAATCTTCTTTCCTTGAATCAATCAAAGTCCTTGAATCTTGCCTTAACAAACAAGTGACAAACTAAAAGAAATAATTTACCAACGGACACTGCTAAAAAGCAATATTTATGAATGAACTCTTGGTCGATTCATTATTTTCTTTTGTTGCAAACACACCTGACAGAGGAGTCGGTGTTTTTACAGTTTTATTGTAATTTCGTCACAGTACGAGGCTTTCTCCGGGTTTGTCATTTACATACATGCGCATATTTCTGTTTGCTTACAGATTTCACCATAAGTCGCACGTACCCACGCGAGACCCGCCGTCTCGAGGGTATAAGAACAATTAGAGACTCATCAATGAACTGTTTACATTGCACTTAGCACCACGTAGTACTCGACACAATAAGGCTTGCGAAATATGAATAACATGTAATGCCCGAAGGGCTGTTGGCATTCCGATTGCAGTGTAATAATATGTGTGTCAAGCTTAGGTGTATGTCTTGCAAAGTGTTATGATATATGAGCTAATGATAGGCGTTCAGATTAACTAACGGCTAATTTAATATCATGAACAATTTAACCTTAATAATTTAATTAGGGAGTTAGTTCTTAATTTATCTATTATATTTTAATCCTCTAGGCATGTTGTAACGGTTAAGTGTTACAAACAAAAATAGCATGCTTGATCAAAATAGTAATTAAATCTTCAGTAAAGAAAAATTAACCGTTGCCATCACTTTTTGACATAGGGCCGGTTTCTGAATTATGCATGTGTTGTTAAAACGTGCTAATTTTGATAGGTTTTCACGCGAAAGTAGAGTTTGACAATTACTCAACTTAAATTTTCTTAATGCAGAAATCGGGGCTTTGTAATAACTTCTAATGCACTGCAGCTCTTCTTAGTCATAATCATTCATAACAAAGTTATTGTGTAGTTTGCCTACTTGTTAAAATTATGCGTGAATTCGCAATATTAACAATAAAGTATGTAATAACACTTTACCTACATACCAAAAGATAAAACACGAAATGCATGAGAATGAGATGACTGCTCATCGTTACCGCATTGCATGTGATGTTACAAGCTAATAAATAGCGAGCATACACTTCCAGAATTTACTATTTATTTTTATTTAAACGTTCCAGATGTATTATTTATTTATTTATTTATATATGCTTTATTGTAGGTACACCAAGTTAAAAACACAGAAAAAGAAAACTTAAAAATAAAATACATACAACGGGCGGCCTTATCGCTTACCACGATCTCTTCCAGGCAACCTGGAATGGACGATGATAGCCTGGACATGAAATGGGGTTGACATTGGTGTAACACATAACATTACGAATATTTACTTTAAATATATAATAATATTATTACAGATACAAAAATACATACATATGTTGTATAATAGATACATAAATACATACATACTCAATATATCTATACTTATAAAATGCTTTGTCCTGAATGACTGACTGACGGATCAACGCACAGCCTAAACCGCTGATCGTAGAGATCTGAAACTTAGAGGGTGTGTTCTTTCTATGACATAGGCATCCGATAAGAAAGGATTTTTGGAAATTACTCCCCTAAGGGGGTAAAAAAGAGGTTGGAAGTTTGTATGAAATATCTTATTCCTTCGGCCAAAATTGTTGATACTTCGTACAAATAGTAATCTAAGTAAATGTTAAAGTTTGTCATTATTAGATTTTCGAAACTACCACCAAATGATGATTAAGGGGGTGTTGAAGTTTGTATGTAAGAATCTGATGTATTGGGTCACTAAACATGAAACTTGACATAAATACCAACCTAAATAAACAATTCAGGTTTTCATTATTAGTTTTTTGAAACTACCCCCAAAATGTTGTTTAGGGTTTGTTTTTTTTTTGATACTATCTTATTCACTCCCATTTCTTGGGTTAATAAACATGAAACTTGACATAAAAACCAACTTCAATACACAATTAAGTTATCATTATTAGTCTTTTGATACAGTCCCCAAAAGACGATTTAGGAGGTATTAAAGTGTTTTTGGAGAATCTTATTTCTTGAGTTAATAAATTTGAAAGTTGACATAAATACCAACCTAAGTAAGCAATAAAGGTTGTCATTAAAAGTTTTACGAGAAGCTTGGGGTTAAGCTAGGAATCTTACTGGACAGGTTTTCGTTTTTGACGTAGGGTTCTAGGGTAGCGCCAAGCAGGAATATTCGGAAATTCAACATAAAAGACCCGGAAAGACCCTGTTAACCAGAATTTGTTTGTATGAAAAATCTAATTCCTTGGGGATAAAGGAAATAATTGAACTTAACATAAAACGTTTTTAAAATTACTCCCCAGATAGGGTTAAGGGGTGTTAAAGTTTTTTTGAGGAATCTTACTGAGGAATCCTACTAAGAACGAACTACGAAAAATAAAAAAGAGAAGAAAAGAGTGAATAACATATTTGGGTTGTTTAAAACTCTACCTCTGGTTATTAATTTTTAGGGGAGGATTATATATAGATACTTTGTGGCGGTAACCTAATATTTATTATTATTTAAGTCAAAAAACGAATCCTCCCAAACCAATAAACCCTGTATATCTACGACATTTATTACTGATTGTATAGCTTATTTTTAGTCGCCTTCCCTAACTGCACATAAGAATCATTTATAGGATAAACGAAATCACGCGAACGAAGTCGCGGGCGAAGTGCTAGTATAATATATATAGGCAATGAAAGTAAATGTTGACCAACGACAATCACAGTGATAGGTAATGGTCTTTTACGAGTCTTTTAAATACAGGCAATGACTGGGCGCGTTTTATTGGGTCGGGCAAAGCATTCCACAGACGAGCAGCTTGGGCAGTAAAGAATTTATCCAATTATGTAACTAATAATAAATATATTTAACCATACCAGTCCATTAATGAAAACGAGTCTAAGAACCTGTTTTTATACTTTAGTCTACCTTTGTAGAGTCTAACCCTGGGTTTCCCAGCTCTAAATTATCAAACACGCGTTATCTGCTGTGATTGGCTGTTGAAAATTCATTCAACCAATCATAGCAGATAACGCGTGCTTGAAAATTTGTCACATTAATTCACCGATAATTTAGAGCTGGGAAACTGAGGGTAAGGCGGCTTAATAAACTGATGAATATTAAAATTGAATGCACTGAAGAAGAAGAGGTCCCTAAAAGAAATCCTAAAATGCGCTTTCACACACCTAATGAACCTGCATCTTACCGATTCCCACATACGGCTGCCAAACTTGGACATCAACACCAAAGTAAAAACTAAACTAGCGGTTTGTCAGCAAGCAATGGAAAGAAGTATATTGAAAATAAGGAAAGTACTCTTAATAATAAACGAAAACATAAGAGGAAAGGCAAAACTCATAGATGCTCTGCATTACGCTTTAACACTAAAGTGGCGATGGGCAGGGCACCTAGCAAGATACAGATATAAAAGATGGACACTAGAAACCACAAGATGGGCAAGAATATAGCAATTGGTGGTAAAAGAAGCAAAGGACGTCCAAAGAACAGATGGATTAATGAATTAATAGCCATAAAGGAAAAGTAAATGGATTAGCTAAAGTACACACTTCATTCATGGTGTACGGTGTCAAATTCTATAATAAATTACCTTGTGATATATAAAAATTAAATGAAAGAAAATTTAAAACTTTTTTTAAAAGCACACTGTGTAAACAAGATATTACAAATTAGATGATTATATTCAAGATTAGAAGGCTTGGAAACATGCTGTTCCTGCTCCATTCGTCCGTCCTGCTTTATTGTAGACAAAATCAAACCGGTTAATCTATATATCCATAATCATAGTATTGTTTTAATTTTATTATTTTCTTCTCTTTTTGTTTAAGAAATTGACTCACATACTGTTTCGTTGTTGTTGAGTTAGGTAATTTACCTATGTTTGCAATATTTGATAATATGTGAGAACCATGTCCCTATTTATCAAATGAATGAATTTACCTGTTAGTATTTGTAATACTTTATATCTATACGTAGTATAGTAGTGTTAGTCTGGGAGCAACGTCCTCACGTATATGAATTAATGTATGTATGTAAATATTGTAAAACACTTTTTTTTAAAGAGTAAGTGTGGAGTTTTTTGTCCGTACTTCTCCATAACAAGCTACTTTTCCGAATGGACGGTAGAATCAATTATTATTAAATTTATAAGTAAATTTAAATTTTGACGTTCAAAAGGTGCCGCTTAATGGCCTAATTGAATTAAAGTTTGACTTTGACTTTTGTCTTTGAAATCTTCTTATCTGTATAGGTTACTACTATCTATAAGTAGAAATAGTAGCAAATTAATCTACCTATAAATTCATAAAATACCGACAATTCCTCACAGGTGGATCACCAAATATAGTGGGTAAATAAGTACGCAGAAAAGTAAGTATCATGAACCTGTTCTCTGTCGTAATACAATGGGTGCATCTGCAGTTGTATAAGCGGCGCGTGGGGCGATGAAATATCTTGTGTAAGAATTTTATTGCATTCAAAATTGTCAATTAATAGACTTCACAATGTATAATCTGAGTACATATAAACTTGGATCAAGGACAAGTTCGAGACATTTTTGATTTGTTGTTTGTTTTGATAATTATTGTTGTCACTTGGGCCCAAAGCACTAAGTGAGTGAACATCGTTCTATTTGTATCAATCGTTTTAAGATACAGATACAGAATGAGATGGTTTAAATGCATTTCGCAATTTGTGGAGGAAGGCCCATGCTTTCATCTGAAAGTCACAGCTAAAGTGTAATTAAATTGTACTGACTTTAAAAGGTAGGTAGCTAATGTCGTATTGAGCAATCTCTACTAATGGTGTCACTAAATCAACAGTGGAAAAATGTATCCAACCTGTTAGTCCCATTAGAATATCTCATTTCCACTAAGAAGGGCTATTAAATGGTTAATTAAAAATGTGGATACAGGTTTACATGTTGGTAATTTAGTTTGTAAGTGATGATATATCACAAGAGGCTAAGGTGGCGGGAATCCACTGGTTGCGAGATGCACTATGTTCAGCAGTGGACGTCTCTCGGCTAATTAATGATGATTATGACGATATCACAAGAAAACACTTTATTATAGTCATTTTAAAACACTTTATTCATTCATCCTTTCATAGTGCAGAATTAATTTACCTACAAATTAAAATACGACTAAAATTCGTGAAATAGTCATTTTCTTAAGTTATTTCAATTTGCGGTTTTTTAATTATTTTTTACAACATGAAATTCTGAAACAGTTTTTATCAAAGAAAAGAGCAATTAGAACTCAAGATTTTGCCCAGATTGAACATAAAATCAGAAACGGTGAAGTAATTACTGTTAATTATTATAATAGTAACACATTATGATTAGTGCTAGTTTCGGAAGGAGGACAAGGTAAAAATGCATTTAAAGATGAATATTGTTAACAAATTTATTTATTGAACGTTCGTGCTAGCTAAGCTTAATTATATGGTAATATAATCATTACGGTGGGATGATGATACTTATAATAACTGAGACATTTACGACCATACAACACATTCTTTACAGTTATCTTAAGACATTTATTTTCATTAGACAAGGTCGTAATTTAGTCATTATATTTTTATTGGTTGGCACTATAATATTAATTTTATTATGTTAAATGCCCAATCACAAGTCAAATTCAAAACGAACGAGTAAAGAATAAATGAAAATTGTAATTATGCGTCTTTATAAACTCATGACGCTTTCAATGTACCACAATAAGGCATCATCATCTGCGTTGATACTGATCTATTTTCCAAATACGTGTGGGAAAATCAATTTTCTTGAGTTTTCATACTCATATATCGGATGTCATCAACATTATCTTATGTAAGCTCCTTCGCCCCTCTCGGTGTTCATGCTATCTCCGATAGGGCGACAGACAATAAAAAGTCGTTAAATCCAAGAAACACATGTCGTTGAGTAAATCTACTTTATTAGTTTCTTTCGTAAACAGGCAGGAAAAGAAAATTGATCTAGACGCCCACTGCAGAGGCTGCGCCGAAGGGGCTCAAGAAAATAATATTTGGAAGGATTTGGGGAAGAGCTTTGCCCAGAAGAGGGATAGTATAGGCCAGGGCTGGCGAACCTTTATTAGAAAACGTGCCATTAAATGATATATTTTTATAAATGTGGAAAGCCGTACCGCCAAAGAATTTTGAATTAGTGCCTTAATAAAAACAATGCTACATATTAGCTCTTTATTTGTCGTACAGCAATAATATTATTTACAGATTTATGTTTTGTCGGTATAAAAGTAGAAGTCGATTTCATGCCTGCTGTTTCAAATTATCTAGATGCCAAATAACCTTATATTGGCGTGCCCGAAAAACTTTGTCATGTGCCACCGCTAGCACGCGTGCCGTAGGTTCGCCATCCCTGGTATAGGCTAATATAGAAAAATTAAATCAAAATGTACTTCATTGTCAAAGTTGGTGGTACCCCCAGGGTGTTTACTGCTTGTAATAACTCTACGTATCTATTGGGCATTGGTCAGGGGTGTAAAGTAAAGTAACTGCGCTAGGTTGTTCCTCGCGTATTTGCCCCGCAGTGGAGCTCCATGACCCTGCCTTCCCCAGAGAGACTCCCACGTCTCGTGATGCTTTCGGACGCTCTCTGCTGAGACAAGGCGATGCGCCTGCAAAACCATAAAGGGAATATTAAGGAAAAAAATCTACTAAACCGACTTCCAAAAAAAAATACTACCAAGTGAATAATAATTTCAATATCGGCAGTCGGTGTTCCTGAAGCCTGTTTGTGCAATTTAATTCGGCAAGGCAAAGGGTTTGACCACCATCAATCGACCAATCACGTGCGAGATGAAAGACGCGATATGAATTTCCGTCTATGTGATTGGTTGATTGATGGCGGTCAAACGCTTTGCCTTGCTGAATTCACTTGCGCAATGAGGATGCTTGTTTTTTTACTTCGTTTTTTGACACCGACTTTCAATTTTAAAATTGAAGTTATTTTCACTTTGTACCTAGTGTTTTTATTCGAAAAGAAGAAGTCGGTTGTATTTTTTCGTAAAAAGTTTTAATGTTTCACTTTTTAGTTTTGGTACATAATGAGCAAGTTCTATAGTAAGGTACCAATGATGGTCAAAGTTATGCCAGAAATCAGAATAGATTAGCCGAATAACATAAAACTTGAACATAACCGGTGAAATGAGAGTGTATCAGAGTGAACTGTACACATCTGCATACCCCTTTAGAGCATGTCGGCGTGATGTTATGTTATAAAATGGCTTAAACAATAAACGGACATGCGATTGCAGCAATCCCAAGAGATTTGCCGTTGTTTATTGAAAAGTTCTGTTGTATATCTTCGAAGTTCATTATCAGATCTTCACTTAATTTAAATGGGACCAATTCGAGAACATATCTATATAGATAGATATCACATCTTTCAAACAAAAAAATAATTTTTAAAATCGGTCCACAATTGACGGAAAAATCGGTTAACATACACAAAAGAAACATACAGGCGAACATAGAACCTCCTCCTTTTTGGAAAGTCAGTTAATGATTCCCAAACGCAACACATCGGGTTTCTATAAGGTAATGTAACGCTTTTGAGCTAATTTAAAAGTATGTGTGTGTATGTCGCCAGCCACGGTTGCTGGCGGTGCCGAGCGCGCGAACTATCTTGCTGCGTGAGGCGCCGCTGACGAGCGCGCTCCGTACTCTTAACCTCACAGCTGATGACGTCGACATATTCTGTTGCTCTTTGGGTGAATTCGAAAGAATAGCTACCTATAGAATTTTTTATGGTGCAAACAGTGGAACTATTTAATTTGTAAGGGTACTACATTATCGCATTGGATCTAGCCTGTACGGATATTATATGTTTGGAGTGAATAAATAAATAAACAAATGTATTATCTTACCTCTTGTGTCATACACTTCACTTTCATCTGATTCTTCAATTCTCTCAAGTGGTCCATATTGACCGTTTCGCGCCACCTGTGAAAACCAATGAAGCATGTACTGTTTCGATTACAACTGCAGACACTTAAAATTGATTAGGTCTTCTTATCAGCTTGAGCCAAAACCGGTCTACAAAGTTTTTCTTTTTATTATCAATACCGAAGATCAGCATAACTAAAGCCTATTGTAAGGAGGTTACGGTTCAGAGGCAGCATGAAATACATTACCATTTATCTGAATTACGTAGTTACTCATCGTTATCTATGCCGAGGTGTCAACGATCATTATCAATAACTGGCACTAAGAAGACGCACGTCACCGGTCTAATGAAAGCCGTTTATCTTGGTGTTGTATGGACCCCAACTAACCGATAGAAAGCCATGATGCAACCTCTGCCTAGCCATGGCGACCAAACATTGCCTACCGTTACTCGAATCATCGCACCGGAAACTTTCGTAAATATTTATAAGTAAACGGAATGTTCAAGATCAAACATAAAATTTAGAGTTCATAGCCGGAGCAGTTGGTGATGTTTTTCTTAAAATGATAAGAATTCAGCTACCTTGCTTGCTTGATTAGAATTTTATTTAGGAGCGCCTCGTCGGCTTCCTTTATATCTTGCAACATAATAAGCCGTGAATGATGTTTACTTCTTTTTTTTCACTGAAAATCTGCATTAATTAACACAAAATACATTAACTAATAAATTGCACTACTTCATCAATTCTCATAAAAACTATCAGACACTACACATAAACAGGCAATGGAATTTCCGAATCGCGGCTCATAATTCAATATTACAATATGATTTACGAAAAAAGTGTTACGACATCCGCTGACATTTTACACGCAAATAAATTTTCGATTCGGAAAAATGTGTCACGCAACTTTGTATGCCTTCGGCAAATTACTTACCTACGTTAATAAAAATCTATAAGCAATGCTTCAGACTTTATGAACCCAGTTGATCTAATCAATTTTTTAAAGGTGTCAGATGCCATGAATGATCTTATAAATTGAATTCTATTATCTTCTTTGACCTTGGTTAGCTTATATTATGCTCAGAGTCTTATAGAAGTATCGATGAAAAATGCCAATTCAAGCCACGATAGATCTTGTCATTGAGAATATATATCTAATCATCACTTGTTTGTAATACTAACAATTGTATTTATTAGTGTGATACGTACTGACATGATTGATCCGCTTGTCTTGTGACATCGCTGGACGGCAGAGTGCGTGCGCCGACGCGACGTCTTCTAGCCAAGAGCGGTACTAGTTCCACTCCACCCGTGACGTGTAATATAGCCGTCTCAGGCGTAGGCTTTTTCTCAGCAACAACTACAGCTTCTTCTCTATCATAACTATCATCAAGTATTAATTTAGTCACTTTATCGCCGTTAGATAATCTTTTAACAAATCTGGTCTTCTTTGGACTCCGTCTGCCTTCTGCATTGCCACCATAACAAACTTCGTGTCTAACTTTTACGTCTAGACTGAATCGTCTTGGTTCTGGAGATCTTTGTGAACTGCAAGCGTGTTTAATATTTGGTAGCTTTTCAACACGTTGTGGTTTAACATTTTCCTTATTAGGCATGTTATCTTCTCTGAAATCATCGTCTCCCTTTACTTTCGGTAAAGTTAGCGAAGATTCCTCGTTGCGCCTGTTAGCCCCATCCATTTTCGTGAAAATTTCATTATCTGTCCAACCCTGGGGTAAATATTTAATATATTAATTTCAAATATCTTCTTAGAATATTTTTACCTTTATTTTAATACGGACCATAGACTTAGAGAAATTTAGCCCAACATTTCGGGGGTTCCTCCAGATAGTGCCACCTGGCCCTGGTTTACCCCATGGCCCATCCATGGCATGCTGAAAATATGAAATATTTTATATATTATCTACTAAACATTTAAGTATTTATATATTGCTTTTACCATTTTGCGTTCGTATTCCAAATTCTTTTTCTTTTCTTCTTTTATGGCTTTCTTTTTTTTAGTAACCATCTCATCTGAAATATTTATGATTAATTAGACAAGTAAAATTTAATGAACATAGATCGGGGATCTAGGCATGGACTTCATCATGATATATTCATGTTTATGTAACAAACAAATCTTCCATCTTTATTAATTTAATATGCAAAGGTTTTGCTAAACGTAGACCTAGAAATAATTATCATAATTTATTATAATGATGTAGGAGTGAAAGCCGATGAGATTATCCTTCAAGTTTCTTAAAAAAATTAAAAACATTTTCTTTGTCTGGTCATTTTGAAGCTTTGACATTTTACAGTGTATGATGAATTAGAGCTTAGTACTCAGTGCTTACGGACTGTATGTTTAACATTGTACTTCTGTGGATACCTATATTAAAAAAGTAAAATTTACATGTATACTGAATTGCCCCAAGTATGAAAGTATGAAGGACCTACAGGACCTAATTTATCAAAAAATTTAACCAATCAAACTACCGAGCCTTGCACAAACACGTTGACGTCGGCTTCCAGTCTTAATAAATACAGCAGAATACTAGTATTTTACATGGACCGACTGCCTATCTGTACTTCACAACTTAGTAACTGGGTACCACGATAACTTTTGGCAAGACTTGTGTCAGATTTTCAGACTTCTGACTATCCGTAAGGACAGTCAAATATCTACAAATGACAACCGGGACGCGTATAATTTACGTTTTCTTGTCCAATAGGAGGCAGTACTGCTTAGAAACACGCGTTTGTTACTTTAACTCCCTTTCCAAATTCGTGTTCAAGGCACGCGTCCTCCAATGGCGCACGGGTTTTATAATGCAAACTGTTCTTCCAAACACGTGTTCAAGTCGATGCATGAAACTTAGAATTAAAGTTCGCGCGTCTTCCAATCGCGCATGGGTTTGCAACGCAAACTCTTCTTTCCAAACACGTCGTGTTCAAGGCGATGAATGCACGTAAATTTCACCGTTCGCGTCTCTCCACTTCGCCAGTCGAAGTCATTTTTCCACTGTGCAGCGTTTGAGATTAGTGTGGTTTCAAACAATTAAAAATGATAGATTATAGAACTATTCAAAGATAAATTGATAATACTCAGAACCATTATTACTTAATCTTGTGATGGTGATAAACAATTACAAGATTGTTTTTTTAAATTATACCATTAGAACATTTTGAGGTTATGTATCTATTGTGCTTTCGATTAATATGGAACTACTATAGAACATATATCTACGTTGATTGCCTTTATCAGGTATCAGACTCATACATGATTAAGTGTATATGTATTTTTGACCTAATAAAAACTTAAAGACGTGAGTTTTCTTGCACATTCATAAAAATACCCACGAACAAGAACTGATTTGTGGCACTTAATCAAGGCGCATGCTCCTTACAAACCCGTGCGCGATTGGGGGACTAAGATCCATGCATTGCCTTGAACTCGTGTTTGGAAGAACAGTTTGCGTCGCAAACCCGTGCGCGATTGGAGGACGACCGCCTTAAATGGAACACGGATTTGGAAAGGTAGTTAGCGTAAGAAACCTGTGCGTGTTTCAAGGAAGTACTGCCTCCTATTGTACACTGGTGTTTCAAGGTAGTACTGCCTCCTATTGTACACTGAAACAAATACGCAGCCGGGACCAACAGCTTAACCAAAAAACTTAAAAAGTTAACCATCGACTCAAAAGGATAAAGAAGAATAGTTTATGTACCTAATATCTGTTTGTAGTTCTGTTGTTCGTGCGGTGACTGTTTGTATCGTATGTCGTTGTCGACGCTCTTGCGCAGCGCTTCGGCGTAGCAAAGCTGCGGATCCTCGCGCAGCTTCACCGGCGTCTGTCGCTGTCTGCGGAGGGGAGACAAGTTCCAGCGGCGACAAGCCTCGTATGAAGATACACCCTGGAAATGGACAGATATAACTTTAAATTGGGCGGGAAGTGAAAAAGGGGGCCGAAAGAGAAGTAAATATTGCTGTGAACAAAAAAAATGCATTAGAGATTTTTTGAAGTAGTTTTTATTAACCGGGCAAAGAACAACCCGTATTTTAATAGCAATATTCGAAAGGTTCATCTGTAAGGTCGTTTGTTCACGACGCGACACACGACACTGCAAAATGTGATAACGATACAGAGCTGCATATATTTGTATGGAGCGTTTGTTCATTGCACGAAACCGCACCACACGCGACACGATTTTATTTATCATTAAAAAACTTTATGCATAAGTACAAAGGCGGACTTAATGCCTTAGGCATTTTCTACCAGTCGATCTTAGGGTGTTGCAGAGATAAAACAAGGCAGGAGCAACTATATGATAGGATGAATAGAGAAAAGATACGAAAAAAAAGTAATAATAAATATATACTTAGATACATACATACCTATAAACAAGGTTATAAAAAATCCGAAACGAACAAATCAATTTTGTGATGAATCTGCAAACTTCTTGCGAATGTGCTCACGTGCCTTCAATTTGAAAGAAAGCCGACTGGTTGCCATCCTGATGTTCTGAGGGAGCGCATTCCAAAGGGAGATTGCCTGGACAAAGAAGGACGAGTGAATAAACCCAGAGCTGTGAGAGGGACATTGTAGAAGACGATTATTGGTGGAGCGAAGATTCTTACTGTGGGCAGAGCAAAGGAATTGAACGTGAGAAGACAGATAAGAAGGGGAAGTGGGTATATCAATAAAAGAAAACAGGATAGTCAAGGACCTCAGCGCTCTACGCTGACGAATGGGTAACCATTTTAAAAGGGATCGATGTGGGGATACATGGTCGTACTTCCGGAGGTTGAAGACAAATCGAATGCAGTTATTCAGAAGGCGGTCAAGTTTATTGAGTAGATCTGCATTCAGGTCTTAGTAGTAGCACACATCTCCATAGTCAATTATGGGAAAAATTAGGGACTGTACAAGCATGGCATTTGATACGGTTTTTCGGCTATATCGTCGATGCCGCTATGTCGGTTCGGTTTTTTTGCGGTGACGATTTAGCGGCTGATCAAAACCGGTATGCGCTTGTTGACGACACGACACACCGCACCGCACGACTCACACGTGGTTCGTCACTCACGCGCTTATAAAACAATGCAAATGCACTGCAGTGTCGTTGCAGAATCGTGTCTAGTGAACAAGCGAACGGACGGCAGACCGTATGCTGACACATTTGCTATGTATATTGTGACCTACAAAATCAAAAAGCCTGTGTTTAATTAACCATCCCAATCAGTTATGGTGTCGATATTTTGTCAATTAGGCTTGATCACCTCGCCATAACAAAGGCAATCAAATGAATTTTTTATATAGAAAATTGATGGAAATTGGATACCATGGACAAACAAAATTAACATCTTTGATGCCACGATCTACCTGCCAGCCAGCAATCGGTTTTGTAATAAAATCGTGTCGCATAATTATGGCGATTACATTTGATTAAGGGAACGCGGACAGCTTTTAAAAGAGAGGACATTACTGATGACGAAAATACAAAATACCTTAAATGTATGTCACCAATTTTCTTATCCTCGATACGGCAGAAGCAGTCATTCGCACATTTTTTATACATCTTCGTTTCGTAACGCTACGGTGTGGTCCCGCCTTAATAACATTCAAGTAATGAATGACCCTTTACCTTATATAGATTTATAGCCATCGGTCAATCGCCATATGCAACTGTTTTATGTACCGATTAATTAAGTATGTAACCAGATAACCTGTACTATTACTGAGATTAAGAAACGACATCAACTACCATGTAAGTTATTATAATACGGAAGTATAAATTTCTATGAAATGTGTGAGATTCAGAGCATGCGTTGTAGTCACTCACGTGTGCCAATCATTTGAGGTCACGAAACAAAATAGGTCAATCAAATTGTTATTCTCCTTCACCTTTTGTTTTGAATTATTAGTTTTGCGACGAACAGAATATTTTATCAGCAACATACTACTTATGCATAATTTCGAATACCTACACAAATCTTGCAACTAATTTAGAAACATTTGTTGACAACATCATAACAATTCGTCACAAGATTAACGAGGCACATTTTAAAAATTGCATGTTCAAAATGTTGAGCGAGACGTATCATAGTAATTTGCATTAAGTAAGATTTAAATACAGATCTCATAATCATTAATAGACAAATAATTGTTTCAATTACATGCTTGTTTTAATCAGTCAGGCCTGCAATTATTATTACAATAAGTTCAGAGACGCTCAACCACTGTTTTCTTGTTTGTAAATGTTGCAAATGGCAACACAATGTTTGCATTTTCTACTTTGCCAGTTACGTGATACGCAGTACACTTCATCGCTTGCTACGCGCTATGCTAAAAAGCATACTACGCGCTATGCTACGGAGTCTGCTACGCGCTAAGCTAGTGCTTGCTACGCGCTACGCCACAGTGCTTAATACGCACTTTGCTACAATGCTAGTTGCGCACTACGCTACAGTGTATGCTACGCGCTACGCTTCAGAGCTTGTTACGCGCTACCGCTACGCTAGTGCTTGCTACACGCACATTCCTTGATACGCGGTTTGCTAATTGCTTGCTACGTGCTACGCCACATTACTTTCGCTATTCGGGACTTTCAGCGTAGGGTCTAGCTGAGGGATCGGTCTAAACTTATGCATTGTTTGGCAAACAGATTAAAATGTTATTAACTCTTAAATGTACACCTACGTGAAATCTATTCTTTATCAAACATTAAAACATCTAGGGCTCAAAGTACCTACCTATTTTTGTAGTTGGTTTACATATTTATACTAGTATTATTTTTTGTAGCTGACAAATAGTGCAATATCGTGCTTGAACCACCGCAAAACTTTCCAAAATTTTGTTAGAACTATGCCTCTACCAAATTAGAAATAATGGGCTGTAAATAATAGAAACGACTGTAAAACTAACTTACATACAATTATCTTACCCACTATTAACTAACGCTACAGTTTGGCAAATTAAATGGTTGTTGGAGAGCCTAGAGGTAAACTCATGAAGTTGGTAATATCAATATTTTTTCTGGTTTTCGTTGCTATTTAATTTATTTAACCATTTATGCACACACACATAATATCCAGACAAGAAGAAGAAACAGAAAAATAGGTACATAGGTGATGCTTATTTCTGTAGAAATCTGTTCCAGCATACCTGCGAAAGGAAAATGAAAAAAAAAGAGATGTAGACATAGTGTGTAGAGTTGAAAAATAATAAACATAAAACGATTCATAACTAATAAACAATACCGATAACAAATTAAATATACCTACTGTCATAATAATATATACAAACATATTTGTGAAATAAATACTAAAACAATAAATAATAATACATAATTACGCAACTATGACGAAATGGAAAGATAGTGTTCTTTCACTCTTCTTTTAAAAACTGCAAGAGTTTGGCAGTCCCTAATGTCAGGTGGTAGAAAGTTCCACAATCGCACAGCGTGCACAGTAAAAGAGTAGGAGTAGAAGTCAGTAGTGTGAGAAGGGATATTAAGGAGATTTTTGAGATGCGACCGGCAAAGTACATCGGAAGGACGGGAGTAGGAAAAGCGTTCACGGAGGTAGGAAGGTGGTTTAGGATTATGAAGGATGTTAAATAATAGACACAATATGCGAGAGTTCCTGCGAAGTCGAATTGGGAGCCACTTGAGTAACTTGCGAGAATCTGAAACGTGAACATACTTTTTAAGGTTGAAAACAAAACGAATACATACATTTTGCAAACGCTCAAGTTTATTTAAAAGCTCCTCGGTGGCATCCAAATAACAGGCGTCGGCGTAGTCGATGATGGGCTGAATGAGTGTTTGGGCAAGGGAAATTTTGGTTTTAAAGGGCAAAAAGCTCTGGAGGCATTTCAGCGAGTGGAACGAGTAGTGCACTTTACGACTAACCTCAGCGACATGAGCAGTCCACGACAAATAGGAGTCCATGATTACCCCCAGGTTTCTAGCCGTCTTAGTGTACCCAATCTGTACTCCATTCAACCAAAGTGGAGACAGCGACGCAACATCAAGCCTGTTCCGCATATGCCAGCCGCCGATGCCTGAGACTTCTTAGGGTTGATTTGCAAGCCAAAGGACTGCGACCACTCCCCAATCAACTCCAGGTCACTGTTTACGGCAGACACGGCAGATTCCGCATCAGAACTAAGAAAGTGATGGTAGAGCTGAAGGTCGTCAGCGTAGAGATGGAAGTTACAGGAGATGAATCTAGTAACAGTGTTAATAAAAATAGAAAAGAGAAGAGGAGAGAGAACGCCACCCTGGGGCACACCCGCAGTAAGTGAGCACCAATCCGAAGAACACTCATCAAGGCGTACCCGCTGCGAGCGGCCTCTGAGATAGGAGTCGAACCAATCAATAGTGGAAGAGGAGAAATTGAAAGATTTAAGGATCCCAAGAAGGATGTCGAAGTCAACAGAGTTGAAGGCACTGCTGAAATCAAGAAGCACAAGTAACGTCAGAGACTCGTGTTCCATAGCCCAGTCATCTTTAAAAGAGCTGTGACAGTACTGTGACCAGGTCGGAAACCAGATTGAAAAGGACTAACAAGATCATTACTAGATAGAAGCAGAGACAGTTGCTGATGAACAATGTGCTCAATAACTTTGGAAAGATAAGAAAGAATGGAAATGGGTCTGAAATCGGACAGTGTGACCGGGTTAGGTATTTTGGGTAACGGAATAATATGGGCTAGTTTCCAAGCTTCGGGAACGGTGCAAGAAAACAAGGAATAGTTAAAAATGTGGGTTAAAACGGGAAGTATTGAGGAGAGGATAGGAGTAATCATTCTTGAGCAAAGATCATCAATACCAACCGCGGAGGAGGAGATAGCTAAAATAGATTTTTTGACATCAATTTCACTCACAGGACTGAAACCGAAAGACGAACACCTTTGCAACGGTAATTCGGAAAGCTGGTTTAATGTAGTTGATTTGACGTGTGGATCCAAAGTAACGGGTGGAAGTGAGAAATGTTTGTTTAGAGCACACACGTCAGTCTCATTACTAGCAACGACAGGGGACTTACCAATGCCGACAGTTTTCAGAAACTTCCAGACTTCAGCGGAGTTTCGGTTGTCAAGAATTATGGAAGTAGCGTCTCTTTGCATCTCTACACATACGACTACAACGATTACGCATCTCACGATAGGAACTCAGGTTTAAGAAGGCAATTGTTAAAATCACCCATCAAGACTACATAGTCGTAAGTAGGACAAAAATCGTTTAAAAGCGAATCAAAAGAATTAAAGTAATCGACACTGAGGTTAGGACTGTACATCACGCCAAGAAGCATTTTAACGTGATGTAAGGAGATTTCCAAAAATAGATGCTCCGCTGAGCCCGAGTAGGTAGATGGTGATGTACTAATAACCCTAAAGGGAAGACCGGCACGCAAGTAAACGGCAACACCACCACCGCCCTTCCCCGTTCTATCGTTACGAATAAGAACAAAGCCAGGGAGGGCATAGTGAACCGATAAAAGTGAAGGTTTCAGAAAGGATTCGGAGATCAGCAAAGCATCTATGTTACCACAGTTAATGGAAGCCAGAAGATCAGAATAATGGCTAGGAACACTAGTGTAGTTAATGTGCAAATTCTTTCTTTAAATATAGCACTTACCCTCAATTCGTCATCGGGAAAGATTCCTTTGTCTCTGAGGTTGGTAAACCGTACGCCTCGAAGGTTTGGAGCGCCGCCGCCTGCTCGTCCCCACGGCTGGTATGTCGCCAGCTCTTGACGAGCCTGTAGTTAGAATGTAATATGTTCCAATTCAAAGTCAATGTCAAATATATTTATTTCAACTATGCCACCAAGCGGCACTTTTGAACGTGAAGAAAATCAATAATATTGTAAAACGCTTATTTTTTTAAAAGAGTTGATATGGAGTGCGTTCTTCTCCATAAGATACTTTTCCGAATGCACCGTAGAATCAATTTTTATTACATGTAAATTTTAAAATTTACACGTAATAAAAATTGACTCTTTGCCTGCAGTCCTTCCCCATAATAAGATACCGTAAGACATTATACTATGAAAGAAACTAAAATAGTCCAGCCTCGCCGTATCTACATTAGTAAATTGACGAATTTTTCTAACAGCATAAGCGATCGAACTTAGCCGCGCAGCAACAAAAAACATTATCAACACATGTAGCAGTAGTCAGTGTAGTTCGGGTTGGTTCCATAAACACATGTGACAAATTAAATGATTTAAAGAGATTTAAAAACCTACTGATATCTGAATTACCTCCTAAAATATTGATATTAAAATCATCACAGACAATTACTAGTTTATTACCCATTGCAAGTTTTGCCAATACATCTTCACTGATTCGTATATAGAGTAGTACTGGTTATAATTAGTACTTATAATAATAAACATTACCTCACGCCTTCCCCGAAGGGATAAGAACAGGTGATCTTATAGCAAAAACACATATCACCAGATAAGTTAAAGTTGTATGTAATACGAGTAGGAGGTGAACCACCATCAATCGACCGCAAGTCTAAAGTCTGGATTGTTACTGAGTAATATCAGGTGAATAAACCCCATAACACTACCGGGCCCGGGAATTGAACGCAGAATTGCACAAAAATAATAATATTTAAAAAAAAGTCAATGGTAGAGCGGCTTTGCTTTATCGTTGCTATTTGAAGGTAGATTAATACCCGTCCGTGCTTTACTTTACAATAAAGTTGTAGTATTTATTTGTTCGCTATAATCAATGTGAGAATTGACCTACATTCTACCAATGCGCATTAATTATCTTACGTATTTTTATGATGTCTTAAACATTCCTATAGGATCTGAACTCTATAACCTTTCGATCAATCACGTAAGCCTTTAAGCTATTGTCGCTTTGCCATTAATAGTAGGCATTTGAAACATTATAAAATATCATTAATATGATGTTATGAAGAGGTTGAGGCTGCACCTTCTATTTCATCAGCCATGTGGGAGGCTTAGATATAAATCTTATGGTGTAGTGTCATCATTGTTACCGCACTATCGTGTTACTTGAGAAAATTCTCCATAGAAACATTTCCAACAAAAATGTTTGCCTTTGTCAACCATTTTATTAATTACTAGTTGGATTCGTCTAGACAATTGGTGCTTAACACAGCATGGCATTAGTTAAATGGAAGATTTTATCGTACCAAATTATATTGTGTAACTGTTAAGGGCAAAGATCAAAAGCACAAAAGGTTAGCCGAGTAACGAGTGCGTTTGGTAAATGAGCCTATTATAACAGAGAGTAAGTAGTTGGTAGGTACATATTATTTACTTGCAACCGAAGATAAATAACTGACTGTTAACCTTCTCTAATGTATAGAAAGACATTATTTTAATACCTACTGATTAATTCCCTCTATTGTATTTTGAATTAAGTGAAGCAAAGATTTAACATTTAGAGAAATACGCCTTTCGGTAGCTCTTAACCTATTTATACCTATTAGAACTAACTGCCAATTATATTCACAAAATAAAATAACAAATAAGTCAAAACATTTATCGTAAAGGTTTTCGGACGCAAGTTTTCTAAAAGAAACACCTACAAACTACCTTGCAGTTAGCTACTGTCATCCGCACAACAATAATTACCAAAACAAGATACTTTCGTCTTGAGCCTGGTTTAGTGTATGGAGTTTCAATAGACTACGAGGCCTGCTTATACTGTACTAGTATTCTTACAGTGAAAACTAAGGTCAAAGCTGACGATCCCTAGCATCTGGCGGAATGATAGCTCACTTCACCTAAGTTTTCAGGGTGTTTTTACAGAAAAGCCCAGCATTTCTTGTTTCTATTGCAGCACTGACGTGGCGACTGTACCTACTTGTAACTATAATTACGCCATAGATTTGGTCGGTACTCAATAGTTAGAGAGAAATTCGGGTTTACCTTCCGCTGTTGTTCGTAATGCTCCCGTGCCCTCCGCTCCCTCTTCTCGCGCGCAATGCGCTCGCCCTCCGCCCTCGTCTGCTCAGCACGCCGTCTCTCCCGCGCTCGGCGTCGGATTGACCCTGACGTCGGGACGCTAAGCCTCCTATACACCAAAGTTTTGTTTAGACTGGCCTGTCAACCGCTAAAACCTGCCCAAACTTTTGGTAACACTACTTACGACGTATTTGGAACCTCAAAATCTCTCATGTCTTCCGATTTATTCAGTCACGAAGAGATTTGTACGGCATGTTATTGTTAATTTGTATTTTGGCTGGTCGCTTATTAGTTCGGAACCCCTAAAGTTTATCGGCTCAAGTGAAATTTTAATTGATCAAAAATATTTTTATCCTTCATTTAAACAAAGTTCACGTTGTAGGCAATAGCAATTTATTTCACAATCATTTTACGTTGCTAATATTTCCCAAAGCATAAAATCGATCAGTTACGCAGAATTATCAAATACTGTGTACGTTTGCCATTCTGTAATTCCTTACATTTAGAAAGCACAACTTTTGTCTACAGACCATAAAACGATATCTTACCTACGCAATCTTCGAGAGTGCAAAGCAAACATTTAAACTGTGTTTTCACTTAACCCAACAACTAATATCGTATCACATAACTGAGCACGCAACAGATTCTGAGAAGTATGAACGCGGGCAGGAATGTGCACACACTGAAGGTGATCATTTCAGTTGTCCGGTAGTCACTGAGCGGCTTTCCGCCAACCACTGAAAACCTGAAACCGTCTCGCGAAGTCGTCGCCGTTTTAAATGAAACTGTGCACAGTCGTGAACGTTTCCATTGAGTTATGGTATCACTGCGTGATAACAATAAATAATGATGACAAATTTTCAGTATGAAAATGTTTGCGAAATTTATTTTCTTTTGTTGTGTAATGTTTGGTTTTTAAAATAGAACACAATCAATATTACACGCAATAATAGAAGACGAATATCTAAAAGAACTATTTGATCAATAAGCTGTAGGCATTTGATAAGGTAAATTACTATATTACGTTTATTTTAGGGACCTATATCTCTGTGTAACCCTGAGTGTCCTAGCTCAAAATTATCGCCTGATTAATGTGACAAATTGTCAAGCACGAGTTATCGGCTGTGATTGGTTGAATTAAGTCTCAACAGTCAATCACAGCCGATAACGCGTGCTTGACAATTTCCGGGCAACCCTTCGGGAATTTCCGGGCAAGGAGGACAAATCATAAAAGCAATTTTCAGTAACAATAAATGCAGTTCTTTCAAATATATACGATAAATGACGATGGATACTTCTATTAACGACTAACATGGTCATATAAAATTCAACCTTAATTTTCTTGCTACATGCAACATTCGTCACGGTTTAAATTATTCAGACATGACGTGCTTCTTAATGTCAGCCAGCTATGACAGCTGTAGGGCTCTGGAAACTGAAGTTGGAACGATTTCATTTCTAACTACTTCTTTCGAATGTTACGATTGTTAGTAAATTCGTAAAAGCTCCTCTTTATGTTATAGAGCACTATGTAACTACATTACTTTTTAACGCAACGCGCAACTGTCTTGGTATGCCTATCTGGATACTAAAAATTAATATAGACTATGTAAACCAAGGTAATTTAGGGTTACCACGTAGACAAGTATAAAAACGTCAGCAAAATCAACGGACTGATGAAAGACTCACTGAAAGTTATTGTTTCATTAATTTTCAAGTTGCTGTTAAAAAAATACCATTTTGAAAAAGCACTATTTCAACATTTTCTACAATCCACTTACCTTAAGAAATATAGGTATTACAATCTTTATATAAAAGCTTAACTACCACGGGTATAGGCTACAACACGTATTCACATAGGCGTATGGAATATTACTGATTCTTGATAGGTTTTAAGGTTTGACTAGAATAATTTTGCAAATCACCAGTTTGTGATTAAGCGCTTTGTTGTGCCCTGAACCACTTCATATAAATAGGCTTGAAGTAGGTCGTGCCTTTGTTAATATTTCTATTGGCAAATGATTTTTAAACATGAAAAGCTTTTTAACGACCTGTCGGTACTATCCAAAAATCAGACGCAAACTAAGCCAAGATTGGCGACTTGGAAGGAAGTAGAAGTGATCAAAACATGAGAAACATTATACATGGCCTTCGCAAAAAGTTAGTTACTTATCGTTAATCAATAAGAAAACGACAGAAAACCTATGCGAGTTCAGCAAATTTACATATCGCGACATCACGTTTGTCTCCTACGTCTGATACACGAGCAATAAATATTTCCTCGTCAGTAATCAAATTCTGCGAAGTTAAGGCGCACGGCAAAAAATACTTGCAAAAAGTAACAGGCGTACAGCACGAACTATCCTCATACTTACTCGTAATCTTCTATCTTTAAATCAAGCAAAAAGCTGTTTTTATTACGTGATAACTACACTTGATTGATCTATTAAGAACGTCGACACTTTGTAATTACCTCGCCGCAGTTCAGGGTGTCCTACCAATCGAAGAGTTGCTCGAATTGTATCTCTATCACGTTTTAATAAGGTTTACAAGGGCTTGTTACTACAGTAACTTTTCGCTACGTATTATTGTGGTACTTTGTATAGTGCAGTAGGTCGTATACATTTTTCATGTCATTTTTAAGCTGGCATTCGGCTCGTCCTGTCGGTACCGGGCGCGGGTGGATCGATTGCCGCAAACACGCGGCCACGAGTCCTATTGCATTCATTCATATACATAGCTTGCAGGCAAGACTGGGTGCCACGAAAATGGGTCACCAATAATTTGTCTGTTGTATTCCGCTGATCATTTTACGACTTTGTCAAGGACGCCTGAACTATTAACATTTGCGTGCGTCCTTGCGAGTATCGATGTTGCGTATTGTTTCGAAGGGTAATTTGTCAACAAAAGTTGTAGTGTTCTGTGTTATTTGCAAAATGAGTTCAGTGGTTATATTTATAAAAATCGCGAGGGTATTTTGTACTTGATAAATAAAATTTAATTTCAATTTGTTTATAGAACCAATGAATAAAAGATTTGCAACCATCGAGATTATTATAAATATGACCCACTTCTGTGTGTGGTAAAATTGAATTGAAATAAAACAGTATTTTGTAACTAATGTTTATATTAAAAATTATTCATGATTTACCATTTTACAGAATAATAATATTTACAAACGTATGTCCTATGAAAGTATGTCTACATACATATAAATAAACTTCATTGACTCCCATTTTTTAACATTTTTAATGTACAAAAAAACATACACCTCCATCTCCATGTATTGGGTTGGCTGACACAACGACCAATTAGTATGAAATAAGTTCGTCCATGACAGTGCGTTTCCGATAGACACGTAATTATGTGAATGGCTTGCATTTCCACGCTGTGGTTCCGCTTTAAAAGCATTTCCACGACTATTAAGAGTGATAACGAGTTGCGTGTGAATCTATATTTAAAACGAGTTTTCACACACAAATGAATAATTTGGTGCGGTTACTAATCGCATTTTGGACGGCATAAACGCACAAAGGAAATGCACGCTTCATTTAACCGGAATTAACGCGTAATTGCTTTTCTCCTGGATTCTGCAACTGCTGCAGCCGTTTCTTAGACATATTGTTTTTGTCGTAACTTTTTCATGTTGTTTCAGTCGTTATGTCAGCCTTACACTATATTATTTTATTAATGACTAATATTTTGTTAAATATTAATAATTTCAAGAAAAAAAGTTTTAAGAATACTGCGCTTATGGTGCATAATTTTTGCGGTACTCTGATACTTCATTTGTCTATAAAAACCTCTGTTACATTGAATATATATAGTTGTTAGTATTATTTACAGTTGTAACGTACTAATTGGCTAACCGATGTTTACATTCTGCCTCAATACGTAGTGCGGCCTCGAAAAATACTTACAATTTAATACTAGGTCAGAATATATCATACACCTCTAGTATGTAACGTGTACTCTAAAGAAATTGAGGTAATTGGTTTTGAAGATAAAACACGGGTAACTTATCCAATGACTCTCAGTATTTACACATCATAAAATACATACAGTAAGAAATAAACGAACACCAACTTTGAAATCCAAAATGTAAGCAATTTTGTGATGATCGTCGATAGCATATTTGTGCAGAACACAGGTACTTTCTATCTATAGCTACATAAAGATTGCACGATACAAAACAACAGTTGAGCATATTCATATAACAGTACACATATGTACAGCGTATAGTATTTGGTAACGAGTAATCCATACACGTCCCTGGCAGCGACAGCTTCGCGCTAGTCCTTGTTACTTCTTGGTGTCACAAAACTCACAGAAAATTATCTTAAAATAAATCAGGTCACACAAGTGAAGGACACAAAGTACAAATATTTATATAATATCAATACTAATAAAATATATATATTTTAACATTATGTAATATATAATTACTTGACAATCAGTTCTACTGATTACAATATTATAACACAAATCTACATAGTGTTTTATAAGGTATGTAGGTAGAAATTATTATGTTTATTTTATCAGGGCACATGGTATAGCTTGACGTATTATATCTACGATATATGTCGCCATGTTGGCTCAACTCACTCACGTACACAACGTCCACTCGCGAGCGGGCCGGCGGCGGCGACCGGCCCGGCTGACACCGATCACTCATACAATACTAAAAAATAAAATGTCCATCGCCTCCATATCCCTTGCAAAAAGGTATCCAGAATTCTGTCGGTCTCGCGCATGAACCTTTAAGTGAAATCAAAGGGGGCGCTCGACATGGAAACTGAACTCTTTCAAAGTACTTTTAGGCTCAAGTCAACGTGAACGAAAAACTACTTCGATGATCGGTTCGATGCCTCAACTCGGAGGCGTTAGAACTGTGGATGCCTTTCATGGAACATGTAGAATTATTTTGGTGTTTCGTCCTGTGGCTGGCGGCTGGCGGCGGGCGACTGGCACTACTTGATCCTGTTGAGCACGAGGTCGGCGCTGACGAGCAGCCCCTTCTGGTAGGGCGAGTCGGCGAGCTCGGCGGCGAGGCGCGCGGCCTCAGCGCCGTGCTTGCGCGCCAGGAAGCGCGTCTGCTCCAGGCCGCGCGACTTGTGCACCAGCTCGTACGCCTTCTCCACGTCGCCCGGCTCTTGGAACCGCCTCATTATCATCGGGTTCAGTTCGGGATACTGAAAGGGAACGGATCACATTCAATCAAGTGCAAACATCGCTTTCGCAACAAATAATCATCTAAAATTTTACAAACTAAATGGCACAGTCAACGGTGATCATTAACTTGTAAAAATACCCAACTACAATTTTTTCAATAATCAGATAACTTTTATCAGAGGCTTTTTTAGTTTGACATATTTTGCACAGAAAAGAAATATTAAAATGAAAGTAACCTAATTCAAAACGCCTATTTTTTTTTATTTTGTTATAAATTGAATATAAAAATAAATTAATAATTTGAGTAAGAAAGGGACAGCCCACACGGTCAACGGTCACTTTAGTACATTACTATACTCCATTTGTTTAGGTAGTTAACTAAAGGTAAACAATCTTGATATGTCTTTTTATATAAAATAAATCGTATAAAAGACCAACAAATATTATTTAAATTTAGTTACTTACCTAACATCGGTTTAAGTAAATACCTAATTGTAAACATTTTTAGATTCAATTTTTAGACATTTTTTTAGATAAAAGACATGTTAAGATTGTTTACATTTAGTTAACTACCTAAACAAATGGAGTATAGACTACTAGACAAAACTTATTTTTATTGAAGACCATAAATTGCATTTTTGAGTTAGGTTACTTTTATTTCTGAGGGTGCAATATGTCAAAATGTCATATTAATTCATCTGTTAAAAGTTAGCTGACTATTCAAAAATCTGTCCTAAGGAATATGCAGCAAGCATGTTCAGACATGCAAAATAGTTATTATAATTTTTGTGGATGAAATTACCCAATATTTTTATTTTCAGTTCTATAAAATAACCTGTTTACCAATTTTTTCTTAAAATCGTCTCGGACGTTTCATAATAGATGCATGACCTAGCTAGACCGAGAATAAAAATAAAGCTTCAAAACACTTTCATAACTTTCATTTTTATTATTTTTACTACGACGCGTGACGTGCGAATAAAGAATTTCATCTCCACATCGTATACGGTACTTCATTCTCAACCGGCTATCGTAGTGGTTTGGGCGTGTATTTTTTTGCAATATGGTGCAAATGGGTCTACTGTGGCCCAACGCGTGTGTTGCGAAAACGAATATTTTTGCGCAAGTGTGTGTTTGCACGCCCGCTATGGCCGCGAGTATGTAACGGTGGGGTAGGGCAACCGGTTCCACATAATTTAGTCGAATTTAAACACGCTCACATCTCGCACCGAGAAATTCTAAATATTTATGTATGTCGACCTAAGATCATTTGGAATTAGTTATGTAGGTCAAGTACTCGTACAAGACGAGTTATTTAAAAACTTTTACTACATACAGCTTTGGTATATTTAAAAGCCTTATATTTTTAGTAACTGACGAAGTTGTCTTATCCATATATTGATCCAAATACTAACTTATGCGACAGAGTTAACAGGTTATTTAACATTAGTGGTACTTATACTTTGTACGTATCTCCAAGACGAATTCCAGTATTCCCACACAGGTCGAATATTTGTATGGCCTAGTTGGTAGTTCCGAATCAGGCTGTTTGTATATATGTGAGATACAGGTTTTTTATTTGTATGAAACATTCCTACTACCCGTAATCCATCTATGAATGGCTGAGGTACATCTAATGTTAATTAGCTATATTAAGCAAAAAAAGAAAATTAAGTCACCACATTGTAAGGGCAATGCTATACCTACTTTTTTATACAAAAATAATCAACTCCAAAATGACCTTTAAAAAAATCGTTAAAAAAAAAAAACAAATCCAACAAACCTTTTCGCAGGCAAACAGCACGGGTGCGGTCGCGAGTCCTAGCTTGAGGTCTGCGGCTGTGGGCTTGCCCATGGCCTGTGCTGACGACACGAAGTCCAACAGATCGTCCACCAACTGGAAGGATAGGCCTAAATTGCGGCCATATTGGAACGCTAGCTCGCACGTGCTTTCATCTGCGCCGCTTAGGAGAGCGACCTGAAAATAAGGAAGACTTTAGTATTTGGGTACCAAATAGTTGGTGTTTGTTTAGCATTGTGGTGTTTTCTCTGCTAAAAGATGAATGATGGCAGTTGCTGTGGTAAATCAGCGGTGTTTGCAGCAGCTGAGATAGATAAAAAAAACAGATATTTACAGATCTATAAGTTTTATGGATATACCTTAGAATACATGGCGTGTAGGAGAGTCGTATTTAGTAATCTTTACATTTTATTGAGGTTCCGTTGCGTGCGCTGCGTAAACGGTTTAAGTTACGCAAATATCATGTGCTAGCTGACCCCCGCGGCTTCGCTCCCTTCAACTGGCTATCTATCTACCTACCACTACCTACCTACCTTACCTACACTACCTACCTAGGTAGGGTAACCTCTCAAAAAGGAATATTTTACCCGTTTTTGCAACATTTTTCTTTTATGCTCCGCTCCTAATGGTCGTAGCGTGATGTTATGCAGCCTTTAACCTTCCTCGATAAATGGATTATCAAACACAAGAATTTTGCAATTCCAACCAGTAGTGCCTGATATTAGCGCGTTCAAACAAACAAACAAACTCTTCAGCTTTATAATGTATAGACAATAATTTTTGTGTCAGTGTCAAGATAAAATCTCACAGAAACTCGATACGAATTATTGATATAATTACACATAAAATTATAATTAAAAAAGTATTTGAAATTAACTACTTAATTTTTATTATATAATTCGGTGTAAACGATATATTTTATAAATATAAATTTAGAACACTGGTTCATTATGCGTTATATTTGTTTATGTACGATCCATATTGCGCAAAAACAAACAATTATAATAAATATATAATAGTTACTTAAGCTTATTAAAAGTAAAAATAAAACTAAAATTATTTAGTCCATATTATTAGCAGACGTTATTTATCAAAAAAATGCTTCCTTAATTTTGTTATATTGTACTTGTGAAACTAGGTAGTAAGTACAGCTGCTAATAAAACAAAACAGTAAGTAACGGGTGCAATAATTTCTAAAGACTCCATTCAAATCACACTGTCACATTAGCAAACGAAGCTAGCTTCCTTATAACTTGTAATAAGCATAATTCCGTAATTAGAATAAAATTACACAAGACACAGCTCTTATTGGTGATGTTCTTCAGAAAGGCCAGAAGCGCTGTAATCATAACATAACCGGCGTGTGTGTTGCCACTAGATTTATGAACGTATGGTGGCCCAGTGGTAAGGGCCCCGACTTACGCGTCGTAGATCGTGGGTTCGAAGGGGGCGCTTTATTTTGTGTAAATTATTTGTTCACCACTGCTCTAAAATGGTGAAGGAAAACATCGTGAGGAAAACGGCATGTCTTAGAACCAAAAATTCGAAAACATTCATGTGTGTGTGCCATCCACCAATGCGCACTGGGCCCGCGTGGTGGATTAAGGCCCCGTTCCCTCTCTCACAGAGAGGTGGCCTGTGTCCCAGCAATGGGAACATTGAAAGGCTGAGAATGAGAATGAATGAATGATATGTAGCAAAAGGATTGTGTTTCGCCCCCTATACAAGCGCGGTGTTATTTGTGGGCGTACAAGCTAAAAGGGTCCAGTTCTCGGCATTCAGTTTCTGAGATATGAACAGTTTTACAAAGTTTTCCTCATACAAACACAAGGTACAGTTTCAACTTGAAATGTCTGATAAAAAAAATATTTTTTTGAATCCTTATTATCAATTGACTATTTTAGATACCGAATCTAGATTTAACTCAATACCCCAATACTGGACCCTTTTTACTTGGACGCTGCTTAGATAGGAGCCTTTTTGATCTCGCATGGGGTTCTTTTATTTTTATTTTCTCTTTTCTGTTTCTCCTGTGCGAGTCATAAATAAAAAAAAACTTTCTTTTATATCACATGGGACTTAAAAACTAACTGGTGAAAAGTGTACTACAGAAAATACAGGGGGTGACCATAAGCTCTTAGAGCAAGGTTAGTTTTAGCGTACGGGACGGATGTATATGACAGAAGTATACGACGAATGTATATGACTTGTATACATATTCGTTTTTACATTATTTTATTTACATTTACATTATACTTTTTCACCGTCGAACCATGATAATTTTGACACGCCATGGTGCGGCGGCTGGTGTTATTTTTGAGTATATAAAGATAGTAGCAGGTGCGTTCTGTAGTTTCTACCTAACCCCATGGGCAAACAAGGCATTAGTTTATGTATGTTTGTATGTATGACAAAATGAGAATATTACCGCTTTGACTGAGTTGGCGATGAGAGAGGCTGTCTTCCGGTAAGTCTTGGTGAGGTAATGCGCGAACCGTTCGTTCTCTGTCTCCTTGCTACCCAGCTGCATGAACTCGCCCTGAACGAGGTCTGTAACCACCTGGAAGTAATAAATTAATTAAATATTTATTTGTCCAAAAATATATCAATCATTCTGCCTAGGCTTTTTCCAACTATATCGGGGTCGAGCCAGTCTAAGCTGAATACAAGTGTTTGTCCATAAATATACATCAACAAATAAAGCAAGACGTCACTTATGTAACTGTCTAAAACAGAAAAAGAAAACTAAAAGGTAATCTATCTGATCCTACATTTTGCTACTTCTTTATGTTGCCGAACCAATTTACTGCTATCACTGCTTGGTCTGGCAAAAGTTATCTCCTAAGCAGTTTTACTGTGACGGGCCAGGTCATTCGGTATCCGGAAAAAAAATCTTACTTAAATATTCTAAAAATATGTTATTTGTAAGGACATTCAAATTTAACTTTATTGTCCTTGTAAAGGCAGTCAATGTTAATGAACAAATCTGTCATATTTTGACATCTGTGTATAATTAATTGCGTTCTTTTTGCATATGGTATTATAAAAAAAGATACTTTGATAATAATTACTTCAAACAATAAAAACTGTCAACATCATTACTGAAGTTATTCCCTTGGGCACGTATTAAGATAATTACAAGGACCTAGGTCGTCGTGTTTCTTGGTTATTCGCCCATCAACCACGATGACTAGATTTTATCAGGCAGTCAAGGCGAATAAAAAGCGCCGTTATGTATAGTGTTTCTGTATGTACAATTATAAGGATATTATATTGATTGATTGATAGAGGCATTATTCTGGTCGTTAAATACTAAAATATTTACCTAGTCACTGAATTAAGAAGTACTATTACTTTTCCTTGGCATTTATAGTACATTACTGCAGCGGCCAGCAAAAGAGGCATTGATGCACGAACGTTTCGCCTCGGCCCACATATGTAAGTCCATCAAAGCCTAGTTGTGGCCAAGGCTTGTATAGTACTATTCTCAAATAATGCGCGGAAATTAAAACTAAGTAGTACCTACAACTCATTTTGTCAAATACAATTATTTTTCAAAATCAATGACGAACAGCCCGAACGTTCATTTGTTTTTCAATAAACAGCTTTCTATTTGCAAGCCAGTTCGAAATTTAAATAAAACCTTTGATAAGTAACCTCCTTGGTTGCCATGTTCAAAGATCGTTCCATTTTTAAATTACACAACGGATATATGTTTACTATGTAATTTATTTGGCCGCTAAACCACGACAGATATGGATTTTCATACAACTTTTGCCGGCCGCTGCTCGCATGTATTGAGCCAGTACAGCAATTTCGATTTATCTCGAAGAAGGTTGTCAAAATAATGCACAAATTTCCAAGCATGTTCGAGAAAAATAATTTTATTATAGTTTTATGCTTTGGGACAATATTTAATGATAACAATTATAGATCGCATTAAATAGATCCATACTAATATTTTATAACTGCGAAAGACTCTGTCTGTCTCTCTGTTAATTTTTCACGATTAAACCGCTGAACCGATTTAGATGAAATTTGGTAAGAAGATATTTTGTGACACTGGGAAGGACATAAGATAGTTCTTATCACGGAAATGATCCTTTGGGGTTGGACAGCGGGATAGAAGTTTGTATGGTGAGCTAATATTTTCTCAAATTAGGCGACCCACGCACTTATAAAATTATTCAAAGTACTAATGCTACGCAGACGAAGTCACGGGCAACAGTTCGTTGATTATATTTATGATATGAATCGTATAATATACCTGAATGGGTGGCCTGATTGGGAAGTAGTATTTTTACTTCAAAGTTAAATTCACGCAAGCAGTTGGTATTTGGGACATACATAACTAATTACGAGTAGATACTTCACTTTATTTTATACAATAATTTAAGTTTCTATCATTATGATGTATCGTATATTACGCGATTTCGACATTCACGACATTTATTTAAACGATAATAGCGCTCATTAGAGGGTACTTGAATATTATCATTATTCAAAATTCAAATGCTATCATAATTCAAGAACTCAACATTCAAATATGAAGGTCATCACTGCAAAAATAAATATTTCGAAACAGTGTTTTAAAATTTCCAAAATCCTTAGAATTCAACAGATTTTTCAATAAATCTATATAAGATCTAATAGACCTTAGCACTTATATTTACTACAACGTAGGTACACTTCTTAGACTATTATGGAACTCGAAGAGTAGTATTAGCCATATTTTGTATAGACATTGTTAATCTCTTCAATGATATTTACTTATAGAATACTTTTTGTATAATAGAATTAAAAACAAAATAATCTTCACACAACACAATAATTATTCTTGCATCACACATAATTAGTGTTACTTAAGCTGCTGATTGGAACAATAAAAATCATTGAAACATATGGCACAGCGTTATTACTATTGCACCAAGAAGGCCGACAGGATGAATCGTTTTAATGAATATTCTAACCGAACATTCGACCCCAATTGGGAACGCGTGAGCGCACGAACACTTAAAAGGTTGTATTAAAGTAATGGTTACTTGTGCTACTACTTGAGTGTGAATGGGAGTACCTCAATATAATGATGAAACGCAATACTAATGTGAGATGTAAACATTTTATCTCATAAAGCATAAGGCGTTTATTGTATGGTGCGTTAAGTATTACAATATTATTAGGTATGTCCCATCACTAATCGTCTTCGTAAAACTTATAAAGTAGGCTGGAACTAATTTGGTAATCCAGAATTAGATTCAGCAAAGGCATAAATGAAAGACTTATTTGGTAGATTGGTTTGAGTTTTCAGTGTTAATAGCTGGGTTCTCTCAAATCTCCAAACTATTTGTTCTTATATGGTGTTTGTTCTTCTTCAGTTTTGTTCTTTAGTTTGACTGAATAACTTGTCAGATAATATTTATTGTTTTGAAGCTACTGCTCTGATCAGACTACTGCGTAGAAAACCATATTTTAATCAACATTATCATACATTTTTCACCAATGTCTAGATGACATCAAACTAAATCCTTTTCAATGGACTGGCCTGCAGCCGAATTGCGCAAGTGAATTCGGCAAGGCGAAGGGTTTGAGCGCTATCAAATCGACCAATCACATGCGAGATGAACGACGCGATGTGGATTTCCGTCTGTGTGATTGGTCCGAGTGCGATTGGTCAAACCCTTTGCGTTGCCGTATTCACTTACAATACAATAAGGCTGCAGGTCTTATTTAATCTATTTTTTTATTTAGTTGTCAGCGAAATTACAATACTGTGTCAGTTAATCAGATTCTATCAAAGACCATACGGTGATGAACGTATTTTTATCACAACTGTACTTAATTTTGTTTAAGCTTCCCTATTTGAACATAAGCGGTTACTAAGTAAATTCTGGGTATCAACTGCTACAGTAAAATTAATAATAGGTGTCATCTAAGACACCTTGAACACGAGTGCAGCGTCCCTTGAATATTAATTAGATCATTATGACTTGCGTAAGAGCTGTATTATGTCCCGTAATGATAAGTACAGATAACGTCATATTTTACAGATACTGTATTGGTTGTACGGTAATCGATGGTCGGTGTATCCGCAATATGCAATATTCGTTTATTGAGAAAACGGACTTAACGCTGAATTTTGAGAAACCCACCTTGTATCCGTAAATGAAATACTAATATATGAAGAAAGTATTATGTCATATGCCAGTGCATACGTCAAACCATAATATTGTAATTTCGTTTGGTAATAGAGCGAATTCTATTTGCAACTTTCACTTAATTAATTAGTAGCCAAGGATGTTTACTGATATACAAAAGAAAGATTAGTTGCCAGAGGTTTTTGTGGTGTCTGTTCCAGATATTTAGCAAGCCGACCTAGTCCATAACGTGCTCTATAAAACAGTCACCCACTGCCTCCGATGGGCTATCGTTGCCAAACCTCATTTAGGTAGCCTCGCGAATTTGTATAGGGGCTAATGCGCGATAATGAAGTAGTTACCTGGCTGAGCACGAGTGTGACGTCATCGCTGCGCAAGCGAGCTATCATCATCGACGCCACGGCGAGGATGAAGTCGCCGGCCATCGCCACCTGGAAACAATTTAATGAGCATGTTAGTTACTGAATAGGTACATCTTCAAAGACATGTTGCATCATCATTTCAGCCGAAATACCTCCATTGCTATACATAGGCATGTCCCAAAGTTTCGCCACACCGACCGGTCTTGTGCGTCTCGCATTCAGCGAATTCCCAAGAGACATATACAAGGAGAAAAATATAATATTTAATCTAGATGGCGCTGGCATTTTTATTTTGAGTTCTCAAGATTACCAAAGAATCATTCTCAAGTCTAGACATCGTGGTGCTGATTGCTGAGTATAAACAAGGTAGCTTCATCTGAGATTCAAATTAATTTTAACCGACTTCCCAAAAAGGAGGAGGTTTCTCAATTCGACCGTATATATATATATTATGTGTGTTCGCGGATAACTTCCATTGTTTATGAACCGATTTAATGATTCTTTTTTTGTTGGAAAGGGGATATCCCAAGGCTGGTATCATGATAAGGAAACCAGGATCTGATGATGGCGTCAAAGAGAAATCGAGGGAACTCTTCAAATATTATAGGCATACATATAGCGATTTTGTAATTTTTATCAACAATGCAATCATTTACACTCAGAAAGTGTCATTTTGTGAAATTGAACTCATTAAGAAGACTACCGATGGTCACTGGAACTCCTTAATGCTAAGTATGTCACTGGTATAAGATATATCGCATAGCTAACCGACTATGATGAAGCAAATACTTATAAATAAATGGTACTGATGGAAATGGTAACATCGAACTGATCTGGTGATGAAGCCGGAAGGTAGGCACTGGAATTCCGAAATAAAACAATGGATCCTAGTGGTGTTTGGGCTTATTGAAATCGTCATGAGATTTACTTTGACTATAAATGATTTTCATGGTATTTGGAGGTAAAACTAAAAAGAGATAAATAAAAAACTTAAAAAAAAAAAACAAACTTCGAGAACAACCGACTTCCAGAACAAAACACTACAAAGCGAAAAATAACTCTGGAATTGGTTTAATTTTTTTGTTAAAAAGTGTTTTTTTATAATAATTATACATTATTATCAGCTTCATTTTTCATAGACCTCTCCTATAAAACTCATAAGAAATGTTTTGAACATTACGTGTAGGTAGTTGTATTTGGAACACTGACAGAACCAAAACGATCAATCAATCAACTCAGCCTAACGCAGTTCTATCCAGTAAAGGCTCTCTTGCGCCACAATACTGCTGTACGTACGCTTAATTAATAATAATTTTAACTAAATCTACACACGTCGCGTGAGTATCGCTTGAAACGTACGTGTGCAGGGGAAAGTGAGTGACATTATCGCTTATAGCATATAGCGTGTATTAATAATTATAATATTACTGCAACTCATCATCACTTAACATCAGGCGAGATAGTGGTCAAACGCGAGCCTATAACAAATAAAAAAAAAAAAAAAAAAAAAAAAAACTCACGCAGAGAAAACCTAATGCTTGGGAAAACTTTTGTTGGCTTACGAGTTTTAGCAGTTTATTTATTCCTGTCAGTCAAACAATTTATTGAATAATCAATCATATTATGCAACATTATTTTGAGTTGCCAATGAAATGTAAATTTGAGCACATAACAACAATAGTTTTACAGGTTTTCCTACTCACACGAGCAATCTGTACATTGTGAATCTAATAATATTGTGTAGGTTTTCCTTCATAATACCATTTAATACTCGTATCCTCTTGTGATAAAGAATATGAATAAATAATATATTTTGAAGTGTGATTCACTATGATGTTACGTATATATTAAATGAATACATGATCTAGTCATCAATCTTGTAATTTGTATTTTGGAGTACGTGAAAATCAGGGTTAACTGATTAAGTAATCCGTGCTGCAGTAAAGAATATAAAACAAAACGTCCATAACAAAAGTTCCGTTTCGGTGACGAACGAGGAATCAAAACATCGAATAGAGCAGCAAAACATTATTATTGGCTACATGCCCATCCAAGCCCAGCTGGTGTAAATAACATAGATTGTAATAAATGTATCGATGGCGCTCATTTCTCCAGTTGTTGGCAAGAATGTCGAGAAAGTTGTGATGCGGTGTTCGGTCGCATACTAATGGACGCGCGGACGTTTCGCCGGCGCGGCGCGGCGCGGCGCGCGGCTGCTTCCGAGTGTGGGCGCGGGGACCACGCGCGGTGGCCGGGGACGGGGCCCGACCACAACCGCCTCTCATTATACCACTGGTCACTTGTTAGCCTACATCAAGTCGTCAAGTTTAATCGGTCTACCCGCTTTATGGGACGATTCGATAACATGTGCATTCGATGCAATATTAAAAACATCACATAAGATGAGTATTATGCACTCTACATTGACTTATTTTCACTTTAACACCACAATTACATTAAATTGGCTCATTAAGGCTGAACAGTATAATTACGTTGATCAATAGCAACTAGCAAGCACAGACTTCGATTTGGCTCATGCGAATTTCTTTTCTAATGATTGGTAATTAAAAACGTAGAAATATTACGTTTTTAGGGTTCCGTACCCAAAGGGTAAAAACGGGACCCTATTACTAAGTCTCCACGATCCGTCTGACAGTCCGTCTGTCACCAGGCTGTATCTCATGAACCGTGATAGCTAGATAATTGAAATTTTCACAGATGATGTATTGCTGTTGCCGCTATAACAACATATAACAATAAAAACAGAATAAAATAAATATTTAAGTACGCCTCGCATACAACAAACGTGATTATTTTGGCGTTTTTTTGCGATAATGGTACGGAACCCTTCGTGCGCGAATTCGACTCGCACTTGGCCAGTTTTTTTTAATGTAGTCGTCAGTTTCACAAGTTTTACGATCGTATAACGTAGGATCATAAGCTTGTGAAATCGACAACGGCCACTAAAGTTTTATCATTATTAATAAAAAAATAGTTTTGATTAATAAGAATTTTATTGTGATAAAATACGTCTGTATGTGATCAATGGTTGAAACAAATCATATCATATATCTTACTGACACTTGCGAATGTGAAACTAACTTCATTTTCCTTTTTTTGCTGACAATTTAAAAGTACCGTAATGGTTTAAATGAAATAAATTATTTTAATTTACGATAAGATTCTAATAGATTAGAATTGCTTATAGTCTTGTAAGTTGGTTCGAAAAAAAACTCCTAAAAACTGTAGGTAATATAAAAAACTAACTTTTTTACAAAAAAATACTACCGACTTTGTCTTTGTTTAGGTAACCATTTTTTGCGTTATGGACACCGACTTCCAAAAATAAAGTTGTTTTTCACTTTGTAGTTTTGTTATTTGGAAGTCGGTAGTATTTTTTTGTAAAAATGTTTTTTTTTTTCACTTTTTAGTTGTACCTACCTAATAGGCAAGAAATTACCTTCGGAAAATACTCTTTCAAACAAAAAAAAGCATTTTCAAAATCGGTCCACATTTGACGAAGATATCGGTGAACATAAATTAAAAAAAAATAAAAACAGTCATAAAGTCGAAATTAGAACCTCTTCCTTTTTGGTAAGTCGGTTAAAAAATACCTAGTACCGGACAAAATGTTTGTTTACGGAATCAAGACGTTTTCAAGGATAGCCTAGGTTGGCATAATTATAAGTAGCGCATGTCCTTGAACACCCGTGAATTCATCGTACAAGAGCTCATTGCCATCTAAGTGGAGGAAATAAAAAAATGTGAAAGTGGTCGTACGATGACGCGATGCGTATTTCCATAAGGTGGAATGAATGAAGGCATCCGGCGATGGCTCCGGTTTGAAGTCGATGACACACAAATACTACAATCAATGTTAGTTAATTAAATATCGATTTAATTAGGCACCAACCACTATTTGTACTGTACTGACAACCGCACGTGACTCACTTAATGTGGTACCTTTATAAAATCGTCTAGTTCTGTGTCCAAAACGTATGTCTTTCTGAGCTGCGTTTTTTGTGATACAGTATCTAGACATACGGTCTATTGGAAAGACTGACGTAATCCCACGGAACTCGTCTATTTTTACAAGATATTATTTAGATTCACCTGTCCCGGTTTATGTGTGTAATCAAAACATGCAAGTCAAATTTGACCCACTACCCAATGTTGATGAAAATTTTACCTCACGTTTTGTTTCGCGTTACAAAATAATTTTTAATATACAAGTAAAATTTAAAGTCCTCCCTGCCCTCCCCGACACATTTTATTTCATGCTTTTTAAACTACATAATTTATCTAGTAGTAGACACACTTCGATTGACAATCTATCGAATTATGACTTAAAACTTTTGAACAGCTAAACCGATTTTCATCAAACATAGCTAAGATCACTCACGATAAATTCACCTTTAAAACAAAAAAAAAAACTTAACAATATCGGTTCATCCATTTAGGAGCTATGATGCCACAGACACAAAAACACACAGATATACACTTCAAACTTATAACACCCCTCTTTTCCGTCGGGGGTTAAAAAGCTTGTTTTAAAGTCAAATATTCTTTTACCGAATATTATCATATAATATAACTTGTCAACTATTGATGTAGGCAATCCATTCGATAAAATTGCCGAATCATTGTTTTGGGTACCATCACAGATATAAATCTAACTAGGTGACGGGATTGTATGTACTTCGCATGCCAAAAAACGGAGTAAAGTTACGATCAATGATCGTAATCCGAGCTTTTTATTTAGCATTATCGGCATCGGAAATCCACCGAAATCTAGAAAAATGCCTTTTATGCCATATTGAGCTGTAAAGAATGTATAGAAAAAGTTGGCAGAGGCATTGGAAATGTTTTCTTTCATTGCTAAGTTTTGTTTTTAAATTGTTTGTGAAAAAGTGGCACGCTTGGTTTTCATACAGATGGAGGGACTTGCGTTATCTAGTTAGATTTGTGTCTGTGGGTACCATTCAAATGTTAGCCGGAATTTTCACCTGTTACGTGCACACCCATGCACCATGGAATGTTGGCAGTAATTTTACGTAACGTTTAGGTGTGACACGGAGATAACTTTGCTGCTCGGAAAAGGGACTAACCGTTCAGGCATTTCAAAATTATATTACAGTAATTATCACTAGAATCGTAACCGTTGCTACACAAGATGTGTGAGCTGTAAATTTGTGATCCTCAGAAATATAAGTGGAAAAGTTACGAAACGATCAAGTGTAGTCAGTAATGTGACTGCATTTTTTTATCAGTTTGATTTGCTAGTTGGTTGCACTGTCATTGCACATAGCTATTTGTGAGTTTTGACACTGAGCGCAAATCTGCTTCTCATCGGACTACATAACTCTGATTTGGACATTAGATTGGCTACTTAAATAGGACTAGTTTATACGCTATATGGTTTTATAATAAATGATGTAAAGTGTAGATCAGTAACATAAGCAACGGGACTACATACGGGATTGGCCGCGCGTATCGTACGCGCTTGGTTGCGCAAATTGGTGCACGCGTTAGCACACTTTCTGTACGCTAACCGGGCTAAAAACGCATCCGTTACGAGCGCCGTACACAGGCCGGACCGGCACTGCTGCACCGGCAGTACATTCGCGATGTGTCATGACACTCACATCCGTGAACCAGTTTCATGTTTCATTAATTACAGGAAAATATTCACTGTAATTCTTTATAACGTGACTGAACATTAAAGATTTAGAAAACCACAAAGCAACTGCCTTATTAGTTCTTTTTAACGTTTCAATGTACGTGCATGTTCGATAAACACATCGCACACCGTATTTCCTAAGAAAATGATTGGCGTGTACATTGTATTCAAATTTACTATATAAATGTTCAAAAATATATGCAACTCCCATGATAAGAGTGAAAGACTTTCACAAGAACGCGTTGAAAGTCTGCCCAACGTGAGCCACATGAATAATTTACCAGAAAAATCTCTACGATTTCACGCCAACTTAATTCCGAATGCGTTGTAGTTTCTATTCTGTAATTCATTTACACCCATACATTGTAATGCAAGTTCGCACCTCTCTTGAATCACTAAACCATTGAACGGAGCACTTGATATTGTTCTCAGGTTCCTGAAAATACGAGATGCAAAGCGATAAAGAGCCAGCGGTGTAATGAGTGCTTTCAAGCTTATTATACCAGGGCCGTATGTAAAATGATTAATATTATTGTAAGTTCCTTTTCAAGGCGATTCGGTGTCAGTCACCCCGGCAGCTACAACCGTTTTCCTTACTGAGATGAAACAAATAAAATTAAGCCATTTAATTCGCGCTGAAAAAGTTTCCGCATTTTCATAACACGTCATTGAAGCGGTCCATGTAGGGGGCATCATCCAGCAGGGTATAGTTCAACAGATAAGGTAAAAGCTAGTTCCATGAATATTTATTGGGCGCGGAACTCGTCGCCATTTGGTAATGGGTTATTTACTTCTTACTTATAGGATAGTTATTGTCCTGCGCGAGAGTCGAAGGCCGTCATCAGAGCCTGTCGGATAATTGCGACATGATTTCTTGAAGCGGATCTCGTATAACTAGACGTATGCAGTCGGCTGCATTTCGCAAGGTAGCCTTGACAGTGGCAGGTGGTGGTGGCGACGGCGGCCGACGGCGGTCGGAAGGTGAATGTGGCGGGAAGTGTGTCACGCGGCCGGCCTTGACTCCCCCCTCATCCTCCACAACACCAGCCACAAGGAGATCGGCTACCAAAACAGCCGCGCCGAGCAACAACCCGTAACACGCTCTATCCGTTTTGTACCATTCAGCTGAAATTAATAAATGCGCCTCTAAAGACATCGAAGTCCTCAAAGATTCATTAAACCAAAATCGTATCTATGTATATTGTAAGACAGATTAGGCTGAGAGTGATACGATTGCACCCGGAAGGTTGTACTTGGTTTGTGTATAATATTTTACAAAACTGAAACACATAGACGACGTAAACTAACCGTAAATTCTCATATTATGAGCTCACAGCATAATAACATACAACGAGTTATGATTAAGATAAATCTAAGTTAGTACAAGCAATAAATGTGATCGATACACGTTCGTATTACAAGTGGTCGAGGTATCGAGGTATTTCGTATCGAGTGAGTGGAAGGTCCATGGATTGCGACACCGGCGGCCATCTAGTGGTCGTGGCGATTAGTGGTCGCGAGTGGGCCATCGTTTCAACACACGCCGGATTGTGGGCACGTGTATCCGTCAAAAACCGGTTTTTGTAATAATGGGTAAGTGCGTAATCTGCGTGTCATCAACCGTCATTATTAAAGGATGTGACAATTCACCGTTGCTAAAAGTTATGCGACATCCATCATCTCAGCATAAACTCAATAACAGAGCTTGCACATTTTTCTCCAGAAATCTACCTATGTTTTGGAATTGGCAACTATCTTCATCTTTTGGACTGACCGACTTCTTGCCAGTTTAAAAATGCCTGTAATAATTTAATTGAAATATATGATTGAGTTTGAGTTTATTATGGAATTGCTATACGAGACATTTTACACGACTCTTTACAAAAGCTAAATCATTTTAAAACGTCCTTGATTAATACACCGGTTCAATCTGGCATTCTGTTGTACCCAACACTCGAATACATTTAGTAATTCCACTTAGACAGCGTGTACAACACAATTCTTCCTACGTATACACTGTCAATAAACCAAAGTAAACTCGACGCTCAGAGATATGGGAACAAACGCTGTGACCTTGACTCAGTGCCACCAAGGCTGTTGGCTCTCGGAGCGGGCTATACTTGTTTGAAAATAAATCTATCAAAGAAAAATTGCATCATTCTTTTCTCTAGTACCTTGCTGACTTTTAATTGTGTTGGCTTGAAATAATGGACTTGCCTAAACCTCGATATAAAGGTCTAATCACTTGTCCGTTGGGTTGGTAGCGCGGACCGCGACGGGCGGCGTGGTCGCGCGTCCGACCTACATCCCCCCGCGCCGACTTACTCCCCGCAAACTACAGTTACAAAGACCAGTTTTACTTTACAATCTTTAATACACGTGGTAGGTCACTTAAGGAAAGTGTTGGACGATTTTGCTTTCAACGGATCATTCGGTCATAATATGAATTGATAGAAAGTAATAGTTCAAAGACTTCATAGCCTTCTGAATCATTTGAATTAATAATAATATAGTAGATATAAAAACAAGTCTCATACAAATCGTCTAGACTGCGTTTGACCGCGTAACGTATGTAAATAGTGTAGCGACCGAGCGTTGTCAATGCAGGTGCGCTGAGCTCTACGAAAGACATCAACGCGTGTCCTGCAACATGATTTTATTTTTAACCAACTAAAATACATAATTCACTCAAATAATTCGATTTATTGCTTATTAATTCATTTGTGTCTGTCAATACTACATTATAATTTATTTTCGATGATGACATTCACATATTGCTACATTCTTGAGATTTTTATGTGAAAAATTTACACTTTCAAATCAATGCCTAGAAAAACCACCATAAATCATTCGAATTGGACAGCAACATCTTCTCATTGGGAAATATCAACTGGAACCAACCTTACGAAACTGTAGGTATATGGGGAAATTTCATGACACAAATGTAGAGACAAAACACAAAAAAAAATACATAATTGACCTGACCTTACAAAGGCATTGCAAATAAGAAATTGGGGATATAAAAACTTGCATGAAAACATTGTTTTATTTAAAACTTGATTATGGAAAAGACATTGACATGAAAAAAAGTGTGATGCGTCGTCGGAGAATTATGGAACTGAGTTGATTGACCTTTATTTATTTACTATTTATTATATACTATATTGTGGTACATTAGTGTATTAATAGCAGGAGAAGAGATGAAAGCATAAATTATGCATGAAGATTTATAACTTGCCCATTTCTCTGTTGGTTCAATGCGATGATACGTCCCAATGTTAACACAGTACTGGCCGTGCGCGCGCTCGGAGCCAAAATATTAATATTGAACCTCCTTTTGAACAGTTTTGTTTGCAAAATATTATTTGATTTACAAAATATTATTTGTGAAAAATATCGTGTTGCTAATTATTTTTTAAAGCAAAACTATTTCATATACGAAATAACCAAGTTTGAAAAATAAAGCACATAAAACAATAATAAATATATATTTTTTTCAAACCTTTTAACCTAGCCGTTACTAAGGAATATGCTTTAGAAAGTTACCGTTTTACGGCACTAAAGCGGATGTAGGCCCTTATTTATAAAATTATCATTAAATTCGTGACATTTTAGTAAGTGTTGTCATTATGTTGGAAGATATTTCCTCTTTTACTTCCTTAACAATTACCCACACAAAGTGACGACAGAGATATTAACACATTCTTATTATTTTTTCCATATACGTTGTCCCACTGTTGGGCCATGCTCTCCCCATAGCCTTCCACTATTCCTGATGCGTTATGATTTCCGACTAATCCGCCATATTCTTCTATCTACGAACATTCGATTCGTATATTAGTATCATTTTAAGGTTTTAGTTCCAATGGATGAAAACAATCTTGCACAATGTACTTATATTGAATTGCTAATCAATCAACCGACCCCGAAACATCGGGTTTTATACAATACTATGTATGAAGAGTCCGAGTATTGATTTTGACTTAAAGACGACGTACACACAGAAAATATTCGGCGGAACAAATACCTATCGATTTAAACTTAGTGACGGTTGTGAAGTTCGCCTTTTGCTACGAAGTATAACTAAATCTTGTTGACACATGAATTTGCTACTGTACGTGAGTGTTCTTAGCAGCCATTAGGTTTGTTTCTACCTGTACATCTGTTTCCGCAAAAAACAACTTAAGAAATGGGTGTTGCTGCAACACACCATCGTTCCTTCCTTAGTGCTCTTTATTGTCAAGTTTGCTATTAACCTATTTTCACTCTTTCAAAACCAACAATTCGCCACGTAAATACACAAAGCCTTTGAACTCTCACAGAAGCCATTAATCGCCTCACACATTATAAGTAATTATAGGACAATACTGCGTATGCGAAACCTTTACTCGTTTCAAAAACTGGTTTTAAAAATTTAATAATATAAGAAATTGGTCCGAAAACACTTTTGACATGCAATGATTTCCAAGTACAACTTAATTTAATTCTTTCAATTAAGTAATACCGCCTTCAGTATTGATTGGTCAGATCATTAAATTATTTTGCTCATAAATCGATTACGATGTTGACGTCCTTAGATTAGCTATACTTAGCAGACGATTCATAAATTTTATTAGATACACACTCGTAACTACTACAATTATGGTCAGTTTATATCATAATTTTACGATGTAACATAATTTATATGGATTTCGTATCTAATAAATTAATTATACCTTCTATCTATCAAAAAATTCGAAGACATGTGACATTCACCAACCCACACTGGGCCCGCGTGTTGGATTACGACCCATTCCCTCTCACAGAGAGGAAGACTGTGTTTCCGAAACATAAAACTATTAAAGCAGTGGTTGGTAAATCCTGTAGGTACCTTTCTTAATCTGCCATATTTAGGAAATATTCACAACATTAATAAACATAAAAAACTCACACAAGCCAAAAAACTGAAATTTGACATTTTGAAGACCTCAGTCTACACCAGCGTCCCTAGCGGAAAATTCAAACGCGGTAGCCCCCATTGTATCGATTTCTTCCATTAGGAATTGCTCAAAAGCTGCCCAGAATCTGGCCTTGAGCCCGGTTCGGCAATACGCTCTCCCTGTATTAAATGGAATTTAACCATAGCAGGCGAAATGTGGGTGCAACTATGCCCTTAACCTTCGGCGAAAACAAGCGCAATGTTCTCTTACTATTCGTACAATACGGAAGAGTGAACTAAAGCTTTCGTTTTGTCCGGGGTTCAGATAACAATCGACAAATTAATACACAAGCACTCTCCATCTCCATACAATATCGTCCGTTATATTTTTACTCGCACATTAATCAGGGACATTTTGTAATAACATTAAAACAATAATTATGTTAAATGCATCGCGTTGAAGAGTTCAAAGTAATTTCGTATTACAGTAAGTGAAAGGTTTTGTTGTTCGAAATAAATAACAAGGTCTCCGAACTTTTATGGCGAATTTCTTTATCCTCGAAGTCATTTCTAGAGGAAAATCGGCTCAAAAATGATACTTGTGACATTTTGAATTAAAGATCAATCAATTAGCCCAGCCGTTTGCCGTCTACTTTAGGGCTGCCAATCTAACTGGATTCAGCTGAATATTGTTGTCGACACGTAACTTGCCAAGAGTCGTTAGATGCGCACAAGTCGTTTTTTAGGTCTCTTCGGTTACCAAGCGGGGCGCGGGGAACGTTTAGCATCGTTCCGAGCGCGCGATTTGTTAGTCAGTTGTCACAAGGATCGACTGACCAATCGCGTCGCGTTTACGTTCCGTTCGCTCTATATGGTGGTTGGTTAGTTAGCGCACTATGCGCGAACTTCCCCACACTACGCCAAAACTTTGCCAAGTTACTTGGCGACAACTGTAACAATATTTTACATGGAACGATTGAATATATGACTTCTACAACCCAGTAGCTGGTTAAAGACATTAGTCCAAAAATTTGAAATTGAAGAAAAGAAAGTGGTTAGGTACTTTTGTTTATGGAAAAGCCTATTAATTTTTCGTTTTCCTCATTGCAAGGCTCCGCTTTGTGAGAGGAACATTGTGTGCCCATTAGCGATGCCAATAAAACACGCGGCCAGTTTCTTTTGCAGTTTGCACATTATACTATGGACAATTTCTAGTTTCACACAGACGGAATGCAGCTTGACCTTCGTAAACCTTAGGGGAAACTGGATTTTCACATTAATGGTCACAATTACGTACGTATTAGAGATTATGATTGTATTTCATGTAACATGGACGAGATTGTATGTATGGTGGTACAGTATTGTACGGGTATTTATAATCTGACTGGCTTTTATGATTTTATTTGCGTGATCTGTTATTTTAATTTTTTGCTTTTTTTCTTACATCCATCAGAAATTTTGATCAAGTCTCAATAATCGTAAAAACGTCTACCTGTGAGTTCATTCAGTTTCGATAATCGAGAGACTGTTACGAGAGCGTACATTGGAACACCTGGCATCCGTTCGTGTTGATAGATGACGCAGCCTCGCGTCCCTCACCCCGCGCCTCCTCCCGCGGTGAAAGCTACCAGAGACCCCGCGCGCCCCAAAGCCGGGTCCACACAAGTCCTTCCAATAACAACATTCAACTAATCGATTTATATTTAGAAAACATTCCAATTTTAAACTTTGACCTCGCCGCTTTACTTAATCTATCTACTTGAGAATTTCTTAATCAAAAGTGATATATTTAATTACTTATGAATAGAAATGAACTTTGACCTCGGCCGTCTTCTTGAATTCCATTAATACCTAAATATGTAGCAAAAACTTTGACATTATTAAAATGCCTTACAAATCCATTGGCTGTGCTTTGAAACTAACGCATGATGCGTCAAAATGCCATACAAATGAATTTATTTTAATGTTATTATCATACTCCAAATCCAGCGATACCAAATATGGTAATGTCAGAGACTCAATACAAAGCGGTGTTGCATCAGACGGGCTTGGGCGCAGCAGGTAAGATTACAGAGAGACAGGTGTCACAGGTGTCGACGCCGCCGCACAACACTTCGATCGAATCTTACAATCACAACCACGAGGAGGCACTACGCTTTTTTATCTTATAAAATAACACGCTTGACAAGCACAGTGAGATACCATAGGTATTACCCAGACGTTTTGGTATGTCTAATATTTTTACATAAATTCCGTGCGCGTACGCTCTGCATTTAAACTCGTCGTTCCATAGCACCGCTCAGACAAGGTGAACAATAAGCTCCGCGACATATTCTGAACAATGGTCGCAGATACGATAGGAATCGGAAATTCGCTACTGACGTTGTTGAGGACTTCTACCTATTGTCGTACAATACTATACAATACCATTCTTTTATAGAGCAGGAATACATACATATTTGAAACGCACCGCGGTTGCAGCGGTCGTTGACCGAATAAGGACCTTTGTAGTATAGGTATTCGATTGCATAATGGTTTTAAATCCTTAATCGTAATACCCATTGACACACAGAGGCCGCAGCCCGCAATCAAACGAATTATCAAAGATTTTGTCCACGTAACATCAATGTAAATATTCCACATCCGTGCACAGCAACATGCTCGTAAATGAGTTAAATACAAACAGACGCGCCCTGTTACCATGATACCATATTTACACAAAACGTATGTATACATACGTATATGGTAGGTAGGTTCAGGCGGTACTCGCACCAACATTTGGATGTTTGAATTATATAACTCAAATACAGGTTATTAGATCCCAAATTAGTATTAGCGAACTGTGACAACATCCGTCAGGCCAGTGTCCAACTGCCCACGTAGCAAGACTACGGGTTAAATAAACAAGATTTTACAAATTATTTTAAATGGAGACTTATTTCAGACCTTTGGTTAGAAAAATATTGTATTAATTAAAAAAAACTATTGTTGGAAAACTTTTATGACTTGATAATTACGATTAATACGACAGCTTAACTAATAACTTTAAACCGATGCAATACTAAAATGATATTTAATTATACACATTAGGCAGTTAACTCCATCATTCAGTTATTAATATAATAAATCACAATAATGAGTTCGACTACAAAATGCGTGAATAAAAGGCAAAGGTCGTGCCGACCTAAATTGCACAACACTCAACGTGTTTAATGGGACAATCTCGCCATCACGCCATTAGATGAAGAACACAACGTACGATCAAATGCATTGTCGATTCATAAAACGTTTCACACTGAAGATTACACCGCCGGAAGATGTAATCGCAGGATAGGCATTTGTTCGTGAAGGACGAACGCAAACGCAAACTGCTTACAAGTAGATATAAAATAAACAGATAACGACGTAAGTACAATGCAATAAAAGCATTCAGCACCCGTACCTAAGACGAGATTCGTAGCAATAACTAAATCGAGTTAAATGCTTTGTTCTACACTAATTTCTATTCAAAACACATCGATTCTTTGTTAAGACTTCTCGACCATAAGGAACTGACCACAAAAATGTAGGAACATATTTCTATAAAATAAACATTTCAAACCATAGGACGAAATTCAAAACCTATCCTAAATATTGGTTGTTCTGTTGTGACAATACTTACGAAAACTGCCTTGACCAATCATAATATCTTTAACAAATATATTCATTTGAAGAGGGAAATATTACACAATGATCGTGTCACAGACGTCCGTCAACGCGCAGAGCTTCTGTTTACGGTCAATCAATACTATGAACACACATAACATGATAAGAGTGATTTGTAGAAATTATCTGATAACGTTCGACAATGTTCTTAATAAACATTATATGTAATAAGATAAAAATATGGTGACAAATAATTTAATAACTGAAGAATTATATGGGTCAGGTAGGTTAATGATACTGAATTTATATTGACAGCCGTTAAGTTTTTACTACAAACGGTTAAATTATAAAATATGTTTGATTGTCAATTTCTAATTTATAAATGTAAAATATCGTCAAAAAAGCCGGCATCAAAGTTTTATTGGTGTGATGAGGCCGCAAGGTACTTTCACCGAGGGTCGCTCGCCTTTTGGCCCAGTGCGAGTAGGTGAGGCTTGTGAGCTTGTCTGACACAGACACTAGCCGCTAACAACACGACTACTACGCGACTAATACTGTCTTATAGCTTTAGCTATGTCTACCCATTCATAAAGTGAAAGAAAAGAATAGCCGTACACGTGATACCAATCATTTATTTTGATTGTTCCGGCGACTGTCTCGGACTACTTCCCACAGATTATACTTATACTATTTATGTTTAGGGCAACAACCTGGACTTGGTGAAGTTTATTAACTTTGGTAAAACACGAAGTGGGTCAGGTCGAGAACAGGTTTACTTAAGTGTGTAGGTATATTCATCGAATTATAAAACAGGTGTTTATCTAAACATAGAAACCAAACTTGAATAACGTAAAATATTGCACTGCGGTTCCGTAGGTACATAATTGAAGTCAGATCATCTTAGGTTCTATACTGAACCATTATATATCTAAGTCTGGATTCCATAAATAAAAATAAAACTTGGAATTAATTTGTTCAAAGAGATATTGAATAATTATTACAAGCAGGTCAAAACCAGCTTTCTTCAGTCACGTTGAAAACGAAATTGAATATGACGAACGTGTATCTACGAAGTTCAATATTTGCACAACAAATGGGTAAATAATGTGTGCCGACTTAAAGTTTAAACTAATATTGCTAAAGACAACACGCGTTTAATTTTTTTGGGCGGTATTTCTATGCTAAAACTATGCTATTATTATTAATGGTTCAATGAAAATAGGCGACAACGTAGAATATTAAACAATACAATAAAAAATTCAGATATTCATTGAAAGTTAGGTTATGATTTTGACCTTGACTATATCTATTAATACATGCGTGAGTGGTTTTAAGAATATGATTTAATGGAATGCGTAACAAATAGCGTGAATCGTGATCTTAACCCAGATTTAGCTAACGAGCAGCAAACCAAAACACAATTCGTCCAATCAAAGCGCTCGATTGGATTACACTACATACTGTACAGCCAGTAAAAATGGCCGTTGGTATATTTATGTAGGCATTTTTGCGTACCGTTTAAGCATTGATTTATAGTGACGCACGTAATCGATCAGAAATTCGGCACCGCCTTAGCAACAGACATAATGACAGACGAGTCACAGCCGCTCCTTATTTATGTACTTAGCCCATTTGCACTTTCCATTCGGCTCGTGATCGAGAGGACATGGCACACATATTAATCAGTGTTTGGTTTATCCCAATACAATAGGCTACCTACTAACATAGAGCAGAACTAGTGCTACTTATTCGTTCTATTTACAGTATCGCACACAATGACGAGGTTATACGTTACTTCAATTTGGCATGCACAGGACTGTTAAGCATTAAAATAATCATCTTAATAATCACTATTTGTGTATTCGCAACACGCCTGGAATTTCCTGATGAATTCGATTCTAAAGTCTTGATAAAATACAAAAACGATGTCTCTTTTAAAACTGTTCTGTAACGATTTTGGATGCTAATTTGGCCGCTGTTTAGGTTTTCGTCACAATTTTGAACATTTGGCGTTACGATTAAAGTTAGAATGAATTCTAAACATAATCTGAATAACCATGTTTAATTCGCAAATATAATAAAACATGTTTGTAAAGTATGTACAGAACCACAAATATGATTGATGCGGTAAGTAATCCCTTGTGTATACTAATTAGGTTGATTTAAATGTACACACACGTGCTTACGGGAGAATTTGCGTCAATCTACATAAGATAACCACATTGATCGGTGTCATAAGACGATCATTCCCATAAATATCGATTCATTCGTATTCTGTAGGAACGATTCCGAAGACATAGACCTACGTGCTATTTGTATCAACTTACGTACATTTATAGATATAGCATAAGATCCCAATCTTTATTTTCATGAATACAATTTGATAGTAGAATAGGTTTTGTAGGGTTTCCTGACAATATTGTAGAGGCTTTCCACATAGGACAAGCAACCTGTTCGGCCGCTGACACCTAATACTGGCGACTTATAAGTTTGGAAGGAAATCGAATACAGAATATTTGAAATATATCGAACGCGTGTAGTTTTTGTTTAGCTGGGACTTCTGTAAAAACCGCCCGAGGGCAGGCACGTTGTTGAGTCAATATAAGTTAAAAGTAATTTCTGCTTATTATTAGTTTCCCTGAGTTACCCCTTCACATATCTAGCTAATTAAATAAATTGTAATTTATGTTTAATAGTTAAACCCCAGATATTTTCCTGATTCTTCAATTTTACTTTAATAATTATTACTATTTTTTATGCACCTGCAATGTTATCTCTCCATCACCCTTGGTTGACTGGTAGAGAATGCATCAGCCATTAAGTCCGCCTATGTACTTGTATCTTGCGTAAAGTTTTAATAAATAAATATATGCTTTTTAAGAGAATCCAACGTCATTTGAAAGAAATGAATGTAGAAATAAAAAAAAGGTTGCCAGTTCTCAGTTAGCAGCAATCTACGGGTTACCAGTTTACCTGTTTTAAAATTCTAGTAGTGCGAATTTTAATAAAAGAAATTACTACAGATTTTAGCACTGGGATCTCGTACTATTAGATACATAAAAAGATCAACGTTGGATACCAATAAATTCGTTGTCTTCACATAAGGTGTGTAGCTTTATAGCGCCTTCTGAGAAATATCCCTCAACACGTTCAAACAATATTTACTGCACAGTTCAGGAGATATATTCAAGTTGAATGTCACGACGAAATAGCATTGTAAAGGAAATTTCACCGTCCTCGTTGACGTATATTACGTCTATTGTAAAACGGTATATTCAATTAAATTAACCGTATAGGATAAGATATAATAATAATAAGTATTTAATGAGCGCTTTTGTCTATGATTTCAGTTCTTTAGAATTCGCATGAGATAATCGAAAAAGAATACCGTTCGTAAAATCCACTCTTATTAAGACATTAAAAGTGTACTTGAAATAAATTTTGATCATTTTAATTCTCATGAGATAAAGCTGTTAATCGAATTAAAACAAGTACATCACTATTGTACTACATAAACCTGGGAACAAGACGCGAGTTTCTTACTGGCAGGTTATACGGCATTAAAAGTTAAGAAATAGAGAAACAGGTCTTTAGCCTCTTTACACACAGTCAGCGTATCTGGCACAATCTTAGTACAACGTTGGCAATACCGATAATTAATTTAAAAAAAGAATATTTACCTTCTTGTGATTCCAGAGCACGTTGACGGAGGGCTTCCCGCGGCGGAAGTCACTCTGGTCAATGACGTCATCGTGTATGAGCGATGCCGAGTGGATCATCTCACTGATCATCGCCACTTGCCGCTGTGACGGCTGCAATGCACTGCACCACAGTATTGCACGTTAACATATTGGTTTATACATACCATTCAACATATATAAATAAATACACAAATATCATGGTGATGGATATCTGCCACTAGAATAAGAAAAGGCATATCAAAAGTCATCCCTTCAGATCTCATTACATTGAGCCGTTCAATTACCGATATGACGATCAGGAAGGCCGTGTTATATGTAAAACCTTGACTACCTTCGGTGTCATTTCCATTTTTGAAACTAAGCTCTTGCAAATTTCCTTTATGAAACAATAATGTACCAAGTGAACTCAAACAATGCTTTTAGATTGTTTAACGTGGATGATTGAACTGTGGATGGACAGATGTATACCAAACACGTTTTGATAATAAAAAGTTGATCATTAAGTTTATCCAACTAGTTTTACGTGAATGTAATACTTCAGACAATACGTAATGTTTCAAGCTCTTCGCAACAGTAGTGACGTGGGATATTATTGGATACTGGACTTAAACATACATTATATTTTATTACTTTGTCAAGAATCAAATATATATAGTTGCAGAAGCTTGCGGTTACGGACTTGGGTCTGTATTGGTAAAGAGAAATCTAGGTTTTGATTGAAAGTTTGTTCAGTACATTTAGCTTTAACAATGAACTATGCAATTTGATTTATTTTAGGTTTATTGGTTCCTTCATTTTATGCGAATGCTTTGCGTTATCAAACAAATTAATATAAAATGGCTACCTTGAATTCGTCCAAACGACAGACATTAATCTAACGTAGGTACTTCGCATTTCAAAAAACGGATTAAAGTTACGATCAATGATCGTAATCTGAGCTTTTCATTTAGCACTATCGGCACCGGAAATCCACCGAAATCTAGAAAAATGTCCACGCTATATTGAGCTGTAAAGCATGTATAGATAAAGTTGGCCGAGGCATTGGAAATGTTTTCTGTCATTGGTAAGATTTTTTTTTTTAAATCGTTGTGAAAAAGTGACACGTATCTAGTTAGATTTATGTCTGTGGTCGAAACTTCTAGATGATCACCGTATTTGAAACATGCTCTACCTTCTTTAGACGGCGAAAACCTTTTTTTAATTATTTGTGATGCTATTTGAACTCGATTTTATTGAAACTTAACTAACTTAATTTGCGACTCTAATATTCTATTCATTTGCACACAATTATGATAAAATACAGTTTGTTTAATGTTATTCTTGTGTAACCCCATTTCTAACCTGTAATAAGCAAATAAATTATTTGATTTCTAGATTTATTCGCCGATCAAAGACAATGCAAAATAAAATAATCACACAGTACCAAATAAGTACAAAAAGTAATGCTTATTGCTTTCGTGATTACGAGCCAAACAGGAGCATTGCACCGATAGCCATGAATGCACTCCAAACCGGACAATTACGTATGTTAAAACTACTCAAGCGAGATTTGGTTACACCATTTACTTACATACATTAACTGACTTGGAACTAGTGTCATTTTAACTTGAATACAATATTGCTCTTTGTCTTGTGATATATCGTAAAGAATAGTTGACTGTTTGCAAGAATATGCTGTTCTTAGCTGTGATATTTTCTGGAAGTAATTCACTTATTCATCATCATCATCAACCGCCTATTAATGTTCCCACTGCTGGGACACAGGCCTCTTCTCTGTGAGAGAGAATATTAATATCGCAGGTGTATTATCCCTACGCGGGCCCAGTGCGCGTTGGATGTCACATGTCTTCGAATTTTTGGCTCTAGGACATGTCGGTTTCCTCACGACGTTTTCCTTCACCGTTTGGAAAGCAGTGGTGATACTTATTCAGTTATTTATTTCAATTTAAAATAGCCACGTAACCCCGGCTAAAGTGTTCTACCGTAGATTGTATTCAAAATGGAACTGGATAACCAAGTAATCCGCAGGCGTATGACGTAAGAAACAGCAATCAGCAATCATAGCGCGATCAAACGCTTTGTCATAAAAGTCGGAATTATCTACATTATAGGTATGGTAGGTCCTACACAATCGTTTGCTTATAGCTCGCTGTTTATCAAATGCACTTAGTTCTAAACAAAACCGCCAAAAACTCTAAACGATCTTCATTGAAGAGCAATTATTGCCCAAAAATCGCTATCGTTTTGCTCTTGCAAAAGATACGTAATAAGCCTACGGACTGGGATGGGTGATCGCTAACGAATGCAGGGACAAAACTTTTTTATTAATTGAACTTACAGCTATACTGTCTAAAAGAAATTATGGATCTATACGAGACCACACACAACAAAAGTTGCACACTATACCATGCAGCAATGCCTTCCCCTGGTTCTTTCCTCATTTAACTTGCTAATAGTTTTAATCTTGAATTTATAAATAAGTAAAGTTTGTAATATTTAATGTTATAATGGATTAGGAAAATAATAAAGTCGGCTATTGCATCAATAAGTTAGAAAAGCCTTGGTTAGCGGTTCGGTTGCGCTTGCGCTTACCTCGCGATGTGCGAGATAGTTCGTCCGAAGGTTTCCGAAGACGTGTGTTTGATAACCAACTTCACCTTCCCACCCATATTGTAGCTACTAAAAACTAAGATATTCAAAGAAAAAAAAAGATTTTATTGGGTTTATTTTTAATTTGTGTATCTTTTAATAATTACATCTCTTAGCTAGATCACGGTCAGCTACAATTAGAGTAAATGATCGTGGTTCGCGTTGCGTGTTTAAATTTATTAAATATTCTTAACATGTGAGGGCGGATCGCAGCGAACCACGGGAGCACGTGAACCCAATGCCTGAATAAGACATTTACTATTCATTTATTGTAATTATTTGCACTGAATGCAAAAAAGGACTGCTTTTAAAGTCCAGATTTTCCTCAAGATACTTAGAAATGTATCCTACGTCTTCACGTCACGACTCATGTAAGAGGGACAAAGAAAATCTGAATATTTTATCCGATTTAAACAAACCGCAAGATATGGGTCTTAATTCCACGCGGTCGTTTAGTTTTATTTCATCCACAAGTACCTAACCACGACCTGCACCAATTTATTTGAATTTATGCTTAATAAATCCCCAAAGAATAAATAAAATAGCACGTTTGTTTTCAAGAACAATAAAGTGCGAGGCTAATTATTATGCAATTACAGTGTTACTGATTAGAATGATACACGAAGAATCGGACTAATTGTTATGCTAATGCAAATCTACTACGTTTTAATCTTCTTCAATATTATATCTGACCGTTGAGTACGACCTTCGATTTAATGCAATAAATGGTCTCGCGATATGTGACGACATAAAGACCTTTGAAAAATCGTTTGTTCAAGGTCCTCGGCGAGACATTGAACTATGGAGCGTACGGTCTGATGACCGAACGCAATCCCAAAGTGTTGGCAAACAGATACTGTGAAGCAACAAGTTCAATGAATTAAGCGAAAGGCTCGGAAATAAAAGTTTGCCTATCAGTCGCGGTCCGACTTCCACTTTACAAACAATGTTTCACTCCGTCTTGTTTAGCGTTTCTAATTTAGAACAGACTTCATAGATTTTTTCAGATCGTTTACGTCTGTCAACATAAATCTTCCCTTTTAACAACTCATGCGCACGTGATGAAGATAATTAGGGCAGAATCAGGTATTGAAATATTTGTTTATAGATTAAATACTGTTCTTCGTCATATCACATCACAATAATATTATAAAGGCGAAAGTTTGTTAGTGTGTTTGTGACTCCTTCACGCCAGAACGGCAGAATGGATCTGGATGAAATTAGTCACAGAGATGGATTATAGTCAGGAAGACCACATAGGATATTTTTTATCCCGGGGCTATGTTCCCTCGGGAACATTTTTGATTTTCACGCGGGCAAAGCCGCTGGCAGAAGCTAGTTCATTCATATTAACACTGCCACTATACTTCCTCACAATGCTGTTATTGTCAATTATACTGTGGGAGTCTTCTACACTTTGGCACTTGCATTTCAAAGTCCATCTTTCAAGATTAGATTTGTACATAAAATAGGTGGCTAAGTTCTCTATGGAATAAATTCGAAGCACAACGTGATAAAGCATTGTTTACGCTCATAATGCTTGTGGTTATTATGACAAAGAAACATTGTGGGTTGACCCCAGACTTTTCTAACTTTCTTTACTTTCTTACCACTACGCGTGTTCGTGATACAGCACATTGTTTCATAAAAGAATTTATTTAGCAGTAGCATAAAAATAATTTTAACAAAGATAGAGAACTGATGAAATGATAGTACATTTTAAGTCTTTCATTTACTGGGACGACTGGCTGTCACGTATTTTTGCAGCTATGAAACAGCTCCAAGATCATTGTCCTTAAAATATTACAGAAACGTCTGCAAACCTTGACTCATAGTCATGAATAAGATAAATACATACATACTTCAAGAGCTCATAAGCTACAACACGGCAGGCTCAGAAAGATACGAGTATGGCGGGATGAATTGGACTCCTTTTAAAAAAATTGGCCCGCAGTCGAGAAGTGGAAAGACGGAAGGGAGTCCTTTGCCCTCCAATGGGACGACACAGGCTTATTATAATAATTGGTTACGTACCTGTTTTCTCCATAGACGTGGTAGTTGACGGCTCTCGCCATAAGTATCGCGACCATCGGCCTGAGCGCCTTGCCCTGGCCATCGAAGTAGTATGTGGCTATGGTGTTCAGTTCTGGTTGGTTGGTATTACGCTCCAGCTCCTGTCGGACAGAGGGGCTACAGTCGGGTTGGGATCACATCTAATTCAAATTCAAGATGTCGTTTTCACAAATGCTTAAATGGACACTTATAAAACGCTGGGAGCTAGTGTACGGTTCGAAATTGCTCGTTTATTATGGAGAAGAACTGGTGAGAAACTTCTCCATCTAACAAAAATACCACAATTGTAAGAAAATTTTTGAACAAGAGAGCGCATACTACATTTCGAAAAGCAAACCAAACTAATTTGACAAAATAAAGTTGATGCTGTCTTAACATATTTCATTCAGTATCTGACAGAAATGTTAATAGATATTTTCCAGTAGTGGATTAATAACGGAAGCTATAACGTTTAAATGAATTCATGTCTCACATTACGTATGTAACCCAAGTTTATAACAAGATCACATCACAGATACAAAGATAAGAGATAACTGCCCATCGTGTGATGCATTACGATGCGCAACATTATTTTCCGTTAGCGGGATCATTAGGTAATACAACGCATACTGATATGAAATATGTCTCGCATAACGGCTTAATCTTCAATCGACGCACTGATAACATTCTAGGTTAAAATATCGTGTTTTATACTAACTGATTAGAATTCACGAACAAGATAACCGATTGAACCAGCCTGGCAGCAGTGTGCATCGAAACTGATATAATACAGATTACGATAATTTCTTACATAAATTGTACACTTTCTTGGAGCTAATATTAGATTTCAAGAAACCGCATAGTATTGACAATTTCACTATGTAGGCAAATGCGTCATCTGATTAAGTGAGACATTTCTCTTTCACTTTCTATATTCACTAAATATCATAAGCTTGCTAAGAAGCACACATTCAAACATTCCGACTATGTCCCAACTGAAATAATAAGTCATAATTACGTGTGCTACGCTTTCGTAGCACTCGCTACGAAGTTTTTAATTAAATTCCAATGGCCATTCATTAAGTACTTGTGTCATATTTTATCTGACAATCGCTCTATTTTCTTATCAGTAATCTTTTAAAATACGTACTTGGATGGTTAAAATAATTATAGTATTTCGTATAGTAGGTGGAATTTACAAGGATGAGATTATAGCAGAATCTTGGCGTATGAAATGCATACCGTCTGTTTGAGAATTGATGTTAGGGTTCTGCTGAAAATTTTTATAAATTATGTTTAAGGAGTTTGCGTACAAAGGAAATATGTACCTCCAAAAATTGAATGGATTATAAAAGGAGTGTTTGTCGGTATTTTTCTCAGAGAAGTCGGGAATAGCGAACTCACCATCATCAGTTTCAATTGACGTCAAAAAGTGTTATTTTTTAGTAACATAGGTACTATATAATATTTTACCACTATCATTTGTCAATATCTAACATTATAACTAATAGATTTTCTGGTATGACTGCATAACTTGGGTATACAGTCATACCAGAATTTGTTATGACAAATGCAACTATTAAACCCACAGACATAAATCTAACTAGATGACGCGATTGTATGTACTTCGCGTGCCAAAAAATGGACTAAAGTTACGACAAATGATCGTAATCTGAGCTTTTCATTCAAAATCAAAATCAAATCAAATCAAAAACGTTTATTTCAAATAGACCAATTACAGGCACTTTTGAATTGTCAAATGTCGGTCGGTCAAACTAACAAGTGAAGCTAAGTTGCACATTCCAAGGAGTAGATCTCTATGGAGAAGAACGTGCAAGAAACTCCATGGACACTCTTTTAAATAATATGTGTTACATATAATGTTTGGTTACATAAGTACTTCTTGTTGCTTCTATTATGTGAGCACAATGTAGATAATAATAAAAAAAATATTAAAAGATAGGAACTGAATTAAGCCACTGGCAGCTAAGAGATGACCAGTCTCATCTGACGGCACCCGTTCACGAGCATGACGCGTGCATCAACCCCACTCAGCTCAACCATTTTGAAGGGAACCGAATGACCCAATAACACGCGCCACCAACAGCGAGACATTTGAGTGAGCATGACAAACTCTCAACTGCCATGCTCGCAATGTCAAAATAAAAAAAATAAAAAGTTGTAACCTAATAAAAATGCTCCATGGTACTTCACATTCACAAATTTGAAAAATAAAAGTGCTTCTACATTATACAATGCTATTATTTCTAAATATAACATGTAAAGAATCCTAAGTCCTATTGAAATAAACAAATGAAATAAAAATAAAACACTGAAAACAACAATACGAAAAGGGCAGCAGCATCTCTTCCAATATAAACTAATTTGTAGCTACAAATGTATGTGGCTGTGGAGCAGGACCGGCATTTAGCCAAGCATTTTTATCAAGGAGATAATCTTCCAATTTATAATATGCTTGTCTACATAGTGTGCGTTTAATGCATGTTTTAAATTTTGACTCGTTTAATTGGAGAATTTCTAGTGGAATTTCATTATAAAATTTTACACAGTACCCCATAAAAGAGCTAGCTACTTTAGCTACCCTGAATCGAGGTTGATCTAACTTGTCCTTATTTCTAGTATTAAAATTGTGGCTATCACTTATTTTAGTAAAAAGATGAATATTTTTCCGGACATACATTATATTTTCATAAATGTATTGACAAGGTACCGTCATGATGTTGATATCTTTAAATAATTCCCTAAGAGAATCGCGCCTGCGAAGATTGTATATGGCTCTGATAGCTCTTTTCTGCAGAATAAAAATAGACTCTATGTCTGCAGCCCGTCCCCATAGCAAAATACCGTAAGACATGATACTATGAAAGTAACTAAAATAGACCAGCCTCGCGGTATGTACATCAGTAAATTGACGGATTTTTCTGACAGCATATGCTGCTGAACTAAGCCGTCCTGCCAGAGATGTTAAATGAGGACCCCATTGTAGCCTCGAGTCGAGCGTGATTCCCAGGAAAACCGCGTTTTCGACGATTTCTAGTTTCTCCTTGTTCAATATTATTTCCAAGTTATTACTTTTAACATTCGGTAACGCAAATCTTATGCACTTCGTTTTTTTTCCATTTAGTACTAAATTATTAACAGTAAACCAGTTTTGGACCTGCTGTAGAGCGTTGTTTACGTCATCAATACGTGTGGAACGTCTATTGATCTTAAATATTAAGGACGTATCGTCAGCAAACAATACTATATGTGGTTGTTTTTTCAATAAATGCGGTAGATCATTTATATACACCAGAAAGAGGAAAGGACCCAATATAGAGCCCTGTGGTACACCCATTTTTATTTTTAAGCCCCGTGAATTTACACCATTTATCTGAACTTGCTGTTGCCTGTCATTTAAATAAGATTTCACTAGGCTTAGTGCAAGTTTACCTAATCCGTAATGTTCCAGCTTTAAAAGTAAGGTTTCATGATTAACACAATCAAAAGCCTTTGAGAGGTCACAGAAGATTCCAATAGCATCTTGGGCTTCCTCCCACGCTGCAAATATGTGTTTTAATAAGGAGATACCAGCATCAGTTGTACAACGTCCTTTGGTGAAACCATACTGCTGTTCGTGTAAGATTTTATTAGTGTTAAAATGAATAAGCATTTGACTAAGCATAACTTTTTCAAAGACCTTACTGAAAACAGGCAACACGGAAACAGGTCTATAATTATTGGTGTCATTATGGTCGCCGGATTTAAAAAGAGGTATAACTTTACTGAATTTCATTACATCTGGAAAGACTCCTTGGTCCACACACAAATTAAAAATTAAAGCCAAGTATGGTGCTACGGTCTCGATTATAGATGTACAAACTTTAACAGACATTCCCCATAGGTCCTCGGTTAATTTTATTTTTATTTGCCGGAAAGCCTTTAGGACTGTCATAGGGTTTATATGTTTGAATTGAAATTCAGCCGAACAGCCTGGCACGTTTTCTTTCAATAAAGCAATTGAGGCCTTCGGCGAGGAATTTAAAGCTTCCGTTGTCTTAAGAGGTATGTTGGTGAAAAAATTCACAAACTCTTGGGCTACTTCTATGTTAGAATTTATGGGACCATGTGAAGTCTCCAATAAAAAATCCGTGTTTGGTACCTTATTTCTACCCGTTTCACTATTAATAACTTTCCAAACGGTCTTTATTTTATTGTCTGCCGATTTGATTTTTGTGCTAATGAAAAGGGCCTTCGCTACTTTGCAAATTTTTCTAAAGAGTTTAGAATATTTATTTACATACTTGTTAAAGCTTTCAGAGTTAAAAAATGGTTTAAGGCCATATAGTTCATATAGTTTTTCCCTACTTATCCTTATACCTTTAGTCGCCCAGTCACTAAATACAAACTTAGGGAAAACACTTTTTGACTTCTTTTCAAAACTTTTATTAAATTCATTGAGTATTACTGAAAAGAAATTATTATAAAACTTATTGGCATCATCAATACTATGGCCCAGAACATTTAACTTATTTTGTATGTTACTATTAAATTTTGTTAATTTGCTAAGTGTAATTGGCCTAAATTGAATTTGAGCTTTTTCCAAAATTGCTTTAGACTTAAAAGACACCGTTTGTCCACTATGATCAGACGGAAGATAATTTACTATGGCTTTATCTAAATAATCACAATCACAGAAAATATTATCAATACAAGTTGCAGAGGTTGGAGTTACTCTAGTTGGTTCTGTAAAAACATTAGACAGATTAAATGATTTAAAAAGGCTTAAAAATCTGCAGCTATTTGAATTATTTTCTAAAATGTTGATATTAAAATCCCCACAAATAATTATGGATTTGTTACTGCCCGCAAGTTTTGTTAGAATATCCTCCATTGTTGCTTCAAATAAACTTAAGTTTTGAGGGTCAGGGGGTCTGTACATGCACACTACAACATGCTCATCTAGCTCAACACAGGACAGTTCAATGCAATGTTCATTTGACAAGCTAACTATATCATTACGTTGTTTAAATTTTAAGCATTTTTTTATTAAGATCAGGGAACCACCAACCAATTCATTTAGCAGTATAGGCATCGGAAATCTAGAAATATGCCTTTTTATGCAATATTGAGCTATAAAAAATGTATAGAAAAGTTGGCCCAAGCATTGGAAATGTTTTCTTTCATTGGTAAGCAAATTTGTTTTTAAATTGTTTTTGAAAAAGTGGCACGCTTGGTTTTCATACAGATGGAGGGACTTGCGTTATCTATTTAGATTTATGTCTGTGATTAAACCTAATACGTTCATTGTACGAGTGACAATCGAAGAAGTCGAATTTGACAGATATAAAAATACGTTACACGTAAAAGTTAAACCTGACGCTTACGAATGATACTCGTTGTTATAGTGTATGGGTAACATAGTAATTAATAAGGATTATGAATTTAATTTTTCGTAGACGTTCATAAAAAGTTATCGCGGCATGTAAAATGAGAAACACCATCGGACTTCTTAGATTATCGATAATAGCGAACTGTAAACATTATAAAAATTAAACACAAATACCTGCAAAACATAATGAGAACTTATGCGTTGCTTCGCCGTAATCTAGTCATTAGAAACACTTTAGTTACATAGTTAAAGTAAATTCACGCTGTTGATTTTATCGGTCGAAATGTAGCCAGAGTCTTTAACGCTCTGAATAGTAAGTACGACATATATCTTATTACAGCTAATTAAATTATATACAATGTACTGTACGCGAACCTTGTGTTTATCCTAATTTGTACACCATGACTGCGTAAAAATACGTAGGTGCTAATTATTATAAGCATTTGTAGACATTGCAAAGGGCAATCTAAACGGTGTTTCAACAGAGATAATTTGCAGCTACCTGAAGGACTCGTTGGTAGTTTTCAGGTTGAGTGTGGCAACCACCATCGACTGCACATTGACGCAAGTTTGACGCAAGTGTCCTCTTACTATAGCGGACAATGCGACTTTGGCCATTGCCTTTTCAATTATGATTGTTGAACATCAATTTCATTGTTTCGCCAACGAAGACCATATGCAAAGTCATATCAATTTAAATTCGGATGACCTATATTTTCAGTAAACGTCTATTATGAAATACAAACTGGAGTATATAAATGTATAGCAACTTTTGAAGTTGCTGTTACATACTTGTTTTGTGATGATGTAAGTAATAATCGCTGATGTAAGGTCACTGACAATTCCTACGTTTATAATAACGGGCTATATTCATATATTTATATCTACGCAGTAAAATCGCCAGATTTAAGGTTACACTAGTCGATCATTCTTCCATACAAAAGTAGTCTAGCGATTACACCACTGTTTGACGATGTACGTTCAAAATAAAAAATGATATCAATTTGTCTCATCATTATCTAGCCCTGTATGGAAACAAAAAAAGTTAAAAAATAAAATATTTGAAAGTAATGAGCGTCGAAAGTTCCATATTTCAACACTAATTTTAACGCACGTTTGGGCGGAAAAAAATACCATAAGAAGAAGGAAAATTGTAAAACGGCCTATATACAGGGATAGGTTGGTAATTCAACAATGGAAATAATTTTATTTTGAAAATATAAATTTAGTCGTTTTTTCATGATATCTAGACTCCCAAAGGTCTCTTTATAAAATTTCGCGCGCTCGTTTTCGTCCTAAATCATCATCCATTTCGATACAAATTTGCAAAAGTGCTAATTCGTACGCGAACTAGCTTCTTACTGCTCATCACAGCATCAATCTCTTTCGCACATGTTGTCGGATGAGATAGCATGCATTTTAACTTCGCGCACAAAATCGTTCGTGCCGTCGACTAGGGGAACCTTAACATAAGAGTTTTGTAAGTTTTACCAAATAATCGTGTAGGCGCACCCACCATTGCAAACTTCCTCAGATAAATAACATAAGGCTGCGCTTTGGTAATACTGGAAACACTCACGGACATAACAATACATAATAATAAGTATTTAAACAGCAAAGTACCGTACCATATATTCATTTTGCATAAGACAGCAAAATTAACTTAACAAGCTTTTTAAAATACCATTAAATTATAATCACATTCATCAGCCTATGGGTGTGGCTCAAAATATTCAAAATCAACTCTTTTGCAACAAAAATCTATTCTGGCATTGAGTTTCGTTGGCAAATTCATTTAAAAAAAATCAATGAAATGTGACCTTATTAAATAAAGAACAATAATTTAATATATGAATTGTAACCGTGTCGTATTAAGTAATTAGTAGTAAGGTTTAGAATATGCTAAACGTAGTAGTAAATATTGAATGAATGGATCCTTCAATCACCATATATTGTTGACCGAACACATTGAAAACGTCACGCAGTCAGCTTATTGCGAAACTCGAGAACAGTACCTACGTAGCTACGCATTACACTGAGATTCACCTTCGACCAGTACTGCTGAGTATGCGCAGTAGCATCACGGTTTAGTGACAAAACAAATAAATACAAACCCTGGCACAATCAAACTCTGTCAAGGCTACAGCAAAACGCTAAACTTCCTAAACTGAACTTGCAAGTTTCCGCGGTCCGGGACAAACGTAACTGGACTGACTAACCTCCAGTTTACATCTGCAAATCGAGTTGAATTTACTTTGGTCTTATAATATTGCCATTGAACTTCCCATTGTCATGGTAAGCCATGGGAAATAGTTTTAGAATCATGATGAAAACTGTGTGACAGTGATCAGGGTAGTAAATTACTTGACCTTCCAAGATATGACGAAAATGTTTATCAAACTCATTTGTATACAGAATACAAATAGTTATAGAATACGTGATAAGTTTGAGCCGGTCAAACACAGTCCCATTCTTATTGTTATCTGTCAGGAAGTCATGAAATTTCATACTATAAAAAAATACCTTTTGACTCCAGAAAACGAATATTTCAGAATATAACCGGCTTTGAAAATTTTCCGACTCCTACGCTAAAGTCGATAGCTCTGGAATATGACCTAGAAAAGTGACATCACCATCAGCGTCACATTAGGTACATAACCGTTTAGAATTATCAAATATAAACGTCTAAATACAGGAAGATTTCCAGCCTCTGAAAATGTCTCACCTAACAACATTTTTATGGTAGGCACATAAATAGTGTAAATGTGGAATCAACATCAGTTCTACATTTCGTTTTTATGACTCATAATAACTTGGAGTTATGTTTAGAGCACCTATATTAAGTTAATTTGCACATAAATAAGATAATTCCAATACTGGCCTTGTTACCGGTAAAACCAACAATGATATGTTATTTTCAATTGTGTAGGAAAGTCCAGGTGTATTGAGACATTGAATGTGGCAGGGACGCATCTAATTAGAGTTATTTAACACATTCGCTTTATGGTTCAGTAGGTTTGTCACGTCAGATATATAGAAAGAGTCTGTTCTTTTTATCCGCTGCAAGGCAAGGGTTATGTTCTTTCGCGCGTATCTTGTCTGTATGTAATATTCTTTATTACAAACTTCAAGAAGGATTTATATGATTAAGACATCGTTAGATACGCCTTGATCGCCCAAATATTCTTAGATAAGTGACGTTAAAAAAAAAATGGCGGCTTTTAGGCGCCATATTGTAGGGTCTCAATTATTTTTTCTTTGAAACCCATTCGGATATCAAAATGAAGGGTTTTATGAAGTGGTTACAAAAATAAATATCACTTATATGTTTGAAAGTAATACGAAAAAAAATGATGACTAAAAAGTTTTAAGTAAATGAAAAAAGATAATTTAAATATCAAAAACCCGATAGCTTAAGAAGCGAACTCAAAAGATGTAAACAAAAAGAAAATCATGCTGTGCAGTCGGAGGATCAGCTCACGAATAGGTATCCTCATATGCACTCCTCATATGTAACATCGTCATGAAACCCGGACTTATATAGTTAAAGTAAGTCTGAAATAGCCAAGTCAGAAGCCTGTGGGCCTTCCCGAGGCAGCTCAATTAACTCTGACACCAGAGATGGACACATCCTCACACGAAAAGAAGAAGACAGCATGATTTTCTTCTTGTTTACATCTTTTTAGTTCGCTTCTTAAGCAGTCTGGTTTTTTAATAAATTGCTTTAGAAAGTTTGATATAGCAACACTGACTAACAATGAGCATTTAGCACAACCAGCAAAATCCTTGGTGTATAAAACATTTCACATCTCGTGAAACAGCAGCCTTGTAAAGCCGTTTTACATTTTCCTATGTTTTAATTGAGTAAAACTGCAGCCAGTAACGGAAACGAAGTAATGAGAATACTCGTTAGTTGTTTTTGCGTACCGGGTCTGGAAACAAGGTCAATGTTCAAGTTTAGCGCTGTTCCACGCCACACTTTCCATTTCCCACTCATTGCTTAGCACTGCGAGACCCATTAATTACGAAAATGACTATACTCGGGGCCAAGTCATTTTGCAAATAATATAAACAAGACGCCAAACAATTTGTGGTAAGTTTGACTAATGTTATAGACTTCTAAAAGTACAGTTTTAACTGCTAAGACCACAATTTGAAATAGCGTACCTATTCAAACAGTGTTCTTAGCAGTTAAAACTTTATAACATGTTCTGGTACTTAAATGAAACTAACCTTTTTTTTTAACCGACTTACCAAAAAGGAGGAGGTTCTATGTTCGACTTCTAGTATGATTTTTTTTTTATGTATGTTCACCGATATCTCCGTCAATTGTGGACCGTTTTAGATTTTTTTTTTGCATGAAATCGTATGTTTCGAATTTGGTCCCATTTTAATTTGGTGACGATTTGATGAAGAACTTCGAAGACATACAACATAACTTCTTCTTGAGGGGTACGCAGATCTCTGATCTCTTTGTGTTCAAGTTTCATGATATTCGGCTAATCTATTCTGGCGTTAAGGTAACTTACCAAACAACTTGCCTATTAGGTAAGTACAACTAAAAAGTGAAAAATAAAGAACTTTTTTACTAAAAATACTACCGATTTTCAAATAAGAAAACTACAAAGTGAAAAATACGCAAAAAAATACCTAAGTAAGACACCAACTTCCAAAAATAAAATTATTTTTCACTTTGTAGTTTTCTTATTTGAAAGTCGGTAGTATTTTATTGTAAAAACGTTTTTTTTAAGGTTTCTAATTCATCATAATTTTGCGGATATATGCAAGCTCGTAGGCTGTTTGACAGTTCTGATGAATGAAATTCTATGGGAGTACTATTGCGTAATTTCAAACGTACGTGCAAAATCTTAGCCGGACTAAAGTACATGTGAGTTTCCTAGCGTAAACAGAAAAGTCTCTAACGCGCAGATCAATAATCGACGATCTTTGTGGTAACCTAAAGCCTACTGGGCGTTTCTGACATCTTCAGAATACAATTAATAAACAAGATTTTCTCGCACTTCTCACAAAACTGGTAGAAGTATCACTCCTAGTTGAAAGATCTTACCCAAGATGGATTTAAAACTAGAAATAAGCCTATATGGCAAGATACGTGAAGGAAATGATCGTGTAGAAATATACAGCTTGCCTGTACAGCATTCACACAGGGACCTAGTTTTAGACGAGTTTTCCAAACAGAAAGTAGGCAAACGAGCACTGTCATCACAAACAGCTATGATACGGTAGGACCGATGTCACTAAATCTCATCCATCAACATTATTTTCAAAACAATATATTAAAAGATTTTTTACCTATATTTAATGAATTTGTCAACAATGAAATGTCATTACTCGTTACAACATTTGCGTACCTTCATAAGTAAACAACAAAGTTTCTTGAATAAATACTTAAAATAAACAATATAAACCAGGAAGAGTAATTTCTTCGTAACACCAATGTAGAAGTGGGATATCGAATCGCGAGTCGCTATTGAGTTTGCCAACGTAAATACACTTTGACTTTAGTGCATTGCAACGTTTTGCAACATCGCATCGTTGTCAAAAGTTCAGTTGAGCAAAATGCATAACCATACAACACCGAGGTTGCTGGCTTCAGGCACAATGCAGAGGATGTCATTAATTTTGTGTTTATTAACTGCTTTAAGGTCAATTTCTGCCATTACAGTCTAGCACTTTCATGCTCCAGTGCACATAAAGTCACTAAAACATGATTTACCTGTGTGACATTTTTGACAAAAGCAAGGCCTTTGCTTGTGAATTTGTGATGCTAGCAATGGCGTTTAATACGGTTGATGATTAAATCGACATGAAAATCTTCAGCTGAACGGTTCTGCAATAGAAACTAACGTATGTACCGGTGTTATATTTCCCAAACAATTCGTAGTGGGGATCTCCGGTTTGAGTCGCAATGCTTTCATTACGACTAGGTTAAGCGCACTGGAATCTAGCAAACTGTGTAATTCCGCGCACAATTCACGTTACGGTTAGCAGTATTGTGTACCACAGATCTCAATTACCGGCGATGCGCGAATTGCACAACCCGAACTGACCAACGTGCTAACACGTCGTGACTTTGACACAATTGTCGATCAATGGACACAGTGCCGAGCAATGAGCTCGTAAACAGTTCCCTTTTTATATCACGGCCTATGATACAATGAATGACACATTGATCAGTCTACTTTTGTCGGTTACTCGTTGTTTATAATAATTATAAAGTCAATCGGATCCTATCTACTGTATTGGAACAGTCACCACATGTGTCATCGCCTATAATTCTGTATTCTAAGTTGAAGAATGAGTGTTCATTACAAAATATATAAATGTAAAATTATTAAAGTAAATTATTTAAATTTCAAGTAGGAATATTATGAAAATAACAATTATGGTAAGTAATTATTAAATGAAGTATGCGCAATCTTGAAAAATACTATAATGTCGGTGTAAAAAATTATGTTAATTGTGTTGGTACTGCATTTCGATGCAACAAAAACGGGCAAGAAAAAAGTTGCGTTAACGAGTCCATTAATCATAAACTTTTTTGGTAATTCATTTTCGTACAATGGTTATAAATTTGGTTTTAAACTTTGTACGTACGGATCTGATGTCTTCATATATTCCGTTGAGGTCGTCTTCCAGTAAGCGATAAGGGTCAACAATCTGTGTTCCGTAGTCTGGGAGCGATCCTGTGCTTGTGCTCTGGAGGCTGGAGGCAAGGCGACGCACCAAGCCACCTGTAGCGGCCGCGCTGAAGCCGCCCGACCCGCATGCGGGCCCGCAGGTTGTGACTCTCTGTAATAAAAAAAAGGTGTCAATACATTAAAAAAACAAGTTAGCTACATGGCTAGATATCAACTTGCTAAGAGGACTTTGAAGGAGATTACAGGACCAGTTCAAGAAGGCAGTTTTGGGTCATGAAAGAATTGTGTTCAGAAAGAAATACACAGGAATTTAACTAAAGAGCAAATCGAGACCGGTTTTTCTAGTATATTTAAGGTAAAGCGAGCTTTACGCTTTTGTTACTCGGTTTCATTTCACCATCTCTATATTTCAATCATCTATGTCATCGGCTGTAGCTCGTTTGAACAGTAAGCAGTGGGTGAGTGTCCGACAAGGCACGAAGGGTGCGCCAGGTGCCCTTAGCTAAGTGGTAGCGTCGACGGCGGCAGTGACCGCGATACGCGGGTTTCGCAATTCCGTTTATGCAACTGCAAGCGAGTGCAGTGCGCGCCCGATGGGCTGCGACCGGCCGCGTTGCAAAACCACCACACGTTCAACCGCCGCACGTATGCGCCCGTAAGTACCAACCCATAGATGGACGCCTTTGCGGTTATAAATTAAGAGAAAACAATTAGTTAAACCATAATTTAGACTGCATTACATCATACAGACCATAAAACTGTTCTGTCTGATAGATATCGGTAAGCAGTTGCGTGTTATTGTTCATGACAGTTATCGTTTTTGTTCTTCAACAGACATCTAGACAATTTTATCCATCATTACACTGACCGTGAACCTTCGTAAATACTTTCATTTTATTGCTCAGTTACATAAAAATGAAACTATGAAACCGTGCGTGGATAGCTCGACGCGCGCATATTAATTCTGCTAAAGGTACGCTCTGAATAATTTTTATACGGAATAATGAGATTACTGGAATTAAAGACAGGTCTAAGCTATATTTAAGAAACAGCGAATGACTAAGCGTGAATTGAACGTTAATCTCAGAGCCATTCTCCGGTTGCAAGGCTCGTGATGGCGCGGGCACTGGCGGGAGGTAGGATCAATGTTGCAATTTTAAAATCTAATGCATTATTAGTAAACGTAGTTCGAGCTGTGAATATACACTTCAAGGTTCTTGTGCTAATATTTATCTTGCCACAGAAGCAACAAAAAGGCGTAGCGGTTTGGTTAATGTTGTAATTTTATAAACTGTTTTATTTTAACACGGCTGAGATTATGCGTTTAATCTGGGTTGTAGTCAAATTTGACTAAATATGTAAGTACCTACTAATCTTTTAACTGTAAGATACCTCTTACAGGTAAGCGATTAGGTCTTTCAATCTGTAGAACCAAACAATTTAGGACATGAATCGAGATAATCTCCAGACTAACGTATGTCAGTGAGCTTGGTCAAGACGAGTACCCTTGACAAAAGCTTATGTGGAAACAAGGTGAGAACTTTGACATAGATTTTCACATATTCAAGTTCAAAATATGCGACCTAAATACTAGCAAATGTAATCCTTATCATTCCCTTGCATCGATAAGAACTTATGTAACGCAACAAGTAACATGGAATTAAAAATAATACGTATCGTATTAGTGGAGGGGTTTCGACAACATCCTTAATTCGCAGCGACGTCTGATGCGTAGCATAATAATTACTTCCATACGATTTCACACACGTTAGCACGGTAGAGGATGGCTTCATTGAAGATAACAGGGAACTAAGTAATACTAACAGACTATATTTAGAAGGGGAAATTATCTTGAATCAGTCAATATTTAGGCAGAGGAACTATTTCATTTGACCTAAGTCCTGTTATAATATCAGTTCATAACATAAAGTACCCAACACCCTGAAATTATGTTCGTCATGAGTTCATACTTGCAGAAAAATTTACTAGTGAGAATAAATTCAAATGAGTATAAATTCTACTACGACTTATTATTGCTTAAGATTACAGTGCTACGCCGTAGCAGGCCAACCGAGTAAGTATTCTTTTTGGAACTAATTGGAAAATGTGGAAGAAATACATTATTTTTACTATCCTTTTTAACCAACTTCCCAAAAAGGAGGAGGTTCTATGTTCGACATTATGTTTGTTTTTTTTTATGTATGTTCACCGATAAAAAAAAACTACAAAGTGAACAAGAGCTCTATTTTGGAAGTCGGTGTCCAAAACGCAATAAATTGGTATCTATGAAAGACACCGACTTTCAAAAATAAAGTTATTTTTCACTTAGTAGTATTTTTATTTGGAAGTCGGTAGTATTTTTTTTGTAAAAAGTTTTTTTTAACCATCACTTGTTGTAAATTAATGGGTAAAAAGAATAGTAAAAATAATTAATTATCACTATAGCCTTTATTAATCTTACATACAATTTACATTAATTTATTTTAACATAAATTATATAATTTACCTTAAATAAAAGTAAAAATAATTATAAAACATTAAATATTTTCAAGGAAATTGCAACGCACACGATTTACTGCATAAATTTCAGCAAATGCATTTAAATATATAAATAATTGAAGATTCAGGTGATTACATAACCAAATGTTCCTACAAAACTACGTAATACTTTTTGAAGAAAATTATGAATTTATTCAAAAGCACTTTGGAAGTACATCGTAGTAGGCACTTATTATAATATTAAAATATTTTACTCTTGACCTGCGACCACAAGTAATAAACATAATTGAATACAATTTATCACTGTAATGGTCATTTCCTACTAAAAATAAATAAAAATCATGATACCCCCAGTTGACCTTAAGGTAGCTTTCAATTCTTTTCAGGAAGGCGACTCATGTGCGTCACAATAAATAAATGAGAGTGTATTTTAAAAACCTTGGCGGCGCAGGTGATTCACTGGTGCCCTTCCCCTATCCCACATTACTTTTGAACCCGGAACCGAGAGTCGTTTGCAATTACTACCCGTAACCGCAAAGCTAACTATTTTCCGTATCTATAAGGTTTTACTGATCAATTATAAGAAACCCTGTTCAAATAAATTGAGTAACTGAACGACGGCGACTGTACTTAGTGACGTCAATGCTTACAGAAATGAAGGCGCGAAAAATTCTAAATATTTTCACGCTTACGTGTAATGTCAATATCTGAACTTCTTTTAATTAATGAGGAAAATGATCATTAAAACGCTTACAAACCTACATTTCTGGCAAATTAAATGGCACCCGCGGCTCCGCCTGCGTTTTTTTTGTACTTTAATCTTTATAAATTATAGCCTACTAGTTTCTGCCACCGGCTACGCCAAAAAGTGTGTCATTCCAAGGGAAAATTGTACCGGCAATAAAAGAAATCTATGTACTATTCCCGACAATAATTTCTGTGCCAAAATTTAATCCAGATCCGTTCAGCCGTTTTGGTGTGATTGAGTAACAAACATACATCCATCCAAACTTTCGCATTTATAATATTATATAAAAGTAAGATGTCACATATTATATAATACCATCATATAGTACATACTCACGTGTTATTCTGATATATAAGCTATATTATTGTAAAGTTGCATCAAAATCTGTTCAGTAGATCTTGCTCACGCAAGATCAGAGTAACAAACATCCTGACTTTCAAATGTATAATATTAGTAAGATAAATGTGGTAGGTAAATGGTAACTGACCATTAAGGTATAACAAAACTCAATTAGTAATCGAACCTATTAAAATAAACTAAAATAATAGAGGTACATTGAAAAATTTAATACATGAATCATGATATCCGCGTTCAATGTAAATGATGAACAACATTGTCGCACGTAAAATTGCATGTGTTACTGGGCGCACATAACAATTAAAACACGCTAGAAAGTGAGCGATTCGAACACTCTTGCGCATCGATCGGCACAGGTCTTAAAATAGAAGTGAACACCAATTGACACGTACATTAGATTGATATATAGTTGTTTCGTTGGCAATGCGACTGACAATCAAAAGGGATGCTTAATTAGGTTTAATGTTGGATAATATTACAAGGGCTGATTTTTCAATAGTCGTAATACAGTAAATATGGCGGTTTGAATTATTTTCTATGAAAAAGCTGTAAAATCACCATTTTATTAGGGTTCCATACCCAAAGGGTAAAAACGAGACACTTTTACTAAGACGCTGCGGTCCGTCTGACAGTCTGTCTGTCTGTCTGTCACTAGGCTGTATCTCATGAACCATGATAGCTAGAGTCAAAATTTTCACAGATGATGTATTTCTGTTGCCGCTATAACAACAAATACTAAAAACAGAATAAAATAAATATTTAAGTGTGGCTCCCTTACAACAAACTTTTTTTGCTGTTTTAAAAATTTTTTTGCTGTTTTTTTGCGATAACAGTACTCTTCGTGCGCGAGTTCGACTCGCACTTGGCCGGTTTTCCCTTTAATAAAAGTTATCTGATTAATGGAGAATCAGTCCTTAATTAATTTTTTTTCTGACGGTATTAAGCCGATTTTATCACGTCGTTCCAGAATTTACTAGAATTAAGATTAAATTACTTAATCTGTATCAACTCTAGCACAACATCAACAAGTTTTCTGAGTCGAATTGTTATCTATGAAATAAATGGCCGACAAGTAGATTTGAAAATTAATTGCAATGCTTTAGCATTACGCCCACGCTGTAGTACATTTTATTGCGAAAGTTTGAAAATTATACTGATTTTGGAGGTAAATAGGTAAAATAAAATTGATAGACACCACTGCATTTTGCGTATTTGTGGTTAAAAGCACTGTAAGGTTACTGTGCAGTGAGCAGTGGTGGCCCAGTGGTAACGGCCGCGAATTAGAAGTTGTAGGTCGTGGGTTCAAACCCAGGCAGGCGTTTTACTTTGTTTAAATTATTTCATCACCGCTGCTCTCAAAACGGCGAAGGAAAACATCGTGAAGAAACCGGCATGCCCTTGAACCAAATATTTGAAAACATATGACATCCGCCAACCCGCATTGGGCCCGCGTGTGAATTCCTTCTCACAGAGATGAGGCCTGTGTCCCAGCAGTGAGAACATTAAAATGCAGATGATGAAGATTCCCTTAATCAGCCAATCTTACAGTACCTTACTTTCAACCCCAAAACTCAAAATGGTGAATCAACAAGTGAATAGGTAAACAAAAGTTTACCTTATAGCCATGTCATGTGCAGAGTCACAGTATGCTATTAGAGAAGATTCCTAATTTGTATTCCATGCTGCCCAACACATGCAAAACTATGGTTAAAATGTGCTTGGCCTTATAATTAATTGCCTACTTGTAATCATGTGCTAATAATTGCTCACAAATTTGTAGATGTACGTCCCAAGGACTTTAATGACGAAGATCAGTTCAAATAACAATAAAATAAACACGTGCAAAGAATTTACAAATTATTTGTATTTGTAAATTAATTCAATGTCTGATTTACCTAAACACATAAAGACAATGTTTAGTTTGCTTTAGATATATTTCATTGAGTTATATATTGTATCTATGTTGTGATATTCTATCTCCTAAAAGGCTGAATACTACGCTGATGAATCAGTATAGATACAGCTGCATTGGATCTTGTGGGATCATTGTGTTCCAAATACGAACCAAATTAGGCTAAATTATTAGCTTTACTACTACTCGTATATTCGTGAATTGCTTATCTTTTGTTAAGCTGAGAAACTGTAGCCTTCTCTACATATAACATTGTACCCAGATCTCTTTTCGAAAAGGGTTTGCTCGTTTCTTACACGTTTTTTACACGGGATAACTATCATAAGTCGAAAATCTAAATTTATGTATAGTATAAGCACTAAGAAGTTCATTGAGGGTTATTAGGTAATATTACATGTCATGCTCGTCTTGTTAGAGACACAGTAGTGCCCCCAGATAAATAACTAAAAGATTACATTATAATTCATGCATAGAAAAAAAAAAAAATTAGGTATTACAACGAAAAATTTATCTTTACTAATGTGAAGTTTCATGTACAGGAGCAAATATAATTATAACTTAATATACGACATACAATAACTATTTTACTTTACTTTAGTAAAAGCAGATAAAAGGCCTCGCGAAATCGTGAACATACTGCACATGAACATACTGTAAACGCGAGCAAAAGACATCAACGCGTCACCTGCGCAAGCGCAAACTTATCGTGATCCGTAGTGTGTGAATAATTCAGTGTTTAACTGTAAACATGTCATTATCTAGACATTTTACGATCTTCACACTACAAATAGATAAAAGGATGTTTAAAACAAACATTATTTAAAATTGCCACATGGTTTTTTTCAACGTAATCTTCAAACGACTAATGACGATAGAACTTCATCATTTGACCACAATGCGGCAAGTCAATAACATAGCTGTTTGACTAGGATTATCCAAGTCGTAGACGTTTTCTTGGCTACAAGATTCGTATCTTCGTAGAACGCCTACTTAATCATCTCTTAACAAATTGACCAGTGCATGCAACCACCTTCGCCTGGGTCGAAAAGGGTCAATATCATTCTCTATGACAGCTCTAAGCGAAATTACTACTATGCATGCAATGTTATTGCGTAACATGACCGCAATATGTCTAGACAATTGAAAATATGTACTTTTGGCATCCGTTGTTCTTCGAAGATTTAGGATCATTTAAAACTATATCTGTGGCAGCTAATAAAACCGTTAACCTTTTTTTTTACAATTTCTGTCTAGTCTGAAACTGAAAGAATACAATTTCCAACAGCTGAAGTAAAAAAAATGAGACCAAAAATATATTAAATAATTTAAACAAATACGTGCTTTTTTTAAGGCATAATGAAAAATTTTTTTTACAAATTTAATTGGCTCACGAACAAATTAATTGTAACCTTATTTATATTACGTGTCAACAACAATCGACAGCGTTATTGGACGCTGTCTATACAGACCTCGGCAGTATGCGTGTTAGTTAAGTTGGTAAGGTTGGTAATAAGTGCAGCGACAGAGTATGGTATACCAAGGTCGTTACTGCACCCACTGGCAGTAATGATGACGGGTGCAATTAGCCTCCACCGGTCTGTGGCGAGAGGCACGCCGGTCGAAGACGCCCCGCCCCGCTAGGTTATGAATCAAGGACGGATTTACTCGTAACGGGAACAACTGGTTATGAACGCTTCTATTATAATTTAGTCAGTGTGTACTGTTGGGCTTTGGGATATATTAAAATACTTTACGCTACAAAAAAGTTTGAAGTCGATTGGTTGGGACACGAAAAGTGAAATAAAAAATTATGTTCAATTGAGAAAAAAATTAGAGGGTCCTGGAAGAGCTTCGATCAGTGTTTGAGGCTCGTATTCCAGGCGCATTGACTCTCGCTCAACTCAAACTCAAAATTGGCAGTCGTGATTGGTTGTAATTTAGCACATGATTCTTCAGCTTGACATAATTATATGTACCTCAATAGAGCAAGATCCCAGACACCCCAGACGTTACAGAATCTTTCTACACAAAATGTGTGGTAGGTATTGAGTAGTTTTAGTATGTATTTTGAACAGCCGACGGCCAATTAAATAGTATTCAACGCGTAATTAGTAAATACAATTGCCTCAGAGCTGGTCGCCACATTGATTGAAGTCCTAATCACAAGACTGAAATTTGATCGCAGTTTCATTAATAGGTGTAAATAATGAAAATAAAAGTTCAAGTTAGCAAGTATGCTTACGGTCAAAGTACATACTAACACTACTCAATTTTCCTGTTTTTTTGTTTTAAAAGATTTCGGTAACGTTTGGGGCATCTGGGATCTTGGACTTGACCACGTTAACGTAGAAAAAACTAACCAACCACTCACAACCGGCCATTTTGAGTTGAGCATGAGTCAATGCTGCTAGAATACCGGCCTAAGTTTTAAAAGCTAAAGTTTCATTGAAATCAATCAGATATACTCCTTAATTTAATGAGTTTTAGAATATTTTGCCCAGCAGGAAAAACGATAGTTATATTTATCACAACATTTCGGAATCTTGTATTCTTGTCAATTATGTCATTTTGACGATGAAAACATTCTAGGAGACCTGCATAAACATCTTAAATTATGAGTTGGTCATTAAGGATTTTGTTTTGTTAACAGTTTTTAATTTTACTTTTCGTTACTTCTCGAGAACAAATAACGAAATTTGAGTATGAACAATCAGTTACTTAAACGATTTGTTTCAATAGATGTTGCGTCTTAGTTGTTTACTAATTATGTAATAGACACGTCAGATTATGAGTGGATTTGCAATACCAAAATAATTAAAGGTCAATTAATTGGGTAATTTTATAAATCTACCAATAACAAACGAATGTTGAAAAATAAGATGAACGCTTACTATGGACCTTTGAGTCTGCAATATTTTTTTTTTAATAACATTCTGTAACCTAACATAACAAATTATGAAAATCTAATTGGAGGACGCACGAATTATTTTCAAGAAACCAAAATATTATGTAAAAATATTAGCATATCTATACTCTGTCTACGTTTAGATAGATCTAAGATAGATGGTGAACATACGCGAGTAATGTTAATAGAGCTTTGTACGTATAAACATTGGCAATTTTTTGGCAACTCATACAAAATTAGGTGCCCTTGGTAAAAAATAGCATAGATATTCTGTCTGTGTCTCTATGTCACAAGTCTATCATTTTGTAACTTGTACACGTGCAAGTGTTTTTACAAGTCCCATTTATTGAAATGTGATCACAAGCGATAAACCTCAGCTTTACTGCTTATTGATTTGGTAACATTATCTCATCTCATTTCCTATCCGAAATAGAATGGCTCGATAATTTACAGCAATGGTTGCCGGTTTATTCAAAGAATATTGCTACGGAATAATGTCGACCATTTTATTTACGTTAAAAATCTTCACTTTATCAACATCATATTCAACTCCTAAAGAAAAACAGGGTGACTTGTTTATTAAGACACAATTCTGAGATGAATTGATGAATGATACTAATAAAGAAGTTTGAATGAAGGCTTTGCCTGAGGACGGAGCTAGAAGATCTACCTCAAATTTTCTCGAAGTTAATCCAACTTACCTAACGAAACATACACAGTATTTAGACAGCGCAAAGATTACTGACCCTGAAGAATGCCGAGTAGTCATGATAAGACGATTATACACTTTCAGACGTAATTGCCTGTCTGTGCTTACAGATTGCAATCCTATACAACAAGGACGCGGCGACGAGAGGATGATATTTTTGATGTATAATCAAAAATATCATCCTCTATAGTTGATGTCAAGACTAACCCAGGCAAGTAGATAAATCTTATGGCAATAATTAAAATCAACACTATATTTAAAGTTCTTATTGTTAATTTAAGACAAATCCTTCGGCTTACAAACAGGTTGAGATGGGGTAACCCCAGAAGTAAGTGTAGGTAAGTTGGGTAACGGTAGTGAATAAATCAGACCTTGTAATCTTACATATTGTGAAGGGTTTTTAATAAAAGGCATAATATCCTTGAAAACTTGTTACATGTTCGACCACAAACATAGATAGTTACTTTTCTTGATAAAAAAACATTTGAGTTGAGTTCTATAGTGCGTTATTTTCGTTCTATGAATCGCTATTCGATTGCCTATACGAAAACAATGTAACTTGTTACTATTAAGTTTCTCCTCTTCACTGTAATAGCTAAAGGCTGGCATTGGTTTACGATTTCACGGATCCATCGGAAATATCACGGATGTAAATTATAAAGCACCTCCAATTTACACCAGCAAACATTTCAGGCTAACTAGTAAGAAATTTGGGCACGTTCACGAGGATACTGAATGTTTTTCTGTTTTTTTTTTTTAATTCCAGTGATACGTTCATTTTAAAATCTGTTCTCATCACTCTTCCAAATTATTATCTTTATCAATTATTCGTATGATATTTTATTGCGAACTAAATGTTTATAAGTTCTTTATATTTGTTTGTTCAGGGTTTGTTAGTAAACTGTGATTTACTTCTCGGTGCGTAAGTTCTAGTCAGGGTTGCTGTTAGTCACAAACATTTTAGATTGGTTACCTAGAGCACGTACGCATATTATTATTTAATTTTGGTCTGCGTGCTTCTAATTGTTATCCCGATTTATAACAGCCAGTAACGATGTGTGGTGTGCCTTACGAGTAGAACTTACTCAATCCACAACTAAGTTAAATACTAGTGTACGAAACATAGTTCTCTTATCAAATATCAACGTCACGTGCGCAAGCTACGGCAATTAATATTGCTTCCAGAGACAACGTTGATGAGTTCATTGTTTGCAAGTGGCGACCGAAACGCTATTGCTCAATTGTACCAGCATAAGCTTGCAAAGACATTGGTTCATCGGTAACCACTTCTGCAAATACCGCTAACCATTTGGCGGTTTAAGAATTTAAAACCAAGGGGAACAAAACTTAAATTGTGTTTATCATTTAAATAATACATATTAAATTTGCACATTTAGAATAAGGCCAAGAACCAACCACTTTTTAGTGAGTTAAATCATTACAAAAATAATCAAATAAGATATTCACAAGGCCGTGGTCATTGCATGTCACAATCCTAGCCCACGTTCGCAAAGGTCTTTCAAAAAAAAACTGCGCAACTTGCATTAAAAATTTAAGACGACCGCAGTAAATATGCGTTACCTGGTTGCGAAAAGAAAAATGGGTTTTTAATTTTGTATTGCAATATTATAACATATTTCACAGTGTTAAATCGAATGTTCTCGTCCCGCTCGTGATCCTCTATAGGGAGGCAGAGGTATGCGTTACACCCATGTATGGTGTTATGTTTCATTCAGCAAGAGCGAATCAATTGTTATTAATCGGACAAGCTTTAAATGAGAATTTCATAGACAAAAATCTTAAATCAAAAAGACGAAAATGCGATCAATCTTTTGATTCTTGTCTTTAGGAGTTGGGTAGAAACTTTAAGTGGCCGTCATGTGGACCAACTAGTTAGTAGTGGCGGTTTGATTCTGTGTGTGAGTGAGCATTACATTTACCGCTCTATGTAAAAACATTTTGCAGATATTTATGAATCTGTTACAAAATTCAGTCGATGGCAGCAAACATACACTCGGCTTTCTATGCCCTTTTGTATTGTCATCACGTAATTTAGGATTGAAGTAAATGTTGTAAGTCGAAAATAACATATGCTACATCGTGTGTATTGCCGCAAACTCTTATACAATGATGTCGACTGAACAAATAGTTGTGTGTTCCGCATTTCTACTGAGCTTCATTTACGCAGGAGGTTACGTACGGTGCGATTCAGTCGACCGATTCATCTTCCTAATAAACGATTGTAGTGAAAAACCAATTTAAATGCATCTTTGTTTAGGGCATCAGAGTTCTGTAAACTGACTTCGTCTATAAACTCTCGTTCAAACATACATCCGTCTACTTTCCTATGCTAGACGAAAAGATAGAGACACGCAACATCGAAGAAATGGCGTTGAACGATGATGTCTCGCGGCAAACGGGGTCAATGCTCGCCAAATGGACTAGAATAAAAATAAGAAAGGCTATAGCACTCCTTCGACAGGTTACTTACCCAGTTTTCGCGCTATTAAAAATTCAACGAATCGTCACACAACTTTCACTAGCCGTGTGCCAGTGCATGCGTCTAGAGATTGTTATCATAGGTAAAGCTAAAGATATGCGTACCTCAATGCCCACTATGATTTATCCAATCAAGAATTCGGGTATGATAATCAACTAAATCTATGCGTTTTCGACAGAGGCCTGCAAATAGAGTTATGGTATGGATAAAGAAATCGGCCAGTAATTCAATTGCAATTGAAGGAGTAAATGAAATATTAATGCGAATAATAATTGTTGCTTAGAAAGTTCTATACGAGTCGTCGAGATTGGACATTGCATGCTCGCACGCTGCGCTAGAAAGCACGACGGCGCGCGTTCCCAACTAACATGTACTGTTGATATTTTGATGTTCTGTTAGGACCTTGACGTTGGAACATGAAGGACACGTATATTATTGAATTTCTGATGGGATTACATAGATAATATAAACGGATAATATAGGTACGTTATCGGCAATATTTCCTACTGATTGAATTATCGCATTTGTTTTGAAACATAGATTCTGGAATGTATTACTCCATAGTGTTTGACCTAAAAATGTATCATGGAGTATTGCGTCTAATTAGGTCAGGGTTAACTGGCGCAAATAAGATTCGGAGTGCTTATACCGGATTAATGAAGACTGATAACAACGTATTATATGATTTCACCACAATAATGAACCTACACAAAGATCTGAATAAATCGTTACTCATAGAGCAGCAAGTATGACGGTCGAACATCAAAGCAATCTCATAAATTGAATTTATTTCCAAACAGAGCTTTGCTTTGTTTGATGAAAGTAAAAGTCGCGAATATCTTTGCTTACGGTGAAAACCATCCGACAAACCCAACAAACCTGTGCCGCGCGCGAAGCGACCCACTACTCACCGACTCACGAAGATTTCACTTTTAACATTTCCAATGAATGACCCTACTTTACCACATATCTTAACAAGTAATGTTATGGCTTTTAGGACAATTTCTAATTGCTTCTTGTGTCAGAAAATTTATGTTTCATACTTTGACTAGATCAGCTGACAAAGAGAGGTTAGATATTCTGTCATGCTGTTATGTAAAAAGGAATAACATTGTTGAATAGTATGACACAAAAAACATTTGTATAAAATGAAAAACCAAATTATCAACCTAATAATATAAACAAACCTGCTAAATTAATGGACTAAAAACATTAAAAACTTAAATTTAAATTGTCTAACCTGACATGTCTTTCCAAATATTCGCAATGGAGATGGTCCGGGAGGTTTAAGTTTCACAAATACAGTTTGCTTTCGAACTTTATGTCCGAATTGACACAATAACTTATCTTGAACACGAGCACAGAGCCTACTCGAACTTAAACACGCCATAGCTACAACTGCAACGAAACGCTTGAGGATATGAACTGCATAACACACACAGCATACGGGCATTCGCCATTTCCCCCCCACTTTTAGACAGCTGATTGTCAAAGTCGCCATGATTTTCAATGTTACCATTACCAAAATAAAATGGGTGTAAAAGCAGAAAAATAAAATTCCCGTGAAAAGTCAAATAATACAAAATAAACTAACCTGAAAACAGGTCCCTATCACATCGCTTTTAGGCTCGCAACTTGTATTTCGGGTAATGGGTTAAGATGGAAACACATTTACGTGTCGTGTCGTGGCGTGGCGCTGTATCCACCAATCAATCGAATCTGTTCCAGCCTACGTCAACTCATAAAACAACGATTTTTGCAGAATCAACAGTCATTTTCTCACAAGCTTGAAACCTTTTGATACCAAAAATTGTGAAATCACGTTTATCGTTTCTTAGTAAGCGTGTTGAAAAATGTTGCTGCATGGAATCTCGGCTCCATAGCACTCCATTTCATGTACTATTAACAAGCACAAGAAATTTGAATAAAGTTCTTTGCGGAAGTTGGACAGGCGGAAAAATAGAAAAATCTGTGATGCCACTATGTTTCGCCGCCACAGGTCTTCGCAAAATCGACAAAATTAAAGGAAATTCTAAATCGTTATTTGGTAACACTGTTCTATACTGTCAGTTGTTTTTTTTTTTTAACCTCACTAGGCAGTTTTTCCTCAAATTGGAAAAAAATACAGTACAATTTCACACAAACTTGGGATCTTCTAATTAAATTCACAAATAAGTACTGGCATGAAAACTAATTCATGGCTAATGTTGCCAGACGTCTCATTCAAAGGCGCTGTCAATGTCAGACAGACAGCCAGTGACACAAATTTATAACCTAAAAAAAATATTTAGGATTACTATAACTGCTGCACTTAATTGACTCTCGTTGTTGATTTTACTGTTTGAGACTAAAGACGGCGATATGATACCACGCATATCTCATGTTGTGCAACTTATGAAGAATGTGGAACGGAATTTATTTCACATGTTTGGATATCCACCCAAAGGTAAATAAAAAATCAATGTAAGCACTGTTCTTTCTGCACAAGGCCTAATAACAAGTGATAAATGCGATAAAACAATCTGAAGAATATTACAATTAAACCCTTATTTAATTTGCTCTGCATATCTTGGAAACCTACTTTGCTTACTAGTCTGGGCTGGTGCTATTTAGAAATTAGTTTCACAACATTCCTAATTAATAATAATATTATAAATGCGAAAGAAACTCTGTCTGTCTGTTACCTTTCTATGCTTAAACCGCTGAACCGATTTGGTATGGAGATAGTTTAAGATCTGGGGAAGGACAAAGGAAATCATCTTAAAGGGGGTGGAAGTTTGTACGGTGAACCCATAAGTACTAATGTTATTCAGACGAAGTCGCCGACAAATGCTAGTATTGACTTAAACCTTTAATAAACACAACTTTTTTGTTCTAGAACTAGCATTGGCTTGAATGAATGAATGAATGAAGAGGGACTCCCTTTTCCGCACTTAGACTCCCTAGCATTGGCTTATGTTCATGAGAATAAACCCGCCACTACCTCTAAAAAGTTCTCAATCAAAGACATAGTTGGAGACGGATTCTTATTGGCTGTACCAAAATTCCGAAGAACTATTGAAAAGAAGTTAAAAAGAAAATATGGTTCCCCTGAATATGTATGGAAAATGCTTGTACCCAAAAGTTATATCAAAGTCTGTCAAAACTGTGGACATCACCATGAGAAAGGAAGACTTTGTGGTAAGTATACAATGTTATTGATTTACTCCAAACATTTGAAATGTTACTAGTACTTATATTGCTATATAATATGTAATGTGTCAACATCATTTCCATGTAATGTGTCGTGGTGACCCAGTGGCTAAGACCTTGCCTCTCGTGCTTGAGATTGTGGGTCTGAATCTGGGCTAGTCGCAATGTGAATTTATCAATTCATGTACTTTCCAAGTTCATCTTGGACATTGCTGACATTGGTGAAGGAAAACATCATGAGGAAACCTAGACACATAGTGAGATTATTATAAGATTGTGCTCCATTGGTGTAATTGCTGCAAGGCGTTCAAGTGTGAGGATAAACAAAAAAATAAAACTGATAATAGGCCTGGCTGGCCACAAACAGGCAAGATAGTGGTCAAACGAGCTTACAGTTAAATACAAAAAAAAAAAATAACATTACAATTCTTGAGCTTAGCTTGTAATGAAGTCTAACATGAGGTATTCTAAAATTTCAGAACATTGCTACTCCAAAATAAAGGCAGAAACAGAAGAAATTCAAACAAAAATAAAGGAAAAGCTTGGTCTTAGTCCAGTTGAACATGATGTAGTTGTATTGTATCAAGGAGAAACCCTTCCAGATGAGGTAATAAATTCTACTTTATTATAGAATTGGGATGATCTGATGATAAAAATTGGTCATATAAGTGTTTTGCCTAACTTTTATAAAGATTTAAAAAAAAATTGTTTTGATATTGTCCTTGTTGTGTAACATTAATCATTATGACCCATGTCATCTTTGTGATTGTGTGATTTTCTATTTTGCTGCAGCTGGTAGTGAACCAGCAGCAGCTTTCATTGATAAAAAAATATAAGAAAAAGTCTTAAAATATTTTTATTACAGCCCAAAGAATTCTGGAAAGGCAAAAGAATTATTGAGATGAAAAAGGAAAGGCCACAATGGTTCAGCAAGAACCTTCTTCAAAAGACAACACAGAAGCCATCCAAATCAACTGACGTCAAACCAACTGATTTAGCATAAGAATATGAAAGAAAGTGTTTAATAATGTATTTAGTGTTATTCATTCAATAAATGAAATAGAAAGTACAAAAATAACTATTTTTAATTATTTAGCTATGATAAATCTTTCCACAGTGCTTCATATTAAACATAATTTATCTTCTTATTATTTGAACAGATGCTTAAGTTACAATGCTAAAATATAGACTGTCTAAGCTCCTCCACTTTATATTTCTAATCAAACACTTCAAAAGCATTTGTAACAAGCAATGAAGAAGCATGCAATTTTAAATTTGGACAAACTACAGAATATTGCATTGAAGTACAGATCATTTAAATATACTTTTTAACTTAATTTTATACAATAATTATATTTTTAATAATATATTTCACATATTTTATTATATACAGAATAAAGAAAATATAAATATTAGCTCAGTAAATACATAAATGGTCTAGAGCCTAGTAAATTTTAATATTCAAGATAATGCCCATCATTCATAAGTAGGATTTTTATAATAAACAATAGTCACTTAGCTAAAACACTGTTGAAGTGGAAAATTGGCAGTTTATACTGTTAAATGTCATTTCAAAATCCACATGGATTTCGGTGGAATGTATTGTAAAACATATTTTTTTAAAATTAACTAGTAACTTTGTAAGTAAAACAAGAACTAATTTGAATAATTAAATAATATTATCAAAAGAATTAGGAACATGGTCAAAATTATCAGTCAGGGAGTCAGGTTCAGATTCACCTACAAAGTGACTTTCAACATGAGACTGGAATTCGGTGAATGCAACTTCTTTTTGGAATGTTTGTCCACACATTGGGCAAGTTTTATCACAAGCTTCATCAGTAGTATCCTTTTCACTTTCTTCTAAAATACTTTTTTTGTAAGCTGATGTGTTTAATTCACTGAAGTTATTATTGTATGTACTGGAATCTGCTGGAGTAGCCCAATTGGCTAGACTGTCACTTGTTTCTATCTCCTTATGTTCTGATGTTACAACTCTGGCATTATTGGCAATGCATGTTGGACACTTGTATCCTTCTGAAAATAACAAAAATATACATTAATGGATTTCATTTAATGTCTTACACAAAAAAACTCAGAATATTAAATGGATCTTTTCTTGTACCTTGTAATATAGTTTCAACTCTGGAGATAATCAGTTTCAAGTCATTTTCTTGTTGTGCTAATTCCTTTTTTAAACTCTGCAATTTCTCCGTTTGACAATGAATTTCTTTTAGAGAATCTGTAGCAGGGTCTTCAATATAAGTAAAGCCTATGGAATCAACATTTAAAATGTCATCATCCATATCCTGCAGTTGTGTCATCTGTTCATATTGATCAACTAATTGAGACTTTTCTTGAATGTAGCTATTTATTAATTTTAGAGATATTTCCTCCAGACTTGACTCGGAATACTTTTCTTGATAATTTGCACTATTTTTTGGAGTACTGTGAATATACGTATTAGTGCGTAGTAAGGGCTGTTTGTTATAGTCTTTATTCGTAGACTTATCAGGCCCCTTTATGGTGGATATTTTGTTCCACAAATTTTTATTTTCGCATTGAACCATAAATACATGATGCATAAGTTTAGACTTTTGTTTATTAAGCTCTGCAATTTTCTGATGCAGAACTAGTTTTTCATCTTCTTTTAGTGGAACGTACGGTGAGCACTCATTTGTCTTTACCACATCAAGTTTTAAACGCATATTATCAGTTTCTAATACGTTTATTCGTCTTTGCAGCAAAAGACATCGATCTCTCATAGCGTGAAGAGCCAATTCATGAACGCTAATATTATTACTATCTCCTTTTAATGTTGTTTGGAAAGTAGAATCATTGTTAAAACTGACTATAGATGAGGACTCCATTTTTTGGTAAGAATCTTTATTTCACACTTGATCCATTGAGAAATCTGTGAATAATAAATGTGTTACGGTACTACAGTAACGGAATCACGTAAACCTCAATGAATTAGGAGTAAATATCACAAAAACATCGCTAAAAAATACTACGCGTACAACTCGTTGACTGACACCTGCGACAATGACACTAATGACAGTTGGGACAGCTGCGATTACGTGTTGCCACCACTCGGCAACTCTTTTTAGGCTTAGCACGCATTGCGATTTTTATACGCGCGAATTTTTTTCCGCTTACTGAATTTAATTAACAAGCACTGCGGATAAAATTCCGCGCGGTTAAGTCTCCTTCTACCTGTTCATAGAGTTGAAAATATTAGTGCGAACTTAATCCGCGCCGCGGTGCGGTGGATTCTGTGGCAAAACACGGATTTCTTGAGGTATTATTTCCGCGCGATGTTTTTTCCGCAATGCGTACTTACACGTTCAATTCCATGAGAATGGGCAGAAAAAATTCGCTCGAATAAAAATCGAAGTGCGTGCTAAGCCTCACAGTTTATGTTTTCCAGGTTAAAATGGATGGCTTGGCTTGCCAAGTGCCAAGCGAACTATATTATGTCAGGTCCACACATAGTGACTCTCGTCTCCGGCGACTCACTAGCTATTTCATAAAAATGTAAAGTGGATTTGTAAGCGACAAATCCACTTTACAAGTCAATCAAAAATTACGATTTAAGTCGACAATCACTTGAATATATCTATGAATATGCAGTATACTCGATGACAAACTGTTTCTTGCGCAATGGTTGCAGCTACTTCAGAGACACAAAGATCCGCCGTGACTATTATAACTGCATTTACAGATAAAAAAAAAACCGTAGGTATAAAAGATGAAATCGAAGAAGTTATAGTGTAAATTGATTTTTATTTAGCTGACTAAATAAAAACAATTTACACCATAATTTCTTTTGATGCCAATCGTTCAACTGTGCGTATTTCGAGTTTTTTACCGCACTTAGTCGTGATAATGTAAACGGTATCTTATGTTAATTTGTATACAAGAAAGGAATGTTTCTGCTTACTGTCACCAGGCGATGCTTATCCAGTTTCAATACAAATTAACGCGAATGAGCATGAGTAAAAACTTACACCAAGCCCACAGTTTTTAATATAGACGAAATTAAAAAAAAAATAACAAATAACCCTACTACTTAAAAAGCGAACTAAAGAGACGTAAAAAAGACGAAGAAAATCATGCTGTGCAGTCGGAGGATACATCTGGTTTTGGTCAGCCAGCTCGCGCATATGTATCCTCAGACTGCGCAGCATGATTTTCTTCTTGTTTACGTCTTTTTAATTCTCTTTTTAAGCAGTCGGATTTTTTGTTATTTTTAAATATACTTTTTTATTTAGAACTTTTTAGTTATTTTTTTTAGAATTAGGCTCTTTTAAACATATAATTGTTGTATATTTTTGTAATCGCCTCTTAAAACCCTTTATTTTGATACCCCACACAACGGGTTTGGAAGAAACATTTAACCCGAATCTCTTCAAAGTTAGAGTGAACAGGCTTCTTCTGGGTAAGCTCACTCCATCGTCGACTCTGTCTCTGTCATTGACCTAGACTAGAGTCAAGAGCAAACCCATCAAAAGTAAAAAAAAAAAAAAAAAAAAATTTGGCCCCCACAATATGGCAACCAAAATCCGCCATTTTTCTATTTTCCAATTTTAACTTAGCCAATGGCACTCGCATGGTTAAGACGAATCGATTGACGTAAGAATCATTAAAATTGCCCAACGCTTTTGGTCTCTAGAACGCCACATAGGAATAAACATACATACATAGAACACATTTTCCTCCTTCGGCAGTCGGGTAAAAAAGTGTTTGGGTCCAACTAAGGTATGTGAACTAGAATATCTAAACTAGTGAGTTCATTGAATCTTTAGATTTTTTGCATTGTCCATGCCATTGTCATTGCCGATCGATCCATGGACAAAAAATATAAAAAATAAATAATATTATAAAAATAGCCCGACTACAATACATGGGTAAGATAGGTATAGTTTTTTATATGTTTCTTTTTTTTATTGCAGATTGGTAATGTTGTGTTGTGAGGGTGATAAATTGGTACAATAATTATACTTCAATCAAGACTCTTAGAGATTAGGGTAATTAAGAGAAGCAAAACCAGATTAATTAGGTCTATTATCTTTTAAATAGTTCAACTCATCTTGGCGCGCGGCGCTGTTTAGTTAAGCATGTGTGGGTGGTTGGTGTGGCAGATATTCGCCCCCTAATAGCTTATAGCATAATATTTATTAGGAATAGCAATGTGATGGCTAGGGAGACATTTGACATCTGCCTTGCAAGATTTTTCTATCGTAAACCAATAGCACCACCTCCCCGAGGGCACCACATTAGCAGATTCGTATATGTGCGTTTGTGACGGCCTCTTTAACGTCAGTCCAAAAGCTCACCGCACCGCGTTCGGCCCGTCTTTTGAGCGTCGTATTTGGTTTTCTTACTATTTGAAAATCATCATATTATAACCCGCAATAGCCTAGATATCAACAGTATATGTTTGACTGGATATTTGGGAACACTGTTGGCCAACAAGAAGACAAGAACAACGGGAATCTTCAAGTATCTAGAGCGACTCACTCTGAAGCAGCATCGGTAAGAGATTTGCAATTTTCTCGTTGGTTTTCGTGTCGAATAGTCCCCCATGTCTTTCCCATAAGCTACATATAGACGAAGTTGGACATCCACGCATCCATGTGTGAAGTCATAATAAGTTCTCATCCCGCACCTAGGAGCATGGCTATTTACACGCCTGCCCCTACAGTGGTTGTTTGCTCGGACGACGACTGCCGCGTCACTGCTACACAAATGCATCTTACTTCTTACTAATATTATAAATGCCGCTAGTAGAAAGTAGATAGTCATCATCAACATTTCTTTAAATCACTGTCAATAGCCAGAGCCACATCTTTACACTGTTTTTAAAGTTGTCAGAGAGTCACATGCGATTACAGCTGCTGCGTGTGTATCTAGCATTAGTTGGCGTACAAATTTTTGCGTTCTCTCTTTGGCTAAGGTTATGCTGTAGGATTCCATCTCATTTACACCAATTTATCTTTCGAATGGGGTGGAGATAGGTACCTACTCAACGTTTGGTGGGACTTTCTGAACTTAGGCTTAACACGCATTGCGATGTTTATTCTCCAGAGCTCCATGAACAGACAGAAAGAGATAAAATCGCGCGGAATTTTATCCGCAGTGCTTGTTAGTTAGATTCAGTACACGGACAAAAATTCGCGCAAATTTAATCTGCGCGGCTAAAAATCACAATGCGTGATAAGCTTTCCTGGATAAGTGGATAGTCATGATAGTGGATTTCTCGCTTTCAACCAGCACAAACCCGCAAAATGTCTATGGTATTGTTTTGTTTTTTGTGCGCAGACACTTACTTGATTTTGATTTGATGTCTTTGTCTTGTCTGCTGAGCTCCTCACTCGATTGCGTCAATCAGTTTGAGTGCAAACTCAGTTGTAATAAATTCTATTTTCCATTTACAATAGTGTCTTTTCATTCATTGTTACACTTGTGTCTTTTCATTCATTGTTTACTTTGTGCTAATTAAATTCGCCGCTTTATTTTGATAACTGATCTTTGCCCCGAATGTTTTGATTTTGCTGCATTCGTAGTTCTTACTTTAGTGAGTGTATAACGTAGTTTTATTTTCTCTGTGACTGAGTGACTTCGAAAGCTGAATAGGGTCAGTACGGAACTACCAAAGGAACTACAAATATTAATGCGAAGAGACATTGAATTACTACTTGCATCGTGTATAGGTTTTGTGACACAGTGATTCATACTCAAGGCAGGCTCTCAACAAACAGATTTTGACGTAAGTAACTATACCAGTCACTTTATTTTCGTATAATTTCTGATTAGCTAGCGTCTCAAATTGATGTCAAGCAAGTTTTTATGTTCAAAGTAAGACGGAATACTTTGCAAATAAAATACCTTTGCCTTTGATCAGGGTAGAGCGAGATTGAAAATTTTATTTTGCGCTGGAAAATGTTTTCACATTTAATTTTTGGCGGCCCTTGATACCTGGCGCTTAGAGCCCTCTCCTCTCGCTCTACTCCAGGGCCGGCGTTAGCCATTTCGTATTTCATTTGTTTACATTTTTTTCTAGACACTATTGTTGTTAATTGAGTGCTTGTTGTGTTGAGGTATATCATTTAGAACAATAATTGGATTAACAGAATCTAATGAAAAAAGGAAATTGGTACAAGGAGGAACAATTATTGAAAAATTATACATATTTTCCATTATTTATTGTCAAATTAATAGTGATAGTGAGAAATTGATGAAAGGAATATTTTTATATAATTAAGAAAGTTAAATTATGCTAAGAGAACTAGTTCTCTTAGTACCTAGGTACTTATTCACAATATTAGAGTCAATAGTCAATAAATAAAATATCTATAGAAATCTTACTGTATATTTTCTATTAACATTCAATATCGTTAGGACATAATAAAAAAAAATATTAGTATCTATAGATAATCTGTCATTGTTTGCTGTATAACTGTAAATAAAAATAAACTGATGATAAGACAGGTAGGTACCTAATTTATTGATACTATTATCTTTAAATATCTAATCATTGGCTACTTCCCTCTGCAGCTTATGCAGGTTTAATATTTTTATATTAATAGTCTGCAACATTGCAGTATAAAAAAGGGCACCCAGATAAACAGTTCTAAAATTATAATAATTTTATTAACTGTTCTATTTAGTAGTAGCATTTGTGCCACTTCCTGAAAACCTGAGCATAACCATTTCTTCACATTATAGATTTAATGTACCACTTTCACTATCAATGACCTAGTTTTTGTTTACATTGCCTACTTTCTGTGAAATTTCTCCAATAAATTGTAAAATTCTCATAATAGCTATTAGTCATGAATCAAATATTTATTGTCTTAAAAAATATGTCAATGAATTCATTGGTATATTTTTTGTTGTCTTGCTTAGGTACAATCAGCAAACTCGAATTGTGTTTGTGTGCCAGAGAGGCTTAAATTTTGTTTTTCGAAAATGTAGGCCTAAAATTGTTCAATTATTTATTTATTGTTACCACAACTATCAACTATCCTAGGCTTTGTGTTTTAAGTTCACAAAATATGACTTAGATACTAAAGTTTAGGACTATGGCATCCATAATAGAATTGTTCTCCTTTCTCATTACATTAAAACCGAATAGAAATTCTAAACTTTTTCTATAATTTTTAATCAAAGAAATGGATAAACCCAGAATGTATTTTTTAATTGGTTATCTGATGAGTCAGGAAGTTATTCTTTACTTACATGGCCATTCAGGGTCATTTGCAAATAGGTTATCAGTAACTAACGTAAAAGTATTATTTATTGAAAAAATGTTATCCATTACTGCAGCATATAAAAACAAAACTAAAAGTTGTAATCATTTTGATTTTGGAATCTTTTGCCTACTACTTTATTAGCAGATGTCTATCTATTTTTTTTTTTACTATGATAGGTATGAGTAATATTCCAATTATTTGCAGAGAACATCTGCTCAACATATTTCCAACAACTGTGTTTATTTTGAGCATTGAAATTTTTACCATCAGGTTGTGTCCTCATTATTATAAAACACCAGTTCAATCATGGTATAGTAAATAGAATCATCTCATGATTCTTAAATATTCATAAATTATCTGATTTTTGATATAAGTATGAATATTTGTAGAAGAGGTTTTATACCAATAAGAAATGAATGGAATGGATGTAATGATGGAATAACAATAAAATTGTTATGCCATCAAATACCTAACATTGTTCATTTAATTATTTATATCAAAACAAAAACATATTTTGTAAAGTCTAGCCAACTGAATGTTTCCAATTCCTGAAACAGTTTGCTTAAGTTTTAAACTTTTGTCACAATTTTATCTAGGTATGATCAGCACTTATCTTTTGTTTATCACAAGTGACTCATCCCACTGTTTATAACTATGTACTTACAGCTTATCTTAATCACTCCATGTTGTAAAATAAGTGCTAAATATGCATCTACATGTTGCCTGTTTACAATGCATTTATCAGAATAGACAGCAAAGGAAATACTCTATCAGTAACTTTTTGCATTAATGTCTACTCTCTTTAGTTTTATAACCAGTTACCAAATCCTGCCACCAAAATTATTGTAAAATGCCGTTTTTGTGCTTGCTCACTAATAACAGTAGCTCGTAATAACATATTGTTGGTGTGTTGTGTTGAAGAAATGTTGATTTTGAATTGAAAAGCTGTAAACTGCGTAATGCACGTTCACAGTTGGCGATTGACAATATGTTTGGTGTGAACGCGGATTATTCGCTAAAATTTATCACGTTCGACCGTGCTCACACCCAACCTCTTTACACATAGTCATCGATTGTACACTGGATTACTGTGAGTCGACAATCCTCTGTAGTGCAATTCTATTTCAATCTCATGCGTCAATTGGAATGACAACTCACTTCACGTAAAGTTGATATCACTTGGAGCATTCGCCTGTAATGTAACGTTACAGAGTCGTGCATTACATCAGTGAGATGTAACATTAGATTCGAATCTAATGTTACTTTACAGGCGAATGCTCGTCAGTCAAGGAGGCAGTATTGTAATGTAATTATTAAAAATTGAATCTGAAATGTTACGTTACAGGCGAATCGACCGGCTGTACCGTTCTTACAATGTTCACACTCATTCAATGGTCACATTGAATGTTTACGAGACTAAAGAAAATACACGATATATTGTCTGGCTTCCTCGTTGTCGCGTCTTAAAATAAAATGCTTAAGACGGAACCTCACTTACGTGGCGTGGCGTGTCGTGGCGCCTTCCGACGTAGTTGATTGGCTACAAAACTCGTTGCGTTATGACGTAGGCTGGAACAGGGTCGTTTGATTGGTGGATCAAACGACCCTGACACGTAAGTGTGCTTCCGACTTTACGCTAAAGCTAAGGCGATGTGTGCATTGAAAAGACAACAACTGCACAAGGCTTTGAACGTAGTTGTGTATGTCGGAAGTCCGAATTATTCACTTAAATAATAAAAAGTGGACGCTATAATGTTTTTGGTACCTATCTTTGATACATTATCATTACATCCTGAATGAGAGCGAGTGATGCAGATGCGTCTGTGGTGCTCCCAGATCTCTTGGGTAATAGCTTATTGTATGAGGTTCAAGTCACGAACAATATCTCATTTACTGATTTTTAGCGATGATCACAAGTAGCACTTTTGCTACTGTTAAAAGTTGCCCTATCTAATTTTTGCACACAGAACGTATTACTATGTTGGCGATAACAGTAGTACAATTGTTTTATAATATTCCAGTATTTACGTTATAATCGTAAACAGTATCCCTTCATTATCATGAACAAGGCGCGTTCGTAGGCGTTCGCAATTTCGCACGATTACGGTATATCGCTCCACTTTCGCTCCTTGCGCCGCAGGTCATGTCTGTGTACATATATTTACCCATGCCCACACGTTGGTGCGGTGACCTGTTTAACTCGTGATGGACTCAATTGTTTTAGTCTTCAACATCGCTGAATCGTGTTTTGACAATATTCGCGACGACCATAGAATGTTACTTACGTTTCTGTTAAATAAGCAATCTGCATCGTTTGACCTACTTGTAAGTTCATGTCATTTGATTATCCATATGACGCGTTACTACTGCCATTCATAATCTACACCAATTATATGCCAACCTACTTATTTTATTAATAACGCTTATCGTTTAGGTATTTGTGTTAGCTAGATGTATTTGCTTTTTCAATATTACATCAATTAAGGTTTAGCACGCATTGCGGTTTTTAGCCACGCGGTTTATAATCCGCGCATTTCAACACGCTCGGCGGATAGATGTCCTCGCGATTTTTGTATTTATCTACGCGCGAATTGTAACCGCGCCGCGGTGCAGTGGATTCTGTGGCAAGACACAGATTTGTTGCGAGTTTTTACCGCAAGTGCGTGCATCTTCATACAATTCCATATGTCGCAGAATCGGCTGCAAAAAATCGCGCGGCTAAAAACCGCAGTGCGTGCTAAGCCTAATATATTTCTTGTATATAACAAAGCGGGGAAAAACCATAAAATAAATGTTAAATGATGTATATTGTAGGTATGTTGGCTATCACTAGCTTACAATATAGACACATTTTATTGTTCACACTCACTTTAAGTGGAATCCTCTTGGCTACTTGTTCTGACACAAAAATATGCAGTCTAAGTTTATTTCCAAATGTTAAATAAAAGTGGTTTTGTACGACGTGATCTACCTACCATGCTCGAAGAATTGCTGACCAGGTACAACTACATAATATTATTTATCTACACTCACAACGTAGTGTTCCAAATATATTTTTTTTCGTGGCTAGAAAAAAAAAATCCATTACAGTGCAACATAAAATAACCATTTTCCTTCGATTTACAAACAAATGCATCATAAAATAACTTTTAATTTTATAGCACAATTTTGCTTTTTAATTTATTGGCGCGTATGGGCTTATTGACTTAATGTAGAATAAAAACTTTTTCACAAAAAATTAACCGACTTCTAAAGCAAAACAAAAAACTACAAAAATGACTTTCGTTTTGGAAGTCGGTGTCTTTGGTAACTCTTGTTTTTATAATTTTTCAACCCGGAACGAAAGTTATTTTCGCACTTTTTTGTGTTTTGCTTTAGAAGTCGGTTTATTTTTCTTGAAAATGTTTTATTTCTCTCTTTTTAGTTTTAGTACCCTATTACTAAAAAGTGAGCAAAATCTATATAGTAAGGTACCTATCTAAAGAATTGAAAAAATACCCATAATAACTTAATTTACACTTTAGTGCTATTTGTCGCTAAAGAGTTCGGTTGTATTTTACATAATATCTTGAAAACTGCTGAACCGATTTTGATGAAACTTCAAGAATGATCACGATCCGATTACTAGTTTCGGAGATACGCGTGATACATACACTTATAAAATTTGGCACACGTGTAGAAACCTATATTTACAGAGTAACAGATGTGAATATTGTGCAATTCCAACAATATTACATACATACGTGTCGAATTGATTACCTCCTTCTTTTTGAAGTCGGTAATAAATAGTGATTGTGGGTGTGTCTATGGATGCACGCGCTGCGTCTGCTAGTCATGCGCAATGAGAAGCTAAATTTCCCGCTATACCAGATATTTTATCCATTTCCACTTTTGTTTTATTTCAACTGTATGAGTGAAGATAAAATAGTGTTTTATGACCATTGCATAAACTACTATTAAGGGCCTACATACGCTTTAGTGCCATAAAACGGTAACATTCTAAAGCATACTCCTTAGTAACGGCTAGGTTAAAAGGTTTGAAAAAAAATATATTTACATTTTCATGTACATAATTTTTAAACATGGTTTTTTCGTATAACAAATAGTTTTGCTTTAAAAAAATAATTTGCCACACGATATTTTTCGCAACCTTTGGATGCTCCTCCAAAACGACTTGGATGTTTAAAAATATTTTTACACAGAAAAATTTTAATACTGGAATTCCTTCATAACTGACATAGCATATGTAAATCAAATAATATTTTGCTAACAAGACTGTTCAAAAGGAGGTTTAATATTGATATTTTGGCATCGAGCGGGCACACGGGCAGTTTACATTGGGGCGTATACATCGCCTAGCAGTCATAGCTTTTCCCCGTGGCTTCGACACGTGACCGACCCTGCAGGACTCGTTAGGGCTCCCGCACACGGGCCACCGGCCACAACCACAAAACGCCGCCACTGGCATATTTCCTGTAATTTTCATACATTTTATATGGACTCGCCGCATACGGTTGACGCCGGTGGCCGCCACAGGCTACATTAAAGTCGGGATGAAGTCGGGATGAAAAGTGACACCCAGCGGTAGTGTATAGGTACCAAAAGCTTCGTTTCTAAAGCTACCAAATACAATCGAGTTCAAGCCACATGCTTGCCCTACCCTATAATGTAGAAAAACAGTTAGCCCAAATAGGCCTAATTCGTCCGGAGACATCACTGTCTCTTAATATAAGTAGAATTAATATTTTCGTCAAGCTTAATGTCCCTGACCGGATATTTTCGCTAATCTAACCTCCCACGTCGGTATGCACACTGGTTATTGCGAGCTAAGCTGACTGTTGCGGTCTGTATTATTTATAAGTATGTTTCTACATATTTGCTGATCTAGAAATAAATCAAACGTAAAACTGCCATGATCAGCATCGTCTTTTGCGCCATAGTTCAATATTTGTTATGGACGAAGTCCATTCCGGCACAACACTATCTGAGGACTGTCGGCTCTGCCCAAAACTTTTAAACTACGTCTTCATGTCTTAATCTTTTATCTTTGGTTTTATTTACCTTTTGGTTTCATGAAGTCGACCCTGAACAGATGATGTGCGTTAAATAATTTTACCATTATAGATTAAAATTTATATGTAAGGAATTCCGAACTCATAATAACCCAGAAAACTGAATTGGATACTAGCCAACTGGTCTTGACTTGGCCTGGCAATGTGATTGGCCTTGCAATAACTAATTATTAGTACCTAGTTGCACTCATCGAATCCGTTACTGGCTGGTCAAGCGATCCATGTCAACCTTATCAATATGGCCGATCAATGCACTTTCATTTCATTCATAGTTAGTGCTTCAACTACTAATTTGACAGCCGCTAATTTTCTAGCTGTACTATGTATTGGTACCGTTGTTATTTGTCGCCTTTCAACCTTTCAAGTAGCCAAGCTAACGCTTTTGGCCTTTAATCGTTAGATATCCGACTTTATGGTACAAAATCTATAAATGATGATTTCGTACCGAAACAATATTTTAGGTAATGTCAGCAACGAAAGTCGAACTGCCGCGCCAAGTTCATTTTATAGGTTTAGCATTTTTCCCTGGTTATAAAATTAAATGTACAATCTGTATATATGTAAATGATTTGCTCCATGGTGCCTACCATCGAGAATTTATAGATAGTAACGGCAAATAGGAATTATTTGAAGTTATTCCATAACCGCAGTTTGATGAACAGTGCTTGAATATAGACATTCATAACCACAATCAAGTAGAAAATATAATATTACTGTTTACTGAACATAATAGGCATACTTTGCTAATGAGTATAGCATTACTAAGCCAATATCTTTATCTCGACATAATTATTGTATTGTGGTCAGCTTACGTGCCTATCATTCAGTGAGAAGAAAACAAACCAAACATTGTATTTATTAACTAATAAAATATGTTATTTTTACTCGTTTCCCATGTTTATGTGGGTATATTAGATAGCTACACGAACAAAGGAAAAACAAACTGTTATGAATCATCATCATTATTTCAGCCGAAAGACGTCCACTGCTGGACATAGGCACAGTATAAATATGGACAAACAGTATGGAAACTACCTACAAACACTCGAAACGGCACACTCATACAAACATGCGCATCGACGAGACCCCTCAGCGGTTCTCGCGGTACTGTCAGTAGTGCGAGCCGCTTAGAGGTCTCGTCGATGCGCATGTTTGTCGTATTGTTTGTCCATATTTATACTGTGACATAGGCCTCCTCCAGGCGTCGCCACATTGACTGATCCCGTGCGTCTCGCATCCAGTGCATACCCGCAACCTTAACCAGGTCATCGGTCCACCTAGAATTTGGTTCAGAAGCATCTATAAAAAGCTGTAAGCTTATTCTTATCTTACTGATTCCAATTTTCTTATTCAATTAGTCATGACACTTTAAAAGTTGAGTTAATTACCAGTGCAGCAAAGTTTTTTTCGAGATAATTGTTTTACCAGACATGTCTGATTGCCTGGAGCTGTTAAACATTGCACATATATAGTGGCCAAGAATTGGGACCACGTTATGAAACATTGGCGTGATATTTCGAGGTGCATCGCATTTCAAAGACTGATGGAGTACACTGTAATTATAACTTCTCAATATTTAATTTATTACAGTACAAGTGCGGTCTTACTGGATTTCATACGTACACTTACATAATCTATTTTCTGTATCCTATTTTTAGACCAGTTTTACTCATCTAGAACAAAGTCAGCTTTTCTTGTTTGCAATAAACATAAATGCATTTAACTAACATGCATGATACAATACAATTCCACAAACCTACGTAAAGATTAAGGTGAATCACTGTTTTCAATGTTTTGACATAAATATTATGTCTAATTGTTCATATAATATACAATAGCAGTTTAATAATAAGCTTTACATGCTGAAACTGCTTGTTATTATATTTTGTCTGCATCGTATCAAGCACCCTTTATGGAAAGCAAATACAAATGTAGGTAAATCAAGGGCAAAATCCATGCTAAAGTAGTAGGTAATAAAAACCTGTATTAAATGCGATTTTAAAAGCTGATGTGTTTTTAAAATCGCATTTTGATTTTCGCTTCTGACCGTACTATTATAAATAAAACTATCCCGTTCATAGACTAACCAGTCATTGGGTTTATCCATTTTTTTTTTGTAACGCATTTTAATTATCAATAACCAATTTATATCAAAATCTCACACAAGCTATTTACAGTTCGCCTTCGCTGATTCAAATTGTAAACGTTATTTTTTATAACAATAAGAATACATACATATATGAATGCTATCAACGATTTGCGTCTTGTCTCGTATTGTAATAAAGTAATGAATATATTGATGAGCTGACGATCTGTCGTCTGGTTGTCTGCAAAGCCGTCCCCACGGCAATTTTAACACTTACTTACTCTGATTCTGTGTTCAAGTCCTTCACTTAATAATATGAATCATGAATATCCTTTGTATTACGAATAAAAATACGGAATATTTTTATAAATAAATAAACAATGATAGAGGGGAAGCTGGCAGGAATTTTCAGGACGAAATGTTGGCAACTGAGTAGGTGCGGCTTATTGAGAGAATACCGAGATTATAATTCTGAAAAATTTCAGAAGCATTTTGGGCAGGGATCTACATTTCCAAAAACCACACTGAACGTACAGGGCCGTTCATATTAATTTGATACGGTGCGGCTTGTCATAAAAAGGCAAATCTGACGAAGATTTGTAAGAACGTGTCAAACCTTACCTTAGTGCCAAAGTTTGACAGGTTTTCGGGCTAAAGCAGAGTTTGCCAACCCACCTAGAGGATGCGGGTGATTAAAGCTCGCGTCTTTGAATAAGGAGATGCATTTGCCTTGCAGTGGAACAGTTACAGCTTGTTATTATTTTAAAGAAAAACAATTTTGTATTTACTATGATGATGAAAAAGTGTGTAAAGTTGTAACAGGAGCGCAGTCTGGTCTAGTCATTACAAGAGGTACTCTGAGCTAGACAATGGAATAAACAAAGTGTAAACTTTTCTACTCAAATAGTGTTCGTTCTAAATTCGAATTCGATTCGTTCTATTCTATTAAAGCTGTAATTCACATTTTTAAACAAATTATAGACTATATACATGTACTTTTGTTAACAACAAGGTTCTAAACTTCTGCAGTTGTATGTTTGTTCATATATATACTTGCTTACAAAAGATGCATAACACACGATCTTTATTTCCAGGTAAAATTCATCTGCCGCAATAGTTGTAGAAAAGTGCAACGGAATCGCATTTGAATGCCTATTGTGACGTAAAGACGCCAAAACAATAGTTTTGTTATGGAGATACGGCGCGATATTGCGTGAACTAAACTCGAGATGTGGTCGGTGCTAAGCGTGTTGTTTGCGCTCGTGAGCGTTAATTATGCGCTGCTGGAAGGCCCCAATGTCTGTACTAGACAAGAAGCGTGAGTATAGATTTATCTATTTGTTGAGTCGTCTAAAATCTGTTTTCAATACAATATTTTGTTTTGTTTTCAAGATTACTTTGTAAAAGCGAATTTTTCACGTGTTATTTAAAAGGTAAGGCCTTTTGAGAGGTCTTGATTGAGGTAAATGAGAGAAAGAGGCAAAGACGAATCAGATTTTCTTGGTTAAAGACGCAAATTAGAATTACGCGGTCGGATACCATGAAATTTGGAGCATGAAATCTAACCTATTCTCTACAGAAATTGTGAGGGCACTGAAAAAAATCTACGATTGTTTATCAATGTGAACATAGTTTTCTTCTTTACAAATGGCTTTTTAAATTTTATTATTAGTTATGAATGTAAAACACTCGATGTTATTTATTTAGGCGATAAAGAAGTTCTTATTTATTGGAAAGCAATCAATAACTCAACAAGTAGTGTGATCTCATAATTTGTTGCGAAATGCATACAGCACATTGTATATTATGAAATGTTTAAAAGTTATTAATGAAAACCTGTACATCTTGTTTGAGGAAGTTGAATCAATTTAGCAAAGTAATAAATTTCAATTGGTTTGGTTAGCCCACTTCGCCACCATAGGCTACTAGGTCACACGAATTTTATCACACTAGCAACGCTAACGTTATAGCTATCTATGGCTTTGGCTACGCATGTTTGTAGTAGAGCTATTATTGGCTTATTTTATTCATAAATGCTACTTCTGATGATTCATAAGTTTCAGTTACTAGTAGGTACGTCAGACAATATGAGCTAATGAACACACACAGTTATTAATACAATTCAATAAACGAGAAACGCATCATCCTATACAAAAATATTAAATATTTGAACCGTCCCTAAATTTTCAGTAATGTGTAGCTTTAATTAATTTATAACTGTTATAGGCCCCGGCATGTAACTTGGCAAGGTTTTAACATAGGACCAACCACCTTAAGGGTATGCGCTTTAGTGTCGTAAAACGGTAACTTTCTAAAGCATACTCCTTAGTAACGGCTAAGTTAAAAGGTTTGAAAAAAAAAATATTTAAAATTGTTTCATGTACCTACATTATTTTTAAAAAATGATTTTTTCGTATAACAAATAGTTTTGCTTTAAAAAAATAATTAGCAGCACGATATTTTTCGCAACTTTTGGATACTCCTCCAAAACGACTTGGATGTTTAAAAATATTTTTACACAGAAAAATTGATTGCTGGAATTTCTTCATAACTGACATAGCATATGTAAATTAAATAATATTTTGCAAACAAAACTGTTCAAAAGGAGGTTCAATATTGATATTTTGGCATCGAGTGGGCGCACGGCCAGTACTGCGTTTACATAGGGGCGTAATCGCCTTAAAGAGCGAACGTCAGTCGATTACATACATATACATTACTCCACAGTACATTACTCCACAGTACATTACTCCGGTACTAGTACATTTATTAGACTTATCATTATTCACGGGGAGTGTTTCCTGAGAAATTAAAAATGACAGCTATTAAACCAATACACAAAAAAGGAAATAGAAAACTTGTTGATAATTACAGACCGATAGCCTTGTTGCCTATTTTAGCAAAAATTTACGAAAAGGTCATGCATGCGCGATTAATAAATTTTATCGATAAGTTCCAAATTTTGAATCGAGATCAACATGGATTCCAAAAAAGAAAATCGACAACCACAGCGGCATTTAACTTAATTAACCTAGTTACCAAAAATATTGATCAGAAAATTCCGACTACTGTTGTATTTTTTGACATGTCAAAAGCCTTTGACTTTGTACCGCACGAGCTACTCCTAAAAAAATGTGATAAATATGGAATACGCGGTAAAGCAAATGCATGGTTAAAAAGTTACCTTACAAACAGATCGCAAGTTGTAGAAATTACTGTGGATAAACCAAATCAAAATGGTGAACAGAAATATAAATCCAAATTAGGTTACAATGGCACAGGCGTTCCACAGGGCAGTATTTTGGGGCCCCCACTCTTTTTGCTATATATCAATGACCTGACAAAAGTAACTGACCATCCCTGCATACTCTTTGCAGATGATGGCTCCGTAATTATCCCTCAAACTAAAGAAAACTATAATGAAGAAATAAATAGTACCGTAGACAAAATAATAACTTGGATGGAAAAGAATAACCTTAAACCTAACATAGATAAAACCAAATATGTGCAATTTCGAAACAAAAACTGGAATAAAATGGATTTAAACATAACTTATAAAGGTAAACAAATACAACAATCAGACAGTATTACTTTTCTTGGGATAGTTCTAGATGAGAGGTGTTCTTGGATTAATCATATTGATATGATATGTGGAAAACTCAGTAAGTTTGCTTATGCTCTATGGCGTTTATCTAATCTTACAAGTAGACAAGCCACATTGCAGGCTTATCATGCATATGTTGGTTCAATATTGCGCTATGGTATACTGGTATGGGGAAACTCGGTGCGGTCTCGGAAGAGTTTTCATCGCACAAAAGCGGTGTATACGTGCGATTTGTAATGTAGACCCACTCACATCCTGTAAACCGCTGTTTAGAAAACTTAGGACTACTTACATTAACTGGTATTTATATTGAGGAAGTATGTAAATTTACCAAATCTCACCCTGAAATGTTTGAAAAATTGGGAGATAAATGTAACTTTAAAACCAGATATCCTAATAGATTAATAAATCCTATAAGAATAAAAACGGAACTATATAGGCGAAGTTGTTATCCTATGTGTATTCAGATCTATAACAAGATTCCTAACCAAATTAAAGAACTTCCAATGGTTCGCTTCAAAAGGGCTTTACGCAGGTGGTTAATTGAGAATCCCTTCTATAATATAAAAGAATTTCTTGATTATAAATTAAATTAATGTTCGAATTCTACCTATACCAAAAATTTGCATGTCATTAAGTTATGATTGAATATGTTAAGCTACTAATACTACCATTGTAAGAACTTTTGTAACCATATTTATCTGCAAATAAATCTTTGACTTTGACTTTGACTTTGATTCTTGAGTCAATTGACTAACCAGTCGCGCGCTCGGAACGGTGCTACTAAACGTTCTCCGCGTCCCGCTTGATAACCAAAGAGACCTAAAAAACGACTTGTGCGCATCTAACGACTCTTGCCAACTTACGTGCCAGCAACTTATACCATAGATATCATCACCATCAGTAAAAAAAAAAACATTTTTAATATTTTTCATCAAATGTGTGGTTTGGGTAAAGAGTAGATCTAATCTAAATTCGTTGTTTGGCCTTTGTTTCCGTTTTCCTACTGATAGCTAGTTTTATCAACAAAATGGTTAGTTAGTTATAGTTGAATTATTCGATTGTAAAGTTAAATAATTAATTTATTATTGCTTGCCAGATTGTGGTAGTTTATCAAGATAATTTAAATTATATGTATTAAATTTTATTTAAATGATACGCCATGTTTTAAATTAGGAAGTCAATAAATGAAACCTTAAGATTCATTAAATATATTTTATGGTAGCAATTACTAGTGGATATTGCAGCATTATCACACTGCTTATTGATTCGGCTGAATAAAAACTATTCCGTTCGTGTAAGTCGACCTCATTTCTAATTTTTTCTTATTTCGGTTCAAACTTAGAAGTTTGATCATTCCATTGGATGACAGAGAAAATTTTTCTTGTGAATTGGCGACGTATCTACTTGGAAGTAACACGTTTAGTATTTTTTTAAGAAAATTTCAAGTGCAAATCGTTGGATTTATATCGCATTGCGTCCATGCAAACCAATATGTTGCATTTAGTTCTGCAGCATTATTGGACATTTCTTTCTGAGAGTGTCAATTGTTCACCAGGAATTTAATTTGTTTCCGAGTTACCGGCGCATAAGGCCGTCTGTTACAAAGAACCGGTATGTATTTAAAACATTTTAAATTTTAACTGCTTGGAAGGTTCTGTTTTGAGTATTGTGGTGTTTATTTCCTTTTATTTTCTCACCATAGATTCGCTCAGAATCGGTTCTTGGAATATATAACAAGCTGTGGACTGATGTTCCGAGTTATTTCAACACCGACTGAGTTCGGGAAGCGTGTGCTTGCGGGGGTGACTCCATAATATACGAGTGAAGACCCCGGGAGGACGTCGTGACATCGCTCCGCGTCAAGTGATCCCAAAATTTTGTTCCTATTCACTTTTTATAATTTGTAGCAATAGCGAAGTATTTATTGAATAGTTTTTTATATGTATCACCTATTCGTGTCAAAAGGTCGTGAAATGAACCGTTTTTAATTTTACATTTATGCACGGTTATATTTTAATCGCGCCTAGGGCCGGATAGCGGTTGCAACCCCTTCTCACCTATAGGCATTATTTTCCAAAATTACAAATTTTATTCTAGACAATCCATTTCCCAACTTTACCGATAGTCTTTTTTTACGTCGCCATTCCTTTTTTTCTTTGTATATTTTTTATGTTGAACAATGTTTGTTTTTATTTTATCTTTTATTCGTCAAAATTAAACGTGACACATGTAGTGACAATTTTTTTTTTTTTACGCTACAAATTGGCGCCCGAACAACTAAAGTAAGTGTTTTTACCTAATAACTTTGAAATTTAAATGATTCGACATAATTTATTTTTTTTGCTTTATTGAGGATGGTCACTCCCTCTGGGAGCTAATGATTCTTAAGCTTATTTGTTTCAGGACGCTGATATTCTTCCATTCAAGAAAGGTATTCTAGGGTTTATACCACCAGTACAGATCTGTGAAGCTGTTATTTTCCTTGACATATTTTTTTCATGAAATGTAATGTTTTTTAATGGAATTTAATTTTGTGAACTATAGTACACATAACCGTCTTTTATTTTATCCACTTATGGCAGCAAATATAACGATAGGTTTCCTGATTTTTACTCCTTATTTAGCCTAGATCTTTGTTTACTAGCTTGGCGTTCGCTGACTGCTGGTTGCTGGATTATTTTTGTCCAGCTGTTCATGCCGTGCTTATTTTTTCGCTAGGATTCAATCGTCCTTTGTCTGTTCTTTCATTCGTTATTAGGTCTATACTAGTTACATCATGTCAGAAGAGGAGTTCCCTATTGGTGAGACTCCACGTTGTGATAGTCCCATCATTTCGCGACCACCACCTCGTCCCATTCAGCCAAGAGCTTCTCGCGCTTCCTCACAAAGTGTTGTTCCTTCTCCAATAAGATCTGATGAATGCCCACAATTTACCAGGCAGTTCTCTCTTACTAAGTGGAAGATTGTTTTCGATGGAAAGACCTGCGTACGGGAATTTTTCACGAGTCTAGAAGAGTGCAGGGAGGCCGACAATTTGTCTGATGGTTACTTAGTTAGGCGATTCCATGAAGTCTTGTCAGGTGTCGCACTTCAATATTTTAGGTCAATCCGTCGTCCGGATCTTTCCTTCTTTGAGATCAAAGAAGCCTTTTTTAGGACATTCGGTACGACCGATTTTGAATTTAAGATAAGCCAGGAGGTCCGTAACCTCAAGCAGAGACCGGAACAGCTAATAAGAGAATTTATTATCGAGGTTTCTTACTTAAATGCTAAACTGAGCAAGCCTATTGAAGAATCGGAGTTGTTGCGGATCATCACTCACAACATGTTGCCAAAGTACACTCCTTGCTTGTCCATCCAAAAATTTCATGACATCGATAATTTAATCGAAGCTGTTACTCATTTCGAGTCCTTTCTAAAACCTCCAAAGGCGGTAGCCAGTTTCGATTGTGTTGCCGACCAGTCGACTTCTCAGGCTGTTAACTCACCAAAACCCAGGCCGAACAAAACTTCCCATCAACCAACAACTAGTAAGCCTCGGACTTGTCCTAGTTGTAGTCAGTCTCAGCTTTGCTTAAAATGTAACAAAGTTGGTCATTCTTACCGCTCTTGCCCAGAGATCACAGGCATGATTTGTTTTAAGTGTCGCACTCCTGGATTTATTACTAGAGAATGTCCGAAATGTAATCCAAAAAATGCATAGACCACTGGCGATACGCTTCTTTTCGTACAGTATCCCCAGTGTTTACTACAGATTCATTTGATAACCGACCGTTTATAGAGGTATTATTATGTGGTAGAGTTGTTAAAGCATTGCTTGACACTGGTGCTCAGATTTCGCTTGTTAACGATAATTTTATTCAGCAACTTGGTATTTCTTTGACATCAAAAGACGCTTGTCCCCGTGTTATATCGGCTAATAATTCACCGATTGATATTCTTGGTTCTGTACATCTTCCAGTTAAATTTAACGGTACAACTTTTATTCATGAGTTTTTAGTGGCAAGTTCGATGTCATCTTCTGTTATTTTAGGTATCGAATTTTGGAATAAATTCGGTTTGACGTCTATTTTTAGTCAGGCTTTCGATAAAAATATTGATGGTAATATGTTTATCCCTTCTGTTCAGCACTCTCCCCCTCAAGTTTCCTCTGTTAGTGAGGTTCGTTATATTCATCCTCGTAACATCCTATCGCCGGATCAAGAGTCTTGTCTTCAACAAGTTATTAAGGAGTATGAAGTTATCTCTTCGGAAAAAGTTGGTCTTGGAAAGACATCTTGGTTGTCCCATAAAATTAATACTACGGGATACCCTATCCGTCAAAGATATTATCCCTTATCCCCAGTCAAGTTGAAGATTCTCAATGAAGAGATTGACAAAATGTTAGATATGGGTGTTATTCGTCCTTCTCGTTCTCCATGGGCTAGTCCTGTGGTAATGGTGACAAAAAAGGATGGTTCTGTTCGGTTTTGTGTCGACAGTAGAAAACTGAATAGTGTGACAATCAGAGATTCTTATCCTCTTCCCCGTATTCACGATATCCTCGACAACCTTCGTGGTGCTAGATATATTAGCTCATTGGATTTTAGAAGTGCTTTCTGGCAAATTCCATTTGCTGATAGAGAAAGTTGTGAGAAAACAGCATTTATTGTCCCACAACGTGGTCTCTTTGAGTTTGTTAGGATGCCTTTTGGTCTAACGAACGCTGCTTCGGAGATGCAACGCCTTACTGATATGATCGTTAATTTCGAGTTTACTTCTACCAGTGACGACTGTATTTTTGGGTACGTCGACGACTTGATAATCGTATCTAAAGATTTCTTTAGTCATATGGCGCTGCTCAGGAAGGTGCTTGCTCGACTTAAAGAAGCAGGCTTATCTATAAATTTGAAAAAATGCGAGTTTTGCAAAAGCGAACTAAAATATTTGGGTTATATAGTTAATGAAAAGGGACTTCAAACCGATCCCGGCAAACTTGATGCTATTAAAGATTATCCTACTCCCACTTCAGCTAAGTCATTACGCGGTTTCATTGGTATGTGTTCCTATTATAGGCGTTTCGTTAAAGGGTTTTCTTCTATAATTGCTCCGCTTACTGCCCTTATCGGTAAGAGAAAGGGTAATGATCCAATAAGTTGGAATGATGCAGCCGATCAGGCTTTCACTAAGTTGAAACAAGCGCTAATCGATACGCCTGTTATGGCATGTCCTGATTTCTCCAAGCCGTTCATCCTGCAGTGTGATGCATCAGCTGTTGGTCTTGGTTCGGTACTGACACAAAAGATAGACGATGTTGAGCACCCAATCGCCTATTATTCGCGTTTATTCACTCAAACTGAACGCAATTATAGTACTACAGAACGTGAACTCTTGTCAGTTTTGGATTCAATTAAACATTTTCGATGTTATTTAGATGGGATGAAGTTTTCAGTCATAACAGACCATATGGCCCTTAAGTGGCTCCTCACTCTTAACAACCCATCTGGTCGTTTAGCTCGTTGGGCTACTATTATCTCCCAATATACTTTTGATATTGTGCATCGTAAAGGTTCGCAACATATAGTCCCCGATGTTCTATCCAGGATCTATGCTAATCCTGTGTCGTTTGACCAGGGTCCTGAACATACTAATGACCGTTGGTATAAGAAGGTGTATATAGGTGCTCGAGACACGCCACAAATGTTCCCAGCATACGCTATAAATAACGGTATCCTTATGAGACGCATGCCTGTTACTAGTCCTTTATCTTCTGAACCATGGCACGTGGTGTTACCAGCTGAAAAGGTTCAAGACGCTATTTGGGAAATTCACAATAGTTTTCCTTCGATACATCCCGGTGTTACTAAAACGTATCTAAAGCTTAGGGAGTTGTTCTACTGGCCAAATATGTTCCGTGACGTTACTTCGACGTTAAGTCAATGTGAGGTTTGTAAAGCCTATAAAATCTCGAACACGCAACCTCGCGGTCAGATGTGCTACCCTAAAGAGGTTTCCTTGCCCTTACAGATGATTTCTATCGATATAATTGGTCCGTTGCCCTGTGCTTATTATGGTTATAAATATATCCTTTCTATGGTAGATGTTTTTTCCAAATATGTTTGGCTAGTTTCTCTGAAAAGGATTGACGCTCTTTCTGTTATAAAAGCGTTAGAGTCTGAAATTTTCTTTAATTTTGGGGTTCCGCGTACTATTCTTTGCGACAACGCTACAGTTTTTCGTAGTAATCAATTCCTTAATTTTCTCAGATCTTTTCATATTCAATCACCTACTTTTACGCCATATTATACACCCCAAGCAAATACGGTTGAGCGATACAACCAAAGTGTTATTACGTGTTTAGGTATTTTGGTTGGTGAAAACCAAAGAAGTTGGGCTAAAATGTTACCTAAAGTTAAGCTTTACCTCAATTCTTGTGTTAATCTAGCTACTGGCTTTACGCCTAACTTTCTTATGTTTGGTAGAGAGGTCCTTATGGATAGCAGTCGTGTAGATAGTCAGACTCGAAGCTCTAATTTGGCAGACAGTCGGGCTCGTCATGCTTCAAACCTATCCTCTCTCAGCGAAGTTTATGCAAAGGTAGCTGATAATCTTTCTTTAGCTTTCCTCCGTAACTCTCGTGCATATAATTCTAATCGATCAGCTATCACTCTGAATATTGGTGATACTGTATGGAGAAAGAACTTTTCCAAGTCTTCTGGAAATGATTTTTTTTCTGGAAAGCTTGCTCCACGTTTTATTAAGTGCCGTGTAATAAGAGTCATTTCTAGGACCACATATTTGCTCCAGGATTGTGATTCAGTCCACTCCGGACAATATCATATCAAAGATATCTTAAAATGAATTTGATTGAATTCTCTTTGTTCCATTTTAACATTAACATTTGCTTTCTAAACCTTTTTCCTCTTTGGTTTATGGGAATATTTCTTTGCATAAGTTTTTGATTATGTTAAAAACTTCATGAATTATCTGTTAATAATGACATCTATTTATTTCTGTGTTGTGTCAACCTGTGTTCTCAGGTTATTTTATTTCTTTTAGTTTAACACAAATGGTGTGTCATTCTACATTTAATTTGAATTTAAACTTGAGTTTTCTGACTTGAGTTCTCTGATTTGAGTTTTTTGTCTTGAATTCTTCTTTGACTTAATTGACTTAAGTTTTCTTTCTCAAACTTGTTTTTTTGTTTTTTGTCCAACTTGTCTTTCGTTTCTATAACTAAGGTTGGACTTTACGTGTTGACGTTATTTATTTTTTGGGGATCCCCGGGTTTTTTCTTATTGTTGTTAGGTAATAGTTAAGTCTTATGTTAAGTTAGGCTAGCTTTACTTAGATGTATAGTTCCCTGGTTGTTCTTCATAGTTGTTAGGATGTGGTAGTTGTTGGTGTTTGTCTCTAATTGAACAATATATATTTAGATTTATGAGTTTGTTATTTTCTTTCATATTCTCCATAGATGTAATCGAGATATCGCGAGTTCGCGCGGATAACGTTTAGATGTGGTGGCCACCGTGTTTATTCAGTATCTTTTGCACTTCGATATCGTTTGATTCAGAAATGATTCCTGCTGTTGTCATTGCCTGTTCCAGCTTTATCTTTCTTCTCACTCGTACTTTCGTCCTTTTTTTTCTTAGAAAGGGGGTATTGCAGCATTATCACACTGCTTATTGATTCGGCTGAATAAAAACTATTCCGTTCGTGTAAGTCGACCTCATTTCTAATTTTTTCTTATTTCGGTTCAAACTTAGAAGTTTGATCATTCCATTGGATGACAGAGAAAATTTTTCTTGTGAATTGGCGACGTATCTACTTGGAAGTAACACGTTTAGTATTTTTTTAAGAAAATTTCAAGTGCAAATCGTTGGATTTATATCGCATTGCGTCCATGCAAACCAATATGTTGCATTTAGTTCTGCAGCATTATTGGACATTTCTTTCTGAGAGTGTCAATTGTTCACCAGGAATTTAATTTGTTTCCGAGTTACCGGCGCATAAGGCCGTCTGTTACAAAGAACCGGTATGTATTTAAAACATTTTAAATTTTAACTGCTTGGAAGGTTCTGTTTTGAGTATTGTGGTGTTTATTTCCTTTTATTTTCTCACCATAGATTCGCTCAGAATCGGTTCTTGGAATATATAACAAGCTGTGGACTGATGTTCCGAGTTATTTCAACACCGACTGAGTTCGGGAAGCGTGTGCTTGCGGGGGTGACTCCATAATATACGAGTGAAGACCCCGGGAGGACGTCGTGACATCGCTCCGCGTCAAGTGATCCCAAAATTTTGTTCCTATTCACTTTTTATAATTTGTAGCAATAGCGAAGTATTTATTGAATAGTTTTTTATATGTATCACCTATTCGTGTCAAAAGGTCGTGAAATGAACCGTTTTTAATTTTACATTTATGCACGGTTATATTTTAATCGCGCCTAGGGCCGGATAGCGGTTGCAACCCCTTCTCACCTATAGGCATTATTTTCCAAAATTACAAAATATTTTATTCTAGACAATCCATTTCCCAACTTTACCGATAGTCTTTTTTTACGTCGCCATTCCTTTTTTTCTTTGTATATTTTTTATGTTGAACAATGTTTGTTTTTATTTTATCTTTTATTCGTCAAAATTAAACGTGACACATGTAGTGACAATTTTTTTTTTTTTACGCTACAATATACAATCTCAGTCAGTAGATGCTCATTAAAAACATTTAAAGAGGAAGATTTAATTAGGTTTTGTTAGTGCTTATTACCTTTTTATTGTCTGATAATTACCATCAAATTTAATTCAGCGACTTTTTTTTATAATAAAACAATGTTAAAAATACATAAATTTGTAAAAAATATGTATTTAATCCTCATTAAGTTGATATAGGTCCTTTTTATGGTTGTGCATATATAAACCACTACAGTAGGTACATACAGTACAATAGAATCCTTTGGTTCTAAGTAATTGTTTAGCATGAACGTATTTCTGACCTGATTAACAGTTCGAATAGCCGCCGCAAGCCACAAATTAATAATAAAAGTGAACCTTACTCATTTTAAATTATGGTTAATATTATAATTGCTAAATAAACCAAGAAAACTGTTATTCTGTAAAATGTATTCAGTATTCCTTGTTTTTTGTCGATAGTTCAATATATAATTATTATTGAGCTAGTAATAGCTATTGCACTATCAATAAAAAACATGATTTTGAAGCACCATCAACTTGACGAATGGTATATTCTAGTTATCTAGTAGAAGTGGCAAGTAAGCAGTGCCGTAAATAGGGCGGTGCTACCGGTACCCAGGCACAGGGCGTAGACTCTGGGGGGCGCAAGAATGGCCAGACAAGGCAGTACTATTATTTTTTCGGTTTGCTCCTGATAAGTTCCCGCTGCGCCCCTAGTGCTCTATACCAGTATATTAGGGTTTACACCATACCAGTATCATCAAAAACGTCTATAAAATTAGACAAAACATTGCGTCTTAAGCATAAGGGTGGGCAACGAATTTGCACTAGTGAACGTGAGTGGGGTATAATAGGCGAAGGGTCCACTTAAAATCAGATGGCTCGTTTGCTTATTTGCCCACATCAGTTCTTTAAAAAAATTGATTTTTCTGCCAAAATATTAGATAATTTGGTCCACCAACACCAAGTTCCTTGTGCTTTATTTTATTACCCTGAATGTAATAAAGTAGGATAGCATTGCTGTAGGGTACCTATAATATCTAAAAAACAAGGGCGCAGTTATATAAGCTCGCACAGGGCGCAGAAAAGGCTATTTACGGCATTGCAAGTAAGAACCTAAAGAAGGATCGTAGCTGGTGACGTTCTGCTTCTGCAGTTTCTGTCTACCCCCATGGGAAAAAGGCATAACTATATGTACGTTTGTATGTTGTGGAAGTAAGTAAAGTGTTTGATGACGAGGTCTGTCGCTGAGTGACGCTGAAACTTAAAAAACCACACAAAATCTTACCTAGAAAGTGCAGTCACACTACCAAAATAGCATATTAATATACATACAACATATTAAACCGGTTGTGAATAATTTATTCTACAAAAACTAGCCTTTTGAATTTTGGAAGAGTAAGACTGCACTTTTGACCCTTAACTGTACTTTGCCGAATCTGCATGCAGCGTTATCTACATGCAATGTGAAATTCTTAGAAAATCACATTTGTGATGAAGTTATGTGCATGTCACGTACTTATATTTGCATGATAATGCATTTAAGAAAGGAAATTCTTTCCGTGTTATGTTCTTTGTCACCAGACATTGGTTCGGCGAGGGTCTGTTTATTATTTACTTTCAAATGCTGGGGCGACTGATTGCCACTGATCAGTCGTTACTCATCGGGTCAGTTAACTTTATCGAGTTTTCCGTCCCGCGCCCCTTTACGTCCACTTGTTGACGATGTGAACATAACAGTTCAATGTTACTATTATCGATATCCGTTGCATGCATTATCAGATGACAGTGAACCTTAAGACTTGTGCTCTGTTTTCCCTATATCTCTCACTTGAGTCATTGCAGCTATTGATTCTAGATGTTTCTTGATAGGTAGGTAACACCACCTTAGCCACTAGGCTACCATGTGTCGTGGTGGCCCAGTGGCTAAGACCTCGCCTCTCGTGCTTTAGGTCGTGGGTTAGAATCCGGGCAAGTACCAATGTGATTTTTTCAATTCATATGTACTTTCCAAGTTTATCTTGGACATTGCTGACAACGGTATTGGAAAATATCGTGAGGAAACTTGGACTTATAGTTTGTTTATTATAGAATTGTGCTCCATTGGTGTTATTGCTACAAGGCGTTCCAGTGCGAGGATAAATTAATAAATAAATAAACACATCTGCACCGGAAACAATTTGCCAGTCATTAGGTATATTGTGACATTTGTGAGAAATTAATTACGTCACTTAATGTAATTAACATGAATTATATATTTCCAGATACACAACAACGTTACGGGTATCAGAGAAACAGCCGTACCAGGTGAAGGAGTACACATGGTGCTTCAATGTACCACCTAAATGTTCGAAATATAAGATTAAGTTCCGGGAAGTGTTCAAGACTCAGACGCTGGTGAAATATAGGCCAGTTGAAGAGTGCTGTGCGGGGTACGCTCCGGATTCGGCAGGGACGCAATGTGTGCCGGTGTGCGTCGAGTCATGTGTCCACGGAAAGTGTGTAGCGCCAAATACATGCGCCTGCGCGCACGGCTACGGAGGACCCGCCTGCGACATATGTAAGCTATTTTTTCTGACTCCTCCGCTGTTCTTTCCTGATGAATTGCGTTGCGGGATCCAAGAAAGTTGAATCGTTTCTCAGGGCCTCGTCCAGCTTCATTAACTCGCCGCTTTTCTGGTGTTTGCCACTGTTGATTTTGGCTTTCAGGAGTTACAGTGGTTGGGAATTGTGTGGCGGTTTTTATATATAGAAACTTTCAATAGCGTAGCGAGTTCCCCGTACTCAACTACGGTTATGAATAACAGGATGTCGCTAATGTATTGTTTCTGTCACACATGCGAGTTCACATGGATAGTATCAGCCATAAATAGCGAATACTATTTTTCAGTTTTAATTAGGAACAAGCTATTAAAACCCTTTGGAGTTCTGTCTGTATTGCATTACTTGAAATAGTATGCTATGAAACTGACACGTTCAAAGTATTCAATGATGTACTTACTTATGAAACAAAATTTACACCACTGTATCTACTTCAGATATTTGAGACTAACAGTAATCCAGAGGCACATATGATTTTATTCTCAGATATCGCAATCGGAGTTTATCTGAGTAAGAAACGAAATTTTAATTGCGTGAATCAAAAGTCAATCGATTGGAACAACTATAAATATTTTATTGTAAATTTTATTTTTTATGGTCGAATGAAGTTTTAATGAAGAGAGGAATATTTAGTCTGAAAAAGTTATTCGAAAACCGGCGATATGCTCTACATAGCACGTCTAAAAACAATGCCTCGGTTTGTTAACTATTTAGGTGTTTTCAGCGTGTCTAAACTGTGTACTGTAGGCAATGATTGTCAAAACGTGGCACTGTTGTAGTCGTCAAGACAAAGACTATGTATAAGTCATCGATAGTTCACGGTCATGCGACAGCGAAAAGTATGAATCATTTGTATAAAAATCTTAGTAATAAAAACTCAATAGGTACTTATTTTTAAGAAAATACAGTATTGTTAACAAAGCATATTAAAGTATTGTAAACAATTGAAGTTTACAAGGAATATGCATTGTCTCCTGATGATTGTTCAAAAGATATTTGGGTAAACAAATCGAGTAAGCCTCGAAATAATATAAAAAGAAATAATCATCTATTATATTTATCGCGATTCATAAGCATAACAAATGCCATCGATTCGCGGTGATAAAACTACTTTCAATTGGTCAATTTTGTAGAACACGCCACTCATTTTGACTGTTGTCACAACCTGTGTTACTTTTGAGGACAGAGGTAACGAACCGTTTCAAATTCTTACCCAACGTTCTTCTACCTTACTCATCTTAACAGTAATACTAATTATCATCGTCAGCCTTTTTAATGTTATTACTGCTGGGGCACAGGCCTCCTCTCTGAGAGAGATGAAATTACACCACGTGGTCCAGTGCCAGTTAGTGGATGTCACACTTAAAATTTTTGGGTCTAAGACATGTTAGAGCAATGGTGATTAAATAATTTACACACAATATAAAAGCGCCTGCCTTGGTTAGAACCCTCTGCCTACAACACGTTAGTCGTGGCCGTTACCACAGGCCACTACAAATCCGACGTTTCTTTTGCAGCATGTCCTGACGGAAAATGGGGGCGGAACTGTCAGCACGAATGCAGTTGTATGAACGGTGGAACTTGCGAGCCTCTGACCGGCAAGTGCGCTTGCACGGCGGGCTGGCGTGGAGATGCATGCGAGCGGGCTTGCGCGCCTCCCACCTACGGCGACAACTGCGACGAACTCTGTCAGTGCAAGAACGACGGTACCTGTGACCCTGCTACTGGAGCTTGCAACTGTCCGCAAGGATTCACTGGACCTTTGTAAGTTTATGACTGTTTATAGTTCGTTGAATACAAACTAGTGAATAACCTCTTCCTCGCGACGAAAAGAAAGGCTTTTATAACAGGCCTTAAGGAAAATATAATTGCATGCAATTGTAACTGCTTTCATCATCCTAAAGACGTCCACTGCTGGACATAGGCCTCCCCCAAGCGTCGCCACATTGACTGGTCCCGTGCGTCCCTCATCCAGCGGATCCCCGCAACCTTCACCAGGTCATCGGTCCACCTAGTGGGAGGCCTTCCAACGCAACGTCTTCCGGTTCGCGGTTTCCACTCCAGAACTTTTCAGCCTAATCGGCCATCCGTTCTTCTAGCAATGTGCCCTGCCCACTGCCACTTAAGTTTGGCAATTCTTCGGGCTATGTCGGTAACCCTGGTTCTCTTGCGAATCTCTACATTTCTGATTCGATCACGCAAAGACACTCCGAGCATGGCCCTCTCCATTGCCCTTTGGGTGACTGTAAGCTTTTTGATGAGGCCCATTGTGAGCGAGCTACGTCTGAGAGCCTTAGATCATAACTGGCATCACACACTGATCATAGACTTTCTGTGGTAAGTTGGACGAGAAGATACCGCGAATAGTAGTTCTTTGTGGGGAAGTAATCGCTTTTATCATAATAAAATATTGTTCATTGTTTCTTTCTAGTCCATATAATGCCGCTTATTTTCTCATGGTTAATTCAGATAAGAATAAAGTTCCTGCGAAGCTTTTAACAGACTCAGCTCACTTGCCAATTGCCAATATAGATAATATTACCTACCGTATATGCCCGATGTATTATGAAATTGGATCCCTAATATTTATAGTTCTCGCTACGAATAAGTATCGTATTACTTCACGCCTGGTATATTAAGATAATATTCGGCGATGTTTAACAAACTATTGCGTAGTAATCATTATATTAAGAATCTCTCTTTATCTTACTTTCAGATGTGAAGAACAATGTCCAAAGGATGAGCCGTGCCCGGAAAGGTGTCGATGTCAAAATGGTGGAAAATGTACTTTTACAGGTACATGTGACTGCCCATCAGGATGGACTGGGGAAGTTTGTGCAAACAAGTACGTAAAAAGAAATTTCTCCAAAAATAATCTATATTGTGTATGTCTTTGATATGCCTAATTTATATCGTTACCATTTTTAGATGTCCAGCGGGTAGATGGGGACCGAAATGTGAGAACACATGTGAATGTGCGAACGGAGCCGGTTGTCATCATGTGACTGGCCGCTGTCAGTGCGAAGCCGGCTTTACTGGAGATAAGGTAGTTAAAACACAAGGACTACCTACTGCCATAGTAAAATACTACAGTTCCGCCAAGCAAATGGTTCACCAAAGAATGAACCACTAACAATCGATTACGGACCTAAGTCGGCCGCTGCTCCACCGATCCCTAACACTGTATCAGTGTGTAGCCCTACGTCACAAGGCATACGTCACCTGCGTTGCTGCTGTTTTTACCCAACTACCTGCACCTTTCAGAATTTGAACGTATTTGAATAGTGCTATCACGGAGTCCCAGCGCTAAAAAGGAAAATTTGGTTCAAATAAATATCACTAGATGACACGACATGCATCGATTTGTTATTGAATTGTGTGTCAATTTTCATTTTCTAGAATTGATCATAATAATTGAATGTTTTTGTTTAATCAACTCCTAAGCACATAAATCTGAATTTAAAAAATCGAGTGGCTTGTCCCAGAAATTTAAAACCACGCACTCTATTGGAATCAATTTTAAATGATCTGTTCTAATAATCTCTGAAATGAGAATTACTTAAATTTGTATTGTAACACATTTTGGTACATTTAAAATCTAAAAACGAGTAAAAAAATACTATAAACCAAATCGTCACTTTAAAGAAAAATATAGTCACGAACCGAGAAAACCCTTTTGCTAGCAAGTCGCTGCTAACACCATCTATAGCCGTGGAACGGAATCGAATGCGATCGATGTTCTGACAAAAATAATCAGTATAATCAGACGAAAGACGCTAGTTCCGTCGGCACGGTTTCTTTGTATGGGATGAGATGCAACTGTATGCTAGTATTATATTATCTGTGGGATTGTACAGGTTATTTAATACTGATTCGATAAAATTCGACACGAAAAGAAGTACTTCAAAGTCTCCACAACACTTCTTTCGTTGAGAAGTTCTGTAAAACATGGTTGTTTACTACAGGGTCTACTTTGGCACATCTTTGAATTTGTGACTTACACGACATTATGTTTCAGTGCCTTGAAATCTGCGCAGTGGGAACTTGGGGCGTGGACTGTTCACGCCAATGCAACTGCCAGCACAACGGTGAATGTTCGGCCAAGAATGGATCGTGTACGTGCAAGCCTGGTTGGACCGGCGACCAGTGCCAGAAGCGAGCCTGTCCGCCTAACAAGTGGAGTGCCAACTGCGACCGCGACTGCGAGTGTGACCCAAACACTACTGACATGTAATTATTATTTTAATATTTTCTTTTCTAGCTTTATTTACTAGGGAATACTTTCATTGTACCTACAGCTAAGGAGTGGAATTCCCTAATGGAGTCTGTGTTTCCCTATAGCTACAATCTAGGGGTCTTTAAGTCAAGAGTGAATAGGTTACTTTTAGGCAAGCGCGCTTCACCGTCGACCACATCATCGCTTGAGGTGAGGTTGTAGGCAAGAGCGAGCCTATCAATAATAATAATAAAAAACGGTCAAGTGCGAGTCGGACTCGCGCACGAAGGGTTCCGTACCACTCTCTCAAAAAACTGCAAAAAATCACGTTTGTTGTATGGGAACCCCACCAAAACATTTATTTTATTCTGTTTTTAGTAAAAATTTCACACTGTCTAGCTATAACGGTTCATAAGAACAGCCTGGTGACAGACATACTGACTCTTAGTAATAGGGCAGAGGGACAGAGAGTCTTAGTAATAGGGTCCCGTTTTTACCCTTTGGGTACGGAACCCTAAAAAACTAGGCTTTACCAGCGACCATACCAGGTACTCAGGGGTCTTACCAGGATATGACCCAGAGTACCAAGTCTCATTGAAATCAGTGAAGCGTGATTGATTAATCAACATCCAAACATACGAAAGAAAGAAGAAAATAAATTACGATTATTATAAGGATTTTAATAGGAATGAAGGTGAAATACTCGCCAAACTTCTTGGCCGTCCTGAAGTTGGCTACAATGGCTGCGCAGTAGAAAATCTCATACAAAAACAGCATCGTTTCGTGCCTCGCGCATGCAGAAAGCCTACTTCGGGTCGGCCCAGAAGTTTGGCGAGGGCTATAGAATAGGATAGACAAAGACCGCCCTTATCACTTTCCACACACTTCTGTGTTTTTGTTAGATAGCAATAACACCAAATATGTTTATATTAATATGATAGCACTCCACTTGGAATGTTTAAACAAATATTAAATATTTCACTTAGAAAAATAAAACTTATTTGAAGAAGTATAAGGTATAATTTTGTATTAGCCAAATAACGTAAATATTTGGAAGACTGAAGTGCCACATAAAACTCCTGTTAATGTGTAGCTGGTTGTAGCTTTTTTTGTACGTCTTCGCTGGAAAAAATATGGCCCGTTGGATAGTATTGTCCGTGGTTAGGTACAGTTTTGATAAAAAATGTAAACATATACAGATGGAGGATGTCATGAGATTCGCACGTCACTTCCTGCGTTTTTGCGAGTAGTGATTTATTTAATCATTAATGGTGGCAGATGATAAGAGTAATAAATATATATATTTTTTAATATTTTTGTTTAACTTCCGAAACTAAAGTTATTGTGTATTTTGTAGTATTTTGCTTTGGAAATCGGTTTATACTTTGTTTAATGTTCTTGCTACAAAGTGTGGAATTTCTATTATTATGTCCTTTATTCATTACTTTTCTTTTTATGTACATTTTTAAATAATTTAATTTAAAAAAAAATATTGATGCCCATCGGTATCGGGAATAGGGTGCAAGCTACCGACGGTCAGGGTCTTCTTTGAGATGAACCTCCTAACAATACGAGCCGTGACCAGCAGTACTGCTTTCCACCAACGAAAATGTCATGCGCGTATACTTTGGGTCTACAGAGGGAGGAAACAACCTGACCACGTACCGTTATTATTATTATTTTAAGCAGAATTTACACTATGTTAATTCGCCATGCCATAGCTTTTCAAGAAGCACAAAATTTTTAGGTTCCGTACCCGAACGTGTCTGTCTGTCGGTCCGTCGTCTGTCATACAGTTTGTTCTGAAGAAATTTTTAACTTTCCATTGTTCTGTGAACTTGAAATTTGGTGTTAATTTTTATTAAGACGTATGTTTTACTAACAAATGGCGCACGGTTGGCGCAGTGGTTTAGCGATTGACTGCTGCGCTGCGTATCGCGGGTTCGATTCCCGCAAGGAACAAATATTTGTATGAACTACAGATAGTTGTTCCGGCTCTGGGTGCTGTGCATGTGAGTTAATATGTTTGTAAACGCACCCACGATACAGGAAGAAATCCCTAGTGTGGAGCAAGGTTTTTAAAAAAATATATACAAACAAAAAACAGATTTTTCTTTGTAACCTAAATGTGTGAAGTCGGACTCGCACTTGGCCGGTTTCTATAAACTGATATAGAAACAATCCAGATAATTACGTTTCCTCACTGTATTATATGTTGATAATAATTTTGCTTACCATTCATATTATTTGTTTTTTAGGTGTGATCCCTGGACGGGCGCATGCGAATGTTCTGCGGGCTGGGCCGGCGAATCTTGCGAGCGACAATGTCCCCTACTGACGTACGGGAAAGGCTGCACATCTACATGCCGTTGCGAGAATAGCGGACTTTGCTCACCTGTCAATGGTGATTATATCTCCACTAGTATTTTTTGGATATTTGACCAGGTATTCCTAAGAAAATTACCGGTCAACCAGTTTTCAACCTTATTGATAAGCGTATAAGGGCTAAAAATGAGGAAAAAAGTAATTCCGCTGTCTCTCGCCAGTAAACTCAGCTCAGTTTTTTTCGCGGGCGGTCTGGTAAACCCATAGAAATATAAAATACAGGAGAAGTGGCAAGGGGGCGTGTCGGTGTCCGCGCGACGTGGTCTGACTGAGCATGTCACAGGCAAATGGCCGTCTCCGTTAAACAGTGCGCTTTCGACCGTCATCGTGACAAATTACAAGAATGCCGTGTTGTTCAGTGGTTTCTTGTAAAAAGCGAAGCCTAAACCAAAACTTTGTAAATCATAGAATCACTTACAATAAGTGAGCACAAGTATTTCACTATATTTGTCTTTAAAATCATGAAAAACAACAAATCGTAAAATATTTCTTGCTTCTACTATGTTATTTTTGTATTGAAATATCACAGCGACTGTACTATTTTTGCATTAAATACATTGCTTCTTAACCATTACCTAAGTTTGTCGCTAAGTGACTGGACAAGAATAGAATAGAATACTCTTTATTATGTACACCATAAAAGTTACAGAAAGTATAGAAGAAGTAAACATTACACTGGGTGACACAATGGGCGGCCTTATCGCTAAAAGCGATCTTTTCAAGGCAACCTTTGGATGGATTTTAAAAATGAAAGGAAAACAGCACTGTAGGTAGTCTTTGGTGTACTATTTATATATAAATAAATACATATACATATATATTATATAGACAAATATATACAGTAATAAGTATGGAACAAAAACAGAGAAATCAAGAAAAACAACTATTAAAGAGAGAGGTAGTGCTTCTTTACCATAGCAAGCAATGTAAAAATCACAAAACGATACATCATTGAGCGGATGCATCGCGTAGTACGGCCGCTGCTCCTTGCGACGAGTTAGTGATGTGCTTGTGCAGATCCACTAACGTAGGCTATCGATAACAATGTCGATTGACGAATGAAATATTGTTATTATATTTTATTTTCAATTTGTCATCCGTTTTCACCCGGTTGGAAAATCGATGCGAAATAATGTGTATTACTTATTTTGATTATTTTACAGCGTAGTAGAGAAATGCGTAACCAACTTTTTGAAAAAAAATGCAACCCCAATAATATCAAAGTGTCAATGGCTGCACAAATACCTCCACTTTAGAGGTCAGTGATTAAACAACATAGCACTAGCAGGGTTCAACAATACCTCCTGTTTCAATTCAATTCAATTTATTTATTTCAAGTAAAACAGACTCATAACATAATAACAATAATAGCAGCACAAAACAATTAAAATTTGCTACATTAAAAATAAATTAAACATTACGCTATGAAAGCCTAAACCAAAGTAACCGGATTTTTGATTGTTTGAATTTTTTGATTTACTTAATAATTTATATTTTTAGATGCATATTTGTTTTAACTATAAAATTTTCTGGACAAACCGTTTTTTATTTATTTTCAAGTAAACAAAAAACAATTGTACAATAATAAATGGGTGAATCGATAAGTTTCCGATTTAGTCAATCACTAGCGTGTATGTAAAATAAATTGCTTTTGCACAGCATAACGATAGCGATCGATGTTTTTGTGTGCGTAATTTGTACGGTGATTGGTATATACACGCTGTGCTTGAAGGGATAAGGTTTATAATTTATTGTGTAGTACGTTCTGATTTAAGAAATGCGGGTGTGTGCGCGACTGCGTATCTATTGACTTTACTGAACTGCATGTGTAGTAGTTGCCGTGTGGTAGGGGCAAACTGGAGACACAGGTTTCCGATATATTTTCGTCTACCGGGCATATCTCCTTGTTTATTATATCTATGGGTAAACCGCACGGTAGTGACAGTATTTGAACAGCAAAACCATTATTTTTGCGACGAAACTATGTCGTCTAATTAACTGTACACTTAAGTATCGCTTTAGGGAAACTTAAAGAAATGGAACTCGCCATTCTGTGTACTTATTGTTTGATCCTTACTACTGTAAGTACAGAGTAAATCATTACAAATTATCTTCACAGGCTCATGTCTATGCGCGCCGGGTTACCGAGGTATTCGCTGCGAGGAGACATGTCCGTACCCGTACTACGGCGACAATTGTTCCGACACTTGCGACTGTTACAACAACGCGACGTGTTCTCCAGAGACTGGTCTCTGCGACTGCAAACCTGGGCAAGTATTCCTTTAATGTTATTCTTCTTCTTTTCAAAGGAATAGAATGGAATAGAAAACATTTACTCGACCAAGACACCGAAAACCACACAAAGCAACAATCACAAACTATCAGAAAGGAATAGTAAAAAAGTACGAAAGGGTGACCGAAAGGGTTTCCAACTCAGCTTTTGCTGGGAGTCAGACACCCAGCGCTGGTTTTCTATTGGCACCCCGCTATTCATACAAGGACGTGGGTAATTAAAATATATACTTAATATAAGGTTTATATGTATCGTGTTCGTATCGTGTCACTTAACTCAATTTTGGCTACTTGGACAATTCTGTCATATGCCAAGTTCAGATCCCGTAAGTGTAAGATGTTAGTGGTTGGGAATGAAGGGCTTACAAGGAGGCGGGTTAATTCCTGCGATGGGGTTCCACACTCTTTTGGATTAGATACTCCTTTTGGTCGGTTTTTCCTACAGCGGGCCCTCGTCGGGTTTAGAGGATTTAACGTTATTCAAAGGAAACGCTTATACTATGTCCAGCAGTTGACGGTTGACGGCTTAAATGATGATGATTGAATGGCAAACAAGCCGACGGCAACCTGCCCTCGTACCATGACGTGTCAAAATTATCATGGTTCGACTGTGAAAAAGGGACTAGCACACTAAAAATAACCGTGCTCTAAAAGCTTATGGTCACCTCCTGATGAGTGTTTACCGCTGCCTAAAAATGTCTGTAATACACGAAAATGCTTAACCACCGAGACAAATCTGAAATGTCTTATGTGCCAGAATTTTACTGAGATCTTTCAAACCGTAACTCTGCAATACTGCATTTTGGTTCAGCATGCAGCATTAAAAAAGTCCAAGAGTTACTAGTTTTCCGATTGTTAGTAATTGTCAGCTACGGGCTACGCCCAATATTGATCTCTGCCCAGCTGAGTAAGATTTGTTTATCTCATCCTGTGTTTTTTAGGTATAATATTAAATATTGAAATGTTTAATTTTATTGTGAAAGAGATGATAGCACAGTAGTTCCCTCCTTTATATGGTTAATCTTATATAAACATAACGTCACTTGGAACGTGCTATTGTTTAAGATAACGTTAGTATTTATGTGTCAATAAATCTATACTAATATCATAAAGTTGAAGAATTTTTGTGTGTTTGTTTTAACGCGCTAATCTCAGGAACTACTGGTTGGAATTGTAAAATTCTTTTTGTGTTGGATTATCCATTTACCGAGGAAGGTTATAGGCTATATAACATTACGCTACGACCAATAGGAGCGGAGCATAAACGAAAAAAGTTGCAAAAACGGAAAATTAGTCCTTTTTAAAAGCTTCCGTTGCGTGCGCTGCGTAAGCGGTTAAAGTTACGCAACAATCATGTATGTAGTGTAGGTACGGTAGGGTAGGTAGGGTAAACGGGTAGGTAGCTAGCCAGTTGACAGGCGCGAAGCCGCGTGGGACAGCTAGTATATGATAAACCTGGTTGCCTGGAAGAGCTCGCGGAATGCGATAAGGCCGCTCATTGTATGTTTTAGTATTAAGTTTCTTTTTTCTTGTTTATTATGGTGTACAATAAAGTGTATATAAATAACCCTAGAACGTACTATGCGCGTATTGAGCCGAATAAAAACTTTTTAAGACATTGTTAACAAGACATTGTGGCCACCTTAAGGTGGAAAAGCCCTGAGAAATTAAAACTGATCCAGTCCAGTATCTTATAACTTGTAAATAAAGTTTTATTAAATAAATAAATTGATGTTTTTACGATAACACAGCCAACCCTATAAATATATTTACTTTCCTGTTTTTATTGAAATATAACAAATAGATGGCGTTTGGCACACATCCTCTATTATCCTTTTAGTAAGGTACTTTGTCTCAATTGGCTCCTGTTGTTCACGATTCGTCATCTTTTATGTAATGCGTGCGTCAATCATATATAAAATATGCGTCAGATTGAATTGGTGGACAGAATATTTTTACCCGACTGCCGAAGGAGGGTAATGTGTTTATCAGTGTATGTATGTATGTTTGTTCCTATGTGGCGTTCTAGAGACCATAGGCTTTGCCAGCTTTCAGCCAGCTCGCGAATATATATATATCCTTCGACTGCACAGCATGATTTTCTTCTTGTTTACGTCTTTTTAGTTCGCTGTTTTGTAAATACATTTTATTCCGATACTTATAAAACTTTATACAACACCAATACTAATTGCAAATAATCTTTTTTATTTTTAAATGTTTGTCTCCTTTTGTACTACAGGTTTGAAGGTCTCAAATGCGATCGTCCATGCAACGGCAAAACGTTCGGATTAAATTGTCGGCAACCATGTAACTGTGAAAATGACGCTCCCTGCAATCCTGTTAATGGTACGTATAATCCCTCCCAGAATGAGATCTTTAAGAGCGACACTATTGGGTGGAGTACTGGCGTAACAGGATGAACCGCATTCAAATCATAGTCGCATTCGCAAATTCTTAACAAATGCGCCTGTCGGCCATCTGTAAATTAAATTTTTAATTACAATTCTAAATTCACATGACACTGCAAAAGCAACCAGAAATAATTTCAGCCAGTTTGCATGTTACAAAAGTTCGTTACTTTATGCGACCTTCTCAGGTATTACAGTGCTCATACAGTATGTTGAGCTTTATCAAAATCGACTAACTAGATTACTGTTTCGGATGAAATCTAATGATAAGTACTGTTTTAGCATTTATTTTTGTATATCTTTTGAGTATTTTTGGCTATTTCTTTTAGTTTTTTATTTGGCTACTATTCTCGTACACAAGCCACTGGGCCCACACATTGGTTGTCTCGCCGGTGAATACACCATTCTTAACGTAAGAATATCTCGCTACACCAAAACGATTGTTTGTAGCCTGCTGATAGAAAAAGCCTGTGACCGGGAATGCGGATGCATTCCCGGTCACAGGCTTTTTCTATTGAACGCAGACCTACGCGTCCTTCTTCCTTCTTCTAACTGTTAACTATACAATGTTCTGTAATTACCTTTGGCTGAGGCTCTGTACTGCTTACATATTTCGTTGCGCTCTGCCGGCCAAGTATTAGCTAGCATGAATTCATGCGGACACCGTCACTCTCTACGCGTTTACCAGCAACTAGCGCGCCACTGTCTCGGGATATATGCTCATTTAGACAACAGACACCCCAAGACCGGCTTCCGAAGACCGATGCGTTTGCTGCGGATAGAGAGCGAGATTGTATCCTACCACTATATTGCCGCCGCCTACCAGATGAAGCAGATAATAAACAGTTATTTAATGTGTAGGCGAGTGCGTATGCGGCGCCGGCTACACGGGCCCGCGTTGCTCGCGCCGCTGCCCGGCCGGCTACTTCGGGCACGCGTGCGCACACCGCTGCAATTGCTCCGACTACGCGCGCGGCTGCCATCATGTCACTGGCCAGTGCATTTGTGAGAGCGCATGGAGAGGTGAGAAAACATTTTTACTACCCGCACAATCTTTTGCGAATACATATTATGCAGGGACATTTAATCTTCCTACAACAAAAGGAGTGAAATCCCTTGCCGGAGTCTGCGTTTCCCGATAGCTGTAACCTAAGAGTCTTCAAATCGTAAGTGAATAGGTTACTTATAAACAAGCGTGCACCTTCATCAACCATATCACCGCTTACCGAGCTGAGATAGTGGTCGAACATGAGTGAATCTAAAAATTCCAAAAAACGTCAAAGAGCTTGATTGTTAAGCAAATTGAAAATCGACAAAAATGATCTGTAAATTCATACATACCAGAACTGTCAGTTAAATTATCGCAGTGTATTAATTAACTCAACAATCAATTTCTCTGTGCAGTCTAGATTAAAGTTTGTCGTCGACAATAGTTTTTATGTCATTAGCAATAAGGTTTTCTTAATTTAAGTTTTACTATAAATGTGCAATGCCGTCTATACAGATATGTACTATTGGTAGAATCCATTAGATTTCATGTTTATTTATTAATAAGACAACGTTTTTTATTCAGGTCTTGCTAGGATAGGTATGTATGATTCTTATAACACTTCAATATAATGTTCTTACCTGTACGACAGATTTATTTGGGGCCTTTATGTACGACACTGTGTGTGGAAACAACAACACAATACTAACGACCCACGAAGACAGAATCATTATGAACAGGAACGTTACCAGAAGAACCGAGATGTTACAATTAATTCATTTGAAAAACGACAGAAATGACTTCACTCCACCCGAATTTAAAACTGACGAATATGAATACGAGCGGGAATTCGATGGACACGCAACGTTGAACGTTGCTACGTCTCAAGATTACCATCACTTAATTAAATTACCTATAAAAAATTGTGCGTCCTGGAACATCACTAAATATCACGCTGATCCGAATCTCGTCATACCAATGGTAACACATACCCTCAGTCGACTAAACGTTCTCGATGCCAAAGTGATAGTAGCGTTGGTCAGTCAAGAGCAACGGCGATATGACACTGCAGCGATATGGGAAGTTTCCATCAATCAAGGACAAACTTACGTGAATCAACTGTCTGTAGTTTTATTAAATAGACTTTAGTTAAATTTGCCTTTTGTTTGTTTGTTTGATCTGTAATGAATAAAAACAATTTGTGTTGAATCGAATTGTTGTAATTTTGCTTATTTATTTATTTAAACTTCATGCACAATGGTGACATATAGGCGGACTTAATGCAGCAAGGCATTCTCTGCCAGTCAACGTTTGGGTTAAAAAGGACATAACAGTGGTAGGTGTACAAAATAAAACATATGAACAATCGAAAAGATGTTTGATTTAATTTTATATAAAAATTCCGTATGGTGCCGGACGTAAAGAATTTTACCATCCCATGTCTTCCCGTGGGTTTAGTAAGAGGCGACTAAGGGATACACCAGAGAATGGGCAGCAGCGTTCTCTGTGCATCTATAACAACCATATTGCGATCGCCAACCCGCCTGCCAAGCGTGGCGATTGTGGCAAAACCATGAATATAAATTATTTAATTAATTATTTTTATTGTGATTACATTTTTTATTTTTATTTCAAATGTGCAACATAATATGATCTAATTGGGCTGAAATGAAATTTGATTAAACTACCTAACTAATAAAATACATAAATAACTTCTAAAATAATAAATATTATAAAAAATACCAAATTCTAAATGAGACTGTGCGTTTAAAATACTAAATTACTATGACGAAGACCAAGCTATGTATGAGAGGACAAATAATAGTGCTTTTTGCTTTGTAGTTGCCGATTCTACGCTTAAAGGAAAATTTAATCTCAATTTTTTTTGATCTTTGAGTTTTATAGTTGAGACAGTGTAAGAATTAGATAGATCATATCTCGTCCAGTGCGGTGAGAAGGAATATGGAGAATTAAGTTTTTGGAAGCTCGAAGTTTAAGATCGTGAGAACTGCCCAACACTTCAAAATATTGTTTTAAATAATTGGGAGTTCAAGGACCGTTCTTGATGGTGAAGAGTATGCCGCGGATCATTAATGCATGGGCCACCAGCCGGTAGCATGCAATAATGTCAAATTCTTTTGCTTTCTAAAGCCTATTGTTCTTTTCATCAGACGTGTACGGTTCACGTACAGGCAAATTGCTAACGCCGCAACCTATTTTTCGCTACTCGTTTTAATTACTTTTATACTTATAATTAGTTAGTTGACCAATAGCTGCCGTAGCGCTATAGCCGCGGATTAGCATCCAACGGAACTTTCATGTAACTCTTACTATTAAACTAAATTATCGTGAAGTCTGTGGTTTTCGTCAACTCACATTCAACAACTCAACTGTAAGCTACTTGCTACCTCTGAGCCATACAAGACGTTTAGTTGCCCACTCTACGTACACATTATTTTTTACTTACAGGAGACCTACGTCTTAGACTAAACCTTAGGTACCATCACGATGTAGTATCAAATTATCTGTACCTCATGTAGGTAATCAACATAGTTTATTTAATATTATTTTTAGGCCTTACTACCTAAGCAGCTCTTTGTCTCCAGAAAATTTGGTTCAAATAAATGTCACTAGATGGCGCGATATGAATAGCTTTGTTATTGAATTGTGTGTAAGATGAATATTTTCTAGAATTGATCTTAAAAATTGTATAATTGTTTAATCGACTCCTCTATGCACAAAGTTATAGAATATTAGGCTCTTAGTTCATATTTCAAAGATTATTTGAACGGACAAAGACAAAAAATACTCTCGAACCGAGAAAACCCTTTTACTTGCAAAACGCTGCTAACACCCATCTATAGCCGTGGAACGGAACCGAACGCGATTAAAGGACTTACAAAAATAAACAGCCTAATCAGACGAAAAACGCAAGTTACGTCGGCACGGTTTCTTTGTACGGGATGAAGTAAAGTAAAGTAAACGTTTATTTGCATAGATTGTAGGTACAGTAAATAAGATGTGACAGTTAAAACATGGGTGATCCTTGCGCTTGAGGCATCTGTATGCTAGTCCGTATACAATCAGGGAACTCCTCATCCTTTGGCTTATTACAAATATTTCAAACGACTGATATAATAATAATATTACATAATGATAGTTGCGATTTGAATTAACGAACACTTTATATTAATTGTCAATTTGCTTATTAGTAAATTTACCTTCCCGGAATTTCCTTATAAGTAACTCTAAACAGAATCAGTGTCGCTCCAGTTTCGGCATGGAATTGCTTGTGCCTCGCTTAAAACTGCCGGAACAAATCCCCCTATGTTCACTGCCGACCTATGTCCTATTATTGTAATTGATTCTTGTTCCTGCCTAGACTAGACATTTTACGCGCAGTTGCGCACGTAGTATTAAAGCGCAAAAAGGCGTCCCAGCAAATGTATACTCAAGTGTATTTACTTGCATGAGATTGTGCATGATGTCTCTAGGATCATGTTCACTTGAGCGCTTTTTGCTAAGCGTTGGGAATCAATTGGGCTACAAATCCAGAGTGCTATTTAACGCACTGATGATGGGTTCTAGTGATTATAATGTCAACGCTCGGCTCAATTCCGAAAGTTGAAAATCCACTGTGTGTTTTTTCATGGTGCGTTAGAAAAGTGCCCGTGCCTACGTGGGCTCTGTAATAATACTAAGTAGTAGTGTGAAATGAATGAACATAAAGAGGGTAACATTTATTTCTTTCCACCAGGTGTGCGTTGCGAGACTCAATGCGCGGAGGGTCGCTACGGCGAGAACTGCTCGGAGAAGTGTCCGTGCGGCAACAACTCTTCGTGCGATGCTTCCAGCGGGAGATGCGTCTGCGCGGCTGGGTGGACCGGCGCCGACTGCACCACGCCTTGCGCGCCTGGTACCTACGGCGCTGGGTGCTCGCAGATCTGCCCTGAATCACCTGCTGGTAAACTTGAATTAACTGTAACGTAATACGTGCGTGACAAGGTTCAGATTCCATTGGCACCAACATTTATTCAAGAACTTTAATCACAAATAGTCTTCCAAAATTAAATTAAACTGAGATACCTCTATTGTCTATTTGCGCTTGTCCGATATCCGACTGTTGGCAATTGGCCTTTTCTTATAAGCATAGCTGCAACGACCAATTCAGTGTTCCCTACCTTATTCAAAATTCCCACGATCTTCACCATTTCATTGGTCCATCTTGTGATAAACCTTCTCGCTTTTTCCCCATTTGAGTGCATTTCTAAAATGTATGCTCCTTAGTGAGATGCAAGCTGGCTGATCACATGTTTTAGATCCCAATAAAAAACACATCACTACACTGATTCGATTACTAACGCTGATGAACAGCGCTCCAGTTCCTTGCAGATGTAATTATTACACTTAAAACAGTCAAATCAATCCGCTCATATCGAGTGTTTACAGACTTTTGAAACATGATTAACTGGTCAAGTTGACATTTCAGATTACAAAAGCAAACACTGTCGACTTTCATGTGTATGTTCCACAGTGAAAGTTTGTAAACTAATTGGAAAATGCTGGTTCATAACAATGTTATCTTTGCTAGGTAACACGACTTGTGATCCCGTAACGGGTATGTATAGCTGTCCGAGTGGGTTTACTGGCGTTACGTGCGAGTATCCATGCCCGCTTGGGACCTTCGGCGTGGGATGCAAGGAGAAGTGCAAGTGTATGCATGGCGCTGATTGTCATCATGTTACCGGTGAGTTTTTTTTTTCTGTTTTTAAAAGTAAACATAAAAATCTTCTCACCTGAAAAAAATCATAAAGGGATGTTATTCTTGTGAACTAGTTTTTCATTCAAACACAATTTTGACGGTTTCCAAGGCATATCTATAACTTTTCAGTGCGCCGGCGCATTTGTATCTTCATTTTAAAGCAACCATACTCATACTCAGATCCATCTAATCTAACCAAACGCCGTACCTTATGTGGCTGTTGCGGAATCAGCGATTGCATTTGAAAACCGGAACGACTACTCCTTGTGCGTCCCTAATCTTTTAAACACTCACTTACGCATTCGGTTAGATTGATCTAGTACTAGTTGAGAAGTTCCGATTTAACACTTTATGTATGGCCAGGGCCTTTAAGGAACACGTGTAATATGTCGATCCATCTAGCTAACCTTTGCCCAGTATTTTACATGCAGCGACTGCCTATTTGACGTCACAACCCAGTACAGTACAGCTATTTTCTTAATGTCCCTCGGCAATCATGGCATTGCTGAGTACAAACGAATGCTAACTTTCATGTCTATCAATGACTAGTTTATCGTGTGTAATAATTTGAATTCAGAACTAAGTACTTTATTTTTCTTTTGTTTTGTTTGCCTTGTGAACTATATAGAGCTGTAAAACTATTTTCCTTTTTAACCGCAGCAGCTTTCCTTCCATTTTTAAAATAAATAACATTAAGTTAAAAGTGTTTTAACAACTCTATGTACTTCCAAGTTGATTGAAAGCGTCTGGTCTGCACCGAGTGCAAAGGGAAACTGATAGAAAGCCGATGACTGGCGATACACGAAGTTTGCCGAGGGACATTAAGAAAATAGTTGTACTGTAACTAGATAACACGTTACCCCTTTGCTATATTTGTGTCACATTTTTTGACTTCTGACTACTCTTTAGACTGTGCTGAAGCGTGTATCGATGTATTTAACACGGTTGTATATCCACAGGCGAGTGTCAGTGCCAGCCTGGTTGGCAAGGCACGCGCTGTGAGACAGCTTGCAGCGCGGGCTGGTGGGGCGCGGCTTGTACTCAGCCGTGCCGCTGCGCGCCGAATGCCGCCTGCCGCCCCAACGATGGCTACTGCCGCTGCCCACCTGGATACACCGGCCACTACTGCACGCAGTGTATGTATACCCAGCCTAATATTTTTTCTTTTACAGCCGGATCCACAATGTCTGCTGGACTACCATTCCTCCCAGTTTTGAGGAATTGTACACTAATCGTGACGCGACTAAAGTGCGTCAAGCTTGTCCCGCCACCTTCGCCAGAGTCTGCCGAACATTTTCCGGGACCCACGTTTTGGTGTCCATGAAACTTTCGATATGCGGCAGACCTGTCGGCCAAGTCCCATTTTAGTTTGGCTGTTTTTATATGACGTCGGCGATTCTTGTTTAACAATTATTATACATATTTGTTCTACCCAACTTTTTCATCTTAGCGTGCCTAGAACTTATCGGTACAGTACAGGAACAGTTTGGCTCCATTTTAGTTTCCACTCACCACTGTGTAAACGTGTGCCTATAGGCAGTCTCTGAAGAAACATTCAGAACGATGATTTACTCGTTACGCTGAAAAATTTAAAGGATAGTTACACAAACCGAAGATGGAGAAAATCTAAAATGACAGGGATTTAAAATTATCTACCTATAAGTTTCTGTGAATTTATAGGGGGCTGATGCCAAAATGAGGTTAAGAAAATGTTGTGTGACTGTGTCATGCACACGGCCGTGTGTTTTACTTGAATACGTGTACGTAAGCGATTTCATCATCCACTTGCATAATTTCAACCAGATGTACTGGCGTCGTCATTGATACGCTCGGCCGCATTCATTCTTTTACGTTCCCGGCACTGTTTCATTCGGTCATATGGTGTTTTATTGGTATCATTCAATTGAGAAGCTCTTTCATACTGTTTATTATCTCTGTATTTGGATACGGTTTTTTGAAGCGTACAGGCCGACATTATATATTTTTTATTAAATTTTAACACACTATAAAATATTCACTGTAACTATTTTACACTAATGTTTTTATATATGCAATCGATAGATTTTGACAAGAGCTGACGGTTTAAACTTAGACGAACGTCGTAGCTTCTCTGAGTCAAAATTTAAATTCGCTTTTTGAATTGCCGCCCACTCTGGAAGCAATTTTAAAGAAGTATTCATGTCAAAAAATTCAAGAGAACAAAAGCTGTATCGCTACAAGGTTACCTACTAAAATTACAATAATGTCTATTGTATGACTACAATATTCTGTATTTTAATTAACAGTCTGCCCTGAGGGGTACTTCGGCGACCACTGTATGGAACCCTGCAAGTGTCCGGCGGAAGGCAACTGGGTGTGCGACCCGGTCGCGGGATGTATCTGCCACCGTGGCTTCATTGGGGAACACTGCGATACACACGCCCAGGACGAACAAGTTAGAATTAATACAAGTAAGTTTAATTTGTTACTCGTCGTCAGTGATGAACGTCTACGCTAGGTGCGAAGGCTAACCAACCTTGGGTATTAAGAATAATGTGCAATGATTTGTCAAAAATAAAAATGGTGAAGAAAGAACACGGCCATCGTATGTCGATAAGAAATATAGCCAGTTTATAGAAATGTAGTTTCTGTGTTTTCAGATAATACTGGCCATGTTGACTCATCATCAATGCAGAGAACTTACATGTATTCGAACGACTTATTTTTCTTGAAACCTCAGTATTAAACCCTGTTATTTTCTATCACAGAGTATAATTATAAAACTTGTATATGTTACAATCAAAAGTTGATTTTGACAGATTTTGCTAGTTAAAATTACTTTTGACTGGTTATGAGTTTTGACTGCAACATATATATTTTCAGCAGCATCCTCAAGCTCCGGTCTGACAGTAGTGATGGTGATATTAGCGTTCATCTGCGCTGCTGCGGCGATATTAGTGTTGCTGTACTATCGCAAGCGCGTGCGCAACCTCAAGCGAGAGATCGCGCATGTGCATTACACTGCAGATCCGAACTCACAACCTGGTAAGTAACGTTTTTGGGTTTCAAACAAGCTGCTAAAGAATACTAAAGAAGCCGCCTATTTAAATTTCTGCAATACCATCTTGTGATGCCATCCTAGATATAAAGTTGGAATGCCTCTTATGCCTGTAACACCGGTACCAATACGCTTCAAATTGAACAGCAGCTCTGCTTTACGGCAGAAATGGCTGTGGTAGCAGGAAAAGAATGGAATACATATTTCAACCTCATGACGCCCGAAATAGTGACTTGTTTCATTTTGCGGAAAGGCTTCATTACAATTTTTACTTTTAAACTAAAATACATTTCTTACTTGGGTTTATTCTAAACTCTGCTTGATTCAAAAGTAAATCACTACTCAATGTAAAAAATAATGTTTACACAGAACAACAGCATTTCGACAACCCAGTATACTCGTACCAAGGATCGACCCGCAGCGACGACTCAACCACACTACTCAACAATGGAACGCACATACTCAACAACTTGGGGCCGGGAAGTAAACTGAACAACACTACTATGGAGAAACTGAGAATGAAGGCGACTGGTTCTTCTGATAGTAAGTAGAACTACCTAACTTTCTTTTTGTCAAGTATAGTTCTCGCCAAACTTCTTGGACGCCCTGAAGTTGGCTGCAATGGTTGCGCAGTAATATATCTCATACAAAAACAGCACTGATCCGTGCCTTGCGCACCGGAAAGCCAACATCAGGGCGGCCCAAAGTTTGGCGAGAACTATAGACAGGATTACGCTGAAAATAAAATGTGATAATATTAGCAATAACAAATGAGTTCTGTGAAGCAAATACCGGTTGTTGCTAAAATTACATTAAATGCAAACAAAAAGATTATAGAGCTGTGCTGATCAGGGTGGTTTCGCATTTTCTAATGAAAAGGGAGTATCCTTATACCAGACAGGTTTTTGTTTGTTGGGCAACTACCCGATGATTGTTTGATTGCGCGATGGCGATGTAGAATTTGTGTTACGTCAGGTTTTTTTGTTCAGTAGGGATATAGAAGCCCCTACAAAAATCATTTTATTGTTAAGTTAAATGACTCATAGTGTATATTCGCGATAAATTTTACGAGTTGTCTTATGTTGAAGTTATTATTTGCCATAGACATTCGGTATCGAAATGTGTCATAAACATATTTTTGCAAATGGATCCATGATCAAAATCTTTTCAACTAAGGGGGCAAGGACCGAGCTGTTTAAAAATATGAATAATAAATAACAACTGTGTCTACTAAACTAGCAGATGAACAAAAGACATCACTTATTCATGATATTAAAACTGTCTTTATTTGGCGAAGTAATAACTTGTACCTCAATCACGAATCCATGTAATGCTAATTTATGCCATTTTAATTTCAAGGCTACGACCCGCTGTCATCTTTGAAGAACAAAGACGCAGACGCGAACAATCCTAACTTGTACCAACAATTCGAAGATGACAATAAATTGGACCATGTATACGATGAGATCAAACATAAGGAGGGTTATGGTAAATATGACAATTATATCATGTAAAAATATACATGCCATATTATTATAGAACATTAAAAAAATGGATACTTTATTTCAGAAATGCAATACGATCGTCTAAACTACACACCGCCTGCCAACAAATGGAAGCCACACTACCAACGTATGACCAACGGCTTCCCTGCGGGCAACAGCACGCAGTCGCAACCAGATCGGACAGAATCGCCCGTCCCACCGATACCGCCGCTGCCCAAACTGAACATCGCACCGCCCCCTCCCCCCAAGAGGGACGAGGAGCCTCTCGACATACCGGAACCTCCCATACGAGAGGAACTGCCGTCAGCACCGCTGACCCTCACGCCAAGTGACGAAGAAAATGAAACTACGCAACCATGACATACTAAGTGGGTGAAGTTCATAGATAACTAATACCAGTCTAGCAATAAACTAGAATCGTAACCGATGTACGTATTAGGCTGTTTGTTCACGAAGCGACACATGACACGACAAAATGTGGTTACGATTCAGAGCTCCATTTATTTGTATGGACCATTTGTTCATTGCACGACACACGCGACACGATTTACAAACGGCTTTTCGGCTATGTCGTCGATGCCGCTATGTCGTCGCGACCATTTTGCGGTGACATTTTAGCGGCTGTACAAAACAAGTATGTTCCTGTTGACGACACGACACACCGCAAGGGACGGCTCACGTCCGTTGCGGACGTGTGGTTCGTCACTCACGCGCTTATAAAACAATTCAAGTGCACTGCAGTGTTGTTGCAGAATCGTGTCTAGTGAACAAACGAACGGACGACAGACCGTCTGCAATGTGTCGTGTGTTAAAAATCGTGACCGCAAATCTAGTCGTACGGTAGCTCGTGAACAAACGACCTTAAAGTTAATACTACGACAAAATCAAGATTTATTTTAAGAAAATTTTATGTCACTAAAAATATTTTGATATAATGATCTTTTATATTGTTGTAAGTGAAGTTTAGGAGTGATCTCGTTTACTCTTTTGTGCGAACCTTTGAAAAGGAAAATAGTTTTAGTATTGCATGTTCAACTACAAAACATAAGAGAAAATTAAATTTTATGGTGAAATTTTATATATAATGGGTATATTTTATCGTTATTATATATCAAAAACCCATCGTGACTGATCATTTGCCCGAAAAATTCAATTAGACCTTGTATAGCTCAGGAATGTTAAACATGATTCCAAAATATTTTTTGTTTAATTATATTAAGCATTAAAACTTATGGTCCCTACCCACGCATGCTCATTTTTATAAAATTAAATAGTTTTCTTGCCGCGTGTTGTGATTAGTTATATTGAATGGTGCGGAGAGCAATTTATCAGAATGTTTGATTTATAAAAAAATATGACAGGTTCGTCTAGTTCTTTCCTTTCATTTTTCGTTCATTCGTATGAAAATAAAGTCCTTGAAAAGTCCCACCGTGATGTTTTAAATTTTATCTCATAAAATGTCGCCACTATCGAAATTTTTATATTGACTGACTTTTTTATAACTAATATGTCCCCCACCGCGGTACGAAAACTTTTATCTCACAGTTTATGACGTAGGATAAGCACATTTGTAAAGCAATATATAAAACAGTATTTAGTTTTAATTAATTAAGAACAATTTGTAATTCTATCGTGATTATGACGCGACGAAGCGTGGGATGTACTGTGTGCGTGGTGGTATGAAGAGGAATGTTTATATTAAATGCCATATAATGATGTAATCGTAACGTTGAGGGTCACTAGTTTATTTTTTTAATATAACTATGGTTGTATTAGACGTGTTCAAATTAAAATAATAGAATACGTAGGTAGTTCAAGAAAAAGGTTCGATTATTTACATATCATAAAGAAAATCACACAGCGTTAGGCCTACGCTAATGTCGTTATTTATAAATTATAATAATATTTGAATAGCTGTAACGCATTTAATTTAGAAAGTTTTAAATCTTATATTTTATTCGTATTTTTATTAAAAATAAGTGAAATATTTCTCCAGCAACTATTTCAATATTAACCATATTAAATTATAATTATTCAGCTATATATAGCGCTTTATATAACAATAATTCTGCGATGCATTTTCACTATGTATATAAACAGTAATTGCTAACAGCATGGTGTAATTTGTATTACTTTATCTGATACTAAAAATACAGGATGTTTTGAATACCGTAGACAGAGCTTGTAAACTTATTGCAAACAATGCACTTGTTATATTTGCAGAAAGCCGTAAAGTGTACTATAGATAATTTGAATTATTTAGACTAGCGTCTGGCGTTACTGTACTAGCGTACTGTACACTGGCGGTGTGTGACTAGCATTATTGTACTGAAACCTGTAGGTTTCAGTACAATAACAAGGTTATTCGGTTAGGTCGGATCGAATAGGTTTGGAATGCTCACATCAATGTAAATATTTTTTCTCGCATTATTTCATGTCTTATGTTGCCAGTAAGTAATTAAGCATATTTCAGTGTTCTTGTTCATTCTTATGTATAACATGTGGAAAATACTCAAATACTTTACATTCCACTTGTTAACAGTTATGCGCTTTTACAATTACTTTTATTATTTATTTACAATCGTTTACATTTTGTTTTGATAATTCAGTATTTTTACCATTTTGGAGTGTTAATTTTTTTTAACCTATAAATTTTATTTATTTGTTTACATTAATATTTTAAATCGCAACTATATCTTTATACTTTAGTATACCAAAAGGTCTGTTTTCGGATACTAAAGATGTTCAAACTTCACTGTGATCATTGTCTAATTTTAGATTTTTGTGGGTTTGTCAGAATTGAGAATTTCATTGAGAAATCCATAAAACATCTTATTTAATGTCATAGAAGCATTATAGAATTAACTCTAATCAGGAGTGTGTTCAGATATAGAATATGTAAAAAAAAATGCTTAAAAAGAAATTGGAAACGATTATTATCGACGAATAGAATCTGAAAATATTGCTCAAGAAGTGCCAAATTCTTGTATTTTACGAAATTGGTGACTGAAAACACGCAGCTGGCAATAAATGTCTTATTGTTTAAATTATAGTATCTTGCATGACTAAAGATACCGAGACCGTCTATTTGCTATGTGTAGCACATTCATTGTTTTTAACTGTCTAAGGAATGAATTAGGTTTATATTGATAATGCTGTAATAGTGTGCATTCTTTTAATTTTGCATTTTGAAACTTATAGTTAAAAGGTCGAAACATATTTATCATTATTAGTTGTCATTAAATTTAGTAATAATTATTAAATACTATCTCGCTAGGTGACGAAAGGCGTGCTACGGATGCAGCTGTTTTACGTAAAACCCACACAAGCCGTGGTAAAAATCATCTTCACAGTATACGAATTGATAAATATGTTTTATCTTTACGCTTAAAGAACCCACTAACTGTAGCATCTGTTCACTAGTGCAGTCAAAAAATGTTTGTATAAAATTGTCAGTATATATCTCAAAATGAAAAACCTGACAATAAATATTTATGTAGCTTTTTCAATTACTAGATAGACTAAAATATTTCTAATATATTAATTGTCAAGGTTAAGTAAGATTTGTCTATCAAATGCGGAGCACTTTATAAGTGTTATTTATGGAGTTAAGAATTACGTTTGTGATATATTGTATTAAGCTACTCAAAAATAAACAAACTTTCATTATTAGTATGTTATCTTATTTCGGTATCCAGATGACCATTTTGACTTATTTTAAACAATATAATTGGTTATAACGCTGTGACGTTAAATATTAGCACAGATGTATGAACGTAACAATAGCGCGTGTCTTTCTTGAATGAACAAATAGACGTATACCCATTGTATGGAAAGGACGGCCATTCCGGACACGGCGAGTATGTCTGCGTGTCTGAAAACGGTCGGTGGTGGTACGGTAGATACTCCGAGTGATAAAATCAGTGCATCATGAAAGTATCAGTGATTATTACGACTATACTGATCGCACAGGTGCGTCACTAAATTAAATATTTCATCTAAAACATACGGTGATTCAAGATAAACATGTAAGTAATATTTATTTTTTGTTAATTTCAGGTGTCGGCCTCATTTTTCGACGTATTTCACGGCGCGGTACTATCAGTCCAAAATAGTTTTGGAAAACTTTTAAGTGACGTAGTAACCGATGTCAAAGATACAGTAGACTGCACTATACTGGCGGTGGAACACGTACTTTCTTTGAGTCCCGACGCAACAACACGTTACTATGAAAAATGCGGCGGTGAAACTAATAAAACTGAATCGGTCACTAAAGCTCCGCCGAATGCAAGTGTCCCAAAAGTCGAACTCACACTTAATTTACAGAATAATGAGAAATACCTACAAAAGTTGTTACCTGGTGAAATAGATGCAAGAATTAATGAAACACTTTCAAAAGTTCTTGGTAATTATAAACCTTATGATAATGTTCTAAATATTGATAATGTGCTGGCTAAAGAATCTGAACAGTTGGCTGGTGTTAGTGGTTTAGTAAAGAAGGAATTGGCGAAATTGTCTAATGAAGTTACAACTGATTTAAAGAACATAGAGAAAGAAAGAGATCCACAACCTTCTGTAGATACCATTTTGCAGGAAATAAAGGTTTTGGAGAAAAGAGAACAAAATACAAAAAATACTTCAGAAGCGAATGAGATTCATCAAGTAATTGATCAATTATTAGGCAAATTAGATGCAATCGAAGTAACCGAAGCGAACGAGAATGTTAAACTTGACGAAATTCTAAAAGATTTGGAAAGCAATTCCAACAATAGTTTTGTGGGCATAAGGCTCCAATTTGAAGAATGGAAAGAAGAAGAATCAAGACACTTAAGCGAAATAAAGAGTAAAATAGAAGAGCATGAAAAAAATTCCGATCACCATTATGGATCATATAATAGGCATGATTCTGGTCAATCACAACCTGTTACATTTAATACAGACATGAATAGAGTTGATGTAGACTCGATTTCAGGTTCCTCAGAAACGTCCATCAAGAACATTGGTCTGGTCAAAGACACACTTGACCACAGTACGAGCTCCAGTAAGATTGGAGATAGTAACAACAAAGTCTTGATAGCGGTTGCAAATGAAACACCATCTCCAAATAACATATTGAATGATAGTGGACTAAATAATATCGTAATAAAAAATAGCTCATATACTACCACAGATAGCCCATTTGGAAATGAAGTGATTCATCCGTTCCAAAGGGCAACCTCAGAGAGACCTAGTGATCTTTCAACTTTATCCACAAATCAATCTACGAGTGCTCAAGACAATTTTACTGGCGATAGTACGAATGTTACGGTGGCAAATACTACATTGTCGATTACAGACAGTGTACCTGGAAATGAGACTATTCTGCCAGTTCAATCTATTGCAGACTCAAATAAACAACAATCATTGGTTACAATTGAACCCACATCCACGGATAAAAATAATCAATCTGTGATCATGAGTAATACTGTACACACATCAAATGCCACAACCACAGAAGAAGAAGTATCTTCTGTCAATAGCAATATGGACTTTGGAAAAGCGGAATTATCTGATTTCTTTAGAAATAATGACACCATTATGAAAAGAGCAACAGAAACAGCTGTTACAGAGATGACAACAACCTCTGAAAATAATACTAATTCGAACGATACAGTGATAAGTCGCATAGCCAATGCGGTAGTTGAAAACACGTTTATAAATGGAACAAGTTCTGAAAACGAATCTTTGACTATAAGTACACCCGCGAATACTCTTGCAACATATATCGACATTGAATCAAATGGCACCATGATAACGAGTACTTCATCTTCTATTAACTTTAGCACACCTGTAAATGAAACAATGCGACTCATCGAATCCGGTACAGCTGCTTCAACAGTTAAAACGAAAATAGTTAGTGACCATGATTACAAAAACACCATGTTACCGTCGAATTTTTCACCAATATCAGAAAGTACAATGAGTGAGAATATTCGAACCGAAGAAACCACCTTGAGTTCTGGTAAGGACCAAATCACAGCGGAATGGTCGAAAATAATGAAAGACACTACGAAAACTAGTACTTTACTAACTAAAGAAGGCTCAATTGTAAGTGAAGCTAATCAAATCGAAGATACCAATAAAACTTCTATAAATGAAGAATCATCAACAGTACCAAAGACAAAAAAGCTTGACAATGATTCGAGTAGCACGATGATAACTAATGATTCGAGTAACATGATGACAACTAATGTTTCGTTACCAATATTGGAAAACACACTAATCAGCGAGAACACTATTGAACCTAAAGAAACCGGAACCAATATAGCTTCTTCTAACGATGATTCTTTAAATGGTTTGAATGAAACCATAATAGCGAGTACTTCCCTACCAATTATAGAAAGCGCACCTGTAACCGAAACTATTCAACCCAAAGTTATGGCGTCTGGTAAAGAAGATTCTTCAAATGGTTTACATGAAACCATAATAGTGAGTACTTCACTACCAATTATAGAAAGCGCACCTGTAACCAAAACTATTCACCCCAAAGATATGGCTTCAGGTAACAAAGATTCTTCAAATGGTTTGCATGAAACCATAATAGTGAGTACTTCACTACCAATTATAAAAAGCGCACCTGTAACCGAAGCTATTCAACTCAAAGATATGGCTTCTGGTAATGAAGATTCTGCGAATGGTTTGAATGTAGCAATCATAGCGAATATATCACTACCAATTATGGAAAGCGCACCTGTAACTGAAGCTATTCAGCCCAAAGAAACCAGCACAAGTTCTGGTAATGCTGAATCTTCAATAATGGTTAAGAATGATTCGAATTCCACTTTGATAACTAGTGATTCTCCACCAACAGTAGAATACACATCGGTTAGTGTAACTATTAAACCGGAAAAAATCACTACGGCTTCTGGTTACAAGGAGTTAACAGATACTATAACAGAATTGACAACTATTTCAAAAATAGAAAATGAAAGCAATAGTGTTACCACAATAACCAGTAATCTAACCCCAATCATAAGTATATCTGAAAGTGAAAATATTCAAGGCATGTCGGTAAGTGTGACTATTAAACCCGAAAAACCTACTACGGCTTCTGGTTACAAGGAGTTAACAGAATCGACAACTGTATTAAAAATAGAGAATCAAAACAAGAGTGATAACACAATAACTAGTACACTAACCCCAATTATAAACATAACTGAAAGTGAAAATATACAAGGTAACGCCACCACTAAAGTTTCCTCAAGTGAGAAGGAGTCTTTAGGTTTACCTGCCGCAGAGACGCCAAACGCAGCAGATGCTGATTCTGATATTGATGCTCCAGACAATGATTCAAATAAAAACATCGATAACTATGACACTGTAAAGATAAGTACTGCAGAAAAAACGAACAGCGCTGTTGGAGCCGAAAGTAATCAAATAGATAAAACTACTCCGTCTTCTGAAGAACAAGATTTGCTATCAAAATCAGCGAAAAATGAAATTGTGACAACACGTTCTACATCTGAAAAGGATTTGGGAATTTCACCTAAATTTGAAGCAAATACATTTTCAAGAACTCCAGATATTCCTGATCGGAATCACTTGATAAGGAGTCTACCATTGACAATTACAGAAAACCCTCCTGTAAACAGAGAATGGTTGACACCAAATAAGCTTGACCAACAGAATTATAATTCAAACCTAGCACCAATAAATAATTATGACTTCACTGCTCCGAAACCATTAAGCGATCACTTACTGCTAACAAGACAACCACTTATTAATCCTGAAGAACCATATAAAATGCCTATTTACGATCAAGTGACGATGCCTATTATAACATTGGACGAAAAGCTAGATGACGCAAAAGCGTTTGCTATTTTTGACGCCATGGATGAACAGTTAACGCATTCGGATTTTGGCCCAGATGAAAATATTCCAAAAACAGTGGATGTACCTTTAGCACCTGTTATAATGAATGCTCCAAGAAAACTCATAGATCCTGGAAGAATGAACGTCAAAGATCCTTATTTTGGACCAACAGCTTTACGTCCAATACGGCCGCTTAATTCTTTTGATGATAGAGCCCTAGAAAACACTTACAGACCACAGGTCTTAACTACACATAGACCAAGAACAGGTCCTCTTACACACAGTTATAAAAACCCACCCATGGACTACAATTCTTTCTTCCATACGCCTCCAAGGAACTCCGAAGCACATCAACGTGCGTTGCAAGAAGCTCGACAACTCATGGCGAACAGTAAACGGTCAGATCGGATTATTAATAGTATCATGAAAAAGAAAAACAAATTCAAGGCAAGAAGTATATTTAGGTAAATGAAATCACATGTGTTTTATTCTATCAATATAAACGGGTTGGCCTGGTGGCCAACTGGTACACAACGCTCAGTGCAGTGGTGGGCTGGTGCCCACCACTGCACTGAGCGTTGTGTTCAGAATTCCAGATGGCTTTCTGTATCAAGCCTTGATTGACCAGGATCCAACTGCTCGTTGTTCGAACGAGCACCACTTCGGGTATTGTTATTCAACTTTATTATTTTATACTGTTTACTTTATAGCTTCATTTTTGACAATACAGTAAAACTATGACGATCAGTCTCCATACATTGTAGAATCCAAATTTTATTTACCAGCATCAGTTTCTTTCAGTTTTGTATTATTAAAGATTTTCAATTTTTTTTTGTCTTGCAGTTCATTTTCGAAGGGATAAGGAAAGAAAATTCTATATAATAACGATTTTATTAACAATATAAATAAGTACTTACAAACTTATACTTCTACAATTGAGCTGCGCTACTCTACTGCGAGCAGTCAATGTGTGTTAGGTATATCTTAATTATTATATTGGATTAATAATGTTTTACAGGGTACTATACTATGCACCAGTACTTTTCTATTCGTTTATTGACCGTTATAATATGAACGTATAGCCGAATATTTAAACGCCGTAGGAGAGGCAATGTTTTTATGAAAGATGTGCGTAATATTGTATATGGTCTACGAGCACCATCTAATTTTATATCATTCAGTCGTGCTGACATACTTCTGATGAAGCTTATTCCGTAAACGGGTTACTTATCAAGTAGAATACTAATAATGGGCGTAGAGGTATATTGAGTAGCTTTTCAATATTCGACTATAGCCTCGCATTTCATTAGTGACTTTACAACATGCGGTAGTATATCACCTACCTATTTGTCTATGATACTATCATCATAACTCCATTTTGTTTCATCTCAGTACAATAAGCTTTTTATCTTAATGTTTTATATTCGTTATTTATTTTTGTACATATTTTTTTAAAATTTGGTAATTTATTGTGTATTGTTCATATTCAATTAATAAATAGATTCAATTCCTGTCCAAAAGTTTGGCACGGTCATTGCTCGAACGCGTGCCTCCAATTTAATTATTATATTAATTTTATTTACATTGACTTAATTATATATAACAAACTTAATGTCAATAACATAATAATATCAACTAAGGTGTCGGTAAAGATATACATAACATCAATTTGATAAAGGTAGGTAAAGCACATGTAGGTACTTACGTGTAACATAAAGACGTGTGTGTAGGTAATACAAAATCACTCGCTATATCAAATTACCAGTAGCAGAAATAAAGAAGTTACGGATTTTAAAATTGAGCAATTATCTTCTTAAATTAAATCATTATGTTGTACTTATTATCATAAGGATATTTTTCTTCACACTGGTCTTGTAAATCTTTACGTTATATTCATTGAGTCTATTAACAGAATTTCGTTCTTTCAAAGCCAACAATAAAATTGTTTTATAAATACGTTACTGTATTTCATAGGTTTCAAATACTATTTTTTTTCTTATAAATAATAAAATCGATATTCTTATTTTTAAGTACATGTTCTATTCTACGACAAATTATAGTAATGTTCTTAGAAATAGAAGAGTCGGAAGAATATCTATAGTCGATAGTTTCAGTATGATTTCAAGATAGACTTACACTACCTCTAGTGCCTATGAATTCCTTAAAATTACTTTTGATTTCGATGTCTACAATTAGCACTAATGTTGACGACTTGTGCAGGTCTGTTATAAAATTCTTAATGAACAAGCGAGGTGCTATAAGCAGACATGTCGGGCTGTTGCTCTGGGATGAGCTTACATATAGATAATGGTGCTACTACTTTTTGTATGCTAATTAGCTAAATGACGTTTTTGAACACAGATACATTTACCATGGTGGTGTTTCGTTCATTTTCTTATTTCTATTCATAGAGACTATAATATCTCTAGATGATTTTATGAAGTCGCTTTGGGGTTTGATTCTACAATGCAATAATTAGAAATAGCTACAAAAACAATTGCTACATTTTATTGTCACATAAGACTGGTGTGAGCGGTTTGAGATGCTCTCGATTTGTTGCTTGTGAGAACAGGATGAGTGTGTATGGATATGTGCTAATACTAATGTTCGGTGCAAGAGAAGATTATTATGAAGAGATATGAAAGTACTTATGATATATACGTAAACTTTAGAGAGATAGTTACGTGTCGTGGAATAGAACACGTTCCGGGCGGGACGGGTGTGCGTTGGGTCTTGTCTTGTAATGCAACGGCGACGCAATATGTCCTACGGTCTTACTGCAACTTGTTCAAGAAAATCGTTCATAACCACCAAATGTTGTAGATTCCGAACTTACTTTAAATAGGTATTTTTAATGATTAGGCCAAACCGATTTTCTTGAACAAATCACTGCACCTTTTTAAGACACCGTTGCTTATACTAGTACATTATTGTATAACCATACTATTATATAGACATGCTTATAGAAAATATGACGTCAGCATGTTCTGTTCAGACAACAATGCGGGCGGTATTTAGGTAGGTATCCATTTATTTTGGAAATGTTTTAGGTATTATTTTAGCGCTAACAAAGCCTTCACAGGTCAGAGGTGTAAAACATGTCATTGGTACCCATTGTTCAATGAACACAGATAAAAATTGATGTACTGGCGTCATATTATTACTATGAACACGTGATTTCCAAATTACGAAGGTGGCGGACACCGCACTAGCGACGAGGTAGCGTACTGGTTGAAGTGCTTGTCTATGGGCACTCGGTCGTCGTACAGTGTGGGCGCCTGCAGGATTATGCCTGCTGTGCCCACTAGCACAGCTAGCGTAAAGATCCACAGGAATAAACGGTCAAGCACCATCGCTACGTATTTCCAGTCCTCTTTTACCTGATAAGAGAGAAAGTAATATTTTAAAATCTTCTGAGAATTTTGACAAATGACAGGTTACCAAAGAAATGTCACTAAAGCGATTGGGGAAACGACAAAAATGTATGGGATTGCCAATCGCTATCGGAATGTCACTTAAATCAATCCCATATATTATTTTTGGCATTTTGACCATCGATATCGCTGGAATAACAGTGTGTGTAAAGGCAGGTAGAATAATTACCTTTAACTGATTAGTGTCTATAGGTAATCTATATCAACTGCAATAAACTTTAGGAGGTAGTCTTTTAAACCCTGTTAATACCCTTTTTCAATAAAATTTTGCAAGATATCCAAGTACCTACCATTTGACAAGATTATCGCGTTGCCATGTATGTAACAATATCAAATCTTATTGGATCGTTAAGCTCTAGATACGCGGGCGTTCTGTAAGCGGTGCATGGTTGTTGTGACTCCATTTATATTTAGTACCTGTTAGGTAAACGGGGTGAAGAATAAGCATGACTTGGTTCGAAAGCTTAGGAGATTAAGGAGCTTGATGCTCGTTAAATTATGAAGTCGTACTCCCGAATTATAAATGATGAATTTGAAGTAAGAGTGTCGTCAAACTCTTTACTTCTGTCTAAAAACCTGTTAAACTTTGTCTTTAAATAAGGCACTAACACGTTCTTATTCTTAATTCAGAAACCGCTCCATAAAATATTAATTCCATTTACGAGCGAAATTCCAATGGATGTTCGGATGCATGGAGTAAAATATGTAGGTAGGTAAAACTTACAAAATAAACTAAGACCAGTTTTTTGATCCGAAGTTAACCAATGGTTAATATGGTACGTACTATATACCTTCGTTTTAAGGGTTCCGTATCCAAAGAGTAAAAACGGGACGCTATTACGACTCCGCGGTCCGTCTGTCTGTCTGTCTTCACCAGGCTGTATCTCATGAACTGTGATAGCTAGACAGTTGAAACTAAAAACAGAATAAAATAAATATTTAAGTGGGGCTCTCATACAATAAACGTGATATTTTTGCCGTTTTTTTGCGATAACGGTACGGAACCCTTCGAGCGCGAGTCCGACTCGCACTTGGCCGGTTTTTCATCATTTGTTAGCCTAATAAATGGTCAAATAAGTTTGAGAGTAATTATTTGACCATAAGTAGACCAACAATTGATGAATAAACGCGTTGTTAGACGAACAATTGATGAATAAACGCGTTGTTAGACTAAAAATATTGATGAATAAATAAAATAAATTGGTTTTTTGCATCAATTGTTAGCCTATCAAACGGTAAAATAAGTTGGAGAATTAATTTTTACCATAATACTAGACCAACATTTTTTTTTATGAATAAACGAGTTTTACCGAAGTTTAATACTATTGGTTAGCATATTTAACCAATGGTTGAGTTAACTAGGGATACAAAAACTGGGTATAAGTGGTGAACGCTACGATTACCTAACTTTTTCAAGCGATTTGATACTGTGAAATAAAATCTAACCTTAGTAGAATCCTCGAGCATCCTCGTGTGTTCTGCGATGAACCGCACGCAGAAGCATGTCTTGTGAACCTCTGGCGGGCACGCAGAGTGGCTGAAGCCGGGCGGCGGGTCGGGCACGGGGCTCAGGGTCTCGTCCTCGGCGAGCCCCCCCGCCAGCCCGCCCGCTAGTCCCGCGCCAGGACCCACGCCCCCCTCGCTCGACCCGTGCACCAGGCAGCTGCCGCCGAATCTATTGCTGTCACCCATCCTGAAACCACGCGGGGAAGTGAAGCTGTCGGCAGTTCCCCTGTTCGCAAGATTTGAATTTGTTTGTATTCCTAAGAGATATTTTCTGCGTAGAAATCTCACATAATATAATGCCTGTATTCTTTGAAAGGTTCACAAATTAAGTTTAAATCCCATTTAATAGAAACGAGCCTATTGCCAACAAGCGGGCACAAAGTCCAGACTACGGGTAGAACACAGAATGCAGAACTATCTGGCCGTGCAAAAAAGACCAGCATCTTCTACACTTTATTCAGAAAAAGAGAAACTTACCCAGAATTAAGGTAGGTGGTATGTGTAAGGTCCTCCTTGCTAGGCGTCCTCGTGAGAGGCCTAGGCGGCGGCGCGGCAGGAGGCGGCCAGGCTCCGGGCGCGCAGCAGTCGTCATCTGCTGCCGCCAATCTGTATGGGTACAGAGGTCGCGCCGTGCCCCCGCACCGGACCACAACGCCGCATGCTGTGTACCGCGATCTGTGATATCGTAAATATTTTTTATTTACAACTTTTTAGTTATTTTTTTTTTAGAATTTGGTACATTTAAACATATAAGTGTTATATATTTTTGTAATCACCTCTAAAAACCCTTTATTTTGATACCCCACACGATGGGTTTGGAAGAAAAAAAAGTTTCGGCTCCCACAATATGGCGCCAAAAATCCGCCATTTTTCTATTTTCCAATTTTAATGTAGCCAGTGACACTTGCAGGGTTAAGACGAATCGGTTGACGTAAGAATCATCAAAATCGGCCAACGCGTTTGGTCTCTAGAACGCCACATAGGAACAAACATACATACATACATACATAGACTGATAAACACATTACTCTCCTTCGGCAGTCGCGTAGGCCGGCGAAAATGGAACATTTTCAAAACAATAGTGGAGTTCCAGAAGGAACAAAAGCACACAGAATGCACTATCGAACTCATTAATTCGTCAGAGCCAACGCTTAAGAGAAAAATATCAAAATATCAAGAGAGGATTACTCAGCATTTGTCAGAAAAGGATCATATGGACATAAAAACCTACTTAAGTGGCTGGGCTCATATTTCTCATTTATGTAATACAAAATAAGTATCCTATGAAGTTTATAATTGTTTTTGTTAATCATAGTTGATTTGTTATGTTTTTGTTTTGGTTTTAATCATGTTGGTTAGCTATTTGTTAATAATAAAAATTATTTTCATTTGCAAATATATTTCAGTTAACCTTACAAAACGTATGTATAACCATAACATGTATGATACATGTATTGACGTTGAAGCAAATACGTTTTTGTCACTTTTTTGGTTAGTTTTGTTCAAGTTTTGCATAAAACTTTAAGTTTCGTCTTCACAACTTGATTCAGGTGTAAACAACAAACGGAAACAGGTCTACATGTCGAATACAGGGTTTTATACCCAGGGGCAGATGAACAGTTGTGTCGGCGAATCGCTCGCCGGTGAAAGGTTCTGTCGATGTAATTTTCAAAAGTGAATCGTTCTGTCGGCGAATCGTTCGTCATTGAAAAGTTCTGTCGGAGAAAAAATTAAAAGTGAATAGTTCTGTCGGCGAATTGTTCGTCATTGAAAAGTTCTGTCGGAGAAAAAATGAAAAGTAAATCGTTCTGTCGGTGAACCGATCAACGGCGAAACGAATGTCGGAGAAATGTTTCAGAATCAAAAATAGACATCTTTTTTATAAAAACTTATGGCGGTCTTATCGCTGACAGCGATACCTATCAGACAACCTTATATGTGCATGAGTTTTCGCTCGTTGTAATGAACCTATTGCCTTCTGCCCCAATCGATCCATTTTATGAGGTATTTTGTTCTTTTGTATCTGACGGTATCTTCTCGTGAGAGCTAGTGTCAAAATCGAGTCCAAATCATATACGCAAATTTTTTACCCGCGTTTTCCATACTCAATATCGCTCTAAGAATTGTTGAATAATCTACAAACGATTAGTAGCTAAACATTATCACATAAACCTTGCTATACTCTTAATCCGATAAATATACGATACTCTAATCTGTTTAATAACTACCAGAAGGCACTTACTTTGGAATATTCGCGTTAATTGAGTTTTGCGATAACAGAGGCAACGTATAACCTGTTTACTTCGCAAGTACCTACTCTTGAAAGCCAGTAAATGTAAAAGGAATATAAAATGCAAGCAAATGAATATGCAAAGTGCGCTTCATCGTTCACTATCATTCAATTTGTTGACTTTATTATCTGCGAAACGGGCAGTACATGAAAGAACAATAGGGAATGAACTGGGATCTGTAAATTCGGTTATTTCATTGTTATTGCTTTCCTGTCGTTCACCATATAATCTTGCTAATAGGATTAATTAAAAGCAACCCACACATATTCTACTTAGATTAAACTAAACCTTATCCAATGAGGGGGTTACGAAACGTCTTACGGGCAGTCTACGAGGAATCGTTTGTAGCAGCTAACGTTTGGTTATCACCAATAATAATGATTTTATTAACAATTCAGTTAGTGTTGTAATATTGTCGGTTGACTGTTTGGTCGGCCAAGCCGCAGCGGTAAGTTACCATGATATTTATTTACATAAGTATTGCTATGCGGCTACGCCGTAGCGCCTTAGCCCGTATACGACGAGATATGGCTACGTTTTTACCAAGATAACAAGCTGCACGATCCATTTTCGCTTATCAAAACATTGTTTAGCAAAAGAGCTAACTTTTTTCTTATATTTAACTAGTTAAAATAAACAAAACGAATCGATGCGTTTTTGTTTGTTTTAAAAGTGATGAACTTTGGTTATGGCGGGACCGGTCAATAAATCCTAAACAATCTGTATGTGACCCAGTTCCAAATATCCCGAAGTATATTAACAAATATTTACATACGCATTAATAGTTTGTCGTAGGAAAGTATGCAGTATGTAGGCGTATTTAGGTATTAATAATTTTAGCTTTAAAACAACACATTTCAGAATAGTGGTGTACATAGGATAACTTCTCTAATATCGGCTAATTTTGAGTTTTTTTATAGTAAGTCATCGATAGAAATTCACATGAAAATGAACTAAGTAACCTTTTCTTTAATTACTTGTCGAAAGTTTAAATTCAATGAATACTCTCCGCTTTGTACAAAGACTTGCTGAACAACGGCACTCAAACAGACATAAAGTTTAAACCAATCACTTGAATCGAAGTCCCCACATTCGTTGATAGATTTAGGAGGATCCCAACAGATCCGAGCATGTGATCTGCCTCAGAGATCCATTTAATGTTCGGTAAGTCGGCAACCGCACCGAGGCGGGAGCCATTACACCTCTAGTCTAGTTTAACAGACATCCATTCGTAAGTGAATTACGATACCGACGAGCTATCCGCACGAATAATTCGCGAGCCAGTTAACTGACAGACATAGATACTAAACAACAGTTATGAGGCATTCTATTCTAACCAGCCACTGGCACAAGTGGTAAACAGTTGTGGTTAATAATAAGCGCGTGGATCAATAGTTCAGTTACAATCAACAGTTCATGCAATAACCTACATATCAGTTCCATATACCAGGGAAATAGCTACGGGTAGCTAATTTACCGGATTTTGTAAATGAAGCCAAACATGCTGATAAAAATGGTTGATGTCGGGCCGTAAAATTAAAACATTAACTCAGAATCTCGCAAAAATACCTCAAAGTGATGTTTGCTCGTAAAACAGGCGCGCGCCAAGCAAAGTTGTCGCCTCTATCACGCTTTAAAAAATCTCCGGTACGCAATCTTTACAGTTCGTACCGTCGCTTTTTTAACTTTCATCTTTGTTGTAAAGTTAAGCAAAAGTGAGAAATAAACGTCTGACTCCTGCGGTCGCGACCGGCGAGTCTTTTAAACTTATAATTAATTTAGAGTTGTTACTGATCCGCGGTCGGATTTACGAGTCGGCCGCTCGGACTCAGCAATGTTCATTCAGAGATCCAGATTAGAATCAGTAAAGTCCGAATTAATTTGACTTTAATTGCGAAGATTGCGAAACTAAGTTGAGCGAAATACTGCAAGTTTAGACTCACCTTGTTGTGTCAAACTTATACTGCGGTCGTTTCATGAAGAGCAGCCGTGGCAGGATGTGAATGAAAACTCGCTTCACCCAAGGCGCCATCCGGTGAGTCTGCGGCGACCGGAAGTGGACGTTTAGGACCACTACCGTCACACATATACTAAAAGCAATAAAAGATTTTATTACTAAAGGACATGGGTACAATTAATAGCTTATATGGGCGAATAGAATTAACCGATAACGTTCGGGCCGGAACTTTATTTGGGTGCCTTTCTTTGCCATACATTAGAAAAAAATACCGATGGGTCTGAATTGTGAAAGTTCAAGAATAAACTTTATGAAGTACAAATATGAGTGGAATTAACCGATAACGTTCAGGCTGGTACTTTATTTGGGTGCTTTTGGTTGCCATACATTATAGAAGAAAACATCCATAGGTCTGATTTGGGCAAGTTTAAGTACAACTTTGTAAAACACAAATAGAAATTACTGATCAACAAACATATCGTGATATCGGAGTTTCCAATGTTTATGTTGCTCATGTGTGTTCAAAGGATCAATTACTAGCAATCCCGGTGTACATTTGGCAAAATTATTAATGCTAATAGTTTTATTCATAGGTTTACACAATAGTGCTACAAACAATGGCGGGTAATTTGTTAGTTCCCTGCTGAATCAGGTAGTTCGTGCCACGGTCGTGTTGCTGGGTTATTTATGAATAGTTAACTTAGTAATTGTGTGTTAGCCATGTATTATACATATATTTGTAGGTACAATAATACATGCACGCAGCATCGTGTAGGTATCGCAAGGATAAACACGGAATGATGATAAGTAGATGACAGTAATATAGGTTATACATCAGAATAACACATAGGCTACAATTTATAATGATTTTTTGTAATTTGGTCTTTGGATAGGGTAGGGTAGGTAGGGTAGGTAGGGTAGGTAGGGTAGGTAGGGTAGGTAGGGTAGGTAGGGTAGGTAGTGTAGGTAGGGAAGGTAGGGTAGGTAGGGTAGGTAGGGTAGGTAGGGTAAGTAGGGTAGGTAGGGTAGGTAGGGTAGGTAGGGTAGGTAGGGTAGGTAGGGTAGGTAGGGTAGGTAGGGTAGGTAGGGTAGGTAGGGTAGGTAGGGTAGGTAGGGTAGGTAGGGTAGGTAGGGTAGGTAGGGTAGGTAGGGTAGGTAGGGTAGGTAGGGTAGGTAGGGTAGGTAGGGTAGGTAGGGTAGGTAGGGTAGGTAGGGTAGGTAGGGTAGGTAGGGTAGGTAGGGTAGGTAGGGTAGGTAGGGTAGGTAGGGTAGGTAGGGTAGGTAGGGTAGGTAGGGTAGGTAGGGTAAGTAGGGTAGGTAGGGTAGGTAGGGTAGGTAGGGTAGGTAGGGTAGGTAGGGTAGGTAGGGTAGGTAGGGTAGGTAGGGTAGGTAGGGTAGGTTGGGTAGGTTGGGTAGGTAGGGTAGGTATGGTAGGTAGGGTAGTTAGGGTAGGTAGGGTAGGTAGGGTAGGTAGGGTAGGTAGGGTAGGTAGGGTAGGTAGGGTAGGTAGGGTAGGTAGGGTAGGTAGGGTAGGTAGGGTAGGTAGGGTAGGTAGGGTAGGTAGGGTAGGTAGGGTAGGTAGGGTAGGTAGGGTAGGTAGGGTAGGTAGGGTAGGTAAGGTAGGTAGGGTAGGTAGGGTAGGTAGGGTAGGTAGGGTAGGTAGGGTAGGTAGGGTAGGTAGGGTAGGTAGGGTAGGTAGGGTAGGTAGGGTAGGTAGGGTAGGTAGGGTAGGTAGGGTAGGTAGGGTAGGTAGGGTAGGTAGGGTAGGTAGGGTAGGTAGGGTAGGTAGGGTAGGTAGGGTTGGTAGGGTAGGTAGGGTAGGTAGGGTAGGTAGGGTAGGTAGGGTAGGAAGGGTAGGTAGGGTAGGTAGGGAGGGTAGGGTGGGTAGGGTAGGTAGGGTGTTTAGGGTAGGTAGGGTAGCGTAGGTAGGGTAGGGTGTGTAGAGTAGGGTAGGGTAGATGGGTAGAGTAGGTATGGTAGGTAGGGTAGGTAGGTAGCCAGTTGACGGGAGCGACGCCCCGGGGGTCAGCTAGTAAAACAATATTTATTCAAGACTTGTTGTTGAAGTTGTCTAGTAATCAATACAAATAATAAAAATGTAGATGAGTCGTTTTTGTACATCGAAAATATTACAAAAAAAATAGCCAGGTGTTAAAGGATAACCAACAGAACCCATTTCCAGCATATTTTTATTTTTTTCTGTTTGTCTGTTAATCTTATAAAGGTTGTCTGGCAGATATCACTGTCAGCGATAACACCGCCTTTGTATACGTAGAAATAAGTGTTCTTGTAAAAAAGGTGTATAATTTATTTTGTGTACAATTAAGTATATTCTATTTATCTGTTTGTCGGTTTAGTTGTGCACGCATCACGAAAAATATACGAAACCAATGTAGATAACTTTTATACATTAAAATTGTGGGTAACTTAAAGTATTACTTAGTTCTTGTTTCATCGTAATCGGTTCATTCTATCAAAAGTTAGATGAATATAAAGTGTTCAAAAAGTAAAATATCACAACAAACGCAATTCTGATATTCGGATAGTTGAACTCCATATTCGATAGATGGCGTTGTGCATTTGACGTCATTTTCTGAACGGCGGTGTTAAGATTCTCCGCGGAAGAATGACACTAGAAAAATCGGTAGGTAGGTAGGGTAGGTAACAAGGCGAGTAGGTTAGGTAGGTAAGTAAGGTAGGTAGGTCTAGGTAAGTAGGGTAGGATTCGCGGTCAAAGCTTAGTGTTTTACATAAAATCGTAAATCTTTATTACCTACATCCTACATCGCGCACACCTTTTCACTGTTTGTAGTACGTACATAAAACTAGCTAACACCTCCTTTATGTAGGTACATAAATATTAATCCTAGCCTTAGCTCAGACTTTAAGCAACTTTGTAGAGGGACTTGCAAAGGCTTCCAATTATCCTAACTCAAAGTTGGAGGTTAGAGCGTTAAAAATTAAATTTTCTTGAAGCACGCAATCAAATATCTTGTTTAGAAACCAGATTTTAATTTATATGGAAATGTAGTAGCGCCACTCCCCAACCGAGCCATATTTAAATAAATTACTTTTGTCCAAAATTTATTATTATAGCCGCTTTGATTTTATAAAATTGAACTCGGAATAAGCTTTGATGTTTTTTAACATCAATAAAGTTATTTTTACATATTGAGGTCAATCCAATATCGTTAATAACTTTGCGAAGTTAGAAGTTTGTAAACTAAACAAAGTATTTTAGTCTTGTTTTAGTTAGAATGTATTTAGGACTCAATGAATATACTATAAATCCTTTATTTTATATCTATACTAATATTATAAAGCTGAAGAGTTTGTTTGTTTGAACGCGATAATCTCAGGAACTACGGGTTGGAATTAAAAAAATCTTTTTGTGTTGGATAGTCCATTTATCGAGGAAGGTTATAGGCTACATAACATCACACTACGACCAACAGGAGCGGAGCATAAAGGAAAAATGTTGCAAAAACGGGCAAAATATTCCTTTTTGAGAGCTTCCGTTGCGTGCGCTGCGTAAAACATTTATGTAGTATAGGTAGGGTAGGGTAGGGTAGGTGGCCAGTAGACGGGAGCGAAGCCGCGTGGGATAGCTAAATAATAATAATTTCTTGGATTTCACTAAATACAAATAAATAAACGCTACGCCACGATACTGAGTACCTAATACTGACTCCTCCACAAAGAAAATCTGTGTCCAGAATAGTCCTTTGTCTTGTTTCACAAGCGGAATAAAGAGCAATACTCGGAACCAAGGATTACTGTTAATGTGCCGAGATACACACATATAGCTACCTAGACGTTTCCTCCCATGTGACGAGGATCAAAGGGGCTGAGAATTAAATTAAACACCCTCCACTCTCAATTCGCGAAATTATTACATTTACCAAATAAACAGAGACGGACGGGAGCATCCTTGTTTATTTATTTTTAATCACGAGATAGTTCGTGCGACTCAATGGTAGTTCACTGCGCCGTTTCCTGTTTAGAGCTATTAAATTTTTAGAAATGGTCGTAGCGCGGCGTCTTGGCTATCAAAGTGCACATTTCTGGTATAGACAACTTGGGTATAATCTACAGAGATAGAAAATGCTCGGGTGAAGATATAAAATTTTACCATTTACGGTTAATATTGAATAAAAAGAGTCGTGTACTAGTTTTCTGAATACATGGATATAAGCCACCTTACAATCTGTTACATAATCATGTAAACACATATTTTACACATGAACATTATGCCACCGTTGTCGCTTACAAGGAATGCCATCGTAAATATTAATTTAGCCTTCAGGGCACATAAAGCCCGCTTGTCATCAAATAATAGACATTTCGCGATATATAGAGGAGTAAACTAATCTTGTAGACTATGTACACGCGAGGGGAAGTGTACAATAAATTCCTCTTACGTCAAACTTGCGGACAGGCATTGTGGCCTTACAAGATGGCGGGAAACTTACTGCAAGAATTACGGAGCTTTACTTCACGAAGCCAAATGAGTCGCCAGCGGGACATGGGAAAACTACAAACCTAAGGCACGGGCACCCAACGCGAAAAAAGAGATTTTGGTTCAAACGAATTCCACTAGATGGCTTGATAAACATCGATTTGTTATTGAGTTTTGTGAAATATTAAGGTTTTCTAGAGACGATCATAAAAAATGTAAGATCTTGTTTAATTTACTCCCCTTAGCACAAAATTATGGAATATTGGATTCTTAAATTCATGTGAATTAAGAGCCCAATATTCCTTAATTTTCAAAGATTATTTGAATGTATCATTAAAATAGATTCCAATACATGGCGTGGTTTTACATTTTGGTAAAATGAAACTGTAAAAACGTGCAAAAATATACTATAAAACAATTCTTTACTTGCAAGTCACTGCTAACACCATCTATAGCTGATATATCCGTGGAACCGAACCGAACGCGATCGATGATCTTAGAAAAATAATTAGTTTAATCAAACGAAAAACGCTAGTTACGTCGGCACGGTTTCTTTGTAAGGAATGAGGCATCTGTATGCTAGTATTATATTATCTGTGCCTAAGTAAGAAAAGGTTCGGCGGTCCCTAAGGACGTTTTTGCCGGGATCACCCTTTATGCGGTCACACACAACCCGATTGTACATGTCAACTGGGCTTACTTTTTTGGGACAGGTTTATTTCTTTACGGTTGGGAGGGTACTTACCTGATAGATACGAGAATCATGGCGAATATAAGGTACTTCCCCAAGAGAGGCACAACCAGGGACGTAGGAGGGATGATCTCGACGACTAGCAGGAAGAACACGTGGAGACTAATCAGTATCGAGATTGATAGGGTTACCTGTTGACAAGAACACTCAAGTTAATTAATGACATCCCAAATCTCCTCATTGCTCTCGCAAAGTTTCCTCTCTGAAGTCAGAGTCACACAGACTGGCAACACTGTACGAGAATTAAGTCCTTAAAGTTAGTCCGAGGACTAACTTTTCACTTGCTCTAGTACAGGGATGGTGAACCTTTATTGGCGAACAAATATAATGCGCTAATAAATATTAGTACCTGGGAGACCGAGCTCTACTCGGGTGAATAGAGAAAACGACGTTTTCTAAAAATGAAAACCCCTGCATACTAAATTTTATGAAAATCTTTGGAGCCGTTCCCGAGATTTAGATTATATATACATTCATATATATACACAAGAATTGCTCGAATAAAGGTGTTAGATTAGATTAGCGTAACACAACTGTTTTGTTATTAGTTCGACATACTTGCTCTAATAAATAAGCAAAGGTCTGAAAAATACACGTTAGGTATCTAATTATTTTTTATTTCAGTTTGATATATGTTCTCGTTACATACGCTTGACACCATCCGCAAAACCCGATAACCAATGATTTCATCGCAGTGATTTACGACTTTTATCCATCCATGCATGCTTACATACCATAAACTATTTCTGTTAGAAAAATTCGCTAACTTCGCAGATTTATTTACGAGCTATAAAAAACCTTGAATGTGTTCATGTGAAAAACAATCTTGCAAAAATCTAAACTATAATAATAACTAGCAAAAAATCTTTTTTACAAATAATACAATCAACTTAAAAAAAATGAAAACACTACAAAGTGAAAAATAACTTCAATATCGGAAGTCGGTGTTCTTGTTTTCGTTTCTTCGTTTTTTGACACCTTCTTCCGAAATTGAAGTTATTTTTCACTTTGTAGTGTTTTTATTTTTTGGAAGTGGGTTGTATTTTTTGTAAAAAAGTTTTTATTTTTTTGTGGTACATATTGGAAAAATTCTATAGTAAGGTACCTATAATGCCCTCAGTGATGCCAGAATAGATTACCCGAATAACATGTTACTTGAACATAACCGGTGGAATGAGAGTGTACCAAGGTAAACTGTACACATCTGCGTACCCGTTTAGAGCATACTAGCGTGATGGTATGTTATGAAATGGAGTAAACAACAAACAAACAAGCGATTGCAGCAATCCCAAGAGATTTGCCTTCATTAATTGAAGCGTTCTATTGTATATCTCCGAAGTTCTTCATCAGATCTTTTTTTTTCGAATAAAGTTATTTCGAACAAAAAAAGAATTTCGCAAATCAGTTTATATATGACGGAGTTACGACCGAATATACATAAAAAAAAAACATCCGAATTGAGAACCTTCTCCTTTAAAGGTAATATTGATTAACTTTTTTTTAGGAGGTTTTTATCCTATGCTCTAGATACGAGAAACAGCCTTTGCCCTACAGTGAGGCAGGTACAGGCTGGTATTATTATTACTTAGGCTCCTGACACAACAACCTGAGACAACATGACATCCTATTGGTGATAGCGATTGTTGAAATGTCAAAATGTTTGCGATTGACAACGTGATATTTCTTTAGCCCAAAGCCCCTAGACAAGTGACATTCGATAGCGATTGACGAAAAGGCAAATTGTATGGGATTGACAAGCGATATCGAAAAATCACGTGATCAATCCCTTACATTTTATCATTTCAACTATCGCCTTCGGTGACATCGAAAGCCACTTGTCAAACATTTTAGACTTTTCGACAATCGATCTCACTGAAACAATGTATCTTTGTCGAGGGGCTCTTGATCGGATTATGAAAATTCTTTCACTGGTATGAAGCACACTATTGCTGAGTGCCTCAGGGTATATTTTTCCCGAAAAATTGCACGGTTCCTTTGGGTATAGCACGGGTGTAAAGCCGGGTGAAAAAGCTGGGAGTTAAAGTTGATTGTCCGTCGAATGGCGACGGATTCGAGATGAATGGATCTTGTCAATTGTAAAACTCATAGCTTTCTCATCGTAGTTACAGACTTACAAAATTTTGAACGTGTATAATTTACACATAACATTAAGTACCCTACATATTATTACAACGCTATACATATACATGTTATTGAGAGAAACGTAATCACAATTCCACAGTAGAATATCAGGGAACGTAATGAGAATGAAGTATTTGCCGCACAGTGTTATCTTTACATAATTGATTGAACTTCTACTCCATCTTACAGAACGAATAAACATGCTACTCAGAGTTAACTCAAATTATGATTTCTGTTTCTCTCAAAATAGTCTATACTCGTACTATATATAGGTATATATTATATATTATTAATATTATAAAGCTGAAGAGTTTGTTTGTTTGTTTGTTTGAACGTGCTAATCTCAGGAACTACTGGTTGGAATTGAAACATTCTTTTTGTGTTGTATAGCCCATTTATCGAGGAAGGTTATAGGCTATATAACATCACGCTACGACCAATAAGAGCTGAGCATAAATGAAAAATGTAGCAAAAACTGCGTAAACGGTTTAGATGGGTAGGTAGGTAGCCAGTTGACGGGAGCGAAGCCGCGTGGGACAGCTAGTCTTAAATAAAATTGAAAACCTAATGAGGAAATTAGCTGGTAGTTAAATAATGCAACTACTGAAATTATTTACTAGCGACCTGACCCGTGTTCGCTCTGAACAAATTATATAATACTAGCTATATTATTGTGTAACTATCTTTTTTGAATAAATATTATTTGACGCAAACAAAAAGCTCCTGCCAGCGGCTTCGCTCGCGTGAAGTGTTATATCATCCCAAAGGAACATTATACCATGATAAAAAGGATAAAAAGTACCCTATGTGCTATTCCAGACTTTAACCTACGTCTGTGCCAAATTTCATCCAGATCCATTCAGCCGTTTTGGCATGATTGTGTAACAAACATACATCCATCAATATAAAGGGTTCCCTCTATCTGGCAGAATCTTGATGCTCCGAAATTTATTTGGCATAACACATTTGGAATAATCTTATTTAAAGGAATAGGTATATTTAAGGCATAAAAATTATTTAATATAATTATTGTTTGGCCGAATGTTTATATCGCCGAATTTACAATGGGATACTTTTAAGTTGGCAGAATCTTATTTGGCATAATTTAACTTGGCTTATTATGAAGACGGCAGAAATTTATCTGGAATAATTTTATAGCTGAATATTATTTGATCTTCTAAAATCGAATTGATCTACTGTAAATGAGCACTTTTAAAAATAAATGGTTTATTTTTTATACTTAATCTTTATATTAATTATAGCGTCTATATAAGTTGATCTACAAATAAATTATAAATGAACTTCATTCAAGGTAACATAATAATTATGTTTATACATAGTCAAATAATATTTGGTATAATAAATAATATTTGATCCTCTTTGTTATGTATTACGTAACGGTTGGGCAATTTGATAATTATGGTCAATAAATCAGTCCAAGAGCGAGCGAAGCGAGCTCGGGAGCTTAGGGCAACCCGACACGGATAGGTAAGGTTCGAAGGAGATGACGGGAGCTTAAGTGGGCGAGCAAATGCGAGCGTACTCAGCTCCCGTCATCTCCTTCATGTTAGGTTACTTCAGAATCTGCAGAAAGAAATTGGAGCCCCGCACAGCGGGGCTCCGTCGACTTTGTTGCTTAAAAACTAATCGTACTAACCTATTCTATATTAAAACCAAAGTCAACATTAAAATAATAAAAAAAAAAACACATTTTTTTAAAAATAATTCTGAATTTTCTGTAATGTGTTAGATGAGTATTTAAACGAATATCGATATGAAATGTATGCCAAAACACGATTCTGACTGTGAACTTTCTGCGATATGACGGTTCTGCCTTTAAATGATTATCGATATGAAATTTATGCCAAAGATGATTCTGACTTACAAAATTATGTGTTTTGAATGTATGATAAATGAGTATATGCCAAACGATTTTCTGCGAAATGAAGTTTATGCTATCCGTTGTAATGCATAATAAAATTATGACATAAAAAGTTCTGCTATAAAAGGTAGACCCCCATCCAAACTTTCGCATTTATAATATTTAAGTATTAAGTCAGATACACATACCTTTCTCGTTTGTCACTCTATGTATAAATGAAAACCGAATCAAAATCCGTTGCGTGGTTTAGAAGAAGTAAGCTGAGAAACGGACAGCAGCACTCATTTCTTTCACGCAAAAACTACTGAATAGATTTCGATGAAACTTTACAATAATATAGCTTATACATCAGAATAATATATAGGATATAATTTATCAAAACCGAAGTACTACTACAACGCGGAAGCCACGGGCGGAAGGTTGTAATGTATAAACCTTTTCCCGACTTCACAGTCAAGTTTTACTGTGCATTTTTATGGAATCAAATTACCTATATCCAAGCCGTGCAGAGTGTCTTAACACTCACCGGTAAGCACCGGTAGCTTTCCATCAATCTAAGATTGTTCGTCATTAAATCTGTACTTCCAGAAACCCCTTCCTTTTACATACTCAAAAAATTTTACAGTATAAAAATATTAGTTTAGATATAAAATCATATCATGAACGAGTATTAAGTATTGTTGTTTCAAACATTCATCTTATACCTGCACCACAAACTCGGAACTTTTAGGGAATTGAAAAGTTACATCCAATGATGTCCCCTGAGTCAAATAAAAGGCACTCACATACTCGAAGGTACTCAAATATGTACACCGATATCTTAAAAGTAGGTAGGTATGTATGTATGCTAGTGAAGCTTTACGACATAGAATAGGTCATATTTTTCATCGAGTTCCTACAAGCAGAAAATGAAGAATATAGTAGACAACAAAAGTTTCTATAAAATATAAATTATTATTTATTATAGCTACAAACCAAATTTATTTTTAAATATAAACGTTAGATAAAATGTTATATGAAATGCGAATCATTAGCGAATGTTTTCAACAAACAAAAAATAAACAGAAATGAAATAAATAACTAAAATGACGATTTGGCAGCATTTGTAAAATATACCAAACCGCCATTTATATTCTTGTGATAAAAGTTATCTGACTATTGCAAAATCGATCCCTAGTAAAATCACTGATTGAATAATATCATAATTTATTAAGCTTTTTAATGTAACCAATACTGTTTCTTATACAAATCGTTTAGTTTTAAAATTAACAAAGTCTACTAATTAAAAGCTTTCCTTTTGTCTTGTTCTAAATGACAGTAAGTAAAACAAAAAAAAACGGCAAATAATAGCCACTTCTGATGCACAAGAAAAATGACTGATTCTACGACGGAGCAGAGCCGTAGCGCATCGGCTACGAAACTGGCTACGCCGTAGCAACAATACTATTATTTTAAAAGAATCTTGTGTCTTGCTTATTAAAAAGTCTTTTCCTGAGCAAAATAACTTAATCACAAGATTCTAGTACCTAATTGACGAGGAATTTTGAAACTTTCCAACCGTTCTCAATTCAGATGATTTTTTTGTCTTTTCCTGCATAATTCCATGATATATAAATTAACGGTTTTGCTAAATTATTTTTTGGTTCGAAAGAAGTTTAATCCGAAATGGTTCCATTTAAATTTGATAAAATTCTGCTGAAGAACTTCGGAGATATACAACAGAATTCTTCAATAAATAACGGCAAATCTCTCGGGATTGTTGTAATCGCACGTCTATTTATTGTTTAAACTATTTCATAAAATACCATCGCGCCAGTATGCTCTAAACGGGTACGCAGATGTGTACAATTCACACTGGTACACTCTCATTCGACCGGTTATGTTCAAGTTACATGTTATTCGGGTAATCTATTCTGGCATCACTGTGGGCATTACAGGTACCTTATATTAGAACTCTTCCATTACATACCACTAAAAAGTGAAAAAGAAAAACTTTAATACAAAAAAAAACAATCCATTTCTAAAACAGACACTACAAAGTGAAAAATAACTTCAAGTCGCTGTCAAATAACGAAGAAACAAAAACATGAACATCGACTTCCGAATTTAAGTTATTTTTCACTTCGTAGTGTTATTTTTTTGTAAAACAGTCTTTTATTAGTATTCAAAGTGAGTCTCTGTAAAGTCAACAATGAAAGAGTATTCAAGAAATGTGAACAATCATACAAATAATATTATAGCATTCATATTGACATATTATCCAGCATTATTATATTTTCATTTAAAAATAATTAACAAACAGTGCCATGAAACTATCAGGAGTTTCATGGCGCATTTCTCTTCAATAAGACTAAATTGCGAAAATATAATTTGAGTATGCGGTGGTTTAAGTAATATATTCCGAAAATGTGAGCTAATATAAGCTTGAAATATTCCACACACTCCTTAACCTTATCACAACTAGGCGTAGGCGTTTAATTTTGGCAAACCTTCTTAGTGGCGTAAAACGGTTACTTTCTAAAGCATACCCTTTAGTAAAAAACGGCTAGGATAAAAGATTTGAAATAAAATATTTTTGATTCATGTACACTATTTGTGTTACATGGTTTTTCGTATTACTACTTAACAAAAAAAAACGCTGAAAGCTTTTTCTTAAAAAAAAATAATTAACAACACGGTATGTTTTCGCTTCTTTTGCATACTCCTCCAAAACGACTTGGACATTTAAAAATATTTTTAAACAGAAAAAATTATGGTTACAATTTCTTATTAACCCACATAGGATATGTATATCAAAAAATATTTTGCAAACTAAACTGTCCAAAAGGAGGTCCAATATTGATATTCTGGCACCGAGCTGGCGCACGTCTAGTACCACGATAACATTGGGAAATATATACGCCTATCACATTTAGAGATAACAGCATAATGACATTAGTTTACATCCCCACGTTACAATCGCTTGCTAACTCACGATACTCGCGGGAAGGGTCATGTAAATCATTACTAAGCTCGATTTGAACGCTTCACACACAAATGAAATACATTTTTATTACGTTAGGGAGGGTAATCACAAGAGAGCAATAAAAGAACACGTTGAGTAATCGTATTTAAGCAATTTGAACCTCAGCGGTTGTAACAATATTCACTGTGAAACTTTGCGGTCCGCCCCAACTTTGTCGACAAAACGCGCGGAATTTTTGTTAATTTGTTTTTAGAAGTTCACTCCAATAACAGCGCGGAAAATTTTATTCATGTGCGCTAAATTAATATAATAAAAAATTAGGTTTTTTTCCATTACGGATAGCTGGGTTTTTATTGTATTTTTTTTCTGGTAGATAGCGCGTTATCAAAATATATTTAATACGATTTGAATATTAAGAGGTTTCAAGGGAGAGCTTAGCGTGAAATAAATAAAACCAAAAAGAGAAAAATAACAATTGTAATACCGTATAATTTAATCAAATCGAAATTCCTACAAAATATGTAAAATTAATGTATCTACCAATATAAAAATAATCTAAATCGTCATAACCAGAATTGAACTAACTAACTTGACTCTAACCATTTAAAGGTTAGCCATGTAAAGTAAAATTTAGCCATTTAAAGCTTAAGCAAACGGGTCCTTGAAAAAATTGTTTTGAATGACGTATCTAAAAATACCCCCACCATGGGATAGACGAAAAAAGAACATCCATATCCATAAGGGTTCCTTGTTGACTATGGAGCTCTAAAAAGTAAAATCAACTAAAACCAATTTCACATGTCTGCAACATCCACTTTAGTTTTTCTTCGTTGCTAAACAATTAAGATTCAATTATAAGTATTCTTCATTGATATGAAAATCGTATGATTTTTGTTATTTCACTTTGAACCTTAACACAAGTATCTAACTTATGGAATCCAGTCCCCGAGTACCATTACGTTTAAATATCGAGCCGTAGTATGTACACACATAGATGCTACATAGATCAAAAGAGACGACCAATTCCCAAAGGGGACTTTATCCAGCTTTATATCTTAGGCTTTTTGTATTGTACTTTGTGGAGCACTGGACTTGGAGGTTTATACATTATTTAATCAGTAAGGCTATTCTCTAATATCATTTCATGTCAGTCGGGTTCTATTAAGTGAAGCCGAGATAATTACTCGCTAAAAGGCGAATCTATTATTATATTTTATTTCATTACGAGTGTTATTTGGTCAGAACTTATTTTTTTATATAATTTTTAATTTATTAAATTAGCTGATCCGACAGGCGTTGTATTGTCCAAACAGAGTTCAAATAAGTCCCATAAAAAAGCATGTATATTTAGATTTTTTCCGAAATTGCCGCAAGCTTTTCACTTTGTTTTCCCTAAAAACCATAGTTGTAATACCATAAACAAGCTTACTAACTACATTGCTTTTTAATTAAAATTAATTTACCTTCTCTCCGCTATCTGAAGGCAGGTAAAATGTGAGGACGGTAAGGAAGGAGATCCCCATGCAAGGGATGATTATGTTCACAGTGTAGAACAGCGTTTTTCTCCGCATCGTGATGTTGAATGTTATGTCCAGGTACGGCTCGTCGCAGCATGTGTAGAACTTCTCATTCCTGTGCAAATAACCAAAAAGTTTATATGATTACAGAAAACTGAGAGAAAAAAATAATCTCAAGGTTATGCACCACGATTTTTTGTGACTAGTCCCGATTTCTGAATTAAGAATTTGAAATTGTCAAACTCTGCTAAGCTCTGAAAACCCGTGAAACTTTGGCACTAAATAAAGAAGGATTTGAAACATTTATAACACCAATTATTCAATTTAAAAACTATTTAACCACTATGCAAACCCTAGCGTGAATGGCTACAATTAAAAGTAATCGACAAATTAATTTGCGTATACTATATTCAAATAATAATCCGAGTCAAACTGTTTCCAAAACTTTGAAGACAAGAATGTTATCGTATTGCCTTTAAAATGTGTCTTATTACATTACCCAAAATGCGTAGAACTCTGAAATCAAATTACAGGACAGAATACTGCCATTGAGTCTGCTACAGACCCTCTCCAAACGAAACTTCGCGAAAGTCAAACATCAATAACGACACTTTCGCCTTTCAGATACAGTTGGAGTTTCACAAGTGATTATAATATTTAAATATCATTTTATAGGCGGGCAATAGAAACTTTTAAGTAGTTGAGATTAAAGCCGTGGAAATGTTAGACTACTTTGAGCCTTCTGAGGAGGTTTGAATGAGTAGGTAGTTAGACAGTTTGACGCGGCAAAGTGATGCAAATAAAGTTCTAGAATCCGTAAAGCAAGTACAAGATTGGTACCTAAAGGCATGCAAATTTTGTAAAACAATATTTTATGATCAGCCCATATAGAACTGTGTTCGTGTAATTTCGTAGAGTAGGTCATAAAAACATTGTAGGAATACGAAAATGACATTTTTATCGTTTCAAGGGAAATCATTTTATATGGAAAAGCGCAGTTTGTTCCGACCGTCTAGCTATCCGTCAATCAAACGAAGGGTTAAATTCCGTATGCAAAGTTATGATATAATATTTCACGGTGATAAAAATGTGCGTTTTATTATTGGGCTAATATTTTTGGAGGAAATCGAGTGCTGTACAGTTTTATTACGCAAAGTGTATGTACAGATGTTTATGTCTATAGATTTGTATTTTACGGCGTCATATTCGCTTGTAAACAATTCAAAATAACCTCAAAGTCAAACAAAGAGCAACAGATTTTCGTTGTAGATATTTTTAATAAAACCCGTTAATTTAAACCTTGAACAACGTTTACGACAGCGTCTTTAGAAAATGTCCCAGCTTGTAAAAGCACTTGACAATTTTAGCGTTGCAATAGCTTTGTAACGTGGAAAAGCGGACTTTATTCAAAGCAAGTAGGAGTCAGCCGCGGGCTGTGTTACAACTACAGAATATGTATAAAGGACATTACCGGAGGCTCGACTGTTAGTAGATTTCACTGTGTTGCCTCAGCAAGGGCCTTTGTTACTGCAACATTTTCACCCCCACCATCCGTGTGGGTAAAGCCGAAATACTGTTTTATTTTGATGAGGTACTTAAAAGTCATTCCTGTAAAGCCAAGTTATTTTTGTGGAATATTTTATTTCTAAGAACAACAACCCGCCTTTTACTGCTTGTTTTCTTTTAAGTATTCCAAACACCTCTTCCTTTTTAAAATCCTCTTAGAATTTTAAAATGGCGTCCATAAAGGAAAATGTACATTGAGATGAAGCAAGGATCTACTCAGCATTTTTAGACAAGCAGATTAGATTATTTGGTGGATACCGGGGCGCTCGAACCTTCGACAACGTGACTTATCGGAAAATCTTATTCAGGTTATTATAGGCACGCATTTTGAAGGGGTTGAAATCGGTGGGTTTGTGACGCGTGAGTTTAGAAGCAAGCGCAGCTTAACGTGGCAAAGCGGATACACGTCGTAAAAGTGATGGCGCGGTAAGTGACTCCGGGTTAATAATGACACTCGTGTGTTCGAGAGGCGGATAACGGCCCGTAGCCGGAGCCGTGCGGCAAGGAGGCTGAGGACAAACGAGCCCGGTACATCGGGCTCCAATTAACTTTTGTTTACCGCCTACGGGACGTATTTCGTTCTGTATTAACCTTTGTTTGGGCCTTTTTTTAATTACTGTTCAAGTACCAAATATTTTTTGAAGACGAACATTTTATTTTACTGAAAACATATTCACATTTTATTATAAAAATTGTGTGCCAATTTTTACCGACATCATAAAATTAAATGTTTAACGACCAATGAAGGGGTATTCCTTACTAAAGTAAAAATAAATGAGGCCTGTCGTAATAACATAAGTACTGATAGCGGTCATTTAGTTCAGCCGTCGCCGTCCGCCTCAATAACTGAAACTAAACGGTCGTACGATAAACTTTTATATTTCTAAGCACGAACTGGAGTATCTTTAGTATCCTTACACCGTCGTAGTTTAAATAATTCATCGGAATTTAAGAGAACATCGTTGTGCTCATCCGTCATAGCCGTGCACCGATTATTATTTTACGGCAAGATCAACTGCGAATAACATGAGAGATATGTTTTGTAGCGTACACGAGGAAGTTTCTTCTGTTATTTCAGTTTCAGTTTTATGTACGTAGTGGATTAAACTAGTTAGTAACAGATGGGACCTTATATAGCAAAAGATATAGATCTGTATAACGGACAAAAACTAATATAAAACGGGACAAGTCATTCTTTAGTTTTCCTCCAATCCGGAAGTTTGGGACGAATAATAAAAACATCTTGAAAAGATCTGAGGAAACTCGGTAAAAGTTGAAAGAAAAGATAAGTAGTTATTTTAGCGCGAGTTAATCAGTAGTCGGCGGAAACGCAATACTGCAAAAAATAAGAGTTTTGCAATATTAACAGTTATTTTAATGACCACACCAGATATTTATAGTTTTCATCATAACGAAATCCATTTCGAAAAAAGCTTTTTCTTCTTATAACGTAAAAAGACACCGGGACTTTTTAAACAAGAGGTAGGCTTAGCAAAAACCCATTTAAAAATTCAAAGGGAATTTCCGATAGGTACTCATGTATTCTTCAGATAGGATTACGAACCTGACGGCCGGTACCTCGAGGATGTCCCATTCCACAGACATGTAGAACTCTGATAGGTCAACGCCCACCGACACCACATTGCTCCCAGCCTGCTCATCCATGTGCCTCAAGTCCACCTGTATACATACCAACTCACAAAACTATTTACTCGTCCCAACATACGTGCACAAAACAACTTCACAAGGCACCGGAGTTCAAATTCATATATTCATCTTAAACCTACGTCTTGAATGAACAAAATTGATTAGAATTTCAAATGTGGGGTAAGCAGGAGATGCGAGTGTCTTGATTGCGATTATGAACGTCACGTGTTCGCTTTGAAAAGGGGCACATTCAAGCTTATTTCATTTAAAGCGACCTCGGTTAGCCAAACCTTAGAAGAGCAAAGAAAAGTGGGAGTATTTGCAATCTATTCCTGTATATTTGCAGTGAGTATTTGAAAGGTAGTTTGTATTTGTGTTGTATTCTACTTAAAGCTATTTTGGTCTTGTATGATTCTGTTTCCAGATGTAATGTTTGGTTACTTATCTTTAAATCATTTTGTAGTCCATGTATCTGGAAGAAATCTGTTAATACTTACTCAGATTACTCACATTTGTATCATTCTATAAAGACTCCGGTGCCAAAAATTATATTATTAGAATTGTTACTATATTCTCTTATAGATTAATATTAATATACTCTAGTTAAATACACATCGATAACTTTAAAAGACACATATATAAGGAAGTTTAACACATTTGCTATTACTTGTTTAATCTTATGGTATGCGTTTAGAATGATGCAGGTTAGTTCTACTTATTAGTATATTGTATGGAGTAAAAAACAATTGTATTAATTGATTCTTTACTTTATTCCCTTCCACTTTTATTGAAATTATTATGTTATCCAATTTACTTAAGTTATGGCTATATTTGTAGTGCACGATTGCTCATCGTGTAGGCATCTAAGCTAACTTATCATTATTTTTTACTCCATCGTGGGATAGTGATTAGCTGTTATATCTATTTATTTAAGTTTAATTCATTTCCTATTTAGTCATAAGAATTACTTATTTGATACATGCACCCTGTCACACAATGTGTTCAATTATCTAGATAAAAATCCCATCAAATCTTGCCAACGTAGACATTTAAACTGTGTACTTCACTATCTCGGAGTCTCTGTATAAAAGATCTGTATATTCCAAGCTGGTGTTCGCATAAGATGCCTCGAAAACAATACCACAGAGTGTGCCAAGTGGGATGTACCTGAGTACAAACTGAGATCAAAACCTTTAACGACAAACCGACACACTTATCTTCAATGTAGACATGTCACAACAATTCGATTCATGCGAAGAAATAACAACGCGAAAACACAGAAAACACCGAATATAACGAGTGATCGTGGAGCTTCGACAAGAGTAAATAGGATGAGGACGACCTCCTTCTCCTGATCCCTTAACGCTATCGCGTAGAATAAGCGCACTACTTCGTGTCGGAGTATCGTATCTCGGAAGTAGCACCCTTCATTCTCAACGACTCGTCAAAAAATCTGATAAGGAGGTCGAAAGCGCCGGCTCCGCCGCGCGTGTGTGTGTCGCGCGGACGCAGCGTCTGAGCGACCCGCCTCATACCAACTGTGAGCCTCTTTGTCAAACAAACTAAAGACACGATTGCGTTCGCTATAGTATAGGGGCGGCGCAGCGTGTTGGCATAAGACGCGTGCTTCGGTCGAGTGTTGTAATAGCATGCAACGACCGTCTCCTCGACGCGTGAGGGTCCTCGACGCTTCGACGAGACAGTGAGTTCTACTTTAACATTTAGATTTTTGTGCATTATGGACTCCGTGTCAAGATTGGGAGTGGTATCGTCTTTCTTTGAAATGACAACATGCAATGGACTGCCAGCGACACCACACTAGGTACAGCCAGTAAGTATATGAGTCGCTAATAGGGAAAGGTATAAAATATGCAACATGATGACTATTATATGCTCGATAGTGTAGAGCAACAAGTGTGATCTTTATCGTTCGTTTGTTTTCACGTGCTGTGCTAAACCTGTTCGCGTGGAGGTTCGTGTGAAGCTGTGTACAGAGTCGCGACCGCGTCGAGCGGCTGGCGATCGCGCCGTGATCGGGAATGCAAGTGATTCGGAAACAAGCGAGAGTCATGCGGTGAGGAGTGTACACTGACGGGCACGGGGTCACATGCAGCAAGCTGGTGTGGCGCTCGAGTGGCGGGCGTGTGCGTGTGTGTGTGTGTGTGTGGCGCGAGCGGAGCCAGCTATGGGAAGGTGTGAGCTCCGAGAGACGCCGCTCCGCGTACCGTACGACTGTTAGCTCATCGCTCATCTACTGGTATTTACCTTCGCACTCGCGGCGTATCGTGTAGCACGGAAAGGCTCTATCGGAGCGGGATGTGTCGGGTAGGATCGGATCGAGTGAAGTTATTGCATCCCATATCACCTGGCTGTTAGAATTTTATACCTTTCCGTGTCGAGCGAGGAAGGCTGAACGAGCTAAGTGGACCGGCCGAGGATATTCTGGAGCATTCGTGATCACGCACGTCGACATAACCGCTACTCCATATACTTAACATCCCATCGCAATAGAAATGTAAACTTGCAACATGTCAGACTACGAGCGAGCCGGGCGGAGGGCGGAGGGCGGGGAGCGGGCGTCGGCAGCGAGCGCACGCTCTGCGCCACTACTCTAGCGTCGTCGTTACAGTCAATATGTAAAAGTGAGATAACATACCACATGGACAGAAAAGTAATATAATTACACGACGAATTACGTTCGAGCCAACAAGCTATTGCATGGACATCGGCCGGGGCGGCGGGCCCTACGGCTACGGCCCGCGCGCGCGGCGCCAAGCAGCGTACAGCGGGGCGTCACCTTGAAGCCGTCATACGTCCAGCTGCCTAACTTAAGCACACAGGTTTGCACGTCGTAAGGAAAGAACTCGACGTCGATCGAGCACGAGGACTTATAGACGGCGGGCGGCTGCCACACCACCATGCCGTTGTAGTACACGGTGGCCTTGGTCATCAGCGTCACCTCGTAGTTGCCGTCGGCGCTGCGGACAAACAGAGCGGTCAGCGAGCGCGGTGACGGAGCTCCACGCAATTACCTTGAATCCGTCGTACGTCCAGCTACCGAACTTAAGAACGCACGTTTGCTCGTCGAAAGGAAAATATTCCACGTCTATTTCGCAGGAAGACTTGTAAATGGCGGGTGGTTTCCATTCCACCAGCCCCTGATGATAGATGGTCGCCTTGGTCGCCAACGTTACCTCGAAGTTGCCGTCGGCACTGTAATGTTAACGCACGTTTACAAGCCGTCTCGCGGCCCTACCGTTCACTTGTGTCTCACCAAATACCCTCAAGTGCGTTAGTACGAGTATGTTGTGTGTGGACCATGTCGCATGTGCGGGAAGCTTTGTGTCGCTAACAGTTCCAAACATTCTATTAGTAGTTAGTACAGGTACACGGGGTACTTGAATCGCGTAATCACTAATTTAACGTCTTACGACGTATTTAAACTACGTTTTAGTCAACAACACCGGTTCTCGGCTGCTGAGTTTGTTCAGCCGCTCTACAATACAATGTGCCGACCTCAACAATGAAATAATACAATGTTCTGTTTAATTTTAATAATGCATTATGTGTAGTAATTTATGGTCACTCTTGACAAATATTAGACAGTTACTCATCGTATTTATTACTCATTAAGTTAACTCTCGCTGAAAGAAAACAATTAATGAAATAGTTTTATAATAACAGATTAGAATATCCTCATTATTTCATTTGACGACGCATCCGAAGACGAAATAATATTAAATGTACGTCTTTATAAGAGTACACGATTTATAACATTGACAATTAATTACAAAGGTTTTAGTTACTTTTATAATTTTACTTTGATTAATTTAACACAATACAACACAACATTAATCATGCATTAACAGCGAAAGAAAATTGAATTTTATTGCATCATTTATAACTTTATTTAAAAGATGTGGATGAAAACGAAGACATCCAATAAAATAATGGAAAAATATGACAACAAAATATGAAACACGGACGGGGTACAAAACTCGATGATAAGGGTTAACAAATCACAGGTCCATACACTGCGAATCGTTCATTCAAAGGGTCTTCATCGCAGGTGTTCCAGGTTTGAGGTAGAAGCAAAAATGTGCACATTAGACGGGTCGAGGCGGACGGGACTGGGGGAGGAGAGAGAGGGGGGGGCGAATAGGTCGCGGGAAGGGACAGGAAATGAGTAACGATTGCTGTCCCGGCCATTTATCAAAGTCCGACGCCTCAAGGTGGCGGCTGCGACAAAATGAATGCCAACTACGGGCACAACACACAAGTGAAACTTGTAACTCAAGGCAAGAGCCGGTCTCGTGATATTTAGTTTAACATGATTTAGTTATGAAAAGTTTAAGAAAAGGATTACTTTACTTTATTAATTTGATTAAATACCGTCATACACGAATTTAATTCACGAATTGAATGGAATTACGCGAATGAATTAACAAGTCTATTAGCACAAACAAAAACCCTTTATGGCCTAAGATTAATTTTACAACCTACTAAAAATGATTATACACAAATTAAATAAAAGTAATCGTTTAAGCTAAAGGGATTATCATTCCACCACAATGTCAAAGCTGAAACGTTGAACGTTTGAAATTAACCATCTTCGTCTTTAATGGAAATTTTATTCTTGGAAAGAAAATCGATGATCTCAGGAGGTGAAGGATGCAAGGAGCCCGCTGGGAGAGAAAGGAGGCGCATTTGTTCGCTTGATTTTACTGAAACCTCGCAAGGTTTATCCCGCGAGACTACACAGGTAATTGCAAAATGTTTTCACGGAATTTTATTTAACAACTAGTCAACAACAGCTGGGAATGAAACAAAACGTTTGTTATGAACGCTGTAATAGTATTTTTAAAGTTATTATACTATGCGGTAATCGTTTTTAATTTATCGTTGTTCAAGACTATAAAGAGCTATCGCTGTTCAATTCGAATAATTAATGTTTAATCTCTATAAATTACGGTATTTATTATTTCTGATTTATTTCCCTCTACCACAATAACTGTTTGTTATGGATATTGCTACATCTCTACATCTTAGTAACTTTAATAAAACTACGAAAACCAAATGGAGTTTTAATACATAGATGATATGAATATAAAGGATGAAGTTTAATTCCAACTCAGCTACAGTTGTTGCAAATTCTATTTTTTATTAGGGTTTCAAATAATTTCGGAATAAGTGATAAATATACGCAGCCGGTAAGGTAGGGGAAGGGAGTGACAGTAATCTTTTGGGCCTCCGTCAATTAGAACGGGTACAACGCAGAATTCACGGCTTATTGGTTTTTGTGGGACAATGCTATGCTTTTGTGAGCCTTTATCGCTAAGATTGTACTGTAAGTAAAATACGATTCGTTTACAGGCTTTGTTTTGTCCTTTCGACGCTACGGGATTTACCGACATTCGCTACAATAAACACAATTCGGAGTTCAGAGATAAGTTATTCGAATTGTTACAGTGTGTTGTAAAATTTTGGGTCCAATTTTCTTTGTTTACAATTGAGAAGCATGAAGTATGGTTTTTTTTTTGTACTGTACTCACAATTCGTAATGAAAAGATGCCTGATGTTTAACATTGAATGCAATGCAATAATACTCTGTGTTTACTTGTTTTATTATATAAAGTATCTGTTTTAAAGTAATTTATAACTATGGGTATTTGTGAGGATGTTAGTGTTGGGTGGTTCGATGGTGTAGGTGTAAAACATAAGGGCACTAGCACAAAATAAGTGTAAATGGAATGTCATCTGTATTAATTTGGTACATTTTTAAAATTAGGTGAAGCAACGAATTGTGGCGCACACAACTCAGGGCCCGTACGAGTAGCTCTTCGCTTCTTTTGTAACACACTTGTTTTACTCTGGAGGCAGGCATTTTTCATTCACACTAGAGAAATAGTGAAAACGTAAAAGTATGCTGGAATAACCCTACTTCTAAATAACTTCATCAGAAAAGAGTAACAAGATAATCTCGTTTAGACCGTTTGCAATATTAATCCCAACACCTTCATATTATGATTGCCCAATTTGGCCGTTTCTCTCCGAACTCGATCCAAAGTTAATTACACGTGTTACCTTGTAGAGAGCACATTTTCGTTTTCATTAGAGGCAATATAGCCAGCGACAGAATCACAGCAAATGATACCTTCTCTTTCGTAATAAGGTTCTCCAGTAGTAACTTAGAACAGTTTAACTTAGTGAGGCGACTTGTTTGTAGTTCGTATCGATCTTACAACTTAACTTGAGGAAAATAAAGGGAATGGAAAAGGTATTGGTAACAAATCGAGCGAAAAATTTACTTTGGATATTAAGTTTGAGCAGATTTCGGCATTTTCCTTATAACTCTGTTAATGCTATCCGAGAAATTAGACCAGTATTCGGGGATGCGGGCTCGCTACGAAAAAATATACCTGAAGATTTTTCTTTTCTTTTAAGTAATAGAAATGAAATTGTTTTTTCGTTAGAGAATTTCGGTCGGTCGAGAGTTTTGTAAGTGACTGAGTATTTAGAAGCCAGATGAATTGTTTGGTTGGCTACTGGAAGTATTTGTCTGAAAATTTCTACGCAGTCTTCAGAAAGTTTTCACATAAATCGCTCAACTTAGGATTAGTCTTATGAGCTTAAAAAGTTTTATACTCCTATCTTTTAGAGGCACCCCTCAAATGGGATGCCTAATTACTTTAACGATAACTGAAGCACTACTCTGCGGAACCCTGTTTAAAAATTAATCAGAAACAGAAAAACCTCACAATTCGTTGTTCCACCTTCAGAATTTATCAAACAACAATAATTTAACGGTATTATTTATCTGAAGCTTATAAACATGATTCGGTCTCACTTGTTATAGAGTACGATGTCTGGTCTCCAAATGTGGTCAGAAGGCACATGGAGCATGTGAACCCCGCCGTATTCCTTGGGTTCCCAACGGAGCTTGTAGTCATACCACGACTGCTCCACCCAGAGGTTGGTCGTCATTATCTGGTTCTTCAGATTCTGTTGAAGAAAAATCTTATAAATAGGAACTCTGTTACTTTTCCCCTGAATTGAAAATATACAGTATAAAACTCTACTTCACTTCAACAAAGTTCTCAAACTATAAGATTCTTTACTTGCTCAACCATGAGTACAATGTCATAATGGCATTCAAATATTAATAATAGAATACAAATCAAAATAATAAAATTCGTTAATTGTGTGTGCCAGTTATCCCCTGCTATTGTATAGCCGTGTATTTCAACAGTAGTCAGCCAGGGGCCAGTAGTCCTCCTATATATTTAGGCAATCGATCCACTAAACCTACCAAACCCATAGCCCAATGCATTTTTCCTCCATATTTTGCAATAGTCCTGCACCAACCGAGGATTGCTATTGGGTGCACTTGCGCAGTGCATACTATATATATGAATTATTGGCGGTTGGTGTCACATTTCCTGATACCTGCCTAACAAGGCCTCTGCGAGTTGGCTTCGGCCCCTCGCACGCCTTTCAAGGGACCGGAACCCCATGGTCCCGAGATTGTTAAAGTGTGTAAAAAATAATAAATTCAAAACGAAATAATAAAATTCAAATCAAAATAAAGAGAATCGGCATTGCCATCCAACGTGGCAATGCTGTCAGCGTTCTGGGCACTTTTCACGTTGACAGCGATGGGGACGAATTTTTTGATGCCCAATGACACCTGCCCTTTTATACGCGTTCGTAATTTTATTTATTATTTTTATTTAAGTGTAGGTATATCTATGTAGTTATTGTTAATTTAGTATTTCATACTATGTAAATTTATATATTGGTAATAAACTTTCAGTAAAATTAAAATAATAATTCCAAAATGTCATATTAAGTCAAAAATTCCAACATAATAAAATAATAAATCAAATCAAAATTATCAATAAAGCAGTAAATTATCAAATTTGTAAAGAAAAATTAAGTAAGAAAAGCAAATAGATTAAAGATTTTCATTTCAAAACTCCTTCAGTTTATAATAAACTTTATCTGCTTTTAAAATGCTAAATATTAATATAAATATTATTTAGACAAGTTATCAACTTCGAATTTTCAATTCAGGGTTTGACCTCATTTATATGATGACGTTTTAAAGCATGGGTTGACCTTATTATGTCAAGATAAGTTAAATTAAGTTAAGTTTCTCTTTTATCTTTCTACGATATGCGGTGTTTACCTTTAAGTAATGTTTGCATTGTTATAAGTTTACTTTAAAAACTATTATTGCATGCTTGGATGTAAAAAATTGTTGGTAGACCTAATAAATAAATAAATAAATAAGATATTGAATATCTACATTATAATTTTCGTAGTGTTGTTTACAGCTAGCAGTCAACTTGTTAAAACAGTATCATCGACTTTATGTACGCGCACAGTGTAGATGAACCCTGAGAATACACATGTCATGTACAGTATGCTCCCTAGTTGCACACAATGAACTTGTGAGTTGTTATACGAAAATAGTGTGATTATTTTAATCACGTGAAGAGCATGATATAAATGAACACTCACTAGCAAGCATGTATGCTATTGATAGCATGTACATTCTCATTATAATTCAACAGTGTCCTATTGGTATCTATTTCATCGAATACATTTCAGCGACTTCTCGTATGCAAAAATAAATAACATGAAGTTGCGTCCCTATTGGTATTTTATCGGATACATTTCCGAGAGTGTGCGTTGGAATTACACGGCTTAATTCCCTGAAGCCCATTCCATCATCTGACGACGAGACACAGGATATGTGCCTATATATGCCTATATTATATGGTTTATTCCGCCTTTACGCACAAAGTATTCCGCTTACTTATTGATTATTCGGATATATCTACTGATAAAGAGCGGGACTTCTTGTCGAGGTTGCTTTTCAAATAGCTACAGCTAAGATTTACTAATCCTATCTAACTTCCTACCAATTGATATCAGAAATATGAAAGTCTATATATTTGTCACTAAATATTTGTTAATCAATCACTCTTCAACGTCTGAATTTGGATGAAACTTAGCGTACGGGTAGAACATAACTGGATAAAGACGTAGAGTACTATATTTATCCCCATATTAGAATCCATTGAAACTCACAATGTGCCTCAACAGAAAGCTTACAGTCACCCAAAGGGCAATGGAGAGGGCTTTGCTAGGAGTTTCCTTGGGTGTTCGAATCAGAAATGTAGAGATCCGCAAGAGAACCAGGGTTATCGACATAGCCCGAAGAATGACCAAACTTGAGTGGCAGTGGGCAGGATACATTGCTCGCGGATTGCCGATGGGGCTGAAAGGTTCTGGAGTGGCGACCGCGAACCGGAAGACGTGTGGGAGGCCTCCCACTAGGTGGACCGATGACCTGGTGAAAGTTGTGGGGATCTGCTGGATGCAAGACACACGGGATCGGTCAATGTAGTGACGCTTAGGGGAGGGTGCCTCCAGGCCTATGTCCAGCAGAGGACGTCTTCCGGCTGATATGATGATGAGAATTATTTCTCTGGCAAATCTCAGTTATAGATACACGAATACAATGATATAAAGGCCAAAAACGAGATAAAAATGTCGTCATCGTTCGTTGCTGATTAATCCGCAAAAGTCTCGGTATAGAACATTGATTTAGGTAATCTCCACTGTCAAAAGAATCGGCAAAAAATACAAAAATATTTTCACGTGGCACATATGAAAATATTTTTTTGCCAATTCTCTTGTCATCCCTTTGTCGCATTTGGCTAAAAGTTTGGGATCTTCTGATCAACAATACGTATAAATAATAACTTTTATTTACTTCATATTTTTGCTAGATCCCTCCCGAGCATTTCCCGTCTGCAGGCCGTCAGATTATATGTAAGTGGATTATTCTGTTAGACAATATTCTGTTATTTGTCGGGAACTATTCTGTTGAATATGGGATGGCAGTGGTTCCTACTAGAAAAATAGTTTCGTACGTCTCATCAATATGATATTTGACTTTATGCGGCGACAAACCAAATTATCTGTTTTATGAAACAGCTTCTTACACTGAGTAACAACTGAATTGATGCCAAAACGTATGGGACTAACATGCGCTGCCGAAATGTTACGTGATAATGCCCATGAATTTTCGCATTTCGACAATCGATATTGCTGATAGATTCTCTAACTTTGAGTAATTTTTATCTAGTCTCTGAATACTAAAAGTTTCGTAGCACCAATAGCTACGCCGTAGCTTCGCGTAGCACATAATACTTCGTAGCAACCAAACATTAGCTACTATCATTAGGTCCGTATAATACAGCACTTTCGCCTCAACGTTCAGGGTTTATTGGCGTAACGGTATAAATAAAGCACAGTTATTACTTCATAGGCAGCCAAAAGTGGCTTTATTATGCCTTTTCCGGAAGGGTTCCAATTCCAAATTATGTTTGAACTCGAAGTGGTTCCATTTAAAAGTTTTATCATTTGAAACCGGATTATTAGAAACATTTCACTGGATTTGAAAGAAAATTTTGAAAATTTGGAACCTTTTATTAAAAGTTTTCTGTACCATTTATTGATAAATGGTGGATTTGATTTCATCATGCGGAAAATTTCTAACTTTTATCTCTATAAAGAACTCCCTTTTAACTGTCTATACAAACAACAAAGATCATTGTAAAACGTTATTTGTCTTCGCTTAATAATAATCCATTGTTTTCAAGTACACCTTCGAATCAATCCCTTGTCCTTTATAGATTATACCGACTCCGATAATGTTTAACAACAATGAATTATTCATGACAAACAGAAACACTGTTTTGTATCGCGCGAATTTTCCATGTTAGGTCTTTCCAACATTTTGTTGTGAAAACTGTAGGCACAACACTAAAAAAAGTACATGTCGCTGAAATGTACCGACTTTCCTTTTTCCTCGCGACTTTTTCTGTAACTTAAATTAGTTTTTATTCACATGTATGTTCCTTTACACGTTCGCTTAAAAGTTCCGTAAACTTGCTACTGAGGACTTCGTAAAATGTTTATTTACTTCTCCGATATATAATTTATATCACGACGTGCTCTTGCAAGTCACAAATAGACCGAAGTTAAACAGGCAGTTTGAGTCTATGTGGTCTCATTTACTCGTTGAGTTGGTACGGCATAATGTATCTATCGCATCCACAGATATAAATCTAACTAGATGACACGATTGTATGGACTTCGCATGCCAAAAATCAGAGTAAAATTACGATCAATGATCGTATTCTGAGCTTTTCATTTAGCATTACCGGCACTGGAAATCCACCGGATCTAGAAAAATGCCTTTTTATGCCATAAATGTACAGACTGTATAGGAAAAGTTGACCGAGGCATTGCAAATGTTTTATTTCATTGGTAAGTAAATTTATTTTTAAATTGTTTGTGAAAAAGTGGCACGCTTGGATTTAATACAGATGGAGGGACTTGCGTTATCTAGTAAGATTTATGTCGGTGATCGCATCATATTGTACACTTAGTTTATATTATTGCTTGTATTATAAGGTTATTAGTAGTGTAACAATTGTAGATATGCCAATAAATAAATCATTTTAGTGAGAAGACTATTACTACAGCAGGCAAATTTCGTAAAAAATATATATATTCTAGAGCCTTCCATCAGTTTTAATTTTAATCATTATGCAGTAAGATAAGCTTAGTTTAGTTTAATACGACGATAACTTCAGCTTGAGCGAAGATTCGTGAAATTTCTTTAAGTTATTGTTCGCTCCGACTTGTAAGCAAAATTTTTATTTTCAGAAAATATCCACTGGGATAAAAAAAAATATGATTCAAAATATATCTGACATTACTCAGTATATGGGTTTGAAATATTAAACACTGACATCAAGTGAGATGATCGAGATATAATGATGTTTTTTCAGAGCAAGCGAGGGTCTACGTGTCTCTCAAAAACTTTAAAAATCTGTTGTGTAGGTAAAAGGTATAGAAATAATAGGTATCCAGTTAATTTCGTGGAAAAACCATACCTACAACCAAGTACCTAGGAACAGTCCAAAAAATGTTCCTATTTCGATTACAGATCTTTTTCGAAGTTATAGGTATTCGTGTTTTATAGTTGAGCAAAAGCTCTATATAAACACAGAGAAAATGTCTAACATGTCATATTAGATTTACGACGTAGGCTCACAACAGACAGTTACCTAAGGGTATCCATCATAACATTTGCGATGGGACTCGATTTAGCCGAAGACTTTCTGCTTACCCTATCTGACGTTTGTTCCGCTACCCTGTCAGCTTCTTACGAAACTTTGTCAATAAACATTTTGTGCCTTTGTTCAGCTAAGAAGTCGTATTTTGTTTCGTTTGCGGATATACATTATTTTGATGTAGATTTGTTTTAGGTATGATTCTATTTCAGTCTGGTGGGACTTGACAACGTTTACGAAGTTTATCTTCCATTTTATAAGCTTGGTAAAATTTATGCTTTATTTTATGACCTACAGTCTGCTACCTAATGATATTGGGTGCCGCGCATTTCGAATTTCCAATAAATTTGCTCTATTATCAAAAGCCATAATGCTCAATTGACACATCATCTAATAATATATTACATAATTTTCATTTAATTTCAGTTTCAATTTCAACGTTCAGTTTGTACAATAACCTGTGTTATAACGTACAACAATATTTTATCTAAGGTTCGTTTAGTATATTATCATCTGTTTTAAAAATTTGTTTTCTATTTTCTTAAATTCCTTTTAGTAAGTGTTTTTATATGTGCATGTAAGATGTCAATCAAACTTTTTGTGTTGTATATTATTTTTTTGGATGTTCGATTGTACATCAGTTTAGTGAACCACAACAAAAAAAATAAAAATAAAAAATATTTTTAAACTAATATTTGATCTATTTGTTGAACGTTTTTTTTTGGTATAATGAATATTTTGAGTCCGTGACAATTCCATCCTGACAACTCTTCTCTTTTAAAGATTATAATTATTATGAAAATAGCCTCTCAGCCCGTCGTCGCACGGGACAAATTATAAACAAACCTTCCTCGTTTTGTCGTTCTTTGTATTAAAGTTGTCAAAAAGTAAAAGGCCCGTTTTGACAGCTATGAAAAATACTTAATAATAATTAAACTTATGCATGCGAATGATACTCGTTGTTATAGTGTATGAGTAACATAGTAATTAATTAGAATTATGAATTTGATTTTTCAATTTCTTACGTTGAAAGTTATCGTGGAATATAAAATGAGAAACGTCAACGGACTTCTTAGATTGTGACGACTTTAGCGAAAATCGTTTTAAAGTCCGTTGCGTGGTTTAGAAGAAGTTAGAGAAACGGAAATGACGTCGACTGATACGCCCATAGACTTTGTTTTATACTATTTAGAGATGCAATTATGTCATTGGTTGTTATATAAAAAATATTTTAATGCCATACATTACTCACACACCCAAAGATACTAAGCACAGTGATCATTAAAATATCTGCTATACCTACGCAATATGGCTTTTTATTTACGTCTGTTCATAGTAATTTTAATCATTCACTTTTATATTAATTAACACTTAGCTTTCAGCTCTACCGATCATAAGTTGCGGCAAATGCTTGAGATTGCCGAAACTTTAATTAGCTCGGTTAACAGAATTATCTACTTTGTCAAAGTTTGTAGTGATAATGTCGTGGTTATAGAATGCAAGTACTAGAAAATAATCACAACTTATATATTTTTGTAGGAAAAAGAAAACTATATTATATCTAAGAATAGAATAGAATAGATTTGAATAGAATACTCTTTATTATGAACACCATATAAGTTACAGAAAGTATAGACGAAGAAAACAATACACTGGGTGACACAATGGGCGGCCTTATCGCTAAATGACACCAGCAAAACATACCCAATAAAATATCTTTGCACAAGATATGCCTCATTACGTAATAAAAGCACATTGTGCCATACATATTGTTCATACATAACAGACTAAAACGTCGTCATTCGAACAATTCGTTTTTATCACTTCAGATATTCCAAACAAATATTCGTAAATTCATCATTTTATTAGATACTTATGCATCCCTTTGGACGATATTTTAAGAAGCGATATCTTGAAGGAATCTCCGACGGTGAATATTTTATTTTCCACCCGGCTGCGCTATCACCGTGTGTTTTCCCAAAGGATATTAGATTTCTTTCATACGACAACTGAGACGGAGGTGTGGATATCTTTGGCTTTTTCTCTTTTTCCCGACGACTTCACTGACCAAAGTAAAGGAAAATATTCTCCACGAAGATAAATTGAGTCGTCTCCAATTAAGCCGAAGATAATGCTATTAGGCACCTTTGCGATGTAACGGTGATAAATTTCTAAGCTAAATCAAAGAATTGCTAAGATCAATATTGATATTATTGTCATAGAAAATTGAATAGTACTCAATATTAAAACATAATATAATACAGTGTAGCGGTAGCAGGGTTAGCAGTTTAAATTAAAAAAAAAATCTGCCGTTCAGTACATTTTGCCGAGTTAACGCGGACAAAAATGTCCTGAACGGCCGATACTCTTTCTTTTTTTGTAGGTGATTTTTGCATAAGCCGTTCTTTGATTGATAACATAATTCCTGGAAAAAATTGGCTGGTCATTGAAATTTAACTTGGTATAGATAGTTATTGTTAATTAAGTATTTTAAACAATGTAAATTTATAAATAGATCCTTACTAATATTATAAATGTGAATGTAAGTTTGTTTGTTACGCTTTCACGCAAAAACTACTGAACCGATCATCATGAAACTTTGTTCATATATTCTTGGAGGTATTAGAAGTAACATAGGATACATTTCTATTAAAAAAATATATATTTGTAATGGCTTCACTGTGAGCGAAGCCACGGGTAAAAGCTAGTATATAAATAAATAAATATCTTGCCTAATGTACCGGCCGAGAACAATTTATAACACTCGACAGTTTCATAGTTTCTAAAATAAAATAAATTTCCTGGCTAGCGCTGAGCGTGCACGGGCGACACGGAAATTCAAATAGTATAAAAAGGAAGGGTTACGCTATGTTAGCATTTCCACGCCGGTTTATGAATGAGGGAAACATGATATGTGTTACTTGTTTTATTCTACGCCGAGTTGCTCGCTCGCCCGAAGACGGAAATTAAAAGTAGCCGCCGTGGTTTCACACTGTACAATGCATGGAATGACCCCGTTTTAAATAACGTCTACCACGTAAGCTTGGCTACGTGTACAAGTGATATATAGCCACCGAACATCCCTATTTTCAATTATATACGTCCCTATCCACTTAACCCAGTTTCAGTTCACTTTTGGGGAGTGAGTTTGATCAATCTACATAAACTTTGCTAAAATGTTGTTCGAAGTTATTCCTAAGGTTATATTTCACGCAAAATTCGCTGTGACATCTCGATAAGTACGCGATAAACGTGCCTACGTAAAAAAATATTAAACAAAGAGGCAGCGAGTAGAGGTAAGAGTCAGGAAGTTGTCGTCGAGGTAATTCTGTTTTGTTAACGACATACACAGCGCACACGGTCGTGTACTGCCGCCGTAAATTGTCTTGAGAATGGAGCAAAATGTGCTTGTATACAGAAAACATTTTTCCTAATTGTGGGTAAAATAATTTTTCGATATATAGTGGGCAGTTGGTAACAGAGAGGACAAAGTGGAGTTAGTGGAGTAAACAAACCTAAGAAATAAGCTCACAAAATAAGAAAGTACGCAGTTACTGAAAGGCCTAAAAAAATAAAGCTTAAAATGTTACGAATGTTGCCATTAATACGTAGAAAAAACAGGTACCTATTACAAAACTAAAAGCCAACATTGTACGGTCCACAGCTGAAACAGTTCCGACGGCAAAGAGAACTTGTGTTTAATCAAAATATTTCAGAGCCCTTGCTAAAAATGGTTTTCGCAATATACACTTACAAGTACTTATTTTTCGTTTCAAGCTTACTTTTGCAAGGCACTGGCATTTTCAGACTAATGAAAGAAAAAAAACCGGCTAAGTGCGAATCGGACTCGCGTACGAAGGGTTCCGTACCGTTATCGCTAAAAACGGCAAAAAAATCACGGTTTTTGCATATAAATATTTATTTTATTATATTTTTAGTATTTTTTGTTATAGCGGCAACAAAAATACATCATTTGTGAAAATTTCAACTATCTAGCTATCACGGTTCATGAGATACAGCCTGGTGACAGACAGATGGACAGTGGAGTCTTAGTAACAAGGACCCGTTTTTACCCTTTGGGTACGGAACCCTTAAAATAGTAGACAATTTATTCCGCCTCTTTTCTCTCTCTGGGAAAATAGGTCGCTTTTGTATATCGCCGGCGTGTCAGGTGGTATAGACCAGTAGCTGACATTGCTTTGCTTTATTAGTAATTAAAGCCGCCCGCTGTAGGCATAATTGTGTTTGCGTGTCGGCCGTGCTCACCCTTGTAGCGCAAACTTTAAGGGATTAGAGAGACTTTATGTTGCTAGAGTATTTGATTATATGCTTTGAATGAGGTCACAACTCACACTATCTTTAGTTTCAATATTTGTTAACTATTATTCAAGGTCTCGCCCTCGACAAATCGCTCGCGGACAAACAAAACCAAAACTCAGACAAAGTAATTGAGCGATTACAATAACAATGCAAAAACATAATTTTTATTTATTTATTTACTCATTAATTATTATAACACCTTTACAGAGGCTTCCAAGGTTTTGGCAAAATATATCTTTCGATAACGTTACAGCATTTATCAAACGTATACCATATAGTGTTAGAAGCTGTTACTTATTTATGAAACTAGGTATATAACAGTAAACAATTTATGAATGCTTATAAAGAATTACGTTTATAAAGCTCTTATGTAGAATAGTCAATTCTCAGAACTGTACAACTTCACATTACGGGGAATATCCATTCAAATACGTTCAGACAAATTACGGTCTTGTGACAAAGTTAATAGGTTCCTTTGTGACCTTCTGACCTATTTGAGGTAGGGAACCAAAAGGCGCGTACTCGGCTTTTATTTTGATTAACTTTGACACTACACGTACCTACCGAATAAAATACCCAAAGGGGCTTGTATTTACCAAAACTTTTTATCCCAAAACATGTATTTAAAGTCAGAGATATGTCGAGAAAATAAAGGAAATATTTCTTTGAAAACGAACACAGTATTACAATTTCAATTTAATTTACATACATATGTAGACAATGTCTTTATTTACAGCGATGCTGCATACAAATGCTTGCTGTTTACGCTTTTTTTTTGCTCTCCCTTGACGGACAAAAAAATTAATAGCTTTTAACAGCAACAGCATGGACACGTTTCAATTGAAAACGCACGTTTCAAACCATTTTGATTGGAACAAGAGCTTTGCTTTGAGTATTATTTCACACAGTTACAGTTCACGAGAGTTCCATTGGTTGTCACGAGTTGCCATTCCACCAATTCGCACCAAGCGCTTCCAAACAACCTTAAGAATGCGCACAGCAAAAGAGTGGAACTCACTGCCTGCGTCTGAGTTTCCGAACGCATTCATACCGAATCTCTTCAAAGTTAGAGTGAACAAGCTTCTTCTGGGTAAGCTCACTAATTTAACAATGAAAAATGAAAAACGGTGATTACAATATCTACTTATCTATACTATACTAATATTATAAAGCTGAAGAGTTTGTTTGTTTGTTTGAACGCGCTAATCTCAGGAACTACTGGTTGGAATTGAAAAATTCTTTTTGTATTGGATAGCCCATTTATCGAGGATGGTTATAGGCTATATAAAATCACGCTACGACCAATAGGAGCGGAGCATAAATGAAAAATGTAGCAAAAACGGGAAAAAATAGGTAGGTAGCCAGTTGACGGGAGCGAAGCCGCGTGGGGCAGCTATGATTAATATTCCTGATGAACAATCTGTTCCATGGTTCCATCATTAGATACTTTTAAAACTTTGCATATAACATTTTTTACTTGAGCCCATTGAATATGTTTTACCTATATATACGCTATTATTTTTCCTTGAAACGTAACTAAATATTAACCTTGCTGAAACTTTCAGAACTGAAGTAAATAAGAACGAGCAAGTAAAAGCGCTTTCAAAGAAATAACTTTTATAGTGGTTTTGTAATACTATTATCTTGTGTACCTAAGAGCTATGGTAATTGTTTTATATTAGCTTTGGTATAATCCGACGTTTTCAAATACGTTGAAAATAAATGGTGTGTTCTAGGCACTTCCAAAAAAACCGGAAAACTTATTGAGAAGATAATTGCGATAAATTCGATGGACAGATATCTGCCTGTAGTGGCTTTGTAGAGTAAAGAGTAGTTCGTTCTAAATACCATATCATGGAGGTCCGCCTTTCCTTTATTAGGTGATGTTGTTCGGAAATGCACAAGAAGCGACAACCTTGTAACAAAATAGGTAAGTGGAAAATAAGTTTTCAAACATATTTTATAAGTTTTCTTATAAAGATTTATTGCAATATTTTAATAATTATTACAAATTATTTTTTACCCCCTGCATAAAAAAAGGTGTTTTAAATTTTTTACTTTATCTAGTTTTAGTATATCCGATACTAGATATTAGAAATTCGGTTCTAGAAAAACCGTTTTGTTGTAACAAATAAATTCGATCTCAAAGAATATTGCATGTGGTTAGACTATTCGGAATTGGTGTCAGGTGTAACGGATAAAAAGCGATACCAAACGTGACTTTTAAACTTTTATCGCTCTCTTCGAAAAATCTCTGCTTCCACGGCAAAAACGAATGTTTGGAAGAAAATATCTGTTGAAAGCCGAGAAAGCAATGAATAATATAGTCTGGAAAAGTTAGCTGGCAAATAGAAAAATATTTAATAGCTTAATTGGCAATTCCATCAGCAGACCACTTGTCGACAATTGCTATTGACTCTATAAAGCTAAACAGTACGCTTTTGTCTTTGTGTACAACACAAATATGAAAGTCCGTGTGATTCCCGCGACCATATTCTGTTTTGTTTTTTCATTTTCACTTGAACTAAGAAAGTTTGTCATGGATGCGAACTTATTAGCAACGCGAAACCAAACATGTTCTGATTTCCCAAAAGATAAAGTCGCAGGACACTTTAATTGTTGTTTGTAACAAATAATTGAATCGTGGGACTAGGTACATACATGCAGAGTATATTGTAAAAAAAAATGAGATCATACATAAAGTGAGTCATTAGGTACAGTGTGTGTGTACACAGGGTCGAAGAAAGAGACAGTAAAAGAGACAGTGAAATTGTTTTAAATATCTTTTTGGTACTAACATTAACATTATAACCGGGGTATTTACCATGTTTCTGTTCGTTTCGAGTTGCCGAAATTTCGGTGCTGTTGCAAGCACTATGATCACGGATAAACTCACTATCCGTGATCATGGTGCTTGCAATAGCTCCGAAATAATGTTAGTGTTAGTGTGTTAATGTTAGTGTTAGTGACTTTTTGGTACTTTACGAAAGTTTTAAAGCCTCCGTAGCTATTGTCCCCGCTAAAATGAGGGTCATCTCGTTACTTCCCGTTAAAGTTACGGAAAGGTATATATATAATAATATCCGTATGGTAGAATTCATGAATAAGCCCATTATCCGTAGACGTGAGTAGACGCTGTGTTGGAGTCACGTGTGGGCGAGATGACGGCTGTCGCTGTGGCCGCCATTGTTCAGGGATCTGCGCTACGATACCGACGCTTATGGCCGCCTGACCTCAGCCCCTAATGACAAAACGTTGCGGTGTGACGGCCACACTATTAGCTTAACCGCTTTAGTAAATCTGATTCTATTGTGTGCCTTCATAATTAATAATCTCACCTACACAGTTTCAGGTAACTGAGTTTACCTCTTTAAAGAATAATCTAAAACTGGGAAACTACAGAAAAACTTTATTTTCTGACTGAATAAATTATATTTTCCTACCGCAGAATACGCTGTTGGAAACTACAGAGGTGGTTAGCAAATGTGTTTAAAATAATACTATCCTAGTATTCCAAATTTAGCATGAAATAAAACGTCTTGAGGCATTCTCTTCGAGATTGATTATAGAGAAAAAACTGAGCCGGCGTATCAATAGTAACTTACAGACGTTAAGTTAGATGATCATGTCCTTGTGTCGTCGTCTTGGGGATATTACAAGTTTCTTCTGTCTATCTCTCATTCCCCTTCCCATGTTTATTTGAGACAAAACAATACCCCTTTATTGCTTATGCCAAATATTATTACATATTCTTTGACAAGTTTTGTTTATTTACTATCTTTCGCAAGATATTTATGTTATTGTTTTGTTAGGATGGCAACTACCAACTTCCTATAGCTTTGAGAGTTTTATTGGATTGGAAACAGAGCGGTAAAAAAATCAATCATATTTCCTGTCAAAGATGTATTGTTTTGGAAATACATTATCGCTCATCGTTTGCATGCTGCATCGTTTAGCTTCAAAGGTAATTGCATTGCAATCACTGAGGTCCATTATATCCGTGTAAAGCTACACTAGGTACAGTTAAAGGTCAAAAGTGCAGTCACACTCTACCAAAACGGCAGCAGCAATTTTTCTTTAGGCAGAGGAATTTAAAATGTTCACGGTTAGTAGGTATAATTTATACTTTAATTTCTGTATAACATATTAATTCAGTTGTGGATAGTTTAAATTTTTCTACAAAAGGTAGCCATTTAAGTTTTGGTAGAGTAAGACTGCACTTTTGACCTTGACTGTACATTGGCAGCATAGTCAGATATTATTACCGAACTGTATCGAGGCTGCCCGGTTGACTGGACCACCGACCTCAATTCGTGGAATCCTAGTGTAGATGGTTGATGATGACATGTAACCGAATATTCAAAGGTAATTTCGAAATCCTGGCAATGTATCGGTCGGATAGTTAAAAGGCAATCAGTGTATTTCTGATTATCTTTTGAATAAAATATTAACTATTTAGTAAAGGGATAAGGTCTGGTTATATTTAGGGGCATCTACCATACCGTACTCTCATATTTCACGGAGCTTAAACTTTTGTGAAAAGCGAGTTTGGTAGTGCAAGCCAAGCTCGTGAAAATGATTTGTTTTTCAACAATATGGAAAAGCGTCGAGTTGTTTAAGATGCTGGTTTTACACCTCCAGGCAAAACTTATTTGGTTTCTAGCTGACTTTTTTATTTTGTAGTATCTAGTCCAGTGTCGTGGTGGCCAGTGGCTAAGACCTCGCCTTTCGTGCTTGAGGTCGTGGGTTCAAATCCGGGTAAGTAACCAACAATGTGTCATTTTCAAATTCATATGTACTCTATTGAGGTTGCAATGGGTTCCATCTCATATTGGTATACAGGGAAACGAGAAGGCTGACATGTTTGCAAAAAAAGCTATTTCGGAAGGATTGGAAATTGACATTGCTCCGTTCTACACAGAAATACTCAGCTATTACAAGAACATATGCTACGATCGTTTTAAAGAGTATTTTGACAGGAAGTCTAAAGAAAACGGCATATGGTATAAGACTATGCAAAGTGAGCCTCCTCGAATCCCTTGGTTCGCTGAAAGTTGTACAAAGAGGTCGTAGAACAGGAGAGAGAGGGAGATAGTGATGCGGGAGTTAAAACTTAATATGTATGATGTAGAGGCTTTCATTAGAATATTATCTATACCTAATTCGAGAGAAGCGAAACTGATTTATGCAATGGTTGCTGCATCACTATCTCCCTCGCTTACGCAATAATATATTTGTGTTAGTATATTATAATTACGTGTTAAATTCGTTAGTTAAGGATATGATGAGGCTGACGTACCTTTGTAAGGTAAAAGCCTCTAAATAAATAAAGATCTAAAAAAAGAAAAAAGAAATATGTACTCTAAGTTATCTTGGACATCGCCGACAACGGTGAAGGAAAACATCATCAGAAAACCTGGACTTATAGTTAATATAAGTCTGAAATCGCCAACCCGCATTGAGCAAGCTTGGTGATCAATTCTCGTGCCTTCTCTGTATAAGAAGAGGCATTTGTCCTGCAGTGGGACAGTAACAGGATGGTATTATATTATAGTATCTAGACCAAGTCCAGTAGTATCTAGTCCTTCGAAGTCAAATACTCAAATCCATCAGAAGATTGTCTGTTAAAGATCACGTTTAAATCCAATTTGTCATATTTATTCCTATCAACTCCTTTTAAGCTCCAAATTGTTATTGGTTGTGGTTTGTTGGACGGTTAAGTATGCGGTATTTAATAAGGTGATGTTTGTTCAAGCCATCATAAAAAGTCAGACACAGGTATATATGTATAAATCTAGAACAAGCTATACTGTAACTAACTTCCAAAACTCTATTCTTCCTCATTAATGTAGTGACAATAATTAGTATCTGCTCAGTCACGCAGTGTAACGAAGCATGCCAAACTCCGCCAGTCGCCATTGTTTCCAATCTCACGCCATTCTGATCCGTGATTGGTGCAAATGATGCAAACCACATCGTCGGCATCTGTGTCCGTAGAATTCGATAATCTTGGTCGACGTGTTCGTAATAATAGCGGTCAATTTTCTCTGTTACTGCTGATATCGACTCTGTGGTTAAGGGTTCGTCAGATATTGTAGGCGGAAGTACAGTTTGCTAATTTCCGGGGAAAGACCGCTCAAAGACTTTTCTCATTTACTTCGGTAGCAGTAGGCTGCGGTAGCAAATTTTGAATAATTGATTTTGGTTATAATATGTACCTGCCTACGTATTTTATAAAGATAAATATACGAGTTCTGTCTCTTACTGTATTTTTCAATATTTAGTCGTGTAGTCATGCTTCGGAGCTTCCGCTGCTGGAAATCGTCAGTAGACCGGTAGCGCCTGTATGTTTCAAGATATACAGTTTAGTAATAATCCTATTCTAGACAGGTACCATCCATCTAGATATATTCTAGACTTTATGAAAATCATTCCAAGGTGTAGGCAGAAATCGGGATTTTTTTTTCTAAAAAGGCTACCGAAGCAAAACAAAGGCTATAAATAAATAGACGCTTATTACTTTATTAATAAGCTCCAAATAATTGAATACGCATGTGGAGTTGTGTCGTTCTATCTCTATTGGCCTAGATATTCACTAGTTTCCATAATTCATATTTGCTACATTTCCAAGAACATATTTATTTTGCAATGATCAATACCTATTGAAAACAGAATACAGGGATTTCAGGAATTGATAATGAGTATTTCTAACGGCTCAATTACTAAATATCTAAAGTGTTAGTACAAATGCCGTGTTACTTTAATTTAATAAGACGAAACTCTTCAATGTAATCAGTTAAATTGGAGCCCTGACAAGAATGCAAAGTGTGATATAAGGGCGAGCCCAATATTTGTAATAGGTACATAGTTTAACGGCCGGCACTATGTACCTTTTACAAATATATACAACTTTACATGATTGATTAGTTCCTTAATTGATAATATTAGCTGATTCCTCGGTAAAACATTTCACTTTTAAGCAATTAAATGTTACAAAGTGAGGACGCTTTCACAAAACATTATGGATATATGAGATAATTAGATCCTTGAAGTTTATAATATCATCATAATTCTGGCCATAACTTTAAAAGCTTACATAATAATATCATACATTATACATAATACACAGAACCACCGAAATGTAGGTAATTACCTCAACAAAAGACTCGAGAGGATTATGGCCACGAAGGAGGATTGTATAAATATCGAAAGAAATACAATTCCTTTTATACGGGTGATTTATGGTATCTGATTCGAAATATATAAGGAGGGAGACAGAGGGGTGCCTAGCTTGGGTAGCTGGGAGGAAGATGTGAATACGACACTTGCTACATTATATACCCATTATCACCAGTTACAAATGATTCTAACTGAGCTGTGTTTGAAAAAAACTGGGTCGCTGCCTGAGGCGTTGATGCAATTCAAGTCTATTTAAATTCCAAATGCGGCGCGCAAGTGCAAGCAAGGTATGCGTCCACTGCATCCTCTGCTGTCTTGGATGTAGGTCAGCTACCAGGGAATGCACTTGAGAGTCTGTCTGAGTATTTTCACAGGGGATCGAGTGTTTATATCGGGAAACGAATGTGGGACTTACGACGTCGATGAGCTGACTGAGTTTGAGTTTGATGCAGACTCGGAGCACGTCGGTGGTGTTGACGACGGGCCGGACGAGCTTGTTGTAGTTGGAGAGCAGGTCATCGTAGAGGCGCTTGGCGTCGGGGTTGCCGGCGGTGGCGGCGCGCAGCAGGACGGTGGCCGCCAGCAGCCACACGAGCGCGCCCATCAGCTCGGCATCGTTACGTAAGCTCAACACGGGTGGCCCGGGCGCGGCGCGTCGCTGACTGCCGCCCTGCGCGCCCCGACCTACCCCCGCGCGCCCTCGAGCCGCCCTAGTACATAATATTGTACGCAGACTTGACACTGCGTTTATCTCTCTTCATTCATGATCAGAATGATAAAATCGTTCGTGTACCTATGTGATTAACTGAGATTTGAGGTATTGTTTATTACTAATAATTAATTATTAGTATGTATTTTAAGAAACAATAGACTTCGCACTTCAAAGAAATTAATAGCCGGCTTAAAAAATATATACCCTCATGTGTTATTTAATCATGGTAAGTAATATATGGTAGATAATATATAGGTAAATCTAAAATCAAGGCGACCATGGATTCAATCAACTTTTTGATAAGACAAACTTATACGGATAGGAAATTTCATTTGATATGTACCTAATTCAATTAAATAACTGATGAGGATATATAAATAACTTACTCACCTGTTTATACCTGGCAACTCCGTATTAAGGCAGAGGGAAAAATAGGCAACCTTAATTTTTTTTCAATTGACAAATAAACAATATTATCTAGCATATATTTCTTACCATAATTAAATAACATGTGATAATATATATTTCTTATACCGGATTTTAGACCGTAAGTAAGAAATGAACGATGATGACACAAGCTTGTAGTTTGATAAGATTCACATAAAATTACCTATAATATTCAATTATTATTATTTCACCAACCTATGTTGTCAAATACCTAAACCAGATTTGATTTTTATTAGGCTTATTTAATTTTGTATCCAGAGTTTTATTTACAACATTTTTTGTAATCAACATGACAATTTTGTTTTCAGAAATATGATCAAGATTGACATTGTATAAGTTTGGTACCTATTTTTATTTTATTTTTATAGTCTATTTTCAGTCTTTTGTCATGTCTTCCTCTTATTTTATAAATTAATCTGACTTTTTGTTTAAATAAGTAGATATGTTTAATTAATTTAAGCTGTATAATATACTCGTATGTGAGTAGACAGCTTTAAATATTTGCAAGCGACAAAAATCTATTCCAAAATGATTTAACAAAAAAAAAAAACTGACTTCCAAAACAAAAAACTAGAAAGCGAAAAATAACTTCCTTTTCGGAAGTCTTTGGTACTTATAGTTTTTGCCTACGACTTCAGAAAATAAAGTTATTTTTTGCTTCCTAGTATTTTGTCTTGGATTTCCCGGTTAAGTTTTTGTAAAAAGTTTTTTATTTTTCTCTTTTTAGTTTTGGTAAGTACCTCATAATTACTATGAAAATCATTTATAAGCAGAATACATCTAATGCCAATGCACGTAAGTCTAAACACGACTAGGATCATTTTTTTTATTACGGAGTTCTGCACTATCAGATCCATTCGATGATACCATTTTTATCAGTAACATTTATTTATATTTCGTTAACTATTCGAGGAATCTTTTACCCGAGACATTATACTTTTTATCATTAAGGAGTTTCAGTGGCCGTCTGTGGTCTTCTTCATCAGTTCCACTTCATCAAATGATAGCTTCTGAATGCAAATGCTTACCATGCATGTTGATGAAAATATCAAAATCGCCAAATGTGCTGCTTTAATATTTAAGGAGTTCCTCCGATTTCCATGGGAACCCCTCATCAAATGCTGACTTGGTGACAATGGGACCACTTCAAGAGTATAATACCCTTTCAAACACAAAAAAGACTTTACAAAACCCGCTCACAATTGACGGCGAAACAAAAAATACACAGACATAAAATGTACATATGTACATAAAGCCTCCTTCTTTTAGAGAAGACGGTTAAAAGTAACCTCAGCACGCAGTTGGGTGCAGGTTTTACTTTGATTAATAGAAATTTCTGAATTTGCTTTTAATCAACTTCAAAAAAGGTGATTATTTCATTAACAGATTATTATCCATTGACCTCTCTGCATTATTATCTGTGACATTTAAAGTTTACACCAAAAAGTTTTTCAATGACAATGCAAAGATCGCTCTCTGGTCCCGGGGGTGCCGCTGCCGTCGCCGCCGCGTGTCTGTCTGCTCTTTGCCCGCATCCCGCAGCCTCCCTACGAGTATAAATACGCGAGTCGATAGCGCATCGCATTCATCTGACCGGTGTTACGAACGATTACAACACAAACCTTTTACCACTCAACTAACAAACTACTTCGGATAATGCCCACCCATTTAATGCACTACCCACACAAACTTATCACATTCCACAAACTTCCCCCATGCTCCCTACTTTACGGACACTGCAACTAAGTCCGGTATACAGTATTCATGACTTAACAAGGCTAAGATCAAGTTTACAATCGATAGTTTTCGTGCTTATCCACAGAAATAGGACAAATATTTGCATTTTCGGGATTTACAAGCCGTATGCTTAGCTGCATGTAAACAGCCTAATTTACGATTCCTATTGCCTTGAAATTTAATTACTGGGACCGAGATTTCCATGGAGCGATATAAATATGATATTTATGAAGAGTGTGGGGCGATAGCATTACGACGCGTTATGATAAACGTGTAATTCGCCACATAAATTATGAGACGAAGCCGCGTGCTTTCGTAGCCGCCGATGCGGGGCGAGGCGGCCGTGCCAACATAAAGCTCTTTATAATAATAATAAACACGCCCACGAAAACTTTTTTAATCGCTGTGAAAGTAATTAAGGGTAACAATATTTGTTTTTGAGTTATTCTGTTATCTTCATCGAATTAAATCTATCGTTAATTAATGTTTGATAAGAGACTCCTTTTTCAACGCTGTAGTCTTCAAAAGAACCGCAGGAAATTAATTAGAAAGGAATTTACGGTTTTATTGAATGAAACGAAGCTTGCGATATAAGCGCAGTGAATATTCTTAGAAATAAATTAATTAATTGCAGCTCGGAATGGATAAAAGGACTCATTGCATGGAGCGAGTACGAGTAAATTAGTAAAGTCGTTTGCTTTTCTTTTTAAACGCGGTTCACTGTCATTTAATTGCATTGAAAAGTCTATGATTTTAATCTATAATTGATATTTATTTACTTAGTTTATAAGATTTTGTTGAAAGAAAATAAATAGAAAGTAGAGAAAGTTTCTTGTGCAATTAAATCTTAGGCATTACTACGTTTTTAGGGTTCCGTATCTAAAGGGTAAAAACGGCACCATTACTAAGACTCCACTGTCCGTCTATCTATCTGTCATCAGGCTGTACCTCATGAACCGCGATAGCTAGAAAGTTGAAATTTTCACAGATAATGTATTTCTGTTGCCGCTATTACAACAAATACTAAAAACAGAATAAATAAAATATTTTAGTGGGGCTCCCATACAAAAAATGCGATAATGGTACGGAACCCTTCGTGCGCGAGTCCGATTCGCACTTGGCCGGTTTTTTAATGTAGATAATATATATACTAAGGTATAAAGCAAACCCACTTAGACACTCTGACAAAATTAAATAGAAAGCTTATTTTAATAAATAAGTTCGACTTAGATAAATACTAATGATTTAGATTAAGTCAAAAACAAAAGACAAAAACCAAAGCATCAATAACACAAGCCACTAACGTCTGTCATAATCTTCAGTTTTTCTGCAAAGAAAAAGGGTCGCGGGATTCCCGTATCCTTTAGATCCGACGCCTCCGAAGCATAAATCAAAATTACATGAAAAACATCTTAGATTCATAACCGCGGTCGCTCCCTCGCTAAAGGAAAGTTTTCACTCCGTCTGATATATTATACATTGTGTGTACACCGAAAATAAATGGATAAATGGAGGACATCAATACGTTTGGACAGGTGACTTGAAAATTTTGCTCAGGAGCCCCGGGTTTTCGCTATTTTAATAATATTATAAGAGACGGCACAGAGAGTTACGCCACCATGAAATAATACTGTTTAAAGATGTCAAAATGTGTGTGAAGCCGAAACATCATTAACGACACTCTTCACCTTATAAACGCCCAAAATATCAACATAAAAAGGAGAACATTTTGAAGGAAATCTTTGTAGAAACCAAAACGACTTAATTAAACGTCATTTTCTGATATTTATCAACATTTTCCATAGAAGTAAGCGCGGCTCAACAAATAATTTTGAGTTCATTATTTAAATTTTATTCCGCGTTTCGAGCTATTTACAAGGCCCGTGAGATGGGAGAGGAAATGACTAAAGTAACAATAGCAACGGTTGTCTATTCAATATTTCTTATGAAACATTGCAACACTTCAGATATTTTTTGCGCGCAATAAGGAAAAATGAGGCGTGATAAGACCGGAGCGGGTACGGCTTCTTATTCTGTTTCTTTGTAAATATACTCCACTCGTAAAATAATCCAAATTATTGTTACAGCTATTTAGAGACTTCAGAATAACTTCAGTGTGAATATCTTTCTCATATTTACTGTCTATTATTTGTATTCGTGATCGATCACAAACAGAGCAAGGGAGCGATAATCCCCAAAACATAGAAAAGGTCACAGCAGCATGTTTGAGTGACGAGGATCAAAATCCGTCGCTCTGTATTGAATTCTCTCTAAAATATTGGCGTGAATTTTTCCATCAAAACTCATTATTACACGATTGGGAGCGCTTACTCTCGTCACAATCAGGGTGGCTAAGGCAAAAAGCATTTGATAAGAGGGTAGGAGCTAAGGGCTTCGAGGGTCCTATAAAGAGTCAAAGCGTTTTCCCCACTCGGGTACCTATAGACATACGGTATAAAAATGTTATGGAGTGCTCAAGATCCCACTTGCATCAACGTTTTAGGAATATTGCATTGAAGAGAACTTATAATAAAAACTTTTTTACAAAAATTTCAACCGACTTCCTTTTTTTTTACTTTGTAGTGTTTTTGTTTGGAAGTCGGTTGTAATTTTTGTAAAAAAGTTTTTATTTTTCACTTTTTAGTTGTGGTACATAATGGACCAGTTCTATAGGCTAGGTACCTACGCGTATAGTGCCCAAAGTGAAGCCAGAATAGATTAACCCAATAACATGAAACTTAAACGAAACCGGTGCAATGAGAGTATACCAGGGTGAACTGTTCACAACTGCGTACCCCTTAAGAGCGTACCAGTGTGATGTTATGTTATGAAATGGTGTAAACAATAAACAGACATGCGATTGGATCTATCCAGAGTGATTTGCCGTCATTTATTGAAGAGTTCTGATGTATTTCTCCGAAGTTCTTCATCAGATCTTGATGAAAATTAAACGGGACCAACGTGACAAGCACCCGCTTTCAAATGAAAAAAAAAACATCAAAATCGGTTCACCCAATAAAAAGTTCTGAGGAAACAAACATAAAAAAAAATACATTCGAATTGATAATCTCCTTCTTTTTGCGAAATCGGTTTAAAATAAACCGTTATCGTATGAAGCCAATATTTATTTATTCTTTTTAATTTATTTCTCGGCTTAGAAGCTCCGACCTATTGCAATTTGTTTTCGTGTTTACACGAAAACAGTCTTTAAGTTGTCCCACCAGGAAGGCTTACAAGCCTTCCTGGTGGGACAACTTAAAGACTTTCATGTCAAGGTCGGCCGAGCGACGCCATGTCTGTTTTGGCGTTACGTTTTCCTTCTTGCTGAGTACAGGGGAAAGTATACTCGTATGTATAAGAGCGTAAGTACCTACTTATCAGGCTTATTTAGAGCACAAATGCCAGCAACCAGATATATTTATTTAAACATAATACGCATAATGAACGGCACATTCGTCGTATATTACGATGAATGTTCATCATTGTTTTTGTTTTCTATAGAAAAATAAAACACAGCTTAGAACTGTTTTTACAGTTCTTTAAAGAGGTGATTTATCAGATACACATTGCACTGTTAACTTGCTTGTTTATGCATACATAAAATATCTATTTGGAATCGCAAGGCCCTAAAAGAGATTAAGTTACAAAATGTGATTAAACGACTTATGTAGTAAGTGTTACATAAAAAAAGCTCCGAGTAGGTATTCCTCTGCCATCTATGTTGTGTGTTTGTATGTTAATTGAGTCCACGAGGAAAAGTAAACAACAAAATTATCGTACAATCATACGTAGACATATAATTATAGTATCTATCATGCGGAATGAAATAATAATGTAGGTATGTAGGGAGACGATCGTTTGAGTTTGTATAATTTTGCTTTTGAAATATTCTATTCGCATAAAACATTAAAAAAAAACAACTTCCAAATAAAAACATTACAAAGTGAAAAATAACTTCAATTTCGGAAGTCGGCGTTCTTGTTTTTGTTTTGAAGCCGGTTGATTTTTTTTGTAAAAAAGGTTTTATTTTCACTTTTTAGCTGTCTTACATATCTATAATGCCCTATGCCAGAATAGATTACCCGAAAAACTTAAAACTTGAACACAATCGGTGAAATTAGAGTGTACCAGGGCGAACTGTACACATCTGCGACTCTGCGTACCCCTTTAGAGCTTTCCGGCGTGATGTTATGTTATGAAATGATGTAAACAACAAACAGACAAGCGATTGCAGTAATCCCGAGAGATTTGCCGTCATTTATTGAAGTGTTCTTAATCAAATCTTGATATCAAATTTAAATGGGATCACATGTGAATTCTCTCAATAACAATTCAAATAAAAAAAGGATCATCAAAATCGGTTCACCTAGTAAAAAGTTTTGAAGTAACACACATAAAAAAAAACAATACAGTCGAATTGAGAACCTCCTCCTTTTTGAAATCGGTTTAAATATGTTGATTTTCGCTAGTTTCGTTTTGAGAATATTCTCGAATCGAACTACTACGCTTAAGTAATATGCACCAACAGAAATCTTTGATATAAAAGACCAGACCAAATTTCAACAGTGGTTCTATTCTCAGATCTGAACTGGGTCGCGCTAACATTCTAGAATCTAATCCCAGCATTGTATTTTAAGAGATGTTTTGAAAGTGCTTTCATGAGATACGATTTTCTAACGTTTCCATATTATTGGAATTGGAAGATACTAAAGACCTCGCAATTGGAAACTTTGTTGTCTTTAGATGTAACAAATATATATTTTAATACGCAAACATAAGGTAACCACTTAGTACTACCAGTAGGTACTACAAAGGCATCTAGCACCTAATGAGTATTTTCGTTGCAAAGCCATTCTTCAGTAGCACTTACGACAACCGCTGTTCAAGTAATTAAGTATTTTACATTAAACCACTCAAGTACTTCACACTCAAATAATAATAGGTTTTTATTCGAACGCGGTTCGTAAGTGACCCCAAAGGATCAACGTGTATAAAACAAACGTTGATAATTGCCAAGTGGACTTCCACGAATGTCTTTTGGACACAGCTTTATAGCTTCAAAGAGAAAGGAGCTCGCCAATTAATAACAAATCAATCTACCTCTTCTCCATTTGAGATAACATTAGACATTAGAATTAATATTTGTTTCGGGATATTTACAATGTATTTTTTTTGTTCTCGTGTTCATGGCGCTTGTAACGGAGCCGAAATATCGAGCTCTCAACCAAAATCTAAAAATACATGGTAAATATCCCAAAACAAATATTAATTCTAATGATTGTGACCATGTCAGCTTAAAAACTTATGTAACATTAGACATTTAAATAATCCCATTTACAGCCCGTTCAACCGATTTTGACTTCCATTGCGTTGGTGATATGACAAATGGCAGCTGTATTAAACAGTTAGTTTTGGTAACAGGTTTATTCTATTTATGTCATCCTTATACTTACGGGATATAACTCAAAATCGGTTGAACGGACTGTAAAAAGGGTTTGTAAAAATTTCTAATGTTATCTCAAATGGAGTATAGTCCTTTCAAAACTATGCTGGCGTCGGCTTCCAGTGTAACTGGACGCAGCTGAGTATCAGTACTTTATATGAGGCATCTGCCTATATGACCTACACAACCCAGAAACTGGGTAACATCACAGTAACCATTGGTAACAGCTGGTTGCGAGACGCACATGACCGATCTAGGTGGCGACTCTTGGAGGAGGTCTATGCCCAGCAGTGGACGTCCTTCGGCTGAAGTGACGATGATGATGAAACCATTGGTGATTTTGTGGGTTCTTTAGATTTATGTCTGTGGTTCTTACTATCCGTAACGACTGTTAAAAATCTAGAAATGACAGCCGGGATCAACGGGTTATCGTGTTTTATAGGCATGGAGGATTCGCCTATGAATAGATGGTCACCCATCCACGTATTGACCTCAGCAAGTGTTACTTTACCTTTAAGATCGCCCCGTGCGGCTGTCATACTTAGCCACCAGCTCCTCCAAAACAATTCCGAAATAATAGCATTTTATTCTAACGCGGTTCATAAGTGGACTTACACCAACGTGTTTCGGAGTCTACAGCTCCATAAGAAAGGAGCCCGCAAATTAATAATGAATGATAAACTTATAATGGGTGGAAAATGGCGAGAGGTACAACGATTTTCACCTCGGGACACCGCCAACGCTGACATTCCGTTGACACTTCGCCTTCATGCATTGTTTTACACTCTTATTTAACGTTGTTTTAATATTTTATGAGCAAATATGTCAGGTAATTAAAATAATGTTCTTTATAAGTTTAATTTTGGGCTTATTTCGGGTACAAGCACGTTACATACGGCCCAAAAAATGAACACCAATGACCGAAGGCCGTTTGCGGCTTTCTGCACTAATATTATAAAGAGGAAAGATTTAATTGTTTGTAAGTTTGTTTTTTTGTTCGTAATGGATAAACTCAAAATCTCCTTAACCGATTTTTAAAATTCTTTTACTTATGGAAAGCTACATTATTCCGAACTGCTATAGGCTATTTTTAGGGTTTCGTACCTCAAAAGGTAAAAAAGAAACCCTTATAAGATCACTCTCTTGTCCGTCTGTCCGTCTGTGCGTCTGTCTGTCCGTGTGTAACCACCGATTTTATCAGGAACGGTAGGATCTAGAAAGTTGAATCTATAGTCCGTATTAGGTGTATAAAAATCAAGGTCCTGAGTCAAAACGATAAAAAGATATGGGCAAATTAAGATTTTCACGAGATTTTCCCTTTACTTGTGCTGTAAGACCTTGCTTTTAACCATAATTTACAATTCTAGATCAACCGGAAGTACCCTATAAGTTTTGGGTCGAAAACCTATATGGTAGTTCCCGTTGACCTAGACTCACGAAATTTGGCAAAAAGGCACGATCTTACAGCAAAAATAAAAGAATAATTCCAAAAAAGAAGTTGAAAATTAAAGGGTGTCCCGATACATACATATTTGACGCCACCCTGGGTACGGAACCCTTCGTGCGCGAGTCCAACTCGCACTTGGCCGGTTTTTTACCCAGAAAACGGGCTCTGAGGGGTGGGCCACGGGAGCGAAGACGCGGGGAAATGCTAGTTGGAAATAAAATACCATTCTATGTATATTTAATAGGCTTTAATTGATATGTTTTTTTGTATGAGATTTAGATCTACATACTTTTCACTGTTCTTTTATGGCTCTGACAAGCTTAAAAACTTTCGCGGTTCACAATTTAAAAACAATATATCACGGAAAGAAAAACATTGCAACCACTTTTTTCTCAAATTATGTATAACTAAAACTGGCATAAAATATATCACGAGACTTTTTCGTCGGGTGAAATAGGTAAATAAATAATCGAAATCATCGCGTTAAATGCCCGTGATATATTGTATGCCAGTTATAATTATAATTTGAGAAAAAAGTGGTTGCAATGTTTGTCTGTTGAAAAAATCAGATCCGAATGAAAAAATGTAATGTTAACATAGTCACAGATAATATATTACTAGCATAGCATTGTACATTCAAATGAACTTTAACAGCATCACCTGTAAATGTTCGCTATTCAATTTTATTTATAGTAGGTATACACCTGTCATGTAACCGCAACCGCTGCTGTCCGTGGTTCAACCAATGATCGAAGGTTACTAAAATGGATCATCCCTTTTATACGAGTATGTTTAATCATTTAAATTGCCAACTATTTCATTTGGAGCTAACCACATGATACACCTAAATAGTACGGAGGTGGTATTTCATCAAGTAATTTCATACTGAGTGAAAATTAAAACATTATTTGTTTTCCTATAATACTGAAGAGGTTTAAAAAAGTCAGCGGCTGTACTAGTGGTAGACCCACAGCGAACGCGGCAACCAACGCTCATTTTGTTGATTATTTAACGTAAATTAACTACTTAGTATTATATTTAACGTAAATTAACTACTTAGTATTATATTTAACGTAAATTAACTACTTAGTATTATATTTAACGTAAACTAACTACCTAGTATAAATATTTAACGTAACTTAACTATTTAGTATAATATTTAACGTAAATTGACTACTTAGTATTATAAATTTATTGGTACAAAATTCTAAGATAAAAGCAACGGTACTCCCCGTACTAAACCTGTTCATATTTCATCTTTTCAATACATTTCTGTTAACAGACACACACCCACACACACACACGCTACCTTCGGAATCACATACAACTTAATGGATGGATGATTAAAATTATTGTCAAATTGACACTTATTTGAATCTTATTCGTTTTTATTTGAGCTTGAAGACATTGAAATTCAGACTTCTATTTCGTGATTCCTACTTGTTTCAATGTTCCAAAATAGTTCCATTGGAAAATAAACATAATCGATATTCCAGACAGGTAAGGATAGATACCGCAATTCCGATAACAAATTCGTATCCCCGTGTGGAACAACAACTAGCAGTTACCTACACAATTTACTTTGTTTTTACACGATTTTCCCCAACGTTTCCTACATTTTAGATATTTTTTTCACGCAGGAAACTACTAACAGTAAATTAGACGCAAACTTGTATGAACTAAAATTCAAACAGGTTTACGTCCGAATTTAACTTTTAGAAGTAGACTGAGATCCCACTGCAAAAATCTGCAGGTATTTTGTTTTTGATGACACTTGATTGTTATGAATGATTCTGGATGGTAGGGTTGCCTGGTTGCATCTTGCCGCAACTAGCTTTTCGTTTTTTAGTATTTTATTTTTAACTCTGTCCTACACTAGGAACTTCTCCTGTATCGTGGGTACGTATGCCACATCATTTGATTCTCAGTTAGTCACCTTTTATAGGTTGCCAAGTTTTGCAGGTAACCTGATAACCCACAGATTGCGGCTAACTGAGTGCCGGCAACCTTATTTTTTCATATTTTCTACACCAGTTTCTATCAAATAACGTTGGATTCACTTTAAAGACATTTATAATTGGGGTTAATTCTCAAACATACTCGTACATTTCAATTTATTTCAACTTACGTGCAAGCCACAAATACTACTCAGGGTACCTACTGTGGTATATTAAAGACATCATTTTTCTAACTACTGCGACAGACGGACCTATACAGGACGAATAGCACTATTCCCTTTTTTAACCCGGTATCATGATCGCGTTAAGATGCCGTAATAAGGCCCCTAATCTTTAAAAGGACCGCTATACACTTTTCACTCAACTACTTCCAGATATTCGCACTTCCACGCGTTCCAGCTAAGTTAATAAAGCCATTAAGACTAACTACGTAGGCATTAACAGCACAAACACTCTCGGGATCAACGCCTCCCATCAACCTGCCATTACACACTCTGAGTCACCGCTTACGGTTCCCAGGAGACCAGAGGTGATGTGGTGTTCCATTCAAAACTAAGACAATGAAGACTCCGCCGTGAAACTTCTAATTCAATTAACTCTATGGACTGAGCCGGCAATCACTAACTATCAAAACTTCTTTGATATATTATCTACCTGAAACTGAATTTCATTATAATCTATTGGTAAATGATTTTCATTGTTTTAGAGCTAAAGATTTTGCAATAATAATTATTATTTATAATACTATTCCTATAAGAGTCATAACTGACAGTATATTAACGACATCTTATATATAAAATTCTCGTGTCACAATGTTAGTTACCTTACTCCTCCGAAAAGGCTTTAATTGTTTTTACCAAATTTTATATGCATATTCAGTAAGTCTGAGAATCGGCTACTATCTATTTTTCATAAATTTTATATGCATATTCAGTAAGTCTGAGAATCGGCTACTATCTATTTTTCATACCCCTAAGTGATAAGGGTTGTTCACCCTTAACATGTTTTTTAATTTTTGTACAATTTTTTTTTTATTTTTTTTTCTATAATGTGGCAATAAAAAATACATACAACCCTAAATTTTTACCCTTTTATCACCAACCCCTATTTTTTAATAGCCTTTTTAGTAATTTTATCATTTTTCATCCCGCTCGATAACTGATCAATTATCGTCTTTTTTGTAAATGTTTTCCACTCTATTTCGATTAAAATTTCCCTGATCTTATGGAAAATCTTTTTTTTTTTATAAAATATGTAGGGTACGTAGGGTAGGTAGGGTAGGTAGGGTAGGTAGGGTAGGTAGGGTAGGCAGGGTAGGTAGGGTAGGTAGGGTAGGTAGGGTAGGTAGGGTAGGTAGGGTAGGTAGGGTAGGTAGGGTAGGTAGGGCAGGTAGCGTAATAGGGTAGGTAGGGTAGGTAGGGTAAGTAGGGTAAGTAGGGTAGGTAGGGTAGGTAGGGAAGGTGGCAGGTAGATAGATAACCAATTTTATGGGGGCGAAGCCGCGGGGGTCAGCTAGTAACAGTATGATAACAAAGTAACAGTATAATTCATTTTACGATTATTTTGTTCAAAACTTCAGTGAAAACTGAAAATTGGAATTCATGTTAATGTACCAATATTTCAGTTAATTTACTTTTCAGTATCTTAAGAGAAGCACTGAATATACTTTTCCAATTTTTTTTTAATATTTTAACTATTACCGTGCATTGTCATCCAAACCAAACGTGAATGCAAAATTTCATCTTAATCGGTTGAGGATAACTGCTTTAAAACTCAGTTGCAAGATTTGACCCGAACACACATACATACTACTTACTTAGTAAAAAATGCTTGTAAAAACAATATACGTTAATACCAAAGCTACTAAAACTCAAGTTTGTCTGTGCTTTTGATTCAGTCGTTGTTAACAAATTAAAGCGGGCTATGACATACTGTAACATTTTTAGATTCAGATGAAAATTGTTGTTCCCATTCAGAGTGAGTACGACATCACTCGAATAAAGGCTCGCTTTATCGCTTGCGTGCCTTTTATTTGAGCTGTCAAAACAAAACACGAGAAATTACGTTCAACAGTTGACATCTTAATAACTTTCTGTTGTTTGAGAATAAGGTTTACGTATGAGTTATGATATTTATCAAAGATAGCAAGATTTTCCGATCTAGTAAAAATGGGCGAAAACCCAAAATGACTTCAAAGTACAACATATAATCTATACCTTTGTGTGGGTATTCTTAATTTGATTACAATTACAACTAGCAACTGTAGCAAATTACCGCGTAAATGTCTAAATGATCTAATAAGGGATTATTATACTGATAGAAGGTGCGTCCTTCTAGCACGTGCTAATAACAATGTTATACGATTAGGAATTAATTGACAATTATCAATTGATTAGTAGAAGGACAAATCTATGGCAACAGGAAAACGTCAAAAGACTATGTTGCCTCCTTGAAGGCTTCCTCAATCTTCATTGGACCTTTAACTATGTGATCCTTAACATTATTTGCAATAATTGCGATGGTCTAGGTCTGTATTCCAAATGAAGTCGGTCAGTAAATAGAAAACAAACAAAGTACCGAGAGCATACTAAATTAATCAAACCTAGCCTTCATACTAAGGCCGAGTTTTTCACCTCTAAATTATCGCAGAATTAATGTGACAAATGGCGCGTTATCTGCTGCGATTGGCTGTTGAAAATTCATTCAACCAATCACAGCAGATAATGCGTGCTTGACCATTTGTCACTTTAATTCTGCGAGATTTAAGAGGTCAGAAACTCGGCCTAAGAGGCATATTGTCACAACAGCGTCCCTAGTGGCCAATTTTCCCAACAATCTCAAAGCGAAAAGATTATTACCACGGACAGATGTAAGATAATGACATAAAATCCATGCATATTTATAACCCGTACAAGGCATCTTCCACGTTCTAGTTCGCGGTAACGTAAAGGGGGACTTAAACTAGTTACGACTTCACGAGTTCATATACGTATACTGAAACTTTAGAGCTTTAGGCACGGAACATTTAATTGGGTAATACCCATTTTGGAGAACTAGTTCGGTCCCAGTTATGGGTCCTCATACCATGACAAAACAATGGCGACGGGGTTTTACAATGAAAGGTCGTGGCTTTTAAAGTCGCCAGTAAACATTTTTCCTCATTCATTGTCAACAAGTCAGGTTTATGTGGAAATACTCCGTGTCTCCGTCAGTAAATTACGTACCTTTTGTTTAAAAATTTACACCGTCTTCGGATTTACGTTCTGGGATTAGTTAGTGGTCGTAAGATACAGTTAGAATTTATTTAGCGAGTTGAAATAAAGCTCAAAGCAAATTGTTGTTATTATTTCTACCAAATTACAGTTTAGCGTCTACAACAACCGTTTCTGCTGAATTTCTTTGCTCAAATTATTTAGTTTATTCCCGGGCGGCGTGATCTTTTTTCCGACAGGCGACGTTAAGCTTTAAGTCCATCGCTCATTGTCGGAATTTTAAATATTCTGTATTGCTTATTTAATAAAAAGGAACTGCTGAAGAAAAGAATTTATTATGATGCAAAACTAATTGCTTGTCGAGTCCCCGGACAGACAGTGCAAAAAAAGTAGGTCTTTATATAGGAATATCGGAATTTGAGCGATAGCAAACAAGTTGCCACTTATTTGAATAATTCGATTATTTAACTACGTAGTACGAAGTAATAACATTCGCAATTGACTATCGAAATACTCTTTTGTTTACACAATAATTGCATTTACTTGGAACAATGCAGGACGTTCTTGTGTTGTTTAATTAAAATGCCGTTAGTGTATTTTCAATTGCCAATTACGTTTTCGTTCACCTACCGGATATTGTGCTACTACGTTGAATTAAAAGTCTGTTTTTCTTTTATTATCTGTAATGAATGAACTCATTTTCGTGAGATTAACAAGAAACAGTATAGGGGTCGTTATGGAGGAACATTGTAAAAGTCAATTTTGTTAAATGGGTTATTACGGTGCTTGTGGATTATGGCCCTTTGTGGATTACTAGATTATGGCTTTATAGATACCTAAGTATCTACTTATAGGCACTGGCGGTCTACGATTTAGTATGCCTCAAGGTTTGAAGATATCGTTTAGTTTAATGATATTGCTCTGATTTTTGTTCGAATCACGTTTAATGTCAAAGGCATTAAGTCCGCCTTTGTACCTTTTGTGTATGTGTGTAAATACATTAATAATAATATAATGTCCTTGAATTAGGAATTAAAGAGATCAAGTTGATCAGTTGATCAGTTTGACTTTCTTTATTCTATTCTACACCGACGATGCCGTGGAAGTTGTAAAGTTTTGGAGGAGAAAAATTGTTATACTTGTGGGAGAAATAACTAATTCCTATTTGCTTATAACCTCACATTTTGTAGTTAACACTTTCACATACTATCGTACCAGTGACACGAAGAAGAACATTGACTTCTACGATATTATTTATTTATTATCCATGATCAACACCATTATCAGCCTTTGTAATGTTCCCACTGCTGGGACACAGGCCTCCTCTCACAGAGGGAGTGGGCTATAATCCACCACGCGGGCCCAGTGCGGATTGGTAGATGTCAGATGTCTTTGAATTTTTCGTTCTAGGACATGCCGGTTTCCTCACGATTTTTTCCTTCACCGTTTCGAGAGCAGTGGTGATGAAATAATTTACACAAAGTAAAGCGCCTGTTTTGGTTCGAAACCACTACCTACAACTCGTAAGTCGATGCTGTAACCACTGGGCCACCACTGCTCTTCAATATACAGCCCATTAATCCGACAAGTATAATACAGTAAAATCCAATTCCCTGCAGGGCTACAAATTAATATTCAAATTGGTATATTAAAAGGCACTTATTCCGTTGCGTTTTATTTGCTCGTTTACGTGCAGTTAACGCCTCTATCAGGGCGGCATTAAATATGGATATCTCATCACCTCAGACCCTTCCACCGAGAGCGGCGTCGTCAGCAAAACTGAACTTCATTATTCTAGTGCTCTAATAACGTCAAAGGGAACGAGTTTTCATTAGTCCGGCGTCCCGACACCGGCACCATTAAGATACGGACTCAGCCAGTAACCACTGACTGACTTCACAATTTCAGATGATTGTCTTTCCGCATCGACCCAAGTTTCGTGGATATATGGCGATGGCCCGTGAGTTTTATGTCTTCAGTTACTTTTCTGGCTGAATCACTCCTTTTGCTATGGAAGTATTTCAATAAGTCATGTTGTGGACTTGTCCGAACAAAGTTTATTCGATAAACCGAATCTATGGTCTGTGTGGCAAAAGTGCTGGTTCACACATTTCCGTGTAAGTAATATGTCAAAACTATAAGAAGACAATGGCTTTGTAGAAAACTCAGGGTATACTTAATTTTACTCGTGGTGGTACTTTCGATGTGTGATTGAGCTAGTTTACAAATTCAGGAGAAGTAGCTTTTTCGTTGAATTACGCTACCTTTAAAAGGGCAAGTAGCCCACGTACTACATAACACTTAGGTTACAAATGGATTCCTTTTTGTGGAAAAAAAATCGATGACCGCATTGCGGTGAGAGTACTCCTACAGTAATCCTTCATTTAAGCGTACATTGCTTTATTTCGTACATATTAAAGCTGTTTACAAGAATGACCACTTACAAAACAAAAGACTGAAGGACACTAAGCGTAAAATTTTAATGAAACCAAAACACTTCGCAAATAATTACCCATTCTAAAACAAAAGTTGTTGTATTTATACCTGCCGTGTTCAGTACAATACCTCCGGATCCCTTTTTGTCCCGAACGGAGCAAATAAAACGAGAAAAAGTATGAAGTCATATTTATGTAGGCGGCCCTGAGCCTGATAACGATTTAGACAAAAAAAATAGCTGACTGCTAAACCCAAATATATTTCATCGTTGTTTGGAAAGGCCTCAGCTCGCAGCCCGCGCTCCGGAATGACGCGGCATCCGAATGATGAGCACTCGTTTTTCACCACAGCTCCATTGATACTTTCCTGTTCATGAATATTATTCAGCTTTAATTTAGGAACAAAACCAGAAAATATATTTCGCCTGTCATCTCGGCCCAGTTATAAGCGTAGGCTGGAGAACTAATTGTTTTAATACATTTTGAAAGTTGCTGTAAGAGACGTTAGAAATAATCACCGATGAACGTGGAGTGCTTTTAGATAAGGTGTACCTTAGATAATGTAGATAACTTGGTAGTTTGCGATAGTTGGTAATCGCAGAAGTTCTTATTGCTGCCCTTTGATCACCAGCCCCAACAGATTGCTTCGTTAACGACTTGTTTAGAATGCTTTTTTTGCCTATTAATCTGAATTACAACATTAAAGAGCAGTGGTGGCCCAGTGGTAACGGCCGCGACTTACAATTTGTAGGTCGTGGGTTCGAACCGGGATGAATAAATTATTTCATCACCACTGCTCTCAAAACGGTGAAGGAAAATATTGTGAGGAAACCGGCAAGTCTTAGAACCAAAGCTTCGAAGATATGTGACATCCACTAACATGCACTGGGTCCGCGTAATGGATTACGGCCCATCCCGTCTCACAAAGAGGAGGCCTGCACGCACAACGGACCAAATACGAGTCTAAGTGCGGAAAAGGGATCCATCTGTCCTATCCTATCCTACAACATACAAAAATAACAAAATCGGACGTATTTTTCATTGTTCATCCTTCAACTATTCCTAGAATTTTAGTCTGGAAGAAAAATTGGCGCACAAACTACGAATCAGTCAATCTCGCTACCCTTATCCCAACTATGTTTGGGTTGCAGTCTAACCGGATAGAACCGATATTTTACATGAAGCTACTACCAATCTAACAAAGTTCCTTCCCCGGTAATCATTCGAACAAATTCATTCATTTGTTTCCTCGCTTCATTCGTTCATTAATCATACTCATTCATATCTTCGGTTTATATTGAAAAGCTCACACACATACATGCTGAGATAGGAGCCTTTTTGGTCTCGCACGGGTTTATTTATTTTTTATTATTGTTTGTGTTTTGCTTATCTCGTGTATCCTGTGCGGGTCACAATTTTTTTTTTCTTTCTTTCTAAAAGCGAGCGTAAATACGCGAGCCTGTATCGATCCATAATCATTATTAAAAAATAACAAGCACAACCAAACTTGTCTGTGACATAAATGTTTTGACGGCCCCAAAGTTGAGCGAAGGCGGGGCGGTTTATCAGCAACGTCAGTAAGGCGCATGGCAGAGGAGCACCCAAGTTATTTAATTAGACTATGTTTTGGCATATCGACTTTAGATCAAAGCGATCAATATGTATTTTAGGTACTTTGTTTTGGGATTAATAAGAGATTATTTGGCATTGATTTGACAGTTACATAAAAAAATGTTAAATGGTTATTTGTAGCCAGCCTTTTATCATCGTAACGGGCGCAGATACATGTAACTGCAACTCTAATTTTAAGCACTTGCATAATTATGCTCCTACCTAAGTAAGCGAGTGTCATTGATCCCGCAGTCAAACTGTATGTGCAGTTATGCGGCAGTGTGTGTAGCTTATAAATCTACTCTGTATTTTTAATAATAAAATAAAATAAATGTGGGTGCAACGGGGGCAATTGCCCTCCGGGGCAAAAGTCAGTTAACCAAACTAGTCAGTTAAAAAAACCAAACTGACTTTAAAAATCCAATGATATATGAATAAGATGTAAAGATAGCATAATTTATATTTAATTACATAGATATTGACAAATTGTCGTCATTCTGGGAACCCCGGGGGGACATTATTGATTTTAAAGCAGGTCTCAAAGGTCAACAAATTGTAAAAAATTCACCGCTCGGGGCACTTAGTCAGGCATATGTAAGGTGTGTCCATAAATAAGGGCCATAGCTTTCTACAAACACTACTAGTCAGTTAAAAATATAATTCTAATCTATTCAAGACGAGTAAAGGTAAAATTTTCTAGCTCACTTCGCTAGCTCTTCTACCATTTAAGCTTCGAGGCTTATGTTGACAAAAAGTCTTCTATAGTAAAAGAAAAAATCAACAAAAAATCTATCTACATCCGAATCGGCGTGCAAAAGTTTTGCAACAGGATTTATGTTTATTATTTTGTCCACTGTCTCACTCATGCGTGCAGTATGGCCTGTCCACTTCCACTTTAGTCTTTTGCAGTGCTCTAGCTAGAGCGTCAATTGCTTTTATTGTCTCCCTTATGCCTTTATTTTTCATCGGTCTTTAAATTTCAGAAGAATTTTGGTTAACTGGAGTTGTTAACAGGAATATTGCAACTTACGTGCAAGCCACAATTGCTACTACCAGGGTACCAACTAAGATGTATTAAATACATCATATTTCTCACTACCGAGAGAGACGGATCTGTAAAGGACGAATTTATTTATTTATTTAAATTTCATGTACAATGGTTATACATAGGCGGACTATTCCCTTTTTAAACCCTGTATGAAGATCACATTAAGACGCCGTAGTAAGGCCCCCAATGTTTAAAAGGACCGCTATACACTTTTCATTCAACCACTTCCAGATATTCGCACTTCCACACGTTCTAGCTCAGTTAATAAAGCCATTAAGACTAACCACGTAGGCATTAACACCACGTCAACACTATCAGTCACCGCTTACGGTTCCCAACAGACCAAAGGTGATGTGGTGTTCCATCCAAAACTAAGACAATGAAGACTCCGCCGTGGAACTTCTTATTCAATTAACGCTATGGACTGAGCCGGCAATCACTAACTATCAAAACTTCTTTGATAAATTATCTACCTGAAACTGAATTGGCATTTCATTATAATCTATTGGTAAAGGATTGTCATTGTTTTAGAGGTCAACGTAAAGATTTTGCAATAATAAGTATTATTTATAATGCTATTCCTTTTAAGATTACTTTGTTCGTATTCAGGGAATCCTATAAGAAAACTTCAGTGAAAACTGAAAAACTGGATTTCATGGTAATGCCCCAATATTTCAGTTAATTTACTTTTCAGTATCGTAAAAGAAGCACTGAATATTTTTTTCCAATATTTTTTTTAAACTAACCTTTTAGTTTCCCGTGCATTGTCATCCAAACCAAACGTGAATGCAAAATTCGATCTTAATCGGTTGAGGATAACTGCTTTAAAACTCAGTTGCAAGATTTGACCCGAACACATACACATACATACATTGCAAGTTAATAAAAAAAACTTTTAAAAATAATATACGTTCATGCCAAAGCTACTAAAACTCAAGTTTGTCTGTGCTTTTGACTCAGTCGTTGTTATCAAACAAAAGCGGGCTATGACATGCTGTAACATTTTTAGATACAGATGAAAATTGTTGTTCCCATTCAGAGTGAGTACGACATCACTCGAATAAAGGCTCGCTTTGTCGCTTGCATGCCTTTTATTTGAGCTGTCAAAACAAAACACGAGAAATTACGTTCAACAGTTGACATTTTAATAACTTTCTGTTGTTTGAGAATAAGGTTTACGTATGAGTTATGATATTTATCAAAGATAGCAAGATTTTCCGATCTAGTAAAAATGGGCGAAAACCCAAAATGACTTCAAAGTACAACATATAATCTATACCTTTGTGTGGGTATTCTTAATTTGATTACAATTACAACTAGCAACTGTAGCAAATTACCGCGTAAATGTCTAAATGATCTAATAAGGGATTATTATACTGATAGAAGGTGCGTCCTTCTAGCACGTGCTAATAACAATGTTATACGATTAGGAATTAATTGACAATTATCAATTGATTAGTAGAAGGACAAATCTATGGCAACAGGAAAACGTCAAAAGACTATGTTGCCTCCTTGAAGGCTTCCTCAATCTTCATTGGACCTTTAACTATGTGATCCTTAACATTATTTGCAATAATTGCGATGGTCTAGGTCTGTATTCCAAATGAAGTCGGTCAGTAAATAGAAAACAAACAAAGTACCGAGAGCATACTAAATTAATCAAACCTAGCCTTCCTACTAAGGCCGAGTTTTTCACCTCTAAATTATCGCAGAATTAATGTGACAAATGGCGCGTTATCTGCTGTGATTGGCTGTTGAAAATTCATTCAACCAATCACAGCAGATAATGCGTGCTTGACCATTTGTCACTTTAATTCTGCGAGATTTAAGAGGTAAGAAACTCGGCCTAAGAGGCATATTGTCACAACAGCGTCCCTAGTGGCCAATTTTCCCAACAATCTCAAAGCGAAAAGATAATTACCACGGACAGATGTAAGATAATGACATAATATACATGCATATTTATAACCCGTACCAGGCACCTTCCACTTACGACTTCACGAGTTCATATACGTATAATGAAACTTTAGGCACGGAACATTTAATTGGGTAGTACCCATTTTGGAGAACTAGTTCAGTCCCAGTTATGGGTCCTCATACCATGACAAAACAATGGCGACGGGGTTTTACAATGAAAGGTCGTGGCTTTTAAAGTCGCCAGTAAACATTTTTCCTCATTCATTGTCAACAAGTCAGGTTTATGTGGAAATACTCCGTGTCTCCGTCAGTTAATTACGTACCTTTTGTTTAAAAATTTACACCGTCTTCGGATTTACGTTCTGGGATTAGTTAGTGGTCGTAAGATACAGTTAGAATTTATTTAGCGAGTTGAAATAAAGCTCAAATCAAATTGTTGTTATTATTTCTACCAAATTACAGTTTAGCGTCTACAACAACCGTTTCTGCTGAATTTCTTTGCTCAAATTATTTAGTTTATTCCCGGGCGGCGTGATCTTTTTTCCGACAGGCGATGTTAAGCTTTAAGTCCATCGCTCATTGTCGGAATTTTAAATATTCTGTGTTGCTTATTTAATAAAAAGGAACTGCTGAACAAAAGAATTTATTATGATGCAAAACTAATTGCTTGTCGAGTCCCCGGACAGACAGTGCAAAAAAAGTAGGTCTTTATATAGGAATATCGGAATCTGAGCGATAGCAAACAAGTTGCCACTTATTTGAATAATTCGATTATTTAACTACGTAGTACGAAGTAATAACATTCGAAAATGATTTTCGTGATAAAAACAAGAAACATTTTAAGGGTCTTTATGGAGGAACATTGTAAAAGCCAATTTTGTTAAATGGGTTATTACGGCGCTTGTGAATGATGGCCCTTTGTGGATTACTAGATTATGGCTTTATAGATACCTAAGTATCTCCTTATAGGCACTGGCGGTCTACGATTTAGTATGCCGTCAAGTAGGCTCAGGGTTTGAAGATATCGTTTAGTTTAATGACATTGCTCTGATTTTTGTTCGAATCATGTTTAATGTCAAAGGCATTAAGGCCGCCTTTGTACCTTTTGTGTATGTGTGTAAATACATAAATAACAATATAATGTCCTTGAATTAGGAATCAAAGAGATCAAGTATCAGTTTGACTTTCCTTATTCTACACCGACGATGCCGTGGAAGTTGTGGTTGCAAAGTTTTGGGGGAAAAACTGTTATACTTGTGGGAGAAATAACTAATTCCTATTTGCTTATAACCTCACATTTTGTTGTTTACACTTTCACATACTATCGTGCCAGCGACACGAAGAAGAACATTGACTTCTACGATATTATTTATTTATTATATTATTTATTATACACCACCATCAACACCATCTTTAGCACCATCATCAGCCTTTTTTAATGTTCCCACTGCTGGGACATAGGCCTCCTCTCACAGAGGGAGTGGGCTATAATCCACCACGCGGGCCCAGTGCGGATTGGTAGATGTCAGATGTCAAAGTAAAGCGCCTGCTTTGGTTCGAACGGACGACCTACAACTCGTAAGTTGGTGCTGTAACCACTGGGCCACCACTGCTCTTCAATATACAGCCCATAAATCCGACAAGTATAATACAGTAAAATCCAATTCCCAGCAGGGCTACAAATTAATATTCCAATTGGTATATTAAAAGGCACTTATTCCGTTGCGTTTTATGTCTTCGTTTACGTGCAGTTAACGCCTCTATCAGAGCTGCATTAAATATGGATATCTCATCACCTCAGACCCTTCCACCGAGAGCGGCGTTGTCAGCAAAACTGAACTTCATTATTAGTACAAGTGCTTTAATAACGTCAAAGGGAACGAGTTTTCATTAGTCCGGCGTCCCGACACCGGCACCATTAAGATACGGACTCAGCCAGTAACCACTGACAAAAAACATTGAATTTTTATGTGACTTCATAATTTCAGATGATTATCTTTCCGCATCGACCCAAGTTTCGTGGATATATGGCGATGGCTCATGAGTTTTATATCTTCAGTTACTTTTCTGGCTGAATCACTCCTATGCTATGGAAGTATTTCAATAAGTCATGATGTGGACTTGTCCGAACAAAGTTTATTCGATAAACCGAATCTATGGTCTGTGTGGCAAAAGTGCTGGTTCACACATTTCCGTGTAAGTAATATGTCAACACTTTAAGAAGACCTTGGCTTTGTAGAAAACTCAGTGTATACTTAATTTTACTCGTGGTGGTACTTTCGATGTGTGATTAAGCTAGTTTATAAATTCAGGAGAAGTAGCTTTTTCGTTGAATTACGCTACCTTTAAGTTGGCAAGTAGTCCACGTACTACATAACACTTAGGTACCTTCTACATAAACACTTGATTGAACATTTGTATGCTGTTCATGTAGTACACAAGAAACGCTATTTATCGCCCTAAACCCTCATCCGTCTTTCAGAAGTATTGAAGGTTGCTACACAAGAAAAAGGACAGTATTTTATAAATTCTTCATCCGAACAAATAGTTCAACACCTCGTTTATATCGCCTACTTTAGAGCCACTACGAAGTGCGGATTTATTTCAAATGAATTCCTTTTTGTGGAAAGAAATCGATGAATGCATTGCGGTGAGAGTAATCCTACATTTAAGCGTACATTGCTTTATTTCGTACATATTAAAGCTGTTTACAAGAATGACCACTTACAAAGCTAAAGACAGAAAAACACTAAGCGTAAAATTTTAATGAAACCAAAACACTTCGCAAATAATTACCCATTCTAAAACAAAAGTTGTTTTATTTATACCTGCCGTGTTCAGTACAATACCTCCGGATCCCTTTTTGTCCGAGCAAATAAAACGAGAAAAAGTATGAAGTCATATTTATGTAGGCGGCCCTGAGCCTGATAACGATTTAGACAAAAAAAATTGCTGGCTGCTAAACCCAAATATATTTCATCGTTGTTTGGAAAGGCCTTAGCCCACAGCCCGCGCTCCAGAATGACGCGGCATCCGAATGACGAGCACTCGTTTTTCACCACAGCTCCATTGATGCTTTCCTGTTCATGAATATTATTCAGCTTTAATTTAGGAACAAAACCAGAAAATACATTTCGCCTGTCATCTCGGCCCAGTTATAAGCGTAGGCTGGAGAACTAATTGTTTTAATACATTTTGGAAGTTGCTGTAAGAGACGTTAGAAATAATCACCGATGAACGTGGAGTGCTTGCAGATTAGGAGTACCTTAGATAATGTAGATAACTTGGTAGTTTGATATAGTTGGTAATCGCAGAAGTTCTTATTGCTGCCCTTTGATCACCAGCCCCAACAGATTGCTTCGTCTACGACTTGTTTAGAATGCGTTTTTTTTTCTCTATTAATCTAAATTACAACATATAAAGAGCAGTGGTGGCCCAGTGTTAACGGCCGCGACTTACAATTTGTAGGTCGTGGGTTCCAACCGGGATGAATAAATTATTTCATAACCACTGCTCTCAAAACGGTGAAGGAAAATATTGTGAGGAAACTGGCATAAACCAAAAATTTGAAGATATGTGACATCCACTAACATGCACTGGGTCCGCGTAGTGGATTAAGGCCCATTCCCTCTCGCAAAGAAGAGGCCTGCACGCACAACGGACCAAATGCGGGTCTAAGTGTGGAAAAGGGGTCCATCTATCCTATCCTATCCTACAACATACAAAAATAGCAAAAGACGTCCGCCCCATTGTTCATCCTTCAACTATTCCTAGAATTTTAGTCTGGAAAAAAAATTGGTGCAACAAACTACGAATCAGTCAATCTCGCTACCCTTATTCCAACTATGTTTGGGTTGCAGTCTAACCGGATAGAACCGAACTTTACATGAAGCTACTACCTATCTAATAAAGTTCCTTCCCAGTTAATCATTCGAACAAAAACATTCATTTGTTTCCTCGCTTCATTCGTTCATTAATCATACTCATTCATATCTCTGGTTTATATTGAAAAGCACACACACATGAGATAGGAGCCTTTTTGGTCTCGCACGAGGTAATTATTTTTTATTATTGTTTGTGTTGTGCTTATCTCATGTCTCTTGTGCGGGTCACAAATATTAATTTTTCTTTCTTTCTAAAAGCAGAATACGCGAGCCTGTATCGATCCATAATTATTATTAAAAAGTAAAAAGCACATCCAAACTTGTCTGTGACATGTTTATTTTGACGGCTCCAAAGTTGAGCGAAGGCGGGGAGGAGGCTTATCAGCAATGTCAGTAAGGCGCCCGGCAGAGAAGCACCCAAGTTATTTAATTAGACTATGTTTTGGAATATCGACTTTAGTGATCAAAGCGATCAATATGTAATTTAAGTACTTGGTTTTGGGATTAATAAGAGATTATTGGGCTTTGAATTTAGAATTACATAAAAAAGTGTTATTTGGTAGCCAGCCTTTTATCAACGTAACAGGCGCGAATACAGGGGGGTGCAACGGGGGCAATTGCTCCCCTCCTGGGCCTCGACCAAACTGACTTTAAAAATCCAAATAAGACGTAAAGATAGCATACTTTATATTTAATTACTTAGATATTGATAAATTGTCGTCATTCTTGAAACCCCGGGGGGACATTATTGATTTTAAAATAGGTCTCAAAGGTCAGCAAATTGTAAAAAATTCACCGCTCGGGGCACTTAGTCAGGCATATGTAAGGTGTGTCCATAAATAAGGGCCATAGCTTAACAAACACTACTAGTCTTCGAATATGCTAACTTATAACTTCTAGATAAATGCACGATTGGTTAAAAATATAATTCTAATCTAATCAAGACGAGGCAAGGTAAAATTTTCTAGCTCACTTCGCTAGCTTTTCCACCATTAAATTTTAAGCTTCTAGGCTTATGTTGACAAAAAATCTTCTAAAAAAAAAGTAAAAGAAAAAATCAACAGAAAATCTATCTACATCCGAGTCAGAGTGCAAAAGTTTTGCAACATAAATTATGTTTATCTTGATACTTTTGAAGCATGGTCAAAACCTGAGTTATCTTGACCACAGTAGATTTCGATCTTTAATTTCATCAAAAATTTCAATGACAAAATAAAAATTAATACGATCCGAAATACAGGAACAGCATTTTTTTCAATGACATCTCCCTCCCTCTCCTAGAGAGAGACATTTGCTGCCCCTCCCTCCTCCTCCCCGAGACCTGCGCCTGTATCATAATTATGACCGTCATTCTAATTATACTGTTGTCCTTACCCCAACTTATTCGGGAGCTGCGCAACATGTCTATATCATCCACACATATCCATTTGGCCAGATCCTTAATTTTGAACAAAAACCTAGTATTAGCACTAAAAAGAAGGTCAATAACACTCATGATAGTCGTCTTTACACTATTTAGACTTGATATAAGAGAAAATCGTTAGTTAGGACGCTCCTGACAATTTCGTTCCACATTATGTAATAAGTATTAATTAAAAAGTCCGAACCGAATTAAGCTGAGCGTTAAAATTTCCTGCCATGCCGAGTCCTACGGCTCTCGCGGTCACGAGAATAATATGAATTAAATAATATGTGTTAACATCCAGTAATACCAAGTTAATTTCATTTTGAGGAATTCGTAATAATTGCACGAGGATGTATTATTTTATTACGGAGATATTCTGTGGTACTTTATTATTTCGCTATCCCATTTTCATTTAGACATTTTGCCATAAAATTACTAAAATAACAAATCAGTTATCTTCATATTATATGTACAACTTCCTAAATATGCAAACGACTTTGTGTTATCCAGGTTCGGGTTGACTTACGTTTTCAAGGTAAAATGAATGTAGATAGTAACGGTCTCAGTTCCGCATAGCCATGGTCCTTATGTGTCCTAAAGGGCCTAGTTTAATGTACCCTAGCGAACTGTTAAATCCGTTTTTCTTTTTTTCGCTTTTACCTATTTAAAAAAAATACGTTTCCCTACACTATGAATTTCTTCCTGTATCGTGGTTTGCGTTTACAAACATATAAAATCACATACACAAACACTCAGAGCCGGAACAACAATCTGTAGGTCATACAAATATTTATTCCGTGTGGGAATCGAACCCGCAACACGTAGCACAGCAGTCAATCGCTCAACCACTGCACTAACCGTGCGCCCAAAGTGACATCAGCTGCCACTAATGTTGGTAAATCGTTGTTTTTCAAGTCCAAGGTATTTAGGCCACATTGAGCTGATAAAATGTAAGATTCTAAGTGTTTTTATGAATACACTAGCTTGTGTCAGCTACGCCCGTGTGAAAATGTTTTCTTATCCCAAGGGAACAATACCGGGATGAAAAGCTAAAGTAGCCTATGTGCTATTCCAGACTATAATCTATGTCTGTGCCATATTTCATTCAAATCCGTTCAGCCGTTCTAGCGTAATTGAGTAACAAACATACATCCACACACATCCATCCAAACTTTCACATTTATAATATTTGTAAGATTAAATTGTTATAATGTTCAATGTTACACATGGGTTTTGCCCACATACTTGAACTATAAATAGTAATAATTGATTAAAGAATATAGAAAACTAATAGATATTGATTAGATTTACGTTCTTAGTATTACTAGTTATTATAGAAGTTAAAATCGGTTGAACAGGCTGTAAAATGGGATTTTTTTAATGTCTAATGTTATCTCAAATGGAGTATAAGTAGGTACACACGCATACATAGATAGGTACGCACTCAACATCCGAGAATCATTTAGACAAGTATCATTTGTACGGTTAGCAACCGCACATTGTACTTTGGCCTAGTTTGAATACTGCAAAATTTGTTAATTTATAAAATGTAGTATCGGCACTTACGCAAGAACGTCAGTCTTCGGTTTGCATCGAGCTCGCGCAACATTCAACATTTTTATAACATTTTTCTATTATTTTATTATTACCTTATTTTAGTGCAATTTAGTATTAAATACCTTTTTAACATTAACATTTATTTTATTAAACATTCAACATTAAGTGTAAAGGCTCCTGCCCTTACATTTTGGTCCTTCGAGCCGTTAAGAGTAGAATCAGTGCCGTGGTACGTTTCACTCGCGGGAACATTTGAACATTAAACTTGAACATTAAACATAACATTTAACAAAACATTAAAAACAGTGTGAACAGTGATATTGAGTGAGAGCAACACAGATCGGGGTGAAGTATAAGCAGCAAGCGTAAGCAGCGAATCCGGTGAGCACGTTCCATATTATTTACTTTTCTGGATTTTTGGATTTATTTGTGAGCGCTAACCACCGTTAGGCAACAATGTCGTCTTACGATGCTTTACTCAACTCGCAATCAACAAATCTTGATGCTATCAAACGAATTAATGAGAACTTTAAGAAAGATAGTTCTACACGTAAAACCACTCTTGAATATCATGATAACAGACTTCAAACGCTGGAGGAGTATTGGAGTGAGTTTAAGAAGAACGACATCCAATTAGCCTTGTTTGAAGGTAAGAAGTCTGGATCTTATTACGAGAATCGCATTTACGAACGTCTGGAACAAATATACGAAGAAACAAAGTGTATTATAATGAAGTCGAAACAAAACTTATTGGCTAAAATCGAAGACGAACAATTTGCTTCGTTTAGTCAGTTACAAAAACAAGAAGAAAGGTCATGTGCCCAAGAGAATGTTCCAGAACAACAGGAGAGCGATGAGAACGAGTTAGTCGTGGACCAACGGACTAAAGATATTATGAATGAGCAGCGGTCAAACATCAAGGCATTTGAGAGAACAGTACGGAACATGGACATTAAACATTTAAAAGAAAAGTGGCAACTAGAAGACAAATTGAGGACAATAACGCAACGTTGGGAAAAAGTAGATAGTACTTATTGGAAACTCGATAACATGTTGGTCAACACGCAAGCATTTGAAAGTGATTACAATAGATTAGAGAGGCTGTATGAATTCAGCAAGGAACAAATAAACAAGAGGATTTGGGATAGCAAACATCAGGAAAAATCCACGCCCAAAATTGAACTTCCGATTTTCAGTGGTAGCTATGCCCAGTGGACAACATTCAAGGACTTATTCGTAGAAATTGTGCATCGTAACACTTTCATCTCAAATGCTCAAAAAATGCAACATCTGAAAGCGAAATTGAAGGGAGAGCCCGAGCGATTAATACAGCATATGAACATCAGTGCTGATAACTACGAAGCTAGTTGGCAGATTCTTCAACAGAGGTATGATAATAAGAGGCTATTATTTACCTACCAGGCAAACATTTTATTAAGTCTACCCAACATACAAACACCAACGGCATCTCTGCTCAAAAGAATGCATGACACGACCATTGAGTGCCTTCAGGCTATTAAGAATCTGCAGTACGACACTTCTAGTTGGGACCCCTTAGTAGTTCACATATTAATACAAAAGCTGGACGCAGACACACGCCAGTCATTCAATGAATCCATGGCAAAACCAAGGGAAATGCCACCATTAAACGAGTTCCTGAAATTCATTGAAACCAAGTTCATGTCAATGGAATCGGGTACAAACCCGAACCGCCCACGAAACCATAACATTCAACAACAGTTAAACATTCAGCCAAAAACAGTTCATAATGCAACATACAGCAAGCCTAAGGTGCAGCAACATACCATTCAAGGGGGAACAAAGAACATGCCGAGAACATTCCATAACAAGCAAACATTTAATAATTCCTTTATAACTTGTCCGAAATGTAATAAGCAACACGGGCTCTATAATTGCAGAGAATTTTTATGTATGTCACCAGAAGAAAGGTTAAAGACCGCTAACAACCTACATGTATGTCTAAATTGCCTATTTAGTCATAACGGCGAAAAATGTACGTCGGAAAAAAAGTGCAAGCACTGCGATGAGCCACATAGCAGCATTTTGCATGAAGCGATTGGTGTTGCGAAATCGAGAACCAGCAGGGCTAATGTAGGTCAACAATTGAACACGCATTTAGCACATGACAACTCAAATGAGGTACTGCTAGCCACGGCCCAGGTCAAAACAATAGCTTATGATGGAACTACGATCATTTTACGCGCATTATTGGACCAGGGCTCTCAGGTTAGCTTAATTACAGAAAATGCTGCACAAAGATTGCAGTTAAAACGGAACAAGTTGAGCGCGGTGGTGTCAGGTGTTGGTGCTTCAGCCACCACCAAGTGTAAAGGAGTGCTCCATCTTAAATGCCAAGCGATTTACAATGACTTCAACATTAACATTAATGCACTTATTATGAAGGCAATAACAAACAAACTGCCAAGTAAAACAGTAAATAAAGGTAATTTTGAACATATACAACATTTACAACTCGCTGATCCTGATTTCAACATACCTCAGGATATAGATTTACTTTTAGGAGCCGATGTATATTCCGAAATATTACTAGAGGTGAAATCCAGACTATTCGATAAATATTTTATCATCGAAATTACATTACCATTAACAGGCGACACACCATTCACAATCTATAAAACAGTTCCTATTCCGATGATAAAAAACAACAAACATTCACTCACAATGAAAACAAATTCAGAATATGTTGCAGTGAATATAAGAAAAGAAACATATATGCAGCTCACAGACAGTGACCTGGAACATTGTATAAAAATTGAACCAAGTACGTATGTATGTTCACTAAACAAACCAACACGTAACATGAGAAATCATCAAATTCCATGCGAAATCGGCGCAATAACAAACATTACATTATCAAAATGTATCTATACATCCGAATCCTGCAACAACAAATGGACACCATTACGAAATCCCAACACCTGGCTCTATGTCTGCTGCACGGATTGCCAACTGCAAATAATCTGTGAAGGTCGTATAACCACCAAGGCAATGCATTTAACGGGCATTTTGGAAGCCAAGGAAGGGTGTATAATTAGAAACAACGAAGAAACATATCACACACAAGTTAACTACGCAAACAAAATCTATGTCAACCCGGAAATACCACTAATTGATCTGGAAGACATCAACAATTTAACATCTGTCCAGCCACTTGATTTATCAACTAGACAACAGAACACACAATTTGTAAGAAACGATTATGAAACACTTCATAATTCGTTGAAAGAATTAGAAGATCAAACAAAACAGGCTGAAATGTCGCAACACGATGTGCATCAATACATCGTATCATACTCTACGATGGGACTTCTGATCTTGGCAATAGTCGTCGCGGGAGGAGCCTACGTGTACTGCAAACGCTGCGGCAAGGTCGCCGTCAGCGCCGCCGGCGCGTCCGCCAGATTACCGCCACGGAAGCCACCAAGAGCTGAAGCATCCACTGAAAACATAGAACTTAGCTACGCGAGACCTCATTCTTTTAACATTTAACTTTAATCATTTTTTATTCACATTGTTTTAATTTAATAATTTTTTATTTGCATTAGGAAAATATTCTGTAATAGTTTATCTTAATTATTACCTTTTGCCTTTTGCGTTTGCCCCGCCAAGATGTACGGTTAGCAACCGCACATTGTACTTTGGCCTAGTTTGAATACTGCAAAATTTGTTAATTTATAAAATGTAGTATCGGCACTTACGCAAGAACGTCAGTCTTCGGTTTGCATCGAGCTCGCGCAACATTCAACATTTTTATAACATTTTTCTATTATTTTATTATTACCTTATTTTAGTGCAATTTAGTATTAAATACCTTTTTAACATTAACATTTATTTTATTAAACATTCAACATTAAGTGTAAAGGCTCCTGCCCTTACATCATTCATCAAAATTAAACCAAATATTTGGAATATTTAGTACGATATTGACAATTGCGTCTTTCCTTTTCTAAAGTAATGTGTTTAACCTTTTTCTATATTTTTATTTTTTCGTTGTATTTCTATTTAATACATAATTATACGTTATCGTTGCGTTCAAAAGTTTATTTCTATTTTATAACGCTACATTATAGCGCCAGAACTAGTTAATTCAAAAACCCTGATTCCTGCAGATTTCTGTAGTCGGATCTTAGGCTAAAAATATAAAATGAATTAGTTTGGGTTTCATTTCACAGTGGGAAAATTTACAGGAAAAGTTTATTGTTGTACTATTGAATAATAATAATAATTCAGCCTATTTTATTCCGTACTAATAAAACAATAACAACATTTTTAACACAACATAGTTTAATGTCCTAGTAAGATCCTCTCAATGAGTAAAGCCTCCTTCGCCATTTTGATTCAGTATTTTCCTGTTTTCTTTATTTTATCATAGAGACATCTATCTGGTCTTCTGCCTCCTGTCCGCTTGGCTGTTGTGCATTTCCATGTTGTTATCCTTTTTGTCCACTTACCCTCACTCATGCGTGCAGTATGGCCCGTCCACTTCCACTTTAGTCTTTTGCAGTGCTTCAGCTAGAGCGTCAATTGCTTTTATTGTTTCGCATAAGCCTTTATTTTTCTTCAGTCTTTTAATTCCAGAAGAATTTTGGTTAAATGGAGTTGTTAACAGGAATATTGTAACTTACGTGCAAGCCACAATTGCTACTACCAGGGTACCTACTAAGATGTATTAAATACATCATATTTCTCACTACCGAGAGAGACGGATCTATACAGGATGAATTTATTTATTTATTTAAATTTCATGTACAATGGTTATACATAGGCGGACTTAATGCAGCAAGGCATTCACTACCAGACAAGCTTTGGCTTAAGGACACAGCAGTGGTACGAGCAGCTAGTGCTGCTCGCACCACTGCTGCTGCTGCTGCAGGGTTTAGAAAGGGAATAGTTTCCCTTTTTAAACCCTGTATGATGATCACATTAAGACGCCGTAGTAAGGCCCCCAATGTTTAAAAGGACCGCTATACACTTTTAATCCAACTACTTCCAGATATTCGCACTTCCACACGTTCTAGCTCAGTTAATAAAGCCATTAAGACTAACCACGTAGGCATTAACACCACGTCAACACTATCGGGATCAACGCCTCCCATCAACCTGCCATTACACACTCTGAGTCACCGCTTACGGTTCCCAGGAGACCAGAGGTGATGTGGTGTTCCATTCAAAACTAATACAATGAAGACTCCGCCGTGAAACTTCTAATTCAATTAACGCTATGGACTGAGCCGACAATCACTAACTATCAAAACTTCTTTGATATATTATCTACATAAAACTGAATTGGCATTTCATTATAATCTATTGGTCAAGGATTTTCATTGTTTTAGAGCTAAAGATTTTGCAATACCAAGTATTATTTATAATACTATTCCAATAAAAGTCATAACTAACAGTATAATAACAAAATAACAGAATAATTAATTTAACGATAATTTCTTATTCAGGGAATCCTATAAGAAAACTTCAGTGATAACTGAAAAACTGGATTTCATGGTAATACCCCATATTTCTTTTGAGTATCGTAAAAGAAGCACTGAATAGTTTTTCCATTTTTTTTTTTTAAACAAACCTTTTAATTTACCATGCATTGTCATCCAAACCAAACGTGAATGCAAAACTTCATCTTAATCGGTTGAGGATAACTGCTTTAAAATTCAATTGCAAGATTTGACCTGAACAAACATATATGTATATACATTGCAAGTTAATAAAAAAAACTTTTTGAAACAATATACGTTCATAACAAAGCTACTAAAAGTTTGTCTAAGCTTTTGACTCAGTCGTTGTTAACAAACAAAAGCGGCCTATGACATGCTGTAACGTTTTAAGATTCATATGAAAATTGTTGTTCCCATTCAGAGTGAGTACGACATCACTCGGTCTCGATTTTTAATCGTATTTATTAGTTCATTTTATTTGTATATGTGTATTTTTAATATATATGTAAGTATATACATTTTTGTATACAAGTTGTTATTTTTAAATATTTTTTGTACCCGTTCTCACCGTTGTACTTTTTAACCCAAAGGTTGACTGGTAGAGAATGCCTTGTGGCATTAATTCCGCCTATGTATCACTTTTATACATGAAGTTTAAATAAATAAATAAAGGCTCGCTTTATCGCTTGCGTGCAAAGTACAACATACAATTTATACCTATGTGTGTGGGTATTCTTAATTTTATTACAATTACAACTAGAAACTTTAGCAAATTACCGCGTAAATGTCTAAATGGTCTTATAAGGGATTATTATACTGATAGAAGGTGCGTCCTTCTAGCACGTGCTAATAACAATGTTATACGATTAGGAATGAATTACCAATTATCAATTGATTCGTAGAAGGACAATGCAGCCACTGATAATTGATTCAATTAGAGGTTTTCTCTTTGTTTACGTTATTGCCACAAATCATGGTTTCAAATCTTTGGCAACAGGAAAACGTCAGAAGACTATGGTGCCTCCTTGATGGCTTCTTCAATCTTCATTGGACCTTTAACTATGTGATCCTTAACATTATTTGCAATAATTGCGATGGTCCAGACCTACTATATTCCAAATGAAGTCGGTTAATAAATAGAAAACAAACAAAGTGCCGAGAGCATACTAAATTAATCAAACCAAGCCTTCACACTAAGAGCCGTATTATCACACAACAGCGTCCCTAGTGGCCAATTTTTCCACGAATCTCAAAAAAAAAAAGATAATTACCACGGACAGATGTAAGATAATGACATAAAATCCATGCATATTTATAACCCGTACAAGGCACCTTCCACGTTCTAGTTCGCGGTAACGTAAAGAGGGACTTAAACTAGTTACGACTTCACGAGTTCATATACGTAAAATGAAACTTTAGAGCTTTAGGCACGGAACATTTAATTGGGTAATACCCATTACGGAGAACTAGTTCGGTCCCAGTTATGGGTCCTCATACCATGACAAAACAATGGCGACGGGGTTTTACAATGAAAGGTCGCAGATTTTAAAGTCACCAGTAAACATTTTTCCTCATTCATTGTCAACAAGTCAGGTTTATGTGGAAATACTCCGTGTCTCCGTCAGTAAATTACGTACCTTTTGTTTAAAAATTTACACCGTCTTCGGATTTACGTTCTGGGATTAGTTAGTGGTCGTAAGATACAGTTAGAATTTATTTAGCGAGTTGAAATAAAGCTCAAAGCAAATTGTTGTTATTATTTCTACCAAATTACAGTTTAGCGTCTACAACAACCGTTTCTGCTGAATTTCTTTGCTCAAATTATTTAGTTTATTCCCGGGCGGCGTGATCTTTTTTCCGACAGGCGACGTTAAGCTTTAAGTCCATCGCTCATTGTCGGAATTTTAAATATTCTGTATTGCTTATTTAATAAAAAGGAACTGCTGAACAAAAGAACTTATTATGATGCAAAACTAATTGCTTGTCGAGTCCCCGGATAAACAGTGCAAAAAAGTAGGTCTTTATATAGGAATATCGGAATCTGAGCGATAGCAAACAAGTTGCCACTTATTTGAATAATTCGATTATTTAACTACGTAGTACGAAGTAATAACATTCGCAAATGACTATCGAAATACTCTTTTGTTTACACATTTGCATTTACTTGGAACAATGCAGGACGTTCTTGTGTTGTTTAATTAAAATGCCGTTAATGTATTTTCAATAGCCAATTACGTTTTTGTTCACCTATCGGATATTGTGCTACTACGTTGAATTAAAAGTCTGTTTTTCATTTATTATCTGTAATGAATGAACTCATTTTCGTGAGAATAACAAGAAACATTTTAAGGGTCGTTATGGAGGAACATTGTAAAAGTCAATTTTGTTAAATGGGTTATTACAGCGCTTGTGGATGATGGTCCTTTGTGGATTACTAGATTATGGCTTTATAGATACCTAAGTATCTACTTATAGGCACTGGCGGTCTACGATGTAGTATGCCGTCTAGTAGGCTCAGGGTTTGAATATAACGTTTAGTTTAATGACATTGCTCTGATTTTGTTCAAATCACGCTTAATGTCAAAGACATTAAGTCCGCCTTTGTACCTTTTGTGTATGAAGTCTAAATACATAAATAACAATATAATGTCCTTGAATTAGGAATCAAAGAGATCAAGTATCAGTTTGACTTTCCTTATTCTACACCGACGATGCCGTGGAAGTTGTAAAGTTTTGGGGGGAAAAAACTGTTGTACTATCGTGCCAGCGACACGAAGAAGAACATTGACTTCTACGATATTATTTATTTATTATATACCATGATCAACACCATCATCAGCCTTTTTTAATGTTTCCACTGCTGGGTCACAGGCCTCCTTCCATAGAGGGCTATAATCCACCACGCGGGCCCAGTGCGGATTGGTAGATGTCAGATGTCTTTGAATTTTTCGTTCTAGGACATGCCGGTTTCCTCACTATGTTTTCCTTCACCGTTTTGAGAGCAGTGGTGATGAAATAATTTTCACAAAGTAAAGCGCCTGCTTTGGTTCGAACTGACGACCTACAACTCGTAAGTTGGTGCTGTAACCACTGGGCCACCACTGCTCTTCAATATACAGCCCTTAAATCCGACAAGTATAATACAGTAAAATCAAATTTCCTGCAGGGCTACAAATTAACATTCAAATTGGTATATTAAAAGGCACTTATTCCGTTGCGTTTTTTTTTTACTCGTTTACGTGCAGTTAACGCCTCTATCAGGGCGGCATTAAATATGGATATCTCATCACCTCAGACCCTTCCACCGAGAGCGGCGTCGTCAGCAAAACTGAACTTCATTATTCTAGTGCTCTAATAACGTCAAAGGGAACGAGTTTTCATTAGTCCGGCGTCCCGACACCGGCACCATTAAGATACGGACTCAGCCAGTAACCACTGACTGACTTCACAATTTCAGATGATTATCTTTCCGCATCGACCCAAGTTTCGTGGATATATGGCGATGGCCCGTGAGTTTTATATCTTCAGTTACTTTTCTGGCTGAATCACTCCTTTTGCTATGGAAGCATTTCAATAACTCATGCTGTGGACTTGTCCGAACAAAGTTTATTCGATAAACCGAATCTATGGTCTGTGTGGCAAAAGTGCTGGTTCACACATTTCCGAGTAAGTAATATGTCAAAACTATAAGAAGACCTTGGCTTTGTAGAAAACTCAGTGTATACTTAATTTTACTCGTGGTGGTACTTTCGATGTGTGATTGAGCTATTTTATAATTCAGGAGAAGTAGCTTTTTCGTTAAATTACGCTTCCTTTAAAAGGGCAAGTAGTCCATGTACTACATAACACTTACCTTCTATATAAACACTTGATTGAACATTTATATGCTGTTCATGTAGTACACAAGAAACGCTATTTATTGCCCTAAACCCTCATCCGTCTTTCAGAAGTATTGAAGGTTGCTACACAAGAAAAAGGACAGTTTTTTATAAATTCTTCATCCGAACAAATAGTTCAACACCTCGTTTATATCGCCTACTTTAGAGCCTCTAGGAAGTGCGGATTTATTTCAAATGGATTCCTTTTTGTGGAAAGAAATCGATGAATGCATTGCGATGAGAGTTATCGTACATTGAAGCGTACATGGCTTTATTTAGTACAAATTAAAGCTGTTTGGAAAAATGACCACTTACAAAGCATAAGACTGAAGAACACTAAGCTTAAAATTTTGAAGAAACCAAAACACTTCGCAAATAATTACCCATTCTAAAACAAAAGTTGTTTTTATACCTGCCGTGTTTAGTACAATACCTCCGGATCCCTTTATGTCCCGAACGGAGCAAATAAAACGAAAAACAGTACGAAGTCATATTTATGTATGCGGCACTGAGCCTGATAACGATTTAGAGAAAAAAAAATAGCTGGCTGCTAACCCCAAATATATTTCATCGTTGTTTGGAAAGGCCGCAGCCCGCAGCCCGCGCTCCGGAATGACGCAGCATCCGAATGATGAGCACTCGTTTTTCACCACAGCTCCATTGATACTTTCCTGTTCATGAATATTATTCAGCTTTAATTTAGGAACAAAACCAGAAAATACATTTCGCCTGTCATCTCGGCCCAGTTATAAGCATAGGCTGGAGAACTAATTGTTTTAATACATTTTGGAAGTTGCTGTAAGAGACGTTAGAAATAATCACCGATGAACGTGGAGTGCTTGCAGATAAGGAGTACCTTAGATAATGTAGATAACTTGGTAGTTTGATATAGTTGGTAATCGCAGAAGTTCTTATTGCTGCCCTTTGATCACCAGCCCCAACAGATTGCTTCGTCTATGACTTGTTTAGAATGCGTTTTTTTTTTCTCTATTAATCTGAATTACAACATACAAAGAGCAGTGGTGGCCCAGTGTTAACGGCCACGACTTACAATTTGTAGGTCGCGGGTTCCAACCGGGATGAATAAATTATTTCATAACCACTGCTCTCAAAACGGTGAAGGAAAATATTGTGAGGAAACTGGCATGTCTTAGAACCAAAAATTTGAAGGTATGTGACATCCACTAACATGCACTGGGTCCGCGTAGTGGATTAAGGCCCATCCCCTCTCGCAAAGAAGAGGCCTGCACGCACAACGGACCAAATGCGATTCTAAGTGTGGAAAAGCGGTCCATCTATCCTATTCTATCTTTCAACATACAAAAATAGCAAAAGACGTCCGCCCCATTGTTCATCCTTCAACTATTCCTAGAATTTTAGTCTGGAAGAAAAATTGGCGCAACAAACTACGAATCAGTCCATCTCGCTACCCTTATCCCAACTATGTTTGGGTTGCAGTGTAACCGGATAGAACCGAAATTTTACATGAAGCTACTACCTATCTAATAAAGTTCCTTCCCAGTTAATCATTCGAACAAAAAAAATCATTTGTTTCCTCGCTTCATTCGTTCATTAATCATACTCATTCATATCTCTGGTTTATATTGAAAAGCACACACACACATGAGATAGGAGCCTTTTTGGTCTCGCACGAGGTAATTATTTTTTATTATTGTTTGTGTTTTGCTTATCTCATGTCTCTTGTGCGGGTCACAAATATTAATTTTTCTTTCTTTCTAAAATCAGAATACGCGAGCCTGTATCGATCCATAATTATTATTAAAAAGTAAAAAGCACATCCAAACTTGCCTGTGACATGTTTATTTTGACGACTCCAAAGTTGAGCGAAGGCGGGGAGGAGGCTTATCAGCAATGTCAGTAAGGCGCCCGGCAGAGAAGCACCCAAGTTATTTAATTAGACTATGTTTTGGAATATCGACTTTAGTGATCAAAGCGATCAATATGTACTTTAAGTACTTGGTTTTGGGATTAATAAGAGATTATTGGGCTTTGAATTTAGAGTTACATAAAAAAATGTTATTTGGTAGCCAGCCTTTTATCAACGTAACAGGCGCGAATACAGGGGGGTGCAACGGGGGCAATTGCTCCCCTCCTGGGCCTCGACCAAACTGACTTTAAAAATCCAAATAAGACGCAAAGATAGCATACTTTATATTTCATTACTTAGATATTGATAAATTGTCGTCATTCTTGAAACCCCGGGGGGACATTATTGATTTTAAAATAGGTCTCAAAGGTCAGCAAATTGTAAAAAATTCACCGCTCGGGGCACTTAGTCAGGCATATGTAAGGTGTGTCCATAAATAAGGGCCATAGCTTTACAAACACTACTAGTCTTCGAATATGCTAACTTATAACTTCTAGATAAATGCACGATTGGTTAAAAATATAATTCTAATCTAAACAAGACGAGGCAAGGTAAAATTTTCTAGCTCACTTCGTTAGCTTTTTTTCCATTAAATTTTAAGCTTCTAGGCTTATGTTCTAAAAAATTCTTCTAAAAAAAAAGTAAAAAATAAAAGTAAAAGAAAAATCAACAGAAAATCTATCTACATCCGAGTCAGGGTGCAAAACTTTTGCAACAGAAATTATGTTTATCTTGATACTTTTGAAGCATGGTCAAAACCTGAGTTATATCTATCTTGACCACAGTAGATTTCGATCTTTAATTTCATCAAAAATTTCAATGACAAAATAAAAATTAATACGATCCGATACAGGAGCAGCATTTTTTTCAATGACATCTCCCTCCCTCTCCTAGAGAGAGACATTTGCTGCCCCTCCCTCCTCCTCCCCGAGACCTGCGCCTATATCATAATTATGACCATCATTCTAACTATACTGTTGTCCTTACGCCAACTTATTTGGGAGCTGCGCAACATGTCTATTTCATCCACACATATCCATTTGGCCAGATCCTTAATTTTCAACAAAAACCTTGTATTAGTACTAAAAAGAAGGTCAATAACACTCACGATAGTTGTCTTCATAGTACTTAGACTTGATATAAGGGAAACTCGTTAGTTAGGACGTTCCTGAAAATTTCGCTCCACATTATGTAATAAGTATTAATTAAAAAGTCCGTACCGAATTAAGCTGACCGTTAAAATTTCCTGCCATGTCGAGTCCTACGGCACTCGCGGTCACGAGAATAATATTAATTAAATAACATGTGTTAACATCCAGTAATACCAAGTTAATTTCATTTTAGGGAATTCGTAATAATTGCACGAGGATGTATTATTTTATTACGGAGATATTCTGTGGTACTTTATTATTTCGTTGTCCTATTTTCATTTGGCATTTTTTCCATAAAATTACTAAAATAACAGATCAGTTATCTTCATATTATATGTACAACTTCCTAAATATGCAAACGACTTTGTGTTATCCAGGTTCGGGTCGACTTAAGCTTTCAAGGTAAAAGGAATGGCGATAGTAACGTTATCAGTTCCGCATAGCCATGGTTCTTATGTGTCCTAAAGGGCCTCTCTAGTTTAATGCACCCTAGCGAACTGTTTTAAATTGACATCAGATGCTACTAATGTTGGTAAATCGTTGTTTTTCAATTCCAAGGTATTCAGGCCACATTGAGCTGATTAAATGAAAGATTCTAAGTGATTTTATGAATACACTAGCTTCTACCAGCGGCTGCGCCCGTGTGAAAGTTTTTTCTTATCCCAAGGGAACATTATACCGGGATGATAAGCTATAGTAGCCTATGTGTTATTCCAGACTATAATCTATGTCAGCGCCAAATTTCATCCAGATCCGTTCAGTCGTTCTAGCGTGATTGATTAACAAACATACATCCACACACATCCATACAAACTTTCACATTTATAATATTAGTAAGATTAAATTGTTATAATGTCCAATGTTACACATGGGTTTTGCCCACATACTTTAACTATAAATAGTAATAATTGGTTAAAGAATATAGATGATTAATACATATCAATTAAGAATACGTACTTAGGCGTTATTATCAGCACTTTCATTCAGTAGATGGATTGGTTATCCCAGTTAATCGTTACTAGAGCTTAGAAAGCGTTCGATCCGTGTGTTCGCAAGTAAACTCAAGCCCGCCCATTCCCTGCTGTCTTTCTAAGTAATGGCTGTCTTTCGCAGACAACGCACCATATAACATTATATTGAACGTCCAAGAACTTTAACTTTAATGAAAATAAATTACAAGTTACGAGGCATTGCTTACTAAAACTGTCCAAACTATGTTCACTCTAAAACGTAAACTAGTGTCATCTAAACTATCGTTGTTAACGGTTTATTTGATAACAACCCACTCAGATGAAACCGAGATATTGTATCTTTACGACTGACGGAAATCCCAACTAATGTTATGGTTGGTACCCTTACATAGCTAGGTATACGTCTGAAAGGTTGGTAAGTGCTCATGGCCCTCCCCTAACTTTGAATGGAAAAGTACCGAGGGTTCTCGTTAGACAGCCAGAGTTGGGAAAATGAGTTAGTACCTACCATTTGTCTGAGTTTGAGAACAAAGGTGTAATAAATAACCAAAATTAAGTACGCATCGCGGTATATTGGACGACTGAAGATGATAATAATGGAAGTATTTTAGCGGTAACAAATGAAAATGATCCTTAAATAAATTGTAGTACGATTTCTAAGAATATAAATAAAACATAATTTTTATTACTTGCATGGCTTGTATATTCATTACTTAAAAGCCAGTAAAGGCATTTTAATAGCTTTCAGTGTCCTCCGGCCACAACAGCAATATAAAAGCAATGTAGGAATGCTTGCGCGCGATAAAACTTTAATGTCAGTTGCTTTTTACACACTTTGCAGATTTCTGACCAAACATTTTAAGAGGAATTTAGTGTTTTATTTATACGATAAATCGTAGTAAGGCCTCGACAATAAACTGGGCGCAATCTCGCTGAGCAAATCTCGAGGGCACTTCACTCGTTTTTGTCAAATCAAGAGCAATGCCCTTTCCATTTTACGCTCGACACATTCATGGCATTTTTCATCTTTGTTCTTTTTGTTAGAAGTGCCAGCTCCACCGATGAACTTAAAAAAGACACTGTTGTTTTATGTGTTCATAAAGTTGAAGATAGTAAACTATATAAAAATAACAGAGCAAAATGTTCTAAATCAATTGCTTTAACCCCCATTGACCTTTTCTTGATTGTAGAATTTCTTCAATTTGGTTCTGCTTCATAAAACAGAGGCTAACAATAACTTCAATATACAACATTTAAAAAGAAACAGCAGACTTGGTATAATTTGAAAATCTTTTATATTAAGACCACTTCAATGGTTGGCTGTCAAAGGAATTCTATGAGTTCAGTGGGAAAGCATTCTGCCGTGAACGCGTTATATGAAATTCCTAGCCTTTGAGAAGTTACCGAAAGTCCTACACAATATTTTTTATCTGCAATTCTAGGTATGAATTGAAGCAATTTTACATAAAACAACTTGTTTTGTAGTTTGTGTAGATTTAACTTTCAAAGACAAACCACAGAACTTTAGCTCAATAACGAAAAGTAACGTTTCCATTTTGAAACTATTCGAAGAAAGCCCATGTAGCAAAGTTAATCCAAATCTTAAACATTGCCAAACTTTTATACCAACATAAGCCTTTCTTTAATACAAAAGGAGTTCCCTTGTATTCCCTGCAGTGTCATAAAAGAAAACTGTGCCGCTACACTGAGGGAATGGGAAGCAGCTAACATCTGTGATCTCGACATACGGCTGCGCTAACGTTGACCGCATTGCTTGATTTTACGGTTTCCGTCCTTGATTTGTTACAATTAAGCAAAGTTGATTGTTAAACACTCTGTATTTTTTCAAACATTGGCCGTTAGTGTGAGAGATTTGTTCTCATTTTGCAAATTATTTTTCCTCGAACTGTTTTATTGTGTCTTTACGAGGATAATTTTTCCTCAAAGTATAATTAATTTTCAGCTTCAATCATTTCCTTAAAAATTTAAAAGTGTATTTGCGAAATAATGTAACTAATTAAATATAGCCCGCAACTCATTATGATACTGATGACTTTATTTTGTGTACAATTCGAATTTAAAAGAAGTATTGCTCTTTGTCAATGCTGAACCTGTTCGTTTTGTATCGCCTACTAAACGATAGTCATAAAAATGTTATAACATTACATCATCTGTGTTTAAACGAGAATCCTCGTAAATTTCATTTTACTGCGCTGAAAAATGCAGATGTCTCATTTCGAATTTATAAGACAAATCGTGCCAATTATGTTGTGTCATGTCTTCTTATTCGTTACGAAGAACTTGAATGAATGAGTATTCTTTATATTTTTATTTAAAAGAAACAGCTGGGAAGATAAATAGTAGAAATGAAGCCATGAGCGAATATGTTTAATGATTGCCTACTACGTATTTGTGATTTCAGATAACTTGTTATAACTTTTAAAATATTTAACTATAGGTATTTTACTTCAACATGGCAATAACAGACGTTGACTCTCCTATTATTTATTTTTATGTTTTTCTCAAAAATGGTATGTGCAATAACATCTCTAAAAAATATCCAGAAAGTGAACTCTACCGGAGACTTATTCACAACTGTCCAGTAAGAAGCGAGATTTTAAATTTGGAATCTCCTACTGTTCAGTAAATAAGTATGTAATTTACTTACTGGACAGTAGGTCATCCTCTTTAGATCTGCGTAGAAAATATCATAGTACCAGACACAGATCAGAGTTTAGCCATTATAACATGGTTATAGGAGGGAGGCTCCAAATATATATCTATCTCCCTTTTTGGTATAACATTTTATGAGATAGATATATTTTTGGAGCCTTAAACAGATACTTTATAGTCTGTGACACTTAACGCGACGCAGAAGAAGTATGCACGTTGCCTTTTGTACTTAGTAATGATAAAGAAGTATAGTGTGGGATTTTATGTTTGTATTTAGTAATTTCAGTTTATAAATCATGTTGGATTAAAACTTTCATGGAGTTTCAAAAACAATAATTTGTTGTTAAACTTTCTTTCATTTTTGAGAAAAGCATTATACAAGCCTCAACCAGTAAGAAAGCCATCCTGGCCTCGTATATAACCTCACCTCACCTGCGGTTCGGTCCGGTTAACTCATACTTCGCCAGGAAGGCTTACTTACTGGATTCTTCAGTAATGTACTATTAGCGTGGGGAAATGCTCATACATACTGCGCTGCCACGGGGAGATAGCGCAGTTATGTGGGATTCCAACCCACTAAAACTCCGCGGTGTCCTCCTGTGCCACTTGTGGCGGGACACTCAAGCGTTAGCACTCATCGCGAACCCGCCGCGGCTGTCCGTCACCGTACCGCCGGTTTATTCTGAAAACTTACGTGGAGAGAACTTAACGTGAAATGCCACTCCACAATGATTGGATAATTTGGCAGCTCATTTCATATTCACTCCATCTAAATTATAACGGTGAGTTTTTTACAGAATAGCACTACTGCATTCAAGCATAATTTGGACATAATTTCAAAATCAGAAATAAAGACATAAAACAATACTGGATCGACATTTATTATGATCCACAACATTTATTACAATAAATAAAAAGCAATACATAGTTTATTGTTCGGGTTTCTACGAAGAGATATTAGGACAAGAGCAATGACCACTGTTGTCTATACTTAAACGAAACATATGTATATGAATCAGTTTTAAGAGCAAATATTTATAGCTGGTGTGTGTGTATGAATAGAAGTATGAACGTTTATGAAGCAAAAGGAGAATAAAGCAGGTGTTCAGTAGTTTCTGTTTAATGTGAAAAAGGTGTGAGATTATGTACATATGTATATTTAAGAACAAATGCTCTAAACTATTGTTAATGTTTCAAATACTAGTAATTAATTCGCTCAAGAGTTCAAAATGTCGCCATTAAATTGTTTGTATAGACTTTATTGATAGTTAGGAGTGCAGATTATTAACGCTGTCATCAAAATATTGGACGCCATTATAAATTATTCGCGGTATTATTCCCGTGTTCGGGTTTCAGCACCGATTTATTAACTGCATAGGCATGCCTGGCCTGTTTATGAATAGAAGCTGTTTACTGTGTTATTAATAGATATGATGGGATGATCGGGTTGTGGGTATGCGCATTGAATAATATATTCAGCAATCACTATGCCGAGTATGGGACATACATGTTTTCTATTCAAATATTATTCTTATACTCAAAACTATTACACCACTATTAAACCTTTTAAAGGCACTTTTGAATTTTCAAGGTGCATTCAAAAAGATGAAGCTAGTTGCACGTTCCAAAGAGTAGATAGACCTCTAAGGAGAAGAACGTGCAAGAAATAGGTTACCTAATACTAGTATCACTAAGTATATTGATACAAGGTTAGGATACCTAGTAGTTACTAAGAAAAAAAGATATCAACCAAGAAAGCCTACAAAGGCACAAGAACAAGAAAAGAAGAACTGCTTATGAAAATCATTCATCATATTTCAATCATTATCTATCCTGCTTAATTCTCAATGAAAATCTATCTTCATTTGAAAACGTAAATAAGTAAATACCGATATACTTGATGCCTTCCTGTCGTTGTAACAACAAACTGGAGCATCGACTCGTTCGGATTATTTGTTTGCTCAAACCTTCCGAGCTCGATACGATTGCCTCAGGCGGCCGTGTGACGGCGCTGAAAATAGACTGCATTCTGTCATCTTGTTTACATTCACAGGAAAATGGCTTTAAATTCACTGCAGAACTAGGGAACTGGTGTTTATTAGTTTACTCCATGAACTGCACCTTTGGTAAGAACTATTCATGCATTACGATTGTGCAACTCGCTTCCCTAATATCCGTGACTCTAACCAAGGACACTATTTCTCTACCATCCTGTGATCTTTTATACTATGATTACGTATCTTTTTCTAATATAACAGAGCTATTGCTCTGTATTTTATTATCTATGTACACTTATTTATTGAAAAAATTTGTGTTTTAATTAGTTGAGTTTTATATTCTTTTTACCTGACTGCCGAAGGAGGGTAATGTGTTTATCAGTCTAGGTATGTATGTATGTTTGTTGGCCGTTTTTGATGATTCTTACGTCAATCGATTCCTCTTAACCCTGCAAGTGTCACTAGCTGCATTTAAATTGGATAATAGAAAAATGGCGGATTTTGCCATATTGCGGGGGACCACATTTTTTTTCTTCAATGTCTATCGTGTGGGGTATCAAAATAAAGGGTTTTATGAGGTGATTTCATAAATAAACGACACCTATATGTTTAAATGTACCTAATTCTAAAAAAAAATAACTAAAAAGTTGTAAATAAAAAAAAGTTAATTCAAAAAACCCGACTGCTCAAAAAGTCAACTAAAAAGACGTAAACAAGAAGAAAAGCATGCTGTGCAGTCGGAGGATACATCTGGTTTTGGTCATCCAGATCGCAAATATGTATCCTCCGACTGCACAGCATGCATTTCTTCTTGTTTACGTCTTTTTAGTTGACTTTTTGAGCAGTCGGGTTTTTAGTTTTTCGAATTACCTTTTTTTTACATTCCTTGTTTTATACACAGTATCTACTTCTCTTATTCAACAGTCCTGTCGCAGGTTAGCAGAAAGATTTTTTTTAAAAAGCAGCTTCTTTTTGCTCTTCTATACTGATAGAGGTAAATGGCAAATAAGAGAAATAAATAAATAAGAAGTAGAAGAAGTATTCTGTGTAACTTACATGGTTTTCATAATAAAAAGTATTCCATCTAAGTTTGACTCCCAATCTGAATAAAAGTGACTGGCTAAGCTATCAATAATTTACATGGGTCGTCCGCCATCTGACCTCAGTAACCCAAATATTGCATTCAATATTCTTAGGTGAAATATTATCGGTTCTCTGAATTCTTGCGTTTGACTACCCGTAACGACCGATAGTCATAAATATTTGTAACATAAACCGAAGGTTTGTCTCCGAGGACCGGAGGGTTTTGAATTGTGAATGGTTTGAGTGAACTCTGATTGTAACCGTGTCTAGTTTAAACAGACTCTCTTTAGTTAAATGCCTTGTCTGGCCCAAAATTCAGCCACAGCAACACCTTCCGCTGATGCAGTCATAAGGTCCTCACGTGAACAGGCAACAGGACATGCGGCACAAGATGAAAGATGGGCCATGGTCTGTGGAGAGAAGCCGTTATTCTGCAATCACGATGGTCAGAAGTCCAAAATTGTGTAGGGTTAATCACAGACGATTTTGGTAGTGCATGTAAACCTATACGCTTTGGATTCTCTATAATCGTCGTAATCGATAATCGTCGTATTTACGAGTACTTTTTGTAGTATCTCTGGATAGTCGAACAAATTGCCAAGATACTATTTATTTAACCAGGAGCCTCTCCTGTCAGATGTTTCTCATTTATATCAACAATGCTGACATATTTCACTCGTTTTTTTTTCACAGCAGCCACATTTGAGCTTTTTTGGAGATTTGTGTTGTCCCGACAAATAAAACTCGCGTATGACAAATGACAGTTATGTGACGAGTTAGTGGTCACATTTTGTAACAAACATTGTCTAAAGTGTAGCGGTGAATTCTAATAGAGTGAGGCGCACACTAGTAATATTTTTGATGTCGCTCCGATAAGCATATATATATTTTTAGACATCCTAGAAAAATCGACGAATTCAGTATGTAAAATAATTGTACAGAATATTTAAGGCGAATAAAAACGAATTACAATGAAAAAAGAGAGAAGTAAACTTTTGATTTTAGCTACCTAAAAATTTCTAAGTTAGTGCATGAAATTAATTAGCTATTAGAATGGGTACATCCAATTAAATACAGGTAGTAAGATATTTGATTCTTTCTGGCATAATTTTAATTATGAATAAAAATTGTCATTAGAAACTGCTTTTTTAATTTCTAATGCTTGTAAGTAAAACACCCAGATAGCGCGACGAATTCTAACAGCTTATTAGTGCTCTACGTTGACTTACGAAGATACAAAGGCATAAAGTTGTTTCTCACAAACGGTCCAGCTCGTACAGTAGGGTTAGCGTGCATCGGTCGGTCATCGTTTAAATATTAACACTCGCAGGTACCCGCTGTTATTGCGTAACAGTACAACATCATGAGTGGTATCAACCCCATGTTTTATTCATTCGTTCCGTTAAGGATTTGGTAAAGTTGTTTTATTTACCCGTTCAGAGAGTTTATTTACTTTTAATGTCGAGGTATTTGAGTGAATGGAGTAAAATATGACTTTTGAGCCTTTTGACAATTTAATTACCCACCACTTAAGTACCAAAATGACTTTATGGGTGATTCACACTTCGAGTTTTAATACTTTAGCCTACTTCAAAAACTAGAAATTAACTCTTGATACGAGAGATTCCAACTATATCCAACCAATCTACAAAACACAGAACAAATGGACTGAAAGCTAAATCAATTAGTACCCAAATTAAACTTATGCGAACTTAGGGAGTAGAGTAATAACTCACAATGTTACCCTAACGACACCGAAACCGCTGCGAGTGCTACGAGGCTACGACCACCAGCTACGAGCTACGAAAAGCTTACTGTATTGTATTGTGCTACGGCGTAGCAGTCGTAGATCACTTACAGGAAGGATGCTACGCTTTTTTATTAATACATAATAATATGTTGTTCGAGTTCTGCTTTTAATTGTACCATATTTACGTTTGATTGTGTTTACTCCATTTTATATTTAGGGAATATATTTTATCTGTTAATATATATTCTATCTATCTATTATATAAATAAAAATTAATGTTTGTATGTTTGTCCTCTATACGTTCCTAAACTATTGATCCGATTGTGACTTAAATTGAACTTTGGTGGGTTGTTGTGTGTACGCCCGCGAAGTTCCCAGGCCAAAAAATTTTTTTTTTTACGCGGCATTGCAAAGCACAGTTACAGTAAGTTACAAATAAAATTAAAATGTTTTTTTTTACTGTCTTTATTTAAGTGAACTTTCTATTTCATCCAAATGATCTTATCGCTTAGAATTAATTAATACTTGTCTGACATCGTGCTGTTGAAACATGATTATTAACAACGTACCCGCTACCCTAACCATGCGTGTAAGTAATAGCTCCGCCTTTCATATTACCCAAATAGTTGGATCTAACAACATAATTGGTGGCGTAATATTCGGTCAATTTGGAACACTACCCAACTGAAATAGCTCGTGAAAGTTTACGCTCCAAATCGCCGAATAAATTGAACAACAGGTTGTCAGAACGGAAAACTAGAAATGTTTATGATACCTGTCTAAACTAACTGACGACGGCAGATTCCACTAATGCCCTAAGCTACGGGCTCTGCTGCACTGTGCTATATTTTGTTACAAGCTTCTGCCAGCGGCTCCGCCCGCATGAAAGTTGGAAATCATCCCAAGGGCACTTACTCTCGGAATAAAAAGCATCCCATTTCATAATCCAGGATATCCACTCTATCTGTATGTCCAGATTCATCCAAATCAGTTCAGAATTCAAGACGAGAAAAGGTAACACACAGATGGACAGAGAACTTACTTTCGCATTTAAAATATTAACAGATACGGATAGCTTTGATAGAAAATTTCTAGCCCAAATACAGTACAACAGGGACGTATTTTCAATTTATTACCGACTTCAAAAAAAGGAGGTAATCAATTTGATACGTTATATTTGTAATATTGTTGGAACAACGTTCGTTTCGGGAGTCGGTGTTGAAAACCGATAAAAAGAAGAGTTACTAAAGATACCGACTTTCGAAACGAACGTTATTTTTGCACTTTTTAGTATTTTGCTTTAGGAGACGGTATTTTTTTTTGGGAAAATGTTTTTAATGTCTTTTCCTGTTAATTTAAAGGTTGTTTTCTAGTGTGACAACGTCATTTATTCCTGATTAATTATCGAATACTATATTTATATTTAAAACTGCGAATTGCCGGCCACATGTACAGATCACATTGAGACACACAGCCACCCTAATAAACTATGAAACACTCTATACATTTTCTAAGGATAAAACAATACTGAACCTTTTAAACTCATAAATTGCCTTTTTAATGTAAAAGTTGTCAAGACAAAAGTAATATTCCAAAGAAATTCTAAAGAGACTGCAAATATCGATTACCAAAACCGACCCATTTTTAAACAATTACCTATTTTAAATACTGAATATCGTGGTAATTTTGAGAATTCGCAGGGGTCCGAGGGGCGAGGTGCAAGGATAGCTGAGGGCAGGTAGTTTTGCAAAGCAGATGGACAAAGGAGACGCGACATTTGTTTTTGAGCATTGATAGAGGCAGACTTGGGTAGGAACCAACCACGGTGTTAGGCAGACATAGGGCAAAGCTTTGGAACCAGTAGGCGGGAGTCGTTAAAGTGTAGGTTTCGGTGGACTAGCGAGTTGAATTAGGACACGTGTTAATATCAAATAGCTATGGCCTGAAGCGCGTTGTAAATAATCATTGTATTTCATAGGTAGGGTAAATTCACAAATGTACTCTTTTATTCCAGCTTGGCGTGTTCGTATATTTATATCATAATCCACACTTTGGCAGATATTTATCACTAGCATTCTGTTTAGAGACATGGTGAAGCCTTTTGTCACACGTTACATAACCTAATCCATCATTTATACACTATACAATTACTCATTTGATTATGGACCATTATTGACCTTTAACTGAAATCACATACATGGAAGGCGGAACCATTAATATTCACTATTTGTATAAAATAGTCCATCCTTAATTGGGGACGTAGGTCGACCAAGTACTATTGATGAATACTGTTTCCTATAGAAGTGTGACTGCGGGATTCCTTGCATTGCGCTTGATGTATGTACACTTGTAAACTAAAGGGGGTAGTCATTGCTGAACATCACAAACTGGGAATATGGTCATTTTAATGAATGTTAGAGTTGTGTCTCATTAAATCAACCCAACCAACCAACAAACCTCTGATACAAAATATTAAAAAAATGCGAGACACGTAATTGGATGCCCAGTAGAAACGCCCCGTTGTTGACGTCGCACGGCTGCCAATTACATTGAAGCATCCTCGAAATTTGGGTGGTTAAAGAAGTGCGAAGTGACGACTTAATCTATTTCGACGTATAGCAAGGCAATTGCGGGGAACCTGCATCAGATTGTCTACGGTACGCTTGCAATAGTTTTGTATTGTTATAATAAAGGATAAGTAGGTCGAGCGAGAACTATTTGTTATAGCGCGCGTCCAGTAATTCTGGAAGCATGTCTCGCTCAATGGCAGAGGCACTTAGGCACAAAACTGTCCTTTGATTTTGGATTATGTAAGACATGCTTAAGTATAGGGAAACATATTATATTGCTGGGCTCGCTGTAAGTCCTCTCTAGGATTCGCGTTTGATTAAAATTTTGAAATTGTTATTATTTGTGCAACAGTTTTTGTAAATCACAGCGATCAAAAAAAAAACAACGAAACAACACACACATGTGTGTCATTAATTTTGTTGTATTTTCTGTTTGTTGTATTATAATATATAATAATAATAATATCGTTTATTTATAACATAAGGCACATTTTACAATAAAATATCTTAAAAATATAAAAGAAGACAGTTGCTTATTTGCCTGAACTAGGTTAAACCTGTGCATTGGATGCATTAGAATCGCAGACAATGTCATTTCGTCTCTTATTATTTATGTTTTCGGCGTTATAGGAAAGCATGCTGTGTTGTTTTAATACTAGTTGCATAATGAAAAACTGGCGAACAGTTAGCACATTGCAGGATTTGTAAAGCAGATCAGTGTGGTAGAGAAAAGGGTTGAAATTGGCTACTTTTGAAATTGATCTCTGAGCCCTTTCAAGAGGCAGTAGATGCGTTTTTGGTGCTCCACCCTATGAGGTGATACAGTATTGGATTACAGATTGACATAGGGCCAAATAGACTTGTTTGATCAATTTTGAATCTGCAATCGTTCTCAACTTTTTTTAAACATAAATTAATTTGCGCACTCTATTAACTAGAGAGTGTTTCATCTATAATAACCCCGAGATATTTTATGTTGTCTGTTTTGAGGATAAAAGGACAATTACACATGCTGACTGGGTGGAATCCACATTTACGGGCATACAGAGGAGAGTTAGAAATGTTAAATTGAGGTTTGCGCATGGAGAACTGAATATATTTTGTCTTGTCAGCATTTAGTGTTAGTAAACTGCTATGTAGCCAATTAGTCACACACAGTATTGAAACCTTGTTGAGCGTATTCGTACAAAGCATTTCTGGTTTTCGCGGTAAAGATTAACGCCGTGTCGTCGGCATATGATATGAGTTTGCCTTGTTTAATATCTAAATTACACAGATAGTTAATACAATTCAGGAATAGGGTTGGGCCCAGAATACTTCCCTGAGGAACACCATAACCAGTATTTTTTTGATCGTCGCTAGTAATATCGTCTATTTTAACATATTGAGATCGATCGTCTAAATAGTCAGCAAAAAGTTTCAGCGGTGTTCCCCTAATTCCTAAAGCCTCTAATTTTTTTAGAAGCATAGGAGCGGACACTGTATCAAAGGCTTTGGCTATATCAAGGAAAACCTCCAGGGTCTGGTTTCCTTTGCCAAGTTCTTCTGTGGTATAATCTGTCAAACTATGCACCGCATCAGCTGTGGATAATTTGGCTCTGAACCCAAATTGTGCAGATGATAATAGATTGTTTTTTTCTAGATAATTGACTAGTCTACTGTTTACAATTTTCTCTAGTATTTTAGATATTGAAGGCAGTAAAGATATCGGTCTATAATTATTTACTAAGTTTTTGTTGCCGGATTTAAAGATAGATAGATCCTACACATTCGAAATATATGCGTTAAGGGAGGTATCCTTTAACGCATATATTTCGTATGTGTAGGATATGCTTAAAGGTTTTAAGGATCTTATTGCTTATATTATCCCATCCAACTGCCACGTCATCTTTTAGTCCTGATATGATTCGGGATATTTCGTCTTCATCAGTATCCAGCAAGCCGAAAGATTTTAAAGCACATCTATTATTTTGGGCAGATGGTGGCACACAGTAATGTTTTGGAATCTGTTCGGCAAGAGTTTGCCCAACATTTACAAAAAGTTATTTAGTAAAGTCATTTACTGATAAAATTTTGGTGAAGGTACACTCATCAAGTATATTATATCTACCTATTCCTGTATATAAACTAAGCTTTGTCCACAGTAATTTCACTCCCGTCACCCGTGGCCTTTGCCGCAGATACCAAATGTTTTTCTTGAATGCAAATGTGTTTCTATAACTGAGAGGTTTTCTTCTACTTAATCGGATCAGTTCTTCTAGAAACAACTTTTTACTAATATATTAAGCAAACATGCTTTCCGTGAACCTTATGGCAATAAATAAATGGTTCATAATATGCTTTAACTGATATAGCAATCAAATTAATGCACGGAGACATAAAATAAATCATTTAATATTGGAAATACCTTTTATTTCTGCCTTGTTTCAATCAAAATTAATTGATTCGGTCGAACCGAGCATTGTTGTCATGAAACAAATAAATACAGGATGGTAATTTCATTGTTCTGGAATGTTATTATTTTCTTTCGAAAATCTGTATCCATGTGCACGTCATAATGTAAATAATCAGAATAATAAATGACGAATCGGTCATCGAATGAAATCAGTCCACCTTGTGGGAGGCCTACCAAAGATGCATCTTTCGGAACGAAGTCGCCAATTCAGAGTTTTTCACCTCATGGACTATTCTTTCTGCAAGCAATGCCCTGCCTAAGTTTGGCAACGTCTTCGGACTATGTCGGTAACCTAGATCAATCTTCATTTCTGAATCGATCTCGCTAGTAAATTTCGAGCACGGTTCTCTCCACTGCCCTTTTAGAAGCATTAAGCCTTCTGATGTAAACATTTGTGCTTATTCATTCAGAAAATTCAGACGGAGTGTTATTAACACTTCAAGTAACTGATCATTGACGCCGAACGTACTGAACTCTTTGCCAAACAAACGTCACCAATAGACCGGAAAAATGTCAAGACGGAGAGAAAGGAAACTGAAAGTCACTACAAGCTGTAACGGTGACTCTTTCGACGAATCATGACATCAAAGGGCCGACTCGGTTAGTCTACGTTCACACAACATCGTTGTGTACGTTTTTTTCGTATAATGCTGGGTTCACACGTCTCATGGCATTACGATGCACGTTTTTTACAACAGTGGGATGTAGCTTTCGCGTTAAAAGAAAGAAAACAAAAATGCCTTGTAAACACAGCCTAAAGACACATATACCTCGACCAATCAACGTTGAGATGCTCTGAGTAGTAAGTTATGCTCGTAATTTTTATGTTCCTCTCTTTCGTTACTTTTATCTTATTCTGAAGTTAATTAATCAAGGTTGTTTGTGTACTGGTGGTTTGATTTTCCCTTGGTAAATAAACAAAGTATGTTTCTGGGTTTGTTTTACGACAAGAACCATATGCCACGTAAATCTAAATAACATTATTACAACATTCGCAATTTCCGAAATTATGGATACTTAGGCCAAGTTTCTCACAACATAATTTAGAGGTGAGAAACTCGGCCTTACATTGTTAATTAAATTAAGTAAACTTTTAGTAATTTCAATCAGTGCACTGTTTTACCAATAAGACTGTTAGCGTCATGCACGACTAAGTAATAATAATTTAAAAAATAAGTAATTAATACGAATCGAAAACAGTAACTTAATTTTGTAACGACATTGTTATAACATTATTGCATAAATTACCGAAATAATAAAAAATAACAATGTATCATGATACTTCTTATCCTTGTTTTGTAAACATCCGTATATATATTGCAAGTATTTTAGAATTGCAAAGAGAATTTCCTTGAAACCGAACAATTGTAAAGCCACAACGATCCTGTTGAACGCGCAAAACAATCGCACTCGACATGTGAACGAAACCTCACAAGAACTTGAGAGAGATTTAATATAATTGCAAATCTCTCTGTTGTGGCTCCAATTAAAGCTTTCGAGTGGGTAATTTCCGTTAGTATGGGCTACTAACGGTTTAACACTAGAGGATAGTAACTGGAATGCGTCTTGCAGTCTGAACAACGATGTCCTGCATTCACCAATTGGCTGAAATAATGTGGCGATAATATATGTGGGAAATTGGGGCCGCATTTTAAAAGAGGTGATTTATGAATGTAAAAAGGAAAGAAAGAAAACTAGATTAGATGCAGATGTAGATGCATTGAATGGCTTTCAAAAACGGAAAAGCCCCGAATTGATAACTTCCATCGTGATCCTTTTAACATTTTTTACCAATGAAAAACGATACATTTTTTAGCCGAAGTCCTGTCAGAAGATATTATGGAAAGGCAAAGACCGCTATTGCAATGCTAACACAAAAAAACTTATAGGGCTCACGTTTAGTACTCAAATTTTTAAGGACGAATCTTCTGTTTGGCAGTGTATTTTTCTTAACAAAGTCGCGATTTCTTCAAAAGACTGCAGACTTGCTCATCCGTAATTCCGTGCAAGGCATTTCAGTGCGGGTATAGATGGAATTAGTACCTACTGCTTATTGCTGTATTTTCAACAAATAAAATCAAGGTTTCTTTAATACTTTCCATTTTACAGGCTCCACTCTGATGACAATACACTCAACATCCGAATGGAATAACAATACAATTTGTTGAACTACGATTTTATAAACAGACACTTTATATTCGTAGACGTATCAACTCAGAGACAACGATGCATTCATAAAAGCTCTTGAGACATCTTTTCTTATATAACCAAAAGTATTCAAGAATAAATATTTTGCTTGAAATTGTAGCTTATTGAAGATAATATCGTTATAAGAAGAAAAACAAAAACAGAGGGATTTTAAACGAATTAATTGAATATTATCCCGAACTTTAATCTGTACTTAAGCCCTGATTGACCTCACTGACTGGGGGAAATTTTTTAACTCAACTACGGCGATACGATGAATAAAATAATTGTTTTATTGTTATTTCTGTAAATATTTAAGCTGAAGTTTCAAGCGGTCTCGTACAATATTTGTTTATGAAATATTCGGAATTCGCTAAGATTAATATGTGGTAATCCTAAGAGGAACCCAAACTCCTCTATCAATGCCACCGGATTATTGCAAACACCGTAAGTTTATAATAAAAAGCGTAAGATTGTAAAAGGTTTTCCTCAATAAGTTGTCAAGATGGAATTTATTGTACTTCAGCATAATATACACATATGACTTTTGCAACATGTGGCACTGGTGACATTAACAAATAATAACAACTGTCTTAGATATTGTAAATGAGAAAGTAGTTGGTACAAATATTGAGTGGTGAAATAAAATTCTGGAACTCAGTATAGCTATTGAAACATCATATTGTATAATTTGAGCTCACAAAATGTCCAAAAATTTCATAGCATAAATTCATCGAACAATTTGGTTTGCATTCGTGGAATTAAAGCTTCAACCCGATATGAGCCAGTGAATACAAGCAATCAAACGTTTCCTGGAATAGCTACTACATCGGTTTTGATGGAATTATCGTGAAATGTGTACGTTCATAGCTCCAACATTTCACACAAAAGATATTTTCGTAATTCACGAACAATGTTATGATTTCAAATCTGCATTAATTTGTGTTAATTGGTGCTTATGTGATATGTGTGTAACTAAAATATATATTGTTTTAGCTTTTTGGGCTTTAGTTGCAGCGGTGTTGACGCAGGTAGGTCTGGCGCCCATGTGCTGGTTTGGTCCCTGGGGTGGTCACGGCGTACAATGTGTTCTGGTGCGCCGGTGATGGGGTGTAAACCCCAGAGGAGGGTCCGGAGACGGACAGCCGCGGCGGGTTCGCGGTTGTATGCTAACGCGTTCCCGTGTTCCCGCCATAAGCGGCACAGGAGGACACCGTGGAGTTTTAGTGGGTTAGAGTCCCACATAACTGCGCTATCTCCCCGTGGTAGCGCAGTATGCATGAGCATTTTTCCACGCTAAAAAAAAAAAGCGGTAGGTACTACAGAATAATCACTAGTTGTAACTAGCAACCTGCCCCTACTTTTTCTACGACTAATATCATTCTTTCCGAACAAATATTATAAAGAGGTAAAATTATAATGAGTAATCTCTGGCATTACCGACCCGACTTCGAAAATTCTTCAACTGATAGTAAGTTACACTATGGTTGAGTGGCATAAGCTGCTTATTATCCCGAAAAGTTTATCGGGTCCAATGGATTAAACCACGGGAGCGCAACCGCGAGAAAAGTTACTGTTTCATATACTTACATAAACTCTCCGGAATAAATTCTCTAAGCTCTTAAAACCTATTGTGAAAATCGTAAAGTCGTGTTGGCCTAGTGGCTAAGCCTCGCCTCTCGTGCTTGCGGTCGTGGGTTCGAATCTGGGCAAGTACCAATGTGACTTTTTCAATTCCTATGTACTTTCTAAGTTCATCTTGGACATCGTTGACAACGGTGAAGGAAAACATCGTGAGGAAACCTGGACTTATAGTGAGTTTATTATACGATTTTGCTCCATTGGTGTAATTGCTGCAAGGCGTTCCAGTGCGAGGATAAACTAATAAACCAATCAGTAATTATGTAGCTTCGAACTTAGCAGTTACACAGACAGACACGAAAGGCGAATTTAATTAAAACTACTTACAGAAAATGTCACTGCTTGTCATTTTCACAACAAATATAAATCATTTTCTACTGACTTTTATTTTTTTTCTTTCTTGACTTAAATTCGTTTAAGTCAGTGCAGTGTAAGAATTCGTCGAATATTTTGCCATGTGTAGACGAAATATTAGCTTCGGTGAAGCTTAACGAAGACTTATCCTCGGGTTGAATGAGATCGTTACATAAAAACGGAGCGGCGAAAACAGGTTGCATTATTAAATACCTTAGATAAAGAGTGGTGAGAAAAGATATTTCGCCACAGTAAAATTCTCTTAATTCACGAAAGAATAAAAAAGACACAATGATTTTACTACATTTTTGGGCTAAAATATTTTTTTATGAATGATTCAACATTTTAACACATGATTTTTAGTAAAAAAAATTACAATTTTTAAGGACCATCTGCGAGCATGTAATAAGTAAAATAAAAAAACCCCGACACATTTTTATTTTAATGCTACATAATTTATCCAGTAGTAGACCCGCTTGAATCGAAAATCTATTTAAAACGTAGTTATGACACGATATCTTGCGAAATCAACCCGATTCAAACAGTAAAACGCCCATAACTTTGATTGGCTGAACCGATTTTCATGAAACTTAGCTAAGAACACTTGATAGAGACAAAAAAAAAACGAAATCACCATCAGTTCATCCGTTTAGAAATTGTGATACCACAGACGGGTACATAAATACACAAAAACATAAACACACAGGTACACACATCTAACTTATAACACCCCTCTTTTTTCGTCGGGGGTTAAAAAGAGTAGGTTCATACTTGAAAAAATTCAGTTCTGCTCCAAATATTACAGAAATATTCATATTTTACCCTCAAACAAAATTGAAATAAATAAATAATTACTTAAAAGAATTATAGCGTAGCGGATATTAACCACTTCACGATTTAACCGTAATTTATTCATAAGATGCTAATATTTTAGAAGCTTTTCGAAAAGCTTCCGAAAATATGAAACATAAAATGATTTGTGCTTAAATCAGTGGGATCTCTAATAACTTAAGTATCTAATTGATTAATTTTGTTGTAAATGAATATCTGTTCTATTTATTAAAATATAAAATAAATTGCTGAAGAAGCAGTACCTCACAGAGTCTACCTAAACAGTATTGTAAAATGATTTCATGTTTAGCGTACCTACCTCAATTTCACATAAACGGCAGAAAAGCTAAGTACTATGATTAAAAATAAATCCTCGTCAATTTTTTTTTAACAAGGATCTCTCCTTGATTTATACTTAGAGTTCCTATTTTTTTATCGTGAGACATGAATTAGTTTTTAAGAATGTTCTTTAACAACCGCGGGCAACAGCTAATCTTCTATATATATAAAACCGAAAGATCACTCACTCACTCATCGCGAAATACCGAAAACCGCTTGACGTATAAAGATGAAATTTGGCAGGGAGGTTCCTCAGGTGACGTAAGTGCGCACTAAGAAAGGATTTTTGGAAATTCCACCCCTAAGACGGTATAAAGGGGGTTGAAAGTTTGTATGAAATTTCTAAAGTTTGTAAGTTGGACAAATTTTTACAGTTTGTAAATTGGACACATGGAATTTTAGATTTACGCTCTTGGTTGATAAATAGAATTTATGTATTTATTGGTTTTTGGAAATTCCACCCGTAAGGGGGTTAAAAGTTTGTATGAAAATTTTTACGGTTTGTAAATTGGACACATGAAATTTTAAATTTACGCTCTTAGTTGATAAAAAGAATTTATGTATTTATTGGTTTTTGGAAATTCCACCCCTGAAGGGCTAAAAAAGGATTGAAATTTTCTATGAAATTTTTACAGTTTGTAAATTGGACACATGGAATTTTAGATTTACGCTCTTAGTTGATAAAAAGAATTCATGTATTTATTGGTTTTTGGAAATTCTGCTCCTTTTGGGGGATAAAATAGGGGTTGAAACTTTATGTGAATTTTCTTCGGTTTGAAAGGTAAAACATCTGAAATTGTTGGTTTACGCTCTTGGTAAATAAAAAACGAATGAGGTTTTTTTTTTTAATTTCGGTAATTGTAACCCTAAGGGAGTAAAAAGAGGGTTGAAAGTTTGTATGAAATTTCTACAGTTTGACATCTGAACTTTTAGATTTATACATTTGGTTGATAAAAAGAATTCATGTATTTATTGGTTTTTGGAAATTCCTAAGGAGATAAAAAGGGTGTAGAAAGTTTGTGTTAAATTTTTACGCTCTTAAGAGTGACACGTGAAAATAAAGATTTACGCTTTTGATTGAAAAAAAGAATTCATGTATTTATTGGTTCTTGGATATTTTACCCTAAGGAGGTGAAAACGTGGATTTTTTTAGGGCTTATATATTTGAAACTTGGCATAAATACTAACCTCAGTAAATAATAAAGGTTTTCATTATTAGTTTTTCAAAACTACTCCTAAAAGACTATTTAGGGGGTGTTAAAGATTTTTGAAGAATTTTACTGTACAGGACTTATTTTTATGATGTAGGGTACTACTAAGAAGGGATTTTTGGAAATTCCACCTTTAGGGGGGTGAAAGTAAAATGTCATCTGTAGGATGAAATACGGATCGCGCGAACGAAGTCGCGGGCGAAGTGCTAGTCGGTAATAAAATTAACGTGTTGGCGAATTAACACGAAGCACGTTTTCAACCCCTCTGACCCTTGAAAAATATATTTAATAACGGTGTTGAAATAGCCAATTATAAGCCATATCTTAATTAAGAAGGCCCTCAATTATAAACGTGTAGTAAAAAATAAATTGTTTTACTTTAAAAAATTAAACATCTACGAGTATTATCGTATCTTTTAACATAAATCAGCCTTTATTGTTACCCAGCATTGGGAACAAACAACTCACAGGCCTCCTCTCTGTGAGAGGGAGTGTGAAACATACCACGCGGGCCATATGCGGATTGATAGATGTTTCGATATTTTTATTTCTATGAGTTGATAATTGCCTCACGATGTTTTCCTTCCCCGTTTTGAGAGCTGGGATAGTGAAATAAATTACACAAAATAAAGCGCCTGTATGGTTTCGAACCTATATTAAATTTAAAATAATGTCATGAATTGTAAAAAGCACCCTTCCAATTGTGATTGCACGTACTATTAATTTATATCATACACACGACGAAGGGGGACCCCCTTCGTCGTATAAATTAACATAAGGAAAAGGACGCGGGTTAGCGAAGAGGGGTCCAAGTATTGAGCGGTTTTTTTATCCTTCGGTTAACGGCATTTACATCACACTGTTACGAAATTACCTGTCTGGTAAGCAGTATTTATTACTTTATAGCCTAAAGTGTTAGAAATTTTTTGTTGAAATTATCGTAATGGTGGCCTAAGGATTAAGTAATTTAATTTCTCATTTCTTAACAGTTTTAACGAGAAAAGTAGTTTGTAGAGTGCTTTAAAAATTACCACAGTTATTATTTAAGCTTAATAATAATATCTTTCAGCTATAAAATAGATTGTTACAATAGTCTCTGGCTAGTAGGTATTGTAGCGTAAAAAAAAAAAATTGTCACTACATGTGTCACGTTTAATTTTGACGAATAAAAGATAAAATAAAAACAAACATTGTTCAACATAAAAAATATACAAAGAAAAAAGGAATGGCGACGTAAAGGAAGACTATCGGTAAAGTTGGGAAATGGATTGTCTAGAATAAAATTTGTAATTTTGGAAAATAATGCCCATAGGAGAGAAGGGGTTGCAACCGCTATCCGGCCCTAGGCGCGATTAAAATATAACCGTGCATAAATGTAAAATTAAAAACGGTTCATTTCACGACCTTTTGACACGAATAGGTGATACATATAAAAAACTATTCAATAAATACTTCGCTATTGCTACAAATTATAAAAAGTGAATAGGAACAAAATTTTGGGATCACTTGACGCGGAGCGATGTCACGACGTCCTCCCGGGGTCTTCACTCGTATATTATGGAGTCACCCCCGCAAGCACACGCTTCCCGAACTCAGTCGGTGTTGAAATAACTCGGAACATCAGTCCACAGCTTGTTATATATTCCAAGAACCGATTCTGAGCGAATCGGTTCTTTGTAACAGACGGCCTTATGCGCCGGTAACTCGGAAACAAATTAAATTCCTGGTGAACAATTGACACTCTCAGAAAGAAATGTCCAATAATGCTGCAGAACTAAATGCAACATATTGGTTTGCATGGACGCAATGCGATATAAATCCAACGATTTGCACTTGAAATTTTCTTAAAAAAAATACTAAACGTGTTACTTCCCAGTAGATACGTCGCCAATTCACAAGAAAAATTTTCTCTGTCATCCAATGGAATGATCAAACTTCTAAGTTTGAACCGAAAAAAGAAAAAATTAGAAATGAGGTCGACTTACACGAACGGAATAGTTTTTATTCAGCCGAATCAATAGGCAGCGTGATAATGCTGCAATACCCCCTTTCTAAGAAAAAAAAGGACGAAAGTACGAGTGAGAAGAAAGATAAAGCTGGAACAGGCAATGACAACAGCAGGAATCATTTCTGAATCAAACGATATCGAAGTGCAAAAGATACTGAATAAACACGGTGGCCACCACATCTAAACGTTATCCGCGCGAACTCGCGATATCTCGATTACATCTATGGAGAATATGAAAGAAAATAACAAACTCATAAATCTAAATATATATTGTTCAATTAGAGACAAACACCAACAACTACCACATCCTAACAACTATGAAGAACAACCAGGGAACTATACATCTAAGTAAAGCTAGCCTAACTTAACATAAGACTTAACTATTACCTAACAACAATAAGAAAAAACCCGGGGATCCCCAAAAAATAAATAACGTCAACACGTAAAGTCCAACCTTAGTTATAGAAACGAAAGACAAGTTGGACAAAAAACAAAAAAACAAGTTTGAGAAAGAAAACTTAAGTCAATTAAGTCAAAGAAGAATTCAAGACAAAAAAACTCAAATCAGAGAACTCAAGTCAGAAAACTCAAGTTTAAATTCAAATTAAATGTAGAATGACACACCATTTGTGTTAAACTAAAAGAAATAAAATAACCTGAGAACACAGGTTGACACAACACAGAAATAAATAGATGTCATTATTAACAGATAATTCATGAAGTTTTTAACATAATCAAAAACTTATGCAAAGAAATATTCCCATAAACCAAAGAGGAAAAAGGTTTAGAAAGCAAATGTTAATGTTAAAATGGAACAAAGAGAATTCAATCAAATTTATTTTAAGATATCTTTGATATGATATTGTCCGGAGTGGACTGAATCACAATCCTGGAGCAAATATGTGGTCCTAGAAATGACTCTTATTACACGGCACTTAATAAAACGTGGAGCAAGCTTTCCAGAAAAAAAATCATTTCCAGAAGACTTGGAAAAGTTCTTTCTCCATACAGTATCACCAATATTCAGAGTGATAGCTGATCGATTAGAATTATATGCACGAGAGTTACGGAGGAAAGCTAAAGAAAGATTATCAGCTACCTTTGCATAAACTTCGCTGAGAGAGGATAGGTTTGAAGCATGACGAGCCCGACTGTCTGCCAAATTAGAGCTTCGAGTCTGACTATCTACACGACTGCTATCCATAAGGACCTCTCTACCAAACATAAGAAAGTTAGGCGTAAAGCCAGTAGCTAGATTAACACAAGAATTGAGGTAAAGCTTAACTTTAGGTAACATTTTAGCCCAACTTCTTTGGTTTTCACCAACCAAAATACCTAAACACGTAATAACACTTTGGTTGTATCGCTCAACCGTATTTGCTTGGGGTGTATAATATGGCGTAAAAGTAGGTGATTGAATATGAAAAGATCTGAGAAAATTAAGGAATTGATTACTACGAAAAACTGTAGCGTTGTCGCAAAGAATAGTACGCGGAACCCCAAAATTAAAGAAAATTTCAGACTCTAACGCTTTTATAACAGAAAGAGCGTCAATCCTTTTCAGAGAAACTAGCCAAACATATTTGGAAAAAACATCTACCATAGAAAGGATATATTTATAACCATAATAAGCACAGGGCAACGGACCAATTATATCGATAGAAATCATCTGTAAGGGCAAGGAAACCTCTTTAGGGTAGCACATCTGACCGCGAGGTTGCGTGTTCGAGATTTTATAGGCTTTACAAACCTCACATTGACTTAACGTCGAAGTAACGTCACGGAACATATTTGGCCAGTAGAACAACTCCCTAAGCTTTAGATACGTTTTAGTAACACCGGGATGTATCGAAGGAAAACTATTGTGAATTTCCCAAATAGCGTCTGGAACCTTTTCAGCTGGTAACACCACGTGCCATGGTTCAGAAGATAAAGGACTAGTAACAGGCATGCGTCTCATAAGGATACCGTTATTTATAGCGTATGCTGGGAACATTTGTGGCGTGTCTCGAGCACCTATATACACCTTCTTATACCAACGGTCATTAGTATGTTCAGGACCCTGGTCAAACGACACAGGATTAGCATAGATCCTGGATAGAACATCGGGGACTATATGTTGCGAACCTTTACGATGCACAATATCAAAAGTATATTGGGAGATAATAGTAGCCCAACGAGCTAAACGACCAGATGGGTTGTTAAGAGAGAGGAGCCACTTAAGGGCCATATGGTCTGTTATGACTGAAAACTTCATCCCATCTAAATAACATCGAAAATGTCTAATTGAATCCAAAACTGACAAGAGTTCACTTTCTGTAGTACTATAATTGCGTTCAGTTTGAGTGAATAAACGCGAATAATAGGCGATTGGGTGCTCAACATCGTCTATCTTTTGTGTCAGTACCGAACCAAGACCAACAGCTGATGCATCACACTGCAGGATGAACGGCTTGGAGAAATCAGGACATGCCATAACAGGCGTATCGATTAGCGCTTGTTTCAACTTAGTGAAAGCCTGATCGGCTGCATCATTCCAACTTATTGGATCATTACCCTTTCTCTTACCGATAAGGGCAGTAAGCGGAGCAATTATAGAAGAAAACCCTTTAACGAAACGCCTATAATAGGAACACATACCAATGAAACCGCGTAATGACTTAGCTGAAGTGGGAGTAGGATAATCTTTAATAGCATCAAGTTTGCCGGGATCGGTTTGAAGTCCCTTTTCATTAACTATATAACCCAAATATTTTAGTTCGCTTCTGCAAAACTCGCATTTTTTCAAATTTATAGATAAGCCTGCTTCTTTAAGTCGAGCAAGCACCTTCCTGAGCAGCGCCATATGACCAAAGAAATCTTTAGATACGATTATCAAGTCGTCGACGTACCCAAAAATACAGTCGTCACTGGTAGAAGTAAACTCGAAATTAACGATCATATCAGTAAGGCGTTGCATCTCCGAAGCAGCGTTCGTTAGACCAAAAGGCATCCTAACAAACTCAAAGAGACCACGTTGTGGGACAATAAATGCTGTTTTCTCACAACTTTCTCTATCAGCAAGTGGAATTTGCCAGAAAGCACTTCTAAAATCCAATGAGCTAATATATCTAGCACCACGAAGGTTGTCGAGGATATCGTGAATACGGGGAAGAGGATAAGAATCTCTGATTGTCACACTATTCAGTTTTCTACTGTCGACACAAAACCGAACAGAACCATCCTTTTTTGTCACCATTACCACAGGACTAGCCCATGGAGAACGAGAAGGACGAATAACACCCATATCTAACATTTTGTCAATCTCTTCATTGAGAATCTTCAACTTGACTGGGGATAAGGGATAATATCTTTGACGGATAGGGTATCCCGTAGTATTAATTTTATGGGACAACCAAGATGTCTTTCCAAGACCAACTTTTTCCGAAGAGATAACTTCATACTCCTTAATAACTTGTTGAAGACAAGACTCTTGATCCGGCGATAGGATGTTACGAGGATGAATATAACGAACCTCACTAACAGAGGAAACTTGAGGGGGAGAGTGCTGAACAGAAGGGATAAACATATTACCATCAATATTTTTATCGAAAGCCTGACTAAAAATAGACGTCAAACCGAATTTATTCCAAAATTCGATACCTAAAATAACAGAAGATGACATCGAACTTGCCACTAAAAACTCATGAATAAAAGTTGTACCGTTAAATTTAACTGGAAGATGTACAGAACCAAGAATATCAATCGGTGAATTATTAGCCGATATAACACGGGGACAAGCGTCTTTTGATGTCAAAGAAATACCAAGTTGCTGAATAAAATTATCGTTAACAAGCGAAATCTGAGCACCAGTGTCAAGCAATGCTTTAACAACTCTACCACATAATAATACCTCTATAAACGGTCGGTTATCAAATGAATCTGTAGTAAACACTGGGGATACTGTACGAAAAGAAGCGTATCGCCAGTGGTCTATGCATTTTTTGGATTACATTTCGGACATTCTCTAGTAATAAATCCAGGAGTGCGACACTTAAAACAAATCATGCCTGTGATCTCTGGGCAAGAGCGGTAAGAATGACCAACTTTGTTACATTTTAAGCAAAGCTGAGACTGACTACAACTAGGACAAGTCCGAGGCTTACTAGTTGTTGGTTGATGGGAAGTTTTGTTCGGCCTGGGTTTTGGTGAGTTAACAGCCTGAGAAGTCGACTGGTCGGCAACACAATCGAAACTGGCTACCGCCTTTGGAGGTTTTAGAAAGGACTCGAAATGAGTAACAGCTTCGATTAAATTATCGATGTCATGAAATTTTTGGATGGACAAGCAAGGAGTGTACTTTGGTAACATGTTGTGAGTGATGATCCGCAACAACTCCGATTCTTCAATAGGCTTGCTCAGTTTAGCATTTAAGTAAGAAACCTCGATAATAAATTCTCTTATTAGCTGTTCCGGTCTCTGCTTGAGGTTACGGACCTCCTGGCTTATCTTAAATTCAAAATCGGTCGTACCGAATGTCCTAAAAAAGGCTTCTTTGATCTCAAAGAAGGAAAGATCCGGACGACGGATTGACCTAAAATATTGAAGTGCGACACCTGACAAGACTTCATGGAATCGCCTAACTAAGTAACCATCAGACAAATTGTCGGCCTCCCTGCACTCTTCTAGACTCGTGAAAAATTCCCGTACGCAGGTCTTTCCATCGAAAACAATCTTCCACTTAGTAAGAGAGAACTGCCTGGTAGATTGTGGGCGTTCATCAGATCTTATTGGAGAAGGAACAACACTTTGTGAGGAAGCGCGAGAAGCTCTTGGCTGAATGGGACAAGGTGGTGGTCGCGAAATGATGGGACTATCACAACGTGGAGTCTCACCAATAGGGAACTCCTCTTCTGACATGATGTAACTAGTATAGACCTAATAACGAATGAAAGAACAGACAAAGGACGATTGAATCCTAGCGAAAAATAAGCACGGCATGAACAGCTGGACAAAAATAATCCAGCAACCAGCAGTCAGCGAACGCCAAGCTAGTAAACAAAGATCTAGGCTAAATAAGGAGTAAAAATCAGGAAACCTATCGTTATATTTGCTGCCATAAGTGGATAAAATAAAAGACGGTTATGTGTACTATAGTTCACAAAATTAAATTCCATTAAAAAACATTACATTTCATGAAAAAAATACGTCAAGGAAAATAACAGCTTCACAGATCTGTACTGGTGGTATAAATCCTAGAATACCTTTCTTGAATGGAAGAATATCAGCGTCCTGAAACAAATAAGCTTAAGAATCATTAGCTCCCAGAGGGAGTGACCATCCTCAATAAAGCAAAAAAAATAAATTATGTCGAATCATTTAAATTTCAAAGTTATTAGGTAAAAACACTTACTTTAGTTGTTCGGGCGCCAATTTGTAGCGTAAAAAAAAAATTGTCACTACATGTGTCACGTTTAATTTTGACGAATAAAAGATAAAATAAAAACAAACATTGTTCAACATAAAAAATATACAAAGAAAAAAGGAATGGCGACGTAAAGGAAGACTATCGGTAAAGTTGGGAAATGGATTGTCTAGAATAAAATTTGTAATTTTGGAAAATAATGCCCATAGGAGAGAAGGGGTTGCAACCGCTATCCGGCCCTAGGCGCGATTAAAATATAACCGTGCATAAATGTAAAATTAAAAACGGTTCATTTCACGACCTTTTGACACGAATAGGTGATACATATAAAAAACTATTCAATAAATACTTCGCTATTGCTACAAATTATAAAAAGTGAATAGGAACAAAATTTTGGGATCACTTGACGCGGAGCGATGTCACGACGTCCTCCCGGGGTCTTCACTCGTATATTATGGAGTCACCCCCGCAAGCACACGCTTCCCGAACTCAGTCGGTGTTGAAATAACTCGGAACATCAGTCCACAGCTTGTTATATATTCCAAGAACCGATTCTGAGCGAATCGGTTCTTTGTAACAGACGGCCTTATGCGCCGGTAACTCGGAAACAAATTAAATTCCTGGTGAACAATTGACACTCTCAGAAAGAAATGTCCAATAATGCTGCAGAACTAAATGCAACATATTGGTTTGCATGGACGCAATGCGATATAAATCCAACGATTTGCACTTGAAATTTTCTTAAAAAAAATACTAAACGTGTTACTTCCCAGTAGATACGTCGCCAATTCACAAGAAAAATTTTCTCTGTCATCCAATGGAATGATCAAACTTCTAAGTTTGAACCGAAAAAAGAAAAAATTAGAAATGAGGTCGACTTACACGAACGGAATAGTTTTTATTCAGCCGAATCAATAGGCAGCGTGATAATGCTGCAGTATCCTTAGTAGTCGATGCGAACATAATTCTAGTCTCCACTAATTATGTTTTGGTCTTTAACAATCTCGTGACTCTGAGGTCCCGGTTATTTAATAGGCGTCCCAGGGGCCGAAGCCAACTCGCAGAGGCCTTGATTTTATAAAAATATTATTTTTATTTTATTATTTATATTAATAAAAATATATAGTAATTTTTTATCCTAGATGTCTAAAAAGACCTCTGTAAGTTGGCATCGGCCCCTGGGATTCATTTTAAGTGCCGGGACCCTTGGGTGACGAGAATCTCAAAGATATAATATTATAAAGATGAAAGATTTGATTGTTTGTAAGTTTGTTTGTAATGGATAAACTCAAAAACTAATCAACTGATTTAAAAAATTTGGAAGTCGGTGTCTTTCGTAGGTAACTTTTTTTGCGTTGTGGGCACCGACTTTCAAAAATAAAGTTATTTTTAACTTGGTAGTTTTCTTATTTGGAAGTCGGTAGTATTTTTTTGTAAAAATAATTTTTATTTTTCACTTTATAGTTATACCTATCTTATAGGCAAGTTGTTTAGTAAGTTACCTTAACGCCAGAATAGAAAACCCGAATATCATAAAACTTGAACATTAACCTTGTGAAATGAGAGATCGGCGGACCCCTTAAGAGCGTACTGGCGTGATGATATGTTGTGAAATGGTAGAATCTATAAACAGACATGCGATTGCAGCAATCCCGAGAGATTTGCCGTTATTTATTGAAGGGTTCAGTCGTATATCTTCGTAGTTCTTCATCAGATCTTGATCAAATTAAAATGGGACCAATTTTGAAACATACTCTTTCAGACAAAAAAAGAGTTTTCAAAATCGGTGCACAAATGACGGAGATATCGGTGAAAATACACAAAAAAAACACTGAAGTCGAACATACCAACCTTCAACCTTCTCCTTTTTGGTAAGTCGGTTAATAAAAGTTGAGCAACTTTTTCATAAATGCTAATACTCATAGTTCTTTTGACTTGCCAAGAAATCTTACTTGAATCTATCAGTTCATGAAGAATAGAAGACCACAAGCTATTATTAAATTGCCATTCAAAGGTACAGCAACATAAACAAGATCCTCTTCATATAAATAAATATTCTTTTCACCAAAGGGTTGCAGGTAAAAACAAAGTCGTCCCATAATCATGCGATGCCGCTTTGTTTGCCGATATTTCACCGGAGTGACAGGGGTCCATTATGCAAAGCGGTCCCTGACAATGTGACAATAGACCGGCAAACAATACAAAAGAAAAACGTAAATCTAACGGTAATCAGAATACTTGTTTATTTGCAAACAATTTACAAAAGACAGAATTGTCTATCCACAACATATACGGAAATGAGGAAAATGTTATTTGGATTATGTCTCACATTATTATCAGTTTTCGGAGGTTTTCGGTCATTGAATCTATCTAGTGATGTACTACTTTGTTTTAATTTAGAACAGCGGATATCCGAAAACATCGCACCGGTGCAATTAAAAGAGGATCTATTTTTAATTAATCTTCTTTTTTTGTTCGGGGATTAGGAGCCAAAACCACACGTCATCACAACATATTACTCGTTAACGGTACCGCTCTACCGATGAAATCATTATGCAGAATGCCGTGTTAGTTAAACTGTTTCAGGGAAATTACAAACACGCTACTAGTTATGAATTGACATAAATACACAATTCGCTTGAACTCCGGGCCGCACTGGTATTTGTCCGATTCTGAATACCTAATCGAAACTAATCCAAAGATTGAATTAACACCCAATAAATAAATCGTTATTATGTTTGAATTTGTTTTATTCCCGGGGTTTACCTCAAATAATATGTAGATTGTTGACAACCATCGGCAGCGATGTGAAAAAACAACGCCACGTTTCACCACCAACAATGCCGTTCCAACTTTAACACAAAAAGAGGTATATAAACCCATCTCTATCCTACGTATGTAAGAGGATTTACCGCCGTAGCCACCCGATGGATAAATTGCAATATCCGTATCCGTATTATTTCGTATCCATATCCGCATATCAGATACGTATCGGATACGTATACGAGGATATGGGGTGGCGCCTCTCAACGACTGACGCATTCATTCAGTAATTGTTTCGTATTATTATCTCTCGTATTAATAGAACATTATTACTATTAAGTGAACTACTAAATAGCTAAATTGCTTATTCGACTGTATATTTCATGATAACAGTATTTATAGCTCTCTACGTGTAACAAAATACTTATGTGCATCAAATATTAAATTACATAATATTATTCAGTATTATAAATTAATAAATAGGTATTAGCATATATGGCCAATAAATTACAAAAGTACTTATTTAAATTTCAAATGCCTGCACTAGTAGGATTACCAGGTAGGAATGTCAAATCAAATTCAAAATTTTAAAGTATGGTACGCTTCATCTGCAGCCAAAGGGCCATATTTATAAAAATACTAGCTACCACCTGCTGCTCCGCCCGCGTGGTAGTAGTGCTTCTTCCCAATATCTTTATAAATTACTAGCTAACCCCCGCGGCTTCGCTCCCGTCAACTGGCTACCTACTGACGTACTCTACATACCCTATCCTACATACCCTACCCCACCTACTTACCTACCTACCTGTCCTACATACCCTACCCTATCTACTTAGCTACTCAACTACCCTACCTACCTACCAATTTGTTAAACTATTTATTTGAATAAGAATTAATACTACAATAGGAATGTAACCAACTCTCGTTTCTACCGGCGGGCGGGCGATCTTATTAAATTTTAGAACACAAATGCTGCTATTATGATTTTACTATGGTAGTTAAAAAGATTCTTAGATAGAGTGGATGGGTGACCATTTCAACATACCGAGTTTCCTCCGTGCCTCGGAAAGCACGTTAAACCGTTGGTCCCGGCCGTCATTTGAAGATCTTTGACAGTCGTAACGGGTAGTCAGAAGCCTGATATTGACACCAGTCTTGCAAAGGGGTATCGTGTTACCCAGTTACTGGGTTGTGGAGGCAGTCGCTCCATGTAAAAACTGGTACTCAGCTGAATCCGGTAAGACTGGAAGCCGACCCCAACAATAATTGGGAAAAAGGCTAGACAGATGATGAGTTAAATAGATTCTTCCGCGGTCTTTTTTGTAGGTAATAATGAGTACTTTAATCATTTAGTTCATAATTTTTATGTATCAACAATAGTTTTCTCAGCGCCCGCCAAATAATCAATTATATAGGCAAAATTATGCTACTTTGGGTTACATTATTGAGCTTAGTAGGCGTTTCGGCCGCTGAGTATTGTCCGATCCGGTTGAAACAGAAATATCATTATTATTGATATTTTTGGGTGTCGTTTCGAACTGTACTTTTTCAAAGCAAATTTTTTACAGTCAGAATGAAAAACCTTAGGTAGGGTTATATTATTTAAGTAAAAGTCAGGGAATTTTTGGAAAAAGAAAAAGCTGTATTAAAATACCATTACAAAAACCAACAGCAAACATGATAAAACAATAATCAGTCTTGTATATCAATAAAAGCGTACAAAATGGCACCTGAGGTATTCCATATACGGCATCTATCGATATTTTTCGCAGGTGCCATAAGTGGAATAATTTTATTTCAGCCTTGGCACCTGCGTATCAGTAGGTACTTGTGTTGGGACGTTATATTTTATGAAACGTGAACATAAAAACTCTTAAACAACTGCATCCGGTTCATATTCAACCTCCGGAAATATGACCATGTGTCGAGCCGTAGAACTGAACTTAAATGGATGCCCATTCGGCAGAGAAGAAATTTGCGCGCCTTGACTGCGCTTTTCTCTCTACTCAACTCTCCCACACCTCCTTCTTATCTCTTACCTCGCTTTCAATACCTATGTACTTCACACGCTAGGAATCTGCGTTCATCTAACAATCTTCTCTTGCTCTGTCCTTCTCATACTTCTGATTTTGTTCATTCTTCCTTTCTTATTCAATCCATTCTTCTCTGGGATGCGCTTCCTCTCGATATCAGGACGGCTACCAGTCAATATGCATTTAAGCGGAAGTTGCGGCATTATTTTCTAAAAGAATGGCAGAGTCGTCTCAATATGTGCCTTTCTATTAATTTATATATATATATATATATTACTTTATATATAGTATTTATTATAGCACATATTTAAGTATGTTTATTGAAACTATATGCTCTTGTACTAATTTTGCGTTTGCATTTATAATATTATATTTCATTTTTTATGTACCTGCCATGCTATCTCTTCACCGCCCTGGTAGACTGGTAAAGGATGCCTCAGGCATTAAGTCCGCCTATGTACTTTTATATTGCATGAAGTTTTAATAAATGAATAAATAAATAAACATACAAAAATCGATTCAAATCTTTTGAGAGTTTAATAATACGGTCCAGTATTTCGGAGCCTATTCGGTACAAACAAACAAAAAAATCTTGCCTCTTTATAATATTGGTATGGTATGGATAGCCTGTGTTATTCTGACGTATAAGCTATATTTTTGTAAAGTTTTATCAAAATCCGTTCAGTAGTTTTTGCGAGAAAGAGTAACAAACATCCATCCATCCTCGCAAACTTTCACGTTTATATTAGTTAGTAAGATCCGAGATGTTAAATTGATTAACAGATTCTGTAGTCAAATTCTCTATAGATTTGAATATAGAATGTGCTAAGCAACCAGTAAACAATGTCCAGATTTATATAAATATGGGGGATATTTACCAAGTTTTACGCAGTATTATCGACCTTAATGTTTTAATCAACATACTAATAAATCGAAAACACTTGATTGAAGTAATATTAAAAGACAGTACAAACAAGAGTGCCTTCCATTTCTCGAGAGAGCATAAGTTCAAGTGGTCTCACGCGATCTCGGTCACGCGACCGGCCCGCCACTACGCCCTTAAACGAAATGATCCTTTGTTCTAGTACATAATCAACTGAAGTGGATCATACGAAAATTGAAGACAATTAGCTGCTCAATTTGTTTTTGTACCTTTTAACATCTGGACGATAGGTTAGGTAATATTCGCTGTTTTTTTGGAAACGCCGCGCCGGGAGGGGACGCCCTTGAAGGAAATACAGTGCATCTTATTTGTGTCGTTCTTCAGAAAGGCCAGATGTGCAATACTAATAACTGGCATGCGTGTATGACTGGATTTATAAAAGTAAATGAAAAAAAGGTGTGTGTAAGGATCGTAGCATCGTTTCGGGTTGTCAGAAGCCAGAAATTTTTACAGCAGCCTAAGGGTACCGGTGTTACTCATTCGCTTCATATAAAAAACTGTTTTTTAGCTGCATTCGATGATATTTGAAGCCGGCCCCATCATAGTTGGGTACTTATAAAGGATTCGTTTTCCTTTTAAGGTACGTTCATAACAGAAGTTACCTGTATAAAAAAATATTTTGAAAGGATTATGACAAATTGTGTCACCATTCGTTGCTATGACAAGGTACGCATAAAAATGTAAGAAATATCAACACAACAAAAAAAAATACTTAGAGGACGTCAAACACTCACTCGTCACCTTGTTTATTTCACTGTTCGCAATATTTCTCACAAAAATATCTTTTGAAATAGGTAAGTGTGTTTTTTTTTGTTTTGTATGTGTCTTTGAGGACTCTTTTGTTAATAATATTTCCATATTTTCAGCCGTAAGTCGGTCACTGCTAGACATAGGCCTGCCCTGTAATTTATACTTCTATGGGCCTGCCCCAAGAGTCGTCTCATCGACTGGTCTTGTGCTTCTCGCTGTTGTTGCTATGTTAAAATTGCCAACGATAGCAAGTTGAAATGGGACTGAGATGTCCACATCTATTATAAGCCAGAGAAGCTTTAGGTTAAGATATACATATAGTGGGTCTCAAACTCCATTAAACTTCAACGCGGCAGCGCAGAAAGAGATGACTGGCGAAGACCAGGGAAGTGGCTTACCACTTCCCTGGTCTTCGCCAGTCATCTCCCCTCGCTTCCCTCTTAAGGGAAGCGAGGCCTTCGCTCTTCAATGGGATAACACAGGCATTTAATACACAAAAATAATTTATTCATAAAGGCTATATTAAAATTCTAACAAGGAATTGGCGCATTTAGATATAATTATAACTTGTTCTTGTTCTAAACATAACTCTGGCTGATACCGGACCGATTCATAAACAAATTTTACGGGGCACCACACGGACCACAAAGACGTCTTAGTTTGCTAAAGGCATAGATAACCTAGACTGTCCTATACAAAGGCCTTGGACCTTGTAGTCCAGGAGCCAGGTACATTTTCGGTCAATTATTTCTTCTCGAGCGAAACTTCGTAAAATGCATAAGGGACTTATACTATGAATACTCGCGACCGTCAGCTGCGACTCCGTGGGTGGGGTGGGCAGTGGCAGCCTCCCACGCAAGGAGAAAAAAAAAAATTCAGTCATTTCCTCTCATTTGAAAATTTATCAGAGAGTTTATGTAGTATTTTGAAAGAAAAACATAGTCAGCTGACCATAACACGGTGGATTATACGTCAGCTGGCTCCTTGAATATGAAAAAAAAAAATATTTTCAATGATTTCCTCTCAACTAAAAATTTACCTGGTGATCGTTTATATGCTACTATGAATGAAAATTAATGTCAGCTTGCTGTATCTCAGTGGAAAATTTGTCAGCTGGTACCTTGAAAGGTGTAACGCAACAGCATCTATGACCTACTGAAACTTATCAGCTGACGACTTTTCCCTTGACTTACAGCTAGCTGATTTTTTTTATTATTTACTAGAGTATTTTAACAATTCTCTGATTAATTTTCATCCGAGAGGAAATAACGTTTCATCCGAGAGGAAAAAGTCAAGGGAAAATTCGTCAGCATCATGAAAATCTGTCACTGGCTCCTGGACTATAGTCACTATTTGATCAACTAGTGAGGAACACAACGCGTGTCTATGTTATTTGCAAATTAGTTTATGGTGTCTATTGAATCTGCATAAAAGAGTATGAAATATTGAATTGCAATTACGAAATCATTCTTACGCTCTGTATTCTAGTTAACCTGACAGACTGTGCTCTTTCCTTTAGGATTTTCCTAATTTTATATTTTCCTGAACCACCACAATATTGAGACGAACAAAACCAAAACAAACTATTCAAATCAATCGAACCAACTTCTTGTTTTCGCGAGACTAACGTACGGCAATTGATTTGATTTTTATAATGGTATTATCGATATTTTGTGAAACAAAAACAGAAGTAACTAGAGTATCTATCGAACTTGTAACGTTTTTGCTTTTCTTTATCAAAATTTCACCAAAACTTTTATCCAGTAGGTACAAGCTGAAAAAAGAAATAACAAACAACTCAAAGAAGCATTAGCAATTTGTGAAAGATAAATGTGACATCTCATTTCTTTAAGCTTCTGTATCATAGAAAGCAGTAAGTCAACCCAATTTAAAAGAAATACCCAGTTTTATGTTCACAAGAATTCCCCAATTTCCGTCGACGCTGCAAAGTAATAGAAATATTATAAAGATTATGGAAGCAACTTGGTGTTGTCCCGAGGGCATCGCAGCGGGGTGCACGGATTTAATGCCGCCTAGAGGGTTCTTTGTTCCTACTAATGTACAAGGGTTCCGTAGAAACTTAATCTGTGTGAAAAGGTACTAAATTTATGGTGATCGATATATCTGATACACAGTATGATAGAAATTTAACCTGAAGAAGGTCGGCCATATAAAGTGGCCAGTAAGCTAGACAGTCACTTCTCTAGATTTTAATTTGAATATTGAATCTTATGATCACTTTCTACCCGCTTCAACTTACATCGAACATTCGCGTTTGGACCCTCAATCTTTTCCAACCCTACATACTCTTTGGAAACTTAGCTTCCTAATAAGCAATGTAGGCTAAGCTAGCGCTAAATATAATCCTGAATAGTACTGATTATCACATGAAAATCGGATAGTGGACCCGGGGACGCGTGCACGTTACATATGCAAGAGAGGATCCTGCAACCTCCTTTGTGAGTGTAAATTATTAGGGCTGACTTATTATCTATATCTAACGAACCCAGCTAATATAGCAACATTTACGTAGGTTTTTGTACAAGCAAAAATATATAAAAAGCCTACATCAAAGCGAAGGTGCCCGGTGTAATTTAATAATATCTCACAACATTCCAAATAAAAAATACGACCCTTATAGAAGCTTTTAAATTAACAAAACATTCTTTCGGCAACTTTTTACTTGGTAGATACTTAGGTACCTAAGTAAAAAGTTACTCGAAAAATGATTTTTTTAGATCCCATAAGAAAACTCAAATGAAAAGGCCATTATTGGGCATCTGACCCACACGGCCAAAAATAAACACACACTTGGCCCTTTGGTGTTGTACATGTACAGTCAACCATATTATTAAAAGAATAACAGATTAATATCTTCTATTTATATAATAAATCTGTAGACAAGTCGTTTTTGTAAATCTATCTATACATAATAAATCTGTAGAAAAGTCTTTTTAGTACATCGAAAATGTTTCCAAAAATAGCCAGGGTGTTAAAGGATATCCAACAGAACCCATTTCCAGCATTTTTGGCAATTTTGTCTGTCGGTTTGTCTGTTTATCTATTTGTCTGTTTATTTGTGCACGCATCACGTAAAATGTACGGAACCAATGTATACCAATGATAACTTTTACAAACAAAAATTGTGCGTAACTTAAGGTATAAATTAGTTTTTATTTCATCGCAATCGGTTCACTCTATCAAAAGTTAGATGAATTTAAAGTGTTCAAGAAGTAAAATTATCACAACACACGCAATTCAGTTACTCGGACAGTTGAACTCCGTATTCGATAGATGGCGTTGTGCATTTGAAATCATTTTCTGAATGGGGGTGTTAAGATTCTACGCGAAAGAAGGACCCTGGTAATAAAATTGGTAGGTAGGCAGGCAGGCTAGTACGGTAGGGTAGACAGTTGACGGGAGCGATGCCGCGGGCACAGCTAGTTAATAAATAATATTACATAATGTTGCAAGATGTATGAATAGATAAATCACTCGGAATGTGAAAAGTTTCCCGATCGTAATGTTAGTTTGGTTACACAAAAGCTTTTAGGATCCACAAAGGGCTGCTTTTGCTAACGGTATTTTGTAAACGAAATGAAAGCGCAGTCAGGCCTAAACCTGCTGAAAACACTTTTTAGCAAACCTTTGTCAATTTCAGAAACTTTCATTATTGTCTAAGTTTCATTTATATTTCAGCAGTTAAAAGACCCGCATATATTTATCATTTTAATCCATTTACTTCTTTAAATAAAATAAAAAAATACGCGGACCAGGAATGTCAGCAAAACCTATGTTTTACACGTTCTAAGTTATTCCCCTAAATATACTTTGAGTGTATTTTATCTCGCCACAAACCAGACCAGCAGAGTAGATAGCAACACTGTAATATTCGCAATAAAACAGAAGAGTCTTCCAACATTACTGCACGAAATTGCAAGCTTGGCTTTTAATAGGAATTTTACATTTACGATGATGCATTTTAAATTGTTCTTGCCATCATAGCGAGCGTTTAACTTACATTCCAAAGAAAATAACTTTTCAATATTGAGTTCATAGTTTCGAGACTGTTTAACTAATAGTTTCATGGAAGTTTGCCTTATCTATCTGCCTTGCAGCTTCATCTAATGGGTTTTCTTTCTTTCTGACAGAGTTTGCTTTGCATGTTCGTTTGTGTTATACTGCCGCTTCGACTTCAGTGCTCTTTGAATCAATTTTCGTCGCTGTTGCTCTACCAGCGGGTGGCCATTTCTAGTAAAACTGCAAGCATACTAAATAAATAAAAAAAAATCGAAGATAAACAAGCTTTGCAAGCAAATACGGACAGTTACGAATGTGACAAAAACTGGGAACAAACTACGCAAAATGTAACATTATCAAAAGTCACGAACTCGTGTTTTCCCTGTTCAAACACTACGGGCAAGTTCGAGCAGCGAACGGAATACTAAAATCATAGCGAGGACAACTACTGTAACAATGGTTACAAACATCGTAAACTGTAACTGCCAGCGTTCCCAGCAATTGCCTCTGCTTGTATGACGGCACTTGAATACAATAAATCCAGTACCTGACTCTCTTATGCGCTATTACACCCTTTATTACTGTATGCGGCTATAAAGTGCGACAAATCGGTTCTTGTTTGTGCCATTTCAAGTTAAGGAGCCTATAAAGAAAATGAATAATGGGCAAACTTCTATTTGTGCACTTTGTCTTGACGTAAGAAGCCTCGGCGTTATAAATGAGTCTGAAAAAACGCTTCTAAGTTTACACAAATATTTATGCTGTGGTAAATACAAGCCAGCGGATCACAGCCCAGAGGCAACGCTGGGGCCCATGAGCATCGCTGCTACTCTTGGATCCTACAAGGTCTATACCCGCGAAACTGCGATACGCAGCAGTGGTAAACTATATGTATGTTCTTTGAGATACCGATTCCTGTCTGACAGGTGGAAAGTGATACAATGGTACACAACTTACAACTATTCCTCACATTGATTCCTGCGGTAGTCTCCTGGGCTCGTTCAATCCCGTGTGTGGTCGGGGGTTATCCTGGGAAAATATATATATAATGTTAGGGGAATGAGGGACAACCGACATATTCTGGACCGAATCTCCGGCAGCCAACCAGACCCGTTTCCGACACAAAAATACTTCGCTGTGCGCGAAATATATACGCAAACAAAAGCACAGGCGATTTCCAGTACCACTCGCGTATCACGAGCACAATTTCGAGTAACGATCGGCTAGCTAACAATGAATTTCAAATAAAGCCAGATCTAGACCGAATCGTCACGTCTCGCGCCGTCAATCACATTTTGACGAGTAAGTGTCAACGTCAACTCAATCAAAACCTGTCAAATCGATGACAGTGAGCTGGCACAGTATTGCAACTAAATAACAAATAAAAAGGAACGTAACGTTTGGTTCCGAAAATGCTAACAACATTAAAAATTACGTGATTATCATTAAAATAACCACCAAACCACCAAATGGATAAACAAGCTTTTATACAAAATCCTACTGAAATGAAATCGGTACCTAATTCTGTTTAGAATTTATGATGCAACAAACAGATACAGACAAAGGCCAAAGGACATTGAAACGCCCATCTTTTATAGCTCGTGAGTTTAAAATCTTTTTATGCTATTTGACTTTCAAAACCAGTAATAATTGATTACGTTCTACTGTTACATATTGTGCCGTTGTAGCCAATTAGGTGAGAGTAAAACCATTTCTTTTGAAAATGGTATTGGTTATGGAAATTTTAAGATAGGGAGCAGTGCCAATTTTGGATTTCTACACTGAAAAGCTCCGCTTGTGTGTGATTTATGGTTGATGAATTAAAGTACTAATGGTATCTTTGGATAAAATGGGTATAAATATTCTAAAAATCTAGTTTTTTATTTAAATATATTACCAACTTTAGAGCATTTATAAAAATTGCATGAACCATCATTAGGATCATCATTCGGTGTCAAACAGTTGCCAATTCGCCTGTTGACTATAGTCAAATCAGTTTCAGCCTTATAATTTTCTCTGGAGAATTTGAATTAAGATTCTGCAAATCATATGGTTATTATAAAAAAAAAAACAAATCATGTTTTTTTTTTTTAAATTAATTTTTACTCTACTCTAAACTATATTAAATGCATTTATTTTATATTTCACATGTTGCTGTTACCAGCAAGTTGAATATTATCAGCCTACGGCCAGCGCGCACCGCCGCCATTCAATGTCAAGTGCAGTGTGCAACTATGCATCTGTGTGCATCTCATTGCACGATGCCAGTTTTGTGCTTATCAACTTAGTAACAGGAGACTGAATCCTCCGTACAGAGGTATTTGATTTACATAACGTGTGATTGGAGTAAAGGATGCAATATATAACTTTTATGGAAAGCATTTAAAGTGGTAAATTTTGTAAGTTTGGATGAAGGAGGTAATGTTCAAACTCCTCATTAAATTTCAAAAAACGTTTCACTGCTAGAAAGCCTTATTAAACTATCGTGTATATCAAAGGCATATTTTCTATCCCGAAAAAATGCACGGTTACCTACCATAGACTACAGGAGTCAAGCCGCGGGAAAGAGCTGGTACTTGATATTTTTGTTTTACACAAAGCAAATTGTCTGACGCTGAACTCTGTTGTGAAAAACAATGCGTCTCTACCTACACTAAACTGAGATTGTCATATTCTACTATAATGAATTTTGTCTGAGGAATAAAAATGGCAGAATTGCGGTTTTTCTACAGAAAATATTTATTTAATACTTCATGCACACACAAGTACAGAGGCGGACTTAATGCCGTAGGCATTTTCTACCAGTCGACCTTTGGGTGATGGAGAGATAAACAGTGGTAGGTGCAATAATGAAAGTTATGTGGATTATTTAAATATAAATATAAACTATAAATACATCATAATCATACAATATATGTATATTCAAAATAATAAACTAAATACATAAATATAGTTAAACATTAGTAGTAATAGATAAATAATTGAAAAACATTATCGCTGTTACGATACTACTGCCAACTTCTTACGGATATGCTCGCGAACTTTAACTTTAAAGGTTAACCGGTTGGTTGCCATCCTGATTTCCTGGGGGAGCGCATTCCACAGAGAAATAGACTAAACGAAGAAAGAACGGTGAATGAAGTCAGTGCGGTGAGTGGGACATTGAAGAAGGCGGTTATGTGATAACCGTAGATTTTCACTATGGTTGGCGCAAATGTATTAAAATAAGGGGCAAGATAACTAGGGAAATTGGAAGAGTCGAGAAATGGGAACAAGGTAGTTAGTGCCCTTTGCTCTCTGCGCTGGCGTATGGGCAACCACTTTAGAAGTGATCGATGCGCAGAGACATGATCATATTTACACAAATTGAAAACAAATCGAATGCAGTAATTTAGAAGACGATCAAGTTTGTTGAGAAGATCTGCATTCAGGTCGTAGCAGCACACATCACCGTAATCGATGATAGGATAAATTAAGGTCTGCACAAGCATTGCCTTATATTGTGATACAACCATATTTATTGTTCAGACAAAAGTTATCTGATTGGAAATAATAACCCTGTAACGCCGGTATTTCGGTCCACAACTGCAATGAATTAATTAATCACAAGATTAGCGATGCCCTCATTAAACTTCACAAATTGGGAATATTTCCATAATAGGATTAAGTGGTAGCCAATTGAAGGAGTTAAATTAGGATTGTTGTGAAGTCGGCCTTTTGAAACATTCGGAGAATTAATTAATCAAAATTAGGGATTGTTGTCAGGCCGATTGACGACTTATCTCTGACCAAGGCCGATTTTGGACCGAGATTGCGAGGTTGTGTAATAAGAATTAATGATTACACACCCTTGTAACCTTTACCTTACCTTTCCCTCTTCCAGTAATTAGAAAAGTATATTTTTAGAAACTTACAGAACTAGGTTAAATCTTTGAAAATAATAGGACGAAGAAAATGATGAATAATTTTATCAAGATATCAATATCATGATTCGTTTATTCACGAAATTCAGTAAAATTATTGAGCTTTGAAATTGAAGCCGAATCGAAAGTCTCCAACTTTCCCGTCTGATGTCTCCGAAGTTCCTTGAACTAGGATCAAAAGGTGTTTTAAAGCCTCAAATTCGAATGAAATGAGTCTTCCTTCAAAATAATAAACAGGTAGGCAACAACATTATTTTTCTTTGTAAACTTTTCTTATGTAAATAAAGCTTATTATCATAAATTTTCTTAAGATTAGATACCCTTTGATATTTCGTTCCCAAAGACGGCGTTTTTTTTTTTTTTTTAAACTACGTAATTATTAATGAACGCGCAAATAATGTGAATCCATTAAATCGTTGTCCTTATTAATATTAAATCGTTTTCCGTATCAGTTTGACGCACGCGTAGACATTTTATTTTGTTCGTCTTGATGGGTATTTTATGCGTCTGCTTTCTGATTTACAAAAATACAGAGACATGGTTTTGTTTACTTTCTGCTTGTTTATCCTACAATAAAGGAGTAAACAGGAAAATCTAAATCACTATACTCATAAGCTGACCCGGCAAACGTTTTGCCATAAAAATCGCAAAATATCGAACAATTGTTTTTTTAATTAATTTTACTTTTATCCTAATTCCTACCTAGCCTACCTAACCTATACTTATCCTACCTAATAAATGTATGGGAAAATGGTGTAACCCGACTTTGTTTTGAATTTCAGAATAATCGATAACGCCATCTACTGGCATTACCGGAACCAGTATACAACGCTATGTTCATTTTGGTCCGAGTTTTGTTTATGTCATGTATCAGAGATGGCGCTGTATTCGCAAAACGTATGGGATAGTGAATTTTCTTCATAATTTTCTTTCCTTTAATATTTCAGATATTTTATTACTTATTATCGTATTCTGGTCAAAGTTAAATCCTAAACCACAAAAATCAAAAAAATTGATCCAGCCTTTCTCAAGTTATAAGTGTTGTATCTAATACGAAGTTTTATTTAAGTAGATATATATGTAGTGCATACATATGTAGTGTATCCTACGCTGTCTTCTTCGAATATATAATAAATAAGTTCATTTATTTTCTCTCACAATGGTTTTAGCACTAATCAGTTTTAAATTGTATAAATTCACATTGTAAGTACTGGTGCCGATGTAGGTTTAGTTAAAACCTGTGCCTGTGTTACCGGTCACCATATGGCACATCAAGTTGCAGTATGCAGTTTGGTATAGCACTGTCTTTGTTATTTATGTTTGTACGTATATTTATGCGACATAGTCTATTTGTAAAACGTAATGTATTCGAAAGTCCGGGTATTGCAAAACATGTTAAAATATGTGAGTCTAAAAAATAACTTGCTCTATTACTTATATAATCTGGCCTCTGACTTACCATGCTGGGTAAACAGAGATTGGAGCTGAATTCATCAACACGAAGAGGGTCTGAAGGAAGCGTAAACATCCAGTTAGTGGCGGGTCAGAATTCACGGGCAGTTAGCAGAAAAAATTAAGCAGACTTACGGTAAAATGAGCTTAGCTGACTGAAGCAACGGATAACCTTTGAACCCCTCACCTTGACGTACAAAGATATGATATGCATAGAAAAAAAATACTATACTGAGATGATATGTAGGTTTTTTGCTCGATACACCATAGATGCTGTGAAGTATCTATGGTGAATCGAGCAAACAACCCAGTGAGGTGATTGTCTACGATCAAATCTTCCAGTGAAAATGTTTACTTACGACCAAATAAATATTCGATATGTAAATGTCATTGGAGATTCCTGGAACTAACTGACATCACAGGTAGTGGACTAGATATAAATAATATTTGTCTTGTTGCGAACCATTTGTCCAGTAACATTTGTCGACGGGAATCTCCCTCTTGGCATAAAATTTTGGGTAGTATTTAAACGAGCGACAATAAATTCAAGTTAAAGATGTAAAAAATACTGAATATGGCTTACTGAAATACTAAGTGGGCGACAAACAGTGGGCGAATACAAATGTTTAAAACAGCGACTTGATTAGTACTTTGGCAACGTAGTCGACGGAGCCCCGCTGCGCGGGGCTCCTATTTCCGTCCGCAGGGTCTAAAGTAACCTAACCTAGTCCGTGTCGGGGTGCCCTAAGCTCCCGAACTCGCTCCGCTTGCTCTTGTACCAATTCGTTGAAAACACAATTATACCCGAATTCCCGCGCTGCACAGCGATGTCGCCTTCATTTACGATGAAGAATAATATGCTAATATAGAAAAAATAGAACCCCAAATACAATTATAGTATGTCACAATATTATTACTGCAGCTCACAAAAACCTCCTAAAAGGTATTCCTCAAACCGGATAAATAGTTGCTTACTTAGTATAATAGTCGCCCATTCAGTATATTTTTCGCCCGGTTAATTATTTCCCTAAAATTTTTAGGCAGAATATTGTTTGGCATAACGTTTTCGCATTGCTTTTATTAGTAAAATAATACTGTGGCATAACAATACTTTGCCCTATTGCACTAACCTTTGCATTATGCCACGGTATTTACGGCAATATGGCAAAACATTTATGCGTATTGATCATTACGCTGAATTTCGTTATGCCAATGTAAATTATGGGTATATATTTAACGCTTATCATTAGTAAACCTTTGTCGAAACGTGCATAAGCTTATTTTCTGCGATGTTCACCATGCTTGATCATAAAAAAACTTTAAAAATAAAACACAACTGACTTCCAAAAAAAAAAAGTTACAAAGTGAAAAATAACCTTTTTTTTGGAAGTCGGTATCTTTCATAGGTTATTGCGTTATGGACACCGACATCCAAAACTAAAGATGTTTTTTTTTTTGGTTGTCGGTAGTATTTTTTTGTAAAAAGTTTTTATTATTTTCCACTTTTTAGTTGTACCTGCCTAATAGGCAAGTTGTTTAATAAGGAACCTATAACGCCAGATTAGATTACCAGAATATCATGAAACATGAACATAACCGGTGAAATGAGAGATCTGCGTACCCCTTAAGAGCGTACTAGCGTGATGTTATGTTATGAAATGGTATAATCATTAAACAGACATGCAATTGCAACAATCCCGAGAGATTTGCCGTTATTTATTGAAGAGTTCTGTTGTATATCTTCGAAGTTCTTCATCAGATCTTCACCAAATTAAAATGGAACATACTCTTTCAAACAAAGAAATAAATTTCTAAATCGGTCCACAATTAACGGAGATATCGGTGAACAAACATAAAAATACATACATAATGTCATAGAACCTCCTATTTTTTGGGAAGTCGGTTAAAAATAGTTATATTATTATAATCCAATCTCTTCTGTCAGCAGCATAATAAAATTAGGTAAGTAAGTATTCCAAAATGTTGCCATTTGATTCGTTTTATGTTACTCGTAATCTCACTTATGAAAAACTAGCTTCTGCCAGCGGCTTCGCCCGCGTGTAGTGTTTTATCATCCCAAGGGTACATTAAGCCAGGATAAAAGACTATAATCTATCTCTGTGCCAAATTTCTTCCAGATCCGTTCAGCCGTTCTGGCGTGATGTGATTAACAAACATACATCCAAACTTCTTATTTATAATATTAGTAAGATTAGTCTCACTTCATCAAAGTGTTATTGTTTATTTATTTATTTATATACACTTTATTGTACACCATAATAAACAAGAAAAATAGAAACTTAATAGTTAGATAGCTTAGTTTTTAGTTGTTCAATAGTAATACCTATCTAACGAAGGTTTAGAGCACCACTGACATATTTCATGCTTATCACGTAGAGGAGCTCGTGGCTAAATAATAACAGCCGCACGGGTCGATCTTCAAGGTTAAGCAACGCTTGACGAGGTCGGTCCGTGGATGGGTGACCATTTTCAACATACCGAGTTTCCTCCGTGCCTCGGAACACACGTTAAGCCGTTGGTCCCGGCTGTCATTTGAAGAGATCTTTGACAGTCGTTACTGGTAGTCAGAAGCCTGAGAACTGACACCAGTCTTGCCAAGGGGTACCGTGTTACCCAGTTACTGGGTTGTGGAGGTCAGATAGGCAGTCGCTCCACGTAAAACACTAGTGCTCAGCTGAATCCGGTAAGACTGGAAGCCGACCCCAATAAAGTTGGGAAAAGGCTAGGCAGATTGATTGACGTCAAAACAACATGTACACATGCGTGTGTCCTACTTAACATTATTATTATTATTTATTTATTATATCCATCCTGCTCACGAGCACGAATGAAGAGGTCCGTCGATCAACCTAATAACGTATATCTATTAGCCGGCAATTCTATATAGATTTAACTAAAAGCTAGCCACTTTAATCCACTCAAGCATAAATTCACAGCGGTCCCCGGGGAACGGCGACTAAGCATCCACTCATCCACTGTCTTCAGGCTACCGACGACGACACAAATAGACCTGATTGCTCCTTGAAAACACCGCTACATTTCATACGAGTGACACGTCGCGAACAATACCAACTTACTAAAATGAAATCAAGTTTCTTAGTGGTTCTTATTGCCGTAGTTATAATATGCCACTGTGATTTAACGAACCAATACCCAAATCTGATTCTAGTAGAAAACGAACTCAACGAAAGTTACATTGAAATAGAAAAAGTTCGCGAGTTATGGAATTATAAAAGCAGAACAAAAGTTTGGAAATTAGATAGAAGAGGGCGGTCCGTGAACCAATCGGGCGTCGAAACGGCATATAGAATAGCGGACTCGCTCGAATCGAGAAACCTTACTGATTCAGCCAACACTTCGCGCTCTGTGACTGTGAACAAGCACGCTTTATTACTTGCGAGTTTCAAGCAAAATTGGCCCGTGTCTAGATGGAAACAGTACGGGTATTTCTCTGAGGACTACCTGGTTTTTATCAACGAACACTGGCTACAATTTCCACCTCCTAGTGAATCGTTGCAGAAGATTTTAGGCTGGTTATATGTATTAATTGCTACGGTCGGCTGCGGGGGAAACATCATCGTGTTGCTTATGTATCTCAGGTGAGTAAATGATTTATATATTATCAGTTGGCACTACATCAGAAAAAAAATCTTATGTAAAAAAATATTTTTCCCCTTATTCATAACGTAGGTAATTTATGTTTTTTTTTGTAACAATGTCAGAAATCAATTGATTCTAAATTTTTTCTGACATAGTAAACGAAAATACTTTTAAAACAATTCTCAAATGTATAATGTAGTACTGCTACCTCTGTCTTCGCACACAATCATTTCTCCTTGGGCAAGGCTACAATTAGTGTTGTCTAATATTGTCTGTGGCAGTTTTGGCGGGAACGTGATAGCGTCTATGTTGCTTCTTTGTTTTATTTTCCTAAAATTGTGTTACATTGAATATTAATGTGTGAAAATGGAGGTGTTTTATTCTAATAATATAAGTGAACGTGCACGAGTGTGGGCAAGTAAAACACAGCGGTAGAACATGAGTTTGTACATGTTGTCAACAAAAATCCGAGGAAGCTTCCAATAAAGTTACCGCCATTTTACTGGGGCCTAACTAGGACATTGGACTAAAAACTAAAGAAACCAGAACTTCGGCTAAATGCACAAACCGTGCGAAGCCATAACAAAAAAAAAGTAAGAATATTTTCTGTATGTGTAATGTTGTCGAATGTATATTTATTGTGATATTAATTAATAAATGTATATTCATTGGAATATTTAAATTTAATTAATTGGAATTTTATTTATGTCGTAATGGATATTGTATATTTGTTATTTTCTATGAGTATGTATAGTTTAATATAAAGTGTAGTTAGAGGTATTTATTTGGGGTGGGTAAGATGTTTACTAAGGGATTTAATTGTAATAAATGCTGTTAGAAAGGGGGCGGGCTGTAAATCAGCGCTGACTAGCGTAGTAGTCATGATGCACACTGTTCAACATCTGCTGAGCCCGCTCCTTTTGCTGTCAAAACATTGTACTTTGGAACTAAAATTGTGTCTGTCTAAAACTAATTTTGTAACAGTTCAGTAATAAGTGTTTTTCTTTCTTTCTAAAATAGATTTATCTGAAAACTAATAGGTAGGTATTATATTTGTTCAGTCCATGTTATAGGAAAATCTTTTATATTTGTTCGTCATAATAATTCTGAGTAGGTACCTGTTCTTCTCACAAACCTAGAGGGCATAATACTGTCGTTAAATTGGATAATTGGTTGATCAAAAGAAACATGTTTTTTTCTGTGTGGGTTTGTAGATGTGGACAAAATGAAGCGAAATTTTATACAAAAAAATACGGGTTGTACAGACTGACGCAAAAGTAATCACGTCATCGGCAGATGCAAAAATTTTTACAAATGGCAGGCAATGACAATTCTACTTTAACATTTTGGAAGTAAACAGATACAAAATACACTGAAATACTAAGGTACTACTTAAAATATTCAAAGCCCAATAAATCCTCTGGAGGAACATAGGTTCCAACTCGTTTACTCTAAACTCAACGTTCAACAAGAAGTTATAAATGAAACGAGTACGCGGTTTAAATTTTATAGACGTGTTTGTTTGCCAGTTTCTGTCATCTAAATATAGCCACGAAGCGACGTTGTCTATTTATGCAATATTCAGTCCTCAAAATAATTCCGCTCTTGGAAAGTTTAGAGATTAGTCGGACTCGAAGAATACTGCCGCATCCTAACCGGCACAAATTTCGGCTCTCCGTGACGCGCCGGCAACATTTTGTCTCGGAAACCATCGTGAACGGTTGTGTCCTATTAATTTATAGACACACGAAGACTTCTCCGCAAAAAAGTAAATAGTATGTTGAATATATTAATTATTGCTCTGGTGGCAGCTTCTAACATAGTTTACTGTATGAATGTCGACACGACGACACGAGTGGTGGACAAAACTTATATAGTTCAGTTGCAAAGTGATAAAAACAAGTGCATATATTGTAAAATAACAAAAATAGTGGCATTGAAACCGTTTAAGTGTCATAATGATTTTTTGTGGCGGTGTCTGGATGATTTAAAGCAGTGGAAAAGGCGGAGAAGGAGTTCTGATCACTTAAAAACGGAATTGAATGATGAGAGCGGTAGATTGAAAGTGACAGTTGGTGCGGTCAATGGATTGGCCTCTTATCAAAATAGTGTAATTATAGAGACAACAGCACAGAGTCTTTCTGATAATAAGTTAGCTTTGGTGGCGAAGTTCATCGAGAGGTGGCCGGTGGAGAGATGGCGATCACTCGGTTTGTTTACGGATGAGTACCTGCTGCGGATCAACAGTCACTGGCTGGAGTTTCCTCCGCCTGAGCCATGGACACAATACACCTTCGGCAGCACTTATGTACTGCTGGCGGGTACCGGAGCCTTTGGCAACGTTCTTGTACTGCTTATGTACATGAGGTCAGTAGAAATGCCCAATAGATAAAATCTTTAACAAATTGATAACGTAAACAATTTAAATTAAGACAGTTTGTAAAGTATAGTGTGGAAGACAAATGGCATCTATTTTAACTCTTAATTGACGTGTTTACACATAAGTGGTTCACATAATTACGTAAACGCTGCTCATGATACACTGACACATATCTTTTATGAGCTCAGTTTCATGCCTTGTGGATTTTTCGTGAAAGAATCGTAAAGCGACTGCTTAATATCTGCATATATTCCCTTAGTACTTACATATGATTGAATTACAAGCAGTTCGATATTAAATCAGAGCTATCTGATAGATCGAGCAGGGGATCTTAGTTCTGTGACAGCAATAAAACCGATATGAGATGCTCCATTACTATATTTAATGAGAATCAATCGGTTCCGGTAAGGTCAGCAAACTCTGGCAACCAGCCAGGACGTAAAACTGAAGAAGTTGACATGTGTCAAGCAAAAAGTATCTACCCGACTATAAGAAAATAAAGACACGTGTATTTACTTTTACGTCACCATATCTATTAAAATATTTATAACGTCGGTCATGGAAACACTATTTTCGCATATTATAATTAGATTTTCCACATGTGATCCGGTGACCTACTTATTAAATGATGCGAAACTTGGCAAATAAACATTTATTTTATTAGGCAAGCGAACCGTATAGTCGTTAACATAACTTATTAAGCTCATTCACATAACTATATGAAAAGTGTTTGGTTCATAGAAAACTTATGCCGATTATCCCCGATGTTAATTACACTGCCGCTTTCTGCAAATACTTGGATCAATATACAATTACAGTTAAGCTGGGATTAGATTTGGCCAAATGAACTTGCTACAGTTGCAAATAGGTTTTAATACCACAATTTACAGTTTGGTTTTATGACGCCATTTGCGAGGCTCTCTCCGACCATATCAGGGGTTCCTATTTATCATATTAGGGGTGTCATCTAGCTTAATTAAAGCAGTATTTTGTTCGGTTCGATATATTGGACTTTTAGCACGATTTCTGAGCAAGTTCGACGGTAGAAACATTTGAATCAGAAGACAGGCGAACTCTTTTCACAGAATAGGAATCACTCAGAGTAGTAGAGCTCTTTGTAGTCAAAGTAGAGGTCTATGTAAAGGAGCTCATCCGGAGAAGTAGCTACCACAATGCCTAATCACTATTCCTATATTTTGTTCTCTCGTTTTACCGATAAAATCAATGACATTTTTGTTGTAAAAGTTTTTTTATGTTAAGAAAATATTGTGTTGTAAGCAGTCATTACTGGATACAAGAACATGCAAATTGCAAGCTGATAATCTATTCCATACAAATGTAACGGGTCTTGAAAATAACTGATAATGCATAATTGAGTACCCATCCACAACATCTTACATTTCGCATTCTGAATTGATGAATAAAAATAAGCAAATGTCAGCCTACCGAAACAAATTCATATTATATTCAAAAATATTTTATTTCGAAAATATATGGGGAATTTGTTTTCATAAATTACGCATTAGATTCAGCAGGAAGAAGATATCTATCTACCTATCTCAGCCAGTGAAATTCAGCTGAATTCGATTAAGGCATTTCATGTGTATAATATGGGGACTGGGGAGCTGTACCTTTACTTATAAATAATTGCGATTTGTACAGGATTTATTCATATTATAATTTATTTAATTACTAATGGTAACGGCCCAGACTTACGTGTCGTAGATTGTGGGTTCGAACCCAGGCAGCCACTTTACTTTGTGTAAATTATTGTATTACAACTGTTCTAAAAACGATGAAAGAAAACATCGTGAAGAAATCGGTATGACCTAGAACCAAAAATTCGAAAAAAACATGTGACGTCCACCAACACGTACTGGGCCCACGTGGTGGATTAAGGCCCGTGCCCTCTCACAAAGAGTAGGACTGTGTCCCAGCAGTGAGCACGTTAAAAGGCTGATTAAATACGTTATTATCAAAACACAAGCGCCAAAATTCATATGACACTTTGAAGGTATATTCAGCCAACCATTATTGATAAAAGGTATCTTTTACATTCGATCTATCGGCATACGTACAATACCTACATTACTATTACTAAGACATGGCTTTTTTCGGGGTTATACCTTCAAAAGGTGCCTGGACTTTTAGATATAAGATCAAGGATATGTGTACGGGGTTCTTACCTCATTAAAGCAACGTCAGTGCTCGCGATCTACAAGTAATCAACACATGGAAGGGTCTCCGTTATCTAAGACTACTCTGGAGCCCCTTTTGTGATTATAGCAATCCACATAACATTACGCCTATTTATATAATCATTATGGTATTTACAGACGGAGATGTGTTTTAAGTTCACCGACCCCTACAGAAAAAAAATAAGTAGTTAAGCGTCTATTTAATAAAAAAATACAAAGTAAATATTCCAATACCTAAATCTCATTAATTTCTTTAAATATTTAAAAACACAACCATAAGATAAAGGCTCCTTTTAAACGCCCTGAAGGAACTGAAAAATTAAGTAGGTACCTTATTTTTTCCAACGCGATTTGTACTAAATTATGCTCAAAGCAAAAATATTTAAAAATAATTCCGAACCTGACCCACGCTAATTAGAATCCAATGAGAAAAAGCAATTTGATTGTACATACTAATTGAATAACTTTCCATAAGGTTTTGTGAGGTTTTCAGACAATAAAACTTTTTGTAGCTTTTTACGACATAGTAACTGTGTTCTAAAGCCCTGACTGTATATCCTTACTAATATTATAAATGTGAATGTAAGTTTGTTTGTTACGCTTTCACGCAAAAACTACTGAACCGATCATCATGAAACTTTGTACATATATTCTTGGAGGTATTAGAAGTAACATAGGACAATTTTTATTAAAAAAAAAAAAAAATGGCTTCACTGCGAGCGAAGCCGCGGGTAAAAGCTAGTATTGTATATATATAGAAGACATCGAAATAATCTCAATTAACTCAAATTATGGTATGAATATTTTTCAAAACTGGCTTATTTAGGCGGCGGGTTATCAAAGTTTCGGTTGAATAATTCAAATAAGCCTTTAATGCTCTAACGTTTAGGTTACGTAGGGTTGAATAAAACATCTAAGCGCATACCTACCCTATAGCACCTTCCGTAGCATTAAGTATGTACATACCTCACTCTAGGGTTCCGTACCCAAAGGGTAACAACGGGACCCTATTAGTAAGACTCCACTGTCCGTTTGTCCGTCTGTCTGTCTGTCACCGGGCTGTATCTCATGAACCCTGATAGCTAGACAGATGAAATTTTCACAGATGATGAATTTCTGTTGCCGCTATAACAACAAATAAAATAAATATCTAAGTGGGGCTCCCATACAACAAACGTGATTGTATTGCGATAATGGTACGGAACCCTTCGTGCGCGAGTACGACACGCACTTGGCCGGTTTTTCGTATGAATTTATACAGAAATGTATCACTCTATGCGGGTTTTATCGCGGTTATTCTGCGTTGAAACATTCCTTTGCAGCGTTTGATTGCAATTAAAATAACTCAAGATAGAAAGCTTTCATCTTTTACAGTTCCCAACATTTTCCCTTTCAGCTCTTTTCGTACTTGTGTTAAAAGCAGGAGCTCTGAATTATCAATTTTATTACTTTCGTTAGTAAAGTAGAAGACTACTTTTCGTGCAAAATCTGAAAGTTGTTTATTTTAATCATTAATCCACCAACCCTCAGTTTCCCAGTTCAAAATTACCGCAGAAATAATGTGACAAATTGTCAAGTAGGCGTTATCTGCTGTGATTGGGTGTTGAAAATTCATTCAACCAATCACAGCAGATAACGCGTGCTTGACAATTTGTCACATTAATTCTGCGATCATTTTGAGCTGGGAAACTGAGGGTAAGTGTTGACATTTTTCAGTACAACATGAAATTTATTGCCAATATATAGTTGATCATTTGATGATGATGTTTCAGATGATTTATCGACTACAATTTACTATACAAATATTTAATATGTAACAATATATATCATGCCAAGAAAAACTGCCGCCCTAGTATTTGACCAGAGTACGTACAGTCAGCAGCAAAGACGATACATATTTATTTATTTTTGATCTTAACTATTGACCTATTATTTTATTCAGAACTCAAGCAAAATGAAAGGAATATTAACTATCAACTGTCAAACGGCTAACATATAAATTGCAAGAAGCAGATTTTCGAATCATTTGTGTCAATTTAGATCATATGCACAAGAACCAATATTTGTCGATTTTTGTTACTGACCGTACCTACATCTTCGAATGAAAACCGATTTTCTTTCGTTAAGTAATTGAAAAGCGACATTTTAATATCTGAAACATATCTGTAAGCCATTTCCTTTGGTTTCCTTTTCAGCAAACTCGAATGGTTGATCTATGTGCCTGTCTCCTTTTACAAAGTAGATAGGTCCTTTATAACTGACAAAACGGGCCGGTGAGCAGCCGGAGGAAATGGATTGCTTAGATAATAGTCGGAGACAATGGATTGACGTCTTTATTCGGCTATCTACCTCGGCATTCTGGGCAATATGGTACAATGACTTTTAAATCCAACGAGACGGTCTCTTACGCTGAGGCGATTTTCAATTCTTTGACAATATTTTATGAAAAGGCATGACTGTCCATTATGAAGAATATCTATACGGCGTCCTTTATTAGGGTTCCGTAACCAAAGGGTAAAAATGGGACCCTATTACTAAGACTCCACTGTCCGTCTGTCTGTCTGTATGTCACCAGGTTGTATCTCATGAACCGTGATAGCTAGACAGTTGAAATTTTCACAGATGATTTCTGTTGCCGCTATAACAACGAATACTAAAAACAGAATAAAATTAATATTTAAGTAGGGCTCCCATACAACAAACGTGATTTTTTGCCGTTTTTTGCGATAATGGTACGGAACCCTTCGTGCGCGAGTCCTACTCGCACTTGGCCGGTTTTTTTAAACCCATATTTTGACAGATATGTTTAAGCCCTTAATAAGCGCGAACCTATTGTCATATGTCGCGGTTTATTACAAAAGGTAATGAAAATCTTATTGCAAACTTACTGCAACCTATGGGTACAATCAGTAGCTATATAATCTCAGGTTAAATGATTTTCAGAAGTTTTCGAGATGTTACAGCAATCATATGTAGGTACTATAAGGGTCAAAAGTGCAGTCACACTCTACCAAAACAGAAAAGGCAATTTTTTTGTGGGCAGCAGAATTTCAACTTTTCGCGGTTAGTAGGAATAATCTATACTTTAATTTCTATACAAAATATTTAAACTGTTCTGGATAATTTAACTTCTTCTAAAAAAACTAGCCATTTGAGTTTTGGGAGAGTATGATTGCACTTTTGACCCTTGACTGTACATATAGTAGATATTTCTTTTTAGGTATCTGCCCTTCTTTTCTTCTGGCTTCTTTTAAGAGGTCACAGGGTTCCGTGTGCTGATGGTGATCACCGGAGTGGCTTTAGTGAGGTAAAAAGCCCACAATCCCTGGTCTTTTCACCAAAAGTTCAGGCGCCTCTTGAAGGTTTCAATGCGAAAACAAAAACAAACAAAAAAATTACTTCTGCCCTAAACAGACAAACTTACGCACTAATTAAGAATAGTTGACCTTATTACTAATTTAAACTCGGCACGATATCTTACATACGTACGTAAAAATAAATATTTACGAAGTGGTAAATAGTTTTTCGTCAAATCATTTGAAAATTACTGAAAACATCGCAAAGGATTTTATAAGCGTATTTGTATAATAGTAAGTATTCATACTTGACGGTGTAGAATTAATTATTTTCTGTCCACCGCACGCACTTTCTATATATTTTTAATTACCGTCTGTTTCTTTAATTTATTGGTAACTAACTGCCGCCCGCGGTTACGCCAGCGTGAATGTCCAGAAAAAAAATACTAGAAATTATCCCAAAGGAACCTACTGCCCGATAAAGCCCATGTGCTATTCCAGATTATAATCTATCTTTGTGCCAAATTTCATCCAGATCCGTTCAGCCGTTCTGACATCCGAGTGATTCAGTAACAAACATCTATCCATCTGTCCATCCCAACGCATTATATTAGTAGGATTTGTCTGAGACTTTCTTCTCAGTATGTCTACTTTTCTCTTATTAGGGATCCGTACCCGACGGGTCCAAACGGAGCCCTATTGCTGTCACTCACGTGTCTGTCTGTCTGTCCGTCGTCACACAGGTTTTACAGCCAAACGGTTGGAGCTGCAGTCTTCAAATTGTCACATTACAAGCATCTTGTTGACCCAAAGCCATACAAATTGTCATTTTGTTTTAAATATTTTTTAGTGGGACATACAGCAAAAGGGGGAAAAAAAATTGGAAAACAAAGGAATGAGCTGCCACCAAAATCAGTATTCTTACAAAATTTTGTTCGGAATAATTTTTTAACTTCCCATTGTCCTATGAACTTGGAATTTGATGATGATGTTTATTATGTATATTATTACGTATATTTTACAAAAAATTACCAATTTATTGAAAAATCAGCTTTTTTATTCAAAAACCCCTGTTTTTCCTTTTACAACCAACTTGATTTTGTGGTTTGGTACGGATTCCTAAATATGCGCGGTCCGACTCTATGCTAATATTATATTATCTGTGCCGACAGGCACTTGACTTACCAAATTAATTATACTTTCAGTATTAGACCATTTTGGGAGTAGTGAATATTGTTTTTGCTATCTATCTAAAATAAATATTCAGTGATGAGTAGAGTATGATTATGCTAATAGATCTAAGAATATTGAGACTACAAATGGCTCACTTATTACACAAGCGTACCTGTGTGCGTACCATACTATACCGAGATCTTAGAAATCTGTTCTAATAATTATTTCTCTAATAAGCAGAACAGAAGAATTAATACAATTTATTCTTGACTTATGAGTTATTAAGATGTTCGTAGTTTTATTTTTATTATAAAACAGGTAAATATGTATACCTATACAGGTATATGTACAAACACATGACTGCATTAAAACACTAAGCACTCGTAATTTACCATCATTGTATATACATATTTTTGTGCACAAAAATATGTATATACAATTTAATACTTAGTACCTTTTAATGCTACTGACTATTTCACTGAAACCGTCCCTTTTACAGGGATAAAAGCTTTCCATCCGTGAAGGAATTTGTCGTAATTGAATCAGAATTTTCGCTCAGAGATTACCGTTTGCAAACATTTAAACACATACAATTTTACATCTTTACAAGTATAATATTAGTTTAGACTAGCTGCCCCCCGCGGCTTTGCCCGCCTGGAATTAATATTTTGTCCTTTAAATATTATGATTACCTAATGTAAATTATTTGGTAGTTTGTGAATTTTTATTAACCACAAAGGATTCCAGCCCCTGAAATACCTCTTTTCTCTGTGATTCTGTTTTCCTGGTAGTTTGAGAGAAAATTCATGAATCCAGCCACGGATTTTTTTAACATAATTTTCTGTTCTCCTGGTACTTTGTACTTACTTAAGCAAATCGGGCGAATTTATACATAACTAGTTTTTGTCAGCGACTTCGCCTACGTGAAAAGGATTTTCTTATCCCAAGGGAACATTTTACCGGGATGAAAAGTAGTCCATGTGCTATTCCAGACTATAATCTATCTCTGTACCAAATTTCATCCAGAACCGTTCAGCCGTTCTGGCGTGATTGAGTAACAAAAATACATCCACACAATAGCACAAGGCTTATTATATATAGTAAGCCTTGAAACTATGACAAAACTTTTTTATTTATGAGCTGATTGAAATAAACAAACACTCGTGATGAAACCTGAATCAGGTGTTTAACAATAGATAATCAAGTGTTGCCTAATTACCACTGTTGAGTATCTACAAGTGAAGCTTACCAAAATACATAAGTGGAAACCAAACCCAAATCGGTTAAGCCGTTTCAAAGATTAGCACGCACAAACACACAGATAAACAGACAGGGATCAATTGCATTTTTATTATATATATATTATCTATGTTCAGTGATCCTGACCTACACAATACGAACCGAAACCGATAAACTAGCGAAAAATGTTACTAAAGCGTGTGGGTGTATGAATATCAATTTGGACAAAGGACAGATTACAGACAATACAAAATTCAATTACCTTAATTGTCATCCTTTTTTTTTTTTACTTTTGATGGGTTTGCTCTTGACTCTAGTCTAGGTAAATGACAGAGACAGAGTCGACGATGGAGTGAGCTTACCCAGAAGAAGCCTGTTCACTCTAACTTTGAAGAGATTCGGGTTAAATGCGTTCGGAAACACTGACGCAGGTAGTGAGTTCCATTCATTCGCTGTGCGCATTATAAAGGATGTTTGGAAGCGCTTGGTGCGAATTGGTGGAATGGCAACAAGGTAAGGATGGTAACTTGCAGTGCGTCTAGATGTCCGATGGTAGAAGGGGGCTGGTGGGATAAGATCGTGGAGTTCTTGAGCACACTCACCGAAGTACAGTCTGTAGAAGACCGACAAGCAGGCAACCTTGCGGCGATGAGCCAAGCTGTGAAGCTTGGCATTTACCAGTTTAACGTCGCCGATGAGCCTCTTGGCTCTGCGTTCCACCGAGTCAAGCGCGGCAAGCTGATACTTAGCTGAGCCATCCCAAAGGTGGCTGCAATACTCCATGCAGGATCGGACTTGCGCTTTGTATAGGGTAAAAAGCTGTCCAGGCGTAAAGTATCGCTTCACTCTATTAAGGATGCCCAGTTTTTTGGCCGCAATTTGGGCTTTGTACTCAATGGAGGTGCCGAAGTTGAGACTGGATGTCAACTCCATGCCTAGGAGCTCGAGCCGATCAGTCACAGGAACAGACGCACCCCGAAAAGTAGGCGTTTGTTCGAAAATACTCCTTTTAGCGGTAAAAAGACACGCCTGTGTTTTGGTGGCGTTAAAGGAGACCAGATTGTCATCACCCCACTGGGAGACAAGGCTTAAGGTCAAATCTGTCCGCTCCACCATAGCCTCTCTCAAGGAACGAACTTCTTCCACGCTGGTTTTTGCGCTGGACAAGTATCTCTCTGACACAGTACTGTCATCTGCGTACCCAACAATACTGGGCTGAAGTAGGTCATTGATGTGCAGCAGGAAAAGAGTTGCAGAGAGAACAGACCCCTGAGGAACTCCGGCATCAATAGCCATAAGGTCAGAGGAGCAGCCATCAATGACTACTCGTATCGACCGCTCGCTAAGGAAGTCCGATATCCAGCTACAAAAACCAGCGGGGATGCCATAAGCAGGAAGCTTACTGAGTAGACTTGCGTGCCAGACCCTGTCAAAAGCCTTCGAGATATCAAGCGATACAGCAAGTGCTTCGCCGTATCTCTCGATGGCCTCGCCCCAGCAGTGCGTGACATACACAAGAAGATCGTCAGTTGACCGTCCGCGGCGAAAGCCATATTGACGGTCACTGAGGAGATTATTGTCTTCAAGGTAGGTCAGCAGCTTACTGTTCAGTACCCTTTCCATAACTTTGCGCAGAATGGAGGTAATGGCGATCGGTCGGTAATTGGCAGGGTCTGCACGGTTGCCTTTTTTGGGCACTGGTTGCACATTTGCAAGCTTCCAGGACTTCGGCACCGTTCTTCATCCTATTAGGTCATTCAAGTCCTTCAGTAGATATGGACCAAACATGACATTTAGAACTTTTTAATTGTACTCGGAACATGCTTAATTAATATATCTCCTCCCAAGATACCTACATCACACCAATTCGTTATTTTGACAAAGTTAATAAATAAATTACACTGGCTGTCGAGGACGAGTCCCAGGTACTTCATTGTCGACCCGACGCCGATGTGAACCCCTCCTACCGTTATTTGGGAACCCGGCGGTGGCGCGTTATGAGGACCATGAAAACACATGGCCTCGCACTTGTGCAGGGCCACCTCGAGTTCCAATTGCCGGACCCCCTCGACGACTGTCGCAACCCCGCGTGTCACTAATACAGCCGCCGCCTGATGCGACCTCCCCTTTTATTTATTTTTTTGTTCTGGGGTGGAAAATCCTCATTGAACGTACTTGCTAAAAACCTCCCCGGTGTTCCATCTCACACCTACGCCGGGGGTCGCGGGAACAACAATACTTCCTCAACCCCCGGCTAGGCGCCTCTGCGGGTCTCGACCACGGGTTGTGGGGGAGGACCTCCCCTGCGCCAGGATCAGCGTGTCGTCAGCGTAGCAAATTACGCTGACGCCGCTCGGGAGGTCGGCGCGCAGCACCCAGGGGTTCCCGATGATTATTTTGATGCCACAGATCCGGCCCCAAGACCGATCCCTGTGGTACACCGCACGACATCCGCGGTCGCCGGTCCCACTCTCCCTGGTGACCGGGGTAGATGACGGCCCTATCCGTCAAATAGGCGTCGACCATGCGACAGAGGTAAAACGGCATCCGGTGATACCGGAGTGCTTCTCTGATGCAACTCCAGGACAGGGTGTTGAAAGCATTAGTGATATCTAGATACACCGCCAAGATGATCCCACCCCGAGCCACTGCGGATGCATGATAGCGTCCACTCTAGAGAGCCAGCCAGTTTGTCTTCCTGCAGAAGGCAAACTGCACAGGCAACTGGCACTCGCACCAGCTGCCAAACGAAGCGGTCTGCAAAAACTCTTTCAAAGAGCTTGCCCACTTCATCTAGCAGCGCAATGGGCCGGTAAGCGGATAGTATGTATTTACCCTCTGTCTTTTCCTTAATACTAAACTTAGTTTGGGTACTCATCCTTTCGTCGGTTCGGCAGTTTATTTATCTAATTATTATTCAAATTACTTAGTTATTTTAAACATTTCCGTCTACTGAAATTACTTACTTTTACTTAATACATAGTTAATGTTAATTTATAATACTGAAACTTAGTTGTTAACTAACAATTCCCTTTCCTTTCAAAATTCATCAGATCAATACTTTCAGTGATTAGAATTTTGATGAGAACTATTTGACGTTCACATATTGGATAACTAAGTTCAAAGGTGAAGTTCGTTAAGGGTTCGGATAGGAACTGTACCCGTACTACCTACATATACTATAGGTAGTACGGGTACAGTTCCCATCCGATATATCCGATATATCATTATACATATATATGAAATGCCAGGCGACTACGAGTTCCTATGAAATTCGTCGCCCTATACAAGTTAAAGCTGTATAAAAATGAAACTCAATGATTGGCATGACATGGATCGTGATTTGCCAATTCACGATTTTGATTTTCTAATTTTCTTATACTTACAACGTACACACTTCAATACACACTATCTTTTGTGTGAACGGTGTGAACCTCGAAAATTATATCACGAGATCGTAGGTAGATTAGGTTACAGCTTAAACAATGTCCTAGTTAATCCAAGCCTATAGCCTAATTGGGGGAGGCCTATATCCAGGGTCTTACGGCTGATATGATGATCCAAGCCTATACTTTCGCATTTAAAATATCTTTTAGCACCCGTCTTGAATAGAGTGGTCAACTATCTGTACCCAAAATACCGTGGCATTTTATAGATGGGTATCTACCACAAGTTCCCTCTTTTAATTAGTCATTACCTTTGTTCAGGTAGATAATGGACTGAACCTTTAGATCCCAGCTAAGAATGGCCTGTCCCTTCCCCCTCGTTCATAACTCTTAACGGGTAAATTAAAAAATGGCCGGCTGTGTCCTCTTGAGCTTTGATTAAAATGATTCTTTCTGTAACTTCCATTGTCATTTAAACCGTTATGCGTTATTCTTTGATGGCTTACCGTTGATTAAAAAACGTATTAATTCTCACATAACAAAGAATAACAGTTACCTAGTCTTGTTACGCTACGTCCATCAGCAATTAATTGATACCGGCAGCCGTATTGCGTAAGTGAATACGGCAACGCAAAGAGTTTGACCGCTATCCAATCGAACAATCACACAGACTGATATCCACATCGCGTCATTCATTTCACATGTGATTGGTCGATTTGGTCGATTATATAGCGGTCAAACTCTTTGCGTTGCCGTATTCACTTTCGCAATACGGCTGTGGGTGGGCCAAACATCGGGGATCAAACGAAACAAGGCGATAGTTGGGGATATTTGCAGTAGATCCTAAAGTTTCTTTTTTTTATTGTATTTTTTTTACTGCAAGAACGCCCTGTTTCATTTGATCCATGATTTTTTGCCCACTCTTTATATACAGGCATAATGAGCTAAGTCCCCGACCGCTCAGTCCACCACGAATTCGCGTATAAATAGTAATAATCCCTAAGCGCCCAAACGCGCCGTTTAGTCATTTTTTTATCTCCTAATCTGACAGTGTCATAAGCTTTCACCTCGTGCATTTTGACTATAAAGCGAAAAACCCTGCTAATAAAGCGAAAAGGTTATCTGAATATCAAATAGGTTGGTCCTGGGTTCGTGTTGTGATTATCTGAGCTCAGGCGTGCCGTAAATCCTTGATTCTTTATGTGTTTACTCCTGCACGGGATTTGAAATTGTAAAATCTTTGATGCGTGTTGACGCTTTCGCTTGAACGATCGTAGATTTGACGTAAATATTAGGAAATCCGGTCAACGACCGTTAATGTTTTGTAGATAAACTTTGTAAATACTTACTAAAATTATTAAACTAATGTATACAAACTGTATAGGGGAGAGGGGGGCATAGTGGGGTATTTAAGACTCAACTGCAGCTATAAGACAAAAGATTATGATTAAACCGCAAATTTTAACTCAATATCATGGTTTAACTCATTGCGAATGACTATGAATATATTATTTTCGATTACGATAATAAATCTACGATATGTGAATACATAAATGTAAAATGGCATTTGCCCCGCTATGCCCCATATATGGGGGTAAACCGGGGTACCCTATGGGGCATTGTGGGGTATAATAATGCGAAAATAAAAATACAGATTCCAAACTTAATAGTCTTTATTATCTAACTCCAAAAGAACTACAAAACTTTGGCACAAATTAGAACCTCCTAATCATCATAAATTCTCATTTAAAAACAAGCTAATCAACAAAATAAACAAAAAAATACAAACAAATCAACGTTACTAAATAATTGTACTGCTTCTGTAAAATTAATATTATTAAACAATTCAGTCCTCGACGCACATTGCACATAAATGAGTAGCTTCGTCATCTTCATCATCTTCCCCTGCACAAGAGTTGTGTGCCCATCGAGAACATTTTATACAACGAATCCATCCCTCTGTTGATTCTGACCACAAGTAGCCACAGTATATGCATTCAGCATCGTTATCATCTTCTAAGGAACGTTTGCTACCTTTCTTTTTGATCAGCTTTCTCTTTTTTTGTTTATCTGATTGAAATTCTTCCAAATCTTTAGCTACCCTCTTTTTTTTTTGTTCTTTTAATTCTGCGGCCTTTTTTAAGGCCATAAGCTCATTTTTGTATGGTGACTCTGTAATTATTGCTGTTTTCCCTCTCCGCTTAGTAACTCTTTTGTTTGTTCTGTTCTCCTTGGGCAGTGGCATTATTTGTTCTGGAGTTGTTGCAAATGTTGAGGGTCTATCAGTCATACTAGAACAACCAGGTTGTGGAGAAAGTTGCCTTGTTGGGGTTGGTTGTCTGGGTGGAGTCTTTTCACCAGGCTCAACATCAGAACAAGTAATACCACTGGGCATTATTTGTTCTGGCGTTGTTGCAAAAGTTGAGGGTCTATAAGCTGCCCCAGAAATACCAGGTTGTGGATGAAGTTGCCTTGTTGGGGTTGGTTGTCTGGGTAGAGTCTTTTCACCAGGCTCAACTTCTAGACGTTCTTGTGTAAGTGGCGTGTTATCACCCTGCAAAATAGCTTCATCGATTAAGGACACCTGCTCAGGCTCAGGATTGTCTGTAGTTTCCGCGGGTGCAAAGTCTGCATCAGTAAATACATCCTTATTCATAGGCCAAATTCCTGTGGCTCTATATGCATTAATAGCAGTCGTCATAGTTGCTGCAGATACAAAAGCTTTACCGAATAGTGCAGCGGTCTGATATTGTGTCACCACGCGTCCTGGATGGCACCGAAGCCAGTTTTTTACTTCATTAGCGTAATATGTGCTTATAGGCTTCATGAACCCCACATCAAGTGGCTGGAGTCGGTGCGTGCAATGGGGTGGAAAGCACAGTAAAATAACACCATTTTCGCGAGCTAAATCAATGACCTCGAGAGATTTGACATGTGTTACATGACCATCTAGCAATAACAGTACACGATTATCCTTAGTGGAATGCGACCACTCAATGAATCTCTTTAGCCAGAGGACAAATAAATGACCCTGGATCCAGCCAGATTCGTGACATTCTCCCCAAGATCCAGCTGGAGCTCCATCAAGCAATTCCGGTTTCATACGCTTTCGGGGGAAGATGAACATCGGTGGCATATAATTGCCAACTGCGCTGAAGCAAAGAATTGTGGTCATTAATTTTCCTCTTTCTGCAGAGGTCAATGTTCCTACCTGCCTTTTACCACAGGAAGCCAGGATTTTAGAGTGACTTTTAGGGACAGTTGACACACCTGTCTCGTCAACATTATAGATCCGTTGTGGAGTAAGCTTATGTTCGTCGTAAATCTTTTCTAAAAGTTGATAGAAATTTCCAACGGATACTCTATTGAAACCCATGGCCCTGGCTGCTGATGTTGGTTCAGGTTTTCTATAGCTGATATCTGGATGTCTTTTCAGCAATCCTTTCAACCAATCTATACCAGCCAGACCACTCTTCGAATCAAATCTATGAGGGATTCTATTTTTTTCTGCCACATCAAAAGCAAGTTGTCGCATGTCACGCGAAGTCAGTCCATGAAATCGTGCTTCCATCAATTTTATGTATTCTATTAGTTCTTTCTCTTGATCTCGAGAAAACACGGTTTTAAAATGGCCCAACTTCTTTTGAAACATAGTATCGTCCGGATTAGCCCGATATTTAGAAACATACCGTTCTAATGTAGTCTGTGGAACGTTGTGTAAATGTGCCGCTTTTTTGTAGCCCATTTCTCCCGCCACAACACTAAGTACAGCTTTTTTCATTCCTTCCATTGGCCATGAATGCTGATCTGTAGTCCTTTTATATGTGCGGACCATATTACTGAAAATAAAAGAAAAAAAAATATAGAAACACATATAGTAGTTATTTGTTTCCTTTAAAAAGTTACCTGCTTTAGTTGCCTAAAAAAGAGGCAAAGTGGGGTACTTTTCAAACAATACCCTACTATGCCCCTTTTAATGTGCCCCACTATGCCTCAGTGTTACTTTTTAAACAAAACATAAACTGACAACATCTTACCTTTTTCACAAACAATCTTGTATTTTTGGTTATGAAATCCGGAAGGTACTGCTACACAATGAAATATCAACCACCACAATAACACTTAGGTTCGAGAAACAATTGCTGTTTAATTTCACGTGTTTTTTTTAACGAAAACACTGCTTTTAAAGTTTTTGTTTGCGGAGCATAAACGGCTGTCAAAATGGCGTGAATCGTAAATGAAGGTCACGTGCCGACTGACGACCAATCAAAACGAGGCATTTGAAACTTTGTACGGCGTTTCGTTCGAGCTGTCAGAGGCATTCCCCGCTATGCCCCACTACCCCACTATACCCCCCTCTCCCCTACTTATGTGACATTAGTGGGAACTAATGACTCACAAGGAAAACTCTTGGTATTATTCTGTAAACACTACAGAATAATACCCGAGATTTATTCTTAGCCATTTGTTTACAAACACCTCTGAAATAATCTGCTCAACTTAACAGAAACAAAACACCTTCACACGTGTTTTTCTGTTATTTTTCTCAACGGGGCGTATTACGTAGGTATACATTTATTATACCTACCCTAGGGACTCCAAAATTAAGCTGTCGCCAGCAACAAGAGGGCACTTGGTATTTCAGGTTTAAGGACGCGTAATTTTGTAACGACACGACATCCTTTATACCGAAATCGTGACACTTGACAACATCTGTCTGGTCTAGTGACCACAGATTAATTTGACTTGATTAAAACATTCTTGAATGTAATACCTACGAAAATCTGAATATAAATTAATATTAGGCAGATATGAAAACGTTAACATTGTTTGCTTGTTTATATGTTTGTGTCTATATATCGTCACCCTCCCCACTATCTGCCGTAACCAGCATTTACTGTTTCCAGGACGAGCGTTTTTCGGTCGGGAGCTTCAATCATGTTACTGTAGTTACGTCAGTTGTTGCTTTATTAATGAAAACAAGTCACTATATTTTTCCATCGCAATTTAGGGTGATGTTAGGTTGAGAAGTCCTAATTCCTCTTTCAAGAAAGGAGTAACCTACTTTCTAAGAAAAAGAGAGCGTCGAATCATTTCTGTGTAGCTACTCCTAAAAAAATCTTTTGAGGTTCAGCCTTCTTTACAGAAAATTCCATCATTTCTGTCCAGTTCAAGCATCGGCCCTTATCGTCTTTACAAACAGATAGCATCCTAAGATCGGCTGATATTTTTTAAATCAAGGAAATCGGAGTATGTAAGAACATTGACTTCGTACGGTTTTTTTTTCGTGTCGGTCTAAAAATTGGTAACAGCTGGTACGGTACAAAATTTGACATATTTTAATGGCAATAAGCTTCTCATTCGAAAGAAAACTTTTTGCTCTAAGCGACGTAAATGAAAAACAATGTGTTAACATTGCAGACAAAAATTCTAACTAAGTGCCCTTTGTTCATAAGTCAGGTAGTAAGAACATTTTTCCCTCGTTCTGCACATACGCAAAACAAAATAGGCGATTATCTTCGTAATGGTAAACGATACAACAACGACGCTTAGAGAGAACTAGTGCGTGACAATGATATGACCACGTAGGTAATGTCAGTGCAGATACGACAGTTTGTGAGATACGACAGTTAGCGGGGAGGGTGACGATATAAGGTCGTTACGGTGGTTCTTTTACTGTTCGCGCTGTCTGCCTCTGGAATACTCTTCAACACTCTATACGGGATAGCCCTTCATTGGAGGTTTTCAGGAGAAGAATTAAGGAATATTTCCTATCAACATAACACATTAATTTATATATTTACAATTGTAATATTTTAGTTTTGTATTGTTTGTAATATTGTTTGTATTATGTTTATGCATTGTGTGTTGCACACGTATTTGTTTATTTTATTTAGTGAGCAAGTATTTAAAATTGTAACATATTTTTAACAAGCTTCTGTTGTGGACATGGATGGACATCCTCATCATATGCATATTTCTTTACGCAACTGAAGTTTGCTGTTATAGAAGCTAACTATGGGTTAAGGTCGCCTTTGTTCATAAACTGTCCTTTTGTATTTGAATGTTTTGTGTACAATAAAGAATATGAATAAGGAATTTCTGCAAGCACAAACCCGACTACAAAATTTGTTTCACTGGTAAAGCTGTATAGCGAGTTACAGTATTCTAAGTAGTCTCACGCGCTATGGACCCATAGGGTCTATATCTAGCTACCGTGTGGGATAGGCCATGTGAGTGTAGGATTACCTTTTCGAAAATTGAAAAGTCCTGACATTTTAGTTAAAAATTAAATAATAAATGTGTAGGTAAAAATAAACGCCATTATTAACTTAAAAACTAATTGCTATCCAAGCGAAAAATGCTTACAAATTAGAAGGCCGAACGAAGTTCGGACAGGACGCCAAATGTCCGGAAATTTCAGGATAAATCCGGAAGAATGTGATATGTGAGTGGAGCTACGGGCCTAGTAAGAGAAATGCGTCAGTGCTGTTGTTTTTCTTTTTTATTTCGATCCTATTGGCGCAGTGACTACAAGTTCGGATTTGTGCGCAAAGGTTATACAAATGGTCTTCATTTTTCACCTCGCTCCATGTCATTCTGATGCTCGTCGCTTCTGCCCACAACGACGGAGACGGCCACGCTTTCTTTTCTCTTGGGGATTCCAGTCCAAAGTTTGCTTGGGTATGTGATCAGAAAACCTTCGGAGCGTGTGGTCAATCCATTTCCCCTTGCGACGCTTGATCGATCGGCCTCTCGTGGCATTTTTCCAACGGCTCTAAGTTGGAGATAATCTCGGGCCAGTAAATTCCGAGAATGTGACGAAGACAGCTTGGTTAACGAAGACTTGTATTTGGCGTGAGATGTCCTTTGTGACCTTCCACGTTTCGCAGACCAGCACGGATTTGACACCAATCCCGAAGATTTTGAGTCTAATCCTTCGGGTCAGATTCTGCGATTGCCAAACAGGTACAGCTGCGCGAAGGTAGTTCGGACTTTGGCGATCCGTGAAGCGATGTCCTCTTCACTACCCCCAGTCTCTGACACGACATTCCCGAGGTATGTAAATTTGAGGACGCGTTCCAAAACCTCTGTGCCAATCGCTCCGGTTGTATGTAAATATGGGTATAAATTATGAGTGTATGTATGAAACATTAAATAAATAAATATATATCTCGTTATTTATTTGCTCACACACATTCACACATACACGCACACCCTAACTCACACTTGCACACACACATCCTAGGACTTACACACACAGGCTATTCTTAACTGCATTAGAAAGGAGGAGCCCCACGCCATACTCGCACACATCTTCCTCACTTTTTTTACCTGAATACAGCAAAGTCAAGCCCCCGGACGTTCTCAGCTCACCAAAACCGTTTCTCCTCACTTCGTTTAGACCGAGTATATGTAGGTTGTAGCTAAGCATTACTGCTCTGCTTCTGCTTGGGCTATTCGGCTGTCATCGCTAAGCGTGCGTACGTTCCACTAATCAAGTCGTGTCCGTTTTTTCATTCCAAAAGTCGTCGATAAAAAATCGGTCCGGTTTCTATCTGTTTTAGTTTCAGGAATCAGTTATTGTCGGGCAAGCGGGTGATTAGCCCACTGTGCCTCATTTGGCACAGTATGCAGTAATTTTATCATATATCGTGTCAATTCTGTCGGTAGTTTATCTATGATTCATAAGATTCATATTATTTTCAGTTGGAATTACCAATTAAAATATGCCTCAAGTAAACATTTGAAAATTTCTTGTCATTTTGCCACTAAATAGTGCAATTTAACGGATAATAATAATTATGCTATGGACCAAATCATTAATACGGCATTCTTCATTATGCCCGTTCAATTTGAAAAATGCCCAATAATGAGTAAGCAATAAATACTAATTAAATAATTAAATTGACCGGGCTTTCTGAATAATGCATGGGCATTACTTATTGGGCCGGGTAATAAAAAGATGTTAGCATTGATTTTTAATATAGAATAGGTAAGTAGGATTACTATTTAAGCAACAAAGCCGACGGAGCCCCACTACGAGGCTCCTATATGACTGTCTGCAGGGTCTAACCCCCGGTTTCCCACATTTCGTTTATCGCAAAATGAATGTGGCAAATTGTCAAGCACGCGTTATCTGCTGTGATTGGCTGTTGAAAATTAATTCAACCAATCACCGGAGATAACGCGTGCCTGACAATTTTCACATTAATTTTGTGATAATCGAAACATGGGAAACCGGGGGTAAAGCTCCCGAGCTCGCTTCGCTCGCATTTGGACTAATTCATTGACCATAATTATCAAATTTTCAACAGTTACGTAGCAATATTCATAATGCCTGGGTATTATACATAATGCACTGATTAATCACTTGACATACATACGTAAGCGTAACCTACACTGCCCAATGCAAGAATTTTCCTAAATACGCCACATTATTAGATCCGAAATATCAGAGAACTCTCTGTAATCATTAATTGGATACTTAATTGAGTTTATTAATTGATAAGATATGCAATATAATTCATAAACAGTTGTTTCAAGGAATATATAAGGAAATCACACTGGAAAAAAAAGGCAAAAAAAGTGGTGAAAAACTGCCAAAGAATTCTCAAAAGAGCTGGAGTCAAGAATCCGCGGTCACCGCGTTCACATTGGGTATTCTGTCCGCCCAGCAGGTGACTCCAGCAGCCTTATTTCATACTGAATTCGGCAAAGCAAAGGGATGGTCGAATTGATCGGTGATTGGTCGAATTTTCATACTCTTTGTCCTTTGCCTTGCCGAGTTTATTACGCAGTAAGGCTGCAGATAAGACTATGGCACAGTGATGACATACTGCCGTGCACAGCGAGACTCAGGGGAGACGATTTTAAGTCTCCCCAGGGATGTGCCCTAACAGGTGTTGCACAGACCCTGGGGTCGTATTTTAAGAGGTAACGGGGACCATTCCATGTGCGGTTTAGTAGGTAAACATCCCACACTCCCCGATCTTTTTTCCCAAAAGTCCAGACGGCTTTTAAAAGTTTCCCCCCAAAAACAAAAAAGAAGGTACAGTCAACATAAATAAAATATAAACAACTAGATTTTTATGGAACCTATAAAAATGGTATTTACTTAGCCTATCTTTATTTAACCCTTAAACCTGAACGTAAAATTTTATTCCACCTTTCGTATAACAGAATAAAAATACTAATTCCTGCACAATTCTTTTAGTCCGAACATGTTAGTACCTACATATCCATAATTAATCAACCAGAAACCTCTACTACTGTACGTAAAACTTACCTTGAATACTAAAGGTATTTCACCCTCAGAACTTAGGCCTAGATTCGTTAATTACTTAATGAACATAACTTTATTCCAGCTTGAACAAATAAAACTGAGCACCTACTAGTACTTTTGGTTTTGTCAAAGGTACTAGGTGACTTTTAATTTCTTCAGAGGTTGACATTTAAAAATATTTCAGAGAAACCAACTCTGAAATATGAAGAAAAAACAGTTGCGCATTACTCGACATTAGACAATAAAAAAAAAAAACAAAATAAAGCTAAATTCGTTTTTTCACGATTTGTTATTTATTTTTGTTTGTAAGCCGTGATCAGGTTACCAGTAATCCTAATCAGTATCAGGATTGGTTTCATCCATATTTAAAGTTACCGTACTTAAATTCTAAGCTAAACACAATATTTGAAATTTACCATCGACACGATAAGAAGAAGAATGACTTGAATACAAAAGGTATTTCACCCTCAGAAATTAGACCTTTTTTTTTGTGGTAACCCACCCGTGTTCCTTCAGTTGCTTGTGCCAGGGCCGCGGTAAATCTCTTTCAAATTTGTCCGCGACCCAGACAGGCATCGGCCCTAGCGGACCCCGTCATTCTTTGCTGACATCTCTATGAGGCGCGCGTGGAACACTACGCGCCGCAGAACTTAGACCAGGATTCCTTAATTACTTAATGAAAATAACTTTATTCCAGCTTGAACAAATACAACTGAGCACCTACTAGTACTTTTGTCAAAGGTACTAGGTGACTTTTAATTCCTTCAGGGGTTGAAACTATTCACAAATATTTCAGAGAACCCAACTCTAAATTATGAAGAAAAAAACAGTTGCGCATTACTCGACATTAGACAATAAAAAAAAAACAAAATAAAGCTTAATTAGTTTTTTCACGATTTCTTACTTATTTTTGTTTGTAAGCAGTGAAATGATACAGTTTAACAGTACCTAATCAGTAATCAGGATTGGTTTCATCCATATTAACCTTTAACGCACCTACGATTCAGGAAGAAATTCCTAGTGTGGGGCAAAGTTTTTTTTAAGAAATATATTTAAAGTTAAGTACCGTATCTAAATTCTGAGCCGAACACAATATTTGATATTTGCCATCGACACGATAAGAAGAAGAATGACTTTCACCCCTCAAAGTAGCTAAAAAATTAAAAAATAATCCCGTATACGATACACCGACAACAAATATACATATATTTACCCCAATCAAGCTGAATATAGTGAGAGTGTAGGGAAACTGTATTTGCGTCTTGCGCGACCTCTCATCCCATCGATTAGGCCCACACTACGATTAAATTTTGTTCAAAAGATGCTCATAGGGCCGAGACGATACTCTATCATATTTATAGTCACACATGCTAACAAGAATCCTCTGCCAACTGTCATATACGTTCACATTTACAAGTTTCATTAAATGGAAATGATATCGGCTCCGCAAATTAATTAAATTCATTAATCCAGACTTGTGCAGGCTATAAATCTTTCATTGGCGCGTTCCGCAAGAGAAAAGGAAGCGCGGGGCGTACGGTGTGCTGAACTTTGTGAAGTTTTGAAGGATACCGCAAATATATGATGTGTGTGGAAGCACTTCGAAGAATAAGGGAAGCACGTAGGAAGCTATGCTTTACTTTTCAAAGTAGTTTTGTTACTTTTTCGATATTCAGACTACTTAACTTTCTCAATCGATTTAAATAATAATTTCAACTTACAGTACAAAGAAACCAAGAATTTCGCTAGGAATACCTATGGCAGTTCCCGCAGCCTTATCGTGTAAGTGAATTCGGCAAGACAAAGGGCAAAGAGTACCACCAACCAATCACATAGATGGAAATCCACATCGCGTTTTTCATCTCGCATGTGATTGGTCGATTTATCATACTGGTCGACCACTAGCTATACTACGACACTGAAGCTTATAAGGCGAAAAATATTATTGACACTTGATATGACCTATTGCCCTATACAAGCACATAACTTAAACCTACCCATGTTCAACAGAATACCAATAAACGCCTGCAAAGTAATTTAGGTTCCCGTTTACTTGATATGAAATACCTAGGCATAATTTACCTTCCAACTTTTCCCCTCTTAACTTAGGAATTAACTTATCAAACTTGTAACCAGAGGAGACTAGGTACGGTTACCTATCTACCAGGATACGTTATTTTAGTATATTGCTGTTCACTAAAGTTATGATGTTAGTCTACAAGAGAAAGTAGACCTTTACAGCACATTAATTAGATAGATATCTGCTTAAACCCTACTTTGCTAACTTGCTAGACATGTCGTGTCCCACGGAGTTATAGTAAAAGGTTTACCATAATCTCACTATGTACTATGATTCACGAAGTTACAACAAGCATTTCAAAGAAATCAAGTAACTAAGTTACCTGTATTTACAGCTAGAGGCTAAGCTAAAGGCTAATTATTTCCCTTCTAATTTCAACCTATATAATAAACTTTCCTGAAGGTGATCCAAGCTATTTGCGATGTTTACGCAAAAAGACTTAAAGTCGTCATTAGGACTTCAATACGTACCCCCAGGGACCCTCTTCAAAACACAGTCTGAATCTAAATAGACCGTGAGATAACAACGGAGGCAAGGTTCTCAATTGCCGTTCGTTTCTCAGGAAAATAAATCAATATTTGTGACAAAGTACTACGCAATCTTTCACCCGGAAAACGCCGGCAAATAAGGGATATTTTCATTAAATTTTATCTACCCACACAATTTTGACAACAATCAAATACGAGGTCAAATTAATTTTATTTTATTATTTCAATTTCCGTAAATGATAACTATGCCGGAAATTTCAAATGTTTATAAAAGCGAACACGCTTGAAGTTCCAAACATTTTAATAAAATGGAAATTGATTTAATAAAATGGAAAATGATTTTGAACCTTTTGATAAACTTACTTTTGCGTTTCTGTTTATTTACTTTTAAAGTCAAAGCCAAAGTAAAATTTCTAACTAGCTGTCCCACGCGGCTTCGTTTCCGTCAACTGGCTACCTACCTACCCTACCCTACCCTACCTACCCTACATACATGAATGTTGCGTAACTTTAACCGCTTACGCAGCGCACGCAACGGAAGTTCTCAAAAATGGAATAATTTTGCCCGTTTTTGCAACATTTTTCATTTATGCTCTGCTCCTGTTGGTTGTAGCGTGATGTTATATAACCTATAACCTTCTTCGATGAATGGACTATATAATACAAAAAGAATTTTTCAATTCGAACTAGTAGTTCCTCAGATTAGCGCGTTCAAACAAACAAACAAACAAACAAACTCTTCATAATATTCAGCTTCAGCTTTATAATATTAGCATAGAAAATAATTGATTCTACCGTCCATTCGGAAATGTAGCTTGGAGAAGAACGAACAAGAAACTGCACGCTTTAAAAAATAATATAAACAAAAAGAAAGAAACTCTAATCAATAGGTACCTACTCAATTCTTAGAGTGTGTAATATCATAACAGAGGAGTGGTTTTGAAACACTTTTTAAATCATCTCGTTAGTCTGTATCTTCGTTAGAATCTGTCCCCAGTACAAACCCTTTCACCAAACCGCCGATAATGTTCTTTGCCATTCGAGGTCCCTGTAACGGCAGCCTTATCGGAATCAGTAATTTACCAAACTCTTTTTTCTTAAAAGAGCCATCAGCATTGTCATTTGTCGCATTGCTGAGTGTATTTTCTGCCGCAGAAGGTACAGTTGAACTTTTATCGGGTGCTGAAATAAAATAAATAGTTTCCTCAATAATCACATCATCATTATCGTCACCTGACTATTCAAAATAAGTAACCGTAGAAAACCTAATGAGAAAAACGTTTACAAACTTAATATTCACTACCCGTTTGATATTTCTAATATTAAATTCATAGAGTGAAACAGTACTGATTGTTTTGTGAAAATTTAATAAGAATCATCATCATCATAATCATTTCTTCCGAAAGACGTCCACTGCTGGACATAAAGGCAAGGGACACCATATCGACCGGTCCTATGCTTTTCGCTTCCGCGGACCTCATTCACCTAGTCATAGGGCTTATTTTAATATCACTATTTATATAAGTTTTCAATGAGATTGGGGAGAAGTAGGGTATCTAGGAAACCACATAAGATCCCAATGGGTCGAAGTGTCCGAGTTATTTCTCAGCCCCTCTATCAATCAATATTTATTATTATCATCGTCATCATCAACCTTTTTACTTTCTTACTGCTGAGATACAGACCTTCTCTCTGTGAGAGAGGAAATAGGCTATAATCTCAACACTACCAGCCCAGTGCGGGTTGGTGCATATCACATGCCTTACATAGATAGGACATGCCGGTTTCCTCACAATGTTTTCCTTCACCATTTTTACTATTATATATATATATACGCAGAATTAAAGACATCCAACCAATGACAGCAGATAACGTGTGCTTGACAATTTGTCACATTAATTCTGCGATAATTTTGAGCTAGGAAACTCGGGGTAAACCTAATATAATATTAAAGTTGGAACAGATTCCCAAAATGGGTTGGTAGCAAATGACAAACAAGGTGTTAGGTATACGAAACTTATTGAATTAGGTACCCAATTAGTCCTAATTAAGGATACTGTCGATTCCAATAATTACGTGATGGACGTTGAGAGCTGTAATACGATTCAGATGGCAGTCACTCCAAATAAACAAGCCGTACCAAATCCCGAGTGACATGCGTTCGGATTCCGTGCAACATGTGAAATATCCAAAGCGAACCTCTTCATATCCCGTGGTTTACAAATACTAAATTAAGTAGACATCAAATTGTGACTGCATATCGATTGCGTTCGGGACACATTCCTAATAGATGTTTTGCCTTCTTAATGAAGAAAGTGGATCTAACCGAATTGTGAGATTTGTGGGAAAACTGATGACGGGCAACATCTATTAATAAAGAAAGAAAAATTGTTTATTTGCACCAGGCACGACGCATACCATAAAAAGAACAAAATATCTAAATGGAGTGTGTCCGTAATGCAAATAAAAGAGACCAATTGGTAAGGCAACTTAGCCTGAATTTTAGAAATGTTGGTGCCTTTCATAGCATTCTAGCTGAACCAAACTCGGATGCGACTAAACTGCTTTACTCATTTCAATTGAATTAAGTTTAAGAATTAGTATTTTATAATTATGATTAGAGTTTTAGGATAAGGTACGATGGGATTGTCATCGTCATTTCATGAACAAAAATCTCTTGTAATTCTAGTCTCATTGTAATAAATGTGAATAATCTAATCAGCCTAGCTATCCTTTTGCTAATTATGTTTGGATCGGCTGCTTCCATTCTAACTGCTTGCATAAAATACCAATATGTGAATAATATAACCTCAAATTATTTACCTTCTGTAGTACTCGCATTAAAGACGTTCGTTTCATTGTCGACTGCAGAAGAATTTAAAGAAGCAGGCTCAGCATTTTCTGCTAAATCTTCCTCTGAATCCGGTTCATTTAGCTGCGCCAGCATTTTTATCAAATCCCCTTTAATGTTCGTCACTATCCGATTTCTCCTCTGTTGGGGAATCCATGGTATCGATAACTTACCGAACTCTTTTTTCTTAAAAGGACTAACAGTATGAGCGCCTGTCGCATTGATAAGAGTATTTTCAACCACAGGCGATTCACTTGAACTTTTGGTATTTGGAAGTATACCTTCTGCAGTACTTGCACTAGAGACTACACACTTCGTATCGTTCTCAACTGTGGAATAATTTCCAAATGTTTGCTCCTCATCGTCTACTTCTTCATAGGAATCAGGTTCATTTAGCTTTTCCAGCGCTTTCATTAAACTCTCTTTAATATTCATCATTGTCCAAATTCCCTTATGTTGGGGCAACCTCGACGGTATCGGTAATTTACCGAACTCTATTCTCTTAAAAGGACTTACAGCTTTAGTGCCAGTCGCATTGATGAGAGTATTTTCACCCACAGAAGATTCACTTAGACTAGTTATATTTGGTATTTCTGTCCACTTGTTTGAAGAATTGTCAGGTGCTGAAAAAAGACAAATTATCTGCTACAAAAATTTTATCTAAGTGTTAGGAATAAAAAATCTTATACTTAAAGAAAAGTACCTTCTACTACCTAAGTATTAAACTACCTAAGTACTGAGTATTAAAGTATTAAATTAATTGACAATAACGATTTAATGCAAGTTGCAGATAGTGGGTTATATAGAGCGTTAGGTATTTTTATAAGATAAGGCAACGCCATCTAGTGAAGAGAGGAAGAACTAGTTGTAGCTAGTAGCGCCATCTAGTATCGAATAGCGGAACTAGTCTTCTCGAAAGTTCGTGATGAATGGAAATTACCAGAATGTTCGAGCCGAACATTCTGGCGGATTCTCTTCGCTTCATGAACAATGGGTTTGAAAGTCAAATATCCTGGAAATTTCCCGACGTATCTAGAACAGTATGGAACGTTCCGGAAAAATCTTATTTGCTATATAACGGCTGGTCCGGTTCGACGTGGGACAATTTCAATTTGGAAGCGCTACGAAGCGATCAAAGCGGAAATAGTGCGAAGTAATAAAATTGTTTAAGAAGTGTTTCAGTAATAAAATCTGCTGTTTTAATTATTTATCAATTCGTAACAGTACACATATAGCAGTCACTGCAACGACAACGGTTTGTCTGAATTCTTTATATGGTGTGTGAATACTATAAAACATTACCAATTTACCTTCTGTAGTACTCGCATTCGCGGGGACTTCACTATTCGTAACATTTTCAACTGGGGAATAATTTACAGTAGTTTCCACCTCATCATCTTCCTTTGCACCTGTCTCATTTGGCTCTATCAACACAGTTCCTTCTATACTCTTCACAACTGTTTCCTGCTGTGTCAGCTTTCTTGATATCGGTAAACCGAAATCATTTTTCTTAACCTCAATATCACTATCGTCTGTCGCATTGCTGAGAGAATTTCCAGACACGTTAGGTTCAGTTGAATTATTTATAACTGGGAGTTTACCTTCTGTAGTACTCGTGTTAAAAACATCACAATTCGTAATATTCTCAACTGTGAAATCATGTACAGTAGTTAGCTCTTCCTCAGCTCCACACTTCAAAGCAATCATAAATAATATTAATAGCAAATTATAACACTTCATGGTATGAAAACAACGTCTACGCATTGAAAAACTAATTTGATGAAAACTTACGAATCGAAAGATATTCCGTATTTATTAGGTTGAAACAGCTATGCAAATAAGATAGCTATTTTGTACGGTTAATTAATGAGAATTGAAAATTAACATTTCGTTTGATAACCCTATGCGAGTAGTTTATAGACCTTGAAGAATTTAGTTAACTCTTATTTACTGTTTGTTTTTTTCTTGTTATTAGGTACTATAATAAATTACTATAATAAATAATAAACTGGTAGAGAATTCCTTGTGGCATTAATTCCGCCTATGTACCACTATTGTACATGTAGTTTAAATAAATCAATAAATAATATCCTGTTCTATAGGTATCTTGCCTAACTAGGTACAGATCCCACAGTTGTTTTACCTAATATGGGCTGCTGGCTTTAATAAGACCGTATCTACTTAAAGCGGCCCTTTTTACCTATAACTATAGTCCCACACAGCTGGTTACGAAATTGGAGCACGTCTCTATTTTAATTAACTTTCCATGTAGCTAGAGGTGGACAAAAGATCAAAGTAATATGATTAATGATTGAGTGAATTTATGCGTTTCAGATGCCGCACATTGCGTACTCCAGGTAACATCCTTGTGGCCAATCTGGCACTCAGCGACTTCCTGATGCTTGCCAAGACACCGATATTCATTTTCAATTCGTTTAATCTCGGTCCCGCACTGGGGAAAACAGGTAATTTGTTTTTCTTATATTTGCCACACATGAATCTAAAACTGCTCATTCAAAAGATGCAAACCTTTTTAATATTTCCTTCATTGACCAAGGCAATAAGTTTCCTTTTACAGCTAAGAAATTATTGATCTAGTCTTTTTTCACGAATTTCAGAGAGCATTAAAATTAACGCCTAAATATAATTGACGCTTTTATTTAGTCAATGATTTAATTCATATAATCACCGTATGTTACGGAAAGCGGGCATACCTAGGTATACGACAGAGTGTCTAAAAGCTTCTCATCGTCAACTGTTTCTTGGAGTGGAACGTTAAACGTTAAAGGAACAAGTGAAAATAAATTGAGAATAGTAATTAGCCTTCCCCTCTTTCCTGTTTATCATTCATGAGCATCGCTTCGTACCAACCTACTAATAAAACATCATACATATACAGGTAGGTACCCACTTATTGAGATTTCAGTAATTTAGCAGCTATTTTTCCGAGCACGTTTTTTCTATTATACCCATTAGAGAAAATCTAATGCTAAGTTCAATAACTCCCAGAAAGAAAAGAAGATCTGAAGAAAAAACGCTTTCAAATCTACAGTTTTTAGGGTTCCGTACCCAAAGGGTAAAAACGGGACCCTATTACTAAGATTCCACTATCCGTCTGTCTGTATGTCTGTCCTTCTGTCACCAGGCTGTATCTCATGAACCGTGATAGCTAGACAGTTGAAATTTTCACAGATGATGTATTTCTGTTGCCGCTATAACAAAAAATACTAAACATAGAATAAAATAAATATTTAAATATTTTTTGCCGTTTTTTGCGATAATGGCACGGAACCCTTCGTGCGCTAGTCCGACTCGCACTTGGTCGGTTTTTTTTTGTAGTTGAGACTGCTGAAATAGTTTTAATCCTACGTTACATCTCAATCTACTTGAAATTTCTATTGATAATGAAGTAGCTACCTAAATTGAACGAATATTTTCAATGTACTTCTTAAGTTGTGAAACGTAAGAAAGCGAATCGAATCAGATCAATAGTTTTGTCATTTCTCAACTGTATTATCACCTCCAGCCATGCTTTGACTCTCCAACAAACGAACCGTAGTAGCGGGGAAGATATTTGATTTATGTTGGTGATATTTAACCAAAATTTGATTTTGTACAGTGGATACATATAAAATTCTAAAAAGGCAAATAGGAGTACATAAATATCGTATTCCAATCTTTATAGACTACAATATTGTTACAGGGTGCGTGATTTACGGCTTCGTGGGTGGTTTGACGGGCACCACATCAATCGCTACACTATCAGCCATCGCGCTGGATCGCTATTGGGCAGTGGTGCGACCTCTGGAGCCGCTGCGAGCACTAACAGCCATACGCGCTCGTCTATTAGCCATCGGAGCATGGCTATATGCCTGCATCTTCGCGATCATCCCAGCACTCAACATTGGCTACGGCACCTATGTTCCAGAAGGATACTTAACCAGCTGCAGCTTCGATTACCTCACCGAAGACTTTTCACCTCGATGTTTCATCTTCGTTTTCTTCTGCGCAGCGTGGCTCGCACCATTCTGCACCATTACGTTCTGTTACATTAGTATATTTCGTGTTGTAGTCTGTAACACAAGTATGTCCTATGGTAACCAGGATCAAAGGCTATCATCGAGACATGTAAAAGAACGCACGAAGAGGAAAGCAGAAATAAAATTAGCTTTTCTAGTCATGGCAGTCATCGCTCTATTTTTTATATCATGGACGCCGTATGCTGTAGTAGCTCTGTTAGGTATAACTGGAAGAAAAGATCTTTTAACTCCGATAACTTCAATGATTCCTGCTTTATTCTGCAAGACGGCTGCATGCATCAATCCATTCATTTATATAATAACTCATCCAAAATTTCGTAAGGAGTTCAATAAAATTTTATACAGGGATAAGTCTAAACGAATGAGAGGAACTCTTAAAACAATGGATTATTGTACTGATACGACCAGAATGCATAGGCCAAGTAAGGATTTAAGTGATACAGATGTCGAGATAGTTGAAATGAAGGATATTCCATATCAATCTGATGAAAAACGTGACGTAAAAGTGAAGACGATCTCGTCCAGGGTGACGGAGCGCCAGGACTCACAGACGAGTATGCAGACTATCAAAAGTTTAGAAGAAAGTATCGTCAGTCCGCCTTCCTGGTACATGAAACCTCAGTTTACCAAAAAGAGAAGTTTTCACCGACGTTCCACACGCACCAATTTATCACAAACTAGTGACCCGGATCCCACCACTTAGTAAGGAGTAAGTATTTATTTATTAGCCACTTAAGACAATTAAATATCTTAGAAGAATTATAGAGAGCTGGGTACTGGCAGCTCTGAATTGAGGAAAGAGAAATAAGGGAAAGGAGGGCCCGAAAGCTGGGGATTCTGTTGTCCTACAAGCCAGATATAAGTAAACCTAGGAGAACGTATCCCCTGGTACCGTCGGGTAACCAATCTTTTTGAACACTTTATTGATAACTTTTGTTAGGCATTGCCCTCCTGCTGATAGACCGGGACAGCGTCTAATGCAGCAGGAATTCACAATTTGGCTTCATGGTGTTGGGCAAGCAATGATAAGGTACCTTTTTTTTAACGGGGGAAAACCTTAAAAAAGCGCCTGGTCTTTTTGGGAAAATACCAGAGTGTGGGCTTTTTACCTCACTAATATGATCAGCCTGTGATCACCATCAGCACGTAGCCCCCTCTCAAAAGACCACCCCAGAACAATGTTAAGGTATCTAGGTGATTTTATCTGATTTTTTTTTACTAAAAGCCTATCTGTAGGTCTGCCTCCGTCTGTAGTTGTGATATCCTCTGCTATTATCTGTATGTTATTGTGATGAAAAAAAATGTTTATAATAGGTACCTAATGTTCATACCCGTCCCAAAATCCGACTCTGTGTACCTAGTTAACCTACCTGTAGATATTAGTAGTATAGAAACTTGAAATTATATTTTAAATATCTATGATGAATGTTATAAATAAAAAAACTTCTATCTAATTTGCTTTTATTGATTGGTTCTGCCCTTTACTTCCTTTCACTGTACTTAGTTCACCCAAAATTAAAATGAAAGCGAACGAAACTGACTCAGTTTGAAGAAGTTGCTGCCGACATGGATGTATACAGATTGAGTTTTTTTATGTGGTTTTGGATGGCCAAATCCGAAACTATGAGGTATAGCGGCAAACACTCATAGAAATCACGAGGCCGATTTTGATGAAAGCTAAAACTGCTGGATTTTTTTTAATCTATGTTCCTGGCCAGGAATAGAACCCAATGATTTGAAACCATTCGATAGTGTCGCAATTCCTCATAGTTTTGGATTTGGCCATCCACGCCCGCTTAAAAGATTCATTCTGTATATCTTTTTACTAAGTATTTAAGTTTGGAATGACATGGGTTGTAACAGAGGGTATACAGAAGATGATAGTGTAACAAAGTAATATTTAAAAAATATTAACTTCAAAATTGTACAAGAAAACACTTATCTAAACACGTTGCGTAACAACTAGGGAAGAGAGTGTTTACAATGAACTCTGGCAGCAATGTAAAATTTAACTTATATTTAGGGTGCCAGCGTCCTCGCCTATAATTTGAACAAGTAACAGCAGTTGTAAGACGAACACACTACAATTATCATTATTAAATTATCATATATTTACTAGCTAATACAGCTATGATGTGGCCTTATTGTGTACCTATGTATGGATGTGTGTATGCGTGTGAGGAAGGGTAAATATGATGAAAACTTTTTTCTTATAAGTTCCACAATCTACTATTAGCTGTCAGAGCCTCGATCAGTGGTAAACTAATATCAATGTAAAACTATTGTTCTACTTTCACACGTAGCAACTTAAGTCTTAGCTGCGTATAGACGTCGTCCAGTTATACAGGGGCACACATATTATAAAAAAACCACGCGGATTCAAACCATTATTTTGAGAACGCATCATTTTGCACATTGTTGGCAGCACCAAAATGTCAATGTCGACAGTGGCAACTTTGACATTAGGAATGAGCAATTGTATCATAAATTGATAGATATTGAATCGATATTTACAATCACAAACTATCTGTCAAAAAATAACGATACGTCATTGCCGAAAAGTTCTTAAGTGGCGACTGCGTACCGGTAGACGAAGGGTAGGAAGGCCTCCCTCTAGGTGGAGCGATAGCATGGTCAGGGCTACGGGAATTCGCAGGATGCGAGAAGCACTGGACCGATCGAGGTAGCGACACTTGGCGGAGGCATATGTCTAGCAGAGAACGTCTTTTAGCTTAATAATGTTGGACGATGAAAATACCAAAAGGAAAATAATTAAAAAATAACTACAGCTTCACTTTCATTTTTCAAAAGCTTTCTGTAAGATTAAATGAATTGGTGTTTGTTATATTGTGATTAAAATTCAACGTTTATAAACGCTAATAAAATAAAAATATCGATATCTTAATTATCCGGTTTATTTTAACCAAGCGCAGGCCAATTTGACACTGACAGTTAAACTCAGTTAAACTTGTCCCTTGACAGTGTTATTGTATTGTTGAAATGATTCCTAACCTGTCTTCTCACCTGCTAAAAATAGTATTTAGAAGAAATAACTTATTTGCGAAGCAATATTCCACCGCAAGATCATATAAACTTCTTTTCTTCGGATCAGATGGCATCGCACTGAGTAGCTTGCGAAAAATAAATGAATTCAGGTAAGCCAGAATACACCTTCACAATCAATATCTTTTTTCTGAATATATTTTTAAAATTATCCAAATATAAATGTGCTAAAATAGAATAGCTATAGCTTACGTCTAATACAGTTTTACCTAATTCACCATTTCTTACAGAAAAAAGGAAAATCATCTCATTGACCGGTTGGACTTGGTCACTACAAACACTAAACATAAAACAGACATTCAAAAATATGCTCAGGCGGAAAATATAAATACAATACCATGGCCCCTAGACAAAGTACGTGCTGCAGAATACGATTTGGGATTAATTGTCGCATTTGGTCACCTGATTAAAGAAGATCTCCTTAGTAAATTCCCACTGTAAGTTGATATTAAAATTTATATTATTATTTTCTTTCTTAACTTTTTTTTTATATTCTTTCTTTGTTTCTTTACCATCCACAATTAGAAAAATCTTTCCAAATTACCAATGGGTACTGAGAAAGAAGTAAGCTAATATCTATAATATAATATAATATCTATAATAATATTATAAAGAGAATGATTTTTGTTTATGTATATCCTTACTATCATACTAATATTATAAATGTGAATGTAAGTTTTTTTGTTATGCTTTCACGCAAAAACTACTGAACCGATCATCATGAAACTTTGTACATATATTCTTGGAGGTATTAGAAGTAACATAGGATAATTTTCATAAAAAAAAATTAATGGCTTCACTGCGAGCGAAGCCAAAATTTTGTTCACTGTTGGGAAGCTACACTATCCCCGGGTGACATAGGCTACTTTTTATCCCTGTATTCCCATGGGAACGGGAACTACGCGGGTGGAACCGCGAGGCGTCCGCTAGTTAGGTATAAAGACTAATAAACTTATGATACAGTAAATGGATTATTTGTTATTGGGTCTGTCCACCTAGAATTTCTTAGTTACAGCCTGGAGTCGGATCTCTGCCTGGTTGATTTCAATGGACTCGCCCCTTGTTTGGGGGTCTGAAACATAACTGATGAAATGGGGATGTACTACAGCTTTGGCAAATCCTTTGGGGAATATGTTTATGATAGTAGCAGGCTAGCAGGTACTCTTGTTATATTATTATTTATAAAAATCATGGCATAAAGTCTTTATTCTCAGCTTATTGAATTATTTTCCACAGTGGCATGGTGAATGTGCATCCCAGTCTGTTACCACGATGGCGAGGAGCAGCTCCCATCATCCACACACTCCTGCATGGAGACCAGGTCACAGGAGTCACACTTATGAAAATTAAGGCTGATATTTTTGATGTGGGTAAGCATATTTCACAAACTACTGAAATTTCACATGGCTTTACAAAGTAGTGAAATGGTGAAGAAGTCGGTTTAGAATGGGGATCATCATTCCAGCAAAAAAATTTTTTGGACATAGGCATCCCTCAAGAGTTGCAACATTGCCCTGTGCTCAGAGCTACAGGAACATGGAAGGGGTAAACTCACTACTTCTCATTTGGTAGGTAGAAACCACAGAATGACACCTGCTGCAACTAACTTAATTTATCAATACTTACCTAATTTGGTTTTTGTTTAGATACTATGTTCTTTAAAATTTTATTTGATACTGTCAGGTTTGGTAAGGATAAATGGACTCCTTTTTCTGCACTTAGACATCCAATTTGTGTGTGCAGGCCTCCTCTCTGTGAGAGGGGATGGACCATAATCCACCACGCAGACTCTGTTTGGGTTGGTAGATGCCACATGTCTTGGTATTTTTAGTACTAAGAAATGCCAGTTTCCTCATGATGTTATCTTTCACCGTTTTGAGAGCAGTGGTGATGAAATAATTAACACAAAGTAAAGTCGAGAAGGTGGCCTGGGTTCGAAACCATGAATTTGTAAGTTGCGGTCTGGGTCACCACTGCTACAGTCACACTCAAATACAGAATTTAATAATGACCTACATTTCCCAAATTCCAGGTGAAATTATAAGCCAAATAAAAGTGCCTGTCTCCAAGGATATAAGGTTGCCAGAGCTCACTGAACAACTCTCGGAATTTGGAGCAGACATGCTGGTAGATTGCATAAGGACTTTACCAAAAAGTTTAGAAAATCTTCAACCACAAGGTTCTGAAGGAGTAACTTACGGTATGTAATTATGTATTGCTTACTCATTATTTTCAACAGGTCTACATGATCTATTTTTTAATTGCGCTAAAGTAGTGAAGGCATTTCCCCATTCACCAAAACCTTGAACGTTTTCATTTATTAGCTTTTAGCAGACACAATAAAAATTACTATTGTCTTTTGTCAATTCGGTGATCTAGATGGTCAACTGGTTATGTCGCTCATAGTATCTTAACATATGTTTACTTAATAATCTAAGGATATTTGTTTGCCATAGTAACTCATTTATAGCTGTATGTTCTCGAGTTATCAGTATAATATTTTTTTACATATTATAGGTACTTACCTTATTTCTTGTTACAGCTAAAAAAATACACAAAAGTATAAGTGAAGTTAGATGGTCCGAGATGACTGCAGTAGAAGTATACAATCTGTTTCGTGCAATATATAGTTTGTATCCCCTTACCACTACATACAAGGATAAACAAATGAAACTGTTTGACGCTTTTATACAAGATGCTGATCAAGTTGACCATAGTGGCAAACCAGTAGGAACATTGGAATATAGTGAGGAAGCAAATGCAATCAGAATATTATGCAAAGATCGAAGATATATTTATTTCAAATCTCTTAGGATAGTAGGAAAAAGACATATATCTGCATTAGATTTTTATAATGGTTATATTAAAAATGTTCCGGTAAAAAAGAGGGAGTGTACAGTGTCTAAAAATCAATAAATAAATAATTTAATGCTGTTGTTATCATTCTGAGTATAACTTACCTACCTTTAAAAGAATAAAGAGCTACGATCATGCGCAAGGCATTTAGAACAAAAAAATAATGTTATATTACAATAAATAGTATTAATCATTTCAGCCGAAAGACGTCCACTGCTGGACATAGGCCTCCCCCAGGCGTCGCCACATTGACCGATCCCGTGCGTCTCGCATCCAGCGCCTTCCCGCAACCTTAACCAGGTCATCGGTCCACCTAGTGGGAGGCCTTCCAACGTATCGTCTTCCGGTTCGCGGTCGCCATTCCAGAACTTTTCGGCCCCATCGGCCATCCGTTCTGCGAGCAATGTGCCCTGCCCACTGCCACTTAAGTTTAGCAATTCTCTGGGCTATGTCGGTAACTAGTTCTCCTGCGGATATCATCATTTCTGACGTGATCACGCAAGGAAATTCCGAGCATAGCCCTCTCCATTGCCCTTTGGGTGACTTTAAGCTTTCTGATAAGGCCCATTGTGAGCGACCATGTCTCGGTCCCATAGGTGATCACTGGCAACACACACTGGTCAAAGACTTTTGTCTTGAGACACTGCGGTAAATTGGACGAGAAGATACCACGCAACTTCCCGAACGCCGCCCAGCCGAGTCGGATTCGACGGTTGACCTCTTTCTCGAAGTTGGACCTACCCAACTGGATCGTTTGTCCCAGGTAGACATAATCATATACAACTTCGAGTGTAGAGTCTCCGATCTTGATAGGAGTGGGTGCTACATGGGCGTTCACCATGATCTTGGTTTTGTCCATGTTCATTTTAAGACCCACTCTTTCGGAAGCTTTACTGAGGTCATCGAGCATTTTACTGAGGCTTTCCATGGTCTCAGCCATGACCACTATGTCGTCGGCAAACCGAAGGTGAGTGATGTACTCGCCATTAACGTTGATGCCTAGGCCCGTCCAGTCCAGAACCTTGAATACATCCTCCAGCGCAGCAGTGAACAGTTTCGGAGAAATGACGTCTCCCTGTCGCACGCCACGCTGGAGAAGGATTGGTTTCGAGGTCTGATCCTGAAGACGGACTGACATGGTGGCGTTTTTGTACAAACACTTCAACACCTCAATGTACCGGTAGTCGATCTGGCACCGTTGGAGAGACTGCAGTACAGCCCAAGTCTCGATCGAATCGAAGGCTTTCTCGTAGTCCACAAACGCTAAACAGAGAGGCAGGTTATACTCTTCGGTCTTCTGTATAACCTGCCGCAGCGTATGTATGTGGTCTACGGTGCTAAAGCCTTTTCGGAAACCGGCTTGTTCGGGAGGCTGGAAATCATCAAACCTGCGCGCGAGACGATTCGTGATGACTCTTGAAAACAACTTGTAGACATGGCTAAGAAGTGAGATGGGCCTATAGTTCTTCAGCCGGGCATTATCGCCCTTCTTGAAGAAAAGTACCACCACACCCCTGCACCATGCCTGTGGCGTTTTGCCCTCGAGTATGACGGAATCAAACAGCTTCTGAAGGGCCTTAAGGACCGGTTTTCCACCCGCCTTCAGGAGTTCAGCCGTGATTCCGTCATCACCCGGCGCCTTGTTGTTTTTAAGCTGTTTCAGAGCCATCCTAATCTCGTACAGGCTGACATCCGGGATATCTTCGGTATAGTGACGGGTCAATCTAGCTCTTGGGTCGTTTGCTAGACTCGCAACGGGCTTGCTGACTGATGTGTACAACTGCCCATAGAATGTCTCGATCTCCCTCAGAAGCTCCGGTTTGGCGGATACGGTCCTGCCATCGTCGGTCTTCAGTTTCGTGAGCTGGCTCTGCCCAATAGCCAGATCCCTTGAAAAAACCTTGGAGCCTTTATTTCGCTCAATCGCGTCTTTAATACGCTCGGTATTAAAGCGGCGGAGGTCTCCTTTCAAGGATTTAGAGATCTGTCTATTGAGCTGCCGGTATTTGCACGCCTCATCTGAAGACTGCAGGATCATCTCACGCCTCTCCTTCATAAGCTTGAGGGTAGGATCAGAGATCTTTTTGTTTCTATCTGTACGACGGGTCTTGAAAAACTTAGACCCGACCGTATGGACAGCTTCCACGAACCCGTCGCTATATTCGTCCACTGAGCTACCTAGGCACTCGAAACGATTCTGGAGTTCGAGCTGAAAGCTCTCGGGGTTTTGGACCTGGATCTGTGCTGGACGGAGCGTGGACTTCATCAGTCGAGACCTTTCAAGCTTAATATTAAAGTTCAATGTGCCTCTTACCATACGGTGATCGCTCCCGGTTTTTACCGAATTGATCACAGAGACATCATTGAACATTTGCTTCCTGGTTGACATGATGAAGTCAATCTCATTTTTTGTTGCACCATCGGGGCTCTGCCAGGTCCACTACCTGTGTTCACGCTTTTTGAAGAAGGTGTTCATCATAATGAGGCCCTCCTTCTCCATAAAACTGGCCAGTAGGTGACCCCGGTGGTTCCGACGTCCAACTCCAAATTGCCCCACTTGCAGCTCATCCTCGTCTCGTTTGCCCAGTTTCGCGTCGAAGTCCCCCATGACAACGGTGAAGTAAGTTTTGAAACCATGCATGGCTCTGGAGATATCCTCATACATGGTCTCTACCTCGTCGTCGGGGTGTGCCGAGGTTGGGACGTAGACCTGTATGACCTTCAGCGAATATCTTGAGGATATTCTGAGTATAAGGTACGCCACCCTGGTCGACACACTCTCGATCTTCACCACGTTGTTCACAAGGGACTTGTGGACGATAAACCCGACACCACCCTGGGACTGCCGGTCACCCTCTCGGAAATAGAGCAGGTTACCGGATTTGAGGATTATCGAGTCCTCCCCCTCTCTTCGGACTTCAGATAACCCTATAATACTCCATCGCAACCTGCTCAATTCCTCTTCGAGTTCGGTGATCTTCTCGTCGGTCCGAAGTGTGCGCGTGTTGTACGTTGCCAGGTCCAGTCGTCGGTGATTGTTGGGGTAGCCGGATCTCGTCCGGAGATTCTTTGCACCCCTTGCCATGCCGTAACCTCGACCGCTACCGTAGTCGAGGGTAGGCAGGCTGCCGGGTACTAGGGGCCATTTTTTATTTGTGCTTTTCATTGGGGGGGTTTTGCCATAATCGCCACGCTTGGTAGGCGGGTTGGCGATCGCAGTATGGTTGTTACAGAAGCACAGAGAACACTGCTGCCCATTCTCTGGTTTGTCCCTTAGTCGCCTCTTACGACACCCACGGGAAGACATCGGATGGTGAAATTCTTAACGTCCGGCACCATACGGAAAAACCAAATAGTATTAAACCAAATAATAATTAATACAATACGACTAATTAGGATAGAGGATTAGCGATTGGGAAAAATAAGTAAATAAATATTTGTCAAGTCTAAAATTTATATTAGAACTTTTACAAAATATAGATATTATTAAAAGATATTGCACACCCAAAGGGTAGTGGTACAATATTGTTTGTATACAATATATAAATATATAGAAAACATAAAATAAATAAATATTTGTTAGTACTGTAGGTTGATAGTCTGTAGTGGAAAGTTGTGTTAATGGAAGGTAAACAATCTTTAGTTTCAACCTAAGATCCTAATTAAACATTTTAGTTGAAGTAGACATCTACCGGGACTAGCTTATTAGCTACTTAGTTGATCAATTAGTTATCCTAATTAATTTTCTAGCAGAAAACTACGATGTTACTTCATCAAACCCTTACCCTGAAAATAAAAAAGGCAAAATCAGTTTCGTTTTTCCTCGATAGATGTGGGTGACAAGCGATAAGTTTTTTGGCTTTACGCTGAGCTGTCACTCTTCATGTTGGCATTGCAGAAGGCTGTTAATGACGAAGGGATTATAATTAGAATTCCGGGAGCAATCCAAATTTAAATGACATTGTTATTGTTGTTGTATGTTGAACTTGTGGTAAAAAAATCAGTGAAAATCATTGATTAAGATTCGTCGGATTTCTATCAGTTGCACTTGGTGCAGACCGGACGCTCTCAATCGACTTGGAAGTCTGTTAGAAATCCGACGACTGTCGAAAAACGTAATTAGAGATATAGATAGAGACATAGATTTCGCTTGACTTCCCCAGAAGAAGGGTACGTCATCATTTTACCACCGTCAAAATAAGAAATTCTTTATTTACACTTATGGTTAACACTCTGCACAACAACCAATCTAGGGGGAGCTTTGGTTGTTACAGTTAGTTAATTTGTAATTGATCATTCTTTTCCCCACCGTGGCTCGGAGAGCACTATAAAAGACTGGCTTTTCCTCGCGGTTTTGTTTTCGTTGTTTGTCCTACAGGAACCATGCATTTTCTGGGATAAAAAGTACTCAGCGACAGTAGCTTCCTATCAGTGAAAGATTTCATATAATCTTATCAAAACTTCCAGAGATTACCTCGTACAAACTATACAAACAATTTTAGCTATTTATACCTAATAAGTATTGGTTCAATCTTCGTGAGCGTTAGATACAGGAAAGTTGACAACAATCTGGGCCTTAGACTGTTGGTGTGATGGCAGTAACTCTATGTAACATTTTGGGATTAGGTATTATCTACCTTTGCGAAATCTGAGGGCCGGAAAGGATTTTTTATTGACATATGATTTTCGACCTTATTTCAATGAGTTTAGCGTTGCAATTCTTTTATTTCAACACGAATGTCGCGGCAAGCAGTAGCAGAATGATTTGTTATGCAAAAAAGTGCTGTGCGGTGCCACGGCAAGGTTGAAAATTATTTGTCCATGAACAAATCCTTTGCCGCGCCATGTCATCAGTGAGCGCTGGCCCTAACAAGGCAAGGCGAATCACTGAATGGTACAAACCATGTCTTTATTTGCTATAAATACTAGCTTTGCCTCAAACTGTGTTATAGATAGTTGGCTTTACAGGTATGGCACAGAAATTAACTCATGTTTGCCCCAGTTTCGAAAAAAATCCGTAGGGTTGGGACGCTGAACTGAGTTGCAAGTTCAAAAATTGATATCCCGATGTAGATATAATGATATTTACAACATCGATACAGTAGCCGGCACGTAACTTGGCATGACTCGTTAGATGCGCAGAAGTCGTTTTTTAGGTCTCTTTGGTTAACTTTATCAAGCGGGACGCGGGGATCCAGGTAACACCGTTCCGAGCGCGCAACTGGTTAGTCAGTCGGTCCAAGGAGCGACTGACCAATCGCGTCGCGTCACGTTCCGCTCGCTCCCGAATATACTTGCGTTCACTAAAATTCTGGCCTTTTTTTTGTTGAATTTTTACATTTCATTGTAATGCCACGTATAAATACTGGACAAACATTAATTTCATGCCATGGGTAACATCTTTACAAACAATAGTGACGACGACGGCATAAAATGATTGTTAACGACAACTACATTTTTTTAATAATAATTAAAACCTTTGCCAACATTTTTTTCCTTTAACTGAACCTATCTATATGTAATACCTTTAAACGAGCAATTCTTGTATACAAATAATCTGAATCTCGGAAACGGCTCAACGATTTTCATGAAATTTAGTATGCGGGGGTTTCGGGGGCGATAAATCGATCTACAAGTAGCTAAGTTATATATCATTTTCACCCGAGCAGAGCTCGATCGCCCAGGTGCTAGTTTATTTATTATAACTAATAAACTTAACGAATTCTTCTCCTTGAACTTTCTTCTAAACAGAAATGTTTAAAAATAAATGATGGCAATAAACAGAATAATGACAAGCAATAAAGTTGACCATGTTTTTGTTGAATTAAGTGCACTATGCGCGAACTTATCCCCACTACGCCAAAACCTTACCTTACCTTACCAAAGTTACGTGCCGGGAACTGTACCCTGATACTTACCAATGATGACAAGGTGATACATACTATTTTAAGTGAGCTGCACACTAAGCCGATTTTCAGAACACACTAAAACTCAAAAACTTGTGTAAATAAAAATTACCTGTGCAAACAAAAGACATACCAAATGATGTTATTATGAACAAGCGTTTGCTGAATGACAACTACCATTAAAATTTGATAATATTATTGTTAGTCTTATGGCCCTTGATGGTAGCAGAGTTCAATAGTTGTCATAATAAAATAATAGACATATTTAGAAAATGCAATGTATTTAGATATAACATATAATTATGTACATGTAAGATAAGGCAATGCCTGTTTTCACTAACACCGATAATACATGTCTGAATAAAAGCGCACTGTTGAAATTTCAACCTTCGGTTTACTGACGAGAGTTGAAAATCCAATAGCGCAATAATATTTAGGCGGTTTCTAATGTTAGTGAAAACGAGTATTTACTCTCATAAAAACAGAAGCCTTCTACCTTACCTTTGTATAATTTTAAGATATACAGCAATGCGATTTTTGTGTTTTTCTAACTATCCGTATCCTGAAAAAAATAAAGGTGATGTATGCCTGAAGCAGTGTTTATGGCCACACCGATTTAAGGCTTCTGTTTTTCTGAACATTCCGATGAGACATGTAATTACTCGATAAATGACACTATTGTGGCAGAGGGTTTGATTTGAACCACAGCTAAACTATAGTTACAAATGTGTCATTTGGATATGCAAAATGCTCATTTTTTTGCGTAAGTACGCTTAAAAATATATAGAAAAAAATATCGTTCGATTACAACTCAGATACGGCACATTTTTTATCCGTGCCAAAAACAAATTATAAAAAAATACAGACTAGATGCATAATGGCTTGCCTCTGCGAATAGATGTGGCCCAAACCTTAAAAAAATATTGACCCAACCCATTTATATAAAACTCCACACAAAACTACTATCTTTTTAAGATAACTAACCATAAAAGCTATATTATAATGTATTATCTAGATTTATTCAATAGATTAAATCACTCGAATGGAATACACACACTTGATTTTAAACTTTCAGTGTGATATCGATAAAAACCAATGTCCCTGATATAATTTTATGAACTTAATAAATTGATAGTAAATGATTTACTAACACTAGCAGTCCGCATGCAAATTGTTTAAGAGAATATTTTAAATTCTGGCGAAAATTGCTTTAAAATTCATGTAGGCAGTACTTTTCTATATTACGTCTAAGACGAACAAACATCTATAAGTACATGAATGAGATTGGGAACGTTTTGTTGTGTAAAGCGGACTACTACAAAAAAAGTGTACCTAACATACAACTTCAGTTACACAAAAAAGAATGATTTTCATGCAATAATGATGTTACATTTTTCCAATTGAAAAACACGCTTTGATTTATTGATACAAAAAAATTACAACAAGAAATAACCGGAGAAAGCAACAATAGGAAGTACCAAGATATAGTTCTTGCCAAACTTTAGAGCGGCCAAGAAGTTTGGCAAGAACTAAAACTAATAAATTTCCATTAGGTTACCTATACTTAGCATTTTTAATTATCACTTTGATAACACCTACAGCGTCACTATCTATATATGCCGTAAAGGCTCAAAGGTGAACATTGCCTGCGTGCACCTTTTTAATTGGAAAAACGTTTTAAGTGTGTGGGTGTTGGTGTGACAGCATTATGCTGGCGTGCCGGACGACAAATGCAACAGTTTCAAGTTGGTGACAGATTCTGAGAAGACGCCTTGCTTGGTCACAGAGAACATTTGGGCCCAGGCTGTTTCCTAGAATATTAGTGTAAAAACATGTTATTTTTTTTTCAATCGTGGTGAAGAAGAATTTTCGTTAGATTATAAAAATCAAACACACTGTTTTGCAAAAATCTTTACATGGTGTTGAATTTTTATTGAAAATTAGAAGCTAGCGTAAAAATATACATGATTTAAATGACTAGCATACTGCAACACAAAGACAGCCAATCCCAAAAAGAGATTTATTAATAAACAAAAAACATACAATAAGCTACAAACAATAAACATGATTTAATAACAAACACAACATGCATATAAAAGTCGGTAAAAATATACAAAATGCAGCAAACCGGATTAGTACAAAATAATATTCGGAATGGCATTCAGTAAATACTAATATTCTTGGGAGCAAATCTGAAAAATTCAATTATCATAATTAATGACCAATACGTGAAGTAGACGAGTACAGGTTCATTTACCCCATTTGATGATTTTATTTAAAACAAACAGGAACAAATCCAAATACAAATGTAGAAGACAAACAACAACGTGAGAAGGATAATGAAAAGTATTAGCATTTCTAAGTACGTATTTTATTCAACAAATATTTAAGTTTTTAATAAACTATTTAGAGACAAATAAACTATAGTTAGAACTAACGTGCAATATAGATATATAGGTTAATAGAAAAGATAACTAGTGATATATTACATCCCCGAATAGTGCGCGGCACGTAAGTTGAACAAAAATGTACTCACGTTTTATTGAAATTAAACGAAATAAAACCCCTTACAAATGACCTAACCGTTGACAATACTCAAATTGTCAACGGCTAGGTCGAAAATTGTTTAATTTCAATAAAACTTTAATACATTTTGTTCAAATTACGTGCCGCGCACTGTAGGTACACAGGGTAACGCCACGCAGTATACTTGTTTGTCCTTAGCGCCTACACAACATCAATAAAGTTTATCTGAACAACCACCACTCGAATATGTTCATTTATTGTGTAGCTACCAGCCTAAACGACGATAACAGATCCGCGCCGACGATATTTGTTAGCTTATTTGACAGATAATACATCAGCATAGATAATAATGACGCTTAGATACTCTTTATTAACAACAGATAATATTAATGTAACAACGGGTGTCAGTTTGTACTGCTGTGTATACTACATGCTTTATTTGTTAAATACAAGTAATGTATTGCATGGCTGCACTCAAATTTTTCACATCACAGATCTTTATACCTTGACACTACAAAATAATCTCCTTATTGATTCGTTCTTGACCAATAAACGTGATAATATTTATTATAATAAATACCTATTACGTACACAAATTGATTTAAGAATTCAATAGCATTCATTTCACAGAAAAAAAAAACACTTTCTATTCATCATGCACTCTCATAGAACGTTGATTAAAACAGCGAAGCAAGCTTTGTTAATTAAAAAGTCAACGCTTTCATTAAAAGTGCAGCCAAACAATGCATCGTTATGCTTTACGTATAATAATTTTATTCATATCTAAGAACTAGCACCCTGTAAAATAAACATACATATACATATCATGTTATGTACACTATAAGTTAATCGGCTCTATTCTACGCAGATACATTATTATGTTCTAATTCTAGTTTAAGAGCTAAGCTAGACAGAGAAGGAAGCGGATGCAAGTGATACAGTGTCTTACATGTGTTCTGGATGACTGCGGATGCAGTTAATGAAGTCGCTGGGTTTGAGCTCGCCTCGACAGATGCGGAACACGGCAGTGAATAGCGGGAACCTGGAAACAATTGTACATTCATTCGCCCTTGTTCGTTTAAGTCTAGCCACGGGCACCCAAAGCGAAGGAAGAAAATTTGGTTCAAGTAAATTGCACTAGATGGCGTGATAAGCTTTGATTTGTTATTGAGTTTTGTGATATATTAAGATTTTCTAGAAACGATCATAAAAAATGTATGTTCTTGTTGGATTAACTCTCCTAAGCACAAAATTAAGGAATTATGACCTATTATTTAATTCACATTTCAAAGATTATTTTAAGATTGATTCCATGATTGATTTTATTTAAAAATGATTCCGCGGCGGAAATAGATGGCGCGGTTTTAAAGTACTGAGTCATCCACTCGATTTTTTTAATTTGTTTTGTAACAAATTTTGGTACAATGAAACTGTAAAACCTGCAAAAAAATTCTATAAAACAAATCGTCGCTGTATTTAAAAAAAAATGTATTCACGACCCGAATAAAACCTTTTACTTGCAAGTCGCTGCTAACACCGTCTAACTTTATTCGTGGAACGTCTATATACTGTGGTCTAGCTATGAGGTATTCTATTCTGCCAGTTGCATTCGCAAACGTTATAGGTTGTATAGACAGGGCAATCAAGCTATGTTTGCCGCCATGCTGACCGCTAACCGTCACATGGCCTTACATATTGAAACTGGCACAATACGTTCCAAAAATATTAAAACGAAACATATGTATGCGGTTAACACAAGAGACGCCAAGTATCAACTTTTGAAATTGTTGGCTACTTGTCAATGTTTACGTTTGAGTAACACAAATTATCAGCAGTAGCAATTGAAGGTGGAACCGCCTATAGCCAGAATCTAATCAAGATAACCAATCACAATAGGCTAATTAACACTATGAACTGTAAATGGCTATTAGAACGATAACAATACTTGGAAAACAAATTATCGGTCTAATGTAAATTTGCAGTTTCTAGGTGCATCGAAATGTCGCAGATATGCTGCAATATCTTTCGTAATGCAGCACCGACCTCTAAGTGATAAGTGGATGCAAGCCAAGACTAACTATTTTAGCTCAACCTACGTTACGATTATATCACCAGCAGATTATAATTGTCTCTTCGTTATCTCCACGGTCTGAGATCAACAACAACGTATCACTTCCGTATATTTTGCACACTGCAAGCGATTTTGCTCTATAAATACTTGATGGTTTATGCGCTATTATTCTATTGAACGTTTTGTAAAAATGATTTTTATGACCACTTTTATCAGCTGTCGTTTTATGCTGCGTTAGTGTTACGATAACTAAACACTCTGATACCTATATGAAAAATCTGGACATTTTCTTGATAAGAGGTATTGTAAAATTCATAAAGAATTAGCTGTGCCCGTGGCTTCGCTCCCGTCAACTGCCTACCCTACCCTACCCTACCTTAAATACTCTTCCCTACCTACCTAGCTACCTACCCTACCTACATACCCACCCTACCTACCCTACCTATCCAACCTACATACCATTAATGTTTTTTTCATAAGAACCTTCTCCTAACAGTAACAAACACAACAAAAAAACATTTAGCGAAATCGGTCCAGCCGTTCACGCGTGATGCCGTGACCAAGGGAAACAGGGATTCATTTTTATATATATAGATAACCCTTTTGCACGATTATTCTGAAGTTCTTACTTGTTCTCCATGTTTTTGTTGGCAAGCATGTGGTTGACTTCTTCGGCGGTGATTGGTCCCTGGAGTTTCTGTCCATTCAGCATCTCGTCTTCGAGCTCCTTGATTGATCTGCCAGTCTTCACGAAGGCTTCTGCTACTCTCCTGTTCCTACCACCTATAATAAACATAAACCGAATATTATAAATTGATACCTAAATATAAGTTTGAAGTAATAAAGAGCAAACATGTGCCACTCACTGGGAACAAATCCATACATCGAAAGGACTCAAAGATAATATATGTGCATCGAGAAATGAAGGCAAGCGTACTCTATGGACCACTTCATCGATAAATTATTTACCATCAGATGAAATAGTGGTCAAACTCGAGACTAAGTAAAGAAAACCGGCCAAGTGCGAGTCTGACGCGCGCACAGAGGGTTCCGTAGGTATAAACAGCTACATTCACCAAAATAACGTTCATAGACAATGACAGCACCGAACATTGCTCTAACGAAGGGACAAAATTAACTTTGCCGTTCGAAAACCTTTTGTCCCGATACATCAAAATACAATTTTTTTAACTATTCCAAGTACAATTTATAAGTTGGTCGACTATTACTCGTAAACTTGTTTATTTCACCCTACCATTTTATTTTACCACTTTTTCGGCATGATTAATATGTATATCCATGCCAAATTATAGCTTTCTAGTACTAAGTCTCTGAGCTAAGCTGCGGACAGACAGACGGACGGAGAGACGCATATGGCGAAACTATAGGTTCCTTGTTGACTACGGAACCCTAAAAACGAGGCCGGTACTATACAATATACATACAGCCCTGCCTAACCCATTGGGGAATACAGGGTGTAATGTTATGTTGTTCAAGTAAAAAGTATTATATTCGCGATGTTTTTATCGATTCAATGACCTTCACTCAATACATAAGTCCATTTTAACGCTACCCAATGCGGTAGTTATTTATTCATATTCCGGAAGCCATCGATGTAGAACTGTTTGTAGCTTCCTGAAACTTTGCTATGATTTTAAGAAACTATTCGCACCTATAGCAGTTCAAAACAATCCAACTAATATTAAAAATGCGAAAATAACTCTATTTGTCTGTCTGTTATCTTTTCACGCTTAAACCGCTGAACCGGTTTAGATGAAATATAATATGCAGATAGTTTGAGATCCGGGGAAAGACATAGGATTTGTACGATGAACCAATAACTTCTCAGGTGAGGCAGCCTAAAAAACTAAAATAAAAAAATAAAAATAGCCTATTCAAGTACTAATGCTACGCAGACGTAGTCGCGGATAACAGCTAGTGTAGAAATAAAGTCTTTGAATTTGTAGGTAATTAAATAGTCTTAGACCGTACCTTTTAAATACGGTAATAACCTGTTTATATCGATTCCATTCCGATGTGTTTAAAGTGCTGATTGGAAGCCATAATGACCCACATTAAGATCGAATAAACTTCCGTTTTAATTTAAATAAGGTACACTTCTAATAACATGGCATTTTCTAATAACATTGATATTAGTTTATAATATTGCTGGACCATCATAAAAGTTGCGTGTCATTCACAACGTATGAGTCAATAAATATAGGAATAATATAAGTTTCTTGGACCTATCCAATATCACAAAGTGGTCAATGTTCACGGCCTTTGTCCCCGTTAGATAATACACGTCATAATAATTGACTTACGAGTACATCGATCAAAGTGCATAAGCCTGCTTTTCTAACAATTTCATCATAACAAAGAAGTTTTGTTTTACAATTACTATTCAATGTAAGTACCTATATTCCTTCCAATAAGTGAATTGTTTCGATTAATCATCCGCCCACACATTTATTTAATTTAAAAAAACCGGCCAAGTGCGTGCCGGAATCGCGCACAAAGGGTTCCGTACCATTAGCGCAAAAAACGGCAAATAAAAACACGTTTGTTGTGTGAGAGCCCCATTTAAATATTTATTGTATTCTGTTTTTAGTATTTGTTGTTATAGCGGCAACAGAAATACATAATCTGTGAAGATTTCAACTGTCTAGCTATCACGGTTCATGAGATATAGCCTGGTGACAGACAGACGGACAGTGGGTACTTACTAATAGGGTCCCGTTTTTACCCTTTGAGTACGGAAACCTAAAAACAATGTATATTGAAAATTACTGTTAGTCGATACGAAGAACAAAGTTATTTTATTTCTCAAACAGGTATGCTATGGCCTGAAATAATCCCACCAAAGATTATTAACTGTCTGTATCTATTTACTTTGTTTGTTTGCGATACAACAAACGCAAGCAAATCGATAAATATTGATGCGCTGATATCAGGTGAGTGAGATCAAGATGTCAGCCGGTTAATCATGCTTAAAAGGATCATCACGACTTTCAATAGCAAATGTGTGTTCGCCAAATGATTTTTAACAAGCAGTCAGACTTTATCGCATGAATTATTATTTATCATGTTGTAGGAAGTAAAGTTCGGCAAAATTATTACGTACCGAAGTTGTTAGCATGGCACACCACACGGATCACATTCTACATCCAAAAATTTGAACAAAGCACTCGACTATATGTTTGCGTTAGATAATTTTTGTTACCAAGTAGAATATTGATGGTGTGCAACATGGCCTCTGGGAAATTCTATTATGTATTGTTCTATCTAATACCTGGCTTTCGTTACGATCTATTCAATGATGTAATGTTTCTATGAAGCGCAGAGCTATTTGGTTCTCATGTGACGGTTTTAAATTGTCTTAGGCAGTGATAATATTTTAATTTTTCCTAAATATATCCTATCCGTCTTTCGGCAGAAATGATGATGATAAAAATTATATCAACTGGCTACCTACCCTACCTATATACTTTCTTACCTACCTAAACATTTTTTTAAACCTACCCTGTATTCTGGCGAACCAAAACAAAAAGAATTAGCCAAATAAGTGCAGCCGTTTTGAAGTGATTATTTTTTAGGGTTCCGTACCCAAAGGGTAAACACGGGACCCTATTACTAATGGTACGGAACCCTTCGTGCGCGAGTCCGACTCACACTTGGCTGGTTTTTTTATATATTAGAAGATTTAGTTTCCTCTTAGACTCATTACGCCAGCTGCAGCACTTAGTATAACCGCTTTGAACCGGTTCAATGACAAACTCATAAATCAATTGATCAGTTAAACGCTGTTAATTTCCTTCGCGTTGGTCGCGATACGGAACAAATGTTGGTGTTCGTGTAATCAATAGATACAGTCTGTTCAGGCTCGTTCGTCTACTGGTCGTGAGCGCTACTGCTGACCATGGGGTCCGGGGTTTGATGCCCGCGGTCGGGCAAAGGGTTTGACCGCTATGAATCGACCAATCACACAGACGGAAATCCACATCGCGACATTCATCTCGCATGTTGTTTTCGCAATCACGTTTGTTGTATTGGAGCCCGAGTTAAATATTTATTTTATTCTGTTTTTAGTATTTGTTGTTTAGCGGCAACAGAAATACATAATCTATGAAAAGTTCAACTGTCTAGCTATCACGGTTCATGAGATACTTCCTGGTGACAGACAGAAGGACAGTGGAGTCTTAGTAATACGGTCCCGTTTTTATCCTCACTTGCGGAGACTAGATTTGTGCCCAGTTAATGCCTTGTCCTCTATTGCTCAAACATAACTGGCGATATGTAAGTGATATTGTGCTATGTTTAAATAAATGTACCAAAGTAAATATTAGCTCGGGTTTTTGACCGACTTTCCAAAAAGCAGGAGGTTCTATGTTCACTTTTTTTTTCAACAATTTCTCCGTCAATTGTGGACCGATTTTGAAAATCCTGTTTTTGTTTGAAAGAGTATGTTCTCAAATTTGTCCCATTTAAATTCGATGAAGATCTAATGAAGAACTTCGGAGATATACAACAGAACTCTTCAATAAATGTCTGCAAATCTCTCGGGATTGCTGCAATAGCATGTCTGTTTGTTTTTTTACCATTTCATAAAATAACATCACGCCAGTACGCTCTAAAGGGATACGCTGATGTGTACAGTAATTCACCTTGCTACACTCTTATTTCACCGGTTACGTTCAAGTTTCACGATATTCGGGTAAACTATTCCTACCTTATATAGAACTTGCCTATTAGGTACCTCAACAAAAAAATGATAAATAAAAACATTTTTACAAAAAATAAAACCGACTTCCAAATAAAAACACTACAAAGTGAAAAATTACTTCGTTTGCGGAAGTCGGTGTCAAAAAACGAAGAAAATAAAACAGAAAAACCGACTTCCGAAAAAGAAGGTATTTGTCACTTTGTAGTGTTTTTATTTGAAAGTCAGTTGTATTTTTTGTAAAAAAAAGTTTTTATTTCAAAGGCCATTCACCTCTAGTATCCACAATATGACACAAGGTTAACTAGATGAAGCTATAGAAGAGACGTTGTTTCACCTGAGTGATCTCATTGCCCGTAGCCAATAAACCACGTGACCTTTTATAAGCGATAACCTGGCGACCAATGTAATTGAATCATCTATAAATTCTTAAATTATTATGTTCTCCTATTCAATGATCCTTATGTTTTTATATTGGGATAAGATATGGGTGTCGATATTTTTTCGGTTATCAGTCGAGATTATAGATTTTTTGAATTAACTTTTTTTTTTAAATTTAGTTAACATTTTTGTTTTCGAATTAGGTACATTTAAACATATAAGTGTTTTATATTTTTGAAATCACCTCTTAAAATCCTTTATTTTGATACACGACGGGATTGGAAGAAAAAGAAACTGTGCCCCCATTACATGGTGCCCGAAAGCCACCATTTTTTATTTTCTATTGTTTATGTATCCAGTGACACTCACAAGGTTAAGACGAATCGATTGACGTAAGAATCATCAAAATTGGCCAAAGCGTTTGGTTTCTAGAACGCCTCACAGGCACAAACATACATATACTGATAAACACATTAAACTCCTTCGGCAGTCGGGTAAAAAAGAATACAAGTAGATCAAGTCAGCTGTAGTTACTTCAAATTGAGAGTCTAATCGTTTTATTTAAATACCCTCATTAGATATTGATTCAGATTACATTTGTGAAGTTTCGCTGGCTACTATTGCACTCAACCAACCAAGTATATACATCTTAGTAGCCATGAAGATCAATAAAGGCAAAACACAAGTCTATTTTTACCGCATTCGGCATTCATTATGCGGCAGTGTATCCGAGTTTGGCATTGTACACTCTAATTAATGCAGAACTTACCGTAACAGGTGGTAATGAGGTCAGCAACGCCGCACGACTCGAAGAAAGTGCTGAGCTTGCTGCCAGGGTAGAACACATCCACGAATTTGATCATTTCCATGAGACCTAGACGGATGACAGCCGCCTTAGTGTTGTCGCCGAAACCAAGGCCGTCCACGAAACCAGCTCCCACGGCGACGATGTTCTACGCATACAAATTCGTTAATTAACATCAATTATACATTTTGACGGTTTACACACAGAGAAAGCACAATAGGTGCTTTCTCTCTCCCCCTTAGCTACGTTGACGTTCATACATCTAGTCATACACACATGTTTTGAGTACTGCGCAACTAGCCTTCTGAAGAACATCAGTAAGACCCGTGTAAATCTTTCTAGGGCGTCCGTACTCTGTCGGAGTTTCTACTCACGATTACCTTTTGTTAGGCGCCTTTCATTCATCCTCTCAACATGACTAAACCATCTAAGGCTTAGAAGGTTTAGTCATGTTGAGAGATTTTAGATTCCATGCATTTTTAGGCACTTGTCCCACCGCCGACGAGTAATCGATTATACCGTGTCAATAAAAGAGACACATATAGTAATAGTTGATCATTGGTTGTGCACATTGCCGGCGATTACTCTGGTCACCGCAAGTTTGTAGCAGCGACAAGAGTTATCAAAGTTTTACTCGCTTAGCGATGCGCGCTTGCTCGCTTGGCGGTAAGAATTCACGCCGAGAGACCAACCAACGGTCATACCTACAGTGCGGCCGCCCCAAGCGAGAGGTGCGAGTAATCGCCCGTCACACATGAACACTCGCTTATAGCCGAGGGACAACTTGTTTTTAGTTTCTAGCTTTACTAGCTGATCTTCGGCGGTGGGGCAAGTACCTTAAGTTAATTCGTGACAAAATAAGTCCTAAGATATAAGTCGTAAGATACTGTCAATTGCCGCCTCCGTAATTCGAGCGCTAGGCTGTTCCCTAACTCGACTATATGAACGGGCCAGCCCTGCAACTTTTAAACTACAAGTCCACACGCTGCCTTTTCACATCATTCAAAGTTAGTGTTGGGTAAATAGCCGGATGCTTTGAGTTATTATCGATTATAATCCATAAGTGTCCATTAATAGCCTTGCAATGGATGATAACCCTGCTATTAATGTATTGTTAAAAAAATAAATGCTTTTTTTTTGTTTAGTGTAAAATCTGTGGGTGTGAACATAAATTGGGTGCGTGTACGCAGTGTGATTCAATGTATTGTAATTCTTTATATTTATTTTCACTTTTTGTATGTGAAAAAGTGTTAATAATAAAATAAATACACATTTTTTGGGAAATTCAGTTTTGTTAATTTAGAGATTCAATACTATAAAAACCATAATTACTATTGACACTTCGCTTTGTGATTTAACCATATACCTAATTAATTACTTGATTTAACAAAGCGAGCTAAATATGTAAGTGTATGTATAGCTACAAATAAATTTAACCGATACGTAAAAATGTAAGGTACAATAAGTAAGACCAGAAATAGATCCATTAGCGTCCGATCCAATCGATGTAACAAACTTAGGAGATTTTGAAGATTCCAGTGTTTCTAGCAATAATTAGGCTGAAAATTATTTTTGAGCAACAAATATAAAAAAAAAACAACAAAAAACAAAAAAAAAATCCCTAAAAATATCCCAAATAAATGACTGATTAAGAATAAAAAAAAAACATAAAAATCTAATTATCAAAAATCAATGTAAATAGCTGATTGAAAATTTTTAAATGGGCCAGATTAGTTTTAAATAACACATTTATTTACAACAAAGAAAGATGAAGAAAATGAAGTCTAATCTGACAGTCCTAAGCCTGAAAACCATGAAGGGAAATTTTCAATCACTAAAATAACATTAACAGCAGGGTTATCATCCATAATTGCTATTAATGGCTACTAACTGACTTTTATTCGATTATTAGCCAAATGATATTAACCGGATTATTATCATTGCCCAACACTATTCAAAGTACGACACATAAGCATACTTCGCAACGAACACATTTCGACGCTTTATGCATCACTGTAATATTCTCCCCGTACCTTCAAAGCACCACAAATTTCGACGGCATCCTCATCATCAACCACGACGACTCTGAAGTATTCGGTCTGAATGATGTCACGCATCATTGGCGCCAACATAACGTCCCGGCATCCAATCGTGGTCTCGCAGAATTTCTCGTCGGCAACCTACGAATGAAAGTGCGGCTGAATTAATCAAGGCTAAAGTCGTTAATCCTGTTTACAAGTCTGGAAATATTTATCCAATTAAGAAAATGTTTACATTAATAGAAAGCTACATACCAACTACCGCTGAGTACTTTTATCATAGGCTATTTTTTAACCTACGACGGAAAAATAGGGGTGTTATAAGTTTAACGTGTGTGTATTTTTGTATCTGTCTGTGGGAGCTATGATGACAGCTCCTAAATGGATGAACCGATTTTGATTTATTTTTTGTTTGAAATGTGACTTTATCGAAAGTGTTCTTAGCTGTTTGATGAAAATCTGTTCAGCCGTTCAAAACTTACGGGCGTTTTACTGTTTTAATAGGGGTATTTTTGCAAGATATCGAGTCATAAATACGTTTTCGATAGATAGTCGATCGAAATGTGTCTACTATTGGATAAATTATGTAATTTACAAAGCATTAAATAAAAATGTGCAGGTGTTTTTATTTTTATTTTAGTTGTTAGGGCGGTTACACACTACATCCGATCCGAAGCCGTGAAATTTTGGTTCCGAAGTAGCCGTAGTACTTTTTGTAGAGAAGCGTACGCACTATATCCGAACTCTATTAGTCATAATTCAGAACATTTTAAATTCGGATAGAACTCGGAACCCAAATCACGGACTTGGTTCCGATGTAGTGCGTAACCGCCCCTAGCCAGAAAAAATCAAGGTTCCTGTGCCAGCACTGTAGCGAAGTCGCGGGATAAAGCTAGTATTAATTAAACAAGTATTCTAGAATAGAACATCAATTATAGAACCTAGCAGTCCGGATATGTGCCTACCGAAGTATTTAATTTAAATTGAACACGTCTTAATAATGTTGTGTTAACAAATTGCACAGAAGTCGTTATTATAATGACAGTTCTGCAATTACTATTGTTCTTACGATTTAAAATCCAAATGTAAAATAAAATAAAACATCCAAGTAAAAAATATATTTTACGCTAGCGTGCAATTCCTAGGCAGTTTGCCAAAATTGTGTTGCTAAGTGTTTTTGAGTGCGTGAGTAATATACCTTGACACGGCAGAACCTCGTGTACCTAATGCCTATATCTGATGAGATTTTTTTAGGACCTTATTGGCGTCCAGCCCCAAGGTTTGGGTGTCAATAGGCGACTACCTTGGGCGCCAATAATACTTTCTTAAAACTTCGGAAAAGCCGCATTAATTAGTTCTATATCTGTTTATAAAAGTGCTTCGCCAAAAATTGCCAGTTTATAAGGAATATGTCGTTCGTTGACTTCTGTGTGCCGTGGTAGTTGAGTGTGTCATGCATGACCTCTCCTATTTCTGTCTGATGGTGGCACATGTGTTGGATCATTCAGTTCCCTTCATGATGGTTAAGCTGAGTGGTGCCGATCCATGCGTCATGTTCGTGAACGGGCGCCATAAGTTGGGATTGGTCATAACTTAGCTGCCTCGGCCTGTTATTGTATTTTTTAAATTGTTTGTTACTCTAGACGATTTTACGTGCGTTTTTCCAACAAGAATGATGTAGCCAAAAAAATTGAAATTAAAACTGATGGAAAAGAATGTCCGTGGAGTTTCATGCAAATTCTTCTCCATTGAGACCTACTGACACTTGCGAATTACACACAGAAATTGCAACTAGACAGACATCTTTTTTTGCTGTTTGACAATTCAAAAGTACCTCTAAGGTTTATTTGAAATAAACTATTTGATTTTGAATTAATAATAAGCATCTAAAACAGTCCGCTCATATTAAAAGTTAGACCTAATCCACGTTAAAACACACCCACCAGACTAACACAATTTTGTCCAGTCACTTTATAATATCGAAAACGGTATTTTTATCTATCCGATTTGGATTGTTAATCTATGACATAAATCTGCAAGAGTGAATTTACAACCTAAGATTATTGTATATCATGTTTAGTTTATGAATTATTGATTTTTATCAACCCGTTTCAAATTGTTCGCGATCGGTATGCGATGATATCGGTATTGTTTTTTACCCGACTGCGGGAGGGAATTTATACATTAAATATTGTGAGGTGCTGCTGTATAAATTATATCTAGTCCTTGTTTTACTCTTTTCTGTTAATTAATTTTAGCAGTCAGGTTTTTTGTTTTTATAATAATTTATTTTATTTATGTAAATACTTGTTTTTAAACGACTTCTAATTCGATTTGATTCCCTGCTGAGATAAATGTCTTTCTTCAAGTGATCATATTCAACATTTATGCTCTTCCATTGTTGTTCACCTTGTATAAGCTTTTGATTGTATGGTCGTGCAATTACGCACTATCTTAAGTCAGGAACTGAAAACTAGTTCGCAATAACCCGTCAGCTAGACAGATTGTTTCGAAAGGCGTACTATGCAACTTCGTAAACAGGTTAAAGAATTGAATGGGTACACTTTAGAGCCAGACTTGTAGTAGGTGCAGCCGCTGGTTAGGAAATATTGGTACTTACCTCGGACGCAATGTTGGCTCCCATCAACACGGCGCATGGGATTTTGAGACACCTGGTGATGATGTGTGAGATTAGGTCGATGCCACCGCCTTCTGCGATATCAAAGCCCTAGGAAAATATAGATACATTTAATATTGCGTGTATCACTACATATTATAAAATAAAGTCATCCGCCGCGTTTGAACACGATAAACTCAAAAACTACTGAACGGATTTTTATGCAGTTTTCACCAATAGAAAGAGTGAGAAAGGAGGATGTTTTTTTTGTATAATTTGTCACAAGCGAAGCCGGGTCTGGTCACTTGTATTATCCAAATTAAGTAATATTATAAAGATGTATCTAAATCTGTTTGTGTTTGTAAAAACTTATCTCCGAAAGTACTGATAAAATTACAAAAAAATATTTCACCGATTTCACTGCAAGCTAGTGTTTTTTCAGGTGTCTTAAGATAGGTACATATTTTATATCTCTGATGAATGCTCGGTTCATGGGTATGAAACCGCGGTAAACAGCTAGCTTCTCTCAGTGTTTTATTATTGCCAAGTAAATCATATTCTAAAGACGCATTTAATCTCAAACACGTGTACCTTTATCAAGGAAAGTGCAGCTGCCGTCGGCTTTATCTTTCCTAAGAGTGTGGAGCAGATAGTTCTTACGAACTGGTGGGGTACTACGAAGATAAGAAGGTCAGCGTCCTTCGCTGCGTCGACCACATCGGGAATGGCGACCTGTATGGAACAATGCAACAACTCAGTATTGGTCAAATTAAAAACAAGTATAATTATATTAACAGTATTTTATTATATTATATCGTCAATTGTTTTTTTTTCTCTATTAATTGGCCTTACAAAAATATATAAGAAAATATACTTTTGTAACATCCTGTATAGCCTACATAATAACATAACAACATCCTGTAAAATTTATAGAATGATGTTATCTATACCAATATTATAAAGAGGAAAGATTTTCATGTTTGTGTGTTTGTTTGTTTGTACCGAATAGGCTCCGAAACTACTGGACCGATTTTAAAATTTCTTTCACCTGTGGAAAGCTACATTATTCCCGAGTAACATAGACTATAAATTATTGTCAAAAAAATTAGAGATCCTTATGAAAATTGCAACAATGTAACCCAAAGTAGCAAAAGTTTTGCCTATAAAATTCATTATTTGGTAGTGGCAAGATTGGTGGGAGGTAGGGTAGGATAGGAAGGATAGGTAGGTAGGATAGGTAGGTAGGGTGGATAGGTAGGTGATAGGTAGATAGATAGCCAGTTGACGGGAGCGAAGCCGCTGGCGTCAGCTAGTGTACATATAATTTACAATTTGAACCATAATTATCTTCTAATAATGAAACTTGATTGTTTAGAAACTGTTCATATGTTTCTTAATTTCAAATTAAAACTACAATGTAGATATGTATAATAGCAATTTTAGAGGTATGCTATTAACAGCTTAATGATATGTTTTCACTGTCTTAACTTCTTTAAAAACTGATAAATAAACGAGTATTATACAGAGTTACATAATGCAGTAGGTAGGTATAGATATGACATAGTCACGCTTAATCAATTCCAAGGTCAGAAGAAATACTGCAAGATCTTAATTATGTAGGTACATCAGAAGATTCTTTTGTTTCAATGAAGTTATGATTCAGTCTTATGTATAAACTAGAATTACTATAATTTTCCTATTAAGAACATTAAAAAAAAACAAAAACCCGACTGCGAACTAAAAAGACGTAAACTAGTAGAAAATCATGCTGTGCAGTCAGAGGATACATCTGGTTTTGGTCAGCCAGCTCGCGAATATGTCCTCCTCCGACTGCACAGCATGATTTTCTTCTTGTTTACGTCTTTTTAGTTCGCAGTCGGGTTTTTTTATTGTTGAATTAACTTTTTCTACTTATAACTTTTTAGGGTCCCGTACCCAAAGGTTAAAAACGGGACCCTATTACTAAGACACCACTGTCCATCTGTCTGTCTGTCTGTCACCAGGCTGTATCTCATGAACCTTCATAGCTAGACAGTTGAAATTTTCACAGAAGATGAATTTCTGTTGCCGCTATAACAACAAATATTAAAAACAGAATAAAATAAATATTTAAGTGGGGCTCCTATACAACAAACGTGAATTTTTGCCGTTTTTTGCGATAATGGTATGGAACCCTTCGTGTGCGAGTCCGACTCGCACTTGCCTGGTTTTTAGTTAACATTTTTTTTTCGATTTATTTACATTTAGACATATAAGTGTTATATATTTTTGAAATCACCTAAACCCTTTATTTTGATAACCCACACAATGGGTTTGGAAGAAAAAAATAATTGGGTTCCCACAATATTGCGCCCAAATTCCACCATTTTTCTATTTCTCAATTGTAATGTAGGCAGCGACACTCGCAAGGTTAAGACGAATCGATTGACGTAAGAATCATCAAAATCGGCCAACGCGTTTGGTCTTTAGAACGCCACATAAGAACAAACATACATACATACATAGACTGATAAACACACTACCCTCCGTCGGTAGTCGGATAAAAAGAACTAATACCAAATAAATAATTAATTAATGGTGTAAATACTTCATGGCCAGAAAAAATAGTAACACTGATTTATTTGGCATAGTACAGAGTTCTTATAATAGGATCATTGAAATGGAAAATTACTGTTAACTAACAGCATTGGACAATATTTTACTTACAAATATTATAGGTACTTTAATTTTTATATTTAATAAATATTTTGTGCAAACTGCATCTGATAAAAATGTGTCAACATTTGATAATACATATAAATGTTGACATGTGCATACAATTTTGTGTATACATTTATGCCCATACGTAGTGATTTATTTTATTAAATCGAAAAAATATGAGTTATCTTGATAAGGTCAATATTTGCAAAAGGTCAATTAAAGTGCATTTTGGAGCTATAAGAATGATCGTTTAATAATCTTGAAGAAACCTAACTAGACACATGAAAAATATCATTTTCTATACCAATTAAAAGGTAGTAAAACTATAATAATTGAAACATTTATAAAACCACCAGTTAGGTCATATAAGAAGAATAAGAGTACTAAAAATATCTAACGCTTTTGTCAGCACTCAGCTTTAGAGGCTGCGAGAAAGCATTGGCATTGAATTGCTTCCATAACAAACTGTCACAAAAATAGATTGGACATGTGTTATTCACATGGCATTGTCATGAACACATAATGTAACTAACAGTCTTCTGAAACACGTATGTGTATGCCAGTATATGTTATGAACAGTTTTATTACAAGGTTATCAATTCCGTTGCTACATTTGAGATGTATTTTATTTAAAACATTTTTTTATTCTCAAAAAAAATACAACATTCAAGTACTTACCACATTTTCAGGAAGCTTGTGTCCAGGTAAATATTTAACATTTTCATGGGTCTCATTGATGATCTCTGTTAACTTCTTCCCTTCAATCATCTCTTCATACACCCACATAGTAACTCTGTCTTCAAAGTTAGGGAGTCGGGCAGCATTGCGGCCCACAATTTTGGCAATTGCTGATCCCCTGAATTCATAAAATTAATACTAATGCAGTGCACAACTGGCATTTCGCTTACTTAAAATTTAATGCTTACAAATGAAAGTCATAATTTGATGCGGTTAATGTAGGTATCCAAAGTTATTTGTTGGGAGATCAAAATTTTGATGTTATGTCATCATTTTGCTAAAGGTCAGTCAGCACAGCACCACTTTTAATGTCCGCAGTCCGTACAAGTGATCGAATTACACATGCAGTAAAATATTATAAATAAATTATAATGCACGAACTAATATGACGCCTTACCAGTTACCAGAGCCGATAATGCAGACTCTGTTTTTCAATATTTTCTCTGCCATTATTATAATGTATTATAATACGTAAATAGTAAACGGAAGTAAATGGTAGAAGACAACTCTAGATTCAACAAACTTGCGACCAATTCGCAACGAGTAGCGAGACTGGCAGACTGCACAACGTCTATGAACACACGCGCCGTGCTATAGTAAGTGACGTTATCAATTACTTATCACGATCTATTCGTTATCAGCAGAGGACTATAACCACTGCTATTATCACCTCCACCAATGAGGTTACTGTCATCTGTCAATATGAGAAGAAGCTGTCAAGTGTCAAATGACTGTCGCCTGTCATTTCATAATTTAGATAAAAAAATATTTTTTACACTGGAAGCCCCAACTTTAGGACATGGCAAGGCTGCTAACTGCAATCGAATAAAAAACACTGCGACTTGAAAGAAAAAGGCTTATCCGTTCTTCTCCACGTAATTAATCTCCGAACGGATGTCAGAATCACGTATTCATGGTCCAGCCTTAGTTGTCCTCCCAGCGACGGCGACGCTCTGAGTCGAGGTTCGTATCCCATGATAGGGGATAGCCCTCAGCGTGGTCGCTTAGGTTAAAAAACTTATTACACTACACGGTATTCAGGGCCCTAAACCATAATTTAGGGTGGTGTAATAAATAAATTAGGGAGTTAAATAGTGGCCTTATACATAGTGGCTGGAACGACACGGTAGCTCTAGCTTCCTGACTCCCTTTGTAATAGCATGTAGGACGCCAAGGAGCTTCAGTCGTCGCAAGACGAGCGGAGAGAACGGACATTTCGAGTACGTGAATCAGTGCAGTTATTTGCGATGCGATCACGTCTCAAAGCCAAAGGTCATAACTGGCAACACACACTGGTCATAGACTTTCGTTTTGAAACACTGTGGTAAGTTGGACGAGAAGATACCGCGCAACCTGCCCAGCCGAGTCGGATCCGACGGTTGACGTCTTTCTCGAAGTTGGCCCTACCCAACTGGATCGTTTGACCGTTTGTCTCAGGTAGAAATAGTCATCCACAACTTCGAGTATAGAGTCTCCGACCGTGGGTGAGTGGGTGTAATATGGACATTCAACATCACCTTGGCTTTGTCCATATTCATCCTAAGACCCACTCTTTCAGAAGCTCCACTGAGGTCATTGAGCATTGTACTGTGGTCCTTCATGGTCTCAGCCATAATCACTATATCGTCAGCAAAACCGAAGGTGCTTGCCATTGACGTTGATGCCTAGCCCTCTCCAGTCCAAAACCTTGAAGACATCCTCCAATGCAGCGGTGAATAGTTTTGGAGATATAACGTCTCCCTATCTCACACTTGCTGCAGAAGGATAGGTTCCGAGGTCTAATTCCGAAGCCGAACTGACATGGTGGCGTTTTTGTACAAGCACTTCAGCACTTCGATGTACCGGTAGTCGATTTGGCACCGTTGAAGAAACTGCAGCACCGTTGAAGTAACTGCAGCACCGCCGAAGTCTCGATCGAATCGAAGGCTTTCTCGTAGTCCACAAACGCTTAGCAGAAAGGCAGGTTGTACTCTTCTGTCTTCTGTATAACCTACCACAGCGTATGTATGTGGTCTACAATGTTAAAGCCCTTACGGAATCCGACTTGTTCGGGAGGCTGGAAATCGTCAAACCTGCGCGCGAGACGATTCGTGATGACTCTTGAAAACAGCTTGTAGACATGGCTAAGAATTGAGATGGGCCTATCTATAGTTCTTCAGTAGGGCATTGTCACCCTTCTTGAAGAAGAGCACCACCACACCCCCGCACCATGCCTGTGGCGTATCCCCTCGAGTATGACGGAATCAAACAGCTTCTGAAGGGCCTTAAGTATTGGTTTTCCACCCGCCTTCAGGAGTTTGGCTGTAATGCCGTCATCACCAGGGGCCTTGTTGTTCTTAATTTGTTTAGGAGCCGTCCTAATCTCATACAGGCTGTCGTCCGGAAAGTATTCGGTATAGTGTCGGGTCAATCTAGGTCTAGGGTCTTTTGGTAGATTCGCGACGGGTTTACTAGTTGACGTGTACAAATGCCCATACAGTGTTTCGATCACTCTCAGAAGCTACGGTGTGGCGGTTAGGACCCCGCCTTCGTCGGTCTTCAGTATCGCTAGCTGGCTCTGCCCAATAGTCAGATCTCTTGCAAAGACCTTGGAGCCTTTATTCCGTTCAATCGCTCATAACATATCTGTTTACTAGAATATCATTGCTATACCCCTTGACGCCAACCAACGTTTACACGATCTTTCTTGGTTGATGTCCCGACGAAGGTGTTGAACCACCACCCGACTGTGTAAATGGGGTTCAATTAAATACTATCATGTCATCGTGATGAATGTCGCTGATGAATTCGATTAGAGTAAAACCTCAAATCGTCTAAATGCTGACACAATTTTATTGTCGAATATAGTGTTGCGCTTAAGCCAATATTAAGACACGTACACACAGATGCACAGTTGCAGAATGTTACAACTTGGTGACCAAACTAACAGTCTTGGTGCAATAAAGTGTGGATTTTGTTTCTGAGTCCAAGCTTCATAGATTTACTGCTTTGTCACTTTTTCACAAATTCTCTGGTTGGGTTTCGATACCGAAGCTGCTTCCGCGATTATTGTTGAATTCCTAATAATACATGGAAGACACCATATTCCTTTCTTCTACAATAAAACTATCTTTGTAACATTCACCATAATTCTTATATTTTAATTAACTGACTGTTGCTACCATCAACACCAAAGACAATTGTTTTTCAAAGACAAAACTAAAACTTCTTCATCCCCCCTCAATTCAAATTTTCCATAAAATTCAAATTGGTAAAATAGAAACAAACATAAGCATTTCATTAATAACATAAAAAACAGTACTTAAAATCCACAAAACAAATCATACAGTATATAAATAATACATGATATTACAGTATAAAAAAAAAGAATAATTTATCTTTCCCCCGTAATTTAAAGAATCATTAATTTCAAAATATTATAGTAGAATGGGTGTTTACCACATTTCATTCTTAAAATTGAAATTCATAACTAATAAAAAAATATAAACCTAGCCTTTCTACAAAATAGCTGTGTTTTTGTTTCACTAAAGCCTTAGTTAATACATCTGCTACATTTTCATTCGTGCTAACATATTTCACAATGACTTCTTTTTTTATTAAACAGATCTTTTATGTAGTGGTATTTAATATCAATGTGCTTTGACCTCTTACTGTTTTCATTCGATTCTATCATTTTAATCGCACTTTGATTATCAACATTTAAATAGGAATCTGACGCACGGTTAAAATCTTGTAGCAAACCTTTCAAATAAACTAACTCTGCAGACGGTAAAACAGCAGCTATAAATTCAGCTTCGGCAGTTGACAACGCAACAACGTTTTGTTTTTTACAGAACCAGGATAACAAATTATTACCGTAGAAGACTACAGATCCACTTACACTTTTTCTATCAGTTCTGTCACCAGCCCAGTCAGCATCAGAATAACCAACAAGGCAACAATTGCTATCCCGTTTATATAAAAGAGACTTTGACTTAGTTTGTTTTAAGTAGCGCAATATACGCTTAGCTGCTTTCCACAGTGATGAAGTTAAATTAAAGTAGTAGTTAGTTTAATTATATTACAGCATGAAAGTGGACAAACTGACTGCAGGAATGTAAAGAAGTCTCCTTTAGTTACCCTTTGTTCCAGCATAATATATTTTGTCAAAGATTTATACGCGTTTCTTTTTTCACTGTCCATTTTTTTTACTCTTTTCCGTGAGTGTGAACCAGCCTATAGAAGTTTCTCGAATGTGCCTTCCATCGACTCAACAAAACCACAAAACCCTCCTCCCTCCTCACCACCTCGCCTCGTTTCGTTCGATCAAACCAAACGTCATTTCATCATTTGAAGTTGAAATTGAAAGAATCTCGTGTGAAGAATTCCTCGCACAGCGTGTTCCGTGTTCGTTTTTTAAGTGCTCGTGATATTGTGAATCAGTGTTTCCAGAAGGTTCAAGACTGTTATTAAATTCTTCAACGTTAAAAGGAAATAAAGGTGAGTTTATTTTTAAAAAATAGTGCAAAAATGTAATCTTCATGGCAAATGTGTATGGCGTTTGCTTCGATTTCCTTTCTTTGAAAATTTTTAAGTTTTACCATGTTTGAGTTTCTACCTCTTACACCAGTAATAAAGTGATATTATATATCGATTTGAATTGTCGCCGCACATTAATCGCTCGTCCTCTTTTATTTCACTCATCTTATACTATGTACGTGGTCTACGCAACACGCGTTACATTAGATGATACCGTAGTATTTAATCAATACTAATTATTAGTATTGATTAAATTAACACAGTATCATCTTACGATCAATAGTTTGCTGTTATTTAAATAGAGAATTGATAACGAGTAAATTTATAGGCTAGGCCTCAAAGCACTAGAATTTTCTATAGCTTTCTAGTATTATACAATAGGATAACTAAAGTAATCCTTTAATTTATTTCCGTAATAGTTACAAAATGGTGAAGGAAACAACATTCTACGATATATTGGGTGTGAAACCCGGCTGCACAAATGATGAATTGAAAAAAGCATACAGGAAACTAGCCCTGAAGTACCACCCCGACAAAAACCCAAATGAAGGAGAGAGGTTCAAACAGATCTCACAAGCCTATGAAGTGCTGTCCAATCCAGACAAGAGGCGCATTTATGACCAAGGTTAGTTTTATTTATGAAGTAATCATGACAACAACTTTTATTACTGTAACCTAAAAACCAGTGATTCCACTAACTTTCCTTTAACTCTAAATCATTTACAAGAATCTTAATTTACATTAAGTCAATAATACTTGAAATTGCTTAAGATAAACTTTCCATATTATTCTAATCAGATTGAGAATTTATTTATTGTATTATAAATTGCAAACCCATGCTGGTAATGCAAAAAGAATGCTCAAGTCATTGTAAATACCCATAGTATGACTGCTTATTTAGATGGATTTTGCATTCCATTATGAAATTGTAGGTGGTGAACAAGCATTGAAAGAGGGAGGTGCTGGTGCGAGTGGCTTCTCCTCACCCATGGACTTGTTCGACATGTTCTTTGGTGGAGGATTCAGCGGTGGTCGCCGACGTGGACGTGAGCGGAAAGGCAAGGATGTCATTCATCAGCTGTCTGTGACACTAGAAGAACTTTACCGTGGTGCTGTAAGAAAACTGGCTTTGCAGAAGAACGTTATCTGTGAAAAATGTGAGGGACGTGGTGGCAAGAAGGTAAGGAGCAAAAAGACGCAAAAAAACATGAATCAATTTTTTATACTTTTAATATACCACATCTAGTCAGAAACTAGGTGGTAAAGTTATGTTTGTCTGTTTCAGGGTGCAGTACAGACTTGCCCCACTTGTCGTGGTACAGGTATGCAGGTACAGATTCAGCAGTTGGCTCCTGGTATGATTCATCAAATCCAAACTGTGTGCAGCGAGTGCCGTGGACAGAGGGAGATCATCGATCCTAAAGACCGCTGCAAAGTCTGCCAGGTAAGAAGATTTGGATGATGTATCTCAGCAATACTTTCAGAAAATATGCAAAGGTAGCAAGTTTTAGAAAACATTAACTCTGAATTAACCACATAACCAAACGCAGTAGGTCACACAATGTTTGTTGTTAGTCGGAAATTAAATACGCGACCTCAGACACAAAAGGAAGACTGCCATTGTTTAATAATTGAGGTCAAAAAGTGTTGTTTAAAAAAATACCACAAAGCTTTAAAAAACAAATTGAATATAATTATAATGTTACAGGGACGCAAGACAGTGCGTGAACGCAAGATTCTTGAAGTCCATGTGGACAAGGGCATGACTGATGGCCAGAAGATCGTCTTCAGTGGAGAGGGTGATCAAGAGCCCGAGCTCGAGCCTGGTGATCTCGTAATAGTTTTAGATGAGAAGGAGCATGAAGTAAGTACTTATCCTCTTTATTTTTTACTTAATTACAGGATAGTCAAAATCTCCATGGTGTCGTCCTAATACGCGATCGTGGCGTTCATTTACGGCGTCCCCGAACACGTCGTCGATGCCTTCATATTTTGCCACGAGGAATGCCATGTTCGCTTACAATGGTGAACGGGAACCAAGACATCCCGTAGGAGCCGCACGCGCCGCAATCATTGCATGTTCTCATGCTCTCGCGCAATCTACATCTTATATCACTATTTTCTATACGACTACGATACAGATAACGTCTCCGCGCCGCCCGCACAGCACTCGCCGCAAGCATCGAACGCTCGAAATTTAATGACTAATCTGCACGCGCTGGTGGAATCCGTCTACCTACAACATTTTACTGAAATGCGGGTGCGCGACGTTGCATACGATTTCATATAAAGATTTATAAAATGCGACGACTGCGGTGCGTGCGACTTCTGAAGCGCGTCTATGTGCGCGTTCACCCTTAGAGCGATAATCACTTTCTATTAGGACAATGCCTAATTCCATACACATTCTACAATTAGGTGGTCTTTTCATTAATTGCATTATATATTTTTTTCAGACGTTTAAACGTTCGGGCCATGATCTCATAATTCGAATGAACATTGAGCTTGTGGAGGCAATGTGTGGCTTCCAGAAGGTAATTCGGACCCTGGATGATAGGGATATTGTGATAACTGTACTTCCTGGCGAAGTTACAAAGCATGGTGAAGTCAAGTGTGTGTTGAATGAAGGTGTGTATAAATCACTTATTATTTTTACACCTGTAACTCATCAGCAGTAGATTCATCTTGTCTTTGTTTTACTATTATTGCCACAGTGTATAATTAATTGTTGTTTATCATACTTAATTGTTTATTCATAACTTTGCAGGTATGCCAATGTACAAAAATCCGTTTGAAAAGGGGCAGCTTATTATACAATTCTTAGTTAACTTCCCTGCTCGCATTCCACCTGAAGTCATTCCTGCCCTTGAAAACTGCCTTCCACCTCGTCCAAGGGTGAGTAAATCAGTAATATTGACTGTGATACAAATTAAATAACTCTGTTATGTAAATGTCACACGTGATGGCGTGTTTGTATACGTCATTGCATTAGTGCGTGGGTAGAATATGCAAAGTCATGCATGCCAATATTAAATGCTAATTTGATTTGGCAATAATCATAGAAAATCTGAATTCTGGAAATGTTTATTATTTTATAAATCACTTCAAAGGTGGACCGGCTTAGGCATTTTCTACCGGTCTTCTTTAGGGTGTTAAAGAGATAGAAAATGGGAGGTGCAACATAATTGATAGATAAATAAAATTGTTAGCATTCGAAAATGAATAGTGTTGATTAACCTTGTGACATGTTTACAGATTGAAATCCCTGAGTTGGCTGAAGAGTGCCAGCTGATCGACTTGGATCCAGAACAAGAGTCCCGCCGGCGACGCGCGCACCCCGGCCATGCGTACGAGGAAGACGATGAGCATCCTGGCATGAATAGAGTGCAATGCGCCACTAGCTAGATGTCGCCACCGCCGCCGCCGCACTCACGCGAAACGAGCGCCAGCGATGGACCTAAACCAACCAAATTGTCGCTGATTGAAATATTAATAGCAATTATGCATGAGATTGATGAACATGATGAACTTGCACAAGTTGGTAATGCAATACTACATACTCTGTGATTAATATTGTCTCACATAATAATTATTATGTTCGTTTTAACTGCATATTTTATTTAATAACGTATTTTATGTTATGTAGCACCTTAGTGTTAGTATCATTCATCATTCTTGTTATGTGCAATTTACATTAACAATATTTTACGTACTATGTGAATTCATAATTGTGATATGATGCTACTTTTATTTCGTCAGTTGTTAAAAAATACTAGCTTTTTAATTAAATTATTTATGTGACTTGCTATTAGTTTTTCAATTCACCACATCACCGATTAATAGTTGAGGACTAAAGTGAGGTCAAGTACTTAGTGAAAACATTAAATATGTAGATGCAGAGCTCATGTTGTTAATACCAATTTTCGTATTACACTGAAACCTGCCTTAAATAATATTAAGAATTAAAGATACAATGTAGGTCCATTGTTTTAGGTGATTAGTAGTATTGGTGTAACCATACTGTGATTTGGTTTTCAATCTTTCTACTTTTAGACACAATTTTTCTCTTCTGGAGCTTAATATTTACTTATCAAGCCTCCTAATTTTGGTTTGATAAAGTTTATGTTCGTTTTTAACATATTCAGTGCCAAAAATTAACACATTATTCTTTATCTCAAACAGTCCACTTCCATTTATTATATATATCATTATGGTACCGAATCAGTCAGAGACAGCTTATTACACAATGAAAGAGAAAAAGGATATTGATAGTTGCTTGGAATTGAATAAATTGAAAAGCAGTTGGTAAATACAGACAAGCGTAGGTTAGGTAAGCACTGTTTACTATCCTTTTGGAACATCGTCGATTTGAGTAAGTTACATCAATAGGTTTATTAGTTACTACAACTATGTAATCAGTACCTAACATATATCTTTGTTTTTCTAGTGTGTACGTAGTTTATTCAGACACCCGTTATTCTATAACACCCAAACAGAAAAAAATAGGTTAAGCTACCGTAAGAGTTTATAATCATAATCATACGCAGTAAAACACCATTGGCACTGGAAATGTTACATAATGCAGCAGCTTCGTTTTATATATTTTAAAATTAAATGTTTTATTTTATTAATATGTAGCAAATTATATTGTCTGCTAGTATAAGGTTTTAAAGGGAACATTTTCTACATTATTTAAATCTGTGATTTGTCATGATTTTGTGGTTGAATGGTAAACGTATTATGGCTTGTGCTCAGATTTTTTTCAAAATAGTTGAATAAAGTCTAATTTTAAATAAACATTTTCTCTCAAAACTTATGTTTTATTATTCGGCGACACACTTTTTCCCTGGAGGGTTCAATGCAGAATTAGTTATCTGAGAATCTGCTCAGATTTTTTTCGAAATAGTTGAATAAAGTCTAATTTTAAATAAACATTTTCTCTCAAAACTTATGTTTTATTATTCGGCGACACACTTTTTCCCTGAAGGGTTCAATGCAGAATTAGTTATCTGAGAAAATCTAACAAAATAACAGCAGAGAACAGTGCACAAGAGCTGAAACTTCGATCATTATTGCACTATTGATTGAAGGGTAGAAACTTTTTTTTTCGAGGCTGTCCTGCTGGAGTCCTAGCTAATACATTATTTATTAATACATAATATTGTAATAATGATGCGTTATAATGTTGTAACTTCAGCTTCTCAACTTTCAGCAGTTTTAAAACTGGAAAGGAGCTGAAGTTGAGCGCAACTGAATGTTTAACGCAAAATTGATTTGTCGTACCTATATAATGTATCCTAGGTTACTGGGACCATAATAACAGACACCTCAATGCGACCAGCATAGACCAGGCACGTAGTACTCATTAAAAACCGGGAGGAGTTCGCGTATGAAAAGAATCAGGAGTGTGTAAGGATCATAACTGAGCGTTCTGTAGCTTCTGCCTACCCATGGGAAACACCACATTCATCAAAATCAACTCAGTAGTTTAGTTGCTATGGTGGAACTACAAACTGCTATAAAATTCATAGAATATACTGACGCCAATTCCATATTTTCAATCAATAATTACTACTCAATTGGTACCAATTAGTACTCGAACAACAAAATTGGTAACTTAGCAGTTTTCGAAAAAAACGACTTTGTAGGTGGTCCTGCGGTAGTCACGCTCCATTCAGTAGGACCACTATGAGTGCCGAAAAAGTGCCCATGCTACAGCTATTCTAGGTATCCAAATAATACTAACCATAAATGTGATTCAATTCGTAAAAAAAAACAGAACTGAAACATTTGTATTTACCGATAAATCAACGATGATAATGATAATGCTCGCTCGTTCAGCGGGACCACGGCTTTGAATTTTGATTCCAAGTTTGAGGAGCTTGTCGCTTTCCTCAAACTTACATAGAAAATTACTACCCTGCAAGATAAAATTAGTACATAAAATTCACAACTAGTACTCCAGTAGTTTACGAGATATACCAAGCCATTGGTGGGGTGGCGGTAGTCACGGTGTTAAATTTTCGTTTCAAGATTTCCCTATAAATACAATTTTGTTGTCAGAGTACTAATTAGTATTAATTGAGTAGTAATTATTTTCCAAATATGGAAGCGATTGGCGGGGTCCGGCGGTAGTCACGAACATATTTAAAATCATAACATTTCGTTTTGGCGTTGCCATATTTTTGGGAAAAATTATTATAATGTCAAAAATCAAAATCAAAAATCAAAATCATTTATTTGCGAAATATGGGTAGTTTTCAGGGTGAAATTTTTATAAAAGTTCTTTAGACCATATCCTACCATGGCAGGTGTGCAAAATATTACAGTAAAAGAATAAAATATACAAGTATTAAGTAAGTATTAAGTTAGTTTTTAGTATTGTATGCAAGTATTTTCATCTAGTTTATCGAGATAATGTACCAAATCAATTTGAGACAACAACTCCCAAACTGAGACATGCTCATATCTTGGGTAGTCGGCAGATTCCGAAACCAGCGCTTGAGTTACAAACATGCAGCATAATTTATGCAAATAAAAGACAATATTATTTGAAGAATTTTATTATTAATAATTTTTGTAATACTTAAGCCTATACAAATAAGCACATCCTTTATTATTCCCTAATGCCATATACCCACTGTTGGGTGAAAAATTAATGGTATCAACTTGATGGAGGTTCAACATTGGGCTGGGGAAATTGGCAAACACATGGTAGGAGGGAATATGCACAAGTTTCACTGCATTAGGATAGTATGCTGATGACGCTGAAAGTATTTCCGTAGTAGCATTAAAATTAAGATTTGTTATTTTTGTTGTCAAGTTTGAAATCACTTTTAATGGTACTGGTTCAGAGGTAGTTAAGGTTTCGGTTTGGTATATGTTAACAATACCTTCCCCACTTCCTGTAGCTAATAACTTCCCACAAGGACTTGTGGTCAGACAAGATGCTGTAACACATCCATGGTCATAGAATTTTTTTAATGGTCTGTATGTTGAGAGGTCCCATATCGTAATTTCTCCTTCAACACCATAACAATATAATTGTGCACAGTCATGACTGAATGCTACAGATGCAACATTAGAGTTGTGTTTCAAAGATTTCAACAACTCTCTGGATGCAGTGCATATCAGGTACACTTCCTCAAAGCCATCACAAGTAGCTATGTATTTCCCGTCGGTTGATACTTTGAAAATCACAGGTTTCTTCACTGACCGTGGCAGTTGAATTAATTTTGGTTCAGCCTTAACAAGATTGTACACACAATATGTGTGGTTAATTTTAGATGCAATGAATGCCTCTGACCCATCAGGTGAGAAGTGAGCTGCACTTATGCGCCATTTTTTTAACTTAAAGCTATGAAGTTTGTTGTTTTCATCACCACCAACAGAGAACAAAGATACTACCCCAGAATGTCCAGCAACAAGGGCAGCACTTATTTTAGGATGAAACTCAACGCAGGATATGATTGAACCTTCATTTTTTGTTGCAGAATTTATTTGTGGGAACTTCTTTATTTCCAGGAAATCTTTAGGCAGGTGGTTTGATTTTTTCTTGTGTAAATGTCCAACAGTTCTTAATATTTGATCTTTATCTTGATCTTCTGTTTTTGTTTTATTTATTTTAGCCCAACTTGGTGTACCCATTAAGGTCTCATACTTTTGTTTTAGCTTTTCTGTGTATAGACTCGTACTTTTAATGCTTGGTATAATATTTGCACCGAAGTTTTCGTCGTCGTCATCAACCCATGCTGGTTTTAGATCAGAAACCGCTTCTTCATTAGCTTTAGGGTTTAAGTTTTCAACAAACTTCTTTGTTTTATTAAATAACAATTGTGAGACCCTGTAACAATAATTTAGACATTCATGACGATCTTACGTAAATACATAAAAACCGTATATAGTTAAAATGAAAATACAAGACATAAATATCCACGAGTGTTTATATCAAATAAATAATAAGCCATGATTGGAACTCTGATGAATATTGAATGAAGCTCTAATACGACTTTCAAACATACCTGGCTTCTTCATCATGCATTGAGGAAGATTTGCGTTTCATTTTAACTAAACAAATACGAAAATTACAGTCACACAAATTGTAGGTTAGATCGTATATCAGTTAGCCTGCGACATACACTCGCAAAACTCGCATTCGCATGCTGGCTGACAGAATGGACAGCATCAGACAGAAAATTTGACATTGACAGAAATGACAGCAGAAGCACCAATGGCGTCTTCGAGCCCGCATTGCACTCCTTACCAGTGTTGCCAGCAAGAGAACATTAGGAAGGTTTATCGGGAACAGACTTAGAACACATGCCATTAATGCCATGCTAGATGTCGTTTTTTATTTTGCCACAAAATCTTTTGAATACTTGCTACTATAATATGAGAATACTTTTGAAGCTCATAGCTGTGTGTAAGTAGGGGACAGTGACAGTCGCTCGGTAATGGGAAATAAAATAATATGCCCACTGCTAATCGCCAGTAGACTTCGAAGATAAATATGTTTTAAATAAATCAGGAAAATTAACGAGAATATCATCTTGATTATGTCGGTAAAGCAGTCAGATGAGTGTTTGTTTAGCTTTTTAATAGATGTCACTGTTGTTTTGTAATGCGTCCTTTTTCCTCCAATAGTAACGTAATACGAGAAAAGAAAGAAAGAAGTGAGTTGTGATTTTATAAGTATACCTATCATGTCGTATCGTTTGTGTGCAAGACCTTTTCTTTCATTCGTTATTTGAAGTGTTTCACTTTGTAAGCATCGAATTTTGATTGCGAGATACTAGTTTTGGATTTATCATTCTCCAAGCAAACTTACCAATTGGAATAACCAGAGACTTTGGTGATTATTATTGCGAAAGACTGTGTACAAGAAGATGAAACGAAGACTTATTATTCTGTGACCTTTTTGCATCCTCAAAGTGTGTCAATATGTGTAATAAACCAATGAATAAAAGACAAAAACAGTAGTCAAGCACAAACTACCTGTTTTATTGCGAGGAGCCGTAACTTTTACAATGGGGCCCAAAGGGGCTCCGCCATAAAATTATTAGTCGGTTGTTAGCCTATCGTAAAACAATTAAATTAAGATTGATGACTCTGGCACTTAATAAAGGAACAGTCGATGATGGTCAAGGAGCTTCAGGAGATACGAAGGCCACCGAGCAATGTTACTAGGCTGGTCGCAAGCAATGCCAGGTGGAGTCACATCAGTAGATCGCGTCACGGCGCGTTCAGCTAGTGAGGAGCCAAGTTACGCGGCGTGTGATGTTTGTGCGCAATGTCAGGCAAGCCCGCGAGTGTGGGCGCGTCGCGAGCGGGCGTGCCGGGCACTCCGCGCGTGCTGGTGTACGTGGCGGACCCGCGCCAGCTAGAGCCCGGCGCCGCGGGCCCGGACCCGCCGTCCGCAGCCGGCCCCGCGCCCCCGGCGCCCGCCGCCGCGCTCTCACCGCACGAGACCCTCTACGTCCCTGAGAACCTACATCACCAAGTAAACTTGCCTAGGAATACAGTCTACAGGACACAATTTGACAGAAACGACCAGAGAAACTTGCCTGCTAATATTTACTACAAACAGTTAAATGATAATGATGGCAAAGTAAATGTTTATGGTGTGCCTGATAATTGTACACAAAGAACAGAATTCTATCCAGTTTCACAACAGTTTATCAAAGATACGTGTTCAAAGAATGAAGATAGTAGAAGTGACCGATCAGGTAATATTAGTGTGAAACGAGATTGTTCTGAGCAAACAGGTACAGAATTTAACAGTGTTGAAACTTTTCATACAAGAGTACCTGTAGAAACAGTAGATCTGGCAACATATCAGGCAAGATGTTCTGGCCCTGTCGGTTCAGATAATACTATGACTTCTATGCACCCGGCTGCATTGCGTCATGGGCAGAACCAGTATAGTGAGAATGTAACAGTTCAGAGTGGTGGTGAGGGATCAAATTGTAGTGAAAGAGAGTTATCTGTGTGTAAAAGTTTTGTGAACTATCAATTCTTAGAACAGAGTGTATCTCATCAATCGATAGTGAATCAGAGTATAAGTATACTAAATCAACAAGTAGGAGTGAGTAGAGGAATAGTAAGTGAAGGTGAGAGTGGTAGTGCACCCCAGCTGGTGAGGACTGCAGATGGTGTGGTCTTGGCTGTGCTGCCTGCGCCCGTCCTGTCCCACCCCCCGGACAATGCAGAGCTAAGCTCCAGGACAGTGGTGCAGAGTGATTCTCAACAAACTGTAACAGTGCCCCTAGGGTGGAAGAGGATAGTCAGCGGCACATCAGTACTCTATGTTAGGTAAGTAATGCTCAAGGTTGCTGGTTTCATTTAGTAAGGCTGAATTTTTTAGTGGAAAGTGATTTTCTGATTTAATTTAGTGTATGTATGTGTAGATTAACTAATAATGTAGCCATAGTTAACCTAAATTTTGCTATAAGTAATTACTTATGTGAACATTTTTAACTAGTTTACGCATTAGAACTATTATGTTTTTGTCATGTATATGGTATACATGCCTAAAGCATAATAACTGAAAAAAAAATTCTATGTAAACAATAAACATACCATTTTAAATATATACAAAAATGAATTTATATTAACAATGGTCAAGCACCATAAAAATAATATTATAATTTATGATTCTGCTCACAATGGTAAACAAACAATAAAGTCACATAATAATAATACTAAACAAATATTTATAACTTAATAAAAACTATAATTCAAATTCCTTGAGGGCTTGATCATCTGGATTATACATAAAATGAAACTATAATTCATTTAAATATCAAATAATAAGAAGATAAAGTAAAAAAAAAAATAAAAGCACAGTCAGCCTTTAATTAAAATTATTTAATTCAACAACTTACTCAAATATTCTGCACACAATTTGCTGTTTTTATCTGTCACACTCTCTTTTCCTGACTATTAGTCATAAAATATATTTATTGAACAATAAAAAATATGAAATCCTACTGCTGCAATAAAAACCCTAGCAACAGACACTCAAAAAACAGAAATTATACAATATTAAAATTTTACACTTCATGTGACTGGGCAGCAATATGAAGTGTGTTATTTTTTTTATTTGTCAGGGCTGCTTTGCAACACTATTACACAATTTGCATGACAATACGATTTCTCAGCTAATCCTTAAAAATATGCGCAAAAAACAAAAGTTTGAAGAAGCCCATTCACTGAATTTAACTGGAATAACTTATGCAAAAAGTATATACTTATTTATAAACAGGTTTTTAAAAGCCCGTGATGCGCATTTATCTAAGCTAATAATGATCGTAGCTGGACAAAAGTTGACGCAGAGGGGGTTGCGACAACCGAATGTCGCTTTCGTCAAAGATCTTTTTACGAGAGTGTATCTGTAACGAGCTTTACTCAAGGCGTAGCTTCTTTCGATGATTTGTTACTTGACAGACCTGGACAGAAACCGGAAAATCTAAAAGGTTTTTTCACTGCCAAACCTTTGAAAAAATACGCCGTTTAATTTCATATCCGCACGAGCTGTTATACCAGGAAACGGAGATAAGGTATTACCGTAGCCTACCTATGCAACGCTGGAGTCATTAGCCAGTTGACAAGGATTGTAAGGAACGCCGGATATCTGCGTTCACTTATGGGAGCACCACCACCAATACAAACATTCATAGGTTGAAAAAAGTTATCATTGCGGTCTGCGGTACATTGACAAAAACCAATCTTTGTCTAACCCAGTTAGATTTTCTATCAGCTCTAAATGCACTTAGTTGTATTAGCTGTTACACTGTCGATTCTGGCTTAGTCCATATTGCTCAAATTGCATGACATGAATGCGTTGACAAACGCCGTGAGAGCGCGCAGATCTTGTATCTATTTGGGCATATCAATCCAGTTCTGCAGCCGATGTCATTATCGGAACTATCTGTCTGGCGAAAAAACGTGTTGTTCAAGTTTACGCCAAGTCCAATTGAACCTTTAATAAGCTCTGTCTCAGTCAAGATAGATAACGTAGCGTTATACAAACATCTCATTAAATATCGCGGTGACTTCTCGAATCCAGCAAGCTGATCTTTCATAAACCGCCTCTGATGAACGTCGATTATATACTGACGGAATTGTACGAAGTGATACGAATCTTGCATCAAGTAAAATATAAAATAAGAGGAATCATTTTACCTACTTAGTAACAAGACAAACTGAGAACGAATGAAGTTAAAATAGTGAAGTATGATTAAACTAAGTACTCAGTCCGTCGCATTCTGCGGTTGAGCATTGTAAACCTCTCAAATAATATTATTTAACGATCAATGTTCGAGATGGTTGAGCGGTAATGAAGTATTGGTGGAATACAGCGGCGCGAGCACCGCGGATCGTGTGTTAACGTTAAATCAATCCGGCACAAGTGGACAAACCAGTCCGGCAGCTGTGCGGACGTTCTCGATGTAAGTGAAGAAAGTTACTTTACACCAATAAAACTGAGCATTTGACCAAACGGCTGCGGATTCTTTTATTTGTAGATCGTATAATTGCATCTGCTAAACATTTGCATTATAGTGCTCTTTTATTATCTAACTTAAAGGTTGAAAAGAATGATCCTTGACAGCTTAAAAACTTTTATTATTGTTGCGAAAATCGCCACCTTTTAAACGACATTGTAATCCTTAAACCTGAAGGCTAAGACGCCCATGTCTTTTTAACCGACTTCGCAAAAAGAAGGAGGTTTTCAATTCGACTGTATTTTTTTTTTTATGTTTGTTACCTCAGAACTTTTTATTGGGCGAACCGATTTTGATGATTCTTTTTTAATTTGAAAGCGGGTGCTTGTCATGTGGTCCCATTTAATTTTCATCAAGATCTGATGAAGAACTTCGGAGAAATACATCAGAACTCTTCAATAAATGACGGCAAATCACTCTGGATAGATCCAATCGCATGTCTGTTTATTGTTTACACCATTTCATAACATAACATCACACTGGTACGTTCTTAAGGGGTACGCAGGTGTGAACAGTTCTCCCTGGTATACTCTCATTGCACTGGTTTCGTTTAAGTTTCATGTTATTGGGTTAATCTATTCTAGCTTCACTTTGGGCACTATACGCGTAGGTACTAGCTAGGTACCTAGCCTATAGAACTGGTCCATTAGGTACCACAACTAAAAAGTGAAAAATAAAAAACTTTTTTACAAAAATTACAACCGACTTCCAAACAAAAACACTACAAAGTGAAAAATAACTTCAATTTCGGAAGTCGGTGTCAAAAAATGAAGAAACGTAAACAGGAACACCGACTTCCGAAATTGAAGTTATTTTTCACTTTGTAGTGTTTTTGTTTGGAAGTCGGTTGTAATTTTTGTAAAAAAGTTTTTTATCTCCTGTCTTCTTGGATGAATCTGCCATCGATGACCTCAGGAAGTTCCAAATTCGTAAAGCGCTATAATCTTTGAACAACGAGTTTAGCAACGAAGTTGAGATTGAGAATGTGAACCAGTACTGAATCAATAGATCAAATCATTGCCCTATTTTCGCAATACTTACGGCCGAGTCATCCTAATATCGTATATTACATCCTGGGCAGCTGCATAATTTTAACTGTCATAGTTAATAAACATGATTAGTAACTGTTGATTGTCAGAAAATAGGCCGTGATCATAAATGTATGATGAACATCTGGTTGCAATACGTAAGTTTTGATGTTGATTTTTAATTTTTTGGACATTGAGAATACACTCTTTTGGCACTTGTACCAACCCCCGGACCCAGGAGCTACGTAACCAGCACATGTACTATTTATGTAAGCGATTCACGTCACGATTATATCTTTAAGAATCCCATAAACTTCACCTAAATACACATTATTTAAATAACGGAAGTTAAAACTAATATTATCGAAAGCCATATGATTCTTCACATCCATTTAAATCTCCAATTAAATTGTAGACAGTAAGTAATCTACGCAAAGTTAAAGGTTTCTGTTAAAAGTGTTATCATGTTGTAAAGAACTGTTGTTTTGAATTTCTTATACACAATGACATAGAAAAATTTGTAAGTCTGTATACTACACGGGTAATCCAAATTGTAAGCCTATTTGGAAACCCGTAACAACTGTCAATTCATTTGTAAATCTTTAAGTCGAAGATCTACGATTGACAACCGGGACCAAGGGCATAACGTGCTTTCCGAGGAATGGAGGGATCTCAGCATATAATGGATGGTCAGCGGACGATTCATCTACGGACCGACCCAGCCAAGCGATGCTTAAGACGACGACTGTCGCCAACGATCTTGAGGGAACAAAACGCGCACTCATTTCACACCCGCGCGACCCAAAATTCTGTAGATTTTTGTACTTTCCTTATTATTCTATGACTTAAAAAAAAAGCCTCAGATCAAAATGTAGATGATTCAATTGTCCTTGAGATGGTGACAAATTCATTAAAATACGCCCGGAGGTTTTGGTGGGATTGTGATTTTTTTTGTCCGTGTTAGACATAACTGCACATTAATTACGCTATGTTATACGAATAAAACTCAATTTTTTTTTAGATCAAATTATTAAGAAAATGGTCTCATGTAAAATATATTTTTTCCAAAAAATGACGAGTAGCCGTTTAGACGTGATTCTCATTTTAAAATCAGCTCCTGAGGGGTATTTGCGCCATATACCCGAATCCCTCTACTGGGCGGAAAGGAACCGATGTAAAACTTCATCGCAAAGGTCTAAAGAAGAATGTAGGAGCATTTTTTCCTTACCATATTTTCACTATTTAAATTGTACGAATGATAAATGTAGTTTGTGCTGAATATTTAAAATACTAGGTTCACGTCGGATATTTTAATATTCTGCGGTTTGTGACGCGGCATATTTATTATTGATGCCTACGCAGCAACGTGCCGTATCACTAACTGGGCTAACTTACGAAGAGGTTTGAGCTCAAAGCTCAAAAGATTCCATTGTGTCTTGTATAGTCTATGCGCATTATACTCCCCTTATCTGTTATTGCTATACTGTAGGGTACAATGCCTAAGAACAGAACAATACTGCTGTAACAAACACTTTGCGTGCATATAGTATACCACAAGCTTTATTTTATGGATTTGCGTTCAACAAACTTCCTTGTACCTGCAGTACTTTTTGTTTCTCGTTATTATATTAGTTGACATGAAACAATTTTGTTCTTTCGGGGTTTAGGGAATCAATTACGACATACTTAAGCATGTCAAATCATCAAACGACATCATTTTAAGTAAATTAATTTAAATTGTAAAACCACAAGACTAATAAATAAAGTACGCGTTTAACATTCAAATTGAATAGAGTCTAGTCTAATTGGAAATCACAGTGACGTCAAAATCGGAAACGATTGTTTCGCCAGCCGAGGCAACAGCTCAAACAGATGTTCGACCGTCGTAAATTATGTTACAAGAAACAATAAAAATCTTATTCTTCCACTTTTCTTTGTGTCAATTGTCAGTGTGATTATTGACGTTGGGGACTAGCTATTGCCCAACTGATTTATAGCCACCATCCCAAGCAAGGTGAAGAGAACCGTCTGGTTTTTTTTCGAAAGTCGCATTGTATACGGATTTCTCTGGCCTTCTTTGTGAGGTATTGCACAATGTTGGGATTGTCCGTCTTTAACTCTTACGGCTCCTCTCAATTGTTTCGAAGGATTTGATGGGCGTCACCAGGCGCTCTGATCCGATTTACAATTCGTTCCGACTTTCTTTTAGTCATCGTTTACAATGGAACTGCATGCTTGCTTCGATTACCTTTTATCTATTGTTAAAATGTTTGACTCATGTAAGGTAAATTATAACACAGGTAAAAATAGTTTTGAAATATTTGTCAAATAGAATAGCAGTTGTTTCAAGATGGAAAAAATGTCTGTGTATTGTCCTCGAGAGATCTAATTTCACGTAGAGCAGTGAACCCGTACAAAGCCAAGAGATCACTCTTGCTAAGTTTTAACTGAAATTAATTTGCTGTCGCTGTTGGTGTCTGTTGTATTGATGTCGCAAAACCCAGTAAGTATTATATCCAGGTACAAAATCTCTACAACCCCTACTATAAGCATCTCGAATTCTCGACACGCACGATCTAAATCACTTCAACTGTAATAAAATTATGAGTATAGGTAGTCATATTTTTTGTTGTAACAATTAAAAGCAAGAAACCAGTTTTGTAATGTCTGAGCAAGGTCACAGCAATATCTGTATTTGAGAGCTAATTCAATTAAGTAATCAAAACAGCATGCAGAAGCGTATCAGCGAGTCTTTGAATTCATGACCATTGCTGGCACCTTATATATCTAATAATCTGGTTTGAGATTTATGGAACAGTGACAATGAGGCTGGGAGGCGAGATCATACGCGCGTTGACCTCCGCTTTGGCTTCGACGCGGAAATAATATGGATTACGTAAGCACAGTCGAACATTTTTTATTGCTCCATTAAATGAGGCACGCCGCCGACTCTGGGTGGAGAGCGTCTCAACAACAAATAAACGAATTTAACATCCATGATACGGCCATTAGTCTCACTATTCTTAATTGCTAAAGTTAAATCTGGACTGTTTGAACGTCGTGACATGTAATTATTCAAACTTGGTGTAACTAACAACATAAAGCCTGTTTTTAGCTCCATAACTGCTAACTTGTTGACGGACTAAAATGATTATGATCATTCGGTATTATTATCTGGATTAATTAAATAGCGTGCTACTTTATAATTATTTAAAGGTAAACCTACTTTAGTCAATTAGTATTTTATTGTCGATCTATTATAATTCGAGGAAAACCGCTAACCACAATGGACCTTAAATTTGAACATTGTTTAGTTATGACAATGATATTTAACAGGTAACAGGTTAAAAAGTACCAAGCTAATAAGTTTCAAAAGAAAAAAAAAATACAAAAAAATACTACAGACTTCCAAATAAAAAAAATAACAATGTGAAAAATATTTTTATTTTTGGAAGTCGGTGGCTTTCATAGGTACCAATTTATTGCGTTATGGACACCGATTTCCAAAAATTTAAATTATTTTTCACTTTTTAGTTGTACCTGCCTAATAGGCAAGTTGTTTAGTAGGATACCTTTAACGCCAGAATAGATTACCCGAATATCATGAAACATGAACATTACCGGATAACCGGAAATGAGAGATCTGCGTACCCCATAAGACCGTACTGGCGTGATTTTATGTTATGAAATGGTATAAAAATAAACAGACATGCGATTGCAGTAATCCCGAGAGATCTGGCGCTATTTATTGAAGAGTTCTGTTGTATATCTTCGAAGTTCTTCATCAGATCTTCACTAAATTAAATCGGACCAATTTCGAAACATTTTCTTTCAAACAAAAAAATAATTTTCAAAGTCCACAATTGACGGAGATATCGGTGAACAAATATTAAAAAAAAAAAAGAATTCGAACATAGAACCTCCTCCTTTTTGGTAAGTCGGATAAAAATTAACACGCTAAAGTAACACAGATAACATCAGTAAATAGCTTTAATTTGCAATGTTTATTTACTCGGTACTTACGAAGTTAAAAAATGTAACGGAAAAAGTACCAGTCCTGGTGTCGGTATAATTCTCCATGCAAGCATTGTTGAACCTTATAATCTCATGGTAATAGTATCATATACCTAACAAAGTTAGATAAATAAACATGATTGTCGACGAATGGCGTACGACCCTTGCGTGAAGTCCGCCGGATGCGTCAGCTCACATGGGCTCCAGACGGACGAAGTAAATGAAATGTGTTCTCAATCGTTCCCACAGAAGCGTATCCGAGGGGATCGAGTCAAGGTTGCCATGCGAATCTAAGAAAAACTCATTGAAATATGCCTCGCAAAAACTAGGCGACGTTACACGTCCTGCAGTATTCAAGTGAATTTATTTGCTTTTCGATGCGGCGCTTGGCTTCGCTTGGCAAGTAGCAGGTGTTGCCGGCAAACCTGAACTTGACTGGACAACATTTTATTCACCTGTGATATCGTTTTATTTTGATGTGTAATTATTTATCTAGATAGGTACGTGTACTGTACTGGCTTGAGCGTACTTGGAATGTAATAATTATTTCAAAATAGTTCCTTTGGGAAAACCAAAAATAACGTCTAGACTCGGCGGTCTTATTAGTATGAATTCTATTTTAAAAGAATAAAGTATGACCTACAGGGTACTTGACTTAATGTCATATGTTCTCTAAATGGGACAGACGGCGTCCACAGAAGTCCGTCATCGATCATCACGAACGATCTTAAGCTAAATTACGTACACAATACACATGTTATTATTCCATTGATTACCTAATTTAATATTGGGTTTCATAGAAATTCACAGAAGCTGGCAAAATCCTAGATGTAACGAGAAATTGAAAAGCAAATTCTTATCTAATTTCTGAAACAAACAAAGGTTAGGGCAAAAAGTTAATATCAACTTAAAAATATTGATAAGTTTTATGACTCACTAGCTGACCCGGCGAACTTCGTTCCGCCTAACAATTTCAAAAATAAAAGAATTTTTCTAAAATAAACGTAGCCTAAGTTACTCCTTACATCAGCTACCTGCCAATAAAAGTCCCGTCAAAATCGGTCCAGCCATTTCAGAGATTAGCCGAAACAAACAGACAGACAAAAATTGAAAAAAATGTTATTTTGGTGTATGTACCGTATATATATTCATATAAATGTAATAAAAACGGTTATTTCAATATTACAAACAGACACTCCAATTTTATTTATATGTATAGATTTAGTAGTCCTTAATTCCTCAATGTGGAAACGTTAGTAAATCTTTAAGTGGGGATGGGGTTGGTTGATCGCTTACCCGTGGAGCAAGACTTGTCGCATAGGTCCGGCCATTCACCTGTAGTCTAATACCATTACGTAATAAACACATAATGATACTTTCAACCTTATCAATTTATAAGTCGTTAAACCAATTCTCTAATTAAATTAAACGATGTGTTTACTAACCTCAGAGTAAACATACTTTGTCTGATTTACCTGAATTGATGTTGCTTTATTTATCCTTGACATTATCCGACCTCTTATTGTTAAATCATTTAGTTTCCCAAAACATTATCTATCATCAAAAGATTTACTATAGACCCACTTGCGCCAAAAACTGGACTCAGAGTTAGTTGCTAACACGAGGATTAATTTACAATTTGTTTCACATAAAGGGTCTGAGTTAGTTATTAAGTCGGATTTAGTCAGACAATCCAGGTGGCGCAAGTGGGCTTTTGGCACGAAATATACCTTCAGATAAGGGTTTTGCGACGTTTCAAATCAGAGATCTTGATGCAGAAATGAAAACCTGCAATCTAGATGATAACAAGATATTGCAGACCATTGCTTTGAGTTGCATTCTTTAATATATTTCCGCACCAAATACGGGCATACTAATGCCGGTTTCATTGAGTGCATACTTTTTTATGTAAAGCAACATCTGTTACTTAATTCAAATACAGATTTATTTATAATATTGGATCGAATTATCAAGGCAATTCGTACGTAGACTTCCACTCGAGATCATTTATTATGCTTGCGTGACACTGCAGCTCAATCTCGATGTAAACGATGTCACGATTAAAACTTTAGTATAACATGGATAGTGGATATCGAATTCATTTAAGCTACATAATATCCTAAATCCAATCCTTGACTAATAAAGTCTCTGGTCCTGCTAAAAAAAAGTCCGCAACGTCAACGCAGTACTAACTTCAACTTTACGACTCAAATACTTCTCAATAGTACGACATTGATAAACCCTTTAGCACCGAGCTAAGAGTGTCCTTTATAAAGCGGCCTCGACCCATTTCAACCTCGTTCCCCTCACATGAATAAATAAATGCTCAATTTGTAACTTACCCGTTTGCCAACTCATCGATATTATGTCCCTGTTCCGATATATCCCTGCTTGGCTTTGCAGTTTTTATGAATATCGTGGTAGGCTATAGCTATACAATCTACTAGACAAAGTGAACTTGATTTAAAACGAGTAGTATCCCTAATTAGAATTTCTATTCGTTACTAGAATAAATCAAAAGCTGATAAAATGTTTAGGTCCCCGATATATCTCTGTTTGGCTTTGCAGTTTTATGAATATCGTGGTAGGCTATCGCTATACAATCTACTAGACAAAGTCAACTTGATGTAAAACGAGTATAATCGCTAATTGTACTTTCTATTCGTTACTAGAATAAATCAAAAGCTGATAAAAATGTTTAGGTCCCCGATATATCTCTGTTTGGCTTTGCAGTTTTATGAATATCGTGGTAGGCTATCGCTATACAATCTACTAGACAAAGTCAACTTGATGTAAAACGAGTATAATCGCTAATTGTACTTTCTATTCGTTACTAGAATAAATCAAAAGCTGATAAAAATGTTTAGGTCCCCGATATATCTCTGTTTGGCTTTGCAGTTTTATGAATATCGTGGTAGGCTATCGCTATACAATCTACTAGACAAAGTCAACTTGATGTAAAACGAGTATAATCGCTAATTGTACTTTCTATTCGTTACTAGAATAAATCAAAAGCTGATAAAAATGTTTAGGTCCCCGATATATCTCTGTTTGGCTTTGCAGTTTTATGAATATCGTGGTAGGCTATCGCTATACAATCTACTAGACAAAGTCAACTTGATGTAAAACGAGTATAATCGCTAATTGTACTTTCTATTCGTTACTAGAATAAATCAAAAGCTGATAAAAATGTTTAGGTCCCCGATATAATATCTCTGTTTGGCTTTGCAGTTTTATGAATATCGTGGTAGGCTATCGCTATACAATCTACAAGACAAAGTCAACTTGATTTAAAACGATTACAATCGCTAATTGTACTTTCTATTCGTAACTAGAATAAATCAAAAGCTGATAAAATGTTTAGGTCCACCAACTCGATTTCGACTTTGCAACTCTGTAGAGAGGAAGCTTTGTAGAATGTAGAATTTCGATATTATCAATTCAGTTATAATTCATTTAAAGAAAAAAAAGAACTTGAATGTTGTTATTTTTGTAGCCAGTGCGTTTACGGTTTTTGTAGCTGCTAAAGGTTTTGTATTGATTTGCGTGCATAGTCGCAGCGCAAGGCTGTAAGTTGTCTCGCCATTCGGGAAGTGAACGTGTTTTACGATGAAAGGTAAATTCTTTATGCAGTTACTATATATCGTATATATCGACGCAGTGATTTTAAAGCTTTTATAGTATTTATTCATCCGTTCCAATTAGATTAGACTCGATTATTATGGTGATGTATTTTAGCTTTTAATAAACGTTCGTGTTTGGATAAACACTTCATATTTGCCTCATCGAATTGGGCGCGATCCTGGCTCTGTTGAACGCAAGTCCATTTTGAACATCTGGTATAAGATAAACTAAGCTGCTAAAAACTTTTGAGTAAAATCCAACACCGAACTTGATCAATTATACAGTGTTCTAACGTTTAATATCAAGTCCAGCCGCAATTAACAAATTAATACGCTCTTTTTGCATTTGGCCATTCGGTCGGGTCGGGTAAGTCGCCAATGAGTCATTCAGGGAAACCCTTTCGTGACTCAACTCGTTATCGACTACAGGCATTGAGTCGAGTCGACACTCACCCTGTTTATATTGATAATGTCCTTGTTGCCACAGTTGAAACGTTGTTTGAAAACAGACTGATGTATGTGCGCTCTTTCTTTTTATTAATCGCCGCTGTTGTTTTTATGAAATATCTTAATGATTCTTATTAAGTAATTCATCAAAAAATAGAAGACAGTAATCTGTTGCAAAGGATGAATTCGTTGAAGATTTCGACTTTTAACATCTTGATCGTCATACAATATCGGATATTTCACAATTTGGACATACTGAATGCCTGAACCAAACTGCCAAAGTTGTTTTGACGAAAGATAACACAAATTGATTTCTTTTACAATTTTAGACAAAATGTGCGTACAGAACTTTACGACCGGCTTCAAATGAATAGAGGATGTTGTCTTTACATAAACAAACAATTCTTGCTCACCATTCCAAGCAATTTTGAATTCGGATATTATCATTAAATTTTTTAGTGGAACAAAATGTCGTCATGTTTTGTGTGGCAGCGTTCATTGGCTTGGTGCCAGAATATTTCACCCATTATACATTGCCCCGGCGGTCACAAAGGAAATGAGATCAATCACAATACTAGGGGCCAATAATACCGATGTCTCTTGGAGATGGTATACAGCTATCGATGTTATCTCAATTTTCGCTCAGCAACAAAAGCAGGAAAGTGTGGGTTTTATTGTTCGGGCATCATAATGTTTATTAACAGTTTTCCTTATACAGTTTTTTTTACCTCTTTAAATTAGTGGACGTGCGTGGTTTTCAAAACTTTTTGACGAATAATTAAACCGAATTCCAAAGTAAAACACTACCAAACGAAAAATAACTTTCTTTTCCGAAGTCGGTGTCTGTCTGTCAAAAGGTTTTTAATTTTTTAACCGACTTCAAAAAAAAGAGGAGTTTCTCAATTCGTCGGCATCTTTTTTTTGTGCTTTCGCCGATTACTCAAAGACGCCTCTCCGCCTATTTGGAAAATTCTTTTGTTTGAAAGGGGTCGGGTGAAGTACTTCCCAGGTGGTCCCATGGTTATCAGGTGAGCATCTGATGATGGAATCCTGGAGAAATCAAGGGAACTACTCAAATATTATAGGCATACATATAGAGATTTTGATATTTTTATCAACAATACAATCATTTGCATTCAGAATGTATCATTTGGTGAAGTGGAACTTATGAAGAAGACCACAGATGGCCACTGGAACTCCTTAATGCTAAGTATGTCACGGGTATAAGATATCTCGAATAGTTAGTTTACCGGCTATGATGAAGCACATCTATATTACTTATAAATACGAGGCATGCCTTTTAAGTTTTGTCGTTTGAAGAAAAAAACACATAGTACTTTTTATTGTTTTTCAAAGTATTCACCACGTAGCTTAATACACTTTTCCATTCCCTCAAACCAGTTATTATAACATTTATTCCACTCTAGAGTGGGGGTGTTTAAAATGGCTGACTTGAAAGCGTCGACTGCTTCTTCACCGGACTGGAACCATTGACCACGAAGACTTTTCTTAATTTTAGGAAATGTAAAGAAATCATTAGGGCTTAGGTCAGGACTGTATGGAGGATGGTCAAGAATTTCTACTTTTTCCTGCTTCAAATATTCAGTCGTTCGACGAGCGCTATGTGAGCTTGCGTTGTCAGCTTGCTGTGGTGCAGGATGATGCGTCGCTTTGAGTTAGATTTTCGAAGTTCGGCGATGACTTGTGGTAAACAAACTGTGGTATAACACTCTGCGTTAACCGTTCTACGATCTTCAAGTGTAATAGTCGCAACATGGCCGGTTTTTCCAACGGACGTGGCCACCATCTTCTTTGAAGTGTTTCGAGAACGAACAACTTTAGTTGGCTTTGGCTCGTCTTGAAAGACCCAGATTGTAAATTGTTGTTTGGAATCAGGATCGAAGGCATAGATCCAAGATTCGTCACCACTGATGATGTCGTAGACGTGATTTGACTCTCCTCGGTTGTACCTTTGCAGAGTGTTCTTATACCATCTGACGCGGGCCGCCTTGTGATCGTCGGAAAGCAGATGCGGTATCCAACGGCAAACTAGCTTTCTCACACCAAGCGCTTCATGCAAGATGTTCTGAATGGTTGTCCCTGAGATGCCTAATAGAGCCTCTATCTCTCGATACGTCACATGACGATCTTCGAGAATTAGGCGGAATAAGGCGGATTTTGGGCGTCCTCCGCGAGATTTGTCACTAACACTAGTATATCCACGCTGGAATTCTATATACCAGCGTTCGACAGTCCGCGGACATGGGGATGGGGGGACGCGGACTTCATCACTGAACACAGATGTTAGCGCTTCAAAACACTGAAGCCGTGTCAGGCCTCTTCTAAAGTTGTAGAAATTTATTGCACGAACATTTTCCTTAGAAAGATTCATTTTCGTACGTAACCTGACAGATTCCAATCGACGATGTGACTAAACAATAGCATTAATCCTAATACTTTCAACTGTTTAGAGATTCAAAATTTAAACACATTCGAATATAGAACAGTTCCAAATTCAAAATTGCCGGGAAATATGGAAACGGCAGAACTTAAAAGGCATGCCTCGTAAATGATACTCATGAAAATCGTACCATCGAACTGATCTGATGATGAAGCGGGAAGGTAGGCAGCGGACCGCGGTATCTTAGTCGTGTTTGGGCTTATTGGAATAGCCATAAAACAAATTATGGCTAGAAATGGTGAGGTAGTACCTACCAAAACTAAAAAGAGATAAAAAAAACGGTGTCGAAAAACGTAAAACAATAGGTACCAAAGACGAGATGTATCTCATGCCGATTCCAAAAAGCCCAAATACGACGGATACTTTGTTTTACTATGGAGTTCTTGTATTCTTTGTGTTCTTTCAGTGCCTTCCTTCCGGTTTCATCATCAGATCAGGACATGGTACCATATTCATCAGTACCATTATTATATGTATTTGCTTCATTATAATTGTTAACTATTCGAGGTATCTTATGATATGATATCGGTGAACATAAAAAAACATGCATACAGCTGAACGTCGAATCTTGTTCTTTTTGGGAAGTCGGTTAAAAACGGTGTGGTAGATATGTTCACGAGGTTGATGAGTAATGTATGAAATTACACAACAGTTCGATAATTACTGTTAAGATGAACATCATTACATATCCGAGAAGGAAATTAAAAGATCCGTCATAGGACACATCAATAAAGTCATGAGAAACGCCATGTTAGATTTAATATTACTGCTACATATCATAATAAGTTAATTAGGTACTGATGGATCGGTACCACCGACATGCGCCTTACTCGTTATATATTTTCCGAAACTGGAAAATCAGCTCTATATTAAGAATAATAAAGATACACTGTCGGTCCAAAGATAGAGCCTTTAAGTACTCCTGCCGTATTAATGTAAAAAAATCGTGAAGGAGTCATTCATATTGACTCAAAATTTGTTTTCAGTTATACTACACTTGTAAAGTTTAGCGAAGAGTTGTGGCAGTTGGCTCTTCGCCTTAGATAGCAATCCCTGATAAATTGTCTTTGAATGACCTTATCATTTGCCGTTTGCCAAATGTTGCACATCCTGGAACACAGCTGAGTAGTAATTCTTTGAATCAACACATCTGTTTTCTTGTGACTATCCTATGTACTCGTTCCACGGTTGAACACATTATAAAGCCAATCTGAAGATCAAAACGATGAAATGACGTTCTCAGGATAGCTAAAAGAATAGCTTTTGGTAAGTTGACGACAGATTTCAGCAGTCAATAAGGAACAGAATCCTAGAGCTTTGTCAAGTTCTGGGTTTATTAGGTTTTGAAAAACTCTGTAGGCTCGCGCCGTAACTCGGTAGTAGTTTAACAAGTTGAAAGTCTGATTCCTGGTAAAAACGTATTAACATTTCCTATTGCAAATGATAATACATTCAAAAAACACTGCAAAGTGAAAAGTAGGTAACTTTCTTTTCCGAAGTCGGTGTCTTTAGTATATACCTATTGTTTTTCGACACCAACTTCGGAAAAGAAAGTTATTTTTCGCTTTATAGTGTTTTGTTTTGGAAGTTGGTTTGATTTTATAGTTAAAAAGTTGTTATTTTGTACTTTTTAGTTTTGTTAAGTACCTCAAATTACCACGACAATTTCTAGCCATTCACATTCGTTTATAGCCAAAGTACGTCTCATGACGATTCCAATAAGCCCAAACACGACTAGTATACATTGTTTTATTTCGGAGTTGCAGTACCACACTCCGGCTCTATCATCATATCAGTTTGATGGTACCATTTTCATAAGCAACATTTATTTATAAGTATTTGCATCATAGTCGGTTAAATATTCGAGTTATTATCTTATACCCGTGACATATTTATCATTAAGAAGTTCCAGTGACCATCTATGGTCTTCTTCACCAAATGATACTTTCTGAGTGCAGATGATTGCGTTGTTGATGAAAATTCCAAAATCGCTATATGTAAACTTATAATATTTGAGGAGTTCCCTCGATTTCCAAGGGATCCCATCATCAGATCCTGACTGATGGTGATGACCATAGGACCACCTGGGAAGTACACCCTTTCAAACAAAAGAAGTATTTTCCAAATCGGTTCAGGCGTCTTTGAGTAATCGAGGAACATACATAAATAAAACCGGCCAAGTGCGAGCCGGACTCGCGCACGAAGGGTTCCATACCACTATCGCAAAAAAGTCACCTTTATTTTATGGGAACTTAAATATTTATTTTATTCTGTTTTTTTTTATTTGTTGTGATAGCGGCAACAGATATACATAATCTGTGAAAATTTCAACTGTCTAGCTATCACGGTTCATGAGATACAGCCTGGTGACCGACGGATAGACAGACGGACCGCAGAGTCTTAGTAATAGTGTCCCGTTTTGGGTATGGAACCCTAAAAAACAACCGCCGAATTAAGAACCTCCTATTTTTTTAAGTCGGTTAAAAAGAGCCAAAAGCTTCCATTTGTATTAATGAACAGAAAATAAAATGTCGTCTTTTAAACACAATTCATTTTATTATACCTACAAAATTGTTACCTTTTGCTGAAATGAAGTTAACTTGTCTTAAGAATAACTAAAATAATTATGTTGAACGTGTATCCTATTTTTAACCGACTTACCAAAAAAGAGGAGGTTCTATATTCGACTTCTTGTATGTTTTTCGTATCTATTTTTTTTTAGTATATTCACCGATACTTCCGTCAATTATGGACCGATATTGATTATTTTTTTTCTTATTTCATGATATTGGGGTTATCTATTCTGTCGTTAAGGTAACTTACTAAACAACTTGCCTATTAGGTAGGTACAACTAAAAAGTGAATAGTATTTTTTTGTAAAAAGTTTTTATTTATAATCTGTTTTCATGTTTGTCAATGAGGATAAATTGTACAGCGACTACGATTAGTCATAAAGTATTTCTCAAGGCTATGAAAGATGACTGTCTGCATAATAACACAGACTTGTGTGGCTGGTTTTCGTGGAACATTCTGTGACACATTGACTTTAATAGGATTTATGTTCGATTCGTTTATTTTATTAGAAGCACCATTAAAAAAAGTCTTTATGACTGCTCTGATTCTGTTTATCTTCTTATGTGATAGGGTGTCTGCAGCATGAAGTGACGATGTAGCGAGTATCCGTCTAGACGTCCTTTGTTGCACTTCGGGCAGTGTTTTGATCTCGAATCTTTTGTGGACTCCATTCTGAAAGTTGAACGATAATCATTTTAGAAACACATAAAAAACTTTTTTACAAAAAATGCTACCGACTTTCAAATAAGAAAACTACAAAGTAAAAAATAATAGCGTTTTTTTGTAAAAAGGTTTTTATTTCTCACTTTTTAGTTGTACCTACTTAATAGGCAAGTTGTTTAGTAAGTTACCTTAACGTCAGAATAGATAACCCAAATATCATGAAACTTGAACATAACCGGTGAAATGAGAGATCTGCGTATCCCTTAAGAGCTTACTGCCAATTGCAGCAATCACGAGAGATTTACCGTTATTTATTGAAGAGTTCTGTCGTATATCTTCGAAGTCCTTCATCAGATCTTCACCAAATTAAAATGGGACCAATTTCGAAACAAACTCTTACAAACAAAATAATTTTTTTAAATCGTTCCACAATTGACAGAGAACATGAAGTCGAACATAGAACCTCCTCCTTTTTGGTACGTCGGTTAAAAATGAAGATGTATACCGACTATTGTCATGATTATGCCACGTTTTGTGATTTTATTATAATTTAGGACTTTAACTGAAGAGTTGGTTTAATGAAACACAAATGGGATAGTAGCGGTCGCAAGGTGCGAAAGGGTTCGCGTGTTGAGTAATTATTATCGGCAGCTGTCTACGTCCACGCTCCCCCAAACATGCACGCGATCGCAAAAAACGAATTTCCCCGTTTACTCTATCCGACCGCGAACACCCCGTATAGTGGTCAAAGCCGCAGACTCCGCGCATGAATAAAAAGCAGGTAAACAAAAATCTTTTTTGCGGTTGCGGTTTACCTTTACCAAGTGTACCAGACCGTGAACAATAGGCGTGAATTATCATGTAGAGCATTTATGAAAGAGGCTGTTTGTAAAGAGAATCGAGGTGTAATAATGGCGGCAAGCTATGCTCCGAGCTGTCATCGTAAAAGGATTGTGTTGTTTGCAAATTGTTCTTAATAGCCCTTTGGGTTATTGCGTGGTTGCAATCTCTTTCTGAACGACACAATCTGCGGCCAAGTTACGTTGCAAACAGGTGGCATGATGGAAAATTCATTACATGAAAGTAGAAAAGAATTTGCCCGTTTAATGAACTAGGTCACGAGTAACCCAATGATGTATGACTATCTAATACTGCATGAGGGAGAGATCATCGAGGTAAGCTCAAAGAGAAATGAAAATGTCGATTGACCGCACTAAAGTCAGTTAAGCCGTTTGATTAACCCGCTCGAGTCGGGGTACGATCACGCTTGACTAGAAGCTTTTGCATCATGCGCTTTCAATAAATACGCCCTCAATCGTTTACATGAATCACTGCTTCCCCTTTCCCATTAGTTCAAATACGCTTTATTAAGTGAAATCGGATTTTGCTGAATAATAAGCAATTAAGTTTGTGTTTGAATGCTATTGTTTTGTGCAGACATGCATGATTTTGTGGTTGCTGTTTAGGCAAAATTTTTTGTTATGTAAGAGGAGTTTTTGGAATGCCGATCAAGGCTAATGTCGTATGAAAATCAGGGCCATGGCTTATTATTCTCCCAAAAAAGAGCGACATTCAGCCAAGGCGACACCACCACAAACTTTTACCTAACCTCGTAGATCACTCGATCTACGTGATAGCAATTTAGTCACCCTCATTATGTTCAGTTCGGTACCCAAGGTTAAGTGGTTACGCCGTTTAGCGGTGCTGAAACTTTTATAAACATTTTGTTGAATTATTAATTTGACTTCTATTACTCCTAATGAATTACTCTTCGATGAAACCTAATATTGATATTTTTTGTTGCAGTCCAAGCGGATCGGCACTGAGTACTCTTCCACAGCTGCGGGAATATCTTCAGACAACCGGCACTTGTAAGTGTGGACTTCCATGTCCATTGAGGCCGGAAACCGCCTTCAGTTTTGATCCAAAGGTAATTAAGCAACTTATTAATTTATTAAAAAGACTTTTCAATTTTTCCGGGCAGAATTACCAGCTGAAGCAGTGATGGCTTCAGGTCCGATGAGGTTCATCGATACATTCCATAAAGCAATTCATCGGCAAAAGGAATGCCTGTTGTCGAGTCGTTCCACTTTTTCTGCTCTGGGAATGTTTCGATCGCAGCCGGTTACTGAGTCGCGTTAAAACTTTTTACGTCTCCTTGACGATCTTACCAAGCAAAAATGTGTCATTTATATCGAGTTACGAATATTTATGCTTCAACTGCAACAAAAAGAAGCATCATTCTAGAGATAATATCAGCAAAATTTGTGTTCCTTCACATTGTATCCGATACAAAAAATAATAAAATTGATACAAAATACTTTTCAACATTATGGCTTGAAAAATATCTTTGTAGTTTTAAACTTTAGTAATTTATCGATATAGTCAATAATTATGGGACTTCGCCTGTTTCTCTAGTTTACAAAAAAATCTAATTTGTTTCTTGTTGAAATTGTGTTAATAAAATATGATAAACGCTGCGTTGTAATAGAGTGAAGGGCCGACTTCGCACAGAAGGCGAGGCGAGACATTAATAAATTAGGGCAATTATCATGTCAGTGTCACCTTGACATTATAGTGAGGACGATAAAATACCAGTAATTATAGTTTCATATTTAATGTGTCACAGCATGACTTAGATATGAAAAGATCAGTGCAGAGCTGTGACTAGAGTAATAATTAATTAATTTAACACTGACTGATTGACATACGACTTATCTATGCTGTTTGGAGGCCATATCAATACACGACCTTTTTGTTTTTTCTCTAAATTACTTTATTTTTAGTACAGTCTACTGGTTGTCTAAAGTTTAACAGAATAGTATAGAAAAGATTAGTTTTTTTTTTCACATTAAGTAGTTACAAGATACAGATGAGTTGTCTATCAGGAATACTGTGCCAGTCAGTAGATACTACAAATTTATTTAAAACAGTCAGTCAGTTCCAAAAATAGTTAGTTAAATTCACCATTATCTTCATTTCAGTGCTGCTCTAAGTTTTGTTAAAAGTAACCAACATGAAAATTACAACCTGTTATCGATAAAATTGTCACCAAATAAATTACTTGCGAGTTTTTTTTTTGTTTATTGGTAATAAGTTTGAAACCCGTTTGTAAAAGCCCGGTTTTCGCTTACAAACTAAACATGGGTATTCAACATGAATTTAAGATTATCAAAACAGCAGATTCGAAAGAAAATCACGTTTACTAATTCGACTTAGTATTAGTCACACAATAGATGAGATGAGCTTCCAGTTTTGAGTGAAAATCATCCTTGTGTGTTAAATCCAAAACTCGTCTCCAATCTTCCTTTGTAAATGTAATTAACCTCATTAATTAATTACCACGATCATGTTTCGCCATAATTACTCGCAATTCACAACTATTGTGTACACTTAATGTAATATACATTTGGTAGAACACGCGTAGAACCTAGATCCACGTGCTCTCGATAACAAGAAGAGTATTATTCTACTGTACTATTATTTATTCTGTGGATTATACATAGTCGAGTGGCCACATTATATTTATTCAGAGCACACTGTCATTGCCTAACAAGTGACTCGTTATTATCCTCTAGTTTGCCCCAGTTTGTCTACAATGGCCTCGTTGTGCTTTTTGGACTATTTGCATTACTTCTTCTCATTTTCATGTTTTTTCTCAGTTCTAACGACAATTTCCGAATATGAAATACCTTTCATGATTTTTTTCCAACATTTGCAGATTTTAATTAAATTCATTTTTACACTCAAAGCTGCTCCAACCCCTTTGGCAGATGGCAAATCAAATTGTAAAGTAATTCAGCATGTAACGGGATGAACATTGAACTGTGAAGTGCCTCTAACATTCCGTTTCGTTTGTACAGGCGATCCAATAAAGGTGAGTCGCAGTTGCATTTATGCGACGGACAAGTTAATTCTGTCAAAGCTTGCTGCGACCTCCTCGCATCGCCTTTGTATGCACTTGAAATGTACAAATTGCACCGCGGCCCGTGGGGGTGGGGGGAGGTCGGTGCACTCGCCTGTATCCCCACACTCCCGCACTCTCATCGATTCCTCTTTGTTCCATGCATTCGTCTTGAGATACACTCGGCGACATCTCGATTTCACATTCAGTTGAAACTCTGATCCTCTCGAGTTTATCGTCGTCATTGGATGACTGTTTGGGTCTTGGTTTGTCATCTCTGTCTTTAGAAAAGTAAGAGTAAGTGTTATAGAGCTCATTAAATAAAAAAGTCATAAAAATCAACATAGAGTGAAGAAAAACGGCGAAAAGGCGACCTTGAAGAACCAATCAATTGTTAATGGCCCATCCATCATTTCCCTGAAGAATCTGACGATGCTTAAACTTTTCTTGATTTTCAGCTCGCAAAATAATAAATTCAGTGCTTGATGCAAACTGTGGCTTGAACTTGATGTCTCTCGCTGAGGCTAATTTGTAAAAACATATTACTTTCCCAATAAGACTTATGTTTCCAGTTCAGACAATTTCATGTGCATAATTTTCCAAGGCGCTATGTTGAAATTGCTTTATTAATGCGAGCCTAACGTATATTTTAAAAGTAAACAGTCAATCTTTCAAACTGATTATTGTAAGCGTGAGGCCGCCTCTATTAATTTTCTAAACACCGTTGATGGTTAGACCCATAAAAGCGCGATGTGATGAAATATGTCAAGGCACGTTTATTCTTTGGATTACTTATGTATTAGTTGCATTTGTTGGATATTATTGCTTTGAAATATTTCTAGTCAACATGACATGTAGTCCACGATTCAGTCTGACACCATCAGATAAAAGGACTCACAACTCCGTATTCTAAATGAACCTATTCAAGTAATAATTATCTTGTCTCAAGTTAATGCAACATCTTCAGATATGCATCTAATTTAGTATGCGTGTCAGTAAAAGTTGTAATTACATGGATATTTATTCCGGTTTCATTTAATACTTCATTAACTCCAAGTGGACAGTAAGCATTTCAAGGAGAATGACAGCTTTCTAGTTTATTATTTAGTTCCCCTCCATAAACCTTCCTGTTTTCGCCTTCTTGGGACGTCCGCAGCCATACTGATGCATACAATTCGCTGATTGCCGTCTCCACATGTCCAGATATAGCAGTATTTATGATAACTACCTGCCTGGTAGTCGGCTCTCAATCGTGACGCAGTGTCGCGGTCCTCGCAGTCGTGAGGTAAGCGCTGACCCTCCGGCACTGACAACGATCCTATCGCGACCACACTTTCAGCTGTTGCTGAGACGTTTATAGACCATTATGTTTCTATTTACGATCGGTCGATTTGAAGCATAAATTCCAAAATATTATTTTGGATTGCTTGGTAAGAATCTCTCGTTAAGATGTTTAGAAATCTAGTCGATGTTCTAACTTTATTAAATTTATAGAGAACGGCTTCATTTGACAGTGTGAAAATATATGCAGCTTTCGAAATTTTGATTCCATTCTGATCTTGTATAACACTGATCTGTGTATAGATGGTTTTAATAAGTGTAATAAGACCATGACATTTTAATTTTTTCAACTAAAAACTGACCGCGTCACCTTGGATTGGCTGGTAAACAATGTCGATTTATCGGAAAGGTTCGCAGTGTGGCGATAGTATCTCATTGTTTTGGCTTGTCTTCTCTCTGAGAACAAAGAATCACGGCTCTTCCGCGTGGCAACCGCTTCAAGTGACATTTAAACTCTTTTAAGCGATCGATCGAGGTCGTGATCCTTATGCTCAATGTTATACGATTTAAATCACTACCTTCAATCGGTTATTCTTATTGTATCGTATACATTAATTGCAGCGGTTGGTAAATCATTCTTTGATTATAACTTATTTTGAAGTAACTGCTTCCAATAATAAACTACGTTACATACAGTTATAATAATTGGCTAAAAGCTATACTGTATATGAATAAAACCGTTTTAAAGCTAAAACATTATAGCATAAAATGTACCACATTGTGCGAGCAAGTTTTAATAAACGTTTAGTCGGTCTCTAAACGCTGCCAACTTTCCAACAGTGAGGTGAAAGTGGCGACCGTGCAGGGCAGTACGTAACATTCCGATCCGATAGGAACCTCGTTTGGAATAAAGCGAGAGCTAGAGCATTAAATAAATTGTATTGGTACTTGGTACTATGGCTCTATGGTTTTGTTCATGCCCAATTTCTATGTAGAGTAGTCTCATAGTAACGGTTCTTGTTGGTCTCGCTTTTAGATTGAACAAACATTGACACATGTAGTGATGATGCTACTATGATGCTATGAGACATTTACTTTAATAACATCACCGTATTTCATGGAATTATCTAATCAAAGTTATGTTATTAAGCCTTACATGTTTGTGAACAGGAACCATAAATTATTTGATCTTCGTGTTATAATCATAAGGTAAATGAAAGTTTATGTACGCAATAATGTCCGCAGGGTTTATTTCTACACAACATGCTGGCTTTATGTGAATGTGAGTTAACATGCGTGCATATAGGACAGTAAATGTATTCACCGACAGTCGTAAGCGACACGCTTCGCCGCCCCGATCGCGATGGTGAGATACGGCTAGCTAGCTACTGATGCCGGCATTGTCTGGGTCTACGAGCTTTGTTTATTGACCATTGTAAACCCCGGGATCAGCTCCCAATGCAGAATGGAGCCATGTACTATGACAGTTCACGTAACTGCCCATCTTGCCAGTGTTCCTACTAAGAACTGCCTCATTTAAAGAGAATTTCCTTTCAAATTGCACCAGACAAATTAACTTCCACTTTGCAGTAACTTGACAGCATAAATGTTTAATGATGTGTCGAGGGGACTGCAACAACCCCTGTGTTGCTATCGAGGTCAAGGCTATCGATATTCAATACACACATAAAGATAGGCAGGCTTCCCTCACCCCAAGTAACAGTATGGTTTGTTATTGGCTTTGATTGTTGGGGGATACAATGATCGGTAAACAAATTCCTGGTAATAATAACATAACAAGTCCTCTGTTGATAGGATTATCAACCCCTCTTTTATTTTCCCACAGTTTTGGAAAAAAACATGAGTGTCTTTAGAACTCGTGTACGACCAAGTACCTACACGTAGTTACATATCTTTTTATTTTTTTAAGAAAACCAGTTATATTGTGTACCTTTATTAGGCAATCCTTGTGCAAATATTTATCTGTTTTCACAAGAGTTTGACCCAAATTACGGGAGGGCAAATCCTGCAGAATGGGTCCATTAATTTACTTTTACGGCCGCTCACCTACCGTTCAACAACAAGATAACGACTCTCAAAGCTCCGTGTAGTGAATTGTCTTCTTATATGTAAATCAGAGCCATTATGCGGTATAATTTGTTTATTAACTTTCATTATTTACCGATTTTCCTCTAAACGGTGGTGTAATAACGTTGTTTAAATGGCCACCATCAGCAAAATGTCCTATTTTGCAATACAATAACCGGTGGGGTGTTTGAGTGTAATTTATCAGGGCTGACGCCAACACTAACTTTGCAGAGAATGCACTGCGGCGACCGCAGTGGGGGTGTGGAAATTGGGGAGCCATGTTGTACCGATACAGGCAAGTTTGGCAGCCGTAAATGTCCCCGTTAATTAGTGGCGAGCGCCGACGATACAGCGACAAATTGCTTGACGGATTGCGATACCGCACGCAAATAAGATGTAAAATTGGGTGCACCACCTACGTTTTTAATTAACAACAGCACTTTAATTTTAGTACTTTAATTAACACTTGAACATAGCATGAGCAAGAATAACTCGCCCAACATTGTTTTAATTTGTAAAAAACAAGTTATTGCTATATTCCGAAGCGATGCGCGCTGCATTCAGGTTACTGTACAGTTACAGCAGCTAAGCATTAATATTAACATTCCATCAGCTGTATTGGATATTGAGTCAAATAATGCAATCAGCTGCGATAGGTAGCTATTAATTAGACTCCAGTCATTAGTTAGCGCGCCGTGTTCAGCTCAGGACGCGTCTGTCACATCGAAGCACCGATGTAGCCGCATCCATCACGTTGATTGGTTTCATATTGTAATGACTAGCTGCATTGTGTTGTACTGGCTTATCTATCTCTATCAGAATAGCTATTGTAGAATTGAAACTGATATTAATTCTCCTTTCCACTTACAGTAACGTCTAATTTGTCAGGTGTCTCTGATTGAGGGGTTTGTTGTGGTCTAATAGAGGGAGCTGGCTGGTTTTTGAGCATGCATATTCAGAAGGAAAAGTTGATAACGGAGTAGAGCTTGCTGAGACAACACAGAAAATATACTTATCTGAAAAGTTTCAGATAGGAGCCCTTTGGTCAGGGTTCCACTTTCAGATTTTCCGTTAATTTTCATTTCTTCGAGTCGACTCGAATGGCTTGGCGCAAAATGACATAATAATACAAATCTGACTTGCATTTGGATATTTTTTTAAAGCCGTCATTTATAGAAAAACAATTTTTCGACTTAATAAGCTTGCTCTTAAACCCTGATAAATGCGACTTTGCAATATTTTGAGATGAATTCCATATTCGATAGATGGCATTGTGAACATCAATTTGACGTCATTTTCTGAATGGCGTTGTTAAGATTCGCCGCGGAAGAATGACCCTAGACAAAGAATTGGTAGGTAGCGTACGCAGTTGACGGGAACGAAGCCGCGGGCACAGCTAGTCTCTTATAAATTATGACTTCATTGATATATATATTATGATGTAATATTTGCAGTTATATTTATATAGCCTGTAGCCATGAATAGAATCTATAATAAATAGGCTATATATGGACATCCCATTAAGTAGGATTTATTATTAACTCTCATTGCGACATAAGCTGACAGTTTTGGTCGTGTTATCTATAATTCAAGAGACAATGCAATAATGTAACCAATTGGGTCGTAAGTATTTGAGCGTTTAGCATTCCAATACGTTAGTATTTGAATTTTAATGAGCTTCTGAACCGTGCATGTGACGTCATGCCTTAATTTAGGTACGAAGTGTTGGTAAACAAGTATTTAATTACGATAATGCTGGGTTAATATATAGCTCAATAAATACTTAAAACGTACGACGATCAATAAAATATCATGCGGTAGTTCTAGAATAGTTATTAACTGGTACCTATTTGGTGACCCAAAATGTTTGTACTAACTTTCGAAGAGACATTATGATTCACAAACTTTCACTGCAAGTAGGTAAGTTTACATACACAAATATGATTTCGTAAGATCGTTGTAATATCTTCCGATTCTCCTCATACCATTAAGATTATCAAAGATCTTCAAAAGCCTCATCACTTAAATCCATACAACGTAAAATTAACGACACGAGAAATACTATTATAATTTTAATGACCAACGTAAATGGTTCCAGACATGCGTATTTAGCTATGTATACCATAAGTCATAATTTGACGTTTAGCTGCAAATGTGATTGCACGCTAACTGGAACAAGGACAGCCACGACCTTCTGTTTGCGCCGCATGAAGGTACTGTCTTGTTTATGTTAATTGAAAACTAGACAAGTGTGCGTTTAGTTTGGAAACAGATGGTTCCGTAATTATCAAGGTTTGGGCTTTTGAATTTGGTTATTGCCTAATCAGGTTGGTCGTTAACTGAAAAAGATATTCAAGGTTACTGATGACGTGTTTATTAATGAAATAGAATTTTAAACGAATCTTAGGAAATCATGTAAAAATTCTCACGTTGCATGGTTAGAAAAATGAAGGTAAAGCAAACTTGTGGGCCCAATAACACCAATTTGGGTTTGCTCTTGACTCTAATCTAGGTCAAAGGTGAAAGAGACAGGGTCGACGATGGAGTGAGCTTACCCAAAAGAAGCCTATTCACTTAAACTTTGAAGAGATTCGGGTTGAATGCGTTCGGAAACACAGACGCAGGTAGTGAGTTCCATTCATTCGCTGTGCGCATTATGAAGGATGTTTGGAAGCGAATTGGTGGAATGGCAACAAGATAAGGATGGGAACTTGCAGTGCATCTAGATGTCCGATGGTACAAGGGGGCTGGTGGCATGAGGTCGTGGAGTTCTTGAGCACACTCACCGAAGTACAGTCTGTAGCAGACCGACAAGCAGGCAACATTGCGGCGATGAGCCAAGCTGTGAAGCTTGGCATCCACTAGTTCAACGTCGCCGATGAGCCTCTTGGCTCTGCGTTCCACCGAGTCAAGCGCGTGTTTGGCGAAATATAATAGTGTGACAGACCAAGAAGAAGATGATGGAAGAAATTGCATGAAACTAGAAAGAACAAGTACGAGTTGCCATGTAGAAAAAGGCATTTGCCCATGAGTAGGATAGTATTCGCCAGAAGAAAGGAAAAAAGAAGCATAAACTGAGCAACCGAAATGAAAAATACAGTCCATACTCCACAATCACCTCAATGGATGTCACCGGTTTGGAATATCAGAATAAATCTGTTTACTGTTTCTCTTCCCTATTTGCTCTACACGGCTTAGCAGGAGCTGTAGAACATTTAGCCGCTTTTTAAACCTCCCTCTCATTACCATACCAGTGCTAACACCGCTAACACACCAGTTACTTAGAGCCGCGGGAACGACAATTTCCTCGTTTTGTACAAACATTGGATACAAGTCGTATGCAGCTGTGTCAGCGGGCGAGCGTGGAGCAATTTGCGTGTGCAGCCGTGCACAGTGGGCGTCCGTCCATAATGAATAGCGGACGTGTTCGCAGATCGAGCACAATATTATCGCAACCTAACTGTACTCAATGCATACTCTGTTGATTGTGCACAAAGCTCAAATCGAACAATGACCACATATAGTCAAACGTGATTATGGGACATGCCGATAGATTAATGATACTCGTACGCCTTTGTGAGATAAATGCGAGCCTATAAGGTAAATCTAATTTAGATTTCCTCAAACTTTAATTGTAAATTCTGAGAGCAAACCCTATAAGGTAGTGTATTTTGAACCAGTTATTAGATTAGCTAATCCAATTCCAAGAAATGGAACTTGAAGATTATTCCCAAAACTTTATGGAAATCCTTATCGACTGCTCTAAGGTTTCTGTTTTGATTTCTCTTTCATTTTATTTATAATATTTTGTAAACTAGCTGTGCCCGCGACTTCGCTCTCCTGTCAACTGGCTAGGGCTACCTTACCATACTTACCTACCTACCTACCTACCTACCTACCTACCAACCTACCTACCTACCAACCTACCAACCTACCTACCTACCTACCTACCTACCTACCTACCTACCTACCTACCTACCTACCTACCTACCTACCTACCTACCTACCTACCTACCTACCTACCTACCTACCTACCTACCTACCTACCTACCTACCTACCTACCTACCTACCTACCTACCTACCTCCTACCTCCTACCTCCTACCTCCTACCTCCTACCTCCTACCTCCTACCTCCTACCTCCTACCTCCTACCTCCTACCTCCTACCTCCTACCTCCTACCTCCTACCCTACTCGCTTTGCAACCTACCCTACCTACCAATTATTTCTAGTGTCATTCTTCCGCGAAGAATCTTATCACCGCCATTCAGAAAATGACGTCAAATGCACAACGCCATCTATCGAATATGGAGTTCAACTGTCCGAGTATCTGAATTGCGTGTGTTGTGACATTTTACTTCTTGAACACATTATACAAAAAAAATACAAAAATGCTGGAAATGGGTTGGTTCTGTTGGTTATCCTTTAACTAACACCCTGGCTATATTTTTTTGGAAATATTTTCAATGTTTAAAAACGACTTTTCTACAGATTTATTATTATGTATTGATTGTTTGCATAGTTATTACTCATTTCCTTACTATTATAAGGCAGCGAGGATGTCTGCCACAATGGCGTAATGGAGCATTATTTACGAGTATAATTAATAACTTATTTACATGAAGCAAGCTAAGGTGTTATGTTAGATCTGCGATCTAGATCGTAACTAGCGGTTGGTTAGCGTGAAATCAGGAAATGCAACGCTCTATGATTGGTTACACTCACTGGTAATGCTGAAAGTAGCCTAGTTTCAATCGATTCCGGTTATTATTAACGCGTTATGAAAATAAAGTTACCCATGTAATATATTTTTGCTCTATTTCTACACTGTTATGAATTATTAATATCTCAATTCGGTATCTCACTCAGTCTATCTCATAATTGATAATCGAAGGACCACCTTGTGTAAGTGAATACGGCAACGCAAAGAGTTTGTCCGCTATCCAATCGACCAATCACACAGACGGAAACCCACATCTCGTCGTTCATCTCGCATGTGATTGGTCGATTTGGTCAATTGGATAGCGGTCAAACTCTTTGCGTTGCCGTATTCACTTACGCAATACTGCTGCTGGAATCCAAATGTTTTGACCTAAAACAGTTTAAATCTTTTGATCTGCCAAATTATTTCATTTGAAAGAGCTTAGAGCTTGAATCTGAAGGCATGCGTTCCTGGTTATACAGGAGGAAAATAAGGCCCTGGAGAAAATCGGTCGGGGTTAATAACGTCAGACAGTAGAGTATACGACCCATCTCAATGAGTCACCCTTATTGTATGTGCTCAATAACACAGACGTCATGCAAATATTTCCATTATAAATCTTGTAGATAAGGATACCATTAATTTTAATATCTAGGCGTTTACATCTAAATAAAATCTGTTGTTGTGTTTTTAATTACACCATGACACGAATGTCACATTACGTAATATCAGACATTCCCCGAAGGGACATATATAGAGGTGTTCAATACACCCACGTAATGTGAAAATTCCATGAGATATAGTGTCAATATAAACCGCCTAAATCTGGACTCTGTTCTGCTACTGTGAAATCCTTGTGGAAGAACCTAATTACATTTTACCCAACCTACCGCCCACGAAATGTAAATCTTAGGTACTTTCACTAAATGATCGTGCAATAATATGTTTGTTTTGATTCTTCTTCAGGTGTTGAGCAAGCCGTATCAAGCAGCTTCGGGAGCGGAGCTGACCAAACTGTGCAACCATAAGCGGAAACTGCTGACGACGCTGCAAGCGCGAGCACAGTCTCCAGCAACACCACCTCCTCAAACCATGGAACAGAAAAAAGGTATAATGCATTACGAATTGGATATAACTTACACATCATGAAGCAGCAAACAAGTCGGTTGATAAATGCATTATTTAGGGCGTTGCCTCTCCAACCGATCGGTCGTCGTCAGTGACATAGATCGACGTTGTCAGTCCATTGGTGTTGACTGAACCATTCTACCATTGGTGGATTGGTCGGCTAACACCCTTAATAGTTCTAGAACTATGAGTACTATTTTCACTGAAGATGGGATCTGACAGAAGGTAAGCCAATTCTCCTACGAAACTGACCGAACCGAGGTATTAAAGATGCTAGGTCGGCCTTTGTGTGGCATTAGAGTTGGTCATCCCAGATATATAGTTATTTAAAAAAACGGCCAAGTGCGTGTCGGACTTCGCAAATTTAGGGTTACGCACCAAAGAATAAATCGGATTTTTCAATATATTGATACTTGTTAGTAAAATATCATCATCATCATTTCAGCTGAAAGGCGTCCATTGCTGGACATAGGCCTTCCCCAGGCTTCGATGATGATGTCACTTTGACCGATCCCGTGCGTCTCGCATCCAGTGCATTCCCGCAACTTTAACCAGGTCAGCGGTCCACCTAGTGGAAGGCCTTCCAACGCATCGTCTTCCGGTTCGCGGTCGCTATTCCAGAACTTTTCGGCCCCATCGACCATCCATTCTGCGACCAATGTGCCCTGCCCACTGCCACTTAAGTTTCGCAATTCTTCGGGTTATGTCTATAACTTTGGTTCTCCTACAGGTATTTTCATTTCTGATGCGATCACGCATGGTAACTCCGAGCATAGCCCTCTCCATAGCCCTTTGGGTGACTGTAAGCTTTCTGATGAGGCCCATTGTAAGCGACTACGTCTCAGAGCCATATGTCGTCACTGGCAACACACACTGGTCATACACTTTTGTCTTGAGACACTGCGGTAAATTGGACCAGAAGATACCGCGCAACTTCCCGAACGCTGCCCAGCCGAGTCGGATTCGGCGGTTGACCTCTTTCTCGAAGTTAGACCTACCCAACTGGACCGTTTGTCCCAGGTAGACATAATCGTCTACAACTTCGAATGTAGAGTCTCCGATCTTGATAAGAGTTGGTGTTACATGGGTATTCACCGTGACCTTGGTTTTGTCATTGTTCCTTTTTAAGACCCACTCTTTGGGAAGCTCTACTGAGGTCATCGAGCATTGTACTGAGGCCCTCCATAGTCTCAGCCATGACCACTACGTCGTCGGCACCCGGAGTGGTCTGGACTGGTTTCTCACCCGCCTTCAGGAGTTGTTGTTTTTAAGAAGTTTTAGAGCCATCCTAATCTCGTACAGGCAGACGTCCGGGATATCTTCGGTATAGTGTCGGGTCAATCTAGCTCTTTGGCCGTCTGCTAAATTCGCATCGGGTTTGCTGATTGATGTGTACAACTGCCCATAGAATGTCTCGATCTCCCTCAGAAGCTCCGGTTTGGCGGATACGATCCTGCCATCGTCGGTCTTCAGTTTCGTGAGCTGGCTCTGCCCAATAGCCAGATCCCTTAAAAATACCTTGAAGCCTTTATTTCGCTCTATCGCGTCTTTAATACGCTCGGTATTAAAGCGGTGGAGGTCTCTTTTCAAGGATTTAGAGATCCGTCTATTGACCTGCCGGTATTGCTCTCTTTCATAAACTTGAGAGTAAGATCAGAGAACTTGTTGGTTCTATCTGTACGACGGGTCTTGAAGAACTTAGAGCCAACGATATAGTTTTCACGTTCGTTCAGTTTTCACGAAACCATCGTTGTAATCGTCTGCGGAGCTCCCTAGACACTCGAAACGATTGTCTACGGAGCTCCCTAGACACTCGAAACGATTCTTGAGTTCGTGCTGAAAGCTCTCGGGGTTTTGGACCTGGATCTGTGCTGGACGGAGCGTAGACTTCATCAGCGTACATTTCAAGCTTAATAATAATGTTCAATGTGCCTCTTACCATGTGGTGATCGCTCCCGGTTTTCACCGAGTTGATCACAGAGACCTCATTGAATATTTGCTTCTTGGTTGACATGATGAAGTCGATCTCATCTTTCGTTGCACCATTGAGGCTCTTTCAGGTCCACTTCCTGTGTTCAAGTTTTCTGAAGAAGGAGTTCATCATATAAAGGCCCTCCTTCTCCATAAAACTGGCCAGTCCGGTTCCGACGTCCAACTCCAAATTGCCCCACTTGCAACTCATCATCGTCTCGTTTGCCCAGTCTTGCGTTGAAGTCCCCCATGACAACGGTGAATTGAGATTTGAAAACGTGCATGGCTCTAGAAATATCCTCATACATGGTCTCCACCTCGTCGTCGGGATGTGCCGAGGTCGGGGCGTAAACCTGTACGACCTTCAGCGAATATCTCGAGGATATTCTGAATATAAGGTACGCCACCCTGGTAGACACACTTTTGATTTTCATCACGTTATTCACAAGGGACTTGTGGACGATAAATCCGACACCCTCTTGTAAATAGAGCAAGTTACCGGATTTGAGGATCATCGAGTCCTCCCCCTCTCTTCGGTCTTCAGAAAACCCTATGATACTCCATTGAAACCTGCTCAATTCCTCTTCGTGTTCGGTGATCTTCTCATCGGTCCGGAGTCTGCGCGTGTTATACGTTGCTAGGTCCAGTCGTCGGTGTTTGTTGAGGTAGCCGGATCTCGTCCGGAGATTCTTAACACCTCTTGCCATGGCTCGACCGCTACCGTATTCGAGGCTAGACAAGCTGTTGGGCACTAGGGGCCATTTTTTATTTATGCTATTCATGGGGCGGCAGGCGGGTTAGCGATCGCAGTATGGTTGTTACAAATGCACAGAGAACACTGCTGCCCATTCTCTGGTTTGTACCTTAGTCGCCTCTTACGACACCCACGGGAAGACTTGGAATGGTGAATTTCTTTACGTCTGACACCATAAGGCATTAGTAAAATATACGTAATAATAAACATTATCACCAAATTTCAAGTTTATAGGTCAAAGGGAAGTTAAAAAAATATTCGGAACAAAATTTTCTGACGAACGACTGTCAGACGGACAGCTGACACGTGAGTGACAGCAATAGGGCTCTGTTTGGACCTTTCGGGTAAGAAACCCTAAAAACCTAGGTATTACGTCAAGTAATAGTCATCAATGAAATTGTGGTCGTTCACTGCCACTATTTCCCCGATTGAGTCAGAGTGAATTGAGTGTACCTAGAGATGGTTAACGCCAGCAGATGCTAGACTTCTGAAAGAGGGCAAGAGCATAACTCACCATTAGGAAATTTCTAGCGCGAAGAATCTCATTCAAAATGCTTATGTTCGAGACTATTCTTAATTAAATTAAATTGCATTTATTAACATGAATCAGTAATTGTTGTAACGAATGAGGTCTGCGAGCTAAAGATTACATCATACACATAATTATTCATTGGCGCTGCAGAGAAAGCTGAATATTTAATCAGCATGTAAAATATAAATGCCATGAGAATGTTTTTCTTTCAATTCAACAAACAAAAACAGATATTTTTGACTGAAAGATGGAGAATAAGAACAAAGTATTGAGGCGAATGTCAAAGGATTTGTAAGAATTCTAGTGTAGTGTTGGTGCATTTTTGCATCAGTTTTATAAAAAAATTAGAGGTAACATTTTTATACCAATTCGGTATGTAAAGTATTTTTCAGGTATTTTCTTATATTTTTAATTTACAGATTTAGTTATTTTTACCCGACTGCCGAAGGAGGGTTATGTGTTTATCAGTCTATGTATGTATGTATATTTGTTCCTATGTGGCGTTCTAGAGACCAAACGCGTTGGCCGATTTTGATGATTCTTTCGTCAATCGATTCGTCTTAACCTTGAGAGTGTCACTAGCTACATTAAAATTAGAAAATAGAAAAAGGCGGATTTTGGGCTTTTCTTCCAAACCCATCGTGTGGGGTATCAAAATAAAGGGTTTAAGAGGTGATTACAAAATATATTACAACATTCTAAAAAAGAAAATAGCTAAAAAGTTGTAAATAAAAAAAATAAAAAAAAATAATGAAAAACCCGACTGCTTAAAAAGCGAACTAAAAAGACGTAAACAAGACGAAAATCATGCTGTGCAGTCGAAGGATACATCTGGTTTTGGTCAGCCAGCTCGCGCATAATGTAGCGCATGATTTTCGTCTTGTTTACGTCTTTTTAGTTCGCTTTCTAAGCAGTCGGGTATTTTGTTATCAAAAAAAAATTAGCTACTAATTACAATATTTCGTTTTAACAAACTATATTTTTTTTTTGGTTTTGTTCGCGCTGACGTCTTAAAGTAACTTCAACTTCAACTCTTATTAAATGGCATTTGTGGAAGGGACACCACAATTTTGCCAATAACACGTGCGAATATACGAACAAAAAACTGTAAATCAATTTATAAACTTTACATCGTCAATCTATAAATAAACACGAACACAAGGAGGTCACGATCACTGAAAAAAAAAAATCGTCTTAAAGTAATCTAAATGACATAAGACTTGACGTTGACATTGACGCTTGACACTTACAAAACAACTTAATTATTTAATAAGAAGAGGCACTGAAAGTTTCCTAGAGTACTTTATGACGTTATTTAGAGGTCAAGTAAAAGTCAAATGATTTTAAGTATTTTTGTGAAAAAAAATACGATCTTAATATTTTAAGACCAAAAAATAGAAAAAAGAAATACATGAAGTCGAACATAGAACCTCCTCTTTTTTTGAAGCCGGTTAAAAATAAGGCTGACGATTTTTTTTGGATTCGCAATTGGTTATTTTTTACTTTACATACCGAATTAGCTATCACGTTTGTTTAATTGAATTATACTTTTGACACAACATAAATGTTGCAGTGTCATTTAACGTTACCCGTAATTTTACACTGCGTTTTACTTAGAAATACAACAGTAGTAATCGTTCTGTTTATAAAAGGTGTGTTTAAGTGTCGCATGAAATGTGGGCTCCATCGTTAGAACGCAAAATGTGCCACCCTCTAGGGGCATTTACCTCTAAATTAAAAGCTTTTGTGTAACACTCGCGTTAACTAACCCAGCACTGAATTAACTACCTTTTAAACCTTTAGAATGCTCTTTTGTGTGTGTAAGGCTCGGCGATTTTTAAATGAAACATAGTTATAGTTAATGTGTTTGTAGTTTGGTGTAACAGTAGGTTCATCGGGGGATTATTATCCGATTAGCGGGCGGGCGTTCCGGGCGCAATCTCGGAGCTCGGGCCTCCTTCATCCAATTACATGAGTGTGAACCGAACGGGATTAGCCAGGGAAACGCCGGTTCGCACCTTACCGTCTTTATTAAGAGTTGGCACATTGATACTAACTAGGTTTACGACGCGCCTTACTTTACATAGATGACCCGTAAGAAGCCATTGATCCATGAATTGCGTCATAAACGTCCAAGCTGCGCACCTTACATTGTCACAATACTGCCTTTGATATTAGTTCAAAGGTTTTACGAGCAATTAATGACAATGTTGCGTTATAAGCAATGGAGCTAAATTACAGTAAAATACAGATTAATATTTATAAATGATCGGGACACTGTCTTGTTAGCATATTCTGTATTTCATGTAAAGAAAACAAACTTTATTACAATTTGAATCAAATATGGGGCTCATATTAAACTTATTTTATTAATTACTACTGTACTGCCACTACTATTAATTAACAGCATAGCTATAACTAGATACTCTTAGCTGTTTATATTTACATCGCCCATGTAATTAAAAATTATAAACAACTTATGAATTCATGCAAATAAATAACAGTACCTAAAGTTTTGCAAGGGAGATAAGTAAGCAGTTTCATAATATGTCGGCACCAGCTATCTGCAAAGGACTAAACTAACACTGAAAAGTGGTTGTTCGCAGGACGGAGTTGTTTCTTGTAACAAAGAGGGTAGAAGCGCTCTCTTTGTTGTTAAGTGGCAGCAAGTGGGAGGGGCGCGGGGGTGCATTTAGTGTAGCATGAATAGCGGGTAACTGCACTTCGTCAGCCGTCCGTCCGGGAGTAACAACCTGCAAAACACCCGACACCCCTCCCAATTCACTGCCTTATCTCCACCTATGTTTCTACTATTACCATTATCATATTTTTAATTGTATCGCTTTATTACGTCTGTTGATGATGGGCACCTATTGTCTATTAAAGTTATTTATAGACCTCAATCATACTCATCTACGTTTCTTATACTGGCTCGCGAGTTCCGTTTTGTTATTGCATGGCCGACCCTGCCAAAGGCAGTCTTTATTAAGTTATTTATAGACCACGCCGCGAAACACAATTTTCCCCTCACTTAAATAAAAATAATTGCGTGTTTACTAAATATTATACAGCAGTCCAGTAATGTTCTCGTAATCACACCATTAACTGCATTGGGAGTGAATCGGGAAATCTGTACGGCTCGCCGCAGAATGCGTAATTACCGTAAAGGAAGTCGGTCGTTTAGAGCAAACAAAAACTCGGGCGACTCGATCAGTGGCGGGAACAAAGGCCGGTGTAATTTGAAACAATCGGCGGTGGTGCAGAACGGCCGGTGGCGTGGGCCCGCGCCCCTCCGACTATTGATCTGACGAGTCGCGCCACCCGCCACCCCCGGCGCCACCCGCCTCCCACGCACCCACCCTGAGGAGACCACCCTCTGCTCGCCGAGAGCCGCACACAACCCGTATTTTAATTGCAAATCTGCCAGATAATGTGCAAATAGATAAAGGTATTATACTCGGCTTGCTAACTAATTATGAAACACTATCGAATTAAGAGAACGTCGTTCGCTGAAACTGATGTTTTTTCATCGTGAACGTATTATAAACGCCATCATAATACGTCACGTAATGCCGCCCTGTTGTTACGTAATACATATTTAAATCCGACGTCATAAACCGTTTTAATAAGGCACTGTCAGCTTTATAGATTGACAGCTCTGCTTGTTATTGTTGTTGCTCGTAATCCAACATTTCACGCACAACTGAGACGGTATATATTCATTTTGCTTGCTTGCCGTCAGTCATAGAGATATTTTATAACTAAGTAATATTATTTATTGAAATATAAAACTCTTGCAGCATCTGTTTTTTTATGAATCGTTTAATAAACAAAGAGTTATTCATGTTCAATCAAAACGATAAGATCGTACTCAGCAGTTCGCTTGTGAAGCTTTAACTTTTTATTAGATATATTGTTTTAAATTATTGGGTCGTCTGGAGAGCAGCTCAAAGTCACCCGGTCGGTCTCCCACACCTCACCTCATTCAATGACTTTGCGTACAATGTTTGTTGTACTTATTCTTCTATTTGACTTTATTCATGTGAATCTCTTTGTCCCGATTTAACGCACTGAACTTTTTGATTACGTTAAAGTTTGTGCAGCGTTATATGCGCGGCTGCACCTGCGGCTCTAATTAGATAATGGATTTATGATACAATCAATGTTTTAGCTTTTTCGTTTTTGTGTTTGTACCTTCAAAAGGTAGCAGCTTGCGTACTACTCGCTTATTGCAGTTAGTTGAGAAAATACGTCTAATCCGCCTACAACACTTTTTTTGAGATTTTTTTTCATTCTTCATTGCATTCTTTTTCAGTCAGTTTCACCAGGTTATATCTCTCAGCCTGTTATACTGTTTAGAGCAACTGGTGACTTTAGCTATAATTTTCTGTTACCTTCTTTCCAGTAACGGGCTCCGAAGTATCCGTAATGAAGAAAAAGACGAAGAAGCGAGCTGGGTTCCCTGCCAATGTGAGCGTGTCACAATTGATGGTGCAGAGGGAACGACCGCTCAATGAGTTCAAGGTACGTGTGTTATTAAGTATTCATAGCCATGATAGAGCTGAACCGTTGCCAGCATTACCCTTCTAATGCTATTTCCTAACTTTTATTACGTTTTTTGTCGACTTATAAGTAACGGAGTACTGGAGACTTCGTTTGAAAGTTCAGTAGTGAATAGAACATAACCATTTGAGTTTCTAAACGAAGTGCCTTTGATGATTCTATTTAACATTTTACAGGGACAAGAAACAGAAGCCAACAGAGAAAATTCAACAACAATGGGATCCCAGCTAGCAACAAACTCCCAACATTGCATGCCTTCATACCAACCAGCCCAACAAAATGTACCAAATACTGCGCCCCAAGATAATGAAGTAAAACAAGAGACGCACGTACAAAAAAGTTCTCATTATCTGACTGTGAACAGCGGCTGGATATCACAACATTCACAACAGCTGGAAGACTATGAGGCTCAGATTCAACAGAGACATAATCTTAACTCGCCTATAAACTCACCTCTCCCAGGGATGCCAGTGCGAGGCGCTAAAGGCCAAATAATAGGTGTCAACACCGGGCATAAACAATCAACATTCTTAAAAAATAATCCGAACCTGACTCAGCAAATCCATGAAGCAGAAACAAAGGAAGAAAAGAAAGAAATGTCCATTGTGCAGCAAAATGTTCAGGCTGTTCAGGCCAAGTATCCTTTCAAAGAAGAAGAATCACAAATGTTCTGCGGCTTAAATCAAGCGCTAACGCCTGAAGTGATGCAGAAAATTAACGAACAACAACAAATATTCATACAGCAAAATCAAAAACAGATTGAAATGGCTATGAAAGGATACAGACAAACGCAATTAGCAGAAAATATCAATCAAAATAAGTCTCAGGGGCAAGGACAGTATGTACCACAGGGACAGTTAATCATACAAAATGGTACAGTAATGAAAACCAATCCTGCAAAGACACCTCCCTGGCAAGTGAAGCGAAATGAACCGAACACCTCCAACTGTATGACTAGTCCAAGTCCGAAACTTGCCAAATCTGAGAATGATTATGAAGAATCTAATACCAGCGTATCTGAGGACTCTTCTTCTTCGTCTTACAGTTCTTTTTCAAGTAATGAACAAATGAATCAAGGTATGTGCTCGCGAGTGCCGCCTCTACCGCAGCACTACAACATGATGGGCCAGCAGTGGCCAGTCGTCGATACCAACAAAAAGAAGGCAAAGGGTGGCCACAATAAGAGCAGCAAAAAGAAAAATAATCCAGAAAACAAAGTTCCTACATATGGCACCAATGGAATGAGAATGATGCAGGAATCAAAAGGAATGAATGATGAAGTACAAATGAGTAATGTTCCATCATTTATGGACGACCCCAGCGGATATTTGGCACAACAGACGGTTTTATTAAACAATACCATCTCTAAACAAGTAGGAATAAATTCATCGTATGAACCTAACCAATACGAAGGTTCTAGTGGCGCAAATAGTTGTGTTTCGCACCATCAAATGGACAAAATAATGTCTAAGCAAGGTGAAAGTTCTAATGCTTACAGGAGTAATGTGCCAAATCCGTCACATTCTCCTACTAGCACACCAGATAGTAGCGTATTGTCAGAAAAACCCGGCGATAGTAACATGCAACAGTGTTGTAAGGGCTGCAATGTGTCAATGAAAAGTAATAGCCCAGATTATTCAGAAAGTCAAATGCGCATCAAATACATGAAACAGCAAATGTATAAGATGGAAATGGAGAGTAATTCAACGGCGTCTAGTCCTAAACATTCATTTGAAGACAATCCTGTGACATCATCGACGTTTATTGAGAGGAGTCCTATGAATGATAACTGCGGTCCTATCCAAGCTGCGACGGTGAGCACAAGCAATGTGTCGATGACGGAGACCCTGCAGCCTCCCGAACCGTCGCCGACGTTGTCGAGCAGCTCCCGCAGTACAGACACACCGCATAGTAATGGCAGCAATAGCTCACAAATGCAATCAAATTGCAACTACCCAATGCCTAGTCCCGCTTATACAAACTCTGGTCCATGCAGAGATAACTTTAGTAATCCTTCAACGCCTGGCAGCAATCAAGTTTACCCTTATAACTCGCCTGGACCACCCAACAATAACCAGTCTATGACTGGAACTCAAGTAATGCATTTCATATCAAATCATAATGTCAATAAAAATCTCATGGAAGTTGATAACATATCAATGGTTGGTGTTAAGCCGGGTTTAAAACCCTCGCAAGAATTGTATAGGTTGGAGCCGAGAAGGAGGATAGAGAACACGATGCCTGGGTACTGTCCCCCGCCTCACCTGGGTGGTGGTCCCGCACACACACTAATACAAGCTTGTTACGTGCAGACTTTTGTCACTACCATGGCCAGTGGATTTTCTGTCACTAGAGATACAGTCACTTCAGTATTAGCCGGAAAAGCCAACACTGCCACTACGTCTATTAACGCATCCCAAGCCAATTTCATAAGACCACCTCCACCGCCGAGCGTTAATCTCGCTACAACATATGCCATTCCAAACAATCAACCTGACCCATTTATTAATTCTGTAAACTTACCAACGAGCTATCCGTTGCATATAGCTGGCACGACAGCGCAGAATATGATCTCCAAGTCACCGTTGGAAATGGTACAGAATGTAATTGGTAGTTTACCTTCAAAATTAGAAACCAGTGGAACACATACAATGTCTCTGAACAGGAGAGCAACGACGCCTGGCCAGATATTGATATCGTCTACTGGCCAGATTATGGTATCGAATAATCAGATGCCGCCTCCACCACCAAAGACTTCGACAAGTATGTCGTCTATGCAGGGTAACATGACGAATGTGACCACGTCTGTGACACAAGTCGTGCCGGCACAGGGCATGCAGCCCATGCAGAACCAACCGACGGTTGTTGTCAATGCTATGCCAGCTCCGTTTGTTATACAACCGCCCATGATGGCAGTCGACGGACAAGTCATGCAACAGAATAATATGATGCCACAAATAGTTGCAGGAGGCCTTGTGTCAGGACAGTCACCAAATGATAACTCCCGGCAAATGGATATGAAGAATCAACATAGTTTCGTACAAGGTGTGGCTATGTTATCGCCTGAGAGCTTGAAAAAGCGAAGTAAGAAAAAGAAGAATCAATCGAATATTACTAACGTTTTGCAAATAACTGCCCCGCAACAAAATCCTAGCAATATTATGGTTCACCATACCTCACCTCAACATAATACTAGTCCTCAGTTCTCGCCGCGAGGTTTTCAATTATCACCGAATAATAATATATCACCAACACCTATGTTGCAAGCGTTGACGATAGTTCCTGGAAAATCTGGAACACCAGCACATATTGTTATGAATGGACAAGGGAACAGTAACAATTTTGGATCCCAACAAATAATTACGAACACGTCTCCGTCGCAACAAATTAACCTTCTTCAGCCTGTCAACCTTATAAACAACGCTAGCGGCGTGGTGCCGAACTTCCCCGCGTTCCAACAGTTCATCGTGCCCAACCTCGGCGGTATGATGATGACGGCGGACGGCACGGCCATCATTCCAGATAACTCCACGGGAATGCCTGTGCAGTTACAGTTACAAACAGTCAATGGCCAAAACGTTTTGACCCCTGTACAAAATCCTGGTGTATTCGCAGCGAGCACGAACGGTGGCGTCGTCTTACGAGCTCAAAACCAACAAGGCAAAATAATACAATCGCAGCATAGCCCCGGAGCCCAATTCATATCTCCTAATAGTCAAGTTATGATGAATAGTCCTAACTTCAATGGTCAACTCAGTCCCTTACTTGCTAATTTAAGTCCGACCAACGTAACTTTCAATAACCAACAAGTCAGATCTGGTAACTTACAGACCCAAGAGTTCATACAGACCAATCAAATGGGACAAACGTTAATGGTTCCACTATCTCCGAAACAAGTGTCTGCAACAAGCAACCGTGGCAATTCAACTTTCGTGCATCAAAACACGACGATAGTGCAACAGCAGACTACCCTCGTTTCCAACTCTCATAACTCGCAGATGTCGTCGTTAACGGCGAATTTGCAGAGTGGGAACACTTCGAGATTGAGTATAGATCCTAATATTTTGTTGGCCAATAAGTCGATGGCGAATCACAAGGGTAGGGGGATTGTAGAATCTCCTCCTGGTAACGTCGTTCAGGAAGATCATAGGGAGGACAAGCACCGTGGTGCTGCATTCAGTCGCGGGCAGATGGAAGGCGCGTTTAGTCGGGGCCAGTCGGACGGTGCGGTGAAGGCGGAGGCGGACGGCTACATGAAGTTCATGGGCGAGTTCCCGCTGGCGGCGCACGTGCGCCACTCGGTGTCCACGCAGACGCTCGTCAACCAGCAGCGCGGCAAGTCACCCTCAGCGCATGCTGTGGGTAGTCCGCCTGATACCACCACGCACAGGTAACATAATCTATTTTTAGTAACTTATACTAGGCCTAAAACTCTCCTGTCGTGCTTAACCGGTATTTTGATAGTCACAAAGAGTTTTCACTGATCCTCAATTTCAGAATTAAAGATTTGAAGTATTTGTTAAACTCTAATTTAGTCTGAAAATCTATCAAAATTTAGCTTTAAAGTTGGTATTGACACGTTTTTAACTCTAAATACTTATTTTATAAAACGGCCCTTCGTCCGCCTCTCACTGTTAAGAATCATGAATACTTCACACAAATAATCCTGAACATGATGATATTTTTTGTAAACGTAAGTAACAATGTGTTTCCTGTATTCAGTCCGTTGGGCGCGCTGGAGGCGGCCGGCAGTCCCCGCCTGTACTCTGCGCGGTGCCTGTCCACGCAGGCCAACTACGCCGACACCACCACCAAGTCGCCCGAACCTGCGGATGCTAGCTCTTCAGTAATAAAACTTGATTATTTTATTTACATTGCACTGATATGCAGCCAACTGGGCGTTAGTTACTGTGCTCACTTTGGGTATAGTCAAGTACATATTCGGTTTACAGTTAGTTAACAGGCTAACGCTTTATGTTTACAATTTCATTCATTACTGTGTATTGTTATAATGCTCATTACAATAGTTAACATGTTTCTAATTCGAGATCTAACCCTAATTCGGTTTCACTAATCACAGATTCAATCAAAATCGAAAGGAACTTCTAATCTACTGTTTCATATGATTAGAATTCGGCTGCTCGAGACGCAATTAATACTGTACTTTGCTATCGATAGCATGAATAACCCCACCGCTTTTTTATATTTTTGGATCAAATGACTATAGGATAAATATTTTAAAGCAGACACATGCAGTTCCCAGTTTATAAGAATTATTGCAAACGGGTTACGTTTGTAAATGTTTTGACAATGATTCCAGGCTATGGTGCAATGCGTGTCTAGCAGTGAGCAAGATATGGCGGAATCGCGTGAGCACGCCTGGCCCGTGACACGTAACGACTTCAACTCGGACACAGACACGCAAAGTAAGTAATGTGTACCTTTACATCTCATTTATTTACACTAAACAAATAAATATTTTACTGCCCAGGAAAATACCCTACTTGACATCTATTCAAGACAAAGTTTTTAGAAATATCTTTGTTCTACTTTAATTAAATCACACTACTTTGTGTACAAGCAATTTACGGTATTTATAATAAAATTAGTACACATTCGCCAGAAAAAAGCAGCTTATCGTATTTATTCCCATAACACCACAAATCCCTTCTCATCTCATCTGCATGTATTTTCCGCCACCCACCATAAAAATATATAAAACTGGACACACGATGCTGCCTTGAAGAACTCCTTTTTGCTGTTTTGACAGAGTTGAGAAGACTCCACCATTTACTCACCTTTAGAATTACTTTTTAGTTTAAGCAAAGGTTGTCTATGATTGAAACAAAATGCATTGGTGAAATAGCGTTAGAAACTCCCTAAAAAGTAAACATATTCGGTCAAAAGCTACTGTGGAATCAAAAGAACACAATGACATCACAAAACTCATTTGTTCATTTTCGATTGTATCATTTCATTTTCTGCTGAATATTATGACTACAAGTTTACATGGACTCTAAGGTTTTTCTTTCATCTTCTACTACTCTTCATTATATCTGGCTTAATATGATGTCAACTTAGTTGACAATGCAAAAGTAGGAAAAAAAAATCGGTCTGTTTTCCCCGAAATGCTGCTTCACCTCTATCTGCTATATAGATAAAATGAAAAGTATAGATAAAATGTAAATCGTTCCAGTACAAACAAACCTTTTCTATATTCCAGGCATGATATCAAACACACCTATGATACGACAAGGGCGGTCACATAACCCTGTCGAGTCCACCGACATGCATTACAATCAAAATATGAACACGTCACCAATGAACAACCAACAAGTCATGCCAATGACCCCCAACTATTATGAAAGGACTCAGACGTATAAGAGAAAGAACGACTTTGGCGACCCATCCACATATAGGCCCGACAAAATGATGCGGACAGCTAATTATAATATGGTACATGGACTACAAAAGGAAACAAATTATGAATCTATGGGTATGAGTTCTCCAGATAAAACACAATCAAGACATTTCCCCCTTTCGGGCACGAGTTCAGACTCGTCTGCTATGCCGAAAGTATATGATAGACATAATATGGGTTCTGGAGATGGTAAGTCAACTTTATATCATCTTTCTCTGTGCTATGCTTTGGACTCTTTGCTATAAATGTTATAATAATGCACTTTGGCGGGCAATTCTATTTGTTAGTTTCAGTGTGCAAAATACACCTAAAACTCATTTTTCTCATTCACAGCAACTTGATGAATTAATTATCTAAATTAATGAGTAGTTTTGTTTAAGCACATTTAATGTTTACCTACACATAGATCTGTGCAAATAAATAAGTTGTGTTAGAACCGCAGTAAATTAAATTAATTTTAATAAATTGTCCCCTTTTTGTTTACAGCAATAAAAGTAAAATAATCGACAGTATTTGCATTTTTTACGAATTCCTTATTAGTAATTCTCTTTTTTTGTTCCTAAAACTCATAATCTATCTCCTACGTCTTCTTTACTTACATATCAATTGTGCGGCCATCAAGTTTATTGCCTCTGTACTAATAAAGGTCCAGAACCATCTCACGCTTTAGTCACAGCTAACAAAATTCAAAATTTACCATAATGTTGTGTCTTGTATTGGTTTTGGATTGACTCTCTGCAAGCGGACTTACTAAATTGTATTATGTTTGTAGAGTGTTCGTCAACGAATACGTCTTAATGATGTGTATTGTGGTATATTTCAGCTTCTACATAATGCGATACTTTGGTCATTGGTTTTCTTTTGGTTGGGTTAATACAAGATACAGCTGTTAATAAAGGGTGTACTGGAAACTAATCAGAATAAATCAGCGATGTGCAGCGTTCAAACGTTCTCACCCGGCTTTCTGTCGCTTTCCATTGCACCACATTCGAAGTAACAAATTGGTACAAAAATTGGGATTCCATTACTAACGCATCATTGTAAGCCATCATCATTTCATCTGTTCATCATTGTAAGTAAAGCACATAATTCTCATTACTACGAAAACGTACCTTCCTTTCGGGTATCAGGAAAAAGTACAAACATTCGTGGTTAACAGTATATAAGTTATTTGCTAAATATGAATCAATGTACTGTATTTTTTCCATGTTCACCCTAGTTACAATTACTTTAAAACTAATAAACTTGCAAAGTGTTCAACTACCGCTGTCGAATGCTTTTCTGAATCTTCGCTGCAATTTCTGCGTTACCGCAGCGTTTCAAGTTCGCACTGTGTTGATTGGAAATGTTCGCGCGGACGTGCTTTTATATCACGGCGACGATTCGTCGGTGGCGGAAGCTCGGTGGAGGTTCTCTCGTCTCCGCGCACCGGACGCCGCCTAACAGCTGTGCTCGGTCGATAGATGCGCAGAGCTCGGAGGAGCCGGCGCCGCGCGCGCGCACGTTCGCGGTGGGCGACGTGGTGTGGGGCCCGGTGAAGGGCTACGCGTCGTGGCCCGGCAAGCTGCGCGCGCGCCTGGCGGCCGGGCGCTGGGCCGTGCGCTGGTTCGGTGCGCTGGGCAGCGCCGCGCTGCCGCACGCGCGCCTGCTCACGCTGTCCGAGGGGCTGGACCTGCACCACGCCGCGCGCACCAAGCACCGGAAGTGAGTGCTGCCGCTCTACCGCTCTACCGCACGACCACCAGGACCGCTAGGGACTAGCATTTCCAAATTATTATCACTTACTGTTGTTGTTAGAAATCCCGTAGTTTCCCCTTATGATTTAAAATGAGAGTTTCGTTGTAGTTGCGCTGTTCGCCATCATTTATGTGCGTCTAAAAATTTAATTTTGTTCGACACATTTGTAATATTAACCCAACCTAAGACTTCTGTTTAATTTTGTCGCGCGGTGAGGCTGCTAATATCCACAATACGGATCCCTCTCGTGCGTAGATGACTAAATAATTACCGTTTACCACAACAGGAGTAGAAAACTGAACACCTTACTCGAGAACGCGATTCAGGAAGCGATGGCGGAACTCGACAAGAAAAGCGAGAGCTCGGGCGAAAGGGAAGACAGCGCGGAGCCGATCGCTGACGAAGATGACGTCACGGACGCGCCGCGCCGCACCAAGAAGCCCGAGAAGGCGAGGAGTAGAGACAGGCATCACAAGAAAAATCCGGCGAAGATAGCGCCCGGTCCGAACTCGTCGGGAGATGGCGCTAGGCTGCGCAGCTCGCGATGACGACCGCAACTCGGACATACACTGTTAGCGCCCTTCTCCTAAATCGGGCAGTCTGGATAGTCAACTTTTACTAACAAGCTAAATCAAATTTCTTTTGTTGCTGGTGACATAGGGTGTTAGTGTCGAGTTGATCGTTCAGGGCGCCCCCTAGTCGATGTAGGAATGTGGTACAGAGTCCGCCTTATTCAGACGTTATGTAGATTTAAATATTATAAAATATAAAGTATATTATATATAACGCAAGATCTATTATTTTGAGACTGGCTACTTCGGATGACGTAACAGAAATCACATAAATAAAGTGGTTTATTTGCAAAATTACTTTTCATCTCTTAAAAACATCACAACGACAAATAATTTTACAATTTTTAATTTATAGACATTAGTTAGAACAATGCTGTTGAGATTCATTATTTTAAAGACTTATGCTTTATTTCCAGCTTGTATATTTAATATACCGTTCAGTGATTATATACCATTCCGTATTACCTAACGTTTAATTTGGATCACTGTATATAAGGTTCGTAAAGTTCGTGTTCGAAACGTGTCATCTTTGGATCAAAATTCCTTCTAGACATTAGATGTTCCTAAAAATATGCAAATTATTATATTTCCATTCTATTGACGAGATACGCAGTGATTTATCACAGTTTGATATTAAATTATAAATGTGCATTGTTTAGGTGTTGCAATCATGATTTAAAATCATTGTTGTTCCACATTATATGTATTAGAGTAAGTCAAGGTCATACTTTAAGTAGGTTTCTCTCGATATTAAAGAAATTATTGAAATTCCACACCTGTCATCGATGTATTGTACAATTTTAGTGAACTGTAAATTGATAAGAAATTATGCTATATATCGTGTAAATTTTATGTGTTTTGTTAGAAAATAATAAGTATAACATGATTTCTAGTCAAAATATTGAGCATATTAAAATGTAGATATTATAGATGAGATAATTGACAATAACACTGGCCTGGCGAGTGGCGCGGACGTGGCGGACGTGGCGCACGCCGCCGACTTGTTTCGGTTGAATAATTAATAAGTACAGTACATATTAGTTTCGACATTGTGCTACTTGTTTGCGTTAATAATTTTATACTTTTGTTAATACTTTAGAAATAATAAATGATACAATTATTTAAATGGGAATACGAAAAGATTTTTGATAAGAAGCAGTCAGATTTTATCTATACATAAATATTGCTATGATGTGTCGTAGAAGAAATACAGCAGACCTATTTATACATTTTGTATGCAATTTTAATAAACTAATCTTGGATTATAGTAGGCCTACATAATTATACAAAGATAGTTTTCATGTAATGAATGGCATTGAACGTTTGTGTTACATCGATAGTAGGACATCACAGCGACATTCATAATGTTAGCACTCGTTTAGAAATTAATCTCATCATCTCATATTTTCTGTTTTATTTATATAAATTTAAGATATTTCTAAGTGTCGCTTAATTGATAAACAATTTGATTTGTGGTACAAGGGAGATTATTTTAAATCATTTCTAAAATGCTTTTTAATCACAATATTTTTTAGATAAGAAAAGTTAAAAATCTAGGTAATGTTAACTAATAGGTCATGCCATCATGAGTAAATTTGATAGGTAATTTGTTATCCACAGTCATTGTTAGATTTATCAATGTGCAAAATTACTCTATGTGATCTTTGGATGTCCGATGAATATATCAAGAATTATCATAGCTTACTGTTTTATATACCTATCGTATTTTATCGTAATTTAGGGATTCCACTTAAATCTTTTCCTAACTAATAAATGTGACTCCAAATATCGACATAGTATTTAAATGTTAAATGGATATTGTTTATTATATTATAGTCTGATAGTACTTCCCTGTGAGATGGTATTATGTACATAATCTTAATGTAGTTATGTATAGTATTTTATTTCAATGAAATTAATGTTTTATAGACTAATATACAACATAAGATTATTTATTTGTTTTGCTGTGTACATATTTTTTTCAATAAAATGTACCTGTTTTATTTAAATGGTTACTTTAATTTCTTGTCCTTTATTGATTTGCCTTTATACTTACATACATTGTGATTTATTAAACAAGGGACATTTTATATAATTTATTACATTCCTCAGCTTATCATATTAAAATAAAACCGGTCATAGTTTGCCGCTGAATGTAATCGCGCCGACGCGCTTAAACATGAGGTGTACCTGGCATGGGTCAACGCACGATCGCGCTCAGTGAGTTACGTGGGTCAGAAGAAGAAGGCCTTCAACAGGGCTGCCAAGTCCTGCAAGATGGTGCTGCGAGGGGCTCGGTTCAACCACATTGTCCGAATAGGGACCAAACATGCTACTTATCCAGCAGGTAGTAATGTGTTTTGGTCCCTGGCTAAGTTAGTCGAGTCGAACTTCCGCCGGTTTTTACTACCACCACTGCTGAAACCCAAGAACGTAAAGATGACGGGACCCCGTCAGGTTTTTCGAATATCATGTGAATAGGATTTAATACAATATTTTTACTATTTCATACTTTCATATTGAAATTCTAATTTTTAACTAAATTTAACTCATAAAATGTTATTCAACAAAGTGGTTCCGCTTTTTTGTTATAAAAATGTCGGGACCACTATTCAGTTAATGAAAACACATAGCTTGATCTTAAACTTAACACATCAAATTTTACTTTGACTACGTTTCGAGTCGTTATTATACTTTTAAAACTGTAATTTTAATAAAAAAGTGTTTATTAAATTTACATCGGAAAAGCGACTTAAGGAAAATGAAGTATCATTACAGTAAGTATTTATTGCTCTTACAATTTACTAAGGCGTTTAGTTTGTTACATTTTCACTTTGGGAAGTTATTCTAAATTGCATTTATTTTATTAAATGATTGCCTAAAAATAAAAAAATAATTTGAACACAAAATCAAAATTTTGAAAAAGATCTTAATATCTTTTAATATTGTAAATTTAATTACTTAATTTATTAATAAAATTTATCACAAGAAAAAAAACATACATAGTTAACCTTTTTCCGACAATCTGAGAAAATGCACTTTATATGACTGCCCCCGATGTCATAATTACAGTAAGTCAAAAAACACTTTTGTTTCGAAATTTTTAAATTGGTCTATCTTGATGATTATAGCAGATACATTTGTGTAGATTAATCCTGCATATATATATTTTTTTTATATTGATAGGGTTTTTAACCAAAGAAAGTGTATCTATAATTAACACTTCTATCAGCCCAACTAACACTTTCTTAAATATGTTTACAGTATGTCGGTAAGATACTGTAATTATATTTAACGAAATATCCTGTAGATGTAAGTTACTGTAATTATGTTTCCTACAACCTTTTTATCTAGCCCACAAATCCAGCGATTTTTCTCGCAAACTTCGCGTATTTTGGAAATAAGAGTCTGCAATATAATTCCGTACATCGATACATTAAGCTTTGTAAATAGTATTAGGCAATTAATTTAAAGGTTCTATGAATAAAAAACAATTTTATAATAGAAAAACAATATTTATTGAGCCGTCAAAGTTGCACTGAAAGCTAACTGAAATTACTCCTAATAATCTTTAATACTAACAATGAATTATTATCCATTACAGTCTTGTATCTCCTCTATTTATCAATAGTTCATCTTCATAGCAATCATTTTTAGCATTGTATCCCAAAGTAGATAGAAAAAAGGTTTAGCTCTCTTCAATTCTGTCATCATTACTTACTATCTTTCAAATGATATGCATAAGTTATACTCCGTTTAGCATTTTCCTTTTGTGAAGTCCTTCTCGTCTTAACTTCTTTTATGTCAATCATTCCTTTTATGAATATAGTTCATAGCAATCATTTTTAGCATTGTATCCCAAAGTAGATAGAAAAAAGGTTTAGCTCTCTTCAATTCTGTCATCATTACTTACTATCTTTCAAATGATATGCATAAGTTATACTCCGTTTAGCATTTTCCTTTTGTGTAGTCCTTCTCGTCTTAACTTCTTTTATGTCAACCATTCCTTTTATGAATATATATATTTATAAAAATAATAATAATAATATCATTAGTAATATAATTTATAATTTAAATTTACCTTGAGATTCTTTGTTAAGTTTACGGTACATAATAATAATATTTTCTCTATGAAGTGGTGTAAGCTTATGAGAACTTTTTTTCGGACATTTTTCTCAACAAGGGGGGTTTAATTCAAGTTTTGCAATATCAGACTCTAATTTTCTTTTTGTCTTTCTATAAACGGTTCGGAAATGACCCTTCTTTTCCGTGGCAATCCTGCTTTAGTTAATCCTCTATCCATTTGAGTTACAATGGATGGTGAAGCATTTACTGGCAAACCTCGTAACACTGTTGAAGTACTTTGTTCAGAAAGATGTTGAGGTGAACCGGATCGTGTGATTTAAAAGTAGTATCAGTATTATTTGGACTGGAATTTGGTTCTCTGTTAGATTTCTTGGCTAGTTCTATCAAATCTCTTTCTATTCTTTCTATTTCTGTAAAAATAAGCAAAAAGTGACAACACTGATTTAACTCATAAAAAGATATTCTTAAACGAAGTAACTAGTAAGTACCAGTACAACATAATTATATTATTAAAAAAAAATTGAATGGTTTAACGAACTAAATACCTCGGTATGTCCCCCTGCTGGTGGTGAATTTTTGTGCCGCACGCCACTTACTCGACTTCCTGGCCGGGTGTTTAGATAGACCCTGAGTTGAAACCTACCTAGTTAATAAATAATGATATATACTACTAGTTACTTTATATATTCCTACTTTACGGCATTAAATTATGTTTTGGCGCCAATAGCCCGAACACGTCCTCGTCTTGCAAACGCTGGCGCTCGACTGCGGAAGTGCGGATGCGGTCAGGATTCGACAAGATTGATTCTTCCTCACCACGCACCACCTGTGGAGTGTGGACGCTCACGTATTTGCAAGGACCAAAAACATATTTACAGTAAGTATCGATGTTACTGTTAGATTGATAAGAATAATTTGATTTTCACCTATTATTTTTATTTAGCATACTTAAAGTAAATAGTCGTAGTAGTAAGTACTTTGTTAAAAATAAAAAGCGTATTCGACTATGGTGACGTTTTTCTTAGCATTGTTCCAGTATGTTTATCACTTAATTGATGTATGCTTACGGATTGGTTTTATTTTTAGTGAATTACACAAGTTATAAATAGAGTCAGTATAAGTAGAGAGACTATACTTTCTGCGAATATGTGTAGCGAAAACACCATATTTAAATAATGTCAATCTACCGACATTAGTTACTGTAAATATGATAGTGAAAATACATAGGGTCGAGTAGTTGACAATGATCCAGCAGTACAGAGAACCATGCAAATAATTCAGAAATGCGACGTTACCGTTTGGTGCAAACTGCTTAGCTGCGGTACTTTGATAAGTGAAATTTATTTTACTACATTTATTATAATCCAATAATTTAATGGTTTGGTTATTGTCATGGTTCATAGTTTACACACACGGTTCACTGTGTACCAGCCCCCGGTTCATTGAGTAATATTGAATGTGAAATCAAACTCCAAAGACTAAAAGAAATAAAAATCTGAAGAAGTTATGTTATTTGAACAAAAACAAAGTACTACATAATGTAGCCAGTTAGATCATCTACATTTAGGTACAAGTAAAAAGTATAAACTTACGGGCCTAGGAGTAAGAGTTACAGCTCTTGAAAATTTAGGTGGTTCATTGTCGACCAACTTATCCTACTAATGAAAAATGTTCCTTAATTAATGACTTGCTTTAAGAATCACAGTACTGTAAAAAGTCATAGCACCAGGTAACACGACTTACTGTTATTATGACTACGTTGGCAGATGAGTAATTTAATATGTTTGTAATTGTTAATTAAATAATGTAAAAAATACCAATATACTTAATTGAAATAGAATTTATTATTTTTGGAAAAAGGTTAAATAGGTATAATATTTTTCTTGTGATAAATTGTTATTAATAAATTAAGTGATTAAATTTACAACATTAAAAGATATTATTATCTTTTAACATCTTGGTTTTGTATACAAATCACTTTTAATTTTTAGGCAAACAAAGTAAAATAAATGCACTTGAGAAAAACTCCCAGTCACTGTAACAAACTAAACGCCTAAATAAATTGTAAGACCTATAAAATTATACTTGACTTAAAATTATACTTTTTCTGTAGGCGCTTTTCTGATGTAAATATAAGAAACACTTTTTTTTAAATTGAATTTACAGTTTAAGTAAAAGTATAAAAACGAATCAAACGTAGTCGTACTAAATCGTATTAAAATTTGGTTAGTTCAGTTTAAGATCGTGACATGTGTTTTTCATTAACTGACTATTGGTCCCGCCATTTTGATAGCAAAATAGCGGAACCACTTTGTAGAATATTTTGACATTTTGTGAGCGTAGAATTTTAATGTGAAAGTATGAATTAGTAGAAATATTGTCATGATATTCGAAAAACCTGGCGAGGTTCCGTCATCTTGACGTTCATGGACCCCGACGGGTCGCTTGCCTACTCCGTTGAGGAGAAGGCAAATTTATTTGCCTCTCTTTTTACGGCATCTTCATGTTTGGATCCTGCAGTCTAATTGCGTAATGAGTTGAGAGTATGAACAATCGACCAATCACATAGACGGAAATCCACATCGCATCTTTCATCTCGCCATGTGATTGGTTGTTGTTTCATACTCTTTGCCCTTTGCCTTGCAGAATTCATTATACAATAAGGCTGCTGGTGACGCGCAGCCTGACATTTGCATCTATCAAAAGGACGTCCCTAGGGTGTGACGCAACCTCGACATGAACAAGGCTAGCGGCCCTGACGGAATACCAGAAATAGTTCTTAGAACCTGTGCGCCCGAACTGTCGCCGATCTTAACATTCCTATTCCGCCTTTCGTATGGGACTGGAAAAGTGCTGAATGCTTGGAAGCAAGCTAACTTACAGCCCGTGCATAAGACGAGCTGACCCGGCCAACTATAGACACATCTCTGTAACGTCCGTGTACCGTGAACGTGTACTTAATATTAAGCTCCTGGCATACCAAGAAGCTAACGATATCCTTAGTGACCGCCAATATGCCTTGCGCCGAAATCGGTCTACTGGGAATCTTCTAGCGTATGCCATTTCCATATGGAGTGAGGCCATCGAGAGGCACGGGGAAGCGCTAGCCGTTTCCTCCACATCTCGATAGAGATATTTTGATAGGGTCTGGCATGAAAGCCTTATTGATAACCTTCCTTCATTCGGACTGCCCGGTGGTCTGTGTGATTGGATTGCAGACTTCCTGAGAGATCGGTCCATTCGAGAATTGGATATTTATGCCGGGGTCCCTCAGGGATCGGTACTCTCGGCAACATTATTCTTTCTGCACATTAAAGATCGAGCGATCGGAGAAATACTTGTACTTGTACTTGGAGACGCACAGTTGCTGAGAAATACTTGTCCAACGCACGGGCTACCTTCCTCAGATCAGGTCTCTCCATGAGGCCATGGTGGACTATTTGATCTCCGAATGGGGCAATGCCGATCTGGGTCAGGTTTAATACTGCTAAAACCTAGGCGTTTCTTTTTCCCGCTTATAAGAGCCAATTTCAGCAGGCTCCAGCTTTCCGAGATGAAACCGTGCCAATAATGGATCATCTTGAGATTCTTGGCGTATGTTCATGAAAAATGATAATGATAAATGATTTTATTTTTGTAATTTGGTTGGTACAAATACTTTTACATGTCGATCATATTTTTTAAAACTAGATGAGGTTGGCGTTTCCTATCTGACTACTTTGAGAATAAAGCCCGAAACAAACTCAGTGCTCACAGTCTCTTTCAAAGTCCAGACAAAATCTTGGATAGATCATGTGAAAACCATGTATACTCCATTTGAAATAACATTAGACATGTTGACAACTCTTTTTGCAGTCCGTTCAACCGATTTTGAGTTCTATCCCGTATACATAAGGATGGCATAAAAAGCATAAACCTGTTACCAAAACCAACTGTTTACTACAGCTACCATTTGTCGTATCACCAATGCAATAGAAGTCAAAATCGGTTGAATGGGCTGTAAAATGGGCTTATTTAAATGTCTAATGTTATGTATGTATACACATGTTTATACGAATAAATGATTCTATCTATTTATCTATCTATCGCAAATGGAGTTTATACTGATGTTTGAAATGGTCTTTTGAGGAAAGAAGCAGCCAGATTGAGTGGACCTGTCCAGTCAGTGTACGCATTTGTCAATAATCGTGTAGCTCAATTCAGAATTTAAGGAGCTCAACGATTCGACGAACAACACCAAAGAAAGGACATTCGGGTAGGCCGCATAAATTACTCAAACTGCCAGACCATGCCAGACCATGATTAAAAACTCACTAAGATGAATTAAAATTAAAAACAAAAAAAAAGAAATTATCCACATAGTCTTCACATTCACAAAATTAAAATAAAATAATACTTTTAAAAATTCTTCAAGAAAACAAAAAAAAAAATTCGCGGTGCAAAATATAAAAAAAAAAACAAAATTAATTGGAACAGCTCAATCCCAAGCCTTTTTGTCCTCAACGTAATCTTTAATGGTATAAAACGCTTTCTGGCACAACTAACGTTTAATTAAAGATTTGAATTTATTAAGACTTAGATCTTGTACGTGGCTTTGAAGCTTATTATAAAAGCGTACACATTGACATCTAAACGAGCCACCTATTTTCTTGAGCCTTGCAGGTACTAAAAATTTGTGTTTGTTCCTAGTATTTATGTTATGGATATCACTGTTTTATATTTTTATAGGTATTTATAAGATTTTCATAAATATACTGAGAAGGCACAGACATTACATTAATCTCCTTAAATTTATCTCTGAGAGAGTGTCTCGGGTATAAATTATTAATTGGACGAACAGCTCTTTTCTGCAAGACAAAGATAGTCTGGATGTCGGCGGCATTTCCCCACAACAGAATACCGTACGACATTACACTATGGAAATAGCTAAATATATTAAACGGGCTGTCTCTATGTCATTTAAATTACGAATTTTTCTAACAGTATATGCTGCGGAGCTTAGCCTTTTTGACAATTTATCTATATGTGGGCCTCACTGAAGCTTAGCATCCAATATTAAGCCTAAGAATACTGTGCTATTTTCAGGATTCAATTCTTCGCCCCTTATCAACTCATCAGTTTTTACCTGCCTAACGTGAGGTAAGGTAAACTTAATGCATTTGGTTTTTTTTCATAAAGAAGTAAATTGTTAACATTGAACCAGTAAACTACTAGATTTAGATTCTTATTATCGAATTGAGGGTAGTTGGTAAATCATCACTAAACTCGCCCTCGACCTACGTCGCGGTTCTATATATCCGTGGCGTGCAGTACGAATTAGAGCCCTGAGCTGGATGATCGTTTCTTCCTCTCTTATTGTGATCGTGTCTAAAGCTAAACGTTTTAGCAACTGTAGTGTTTGTGGACTCACTACCGTGTGGTGTGCGATCTTCAAGACCGTTTAACCCAGAGTACGTCTAGACTGCCTATCTGTGAAGTGCCGTGCACGCTGCAGGTCTTCTGCTGACCCGGGAGTTGAGACGAGGTAGGTGGTATTCAATTGCCTTCTTGGAGATAGTAGGAACGAACGATTTCCACCCACAAATACTTTACATACTTACACATTCTTAGGTTCATAAGCCGCCAGCAAATATTTTCTTAAAAAAGGTTGGTAAAAAACCGAACAGTTATATTATCTGTGCTCTAGATAAGAGCTTAAACATTAGCCTTGGCATTACCCTTAATTTTTGCCATTATTATTCGATAATGGATACTACTAGCGCTATCTATAAGCAGTTCTGAATATTCCTGAGTCGGCTTTTAGTTTTCAACTTCGTCACTTCAACTTGATATTTGTGACTGCTAGTTGCGTGACCACACCAGATGTCGTTGCCAGCCAGTTTATTTTGTTATGATGTCAGCGTGGAATCGTACGTACTACGTACATAATATGTGAAGTGAATGACAACCTGCCGGAATCTTCCGTAAACATCTCAATGAGAAATAATAGGTGGAGTGAACTTGGGTGTTAATATCACCCAAGTTTTCACGGTGAAAATTTTCACATAAATTATTTTGGGTTCGCTGCAGTCTGATAGAGTGGTTCCTAAAAAAATTATACGAGTCTCATTTGCGACTGGCTACGACATTGGACTCTTTCAAGTCTCATCAGATAGATGACATTTATTCTACGTACCGGAGCACCTTATATGTAAATACAAGTAAATACATAAAGAGCGGTTTTAATCATTTACCGAAATAGGTTCTTAGTATTACGTAAAAACTACCAAAACAAAATAAGGGCCACCCGCAGCCATATTGCGTAAGTAAATACGGCAACGCAAAGAGTTTGACCGCTATCCAATCGACTAATCCCATGCGAGATGAATGATGCGATGTGGATTTCCATCTGTTTTAAGTAGGTACCAGTAATGTTTGTAATGTCAAATGATATCAAGTGGACACTCTTTTATCGGGCTTTTTGACTTAATATAGACGCTTAGGAATTTTGCAACTTTTAACCAGTGTTTCTCTTACTTTTAGTGCAATCAGTTTATAACGGTGTTTAAATCGAATAATGGCAAGCGTTAGAAGACGTGGACGCAAATTCAGACACCATTCAGTCACCGTCAACGCACAGAAGTTTAATGGTCAGAAATTCGCGACGTGCGGTTCAAGACGTTTGGAACGAATGGGTACCAAGCGATGGGTAATGTTACCAGACGTCGCGCGTCGAAGCTCAGGAAAAGTTTGGTTTACTACAGCTCAAGAAGACCATTCGTTTAACCGCACGAAAACAGCGAATTTCCATCGCAATATCCATACAAAATGCATTACGCCGAGCTACAGGCATTGGTCAAACCATTCGGAATCGGCTCCATGAAGACCAACAATACTCAAGAAGACGCTTAGTTCACCTGCAGTTAACTGCTGCACATCGTGAAATCGTTTAAATTTCACTAGATTACACTTTAATTCGACTGTCCAAGATTAGGCTGCAGTGCTTTTTACCGATGAGCGCAAGATCATTTTCGAATGACGATCGACGTGTTAGAATGGAGATTATCTGGAGAATGGTTTCAGATTCCTGTATCCATGAAACAGATCTTTTTGGTGGACCCAATGTAATGGTCTGGGGCGGTATAACTTTACAACGCAAAACAAGGCAGATGATGATGTGGTACAACTCCACATTATTCCATTCCACAGAAAGCAGGTCCAGGGTTCATCTTGATACAGTTTAATGCTCAATCGCTTTACGGCGCGACTAACAATGCAAATATTAGTTGACTTGACACTGAAATTGAGATTTTGCAGTGGCCAGCCAGGCGTTATGACCAGAATCCCTTTGGATATTTGTAGGATCAGTTATAAAGCAGTGTAAAAAACAGTGGAATTCTCATTAACACGCAGCAGGATCTCATAAATTCTCTTAAAAGACGTTGGGAGAGGTTTTCTGAAGTAAGTGTGTGGTGTTTAATCGAGACCTTGCCTTCTCCCCTCCTGCTCTCCTGCTCAAAACGTAGTTATTGAAAATTTGCATGTTTTTATCAAAAAAACTCCTAATTTTTCATTTAATTTTGTTTTTTAAAACTAAATGATTGAAAATGAAAAACATTTTGGTTATATATTATCTAAAACTATCTACTTCAATTAATTTCAGTTAGTATCATTAGAAACATTTGGATAACCCAAATGCAAATTGAATAAATTGATAAATTATAGGTGGCACTTATTAATAGATATTATTACTTCAGTAGTATACCTACTGCTGAAGTATTTAGCGGATCCTAAATACCTATTACATTATTATGTGCTCATACAAAACAGCGTACCTACTAACCAGATTGCACGCATGTCATGATATATTACTACTGTAACAGTAGGATCACCATTCACCGCAGCACGCCAGTCTGCATATATATAATTTTCAGAAAGGATAATCTCATTTATTACCGCTATTTACTATTGTGAACGTTCATCCTTGCGAAACGTTGCGAGTTCGTGCGTTCTATATGTATACTCGTAATATGTACCTAACTACATACGGCACTTTACAATATGTATCTATATGATATATGCGTTCGGTCTGGTACCTCAACACCTATTGCACCTTACTTCCGTTTAGACCATAATGAATAATACAAAAATATGTGTAAAGTAAAACAAATGATGAAACGAAATGTAGTCTGAGGGAGAAATGGCGCAAAAGTTTAGGAGCGGATCGCCAGCTAGGTCGTAAGGCAACAAAGATTTTATGATTCCGCTTCTAGAGCTTATGTATATATTTTGTCCAGTAGGTAGGTAAGATAAACCCTTTTTTAGAGTTCCGTACCTCAAAAGGTAAAAAAAGGAACCCTTATAAGATCACTCTCTTGTCCGTCTGTCCGTACGTCACCACCGATTTTTTCAGGAATGGGTAGATCTATCAAGTTGAAATTTATAACAGATACTGAGGCCTATAGTCCCTATTAGGTGTATACAAATCAAGGTCCTGAATCAACCCGATAAAAAGTTATAACCAAATTTAGATTTTCGCGAAAACTTGTACCAAAATTTACCTTAATTTTCAATATATTTTTATTTTCGGCGTTTTTCCTTTACCTACTGTAAGACCTTGTTTTTAACCAAAATTGACAATTCTAGGTCAACCGGAAGTACCTTATAGGTTTTGGGCCGAAAACCTATATGGTAGTTCCCGTAAACATAGAATCACGAGATTTGGCAAAAAGTAAGGTCTTGCAGCACAACTCAAGGCAAAATTCAAAAAAATAAAAAAAAGTTGAAAATTAAGGTAAATTCTGGTATTTACAAGTTTTCGCAAAAATCTAAGTTTGCCTGTATCTTTAAAACTTAGCCACCAATAAAATGATACCAATTTTATTATGGCGGTTTAATGGGTAAGTACCTACGGAACCCTCGGCGCATGAGTTCGACTCGCACTTGACCGGTTTTTTTATTATAACTGCCGGCTTTTTTATCATAACTTGCGATTTACTTATCTTAAAAAAGTGTCAATATCACCGTTCGTTGATCGAAGCCTAAACTCACGCCAGAACAAAAGAGCGGAATGCATAAACGGCTTATAATATCTAAGGATAAAACTCAATGATGATAAACATTATTTATGTAGAACCTTAATTAAAAGTATAAAAAGAGAGAACCTGGGAATACGTACAGGAAACATAATCGGGTTAGTAAGTTTGAACATTTTCTTGGCCATTACTCGTGAACTGGTTGCGCTATGGGCCGTGCAGTTATAGCTTCCACGACTTATTGACGCATCCAAACTTTGGAGCGCTTGTGCACCACTGCTATCTATAGACGGAGTTGGTTGTTAAATTATTATATCTCTTATGCTTTCATCTGGAATTTGAAATCTTGCGTCGTTGAAAATAAATGTATCTGTTTTCGTGGCTTAGGTAAGTAGACTCCTGTATAATCAAGATGAGTTTTTCAAGTGAGCTTCAACGGCCACATCCGAAGCTATGAGGAATAGCGAATAGCGAACACTGCAGCACTAGTATCACTGATCAAAACAACAATAGGTACCATGGCCCCGTGGACACTGATGGCTCCCGGATGACCTTCGCGATGTGCGCCTAGAAATCGATTAAAATTGCCGACCTATTCCAAATGCGAAAGTTTGGATTTGTATGTGATGTCTAAACGGATTTGAAACACGGGTCGTTTGGCCTGGAATAGGACATAGGATTTTTATCGCGGCAGTAAGTTTTAGTGGGAAAATTTTCGACTTTGATACAGACAAACCTAGTGTTCAATATGAGAAACAGATGCTTAACATGAATACATAACAAGTCTATGGTTATGTAGGTCCCGCTGCATATAAAGTTGCATTCAGTTCGCATGCTGCATATTTGTATTTTGCACATCACGTCGGGCCGTGGCTTCCTATTCAATGCTAGCCGAATTCACATAAACAAACAACATTCTATGAGCGGCTGAGCTGCTGGTAAACTTGCCGCCTGCAATATGTTCAGATTACAAAATAATATTGCGTTTCTTTGCTCACGAACTAAAGATTTTTTGGTGATTCGCTGTATGAATGGAGGATATTTTCCCGACTTTGCCCACCTATGCGTCATATTGGTTTTTATTAAAAGGCTGCGGATGATGGTATTTTTCTTTACATTTTTCGTCAAAAGTCGACAAAAATGCGGCCTAAAAAAAAATTTTGAGAATATACAAATAGCGCTCTTTCATATTATGATACCCCACATGACCTACGAGTATTAGGCCCACAAAATACTTGGGCATACGTCATCTAAAACTTTTCATAAAAACATATACAGTGTATAAAATACTTAATTAACTTAGAATACAAACATATACACTGTAACCAAAAACTACTCACTAACTAAACCTAAAAATATATATTAAACTAAAATAAAACTCCTCCAAATCGTTGTCCAATGGTAATGTGCCCAAAAGACTGGCAGCATTGCCTCGTTGTATGGCAATGCTTATTCTCTGCCCAACGTAAAAGCCAGCCCTTTGGTCACGCGAAGTGACTACTATTCGTTTGGAAAGATCTTAAAACAAAGCGTGAGCACTCGGACCAAGTAGCGTCCCACACTAAAGGCCTACCTATCTTCCATGGAAACAAAGACATACCGTCCGGTCTTTTGCCATCGTCGTGTGCCAGGCCATGGAGTTTTAATTAGGGATTGCAATCCAGATTCTTCAAAATTCGAAAATAACTGAAGTCCGGATTTTCCTGACTATCTTAAATCCGGTTTTTAAGGCACAAATCCGGTTTTCAGATTTATTTCAAAACTAATTTTAACGGATAATATTTGTATTTATCCACAAATTTTCATTTTAAGGAATCGGTAGATCGATATTAAATGTTTTAATGCGCAAATCCGAATGTTTGAATTGGTAGGCTTAGGTTTTATTTTTCTTTTTATTGTATAGAACAACTGGATGACCGAAAGAGCTTTTTCTACTGCTGGCATGTTCTGTGATAAAATAAGACCGCGCCTTAACAATGAGACACTTGACGCGATCATGTGGGAAGCGCTTGCCGTCTCTCTGGACATCTCGCAAGCTTTTGATAGGGTCTGGCATGAATGCCTTATTGGTAAGCTTCCTTCATTCGGTCTTCCCAGTGGTCTGTGCGATTGGATTGCAGACTTCCTGAGGGGCCGGTCCATCCGAGTGTTTATTGATGGCCACTCCTCTGGCCAACTGGATATTAATGCCGAGGTTCCTCAGGGGTCGGTACTCTCAGCAACATTGTTCTTGCTTCACATAAACGATCTGCTAAAACCCGGCACCTTTAGGTATGCGGACGACAGCACTGTTGCTGAGAGATGCGTTTCCGAGGCGCGCGCTACTGGGCCTCAAATCCGATCTCTCCGAGAGGCCATGGTTGGACGCGTGAATCTTTCCTAGAAGGCAGTCTCCGAATGGGGCGATGCCAATCTGGTCAGGTTCAAAGCTGAACCAGGCGTGCCTTTTTTCCGCTAAGGAGCCAGTTTCACCCGGCTTCTTGTTTCTGAGGTGTGACCGTGCCGATAACGGACCGACTTGAGATTCTTGGCGTTACGTTGAATTAAACCTGAATTTTAATCCATTCATTGACGCAAAAGCTCAGCTGGCTGCCAAAAAGTAGAGGCTCCTTGCGAATGTGAGACGGTACTTCACGCCAGAACAGTTGCTCAACTTGTATCAAGCGCAAGTTCGGTCATGCATGGAGTACTGCTCTCATCTCTGGGACGGATCTGCCAAGTACCAGCTGGATGCACTAGAGTCGCTCGAAGGCCAAGAGGCTCATAGGCAATGACATACTGGTCGAGTCTAGGCTCTAGAGCCTTGAACATCGGCGCCAAGTTGCCAATCTGTCGGTTTTTTATCGGTTACATTTCGGGGAGTGTGCGATGGAATTGCATGAACTAATTCCTCCTAGCCCGTTCCATCATTAGACTACAAGACGAACGGCGATGCAACATCGTTACATGGACATCCCGCCCATACGCATCAAACGTTTTCGGAATACTTTTATTATGCGTACAGCTAAGGAGTGGAATTCCCTGCCAGAGTTTGTATTACCTGATAGCTACAATTTGGGAGTCTTTAAGTCAAGAGTGAATAGGTTTCTTCTAGGTAAGCGTGCTACATCGTCGACCACATCATCGCTTACCATCAGGTGAGATAGTGGTCAAGCGCGAGCCTGTCAATAATAAAAATATATTATAACGGACAAAATGACTGATGCCCAAAGATTTGTTGTTTATTTTAGTTGGCTCTTTTTTATTTTCTATAGGCTTGCTCTTGACCACTATCTCACCTGATGGTAAATGATGATGTGGTTGACGGTGAACATCTTCTTATTCGAATAAAATATGCAGATTTTAAATAATTTGTGTTATTTTATTTCAGTTTTATCAATTCAACTTAAAACACTTAAACTTAGATAGTGCTCAAACGCAAGCCTATCAATAAAAAAAATGCTTAAAATTCGAAAAAACCAGGATAATGCGGATTTCAACCGGACGAGAACAAATAAATCCGGACTTCAAAAAGATCCGGATTTTGCATCAGGTATAACAGGGAGTTCCAAGATGTAGGGAAGCAGTGAGGCTGAAAGTAGTGTCGTCAAACAAAGTGCCTATTTTCGATGACGCTAGTGCGTGAAGCCAGAGGCTCGACTCCCACTCACCCACTGCCAGCAGGCGAGCGCGCTCGGCAGGAGTAGCAGAAGAGGCAATTTGGTGCCCCTGAACTGCTCTTCAGAGCGGTTCATCCCACCGTCTCTGGGATGATGGGTAGTCGGAGAGATTATAATTCGGGCAAGCTCTCCAAGAATCAATAGCCTCGGTGAAAACGGCACATCAAAATTAATCAGTATGGGTGCTAGGATATTCCTGATTAATTTCCCAGTACCGTGGACCGAGGATATAAGTGCTGGTAACTAGAAATTTTGCAGCCGCCTCTCATACGGATGGGAAGAGTATCTAGAGCCCAAGCTCGGTCGTCCATGGCCACATTAAAAATTAAAGTTAATGTATGACGGATAATTTGGTCCATTTTTTTCTAAAAGAGGAGGGTGCTTCTACAGATGGGAAGCACGAAAGAAATATGTTATTTTGGGGCCAAAACAACAAAAGCGAATTAAAATGAATTTCAAGTTGATAGCTTTAGTAGTCCTTGAGATATCCGGCTGTGACAGACAGACGGACCGACCGAGTCGCACCATAAGGGTTCATTTTTTACCATTTTGGTACGGAAACCTAAAATTCTAATCTCGGTCAGTACCTACAAACGCCGCAACTCCGTACACGGTTTTGAAGATAATCTTGTAGCTTGTATTCTGAACTTGGAAATGCAGTTTCAAGCTCTTTAGAGAAGGACAATAGCCTGTCTCTCAAGCCTGTGAGCTCTTGCAAATAATAGGAACGAAAGCATCCCATCGTTCCAGCAGGGAGTGTAGTTCACGCCCTGCCTCACAGATGACGCTATCTTAACTTGCACTGTTTTCGGTAAATGGTTGAAAATAAGTAAAATGTAAATTCTAGGCAGGCAGACTAAGTTTTATTTTTTATGATTGATCTCGAAAAGCTTTCAAAAGCTCTATCAAAGTAAGTAGAAACTTAAGGCTTGTTATAAATTTCTGTTAATGCTTTTAAGTAGCTCCCCCTCATTTTCGTCGATGAGGTCTTCATCAAATAACAATCAATCAATAGGGCATCATAAGCTTAGGTATCCTTAAAATTATTAGGTCAACCTTAAAAGCTACCAAAAAATAAACCAATGTGAAGACAATCACAGCATTTTCCGTAAAGTCGTTGCTATAAGCAACAAAGAAAATTAAGTACAACCTACAGATTATTCGGTTTAGGACAGTTTCTGGTTTGGGCAACCAACCAATAATATTTTTCTCCCGATAATGTTATATGCAATGTTGTAAGAATTTTATACATTTCAATATTACGACGTGTCTGCTCCTGAGAAATTCTATTTCCGCCAAGAGGATTAACAGGTGACGTTGTAAGTATGTGTCGCGGAAATGCTTATTTTGCGCTAGATATATATGATGAAAACCGAAATACTTTTTAAATAATTTATAGAATATCGATAGAACTTTAAATAAGTAGATTTATATGGTTGCCATGGTAGGTGCACCAGATGGGACTGAAACAGATTAGGAATCTAATTCGTAAGAGAGCAAACAGGTGGCCAAACTTATCACAATCAGAGATCTGTAATTATTTAATGGGTTTTGAAAAAGAAAGGGGCCCGAGTTGATTGAAACCAAGACAGCGTTATTGATTGGTCAATGTAAAGATAATATACATAGGTTTGCTATGCTTCATATAAAATGAGCTCTGTGGACTCCGTCTTATCCGAAACAAGTCGGGCATTCCCGACGAGATAAAGAGATGAGATAGTGGTCAAGCGCAAGCCTATAATCAATAAAAAAAAAAAAAAAACACATGAGAAGGCAAACAAAAACATTCAAATACCTACTGATGTTAGTCAAAATTTTATACTAAACAAAACAGATGTATCTGGGTTTGCCTATTAGCATCAAACCTACCTACAGTAAAATATCTCTAAGTTCATGAAGATTAACAAATTACGATGTACGAGAACCAAACAAACCCTTTTCCCTTCCCAAAATAAAGACTAAAGTAACTGACCTAAGCAATTTATTAACAATTTAGATTTACAATATAGATGTATCCCTATATCTCTAACATTTCCTTTCTCATAGGCTCTGCCGAGAGCAGAAAATCGGATCGCCATTAATCTAGCGAAGGCTCGCGCGGCCGCACCGATCGCAAATGAATGGACATTGAAATGAAGACGTATGGACCAAACATATCACTTGGACATTTTATTTCATTTGCCATCTGCTGCCTGTCCGGAATCCTTACAAAAGACGTTTGTTTGCTTTAAGTTAAAACTACTTGCCCAGTTTTCCGAGAGGCTAATTCTAAACTTTCTACCTTCAAACATTTTTCTTTTTAGTAATTGCACGGAATGGTCGGGGAGTTGGTAGTTGCTGCAAATGTGCAGTGTTGAGTTTAAAGTGTTGGCATGAAGTTAAATTGATCTCCGGGGAGATTGGTAGTTTCCGTAATTTGTAAATAGCTCTTATTTATTTAATGGCTATGTTTATGTGGTTTATGCACCTGTTAAAATCACGTGATTCGAATTTATTTTACGTAACTACACTGAACAAACGACAAAAAATATTGGCGAAAAGTATATCGTGTTAAAATTTAGCAAAATCTAAAAGAGACACGTAATGATCTGAAGATGTCAACTCTACTAAGAACTATCTAGCAACTTTATGATAAGAATCACAGTAAATACGCACGTACCTGAGTGACGCCCACCAAAACCTGGAATAACTTCTAAATTCGTCACGTTTGTTCTATAGACGTAGGTACGACTACGCTTGAGCATTGGGAATACCTCCGCTAGCCTAGCAACTGTTTTTATCATGCGAATACAGAATACAAATTCAGCGGCATTAGAACCAACCCAGGTATTTACTTATTTATGTACAAAATGAGGTACAAAAACCAGACCACAAATAAAGAGATTAGTTAGGAAAATTAAACCATTATATGTACAGGGGTATTTGTAAAACAGTAACAGCCTTTCAAGGGGTATACCAATGACAATTATACAAAAAAGCTTATTCTTATACCTACAGAATACAAATTCAGTGGTATTAGTAAATAAGTATTTACTTATTTATGTACAAAAGCCAGACCATTAATACAGAGACGATAGTTACGAAAATAAAATCTCCAAACGTACATGGGTTACGTACGGGTTATACCACTTTTTACCCGACTGCCGAAGGGGGGTAATATGTTTATCAGTCTATGTATGTATGTATGTACCTACGTATGTTTGTTCCTATGTGGCGTTCTAGAGACAAAACGCATTGGCCGATTTTGATGATTCTTACGTCAATCGATTCGTGTCTACATTTAAATTAAAGATTCAAAACAAGAAGAAAATCATGCTGTCTAGTCGGGGGATACATCTGTTTTTGGTCAGCCAGCTCGCGCATATGTATCCTCCGACTGCACAGCATGATTTTCTTCTTGTTTACGTCTTTTTAGTTCGCTTTTTAAGCAGACGGGTTTTTTATTTTTTTTTAATTCGGGGACAGCAAAGATACAAATAATCATAGACCAGTATCTATGTTGCCGGTTTTCAGCAAGGTATTTGAAAAGATAATGCTAAATGAAATGCTCATTCATTTTAATACAAGTAACATCATACACGATAAACAGTATGGTTTTACCAAAGGACGTTGTACAACCGACGCTGATATCACCTTATCAAGCGAATATTTGTGAGTATGTGTGTTTGTATGTTTGTTACTCAATGACGCCAGAACGGCTGAACCGATCTGGATGAAAGGCACAAGATGCCATAGACATCTTCTGCGACCTGTCGAGGGCGTTTGATTGCGTTAATCATACGTACAAGGGTATTTGTAAAAAAGGGAGGAGGGGTTAGGGGGCTCTTCAATCACAATAATACAAAAAAAACTTTTTCTTATACCTATATAATACAAATTGAGCGGCATTAGTACCTAGGTATTAACTTATTCACGTACAAAATGAGGTACAAAAGCCAGACCACAAATAAAGAGACTAGTTACGAACACAAAAACCATTATACGTACAAGAGTATTTGTAAAACAGAAATAACCTTTCAAGGGTTAAAGCAATTACAGTTTAACAAAATAACATTTTCTTGTGAAAATAAAGCCCTGAAATATCAAAAAACAATTCAGCTGTTTCATACGAAATGCAATATTTACTTGAAGAAAATAGCTGATTTTTTTTTAGATTTTATAGGGAAGGTCTGACATTGAAACTTGTTTATAATCGTGAGTAAAAATCTCTGTATATTCTGTGTCTCAGACTCTCAGGCATTCTTGTGGTTAGGTCAAGAAAAAGTAAAAAATACACACTTATTATCGAGATCGAATTACAATGATGCTGCAGTCTGAAACATTTAGTAATGAGATAAGCTATGAGCTAGATTGATAACAACACGTATTTAGCTCCAAAGATAAATTGGAATCTTTAATAATTAATGGATGTTTATAATTCATAAAAGATAGCTTGATCTCTGCGACAGCTGTCAGTATCAATACAGTAACAATAGCGCTTGACAGGCTAACAATAACGTATACGTCAGTTTGACATATGTCGCTGAGATCAAGCTATCTTTTATGAAGTATAGGTATTTGTTTTAATGGTGAAATGGTGCTGATATGTATAGTGTTTATAATCATACATATAAATTGTTCCCTAATTTTAGCACTATATATAATGAACCTTCTAATTTCTCATCAATCATATAATGAACCGACTAATTTATTGCGTGGAATGAAATAAAAAAGTAGATTACTAACAGTTTCTAAACCTATTCATACAAATAAAAATTCTTAATAAGAAAAGGGATTATGTCGACCTCTATCCAACATAAAGAAGATTTTGTAGCAATAGGTGGCAGTATACTCAGATAATATATGAGCAAGCTTCGCAGCATTATAAAATAGCACTTTAGAAAATCTAATTCTGTTCTAGCGCTATGAAATAAAAGTTAGTGGTCTTTATAGAACAGCACAAAAATCGAGCAAAATGGTGTGGAACTTTATGGTGTAGATTATTACTTAGTATATTTTCTAGAGAACTAAATACTTTTCCATATAAAAGTAGTGAAGTTTTGGGCCAGCAAAATTTGATCATACACATCTAACATTACAGAATGCCCCAATGCGGTAAATGCGCTTACCCTATAATCCTTAAATAAATTACCTAATTAAAATGAAATTACCATCACTAATTGTACCTACACAATGTACTATTTGCCTCCTTCCTTGATATACCAACGACGTGCCAGCGACACAAAAAAGAAGATTAAAAAGTTAACTTAAGTACTTTTATAGGTGCGTTAGTTTAGAATTGAAGATACAAGAAAAATTACGAATGATTTTTGTAATCAGCTGCAAAAAACAATGTAGACTTTTTATGTTACATATTACTTAGATATCGTATCACATATGCCTATCAAATATTTCACAATCTTCTTCTCCTTTTCGTGTGAGGGATGTTCACCTCTGGTGTCAGAGTAAATTAAGTTAATTAAGTATTTAAGCTGGGAACCCCACAGGCGTCTGACTTGGCTATTTCAGACTTACATTAACTACATAAGTCCAGGTTTCCTCACGATGTTTTCCTTCACCGTTGCCTGTGATGTCCAACGTAAACTTAGAAAGTAGGTACATATGAATTTGAAAAAGTCACATTGGTACACATTTGAACCCACGACCACAAGCACGACAAGCGAGGTTCTAGCCACTGGGCCACCACGACATTCGACATTTCACAATAAACATACTCAATACATAACTGCTAGGTATGTGTTGGTTCTATGCTGATTATAGTTCCGTGAATCGGCGTCCTATTTAGTAACGTGGCTGATTCAACAACTGTAGCACGTCGTGACCTAATTACGTAAATTGGTGGTTGATGCTCACATAGTGATTAGTTCCTCAAGCGCCTGGCGGTTAATCCCACTACTAGACCAGGTACATTAACCTGCTTATTATATGCCTTATAATCAGCGTAAAATGTTCGCACTAGTGGTATACCTACAGACCTCTTTGTGAGATGGGAGTGGGGGCCATAATGCCTGCCCAGTGTGGGTTAATTGATAGATGTCACATGTCTACCAATTTCTGGTTGAAGGACATGCCGTGTTTCTTCACCGTTTTGAAATATGTGGTGATGAAATAATTTATACAAATTAGAGACCCTGCCGAGAACTCGTAACTCTCGCACGTTCCCACATGGGCTACCACTGGTCGCCGACATTAATACACAAGCTTATAACTTGCATAAAAGTGTGCAAGTTGTTTGCTTGCCTTTGTAGCATAACTTCTGATTGGTGAATCGATTTTTATTATCAAACAGCCTGGCTTTTATTGCAGAATTTATGAATGCCGTCTTGCTTACGTAACCAATTACATCAGTCATTATAAAGGGTCCCGGTGGTTGTTATTGCAGTTGTATGACTTTTGGTCTCCTAATTGCTCATAACAGCAGATGTTACGGATGTAACCAACGGGAACGACTAAATGATCTTTTCGATTCACCGAGGGTTCGAAATGGTTTCAAGGTTCATATACACATCAGTTTTGTCATCGTGGACTTGGACGTGTGGGACTGATGTTCTACGACTTCTAGGAAATTATATTTTTGTCATTAAATAGACCTGCGTGTCACGTACTCTCGCATCAGGAATCTAATAGCATCAATAGATCATTAAATTCCTAATCAAACACTATGTATCACGTCACAACAATGAATACCATTGCTGAGCCATTGTGATAATAAAAGTGGCAATCACAGCAGTGTCATGTCACGTTATCCAGCGCGTTGGTCAGTAAAGGACGACACCAGTTCGCCACAGACCGACTGCACGATAAATGGCACTGATGCTGATCGAACGGCCGCTTATACAACTACACTGAACTCTAAAATACGAGCCCGAGTTGCCGAATCGACGATCAATGGTACGTATTGGTCTTTACTACCGCGAACCCACATAATATATCACTTTTGTGCACTATCATTTAGAATTATTGATCACAACGTACCGGGTCAATGTGAATTTGGTTTAGATTTGTCAATGTGGCGAAAAGTAGTAACTATTTTAAGATGATCTTTCCAATAGTTTTACGAAAGTTCTTAGCACTTATGTTCATCGTAGCCACAGGCAACATATGGCTACGCATACTACGTCGTAGGTATACGCTACGGCTACATGTGCTACGTCGTAGGCATACGCTACGGTTACATGTGCTACGGCGTAGGCATATGTGACGCATCGCTACAAATAATTAGAAAAGTTATGACAGGCTACTAAACTACTTAACGATTATTAAAGTAAATTCCTGCAAAACGCGATGTTTTCAGACATCTCAGTAAGTGTGAGAAGTGGAGTGTTCAACATTAAAGTCTGTTACTTTAATGTTGAACACTCCACTTCATTCAAGTATTGAGAGAAAATTTGCGACTTATGGGAAATATCAATCTTCATAACGCTCTCGACGTTAGTCACTGTATGACATCTTTCGACTCACTGTGGATGTAATAAGCATAAAGATGTACATTTAAAAGTAAATACCCTTTGCGAAGATGCGTCATTCTTCCTGGAGGGATGTTATATCAGCAGACATTAGTTCGGCCCCTAATGTGGTGTCGCGCTGGCAGTGCGTTGGCAAGCGCACCGCTGTCGATGTCGCCGGCTGAGATTTATCTCTGGGGCCCCGCCCCGCACGGGCCCATTCGACTTCATTTCAACACAGACGATAGAGTTTCATTTTTCTTTTTGCTCTGTTATAGACAGATACATTCGACGTTATCAACTCTCTAGAATACCATTACACCAGAATCGTTAAGAAATAGAACGAATTAAACAGACGCTTTCAATTTGGAAATGAAATTCGTAATGTTTTCCGATATTGCTGCACAGCGGCGAGCGCGAGCCGCTGTAAAATTAATGCGACCAGAGGGAAATATTTTACGATAGCATCTTTTTCAAACTACAAGTTTTTTCGCTCGCAAGTAATTCTTATTTGAAGAAGAGAAAAAGTCGTGAAAGCGTGAGATTTTATAGTTGTCTCTAAGAGCAGCCAGCAAGCAGCTAGTCTTGTATAACGTCATGAAAAAGTCGTAAATGTTGCGTACTGTCGTGTACGAGTGAAATTTTCTACTTGAGCAGTCGCGCGATCTAAGGAACATGCAAAATTTTATGAGCCTGCCTCCAGCCGGGTCTATCCTCTTACCTACGGTTTCTATTTTATGACTTCAACTGTTAAAGTTATGGCTACGTGAGGTGAGAATCGAATTTCAGCAAATTTCGTATTGGATACGTCAATCTATCCGGAATATACCTCACATGTATGTAAATGGGAAACGTTTTCTGAAAGTTATGCGGAGCTTCTTGGTAATAGTTTTAAAAGAGCACGTGGTTGAAGTATTCTCGAATGCGAAAAGAGACATTTATGAATAAACTGTGATCTAGTTCCAATATATGTGTAAAGAAGTTTTGTTATTAAAAAGTAGCTTTCTATGCCTATTCTATTTTTTTTCCTCCTCAATAAAATTCTTGCATGGTAAAGAGCTATTCAACAATTGTCTGCTTCACCATTAAAAGCCAGCAAGTGTGCTACAAAATCCCACATTCCAGGAAACATAACGCAGCTGGCCATTGTATTCAATTAGTGGCTGCACCATATTTACAACGAAATTGGAAAATGCAATGGAATGAAAATTGACTGTGAAAATGTATGAAAATCGACAACTGCTTACCGGTACCTTATTATCATCGAAGTAGAAATTCTATTTGTGTTTTCGTTTTGATAATAAAGAGCTCGGTGCACGAACCCAGTGAATCGAAGAAACACTGGAAATAGACTTCTTTAGTTTGATATTGCTTTATTTGTGAAAAGACAGCATTTGGAGAAATAAAATACTATGTAAGCTAGCACCTGGTTTCGATCAGCAGACTTGTTCATCATCATCATCATCAGCCTGTTAATGTACCCACTCAGCGACACAGAACTTAATTCATTAGCTTCACTATTTTTTTTTTCATTTTTCTATAACAATCCACAACAGCGCTGCACTATTTCAAATGAGTTTGATGCATTTACGTCTATGACGTCACAGGGTGTCTTCTATTAATGTCTATGACGCAAGAGGCACCGACATCTATTAATTTCGTAGTGACGGGATCTTTCAATATCGATATCAGTAGTAACCAAAGTACGGCACTTTGTGTGTATTAAAAGATTCGAATAAATACATGTGTTAGGGCTAGCAAAATTACGTACATTCCTTTTAAGGATCGCATTTTTTTTCAAAACTCAACATTTCGATTCGAAATAGAAGTGTTTTTTTTTAACTTTCGTATATATCGACACTTGCGAAACTTAATCAAGTAATCACAATACTAGAAGTCTTCCTATAAAAATTACGGCGCCTGGAACACTAAAAAAAATTTGGCGAGTATAATTTTTTATTTTTATATAAACAAAGACCCCAATTGAAACAAAAAAATGTGTTTAGGGTTTAAGGCAATAGTAAAAATACGCACAAAGCATTTGTTAATGTATTTTAATGTAATAAACGTTATGATTCGATATTGTCTTCTAATAGAGACGAGGCGTGGCGGGCACGAAAACGTCTTCTATAATTGTCTTATATAGAAGACCGTGGCAGTAATTGATGGCCTAATTAAAATAAAAAAAATTGACTTTGATGTTGACAGACCTCTCTGTGAGAGGAAATGAGCCTTAAACCACCACGCGGGACCAGTGCGGGTTGTACATGCAGACTTATTCATTCTCAATTCTTTATTGTACACCAAAACAACATTACATACAGTGTGATATTTTTTTTTTAAATCGTTGCCCGACACTAGGAATTTCTTCCTGTATCGTGGGTGCGTTTACAAACATATACACTCACATACACAAACACCCAGAGCCGGAACAACTATCTGTAGGTCTTACAAATATTTGTTCCGTGCGGGAATCGAACCCGCGACACGCAGCGCAGCAGTCAATCGCTCAACCACTGCGCCAACCGTGCGCCCGAGATAATAAAGTACATGTACAAAGGCGAGCTTAACTCAATGTTGGGTTCTCATATAGCAAACCCTAGGGTGAAAGAGAAAGATAAAATCCAGCAAAATCCAGTGTATTGTTTTAAAATAACTTATGATGAATAAAACAAAAAAGTCATACATACCAATATTATGTCGTTGCGCAAGAAAATAATCTTTAATCTTCCTCTTGAAGACCTCCAGAGAATGGCTGTGGCGTAGGGATTGTGGGCGAGAGTTCCAGAGACGCACTACAGTAGCAGAAAAAGAGCCAACATAGTGGCTGGAAGTTTGTTGCGGAGGGCGAAGTAGAAGTGAAGTGGCAGTGCGACACGGTCTTGTTCACAATTTTTTTCACGGTATTTAGTAGCTAGATAATAAAAAATGCCAGAAATATGTGTGCGGGGTGCCAACTGAAAACCAGCGCTGGGAGTCTGACGCCCGGCAAAAGCTGAGTTGGTAACCCTTTCAGTATGGGCACGTTCAGCGCAATTTGTCTTTGCACTTCTTTGTTGTCTATTATTCCATGTTTGTTGCTGTTGTGTTGTGCCTGTGTCGAATAAATATATTTCTATTCTATTCTATGTTTATATTTTACGTTCTTATTATATTTCGTTTTAAACCTAGTTCAGACCTAAGCCAAGTGCATGCAGCATAGCTCTAAAGTTCGCGAAGAGTGTAAAGTTAGCGACACCCAGCACTTACGGAGCAATGTTTTACTAGTTGAAGCGGGTTTCGGCAAACACCCTAAATAAGATAAGTAGGCAAGTACGTTTAGGGAAGTATCTACAAGTTATTTACACATTTAACCTTTTTCTTGGTCGTAGAACGCTATACATATTTAGAAGCGCTTAATATACAAAAAAATGTTTAGGTTTATTTTTGATTTACCGAAATTACCGTTGAAATCGTACGTTTGAAGTTTCACAAACACCACCTGAAACTGGGTCATTTAAACCTTATTGACGGTAACTAACTAATCTGTTATTAACTGACCAGTTGTAAGCTACGGGATCAATCGATTCATGCGATTTGTAAGTGCTTGATAAGCGAATATCAAAGTTTAAAAGCATTGTTCTCCTCTATCAAGTAATCCGATTTCAATAATAACTTGCAAAACCATCGTGTCTGTATGAATAACATAAATATATTAAGTTTTTTAATTTCTAATATTAACTTTTGGCCTGACGATAAAATGAAAAATATCTTCCTTCGCAACTTCTCTAACGAAATTTGATGACTGTCCATAAAAGTTAAGGTTTCCATCCAATCTAATTTTGTAGGCTGTCTAGCGTTCACCACTGCAACCAGAATATTTAATTTCGAGGGAAACTAGGTTAACAATCACGTCCGAAGTCTAAGCTAATCCTGGTAATCAGACTATTACTGCCATGAATAGCTATGAACGGTAACTGAGATTAGACGAACATAATCGATTTATTTTTATTAAGACTGCATGTACCTATAATAAACTTTAGAATAACAATTTATGTACACGATGGACGTCTAAAACAAATTTCTCACAGTTTCAGTCTACTCAATCTTATCTTATGTCTCGCTGCTGGGTAAATACCTCTCATTTCCTATTTCAATGCGGGCCAGCCTTTTTCATAGGAGTCAACTTCACCCTACCATCTTCGTCTTGTGCCACAAAGTAGTTCAATCAATAATGGCTCAATTACATTAGGTCGTTTTGACCGATTCGGTTGCAGCCCGTATTCGGTCACCGACTAGTGTAAACGACTTTTCGGTAAGCCGTATTCGACTACTGCCCGTATTCGGTCACCGACAAGTGTAAACAGATTTTCGGTTAGCCGTATTCGGCCGCAGATCGTTTTCGATGAACGAACACGGCTAACTTATTGAAACGCGCCACTTATTGTTCAATCATCACAAGTGTTTGTTTTTACAGTTAGGTACACATTTAGTCATTACAGTTAAAATTCCTTGTCGTAATACAATATGTCTGTCCATGATGATGCTTTCAACACGAGTGTACACAGTTCGGCTGATTGCGGTCTCTGAATCCGGTAAACCGATCACTTAAACGAATACGGCTGCCGTATTCGGTGACCGACTTAATGTAAACAGCCCAATTCGGTTAACCGAACCGGTTCAATCGAAAGCAGTCGCCGTATACGGTGGCCGACCAACTACAGAAAATAGAAACACATTGTCAACTCATTTGAACTTAGGACCTAGCATCAATGAACGCTTAATGTCGGTAATCGGATGAACAACAGTATTAATGATGTTGAATCACTCTTTAACCATCGTGTCAGTTGATAGACTAGGAATTTTCCCAGGAGTTTGCCTGATTAGAAAAATATCTGATTAAACAAAGATCACACAGATTCGAGGTATTTTAACAGGCATGTACATAATTGTAGGTACTCAAATTTTTGCTGCGTTATGTTATGGAAAAATTGTACGCAAAAACATAGCAGACGCCACATTTCAGTACGTAAAACAATACCGCTGCTTTAGTTACGTATATTTCCCGCTCGCTTAGTAGCAGTTTATGGAGGGACTATAGTGTCCATATTATCGGCACATATCAGGCGCCATGTGTTGCTGCAACAGCGATCAATAGTATTGCTATATGCTACTTTCGCACAAAACGGACCGAACCCATGAGTCGTGTATGGCCGTATTATGGACTAGATTTCGTTACACGCTCGAGCGCCTAATTACATACTCGTAACATCAGTGAAAATTTATTGTAGAAGTAAATCTTTTAGATTTACTGCTAATTACGTTTGCTGGTAGTGTTCCTGTGAGACAGCCAATATACCCAGGACTTGCTATTAGTATTCTCAATTAGAAGTGAATGTGTCGATTTACCCGAATTAGGGACATTTACATGCTTTCGGATTTAATCTGGTAATTAGCTGTAATTCCTTGATAGTGCTGTTGGTTATCCTGTTCACGTTTAGGTTTCCAAACCAGTTCTGTTTAGGTACCGTTACTTTGGAATTTTCTTTAACTACAAATATTTAAAAAATCATTCCGGCGATATGCAAATGCATTGCCTAAAAATCTGAATTCCATCCTAAAAACTGTTTGGTTACTTACTATTGTATCTGGCCAGGTACTGACTTCCTTAATTTAAATGGGTACCAACCTCATTACTAAATCATGCCCAAGTTCCCGTTAATATATTCCAGTTAGACGCACTGTCCTTGCATAGCTCCATCAGTTAGCAATAGATCATCATAAATCTCGTGGAGCGTCGTGCTGGAGTGTCGTACCGTTCGGCATCGTCTGCATGCCCTCAATTTGAGAGGTCCAGACTTGCGGCCGACACATCCCCAACTTGCCCCAGATATGCTAAATAGACAATTGATTTGTTTACTTAGGCCGATCTGCGGAACTATCCGATATGTCAAAACATAGTACCTTCAGATTGATTAAAGTAAAGTTCGCTAACCTACTATTTAAATGCGAAGGTTTGTATGTTTTTATTACATTTCATGCAAAAACGGCTCACTGGATTTGGATGCCATTTTGCACACAGATAGTCTATAATCTAAATTAACATATAGAATACTTTTTATCTCGATTAACTCGGTAAAATTATCCCTTAGGAAAATAAAACAGGTAGAAGCTAGTCTAAAACAATTCCTGCTTGTTTGATGTAGTAATGCTTCCTTCACAAAAACAAGCCTTATAATTTCAAAGAGGATTTTTTTACCGACATAAAATGAAAACGTTAAGAATTTTTACTTGTTCAAAGACAGAAATGTTAAACTCCTGCAGTGTTAAATACGTTTCTGCGAAATTTAATTAAGTATCTCGGCAGATTGGATAGATCTTCAGTCGCCGCAAATTTTGATGTTTACACAATCATACTTTGTACGGTCGCTATTTCGTCATAATCATTGGAATATAATATTTATGTGGGTAGAATTTCATTAGGCTAAGTTTAACTTACGTAATCATACTTTAATATTAAAAATGTGAATGTAAGCTTGTTACGCTTTCACGCAAAAACTACTGAACCGATCATCATGAAACTTTGTACATATATTCTTGGAGGTATTGAAAGTAACATAGGGTACTTTTTATATATAAAAAAAATTATTATGGCTTCACTGCGAGCGAAGCCGCGGGTAAAGCTAGTAAGTCATAAAATTCACAGAAATATAAGTGAATGAATAATCTTTTTTGGTTAATGTATATTTTAGGTACTAAGAACTGGTAGGTACGTCATGCTATTTCACGTACCTTCCTAATCATGGGTAAGTATTGGTTAGTTTCACTATCCACATGAATCGATATATTGATTTTAAGAAATAACGATTTTACAGGAAGTGTGAACGTGCTATATTTTAAATGTAATGGGCGGCCGTTTGGCGTGAATTGTAATAAATTACCTTACATTTATCCCACTCTTGGTTCAATTAATTGGTTGCCTCACACGGATTCCACGCTATGTTTGACTTGTATCGAAACGATTTTATCAAATTGCTAAATGTTTAAGTGTGATATGAAAGCGATAAAAAATTGACTCTCCATATTTTATTTGACCGATGGTTTTAAACGAGTCGAACTTTGAGGCTGCCTTTTTCAACGCCCAGATTCATCACAAATATTTTCCTAGCTCAGAGCAGAGCGCATCGTAAAAAACTTACCCAATAACAGTAAACAACAATAATAAAAAGCATTATTAAAATAGTAAGCAGATAAATGTATATTTTCCCGGGGCGCGACGTCGCATTTCGTAAACTTGTGCCATACATAGCGAAACCCAATTGACTCAGCGTTTTTATATTCCCCTTATCGGTGATTTAGTTCAGGCTCTTTTCGGCTGTTAAATATAAATCTAACTTACGGATGTTGAAAAATCATTCTTCGCGTCATAAATTGTGCCGCACCAGCAGGGGTGGGCAACAGTGAAAAATTGCACTCGCTGTGTAATCGCTGTGTCGAAGCAGAGGGTGCTAATGTTGCAAGTAAAATTTATCTTGTAAAACATTTATTATATCCCAAACTACACCCGCGACGGTGACTCATCCAATTCAGCTTATGGAAACTTATAGCTATGCTTTATAAATAAAATTTCAGTACTAATTTAATGTTATGTACTTTATTAAAGTTACGATCGTTTTGTGTTTCGCAGTCGGTCAGATTTTTGTTACCGTCGCTGTGAAATGTTCGTATCTGGGAGATTTAACATTTTTTACGGAGTCAAGTTATGACCGCGATGCTATGGCCAAAGATTTTTATCTTTATACGTAAAAGAAAAGTAAGTACGTACTAAAATCAAAGTCTTACGGAATTTACGTGAGTAGGTATATACAAGTGTTATTTTGGTGAGAGTGAGAAACGATCGACGAAAAAACGTAAGCTTCTTATAATGCAATTACATTATAGTTATATAAGATTTTCCTTTGTTTCCCCTCACGGTTGACTATTTTACAAGGAATGACAGCGCGAACCCAGAGGAAGCCCCTTCAGACGTGCGGGCGCCTCTCTGTCGCCTACCCTTTGCGGTCTTACCCTCGAGCGAATTATAAGCCTACAGCCTTGGAATACTAAGAGGGACGGATAAAAATTCACCCCTTAGGTAGCCACATCTAAGCCGACAGATAACTTCGCCTTGCAAGCACGAGACAAGGACGAAATCCTTAAGGAACAAATCAATCCCTCGTCTGTGGGATTGCGAGATCAAGCGAACAGGTAAATAAAAATGTACGAGCTGGCTTGTTGATCCTCAACTAACAATACAATGCTAACAATGTCGGGGTTTTAAAACACATCTGTATAATTTTGTGCAAATAAAACTTATTGGATTGAGTCGGCGTAGACTTAAAAAGTTCGTTGGCTTGTTTTAAAATGGAACGTTATTTTTAAACTTTGAAGTTTCAAACAAATCTTGGAAATTCTGGAGGTACGGTGACACCCCAGCCTAAAGTGATGACGTAAGTGCTTAATGACTGCTCGTTTGTGCTATGCCTAGTTGTATGTTTTGGTTCAAATTACGTGCAGCTCGCGGCCTATTTCCCGTCACGTAGACAAGGCGCAAACGACTAGACACAGCAAACGAGCCGGCTGTGACTTTGTCGCGGCGACAAGCGACACCTAATGTGAGCATATTATTGTCTGGCTTTTGTTGATGAGGCCAAGTTTAATTGGAAAATGTAAACGCGTGAAATAATTTGAAAATCTTATCATCATTATCTTGTCCTAATCCCACTTTATTTGGGGTAAAGTTTCTGGTACGTTAAACCGCCTTCTTGTAGATAAAAGCCAATGACTACAGATTGTAAAAAAGTGCATAACGGTCTACATCTTTCATTTAAATTAACTGGATGCATAAAATACAAAGTAGTTTGGGCTTTTATTGTTACTTCATGTTTTTTATTAACCAGTGTCATGGCTTCATTATCTACTTTGTCTACAGTTTCTTCTCGCCTTACAAAGAAAAGAGCAGTAAAATAAACTATGCTAATACATATTATGAACGCGAAAGTTTGTCGGTTTATATTTACGTTTTCTCGCCTAAACATCTAAATTTCAATTTACCTTACGTTGACGAATTTTTGTATAAACGTACGAGTAGATTGATATGATCTTGGATAAGGACATAAGATCCTAGATATAATGTATTCCCGACTACGTAGGTATTAGCTATTACAGTAATATTAGGTAGATGCTAAATATATTCTATTATTATAAACCGAGTGCCAATATACGCAAATCATACGATAACAAGTAAATAAACGTTGCATAGCCAACGTTGCATAGCCAACGTTGAATGTAATGGATGAAGTAATCTGTATATCGCTGAGCACCACATCAATGCGGCGTAACATGAGAAGGCACAGAAGTCTTGCCTTTCATCATACACGTTTTCCCACTGACACAATTTCTTTGTAAAACACCACTTTTATGAAGTGGCAACACACGAAAATACGGGGCTGGAATTTTAAGATGCGCCTGGAATAATTTTTAAGTAAAATTTCCCGGCACGGTGGACGTACCTACTAGATATCTAGAGTATATCTTGAATATGTCCACGCTAAAAACGTTAAATGTATTTTTTTTTTGTCCCTTTCTCTAGCCACAATTCGAGATAAATTCTCCGTTCTTTTAGCGTCGAGATGTAGTAGTCTCCAGGAATTGAGTTACAAATAGAAAAATATTTTCATGCGAAGTTTTTTATCGGTAAGAGTTTAAATAAATTGAAAACAAGTAGCATTTAAAAACCCCCGACATATTTTTTTATATCATATTGCATAATTTATCTAGTAGTAGACATGCTTCGACCGACAATCTATATTGAATACGTAATTATGACACAATATCTTGCGGAAACAGCCCGATTCAAACAGTAAAACGCCGATAACATTTGAAAGGCTAAACCTATTTTCTTCAAACACTCTCGATAAAGTCACTTCACAAACAAAAAAAAAACGAAACCAAAATCGGTTCATCCGTTTATTAGCTATGATGCCACAGACAGATAGATACACATATGCACACACATACAGGTACAAGTTATAACATCCCTCTTTTTCCGTCGGGGGTTTAAAAGAATGTTGAAGTCAAATATTCCAACCAGTATTCAAGAATTTGCGATTGAATTACACTTAAAGAAACGAGTAATGAGTATTCTTGATGCGCTTGCACAAAACTAATTGGCTCGCGTAACTGCAACAAAATAAAATGAAAATCCATTAGGTGTACCGCTCCGCCGCCGAGACTAGTGTTGTTCAAATATCATAGCTCATTGGAGTTTAACTGAGTAGTTAGTGAGCTGTAAAAATGTCTACGATTGTAAACGGGTGGAAAGCAAAACGTAGATTTCATTAAGTTTATATACGAATGGAAACTAAACGAAACCAGACGTATTGGAAAGTGTTGAAGCAGTGAGGTGTAAACAAGGTGGGGAAGGATCACTCAAATAAAGTAAACGTTGGGAGCAACACGTCCGTCGTTCAGGCGGCTCTTACCGGGATTACCAGTGTCGTATTAGCGGTGATCGATAGTGTATCGTAAGCTGCAGGCCACAGCACTGGCCCTAGCGGCCATCTTGTCGGTCAGTCCTATCACGTACGTAACGAATGAAGGATCTTTGCAGCGACCCCGGCCCCACTGCTCGTCCGATTCCCTACACCGTATTTAAAGTGTAAGTTGCAAGCGTTTGAGGAAACTTAAGGTCTACACTTTAGTATAAATGTAGATATCTAGGAATTTACTATTATGGGCAATTGAATGTTTAACAAGGAACAAAAATAAGTCCTTTATTTTTCTAATAAATAATTCCGGCAAATAAACCTTTAAGAGTTATCCTATTAGGATTGACTATTATTTCAGCCTAGTCAACTGAAATAAAGGACAGATTTCATAAACTCTCGACACTGATTAATGACACCAGCGTTCCCCACTCCATATCGCACAGAACCTGGTGAACAAGATCGCAGATATCTGCGAACAGTTGACTTGTCATGACATTTGTTACAGAACTACTATTATATGAGTTCCAAACTTCTTGATTAACATCGCGGCAGTTGTGAAAGAACTATTAATTTTCTTTAAGATACTGTTACGAGTTGATTTACTAAACTATTAATCTAATATAAAGTAAGTCTAGACCACAAATTTACTGAATTAAGAATTATTATAAGTTACTCCGAAGTTTATAATGTAGTAATCTTTAATCTCAAAGGTGGAGATAGATCTTAAAGTTGGATGATACCTACTCGCATAATTAGTAAGGATTATATTAACTTGTGCACATATACCTTGTCGTTAGACACACGCGACACAGAAAATCACTCGAGACGGGAGGAGCCGGCCCTACATTAACGGTAATCATAATTCAATGGGTAATCACTGAATATGCAAGTGTGTATATAACGACATTGTATACGTTTGGTGTAGACATTGTACTGTAAGATGGTCGCCACCCATTTAATTAGCGCGGTCCATTAATGTTGGTCGTCCGAACAAATAAAAGTCGTATTATGAATAGCGGCTCGGTTGGAACTGTCACTATTAACGTGATTGCTGCCCTGAATGACGTGCTCGTATGCTACTCGTACCTACATCTATTCACTACTTTCGTTTATCACATGTTTGTTTGTGTTAGCCGCCCAGAAAATATTACTTTCCTCATGTAAACATTGCCTAGAACTTAACTCAAGTTTTGCACGTTATTCGATTGTTTGTTAGGTACCGACGTACCGTGAATAGGAATGGGTTCAGGATTTCTCTTACCTTAAGTTCTTGTTTTTCTAGGGAAACTTGAAGCCGTATTAACGCGAGGTGCAAACTCGCTGGAAGCCACGCTTCAGCAAAGTGTTGTGTTTAAAGAACCAGATTGTGCCTAAGTAGAGATGTTGGTTCGTGTACGTGGCAAACACTTCTACACAAGCACGGCATTAACCTATTTCTCCAAGTTGACTCTTACGCGAGATGACGAGCGACGGAACATTACGGTTTTATTTCAGGCTCAAACTTACTAACTATTGGGTAATCTCTGCCTAAAGCAACATAAAGTTTAATCAAACCCTTCATTATATGATGCCGAAAGTGGAACGTTACATAAAGTGTCCTCGCAATGAACATTCGACAGGAGAATTTGTTTTATTGAAATTGTAGAGACCTAGTTAAGATAATATGCTAATTTTCCCGGTCATTGGTTCTCAATAGTGAGTGTTCTATTTGTCATAAGGGTTCTCGTCTACTTTAAAATATTGGATTTCACTTTTACTTTCGGCAAATCTCGGGTGTTTTAAAACGCAATATTTTTTTAGTGAGTTCGGAACGAGAAAGCATTGTGGTTGTACCATTAGGTATTTATTTAACTTGGACGGCAGAAAGATAACGTAAGCAGATGTCTAAAGAATATATTAGTCTCGGGGAATCGCTGGGGACAACTTGATTGCGAAATAAACCCTGAAAACACAAGAGCTCTCGAGGAGATCGTTTTGAACTAAATAGCCCGAGTTGACGGCGAGTCGTGGAAGTCGAGGGAATTGAAGTCCGCTGTTCGAGCGGACCAGCGTGCAGCGCCGAGAGCGGGCATTCGGGCGAAATACTTGTCGTGCTACACAAGTATTTTCTTGGACATCGGGCGAAATATGAATGAAGATAAATAACATAGTATTGTTGTAAAAATAGAGAAAAGTTGATAAAATATTGCATTAACATTGAGATAGATGGATTACGGTCCTATTCATAATCAATTTCGTTTAGCATTCGTGCATTACCTTACAGCAAAAGTTAGCATAACCATGTAGGCAAGAACACTGATTGCGCTGTTATAACTCCTGTTACTAAAAGCCTTTTACAAAAACAATAGTCGTGAATTTTATAACGATTGTAGCCGCACCAGCAAGCCAGTTTCAAAATACCAAACAACAGAGAAACTAACAGCAATTGTAAAATGTTTTTCACGATAGCTTGATTTCCGGAAAACCGTCCCCCGGGACAGGCTATGGGAATGTATGGCTACTTTGTACTTCATATCACTTCATAGCCGGTAACGGTTGTGAATTTTTAACGCATCAATTGTTTGTAATCTCTTTGTGTATTACGGTGAAAATTACATTTCGTATTCGATGGTAAACCACTACTATTTATTGAAGAAGTACGGCCGAGTGAGATAAAATGAGACCATGGCACATTGGCCAAAGGCTATCACAAACAAACATTATTTACGTAGCTACGTCTGGTTTCCTTTTTCGTAGCATGTTCGTAGCGTTATCGTAGCGCAGTGCTACGAATCTACGAAGACGGCTGATGTGTACGAACAATGGAGTAGCGAGCTAACCGAGCACGGCGAGCACACAGCCTCACACAGGCTACGTTAGCTGAAATCTTTTGAGCTCCCGTCAGACGGAATAGACACGAGGTTTCGTGTGCAAACACTACTTGTTGTGCCAAGTGCTTACAAGTGCCTAATTTCGAGGAAGGCACATGCAGGGTTGGTTTTAGATGTTTATTTTCGCAGAGAAACATCCAATTTATTATTATAATTAAAAAGGGATTCCTTTTTAATCGTTGTTAACTGAACTGTTTGAATTTGTGCGGTACCCAGGCGGCGCTTGAGAAGATAGAAAGAAAATTAATTCATAAAATTCTTTTATTTTCATTTTGATAAAATATGGATTTTCCGGCGGCGTTTTATGGAGTTAGGAACACTTCGTAATCTACCTTTGCAAGGATTACCGTAAAATCGACGGCAGCTAAAAATATTCTGCTCTGTATCGACGCGGCGCGGTGGTTAATTACTCTTGAATATTTATTGGTCGTTTGAATAAATCGCTCGCGGCGGATAAGCCTTTAACTTGTATTATATTCACTTTTCCTGGCGCTAATTTTTGGTTTCTGTTTATATATCAGTTTTTCGTGGCAGATACATAAGCAACGGATTACAAGTTTGTAAAGTTAAAAATCTGGACGAGTATTTCATTACAATTTTAAGTAGTCGGAAATTCACGTAAAAATACGTTGTTTCATTTTATGGTGTATTAGGAGCGATTTTTAGTAAAGTTTATGCCGTCAGCATCTGTTGCCTTCCGCTTAGACGCTTAACGTGAGAGCTTGTAACGGGTTGGTATTGTAACTAACCCCTGTTTAGCAAAGTCAGAGAAGGGAATTACTTTCGCTGATCCCCGGAAAAGTTTCACTATTACGGAGCGCAAGTGTGATCCCTTTCGTATTACTTTTATGAGTACGCCAGCAGTTGACGGGACCTATGCAAATGTTATTGCGTTTGCTAAGGAAACAGCCACACGACTCGAGGACTACGGTTACTGAGAAATATGAATATAACACCAATGAAAACATTGCTAACTTACTTATATAGGTACGTATTTTTCGTTTAGTTGGTATTATAATTAAATTCTGGGTTTACCAACGGAGTTTTAATGTAGCTCGTTCGTTGACGATAAATTACAACATTATGGCCGGCTGGTGCTGCGGCCACGAGTTATGAAACTGGAAGTAATTGCAGTATTTATTGGTTAAGAAGTACAAGTTTGGAATCGCTCATAAAATACACTCTCAGTCAATGATTATCTGAATGTATGCGAGCGGTGGTGGCTGCGCGGCGCAGATAACTCGTAATATTGTGGAATACTTGCTGGCTGCCGACACCGACTGAGAAAGAGGTTCAGCGCCCACTACTAATGAATCAAGTTCGAAGCTGGCGCGCTGCCCGCCGAAGCCGAATTCAACTTTTAATTGATTTGACATTATTCCGTTTGTGGATCCCGAGCGATTGCGCTGCGCCCCTTCAATTATAACTCATCTCCCAATAAAATGATCAAATGAAAATTAATTTACGAAAGTTAAATGAAGTTATTAAAACCCTCGGGAAGATGTCGTTCAACATAACAATTGAATCGCGACTGATAAATATGTATAGGCACTCATTAAACAACGTGTTCAATTAACTATATCTTTCAAACATGTCGATCATGCTTGTAACAATAATTTGGTAAAGAAGACCGCACGAAAGCAATTTAAATTAATAAGTATCTAGAGTGTAGACGCACGTAGGTTGTACGTAATTTAATTTGCACGTCTATCCTATCGCTAGTCCTTATCTCGACACCCACCTTATGCTATGTTATTCTCAAACACTTACGAAACCTACGCCAAAGTTATCACGTTCAATATATCAAGTAAAACAAGTTATATTTTCTTCTATCTTTGCAGTTATACCTAAAAGGGGATATGTAATAGTCAGCCAGTAGTCTGCCATCACACGTTCTACATATCGTGAATGAGTGGAAATTGCAAAGTTGGCGCGATAGCTCGCGAGGTTCGCTCCAAACTTGCAAATGAAAAGTTAATGCACAACTTTCTGACAGGCGCGGTCGCTCTTCGACCTCCTAACACCGCTCAAGTGAATTTAAAACTTTTTAATTATTTGCTGCGACAAGTCCCAGATTTGTCATCATCGTCGCCGACAAATATCTACTCTCCGTACCTTTTGACTCTCTCAAACACGTGCGTCCACTGAAGGGTGAGTTTAGACAAACAATATTATATCACAGATACTTGTCCATATCCACATTATGGGTTTGTGAAGAGTGATTGTGTCGACAAATTGTCTTTATAGCTATCTGTGCCCAGTAACTTTCACGAGTGTCTGGCTACGTGGTACAGAAATTTATACTTGCGAATAAGCACTCCAACTTTCACGGGAGCTTTACGAAAGAAAAATAGTTTTTATTTTCCCGCCCGGGCATAACGCCCACTTTATTTTTTAGGCGCTTCAACGTTATTAAACGCGTAAAGGATGAATATTTTTATGTTGGGATATTGTTTCCTGTTTGTAACATCAGGTATGAATATTGCGCGATGTGGAAAAGATTATCGGATACAGCGCAGATTATAAAATCGAACGGGATAAACCTTATCTATATCAGCGATTAGCGTGTGTTCATTAAACCAATTATTAAGCCCACGCTTCGTTATTATAGGTCCGGAGTACATAGTTATGGCTATAGATAATGTCGGTTATTTTTATGAAGTATTTTAATGCGAGACCGATGACGTAATATTTTCAAAGGTTCTATTCCGTGTCCTTTTTCTTTATCCCATGGACGTCCTTTGTGGGTCGTTACAAAAGCCTCTGCAAGTATGTGTTAGTTATTTTGTTATAATCAGTGGACTAGACAGGCAAGGTATGATGTTAGTTCACAGAGTTTGCCACCTTTATTACACTTCAGTTGCTTTTACGACGCACAAGAGGATAAAATACGTATAATTTTATTTAAAATAGGATGCGCGCTCGCAAAACGAACTCTATCTTACTTATAATCTTACTAATTCTTACTAATATTATATAGGCGAAAGTTTGGATGGATGTGAGTATGTTTGTTACTCAATCACGCCAGAATGGCTGACAGAATCTGTATGAAAGGCACAAGATGCCATAGATTTGGCAATAATTTGGCACAGAGATAGATTATAGTCAGGAATAGCACATAGGATACATTTTATCACAGGAATGTGTTCCTGCGGTATAATTATCGACTTTCACGCGGGCGAAGCCGCTGGCAGAGGCTAGTTTCTTTATAATACCTACGTATTGTTCTACGTACCGATTGTTCAATAAATTAATTGGTTTACCTTTTCACCGAGTCCTCTCCCTGACTACCTACAACTGGTCGATAGGACCTATACCTATCTGTATTGGTAGCTATCTGCTCTGGACCTTGAGACAGATTGCTTTTGCAAGACTTCTGCTGGTTTTGATTATCTACGCGTTTTTTTTTGTACCTATCTAGTTATTATTTGTACGTACTATTGCTAGAGTTAGATGTTGATCCCTATACATAGAGGATATATTAACTATTAGTGGGGTTTATACGTAAGTAGATCGATTCTGCTTGTAATTAAAATTAATGCCTCGGAAAAGGAGCTTATACTAGGGTCTTTCTTAAATCAGTTTCAAAGAACACGTAGGAAATTATTTAATTTGAACACATTATAGGTAGCTAAACATTTACAAACACAGCCTCCCAAAGGGTTCCGCAGTCAATCCGCAGAGCTGCGGCACCTCGGAGCGCTCAAATTAAACGCTTGCCTAAGACCCCTTATAAAATTACATTAACTTTGTAATACCGTAAAACGTAACCACCACTCGATTAAAAGGGCCCATACAAAGATAATTATGACCCAGGTTATAACGCTCAGCGGGACCTCATTAGTATGATATCGGTGTCTTATGTAAATGTTTTCTATTGTTTCCATAAAATTTTATGTTGTTAATGAATAAGCAAGTTGTTATCTGTACTGGTCATACGAACCCTTAGGCTTTTAGTTGTTTGTTAAAGGTTTAAAACCTGCCTACATATTTTTAGTAATGGTAGGGCAACGTTCGGTTAGATTAGTCTTGAGTAGGAGTTTCCATTAGTATCAGTAGTGACGATTTGGACTCGTTTTCCACGGATTGGCCGGCAATGGCAAGATTCAAAGAACGTTGGAAGGCTATGGGGGACGTCTTTGCCCAGTAGCGGGACAACATAGGTAAAAAAAAGAAGTTTCCAGTCACAGCGCAAGTCGTTCTATGATCCGACTATGATCCCAATTGCCAAATTTGCTGGTGCAAGATTATGTCATGCATTTTTATGCCTAAGGTCAAGATAACGCCTTTTCTTTGCGTTGAGAAATGCTCATGCATACTGCACTACCACGGGGAGATAGTGCAGTTATGTGGGACTCTAACATACTAAAACTCCACGGTGTCCTCCTGTGCCGCTTATGGTGGGAACACGGGCCCGCGTTAGCACTCACCGCGAACCCGCCGCGACTGTCCGCCACCGGACCCTCCTCGGGGGAGTGCTCCCCATTACCGGCGCACCAGAACATACTGTACCCCGTGACCACCCCAGGGACCAAACCAGAACAGGGGCGCCAGACGATCCCCTTGGTCCCCCGTGACAGGTCAAGATCAATGGCCCCGCCATCTACCATTTTTCGGCCGCAGGGGATAGGGAGAGCAGCTAACGCAATACCGACACACCTCTTCCCCTGCGGCTCCACCGCGTCCGCCATCAGACGATGGCGACCCCGTCCAGGCCACGGAAGGTAGGGAGAGTGGCCCACCGCAATACCGGCACTCCTCTCCCACCGCGGCCACCAACCTAGGACGCTCCATAAGACATCGCGGCCCGCCTCAGTTGCGATGTCGCCTGTTACCAAGCAGCACCACAACCTACTAGTTGGCCGCTACGTCGTCGGCTTAATCTGCAAAAGCCCTGACGAGGGGCCCCTCATCGGGTTCCTCTTCGCTTCACCGTGGGTGACCAAGCCATGGCTACTGACCCCCCCCGCCTCGACAATGCGGGTACCCACCGGGGGGGAATGTCAAGATTACGCCTGTCGTCAATATTATGCCTGAGGTGAATATGCCGCCTAACGTTATTGTTACGACTGAGGTCAATATAACGCCTGGCATCAATGTTAGGCTTAACGTCAGTTTTATGCCTGTGGTCAAGATTACGCCTAACGTCAATGCAACGCCTGTGGTCAAAGTTACGCCTGAGGTCGAGATAACGCCTGAGGTCAATATTACGCCACAGGTCAATATTACACCTGATGTCAATGTAACGCATGAGGTCAAGATTACGCCTGATGTGAAGGTTACGGCTGACGTGAATGTAACGCCTGAGGTCAATGTTTCGCCTGGCGTCAATGTAACGCCTGACGTCAAAGTTACGCCTGACGCCAAGTTTTCGGCTGAGATCATGATTACGCCTGATGTCATTGTTAAGCCTAAAGTCAATGTTACGCCTAAGGTCAATGTTACGCCTGACGTCAATTTTACGCCTGACGTCAATGTTACGCCTGAGGTCAAGATTACGCCTGACGTCACTGTTATGCCTGAGATCAAGGTTTCGCCCTTGGTCAAGGTTACGCCTGATGTCATGACCACGCCTGAAGTCATGGTTAAGGCTGATGTCATTGTTACGCCTGAGGTCAAGATTACGCCTGACGTCAAGTTTTCGGCTGAGGTCGCCTGTCGTCAGTGTTATGCCTGTGTTCAAGAATACGCCTGACGTCAGTGTTACGCCTGAGGTCAAGATTACGCCTGACGTCAAGTTTTCGGCTGAGGTCAATGTTACGCCTGATGTCAATATTGCGGCTGAGGTAAAGATTACGCCTGAGATCAAGGTTATGCCATAAGTCAAGGTTACGCCTGGTATCATGTTCACGCCTGAGGTCATGGTTACGGCTGAAGTCAATGTTACACCTGAGGTCAATGTTACGCCTGAATTCAAAGTTACGCCTGAGGTCAAAGTTACACCTGACGTCAGGTTTCGATTATTATCATCAGATCTACACAAACATGTCTATGTTATATTTGTGGCTATACTGTCTAGTACAGTAGATCAAGGATGCTCAAACCGCCGATGGACCGTTCGATCTTGAGAGCGTTTTAAATCGAAACAACGGTATCAATAACCTTATCCAGTATGCCTGAACATAAAGATAAGTCAAGTTTTTTTACTATTGATTGGCGGTGTTTGCCATCAGGTGAGATAGTATTCGACCACATTCCACCTGATGGCAAGCGATGACGTGGTCGACGATGGAGCACGTTTACCCAGAAGTAACATATTCACTCTTGACTTAGGGTCACTAAAGTAAGCTATTCACACAATGAAAGTATGTAGCCGGTCAACCACAAATCTAGTAATTATTACTTCACGGGGATCATGTGACTTTGAGCAAAGCGATTTTTTCGTAGGAAGTAAAAGGTTACTAGTCGACCAATTATGTTGAGGTCGATCACCGACATCATAAGTCTAAGCACACATGGAACCATGGAACTTAGATTTTACTTAATAGTTTAAGATGCGTCAAATCTATCAATGCCGTGCACAAATGTAACGAGAGTATTCAAGCAAACCCTGTGATATTAGAATATGTTATGTAGTTTTTGGTTATTGAATTGAAAGAGTGTATGGTATTGTATGACAGGTAAACTGAATATGGGTGTAGCTAAATTTGTGTAGCACCTGGATCACAGAACCAACGAAAATTTTAATTTAAAATGACTTGAGTACATGTGAGTCTGACCCTGTAGGTCTCTTGCACGATCTTGCTGCTCTGGTAAGTACAGTTGTTTAGTTTACGCATGTTTGGGTACAGCATCTAAAATATCTACCTATAAAGTGAGGTTTCAGCAGGTGCGATTTATAGCTTTTAGATTAAATTCTCTCCAATGAACTTTCTTAAGTGTTGGGCTTGAGTCCATAACACAACCCTGCCTGACCGGGCAGAAATGGTAATAACTTTAATATCGGTGTTATAAAGGGGTTACAATTATTATTATTCTGTCAAAGCGCCGCGATTGTAAGCCAATAAATCAAAAGTTACGAGATTCCAAGTTCAAATTTGTCGGGATATCTGGCACAAATTAAAACTTCCAACATTCAGTGTTTTCACTTCCACTTTTCTATTTACTTTTCTATTAAACTTTGTTTTCTGTAGATACGGGATGAGGCAGCTTCGAGATTTATCTACGCGATACCGTTCTATTTGGCCGAGGGAAAATTCAATTTGGTTTTTACCTGAGGGTGCTCCGTGCGAACCCTCGCATCCTCTCTTTAATGTTGTTGGATTCTTCGTAAGAAAATATAACCATGATATTTTTACTGCATATTGTACATTTCATTTCTAGCGTGATTGGGATGCCGCGACACGTAAAATACATCGAATATGCACGAAATATTTTATGCAAATATGTAGGTATATTTCGATATTTTTGCAGTGTGCCAAATTTTTTTTTAATTTAAAAATAAACGGCACAAGCGATAACAGAATTTTAAACATGAAGGAACTTTAAATAAAGTATTTTTTACCATTTTAATAAAATGGCGCTACCATGTGCTAAGGTGCTCATTGAATTTGCAGCATTTCATAGCATCTTAGCAATGATAATATTTGTAGCAGTGTCTTATCTTTCTAATAACTTGCTAATTATGGGTACGTACATTTCGGTACAACCAAAGGCCAACGTTGTCTTGCAGCTGAGATAGGTTTACTGCTCCTCCCAGGTTACTGCAGTGCTTTGGTGTAAACCCTAAATGACACGTCAAAGTCGGACTTTGAGCATTAACGTTGTTAGTTGCCTTTTGGTTTGGTTCGCATTTGTTGTTCAAATTCAGTGTATCACTGTTAAAGCCAACAACAATAATTGACAACCAACGATTCGTTAGATTTACAGTAATTGAGGATTTCAAGAGCAAAATACTTTGAGGCAAACAATACAGCCAATAGGTACCTAAAACACATTACGTTCCAAGTAGGTACGTAAGTAATAATAGATCATAAATATTCGCTATTCTTTGAAGAAAAGTATTCATAATTGTACTATCTACCTTCGCACGTTCAGGTACCTATTTTCTAAACGAGTTTGAGAACTCAGTAATGATAATTACTTGAGAATAACTTGTTTTATAACAAAGAGAATCGCCCCCTGCCACCTAAACGTTGCTGAGAAAAAATATAAATTTTTACTTTGAAACGTCTTCCCTGTAAAGGTCTGTTATAAATTCATCTTCTGATTTCGTAAGGTAGGTAGACACCCACCATAACTTCGTCTCTGTATTTAAGACGTTTTTAGAAAACATTTCTGAATGTCGACAATGGATGAAGAAAAACAGTTGACAAAAGCGATTTTGCTGTTTTCATTTACTTCCCATTATTCTTTAACTCGTTTGTCATTCTTTTCTCTCCGCCTGAGGCGTGTAAAGAAGAGGAATGAAGGTTGTTTATATTTACGCAGCTAAGTGACTGGGAAGCAAGAAATAAGTAACATTTGCAGCAAAGATTTGCCGCTTGCTGTTTGTAATACGCAGGCGAAGTTTATGCGGAGACCATTAGCACTGTCAAAAGGATACTTACTTTTAAAAATGTATGTGTGTTCCACCCCGTTTCGAGGCAGTTCCGAGTAACCTAAACCGAATGTAATGAGTTGAATATTTGCATCAGGTTCATAACTCGTAATCATAATTTAAGGGGATGAGTAATCGTTGTTATGAAATTATACACTTAGCATTCACAAAGATACATGCGAATGGTTCTGTAATAGATATAAATGAGATTTGTGAGTCTCCAGAGCGCGCCATGGCTCACTATCGTTTCTCTGGGTCGGAATTAATCACTTAGTCAGACAAGCTCTCGTCTCTGAGATATCGTTAATTTAACACTTAAAACGTTTTTATTCGAGTGGATAATTGCAAGGGGGCGTCGTAATGGGCCACGTTCGCCCGTTCGGGCTCGGCAAAGATTGATGGTGTGCTGTTGGAACATTAAAATAGCCGTCTACATTTGAATAAGAAATACTTGATCGCCCGCGGGATTACGCGATCAAACGATCGTTTGTATTTTTTCGGCTCGCGATTGTGAATGTAGGAAATTCGCGAGTGGAGGCTATTACGATGTTTAAACGCTTTTCATATATGGAAATGATACTTTGTTTTGATATTCAGTAGGTAATGTTATGGCTGCCGTTGTATGAATGTTTCAAACTTGCTTTTAGACTGAGTTGAGGAACATTGGAGTGAAACCAAATCGTTTTGCGAGATTTTTCTTTATTCTCATCGATTAATTAGATATTTAATTCTACAGATCGTGCAGCTACCTAGTATTTTATTTAGCAATAGTTTTAATTGAGAATATGCTCGAGTCACAACTGCTCAAACTTTGTCCAAAATTTTAAAATGGAAGATTTATTTAAATGTTATTTCAGGTAGTAAGTTTCCCTCCTTGCCGGATGTTGTACCCAATATAAAGATAATGTTAGAAAAACAACGATACATACAGGGGAGAGGGTCGGGTGCTAATCTGATAGCTGAGTGAAAAGATTTAGTGCTCACCCCTCCGAATAATCTGTAACAATATTACAGCTACGTATAGCTTCACTTCTAATACTCTCAAGTCTTATTACTTTTCAAATGCGGCTCTCGATAATAATTAGCAAAATATAATTTATTTTGTGGAGACAGAAATTCAATACTCGTTTATTTAGATGGCTTTTGGGATAATCCGCAAAGCCAACGTAAATCAGTGGACATTTGCGAGCCGATATAATGATCACGTTGAAAAAGAAATACCTATTAATTTCGATTTGATGAAAAAGTTTTTAGAAAAGAGAACGGTTTGTTCGGTGAGACAGGATAGATATTGTTTGTAAGGATAGAACTATCTAAGCCGTAAAGGCTATTGCTTCTACTCGGATAAACATTGCCAGTAACACAAATACATTTTTTCCAATTGAGTCGGTTGTATTGCACAATATTAGCAATATCGAATGCGCGAGGATCCCTTGCAATGGAAGGCAAATGCCAGCAACCGAGCTCACTATATGACTATATTGCGATTCGATGGCGGGATGATATTGGAATTCCAACGTGAAATAATAACATAAGAAGTGCACAACGGACTGTTTATTTGAAGTCGAATTGGAACATATGGAAGGGATTGTAGCTGGGGTCGGTGTCTTTAGCTATAATGAATCTTCAGTAATACAAAGACCATCGGCGTTGGTTCGCGCCTTTTCCAGTTTAGGAATACTTTATCTACCCATAATATCTGCTTATTTTTTGGAAAACTCTTTAGATATTTTTGGACCAGTAGGCAACCACACCAATAGCAGCGTCAGTGGCGTTCATTAGGTCCTACAAAGTGCATGTGGGCACTTGGGGCACTCCAGCATGTGTGTTATGTTTGTTTATTTATTAAAACTTTATGCATAAGTACAAACGCGGACTTAATGCCTTAGGCATTTTCTACCAGTCGAATTTAGTTAGGGTGGTGCAGAGATAAATTATGGCAGGTGCAAATAAATGAAAAAAAAAGCAAACAGAGAAAAGAAATGTAAATAAAAAAAAAATATATAATTATTACTTTTTACATTAATGTTTTTCTTTTTTTTGTATTTTCTGCACATGGGCACCGCACTCACATTGTGTGTCAGACGAGTCTATAAAAACTCATTTCGCCAAATTGTCTTTGCAGCAGCCTACCTACAGCCGTATTGCGTAAGTGAATACGGCAACGCAAAGAGTTTGACCGCTATCCAATCGACTAAATCGACCAATCATATACGAGATGAATGACGCGATGTGGATTTCCGTCTGTGTGATTGGTCGATTGGAAAGCGGTCAAAATCTTTGCGTTGCCGTATTCACTTACACAATACGGCTGCTGGGTACGCAATCGATTGAGTGTTTTTCTTACAATATCTGCTACCAACAAGCGATATGTGATGGTACACTAACTTTTTCTTGTTACCCACAGAATTGTTAGAAAATATTTGCGCATATTTACTAATTTATTTACGAGTACCCACCGTTCTTCATCCAAGTTGGTGTATCAAGTACCATGATTAACTTGCATTTCTTATGATAAGTGAATTGTATTCTTTTTGGGATATAAATGTTTAAACCGTATAATATCTTTGGTTCTATAAAATACGCTCAGGCGCAGATGTACAAGGTGACCCGGCCCCAGCTTAACTTGGAAAAGACCTTAGATCAATAACTTATACGAAGCATGTATCTACTTATAGTTATTAGTTTAGTTAAGATATAGTAGTCTATGTTTTGTAAATTGTAAGTGGCTTTGTTTCTCCAACAAAGTTTTGCGAACGAAAGCCAGACATTTTGAAAAAGGACCTATTGTCTTAAACGAGACAATATAATGTAATTGAAATCCAAAAGTAGCCAAACAATACATAGTCTTTATTTTCAAGATCAACTCACAATAAAATACAGATACAAAAGGAATTTATTTTGAACATTTAATCGGAGTCATCTTCGATAACTATTCGCCTTTTCTTTTTGTCTCGTCTCGACGACACAATCACGTCGTCATTATCTTCGGAGCTGCTGTTATCTGTAATGAGAGAGAGAAATATTAATAAATTGAATGTTTCTGAAAGAAACAATTATAAACAAAGTGGGGCTTTTTTATAATATTTTTATGAAGAATTAGCTTCTGCCAGCAGCTTCGCCCGCGTGAATCCCGAAAATCATCCCGAGGGAACATAGTCCCCGGATAAAAAGTATCCTATGTGCTATTTCTGACTATAATCAACCTCTGCGCCCAATTTCATCCTGATCAGTTCAGCCGTTCTGGCGTGATTGAGTAACAAACACACATATCCATCCAATCTTTCACATTTATAATATTAGTAAGATTTAGAAAGAATACAGGTATCAGTGATTATTTATGCATTGTGTTATTTGCTATTAATAATGCTGACTGAATGCTACCACCATTTATAGTCAAACAAGGGTAATAAGAGAACAAAGGTGGTCCAACTGTTAGCGGAATATTTTCCTTAAAATACATCTTCTTTTTAATGAAAATTATAGGAGGAACCGACTCAAAAACTAAACGTAGGGATAAGTTAAGGAAAAACAAAAATTTTATCAGCCTAGCGTAATTTAGGAACAGTCACATGTGGTATTTCGCGATTTTTCTGACCTCCACTCGTATGATAAGTGTTGAAGGCACGTGTGTTTCTATACCAGAGACAGACTTGAAATGTTTCATATCATTAAATTCATATTTTAATCCTGGACACAATATTATTTGTCAGTAAAAGTGGTCTGCTGGTAGTACCGTAAAACGGAGTTAAATTGACTAATTTTGAAATTAAAATTGACCTAACTACTTCCTACTAATCCTACTAATATTATAAATGAGAAAGTTTGTGAGGATGGATGAATGTTTGTTACTCTTTCACGCAAAAACTACTAAACGTATTTGGATGAAACTTCACAGTAATATAGGTTATACATCAGAATAACACATAGACTACAATTTATAATGATTTTTTTGTAATTTGGTCATAATATAACGATAAATATCAAGTACGTCGGAAAAAAATTCTGCCCTCTGAGAGCTATCTTCGCGTGTGCTGCCTAAACCGTTGGAGATACACAAATATAATGTACCGTAGGATTGTTTGTCTTAAACAGTTTTAAATAAAAGTCCTTGACAGCATATATCTAGCTTTTATGTGGAAGCCACTATGACCATAAAAAATAGAGATTCTTATGAAAATTGCAATAATGTAACCCAAAGTAGCAAAATGTTACAAATATTATTATACATTCTTTGCCGTGCGCTGAGAAAACTATTGATGATACATAAAAAAGATGTACTACATGATTAGGTAGGGTAGGGCAGAGTAGGTAGGGTAGGGTAGGGTAGGTAGGTAGGGTAGGGTAGATATATGGTAGGTAGGGTAGGAAAGGTAGGGTAGGTGGGTAGAGTAGGCATGATAGGTAGGGATAATTGACGGGAGCGAAGCCCCGGGGTCAACTAGTCATTTATATTAAAATGCGGTTTTGACGACTTTACATTTTTCCATGGTCTGGGAGATAATAAAGAAAACAAGCCTATCAACGTTAAGAAAATGGGATTACATTGATGTTTTACCATTGCAATATAAAGTAACCCCAATTTGTTTGTAATTCATTCTCTCTCTAATTGCGCTAATATTGTTGCAAAACATGGCGGACATGTCAGTGTTGCAAATTTTAAAAAGAAAATTGAGGTGCGTTCCATTTTCACGGAGTAATCTTTAAAAAAACTAAAACAATAACCGGCCAAGTGCGAGTCGGACTCGCGCATGAAAGTTCCGTACAATTATCGCAAAAAACCGCAAAAATAACACTTTTGTTGTATGCCCCACTTAAATATTTATTTTATTGTTTTTATTATTTGTTGTTATAGCGGCAACAGAAATACACCATCTGTGATAATTTCAACTGTGTAGCTATCACGGTTCATGAGATGCAGCCTGGTGACAGACGGAGTCTTAGTAATAGGGTCCCGTTTTTAACCTTTGGGTACGGAACCTTACAAATAAGTTATAATCAAAGTTGCCCAAGATCTCAATGTAACCCCGTTCTACCGGTACTTTCCAGGATAATTAAATTAACTTTACTACCACACAGTTAACATTAAACCGTCGCTGACCGTTAAGCCTTTCCCCTACAACATGAATGATAATACTATAATTACCAAGCTTAGCAGGTGCATAGATGATTGAAGTATAAGGGTGATATAATCCTTAAATCTTTTACTACGCCCTTAGGTTGGGGCGGAGAGGCTAGGGGTAGTGTTGGTGGCAGTGTAGGACTTTAATAACAAATAATATAAAATCCTTATATTTAAACTAAACTAATATTTGAAGAGGTTACATTAATCATTTGTAATTTAACCCCATGGAGTAGGTAGGAGCAGGTAATCTTTAGAAGTATTACACCATAATTGCGTAACTTTAAAAAAGGCGCGCACTTGTGCGTTGCATGCATTTATTGCTTCATGTTTTTAAAAATTCATCTATTCTACAGCGTAAAACACGCAATGAATACTGTTGAATTGCCAAAATGAAAGAGTTTGACATTGATTCCATGAATTATACTGCTATTGCGTTTTTAACGATTGGTTTGCGTTACTGCATTATCGCTAATACCTTAAGTTACTTTTATATCCGATATAAAAAAATGGAAGATTTACGTAGGAAAAACCACAGGAGCGAAGCCGCTGGCAAAGTTAGTTCTAAAATAGTTTTGTATCTGTGTACTTACCACTGTCAAGTTTTGGTATGTTGCTTATAATATCCTCGCTATCAGGCAAGTCTTCATGTTGCAGTGTTCTCTTAGCAAAGGACAAAATGTCGTCGTCTTCATTATTGGCCACACTTTCGTCCGCCTCGTCAATTTTCTGCATCTTCCCCCTACTAGTATCCTCGTCGTCAGAATCGCTGCGGGTTCGCTTCCGATTACGAGTTATTTCGTTAGATTTACTAACGCTACTTTTATTGATAAAGTTTTCCACGTTATTTTCCCGCATCTTCCTCAAATTATCGAACAAATCATCGTCATCGCTAGATTGCTCTCTCTCATCTCTTTGAGATATTTCTACGTCAGGCGTCACCTCAACTGTCTCGCTAGTATCGATTATAAGTTCTTTGTTGGTAGCTTTTAAAATAATTTCACGGCGTTTCCTGATTGTCTCGAAGTGCAGGGTGCTCGGTATTCTCCAGTATTTTTCCTGTAACGACAGTTTGATTAATTTATTATCTAAGGGAACAAGAGATTTTCCGAGGACTTTTAATGTGGCTACGGTGACAAGGTACTTTGGGAATACTTGAAATGTTTTAATGGAATATTTAGGTTTATTTAAATAAATACGACGACACATTTTTCGACATGTGATGTCGTATTTATTTGAGAGAGAACAAGAGATTGATGAGTAGGCAGTTATGATTGTTCATAATTCACATTACAGATTTACATATTTTTCGTCAGTTCAACGCTCGATGATATGATGTTAAATTACCTGTTCATCAAAAGGTGGCACCACTCCTACTCCTAGCAGGACTTTCTTGAACAGCTCATTCTCCATAGCTTCCACCGACTCATGAGATATCGGCACCAGTGGGATCCCTTCACCCTCAGGGTCAAAGCCTTCAGCCTCCTGATCCAACGCCACTTCTTCCAAACTCTCCGCCAACCATTTCAAAGCTTCTGTTAAATCTATTAATAGATACCATTTTCATTAAACGTTTATATCAATACAATTTTATTGAACTAGGTTATTAGTTCGTACTTCATATACGAACGGAGGAAATAACGTGGGAACTAAAATTATTAGAAATCCGAGAACTAATAAACCGATTTTGCTCGTACAAATAAAAAAATTAAAAAGCCGTGCTGTGTGCAACACTTTAAAAAGCGGAGCTATAAAGTTTTAGTTTCTCGATTGTTTACGCGTTTTTTTTTAACAGTGCAATTAATACTTTGTTACTAATGTAGGTTGAAATTATTTTGCTTTTAGAATGGAATAACAGTTTAATTAGTAGCGCGGGAAAGCTTGTAAAATAAAATAAAGGCTTTGCAAATGACCCTTTTTTTGCTAAAAATTATTACCCTATGGGTGTTTGTTAGCAATATGAATAAAAATGTCAGATTAAGTTGGTCCATCTGATTATGTACATCTTTTTATAAACTAACATTGAATGACTTTAAAATATAAATGTTTAGAAGAGTTACTTACCGCTGACAACGGCTTGCACCATGAGCTCAGCGATCTCATTGGCAGTCAGCTCGACACGTTTCTGTTGCTTCTCATATTTCTTATTGCTCGGCTTTGAAGCGTTGTTCTTCGCTGGTTTTTTTTTAAATTTAAATGTTCTAGAAGTGTTACTTACCGCTGTCCACAGCTTGGACCAAGAGCTTAGCCATCTCAATGGCAGTCAGCTCAACACTGTTGTTTCTCAGTCTTTTTGTTGCTCGGCTTTGGAGCGTTGTTCTTCATTGGTTTGTTTTAATGTAAACGTTTTAAAAGTGTTACTTACCGCTGTCCACAGCTTGGACCATGAGCTTAGCGATCTCATTGGCAGTCAGCTCGACATGTTTCTGTTGCTTCTTTCTTTCAGCCTTCTTGTTGTTCGGCTTCGGAGCGTTGTTCTTCGCTGGTTTGTTTTTAACTGGCTGAGGTGGTGCGTCGCTGTCAGAGTCGGAATTGTCATTGTCTGACGATTCAGAATCCGATGAGTCACCTAAAATATTGATTTGTTTGAATATCACACTAATATTATAAAGGCGAAAGTTTATTATTGTGTTTGTATGTCTGTTAACGCTTCACGCCAGAACGGCTGAACGGATCTGGATGAAATTTGGCACAGAGATAGATTATAGTCAGGAATATCCGGGGAATACGCTCCCTCAGGATAATTTTCAACATTCACGCGGACGAAGCCGTTGGCAGAAGCTAGTTATTCATAAATATTATTAGTATATCTATGTCTCTTTATTTGCTGAGCATTCATGATATATGAATAAAAAGGAAGATACAAGTTAAATACTAGAAGGTAAGTAATAAAATGTAATATGAGACAGTTTTCTGAGCATCATTCTGAAGTCTGACTCAAAGAATTATAATATGAAGCACTCATACATTTAGTTTTCATGTAACAAGTGAGTTCAACACACGAAGTAAATATAACAGGATCAACATGTGTTTTGAGCTGTATGTTTTTATTACATAAAGTGTACATAGGCGATGAAAATCATACACCCACTTGTAAACTGAAGGAGAACGTGTAGGGATAACCCACGCATTAATAATGAGGTCTGTACATGTGGGTAGGCATAATATACAATAATATTGACGGCGATGAGTTGGAGAATCGGTCGATTTTGTATCAAGTATTAGTTTACGGGTACTACGGATATAAGACCGATATTTGATGTTTGAGTATAATTTTATTCTTCAAACAATATTTGCAAATGACAGTTTAGTTACGTTCATATCTCTTAGCTATTTTAGAAGTAAAAAATTGAATCCGTCTAATGACATGGGGGAGTGAGGGTGAGGGCACGCCGCTAAGAATAAGCTTAAGGCGCAGTTTTTTGATCCGTAGTTAACTCAACTAATGGTCAAATATAGCGTATTTAACCATTGGTTGAGTTAATGCTAACCAATGGTTTAAAATTTCGCATTAATGCTTTTTTCCATCAAATGTTATTAACATCATCATCACTAGTAATGTTCACACTGCTGGGACGCAGGCCTCCTCTTTGTGAGAGAGGGGATGGGCCTTGATTGGCCGCGTGGGGACGCGGTCCCATTGCGGGTTGGTGGATGTCACGTGTCATTGAATCTTTGTTTCATGGACATGCCGGTTTCCTCACGATGTTTTCCTTCACCGTTTTGAGAGCAGTGGTGACGAAGTAACTTACACAAAGTAAAGCGCCTGCCTTGGTTCCAACCCACGACCTACGACACGTAAGTCGGGTCGTTACCACTGGGCCATCACTACTCTTCATAGCATCAAAAGTATTCAAATAAGTTGGAGAGTTAATTACTTGACCATTTGTTAGAAAACGCGTTTTACAGAAATTTGAAACCATTGGTTAGCATTGGTTGAGCTAACTACGGATTAAAAAATTGGGCCTAAGTAAGCTTGTTTAGCAACTTACTGTTCGAATTGTCGTCATCTGCGCCACTGCTTTTAGCATTTGATTTCTTTTGTCTCTTCTTGCGACATTCCTTTTTGTCTTGAATCAATCCTAGCTCCAGTAATCTGTCGACGTAGCTACCCTTCTGACGCTTGCGGGGCATACGAGGTATTATTACGCCCATTGGATCTGAAAGAACTCTTGTCTTTTACAACTACAGACTGTGCAGTTTATTGTATGGATATTTTTGGGAATATGAAATGAATAGTGTAATACGTGTAATTTTTTGAAGCATTTGTTATGACAAAAAAAAGATTTCGACGAATTGAGAACCTCCTACTTTTTTTGAAGCCGGTTAGAAAGAATGAAAATGAAGCCTTACTTTCATTAGAAATAAAGTTGAGAAATATTTTTTCCCGAAACACGGAAACCTCTTTCTCGGCAAGTAACCTATGTTACTCCTTATGAAATCGAAATCGGTCGAGCCGTTTCGAAGATTACCCGGGACAAACAGACAGATAGAAAAAAATCTTAAAAATTGCGTATCTGTTATTGGTACTGTATATACTTTCACATGCATTCAATAAGACAAGTTATTTTGATATTACATACAAACACTTCAATTTTATTTATTTATGCAGAAGATTTAAAGATGAATACGGGGGCTTAATAGTTTTAGCTGGTTTTTCATCAAATCACTTACCGGGTGCATCTTTGAATTGCTCCCATAGTTCGGTAAGCATTTCATCTTCTTCTTCACTAAACACCTTCGGAGTCTTCTCTCTGGCCGGCTGTTTATGGCTTCGCTTGGTCGGCGCGCTGAATATCAGTCCCAAGTCCTTTAATTTCTTTATAACGCCGCGTCTAGTCCGCGTTTGGTCTATTAGGTTCTCCAAAATCCAGTCGATAACATCTTGATAAAAGAAAAAAAAAATGGAATTTAAAGAAAGAATATATTTCAACATGATGTTTACAGAAGAATAACTCAAAGTAAAAACCTTTTTTTATTATTGATCAGCTCGCGCTTGACAGCTATATCACCTGATGGTAAGCGATGATGTGATCGACAGAGAAGCACGCTTGCCTAGAAGTAACCTATTCACTCTTGACTTAAAGACCCCTAAGTTGTAGCTATCGGGGAAGACAGATTCCGGCAGGGAATGTCACTTCTTAGCTGTACGCACAATGAAAGTATTCCCAAAACGGTTCGTGCGTACGAGTGGTATGTCCACATAAAATATTTTTAAAACAAGGTTTTAAAAAATGGCCAAGTGCGAGTCGGACTCGCGCACGAAGGGTTCCGTACCATCATCGCAAAAAACGACAAAAAAAATCAAGTTTGTTGTATGGGAGCCCCCAATTGAATATTTATTTTATTATGTTTTTAGTATTTGTTGTTATAGCGGCAACAGAAATACATCATCTGTGTAATTTTCAACTCAAAGTAAAAAGTCAAATATATTTATTCAACTAGGCCAAAAAGCGGCACTTTTGAACGTCAAAGAATTAAAATTTACAAGTAATAAATATTGATTCTACCGCGCATTCGGAAAAGTAGCTTGTTATGGAGAAGAACGCACAAGAAACTCCATCCTCCAACTGTCTAGCTATCACGGTTCATGAGATACAGCCTGGTGACAGACGGACCGCGAAGTCTTAGTAATAGGGTCCCGTTTTTACCCTTTGGGTACGGAACTAAAAATTACGAAATGTAATATCGCTTGTTAATATATAACCGATGAGCTTAACACGGTGGTGCTATCTTGTCTATTTGAGGAGATGCTGTCCAGCTTTATCTGGAGACCAGCTCAATAATACCGTAGTATTTAAATGTCTCTAAAGTTTCATAAGTACGCCAAGTTTCTTGAAAGGAAATGCTTGAAAAATCGAATACTACTTGCCGAAAGGCAGTTAATATAAAGCTTCTAATAAAACACTTTAATTAAAAACTGTAACCCGAACACGGATTTTTAGTTTTTTTTGAGCCTTCGTTACCCGGACCATAATAAAGAATCGATTGACACCTTATTAATTAAAGTCGGATAAATATTTGATTAGTTTATGGCGCTACGGAGGTGCATACGTAAATAAAAACATACATAGACTGCTAAAATCGTTACCCTTCCTTTTGGCTTCGTCGCAGTCGGGTAAAAATAATGTCGTGAGTGTGTACGAACCTACTAGCATTACGACTGCCTTATCAATACTAATATTATAAAGCTGAAGAGTTTGTTTGAACGCGCTAATCTCAGAAACTACTGGTTGGAATTGAAAAATTCTTTTTGTGTTGGATAGTCCATTTATCGAGGAAGGTTATAGGCTATATAACATCACGCTACGACTAATAGGAGCGGAGCACAAATGAAAAATGTTGCAAAAACGGGCAAAATTATTCCTTTTTGAGAGATTCCGTTGCGTGCGCTGCGTAAGCGGTTAAAATTTCGCAAAAATCATGTATGTAGTGTAAGTAGGATAGGCTAGGTAGGCTAAATGGGTAGCTAGGTAGCCAGTTGACGGGAGCGGAGCCGCGTGGGGCAGCTAGTGTATATATATTGCCTGCATATTATTTCTCAACTCTTTTTGATTACACCATTTACGGGTTGAATCCTTAAGGAGTCGTTTAAGGTACTAATGCATATGTTAAACGAGTTAGTTTAGTTAGTTAGTTAGACTCCCATTTGGTCCGTTGTGCGTGCAGACGTCCTCCCTATGAGAGGGAATGGGCCGTAATCCACCACGCGGGCCCAATGCGGGTTGGTGGATGTCACATGTCTTCGAATTTTTGGTTATAAGTTCGAAGACATGCCGGTTTCCTCACGATGTTTTCCTTTATCGTTTTGGAAGCAGTAGTGATAAATAATTTACACTAAGTAAAGCGCCTGCCTCGTTTCGAACCCACGACCTACAATTTGTAAGTCGTGGCTGTTACCACTGGGCCACCACTGCTCTCCCGGCTGTTATAAGAGCCACGAGCTCCTCATTACGGTAAAAACAGTATAAAAATACTTTTTACAAGTTTGTTAACACGGTTTGTTAAGTTTAAGCGTGTGTTTGAGGACGGTACACCATAAACAAACATACACATAAGTTAGCTCCGATATGTGTGAGGGTTAGTCCGGCACGTGTAAACGCTACACTAGCTAATTATACTGGACCTTTATTATAATTATCACGCTTTCAAAAATCCCATACTGTGGTGAATTTTAATTTTAGTAGTGTGCTAAGTTTTGTGTTGTTCCAGCTGAACATAATTTTTAGTAGTTCTAATTTACATAAAGCCAGGAACATGGAAAATAGGATAAATAATTTTTATTTACATAGGTACAAGTATATACAGTGTATAAAAATACTTAATTAAATATTGACTACAAACATATACACTTAAACCAAAAAATACTCACTAACTAAACCTCAAAAAATATACTAAACTAAAATATGGCGTCGAAAAACTCCTCCACATCGTTGTCCACTGGTAATGTACCCAAAAGACTGGCAGCATTGCCACGTTGTATGGCAATGCTTATTCTCTGACCAAGGTAAAAGCCAGCCCTTGGGTCACGCGAAGTGTCAACTAGGCGTTTGGATAGATCTTTAAACAACGCATGAGCACTCGGACCCCACGGACCAAGAGTTTCAACCCCAAACGGCTCGAAAATATAACTACCGATGAGGTTATTATATTTCCGCCGCTTGAGGTTCTCTGCAGCCGCAGCGGTAGCGCCAGCACAGCACGACGAGCCAGGAAGATGGGATGGCGCAAGAGTATCGACACAAGTAGCGTCCCACACTAAAGGCCTACCCATCTTCCATGGAAACAAAGACATCCCGTCCGGTCTTTTGCCATCGTCACGTGCCAGGCCATGGGGTTCCAATACGGCCGGAACGCCGACGGTGACGAGAGCACGTCGGATGATGTCGTTTAAATTTCCGTGACGCGCTATGCGACCGGCACTTCGGCTGCATGAAAGACCGTGGTGACCGAGGCTGTTGACAACTTCGCCACAGTGACAACGATGAGGAGTACAACAGGGAGCGCCAAGACGTAGGGAAGCAGCGAGGCGTAAATTAGTGTCGTCAAACAAGGTGCCTATGTTCGACGACGGAAGTGCGTGAAGCCAGAGGCCCGACTCCCACTCACCTACAGCCAGCAGGCGAGCGCGCTCGGCAGGAGTGGCAGAAGTGGCAATTTGGTGCTCCTGAACTGCTCTGCAGAGCGGCTCATCCCACCGTCTCTGGGATGATGGGTAGTCGGGGAGATTACAATTCGGGCAAGCGAGTCTCCAAGCATCAATAGCCTCGGTGAAGCACGGCACATCAAAATTAATCAGTATGGGTGCTAAGATATTCCTGATTAATTTCTCAGTACCGTGGACCGAGGAAATAAATGCCGGTAAACTAATACTCGAAATTTTGCGGACGCCGAGGCCTCCCATACGGATGGGAAGAGTAGCTTGAGCCCAAGCTCGGTCGTCCATGGCCACATTTAAAATTAAAGTTAGAGTATGACGGATAATTTTGTCCATTTTTTCTAAAAGAGGAGGGTGCTTCCATAGATGGGAAGCACGAAGGAAATATGTCAATTTGGGGCCAAAACAACAAAAGCGAATTATGGTGATAGCCGAATGCATGTTAATTTGGAGTAATCTTTCCGAAATGTTGTTGAAATTTTGAATTTTTTCCTCAATAAAATCGGGTAAAAAAACAGAAAATCAGAAATAGGATTAGATTTAAATAAGTTATTCATTATTTTTTATTTTTTTAAAAACAAGCTTTTTCCTTATTTTCCTCAGCAAACCTTTTCATTTCATACCTACATCATGGCAGTGCACAAAAAATAACTAGTCCGCCATCTTGGGCCGTCCACCATATTGCATTTAGAATGACGTCACTTAGCTTACCATGCATTGTATTCCAAACTTAACGTGTATGGAAAATTTCATATTAATCGGTGGTGGACAAGTGCTTTAAAATTCAGTTGCAAGATTTGACCCGAACACACTTACATACAAGCAAGCGTATATGGTTCGCATAAGAATGAGTATACAACAACAAGAGATTTAAATGGCATGTAGATAATATTCTCTATTTTATTGCATGTTACCTTTAGCATAATACCAGTGTAAACAATTGTTGGTGAACCAATAAATAAATACAAATTGGCTGTCTTACCTTGGTCAGTTTGAGGATTGCTTTGGTTCTCCATATACAATCTACGAAGTTCTTCTTCCTGCTCTTCAGACCACACTCCTTTACCGGGTTTATCCCTACAAAACAAAATGTTATCTTAACTAATATAATAAAGAGGTTTAATCGCTGAGTTTCATAGGCTAATAAAATCCCGAAACTGCGGCACTGGTTCCCAGCGCTAAGAAAGAAAATTTATTTCAAATAAATATCACTAGATGGCGGGATATGCATCGATTTGTTATTGAATTGTTTGTAAAATCAACATTTTCTAGACTTGATTATAAAAATTGTATGTTCTTGTTTTATCAACTCGCCTAAGCACAAAATAATGGAACTGGGCTCTTAATTCCACTTTTATAGATCATTTGAACAGTTCATTTAAAATTGATTCCAATAGATGGCGCGGATTTAAATTGCTGAGGCATGCCACTACATTTTTTAAATTTGTTTTGTACTTTGGTACAATGAAACTGTAAAACGTGCAAAAAAAAATACCATAAAACAAATCGTCACTGTATTTAAAGAAAAATAGTCACGAATGAGTAAACCCTTTTACGTTCGATGTACCTTTAGTAAAGATAACGGTTAAGTCCGACAAAAAACGCTAGTTACGTCTGCACAGTTTCTTTGTATTGGATGAGGCGTATCCCAACTAGCACACAAGCGCTATAAGAAGCTGCACAGTAGCCGGATAAAAGATTTTCATAGCGGCCTCGGCTCCATTAGTAACAAATATAGTGGCTCTATAAGCGGCTACAGATCTCTTGTAGCGCCAAATAGGCCCATATTATACAGCTTACAGGCTCTACAATGGGTCTATAGTGGTCATAAATGTAAGTTATAATGGCTCTACAGAGGTTGTGTAAAGGCGATGGTAAGCACCATGAGATTTAGAAAAAGCTCTGTAGCGCCACTTTACCATCTTCACCTTATTTCGACGCTCCTGTATCGTAATAATAAATGTCAACGCTTTATATTAGTAATATGGTAAGTTTAATGTTGTGTCAAGTAAATAAATTTTGACAACTGAGGCAACATTAGTACGGATTGGATTATTAAAAAAAACTACGGTAATTCTAATATTGTTTTATTTCTTTGTGTACGTGAAATATCAGTGCGAGTACTATTTTGCTGTCAATATATATGTATATTATCGTCAAAATTTTTACGCGCCCTCATAATATTCAGTTTTCATTGCAAATATTATATTGACATGTTGGTTATGAAATTGTATTTTAACATAAATCAGACTTTGAAGGTTACATATAGTTTAATTAGGGCCACAGTTAATTTATGGTGACTTTAATTACTTCAAAAGTTACGAGTGTATGCATAAATACTATCTCCAAAATGTTGTAATAACCTTTAAATTTTAACACAAATGGCGGATCAATTATCAGATAATATAATAGCTACTATAAGGCTTTAAACGATATAATAGCATTTGTAACGTTTATTTTTCCGCCATTGGCTGGTTAACGCAAACATGTACCTGTCAATGTACAGCTATACACCACATTTCCGCTGTATAAATCTCTAATATAGCGCTTTGAGCTCCAGTATAAAGTTATGTTTCTCCGTTATAGAGGTATAGTTACAATAGCGCTAGTAAAAACTATTAAAATACTCAAAGTGCTATAACACTATTCTGTAACCCCCATGGCTGTATAAAATGTTTCGTATGATTCCTTAAACTTCTATTTGCCGTACAGTGACCATATAATTATCTCTCAAAGCGCTATTCTAGAGCTACACAGCTCTATTATAGATAAGTTATACAACAGCCGTAAAAACCTCCGTTAAAGAACCTAAGGCTTTAGAAAATGCCTCCCTATACTCTTGAGCGCTATAAAAGCAACATATAACTCTTTTTAACCCCCTTTATCTATTAAAGTACTCTTTTATATATCACGGTGGTATAAAAGACTCCATTAACTCAATTATACTTCTTATGGCTGTCTACCGACGCTATTGCATACTCTTTTATCACAAAAAGATTTTTTTTTGCTACTAAACGACTACTGTACCACCTAGGTTTTTAAATATACTATTGTACATCTTAAGGAAAATTGAACAGCACTTGAACGACTTCTATACAACTACCAGGCTGTACAATGCCTGTATAAGCAACTTGTGTGCTAGTTGGGATGTATGCTAGTAATAATTATATTATCTGTGCCGCGGGAAAAGGCTACTTAAACATGAGACTGAATTTATTTATTTATTTATTTATTTATTGCATTCATGTCGTTTACAAGGTGTTGTTATAAAATATAAGTATCGTACATGAACCCTGCGAGGGCACCGCAACATTTTGTATACTTATCTTAATATTAATTGCATGCAATATTATTTAGAAATATATCATTGTTACATTATCAAATTATATAAAATTATTAAGAAAAATACATTGTTACATTATCAGTTTATATTATATAATGTCAAAATTTCATTATTAATTAATTAAATATTGGATGTCATTTATTTGATTTCTACATTATTACATTGCGTCTTCATCTGATAAGTTATATACACAATAGGTACGTACGAGTATAGTGTTAATTTGTTAAGAATTCATTTAGGCTATAATAACATTTCTGTATTAGGTGCATTTTAAGTGCATTTACAAATTTATTATCAAATTCTATGTCTTTTATGTCATTGGGCAGTTTATTATAAATTTTTATGCACATTACTAGAGGTCCTGAGTGAAACATAGCTAGTTTGGAACTCGGCAAAGCTAATTCGTTTTTGACTCTTATGGAGCGTTGCAGCGGCCTTTGATTCTTAGCTACAGGGAATAGTGACGCGTGTTTTCTAACAAACTTGCTTACTTCCAAAATGTAAATGCCTGTTACAGTTAGCATTTTATATTTAATGAAATATGGTTTACAGCTCTGCATTTGGTCAATATTTGCGAGAATTCTCACGCATCTTTTTTGTAAGATGAAGAGTTTTTCTACTTCAACACAATTTCCCCACACTATAATACCATATGTTAAACACGAGTAGGCGTAGGCATAATATGCTGTCATCGCTGTTTTGAAATTAGTTGATCTTTTCAGCTCATTTAAGGCATACGCGAAACTTGCAAGTTTGTTTGACACGACATTAATATGTGCCTTCCAATTTAAATTAGTGTCAACAGTCAGACCCAAGAGTTTAAATTCATCAACACATTGGAGCGGTATGTTATTGTATGAGTAATTTATAATTAATGGACGTTTTTGATAAGGTCTGTATTGCATAAGTTTTGTCTTCGAGAAATTTATTTCCAAATTGTGATCCCTTAGCCAATTCACTATTTTTGTTAGTATAACGTCCAATATTGAATTTATTTTGCTACCGTCGTCACATGGAAACACTATCGAGATGTCGTCAGCAAAGAGGACACTCTGTACTTTTATTTCACTTGGCAAGTCATTTATATATATAAGGAATAGAATGCACCCTAAGACACTGCCTTGAGGTATAGACATTGTTACGTGCTCCATTTTTGATCGCACGTGAGTCATTATGCCAGTGTCCGGGTGAAGATATTCCACTTCCACGTACTGTGTGCGTTTTTTGAGGTACGAGCAGAACCACTCATACGCGATACCTCTCACACCTATTTGGTACAACTTATTTAGTAGAACTTTATATGATACTCGATCGTAGGCTTTACTCATGTCTAACAGTAGCCCTACTGCATATTTCCTATTATTTAATATTTTTAATGCTTCATGTACGTAATTAAATACTGCTAACGTCGTTGACTTATTTTTCCTAAATCCATTTTGACTGGTGTTAAAAATCTTGTACTTCTCACAAAAATTATTTAGCCGCTTAGACATTGCAGTTTCAAATATTTTTGAGAATGTAGATAATAAAGCAATAGGGCGATAATTTCCTGCATCAGTTTTCTTGCCTTTTTTATATATAGGTTTTACTATAGATATTTTTAGTAAATCTGGGACAACACCCTCCATGAATGACTGATTTATGAGGAACGTTAAAGGCATCATTAATTCGTCCATACATGATTTAACTAGCGATGGTGGTATTTCATCGTGACCAAAACTTTGCTTGTTTTTTAAGTGTTTAATTATAAATTTTATTTCATTTAGATCAACTGGTTGCAAATATATAGAGTTTTCGCTAGGAGTAACAACCTGTCGACCGGGTGGGTTCTCGTTAGACCTCGTGGCGTTAGTTTTCCCTACCGAAACAAAGTAGTTATTAAAGGCATTTGCGACCGACCTCGGGTCTTCAACAAGTGATTTGTTTATAACAAGTTTTATACTTTCTCTAGTTTTTTTAGTCAGTTTGTTAGTACGACTTTTTATGATGTGCCACATTGATTTTGTTTTATTACTAGATTTTTCCATTAGGTTTATATAATTTACTTTTTTAGAAGTGGTAACTGTCCTTTTGAGGATTTTCTCGTATTTTTTGTAATATCTTCGTAGTATATCGTTATTTGTAGTATTTATTAATATTTTTAGTTCACGCTTATGTTTACAGGCTATTTTTAAGCCAGTAGTTAGCCATGATTTAGTTTTCTTGTTTTTAATCTTAATTAGCTTTTTTGGTATACATAAATTCAATAGTTTTTGTATAGTGTTATGGAAAGATACGTAATTTTCATTTATATTTTTGTCATTTTTAAGGATTTGGTTCCAATCTACTTTACAGAGTTTTGATTTGAATAGTGATATATTATGGGAATTATACAGTCTCTTTTTCGTATAACGTAGTTTTGTTCGTTCAGTTTGTATGTTGTTATTTGATAGAGTAGTTAAGACTCCTTTGTGATCTGAGAGTCCCAGTTCTTTGACATTTATCTTAATCTGATTATTATCAAAGTTGGTGAATAGAAGATCTATACACGTTGAACTGGTAGCAGTTACTCGTGTAGGTTCAGTTACTCGTTGGCGGAAGTTGTATCTATTCATTAAATTCAGTAAGGTATGTGAGATTGTTGTCTTTTCAAAAACATTTATGTTAAAATCTCCACCAATTATTATTTGTTTCTTACTGTCTTTTAAGTTAATTTTTTGCAGTAGTTTTTCTAGACAACCAAAGAATGTTTCGGTTTGTCTATTACACTGTGGCCAATATATTACTATTAATAATGTGTTTGATTGAGGTATATCCACTGCACAAGTTTCGAATACATATTCAACTGCCAAGTCCCTAACATCTTGTCTTTCATTAAAATTTAGATAGTCTTTAAGGAATATACATACGCCTCCGCCCACGTATTGGTTGCGGCAGAAAGCGGTAGCCAGGTTATAACCCTCAAGTTGTAGTAAATCTTTTTTTGTTTCTGATATCCATGTTTCTGACAAACAAAATGCTTCTATATCGTGACTGTCATATTTTAATGATTCTATTAAATGTCGTTTGGTTTTGATACTTTGTATATTTTGATAAAGAATATTAATTTTATTAACGAAATGTCATATTACTATTGTCAATAACTTCATCGGCGTCATTAGAATTTGTCATCAGTATAGGGTCATTTTGGGTCATTTGATAGTTAGGGTCAGCTAATGGATAGGTCAATATATCTTCGATGTTACTATTTGTTGAGGATTGTATAGAGATCATCACGTCTTTTATATTCTTAAATATTATTTGCAACCCGGCGTTATTTATGGTACCCCTACGTCTATCAAACATAGTGTCATCGTAATTTAAATTGAGATTACTATCTAGGAAGTAAGCATGTTCGTGTGTAAGTATGTCAAGATATAGCAAGTTATTAAATGTCTCTACTCTAGAATTGTAAAGATAATAATTATTAAAAAATTTAAATGTTGGCGTACAAATAATTATGTTTGTATGATTAAGTTCTTGCAATGTGCTTCTTATATGAAAGATGGTATCCAGGTAATTGTTTGTAGTTCTGAAGTCCTCTTCTCCTAGTAGTATGACACAATAGTCTTGGATAGAATAGTTTTTAAGCTTCTCCTTAATTCCTTTTAGTAAAATCTGTGAATTTCCCAAAGGTGTGATATAGTGGCAGCTTTCAAACCCATCCAAAATATTTTCCGCAATCTCAAGTAGTTTGTTTTTATTGTCTGTACTTATGATACATACTTTAGAGCGTTTTATGTAGGTAGATTTATTTTGTAATACTTTCTTACATTTTTGTTCCTCTGTGGCGTTTTGGTTCTCTTTAGTTTTTGAAGGTGTATCTTGTAGTGTGTTACTTATTCTTGGTTTATCTATGGTAATAGGCTTAATACTGTTAGTTGTGCATTGAGAAGACACTCGTTTTTTTGTAGTATTGATATTATCTGTTTGTGTCTCCTTTGTGTTTGCATATCGGTTTGCAGTTTTCTTTGGTGTAGTTCTAAATTTAGCGGGGCTGTTAATTCTTTTGAGGAGTTCGTTTTTTTTGCCTAGTTCGTCGTTTTGTTTCTTCAATTTGCTATTCTCTAATGACAGCAATTCAATTTCCTTATGCGCACTGTTTAATTGCGATGTCAGTTTATCGATTTTGTTCTTTAATGTGTTAAGTTGTGCGTTATCTTCGTCCTCAGACATGTCGGGCAAACTATTGACGGTTTCATTTTGAGAAATTATACTAACGTCTTCGGGTTCCGAACGAGTGCGCGTGCGACGGTAGGTAATATTCGCCAGAAAGTCCATTTTGTGTTAATAAATTAGAAACTTTCAAAAATATCAACTGTACCAAGATTTGAACCAGGGAACTGTGCGTACAAGGCCAGTGTGTCAGCCAAATGGCTATCTGTTCAGTTGAATAATCGTCCAAATAAGCAGATCAGGTTCTGTTGATTCTTGTGTTCTTATTCCTTAGACAATAGATGTCGCTACTTGTTATGGAAATGGTAGGTGTTAAATATTTTTTTTTTGTTATTGCAACACTTTTAGTTAGGTGGTATCATTTGATGTTGTCGATGATATGTTAGTTTGCAAACTAACCACGAGATGGCGTTATTTTGACTTCATTTCAAATAAAAAACGAAACTTTTTGTAGCAATTTTGATTTTGAGAGATGTTGCGTGTTTGTTATGTGTGTTTTGTTCGAGTTTACTTTACGTTTCCTTTATTACACTGGTTTGGACACTTCACACACATCTGATCACTGCTTATTAGTACCGATTCGAAAATAAATTGTTCATCAGCATTAGCTATCACTTTTTATAGTTTTTCACTAGGAATGACTTTGATAACACTGACACGGTTTATTTTGGTGTTATTTCTCACTTTTATGCACTTTTTACAGTCTCTTGATCACCTTTGACATTTTTAGGAATATTTTTTACGGGAGCACAAACAAAGACTTTGTTTACTTCGAAGCCTATGAGTAAGTTCTTAATTAATTTACAACTAGCGCCCAAAAGAACACCAGATCCCTACAATATTCATCAAGATCTTACTTATGCAAGTTTTAAATATAGAAGAAAAAAAAAACAAAATGGATACAAGATAGCAGAGAAGTTAGCGCCAGCTAGCATTTCAGCTGGAACTATCTCTGAATACATTAAACAAAGTTACAGGTGTCCCTGCATTTTGTAACAGTACCTAACTACCTTCCACCACAAAAAAAATGTTACCTAAGATTTTAAATTGCAGAATTAGGTCAAACAAGTTATATTTTTTACTAAAACATACCGTGTTCTTTGTGGTTCGCATAAATATAAAATAGTCCAGATGAAAAAAACATTTATTTTTATTTTTTCTGAAACACTGGAATGGTTTATCACAAAGAGATTTGGGGTACAAACACATTCTTTCCATTGTTTAGAACTTAAAAAGAAATAGCTTCACGTATAATTGGAGTGCTTTGACTTAAATATGACACTTTGAGCTTCTGAAAGAGACAACGCTCTACAATGCCGAACATCCCAAAACTCGATGTGCAATATTCACGGACGGGTATTATAATCCCGTGTTTTCAATTAACCCCTTTACAGTATAATAGAGTGTACATATAAATATATAATTGTTCTAAAAACGGATTTGACCTCTTTGGTAATCAATCATAGTTTAGAGACGCGACCTATATCAACATTATCTTGTCCAATTAACGCTCTCAAACGTTTAGAAACTGTAGACAAAGATTGATGATAGCCAATGTGAAAATGCTGTTACAAAAGGTTATTCACCTTACGCAGGGAAATGTCAATATGAGATGGGTCAGCATTGTGACTAATTGGGTCACTAGGTTTTATTACCCACAATTACTTGAGATTTTAAACATGTAATTCCGTACTCAGCGTCAGTATGTCACTGCAGGGATCCAGCAGAATATCAGCGTCAGATACATTTGACACGTGTTGAGCTGCAGTCTAATTGCATAAGTGAGTTCGGCAAGGCGAAGGGTTTGACCGCCATCAATCGACCAATAGACGCGATGCCTATTTCCGTCTATGTGATTGGTCGATTTTTCATACTCTTTGCCTTGCCGAATTAATTACACATTAAGGTTGCTGGACTCCCATTTGGTGATACCTTGAGACGCACACCGCACTACGTTTTAATCGTTATACTATTTGAAGTATGTTACTAGTGTCAATTTTATTTCTTTATGTATGTTTACCTTTTTTATGTAGGCACCTTGTTTTTATATAGTTCATCATCATCAGCCTATAACAGTCCACTGCTGGACATAGGCCTCTCCAATTGCACGCCACTTGGTTCGATTTTCGGCAACTGTCATCCAACTGCTACCAGCTACCCTGCGAAGATCGTCGCTCCACCTAGCCTTAGGGCGTCCTACCTTACGTTTACCAGTTCGCGGTCTCCACTCAAGAACACGTTTACCCCAACGGTCATCGGTTCTACGACTTATATGGCCGGCCCATTGCCACTTCAGCTTACTTATTCTGTAGCAACATTGAACTGATGGACCAACCGTATTGTGAGTGTCCACGTCTCGGCACCGTAGGTCATAACAGGTAGGACGCACTGGTTGAAGACTTTAGTCTTCTGGCTTTGTGGGATTCGCGACGAGAAGACTCGACGAAGTTTTCCAAACGCCGCCCAGCCCAGCTGTATTCTTCTGCTAGCCTCCTTCTCAAAGTTGTTCTTACCAAACTGCAGAGTTTGGCCGAGGTAAACGTATTCTCGAACAACTTTGAGAGCACCGCCATTGACCACAATCGATCCCGGAGTGACGTGTGAATTGAACATAACCTGGGTTTTATCCAAGTTCATCCGAAGACCGATGCGTGCAGAAGAATCAGCTAGGCCATCCAGCATCTGCTGCAAGTCATGCAGCGACTCAGCCATTATGACGATGTCATCCGCAAATCTCAAGTGTGAGATGTACTCGCCGTTTATATTAATGCCGCGTCCTTCCCAGTCCAGCGTTTTAAACATATCCTCCACTGCGTTACTAAACAATTTCGGGGAAATTACGTCCCCTTGTCTAACCCCTCGACGCAGTGAGATATGGCTAGTTTGCCGGTCCTGACTTTGGACGGTCATTGTTGCGTTTTCATAAAGACATCTCAGCACTTGGATGTATCGCCAGTCAACTTGGCATCGCTGCATAGACTCCAAAACAGACCAGGTTTCGATGGAGTCAAAGGCCTTCTCGTAGTCCACAAAAGCAAAACACAGGGGCCGATTATACTCTTCGCACTTTTGTATAATTTGCCGCACTGTGTGGATGTGGTCTATGGTGCTGTATCCTCCTCGGAACCCGGCCTGCTCCGGTAGCTGAAACTCGTCGAGTCTTCGCGCTAGACGATTTGTGACGACTCTCGAAAACAACTTATAAACGTGACTGAGAAGCGAAATGGGTCTGTAATTCTTCAAAAGGGTCTTGTCACCCTTTTTGAAGAAAAGAACGACTACGCTCCTCTGCCACGCCACTGGAGTTCTGCCAGAGAACAGGACAGAGTTAAATAGCTCCCCAAGCTCCTTTAAAACAGGGCGTCCTCCCGCTTTCAGGAGCTCGGTTTTTATATAGTTAGTTACATATAAATTGAAATAATTTGATTGTGATTTTGTGTGTTGTGCTGTGTCTTTAGCGTGCACTAAATAAACGTTTTAACTCTCTATCTATGCTTAAGTCAATAGATATTTGAATGTTATTATTAGTTATTACATCATTGCCAGAAATAAATATTTTGTATACAAGTGCACTTACCTGTTATCAGTATATAAATCATATCCATATTCAATATCAGCAGAATCTTTCGAATTTTTCCAAAACAAGAGCTCAATAAACACTTTGGGATTCTTCGCAGCAACTTCAGTGAACTTCCTCAATATGAATATAGCGAACTTTTCCAATTCCTGTTAACAAAAACAGCTGTACTCCTACGAGATTTCTAAATGAAATAAACATAGTTTACTAAATAAAATGTCTAACAATTTATTAAATAGCTTACTTAGTTTCCGGAAAATTTTTACGTACTTTTTCAAGTATAAGTGCTTATTCCTCGAGTACACGCAGGATAATAAATAACAAGATACCGTTTCATTTTACTGTGCAGTACTTAAAATTCCTCGGCATTTTTATTTACATTTCAATTTAGGGACGCTGCTAGGGTAAAATCAAGACAAACATTTTATTACTCAGTGGGTGATAGGAATCAAATTTTGCGCCAGGTTAATTTATATTCTCGATACATTTGTTAGCTAGTGGCACCCCTCGTGCGTCGATAAAATCTGTCCCCTGCCCCTCCACACATCGTATGCACGACGGCGAAAAAAGCTTAAATTTGGTCACACGTGTGTCGTAACATGGAAAAAATATCAGGCTATAAAAACCAGTTGAACTTATCCAAGGGAAAATTGCATTTTTTTTACATAACTTACTGGACAGATGTCTAGTTTGAGAATGTGACTATTATTTTATCGTGTTTGAATTATACAGTAACGTAAGTTGACAACGCATCAACGTATGACGTTGGTCAGGCTTCAATTTTATTGCAACTAAAATTTGAGACCTGCTTACAAATACTATGAATGTGAAAGTAACTCTGTCTGTCTGTTTGTTAAATGTTTACGTCTTAACGTCTAAACGATTTGATTTTGATGAAACTTGCCACACGGGTAAACTTAAATTAGGACATACATTTGTGGTCATATAATTAGGAACGACAGATACCGAAGTCACTTTTGGATTAAAAAGTTACTTTCGTATCAATTTAATGATAGTAACTTTGAACCACATAAAATAATAGCTTTATTAGGAGGTTTTAATGATTGATACTCAAGCAAAATAATTGCACTTCCTTCTAAAAACCTATTTATCGTAAATTGACATTGTATTTCAAAAGAAGTGGCCGCTGGACAAATAATTAAGAACGCAAAAATAAAAATAATAAGTAAAAATTTATGCAATTTTGAATTTCGGAAACTAGTATTTTTTTTTATCGCCCACGTATGCTACAGTTAATTCCTCATACGTTTTTCAGTCAAAATTGCACATCTTTTTTTAAATCATTTTTAAAAAGGAAATTTGTGATTCATCGATAGTACGATTATGGCACTGTATGAACGTGTATTTAATAAAGATTGCTGATCATTTGAAGTGCTCCAAAACCAACGTTCATCTATACTAATATTATAAAGAGGAAAACTTTGTTTGTTTGTTTGTTTGTTTGTTTGGTTGTAATGAATAGGCTCAAAAACTACTGGACCGATTTCAAAAATTCTTTCACTATTCGAAAGCTACATTATCCACGAGTAACATAGACTAAATTTTATTTTGGAAATAAATAGGGTTCCGTAATATATTTGGGTTTTTCGGACACAAGGTGTAAAAAATCAACCAGAAAAGTTACTTATTTTGCGTACGCTGCCTAAACTATAAAAGATAGAACTATGAAATGTTCTAATTAGTTGTAGATCTTATAAATATCTACAAAAAACTCCGCGACACACTATACCTATCTATGTCGAGTGAGGCACAACAACCATTTTTTAAATCAAAAATCTTGAATTTTTTTGGACTACTTTTAAACGCATTTATTTTACTCATTCTATTAATCCTTATCAAAATAATTTATTTCATCATTAAGTACAGTTAATGTAGATGATATTTGGTCTTTGAATGATTAAAATTGGATGTTTAGTTTCGAAGTTATGGCGAAATTAAAATATCACGATTTCTGCTGCACGGCCCGTTGCGAAGTGAGCGTCACCAAGGCGGGGGTGCGCGTGCGGGAGGGGAGTTTAGATCTATGAGTAAGGTACCCGCGCGGCTCAGACGCGTGGTCGGCTCCCTACGCAGCGGTCGTGCGCGAAGTCTAATAATTTTCCTGCGATTTTTTTTAGATTTCGTTCTTAAAACTACACTTGCGCAAAAGTTCTTCTCAGAGCTAAACAACAGTTCTTCTCAGAGCTAATCAACAGTTCTTTTCAGGGCTAACCAACAGTTTTTTTCAGAGCTAGAATATTAATAACTATTAACATTTTCTTAAACATTTGAAAATGCCTAAGAGAGCCAGGTCTCAACTTTCTAAACATAGTTCTCAAGCACGGGCAGCAAGAATACGTCGTATGGGAGAATGTTCACCTGAACGTTCACAACGCCTTGCTGAACAAAATCAGAGAAACTCTCAGGTACGCGCACGAGAGTCAAGTGTCGAACGTTCGCAACGGCTTGCACAACAAAATCTGAGAACCTCTGAGTTACGTGCACGAGAGTCGAGGCTGGAGCGTTCCCAACGTCTTCATGAACAAAATGTAAGGACCTCTGACTTACGCGAACGAGAGTCAAGTGTCGAGCGTTCTCAACGCCTTGCACAACAAAATCTGAGAACCTCTGAGTTACGTGCACGAGAGTCAAGGCTGGAGCGTTCCCAACGTCTTCATGAACAAAATGTAAGGACCTCTGACTTACGCGAACGAGAGTCAAGTGTCGAGCGTTCGCAACGCCTTGCACAACAAAGTCTGAGAACCTCCGAGTTACGCGCTCAAGAGTCGAGGCTGGAGCGTTCCCAACGTCTTCATGAACAAAATATAAGGACCACTCAGTTGCGCGAAAGAGAGTCGAGTGTCAATCGTGTGCAGCGACTTAGAGCTCAAGCAGACAGACAGCAGTTGTCCACAAATAGAGTTCGCAATCAAATTTTAGCTAACAGCAACAGACTGGCTTTCAGATATGATCCGCAGATTGATTATGCACAACAAGCGTCCGTCCAAATTGGAGTCATGAATAAGATCTGCTCTAACTGCTCTGCCAAGAAATGGGTGGACGAACCTAATGGTATGTGCTGTGCTTCAGGTAAAGTCTGTCTTCCTAACCTTCAGGAGCCGCCACAACCAATAAAAAATCTTTTAACTAATAACCATCCATTATCTGGTAATTTTTTTACAAATATCTATACTAATATTATAAAGAGGAAAACTTTGTTTGTTTGTTTGTTTGTTTGTTTGGTTGTAATGAATAGGCTCAAAAACTACTGGACCGATTTCAAAAATTCTTTCACTATTCGAAAGCTACATTATCCACGAGTAACATAGACTAAATTTTATTTTGGAAATAAATAGGGTTCCGTAATATATTTGGGTTTTTCGGACACAAGGTGTAAAAAATCAACCAGAAAAGTTACTTATTTTGCGTACGCTGCCTAAACTATAAAAGATAGAACTATGAAATGTTCTAATTAGTTGTAGATCTTATAAATATCTACAAAAAACTCCGGGACACACTATACCTATCTATGTCGAGTGAGGCACAACAACCATTTTTTAAATCAAAAATCTTGAATTTTTTTGGACTACTTTTAAACGCATTTATTTTACTCATTCTATTAATCCTTATCAAAATAATTTATTTCATCATTAAGTACAGTTAATGTAGATGATATTTGGTCTTTGAATGATTAAAATTGGATGTTTAGTTTCGAAGTTATGGCGAAATTAAAATATCACGATTTCTGCTGCACGGCCCGTTGCGAAGTGAGCGTCACCAAGGCGGGGGTGCGCGTGCGGGAGGGGAGTTTAGATCTATGAGTAAGGTACCCGCGCGGCTCAGACGCGTGGTCGGCTCCCTACGCAGCGGTCGTGCGCGAAGTCTAATAATTTTCCTGCGATTTTTTTTAGATTTCGTTCTTAAAACTACACTTGCGCAAAAGTTCTTCTCAGAGCTAAACAACAGTTCTTCTCAGAGCTAATCAACAGTTCTTTTCAGGGCTAACCAACAGTTTTTTTCAGAGCTAGAATATTAATAACTATTAACATTTTCTTAAACATTTGAAAATGCCTAAGAGAGCCAGGTCTCAACTTTCTAAACATAGTTCTCAAGCACGGGCAGCAAGAATACGTCGTATGGGAGAATGTTCACCTGAACGTTCACAACGCCTTGCTGAACAAAATCAGAGAAACTCTCAGGTACGCGCACGAGAGTCAAGTGTCGAACGTTCGCAACGGCTTGCACAACAAAATCTGAGAACCTCTGAGTTACGTGCACGAGAGTCGAGGCTGGAGCGTTCCCAACGTCTTCATGAACAAAATGTAAGGACCTCTGACTTACGCGAACGAGAGTCAAGTGTCGAGCGTTCTCAACGCCTTGCACAACAAAATCTGAGAACCTCTGAGTTACGTGCACGAGAGTCAAGGCTGGAGCGTTCCCAACGTCTTCATGAACAAAATGTAAGGACCTCTGACTTACGCGAACGAGAGTCAAGTGTCGAGCGTTCGCAACGCCTTGCACAACAAAGTCTGAGAACCTCCGAGTTACGCGCTCAAGAGTCGAGGCTGGAGCGTTCCCAACGTCTTCATGAACAAAATATAAGGACCACTCAGTTGCGCGAAAGAGAGTCGAGTGTCAATCGTGTGCAGCGACTTAGAGCTCAAGCAGACAGACAGCAGTTGTCCACAAATAGAGTTCGCAATCAAATTTTAGCTAACAGCAACAGACTGGCTTTCAGATATGATCCGCAGATTGATTATGCACAACAAGCGTCCGTCCAAATTGGAGTCATGAATAAGATCTGCTCTAACTGCTCTGCCAAGAAATGGGTGGACGAACCTAATGGTATGTGCTGTGCTTCAGGTAAAGTCTGTCTTCCTAACCTTCAGGAGCCGCCACAACCAATAAAAAATCTTTTAACTAATAACCATCCATTATCTGGTAATTTTTTTACAAATATACGTAAATACAATAGTCTTTTTCAAATGACTTCTTTTGGCGCAAAAGAAATCAGGGAAGGTAATTTTATGCCCACTTTTAAAATTGAAGGACAGGTGTATCATCTCATTGGTAGCCTTTTACCACCATCAGGCCAAAACCCACAGTTCTTGCAAATATATTTTATTTCGGATGCAGACCAGTTATCGTTGCGATCAAGCATCGCACCAACCTTAAAAATGGATTTAATTCGCGAATTACAGACCGCTCTGAATAATCATAATGTGTATATACGGAGTTTTAAACAAAACTTAGAACTCAACTCCTCAGATAATTTAAAGTTAATTATTCATTCAGATCGCACTCCACAGACAGCACACAGAGGCAGATATAATGCTCCTACTGTAAACGAGGTAGCCGTTCTCTTGGTCGATGAAGACAAAGGTCCCAGGGATATAGTCTTACACGGTAGAGACGGACAGCTCAAAAGAGTTTCTGAGCTACATCGGTCCTATGATCCACTACAGTATCCTATAATATTTATGACAGGAGAAGACGGTTATTATTTGACTATCCCTCAGCAGGGTTCTGCGCGTAATAAAACTGTTTCGTGTATGCAATTTTATGCATTTAGATTAATGTTTAGAACTAACTCTTTTAATCCGTTACATTATTACAGAGACTTATTTAGTCAATATTGTGTTGACATGATGGCGAAAATGATATCGGAAAGATTAAATTATATTTCTCGGAATCAACAAAGACTGAGGGCTGATGATTACATTCATCTCAGAGATGCCTTAAATCATGACGCAAATGTTAACCCATCAAATATCGGTCAACATGTCATATTGCCATCGTCATTTACGGGTTCTCCGCGTTTCATGCACGAGAAAACGCAGGACGCGATGACGTACGTCCGAAATTATGGTAGACCTGACTTATTTGTCACTTTTACATGTAACCCCGAATGGCCTGAAATTAAGGCGGAGCTGCTACCAGGACAACGGTCTTTCGACCGTCATGACATAATTTCACGTGTATTTCATTTAAAGATGAAGAAGTTCATCAAATTATTTGTCAAAGAACAGATATTCGGTAAAGTAAAATGTTATATGGCAAGTGTGGAGTGGCAAAAGCGCGGTTTACCTCATTGTCATTTGCTGTTCTGGCTAGAAACTAAAATACAACCAGATGAGATCGACAGTGTCATAGTTGCGGAGATACCCGATCAAGAAATTGATCCGGTACTACACGACATTATTATTAAAAATATGGTACATGGACCCTGCGGAGAACATAATTTATCTGCTTCATGCATGAAGAACGGTGTCTGCACAAAAAAATACCCTCGCCGTTTCATGAACGATACCCAGACCGGAGAGGATGGGTATCCAGTTTATCGTAGGCGCGATACAGGAAATGGCGGTCGGAGCACTACGCTACAAATCAGGGGCAACATGATGACGATAGATAATAGGTGGATTGTTCCATACTCCCCGCTACCATCTAAGACTTTTAACGCTCATATAAACGTGGAGTATTGCCACTCTGTCCAAGCCATTAAATATATATGTAAGTATATAAATAAAGGTTCAGATCAGGCAACTTTTAGCCTTAGAAACCCACACGATGAGGTCGAAAACTATTTAAATGGCAGGTACATAAGCACATCTGAAGCTGTCTGGCGCTTACTTGAATTTCCCATTCACGACCGGCATCCTACTGTAGTGCATTTGGCTGTTCATCTAGAGAACGGTCAAAGGGTGTATTTTACACCAGGGACAGCTCATCAAGTTGTCCAAAACCCACGCAATACCACATTACTGGCATTTTTTGCTCTCTGTAATGAAGATGAATTCGCGAAAACTCTTCTGTATCATGAAGTCCCGCAATACTATACATGGGCAAATAATAAATTCACTAGAAGGAGGCGTGGTGAAGATGTAGTTGGACATCCGGGGATAAAAAAAGATGCCGCTTTAGGTAGAGTCTACGGGATACATCCATCACAATCAGAGTGTTTTTATCTTAGGATTCTACTACACCACGTACGCGGTCCGACCTCATTTGCATACCTTAAAACTGTAAACGGTATTGTCAAAGAGACGTATCAAGCAGCTTGCCGTGATCGAGGTTTACTTGAAAATGATGACCATTGGGGTAACACTTTATCCGAAGCTTCGTTATCACACTGTCCAAAAAAACTAAGGGAGTTGTTCGTAGTCATACTTTTATTTTGTCAACCATCGGAACCATTGAAGTTATGGGACAATTTCAAAGATCATTTCTGTGAAGATATTAGACATCGTATCAGACAACAAAATCAGGATAACACTTTACCCTTCACTGAAGTCATTTATAATGAAGGATTGATTGAAATAGAAAACAAACTTCTAGAATTAAACGACAAAAATTTAAGTGATTTTGGATTACCTCCTCCCGTTCGTACCCAGAATAATACTATTGACACAATGGTACAACAGTATAACAGAAATGATCTAACAGCGTTTGTAAATGACAATGTGCCAAAATTAGTACCAGATCAAAGACATGCTTATGAGACTATTGTGGATAGTGTGAACAATAACATGGGGAGATTATTTTTTTTGGACGCATCAGGAGGCACCGGAAAGACTTTTCTCGCAAATTTGATACTTGCTAAGATACGGCAATCAGGGAAGATAGCGATTGCAGTTGCTTCGTCAGGAATTGCTGCAACTCTCTTGAACGACGGAAAAACTGCTCACTCTACGTTTAAACTTCCACTATCCGTATCTTTAGATCAACGGTCTACGTGCTCTATTCGGAAAAATGGGCCTCTTGGTAAGTTACTGCAAGACGCGTCGTTGGTAATATGGGATGAATGCACCATGAGTCATAGAGCGCATTTGGAGGCCGTGGACCGTACTTTAAAAGACCTCCGAAGCTCTGCTAATGTCATGGGTGGTATCACTTTTGTATTTGCTGGAGATTTCCGACAAACGCTTCCAGTCGTCAACAGAGGTACGCGAGCAGATATTATGAAGGCATGTTTAAAATCGTCTCAACTTTGGACATCTGTGCAACATTTGAATTTGCGCACCAATATGAGAGCTCATCTATATGGAAATACGCATAGCAATTTTCCACAACAGCTGCTGAAACTTGGAGAAGGAATTTTTCCATCTTTAAATTTGGGCACCGATTATGCAGTTACTTTGGATGAGTCTCTAGGCCAAATAGTCCATAATTTAGATAATCTAATAGATGCTATATATCCTGACATCGAAAACTTACATCAAAATGATTTTCGTTGGCTGTGTTGTAGAGCAATAGTTTCTCCCAGAAATGAAACAGTCAACGAAATAAACAATTTAATTATGCAGAAAGTACCGGGTGAATTTAAGTGCTATAAATCCATAGACACCGTCACTAACATTGAGGACGCAGTGCACTACCCTCAGGAATTTTTAAATTCCCTGAACCCCGCTGGGCTACCACCTCATGAACTGTCGTTAAAAGTTGGCACGCCGATAATGCTTCTCAGAAACTTAAGCCCCCCCAACATGTGTAATGGCACGAGACTTCTTATAAACGAGCTAAAAGATAATTTAATAGTAGCGAAGATTATCACCGGCCCTGCAGCTGGTGAATTAGCTCATATACCAAGGATACCCATGATTCCTACTGATTTGCCTATACCCTTCAAAAGACTGCAATTTCCAGTCAAAATTTCTTTCGCACTAACGATAAACAAATCCCAGGGCCAAACATTCAAATTAGTAGGAATTGATTTAAGAAAAGAATGTTTTACGCATGGGCAACTTTACGTTGCTCTATCACGGGTCGGGACTCCCGACCATCAGTATATTTTGTTACCTGAAAATAATTTAACGTCAAATGTTGTTTATAGAGAAGCTCTACAATAATCACTTTAGGTAGGGGTAGGGGTAGGGTAGGGGTAGGGTAGGGGTAGGGTAGGGGTAGGGTAGGGGTAGGGTAGGGGTAGGGTAGGGGTAAGGTAGGGGTAGGGTAGGGGTAGGGTAGGGTAGGGGTAGGGATGTAATTTACAGAATTATACCTGGACGAAGTCAGGGCGGGCCGCTAGTACGTAAATACAATAGTCTTTTTCAAATGACTTCTTTTGGCGCAAAAGAAATCAGGGAAGGTAATTTTATGCCCACTTTTAAAATTGAAGGACAGGTGTATCATCTCATTGGTAGCCTTTTACCACCATCAGGCCAAAACCCACAGTTCTTGCAAATATATTTTATTTCGGATGCAGACCAGTTATCGTTGCGATCAAGCATCGCACCAACCTTAAAAATGGATTTAATTCGCGAATTACAGACCGCTCTGAATAATCATAATGTGTATATACGGAGTTTTAAACAAAACTTAGAACTCAACTCCTCAGATAATTTAAAGTTAATTATTCATTCAGATCGCACTCCACAGACAGCACACAGAGGCAGATATAATGCTCCTACTGTAAACGAGGTAGCCGTTCTCTTGGTCGATGAAGACAAAGGTCCCAGGGATATAGTCTTACACGGTAGAGACGGACAGCTCAAAAGAGTTTCTGAGCTACATCGGTCCTATGATCCACTACAGTATCCTATAATATTTATGACAGGAGAAGACGGTTATTATTTGACTATCCCTCAGCAGGGTTCTGCGCGTAATAAAACTGTTTCGTGTATGCAATTTTATGCATTTAGATTAATGTTTAGAACTAACTCTTTTAATCCGTTACATTATTACAGAGACTTATTTAGTCAATATTGTGTTGACATGATGGCGAAAATGATATCGGAAAGATTAAATTATATTTCTCGGAATCAACAAAGACTGAGGGCTGATGATTACATTCATCTCAGAGATGCCTTAAATCATGACGCAAATGTTAACCCATCAAATATCGGTCAACATGTCATATTGCCATCGTCATTTACGGGTTCTCCGCGTTTCATGCACGAGAAAACGCAGGACGCGATGACGTACGTCCGAAATTATGGTAGACCTGACTTATTTGTCACTTTTACATGTAACCCCGAATGGCCTGAAATTAAGGCGGAGCTGCTACCAGGACAACGGTCTTTCGACCGTCATGACATAATTTCACGTGTATTTCATTTAAAGATGAAGAAGTTCATCAAATTATTTGTCAAAGAACAGATATTCGGTAAAGTAAAATGTTATATGGCAAGTGTGGAGTGGCAAAAGCGCGGTTTACCTCATTGTCATTTGCTGTTCTGGCTAGAAACTAAAATACAACCAGATGAGATCGACAGTGTCATAGTTGCGGAGATACCCGATCAAGAAATTGATCCGGTACTACACGACATTATTATTAAAAATATGGTACATGGACCCTGCGGAGAACATAATTTATCTGCTTCATGCATGAAGAACGGTGTCTGCACAAAAAAATACCCTCGCCGTTTCATGAACGATACCCAGACCGGAGAGGATGGGTATCCAGTTTATCGTAGGCGCGATACAGGAAATGGCGGTCGGAGCACTACGCTACAAATCAGGGGCAACATGATGACGATAGATAATAGGTGGATTGTTCCATACTCCCCGCTACCATCTAAGACTTTTAACGCTCATATAAACGTGGAGTATTGCCACTCTGTCCAAGCCATTAAATATATATGTAAGTATATAAATAAAGGTTCAGATCAGGCAACTTTTAGCCTTAGAAACCCACACGATGAGGTCGAAAACTATTTAAATGGCAGGTACATAAGCACATCTGAAGCTGTCTGGCGCTTACTTGAATTTCCCATTCACGACCGGCATCCTACTGTAGTGCATTTGGCTGTTCATCTAGAGAACGGTCAAAGGGTGTATTTTACACCAGGGACAGCTCATCAAGTTGTCCAAAACCCACGCAATACCACATTACTGGCATTTTTTGCTCTCTGTAATGAAGATGAATTCGCGAAAACTCTTCTGTATCATGAAGTCCCGCAATACTATACATGGGCAAATAATAAATTCACTAGAAGGAGGCGTGGTGAAGATGTAGTTGGACATCCGGGGATAAAAAAAGATGCCGCTTTAGGTAGAGTCTACGGGATACATCCATCACAATCAGAGTGTTTTTATCTTAGGATTCTACTACACCACGTACGCGGTCCGACCTCATTTGCATACCTTAAAACTGTAAACGGTATTGTCAAAGAGACGTATCAAGCAGCTTGCCGTGATCGAGGTTTACTTGAAAATGATGACCATTGGGGTAACACTTTATCCGAAGCTTCGTTATCACACTGTCCAAAAAAACTAAGGGAGTTGTTCGTAGTCATACTTTTATTTTGTCAACCATCGGAACCATTGAAGTTATGGGACAATTTCAAAGATCATTTCTGTGAAGATATTAGACATCGTATCAGACAACAAAATCAGGATAACACTTTACCCTTCACTGAAGTCATTTATAATGAAGGATTGATTGAAATAGAAAACAAACTTCTAGAATTAAACGACAAAAATTTAAGTGATTTTGGATTACCTCCTCCCGTTCGTACCCAGAATAATACTATTGACACAATGGTACAACAGTATAACAGAAATGATCTAACAGCGTTTGTAAATGACAATGTGCCAAAATTAGTACCAGATCAAAGACATGCTTATGAGACTATTGTGGATAGTGTGAACAATAACATGGGGAGATTATTTTTTTTGGACGCATCAGGAGGCACCGGAAAGACTTTTCTCGCAAATTTGATACTTGCTAAGATACGGCAATCAGGGAAGATAGCGATTGCAGTTGCTTCGTCAGGAATTGCTGCAACTCTCTTGAACGACGGAAAAACTGCTCACTCTACGTTTAAACTTCCACTATCCGTATCTTTAGATCAACGGTCTACGTGCTCTATTCGGAAAAATGGGCCTCTTGGTAAGTTACTGCAAGACGCGTCGTTGGTAATATGGGATGAATGCACCATGAGTCATAGAGCGCATTTGGAGGCCGTGGACCGTACTTTAAAAGACCTCCGAAGCTCTGCTAATGTCATGGGTGGTATCACTTTTGTATTTGCTGGAGATTTCCGACAAACGCTTCCAGTCGTCAACAGAGGTACGCGAGCAGATATTATGAAGGCATGTTTAAAATCGTCTCAACTTTGGACATCTGTGCAACATTTGAATTTGCGCACCAATATGAGAGCTCATCTATATGGAAATACGCATAGCAATTTTCCACAACAGCTGCTGAAACTTGGAGAAGGAATTTTTCCATCTTTAAATTTGGGCACCGATTATGCAGTTACTTTGGATGAGTCTCTAGGCCAAATAGTCCATAATTTAGATAATCTAATAGATGCTATATATCCTGACATCGAAAACTTACATCAAAATGATTTTCGTTGGCTGTGTTGTAGAGCAATAGTTTCTCCCAGAAATGAAACAGTCAACGAAATAAACAATTTAATTATGCAGAAAGTACCGGGTGAATTTAAGTGCTATAAATCCATAGACACCGTCACTAACATTGAGGACGCAGTGCACTACCCTCAGGAATTTTTAAATTCCCTGAACCCCGCTGGGCTACCACCTCATGAACTGTCGTTAAAAGTTGGCACGCCGATAATGCTTCTCAGAAACTTAAGCCCCCCCAACATGTGTAATGGCACGAGACTTCTTATAAACGAGCTAAAAGATAATTTAATAGTAGCGAAGATTATCACCGGCCCTGCAGCTGGTGAATTAGCTCATATACCAAGGATACCCATGATTCCTACTGATTTGCCTATACCCTTCAAAAGACTGCAATTTCCAGTCAAAATTTCTTTCGCACTAACGATAAACAAATCCCAGGGCCAAACATTCAAATTAGTAGGAATTGATTTAAGAAAAGAATGTTTTACGCATGGGCAACTTTACGTTGCTCTATCACGGGTCGGGACTCCCGACCATCAGTATATTTTGTTACCTGAAAATAATTTAACGTCAAATGTTGTTTATAGAGAAGCTCTACAATAATCACTTTAGGTAGGGGTAGGGGTAGGGTAGGGGTAGGGTAGGGGTAGGGTAGGGGTAGGGTAGGGGTAGGGTAGGGGTAGGGTAGGGGTAAGGTAGGGGTAGGGTAGGGGTAGGGTAGGGTAGGGGTAGGGATGTAATTTACAGAATTATACCTAGACGAAGTCAGGGCGGGCCGCTAGTAATGCTATAAAATGCGTTAAAAAAATTCAACACTACCAATAATGTTCTTCGAAAACAAAAATCTGCAATTTTTAATTTTTATTTTTTTTATTTATTTGTTATAGGCTCGCGCTTGACCACTATCTCACCTGATGGTAAGCGATGATGTGGTCGAATTCGCCGCGTGAAGATGATTTAATTGTTCGTCCATTTAAGGTTTCTGAAATTATAAGAAGGGAAGTTCTTGGCAATGGAGGAGTTTCTGCGCGTACGGATACAAAGTTATTTGGCAGAATCGCCCGAAGAGTACCACTTCTCAAGAAGGTGCATTTATTATAATATTTATTAGTCTATTATTATAGCAATTATTTATGTATTTTATTAGTTAGGTAGTTTATTAATCCGACTTCAATTGTTGTTCATAATTTTTATTTTGTACACCTACCACTGTTGTGTCCTTTTTTACCCAAAGGTTGACTGGTAGAGAATGCCTTGCTGCATTAAGTCCGCCTATGTATCACCAATGTACATGAAGTTTAAATAAATAAATAAAGGTGCACCGAAAAGCAAGATTCCTAACATTATAAGCGGGATATTTACCATTTACTATTTGTTGCGAGTTTCCGATATTAGTGTTAGTGACCATGACAGTTTTAAAACTTAGATTTACCTAGAAAGTATGGCGACTGGACAGCAATTCAATGGAAAAACATATTATTTTCTGATGAAACGAGATAAATATACTAGCTTCTGATGGTAAGAAGTATGTGCATCGACCGGTTAAGCAGGCATTGAATCCCAAGTTTACGAAAAAGTTGTCAAGCATGAAGGCGGAAACTTAAAAGTGGGCAGCTTGAAAGATCTGTGTGATTCGTTTGTCGAATTTTGTAACATAATTTTTGTTGAAACGTCTAAAAACTTAATAGATTCCATGCCTTGTCGCTACAGAGCAGTTATTGTAAGCAAAGGTAATAAATAATAATTTATAAAATATTAATTTACAGTTTTGTAAGCAGTGGTGAAACCTATTTAATAAGTATTGTTTATTTAAAAAAATAAATTCTTATACTGTTTTATAAATGAAGTTATTTTAGCCGTTCCTAATTATCTGTCCACAGGTAGGAAGTTTCGAATAGGTCGTTCAAACGGACCATTGTTAAATTACTAATAGATTTTCAACTATTTTGCATTTATTGTATGTAGTATTAAAGCCTATTAAAAAAGCTGTATATTTATGCGGTTTAAAGCTATTATCAGCAAGTTGATACAAAGGTTACAACAATTTGTTTAACCAAATGTATCTTATCTTATCTTGTGGAGGGGCCGAGAAATAACTCGGACACTTCGACCCATCGAGATCTATTGTGGTCATAAGTAACTACAACAACAGGCGTTCCTAATTATTTGGCCACAACTGTACATAGAACACTTTTTATCCCGGGACTATGTCCCCTTAAGATAACTGCCGACATTTACGCGAGCGAAGCCGCTGGCAGAAGGTAGTTCTAAATATGTCTCAAAACTCTGCCTACACACTGAAATACCTACACCACTCTACACATCGCGAATTTGTAGGTATTTGCTTAGTAGCTATTTGAATTCTGTCTCCTTTTAAGTACCTTTGGGCAAGCGTGAGTAGTCATTTATTATACGGCCTAAGTAGCGTGCCGTATACGGTTCAAAAATAGAATGACCACCGAAATTCCTACACCACTCCACACATCGCGAATTTGTGGGTATTTGCTTAGAAATCTATTTGATGTCTATCTCCTGTTAAGTACCTTTGGGCATGCGTGAGTAGTCATTTGTAATACAGCCTAAGTAGCGTGACGTATACTGTTCAAAAACAGAATGACCACTGAAATACCTACACCACTCCACACTTCTAGACTTTGTAGGTATTTGCTTAGAAATCTTTTTGAAGTCAGACTCCTGTTCTGTTAAGTACCTTTGGGCATGCGTGAATAGTCATTTGTTATACGGCCTAAGTAGCGTGACGTATACGGTTCAAAAATAGAATGACAAGTTACGGGCTCATCGATCTTAAGCACAGCCGCGCTTCCCTTTGAAGACCTTCACAACTTACGTGGGCGTACCTACATTGTGTTGCCTTTCTTTCTTATGGATCAAGTTAGGCTGACGTTCCATTTCTGTTTTTAACTAAGCAACTTTAATAGAACTATACAAAGTATGCAGGGTGATTTTTAACGTAAAAAGAGCTGAAGGTTCCTAATGGAATTTCCTTGTATCTCTTATGGATTAGGTTTTCTCCACATTGTCCCAGCTAATAAAAACCTTATATACACGCAGCACCAATAAAGGTATAATATTCATCTAACGAACCTCTTTTCAGGAATGACAGCTAGTTGCCCAGCAGTGGATTTACAGAGTACATCTAATGACGGTTTATACAAAAAAGGGTTATATTCGTATATAAATGACGCAATGGGTGTTGACTTGGATATTTGCCAGCTAACATAATGGGGAGGGACAGAGGAACAATATCCAATCTTTTTTCAAACCATATTTGTGATAATGCCCTTTGTTTTGTTAGTTTCACAGCCGTTCGACGAACGTATACGAACGTAACCTTAGAAACGACCGCCTCAATATTAAAGACAAATTTTATTTACACAAAAATATTATCTATACTAATATTATAAAGAGGAAAACTTTGTTTGTTTGTTTGTTTGGTTGTAATGAATAGGCTCAAAAACTACTGGACCGATTTCAAAAATTCTTTCACTATTCGAAAGCTACATTATCCACGAGTAACATAGACTAAATTTTATTTTGGAAATAAATAGGGTTCCGTAATATATTTGGGTTTTTCGGACACAAGGTGTAAAAAATCAACCAGAAAAGTTACTTATTTTGCGTACGCTGCCTAAACTATAAAAGATAGAACTATGAAATGTTCTAATTAGTTGTAGATCTTATAAATATCTACAAAAAACTCCGCGACACACTATACCTATCTATGTCGAGTGAGGCACAACAACCATTTTTTAAATCAAAAATCTTGAATTTTTTTGGACTACTTTTAAACGCATTTATTTTACTCATTCTATTAATCCTTATCAAAATAATTTATTTCATCATTAAGTACAGTTAATGTAGATGATATTTGGTCTTTGAATGATTAAAATTGGATGTTTAGTTTCGAAGTTATGGCGAAATTAAAATATCACGATTTCTGCTGCACGGCCCGTTGCGAAGTGAGCGTCACCAAGGCGGGGGTGCGCGTGCGGGAGGGGAGTTTAGATCTATGAGTAAGGTACCCGCGCGGCTCAGACGCGTGGTCGGCTCCCTACGCAGCGGTCGTGCGCGAAGTCTAATAATTTTCCTGCGATTTTTTTTAGATTTCGTTCTTAAAACTACACTTGCGCAAAAGTTCTTCTCAGAGCTAAACAACAGTTCTTCTCAGAGCTAATCAACAGTTCTTTTCAGGGCTAACCAACAGTTTTTTTCAGAGCTAGAATATTAATAACTATTAACATTTTCTTAAACATTTGAAAATGCCTAAGAGAGCCAGGTCTCAACTTTCTAAACATAGTTCTCAAGCACGGGCAGCAAGAATACGTCGTATGGGAGAATGTTCACCTGAACGTTCACAACGCCTTGCTGAACAAAATCAGAGAAACTCTCAGGTACGCGCACGAGAGTCAAGTGTCGAACGTTCGCAACGGCTTGCACAACAAAATCTGAGAACCTCTGAGTTACGTGCACGAGAGTCGAGGCTGGAGCGTTCCCAACGTCTTCATGAACAAAATGTAAGGACCTCTGACTTACGCGAACGAGAGTCAAGTGTCGAGCGTTCTCAACGCCTTGCACAACAAAATCTGAGAACCTCTGAGTTACGTGCACGAGAGTCAAGGCTGGAGCGTTCCCAACGTCTTCATGAACAAAATGTAAGGACCTCTGACTTACGCGAACGAGAGTCAAGTGTCGAGCGTTCGCAACGCCTTGCACAACAAAGTCTGAGAACCTCCGAGTTACGCGCTCAAGAGTCGAGGCTGGAGCGTTCCCAACGTCTTCATGAACAAAATATAAGGACCACTCAGTTGCGCGAAAGAGAGTCGAGTGTCAATCGTGTGCAGCGACTTAGAGCTCAAGCAGACAGACAGCAGTTGTCCACAAATAGAGTTCGCAATCAAATTTTAGCTAACAGCAACAGACTGGCTTTCAGATATGATCCGCAGATTGATTATGCACAACAAGCGTCCGTCCAAATTGGAGTCATGAATAAGATCTGCTCTAACTGCTCTGCCAAGAAATGGGTGGACGAACCTAATGGTATGTGCTGTGCTTCAGGTAAAGTCTGTCTTCCTAACCTTCAGGAGCCGCCACAACCAATAAAAAATCTTTTAACTAATAACCATCCATTATCTGGTAATTTTTTTACAAATATACGTAAATACAATAGTCTTTTTCAAATGACTTCTTTTGGCGCAAAAGAAATCAGGGAAGGTAATTTTATGCCCACTTTTAAAATTGAAGGACAGGTGTATCATCTCATTGGTAGCCTTTTACCACCATCAGGCCAAAACCCACAGTTCTTGCAAATATATTTTATTTCGGATGCAGACCAGTTATCGTTGCGATCAAGCATCGCACCAACCTTAAAAATGGATTTAATTCGCGAATTACAGACCGCTCTGAATAATCATAATGTGTATATACGGAGTTTTAAACAAAACTTAGAACTCAACTCCTCAGATAATTTAAAGTTAATTATTCATTCAGATCGCACTCCACAGACAGCACACAGAGGCAGATATAATGCTCCTACTGTAAACGAGGTAGCCGTTCTCTTGGTCGATGAAGACAAAGGTCCCAGGGATATAGTCTTACACGGTAGAGACGGACAGCTCAAAAGAGTTTCTGAGCTACATCGGTCCTATGATCCACTACAGTATCCTATAATATTTATGACAGGAGAAGACGGTTATTATTTGACTATCCCTCAGCAGGGTTCTGCGCGTAATAAAACTGTTTCGTGTATGCAATTTTATGCATTTAGATTAATGTTTAGAACTAACTCTTTTAATCCGTTACATTATTACAGAGACTTATTTAGTCAATATTGTGTTGACATGATGGCGAAAATGATATCGGAAAGATTAAATTATATTTCTCGGAATCAACAAAGACTGAGGGCTGATGATTACATTCATCTCAGAGATGCCTTAAATCATGACGCAAATGTTAACCCATCAAATATCGGTCAACATGTCATATTGCCATCGTCATTTACGGGTTCTCCGCGTTTCATGCACGAGAAAACGCAGGACGCGATGACGTACGTCCGAAATTATGGTAGACCTGACTTATTTGTCACTTTTACATGTAACCCCGAATGGCCTGAAATTAAGGCGGAGCTGCTACCAGGACAACGGTCTTTCGACCGTCATGACATAATTTCACGTGTATTTCATTTAAAGATGAAGAAGTTCATCAAATTATTTGTCAAAGAACAGATATTCGGTAAAGTAAAATGTTATATGGCAAGTGTGGAGTGGCAAAAGCGCGGTTTACCTCATTGTCATTTGCTGTTCTGGCTAGAAACTAAAATACAACCAGATGAGATCGACAGTGTCATAGTTGCGGAGATACCCGATCAAGAAATTGATCCGGTACTACACGACATTATTATTAAAAATATGGTACATGGACCCTGCGGAGAACATAATTTATCTGCTTCATGCATGAAGAACGGTGTCTGCACAAAAAAATACCCTCGCCGTTTCATGAACGATACCCAGACCGGAGAGGATGGGTATCCAGTTTATCGTAGGCGCGATACAGGAAATGGCGGTCGGAGCACTACGCTACAAATCAGGGGCAACATGATGACGATAGATAATAGGTGGATTGTTCCATACTCCCCGCTACCATCTAAGACTTTTAACGCTCATATAAACGTGGAGTATTGCCACTCTGTCCAAGCCATTAAATATATATGTAAGTATATAAATAAAGGTTCAGATCAGGCAACTTTTAGCCTTAGAAACCCACACGATGAGGTCGAAAACTATTTAAATGGCAGGTACATAAGCACATCTGAAGCTGTCTGGCGCTTACTTGAATTTCCCATTCACGACCGGCATCCTACTGTAGTGCATTTGGCTGTTCATCTAGAGAACGGTCAAAGGGTGTATTTTACACCAGGGACAGCTCATCAAGTTGTCCAAAACCCACGCAATACCACATTACTGGCATTTTTTGCTCTCTGTAATGAAGATGAATTCGCGAAAACTCTTCTGTATCATGAAGTCCCGCAATACTATACATGGGCAAATAATAAATTCACTAGAAGGAGGCGTGGTGAAGATGTAGTTGGACATCCGGGGATAAAAAAAGATGCCGCTTTAGGTAGAGTCTACGGGATACATCCATCACAATCAGAGTGTTTTTATCTTAGGATTCTACTACACCACGTACGCGGTCCGACCTCATTTGCATACCTTAAAACTGTAAACGGTATTGTCAAAGAGACGTATCAAGCAGCTTGCCGTGATCGAGGTTTACTTGAAAATGATGACCATTGGGGTAACACTTTATCCGAAGCTTCGTTATCACACTGTCCAAAAAAACTAAGGGAGTTGTTCGTAGTCATACTTTTATTTTGTCAACCATCGGAACCATTGAAGTTATGGGACAATTTCAAAGATCATTTCTGTGAAGATATTAGACATCGTATCAGACAACAAAATCAGGATAACACTTTACCCTTCACTGAAGTCATTTATAATGAAGGATTGATTGAAATAGAAAACAAACTTCTAGAATTAAACGACAAAAATTTAAGTGATTTTGGATTACCTCCTCCCGTTCGTACCCAGAATAATACTATTGACACAATGGTACAACAGTATAACAGAAATGATCTAACAGCGTTTGTAAATGACAATGTGCCAAAATTAGTACCAGATCAAAGACATGCTTATGAGACTATTGTGGATAGTGTGAACAATAACATGGGGAGATTATTTTTTTTGGACGCATCAGGAGGCACCGGAAAGACTTTTCTCGCAAATTTGATACTTGCTAAGATACGGCAATCAGGGAAGATAGCGATTGCAGTTGCTTCGTCAGGAATTGCTGCAACTCTCTTGAACGACGGAAAAACTGCTCACTCTACGTTTAAACTTCCACTATCCGTATCTTTAGATCAACGGTCTACGTGCTCTATTCGGAAAAATGGGCCTCTTGGTAAGTTACTGCAAGACGCGTCGTTGGTAATATGGGATGAATGCACCATGAGTCATAGAGCGCATTTGGAGGCCGTGGACCGTACTTTAAAAGACCTCCGAAGCTCTGCTAATGTCATGGGTGGTATCACTTTTGTATTTGCTGGAGATTTCCGACAAACGCTTCCAGTCGTCAACAGAGGTACGCGAGCAGATATTATGAAGGCATGTTTAAAATCGTCTCAACTTTGGACATCTGTGCAACATTTGAATTTGCGCACCAATATGAGAGCTCATCTATATGGAAATACGCATAGCAATTTTCCACAACAGCTGCTGAAACTTGGAGAAGGAATTTTTCCATCTTTAAATTTGGGCACCGATTATGCAGTTACTTTGGATGAGTCTCTAGGCCAAATAGTCCATAATTTAGATAATCTAATAGATGCTATATATCCTGACATCGAAAACTTACATCAAAATGATTTTCGTTGGCTGTGTTGTAGAGCAATAGTTTCTCCCAGAAATGAAACAGTCAACGAAATAAACAATTTAATTATGCAGAAAGTACCGGGTGAATTTAAGTGCTATAAATCCATAGACACCGTCACTAACATTGAGGACGCAGTGCACTACCCTCAGGAATTTTTAAATTCCCTGAACCCCGCTGGGCTACCACCTCATGAACTGTCGTTAAAAGTTGGCACGCCGATAATGCTTCTCAGAAACTTAAGCCCCCCCAACATGTGTAATGGCACGAGACTTCTTATAAACGAGCTAAAAGATAATTTAATAGTAGCGAAGATTATCACCGGCCCTGCAGCTGGTGAATTAGCTCATATACCAAGGATACCCATGATTCCTACTGATTTGCCTATACCCTTCAAAAGACTGCAATTTCCAGTCAAAATTTCTTTCGCACTAACGATAAACAAATCCCAGGGCCAAACATTCAAATTAGTAGGAATTGATTTAAGAAAAGAATGTTTTACGCATGGGCAACTTTACGTTGCTCTATCACGGGTCGGGACTCCCGACCATCAGTATATTTTGTTACCTGAAAATAATTTAACGTCAAATGTTGTTTATAGAGAAGCTCTACAATAATCACTTTAGGTAGGGGTAGGGGTAGGGTAGGGGTAGGGTAGGGGTAGGGTAGGGGTAGGGTAGGGGTAGGGTAGGGGTAGGGTAGGGGTAGGGTAGGGGTAAGGTAGGGGTAGGGTAGGGGTAGGGTAGGGTAGGGGTAGGGATGTAATTTACAGAATTATACCTGGACGAAGTCAGGGCGGGCCGCTAGTAACCTCAATAAAAAAGAAAGACACAGAATAAACAATACAGTTTACAAACACGTACCCTGAATTGCGGCACTCGATTGTCGAGTATCCTTTGAAATATGAGGAAAAGTGACGCTTGGAACATCATGGAGGGCCGCTTACAGTCCCACGCGATTCTGTGCAACATCTTTACTATGCTGTGGTTGGTGTCGGGTAGGTTTTTGTCGTAGCGTTCCAGGAGAGATACACAGGCGCTAACAACTCGGGGGTGACAGAATCTAGAGGGACAAAAATGTTAGTGTTTATTGTTGGAGATACAGTCAAACATGTTTACTGTTTTACTTTATACTACGAGTAATTTAGGAGCTGAGTATTCAATTTATTTTTTTATATATTTAGGCCCGCGCTTGACTAATCTCGCCTGATGGTAAGCGATGATGTGATCAAAGGTGTATCACGCTTGCCTAGAAGTAAACTATTAATTCTTGACTTTATGATGAACGAAGACCCAATTATTTCACATCAAATTTCAAAATTTACCATAAGCTTTTGCAGTCGCACTCTACCAAAAATTAAGTGCCTGCTACTACAACATTTTTGTAGAAGATTGTCAATGGTCCACGACTAATTGAATCTGTGCTTTAGATTTTATACAATATGCTAAATCAGTTGTTTTCTAAACACTAGCTTTGTGGGAGTGCGACTGTACTTCTGACACTCAACTGTACATAAAAATGAATCTTGTTGGTTTGTTGCAAAGATGATTATAATTTTTGCCTGTCACCAAATAGCTTGGTCGAGGAGGTTTTAGAAATGATTCAGCAACCTTGGGTTGGGTTAGTTAAGCTTTACCTGTTCACGAAGTCTTTAAAGTCGAAGTCAGTTTCCACGACTGCTGTATTTCTCTCCTCTTCTTCCTCTTCCTCGTCTAAAATAAATATACCATTGTAAGATAGTACTTCTTAAATATTTTTTTAATTCACCTACACAAAGATCAAAATGTAGAAATGCAAGGCATAGAGATAGTTTGAGTCCCTGGGAAGGACGTAGGATAGTTTGTATTAGCTTGGGATGAAGCTAATACAGAAGCTAGTAAAATATAAAACACAAAAAATGTTTCTAACTATGTCTGATATAGACTTTGAAACCATCCAACCGATGTGTAGGGTAGGTGGGTTTGTAGGGTAGACTTAGTTTGTAGGGTAGGCTTAGTTTGTAGGGTAGGTAGGTAGGTTAGGGTAGGTAGGTAGGATAGGTAGGTATGGTAGGTTAGGTAGGTATGGTAGGTTAGGTAGGTAGGATAGGGTAGGTAGGTTAGGGTTAGGTAGATTAGGTAGGTAGGTAGGGTAGGGTAGGTAGGTAGCGTAGGGTAGGCCGCGGGGTTCAGCTAGCTAGGTATATACATATTTTAAAAAAACCTACGGTCACTCACCTTCTTCGTCATACTGTGAATTTTCTTGAGTTTCACCAACATCATCAGTGGTTTCTATGAAAAAAAAAAACAACTTCATTTTTCTGGACAAAAATTAAAAAAAAACGAAAATGAAGGAAGTAAGTACTTTCTTTTCGGAGAAAAGGCAGGTGAAGTATAATTTAAGGAGAAACGGTGAGCATTATTAAGTGAAGCTCAAGTTACCACGGCAGTTACTTTTTGACGTATAATTCAAGTACCTACCACGAAATAGCTCTCACGATGTTTTGACTCAAAAGTTTTGTATCTTGACGTAGACGGTAAGTAGTTTGGTTTTCTTTAGTTTTGTCTAGACGGTTCTTATTTCGAATTGAATAAACAAATGAAAGTTAATAAAAATAAAAACAAAATATAATACTTACCAGTTGGTTCTACTCCTAAGTCGGTGTTGTAAACAGTTTCAAGCATTGTTAGTTCTTCGTCTTCTGTTATTCCGTTTGTACCGAATATTCCTTCATCAGGCCAGACTTCCCTTAAAAATCAAAATCAATCAATTTCAATCAAAACCGATCGGTTATCACGAACAACACACGTATAACGAGTTCGCGATTTAGTTTCCAAACACATAAAAAAATGTGTTTCTGGCAAAGCAACTTTTTAGTTGAAGCACAAACTGAACGTATTATAAGTTCAGTTTCGCGAAATTATGTCTTTTACAAAAACGATACTCAATTTTATTTACACTCGTATAAAATTGATAGTCGTTTAAATGAAAAGTACCTGGGCGACCGAGATCTGCTAGGGTGAAAATAGAGAAAACGTTTTCAAAAACTGAAACCTAGCAAGATCGATTTATGGCCCCCGAAACACTCTGCATACTAAATTTCATGAAAATCGTTGGAGCCGTTACCGAGAATCAGATTATATATATACATAAAAGAATTGCTCTTCTAAAGGTATTAGATAATATCAATTGGAAACCAGGATTTGATTTGACTTTAGTTAAAAAAACACCACTTGATTGAATTGCATGCCAGCATGAAAATATCTTTACGAACCTTGCAGCTCTGAACATTCCGACAGCATCTTCGAATTTGTATTCTTTCATCAACTTCTGTACATTCTTCATGCAGTGTTCTCTAAATAAATAAAAAAACAATCAAATAGTTTATTTTTTATTGCAAATTAACCTTATAAGTACTACGAATTCAATTGTTTATTCATACTAATATTATAAACTCGAAAGTAACTCTGTAACCTTTTCCCGCCTGAAACACTGAACTGAATTCAGTGAAATTTGGCAAGGAGATAGATGTCTTCGTGACAAAGGACATAGGCTACAAAATGTAAGAAAAAAAAAATTATAGTGAAGGGTAGGCTAGAGTAGGTAAGGTAGGTAGGATAGGGTAGGATAGGGTAGGGCAGGGTAGGTAGGTAGGTAGCCATTTGACGGGAGCGAAGCCGCGGGGGACAGCTAGTTATTAGAAATATAATAAATATTGAATGAGTAAAAACAAACAATACCAGCAAAACAATTGACCGTGAAACCAGTCAAACTCTCAGTTTTCGCTTTGTTTACAAATTACAATTTACATTATTAGAAAATTCCTTTGTCTTTCATTGTCTAGATATCAAAACACAATACGTTACTATTAATGACGGCTAAGAACAAAAGCTAAAAAGTAGAATAAATAAATTAGGTATTACACACTTATAGGGAGTTTTGGCGGGATTTTTTCGAGTATAGTTCAGCGGCTGTTATTTTTTGGAAATTATTTGTAAATTGATTCCTAGTGGATATTGTCATATAAAATCGGTGTAGTTTTGTGTCTCTACTGTCTACGCAACTGGAAAATATGGCTAATTATTGACAGAAGCGAAGCCGGGATAGCCGAGCGAAGAATTTTATTGTAGTATTGACCACCTCCGCAAAGCTGAGGAAGGCTGACTCAATACAATTTGCTGCCAAATACTCTAAAAACATTAGAATCTGTTACATCCGCATTCTAATGCATACTAAAGATTGTTAAAACCTATTTATGTATCCGACTGAAGGACACATTTATGGTCATGAATAATAAATAAACACTTATTAAAAAGTTCTTTTTTTAGTCGATGAGCAAGTCTAGCAAAAAACAAAAGCTAAAAATGTCAATTACTCTCCGTCCAGCCTTAGTTTTACATTTGACAGCTCAAAAAGGTGTCCGTAGTCGCAGTGGAAAATTGTCGAATTTCTTAATTTCGGTTTAGCAGATATTTAGTGTATGATATCGTGTAATTGTGTATGGTAAGTATAAATTTGTGCATCCAACCATTGGGGAGCTATTCAACAAAAACTGTTTCCGCTGGAATTACGTCATCTTAGCGGCACCTATTTTTTCTTATGGACGTACAAGAAAAATAAAAACAGATACAAAAAAATATACCTTTTTTAATGAATTTGAATAGTTGCATTAATAATCTAAATATCGGCTATACACGACGGATGGACTGTGTGATTAGACATGAAAGAAAAGGGAGCCAGTGGCACCGTGGGACAGAACGGTATGGAAGAAGAAAAAGTGTTGCGCCGACCCCAATTAACATGGGATAAGGACACCCAATACTACTTTATCAAAATTTTACCTTCACACATTTTATACTGCGATATTAACTGCTACGTAAATTCGATACAACTGTAAATTTTAATTTATCGGAATAACGGAGCAAATAAGCACGTCGCATAACTACTGAAAGCGTCCTTGACATTTTGTTGTCTATGTTTGCCCGTTAATAATTATGAAACTTCGTATGCGTGCATCTGTTAAATGTAAAATAACAGGCTGGACGGAGAATATTCTATCTAGCCTAGCTGTCTAGTAAGCTGTCTAGTCTAGCCTTTTCCCAACTATGTTGGGGTCAGCAGTCTAGGCGGATGCTGCTGAGTACCAGTATTAGGCATAGAGCGACTGCCTATCAAGAAAAGATAAAATAAAATAAAAAAACATTACTTTTGCTGGTCGATGGGCTCGTCTGAGGCGGCATCGAAGGGCGGAGGGTGTTCATCGACGCCTGAAGTCAGGACCACGGCCAACTGTGCCCGAACCTCCTCCCATGCCGCGGTCTCCACGACCTTAGGCTTTTGTACACCCGCCTTTTGTTCTGTACCACAAAATTAATTAGCTCCCCTTTTCTCTCCCCTCCTTTTATCACATCTGACCGTAAATTACTTTTAAAAGTAGTTATACGATTTAAGCTTTGTACGGAAATAAATGAGGGTCATTTGTGTGTGTTTTTTTTTCGGGTTGTTAACAGATAAGAAAGGTCTTGTTTTGGTTGTCGTACTGTGTTATAAAAATGATAATGGACAGCGAATTATTTTGGTTTAGTATGCTTGTAATTAGTCTCACAGCGTACTTTAATGAGGTTCTGATTTGCGTAAAAAGGTTAAGTAAATACTGTTTATTCGGCACTGAAATAAACCCAAGAACAGTAAAGGTCGAAAATGTTTGAAGTATTCATTAGAATAATGGCTAAGTGCATGTTTTCTTGCACAACTACCCTCACAAACAGGCTCATTTCACTCCAGTCGATTGCATTAAGTTACGTTGATAAAGCAAATACGCGGTGAGTCCCCTTACGTATCCGTTAAACCACTAGCAAGCTCCAATAATGTGTAGCATAAGCATAAACACAATGTATGTAGATATTATGCACCACGTCGGCAGTTCCGCTCATCATGATGTATGGCGCCACCTATCGTTGTTACCAGTGCATTACACACATTAGAAATTTATCAATTAATGGCCTCGACATTTGCAATTTGTATCAAGCGAATTTTAGAACGCGGAATGGGCTGATGAGGTCGGTAAAATTGTGGGAACACAAATGAATTTTAAAATCGAGAAAAGTGCTTTGGATTGGAGGAGCTTTTGGTTTAACTGTGGTCTAATAAAATATTTGGTTGCTAAGGAAGACAGGAGGAATGATACGTTTTAACAGAAACAAATCCGGTTTAATCTAACTGGTATGTTAAAATAAGTAAACTTACTTTTCGGCTTTGATTTAGCCTTCTTCCTTACTTTCTTTTGAACAACGAGCCCAGTCTTCTTGCAGTAATGTTCTAACATTTTTAAAAACAAGTGCACTGTTTCCATTAAATCTACTAAGTATGACCTAAAATAAAACGAATACAAATTAAAAATTATCATTGTTCTCATTGTCTCAATCACAGATATAAATCTAACTAGATAACGCAAGTCCCTCCATCTGTATGAAAACCAAGCGTGCCATTTATTCACAAAAATTAAAAAAAAAATTACCTTCCAATGAAAGAAAACATTTCCAATACCTCGGCCAACTTTTTCTATACACTTTTACAGCTCAATATGGCATAATTAGGCATTTTTCTAGATTTCGGTGGATCGCCGGTGCCGATAATGCTAAATGAAAAGCTCAAAGTACGATCATTGATCGTAATTTTACTCAGTTTTTTGACACGCGAAGTACATACAATCACGTCATCTAGTTAGATTTATATCTGTGGTCTCAATTGTTTTCACAAATGAATCATCAATAAAAAAAGCTCGCTGAATTTCTGTAGCCAAGTTCAGCAGAGATTACGATTGAGGATATATTATAATAGAGGCTGTTGCACGTTTTTCCTTAACTCAATAGTGTACAGAATCTTACCTTGGCATTTTATTTTCATCATAATTTAGGAACGTCGAAATAATAAACTCTCTATACTCCAATACATAAAAAATGTTGCTCTTTAAAACTTTCGCGGATTCTTTAACGCTGGGATCAGTGCTTTTGTCCATAGCTAGGAGAGTGTTGAGCAACTCCTTGTAAGCTCTCAGAGCTAAATGCAGCCTTCTCACCCAAGCTGTGAACTTTTTCTTTTCAACTTTTATCATGTCATAGTACTTCTCCATTTGCTGCTGCACATAATGGAACATTGGAACTGACATTGTTTCACTGAAATGTTAAAAATAGCAGAGTTTTAAACTATACATATATTTTTTTTTTTTTGTAAATTGAAGCCACATGAGTTACTATCGCGTGATAAGCTCTTATTGTTAAGGACAAGATTCACAGATCACGCGTTACCTAAGAATATAAATCTTATATTGTAAACAATAAGGTTCAAATTCATATGATTTCACACATTACTCGTCTAAATCAAAGCATGATCTGTAAATTTGTAATTCAAGTTGCAAATAAGTCAGGTAACTACGAAATAAATATCAAAACGCTTTGCAAAAGTTCTAGTTAGGTACATAAAAAATACTTGTATGAATGAAAGTAGTCTTACCTGACCAGTCCAACCTGAAAATTATGTCCTCTATTGAACTCCATAAAGAACTTGACAGCCCATAAGTAGTAGGACTCATCATTCTGCTGAGCTTTAGCTCTTAATAAAACATCTTTCACATAATGCATTAGTGGATTGTAGGAGCTGTTCAAGAATTCTATGCAAAATTCTTTCAGGAATAATCTAGGGAAAAGTGAGATTAATGTAAGTCTATGCTGCTTCAGTCCAAACGCCAACAGAACCGCTCCAGTAATGGTAGACATCCCACCCATACACATTTAAAGTTATGGAAACACATTCATTAAGCATACAGCTAAGGAGTGGAATTCCCTGCCGGAATCTGTGTTTCCCGATAGCTACAACCTCGGGGTCTTTAACTCAAGAGTGAATAGGTTACTTCTAGGCAAGCGTGCAACACGGTCGACCACATCATCCCTTATCACCAGGTGAGATAGTGGTCAAGCACGAGACAAAAGAACAACAAAAATAAAACCTATTTGGCTCAATATCTGGTTGATGCCGCAAGCTTATCTGATAAAATTAGAGGACAAAAAAAATAAGGCCGTATTCAGAAATTCATAAAGCTTCTTCAGTAATTGCCGGAAATTACATCATAAAATTTACCGGAAGACGATGTGTTGGAAGGCCTCCCACTAGGTAGACCGATGACCTGGTTAAGGTTGCGGGTATGCGCTGGATGCGAGACGCAAGGGATCGGTCAATGTGGCGACGCCTGGGGAGGGCCTATGTCCAGCAGTGGACGTCTTTCGGCTGAAATGATAATGATGATATCATAAAAGAACACAATGTCACTCACCTAATAGCAAAAGCTGACCTCCTCTCTAAAATGCCACTCTCAACTGGTCTTCGATTTTTAGGTCTAACCAGCTTGGATTTCTTGCCCCCACTGAAGTCTAGATTAGATATCTTGTTCAAAGGTTTCAAGGTAACGAAATCATTGTCCGACAAAGATTTCATATTTTGTACTACATAGGTGCCTCCAAACCGAGAATGCCTGCAAGAAGTTAAAGGATAAGAGTATTTGTCTAAGAAACAGAGAAGTAGTTACATACCATTTAGTAATTCAAGCCATAAGTGTTCACAAAGGCCTTAGTGCGAGTTTTTACTCATGGTCAATTGCGTTAACCTAAACGTCAATTTGTATTCAAACTGGATAAGCATAAGCGTACAGAGAAACCTTTCTTTGTATACATTTTGACATAAGAGATTGTTTACGTTGCGCCGTATGGTGACGGTCGTAAAGAATTTCACCATATCTTCCTGTGGGTGTCGTAAGACGCGACTAAGGTAAACACCAGAGAATGGGCACTACAGCGTTCTCTGTGCACTTTAAAAACAAACGGCGATGGCCAACCCGCCTGTCAAGCGTGGCGATTATGGTAAACTAAAATGAATTGCACAATTAAAAAACGGCCCCGATTGCCTGGCAGCCCGTCTACCCTCGACTACGGTAGCGGTCGAGGCGGTGGCGTGGCAAGGGGTGGGAAGAATCCCCGGAGTTGACCGGCTACCCCAATAAACACCGACAACTGGATCTGGCAACGTATAACACGCGAACACTCCGGACCGACGAGAAGATAGCCAAACACGATTGATTTTTTTTTGTTTTGTTTGCTCGAATACAGGAGTGGTTAAAAACATCCTGGTCAGCTATTTATATGACAAATATGCAATAACAACCAGTTGATAATAAAGCTACCTAGTCCCAGAGTATTGTTTAATCTTGTTGATCCTTTGTTTATTTTCTGACATTCTTATAGAAAGCAGTTCTTGATCATCTCTTAGCTTCTCATCAACACTCCTCTGTAATGCAGCATCAGCCAAGCTGCTAGGATTCTGTTCTCTTAGTAAATGAGATATAATTTCTAGGATGTGCATGAAATACTGCTTTTCATTTTCTGACGACATATATAGGATTATGTCTAGGATACCCGACTGATTGAGCGCCCACAGCACCTAAAATAAATATTTTATGAGAAGAAGCAAAGAAAAAGAAATTTAAGACTGGTCTAATAAAATTAAATTTTAAGCATTTGGGATTTCAAATATCTCCATTAAATATTCCGAGATGATAGTGCTAGGCCCAAACCCACTTCACCCCCTACCTTTCTTACAAATTCGTGCATGGATCCGCCAAAGATCAACCGAACTGCATAACAACAGATGGTCACAGGCAACAGACTATAGATGGTAAAGAACAGCCTTACCAAATGTAAGACCGCGACTAATCAAAAAACTTCTTAGCCTAAGTAGAAATAACCTCAGAATAATCATAGGGACAATTACGGGTCATAGACCTCTTAACAAACATCTTTTTAACATAAGCGCCACAGACAGCCCACTTTGCAGGTTCTTATTTAACGCCGAGGAATCAGCCGCCCACGTCATCGTGGACTGTGAAGCCGGTGTTTCCCAACTTGAAGAAATCCTCAGAACTGTGAGATCGCTGTGCGAAGCCTATGAAGCCCCAGGAAGCTTCTGTGCTTTTGGTAGCTCCGTCCAAAAGCTGGCTACTTTAGCTGGAAACCCCATGCACAATGAACCAAATGGGAGTCTACGTGCAGAATAGGGAGCCCCTCTTCTATTCTATTCTATATCTCCATTAAAGTGTTCTATTATGAAAAAATATTTTATTAAAATAAAAATAAGTAGGCTTACCTGATCATGTACACTGGCATCATTCTCTGGCCGCTTTTCTCTGTCCAAGTCAGCAGGCACATGTAGCACATTTCTAATTAGAATCAATATCCTCTCAATGATAAGTCCTGTATCTTCATCACGTTCTGACCAGTCCTATATGCAACAAGAAACCTTTATCAAGCAGGATTAAAAAAACACTCTTCTCCCCCCTTCAGTCTTCACCCATTTACCAATTTTATTCATCTTTTATTTTAAGTATTCTAATTCTTACCTACGTACTCCTTCTTCTTACTTACACAATAAAAATGTAAAAAAATGGTAGATAGGTTCGGCAACTGATAGGAGCGAAGCCGCGGGCACAGCCAGTACTACAATAAATATGGTTGATCTACGTACTCCTTCTTCTTACTTGCACAATAAAAATATTTAAAAAAATGGTAGATAGGTTAGGCAACTGACAGGAGCGAAGCCACGGGCACAGCCAGTACTTCAATAAATATGGTTGGATAGAGAGGGAGGTCAAAGAATGGTGGTGGTGGGTGGATTGTAAGAGGGATGATATGAATGAAAAGGGAGTCAATGATAGTCCGACAGCTGACAGGACAGAATTGAACAAGAAATCATGCTGCTTTTACAAGTAATTTGGACAATGGCAAAACGATGATGGTTATTATTTTGATAAATCTAGTGAAAATAGGAACGAAAACTTTCAGTACAATTATTTTGGTCAATAATATAAAATACTTACTATTTCTAAAACCTTTGCCAGTTTCTTAGCAAAGATGTTCCATGTATCAACTTTGGTGAATGCCTCTTCTTTGTAAGACTGCAAATGTAACAAGATCTGAAGGTAGTTGTGTCTGGCTGTTCGTTCAGCTGGCACTTCTTCTCGGTACAGCAGCAATGCTGGGTTCGTAAGGTTTACTAGCAGTCTACAACAAAGGAGAAGGTTATACGTCTGTATGGTATCTCCAAAGATTGAAAATATACAAATCACCATTTTTTAAATGATTGGATGTTTAATGGTTTTTTTTTATAATAACAAGAAACGCAATGTTATGATTTATGAAAGTTGTATTTTGTAACAGGATTTTAGGTTAAGTTTAAAAGTCTCTTTCATAAAGTATTCTAATACTTTCTCTAGCATGATATTGGCAATATAACTTGTTCATCCGATGACTAGAAATCCTTGCGCCACAATGCCACATACCTGAGGGTAACGTCGAATAATTCTGTATTCTCCCAGTGATCCACAAGCATAGGCAGAAGATCACTTTGTAACACTTTTGTTTGACCAAAATGACGTCGAATTTCGTGATCTTCGCCATCACGACGTAAGTAACGAATTAAATCTTTGACTGTGTTTAGTGTAAAGTCGTCAATTAAATATTTGCCGGCCTTTTTGTCATACGTTCCCAAGGCATTGCATGTAGCAGATAATTCCGCTGATAACAGCGATGTCATGATTGGAAATTATACACAACACTCAAAATACCGCACTAAACTCATTTATTTATCCACTTTTCAAATAAAGAACCATTGTTTTTATTAATTTAACACGATTTTAAGCACTTAATAGAATATTTTGCTCCAACTTTTGTTTTGACTTTGACATCTACCTAGACGTCAAAAAGCCCGCGAAAAGATATATGTACAGCGCGCGGTTTCGTTCTGAAACGAATAACTAGATTGTTTTAGAAATAAAAAAGTATTTTTACAAATATTGCATGCCCTTAGGTGTAATATGGTTGAACTGTGCTATATTTTTAATAACTTTATGTAATTACCCATATTAGCAAATACATGAGCATTATGAAAAGAAAATAATGATATTATTTATACCTGTTGAATATATGAGAATGTTCCGCAAAACCTTTCCAGAATGGTAATTCTATCAAATTACTTGAAAAATTAGAACTAAATCATTATAGCTTCCTGCCTCCTATTTATCTGAACAACCCAAGTTTGAAAACCGTAAAGCATCCGCAAAATACATTCAACGATGAAACACTACAGTTCACTTTAAACATATTTGTCCAAGTTACTTTCTTAGGGACCTATCTAATGTAAGACGTCGGTTTGGGACGTGAGCAGGACCGAGATTTTTTTTAGGGAGAAGTCTTTGGAACTTAACTTTTCACCCGACAGCAGCACCAAACAAGAGGGATCAGTTTTTTTATTTTTTAGAAGATACAACATATTGCCATTGTATCGTCCGAAACTCGTAATCTTAGAGTTGGGTAGGTAAATAAATCTTTTGAAAAACAGACCGGCACGTAGGTAAGCTAAATGGTTGGTCGTAGCCAGTCTCAGTTCATCTTCTTACAGACAAACAATAACGATTCATTTACTTAATGACTCCTGCAGACAATGGTGGTCGATGTGGGCACACTGATAGATTACTAACTACTTTGAAGTGTGGTTTTGTGAGCCATGAGTGTAGGGGTGCTTAAGAGCGAAATGATGAAATGTAGCTAGTAAAGTGGCCTGTGGTTTATGTGAGTGGCGTAGCACAGTGGCTACATAGTTGCATTCATAGGCATTCTAAATTATCTCTATCATTCTAAATTAGTTATCTGTATAAACGTCGATCGGGTTTAGGTGAATTTCTAGTCAATACATTTTCAGTTTATTTATTCACACGTACCTAAACAATGCATTATTTTGTAATCGTTTGGTAACACATTATTATTATGATGCAATTAAAACGCGTAGGAAGAATGCTGCTGCTATTGTATGTATGGATCAATCAGCTCATCGTCTAGTCTAGGCGATTAGATAATGTTGATCTAGGTACCTACTTTGAACTTTCATTTTGACCCTACCTTTTTTTTAATATTAACTGCTCGTATTTTCAATATCTACCCACGCAACTTCTATTGAGGACTTATCCCCATAGAAAGAAAATGTTTGCCTTTGTTGTTAAAAAAGTTAATTTCGCTTTATTCAATAGCGCTAGGCCAACGTTCCATTTTACATAACCAAAGTAATCCAGTCCAAACATTTTGTTTGAAAAGTTTGTTTATTCTTGTGACTCTTAGTTTATTTCAAGAGGGGAAGATCAAATGAATAAGTGTGCGATTAAGGAACAAAAGAATTAAGGCAAGAGGTCAAAGGGGTTGGAATTTCAGACGTCGGTATTTCATATATAAGAAGGTAGTTATACTCGTATCTACAGGGTAACTTTTCAAAGACTTCCCAAAATTTGTATGCTGGCTGTATCGCTGAACTTACTTACGTAGGTATCTATGAAAAAATATTACGCATTTAAAATTTGATTTCGTATTTGTAAGCTTACGGTATACGGTATACGGTAACGGAATGGCCCTGCCTCAAGCAACTGATTTCGCATATAAAAAAAAAACATAATCTAGAACGGTGTTTCTAATACATACCTAGGTTCAAATTAGGAACGTATCTATTTGTATTTTTATTAACTACGTACTTGTGTTTACCATACATAGTAACACGAGTACCTACGTAGCTAATTTGTTCTATTGTCCATATAAAACATTGGCGCGTACGTGGCCTCTAAAATGTGAAACATACAGCCAACTGTTTACTTCGTGGCATTTATTACTCGAAGCGCTTTGAAATATTGTTGAGGTGGAACAAAGCTTGGGGAACGTACCTTCACTACCTACTCGTGTATACATGTAGCCACTAATTAAACAGTTTCCTTTACCAATACATTTGTTTAAGACATACGTACCTTATACCTACTACATATATGTATGTAACCTGTTACAAGGAAGGGGTACATCTTAATTAAATACATAATAGGAAACTACATTCATCTTATCATGGATTGTATTGTATCAGGTAAAGTTATCAATATAAATAGCTTGCTAAAGTACCTACATTGTTACTAGAAAGGAACTGTTGACAACCCGCGAAGACCTAGAATGGAATAGAATAGACTTTATTATACACCATAAAAGTGACACATCTCTTATATAAGAAAAACTTAATTATACGGGTACAAAGGGGGTCTTATCGCTGACAGCGATATCTAACAGACAACCTTCAGGAACTTGTTTTTTTTGCTGTGGTTATTCATCCAATGACTTCTCCCGCTCTGGGTGAAGGGGAAGGGCGTGTCAGACTGTTACTGACTAAAACCCACCCGTGTTCCTTCAGTTGCTTGTGCCAGGGCCGCGGTAACTCTCTTTCAAATTTATCCGCAACCCAGACAGGCATCGGCCCTAGCGGACCCCATCAGTTTTGCTGACATCTCTTTGAGGCGCGCGTGGAACACTACGCGCCGTCGACTCGGGCCTGGTCCTTATCGGACGGCGAGCTACCCATTACTCGCCGACCGCAAGCCCGCGCCTACGGTGGCTGGGAATTGGCTTGCGACTCCCGACGCCCAGGGCGTCTCCTGCGGTGGCTAGGGGCGTGAGGGCGTCTCCGTTGCGTCTCCCTGACGCGTTCTACCTTCTCCTTTGCGAGCATTACTGCTTCGCCGAAGGAGGTGACAGCTTCCCATGCAACCTTTAGGTCTTTAGACCCTAGGGTCTTGATAATTATTTTGCCTAGGATTGTTGACCGAAATGTAGGACCTAGCTATAGGTAAAGCACATAAACAGACTCTGCTATCCATAGCCCTGAAAAACATAGAAATACCTAACAGCATAGTAGATAGTCCCCATAAAATAAATTAACACTTTTCTTAGGTCATTCTCGATTACAGGCACTTAAATAAAAGCTTCTATTTGCAACTACGATATTTATATATCAAGGGGTTTAAGAGCAGCGTTGGTACCTAATGCTCTCGGCTTAGCTTACAGGGAAACTAAGAGGCAAAAACGTAAGTGAGACCAACTAGCCAGACTGCTAGACTTTACGGAAGAGCTTTTTGTCATTCCTGGTTTAAGCAGCCGGCAGTAAATACTTAATGAGCATTAGGCATGCTGCCGGCTTAACGTTCGTAGTTTTTTACCTTATTAATACTGGTTTTATTCTGGCATTCTATTCGCTAATTAAAAAGGAAAATTATTGTTAAAGAATTTTCTAGTACTTCTAAAACTTTTGTACCCAATAGAGAGATCTGTTGAAGTTGTATCATATGAAATTATGAAAACTGAGACTCAAGTTTAAGCTAAAAAAAATGTAAAGGCACTGTTTGATAATAATTAAGAATGATATTGATTTCTGTAAGTAGTTACCAATATTTACGAAGGTTCGTAGCAAGCCGTGGTAGCGCGTAGCAGTAATTCGTAGCCCGTATCAGTCGCTCGTAGCCCGTAGCACTCATGACATTATGGTGCGTTCGGAGATATCCGACCGAGACCAAGCTGCCATCAAACACACAATGGGCATAAAACGAAGTCCCAAATGACCCATTGACATATTATTTTATTAAATAAATAACCTTATTGGTTATATTAATTTAACCCAATAACAATAAATCCTATCAAATAACGCAAAACCGTATTCATGAAGCAATAATTAAAACACATGAGCTCCATTATATTAGCATAACACAATAAACCAATCCATTAACGTAAGCTAATGTGCACGCACTAAATACAGGGTATAGTAAATCTTGTATTTTGCGTTGTAGCCATTGCTAGCGGGACGAGATAATCCGGACTATTGGTGTCGCGCCAGAACCAGCCAGCATTGTCGGCGTGCTGGCTCCCGGCCAGGGATAATGGGCTTCACACCAAATGGATTTGCCTACCGAGGTCAACGTAAACCTGGAAGGTACAGATTAACGCAAATAAAGCTTTTAAACCACTTTTATAATGCTATCGATGCTGACGGAACGCTTTAATGGTTGTGTTAAAGGTTTTTATGACGATGTTTATTTATTTATTCAAACTTTGTGCACAAGTAAAAATCACTGTACAAAGGCGGACTAAAAGCCACGATATGTTTCGATCGTCGATTTTATTAATGTTATTTGAATGTACTCACATAATACTTATTTTATTCAATTAATATGAGTAAAACATAATGTGTACCTAACAACCATAAAAGAAAAAGATACAATGTTTCAATTAACGTTATCAAGTTCACTACAGAGATTACTAGTAATAGTTAATGGAAATATAAATTTGTAGTAGTATTTAGTAGTAAGGACCTAGTTATTACTTAATGGTTAATAATATTATCCTGATGGTGAGAGCTTTCGCTTTGATCTACACTTGTTTTTAAACAAAGCAGTATTAAGTTTTTATAAAATACTGGTATTCAGTATTCGTTAGATTGGAAGCCGCACCCAAAATAGTTGGGCAAAGATTGATTGATACATTGGGGACTAAAAAACATAAACAGACGTTCATCATCATCATAGCCTTTTTAATGTTCCCACTGCTGGGAAACAGGCCTCCTCTCTATGTCACGGAACGGGCCGTAATCCAACACGCGAGCCCAGTGCGAGTTGGTGGATGTCACATGTCTTCGAATTTTGGGCTCTAGGGCATGGTGGTTTCCTCACGATGTTTTTCTTCACCTCTTTGAGAGCAATGATGATGAAATAATTTACACAAACTAAAGCGCCTACCTGTTTTCGAACCCACAACCTACAACTTATAATTCGCGGCTATTACCACTGTGTAACCATTGCTTTAAACAAACAAACGTTACTAGTCTCAAATTATTGCAAAAAAGCATGAAAGTAAAAGTGTGGAGTGGTCCAATTAAAATCGTGTGATGAAGAACCCATCCATTTCATCAAATAGATCTACCTAATTAGGGTTCTGTTTAGATATGGTTACAGCTACCTGCTTGATAACCTTTTTATCAGTTTAACGAACATTTCATTTCATCCCTCCCGTGCAAATATTTTACCCTTTTGCCGATGTGCCAACAGTCTTTGATCCTTTTAATTGACACTCGGTTTTCAGATAATTTCGCGAACGCGAAATATTCGCGGTTAGGCAAGTTTCGGGTCTGCCTTTAAGTGAAAGATGTAAGATATTTTCATCTGACGTCAATAAATTATGAGAGAATAACCTCCAAGGTGAACTGGAACGTGACACAAAGCGCAGAGGCTTAGAAACCTCGAAAATTGTAAGATACCTGTCTAAGATGTTCTCTTAACAGAATAAGCCATTCAGTCGTCAACTTAGTCAAATGCAAAATTCATTTTCTCACAATTTTCTCTTCTTTTATGATACTTTTTGCAATCGCAGAAGTTTTTCGAGAAATAAAAAGGGTTTACCCACCGCTGCGAGGCGGAAAGATTCCGTATTCTTTCGGGACCGCGAACACAATGAACGTGGCATAATGAAACTGTTCCCTCTGCGATTATGTGTATATCACTCATTTACTTACTTTACTATAGTTATTTAAAATAAGTTTTGTTTTATGTTCAATTCTTTAGGAACGATTTCTAATCAAATCCAATTAATAGACACACATCTTGAATTAACAAAATTTTGTTTGTAATCCAAATTACAACTTAAAATATTATCTTTATAAGGAATTTAAAGTGTTTTAACTTGAATTCAGGCTCTATTAAAATCTCGTTATTTCTAAAGAACCTATTGTACCTGTTATTTCAATACTCATCACTTTCATTCATTTATTTGGTATTTAAGCATTAATAAGATTTTCGTTTTGCTTGATATCTTAAGAATAGGCGACTTGAATTTGTGAATCATAATAAGTATCTATTTGTAGACGTGAACGTTCGTTAGTTTTCAAAGATATTATTTGATTTGGATTATCCAATTGACTATCAGAGATGGTCTCCAATATAAAAGGTACAGTCTAGAATCGAGACAGTCATGGAGTTAAATCTGCGCGAATGGATAATAAAGTGTATAAACGACTAGCTGTCCCGTCAACTGGCTACCTACCTACCTACACTACTAGGTAGGTAGGGTAGGTGAGTAGGTAGGTAGGGTAGGTTTGTAGGATAGGTCCTACCTACCTACCCTACCTACCTACCTAGCTTCCTACCCACCAGCCCTACCTATCAAGCTACCTACCCTACCCTACCTATCTGACCTACCCTACCTACCAATCTACCTACCCTATCTACCAACCAATATTTATTTTTTAGGGTCTATCTGTTATAGCAGAACTTTTTATGTCATAATATTATTATGCATAACAACGGATAGCATAAACTTCATTTCGCAGAAAATCGTTTGGCATACACTCATTTATCATACATTCAAAACGTCTGAGTTCAAAATTCATAATATTGTTAGTCAGAATCATCTTAAGGCATAAATTTCAAATCGATAGTCATTAAAAGGCAGAACCATCATATTGTAGAAAGTTTAGAATTATGTACATTTAAACATATAAGTGTTATATATTTTTGATATCAACTATTAAAGCCTTTATTTTGATACCACACGACGGGTTTGGAAGAAAAAAAATATGTGGGCTCCCACAATATGGCGCCCAAAATCCGGCATTTTTCTATTTTCCAATTTTAATTCAGCCAGTGACACTTGCAGGGTTACGAATCGATAGACGTAAGAATCATTAAAATCGGAAATGAATTTGGTTTCTAGAACCCCACATAGGAACAAACATACATACATACATAGACTGATAAACACATTACCCTCCTTCGGCAGTCGGGTAATAAGAAAGAGGATCAAATATTATTTTTGTATACCAAATATTATTTGACTATGTATAAACATAATTATCATGTTACCTTGAATGCAGTTTATTTATAAATTATTCGTAGATCAACTAATATAGATGCAATGATTAATATAAAGATAAAACATAAAAAAATAAATCATTTATTTTTAAAAGTGCTCATTTAGAATTGATCAATTCGATTTTAGAAAATCAAATAATATTAACCCATAGAATTATTCCGAATGAATTTCTGCCATCGTCATAATATGCCAAGCTAAATTCTGCCAAATAAAATTCTGCCATCTTAAAAGTATGCCATTGTAAATTCGGACTTAAAAACATTCGGCCAAACAATAATTATATTAATTAATTTTTATGCCTTGAATATAATCGTTTAAATAAGATTATTCCAAGTGTGTTATGCTAAATAAATTGTGGAGCATTCTGCCAGATAGAGGGCCCTATTTTTTAGTGTTCCGTACCCAATGGGTTAAAACTGGACCCTATTACTAAGACTCCACGATCCATCTGTGTATCCGTCTCTCACCAGGCTTTATCTCATGAGCCGTGATAGCTAACCAGCTCAAATTCACAGATGATGTATTTCTGTTGCCGCTATAACAACAAGTACTAAAAACAGAATAAAATAAATATTTAAGTGGGGCTCCCATACAACAAACGTGATATTTTTGCCGTTTTTTGCGATAATGTCACGGAACCCTTCGTACGCGAGTCCGACCCGCACTTGGCCGGCTTTTTTCTCTTACTTTTTACTGCTACATAAATACTGTTAATAATGAGTACTTTAATCATGTAGTACATATTTTTTATGTATCATCAATCGTTTTTTCGCGCACGCCGAATAATGAATTTTATAGGAAACATTTTGCTACTTTGGGTTATATTATTGCAATTTTCTAAAGGATCTCTAATATTTTGTAGTTATAAATATAGCCTATACTACTCAGAGATAATGTAGCATTCGTATGGTGAAAGAATTTTTGGAATCGGACCAGAAATTTTTGAATTTATTCGTTGCAAACATAAAATATACAAATCTTTCCTCTATATAATATTAGTGTAGATTAGTATATAGTATAGAAGTAAAGATAAGGTTTAATAAATAAAACGGTTCAGTAATCCTTCCGTATGACAAAGTAGAAGTACCCACATTAAGTAGGTAAGCCTCTCACGCAATGTGATAAAATTTAACCTACCTAAACTCTACTGAAAAATACATAGGTATACTTACAGCACAGAAAAAAACTTCTGCAAAATTAAGTAGGTATCTACGTACCTACCTACTTATGTTGATGTTGCCAAAGCAGGATTACCTACGTACACATAAAAGTGTAAGTTGAAAATTCGGCAGCCATTTTATTTTATAACTTTGGACCCACGTGTACTTAAATCTGTAAACAAAACAAAAGTGAAACAAAAGGGATTTAAAAATGTTTATTCATCAATCCCCTCATCAATTTAGGGAAATTTTGCCGTTCTAAGCTCAATCTTGCCCTCTTTTAGGGTCGATGATAAAATAAAAATGCTCTTTTGATCCTTATTTCCTCAGGGAACAAGAGAATATACTGAAGTGACTGTGTGAAGCTTTTTAAATTACACCTCATTAGAGGAGCCGCGTGTATATTAGAGTGAAACGACTGTAAGTGAACGGAGAATGACCTCCGCCTCCCTAACTACCACCTCGATTTTTAACTTCATATAAATTGCGAGAGCACTATCCTTGCCACACTTTTATTTCTTAGGGCTTCCATTTACGTGTCATTCTACGGAGAATAATATGTTCCTGTCGCGACTTCACTCACTCTACGTCCTAAAAGCAACCCACTTTTCTACTAAATATTTATTCATACACCTTCTAAAGAATAAGATACGTGCCCGAGCCTAAGTACATACATGAAATATTTTTAGGCGAAATTTTCAGAATGTTAACCGAGTCGACTGAAGCTTTTTTAACATTTATGAAGCATATTTTTGCTTCTGTTAATAGAAAACACGGTCACAATTTATTCATGACATGCCAAAACGCATTCTATTTTGATTTTACGGATGAAATACAGGCGCAGGGAATATCAAGTTGTTTTGCTAGCAACGTAATACTGGTTTATTTATTGCGGTCGCTTGTAGGAGCAATAAACGAAGTGGTCATCCGTCAGACGCACTCTTGAGTCAAAGGAATGTAATCAAGACATTCATCACGGGCTCACATCACTCAAACGACCAAAAACATTGTGCGCTATATACAAGGTACATTGGCGTGGTACCTACCAATCTACTCACAATGTGAAACAATGATTACTTATGTTTTTTTATGTTTGACGGATGAGGATATATTGTCACGTAACATTTTTCACGTTGCTTTTTAATAAATGGAATATCGTATTCAGCAGATGTTTAAAACAAAACGAGAATGTGTGACAAACGGCAGCGTCACGAGATGATCCACAAAAAGGATATATTATATGAGGACGGTTCGTTGGTTCGGTATCTCCGCGATGGTGAACCCTGCACTCACGGGTGGGTACCCATGCACGACGCTAAACGTTCCTCATTTTTCTATAGTTGGAGGAAAATTGCTGTCGTATTTCCGGCTCACATGTCCTTAAGCCGGAGACAACGAGATTATCCGCGGGGAAATAAAATGGAGACATGAGAATCATCAATCTTGCCCGCACAATCTTGTTGATGGAACTAACCAAATTACTAATTATATGAAAGTTTTTGTGCTCGAAAAGTACGGTTAGTAAATTACCAACTACTTAACTAAACTTTTTCTGCAATTTAAGCTATTAACAAAATGAAAGTTAGCACAAAACTTCTTAAAATTCATAAATGTTTAAAAGATTCATATCAACCACTTCAAAAGTTGAAGTTAAGTTCAGTTTCATAACTCCTTTGACAAAAATACATAAAATTACATTTTAATAGTTGTAGAAAAGTAGTAAAAGTAATTACAGGGGACAAGTAAAAGTTGGCCGCAGTCCCGCAGCCGTCGTTCTGGCCTAGCAAAACTTGCGCCAATTATAGCTGAGGTGACCATGCGCTACCGAGTCTCTGATTACGAAAATATCCACAAATTAATTCGATCCATTTGAGTAAACCCTCAAGCTAAAGCCCTTAATACACTTTAATACATATTTTCCTCTTATAGCTTAGCGGATACTTCACTTCCGTGATTTGTGTTGGCCATTTATTGTTTATCAAAGTATTTTTTTTTCCAATAGGGGAAGATAAAGTCAACCATTATTCTTGAGAGGATCGACGAGGATTTCCACATTAAGTACCTTGAGCGGAAAATCACCAAACGTTTGAATTTAATAGGCACTTCTAATCACGCTTGAAGACAGTTCAAGAAACTCTGGGCGCAGGGCCACCCTGTTAATAGCCCAAGTAGCACGCTAAGGGGCGCTGCTAGGTCTTATCTCGCCGCTTCCGACGACGTTGACTTACATTTAATTGTCCAAGTTTTATTGTAGCCACCCTAATAGCAATATTGGAACCAAAGAACTGATATAGATCGAACTTTTGAATAACATTACTGATACTGTATTCACATTGAGATTAGAATGACAGTTTCCGTGTGTGCGTACCTATCCGAACTTCTTTGTTACGTAAAAGCCGTAAAGGGAATGGAAATGTGGTAAGGAGCGAACGTATTTTTTTGGATTTTCAAGAGCTTTTCCTCTAAGTTAATCCAGTACCTAAGTATAAAACGTGTTTATGGTACTTATACAGTTCCAGTTTGTTGAAACGACATTTTTATTAGTAGTATCACACGAGAGAACATAACATGGAGCTGGCTATAAAATCATAAAGTTAAAAACGTAACACGGCACGCTAGCGGCCATTGGCTCATGCAGCAAGGAACAACAGCCCGGAGAACAATTCAATTTACTTTTATAGCCCGTGCTGATCCCCTTGTGCGGATCAGCTTCCACGGGAACTAATCATCGAATCTACGCCTTGATTCGTTATCTGTTCTTCGCAACTGATTGCTTTTAAATCCCAATACTCGGCCGTAAAATACGTCGTTTGATGGCCATATTGCAAATAAAAATACTTTAATGAATAGTGCAATAGTTGGATCATACTTTATCGGATGTTGCTGATATAAATTACATTAGATCCAGGGGTGGTTAACCTTTTTTTGACGGACCGGAAACATATGCATGTTTGTACATTCTGGCTATTTTATGAGGGCCGCAGGTGATGACCTCTTTTTTATGAAAACAGCGTCTTGCATTTGAAATGTTGGCAGGAATACAACCATAAATATACATCCACCCCATCTCAACCTGTCCCGCACATTATGGTTTTATTTTGCAGATTTGCAGTAAGTAAGACTCGGCGGGCCGCTCGGGGAGGCTCGTGGCCCGTAGGTTAAGTATCACTGCGCTAATTCCGTCGCCGTCAGTGATTAAACATTCAAAGATTTATTTATGGTAAAAGCTTCTAATGAGAACAGTCTCATTATTTACTTTGTTTTTAATTATACGTTATGAACGGTTTTCGCGTCAGTAAAAGTTGTGAGGTATTTGTATACTTATTAAAATATTGCAAAAAAAATAATTGTGAATAATTGTAGCATTGTAGTTGGCCTTTGCAATTCTAAAAATAAGGAATATATTCTAATAAAATGCTGGCTATCCAGAAAAAAAAAGAAAGAAAATGCCTACGGTATTAAGTCTACCTCGGTAAGTTTGTGTGCGCAGTGTTTAAAAATTCCTAAAAATACCACAACCCCTAAAATCTTTTTAGCAGTTTGCATATTGATTAAATTATTCTGGATACAAATATTGTAGATATAGACGATTTAGATTAAACATCTGCCCTATATATGTATAAGGCACAAAGTACATAATCTAAATGCATAGATGAAAATATTTTATACCGATAAGTATTTCATAACTCAAAGATTGCAAGCGACTGAAACTTTTAAACCAAGAGAACATAAATAAAAGTTAAAGTGCCTGAAAGTTTTAAAGATTTTCGTTTCCGCTGAGTTATTCAAAGCATATTGTCTTCGCTTTAAATCACTGATGTGAGTAAACCAAGAAGGCAACCTAGTTTGAAAAATTGTTCTCAGAGGACGACCCTTACTGTAACCTTTTTCTTTTATCCCACCCTGCCTAAACTACAATTCTCTCAATTTACTTTCCGCAAAGGAATGTATTAGGTAGGTATGTTTGTTTTGATGTAAAGTTAGGCAAAGAGTATTTTTCTATGTAAGTTTTTTACAGCAAAAAAAAACGCTATCCACAAGATATTTATCTTCTATTTTGTCGAACTCAAAATTAAAATTCATTACATTTTTTTAAAATTCATTACATTAAAATTCGCAGACTAAATAAAAAATCATTTTTTTAGTTTTGTTATAAGTTTAATACCTAATATTTAGATACAGAATCATGTAGGTACATGATTCTGTAAAATTCTACGAAAAGAATACTGCGCATTCCCAACGTCATGATTATTGTAAATAAAATTAAATCATCATCATATTTATGGCCACAATAATCGACTGTTTAATTAACAAATTTTACGATTTCCATATTAATCATAAAATTGTTTGTTAAGTCGCGTTTAATATTATTCTTTTTAACCCCCGACGGAAAAAGAGGGGTGTTATAAGTTTGACGTATGCACCTGTGTGTTTGTGTATTTGGGTATCTATCTGTGGCATCAAGCTCCTAAACGGAAGAACCGATTTTAATTTAGTTTATTTTGTTTTGGGTGTGGTTTATGAAGAGTTAGCTATGTTTGATGAAAATCGATTCAGCTGTTCAAAAGTTAAGGGCGTTTTACTGTTTGAATAACGTGTTCTATAGATTATCAATCGTACCGTGTCCACTACTAGATAAATTATTTATTTATTATTATATATTTATTTATTTATGTACACACAAAACAAATTGTATAGTTTAAACAGCATGAAAATAATTTGCCGCCTTAATTTAATTACCTATTAAAATTTTGTTTTTCTTCTTCACTAGTAATTGTAGAAGGGAAATAAATAGATGAAGTTTTCCGCACGAAAATCACCTAGGTTCCTCGTTGTGTTAGAGGCCTAAGATCAAGTATAAGAAATTCTCATATGTTAGATAGGAAGGATAAGGAATATATGCTACATAACGCCATCGGTATGCGATTTAGCTAGGCAATCTATTTGCAATGTAGGTATATATTGTCTAGCATATATTCCTTACCATCATTAAATAACATATGTGGGTATATACTTTTTAAAGCGGTTCTCACAGTATAGTGGTCACAAGCGCTACTGCTAAGCATGAGTTTCTGGGTTCGAATCTCGAGTCGGAAAAAGTGTCAGCCCGGAGCCTGCATTTGTGGCCGGTTGATGGCATTATGCTCGCCCACTATTACGTGGGACTATATACTTTTGCCCAACCCTTCGGGATGTTATGTAATCACCAGGTACAACCTTTTTGGATAAACACTCAAATAGGGAAAATGCACGAGGCAAACGTCATTGATGATCAGGGCCGGATCTAGGGAAGGGGCCGGGCAAATGCCCAGAGCGGCACCAATAAGGGGCGGCCAAACTAAAATAACAGCCCTTTTCATTTCATCAGAAAATCGAACTAATTCGTGGTGTGGTGCTCAAATTTTCAAGCTCGCTTTGCTCTCGAATGTTATTATTGGTTCTTGCTGTAAACCCAACGTTAAATAATGTAATAATCATAATTTTACGAAAATTTTTAGGTGAAATTTTTGAGCTCGCTTCGTTTTCACTTCGCTCGAAGTTGTCAAAAAAGCAGCTTTATCCGATCCGACGGTTAAAAACCGCATTTTTTTTCAATCTTGAAACATTTAACTACTTATAAGGCGTCATTTTAAAGGGCGCCAAGGGCGGTAAATATTGTCTCTGCCTGGAACGACGAAATTGCTAGATCGGGCCCTGGTGATGGTTTATTGCGTAGCGAGTTTGACAGTTATAAATCATTTTTTTCAATTGCAGCTCCAGGATTAACTCACATTTACTAGTCATTAATCACAGCTTGTCGGCTAATCATATTTATCAGCACTGCATGCATTTGCGAATCTTAATTTAAACTAATAGAGATTCCTAAATATAAGCTTTTCAATGTATTTGCAAATAAATGTGGTGACAATTTCTCGCTTTTTGATACCAGATACCAGGCAATTATAAACTAAATATTATGATAGTTTCCTGGTATATCTTGAAAACTGAAATAGAACGTATTCTGCTTCCAAAAGTTTTTTTTTTGCCGTCAATAAAAGTTCCGGAAAAATCTTTCTATCCGGTAGAACTCAGTGCCAATTAAAATGATATAATACGAAAATAAATATTACACGTGTTTCTGTATTCAAGACACGTGTATAACATTATATGCAAATTATACAAACTTTATCATCAATTTTTAATTTTTTTCCATATAATTGTCTCAATCCTAATATTATTCCGAGCATAAATATATTTTGTTCAGAAATCGGATCCAGGAGAGATCCTATCAAATATTTATTTCCTTTTCTTTATCCCCTTGCTCTATTGTTACAGTAGATAATAGATCCAGAATCCATTTACTTTTAAATTAATGAAACCTACTGTGAATGTCAACATTTTATTTAGGTGATTAAAGATGTATTGTTGCTTTCCGAAAGGAAGATTTTGCAATTTTGTTTCAAACTGGGCCCCAAGGCGTACCTGTTCTGTATGTAGGTCAAAGTGGACGATTTATGCCAATAAATAAAATAACAGCAGTCTGTATTCCGATTGTACCTACTTTAGTTCCACAAGAGAAATCTGACCAAGTTTTATGAGTTGGGCAGCGCGTCCCGGCGTCCCATGTAAATTTTATCGTCTCCCTGAACAAAGCATCGTGTGCTTGGCTTGCTGTTCATTCCTTTTATTATTCACTTACCAAGCAACATTTGAAATGTATCACAAATGTAACACATATCCCAATAGAACTTTCTGCTGACATTTTGCCAGCGTTTAGTTCCTAGAATCCACTATTTTAACACAGATTTGTTCTATTTATTCAGGTTGGTCTACATTCATACAAAGGGCAAGTACATTTACATTCGTAAAGAGACGATCATCAAAATGTTCAAACAAATAGTGCGCCTCGGGACTTAGTTTACGTATGTAGATGCTATGTATTATCACATTTCGGTTACTATGTATGAACCACATTAGGTAAAGATAAAGAAAAGAAAAAGTAGGTAGAGATTTTAGCAAGCACTGCAGGTGTTGGTGCTACATCATGTTACTATTATATTTTTATGGTCTTCTTTAGTTAGTGCATTTATTTTCATACTTTGCCTTCACTCACTATACACACAGGTACCTAACTCATAAGTACCTAAATACCTATATCTAAATCAGCACGTCTAAGTCTGCCCTTGTCTCAATATGATGGTAGCATTAGCACGTTCCCTGACCGCAACTTCACCCGCTCTGTCCCGCAGAATACTAATAACTGGAGAAATTATGAAAATGTGTGTACAGCCTGATTTTTTTATCACGATCCAAAACCCCACTCGATGATGGAAAACTGTTTTCAAGATTTTATTTCACAACTTTGTAGGCGCGAGTAATATGTACAACCATACCAACCATTGCGGCCGCGACGAAGTTAATAATAATAATAAAAGTTGTAGGTCGTGGGTTTGAACAAAAGCAGGCGCTTTACTTTATGTAAATTATTATATCACAACTGCCCTCAAAACGTTTAAAGAAAACATCATGAGGAAACCGTCATGTCTTAGAACCAAAATTTGGAAGACATGTGACATCCATCAAACTACAATGGCCCGCGCGTGGTGGATTCAGTCCATTTTCTCTCACAGAGTGGAGGCCTACACGCACAAATGGAAGTCAAGACCAAATGGGAGTCACGACCAAATGGGAGTCTAAGTGCAGAAAAGGGGATCCATCTATCCTATCCTATGTACAACTATGCCAAATTACTGCTGATGGACGGAATTTCTGAAACTATAAGGACCTTGCTGATGACACGATATCGCGCACGTATTTTCTAAGTAAATTTCAAGTAGAAATCGGTCGAATTGCATCGCATTGCGTCCATGTAAACGTACTTGCAATTTCACGCTGATTAAAAATCGCTAAATTGTTATATTTAAAATTGAATCGCATAGAGCCATCAAGAAGGTCGCTAAAGCGTTCCTTGTTGTTTTATTAGGACACATATCATCTGGTAAGATAGTGGTCAAGCACGAACCTATCTAAGATAAAAAAAAATGGAACCATCAAATTGAAAAAAAAATCTGAACATTATTGTTCGCATAACTTACCTAAATGCTAAGGAGCAAATAAAGTGAACTTTATTGTACATCAGAAAATACAGAAACAAAAGAAACTTAGAACTAAAAAAATACAACGGGCGGCCTTATCGCATTCCGCGATCTCTTTCTTTTTTTTTGACTAATTGTTCGTGTTCTGATTGATATATTATGTCTGGAAATAAATGGTGCTAAATAAATCAGGCTGTACAATGTTTGCAGTGTTGCCACATGTCACGTAGTGTGCTCCCAGCATGATGGTGGTCGGCGCGGGCGCGGCTACCCGCGGCTGGCGGGACCGCAACCGCAATGCTTCACTCATACGTCTGCCTAGCCAAGTGCTATTTTGTAACTAGATAATTTATGAATAGATAAAGCTGCTTCACGATACATTCATCTTTTTGTCAGAAGAAGTATAAGTAGAGAAGAACAATAAGTAACTAAATTGCAATAACCTTTCCTTCTACTTTCCTTGTAGTAATAACTAACTAAATAACAATAACCTTTCCTTGTACTTCTACACACTGTGTCTATGTTTCTTATCCAACTCTTCTGTCGCAGGTCTGCTGGAAGAAATTTCTCTAGAAATAAGCAGCCCCTTTGCGCTCTTCTATCTTTTTATGTATTTTCTCTTTTAAGTGTTTTGTGTGTACATAAATAAATAAATAAATTTCCACAAACATGCAATGCATGCTGGCAAGGTTTTTGGATCGAATTCGATATTTAAAATATTTCATAATTTCTTGGTCAGCTTTGCCTATTTAAGTTTTTTTTTGGTGTCAAGCCGCACCCGATCAAATGAAAATGAACAGCCCTGCATATTTAGTATAATTTTTAGAAAACGGAAGTTGGACCCCTGACCAACGGACTCCTACCTAAAACTTTTCAGATATATTCGCGGTATTCTCTCAGCAAGCCACAACTACTCAGCTATCAACTTTCGCCCTGAATATTGCTTAAAATACCCCTGCCAGCTGCCCCTCCATTCACAAACTTTGTCGGTGATAAAAAAAAAAACTAATATTCTTTCCTAAAAGCCAGTAAGTATTTGCTCAAAAGACAAATAGCGTGCGTAATTACCTAATTACCGAGGAGTATGAGACTTTGCGAGATTCTTTGAATAAAGAATAAATCATTCAAGTAATGATTTATTCTTAATTCAATACAGAGTAGGTACCGTGAACTTCTTCTCATATAATTTACCATAAATTATGTGCTTCGTGCTTCACAGATACTGTTCTGAAGTACTCTACATCTTATTATTTATTTTATTGGTAAGAGTCGTAGAAATTTTGAGTAGGTATTTTTTGCGTTTATGTTTAAAGCTGCAGTGGTTTAAACATAAACGCAAAGAAATCAACTCAACTCGCGAAGGCTAGAATCAACAGTGCTGTCCACCAAAAGAAATGAAGCTCGAAGAATCCGGCAAAAACGATTCAGCTATCTATAATCATTAATCGAATGACTTTCTTAGTCTACCAATGCACTATGTCGTTCTTCTTAAAAATGTCCTATGTGTATAATTTTCGGCATTAGAAGTATGTTCCCAGCGGGTGGTATTCGTTTTACCGCCCGTTATATTGTCTTTCCACGCCACTAGACATCTTGCTTTTTTTAATAGCCTGTTTTATGACCCACGAGCACCAGTTTTACATTTTTTTGTTTCGTTTTTGCAACTCTACTATTTTCTTATCGATCTGTCTGCATAGCAAGACATGGACTTATTTACTTACTATGTTTACACCGCAGGGAACGGTCGGCTAACCACAGACGGCCATTGGTCAACACCTTGATACAACTATGGACACATTGATATAATCTTGGTAGTGACGGTACTATTGTATATATTACTATCAGTACATGGGCGACCGAGCTCTGCTCGGGTGAAAATAGAGAAAACGACGATTTCTAAAAATGAAACCTAGCTACATCGATTTATCGCCCCCGAAACCCTGCATACAAAATTTCATGAAAATCGTTGAAGCCGTTTCTGAGATTCAGATTATTTATATATTTACATATACAAGAATTGCTCGTTTAAAGGTATTACTATATTATATATATAAACATTGTTATTAGATAAATGTGAAAGTTTGTGAGGATGGATGGATAAATGTTTGTTACTCTTTCACGCAAAAACTACTGAACCGGTTTTTTATGAAACTTTACATCAGTAACACATAGGCTATAATTTATAAAGATATTGAGAGAAATATTAATACCACTCGGGCGGAGCCGCGGGCGGCAGCTAGTACAAAAATACGAAACAGTATGATAGGCAATTATAGTTGCCTTTCAGGCTGTTTCACATTTCTGTGTTTGTAAATTTTTAGAAAATAGTTTTGTTTTATTTATTTGGGTGGCTAGTCGACGACATTATTGCCTACATTATTTTCCAAAATGATATAGATAGATCTATACCATATTGGAAACCAATCACCAAATAGGTAATGTCGTATTTAATTTTATTGTTAATTATAATGGATTTGTGAGTCTTGTTTCTGCTACCAATCACCGGATTTAATCCAACAGATCTAATATAGGTACGGCATAGAGAATAATCGATCAAGGTTTGAGCCTGAAAGAAATAACGTGAAAAGTTCCAATAACATTTTGTTTTCTTTGCTTCAATGATTGAAACAGGAACGGAACTTTGCTGGAAAAAAAAAGGAAAACGTCATGTTGTCATTTACCATTCTTTTTTTTTCTTTTTTAGGATTCCTTACCCGATGGGTCCAGATGGAGCCTAATTGCTGTCACTCAAGTATCCGCCTGTCGCAATATTCTGTTCCGAAGACTATTTTTTTTTAACTTCCCATTGACCTATAACTTGAAATTTGGTGATAATATTTGTTATTACGTATATTTTACTAAAAAACACCAATATGTTCTACATTTGGTACGGAACCCTAAATGTGCGAAGTCCGACACGTACTTGGACGGTTTTAATTTATAGGCCTTCACTTGACCACTATCTCTCCAGATGGTAAGCGATGATGTGGTCGACGGTGAAGCACGCTTGTCTAGAAGTAACCTATTCACTACAAGGGCCATTTTATTTTAGTGTGGAAATTCGCCACGCTAAAAAAAAGGGTTCAGCATACTGCGCTACTACGGGGAGATAGCGCAGTTATGTAGGTCTCGAACCCACTAAAACTTCACGGTGTACTCCTGTGCCGCTTATCACGGGAACACGGGCACGCGTTAGCACCACGCGAACCCTCCGCGGCTATCCGTCACCGGAACCTCCTTTGGGGTGTACTTCCCATCACCGGCGCACCAGAACACATTGTACGCCGTGACCGACTCAGAAATCAAACCAGGACGTGGGTGCCAGACGACCCCTTGATCCCCCTGTGACGGATCAGGTCAGTGGCCCCGCCACCTACCACTTTTCAACATCAGGGGATAGGGACCTCCCCTGCAGCCCCACCGCGTCCGCCATCGATCGTTGGCGACCCCGTCCACGCCACGGAAGGTAAGGAAAGCGGCGCACCGTTATACCGGCACTCATCTCCCGCCGCGGCCTCCAACCTACAGCCGCGATATCATGTGGGGCCTGGGATGCTTCTACGATATCGCAGCCAGCCTCAGTTTCGATGTCGCCTCTGTTACCAAGCGGCACCGCAACCTACTTGTTGGCCGCTACGTCAGCGGCTTAATCGGCAAAAGCCCTGACGAGCCCCTCCTCGGGTTACTTTTCGCTTCACCGTGGGTGATCAAGCCACGGCTACTAGGCCCGCCCGCCTCGACAATGCGGGAACCCAGGGGAGACACTAAAGCCCTAGTTGTAATTGTAGTTATCGGGAAACACGGGCAGGGAATTCCACTCCTTAAAAGAATTCACAAACACCACTATTTTTAAAATCTCTTATGGTCAAACCGTTCCAACACTAAACCTCTAACACAATTATGATAAACAGAAGGCGATGAACCTACTGTGAAGTACAAATATTGCAGACTCATTCTCCTCGGCGCCAACATAACATATCGGAAGAGGGTTAGGCAGCCGGAGCAAATCTGTACCTATTATGGTAATAGAGACCGACGTCCAACAGTTTTGATGATAGAGAGCTCACTAATAAAATATTTCATCTAACATCAATGTTTATTCAATGTGCTGCCGAAAGCCGAACATACTTTCATATTGAAACGGGACACTGAATTGTTAGAGCGTGCTCCACAAATCGCGATTCAATGTGAATATTCAATCCCCTAATGAGTTATCGAGTGAGCAATACGGTAATATTTGAAGTGAAAACCAATAAACACATGGAAAAGTTAATTTCAACGGATAAACGACTAATCAGTAGTGTGAACCACGGACAAACATAAATAAATGTCGTTTAAACGTTGTCGATTGCTTTCTTTAGAGAGATACACACTGGATCGTGGGGACGGACGCAGACGGAATGTTCGAGAGCTCACTCCATTCGCCCCTTGTTTGTCTGTCAACACAAATATTGAAAATCCATTAGCAACCACCGTTCGAGCGCAAAAAAGTCGATATTAAAAATAACAAAGAAATCGGGCCGTTCAAAGTTTCTCGTCGTGAAGGGGAGTTACTTTGAGATGTTTATGTTATATGTACGACTGGTACGTTGTACGAGTATCTGCATACGAAATGCGAGAACATTTCGACGGTTTATGCAGTGAATTAGTGTTTTGGAAACAGTGTTTTGCAAGCCAGTTCCCCAGACGCACATTTGTGTTGCGTTTCGCCGTCAAATTATTGTTCCCTATCAGCTATGGGCATGGCTACTGGTGTATATTCCTAACGGAGTGCATAGACTGTTAAAGCTTTTACTACTTTATTGATGTTGGGAAAATATCAACTGTTTGTACATTTGAAAACAGGCAGTCTAATAATTTTAATTCTTGCTTCGTGTTGGTTCGCCTATTCATGTTCGTTTTGTGAACTGAAGCAATGAAAACGCTTTTGAATATACTTCTTTTTTCTCTTACCTCTGGTATCAGAGTTAATTAAGCCGCCTCTAGGAATCCAACAGGCCTTTAACATGGCTATTTCAGACTTACATTAACTATATAAGTTCAGGTTACCTCACGAAACTTAGAAAAACGATAAACTTGAAAGAACATATGAATTAAAAAAGGATAATATTTTTGTGTTCACCAAAAATCTAAAGGTACATCTATGTATGCATTTCTAAAATATTGATCTTAAACCCGTTTAATTGTTTTACTATAATTAAACTACTCGGCCAACAAAATATGTTACATCAAACAAATTCCAAATTAACACCAAGATATAACACTTTTTTATTGTAGTGCGCTGCAAATATTCTATTGTAACAATAACTATTTTATTCTTCCCCGAAAAATACTGATTGTGCACCAAATATTCCTGCTCGGGAGCTTAGGGCACCCCGACACGGACAGGGCCTGCAGTCTCTACTTAGATAGCGACACCGTCGCAAAGTAACGATCGTTAAATATTAACGAAAAAATTCGCTTGCCGTAACGACACTATCGATAAATGCAAGTCTCGACAGCCGAGATAGCGAGCAAAATCGGTCACAATCTTGACTTTGCGATGTCGGTACGCTAACGAAGTTCGTATTCATAGTGCGGTGATTTTATTGTAAAATAATGGCAGTTGAAAAAAATCCTTGTATTAAAGGGAAAATTGTTGGACAAGATATAATCAAATAACTATTATTCTTTGAAAATTGTACAAAAGATAGGTAAACCTTATCATATTAACATTTTTTTACATTGAAACGTGTAAGTAGCTTATACTGTTTTTAAGAATACGCTTAACAAAGAAGAAAATAGTTCACTTCCTTGCAACACAGACGTTGAACATGGGAAACAAACTGTCAATGTCAAGTTTGTTATTGTTTGTACACAAGATAGAATTGGAATTGAAAAAACTGGAAAAGAACCGTATTTCTTTGGTGGAGGACAGTGACATAGGCGCAAGCCCTAGTCCGAGTGCCAGCAGCGTGAGTGTCAGGTAATTACAACCTACAACAATTTTCGATTACTATTTTTGATACTAAATTGAATATTTTGCGTATGTCCGAAGTAGTTTGTGTTTACTTAATGAATATCTTAAATGTTTCAGGCGTACTTCGGGGCAGATTGATGCGCTTTTGGCGACTTTAGAAGCCCAACCATATCTACACACGGACAAATTTTGAAACAGGCTGGAAGAAGGTTGCCGAGGAGCTAACAAACTCCCAAACAGATCCATCAAGTTGCCCGATCAGTGCATGATGTTAAATCTCAAGTTGATTTTGAAATGTAAGTACAAGCCTCGTCAGTTTTCTTTATATTTAGTGGAATACATTAGGTATCCTAATTACAGGTTTGGAGATACTTAAAAAGCCACGCCTGCACAAAGGTGGAAAAATACAAAAGAAATCATTCAAACTGGCAACCTAGGCGGCTTCACTGCTCTTTTGACTGAGGCGGTGAGACGCAATAACATCCTTAATTAGTGTAGATTACACATTTGACACTGACTGCCCAGACGCTATGCCATTTCCTTTTTTATTACTAGAATCACTAACACGCTAGAGCATTAAAAGGCATTTTTAGTACATCTAACTTTTTTTTACAGATGCTGGCAGCTGCAACTCAAGTGCAAGCAGACGCTGCCAAGATGCAGGCTGAGGCAACCATGGTACAAGCCTAGGCATGGGTGCTATCTGCGTAGGCTGCAAATAAAATAGCTGATGCTTTTATAAATAAAAATAATAACTGATATTATATGTTTTTTATTTAAATCACAGAGGGTCAATAAAATAAAATTATGTAAAACTAGTATTAATGAGTCTTCTTATGTGGTCTGCAACAGCTAGCCCAGTGCACAATACAAGTCCTGTATAACAAAAACAAGATTTTAGCATTATTCATACAATGGTGTTACATAAGTCGGACTTGATGCTATAAGCCCTTGTGTATCATCTTTGGGTCAAATAAATGGAGATGCCAATGAAATAGGTATAAAGATCAGGGGAAAATTATATCTTCTGCAAATATAGGTATACCTAATTAATAAATATCGCACCTCCGATAAAATAGGGTTACAAGTCGAAAAAGTTGAATTTTGCGTTAACGATACAGAAATACTTAAAATTTTATTAACTATCTTCTCCAAAATGGTTACAACTGTAACTCTAAAACTCGCCGCTGTATGGAGTTGTAACACTACATGACTAAAGCATTTTGACTCCAAAATGATCTCAATTAGTGTTATATTTAGTTTTATGAAAGGTGGACGTGCGTTTGTTGAGACAAGTAGTGTTACAAATTAAAATATAAGTGTTTCAGAAAAAGATAAAATCTTGTTGCTTACATCAATTTGTCTAATGAACCGTTACAAGTCGAATAATTACAGTTTATTGTTAAAGGATTGAATTAAACTAATTCAATAATTCTATAATAAAGTGATATATTTTGTATTGTATCAGTATTTTAGATAGGATTTATTGTAATATAGTGTTACTCTTCACGTTATATCAGTATTTGACGAAAATTGTGCACGTGTTGTCTGAATATTTCGACTTTTAATCTTGTTTTATAACAATCTTTAGGTATTTTCGGATTAATTGCTTGGAATATGATTTATGATTCTAGGGTCAAAATGAAACGTAATGACGCAATTCTGCGCTTAGCCCAAAGTGATAAAGAAAAAATACCCGCCGATGATCGTCAAAAGATTAGAGGAACAAACTTGCAAGGTAAGATGTCTACTATACTTACCTTACCTACCTGTTTTTACCAGGTATTTTTTTCATTCTAAAAGTTAATAGCTAAGTTATTTTGAATGATTTTCTTATTTAAGTAACTTTATGTTGACAACTTAATTTTATCACATTTGTTTTTTTCCAGAATCAGGAAAAAATCGGATTTTGATATTACTGACTATCTGGGAACCGAGAAACTTTGCGTCAATAAGCCCTAATGTATCCTCGCCAGAGTCAATCAAGATTTCAAAGCTGATCCTGAAGCTGAAAGTTACAAAGTTTTAATTTATTTTCATTTTATTTAACTTAAAAGTTGGCTCGAAGTTGAGTCGTCATTATTATTGTTGATTTTATTTAGCATTTACAGATATAACAATAAGTAGTTTTGCAGCTAATAATACTGAAGCAATACCATCTACAAGTTCAATCGAAGTTAGAGATCAGAGTTCCCAGCAAATTCGCAACCCTTTTATTCATGACTCAACTAATTCTTCTTCAGACTGGCGCGAGGGCACAGGAAATCGTGGTTCAGATGAAATTGGAAGTTGTATCCTACAGTTCATAGAGAAAAGATCGTCTCAAATCAGTGATGGTTCTGCTATTGATATAACTTTTTATTCGGACAACTGTGGAGGACAAAATGAAAACAAGTTAATAATGGCTCAATACGCCTGTTGCGTACTCAAATACGATAAACTGAAATCTATTACGAGTACACACAAATTTTTGGTGACGGGACATACTCAAAATCGAGGAGACTCGGTTCATTCGGTAATTGAGAAATGCATTAAAAGAAGTTTAAAATCTGACCCAATTTATTTGCCTTCTCAATTTAAATTGAATATTGAATTACCTAATACTAATACCTACATTTTTTATAATTATACACCCTAATTATGAGAAGACTGTAACTTACGAAATTATCTGTGATTTTGATTTTTACAGTGATGATTATAGTTCCTACGAAGTATTTAAACATTATTTCATTAAGGAGAACGTTAAACAAATATTATTTAAGCGTAGCTTACTACCTAAATACTAAATACTACCTAAACTTGTATTTTAAAGTGATTCGTTGGAATTGTGATGGCTAGAATTGCTTATATATATTTTTTTTTGAATTTTTTAATATTTTTTTTTAAATTTTTTTGTCTACAGCTGTATGAATAATTATTAAGTTAAAACAAGTTTAAAGAACTGCCTGATTTTTATTATAATAAGAATAGTTACATTTATCATATTATATTTTTGTTAGTAGAAGTTTGAATAGTTATCTAAAATACTGTTACAATTGGGAATTTTCAGGTTTGTTTTCAGGAAAATTTCAAAACAGCGTATGTCATTAAAACGTATGTTTTGTAAGCTTTATAAGTATGTATAATTTGTATCACATTATAATAATAGTTTCAGAATAAAGACTGATTAACAAAAACGCGAGTCTATTTTCGCTTTTCTGAAAATCCAGATTTTTCGACTTGTAACCCTATTTTATCGGAGGTGCGATATAATATAATAAAACATTAAATGAATACCTTAAAATAAATCATTTTATTAGCTACCTGTAACTTCTAGGCCATCTTCATGACCTCTACCATCATTGTGTGGGTCTGGTTCATGTAATTTATATTTTATATAAATGTGTTTTCATGTATTGGTGGGAAAGACACCGAAAAACAGACTTCAGCACACCAAAGCATCTTTCAACAACATTCCTGGCTGAACAATGAAAATTTGTGTATTGATACTCCGGTGTCCCTGGGCGTTGATTTTTTAAAGGAGTCATCAACCATGGTTCCAAAGGATATCCATCATCACCTAAAAGATAAAACATAGAATGTACTTTCAGCAGTCTAATGGGCAACCTGTTCCAGACAGATTATAATTAACATTTATTATTAGTTACCAGGCAGCCGTGTACGGTGGTCCCCACTGATAAAATTTTTATGTGTTCAGTCTATGGCTCCAATCACATCAGGGAATGGCTGTGGAGCATTTATAACTTTCTCTTTAACCGCAAACCGTTCTTCTTGGTTCATGGGAAACTTGACGTATCTTCTTAAAAGGTTTTCATTGATAGCCAAAGTTACAGCATGTATTACTCAGCTTACTGACTTTTGGCTTATGCTGCAGCCCCACTGCAAGCCAATAGGTAGGTAGTTGGTAGCACCCACTTGACTATTAAGAAGAAAATTGTAAGTACATCTTGGATATAAGAAAAAAAAAAAAAATTAAGTATTATTTAGGCACGGTAGTTACCCAAAGCAAAGACACTCACTTGTGGCTCCACAGAAAGTCCGTAAGACCCTCGTCTTTGATTAGATAGGCGAAGTTCACCAACGAGCTCATGAAATATGTCCTTGTTTATTCGGTAAATATAGAGAAATTGGCCATCCCCTAAATCCAAAGGATTTTCACCTTCACGCCGGTTTCGTACATTTTTCCGCCGCATTATCATATCCCGTGATCCCGTCTGTGTTCGAGCACGACCAAAGCCCACACTAAATACTATACAGCCATATTACTCTAATTATTATTTATTTATTGTTTTTGTAACCTCTAAAACCAATGATAACGATCGTAACGAAAACTTAGCGGGCTGTCAAAAATGCTCGCTAGGAAAGTCGATAACATACCGATAAATCGTTAACTTAGCGACAATATTCGTTAAGTTTGCGATGACAATCGATAGCTTTGACAGTCGAGACTACCAAAAATCGTTATCTTCCGATCGTTAGGACTTACCGACCGATCGGTAGGAGTTAGCGATCGCTAACTATGTAGAGACTGCAGGCCCAGGTTAGGTTCGAACGAGATGACGTGAGCTGAAGTGAGCGAGCAAAGCGAGCGAACTCAGCTCCCGTCACCTCGTTCGTGTTAGGTTACTTTAGACCCTGCGGACGGAAATAGGAGCCCCGCGCAGCGGGGCTCCGTCGACTATGTTGCCAAAGTACTATACATTTTGCAGTGCATTATCTGAAGTAAAACTAAAAAAATAAATGCTTGTTTTTAAAATTAGGTGTATTACTATTTTTACAAATTTGCAACAGTTGTTAAATAGATGCTCGTTATGACATATTTTAATGAACATATTTTGGTGCACATTCAGTATATTTGGTGGAACACAGGCAAAATTAGGTAAATGAAATGGGAATAAATTGAAGTACTTTTAAATACCATCCATTAAAAAAGTCACATTGGCGCTTGCTTTGAACATACGACCTCAAGCACTGGACTACCACGAATATACTTGGGTAGGTACATTATTTAATCATTGAGGATCAAGCGAAGTCCCTGGATGTGAGAAGCACAGGACCCGTCGTAGTGGTGGCCCCTGGGGTTGGCTTATGTCCAGCAGTGGACGTCTTTCAGCTGTAAAGAGGGTAATTTAAAAATTCTTAGCAGAGACCTTATCTTAGGTACTTATTCAAATAGACGAATGAATTTGCATCAGAAAAATGTAAAACATAATGAGAACCCATTTCTATACAAAATACCTTCAAATTCGGGCGTTTTCCTTTATCTTTTAAAACATCTACAACTTCTATTAGGCCCGGGTTATAAATAAACCACCCTTTAACCAAAACTTAGTTCCAAATTCCGATACAATGATTACCCGAAACAGCAATAAAGATTGTAATCAGTAATAACGGAAATTCACTTGTTTCTGGAAGCGTGTAGTGTAAAGTGTAACAATGCGGTACAAATTGGCAGTGAGGTAAAACCACGCGTGTACCAGGCGCTGGCGCTCGCGTCGGCAGCGCACACATCGACTAATTGCGACAGACGTGACTCCCGACGCGTACTTGTCATATACGAACGTAGCCGAGTGTGCACGAATATATCCGAATGCACTTAGCTCTGAATATGTGGAATATTCAGCGGTTTGAGAGCGGTAATTAAGGTAATATCTATCTACTCGGCTAAACGCAAACTATGGCCCTAACATAATCCTATGCAGAATACTATATTTTATGGAACATTTGCATTCGCATTTCAGTCGCAATCGGCCAACATACCTCTGGATTTCTACATTTTGACAAGTTTTTGACATTGATTAGTCCCTGAGATACTGCAAAGTTCAGACGATAATACACGTGCCAGTAACTTGCACAAAAGTATGCAAGTAGCTTGCATGTCAACGTGCCATAATACCTTCTGATTGGTGAATGTCACATTGGTGTGTTAAGTTATATGCACACTTATCTGCAAGTTACATGCATGTGTATTTTCGTCTGCCATGCATGTGTATAACATGCCTGTAGGCATGTGTTTTGTCACTTTTCGGGTAAACAAGCAGGGAGTTATGGTTACAAAATCGCATGATACTTAAATTTTCGCCTAACGTTGATTTACTAAAATAATGTATGGTGTTCTCTGTGGTTCATAGGTTTCCGCAATCAACCAGCAGCTTAGTAACCAATTAAAAACAGTTGAAGCAGAGCAAGCCAAGAGATTGGTCAGCGGTGGCCTGCTCCTAACTAACCAACAATTGGTTGATTAAACGAGGTGATTGTGGCAGTAATCTCTCGTGACCGTTCATTGTAGCGGTCTGAAATGAGGCCCGGTGGTGTTTGAAATTTATTGTGGCCTTTCAATACTTTAGTAGGAATAACTGGGTTATAGGTTAGGTTATTTTTATCATATAGAGCCAAGGTAAATGAAGTACATAATGACTAGCCTACCATTAAGGCTTTGACAAGACGGTGCGCTAGAAAATTTTGAGGTAGGATTTGGTGGAGGATTTTGCCTAATAGTGGGAAAGAAATATAAAAAAAGAATTGAGTAGCGAAATCATCATCTTCTTTGGTAACTTTGGTTCTAATGATGAAAAAAAAAAACATGTAACTACACTTCCAGCAGCTGTTGACAACGATGTTATTTATATTTACTGAAAAATTAGAGTTTCGATTATTTTAATTTTATTGATGTATGATATAATCACCATAGTCACCATCATATAAACTGAATAAGCTCGTTATTCCCTTTCTTTTATTTATAAAGCATCACATAAAATGTAAACAAAAACAAATAATCTGAATACAATAAGTTTTACCGTGGAAACATAACATAATATTCAAAATAACATGTCACAAGCAATCAAACTGACTATAACACTAGTACTTCCATGTTTGATAGTCAATATTTCCTGGGTATTAATTTAATTAGTCGACAATAATTGAGTTCACAATTGATATCCCTGGGGTGATGTCACGTGGCCCGGCTTCGTTCGGGGAGCAAAATCCAGTTATCGTCGGTGATTGGGCCCACAACGCCTCGCAATACGATTAAACGAGGAATCAATATCAAACTAAGCGGAAAATAGCTTCGAACAATATAAGGTGAGTACAGATAAATAACGTTGTTTTGCTTTGTAGTTTATTTTCGTTTATGTTATGTTGTAGAGGTATAGTTGTAGCTTTTTAGCACGATAATAGTGGTCATTGCTCCTCTCCCAAGTATCACTTCATAGCAATCCGAAAATTTAACTTTATTAGAAAATATTAATGATCAAGATCGATGTCGATTCAGGGCGTAAACCAGGCTCTATTTCCGATTCTTCTAATTCTAATTTTAAATTGAAGATACAGAATGTAGCTGGGTCAATGACCACCATTACCATGCTAAGGTGCTACAAGTATAGTCTTCGGTTACTTCTACTTTAAAAAAATATATCATCTAATAGCGACAGGCCTATCGGTAACTAGCATTGAGCTACGCTTCGGATGGTAGTGATCGTAGCCATTCGCTACGCGTCGTAGCCATTCACTACGCGTCGTAGCATTCGTAGCAAATAGCTACGAGTTCTAGATAAATGAACTATGAAATAATATCGGAATAAGACTTAGATTTTTGAGATGCTATTCTATCAAACCTTGACATTAAAACGACGAAATAAGAGCAATACGAGTAAATCTGATTGATTGGAGGGCGTCCTAAAAATAATTCGTTGATGGAAAAGAGAAACTTTTGTCATCATTTGACCCAGTTATAAAATAATTCCAAAATATTTATGTGTATTGTATAAAGCGTTATTTTCCTTTGACATTGATAGAACAAGCAATTGAGATGTATTTTCGGGCGCCTAAGGCCTGTAATTGGCTAATTTCACACGTATTTTATTACTATTGGCCTTTGTTTCATCAAGCACCGGCTGTTATGGCGCATTGTTTAACACTTCATAAATCTATTGCTAGTTTATTAGTCTGCTTTTAATGTGGCGTTTCTGTTATTAAAAGGATTATGTTGATTTTTGTCGGAATTTTGTATTACGTCGCGCTGTGTGTTCCTTTGTTATATTTTTGTTCTTTGTTCGACTTCATGTTTGTTTTATTTTATTTTTTCGACTTCACTTTTTCATACTGAGTTTCCTCCGTGCCTCGGAAAGCACGTTAAGCCGTTGGCCCCGGCTGTCATTTGAAGATCTTTGACAGTCGTTACGGGTAGTCAGAAGCTTGAGATCTGACACCAGTCTTGCCAAAAGGGTACCGTGTTACCCAGTTACTGGGTTGTGGTGGTCAGATAGGCAGTCGCTCCACGTAAAACACTTAGTGCTCAGCTGAATCCGGTGAGACTGGAAGCCGACCCCAATATAGTTGGGAAAAGGCTAGGCAAGAGAGAGAGAGTTCGACTTCATGTTTGTTTTTTTTTGTGTCTGTTCACCGATATCTACGTCAGTTGTGGACTGCTTGAAAATTCTTTTTTGTTTGAAAGAGTATGATTCGGATTTGGTCACATTTTAATTTGGTGAAGATCTGATGAAGAACTTCAAAGATATACGACAGAACTTCAATAAATAACGACAAATATCTCGGGATTACAGCATTCGCATGTCTGTTTATTGATTATACCATTTCATAACATAACATCACGCCAGTACGCTCTTAAGGGGTAAGCAGATCTCTCATTTCACCGGTTATGTTCAAGTTTCATGATATTCGAGTTATCTGTTCTGGCGTTAAGGTAACTTACTAAACATCTTGCCTATTAGGTAGGTACAATTAAAAATGAAAAATAATAAAACTTGTTTACAAAAAAATACTACCGACTTCCAAATAAAAAAACAAAAAAATGAAAACTAACTTTATTTTTGGAAGTCGGTGTCCATAACGCAAACAAAATGGTACCTACGAAAGACACGGGTTTCCAAAAATAAAGTTATTTTTCACTTTGTCGTTTTCTTATTTGGAAGTCGGTAGTATTTTTTTGTAAAAAAGTTTTTTATTGTTACTATCTGCTGCCCAGGGGTTCATTACTTCTACACATTATCTTTATTATTAAGGCTGTATGTCATTCTCATGTATAAGCTATATTACTGTAAAGTTTTATCTAAATCTGTCCAGTAGTTTTTGCGCGATAGAGTAACAAATATCCATACTCACAAATCTTCACTATTCGTTATGTAGGTATATAATAACCTAACAAGAATTAATGAGTAGGAAATCGCAACATCTAATTACTTAATTCATTTGGAACCTGAATATTTGTTGTTACTGTAAACTAAATTCTCGACTTGCTATGCCGTGCCCCCAGAACTTGCCAATAAATTCAAATATATCCTCGAAATACACGCCTCCTCTAAATTAACTTACAGATCAAAGCAAGTAATATTATATATAAATATAGTATATAGTCCTAGCCTCTATAACTTATAATTTGAACTGGGAACAGTAATAGAGATACTTCAACATTGGTTTTTGATAGCCTTCTGGCTCAAGATGTCGCTGTCTTTGAAATAAAAGTTTCAAGTGGGATCATGACTGTATCGAGACTTCGTTTTGCCGGCGGCCGGCACACGTGCGGGGGATTCTACACCTTCTGCCTTCGCGATACTGTGTCACATCATGAAACCTCCTCCATACTACGTCTCACGTTCGAATTCAACTTTCTTTTGATGGAAGAATTCACATTCCTAGTTCACGCAAGAATTCTCTCCACGTTAAGTTTTCCTCTAACAACAGCCATTGAAACTTCGCCTATTCAGCATGAAAGTGTACGTATGAGATTTAAAAGGGCAGCGATGGCCCCCGATAATGGTCGTATTTTTAAATTCTGTTAGGTACAGTGTTGCTATTGTTCTGCTGCCCTTTTGTATAGCTTTTTATTCTTTTTCTAGCGTTGTCTCTGTCTCGGTCTTTGTAGCTTCCGATAATGTCTGCTTCAATACGTTCGGATTGCGACAGTGCTATTGTCAAGATTAGGCTTATCTATTTGGGATTCTCTACAGTTTAAACCCGTTGTCCTAAAAATCATCTAAATCTTCAGTTCATAGAAAGTAATTAAAATCCGAAGTTCTATTACAACTAGGTACAATAGATGTTGTAATATTTGAATTACTTAATTTTAAAACTATGCAGTTTATTATTTTTAAATAATATCCCTAACAAATAGAATTATGTCTAGTTAAAACTAATTGAATGTAATAATAAAAAGGATATCGGAAGCCTAATTTTTCAAATTTCTCTTCATATTATTGCCGATATTTATATCATTTTCCAAAAATATTATAGGTCTAGGTTTAAATAGGGTTAAAACTTTAGTGATCTGTCCATATCAATACCATATTTCCGTCATCTCACTTTATTTTGCCATCAACCTTTTAACTGTTTTAACCATCAGTTTCATTTTTTATATCAATCAAAATTACACTTTTATTTCACAATTAAATTAAAAACTGCAAGTTTTCTGCAAGGCAATTCATTTTCTACAACAAATGCCAAGAGAATAAATAAAAATAAGAAACTTATATTACTAATTTCTGAAAACTCTAGAACAGTTTTAAAATAAAACGGTAGACCTAAAGTTACACACCACGCTTCGTTCTATATAGTTCTATGCATAGAGGGCAATAATCAAACATAAGCCACAGGATCACATTGTATCACAGTCTCATAATGCACTGCTAATTACCGCGCCAGTTAACAAAGAAAATTTAATTTTAATATGGCGGGATCCAACAGTGTTTAAACGTCTAATTAATTGGATTTCCTTCTGAAGCCCGCCCACAAACTAATTTACATCGGGCCCTAAACAATAACACTGAATGAAGACGCGTTCAATAACGAAAATTGCTCCAAAATGACTTGCCAACGCTCAGTAATACTTTAGAATTGAATTGATTTATTGTAACATAATTTGTCGACGACTGTGAAATGGAATCTACAATCAAAGTTCAAAATTATCTTAAAAATTAAATAACATGTATTTATGATATTTCAACATCCTTTTACAAAGCCTCGCGTTCCTTTGTGTACTGCTTAAATAATTCATCACGATATAAATATTTGTAAAACAGGTCGCCTGCTGAAAAAGATTGTCAGAGCATGTATGAAATAATTGCTTTCAATAAAGGATTATATTGGGGACGTTATTATATTACTTACAAAGCGTTTCCAGCGTTTTTCATAAAGGGGATGGATGTATCTATTTACTCAGGAAAAAAACTTTTTACAAAAAAATACAACCGACTTTCATAAAAAAAACTCTACAAAGTGCAAAATAACTTCAATTTCGGAAGTCGGTGTTCCTGTTTCGTTCCTTAGTTTTTTGACACCGCCTTCCGAAATTGAATTTACTTTTCGGTTTGTAGTGTTTTTTTTTTTGGAAGTCGGTTGTATTTTTTTGTATAAAAGCTAATTAATTTTCACTTTTTAGTGGTACATAATGGACAAGTTCTATAGTAAGGTACCTATAATGCCCACAGCGATGCCAGAATAGATTAACCGAAAAACATGTAACTTGAACATAACCGGTGGAATGAGAGTGTACCAGGGTGAACTGTAACACATCTCCGTAACCGTTTAGAGCATACTGGCGTGACGGGTTGTTATGAAATGATGTAAACAATAAACAGATATGCGATTGCAGCAATCCCGAGAGATTCACCGTCATTTCTATTGTATATCTCTAAAGTTCTTCATCAGATGTTTATCAAATTTAAATGGGACCATTTCGGAATAAATTTCATTCGAAAAAAAAAAAATCTTTATATTTAAATATTGCAAATCCGTTTATATATGAAGGAGTTCTGTCCGAACATACATAAAAAAAAAATATCTAAACATCCGAATTGAGAATATCCTCCTTTTTGGGAACTTTGTTAAAAAGGGCATTAATTGCATGAACACAGTTTAGTAAGTTGCAAAATTACAACTTTTTATATAAATACGAAGTTTAAACGCAACCTGCAAAATAAAATTTATAAGGGTACGGACAGACAAAGAACGATAGATATTGAATTTTCTTTATCCTCGAAAAGTAATGAGATTTGCCGACACGCGTTCGCTTATGGAGCTAGAATCCCTCGGCTGAAGTACGAGTAAGAGATTTACTTATCGTCTTTGATCATCCAAAAAATATTTCTATTTTGTGTTTATATCAATAAAGATGAAAATCGAAATGTAATGAAAAAACAGCTTTTCAATTTTCATAGTTTGTTGGTAAAGTGCGTATTGATTTTTTTTATACGAACAGTAGTTTTAAAAAGGTATATACATTTGTCAATATAAAGTTTTTTTTATGAGTATAAACATACATTTTCAAATTCAAACGTAGGGAAAATAATACGAAAATTAATAGACTGAATTAGTCACAGCGACAATTATACAGGATGTATCTGACACCAACGCGAAAAAAAATACCATGGAGTACACGGTTTCGGACCTCCTCGTGTTGGAATTATTCGTAGATTTTTACTGTCAACGAAAAAAAAAAATTTGCCCAGTCACCGCCGGACATTGCTACGTCAGAGAACGGTATGTAGTAGTCCATTCCCTGACGCAACATATACGTCACGGCGTCCGCGCATGACGAAGGATCAGCCGAAGAAAAGCAAGTGGGCTGCCAAGGATAAGATGCGAAGATAGATCGCATCCCATCCCAATCTACTGACCTGTACCGCCAAACCCGCCGATTGCCTCTTGGGCTGGGATCGGGTGGGGAGTAGACAGATACAGACTTCACCAGACAATGGTCGGAGCTACCCAAAGGTGAAGATACTGACACAGAGTAGCGGTCTGGATCTGTTATCAGCAGACGGTCCAAGCAATTGGCAATGTACGAATCAACATCCTCGCCACGAGGTTTTGGCAAGGTGGTCACTTCCAATAAAAAAATGGCCAACTGCCAGCACTCGTCGGGTGCAGCCCACGCTAGTCAGGTCTAACCTTAAATCTCGCAGAACTTCAGATCATCTTCGATTGCGCCAGACCACAGGACGACACCAGAGCGTCAAGTCTTTACACGGTCGTGTTAGATTAGGCTAGCTAAACAGCCAGACAGGTTCAGCTTCAACTGAAACAATATCACTCATGTAAAACCCATCGAAAGGCTCAGACACAGTCTGATCCTCACCGTACTGGTACCTCTCAAATCATACCTGTTATATCTCCAACCTCACGTCAAGATATCAACAGGGTCGGGCAGAACCCTCTTACCCCAACAGTAGCAGGATAAAAAGAAACTTGCTCTCTCTCTATCGATCCTCGAGAAAGACCTCATCATAGACAAAAATAAAATTCGCTAATCACTGTCATCTCTAGTCTATGACATTACTATGCTTCTAATTATAAATTGTTGGAATTGAAATCCCTTTGTTAATTTATTGTGTTTGGTTTAATAACATTGAGATATAATTATGCATAACCCAATCTAGAAACATGCATTTGCAACGTCACAGGCGGGGCAGCCTTTCGTGTGTAGCTGGCATACTACTTGGACCCCTAACTACCTGCAGACGGTCAGCGGCGCAACGTGTTTTGGGTCCTGCTACCCTCTGCGACCAGTCTCCCGATACGCCCATAACAGCGTGCGTCAGGCTGGTCCAACTGCAGTGGAACAGCTATCTCGACCCAACTCCTCTAGCTGGCTACACCGAGCATCGTACCGGAACACGGCTAGGCCGCTTGGCGGGATGTCTTTGCCTGGTAGGTGGTCGCAAGCCTTCAGCCGTAACCGATCACCAGTTAAAGTCATCCGATTAGCAGGGGTCCACGTGTAGGCAGTTGTGTAGGGTGCTCTCCTACGGATGAGGGTGAATCAGCCCCCAAAAAGTATCTATTTATCCTAAGCAGTTTTTCAAATAACAAACTAATAAGAAACGAACTAACTTCATTATCATCACAGAAACTCTTCCATATTTGGCAGTCGGCTAGCTTTCATTTGTGTTTACATGTTGAATGTATAATACCCCGCGCTTGCCGCCGTATTCTCCGTATGTTCGCGCTCGCAGTGCCGGTGGCATAAAACAGAGGTTGTCTGACAAGCCTTCGTTTCCGCCACCTAATAGAATCAACATTGTGAGCTACTCGGCACAATGGCACTGTTATGAATATATAACGAGGCATTAGCCCACATATCTTTTGAGCGTTTATTAGCTACACAAATAATATAACCGAGTGATAAATTAGCTAGATTCTTATCGTCTTGTTATTTCATCAAGGGTTCTACATATAGAACTGTAATAATAAGAAATATTTGCCGGTGAAAATGTGAATAAGCACAATTTGAACTGGATTACATTCAAAAAAATGGAAAATAAGTAGGTACAGTATTGTCATTCCTTCGAAAAAATCTTAACTCTATTTATTTTCTCTTAAAAAAAAATATGTTATTATGGCCCTCTCATTCCATTAACGCCACCAAAACGACAAAGACAGTTAAAACGTGCATATAATGAAGTGTAAAGTTTTATGAAGGGGTAACAAGGACTTTCAATTTTATACAAGTAAGCGTTAAGTTGAAGGGCCCTTAGAAAAACAAGGTGTTTCTCGTAAACTTCACACTGATTGCACCGTAAACTTAAGCCCGCCGAGATCCAATTAAATTGACTATAAGAGGCTTATGATGTTCAGAACCAATCAAAGTTGCATTAATCTTGGGTACTTACTTAGATTACTAAAATTCACTTTATGCATTCGCAATTTATTACGATTTCGTTTTGAACGAGTTAGATTCTTTTAGATTAGCTTTTCAGCTTGGAAAGCTTGGCTTGGCTTGTGTTTGGTTCAGCTGCTACGGCCTATCCAACAGAAACGGTTAGGCTGTTTTTTCGGGATACAAAGTAGAATAAATAAAGGTATATCTCAGCGATATACCTTTATATCAGTGCAAGAATTCTGCTAATAATGTCAGTCAGTACTTCCAGCAAACACATAATTTTACCTCTTCGTAATATATGTTAATACTAGCTACGCCCGCGACTTCGCTCCCGTCAACTGCCTTACCTACATACCTACCTACCATTTGTTTTAGGGTTCTTCTTCCGCGGAGAATCTTAACACCGCCATTCAGAAAATGACGTGAAATACAAAACGACATCTATAGAATTTGGAGTTCAACTGTCCGAGTATCTGAAATTGCTTGTGTTGGGATATTTTACTTCTTGAACACTTTAAATTCATATATCTTTTGATGGAGTAAACGGATTACGATGAAACGAATACTAAGTACTCGTAATACTTCAAGTTAAGCACAATTTTTACGTATAAAGTTTATCTACATTGGTTTCGTACATGTTACGTGATGAGTGCACAACTAAACAGACAAGCAGACAAAAATGCTGGAAATGGGTTCAACAGAACCAGGCCAAAAAAAAAAACAAAAAAAAAATTGGTCATGGTGTTAAAGGATAACCAATAGGTTATCCTACCAATTTTTTTTGGAAATGTTTACTATGTACAAAAACGACTTTTCTTCAGATTTATTATATGCTTATTATATTGATGATGATTAGGATATTTATTTAACTATTTACGAGTATTATATACTTATATTCTGCAGCATTGACCAAACGCAACGACCGACGCTATGTTGACGTTGTTTTTCCGACTTGAAACATTATACTTAGATACCATTGAAGAAGAAGTTTCCACGATAATAATAATAAATTGGTCTACCAGTACAAGTACACCTGAATTTAGTACAACCACACATAAAACAAGCAGACAACAATGGTGAACAAAATCCGAGCAAGGAATCAGATGTAAAGTGAATAAGCTATATCTATACGCGGCAGGGTGCCCATTGTCGACGACAAATTACGGCCTGCTATTTAAGGCACGATAAATTATCCCTTTATATAGCGTTATTTACGCAATACAATTTATATTGGGTATATGTAAGTAGCAAATTATTCTCAGCATTTAGAGAATGGCGACTCACATCTGTCTCCTTCCTTTCTGAGAGAATTACGGAATGAAATCATGGTGTACGCTTTTTTGAGCGAAAGAAGTATAAAAACGTTTTTACAAAAACTACAACCGACTTCCAAACAAAAACACTATAAAGTGAAAAATAGCTTCAATTTCGGAAGTGTTCATGTTTTCATGTTTTCGTTTCTTCGTTTTTTGACAGCAACTTCCGAAATTGAAGTTATTTTTGTAAAAAAGTTTTTATTTTTCACTTTTTAGTTGTGGTACATAATGTACCAGTTCTATAGGCTAGGTACCTACGCGTATAATGCCCAAAGTGAAGCCAGAATAGATTAACCCAATAATATGAAACATAAACAAAATCGGTGCAATGAGAGTATACCAGGGTGAACTGTGCACACCTGTGTAGGTACCCCTTTAGAGCGTACCAGTGTGATGTTATGTTATGAAATGGTATAAACAATAAAAAGACATTCGATTGCATCTATCCGAGTGACTATGCCGTCATTTATTGAAGTTCTTCATCAGATCTTGATGAAAATTATATGGGACAACATGACAGCTTTCAAATAAAAAAAGAATCACCAGAATCGGTACACCCAATAAAAAGTTCTGAGGTAACAAACATAAAAAAAAACAGTCGAATTGATAACCTTCTCCTTTTTGCGAAGTCGGTTAAAAAGAATGCGTTGCGCAGGCAGGACTGTAACAAGGTATTTAAGCAGAAGTTACGATACACCCCGGCTCCAATAGCCGCTGTAAATAACGCTCTATCTGCGAGCCCCGCCGCGCGCCCTGCCAAATTGCTTGGCAACCTCCTCAGACTTCCTCTTTGAATAATATTATAACAAACCGTACAACAAAGCAAAAATAAAATATATTACGTCCCCCACTCGAACTCACATAGTGCACTCCACAACGGCCACTTAATTCACCGATTTAAGTAGATTTATTAAAAATTGTTTGTAACAACGTCTACGTGCGGATATCGCCTTACGCCCCGGGCGTAAATAAATAAGTTAATATTAAATACGGAATAGTCCTTTATAATCCAATTTGCGCAAAATATGCTGATAAAAAAGCGTCCCGATAAAAATCCGATATTGAATGGGAATTATAATCTTACGAAAAAAGAAAATTTCTCCTTCGAGAAAATTACTGTCATTGTTGGCGCAGCCGGTACTTTATATAGATTAAACGAATAATTTATAAACACGGAAATAATTTGTGATATTTTGAGAACAATAAATTGTTAAAGCTATTGCAAGCAAACTGATCATGCGCACATATTCGTTCTGAAATTCCAGGTACTCATTATAAGTACCCAAAATTTAAGCTTAATAAATGTGCATAGTTATCTCACCAATGCAGCGATGTTGGTAAAACTCATAATTATATTACTGGTTACATAACTTCACCGTCCTGTGTTTATTTGTAAATATCAATGTAAATAGGTCAAACAGGTATAATTTGTTTGGACCGTTATCGGCCGCAAACTGCCCACCGTATCGGTTCAGTCAACTAAAGTACTAAATGATACGAAACAAATAATTTTGTACTGCATCACTTAATATCTATAGGTATTGGTATCTATGTTACATGTTAGGGGTTTGTTTCAGCACTTAGTCCCTTAAGTGGACCATTGTACGTGGGCCATGGCGGCCGTTTGGTGGTCATTACAACCAGCCCACCTCCCTCCAGAAGTCAATTAGAGCTAGCTGCTGGTTTCCTCAAAACATCCGTGTAAGATCTGGGTGACCCGAGGGTTTGTGTTCTTATCTGGGTTACACCTGTGCATTCAAAAAGAACGAGCTCAACGGTTTCCTCGGCCTCATGCATGCCCTGCACAAAGGACTGTCCGTTATGCCTAATGTGTGGAAGTGTTTGTTGAGTGAGTAGTGTCCCGTCATGGTCCCCGTCACCAGGCGCAGGCCATTCCTGTCCAGGTGTAGAAGACGCCTGGTAAGCCTACTGTCCAAAGAAGGCAGAGCTTCTTTGGATTGCCTACAGCCCGGTGTCGAAGTCCACCAGTTCGCCGCCTGTGTCTTGGTGAATTCCTGTAGCTATCTGCGTATTTGGTTGAAGGGGATGAGTACAACAGGTTCGGGTCCGTAGACCGCCAAGCTGGATCCGCGTCTCGCAAGCTCGTCAGCCGCGTCGTTGCCCAGCGATCCGCTGTGTCCCTTTATCCATTGTAGTGTTACCGTGTTACGACTAGATACAGTTATTTGTTCTAGTGCTTTGTGACATTCTAATATTAGTTTTGATATAATATATTCCTTACGTAAGGATTGGGGGACTGATGCGCTGTCGGAGAGTATCCGTATGTGGGTGTCCTCCTTGCTTCTAGGGCTTGGACCGCGTGTATGATGCCCACACACTCCGCCTGATAGACGGTGTTGAAACCTCCTAGCGGTCTGGATATATTTATATTGAAATCCAAATTGTATTAATGTTGTGTAATAGGTATTGGTTGTATGTTATTGTTGTAATAGGTTTGTATGTTGTTTTGTATTTCAGCTGTATGAAGTATTGTTACTATTAATTTATGACTCATCGTGCATTTACCACATCACTATATGGTGAAACACCGCAACATAACAGCATACGTAGCGCTACGAAATAATCGCAGCCTCTGCTACGGCCTACGCCGTAGACACTTCGTAACCATGTCGTAGCACTGTTTGTCTCGGGAATAAGAATTGATGTCAAAGTTACGTTTTCTGTATCAGATTAGGTTATGCAACGTCGAACGCTGCCTGTTATATATGCGTTGAAAGGTTTAAAGATTTTTCCCAATCTTGGTTTCCTTTGTCTAAAAGAGTTAACCCGCCTTGAGCAAACTTGGTGATTAATGCTCAACTTCTTTGCAATAGAAGACAATTTTGGCCCGGCAGGGACATTTATTAACGATTTTCTAATATAAAACAATAAATTAAGATACATAATTTACGCATTTACGTCACGATTATACAGATCAATGTGGGTAAAAATGTGGCATTCCTAAAAACGATAACTTTACGCCTACGTTGGATCTAATGGCGGAAACACACTTGCGTGACGTGTCGTGGCGTGTCGCGCCAGAAGTGGTTCATACATTTAGTACGGTTAGAGGCACATTTGAGAGTCGTGGCGCAGCGTGGCGCGTTCTGGCGTGGCGCAGACTGCCCGCGACCGATTGCGCCAGTGTGGTAGTGGCGCGACACGACATGGCAGGCAAATGTGTATCTACACCGCGTGGCTCTTGGCGCGCCAAAAGTACTCTGTGGCGCCATTCAACGACGCAACCTCGTAGCGGACGCTTGTATGCTGCGTGTTGAAAATGATCGACAAGCTTATTGAACTAAGTCAATGTACGGTTTTGTATGACACAAAGTCTAGAGAGTATAAAAATCATTTTGTAGAATGGCGCTAGGTACGCCTCCCTTGCATTCATTGTTTCGGCGACGAAACCCCATCTACAAGCTGATTAAGTATAACAACGAAGATTATACAATACCTAATCATGCAAGTACCTTAAGTACTTATGTAAAGTACATAAAACTGTATATAAAATGTTAGTTAAGTACATCTAATAAGTTATCAACTAGTAATAAGATAACTAAACAGATTGTAAGCAAATGACGCAGTACTTAATACGTGATAATTATTTCTTGTTAGATGTCAATTAGAGTGTTGTAATTGTTTTGTTTTATGTCCAATTATCATGTAAAATCATATAAAATCCTAATTTGAACATTAAAAGTTGATATAGATAGTTTTTTAAAGAATTGATAAGAGATATCATACAAGTTAATAATTACTCGAGGAACTTGAAAACGTGTTTTTTTGTTTGTAGAGATTTTTTGATGAGGTTAGTGTCAAATGAAAGGTCTTGATCTAAAACTATTTTATCCGTTTGAGTCATGTAAACCATTTCACACGTTTCCGAGATAATCGCATTTCATTATAATCAAAATGTAACCAAATCGATTTTTTTATGATTTTGTTTTAGAAATTTTTTAATTATAGTAAAATGTGTAAATATTATTATTGTAAATTGTGTATGTGGTCAAACCCTATCTTTTCTACCCTATTTTTTCGCCCAAATTTGTAAGGATTATGTTGAAAATTTAATAAAATACACGGCTCCAACAATTTCAGCTAAGTGAAAATGAACGCTAGGATGGTCTCAAAACGCTCGGTCGTCAATCGTCGGTGCTCTAATGAAGTTTAATTGCTAGGAGTAATTTATTTATTTATTAAAACTTCATGCAACATAAAAGTACATATGCGGACTTAAGGCCTTATGTATTCTCTACCAGTCAACCAAGGCTGGTGGTAATATAATATGGCAGGTGCATACAAATAAATTGAAGGCCTTCATCGAAATCATTATCCAATTCTGAAGTAAACATTACTCGTATGTACGTCTACACGTTGCAAAGGTTCGATGTATACTAATTCAAAATAAGCGCCAGAGCGCGCCACGACACGCCAGCTTAGTGTGCACACTCAGCGCCACGCCAGTATGCGGCCCACCACGACACGCCACGCCAATTTGGTTCCATCTTAATGTAAAAGCACCTGAAATACTGTAGGTGTGCGACAAATTATTGGATTTCATGATGGTATTTACGGAATAATTGGCAACAAGTGTAGGAGGTTATATAACGACGACTTTTTAGCTTCCCACAGTTCGCACCGTACCTGTTTAATAAAACTTTAACAAAATATTTGATATTTATGTAATTATGCCGCAAAACATTTTTGGCCAGTTAAAACATTTTTGCCGCAAAATATTATCAACATTTACTTAGAAATCTACGCTGTTGACACCTTTACATAATATTAGTTTTGATTGAATTATTTGTTTTTATTCTGACGGATTAACAGTTTTGATTATAACATATAGATAGGTATATTATTTTGCTGTGCCCAGTGGTAACGGCTGCGACTTACAAGTTATGGGTCATGGGTTCGAACTCAGGCAAGCGCATTACTTTGTGCAAATTCATCGGCTTTCCAGGTGGGTAACAGGTGGGAACACTTTTATTATGCGTACAGCTAAGGTGTGTAATTCCCTGACTTAGTCTGTGTTTCCCGATAGCTACAATCTAGGGGTGTTTAAGTTAAGAGTGAATAGATTATTTCTTGGCAAGCTTGACCAAGCGTACCATCAGGTGATATAGTGGTCAAGCGCAAGCCTAAAGCCAGTTAAAAAAAAAATCTTCTCTACTGCTCTCAAACCGGTGAAATGAAAAATCCATCGTGAGGAAACCAGAATGTCCAAGAACCAAAAATTCGAAGACGTTTGACATCAACCAAACCGCATTGGGCCCTCATAGTGGATTACGGCCCATTCCCTCTCATAGAGAGGCGTCCTGTGTCTCAGCAGCGGAAAAATTAAACTGTAAGTAATTTATTTTCTGTGTTTATAATAGGATGGCTTAGTTTAAATTTTCTTCAACACCGCTCAATGACGGGCTTGTGTGGCTTGGAGTGTGGGTGTTTATCGGTTTCAAACTATATTATTGGAACAAGATTTACGCCAAACTACCTACAAAATTAAATAGCGCTTTATTGGGTATCGGTAATAAAGGTGCATCTCCATCGCAAGTGTTTATATGCTTGAAAAACTCTATAGCAATAAGCAAAAATTGTGAAATAAAATAGTCACTCGTGACAAAAATTTGGTGATACGAAATGGTGATCTTCATTGCAATACTTACCAATGAAAAAAAACCAGAATGTTTTTTCTTACACCCTTGTTCTTTTCTGTTTAGTTTCATTGTCAGTTTTAAGACATTTGAATCATTTCTCTTGGAATGATTGAGCTTCATCGCATCGGTATTGGTGATCGCCACTCTTAACTTCTCGTGGTTTTCAGAAGTTGCTCATCAACGATCTCTCGCTATGGAACGGTCGTAAGCCAATACTTCGGGAATAGACACACCATAAAATAAACATTTTTAGAAATTACTACACTGCTGTTACTTCCCCCCCATCAGGGTCTAAAATCCGGATATACGAATTACCCAACTTCCATCACCACAGCATTAAGTAGTCTACGAGTACTGACCCGCACTACACTACTACTATTACTAACCTAGCTGGACATTTAGGCCACCCACCTGGCAGGTCCCACATTGTTTTCGCCTATTCGCAGCGTCAATGAAGGTGCCTAGTGTGGCCTGTTCGAAAATACCTCAACAGCGATGTCAATCATGTATCCTTACACATACTGCAGCAAAAATATGCCTTTTTTTTGTGGAAAATCATCCAATGGATTCTACCGCCCTGGGTGACGCGAAAGGTCGTGTCAGACTTTTACAACTAAAACCCATCCGTATTACTTCAGTTGCTTGTGTGCAGTAACTCTCTCTCACATTTATCCGCGACCCAGACAGGCTTCAGCCCTAGCGGGACCCATCAGTTTTTGCTGAAATCTCTTTGAAGAACTGAGCTGCAGGCTGGGAATCGGCTTGCGACTCCCGACGCCTAGGGCGTCTCCTGCGGTGGCTAGGGGTGTGAGGGCGTCTCCGTTGCGTCTCCCTCACGCGTTCCGCCTCCTCCTTTGCGAGCATTACTGCTTCGCAGAAGGAGGTGACAGCTTCCCATGCCCTCTCGCTCCGTACCATGGCCCGAAACAGGGCCGGATGCGAAAGGTCGCCACCGGTGATCGCCTCGACGAAGACACGGCGGTGGAGCACCGCCCAAGCGGGGCAGACCTCCACCGTATGCTCCACCGTGTCCTCCGGGCGATCCACACAATGGTGACACTCGGGCATTTCCTCCCGCCTTATCCTGAACAGGAACCTCCCAAAACAGCCGTGCCTGCATCAGACGGAAGGTGAGGACGTTGTCGAGAGAACGTGTTTTAATAATATGACATCAATAATATTTCAAGAATTGGAAAACGCCTATTAAAAAACGTAGGCACACCACAAATAAAAAGGCACAGGCTACACTCACAATTACCCGGATGGCACTGATGAGCTACTGCCGAACGGGTCCAAATGATGCGAGTGATGACCGAGCTGCTGCCATGTGTGAGTTGCTGTCGGGCGAGCAGGCGAAATAAAAAATGTTGTAGTAACTCGGATGCGAGCCACTGTCCAACTCGCATGTACGAGTTACTCGTAAGTTACGTCCAAACTACCACTGTATAAACTAGCCATTCGACACAAAACAGAAAAAAAATCTTCTTTTCTTTACAATATTGATTTAAATAGACAAGGAGTGTGACCGATGGGATTTCCCATTAGCAAAAGATACGCCTTTCATACAAAATTTTTAAGCCACTTTTGTTATAATAAAATCAACTCTTGTACCTAACTTTAAGCTTCTAGACCTAGCGGTTTGACTACGCGTTGTCTGTCAGTGAATGAATTTATGATCGGAATGATGTGTAAGTAGGTTTACGTAACCTGTCTTATCAAATAACCATGTGTGTGTGGTTTTGAAAAGCCAATATATTATTATCTACATACGTTAGCATGACAATATACAATTATTATGTTTAGTACGCGCCACAAGGCAAACGCTCCAAATTATGATAGATCAAATATCAATAGGTTGGTGCCGTTGTCTGTCTGTTTCAATATAAACATCAAGCGGATTAAATTCAGTTACTGTTATATATAATTATTGCAAACAAAGAATATTTCATTTTACCAGTATTTTAGTTTTAATGCAGTCTACTTTAATTTTATGTAAATACCAATCAACGTTGTCAACAGTTTCGTTCGCTGTCGGAAAATGATCCTGTTGTGTAAAGTTAGTGCGTTTATTTATTTAGTGAATAGAATTTGTCACTGTTTAATGTAGTTTATATAGGTTCTTTCAAAGCACCGAAAAACAACACTAAAGAATTGATACTTTGGGAGACAAGATGGATATAGAAGATTTGGGAATCAAATCTGATGACAAATATATACCACCCCCAGATAATACTTATTGTCTTGTTGGCGGTTGGTATAAATGTCCAGGTAGTTATTAAATAGCTTTCTAGACGCTGTATACTTATTTACATCTTTTGAAAAACTATTTAGTAAAAAACCTCTACATCATTTGGTGGGTATCATTTGTATTATAACTTAGACAAAACTCGTTAATCCGTATAAAGTGTTTTCAAGAATAAAAAGATAAAATAGAAAAAAAATACTATCTTTTAATTCACCAAAAAAAGCAAAAACTCTGTGGGTAATTTGTTTTTTTTTCAGAAGGCTTTATTTGAACAATTTTATAAAAAAATCCAGGACTCATTAGCTGACAGCTGTGCGTCAATTAAACGTAAAATATAGTCCTTGGAGACACGCTGCCCCCGCGCTCCGTCCGCTTCACCCCCGCCATCCCCTGCGCCACAACTCAACCCCTCCCTGCGCGATCTCATTAGTGGAGCTCTGAATGTACAATTTGTTCTGAAACAGACACCGATTGCTACTTTAAAAAGCGTAGCCACTCGTTTAAGGTCAATTTTTAGACTCTTCAACTATAATTACAGTCCCGTAATGGTCGTTTTTGTTTACTCTTAATTGGGTATTGTTTACTTTATTAATTTGGATTTATGTGTTATTATTATTCTTTATTGTACACAAAACAAACATTTACAAATACAGTAGGACAGCTTATGTACAAAGGCGAGCTTAAATCATAATTGGGTTCTCTTACAGCAAACCTCAGTGTCATAGAGATTTTTTCTTAAATGAGGACAGCATACTCAAGTGCACAATATAACTTAACATTTAAATTCTTAATAACTATATAAACTAAACAAATACGTGTACATAAACATAATACATACTATATAATATTACTAAAATCCTTAATTAATAAATACATACATTATCATCTATGCGTCATGTTGAGAGGAAATGTTCCCTTGTTCTTTTCTTGAAAATTCCCAACGAAGGGCTATCCCGTATGGAGTGAGGGAGTGAGGGAGATTATTCCAGAGGTGGACAGTACGAACAGTAAATGATCCACCGTAACGACTTGATGAGTGGGGAGGAAAACGAAGGAGAAGGGATGATGAGGAACGGCAAGGTTTTCCTCTCAGAACAAGATACTCAAAGCGTTCCCGAAGATATGAAGGAGAGGTAGGGTTGTGAAGAACAGAAAAGAGTAAAGAAAGAGTGTGTGTATCTCGGCGCAGCCGAATGGGCAGCCACTTCAACCGCCTCGGAAATCCGACACATGGTCATAATTTCGGAGGCCAAAAATGAAGCGGATGCACATTTTCTGCAATCGTTCGAGCTTATTAAGAAGTTCCTCAGTCGCATCAAGGAAGCAGACATCAGGATAGTCAAGAAGAGGAAGAAGAAGAGACTGAGCAAAAGTTACTTTAGTTGAGAAAGGCAGAAACTTCTGGAGACGCTTCAGAGACCGAAACGAGCAAAATATCCTCCTGCTTACTTTAGCAATGTGAACGTCCCAAGATAGGTTGCAGTCTAAGAAAACACCAAAGTTTTTAACTTTTTTTGTATAGGTTATAGTGTCTTTTATGATGGTTATACGAGCCATGTTTGTGGCAATTGATAAAATTAATATCGTCTTAAAGTAAAAGAGCTTTACGTTGTACGAAGACAACTTCTACCGAAACACGACTTCGTTAATTTGCTATTCTGGTCGCACAGTGTAAACGCTCCAAATATTTGTTATTCCTCTAAGATGCACAGGGCGCAGGCTCCTTCGCGCCAGGAGAGAATTTATGTCGCGGTGTCGAACATGTCGGCTTTAATCCAAATCCCAGTCTTGGTGGCCGCACAATCTAACTAAGCCGGGCCTGTTCCAACTTTCATTTCCATCATTCGTTGAACGCGTTCGCAGGAAACCCTCTAATCCACCCCGCGTGCGCAAACCATTTCCACTCCCTTTGTAACTTTTGCTTCTGAAAAGTTTCGAATTAAACCCAAGAAACTGATTTAATAAATGTATTTCAAAACTATTTGTGTTTCATTTTATGTACCTGGGGTTTGCTTACGACAACTCGAATTCAATTCAGTTGGGAATTATTTGGCTCAGGTAGCGAAGTCATGTTTTAATACTTCTTTGAAAATGTGAAATGTTTACATGCTGATTTGAGAATAGAATATCATAAGTGTGTATATACTGTGTAAGCGATGTGTCGCTTGGGTGTCGTACTGTCGTATGAGGTTCTCGGACCGACTATTAACGTATAATATTTTGCCGTCTTCGAGCGTTGGAACTGGCTTTAAATAGGTCACTATGGTACTGAATCATTGCATTAATACGGCGGCGCCCCAGTGCGAGCTTTCAAATGTACATTGTATACTTGGTTCAATAGTGTGTTTACCGTGTAACTCGTGGGAACGGAACATGAACAATATAGCCTGTGAACCTAACCGCTGGTACTGTGATTACTGGTTGTTCGATATTCACGGCGTTTTGAGTTTAGAACAATATTGAGCGGCTTACCTTTGATCCTTATCTCACCTGACAGTAAGCGATGATGTGGTCAAAGCGTGCTTCACCGCTTGCCTAGAACCTATTCACTCTTGACTTGAATACCCCAGGTTGTAGCCTTGTAGCTATCAGCAAACACAGCTCCAGCAGGGAATTCCACTCCTTAGTTGTACGGACAATGAAACTATTCCCAAAACGTTTGTTATATTATAAGATTAAGGTTTAGGAAGATTATGTTGATATATTTCTCCTAATAAAACGATGTCAAACTTTTCAATCAATCAATCAATCTTTATTCGTGAACTGTATTACAATAAAGGTCTTATGTTTACATTTCAGTCGAGCTCTATGTCCAAGCAAAGAAATTGGTGTACAAATATATTAGGTTTTTCAGTAATAAATCTGAATCTTTACAATACAAAGTCAAGTTCAAGAAGATAGTGTCTATTAAATGTAGGTATTATTTATAAATAATTAATCAATTATAATTTATTTTACATGCATGTTAATGGTAAATTGTTTTAAGAACTAGAAACGTCATATTGTAAATAATGTCAATTAAAAGTACCAATTATTAATTAATAATAATGGTAAATTATAATAAATAGCTAATAATGTCATTTTTCATTGCCTACAAGGTGTAGCATGGCCATTTCTAAAATCGATTTGATTCTAGAAATGCCAATGCTACACCTTCCGAACTCATACTCAATAAGTAAGAAATTTGTCGCCTCATTTCTATGAGGGTGGCGAAAACTGCCACATCAGGTTTGTCAGGTCAGACCCAAGTACACAACTGGGTACATATATATCTAAGATATAAGAAGGAAATATAAAAACTCGGGTGTAGCTGTGACAATAATATTTCTGTTGATAAAAAAGGGAACTGAAAAAAAACACCTACTACTCCCAACGTCAATTTAAAAGTGTATTTGAATATAATTTTAGAGTAGGATTAATTAGAACAGCCACTTGAATTTTACTCAGCCGCCAGATATAGGCCTAGCTCGTTAGTCGTAACACTGATTATGCGAACACAGCGCTGAGGTCGCCATTTTATATTATTTCCCTCATTAAAAGAGAATCCCTTCTATCTCACAGTAGATAGTCATCAAAAGCCGATTTTAATTAGGGATTTTAAGATTATTATAAAATTGACCTGAACCTAACAAAAGGAAGGCGACCTCTGATCGTAATAAATGAGTGAGGCAGCCTGGATTTTCTGCCTACGTTTGTTCATGTTTCTTAATACCATCTTAATTAATTTAATGGATCCCTACTTATTAAATACTAGTCTTTGACAGCGGTTTCATCCGCGTGAAAGTTGAAAAGCCTGGCAAGGGAGTAGGTATACTCCCGGAATAAAAAGCATGATAAGGGAGTAGGTATACTCCCGGAATAAAAACTATTCTATGTCCTAATCCAGGACATTGTCTACACGTGGCCAATTTTCATTAAACTTTGTTCAGCCGTAAATACATGAAAGGAACAGGCAAACTGACATTAATAATATAATTAATGTAGGTATTAGTATCAGTAAGTATGTAAATATTAAAGTAGGTAAGTATGTTATACTTATCGGGTAGTCTCTCTACCATGTTTGTTGTATCCTAAAGTATATTAGATCACTTAGTGCTATAGTTTCGTTATTAATAAAATTTCTTGAAATAAGTTCTTAGTAGGTAACAGAAACCTAAATACTTTGTATCATTGTCCTATTTAAATTTAAAATTATCTAAGTAGCAACTTCTGAGTGTTTTAAAGTTATAAACGAAGATAAACAACTTAAACTATTATTCATTGTATTTATTTGCTATTAAAACTTGTTACAACAACGGCCGTAAAAAGGTTATTAATGTTTCAGATCAAGAACTTTGCGAACTGCTTCGAAGTAAACTTCCCGGGACTACTTAACTCCGCTAACTAGACTACTAACTAAATATTTTTATTTAAACAAGAGTATTTAATTTTCCAGCGGGAAAATACAAACAAACGATTGTTATATTTCAGCACACCTGTTTCTAAAACGTTTCTATTTTTGATTCCATTAATGGAATCAATCAATCAATTAAAGAATGTCCACCCGAAATTCTATTGTGTATAGAAAGAAAAAATATTGAAATGCTTTGTATATTTTTACTTTGTATTTTCGAAGTTTCCAACAAGTACTTACCGACTTTGTTTGTTGAGCTGAGCAGTTAAAAGAGCTCTTTAAACTTTAGCGGAAACGAAGTAGAGTTGATCAATGTGTCTAGAAAAATTATATAGGGAGTGGGGTACAGGTATGTTTAATATTCAATCAGTGCGGGGTCGCATTGTGGCTCTTCCCGCCACTCGACGTTGAGTGGGGTAATAAAGTAATAAATAAACAAGTAGGTTGACGTCGGCTTGCCCCCGGGCACCGCCGGCGACGGCGCTAGTGATCCATTCGCACAATGGCCGTTCATTAAATTGTTATATTTGCTTTATTAGACACACGCATTAACTAATGCATTATGTATGTTCATATTATCGAAGGATTTCTGCTAGAAATAATCGCTTTTTATGAATACAGCGAGCTGAAAAGAACCTGCGTCTGAAAAGCACTTCCCATTGAAGTCACATAAATTCACCTCGGCCCGCACAAAAATTGTTCGTGCTCGCTAGAACAGGTAACCTTATATAATATTCTGTAACACCTTTGAAGCCGGCTCGCGCTGACAGTTTAGTTCTTGAAAGGAAACCCGCCTTGACCTCGTTTCAGCAAAAGTAACGAGGCATTCGATGGAACTCTCATTATTTTGCCCGGCGAACTGTCCCTCTAATTACATACGGTGACAGACGTGATTGTATTTCTAAATAGGGACTATTTATTTTCCTAGCTCTCTGAGATAAATCTTGATTAAGAATAACAAAAAACTAAATTTGGGTTTTCTCTTTGCTTACTGAAATGGAATCAAAGTCTCACTGCCTTTGATGACTTGTGTAATATTTGTATCTAAATGGAGTTATCCCCCCGGTGCGCATGAAATAAGGGGACATAAACTTACCTAATACGCTCATCATCCCGCACAAGTTATGAGAATCGAATGGGGGAAACGGGTTAACGGGTGCTCTTAAGCTGCGGATTAGTATCTTCGTAACCCTTAAAAAACTCAACCTCTTTCTTTTACAGATTTCATTCAGTCAGACGAGCCAACGACCGAGTAAAACCGTCGCTCATAAACCGTCTGTACTTTATCTCGTCCCAGAAATTATCGAATTATAAAAGTCTGAGAATGCACGGCTCCGGGCTAGTGCACATAGCCATTCGGCGTGGCTATCTCGCTAAGTTAGCGCACAAACTCCTCCGAGGCACTAGTCAGAAAATTAATCTTATCTCAATTTTCCTGTGTTTTCCTTCTCCACAGTGTTTAATTGTGCAAGTTTTAATTACATGCAAACCGAATGCTCGGCACCGACGTGGGCCCGTTCATTCGCTAGATATTTACGACGACAATGTTCTTATTAGCAGCAATATAACCGTACTTACGTACATTGTTTATTGTTACATTTGGAATAGCTCTTTTGAGATAAGTATTTAGTTTTGTGCGCGACGAATTTGACACACATATATGTATCTTTGAACTTCCTGTGATTTTCTTTAGTGAAGATTTATTGATTTCCAGGAACAGGGAAGTTTCTGTTTCTTTACGCAATTTAGAGAAAATGATATCAATTTCCTCTGAAAATAGCCTGGTTATGTGCTGATAAACACGTTTAGGTATATGCTACCCCACTGCGGCGGATACACCCGTTTGTGTTAAGAGGCAATTAGGGGATTACGTCAGGTGTGAGGGCAGCAGCATCCAACGTACTCGGATATCACGGCGCGTGATTATTGCGTTATCCCCAAACATCATCCACAAAGGAGGCTCGAGGTTGAGTTCGAGTTGAGCACAGGTTTTATGCGAAGATACTGAGCTCTTTTCTTGAAGTAGGTCAAGCTTCGTGAATTACCTAGGTATAATCATCGAAGCTAAGTTCAATTGCAAGGTAAGTGTATAAGATTAGATTTTGTACCTGGGTATTATAAAACTAACTACTCGTTTTTAGGATTCCTTACCTCAAAAGGCAAAAACGGAACCCTTACAGAACACTTGCGGAGCACTTTTTTGTCCGTCTATCTGTCAAGATCCTTTACATCGAGAACGCGTGGAGGTATCGAATTGAAATTAATATCGTGTACTTAAGTTTACAACCCCTTGAAGCTGTGAAAAAACCAAACTTCTAGATCAACGCAATCAAGAGATACAGCCGTCAATGACGCATATTTTACATTCGCAAGGGATCAAAATCTATAAGGTACTTCCTGTTGACCTAGAATCATGAAACTTGGCAAGAAGCAATTTCTTATAGCACAAGTAAAGGAAAAAATCATAAAACCGTAAATGTGTACCTATATAAAAAAGATTATTAACTTTGTAGTTGGTAAACTGACCGCGACTTGTGTCGGTATGGTGGCTACAGTTTTCCATAGGCAAAGTTAATTTTGTCCCTCGATTCGGTTTAACTTGTCGTTAGAGCAATGTTCGGTGCCCTCATAGTTTATGAACTTCAGTAGGTAATATAATTATTTTGGTGAATGTAGCTGTTTATACGGAACCCTCAGTGCGCGAGTCCAACATGCACTTGGCCAGTTTTTTTATTGTGCTCTTCACTTTAACTTAGATAGGCCTACAGATATTCCACCATGTCCTTGTGGAGGCGATCAGCGACTCAAACAGTAAAAGCCGTACCAGAACCCGACTTCATATCATTGATGAATCGATATGTGTCTCTTCTTGTCTAGAGATACATACGTGGTAATTCTAAAAAGTGAATTAGCGATACTTCAAAGGAGTTTGCTTAAAGGGTTAGTGGAAACCGTGAAACCGTAGCTTTCAGTATGTTCCTCCAACAGGTATTCCGAGTATGATAACTAATATGTCTGAACTACACAATATCCGGATCGATGTCTAAGCTAAACAATGCTGAAGTTCAACTACAAACACTACTACACTACACATTGAAACAGTATCTGTTTTCAACTTAGTAGACATTAACGTGAGATTGATGATATAATGTTTTTATTTTATGCATGGATTGGATGGTATTAAAGAGAAATAACAAGCTTACGGTTGCATGAGACAAGTGGCATTGGATGTCAGCGAAGGCGATTGTCGAAATGTCAATTTGTTTTTCAATCCCATACAATTTTGTCTTCGCCACGTTGTTTGGAAATTGCATGGGATCGATAATCGCTATCGTCACGTTTTCGATGATAGAATGTCACTTGTCTAGGGCCTCAGAAAAGGTTCACGGGGATTCTTCGTGCTGATTGAGGAAAAAAATCCCATACTCACATCCCTGGTTTTCCCCCAAAATTCCTGGCTGAAGGTTTTCCCCGTTAACAAAAAAAAAGTCTTGGGCGCGCCATAGGGGATGGTGTAACACTACACCTAGTTTATTTATTTAACATTTTAAACAGTATAAGTACACCTAATTCATCATCATCATCAGCCGAAAGATGTCCGCTGCTGGACATAGGCCTCCCCCAAGCGTGCGTCGCCACATTGACCGGTCCCGTGCGTCTCGCATCCAACAGACTCCCGCCACCCTCTCAATGTCATCTGTTCACCTTATTGATAATGTATACTAATGGATACAGTCCCCGATGGTTACAGTTTTAATAAATGCTAGCACAAAACTTATATTAGTCGCCCCATTTAAAATATTATTTATTTAAGATATGTGGAATCAACTCTAATATTAAATTAAGCTGTGTTATTTTACCTTAAAACATAATGTAATTGCAACACTTAAAACTTCGGCCCGTATCACGGGCTATTTACGATATTTTTACGACTTGCAGATTCACATCCCGTTTTATTAAAGCACCTTTGCTTGTCTCATAATATGTTTATGAGATGGTTAAAATCTCTTTTCTTTCATTTCATTTTTTATTACTCGGTTTTTATTATACAATTCTTGTCTATATCACCATCTTAGAGACTGAAGAGGCCACGAATAGGGGTGAGAAAATAATGCTGACTTGCAATATGAAGATGACTTTTATAATTCCAGTCGTAATTCGTAAAACTTTTGCGAATACTTTAAAGTCTTGAATATTTTTTATGCGAACGAAGTGAAATTTGAGGTATTTCAGTCTTTGTTGTGAGATTTAATGATACTACTTTAAGCTTAAAAGGTTTTTACAGTTTGATACTTATATTATTTTCAAATTCAACACAAAATGATCATGTAACCATAACTAAAGCGCTGTCAAAAACAATTTTAATAAAAACAAAACAATAGCTCGTAATAAATCTCTTATAAAAATAAACAAAACAAAGCGTAGGGCAGTGATCTCTTAACCGTTGATAAATAAGAGCGTTTAAAAACGTCAGTGTAAAGTGGTGGGGCCATAACAAAAGCGGGTGAGCGGTGAGCCACAATGTGGGGAGAAACGTAATAATGCCTCGCGACTCACGAGATTCTTTCTTTGGCAGCCGAGTGTATTAAGAAATACCCACGATACCGTGCGACTATTTCATTTCCGTTATTCACTCACACACTTATAAATGGCGTTTAATGAAACTCAATTATAATGATGAAATCAGAATTTTTTTCGATAAAATGTAGGTTGTGTAAGTTTCTATTAGTGTTTTGGAAATAGTAGTCAGCATAAAATAATTATAATATGATCACGCCTGCAATCCCCTAGGTAGTAGGTAACCTAATAGCAAATCCAAATGTCGTCAGTTCTCAATCTTAAATTTCACTCAAATCGTTTATTTTAATTTAACCATTTTATAGGCAATGGAGAGAGCTATGCTCGGAGTTTATTTGCGTGGTCGAATCAGAACAGACATCCGCTAGAGAATCAAAGTAACCGACATATCCCGAAGAATTCCCAAACTTAAGTGGCAGTGGGCAGGGCACCAGAGCGGATTGCCGTTTGTGCTGAAAAGTTCTGGAGTGGCGAACGCGTACCGGAAGACGTAGCGTTGGAAGGCCTCTCTTTAGGTGGAGCGACGACCTGGTCAAGGCTGCGGGAGTCCGGTGGAAGCTAAATGCGCAGGACCGATCAGTGTGGCAACGCTTCGAAGAGACCTATGTCCAGCAGTGGACGTCTTTCGGCTGAAATGATGATGATGATTTTATTGGTATTTTTGAATTGTCAAGCAGTTGGTCAGTCAAAAGATGAAGCTAGTTGCAGTTACGTTTAAGCACCGTGCAATAAAGGACCAGCCTATTGCCACCAACCAGGCAACAGATCAGCCATCAAACAGTTTGAAGGTAAACGGGGTTAAGGGCCTTGCTTAACTGCGCCGCCTCTATTTTCAGCATAGGTCTACTTAAAATTGAATTTTCACTCTAGTGCTAGTCAATCACACTGAATTACCGAAATTAGAACGATTTCTGTCAATGCCGAGATTCCAAGGATCAATCTATTTTTAAGTACACCCTTAATAGCTGCAATACTAAGGGCGCGTTATTGAATTGAGTACTTGGAGATGGAATTGGCAAAAATAGAGTTTGACAAATAATCAACTCCAAATACTTAATTTAGAAATCCCAAGTAAATCTTACAGTTTCTAAGAGTTATACAGGGACTATTTAAATGATTGCCAATCTTGTAGGTTGTAGTACCTATGAATATAAAAAAAATACAATGGGATAGACAAATTTATGAATATGTGTAGTGAGTTTGGGGCAAATATACATTACTATTCTTTCATTCTTTTCCTAAAAAAGATGCTAGTTTTTACTAAGTTTAGTTCGCGTGTATTTAATTACACCCCCTATACAAAGTGGGTAAAAAATCGTGGATCAAACGAAATAGGGCCATAGTTCGGCTTATTTGTAGTAGGTTCTAATAGTACCTACGAGCGGCGATTGCAAGATCCGCTACATCATTTGATATTAAGATAAGTCCCATGGCACATGCTCATAAAAGTGAAGCTAAGTTTCGAAAAAATCGGTGTAAAATTTTTAATTGGCTGAAAGTATACAAACTTGCGGATCTTGCGATCGCCGTTCGTACTATAAAGTTACAATTTCTTTTTCCATTTTACACTAATCGTCATTTTTTTTTTGATAATTTGCACTAAAAATATAGCAGTGGCAGATCCCTATCTTGATCTCCTTAAAAGGCAATTAGAATGAAACGGAAAAATTTAAAAAGAAAGTTGTTAATTTAGAACCTAATGCAAATAACCTCTACTATCGCCCTGTTTCGTTTGTTCCATGATTTTTTTGCCACCCCTAGTAAAGCACCATTAACTTTCTGATTGCCTACGGTAAAATGTTGCAGTTTTCTTCCATACAAACCTGAAGATGTTCAGGATGTACCATGGTGCATGAAAAAGGCCCTTATGTAAGTTCCCAGAGGTTCCTCAAAGACTGAGGTGCTTTCTTAATACTATTTTCCAGTAAGTATTAAGATTAAGGTTTGCGGATACCGGGTTTGTACACCCGCTTTTTCCAAAGATATTAACATCAAAGGCAGCAGTGACTTGATTTATTATAATGAATAATTATAATAACTTTGCATTGGTATTATTTATTAAGAAGTATAAGAAAAATAAATAATTAGATGCAACAATCTTGCTTTATGACAGTTTGTACACCCAATCATTAGGTAAGTACCTATATAAAACTGTTAACCTCCAATTTGGACAAGGGAATTGGGTTACATTTTGATACAAGATTAAAACAACTGTTGACATTATGTCGTTCACATCATCATTGCCAATTTAGTATTAGTTTATGCAATCATTGAATATGCAACAATCTCTGTTTATACAATGACGATAAACTGAAAATAAACATCAGCCAAACAGTATTAATCAGACGAATCACAAATGGAATCTATTTTTGATTCTACTCAGACCTCACAAAATAGGTTCGTTGAAAAGTCGTCAATTTCTGATTTAATTGAAAGCGGCGATAATATTAGCGGGGTGATGTGAGAGCTGCCGGCTCGAGATAAAGGATTTGTCGACTGCTGAGCTCAGGCATGTGCCAGCTAATTCCCCCATAGGCCGAACCCCCAGCGCCGAGCCCTTGTGTCAGGAACAGACATTCTGCTACAAAGACTAGCGACGTCGACGTCTGTAATTATGACTCAGGCAAAACTAATCTATTGTCGAATCTGGGAGCTTTTTGACTTTGCTACTGTCAGATACATAAAATACTTAGGAGAGGTCTCGTTGATAAATTATGTATAAGTCTAATGAGGAAAAGTACAGATCCTTACGACCGCTGTGATATCAGTAAGCAGGCAGATGATTACGCACGTTCATAAACCTGCACAAACCGCGGACGAACATTTCAAATCATGAAAATGCCGGAAGCTCCCCGTGGCATGGCGCGAGGTAATGACGGTGAAAGTGTCGACTATATTCTGTTGCCCCATTGCCCTCCGCGTCAATGACCGGAAATTTGAGATAAGTCCAGCCTAACGTCTTAAATATTCCCTCACGATTCCTATTTCACTTTCCCCGCGAATCTGAATATATAAATCAATGCTCTTTGTTGCCATCCTGATATTTTTCGTAGCAACTTATACCAGGTATATGTAATCTAGTTGTGTCGAATTTTATTGCTCGAACGTTATTCAGATGTGATATACGAATACACTATAAAAGGCATTCGATGCTAGAAAAACTAACCTCCATTCGTTAGGCGAGGCACGGCTTGTCGATGGTAATAAATTTGACGGGTGAAACGGTAAAGGGTGCAAATCCCTTTGCAAATGACAGGTCGCATGACCCCATCGAACGTCCGAATCGAATAGCTTTCGTGGCGGAACCGTCACAGCCAATAAATGTTTGTATAGCTAGATTTAATTACAAGTGATGGATTAATATACTTGTGAGTACTAAAACACTATCCTACCAAAAAAAAATATGTTTGTTAGTAATGCGTAATCTCTAGAAGTGCTGGTCCGATTTCGAAAATTACTCGTTGTTCAATCATTGGTAAAAAGCCACAGAGAACATATCTTACGCTAATTTTTATCCCGAAGAATTTAATGTATCCTGTGAGCTAGGCCACGGTTGCGAAGTCGCGGGTAAAAAGCTACTTGAATATCAAAATTTACAGCCGACGTTTAAAATGCAGATAAAAATATTTACGACATAAATAGTTACAGCAAAAAAATCCGATTTAGGTTGTTACCCAGTGTTCCAAGGCTTTCAGTTCACCAAGGCGTTAAATCCGTTTTATTAGGTTAGTGTGTAAAGAAAGGTTATAAAATCCATTCTTTGACTCTTTCACAGTTGAAATGTGAACTAGTTTTATAGCTATGAGGAATTCCCTAGGAAGCCACTTGTCATTGTTCACAAGTATAATCTTCATTTTCTAGCGGTTTTATAATGCACATTGGCGATATTCTAAAACTATCACTGTCGTTATCATCATGGAAGAACAAAGAACATTTTATCATATATATTATCTAAAGATCAATACATATAATAAATCTGTAGAAAAGTCGTTTTTGTACATCGAAAACATTTCCAGAAAAAATAGCCAGGATGTTAAAGGATAACCAACTGAAATCATTTCCAGCATTTTTGGAATTTTTGTCTGTTTTTGTCTGTTTATTTGTGCACGCATCACGTAACATGGTCGAAACCAACGTATTAACACGTAACTTTATACAAAAAATTGTGCGTAACTTGAAGTATTACTTATTTTTTGTTTCATCGCAATCGGTTCACTCTATCAAAAGTTAGATGAATTTAAAGTGTTCAAGAAGTAAAATTATCACAACACACGCAATTTAGAAGGCAGGCAGGCAGTTGAACTCAATATTCGATAGATGGCGTTGTGCATTTGAAGTCATTTTCTGAATGGTGGTGTTAAGATTCTCCGCGAAAGAATGATGGATGACCCTAGAAAAAAAATGGCAGGAAGGTAAGTAGAGTAGGGTAGGCAGTCAGTTGCCGGGAGCGAAGCCGCGGGCACAGCTAGTAGTGTAAATAAAACATAGATAAATGCTATATGCAACTGCACTGGAAAGCAACCACAATTGTTTGTATAACGTCGCTGTGCCCTGGTTCGTTAATGTAATAATGTTCACAAGTTACTTGGGATCAACGTGATACGCTTTCTGCTTAAATGCATAATTTTATCTTGTATTTAAGTATTATTATAACACACGAACCGCATTTGTTGAACAAATGTTATTAAGGCTAAAACCTACTCTTATACAAAGTGTTCCACTCAGAATAAATGTAATCTTATATTATTATACGTTCTCATAGTCAAAGCCAAAAGTGTTTTTTAAAATTTCAATTAGATCATTCAGTTGCTCTTTTGAAAGTCGAAAATTTAAATATAAAAAATAATAAATTTTTCTACTATCTATTACCAAAGGTTTATGGAGAAGAACGGACAAGAATCTCCACACTTCCTTTTAATTTTTAAATGTTTTACAATATTTACAATTTTACATTAATTCATATACGTGAGGACGATGCCTGTAGTATAACACTACAATACTACGTTTACGAGTAGGTATGATATTCAAGCCCTCACAAGTTAATTTATTAAATAGGAACATGGTACTCACACTTACAAATATTGCAAACATAGGTAAATTACCTAATTCAACAACAATGGAACGTATGCGTGAGTCAACTTCTTCAACAAAAAAAGAAGCAATATAATAATTATGAATTTAAAAATCAACCGGTTTTATTTTGTCTACACTAAATATTGCTCTATGGAGCAGGACCAGCATGTTTTTAAGCATTCTTACCTTAATAATAATCATCCAATTTGTAATATGCTTGTTTACAAAGTGTGCTTTTAACAAAAAATCCTTTTATTTAGTTTTAATATCTCACAAGGTATTTTGTTATAGAATTCAACACCCCATGAAAGATGTGTGTACTTTAGCTAATCTATAACATGGTTGATCTAACTTATCTTTATTTCTAATATTACTATTGTGTCTATCACCAACTTTACTAAAGAGATGTATATTTTTTCTTACATACATAATATTTTCATAAATTAATTGGCAAGAATAAATCTAAAAATATTAATCTTTTTAAATAGTTCCCTAAGAGATACTCGGTGATTCCTAAGGGATACAATGTCAGCAGCCCCCACAGCAAAATACCGAATGACACAACTTTATAATCCCATTAAATCGAAGAAGGATCCATGGTCACAGCTGCACATGTATGTTATTTAATAGCGTCGACGGAACTCCATACAAATGCAATTTTGAACAGAAAACGCTGACGTGAGCAGAATGATACTAGATACTTTTGTTCCATTGTTTGTAACCAGAAAATGCTAGAAGTTTCAACAAAAATAAAATGAGGGATCAGTTTCATTTGTAACTTTACCTTCCTATGTGAGGCAAACATAACTTCACGCTTGTACCTACTCCCCGATGGAGTAGGCTAAAATGTACTTAAATTGTACCTACACAATTTTTTCCAGTTATGGTTATGCCCCATTTAATAAGGGTGAGTCTGTGGCGGCTGCCAAATAAGATTCAGAAGAAAAAACAATACAAAATTTCGCGACCCAGAAGTTGAACTAAAAACCTCACGCTCCGTAGCAGCGACTCCTAGACTACAAGGCAGTCGGTACACAAAGGAAATCAAAGCTCGTGTAAGTACCTATTTATGGTTTAAACTGAGATCGAACGGCTACTGAGTAAGGTGCAGAAGAAGGACAGTAACATTTTTCACGACACCGAAGTTGAATCAAAAACCTTATGCTCCGCTGCAGCGACCCCTAGACTAACGAAACAGTCAATACGCAAGTGTAATCCTAGGCAAAAGCTCGTATTCCCCCCGGTAGGTTTCTGCATTGTTGAGGCGGCGGTGCTCAGTAACCGTGACTTGGTCACCGACGGTGAAGCGTAGAGGAACCCGAGGTGGGGCCGCTCGTCAGGGCTTTTGCCGATAAGCCTTTTTTTTTTTTTTTTTGATCTCGCTGGGGAAAAATGCATTACGCATACCCACCCATTGGGGGAATGGGGGGTTATGTGGGACTCCCCGGAAAGAATCCGGTATACCCACTAAAATAACCCAGCGGCACTCCCGCATCGTCTTGAATTAGAGGGGGACTGGGAAACTGGCAGAGCCTTTACGTCCAGTCCCCCGCCGACGACCGCCCGCCTTTACAGCGGGGCCTTCACGCCCCTCCCTCAGTGGAGGGGCCCGGGAACGACCGCGAGTGCTCGGCCGTTCCCGCCCGCCGAGGGTGGTGACATGTGCAATGCGAGCGAAGGCGCCCCCGCGCCTGTCGCCCGCTAGTCACCACCAGGAGGTGGGAGAAGACGATCGTACAACCGCCTTCTCCCACCCCTTCTTCGCCTGCGGTGCGGCGGCGCGAGAGGATCGTCCTCCCGCACCCGCTCCGCCGCCTCCTTTTGCGACATCACGTCCTCGCAAAAGGAGGCAACCGCCGCCCAGGCCTCCTCACTCCCCAACATGGAGTTGAGCACGCTGGGAAGTGAGAGGTCCTGCCCGACCACATCGATCAAGGCACGGCGCAGCTCAGCCCATGCTGGGCACACCTCGAAGGTGTGCTGCGCCGTGTCCTCCGCCGCGCCGCAGTGGTGGCACGCTGGGGTTTCCTCCCTCCGGATCCGGTGCAGGTGCGTTCCGAAACAACCATGTCCGGACAACACCTGCACCAAACGGAATGAGAGGAAACCGTGAGGCCGCTCGAGCCAGTCCCGCAGGACTGGACCGAGGGCGTCCAGCGTCCGACGGCCAAAGGCGGCGGTGGCGAGGTCCTCCGTCCAATGGAGGATGATTGCGTCCCTCGCCTCCCGCCGCACGGCCTCCCGCTCCTCCGTGGCGGGGCGCTCACCGAGCGCCTTTCGCCGCGCCGTCCATTCGTACACTCTGGCGAGCACCCAAGCCTCTAACTCCCAAGGAGGGGTGCCCGCCAGAGCGCACGCAGCCGCAAAGCCTACCGACCGGTAGGCCCTCGCCACCCGTTGTGCAATTGCCCTTTGGGGCCTGCGGATGGCAGTCGCGTTCTCCCTCCTGTGGAGGGAGTCCGCCCAGATAGGCGCCACATAAAGGGCCATGCACCGCAGAATGCCGGCACAAAGGCGCCGGCATCGCGCCTTGGGCCCCCCTAAGTTTGGGAGAAGCCATGACAGGGCATCGGCGGCCTTCAGCAGGCGCGTCGACAGCCCACTGAAATGTGGGCCGAAGCGCCACCTGCTGTCCAGCATGAGGCCCAAATACTTCATCTGGGCCCCGACCTCTATCCTGACGCCCTCCACGACTATGTGGGCGTCAGGAGGGCAGCGCTGCCGAGGTCCGTGGAAGAACACGGCCTCGGTCTTGTTCAGCGCCACCCTCAATCCAAGCCGGCGGATCCTCCCAGCGACCAAGGATCCGTCAGCCGAGGCCAGACAGGCCGCCTCTCTGAAGTCCCTCCCCCGGGCAACGAGGAGAGTGTCATCCGCGTAACATATGACACTCGTGCCCTGGAGGAGGGTGCCCCGCAGGAGCAAATCAAAACCGATGTTCCACAGGGGAGGGCCTAGAACCGACCCCTGCGGAACACCGGACTCCGCGCTGTACCTCCTGACCGTCGCCGTTTTGCCCACAAGGAGGACCGCTCGGTCCTCCAAGTAACTGGCCAGGAGGTCCCGCAAGTATTGGGGCACTCCGTGATAGTGGAGTGCCTCCAATATCGTCGAGTGGGGCACGGAGTTGAAGGCGTTCGCGATGTCGAATGACACCGCCAACACTCCGCCCCCCGACTCGACCGCCTCCTGCACTTGGCCCTTCAGAAGGGCCAAGGCGTCGACTGTCGAACGCCCCTGCCGAAAGCCGAACTGGGCGTCCGACAAGTCTGGCCCCACCCCCCGCAGCAGGCTATTGAGCCGGTCGGCGACGATCCCCTCGAACATTTTACCGACCTCATCAAGAAGAACGATAGGCCGGTATGCCGAGGGGTTGCCGATAAGCCTAGGACGTAGCGGCCAACATGTAGGTTGCGGTGCTGCCAGGGCGACATTGCAACTGAGGTGGGCCGCGATGTCGTATGGCGTTTCCCATACCCATACGATATCGTGGCTGAGGGTTGGAGGCCGCGGTTGGAGAGGAGTGCCGGTGTTGCGGTGCGCCGCTCTCCCTACCTTCCCTGGCCTGGACGGGGTCGCCACCGTCTGATGGCGGATGCGGTGGGGCCGTAGGGGAGGAGCAGTGTCGTTATAGCGTTAGCCGCTCTTTCTATCCGCTGCGGCCGAAAAATGGTAGGTGGCGGGGCCATTGACCTTGACCCGTCACAAGGGTACCAAAGGTGCCATACACGGGGTCGTCTGGCACCCATGTGCTGCTTTGGTCCCTGGGCCACATGGCGCACAGTGTATTCTGGTGCGCAGATGATGGGAGGTACTCCCCAGAGGAGGGTCCGGTGACGGGCAGCCGCGGCGGGTTCGCGGTGAGTGAAAGAAAGAAAGAAACTAGTTTATTTGGCACACACAATGTAGGTACAAATATAAGAAAAATTAATTTTAAAACAATTACATACATAGTGTTCTACATACATTATGTCAGACACCTTCATTTACTGTGCTGACATTGCCATTGGTCGTGGATCTACTGAAGTGTATTAGCGACATCTATGAGCGACATTCAATAAATCCTACTTAGACCTACTGGTTGTCTGCTTTGCGAAACCCCAACATTACATGGCGACCCTGCCATCAAGGCCTGCCAAGGGGCTCTAAATTTTTTTAGACTGTCGCGTTTTCATTTAAAAGTTTTCGGCGTTATTTTCGGACAGTTCTTCTCAAGTAAATTTTTACGATGTGTCGATCAAATGTGGAGAAAGAAGAGGTTTTCCTTAACCAGAATGCTGCTGGAGGACAAAATGACGGTACATTGAAGATCATGGGAAACAACCTTGAGCACTTAAGCATCGTGACCTACATCATTCTTGCTGGTATACTGGTACTGGCCATCTACATCTGGATACGTGTGTACAAGAAGTGCCATCGCAGATGGATGCAGGAGGAAATTGGGCTCAGCACGATGCAGAGGATTAGAGCATCCATACGAGGACGAGTCAACGAATCTTCACCTGCCAATTGAAATTGGCCCGCCCACATCACATTTCAGCGTCATCGTGAGATAAAGAAAGCGTTTCATTATTTTATAGACAAGTGTCACATTTCATAACGCAATAACTTAAACGAGCTTCGATAGTGCAGTGATTATACGTGAACTTGATACTCCGCGCGCAAAACTGCAACGTAGTGATAACCTGTGTGTCGTTTCCTTATAATGTCGAACTTGATTCTTTGTTTGTGACTTACGTGTGTAACTACTTACGTAAATATGCTATTTTTAGAATATGACTGATAGTTTAATAAATAATTGTCAAACATTGTTAACTATTCGGAAATATTTGATTAAAAAGGGACAAAGTAGGTATAAAGGTAACGTAATTGAGATAAAGTTAACGGAAGCTAAAAATATTTTCGATAAAAGTACACAAATAATTTTATTGTTAAAGAGTAGTAAGAATGATAAGTTGTCATCGGCAGTAGAGATTTTTAACGATATTAAGAAATTATATGAAGAGATAAATAAATTGTGTGTTATCCCTATTCAGGTAAATTTAGAAAAAATGGAGTTTGACCTAAGAGTGGCTTGTAGTTTAATTCCAGTTATGGACGGTGTTGAGGACACCACTAAACGGTTGATAGACTCAGTAGAGATGTACGCGGACATGCTGGATAAATCAGGTGAGGTTTTATTAATTATATTTGTTTTAAAAAATAGACTCTCTGAAAGTGCTAAATTGAGAATTTCTACATCATATACATCTGTTAAAGAATTAATTACCGATTTGAGACAACATCTATTGCCCAAAAAATCTTTTGTTGCCGTACAGACTCAATTGCAGAATGTGCAACAAGGTTCAAGGTCTGTCGAAGTATATGGCTCCGAAGTGGAAAAATTATTCACCGAATTAACAATTTCCCAAGCAGACGGAAATTCGGAAACGTTCAAAGTTTTAAAGCCATTGAATGAAAAACTTGCCCTACAACGTTTTTCAGGTGGTCTGCGAAGTTCCAAATTAGGCACAATTATCTCCGCCCGAAACTACACTAGCCTGAAAGACGCCATCCAAGCTGCAAAAGATGAGGAGGCTACATCCTGCCAGTCTTCATCAGGTAACGTCATGCATGTGTTTAAGAATGGACATGGTTATCAAAATATTAGACGACCAAATGGTCAAGGTCATGGTTCCCGTAACCCAAATCAAAGAGGTAGAATGCGTGGTCAATATAGCCATTATAACCGTGGTTCTCGTCACCAATATAGTGGTGCTTACCCACAAGCATTTCGTGGTAATTTTAGAGGTTACTACCGTGGGGCACCAAACGGTCAAAGAGGTAATAGAGGTCCAAGATATTTTAGAAATCAAAGACAAGGTCCAAGTGTATATTCTATTGAACATGACCCTGAACGCCAACGTGTTCATATTGACAATAATATACCACAGGCACAATCACAAGGTGATAATAAACCCAAGCCAGATTTAGAAAATCCAAATCAGTTTTTTCGATTTTAAAAATTTAATTCTATCTTGTAATGGCAATGCTAAATACGTAGCGTTTAATATTAATAATGTTAAATATTATTGGCTAATAGATACTGGCGCTACATTGTCTATTATAAAATATGAAACAGTACCGAAAAATTGTATTACTCATGGAGACAACACTTTAATAAATGGAATAGGAGGACAGCGTAGATCTAAAGGTTCAGTAGATTTAATTCTGAGAAATGGCAACGAAACGTTTTCACACAATTTTTTTATTTTTGATTCCTTACCATTAAAAGCTGATGGAATCATAGGATTAGATTTTCTAAAAAAGTTTCAAGCAAATATTAATTTAAATTCGAATATTTTATCATTGGTTAAGAATGAGAAATTATATCATTTTAGTTTAGTGGATGAAAGTGATAGGATAAGGAATACTTTAACTATACCAGCTAGGTCAGAGTCAATACATTTTATTTTTGTGGATCAGATTATGAATGAAGATGTGATTGTTTGCGGAAGAGAGTTAACGAACAATGTATTTTTAGCAAATACGATAGCAAAAGTAATAAATAATAGAATGCCTGTTAAAATACTAAACGTATGTGAGGAAGACATTACCTTACCATTCTTTACTCCTGATTTAAAATCTTTGAGTGAGTATGACGTTTGTGAATTTAGTCATAACAACATTAATGTTCCTAGAGTTCAATCGTTATTATCGGAATTGAATTTAAGTCATTTAAATGGAGAAGAAAAAGAATCTATAGAGGCGATATGTACGAAATATGCGGATGAATTCTATGTAAATGGAGATAAATTAACTACAACAAACATTTATGAACAATCTATAATTTTAAAGCCAAATTCAACACCTGTTTATGTTAAACCTTATAGGTTGCCACATGCATTGAAACCAGAAATAGATAAGCAAATTAGTAAAATGATAGAAAATGATATTATAGAAGAGTCGAATAGTGAATGGTCAAGTCCAATTTTATTAGTACCAAAAAGAAGTAGCGAAGGAAGTGAAAAGAAATGGAGGTTAGTGATAGATTACAGAAAATTAAATGAAACTATTTGTGATGATAAATTCCCGTTACCCAATATAACAGAAATTTTAGATTCCCTATCTGGTGCTATTTACTTCAGTCATCTTGACCTTCACCAAGGTTATTATCAAGTGACCTTGGAACCCGAGAGTCGTAAAATTACAGCATTTACTACGAATTCAGGTCAATATCAGATGAAACGCCTACCTATGGGCCTTAAGACAAGCCCTAGTGCTTTCAGCCGTATGATGTCTGTAGCAATGTCTGGTCTAACCAATGAGAAATGTTTAGTTTATCAAGACGATTTGATAATATTTGGAAGAAATCTATATAATCACAATCAAAATTTAGTAAATGTCATGGAGAGATTAAGAAAAGTCAATTTAAAATTAAATCCTCAAAAGTGTCAATTTTTAAAGAAAGAGATTTTGTATTTAGGCCATGTTGTATCTGAAGAAGGAGTTTTGCCTGACCCAGACAAAACTAAAGTATTAGTTAATTATCCAACACCTAAAAGTTCAGACGAAGTTAAACGCTTTGTAGCTTTTTGTAACTATTATCGGAAATTTATAAGGTCATTTTCAGATATAGCAATGCCATTGAATAAATTATGTAGGAAAAATGTACCATTCGTTTGGAGTAATGAGTGTCAAAGTGCTTTTGAGTTTTTGAGAAATGCGTTAATCTCTTCACCTATTTTGCAATATCCAGATTTTTCTGATAACAATGAATTTGTGCTGCAAACAGATGCATCAGGCACAGGTATTGGTGCAGTGCTGTGTAATAAAGATCTTCGACCAGTTGCTTATGCAAGTAGACCGCTAAATAAAGCAGAAAAGAATTATCCTACTATTCAAAAAGAGCTTCTAGCGATAGTATGGTCCTTAAAGTATTTTAGGCCGTATTTATATGCAAGAAAATTTACCATAATGACGGATCACAAACCTTTGGTATACCTTTTTAGTTTGAAAGATCCTTCTAGTAGATTACTCAAATTTCGATTAACTATGGAAGAATATAATTTTAAAATTGTTTATGTAAAAGGAAAAAATAACGTAATAGCGGATGTTTTGTCTAGAATGTATATGACATCAGATGAACTAAAGAGTATGCATGAACAAGTTGTAGCTGTGATGACTAGAGCTCAGAAAAAGAGAATGAACGATCTGTGTGATGATAATAAGGATGAAACTGAGACAACGGATCCTAGTAAATTCACTAACAATAGGTCTGATCAACCAAGAGTTGTGGATATATTAAGAAAACCGATAGACTCCGTAGAAATGTGCTTAATTAAAGGTAATGAATTAAAAAAGCTGAGAGTAAAAAACCAGATATCAGAGGAAATTGAATGTTTTGCGTTTATTGCAAATAAAAAGGAATTGTTTATAAATCTTGATTTCAAGGTACATTTCTCGCGAGCCGAATTTGTACAGAAATTAAATGATATTTGTAAAAAGATACGTATCGAGGAAGTTTGTATAATTAAAAACGAAGAGAATATTGATTTTATAAAGAGTGTATGCGATGAGATATCTTCACTCACGCATTGGTCCGGACCACGAGTATGTATATTGCGAGGAGTTAAGAAAATAAATGACGACAAGGAAAAGACAATTATTATGAACGATTTCCATTTGCTACCATCCAGTGGTCATGCTGGAGTCCGTAGAATGGTAAATACGATTAAAAAACGATACTACTGGCCAAGTATCGATAAGGACGTCCAGAATTATGTCAAAAAATGCACGAAATGTCAGAAATCGAAATATTTTCGATATATTAAACAGCCGATGGAACTAACCACAACGGCTTCCTCGGCATTTCAGAAAATTTATTTAGATTTAGTGGGACCTTTGGATAGAGACATTGACGGTAATTGCTATATATTGACTATGCAATGTGAATTAACTAAATATGTGCAAGCTGTTCCCATAAAAAATAAGGAAACTGTGTCCATTGCAGATGCATTTGTAAGATATTTTATTTTAATTTTTGGCATTCCTGAGATCATAGCGACTGACCGTGGAGCAGAGTTCATATCAGCAACTATGGAACAGGTATGTAAACTTCTTAATATTGAAAAGTTATCCTCAACAGCTTACCATCACCAGTCCATTGGAGCTCTTGAAAATGCGCACAAAACCCTGGGTTCATTTTTAAGGATTCAGTGTGAAAACCACACAGACGGTTGGAGTTATTGGTTACCGTTCTGGTGTTTTAGTTTCAACAACACAGTCCATAGCGAAACAAATTACACTCCACATGAGCTTGTTTTTGGCAAACTTTGTAGAATACCCAGTAGAATTACTGATACGTTAGAACCATTGTACAATATTGACAACTATCCTTTACAGTTAAAGTATAGATTACAGTTAGCTCATGCCGATGCAAAGAAAAATTTGTTTAATAGTAAATTAAGAAGAAAATGTTTGTATGACAAATCCATGAATCCATTCATATATGACAAAGATGATTTAATTTTGTTGAAAAATGAGACAGGTCGGAAATTAGATGCGATATTAGAAGGTCCTTATATAGTAATAGAAGATTTAGGTTGTAATGTTAGAATAAGTAAGAATAATAAAATAGAATTAGTGCATAAGAATAGGACTAGACCCTATTATGAATAAAAAAAAAAAAAAAAAAAAAAAAAAAAAAAACTGAACTGTAACTAAATGAGAAATTTGTGAGCTAGATTAGAAATAGTTATTATTTTACTTAAGATGTTAACTTCGGTTTATGGTATATTGTTAGTAAACGAAAAAAAAAAAAAAAAAAACTATGTATGATTTTTTTTATTTTTTTCACTTTCGCGGGAGGTGAAGTGTATTAGCCTTAAGTAGATCTACTTAGTATTACCCTTAACAAAACGGTATCATATTAATGCTTAATATGTACTTTACGTAACGCGCATTATTGTAACTGTACTGTATGTTTTAATGAGACATTCAATAAATCCTACTTAGACCTACTGGTTGTCTGCTTTGCGAAACCCCAACATTACACTACGACCAATATAAGTAGATGTGATTGGTGGTGTGACTACCTAACTGAACAGCGTAAAAGCTATCGCCGAGCTCGTAAACATCTTAACAAGCTTAAAAATCGTAAGGTCACCGGTGTCCCTCTTTTCATTGCGTTAAATACGTTTAAAGTTGCCAGGCCCCACTTCAGAGCATCGGTGGAAAAATCTAAGGGTAATGTTTTGCGTAAAATAGTAGAAAAATTGGATAAAAAAGGCCCGTGGTCTCCGTTATATTATGATTTTAAAACCAATCGATCAGTTGACCTCGCCTTTGTTCAGAACATTAAAGTAAATAATAAACACACCACCGGTATTGAGGAAACAAAGTTTTTCTGAATACTTGATAACTTACTTGCTAATGACAACGACTACCATCAAAAGATCAGAGCGTGGACAGCTGTACCACCAGAATCACCAGCTTCAGACCTAGGAGGGTGTATTTTCTCGTATATGGCGACGCGGATTTATACGAATCATCCCGAAAAGTGGCGGCAAACCCCCGGATGACACAAAGTCGTACCGGCCCATAACATTACTTCCATCTTTGGGAAAACTCCTAGAGCGCCTTATCGTTCCACGTTTGCTACCGGTCGGACCAAAATTTCATAACAATCAATTCGGTTTCACTATGGGAAAATCTACCGTCGACGCGGTCCTTACTGTTAGGAAAATAGTTAATACATCTGAACATAAGTACGTAATTGGGAATTTTCTAGACATTTCTGGAGCTTTTAATAACGCATGGTGGCCAATGCTATTACTTAAAATGAAAACTAGAGACTGCTATAGAAATATATACAATTTAGTTTACTCTTACTTTTTAAATGGTTCCGCGAAACTCAAACTCGGCTATCATTCCATGTCAAAGTTTTTCACCATGGGATGTCCTCAGGGTTCGGTTATTGGTCCGCCTTTATGGAATTTAGGCTTTGATGATTTCCTCGCGATTCCGCTTACAAGCGACTGTTCATTAACCGGTTACGCGGACGACGGTCTTCTGCTCATTCAATCGAGTACTCGAACTGGACTCGAGAACTTAGCTTACAGTTGCCTACGATTAATATCTCAGTGGGGCGATCGAAACCGCCTGACCTTTGCTCAGCACAAAACAGCATTAAATCGTTTCCTACTATTAAATTTAATAACATTCTCGTAAAAAGGTAGCAGTCCGTCTGCTATCATGGTTTAGTGTTAGTGAGGAATCTTGCATTTACAGATCATATTAAAATAGTCGGTGAAAAAACCAAAAAAGAACTTCTATGCCTTAACGAGAATATCTAAATCTACATAGGGTCTGTCTTTTTTAACTTTAAAGACAATTTATTGGGCTAATTACTTGGACTTTGGACTGAAAGGGCCACAATAGGGGCGGTACGACGTAAATTACTTCAAAGTCATCGTTTGGCTTTGATATTCTTATGCAAAGCATACAGGACGGTAAGTATTTAGGCCTTACCGGTACTTACTGGTGTACTTCCGGTCGACCTTGAAGTGCAGCTACGTGCTGCAATGTACTATTCCGCACGAGAGACCATGGACGCGGAATTTTTACGGCGGAGTAACCGTGAGAAAATCTCTAGATTATTTAAACCACATATTGACGTCTGCGAGGCACTTTTATCCGAATGGCAATTTAGGCGAGATAATTCCACCTCCACCAATTCTTTCCATCCGCTTTCCATCGCGCTTTTCTGGTGGTTTCAGGAGTTGCAGTGGTTTGGGAAAATACATTATGTGCCCCGCGGCTGCGCCAAAAAGGTCCATAGTGCTAACGCGTGCCCGTGTTCCCGCCACAAGTGGCACAGGAGGACACTGTGGAGTTTTAGTGGGTCAGAGTCCCACGTAACTGCGCTATCTTCCCTTGGTAGCGCAGTATGCATGAGCTTTTCTCCACGTATAAAAAAATGGCCAAAACTCGTATAAGGATTTATTTATGGTTGAACTGAGACCGAAGGCCCGAGTAAGGAGCAGAAGTAGAATAAAAAATATTTTTCAAGACCCCGAAGTCGAACCAAAAACCTCATGCTCCGTAGTAGCGACCCCTAGATTAACGAGACAGTCAGTACGCAAATAGGTAAAAGGTCATAGGTAAAAGCATTTCTAAGTACCTATTTATGGTTAAACTCGTATATCAAAACGTGTTTCCACACTAAATCACATCAATTCACATTAAATGACTATTATCTACAGTTAAATAGACCATTGTCACTAAATTACAGGCAAGTGCCCCGGGACGCGTTGATTGTATCGATATGAAATATTCAGGACCTGGGCTCAAGTTACACGACGCCAAATACATATCAATAAATTGATACACGAATGTATAATAAGTACCTATTACATACATTAATAAAACAAATGATAGTATAGAACCATTCGTTCACGTTAATAAAATATTTTTTTTTGTTTTTTACCATCTTTTTCAGCGGCTTCGTTCCATGGGCCGCATTTTGTCAGAATTAAAAGGAACCTTTACGGATCAGAATGGGCTGTGAAAAATATGAATGAAAAGAGATTGCATGTAGCAGTGATGGGAATGTTGAGATGGATGTGCGAAGTGACGAGAATGGATAAAGTGAGAAATGAGGAAATGAGGAAGTTTGGAGTGGCGCCTGTGACAGAAAAAAAGGAAGCCGTTTGTTTTGGTATGGTCATGTGATGATGGTGAGGAGGGTTGAAAAGTATGTTACTAAAAGAGTCATGAATATAAATGTGGATGGATGGAGAGGTAGGGGACGGCCAAAGAAAAGATGGATGGACTGTGTGAGGAGTGATATGAAAGAAAAGGGAGCCAGTGGTAGGGTGATGGGACGGTTTGGTAGAAAAAACGTGTTGCCTGACCCCGAGTAACATAGGATAAGGGCAAGAAAATGATGATAAAAGTAGCCTATATCACTCAGCTTGGCATCAGTAAAAAAACATAAATCAGTACTCCCAGAGATAACCTCTCACAACCTTACTAACAAACAAAAAAATACCTTGATGGTTTTAATTAATAAAAGCCATTACTGTAAATAGGTACTAAAGGGTGCCACCCTAACAAAGTGTCAATGCGTTTAGCAAAAGAAATATCACGAGCTCTATCTCAACTTTAAAAATGAATTCTTGGAACGATATTCCCTGTTTTTTATTCAATGTTCCTCCAGTAGTAGCCTGCGGCTCACAATGCCCACATGGCTCCGTCAGAATTGAAATATATTTGTCTTTTACCACTCTGTTGCTCTAATGTCACTAGTTTCTCTTTATTTTACTCAACTATTTAATTTTAATTACTGTACTATGTAAAACCTGAAAATACAGAAATTCTATGAAATGTAAATTACAACGACAACTTTATAGCATCGTATACGTAAATAAATACAAAAGTGGAATGGTTCTTTGATGGGGTGCTTTCGTCTGTCTGTGCAATATTTGTGACGTAATGAGGTAGAGGTTATTCCATTAATGTTATTGAAAAATAGTCGTTAGTGTGAGTGGCGTGGAGTGGCCTGGAGTAGGGAGAGTTTGGCTGGGACTCTCCGTATGAAGTTAATTGGATTTTTCCGTTTGCCGCGTGGAGTACGTGTGCTGTGTGAATATTAAGTGGCTTAATAGTATTTTGAGCACACCACTGAAGATGCTCTTTCGTACCTTTCGAGTAAACGTTTTTCGTAATTACGTTTCCCTATTGTAAAATTCAAATATCTTAGTTTACAATTTTATCTACATGATCCCTTCTAATATTATACATGCGAAAGTAACTCTATCTGTTTGTTTGTTGGTTTTTCATCTTGTAACGGTTGTGAACGGATTTGTATGAATTTGGCGGACGGGTAGACCATATCCTAGATTATTATATAGTTCAGGACATTCTATCTCGAGATTATGTTCCCTTGGGATAATTTTCAAGATTGACGCGACGAAGCCGCTGGCAGAAGTTGGTAAGGTATAAAATTTCCACGATTTGTTTCTGCTGAACCAACGTTTTGGTTCCGGGTGTCAAGTACCAAGTGTTAAAAATACGACAAGCGGGATCAAGTTTAGTTTGAAACATTTCAAATAGTTTTAACTGAAATTTTACTTGTAGATTGTTTGACACCACGGAAAGGACGTATGGTTCCTTTGGGGAAACAGGAAAGTTCCACAAGGACGGAGTTACAAACAACAGATAATATATTTTACAACTAAAATATGTGTTTTGGTTAAATTGTTTGTTGATTTTGTTCTAATAACCAGAGCAAACTACTTGTATTTCTATTTTAAATCAATCCATAATTATTACAATAATTTTTATTTGTTTTATAGTTATGGATAATATTTTATGTTACGCATCAGAGCAATTCGTAAATATTCACTATTTGGCAATTCGGGCATCATAACAATCATCTATTAGAGCTCTCTATTAATTTTAAATAAAAACATTTATGACTACAGTAGCGGATCCGTCCAGCCGTTTGAGCGTGAAGAAGTAACAAACATACAAACACACACACAGACACTCACAAACACTCACAAACATTCGCCTTTATACTATTAGTGTGATGGTAGGGATGCCAAAAAATTTCAAAGTTTCAAGGTATTTATTTAATCCAGGATTCAGAAACAATTTATACTCTCATAGCAGGATAGTCTGTTGAGTATTTTTAAAATTTGTGAGGGATAGACAATTGTCAAGTTATTAAAAGGGTGTCAAATCTTCTACACAAGAGTTTCATTCACACGGGCAGTGCAACAAACGAAAATAATGTTCTCTTAAGGTAAAGTGTATTTGGCTACTCTATATATATTTTTTATATTACCTATGTATATTTTTCCAAAACTTATATATATATATATTATCTTGGCCCAAAATATAGTAGGATACAATAATATACCTACTTATAGTATATTTGGTAACCCAACTAAACAGGGCTAACAAAAATGTCTAAGTTGGAACATAACAACAGATAATTTGGTACTACTATTTAAAATCAAGCATTATTACTGAAACACACACTACAGCACAAATCCACGTCCCTAACAACTACTATACACATGCATATTACCATTAAATTAAAATAGGGTAGGTAATGTGTTGTGTAACAGTAGAACGTTCGGGTAAACAATTCTATATAAAGGTTTACAAGGGTATGGAATTAATTATTCCCAGTTTCACAGGTGAACTAACAAGGGCCGTGCAAACGTCGCGGCCCTCATCAACAGGGCCCAGTATTAGTGTAAGACTGATAACTGGTTTATGTGACAATTTGCCTATTCGGTGACGCCAGCTGAATTACAATATTTTCTAGATAACTCGCTGTATGAATATTAATATGGCTGCCGCTTCAGCCCACGCGTTTGAGCTCATGCAATAGTGCGGTGTTAACAAAACAAATCGTAAGCCTGAGGCGATAAACCCTTGTATTTTTAAGCAACAAACATGTCATATGTGCTTTTAAATGTTGACACTAACAACAAAAACATCATAAGATATATGTATTTCTTTCAATCGATAGAATTTGATAGAGATAGAACTATCATCACATAACTTTCGGCGGTACATAGGGTCAACGCATTTCTTTTTACAAGCTTTTAATTAACTTGCAATGTATGTTTGTATGTATGTAAGTGTGTTCGGGTCAAATCTTGCAACTGAATTATAAAGCAGTTTTCCTCCACCGATTAAGATGAAATTTTGCATACACGTTTAGTTTGGATGACAATGCATGGTTAGATAAGTGACGTCATTGTAAATCCAATATGGCGGACGGCCCAAGATGGTGGACTAGTTATTTTTTGGTGCACTGCCATGATATGGGTATCAAATGAAAGGGTTTGCTGAGAAGAATACGAAAAAAGCTTGTTTCAAAAATATATTTTTAATGAATAAATTATCTCTTACTTTCTGTAACTTTTATGGTGTACATAATAAAGAGTATTATTATATTCTAGTAAGCGAGTGTCATTGATCCCGCAGTCAGACTGTACGTGCAGTTTTGCGGGAGTGTGCGTAGCTTATAAGTCTACTCTGTATTTTTAATAATAAAATAAATAATAATAATTCTATTCTATTCTCTTTTGTTTTCCGTCACGCTGTCATTCAATCACTCACATTTAGAAGAAAATACATAATTATGTTTTAAAAGGAAATGTTTAATTGTATAGACAGACCGCATTTCAACATACATATCCATCAGTAATGCAACGCATACCACAGCTCGCCACTCTCGCACGACAAAGGCAGAATTGATTTCATTAAATGATCAATCATGCGCTATTCCACCGTGCAGTTGATTAATGACAGTCTAGCTTAGATTGTGGAATACAGATATAATGTGACCAAAATATAAGGAGCACTATAATTGTTGAATGTGACTATTGGCTTTACGTTTTCCGCGGTCAAAGAAGTTTTATTTCAAACAAGGGATTATTACTAGATGCATGCTTCACTGCCATGGGCTATCCTACTGGAACCTTATATTATGTTTCTGAGATTAAAAATAGCTAATGGTACTCAACGGTAATGTAGCTTTTTTTTTTTATTACGTTGCTTTATATCTGTGTACGGCAACTAGTTATAATTTTTCAAGCACTTCCTGGCATTCGATTAAGTTTTAGCAACTTCGCGTATTTATGTAACTTTGGAAACATTGAAATAATATGAGCTGGTCTGATGATGGAGGCGGAAGGTGGCCATAGAAACTCGACCAAATAAGAAAGTGTCATCGTGTTTGAGCTCATTGGATATGTATGCTAAGGGATATCACATATAGTTAGTTAAAAGCTATATGTATCAGTGAAATAATTTTCGTAATCAAATCAGAATTGTCAGAGATTATACATTATTTGTATGAACCTTTTTATCATGTTCATTTAGATGAAGTAGGTACGACACAACGAGTTTTAGGATTAGAAGTGACATAAGTAACAGTACCAGTGAAAAATCGCTCGAAATCGACGTCTCGGGCATCGATATGATGCTTCTTTTGTATGGTGAATTTTCTCCATTTATAAAACCCGATGTATCATTATTTCACCCGCAGGCTGTAAACACCGATTCTAATTTCCACGAGCATGTTTTAAATATTTTCAATGTATTAATGACGCATATAAATTTCCATTGTGTCCACTTTTCATGTCGCGTCCAAATGTTGAAACATTTACACACATTCGTTACATGTGTATCAACGGACGCGTAAAATTTCAGTCCACCTATATTCGGCCATTTTTACCAATGTTAGAAAAAACAGCCGAACTGAATTTTTCATTCATTTCTATTTTAAGCCTTGTTGAAAAAATTGATTTAGGCTAGGAGAGAGCTAGACCAGTTTTGTAAATAAAAGGAAGCTTGTGAAGCTTTTACAATGGGTAGAGCTTAAAGATGTAATGTCTCTTATCACTCAGCTAAAGACCATTTTCTACCATAAGAATAATGACTCTATAATGTTCTCACTGCTGCGACAGTCTTTCTTTCTGTGAGAGGAAATGAACCACAATCCACCACACGGGCCCAGTACAGTTTGTTCGATGTCACGTGTCTTCGAATTTCTGTTCTAGTATATGGCGGTTTCCTTCACCGTGTTAAGAGTAATGGTGATAAAATAAACTTACACTAAGTGAAGCGGCCGCCTGGGTTAGACTACCTACGACCTACAACTTGTTAGCCAAGTAACCACTGGGCCAACACAGCCCCTTCCTCCTCCGAATCCGATTACCGATTTGGAAGGAAAACTTGAGAATTATTAGTCTAGTATCCAGCAGCCATAACTCGAATAGTTGTTTACTTGGTCCGAGCCATTTAATATAAAATACATGAATAAGACTGTCAGCCCCAACATTCATTATTTCGCAAAATATACGAAAAATATTTTTCTCCCAGAAAACGTTATAAAATGTTGGGACTGCGGAAGGAGTGGCTCGGACCGTTGCGCGTTGGCCTTGCGTCTGAGTTCTAGACCATCAATCATCATATAATAGAATTTAGCCTGGCAGTCACACAATACGTTTGTTGGCTATGCTTTATTTTTATTAATGCCAAGTTTTTTGGGCTATAGGTATATGTTGGGAGGTTTTGTTTGGTATCTAAAAAGAAATTATCTAAAAGGAAGGGTTCTTTTTTCAAATTTAAAATACGTTGGTATCTACGTAAGAACTTTTATCTACATTCTCAACGTAATGTTCCAAATATGAATTCAAAAAACCATGTATAAATACGTACTTTACATTCGTGGATAGGTAAAATTAAAAAAAAACCATTACAGTGCAACATGTTCCTTCTAATTTCAAACAACTGCATCATAAAACAACTTTTTAATTTTTATAGCACACTTTTACTTTTTAATTTACTGGCGCTTATGGGCTCATTGACTTAATGTAGAAAAGTAGTGTAATTGTCTATGGATGCGCGCGCTGCGCTGTACCTACCGTATTTTTTCCGTTTCCACTTTTGTTTTATTTCAACTGTATAAGTGAAAATAATAGTAGTTTATGCAATCGTCATATAATGGGGGTTATTGTTGTTTTAATACCCAATTATATGCCGTTCAACATAATTGGAACATTACGTTGTGAGTGTAGATAAAGTAGTATATGCAACGGCATATAATTAGGTATTAATATCATTATCATATAAACACACGCTCGTGTTTACTTTTCATTCAGACCGTTCATTAAATAATTGAACAAACAAAAAGTTTAATTAAAAACTGTAACCCAACTACATTTTTTTTAGGCTTTGTTACCCGGGCCTTAATAACGAATCGATTGACGCCTTATTCATCAAAATAGGAGGAATAGTTACGGAAGGCGCTACGGAAGAAAATTCGTAAACACATACATAGACTGTTAAAATCAGTACTCGAGTAAAAATCGTAGTAAAACTATGTAAGAATAATAATATAAGCATGCTTATAATATATTATAAGCATGGAGTTAAAGATAGATAAGGTCGGATTGTGTAAAATAGCACGCTCTTCCTTGGAAGGAATAAGACACGACTCACCAAAACCCTTCTAAAGTTTCTAATACACCAAGCTTATTTGACAACTTCACAGTTAACGAAGACTTTTTACTATGTTCGAGCCAACTAATGTATGCCATTATTAGGCAACAGTCTGTAAAATAAAATAAAAAAATGCTCTCTTGCCATATGGAATCAAGCTCAGTTATTTTTGCAGTAACTTTATGTAAATTAAACACTTACACCAATTTTTTTCTGATCTTTTTATTATATTTTTTTTTGTTTGCCATTAAGTCATAAGTAATTTATTTCGGCACAACATATATTGTGTAGAAATTTTGTAAAATAAAACATTAGGTACTATGTTAGGACAAAGAGAAACCCAGATTTTTTATAATGTTATAACAACACTTGGGTGCACAAATAAACTTTATTTGATTTGAATTCCCAGTTTAAATCCTCGTGCAAAAAGTATATTAATGAGTTGGCTTTTGAAATAGGTCTAATTTTTCTCTCGCTTTGACCGCGCAGAATTATACCACTCACTAAAGTGTAATAACTTTGTTTGAAAGAAAAAGTAAAAACTTGGTCCAGATGCTTTCCAACTCAGTTAGGCAGAGCTGTCGGCAAAGGATTTGAGAGAGGGCTCAATTACTAAGCTAAAGAAACTTGTCTTTATTGCATGCGTTTCTTATTTATTTACTTTGGAACTTTTCTTAATTTTCTCTGATGAATACCTATTTGTAACCCCCGTCGGATAAAGAGGGGTGTTATAAGTTTGACGTGTGCCTTTGTATTTGTGTATCATTCTGTGGCAACATAGCTCCTAAACAGATGAACCGATATTGATTTAGTTTTTTTTGCTTATCGAGAGTGTTCTTAGCTATGTTTGATGAAAATCGGTTCAGCCGTTCGAAAGTTATGTACGTTTGAATCGGGGTGTTTTCGCATGATATCGCCTCATAATTTCGTGTTCAATATTTTGTCGATTGAAGCGTGTCTACTACTTGGTAAATTATGTAGCATGAAGTAAAAATCTGTCGGGGGTTTTTTAAATTATTAAATTTTACTTGTCTCTTAACTTTATTCTCTCTTTGCGTGGGAGATTTGTAGAACAAATGCTTATTTGATCTACAGGATCCTTGTTAGGAACTTGGTGGAAGTGTAAGTTATGGTATAAAGATGATATCGACTTGACATTGTGCTCGCAATCAGCGGAGCGCGTTTCACATTCGTAAAGTTGATTACGAGCAACGACTCTCAAACAACTTACCCAGCTTATAATAAACAGAGACACGGAAAATTATTCACTAACTTTAGCCTGAGCACAAAATTTATGGTACGTTTACCACGAAATTTCTGAACAATGAACGACTCGCTTGGGTTTTAAGCTTTATAACTTTGCTCGTTGTGGTTTACGATTCAGATAAGCAATATCTGACAAAAAGGTATTGGATCGGACAGAACACAGATCAACAAATCCAGAATTCCACGTAGTTTTTCATTACCTATGGCGAAACTGAGGAAACTACCCGGAGTTTTCGTTTACTGATAGTAGGTAGGCCTTAGAATTGTCAAACTTAAGTGGCAGTGGGCAAGGCATATTTTTCGCAAAACGGATGGCCGTTGGGGCCGAAAAGTTCAAGAGTGTCGACCGGAAGACGCAGCGTTGGAAGGCCTCGTTTTAAACGTTCCCTCTAGGTGGAACCATGACCTGGTCAAGGCTGCAGGGCGTCCGGTGGATGCGAAACGCACAGGCCCGATCAGTGTGGCAACGCTTGGGGGAGGCCTTTGTCCAGCAGTGGACGTCTTTCGGCTGAAATGATGATGTTAATAGTATATGCATTGTAGTCCTGTAACATTTAGGTAGTCAGAAATACACTTTTCATCGAACAAAATAGACATGCAAACCTATGATAAAAATATGCCGAAACAGTGCTTGATGTTGAGATTTGATCATGGCATCGCCTCTTCGGAAGTCGAGTACATTAATATGTATCTCCTCGAGCGAATCCGAGTCACAGTGAAAAGGAGCGCCGCGAGTGATTCCGTCCCTTGTTCACACCAAAAAATACCAACTTGCCAATGGAATTCGTGATTTACGTAGCGATAAAACGTTCGAGGATAGTAAAGTTGTATTTTAAGATATGTTTTATCGTGATAATTGAAACATTGATATCAATATTGGATTTATTACTGCGGTTTATAAATAAAACCCACGCAATTTAAATTATTCATGAACATCTAAACTAGGTAATAATAAACCCACCGACGCGCAAACGATCAATATTCCTAGAATATTACAAATAGCTGCATATCGTCTGCTGATCACAAAATATACAAAGTTGCTATTAATAATCAATATCAACGTAATGTTAAAAGGTACTCTTTAAGTATTCAACATGCAAATACTCTTTAGGGCGTGTCTACATTCGTATATCATATTCTCTTTGACAGTAATGACACTTTCGGCTCGCTTTAGAAACGTTTATTTAGGCGTGGACAAAGCCATTGTCATTCTCTCACCCTAATGAGATATAAACATTATTATCTGTAGCCTGCCCGAACTCCTCCGAGTCCCTCTGGACTCCTGGCCCTTTAGATGCGGGCTTAGAATTCCGGAGCGGTTTCTGTGACATCTGATGAGTAGGATCGACTGCGGACGTATAAAAATCGACGCTTTCAATTTCGGTTCGGAATTCCATTTGGTTTTTTAGTGGCCATTGGATAACATTCGTGAACGGCGTATAAAACTGTCAAAGCGATTTTCAGTTGGTCTTATTTACAGAAAAAGGAATAATGGCTGAGTCCATTTATGTTCTTCTTTATAGGTTTTAGTACTGTACTGGCACCACCAAAATGGGTAACCAAAATCACCTTGCACGCCATGTGCATCGTCCATTATAATAGGTGCACTCAACGTTAGTAAATTAGGTTTTATCTTCATCGCCGGCTCATTAGCGTAGCGTGTTGCTCTGTATCGCGATGAGCGCGCATCGATGACCACGTTATGCACTACTGGGCCAACATACGCCACTGAACGCTTACTATGGCCCGTTCACTTCAATAATTCAGCATTTGACCGATCATTTGATTAATACAGTGCTTGTAAACTAGACCAATTTGGTATGTGTGGTCGGTTATGTTTGTTTATTAGGTCTATAAGCTATAACGATACTTAGCATATAATACCGCAACAAATAAATTGAATTAACAATTTCACAGCCATAAGATTGTCTACTGAAATAATAACAAGTAATAAATGTTTTTGACTTAAATGGTTTTTCTTTGCTTAATTCAAAATATAACACCTAGTTACCACCCACACCAATCGATCCATCATCTTGATCGATCCTAGAATGGATTAGATGATGTCAATCGAAAGTTTCTTCTATACCAAAAGCTAACACATCAAACGATCGACGATTGATTTGTAACACCCTAACAAATTTAAAAGATTTTAGACCATAAATTAAGAAGTTTGGAAAGGCTATGCCTTGCCACAGTTACTTAGTTTAATTTGTATCAATCATAATTAACGATTCTAGACAACCTGAAACTAAACCACAAACTAAAACTATTCCAAAACAAAACTGAGCACATTAATCATCTCTTCTACAACTATTAACAATTTTAATCAAATAAATATTTATAGTACCAACTCGTCCTTTACAAAAACCTAATGTCAAAGTAGGCAAAGAAATGAAAGTGCCCATGTTTAATAAAACGATTTCATTTTGTAATTGGAATCTTCATTTCAATGCAAATGATTTTGTGAAATTATTAAATCTTGACATTATTTTTTTCAAGTTTGGTAATAGATGTCTAACTCAGCCTTATTTTTTACACTGAATTGTTACCGTGGTTTTGTTCGTGTATTTTTTTCCATTACATACTCTACATCGTCAATCGGGTACATGTAGTGTACGTAGTTAACTGTGCAGCTGATTAGTGCGTAGGGATTGTAAGGGACCACTTACTGAACTGCCATAGCGACGGTTTTATTGATACGCTCATTGAGGAATTCCGAAGTTTTTCGCTGAAAAGGAAATGTAACATGGGCTCATTCTATGTCAGTAATTCTGTATTCTACAGAGTCCCTGGTTTTGGTCAACCAGCACCCTAACTTCAAAAAGAATGGTTATAGTGCAGTTTTGCTATCTACACAAATTAATGTATTTCTGTTATTATTAATGATTTAAATATAGGAAAGTGATTCTGAAATTGCAAAAAAGCTCCAAAGACTTCTCTGACACATAATTATTTAATTTTATAGCAAGGATCGTAGTAAGCAGCGCCTCTAAGACCCATCAGTATAGATTTCGACACCTAACTTCGGGGCTGCATATAGGTAGTTTAAATAAGTTTGTGCTGTTACGTTTTACGTCATAAGGTGCGATGGGACTAGCATATACATTTGTATATAAGTCCCTAACTAAAAATAAAGAGAAAAAAAATGGCGCACGCCTGCTTTGCTTGCATTAATTGCTTCATATGTTCAAAAAGCGGTCGACGTACACTGTTGAGTTATCAAAACAGTTACGTAATTAGAGTGCAGTATCTACGCAACATTCGTGTATACCACAGATATAAATCTAACTAGATGACGCGATTGTATGTACTTCGCGTGCCAAAAAAACGGAGAAAAGTTACGATCAATGATAGTAATCTGAGCTTTTCATTTAACATTATCGGCACCGGAAATCCATCGAAATGCCTTTTTATGCCATATTGAGCTGTAAAGAATGTATAGAAAAAGGTGGCCGAGGCATTGGACATTTTGTCTTAATTCAATACATATAATAAATCTGTAGAAAAGTCGTTTTTGTACATCGAAAATATTTCCAAAAAAAATGGCCAGGGTGTTAAAGGATAACCAACAGAACCCATTTCCAGCACGCGTTCACCTTGGTACACCCTCATTTCACCGGTGTTCAAGTTTCGTGATATTTGGGTAATCTATTCTGGCATTATAGGTACCTTACTAAAGCATTTGTCTATTAGGTACAGCTAAAAAGTGAAAAATAAAATAACTTTTTTGAAAAAAATACTACCGAATTCCAAATAAAAACACTACAAAGTGAAAAATAACTTTCTTTTTGGAAGTCAGTGTCCATAGCGAAAAAAAATGGTACTTACTAAAGACTGACTTCCAAAAAGAAAGTTATTATTCACTTTGTAGTGTCTTTATTTGGAAGTGCGCAATATTAAAAAAAAAGGTTTTTTTATGTTTTCGTTTTGGTGTGATGTTCTAGAGTGCAACTAGATGGCGCGCAGCAAATCTGTCTTTACTTTTTTGTATGTCGTCGATATTCTTCTCCCTAGGGTAAATAGTATTATGTGCAAGGAACGCTCGATCTAGATAGGTGGAAAGTTAAGTAAGGTAGGTAGGTCTAAGAAAGTAGGGTAGGTACAGGTAGGTAGGTAAGTAGAGTAGGATAGGCAGTTAACGGGAGCGAAGCCGCAGGCACAGCTAGTTGGTAAGTAAATTCTTTTTAAATTGTTTGTGAGAAAATGGCACGCTTGGTTTATATACAGATGGAGGGACTTGCGTTATCTAGTTAGATTTATGTCTGTGATATATACCTATCTTGAGAAATTTAAAACGGCCTAATTGAAAATGCCAATGAATATCGGCTAAAAATACACCACATTGAAATATTTTGGTAAATTTCCACGTTTGCGATTCATAATTTTATTCAGTGTTATTTTGCGTAAGAATTACTGTCACAAGTTTTTTTGTATGGGATTGATATTTCAATATTGGTAAACGGAAAACATCTCACGATGACTTTTCTTCAACTAAATTCTCTTTGGAGCGATTCTTTTAGCTTTTTGTGACATCACGGAAAAAGATAGAGTGGTTTATAAGTAGATTGTTCGGAGGCAACAATCAATCAATCAATTACTTACTTTGTATTTACATCATCATCATTCTTTTGCCGTCATTTGAGGTCGAAGAAAAATGTCGGTGATGGTATTATTACCACGATACCAGCACATACTATATTATTTACCTCAAACTTAAAGACTGTCTTATAGAACTTATTCTTAGCCTTCTCACACTTTATTTGGCGTAGCCGCCGCTGTGCTGGAAGAAAGATGAAGACGTAGACGTTCTGTCGGGTCAAAGGTGGTCGTTCTCGTCCCTTTTGCATTCAGATAGACCCAGAACTGTCCTCATGACCCGTCCTGATCTGTCCTTCTCATGTCATGTCTAAAAGAGTATCTTATTTAACGATTGCGTCAAATATTTATGCTAGCACGTTAACTTTCTCCACTTGTTTCTATTTTCTCTATAAAGCTACATAATACCTAGTAATAACAGGTAAGTGTGTAGAGTGTACCGATTTTCTATTTTCTCATGAAATGTATTGAATATGACCGTTACGGTCCACCTGTGCAACAACTTGTTGATGCTAAACATAAGAACAATGCTGTTCTGGTAAGTCAATATAATGTTCTGGTCATTTATTTAACAAATTCTTTATCCCTCGATAAATAACATTTTAAATAAAAGTTTCATGAACGGAAATAAAATTTAGATCGATTGATTAAGACAACGTTTTTTTTAAATCTGCCTCATTAGTCCAGACTAGTGGTTGCAAGCGCTACAGGTGAACTTGAGGTTCCGGGTTCGATTCCCGAGTATATGTTATTTGGTCTTTCCGGAGTCTCACCCTAAAATAAAACCGACAAAATGTGAGTGTACACATTGGTCCATTCCTGCCTTATCTTTCTAGAAACACAGGCGTGATACAATGTTATGTTTTTAAGTTAAAGTTTAACCTTGAACCTATTTTTCTAGTACACGAGTGAAGGTTAACCTTTTCCGAAGGGTGCACGCAGGCAAGGGTAGCGGGACGAGGGTCGCAGGGTGCGGGGGGGTGTCACCGGATGTAATGCATAGATGAATAACTCATAACATAACTCCCGATAAGCTGCTGAATGTTTAATGCGGCTCGATGAATGCATTAAGGTCAAGCGCAATTGTATGTATTTTTTCCGGTTCTTTACAAACTGTTTCAGGGTACAGATTTCATTTCATTTTAAATGGAAAAGTAACTCTGTCTGTCTGTTACCTTTTCACGCTTAAACCGCTGAACTGATTTAAATGAAATTTGGTATGGAGATAGTCTGGGAAGGACACAGGGTAGTTTTTATCCCAGAAATCATCGTTAAGGCGTGGAACGGGGGTTGGAAGTTTGTATGGAAAACCTAATAATATTATTGAGCGATATAAAAAAATTGGCTATTCGAAGTAATTAGTACTTCGAATAGCCAATTTTTTAAGCTAAGCAAACGAAGTCGCGGGCAACAGCTAGTTTATAATATAAGTAAGATGTAAGATAAACCCACCTAGGTTCTTTAAAATACTCATACCTATAAATCTGTTTACAATCAGAAAGTTTACTTCAAATCCCTCGGGTCAGTACAAGGTTTTCTCACATTAGTCCGCACTAATCCAAAGGAAGCTGTTAATACTGTTCATCACCATCTTTGTTTAGTTTTGCGGTCGTGATCCGGACAACAGGCATTTTATAATCCCAACAGACGTCGGTCTGTGCAGTTATTGTAATAAACCCTAGTCAATCGTGGTAATGTTCCCGATTATATCGTAGTATTTTCTTTATTTATGGAATATAGTATCTGTTATGTATCTGTCCCTCAGGGTCTGTAGTGGATTTATATTTTAAGTACTACTTTAAAATCTGGAATAATGAGAAAACTTTGATCGCAGATAAATCAACCTCTAATTCGAGGGTGACTACTCATATTTGATAGATAAGATTAGATAATTCGGGCAAGATAATACAGATAAAGACAAATAAGCCACAGTCTTAGACATAAAGTCTGGTTATTATATTTAATAACTAGACTTTATGTCTGGTTATTTTGGTTATTAAATTATATTTAACTCAAAAAATGTGAGAAACCCAAAAATTTGGGGCAGGTAACAAAGTCTGTAGTCTGTACTGCGAAAAAGAATTTTGATAGTTGTTTTTTTTGTGTTTTTGATGGGTAAGTATTCTGATTCATTCCTGGTAAAGAATAGTCACTTTATTACGATGCAGTGGGATTTTGATATAGTTTTGTCACTGTGAGTAACCGTGTTCTCAGTATGTGATTACCAACATTGTAACTTTTGGCTAAGAACGACATCGTGCTATTCCTTGACATCTTGGAATTTACTTAACATGTAATACTCCCGCACTCCAATTCTAATAGGTTTAACTATTTTTCTAATTGTATTTGTAAAAAATGATGTACAGCTTTAGCAATCTAATACCACATACAAAACTTTTTGGGGATACCAAATATGAGTTCTGCATAGTTATAATAGCCAGACTCTATCAGACATCTTTCGTTTAATTTTTCGTTCCATTATTTGATTATCAGCCTAACCCTTCACGAAACGCAAGCGGGCGTGATGCTATGCTAAGTGTAAGCTGGTAGGTAAATTCCAGGTTCATTGGTGCAATTTCTGTAATGTTCGGGTCATGACGATTTTCACTAAGCCCCAGGCAACGCTAGCACCAGTCCGTAGCGGCTATCGTTCGTTTATGGTATACTTCACAATCGCAGTCCAGCCGGCTTTATTGGTTGGCCACCGCGTTGCTATTGACTTACAGAATGAGATCGTAACCTCTATGTAATAGCTAACTGCTACGGTTGTATGCAAAATAGAATTTCATAGAATTTAAAGTTATAAAATAAATTGTAAAAGAACAATAGAGTGGTATCTACTTACTAAGTAACCCTTAATAAAGGTAATGCGAAGTTTCGAATCAATACATATACCTAATGAATCTGTAGAATAGTCGTTTATGTAAATCGAAAATATTTCCAAAAAAAATAGCAAGGGTGTTAAAAAAATATACATTTTAGACAAAAAAGTCCATAGACAAGGCAAGGTTGTTAGTAGCAAAAATTTTTTAACTATGTTAGTAAAGAATCAAATGTAAGAAGAAACTAAACACACCGTCTCTCCCTGCACATTAGGCTCATCAGTCTCGCAACACATGGAGTCCAATGAACCTACTGAGCAGAACAGTATCGGTTCTCTCGCCAATCATCCTTAGGACGCTATTCGGGCTACCCTGTAGTCATCGCACCACCGACGCAACTTTTTCACGCATGATTGGGTAGAAATCATCTACGCTGGCGTCAGTAAACGTTCCGGATTCACTGCAACATCGAGGGAGCCTAAACAGAGCCCTGAAAACATTATTACACTGGACGCGCAAGGCATTGTATGCTTTTTGCGTCAAGTTTGCCCACAGGCCGCTCGTGTAGAACGTCTGGCAGAATGCCTTAAACATTGTTATTTTAACATCGAGCGAACCTGTGTGCCAACATATTACTGCGCACCGACAATGCCCTGCGCTCCCTTTCAATGTCTAATTCGTCACTTAAATTTTCAGTTACAATGTGTCCCAGATATTTATACTGTGCAACACGACTTAGAGGTACACCATTAAGTAATGTAGTTGCTATAAAGATATTGTTTTTATTTTTATATTTAAATAATCTTCATAATAATTTATATATTTATTTGTTTACCCTCGCACTGGAACGCCTTGCAGCAATTACACCAATGGAGCACAAACTTACAAATACTAACTATAAGTCCAGGAACATGAAACAATATCTTTATACCACCTATATTACTTAATGGTGTACCTCTAAGGATAACCAAGAGAACCCATTTCCAGCATTTTATGTTTTTTTGTCTGTTAGTCTGTTTATTTGTGCACGCATCATGTAAAATGTACGAAACCAATGTAGATAAAATTTTATACATAGAAATTGTGCATAACTTATGTATTACTAAGTTTTTGTTTCATCGCAATCGGTTCAGTTTTTCAAAAGTTATATGAATTTAAAGTGTTCAAGAAGTTTAAAATAACACAACATACGCAATTCAGATATTCGGACTGTTGAACTCCATATTCTATAGAAGACGTTGTGCATTTGGCATCATTTTCTGAATGGCAGTATTAAAATTTTCCGCAAAAGAACGATCCTAGAAAAAATATTGGTAGGTAGGTAGGGTGCCTACTACCCGCCCGCCGCGGCGAACCAGGGGTCAACTCTCTACGTCGAATCAACGATATACCTTCAGGGCTATTCCAAGTGTGGCTCAAGTAAAAATAATAATTCAGGACCTAATGCACTAGACTGAAAAATTATGAGGTTTTAGACTAATTTCAATAATGACTTTGACGTGTGTGCAATGTTGTTCGTAATTGCGACATCACTGCTGCCCATCTGGATAGCCCAATGAAAAACGCGGTCACCTATTACGCCCGAGGTTGCGAGTTTGAGTTCCAGCTAGGGATAGGCATTTTTTATGTTATCGTTTCTGTGTGGTGTTCTAGAGTGCTACTAGATGGTGCGAAGCAAATCTAGGTCCTTTCTTGTTTTACATGAAGTCGATATTCTTCTATCCTAGAGTAAATAGTATACTGTGCAGCGAACGCTCGATCTAGGTAGATAGTAAGGTAAGTAAGGTAGGTAGGTCTAGGTAAGAAGGGTAGATACAGGTAGGTAGGTAATTAGGGTATGTACAGGTACGTAGGTAAGTAGGGTAGGGTAGGCTGTCGACGGGAGCGAAGCTGCGGGAACAGCTAGTTTGGTAATAAGTTGGTTACATGCCTTTTTTGCCAAAAAAACAAAACTATGAAAGAAATAACTCCCAACGGAATATCATTCTTAAAAGTCGGTCACATTCACATGCCGTTTTTGCGAATGATTTTTCCAGAGCCAGACAGACAGACACAGGTACCTAGAATTCAAATCCGAATAGGTTAAGACCTACATTTGTGACAGGGAGATAAATGTGTAAGCATTTTTTTGGATTTGTTTGAAAAATGAGGCCAGTTGAGGCATTTACGTTACCTCCTGAACTTCATCTCTGACACGCTTTCGACGATCACAATGTGCTCATCCTACGCACACAACTGATCAGACAAAGCACGTACACATATTTAAGCAGCGTACGTCGAACTAATTATGCTAATATTTGTGTTGCGCCAACGATATAAATGCGGTTAGATAACCTGTTTAGGGAATCGCCTCCGAGACTCTTGGAGCGCCCTAACCAAACTAACAGCATCTGACCAGAATACTGATCACCCGCGGCCCTCACTTAAATATTCAATGAAGATGTAGCCTTTTTGGTAACTTAATTATAATCAATATATTAATGAGAATTATATCCATATTCAATTCGTGCTGATGGTCCTGTTATTTTCGTACTCTCGACAAGATTAGGAACTTAGGAGCGTATTAATGAAATTCTTGCCATCAAATTATAGATATTTCGTTACGTGTTAGGGATGCTTGGGATCGACATTTTTAGGATGGTTCCTTCATTAATCGGCTTGTTTGAGGTGTTTACGAACGCTGCGAACGTTTTGCCTTACGTAATAATAAGGCTTATATTTTTTTATTCGTTATTGTGGAATTTATAAAGTTATAAGTAAGTACCAGGAAACCACTCTTCGCTTTATATATAAATGCAGTGATAAAAATTGAACGGTCAAATTGAATTTAATAATTAATTGGCTGTAAGGTAGCTTTACTGATACAACAATATCACATTCCACTTCGTTATACACGTACCTACACGTTTAACGTTCATTAATAAACTTCCAATACATAAGAATAGAGGATTATGAAATATAAAACTAATTTATAGCCGTTTGCCGGCGTTCCATTCAGCTCACGCATGGATTGAGGGAACTTTCAAACCACTGAAACATTAATTACTTTACTTTTTGTTAGTCTCGACCGCTTAAATTTGTTGAAAAGCTAGCTCCTCGTACTACGGTGTGAGGTTTTCACATAATAACGTGACTATGTTGAATCAAGATGAAAGGATATCTGTCAATGTGATGACTAAATGTAACTTTGATATAGTTGGCAAATTTACGCATGAGACAGGGAATACAGAATGAGTTTTTAAAGTGTGCGTGGATGGCCAAATCCAAAACTATGAGGTTTAGCGGAAAATGTAAGTCACTATTTTGTTAAAAATGAGCCTTTTTCTTATGTTTGCCGTATACCATTACTGCCCTGAATTGGATCCTTATTAGCTAATGATAGAATAAAAATGGTTTCGTTTTTCAAAAAAATTGTTTCGATTCCTGGCTAGGAATATTGATCTTTAAAATTTTCGGTGATGCAGTTTTAATTTTCATCAAAATCGCTCTCTAGATTCTTTTGAGTGTTTTCCACTATTCCTCATAGTTTCGGATTTGGCCATCCACGCCAAATTAAAAAAATCAGCCTGTATACTGTTTGTGGCTTTACGACCTGTTTCCATGTGATTTTCCAAGTAGCTAATTAGTTTTGGCCTCAAAACAAGCCCCTGCTCATGAGTTGAACGTGTGATAAGGCTGCATTATTTGATAACAGATGAAAATCTTTGCATTTACTCATACTGACGCACGCAATTTTAACACTTACAAACTAGCAAAGCATAACATATCATGCTGCATTCTGAGAAGTATTTCGTATTGTGCTCTAAGAATGAACCTACTGCACATTTTTTGCTTATTTTTTCTGCCCATAAGATTCACTCCAATAAGCCGTCCATCACTTCCCTGCAACCAATACAATGTACGCCTCCAAGACAAAGCTTGTTAAACTTGTACGCAATATCTTGGCATGCGGACTCAATTTAAGTCGTCAAATACGCCTCAAGTGCACTATTAAGTACGCCTCACGGTTCCACAGTGGCACTACACACGCGACTACATTCCTTGTCAATTCCTTGAGGACCGCATTGCAGCATTTGAATTATTTATCAGTTTCCTTTGTGTTACATCCAAAACCAACTATTTCGACGGTCCCGATTTTCACGGGTATCTATTTTATTGTTTTGTTCACAAATCGACGCACGGCTCTGAGATTGACATAGCTTAATCAACGGTATCCGTGCCAAAGTCACACATGGCAACCGTAGGTACCCGGACAACCCTCGTCTCATTTGTCATTAGGCTAATCGTTTGCAAACAATTACCTCGTAATTCCACCCAGCAGCAATAATACACGTAGCCAGAACGATGATCGATTTCATTTTCCATATTTATGTTCCTAGGACACCGGCAAAATGAAAAACAAACACAATGGGAATTGAAAAGCATGTTTCAAATAAACAATACCTTATGGCTGGGTGCCTACTACAAGCTCGACCGCCGCGTTCGTCCAATAAATGTCCCTAGCTACATCACAAGGTAGGTAATATTTGTTTTTATTTACTTTTCAGATCACTTGCAAAAACTTCTTCATTTTGTATAGTTTGCATATCAAAATGATATATAAACATAGGTACCATATTTTTCTTTCCGTAAAAGTATTTGTGATCCAATCAAAACATTTAGAGCAAAATTTCGTGGATTATTTTATTCATTTTCGATTAACAAAGAAAATAAGCTTGTTTCCTTGTGTAACAAAGACACTGCTTGTTATTATTTACATAAAAAACTTCGCTCCTCAGGTGGAATTTATCAAGTAATTCGATGATGGGGAGGCGACTGTAAAAAGTGGCTGAGCCATACTCAGCGCAGCGTAACAAGGACCACGATGTCTTTATGAAATTATGTTTTGCCCCGCGTTGAGTGGCTGACGTTGACAAATGACGCGCGGGTTGTTTTTCACTGTCAGATCGAAGTGACATGTTTTCCCGTGACTGTGAACTGGAGAATCAGTAAAATGAAATAAGCTCGCGCAAAAAAACAGCTTAGGCTCTCGTGATAGATACATTATACAATCGTTAGATATATACACTACAAGTTATAACACCTAACATCGATAAGAACAGCAAACACAAATTCTATCAAAAGAGTTTATTACATAATGCGACAGAATTTGTATGCCCAAACTTATCAGAAACAATAAAACGAGTGACACAAGTAACAGCGAAACTAATGCGAACAATCACAGTAAGCGATCCGTCTATTGATTTATTCAAGCGAAGGGCGCTGCTTTAGTGATGCCCAACTGTTCTCCATCACTGATATAACTGATTGATAGAGTCAACAGCGCCCTCAATCTATCTAAGCCTGATGACATCGGCCGATATTGCGATGCATCGCTGCACCCTCTTGCAAAAACTAAATCGAATCTCCGGCAACTGTAGGCACCGTCGAGATTCGATAGATGCTATCTTTGTATGAAGGAAATTGATGTATCAAATGTGTTATTTGTTCGTAAGAGGCCTGTTGTAACCACATACATCGAGATATTTGTGTATTTGTTCCTTGTCCAATACTATATTCCCTATTTCATACGAGGAGTAAGAAACTGGGTAGCGGTAACATTGACGTAAACAAAGGTCTTGCCATCGCATAAACAGACCCATAAACATATTTCTTTTGCTCAGAAAACGGAATAGCTATCGAGATTCCGTAGTAAAAATTCGAATGAGACCGCTGTTATTTATTATTTAGGTGGAGGATAGATTTATCGCATTTTTTTGTGTGTTAACAGGAAATAATGTCGTCCCTAGGCTCATCTTTCAATTAAAATTGCTTGAAAATTATGATTTCTATGTTAATATACGGTAAGATTATACCATACCAGTGATGTCTCATCCCGTACAAAGAAACCGAGCCGACGTTCTATACTGATTATTTTTTGTACATCGATCGCGTTCGGTTCTGTCCCGTTCCGTTCCACGGATATAGATGGTGATCTATCTATCGCCGTGGAACGGAACCGATCGCGATCGATTTACAAAAAATAATCGGTATAAACAGATGAAAAACGCTAGTTACGTGGGCACGGGTTCTTTGTATGGAATGCGGCATCTGTATGCTAGTACTATATCATCTGTGACTATACGTACCTACAAGCTATGGCTGAGTGAACATTGTAATATTATGAAGACAATATTCAATTTAATAACGTTATAAAACGTACATATATATTTAGAGTGTCCATTACGCAAGACCGAATAGGTACATTTATTACAACGGGTAGAACAGAACCCAGTTAAAAATAGACAACCCTTTTCTGCACGTGGGTGTTCCTATAAGATGTTACTTGGTAAGGGATTATTTTCTAAGAACCGTCTACCCCTAACGATTAAACTTTATCAAAGACTACCAAGAATTGTAAATTGTTCCCGTTATTATTCATAGTTCCGTGGCGACCGAGCTCTGCTCGGGTGAAAATAGATAAAACGACGTTTTCTAAAAATGAAACCTAGCTAGATCGATTTATCACTCCCGAAACCCCCTGTGTACTAAATTTCATGAAAATCGTTGCGGCCGTTTCTGAGATTCAGATTATATATATATATATACAAGAATTGCTCGTTATCGTATCTCGTATTTTATAGATAGATACATATTTACCACTCTATGTAGACTAAGAATCCTCTAACCAGCATCATCCTGCACTTGTCCCATACTACTTGAGATCCACTCAACACATTTTCTTCTGCCATTCCATATTATCAACCGTCACACTATCCTTCACTCTCATATCATTCCTCACAAGGTCCATCCATCTTTTCTGTGGGCCCCCTCTCCGTCTTCACACACATTTATATTCTCCTATAAACATATCCCATAAATCAAGAAGCATGGAAAATCTGATGTACACATTGCAGAAACACTAACCATCACGACGTAACAGATTACCACTAATCTACTAACAAGTCCATCAAAGTGTAATCACAACTATGTTTACAAACAAGAAGTGTTAGTGTATACGATATTAGTCCATTATCTATCACTTAGACACGATGAGGGGACGGATGCCCATCTAATGATTATCACATATTGCTTTAGTGCGGGACAGCGCGGGAGTAAACCCGCTAATATCGCATTAAAACCATCTCCCGTTATCTGACGGACTCGGCTAGCCCGTCCTGCAATAATCCCGGACTCCGGGATCCCGATCCCGTGTTTACCAAGGATTACTCGCGTCTCTACGAGGTCGATATAGGTTCATTTACAACATTGACTCGTGGTCCCTATTTGTGTTGAAGGTATATTTTTTGTCATCATCATCCTGGCCTTATCCCATTTTAATTGAGGTTGGACGCCGGATACATTTTTATTTCATATCTAATATTTAATATTTATATCATCGTCGTTTTAAAATATGTTTAAAACCAGTAAAGGTGAATCATTCAGGCATTTTGAGTTGTCGTCGGTTTGAATGTCGTTATATTTCTGTTGGCAGCCAAGGCAGGAATACAGCAAAATATTTGTCCGGACCCGGAGTTCTAAAAACCCGACTCCTGACTCCGCTCGGTCAACTTTTGGCGTGATTTGTGCAGATTTTTACTAGTTCCTAATATTTTATTTTCCATTCAACAGTTTGATGGACGATGTGTTCCGGTCTACAAAGTCGGAACGGTCGCGTTGAAAAGATTGAAAACTGCAAAGCTAATCTTGAGACATGAATTCTGTTGCTTGCCAACGCGCGTTTAATGTTTCATCAATTAATTCTAGAAGCTTTGCTTTTTATCCATACTCCATACTAATATTATATGTAAATGCGAAAGTTAATTGTTGTTAGTTGCTAGATTATATATTTTTGTCTTTCGGCGCTTTTCAAAGTTTAAGTTGTTTGGTATTATGACATTAAGCTGTGTCTAACACTGCCTGTCTGTCTTTCTGTCTGTTACCTTTTCATGCTCAAACTACTGACCGATTGAGATGAAATTTGGTATGGAGATAGTTTGAGACCTCGGGAAGGATTGAGGATAGTTTTTATCCTGGGAATGTTACCTTGGGATGATATCCGAAATTCACCCGGTCGACGCGGGCAGAAGCTAGTATGTATATAATTTCGGATACATCATGCATGTCAACAGCATGCATAATTAACGCGTATATATGTATGCTGATGATACTTGTCTAGTTTATACAGATAAAGACTTAAATTTAATTAAAAGTAACATTCAGGAGGATTTTACTAATATCATCATATGGACTCACAACAATGGCATTATAGTCAACATAAATAAAACCAAATGTATGCACATAAGATCTCCTTATCTTAAAAAAATCGAACGTCCGCCGCGCATAGTGGGGCATAGCAAAGTGTCTGCACAGTGGTGGACTGAAACTGTGTGAATGTGCAAATATTGAGGTGGTGGAGGAATACAGGTACTTGGGATTCGTCATAGACAACAGCTTCTCTTGGAAAACAAACATTATACACTTGTGCGACAAACTCAGGTATGTGCTTGTAAATATGCTCATGCATACTGCGCTACCACGGGGAGATAGCGCAGTTATGTGCGACTCCAACCCACTAAAACTCCACGGTGTCCTCCTGTGCCGCTTATGGCGGGAACACGGGCACGCGTTAGTACTCACCGCGAACCCGCCGCGGCTGTCCGTCACCGGATCCCCTCTGGGGAGTAACACCCGTCACCGGTGCAGCAGAACACATAGCACGCCGTGACCACCCCAGGGATCAAACCAGCTCATGGGCGCCAGACGACCCCTGTGACGGGTCAGGTCGGTGGCCCCGCCACCTACCGCTTTTCGGCCGGTCGCGGTGGGGCTGCAGGGGAGGTCCGTATCCCCATACGGACCTCCCCTGCAGCCCCACCGCCATCAGAAAGTGGCGACCCCATCCCGGCCGAGGAAGATAGGGAGAGCGGAAAACCGCAATACCGGCTGTCCTCTCCCGCCGCGGTCTCCAACCCTCTGCCGCGATACGATATTGCAGCCCGCCTCAGTTGCGACGTCGCTCAAGCAGCACCGCGACAAAAGCCCTGACGAGCGGCCCTTCCCCGGGTTCCTCTTCGCTTCACCGTGGGTAACCAAGCCACGGCTACTGAGCCCTGGGTTCACGCCTCGACAACGCGGGAACCCACCGGGGGCGAAGCGGCCATAGCTTGAAAGTTCATTGGGTAATGTATTGTGCGCACAGCAAACAAAACTATATGGCTTCCATTTTTCAGTGAATCCTTCAATAGAAAATAATACCTGTAATCAGATAGACGCACTGTGCTGAAACCAGACATATGCATAATATTTCATCCTTAACAAATATTCCTATTATTCTCCTTTCAGCTTCAGTGAAGTTGGAAAAAAAACGTCCCTACGGTTCGGTTACGTCATACTTATTAGACATACTATCTGATACGGAGACAAAGAAATATTTTTCAGGAAAATAAATTACTGCTATACTTTTTTTTGGAAAGACTTACCGTCTGCGAATGTCTATTATATTTATTAATCGAGTAATATTGTGATTCAGTATGGCGTATTTATTCTAGCTACAGCTATTAATCGCTTTGGCGATCTTAAGTTTATCCCAGATTTAATATTCCCTCGAAATTGTTAGGCGATATCTTGCCTTACGAGCTCACCCGACGGTGTTGCGATTGCAGCATGTTTTTGTTCGAGAACTGCAGTATATTGCCAACTATCCACCTAGTATAATAACTTAAGCGTCATCCAGGTATTAAACTTAGGAGAACCAGGGGGTCCTGTTATTAAAAAGGACCTGTAAAGCCTTTTGTTTTATGACACTCTTTGTTTAGTAAAAGCACGAATGTTGAACATTTTGCTTTCAGCGTTAGGTCTGTTCTACCATTCGTCGCAATATGATATTCAAATTGATTCCTCGAATTCAGTTTACAATTTAAAGCTATCCTTGCAGACATGATCCGCAAGCTCTGCTCTAGAAGGGGAATCAATTTCCATCATACCTAAACTTTGCAAAAGTTCTGCTTTCCATCTGTTAGACATAATCTAGGTAAACTAGGATTATTTCTAGACATGTCATGTGAGGTAGGAAGCTGGGCCTCGCAGAATAATTCATAACTGTCACTGGCTTACAAGCGATTTACAAAATGTTATAAATGAGTTGAAATGTCGCCCGGAACTAATCTAGCGAAATAAATGAATTTAACTTCCCTACTATAACTCAGCTTCAAGAAACTATTATGGAGAAGAAAATTTAAGCTATGAACGTCATGTTGTGGTCATTTATATTGGGGAATTGCTTGTCCAGAAACGAATTTATTGCCTTTAGAACAGGCCCTTGCTCAGCATTTTGCGAGATCTAGGGGTCAAATCCTTGTGCTCGGGTTCGATCCTTAGGTAGAACATTTTTATTAGGAATTACCATTACGAATTTGATTTTGTACCCATTTTTTGGCAATAGGCTCGTACCTATTACTTACATGAGACTTCACATACCTACTGCCAAAATGAAGGTGTATACACAGTAAAACATGGGTAAAGGTATACATAGGTTTTTGTAAGTAAAACAAAACGTAAGATGTGCTAGCAAGTGCTAGACCTGGCCCATATTTCGAAATCGGATGCTCGATAGCCTATCCGTTTACCTATATCAAGGTCAATCTCATCGGGCTTTCAGTCTCTCGGGCCGCTTCTAACGAATGTGATCTGACTTTGTGGACGGATTCGAAGTAGGGATTTCAATCCAGTCGGGTGAATCTGAAGGTTGACCCAGATTGTGAATCACCCAGATGGTTTGAAGTATGTAATGGCGTACAGTCGCACAAATACATCGAAAATATGTGTACCTACGCCGCAATTTTCGGTCACTTACGATGTTTCCAAGAAAAAGTTATAAGTGTACTGTTGTATCGATGACACAAAGAAGTTTTATTTATCTCAGCTGTTGTTTTTCTTCTATGTTTTGATCAATACCAGTCCAGAGGAAAGTTTTATATACATAACATCACGCCTGTATTTACCTATTATGTTTAAGTCCCATGCAGATATTAGCGGGTACAAAGCCCGACTTCGGGCTTTTATTAAGTAATCCCAAGTGGAAACGCCAATATCCGACCCGTGAATCCAACCCAGGATCTCATGCTCAGTGGTATTGCTCCTTGCTACCACTAGATCAAAAAAATCTTTATTTTTATTTTAAACATCAAGATGTCAATTTAATACTTGTATCTATCTTATTCTAAGATAGAAAAACGTATACCTACATACCAGTTTAGTAGGTTTACACAACCATAATATATGTAGCACACAACCCTTATCGGAATCAGATAGAAAAGAGTAACTGAAAAGTAACTGGTATCTAAATAAGGTAGGTACAAGATGCTTATCAACACTGATTCAATGGAAAGCCCCACGAGATTGGAAAAATAGGGTTTCTCAGATGGGTTTTGGCAACTCTGACATTACGTGTCCCTAACCCCAATTCTGGTACAGTAGACTACGAATCATTAAAACATCGAATAGGGTACGTAAAGTAACCCCAATTAATCGCACGATTCAAAAGAGTTGATTGACGACTATTTACCCAACATTGGTAAATAAAAAAATATTTATTTTGCGATCCCAGTAAAAGTAGCTTACGGTATGCTCTGGAATTGATATAAATGGAAATAATAAACTTTTTTATTGAGTCTCAATTTCTCGGAACAGTTTCTCGCTAAACATACATTCAAAGGCTAAATTCTTTCAATTTTTACTGGGTATTATATTGTGAATATGTTCGTTAGTAAAGCCCTCAAATTAACATAACAACTAGCAGCATATTGTCCCCCACATTGCACACAGTTGAACGTCAATTTGCTAGAAGCTATTTATAAATCACGCCTCCTCTTATTGAAAAAGTGGATGACTTTTTGGGATATCTTTAATAAAAGTCGTGTCAGGGGAGTCGGGTAGATGCATTTAGCGCGAACTGTGTCAAGGAACCGATTGGCTCGATAACCGTAATTTTAGGCAAGTTGACGCGAGTCGCGCTACTTTTTGCCGCCTTCATTTAATATTCAAGGCTCGGAGCACATAATTCGTGGCGGTGATCATGGAGAGAGGCGACGCGACGGTGTCTCGTTATCTCTTTTTCTATTCGTCACAGAACTTGAAATAAATTTTATATTAAATTGACATTAAAGGGAACTTTGAGAAATTCCAGATAAAATATGCAAATTTATAAGACGTAGCTTTATGTTTGTTGCATTTCAATAGGGTAAGGGCGGTAATTTAGAAATAATAAAGTTTGTGAATGCAACGTGAATCTGACGAGTCCGTGCAAAAAATACAGTCACCTATCAAAAAAAAAAATCTCTTGTTTCCGTTTGAAGAGAACAAGAATGTTAACAAACATAACAAAAAATATTTATGTTTAAAACAACAATAAATAAGTGATCAGCTGTTCTCCACAACCGACTTCCAAACAAAAACACTACAAAGTAAAAATAACTTCAATTTCGGAAGTCGGTGTTCTTGTTTACGTTTCTTCGGTTTTTGACACTGACTTCCGAAATTGAAGTAATTTATAGTTGTAGTGTTTTTGTTTGGAAGTCAGTTGTAATTTTTGTAAAAAGTTTTATATTTTTCACTTTTTAGTTGTGGTACATAATGTACCAGTTCTATAGGCTAGGTACCTATGCGTATAGTGCCCAAAGTGAAGCCAGAATAGATGAACCCAATAACATGAAACTTAAACAAAACCGGTGCAATGAGAGTATTCCAGGGTGAACTGTTCACACCTGCCTACCCCTTTAGAGCGTACCAGTGTGATGTTATGTTATGAAATGGTGTAAAAAATAAACAGACATGCGATTGCATCTATCCCGAGTGTTTTACCGTCATTTATTGAAGAGTTCTGATGTATTTCGCCGAAGTTCTTCATCAGATCTTGATGCAAATTGAATAGGACCACATGACAATCACCAGCTTTCAAATAAAAAAAATAATCATCAAAATCGGTTCACCCAATAAAAAGTTCTGAGGTAACAAACATAAAAAAAAATACATTCGAATTGATAACCTCCTCCTTTTTGCGAAGTCGGTTAATAAAATAAGTAGCACCCTGTTGACAGCTGTCATATCAGTTCTACATTACTCGCACATTACGAGTGGGAGATTTTTAAATATAATTCAAAGAAATTACTCGCCCATTGAGTTCGCGAATAAATTATAAAGATTACACGAGCTATGGATTTATTTAAAGTTGAACTCCTGTACATGAAACAGATATCTGGTACTATACAAACAAAAACACTACAAAGTGAAAAATAACTTCAATTTCGGAAGTCGGTGTTCCTGTTTTCGTTTCTTCGTTTTTTGACACCGACTTCCGAAATTGAAGTTATTTTTCACTTTGTAGTGTTTTTGTTTGGAATTCGGTTGTAATTTTATTTTAAAGATTTTTATTTTTCACTTTTTAGTTGTGGTACACACTGGATAAGGTCTATAGGTTCGATACCTACGCGTATAGTGCCCAAAGTGATGCCAGAATAGATTAACCCAATAACATGAAACATAAACAAAACCAGTGCAATGAGAGTATACCAGGGTGAACTGTTCACACCTTTGTACCCTTTTAGAGCGTACCAGTGTGATGTAATGTTATGAAATGGTATAAACAATAAACAGACATGCGATTGCATCGATCCTGAATGATTTGCCGTCATTTATTGTAGAGTTCTGATGTATTTCTCCGAAGTTCTTCATCAGATCTTGAAGAAAATTGAATGGGACCACATTACAAGCACCAGCTTTCAAATAAAAAAAAAGAATCATTAAAATCGGTTACCCAATAAAAAGTTGTGAGGTAAGAAACATAAAAAAACAGTCGTATTGATAACCTCCTCCTTTTTCCGAAGTCGGTTAAAAAGGGTGTTAATGGAGCTTCAGAAATAGACTACACAGGTAAAATTCAATATGTGGCCAGATTTGCAACCCAATATTGTAGTGTTTTGTAGTTTACATATACCGCGCACAACAGTCCATGTTCCCACCACATATTTGTTGAAACTAATCTGATCCGATACACTTCAGTAAATGTTAATAAATTTAACAGTCGGCTTTACGACCACAGTTAGGCAAAGGGCAGCGCAGTGTGAAATTGAAATTTTACAGAAATAAAAACGAAACGTATTTTCGTTTCATAGACGCTATAAATTCGCGGCGTGGAGTAAGTTACGCCTTATTTGGCAGACGAATGTACTTGACTGGATGTGGAGTGATACCTCCCCTCTCCAACCCTTACGAGAGCACTCGTATTCAGTAAATCGAAAGTCGTTACACAAAAACCGAGATACTTTTTTTTCGTATCACTTATAGAGCCACGTCTTCCTCTCTTAGAGAACGCTTTGATGATTTTTCGCCTTTTGCGTTTATGTTTAGTTTAAGTTCTATTCGTTTTAGCCTAACTATTACGTCCTTACAAAAAAAGATAATTTTTAACAAAAAAATTTACCGACGAATTAACTAACTAAAAAGCAAAAAATAAAAACATCTTTTAGTTATAGCATTTTGAGTTGGCGCCAATTAAACAAACAACCAAATTCATCATCTAAAGCGTAGAATTATTGAAGCTAGGTTTATCTTCGTCGATAGTTTATTTGGCGCCGCCTCAAAATTCTTGACTAAAATATATTTTTATTTTTAGGTTTTCTATTCTTTATTTCATCGGCTAATTTTTTGTTAAAAAGGTTGTTATTTCGTTTTTTAGTTTTTTTTTTTTTTTTCAACAGAGTCAGTTCTTAAATAATTTTTTCTACCTTTAGGATTGTGTATTATTTTTCAAATTTAAATGGGATCAACTTTGAGGTATATTCTTGCTAATAAAAAAGGAATAGTTGGAAATCGGAACACTATAAAAAGTTATGCAAAGTAAAACATAAAAAAATAATAATTTCGAAAAACCACCTCCTTTTTTTCGTCGATTAAAAAACATAGTCACATTAATTCTAAACTAAACACATCAACACGGTCTAGGGATATTTCATACTCAATTAAATAACTCGAAAATTACTGGCCGCATTGGAATCTTCTTAACACCGATTTGTTTGTAATTTATCTCAGACTAATTCCAAATTCAAATTTTTGAAAATTCTTTTGTTTCGGTGGCATAAAAACGTCTTGATGTGTAGGAGAGGGAATTTTCATTTGTGCGAAATTTAGAAAACAATACGAATTACGTTTAGTGACAGCTTTTTTTCATTTTTAAACGAAAGATAAAGTTAAAATTGAGGTATTGTAGCCATGCAACGCCAACATTTGACGAGGGCGGAGATGTTACGAGCTGTGGGAATGCTGGAAGCTGGGTCTGTTCAGGGTAATGTTGCTGAGGCCATAGGGACCCACCAAAATGTAATTTCAAGATTGTGGACACGCTATCGTGCCACAGGTGAAGTAGCGGAGAGGCACCGGGGGCCAAGTCGCATCACTACCCCCAGACAAGACCGATTTTTGCAAATTACTGCGCGAGCTCAACCAAATGCAACGGCGACTCAATTGGTCCAAAGGCTGCGAGTGGAACACCAAGTGCTTGTGACTGACCAAACTGTAAGAAGGCGACTGCATGAAAGCAATCTACGCTCTCGTAGACCACTCCGGGTCCCACCTTTACGGAGAGGCAATCGTGGACGACGATTAGAATGGGTTCGGAACCACGTGGACTGGGGCCGTGAGCAATGGTCCAACGTGCTGTTCACGGATGAATCCAGGTTCGGCTTCCATCCAGATTCACGAAGGACGCGTGTTTGGCGAGTTCCTGGACGATGGAGCCGTCTTCAGAACCCTCAGGAAGTTCAACCATACCAAGGAGGAACAATTATGGTTTGGGCAGGAATTCGTCTTGGAGGACGGACGGATCTCGTTTGGGTGCGGGGCAATATGACGGCAGAACGATACGTCCAACAGGTGCTGGGGCCCGTAATCTTGCCCCACAGAACACAAATGGGGCAAGATTTCCTGCTCATGCAAGACAATGCCAGGGCAAACACGGCGAGAACGGTAGCAGCTTGGTTACATACACACAATGTTAGGGCCTTAGACTGGCCTGCTCAATCGCCAGATCTAAATCCCATTGAGCATGCGTGGGATATGCTGCAAAGAAGAGCTCTGAAGGAAGTTCCTGAAAATCTGGCTACAGAAGATCAACTTTTTGCGCACCTCAGAAGGACATGGGACAATATTCCGCAGCAAGACATTGACAACCTTGTTCTGAGCATGCCGAATCGTTGCCGATGTGTTATGAACATCATGGGCGCTTTCTCAGACTACTAACTTCAAGTTTATAAACACAAATTAAATGATTTTTCTATTTTTTTCAGTTTTACTCATAAATTAAAAGTTAATTCATATACGGTTTCCGTCTATGCTTCATTTTTTTTCCATAAAATCCAGAAATTTTAATTGAAGTACCTTAACCATTATTAAAAAATGGTAGAATATTAAATAACGTATCTTTTAAATATATACATGTCATATAAATAATTAACACATTGATAGTAATTCGCTTTTTTTAAAATATCCCTAGACCGTGTTGATGTGTGTAGTTTTCTTGTTATCGCGATCACAATTAAAATAGATTGCTAGGAGTAGTCGCAGACTCATAGATAAACGATTCTGAGGACGTCTGCTCAGAGCAATTCTATTACAACTCAAATTAAATTATTCAGTTTATACTAACATCAAAACTCGTAATAATAAGCCCTCACTCACTTGAGACTTCTAGTCTAGTCAGTGGAGTAGCCTTAATCGCTCTTTAAGATTTTTTAGGTTAAGAAACGTTCGAAAGAAGGCATAGCAGTGTTTTTCTCCATCACACTTTAACCTAAAAAAGCCTTCACCATAAAAGAAGCAAAACTAAAAAGAAAATAAAATATTGCCACCTAAAAAACCGGCTCCCTTTACTATACAAAACCAAGAGAGCAATCACTTTTTAAGCGCGCTACACACCTTCCAATATATTGCAGGAAAAATACTGACGATGCAAATTGCATACAGATAGTCTGGAATTTCGTGAGGGACCGACCGAGTATCGGCAAATTTTCGTTTTATTTGTATATACATAAAAGAAAAACGGGCTTTCCTCTATCACTGACATACATATATCAATGCTTAGCTTAAGATTTGTAGGCATAGAAGCAACACGGATTTATGGAAGAAACATTTTAGGAATCTCGACTTGGAAGAATAAAAGGGTGATGAAAGCATGACACACGAAAACAAAACGCATAAAACACACACATGTGGCATTTTTGCATGAAATTTCTTTGCCTTAATATTCCTGGAACGTCATAATAAAATTCAGACTGTTTTGTTTGGTACACATTGTTTTTATTTTGTGAATTATTAATTTTTATTTTAAGATATAACTCCTTTCACACTTTTAAGTGTTCTTGTAGTCCATCTGTATTATTTAGTTCAAAAAAATGGACACTTCCTCATTTCTAATACATATATAAATGTATTTAACATATTTCTGCACGCCGAAATACACGCTCTCAACTCTCACCTAGTTCGGGTGCAGAGATCCCCTCTGACGTTTATAATGTACTTAGTTTATAACCGAATTCAAAAAAGGAGGCGGTTCTCAATTCATCGGAATCTATTTTTATGTATGTTCCCCGATTACTCAAAGACGACTGGACCGATTTGAAAAATTCTTCTTTTGTTTGAAAGGGTGCCCAGGTGGTCCCATGGTCATCAGGTCAGGATCTGATGCAGAAATTGCATGGAAATCTAGGGCACTCCTCTAATTTTATAGGCATACACGTAGTGATTTTGCATTCAAAAAGTATCATTTGGTGAAGAAGAACTGATGAAGAAAAAACTGGAACTTCTCAATGAAACATATATTTTTAGTATAAAATATATCTATCAATTATAATATAAGATATCTCGAAGAGTTAAATGACTTTGATAAAACAAATTAAAATAAATAGTTCTAATGAAAATGGTATCATCAAACTCATCTGGAGATGAAGCCGGATGGCAGGCACCAGAACTCTGTAATAAAACAATGTAGGTATCCCAATCGTGTTAAGGCTTGTTGGATTTTTTTATGAAAAGCCGTCTGGCTATCAATGATTTTCATGGTAATATAGAGTACCAAAGCTAAAAAGCGAAAAATAAAAATATTAAAAAAAATGAACTTCCAAAACAAAACTCTACAAAGCGAAAAATAACGTTCTTTTCGGAAGTCGGTGTCAAAAACAAAAAAAAATAGCAGCAAAGACACCGACTTCCGAAAAGAAAGTTATTTTTCGCTTTGTAGTGTTTTGTAAGTCGGTTTAGTATTTTTGTTAAAAAGTTTTAAGACACTAAAAGTCAAATTGTAAACCTTTGTTTATGTAATTTTTTTTTCTAACTACGCTCGTTAGATATACTTCACCATAGAAACACAAACACCTACAACTAAAGAAATGTGAGCTACGTAGTTATTTCCTGTAGTTATAATTCAACACGAGTAGTGAGCGGACGTGCTCTGTTATTATTAATTATGTCAATATTTGTGTTTCTGAAGACGGGATAAGCACGAGGAACTTTGTTATTTATTTATCTGCAGCGAAGAAACATCTATTAACTAATTACTATCCGGATTATACCTACGTGGTTGTTATATTGATCATTATACAATTCGATTTTCTTCTAATAACTTTCCGATTCAAAAAAATATGAACATTCAATTTGATACACCAATTTAAAGAACTTCAGAACATAACAGACATGTTAAATTTGCCGATTTTGTTATGAAAATGAAATGTGTAAAAATAAAGGAAGCGAGCGAATGCGAAGAATGTAATTAAAACAGCAATAAAAGAGCACATTTTACAGCTTTCGACCGCGGCATTATACTCCCTGTAAAGGTTATTATCTGCTTTTTAAACTTCGCTTTCAACTGCGTGAATTAAAAACGAAAATACAAAACGATGTGCCTTAATTTCGTCTGTCTCGCGCGAAACAATAGGAATGGGGAAGCGACCGTAGCTTTTTACGTTTGCATGACTATAGCTGCCTGTATTTTATTGTGTGTAGCCAGAAAATCGTTCGCTTTTACAAATTCGGTATTTTTTATTTTATTTTATTCGCGTATAAAATGGTGGAGTAAAGATTTTTATAGGTATGTGCTTCGGGATGTTTTATGTATTTGCATTTAACTTTACAAAGTAAACTTAAGACCGTTTCAACAACAAATTCATTACGTAAACGAGGGTCTAGTAAAAACTTATGTTAGAGCTAAAACTATGCCGTCAGTGTTGATATCACGTCTATTGTTTTTCATATTTCTGGGCACGACACGAGATCAATCTTTAAAAGGTATCCGGTCATTGTTGGGTCTTGACATTGATTAATGAGCTCAATATATTGTTTCTTTGCGCTGCCCAGAGAGACGTCTTTTTATGTGCTCTAATTTTGTAAGAGAGGGTACTCTTTAAAATAAACATTTTATTTTACTTACTGGTTCACAGACAGGGTATCAAAAATATCAAGGAAAATCGTGATGGATCTAATATCACCGGCTTCTTCTACCTTGCTATCCTGGTTATACATGATATATTAATTATACTTTCACGAATTACATGATTTTGATTCCGTTTTTCTCATAGAAAGCTGCTAAGAATTTCCTAAGAGTCAAGTAATCAACTAATCACCATGCTTCATTCGCCTTGATGATGACCAGGCTTGAAGAATTGACGACAAAAGTCATAAAACCGGTGGATATAGCTGCCAAATCCGATATAATCCCTAAATCCCACGACAAGAAAACGGAAGAGGGTGAGGTATTATTAGTAGGGGACTGCAATAGCAGGGGGCCAAATTATTTTTATTGACTCTTACAATGTCCAAGGGTGACGCTAAGCAACTGAACATTTTTAATTTTCCACTTATTTTGATTAAATAGGGAGCTGTTGAAATAGGTACCGAAATAACATTAACTTAAAACATTTGTCGGACAAGGTTTAAGTGCAAATAGAGAGTTGATTACAAAGTGAAAGTCAAACCAACAAGAATCAAATATGAACGGTATCCGAACATTGCGTGCTAGACATGAAGGCAGCAAAAACTGAACTGTCTTTAGCCTGAAAATAATTTACCACAGCAGATATACCAACGGCTGAACGTGTTTGCATAAAAAAGCCTCTTTATCCTGATTGGCTTAGTTTGGAAGATTTTTCTGAAGTTAATTACTTAGCCATCACACAGAGCGGCGTGGGCGCGAATGTTGATAAATTGTATTTTTTCTGATTTGTTAGCAAAACCCGGAAAAGCTAACATGTTTCTGTTTTAACGAATAAAACTCTAAAATACGGTTTAAAAATATCTTTTGAGTTCAGAAACCAATATGAAATACCCGCGGCTGAACGAGCTAGGATACAAATAGACACCCTGCATGCCCATAAATAACGATCACAGACAGCTTCAATTTTATGAACGTATTCCGAATACATTGGAACAGAGCTCCAGTTCTCTCTACTGACCATAATTTTACGCTTCATGAGACACTCTGAAAGTGCCTTTATATCACGACTAGCTTAAGATAAAGCAAATCCTCTAAAATATCCTAATAACAGTAGCTTACTTGACACATATTAAGATAAGGCGCGGCAAATCGCCTTGCAGCGTCAGCCTACTTTGCTGTCTGTGTGTTATTGTTATACCTACTTAAGTAGCAGTGCAGACCAAATTCTGTGGCGAAGGCTTACCTAACAGACTGTAAAATGCAAATGAGTGAACAGTTGTATGAGAGCAAACGTTTATACAGAGCGGCCGAGCGGAGCCGCTCCGCGCCGCGCACCGCCTCGCCACCTCGCTGCCATGCGACTAATCTTTAATCATAATAGTGCACTGCATTCGTTCTAGCCACACGCTGCTGATTGGACTAAAACGTTAATGTATTTAAACAATAACACTGTTAAATGAGCTCAACCTAAAAGCTCAATGTTTTCGTTAATTCATTTTGGAATATGTTTGCTGATGGATTACCGTGACTAGCGCAAGCGCGGCGAATATTTTATCATGACGCAAAATGAATTATTTTGAAGAACTAATTAATTTTGATCCTTCATTTTCTTTGGAGTGCCAGACTGGCTGTTTTTGTAAATCAAATTAATTTTAAAACGATAGCAAATTTATTTTTTTCAGTTTTATTCTTCGAACAAGTTTAGTGAAGCACTAGATGAGATCTACTTGTACTTTAACGAGTAGGTCGGTACACAAACAGGAAATTTTAACTGGAGCTTCGTTTGAAAATACGAGTCGAGGTTCTTTTCTTATTTTCCTAAATAGAACGAAATATTTTGAGATTTTCTTAAACCTAGCGTATATCTGCCGTCTTACAAGTTTTTTTCTCCTATTTTTCAGTCTCTGAATAGGGTAGTTTACTGAAAATTTGTTTATTGTTCGTAAGGTAGAATAATAAAAAATATTGGACACGTATTTTTTCTTTAGACACGTAAACATAAAGTGACGACGATATAAAATGTTGAAATATCGTGAAACTTCACGCCGCTAGTACACTTTATACTGCCTTAGTGATGCGCTTTAGCTTTGTAATTTTTTATTGATTTGATAAAGCAAAAAATACGTGTCCGATATTATTTGATAATCTCATTGACGGACCAAATAGAATTATCATTTTTCTACTTTTTCTACCCAGGAAACATCCCTATTCAGTTAAATGCACTGCTCGCATTTTTTTTCCCTTTTTCTTGGCGAAAGAAAAAGGAAGATATATAATATAAAGGTTAACAGGCAAACTAAAAACGTGAACTTAACCCTTATTCAGTCCGGTGAGCGTTGCTTTTCAATGAAACGTGGGTCAATGTACCCAACAGGTAGGAATACATTTCTCAATATAGACAGGTCTTGCCAATTCCTAAGTATTGATTCTATCAATTGAACGTGAACCCCGTACAAAAAAGCTAGCGCCGTTCATTTCCCCGAGGCACGTCGATAACGACCTTACATACCTTTAACCTCTATTTTCAATTATTCATAAATTAAATTCTACACTGCTCTCTCGCTACCAGGGATTATATCCCTTAGATAACATTCAATGTTCAATCATTTTCCTCATGGGCCCTCATAAAAGTTGCCGTCGGTTTAAGTCTTAATGCCGACGTCGGACACAGAATTGGTTTTAGAGTTTTAAACCGTCCGTCGTCGCCTTATCGATGTAAAGGGCGACAATTTGTGAAGTTAATTAAACGAACAAAGCGTATACGTAAGATAACTATCTGGAGCATTGTTCTAAGAACAAGAATGGATGCTCTTCTCCGCAAGTTTCTTATCGCTGCGTGAGTTATCCTCGCGAACCCAGGCCAACAGTTTAGTTGTTACGCTATAATCCAAGTAGGTAGGTAGTTACAAGCCACATACATAGTAATTATAGTTCAGTAAACTAATATCTTACGCTCGGGGTAATAATAAACATGAAATTTACTTGTAATTAAGAGCGCGGTAGTACGTTACAACAACTAATTAATAGAAACAGCTTGCGCGTTTTATAGTCAATGTATTTAACATGGCGGAAAATGTTTGGGCGGGTGCTGGGTGCCGCGTGCGTTGTACCAACAAAATAAAGTTCAGGTTTTTTAGTGTCGGCGCAGAGTTTCATGCAAATAAGAGACTTTATCAAGGATGGAAAAGTCGTACATTTAATACGATTACGCAGGGTCTCAAAGGGTCTTACCTATCTCAGACACCCTTCTCCTTGTTGTGTATTATGTTAAATAGCCACTGTGTTTTGATGTCGAAACAAATAAAAAATTTTATTTTTATTATAAAGAATTTTATTTTTATTATAAAGATTTTTTCAAAATCTCACCGCTTTTGATCTACACGATATAGTCGAGTCTTACGATAGATTTTTCACCTACTTAGCGTAACTCGTTGAGACAGAACAACACGTGTGTGTAAGATTTTGTGCACGAGTAGTTTTAATTACGATACAATATTGTATAACAACCTCATGTGTAATCTGATCTGATCTGATTGTGGCTTGTGGCAATGCATGGATACCAGTCTACTGGGTACATTACCAGTGGACGCCATATTTTACATTATTTTTACGTGTTAGTAAGTCAGGAGTTTTATTTATATAAATTTTAGTAAACTAATTATTTTATAAATTGTATATTTATATTATTTTGAATATATCACAGATAAGGACAACAAAAGGATTCCGTTTTTCTATTTATATATATAATTCTGAAATATAAAGTAATATGTTGTTGTTGTTGTCTCCGCGGTGTGACAGTGATCAATTGTCACCCACGCCGGCTTTGTGATCTAATTATAGACATTGAATTATTATATAGGTACCATGCGTTAGTCATGATTCAGATACATCATTAATTTTCGATTCTATATTCGTCACTATGGTTTCGAATTATCGAATTTTTATCAACAATTTTAAACCACGTTTTACTATTAAAAAGTTTTTAGCTAGGTAGGTAGTCGGTATGGGAATCGAACCCAGAACCGCAGCCTGAGCAGCTGTGCTTCCAACTGAATGAGCCCAATAAGGGTCAGAAATTTAAAATTATTCATCGTGTGGTTTTCGATGAAAAGGTCTGCAATTTTCGAAGTTAATTAAGCGAAAAAACTCATGCAAGCGTATTTTTATCCTTACTTTTATGAAGTAGGCAAATTTTAAGTGGCTGGCGTTTTATTCAAAGCTGTCCCATTAAAAGTAACATTTACGACATCGCCTAAGTAATCCATTAGTTTTAACCTCAGGGAATCAAAACTTACACCTAATATTCGTGAAGGAGTTTTTTTTTTTTTTTTTTTTATTGTATATAGGCTCGCGCTTGACCACTATCTCACCTGATGGTAAGCGATGATGTGGTCGACGGTGAAGCACGCTTGCCTAGAAGTAACCTATTCACTCTTGACTTAAAGACCCCTAGATTGTAGCTATCGGGAAACACAGACTCCGGCAGGGAATTCCACTCCTTAGCTGTACGCATAATAAAAGTGTCCCCAAAACGTTTTGTGCGTATGGGTGGGATGTCCACCATGTACCGATGACGCATCGCCGTGCGTCTGGTTGTCCGATGATGGAACGGGCTGGGCGGAATTAAATCATGCAATTCCATCGCACACTCCCCGAAATGTAACCGATAAAAAACCGACAAGCTGGCAACTCGGCGACGATGTTCAAGGCTCTGGAGCTTTGATTTGACCAGTGCCTCATTGCCGATAAGTCTCTTGGCCCGCTTTTCGATCAACTCTAGTGCATCAAGCTGGTATTTGGCAGAACCGTCCCAGAGGTGAGAACAGTACTCCATGCACGATCGAACTTGCGCTTGATACAAGTTGAGCAGCTGTTCCGGCGTGAAGTACTTTCTCACCTTCGCAAGGATCCCCAACTTTTTGGAAGCCAGCTGAGCCTTTGCCTCAATGTAAGGCCCAAAATTGAGAGTCGATGTCAACGTAACGCCAAGAAGCTCAAGATGGTCCGTTATTGGCACGGTTACATCACGAAAAGTTGGAGCCGGGTGAAATTGGCTCTTTTTAGCGGAAAAAAGACACGCCTGGGTTTTAGTAGCATTAAACTTGACCAGATTGGCATCACCCCATTCGGAGACTGCCTGCAAGGACAAATTCAAGCGCTCCACCATGGCCTCACGAAGAGACCGGATCTGTGGCCCGGTAGCCCGTGCGTTGGACAAGTATCTCTCAGCAACAGTGCTGTCGTCTGCATACCCAAAGGTGCCGGGTTTAAGCAGATCGTTAATGTGCAACAAGAACAATGTTGCTGAGAGTACCGACCCCTGAGGGACCCCGGCATTAATATCCAGTTGGTCCGACGAGCAGCCATCAATAACTACTCGAATGGACCGATCTCTCAAGAAGTCTGCGATCCAATCACACAGACCACCGGGCAGACCGAATGAAGGAAGCTTACCGATAAGGCTTTCGTGCCAGACCCTATCGAAAGCCTTCGAGATGTCGAGGGAAACGGCAAGCGCTTCCCCGTGCCTCTCGATGGCCTCACTCCATATGTGAATGGCATACGCTAGAAGATCCCCAGTAGACCGATTTCGGCGGAAACCGTACTGGCGGTCGCTAAGGATATCGTTAGCTTCTAGGTATGCCAGGAGCTTAGTGTTTAGTACACGCTCCATACTCTTACAGAGTATGGACGTAACAGAGATGGGTCGGTAGTTAGCCGGGTCAGCTCGACTGCCCTTCTTGGGCACGGGCTGTACATTGGCTTGCTTCCAAGCATTCGGCACTTTTCCAGTCTCATATGAAAGGCGGAATAGGCGTGTCAAGATCGGAGACAGTTCAGGCGCACAGGTTCTAAGAACTATAGCTGGTATTCCGTCAGGGCCGCTAGCCTTGTTCACGTCGAGGTTGCGTAGCACCCTACGGACGTCCTTTTGGTGGATGCGAATGTCCGACATACTCGTCTCGCATCCAACAAAAGGAGGAGGGGGCCGCGAATCACCAGAATTTAGACGCGAAGATTCCGCAAAAAGAGAGGCAAATAAATTTGCCTTCTCCTCAGCGGAGTGGGCCAGCGACCCATCTGGTTTCAGCAGTGGTGGTAGTGAGGGACGGCAGAAGTTTGATTCGACTGACTTAGCCAGGGACCAAAACGCTTTACTACCTGCTGGGTAAGAAGCAAGTTTGGTCCCTATTCGGCTAATGTGGTCAAACCGAGCCTTTCGCAACACCAACTTGCAGGACTTGGCAGCTCTGTTAAAGGCCCTCTTCTTCTGACCCACGTCACTCGATTCGCGCGATCGCGCGTCGACCCATGCCAGGTACGCCTCATGTTTAAGGGCGTCGGCGCGATGACATTCGGCGCCAAACCATGGCCGGTCAACGCTGGACATTGTTACGTCAGAGAACGGAATGTAGTACTCCATTCCCTGACGCAACACACCCGTCACGGCGTCCGCGCACGACGAAGGATCAGCCGAAGAAAAGCAAGTAGGCTGCCAAGGATAGCATGCGAAGAAAGATCGCATGCCATCCCAATCTGCTGACCTGTACCGCCAAACACGCCGGGTGCCTCTTGGGCTGGGATCGGGCGGGGAGTAGACGGACACAGACTTCACCAGACAGTGGTCGGAACTACCCAAAGGTGAAGTTATCGACACAGAGTATCGGTCTGGATCTGTTGTCAGCAGAAGGTCCAAGCAATTGGCCGTGTGCGAGTCAACATCCGGTACCCTCGTTGCTCCCTGGACCAGCTGGGTAAGGTTGAGCGCTAGCGAAAGCTTTCGCATCTCCCTCCCAGCATGGTCAGTGCACTGGTATGGGAAGAGCCACTCCTGGTGGTGGGCATTAAAGTCCCCCAGTAACACTAATTGGGCGAAAGGGTACCGCTGCTGTGCCGCGTCAGCAGCTTCACTGATGTACTCTGTGAGCCTGGTTGTCTCCTGATCTCCGCTATGCGAACGGTAGACACAGGCGTAGATAATTTTATCCAGACCTGTGTCCACTAGAGCCCACAGCGTTGAGAATCTGGGGTCCTCAAGGTTACGGAGACGCCGATAGCAAGTGTCGTCACGGGCGTACATACACACACCCGCGTGTGGTTTAAAATTGTGCTCCAGGGTAAACCCTGGGTAAGATAAGTACGACACATCTGACGGACTCGCTATCTGCGTCTCCGTAAGGAAAAACAGCGCTGGTTTCTCAGCCTCCAGGTGGTAGTGGACTGCAGAGAGATTTGAGTGCAGACCTCGAATGTTGGTGAGGTGCACTTTGTGGGGGAGGGGGTGCAGCCGCTGTTTGAGACCAATTTTCTTTTTCCTTCTCATATATTAAGTGAATGGAGGTAAGGAGAAGGAAGTGAGACGAGGTTCCACGCTGCTAACCTACAGACACGCACTGAAAAAGACGCTATCATTGGGGCACTAGTCCGGAGACTGCGGGGACGCCCGAGTCCCCCCGGAATGTCCATCGGGCCCTCCCCATCTGGTCGCCAACCAGCACGATGGTGCATTCCGGGATTTTTCGACAGTTGGCGGGGCAGCCTTTCGTGTGTGGCTGGCACACTACTTGGGCCCCCAACTACCTGCGGTCGGCCAGCGGCGCACCGTGCCTCGGATCCCGCTACCCTCCGCGACTAGTCTCCCGATACGTCCATAACAGCGCGCGTCAGGTTGGTCAGCCTGCAGTGGAACGGCTGTCTCGACCCAATTCCTCTAGTGGCTACACCGAGCATCGTAACGGAACACGGCTAGGCCGCTTGGCGATACGTCTTTGCCCGGTGGGTGGTCGCAAGCCTTCGGCCGAAGCCTACCACCAGATGTCACCTGATTTGCACCACCCGGGGACCACGTGTAGGGAATCAAAGGGTACACTCCTACGGACGTGGGTGACTCGGCCCCCAAAGATGAGAATGAGAATGAGTCGGTTTCATTTAACGGTATTAGTTATAAGCCTCTATTTTGGCGGGTTTCGTCCATCACGTTAATGTTCCAACTACACTGCTACCGAGCTCGGGGTAAATTGCAAATGAACTAGCAAACATTCCGAGCAAACTACCTACCTGGTTTCGGTAGATTTTGTTAATAAGAATACCTTTATATGGCGCATTATCTTAATGGTACGGCTCCACATTACTGTAAGCCGGGGTAATGTTTGAGACGCTCACCTTGCTATCTAAGACCTAGGTCTATTATATTACTAGTTGGATGCATATTGCATGCTGGGAATGGCCCTATCATTGCAGCTAAGAAGAATAACAAAAACAGTTATTTCTTTTTCTAATAGACAAAGAGAGAAAACAAGTTGATTGCAGCGTTGATATGAATAGCAAATAGTACTCACATTAAAGGAAGTGTACAACGTTTTCCATATCTAAAGAATTAATAGGATATTCTACCAAAAAACCGTTCTTATTCGTTATTGGATCTTAGAAAATGTATTCTTCTATCATATATATATAGGTAAGGACTGGTACTAAACAACCTAGCGACAGCATGACTATACATAATAACATATAATACCGTATCTGAACTCACTAGAACACAATAATCCACGATCGAAGAGTCGATAATGACGTCTCTTGTGTACGTGTGTCTTTGTGCGGAGACTCAGGAAACAGGGACGCTAAAGTGCGTCATCCACCCACGGAGCTACTTACTTCGATTCACACAAGAGTGTTTAAATCGTGCCAGCACTTACGAAAATTACACGTATTTCGCATACGTACTAATTTGCAAATGGATTAATTCACAGGCTTATTTAAAATTCCATTTCTGAGAATCGTGTCTTTAGAGCGTTTGAGAAAAGGGTCTTATATACTCGAACATCAGTTACGTCACCGTGGTGTCACCTTCACGTTACTGTCACGTCACGTCACCATCTCCTTAACTTCACATCATCCTCACCACACATTTAGGTCACCGCCATGTCACCGTTGCGTCACGTCACCGCCAGGTCACCGCCACGTCACCGCTACGTCACCGATCTGTAAGCGATCGCATGTAATTGACTGACCCGTGACTGACTTTTGGAGCCAATGTCATACGACTTCTACAATACGACATTTTTAGACGTGGCGTGGCAACGTGATGGTACCGTGACGGATATGTGAGTACGTATCTTAAAGCATGTAATGTGAGGTCGTATTAGTGGTGTGCGGGCTTAGGGCGCGGCGTTGACGGCAGTCTCTGATTCCGGCTGCCAATAATACGCACGTGATCGGCCTCGCCAACGAGACCTTTTCAGAACCTCTCGTGCGGTTCTGTTATTGAAGAAAATACTTATATGTATCCTGACATATGTAGGATGACTCATTTTGTCACGTGCGTAAGTCAGGGACGTAGTGGCAAAACTGAGTCTGTTCCTCGGTACGAATACTACAATATTTAGTTTAAAAAATACGGTACGGCATTTTTCTTTCTGGGTATATTTTTCCTGATCAATTAAAATATTTATTTTAGCAATAAAATCACCAGCGTTTCCTAGAATTTATCGTTACTCGAAAGCTTTTCCAGAACATTTATTATTCTCGCTTGTATCAGCAAATTTACTTACTTTCAAGTTAATTTTTCATGACACACGTTAGGCAATGATAATAATGAACACGGTGCAAAATTGATGATGCTAGTAATTAAAAGGCTAGTCATTTGCTCCGTTTATTTTCTACCCTACAAAGAGAGCAAATAATTATACAATTATGATTATTTTTGTGGGTTTAATTTGTGTATTGTACTATGGGCCTTGATTGCCTTAAAATAAAGATACGAATTATTAGTAATAATTTTGTTATTTTGTACATTTTTAAATATTCTTAGTAAAAAACTTAAAAAAAGCATTCAAAAATATAAAAATAGAGGCCCACCGGTATCGGGAACAGGGTCCAAGCTACTGGCGGTTAGGGCTCCAGAGAGAGGAACCTCCGAACAATACGAGGCTTGTCCAGAAGTACTGCTTTCTGAATCAAGCCATTCATCCAGCCGCCTAACGAGAGCCTCCTAAGGTGTTGGTCGAAGCTCGTGACTGTGTCATTGGCTGACACGACAATCGGGACAATGACCGCTGAGTTCACATCCCACATGTCGACAACCTCGCGAGTCAAGTCAAGATACTGTTGACTTGCTTATCTTTCTCGGCTTAATATTATTATACTTATTACGATAAAATTACAACTACTTCGTTCTGGTATATGCTTGCAAGCGCTGCTGTAATCAGCATGAGATCCTAGTTTCAATTTCTGCGTCAAAAAATCATTAGGTTTTTCCTTGAGGATTTATCATTAACAGCCCGGAATCTGGATTTTTACCCGGTTAATAGGCTCACCCCGTATAACAGGGGTCACCGAACGCGGCGGACCGAGGTTCGGATCCGGACCGACGACCTATTTTGTGCGGACCTATACAAGATAGATTCCATCATCATAATTTCAGCCATAACTGTCCACTGCTAAACATAGGCCACTTCCAGCGTGCGTCCAGATAGATTGCAAGATGAACTTGCCGATGTACTTACATCTCCAAGACTTAATGACAATAGCCGAAACCAACTTTAGTCTAAACTTCGGACGGATAGGTCAAAGCAAAACGTTAATATTTGAAAATAATAAAATTTGGTACTTACTTTTATTGATTACATTAGTTTATTATTGAATAAAATATTTATAAGGCTGGATGGCCGGGTTAGTTGCTCTTACGGACCGCGATGGGCATATTATTTTTGAGAAAATGACCCCAAACGAAAGTAATTGGTGACCCCTGCCCTATAACATGCGATATTGTCCTAAAAATAACTTGCCAAAAAGAGTGTACTATACAGGTAAACTATAGACCTCTGACTTAATCATTGAATACAGAAGTAATGTTATGGAACAGGGCAAACTATATTCTAACTCTATCAAATAAACTGCATTTGTAATACCCATACCGGACGGTCCTCCTGAATATATTGCCTTTCGGATTGAAATATGCACCATCTGTTTTTCAAAGGTGTCTATAAATCAAATAGAAGACTGAATTTGTTCCAATATTTTATTACATCATCATGTTGGAATATTATTATAAAGTCAGTTCCCAAGGTTAGGCTGTTTATTATAAGTTGGTTTCACCAAATAATAATGGGACCAATTTCGAAACATACTCATTCAAACAAAAAAAGAATTTTCAAAATCGGTCCACAAATATCGGTGAAAAAAAACAAAAAAAAAACACAAACAAACAAACTTGAAGTCGAACATAGAACCCCCTCCTTTTAGGTAAGTCGGTTAAAAAGTGTACTTAAAACACAACACAATATGTTTACAAAAACTCAAGGCAAGTAGAGACTTTTTTCATATAGTGGTATTATAATTATGCGATTACAAAGGAGGAAGATGAGGTGACAGTGTTTCTGAACAACTTGTTATATTTTGTTTAATAAATAAAGAAAATGAAAAACCAAAACTATTTTGTACTTTGCATTTGAAATAGTGTATCAGAAAAGTATTTGCATTTTGTATTTAAATACTGTTCCTAAACCATTTTGCATACCTCTGGATGCTAGTCTGCTGATTACAGACAGCCGTCAACAAAAGATCTCCGTATGTTGAGTATTGACAGATAACTCTTTGTAAAAATCAAAATTATTCAATATCCACACGTATCACATGACCTTTAAAAACACCAAACCCATAAAATTATGCAAATAGCAAAAAACAAACACGTATATTTTATGCTACATCAAACAGTATTTTCTCTATTGTTACGTTTCAATAGAATTTTAGCCCAATTAGATACCACAAAAGGCTAATACTTTTGTAAAAAACAGATCGACAGAAAATAATTTAAATATTTAGTAAGAAGGAAGATTATAAAAGCATTCTTCCTACTCATTTAATATTGTGCTGATAGCGACAGGGTCAATTAGTTTTCAATTATTAACTTAAACTTATCACCTTGCATTGGAATAAATATTTGAGATTTGAAATCCACTGAAGTTGTTACTATGTTTATTTGATTTGCCCTCAAATGCAGAATCGCTACATTTTTCTGTAACCTCTCGCAGTTTCTGCACTATCTATTGCACACACAATAAATTCCGATAAAAAACCGATAATCGGTAGGTATCTCGCACGAAATGTATGTTGACATTGCAGCCCAATTTAATGCCAAGCGTCAAACAAAACAATACATTTTTACTACTAAACATATAAACCTAGATACCTGAAATGGCACAATTTTTCATCAGTTTTGAGAGTTTTTTTTTACTTTAAAAATAAAGCAGAACGGAATCTTTTAATTCAGCATAATTCCAAGCCAACTATTTCATCTATAATGTATTAAATTAGTCTACGCCGATGAAGGATTTTCAGCTCAATGCTGAGAATGTAAATCAGTGTACGTAAATGTTTACATATTTACGATACCACACTAATGAAGTCACGGGAGGCTCTATCCGTGAATATCTGTCCTAATTAAAATGCCGCGTATGTGGTTAGAAAGTAATATATGTAAACTTAACACTCCCCTGTGTAAGCTGTAGTAAAACCAAATGAATAATATAGTCGTCGTAGCCTGCTACAAGTGTGCTAAGGGAGTGCTACGGAGTGCTACGGGTGTGCTACGGGAGTGCTACGAATATGTTATGCTAGTGCTACGACACTCTAATTGAAACTGTTCTGTTAGATTAAAAATAACGCATAAATATTATTTAGTAGCTGACCCCCGCGGCTTCGCTCCCGTCAATTTGCTACCTACTCTATCTACCAACCTACTCACCTGCCCTTCCTATCAATCTACCTATCCCACCTACCTACCTACCCTACATACCCTACCCTACCATACCTACCTACCTACCCAACTTCCCTATCTAGCCTACCCTACCAACCTACCTAACAATTTGTGAAACTATTTATTTGAATAAGAATTAATAGTACAATACGAATGTAACCAACTTATGTTTCTACCCGCGATTTAATTAAATCGCGGGTAGATGAGAGATGAGATGTAAGAACACAAAAGCTGCTATTGTGACTTATGATAGTTAGATGCAATATCTTGTAGACTTTTTTGTAGGCAATAATAAGTAATTTAATCATGTAGTACATAATGTTTATATATAAGCAATAGTTTTCTCAGCGCTCGCCAAATAATGAATTATATAGGCAAAATTTGCTACTTTGGGTTACATTATTGCAATTTTCATAATGATTTCTAATTTTATATGTGTGGATCCTATGTTACTCCGCAATAATGTATCTTTCCATAGGTGAAAGAATTTTTAAATTGGTACAGTAGTTTCGGAGCCTATTCGGTACAAACAAACGAAAAAATCTTTACTCTCTATAAAAGAAAGAAAGACAGAAAAAATGTTTAATTGTCACAAAACGACATACAATATAAATATATGCCTAGCGGACGCCTCGCGGTTTCACCCGCGTAGTTTCCGTTCCCGTGGGAATACAGGGATAAAAAATAGTCTATGACACCCGGGGATAGTGTAGCTTCCAAAAGGTGAAAGATTTAAAATCGGTCCAGTGGTTTTTTTAGTCTATCCGCTACATACAAAAATCTTTTATAATAGTAATAATAGTATAGATTATATTATATATAATATGTATATATGTGGGGGTGAAAAGAACAAATTGTGAGGTTATAAGCAAATGTGAGGGTAAAACTGAATGGAATAAAACCAATGCATAAATTAGACCATATTTTAATCAAAGCAACATAACTTCAGTAAAATACTTGCCACAATATTATTGCGTAAAAACTACACGCACATTAATAATGAATATCATCAGTACACAACATTATCACATTTATCACATTAATAATAAATCAAGAGCAATTAAAACTTACCTGACCGTTCAAGTCCGAAGTCAAACCAAAAATTGAACGATCAAGCCTCTTGCTCACTCTTTTATAATGCGGCTTGCTTGTCAGTGGCAGGGAGCGCGTAGTCAATACACAAACTTATTAAACAGGGAGCAACTCAAAAGATACTCAAATATTATAAGAAGTAGGAATTACATTATATCTCCCACACGGCCATTCTGACGAGCAGCCGGTACGGCTCGTGAATAAAAATTTGATGGTATATGTACATTTTAGTGGTTCATTATAACATAACAATTTCTTAGGTGATTAACAATTTGAATAAATCAACAAGAATAATCACCAAAAGATGGCCTCGGTAAAAACCTCTCATGTAGGCACGGCCTAAAGCACTGAATCATAAAGCACAAATAATAAACATCGCCTTGGCAAAAAGCCATTCATGTAGGTGCGGCTTAAAATAACGTGATCACACTGCCTCTGTAAAAAAAAACCTAGCAATATGGCGTGGCATTTATCACAAATCTTAAACATTGCCTCGGTAATAAGCCTTACATGAAGGCGCGGCACAAAATAACGTGATAACATTGCCTCGGTAAAAAGCCTTGCAATAAGGCGCGGCATTTATCACAAATCATAAACATTGCCTCGGTAATAAGCCTTACATGAAGGCGCGGCACAAAATAACGTGATAACATTGCCTCGGTAAAAAGCCTTGCAATAAGGCGCGGCATTTATCACAAATCATAAACATTGCCTCGGTAATAAGCCTTACATGAAGGCGCGGCATAAAATAACGTGATAACATTGCCTCGGTAAAAAGCCTTGCAATAAGGCGCGGCATTTATCACAAATCATAAACATTGCCTCGGTAATAAGCCTTACATGAAGGCGCGGCATAAAATAACGTGATAATATTGCCTCGGTAAAAAGCCTTTCAAGAAGGCACGGCATTTATCACAAAAATAAATATTGCCTCGGTAAAAAGCCTTACATAAGGCGCGGCATAATAAACTATAGCATACTCATTACCAAGCACTCGCCCAACACCTGGCCAGAATGTTACGGGCGCGTACGAGGCAAAAAGTTACTAACTAAAGTTAACAATAATAATGTCCAGAATCTAGTGATTCTGCCAGCTCACAGCACACTGGAGGAACAAGTCTCCGATTTTCGTGAGAAACATACTAGTAATCATTTCCAGATTTGTGCACTTTTATAATGTACTATTCATTGTCATGAATATTACATATAACGCATGGACCCTTATGAAAGGAGTTTCATTATAGCATGTGAATGTTGTAATATCACCGATAACGAAGATTCGGTACTTCCCGATAAGCATAAGGTCCATGTGTTTAACATCATTATAAAGTAAAATAAAACAACATAATTTAGTCCAGAAATAACTGGAGACGATTGATCGCGACCCAAGAGCTGAAAGGAAGTTGGTCAAGAGGTTTTATTAAATGTACAATCAATTGCAAGTTGGACTTCCCCAATGGGTTACTTCCAGCTTCTTGGGGAGGTATTTTCGACTACCGTGAAACAGTCAGTGAGGACTTTCATTAGCCTTTCGACATGGCCATTTGCACGACTGACACCAGTTGCAATGATGTAATGTAATCAATTGACCAATTTTGGCCAAAAACCAAAAATATTTTCCAGTGTATGACATCGCTTGATCACAAATTATTCTATTGGGGGTTCCGAAGGTAAAGATAAAATCTTTCAGACAGTTTACGAAAAAGAATTTGCAGTTAGGATACTCACAGGTTTTATCAAGCAAAAATCAATCTGCCTAGCCTTTTACCAACTTTGTTGACGTCGCCTTCCAGATCAACTGGATTTAGCAGAGTACCAGTATTTTGCATAGAGCGACTGCCTATGTGACCTCCACAATCTATTAACTGGGTAACACAATATTCTTTGTCAAGACTTGTCAGATTTAACCGTAACGACTGTCAATGATCTTTCAATAACAGCCGGGACCGACGGCTTAACACGCTTACTGAATCACGGGGATATCTCGGTATGTTAAGATGGTAACCCATCCACGGACCGACCTGGGCAAGCGTTGCTTGTTTTGTCCACGAGTTCCTCATGTTTTACCAAAAAAAATACTTTGAAAAAGAGTTTGTTGTCAGTTAGTTTGCCCGAGGTGTCCATATGGGAACTCAGGCATTTCCATACTGTAGATACAGTATGGAAATGATAAGGTATTTTATCAATGGGATGCAGGGTAACATGATGGAAACCAGATTAAATCTTGTTGATCGGACAAGTGTGCCAATTCTCAACATACCTAAGAACATCTTTGGACATGTTTGGCAATGGAAACCAAAACTGTTCGCGTACCTTCTTTAGGTTTTTCGCCCAGCCTAAGTGCTTAAGGGGGGTATGGAATAACTGAATGGAGTGCCATTATATTTTAGAAGAAACAACAATTTCTTTGTATTTGTATCTTTAGCATTATAAATTCTAAACATTATTGTATCATTGCTTGAAGCTAATCGTTTCTATACTGGCAGTTTTATTGAACCTATCAATTATTTGGTTTCAAAAACAATCTATGTTGAAAATTGCAGGGTTCCTACTGAGAAAATATAGGTACGTGTGGTATGCGCTTTCCTTTACGACACCCAATCTCAAAGCCGAATGATTGCAAGTATGCCCACCATCAATGAACACGGGATTACAACCAGTATAGAGCCCAAAACTCTGACCGTATAGGTAGAGCCTTAAAATGTTTTAAGGCTGAACCACTGCCAAAATTTCAAACTCGCACAATTATTGACATCACTGCTCGGTATTGGTGGTGTGCACACCGAAGCACTACGACTCTTAGTAGAGTATCAAGTTTTTAGAATAGAACAGCACCAAAACGTAGTTGGGTTATAATATGTGGACAAACTTGGTTTAGAATAGAGATAATGTTTGATATCTAGTTCCACTTGGCAACGGCCTTAATTATCTCAATATCTTTTTTGTTTTGAGAAATTAGGAAAATCTTAAAACCAGTCCAGTTACAGAATTAGGTATACCTTTTTTCAAACTATCAAGACCTTCATGGACAAGAGTTGAAGAAGATAGATAGTCTTCTGATCGAGACAGAGCCTGTACCTACCTTTTTTTTTTTTTAACCAACAAAATAGGTCTAGAGAAAAGAGATTTACTGACACGAATGATCCTATTATCTTATAAAACTTGCACAATCATTTTGACATTCGCTAGATATATCAATACGATATGAATTTCTTTTGAACTTATTTTTGTTACTGAATTCCCCGATGTAAAAAGGTCAAAATAAGATTTCAATATATTTAGTACACGACCTTTTAAAATGGAATCCACATCAATATCAGTATAGGTTTTGCATATTTTTTTTTATTCAACCAAAATAATGCTTTAAGCAGTTTTATAAATTTTGGTTTTATAATCGGATAGTAAATACTGCTTATATGCCAGTAATGTCAAAAAGATTCTCACCCAAAAGGAATAAATAAGAAATTGAATATAGTTATCAGGCACCAATACGAGCTCAAGCTCCTAGTTCAGGTCATTAACAAAAATCAGATTAGTTTTGATAAGAATATAACTAAATGCATTTCCTCCAACTCCGCATAATATCGTTTTGATAAATATTTTGCCACTGGTGGAATCTTCAAGACTAACGCATCAATGAGCATTCTGTTCAACTATCAAAGAGACAAAGTAGAGACCATCGATTTTACCAATCTTAGATGGCTTTTCGCAACAATTAAGAATTTAACCGATTGTTTGGTTTTAGTTTAAAACAACAATTTTTGCAAAGGATAAAAAGTGTGAGCTTTTAGGGGTTAGACCAGTTGGCACTTTCTTGGTTTAGTCATTATAAGTAGAGGTCCTATCAGATTCACTATTAGTAGTAGATTCCTTAAGATAAGAGCACATTTGACATCGCTATGTCTTATAGTTATAACCTTGCGAGTTATGTTTAGTCTTTTAGCATGAAAATTGTGAACAGTAGAATCATGCACTGGATTTTTACAGTTTTAAGAAAAGCAACGTTTTAAGTGTCAGTCGTCAAAACTGATATAACACGAAAGTCCAACACACCTGATTTCACGGCGTCCACCAAATGCAGCTCTGTCACTTTCACGCCAACAGCCTTCTTCGCCAACTCGCGTTTACAGGATGCCTATTCGGCCAAGCTGCTTTTCTAGTAGCTCGTAGACTTCATGAAGGCAGTAAGGTCATCATAGAATCAGGATGCATCTGCAAATGATGGAATAAGATAAGACTTGATGTATATTCCGACTTAAAATCGTCAACATGACACTTAATAGCATCATCATGATCAAAAGAGGGTAGATATAAATGTTTGTTAAATTTCTTGCACGATGTAATGGATGCAAAATTTGCAAAATTTCAAAAGAGGGTAGATATAAATGCTTGTTAAATTTCTTGCACGATGTAATGGATGCAAAATTTGTACCGTCGGATCGGTAATTTTAGTCTGAAGAAATAACTGTCATTTCTTTCACGTTAGTCGTTATAAAATGAAGAAAAAATGTTACTGCCCTGATTTTCCGGTCCTGGAGTATTCGAGCTTGAAGACCCGTGTCCTCTTGCATCTGCTGCCAGGTGACTCGCACGCAAAGGATCAGCCAATTTAGAAGTGGCATCAGAGGTTTCCGGAACGGTTGACATCGTACTGAAACTCAAGAGAAGTGGAAAATGTGTTAATACATGGGCGCTCGATCTCGCTTCTGATGTGGGGGTGAAAAGAACAAATTGTGAGGTTATAAGCAAATGTGAGGGTAAAACTGAATGGAATAAAACCAATGCATAAATTAGACCATATTTTAATCAAAGCAACATAACTTCAGTAAAATACTTGCCACAATATTATTGCGTAAAAACTACACGCACATTAATAATGAATATCATCAGTACACAACATTATCACATTTATCACATTAATAATAAATCAAGAGCAATTAAAACTTACCTGACCGTTCAAGTCCGAAGTCAAACCAAAAATTGAACGATCAAGCCTCTTGCTCACTCTTTTATAATGCGGCTTGCTTGTCAGTGGCAGGGAGCGCGTAGTCAATACACAAACTTATTAAACAGGGAGCAACTCAAAAGATACTCAAATATTATAAGAAGTAGGAATTACATTATATCTCCCACATATATTATATAGCAAACATTAACATAACATCTCGCCTATATTCCTCGAAGGTATAGACAGAGGTGTTCCTATAGTACATACACAATTCGTCAGTTATGTTTAAGGCCCATTTCATAATGGGCAAGCATATTGCCATCAGCTGGACACAAACCCAGATTCCGGGCTGCCACTGAGAAATGCCAGCTGGAAAAATCCAAGTAACATTGGCCGACCCGAAAATCGAACCCAGGAACTCATATTCAGCAGAAGCGCTTGCGACCACTACACCAATGAGGCCGACATTATTAATTCAGATAGATATTATTCATTCTTACCATTGAAACATTTCTAACTTGTAAAATGGATATCTAGAAATTATAATCTGCTGTTCATTTTATGTAATTTAAATATTAATAGCATTAAGAGGTAATGAAAATATTTATAACGCTTAATATTATTTACTGTTGTCGACGGCTTTTCAGGATTATGTGAAGCGGGAAAAACGTCAACAACAGTAATGTTTCCTCAAATTTATGTTTGTGTTGCGTTTGTATCGTATGAAAACCCACGTTTGAGATGGTTGTCATAAACAGTTATTAATCATCGTGTCACTCTTGCAACTTCAAAGGCTCGCTTAATCAACTGCGAATGGTTCAGGCGTCTGAGCCATTACTCAACACGCTCGTTTACACATTCTTGTCTGACGTACTCGTTATCTACTCTATATGTAATCTGAGACTCATCCAATCATTCTGTTTCCGAATTCCAATACAACGAACAACTTAAAAGTAAAACATTCTGCCACAAAGTTGGGCCAACACACCAAATGTTTGCATAAGTTTCAGTAATTCATCAGTCAAACGTTGGCGTTTGAATTTAACGAGATATCTTTTTAAAGTTACGTTTAAGCCGTGCTTCCACAATGCATACGAGTTGCAAGAAGTTCGGATAACATAACGACCGAAAAGTTATCCGCGAATATCCCGATATTATTCTGCGAGCTTCTGCTCCAGTATTTATCTTTCAAAACAAGATAAATCTGGACTTTGTACAAATTTGAAGACATTGTGAGAGTCATGCCAAGTACATTGGAGCATTAAATTAAATGTTTTTCATCTGGTTTGTGTCGTTCCAGCTTGGGGCGTAGAACCCAGTCTTTATGTTCGTCTTTGTATCTTTGATTGCTGGCTCTCATGCATTTGATGACGACCCAATTAGTTCAAAAGATACTTACAGCTTTTTGCGACCCTTCACAAACGAATATTTGTATAGACGAAATATATTTTGGCCAAGTCTGGGTGCTTATATTTTAATTTGTATCAATAAATTGTAACCCCGTTCCTCTAAATAATAATTCAAGAGTGAATAGGTTACTTTTAGGCTAACGTGCTACATCGTCGACCACATCATTGCTTACCATCAGGTGAGATAGTAGTCAAGCGTGAGCCTGTCATTAATAAAAAAAAGAAAAACATTGAAGAAATTAGGCCAATTAGAACATACAGGTCTGATATTTTACCCATAGAAGGCCTCCCTCTCTGCCGAACTACCACACTCTCAGAGCTTGATAGTATGTCCCATTCTCAGCCACAAATACACGTCTAAATTACGGCGATGTTCGAATCGTGCACAAAGCGAGTATGTTACCTCGTCACGGCCACTTAAGGCTGATCGCACGCCTCGACGCAAATCTAAATACTGGTACAGTCAAACAAAGGGCAGGCGTACTAGACAGACACGCACGTATATCTCCCCACTCAAAAATCAAAATCATTTGTTTTTATTTCACATAGGCCTACATGGGCACTTATAAAACGTCGACAATAGGTGCACGGTTCAAGTTGGTCGTTTCCTATGGAGAAGAACCGGCATGAAACTCCACGGCTACTCTTTTAAAAAATTGTTTGGTTTTACAATATTTTAATGTTACTTAGATATGAGGGGTCAACGGAGGCCCGACAATAAGTCGTAAGAACCTAAAAAAATAAGATTATATATTATATAAACAAGAAAAAAAAAAGAAAGTAAAACGAAATAAAAAGTTAACAAATGTTAATAAGCATTTAAATGTTTAGTTTTAGTGTGCACTTGAGTATGCTGTCCTCATTTAATAAAAATCTCTATGACACTGAGGTTTGCTGTAAGAGAATCCAATTATGGGTTAAGCTCGCCTTTGTACATAAGCTTTCCTACTGTATTTATATGTGTGTTTTGTGTACAATACAGAATAAGAATAAGAATTTAGAAATCTAGAAGGCCTACAATGTTCACACATTCACAAAACAATCGGTAAAAAGAATCTATACAAAGATAATATAAATATAAAAAATATAACAAGACTAAATTTAACATGTGGCACAAATGTTGTTATCAGTGCTGTAACTATTCTTAGCAAAGGGCTATAAAGATGATTGAAAACCATTGTAAAAAGTCTAATTAAAAGAAGAAAAAAAGAAGAAAAATGAGATTGAGAATAGTTAGAGACATCCAACATATTTGTGCCGTTTATGAGTTACCAGGGAAGTCGCATGCGCAGAAGGAGCTAAAGCCAAATTTTAGATCTTCAATGGATATTACTTTAGAAATCCATCATAGATTAAATGTCTTTGTGAACATCGTTCGTAAAGGAAAAAGTGATTAAAGCCATAAACTGATTACTCACAAAAAAAATGGTAGTGTGTTGGCAAAACGAATATTTTTAGCTATACACCAATCTGTTCATTCAACTGTACATTCACATGTAGCTAGTTTATCCTCATTGCTTCTAAGGATATCGGTTTCCAAAGCACGGGAACTCAGATCTAGACTAAGGTTCAATTGCTAACTGATGTGAGGTACACTTGGCGAATTTAGATATGCATCTCTCATAAAGGATCTGTTCTAAGCCAGTTTTTTGAGAAATACATATATGTACAATACATGCTTACTTAAGTTTAGAACTCTTTTCTCTTCTTGATAACCGTTGACTAGAATAAATTATTATTAATTATTAACTATTTTAGACTTTCAAAGAATGATTGAAATAAATTAATTGAATTTGACTTTTTGTATCGCATTAATCTATTTAGTCTTCTATCTTATATTATTTTGGTGCGCTCAAAAAATCAAAATCTATTAAGTGGTAAGTGGGTCCTGTACTGCTTACCAAACAAAGTTTAATGGGTTTTCTATTAGGTAATTTGTTGGTTAGTAGTTCAGGCTTTGGAAAATAGTCAGTTACTTTGTTAAATTGAGGGAACCCTCAAATTCTTCCTTTCTAGGAATACTTGCGTGGTCGGTATCAGATAACAACCGTTCCAAATCCACCTGTATTGATAATTCCGAGAATAATGTGGGAATGGGTACAAAACTTCGTTGTAAATACCAATTCGGTCGAATACTCGCCTATATTGCCCAGTTTCGACTTCATGATAGTGAATAACAGTCAGACAATCAGTGTTTCGACTGGAATCGACACACGTAGCTTTGAGAGGTCAAATTCATTCATGGCATCAACATAATTGGAGCGCTGACGACTGACATGGAGCTTCTGTTCAGTAGCGGAGAGATGAGATGCATGCAGGGTATTAACGAGTATAAAGTCACTGCCAAATAAACAGCGTAATCCATCTTGAAACGTGTGTGAGTGTGTTCGTAGAAGATGGGCTTTTGCATTTTAGTTCAGGATACTAGTAATGCAAAGATCATAATTAAAGTTCTAATGTGGGATGTATAACTTTGCTTTTCAATTGATTTATTAATCAAAACATAGTTTTTCCTGATTGTATAAAACTAAAGTGCCAATAATTTCTTCTTTCTTATTAATTTTCAAATAAAAGTAAAAGATCTAAAGGAAATTGCTTTGGTAAGTAAGGTGTCCCGGGCGAGATGAGGGAACGAGTCGATAAGACGCGAGATAGTCCAGATGTTGGAGTTAAACTTTGCCTACGAGCGCGCTACTTAACTCTCTATTTTCTAACCCCACAAGTTTGTAAGAAACGGTTCCGTATATAAATTTATAGCTTCAGAGGATTACGCTCACAAAATGGAAGTTCGAACTTCGTCGATGTCTCTGGAAAATGTTATGATACAATAAAGGAACGCTGGAATATTAAAGCGACTATTTACCTTGCATTAACTTTTTACAGCTGTCTATAGACACAAAGAATAAGAATAAGTCAATAATAAATTATCAAACAAGCACTTCTCACGAGGACGCGAACCGAGAAAGACGTTCAGAAACACCTTTTTGGGAACCCTCGTGGGAAATCTAACGCCGAGTGTCATTACATTACGAATAAAACAGGCTTTTATTTCCGTTACACGTTTCGTGGGATGAAATCGCCACTGTGTTACAACTCCTCATCAGCTCCCCACGAATAGGCGAAGAAAACTGTATCGAAAGTTATCAGAGCATTGGGTCAGGAAATATCGCAACATTGTTGGATAAATAAAGGCATATTGCGAACAATGATGGGTCGCGCACGGCTCGCTGCCTCTAGTAGCACGTCCCCCGAGATGAAACGAATGAGCATTACCCTCGCCGACTGCGAAACATTCCCTACTCCACCACTGATATTGTAAGGAACCGCTGTTTTTTCAGCCTTCACCGAATTTGAATGATTACACACCAGAAGCAAAGTTCACGCTTCTATACTCAGCAGTAGCAAAGTTTCTCACTCATAAGCTTGTTAATAGCCTTATTGACAGAGTAACTAAGTATAGGTTAGCAAAAGTTATGTCTATTACCGGGTGGCAAGTAAATGGTGCTATATATCACGAAGAAACGTAATTGCTGGAGGTAACTAGTTTAAACGTGAAAAGAGTACCTTTAGTAACAGATATAAATGGTACAACTAGCACTTAGGGGGAGAATGTTAAGGCCATAATATCTACATTAAAACGAAGTAGCGGTGGCCGTATCTGCGTCGTAACTTTAATAGGGACACATTTCACGTCACATCCATCCTTATCTATGGACTAATATCAGGAAGATCGACGGGTAAAGTACTCGGAGACTGATTATGCGCGGTTACCCGACGAGTATTTTCTAGAGCCATTATGTGTTACGAAAATGGCAGTCGGGCAGCAACCCCGGCTATAACGATAAGAGGAAATTGTGATGTTAAGCAGGCAGGAACGGTTACGTTCCAAGTTCACGATTCACTAGAAATAATAAAAAGATACAGTGTAGCCGAGATAAATGTACGAATCAGAGGGCTATTAACATCGTTTTGCGGATGAGCGGCGACAGTAATTGCCATGTCGGCGTGCGGACACAAAATTTATGGCGCCCAGTGCGGGTAATTGAGTCGAGTCGCTAGTTACTGCGCGCCACGACACCTGCCAAACACACTATACTCTTATGAGGAAAAAGCTTAATGATTATGGCAAACAAAGGAACGCACTTTTGTGCTCTAAATTGCGTTCACCGTACGCCTTTTTATAAAGCTTTCCTGAATGTTTAAGGAAGTGAAATAATATGTTACGAACGGTATGAAATTCAATTATTTAAATGTGCTTAGATAAAATTCCTTAAACGTCTGCTACTGTTGTGTTTAATGGTACCCATAACCATGTTATAACGTTTCTGTTTAAAGCAACTTAAACAGGTTAATGTCACCTTTGCTCCTTTATCGCATTTTCTAATATCCCGTATTAAACGATGTAACATACCTCGGTTCACTTATGAACCAATAACGCACAAAATAGCGCAATTATGAGACGGTAGAGAAAATGTGCAAGAGTTAATTTAAATTTTTAATAATGCATAATAATTTACATAAATATACAGGGCATTATTTATGGAATCTTTTTAACCAATTTCAAAATTGAGAGGCGAAAATTGCGTGTACAATAGTTGTAGATACCTATGCCATACCTTTCGGGAACAACAGGCGTTTATGTTTAAGTAGCGACCGTCCCGGCTTCGCCCGTGACAAATTTTAAACAAAATCCTGCCTCGTTTCTTACTCTATACATTTGTGAAAACTGCACGAAAATCCGTTGAGTAGTTTTTGAGTTTATCGCGGACAGATGCGGCGGTAATCATTTTTGGAGGAATGAATGTATATTTGCAGCAATATCCAAAGCACAACAATGCTGCGTAGTACATTTTTTTTATATTGTTGAATATTTGAAGTCTAGTCTTCTCTCATATTCACTAAATATTTCGGAAGGAAACTTCCTCTACTCCACTCGACTCGCCATGATAGCGGGTATAACACTATCTAGTCGAGAACATTAATATTAATAAATAACAAGCTACAAGTTCTATCAATTTGATTGACAGAGGCTGAATTTATTCGAGGTTGAATCGAGTTGATAATATTACTTAGAATACTGGTATTATTTGGTTTAAAACCCAAAAAAAGGCGTGATTATTTGATTTATATTTAATTGTTAAAGCCGTATCACGTCTTCACAAGTATTTGTAAGCACGAATTCTCAGTGCTCCCGGGAAAATGTTTCAACTAAAGCACAATAACGTACTTGCGCGGAGCTGTAAGCGGATTATGAGAGGTTCCGAAGTAGGCTGCTTTGAAACTCGCAAGAAAAGCAATATCCATTATCTTGGCGGGGCTTTGTGTGTCGACCGCGGAGCATTGTTGGTCGCTTGCAGCGCCCGCACCCGCCGATATATTGTTTGACTTGAGAGCCTGGACCCTGGCTTACCTCACGGAAAAATTAAAAATCATCTCCGGAAATTTTGGCTTTTCTATTACCTACCTACGCATTTTTTGTTGTCGAAAGTTTTTTTGGCAATCCGTGATAACTTACATAATGTTATATCACGCCTATGTTCTTTGAAGGATTTGGCAGAGACGTATCTTTAGTTCGCTCATGTTTCCCAAGTTATTCAAAGAGATGAATTAATGAGGCTACTGAAAAATTACCCATGAAAAACCAATAACACTTGGCTCAGCTAAAAAATCGAATACAGAACCTCATGCAGTAGCGCTTGGGCCAACCAGATCAACAACGCAAACCTCGATACACTGAGCCACGTTTTGTCGAAGAGAGCACCAAATCATGCTTACGTCTGTTAATTACACATTTGCTTAGTGCATGCTCCACGGCCCGACTAGCCGCCTCGAAACAAACATTTGTTTGGCACTTAACTCACGGAGCACGAGTTATTAAAGCGAAACGGCGCTCTTAATCGTACACAACAAGAGAAGTGCATAAAAATAATATGCATTCCTGCTTTATTAACGCAAGCTAAGGAAATTAGAATAGCTACGGATGCACTTATTTCTTGTCTTTGTATTCGAATCAGTTCATAAGTTCGCTTGTCGTATCATTAGAAACGTATCAGAAAAATATTTATATTTTTGAGTGTTTATTTAGTGTCATTTCTTACAATTTAATAACTACATAGTTGTATGTTTTTTATTTAAATTCATTTGGTATCTGTAGCATAGCTTGTTTATTATTTTTGCAGCCTGTTACAAACGGCCCCATCGTTTGCGCACATTACGGGATGTCACAAAACTTTGATTTTTCACTTCTAGGACATCCCGATTCCCTCGTTGTTTTCCGTTACCATTTTTGAGAGTCTCTAGTATTGAAATTAATTTACAAAAATTATGGTAAGGCTACCTGGATTCTTTCCTACGACCTGTTTTTTTATTTGGGAAAACCCACCCGTGTTCCTTCACTTGCTTGTGCCAGGGCCGCGGTAACTCTCTTTCAAATTTATCCGCGACCCAGGCAGGCATCGGCCCTAGCGGAACCCGTCACTTTTGCTGACATCTCTTTGAGGCGCGCGTGGAACACTACGCGCCGTCGACTCGGGCCTGGGCCTTATCGAACGGCTAGCTTCTTTCCTACGACCTACAACTCGTAATTCGGGGCCTGTTACCACGACCCTGCTATCATTAAACAATTTGTTCGATTGTATTTTTCTTACGGCTTTGCTTCCGTGGAAACAGTGCATTATTTACTATTTTAACCCCCGACAAAAAATAGGGGCGTTACAAGCATGACGTGTGTATTTTGTGTTCGTGTATTTGTGTGTGTGGTTTATCCGTTTAGAAGCTAGAATGTCACAGAGATATTTGTGTATCTGTCTTTGGTATCATAGCTCATAAACGGATGAACCGATTTTGATTTCGTTTGTTTCTTATTTGAAAGTTGACTTTATAGAGTGTTCTTTGCTATGTTTGATGAAAATTGGTTCAGGCGTTCAAAAGTAATGGGCGTTTTACTGTTTGAATCGGGGTTTATTCGCAAGGTACTGAGTAATGACTCAAGTATCCAACAGATTGCTGATCGAAGCATGTCGACCACTAAATAAATTATGTAGCATGAAATAAAAGGTTTTTTGGGCGTATTTAATTTCTTTTAAATTTCTTATTTACTATTTAGTGTAGGTTCCTATCATTGAAAGACTTATCTTAATTTGATTATGACATCTAGAGATAACCCCATAAAACAAAAACATTTTACAGTTTTAATTCTTTAGAATATTAGGGACAAGCTAAATAATAGATCTCGCGGCTCCGCCCGCGTGGTTTTAGTACTTCTCACAATAATATCTTTATAAACTATAGCCTATGTGTTATTCTGATATATAACCTATATTACTGTACGGTTTCATTAAAATCCGTTCAGTAGTTTTTGCGTGAAAGAGTAACAAACATCCATCCATCCATTCTCACAAACTTTCACGTTTATTATAGCTGTAGGATTAGTTACTACGGGCCGATTTCACCAATGAAACTAATCGCGATCAGTTCAACTAAACTCAGTTTATGCAAATACAGCGTTCTGATCGGCAGTTTCTCAGTGGTCTCAACCAATCAGAAAGCTGTATTTGTATAAACGGAGCTTAGTTGACTAATCGCGATTAGTTTCATTGGTGAAATCTGCCCTAAGATTAGTTTCACAGTTAATAAATAAAAACATTCTGAGAGCTAAGAAACCTCCCGTTCAAAAACTTTCTATTATATTATTCACGAGTAAATAAGTATGTAAATGGGCATGCAACAAACTTTCTTAACAATTCTAAGTACCCTGATTTGCGAACTCTGCGCCAACACTTGATGCAAATGTAGCTTCAAACTCCTGCCAGTAGTTTTATTGAAATATTTTGCATACAATAGTTATAACTTTGTGTAACTAAAAAAGTTTTGAATTATATAACTGCACCTGAAAACGGATATTCAAACGACAGACGTAATATGAATGTTTAATCCGTTTTAGATTTTATTTACAATAATATATTGAGTTTTACAAGCCTATATTTAGTTTCAATCTTCAGGTCAAATATCAAATCCTTGCTGCTTTATGGGTGCGAAATATGGAAGGTCACAAAAGACATGTCACGCCAGATCCAAGTTTTCGTCAACCGCTTCCTACACCGCATACCCAAAATCTATTGCACCGAGACCATCACCAACGTAGAGCTGCTGGTGAAATGCAATGAGAGCCCGATCGACCGCCAGATCAAGCGTCCATGTGGATTTGGATTGGCCACACGCTCCGAAAGTATTCTGATCATATACCCAAGCAGGCATTGAATGGAATCCCCAAGGCCAAAAAAGCGTGACCGTACTCGTCAAACCTGGCGTCGCACCGTGTTGGCAGAAGCGACGAGCATCGGTATGACAAGGAGCGAGGTGAAGCATGAAGCTCAAGACCGATCGCGATGGAGGATTGCTGTGGACGCAATCTGCCCCATCCAGTGGACATAGGACATTAAGTCTAGTACGTTATATTTAGTTTCACCTGTCCTCACCGACAATCGAAGCTGACCCACTTCCAGGTATTTGATTGAGCTGAAATTTTGCATGCAAGTTTGTTTCTCTTGACAATGCAACTTTTTACCCTAGGTACTGGCGAAGTAGGGTAATGTGTTTATCAGGCTATGTTTGTATGTTTGTTTGTTCCTATGTGACGTTCTAGAGACCAAACGCTATGGCCAATTTTGATGATTCTTACGTCAATCGATTCATTTTAAAAATTGGAAAATAGAAAAATGGCGGATATTGGGTGCCATATTACGGGTGCCCAATTTTTTTTTCTTTCTGGCCCGTCGTTTGGGGTATAAAAACAAAGGATTTCAAGAAGTGATTTCAATAATATATAACACTTATATGTTTAAATGCACCAAATTCGAAAAAAAAAGTTAACTATAAACTTATAAATAAAAAAAATTAATGCAAAAAACCAAAAAACCCGACTGCTGCAAACTATAAAGACGTAAACAAGAAGAAAAACATGCTGTGCAGTGGGAGGATACATCTGGTTGTGGTCAGCCAGCTCCCGAATATGTATCCTCCGACTGCAAAGCATGTACATTGCACTGCATTTTAGTTTGCTTCTTAACTAGTCGGTTTTTTTATTTTTTTAACTAACCTTTTTTTATATAAAAGCTCGTTAAAAAACGACTATATTAAATATTGTGCTTGCTTGTTTTTCGGTCTATATATACTTTCTTTCCACCACAAGCTGTAAAGTTTATCATCTCGTGATACTTAATAATAGATCTACCCGAGACCGCCACCTACCACTTTCACTGACTGAATTTCAGTCTTAATAAAAAACTTTTTAATCATTGACGAAAAAGAGAGATAGAATAAAGTTTATTGTTCGTACCTACACCGTAAATTCTAACACAGCTCATATACGATTTCGTTAATTTAAGGATACAATGGCGATCTCATAATAGATATCGATGTCTTCCAGACAACCTTTGGCTGGGCAGAAAGATAGAAAATTTAATAGGGTACCGAAATAATGGGAGAAGCCAATAATGTTATTAAAATATAATCAAGGAATAGCCCTAATTATATTTTAGTGCGTGAAATACTTTACAGGTCTTTTTAAATTCAATTTATTTAAAGGCCCACACTTGGATATCATTCTTTGGAATTTACAAGCAGTGGCGCAGACCGGGTAACAATGGAATTTATGGATGAACTATGGAATGGAAAATAATGAAGGGAGGCCCTTACCCAGCTGTATAACAGTACATTCTAGCTATCTAATGTTCCCACTGCTGGGACACAGGTCTCCTCTCTGTGAGAGGGAATGGGCCGTAATGCACCACGCAGGTCCATTGCGGGTTGGTGGATGTCAGACGGTTTCCTCACGAAATTTTCCATCACCGTTTTGAGAGCAATGGTGATGACATAATTTACACAAAGTAAAGCGCCTGCCTGGGTTCGAATCCACGACCCACAACTTTTAAGTGGCGGCCGATACCACTGGGCCACCACTGCTCTCTCGCTACTGCTGCTCATGCTAGCTATAATGTAATTATAATCAGATTTATTTATATCCATGGATATCTCATAATCCTTCTTTTGAATGATTCGGTCTACCTGAACAGGTATAAGGGTTTACACCTACCCATCCACATAGATAGTTAAAATTTTCATCACGGCTTAGTCCCCCACATTACATTCCCACACCATGACAACAGATTTTCACAGAACTTTTCGAAAACCGGTTTATTTCACAGCTACACTAAGAAAATTCTGTTCCATTTTCTCGAACTACTTGTGCCTGTCACAAATTAATAACCCTTAGTAACAGCAAAAGATAAATCCATCTTAATAAAACTCTTCGACAAACTCACCAACTTACAATAACTTTTTTACGAGAAAATTGTCAGCCTTCATAATTGATCTCGATAGTGGGATTTTATCGCGGCCCCAATTGTAAAGGATTCACAACTTTATGTTTTATTGAACCCTGTTAAGTGTTTTAAAACAAATACACTTAAATCTATTGACACAATTTTATAAGTGTTTTACATCAAGTCTTTGCTTTTACACAAACTTAATTTGTGTTATATGTTACTTCGTGATATAAATTATTTATGACGAAGTTGTGCTTAATTATTAGGCATTAGGGTTTCCTTATTTAGGTAACAATTCAGGTACATAATTATGCACTCTCCTACGCTTAGAATGGTTAATGCACACCGCCTCAGGGCATTTGCTAAGCGCAGCAGTATTTTGTAAACACATCATTTCAAATTTAATTAGATCTCTACGTATAAGGTACGGTAAACAGTCGTAAACCTAGCTATAGCTAAAGGCAAAATTGGGTACCTTCGCAAAAAAATAACATTTTTACTTACGGATTCTCATACCTTCACCGCGTTTTAAATGCGAGTAGAAAATTTGATTACATAAAATTAGGGCGCGTCTTAGAGGTTCTAATTCCAACGTTGTCGCCTTTACAACAGCCTCGCAAAAATATCTAATATAATTCACGCCCCCAGGGAGAACAATACGGATAATGAAATATCAACAACGGTTCACTACATCTGGCATTTTTTATGATGGTAATCTGACCTCTTGAGGATGGAAATAATAAGGAATGAATATTGTATTACGAGACCATCGCTCGATCTTATATCGATACACGTGTTTGGGATATAGAAACAAAGACTTGTACTGTTAAATTATGAATATACCAATCAACAGACTGAATAAGCGAGTAGATGATCATAAACGTAACATGTTTTGCGGACATCTATAACTCTTACTAGACTATTTTACAACGAAACAGTTCACAAGTTAAGTTTCAGCGCGGGCACGCACCGCGTAGTTATTTTTCATGAACTTTATAAGCCGCTAATCCGCACATATCACGTTACTGAAGCACTGTTCGCATGTTTATTGTCAAACAGGATTAAAGGATAACGCATATTAGGCTTTTCTAGAACATTAACTCCACCGCCGGTGTAAATAAACGACACACGTTACACTCTAATGTTTCATTGTCGTCGCCCGTCATCCCTTTTTGAATAAATGTACCAGTCGGCCCGTAGTCCTGTATATTTGAATCGAAATATTTGTACACGAGGCCTTATGAGCTGATGAGCGATGAGTGCACTTCTGATCAGATGGTTTGTTGTAAAGGTGCTTGTGTATTAATTACCTTAAGGCGATATATACGCCCCAATGTTAACGCAGTACTGGCCGTGCACCCGATCGTACCCAAAATATCAATATTGAACCTCCTTTTGAAGAGTTTTGTTTGCAAAATATAATTTGATTTACATATGCTATTTTAGTTATGAAGAAATTCCAGCCATCAATTTTTCTGTGTAAAAATATTTTTAAACATCCAAGTCGTTTTGAAGGAATGTCCAAAAGTTGCGAAAAATATCGTGTTGCTAATTATTTTTTTAAAGCAAAACTATTTGTTATACGAAAAAACCATGTTTAAAAAATAATGTAGGTACATGAATCATTAATAAATATATATTTTTTTCAATCCTTTTAACCTAGCCGTTACTAAAGAGAGAAAAAAAAAAAAAAAAAGATTTAAAGTTTAGAACGTTACCGTTTTACGGCACTAAAGCGGATGTAGGCCCTTAACAGCCCCGCTCAATCCCGCTAAATATGTGCAAGAAAGTTCCGTACCGTCGTTACGATGGTTGACTAAATGAATACAATCAACTTGGCATTAACCATTATGGACTTCTAGACGTCTGGTGATAAAAGATGTAATGAGCAAATACAATGTGTGGCGTCATATACAATGTTATCACTGTTTGCGCGCTGTATAAAATGCAAAACGTGAAATTTTGGCTTATATAAACACTTGGCACTTTGTTTACATAATATAATGGATTTAATTAAAACGGGATGTGTCTGCTCATTCTGGATTTTCGTAATTACAACGCAAAGTGAAGAAATATTATGATATAATATTCGTAAGCGTTATCGCCTCCACTGTGGAGTTTTATTAAAATCATAAATCCCGTGTCAAATGCACCCGCTCAGTGCCAAGACTGAATAACAGATGTACTATTGTACTTTATGTAAATCAGTTTCATTTCAAAAACGTACCTAATGTAAATAAGGTTCCCAAATGTTGTTGTAACCTTTTAAGTAGGGTTCAACATTTTTTCTGTTTGAAATGAGCACTACATTTTACCTCAACTGGAGTCCTGGGAATACAAAGTTGTTGAAATATGTATATTACAATAATGGTGTCGTCGTAACTTACACCTAATTCACCCTTGACAACTAGATTATGTATTTCTACACGGTTTGTGAGTTACAACAAAAGCGTGTCGTGATAGTTATTATAATAATTAGGTGCTTAAGGAGATAACTTACTGTTGCGGCGTTCATATTCGAATTATGTTTAGTAACTTTGCTACTTTAAACTTGGCCTCGAGTTGAGGTCTATAAAAGTACATCAAAGTTAACTTATCAGTGAATAAGTTAATAAGGGAATAACTTAGATGGTAACGACTGAGTTTCGTTGTTCTGTTAACTTAAGACTTCATTAAAAATTATCGAGGCGTGCTCAAAAATTTAAGTACAGGATGAAACGCGAGCTTTAGAAAGAAAGTATAATAACTCCGACGGTAATGAACTTGTAGCTTAACAAAATAAATAATGATTATAGAACATCAACGTACCTACCTATACATAGCAACTTAAAGATAATGTGCCTACCATCATCTCGGAAAATCCCCTAATACGCATGATCTTGGGGCGATAAAGTCATCAATGCTTAGCAGCGAGTTTTAGTGTTCACAGCAAAATTTTATCGGTGTACACAGGTGAATGACGCTGCAAATCTACTGGAGAGATCATTATCTAACTTTATATAGTGCCATTTCAGCAGTTATGAAAACATTCAGGGTTATTTCCTACTCGATTATGATAGAGTAATGCTTTCCAAGTGTTTGTATCCAAAGAAAACAAAATCTAAAGGCGGTTACGCAATACATCCGATCTGAGTCGGTGATTTGAGTTCCAAGTTCTATCCGAACTGAAAATGTTCTGAATTATGACGGATTGAGTTTGGATGTAGAGCGTAAGCTTTCCTGCAAGAAGTACTACGGCTACTTCGGAACCGAAATTTCTCGAATTCGGAACGGGTGCAGTGCGTAACCGCTCTCAGTACACAACCAATTGAAATATAAACAGGAAAAAAGAAGATGAAAAGTGTGTCCAACCACAATTCACAGAACACAAAAGTGGATGACGTAAAAAATGACGATAGAGTCTAAAGAAAGGTGTTAGAAAATCTTATTTGTGAGTATATATTATATAGCATCTTAGAAAAAAACTATAAGACACCCTTTCCCTGTACCTACTCACCAACATAAATACCTACAGCATAAGCATTAGCTTGAATGGCAGAACGCGTTTCCGAAGAAACCCGGTGGGTCCCTCTGTAACGGATTATGACAGGATCCATCCGGGGTCCAACCCATGCCCCAATCGTACACGCTCCAACAAACTTGTGCGCATTTTAGTTAAACACCGTCCAAAGGCCCAACACACATGTGATAAAAACCCACTTACTCATCAGAATGAACAGGTATTATTTATTCATTCGCGCAAAACATTTAAAGCTAAGATCATTTTGATTTATTTGTTAAACAACGGAATGAACAATTCTCACAAATCCCTTTTCATATTTGTGTAATTGCGAGTTACACATCCCATTTCACGAGTGTTAGAACCTACTTACTTATTTCAATTTATTTGAGAATTGTTTTCATTGTTCAATTTGCTCACGTAATTATCTATACCTATATTATTAAATTTCAATTAAAATTCATGCGATAGAACAACACGAACTCGTAACGAAGCCTTTAGAAATTGGTATAGGCTTTCTGATTTGTTTCAATATAATTATAAACATGAGCCCAATACATTTTACACTATTGATAATATAAAGTTACTTTGGAATATTCAAATATAGAAATGAAATGAATATTCAACAAAACTATTTGTTCAACTTAAATTAAAAATAAATGCAGTTAGCATTTCAGGAGTTCTCTATTTCAGTACCTGTTCTAAAACTACCCACTCGTGCTTCGAACGGTTTTTACGACTTCACAAAACGTCGAGAATTTTATTCTTGTTATAAGTTTAATATTGAAATATGTTTTTTCCGCGTAAACCTTCCTGAATGAATTCTCTATGATGAAAACCGCGACAAAATCTGTTTTATAGTTTAGACTATAAACAGCCTGGTCATACAAACAGATACGAATAACCACTTTATTTTATATACATGTATCTGTCGGTAGATAGGTACAGATATTAAACAGCTGCCGTCCTTTCTCTCATATCTTATGTAGTATCGCGACTACCACGTGCCTTTGAAAACTATCCTTCTCAATATGAAATACTTCAACGAAGAAGTTCCGCATTCGATAATACAACATAAAATACATTACGCCAGGATGTGAACTCTCACGTTTAGGCGAACGCGACTTCAATTTGCTTTATTTGCTAATTAGTAAAGTTTCCCCTTTGACGGAGGCGACGACGGTACGTTAGTACTCGTTCGCTACGTGCGCGAGAGTGGCACGAGCACGAGCTTTTCATAATAATTATCATCGTTAGTGAACTATACGAGTATCGAGCATCGCATCGAGGCATCCGCCCGACCGAATACATCACTGTCACCCACGAAAAACTCTTTAACGTTCGATTTGCAATCATTTTAAAATTAAAGCCGCGCAGCATCCGACAGGCAGATTGAGTTTCACGTGTATAATGAGGTGGAGGTAATGAAAATACAATTGACTGCATGATGAAAATAAACTTAACAAAAACAGATCTAAATTAAAAACGAGTTTGCTTTCATCTTTTTTTAACTTTCTTTGTCTGTTGCGTCCACAACATTCTTTATCATTGATACAGTGAGTGATTGGTTTGCCAATGAGTGAGTACTCGCCCATCGCTCGACCTTTTCCATTCAAAGAAAAACCATAAGAATTCCCGGTATTATATTTTCATCGCATAGTGGATTCTAATGTCTACAAAATCAATATAATCCTTTGTCCGCCACTTACTCGCACCACACCCACGGAATATGGTAGCTTAATGTCAGCCGGGACCACAAGCCAGCGAGAAGGTTTTATTATTATTTACTAAGCAAACCATAAATAAATTCATACTGTGAATTTATTACCGTAACACACTTTTTTCCTTATTTATAGGGAAAGTGGAAGTCAAAGCGGTTCGCTTTGAAACTACGTCTACCATTAACATATTGGCACATTACTTACTAGTCTCATACTCGTAGACACGCGATTACCTAAGAGCACTCGTGTGATATTAGCCATGGTTTCTTTTCTTTTCAAAACTTTTCAGTTCTAAAACCAATTAGAATTAACTTGAGTACGCACTTAAACCTAACATCGCGATAAAAATCTGAAATAGAATAAGTTTGAGTCGTTGGGAACTTAATTTGAACTTCTCGGGAGACTGGAGACAATTCTGAAGCTATCTGTGTAATAATTTCGTTGATTTCAATGTTTCGTTTGTAATAATATCTGTCGCTGACAAAGATAACGTCAAAGTTTAGCCGGATTATCCTGTTGGCCGTGGGTTCGGGGCCCTCCTTTGTGTCCTCACCGCCAGGGGGAGGATGGAGGGCACCGATAATTTCAATTATCGGCACTCATCGTAGGGATACGTAATTAGAGATTTATTCACGTGTATTTTAAACATGACAGGCATTTCGTTTCGCGCTTTTGTTGTGACTTCCGCCATTTGGTTCCAATTAATTTCGAGTATTACATCTACCTACCTACCTACTTATTAAATGTCAGTATTAATGGATTTAACAGGTTTTTGCGATTAATTCTTATACAGTTAAGATAAATACTATCTGAGTTCAGTATCAGTTAAATCAATTATCGTAAAAACATTCAAGAGTCAAATTCTGGCAACTACAAAATTAAATCGCATTGCAAAAGAATAAACAACTAAACTAATATCAAACAAGTATTCAAATTGCGAGTTTCGGTGAACAAACAAAGGTATTTAATTTGTGTATTTGTGGAAAGTTTCCATAACTAATTAAATTGGTTTTGTGGGTGCCAAAATTAAAACAGTTTTAGTCATTTCTATGAAAATGAAAGCGCACTTGTAGTTTTATTAAGGCACATTCGTTCTTTAATCACGTCATAAACAGATGATAATATCTTTACCGAAAAACTAAACTATTAATGTTATAAAAATGTAAAATTATTTGTTTAAATTTTTTAACTGTTTGTATATTTGTTTGTTTATGTTTCTGATCTCTGAAAGCCCTAATATGATTTCGAAATTTATTTCATGAATGGAAAGCTATTCTTGAGTTTTGACTTGTTATCTCAGAAAAATTAACCATCTCTGTGGGATAACCCCACAGGAGCGCGTGGGACCTACTAGTTATTTTGTTCACTATTAATGGTGTCCCTATGTGTCGGTAAATCTTATAAAAAAGGGTCGTTCCTCTTGAGGAGGCAATTTAATCTCTGATCAAGGCAAATGTAATAAGTCAGTAAATATGGAGGAACAATAGAAGGTAAATTAGTTTTTGGGGCACTAAATTCAATTGCCAAAAAGGATTGTTACGCTTCATCTGATGGGCAAGTTATTTCTTAGAATTTTAGATATCCGCTCTACTAGACATTGTAATCATTTTGCTTCGTTTTATTATTCATGACGTGGTTGAGCATCAAGCAAATGGAGTGGTCACATGCAAACGACTTGAATTTTTAGCTTTCTTTAAAGGAAATGTCTTCTTTATGTTAGTCGTATGTGGTCTTGATGGAACAGAAATAAATAGGTTTCATATTTATTTTAGATTTATCATTTATGCATTCGTTCCATTTATTCTCCTCAATTATCTCTTTTATTACTTTTGCGAAGAATCTTTAATTAAATTTATCCTACGCATTAAGGTATAGCTGGATTATCCAAGGCAAGTAAACCACCCACGCATTGAAAAACTAACAATATTGTTAACCATCAAATAGTTTGGTAAATTATTTTTTAACTGAGTAAAATTAAATTTAATAAGTAAGTTACACAGACTAGAAAATAATAATTTTCAAAAGAAAATAAGCAATAATCAAAAGATATAGGTATACTTACAAATAATACCGAAAACCGAGCTCTGAATGTGCAAAAAGCTTCATCATGACAGGATATCATTATTGTGTCCGGCAAGCAGTCCGTTTCTGCTGATCCTTCGGTGATTCGGCATCCTTGCTTTGTTCTCGGCTCGCATACAAAGCCCACATAGGCTGGCTCGTAGCCTCGCCGAATATAACGGTTTTAAGGGGGTATCGTCTGTACCAAGGCAGATACGAAATACACGAATAAATTTTAGATTGAATAAACTCGTACAACAAACCCACAATGTAAACAAACTCATAACACGATCCCAACGCTCCACATATTTACTCGATTCCCTTAAATTCTTACATCCTTCTAAATTGTTTAACAGAATTTACATTATCAATAAGCAAGTTCCCCCAATTAGTTAACAATGCTGTGCCGAAATATTTGTCGAGTAGCCGACCACGACCAGGCAGGATGGAGTTACGAGGAGAGTTTTGCTTGCTGGCTCATATAATGTGGGATATGAGATTATGACCCAACTAATTTCAAGTTTCTGAACTTCATTATCCGCACCGTTGGAGATCCAAGGTGATGACAAAATTATTATAAAGGCTTGCATGTACTCTAGTGTAAAGTCTTGCGTTTAATACGCCCGCTAATTCCTTAGCTTCTGCCCAGTATTCTACAAAACTTCTTAAAAGTATCTACGAATTCGTACGTAAGTCTTGCTTATCTTTTCGTGTCATAATAAATCAATGGTTTTATTGAATAAAAGCTTATTCAATAAAATCACATTCTATTTTCATATCGTTGCTGTTTCTTTTATGAATGTAGCGCGTTTTAGCCGAAAGCGATTTATACACCGCCGCTCTAGACTCAACATCGGTCACCTTCGACTCGTTTTATTGTTCGGCAACTTTTTTCACAGAAAAAAAGATTGTAAAATGGTCTCGCAAAGTTCACGACCTTGCCAATAAAATCTAGATCTAAAACAAGTTCGATTAAATTGGTTTAACTTGAGCCGTTTGAATGCTAAACTCGTTTCGAGTTGAATGTTGTTCAACACTGAAGCTTTGTGTGTGTTTAGTTTAGAAGATCGTCCGACGAAAGCGACGTACGTTAGTAATTAACCGTTGTAGTGTTCAATTAGAGAAGACCCATTTAGCTTACGTCAAGACTGTTTGTGTGTACCAACTTTGACCTGTGTTTCAACTGGGAACTTATCACTTTTCCGATTTTTTTTGTTCGAATTTCTTTTTACTGAAAACTATTGACCGCCATATTTTTTACTATATGCATTATTTGACATATTTTCAAATTATCGAAGTATCATGTGGCATATATATTATTTTACCGAACTACGCGTCGCCGATTTACATAATAACTTTTTGCTTTTGGGCGAAGCCTCTTTTGAACTTTTTTATTTGCCATATTTTCCGAAACAACATTTTACGGAATATTATTTGGTCACAGATATATAGCCGGTTACTTAGTAGCATTTTCAATTTGAATTTGAAATAGTGTCATAAAAAGTCCATATGTTGGGCTACAAAATTTTGTGACGGAAACGAATCGCTGCAAAACCGACTTCACGCAATCTTGTCTGTGTTTACGTATGTATTATGAATTTTCATGCAAATGATTTATTAATAGGTGTCATACATTAGAATTTTTTTTAATTCATTATTTCAAAGAATTAGACCAACAGCAAGCGAATCGAGCTCGGGAATTTAGGGCAATTCCGACACGGATAGGTTACCAACTTATTAAACAGGAAGTAACTCGAAAGTATACTAAAAAAAAAATAGGAATACGATATGTATTTCTCCCACAAGCTTTTTATTTGCGTCATGTTTTCGCAAACTGGGCGCAAAGTTTTCAAAAGCCTTTGCATACAGTAATAATTAAAAATTAATAACCTAGACGAGAATTCAATTAGCTTGTGCAAATATTTGAATCTAACAGAATAAAACCGCCAATCTTGCCGGAGAATTATGACATTGTCCCCCAGGATCGTTTATTTTGGTGGTTAAGGGGAGACTTGTTTTATATAGAGGAAATTAATGGGATTTTAGGTGTATTGTAAATGAATTAACCGTCGACAAAGTTAATTTTTTGTTTTAAAATAGAGAGTTCAAAAGTTTTAAAATAGAAAAGTTCCTAACGTTCTATTGCACCGTATTACTCGACAACGCGGGCATCGATCGCCAAGCCGTAATAATGTATAGCCCGACATGTATTGCCATCGTAGTCTTATAATAGTGGCAATACGAAGCATAATAAATATAGGTACGTAGCTTTTATAGGGCGGTACATTCCCAGTCGGCATCGTGTGTGCGATTTCATTTCGTTTTATTTGAACTGTTACTCGCTAGACTGTAACGCGGCGGATTCAGCATTTCTCTTTTATAACGTTTTTAAAATTATCATTAGCGAAATGTTTCGTGTTTGCGAGTTCGGCCACTTTAGTTAAACTGGAAATTAGAACAAGACGAGGGTGGCAGTGTGGCAGGCTGGCAGGTGATTTAAGTTGTCACAATAAAACCGACACTAATGGTAATTGTGTTGCGGAGTGATGTCGTTACAGCCGCAACACTTTGCTCAACTGTATCACTTAGACATGTTTACGAGATGCTCGTAATTGGAATGTACCTGCTTTGAAATCTGCTCCCCTTTTTTAAATGCTTTGAAAAGTACAATCAGGTTCATTTGTGTACAGAGTATCTAGGCACTAGTATAGCATGATTATGTACAAAGTGTACTGCCGCTTTGATAACGAAATTCTGAATAGTTGCAAAAAAAATGTCAGTTTCATTTTGTGCATGATTCGATCGTTACCTACAAACGTTAAGCGGAAATCGTTTTTCCACCTGTGTATTACGACTCATTCTCCTTTGTTTTGTAATAAAATGCGTCATCGCCCGGCACACTAACGAAACAAAGTGTCGACCTAACAAGAGTCATAACATAAGAATAAAATAACAAACCGATATCGTGTGCTCGTTATCTCTGCGTTTGGTACACCCACACTACATCGCACACCGCCCCATATACGATGCGAGGCTTGTTTACCTCTGATGGCGATACTTTACTACAATAACAATGAAATATATCGCACGAATAACCCAACTTTATGATAGATGCCGTAGATTAGATTAGCTCGAGATTAGATTAAATTTTTGGACTTCACGGTACGATTAATAAAATAAGTTCCTATTACAAACGAGAGTATCGATTGTTGGTGGCTAAAGTGTAAACATGTAGGCTGTTTGCCTTCTGTAAGTCCATATACATAAACAGGAGTGTTTGTCAGCGAAGAGGGGCCAGTTTTATCCATAACAACGTTGGCGCCGTTTTCCGGCCTCTTATCTTCTGATTTTCCCTGATTGGATTTTGTTAACAAATAGATTGTAATCTTTTTATGCTAGTAATCTAATGTTTACTACATTTTTTATCGTCTGACTCATCATCATCATCATCAAAAGATGAAAGACGTCCACTGCTGGACATAGGCCTCCCCGAGGCGTCGCCACATTGCACGATCCCGTGCGTCTCGCATCCAGCGCCTTCCCGCAACCATAACCAGGTCATCGGTCCACCTAGTGGGAGGCCTTCCTTCGTCTGACTGTGTTGAAATAAACAGATTACTCTAAAGTAATATTAGATAGAAAGTACTTAACGAATCTCTCATATTCATGCGTATTTAAAGGCTGAGTTGTTTTCAATTAACATTTAATTACTGAGCACAAAGTTACAATCAACATTTGCTCGCTCCAAACCTGCTCAGACAACCACGGAGTGTTTTGCGAAGAAAGCTTTCTTGAGTGAATCATTTATATTCTTAGCTATTGTACCGAATACACACGAGAATAAAATAACATTCTCTCATGTTCGATTAAATGCAAATTGAAATAATGTTGCTAATTTCATTCTCAGTTTATATTTTATTTCTAAGCAAAACTTTCATGAATAACCAAGCAGAATTTGAAGGATCAAATGAATAGTTTAATTAAATTTTTATTAGTTTAAAAGATATAACTATAATTTATTTAAAAAAAAATCAGAACAGTTTCAGAGTAGAATACTAATTGAAATTCCTGGGAATATAATTTATAAAAACAATAGGGTCGAAAAGCTGGTGTAAAGCAGTACCTACTTTATCAAATGTTGTTTTCTGTGACATTTAAATTCCGTCCATGGAAAATAAAATTGTTTGAATATTATCATCCATAATCTATTTCAATATGTCCCGTGGATTTTATAATCCCCGTACATATATTTTAAGGAGCCATAACAATTTTATAAGCGATGGAATCTTTTCAATTTGATGCGTTCATTGTCCTTTGTGTCTCTTCTCGGAACTCAATGATTGTTCTCATCAAAATGAAACAGCTTTTGTTTTACATTTTTCGTTTTTTTTTTTCAAACTTTTTATATTCCTCGCTCAGAAGCGAGGATAAACTGTAGTTCCAAGAAAATTAAATAGACATACCTAATTACTTAACTAAACTAAACGGACTCCTTTTAAACTAACTGATAACGCTTCTTTTAACAAAGACATTCAACTTGTTGAGATTATAAAACTTCGCTATTATTTAAAGATGAAGCCGTAGAGGACATTTAAAAAGATGAAGCACTGAGTTTCTTGAAACAAATGCGAAATTAAATTTGAGAAAAAGCAGAAGAATCTTAGTTAAGAGCGGGAAGCTAATAAGGGAAAAGAAAAAGTTGCAGATGAAGTTTTTCGTAGCTGAGGATATTTTCCTTATGAAAACATCGAGAGAGTTGGCTCAGATTGCGCTGGTTTATTTTAGCCGCGTCTAAGGTAATGAATTTAGTCTTTAGCCGCAGTAAATTATCCAGTACTTACTACTTACATGGCGTCAAGACCAAAAACATAGACGATTAAAACTTACACAAAATACCCACACTTTCTTCACTTAAGTTTTTTTACTGTATTACTATCTCCGCTGATATTGAGATTATTTGACAAAAGATTTTACCGGAGAACCACAAAGTAATGACGTATGTATATTTTTTTATAAAAAGATAAAACTAAACCAAAATTGTTGGCTTCTAAATCAACACTATAAGGCTTGTTTCATCAGATAACACGAAAACTACGAACGACAGTTAAAACTTTCAGTACCTCCTATACAAAAAAGCTATTTAAGCCTTACTGTAACGAAACATAACACCTGTTTGCACAAAAACATAAACAACAAACAAAGTGGACTTCAAAGCACAAAAAAAAAACATTATCACTGTCTGTGTGCATAAAACGTTTCATCATTGCATTTTTCACTGTTCGTTAAACAGACAAAGAGTAAAGAATTGTGTGAAACGCGCAAACAATGGACTCATTATGTCCACCACCATAGCTTTGAATCAATATAAAGTATTTAGAAGTACGGTATTCAATTCACGTATGGTTCCAGAAAAGGCAAAAGCATATACATTGAGCCATCTAATATTCAAGATCTTAGAGTAGAATCCATGAACGTAACTACGTTTTTCCAATTGTGCAAGCAAGATTTGTTAGCAAAGACCTTTACGAAGAAATTCCTATTTCCAACATACGTAATATGCAAAGAGGAAAAGATTCTTCGGAAACTGGGTAACGAAGATCAGAAGGTATTTTCTTTCTAAGTATTTTCGCCTAAGCGCGCTGCATTACGAACGGAACCCTCGAATACTTTCTTATCCTTCCTTATTAACGCAACGTCTGCTGTCTGTCCGTTAATGCGCTTATAGCTCGGGATTGTAGGTGTTCTTCTGTACCTAGATTCATATAATGTAAACTATGATTATTTAGAAAGAGATAAAAATATTTGTGTGTTAATATGTTTGTAAAGGGAAATCTCTAGAACACTGAACTTTTTACAACGTTTACAAGCCCGCTAATTATTATTAAAAGCTTTTTAATCCCGGAAAATGCACAGTTTCTTTTGGGTAAGATATGTGAGAGTAGCTGTAAAAAATGTCGAGACTAACTGTTAGTCTTACTACTGAAATATACAGGGGTACAGGAAAAGTCGACCTAGATCCGTTAAGGGCGTGTAGTACACATCATTTCTGAATGATTTCACTATGGAACCCCCCATCCTAAACTTAAGCGTTTTCGAGATTTTCGAGTTTTAATTTTTTTTATGAACATGCCCAATTTTTCGGCTATTGAATTGAATATTTTGAAAAAAACCAAAAAAAATTTTCATGTAAAAAACCAAAAAAATAATCATAAGAGTCAAAAAAAATTTAAAACTCGAAAATCTCGAAAACGGTTAAGTTTAGGATGGGGGGTTCCATAGTGAAATCATTCAGAAATGATGTGTACTACACGCCCTTAACGGATCTAGGTCGACTTTTCCTGTAACCCTGTATATGTATACTGTATATGTAACACACCGGACATTTCACGGTGTAAAATTACTCCCACATTTTAATCTTGTTGGGCTTCATTGATTTTCCTCAAAATAGCAGGATCTACAAATAATTAAATTAAGTTCCGTATGGTGCCGGACGTTAAGAATTTCACCATCCCATGTCTTCCCGTGGGTGTCGTAAGAGGCGACTAAGGGACAAACCAGAGAATGGGCAGCAGCGTTCTCTGTGCTTCTGTAACAACCATACTGCGATCGCCAACCCGCCTGCCAAGCGTGGCGATTATGGCAAAACCCCCCCAATGAAAAGCACAATTAAAAAATGGCCCCTAGTACCCGGCAGCCTGCCTACCCTCGACTACGGTAGCGGTCGAGGTTACGGCATGGCAAGGGGTGCAAAGAATCTCCGGACGAGATCCGGCTACCCCAACAATCACCGACGACTGGACCTGGCAACGTACAACACGCGCACACTTCGGACCGACGAGAAGATCACCGAACTCGAAGAGGAATTGAGCAGGTTGCGATGGAGTATTATAGGGTTATCTGAAGTCCGAAGAGAGGGGGAGGACTCGATAATCCTCAAATCCGGTAACCTGCTCTATTTCCGAGAGGGTGACCGGCAGTCCCAGGGTGGTGTCGGGTTTATCGTCCACAAGTCCCTTGTGAACAACGTGGTGAAGATCGAGAGTGTGTCGACCAGGGTGGCGTACCTTATACTCAGAATATCCTCAAGATATTCGCTGAAGGTCATACAGGTCTACGCCCCAACCTCGGCACACCCCGACGACGAGGTAGAGACCATGTATGAGGATATCTCTAGAGCCATGCATGGTTTCAAAACTCACTTCACCGTTGTCATGGGGGACTTCAACGCGAAACTGGGCAAACGAGACGAGGATGAGCTCCAAGTGGGGCAATTTGGAGTTGGAGGTCGGAACCACCGGGGTCACCTACTGGCCAGTTTTATGGAGAAGGAGGGCCTCTATATGATGAACTCCTTCTTCAAAAAGCGTGAACACAGGAAGTGGACCTGGCAGAGCCCCGATGGTGCAACAAAAAATGAGATTGACTTCATCATGTCAACCAGGAAGCAAATGTTCAATGATGTCTCTGTGATCAATTCGGTAAAAACCGGGAGCGATCACCGCATGGTAAGAGGCACATTGAACACTAATATTAAGCTTAAAGGTCTCGACTGATGAAGTCCACGCTCCGTCTAGCACAGATCCAGGTCCAAAACCCCGAGAGCTTTCAGCTCGAACTCCAGAATCGTTTCGAGTGCCTAGGTAGCTCAGTGGACGAATATAGCGACGGGTTCGTGGAAGCTGTCCATACGGTCGGGTCTAAGTTTTTCAAGACCCGTCGTACAGATAGAAACAAAAAGATCTCTGATCCTACCCTCAAGCTTATGAAGGAGAGGCGTGAGATGATCCTGCAGTCTTCAGATGAGGCGTGCAAATACCGGCAGCTCAATAGACAGATCTCTAAATCCTTGAAAAGAGACCTCCGCCGCTTTAATACCGAGCGTATTAAAGACGCGATTGAGCGAAATATAGGCTCCAAGGTTTTTTCAAGGGATCTGGCTATTGGGCAGAGCCAGCTCACGAAACTGAAGACCGACGATGGCAGGACCGTATCCGCCAAACCGGAGCTTCTGAGGGAGATCGAGACATTCTATGGGCAGTTGTACACATCAGTCAGCAAGCCCGTTGCGAGTCTAGCAAACGACCCAAGAGCTAGATTGACCCGTCACTATACCGAAGATATCCCGGATGTCAGCCTGTACGAGATTAGGATGGCTCTGAAACAGCTTAAAAACAACAAGGCGCCGGGTGATGACGGAATCACGGCTGAACTCCTGAAGGCGGGTGGAAAACCGGTCCTTAAGGCCCTTCAGAAGCTGTTTGATTCCGTCATACTCGAGGGCAAAACGCCACAGGCATGGTGCAGGGGTGTGGTGGTACTTTTCTTCAAGAAGGGCGACAATGCCCGGCTGAAGAACTATAGACCCATCTCACTTCTTAGCCATGTCTACAAGTTGTTTTCAAGAGTCATCACGAATCGTCTCGCGCGCAGGTTTGATGATTTCCAGCCTCCCGAACAAGCCGGATTCCGAAAAGGCTTTAGCACCGTAGACCACATACATACGCTGCGGCAGGTTATACAGAAGACCGAAGAGTATAACCTGCCTCTCTGTTTAGCGTTTGTGGACTACGAGAAAGCCTTCGATTCGATCGAGACTTGGGCTGTACTGCAGTCTCTCCAACGGTGCCAGATCGACTACCGGTACATTGAGGTGTTGAAGTGTTTGTACAAAAACGCCACCATGTCAGTCCGTCTTCAGGATCAGACCTCGAAACCAATCCTTCTCCAGCGTGGCGTGAGACAGGGAGACGTCATTTCTCCGAAACTGTTCACTGCTGCGCTGGAGGATGTATTCAAGGTTCTGGACTGGAGGGGCCTAGGCATCAACGTTAATGGCGAGTACATCACTCACCTTCGGTTTGCCGACGACATAGTGGTCATGGCTGAGACCATGGAAAGCCTCAGTAAAATGCTCGATGACCTCAGTAAAGCTTCCGAAAGAGTGGGTCTTAAAATGAACATGGACAAAACCAAGATCATGGTGAACGCCCATGTAGCACCCACTCCTATCAAGATCGGAGACTCTACACTCGAAGTTGTAGACGATTATGTCTACCTGGGACAAACGATCCAGTTGGGTAGGTCCAACTTCGAGAAAGAGGTCAACCGTCGAATCCGACTCGGCTGGGCGGCGTTCGGGAAGTTGCGTGGTATCTTCTCGTCCAATTTACCGCAGTGTCTCAAGACAAAAGTCTTTGACCAGTGTGTGTTGCCAGTGATCACCTATGGGACCGAGACATGGTCGCTCACAATGGGCCTTATCAGAAAGCTTAAAGTCACCCAAAGGGCAATGGAGAGGGCTATGCTCGGAATTTCCTTGCGTGATCACGTCAGAAATGATGATATCCGCAGGAGAACTAAAGTTACTGACATAGCCCGGAGAATTGCTAAACTTAAGTGGCAGTGGGCAGGGCACATTGCTCGCAGAACGGATGGCCGATGGGGCCGAAAAGTTCTGGAATGGCGACCGCGAACCGGAAGACAATACGTTGGAAGGCCTCCCACTAGGTGGACCGATGACCTGGTTAAGGTTGCGGGAAGGCGCTGGATGCGAGACGCACGGGATCGGTCAATGTGGCGACGCCTGGGGGAGGCCTATGTCCAGCAGTGGACGTCTTTCGGCTGAAATGATGATGATGATGACAAATAATTAAATCACAAACAGACCTGTAGTGTATATCCGCCTGTAATCCTGTGCTCTACATAGATGCGTACACTAAAAGCCCTCGACGTCTGGATGCGACTTGAATTTGATCAGATTTTTTACGAAAAAAGTCGCTTGGCTGTAGTGCCGATGCATTTAACGCTATGATGTTTGTGTAGACACACGGAACACAGCATATATTTAATGTATAACAATGATTTTGGCTTGTATTAATTTTAACTCTTTGTTTTTAATATTTGCTTTGTATAGCCACTGGTGAATGGCAATAATGATCGGATTTATCTCGTCCGCGCGACAGGAAAGACTAGATTATGTTTTTTGAAAGCTTTTTTGAAACGGAGTCCTTATTGGTTAGTTAGTGGTATGGATCAAATCTTGCAACTGTATTTAAAAACATTTAATCCCAAATGGTTGAGCTGAAATTTTGTATATGTTATAGTCAAAACCAGTTTTTAGATAGAACGCGTTTTCCCTAGTTGGAACTAGTTTTTTACTTAATGCCTTTGTTAAAACTAGAATTAACGAATGATCAAAATTGAATATCAGTTAATGCCCAATAAGAATAGACAATGTGATAAAAACTATTATAATGTTATATTTTAATGTTGACATTGGTTTTCATATAGAATAGGTGAGTACGACTACTATTTAAGCAACAAAGTCGGTGCACCAGTGAGCACCCAAGGACAATCCCCGGCTGGTGTAGGACTATTGCAGAATATGGAGACAAAACACGTTGGGCTATGGGTTTGGGTATTTTAGTGGATCGATTACCTTAAACTATAGAAGGACTATTGGCCTCTGCCTGACCACTGTTGATCTACACGGTTTTAAAATGGCAGCGGTGACTGGGCCCCCATAAACGGTCGCTTGCACTTTAGTGACGAACCACCAAGAGGAGTGGAGAGGTATACCACGGCTATCAGGACAGTCAGGAAGTACGGTCAAAATCCCTACCAGCATCCTACTGAATAACTTCCTTCCTGTTTGTTCTTGCGATTCTCCACTCAAGCCAGCCAATTAAGGCAAGAGAGAGGTGGAAGCCCCGTCAGTGTTCACTCCGACCGGCCAATAAAAGCAAGCCGAAGATGAGGAACAAGACTTCTCCTTGGAGATCAGGTCAGTGGCGTCCGTCCAGGTCGCCACTGCCCACTAGCTCGCCACAAAGCTGCCCTGCGGATTGTATCTCTCTTAGTCTGGCCCCTCTCCTTAGGCATGTTGCGGCTAATATTTAATAAATATTTTTAGCTAGCGAACTCAGCTCCCGTCATCTCGTTCATGTTAGGTTACCTTAGTTAGACCCTGCAGACAGTAATCGGAGCTCCGCGCAGTGCGGCTCCGTCGACTTCGTTGTTTAAATAGTAATCGTACTTATAATAATACTTATAATAATTTATCGTGTTAGCCTTGGCTTAATAGCCACGAGCCTCGACCAACACCTTAAGAGGCTCTCGTTAGGTAGCTGGGTCAAGGGCCTCATCCACAAAAGCAGTACTGCTGGACACGGCTCGTATTGTTAGGAGGCTCCTCTCTCTGGAGCCCTGACCGCCGGTAGCTTGGACCCTGTTACCGATACCGGTGGGCCTCTATTTTTTATATTTTTAAATGTTTTTTTTAAATTTATTTTATAAAAATATTTAAAAATATAGATTATAAGAAAACGAATGAATAATGGAGATAATAATAATAAACCCATTTATTTCCAATCATCAATATAATAAAAAGATTATAATTATAATATAATGGCATATCAGTTAAATTATATTTTAATGAACATTAAAATAAACTACCAATTAAATTATAGAATCATAAACATTAAAATAAAATATCAATCAAATTATACATTCGTTAACATTAAAATAAAATATCAATCAAGTTATGCATTCATAAAATTTAAATAAAATATTAATTCATTAAACATTCTTAACTTAAAACATTAAAAAATAATTTCATTTGTTTGTATCTTTTATCTGTGTATCTTGCTAAATGTCCTGCCCAGCGGCACTTCTGTTAGAGGATAATGTATCTATAATTTTCGTTCTCCGTGTTCGATTTTTACTTTATGAATTCTTCTTATTTTAAGTACGCTCCTTTTCATTGCCTTCTGACATGCCACAAGTTTGGATTTTATTTTAGTATTCGTTACAAAATTACATTACATTTTAATGCTCGCGAAAGTGCTCTAGTGTATTTCTTCAATATTATAAAAATAACTGTTCCTTACTAAAAATTATATCCATCCTCCAGCCGGACAAAGGCAGGCATGAAGTTTGTTCATAAAATAAAATCCAAGAATACTGCTAATTTAACACAGCAAATATTTTTACAAAAGTAGTTTTCCTTTTATTCGCCCTAATTACGTTAACAAAGTTTTTAGAAGTAACAGATTGTTCGCGCTTCTGTCCGCTTCGGTCATATTTTTCTGGTCCGTTGCTAGCAGATGTGGCTGACAAGTTCCTGAAAATTTTATATGCTAACGAGGAACAGTTGTTGGCACTGAGTCTCCACTGGCATATCTTTGAAGTATGTCGATTTTTACCAACACAAAGCGACACTTAAGTTAAGCCTAATTATATTGATCTATTGGATGTGCAATTCCCAGCGTTGAACCGAATGTTCAACATAACGATGAAATCCTATCTATTAAGCATTAATATAGGTGTCGCCCAGATTTACTGAAAACCGAACATCAGTCTCTAAAATGGCAATGGTATATATATATATATACACGGGTACAAAAATCAGACTTAACAAGATGCTAATACATAAGCTCGAGGTAAGTCGAAGGTATTCTTGGGAAGATACTTAGGTACTATTAACTTACTTTCTTGAACCAAGACCATGTGCTACACTGGTCTTCAAAACTTGTATCACTCTTTTGAAATTGCAATTTTTACTAAACTATAGAAGTCAGAGTTTTGAAATAAAAACGTTTTATAGAAAATGTCATAAACTTTCTTTTGTTACATAGTAACGATTTTAACTTAAAAAAAAGAAAGAAATTAAAAAAGAAAATTTACTTGCTGGCAAAAACTCGAACAACACTTAAGCATGTTTTACGACATTACATATTATAACCCAACTGCAAGGAAAGGGTCTTGTATGTTTTTGTTTGTCTGTATGTATGTATCCGCTAGACTAGTACTAGTGCAACTGGGTCTGCCATCACAACATCTCCTTAGATGTTTTCCTGTTCCTTCATACCTTCGATTCACCTACCGGACCGTTCTGAATATTACACCCACCATTCCTGCTGTATGACGCATACTGATGCGTAATTCCAGAAAAGCCATGATTCTTTCACATTCTTCAAGTAAAATAACATACTGTAGACACCTTGGCCTTTGAATGAAAATTCATCGATCAAGATATAAACGTGAAAACAACAACATAATCATAACAACCAAAAGTATGACAGCAATTGAAAAGGAGTTTATTTATTTATAAAGTTTATTTCAGCCATTCCTTAAAAGAATAAGGTTTATTTTATTACATTTTATTTGGGCAACAAACAGATGCAATAACAAACATAAGCATACGATTCGTTCAACACAATCCAGAAACAGTTTCCACAGATTAATATACAAGTGAATTGACCTAAGTGTAACAGCAACCAGAAGTTCACACAGTTTACAGAAGTCACAATTTAATATTATATTATTGTCTAAAATATTATTACATATAAATTATATTGCAATTTTAAAAGTGTGGTACTAAGTGTTGAAGGCCAGTGTAGATCGATGTAGCTCTGACTGGACTCCAAAAAGACTGTCAAGACAATACTACTCATATGTTATCCTAGATGTTTGAGTAATAAGGACAAGCCATACCTACTATAAAAAATATTCCCTATGAAAGATTTTAAAAGTCAATTTTCAAGGACTAAACTAGACTTGAATAAATAGATAGAACGTATCACAACCACGGATCGGATCTAGGTATGGAATTGGCTGTATGAAACCAAGTTTATAATCAACTAGCTTTTCCCCGCGGCTTCATTCCTGTGGCCCACCCCACAGGACCCGTTATCATAAAAAATTGCCTATGTTACTCAGGAATAATGTAGCTGTCCATAAGTGTTTTTTTTCTAAATCAGTTTAGTAGTTTTTGAACTTATCCATTTCAAACAAACTTACAAACAATCAATTCTTCCTCTTTATAATATTACTAGCTGTCCCACGCGGCTTCACTCTCGTCAACTGGCTACCTACCTACCCATCTATCGTACCTACCCTACCTACACCACATACATGATTGTTGCGTAACTTTAACCGCTTACGCAGCGCACGCAACGGAAGCTCTCACAAAAGAATAATTTTGCCCGTTTTTGCAACATTTTTCAATTATGCTTCGCTCTTATTATTCTTAGCGTGATGTTATATACCCTATAACCTTCCCCAATAAATGGACTATCTAACACAAAACTACTGCCAGTAGTTCTTGAGATTAGCGCGTTCAAACAAACAAACTCTTCAGCTTTATAATATTATAAGTATAGGTATTATAGTGTAGATAAAGTAGAGAAACTACATATATTTTGGAGATTGGGTTCCCGCAGCTATATCATGTGCCTTTGCTTTTCCAACTGCGTCCGATGATTCACCATCCATGCGATATCTGCCCACCAGTCGACTATGAGCTCCTACGTTGCCTCAATATTCATTTAATTTCAGCTAGATTTTTAAAGAAGGAGGGGTCTTTTAAGATCGGATTCATTTCGCAAGCTCCATAAATCAAGTGATGGGTGGACAGCTGCGATACTTATCGGCGAAAATAGTTGTAAACGCACAGTAAACATGTACGACGTATGTACTTGCTTCATCGGTGTTTACAGAACGTTCACCGAACTCATTTATTCACACGTAAAACAAAATCAGAAGATCTCACAACAACAAAAGTAACAAACTTTTAAGGAGGTACCCCTCTTCTGAAAACAATTGAAGTCATTAGGCACAAAATGTTTTATTATTGACTAGCTTTTGCCCGCGGCTTCGCTCGCGTTAAGCATTTTTTTTTTTTTTTTTTTCGGGACCGGTCAATGTGGCGACGCTTGGGGGAGGCCTATGTCCAGCAGTGGACGTCTTTCGGCTGATATGATGATATTTTTTGCGGCTTTACTTTTGTTTAGCGTGTGTAAAAAATTAGGGCCTACAAAACTTCTTTGTAAACAATATTCTTAACTAATCTGTCATTAGGCGCTAAAACTATCAAGCTATTGGGTGAACTTACTCGTGAGCACGCAACATAAAACTGTCCATGAGAGAAGCAATGTTCTCTCAAGTCAATACCCGCAAATTTGAGAGTTTGCCCCTGAGACTTATTTATTGTCATGGCAAAGCAGACTTTTAGGGGAAACTGTAATCGTTTAAATTCGAACGGGATATCATTCGGTATTAATGGGATTCGTGGTATAAATACAGTTTCTCCTTTCGCACACCCAGTTAATATAGTGGCTTCCACTATATTGCGATGTAACGCTTTCACTTGCAGTCTCGTACCGTTACAAAGTTTTGGTGGTTTTAAATTTCGCAACAACATAATTGGAGTGCCCACACGCAGAATAAGCTTATGATAAGGCAAACCTGGCGGTTTCAATGAATTTAAAAATTCTACAGGGTAATTAGTAGCGTCATCTGTATTAACCACAGTATCAATCGAATTATAGACCTTTTCTTCGCCCTCTAACGACATGAGCAGGATATCGTTGATAGCTGCTGCTTGATCGTTCTTTGGAGTAAGTATGGCACGCTCACATAACCATTCAATAGGCTTGTCATGTATATGAATAATGTCTGGATAAACTTTAGACAGTAATTCTTGAACCGTTGTAACAACTGTGCACAATTCTTCCGGGATGGTTATCATTCCATCAAACGATGGAAAATCACCATTACCGATTTTAAGAAGGAGATCAGAAAATCTACCAGCAGACTTATCCCCGCCCAAATGTGCTCTCATGTTTTTAGAGAGCTTAAGAATATTAACCTGGGGCCACAAATTGGATTTCTTAATGCACGACTTTACTTCGTCAGCTCTGGTTCCTTTTGGCACCACTGGTAGAGTCTGTCGAAAGTCTCCAGCCAGCAAAACTGTTACGCCACCCATTAATTTTGTATTTCCCCTTATATCCTTTAGTGATCTGTTTAAGGCTTCAATACCACCTTTATGAGCCATCGTTATTTCGTCCCACACGATTATTTTTGTACTCTTTAAAACTTCAGCAAAATTACTTTGTTTGGAGATGTTGCAAATGGGTGTTTCAGCAGTGATTAAATTAAGTGGTAACTTAAAAGTAGCATGAGCAGTTCGACCACCTTTGAGTAATGTAGCAGCTATGCCGGACGACGCCACAGCCAGGGCAATGCCGTGAGTACTTCTTACTTTCGCCAAAAGTAAATTAATAAGGAAGGTTTTACCAGTTCCGCCTGGAGCGTCTAAGAAGAATAATCGACCGTCATTTGCATCTACACTTGTGATAATTTTATTGTAAACTTCCTGTTGCTCGTCATTCAAGGATACTTCATTTTTTCTTACTGCCTCTTCTAAGGCCACTGTATCGTAACTGGTCTCCTTCACGTACTCTCTATTTCCAAATTGTATTGATGTTATTGGCTGAGGTAATCCATACTCTTTAAGAGGACGGCCGCCTAATGATAATACGGCATCCTGTAATACCGACAGGCATTTGTTAAATATCAGGTCCGATGAGTGCTCTACATCCACGTCACCTTGCCTTTCCAGCTGTTTTTTAAAGTCCTCAGAAAGGTATTCTTTGTATTTCTCCCAAAGACATAAGGGGTCGGAAACCTGGCAGAAGAATAAAATTATAGCAAAAAGCTCTCGAATAATATGCGGTGTTTGACAAAGTGCTGCCTCTTCAAGAGCTGAATCCAAATGCCGATCATCTTCGAGTAAACCTAGAGCCTTGCACGCGGATTGGAAAGTGGGATGTAAGTGACCATCTACAGTTTTCATCGCTTCAAATGAAATTGGGCCTCTGATCTCATGTAGAAGCATTCGAAGGTGGTAGCATTCTGTATTGTTTGGATGAACAGTATAAACCCTACCTAGAACGTGTTCTTTTTTGACCCCTGACCATCCTTCAACATTCACTCCTCTTTTCCTTCTCTGAAACGATCGCTTGTTCCAAACGTAATACGCAGGGACTTCCGAGTATAGCAATGTTTTGGCAAAGTCATCCACGTTACACAGATCGAAAAAGGAGAGGAGTGTAGTTGTAGGAGGACTACTCAATTTGTCGCACAAGTTCTGCTCATTAAAATAAATTCTCTGTCCATTTTCTAAATGGACAGCAAGGTGCACTACAGGAGGAAAACGCTCATGTATTGGGAATTCAAGGATTCGCCAAACTGCTTCAGCTGAACTTATATATCGACCACTTGCGTAGGTTGTAACTTCATCCTTCTCATCCTTCCCGTTCTCTAAAGTAAACGTAGCCTGATCTGACCCTTTATTAACATATTTGCAAACGTATTTGATTGACTTCACTGAATGACAATACTCTACGTTCACGTGAGCGTTACATGTTCTTAATAGCACTGGATTATAAGGAACTACCCAACGATTATCTATTGATACACCCTTGATATTGACAGAGAATCCGCCGTCATCCAGAGAACGTCTCCTGTACTGCGGATAACCATCATCACCGGTTTGAGTTTCCTTAATAAGAGGCTTGGGATAACGTTTGCTACAAGAATTATCTTTCATGCATTGAGAATTTCGGTTTAAACTTCCACAGGGGCCATGTATCATATTACTTTTAACAATTTCGTAAAGCTCAGGATCACGATTGGGGTTAGGTATTTCAGCACAAATAATATTGTTAATTTGATCCGGAGTGATGCGATATTGAAGCCATAAAAGTATATGAATATGCGGAAGACCTCGCTTTTGCCATTCCGTCGAATACATATAACATCTCACTTCACCGAATATTTTTCCTTTTATCAACAAATCCATGACCTTTTTTACTTTTAATCGAAAGACACGCGAAATAATATCGTATCGATCATGAGATTTTTGTCCTGAAAGTAAGTGCTCATTTATGTCACTCCAGCGTGGGTTACATGTAAAAGTAATAAAAAGGTCGGGACGACCGTAATGTCTAACATAGGTCATGGCGTCTTGCGTTTTTTCGTGCATGTATCTTGGACCACCAGTGAAAGATGATGGAAGTACTACCATTTGTCCCAGCTGATTTGCTTCAGTATCTTGCCGTCCAATTGCATCTTTTAAATGAATATAATTATCTGCGCGCAATTTGGCTTGATTGTTTTTTATGTAGTTTAGTCTTTCAGTTTCTATTTTTGCGTATTCATCTACCAAATATTGACTAAAAAGAGCGCGATATTTAACCAAAAAGTTATCTTCTCCTTCTCTGATCATTATTCTGTATGAATAAAAACTTACAGCAGAGACTGTTTTTTTCAAGGGCAACTTTGTTGTGGGATTGCATTGTTGTATGTTGATTGAATAGCCATCGTCCCCCCAGCAAAACATCAACGGGTACTGCAGCGCGTCATAAGCTCGATGTATCTCACTGATACGCTGAAGTGAGTTACTTCGGCTTTCGAGGATGATGTCTCTTCGGTTAAAATGCTGATCTACCAATACTACAGCCACTTCATTTGCCGTTGGTGCATTAAATCTGCCTCTGTGTTCTCTTTGTGGTTTTTTATCTGCATGTATTACAACCTTGAATGACTCTGAAGGCGATATTTTATCAATGGCTGTTTTTAGATCTTTTATGTATGGGTTCACCTCATGTAACATAAGCTGCAATTGTTTGATTAAATTTGGTTTCAAATCAGGAAATTTAGAACATCGAATATTTGCTTCTCTATCATCTTCACCGACGAAATAAATTTGCAGAAACTGTGCATCCTGCCCAGATTCAGGTAATATACTTCCAATTAAATGATAGACTTGTCCTTGAACTTTAAAAGTTGGTGAAAAACCGCCTTCTTTTATTTGTTTTCCACCAAAGGAAGTCATTTGAAAACAGGCATTATATTTTCGGATATTATCCATGAAGTGTACATGATTTGGGTGTAAATCATTAACCAGACTGTAAAGTGGTTCAGGCAGTTGTTTAAACGGCTCAAGTTGTACTTTACCGGCGCTACAACACATGCCAGGTGTCTCATCTTTCCACTTCAAAGCGTTACACCACTGACACTTGTACGTCATAGAACCTAAGACTACACTGCTGTCAGTTCCATAAGCAATATCTGGGTCATACGCCAAACCCGAAAGCAACTTGCTTCTCCATACACGCTGAATTGTATTTTCTCTATACCGTGACTGAATCACTCTATGCACATCAGTATTCCTGGCCTGATATAGTGCAGCAGATTGCCTGTGTTTTTCAGGGTTTGCAGCCTGGTAGGTGGCGATAGATTGCCTGTGTTTTTCAGGGTGTGCAGCCTGGTAGGTGGCGACAGCTTGCCTGTGTTTTTCAGGGTGTGCAGCCAGGTAGGTGGCGACAGCTTGCCTCTGTACATCAGGGTGTTTTTTCTTATATTCAGACACAGCTTTACGGTGGGATTCAGGTTGAGTTTGTCTATATTTTTTTTGTGCCTTTTTTATTTGATTATTTCGTGTGTAATTAGTAAACCTTGCCCTACGTTTGTTTTTCTTTTTTTCTATTAATGTCACAGACTCAGACAATAAACTTCCTGTTAAATTTTCATCATAATTTAATGAAGATACTATAGGTACCTCCTGACAACCCTTTTCAACTTTAAGTTGCGAAGGTGTATCAATTGCAAAATCATGTTCTTCTACAGCTACCTCCATACGACGCCGAGTAATTTTCTGTGCTGCTATGGGAAGATAGGCATCAAAATGCCCACTGGACAAATCTTGGCTGAATCGTAATCGCCTAACCGGATAATTGTTAGATCCAGATTCCGTATATATGAGACCGTTTCTATAAACTTCAAACTTAAATGGGAATATTAATCCTGCTGCTATTAACTCACAAAGTCCGCCATAAGTAGCATTTTTTATCATATCAGCAAAATATTCGTCAGGTGTTAAGTAGTTATTACCATTCCTGTCATGGGTCATAATTGAAAACTGGCTCCAGTCATTAACCACATATCTGACAATGTCTGAACGCACCTCCATCGCTCTATCTTGTGTTCCGTACATTAAATAAGAGAGAGCACGAAACAAACATGCACCGTCACCAACAATAGGGACGACAGTACATTCTTCAACTTCTCCATTAACGTTCAGATTTTCTTTAGCCATTTGAAAAAAGTCGTACTGACAAAACCTATACTTAAACCAAACGAAAACAAAACAAATGCCAAATACAACCAAAACAATTTTAACGACCAACAACATCCAACCAACTGTGTACAACTAACCTATCTGACGACGAAAGTTAAATAATTACTGGAGTGGGTCATTAATCCGCGGAAAATCTTAACACCGCGATTCAGAAAAATGACTTAATTGCACAACGCCATCTACTGTCAAAATTTAGAACTAAAAATTATTTTGTTCGTCATTAGTTCCATTAGGTACTAATAGTTCAAACTAATACATTTACATCCTCCATCATCCCGGTAAGCGGACGTCTTCATCATAGTAGCTCCAACCTTTAATTTCAGTTCAATCAGTCGAAAATCTAAGAAGTTTTATACAAACTTTTATCCCCTATTTTATCCCCTTAGGGGTGGAATGTATCAAAATCCTTTCTTAGGGGATGCCTACATCATAGTAGCTATATGCATGCAAAGTCTCAGCCCGATCGGTCTAAAATTGACAAAGTTTCATACAAACTTTCATCCCCTGTTTTATCCCCTTGGGGGTAGAATTTATCAAAATCCTTTCTTAGCGGATGCCTACGTCATAACATCTACCTGCATGCCAAATTTCAGCCCGATCCGTCCAGTGGTTTGGGCTGTGCGTTGATAGATCACTATGTCAGTCAGTCAGTCACCTTTGAGTTTTATATATTTAGATTACTTCGCCTTCCCTTCGATCTAAGTTGTTGAATAGAATAATTCCTCGGCTCACGTTAAACTCGAAGGTAAGTTTAAAAGATGAAGGGCGTCCAGCCGGGCCGCCCTCACCTGGGTTTCAATAATAACTTTTTATTGCCATGAAGACGGCACTCAAATTGCCGAAACTGGAAATGTAATGGGATTATCGCTGATCCGAAACGATGAAGGCCTCTCGTGTAGTACCTAATAAAATTTACGAAATGCGTCGGAAAAACTCGGCGATCTTCAACTGTGAAACATTTTACGTCACTTTTATTTTTGTGATGTGTAATCTTAACTTTTATTATCCACACATGACCAATAATATCAGCCGCAAGGCAATAAACCTGACATAATATATCATTCAACAAAAATATTTCCAAACAAGACTGTTTCTAAAATGTTTCATGTTTTTGCAATAGAGTTTTCGAAGTAGATACCTACTTATGTATTGAACAAATAAAAGATCAAAAAAAAATATCTTAGAAAAAAACATCTATTTGTACTGAATAATGTATGAGTTTGATGTCTAAAACACAAAATCTAAGAAACTTTGGGATAGACAAGGAATATTAAATTTGCAAATTGCGTCAGAATATTCAATTTACTTGGAAGTTTGGAGATCACTGGCATTTATTTTTCTAAATAAAATTCTGAGCGACATGTCTACTTAATTTATTTTGCTTAAGACACAATCTGTCCTAGATATATATAACTATCCTGAGAGTTTATAAGTAACATATCGTATAATTCGTAATACCTTTCAGTTCCCTCATTCATTTCTATTATTTGGAAAGAAAGCAATTCTATCATCAAAAATGTATGATGCAAACAACCATCACTTGGCATTATCTTAGACACTCGCTAAAAGAGAAAACAAAAAATCTGCACAATCAAAACAATTTTATGAGCAATTTAAAAAGTTCCAGTGATTTAAAACAGAAAATACAAGTTATTTTCTGTTTTAAATCACCCAAAAAGAGTGTTTTAATATTTATGAGTTAATCATCGCTGTGTAAAAATATTATTCTTAAAGTTTGAAACGAGACAATTAAACTTCATCTATTAAATATTACTGCTACCAAAGTAATGTTCAGTCTGAGAGAAATGATATGGAGCATAAAGTGCGTAGGCAATAGCTTTTCGCCTAGAAATAGCACGTTTAAGTCTGTAGGAGATTTCATTTTAATAAAACTTCTCTACTCACTAAAAGTAAATCACTGTAGTCGTCTCGCGATAAAAGAACGTCAAATACTTGTTAGAACTTTTTCATATATATTAGGTACATACCTACGCAAAGAAATAATTGAGTTCAAAATGTTCGTAAAACCTTCCACATATCAAACTAGTACGTGCGTACTTTCAGCTTATTCATTTGTAGTACGTAATATTTCTTCGCCTCTTCATATATCAAAAGATATGGCAACGGAATCCCTAACTTGTTATATTGAAGAGGCACTTGATAGAGGGAATTTATCGCCTTCTTTATTGATTACTGTTAGTTTGAGAGTGTGCTGCATCCGGGCCAGCTTGTTAGTGTCCGATCTGTCTGGCCCCTCGACCTCTGATACACTCCCCCACATTAATTGGCGCAAGTTTTCCGCGCGGCAGGCACTAAGTCCGCCTAATGCGACCGCGGCCAACTTTCACTCGTTCCTATCTAATTACTTTTATTGCTCTCTTTCCCCATTTATTCATAAGATCGTTGTATTCCCTCATTATAATTTCGCATTGATATTAAATATTACCGCTCAGTTCGGTCTACCGTTTCCGAAAGCCTCCGACCGAATTAATCAATTTTTCGAGATAAACCTACTTAATTTTCGCCTTTCATATCGAACGTGAAAAGCCCAGATTTATTTAAGCGCATAAGCGATTACTGCAGTGCACACAACGTTTTAACATCGAAAAACGAATTTAATTTTGCTATATTTAGGGTCATTATTTATGTATACAGAATATAACGGAATAAGATATTTTCAGGAGTGATAATGATATCAGTCGTTTTATAATACAAAGGTAGCGTCGAGTCGACTTATGCAAAACATGGCGACTACTTCATTCAGTTTCTATCCGCCATTTGTTGGAAGGTGACCCGGATAAAGGCGTCAAATTACCAACGTCAAATTCCAGTGTCACCTGAGCCGGGGCAGGCTGCTGGCGCCATTTTTATCCTATTCTGAGTTAATATTCCGTGGACGTCCGTCGGGAGCTGGCCATGTAACGGACACCCCTGAATCATGAAGCTACGAATTACTAAGTTTCTTCGCCCGACAAGATTTATTTCTTATTTGCTGGAATGATGTTTGAATTGCGTTTGTTATGAGCTTTTTCTCGGTTTAATATTACGAATGTCTTTGTGGTTCCCTTGTAAATGAGGGTGGATGTAGGAAACGTACAAATATATTTGTGTATTAAATGCTAATACACTGTGGTATGCGTAGTTCTTTTTGTCCATTATATTTTATTTGTCATATCTACTGTATTAGGTTTCATTTAGTTAGGTTTACTGTTGTTTCATTTAGTTGTGTTTTACTGTCTTAGAAAATAAAAATATCACAAGTGTATAATTCATCATTATATATTTGTTATCCTGTATTATTAAATGATATATACCTATATATTGGTACATATATATGATATGGACCATTTGATTAATACTTCATTATTCATAATGCCCTGACAATTTTAAAAATGCCCAATATGAGTAGGCAATTTGCTAAAAACTATTGAAATAATTAAACTGACCGGGCTTTCTGAATAATGCCCATCACTTGTATTGGGCAGGGTAATAAAAAAATGTGTTTTATTGAATTATTTTAATGTTGACATTAATATAATTAAAAATTAATATAGAACCAGTATGGTAGTTAAATGCAATTACTATTTAACAAACTCAATTATTTCTGTCTACAGGGTCTAAAGTAACCTTACATGAACGAGTTGACTGTGGAAATGTCCAAGATAAAATTTAAAAGAAAGTATAATATGAATTGAAAAATTCACATTCCGTTTTCAATTTATGTACTTTTTAAAACCTAAGCACGAGAGGCGAGGTCTTAACCACTGGACCACCACTACTTAATTTTGAATATTTAGCTTAATAAAATCAATCAGTTATTAAAAACAAAACTGCTAAGTTGGAATTTTCATAATATTTTCTGACAAAAATATAATCCAATTTCGAACATCCTTGTAGATGGTAATTTTCTTTGTTACTTTCCGTATCAATTCAAATAAGATCACTGTAATTTCATTGTTTTCTAGATCATTCAATTTTCATAAAATAGGCTAACAGGCTATCGATTATTTTAAATTTTGTTCTTATCCCTAAACAGACGGCAAAATATACAATTATAGGTATTTACATAGAACTATTTAGAAATAAAATAAAGTCATTCATTTCTATTACCAAGATAAAGATTGGGTCCAATATAAATATTGATATTAATTACTTTCGTTAGTTTGAGAAGATGAGACAGAACTTACAGAGCTAACAAAACCAATAGTATACTACTCCAGCTCACACACACTACATAAACAAACTAAGTTAGTGTTTAATTAACAAAATAACCTAGAAAGCTTTAACTTAATATCTGAAACTAATTTACAACCACAAACAAAACAACTTACCACAAAGCAAACAAAGTAAACGCAATGTAAATCATAAAATAATGTGAACGGAAGTTTATTCATAAAATTTATGTAAAAACGTCCAAGTTGGGGACAATCGAATAGTGATTCAATAGCGAATGAATTGAACGAAAAGCATTGTGCTTACCATGCACCGATTGCATTCAATGGGCGCACTGCACACTGTCCAATATAGTTCATTCAATGACGTGATTTACATTTATTGCCCGACGGGGAAAGACTCACTCAATTTAAAAGTCGTAGAGGTCTCCCATTTTAAAGCTACAAAAATGTTAATCGAAAAGGGGATTCCATCACTCCCGCGGATATCGTAAAAGGTGACGCAGAGATGCTGTCTTTTAGCCATTACTATTTATGGTTAAATTGAAATCTTTATAATGTTGTCACGCGCACCTCTACTGGGTACGTATTTTAATTCTTTACATGGGAATTTAGTTATGCGTAGAAGTACCTCGCCTTTACAAATACCAATGAAGTCTGTAAAATCTTTGAAAGCCATAATCTGCCTTGTGATTGCATTACAGTAATGCCAAGAATCGTACGTAGTATTGATCAGAAGAAGTCACCTCACTCCAGTCAATGTTATCTTCGCCGTGTTAATAGACGCGAAATCTGAAACGTAGCAAGAAGAAATCTACGCGGAATGTGCTTCGAAAGCGAACCACCACCCATATTAGCTCTTTGACGGCTTTTCGATATGTTACGGTGGCTTATGAAAACATTGTTGTTATTTTTAGTCCATTTATTGGACAGCTTCCATTTTTAGGGTTCCGTAGTCAAAAAGGAATCCTTATTGTTTCGCTATGTCTGTCTGTCCGTCCGCAGCTTAGCTCAGAGATTTTTAGTACTACAAAGCTATAATTTGGCATGGATATACATATTAATCACTCCAATAAAGTCTTAAAATAAAATCATGAAAAAAAATTTTTTTACATTACCTCCTGTAGACGTAAAGTAGGGATGGTTTTTTTTTATCTCGTCTATCCCATTATTTATTTATTTATTATTACAATTACTCTCTGCACTTTCAGTGTTACCCAAAACTTACGGAGAGTCAATAATTACATTACTTAGACATCACAGACACATATAAAAAATATAAAAATAATTAAACAAACAATTCCCTAAGTAAGACATAAATGCATAAATAATTAAAATAAATTCAATTTCAAAATAGCTATTCAATAATCAAATAATACCTAATATTAATATAAGTATGGTATGGGGTATCGTTGGATAGGCGTTTAAAAAGTATTATGGGTCTGTTCAATCCATTTTTCGATTTAGGGATCGGTTTGCGTAAAATTAAGCTTTAAATTTTTTGTTAGAGTCAAGTGCCCCTCCCCTGCCAGCTAAATGGTTGCTTTTGGATACGTGATAAAATATCTGGCAGTAATATATATAACAAAATCAAAAGGAAAACTATCACAGCTAAGAAGGCTTAACAACTTTACGAGTAATAGTCGACCAACTTATAAAATGATCATGGAAAAGTAAAAAAAAAATTGTACAAATGCCACTGAAAAATTACTTATAAAACGTTGTTAGTTGTTAAACAGATAGTAAATAAAAGTTTATGAACCATGTAAAAATATACAATAGTAAAATCATAACATCCTTAATAATAATGATTTCTAAATTAATAATGTTTACGCTCGAATAACGCATTGGAGTGGGCGTAGTCGTTGGCAGTACCGGTCCGTGAGGCGCATGCGCGCGGGGGCGTCTATTTTGTTGCGTTAGTGCAGTAGGTATTGGTATTTTCGATATTTTGTAATCTAAAGTCAAAGAAGATTCGATTGCCAAGCAAATTCCGCTACCCGACAATAGATGGCAGTATTCTCAGTGATCGCAATTAGAGACTTTATTGCGTTTGCCGTAAGGTTGACATTCGCGTCATAGGTCGATATTTACCAGGGCCACATCAGTGCAGTATAACACATTGCATTTTTATTACATTATCGATATCGATAGATACCAGATTACTTAGTTTAAAAAAAATAAGCCGTGTATTTTTTTTTAATTTCTAAAGTATACATCATTATCTTCGTCCTGCCCTTATCCCATGTTACTTTGAGAGTCGGCGCAACACGTTTTCTTCTTCCAAAGCGTCCATATATATTTTTTATAAATCACATCAATTGGAAATTATGTACTAATTTAGTTATACTCATTGAGGCGGGCGGGCTTATGCATAATATTATAGTATAGAAATATTAAATTTTATTATTTTCTGCTGTCGATATCCATCTATAAAGTCAATATCCGACCCAACTACATCACTAATTGAGTAGCGAAAAACTTTCGGGAATGAAATAGTGAATACATTCACAATTTTCCAAATTTCGAAGGAGAAAGAAACAAGGAGCATACGTGTGAGGATCCAGGAACGAATCATACCATTCCCCGTGGCTCTAACGGGCAGTCGTATCGGCTCCTTTCGCAATTATTGACGTCCTTCATACAGATTATTTGTTGCAGCTTTTATACGTTGGTTGTTCGTTCCTATCATTGAATAATTTGATTTTGCTTTTTGCGAGTTGAGTAGGTGGTTTGAAAATACTCATACAAAAATTATTTTTTTTTAATTTCGGCTTGTAAATAACTTTGCAATTATAGGCATTTAGTTTTTTCTTCTCATTGTTTTGTTAAATCTATACTTAGTCGGTGTTTTAGGGTGCGGCCAAACAGAACGTAATTTTGTGAGTTGTCAGTCGTTACGTTCAACCGAAATTCAGGTAGACTGCCAGACAGGCGGACGTAATTTCAGTTGCTATTCTACGTTTGTACGGGGCGTTGATGCTTGCCTCGCTCCCCTCCCTCACTTCGCAATTCGGTTGAAATAATGTGTGTGAGTCAGCAGACAACTTATTTTGCGTCGCCGTGTGGCACAAACAGGACTTTAGTATGAACCCGAATGCAGCGTAAATTCCGCGACGCATTTAAGCGACTCAAACCGCGATCTTACAGTGACACTTCTAGAGGTGAACATTGTAAAGCAGTATGAAGATGATGATGATGTTAACAATGTGAAGATGTATAAATGATACAAATGCCCTAACAGTGTCGCAGTAGGTTTCGTACGTAATTTTTCATCGCCTAACAGCCCTTGCATACCTGATATTTGGAGATTTTAACGAAAATTATCTCCGTAACGGCAATACTGCAGTATTCGAATTATTATGTGACGCTGGTAATCAATCTTTATTACAAACGCTTGCCTCTACACGCGGTGGTACTCAAATACTTAGATAATATTTTTCTAACTTCACTTGTGAAGTTGGATTTTATAACTCCTTCGGTTACCATCGTCCTATGTGGGCCCGTTTTTAGACTTGAGCCGCTGAAACCGTTTCAATGTCCATGTAACAACAAAAAGCCCTCTTCTTTGTCCGCATTATTGTACAACTACGGAACCCTCTTACTGCGGGTGGCCCGACACGCACTTGGCCGGTTTTTTAATTTTATTTGTGGTGAAAATGTTTTTGTACTAATTCTTCAAAAAGGATTTTTTTTTATTTACATGTGTACATTATTTGTAAACTAGAGTTAGAACTAAAATAAGAGTAAAATCAAAAGGGAAGATAAGACTCTTATAAATACGTTCAATCCAGGTGTCAATGTCTTTGTTCTTTTTATACTGAGAAAAAGCATTTGTTCATCATTGAAGTTTTTTGTATACAGTACAAATCTATCTCGGCGTGTATCGGGACATTAACCTTGCCTTTCAATAGCATTAGAAATTATTTCTTAAATAAATCGCAATCAGAAATGTATCTCATTTTGTTACCCTGCTGGTAATTTGGTATGATAGTATGGGATTTCGTCAAATATTTCAGTATATTTATGAAAAAAAAAAATATGCCCACAAAAATATAAAATTGTTTAAAAATACAGTGATATCCATAACATAAACACGAGGAACAAACACATATTTGTAGTATCTACAACAAGACTCAAGAAAATTGGTGACTTTTATAATAAGCTTCCAAGCCACGTTCATGATCTAAGCCTTAATAAATTCAAATCATTCATAAGGCCTAGTTGACACTTCGCGTGACCCAAAGGCTGGCTTTTATCTTGGTCAGAGAATAAGCATTGCCATACGACGTGGCAATGCTGCCAGTCTTTTGGGCACATTACCATTGGACAACGATGTGGCGGAGTTTTTCGACGCCATATTTTAGTTTAGTATATTTTTAGGTTTAGGTAGTGAGTAGTTTTTGTTTTAAGTGTATATGTTTGTAGTCTAAGTTAATAAAGTATTTTCTAAACTGTGTATACTTCTATCTTTGTAAATAAAGCTTCAATCATTAATTAATAACGTTAACGTAAATTGTGCCAGAAAGTGTTTTATACCATTGTTTATATCAGTGTTTTATAGATTACGTTGAGGTCTGAGGATAAAAAGGCTTGGGATTAAGCTGCTCTAATTATTTTTTATTTCTTGCATCTTGAATTTTGATTTTTTTTTTGTTTTCTTGCAATGAAAAGATTGTTTAATTTTTAAAGCATTATTTTTTAATTATTGTGAATTTGTGGATCATTCTTTTTTGTTTTTTTTTATTTAATTTTTCTCAGTTTTTAATCATGGTCTGGCAGTTTGCGTAATTTATGCGTCCTACCCGAATGTCCTTTCTTTGGTATTGTTCATCGAATCGTTGAGCTCCTTAAATTCTGAGTTGAGCTGCACGGTTATTGACAAATGCGTGCACTGACTGCACAGGTCCACTCAATCTGGCTGGTTCTTTCCTCAAAAGACCATTTCAGTCAATCAATCTACATGATCAAACCAAGATTTTGTCTGGACGGTAAAACAAACTGTGACTTATGAGTTTGTTTCGGCCTATCTTCTCAGAATAGTCAGTTAGGAAACGCCGAGCTCATCTAGTTTTAAAAAATATGATCGACATGTATAAGTGTTTGTACAAACCAACTTACAGAAATAAAATCATTTATCATTTATGAATTGCTGTATACATTGACATGTGTTTGCTCTCTTGGGGAATACGCACAAATGTCGCCTTCCCCGAACGTCGACCACGACCCACGAGCTACCATGACCGACAGCCTTTACCGTATTACTTGACAGATGGCAAATGCATACGTATATCCTACCTACTTGTTTTGTTGGCCCGTGGTGAAAGGTGTAAATTTAAAAAAAAAAAACATAAAACATACCTACACGTAATTCAAATAATTAATTAACGTGCAATGTGATACCTTGTACCGGATATACTTCCTTTATATCCTTCGTAAAAAAAAAAACACATTTCAATAGTTTCCAAAAAAAAGTGATCAGATTTTCTATAGAGATTTTCAATAAATAATCGGCTTATATTTAAAACAGCAGACTAAAATTGCACGCTTTATGCATAAAAAAATATGCACTTCAATGGATGATTTAAATAAGACGCTAAAACTATAAATAATCCCTCCATTATTTATTAAATTGTTACTAAAAGATATCTACTAATTAATTAACATGCTTGCAATACTTTGATGTAGGTTGGCATATTCATTTCATAAAATAGAACTCCCTTTCATAATACTGTTTGTAAATAAATGACCTTAGTTTGCACTATCGTGCCCCCAGGTAGATAAAGTGAATATTTCGTCCGAAATTCGGTGTGATGTTGTCTGACGCTATTTACTCGTAACACCGACTACAGATGCACATGTCTCAGGACGCAGGTATATCAATCAGCAAATACATACCGGTGTGCGCTAAAGGAGAGAGGGCATGAGATCCTAATCAGACGATTGTCAAGGCACGTGTACGACGTGACGTGTCCCCGGAGTCCATTGTGTTCTCAGCTCTAAGTTAACCCTGTGTGTGCCGGACGGCACGAGCCTTCCTACTCACAATATCGCCAGGAATTTTACCTCAATGCACCATAATAGCGGATTTATTCTATTCAGGTGTTCAAACGAATTTCACTATTGTTGGGAAGTACTGTGTTAGGTGAAAGCCCTCTGAAAACGCAATGAAGAAAAAATTGGGATCTCAAAAAAATTCAAAATTCGTTCCTTTTTCTAGTCTGTCGAATTTTTTAATAAGGATTATAAACAAATTCATTGAATATTATGTACCTAAGCGTTTCAGAAAATCTTATCTTCACACTCCGTCACTTAGGCTGAAAATTGGCAGTGACATCATATTTATGTCCCAAGATAATATTTTATTTCGCGTCATATTGTAGTACATAACGTCGCTTTTAGTGCTTCGCGTCATTCAGCGTTAACGTCAAGACACGTGTTCCGAATAATATGAGTTACCTTCATCGATTCTATAAATACGAGAATTGGGACATTTGTATTTTTGTGCTTATTGGGCTAGCGGTGGAAACATTGGATTGCATGGAAACTGATTTATTTTAGTCCATATATTGTTAAGCTTATTTGAATATTTTCAAAATCAGTTTGATAGACGTAACATGGATTCGTTGGAAAAAACGTTTGAAAAGTTGCGTCATTTCAAGGTATTTTTATTTTTACTTAAGCTTACACTTGACGAGCCTTTTAAAGCTGATGTAGGAGCACTTTGTAGCTCAATAACGCGCCTGCATTTACTGTTAAAGTGGCGTGCACCCCTATCACAAGGGCTCTACAACGGTTGCTCGCGTGAAAATCCACTCGATGCACCCTGCGTATATTATGTATGTTCGTATTTATTTTAATATTCATATTTTTAGCATATGTCGCTTCCCTTTATTACGGTTGCACTTTAACATTGACTAGTCTTTTTTTATTTATTTGCCACGCAGGATTTGATTTTGGTACAGTGGCTTGTGAAAAACTTTACCTATTAAATCGTTGCCAACCTAGTTTTGAAAAATAACTTTTTGATTAAATCTACATCAGAACAGTCGAGTAAGGCACTAGCAGTAGTTTAAAATACACAGGATTCGCGATTCATGAGAGATTATAAAATTGAGCACACTTTAGTTTTACTTCTAAATACAAAAAAAAAGATGAACGAGAAAATTATTTTAAAAATCAGATAAAAAGTATAAGGTCGCTAGGTAATCCATTTTCTCGACACCCTGATTTTAAAAATAATATTTAAGTATTTTCTGTTAGTAAAAAAATGGTTAAAACAAAACCCTTTCTGATAAACACAACTCATCGGTTTTAAGGTTCCCCTAGTCGACGGTCGTAACTATTTTGTGCGCGAGGTTATAATGTATGCTATCTCATCCGACAACACGTGCGAAAGAGATAGATGCTGTGATGAGCATTAAGAAGCTAGTCCGCGTACGAATTAGCACTTTTGCAAATTTGTTTCGAAATTGATGATGATTTAGGACGAAAACGAGCGCGCGAGATTTTATAAACAGACCTTTGGGAGTCTAGATATCATGAAAAAACTACTAAATCTATATTTTCAAAATAAAATTATTTGCATTATTGAATTACTAATCTATCCCTGTATGGAGGCCGTTTTGCAATTTTGCTTCTTCTTATGGTATTAATTTCCGCCCAAAAATGCGTTAAAATTAGTGTTGAAATTAATCATAACAACATAATCAACATAATTGTATTAACTTTCGACGCTAATAACTTTCATTTCTTTTTTTGTTTTATTTACATACTGGCTAGCCCTGTATGTAATTAAAACAAAAAAAATAAGTAATTAAATTAATTAATAATGATGAGACAAATTGATATCATTTTTAATTTTGAACGTACATCGTCAAACAGTGGAATAATCGCCAGACTACATTTGTATGGAAGAATGATCGACTAGTGTAATCTTAAGAGAACATTGACACCACTTAAAAACACGAAAATTTACTTTAAGTCTCCAAATTACATAAGTATATCAAACAACTAAGTGATGAAGCCTTCAACAAGCACGCATTTATAAAAGTAAATGAAGCGAATTTAAATCGTATAACCCTAAGATGTACATAAATGTCGCTGATGTGTAAAATAAGGTGAGTGTACATTACATTAGTGGGAGTAAACTCAGCCATCTTCTCACAGTGTCAAAGTAAATGGCTGAGCGTGACACCAAGACGTGACCTACGTAAATTATGTTGACTTCAGATATGAATCAAGTTTTTTGCTGAAAAATCTGTATTTAGATAAGCCATAGTTATAAGTTTACTTTATAAGTTGTGTAGTTAAGTAAAATTAGTATGGCATAGAATAATTAGTATCTTTTTAATAAAATAAAATATATATTATATGAATAATTAATATTTTGGTATTTTTACATATATCATTAATTTATTTTTTATTTTATCAACATTTTTTTTATTAATGTACCATGTCCCAATTATAAAATTATACAACTCGTATTTTCTTTATCAAACTTCGCCATTTTGTACCTGACGCTGCAATGGTTCAAAATAACCAGAGTCGCGGCGCAAAGAGTTTGAATGCCGCCTACGACGTCCACTCGCCGATGACGTCACCCTGTGAAAGTGACCACGACAGTACATTTCTGTAGTTAAGCATCGTGACGATGCGTACGGCGTGACGCTGTGAGCGGCTGATGGCTTTTATAGAAGACCACGACCTAGGAGCCGGTCCACATGGCTCGCTGCGTCAGCGTTGAGTCGATGTAGCGCGCTGTCGCTGCGTTGTTTCATATAATAAGGCTGAGGCCTCATAAATGCGTTTCGTTGCGTCGACTTCCAAAACAAAACACTTCAAAGCGAAAAATAACTTTCTTTTCTGAAGTCGCTGTCGAATAACAGAAAACAATGGGTACAAAAGACAAGAAAGACTTCGGAAAAGAAAGATCGCAATCACGGACTACGTAGAGGCCGCATCCAGAACGACAGGATTTTGATCTTAAGTACCTTCCTATTATACATTTCATTTTGCACGTCGTTCTTTTTACACGTCGAGTACACAATTTTAATTTTGAGTTGCCCATTTTCGCGTGCATAAAAAATAATGCCTTTAAATTAAGTTTCGCCTGTTAGAAGCCTACCTAATACTTATTATTTTGCCTATACCTAAACACTTTATTAGCTTTATCAAAAGTGGAAAGCAACCATTTTTTTAACTGGGTATTTTTGTTTGCTTCAGATTATTTATAACTAGAATAAAGCGACTCAAATCTGAAATGGATGTAATTGTCAAGTGAAGGGATGGCTCAAAATTTGTGTACCAATAAAAGATTCGAAATGTCTTAACAAAGGAGAGAAAGTAAACTGTATTGGTTCCAAATTTAAAATGTATTACAATAAAAAATGGTACTATGGCGTTGTGATAACAGCAGAGCAGGATATTCAAAAAGAATAAAAAATAACGAGTATGTCGATCGTGAAGGCTCATCAGAAGATGACGAACTTCTAATTAATATTGTTAAGGACAAACTAACAGCTGTGGAGAATGAGAAAAAAGATCCTTATTGCGATATTGACTTAGAAGATCCACAGGATCCTGATCAGTGTTGGGCATTAATCAATCAATTTGTCAATTATCTTGTTAATTGACTAAAAAAGTAATTGCAATTAAATTAATTACAATTAAATTAATCGCAATTGAACTTTTAATTGCACCTTGCAATTAAATTAATTTGATTAACGTGTGTCAATTGCAACTTTCAATTAAAATAATTGCAATTAACTTTTTTTGTTGTTTTATAAAACAATTAAAACTAATAATTAACTTTATGTATCAAAATGAAATTAGTAAAGATTTAGGAAAATTAAGCTATAAGTATTAGACTTTAGACGAATAAAAATGTGGTCAAAGGCTGTAAGTATAGCTTATTTTTTCTAAATCTTTCTTTCTACAGAAAAAAAAAACTTCTGTTTATTTTTATGTATAACAATGTTGCATTGATAAATATTTCTACAGCATAGGTATACAACAAAAACATTTCAAGTCGTAACGTGTTCATTTTGTCGACCCGCACGAGTACATTTACACTATTCTACTACCCGGAACCACAAGGGTATATTGTATATTTATATATACCGGCTTTATATTATACAGCAGTATTTTATAATTGTTATTTTTAATTAAAATTAACAAAACAATTGAAAATTAATTAATTGTTAATTGGTTCTAATACAGTTAACAATTAAATAATTGTTAGTTGTAATTTTTCATAATTACAATTGATTAATTGTTAGTTGTTGTGGTTACATTTACCAATTAATTAATTGTTAATCTTTAATTGTTCTTGCAATTAAAATTTGCCCAACACTGATCCTGATTATGTTATAGAATACAAGAGACGAAGATGAACCATTTGTGCTTGCAAAGCCTTACCATGTAAACCAGATTTAGCTAGTGCCTCTAACTTAACAAAGAGAAAGAAGTACGTAGGTAGTCAACGTGAACACATTTACGAAGTTAGTGGATGCTATTCTAAAGATTTTAGGTGCTTTATATACTGAGATCATTTCGTTTATGGTTTGTCTTGCGATCAGCATGTTGAATTAATGTCACAAAATTCTACTCATTTAAAACTACTTAACAAAGAGCATGAGCACGCTGATAATCCAATGCATATTTCAGAGGAATTACCAATCACTGGTTTGTCATCAAAAACACAGGCGCAAGATATAGAGCACGCCGACAATTCAATGAGTATATTTAGGTTAAATAGAAATACCAATTTACTGCTTGTCATCAGAAACACAGGTCCAAGATATTAATATTAATCACGCCAATAGATACTTTTATTGAACAAGAACTAGAAATCCTACCAACTAGATGACCTACCATCAGAAACACAAACGGAAAACCAGCTCTGCGAAACTGCTGAGTGTAATGAAGAGATAAACTGTTCTTGTTTTAGGTGCAAAATTCTAGTGTGCTGGGATTACTTCAGTGATGTTAATTATGATGACCATTGTCAGGTACTATCGCCTAGTAGTCACGTTGGTCGTATATGACAACCAATAGATGGCACTGAGTGTGCTATTTTCAGCAATATCCAAGTCTTTCCCGAAGATTCCGAAGTTGACGGGTCGCCACAAGAGATTGAAAGAACCAAAAGAAAAAAAAAAACAAATGAATCAGTTAATGAAAAACAGAGGCAAACATTATACTACTCAAGTACATAAAGAGATTGTACCGGAAAGGAAAATTGAGCCTACTTGGAAATCTTCAACTGTAAATGAAGTTGTTATCGTTTACCAGATGAGATTCGTGAATAAACATTTAAAAGTTATTGGGACCAGAAATCTTAAGTTATAGCGTGAGTTTATTACAAGGCATTTGAAAAAAGAACCTGTTAAACGTCGAACTGAATCAGAATCTAGGAGGCAAGCCACTCTTAAATATTTTTTACTTATCAGAATCAGTCTATCCAAGTTTGCCAAACGTTTTTCTTTAAGACTTTGAGAATAATTTTTCATACCGTTAGCACATCACTTGAAAACGTAACGGACATCGGTTCTGTCGAAAAAGTAAGACGAGGAGGGCGCAAAGAATGCTTTGTCGAAAATTACGCCAAAATTAAGAAAATGGTCGAACAGCATATTGAGAGATTTCCTAAGGTTGAATGAATCACATTACTGCAGTGCAAATTCCTCTAAAGAATATCTACACGGTGAACTGACACTACCGAAAATGTACACATGTTTGAAGAAGAAAATAAAAATAGTTCCGTGAACCCAGCTTTTCGTTTTTAAATCCAAAAAAATATCGTACCGCCGCCCAAAAAAAGATCAAAGTAGTTTTTGCATGACATACTTAAAAGGTTCTGAGGAAGAGAAATTAAAGATTTGCGAAAAGTATAGGAAGTACCAACAGGAGAAGACTTTGTTTAGATCAGAAAGAAATAAATGTAAACTAGCGTCACATCAGAACCCAAACACAATACAATGTGCTACATTTGACCTGCAAAAAGTCATAAGCTTGCCTATTAGCAATGAAAATGCTGTTTTTATAAACGTCACCTTTTAGCGTACAATTTTTCTGTCTATGATATGACTTCTGGAGCCTGTTCATGTTAAACATGGCATGAGAGAGCAAACCAAAGGGACTCGTTAGAAATTTCGACTTCATTGTATGATTTTCTCAAGAAGAGTCTAAAGGCGTCAATATTGTTTTTATCTCTTTGCTGATGGATGCAGTGGACAGAACAAAAACTCCATTGTGGCATCGACCTCACTGCATGTCATAAACATTGCCACAAATATTCAGGATATCATTTTACGTTTCTACGTGCCATGCCATGGACAAAGCGAACGATATTTTTGTACCGATCCAGCAGCCACCAATTTTTTGCATGTAAGAACATTGCCTTCGTACGGTTTTTTGTTCCTTGCCCGTGCACAGAAAAATACCGTACGAAGTCAATGTTCTTACATACTCCGATCTCCTTGATTAAAAAAAAAAATATCAGCTGACCTTAGGCTGTTCGTAAAGACGACGAGGGCCGGTGCTTGAACTGGACAGAAATGATGGAATTTTCTGTTAAGAAGGCTGAACCCCAAAAGATTTTTTTAAGTGAAACACGCACATGAACACAGAAATGATTCGACGCTCACTTTTTCTTAGGAAGTAGGTCACTCCTTTCTTGAAAGAGGAATTAGGAATTATCTACCTAAAACCTTCCAAAATTGTGATGGAAAAATATAGTGGCTTGTTGTCATCTGTTCGTAAAGACGATGAGGGCCGGTGCTTGAACTGGACAGAAATGATGGAATTTTCTGTAAAGAACACAAAAATGATTCGACGCTCTCTTTTTCTTAGGAAGTAGGTCAGTCCTTTCTTGAAAGAGGAATTAGGACTTCTCAACCTAACACCTCCCAAAATTGTGATGGAAAAATATAGTGACTTGTTGTAACTAACACCCACCCCACCCACGGTCACCCCAGCCATTAAGTTGCCGGAGCATGTAACATTTCATACGTCACTTTTTCATTAATTAAGAGACTTTTTTGATTAGGTACTAATTTACAATTGTTTTTACAAGATACTTGTTTTTAAAAGCTCTGAAGTGGCGACCGCGAACCCGAAGACGTTGATTTGGAAGGCTTCCCACCAGGTGGACCGATAACCTGGTGAAGGTTATGGAGATCCGCTGGATGCGGGACGCACGGTACCGGTCAATGTGGCGCTTGTGGGAGGCCTATGTCCAGCAGTGGACGTCTTTCGGCTGATATGATGATGATGATGAAGACGTTTTACACAATTATTAACCTGATCTCTAGTTCCTATGTTCAATAAATAAGATTGATTGACTGTAGGTACACTTAAACCTTAGATAAAATAAGTCCAATTAAATACTAATACTTTTTGCAAAGACTGTGAGTGTAACTAAGATTTATTTTATAGAAGATTAAGGCTCAATAAGCTTAATCTTATTACTTCTAGTTTGACATTTAAATGGACAAAAATTTAATTTTACGTTATTTTTGTAACTTGTGAAACATAAGTTATACGAAACTGCTTACGAATGAAAATTTGTATAACTTTAAAGAAATGTATACGAAATAAGTGTAGTTTTATTTATATGTACGCCTATATAACTCAATTTGTTTTGCTTTGTAGTGTTCTAGATTTAGGTCTATTGGTCACACTTTTTATCTTACTTTGTCTCTAATATTCATTGTATCAATGTCATGCATACCTGTTATTTGCATGGTTATTGAAATGCCGATTTTAGATTTTATTTTATTTGTATTGTAAGTGACAGTGCTGTTGGTGTGCTTATTACAAATAAATAAATAAATAACTAAGTACTTTAGAACTTATACGAAGTATAAGGTACGTAGGTAGCTCATTTTATTCACAGTAAATACAAATAAACACAAATGATGACATTACTTTCGTAATATACATAGTATCCAGACAAGTAGGTCACATAACGATGATTTCAATGAGTAAGTAAGTAAGGAAAGCCAATTTCACCAAATATTTTGAGAAGGACGATTCTAAATATTGAGGTGAACGATTACTTCAAAGAAGTTATTAGATCGTATTTAGGCCTCAGTTTTCTAATCACTTTCTCCGAACTGTCACCACTTGAAAATCAAATCATGAAGTTATAAAATCGGGAAAATGAAAAGTCGATCCGATTTTGCTATAGATACCCACCGACGTACACGAATTAATGAGATAAGCTGATTAGCAAGTTAAAAGGATGCCCGCAAAACCCGTGGAGAAGTTTACCGAATTAAAACAATCTCATTAACAACTCGATGTCAGCAAAACCTTGTTTTGACAAGCTATATAAAGACTGTCGCTGTCGGAGTATCTTTTACACCTTGTGCGTGACTAACTATAAAGTACTTCTGCTTACACAATATTAGAAATTAGATTTCTGTTACGTGAAAGACATGTTTAACGGGTCTGTTACACGAGGTATGTTTCTCGGCTCGATAAACCGATAATCAAATCAAAATACTTTATTTTAACTAAACCATTTAAAGATATTTATGAACTATCAACAAAAGATGAATCTAGTTGCTCATTCGCAAGCGCGTGGAGATATTATCTTTGGAGAAGAATGTGCAAGAAATTGCACGGACGCTCTTTTCCAACAGTTTTAATTACAAGCATTTGTTTACCTACATCATTCTTGTAAGCAAATTACATACAGATATTTGAGAACGATGCAAAAATAAGTGCACGTAAAAGCGTCTAGAGTAAAAAACTTACTTGTGTACCTAATAATTAATGTATTAACGTAGTAGGATTCTTGCAAGGCAAAATTCTCTTTCGAAATTGACAGCGTCCACGCGTAGGTACATATTTAGTTGTCAAATCACAGCTCAAGAAAGTTGACAGTATTATAGATAGTTCAACTCATCTTTGCGCGCGGTGCCATGTGTGCGTGCGTTGTACGTTCGCTTATAATTATACATAATGAATGTGTATGGCAGGGACGCGGCAGTCGTCCTCCGAGCAAACAACAACCCACACATATCATATACATGTATTGGGGTTTTTGTTACTTGCTTGGATGAAAACGCTTATCCGCGATTCTCGAACTCGACTGTCCGTTGAAAACTCTGCCCTTGTAAATGGCCTTTAATCTGTTCTAATATATCTTCAGACCTATGTTTAGGTCACCGTCAAACGTTTAGGTGAGTTAGGACGGGCTGTACTAAAAGGTACGTAATGCCAAGCGAACGTTGACCCGAGAAAGTTCTTTCTTAAAAAAGGGTTATACTAACAGTACATCATACACCAGGTATCAGGTAACAGTTCATCAAGTGTACATTAATGGACTGAATAAATAGAAATTGAAGAATGTTTACTTAAAACTTAGTTATGCTTATACGACTGCTGAGTTTCATAAAGTGTCATTAGTAAAAGTTCGTTCTTTTAAAATGCGAGAAAAAGAGTTTAAATTTATTTAAATTACTATAAAGATACAAAATTGTTTGTAGTAGGTATCTAATCTAGTGCTGATCCGATTTCAAAATTCTTAAACACATAAATGTATATATCGTGACCTTATGCGTCTCAGGTCGATATATTGTCGGTGAGTGCCAATTTTTATCCTGGAAAAATTACCTTTGAAAACTGGACTTGGCCTGTCATTAAATAAAAAAACATCTATGAGATAATATGTAAGCATTTTCTTAGCTTACTGCAATCGAATAGAAAATCTGCAAGCCAGACCACTATCATAGGCAAACCCATTCTACATTTATCCTCATTATTCGTAAAATCGGTCTAGTTCAAAACAAAATTGTTGCCTTCAACGTAACCACCAGGAGACCCATCGCTTAAATGTTCATTACGAACGAGAATTTATTACTCGAAACCTGAACTAAGTACGCAAATAAAAGATCAAACAGAGTTACCACCTACAAGAAGTTATCCATGATAAATAAAATATATTTTATCTTCTACGCAAACTAAGTCTCACAGAGTGGATATAAAGTAAACAGTGCTATAAATTAAACATTTCATATTGCCGGCGGAGATACTTTAAGGCACCATATATTTTACCCTTTTCCTCTCCTATATTACCGTTTTTACCGGCTACATTTTTTCTTTACACTATTATTCGGAAAATTTGTTGCACACCCGCTTACCGCAAGCGGTAAGAACGTTAAAACCGTCCCGTTTGAAAATATGAGAACAGCTCGGGTTTAATGTAATGAAGATTTATTTTAACTATGTTATCTTTACGAGTAAATTGTTCTCTCGTAAAAGCAGATTCATATTTTTGCTGTTTTTATTAGAAAACGTGCGAGTATGAACATAGCAAATAAAAATTTTGCTTTACAGTTACTCAAAAATGAGCACAAAATTTTAAACATTTTTAATTCAGTCATTACCTACACGCCATTATCTGTTTTTATGTGAGTTGGTAGGTAGTCTGGCACTACCCTTACTCTGGTGGCTATTGTAAAACGCAACAAGGGTGTAATTTGGCAACGGGTTGCGATGCTATCGCGGCGCATTTCCCTACAGATATCGTGTTATTTAATACCGTTGTTTGGCTCGCATCTGTGACAAAGAACACTCGTTGCGAGTTTGTTTTTGCGTTAATTGAGTAGAACGTAAGCCTATCTATTAATAAACCCTCAAGCACCCACATTCAAAACAACAACACTGCTGCTTTACAAACGTAACTTCGGCTGTAGATAAGCTCTTCTTCTATAAAATTGTTATTATACGTACAAAACTTAAATATCTACTTCTATTCACGTATAAGTAATCAAAACTTCAGTTTCCAAACCGCCATCTCAAAATATGTTCTGAATACCTTGAAAGTTCGCAACAAGAAATCTTAGCGAGTTATTTCTTAAATATTTTAGAATAAACCCGTTCACCTGGCGCTTGTTTAAAATTCTGAGGTGTCGTAGGGGCAGGCGGGAGCAAACTTGCCAAAGTTGTTGGAGTTTGTCTGTCCTGGGAACAACAAGCCGACGTTTGACACCTCCAACGACTTTGGAACTGACAACGATCACCACAGAAACACTCGCGCTTTCATCCCGAACTTATTTCCAATGAGCTCGTGTGCGTGCCTCGCAGCTTACGTAACAATAACGATCTTTTGATCAAGCCATTTCAAAAGATCATCGGTATAAAAAATAAGTAAGTAGGCTCGTAATTTCCTCGGCCTCGTCCTTGGCTCGGGACAAAAAACATAATTCAATAGACGAAAAGTCAATTTAGACAAAACGTCTGAAGCAGGCACATGTTAAAGCAATATCGACCTTAATTACGTTCCTTTCTTTGATATTCTGAAACATATTTTTATAGAATATTGCTTCGCGCAAACAGTTTTGTTAGTGAGTTATTTTCCTACTTTTTAATTTGTATCTTCAGGGAGATGCTTGAATTGCAGTGTATTTTCCGTGCGATCACTAAGTTGCTGGGTCGGAATACTAAACAAAGCAAATAGTTTGTGTTCTCACAGTTGGTCGCAAGTGAGCATCTTGGCCAGCTATCGAGCAGACCGGACTTATAACTTAGAAACCAAACTAATTTAATTAGCATAAGCTTAGAGAAATTTCATAGATTCATATCTCGGTTTGCTGTTATTGTAAATGAACTAGGTTTGTGGGTTTTTTATTATTGTAATACTGGAGCTCCGTTTGTATAGTATTCAGACTTTATAATTTTCTAATATTGAAGTTAGCGTTCTAAAGAAGATTTGCTAAAGGCTATGTTTTAATTTAAGCTTAAACTCTTAATACGTAGATGTGTTTGCGAAGTTTACCGTTCTCAAAACAACATTAAATATTTAACTGTTCGTTGTTAATTTATTGCTCACACATGATTTTACCAAAATGAAATAAGCTAACTGATACAAAACGTTCCCATGGCCCGCAGGGAGCGGAGGGAACAAAGTGAGTGCAGCAGACGTCTCCCGTTCACCCCCTAATTGGATTAGTTTGCAAAACTTTGTGCTGGATTCTTTCTCCTTGAATTACGGCTAAATAGTTGTCGTTGTCTATTACAAGTTGCATTTTGAAACGTTGTGCACTTCCTTAACATAAACACCGAACTAAACACTACTAACATAAACACCAATATCAGAACAACTCTACTCCTAAGTTAATTATTAAAACAACCATGTTATTATTGCAAGAAAATTGTTCTTCAAGATATGTGCAAGATTTTCCTAGTTTGAAGGATTTACCATTTTTTTTTGTAACAACACTGATGTTACTTAGGCTAATCTTTTTACAAAATTAGTAATTTCGAACTTACTTCAGATTTAAGTTATGCAATTGGTAACATAGTTTTCTTCCGCTGAACCTAAGTTTTTGGATGTCCATGAATTGATTTCCTTTTGTCAAAATATATTTAATTTATTCCCACAAATTTCACAATTCATGTTAATATGCATAACTGCACGTACGCGTCGAACCGTGTATTTTGAACATCGAAATGATTAAGCGGAACCATTTCAATAAAATGTAAACTGTAACCTTTTTTTACGTGCTATGACATTTTATTTACGTATTTATAGTGTATAAAGTATTTATATTGTATAAAATGCATAATTAACTTAGACTACTACTAACAAATCCTAAAAATATACTTTTCTAAAATATGGCGTCGAAAAACTCCTCACATCGTTGTCAACTGGTAATGTGCCCAAAAGCCTGGCAGCTTAAACTACTATATATAAACATTACTACAAAAAATCTACAACAAAAAAGAACTTTCGAAAGCCCATACGTAAATCGGTATGAATGGCCTAACGGAACTGGTGAAAGCTTATAATTTCAGCAAACTGTATCCAGCCGCATTATCTGGCCAGAGTTAGAGAATGAACAAAGGTATCACAAAGTTCTGTTGAACGAGATAAAGGGATGTAAAATTACTAGGACATTTATGTCAGCAGTAAAGTTACAACTCCATAATAAACTAGTTCGTAACGAGATAGAAATAGATGCCGAGATCGATACGAAACATTTTAGGGCTATTTACGAACATAGGCAGGTTTTTGTGTAAATGTAAATCTTAATTATCAAGCTTGTTGTCCTTTGTCGTGTTGAATACTGATTTTCTGTTACTTTCGCTTGTATTGGAAGGCGAAACTGTTTGGGATGTTAATTAATTAATTTGTGGTGTTTCTTTTGGCAAGAACTAGCGTTTTATGTAAAAATGCTGCTTCAATTTCTTTCTATTTCCTGATTTGGTAAGAAGCTTTGTAAATGAACTTGAGCCTTAATTGACAATGGTGGCGTCGTGGTGGTGTACAATTAAGTATATATAAATATATATCGAGTGAACTAGGGTTGATTTTTCAATCTTCAGTTGACTTTCATGTAGAAATAAAATTGCGATTTGACAGCTTTTGTATGTGAAATATGTCAAAGCGCCACATTTATTCTTTCAATAAAAGTTATCTGTCCGTTACAAAAACGGCCCTCAGTGAAATATGAATAAATACAGTACATTTTAACTTTCCTGAAGTGTTAGTTTCATTTCGTATATTTCTCTTGTTGAAACAGAATATTTAGTAGCACCAACAGTTGCGGTGGCGCCACTCCAGTCACCTCAGTATAATGGTAACATCCGTCACTTGATTGTTCGCAACATGCTCTGTCCAGTAAAATTTCGTGGATTCAACACTATTGTGCTAGGTGATAATCCAGCACTTCTGTTTAAATCTAGCTATGAAATATGGAGTGTGCGGTTTGTGGGTTTATTTGACAAAAGTTATCTTGTGTAGTTGTGTCTGTACCTTTGCCGCTGTTCACTTTACATTGTACTGAACGCTTTTTCGCTGGGATGGGATCAAACGACAATATGTCATTGATGATAGAAAAATCATGCAGTCAAATGCCGTGTAACGTGTAATCCACTGTCTGATCGTATAATTATACTGCAAAAAAACGTGCAGTACAATGTAGTGTGAACAGCTTACCTATGTATGTATTTTTTTTTTGTTTCGGGACCTTTGGATCCCGGTCTTTTGAAAGGCGTGCGAGGAGCCGAAGCCAACTCGTAGAGGCTCCGTTAGACATGTATCAGGGAATGTGGCACCAACCGACGATTATCCCTGCACTACGCAACTGCACCCAAGGACAATCCCCGGTTGGTGCAGGACTATTGCAAATTATGGAGAAAAAATGTAAAGGGCCATTGATTTTGTAGGTTTAGTGGATCGATTGCCCACAACTATAGGAGGTCTACCGTCGCCTGCCTGACCACTGTTGAACTACACGGCTATAAAATGGCAGGGGGTGACTTGCACACTCAATGAATGGGCCCCCATAAAGGGTCGCTAGCACTTTAGTGACGTAGCGTCAAGGGGGCAACATAATACGGATGTGCTTGAGGAGTGGAGAGGTATACCGGCTATCAGGACAGTCCAGGAAGTACGGTCAAGATCCCTACCAGCACCTTACTGAGTTAACTTCCTTCCTTCGAGCACGTTTTACTCTTGCGAATCTCCACTCAAGCCAGCCAATTAAGGCAAGGGAGAGGTGAGAGCTCTGGACCTCATCAGTTTTCACTCCAACCGGCCAATAAAGGCAAGCCAGAGATGAGGAACAAGACTTCTGCCTGGAGATCAGGTCCGTTGGGTCGCCACTGCCCATCAGCTCGCCACAAAGCTGCCCTGCGGATTGTATCTCTCTTAGTTTGACCCCTCACCCTAGGCATGTTGCGGCAAAGCAGCATCTACCGGCACAAACCTAGGGATCATAGAAGCGCGAATTAAGTAAGCGACAACGGAAGAGTTTAAAAATAAACTTTATTTGATCCCAGTTACAGCAAGACAGTAATTACTTAATTCTACAAAATGTTGATCTTATATACTAATCTTATTGCTAACCAATCATCTCTGCTAATGACGCATGTCCTAGATATTATATGCTGACATATAGCTGTTATTCTAATATAATATAATTATTGGCTGATGAAGCTAATATTGGGGGATTGGGGTTCCTTAACTCCTCCCTCCCTAAGAGAGAAATTATCCGAAGGCGTCGCAGATGACTTCGGAGAATTTCGGCAAAAACGAAAAACATTTAATTTGTATGAGATGACGACAATAATTATTATGATAATGATATACTCTAAAATGGTCCATACGCTAATTTCTATTGTCACTATTTGGGTTGTATCGTCACTTTCACTAAATTTGGCACTTTGTAACAATTCTTTCACGTCACTAAAGTCCACGTTTCTTAGGTCGACCTTCTCCGTCCTTGTCTGTATGTCTTGTTGAAGCTCTGGCATCTCGACCAATGGGAGCTTGAAACTGGAAATTGTAGTGTTTGTGGCGGCACCAACAATTACTCCTCCTATTTGCGCCTCGCATTGTTGACTCAGTGTCACGATATAGGTCCCAAAGATGTTGTATTTGCGGATTTCCTCATTGCAGTTTTCGGTAATGATCAGGTTGTCCTCTGTGTAGACCAACCATTGGCTATCCGTTATCTTCTGCACCTTAGGCTTTTCTATCTTGATACGATTCTTTACGCAGCTATTGTAGTTATTCTTCATCAACATAATTTGTTCTATACAGGTCTCGACTGGATTCTGAGCTAAATTACTTTCATCACAAAGAAATCTGTCATTTTCAATTTCAGTACATGAGTTTACCACGGGCATGTATTTCAATCGATTCACCATTAGGTAAGGGTATTTGGGAATAATGGTAAAAGTGTCTGGAGAATGGAAAATAGGAATAGGAATAACCTTATAATAATTATATGTTTCGTTGTCTATTAGAGGGACTTCTAACACAAATACTAATCTATTGTTATTTAAATATGATTTGACTATGATATTACGTTCTAGTTTTATTAAATTACTTTTACTAACTGGATATATTGTCCTAGCATGTTTACTAATTGTTTCTAAACTGCTGTACAGTTCTGTGCTATTTATAATAGACTGGTGCAAAACATTTAGTTTGCTAAAGGCGATTGCGGACTCTATTTCTTGTATGTTCTCATAACAAGTTCGAAAGTTGCTTAAAATTTGGTACATAGTATCTATTATTCGTAGTAACTTGTTAAATTTGAATTCATTTTCAGCTAGTTTTTCTATGCCATTAGTGTGTGAGCCTAATCTTTTAATATTTGAATTTATGATTTCTGAGTCATTAACTAATTTATCGAAAGCTTTTTGCATTGATGACACTTTACGTTCGACTGCATGTTCTCTATTCTGGAGTAAAACGATTTCCTTATCATATTTAATTGCATCGTCTTCATCTAAATTACCAGATATAGCTTTTACAAATGAGCCCAGAGGGTTGAACAAAGCTCGTTTGTTTCTATGATTAAGGGGTAAAATTTGATATAATTTATCTTTAGTAAGTCTTATTAAATACTCGATTTGGTTTTCTATACCTAAAGTTTCATTACTTAATTTGCTTTCTATAATTTTCGATTTCATATTGCTAAAATCGCGAATATTATTATCTATTTGTAAGCTTAAGGATTCTAAATCTAAAATCTTAAATATAGTCCAATAATTATTCTTCTTCACCGCTACTCCCATCTTCAACGACGCTATCCCCGGATTCCGAGTGAAGTTCTGGAGTTCCAGCGTGAATCCTGACATCACTAGTACCAGAAGTACTAGGCATGACCTGTGGAGGACGTTTTACATTTTTTATCGCCACTCTAGTTGGTCTTTTATTTAATTCTACAGGCACTATATTACGTTCGGTTTCACCAGTGATTTCGGCTTTTTCATAGCGAGGTTTTTCCTTAGCTTTCCTAGTCCTAGTATTCTTCATGTAAATAGTATCTCCTGTCTTAAGGACTGGTGTTTCTTCACCTCCTTTCTTATCTCTTACCTTAAGTTTATCTGTGTTTAATTTATCTGTTACAAATTCGTATAGTACTTTGAGACGTTTCCTATGATCTAATAATAATTTCTGAGTTAAATTTTTCTCCCTATCGACATTAAATACATTTCCGGCATCGGTATGCCCAAAGACTAGTTCAAAAGGCGTAAAATCTGTCGCTGAGGGTATGGTGTTATTATATGCCATAATAGCATACGTCATAACGGAAGCTGCATCTAAATCGTTTTTTTCATATTTTGCTAATCGGTAAATTTCGATGATAGTAGAATGGAATCTCTCGACTATTGCCATAGAACTGGGATTGTTTGGAGTCCCTATGTGCAATTCTATTTTGTATAGACTTAACATTTCCTTAATTAACATGTTATTAAATTCTGTCCCTGAATCACAACTTATTCTACTGGGCAATCCATAAATACTAAAATATTTAATTAATGCTCTAACTATCTCTGGTGTACTCCTATTAGGTACCTCTATTGCCTGTGCTAATTTACTAAAAGCATCTACAATAGTTAAATAATATTTTCCTTCAATGTATAATAGATCCATAAAAGCTTCTTGGAATGGACTATTCTGAGTTTGGGTTAACTGAATTTGAGGTTTAATGGGCTTTCTATCGTACTTCATTTTTCTACACATTTCGCAGCTGTTAATAACTGTTGTAACTATTTCTTTCATGTTTGGCCACCAATAATATCTCTTAAGTTTAGCTAAAGTTTCCCTAATGCCTCTATGACAGGTTTTCCCGTCGTGGTATTTCATAATAACTTCTTTCTGATCCTCTTCTGACTCTGTCAAATTGATCACTCTTTCTGTACATTCTGTTAACTTAACTGAACCCTTTTTAAACAAGTTAATAACCATGTTTGAAAAAGATTTTCTAAACGATGGATGTTCAAAATAAATATGATATTTATGTTTAGGATCTATATATTCTTTTAGAAAGTCTTTAACTAATTTGTCATTATTTGTTGGTAAGTGAACTTCAAAAATTTTCTGTTTATTATTAGAAATATCCTTTACTGTCAATTTATCTTTAAACCATGAGTGAACTAAAATTTGTCTAGCTTTAGTATCTACAGCTTCATTTAAAATAGGAATACCTTCATGTTCCCTATTTGAAACTGAATTAGCTGTGACGCCATCATCAGAATCCGAAAGTTCTATCGTTTCTATGGGCGTTTCGTCAAATTGCAGCTCTTCATCTATAATTTTTTGTATTCGCTCTTTCCTATCACCTACGTTAACAAATATCGAATCTAAATCGTCGTTAATTGCATTAATTTTAATCCTAGATAAGGCATCTGCATTTGTATTTTGAGGCCCTTTCTTGTACTTAACCTCGTAGTCATATTCCTCTAAGCGTAAACGCCAACGCGTGAGCTTACTGTTGGGTTCTTTTAATGAATATAGCCATGCTAATGGTCTATGGTCTGTAAAGATAGTAAATTTATTGCCATATAGATAAGGCCTAAAATGCTTAACTGCCCATATTATGGCTAAAAGCTCCTTCTCAATAGTACTGTATTTTACTTCTGTGTCACTCAGAGTCCTGCTAGCATATGCTACTGGCTTGTCTGAGCCTATTGATCCTTGTGACAATACAGCCCCAATTGCAAAATTCGATGCGTCGGTAGTTAAAATAAAACTTTTACTAAAATCGGGATACTGTAATAAAGGTGCGTTTGTTAAAAGTTTTTTACATGTTTCAAAACATTCCCTATACTCCTCATTAATAATTATTTTACGACCTTTCTTTAAACAAGCTGTTAAAGGTCTAGTTATTTTTGCAAAATCTTTGATGAATTTCCCATAATAACCAATGAGTCCTAAAAAGCTTTTTATTTGTGTAACTGTTTCTGGAATAGGATATCTTAAGATTGTATCAATTTTATCATTATTTGGCTTCAATCCTTCACTTGTAATAGTGTGCCCTAAGTAAAGAACTTCCTTTCTAAGAAAATGTGATTTGTCGAGTTGTATTTTTAAATTTGTCGCCCGAAAACGATCAAAAACTGCTCTAAGTTTTTCTACATGCTGAGTCAGCGATTTAGAAAAAATTATGACGTCATCAAGGTATACCAGGCAATGTAAGCCCTGGAGACCTCTTAGAACGTTATCCATAGCCCTCTGAAATGTTGCAGGTGCTGTTTTTAACCCAAACGGCATCCTGTTAAATTCATAATGTCCTGAAGGTGTACTGAAAGCTGTTTTCGCCCTATCTTCTTTCTGGACCTCGATTTGATGGTATCCACTAGCTAAATCTAAGGTAGTAAAATAGGTACTATTGCCTAGCATATCAAATAAATCATTTATGTTGGGCAAAGGGTATTTGTCATCGGTAGTAATTTCATTGAGACGTCTATAATCGACTACCATCCTCCATTTTTGCTGTCCTGATGAATCTAATTTTTTTGGCACTAAATGTACGGGAGCACTCCAGGGGGAGTGTGATTCCTGGATGATATTGTCCCTTAACATTTTATCTACCTGATTCCTAATTTCTTTCGATTGAATGGGAGGTAACCTATGTGCTTTAATATTTATAGGATCTTCATTCCTTGTTCTAATTCTATGTTTTACTTGATTTGTAAACGTTAATGGAATATTCTCACAATAAAATATGTCCTTATACTCATTACATAGCCCTTCGATGGTTTTACGTTCCTCAGAATTCATGTGGTCTAACTGTAATTTTTTTAAATTATCTGTTAGCATCCTATCTATTTCTATGTTATTTTCTGTAAAATTAATGTGAACAGATGGGTTCTGCCTGTAAGGTTCGACCGTAAAAGGTCCTGTTACCACTAAGGTTCTGGTTTCATCCGTATAATTCTGAATAACGGTTGATGCGTAACCTTTAATACACTTAACTAATGCGGTGGGCATTCGAATCCCTTCCGAAAATTGTTTAAATTGTAGTATAGCTTCCCCGTCTAGTAAGTTGACTGGCAATCTAACTCTTAACTCACTACGAGATGGCAATTGATATACCTCTCTCATAGGTGGTGCGTATATTATTCGAATATTCGAATTTTTTAAATGCAAAACTTGACTTTCCATGTTTATTTTTGCCTGTAACTGTTTAAGTAGGTTACTACCTATTAACCCATCATACCTATCATCAACACTGTAAACATAAAATTTATGAAATTCCTTACTGCAAAACGTAGCTGGTAAAGGAATAAATGCCGTTTCGCTATGAACACTCGATGCGTGAGTACTAACAACTTCGAAGGGTTCATATTGCAACCGATCCCTAAAGTACTTGTTTGCAATGTGTGGGCTTATGAAAGACCTAACACTGCCTGTATCTATCATAAACACTGCATTTAATTCTGGTACAACTATGTGTGGTAAGTTAAGACGTTTATTGCAATTAATTTTTATTCGCTCTCTAGGGTAGAGGCGGTTATACAAAAATTTCCCTGTCTGGGATCTTCAGGAATTTCCTGGAACTCATTATTTGAGTTGTCAAAACTTGGTTCGTTATAGCTATGATTATTAGTGTAATTAACACGGCGTGAACTTGCAGTGCGCATAGTAACGTCAGTGTTCGACTTTGAACCCGGCGGAGATGCTTGCGCTGCAAAAGGTGACGTTCGCGGTGCATATGCCGTGGACTGTTGGCTTTGTTGCGCCATCGGAAACTGTGACCTACTTGTCCTATTGTTATGATCATTATTATTTGTCCGATTGAAATTATTTTGATTATAATGTTGCCTATAATTCCTAAACTGCTGCGAATTGTTCATCGTAATTGAACTACTCGTGGCGTTATTCGGTGCAACTGCACTGGATAGGCTCTGCGAATTATACTTCGCACTATTGAAATCGGAAAAAATATTTTTATTAGATCTATTATAATTGCGGTGATCGTTTGTTTTAGAATTATAGACTGATTGAAAGTTCTGTTCTTCTAAAACAATTTTCAACGCGTCTTCCAATGTCGAAACGTCGCGTAAACGAACTAACCTAACTAGGAATGGCGGTAAATTGAATAGAAAAACATTCATCGCCCTATTACTGTAGATTATCTGCTTAGCCTTCCGTAAAGAGTCATCAGCAATAGTCTCTGATATTTTGGAAAATAAAATGCTTCTCATATGCTGTATCCTATGACACAAATCTAAGTAACTTTCACCTTTGTTAATTTTACAGGATTCTAACTCCATTGCTAGACAATCTTCAGTACGTGGGTCGCCAAAGTGTTGATTTAACAGCATTTTTAGCTCATCCCACGTATTTATAGAGTCCCTTTCGCCTACCAAACTAGCTGCTTCGCCTGTTAATCTACTTGTTACTACATGAAATAAATAATTGTTTTGTACAACGCTCCCTTGGAATGTTGTTAAAATGTATTCACATTTTTTAATAAATAAGGGTAACGCTCTAACATCGCCATTAAATATTGGAATTATGTTTACCATCTCTTGCGGAACACGGTTTATACCTTCCATTATGAAGTGAAATAACGAAGCTTCACAAAAAGTAAGCACAAAAATTAATAAATTATCCCTAACTATTTACTACAACTAACAATCTATAAAATATTATTACGGCGTTGTCCAATCCCTAATAATACACACAACATAGATTAATACAAGGTTGGGATGCAAATGGAAGAGCTGAGAGGAAGGTGAAAAGATTTACTCACAATTCCGCAGCTATCTTCATGATCCCTGAATTACTGCTTGGCTCCTGGTCCTCTCCTGGCTTGATGTGGCTTCTTAATGTATTTGTTTGTTCGGTGATCTCTGCTGAACCGTTGAAACGGACGTCGGCTGCTTCCCGTAGATGTGGATACGTGACAGACTGACTACAGAGATCCTACCGGCTGCGCCAATTAAGTAAGCGACAACGGAAGAGTTTAAAAATAAACTTTATTTGATCCCAGTTACAGCAAGACAGTAATTACTTAATTCTACAAAATGTTGATCTTATATACTAATCTTATTGCTAACCAATCATCTCTGCTAATGACGCATGTCCTAGATATTATATGCTGACATATAGCTGTTATTCTAATATAATATAATTATTGGCTGATGAAGCTAATATTGGGGGATTGGGGTTCCTTAACTCGCGCAAGCCCCACCACGAAGTCAACGTAGAGATACTGCAGTGGGGTTATATAATTATGTGATAAGATTCTCATAAAAGAAACGAGTATTTTTAACAACTCTTAATCATGGCTTTTGTGCGAAATCGGCGACCCATTAAATTCACATTTCCTCACCATACTTGACCTTTATGGGTCCTTATTTTTTGTCAAACACATGAACAGTACTGCAATTAAAAATGAAGCTCAGGTATAGTAGGTTTACAAAATAAAACCGGATGAAACAAACAAATATTAGCGCTTAAAATATGTCTGTTCATCGGTTTATTTATTGTATGCCGGAGTTTTATTATTTTATTCCTGATGAAAAATCACATCAAAGTTATTGTATTTCAACGACACATTTTCATAAATATTTAATGCTATTGATGATATTTAGTGCTCACAAAACATTTATTTCAGTCTATGTATGTTTTGAATAAAAATATTGCCATCCGATTTATATTTTAACCAATTTGATTTAGTCGACTATTTGAAGAACTAAGGCAGATACATGGTCCACATTAAACCTGGGGTCTATGGCCAGCAGTGGGTTGATACGGACTAAGAGTTACCAGAATTCAGACTTACCCGAGCAGGTTACCAGTAACTAGGCAGATAAAACTACAAAATACTCACTCAAAGGTAGAGGTTTAAACACAGATCCATTCCACGATCTGAAGGTGCATCTTTCTACAGCAGTGCCCTGCAAACATCACATAGTAAAAATAAATTCCAGTATACGACGTGGCAAGTTCTTATATAGTCGAATATATATGATAGTATGGAGTGTCTGCTTGTCTGACCTTCACGTCCACAGCTACGTGCAGTAAAAACTACGTGAATCGACGGCGGCAGCTGAAATATCATCCTTTAGTGAACGAGGTCAACTACAATGTCCTGAATCTTTAGCTCGTATATTCTTGTAATTTTTTTAGGACAGGTGAACTTATGGCTATATTTTTTAAAATAAAACTATAGTTACCGAAGCTTTTACTGCAAATATTACAATAATTGAAACTAGTTTAGTTAGTTTATTCGAAACTTAATTCTGGTATGATTGAATTGCTAGCTTCATTCTTAGCTTTTTAACCGACTTACCAAAAAGGAGGAGGTTCTATGTTCGACTTCATGTTTTTTTTTTTGGATGTTCAGCGATATCTCCGTCAATTGTGGACCGATTTTGAAAATTATTTTTTTATTTAAAAGAGTATGTTTTGAAATTGATCCCATCTTAATTTAGCGAAAATCTGATGAAGAACTTCGAAGATATACGACAGAACTCTTTAATAAATAACGGCCAATCTCTCGGGATTGCTGCAATCGAATGTCTGTTTATTGATTATACCATTTCATAAAATAACATCACGCCAGTACGCTCTCATCTCATCTCGCAGATCCCTCTTTTAACCGGTAATGTTCAAGTTTCATGTGTGTTGGTTATCTATTCTGGCGTTAAGGTTCATTCAAGGTTAGATTAAACTTACTAAACAACTTGCCTATTAGGTAGATACATCTAAAAAGAAAAAAATATTTTGAAGTAATTATATATATGTATGTATATAATTATTTGGAAGTCGGGAGTATTTTTTTGTATTTTTTTTTTATTTACACATGTTATCTTAAGGTTTAACATTTTCCAAAATAAAATTACAGTTGCCAATTAACATCGTAAATGTATATGTTACAATTGAAATATGTTGTAGAATAAACTGAATTCAAATAAATGATTTAATGTAATGAATTATACGATTCGTATTCCATTGAGTACAGGTGTTAACTTTAAATCACATAAACAGAGAATAAACTACTATAACTTGTATCGAAATTATTTCAGCATTGACGAATCGCAATTATTTGACTTAAGATCCTGTCCCCCAGCTGGGGCAGAGGGCGTTTTCAGTAGTCCTCCATCGCGATCAGCTTCGCGCTTCACCTCGCTCCACGTCATTCCGATACTTATTGCTTCAGCCAATAGGGTGCATCGCCAGGTTGACGGAGACGGCCACGCTTCCTTTTTCCTTGATAATTCCAATCCAAGGCCTCTTTAGTAAAGTAATCGGAATCTCTCCGGGACGTGTGTCCAATCCATCTCCATTTACAACGCTTGATCTGGCGGTCGATCGCGGTCTTGTGGCATCCCTCCAACAGCTCTACATTAGAGATGGTCTCAGGCCAGTAAATTCTGAGGATACGACGAAGATATCGGTTGTCGAAAGCCTGTATTTGGCGCGAGATGTCCTTTGTTACCTTCCACGTTTCGCACCCGTAAAGCAGCACGGATTTGACATTCGACCCGAAGATTTTAAGTTCCTTCCAACCCTTCGGGTCATTTTCCGCGATAGCCAAACAGGACTCAGCTGTGCGAAGGTAGCTCGCGCTTTGGCGATCCGTGAAGTGATATTCTCTTCAGTTCCTCCAGCCTCTGACACGATGCTCCCGAGGTACGTGAATTTGTGGACCCTTGCCACAACCTCTGTGTCGATTAACATCGGTGTAAAATTCTTCATTCCTGTACGCATTCTTCACTTCAGTCTTCTGGATGTTAATTTTGAGCCCAGTTTTCACCGCTTCCTGGTGCAGGTCGTTTAATTCTGCATGCCAGGAACTTTGTGTTATGTACACAGTCAGGGTCAGCTCGACTGCCCTTCTTAGGCACGGGTTGTACGTTAACTTGCTTCCAAGCATTCGGCACTTTTCCAGTCTCATACGAATGGCGGAATAGGCGTGTCAAGATCGGAGACAGTTCAGGCGCACAGGTTCTAAGAACTATGGCTGGTATGCCGACAGGGTCGCTAGCCTTATTCACGTCGAGGTTGCGCAGCACCCTACGGACGTCCTTTTGATGGATGCGAATGTCCAACATTCTCGTCTCGTATCCATCAGGAGAAGGAGGGGGCCGCGCATCACCAGGATTCAGACGCGAAGATTCCGCAAAAAGAGAGGAAAATAAAATTGCCTTCTCCTCAGCGGAGTGGGCCAGCGACCCGCCAGGTTAGTCTCCCGATACGTCCATAACAGCGCGCTTCAGGTTGGTCTATCAGCAGTGGAACAGCTGTCTCGACCCAACTCCTCTCAACACCGAGCATCGTAACCGGAACACGCCTAGGCCGCTTGGCGTTACGTCTTTGCCCGGTGGGTGGTCGCAAGGCTTCGGCCGAAACCTACCACCAGTTAGTGTCACCTGATGTGCACCATCCGGGGACCACGTGTAGGGAATCAAAGGGTGCGGGCCTCCTACGGCCGTGGGTGACTCGGCCCCCAAAATGACTTGTAAAATGAGGCCGTCGTGAGTTGCAAGAATATTTGGCTCTCCAATAGGCGAACTATTTTTGACGGTATTCCAATGACCAACAGGCGGGACCAGTTCAACGTATCAAAGGCCTTTTCGAAGTCGACAAAGATAAGATAAATCTCCCTTTGCCATTCTGCTGCCTAGTCGAGTATGATACGAAGAGCGTTGATCTGGTCCGTGCATGAGCGGCTCGCAGGGAAACCCGCCTGCTCTTTGCGCAGAAGAGGTTCTACGGCCTTCGACAGCCTATCCAGTATTATTTTGCAGAAGACTTTGGAGGGAACCGACGGCAATGTAATGCCTCTCCAATCGTCGCAACAAATAAAGTCGCCTTTCTTGGGCACGGTAATTAAAAGTCCCTTGTTCCAGACCTCCAGCAGCTCTTCATGGGTCCATATCTTTTCAAATCAAAGTAAATTGTCACTGGCAAAGTCGAGGGTAAACGGCCTAGAGGCAGAAGCCTGTACGCTGGTCAGACCAAATCCGAACCTCGTTGAAAATCAAAGCCTCAGAAGCCGTGCATGTTGCTGAGAATAGGAGCAGGTGGACAAACATCAAAAGAGAGAAAGTTTTGAAACCATGATGTGGTCACGACCCCCAGCAGTGGGGAATTGACGCAAGGAGGAGGAGTACATTCATGCATCTGGTCAAACACGTACGCCCACTATGAGTAGGTACTACGTACCTAACGTTTCTGGAGAACGTCATCAATAAAATCTATGTACGACCTTAGAGAATGTATGAACTTACTTATTACCCTTTTATACTTATGTCATGGTTGGGTACTACACAATTCTACTGGTCCTGACGGCTTCAAGGGAGAACACTCGCCATCCATACAAAATACATAGATCGTGAAGAAAACTGACCCGAACTTTTACTTTTGTTTTCGTGTTTTATTTTCTCGTGTATCTCTAAAGGTAGGTACCATGTCAAACGTCAGTTCGCTTGATAAGCATGAATATGTAAAATATATTCGTGTTTCGACCTATTCGTATTTGCGAAGTAAGTAAATAAACAAAGATATAGCAGTAAATTGATATTTACTCTGTATATGTGAAAGGAAAATATTGAATTTTCTCAATATGTATTTCTATAAGGTATACCATAATACTTATTGGTCGTTAATATGTCTTTGAACTAGATATTAAAAAGTATGAAAGACATCTAACACAAAACAGTACATAATGTTTTGATTTTATGCGGAGTCACTACGTCATAACAAACAAGACTTACGCAATCTTTAATTCATAGTCACACACAGGCCGGCTCCAACCCTAGGACCCTTCAGATAATCACAAGGAATTGTTCTTATGGGGCTGCCAGTACCACCACACTTAGTGGCCGGATTTATGATACGTATAAGCCCTTAATCTGCTCTTATATCACCCACGGGAAGCGGGCTCGTCGATTTATATCTGACACCGCACAGCTTATTAATAATTTTAGGTCTAGCCTAGATTTTACGAGACATAATGATAAGTGCAGATCGAAGATTCGGAATAGGTACTTTGCTTTGGTAACTTATGAGGCAAGTCTAGGAGTACTGGGATAGATATGTTTTTTTTTTTATTATAAAAATAGACGAGAATTGCAATGAGTTCCTTTTCTGAAGACGGCTTTCTTGTTCTCTGTCTGTTTTACTTACTAAACTGAGAAAACATAAATTTCGAATTCTTTTGAAAAATGTATTGGGTTAAAACTTTCTACGATTTCTTTTGAATAAACTGAGTGTTATTCTGTCTGTTTGAAAAACGAAGTAAAGAGCTAAAAGTGGTTTTATTTTCTGGGCAAAAATCCTTTGTGCTATATCAGGAAACAGTCCGATTCTGCTCTCTATCATTTAGCACTCAAGGCTTAATTAAGTATCGAACGTCAAACTTTGCAGTTTTTAAATAAAGTGGGACGAGATACTCTTTTAAATCGGCAGATTTATATTCTCCGTTCTGTAGTCAATTTAATTGTATTGGCTTTATTTAGCAATGAGTTTATATTTATTATGGGTCCCAAGATAGTAAAAAACGTAATATCTAGGAGATGTTTTCAAAAAAATCTGTTTTAAATATAGTTGGTCTTTTTAACCGACTTTCCAAAAAGGAGGAGGTTCTATGTTCGACTTCTTGTATGTTGTTCACCGATATCTCCGTCAATTATGGACCAATTTTGAAAATTCTTGTTTTTGTTTGATAGAGTATATTCCGAAATTGGTCCCATTTTAATTCTATGAAGATCTGATAAAGAACTTCGGAGATATGCAACAGAACTCTTCAATAAATAACGGCAACTCTCTCGGAATTGCTACAATCGCATGTCTGTTTATTGTTTATACCATTTCATAACATAACATCACGCCAGTACGCTCTAAAGGGGTGCGCAGATGTGTACAGTTCACCTTGGCACACTCTCATTTCACCGATTATTTTCAAGTTTTATGGTATTCGGGTAATCTATTCTGGCATTAAAAGTACCGAGGTGTCCATAACGAAAAAAATTGGTACCTACCAAAGACAACGACTTCGAAAAAGAAAGTTATTTTTCACTTTGTAGTGTTTTTAGTCGGAAGTCGGTAGTATTTTTTTGGAAAAAAGTTTTTTTATTTGATGGCTAGATAAAATTCACTTGTAACTAATATTGATCTTGAATAACCTTCAGGCACCTCAAGTAAACACCACTTAAAGATTTACCGATCTCTTTAAACGATTATAGAAAATATCTAAGCCCAAGAAAAATAAATAGTGTAAGATTCTATTTGTAAATACAACTCGTTCCAACAGCATCTGGATACAATAAATCTTGTCGTAAGGTTCTTACTGTTGAACACTCGCTTCTATTCTCAAAACACAACGAAATAGATACAATGAAAAGGTACGAACAACCCTTCACAAGCACAGACACAATTGGCCAAAATCAGCGAAATTCCATTAAATACCAATATGGTAACAAAAGAAAATCTATCTGATTTATTAGTACAATTACGAGAGATGGGGGATGGCTACAGCCTTTGTCTGATCAAAACACAATTCACCGAATCATAAATAACAGGAACAATAGTCAATAAAATTAGATAGCGATGGGTTCGGAATTGGCAGGAAAATAAATAAGGTTTTACGGAGAGGATATGAGGCCCCACTTCATCGGCATAAGCTGATAATATTCACGTGCTTATCAAAAATATGGCGCCGCGACTTTCCCTCTGCCGTATCGAGCCATTCGCGAGACGTATGTAATTTACATCGCATTTTGAATGACGTGTCATCATCAATCATTGTATAAATTTTGGGAAAATATCATATTGTTACCGAAGATGACCTAATTCATTTTTCATGTGTGAAATGGAGACTGTTTCTGGCGTATAAGACTTCGGCTTTGACATCCTTTAATTTGTTTTTGTTTAATATGAGCCTAGGAATAAGAAGTATCGACTGCTTATTCGCCTGCATTGTTAGTCAAAGCAAAGCTAATGTGCCTAATCACTTCGTAGAAACTGCAAATTATTTGAATCTTTGCGACCCTTCGATGTCGGCGTAGCGGTAAACTGTTATCTAGTAATGTTGTTAATATGAAATTCATTACCAATAAATAATATTTTATAATTTTTGTAACAAAACGCTCATTATGAAACAAGATTGTAGCCTATATGGTTGGCAAAAACGATCGATTTCGTTAATCTCGTTACGGTTTCAGCGTAGAAAGAGCGTCGTTAAAATGTTTGTTTTGTCGAATTAATTTTCGTTTCACATTTTCACATTATTTTGTCACCATTTGTTTGTATGAAATGCCGCTACTTCCTGTCAGACAACAAAATTACGCAATATTTCGCAGAATCTAGTAAATAGTCGGCGTAGCGTTCGATATGGCTACTGCGTGGCACCGACTATGTGGTTGGCGTAGCATTTGCTACGGTTTCTACGTAGCACGTGCTACGTGGTCGGAGAAGCGTCTGCTACGGCTTCTGCGTAGCAAATGCGTAGCTACGTGGTCGACGGGCGTAACGACTGCTTAGCTTATGCGTAACACCTGCTATGTAGTCGACATAGCTTCAGCTATGGATACTGCGTAGCAACTGCTACGAAACTGGTGTAGCGTTAGCTTCGGTAAATACGTAGCACCTGCCGATCATGTAAGTCGGCGTACCGCCAGCTACGGGTTGTCCGTAGCACCTGCTACGATACTGGTGCAGCGTCAGTTACGGCGTGTGCAGCGTCTGCTACGGTTTGTTAGAACCTGCTACGATGTTGGTATAGCACCTGCTATGATGTTGGTATAGCACCTGCTACATAGTTGGCGCAGCGTCTGGTACAGGTTCTACTTAACACCTAATACTTAACACCAAAGCTGTAGAAACTTTACAAGAAAACCTTTTTACAAAAAAATACAACCGACTTCCAAAAAAAACACTATAAAGTGAAAAATAACTTTAATTTCGGAAGTCAGTGAAGCCAGAATAGATAACCCGAATAACATATAACTTGAACATAACCGGTGGAATGAGAGTGTACCAGGCTGAACTGTACACATCTGCGTATCCATTTAGAGCATACTGGCGCGATGGTACTCGTATGTTATGAAATGGTGTAAACAATAAACAGACGTATGTTTGCAGCAATCCGGAGAGATTCGCCGTCATTTATTGAAGAGTTCCGGTGTATATCTCTGAAGTTCTTCATCAGAATTTTACCAAATTTATATGGGACCCGTTTGGAATAAACTTATTTCGAACAATAAAAGAATTTTGCAAATCCGTTCATACATGATGGAGTTAAGCCCGAACATACATTAAAAAAAAAAACATTCGAATTGAGAACCTCCTCCTTTTTGGAAAGTCTGTTAAAAATCAGTAAAAAAAAAAACAATTGTATCCTAAATAAAAGCCCGCACATCATAAAATTGAAAAGAGCATTTTAAAGTAAAATGCTGTCCATATTTGAACTCATTTCATCAGAACCATTGACAGAGCGAGTAAATATTAACCCTTTCATCCTTTGACAAATGTGTCCTCTCGATAATGTAATGTTCGGGTAGGTAATTTCAGTAAAACTTCTATAATTTTAAAATAAGAAACCAATCAAGTGAATAGAATGTTTGAAATTCACTTAAATGTTGAATCGTCGAACGTTATTGATGAGTTCCACTGAAATCGTTATCGACAAATTGATTGTTAGTAGTTACAATCTCATTTACAAATAATACGGCAATTATGCCACTGTTATTGAGAGAGAGCTTTATACAGAATTATATACATCACAGCTGATTATTAGCTCATTTTAACGATATTTTTATTCACATATTGCAAGATATCTTTTAACCTGCAAGGCAGTGCTATGGAATCACAATACTCTCCATACCATAACGATTCTTACCCACAGTAATTTATTAAGGTCAGGTTCAAACTCGCGACATCTCCCTCGCCATGTCGTGTGTCGCCCAAATCGCTGACGCTATGAAATGACATTATGCGCAGGTTTGAGGCGTCAACCATCGCGCGCAGGGTTCCAGATTCCATTCCTGAATTGAGACAAGTATTTGGGCCCACAAATATTTGTCCAATGTGTGAATCCCATGTGCATACCCCCGTCCCAATTGCGATGTGAGTATTCAGGTAGTAATCAACAATATTTTAATTAATTAAATTGATTGAAGAGTAAAAGCATAATTAAAAACAAAGGCTTATTTATAAAAAATCAGATTGTAAATTTAAATTCTCTTAACTAATTTTAAATTTAGAATCTGCAAATTTTTGGTTAAATGTCTGTCTACTGTCGAAAATAAGTTAAATAAAAACAAATGAACACGACATTTTGTGAGTTCCCTTTTCCAAGAAGTGACTAAAGTTTTCTAAAAACCTCACAAAGGTTCTATTCACAGCAATGAAATTGAAAGCCTACTTACCTGACCTTTATTAAACCAAGGTTTTCTTAGAACCGTTTAGTGTTTGTTTTTTTTTCAGGTGGATTTCTACATTTGAGAACGATTTAGTTATAAAATATAACTTGATATTTATAACCGCATTATACATATTACATCTTTGTGTAGTTTTTGTGAGAGTATCATAGATTAAAAATAGACGTAGAGACAGCACTTTTTTAGTGTGTGAGAGTAACTATTTTGGTATTAATGGACTTAGGCTATGTTCCTCTTTCGCATAAGAATCAATCCCAAGGCGGGCCAAAAAGTTCCAAGCACATGAAGATCAAAATAAAAAGTGTCCATTTTGGAAATCGGAAAATGTACCCAGACCAACAGGGGTCCTAACTGAAACTTTTCAGATATATTCACAGTGTTCTCTTGGTAAGTCCCATTTACTCAGCTAACAACATTTCACCCTGAATACGGTTGCTCGAAAACCTTCAACTCCTTTATTTCAGTATTAATAATTTAGACTACCTCAACAATCTAGTGATCACAACCGCTACTGGAGAGCATGGGCATATTGTTATTGGGTTTATCCCATCTAAAAATGTTCTATACCATCCCGCAGTCTAAATGTGCCACCTCGAAATAAAACATAACTGGCAAAATGACACCACTGCCTTACCTTTTGGATACAGGCGTGATATATAGTATTTATATAAATAGTTAGCGGCGCGACAGAATATCGTGTGGTCCATGAACGCCCATGCCAATTTAACTTGTCTCCTCGTGTCCCATTCTATGGAGTTTATTGCTTTTCTTCTATTGTCTTCGTGCTCTAATTTATGTGCCAAATAGTCTCAACAAATGCGAGTATGCTAATACTTGTGTTGTTTGCTGCTATGGTGGATTTTTTTCAGGTTTATGTGACACTAACAATTAAGAAATTATTCAATGTGACGTCAAAGCAAATACTTTTTAGAGTTCCGTACCTGAAGGGTTAAAATGGAGCCCTATTGCTGTCACTCACGTGTCTGTCCGTCGTCTGTCAAACGGGTTTTACATCCAAACGGTTGGAGCTACAGTCTTCAAATTTTCAGTCTTCATATTGTTGACCCAAAACTAATAATAATAACACGCTTCTATTAGCTTGGTATGTACGTAACGGAATCTTGAAACGAGATCTTCTAAATGTCGAATTAATTTGAAACTTTGCCCACTTATCATATTACACTTATTATTATAAAAAGTAAAAAATAAATAATAGTTTAGAAAATCTAAAAAAACACGGTTTAATAGAAAACCAAACTAAAAAGTAGAAAATAATTTTTGCCAGTTTTTTTTTTTGTGTTTTATATATTTTACAAGTAAAGGAGGGAATAAATAATTTTGATGTACGCCCATCGAGTGAGGAATGTTCAGAACTCTTTGACTAGATACATACTGTATCTTTAGTTTTGAAGAATATTGGAAAACAAAGGAATGAGATAAATGGGAAAAGTGCCCAGAACACTGGTATCATTGCCAAGCTGACAATGATACCAGGGGATTGACCATAAGCTCTTAGAGTTAGGTTATTTTGAGATCGCGTAAGTGACAGATGTATACTAGTCATATAAATCTGTCTCTTACACACACTAGATCGCGTAAGTGACAGATGTATACTAGTCATATAAATCTGTCTCTTACACACACTCAAAATAACCTTACTCTAAGAGCTTATGGTCAATCCCCTGGTATCATTGTCAGCTTGGCAATGATACCAGTGTTCTGGGCACTTTTCCCATTGACAGCGATGTGAACGATTGTTTTGATGTGAAATGAGTTTTCCTATCACCCCGTTTTATACGCGTTTGTACATAACTATTATTATTATCACTTGGTATATAATAACTTATAAAGTTCATATTGAAATTAGGTATATTCTGTTATAAATAAAACAAGCTACAAAAAGATACTTCATTCGCAATACAACCAATACCTTTGAATACATTACAAAATGTTACCCAAATAAAGAACTCGAGTTGCAACATTTCCAAGACAGGCCAATAAATTCTTGGACACAAGTGCTCTTGAGTCCATTAACTGGAAAGTAACACCTTCCATTCTGCAGCTTAAAATTGTGTCGGTGATAATTTTCACGTAAGAAGTATTCGTAAGAGGAGTTACGCATGTCACAGTCAAAATTGTTAATGGGTTAAAACTATTTTTATAGTTAAACTATACAAAAAAAACTGGTCGAGTGCGAGTCGGACTCGCACACCAAGGGTTCCGTACAAACAGCTACAATCACCAAAATAATTAGGTAACATTATTGAAGTTCATAAATAATTAAACTACCGAACATTGCTCTAACGAAAAGATAAACTAGATTGAGGGACAGAATTAACTTTTATATCGGAAAACTGTTGTCTCCATACATTGCTCCATAGGTTGCGGTCAGTCAACCAACTGTAAATAAGTAAATAAAATTCTTTTATGAAACCACAATTATTTTTTCAATTACTCGTGCTATAAAGCATTGCTTCTTGCGAAATTTTACGATTCTAGGGCAACGGGAGTATCCTTTAGGTTTAGATTAGAGTTAAATATGTGTATAAAAGGCCGTTATAAACATCTTTTGGTATTCGTAAGAAACAGTTTCATAAAAATCTGATGTTAATTAAACATAACAACGTCTCAGACTGTGACCAGTTAAAACCGATTACCAGTTTTGACTATAACATGTATACAGGTAAATAGTAGGGTAGTTAGAACTAGACGTTATTTGCAGCCAAGTAAGGTCGTGACAGCAAAAGCCCCGATGAATTATTCAGGGTCGCTGAATGTACGCGGGAGTGGTCCGCAGTCGCGGTCGCAGCTGACCACACCTTCCTCATATAAAGGCTTTTACTGTACTATTATTTCATTCATTACTTTAATTAAACCGTTTTTTAGTTCCAGTTTTTTATTTGAGTTAATAATGGTGTGATAAACTGTTTTTCTTTTCTTGTTAATTTTATGATCGGTTTGTAGATCGGTTCCTTATTAAATACGAAAGATGATTATTGGTGAATTCGAAACTGAGGGAAGATATTTTGATGAACAAAAGTGTTATCGATGACAAATAGACAATAACAATGAATCTTCGAAAAAAAGTGTTATTTACTAACAATTTATTTAGTCAAACTAATTCAAACAGTTACCAACTTCAAGTCCAAATACGGAAGCAAATTCGCTTACACAAATAGTATAAAACTTGTGCGGTATTCACATAGTGAAAACAAAAGAATGAATCGCAACTATAGTTAGGAATAGATGAATAATTCAGGGCGCTCGGAGGACCGAGGTCCGAGGAGCTCCGATGTGCTGTGTCAGATTTATATCAAAGATTGACCCGCACAACTTTCATTGTATACTGGCTTTCAAGAGCACGAATTTGCCTTTTATAGTGAGCAAAATAGATGGGTTAAGCAATTTGGTGCACAAAATCACATAGTATTAAAGTCAAAGTCAATGGTTTTTATTTTGACTAGGCCATTAAGCGGCACTTTCGAACGTTAAAAATTAAAATTAACAAGTAATAAAAATTGATTCTACCGTGCATTCGGAAAAGTAGATTGTTACGGAGAAGAATGCACAAGAATCTCCATACTTACTATTTTAAAAAAATAAGCTTTTACAACATTAAAGTACGTACATTAATAAATTCATATACGTGAGGACTATGCACCTATCACTACTATACTACATATGAGTATTACAAGCACTAACAGGTAAATCCCATCACTTGAAAAATAGGAACATGGTTCTCACATACTTACAAATATTGCAAATATAGGTAAATTATCTAATTCAACAACAACGGAAGTGTGTACGAGTCATATTTTTTTTTTAAACAAGAAGAGTAGATAAATATAAAATAAAGCGTTAGTATAATTATGAATACGAGTATAATAAAAATCAACCAGTTTGACTTTGTCCGCACTAAAGATTGCTCTATGGAGCAGGACCAGCATGTTTCCAAGCATTCTTATCCTGAATAGTAAGTAAAGTAAGTGGAGTATTAGGGAGGTACTACTATGACTGCTTCGTTGGCTTAGTGTTTGCTAACGCTACTGGTGAGTGTGAGGTCCTAGATTCGATTCCAAGGTCGGCCAAAGTGTTATTGGGCTTTTCCATCAAAAATTACTCAATAGCAGCCCGAATTCTCGAATTGTTCCCGTTTGACGACTCTGGACTTCTTCACATTTCACCATTTATATTTAAGTCGCCCACTATTATACCCGCACCTCTGTCAATCCTTTGGGGCATGCAGGCGTAATGTTATGATATGTATGTGCTATGAAAGCATTAGTTGTGCTGGTATAATTACGGCACATGAGGCATGACAACTTTGTCTGTAGGGACGAGGGTAAACAACGCTGCTGCAATTCCCCTGTGCATCTATGGTATAAGCGGTGCGGCGGTAACCACTTACCTGCAGGTGCGTTGTCTACCTACATGTTTACACGAAATGGCCACGTAAGGGCCTATTTAATATAACCGACAGACCAAGGTTCCAGGTCCGTCGAGGACAGGTGAGGTGACTATCTGACTTTTGTAAGTTTCTTTCATACACTGTCTGCTTTAATTAATCTTTCGCGAAACTGTGAGAATTTCTTGGCAATTATCGTATCGTGAGTTATTTTTAATAGGGTCCAAAACTTTGCATAAATGAAAATTGTACCGTTTTCCTGCAGTCGGTACACTTGACTATTCTGCCATGTGTACTTTACATATGTCAGTATGTCCCAGCCCGATGGCAGCTATAATGAACGGCAATCATTTCATTAATGCACCCACTTAACTTCAGGCTCCCTATGAATAGAATTGTAGGCAGTAAGAGAGCTTTATGTTTTTATACTAAACCCACACGCTATGGCACTTCACTGTTTGAATTACACTAGTTATACCTCATAACATTCATGAATTCAGTTCACTTTCCCTCGTTATGAGGAACGAAAATAGATTTTAAATGAATGAAGTCGAGTATGCCATTTAACTTGTACCTACGAAGTTGTCCAACCTGCATTAAGTGGCTCCTAAATTTCAGTTTGAGCCCCGAATTCAACAATCGGGTTTATCGGACTTACCGTTACAATCCTTAAGCTCTCGAAAATCAAATGAGGTAAACGGGTAAATCTATCTTTACCTGTGTGAGTATCGAGCTTACAACTACAGGGTGTAAATGAAACAACGTAATTCCTGAAAAGGGGTCGTTGTATCAACATTGTGATTAATTTTTATTATAGGGCTAATCCCCAAAGCACGAAAAAATCATAAGTAAATCTTTTTTTTGTTTAATAGATAAAACCAACAAAGCATACACAAAAAAATACATGTTAAATTACTCATATTTTACATTTTATAGTGTACCCTTAATTAAATATGTGAGTAGGAAATGAAGAACAGTTATAAAAACAGATTTTAAAAATTTAGATATATTGATACAATAAAAAAGCTTTTTACAAAAAAATACTACCGACTTCCAAATAAAAAAAACTACAAAGTGAAAAATAACTTTATTTCGTTAGTATATTTTTGTAAAAAGCTTTTTATTTTTCACTTTTTAGTTGTACCTACCTAATGAGTTGTTTAGTAAGGTACCTATAACGCCAGAATAGATAAACCGAATATCATGAAACTTGATTATAACCGGTAAAATGAGAGACCTGCGTACCCCTTAACACCGTACTGGCGTGATTGTATGTTATGAAGTGGCATAAACAATAATCAGACATGCGATTGCAGCAATCCCGAGAGATTTGTCGTTATTTATTGAAGAGTTCTGTTGTATATCTTCGAAGTTCTTCATTAGATCTTCACAAAATTAAAATGGGACCAATTTCAAAACATACTCTTTCAAACAAAAATTCAAAGAAAGAATTCTCCAAATCGGTCAAAGAATTTTCCAAATCGGTCCACAATTGATGGAGATATCGGTGAAAACATAAAAAAAAATACATAATGTCGAACATAGAATTTCCTCCTTTTTGGGAAGTCGGTTAAAAATACAGTGCATTGTAACAAATCCGACATACAAATACAAATGAAAACTTAACAATTAATTCTGGTTTTGTTCGATTAACCTAATCAATTCTGTTCGACGTTGTGCCGACTAACAAACAAAAAAAATACAAACATATTCTAAATCTTTATTTATGTTTTCATAACAATGTGCTGAACAGCTGATTTTTACGGGATTTCAGGGTTGGCCCCGTAGTACTTAAAATTGGTTCATAATGATGAGTACAATGACCTTTTTCAGGAATTCCGTTATTTCAGTTACACCTTATATTTCAGGAAGGGCTGCACAGATTATGTTCAGCTCAGCGCGATGGCCACGGTAACGAAGCCGAGTCCTGAAATATTAATGACACCTTCTAATATTAGATCAAGGAACAGTCTGCTTATTTGAGCGAGAAACCCAGCTAATTGTTATATTTGGAATGAAGTATCTAAATATTTTGAGACCTCTCACGAGACAATTTAGCAGCTATTTCGTAACATATATTGAAAGCTGCACACCTATCTGATAATGATGTACGTCATCGTAAATAGGAGCAAGCAGTTCCAACAGCATTATTCAGATTATAACGGCAGAATAATGCTGTTGGAACTCCTTGAATAATATACTCCTTTAGTCAAGAAGTTCATACAGCATTATCGTTAGTTATTAGTAAAAGCCTTCAAATACCCAGATGTTAACCGCAGGAAGTAATTAGGCCCTCGAACAATCTGTTAACCTGTCGTGAGCCATTTGAAGAATTAATAAAAGCAACATTTCATTGAAACCCGATCGCTCGTTAGCGATGTTTATTAAATTTTACCTTACAACACTGGTTTCTTAGCCGAGCGTTGTTGATCTATTTACTGCTACAATTTTAATTAAATGCTTTTATTGGAGCGCGGGATTAAAGGGGATGGTAATTAAAGCCAACCAGAATAAACGACCTTTGTCTACTATAATTATGATTTATTAAGTCAGACTATGAACAGTGGCGTAGCGTGGGTTTCGGCTGCACGAGGTGGAGGTAAATTTTGCCGCCCTCTTATTTAGGCATAAAGACTAAAATATTTATCAATTTGCATGTCTTTGAACACTATTCTTTATGTATACGAAGACATGGTTGGCGCAGTGGTTGAGCGATCGGCTGGTGCGCTGCGTGTCGTGGGTTCGATTCCCGCACGGAAAAAAATATTAAATGGCGTACAGATAGTTGTTCCGGTCTAGTTGTTTGTGTATTTGAGTTTATATGTTTGTAAATGCACCCAATGCGATACAGAAAAAGTTCTAGGGAGGACCAACGTTTATAAAAATATAACAACCAAAAAAAAAAAAGAAATAACGAAGGAAAGGAAGGATTATTTTTTGTGAAATTTGCCACCCCCGAAAACACCGTCTGGGGTAGTCCGCCCCTGCCCCCATTACGCTATGTCACTGACCATGAAACCAGCGGTTCGTCTTAGACCGAGCTTGCGACGTAATCATAGCGCCATTGTGTTAGGTCCCTAATTATAATTAGTCAATAGATCCGATGTGTTTAACTGATATCGTAAACATTGAATAATATGACACTTGCTTATGCTAATTATGTTAGTAATTCAAACAATAGTAGATATTATAAGTATAATTAGGTCAATATTAAGGTTCGGTTTAGCTATCTACTAAGCTAAATTGATAGGTAGGTACGTTTAATGAGTTTTGTAGTATTCGATGTATTGTTGCTGGCGATCTTAACCTTTTTTAATCTTCTTCTTTTCGTGTGAGGTGAGGCCACCTCTGATGTCAGAGTTAATTAAGTCACCTCTGGGAAACCCCACAGGTCTCTGACTTGGCTATTTCAGACTTACATTAACTACATAAGTCCAGGTTTCCTCACGATGTTTTCCTTCACCGTTGCCTGTGATGTCCAAGATAAACTTAGAAAGTACATATGAAAAAGTCACATTGGTACTGCCTGGACTTGAACCCACGCCCTCAAGCATGACAGGGGAGGTCTTAGCAACTGGGCCACCACGACATACACCTATCCTCCCTTTTTTAATTAAAATTGAATATTACGAACTAACTAAGCGAGAACCCCTGGATGGGGCGTCTCCATGTGTTTCACAGATGAAGTGGGACCACTTAAAGGATTTAATTTACAAGTGCATTAATCAGAAACGACAAACAGCATCTGCGTATCTGCAAATTAATTAAGTAGTGACATTTTACTTTAATAAATGTGCTCTTTAAATTACATTAATTAACTCAAACGTCACTTTATAAGTAGGGAAAATTTATCACAAATGAATAAAGAACCCTTTTAATATAGAAATTCCAAAGGCTCAATGCAAATAAAAAGATAAACATTTATCAAATCAATTTACCTTTTGGTAAACTCTACGTAATTGCTAAGTTTAGGACCCCGATCATACAATACAAACGGTAGCAGGTTATGAATCATGGAATTATTAAAATTAAATAATTGAGTGAGAATCTGGGCATGGGCTGGAGCAGCAGTGCTGACGAATTGAGCCGCCACATCAATATTTAAGCGGGACACAGACGCCGGCGCCGCTCCAAGACTGTTTGTCTTGTGTACCACGGCTCATAATAGCCCAAGGGCTGTTTACATTTCACTATACAATCTTGAATAACCTTATTAACATTTTCGTGTTCCGCCTTCTTCGTGATCATTCGCTTTACGCCTTCCTGTAATGTTCGCATTTAGCAAGTCAATGCGCTGTAATGGATGTGGAAACAGCGCACGCAATAGGAATGCAATAAAAAGGTTATCTTAATGCGAGATACTACTGACGCGATCTCATTTGCAGTTATTTACTCATCAATTTTCCGGAAAGAGACGTTTGTTCCATGTTTGTTTTTATTATACCAGATTACTGTAACGACTAATTTCATGGCAAGAACCTTTTTTCATATAGTATTTTTTTTTGTTATAGGCTCGCGCTTGACCACTATCTCACCTGATGGTAAGCGATGATGTGGTCGACGATGGAGCACGCTTGCCTAGAAGTAACCTATTCACTCTTGACTTAAAGACCCCTAGATTGTAGCTATCGGGAAACACAGACTCCGGCAGGGAATTCCACTCCTTAGCTGAACGCATAATAAAAGTATTCTCAAAAGGTTTAGTGCGGATGGGTGGGATGCCCACCATGTACCGATGGCGCATCGCCGTAAGTCTGGTAGTCCGATGATAAAACGGGCTGGGCGGAATTAGCTCATGCAATTCCATCGCACATTCCCCGAAACGTAACCGATAAAAAACCGACAAGCTCGCAATTCGCCGACGGTGTTCAAGGCTCTGGAGCTTTGACTTAACCAGTGCCTCATCGCCGATGAGCCTCTTGGCCCGCTTTTCGATCGACTCTAGTGCATCAAGCTGGTATTTGGCAGATTCGTCCCAGAGATGAAAACAGTAATCCATGCATGATCGAACTTGCGCTTGATACAAGCTGAGCAGCTTTTCTGGCGTGAAGTACCTTCTCACCTTTGCAAGGATCCCCAGCTTTTTGGCAGCCAGCTGAGCCTTTGCCTCAATGTATGGGCCAAAATTGAGAGTCGATGTCAACGTAACGCCAAGAAGCTCAAGATTGTTAGGATAAACCTTAATAAAATACACAATCACATTATAAGTAACATAAAACTAGTTACAACTTTATACTGTACATCTTATTACCTGTCTTATCTTTCTTAGTTTCCCCAACAACTTTTAATTTACCAAGAATAACTCTCCGTCAAGAAAAACAACTTAACGACAAAGATTTCCCTAATAGTTCTCCCGAGTAAATAAGTTAGTGTTACGTTACTCTATGGACTACTACATTATGTAAGTACGCTGTGCCTTTCAGTATATCATCATTTCATTCAACTAAATTGCCTGCTGTACCCCTAATTTTCTCTGTCTAGAGCACCTGCTGTCATTGTAATTACTTTGCCTCAATCAATATCTATTCGTGCAAAATTTTCATCTTTTAATTAAAATAATATGGCATTAAAACATTAATCACTAAAAGAGATGGTTCATAAAGGTATAGTAACAGTGGGATTTAATGAAACTATTCCCTTAATTGTGTATCAAAATGAGAGCACTCAAACTTATATTTGAATAGCTTTAATTCCCAATCGGAACGAATTGAAATAGTCCACCTAGCCCAATGTGGGCCAACTATATTGATCTGATGGAAAAGTGCTGACTCAGCAGGATCAGTGAGTGGATTGCTCAAAGGTGCTTGTCAGTCGATTGGGTTTCCTAGACGTAATGAAATCGCTATCATCGAGTTCTCTGTCATAATGGTTCTCTAACTTTGATCGAGATATATAATGTTACATATGGCTGGCGATTATATTTTATTTAAAAAAAGGTTTCGTTTATTTTTGGTATTTTGTTGTCATTAAAAACTGGAGAAGCTCGTAGCTAAATAATAACAGCAACACGAGTCGATCGTCAAGGTGAAGCAAAGCTTGCCGAGGTCGGTTCTTGGATGGGTGAACTCCCATTACGTGTCGCGAATATTATAGCACGACAAGTCGTTGGTACGGCTGTCATTTGTTTTGAAAATCGTCACAAGTAATTAGAAGCCAGAAAGTTTGGCCAACAGTGTTTCCAAATTGTGTCGTGTTACTCAGATACTGGCTTGTGGAGACCAGATAGCCAGCAAAACCATATAAAATACTGGTATTCAGCTATATCAGTTAGAGTGGAGTCGACGCCAACATAACTGTGAAAACACTAGCCAGATTGATTATTTTACCGACGAAAAAAAAGGAGCAGGTTCACAATTCGACATGTTAATTTTTATAGGGAAATTATTAACTGGGCGGAAAATATACTGAATGGGCGACTATTATACTAAGTAAGTAACTATTTATCCGGTTTAAGTAATACCTTTTAGGAGGTTTTTGTGAGCTGCGATAGTAATATTGTTACATACTCGTACTTTACTGAGGTGTATTTTGAGTTCTATTTTTTTCTATTTTTACATATTATTCTTTTAAAAATAGCTGAACAACCATCGAGGCGACATTGCTGTGCAGCGCGGGAGTTCGGGTGTATTCGTGTTTTCAACGAATTAGTCCAAGAGCGAGCGAAGCGGGTTCTGGAGCTTAGAGAACTCTGACACAGGTAGGTTAGGTTCGAAGGGGATGACGGGAGCTGAAGCGAGCGAGCAAAGCGAGCGAACTTAGCTCCCGTCATTTCCTTCATGTTAGGTTACTTTACACCCTGCAGACAGAAAAAGGAGCCCCGCTGCGTCTACAAGCTTTTATTTTAAAATCACTGTTTTAAACATTTGTATTCGCTCACTGTTTGTCGCCCACTTAGTATTTCAGTAAGCCATATTCAGTATTTTTACACCTTTAATTTGAATTTAATTTCGCTCGTTTAAATTCTATCCATCTTAATGAATGAGTGGTCCAATATAAAAAAAAAACTTTTAATTTTTTATTGGAAAGAGTATACCTTATAGTTAGTCCCATTCAAATTTCAAAAATAATATCCACCCCAAAAGTTAGAAAAAAAGGACTAATTGATAACTTGCCGATTGAATTTCAATTGTGAACCGATTCCGTTGAAATTAAGTCCAAAAAAAGCCGAAAAAAAAATATCTGCGAAAAAAAAATTACCGACTAAAAAACAAAAACAAATCTTTTAGTCTATCTCATTTTGAGGCGGCGCCAACGACGATCAACCTAGCTATAATCATTCTACGCTTTAGATAATTAACCAACCAACATACAAAGTACTTATATCTTTTAATTTGACAGGTATTGGCATTTAATTAATGTTAAACATTTATAACTTTATTCATACCTACACAGATAGTTTTTGAAATTAAACAGGACTTTATTGTTTTACCAGCCATTTGAACTATTTCAATCATTTTCATCACAACTATGATCAAAGGGCGTCTATTTATAGCCCCGAGTTAAATACTAAATAGTAAGCTTTTAATCAATTTTACTAAAAAAAATGAAGTATATTAGATAGACTTTAAGTCTAGAAAATAGAATAGATTTTAATTTAGACCGAAATGGCTGAATTGTAAAATGGTAAACAAAAACATAAAGGTTTTTTTAAATATTAAAGGTTTTTTTAATGGAGTAGGTAGGCTACCTACCTACTCCATTTTGTTTGACCTTTGAATTTTCTATAGTCAGCTTATTGGTTAACTAACAATTGATTAACAACTTCTCTAAATTAATAACAGCACTGGAAGTTAACCACTAAAAGTTGATTTATTAGCGAGTTTACCACTTACCGCAAATCATTGATATTGTGTTGGAAACTCATAAATAATTTTAATTAAATTAGGTAATATTAACTCACATAATTATGTTATTACTATCTTCTGCCTGCGGCTTCGCTCGCGTGAACGTATCTTAAGTCCTTGTCTATCGCTAAAACGAAAATAATCAAAATTGGTTTAGCGGTTTAAGCATGAAAACGTAACAAACACACAGACAGATTTACTTTAGCATTTATAATATTATAGTATGGATTACTTACTTATTGATAATTACCTTAACTTAACGTCCATTGTTGACCATTGTTTGCCAAACATCACCCACACGTCTGTGATAACTTGAACTGGTAAAACCACTTTTGCTACTAAGACACAAATTCCCTGTCAATGTCAAATTGTAAGACTCGGTTGGATGTAATGATGCTCCCACACCGGCTGTTAAAAATGTTTACAAACATTTAAATACATACTAACAAATGTTAGGAAAATGTTTGTTTAGAAAATGTTTACTAATGTTTGTAATAGTATGTTATGATACAAGTGAGCTAAGTGGCTCATTACACACGAGGCTGTGGGTTGCAGCCCGAGCCGCTGGCGAGGGCGTATTCAACTGAGTGTGTAATGAGCAGAGCTCAAGAGTTACTCAAAGCAGAGTAATGAGCAGTTTCAAAGCGTTACTCGATTGATTTGGATGGTAATTTCACAGTTTGTGTTACAATGGTGCTTGCCACTTCTTTAGTACTTTCTTTTTCTTCTTGTGTAAATGTGTTGGAAACTTTTTGCATTTGGCTCCAAATTTATGGCATGCGTTATTTTGTCTCTGATTTTCGCCTTGTTATGAATAGTGTTGTCTATGTGTGATTCACCGACTGCGTCAGAACACTATCCGCCATGTCGCTTTAAAGTTAATATATCGGCCCCCGAATCAGCCAATATTGTAGCCGAAGATCTTCTAAAACTGTGTTCAGTGTAAAAATCTGCCTCAGGCAAACCTCAATACTTCGCAATTTCTCTTGGTATACCGATTGTTTGTGCAGTACATGCACAGTTCTGAAAGTTTTGGAAAAAGCGGCAATTCTTTGTTTTTGATGAACGGAGAGCTTGATATTTTTTCACTATTTTACGAAACGTTCCGTGGATTGTAAAAGATCGTGGTTTCTTGGTTTTGGGCTTGGTAATTTTGACGAGAAGCTTTTCTCCGAGGGTTTCAACATCTTTTGTTGTAATATTATAAAACTCTTGTCGTCCACACACCAGTAACGCCGAATATTAAGGCAACCTGCAAAAAAAACAATTATTTCGTTCTATGCCGTTATGCTAAGGTTACGCAACTTTATAGATACGTTTAGATTAATAATATTCAACGTACCTTTGTTGCTAGGTTTTTACTGACTATCCCGAGCCTCTTTCAAAAACTTTTCAGGGTCTGTTGGTGACAAATCTTAAGATTTCCGACCAATATATCCGTCCGAGCGTCTCTTCAAAATTGCCATCAGATTACAGAACGTTTTGATATCAACACCATGTTTGAGCTTAGCCATGCTTCTTAACATAGAATAGATGCACCACAGGGAGCTGGGCTTGTATGTATTGGCGACTTCAAAGAAATACGCCCTAGACCAATTTTCAGAAAATGACTGCGATTTTTCTTGCGCTTCCACTGTGGGAAACTATCGTAGGCAGCTTAGTACTTTTCTCTAGATTTCGCGGAGATTAGGCTATCGTTTGCATTTTGTGCTTCATTTAGTATTTCTGGCGGGGTTAACTCTATCAATTGTTCATGTGATGCACTAAAATTTGAATTTTAAAATTATTTACCACACATCGACGAATACGGTAAAAACAAAACGTGAAAATTATGGGAAATGGTGCCCAAGTTTTTTTTTCACGCTCCAAATGCAAGATGAGTATATACAGCCTACTTCAAAATTATAATTTTAAGTGATGAAATTGAATTATTTTATAACAAACTAATAAAAGTTTTTTTGATCTAACTAAGGACATACACATTTATAATGTGTATGGATTTTCAGGGGCATGAAACCTCTTTGTTGTTACGAAAAATGACTGTATTACCCGGTTAAATTGAAAATACTCTGTTTACTCGCATATAACTTGCAGTAAGGTAGTAATTTAACTTTGTAAGGATAATTCTATTACGCACTAGTGTGTAATGTTAATACGCACGTGCTAGTTATAGCTCGGGGTATGGACCTAAAAGCTATGTAATAAGGCTTACTTTATGAGCAAGTGCGTTGAAAAATATAAAATCAGTTTTGTGCAGCCCCTTTTTTCCAAAAAAATGGAGAATAAAATTTTCCGGAACATAAAAATCTATTAAAGCAGTGGTTGGTAAATCCACCACCACAAGAATAAAAAATATGTAAATAAACTCGCGCTAAAAGACAAAAGACTATTACATTTGACATATCGGAGACCTCACGCCGCACCAGCGCCTCTAGTGGCGAATTCATACGCGGTAGCCCCCATTAGGTATTTAGCAATTGAGACTGCCTCATTGGTATAGTGGTAGCAAGCGCTAATGGAGGCCATGGATTCGATTCCCGGATCCAGCAAAGTGTTATTGAATTTTTCCATCCAAAGTGTACAATGAAAAGTGTTATTGAATTACTCAGTAGCATCCCGGGGATCAGTAGCATGGATTGGTGCACGGTTGAAGGCAATAAGCTAGCCCTCTATTACATAATTGGCGAAATGTCGTGTCGACACACGATGTGTAGTTCTATTACAAGACTTTTTTATCGCCGCCATTTCTGAAGACCAATTTCTAGTACAAAACATTGAAATTCATATCGGCAACAATCAATGTCAAAAACTTGCAAAGTGTAGGGCAGGTAATGCCGACAGACTGACATGGAGATTAATACGAATGTTCTTTTAATATACGCAAGATATCCATGGCTAGGGGGTCCTCCTTATTCTTATTTTCATAGGTACGAGTACCATATACAGAAAATAAGCTTAATGACCAAGGATCGGAATAAGAAGAGTATACGCCTAAACTTGAGCAAAGGAAGTACCAAACATAGAGTGGATAATACCTCCTTTGAAATCCCGGCATAATGATCGTGACGTAATAATCTCGGGATTTGAAAATTACGAATTTTATTGGACTTTGAATATTTGGTAACCAATTACTGTTTCGAAGAACAAAAATATTTTTGTAGGGTTTCGTACCAAATTTGTATATTATACCTATTCTGATCCGTGTTAATGACATAATGCATGTTTGTCGGTTTGTATGTATTTTGGATTCTGATGATTCAATACGCAATTATCCTTAGTAATTACTTTTCTGCATCGAATAAAGATCCGCGTCAGTATCAATATCGATCCTTTTCCCTATTTTAACGCTCGACGGCAAAAGAGAGGTACTATAAGTTTGTCGTGTGTTGCTATGTATCTGTGTCTGTCTGTGGCATCATAGCTCCTAACCAGAAGAACCGATTTTGATTTTTTTGTTTGAAAGGTGACTTTGTTGAGAGTGTTGTATTTTTATTAAAATCTGTTCAGTCGTTAAAAAATAACCGTATTTTACTCTTTGAATCTGGGTTTTTCGCAAGATATCGTGTCATAATTAAGTGTTTCGATATATTGATATGCTGATTGAAGCGTTTCTACAACTACTACGGTTACAGTTTTAATGTAAATAGTTTAAAAAGCAAGAAATAAAAATGAATTAAAAATTTTAAAAACCCCCGACGCAAAACCCCTAAAAAGCAAAAAAAAAAAATTGTACGCGCGTCGGGGAAAAGCCAACGTTTACAGCAGTTTGTTTTATATACTTAGCGGTTCTCTGAAGCGAGTGCGAGGCTTAGTTTTTGCTTTATAGAGGTTTTTGTGTCGAGGTTTTTAAATTTTAAGTTAACTTTTCATCCTTACAATCTTATTGATTAAAGTTGTCAAAAAATAAAAGGCCCGTTTTGACAGCAAAAAAAATACTTAATAATAATTAAACTTGATGCTTCCGAATATTATAGTGTTTGGGTAACATAGTAATTAATTATGAATTTGATTTTTCAATTTCTTACGTATGAAGTTATCGCGGCATGTAAAATGAGAAAAGTCAACGGACTTCTTAGATTGTGACGACTTTAGTAAATACGATAGTTAAAAATGATTTAACTATCCAATAATAAAAATGGTTCTACCATTGAATAGATCTTGAATCCATCTCATACCAAAAGAATACAATATTAATGGATATTGAATTATTGATTTAGAGTTTAACCAATAAGCTAAAAGGTTTGAATTAAATTGTTTTTTTCTTAAACGTTTTGGTCTGGTCCCTGATAACAACAAAGAAATCTAAATGGGACGTGCTAAATAAACCTGACTTTACAAGTCTTGTCATGTTACTCAAAAATCTATCCTTTCAAATCCAGCTAACTCCCACGTTATAATCTGCTACCCACTCACTTAATTACCTAGTACCTAGCTAGAGGATGTTTCTTATTCACAGAAATGAAATGCACACAACCTGTAGTCTGATACTTATGTACATAAATTAATAAGTTCATATTATTTGAAAATTTTCCTCTTTGCCGAATATCGGTTTTACCAACGTAACAGCCCCTTTATTTCCTTTGCTAATACGAATATTGAGAAAAATATTTTTATAAATAAACAGACTCTATTTCTGAAGCATCCTCAAGGTAAGAAGAGTTTTTAATGTAGATGATCGATTTGGGCGCACGGTTGGCGCAGTGGTTGAGCGATTGACTACTGCGCTGCGTGTCGCGGGTTCGATTCCCGCACGGAACAAATATTTGTATGACATACAGATAGTTGTTCCGGCTCTGGGTGTTGTGTATGTGAGTTTATATGTTTGTCAACGCACCCACGATACAGGAAGAAATTCCTAGTGTGGGGCAACGTATCTTGTTAAAAAAAAAATATATATATATATAAACAACTAGTTTCTGCCAACGGCTTCGCCCACGAGAACCTTTCATTTACTCGGAATAAAACCTAGCATATGTGCTATTCGAGACTATAGTCTTTCTCTGTGCCAAATTTCTTCCAGATCCGTTTAGCCGCTCTGCCGTGATTGAGTAACAAACAAAAATCCATCCAAACTTTCATATATAAAATATTAAGGCGATGTATACGCCCCAATGTAAACGCAGTACTGGCCGTGCGCCCGCTGTATGCCAAAATATCAATATTGAACCTGCTTTTGAACAGTTTTGTTTGCAAAATATTATTTGATTTACATAGGCTATGTCAGTTATGAAGAAATTCCAGCTATCAATTTTTCTGTGTAAAAATATTTTTAAACATCCTAGTTGTTTTGGAGGAGTATCCAAAAGTTGCGAAAAATATAGTGTTGCTAATTATTTTTTTAAAGCAAAACTATTTGCTATACGAAAAAACCATGTTCATAAAATAACGTACATGAAACAATAATACCTAAATATATATTTTTTTCAAACCTTTTAACCTAGCCGTTAATAACGAGTATGCTTTAGAAAGTTACCGTTTTACGGCACTAAAGCGGATGTAGGCCCTTAAGTAAGTAGTAATGCCGCCGCTGTACTAGCTGCCGTCCACGACACCCGCCCGCGTTTAATAAATCCCTATTATGATTATAAATTCTAGCGTGTATGTGTAATTCTAAAGTATAAGCTATATTACCATAAAGTTTCATCAGAATCCGTCCAGCAGTGTCTGCGTGAATGACTATCAAACATCCATCCATCCATTCTCACAAATTTTCACATTAAAATAATAGTAGGACATAATTGGATAGGAAGTAAGATGAAGAAGATTTATTTACTCGAGTTCTCAACTTAGAAGCTACACTCACCTAAAAAAAATACCTAAATACAACATGTTATCGCTTAAGAATGAATATGATGAATTTATAGTAGATAGCCTACTTACGTAGTTAATCGTTCGAATTTTGAAGTAGATATTAAGAGCCTGTCCAGACGGAGCGTTTTGTGCGCGAGGGTACTCGCGTGTAAACTTACGCGCGTTCCCGAGATACTAGAGCTAAATATATCCCGTCCAGGTGCTCTCGCGCGTTTCCTCTACTGTTCACTTTAGCAAACGCTCCGTAAAACGCTCCGTCTGGACAGGCTCTAAGAAGCACTTAGGCAGGTTTTTAAAAAGAAACAAACAGCCGCGTCCTCATTAAACTTATCTCTAGCAGCTATGCAAATCTATCACGCAGTTTCAAAGTAATCAGTAAACACAAAAAAATCATTAAAATTCTGTACCATCTTCTTTTTGAAGTCGGTGTGAAAATCATTACCAGAGCGTTCTCTTTTTTTCTGTTCAAATAATCACAATTTTCGTCAGATGAGTCTTAAAGAAAATTACTTTCGGTTCACTTGTTACATTTTAGTCGACTTATTCTTATTTCGAACAAATGTATATCTGAGGGACTTTATTCATATTTGACTCTTCAGATGTACAAGCAAATCGAACTTTGTAATCTCGATTTTATTATTCAAATGTCGCTTTTTCGAAGATCTTAAGCACAAAGAGTGTCTATGAACTCAGGGTTTTCAAATAAATAAAAATATGGTACTCAATCTATAATTTATTAAATCTTTGGCTATTTGTTTGTACATCATAATCTACGGTTCACGTAAAAACATATATCTACACACCTTTTTCGTCAAAATGTTTATATATCAAGTTACAACCTTAGGTTTCAGAATGATTAATGAAATAATAGTATTTAGTTAAACACTGAGTATAAACTACCGATCAACAAATCAATCCATGGCTATTTAATTGTCATATTTATTATACACTTTTATGATTTACATAGTAATTTATTTTCTTTTTTATTTTACTTGATTTATTTTGTAAGCTAAAAATAAACATTTTACTGAAATAACTGATAATTATTCTGTACACACGAATTTAGGTTAATTACCGCACTAAATGTAAATCATATAATTAATATCAATGCAATGTTTAATAATATCAAAAGCTGTTTTTGAATCGGGAATTTTATACGGGGACAATATCATCAACATACTCGTACAAACTAAAAACAAAGATACCAATTTCTGTACAATTTGATATCTATTATAAACCAGCTAGATTTCCTTCGCAGCACTCACCTATTTTCATGTGTTTATCACACTAACGACAAAAAAAGTTTTAAATTAATTAGAATAACGAGTTATATGCAAAAATTCTAATTGTTGAGAAATCGGTACCATGTTTCAGTTATCCTAAACCACAGACATAAATCTAGCTAGATGAAGCGATTGTATGTACTTCGCGTGCCAAAAAACGGACTAAAGTTACGATCAATGATCGTAATCTGAGCTTTAATTTAGCATTATCAGCACCGGAAACCCACCGAAATCTAGAAAAATTTCTCTTTATGCCATATTGAGCTGTAAAGAATGTTTAGAAAAATTGCCCGCGGCATTGGAAATGTATTCTTTCATTGATAAGTAAATTTATTTTTAAATTGTTTATGAAAAAGTGGCACGCTTGGTTTTCACACAGATGGAGGGACTTGCGATATCTATTTAGATTTATGTCTGTGTCCTAAACCCATACAAGCGTAACTGTTAGTCTTTGTAATCATTCCAGGTTCAATTCTCACATCAGCACAAATATTTATATGCCCAGAGATCTAGTTTGATCCGGACAAATGTGCACTTTTATTAAAAACCTAACATAACATGAAATCACAGTAAGAGCGAAATGACAAAAAAACAGATGGTTGTAGAGTTTTGTGATAATTGTAATGACAGTCAAGATACAAAACTAGTTCTTAGTAAGAAATAAAATATTTTGGCACTTTAGTAGAGCTCGTTACGCAATAAATTGTTAACAACGTTATAACTACAAGGTTTACAGGGAAGACATGATCTGCTTTCACGATATTTTGCGCAATACAGTTTTCGGCCATAAGAATACAACCATTCATCCTATTCCACGAATCTTATTCTCGATATGGTGACTTAACATTACGTATTGCGATATATCATATGTACAGTATGTTGTAGCCTAACCACAAAAAGCCCTTAAGTACGGCGTAGTAGATGAAATCAGCTAGGTTAGGTAACTAAATTAAAATCACGATTCTACGACGACTTTACATAAAAATAAGTCTATAACCCAACGGTCACCATAAGTCAACAGAACAATTTATTTACACTGACAAAACTATTTATAGACCCGCTGCCCAGTTAACCAATCTATTTGTACTTATTTCATAAAAAAATATGTACGTCCAATTATATCACAAAACGCCGTCCATACCTCGTGCAGCCGACCGCTTCGAACTGGAACAAAAGAGAATTGTATCTACAACACTGTCGTTACTAAACACTACGCTATAATAAACAAAACCACCACAGTTTGTACTATAATTTAGTCAAATATCATACGGCTTTCTGAAAGCAAATGGAGTTTACATACAAGTTAGCCCTACTCCTTTGACAATTCAGTATTGATATTCAATTTACTTTATATGTGACTGGTTTACATAATAGTTGTCTACAAACTACTAATAATGATTAACGGTTGTATACTCACATTGCATTAGTTCTACGTAAGGAGAGAATCGTATTCGAAGGGCGTGGGGTCGGCTGCTCGCAGGTGTCACCACAGCACCCCTCCGGAGATATTCGACACCTCTATTTGGTCTTCCGCGTCTGTGTTGACGACGGGCACGTTTCTTCTTCTGTATCGCAGGCGAAAACTCACCCACAGTATCAAAGACATCACTATAAGTCCGCATACAGCCACAGTACCTATGCGCTGAGCATAACTGTTGTCAGCGGACTGATACGGAGAATATTCAATTTTGTATTTTGGATGCGTAGTCTCCATCTCGTGTACAGTCACGTTTTCTGATTCGCTCAAATGCTTGCTCAAAACAAAACTAGATTTGGATTCCGAAACAATGTTTTCTGTTTTCTTAGTTATGTTCAGTGGCGTGTTTAAACGCTTTCCAGATCTATTCTTCCGATAAACTTGACTGTCTTCATCTTTAAGATCTTTCTTATAATTACGTGTCGATACAGAAAAATACGGTTCTATATCTAAAAATCTGTGATCAATATTAAGCTGGTCATTTTGAAGTTTATTTTGATCCAAAATTTTAGAGGACTCCCTTGCTTTTACGATTGTTGTTTCATTCATGTAGTCGTTTATTGAAATTTTATTTTCGTTTCTTTCACTTCCTTTATTTACTTCTTTCACTACTTCGGACAAGTTATCACTTTTGTCTACACTACTTGCCGTTGTGTTTTTAACCTGCTCAGGTGATTTCATGTTTTTATAATCATGTTTAATTTTGTTGTTCCCGTGTTTAAACGTTTTTTCAGTTTTATTATTCAAATATCCATAGTATCTCAGTAACTTATTTATCATTTCAGTGCTGTACAAGTTAACGGGAGGAAGGCTGTCACTTATCGTAAACGTTTCTGGGAATGTACAATTATATTTAGTTATCTCCACTTTAGCTTCCGAAGTAGAATAGTAGCAAGTTTCACTACTGGATAAGCTCTTGTTCCAGTTCATCCAGTCTTTCAGCCATAACTCGGCACTACAGTTTATATTGTTTCCGTGCAATCTCAAAGTTTTTAGTTGAGCCAAGTAAAATAACAAATCATTTCTGATCTCTGATAAATTATTCATTCTCAAGTCGAGGTACTGTAAATGGGAAAAAGCAGCTAATGCCGCTGAGTCAGCCAATAGTTGTCTGGCCAGTCCGGGGCTAGACTGCAGATGTAACATCTGAACGCTTTCCGGCGACGACATTGGAAACGAGCCATCTCGTTCTGGCACTGATAAGTTTAAGTAACACAGTCTTAAATCTCGAAGTGATAATGGACCATCAAATGTACTCCATGACAATGTTTGGATCGGGTTGTTTGACAAATCTAGCATTTCCAGCGATAGTAAGTCGTCAAACACATGGTCTTCTATGTAATGTATATCATTATTTTGTAACAATAATATCCTTAAATTAGGTAAGTTTTTCAAATCAGGAATCGACAGATTCTTGATTAAATTATTATTGATTGATAGATATTTCAATTCATCTGGCAGCGACTTGGGAACAGACGTAAGTTGATTTTTGTTTATATTCAAAAACAATAACATCTCCAATCTACCTAAAGAATCATCTTCTACAGAAACTACTTTATTATCTGAAAAATCCAGTGACTGTAGTAGGGGATAACTATCAAAATCCCCACATCTGACAGCTGATATTCTGTTCCCGACTAACGACAGAAACCGTACTGAATGTGTGAAGGCTTCGGGGACTTGGTGTAAGCCTGTTCTTGATGCATCTATTTGTTGCAGTCTCCGTCCAGTGCCAACCAATAATTGTGTATCCAGCTGTGTGATGCCTAGATGAGGATTATCCGTAAGCAGCAATCGAGCTAGATTTGGTAATAATTGTAAAGCACCAGGAGCTAGCTTCCTCAAATTATTGTGTGACACATCTAAGTGTTGCAGTAACCAATTGTTAAAATAATTTTCATGGATGAATTCGAGGTTATTTCTACTTAAGTTGAGATGCTGCAGATTTTTCAGAGGTGTAAACACATTTGTCAACATAGTCAAATTATTTTCTGACAAGTCCAAAGTTTCTAGTTTCGACAATCCATTGAAACTCTCCTCAAATATGTTAATAATTTTATTTCTGCTTAGAATAAGTTTCCGGAGGTTCACGAAGTTATTGAAGACTCCCTTGGTAACGTATTGCAAGTTATTGGAAGATAAATCAATTTCTCTCAAGTTCTGTCTCTTAATATTGATCCTTATTTGAATGAAACTGTTATTTCTTATTTGCAGAGAGTTTGTGTCTAATAAAGGTAAGTCGAAGTAAACAATGCTCGCATTACACGTAGCGCCGAAACGGGCGGTAACTTGGGCAATAGTTTTATTTGCATACTTGGGATGCCACGCCGACAACTTTACCTCTTCATTACAGCACACAGATAGCTGGTGCACGTCTGTGTGCTCCTTCAGCGTGATGTTATATGAACATTGTTGACACGAAGTGGTGTTCGAGATGCAGGCACAACTGTCGAGACAAACTGAAGCCAAATTCGTTACTTGCCACCAAAATATAACCGTTAAAAACAAACACCGTTTAAAAAATGCGGCCATTTCTGATAATATCGTCTGAATCTCGTCGAATCTAAGCCGGATTGAATGTTAGATGGTATTGAAGTTCACATTTGCGACACATATTTCTTTGATTCACATTGTTACTTATAGAGTTTATTTGGAATGAAAAAAACATCTTGTTAGTTATCACACACACGAGAACTTAGGTAGGCGGTGTTTTGATCACATTGCTGTCACTCATGTTGGTAATGTCTGAGAGGGTGATGTGACGGCGAGACACTGGTCAGTCAGGTGAGACTGTGCGAGGAGCGCGGTACGGCACGTGACACTGATACGTAACGTCTGGTCGGTCGTGTTGCGTCGCGTGCGGAGCGCGGCTGCGGCTGGGGCGCTGGGCGGACACTGGCGGCGCCGCCGCGTCTGTCGTCGAACTGTGCTCGGCTCGCGAGCGCGGCGCCGGCGCCCTGCCCGCCTGCCGCCGCTCTTACATCCCTCACAACCTCATTTTTATATAGTCAACTGACTTCCACACCACCACTATTTATGTCATACTCGGCGCTCCTTAATACGTTATTTTAAGGACGCGAGTATTTGTAAGTGTGCGTTATATTTTCGGGCGCTACGGCTGAGATTGCTCCCTGTTGGGCTTTCTTGGAGGGACAGCATGATTTAAACGATAAGTTATTATTGCGCGATATTACTCCACTTTGTAAGTCAAAACTACTGAACGAAACGCATTTGGTTTACAACTTACGAGTACTTTTGTGATATTTTCGAAGAAAATGAAATTTAGATATGAAATGATAACAATAAGTATTTTTGCGTCTTTATATTTCTAGGTACTTTAATACTCGTATGAGAGCATTGAAAACAGTTTGTAAAAAAAGTGAAAATAAAAAACTTTTTTACAAAAATCACAACCGACTTCCAAACAAGACTAGGAAGTGAAAAATAACTTCAATTTCGGCAATCGGTGTCAAAAAACGAAAACAGGAACACAGACTTCCGAAATTGAAGTTATTTTTCACTTCCTAGTGTTGTTTGGAAGAAGATTTTTGTAAAAAAAAAAATATTTTTCGCTTTTTAGTTGTGGTAAATAATGGACCAGTTCTATAGGCCAGAAAAGATTGACCCAATAACATGAAACTTAAACAAAACCGATGCAATGAGAGTATACCAGAGTGAACTGTTCACACCTGTGTACCCCTTTAGAGCGTATCAGTGTGATGATATGTTATGAAATGGTGTAAACAATAAACAGACCCGAGTGATTTGCCTTCATTTATTGAAGAGGTCTGATGTATTACTCCGAAGTTCTTCATCAGATTTTGATGAAAATTAAATGGGAACACATGACAAGCATCAGCTTTCAAATAAAAAGAATCATCAAAATCAGTTCACCCAGTAAAAAGATCTGAGGCAATAAACAAAAAAAAAATACTATCGAATTGATAAGCTCCTCCTTTTTGCGAAGTCGGTTAAAAATAAAGAAAACGTTTGGTAAAATCGTTTGTTATTTATTTGAGACTTCATTTAGGTGTATGAAAACATTTTGTTTAAAATACTTAATTGATAACTGTCATTAACTGTTCTCCGAGAGTTTGTTACTGCCGCGAAGGCAGTCAAAGTGAAAAGTAAAATGAATGCCTGAAAGAGTATCTTGTTCAACCCTTTATACCTACTGTTTCAAACATCTTTACGGTAACGTTGGACCAGCATTTTCATGAATCGCTCCCGCAAGGCTTTCCGAAGGGTCTCTTTATTGCACTCCTTAATTTGGGTTATTTGAACTTTTCTTGTCCCTCCCTGAATAACTTGAGGAGGAAAACATCGTATTTCAAGCACCTCTAACGTGTTGTGTGTTGGTCACCTAATGCCGAAGTTATGATTTTTTTTGTGACGGCTCGCGCCAGACAGAAGCGGCCCAAAGTAAACATTATGAATATGAGTGATGTATGAGAACTATCACTATCATAGACATCTGTACTCATCTCTATGGTAGATGTATGATATATCTGTATACCTACGTAATAATGTATCTACATTAACTCGTAACTATGCTATAAATAAATAAATGATTTAATATTCAAACATCTAATTTTACTATGGAAATTCGGTTTTATTTGTGTGAATCGGTTTTTTGTGGACATCTCTATCTAAGGTTGCTGTAGGATATAAAGGTATAAATCAGGATTTTTCTGATGTCATTGACACATATCTTTTCCAGCTGGGTTAATAAACTAATACATTTTGACACCATAGGAAAACGTCTATATTTTCTGTATATTAGATTATTGCATCCAGAATATTCCCATCAATTCTAAGAGCACCTTTCCCAAATACATTTATTAAAGTGACCCTCAGCTTAGAGGCCCCAAGATAAATCATAGTCAGAAAACGGCGGGCTTTCGCGGTAAACCGAATAAAAAGGAAAAACCTCTACACTGTATCTTATAGCATATGTATGGGCATATACTCGTATGTAAATATACGTATTTATTATGCGTAATAAGCACTTTACAGTAATTATTGTGCAGCTAAATCTAAACTAAACTAGTAACGAATCGTATTGATTTATTCCGTTCTAATACCACAAAACCATTCGAAAATGTTCGGTATAAAAAATAAATATGAGTTGAAACAAATACCAGTGGTATTAGTTTTTGGTATTATAAAAGGCCTTTACGGCGCTCCGCTGTCACCTCCTTCTGCGAAGCAGTAATGCTCGAGATGGAGAAGGCGGAACGCGTGAGGGAGACGCAACGGAGACGCCCTCACGCCCCTTAGCCACCGCAGAAGACGCCCTGGGCGTCGGGAGACGCAAGCTGATTCCCGGCCACCGTAGGGCTTGCGGACAGCGAGTAATGGGTAGCTCGCCGTCCGATAATGACCATGCCCGAGTCGACGGCGCGTAGTGTTGCACTCGCGCCTCAAAGATATGTCAGCAAAAACGGAACACGGGTGGGTTTTAGTGAGTAAAAGTCTGACACCCCCTTCCGCTTCACCCAGAGCGGGAGAAGTCATTGGATGATTTCCCAGCCCCAACAAAAAAAAACAAAAAATCGTTATAAAAAGTTAAAATAGTTGTTTATGTCTGTTTTTTAATATGTTTGTAAAAAGTAATCTCTCGGAATACCGTTCCGATTATTTAAAAAATCACTGCTACAAAGCTGATAACGGCGTTGCATAAATTTTATCGCAAAAAAACACGGTGCGCCCGGAAAGCGAAATCGCGGGCAAAATACTAGTTTTACATATTTCGGTCTCTACAATGAACTAGCAATTAATTAGTATATGCCGATTGGAATTCAGGTGTTCTGATAAGAGCCTTTTTTGGTGGTCCATAAGCGCCTTTATTGGTAGTCCGGGGGGACCGTGAGGAATCATCGCGGTGAGAAGATTGGCCAGCTAGACTCTGCGTTACCAAGTGCCAACTGTTACTAGGGTGCGCCGGGCGTTTTATTATGATTAATTAATTAGTGCAGCGATTACTCTACTTCAAAATTGTGGCAAAAGATGAGTCTATTATCTAAATTTCACGTTCACAACTTACCTGCGTACCTACTCGTGACATAAGTAGTGGCCACTTATAAATCTGAGTACTCAAATCATATTATTAAATGCATGTAGAAAGTTGAGGAGCGTCTAAAAGAAATATTGAATATTCTTCGACAGCACATATAAAGTATGATGCGGAACTCACATAACTTCACAAGATTTGTGTCCAAGTCAAACTCGACCAAGTTATTTATGATCCTATATTACTGACTAGTTCGTACTGATCCCTAACTATTTAACTTTTAATATTATTGTCAAGCATGTTTTCGGCAAAAGCCTTAAATAAAAACCAATTCATTTAATTTTTTGTATCTTGTTACACAGGTTTTATTAAATTGCAATTTCTGCAAACCTTTAACAAGCTTTTAAATATACGCTTTAACAAAATTTTAATTTTAGCAACGAACCTTTTGTAAAAAGAATTGTAGTACAAAGTGGTGCACAAAAAAACAAGCCTCTTTGACATGCTTTTTTTATATACAACGTGTAACAAAATAAACGCAAAAAAACATGAAAAAGCTTTTTACATAAAAATACTATCGACTTCCAAATAAGAAAACTACAAAGTGAAAAATAACTTTATTTTTGGAAGTCGGTGTCCTTAACGCAAAAAATCGGTACCTACCAAAGACACTGAAATCCAAAAATAAAATGGTATAATCAATAAACAGACATGCGATTGCAGCAATCCCGAGAGATTTGCCGTCATTTATTGAAGAGTTCTGTCGTATATCTTCGTTGTCCTTCATCAGATCTTCACCAAATTAAAATGGTAACAATTTCGAAACATACTCTTTCAAACAAAAAAAGATTTTTTTTAATCGGTCCACAATTGACGGAGATATCGGTGAACATACACAAAAAAAAATACAAACATGAAGTCGAACATAGAACCTCCTCCTTTTTGGTAAATCGGTTAAAAAGGGGTCATTACACTCTTCATTATGAACAACTTCCACTATGGGGTCAGAACTGAAATCGCAAATAAAAAATTATTATAAAAAACAAAAAGGCTTGTGTTTAAACACCGCCCAAAAAAGTACCTATTTTACTACCAAAAAAATTCTAAACGGTTACCAAAATGGATAAATGGTCACCAAATAACGTTTCCTAAAATATTATGAAATAAATCCATTTTTTCGTATTATTGACTGCCAAAAAAATATATGGACGCCTTTAAAGTCGACGGAGCCCCGCTGCGCGGGGCTCCTATTTCCGTCCGCAGGGTCTAAAGTAACCTAACACGAACGAGATGACGGGAGCCGAGTTCGCTCGCTTTGCTCGCTCACTTCAGCTCCCGTCATCTCGTTCGAACCTAACCTGTCCGTGTCGGGGTGCCCTAAGCTCCTGAGCTCGCTTCGCTCGCTCTTGGACTAATTCGTTAAAAACACGAATACACCCGGTATATTAATCTTTGAGTTGGATAGAATTTGGTGACCGTTGATCCATTTTGGGAACCAATTATTTTATTTGGTGCCTAAGCTTAGAGTCTTAAAAATATTTTTGATGACCGTCTAAATTATACCCAAACAAAAACCCGACTGCTAAAAAATCATTAACTAAAAGGAAAAAACCAAGTACTATACTCCATTTGTTTAGGTAGTTAACTAAAGGTAAACAATCTTGATATGCCTTTTTATATAAAATAAATCGTATAAAAGACCAACAAATATTATTTAAATTTAGTTACTTACCTAACATCGGTTTAAGTAAATACCTAATTGTAAACATTTTTAGATTCAATTTTTAGATATTTTTTTAGATAAAAGACATGTTAAGATTGTTTACATTTAGTTAACTACCTAAACAAATGGAGTATAGATATATTTTTATACATTATCTGCAGCAGGCGGGGACAAAGAAGTTTTAGTAGATTTTTCTATAATGTTTGGCTGAGTTTGAGTTTTTTTTTTTAAGTTTCTATAATGTGGAAAGCGTGCTATAGAAATGAACATACATACATACATACGCTCGAAAAACATTACCCTCCCGCAGTCTGGAAATATCAGCTCAGCAGCAACAGCAGTTACATTTCGTCGAGTTATGCAGACATATTAAAGGTTTTGCTTTTATAACACGTGTATAGTTTCCTACCTAGCCATTATTCTTAAACGAAAATAACAGACAAAGTCAAGCTTTTTCACGAATATTTAGATAATCCAATAGGAAATATTAAAGTAGTTAATAACAATGAGTTGTCAAATATCACTGGCCGGACGGCCATATCTGTTAGGTACCAATTTCCCTTAATAGAGACCGGAACATCTTTCACTTAATGAATCTGGAACACAAGAAAACAAACAAGGTTTTCTACTCGTATCGAAATAAACTCCGTATTTACCGAAGCTAGATAAAGGTGATTAAGTAACGAAATAACCGTGGAACAAGCAAACATTAGGCCATTAGCGACGGGTAACACTAAACGGTTTCGTAGAACTAAAAGTGCGCCTTCAGTGGAACAAAATCGCTGTCATTAGGGTAACGAGGGCCGCCTGCTGACGCAGCGGGAGTGGCCGACGTAACTCTTTAGGTTGCAAGACCTAATGAACCGGCAGCCGGGGACCCGAAGCTGGGGGACCAAGAGTCTGGGAGCCCGGAGCCCTCACTGGCCGAGCACTGATTGCCGCTAACCGTACTGTTTTTTCTAGAGGTAAAAAGCTAATTGTCCGTCTTGCTTTTTGAAGCTAACTAGCCATGGACTCTGCTTATTTCTAAAAATACACACACCGACAAAATTAGCGGAACAAAATAAAAATGACGATATTTTTTAAATACGTTTTAATTTTATGAATCTTAGGAAAAGATTCCTCACTTAAAAATACACCTTTTGAAATTAAAATGAGATCGCATTTAATACATATTGTGTGATTTACATTATTTTGTGTGTAAACTGCACATTGTTGATTTTTAAGGTTACTAAGGAAAATTAAAAAAGTTAATTAAAAAAACATTTTTACAATAAAATTAATATCACAAAGTATTGAGTGTTTTATCCACGTTCTTTTAATAAAGTTTTTACCCGGCTAGTTATGTTGAGAATAATGGTATCCATTTTCTCATGTGGTAGTCTCAATCATTCCTGTACACGGCACTTCGCAGTGCATCCACATTGACAGGTGTAGGTATTATAAATTTTGCCCATTCATTTTATCATCTGGTCCCAAACGTTTGCCAGAGGATGCATAACTGGTGTTATCGCCGGCTATTCCAAAACTGCGATATTGACATTTTTAACATAGAAGTTGAAAAAGTGGTATGTGGCCGAACATTATCCTGGATCAAAACGAAGTGACGCCTGATAAAGGGGCAAATGATATCACATTTTATTCTTAAATAACGCTTCTACAGCGATCTTAAATAAGATCTTCTCTATCGATTACCTCCAAGTCCATACGAGCTCCAAAACATATCCTAACTGAAGCCAATATTGTTCCTCTACCATATACCACAGTAGTTATTTAAAAAAATACAGATTATGTTATTCTTGTTAATGATGAAACAATTAACGCAGTCCGTCAATTCCATTGAAATGACTTCCACAGTCATCACTAAACAATATTTTACTCCATTAGTCCGTTGGCCAAAGTCGATGTTTTTTGCAAAAATTATACTGTTTCTAAGGCGTGTGCCTGATCTTATGGACCTTTGGCGGGCACGAACGAACCAAAACCAGGTTCCTTCAACCTCTTTCGTACCGTAAGCTCACTTACTGTTGCATTTCGAACTTCTTCCAGTTCATTTCTGGCTTGAACGGCCTTTAAACGCAGATTTTTGCGAAAGCGAATCAGAATGAAACGATTTTTCCTGTTAGAAGTACGGATTTTCTGCCTTGTCCTGATTTTCTCACAAAAACAGTAGTCTCTCTGAATCTTTGGAAACTGTAATAAATGATCGAAACAAGTAAATGATGAATTGTGCAAATCATCTGTAGGTATTCATGTCCTTCTCCTCATCTCAAGTGCCCTGGCCCTGACAATTTGAATTAAGTTGGTCACAATGTCATCCTTAATTTCGAAAAAGATCTAAACATTTAAAATAAAAAACAAATTTAAATCATATTCATAAAGTGCCAATAAGCGAAATTTTCTCAAAATGATGTAAGTTCGAATAAAGTTAAAACAATCGTATGAAAGGTGATGTTCAATTGTTTTATCAGTTAGGCATAATTAGTTTTATTTTAAAAAGAAAAACCAGAGTGTAACGGTAAAAAAAGTTTTAATATAAGTGCCGCTAATTTTGCCAGTGTGTGTATATTGTTAAGCTGTAGTAGGTGTCTTTTTAAGGGCCTTCCACCATTTTAGTGCCGTAAAATGGTTACATTCTATAGCATACTCCTTAAGGCAAGGAAAAGGTTTGAAAAAAAAAAAAATTGATTATTGGTTCATGCACATTATTTGTGAAACATGGTTTTTTTGTATATCAAATAGTTTTGCAAAAGTAAGTTTTGAAAAAATAATTACCAACATGATATTTTTTGCTACTTTTGGATACTCCTCCAAAACGACTGGGATGTTTAAAAATATTTTTACACAAAAAAAAACTGATGGAAAAATTTCTTCATAACTGAAATAGCATATGTCAATCAAAGAATATTTTGCAATCAAAACTGTCCAGAAGGAGGTTCAATATTGATATTCTGGCTCCGAGCGGGCGCACGGCCAGTACTGCGTTAACATTGGGAACTATAATGCGTCTTAATAAGAAACTTAAAACTGAATATTATAAATATCAAGTAAAGCCTTTCGTCATCATTTCCTTAATTTATTTAGCTAGTCCCTTCTAACATTTGATCATTCACGATTTTTGCTGAATTTCCATGACATTGTCTCTGATTGTAAGGTACACTATCATTGAGTTACATTAGTTTTTTCCGGATAAGCGCAGTTCCTGTGGGTTATGCAGTATGGATTTAAAGTCGCGGGAAAACCGCTTTGTTTTTAACCCCCGACGGAATAAGAGGGGTGTTATAAGTTTGATGTATGTATCTGTGTATTTGTGTATCTCTCTGTGGCATCATAGCTCCTAAACGGATGAACCAATTGAAATTTAGTTTTTGTATGTTTTTTTGTTTGAAATGTGACTTTATCGAGAGTGTTCTTAGCTATGTTTGATAAAAATCGATTCAGCCGTTCCAAAGTTATGGGCGTTATACTGGTTGGATCGGGGTGTTTTCGAAAGATATCGTGTCATAATTATTTCTTGTCGATCGAAGCGCGTCTACTACTAGAAAAAAATTGTAGCATGGAATAGAAATGTGTCGGGGATGGTTTTAATTTGACTTTTTAAGGTTAGGTAGTTTATTTTTGTTAATATTTGTTTTTGTTTTACTTGCTTTATATTACTCTCCTTGATTTGTAAACGCCGGTCAAAAGGACAGTCGCTAACAGATTATCTAGGAAGATTTGTTAGGTTTTCTGGGATAAATCTAGTACGAGGTAGGTCCCGTATTACATGCTATAAATATGAAGGCGCATAAAAGTAGAGTTTTACGTCTACCTAAAACCTGGCTAACCGAGAGATTTTTCACTCTGTATAATATCATATAAACAGTTTCAGAGCGTGGTATACGTACTATTTTTGCCATATTATCTACATTTTTAAAAGAAAGTATTCTTGTTATAGTATCAATCAATCGAAATTCATACTTTTAAGACGTATTAAGTAGGAACCATTGCCAGAAGGAGCTTTGGTACTGCTTTTATTAAGTTAATTCTTCTGAAAGTTTTTACAGTAGGTGAAGAAGATACCATTTCATATATTTTCGACAAAATTTTTACTGAATACAAATCACGGAAGTTAAATTTAACTCAAACATAGCTAATGTAGGTACCCATGTAAGCCTCAAATATCATGTTAGTTTGCGCATGATAGGCACTGTTACTGCTTACCTACTTATTAAATGTAAGAAAGATTTTTTTTAAGTTCGCTCATTAAGCTGCCGCGCCGGCACTAGAGAATTCAGAGTGCTAATACGACTCCTCAATTTGCGCATCTCCGAACGTGAAAGAGCAACTTAAGCGACAAGTTTGCAGCAATAATAAAAAGTATTTTTTACTATGTTGCAGGCAAGTTGATCTTCAGGAAAAATGTAGCAAGAATTACATATGAATCTATACTAATAATATAAATTCATAAGTAACTGTCTGTCCGTTGCCTTAACTTTTAAACAGCTAAACACTGGGTCTGCGTGGTGGATTACGGCCCATTCCCTCTCACAGAGAGGTGGCCTGTGTCCCAGCAGTGGGAACATTAAAATGGCTGATGATGATGAACAGCTAAACGGATATAGATTTGCCTTTTTCGGATTTTTTGTGTCTTGTGTCAAATAAATGTGTTATCTTTCTTTTTCTTTATTTCTATGTGGGCTCATGGGTAGACCATGTCTTGTATTATATAAATTAAGACATAGGTTACTTTAATCCCGGGAATGTGTTCCCTCGCGATTATTGCTGACTTTCACGCGGGTGAAGTCCCTAGTGTAAACATAAAAGTATAGTTTCCGACGGAAACCGGTTTTCACATAAAAACCGAAACTGAAACCGGTTTTCACATACAAAAGCGAAACCGAAACCGAATTTCGGCAATTGTCTCGGTTTCGGTGTTGGCCGAAACTGAGACTGTTGTTCCTTACAAGGATCATGTTTTGGAGGAAAAATAATGAGAACGTTATTATTATCAGTCAATCGATATTTTTTTTATCTTTAAAAGAAACTGCACACACAAGCCAGTCACGACATAATTAGACACGTGGACGCGGTAAAAACTCTTTGTCACTTACTTGCTTGGATAGAATTTAACGTGCCGTAACGAATTTAACTGCATTCGGAAGTTTTCGCGCTGTGATCGGTCATGTTGACCGATCACAGGCTTCAGTGGGGCCCACATATAGATAAATTGTCGAAAAAGCTAAGCTCCGCAGCATATGCTGTTAGGAAAATTCGTAATTTAACTGACATAGAGACAGCCCGTTTAGTATATTTTAGCTATTTTCATAGTGTAATGTCGTACGGTATTCTGTTGTGGGGAAATGCCGCCGACATCCAGACTATCTTTGTTTTGCAGAAAAGAGCTGTTCAATCGATTTATAAATTAAGCCCGAGACACTCTCTCAGAGAGAAATTTAAGGAGATTAATGTAATGACTGTGCCTTCTCAGTATATTTATGAAAATCTTTTTTATGCCCATAAAAATATAAAATTGTTTAAAAAATACAGTGATATCCATAACATAAATACTAGAAACAAACACAAATTTGTAGTACCTGCAACAAGGCTCAAGAAAATAGGTGGCTCGTTTAGATGTCAATGTGTACACTTTTATAATAAACTTCCAAGCCACGTACAAGATCTAAGTGTTAATAAATTTAAAACATTCATTAAACGTAAGTTGTGCCAGAATGCGTTTTATACAATAAAAGATTACGTTGAGGACAAACTGGCTTGGGATTGAGCTGCTCCAATACCCGAATGTCCTTTCTTTGGTATTGTTCGTCGAATCGTTGAGCTCCTTAAATTCTGAGTTGAGCTGCACGGTTATTGACGAATGCGTGCACTGACTGGACAGGTCCACTCAATCTGGCTGGTTCTTTCCTCAAAAGACCATTTCAGACTTCAGTCTACATGGTCTTCACATGATCTAACAAAGATTTTGTCTGGACCTTAAAAGAGACTATGACCTCTGAGTTTGTTTCGGCCTTTCTTCTCAGAGTAGTCAGATAGGAAACGCCGACTTCATCTAGTTTTAAAAATATGATCGACATGTAAAAGTGTTTGTACAAACCTACCTACAGAAATAAAATCATTTATCATTTATCACAGCGCGAAAACTTCCGAATGCAGTTTCGGTTTCGGTCGTAGATTCGGCAGGCTTGCCGCCAAAACCGAAACTTGTTTTTTTGCCGAAACTCGAAAGAAACCGTTCTTTCGGTCGGACACTATAAAAGTATAATGAGTAGAGTTTACGGACAATACATCAACATCATCATTTCAGCCAAAAAACTTCAACCCTTGAACATAGGCCTCCACAAGTGTCACCACATCAAATGGTCCTGTGCGTCTCGCATCCAGTGGATTAGCGAACATTATAACAAGATAACAAATAATTAAATGAAGGATCGTTTCACGTATTCTACAAAGCAAAATGAACAATAATGTGTCGGTAATCTGGCAGCAACTAAATCCGTTTACGCATTGTTAATCGGGCTGTCCAGCGAAGAGCCGCTAGCCGGTTGAACTGTAATAAGGGTCGTGGCGTAAAACTTTATTACTGGCCCACCTCGACCAGCGGGATGCGAAACGACTATCATTCTCATTAACCTCGCCGCCGCCACCTCGCTTTGTATCAATGCCAGATACTTCCCTTTTGTATACAAAAACTGTTGATGTACGCAAAAAGACATTTACCTTTAAGGAAGTGTGACTAAGCGGTAGAGGAAATGCGGAAAAATGTGTATTTTAGATAATCGTAGTGGTAGGAGGTAGTAGTAAATAGTGTAGGAACATTTTTTTTTGGACAATGTGTAAAAACGATTTCACTAATGAAAAGCAAGATTTTCACAAAAGTGTAAACAACAACCTTCAGATACCTAATTACAGTAGACAAGAAAACAAGGCACAACACTATAAGTCACCTATTCCTTAGCTCATAAATCGTCTTCAAAATATTAACTAAAGCCTTCTGAAATGCGAAAGCATATTGTGAAGAAAGTCCCAACTGTACAGAATTAATTTCGTGTCGGGCCAAGAGTTATGTTGTGAATCGGTCAGTGGCAAACAGAAATCCTGAAGGTCGACACTTTAATCAATCACATTCCGTTCGCTTCAAAATGCACGTACACGCCTTCTTGAAATATGAGAGCCCGCACCGGTAACTAATGTTTTATATTCTGTCGTTGTATTGACACTCGTGACTTATTGCCTGACGGATTGCGCTCTCGCTCTCGTCACCAACTAAAACTTCGCCAAACTCCTCTGTTGTGTAATGCTCAAGTGAAGTTTGATAATGCACGTAGCGTAACAAATAAATGCTTTCATATTCCCCATGTGATGTCGGTACGTAATATTGTATCGAAGCAGCAAAGTTACGGTTTCATGATTTGTTCACCCTCGGGGAACTTAATTCATTTGTTTGTGGAACTTTACACAAACAAATGAATGCGGTGCTACAAATTAAATACGTTACACAATTACGTTACCATTAGGGTTGTCAGACAACGTAGTAATAAGTAATATTTCCCATTTTTCATTAAAACGTAGCCAACTAGCGAGCGACACTATTAAAGGCGTCGTAAAAACGCTGCCACGCTTTCTTTCTCTTTATATTTTTATGGCGCTCTGGATACCACCTATGCCATAAAAAGTGAAATATTGTGTCTCAGAGCGGATGCCTCTTCCCTTTATGAGATTGAACTGAAATCCGATAAAAACGTTAGACGTTACCTAGATACCAACCTTTACGCATCATTGAATATTTATTTATTTTGAGACGATAAATTGGGAACTAAACAAAAAATAAAGAACGTAGTGGTGGCACCTACTTACTTATCTAGATAATATTAAAATTAAGAGTTGTTGGTGATTGTTCCTCCTTTTACAAAAAATATACAAATGCTTTTATCTTGTAGTACCTACCTTAGTTTGATAGGCTTCAGTGGATTAAGACTTTAATATAAATATCGTTTCGATTCAGGAGATATATAGACGTAGATCAGTCATTTCAAGGAAGACAAACCTTAAGAAACACAAAAATAATGAACAAAATATTGTATTTCATTTTCAATATATTATTATCAAAACATTTGATCCACGAGGAGAATAAAAGCAAAACACACACAAAGTACCAGATGTTCATCTTCCCGCCGAATTGTGAGGATCGAAGAGACGCGTCATTGTTACCATAGACAGGCAATACATTACTGCGTATTATATGACGATTTATATCTGCCTCCATAAAACAGAACAGCAACGTAAATACAACATATTCAAATACTTATTGTCCCTGTAAACGTCCCCAACTTGAATGTCGGCTCAAGAAACCGCGGTCGTTAGGGAAAATTGCTTAGCAAACAGATTGGCGACTATAATAGGTAGGCATTTAGGAGGACGTTCTGCTCATGTCCTTTTGGCAAGGAATAAAACCATTGCAGGTTGGAGCGAAATTGAGGAGTTACTTTTTAACGTTTAAAGGCCTACATCGGCTTTAGTGCCGTAAAATGGTAACTTTCTAAAGCATACTCCTTAGTAACGGCTGGTTTAAAAGGTTTGAAAAAAAAATATATTTATTATTGTTTCGTGTACCTTAATTTTTTAAACATGGTTTTTTCGTATAACAAATAGTTTTGATTTTAAAAAATAATTACCAACATGATATTTGCCGCAACTTTTGTATACTCCTCCAAAACGACTTGGATGTTTAAAAATATTTTTACACAGAAAAATTGATGGCTGGAATTTCTTCATAACTGAAAGAGCATATGTAAATCAAATAATATTTTGCAATATTGATATTTTAGCTCCGAGCGGGCGCACTGCCAGTACTGCGTTAACATTGGGGCATATATATCGCCTTATTACTAATTATATAGGATGAAACAGAAAGGTGCGATCATATTTTAAAAACTGCTTCTGCATTACATACATTTTATTTTTGAGAATTGTCTATGACTTCCTTGGAGAAAGATGTTCGTATTCATGGGCAGAAGCAGTACTTAAAACATCAAGCTCCTTACCGATACAACCTGTTTTATCACACCTACCTAAAACGTTGATATTACGTACCTATACCTTGCATGTCTGATTCGACAGTTCATGTACACGCATATTTGACAAATAAATTACCTTTCTTTCTTTCTTTCTTTCTTACATACAAAGTAAACAGAAGTCAAAGCAAACTAGGTAACCTATTATTTATTTTTAGACCTAGTTACTAGAAAGACTACATATAGACCCACCCACATATAATGAACTACTAGATAAAAACCTCGACCACAAATTCTGCTTTAATAACCCTTAAACTCAAAGTTAACGGTTAGAATATAGTTGGTTGGCTCTATAGAGGGTTTTACCGAATACTGGACTAGAGGAAAGTCTCGAGGGAAAAATACGGTGCTTGCTTTATAGTAGGCAAGATATTTTGCAAATTGTGATAAGCTCATAGCTAAAAAACCTAATGGTGTGAAAGCTGATCGTTTGTCCGTTACCCCTGGGACCATTACTATATGTTTTTGCTTGAAAAGACTAGATTCGCACAATATCTTTTCAGTCTATATATTACAAATAAGAGTTACCTATCTATTTTGGGGAAAAAGGTCTCGCAAAGCTATAAATTCTTTTTTAATCCAAGTACGCAACTTTTCTCAAATATATCTGTTAGAAATATGCGCTATAAAACTGACAGATACTTTGAACAAAGTTAACCAACTGGGATCGGATAAGGTTTCTTTGAGAAAAAGCTTATGCAGATTTCCACTCAACTTGTTTTATGATATCCGAATTAGATAATTAGTAGGATGGTGAGCGTCACAATGTCGGTGGGGTGGGGCCCGAGGGCCCAAAGACCCGGGGCCCAAGATCGGCCTCCATCCGGTGCTGTTATCTGCACAAACAAACCTCAACATCCCGGCTATTATTGGCGACAGTTTGGCGACTACGCCTGTCGACGTAAGGACGTGGTTACATAATATTTATGTTTAGGCAAATATTTACCTACTACCATTTTCCACATAATCTCGAAATTTCTTGAAAGTGAATTATTCATAGATGTTTGATGAGCAGTCTATGTTTTTCATGTGGTTTTCAGAGATTTACATTACCCAAAAGCATACGTGACAATTCAAATAAACTGCTGTATTGGATAACATAAACTTTTACTTTAATCTATTTTGCAAACACGAAGAGGGTTTCTACTTAAATAGAGAAGATGATGATATTGAAACTTATTTACAGGTATTACCAACCTTTATGTAGTCCCTCTTTTACTTCGTCGTAAAATAACAACTTTACTCAAGTAACTAGGATACTAAGTGCCTCAGGTTAATGTGAGCTAGCCGAAAATAATGAACGCTTACCTATGTTTGGTTTATGCAATACACAAACCTGCAGCCTGTGCGCTTCATTTGCTTGTTGGCAGGATCTGCACACTCAAGTGCTTTGAGATAGAACATCATGTTTGTTCGGCGCTATGTCCCGCGAGCCTCACTGAAAAGCGGGACTCCCATTAAAAGCAAAATACACGTTATTATTATTATTATTATCGTTCCAAAGTCAACTGTAATCACAGCTCAGAATCGACTAGATACTCGGATTAATGATACAAATGCGCTTAATTTCCTTACTCTTTCATTAAAATAACGAAGGCTTATTCAAAATTAAATTTTAGCTAAAATAAAATTAAAATTACATGCAAGAAAACGTTCAAAGGAGACGACTAGGTGGCCACAGTACCGGAACATTTTTGTAAGGGTTTGGGTTGCAAGCTGTAGCGGGCGGGGCTTTAAGTAAATCAGCGTCGAACACAGTAATGTAATCAAACTGGAGGATTTCAAAGGCATTCCAAAATCGTTACACGACAAAAAAAGACAAGACATAAAAATAGTGTTACAAACATTTTTCACGACATTTGCATTTTAAACATTCAATATTTTAATCATTTTGCTTTGACATTCTAGAATGATTATTTTGAATTGATTTATTTTATTGAAATTTGCACGACATTTATTTTTATTTATATTAAATATGACATTCTATTAATTATTTTGATTTTTATTCTTTGTTAATATTTGCATGCCATTTTCCAAGCCAATTATTTATTTACGTTCTATTATTTTGTATCCTAATATCTCTTCATGCAGACAATTTATTATGTATGTATGGTAATCATGTTTGAGCAAATAAAAATGATTTGATTTGTTTTGATTGGAAATTAAAATAAAAGGAAATCTAGAAAAACTTGTAAATTCAATGTGTACTATGAAATTTCTGTAGCGCTCATCTACTTAACTATTCCATACATTTTGGACTTTTTGACAACCGTTATCACAGATTCGTTGATCGTTTGTGGCCTCTTGGGCTTAGTGTAATTGTCGAAAGAGCAATTATTATTTCTCTTTCGAATATTTTTTATAATATATTAAATTATTAATATCCATACAAATATTATAAATGCAACAACCTAGTGTAACTCTGCCTATCTATCTATCTGTTTGTTACTTTTTGACGCCATAACGGCTGAAATGATTTGGATGAAACTTGGTACGAGGGTAGAACATGCCCTGGATGTTATCAATTTTCCCTGAAATAATTCACGTATGCGAAGCTGGTAAAAGATATTTTTCACATACGAGTATATTTCACAAGGCAAGTACCTGAAACACGGTGCACGATATCCAGTGACATCTATATCGGTCTCATTTGATGATTTAGGCCAGCAATACCCGCTCGTCGCTTATGAAAGCTCTCGGCGTCGTCGTCGTCGACGCCACATCTGCGACGTTGCCCGTTCATTTGAAGCTAGAGCGACTACGAAATACTCCATTAGAGCGCAGCTGTCGGACGAATTCGTAATTGGCTTGGCAGCCCTATAAATATTTCCCAGTAATGTTACCGTTCCTAACCTGTTCTTAAGTCTCCCATGTACTAACACGGATACACTAACATAAAAATTAAACTACATAACAATTTATTTCTTTTTTTTTTTTATATTAATAATAACTATATGCGGAAAATATTATCTACCCCATACATTTATATCTGCAAAGCTCGAAAATATGTACTGAACTGCTGATTTCTTTGGGACAACTTTTACTATGGGATTTTCCGCTCTCCCCGTTGATAGTGTGCCCAAAGCACTAGCGACATTGTCACATTGTATGGCAATGCTTTTCCTCCGAATAAGGTAAAAGCCAGCCCTTGGGTCACGCGAAGTTGAACACAAAAAATAGCCATAAAAGTTATCTTACTACTAGCTGTGTCCGCGTCTTCGCTCCCGTCAACTGCCTTAGTGCCTACCCTACCCTACCTATCTACCCTACCCTACCTACCTACTACTTTTTTTTACTACCCTTCCTTACCTACCATATCCTACCTACCTACCCTACCTACATTAAACCTACCCAACCTACATATCTACCTATATACCTACCCTGCCTACAAACCTACCCTACCTACATACCTACCCTAACTACCTACTACTTTTTTTTTTTCTATCTAAGAACCTTCACCTAACAATAACAAACACAACAAAAAAAGAATTAGCGAAATGGGTTAAGCCGTTCTCAAGTTATAGCTTGACCAGTAGAAATATGGTTTATTTTTAGGGTTCCGTAGTCAACAAGGAACCCTTATAGTTTCGCTATGTCCGTCTGTCCGTCCGCAGCTTAGCTCAGAGAGCTTAGCTTATTACTAGAAAGCTAAAATTTGGCATGGATATCAATCTCTCCGACAAAGTGGTGAAACAAAAGTTGGAAGTCTTTGGTAGGTACCAATTTTTGCGTTATGGACACCGACTTCCAAAAATAAAGTTATTTTTCACTTTACAGTTTTCTTATTTGGAAGTCGGTAGTATTTTTTACAAAAAAGTTTTTTAGGGTTTACCTACCTTATAGTCAAGTAGTTTAGTAAGGTACCTATAATGCCAGTATAGATTAGCCGAATGTCATGAAACTGAACATAACCGGTGAAATGAGAGTGTACCAAGGTTTACTGTACATATCTGTGTACCCCTTTAGAGCGTACTGGCGTGACGTTATATTATGAAATGGATGGAACAGACATGCGATTGCAGCAATTTCGAGAGAGTTGCCGTTATTTATTGAAGATTTATGTTGTATATCTCCGAAGTTCTTCAGCAGATCTTCACCAAATTAAAGTCGGACCAATTTCGAAACATACCCGATCAAACAAAAGAATTTTCAAAATCGGTCCACAATTGACGAAGATATCGCTGAACATACACAACAAAAAAAAAAACATGATGTCTGACATAGCACTTCCTCCTTTTTGGTAAGTCGGTTGAAAATTCATGGCAGTAGTATATATAACGAAATTAAAAGGAAAACTATCACAACGAAGTAGGCTTTACAACTTTGCGAGTAATAGTCGACCAACTTATAAAATGAACTTGAAAAGTAAAAATTTTGTACAAATGCCATTGAAACATTACATTAATAAAGTTGTTAGCTGTTCAAAACACAGTAAATATAAGTTTATGAACCATGTAAAAATATAAAATAATAAAATCCGTCCTTAATAATAATGATTTTTTAAATTAATAATGTTTATGCTCGAATAACGCATTGGAGTGGGCGGAGTCGTTGGCAGTACCGGTGCGGTGGCGGCGGTCCGTACAGCGCATACGCGCGGGGTGTCTATTTTGTTGTGTTAGTGCAGCAAGTATTGCTATTTTCGATGTTTTGTAATCTAAAGTCAAACTAGATTGGACTGCCAAGCAAATTCCGCTACCCGAAAATTGATGGCGGTATTCTCAGTGGCCGCAATTATAGATTGGTTTTGTAATCGTAGGTTAGCATTCACGTCATAGGCCGATATTTACCAAGGCCACATCAGTGCAGTATAACACATTACATTTTTTATTACATTATCGATATCGATAGATACCCGAATTCTTATTTCGAAAAAATAAGACTTTTAATTATATAGTTAGTAATTATATCATCCTCATCTTCCTGTCCTCATCCCATGTTACTTGGAGTCGGCACAACACATTTTCTTCTGCCATATATATTTTTTACAAATTAAATCAATTTGAAATTACATACTAATTTAATTATACTCAATGAAGCGGGCGGGCCTCTTTATAATATTGTAGTATAGAAATATTAAATTGCGTATTTTCTTTTTTCGATATCCATCTATAAAGTAGGTAAATATCCGACCCAACTACATCACTAATAGAGTAGCGAAAAACTTTCGAGAATGAAATAGTGAATACCTACAAATTATTTTTTCAAATTCCGAAAGAGAAAGAAACAAGGAGTGTGTGTGAGGATCCAGCAAGGAACGAATCAAACCATTCCCCGTGGCTCTAACGCGCGGTCGCAATTGACGTCCTTCATACAGATTATTTGTTGTAGCTTATATACGTTGGTTGTTTGTTCCTATCATATATAATTTGATTTTACTTTTTGGTAGTTGAAAATGTTTATCATCAGCCTTTTAATGTTCCTACTGCAGGAACACAGGCTTCCTCTCTGTGAGAGGGAATGAGCCGTAATCCACCACGCGTAATTATTACGCGGCCCAGTGCGGGTTGGTGGATGTCACATATCTTCCAATTTTTGGTTCTAGGACATGCCGATTTCCTCACGATGTTTTCCTTCACCGTTTTGAGAGCAGTGGTGACGAAATAATTTACACAAAGTAAGCGCCTGCCCGTGTTAAAACCCACGACCTACAACTTGTAAGTCGCGGCCGTTACCACTGGACCACCACTGCTCTTCTTAAATATTTGTTTTCGGTTTGTGAATTGCTTTTTCTTCTTATTGTATTGTTAAATTTATACTCAGTCAGTGTTTTAGGGTGAGGACAAACGAACGTAATTTTGTGAGTTGTGAGTCGCGTAAAATGAGTCGCGAAATTTACATTCAACTGAAATTCGGTTAGGCTATGACGTAATTTCAGTTGCTATTCTACGTTTCTACGGGGCACTGACGCTTGCCTGGTTCCCCTCCCTCAAATCGAGCGTAATTCGGTTGAAATAATGTGTGTGAGTCAGCAGACAACTCATTTTGCGTCGCCGTGTGGCACAAACAGGACTTTATTTTGCATTTTACGCGACTCAAACCGTGATCTTACAGAGACACTGCTGGAGATGAACATTGTAAAGCAGTATCTGTCGAAGTAAACAATGTGAAGATAGTAGCCTTGTAAAGATCATGCAAATGCCCTAACAGTATCGCAGTAGGTTTCGTTCGTATTTTTTTATCGCCTAACAGCCCTTGCATTACTGATATTTGGAGATTTTAACGAAAATTATCTCCGTAACGGCAATACTGCAGTATTCGAATTATTACGTGGCGCTGGTAATCAATCTTTATTACAAACGCTTGCCTCTACACGCGGTGGTACTCAAATACATAGATAATATTTTTCTAACTTCACTTGTGAAGTTGGATTTTCTAACTCCTTCTTCAGTTACCATCGTCCTAAGTGTTTTAGACGTGTGCCGATGAAACCATATCAATGTTTATGTAACAACAAAAAGCCCTCTTCTTAGTCCGCATTATTGTGCAACTACGGAACCCTATTACTGCGCGTGGCCCGACACGGACTTGGCCGGTTTTTTTTTATATATATGATTGAAAAATGAGCCTTAAATAATACATCCTATCCCATTCCTTGAGACAAGGTAAAGTTGTTTAACTGGCGCAGACTGCCTCATTAGTCTTGTGAAATCAGGCAAGCAACGAACTAATGACCGGATACAGAAATAATTCGGCATTTTTTTTTTTAATTCAGAATATTTCTGTTCTAGTTTTTCCGTTACGTAAATGTTGACTGAAAATATTTTTCCATCTGAAGCAATGAATCGCGAGCGATAATATCTACCTACGCCTCCGCATAGCCTGGATAACAATCTGGATTCAGTTACGTTTCATTTATAGGAGACAGAAACTTTAAATAGACTTGAAACTTGACTATGCATTGCAAGCAGTACAACACTTTACAATGCCTATTTACCTAACAACATTCGTGGTATAATTTTTTTTTCGCTTACCCTCCCTACTTTATCTACTGCATTTTCCAGCCAATCCCGTAGGAACGACTCCAACACGGCAGCACTTCGTCTTTAGTTACCCACTGCGTATTGCTATCAAATTATTTTATTAATTGTTAATTCTATCAAATATTTAACAGTACCTTCGCATCCCTGGCTTTTAATTAATTTATTCAAAAATCATTTTGCTTTAAATCAGCATTTCAAATCTAAAACATACCTAAAAGGACTCAACTCCATTATTTTTAACGTGAACCGGCTTAAAAAATGTTTGAAAGGAGCTTGAAATTAGCAAAGTACTCGTTTTAATTATATCGAGACTAAGCATAACGATTATTACACATTAAGCTCCCGCCATTCAGAGAGCGTATACTTGGAAGTTACATTAATTAATTCTCTTAAATCAAAACAACGTTGCTCCAAAGTCTCCAGTGGTTCACTTTAAATTTAATTGTGGAGGGGCGAAAAGCAGAAACAAATTGCCCAAGGAAATTCGAAGCGGGAAATTCCAGCTTGATATTTGCTTTAAAACTGTGTAATTATAAAAAAAAATACAAAACAGCTTCATATGCGTACAGAACCGGTCAATGTGACAGTTGGGTTGGGGGAGGCCTATGTTCAGCAGGGGATGTTTTTCGCCTAAAATCATGATGGCAATATGCGAGTTACGAGATGATATAAAATAATAAAAGGTCAATGAATTAGCGAATAATTCGTCATCATCATCATTGCAGCCAAAAGACGTCCACTGCTGGACATAGGCCTCCCCCAAGCGCCGCCACACTTATCGGTCCTGTGCGTTTCGCATCCACCGGATTTCCGTTGCCTTGACCAGGTCGACGCTTCACCTAGAGAGAGAACGCTGCGTCGAATAATTAGATTCCATGTATTAATGAAGACAGAACCGAGGAGATACTAAGCATTGTTAATAATTTTGATCCAGCAGTATTCTGTACTAAAAGCAAAAATGATCTTCTTTTGATTTAACAAAATATTTACCTACCTACAGATTTATCCCTGATTTTTGAATGAAGCATATTTTAAGTATTTTTAAAACTCTGAAAACCTGTCAAAATTTGGCATTACCCAGTAACTTAAAATACTCAGTTCAGAAACCGGTCCAAATCTTCCTTAGCGTCTGATATGCGTTAACAAACCCTTCAACGTTCCGGACCCTGTTCAAAATAAGATCTCAAAACAGATAAGAATTGTGCTGAAATATTTATTTATACAGTATAATTTGGTCCAAAGAATATGTTATTTCTTTGCCCTACAGTAGGACAATTTATGGGCTCGTTAGATTTCTTCTTCTTCCTGCCATTATCACATGTTACTTTGTTCCTTATACATACCGTCCTGTCCCCCGCCACGCTATAACTGACTCCCTTTTCTTTCAAGTCATTCCTCACACAGTCCATCCATCTTTTTTTGGCCTTTCCCTCCATCCAACCACATTTATATTCATAACTCTTTTAGTAACTTGAGTTTCATCCCTCCTCATCACATGACCATACCAGGACAAACGGTTTCCTTTCAACTTTTCTGCCACTGACGCCACTTTCAAACTTCCTCATATACTCATCTCTCTCTTTATCCATTCTTGTCACTCCGCACATCCCATCTCAACAATTTCATATCTGCTATAGCCAAACTTTCTGATCCATAGAGTACACAGGTGTAATCAGGGACTTGTAGATTTTGCCCTTTAACTTGAGGGCATCCGTGGATTGCAAGTTGTTCCAGTGACCTCTGTAGCCATTTCATCCATCCTGAGTTGATCCGGTGCGTTACGTCTCGGTCTAACTCGCCATCCCCTTGAACAAGCGACCCTAGGTACTGAAAGTCGGAGCAGATTGGTATGAACGTTCCAGCGAGAGCAATGGGCGCGGAACTGGAGATACCACCAAAATTGCAGAACAGGAATCCCGTTTTGGTTCTGATCAATTTCAGGCCAACATCTCCAGTCTGTGCCACCTCACATCCAATTTGCTCTGGACCTCCAGGCCACTCTCGCAAACAGCACAAACTCATCAGCCAACAGCATACACCAGGGTGCCTCTTCCTGTATTTCCGAGGTCAGAGCGTCCATTATCATAAGGAAGAGGTAAGGCTGAGGGCCGAACCTTGGCGCAAGCCGACATATAGAAATATAAAGGCTTGTTATATTTGATTATAGGTATTAACTGTCCGAGATTTGTTTAGTCTCAAAAATAGTTAGGAACCTAGATACTTTACTACGACTAGCATAGGTTTCTACTAATCACTGAATATGCTAGAAATATCAATAACATGACAGTCCATATCCTACCAACAAGTTCTATCTTCGTAGTACCTACTTCAGTATCTAACCTACATTATGCTGAATTTCTGGAGGGCAAAGCTCTGTATTTTTCGCCTTAGATCCCTCAATATACTTACCTACTTGTTATAAAAATGCTCTTTCAACAGAAAATTACACCAGTTTGAACTCTTCTCGCGTACGCATCGCAAATTGTTTCAACAATAAAACTCAATAGAGTTACATAGGTACTTAGATTAAATAATTTTCATAGACCATGCTGCCCCACCTATAAATGTATGCAGTGAACTCTTACCTAATTCATTTAGAAAACAATTGTGTGTCAACAGACAGGAAACGGAATTTCAATACAGTTATCAATGGGTTTCATAACCTCATTTCCATGAACATGCAGCAGCCACCTCCCGCGAATTGAACGTTGTCAAAATTTAATAGGAAATTGAGCGAAATATTCATTGCCGGGCTTCAGCCCCTGACGAATTCGTTATCAGATAGCTAATAATCCAATCGGAATGGGCTGTTCTTGCGTAGGACAGAAATTGCTCCAACCTTTTGCCGGCAAAATAGAGCTTTATTTTTTTTAAACGAATTCAATAAAGACTAAAATGCTGCTGTAGGTACAGTGTTTTTGCATATATTTTTTATATTGATTCTCACGGATTGTATATTTAGCCAGTGTCACGTTTAGAAGTTCTAATTACTTTAGTTTTAAGTTCAATGTATTAGTTAGGCCCCAGTAAAATAAAGGTAACTTTATTGGGAGCTTCCTCGGAGTTTTGTTGACAACATGAACAAACTCATGTTCTACCGCTGTGTTTTACTTGCCCACACTCGTGCACGTTCACTAATAGTTTTAGAATAAAACACCTCCATTTTCACACTATTAATATTCAATTTAACACAATATTAGGAAAATAAAACAGAGGAGCAACATAGACGCCATCACGTTGCCGCCAAAAACTCCTTGCAATATATTTACACGGGCGTGTTTTGATTTTTTGTATCTTTAAGAGCTGATTCTTCAATAGTCAGAAAAGTTCTTCCTGAAAAACAAAAATGTTGGTTATCTTGGCGAATTAATGAATCAGACTAATGTTATATATATTAAAAAACAAACTAAGCAGTTACCTAAATGAACTCTACGCCGTAGCTAAACTACGTGCCAACAATTTGCGCAATACTAACTTATCTACCAACATGCATTTAGTATGTACCTACCTACAAGCAGTACAAGTACGTGAATAGCTAGCTCGGTACCTTAATCCGATAATTAACTACAAAACAGCTGTTAAATAGTAGTACACCCGTGTAACGCACACACGGCTCCCGAAGGCTATGTCCCGGCTTGTTTGGTCCCGATAGTACATGGGAGCGACTAATTGCCCTGCCGACAAGCGCGTGCGATTGGCAGCTCGGAGGCACGCGTATGCGACAGATCAAAGCTCCACTAATTAATATCACCTATCAATGTCCCCAACAGAACTTGTCCCACTGCAAATCAAAAAATATCAACAAAAATCTGACGAGTGAAGCGTTTGCCAAGATTTTGTGCTTATTTATGATTTACTCAGTGTTTTATTTACAGGGTTCAGGAAGTTTCTATTAGGTATCGGATTTGATTCCAAATCATGTTAACGGTCCCATAGAAACAAATTATTTATGATTTAGGCATCCTACTGAAAACATGAAATGTTTGTTTTGTTTGTCTGTTTTTTTACCCGATTGCCGAAGGAGGGTAATGTGTTTATCAATCATTTAGGGTAATTTTTATATGTATGTATGTATGTTTGTTACCATGTGGCGTTCTAGAGACCAAACGCGTTGGCCGATTTGGATGATTCTTACGTCAATCGATTTAAAACATATATAACACTTATATATTTAAATATAACTAATTCTAAAAAAAAATAACTAAAAAGTTGTAAATAAATGGTCAGCCAGCTCGCGCATATGTATCCTCCGACTGCACAGCATGATTTTCTTCTTGTTACGATTTTTTAGTTCGCTTTTTAAGCAGTCTGGTTTTTGTTATTTTTCTTTTTAAACTTTGCTCCACACTAGGAATTTCTTCCTGTATCGTGGATGCGTTAATGTCTAATAAACTGGCAAACAACCATTTCGGCTTTATGTGAATTACCTATTTTACACGCAGGCATCCCTATTTTGCCGCCACGAATGCGGCTGAGGAAGGGAATTACTATTATCCAGCCAATGTTCCAATCGAATGTCTCCGGAGACAACATAGATTGTGGCGGAAATTTGTTTCAAACGTCATTTCAAAATGTAACCACCTTGCCAGTTTGCCACGACGAGACTGCAAGAAAAATGGTAATTTCCTTACTTGTACCATTATGCTTCACCTTTTCGCCATTTTATGTGTATAGCGTTGCAGTAAATAGGTAAAACAGAAAATCTATTTTATTTTTATCGAATTGTTAGATTTTAACTAGTGGAAATGTACCGTTGTCCGATATAGATGAGGTTTTTTTCAGTATAAAGATGTGTTACAATTACTTAATTACACACCTTCAGCAAGATGAGGGGAAAGGCACTCCTAACTTTATTCAAAATTTTAAAAGAAATTATTTGAATAAAATATTTAGATTTGAATTTTGAAACAACATTTTGTACGTATTGATGGTGATCCCCAAACTATGTATTTGCCTGTATCTTGGGAGTTAGAGTTGTGACATTTTTGTAGTTATTAAAATGGTTTCAGCTTCTTCGTTTACGTACCCATCTAATTATTTTTCAACAATAGGTACAACAAACGATGGTATATTTTCTTGCATAAAAGTACCTAGGTACGTATGGATGTAATAGATACGGTACCTTAATTTACGTATCTACCAACTTCAGTTGCACGTTACATAATTCAAAATAATAAATATAATAATAAAAGTACTTAAAATAAATATAGTTAGTTAAGCTATATAAATTACATAAAAACTTAGCAAATTCCCTTTAACAAATTCGAAAGGAATGAAAGTTTGGAAGCGATCGTTCAATTTCGCGATGCGACGCACCAAGGCAGAGGGATCCAAATTGAAAGTCACTTGAGAAATGATTTTCCGAGTTTATCGGATCTTCTGATAAACTGCAGACGCTCCGTGACTGCTCATTGCTTCACAAGTTAGACGTATAGGTAACTTAGGTACCTACCTACTTAGTACCTAGTTACTTACCTAGGTAATCATAAATTTTTATAAGTAGGCCTTTTAATGCGGAGCTCACATATGAATGAAAACTATGTCTAGGTACATCCAAAGGCATCGCCAGCAAATGGCAAATTGATATATGGATAATGGGACAAGTATGAATTTTAAATACAATCAAAAGCGCATGAATTGTTACACTGCTAGAACAAGTCTTATCCCTACGGCGATTGAGATAAAAACGGTACAAAGTCCAAACAGAAACGTGGGAGCCCCGACAGTATCCTAAAAGCGTTGTTATACTGGACCCGGAGAACGTTGTAACCCGCAGGCTGCACGTGTAGAAGGTCTGGCAATACGCCTTGAAAAGTGTAATTTTCACTTGCCTCGTACATCGCGCAAACCTGCGAGCCAGCATATTGAATCGGACTGACAACGTTCCCTCTCGATGTCATCGTCATCGTGCAGATCCTCGTTTAAGATGTGACCTAAGTATTTAAATTTTTCCAGCTGTAAAGACTGTATAGAAAAAGTTGGCCGAGGCATTGGCATTACTTTCGTTCATTGTTAAGTTGATTTGTTTTTAAATTGTGTGTGAAAAAGTGGCACGCTTGGTTTTCATACAGATGGACGGACTTGCGTTATCTGGTTAGATTTATGTCTGTGGCTCAAACATATAAAAGAACTTGCTTCTGCCTGCGGGTTTGCCCGCGTGAATGTCGAAATTCTTTGCATTTGGCTAATTTTTTTTGAATCTCTGGGTCCTCTCCCTGCCCCCCTTGGCGACGCCCATGTCTACATCGTCGACATTTAGTTTTTCTTTGTCCATGGGCAACACATTAAACCTACAGCACAACACAATAAAATAAAACAACAGCTTTACGACTTTTGAAATTACCAATTTCACACATAAAATTACTTTCCTACAAATAGGATACGAAGTGATTTATTTTATTCAAACAGGCTCTAAAAATATAATCTAGTTATAGGAAATGCTATACCTAGAATGTTCACAAATAAAGTGATATTATGGAGTGCTATTATACTTGCGACCACAGTCACTCATTCGCTATGTTCTTCATCACCGAGGTAATACGAAAACTTATTGAATATTTTATATTTCTTTAAATGTTGGTCAACCCATCTTTGACGCGCGTGCCTAGAAGCACGCGCGTCAAAGATGGTGTACATTGTTCCTTTAATCACTAATAGCTAGCGAGGAGTTATACCTACTTAGTAGTTTTTCATCATTCCAATTAGGTATATATTAACTCGGATTGTAATAAACCCATTAATTAAAAAAAAACACTTCGAAATATGCGCAACATTTTAAAAGCAGAAACATTTCGTGCCAGTATAGGTAACATCTACATAGTTTCGGTTGTGATGACAATTCGTCATAGCTAGTGTTACGAGTTTTTATTTCGTCACTATCTCTAATAGGTCTCTTTTACTAATACGTCATTTTGTTCATGTAGTCAGTTTCCCAACTCGTCTCAAGCCGTATTTTGTCTCTTTCCCAACTCGTCCGATACTTATGTTCAATGTACTGTACATTGAACATAAGTATCGGACGAGTGAGAGAGAGCGTACAAAATTATAAAGTGAATAGGTACCCGACGCAATACGAGGTCAGACCAACTGGACATTAATGCCAGGATCCCTCAGGAGTACTCAGGATTACAAATCTCATTAAAATTGTTCGTGCTCCACATAAACGATCTGATAAAAATCTTTGGGTATGCAGACGACAGCACTTTTGCTAAGAGGTACGTGTCCGACGCACGGGCTAGTGGGCCTCAGATCCAGTCTCTGCGGGGGGCCATGGTTGAGCGCTTGAAGGCAGTCTCCGAATGGTGCGATGCCAATTTTGTCAGTTTCAATACTGCTAAGACCCAGGCGTGTCTTTTTCCGAAGTGTAAACCATTATACCATGTGGACCATTTATAGCCCAATTTTGGCATTACGTTGACATCGATTCTCAATATTGGTCCATACATTGAGGCAAAGGCTCAGCTGGCTGCCAAAAAGTTGAAGATCCTTGCGAAGGTGAGACGGTACTTCACGCCAGAACAGCTGCTTAACTTGTATCAAACGCAAGTTCGATCATGCATGGAGTACTGCTCTCATCTCTGAGACCCAGCTCCCTCTCTCTCCCAGCTGGGCATAAGCTGACATGGCCAACCCCAACCTGGAAAGCCGTAAATAGTCTGCGAAGCCAAGTGAGCCGGACGGGTTTGCCAAATACCAGCTTGATACACTTAGTCGATAGAAAAACGGGCCAAAAGGCTCATCGGCAATGAGACACTGGTCGAGGCCTTGAACATCGTCGCCGAGTTGCCAACTTGTCGGTTTTTATCGGCGGTCGTCGCTGAACCATACTTGGTCCCCTTCCGAAATTACTGGATAAGAGACCTTGATACAGTGGTTGTCATCGGCGAGAACGCGTCACGAGGACACGGCTGGGTTGCTGTCCTTGTGGATGCCATATTCGGGGCATACTTTTCATCCAAAAAGAGTCTCGTCGACTTCGAGTTTCTTTGTTCAGTTAGGTGTTATGGGCACTGGGCGTGGGCGAGGTTGATCTCAACGCTAAATCAACGGCCTAAAGATTACTAATCCCAGAGGTGAAACGTTGGAGGGGCTATCACGACGAGTTTAGCCGACTTAAATCGGGGTTCTGCCAAAACGTGTATTTGGCACCGGGGTGGGTCAATGTAGTCACTATCGGACCACCGATAGATACGTTTTGACCTCTCCACTCAGTCCGCTGGTGTCCGTAGCCAATCAGTTCCGCAAAGAGACGGTCTACGCTGGCTGCTTAAGCGCATTGACAGGGAAACTCCCGAGGAGGCTGCTTCATACAGGCCTGGATGTGGGACTCGGCGACAGACGGACCCATCGACGTCGAAGAGGAGGCGAAATATTTCAGCGATGCAGCTATGCTTCGCGTCCACGCACAGTTCACAAGGCGCTCATTGTACTGATAGTCTGAAGAGAATAAGCAGATGCGTGTCGCATGTGTGGCTGCTAGACGCCCGTACACGCGATACCTAAGGAGAAGTCGACGTGATCATGAAGAGGAACCCGAAATCTATAATGTGTACCGCGCGGCGAATAAGGCTCATAGCTGGCCATCAGTGATTCGAAGACGCGATTCAGGGCAGAGCTGCTGGCGAGCCTAGACAGGAATCTGCACGGCGAGTATTTGTGGCAGCGCCGACAAGGCCTACCGTACTTGGAGCATGAGAAGCTGCAAGGATATCGATACAGATTTCGTCCTACACTAGAAGTCTACCAACCCTTCACGATACCAACGTCATGCCATCTAGATTTTTCTTAAATATCATAAAATAAGATTACTAAAAAGTAGTTTTTATTAATATTTTTCTAAATATTTTATTTGTGCTTAATCGTAAATAAGCGTCGGACGAGTTGGGAAAGAGACGAAATACGACTTGAGACGAGATGGGAAACTGACTAGATGTAGAAAGTGACGTATTAGTGAAAGAAACCTATTAGAGATAGCGATGAAATGAGAAATGATGTGACGAGTTGTCACCACAACCTCATTTTCGGAACTCATGCAACTTTAACTCTTTATGCACTTGTTGATCTTAATAAATAGGTACCTACTGTTGCTCATTGTTTTCAGAATTCAAGAAGGTGTGGGAATCGTTATGGATACAACTATTTATTTCTACAATATGTTTCTACAATGTATGGACTCAGCAATGCCATCCAAGAAGTAAGTAACATGAACACAAACAACTTTGCTACATATTTTGTTTGCGCCTAACGTCGTTCGTGTTTGTGACGTGCTTGCGATTAGGGAGAGAAACGCGAGATGTTCGGCTGGAATCGTGTCCTACCCTCATTATCCCTTCCGGCATAATGCCTTAGTACCAGGTGCGAGCGAGTGACAGCCGTGAAAGGCTAACAGACGTCAACCAGCAGCTATATATTGGCCTGCGACTTATGTGCGGGCCTCTTTCTTTCACATCAAATCGTCGACAGCGGTCTATTCTCGGACGACCAAACCCAGGTATTTGTGCTTTCCCTAAACCCTAATGTAGGCGAGTTCCAACCATTTTGATCCAATCGCTTATCATCTGCCCGTCTATCGAAACCAGCCCTTCGCGTATCTGCGTTTTTTAACCGGGCGGCGCAACCATATTTATTTATCTAGTTAATTTTTTCTAAACTATAAAACAGAACAGTCCAAAAAAACTATAACAGAAGTCCTATAATTTAATCGGTTTTAAATTGTAACACACAAACGGTGTACAAGATGCTTGAAATATTGAAAGAAATCCACAATACTATTAATACATTACTGAAAGATAAAGTAACCTCATTTTTAAGGTTCCGTACCCAAAGGGTAAAAATGGGACCCTATTACGAAGAGTCCATTGTCCCTCTGTCTGTCTGTATCTAGGCTGTATCTCATGAACCGTGATAAATAGACAGTTAAAATATTCACAGATGATTTATTTCTGTTGCCGCTATAACAACATATAATAAAAACAGAATAAAATAAATATTTAAGTGGGGCTCCCATACAACAAACGTGACATTTTTGCGAAAATGGTACGGAAGTCTTCGTGCGCGTGTCCAACTCACACTTGACCGGTTTTTATTTTAAATGGTGGATTAAGAATATCTCATGCATCTATATTAGATTTTAATATTAAATCGTATTTATATACCGCTTGCTGGTGTGTGTATTTTGCAATAAATTACAATAGTTGTCACCCTTTTCGATGCAGTGACTGCGCTTTTGGTTCTATCCACGTCTTAACTATATAATATTTATTTTTGTTCAATACTTTTTTCATTAGATTTGCCCTCGACGATCTTAAAAATTATGTGAACCATCCTGCGAAAACAACTGTCGGATATGCACCACGATTTACAAGCAATCGAAAATTTTTTGCCAATCTGTTAAGCACTCCGGAGTTCAAAAAGATGTTAGAAGCAGACGAAAAAAAACTCAAGGAGAATATGGTAAAGAAGATGAGGTATTGTGACTCAGTCGCAATGGACGATGAACTGATAAAAGCTATGATGGATCGAGAAGTGGATCAGACAAAATTGTGAAAAATATAGTGTATTTTTTATATGGTTTATATTTTTTTGCCTTCTTTGTGTTAGAAGAGGACCGCGGTGTGTCCCGCTGTGGGACTGTTAAGACTGGTATTATTTATTATTTTTCTTACCGCCTGCTATTAAGTAAAATTTTAGGTCATGCACATGGGCGCCGGGAAGGTGGTGTGTTGCTTTCAATAAAATTTACAAAGACATTTAATAATATAAAGGCATAATACTTAGTTAAATACTCGTACTAGAGAATCTAGCACATCTGAGACGAGGTGCTAAAACTTTCGAGCTCGTTTCGTAAGCTCTTGAATTCCTAATTATTTCTACTGATTGCAGTACGTCGACACAGATAGTTCTATCTCTGTAAAATTGGACACAAGAAAGTCCAAACTAAAGATGCACCCCCACGAACCAGATTCTTACCAAGATCTGGCTGATGGTCTGTGAGGACTGAGGGACCGCACTTTAAGGGTTGTAATTTTTAATATATTTGTTTACAAATGCCCAGATTTTTCTACAATTGTTTTAAGTCTACTACTAAATCCTATTTTTTATTTGCGAAATACCAGTGTTGTCCCTCAGATCACAAGCATATCAGCCAGCGCGGGGCCCATAGACATGCAAACCTAAAGTAAGTCATTTTTGCCCATCTGAGCTTTAGCGCTTTTTGAAATCATATTATGATATGCACACACACATCACATCACACTATTTCTGCCAACTCGTCTCAGCAAAACGCGCTATTAGCTCTTTAAAGACGGAACCACACTTACGTGGCGTGGCGTGTCGTGGCTCCTTCCAACACAGTTGATTGGCTACAAAACTCGTTGCGTTATGACGGAGGCTGGAACAGAGTCGTTTGATTGAAGGATCCCGCGCCACGCCACGCAACGACACGTAAGTGTGGTTCTGACTTAAAAAAGCGCTAGAAAGCGCTAAAATGGTCGCTGTCAAAAAATCGCTGTATTCGGCGCCAAATTCAAACAAAACGCTCAATTATTTGAGACTAGGGATGTTTTAACGTATCTTTTTTTTATTGAATCACAATGATATAAATACTTTATAGTACTTATTTAGTAGAAATAAAGTAATAACGAGTTAATGTAATTATTTTATTTAAAAAAAAGGAATTAAATTAATTCATCATCATCTCCACAATTGCTTCTGCCGCCGAATTATATTGAGGCATTCTCTAAAAGTCAACCAAGGGTGGTGGAGAGATAACATGGCAGGTGCATAAAAATTGAAATAATTAAAACTAAATAAAAATATATGGCTGGTCTTGATCAGTTTTCGACTTGAATTTATATTTATCTGTGGATGAAATTTGCCTTAACGCGTCGTTTGGAAGTTGATAGTTTGCGCAATTACTTTTTTTTAAAAGTAAGTCCAAAGTTTCAAAAAGCGCTAGATTTAGCGCTAGAACGCGCTTTTGAACAAAAAACGCGCTAAATCTGGTGCTGAAAGCGCTATTTTGGCAGCACTGCATCACACATCACATCATCAGCCTATTAATGTTCCCACTGCTACTACACAAGCCTCCTCTCTGTGAGAGGGATATTATATGCACATCTACTATTATTTATTCTGTGATGTACTTAAATACGGAACGAATAACTAAAATTTTTAGAACAAATACACCTAAATGCTGCTTTGTGTCTTAGGTTGGTGTCTTAGTCTATCAGTTGGCGATTCCTCCACTTGGCAGCACTGATTCCTTGCTAACTATTTTGTATTTCTGTTATATTGTTCGACGATAATTTATAACTTTCCGACAGTGATTCTGAGTCAGTTTTAGGAGTTGTGCAGTGAGACGATAAAAAAATGAATGTGCTCTTATAAAAAAAAACCTAAAAATGTATAAACATCCGTATTCTCAAATTATTGAGCGTTTTGTTTGAATTTGGCGACGAATATAGCGCTTTTTTAAAGAGCTAACACCGCGTTTTTGTGTAGACGAGTTGGCAGCACTGAGTTTATTTCTAGTTGTCACTTGTCGATCAATCAGTAAGGTAAGCAGGTATTGTGAATTATTGCGAATTAACACAGTTTCGAGTTGTGGGTTATTTTAAGCTAGGATAAGTTATTACAAATACTTATTTAGAACTTTATTTTTGTATTATGGCGCCGGGGAAGAAAAGTGAATTATGCTGATTTTTCGCACCTATTGATCGAGATCATGCGAAGTGTAATATTTGTGAAAAAGTATATCCACGCGTTGGGTGTACTACTTCGGGGCTGCAAATTCATTTGAAAGCCGTTCATGCCGAGGAGTTCGAATTGTTAATATGTGCTGAAACAGAGGTCCAGGCTTCTAAAATTATCATTCCTCCGGAAACGCCACTGAAAGAGGTAATTTTTTTATCCCTTCTCAACATTCGTACTCGCATTCGCACATTCGCCTTTCAAACGTCTAAAATATGACATTCGTTACATCCCTGGTATAATCACACTTCTTACTAATTTTATAAATGCAAAGTTTGGATGGACGGATGTTACTCAATCACGCCAGAACGGCTGCACGGATCTGGATGAAATTTGGCACAGAGATAGATTATAGCCTGGAATAGCACACAGCCTATTTTTCATCCCGGTATAATGTTCCCTTGGGATACCTAAGACAACACTTTCCACACGGGCGAAGCCGCTGGCAGAAGCTAGTATTCCCTATAAATCTCTAGGGGATTTTCATTTTAACCTTTTGAATGCTGCATTATTATTCATTAAAATCGTAGCTAGTGTGTTTGGATGATTATCTTGTATGTTCCTGTATGATTTCATTAAAACTTTAATTTCTTCCTGAACTGTTCAGATGACAAGGACGTGGTGTACCTAATTATTGGTTTGTTATGATTCGTTATGAACCAAGGAGAATTAGTAATAATTATCCACAGCATTTTGGACTGCAACTTCTGGCTGGAGTATTTCTAGATTTGAGGCTTGTTTCCTAGCGATAGCTGTGATTTTTGCCTAGCATCCAGTACATTTTCCTTAGATGGAACACCAGTGCTTTTCGCTTTGTGAATACATGTTTTTCCAGGTACAACAATATTTTTTCCTATTATATGGGAGTTTTTCGCCCGAAGCGTAGCAACACTAGCTCGTGACAGACATGACATACCTTCATGGACATGACACTGTCAGCAGCTGTCATTTGGTTATGACAGGAAAGCTCAGATTTGGCCAAAGCTTGCCATCCCACCATAGCATTGAGATAGGAAAAACATGGAGGCGCCGCGATGTTCTATACATACATTAGCTTATACAAATATGAGTGTAATACGATACAGAATGTGAAACATCGTGTTGTTTCATTCTTTCCAATATAGTAATCGTATTTGGTAAAAGAGACAACAATATTACTGTTATTGCTCATAATGGCAACATTTTGTTGTGACGTAGTGACAGTTGTAGGTAAGTGCCATATCCGCCATATTATGTGACGATTTTTGTGCTTGTGTTCGTGGTAGGCCTGCTGTCAAATGGTTGTTTACTTATTGTATTATTGAGATTTGTGAGTGTGTGTGTGTTCCTTGATTCACACAACCATAGCATCGGCAGCCATTTTATGTGACATTTTAAGGTTTAGGTAGGCACCTTTTTTTCGTAGGTATTTCCAGTCCATACTATTTAATATGTCTATGCACCATAGAGCCTTGCCACTGTCATTCACTCGCTAACTAGTGTTGCCAACCGTCTGGTTTTATGGACAATTACTGTATAATCAATCTGAAAAAGGGTGACTTTCATCCAACACTATATTTTCCTATATATATAGAGAAGTACCATATTATTGAAATACAATATAAATTAAATAGCTTTTAAATAGAAACTATTTCTCAAAGTTTAGTTTAGTTTTCGGAAAATAATTAAGCACTATCTTTCGATCAAATGACACTTATTCATAGTACCTAGACCTAAAGAAAGATACAATACTACTAAACAGGTTGTGTTGTGAGTTGAGTTGACGATTATTCCACTAATTTAGAGATCGAATGCTGTCATAACAAGTCGACGTGACGAGTCACGAGGATGATTTGCGATATTCATGCGCGTTTGACACATGAGAAGATAATCTAAATTCTAAAGGAAAAAACATGGTTGAAGGACACGATTATCAATATTAAGGTATTGGTTCGCATTTCTCCATGTCTCGTAGATATTAATGTTGTCTTTCATCTTTGGTTCACAATTTCAGATTCGTCGTGCCATACGATAAATGGATGTTTACTTTAATATAAGTGGAATTTAGCGTTTGAGATGCGGCAACATTGAACAAGACAAGACTGTGTGTGTTGATTGGTCGTGATTGTCGATTGATAACACTTATCACAAAGGATTTATTGTAAATGACTCTGTTTAAAACGTGCACGTTAACTAAGCATATAGTTACACAATAAAAATATTTTAGTTGTATAGACGGACGCATATATTGTGGTAGGTCAATAGTTCTTGCTTCAAAAAGTTTTTTTAGAGAAGTTGTCTGCATAGAGTTAATAACAGGGTGACGAAATTTTGGATCAAGTTTAGCAAGTACTTGTTTGATCAATAGAACGAGTTTATAATCAGGTAAAGTGTACGAATTATTTGTTATTAGAGTTACTGTCATTATTTCGATTACTATTCGGAATTTTCTTTGGCTACTATGGCTGTGAATAGTATTTTAAGTCTTGATATCCCAATATTTTATTACACTTGAAAAAACGCACGTCAAGACTCAAGATCATGGCCAATCTCGATTCTCGAGTCTCAAGTCAGTCAGGGTCATTCATTACACCTTTTTATCACTAATCTGTGATTATATATTATGTGTTTAATTTGAAAATGTCTGTTGTTTTTATCATCAATGTTATCCTTGCATAGTATAAAACAAAGTCGCTTCCCGCTGTCTGTCTGTCCCTATGTATGCTTAGCTCTTTAAAACTACGCAAAGGATTTTGATTCGGTTTTTTTAATAGGTAAGGGTGATTCAAGAGGAAGGTTTATTATTGTAAGTACAGGTTAATCAAATAAAATGGATTCAATACCTGAGCAATTAAAATGCATTGTGGAGACAAAAGATGGTCCTATTTGTGGATTAATTGACAAAACTGATGAAGGAACTTATTACAAGTTCAGAAGTATTCCATATGCTAAACCACCTGTGGGCCGCTTAAGATTTCTGGTAAGTTAAAATTTTTACAAAAATACATAACCATCCTGCTCGAGAGTAAATTAAATGTTTTTTTACCATTTGGGTTCTACCAACATTAAAATTTTATAATAGGTACTCAATGTGGAGTAGCATGACATCACAATCTAAGGTTCCAATGGTTATCTTTGGAAAAGCTGTAATTGGACAAATAAATTGTGACAGGTCCGTTAACAGGGTGACAGAATCATGGCCAATTTGTATTTCTGTTAGTCAATTTTTATTTCAGATGAATTTTTTATTTATTGTGTTTGTACCCAGAAGAACGGTTTTGTTTTTAAATCAATTCAAATTATGGGTCATTGGCTGCCTAACTTGCATAATTTAGTTAAGATTATTGTATTTTTGTTTGTCCCTCATAAATTGCCTCAGTTTCCATAACATTCTAATGCTATTGGTAGTTTTCCTTAACTGCATTTTAAGAATACATAAATTGTTTTTATCCTGTTGGCACCAATCCAGTCAATTTGTCACTGGCATATCCAGAATAAAATATGCAGGTTAAAGTAAATTAGCTATCAAAATTAAAATGAGTATTGATATCTAATCAATAATCCAAAAACAAAGATTTTCTAAACTCAAATCTATCAAGTTCAAGGTTGAGAGCAATGTCTGCAGCTACCTATCACGTCTATGATAAGATAAGCAGCTGTAAGAAGTGGAAAGTATGGAGAGAGCCCTTTGCCCACCAGTACTAACATAAGATGTATTTTATATTACTTAAGTGGAATTTAGACCTATTGGCCACTATTATGAGAAGAGCAACTGTGACTAAGGGAAAAAAAATTGGCAACTATTCACAAACAATGAAGATAGTATATAAATAAAACAACAATGATATCATCATTAATATGATAAAAAAATACCAGTCATCACTAAACCATAAATAAACTAAAATTAATCACACTTAAGATATTATCTTTCTGAATAGTTTAAGAAAGTTTGAAAATAAGCAAGGAAACAACTGGACCACCAAACTCAGCAAAGCAGGCTTTTTTGGAAGCTTAGGAACTTGTCCCACCGCCGATGATCAGCGAGTTGGCGAGCAGCGAGTGTATAGTAGCGAATGTTCCGATATTTTACCGCTCGGCTATGAGCACAGGTGCTCAACATTCTTTCACTTTTGAACATTCGTCTGTATCTTTTGTTTGTTTCTTTAGCGAGAAAATAGTCGATAGCTAATCGCTTCGTCGCCGGCGGCGGCGGTGGGACAAGTACCTAAAGTAAAATTGAATAATATTTCAATACAGTTAGCATTCCTTTTTAGGGTTCCGTACCCAAAGGGTAAAAACAGGACCCTATTACTAAGACTCCATGATTCGTCTGTCCGTCTGTCACCAGGCTGTATCTCATGAACTGTGATAGCTAGACAGTTGAAATTTTCACAGATGATGTATTTCTGTTGCCGCTATAACAACAAATACTAAAAACAATAAAATAAATATTTAATTGGGGCTCCCATACAACAAACGTGTTTTTTTTTGCCGTTTTTTGCGATAATGGTACGGAACCCTTCGTGCGCGTCCGACTCGCACTTGGCCAGTTTTTCTAATTGCCGGGAAATTTGAGCATAACGCGGTAATCTTGGCACTTCGAAAATATGAACAGACAGTACAAAGCATTACCCTCCTTTCAGCGCATAGGTCACTTTAGCTACACTCAGGTGACACACCAACAAAAATCGACAGCCTCATGTCAGTGTACATCATCCTTCTGCATGCCGTGGGTATTTTCGACATCCCGATTTTTCGATGATCCCTAATTAGTTGAAATTGTGAGTCACAAGCTCACATTTTACCAAATTAATATTCATGGTGTTTGTACACCAACCAGTTTTTTTTTGCTGTCATTCAAATTAATAAAATAAGAAAAACTGGCATTTCACCCTAGACAATAAGATCTATGGACTGAGTAACATAAGACGAGTCTAACCTTGAGTGTTCATAACTTGTAGGTGATTGAACTTCGTTGTTAGCAGCACACAGTACAGCATCTTTGGGCTAAGTCGTCTCTTCCCCAAAATATTTTTTGGCATGTCACTGGTTGGGATGAGTTTGATGTGAACAAAACTTGCATAATCACATAATTTCCTAATCGTATAGCTATTGAATTTGTCGAATGTAATTTACTTGTTATTTGTCCTAATTATAATTGTTCGTATTTTTTTTTGCAGCCACCCTCTTCAATTGAACCATGGGATGAAGTAATTGATTGCACTGAAAGTGCGCCTTTGCCTATAAGCTTTAACACTAATAAACAATCGGTTGGTTCAGAAGACTGTCTCTATATTGAAGTTTCAACCCCAAGTATACAGCCTAAGAAACAAATGCCAGTTATGTTCTGGATAGGAAGTTTTGGATATACAGGTCTAATGGATAACCTATTTGATGTATCATTAATCAATGACCAAGATGTTGTCTACGTAAGATGCGGTTTCAGGCTAGGACCCTTTGGTTTCCTCTCTATAAATGATTTTACAGCACCTGGTAATTGTGGACTAAAAGACTTAATCATGGCTCTAAAATGGGTTCAACGAAATATAAGTGCATTTGGAGGTGACCCAGACAATGTCACAATTTTTGGAAGTTCATCAGGTGGAGCAATTGTCCACTTCATGATGTTATCCCCGATGGCAACGGGTCTGTTCCATAAAGCTATTGTACAAAGCGCTAGTGCATTGAATAGTTGGTCTTTAACCAAAAACCCAACTCAAGCTGTTATTGACCTGGCAAACGAATTAGACATAAAGGAAACTTCTAATAAAGTAGAACTAGTTGAAAAACTGCGTTATTTACCTGCAGAAGACATAATAACTGCATTGTTTAAAATGGTTGAGGATAGAAAAACAGCAATAGACCGTGATACAATCGATCCTGTCTTCAAGCCGTGCATTGAAGTTGACTTTGAAGGCCAACCTGCATTTATTACAAAAAGTCCACCTCTAATCATGAAATCAGGAAATTTCAATAAAGTGCCATTAATAATTGGTAGTAATAATATAGAAGCAGCTTTATTACAATTCATAAAAGAAGATTTTTATTCTGATTTCGAAAAGATTAACGAGAATGCTAGTCTTATTGTACCTAGATCACTAGCAAGAGAAGATAAATTAACAAAAACTATAGGTCAACAGTTACTGAAATTTTATTTAGGTGGAGAAGAGCATTTAAGAGCAGACACAAGAATGCAATACTTACAATTAATAAGTGACTACTTCTTCTTATATTATGTTAATAGAACTGTAAGACTGCACAGTCAGTTTGCACCTGAATTTCCGATATACTATTATATTCTAAACTTCCCTGGGGAGTGGTCAGTGCCATCGCACTTAGATTTTCTGAACTCTGTTGGACACTGTGCAGATCTACCTTTTATATTCCGTTTTAAAATGGAAACAGTCTGCAAGGGTAGTCGAGATGCAGTTATGACAAGAAGCCGGGTAATCAAAATGTGGACCAATTTCGCTAAAACCAGGTAATGATTTATCATTGAATTCGTTCAATGTGTAATTTAACGCCCATTTTAGCCGTTTTATTTTTAACATTAACTTATCGTTATTACAATTTTCCTTCTATAATATGATCACTGATTGGAATTAGATAAATGCTAATATTTACGTAAAGTATAATTCCTACTACATTTTTTTATTCGTTAAACTTTTACGTTTTCTATAAGAGGAAAATACTAAATACTGCTGTAAGAATTCCACGATACACAATACAAACAATAAACCAAACTATTATACTGCAAGAAAAGTACATTAAACAGTTTTGTCACTCATTATAATGCCCATATAGCGCTTTGTGTATTTTAAATAAAAAATAATACATACTAACTTGTTTTCAGTAACCCAACGCCTGACGAAAATGATGCACTTTTACAAATAACTTGGGACCCTGTTGAAAGTAAAGATAAGCTGAACTACCTAAGTATAGGATCAGAGCTCACAAAAGGTAGAAATCCATTTGACGAGAGAATGAAATTTTGGGACAGTCTTCACCAAGAACATGCATTTCTTAGAGCTGTAGTCTATTTCAATGACTTAGGAGTTTCGTGGTAACACAAGCTCAACAGATTTTAATATTTAGATACTTATTTTTTTATGATGTACATAAGGACCACTTTTATTTAATAAAGTTACACATGATTGTTTTTACAATTGTTAAGTTCTACTTTTTATTTTGAAGTTAGGAATGAGAAGGATGAACATACCCATAATTACACATTATGGATTACACTTGACGCTTTCCATCATTGCATGACGCTCTACCGTTCTGATCAGCCGGATTAATTCGATTCGAATATCGGTTTATCACGAAAAAAAAGTTGCGATGTTTTATCGTATCGTTTCATTAAATTACTCCATGCATCTCTATAGCCTCACTTCCAGTTAAAAATCGCTTAAGCCAGGGACATAGGGACTAAATTAAATAACCATAAATTGTTGGTACCAATCTGTAATACATTATGAAATTATACTTTTCACATAACAATATACAAGTTTAATTATTATTTTAGTAACAAAAGCTTGAAGGCCAACAAATACATACTACAAAATAAATGAACTAGATACGCCATTATCTACAGTAAAAAAAATAAGAAGGCGAATTCCTTTGTTAATTATATAAATTAATTAAATAATATACACATAATGGGTGCACAATATAATTACATACACATTGTGTAGACAGTTTGATCATAAAACAAGTTAGTGCAACGTAGTTGTAGATACTACCCACTTCTGTATACACATAGATATCTGAAAAAAGAAATTTTCTTCAGTCACCATAGAGCAATAAACCTTAAATAAATAAATACATGTGGAGAGTAAACTCCCTAGAAAAATAAGTTGGACATTGGATGTTCAGATAACATTGCTATGATTTCGAGTTTTTGTAGCACACTATGGATAAGGCAACTAACATTTTACACAATACTAAACAAAGCTAGTATTGTCGTCATTGGTCAATTTGCTAATGCTCACGTTCACCAATATCATTAATAGTTGCGCCCATCTCAAAGAATAAGTTCATTCATTGATGAACCTATTGCCTTTTTACGTGATCAGGTAAATAGGATACAGGATGCTATGTTGCATTATAAATGTTTGATAAGAAGTGACTGGCGCGTATTTCAACGATAAACAATTATTTTCAAAAAGTCTACAATCAAATGTTGCCAGAGGGATTAGGACCGAGACAATTTGGTCTAGAATGACCTAAAAACCCTCCAAAAGTCAAATCCTGGCAACGCACACTAGACACTACGTTTACTACAATAATTATTGCATTAAGGAAATATTTAAAGTTATTATTAGGATTCACATGCGGCTCTATCTACATTGATGTTTACTTAGTAAATTACATAGGCTAGGTTTTAACGACATATCGTCAAGTGATAATTACATTACATTCCTACAACCTATTCCTTTCCTTACAGACAACAACACGTAGCGAAAAAGCTCCACCAATAAATCATGTCAGAAATGCATTCGTTCTGTAAGGTTCTTTCCTAATAGGAGGGTAAGACACAAAAGTTGCAACGAATTCTGCATGCCATGACGACCAGCGATTAGCTCGTAGTATGCACTACAGACTTTATCAAACAATTTTACTCTGGTCTCCTGGTGCGTGATTTCACTAAACAATTTACAATGAATGGCTAAAACCTCTGACGCCCCAGGATCATAGATGCGATCAGCATTATTGTATGGTCGTCCATAAAATCATGCGCCGTAGGCGGGCAGCCACTATAAACCATGTTTTTCTATTGATGGCCCAACAGCATTCGTTTAGCTTGCCATATTTTCAATGTGATTGAAAAAGGAAATGAAAATAAAGAATATAAACATTAAAAAATAATAGAAACATTAAATTATTTTTTTAAGAATTTAGTGTGAATGATTAGAAGTTATTTAGTTTAAAGGAAGTTGTTTAGTGTCTAATTAGCAATTGACAGAATATGCTTAAAAAAATAGGTCGAAAATGGAGAAACCCAACAAAAATATTCATTTGCAGTGTCAACTTTGGTAAGACATTGATAGGCAACGTAACATTGTGTCCTACCGACCAATAATGTAAAGACCATACTTCTTTGTAAATACAAAATACAATGAATAAAATTATCGCCAATAAAATACATAAACTAAGATTCGTAGACAGAGTAACCAATAGACAAACAACTTAATACTTTTTTTTAGTATCAAAATGTAAAACATTAGTCACTTTCGTCATTCTTAGCATTTTTCTACATCTTCCAAATGATTTATTGATATGTTGGGCAAAGTATTTGAGACTTTTACCTTCAATTCAGTCTTGACGTCTGTAGAATGTAGATTTCTATTTTGTCATAAGTTGACTGGTAAATTTTAATGTAATTATTTTTGGGATGCATTACATCCAAGTATAAAATTCATGTGCGTGTTATTTGGAAGATACCTTTAATTTGGATAAAAATGCATTCTCAACTTCTTAATTTGATGTTTCATTGTCCCAGCCTAGGTTACAGTGTCTCATTTTTCTATTGATTTCTCGCTCTACTGTTAAATTATAGGAAGCTGAAATATCCCATAAGGGATTGACTACAACTTCAATATCCAATTAAAAATTGTGACTTTATAAATACGATAAATTATACAACATCACAAGATATACTCACTGCACGGCATCAATATAAAGAAGAATTATAAGCCTAGGTTAGAATTGGAAGCCACCCATTGGAACCGACTGATCGGCACTGAATTGATATTGGTCCGTAGTCGACGACACCGCAGGCGCAAGTCTGCCGTCCTCTTCTTCAGATCCAAAATAGTTTTCAATTATCTCGAAAGATTTTTGATAAATGTCAAGGTTTTCATGTGACTGGAGGAATTCAATTTTATCCAAACCTAAAACAAATAAAATTAGAGTTTTTGTGTTACAAAGAGTTTAAAATCTTGCTATTTATGACCCTAAAAACCCTAATCAATGACTCTCACCATGGCTTAGCATGGTTATCAATGTTCATTCTGCAGACCATAACACGATGCTGCTAATCCAGTATGCGCCACGAGTGCAGTGTTGGGTATACTTTATACAAGGTGAGTTTTCAAAGTGATATTTTGATGAAAACTAAAATTGCATCATTTTTTTTTTTGTGGTTCCGTCATCCAATGACTTCTCCCGCTCTGGGTGAAGCGGGAGGGCGTGTCAGACTTTTACTGACTAAAACCACCCGTGTTCCTTCAGTTGCTTGTGCCAGGGCCATGATAACTCTCTTTCAAATTCATCCATGACCAAAATTGCATCACTGGATTTTCATGTTAATATTCCTAGCCAGGAATCATTCACGTTGATTTTGGAAAAAGTAGTGTTGTTAAACCACTGACATGCACCGGCCATAAGAACTAGCAACTTCTCAAACGGATCATTTACTAGTTAATAAGCAGAAAAATGAAAATCAGTTCTTACCGAAGCACTCCTCAATGATAACAGCATAACGATTATCGCGTTGGTCGGATTGTTGTCCAGCCTTTAAAATATTGTCTAGTCCATTTAGAGCCACTTGGACTGTCTTAGCGTCCGTTAACGTTAATAAGTCACATAGCGGTGGTATAGAACCTTGTTCAACTAAATACCTGAAAACAAAAATACAAACATAAACTTCTTATTTCTGAAAGCCCGCAATCAGTTGTTAATACGTTATCCATAATAATATTCTAATTCCAAAGGAACTCTCTCTGTCTGTTTGTTCACCTTTTCACGCTTAAACCGCTGCACGAATTTAGATGAAAGGAAGGACATACGATAGTTTTTATCTCGGAAATCATCCATAAGGGGGTGGAAGTTTGTATGGTGAACCAATAATTTCTCATGTAAGGCAGCCTACACATCCAATATTATTGAGCGATATTAAAAAAATAGGCTACTTAAACATTGATATATTAAAAAACCCAAGATGCACAGTCTCGAACAAGAGTAACAATCGATACTGTCACCAAACACTAACCAATTATATGGGTAGTAATTGTTGTACTATAAACACATTTTTTTGCAAAATCACCATTATGTGGATTGTTTAGAGTTGTTTTTACAAAGCCAACTACAAAGTGCAATAAAATATACAACCGAAGTTAGGCATGGAGTGACTACGAATATTTTATATACTTTTTTTTGGAACACATTGTGTTAGTATTTAAAAGTTTGTTAAATTGTGTTCTATACACTTAATTACACTTTTATCTGAGCGTTAATATGTTATGTGTAGAACATGTGTATATGAATGAAACAAATATTAACTAGTAAAATCGTCGAATTGACGACCTCTTTTCCTTGTGGAATTTAATTAAAAACTATATTTTAATATATAAAGTATTAAAAAAAAAAACTATACCTTAATATATAAATATTTGCTAAAAACTTAATTCAAAAAAGTTCAAAGTGAATAATCTAATTAATAATAAAATTCAACACAGTAAAAAAAATCGACTCCATTGAATAAGTCATTTTTATTAGGCGACTAATTTAAAAGGACGCATCGTTCTTAGTGAAGTTTTGAGACAAATTAAATCAAAATCATATAATTATAGCTTTCTATATTAAGTCATAAAAACAACAAAAACAAATCAATAAACTCTTTTACATACCGAAAATAAGGTATCCCGTCCTTTTTTGACGTAATATTTTTAAAATTACTCGACAGTGACGCGAGCGACGCGAGACTAATTGAAATGAGCGCACAATTTAAAATGTTACGCTCATTTTATGCCGACGGTTTTGAGACGCCGAGTGTCTATCTTGAGTTTTGTATATATCAATGTATTCAAAGTACTAATGCTACGCAGGAGAAGTCGCGGAAAAATGCTAGTTTAGTTAGTAAATAATGTTTCGTACCTAATTTGGTCATGGCTGCCTCCACTGGTAGCATTCGTTATAGCCCAAGCCGCTTCTTTCCGCGTTTTAAATTCAGCTTGGCTTAAAATTTCAATTAGTGCTGGGAAGATGTTAGCATCTATTACTGCCTGAAATGGTAAAATGACACAAAATTAGCATGAGCATTATAGCAATAAACAATGAGTATATTTCGGTGACAAAAAATGGGGTAACACAAGCTCGAATTATGAACTTCATCATCCATTATAAAGGGGCAAATCATTTATGAATTAACAATGGCGACCACCAGAAAAGTGATATGAAGCTCGACGAGTCCCAGAGATGTCATCATCAGCCCTATAATGTTCCCACTGCTGGGACACAGGCATCCTCTCTGTGAGAGAGGTAATGGGAGAAACACATCAACATGGAACATCGTGAGGAAACCTAGGGTTTATAAGATTGTGCTCCATTGGTGTAATTGCTGCAAGGCGTTCCAGTGCGAGGATAAACTAATAAATAAATAATAATAAATGGGGCTTAATCCACCACGCGGGCCTAGTGCGGGTTGGTGAATGTCAAATGTCTTCGAATTTTTGGTTTTAGGACATGCCAGTTTCCTCACGATGTTTTCCTTCACCGTTTTAAGAGCAGTGGTGATAAAATAATTTTCACTAGATAAAGCGTCTGCCTGGGTTCGAACTCACGACTTACGGACACGTAAGTCATTACCACTGGGCCGCCACTGCTCTGTAACCCAGAGAAATGCATGGTTCGTATGGGTGGGCCATGGAAGCGACGCCGCGCGAAAAAGTTAGTATTTGTATATTAGTTATCCATGTATAAACTTTATAATACTGCACCCTGAACCTGATCCATCAAGATCATAATTATGCGGAAATAAACTTTACGATCAGGCATTTTTCTTTTTTTCACTTTGCCCCACACTAGATATTTTTCCTGTATTGTGCGTTCATTAACTGGGTAGTTTACCTGTATCTGCGCAGCATTGCCAGCAGTAATGTTGGAGAGCGTCCAGCACGCCTCCTTGCGCAGCGCCTCGGTGCTGGAGCGCAGCAGCGCGTGCAGGTTGGGCAGCGGGTTGCAGTTGAGCACCGCTTGGGTCTGCGCATCGTTGCCTGTCACTATGTTGCCCACGGCTCGCAAAGCTGCTGACACCACTGTCGATTTGTTGTGCCTGGTGAAGGGAGTTTAGGTAAGTATTCATGATGGCTAAGCTCCAGATGAGTGTTGCGCAATGCCAAATTCATGATTAAAGGGTTGTGGGATATGTTACTTTGCAGCGAGAAGTGTACTTTACAGCCATCATAAAATTTAAATTGTTCTATATCTCCATTTTTTTTTAATCTATATTTTGATGCTTCAGTGCACTCTGGGTGACTATACCACCAATATTGATTATAATATTTCATCATCATTCAGAAAGGCATAAGTCGAAATAATATATATAATATCAGTTTGACTTGTTGTTAAATTTTTTCCCTATATAGGAATTTCTTCCTTTATCGTCATTCAAACTCGCATTCACAAGATACCCAGATCCGGAACAACTTTCTATAGACCAAACAAATATTTGTTCCGTGCGAGAACCAAACCCGCGACACGCAGCGCAGCAGCTGGTCGCTCAACCACTACGCCAACCGTATCGTCACTTTGCCAGTGACTCAATTTGTTAGAGCGTTTTTCGAAATTTTGAGACATGTAAAAGTTTAGCACCATTTAGTCTATTTTTAACCAACTTAAGGAAAGGAGAAGGTTGTTCCTCACATAAGTAGTTCCACAAGCCGCCTACAGACTCCAGCATCGATCACAGCCTGAATCTTTTCATTTGGTCCATCCGAAAGATAAGAGAGAGCCCAACACGCGTCGCTCAGCACATCTGCGTCAGAGTGATGTAGCAACCGCGCTAAAACTGGAATACCTGGAAATACAATCAAAAAAATACATTTAAGCTAACTTATCACATACTAAATAAGCTATTACAATAAAGTGTGAATTCCGCTAGCTGATCCGGCAAACGTTGTTTTGCCATATAAATTATTTCTAGGTAAATGGCTATTAAAAAATAGGGGTTGGTGATAAAAGGGTAAAAATTTTGGGTTGTATGTATTTTTTAATACCACATTATAGAAAAATAAAAACAAAAATTTTATCCAAAAATTAAATAAAAAATGTTAAGGGTGAACAACCTCTTGAAAAATAGATAGTAGCCGATTCTCAGACGTACTGAATATGCATATTAAATTTGGTAAAAATCAGTAAAGCCGTTTCGAAGGAGTAAGGTAACTAACATTGTGACACGAGAATTTTATATATAAGATACATTTAAGCTAACTTATCACATACTAAATAAGCTATTACAATAAAGTGTGAATTCCGCCTAGTATTTGTTTTATTAAGTTTGAATGCAATATGCATAACATATTAATCACGTTAATACTGTCCAGTGCATGTCATGGATTTCCGCAGAGTAACATCTCATTCAATTATTTAAATTGCCATTTGGCTTTGGTTAGATTACGCAATTTGCTGTTTATTTATCTTCTAAGTTTTAAGCTTGGAGTAAGTGTGATTCGGGAGAAAATGTAATGTCACATAAATTTTTTGTTTATACAAACAGTAAACTTCACTCAGTTTGTCTTCCTAAGAGCAGGCATTTCTAGCAGCTCTATTTCTAGCGCAAGAAACTTAGTTCCTAGGGTCCCTTAACCACACACGTTTTTTTAATAAATTAGCGGAATATTGTAGAAAATTTGCAAGGTAAACTAACCTGGAGCAACAGCTTCGAAGTTTGTTGGAGGATTTTTGCCTCGACACAAATTTGAAAGAGTCCAAACTGCATTTTTTGTCATAGACAACCTGGTGTATTTATTCAGAATCCTGAAAAATTATAAGGAAAACATAAGAACAACTATAAAAACTAACTTTACCAAAGCCTTATACTTTATGCCCTGAATAATTTTAATCATGCATATCATGTTAATAGAATATCACTTATGTGCAGTAAACCTTAACGGTAATTATGACACCAATTTCAAAGTTACTCAAAAAAGATGGCGAACATTCTCTCTTTGAATATTCCAATCATCATGCCCCTGTGCACATCCTATCTTAGTTCGTCAATCACAGACATCAATGTCATTGCGTCGGAGTTAGTTACGACAATAGTTACTCAAAAATATTAAAATGAGAGATAGTAGTTTTCTGTTGAGTAATTTAAGTATAACTTTTACTAGTAGCTACGCTCATGTGCTCTATCCCACACAACCCGTGTTTTCTTCCACTTGGCAAAAGTAGCTTTCTCTTTCTCTCAGTGAAACTATTTTCGTAATCATTTTAGTGATCACTTTTTACAAACATATAAACATAAGTGTTGCGCCGACCACAAAAGCAGGAAGATGAAACATACAATATGGCCTAAATATTAGTTTAGCTACCTTCCTGATGGCTACTAACAACTAACGCGAACTGATTTATATCACACCGATAAGCTGCAAATACGTTCACATGGACGCAAAGCGATACAATTCGATAGATCAGGACGATATCGCCTATAGACGCATCAGGAAGGTTAGGGACCTTCCTGTCAGTTTAGATGTCTCATGTCTCTTCAAGTTAGAAGTACTTACTCCAGTAGCGGCGGCAACACCCCCGCTGCAAGCACAGTGTCGCGACAGCGCGGCGAGTCCCCGGCCACGTTTCCGAGCGCCCACACCGCCTGCTCGCGCACGTCATCGCTGCCTCCGCCCGCGACCAGGCTCACAAGCACCGGTATTGCACCACACTCCACCACCACGCGCGTCTGTTCCGATGATCCTGACGCTATGTTTGTGAGCGCCCATGCTGCCTCGAACTGAAATAATACGTTTGTTTTGTTATAAATCTTCTGATTTTGTTTTATTTTTGAAAATGAACCACTATCTGTTGGAAGCAGCCTTGTTTCTCGCGCCATTCTCACATTATTTTATGATGGTTTAGTTATTCTGCTGTTTGTCTTCTTGAAATAAGTGTAGGCAGCCTAATAGCAAAATACAGAAATTATTTTTCACAACTGTTAAAAGATTGATTTAGTGTAATTTTGAAAGTCAGGCAACAGTCTGTTTCTATGTTGATTTCAGATCATCTTACCTGCAGTGTTGGATTAGTGCTATTGGTAAGGAATTCCACAAATTTAGGAACTATTCCAGTCCGTATCACTTCATCGATTGGTGGATTGGGCTCTTGACTCAAGAGTTTTCTAAACTTCTGAGTTGCCATAACTTGCTCTTGTGGATTGTCGCCGTATAGAGCCGCAACCATTGCTGGGCTGATGTCATCTGATGGTGATATATTGATGTCATCCTAAAAGTAAAATAAAAATTTAATCTGTGAAAATAAAAAATAACACCTATCTGACACTCCTATTAATAATTGCAATGATATTGTTATTTGAAATATGTGCATGATAAATTATTTTCTTCTTACTTTAGTTCAATGTACCATATCTATTCTGGAAAATGAAATTCTGAGATATGAACAAATATTCTGTATGATTTATTTCTTTGCTTATGGAACCATGGGTTCTGAGTGTCTTAATAACAGTGAGAAAAACCCTATTATGGGAGAGAATAGTATTTTCTTCAATAACCCACAAAACATGTCCTATGACACAAAGAAAGAGTGCTTTGAACAGATTTCAAATTGGATAAATGAATGCATCCTGCATTCTGTAATTTAATAAATTTTCATTTGAAAGCCAATCTATGCGACAAAATGGTGCACCCACAGTGGCTGTACAAACATTTTCAATCACTAATATATTTACTTACAAATATTAGGAAAATGTTTACTAATGTTTGTAAACATTTTTAAACAGCGGTGTGGGTGCACCATTACTGCATAGATATCTAGAGCTGTACAAATCATCCTAGACTCAAGAGAGTAATTTGCTTTTAATAAAAGTCAACTTCTTGACTTGTATACCCAAACAGATTTTTGTAATTGGATTTGAGTAGAAGAAAATGTACCTGGACTCAATGTAACAGATACTGGACTGTATCCTGATAGGATATGCTGTCCAGGGTGAGGCTGGCATGGGAACATCGGGATTGCCACAAGAAAAGAGAGGCTTATTCTAGAGTAAATAAAGTTGGGCTGTGAATGATGATAAGGCCTTGCCAGCAGGGCAGACACCATTATTGTTAACATTCATACTGCAATATGCTCTGTCATCAAAACAACAATTGGGCATAAGCATCAAAAAACTCTTAGGTGCAGATTATGCTTGATTGATTTTTTTTTAATCAATAATTTATTGCTAAATTATAATGCAAATTTTTTAGAAACAATTTTTTATTGTGCTCTAGAACAGACTGTCAGGATTTTTAGAGGATAAAATTAAACTTAAAGGATATAACATATAAAATGTAAGTCTAGAACATAGATTTACTGGCAAAGGATTTATGAAATATCTGTCTCCTACAAAATTTGGTGTTTTTAGGATTACAACATCCATGTGACTGAAATGTGGTAACAGAGCATGGTTGTTTCAGTAACACTGAACACTGATCTCAAAAAGAATAAAATAAAATGCCTGTATCCCTCTTCTTTTTAGAAATGTTCAGTTTATTAAATATTAATAATTTACCTGCAAAGTAATATCTGGTGCATTTGGGGCGGGAAGGTTAACATTTCTACGCTTGAATAGCTGCTGTTCTCTCTTTTGTTTCCGCAGCTGAACACCTTCCTCCTCGCGGCGGCGACGCAGCTCATCTGCGCTCAAGCCTGCATTCTTGTAACGATGCTTGTGTCCACCAGACATCTTAAAAACAATAAACTAATGATTCAACTAGTTAAGGAATTAATCACACACCCTATGACTAACAACGAAACGATTTAGGTAACTGATAAAGAAGTAAAACAATAACAATGATTACCTTCGTTTATCTTCACCTTAAAAAGGAATGTATTTCATATTCTTTCTGTAATCTGAACTCAATAAAAATACTTGAATAATTGAACAATGTTTCTCTACAGACGATGTAACATTAGAAGATTTAATTATTCCTCTGCATCCTATCCTAGATGCACTAAAAGAATTATCTCGAGGGACACATCACAATATTGTCAACTTCGTAGTAATAGTTACAACACGCATAAGAATCCGTATAAAATACAAACATTTCTATTTTTAGATGATGCAGTAAATAATTACTCCCTACAAGTACGAATTAAACGAAAAGAAGAATAGACAAATCAAAATTGAAAGTAAAGCACCACGATCGACGACATTTTATAGGAAAAAACAGCAACCAAATTACAACAAACAATGTGTTGTCGATTGACACAGCTTCATAGAAATGTACTTACAATTATTTTAGGAACCAGAAGTATGAAAACAAAGAAAATTATAGTTATTGGAATCGATTAATAAAAAAAATATTAGTTGCATGCAGATTCCGGGTAGGTATTACTAAAATCACTAAAATATCATCGAACAGATGAGACAGAAAGCACCAACCACCAATCACGTCACCTATGTTGCTAGTTAATAAAATTAAAATCCCTTGCAGTTTAGCAAAAAACCTCTAAAACCTTTTCAAAATAATATTTCCGTGCCATAAATCGCCATTTCCTTTTGTTACACCTGGTAATCAATTTATTACACAAATAAATAAATTATTTCAAAGTATGACCATTTTAAGATAGAAGAGAGTTGCAGATATTTTTACTATCTTTAGGGAAAGTTTGATTACTTAGCAACATCAAAAGTCATAATTCTCAGTACAGACAGACAAGGCATCTAATGCTAGGAACACACGCAATGACTTTCGTCGCCACTCTCGCTCGCAGATGACTAAAATAATACTAATCAGAATGTCGCTGATCTCAAGTCAATCAGCCGATTTGTCATAAGTAAAGGGATCTCAAAATCTGTTTCTGGACTTGAAATTTGGCCCATAGACATATTAAATAGTATGGACTGGAAATACCTACGAAAAAAGGTGCCTACATAAATCTTAAAATGTCACTTACTGCCGGCTGCCGATGCTATGATTGTGTGAAGCAAGGAAAACACATACACACTCACAAATCTCAATAATACAATAAGTAAACAACAATTTGACAGCAGGCTTACCACGAACACAAGCACAAAAATCGTCACATAATATGGCGGTATGGCACTTACCTATATCTGTCACTACGTCACAACTAAATGTTGCCATTATGAGCACAACTGAAATATTGTTGTCTCTTTTATCAAATACGATTACTACATTGGAAAGAATGAAACAACACGATGTTTCACATTCTGTATCGTATTTCACTCATATTTGTATAAGCTAATGTAAGTATAGAAAATCGCGGCGCCTCTATTTTTTGTTCTCTGTTCCAGCCTAAGTCATAACGCAACGAGTTTTGTAGTCAATCAACTGCGTCGGAAGGCGCCACGACACGCCACGCCACGTAAATGTAGTTCCGTCTTAAAGTCACTGCGTGAATGAATAATAAAAACCAGCCAACTTTCGAATTCGCTCGCAAATAGTTCCGAACGAAACATATTTTTGTTAAGGTCGGCTTGACACGATATTGCTTTTCATCAAAAAAGCATTCAGTTCGACCCTCTGAATTGCTTTTATCTTAGTGCATCCCATTTAAAAGGTTTCACGCCTCTAACATCATCCTTCGTCTGGCCTTCGCCGTCGATAGGTATATAACGAAGTTGGTGGTGTTATGAAGATGCCAGCATCTCAGCTAGTCATTAAATAACTTAATAATTTATTCTTTTTTTTTTAATACCAGCTTTTTTGTATTCATCTCTGCAAACCCTGTCATTTGATACCTCTAGTCCACCATCTTGGGCCGTCCGCCATATAGGATTTAGAATGACGTCACATATCTAACCATGCATTGGCTGGTTGAATCGTTCAACTATCCCGTCTGATTGGCGATGATAAGATAATAACTACTGGTTCTGGTTTTGTGACCACCCATCACACGACACGTCTCCTTGAACACTTCTGACTCGATGTTCCTGCCTTGGTCACTGTTGATTTCCAAGGTTACCTCGAACCTCAAAACCCTTCGTGAACTAACTTATCAGCCCCAAAACACTTCCGGCCATTTTGTGAAGTAGTCAATGACAACCAAGAAGTACTTATTCCCATTTTGGCTTTCGGAAACGGTCCAGCAACATCTAATGCTAAACGTTCCCAAGTTCCCGGGGCACCAACATGGTAAACCTTTAATGCCCCTCTGCTACAAGTTTGTGGTCCTTTTACAGCCGCACAACTTGTGCATTTACGCCGCCATTCCTCAACGTCCTCTCGACAATGGATCCAGTAAAATCCTTCTCGGAACTTTATTAGTCCTCTTAACTCCCAAATGACCTCCTGAACTTCCATTGTGATAAAGGACTTCCGACACCTTAACTTTAGGCACAACCATTTGTAGATGATACTGGTCACCGCGAGCAATCTCCCATTTCCGGCACAGAACTCCATCCTGGATACCAAGCTTTCTCACTGTGCCCAATAACTCTTGGTGACGGAACTGTTTGCAACATCACTCCAATGAGGCCTATAAGGGCACCTGATTTCATCCATTCAAGGATCGGTTTTAAGTCTCTGTCTTCTTGCTAAGCACTCTGCAAGGTTTCCACCCACTCTTCGCTAAGATTCGTCTTAAAACTCTCACTAGCTTTACCTGCTTAGCACAATGTTTACATTGGTCGGGACATGGTCTTCGCGAGTGAGCTTCAGCATTACTGTGCGACGTTCCGCTACGATGTTGAATTAGGGAATCAAACTCTTGTAATAGCTCCATCCAATCGTCCTTCTGGGTTCTTAAACTGCAGTAGCCATTTCAGTGCAGCGTGGTCCGTTCGCAGAAGAAACTTCCCAACAAATATTTACTGAAATGCTGCAATGTTTTTACTACAGCTAGAAGTTCGGGTGAACAGTAATTCTTTTTAGGTTTGGATAAGGCTTTACTGAAGTACGAAATTGCAACCTCATGATCTCCTTTTCGTTGAGACAACACCCAGCCGATTTCAGTATTGCTGGCATCTTTCTCAACTGTCAACTATAAATTCATGTCCATAGTCAGAATAGCCTAGAATGGGAGCATTGCGCAGATGTTCCTTCAGCTTTTGAAATGCGACGTCACAGTTCTCATTCCAGCAGAACTGTATCTTGTCTTCAGTAAGCTTATGAAGAGGTCAGGCAATGTCAGCAAAGCTCTTCATAAACCGCCGATAGTAGGAGCACAAACCGAGAAATGACCTGACTTGCGTTTTGTTCTCCGGAACTGGCCAATTCTTGACGGCAACGAGCTTATCCGGGTCTGTTTGAATACCTTCTTCGGAAACCACGTGTCCTAAAAAGTTCACTTGCCGCCTGAACAATGCGCTCTTCTTTGGACTTAACTTTAGATTGGCACCTCGTATCTTCGACAGCATAATAAAATGTCATCCAAGTAGACTAGGCAGGCGTTACCAATCAGCCTAGTAAGTACCCGCTCCATCAATCTCTCAAAGGTGGCAGGAACATAACACATTCCAAATGGCTTGATATTGAATTGCCACAATCCTTTGCCTTTAGATTCTCTATGTCGCTGTCTTTTCCTTATCTCGAGGGTCTATCTCGACCAGCCAGTAGCCACTCTTCAAATCTAAGGTTGAAAACCACTACATTCCCATTAGCGTATCCAGCGTGTCGTCGATTCTTGGCAACGGAAAACTGTCCGTCTTCGTGATGTCGTTCAGTCGGCGATAGTCTACACAGAAGCGCATGCTGCCGTCCTTCTTCTTCACCAACACTACCGGTGAACACCATGGACTGGATGAAGGTTTAATCGCGCCATCTTTCACCATACCCTTGATCATTTCGTCCACTTCACATACCCGTGCCACTGGCAAACGTCTTGGTCACTGGCAGATTGGTACCCTATTTCCTGAATTTGTTCAGTGTTGAACTAACGCAGTCTTACTAACAACGACATAGTTTGTCTGCATCATTTGTTGAGAAAATGTCGGCGAACCTGTTCAACATCTTCTTAATCTTGTTCTCTTCTTCCGACAAGTTATTCCCGCAGTCCTTCAAAAGTGATTACACACACAAAGCTTGCACTTTGACGTTGGTAGGGTGTTCGTGGCATCTACGCATACAAACCACTCCTTCACTAGTGCTTCATTGTGTCTTTCTTGAGCAACAGGTCCTTATAACTTCTGTTGAGTGCACGTACCGATGAAACCTTAGTACCCCTCACCAAGGTGCGTGCAATTTTCCATAAAGCAACGATATCTAACCCTTCTATAAGTACCAGTGTCGGATGGGAACCAAAAAAGTACCTGGACTTTTTTACTACGGCCCACACTAGGCAAAGACACACAAAATAGGAGTGAATGAGCTGAATGTTCTCTAATCTGAGGGTGAATGTAATAATTATCGGCTATGTTTGAATTAAATTGAATTATTATATATTTACGAGTACACACTTTACTGACATAAAATCAAATCAATCAATCAATCTGCCTTGCCTTTTACCCAACTAATATAACTATAGTATAATTAATATAATTATACTGGGGTCGGTTTCCAGTCCTTCCATAGATTACTTTGACAAAGAGTAATATACGGAAGGACTGGAAGCCAACTGGAACAAAGAGTCTTTGTTCCAGTCTAACCGAATGCAGCTGATATGGTTGATCAGTTCACGCACTTAGGCGCGAACTTACCCCCACTACGCCAAAACCTTGCCAAGCTACATGCTGGGGACTTTTTTATATTCACTAACTTCTTCGGGCACCAGTATAATAATAATAATTATTATTATTATACTCGCATTGTTAGGAGGTTCCTTTCTCTGGAGCCCTGACCGCCGGTAGCTTGGACCCTTTTCCCGATACCGGTGGGCCTCTATTTTTTATATTTTTAAATGTTTTTTTTTTTTTGTAGTTTATTTTCTAAAAATATTTAAAAATGTAGAGAATAAGAAATCTGTTAAATAAAGGAAATAATAATTAATAATCTTTATTGTTCAAGAAAAATACATTTATGTATGTATCTCACAAATGTTTTCATTTATATTTTTTTATTAGTTTAAGTATTTTCTAGACATAGGCAAAGTCGTTATAATTCAATCACCGTGACTGTTGTTCCACTTACTAAAAAATCACTGTGAAAAATGACCGTGACTTTGTCACGTAGATCACGTCGGATAGGGACTTGGAACGGTTTTTTATGTGACTGACTATGCACGATTTGATCAATAATTTGCTTATTTGCTATTATCAATAACTAATATCGTCTGTAGCAGTAATGAATAATTAGAAAAAAGTACATCTCGGTTTTATTATTTATGTACCTATTTATGTGTTTTTAAACAGGGTAACAGGGTATTACAAAAATTGTGTGCAAAGTTGCATATTGTACTCACAGTTGATCATAATATCCTTCACAATTACCACAGGTTTAGGACTGTCGCATCATTTTGAAGACTATGTTGATGGTGACGGTGTGTTTTTTTTTGCTTTTTCATTTCGAACGCAGGCGGCCCGGCGCGGGTAGACGTTCCGATTTATTCTCGTTCCATTTTAACATGAACCATGACGAGAGTGAAACGGATTAAATGTGAAGGAAAGAAACAAGGTTATTTTCTAAAAAGTCACTGTTATATTCTCAGGTGGCAGATCTACTGTGACGTAATTTATCACCCTTAACTAGACCATTTCCTCCATCTACTACCTGCAACATTTGTGATGAGAAAATAAAAATTATATGTGTTTAACAATCTCGGGACTCTGGGGTCCCGGACATTTGATATTATTATTTTTAAAAGTAAGAAAATTTATATTGCGCAGGGCATCTACCAAACTCATTAGTGACATGTATGAAAATGACAATTATTAAAAGGACATTACCACAGAACATAATTATTTAACCTACCCTACCCAAAGATTTCTATTATATACAAAGATTACTAATACCTATATACTAACCCTACCCTTTACCTTCCCCACACTCCCCACCCACAGTGCCGCTAGACGGTCCGCGCCATACATTTTTTCTATGCTCCGCTCTATCACAAATTCACAACACAGATAACTATATACTATAATGTGATTTTTAATTTCGTAAAGCAAACTGACATTTGGGGGTTGTCACTTTATTGTTACATAAAAATCGTGTCGTATCCTTACTATCCCGTGTGATCGAAAGTTGATCGAAAATCGAAGTAGATCGAAAATGAAACTATTTCACGGCAAATTATATATATTGTTAAGAAACTACCTTATTTAGTTTCTAATATTTAATGTTAGACTTCATTTTATCGATCGCATGTAATATATTGTTGATTTCATATTTAACACAATAAAAGTGTTTGTACAATGTGTATGAATACTGTTACATTTAAATGTGTTACGATTATTATACATAAAACATTTATTTACACCAATTATTAAAATTAAATTTAGGAATCATGTCTCATCGATTCGATGAATCACTTATAATTGAGCCTTACCTACAACACTATGCTTCATGCTTGCAACATTAAAAAAAAAATGGTTGCCTGTAAAGTCGGTTTTACGGGCGAAGATTTTACGTGACAACGTATTTTTCTCGGTAGAATATTTATTGATATGAATATAATTAAATTGTACTGATTTTACGTTCATCCGATCGATTTCCACCAGACCGATCATAGTTGAGTGGGAGAGAGACGCAAGGCATTCGGCGGGCCTCTCTCTCGTTCGGTGACTCATCGTAACGTTACCGAGCGTTACACTTTTTCATAAGTGCCTCCCAGCCACAACCTAATTTAAGACGTTGTCACGTCAAAAAATAAGGTCATTGGCAGCTGACAGTTTGGTCTACGAAATTAAAAATCACACTATAGTCATAGTCAGATTCACAAGTTCACAACACAAGCTGACAAGCGAGTCCGAATCGTGTTTTTTTTGCACGCATCACACATCAACCGCACCACGGTGCACACTTCTCCTAAATCTGTCTGAACTATTTTTTGTTTTGTGACCTTGATAGTGACGTTTGTTGATCTCTTGTCTTTCAATTTTTTTTCAGTCAATCACTGTTTAGCACAGTAGTTAGTTATTTCTGTCAAATCCAAAGTTAAGTTTTTGATTGTGGGTAGTGAATGTGAAGTGAATTCCTTTTAGTATTATTTTGGGTTTTACTTACCTGCAAATTATTTCTCAGAACTGAGAAATTACGAAACGAAGTAACGATTAAAAATGAATAAAATACTATCATTACGACTACGATCATGCCTCTGCTCAATAAGGAGAAATTATTGCGCACCACCTCCCAGTACACCTAGCTCAAGTAGCCAATCTGCTGCAGGGCCCAATAGTATGGCTCCAAGATATAAACCTACCGATTTCCAGAAGTTCATTTTGGTTTGGACGAAAAAGTATAAAACTAAAGAAGAGATCCCAACATACGTTTCGTAAGTTACATTGTATATTTTTTATGTAATCATCAACTTTGACGCATGTATGTGAAAAAAAAAATAATTGGATCAAATTGAATGGCTCAAATCGAATCTCATTCAATCTGTTGCCTAAAAAATAAATTGTCGTACATGACCTTGAATAAATTGAACAATGTCAGAGTGCACTGCAGTGCTGTAATCATCACAGATAGATGTACTTTCTTGTGTCCATAACCGACTCATAAATAGTTCAACTTGTATTAAATAACAAATTATCCATTTAATTTGCTAGATTAAGGACAGGTATTTCTACTTCTGTGCATGAGTAATATGAATAATGTAATATAATTGTACCTATGTACTTTTTAATGATTCAACATTCTCTTTCAGTGGTGAAATGATAGATAAATCTCGCAGTCAAGCTAGAATCAAGATTGCAAATGTGCTTATGTTACTCACCGCACTTGCAAGTTTTGGAGCAATTTTGGTTGGAAAGTCAGCAGCAAAGAGGGGTGAATCAGTTCATCAATATAACCTTGATTGGCACAAGAAGTATGAAGAAGAATTCAAAGCGAAGGAAGCTGCTGCCGCTGCCAAAGCTAACAAGTGATTTAGGATTTGCAATATGTGTATAACTTTTGTGTAGTTGTTAGTATTTTTTTAACTAATAGAATTGATACCTGTATAAGCTTTATTACACAACCTATTTGTTAGTGTTGTGATTTTAGTTCCAGATTCTGAATATAAAATTATATAATCTGGATAATTTATGTTATTTTTAAATAAATGTGAAATTGTTAATTTTGTTTATTTTGGTTTCTTAGAGAACCTCTTACTTATATCAAAAGGCTTTTGAATTAAATTTATCCATGCCAACTCTGATGGAAAATATGATAACGTTATCTAGAAGACTAAATTTATCTTATCAATGAAAAGGAACAAATCAAAATAATGGGTAGTCAGAACTGAAGTGATTTGAATCGGATCTTTGCATACAATCTGAAGAAAAAGGGTACCAACAAATACAAAAAAAACATTGAAGCTGGCTTGACTGGTATTTTAGATACAGGTTTTTTATATAGGGAATTGATGTTTAAAAGAAAATGCAACAGTCTATATTCTATTTATATAAGTATATACACTATATCTTCAAAAACAAGGATAAGTAAAATGTATGATATCAGTCTTCATAAGTTGTTGGGCTTGTAGTAACTTCTACATTTCTCTGTAAATAACTTTGCTGTCTTTTCTTTTATAACTTCCTCCACACTGAGTTCTGTTTGCAATAGTCTCAGCTGTAAAAAACGAACCAATTTTGAGGTCATAGATAGGGTTAGTACACAAGGTTGAAATAAATTGATAAGCAGCAATAATAACAAATTTAAGCAGGTAGGTATGGAATGACTTCAAACTTTTTAATACAAATATAACAATCAGGCAGTGTACCTTTTTTTGTTCCGATTTCAGATTTTTCATTACTTCGTAGTCATCAGGTTTGGTATCTTTAGCAGCCCTTAAATCTTTTACTGTTTCTGCAGTTGCTAAAATGCAATTTTTGATAACATTTTCTCTATCTGTATGTCCTTTTTGGATTTGATTATAAAGATCTTCACAGGCTAAGTGAGCGTCAACTTTACCAGCAAAAGATTCTGTGGGGATGGAAGTATTAAGCGCATACATTATTTTATCATCCATAACACGCATTTTTTTCAGGATATCCTGTAAAATAAATAAACAGAATTACCGATTAAAACAACGAAATAAAGAGAACCCTAATTCAAGTTGTGTGATATTTAATATAATAGTTTGAACACCCAGTAAAGACTCACTTGAAATTCTAAAAAATCGGGGCAATTCATTTGGCTAAACATTATTCAATAATAAATAATTTAGGAATCGGGCTTTTTTGGTTAGGTACTTTTGTTCGATAAGCTAGCTACAATTTGAGGTTAGAAAATAATAGACTACTTCACATTTTTTTAAGGCATGGTCTACACAAAAGGTACTAAATTGATGACAGTCTTGAAACTGTCCATTTGCTTGACAGTCGTTCTCAGTGGTTAACTCGCACGCTGTTCCGTTGTTATTGAATTAGGTAATTTACCTATGTTTGCAATATTTGTATGTGAGAACCATGTTCCTATTTATCAAGTGAAGGAATTTACCTGTTAGTGCTTGTAATACTTATATGTAGTATAGTAGTGCTAGGTGCATCGTCCTCACGTATATGAATTTATTAATGTATTACTTTATTATTGTAAAAAGATTTTTTTTTTAAAGAGTAATTGATACAAATCAAAGGCAAAAACCAAGAGAATATTGGTTTTTATTCACTTATTTTTCAAGTTGTTTTCCTTGCACTACGTATGACATTTTGTTAATCATTATTTTTAAATCTGACAACCACAGACAAACACCACATTCACCCCCCGTTAGATTATGTTGTGTAGTCCGACATTCGAACTGGGGGTCGTCTGTCTCTCGTAGATCTTCGAAGAGTGGGAAGCGAGGGCAGCGCTTCGTTATAACCATTCTCAGGTGGTTGGGATTCACGAAGAGTTTGCTGGGTTGACTGGACTTCCTCTCCACCCTCCGCATCCTCAAATAGATCTTGATCGTCTGGTTCAGGACGTGGATCACTGTGCTGTAGTAGCGGTGGGAGAGGAGCGAGTTGTCTGTTTGACACGGTGGCTTCACGACCGTCAGCTAATCTTACATATAAATAAGATGGATTAGCTTCCAATAGTTCCACTTCTTCCACCTCTGAGTCGTATTTAGAACGTCTTAGATTATTTTTCATTAGTATGGGACCAGGCTCCAAAAGCCATGTTGGCATAGATTCCCCATTCGCCGTCCGACGTGGATAATTGAAAAATCTCTCATGGGGTGTAGCGTTAGTAGACGTACACAATAAGGAACGTATTGAATGCAGAGCAGCTGGCAGAACTTGTTCCCAACACGATGTTTCTAGGTTCTTGGATCTGAGTATAAGCTTGATGGTCTTCCATAGCGTACCATTAAGACGCTCCACTTGACCGTTCCCCTGTGGATTATACGGTGTAGTTCGACTACAAGAAACGCCATGTGTTACCAAGAAACGCCGTAATTCTTCAGACATGAAGGCTGTTCCCCGGTCAGAATGTATGTATTGCGGGGCGCCATAAGTGCAGAACAAGTCTCTAAGGCATTTTACAACACTGCTGGCGGACACATCTTTGCATGGGTAAGCAAATGGGAACCTTGAAAATTCGTCTATAATGGTCAAAATGTATCGATTCTGAGTGTTAGTAGGTAGAGGACCTTTGAAATCGATGTTAAGTCTCTCAAATGGTGTAACTGCTTTGATGAGGTTACCTTTAGTTTTCAAGAATCGGGGTTTGATTTCTGCACAAATACGACACTGTGACGTCATCTTCTTAATATCATCAACAGTGTATGGTAAGTTTTTCGATCGTACCCAGTGCGCCATACGCACGATTCCAGGGTGACCCATGATATCATGTAACTCAATCAGTCTTGTATTGCTGTTCATGTTTGAGCAGACGCGTGACAGAGTATCAGCAGTAACGTTTTCTTTACCTGGACGGTAAATTATATCATATTTGAAATTTGATAGTTCAAGACGCCATCTTTCGATCTTTTCATTTTTAATCTTGCTATTGTGGCATTGATTAAACATAAATGACACCGATCGTTGGTCGGTTATGAGGAGGAAACGTCTTCCAATAAGATAATGTCGCCATTTTCTCAAGGCTTCCACCGCAGCACATGCCTCCTTTTCAATCGAGGATTGACGACGTTCCGATTCGTTAAGAGAGCGGGAGAAGAAGGCAACAGGTCGGTCATTTTGGGAGAGGGAAGCCGCTATGGAGTGTTCCGATGCGTCTGTTTCTACGGTGAATGTCTCGTTTTGATCGATGACAGTTAGGGCGGATTTCTTAATATCCATCTTCATTTCTTGAAAAGCTTTGATTGCATCTTTCTTTAATGGGAATTCAAAGACTTTTGTGAGAGGGTAGACTTTTTCAGAAAAGTTTCTGATCCATTTAGCATAGTGAGCGAACATACCTAGAGCCCTTTTAAGGGATTGTGAGTCAGTTGGGACAGGTAGATTCATTAGGGGACTAAGGCGTTCTTCATCTGGTTGAATGGAGCTGTTCCCTATCTTGTATCCTAGTAGGCTGATAGATTTTTGTCTGTATACACACTTGTCTTCATTCAATGTAAGGTTATACTTAGTCACAGCTTCTTTGAATCGTTTTAGGTTCTGATCATGTTCTTCCTCTGTTTTGCCACAAACTGTTACGTCATCAAGATATGCGTAAGTCCCTGTCAGTTTCTCTTTAGATATGACGTAGTGTAGAGTCCTTTGGAAAGCAGCAACTCCATTGGTTACGCCAAACGGGATGCGAGTAAATTGATACAGATTTCCACATGCTTCAAACGCCGTATATTTCTTCTCACTTTCCAAAATAGGCACTTGATGATAGGCACTTCTAAGATCAATTTGGCTGAAGACGTTGTTTTCTGCTACCTTTGAAACAATCGATTCAATATTCGGCAAAGGGTACGCATCCAGTTCAGTAAATCTGTTGATTGTCAATGAATAGTCAATAACAAGACGTTTTCGATGCGTTGTGCCTCCAGTAATAAGAACTTGTGCTCGCCAAGGTGAGCTACTGGGCTCAATGACTTTATCCTTCAGAAGTTTTACTATCTCTTCTTGTATAAACTGACTGTCAGTTTCAGAGTGTTTTCTTGATTTAATAGCAACTGGTCGCAAGTTGCTAGACAAGTTTGTAAAGAGTGATACCGCAGGAACCATTGCTTCCATTACATTACAAACCTTAAGAGGTTTTTTAGGGCCTCCAAAATAAATTTCTAGTTTCGAATGATCCCTTAGAATATCATGACCTATAATAACATCAGCACAAAGGTCATCCAGTATATAGAGAGGTTTTCGTGTATAAGTGTGCTCGTTCATGCTTAGATTTGCGTAGCAATACCCATTTACTGATGACGTATTCTTCCGGGAAGCCAATGTCACAGTTTCATGCCAAGGGAAACGTTTTAAGTTCAACATCTGAGCAAAATTTCTGTCAATGAAACTAGTCGAGCTTCCACTATCAATCAAAGCATCAGCTTTGTAGTTATTTATCATAATAGTAACCGTAGTTTTACGTAAACTTGTAGGTGATGCTGCTGAGATTGCTCCTATGTGATTCTCTGGTTCCGAAACAAACAAAGCATTGTTCGTTGGCTTGGTCGTTGGACTTCTACAAACTTTAGCAAAGTGACCTTTCTTTTCGCAATTTTGGCACGTAGCGTGGAAAGCTGGGCATTTAATCCTTTGGTGCACACTGCCACCACAAAAAAAACAGCGTCTGCGTGATGAGTTTGCTGCAAGATTATTAGGATTTTCGAGTTGAGGTTCCGAAGTCTGAATCTGATTGAAATCCAACGGCGAGAGTTTACTATCGAAATCCTTCGAGTTCTTTTCTGCCATTTCCAGCGACAATGCTTGATTGCGTGCCTCTTCTAAAGTTATCTTTTGATTCTCAAGGAGACGTTGCCGTATTTTCTGAGAATATATTCCACTAATAAATGCATCACGGAGATATTCCTCTCTATATTTTCCAGCCGATACTGCTTCGAATGTGCAATTGTATGCGAGCTGCTGAAGTGTTCGCATGTAATCGGCAACAGTCTCGTCTGGTCTCTGTTTGGTTGTTGTCAACATATATCTAGCATGCACGTCGTTTTTAGATTTAATATAAAGGCCATCTAATAGGCTTATAGCTATTGCGTAAGAGTTTGTATCCCGTATGTGGGAATATACATTTGGAGAAACGTTATTGAGGAGTACCTTCAGTTTGACTGCATCCGAAATTTTCGATAGTTCTGTCTCCGCCGTGAGGAAGTTATTGAACGTCTCTTTCCAGTAACGGTACTTGATTTCGGCATCTGGAGACCCCGGATCAGTGTCGAATTTGTCTGGGCGTAAAAGCCGTGTAAGATAATCCATTTTTTTTTTACTCGCACAGAATTAAAAAGTGAATAAAATTGATACAAATCAAAGGCCAAAACCATGAGAATATTGGTTTTTATTCACTTATTTTTCAAGTTATTTTCCTTGCACTACGTATGACATTTTGTTAATCATTATTTTAAAAATCTGACAACCACAGACAAACACCACAGTAATTTTGGAGTTTCTTGTGCGTTCTTCTCCATAACAATCTACTTTTCCGAATGCAGGTTGGATTCAACTTTTATTACTTGTAAATTTTAATTGTTATCGTTTGAAAGTGCCACATGGCTTAGTCGAAATAAATACATTTGACTTTAACTTTGACTAAAATGATAATATTAAACCCCTTCTATACAGTCAGAACACCCGCCTGACCAAGGTGCCCTTGGTCGGGGATCCGGGGGGGGACCAAAAAAGATCGTGTGGAACGGTCGACCGGACGACCAAATTGAGTTGACCTTCCAACAACCTTGGTTGAGAGGTATGCGCTTGGACGTTGAATCTTAGTCCATTTACTTTTCATTATCTTCACTTGCAAAAGTTATTGCCAATCCAAATTTCTGATATTTTGAAATGAGACGCCATTTCTTGCTTGTATGGCTACCCACGAATAAAAAATAAAGTAAAGTTGTGTCAATCACGCAAACGTGTAGAACAAACGCGCTGGTTGATTGGTTGTTCTAACCAAGGGCACCTTGGTCGGGTGTTTGTTCCGACTGTATAGAAGGGGTATTATTGTGTGTGTGCGGCGAGCCTTCGCTTTCAGCCAACTGCTCACTAGTCACTTCGCGTGCTGAGCCACCTTTAAGTTTTAATCTTCCTTTACGAGCACTTAAGTGATTAAACTAGCTCATACTATGTAACCTAGACTTAAAAGATTTTTAGTTTATTTTAGTTGATTTATACTGAAAGGTCGTCGTGAATGTCAGAAATTTCGACATCACTAATAAAATTGTTGTCTGTGGTTACTCGTTTGACGTTTGTTGGCTGTGTTGTCTGTGATTCTCCTTTTCATTTCGACAAGTCAAAATGAAGTACGTTTTTCGTAAATTCCAAATAAATTTTACGCTATCTGAATGATCTGATGCTATTTTATTGATAATGTGACATATTCTAAAAGTGCTGTGATGTCTTATCATTGTGTGTGATTGATTTTCAGGATCGGACTTTGCGCGTACAGTGGATACAAGATCTATCCTGGCCATGGAAAGACCATGGTTAAGGTGGACGGCAAGGTAATATTTACGTGATGTTTGCATTATTTATTGACATAGCTGCTACCCTTACCTTTGCCTTTAACATAAACTGCTTTATAGGCTGCTTAAAAAGCCGGCTATAACAATCCTTTACACCCATCACATGATTTTTGATGTAAACATTATTGATCGAGTTATTAATTACCCCTTAAAATACTTAAAATATTGTTGCGTAGGTAAGATTTGCTGAACCTAATGTATCGATACTTACAGTATTTTATAATTCTTGTTTCCAGACCTTCACATTTTTAAACTCAAAATGTGAGGCTGCACATTTGATGAGGAGGAATCCTCGTAAAGTGACATGGACTGTGCTGTACAGGTAATTACGATATTTTCTTCTCTCTCGTCTCCTTCAAGCTACGAAAAACAATCATTAAGATCTTAGCTAATTTGTTTTCATTAAAAAATCTAACCTAACTTATACAAACCATTATAACCTAACTTTAAAAAAGGTCAATTTGGGAGTAACTGTAATGTAGGTGTTTTAGAATTTTATAATATTTTCAACAACGTATATATAAGTATACAGTATTTTCTGTTTCATTTAAAATAATTATATGGTATTTATTATAATATTTATTAGTCTATTGTTTTAGAAAATATTTATGTATTTTATTAGTTAGATAGTTTATTAATATCAGATTTTAATAATTGTTCTTTTTCATTTTTTTTATTTTGACCTCCTACCACTGTTGTGTCCTTTTTAACCCAAAGGTTGACTGGTAGAGAATGCCTTGCTGCATTAAGTCCGCCTATGTATCACCATTGTACATGAAGTTTAAATAAATAAATAAATAAATAAATATTTCATTTTCTATATAAGGTTTTTCTTTCTGGATTATTATTTACATCATTTTTCACTCATGTTTTACTATTTTTTGTGGTTATTAGTAAAAGAGAAATGGAGAAACATGGATAGTTGGCTTTTTATGAACTAATCCGTGCTTTAATGCAAACGAGAAGTCTCTTATTTTATTATAAGAAATAATAAAAAAAATACTATCATTCTATATTTTTTTAAAGTTGCACGAAATGGTCAATCAATCTACCTAGCCTTTTCCCATTTATGTTTGGATCAGCTTCCAGTCTAACCAGATTCAGCTGTATTTTATGTGGAGCAACTGCCTTCCTGACCACCACAACCCAGTAACTGGGTAACACAATATGCCTTGGTAAGACTGGTGTCAGATTCTGGCTTTTGACTATATCTGTAATGGTTGTCAACGGTCTTCAAATGATAGCCGGGACCAAAGGCTTAACATGCGTTCAGTTCTATGAATCTCACTATGTGAGATGGTCACCCGTCCATGGACTGACCTCGGCAAGCGTTACTTAACTTTGAAGATTGAGCCGTGCGGCTGTTATTATTTCGCTTATATAGTTTCTTGAAAGGTAATAGAATTTATTGTTATCCCCCCATTCCCTTTGTGAAGACAATGCTTATTCTTATTAGTATCACAAGTTCTGATTACTGAATAACTTGTAAGAGGCATTTTTTTATTATAATCTTTCACCAATCTAATTTAATTCAGAGTTAGTTAGAGTTAGCTTATAAACAATGTTATACCTATGAAATGAAAAAGATCTCAAAAATTCTTTGTCTTTTTCTCACAGGCGCAAGTTCAAGAAGGGTCAAGAAGAGGAGCAGACCAAGAAGCGTACAAGGAGGACCCAGAAGTACCAGCGTGCCATCGTTGGTGCCTCACTCAGTGACATCATGGCTAAGCGTAACATGAAGCCCGAAGTGCGCAAGGCTCAGAGAGACCAGGCTATCAAGTAAGTATTGCAGATGTTCTATTTACAAAATGTTGTAAAAATAACATAACTGGTGTAAAGTAAGCCCAGAATAAGTTAAACTAAGACTAAGTTATTATTGCTACAAAATTATTCTGTTTTAAAACAGGTAATGTCCATTAATTCACAACTTAATTGTAAAACAAAAATGCTGCTCCAATTACTTATTATTATCACTTTTTAAGTTGTGCCTATAAAATATTTTTATTATGCGTTTTGGATCACGTCATCTAAACAGAATTAAATTCTAGCAAGCATATTATTTGGACACTCAGGGGTCCTCATTGAAATAATTCAATTACATTTTTTGACAAAACACAATTAAAAAAAAAAAGATTGTCAAATGTCATTGAGATTCAGAAAGTAATCATGATTAGACCTGTGTTCTTTTCTTATTTTTATTCAACATCTTGTGCTTATTTTTCAGGGCTGCAAAGGAACAGAAGAAGTCCACAAAGGCCGCCAAGAAGGCCACAGCACCAGCACCTAAGGCTAAGGCCGCACCTAAAGCCAAGGCCGCTAAAGTCAGTCAAAAATCTGCCCCCAGGGTTGGAGGCAAGCGATAAAACCTAAATAAACTGATTTTATAAGCCACAAGTTTGACTTTTATTTGTAGTTGTGTAAAACTCAAAAAACTTTTCAGTAAAATCAATAAAATTCAAGCCAAGGGTGTAAAGTGTTATATACAGTTTGTTCCAAACCTTATGGTGGCTCGGAACACCACGAGTTGCTGCACAGTAGCTATTATATGTTATAGTTAGGGTGAGGGGTGGAGTACTATGCAGCGTGTAACAGTACAGCGCGGCGTGAGACAGAGCGTCGCCATACCAAGAGACATTCTGATACGCCGCATTAGATGTTTCAAATCAAAACGAAACTAAAAACATGTAACAGGCGACCTTATCGCATTCCGCGGTGTATCCCAGGCAACCTAGAATGAACAGTGCTTGCCTGCACATGCATTAATGTACCGGTAGACCACACGGCGCTGTTTGGTGCAATACGATATATGACGATCATATCATACAACATCTGCTGTTCATTATGGCTAGGACTGACGCATCAGGTCGGGCTAGCCATAACATAAGCTAGCTCGTTATATGACTTTACCACAATCACTAAAGGACAAACGCTTCAGTTGGAAGGTCTAATTGTTGCTGTCAAGATCTAGATTTATTGGCGACTCGGATTTCTGCAAGTCGCAACATTGCGCTGTAGCAAATTCACGTAACAGCAGGGGTTTTAGCAGAGGGTACTGAACAGCGAAGCGCACTTCATAGCCCATCAAGTTTGAATCGACCTGTACGTTGCCTACACTATGCTAGTATTATATTATCTGTGACTGCACTATCACAAAGTATGTAAGCGGCCAAAGATTACTATTATACGAGATACGAGTATGTAAGCGGCGGCGCTACTATGCACCTGACCCAATAAGGTAGGAACCTGACCTGACCAAAGACCTTGTACGTATTTCTTACTACTAGACTGTGTACCAAAATTTTTTGTTGAGCTAAAATGAAATTTATCATCATCCACCTAGGTTAGCCATTTCCTTATAAGCGGTAGCTAACCAAAAGCGGTCCAGGCGAGAGGGTTTCCGCTGGTAGTGTGTCCTTGTCTGACTTCTTGCCAGCTCAACTAATCATTGAGTTTGGTAGAAATGGTAGAAAATGTCATATTTGTCTTTTATACTCGTATGTTATACCAAAACAAACGATTCATAGACTTTGAAACGTATTTAAATATTTCTACAGTTCCTATAATTAACCAATTCGTTGTATATAAATAAATAAATAAATTCATTAATACTTAGTAAGAGTAGTACTTTTAAATATTTGGGCCTGGTAATATTAAATGTAAGATGGTGGTTTGCGGAGTTTTTGGCGGGCTTTGTTCGAGTGAAATTCAGAGGCTGTTAATATTGAGGAATAAAATTGGTGTAGTTTTGTTTCTCAACTGTCTACGCAACTGGAAAATATGTAAAATCGTGAAATAATTGAGATCCTTTGAGGTATATTTAGCTGCCGGTATTTGAAAGCATCGTCTGAAGACCGCAGGAACATCTCACACCTCTCCTTCATGAGCTTGAGAGTAAGTAGGATCAGAGAGCTTTTTGTTCCTTTCTACACCGTGAAATTTAAATGGTTGTTTTCCCGCAGCGAAATGGTTTTGTCTATGTAATACAATCGTTTCGTAGTTATTTAAAATATTAGAAACAAAAACTGGCATATTTAACATTGTGAAAAACTAAACTCGAAAGCGATCACGAACCAATAGTATACCTCCCGATGTCTACGGCCGAACGACAGCAGGCCGTTGACCCGGGTGCTAGGTCACCGTCGAAAGGATTAGGTTCGAAGGCGGCTCCGTTTGATCATGTTACGCGCGGGCTAGATTATGCCGTATAATTACACGCGAGAGCTTATTTTACTTTAAACATTTAATAAATCGGTCTTTTCTTTGTCGGCTTGTGGCTCGCTCGTTTGTTTTGCGTGCAAACTTTTATGCCGTATCACCACGTGCGAGAGCTTATTTGGGTTTGACCATTTACGCATCGCTTTCCTTTGAGGGCTGCGGCGCCGGCGCGTGCGACGTCAGTATTACCTACAATACATGTTATGTCTAGTGTTACTATTAAAGGCCGCGAGGCCATTGACCCACGTGCTTTTCAATCAGCTGTTATCCAACATGTTATTCAAATTTTCCCTTCATACTTTTACGGGCTTAGGACCGTCATAAATACTTTTTTATCTGCAATTTATTGAACACAAAATTAAATTAAAAAAGAAAACTAAGAAAAATTAACCAAAAAAACTAATTTTCTGAATTAGATACTTAAAAAAGTATTTGAGGCGTATTTACAAAATTTGAATCAACTTATTTACAATAATTTTAATCAACTAAACTACTACTATTTACAAAAGTACGAGTAGGTACTTACACTTCCCGGTAACGGAGTAAATGTTCGAAGTGTAAGCCATTCCGTTCTACACACAATCGCGCACGTTTTAATTGGTTCTCTTTTAATTTAAACAAGGTGTCTCTGTCACGACGTACGATATCAAAAGCGTCCACTATCGCAGCTACTAACGCTTCGCGACTTTCGTGTTCCTCACGATACACTAGGCGTTTGAGCTCAGACCACAAGTAAAATTCTAACGGAGTTAGGTCCGGGCTTCTTGGTGGCCAAGGCACTGGTCCGCCGCGTCCGATCCAGCGCTGGGGAAACACCAAGTTCAAGTGCTCTCGCACGGCGCGGTGATAATGAGCCGGGCACCCGTCTTGCTGAAAATAAAGGTTGTCCACGGGCACCGCTGGCGGAAGGTCTTCTAATAAGTCCGGGATAACATTTCGTAGCATTTCCAGGTAGGTTCCACCTGTTAAGTGTCCTGCCACGAAATGCGGCCCTATGAGGTGGCCATTCATTATGCCGGCCCACACATTGACACTAAAACGCACTTGATGCGCACACTCGCGAATTACGTGTGGGTTATTAATTGCCCAAAAATGTTCGTTACGCTGGTTGAAAATACCAACTCGAGTAAAAGTTGATTCATCCGTCCACAAAATGTTCTTGTCTTGGTTGGCGATCAACCACTGACAAAACGCAATTCTGTTCTGGGGGTCATTTTCGTGGAGAGCGTGAACACCGCGAAAATGATAAGGATGCTGTCCTTCAGAGTTGAGTAGTTGCCAGACGTGGTACTGGCTTACGCCAAACCTAGCCTCGGCCTGGCGCGTACTTCGACGCGGATCCCGTTCGAAGTACTCGATGATCTCCTCGTCGAGCGCTGGCAAAATAACGGCTGGTCGACCTCTGCCCTGTGCATGTGCCGGTGCATGGAACTGTCCATGATCTAGTAGCCGCTGTGTCGCCGCTACGATCGTCCGTGGAGATGGGACTTGGGGGTTCAGAACCCCGCGAAGACGGAGCGACTCCAAGTGTTGCCGCTCTGCGTAAAGTCGCCGGGCAGCATGGGAGTCATAATCAGCCCTAGCATACAGCTGCACCATAGCGACGTACTCCACATTGCTGTAATTGTAATGTCGATCCATTGCAGTTTACAGTGATGGCGCGTGCTGCGCCTACGACATTCGCGGGAAAACTAAGTAGGTCAGGGTCGCGTGCCGCACGGGTAAAATAGGCGTCGGCGGCTTCGTTTGAAATTGTTGCGCGCAGGCTAGTTTATGCCGTATCACTACACGCGAGAGCTAATTTTACTTTGAACATTTCTAAATCGGTCTTTTCTTTGTCGGTATCGCGGTGATTTTTTGTATTATTCGGTGCAAACATTTTATGCCTTATCACTACGTGCGAGAGTTTATTTTGGTTTGACATTATTTTGTGCATCGGTTTTTTTGTAGGTGGTGACACGAGTAGTACCTAGTACCTACAAGTTACGTCTAGAGTTACTATTGTTACTCACTTTTTCGAGTTGATGAATATTTTTTTAATTATTTTAAAACAGAAACATCGTTATTTATTTACTTTAACTCTATACTTCGAAAGTACTCCTTAAGGCAAGTCGTTCTGCCGCGGGAAAACAACCAATTAAATTTCACCGTGTATATGATGGGTCTTGAAGAACGAGACTTGAGGAGACTTAGGATTTAAGGATTATCGAGTCCTCCCTCTCTCTTCGAACTTTAGATAACCCTATAATAATACTTCATGCACACAAGTACAGAGGCGGACTTAATGCCTTAGGCATTTTCTACCAGTCGACCTTTGGGTGATGGAGAGATAAACAGTGGTAGGTGCAATAATGAAAGTGTGGATTATATAAATATACATATCAACTATAAATACAATATAATCATACCATACATATTCAAAATAATATATTAAATACATAAATATACTTAAACATCAGTGGTAATAGATAAATAATTGGAAAACAATATCAATATCTGTTTGGTCATGGTCAGCTCATTAGAAAGAGACACACTACCAACGGGAGCCCTCTCGCGCGGACCGATTTTTGCGCCATAGTGCACAGTCTAGTAGTAAGAAGTATAAGGTCTTTGGACCTGACCGTACTCTGACATCAAAACTGTCATGATGCCGCTGTGAAAAGACGTCCTGTATAGCGTAAGAAGTATAAGGTCATTGAATCGAAACAGTTTTGAATAGGGATGCAACATCTCTTAAAAAACATCGTTATTTTCAAAAGTGTTAAAGCGATATTTTTGTTCAACGTTTTTATCACCATTCAAATAGTACTGATGATTTTTAATACTATTGAAATAATAGGTGCTTACGTTAGCAATACACATTTGAGTTAACTATCACAGTTAACTATAGTTACTATAAGTTATAACTTCACATATTTCGTATATGACTACTATATGAACGTCAAACAACATACAAAACAATGGCCGTTGCTTTAAGACACTAAATGGAAAAATCTACGCTTGTGTCTAAGAATAGAATAGAATAACATTTATTTGCATAAAAATGATTTAAGATAGTTATCTGTTTTTGTGTGTGGCTGTAGATCACGGACGGGGCGGAAAAACGGCGCTATGATAACATATAGCCCATGAAGAACGACATCGAGGTTGATGAACGATATTCCTATCGATATTAAAATTTGAAAAACATCGATATAGTGTCAGAGTTAGGCCCCTGACCACTACCTGCTAGGCATTGTCAACTGGAACGCATGAATGACTATCATCCCTTAAGCCATGTTGTTTTGGATTGGCGGCGCACACGATTTCTTCCGTTCTTCCATTCCAAGAGATGCCATCAAAAGAGTTACAGTTTACGGCATATTTTTTGTCTAAGTATCAGTCTCAGTGTCTAAGTAGCTTAGATGGCTCTTTATGCACGTTGTCACATAAAGATAAAAAAATAGGCAAATGTAAAGAAATCAACTAAATCTAACCGTTAGTGATGTCCTAAAAGAGACAAAAACCTTATTTCCCGTAACGGGAAAAGTTATCAAAATTTTCAACGCTTTTACCGTGGTCGAGAAGCTTACAATTTTTTTTAATAACTAAAAACCCGACTGCATCAAAAGCGAACTAAAAAGACGTAAACAAGAAGAAAACCATGCTGTGCAAAAAAAAAATTACAAGTTTTCCGTTATTTTTTTTTTATAATTAGGTACATTTAAACATGAAAGTAATGTATATTTTGTAATCACCTCTTAAAACCCTTTATTTTGATACCCCACAAGGTGGGTTTGGAATAAAAAAAAAAATTAGGCGCCCACAGTATGGCGTCCAAAATCCGCCATTTTTCTATTTTCCAATTTTTATGTAGCCAGTAACGCTCGCAGGGTTGAGACGAATCGATTGACGTAAGAATCATCAAAATCGGCGAACGCGTTTGATCTCTAGAACGCCACATAGGAAAAACCATACATACATACATAGACTGATAAACACATTACCCTCCTTAGGCAATCGGGTAAAAACCCCCGAAGATTGTGTTTTGACTACTTTATTATTAAAATGTTGTTAATGGCCCATCTGATTGTCTTCTCAAATTCTATATTTTGTCCCAAATTGGAGCACCCAACACGGGTTACTTTAGACCCTGCATACAGAAATAGGAGCCCCGCGGAGCGGTGCCCCGTCGACTTTGTTGCTTAAATAGTAATCGTACTTACCTATTCCTTAATAAAATCAATGACAACATTATAATAATTTGACAAAACATCTTTTGATACCCGGCCCGATAAGAAAATAAAAGATGGGCATTAATCAGAAAGCCGGGTCAATTTAATTATTTCAATAGTTTTTATCATATTGCGTACTCCTAGTGAGCATTAATCAATTGGTCCATAACATAATAATTCATACTTTTCCCATCGTCCGTATATCATCTTGCCACCCTTGCCATGTTGACGCCCTTGACCTATAGGCTTAGAGCATTTCACCTACCTATGGGCATAGAGCAACACAGGCCACCGGCGAACCGGTTCGCCGGTGGCCTGTGTTGCTCTATGACCTATGGGCTATGGTCTTACTTAACGCCCCGGTCAGTCCTGTTTATGTGTTGAGGTACTAATGCATGTCATGCAATCATAGTAAACTAACACTTTAGACTGGCAGATTGTGCTGACGTCGAGACTGTAATCGTCCCATCTCCGATTTATATCTTTTTTATTGCTACGCCTGCTGCTAACTCAGGCCAAAAATTATAATAACAAGGGTCCGGGCCTGTCAGCAGGTGGGTCATATTTTTTAGGTCGTGGCTGTAGACTGTGATCGCGATTTCCAAGTGGGGGCGAAGTGTTAGTCTGTTGGGACTTTAATTATCATGGTTTATGAAGCCGTGATAATTAAATTTCTAGTTGGTATCTAATTTCAAAACTAATTAGGAAGTTGAGGAAAGGGTGAAAAGTTAAGAATATTGGGTTTTCAAGAAACATGCCAGTGATGGCTTACGTAAATGTTATAATGGTCTACAAATTGGCTCAATTCCAACCTAGCTTAAATTTGACATGATTTTGTCAGGAAAAAATATTTTGAATGACCTGGGGAATTTAAATCCTAGTGTGCTAGGTACTTATGTATTTGCTTTTAGCGCTCTTGCACCTAATCCTATTGGGCACTCTTAAAGCAAGACAAGACGCTTTTTGACACTACTCTACTCTTTTACAAGAACTAACTATTACTAGGTAGTTACATAATTAGGTTAGATAATAAGATATGAAATAATACAAAGTGTAAGTTACAAATTTTTATTTTGTTACTGGTACAGAATGTTTATCTACAATACCGGCGCTCGTTCTTTACATAATTTATTGGATACATAAGCAATAACTTATGTTATTAATGGAAATTCTAAAAACTAAATTCATTTAAGACTTGGCTAGGGTTTCGGCCTTAGCCACAACTTCTTCAATGGGGCCGACCATGTAGAATGCTATTTCAGGTAAGTGGTCATACTCGCCCTTCAGGATTGCAGAAAAGCCCTTGATGGTTTCCTCAAGAGGCACCAGTTTGCCAGCGTGTCCGGTGAACACCTCAGCCACTTGGAAAGGCTGGGACAAGAACCTCTGGATCTTACGTGCACGAGCAACAGTCAGCTTATCTTCCTCAGATAACTCATCCATACCCAAGATAGCAATGATGTCCTGGAGTGACTTGTAGTCCTGAAGAATTTTCTGAACGCCACGTGCTACGTTGTAGTGCTCAGCTCCAATAATGTTGGGGTCCATGATACGGGAGGTAGAGTCAAGAGGGTCCACAGCAGGGTAGATACCCAGCTCAGCGATGGCACGGGAAAGTACAGTGGTGGCATCCAAGTGAGCGAAGGTAGTGGCAGGGGCAGGGTCAGTTAAGTCATCAGCGGGCACGTAGATAGCCTGCACGGAGGTGATGGATCCCTTCTTGGTGGTGGTAATACGCTCCTGCATGGTACCCATGTCAGTAGCCAAGGTGGGTTGGTAACCTACAGCAGAGGGGATACGACCCAGCAGGGCAGACACCTCGGAACCAGCCTGGGTGAAACGGAAAATGTTGTCAATGAACAGCAGTACATCCTGTCCCTCCTGGTCACGGAAATACTCAGCGACGGTCAGACCAGTCAGAGCGACACGGGCACGAGCGCCTGGGGGCTCGTTCATCTGTCCGTACACAAGTGATACCTTGGAGCTCTTGTCCTTCAGGGAGATGACTCCAGACTCAATCATCTCTTGGTACAAATCGTTACCCTCGCGGGTGCGCTCGCCCACTCCCGCGAACACGGAGTAACCACCGTGAGCCTTGGCGACGTTGTTGATCAGCTCCATGATGAGTACTGTCTTACCAACTCCGGCGCCGCCGAACAGGCCGATCTTGCCTCCCTTGGCGTAGGGAGCGAGCAGGTCGACGACCTTGATGCCAGTGACGAGGATCTCCTGCTCCACGGACATGTCTACGAACTCGGGCGCCTCGGCGTGGATGGCGGCGGTCTTGTCAGTGGGGATGGGACCGCGCTCGTCGATGGGCTCACCAATGACGTTGATGATGCGGCCGAGGGTCTCTACGCCCACGGGGATACGGATGGGCGAGCCAGAGTCGTGGACGGGTTGGCCGCGGACTAGACCCTCGGTACCGTCCATGGCGATGGTGCGGACAGTGTTCTCTCCCAAGTGCTGCGCCACCTCCAGCACAAGCCGGGGCGAGCGGTTCTGAACCTCCAAAGCATTTAGGATGGGTGGAAGGTTGTCTTCAAACTGTACGTCTACGACGGCACCAATAACAGCAACCACCTTACCTTGGGCTTTGCCTGCTGCAGCTTTGGCCGCATAATCACGTTTGTTCACGACGGGTGCCGCGACTAAAGGTGCCTTGTCGGAGGTATTATTTACTACCGTCCTTGTGGCCAAACGGCCGGCCCTGCAGACGGTAGAGAACATTTTCGTTTAAGTGAATCGATTGAATAAATGCACAGTAGATGTTCGGAGAGGTCACGAAAGAGGTTCGGTCGAATTCTTTACGTAACAATTCGACGTTCGGAAATCGGTACAGGATGATTACGGCACTGCCGTATCCGGATGTGCAGATTAAAAAACATTAGTTTTGGTTGATATTCTCAGCGTTTCTACAGACTAATGTTTTATTTTATTTATCGGCCAGGAACCAACAAAATAATTGGAAATCTTGAGCGGCAGTGATAGTTTGTTCATGCTCAAGCGCAACCGCTCTCAGTGATACCTTGACTTTTCAATGGTTGCTTAGTTTTTAGTCTGGACTAGAGATTTTGTACGTCGTTAACTTTTTCAACAATATTACTCGCAAGTACTCATTTGAGTGCCTTTTTCATGTTTCTGGTCACAACAATATACTACTTTAAAGATGTTCTTTTCAAACAGAACTTGAACTTTTTAAACAAAATGTATACTAATTCCATGGATCAAACCACAGACTATATAACTAGAGACACTGACAGATGGATCATGAGCTTGAGTGTCAGAGTTTATGACATTTGTTTATTGTGTGGAACTGCGATGTGCGAACAGCGTGTTCGCCTTCATCCATATTATTTCAGTTTTGATATCAAGTATATCCATATAATAAGTGTTGTACAGTAGACTACATAGTTATTTAAAATGGAATATATTTCCTCTGAGAACGAAGCTGCGCTTACCAGTGCACGAGTGTAAGTTATTTTTTAGGTTAAATAACAATTGCCATGTTACATTAATGTTGTGAAGTTTATATTACTTGGGTAAATACAGACAAATAACTTTATTCAAAATAACTGTACCCATCCACTTTCATGTTTACATTACTGGCGTTCCTGTTTTAAATAGATAAATAAACATACTTTTCAAACAGTCAAATCCCAGCAGTGAATATTAATGTGGTTTCTCATAATTTTCATAGTACCTATTTAAATGGAGAGCTTATTGGAGTATGTTGGTCATACTAGTTTATTAAACATGTTTCTTTATTTCCAGGTTATGTTGCCAGTGTGCAGTGCCTATAGAGCCCAATCCCTCCAACATGTGTGTGGCATGTCTTCGGACTGACATAGACATATCCGAGGGCATACCCAAGCAAGCAACTATTTTCTTCTGCAGAGGATGTGAGAGGTAAACTATTCCTATTATAGTTTTTATTACTTTTAGAATATTATGAATATTGAGTTTTTGATGGTTTTAAATAATATCAACCAATATTATTTTCTTGTAAAATAATGACATTGTTATTCTGTATTAAGTTTTGTTAAAATCGATTATTTATTTATTATATACTTTATTGTACACCACAAAAAACGTACAGAACAAACATTTACAAACACAAGTGTATAATGGGCGGTCTTATCGCACTAGGCAATTTCATATAGACAACCATTTAAGTAGCTTTAAAGTTGCACAGGGATTGATAATCATCCAATTACTAAAGCAATACTGGATGCTTTAGCTCTTCATGAAATTTCTCTAGACCCTCATAAAAATCAGAAAAAAAAAATACTCTTTGTCTCTTCCAATCCCTTCATCATAACGTTTTATCTGTTCTAGATACCTGCAACCACCAGCAGAATGGGTGGTAGCTGCCCTGGAGTCTCGAGAACTCCTTGCCCTTTGCCTCAAAAAACTGAAGGGACTTGGCAGAGTTAAACTTGTTGATGCTTCCTTTGCTTGGACTGAACCTCATTCAAAGAGAATAAAGGTAAATACTAATCCAAATATTGTGCAATACTGTTCAAAATATTATTTTATGGATGGTCTATCTGACTTGGCTATATTTGGCTGCTGCTGTGATGATCATCAAAAATATAGATAAAAAAACAAGCTAAATCATTTTGTATTTATTAAATTCTAGCTTCTGCCAGCAGCTTCGCCCGCGTGAATATCGAAAATTATCCCAAGGCAAAATATTCCCAGGTCAAAAAGTATCCTCCATATGTGCTTTCCATCTATCGCTGTGCCAAATTTCACCCAGATCCGTTCAATAGTTTTTGCGCAAAAGAGTAACAAACGTACAAACACACTCTTATTTCTTTCACCTTTATAATATTATTAGTGTGATTTGTAATGGATAGTGTTGGGATATCATTGAGTGGGTTATCGTTGGTCTGTTGAGTAGTTTTTTTTTCAAATATCTTAAAACAAAAGAATAGGAAACACACAAATACCAATATATTGAATTTTCGAATATTTTCCTATTAAAACTAACTTGTTTTTGCGGTTTGGTACGGAAATCGAAATGTTCGAAGTCCGACACGTCATTTTGGCCCGCTTTGAATGATTAAAATAATTATGTAAATTAACTTTTCTAGGTAAAAATAACAATACAAGGGGAAGTGATGGGGGGAGCAGTGCTCCAACAAACCTTCATTGTAGAATATAGCATACAGCACCAAATGTGCGACGCTTGCCATCGGTCTGAGGCACAAGACTACTGGCGCGCCTTGGTGCAAGTGAGACAGCGCGCCAATAACAGGAAGACATTCTATTACCTGGAACAGCTGATCTTAAAACATAAGGCGCATGAAAACACGCTTGGTATCAAACCTAAACATGGTAAGTGTCCACTGTGTCCAAAATACTTAAATTATGTTGAATGACTTTGATTTTACTTATTATAGTTTTTGTATTACACTGGGTGGAATGAGAAAGGAAGGCTTTTGCCCAGCTGTGGGACAGCACAGTTATCTGCCATTGTTTGTTATGACTTTTGGTCACAATTCTGTCTGGCAGGTTAGGAATCTAGTAAAAGATGTTCCAGTTTTAGATTCACCCTCATTACCAACTGCTAATATAATAACGATTGTTTTATTCTATGCTTTTTAGGGTTCCGTACCCAAAGGGTAAAAACGGGACCTTAGTACTAACATACCGCGGTCCGTCTGTCACCTGGCTGTGTCTCATGAACCGTGATAGCTAGACAGTTGAAATTTTCACAGATGTTGTATTTCTGTTGCCACTATAACAAAAAATACTAAAAACAGAATTTAATAAATATTTAAGTGGGGCTCCCATACAACAAACGTGATTATTCTGCGGATTTTTGCGATAGTGGTACGGAACCTTTCGTGCGCGAGTCCGATTCGTACTTGGCCGGTTTTTGATTCTTCCGGCTTATTATCATCCATATTTTTGTAATCGCAAAGTAACTTCTCTATCTGTCATTTTGTCAATCGATGAGTTATTTATTGGCTTGTGTTTAAACACCGCCCAAAAAAGTACCTATTTTACTACCAAAAAAATTCTAAACGGTTACCAAAATGGATAAATGGTCACCAAATAACGTTTCCTAAAATATTATGAAATAAATCCATTTTTTCGTATTATTGACTGCCAAAAAAATATATGGACGCCTTTAAAGTCGACGGAGCCCCGCTGCGCGGGGCTCCTATTTCCGTCCGCAGAGTCTAAAGTAACCTAACACGAACGAGATGACGGGAGCCGAGTTCGCTCGCTTTGCTCGCTCACTTCGGCTCCCGTCATCTCGTTCGAACCTAACCTGTCCGTGTCGGGGTGCCCTAAGCTCCTGAGCTCGCTTCGCTCGCTCTTGGACTAATTCGTTAAAAACACGAATACACCCGGTATATTAATCTTTGAGTTGGATAGAATTTGGTGACCGTTGATCCATTTTGGGAACCAATTATTTTATTTGGTGCCTAAGCTTAGAGTCTTAAAAATATTTTTGATGACCGTCTAAATTATACCCTTATTTATTTAGGGTATACTACTACTACTTCTGCCAGCGAATTCGCTCGCGTGAATGTCGAAAATCTTTTCCGTAGTTTTTGCGTGAAAGAGTAACAAACATACAAACAAACTTACACACTCACAAACTTTCGCCTTATAATATTAGAGTGATTGTCCAACAATCACTATGTTTTTAAAGATTTTAAATTATGAAATTTATTTTATATATATTACTCAATTATTCAAAACTTTCTTTTTACTTTCAGATGGGTTAGATTTCTTCTACGTATCAGAAAACCACGCGCGCAAAATGGTGGACTTCATCCAGTCAGTGTTGCCTATAAAATGCTCACATTCCAAAAAGCTTATATCACATGACATCCACAGTAATATTTACAACTACAAGTTCACATTTAGTATTGAGATTGTTCCTCTGTCTAAAGACAGTGTTGTGTGCCTGCCTAAGAAGCTGACTCAGCAGCTTGGCTCTATATCTCCTATCTGTTTGGTGAACAGAGTTACAAGTACTATTCATCTGATTGATGCGAGGACTGGGCAAGGTAATTTTAGATAATTTATGAGTTTTTTGGTGTTTTGGCGTGTAGTCACACGGTTTTATTTGCTTCCTGTAAAGTTATTTTTTGTCAGTACATAAGCTCTCTCTTGGTATGGTCATCTATCTATCAATTAATCAAAGCCACTAGTAAAACTGATGCGAGTTTGCCAATGGTTCACAGTTTTTGAGAGTAATACAGTCAGAAGAATTACTATTGATCTCATTCTAATTTATATTGAATTCTGCTTTCAGTTTGTGACGTGTCATCAACAGTTTACTGGAGAAACCCATTCTCTCCAATATGTAACCCTAAACAACTGGTAGAATATATTGTGATGGACATTGATATCTTGAAGGAGCATGTAAGTTGATCATGAATTAATAGAATACCTACTCGCGTTTCTTTATTGTCAATCTCTCTATATTGACAGTCACATGTAAGGTCGCCCATGACGACTTCTTGCATCAATTCATTAGCGCATTTCATTAACTCCGCTATATCGCCACTTTTGGCCGTATGCGCATTTGTAGCGCACGAAAGAAGCAATACAATCGCATGACATCGAAAAAGCATCGATGGCTAGGCGGCTTTGAAGGCGGCCTCCCTAATGATAGAAATGTCAATAGTATAAGCAATTCTCCCTTGGGTATATTTCAATATTGCCATCCTTTATCTAGAGTGTCATTTGGCGGTTTTTGTTTTTGAGCAAAAAATCTCTATCGAACTCTATGAGCAATATTTTTCTTCTATCAATAATAGCCTCCAGATAAAAAATAAAAACCGCCCCACATTACTATGTTTACAAACCAATATTTGATAAGATTTAGAAATTGATTTGAATAAACAATCTGCCTATTCAAATGAATGCAATTAGATCAATTTTTGGGACTGGAAACTCCCACAATATATGTGTAATAGTTGATAAACAGCATCTATTTTTTTGTTTTTCATCTATAACTCAAAATATGATTTTGTTGGATAGTGACACTTTAGTTATAGGACGGCAGAATAAGTTGAGACCGCTGAAAAACTACCAATCAGAACGCTGTATTTGCATAAACTGAGTTTAGTTGAACTAATCGCGATTAGTTTCATTGGGGAAATTGGCACTTAGTATCATAATTTTTAATTATAGGTCGGCAGAATAGGTTGAGCCCGCTGAAAAACTACCAATCAGAACGCTGTATTTGCATAAACTGAGTTTAGTTGAACTAATCGCGATTAGTTTCATTGGGGAAATTGGCACTTAGTATCATAATTTTTAATTATAGGTCGGCAGAATAGGTTGAGCCCGCTGAAAAACTATCAATCAGAACGCTGTATTTGCATAAACTGAGTTTAGTTGAACTAATCGCGATTAGTTTCATTGGTGAAATTGGCACTTAGTGTCATAATTTTTAATAATATTTTATTTTGCTAACCTATACAATACTCTTACAGGAAAAGAAATCATTCCCTGGCCAAGGCATGGTTTCCAATAAGCATGTGGTGGCAGACGTGTGGGTCGTCAAAGCCAGTGAGCTTGGATTAGATGTCAACCCTGTCCACACTAGAACACATCTGGGTCATATTTTGAAGCCTGGCGATACAGTTTTGGGGTGAGCTAAGTTATATATTACAAGCCTATTGCTTAAAAGCAGGGACCGAAACCGGTACGACCAATACCGGTATTTTTGGTTAGTTACAGGTATTTTAAAAGGTTACCTTAATTTTTAAATATTGAATACAACCTTTATTATTACCGGTTACCGAAATAAAAATTATCTATATCTTATACGTGCCGTCCGTCGGTATTAGTCAAACAGTGAAAGGGCGCGCATCGCCTGTGTGTGTGTCAGAGTCGAGACAACCCACGCGCGCCGGTTAAAACATGTTTCTTCTTCTTGGGTTACCCAGATAGTGGTTACCTTAATCGTATAGGTAACCAAAATTCCTCGATACCTGTACCGTAATTTATAAAGGTTTTCGGTCCCTGCTTAAAAGAGATGGTGCCTTCGTTATATTCACGCGTGGGCGGGTTGTGTTACCATCACAGACATAAATCTAACTAGATAACGCAAGTCCCTCCATCTGTATGAAAACCAAGCGTGCCACTTTTTCACAAACAATTTAAAAACAAAACTTACCAATGAAAGAAAACATTTCCAATACCTCGGACAACTTTTTGCATACATTCTTTACAACTCAATATGACATACAAAGGCATTTTTCTAGATTTCGGTGGATTTCCGGTGCCGATAATGCTAAACGAAAAGCTCAGATTACCATCATTGATAACCGTAACCTTACTACATTTTTTGGCACGCGAAGTACATACAATCGCGTCTAGGCATCTAGTTAGATTTATATCTGTGGATAACATATAAGTCATCATCTTGGTCAACGTCCCGCACCGATTTTTTTCAGTTTAATTAAAACTTTCACTACCGCAAAAACGTCAAGCGCGTTGATCAAAGTTTGGAGAGGCAGTGAAAGTGCTGAACTTTCCATGAGAAACTTTCTTCATCATCATCATCACTTCAGCCGAAAGACATCCACTGCTGAACATAGACCTCATCTAGCAGGTTCCCGCAGCCTTGCACTAGCATTTGATTTTTGTTGAATTCCCCGACTTTTTTCGGGCTCGAACGAAGCCCTTATTTACGAGATTATCTAACAATTAAACAATTAATCTTATAGCTACAACATCGGCGATTCAAACGTAAACGACGCAAACTTCGACAAGCTAGATCGCGACAACATCCCAGACGTGTTTCTGGTCAAGAAGCACTACGGCGAGAGGTCAGCCAGGAGACGTGCTCGTGCATGGAAACTCAAACACATGGCTGAGGAATTACATGAAGGACTCAGTTCTACCAACGAGTAAGTATACATACTTTAATTATCATCTTCCTGCAATTATCCTATGCTACTTGGGGTCGGCGCAATACGTTTTTATTTCTTCCATTCTCCCCCGTCAAGATATCATCATTCACCCACTTTTCACCCATACAATCCATCCATCTTTTCTTTGACCTTACTCTTCATCCTTGTACATATATTGTACTTGTATCCTTCATCCTTCAACATTTGTAGCAAGACGTATTCCAAAGTAATCAAATCAAAGTTATGACACCAAAAATTTCGTACATTGACTTATGAAATATTAAATTGCCTTCCCGTTTCTCATAGCATCCGTGTGAGTGGAATTACACTATAATTGCGTAAACGCGAGCGATTCCACTGGCGAACCCTTTGTGATCAAAATAATAATTAACCTTATCGTAAAGTAATAAGGTTGAATTTTGTTTACTAGCGGTAAGCTCTTAGCTGTAAAATTCATCTGTGACGAAGGTGAATTTTCTTCTGATTCTTATTAATCTGTGTTATTACAAAGATCCACAGACTACGATATTTACAGAAGTAGGAACTACTGCAAAAAGCAATTAAGATTACAGCCAGTAATCCGTTTTTATCACGTAATATTAAATTTAAAAGAGAGTATTCGATCAGTCTACCACCCATAATCAGTATTATCTTTAGCTTATCGCATTTTGTTTGCATGAGACCCTTGACATAGTCCTATCGTTCAATATTTCGTAATTCTTACTACATTGGTTTTTGAAGTGGAAAGAATATTTTCTTATGATACCATGGTATTCTATTTCACAATGGTCGCTCGAATGAACCAACCACCTATTTGCTTTTCATCTGTTTAAGCTCCTATTTTCCTGCACCCTACTTGCGTGACTGTCTTAACAACTCCACATTATTCATTGCGTGTTTTACGCTGTCGAGTAGATGCATTTTTGAACAATAAAGCAATTATTGCAAAACATGCGTGCGCCATTTTTTGAAGTTACGTAATGAGGACGCTAAACTCGTATAACCCAGAGGTTAGAATTAATATGAAACCTGCAATTATCTTTCCAGGGATTACAACGACTTCTTGGACGACTTGGAAGAAGACCCAGCGTTTAGGCAGAACGTCAACATATTTAAGGACGAGAACAAAATACCTGTAGACACCGATGAAATCGATCCTTCGCTACCTCGCATCACTCTCGCTGAAATGTTGGATGATATGGTCATCGAAGACGTGGATATGACCGAAGTTTAACATTTATTTTTCGGTTGATATTACGTATTTTGTTGTATTTATACATAAGTTCAAATGGTTAATAAAATTATGTATGTTTATTTTTAGAGAGTGTTTAATTTTGTTATTTTATGAAAGTACAGTCAGCAAAATAAGTCTGTTGTCATTTCGGCGTTTTGATAACTAGAATATAACTCTAATCTTCAGTAATTGGTTAAAAGAAATTAATATTTGCAGTTTACTTTCATAAAAGACTTTTGAAATTTTGGGCAGATGTAAATTAACTTATGTCACTGACTGTACAAAACACTATCTATAGAAGATGAGCGAGATGTCAGGCCTATGTTATCGAATATTGATTGAGAGATTTAAGTTGATACGCGATTTTTCGCAGCAGAAACAAGTGCAATGAGTTGCCCGATTTTCAATTTTGTCTAATACGTAAAGAGTAAATAGTGGCGCAAGCGCAGGGATTCAGGCGGGGCTGTGATTTGACATGAAGAATGTTAAATCACGGTTAGCAAAATGGAGGGTAAAATACTACCACGTGAAATACCTGTGATGCTGGATATGGTACAGTCTCTGTTGATAATAATAAAAAAATATAATTTTAACTAGTTTAGATAACTTCTACTTAATAAAACTCTTAAATTCACTGACACCACAACCTCAACTACTGCTTTGAAAGCAACAAAATTGCAGCCGAAAATGCTTTTATAACGAAAGTGAGCATTTAAAGAAGGAATTTTGAAAGTTTACCCCTAAAGAAGATTAAAAACAAAGATTTTTACCATCATTTTAGACGTTAGACGTCCATTGCTGAACGCAGTACTCTCCCAAATGTCACAACATTGACCAGTCCTGTGCGTCTTGTATAAAAGCGGTTCCCCGCAGCCTTCACAAGGTGATCAGTTCAAAAACGCAGTGTTGGCCTAGCCTACAAGACGAGGCCTGTCAACGCTGCGTCTTTCGTTTCACCAGAATTTTTCAGCCTCATCGACCATTCGTTCTACGAGCAATGGTCCTGTTCACTGCCAATTAAGTTTAGCAATTCTATGCTGTCACGTCATATTTGCCTATAGGGATTTCCCATTATTTCACACACGGCTTGTGCCATTATAATTGTGCAAACACGTTTTAAGCATGTCGATTTAAAGATATAAGATTATATTGACTGATACCGGATTATCTATCTGATAAGTGACCTGCACATAATTCGAATGTGGTTTGGAACATGGACATAACGTGAAAGGCTTCTGTGTGTTTTGGTTTTTGATATTAAATTTAAAATACTGATTGAATGAGATTTGTTGTACGTATTATTTTGCATTTTTCATGATATTAACATACGAAAATCACAACGTAACCAACAGTGAAAGTGATACAATTCCTGCACTATCTACTGGAATGCTTGTAGACCCGCATCCCTGCAATAAAACCGAGACGCTCAAAAAATGTCAATAATTCCGATCGATTGCCGCACAAGTGCGCTATCTCGTTTATCTATATAAAGGTGGAATATATTGTTATCATTCATTGTTGAACAATCAAGCGGGCAAGATGAGGGTGCTAGTATTAATAGTAGCGATATTAGCTGCGACCTTTGCAACAGAGTTGTCTATTGGTAATTGTTAAAAAAAAAATGTTTTTGATTGAATTTGGGTCAATACTCTTTTAAATTAAATTTTCATTATTGGAAAGTGTATAAATGTTCGTGTTTTTAGATGGTGTAGAAGACCTGTTTAAAAAGTATATGCGGCAAGAGTTGAGTGCTTTAGAATCAAAACAGCTGGCAGATGTTATAGATTTATTTCATAAACCAGAACATGTTTCGAGACAGTCGTTGGAACATGCTTCAGAAGCTAGAACGGTAAGTTTTTTTCTTCGATTAACTCAAATATAGTCCCAACTATTCAAATTTTGTCCGACCAGTATGTAAACTTCGACAGCTATATCATTCGCCACGTTCAAATCCTGAAAGGTGCAGGTGGTCGGGCATGAAGGGTAAATAAGGAGTTAGGTCATATATTGAAAAGGGACTCCATGCTGGTACTGTGTTTTTGATGGTTCTTATGAAACTCCATTTTGTTGCCAGGCCAGGTTGTTTCTACGGCGGCCATCCTGCAGCCTAATTGCGTCAGTGAATTCGGCAAGACAAAGGGTTCGACCCCATGACATAATATGACAAATACTCTTTCAATAATAAGGTATTCCCAAAAATAATTGGAATGTTTCGAAAAGAGTAGGTATCTTCATCAATGAAAGCGTCCAATATTTTTGGGCAATACCTAATTATTCAAAGAGTATATTTTGTCATACTCTCTCATGGGGTCAAACCCTTTGTCTTGCCGGATCACTTACGCAATTAGGCTGCGAGGCTAGCAATCGGTTAAGGGATTTCCAGCTAATGCACTGTACTGCAGGCAGGTCCAGGGGACAGATGCTCTGGCAGAGTGATAAAGTGTGGAGGATGAAGTTTTTTTTTACTGGCTTATATTTTTTTTTTTATAGTTGCGCATCTTATTTATTATGAGATTGACTTCCTTAAGGGAAGTCCTAGGAGCTTAAATTGCGTACGGGCAAAATAAATTAAGTAACAAACATAGATCCACCCACACATCCATCCAAACTTTGACATTTATAATATTATAATGTATACTAACTTCTGTCACTGGCTTCGCCTGCGTGAAAAGTTTTGTATCATCCAAGGTTTGATTAGGTAACATTATACCGGGATAAAAGTAGCCTATTTGCTATTCCAGACTATAATCTATGTCTGTGTCAAATTTCGTCCAGATCAGTTCAGCCGTTCTAGCGTGATTGAGTAACAAACATACATCCACATCCAAACTTTCGCATTTATAATATTAGTATCTAGTAGATGGATGTGTGTGTGGATGTACCACACACACATCCATCCAAACTTTTACATTCATAATATCAATACATATAATAAATCTGTATAAAATCTTTTTTGTACATCGAACATATTTAAAAAAAATAGCCAGGGTGTTAAAGGAACCCAACAGAAACCATTTCAACATTTTTTGAATTTTTGTCTGTTTAGTTGTGCACGCATCATGTAAAATCTACGAAACCAATGTACTAAATCCAATGTGATAACTTTTAAAAAATTGTGCGTAACTTGAAGTATTACTTAGTTTTTGTTTCATCGCAATCGGTTCCCACTATCTTAGATGAATTTAAAGTGTTCAAGAAGTAAAATATCACAACACACGCAATTCAGATACTCGAACAGTTGAACTGCATATTCGATAGATGGTGTTTTGCATTTGACGTCATTTACGGAATGGCGTTTGGAAGAATGATCCTAGAAAAAATTAATTGGTAATTAGGAAGGTTGGTCTAGGTAACTAGTGTAGGTAGGTAGGATAGGCAGTTGACGGGAACGAAGCCACAGGCCCAGCTAGTATATATGATATGGTGTCCTTTTTATCAAAAGTTTCTCAATTATATGGTTAACTAATTGCGTAATGTTTGTATCAAGTGTTGTAAATAATAACTAATTAGTTTATCACGAAAAACATACTAACTGATTTAACTGCTGATAATGATAAATCCAAATTCTTTCCTGTAGGTATAAGCCAATACCTACATATCTAATCGTAAAAGAATTATGTTTACTTATACTACTATAAATCACGCTTATCAGAGCTAAAGGTTAAAGAAAACAATAATAATTCTAAACAACAGAAGAAACTACACACACTAAAACGAAATTTAAATTTTTAGCTATTTCTATTAACAATACTAAAATTATAGGGATTGTGTGAAAATAAATTGCTTATGGTATGAATAACCACTCCAGAATAATTAGGTATTGCCAAAAATATTTTGACGCTTTCATTGGTGAAGATACTCTTTTCGAAAGAGTTCGATATTTTTTGGAAATACCTAATTATTTAAAGAGTATTTATCATACACTTTCGTGGGTCAAACCCTTTGCCTTGCCGTCGCTTACGCAATTAAGCTGCAGGAATCTTAATTTATGCTCAGCAGTACCGCTTACGACAGTAGTAGAGATTATGACTGCTTGTAATAACGATTTTGCTTTCCATCAAGCGAGATCGAGTTCAAGATTAGGATCAACACGAAATAAAAAGTTCAATTATAAATTGTCATACATTTTCAGACGCTGGACTGTTTAATATGTCGGAGCGCCTTCGCCACCGTGTTCGAAGGAGTTCAAAACGGGCAGTCCGATGAAGAAATCACGAATGTTGTGATTGATCTGTGCGCAGCTTTGAACATTGAGTCTTATTCTGTTTGCTATGGAGCTGTCGGTCTCAATGTGGTATGGAGTTTAATATTTTTACTACTTTTGTCTTCTCGAGAGGCTCGAGTCTAAATTGTAACAGCTGTACGGGTCCATCGCCAAGGTTAGGCAAAGAAAGAAAAAAAAGAAAAAAGAAAGAAAAAGTATTTAATTGTCACAAAACGACATACAATATAAATATATGCTTATGCTAAACCCTTAACAGTAATATTAGTAGTACTTAAAGTAAGTTAGTAAAGATGAGAAATAAATAAAATAATACCACTTACTACCTACAAAGCTTGGGTTAAGGTCGGTCCGTGGATGGGTTAGCATCAATTACATACCGAAACCCCTACGTGTCTCGTATAACTTCCTGAGTTGTTAGAGAACTTAATAAGTTTTCGGAAGACTCCAATAATTTTTGGCAATACCTTACTATTAAAAGAGTATTTGTCATACTCTTTCATGGGGTCAAACCCTTTGTCTTGCCGAATTCACTTATGCCGTACGCAATTAGGCTGCTGGCCATAATCAGGCGAATCTTGTTTTAATTAATTGGAAGTCAATTTAAAAAAAATACTAGTTGATTTGACACCATTTGAGAAAGCGAGTTTCGTCACGCATCCCGCGCGGTATCCGCATCCAGGCTAGTGCTTTAATAAAAGTAATAATGCCATATTGACTTTTGCAGCCAATAATCACGCACATAATAAGAACAATACCCGAAGCTACTTCTAGAACATTTTGCGCACTTATTATGCAAAGAAATGATGATCCGAACGTCTGCAGGCTTGAAGACCCGAGGTTTGAATGGCAAGTGGAACTGCCTGAACCAGCACCGATTAATAATGTAAGTAGTTCTAAGACAAATAAAAATTAAAAAAATCCTAAACCCCCGACAGTATATTTTTATTTCATACTTTTTAAACTACATATTTTTTTCTAGTAGCAGACACGCTTCGATCGACAATCTTTATTGAAAACGTAATTATGACACGATATTTTGCGGAAACAGCCCGATTCAAACAGTAAAACACCCATAACTTTTGAACGGCTAAACCGATTTTCATCAAACAATGCTCTCCATCAATTCACCACCACATCAAACAAAAACAAACGAAACCAAATTCGGTTCGTCGGTTTAGAAGGTACGATGCCACAGAAATTCAGAACCACACAAGTACACACATAAAACTTATAATACCTCTCTTTTTCCGTGGGGGTTAAAATGTAGCTGTAACTTAAGAGAAAATGAACATCGGATCAAAAGATAGTTCCTATGGTACAGCCAACAACGAAAGTCAGTTAAATGTCAGTTTTTCTAAATGTTATGAATAGTTATTTAGTTGCTGTCCGTACTACTATATATAAACTTAGCATCAGAACTTTAACAGATGATTTTTAAACTTTGTTGCATCGTTTGTTTTTTTCAAAATAAATGAAATTAATTTAACAGGCCCCCACGCAGGCAGCCACCGATTCACGACCTCTGAAAATTGCCGTCATTACGGACGCCCATATCGACCCACTGTACGAAGCATTTGGTGTCGCCGACTGTGATGAGCCAGTCTGTTGCAGAATCGGACAAAAACCAGTCGAACGTTATTTATTCAAAACAGACGCAGAAGAATCTATCATCGAACAGAGTATTAAGAACAATACCGGCGAAGTTAGATTAGATTTGAGCGTAGCTTCAAAGATACGAGAACATAGGAGTTCGGCACAAACTAGATTTGTAACTGCAAGAAATGCTGAGCCGGCTGGCTTCTGGGGCGACTACAGGAACTGCGATACACCGATTTGGGCTTTCGATAATGTTATTGATACCATCGTTGAATCACATGAGGTAAATATATTTTAATTATTTTTTCTTTCAACTACGTAGTAATGTTATCATTAATCACTACAAAACCGATCACAAAGGCCGTATATTTTGCTTAGAACCAAAACAGTGCAGAAATGTTATTTGAAATCTCATTGTTGCACAGTTTTTCATTAATGCACAGGTTTTTGATTTTTATTTAGATATGTAAGTAAAAAAAATGGAAGTAGACTGAGATTGAGTCTTTATTTTGAGTAGGTATATTTTATCACGGTAGGTAGATTGGTAGTTGAAATAAAAGTAGATTACGCACCTCGCTAAAGTGAGTCATTAATGCACTCGTGTTAATTTAGTGCCCTCGCTTGCGCTCGGGGAACAACATAATGCTTTGAGCTTGATGCAACAATCTACTATTTCTTTCAACTACATAGTAAAATTATCATTAATCACTACAAAACCGATCACAAAGGACGTATTTTTTGCTTAGAACCAAAACAGTGCAGAAATGTTATATGAAATCTCATTGTTGCACAGTCATTAATGCACTGTTTTTTTATTTTTTTATTTTGATATAAATTTACCACAGAGGTTTAATGTCTCCCATTAAGTTTTATATAAAATTTATGCATTACATCAAAAAGATACTGGCTGAAAATAAATTCGATTTGATGAAAAAAATACAAATGGCGCGAATTTTGTACCGTTGTAAAACTTTGATACTTCATATTTAGCAATAAAAGTTAAAAAAAATTGAAATAGACAGCGATAGCGATATGAATTCAACTCCAGAAAGTATAAATACAGCTGCAAATTAAATTGTTAATAACCTTTTGCCGCACTTGCCGCAAAAGTCGCGGGATAAATATTTTTCATTAACTTGAGTTTTTATTTTGAGTTGATATATTTTATCACGGTAGGAAGATTGGTAGTTGAAAGAAAAGTAGATTACGCATCTCGCTAAAGTGAGTAATTAATGCACTCGGGTTAATTTAGTGCCCTTGCGTGCGCTCGGGCAGCAACATAACGCTCATACCTACATTAATAACTCACTTTGCGCTCGATGCAATCTACTATTATCGATTTAGTCTTGTCTGCAAAATGTGGTAAAAGTTCGCATTATGAAACGAAAGCGTTAACTGCCCTTCCCATTTTTAAAACATAAGTTCCAATGACTGAGAAAATACGGTTATGACTATGCCGAATAAAGTACAAAAAAAACAGGCACGAAAGTATCTTAACTAATCTGCCCATCTTGCTAATTGATGATACCTAACTAATCTATAAACGATCTATAGGTAAAGCTGCAGTATGGCTTGTAAGCCTAATGTTTGTAAGGACTTAGTCATATCATAGGCTTTGTAAACAGGGGCTCGTCAGGTCTTTAACATCATTCAAATTCTCAAATCTCTATCGATCAAGGTGATAGAAAATAAAGATAATTAAGTATGTTTTATGAATCAACTAATCCTCAATAAAATAGGTACCTACCTAATACTTAAAGACCTACGATAGACATTTCATTTTATTATACTTAATGCTTTTGTTCAAAATGCTATAATATGTTTAAGATCTACAATAGGGGCGAGCCTTTATCTCGCACAAATTCTGATTCTGGTCTGCTACCGAGAATTACCTGATGGAAACCTGAAGGGTTTCTTTCTAAAGGTTTTTGCGCAGATTTTAAAATGAAATTCACGTCTAAACGGCTATTCGTATTTTTTTGGAATCAATACTAAGTTACATTAGACCATTTTCTAGCAAGCGTGCATCATGTTCAACCATCGGATTAGATAGTGGGAACGCGGGCAAATAAATAAACTAAGTCACGCTTTTCCTGACAACTATTCGACCTCAATCCACCAACAAACCTCAATCAACTATTTGACCTGATATCGACCTCAAACTTCGAAATGGAAATTTATATTTTTTCCTACTCCTCCGTTATTCTTTTCTGATAAATTTCGTTGCGGGATCGAAGACAGTTAAATTCATTCGCCGGGACTTCGTCGAGCTTCATTGCCTCGGCGCTTTTCTGGTGGTTGCCACTGTTGATTCTGGCTTTCAGGTGTTGCAGTGGTTTGGGAATAGTGCGGTGGGATTGTCCCAAAAAAGAAACTTATAAATGACCTTAACATTGATACGGGTTTTATCATTTCAGGGTATTGACGTTGTGTACTACATAGGCGATACTATCGACCATGGCGTTTGGGAGACAACCTACGAACTGATCGACGATATGAACCGACACCTCGTCGATAAAATAAGGAAGAGCTTTGGTGATAATGTGCCAGTTATACCTGTTATTGGCAACCATGAATCTCAACCTACGAATCAGTGAGTTGATACGGTTTTATTGTTTGAATTCTATGCTATAAAACGCCCAATAAAGACTGATAAAATAACAAAAACAAAGTCGGTTTTATAATACTTACATAGGACTCGTCTAATAGAACTTTACACGACTAAATTATACTATGAGTACTTGATATGAGATTCGACATCGATTCAATCCATCACTGCCATTACAATTATCGACTTTAACGTTGTGTATTTTAAGTGATCATTTGTATACTTTGTATTAAAAAGGCCCTAAAAATATGGGCTGTAATGGAATTTGAACATTGGATTTGTTGTTCCATTATTTGATTTTCCATTTTTTTTAAGCTTTATTCTATTATATTCTTTTCAGATTTGCGCCATCATCTGTAACTGGGAAGCAATTAAACACGACTTGGCTCTACGATGCTCTTGTAAGGAAATGGGACTTCTATTTGAATGAGGAAGCAAAGGCTGATATGCGCGATCGTGGTGAATTCTCTATGGTCATCAGGCCAGGACTCAGAGTTATTACTTTGAATAACAATGTGGCGTACAAATATAATTGGTAAGGAGAAAGAGCTCTTATTGTTATTTTTCTTTGTTATCTTGGTTATCGATTTTAGGTTCTGCTCTTAATTTATTTGTAGAGTTATTTATTTTTTAGGTTTGATATAATGTACGGTCAACAACAAAAGTTTCACATGACATCTGAATTAAGATAAAAATTAATCGACACGCTTTACAGAATTTCATGCAATAATCAAGAATTAGTTTCCCATTTGTTTTAAACATAATGAACAATATTTATATATAAAAAAAAACATAACTTTAAATGCTGATTAGTAGATTCTTAATTCATATTCTCCATAGAACGATTTTAATTAAGATTTCATTGAATGAATACGCTGCAAAGTGAAAAAAAAATGTTTTTGGAAGTTGGTGTCTTTGGTAGGTACGAATTTCTTTCGTTATGGACACCGACTTCCAAAAAGAAAGTAATTTTTCACTTTGTAGCGTTTTTATTTGGCAGTCGGTAGTATTTTTTTGTAAAAAAGATTTTTTATTTTTCACTTTTTAGTTGTACCTAATAAGCAAGTTCTTTAGTAAGGTGCCTATAATGGCACAATAGATTACCCGAATATCATGAAACTTGAACATAACCGGTGAAATGAAATTTTACCAAGGGGAAATGTACACATCTGCGTACCCCTTTAGAGCGTACTGGCGTGATGTTATATTATGAAATGGTATAAACAATAAACAGACATGCGATTGCAGCAATTCCGACAGATTTGCCGTCATTTATTGAAGAGTTCTGTTGTATATCTCCGAAGTTCTTCAGCAGATCTTCATCAAATTAAAATGGGAACATACTCTTTAAAAAAAAACCTTTTCCAAAATCGGTCCACAATTTACGGAGAAATCGGTGAAAAAAAAAAAACAAACAATGTCGAACATAGAACCTCCCCCTTTTTGAAAAGTCGCTTAAAAAGAAATTGCATGTAGCAAAGATGAGAATGTTGAAATGGATGTGCAGCGTGACGATAATGGATAAAGTGAGAAATTAGTATATTAGAGGAAGTTTGAAAGTGGTGCCAGTGGCAGAAAAGTTGAAAGGAAACCGCTTGTCCTGGTACGGTCATGTGATGAGGAGGGATGAAACTCAAGTTACTAAAAGAATTATGAATATAAACGTAGATGGATGGAGAGGGAGAGGAGGGCCAAAGAAAAGATGGATGGACTGTGTGAGGAAGAAAAGGGAGTCAGTGATAGCGTGACGGGGGACAGGACGTTATGGATTATGGAAGAAGAAAACGTGTTGCGCCGACCTCAAGTAACATGGGATAGGAGCAGGAAGATGTTATGTACCGTGTTCATTTAGGTATAAATAAAAAAACCGGCCAAGTGTGAGTCGGACTCGCGCACGAAGGCACGGTAAAGATATCTAACAACTTCATACAAACGGTCGGAACGCGAGTCATGCCTACGCGTCTCGAGTTCAGCCAACACTCGATACACTACAGTCGCAAACAATCACGAACGGTGTGATGGTTTCGTAAGCAGTAAGCGTGCGATTTGTGAATATTTGATTGAAATAAGTACAAGTACTTACTTAATATGGCAGAGAGTAATTATAGACTATATTGTACTGTGTTTGGTTGCTTGAATTCTTCTTTAACACACCCAGAGACAACATTTTTTAAATTACCTGACACCTTCGAAAGGAAATACTATAAAAAAATATATAGAACCTAATTTACTACTACGTAATTTGTTTATTTTTTTAACAGGTAGGTATTTCGCTTTTCCACCGAGTAAAATACCTGGATTAATAAATAATTAATTGGATAGGGTTATAAATTGACACGCGAGCGTAGGTAGGTTAGGCACGCTCGCGTTAAAAAGAACTAGTAGGTTGTTGCCTAGGCTGGACTATATACTTACTTACGTACTTAGCTACATACATAATTATATTATTGAATTAGACGAATTGAGATGAGAGTAATAAATGGTAGGTACCTGCCTAGTAAGATTTAAATAAGTATAATAAAAAATATAATATTTACCTCAGATTAGAGAAAAGAATCTGAGTTTTTTACAATCACAAAACGAGAAAGAAACTCAAGCAGGTACTGGCGGGCAGCCCTAACGCGTGTTTAGGTGACGCGAGCTTGTAGGCACTTATTTCAGGGACACGGCTGAGTCACAATACTGTTAGATATCTTTACCGTGACGAAGGGTTCCGTAACATTATAGCAAAAAGATCAAGTTGGTTGTATGATAGCCCCACTTTAATATATATAATTCTGTTTTTAACCGACTTCCTAAAAAGGAGGAGATTTCTCAATTCGACCGTATATATATATTTTTTTTATGTGTGTTCGCGGATAACTTCGTCGTTTATGAACCGGTTTTGATGATTCTTTTTTTGTTAAAAAGGAGATATCCCAAGGGTGGAACCAGAATAAGGCAACCAGGATCTGATGATAGGATCCTAGAGAAATCGAGGGAATACCTCAAATATTATAGGCACACATATAGCAATTTTGGTATTTGCATCAATAATGCAATCATTTGCACTCAGAAAGAATCATTTGGCGAAGTGGAACTGATGAAGAAGATCACAATGGCCACTGGAACTCCGAATTAAAAAAATGTATCCTAGTCGTGTTTGGGCTTATTGGAATAGTCATGAGATGAACTTTGGCTATAAATGATGAATTGGAGGTACTTACCAAAACTAAAAAGAGTAAAATAAAAAACTTTTTAACAAAAAATCAAACCGACTTCCAAAACACTACAAAGCGAAAAATAACTTTCTTTTCCGAAGTCTGTGTCGAATAACGGAAAACAATGGGAACAAAAGACACCGACTTCGGTAAAGAAAGTTAGTTAGTTTTTCGCTTTGTAGTTTTTTGTTTTGGAAGTCGGTTTAATTTTTTGTTAAAAAGTTTTTAGTATTTTTTGTTATAGTGGCAACAGAAATACATCATCTGTGAAAATTTCAACTGTCTAGCTATACCGGTTCATGAGATACAGCCTGGTGACAGACAGACACACGGACACTCCCTCCACCTTCCCATGGCCCGACCAACTTTGTTATACGGGCCGAATCGTGGGGCGGCTGCGGACATAGCACCCTTGGCAATCTTATTTTTACGGTCCGCAGGCGCTTCTTGATCCCTTACAAATTAGCCACGTGTGTCCCTTCAACCTTCTCCCAAAATTGGGCTGGTGAACGTTCACACTACAAACAGTAGAACTTCGTCGTCGTCTTCGCCGTCGTACCCCTCGTGCGTCCCTATCTTTTTATTACTGCACCTTGCTCCTATTCTTGGCGCTCCATTGCGCTCCGGGCGGCATGCCACTCGTGCGCGAAATCCCGCAGCCTCGCGAAGTTCGCCGGTGAGCCAACGAGATCCTGGTAATAAACCGGACCGACCTTCATGCAGCTGATCCCATCCATCATCTTGCACCTAGCTTCTTCATACAGAGGGCAGACCCACAGCGCATGGTGTAGGTCTTCCTCTTCCATACCGCAGTAGCACATACTATCCTCGCATAACTTCATATCATTCAACCTTTTCCTGAAACACCCATGTCCCGTGAGAATCTGGGAGACCTGATAATCAGGCACGACCCAGCTGTACTTAAGCCGAGTAGCCACGTCCGGGAAGAAACGGAACAGTTCCCTTCCTTTCCCCTCATTCACCCATCTTTCCTGCCATGTGTCCATCGTCTCATTCCAAATCACTTGCTTTCGTCGGGCCAGCTCCCGCCTGCGCACTTCCAGTTCGACCTGTGCTTCGGTCGCGGCCTGGCGCTGCTCATCAAACCTCCCAGCACGGATCACCTCCAGATCAGCCGGGAGAACACCACCCAAGACTGCCAGCGCAGCCGTACTGGTAGACCTGTACGCCTTCGTCAGCAGAATCAGGCTTGGTCTCTGGCACCGGAGCAGCGCGCTGCGAACAACGTGGAGTGTCGCTCGTTTGTACCAACAAGCAGCAGCATACGTTACCGTGGCGACGAATGTGCCTCTATAGAGGACGCGAAGTCCGGGATATCGAATGCCCCAGGACGATGCCGACACTCGTGACATCTTCCCGAAGCACTTGGCCGCGCGCTCCCCTATCGATAACGCATGCTGCGCGAAGGATAGACTTGCGTCGAGCACCACACCCAGCACCATCGTCGAGGTGACACTCCTGACCGAGTCCCCGGCAAGTTTTACAGTGGGTGGTCGCTGGAGTTTTCCCCTCATCGTCATCATTGCTGACTTTGCAGGGGAGAACCCCAGCCGGTTCCTGGCTCCCCACGCCGCGATCATGTCCAGCGACTCCTTTGCTGCCGTCTCGATATCTGCGCGAGATTTGGACTCGATCAAAACCGTCACATCGTCCGCATAGGCGACCATTCTGACGCCGCATGGGAGCGGTAGTCGAAGCAAGTCATCCAACAGCAGGTTCCATAGAGATGGACCAAGGACGGAGCCCTGCGGGCACCCCATGGTGGACACCTTCCACACAACCCGGTCACCGATGAAAAGGCCAACACGTCGGCGGGCGAAGTAGTCCGACAGCATCGTAAAGATGTTGGGCGGGCACCCCCCCCCGCTTGACTTTCGTCAAGATCATCGGCCACCAGGCGTTGTCAAAGGCGCCAGAGATGTCCAGAAATATGGCCTGCACGTACTTGCCCGAGCCCTCCCTCACGGTGCGCATGATGTCGTTGAGCGCCGTGACGGTTGACTTGCCCGGAGAAAATCCGTGCTGGGCGGCAGAGATCTGGTTGCCGATCGTCGGAGCGCACTTTAGTATTACGCGCTCTAAAATCTTCCCAAGCACAGGTAGAAGTGTTATCGGCCTATAGGCCTTCGGGTCCGTTAGTGGCTTCCCATTACCCTTTGGCAGGACAAGAAGCCGACCCGCCTTCCACACATCCGGAAACACCCCTTCAGAGACACACTTGCCGTACACCGCGGTGACTTCCGCAGGGACGGCTTCCCAGACGTTCCTGACAATGCGCGCACTAATTCCATCCAATCCCGGGGCCGTGTTGGGCATGGTCCTGATTATACCTCCCAGACTGTCACGCGACAGAGGAGGCGCAGCTTGGCCTGACGGGGTGAGCGAGGCGGCGACGCAAATCTGCCTGTGGTATGGTGTATCCAGGGAAGGATCATCGTCCGGACAAAGCGCCTGCAATAGACCCGTCGCCGCATCGCCCACAGAGGTCGCAAAGCCCTCCGCCAGCTTTGTGCCATTAATAACCCGGGAGGGAGGCCTCAGCCTGCCACTGGCAGCCCGATATGCCAACCCCCACGGGTCACAGTTGCCAGAGTCAGCAATCCTCCTGAAGTGCTCAAGCTCCGCCTTCTCCATTGCCTCTCTGTATCTCGCTCTCACCGAGTGAAACTCCGCTCTCAAACGCTCTTCTCGCAGACCCCCAGCCTTACGTACGCCCTGCCATTTGTTCCTCGCTCTGTTATTCAATTTCCGGAGCTTCTCTAGCTCCGGGTTCCACCATTCGTACCCCGCGTCCTTTGGTGGTCCTTTCATACCCAAGCACTGGCATGCTGTGTCCACAATAACTCTCGTAAACTCCTTGCAGACAAAGGACGCTGGCTTTAGAAAGTCAAGCCTGCCCATTCGTGCATGGATAGCCTGCTGGAAGCGCGGCCAATCCACTCCCCGGTCACGAAAGCGCACCGACTCTTCGCCCGGCCCAACGCTACGGCATCTTCCTCCACGATCCCCACTTCCATTTCTTTCCACCTGGAAGGTGATGAGGCGGTGGTCGCTGCTGCTGGCGTCTACTTGTACGGTCCACTTATTGATTTTGACGCTTCTGGTTGACAGCGTGACGTCTATATTTGATTCGCCATTTGGGCCGCTAAAGGTAAATGGCTGGCCCACCAAATTGTTAACTGTGAGACCGTGGGCAGCAATGAAAGCCTCCATCGACACCCGCCTGTGCTCCGCGTTGTGGCCGCGGCCAGTGTAATGGCGAGGCTCACTGTGCCATACAGGCGAGTGGGTATTGACATCCGCGCATATGACGATGCGCTTCCCCCGAAGCGCCTCCATAACTCCTTCCAGGTGGTGCAAGTGCCTATCGATATCCTCGCCGTATTGAAAATAGGCCGAGACCACGTGCAGGTCGAGCTCCTCTAAATGTGCCACTAAGCAGTGGTCGGTGGTGAGGTGCTGCAACACCGCGCAGGCCGTGTTGCTCTTGTGAATGTACAGCCCTGCTTTGGCTGTACTAGCGCTCTGAATGATGTAGTCGGCCTGCGGGTACTGCTCCTGAAGGAGCGCTACATCCAATTTCAGATCACGGCACACCGCAGGAAGCTCCCGCGTAGCAATCGCTGACCCGGCGAGGTTCAGCTGCCCAATTGTGATGCATTTCTTACTGGCCATAGACACACGGACAGTGGAGTCTTAGTAATAGGGTCCCGTTTTTAAACCTTGGGTACGGAACCCTAAAAATGAAATGATAATTAACTATGCTGACTGTGCCTAATCTATTGATCTACTTTCAGGTGGCTAGTATACGATCCTCAGGACGCAAAACGCCATTTGGATTGGTTGGTACAAGAGCTTTACAAAGCTGAACAGGCTGGCGAAAAGGTCCATATTCTAGCACACATCCCACCCGGGGTCAGTGATCTTACCCATACTTGGACTAGGGAATACAACAGAATTGTGAACAGGTAAGATACCAGAGTCGTTGTTTTCTTTGAACAGTTGAATAACAACATTACGTTAGTGGAAATAACGTAAAAGTAGATTAACCATTCGGTAGAAGCTCGAAGTTAAGGGCTTAATCTCTTTAACCTTTTGAGAGCCAAGCGGTACCGAACGCGACGTGTCCCCCACCGCCAAGTTATAAATGTATGAATATACAGTTAAAAATAGTAATGAGGGTAATTGTAGTATCGATAAATGTTTTTTTTTTTTCATAAATATACTAGATAAATAAAATTAATGACGTATTTCGATGTCTCGTTAAATAAAATAATGACATATTTCGATATCATGTTTTATTAACAACAGTTGTGATAAGAAAAAGCAGAATACAATATAGATAGTGATCAAAAAGATACATAACTCAATTCAGCCATAAACAGTTGGCTACATCCCTATTTTCTTTTGACGTCATCCAGTTGTCTTCTTATCAGGACCGTGGCGCCCGTAGATCGGAAAATTTCAATTGTTATAAGGGATGTTCAATATTTTTTTTGTATAGTCCATGTTTATGCTAAACACACATTAATATTATTACTATCGATTTTGCTTGGCCACATTACGCGCTTTGTTTCTGGATACGGCGGCGAATCGCATTCAAAGTAAGAACGAATTTTTTGGTATGATCTGTATTCTGAAATATCATACTAATTGCCAATGTAATTATATTTAGCAAAAATAGTTTTTTTTTACCGTTAAATAATTTACACTTACCTCAAAATCTTCGTCTGATGTACTCTCGTATTTATCGGATTTAGCTTCCTAATACACACCTTGTAGGATTTTTAAAAGTACAAGGAATGTACGTAATTATGCATTTTTGAAAAAGGATCGCATTTTTTTTTCATAACTGAACATTTCGATTCGAAATAAAAGTGTATTTTAAAAGTTTTGTGTATATTGACACTTTAGAAACGTAATCAAGTAAACACAGCACTAGACGTATTCCTATAAAGACTACGGCGCCTGGGGCACTACAAAAAATTTACTGGTATTATTTTTCTGTTATTTACGGTTTTAGGCAATAGTAATATTAAAACACGCACAAAGCGTTGTGCATGTATTTTAATGTAATAAACGTTATGATTATACATTGTCTTCTAATAAAGACGTGGCATGAAGGGCACGGAAACGATTGTCTTCTATAGAAGACCGTGGCGCTCAAAAGGTTAAAAACCAAAGTACTCTGCGGTTCAGTGAATTTGATGTTTTGGGAAGTTAAATTAATATTATAGGCCATACACAACGATTTTTTTCCAGATTTTCGAAGACAATAATGGCTGAGTTCAATGGCCACACTCATTCGGACGAGTTCAAGATATTCTACAGCTTGACTGATGGCAGTCCTATCAATGTGGCGTGGGGAGCCGGCAGCACTACCAGCTTTACTGACTACAATCTCAACTATAAGATTATTGACTTTAACCCTGTTACTTATGTAAGTATCGGACATTAGAATTAATTTAATTCTGACAACATTGTTGGCGCAGTAGTTGAGCGATCGGCTGCTGAGCTATGTGCCGCGAGTTCGATTCGCACGTAACAAATAATTGTATGGCCTACAAATAGCTGTGCCGGTTCTGGGTTTTGTGTATGTGAGTTTATATGTTTGTTGTAGACGCACCCACGATACAGAAAAAAATCCTAGTATGACGCAAAATTATTTAAATAAATAGTGATGAATGATGTACCCATTTGGCTTACAAATAACACAGACCAGTCTGTATTGTATGTCGGGCTCGATTCTTGCCCAAGACTAATAAAAAGTGTTCTGTCTTTCAAGGCCCATAGTTATTTATAAGAACCCCCGTATACCGCAATGTGTTGTATTAAGCGCAGGTTGCGAAATCAAAAGAAGTCCTATAGAGGCAGTCTGAAAACGAACAGGATCTCAAAATCCAACCGCATGTTTAGGCGAACATAACAAGCTCAACATAGGGATTTCGGCGGGTTTTTTTTCGATTACAGTTCAGTGGCTGTTTTAATTATTCGTAAATTGATTCCTAGTGTATATTGTTATGTAAAATATGTGTAGTTATGTGTCTCAAGTGGAGAAAATTCGGAATCATTGATACAGGTGCTATCTAGGTAAAATCGAGCTGAGAATTTTATTGTAGTAATGATACCTCAGCAAACCTTGGCTAGAAGACCGACTCGATATATTTGTTGCCAAATATTCCAATAAACTTTGGATTGTATTACATACGCTTTCTAATGCAAAACAAAGTTCTTGTGCAAAGGGACTGAATAAAAAAAAAAACTAAAGGAACAAAACGTGACACTGGCCAAATGCACAAAACATGCGAAACCAAAATAAAAAGCTCATCGTAATAAGTACAGTAGTCACAGCGGATCTTTGTGTCTCTGAAGTTGGCTACAAGACCCTGCGCAGTAGTTATTTTTGGGTATGATTTAAGCTGTCACCAATTTAATTCATTTTGTGTTTCTTAAATAATAGGGTTTGCCCTCAAAATAGTAGATTTGTCACCAAAATGTAGTCACCAAACAATATAAAATCAATTCCACAATAAATTACCGAAAATCATGGAGATATGGGGTCAAGTACCAAATAAATGGTTTTGTATGTATTATAATAGGTTTGTCCTAATAGTATTTAAGCAAACTAATTTAAAGAGATCACCAATAAATCATATATTAGGTCACTAGAAAATTTCATAAAGTTAGATTGGTGTATATGCAACAGAGTCGACGGAGCCCCGCTGTGCGAGGCTCCTATTTCTGAATGCAGGGTCTAAAGTAACCTAACACGAAGGAGATGACGGGAGCTGAGTTCGCTCGCTTTGCTCGCTCACTACAGCTTCCGTCATCTCCTTCGAACCTAACCTGTCCGAGACGGGGTGCCCTAAGCTCCCGAGCTCGCTTCGCTCGCTCTTGGACCGATTCATTGACCATAATTTGTTATTTTAATGTTGACATTTTCATTAAAATTATAAATTGATGTATTAAATTAGTAACGAATACTATTATTTTAATAACTGAACGAAATAAAATGTAACAAATAAAAAGGAGTCGCAGTCAGGGATCGATAATCGATTTATTTGGTGACAGATCTACCATTCTGAGCACCAAGCTATTATTTAAGTAATAAAACTATTGTTATAAGAACGAAGTTTATATTCATGTAATGCACTACAATTTTATTGGTAATCCATCTCATATTTTACACATTATATTAACAATAATTTGGTAATTCATACCTGGGAACACTCTTTGTTTATCTGAGAACGAAAATATTTCGTGGCGATAGATCTATTTATTAGGTGATACAACTTGATGACAAATATAAATTTTGGTGACAAAAAATATAGTTCCGTTATTTTTGTGTCAATGTTGACGGTGAAGATAGCATTGTATAGGTGCCTCTTTCACTCGCTTATGTTTGTCGCATCGTCCTATCTCGCTTACTGTACGCACAATACATACAGTGGGCAGTGGTGGCCCAGTGGTATCGACTACGACTCACAAGTAGGTCATGGGTTCAAACCCAGGCAGGCGCTTAATTTGCGTAAATCATTTCATCACCACTGCTCTCAAAACTGTGAAGGAAAACATCGTGAGGAAACCGTCATGTCCTAGAACCAAAAATTCGAATACATGTGACATCCACCAACCCGCACCGCCCATTTCCTCTCAGAGAAGAGGCCTTTGTCCCAGCAGTGGAAACATTAAAAGTCTTATGATGATACACAAACAGTTTCTTGCGCAATGGTTCGCGGAGCCTAACTTCAGAGACACAAATATCCGCTGTGACTACAGTAGTTCGGCTAAACGCCACCCTGAAACAAAACTAAGGCTTGAAGAACTTGGATCCTAAAATATACCGTATTCTAACAACCTGTTTTTCCTTTCTTTACAGCACCCGGAAAGTATTGTAAACTATGCCTACAACCTAACCGAAGCAAACCTGCGGCCGAACCGACCACCTCACTGGTTCCAACTATACGACATGCAAAATACATTTTCACTGGCCGAACTCTCCGCTACTTCCATGGACGACTTAGTTCACAGAATGGTTACCGACAACAGGCATTTATTAGACCTCTATGCAGCTTTCTATTCTAAAATAAGCGATAACCGTTGGCAACACTGCAACGATTGGTGTAAAATTGATAATCTTTGTAAAACAGTTGTCACTGTGCTGTGGGAACGGTCCAAGTGTGAAGAACTGAGAAGCCTTTTTTATAGTAAATAAGCTTGACACTATTTTGTTATATTAGAAATCTCGAAACTATTATCGAGAAAATAAAGTATAGTACTTATAACGGATCTTTGTGTCTCTGAATTGGCTGAACCTGTGCAGTACCTATTTTTGTGTCAATGTTGAAAGTGAAGATAGCATTGTATAACTTGTCTCTTTTACTCGCTTACGTTTGTTGCATCGTCCTATCTCGCTTACTCTATGCAGTTTACTCGATGACAAACTGTTTCTTGCGCAATGGTTGGCAGAGCCAACTTCAGAGACACAGAGATCCGCAATGACTATTATAAGTATAGTTGATGAAAAATCAAGAGCACGCGTCTTGTGTCTTTGCATTTCCATGAGGTTTAATTTGAAATGACAGACGCCCGGTCGTCTTTGAAAGAACTTAAGGCACTTGTCCCACCGACGGCGACAAAGCGATTAGCTATCGTCTATTTTCTCGCTGAAGAAACGAACAAAAGATGCAGATCCCGTGTCAATCAAAGAGACATATATTAATAGTTGATCGCTGGCTGTTCACACTGCTGGCGATTTCTCTCTCACCACAAGTTTGTCGCAGCGACAAGAGCTATCAAAGATAAGCGATACATTTCCGGCGATGCTCGCTTGGCGGTCAAAACTCACGCCGAGAGACCAAGCAACTAACGCGTGCAGGATTGCCTGCCCGAGCGAATGGTGCGAGTAATCGCCCGTTGCACAAAAACACTCGTTTATAGCCGAGCGGTAAAACTATCGGAACTACACACTCGCCGCTCGCCAATTAGGTAACTATTTTCTAGCTCTACTCCCTGCTCGCTGATCGTCGGCAGTAGGACAAGTGCCTTAAACACCGAATTCATTATTTTAATTGCGAAACAGAGAAATTAATTGTACTGTTCAATGCGATTTCAGCTTCGTGACTTTTTTTTTTTAATGGAAGGGATCATTCTCTATGTTAGGCCATAGATAATGATCTCTCCCATTTAAAAAAAAATGTTTTTGTACTGTATTTGCAATTCGATTTTTTATTAATGTTTCAAACTAACAGTTTTTAACATTCTAACATCCATAGGCTTTTTGAATGTGGCATCCATTCAAAAAGCCTTTATGTCAGAAGAAAATATAATTTTAAGAAATTAAGTTGTCATTAATTTTAAGGTGATTAATAAAATATTTGTTTTTATCAAACATCAATCGATTTATTTCGTTTCATAACTTAAGTTTTCTAACTATCTACATACTAAATAACATTAGTGGTCTGTTATACTTAACCAGGTTATTCTCGGTTTCGACTTTAAATCTTCACTAGGGATCTTATCGAATTCTCCAATCTGGAAAAAAAGCATATAGAATTTTAGAAGATGGACTCACAAATATTATTTGGAAATCAATATAACTCTGGCTCTTCTTCTTTTCGAGTTGAATCACACTATAAACGTGGATACAGACATTGCGAGGCATGCGCCGCGCACGCCTCGCAACGCATGCCTTTTGCACGTAACGCACGCCTTTTGCTTTGATTTGAGTTGTCGTAGCACTTGCCTCACCACGAATATGAACGTCCACACATTGTGAAGCATGCGATGAGCGCCGTGCACTGCGCATGCCTCGCAATGTCTATCCGCCTTTACACTCATATTATATAGGCGAAAATTCTCGTGTCACAATGTTAGTTACCTTACTCCTCCGAAACGGCTTTACTGATTTTTACCAAATTTTATATGCATATTCAGTAGGTCTGAGAATCGGCTACTATCTACTTTTCATACCCCTAAGTGATAAGGGTTGTTCACCCTTAACATATTTTTTTAAATTTTTGGACAACATTTTTTGTTTTTATTTTTTTATAATGTGGCATTAAAAAATACATACAACCCTAAATTTTTACCCTTTTATCACCAACCCCTATTTTTTAATAGCCATTTTAGTAATTTAATCATTTTTCATCCTGCTCGATAACTGATCAACTATAGTCTTTTAAATAATATAATGCAGGGTAATGGGTAGGGTAGGTAGGGTTGGATAGGTAGGGTTAGGGAAGTTAGGGTAGGGTAGGGTAGCTAGGGTAGGGTAGATAGAATAGGGATAGTAGGGTAGATAGGGTAGGGTAGGGTGGGTAGGGTAGGCTAGACAGGATATGGTAGGTAGGGTAGGTAGGTAGGTAGCCAATTGACGGGAGCGAAGTCCCGGGAGTCAGCTAGTATTATATAAGCGAAAGTTTGTGTGTGTGGTGGAATGTTTGTTACTTCTTTTCTTCACGCTCAAATGGCTGGACGGATCTGGATGAAATTTGGCACAGAGGTAGACTGGAAAAGCGCATAGGAAACTTTATCCCCGGAATATGTTCCCTTAGAATAATTCACGACAATCACGCGGGCAAAGCCACTGGTAGGAGCTAAGCTTTTACATAATTTGAGTCCAGTAGAGGCCACAATAATTGCAGTGTCAATGGCATTTCTTAGGTCCTCAACTCAATAATGCAGGTATTGGGCCCATGCATTGAATGCATTGTAGCATAATTCTTGTATTAATGAAGAAGAGAAGACAAAACTGCTTCAAGAAAGTTTGGCCTCGAACAGTATATTAAAGATATTTCAAGTAATCTTTGCGCGCGGCTCTAAGTGTGGGTAAGAATGTGTTAGTGTTTGTTTGCACTGCCGCGTCACTGCCACACATAATTATTAAAGTTGTCTATTTACAAGCGTACGCACAGCGCACGCGCCACAGATATAAATCTTACTAGATGACGCGATTGTATGTATTTTGCGTGTCAAAAAACGGATTAAAATTACGATCAATGATCGTAATTTGAGCTTTTCGTTTAGCATTATCGGCACCGGAAATCCACCGAAATCTAGAAATATTGAGCTGTAAAGACTGTATACAAAAAGTTGGCCGTGGCATTGGAAATGTTTTCATTCAGTCCGGAGCCAATCGTGCCAATACCTTTCGGCTACCTCCGCAATCTGGTAAAGAAACGCACCAAAGAGCAACACCACAAATTGTGGAATGACCACAGTGAGTGCAGGCAGTCCAAAGAGGCACTTATCGCTTTGGATGGACGTTTCACGCAGAAGGCTCACGTCTGACGAAGCAGCAGTTACGAGCAGTCATAGCCGTAACGACTGGCCACGGGACTTATAATAAGCACCTTTTTGTCTTAGAGAATACGGGCAGCCCGCTGTGCAGAGCATGCAAGGAGGATGACGAGACAGCAGCGCACCTGCTTCTAAGCTGCCCAGTAATCGCCGGTTGAAAGGCCAAACACCTCGGTGAACCAGGTACCGTACAGGAAGTCAACAACACGAAGGCGCTGCTTGCCTTCCTGGAGGAGTTGGGATGGATCGAGTGAGGAAGTAAATAGAAGGATAATTCCCACCCGTACGCAAAATAGGCGCTTGGTCGTGGAGTTGTGGATACCAGCCCGTTTTAACCTAAGTAAATACGTTTTTAAATTGTGTGTGAAAGTGGCTTGCTTAGTTTTCATACAGAAGGATGGATTTGCGTTATCTAATTAGATTTATATCTGTGGCACGCACACATGGCGCCGCGCGCTAATATAAGTTGAATTAACTATACTGGGGACTTGTACTACTGGTTTTGTCCAGCATAATCACTGGGGAAGTTATAGGGGTGAGGGCTTGCTTTAGTATTTTTTGAAGTTTAAGTGCCAATCCTCCACTTGATTTAAATCTAAAGAAACAGATGTAGAGCTAATAGAGGGTTTTTTTCCAGCATTATTAATAACTGCTAAGCCATTTACCTGATGCCTAATAAACTTGACAAGCCTCTCTATATGTTCAGCTTTGACATCATCAGCTAATGAGTAGAATCTTCTCCAGACGGCTGCAGCTAAGACCTTGTCATCACTGAGCCCCTCATCATAAGCCACCAGAGCAGCTTGGAACTGTTCTGACAACTCTGTCACTTGCTTCCTTGCTATTGCTGGATTGGCACCCTGAAATTGAAGGGTAAGGACCTATGAAGAATTGCACTTGAAGTTTTGAAAGTTCTTGTTTATGAGTACACTGATAAAATTCTGGTGACTAGGAATTAAAACAACTAATGTCAATAAAAAGGATTGGAAACTAAATCATATATTTATACCCCATACTTAAGGTCTATTGTTGAATACAGGTAAAATTTATTGCAAGGCAATTGCTTACTTTGGTATTAGGCAATTGCTTACTTACTGTGTCATAGATTTCACTAAAGAATGACTAGATAGTAATCATCTAGTAAATTATTACAATGGATTTACCTCCAACAGTTTTATTTTATTTGCAACATCTGCCCAAAGAGCCTCAATTATACAGTTCCTTACAAAGTGGCCATCACCCTTAATATATTTCTTCTTATCACCAGTAGGAAGCATGACATCTTCTGCCATATACCGGACCATGAGTAGCCATACATGCAGCTCTGTGATGATAAACCATGAGGCAAATGTGTCAGGCAACTCTAGGCTTTCAAACCATTCAGCATAAGCCACATTTTCAGGTATACACTCATACAGGAAGTATCCTGTTAGTTTTAAACGCTGGAAAAGGTTAACAGAAATATTAGGCAAAAAATAATTAATACTGCAAGATGACAATATTCTAAATAATTAAATGGTTATTGTCTTTTTCCAGAAATCTATTGTTTACAGTGAAACTAAAAAATAAAAGGAAAAATATGAGAAAATATTATATCAATTTTAAAATCACAATTTACCCTCAATAACTGGTTAATTACCTACTCATTATCATTATCCTGCCAATAAAAAATAATTTACCGTCCTAGATTGGTCCATCCAACCAACAGCATTCATGAACTTCTTAACATAGCTATCTTCAACAGTCACAGTATTCAGGTTTCTCTTGTTTGCTTTGGTAACACAGAAGCTACCAGCGCATGGTCTTGCATAATTCGTTTTAATTTGTACTCGCTGTTGCCACAATACCTGTCAATAATAGTGAATATCTGTTGTAAGTATATAACTTTCATAATACAAAAATAAATTTGCGAGTACAAAAATATAGTTCTAGGGTTAGAAGAGCTGAACGTTGCAATATGCTCGATTTAAACAATATATTTATATATTAACTTATTTCATTTGTGATAATATCATTAATACCCACACGAGATAAAGCGCGTGATCGATACATGCTGGTATAAATTTAATAAACCAAATTCAAAATTATCTTCACTTGGATAACATTTCGCCTTGGTTTGCTTGCTTGAAATTTGACATTTGACATGACATTTACTGTTGTTTTTTTTTTTTCGCTCTTCGGTCAGGCTATAGTCAATTCAATTCAATTCTTGATTAATGGCTTTTGTGGAAGAGTAACCACAATTCTGCCAATATCCCGTACTTATAATGATAGACCATCAAAAGAAGGAGATTGTACAGTGATGAAATTTGGACAGTATTCATTTTCTACGCAGAGCAAGACTGGAAGACAGTTTTTTTTTTTTTTTTCCCTAATGTTGTAGCTATCGTAATAGTGTATGAATGTTACAATACTTAAATAATCAAATAAATAGAATATTATAATAGTTTACAACTTAATTTTATTTATTTCAATGAACTTACTTAGAATATATACAAAGCGGGTAAATACGAGGGATAGGAGGCATTTAGCGGAAGTTGGACGAGGGATATGGGGTGGAATGATATCATACATAGAAAATCGTAATTTAGGACAGCTGAAGAATAAATGGTTCACGTTTCCTTCATCCAGACCACATTCACAGAGGGAGCTATCCCTTATCCTAAGTTTAGCCAAAAAAGCTGGGGTGCAGCAATGATTGAGTCGTAACCGACAGATTATTGAAGTGGTCAATTTATTTGCCAACTGATACTTGAAAAACCAAGGTTTGTGAGGAATCTCAGGTTGAATATCGCCATAGAATTTTCCCTTTATGTTTTTAGAAATTTTCCATTTTTGGGACCACGAGTTATACAAAGTGGTTGACAGAGTGGCACAGATGTCATGGGAATAGATTTCAAAATGGTCAAGTGTGCCAGTCAGAACTGCATTTTTAGCACACGAATCGGCTGACTCGTTCCCATTAATACCCATGTGACCAGGAATCCAGGCCAAAATAATATTGATACCTAATGTATGGCACTGGAAAAGTAAATCTCTTATTTTTAAGATAATAGGAAAATTGGATTTTGTTCGGAAAGGGTTAGACAAAATGGATTGGAGGCAGCTCTTTGAATCTGAGAATATTATGGAGTTATTTAAATTATGAGATTTAACGAATGAAATGGCTTCAAAAATGGCAATAGATTCACCCGTGAAAACTGATGTAACCGAAGGGCACTTGAAACTTAAAATGATTTTTGTAGAGGGGATCCAAACGGCAACCCCAACCGGACTATCAGAGACTTTGGAAGCGTCAGTGAATATTGTTACCCAGTTATTAAAATCAGAGGAAATTTTTCTGGAAAAAAGCCTGTTTGCTTCCAGAGTGCTTTTATTAATTCCAAAGTCCAAGATGACATCAGGGCGGTTTAACAAAGCGTCATATGGCAAAGAGGTAAAATAGGGTTTTGAAAAAGTGGGCTAGGAAGACGAGTGAACTGGAGGAAGGCACGAAGAAGGCATGGAAGTTCTCTATTAAAACGACGACCAGAGTCAGAAATGCTAGATAATTGGTCTAGCTTATGTAAGAGGGGATGCTCCGAATTTTGAACGAGTTTAAAGAAAAATCTATTAGCAAGGAATTGTCTTCGATTAGAAAGGGGGGGATCAACACTTTCGACTTGCATAGCGTTAATTGGAGATGATTTCATCGCTCCAAGAATTATGCGTAAACATTTTGCCTGAATTTTATCAAGTTTTTGAAGGCCAGATTTATTACAGGGATCTAAAAGAAACAGTCCTTATTCCAAATGACTACGAACTATAGCATTATATAACAATTTTTGAATATACGGATGAGCACCCCACCAAACACCAGAAAGAGAACGGAGAACATTAATGTTTCTTTCACACTTTTGAGAAATAAAGTCAGTATGAGCGGTGCCTGATAACTTTGAATCTAACCAGATTCCTAAGAACTTGACTTTATTTTCTTGAGGGATATTTTGACCATTAACTTTAATGTCAACAGAGGCGGGAAGTCTTTTTCTAGTGAAAACGACTACAGAGCTTTTGGGGACCGACAAAGACAATCCATGTAAAAGAAGCCAATCCGATAGATACCCGAGGGCAGAATTTAGCCGCTCAGAGGCATCTTCCAGAGATTTCACGGATATGTACAGAGCCAGATCGTCAGCATATTGTAAAATTTGGCAAAATGGGTCAACTGTTAAGTGAAGATCAAAAGTATATAGGCTGAATAGAAGAGGGCTAAGCACTGAACCTTGCGGTAAACCTTTCCAGATAGTCTTAGGGGGTAAAAGAGAGTCAAGAGATTTAATAGAAATGGTTCTTTCCATCGACAAATTACATATAAAACGACCCAACCTCTCAGGGATGCCCAACTGATAGACTAATTTATCCTTAAGCACCGGAAGTAGTACATTATCATATGCCGATGCAATGTCAAGAAAAAATCCCACCAAATGCTGTTTATTCAAAAAAGAGATGCGAATGTCGGTTGATAATATGCTAAGACTATCTAGAGTGCACATCCCTTTTCTGAATCCATACTGGGATACGGGCAACAGGCTCCTGCTTTCCACAAACCATTCAAGGCGGTGCTTGAGCATATGCTCAGCGACCTTACACAAGACTGATGAGAGTGCAATAGGTCTATAATTACCTGGTTCTGAAGGGTTCTTACCCGGTTTAAGGACCGGAATTACCGTTTGGTTTTTCCACGGTTGAGGAACTAAACCATACTCATAGAAACCATTAACAAGGTCCATGTAATACTGCTTAGATGCATTAGAGGCATTTTTTTAAAAAGAGTATGGTATTCCGTCTGCCCCAGGGGATGAATCCACGAGACCATCAAGTGTCAATTGAAGTTCAGAAAACGAGAATAAGGAATCGAAACAGCTTCCAGAAGGAAGAAGGCTTGGAGGAGAAGGAAGGTTGTCTAGGTTTGGAGCCGAAGGTGGAGATAGTTTATCAGAAAAGGCTTCGAGCCAAGAAGAGGGGTCATTGACTGAAATATCGACAGAGTTAGATGAACCTCTGAATCTTTTAAGTTGCTTCCAAACAAAGGAAGAAGGAGACCTAGGGGATAAACTTTCACAATAGCGGAGCCACACTTCTTTTTTCTTTTTAGAGAGAAGTCTAATGGCAATAGCTGCTTTCCTTTGGTAATTTAAAAAATTGTGAAGGGACATAGAGGCTTTATAACCCTCCTCTGCTATTTTCCTTTCGTTGACTGCTGATGTGCAATCCGAATCCCACCAAGGAGTTGAAACTTGAAATTTGTAGGGATTTTTAAGAGGGAAATTATCCTCAGCACTAGAAGTAATCGATTCCACGAATTTGGAATAGCAATCAACGAGGCTGTTTCTGACTGGAGTCGGGAGGGAAAATATCCTACTCTCAAGGGATGAAGAATAAGCGGGCCACTTTGCATCCTTTAATCTATACTTAAGAGAAGGGTTGAAATTGCGCATTGGCGTAACTTTATCAGAAATAAAGACGAGAATAGGAAAATGGTCACTTCCGTAAGAGTGTGGCAAGATACTCCAGGAAAGGGTAGAAGCTAGAGAAGCGGAACATATTGTAAGATCCACAGCCGAGTTAGGATTTTGGGTAGGACGAACTCTTCTAGTAGGAGAACCATTATTAATGACGCAGAGGTTCGATTCATCAAAAATTTCGAGGAGGGAAAGACCAAAGTTGTCATCATGACTTGAACCCCATGATTGATGGTGTGCATTTAAATCACCCATAAAGATGATTGGAGAAGGAACGTAGGAGATTATACATAAAAGATCTGAGATTAAACGAGAATGAGGATGAGGTATGTACGCAGAAAGGAAAGTTACACCAAGAGCCCTGACGGCCACAATATTAATGTCAGGAGAAATATAGGGAAGGGGAATATGGGAGAACGGAAGGGAGCGCCTAACAAGTAAGGCACTTCCAGCATATCCGTCAGCCCTATCATCTCGGAGGCAGGAATACCCTGGGATCCGGAAATGAGAGCCAGGTACCAACCAGGTTTCCGAAATGGCAATGATCGACGGGTGAAATTTATTTATAAGAAAAAGCAGTTCAGGCTTCCTCGGACGGATGCTTTGAGCGTTCCACTGAAGAGCAGAGACTGGATCCATAATCAGAATTAATAGAAAGAATTTGGGAAAGTTAAAACGTGGGGCGGTAGGGTTGACTTATTACGGGAAACTAGACTAATAATTAGAGACAGGAGCAATTCCAGAAGGTCATCATCTTGAAGCGACCCTGAAGAGGGAAGATTCTGAGAAAGCGGGACAAAGCCATTGGGAAGGGAAGAGGGTTCATTAGCAACAATGGAATGGTGGGCAGCCCTGTCATATGATTTACCTAATGGAGCTTTGGGACGCGGGGAAGAGAGTACAGTTTTCCTGTAAGAGACAGATGGGGAAAGACTGGGAAGGCTAGAGTTAGGTTGCGAGGGAGAGAAAATAGACTGGGAACGAGGAGCGTTTTGCGTAACTTCAGAGTATAGTTTTGAAGCTTTAGGGATACATCTTGATGCCTCTTCGTATGAGAGGTTTTCTTGTGCCATGAGGAGCTTTATGGACTTCTGCCTCCCCTGTTCGGGACAGTTACCACTATAAGAAAAATGATTTCCCAAACAGTGTATACAGGTAGCTCTGGACTCGATAACGTCACAACTGTCACCGGTGTGAGGTTGCGAACATCGATAACATCTGGCTTTAGATCGGCATTGAGCTTTAACATGACCAAAGCGACAACAATTTTGACATTGAATAGTGGGGTATTGATAAACCTCCACGGGCAAAGAAGTATGATAAGAGAAAACCCTTTGAGGAAGGACTTGGCCTTGAAAGGTGATGACGATGGTTTGGGTAGGCACCCAAGAGGTCTTACCTTCTTCTCTAACTTTTCGATTAAGCCTACGGGCTTTTAAAATTACACCACAGCCCTCAGCGAGGATCACGGACTCAACAAATTCGTCCATTGACACCACCGGCACATGACGGACAATACCCATTTTTGTAATATTGTACGAAGGGATGGTTGCTTCATAATTGTGTGATGGTAAAATAGGGTTGTCGAGAAACTTGTTAGCCGCAACACCAGAAGTGAACTCGACCGAGATCTTATTCCTCCCCACTTTTTTAACCCCATCGGTGCAGATGTTAGCAATTTTATTAATAAATAGAAACTGACCAAATTTAATAGGACGGATAGTCGTCCCAGCTGAAGGATCCGGTATAGATCTGGAAACGTGAACAATAAAAGGTCCTTTGTCCAATTGGATGTATGCTTTAATACCCACCACAAGATTTGGGTGGATAAACATCGTCTGGATGGAAGCTACAGCCATCTCTTTGTCAATTATAGTCTTTTTTGCAGAAACAATATCATTATTTGCATCTACGTCATCCAACCGACGCTTACCGTGTGTACCGTATGAAGATGGGATTTCGTCAGGAGGATCAGGGGGATCAGGTAGGGGATGAGGGTCCATAGTGGACTCTCTACGGGAACCTCTGCGCAGAAAAAAAGAAAATATAGTTGTAGTTTAATCCGAAATTCACTGAATGAAAAAATTAAATCTCCCGAACACGTGTGACAGCTATCACCCGCCCTTCAAGTTCCGTTTTTCCAGGCTATCTATAGTCTTTCAACCGCCATACTGCCTAAGACATTTACTGTCTTTATCTGTCCGTAATTTGACAACATGATAGAGCTGACCATGCCGCTGTAAACAATGTCTCTGGTAAAATGATTACGGATTTTAGTAGGTCACAAGTCGGTAGTGATGAGCTAAATCGAAATAAACACGACCCGTCTTGAAATTCACATAACTCGATTTGAACTCGGTCGGCTCCACAAATTACATTTTAATGTCTTCTCTGTCGGTACGCAATTAAGCGAAAATTGCGGATTTATTTTCAACACAAATAAGGAGAGTCATCTCACTTTCTTCTTTTCTATTACTTCATAAATATATAGGTATAATATGTATATTTATAAAGGTATATATTATATTCAATGTATATGTACGTGTATTTTACCTATTTTAGTATAATAACCACTAGCTTTTCATTATAAACTATGCATCTGCCATGTTCTCTTCACCACCCTTGGTTGACTAGTAGAGAATGCCTAAGGCATTAAGTCCGCCTTTGTACCTTTGTGCATGAAATCATAAATAAATAAACTTGAGTTAGGCAACTCGAGTTAGCAGAACGAAGAAAGTTATGTTAGAATTAATTATTTATTGGTTATAAATCTTTTTTTTTACATTTTTGACTTTTTCGAGAATTGTCGAGATGAGTCACAACATCGAAGGAAATGGGAGAAATGGGGAGGCTTTTGCCCAGGAGTGATTGTGAGACGATATAGGCTAAGAAAAAAATATTAAGTAGGTAGGATTGAAATAAGAGAGTTTATTTTTAAGCGCTTATTTCACCATTTTGTCGGGTATTTCGGTAAAAGTCAGCAGATTGGGATGGGATACGATCTTTCTTCGCATGCTATCCTTAGCAGCCTACTTGCTTTTCTTCGGCTGATCCTACGTCGTGCGCGGACGCAGTGACGGACGTGTTGCGTCGGGGAATGGAGTACTACATTCCGTTTTCTGACGTAACAATGTCTAGCAAAGACCGGCCTTGGTTCGGTGCCGAGTGTAACCGCGACGATGCGCTTGACATGAGTCGTACCATGCCTGAGTCGACGCTCGAACGCGCAAGGCGAGTGATCTGGGTCAGAGGAAGAAAGCCTACAACAGGGCTACCAAGTCCTGCAAGAAGGTGTTGCGAAGGGCTCGGTTCGACCAAATTAACCAAATAGGGATCAAACTTGCTTCCTACCCAGCAGGTAGTAAAGCGTTTGGTCCCTTGCTAAATCGGTTGAAACGAACTTCTGCCATCCCTCATTACCACCACTGCTGAAACCCGACGGGTCACATTTTCTTTTTTTGGGACAATCCCACCGCACTATTCCCAAACCACTGCAACTCCTGAAAACCAGAATCAACAGTGGCGACCACCAGAAAAGCACCGAGGCAATGAAGCTCGAGGAATTCCCGAAGAATGAATTTAACTGCTTTGGATCCCGCAAAGGAATTAATCAGAAAAGAATAAAGGAGGAGTAGGAAAAATAAAAATTTCCACTTCCCTCCATATCAAGCAGGATGCAGAACAAACAAAAAGGACAATAGGCACAAAGGGTCGTTTACAACTGGGATAAGCCCAGTTGCCTAGCACCACGGATAAAATTTGCATTAATATTAATGGGTCCTAACATTGTGAGCTGCTATATTTGTTTCCAATAATAGGCTGCCGTGTCGCTTGCCCACTCCGCTGAGGAGAAAGTAAACTTGTTTGAGTCTCTTTTTGCGGAATCTTCGCGTCTGAATCCTGGTGGCGCGCACCTCGTTCTCCTGTTGGATGCGAGACGAGTATGTCGGACATTCGCATCTACCAAAAGGACATACATAGGGTGCTGCGCAACCTCGACGTGAATAAGGCAAGCGGCGCCGACGGTATACCAGCAATTATTCTTAGAACCTGTGCGCCTGAATTGTCTCCTTTCGCCTTTCGTATGAGACTGGAAAAGTGCCAAATGCTTGGGATCAGGCGGGGAATAGACGGACACAGACTTTGTCAGACAGTGGTCGGTACTACCCAAAGGTGAAGCTATCGACACAGAGTATTTGTCTGGATCTGTTGTCAGCAGAAGGTCCAAGCAATTCTCTGTGTGCGAATCAACATTCGTTACCCTCGTTGCTCCCTGGACCAGCTGGGTGAGGTTTAGCGCTAGCGAAAGCTTACGCATCTCCCGTCCAGCATGATCAGTGCACTGGTATGGGAAGAGCCACTCCTGGTGGTGGGCATTAAAGTCCCCCAGTAACACTAATTGGGTGGAAGGGTACCGCTGCTGTACCGCATCAGTCGCCTCACTAAGGCACTCTGTGAGCCTGGTTGTCTCCTGATCTCCGCTGTGCGAACGGTAGGCACAGGCGTAGATAATTTTATCCAGATCTGTGACCACCAGAGCCCAGAGCGTTGTGAATCTGGAGTCCTCAAGGTTACGGAGACGCAGATAGCAAATGTCGTCACGGGCGTACATACATACGGATTCGCTATCTGCGTCTCCATAAGGAAAAAGAGCGCTGATTTCTCAGCCTCCAGGTGATAGTGAACTGCAGTGATATTTGAGTGCAGACCTCTAATATTGGTGAGGTTCACTTGTGCAGAATTGTAGCCCGATTTTGACAATTCTTCATTTTTTTGAAAGAGTATGTTCCCAAACTGGTCCCATTAAAAAAAGAGTGGAGCAGTGGTGGCCCAGTGGTATCGGCCGCGGCTTACAAGTTGTAGGTCGTAGGTTCGAGCCCAGGCAGGCGCTTTACTTTGTGTAAATTATTTCATCACCACTGCTCTCAAAACGGTGAAGGAAAACATCGTGAGGAAACCGGCATGTCCTAGACCCAAAAATTAGAAAACATGTGACATCCACCAACCCGCAATGGGCCCGCGTGGTGGATTACGGCCCATTCCCTCTCACAGAGAAGAGGCCTGTGTCCCAGCAGTGGGAACATATTATTAGGCTGATGATGATGATAATGAATACCTATTTTTTTTGTTTAAACATTAAACTTATCGGTTATTTTTGTAAAATACGGTTAAGAAAATGATAGTTTAAATCTATACTTAATATTATAAAGCTGAAGTATTTATTTGTTTGAACGCGGTAATCTCAGGAAGTAAAGTTAAAAATTCTTTTTGTGTTGGATAGTCCATTTATCGAGGAAGGTTATAAGCTATATAACATCACGCTACAACCAAAAGGAGTGGAGCATAAGGGAAAAATGTTGCAAAAACGGGCAAAATTATTGCTTTTTGAGAGCTTTCGTTGCGTGCGCTGCGTAAGCGGTTAAATTTACGCAAACAATCATGTATGTAGGGTAGGAAGGTAGCCAGTTGACGGGAGCGAAGCCGCATGGGACAGCTTGTTATATTATAAAGCTGAAGAGTTTGTTTGTTTGAACGCGCTAGTCTCAGGAACTACTGGTTGGAATTGAAAAATTCTTTTTTGTTGTATATAGTCCATTTATCGAGGAAGGTTATAGGCTATATAACATCACGCTACGACCAAAAGGAGCGGAGCATTAATGAAAAATGTTGCAAAAACGGGTAAAAAATATTCCATTTTTGAGAGCTTCCGTTGCATGCGCTGCGTAAGAGGTTAAAGTTATACAACAATCATGTATGTAGTGTAGGTGAGGTTTGGTAGGTAGAGTAAATGGGCAGATAGGTAGCCAGTTGACGGGAGCGAAGCCGCATGGGACAGCTACCGTCTTATAAATAAAAATGGCGTATTACCAGTTTTCTCCGAAGTTACTCTTGGACTAGCTAATCCCGGAGTAACTAAGGATTAACTTAGGTATATATAACAATGTTATTAATAAACATGGAATAACCTCGGACTAACTATTCTTTCCTTACTCTTGGATTTAGGCGTAAGCTATGACAACCCAGTTGAATTTAAAAGTAAAAAGAATGAACCATTGAATGAAACCAAGAAAGTTGATGACATAAAGAAGAAATAAAAAGAAAAATTAGCAGATAGAGATGAGATAGAGTGACATCTGTCATACCGTTTTGGAAGTGAAGGAGGCAATTTTAAATTAATCTCAACAAATTCAACTTAATATAGTAAAATATTATAAATGCGAAAGTAACTCTGTCTGTCTGTCACCTTTCCACGCTTATACCGCTGAACCGATTTTGGATGGAGTTAGTCATTGAGAAAATATTTACTACATAATTACCTCAATGGAGTTAGTTTGAGACCCTGGGAAGGACATACGATAGTTATTATCACGGAAACTATCCTAATAGGGGTGGCAAGGAAGGTAGAAATTCGTATGGTGAACTAATAATTTCGCAAGTAAGGCGTTCCACAATATTATTGCGCGACATTAAAAATAGGCTATTAGGAGTACTAATGCTACGCAGACGAAGTCACTGGCAACAGCAAGTATTTAATATTCGTAGTGCTTTGATAGATCTGATGACGAGTGTATCCCTTATACTAATGTAAAGTACCTAAGTTTTAAACACATCTCCTTCATTCCAATTCCTGAAATAGTGTTTCCTGTCTAGTCTTATGCTGTGTTATTTTGATATATTACTAGAATAAGTAGGGATAAACAATAACATATGGACTGATTGTGAATATAAATACAATATAGGTATTAATTTTAAACTAAAAATTTTCCATCAAAAATAATAAATGTAGTCGCCATGGATACATTCTTAGTCCAACCTTAATCCGACCTTAAACTAGCTATCACCACGGAGTAACTTTTAGTACAAGACTACAGTGAGATTTTAATAATCTCAACTTATTCCGTGTTTATTAATACGGAAATTTGTAAGTACCAAACTAATGCTTGGATTAAAGTTAATCTTATCTTAGTCCACGTTTATTAATAAGACGGCCAGTCTTGAATATTTGTGTATTTGGTTGTTCTATGAAATATACATCTTCTCATGATATTTTTATTTTAGATTTTGGTGATGTCCCAAAGCTAAAAGTTAAAAATATTGACGAACCGAGTAAACCCTTTTATTTTCAAGTCACTGCTAACACCATCTATCTATCGCTGCGAAAAGGAACCGAATGCGATCGATGTACAAAAAATAATCAGATAATCAGACGACAAACGCTAGTTATGACGGAGGGATCCCTTCTTTTCGCATAATGTTCTTTAGCCTAATATACTTCGGCATAACGATTTTGGCACAATTTGTTTTGGCATAATAATACTTTGGCATAATTTTTTTAGGCATACATTTTATGTTGGCATAATCATCTCAAAGAATAATTTGTTTTGGCATTAATTTGATTCGCATAACGTTAGTAGGCCTAATGACTATTAGCATAATAATATTTAGGCATACAATTAATATAAATAACAAAAACAATTTTCATGCAAATGATTTATTATACATAACATTATGTAACTTAAACGATTTTTCAATCGCAAGATAACTTTTATCTGAAGAATATATTAGATTTTTTGACAGTTTTTGTATAAAAAAATATGTCAATCAGTTAACTTCTATTATGAGAAATAAATATGGCGGTTATTCCTCAGATAGAAGTTAACTGATTGAAACAGTGGTCCTTAATTATGTATAATTATTTATTTTAGGTGTATATTTTTAGCAATTGCTTGTAAATATGCTAGTTTAGAAGTATACTCATCTTTTTTACTAATAATTTTTTCAATTCTTTTGGTTTTGTCCGTGTATTTTTCCTTTTTTTTTTGGTATAAGTGATGTTCCGACATCCAGTTTATCTATTTCAATGGTTTGATGTTTTATTTCTTGAACGATCTTTTTTGCCAAAAAATAAAATCCAGGATGGTGTTTTCCCACAAAATGTGCAAATCTATTGTGCCATGCCTCTGCATGATTTTGTGTCCTAGGTCTATTTTCCTTTTCTAGTAGATACTCGTACGTACTCCAGACTTTGGGTGGAAATGGTGGTGGTGAACTTGTAGTGCCCCATACATAATTCTGATCAAACCAATTTGCTATAGTTTCTGTAACAATTAAATAATATTGTTTGTTAAAAATTTAATATGATGTGCAACAAAAGTTAGTGACAGAACCGAATTGCTGCAAAACCGACTCTACGTAGTCTTGTTTGTCCTACCCCTAGAGTGTAATTTAAAATCGCGTAGGCGCGTAGGGTCGAGGCGGCCCACGGGCTGAGGAGCAGGCGGCTGCGAGCGAGGGGCCGCGGCTGAGGCTGGCCGGCGAAGCCGGCCAACAAGCCGAAGCTGCGGTGGTGAGCGAAAGCCGTCTGCGACGATAAGCACGCGTGGGGCCGCCGGAAGCCCGCAGCGCCGGAGCCGAGACTGAAACCCTGCCTGCTGCATGTTGCCTGCTCGCTTGAATGCTGCATGCTTGCTTGGATGCTGCATGCTTGCTTGCATGCTGCATGCTTGTTTGCTGCATGCTTGCTTGCATGCTTGCTTGCATGCTGTATGCTTGCTTGCATGCTGTATGTGTAAATAAATTTATGCTTTAGGATATTATGCTTAAAAAAGTTATGCTTTAGAACTTTATGCTTAATAAATTTATGCTTTAGAATATTCTGCTTAATCATTATTATGGTTAGAGAAATTATGCTTAAAAAAAATATGCGTAAGCTGTTATGCGTAATTATATTATGCGTAAATATAATTATACCAAACAAAATTATGCTAAAATATATTAGGTCTTAAAATTTTATGCAAATGGATAGGGAACCTATGACGTAACGTTTTCTTTGGGCATGGGATAAGCCCCATCTGTATGCTAGTATTATATTATCTATGGTGATAGTAACTCGAGTTCGGAAGAGTAAAACTTTTACCACTCGAGTCAACTCGAGTCAGGCGCAACTGGAGTTAGTAAATGTTTCTCTAAACCAAAAAAATTTTTCGACAGAATTAGTCAATTAGAAATATTGAATTAGAAAAGAAATTCTACTTGCACGCTAATCAACTTCATGATTATGTATAGGCTAGATTCTTTCGATTTTTCAAGGCAATCATTTTCAAACTAAATCTTTGAAATGATTAACATCATAGACAACTAAGACTACATGGTAACAACACTGACCCGTTCAATAATAATCACTTCACGTTTTACGATTTCGTGTCTATAGTTATTTTTAAGGTTACATAATTTACGGGCGGGCGGCGATATTCGCCAAAGTGCTGTAAAAGATTAAAAATGTTGGGAGCTGTAAGCCGAGTTGGAAGCGGCCTTTTAGCCGTTAAGTCGGTAGCTGAAAAAACCCTCACAGAATGTGGCAAAATCGCGACTGTGTCTGCCATCAACAAAAGGGATTATGCCAAAGCCGCTGCAGGCAAAGCGCAAGGTAAGGTAGTCGCTGTTATCGGTGCCGTAGTGGATGTACAGTTCGAAGACAACCTTCCACCCATCTTAAATGCCCTTGAAGTGCAAAACCGTCAACCCCGGCTTGTGCTGGAGGTGGCGCAGCACTTGGGAGAGAACACCGTCCGCACCATCGCCATGGACGGTACCGAGGGTCTGGTCCGCGGCCAACCCGTCCACGACTCTGGCTCGCCCATCCGTATCCCCGTGGGCGTAGAGACCCTGGGCCGCATCATCAACGTCATCGGTGAGCCCATCGACGAGCGCGGTCCCATCCCCACTGACAAGACCGCCGCCATCCACGCCGAAGCGCCCGAGTTCGTGGACATGTCCGTGGAGCAGGAGATCCTCGTCACTGGCATCAAGGTCGTGGACCTGCTCGCCCCCTACGCCAAGGGAGGCAAGATCGGCCTGTTCGGCGGCGCCGGAGTCGGCAAGACAGTACTCATCATGGAGCTGATCAATAACGTCGCCAAGGCTCACGGTGGTTACTCTGTGTTCGCGGGAGTGGGCGAGCGCACCCGCGAGGGTAACGACTTGTACCAAGAGATGATTGAGTCTGGAGTCATCTCCCTGAAGGACAAGAGCTCCAAGGTATCACTTGTGTACGGACAGATGAACGAACCTCCCGGCGCGCGTGCCCGTGTCGCTCTGACTGGTCTGACCGTTGCTGAGTACTTCCGTGACCAGGAGGGACAGGATGTACTGCTGTTCATTGACAACATTTTCCGTTTCACCCAGGCTGGTTCTGAGGTGTCTGCCCTGCTGGGTCGTATCCCCTCTGCTGTAGGTTACCAACCCACCCTGGCCACTGACATGGGTACCATGCAGGAGCGTATTACCACTACCAAGAAGGGATCCATCACCTCTGTGCAGGCTATCTACGTGCCCGCTGACGACTTGACTGACCCTGCCCCTGCCACCACCTTTGCTCACTTGGACGCTACCACTGTACTGTCCCGTGCCATCGCTGAGCTGGGTATCTACCCCGCTGTGGACCCTCTTGACTCCACCTCTCGTATTATGGACCCCAACATTATTGGAGCTGAGCACTACAACGTAGCACGTGGCGTTCAGAAGATTCTTCAGGACTACAAGTCACTCCAGGACATCATTGCTATCTTGGGTATGGATGAGTTATCTGAGGAAGATAAGCTGACTGTTGCTCGTGCACGTAAGATCCAGAGGTTCTTGTCCCAGCCTTTCCAGGTGGCTGAGGTGTTCACTGGACATGCTGGCAAACTGGTGCCCCTTGAGGAAACCATCAAGGGCTTTTCTGCAATCCTGAAGGGCGAGTATGACCATTTACCGGAAATAGCATTCTACATGGTTGGACCCATCGAAGAGGTTGTGGCTAAGGCCGAAACTCTGGCCAAGTCCTAAACGATTGAACGAAGTGGTAGCTAAGGCAGAACCTGCCGAGAATCCTTAATCAAATGTTGACACGAATGAATGAGGAAGTATATTATTATGTTATTTCTAAATAAAATTAGTAAAATCTAACGCCATGTTTTTATTAATACCTAATGTGTGTGTTGTGTCATTGTGTGTGATTGGTTCTGGAGGTTATGTATCTATCAGTATCAGCTGATTGCGACAATATACGTATAATGCGTGTGCACCTACTATTACTGCCACAGTGCCACTTTTCTCCTACGCAACTATCACCGTCTGCTGAAAAGCAGGTGCAATTTTTTGCTTCTCGGTGGTAGTGTGTTACACATAAAATAAGATAGATATCGCATATTGTTACGCAATACCCGAGAAAAATTATATAAACTCGTGGTAAATAAATAGTATAGGTATGATATCGTATTTAACCATTTGGCAAGACACAGGAAAATCTTTTGACACCATTATTTAGGTTTTTGTATGCTAGTATTATTAGCGTACCTAAACATCAAGTATACATACTATTTGTAGATACTTACGAGACACTCACGCTTAGCGAATATTGAACGAGTTAATTCCGAACAGAACCAACCAAGTGAGCTGAAAATACATTATCGGTTATGTGACGCCCATATTGTATTATAAATTCAATATAAGATAATATAATATAATATCAAATTATAAGGCTCGAGAAACTCTTCAAATGTACGAGGCCAGGATTCCAACAAGAAATAGCCTACACTGTAGTCTTTCTTACAAGGCAAGGCCTTTCCTCATGATGGTCAGTAGGTACTTGGGATACCACTCGCCCTCCCTGACTGCTGTGTCCTGCGTCAGGTGGTGCGGGCTATTGTGAGGGGCTCGTATCCAGTTGTTTCCAATCCACTCTACCAGTAGGTAGAGTGGATAAACACCATGATATTTGAAACTGCGAAGCAATGTATGCAAACAAAGCTCGCGTGCGCCATTCTTTGAAGTCAAGGACACAATTAGTGTGTAGGTACTTAAAGAACTTTTATGATTCAATATTTAACTATCGATAAGATTAAGTTATTACCGAATTGAATATAATACACAAATCGACTTCCAATTAGAACACCTACCTACCTAATGTTATTCAATCTGCCTAGCCTTTTCCCAACTTCATTGGGGTCGGCTGCCAGTCTAACCGGATTCAGCTGAGTACCAGTGTTTTACATGGAGCGACTGCCTATCTGACCTCCACAACCCAGTAACTGTGTAACACGATACCTCTTGGCTAGACTGGTGTCAGATCTAAGGCTTCTGACTACCCGTAAAGACTGTCAAAGATCTTCAAATGACAGCCGGGACCAATGGCTTAACGTGCTTTCCGAGGCATGGAGGCAACTCGGTATGTTGAAATGAAATGGTCACCCATCCTCGGACCAACCTCGTCAAGCGTTGCTTAACCTGGATAATCGGCCAGTGCGGCTGTTATTATTTAGCCACGAGCTCTTCTAACTACTTACTGTTATTATTTATTGGAAAATAGGTAGTTGTTAGAAATTTCTGTCTATAATAATAAAATGTTTAGTCTCTACCTAAAACTTTCTTCGTTTACTTTTATAATACTTAACAGTCTTTTATTGCACTACTAATATCAACGTCTATCTACAGCATATACTTACCTCATACCACTAGCTCAATATACAAGTAAACCTGATTGGTTAACCTTAAAGTACGTAGGTACGCATTATTTGACCTTCTTCTTGCCGCCTCCATTAGACCAGATGACCAGACAGGTAATCGGAAGAGCTGAGATAGGAAGTGTCAGATGTTGGTAACAAATTAAAATGAAAATAAAATCTTTATTTCTTAAACGTATAGGTAGTTTAATTTGTTAATTCTAACTAAGTAATAGCGTAGGTACTTAATGATATATAAAACGAAATGTGTTTCAAAGCAAAAGTAAAGGAATATGTTTCAATATTTTTTTTATCAAAACACCTATACAGTTGTATTAGCATTTTCTGATGATGTATCTTTATCAGTTACAGTTTCTTCAATAATGTCTTTCTTATTAGCAACATCATCAGCGATACTAGATTCATCTTTTATTATTTTTGGATCCTCAATATCATTTGAAGCACATTGCTCAACATCGGTGGGTTCATTACTTGTTTCCAGGATAGGCGGTTCTGTAACTGTAGATCTATCAACATTATTCTCTACAGATTTCATATCATTTTCATTATCTTTTGGTGTTGTGGTTTCTATAGGTGATTCGGTAGACTTCGCCGGTGCTGGTTGTGCTATATTTTTATTACTCACTTCAGTAATTGGTCGAGATATAGCACAATCCACTTTTGGGACTTTCACAACTACAACTTGATCCTGATCGTCTTTGGAACATCTTTTACTTGGATCTTTTAGTTTAATTGTTTGGAATTTAAGTGGAGAGTTCAATGTTTGTTTACCATCTTTATTTCTGTTGATTGGCTTGATAACTAGTATTTTGGTTTTCAATCCAGATTTTGTGAAATCAGTGATATTCTTATTGATTATAGGATTTTTCATAACTTCTAAACTTTGACGACGAAATTTAAGTGGAACAACGGAAGGAAAGCTTTTCGGCTTAATTATCTCATTAAGTTTACCTTTAAAATAGATTTGTTCTTTAGACGAAGCTGCATTTTCAACAACTTCAGTCTTTGAATTTTCTGCCTTTGATTCTGTCTGTACAACAACTTCAGGCTTTGAATTAAGTTCTGGTTTGGAATTAACTTCAGGCTTTGAAGTAACTTCTGGAATTAGATTTACTTCTGGCTTTGAAGTAACTTCTGGAATTAAATTTACTTCTGGCTTTGAAGTAAGTTCTGGAATTAGTTCAACTTCTGGCTCTGAAATAAATTCTGCCTTTGAATTATCTTCTGCCTTAGAATTATCTCCATCTTTAACTTTGGGTACTTCTTCAACAGAGACTTTTTTAGGAGTTGTAACTTCTTTCACAGGACTAGGGGATGGGGATTCTTTTACTTTCACAGGACTCGGGGATGGCGATTCTTTCGCATCTTCATTTGTTTCTTTTTTCGGCGACTGTTTGTCTCCCCTTGAAATAATCTTAGGTAACATAGGTCTCACAAAAATATTTGGAAGTCTTGAGTCTTTCTGGGGATATACACTCGAGAAATCAGTTTTTATATGTGCCGCAGCTCTTTCTACAGATTTCTTTGACATAGTGATTAGTGCTCCACCACAATCTTTGTTAACATTGTCATAATTAATTTGAATTTCTTGAATCTTTTTCTTGCTTTGAGTTGTTTTTGCACTTGCCATTGTGAGAGAATCTCTATAACCCTGCGCTTCCATTTTTAATAAATTTGATAGATCATATTCAAAGTCAGCATTTTTAGGCTTAGCTTTTCTTCTTACTGGTCTTCTGGATGCCACAGAAGATGAGTGGTCACTTGATAACTGCTTTTTAGCATCAATATCATCTATGTCAGAAGAATTCTCTTCGAAGTTCTTGATGGAGGTAAAGTTTTCTACGAGGTTATTTTTCTCAAAAGCGCCATCCCCATCCTTTTCAGCTGAAACAACTAAATTATTAAACCACTGAGCAATTTCATGCGGCATATTATTTTTTGTAGAAATATACCTACCTCTTATAATACATTCTTTTCTTCGTTTTCCACTAATTTTACCTTGGTGTAATTTCCTTTTTCTTCCTAAGGCTTCTAAGCGGGTACTGCTCGACGAACTATCATCAGACAATCGACTCGAATCACTGGAGCATCGGCTAGGACGTCTAGAATCAGGACTAGTTTCATTAACATCAGGTAATTCATCAGTAGACTCACACAGTTCCAAAGCCTCAGTGCCATCGATTGCCTTGACGGTGCTATAATAGAAGTCTTTATCACCTTTCAGCTTATGCACTACTTTCACGTGTTCAGGCAGTTTTTCGAACGAGTAATGCTTAAAGTTACACAACTTGCAGGCATAGCGCAACCATTTCACGTGCTCAGCCGCATGATCGTACAATTCTTGTGTTTCAGTAAATTGGGCATCACATCTCTTACATAACAATTTGTTAACTTCTATTTCTGATTGGATTCTTTGTCTGAAAGCTGTAAGGTTACTTTTTTCTGCTTGATGAGCAAAGGGCAATCTGATATTGAATTTGGGTGGTTCAATTCGTTTTTCAGGTTCTTTCTCTGAGGTCTCTGTTGCATCATTGGACTGTGTGTCATCATCGCTGACGTCCATGGGAGTGTCGTCTCCATCATCTTTATCTTCGTCATCGTCTTTATCTTCTTCAATAACATTGTTATCTTCTTCCACTATTTCCTTTTCTTCTTCTTTGTTAGGTTTAGATGCAATTTGTGGTTCTTCTTTGGAAATTTTGTTTTCTGTGGAAAAACATTTACTTAGTTAATTTTTAAGTAGTCCTACTTCTACCTAATATAAAAAGAAAACTAACTGAAAGTGTGCTTTTATAGATTTACAAGTTTAGATAGATTAACGAGATTAGATTGATGTACGATGTTTAGTTTACTCAAGATTTACGAGTAATGCTTAATTAGAAAAATAATTACCATTAGCATCAATAGTCTTTGTGGGTAAGTTCAAATTGACTGGTGGACCTTTGTTGTAGTCTTTGCGGATCTGAATTTCGATTTTCTTGGTTTCCTGCGGGCGGCGCGAGAGGGCGCGCGAGCGCGGCTGGCAGGTGTGCGTGTGCGCCGCTAGCGCCGCGCGACGTTCAAACGTACGCCCACAACCGCCACAGCGCGGCAACTCGCCGTCACCTTCCATGTTGTCCATCCAAGCCTGTGGATAATAACGATATTTTATTATTTAAAGGGTTTTATTTAAAGTATTTCATCAGTACTACTTTTGAAACTGTAGGTTAAGGCAAACTTAAGAAACCGGCATGTCCTAGAACCAAAAATTCGGGGACATATTGATATCTAGGTACCAACCCGAACTGGGCCCGCAAGGCGGACACGGCTAGGGCAAGCTATTTGTCACAGCACAACACAACACTCAGTTAGTTCTCCAGTAACATTCCTAATGTCAGTGTCACACCATTAAGAATGTTAGTTATACATAAGCTGTTTTTTTTTTAAACAGAACGAAATTTTCTGAGACTCAAACCAGAATACAAATACAATCTGTTTTTTTTTCAAGCCAAATGGTAATTTCTTTAAAAATATAAACTGGCTAAGGGATGATTCAAAGTTTTATATTTCTTAGAGTAATATCTAAAAATATAATAAGTACTAAATAATAGTAGTAGTTCTAAAAATTATCATTTAAATAGGTACCTGATTCTCCTGTTCCAACCTTTCCTCTTCAGATATTTTCGGAGCGGCAGCAGCTTTCATGTTATTTTTACGTTTTTCATAGAAAGCAGGTGGATTGTTCATTTTAAATGCTTTCGCTTGAATCGATTCCCTCAGTCTTCTGATTTGTGCAGCAGTTTTCCTGAAAACAAATGTTTGTTTTATTATAAAAAAATATTAATAATTTAGGTACATTAATACATTAACTAAAGCCTTTTTCACAAAAATTTTCACAAAGAAAAAGTAGAATCAAAAAACCCGACTGCTTGAGAAACGAAGACGTAAACAAGAAGAATACACAGCATAATTTTCTTCTTGTTTACGTCTTTTTAGTTCGTTGTTGTATATTTTTGAAGTCACCTCTTAAAACCTTTTATTTTTATATTAAATTGGATCTCCACATTAAAGTGCCCAAAAGCCGCCATTTTTCTATTTTCCAATTTTAATGTAGCCAGTGGCACACGCAAGAATCGATTGACGTAAGAATCATCAAAATTGGCCAACGCGTTTGGTCTCTAGAACTCCACATAGGAACAAACATACATACATAGACTGATAAAGACATTACCCTACTTCGGCAGTCAGGTAAAACGGTAGAAACTACAGAACGCCACCTGTTACGATTCGCATCGAACATCTACTGCGCTCCGATGCAGCGGTGAGGTAACTATAGGCGCAGTTAACAATAACTAAAAACTTAATGTTGCTACAAAAAATCCAGAATTACAAAGAAAATACGAGAGAACATTTTCTAAATGTAAAAACAGAATCTGCATTGCATCATAAACCATACGCATTACAGAATACGTTTCTTTATCTAAGGGCAATGCAGCCATATCTTTGCTCATGCATCATAATTATTTTAGCAATCGTCATTTCTTCTCTCGCCATCCACACCTTTTCAGCTGCCCTCACGAAATCTTTTAACCAATAGGCAACTGCTAGGTATACCTTCCAATCCAACCTCATGCGACCATATTCCCCTTAAATTAAGATAAAATAATATTATGTAAATTATAATCACCTATGTACTTTGAAGAGATGCCTGTAAACACTCCAGGATGTAGAAAAGATCTCCAAACAGTCAGGACATGGGTAAACCAGTCGACTTTCAACATGCTTGTACTTCATATGGAATTTCAGGGTCTTTTGAGTTGAGAACTGCATATCACCTGTAATTATATTTTTATTATTTTAGTTACATTATCAGGTATAGTTCTCGCCAAACTTCTTGGCCGCTCTGAAGTTGGCTACGATGGCTGTGCAGTAGTAAATCTCATATAAAAACAGCACCGATCCGTGCCTTGCGCATCGGCAAGTCAACTTCAGGCCTAGAAGTTTAGCGAGAACTATTCCTATCCTTACTAATATTATATCGAAAGTATCTCAGACTGTCTGTTTTATATGCCGTCACGCCTAAACAAATTCGGTGAATTTTGGTAAGGTGTAGATAGTACCTTGGAAGGACATAAATACTTTTTGCCCCAAAAGTACGTCCCCGTTGGATTATTGTCGACTTCAAACGCGGGCGAAGCTGCTAGCCGAAGCTAGTCTGTTATAAATCAGACAGATTTTATGGCAGCAGGTGGTTTTAATAATGGAATTACGAGAAATGAAAGCGAAATATCGTAATACGGCAATCTTCGCCGCGTTTCGCAAATGAGGTTTCTTTTGAATTATTGTCAGCTCCCTGGCTGACAATAGGTGCGTTGTAACCATACACACCAGACAACCAAGCATTTTTTACTTCAACATAGTAGGGTAGGTAATTAAATAATAAGTATATGATTAGCAGTCATCCGCATCTGCTCCCTTCTTCTTTAGATAATTCAAGTTTCAGCTTTGATCAGTTCAATATTCAATACATTTATTATATCGCATAAAAGTAAAGCACTAACATATTTTGACAACCTTTAACACTTGCGCTACGCAATTAGGGTGGAGTGGAGATCACAACAAGTGAAATAATCACATCCTGCACTAGTAGCTATGTGCAGGACATCACAGGACATTTCTTTGCAAAGTTCATTTTCGCTGGTGGACAATGGTTCAGGTGAGAAAAATAACAAGAACATAGTCTAGCTACCAAGTTTCCGAACAAGCCCCAGTTTCTTAATAAATGTAGGTATTTGTTTTATTTACTCACAAACTTTACACTTGAGGATGTTAGCGTTATCACCATTTTCTTCATCATCACTTATTTGTATTACATTATCATTATCAAGTTCTTCTGAAACAGAACTCTGGATTTTGAAATTGCCATCACTTTGTAGAACAGCTATGTCCCTTGATAAAATTTTGTCCAGCTCATTCACCTAGAAACAAAAAAACAATTTCATTAAAAATCAGAGACCTGTGGGGTTCCCAGAGGCGGCTTAATTAACTCTGACACCAGAGGTGGCCACATCCTCACACGAAAAAGAAGAAAATAAAAATTTGCCCTCTATGTTCAATGGTTAAGCAGATGGTTGTGGACTTGAAAGTTTTGGGTTTGGTTCTTAGTTGAGACAAAAATTTAATATGGTACCCAGACCTCAAAAATCTCCCTAAAATGAAAACCACATTTGTGTTGTAAAGTTCACAGGGAAAGTAGGTACTTGCAGATAAAATAATGGCAAGTACCAAAGCCAATATTTACTTTGTATATTATCTATATTTACAATATTATGTGTACATCTATTGGTTTAGGAGTACCTATTATAATGGAAATGGACACACAAAGGGCGAAAGAATCAAGGGTTAGTGCATTTACAAAATGCAATTTTATGACTACCCATATTTAAATTTTATGAAAATGTGACAAGGATTAATTCTAATGTCTTTTCATATGCCTAATATAATAAATACTTACTTGCACTTTCATGCTTTCCTTTGGTTTGTTTTCATGAACATTTTGAAAAACAGCCACAGAACTGTTTGGTATCCGCTGCAAGTCTATTTGTACCTCTTTATTATTTTCTAAAACTCCTTTGTTTTGTGCAATCTTTTCTACAATTGCTGTTAAATCCTTGGTCAGTGGCACTCTGTCATCTACATCTTCTGTTTCTTTCGCTTCAATTACAATACTATCCTTGAGAGAATCTCGATAACCCTGTTCCAAGCTTTTTATTTTTAGCATTTCAGTCAACTGTAATGAGCAATGAAACACTTAAATGACACAGAGACAATAAAATAATATAAAACATTGATGAAAATAGAACTCACCGTTGAAGTGGCAGTGATAAAATGACTGTGTACGGAGGTATTGAACTTTTCCTTGCAATAGACACGTTTGTGAGATATGAAATTAGCTAAGCTTCTAAATATATTTCGACAGACTTTGCATTCATATAGTAAATCACACTCATTTGAGAGTAAGTCTTTAAGCTGGAAAAGTAAGAATAAAATTATTAAGTAATTATAAAAAAAACAATTAAAAAAAATATACCTAATCATAAATATATAATATATTTTTTACAAATTTTAGGATCAACTTACTTCCTCAGTAGCCAAGTCAAAAATCTTCCTTGCTTGACTAAACCCTGTAATGCTAGTAAGTATAGGTTTCCTAAGCAAAGCAAAGTCAGTATCCTCTGGCTCTTCATTAGTTTGATCTGCAGCCTTAGAACAAGCTTTATTTTTATCTTCTTTACTCTTTGTTTTGGTATTCACCTTGTTACCAGCCATGCTGAACCTAAAATTATAGGCAGATTATGTAAATGACTTATTAAATTCCAGTTTTAATAAAATACGCTAACACTTCGATAAAAACGCGTGATTCGGTAAATTAGATTTGATGATTTGAATATAAATTATCACGCATTTTATGTTGGCACTGTTTTGTATAAAGCTGACCAACCATGTTGACAATGAAGTAACAGATAAAAGTTTACAGATAGATATATCAATAGCTCGCTAAAGCATTGTTATTATTTTACTACTTCCGTAACAACTAGTACCCAAACGATATCATGCCTTCTATCTGACTCAGGCATGGTATTATCATATTCCACAGCTACCTAGACATTCGCCGTCTCTCCCTCAAATATTCACAATAACATGCGATTTTAAGTCATATAAACAGTTGCAATTAACATTTTAATCAATACAGATTACGACAAGAATGTTTAATTACGTACACTTACGGGTAAATCTTCACAACCGCAAACTTGAAAAACCTAGTCTTGCGACAACTGCATCTCCATCACGCCTCCATTTTCAACAAATGAATATCTCCCATAGTATGTAACTGTGTTCTCATGGCCATGTACAACTATAGCATGTAAAGAAAAAATATGTAAAGAGTTTAATTCACATATTTTATTAAAATATAAAATTAGAACTACTATTTTTTACATTCTTGCTGTAATTAAATAATGAAATACGCTGAAATTAAAATAAAGAGTGGTAATTGATTGATTGAAATGTGAAAGAACCCCAGAAAACACTTCCTTTATGGAGGACGATGGCGCCACTAGACTTTTGGAAGTTAAGCGCACTTTTTTTGCTTTCTATGTATAATGTTTCAATGTACAGTGATTGATATAAAATAACACGCTTGTAGTGTTCTGATTATCATAAATAAATACAAGCTAGATATCAGCGTATTTTGGACTATTAAACCAGACATTTAATTTTTAGTGAAGTTTTTTTTAATCTGTTGTTATCCTGACAGGTGACATCTAACATTGACAGTAGGAGTAGTGTGAAGCCAAATGAGAAAAAAAAATGTTGACAGTAGACCCCACAGAGACAGTTGGACAGTGACATAATCTTTGGACATGACATTGATTTCATTTCATTGTGTCAAATTGACTGAAGCTTTTTGGTTTTGCTGGTTGGGTTGTGAATTTTGCAAACCGGCTTGCTGATCGTTGTTGTAATTTTGTAATAAATACAACACACAACTGGTTGTTTTATCATCTAAGATCTTATATTGTTTGGGAAGCATTGTTGGTTGTAGCATGATGGCATCCGGTGAGAATCAGACATCATCGGATCACCAGCAAAGAAGATGGTATCATATAAGAAAGTTGTTGGAAAGGTCTGGTCCTTTCTGCCATCCAGATTTTGAGCCTTCCCCTGAAATATTGGACTTCATTATGGATTCATGTAAAGTTCTCATTGTGGGTGCGGGAGGTCTCGGCTGTGAGTTACTAAAAGACTTGGCTTTGATGGGGTTCAAAAAACTGCATATAGTAGACATGGATACCATAGAACTTTCCAATTTAAACAGACAATTCCTCTTTAGAAGGCATGATATTGGATTATCCAAAGCCAAGTGTGCTGTAGAGTTTGTTAACAAAAGGTAAGCATCTTAAATTAATCATTTTTTATTAGCTGGTATGAGGTGGTGCGAGAAAATCTAAGATGATCCATTGACCAAAAAGGTGTGTGTATATTCATTATCCAGTATACAGGCTAATAAAAAAAATGTTGTATAAGTTTGCTCAATTTTCCTATCTCTTAGTTATTCTTTTCAGAGTACCAGGCTGTGAAGCAGTAGCTCATCATTGCCCTATCCAGGATTTAGATGAGGGGTTCTATAGACAGTTCCACATAGTTGTGTGTGGACTTGACTCCATTGTTGCAAGACGCTGGCTTAATGGAATGCTGATGTCACTGTTGCAGTATAATGATGACAGTAATTATACTTTTTTAACTACCAATGCTTTAAACTCAATTATTCCTATTCATAGCAGGATGTCTTATGGTAAAAATCCCCTGTTAACTTAAACCAAATAGTCCAATCTCTGCTTTTAAAGCCAAGAGTTACTCTAAAGCAAGGGTGTCCTATGGATTCTTTGGCTAGGAAGCCATCCTTCATACTTTCTTGAAAGAATTATTATGTTCAGTTATGTTTTTGTATGTTTATATTTATTTAATATAACAATTACCTCAATTTCCAGGAAGTCTAGACCAAAGTAGTGTCATTCCCCTGGTGGATGGAGGCACTGAAGGGTTCAAAGGCAATGCAAGAGTTATCCTGCCAGGCATGAGTGCTTGTATAGAGTGTACTCTGGACTTGTACCCACCACAGAAAACTTTCCCACTCTGTACCATTGCTAATACTCCAAGGTAATTATCTTCGAACTTATTTTTTACTTGACCCTTTTTGTTTCTTTTTTAATTTTTATTTTAGGTAGACTTGCGCTTGACCACTATCACACCGGATGGTAAGTGATGATGTGGTCGAAGGTGCAGCATGCTTGCCCAGAAGTAAACTATTCACTCTTGACTTAAAGACCCCGAGATTGTAGCTATCGGGAAACACAGACTCTGGCAGGGAAGTCCCCTCCTTAGCTGTATGCATAATGAAAGTATTTCCGAAACGTTTAGTACATATGGGTGGGATGTCCACCATGTACCGATGGCGCATTGCCGTACGTCTTGTAGTCCTATGATGAAATGGGTTTGTGGGAATAAGACCATGCAATTCCATCGCACACTCCCCGAAATGCAACCAATAAAAAACCGACAAGCTGGCAATTCGGCGACGACGTCCAAGGCACTGGAGCTTTGACTCAACTAGTGACTCATTGCCGACGAGCCTCTTGGCCCGTTTTTCGATCGACTCTAGTGCATCAAGCTGATATTTGGCAGATCCGTCCCAGAGATGAGAACAGTACTCCACACAAGATCGAACTTGCGCTTGATATAACATGCGTGAAGTACCGGAGACAATTCAGGCGAACAGGTTCTAAGAACAATTGCTGGTATACCGTCGGGGCCGCTAGCCTTATTCACGTCGAGGTTGCGCAGTACCCTACGTACGTCCTTTTGATAGAAGCGAATGTCCAACATACTCGTCTCGCATACATCAGGAGAAGGAGGGGGGGCGCGATCCACCAGGATTCAGACGCGAAGATTCCTCAAAAAGAGGGGCAAACAAGTTTGCTTTCCTTGCCAACAACCCTTTTTGAAGCAAAAGAAGAATTCAAATAATTTTATCTAGCAATGAATACACGCATAAGTAAACCAGGTTGACAACAGTCTTTGCAACATAGCAGGCAAGGGTTTGATTCAGAGGCTCAGGACCAGGTGAAGTCCTACATTCAGCATTGGGTGGATATGAGTTGAAGAAGAGAATGCATGCCTAAAAATCCATGAATTTTTAATTCTTCTTTTCAGATTACCAGAACATTGCATTGAATATGTCAAGGTTATTCAATGGGTAAAAGAAAACCCTTGGGGTGCTACGACAGCCCTTGATGGTGATGACCCTCAGCATGTTGCTTGGGTATTTGAGAAGGCGCAGGACAGGGCAGTCAAGCATGGAATATCTAATGTAACCTATAGGCTGACTCAAGGTGTTTTAAAGAATATTATTCCAGCTGTTGCTAGTACTAATGCTGCGATTGCTGCATGCTGTGCTACTGAGGTATGTTTGCATGGTACAGGTATTTAATTTCAGAATATTGGCAGTTTTTTTTAAATAAAATCTCGTTTCAGGTTTTCAAACTGGCTTCATCCTGCTGTGCCAATATGAACAATTACATGGTGATGAACATGGCTGATGGTGTGTACACATACACTTTCAATGCTGAAAAGAGGCCTGACTGTGTGGCTTGCAGTAATAGCACACGAGTTGTAGAGATTGAGCCAGATGCAACCTTGCAGACAATTTATGACAAGCTCTGTGAAGATCCTGTATTTTTAATGAAGAGTCCAGGTTTGTTGTATTTATAAATGGTGAAATGTGGGACATCTCTGCCTCACCGTTTGGGAATTTCGATATTATGTATGCATGCTGTTTTGTGAAAGATAAGCAATTATGTTTGACTAATTTATTTTTTTCTCTCCCAGGAATAACTACCGTAATCAATGGCAGGAACAAGACTTTGTACATGTCATCGATAAAAAGCATTGAAGAAAGAACTAGGGATAATTTGAAAAAGAAAGTAACAGAACTAGGCTTATATAATGGTGCTGATATCCTCGTAGCTGATGTTACAACTCCAAACACTGTTACAATAAAACTGAAGTTTTTGGAAAATCTAGATGTAGAAATGGGGCGATAAGAACATTCTAATATAAGCACTGCCTATGTATTAATGCAATATTTATATTACTTTATGAATAAACTCATCGAAGTGTTCATCCAACTTTTTATTTTAAACCCTAAAAACCATTAAATTATTCACATTAAACATGTCCGTGACTACCTCCGGACCGCCAAAGTCAATCGCTTTCATATTTGGTACAAATTAGTGCTCCAACAACAAAATTGGTACTGTAATAGTTGCCGAGAAAATCGACTTTGAAGGTGTTCACGGCGAAAGTCACGCTCCCTTCTGCTGGACCACCATGAGCGCCGAAACAGGGGGCATAGACGGAAATCCACATCGCGTCATTCATCTCGCATGTGATTGGTCGATTGGATAGCGATCAAACTCTGCGTTGCCGTATTCACTTAAGCAATACGGCTGCTGTACTTTACGAGATATACCATGCCATTGGTGGGGTGGCGGTAGTCACGTTGTTAAATTTTCATTTCAAGATTCTGTGAATTTTTCCCATAAATTTATGTGCAAGGGTGTCTCTATACGGCCTGAATACAGGAACTGGACCGCTATCTATACCTTCTATCGGCTGATCCACTGTAATTGTATCGCTCTAGAAACTAAAACTCGATTTCGTGTAGAAAGAAAAAAGTAAAACAGGCACATACACAGTATCTATGTAGTAGGCTGCGAAGCAAAAACAGCCATTGTGCTTCTGAAAACGCAACGACAACGGGGCGAACCAGCCGTAGTCTTTTGGAAAACGTTACGCTAGTGTGGCCAAATACAGTCCTTGTGTTTACGAAAACGTAACGTTATTGAGACTAAACATAGCCCTTGTGTCTCAAAACGTAACGAGAGTGAGGCGAAACGCATTTTTTACCTTTTTAAACTATTAGCTAACACGGAATCATAGAAAGGAAATTCGAAATCGAGTTTTAACTTTTTCTAGAGCGCTGAAATTACGACGGATGAACTGAGAGTAGTTGGTGGCTTTGGGCCCAGAATTTTATGTGGTGGGTTCGAATACGAACTAGGACGGTATTTTACTTTCTGCAAGTATTTTCATCTCCATTGCTCTGAATCATGGTGAATGAAAAAATCCTGAACAAACTGTTCTAATGTTCATGATAGAATTGAAAATTAAAAGATGCGAGTGTCTCCAAACCCGCACTGGACTCGTGCGCCGTGTCCCGTGAGCTGAATGGAATGGAACAGCGCAGCGGTGGGTATGGTATTTTAAGGCATAACTAGTTAAATATCGTACATATGTGGCACAGAGTGTATGTACCTACCCAGAATCGCTCGATTTAGTTCAAATTTATTAAAACCACTTCAAATCTTGCGTCCGCTTGGAATAGGAATAGGGCTTGAAATCGGTGAGGTCTACTAGAATGTAATCTGTTTTTCACAAGTAGTTGTTTGGATTAAAAATTATGATATTACTATAATTGAGTAAAATTAAATAATTATTCTATTTAGCACAAATGGAACAATTTAAAGGATTAAAATCCAATTAAAAACTAAAATGAATTTTAGGCGTGTCTTAGTTTTTATCGATATATTTTCACTACTCTAGCTATCTGACGTGGTGCTGTCGACAAGACGACAACAGCGAAAGGCGATAACCAAAAAAATATAATACTTTTCCTGTAGTTGTTAGAATATTTACAGAAACCAAAATGTTGGACAGCATATTTGATGATGTGAAGCGCATGAACAAACGGCAGGTAATGTTTCATTGAGAATATGCCAAAATACGCTAATATTTCACCGGCTGTTATTTTACGTTTGTTCCATTTATTTTTCAGTTTATCTACCAAGTATTAAGCTTTGGTATGATAGTGTCTTCAGCGCTCATGATATGGAAAGGTCTAATGGTTGTAACTGGCAGTGAAAGCCCGATAGTTGTGGTATTGTCCGGTAGTATGGAGCCTGCCTTCCACAGAGGTGATTTATTGTTTTTGACAAATTATCCTGAGGAGCCCGTGCGTGTAGGAGAGATTGTTGTCTTCAAAGTGGAGGGACGCGACATTCCAATCGTTCACAGAGTTCTAAAGCTTCATGAAAAGTGAGTACTCTTTGCCATTTACATTTTCTTCTTAGATTCTTCTGTACCAAATGTAATTGTTGCTTTCATCACAACATTCTTATAAGAATGGTCATAAATAAAACATAGTTAGTGTATTTAAAACGAATAAATAGTTTAATTTGTTTTGCTAATCAAAGATTGTGTTTGTTTTCAGGAACAATGGTACAGTTAAGTTTTTAACTAAAGGTGATAACAACAGCGTGGATGATCGAGGCTTGTATGCTCAAGGACAGCTGTGGCTCACGAAGAAGGATGTAGTGGGTCGTGCTAGAGGTTTTCTACCTTACGTTGGAATGGTCACAATTTATATGAACGAATATCCAAAGTTTAAGGTACATGGTATTCTTTTTTCGGTATTTTTTATTCTTTGGCAGATAATGGTCTAGGATTCTTATACAACTGCCTAATTTCAAAAAATATAAATCTAATCCTTTCGTGTCTTATTGCTGTCAGTGTTAGAATTTCATTTGTTTGTTTTTGTATAGATGTCATTTCAGCTAGCATTGTGACTAAGTATTTTTACCGTTCTGAGAAAAGCCAGCAGATAGCCAATAATAGAAAAGAGTACATGATTAATTTCAAGACTGGGTAAATGAGATCTTATTTAATGGTTAAATGGATTTTCTCTGCTGTAAATGAAATAATCATATAGTTTTCATTTTTTTATCCATTCCATTCATTATTTCAAATATTAGCATATAAAAGGAAATTTTTAGAAATATGAAAAATTGTAGGCCACTAGTATCAGAAACAAAGTCCAAGTGACCCGATAGTCAGCTCCTGAGAGAGAAACCTCCTCATGATACATGCCGAGTCCAGGAGTATGGCTTTCTGGATCCATCTGCCTAAATAGAGCCATGCTATCATTATCACTATTTTTATTATTGCTGTTCCAATCAATAACAAAGACTTACCAAATGAACATGACAACATTGTTGGTTTTCACACACTTAGCTGAGCCAGGAGAGTTCCTTGCGCTCCAGGTAAATAAAATATTTGGTCATTGACTTCTTCAATTTGCACCTAATCAATTTTTAATATAATATTTATTCATTGTCATCATCTCCTAGAGAGGCCTGTGTCCCAGAATTACCCACTTTATAATATAATATGTTGATTATGGTATGTTATGCCAATTGCATTACAAAATAAAATTATAATTGCTTTATTTTCTAGCTTTGGGTAAAAAAAAAATAGGGTGGTAAACACTATAACAGTATTACTATGAAGAACTAAACAAGCAAGCAAGTGCCATCATAACGATGATGACATCAGCAAATAACTAAAGAATATTGTACTCATTTGAAATGTATGCTTCTATTCCAGTTTGCGGTGTTGGCGTGCTTAGCCATGTACGTGTTAGTACACAGGGAGTGACAACTCTAATTTGATCTGAAGTGTTGTTGAGATGGCCGTCTGAAGAGATACATTGGCTCTGTGGATTTATTTAATTTTATGATTAAATGAAAGTTCTCTCTAGTGTTACTTAATTAAAATTGTTTTACTTAAATATATTTGTAACATTTTACTTTTTCAACCTACTTGAGCTGTTTCTTTTTGGTTTAGGGATGTTACATACAGAAATGGTAATTATGTCTTAGAATCTTGTGTCAGAATAATGACGAGTTTGTAATAATGATAACATGATTGGTGTTTAAGAGGAAATGGAGCAGAGGGAATGCAGACATCCGACAGAATATCCTAAGTAAAAAGTTATAATTCGAAGTTTGGCTCTCGCCTATTTCCTCCTCCATTATTGGAACAACATAGAATCAACTATGAACTAAATTTATGGAATATATTTAAATTTGTCCAATTTGGAGGAGGAAATAGGCATTAGCCAAACCTCTAATTATGACTTTTTACCAAGGAAATTCAGTCGGAGCTCTGTGCCCGCATTTCTTTAACTGTTTATCAACTTTCGCAATCGTAATGACGCGTTTTCTCTCTGAAGCGCATGCAGGGTTGTTCAGTACATCCACATCTCTGGAGTTATTTTGATGTCCCATGTACCTAATTTATTTATTTATTTTATTATTATGTTCAGCCTAAATTGTCAGGCAGGGCAAAAGTTTTCCTTTCCATTTTCCATTTCGCCCTGTTTTAGGTTCCAGTCAGACAAATCTAACTAGTTATCGCAAGTCCCTCCATCTGTATGAAAACCAAGCGCCACTTTTTCACACACAATTTACAAATAAATTTACTTACCGAAAGAAAGCATTTCCAATGCTTCGGCCAACATTTTCTATACAGTCTTAACAGCACAATATGGCATAAAAAGGCATTTTTCTAGATTTCGGTGGCTTTCCAGTGCAAATAATACTAAATGAAAATTTCAAATTACGATAATTGATCGTAATTTTACGTTAGATTTATTTATTAGTTTATCCTCGCAACGTTAGATTTATGTCTGTGGTTCGGGTCCTTTCTGTAGCCTTGAAATTCGTCCTGCCATCTTCACCTGTATCTACCGCGATCTCGCCGTACATTTGCCGGGACCCAAGTTATATGTATGCAAATCCAGACTATGGACTGCTCCTGATATGTATACTGGAAAAATTCTGGAGCAATATTCCTATTCTAAAATCTAAAAAAGCCTTGTCCTACCTGGTAATCGAACTTCGGTCAGGGAAGCCTGGGAATCGGCATCATAAGCAATGAGCATAATAGTAGATATTATAAATATGCAAAATGAAAATGCTATAAGTGTAACGGTCTAAACGTGTTTACCAGACATAGCGGTACTTTTATAATTGATGCGTCAATCAATAGTCCGATTTATGATTACTATTAATAAGTATCATGTGGACTGGCATCACAATTGCGAAGAAAGTGTCATTTCCACAGTTTGAAAAAAACGCCCTTAGTCGAGCAACATTGCACCTTTTTTCACCAACTTCATTAAGACATACTGGCTTACAGTTGTATTCTGCGCTACCTTTATCTATGCGTCTATTATTCTACTAAGTAGAATCTACTTTACCTATACTTCTGCACCGTCAAAATATAATTATTGCGGGCCATATACTATTCATGTCGAAGGACCGTCGGTGGCGGGATTAAATGCTTTCGCGGGCTGGAGGTGACCCGCGGGCCGTACTTTGCCCATCACTGTTTTAGGGTCAAAAGTGCAGTCGCACTTTATCTAAACAGCAGCGACAGTTTTTTTTAGGCAGAAGAATTTCAGTTCTTAAACGGTTAGTAGGTATACCTACTTTAATTTCTATACAACATATTAAATCAGATATGGATAATTTAACTTCTACAAAAACTAGCCATTTGAATTTTGGGAAAGACTGCACTTTTGAACCTTGACTATACCTAATCAATTCTATACGTATGTATGTGATATTGTTGGAATTGCACAATATTCACATAAGTTACCTGCTCTACATATATGGGCTTCTAAACATTTGGGCCAAATTTCATAATTGTATGTATGTTTGTTAGGGTTCCGTACCCAAAGGGTAAAAACGGGACCCTATTACTAAGACTCCACGATCCGTCTGTCTGTCTGTCGGTCCGTCCGTCTGTCACCAGGCTGTATCTCATGAACCCAGATAGCTGGACAGTAGAAATTTTCACAGATGATGTATTTCTGCTGACGCTATAACAAAAAAAACTAAAAACAGAATATAATAAATATTTAAGTGGGGCTCCCATACAACAAAAGTGATTTTTTTGCCGTTTCGCGATAGTGACACGGAACCCTTCGTGCGCGAGTCCGACTCGCACTGAGCCAGTTTTTTTTATATATGTATGTTTGTCCTCGCATTTCTCCGAAAGTACTTATCGGATCATGATCATTATAGAAATAAATATCTCTTAACTTAGGGAACAGTGCAAGTTTCATCAAAATCGGTTCAGCAGTTTTCAAGATATGGAACATACAACCGAACTCCTTAGCGACAAACAGCACAATGTGTAAATTAAGTTATTGTGGGTATTTTTCTCAATCATTTAGGCACATTACTATAGAACTTGCTCACCTGCCGCCATTTTTCTATTTTCCATTTTATATTTAGCCAGTGACACTCGCAAGGTTATGATTAATCGATTAACGTAAGAATCATCAAAATCAGCCTACGCGTTTGGTCTCTAGAACGCCACATAGGAACAAACATACATAGGTATATAGACTGATAAACACATTATCCTCCTTCGGCAGTCGGGTAAAAAGAGAGACTTTGCGGAAGACAGTGTCGGAAAAGACTGTTTATTTTTTTTGAAAGAGTTTTGATTGAAAGGACAACATTATTATCAGCTGAGTCACTTATTACGTAACGCGTAGGCATGACTTTATCACTGCTGTTGTCATGCGGTCATTGTCATCTATCGCTGAAAACAGCCAAGCTATTGTCCCAGGTAACTAACCAAATACAAGACTGGTAGTAATATCAACCAAGGTAATAATATTGATGTAGGAACTAGACTGTTTCGGGTCCCGGGTAAAGTGTCCTCATGGTTCGAAGTCGAAGCACTTTTTTTAACGTGTGGAAAAGTGGGAATATAGGTACGCAAAAGGTTACAAATGTAGCAATGCTTAGGGAAGATAGCAACTGTATTCCAAGCAGAGACATATGCCATAATAACCTAGTGTGCTCAAGAGAATATAGATAGAGGAACCAGAGGTAAATCCATAAATATTCTTAGTGACAGTCAGGCTGCAATCAAAGCGTTGAATTCTAAACAGGCTTGGGAAGCATAACAGAGTGAGACTGATGTGACTGTTTGGATTCCTTTGGGTCCCTGTGCACAAAGGAATCCATAGTAACGAAGTGGCAGATGAACTGGCAAGAGAGGGCTCAGCAAATGATTTTGTGGGCCCAGAACCATGTGTAGGCATTTCGACGTGTCTCGTAAAAGCCATATTTAGTGAGTTTTCAGATCACAGGCAACGAACACATTTGCTGTTTAATACCGGTCTGCAACACTCCGTCTACGTTAATGCATTTTGAATATGAGCAGGGGGCAAATCCGCTACCTGCTTGGGGCCTTTACTTTGCACTTTGGAAACAACGACATGCTCATGAAGATGGGTCTAATCGCGACACCGCTGAACTGGAGGATGTCTTCAAGGTTCTGGACTGGAGAGTGCTAATAGGCATCAACGTCAATGGCAAGTACATAATTCCCCTCCAGTTTGCTGACGATATAGTGGTCATGGCTGAGACCATGGAGGACCTCAGTAAAGCTTCCGAAAGAGTGTGTCTTAAAATGAACATGGACAAAACAAAGGTGATGTTGAAAGGCCATGTTACACCCATTTCTTTCAATATCGGAGACTCTACATTCAAAGTTGTGGATGACTATGTTTAATTGGGACAAACGATCCATTTGGGTAGGGCCAACTTCGAGAAAGATGTTAACCGTCGCATCCGACTCGGCTGGGTAGCGTTCGGGAAGTTGCGCGGTATCTTTTCGTCCAACTTACCACAATTTCTCAAGACGTAAGTCTATTATCAGTGTGTGTTGCCAGTGGTCTTGCAATGGGCCTCATAAGTAAGCTTACAGTCATCCAAAGGGCAACGGAGAGGGCTATGCTCGGAGTTTCCTTGCATGATCGAATTAGAAATGTAGAGATCCGCAAGAGAACCAGGGTTTTCGACATAGTCCGTAGAATTATCAAACTTAAGTGTGTGTGTGTTGGTCTCCCATGCCTCCCAGGCACCCAGGCAGGTGGACCGATGACCTGGTGAAGGTTGCGGGAATCCGCTGGATTCGAGATGCACTCGACCGGTCAATGTGGCGACACTTAATTTATTTTATTTATTTAAGTAAGGCACACCAACAACATATTTGCAATTTCATTTATAGGGTTAAACTTAAATTAGAAAATGGTTCTGTGCAAACAGGTCAGTTACAGGCGTGCACATCGCTCACAGTGATATGGAGGATATGATGACATCCTATGAGTGCTGTAGATCGTTTCGCGGCCTCCACCATTTGGTGCGTCTACCACGGATAGGGAGGAAGTTTGTATTCCCCGCGTCCTTTCCGCCGCCACTTTTGCGAACAATACTTCCTCGCAGCCTATGGATAATTTTAAAAAAAGGGCAACGGCACCACACGCGCTCTCGCTTCCACCCATGGATTGAACCGTGATCGGAAGCGAGATATTATTCGCAGCACCGACCGATGCGATTAGATCACGGCGCTGCACTGCCCAAGCTGGGCACTCCTCAAAGGTGAGCTGCGCCGTGTCATCAAGGCAGTTGCCACAATGGTGGCAACCTGGCGTCGGCACCCGGCCTATGCGGCACAAGTAGTTCCCGAAGCACTCATGTCCGGATAATACCTGAGTCAGCCGGAAAGTAAAGGCACCATGCCGTCTCTCCTTCATAATGATGGGTCTTACCGCCGATGTTGTGGCGTGCCCTGACGTCGAAATACCTACCTACCAAACTAAGTTGTCCCGAACGTGAAGATATTCTAGTGAAGCATGATGTATTTAAATCAAGTTCTTGTATTCTCCCTACCTTGTGTAGGTACTATTCTTTACTGTTATTCTATCAGAAACTCGTACAGATAGGTATCTATCTAGGTACCGAGTTGTAGAGAATGATACCAGGTAGGTACCTGGTTCACCAAGACTATATAGCCACTCTGAGTCCACGCACCTTACCTGAGAGCACTCGAGCATTGGCCGTTATACCTACTTACGAGAAAAGTTATATTTTATTGCTTGGTCATAATGATATCATAATTTAAGTAGGTATCTCAAGTAGACTGAAGTTATAAGTGAGAATCTGACACGATAAAATGCGTTGGAGATCGTAAGATTAATAGTTTTTTCATCCCGGGCCGACATTTGCTAGAAACTCGTAATGATACGGACCACTGATCTGGTTTAAACCATCTTGAGATGAAAAAATGCCAAATCATTACTCACTTATCTATCGAATATCTAACTACCTAGCTATATATATGAAAAACTTTTAACAAAAAAATTAAGCCGGGCCTCCAAAAAAACACACAGTACAAAGCAAAAAATAACTTTCTTTGCCGAAGTTGGTGTCTTTGGTACCTATTGTTTTTCGTTTTTCGACACCGACTTCGTAAAAGAAAGCTATTTCTGGCTTTATAGTGTTTTTTTTTGGAGGCCGGTTTATTTTTTTTTGTTAATTTTTTTTCTCTCTTTTTAGTTTTGATAGGTAAGTAGGTACCTCAAATTACCAAGACAATCATTTATTGCCAAAATAAATCTCATGACAATTCCAATAAGCTCACACCGATACATTATTTTTTTTCGGACTTCCAGTGCCCTTGGTACCTTCCATACTACATCTACATCTTCATCAGATCAGTTCGATGGTACCATTTTCATCAGTAGGTATAATTTATTAATAAGTATAACTATACTTCATCATAGTCGGAAACTATTCGAGATATCTTATACCCGTGACATACTTATCGTAAAGGAGGGAACTCCTCTACGATAAGTATGATCACAGATGGCCACTGGAAAGTGGCCATCTGTGATCTCCTTCATTAGTTCCACTTGCAAATTACTAACTATGCTTCATCATAGTCGGTTAACTATTCCAGATTTATCTTTAAGGAGTTCCAGTGGCCATCTGTGGTCTTCTTCATCAGTTCCATTTGCAATTGCATTGTTAATGAACATCGCAAAATCGCTATATGTATGGCTATCATATTTGAGAAGTTCCCTCGTTTTCCATGGGAACCCACCATCAGATTTTGACTTGGTGACAATGGGGCCACCTCGGGATTATACCCTTTCAAACATAAAAAGAATTTTCAAAATCGGTCCACAATTAGCGGAATACTTAATCGCGTAACAAATAAATAAAAAGCTTGGTGCATTGAGAATATCCTCCTTTTTGAAGTTGGTTGAAAATAAAGGTCTAGGTAGATAGGTACTACTAATTTTAGGACAGCCTAGGCAATCATGACTTGATCTCTACCTGTAATTCTAAATACTAGGTAGGTACTTACAAACCAACTCATCTCGGATTGATCGATCTTTACCACAATTAATGTCAGGACCATAGATATAGTAGGCGTGATGTAGTTTGCGTAGTAAAAAAATTCTAAGTGGTCAGGACTGCATAACGAACATTACTTAGATACGGCATTCCTCGATGGAGATCCTAGATATCTACCAACAGTACCGAAGTACATAATGGTTACCCACATCTACCTACCACCTACTGCATGTTACCTTAGTGCCATCGCCATTATAATCCTGATGAGAAAAGCACTAATACTTGACATGATCCAACCTTGGAAATGCTCATGCATACTGCGCTACCGCGGGCTGATAGCGCAGTTATACTCGTATGGGATTCCAACCCACTAAAACTTTACGGTGTCCTCCTGTGCCGCTTATGACGGGGACACAGGCATGACTGTGACTGACTTGTGACTTTTTCAATTCATATGTATTTTCCAAGTTTATGTTAGACATTGCTGACAACGGTAAAGGAAAACATCGTGAGGAAACCTGGACTCTAATAGTTAGTTTATTATAAGATTGTGCTCCATTGGTGTAATTGCTGCAAGGCGTTCCAGTGTGAGGATAAACTAATAAATAAATAGATTAGCACTCATCCGTGAACCCGCCGCGGCTGTCCGTCACCGGACTCTCCTCTGGGGCGTACCCCCATCAACGGCGCACCAGAACACAATGCACGCAGGGATCAATCCAGCACATGGTCGCTAGACGATCCCAAGTATGGCACCCTTGGTCCCCCTGTAACTACTCAGGCCAGTGGCTCCACCACCTACTACTTTTCGGCCGCAGAGGATAGGGAGAGCTGCCAACGCTATACCGACACTCCTCCTCCGCTGCGGCCTAACCATGTCCGCCATCATGGTGGTGACCCTGTCCAGGCCACGGTAGGTAGGGCGGCCATCGCACCGCAATACCGGCTCTCATCTCCCGCTGCGGCCTCCATCCCTCAGCCGCGATCCGTCTCATAAGACAACGCGGCCTGCCTCAGTTGCGATGTCAACCCAGTCACTGAGTATCACGATAACTCTTGGCAAGACTGGAACTCGACTTTCTGGTTTCTGATTATCTACCTGTTAGTATTGTCATTCTTTCATTTGACAAAGAGCACCAACAAACTGAGATATCAAGAAGAACAAGTACCAACGAATTTAGCAAATTGGACGATATTATGAAGTCATCCAAAATTCCACAATAACTGAAGACCCGCCTCTATAACTAATGTGTTTTGCCCACCATGACATACGGAGCTGAGACATGGTCTGACATGGAAGATCACGCAGGAGGCTGTGTAAGGCTGAGAGTTACACAGAGAGCTATGCAGCGTTCCACGCTTTGTATGAGGCTATTCGACCGAGTTCCAAACATCAATATCCGAAGACGTAGGTCTTCGATATCGGAATACGTGTTATAGAACTCAATTGAGAGAATTCGTCGACAAAACGGTTTTCCTGGGGATCACGCTAGTCTCAAGGTTACAATGGGGTCCTCATTTAATATCACTTGCGGGGCGGTTAAGTTCGGCAGCTTATGCTGTTAGAAAAATTCGTCAATTTGCTGATGTAGATACTGCGAGGCTGGTCTATTTTAGTTACTTTCATAGTATAATGTCTTACGGTATATTACTATGGGGAAGGGCTGCATACATTCAGTCAATTTTTATTCTGCAAATACGAGCTATCAGAGCGATATACAATCTTCGCCGGCGCGATACTCTAAGGGAACTGTTCAAGGACATTAATATCATGACGGTTCCTTGTCAATATATTTATGAAAACATCATGTACGTGAGAAAGAATTTACAACTTTTTAGTAAAAACGGAGACAGACATAATTATGTTACTAGAAATAGGGACCAATTGATTCAACCAGGTTTCATGCTAGCTAAAGTAGCGTCATCTTTTATGGGGTACTGTATAAAATGTTACAATAAAATACCCCCCACATTCTATAACTGAATAAGGCGAAATTCAAAACTTGTATAAAACGAACACTATGCAGGCATATTATAAGTTGGGGGATTACATCGCTGATACAAATGCTTGGCTCAACGCTAGTCCTGCTCCACAGCCACGAGGGCACAAAAACAAGTGATAAGCAGAAAAGTTCTGAAGTATTGTTGGATCTGCTGAAGAATGTATGAATATATTTGTGTTGTATAAACTCAATTTAGTTTAGTATATGGAGTAGGACGGATGATGATGAAGAATTGTTAAAGACCTACATGCAAGCGAATACAGTAAATAAAAGAAGTTAGTTACCGAGGTGAACGCGCCCCTAACGTCACACTTTAACATCCCCGGAAGATATAAAAACCTAGAATATCTTCAACAATTTCGTTCTTGAGTCGGTTTCGTTAAAGCTTAGTGCAAACACGCGCGGGCGTTTACGTGGATTCGCCGGAGCGTGTGAAAGTTCTTTGTAAAGAGCACCTTGTCGAATATCCAGCCTTCTGCTCTACTTGCATTACCGGGAAACTAAATTGGGGCGATATTTTAAATGTTTCGGTTCAAAATGTTAAGTAAAATGTGTAAAAGTCCCTAGTTAAGTGTTTGTTGCTTTCAGATTTAATGATCCAAGTCAGGATCAATTTTAACAAGTCTGGTAGATAATTAGGCTAGATATTCGACATTTTATTTACAATTAATGTAACATTATACCTAATGACCATTGAAGAGCCCATCAAAGTTATTAAGTAGATATTAGTCTCAGCTATTCAGGTAAATGCTCACGTCGTCAATTTATTATTCATAGACAAATAGGTACTTTTTGTATCAAAACATGATACACGAAAGCATTAAATTACAGTATTCAACGCACATTACAATTTTAATGCGGGTAGGGCAATAATGTAAATAGGGGACAATTTGAGTCCCCAAATAGATGCTAAGATAGGTACTTAGCACAAGGTATTCATAAAATGTGTCACATTATCACGAAGCTCATCTTATAACAAATATCTCGATTCTCGGGGATGAACCACTAAAGTTGTCAAAAAATAAAAGACCCGTTTTGACAGTTACAAAAATACTGAGTAATAATTAAACTTGATGCTTGCGAATGATATATGTATATAGTATATGTATAGTTGTTATAGTGTATGGATAACATAGTAATTGATTTTTCAATTTCTTACGTAGAAAGTTATCGCGGCATGTAAAATGAGAAACGTTACGTTCGTAATACCGTGTTTTTTGCAAATAAATATTACTATTATTATTAACGTTAACGGACTTCTTAGATTGTGACGACTTTAATGAACAGCATTATTCTTATTGCTAACTAAACACGACGATCGATTCGAGGTTCGATTCCTAGGTCGGGCGAAGTGTTATTGGGTGTTATTGGTTGTATTAAGATAATAAAAAAAACGGGCTTGAAGCACCTTACAATAATTTCAGACCATTAAAATTAAGTTCTCTGGGCATTTCCTACTCCTAAGAAAAAAACAGTTAGTTCCACTTCTTTGAATAGAATAGAATATACTTTATTGTACACCATAAAATTTGGACACATTTACAAGAAAAACTTATTTATACGGGTACAAGGAGGTCTAATCGCTGACAGCGATATCTACCAGATAACCTTTGGATGGACTGAAAAAACTTAGAATAAAAAAGGGGGTAGTCTGCGGTGTTCTTCTATTAGATTAAAACATAAATATGTGTATACAAAATTATTTTACTGTAATAAATACTATATATAAACTCATACCTATATAAACATACATACAAAATATGACATGAAATTCATGGAAAGAGAGAGAAACAGAAAAGAAAAAGGGTTGGATGATGATGAAAGAGATGATTGATTCAGGCTTTCTGTACGGGAAAACTCCTAAATACCTACATATGAGGCAGAAAAATAATGGTAGATAGTTGTGATATAATTACCTGTCTAATAATAATGTAGGAAGTCTTTAAATATCAAACAGGAAAACCCATACACAGTGTATGTTAACAATCAATTACAAAAAGATCATTAAACAACGACGAACCTCGTTCATTGAATGATGAAAAATGGCCGGCAACCCAGTGAGCGGGAAATCACATCCACGTCGAAAATGAAATGAACTGCCTACATTCGTAGATTTGTTCAACATGAACACGTACGGGCCGGCCGTACAACTGTACAACTGTGTGTACTCTGTACTATGCACTAGTTCAATCTGTACAACTATACTCATCAGGGGAACGGTGCCGATGATTTGATTGCCTTTCGAATTTCCATGTTTTGATCTCCTTACGTACCTATTCCGTTCGTAAGTCCGGTTATATTTTTCAGAAGGTACATATTGCAATAATTGCAATATGTACCAATGTGTAATAGAGGTAGGCAGAGGCACCTATATTTTTTGCAATTATTGCTTAAAAAAATAGGTGCCTCTGCCTACCTCAGTTAGGCCCAGGTATATGATCCGTGGTTAACTCAACCAATGGTTAAATATGCTAACTAATGGTTTAAAATATTGTAGTATAATGCCCTTTTTTATCAATTGTTAGCATCACAAATTGACAAATAAGTTGCGAGAGTTAACTATTTGAGCATTTATTCGACTTAAAATTGATGAATGAACCGGTAATTGGCTCGCATATTTAAACATTGTTTGAGAACTACGGATTAAAAGACTGAGCCTTAGCACCTACTTATATATAAAATCTTCTGTAGCTTTAGGTACCGTTTGAATATGCGAACGAGTCCTAGAGAGGTGATTATGGCACTACTTCCTAAACCTCGTTCACTTGGCGACTTACCAGAATATCAGAAAGTTCTTATTCTGCGATATATAGACGTTAAGAGGTTGCATATAACTTAATGGCTCAATTTTTATTAGGAATCAACTTTCCCTCACTATAAAGAGGCATCAACCTCCTTGTAACTACACTAAAAAACATTTTTATATCTGAACTTTCAAACGCTCATTTACCTATTACTGTTTACTCATTTATTTGTTTTTTATTCATAAATAAAACTGTTCGCTCCATTACTTTGCCACTAAGGTTTCATTGGTTCGGAGTCACCCAGTCGACACCGGCTATCGCTGAAAACAGCTTTGTGGCTCTGTCTCGCAAACGAATCCCAGCATTATTCTGAGGGATGACCGTTTTGCGTAGTTGTGACGCATACTTTGTAATGATTGTATTTAAGATTTTGTGTTCTTTTTATGGTATGCGTCGTGCCTGGCGCAAATAAACAATTTTTCTTTCTTATTCTACTTATCCCTTATATTAATTTGTGATCGTCGCAGCATATCTATTTGCTGTCATGTCAATTGTCATCTCAAATCATATAGTCATGTCATCTCAAATTTCTAACCATTGTATAACCGACTTCTAAAAAAGGAGGTAATCAATTCGACAAGTATGTATGTAATACTGTTGGCATTGCACAATAATCATATATGTTACTCTAGTGGGCTTCTAAACACGTGTGAAAAATTTCATAAGTAGTATGTATGTTTGTTTGTATGTTTGTCAACGCATATCGCCGAAACTAGTAATCGGATCGTGATCATTGTTTTTGTATTGGATTAGGCATCTCTCAACTTACTTACTTACAACTTACAGTACAAGTTTTATCAAAATCGATTCAGTAGTTTTCAAGGTATGGAACATACAACTGAACTCCTTAACGATGAACAACACGAATGTGTAAATTGATTTAACTATTATGGGTATTTTCAAGTATTTTTTCAATCCTTTAGGTATCTTACTATAGAACTTGCTCATATTTAGGTGATGGAGTACCAAAACAAAAAGAGAAAAATGAAAACTGTTTCACAAAAAATAAATCGACCGTTTTGGAAGTCGGTATCGCATTACGACAAAAAAAATAAGAGGTACCAAAAACACCAACTTCCAAAACGGGAAGTTATTTTTGCCCTTTTTGGTGTTTTGTTTCACCCAATTCATACATCGTTTGTTTGTTATTTTTCCCTACAATCACCCACATCCACGCTCTAAACTTCGCTAAAGAGTAAAGAAACAAAAAATGAGTTTGTTTTTTCAATATAAACTGTGTTATGTGCAAAAATAACGCAGGTCATCATTTATTCGGCTGGTCGATCCCCAGGCGGTGGCCGTATTCATAAACAAGTGCAGCGGAACTTTGGCAGGGAAGTTTTTGTGTATTTACGGTGTCGCGCGCCGGGCCGCCGGTGCATCCCAATTCCCATTCTCTATCATACAGACATACAGTACAGCTATGTACTCGCACACTTGGCAAACGTTACCAGAATTTGGCAGTAAAAATTGTCAATCGGTGTTACAATATGTATCTATCTTATCGGCTCGTAAAAATGTAGTCCGACTATGATTTGTTTTTGGTTTCTTGGCTATTGTTTTTGTTTCGTAAAGGTTCATTTAGACTGCCTTAATAAGGGATACCTGTCAAGGGACCTAGTTACTCGGTTGTGGATATCAGATAGACAGCACTCCATGTGAATCCAACCCCGACATTCATAGTTGGGTGAATGCTAAGCTGTCTGATGGACAACTCTTTTGGCTTACTTACCTATGAGTTCGATTCTCAGTTACTGCTCTAAGTTTGGAAATGCAGAGAACCTCATTGACAATTATGTAGGGGTTATGTTTGTCAGTGATTGTGAAAGCTAGCTAATTAATTATGTCGGGTTTTGTATGCAAGTAGATAATTGAATGGATTCGATTCCTAAACATCTTGTTGTTTGTCCATGAAACGGCCGGAGCTCCAAGATCAAATTTATTTTTATTATTCATACCTAGGCTCGCTCTTGACTTGACTCACTATATCAACTGATGTAAAGCGTTGATGTGGTCGACGGTGTGACGAGCAAGATTGCCTAGAAGAAACCTATTCAACCTTGACTTAAAGACTCCCAGATTGTAGCTATCAGGAAATACAGAGCCCAGCAAGTAAGTTATTAAGTATTTATTTCTCAGTATATGATATACAGGGTTACAGGAAAAGTCGACCTAGATCCGTTAAGGGCGTGTAGTACACATCATTTCTGAATGATTTCACTATGGAACCCCCCATCCTAAACTTAACTGTTTTCGAGATTTCCGAGTTTTATTTTTTTTTATGAAAATGCCCAATTTTTCGGCTATTGAATTGAATATTTTGAATTTTTTTGACTCTTATGATTATTTTTTTGGTTTTTTACATGAAATTTTTGGTTTTTTTCAAAATATTCAATTCAATAGCCGAAAAATTGGGCATTTTCATAAAAATAATTAAAACTCGAAAATCTCGAAAACGGTTAAGTTTAGGATGGGGGGTTCCATAGTGAAATCATTCAGAAATGATGTGTACTACACGCCCTTAACGGATCTAGGTCGACTTTTCCTGTAACCCTGTATAGAGATCTTTCATTTAACATTGTTTCACACATACTACCATTGCTGGTGTAGAAATATTAAATAATAAGCTAGGTACATGCAAATCAAAATTTGTTACATTATAAAAATATTATATAAATTTATGAAATTTTGTATTAAGTTAATGAATTTTTATCTATATATAAATCATAATGTCGAAAATGTAAATCATAATATCAAAAATTAAATCATAATATCAAAAAATAAATCATAATATCAAAAAATAAATCAAAAAGTAAGTCATCACGTCAAACAACCCACACTGGGCCTGCGTGGTGGATTACGGCCCATTCCCTCTCACATAGAGGAGGCCTATGTCCAAGCAGAGGGGACATTAAAAAGGCTAGATGATGATGTAATACGGATGTGCCTATTATTATTTAAAGTACTCAAATTTGGAGAAATGGTAATCTATTTCAAATTTCTAATTTGTCAAACGTCGTCTTTGACATCTTTTACAAATTTATGAATATTTATGATCTATAAATATTCCTAGATTGATCGGCATCCGGCTTAAATAATATAAAAAATGGTGAATCCAACAGTCGGTCAAGAAAAACATTCAGAACAAGAAAGGATATTTCATAAAATATCTATATCTCATAATCGGCATCCTCAAAGAATATAAAAAGTGGTGAACTCGGCAGTCGGTCAAGAAACATTCAGAGCAAGAAAGCATATTTCACATATTACACTTAAATTATCTATAATTCTATATTCTGTGTACTAATCGGCATCCTCAAAGAATATAAAAAGTGCTGAACTCAGCAGTCGGTCAAGAAACAAATTCAGAGTAAGAAAGCATATTTCCCCAGCGACGCTTTACAAAGTCAACAAGCTGTAACTTGGGAAATAAATAAGGGCGAGCAACGATTAATATTAAACATTTGCATTTTAAGTGTTATTAGCGTGAATGTGGTTTTCTAATCAATTTTTGTCCGGCTATTAGTGAAGTTAAGTTGTTTATTCTATAGATAGAATGTATTTTATTTTATATCAAATTAGTTTCATAACTCTCATTTTTACTGACGAGAATTTTGAAGGAGAGAAGTTTGATTAGTAAATAAATAAGTTAGCTATCCTCTGGTATACTAGTAGATTTATCTACTAATCATCATCATCATCATCATTTCAGCCGAAAGACGTCCACTGCTGGACATAGGCCTCTCCCAGGCGCCACCACACTGACCGATCCCGTGCGTCTCCCATCCAGCGCCTTCCTGCAACATTAACCAGGTCATCGGTCCACCTAGTGGGAGGCCTTCCAACGTATCGTCTTCCGGTTTGCGGTCGTCATTTCAGAACTTTTCGGCCCCATCGGCCATCCGTTCTGCGAGCAATGTGCCCTGCCCACTGCCACTTAAGTTCGGCAATTCTTCGGGCTATGTCGGTAACTTTGGTTCTCCTGCGGATATCATTATTTCTGACGTACATTTAAGAAAAATATATAATGTCGTGATAAATAAATCTAATAGTTTTGTCTCGATTTTTCCATGCTACGACTCGTAGCGTGTGCTACGTGTCGTAGCAAATGCTACGACCAACGGTCCGTAGATCAAGACTTACAAAAATGCTTAAAATAATTAATCATCCTGAGTACCAGGAAAATGTAAGCATAATCTCTATTAATACCTATGCCAAGAACTACCCCCAACCTTTAATTACACTTAAACGAAAACAATAACATCCAATTATAGCAGCCATTTAGGTAGAACAATTGACCAGCTCATTAAGTATGTGTGAGACGTTAAAAGTAACGTTGGTTATGTTCCCCCAGCACGAGAGGAATGGACACTCTAATGATGCCCGTTTAGTTCCCTTAATGTTTAAACAATAATGTTCTTCATTCTCGGCTGCGAGAGCGTTTTATTGTTCCTAGCTTTATTGCTACCGCCTTTATTATTGTAACTCCTGTAAATTGTTTAGTGATCCCGAAGAGTACGAATCTATTTTGTTGGAAAAGAAAATAGAACTTAACTCAGACTACTCCAACAACCTACTACCCACTCAAACTTTTAAAGCAAGTTTCCTCAAAAGAACACAACAGGCCTGCTAATATCTGGCAACTGTTTCGGGTAGCACGTTACGCTTCATTGGATGATCCTTGGTAAAGTAGGATGCGGAATACGTCGGGAAGGCGTGCCGACGAGCTAATTAAGCCGGCAAGCTGCGAACAAGAAAAGCTGCCTTTAAACTCCTTCTACTACTCTTAAGGCACCTTAACTCGCTTATACTGTATTCCGAATGGCGCGATCTCGGAATACCAGATTCTCAAAATGACAGATTTTCAATATACCAGAAGTAAATGAAAAATTGTTTCTTATTCGCACAAAAATGTCAATAAATCGTGAACAGGAGAAAGAACAAAGTAAAAAATCTTAAATTACAGTTACTTAATTGCACAAAAAAATTACAACAGAAATATATTTAAAGCAACTACCTAGAGGTTTTCTTCAATATCGCCTTATTGTAGCTAAAAGATTTATACACTCGGGTAACTGTAATTTTGTTGCTCATGCAATCATTAACAATTTTTTTTTATCCGTTGCCATGTGCATTGCATTTCTTTTTTTATCTGGACAGTGAACTAACTGAATTTCAACGAAATTACTCCATTTTTTTTGTTGACAAAAAAGTTCTTAAAATTCCATTCGCCTAATATTTTTTTCTTTAATACTTTATAGTGTTATGTAGTTACTTAGGTATTGTAAACAGTGAAAACAATATTCCTGTATGTTCCAAAAAAAATATCGGGCCTCACTTGGTTCCCACCACAGACATAAATCTAAATAGATAACGCAAGTCCCTCCATCTGTATGAAATCCAAGCGTGCCACTTTTGCACAAAAAAATTAAAAACAAATTTACTTACCAATGAAAGAAAACATTTCCAATGCCTCGGCCAACTTTTTCTATACATTCTTTACAGCTTAATATGGCATAAAAAGGCATTATTCTAGATTTTGGTGGATTTCCGGTGCTGATAATGCTAAATGAAAAGCGCAGATTACGATTATTTGTCGTAACTTAAGTCCGTTTTTGGCACGCGAAGTACATACAATCACGTCATCTAGTTAGATTTATGTCTGTGGTTCCCACGCATTTCCCCTAGGACCTCCACCCCACCTTTGAATTTAGACCTGGTGTTCTTACACTACTTGTACATACCTCCTGTCTGTGTGGAATGTAATGCTGTAGTGTATAAACTGAATCCGTTGTTACACTGCACTATAGACTCGTGACCCGCATGTGTTATCACTATTTGCAATCTTTAATTGTTTGCGTATGTTTTTATTGGTGTTCTGTGCTTTTGTTTCGGACACTGTCCGTAAAAATTGAAATTGAAAAACATGACGACGATATAACTCCACCTTGTTTATATTGCATTCAATCGTAAGTACTCAGCCCGCTTTAGGTGCAGAGTTAGTATTTTCAGGACAGAGTTGACTTTGCAAATTATTTTCTGGGCATATCCAAAAAGATATTAGCAGCCAATTCCCGATATGTAATCGGCAAAGTCAAGTATGTTAAGAACTTATAAAAGTGAGTTACTTATATACGTCCTTAATTTTAAGAAACGTTACGCAAAAACTGTTGGTAAGTCTTAATACAATATACTAATCAAAACTAGTATTACAAATGCGAATGAAATTTGTCTGTTGTTTTATTGTTTGCACTTAAGAAGTGCAAACAATAAAACAACAGACAAATTAACTTGTAACTAAATAGCTGAACGAATTCGTATAGAATTTGACCAACGAGTAGACCTTGTCCTGGAATAGGATATATGATACTTTTCGTTCCCTTGGTATAATTTCCGACTTTCATGCGGGTGAAGCCGCTGGCGGACCTAGTGAAAAATAAATTAGCATTTAACTAAATAATATGGCTAGCACAATGCTTGATGTGACCTGTGGCCTGTGTGATGAGACCTCTAATTAATAAGTAACTATTAATTACACATCAGATAGGCATACAATTTTAGACATACCTAATAACCTGACACTCGCAGTAAGTATCCTATTTCAAGATAAATCAATAATAGTTAATAAACTCCTCGTTTATTAATCATCATTGCTGATTTCTGTATGCATTAATAAACGCTTTGAATTGGAATAGTGCAAACAAGATTACTAGCTGTGCTCGCGGCTTCGCTCCCGTAAACTGCCTATCCTACCTTACTTACCTACCTAACTGTACTTACCTTACTTACCTAGACCTACCTACTTTACTTACCTTTCTACCTACCTAGATCGAGCGTTCACAGCACATAATGCTATTTACTCTAGGGAGAAGAATATCGACTTCATACAATAAAAGTAAGGACCGATTTGCTGCGCGCCATCTAGTAGCACTCCAGAACACCACACCGAAACGAAAACATAAAAAAAACTTTTTTTCAAAAAAAAACTACTGACATTTTACTTTTTAGATGTACCTAATAGGCAAGTTCTTTAGAAGGTACCTATAATGCCAGAATAGATTACCCGAATATCATGAAACTTGAACATAACCGGTGCAATGAGAGATCTGCGTACCCCTTAAGAGCGTACTGACGTGATGTTATGTTATGAAATGGTATAAACAATAAACAGACATGCGATTGCAGCAATCCCGAGAGATTTGCCGTCATTTATTGAAGAGTTCTATTGTATATCTCCGAAGTTCTACATCAGATCTTTACCAAATTATAATGGGACCAATTTGGGAACATGTTCTTTCAAACAAAAAAAAAGAATTTTCAAAATCAGTCCACAATTCACGGAGATATCGGTGAAAATAAAAAAAAAGCAAAAAAAAACAATGTCGAACATATAACCTCTTCCTTTTTTGGAAAGTCGGTTAATCATCCATAGCTGGGACTCCAACTTACAACCATAAGTGGCCATCATGTTTATCATTAGGCTATTCAGAGAAACAATAGCGGCAGCGAAATTAGGAACCACATTGCACGCACGTCTACGTCATTATTGACATTAGTAGCATGATCAGAAACCTAAAATATCATTAAACGTTTTTATTTAGTCTCGAATTATTATTATTACTCTAGCCACACTTGAAATAGCCCTTGAAGGTATATCGTTGGTTCGACATAGAGAGTTGACCCCCCTGTTTCGCTGATTCCCCGGCACGGCGCGCGGTTGTTAGAGGTGTGACTCATATATTCGTAATAGGTACAGCTATCATGATACAAGCCACGTATATTCATATTAGGATATGCGAATATAGAATAATAGGTTACCAGGTATTAGTCAAATAATAGGGTCGCGTAATAGCGACGCAACTGATCGCGGCGATTGATGATAGCGCCGATTCCGATTATTTTACATAGGTGATTAACTTTTTAAATACGCCAACATAATCAACGTTGACAGTCCTAAGGCTGTTTAAAGTATGAAGGAAAATTTAATCACCGTTTCACTTCTTTCATAGTCATACGTGAATAATAAACGTGTAGAATCTCGTATTTCATATTAATTATTATGGAGACTATTACCGATATTACGCAGATATGCATATTAGATTGAGTAGCTATAATGAATCGGTTCACTAATATTTGACTAATATCCAGTAATAGGTATGGTATCCTAATATGCGTTAACTAATATATTCAATAATAAGATTACCTAAACATGACCCTAATATAACATCTCTAGCGGTTGTTGGGGACCCTATTTATCTACCAATTTTTTTGGGTCATTCTTATGCGGAAAATCTTAACACCGCCATTCAGTAAATGACGCGAAATGCACAACGCCATCTATCGAATATGGAGTTCAACAGTCCGAGTTTCTGAATTGCGTATGTTGCGATATTGTACGACTTGAACACTAAACTTTAAATTCATCTAACTTTTGATAGAGTGAACTGATTGCGATGAAACAAAAACTAAGTAATACCTCAAGTTACGCACAATTTTTGGCTATTATTTTTTGGAAATATTTTCGATGTACAAAAACGACCTTTCTACAGATTTATATACTAGTCCGGGAAGTATACATCTAGAATATCTAAACACATTTATAGTCGCCGTATATTCGGTCATTTTAGTATCGACTAGTTATCAAGTTTGCTGGACCATAGTGGTCCCCAATATACATATTAAAAACAGTTTGGTTATTATAACCCAAACCGTTGCCGGACTGCCGGACCGGAAGATAAAAAAACAACAACAAAGTTTTCACGTGGAATTACTGAAAGCTTGTTATAGGCCATAATTTTTTAAGCAATTTTACAAACATCGTGTTCATACATTGTCGATTCATGAAAATTAAAAAAGGTTGCTTAACTTTTTGTTTGGCAATAATACAAGAATATAATATCAAAAATCTACTTACATGATGAAGATTATTGTTGTCATATATATATAGGTAATATAACAGTTTGTTTATAATTGATTTATCAATAACTATTTTAAGATAACATAAAATAAATATTAATTACACTTCTACAAAGGTGTCTTACAAACTATACATAAGTGATACATAATTTGGTAAATCCTTTGTGGGAGACTGGTATTTGGACTAGGAGATCCTTTCACACAGGTTACCAGCCCTCCCCTTCCACAAAATTATGGTTATTGATCGAATGAATTACAAGTATAACCTTTGATAAATAATTAAAATTATTATACATATAATTATTATTAATTAAAGATTGAATTACTAATATATTCGTTGGTATAAAATAAATGAAATAATTATACACATCATTATTATTAATTGAATATTTAAATTATCTAAATTAAATTGCTATGAGATGTGGAGGACGATACTTTGGAGAGGCCTTTGTCCAGCAGTGGACGTCTTTCGGTAGATAAGATAATTGTGGTGATGAGGAGTGGAGATCGTGATGGTTTGGTGCGAACGTCGTTCTTGTGTGGTGTGTAGGTAGTTATAGTGTGGTGTGGGGTTCGTTACGGTGTGGTGTACAGGTCGTTACTTTGTGGTGTAGAGATCGTTACTGTGTGGTGTGGTCCAATCAGTTTGTTTGGACGCTGGTCACAAACTGCCTCTATAGAATCTCTAATACAATAGGAAAGCGCATTTTAAAGTAGCTCAAATCTAAACTCTACAGGAATCGACTTTCTTTTCCATTCACGTTTGAAAACAAAACCTATTTCTAAAGGCAGACACTAAGTTTTTGCAGATTAATTTCCAGCAGGTGTACTATGAACAATTTATTGCCGTCTTGCCGTATGCCAAGTGCCAACCGTTACAAAATGTAGCGAAGAAACTTTACGGAGCAAATAAATTATATATCTTTGTATAGCGTACATATTTACTAGTTGGTAGTACTGCGAAATGCCATCTGGCTATGAAATGACTTTGTCTGCTATTTGTAGAAGTTTGAGTGCAGCGAAACTGCTAATTCTGTTATACCCTCCGTTCGTATGTGGCGTTTGCTGGGTGATTTAGATATCAGCTGCTGGTATTATTAGTATCGGTCTTATTAATTAGTGAGTGTCTTGTATAGTCTGAAAATGTAAGGCATCGAATTGTCTTACCTATTTTATTTTTATTGCTAGAGCTATAAAGATTATCGGTTTCACTCCAGACTTAGGAAGACTTTTTCAAATAATCTTTTTCCGGATAAAAAGTGGTTTATCTATTTTCCATCGGTTTATCCGTGATTGTGATAAAGGTAATAGTTACACTTTAGTAGATAAAATAATATGTCGAAATCTATTCATTAGTTAGAACGGAAAAGGAAGTAAGCATAGTCTAAGGATTAACAGATAAATGGCCTCAGGAGATCCACCAAAAAGCATCACTATTTGTTACACTCGTATCTGGTAACACTGGGCGCCGACCCGATACTTGGAAGCGAGTTAAGAGGGCGACTTAAATGGCAACACCATGTACGTTTGACTCATGTTTCCGCTCTGTTGACGCTTGCCCGATGTTCAGCTACGTTCTGACACTGCGACACAAGTGTACGACACTCGTCTCGCATTTGTTTCTCACTGCTTAACATAGACGAAACGAAATTTGCCAGAGATTCCTGTAACACGAAAAATAACTTTAGGACAGTTATTTATTAATAATGAGGTAAAAAATATGACTGAAAGTGAATAATACATACCATACTTTGTCAATGATAATGATTTCTTACTTACTTTTGCTAGATTTATTTTTCATTTCCTAAATAAAACACTTTTACAAAAACGCTGTAAGAAAAGTCCAAGAAAGAATTTAATTTGCAACAATGGTTTGGGTCACTCAGGAAAAAACATATTGCTATGAATATTTTCTGACCTGAGAATATTGGAGAGGCTTAGATAGATAGAAGGTTTTTGTTATTTTTTTTGTATTTTAGAGGTTTTAGCACGGCGTTCTGGAAGTCCCTGGACCGTCTCGAATCCAAGTGGGAAGATGTTACTCCAACCTCGAAAAGTGGAGCTACCGCGTCAGAATGGTAGCAGGGTATGGATTTGAAACTATATGGAAAACTTTGCTCCACCGTCTACCTTGCCACCTGTGGCCCCAAAACATGCAGCTTACGTGACAGAGGTCACCGACGGAGCCGTAGAAGTGGCGAAGTTTTGGGCAAGCACGAATTCTAAGCTGACGAATCTAGGTTAAAAGTTCAAAGGCACCCCTACCGTAAAAATCGACTTAAGTTGTAAAAAACTGGCCAAGTGCGAGTTGGACTCGCGCACTGAGGGTTCCGTACAAACAGCTGCATTCACCAAAATATTAAAATAACCATTACTGAAGTTCATAAAATATTGCTCTAACGTTAAGATAAACAGACTTGAGGGACAAAATTAACGTTGCCGTTGGAAAACTGTAGTTACCATACATCGATATAAGTCGCGGTCAGTTTACCAACTGCAAATAAGTTCAAAAAAAAAAATGTAGGTACAAATATACGGTTTTCGGATTGTTTCCTGTACTTGTTCTATAAGACATTGCTTCTTGCCAATTTTCATGATTCTAGGTCAACGGGAAGTAACCTGTAGATTTTGATTCCCTTGCGAGTGTAAAACGCCGTATCACTTGATTGCGTTGATCTAGAAATTTGATATTTTTCACAGCTGCAAGGGGTTGCAAATTTGAGTATACTACATTAATTTGAACTATACTCGATACCACTACGCGTTCCCGAGATAAAGGGTCTTGACAGACAGACAGAGACATGGACAACAAAGTGATCCTATAAGGCTTCAGTTTTTTCCTTTTGAGACACGGAACCCAAAAAATCAAGCCATTTCGTAAAACAAAATTGCCAACACACAAAAACTGTCCACTTAGCCACAGTCCCCTAAAACACTAAAAGGCTTAGTTTGTACTCGGTTAGAGCACTAGTACAAAGTAAAATAATCCTTCATTTTATGACGTAATGCTGCCAAATACACGCCAGCCGAAATATGCCAAACAAGGTTGTGTGTGGCTAACTGGCCACTGCAAGATGAAGTTTTAAATGTTTGAATTTAAACTGTTTTACGATGCCGTATGACTGAGTGCTGGATACAGAATGAATGTAGTTTGTTCACTAGGGAGTGTTGTTAGACTTTGTTGACTAACGGCTTTTTATGTTCTGATCTAGTTCATCATCATCGTTTCAGCCGAAAGACATCCACTGTTGGGCATAGGCCTCCCCCAAGCGTCGCAACACTGATCGTCCTGTGCGTTTCGTATCCGAATTCCCGTAGCCTTGACCAGGTCGTCGCTTCACCTAGAGGGAGGCCTTCCAACGCTGCTTCCTTCGTACGCGGTCGCCACTCCAGACTTTTTGGGCCCGAACGGCCATCCGTTCTGCGAAAAATGTACCCTGCCCACTGCCACTTAAGTTAGGCAATTCTTCGAGCTATGTCGGTAACTTTAGTTATCTTTGGTCAAATCTTTCAATCGATGTATAGTTTATCTAATTTTCTTTCGATCTATCACAGTTGTTATTCCCCATCGAAGAAACCAGCCCCATCGAATCCGTCGATTGGTTGCAATTGCCCTTGCAATCCATCCCCATGATCACACTCTTACTAATATTGATTTGAGAATGGACTACCGTAGGTACTTAAAGTTTCCTCATAAATGTTTGCTCTTATAAATAAATAAAGAATTATTTATAAGTCGCGGCACATGTGACATATATTACAGATGTGGCAGCAATTCTCAACACATTACGACTTACGAGAGTCACGGTTGCACCAAATACTCGTATGTAACCAGTTCAGCATATGTCGGGAACGGTGCCCGGTTAATGTTACGTTTGTAAGTTCCACTAGCTAAATATATTTTAGTTTGTCCAAAATCTCGCTTGAAACTTGCGAGAAGCTTTGTCACGTTTGACTGTAAACTCCTGCTTTGCATTTCGTTTTCAAAGACCTTTAGATTTGTTGAAGGGAATAAAAGACAATGCTTTCGAAGAGATCATACAGAAGACGATTATCGTATCCCGTAACAAAGACTCTTAGACATTCTCACATCTGTTTATTTGTTTATAATCTTAAGATTTCGATTCGCCGCGAGACTTTCTCAAAATGGCTACCATCTCATTAGGCGACAAGCCCGGTATGAATGGTGGATCAAAGGGATGCTCACGTGAAGTTGCCACTTTTGGCATGAGTGGTCGTTACCCACCCGAGCGACTCTTATGCTTTGACTCCCTTTTTAACATTCTTCATTCTGAAAAACGTAAAATTGATTACGTAAAGTTGAGATCTATTAAAAACTCATTTAAATGTTCAAACAAGGCTTAGCAATGCGTTTTTAACCAGTCAAAAAGCTGTACTTAATTGGTATACTTGACCTAAACATGTTTGAAAATAATAACCTGGGGTATCAAGAGGTGTTTAAGCTCCTGTAAAGCCTTCGGATTATTTGCTAATTTAATACATTTACTTGCAGTATTCCCGTGTAAGTTGAGCATCATATCCGAGCTTACGCGCAAACTTAGCCATCATCTAACGAGTTTGGAGGCAGCATGTTTGAGTCTAGTTGTGTCGCTCCGTTTGTTGTTACATTCACTCTCAATACCAACTGCTAATTACGAGCGTTTTATTCTATAATTTTTGATTCTGCCGGCTTATTATCATCCGTATTTTTTTAATCACAATGTCATTTCTATGACGGTCATTTGACAATCAATGAGTTATTTATTTGTGCTATTAGGGAAATCAATATTGATAGCAAATCTTGTTATGGTGACTGAGTCGAGGAGAGCAAAGGAAATGACTTCAAAAGAACACAAAATATAGATAAGAAATCCTCTTAAAATTTTGATTTCCTTAAAACACTGGCTCAAGAACATTTCATCATTTTAAATAAATAAATCGGCAGTCAAAAATCCTGAACACAGAAAACGTTGAACCAAAGATTTCCGTTGAAATCAACCAATTTATTAAAGAAGTGGTTCTGGTGTGGGTCCACAAATATTACATTTGATTTAATTAAAAATCCTACGTCAAATTGAGAAACTTCTTATTGCGCACGTGATAAGGAAAAGGTTAGTCAGTTGTAAAGATAAGAAAATTTAATTTTGAAAAGTGTGCCTCTAAGCATTTTTTTTACAAAATCATGTCGTGAAAATGAAAATGATTATTATTTTGCCTTCTAATCTTGTTTTTCGATATGGGATTATTAACCTCAAAGAATTTGTACCTTTAGACAAGGCATTTGTATTTTGTTTACAGAGAGTACTGAAAATGCGGCTTGAAAATGCAATTATAGTCGGCCAGTGAATATCGACAATGAACCGAGGCGGAATAACTGCCACAGACAGGCTGTTTTCTTGGGATGGTCGTTGGTAACTTTTAGGATGTCTGATCGTGCAGCCGAGGGACTCATAAAATGAGATTGGCTCAATCGACGACGGTTTATTGACTTATTAAATCGATCTTTGGCTCGAATACTTGCTGAGAATCGTGTGCAGGGATTTCAATTTTGTGTATAAGTATTCAAGCTACAAGATTTTACGTGTTTCTGTATTTATTTGAGTTCTTATTCGGAACATTGTAGATATTTCTATTTTGCATATCCAATGAACGTTTTTCGTACGATCTTTCGATAAAATCAAAATATTAGTCGAGCTTTCACGATTTTAGTATGCACACATCCTGTTCATAATAAAATTAGTGGTTTTTCGGTGCGGCATCGGCCCTAGTCTCTTAAAAGCAACATAACTTTTTAACGGCAAAGCTTAAAATTGCTTCCAGAATTTTAACCGGCCGTGATCCGGCAATTTTTCTGTTATATCCGGCCGGCAGACGTCCAGGCCGCCACCGGCACCGGCCCTGCGGCCCGTGGTATGTAGCACATTATTAATTACGATCTGCCCAAACATTTAATATTTTACCGAGTGCAGGATCGCCCCCGACCACTCCAGCTTAAAGCCCCACTTAATTCCCCATATTCCGGCATTGCCAGCGTTTATTCGTTACGGAAACATATTTTATTTTTTGTGCGATTACAGTAGGTACGTTTAGCGTTAGTGGCATATATTAACATAGCCTTAAGCTGACACGGATGATGTATTTTGAATTTTGGGTTGGTTAGTTATTTGCATTAGTTGGCTCGTGCATGGCTTGACGATTTAATTTATTTACTTTTTCTTTAATGTTTTGAGCATTGGTTGTGATACTCGTATTTCTATTCACAAGTACTCGTAACGTATATTTAAATTGCCAGCACTAAGAGCCAAGCTTACAGATTTTCTCTTAACAGAAACATTGATTTTCTTCTTCCCAATTTTGCTTATAGGATTATCCAAACAAGCTGATTCCCTACTGCGTTAATCTTTATAGTGCCGAGTTCTGCATGAGAAAGAAATATACTAATACGCAAAAGAATAGTTTACATAGCATCGATCTAACTGGAACGCTCTCGAATGCAATATCCGCTTTTAAACGAGTTTTTGGTTCAAAAAACTATTCGGTCTAGTTCAGGTAAACGTTAGAAACGAAATACGATACGATTCGTTTAACTACTATTATTCGGAAAACTGAAATATGTAAACGTGTCGGTTTATTCAGGTTTTGTTTTCCCTAACTTTCGGTAGACCGTACCTTTATAAGGTAAACAAAATGGAACCTATGTCAAATAGTTTTAAGTTATTATTATGAGAAAAATGGTTGGACAAATATTGCTGTATTAAGTAAGAAAGTCCATTTTAGTTTGGCAATCTAACTCACCGTGGTCGTAATACATTTTTGAGCGATTAGAATGTGTCAGACGAATGTGACAATTTATGTTTACTGCTTATCCCAGAAGGGAGTGCGCGTGAAGTTATAAATGAAGCAGAAGGCGTCCACGTTTTCAGTTTATTTGACCCTCGTCACTGCGGCAGTCAACATTTTAATGTTTGAATCTAAACGAACTCATGTTTTACTTATCGCACCTTCCGGGGCTGCATATTTGAGGAACAGCTTTTTTCTGCTACACTTTTGTATATCTGGAGATTAACTTGGCCTCAAAATATTACCGGAAGGCAGATTTAATTAAAATAATTCCTAATGGGCTATATGCGGTAGTACATGCAAACCACTTATGTTAATTGTCTTTTCTTTTCTTTAAAAAAACGTTGCCCCACACTAGGAATTTCTTATTGTATCATGGGTGCGTTTACAAACATATAAACTCACATACACAAACACCCAGAGCCGGAACAATTATCTGTAGGTCATACAAATATTTGTTCCGTACCGGAATCGAACTCGCGACACGCAGCGCAGCAGTCAATCGCTCAACCACTACGCCAACTGTGCGCCAGAAGATGTCTGATGTTTGGGTCTGTTAATCCGTTTATGATAAATGGCTAATGTTTATACATTGGTGTTTCTCTCGTGGAATTCAAATAATTTTTAGTATCTAAGTAAGTACGATATGCAGTCATTTCAGAAGTAAAAGATCTGTCATGTAAATATTTGATGTTGTTTGTCCATCTTCAAAAATAAACGACTATAGTTTCACAAAAAAAACGAAAAATAAAATTGTAACACTCTGTTTTTCTTTTCTCCATTTCAAGATATTCAACCGTGTTTAAAAAGTATATTTTTATTCGCTCTGCCTGTAAATTTCAATTACTTTTGAAAGCTACTTTTCATTCAGTCAGAGTAGCTCTTTTGAGGACTATGCAGTTTTTGTCGGTCACCGTAATACTGAAGAAAATTCAGCGCATTTTATTCAGAGACCCTGCACAATATTGCCCTGAAAAATAAGGAGGTAATTAGATATATGAACTTCTAAGTATATTAATTAAGTATTTTTATATTTTTTTAGTTTCTTTCGCTGAATGCGAGACGCAATTATATTTTTTTAGTTTCTTTCGCTGAATGCGAGTCAATGTGGCGACACCTGGGGGAGACCTATGTCCAGCAGTGGATGTCTTTCCGCTGAAATGATAATGATGATGATGAAGTAGTTTTAACATTGAAACTGTAGGTATATTTAATTTAATCTACAAAAAGAATAATAAATCATTTAGGCATATTAGCAAATACTAATAATTCTATACTTTCGAGAATGCAGTAGTAGTTTTAATGATAAAAAAGTTGTGTTTTAAATATTTTTGTGTTGTTTCAAATATTGTCATGTTAATCACTTATTTTGCTTCTCGTACTTTCAGCGTCCCCCAAATTCACGATTCACGAAGAAAGAGTCATATATTCACAAGGCATGTACTGTGACAGGTAAGGCTTCAGTTTACAACTTGGCGACGTCAATAAAATCACGCAATCACCAGCTACAAATTAAAAGGCCAACCAGAAGACCTATGTATGTAAAAATACAATAAGAGTTTTGTTTTTCCTCTTAATTTGTAAAATTTGATATTCAATAGGAACACTGTTAATGGGGACGGTGGCATTGAGTGTGAAAATTTGCCCTTCACTACAAATACGAAGTTTATACTTATTAAATTACAAATTATACCTATACTAGATGCTGCCAGGAGCTATGTTCGCTTGAAAGTCAGAAATTATATCAAGGCAACGTACTCCTGGGATAAAAAGTATCAAAACACGGGATAAAACGGTTAACCAAATATACCTATACAAAAATTTATTCAGCGATTTATATGTGAAAATGTTATAAACAGACAGACAGACATACAAAGCTACTTTCGCATTTTATTAGTAAAAAAATAGTATGGGAATGAAAACACAAAATATTTGTTGACGTATAAAGTTTTTAGAAAATCAACCGATATCAAACTACTCAAAGACAAAAAGTTATGACGAAGGTAAACACATTGAGACATAGGAAATGATTCCACATATTATATCGAATTCTTTGACAGTCGATCAGTTCAAAGTTTTAACAGGTTCGCATTGAATAATTGAGCGGTGTCCGAGGAGATACGATCCTTCGACCTTCTAAATACGCCGCTAAGTTACTGTTAATATATTTATTACTTTGAAACTTCTATCTAAATCTGATAGTTGTAATTGACAGTTGGAATGTGGTGCTAGATGTATTTTGGTTAATAGGTAACCACTTTGTTTATACTTTGAAGGTTTCGATGGGTAAACATGTTCGTGCGTGTATGAAAAATATATTGCGTTGATTTTATTTTCTTTTACTTCTGTTACATAAAATATATGTATTAAATTTTATATTATAGTACTGTCGAATAATACTTTTTCGAATGTAATGGATTGATTGAATGAAATATCAAAGAACTAAAGTCGCGACAATCTAAGAAGTCGGATTTGACAGCTATAAAATTTGTTGCGTACAGGATAAATAAGTTAACTTTGACGCTTATGTGGTTGGTAACTTAGTAATTAATTAGGATTATGAATTTGATTTTCCGTAAGTCAAGGTCAAATTCAATGTTTTATTTCGACTAGGCCATTAATCGGCACTTTCGAACGTTAAAAATTAAAATCAACAAGTTTTAAAATTTGATTCTACCGTGCATTCGGAAAAGTAGATTGTTATGGAGAAGAATGCACAAGAAACTCCATACTTACTCTTTTTAAAAAAAAAGCTTTTACAATATTAAAGTACATACATTAATAAATTCATATACGTGAGGACGATGCACCTAGCACTACTATACTACATATAAGTATTACAAATAATAATATTATCGTAGACGTTCATATAACAGTTTAAATATATTATATTCCTGATTATAGCATAGTCCTTAGTGCAAATAACATCTATTGTGGACAAAAAAGCTGTCTTGTTACGAATATGAATAAATAATAATTTTGTAAAGGAGAAATATCTTCACATTGCCTCTTTTAAAATGAGGTAATTTCTGCTGCTCTAATGAGACTTCCACTTCAAAGTTTATTTTAGATTTTCTCTTTTAAAATACTGCGACGAACTACACTCCTTTCAAGACCAAAGCACTGTGCTACTTGTATTGAATTTTTAACCGAATGAACTAATTGAAATGAGCAGCGATATTTCAGGATTTGTACGCGAGGTTACATCTAAAAGCCAACTCTATTTTTTATGTGACCCTACTCGAATAAATCTCTAAGAAAACAGTTTATATAGAATATATTTTCCTTCGTGCCCGGGGCTTAAGGTTTTAACAAAACCAAGTTAGAATGATTTGTCCCTACTACCTTGAAAGTAAAGGCGGAAGAACATGGCGTTATTTAATAAAGAAAGGAAATGACGTATTCGCTAAAGTAGATAACGTTAATTGCTAATGAACTTTTACAAGAAGATACTTAAGTATCGGAAGGGTACTGTTTACAGCCTCATTGGTGTTTCTCTTGACGTGTGATCGTAAATTTTTTACGTCACGATTGAATGGTCCGCCCTTAACTAAAACAGGGAATAAACTTTCATGATTCCAGTTTATGGTACCATTCGTGTTCATTTTATAAATGATGTGCTTTAGTATTGCCCTTTATCTCTTGTCTTTTATTTAACTCATTTTTTCTCTTACTGATAAAGATTTTAAAGTTTGCTTTAATTCAGTTCTTGAAACAGTTGTGTTTTATATTGTATTTTTCGAATCGATTGTCTGTTAAGATTTCCGTAATGCCTGTCATTTAAAGATGGGTGGGCCGTTCAATGTTACATTTTACCAGATGTTTGGCACAAAAAGGTAGATATCACGTCTTCGTTTTATTGCACGTTCGTTACGTTGCGTTCGTCGTTCTTCGTGACCCGGTGTTTCGATATACGTGTCTGATGGGTACTACAGAGTCAGTCGGTCAAATCGGACTCAACATATTGGGGAAAAGATAGTCAAAATGAAATACGAATCTAAGCCACAAAATAGAGCGGATGAGAATTATTAATGCAGTACTCGTATTTCAAATACTTGTTTCAATCATTAGTTGTAGGTCCTAGAAAACAAAACACTACAACGCGAGAAATAACTTTCTTTTCCGAAGTCGGTGTCTTTGGTACCTATTGTTTTCCGTTTTCCGACACCGACTTCGGAAAAGAAAGTTATTTTTCGCTTTGTAGTGTTTTGTTTTGAAAGTCGGTCTGATTTTTTTGTTAAAAAGTTTTTTATTTATCAGTTTTTAGTTTTGGTAGGTAACTCCAAATACCATGAAAATTATTAAAAGCCAAAGTAGATCTCATGACGATTCCAATAAGCCCAAGCACAACTAGGATCCATAGTTTTATTTCGGAGTTCCAGTGCCTACCTTCCGGCTTCGTCATCAGATCAGTTCGATGTTATCATTTTCATCAGTACCATTTATTTATAAGTATTTGCTTCATCATAGTCGGTTAGCTATGCGATATAGCTTATACCCGTGACAAACTTAGCGTTAAGGAGTTTCAGTGGCCATCTGTGGTCTTCTTAATCAGTTCCATTTCACCAAATGACACTTTCCGAGTGTAAGTGATTGCATTGTTGATAAAAATACCAAAATCGCTATATGTATGCATATAATTTTTGAGGAGTTCCCTTGATTTCTCTAGAATGCCATCATCAGATCCTGGTTTCCTTATCATTGTACCAGCCCTGGGATATATCCTTTCCAACAAAAAAGAATTATCAAAATCGGTTCATAAACGACGAAGTTATCCCCGAAAATCCTTTTTTTTTTAAACGGTCGAATTGAGAAACCTACTCCTTTTTGGGAAGTCTGTTAAAAACTGCAGTGAGTGGTAGCCTAGCGGAATCGGCCGCGACTTATAAGTTGTAGGTCGTGGATTCAAACCCAGGCAGGCGCTTTACTTTGTGTAAATTATTTCAACACCACTGCTCTCAAAACGGCGAAGGAAAACATCGTGAGGAAACCCTAGAACCAAAAATTCGAATACATGTGACATCCACCAATCCAAACTGGGCCCGCGCGGTGGATTACGGCCCATTCCCTCTCACAGAGAGGAGACCTGAATCCCAGCAGAACATTAAAACGGCTGATGATAATGATAACTAAAAAACTACTTACTTATTGTAAATATAGGGTCTCATTTGTAAAAACTTTTTAATCTTAGGAGTATTTTAGTTTAAACAAATTAATAATTAACATTATTTATAGAAAACTAGTTGTGCCCGCGGCTTCGCTCCCGTCTACCCTATCTACCCTACCCTACCTACCTACCTACCCTACCACCTATCTACCTACCCCACTCACCCACCTACCTACCTACCCACCTACCCTACCTACCTACCTAGCTTCCCAACTTAACTACCGAACCACACACGTCAACAATTTTTAAACCTGCCCTACATTCGGGCGAACAAAACAAAAAAAGAATTATTCAAATCGGTCCAGCCGTTTTAGAGTTGTAGCGAGACTAACGAACAGCAATTGATTTTTATATATAAGAAGATTTGAACTTAGAATCAGTGTTTTAAGTTAATCCTATGGTTAAAAGTTTTTTTTTTTATTCATACCTATGATCCAGAAGGGTCTTAACCTGCGTTATCGCCTCACACTGGCCAAGTAAAGCTAATTCAATCATAATACGATTGACTACGGCTAAACTATTCGGTTGCCGGGCCAGCCGATCAAAGGACTTAAATAAATCTCATTTTTATCCGAATACATTATCTACTCTTTAGATTCACCAGACCGATAAAATAAAAAGAAAAACACGGCCCAGGGCTTAATTAAAAAAAGATAGTTAAAGCTTATTTGCAGACGAAATAAAAAAAAATAAAAAAAAATGAAAACAATGCGTATTTTATTTGACGTTGCGTATATACCTCATGGAGTATGTGATTAATCAGGGCACTATGTATAATGCCCGGGCATTATGAATCTAGTCAAGTCAAATTGGACAATTTAGAGAATACTGATTTAAACTTATATATTTCTCACATTGTCTGGTCATTATGAATATTTCTACGTAACGGTTGGGCAATTCGATAATTATGGCCAGTGAATTAGTCAAAGAGCGAGCGAAGCGATCTCGGGCGCTTTGCACCTCGACACGGATAGGTTAGGTTGGAAATGACGGGCGCTGAAGTGAGCGAGCAAAGCTAGCGAATTCCCCGCGCAGCGGGGAATCATCGGCTTTATTGCTTAAATTAATCGTACTATTCTATATTAAAACCAATGTCAAAATTAAAACAGTGAGAAAAAGAAACACTTTTTGTTACCCCACCCAATAAGTGATGGGCATTATTTAGAAAACCCGGGCAATTTAATTAATTCAATACTTTTTATCTTATTGCTTACTCATATTGGGCATTTTCAAATTGCCCGGGCGTTATGAATAATGCCGTATTAATAACTTGGTCCATAACATATATAAGTATCGTTAAAATGTCGATAAAAATCTCATGTATTCGGTCGACGACAACGTCTACGTGGGAGAAATTTTAAAGCTGGATGTGTGATATACTAAAAATACAATATTATTGTTATGATGATTCTTAACCCCCGAAGGAAAAAGAGGGGTGTTATAAGTTCGACTTGTGTGCATGTGTGTTTATGTATCTATTTGTGGCATCATAGCAATAATTGTGGCGTTTTTTTTTGAAAATTTCTTTTTCAAGACTGTTCTTAACTATGTTTGATGAGAATCCCTCGAGAACAGTACTTTTGTTCTGGAAGAAAGATACCCTATATCCACTTCTGTATCTCTGATAATGTGTATGTGAAATTTTATGACGATCGGTCGAGTAGTTAACTATTACTACGGCGAGAAACCGTAACAAACAAATAAATAAACTTAGATTCGCATTTATATTAATAATATTAATAAAAATATTAGGATGTCGACAGATTTATTTAGTCTTCAGTTAAAAAAATATCTGACTATTTAAAAATTAACCCTTAAACGTAACTTGACATTTATTGTAATTTCATGAAACTGAACATAAGTATAGTTTTATTGTAGGATTTGCAGGTATAGGCTAGAAGTTCATGGACATTTTTTATAATATAATAAATAATATTTTTATTAAAATTCCACTTTTAAATTATTTCCAAGAATCGCTTTGATATATGAAAAAGTAACCTTTAAAAATATAGGTACCATTTATAAAACATCAAAAACACAACGATGTGTGATGTTGTAAGGTTTTATTAGACAAAAAGAAGCCAGTAAAATTGTCTTTGTTCAACAATCTATACAGGTTGAAAAGTAAATCTACAGTTTTTTATTTTCTTTGGTCTCCTGAAAGCCCGTCTTTGCCCGGGCATAAAAGCTTGTTTTAAATATTGCGTCCCGATTTACCCTACTAAAGCCTGCTTATACATATTACCCAACATGAGAATTACTTTAGGGAAATACCTATTTTCTGGAACGGGGAATTCTTTATGAAGCGGTGCGACGCTAAATATACGCTTTTTATTATCTGTGTATACAAATAAAAATTATTATTGTTTTATTTATAGCTTTCGAAGCGTTTAATATTTATTCGTGGCTTACTTGTTTTTTTTTTACTTTTCATAAATCAGTGTTACACATTGAAATACTTGGCTGTTTAATTTAACTGAAAAACTGACCAGTGGGTAGTCAAAAATATTTGGTGTGATATCTGTGAGTTTTTTCCTTGGTCAGATGAGGAAGGATGAATCGCATGTTTCTAAAAGAGTTCTGAATATAAATGTGGATGGAAGGAGAGAGAAGGGACGGCTGAAGAAAAGATGGATGGACTGTGTGAGGAGTAATATGAAAGAATAGGGTGTTAGTGATGGCGTGATGGGGGACAGGACGGTATGGAAGAAGAAAACGTGTTGCGCCGACCTCAAGTAATATGGGACAAGGGCAGGAAGATGATGATGTCTTTGAGTTTTTTTGTGACATTGCGGTCTTATTTCTTTTAAATACATGGGCACTTTACTTAACTTTGACGATTAAAAATAATCTTCAACATGAATGAATTTTCCCACGACGAACACAAAAAGATACATTTGTCACATTTCAGCTATTTCTGATCGTAAGGCATATTAGGCAATAAAACACTAAGAGTTATCCTGGATAGGAATTCGTTATCTGTAAAGTTCAATCCAAACAAAAATTTAATATAAAAGGCGTTGAATTGACGCCTACAAAGGGCGCGTCCGGACGGTTGCTCGCGGAGGCGAAAACAAATTAATTGCTATCGGTTACGTTCCGATGTCGTAATTGCTTTGTTCTCGCGCGAACTGATCGATCAAGTGAAAAAAATTAATTGAAATGCTTGACAAACCCATGGACGGCAGCAAAAAGTACCCTTTAATTGGTTTAAAATAATATTTCGGCGTGTTCATCTGTTTTAACACTTTCAATAAACTGTCGATGTTTCCGCGTCGAAAAACGGGAAAATGGGTGTTTTTCGATGGCGTTCGTTATCTACGTTGATTTGTACCTTGTGTACTTTTAAAACAAGATATATTGGCACATCTATGTAAGTAATTGTTAGTAGTTATTATTATTGTTGCTTGTTTGTACGTATTAACAATTACATAGATACACTATGTAATTGTTAAATACGTAAATAAATAATGAATTAGTATTAATGTTAAAGTTATTTCAGCATACAATTTTTAGGGCCTTATTTATAAAAAAGAACTTCATATTATGATTAGTTTGAGCACTGATGGGTACATTCTTAATTCAAATCTTATAAGGAGAATTTGAATTTTAAATCTGCTAATTACTACTTTAACCAATCGTAATGTTTGATTTTATTTTTATTATTAAGGCTGTTAGTTTGTAACACATATTATTCCCCAGCTGTTAATTTTAGATATTCAAATTACCGATAGTTATTTCCGTAATCCTCAATTACTTTTCCAAAGGTGTAAATTATTTAGTCAAAATGTCAAAACTTCAAACCAAAGTTTGAACTTAAATTGAAGATGATTTGAAGAAAGTTCTTAGTTTTGGTTACAGAAAGTGATTTACCCGTTAATGCAATCACCCTATCCAAGATTGTTTGAGCTGGTATACATAGTCTATAGGTGGCAAGGTAAGTACATAAGTCTCCTGTGGATCGGGTATCAGTGCCCAGCGTCCAAATCTATAGCGAGGCTGTTTACTCCCCGTCCGGTCCACTTGGCGAATTTGTATAGTATGGGATGACCGATTGGGTTTTAGTAACCAAGTATAATAATGATAAATTATAGTAAGTAAATTGTTTTTGGTATAGATTATTGCAATAAAAAAAATAGATAGAGGATACATCTGGTTTTGGCCAGCCAGCTCGCGCATATGTATCCTCCGACTACACAGCATGATTTTCGTTTTGTTTTCGTCTTTTTAGTTCGCTATGTAAGCAGTCGGGTTTTTATTTTTTCATTTATAAGGTTGTAGTTATTTTTTTTTAGAATTAGGTACATTTAAACATATAAGTCTTTAATATTTTTGAAATCACCTCGTAAAACCCTTTATTTTGATACCCCACACGAGGGGATTGGAAGAAAAAAACTAATTTGGCTACCCACAATATGGCGCCCAAATTCCGCCATTTTTATTTTCCAATTTTAATGTAACCAGTGACAATCGCAGGGTTAAGACGAATCGATTGACGTAAGAATCATCAAAATCGGCCAACGCGTTTGGTCTCTAGAACGCCACATAGGAACAAACATACATACATACATAGACTGATAAACACATTACCCTTCTTCGGCAGTCGGGTAAAAAACGTTACAATTAGGTTAAAGTTTATAAACACACATATTGTGACCAGATATAATTTAAAATTCAATAAATCTCATCCTTCGTTTAAAATATGTTCGTGTTTTATTTAAATGAAAGAGTTTACAATTTCAATGATTCGATGACTTCGAAAAGCAAAATCAAATATGTGTCTTTGATTTTGTTTTTTAAGATGCCTGATCCTTTGACCAACGTGTTTGACCGACACACATCCTTAATATTTTTAAATAATGTGCTTTGCAACATGGTCGTTTTAGAAAATGAAATGCTTCGCTTACCAGCGTATGTACTTATATTATACTAGCTGTCCCAAGCGGCTTCGCTCCCGTCAACTGGCTACCTACCTACCCATTTACCCTACCTACACTACATACATAATTGTTGCTTAACTTTAACCGCTTACGCAGCGCACGCAACGGAAGCTCTCAAAAATCAATATTTTTTCCCGTTTTTGCAACATTTTTCATTTATGCTCCTCTCCTATTGGTCGTAGCGTGATGTTATCTAGCCTATAACCTTCCTCGATAAATGGACTATCCAACACAAAAAGAATTTTTCAATTCCAACCAGTAGTTCCTGAGATTGGCGCGTTCAAACAAACTCTTCAGCTTTATAATATTAGTATAGATTATTAAATATCGAACATATTGTATGCAAGTATTTATTTAAACATTTCTGAACACGTTTTTCCTGATCTGTCTATAAAATATGAATGGATCGCATACGTTATTGTTACCTTCATGTATCTATGCTTTTAATCAATCGGAGTGACAAAACAACTCTTCATAAAGGTATAATTTTTTTTACAGGTTTCATATTGTAGACAATAAACTGAGGTTTCTTTTTATTGTATTTATCTTTACTTTGATGTTATGTAAATATTTTTACCCGACTGCAAGGAAAAGGTTATCTTTTTCGCGCGTATCGTGAATGTATATATGTATGTAATATTCTTTATTACCTCATATCTTTCAAAGGGCTCGACGGATTTTTTTAAGACATCGTTAGATATGTCTTGACAACCCAAGTGTTCTTACTAAATAAGTGACGTTAAAAACAACAAACATGGCGGATTTTGGGTGTTTTCTTGTGGGGATCCCAATTGTTTTTTCTTCCAAACCTATCGAGTGGGGTATCAAAATGAAGGGTTTTAAGTGGTGTAAATGGGAATATATACCACTTATATGATTAAAAGTAATAAAAAAAAATTGTAAATGAAAATAGTTTACAAAACCAAAACACGCTGCTTATCAAGCGAACTAAAAAAATGTAAACAAAAAGAAAATCATGCTGTGCTTTCGGAGGATCAAGTAGTCAGCCAGCTCGCGAATATGTATCCTCCGTCTGCACATTTAGTTCACTTGTTAAGCAGTCTGGTTTTGGATTTTTATATTATTAATTGTAAATTGTATTTGTGAACAATTTAATAGGTTATGGAAACCAATGTAAACATTAAACATTCTTTCTAGGACCTAGACTAGAACATCATTTTTTTAAGCGCACTTAAAAAAAAATGTGATGGTAGGTACTAAAACGCGATCACTGTTGGTCTGCATCGGTAAGAAAGTCAAAGTTATAAATAACCGCTCATTAGTTTAGAAAAAAATATCTGACAGATATTTTGGAAACAACCAAGCCCTCAGAAATGTGTTCAAAATTAACTTTTTTTTCACCGTCTCTAAAGAAAACAAAATAGGCTAAAATTGATTTAGCAAGCCTCTTTTGAGTGTTTGTCTCTTGTCTCTCCTTTCAGCAGCCTTTTTGTTAAGAAGCGTCATAACTTTAAACATATCTATGAGTCAAGCAAATATTTGCTAAACCATGTATGTAATATGGATTCCACTGAGTCGTATATCTAGTTATGTACATAAGCCATTGCTTACTTACGCAAATCGCTCGTTGAATATGCAACACCTAGTTTAGGAGCTCAGTAAGCATGTGCTTAGACTATTAAGTTCCTACATCTCGGGGGGAATTATTTTATTTTATCCCCTTTAATCCCTTCAATGGATGACATAGTTAACGCTGATGTGAAACTAGTTATTATCGGGTTCTGAATATTTTTTATTTATGTGCGGAGATTTACTATAGTGTTTTGTTTAGATGTTCTTAAAGAACAGTGGTGGCCTAGTTAGTGGTAGTAGCCGCGACTTACGACATGCAGGTCATGGTTTCGAACCCAAAGAGGCGCTTCAAATTGCGTACAATTATTTAATTACCACTACTCTCAAAACGTTGCAGGAAAATATCGTGAGGAAACCGGCATGCCCTGGATTAAAAAGTCGAAGACATATGACGTTTATAATCCGCACTGGGCCCGCATGGCGGAATATGGCCCACTCTCACAGAGAGTAGGCTTATGTTCTAATACTGGGACACAGCCCGGGTCCGTTACCTACTGAAAACTTCTTTTAGAAAAATTGGTTGATCAGGGATTTGATTAATCATCAATATACACATACACACGGACACACAGACATACTCACATCAATCCCCAAGTGAAAAAGCGCGCAACTATATCAACACCAGTCTATTGATATTACTCGAATATCGTGCCAATAACATATTGTGCTCAAATATTGCAGCTTGTTCCACTGTTACAGCTTGTTAGTCCGAGAGCAGCAACTGGAGCGAGATGATGTACAATTGATAGTTGAAAGGTCACTAGAACATTCCTTTTTACTCGGATTTCACGTAATTGGTGTTCTATTTGAAGTGGCCTCATGAGATTCGATTTGTATCCTCAAAGTTCCTCCACAAACTATTATGATCAAGACTTCAGTTCGGTTTCAATATGTGAACAACATTAATATTGCAGCAAGTTGTACGCAAACTGTTTCGGAGTGTGCATGTAGTGTGTAAGTGCACTTTCCATACAGCAAGGTTTCTTGGCGTGGGGCGGGAGGGCACGGAAAATCCAATTAGTTCGATAAACATCCGATTAAACTACACATTCGAGATAAGCTCTATTTACTTATCGAAGATGGTACACCCTGATAATTTGAGATAACACGTAAATTGTTTGTTGTATTATTATTATGACCGCGGGATTAGTTAACAAGTGTTCCGTGCATACGATAAACGATTTAGTGAGTTGTTGACGAAGATCTTACCAGATTTTTATACTTTGCCTCATATTAAAAGATAAGTTTACGTGTTATTACAGTTTCACATTTCTTTCGGGGCTAAAGAAGACGCAATTTATAAACGGGATAGTTGAGGAACTTTTCGAATAAATAACTGCATGTCTCCCAACAAAACGAACGTCTTCCTTATATCGGATATCCGACCAAATTCTCATATTATTCTTGTTCTCGGCTATACCCGTATGGAATGTAAGACCCTCGTCAGGTTTTACCAAGATGTAATTCAATCTAGGCCTCGCCATCAATCTGTGAGTTCTCACGCATATATTTATGTTGATTTGACAAATGAGAAGGGTGTGCTCGAGTTGGATGAGCTACGGACGCCTCGGACGCGTAAAACTTTACCTACCTTTATGACTTTCGATATTGAATGATATTGGTAATCTAGTAGTGTATTCTAGTGACAGATATATTATCTTTAGAAAAAAACGAAAATCAATGTGTCAATAAGTCTGTGACATCTATTTGGGTAATCTAGTAACCCTATCTGCTCATTTCTAGGTTTGGCAATGCGGGATTCTTTTCAATTTTCGGGACCGAAAAACGGCACGTTAAAACGCACCGTTTAGTGTTTTTAATGACATCACTACACAAACGTTCCTTTGCCAGCTTTTAATTAACATTTTTTTTTTATAATCGTAGACAGCATTTAGATCGCAATTTGGCTCGAGAACTTACAAAGTCCCTGAATCAAATTCATTTTGAAAGACATTGAGAACTTTCAGTGGTGGAGGCGAAGACTGAACAAAATATAATTATATTGTGGTGCAAATGACCTCCTTTGCAAGTTGTTCAAGTCCTTTGATAAAACGGTGTAGTTTGCTACAATGGACTACCAGACTGGCTGCAAAATGAAATTTGTACGCATCCATCAATTTAACTTTTCACTTACCAATATAGATTTTGAAAACCAAGAAAAGTATGCTATATTTTGCTAATGTCAGTTAAATCATTCCTCTCTTTCAGTTTTGTCGTAAAAGGTAATCAAGCGATTACTTTAAAGCTGAGAGCTGTGGGCACCTTCGTATCCACGGTTAACAACATACGGTGATAAGTCTGCCAAGCATGGTAACTCAAAATAACTAAAATTTTATATGGAGCTGCCTGTCTGACATCCACAATCCAGTTATTTATTTATTATATACTTCACTATTGCCCGCGACTTCGTCTGCGTAAAATTCATAAAATTTAAATATACTTTTTTAATTTTCCTACAGGAACTGTATGTATGTTACTCCTTATAATATCAGCTATCTACCAATGAAAGTCCCGTCAAAATTAGTTCAGCCGTTTCGGAGATTACAGATAAACAAAATTCTTAAAAATTGCGTATTTGTTATTAGTACCGTATATAATTCACACGCGTTCAATAAAACGGTGTTATTTTCATATTACATACAGACACAATTTTCTTTATTTGTATAGATTGTTCAGGTACACCACATCTATCACCTTTAAACGAGCAATTCTTGCATAAATATAATCTGAATCTCGGAAACGGCTCCAAAGATTATCATGAAATTTAGTTTGCATGGGGTTTCGGGGTCGACAAATCTATCTAGCTAGGGTTAATTTTTAGAAAACGTCGTTCTCTCTTTTTTTTACCCGAGTAAAGCTCACACCCAGAGTTACTGGGTTGTGAGAAGCCTTTCGGTCTTCTCCTGTAACTGCCAATCATGGTAATATGCCTTCTGTTAATTATTAAGTGGCCTTCATTCAGTGATGATCAGATAACGATCATTAAAACAATTAAAATATTTCCATACGCATATTTTTAATTGGTTGCCGTTTTTAAGCGTAGAGAAAAAGTTTCGAAGCGTTATTTTTATGCATATGGGGTAAATGTGGAATGTAATAACTTTGCTGAGATAAAATATCTGGCTGTGCTTTTATATGTGCGCTACTGAGTTCGGAAGTAGTGGTCAACCCTGTAACGAATGCATGATATAACGAAGGGATGTTCCTTTTTATCTCATCATCATCATAATTTCAGCCGAAACACGTCCACTGCTGGATATAGGCCTCTTCCAGGCGTCGCTATATTGACCGATCCCGTGCGTCTCGCATCCAACGCTTTTCCGCAACCTTAATCAGGTCATTGGTCCACCTAGTGGGAGGCTTCGTCTTCCGGTTTGCAGTCACCATTCCAGAACTTTTCGGCCCCATCGGCCATCCGTTCTGCGAGCAATGTGCCTTGCCCACTGCCACTTAAGTTTCGCAATTTTTCGGGCTATGTCGGTAACTAACTTTGGTTCTCCTGCGGATATCCTCATCACGCAAGGAAATTCCGAGCATCCTCCACTTTGGGTGACTTTAAGCTTTCTGATAAGGCCCATTGTGAGCGACCACGTCTCTGTTCCATAGGTGATCACTGGCAACACACACTGGTCATAGACTTTTGTCTTGAGACACTGCAGTAACTGGAAGAAAGCCGCCCAGCCGAGTCGGATTCTACGGCTGACCTCTTTCTCGAAGTTAGACCTACCCAACTGGACCGTTTGTCCCAGGTAGACATACTCGTCTACAACTTCGAGTGTGGAGTCTCCGATCTTGATGGGGTGGCATTCACCATTACCTTGGTCTTTCTTTTTTCTACTGGTTCGTTTTGTCCATGTTCATTTTAAGACCCACTCTTTTGGAAGCTCTATTGAGGTCATTCAGCATTAAATGATGGTCAAGTCATTGTATTGATGGTCTTCATGGTCTCAGCCATGGCCACTATGTCGTCAGCAAACCGAAGGTGAGTGAAGTACTCGCCATTAACGTTGATGCCAAGAATCCTCCAGTCCAGAACCTCGAAGACATTCTCCAGCGCAGCAGTGTACAGTTTCGGCGAAATTGACCTAAATCTGTCAAAATAATTGTTGAATGTAAAGAAGAGAAGAATCGTAAAGATTGTTTTGTATTTTATTATTTGGTGTGTTTATTTTAGCGGTGACATCTTTCTGCTAAGTTAAATACGTTTGTACCTGAGTCAAACAAAATCAGTAACAAACTATTCACTTAGTGCACGCTGTCCAAATACGCGTAATAACTTCAAACAGTTGCACCCTGGCCACCCTGAGTTCATAACCGCCCCTGGCCGTAAATTACGCAACTCGCCCTCATTACGGCGGCCGCCCATCCGTGGATGATACGTGGGGTGAAGAGCCCTCGCATTCCCTAACTGTCTATAACCCACGTAGGTAACTATGAGTGCTGCACAGGCACAGTGCACGCGGGTCGCGGAGTCAGCACTCGGCCCCTCTACTGCGAACTACGCCACTTGTTATCAATGTTTTATGTTTTAATATTGTTAATGGAGATACCCTCCTGCTGGATATATTTATATTTTAATACAAGACGATGCAACATTGATTAATGAAGGCACTACCTACGCTTCTTGTTTTTGATTTCTCTTTATTTTAATGGCGTATCTGAAGTTGAAAATTTATTTTACGCTTCAATAAAGTTTTTAGTACAGAAAGTTTTCAGTCCGAGTCGATACAATTCTTGGAGCTGAAACTGCTAGCGAATAAGATGAAGTTACCAGAATGACTTGAGAAAATTATGCAATCTTCGCAACCGTTCACCAAGAAGATGCTCTTCACGAAAATGAAAAAATATTTTCGGTAATATGATGAAATTAATGAGAGTGAGGTTTGATTAATTAGATTGGATAGATCTAATGTGTCTTTTAAATTACGTTAGCGTCATTACCATTGTATATGTATACCTAGCAATGTAGGTAATCTATCTCCTTTCTTCGAGCCTATATAAAATGTTGCCTGTCTGAGATCGCCCTGTGCAATAAAACCACCCAATGCATACTACTTACTATATACTTACTTACTATATATGCATACTTTTGTCATGTGTTTACTTTAATAATGGTTTGAAATAAAGTAATGATAATGATGATGATGCCATCTAACCATAGCGACCGCATCCATTGGTACCTCATTGCGGTTGCGAGTTCAGATTTGCTGCTCTGTGAAATAAAGTTAATAATAAATAAAGTAAATACAATCACATTTCCTGATACATGCATAACGGGGCCTCTACAAGTTGGCTTCGGCTCCTTGCACGCCTTTCAAAAGACTGGGACTCCAAGGTCTCGAGACACAAAAAAAAATGTCTTCAATAAATATTATAAAATCAGAAATTATTGTACTTATAAAATCAAATCAAATAATTTATTTGCAACGAATGTAGGTTACATTAAAATACATGTACATTCCGCCTAGAAATAGACACGCAAAAATGCATAAGAATTGTTAATTAGGTATCTGAAAAAATAAAATTACAAAGTAAAATGTCACTGAATTATTACAATTATACATACATTAATTAATATTGAAAAATGTCAAAATAAAATAACAAATTTAAATGTCACAGAATTATTACAATTATTCATACATTAATTAATATTGAAAAATGACAAAATAAAATTACAAATTTAAATGTCACAGAATTATTACAATTATACATATATTAATTAATATTGAAAAATGTCAAAATAAGACATTACTAAAATATACACATACTGATTAAAAAGTGTTTGTCCGTTAAAAAATCATAAATCGAGTAATAACATATTTCCGTTAGAAAGGCCACTAATTACTTTTTAATGTTTCTAATTGTATTATTTTTCATTACTTCTGGCCATATATATGGCATATATTAGTGTATAATAAGTTCTTTCCAAGTTCCTACAACCCCTTCCAATACTAACTCAAGATCTAATCTAAAGGAGGCTCTAAGTCAACAATATATCGATATTACTTACTTATTCCTGAAATAATAATATTTGCTATTTCATAATGGATTACAAGTCAAGAGCAAGTTCAAACTAATCCATCGATACTGTGGAATGTCTTGATTAATGAAAATAAATAGAATAGTAGATTTTCTTAAGTGATTAGTTACAGTTACCCTCTAGCGTATTGATATTAATTGTTTTTTTAAGATTTTTGTTTCCCAATTTATTCGTAACTTCGCAAGTAATAACTTATTTATTTATTTATTTAATACTTGACTAAGAGGATCTATTTTTACTATGTCCGATATATTCAGTCAACTAATTCATCATCATCAGCCTTATAATGTTCTCACTGCTGGGATACAGGCATCCTCTCTGTGAGGGAGGGAATAAGCCTTAACCTACCACGCGGGCCCAGTGCGGGTTGTTGGATGTCACATGTCTTCGATTATTTGGTTCTAGGATATGCCGGTTTCCTCACATCATATTTTCCTTCACCGTTTTAAGAGCAGTGGTGATGAAATAATTTACACAAAGGAAAGCGCCTGCCTGCGTTCGAACTCACGACCTTACCTCACGTAAGTCAGGGCCGTTACCACTGGGCCACTACTGCTCTCTACTAATTAATCTGAACTAATTTTGTAAAGTGGTAAAATGTTTGTTTGTAGGATGTGATTAATCTAATGTGAAATTACTAATGTTTTCGAAAATTCTCCATTGAGTTATTTTTACTGATGGAAAGCTTTGGTGTCGCTAAATGGCATAGGCTATTTTGTATCTTGGTAAAATTCACGATTTGCATATCACGGGAGCGAAGTCCCGGGAAAAAACTAGTCTGTCATCATAATCGGCATTGCCATCTAACGGGCTACCAGAGTTCTGGGCACGTTGACGAATTTTTTGATGCACAATGAGTCCTTTTCCCTCTCCCCTTTGTATACTGTGATTTTTAATTTCGTAGACTAAACTGACAGCTGCTAATGACCTTATTTTTTAATGTTGCAAGCGCGGAGCATATATATAGTGTAAGTAAGGGAAAGCCTTAATCATAAATGTCAAGTCAATTCATCGAATCGATGTGACAGGACTCCTCAATTTAATTTTACTAATTGGTGTAAATAAATATTTTATGAATATAGACGTAAAATATTTAGATATAACTGCATTCATACACATAGTACATAAACTTTTATTGTGTTAAATATGAAATCAACAATAAAATAAATGCGATCGATAAAATGAAGTCTGACACAAATGAGTAGAAACTAAACAAGGGCCGCTAGTTTCTAAACAAATTTAATTTTTTTGCCGTGCCATTTTCGATCTAATTCGATTTTCGAGTAACTTTCGATCACTCAGGATAATCAGGATACTACACTATTTTTATGTAACGATAAAGTGACAACCCCCAAGTCAGTAATTAAAAATCACATTATCTATGTATATAGGCTTGTTTTTTTTAGAATCTTCATTTGTGTATATGTGAATATATTTGTTACTTTAATAAAGGAAAATAAAAGAAGTCTGTCATTAAACTTGCTAGTATGTTTAGATTTGTTTTCATATTAATAGTAACTACCAACTTACCTTTTAATTCTAACATTTAAAATCTCAAACATAACTCCGCCGAAAAAACGGAAAGTGTTTGACCGTCTAGCGTTTTAAGCCGTCGTTAAATCAGTATTATTTACATGGGTTCTCAACTACGCGGGTTTGGCGCGTGCTTCAAACCTAGCCTAATATGTTATTACGTGAAATAAAACGTGCCACAACGGTCGGTCTGTGAGTCAACCATATCGTTACCGTCCTACTTGCCTTATCGACGGCTGCATGAGCACGGAGCCTTAATTAAAATATACGACCGCCATTTAAGAATAATTTCGAGTGGAGCCGATATTCTTTCGTCCCTAAATAGAAATTTATACGAATTATTTAATTGAAATTTATTGCGAGACGCTTGTTAGAATATTAATAATGCATTTGTAAGGTAATGTGTGTGTTTATGGGTCATCAGGGTAAATGGGTTTTGAATATATTCTCATATAAAATCAACATTATCATCGCGCCTGGATATCACACTAATATTATAAAGGTGTTTGTGAGTGTTTCTTTATGCCAGAACGGATGCACGGATCTGGATGAAATTTGGCACAGAGTTAGATTATAGTTAGGAATAGAGCATACTTTTTATCCCGGGAATATGTTCCCTCGGTGATAATATACGACATTCACGCAAGCGAAGCCGCTGGCAGAAGCTAGTGATTTATAAAAATAAGTGGCCAAGTATATTATGGGTACACCCCTGCATAAACCTTCGACAAATACAGGTGCCATGATACGTAGATGTTATAAAATTAGGAATGTTTCTTTTTAGCCGTTTGTTTTGTTTCAAGTGTTTTTATATTTAAATGTTTACGTAGTACTTATGTAATATTGTATTGTCCGATATATGAACCAACAGTAAAAAACAACAGTATTTCAGCGAGTACAAATAAGGCTGTCGAATACGTGATCGGGGTGCAATTCCCAGGCTGTGATAAAAGTCTTCGTAGATGGCAGGTTATGGCAACATAATCGAAACATTTTATTTTATACCGTTTCTGTCCACATAGTATAAAAATATCACTATAATAGTACAAATTTATTAGTTATCGAACACGATATAAAAATACCTGAACCACCGTAAAATCCTTAAAGTTGTACATTTTCTAGCAACTCTGACTTGCGCCAACTTTCCTTACACAGCCGTGCAAAGGATTGGCGGCTGGCGCTGCAACTTACTTTATTTGAATAACAGAATAAGTTTCATATTAAGTAATACTTGAGCTGATAACCTCGTAGGTCTAGTGATCGCAAGCACTGCTGCTGAGCAAGAGTACTGGGCAGAGTTAGGCTAAACACATGTTTTGCTTTAATTAAAATAATGGATAAAGTGAGATATTAGTATATTAGAGGCAGTTTGAAAGTGGCGCCAATGACAGAAATTTGAAAGGAAACCGTTTGTCCTGGTGTGGTCATTTGATGTGGAGGGATGAAACGGAAGTTACTAAAAGAGTTATGAATATAAACGTGGATGGATGGAGAGGAAGGGGACAGTCAAAGAAAAGATGGATGAACTGTGTGAGGAGTGATATGAAAGATAATGGAGTCAGTGATGGCGTGACGGGGGACAGGACGGTATGGAAGAAGAAAACGTGTTGCGTCGACCTCAAGTAACATGGGACAAGTGCAGGAAGATGATGATGCTTTAATTAAAATACAAATTACAAAATAGGTACTATCTCGCATGTATTTCAAATATCAAAAACAAAATATTTTAAGTCGTGTATTTGAAATATAAAATACAGAATTTCAACTATTTTTATTTAAAATACAAATTACAAAAAACATTCTTTGTGTTTGGTTATGATAAGATACTTCACAATTTGCAGTACAGTACAGGTGCAGTGTTGCCAAGTTTAAAGATTGACATATTTAGCGGTCGCCGTTTTGCTTACGAAAGTTATCGAGCTCTTATTCTGCAGAACGCATCCATTAATAAGATCGCTAAATGTATTTATGTTCAAATGTATTTTAAAGACATAAGTATTTGTAATACTAACTACAAAATACCTGAGCGTCAGTTATTTGAAATACCAATTATAAATTACATTTTTAAGAAGTAATTGAGTAAAGTATTAGTATTGAGTATTTTTTAATGTAAGTATCTTGATTTGGGTCGCGAGGTTGTTGACATGTGGGATATGAATACAGCAACCATTGTGCCGATAGTCGAGACGGCCAATGGCATAATAGTTAAAAGCCTCGACGAACATCTGAGGAGGCTCTCGTTGGGCAGCTGGACAAAAGGCTTAATCCAAAAAGCGGTACTCCTGGACACGACGCGTATAGTCCGGAGGTCCCTCTCTCAGGAGCCCTGACCACCGGTAGCTTGGACCCTGTTCCCAATACCGGTTGGCTACTATTTTTGTATTTTTAAATGTTTTATTTTTTATAGAAATATATTTAAAAATGTAAAAATATATAAATATAATGAATAAATGGAATAATATAAACATTATTTTGTTATTTTTTTTTATAAAAAGTCCTGCCTAATCCTTCAGGGAATATATGCGTAATGTTATATTACTTAAATTGATATTATATTTGAGGAAAAAGTAAAGAAACCATACAAAGCGAGAACGGTCAATACGGATAACTATTAAGCACACTATGAATGGATAGAAACATATTTGGTCAACATTGGTGGCAAAAACAGGAAATAAAACTGCTGAAAAAATATTTACTGTTATTATTAAACCACGGCAAATAATGTTTTCAAATCCATTCACTGAACCTCGTGTCAATCTTAATTTTCTTTTTGTGTATAACATGACTCAAAAAAACTTTTTATCAAACAAATTAAACCGACTTCTAAAACAAAACACTACAAAGCGAAAAATAACTTTCTTTTCGGATGTCGGTGACGAAACAAAAAAAAAAGGTACCAAAGACTGCGACTTAAGTTTTAAAAATGTTCTAAATTATTAAGCTACCTGTCAGATCTTGATTAAATTTTAATGGGACCACATGAGAAGCACCAGCTTTCAAATAAAAAAAAAAAACAAAATCGGTTCATAATTGGCGGAGTGATCGCGTAATAAACTTACAAAAACGCACAGTCGAATTGAGAACCTCCTCCTTTTTGAAATCGGTAAAAAAATATGCTTTTCCTTGATGTTTTTCGTAATCATTGCTAACGGCCATTGCTACCCATTACGTAGCAGTGGTACTGAGACTGAAGTAAACCAGGCACCTTCTGGGAATACATAATCATCATATCAACCGAAAGAATGCTGGCCGTCCACTGCTCGACATAGGCCTCCAATGTGTGTCTCGCATCCAGCGGATCCCCCAACCTTTACCAGGTCACCGGTCCATCTAGTGAGAAGCCTTCCAACGCAACGTCTTCCGGTTCGCGGTCGTCACTCCAGAAATTTTCTGGCCCATCGACCATCCGTTTGCGAGCAATGTGCCCTGCCCACTGTCACTTAAGTTTGGCAATCCTTCGGGCTTTGTCGGTAGCCCTAGTTCTCTTCCGGATCTCTACATTTTTGATTCGATTACGCAAAGAAACTCCGAGCATAGCCCTCTCCATTGCTGGGAACACAAGCAATAGTTATTATACCAACCTATTCTATGTCTAGAATATCAGCTCTAGACAATGTGACATTTGTTTTGGTGGAATCTGAATTGAATTGATTTTGTATTTCAAATTCAAATGGTGGGTTGTCTCTGTGGCATTTATTTCAACTGGACTATTACTAACTCTATTGATTAACATTATATTTTTATTGTTGACATTTTCAATGAAAATTGAATTGAATTGATTTTGTATTTCTCTTTTCAAATTTCTATTGAGATATTTAATTATTATAAAACCGACACAGTGAGAGTCGGATTCGTGCACGAAGGGTTCCGTACCATTATCGCACAAAACGGAAACAAACGGCGTTTGTTGTATTGGAGCCCCACTTAAATATTAATTTTATTCTGTTTTTAGTATTTGTTGTTATATAAGCAACAAAAATACATCATTTGTGAAAATTTCAACTGTCTAGCTTTCACGGTTCATGAGATACAGCCAGGTGACAGACAGACAGACGGACAGTGGAGCCTTAGTAATAGGGTCCCGGTTTTTACCATTTGGGTACGGAACCCTAAAAATGGTTGATGATGAGAATTGGTATAGTGATTTAGTTCGTTAATTAAGGTTTTTGAGTGGATTGTTTTGTAATATAATGTTGTTGGAGCTGTAGTGTATAAATATTTCAATAAGATGTAAAAATTGTTTGGAAATGAATATATGAAAAGAAATAATTCTACCAGCAAAAAAGATAGTCTAAAATCCAAGGGATTAATAAGCGCTACCGAATTGACACGTGATCAATCCCTGGCGTTTGGATTTCTCGACAAACGTTATCTCAGATAAGACGTCAGATTGTCTAGGCCTTCTTGAATTTAGTTGTGAACTAGATCTATTCGCTGATGTTTCTAAATCCTAAATGTATTTTACTAAGTTTTGAAGGCTAGTGTAGGTCATTATAAATGATTACGTCAGTATAAATGATAGCGTTTTTGTGAAATTATATTCATGATGTGTCTAGTTAGTTTAATAGGCATTTTATCGTTCTGGTTGATAATTAAAAAAATCTTTGGCCATCAATAAAACCTTTACATACTAACTAGCTCCCGTCAACTGGCCTACCTACCCTACCCATACATGAATGTTGCGTAACTTTAACCGCTTACGCAGCGCACGCTACGGAAGCTCTCAAAAAGGAATATTTTACTCGTTTTTGCAACATTTCTTATTTATGCTCCGCTCCTATTGATCTTAGCGTGATGTTATATAGCCTATAACCTTCCTCGATAAATGGACTATCCAACACAAAAAGATTGTTTCAATTCCGACCAGTAGTACCTGAGATTAGCGCGTTCAAACAAACAAACTCTTCAGCTTTATAATATTAGTATAGATTTCCTGAAAACCTTAGATGTAGAAAGGCATCATCCCAGCACCCACGAGTCCCTCGCAAAGGATACGGTGGTTACCTAAACACCTACATATAATTACGTAAAACGTTTTAGATCCCATCATTTGTAAAGGTATTTTTTTCGAGAAACTGTCAGCGCCGGTCCCGAGAGTAATTCCGATAATGTTTTCAAGTGTCACTTAGATTCACGGTATTGTACTTAAGTAAAAGTAAATAGTCTATTTCTTGGGAAAACGGTTTTGTTACCTTTTCTATTTCAATTTATCTTGCGCATATGATGTATTTATCATGTATTTATTTATGTAATACTTTAAGCATACAAACGTACAGAGGCGTGAATATTACCTTAATCATTTTCTATCAGTCAACCTTTGGGTGATGCAGAAACAAATGTAGTACAATAAAGATAATTAAACGCGATAAGGTAATATTTATTTAAATACAAGAAATAAACTTGGGCGCACGGTTGGCGTAGTGGTTGAGCAATTGACTACTGCGCTGCGTGACGCGGGTTCGATTTCCGCACGGAACAAATACATATTTGTATGACCTATAGATAGTTGTTCCGGCTCTGGGTGTTGTGTATGTGAGTTTATATGTTTGTAAACGCACCCATACAGGAAGATATTCCTAGTGTGGGGTAACGTTTCTTACAGAAAAAAAAAAAAACTGGGCATTAATACAATATAATTTTTACTGTATGTACCCAAACACATAAACAAAATACTATTATACTACTACTACACTACTACACACTACACTAGTCCTACTATTGATTTCACAATCATTTTTAATGGTTTTATAATAGACAATAAGCCTCTAAATATTGCTGTATATATGTCGAGAAATAATAGGAACTATTAGTTTTTCTTAAAATAAAGCAAACCCATTTACTCGTACCATTGACGCTGCTTCCTTAGTTATCTCCCCTTGAAGCATGACACTGAAGAGGTTAAAACATCTGGTTCTCCAGTCTTCTTTATTTTCAAACCTCAAGTTCAGTTCAGAAATTATTACCTGTCACTAAGCTTCTCAATCTGTGCCACAACACACGTTCCAATTATAAGTACTGCAACCTGAAATAAACAAGGGGAATAAGTGAGTTCAATTGTTTTTAACGAATTCAACACGGAAAATATATTGAGAACCTGCAATTCATATCAGTTGGAAATAACCGCAGCCTGATCAAAATGTAATATTGGATATTCGATAATTGTCATATTGAGGGGGTGTTGCAGAGTGGGTTGAAATATTAAACTGTGTCAAAGCAAAACTAATAATAATGTGATAATGGTTTTTGTCTCTAAGGATTTACGTTTGTAGACTGCTGATACGACTGTATATTAATATGAGAGGATTAAACTATTATAAACGCAAAAGTTTGTGAGGATGGATGGATGTTCGTTAATCTTTTACGCAAAAACTACTGAATAGATTTTAATGAAACTGTACGATAATAACGCTCAGAATGACACATAGGCTATAATGCGGGGAAGTACTAATTCCACGTGGCTGGAGCCACGGGCTGTAGTTAGTATTCTTTATTTATATGAATACGCGAAGAGAAAATCTTTGTATTACCTTTTAAGAATGTTGTGAGGATTGAGTTGTGCAAGCTTTGAAATACAAATTAAAAAAAAAATACAGTCGGATTTCGACCACTGGCCGAATACCGTTAAGTTCAATTTTATAATCCTTTGCAGTTTTTCAATACACCTGAAACAATGCGTGCTTAAAAATCACGTGTCGCCTGGCCTTGTAGGTCGTAGCCACATAGCAGTCGTAGCACTGTGGGTAGCGCTACGGCGCGCGTGCTACGAAATACTTACAGATTCGTAGCGGTTTTACCAAACTTTTTATTGCTTAATACTTGCGGTCAAAATAGCATTAGACGGGGTTGATACGTAAATTGTGATTTACTATTATTATTCAAATTCCAACATGTAGTTGCGTAGCAAGCGTCTAACTTAACACCGATTTTCGATATTCGTAATAGCATACAGTACGAATGTCACGCTGAGACGTTTCAAATAAGGAATGTGTTCGACAGCGCTGTCACGTTCAGATGGCGTGTTCGGGTGCAATTTGCTAGGTCGCACCGCCTACTGTAATAACGACTTCCGTACCCCGTCGTGGCGCCTGCTCAAATTGGTCGCTTATCACCAATCTATGGTGTAGAGTAGAATACCAGTTGGGCCGGTCGCAATTTGTCAACAGCGCGCGTCAGTTAGTTGCTTCTCGTTTACAAATTGCCATATGGTCGAAGTTGTTTGGATGATCGATTTCATCAAGATTAACGTAGATTAGAGTAGTTTTGTTTTTGTGCTAATTACGGTTTTAATAACCACTATTCATATCTGAGCAAACTTTAAGTACACGCCAATGATATAAGAAGTAAGACACAAATTATTACCTCAACGCTAAGTATTCACGAGTTACGACTCGCGCTGAAAACTTTGGTATATTTCTCCGGAGTATGTTCCAACTTACTGGTTTATTGCTTCCCGTGATATTATTTCAAAGAACTCCCGGAATTTATTCCGCACATTCGTCTAGGAAAGGTAATCCCAGAGGTTCTTATTCGGCTACTTAGTTCAAACAGTAGTCACATGTGGATTTCAAACTATGTCTTTGTACATATTTAAACGCGGTATAGGACCCTTATTTTCCTTATATCAACTGAAAGTAAATCTTATGTTTCCTAAAATTAAAGTGGTCTACGATGAATCTACTTTTTTTTTTTTTTGAGGATGTGGCCACCTCTCGTGACATAGTTGATTAAGCCGCCTCTGGGAACCCCACAGAACTTGAACTTGGCTATTTCAGATTTACATTAACTATAGTCCAGGTTTTTTCAAGATGTTTTCCTTCAGCGTTGCCTGTAATGTCCAAGATAAATTTAGAAAGTACATATGAATTTGAAATTGATACTTGCCCGGATTTGAACCCACGACCTCAAGTATGAGAGGCGACGTCACCAGGTCGGTGATACTAATCACCATCAAATCGAGCTATGAACTGATTTTACAGCAGAAAGCTGAAAACTCTTTTATTTAATACATTTCGCCAAATGTGTATGCGCATGTTCCCGTTACTTCTACACATCTATACAATGATATGCAAATAATGATCATAGAAATTATAATTTCTAGAAAAGAAAAAAAAATGGTATTTTTTTGTCATGGAACGTTTTGCATTATCGCCGACGTTAGGAAGACGAAAATAAATTAAAATTGGAGTTGAGTAAAGCTGGGTTTGGAGAAATATATTCATGGCCCTCTCGTCATGACCTGAGTGAGATGACCGAGCGAAATTTTTTGGTCCTGCCACTCACTGCTGTTATCAATCATAATACGCGAGAGGGCGATGGAGTGCTCATACTGATAGTCCTATATCTATACTAAAATTGTTATTTTTTTAACTGAGAATACTTTGGAAATGTTTTGCATACAGTATGAATTCGGTCTCTATTTGGATTAGATTGTATATTGTAATATTTTGCTGTTGATTTTTTTTTGCTTTGGATTTGGCTAATGGATATGTAGTACATTTGTAGTGCTTGCTACAAAACAATCGCAATTGTTTAATTTCTAAGGTCTTACTTCATATCAGTTCCATACTAAGTGTACGCAGAGGATTACACGTCAAAAATAGAATCGGAACAGTTTGAAACATAAACCGAAAATATTATAGGGCTCGGGAGGAATTAAATATAAAATTGTACCCGTTGTTTTTAGCAATATGGTAATCGCTGTGCTGGTGTTAAAACGCTCAGGTGCTCGTTTTAAAACTTTCGGTACGTTTGACATTTTATTCGGTATGTTATTCATGATGCTGAAACATGAAAAACAGCAATACATTTCCTTTTAATTTTCCATTTTTTTGTAACTACTGAACCCTACCTACAAAATTTTATCTTTGTCCAATTGGCCTTGTGTTATGAACAACGGTTGATGATTAGGATTCTGGTTATATAATAAGCTAAATGGAGAAATATTATTATTAATGCCATAGTCGTCAGACATGGAAAGTTGTTGGAAAGCACCGAACCCACGACTTGTAATGTTGGTGTATTATTAAATCATATGTTTGTGAGGCACGCACGCGTACGTATAGTTACTCAAATCATTCGTCACAGCTAACTCTTGGGGTAACAAATATATAATTTATCGACGATGTTCATGGCAACATGGTTATGTTTTCAGCGTTCTAATTTTATGAGTAAATCTTAGTGTAATGTGATTAACCTTCCATTTGATACACATTATATTGATGATTATGCTCATGATACAGTATTACACAGTTACTGGGTTCTTCTACTTCTTCTTCGTCGTATCGATGATTCCTCAATCATATACGTTTTGAGCAGAATTCAGCCACGGAAATAGCGTTTTCATTTGCCTCACAAAGGTCCTTCAGGGTGCAGGTGTTCTTGCACAGAGAGCACGATAGGAGGTGGCGCATTGTTTTGGGCGTAGCACCACAATCGCACTGCGGGTCATTGGAGTAACCCCATCTAATTAAGTTGTGCCTGCAGCGGCCCACTTGGCTTCGGAGGCGGTTTAAAGATTTCCAGATGGGCCATGGAAGTTGGGTGTGCGGGGTGCATGAGAAGAGCCTCCCCGAGCGGCGTCCAGATCATAATAAAACGCCCGGCGCACCCTGGTAACAGCTGGCACTCGGTAACGCAGAGTCCAGCTGGCCAATCTTCTCACCACGATGATTCCTCACGGGGTTACTGGGTTGTGGAGGTGAGATAGGAAGTTGATCCAATTAAAATAAACTGGTACTTAGCTGCAACATTTAGACTAGGAGCAGACTGCAACATAGTTAGGAAAACGCTACGCAGATTGATGGTTGCCCATGATACAAAGCTGTTACTTTATATGTTAGTTCACTTGAACTGGCAAAGTACTAACTCAGTACACTAGTTGAATCCCACGCGTAGGACTCACGCACTTAGACTGCTCACAGACACAGGTGTTTTTTGGTTTTCCATCAAGATGTTTTTTTTAACAGCCCGACGAGCTCAACCACTTTGCATGGGACTGAAATGACGGGCGAAATGAAGGTGTACTTGTACTACAGAGAACAGGTCTGCCTACCCCTTACAGATCACAAGCGTGATGCTTTATTATAATTTTAAACTGAAATATCCCGATAAATAGTTTTAAAGTTATGCTCCAATTAATTTCCTTTTACATTCCACGCGGTAGCCTTTAATTCTGAAATTATTTGCCCGTTCATGAAACGTGTGTTTCATCATCATATTTGAAATATTATTTTTTATGTTTGACGTTTTCTCGTTTGACTGTCATCTCACTTGAAGTAATTGACGATGAAGTACGCTTGTCAAGAAGTAGCCTTTGTACTCGAGACCTGCAATTTGAGCCTAGCCAAGTTCATTCTACAATAGTTGACGACTTCTATTCGTTTGGTCTGACCACGTGTCTTAACGTTCAGACGTGTCATTGGAATACATTGATTCGTTTTTTTGGGGACAATCCCACCGCACTATACGTAAACCACTGCAAATCCTGAAAGCCAGAATCAGCAGTGGCAAACACCAGAAAAGCGCCGAGGCAATGAAGCTCGACGAAGTCCCGGAGAATAAATTTTACTTTCTTGGATCCCGGAACGAAATTAATCAGAAAAGAATAACGGAGGAGTAGGAAACATACACATTTCCACTTCCCCCCATATCAAGCAGGAGACAGAACAAAACAAGGCCAGTAGGCACAAAGGGTCGCATACAACTGGAATAAGCCCAGTTGCCTAGCACCGCGAATAAAAAATAGCATTAATATTAATGGGTCCTAACATTGTGAGCTGCTATATTTGTTTCCAATAATAGGTATGGCAAAACGCTTGAACGCATGGAAATTTGTTCTAGTTTACACAAGGTCTTTATAGTAAACAACGCCTGATGCAGTCTGTACATTATTCAACATTATTCAGTGTTATTGAATGTCGATTGTCGATTGTCTACTTAGCTACTTGTCTACTTGTGCTGGTTCTGTACCACGTGTAGCTTCTTCTTAGCTTTTCGATCACAAACATACTGATCTAGTATTCAGTCACAGCGACACCGTCCTTTGATGCAGTCAGTCATAAGGTCTTCACGTAAACAGGCAACAGGACATAGCGGTGTCCCTTTCACGTGTAGCTAACTAGGAGGAAAGTAAACAAGTCACAAATTGCTACTGTAAATAAGGTTCACTTCCCTTACAAAAACAAAACCTAATTTGTACCGTTGTAAATTAATAAATAGCCAGGAACAAAAAAAAAGCGTAAAGAGATCAAGTAGGCAAATAATGTTGACTGTGGTGCAAAAAACTATTTTTGCAGCGTGCATAACGAAAGGGTTCGCGTTGTGCTTGAAACTCGGTGTACGGAGCTACCTGAAACTAGGGCTGGCAATCGCTATGTTTTAGAGAAAATTAGTGTCTTTAGAACCGCGATGTATTTTGAAGATTTTTGTAGTAGAGTATTCGAAAGGAAATCTACAAGCATAAACAATTCTGAAAATCATGTTATAAGAAAAAAATCCCTTATGCTTTTGTTGTCGTTTGGATATCTGGTAGTGAATTTGCGGCCAATAGCGGAAAATTTAAATGGGCTTTGCCGTTTGCGGTCACCCTAGTCGTTTGGACAATATTTCTTGAGAACAGCTTGTTTGAAAAGGAATATCCTGCGTGTCTTTGTCCTGTGACGCGGATAAAAACATAAGTCGTCACTAAAGTGTAGTCTTTAGGTAACTTAAGACCTTTTAATAACCATCTTGAAGATATTTAGACACCTACAAAACTATGCTTTTAGAATTTGCGCTATAGGTTTGTTAATTATAACTACATAAAGCACCGTTTTACCATTAATCAAGAGCTATATAGAATTCTGTATGAACAAATAAAACGTTGAACAAATATCAATATTGCAGGGTTTCGGTTTACGCAATCGGGGCACAATAGATGTTATTGCCACAAACAACAATGGCAGGCTACCGGTAAAGTGTGAAACGAAACGGTAGATGGTCCTTATTACCTAATATTAATTACATTATATCGTAGTGTGCACGTTCTCAGACACATGAAAACTTGTGAAATAGTTTTCACGTTCCGAATAAAGTCGTATGCGATTTTAATTTTACGAAGTGTAAATACTATGTTCGCAATATTCATAAAAATACTTACAACCTTCAGCTGCGTACTGCTATTTGGTCTTAATTATGCCAGTATCTCGTGTGCATTTAAATTACTCCGTGCACTTTTTGCCTGTAATTGTATCTCGTATTAAAAACCTTATCGCTGTTACGAACATTCAGATATGCATGGCAGCTGCACTTCATTATTGAATAACTCGACCGTAAATGACTTTTGTTCATTTCCTTCGCAATGCAGAATAAAATTAAACCTTTTGTGCCCAGTTATAACCAACTAGCGTGACGCCTGGCCCAGGCAACCTAGAATTAGAAAGTCATAATAAGTATAGGTATATCTAGAGATTTATGTTCGAAATAATTAAGCGACTGTAATAATATGTTTATTCTACTTAATTCCCGAAAGCCGATACGAATATATTTGGCGGTTCTAATGTCGTGTTTGTGCTTGTAATTGGGGTTAAAATAGTCCCGACATAGCCACATATCGCCACAATATTGCTGCCTACTTTGTTGGTTTAATAAGGGGCTATTGGTAACTTTTGCTTATTTATTTTTTTGGACACGCTATACGAATTTGGAGTTCATGAAAATCGTGGTAGGGGTTTCTACGATACTATAATTCAAAACATAACTTTATTGCTTTTATACAGGGCGCAGTTAGTAGTTACCTACCTATTTTTAGTGATTAAATTATTTTTGTTACTAATCGTATTGGCTTGGCTTACATCTGAAGAGGCGTCAATATAAAGCCTTGTTAAGTCTGTGCTACCTCGCGGAAAGTTCTCCCACGAGAACATGCATAGGGCTGCCCAAAACGATTGAATTCTTTTGAGGAAAACAAACAAATATAACTTACCTACTTTATCACAATACTTTGTTAGGAATATTCCATTCAAAATAGAACATCAAAGGATTTGAATGTCGCTCGCTGCGAACGCTGGAAGTATTATATTAAACTTAAGCAAGTGACTTATTTTATGTACAACTTTAACAGTTTTATAATAAAGTAGCTTTTACCCGCGGCTTCGCTCGCAGGAAAGCCATTTTTTTTTTTAGTAATTTGTATATGTTACTTCTAATACCTCCAAGAATGTATGTACAAAGTTTCATGATGATCGGTTCAGTAGTTTTTGCGTGAAAGAGTAACAAACAAACTTACATTCACATTTATAATATTAGTAAGGATTCACGTTTACGCTAGTAGAGAGCAGACGTACAAATATATTTTTTTAGTAAGAAAATTTGGGTATTTCACCATTTTCAGGTAACAGCAAATTTTCAAATCGAGTTAAAATGATGAGTCAATAAAATGAATACGTTTTGTTTTACAATACATTTTCAGGAGGTGCAAAACATTTTGGTATCAGTACATTGAATGGCGAGGGTGCACGTAAAGAAATGTCAAGATGCTGAGAGCGTGCGGATGTGACGTCATGAGGTAACGAGGCGCGAACACGTAACGTCAATCTTGTGTTGTTAGGCGTCAAAGCGACAGACTGTACAATCGTGTACTGTCTCTCTTTTATAATTAAGATGTTTAAAATTGTGTTTAGAAGTTATAATTTTGATATGATGGCTATATTTTTGGTTTCTTCCATGAATTTTCGGTGAATATAACAATACAAAACATTTGTTCGAATACCTGGTTGTTTCATCGGTGTATATTGATACATTATTTTTATTGTCCTGAAAGTTAAGTTTGTGAATGAGAGTTATAGTGAGTACTTCTTATTAGAGTGTCGATGGCAAATATAAAAAACCGCCCAAGTGCAAGTCCGCGGGTTCCGTACCACTATCGCAAAAAACGGCAAAAAAATCACGTTTGTTGTATGGGAGCCCTACTAAAATATTTATTTCATCAAGTTTTTAGTATTTGTTGTTATAGCGGCAACTGAAATACATCGTCTGTGTAAGTTTCAACGGTCTAGCTATCACGGTTCATGAGATACAGCCTGGTGGCAGACGGACAGACAGACAGGCGGATCGCGTAGTCTTAGTAATAAGGTCCTGTTTTTTACCCTTTGGGTACAGAACCCTTAAAAAAATATTAAAGAGTTTTAATAAAATTGTATAAAGCAAGTATTTTTATTTGTACTAGGAAATTAACAAGTTTATCATCAAAATAAACTTTCAAGGTTAACTAATACTCAAAATAAACTAAAGTTGTCAAAAAATAAAAGGCCCGTTTTGACAGCTATAAAAATACTCAATAATAATTAAACTTGCTTGCGAATGATACTCGTTGTTATAGTGTACGGGTAACATAGTAATTAATTAGGATTATGAATTTGATTTTTCAATTTCTTACGTTACGAAGTTATCGCGGCATGTGAAATGAGAAACGTCAACTTCTTAGATTGTGACGACTTTAGTTAAATAATTTTGAAAACTAGACATGGAATCAAATATAAATATTTCCCGGAAAATCCAATCAAAACCAGATTATTTATACTAAACTGGCCAGTATTTTAATAATTATTGCGAATTACGAAAACATTTATTAACATGGCTGTTTGGCAGTTGTGGTGAATGCAAATATCTGTCTACTAATAACTACGATGGTCATGCCGACGCATGCAGTTATTGGTAGTGTCACGTATCCAATGATCAGCTGTGTTAAATAAATGAATGTGGCAATGAACTACGGTGTTCTTAGGTCTAATTATGTTGTTTCCCCATGCTACCTTTTTTTTCAGCAGGGTCTTATCTTTTTTCAAATTAAGCTTAGGCATACTAAATAAATAAATAAAAAAATAGTCTTTATTTTTCTGTAGATCTTTTACATAACTTTATCTAATATACATTTTTTTTTATTATTTTACTATTTTAATCTTTACATTAATCTTAGTTTCTAGTAACTATTTTAAAACCTAAAAATATAAACATAAAGATATTTATGTCTTGCTGTGTTGTGTTATTTTGTGTCATTTGATATTAAGTTTTGTTTTGTTGTGGTATGTTATGTTTTGTTCTGCTATTTGTGTTATATTACGTTGTGTTTTCTTATTTTGTGTTGAGTTTAGTTTTTTTTGGTATGTTATGTTGTGCTATGTGAAAACAGTAGTAAGAATATCATCATCATATTTTATTTACATAGTTATCCTATCTACACTAAGCATATGCATAACTAGCCTATAATGTTTCCACTGTTGGAGTGGAGGTATGCTCACGCTTCCTCGCTGTTAGAGGGAGTGGGCCAGAAAAAACGCCGGGCCTCTGCGAGTTGGAGGATGTCCTCGAAATTTTGGTTCTAGGACAAGCCGGTTTCTCCATCATGTTTTTCTTTACCATTTTGAGAACAGTGGTGATGAAATAAATTGCACAAATTACAGCTTGTTAGGTTTCGAGCCCACGACCTACAATTCGTAAGTCGGCGGCATTGTAACCACTGAGTCACCACTGCTCTCTAATGCATCTTTTATTGAGTAGACATAACTAATTAGAAGAGGGCTTCCAAGAACAGTAGAAGTCATTAAGTTACCTACTAGTTTAATACCATGTGGCTCCAGCTATGAAAACCTTCGCTATTTCCCATGGGGGTCGTAAGTGACAACTAAAGCTAACTAGGTGGCGGAAGTCAGTAGTCAAGGGTGAACCTGTGGCAGCACCATCGATGACAACTTGGAAAGGGGGCCATAGATTTCGATAAAAAATGTTTTCCTACTATAGTTATTACGTTTTAGCATGACAATAGAGGTCATTACTCTTTCCTAAATATATTTTAGTAGAATCGCAAACAATAAACTAAGCATCGCAGCAGTAGAGCAGTGTTTGCAGTATCAGCGCAGCGTTATTTCTTTTTAATATCGTTGCACATGCTGAGATAGGAGCCTTTTTGGTCTCACACGGGGTTTATTATTGTTTGTGTTTTGCTTATCTCGTGTCGCCTGTGCGGGTCACAAATAAATATTTTTTCTTTCTTTCTTTTCTTTCTTTCATAGTTTTTGATAAGTAAAAAAGTTAGTTGACTCCGATAGACGTTGTTCAAGAGCACCAGTTAGTCATTACTTCATCAGTTTTATTTTTAAATGATTTCAGTCTATACAGATGAGTGGCTCAATGGTCACTAATGCCATGCTAAAGAGCAACAAGTAGGTAAGTATGGCATATTTTTTAAGGCTTTATTTAGCAATTAAATCATGCTTTGAACATCTTAAACAAATCTTCTGTATCATAATCTCGATGTTATCAAACATCAAGATAATCAAATGTAAAATTCTTGCGCCAGTTAGCGACTATAGATCGTTGACCTACCTATTGACATGCAAAATGCGCCTTTCAGTCCCACCACACCGGCGATGCACACATTCATAGACCTTCTATACACTACTACCTTCCCAGTTTAACTACTCAATCATTATAAAAAAAACTAGCGTAAGAAAGGCAAGTTTAAAAAAATACGCAAATGATTACTCTTCTTTAGGGAATTACTTCTGCGATAATCGAGGATCGAGGAGCCCGTGGCTAAATAATAACAGCCGCACGGGTCGATCTTCAAGGTTAAGCAAACGCTTGACGAGGTCGGTCCGTGGATGGTATAGTTGGGAAAACGCTAGGCAGGCAGACTTCTTCGATAAAAGTTTCACAGGATTCAGTAAATCAGGTTTTTTAGGGTGCCGTACCCAAAGGGTAAAAACGGGACCCTATTACAATGACTCCGCGGTCCGTCTGTCTGTCACCAGGCTGTATCTCATGAACCGTGATAGCTAGACAGTCGAAATTTTCACAGATGATGTATTTCTGTTGCCGCTATAAAAACAAATAATAATAATAATAAAAAAAAAATACGCAGGGCTCCCGTACAACAAAACATTTTTGCCGTTTTTTGCGATAATGGTACGGAACCCTTCGTGCGCGAGTCCGACTAGCACTTGGCCGGTTTTTTTTACAGCTTTTGGCCCCAACTATCACCCTGTTTCGTTTGAGCTACGATTTTCTGCACACCCTGTATAATTAATTGATTGACCTGCTTGTAATTGTGGTAAGGTAACTGATAGTTTACATTACCTTATCATTATTTCCAAAGGACGACCTCTGCTTGAAATAGGCCTCCTACAAGCATCATGTTACTCTATTTCTCATAATTACAATTTTGTTAATTTCTTAGGTAGCCATATTGCGTAATGCATTCGGCAAGGCAAAGAGTATCAAAAATCGACCAATAACATAGACGGAAATCTACATCGCGTCTGTCATCTCGTATGTGATTGGTCGATTTTACCTACGCTTTGCCCTTTGCTTTGCCGAATTCAATACGCATGAGGCTGCTGTTTCCACACAATTTTCTCCTATCGCATCGTAAATTTGCATAGGCTGCATAAGATTTCTCATCTAAAACTATGCATTACTCTACTATACTTCTCAGACCGTGTCTTATCTTCTGCGTGTACTTAAATGGTAAAATAAATAACTAAATAATGTTCTTATGGTGTCTACATTTTTAATCCAATCGTGTCAGGTTATAAGTACGTCGCAAGCTTAGTTAATTCGCGTGCCGTGCCGGATTGCCGCTAAAACTTTTAACGGCGGAGTAACAACTCAACTTTATATTATCAGCCGCTGGAAAATGCACGCTTTTTAAGGGAATACTAAATAAAAATACATAAACAGGAATATGTACAAGTAAGGGAATGTTTTTACTTTTTAGTGAATCGTTGGTGGATAAGATTAGGTTTGAGTTCAACGCCTAGGTGTCATGAATTGTAGGCGATAACAGATACAAAATGTCAAATGCTGAAGCTTCCATAAACGAGAAAAACTGTCTGTAAATATGATGCATTAAAAAGATTTCATAAGAATCAAGCCTGCGACATACATACCTAAATTGCAGAGATCCTTAGTCAACGCAAACGTTATAAAGTAATCAACATCATCTTGCAATTAATGCATAAATGCGACGGTACTATAATTCCCCAAATCGTTTATCATATCAATTGATTTCTGTACCTAGTTGGTGATCGCACACGTTAACATAAATGTAATCCGACTAAAAACTCTGACATCGTACACGGCATCCGATTGTTACGCTAATTGCAATAGTGTATCCATTCGATAGCACAAACAGTCGCTTTGGTCTATTGTCCACAACTCTAGTGTTTACGCACCGAGTGGCTAGATGCGTCCCCTTTCAATCATCGGCCTAACTATCGTTTGGTCAAGCCTTCGTTGCTTTGTTTAGATTATGTAATAGATGCCTGCCGGTGCTGGTATCCATTAGCGGATATGATTTGACTGAAGTTTATGGCTAAGTGAATAATAAAGTAGGTCAAAACAACAATGTATCATAATGTAGACAAATTGCGTACAAAACCTCAGCAATAAAACCCGATTTACACGTCTAATTGTGTATGCACAGAAGCCATGTAAAGAGCTCCGGAAGATACCGCAGCAGTGATATAAAAAACCTGTACAAAGGGTTATTTCAGTTCCTTCATAAAACTAACAACGTTCGCGGTAACAAGACGCGAACGTTTCTCTCGAGCCCATATTCTCACAGTCATTGTCTCGTTCAGTAGACTTTAGGGGCTTGAGCCTGAGTGTTAGATTCAACAGACCATTGTTTAGCTTCCTTCACCTGGCAAGACGAACCCCACACAAAGGCAACGCTCGTTTCTGCACTATTGTTTATTTTTGTTATGCAATTGTAGGTTTTCGAGCACGCCACGCTACGGCGGATCTTCGCTTGTTTGTGAAGTGGAGTAAAAGCAGACGACACCTGAGTCGAACACATACGACTATGTCGGAACACTTTATGTGCAGTTGGATAATCGATCGAATATAAAACTTGCGATTGCTGTTTTAAACTTGCACTTTGCATTTCATCTTTTATCCTAACATTAGCAAAGGCCTTTTAAACTGAAAGAATTTCAAACGAGAAAATCGAGTGGTGTCTAAATCTGTTCAAATTCGTGTTCGTAGCCAATTTACTTGAACATCGTCCAAATTGTCTTTAAAATATCCGAGCAATCACCATTTTGGTTAAAGAAGTAAGTTGAAGTCTAATTGGGAGTGCCGTCGCCAATCGCATTAGCTGAATATCTAAATACTATTTGGAAGTGAGGTGCTGACTGAGATGTTGTCAGATTAATTAGTAATTAACGGGCTGATTAATGACAGGGGTAATTATGTGATTTAGACATATTGTTGACGTTAGAGTAGCTGTCTTAAGCACAATCTCAGGTGTACTTGACAACAGTACAAGGTTACATACTTACCTAAGTAGGTAAAGTACCTATGCTATAAAGCTGTGAAGGTTTGAAGAGCGGTGTTCTATACGTGGAAAACTCTGCTTCAGGATCGGGAAGTCACTTAAAGATTTTGAAAATGCACAACCATACAAAACAAAACACTACAGAACGAAAAATAAGTTTGTTTTCCGAAGTCGGTGTCTTTGGTACCTATTGTTTTCGGTTTTTCGACACCGACTTCGGAAAAGAAAGTTATTTTTCATTTTATTATTTATTAATTTATTTAAACTTCATGTACAATAGTGATACATTCGCGGACTTAATGTAGCAAAGCATTCTCTACCAGTCAACCTTTGGGTTAAAAAGGACACAACAGTGGTAGGAGTACAAAATAAAAAATAAAAAAGAACAATTATTAAAATCTGATATTAATAAACTATATAACTAATAAAATACATAAATATTTAATAAAACAATAGACTAATAAATATTATAATAAATACCATATTATTATTTTAAATGAAACAGAAATTTAAATATAATAACTATGATATGACGAAGACCGAGCTACGTAAGAGAGGACAAGTAATTTTGTAATGTTTTGTTTTGGAAGTCGGTTTGATTTTTTTGTGATAAAATTTTTTTATTTACATATTTTTAGTTTTGATAGGTACCTCCATTTATATGCAAAGTACATCTCATGACGATTCCAATAAGCACAAACACACTAGAATACATTTTTCTATTTCAGAGTTCCAGTGCCTACCTTGCGGCCTCAACATCAGATCAGTTCGATGGTACAATTTCCATTTGTAGGTACAATTTATTTAAAAGTATTTGCTTCATAAAGATAAATATAAATAAATAAAATATAATAAATGTAATAAGGTATTAGATAAATTTGAGGTATTTTACACACGTGACTTACTTAGCATTTAAGAAAGCCAGTGGCCATCTGTGGTCTTCTTCATCAGTTCAACTTCACCAAATGATTCTTTCTGAGTGAAAATGTTTGCATTGTTGATAAAAATACCAAAATCGCTATATGTATGCCTGTAATATTTGAGGAGTTCCCTCGATTTCTCCAGGATCACATCATCAGATGCTAACTGAAGAAGACCTGGGAAGAATACAAAGGGGATTCTTCCCAGGTAAACAAAAGAAGAGATTTCCAAATCGGTCTAGGCGTCTTTGAATAATCGGGTAAAATACATTTAAAAAAAAAGAAGGTTTCGACGAATTGATAGCCATCTCCTTTTTTTGAAGTCGGTTAAAAAGGTACGGTTATTTTAATAAGATGAACTACTGATGAGGTATTCTGAGTTAAACTCTTAAAAATGCATTTTAATATTTGTATTTTTCATTTAAATATAGAACATATTTTTAATATTCAGCAAAAGTAATCTTTAAATAATAAATAAACAAAAAAAAGTGACAGGGGCAAAGCTGCTCATACGGCATAAAAAAAAATGGTATTATTGCTTTTACCTTATTGATTGAAACACAAACAGTTTCAGTAAATTAAAAAAAGTTCTGAAGACCGAATTACTGTTTCTAAAAATGTACTGTGGAATCAGTAACATACTCAAACACAGGGTGTTATAACGTCAGAGGGTAGGATGAAATGAATTGATCGCCTCTACTAAGATGGAGTGCAGGAACTCTATACCCATGGGCATCGAGTTCAGAAAAGCCGAAGCAAGGAGTCGGTTTTGTTAACAAACTTGTTTACACTAATGATGGATAATGAAAGATAGATAGCTTCTATAACAATCTATTGGGGATATACATAGATTCATTTAATGTAGTTACAACAGTAGTCTATTTTGTTATAACAATACGAGTATACAGATACCAACAAGATGGGGGTTTTAAGTCAAGAGTGAATAGGTTATTTCTAGGGAAGCGTGCGTCATCATGTGAAGCCATCAAGTCAAATAGTGGTCAAATGCGAGCCTAACAGCAATAAAAAAAAGTAGGACCATTGTATCTCATGGATATGTGCAGGAATTAACTACGTATATCTTTTCACCGGGGATTTGAAAGTATTAATGCTCTTATGAACTTAATTGGACAACCAAAATGAAGTCAAACTATAAGAAATGGTTCAAAACATATATTAGGGTTTCTTAGGCCCGGATTCCGGGATTATAATTAATGTGGCAAATGCGCCGTAGCAGCTGAGATTGGTTGAATGATTTATCAAGAGCCAATCGTTTCATTTGACGATTATTATTAGTAACGCGTCGATAATTTATTTCGAGAAACGGACGTTAGTAAGTCACTTTTGTCTTATTATGTTATAATTGGAATAAAATATAAAAGAAATTAGTATTTCGTAAATAAAAATATTTATTTCTTTTATACTGTATACTTATTTGTTTATTTATTATATACTATACCATGTTCACCGTTCTTATTTAAGTTTTCTATTCTGAAGATGTTTAAAATGCAGATGCAGATGTTTGTTTCTGCTTGTTCTTTTTTTATGACAGAACTGGACAATTTTATGAATATGTTTTCGTGTTTTTATGGGAGTGTTCTAGAAGTTATATTGGCAATGAATTGAGCAAAACAGTAAATGTGCGTTGAAAGAATCTGTGTGGATAGATACGAGTAAGTAGGATCAGTACCCAGACGAACATACAAATTGTACCTTCTATGTTAATTTTGATCAGCTAGTGATAAATGTGTTGGGAAACGCTGTTTTTTTTTTGGGAATTGGTAATGACTTCCGTGAAGAAAGTTGCTTATTTCCATAGAAAGAAAAGGTTTTTGAAATATGAATACACCCTGCATAGTGCCATCTCAAGAGGTTTATAAAGCAATGCAGCATGGTGCCCATCTGGCGACTGTCAAGCCGCAGTACAATGCACCGCCCGTAAATCTACAAAATTTACAACCTTACACACAGTTTCTATCTTTCCCTATACGATTATTTAACGTATATATTTTACAGCTACTGCATGATCGTTTTTATTTATACAATAGTTTATAAAAGAGATAATAAGAAAAAAAATATATATTAAAAATACACAATGTTTTGAACGGCTAAAGCATTTTAATAAAAAAAATGAAGTATTTTAATAACTTTTCCCGATAAAATGAAATCTATTTTAAATAACAGCCACAATATTGCAATTTCATCAAGACTCAGGTTAGTTCCTAGTAAAAATACTTCTCTACACAGGGATTGATTCAACTTAACGTAGCTAAAACAAAACCGTTCACCCGTCCAACCGACCTGAGGTAACCCCACATTATTTTGTAGCAAATAAATAAAATGTAAATAGCATATGGAACGGAACAAAGAGTATGATAATTTGCATAATTCTGTTCACCTTTTAGCTTTGGACATGGCTGGTTTGCCTGGTTTTGGCCTGGGCTTGAGCCAAGCCGAGTCCATTTAGCGACTTGTACGAAGATTATAAGCTTAGATCCTTTGGTTACACTCGTCGTGCGTTAACCTCGGAAAAATAAGGAAAATCCACGTTACGCGGTGTCTTTTGAATTTAGAATACGTTCGTATTCTTGCCCATAAACAAAGGATTTGGTATCGACTGAGTTTTTTTTTATGTTAATGCTTATTTTGCTGAAGTAAATGGCAAAGGTGTCTAATGGTGCGTGGTTTTATAGGTTGTTGCATCAATATTTAATTGGATGTTGATTGGTAGCCTGCAGTAATAATAGATAGATCAAGTTTTCTTGAGAGGATGAAGACGATTTCTGAAATTTTGGATAGCGTCCGTTATTTTATCTAAAAAACTTTTAAGTGATTAACCATGTACATATAAGTGACATCAATAGATATGGTAAAAACATCGACATTACTTAGTACCTAAAAATATTCATTAGGATCGTTTATTCGGCCCATTTATTTAATTTTAAGAGAAATTTCAGGCTGGTAATTCCAATAAAGACTCCATTATTGCTCTGTAAAGATGTAAATATGATTACATCAGTCGGCCGATGACGTTACGGACACCGAAATCCATTTTCAGATATTTTCAGGAATAATGAAAAGTATTATTACTTCCACCTTTGAAATTTTTAAGTATATCTATATATATAAAAATGAAACCCGTTTTCCGTTGTCACGGCATCACGCGTGAACTGCTGGACCGATTTCGCTAATTCTTTTTTTGTTGTGTTTGTTATTGTTAGGAGAAGGTTCTTATGAAAGAAAAATTAAAAAAAAAAAAAATAATTGTAGATAGGTAGGGTAGGTATGTAGTTAGGGTAGGTATGTAGGTAGGGTAGGGTAGGGTAGGGTAGGGTAGGGTAGGGTAGGGTAGGGTAGGGTAGGGTAGGTAGGGTAGGGTAGGGTAGGTAGGGTAGGGTAGGGTAGGTAGGGTAGGGTAGGTAGGGTAGGGTAGGGTAGGGTAGGGTAGGGTAGGGTAGGGTAGGTAGGGTAGGGTAGGGTAGGTAGGGTAGGGTAGGGTAGGTAGGGTAGGTAGGGTAGGGTAGGGTAGGGTAGGGTAGGTAGGGTAGGGTAGGGTAGGTAGGGTAGGTAGGGTAGGTAGGGTAGGTAGGGTAGGTAGGGTAGGTAGGGTAGGTAGTGTAGGTAGGTAAGTAGCCAATTGACGGGAACGAAGCCCCGGGGGTCAGCTAGTATGAAATATTAAAGAGAGTCCACAGAATAAATGTTAAGATCATCTGCGTAAAACATAATTTCATAAAATTGTTAACCTCAAAAAATATCAAGAATAAATTTTCATAAAGTTGTTAACCACAAAAAATATCAAGAATAAAGTCATCTTAAAAATAGAGTGGGTACGTTCTTCGTCTGTGAAAATTATTTCAGCCGTCCCCAACACAGACAAGAGTCACAAGTTCAGTTTTTATTTCTACGCCATGAAATATGGCTGGCCGGAGACTCGTTAAAAAGAACACGATATAGTATTACACTGGCTGGTCGGGCGACGGCTAACCCGTTTTATGTGCACTTAAAACTGCTTCCTACACTTGTTTCATCCTTTCCAACTTAACGCGAATCTTAATTTAAGCTTTAAGAAGTAACTGAACAAAAACAGAAGTTGATCTTGGCAAATCCCGTCCGAGCTCGACTGTTTAAACGTAGAAAATATAATTGAGAAAGGGTGCAATAATATTGGTAGTAAATACCAGATTATCTACTTGCTTTTTAATTTAAAATACCTAGAGTAAATGCGGCAGTTTCCTTATGGGATCAGGATACATCAAGAACATTTTCAGGTAAAATAAAAATTACTGGAACTTCCAGAAAAAAACTGCCAATAATATGCGAATTCGTAATATTATATTGAAAATAGCCGAGCAGTCTATATATAGACGGCAAAGTATTAAATCAAATACCGATATATTTCAAAACAGGCGTGGGTGTTTAATAATACGACTGTTATTTTCCTATACCTAATAATATAGGTAGGTATGTACGTTTGACATTTACTATGACATATGCTGAAGCAACATTACCTTCTTGTACCTACTTAGTTAACTATAATAACTTTACTATACCTAAGTACGTACATAAAGGCGGATACAGACATTGCGAGGCATGCGAAGCGCACGGCAATCATTGCATACTTCGCAATGAGTTGGATGTTTATATTCATATTCTTGGTGAGGCATGTGCTACGACAACTAAAATCAAAGCAAAAGGCGTGCGTTACGAGCACAAGGCGTGCATTGCAAGTCGTGCGCGGTGCATGTCTCGCAATGTCTGTATCCGTCTTTATTTAAAGAAAATCATGATACACTTACACGTATAAGTACTCCGCAACGCTGTGACCCGGAAACGTGCCTTCCGGATAACAAAACTGCCTAGTAATATCATAAAGACTATCAAAATATCATGTTGTATGGCCAAACTGTTTTGTTTTAACCTTTCTGTTTAACGATTACCATATTATATTTGTTTATCTTTTAAAGTTAGTTTGTCGACATTAGTATTCCACACCCGTCCGCTCACGTATAAACTTTAGCAAATAACATAAAATCAAGTTTTGTTAGTTGTATAAAACGTTGTTGCTGACCTCCAATCCGACCATTGAGAAGTTTCCAATAGAAACTTCTGAATTGATTAGTGCTACCAATAGTTTGGCGGAGTTATCCCCGATTCAGATAAGTTTGTTCCTGTTAACACTTGAGTTAAACTGGGACAGGTGTGTTACTGTCGGCGTATTAGAAGTACGTTGAGTACTGTTTGTTTTTTATTCGTTAAGTTAGCGTAACGCTGGTAATTGAGCATAAGTCCGTCCCGCAGCGTGACTTGTGTCAGATGTTAATTGAAAGATAAGTGCCACCAAATAAGAATTTCCTTGTATTTTTCCTTTAGAGCTGTTCCTCAAATCTTTTACTTTGTTCCGGCGGCATCTGCCCCTTTTCAACTCAAGTTAAACAAATTTTCCGTAACAGACTTTTTCGAGATTCACCTCGAGGATTTGGGGGATCTACGAGGTTTTGTTTTTACAGTTTACCTTTTTGTATTTACCTTGTGTGTATTTTTGTGGTACTGTCGATATGTGACTGTGTTTATGATGGTAAGTAATAAATGCGGTTTAGAATGTTTGCGACATTAGGAGACAATTATAACATTGATGGTTCACCTATTTGTTAAGCTTGTTACTTCTATCGATTTAATTACGACTAGTTTAACTATAAATTAATAGTTACTGTCCAGTTTATTAACAAACAAACTAGCGGAAATTTGAATTAGTATAGTTTCCGTCCAAAAGTGTGCAGCAATACGTTATGACAACGCTCGTAACGTTGTTACATAGTTTTAATGGTAAGTTATGACGTCGTTTCTAATAAAAGATATTAGTATTCACGAACTACGGGAGGTACGGAAGGTTTCCATAAGTATGGCGAATGTTCTCGGCGTAACTCATCCACTCCAATATCATAGAGATTGAGAGCGTTAAGTTATTGCAGTAACAATTTCGTATTGCCACATAAAACCTCACTTTCGCTTTATTTATACGCAGTAAAATGATCAATATTCGATATTGCCTTTAGATGGTTACACACATTTACATGCGTTTTATGGACGAGTCTTGTTCCAAAGTTTTTTGTAATTTTTTGTTAGCTTTTAGGGCAGTATTTTAGTGATGGATGCCCACGTGCATGAAATTCTTGTGGCATATATATGATTAATTTTTAAACGAATTTTATTTTTGAAACACATTTTAAAAGAATGTGGCTAATTTTTCTATAATTATTGAATTTATCTTTAAGTGTAATTTGTCATTGTTTTTTGGCATTTGTTTATGTATTGTTCGACCAAATGTAAATTGTTTGAGAATAAATGGATAAATTAATAGAACACTACATAAGTAGGCTTATCTATGTATGAGTGGACACCACAAATAAATTACTAAATGGACATAGACGAGAGCTCTCGAGCAATTTTTTTTTTGAGCTTTATTCCAAAATGATTAACTGTATAATCACAATTGCCATTATAACACCTGAAAACTCACAAAAAACCTGCAAACTTAACAAAAGTTCCACTAATTAAAAATCCACAAAGAGATCGTATCAAGAACTTGGCGCGTTCATAAAGAAGGGTTTTTTCCCACGTTTTCACCGGCCAGTCATTCCATCTCGCTATCATATGAATTATACCGGCTGAGATAATGATAAGCCACGGATTGGGCGCTCCACTCCACATTAAAACCTCGTTAGCCTTAGTGTAAGCTTTTACTATTGTTCAGCTCCAACTTGCTATATCATGAGAACAACGTGAATACGTACACACTGAGCCAATTGCGAATGCATATACTAGCAGACGGAATTTGAATAGAATCTTTTTTTGTCTTTTGCCTTTTTTTTATCTTATTTCCAATGCCTCGGCCAAATTTTTGTATATATTCTTTACAGCTCAATAGGGCATAAAAAGGCATTATTCTAGATTTCGGTAGATTTCCGGGGCCGATAATGCTAAATGAAAAGCTCAGATTACGATCATCTGTCGTAATTTTAGTCCGTTTTTTGGCACGCGAAGTACAAACAATCGCGTCATCTAGTTAGATTTATGTCTGTGGTTTGGGAGGATATATTGCCTCAGTCATAAAAAAACTGCCAACCCATCCTCTTCATATAAAATCTCATGTCTTTGTATCCCATGGTTGAATAGGATGTCCCATTCTTTGTAAAGAACGACATATGGAATTATAATTTACTTGTCTTGGTCATACTCCTTGTAAAGTCAGGGTAATTACTATTTACCACTATTAACAAATTGTTGTGGTATTGCCACAGTAAATTGAAGCGCCACTAAACTTGGAACTATCTAACTGTCTCATACACAAAATGAGGCTCTTGAAAATTGACATCCTATCAGCTTTAGCGTTCGGATAGCAATTGTCAAATAGTTCAAAAAGTACGGGAAAGTCATGCGCTACCTTTAGTGAGACCGATGTCAGCTTTTCCGGCCTAGAACAGCGGTTTAACGTGCTTTCCGAGGCACAGAAGAGTTTTATATGTAAAGGATGGTCACCCATCCACGGACCGACCTCGATAACCGTTACTTAGCTTTGAAGATCGGGCTGTGCGGCTGTTAGCCACGAGCTTCCTTTCTAAAGCTGCATCATATTAACGCCGGGACACCGTATAAGGGCGTGTCGTCACGATATCGTGGACTAGTGTTAGCGTACGTAACGCACCTACATAATTATGAAACTTTACTACCGGACTGAGAATTGTTGCGTTCATGTTATAAACGACATAATTATTACAGTTTGTTGCTGTAATTTATATGACGACTTTATTTTTTTTACATAACATTTGGACGGCCTGTGATAATTTACAGGTTATATTTACGACGTCATCAGCAGCCTACAGCAGTCACTCTGCGAAGACCGTCGCTCCAAGTCTAAAGGAATTCTAACTTGCTTTTGCCTATTCACGGTCTTCACCTAAGGCAATATATACGCCCCAATGTTATCGCAGTACAGGCCGTGCGCCCGCTCGGAGTCTAGAATATCAATATTGAACCTCCTTTTGAACAGTTTTGTTTGCAAAATATTATTTGATTTACATATGCCATTTCAGTTATGAAGAAATTCCAGCCATAAATTTTTCTGTGTAAAAATATTTTTTAACATCCAAGTCGTTTTGGAGGAGTATCCAAAAGTTGCGAAAAATATCGTGTTGCTAATTATTTTTTCAAAGCAAAACTATTTGTTATACGAAAAAACCATGTTTAAAAAATAATGTACATGAAACAATAATAGATATATATTTTTTTCAAACCTTTTAACCTAGCCGTTACTAAGGAGTATGCTTTAGAAAGTTACCGTTTTAAGGTACTAAAGTGGATGTAGGCCCTTAAGAATACATCTATCTTAATTACCATCGGCCCTGCGGTTATTATGATCGGCCCATTCAATTCGCTTGCTAATTTTGCAAAGCTTGCTAATTTTAAACGAAGCAAAGGCACAAATAATCATTCACAAGTTTGGTTTTAATACACACCACTAACTTTAAAATGGCAGTGGGCTGGGCATATTGCTTGCAGAACGGATGGCCGATGAGGCCGAAAAGTTCTGGAATGGCGACCGCGAACCGGAAGACGATGCGATGAAAGGCCTCCCACTAAGTGGACCGATGCCCTGGTTAAGGTTGCGGGAAGGCGCTGGATGCTACACGCACGGGATTGGTCAATGTGGCGACGCCTGGGGGAGGCCTATGTCTAGCAGTGGACGTCTTTCGGCTGAAATGATGATAATGATTAACATCACCATAGGCGTTATATGTAGCTGGTGGCTGGTAGAGTATATTTTTCATAACTGTTTTTTTTTGTCGTCTTTCTATCCAGCCTGTCACTTGCAACCTCCACCTACCTCCAACCTCCTCGTCCCTGAACCTAGGCATGGTGCAGCACTATTTACGCTATCTTTCCCAAATTCTTTTAATTACCGAGGCAAACGGATTACTGTGTCCAGTGATCAGACGGCCGGCCATTCGTGTTCTTATTTACTTTAAGTATGTTCCACTAAACCAACTTTGATATGCCTTTAAATCTAATTTACTGTTTCAAAGAGTCGATTCACTGGCTTTAAAAGATACGGAATGGGTGTGTGTGGTGATACACAGTAAATAGATAGAATTCACTGGTTTCTTTCAAAATAAAATGAAGTAGATTAATAGAACCCGAAAATATACATTTTTACCCAAAATAATGATATCATAATTCTCCTAGAATCCTAGATGATCAGAATTGTGATATCTTTATTTTCTTCAGGGTCACCATATGAATGGATGTCATTATGGCAATTACGATAAGTCTGTCAGCAAGGCTGGCTACTCAGGGTATTATCAAACGTACTTAAGTAAATATTATAAACATTTCTTACACGCCACAAATTATTACAATGCTTGAAAAAGTTTTAATGATGCACGTAGGACGTAGGTAATCTTCACTCGCACTGCCCGCCTCATAAAACCAATCCCTTAATCACACGCGAATTCAAAAGGGCTGTGTACGATAACATTATGGCGCCTGGCGTGACGAAAACTTAACGAATTTAATATCCATTTAAGGCGGTAATTTAAAGGATAAAAAGAATAATTTAGTATGAAAGTTTCTGTGCAACGACAGCTTTTATCTCAGCAACGAAATCTGGGACAAGTCCAGAGTTTGGAACATAAATAAGCGCTATATTTATTTTATATAATAAGTCACCATCAGATTTACTGAAAGTTTAATGTTCAGTCAACGAGCTGCTTCTCATTAAGACTTTTGGAGTCGATGCAGTATACATTAGAGTGTATCTATATGCATAAGTTTATCTTTAATATCTAATGAAGATCGTTATGAGGTATACTGCTTAATATAATGTACGATAATATATGAGTATCCTGGTGAAATTGATAGAGAGTATTTGAGTCAACTAAAATTGGAAAACAAACGCTTTTATTAAAATAACTTTTTTAATTTTCACATAAACTTCGCTATCAAAATTAAAACTGGTTTCTTAATAGTCAATTATTTCGAAAACTAGGGGTTGGCGACAGCGTCATATTCGAAGTCCGCAATCAGAGCACACGGCTGTAAGCTCGCGTGACTAATGTTTTTTTTCCATTTCTTATTGTTTTTCAGTGGTTGACCCTCCATCGACGTTCGTTGGCGGAATCATGGCTAGCTAATTATACCACTAAAATGATTTATTCCAGACGATTGTTATGCTAGAGATTGTTAAGTTACCAAATTGGATTATGGTTCATGTCAACGACGCATTTAGCTCAACGATATGATTTAGCTGTACAATCAAATAGTTAGCGTTTGAGTTTTTCTCATTATTGTTTAAACCCACGTAAGTGCCAAAGTAATTATATTAATGAGTATAGATACTACTGGGTAATTCAGTAACTCCAACAACATCAATACAATGTAATTCAGTAAGACCAATTATTGAGGACGGCCTCAATTTTACAAAATACCGTAACAAGCTAAGGTATGGTATTCTTCTTTGCAGATCTACAACCTTTTAGTCCACTTACGTTTTATAACACTATACAAACCACACCTTCATATCTTTTGATATTGTACTCATGACTCATTTTTATGTATTCTTTGATACTGTTAGTACTTGAAAATCATACTTTTAGTTATCTCTTAATAATTAAGGTGGTTGCTATACTAGTAAGAAGCGAATGTAAAGTAAAGCTGTTTAGTACTATTTTCACCATTACCTTGTTATTCATTTCATAAATAAAATAAAAGGCAATAACAAAATTCGTAGCTCGTTTCTGTGAGCATTCCAAAAGATGATTTTGCTCAATGGTCTTTAGCTCTTTTGTCTACTCCTTTGAAGATAAGCTTGCTGTGATCCAGCAAATGTTGAAGCACTGGCTTTAGACGGTCGTTATTTTAAAAAGCAACAGAGGAGTATAAAGAATAATATGGCTGAAGATTTTTGTATTTGCTTTCGAAACAACTAGTATTATCATTAAATCGATATGTGCGAGCTTGAGGCAGGGAGAATGTGAGTATGATTTTACTGTTTATATTGCTTTTTAGATGAAACAGAAATGATCAACCCGTCTTATTCTTGCTGTAGATTTTTCCTGTTTTCTACATTTTAGTTTTCCATGTAGGATAGCTGCTTATGGAATATTTTATTAAAATAACAGTGTATGAAAGAAAAATCAGAATATAGAGTTTGCTTTGGTTTCTCGTGCACTATTGCGGTCAACCGTCCAATCTGCGCCGAGTCACCGACTTCTGATATAAACGCGGAATAATACATGACTACCTACACTTTTTGAGATTTGCAATCCCGAAATCCTTCAGAGAGAATCTGTATTCTTTTAGGATTGCTGCAAGACCGGTTTCATAATAAAAAAAGTCAGAATCTTAACATTTAAAGAAGTATTTAATTGGCAAGTTATATTAAACGCGATATTATAAAAAATCGATTAAAAAAATTGCCGTATTTTTTTCTGAAGCACAGTATAAGTTGGCATTATCACTAATTTCGGAGACACTTAATTGAATACTCGCTTTAAAGCTGAAAATCTCAGTAGTGGAACTGACTTAAACTGCATATTTTCACGGAGCTGGAGCTAAACTAGCAATAAATGAATCTGGCTCAATCCTATTGCGTTTGCTTTCACAGTTAAAGTGTTCTTTATAATATTATCCTGCGACTCCCGGTACAGACTGCATTTTTCACCGGATCCCGGGAAAAGGAGCAAAAATGAAGAGCGGCCTCGGGACTGCGCAGATAAAGTCCCGGCCTCTTATTTGAATTATGGGCTTTTGAGCGGGGCACATCACTATGCTGGAGTGCTGCTACGCGGTTGTTCCAGATTAAAAAGCAGTCAAGTGATTCCAATGCAATCCAGGAGCAAATGAAGTTCTCTGTGTAGAAATAGATTAGAAAAGAATTTTCTTGTTGTGATACAATACCCCTTTTTTTAATAGATTGCTTGTTATAGACATATATCTGTACTTTGTTGCCTCATTAAACTTATTTATATTTGTCACCAATCTATCAATCACGTAGGCGTTTAAGGTAACCAAAATAGTCCTTATTAAGGATGAAGGATATATGATATATGATCTAATATAATACCTTTTAACGAGAAATTCTTGTATTTATATACATATATAAACTGAATCTCGGAAACGGCACCAACGATTTTCATGAAATTTAGTATTGGGTTTCGGGAGTGATAAATCGATCTAGCCAGGTTTCTTTTAAGGGTCTACATCCGCTTTAGTGCCGTAAAACGACAACTTTCTATAGCATACTCCTTAGTAACGGCTAGGTTAAAAGGTTTGAAAAAAATATATATTTATTATTGTTTCATTCACTTTATTTTTTAAACATGTTTTTTTTCGTATAACAAATAGTTTTGCTTTCAAAAAATAATTAGCAACAAGATATTTTTCACAACTTTTGGATACTCCTCCAAAACGACTTGGATGTTTAAAAATATTTTTACAAAGAAAAATTGATGGCTGTAATTTCTTCATAACTGAAATAGCTTATGTAAATCAAATAATATTTTGCAAACAAAACCGTTCAAAAGGCGGTTCAATATTGATATTTTGGCTCCTAGCGGGCGCACGGCGAATACTGCGTTAACATTGGGGCGTATCGCCTTAAGAAAACGTCGTTTTCTCTATTTTCACCCGAGCAGAGCTCGGTCACCCAGGTACTGCAATTAATATTATCAAACATTAGTAGATGAGACTTTGCTGTTGTTTAAGACTAAAAGGTCGTATCACTTGTTGTAAGTTTGAGGAGTTTTTATCCTAATAAAACTTATATTCTTGGCCTATTGGCTTAGCAGCCCACAACCAGCTGTGGGCGTTTACTTGCTATCTATCTTAACCTATTTTTGTTTTTATAGTATAAACTTTACGGGAACTTTTAAAGGTAGCTTTTATTTAAAAACTTGGTAATTTATTAAGCGAGTCTTTGGGAATTTATGTTGAAGACAACTCAAAGCAACATTTCTGAAGGCTCGGTGCGATTTGATATATATCATAATGAAAAGCGATTTTTACAATTTGCACTTTTATTCTAGGCATCGTAAAGCTAATTTTCTCTTGTCAAAGACTCATTATGAATAGTTATAGATACGTACTAGTAAATAAACACCCCTGTCTTGGCGTCACCTAGTGACGCCTGGTTATTTGTTTGACCTCCAAGTATTACCCCGAAATAGAACACAATAAACATGTTTGGACAAAGCAGCTTATACTTTACCTTGGAAACAATATTACCTACTTACCCGAGTAAAAACTAGAATGCTCCATAAATTCTGTGTAATAAGAGTCATAACAAGATACGCAGTTTACGAGGAGCGAAGCACTCAAGAGTCAATCTCGAGTTGTTCCGCGGATATGGTAACATTTGGATGCAGTTACCGGCTAAATTGGGCGCTTCCTACGTTTTGTACAAGTTTCTCCGTCGTATCGTTCCGTGAAATATAATCAAGCTAGAAACGTTAAATAAGTTTGATAAACGACTTCAGAAAGTAGTGGAGCGACTCCTACTTGGGTTTATTTTTATTCTCCCCGGCTTGGATTTATACAGTATTTTGTTAAACAGAAGTCCGCCATTTTATGGTAGCGCGGTTTGTATTATGCTGCATTTTTTATGGATTTTCATCGGTTAGCCTTTTTCGCTTAAGAATTTTGATGTTTATATCTTCTTAGAAATTTTATTTCTATATTTATACCCTTCAAGGTAGGCTCGATAGTGAATAATAAATGAACAATGGTTTTAGATAAATTAATTTTAATTAATGAGAAGTTAATGGACAGGTAGGTGCCTACATAAATATAGTGTTATAGAATAAAATCTCTCCATGACTTTGTTTTTCACTTTAGTTTTCACAAAAATTCGCATTTCTCTTTCAGCTTAACATTATAAATGATTGCTAATTTTGCGTTAAACTTGATAGGCCAGTAAAAACCTACATTAAAAAAATTGACGTCGCAGTACGTAGTATTGGTCTACAGTTTTCCTTTCTATAAAATAGCATAATAAACAAAATCTCACTACAGTCACTATCAAGTCTCTTCCAGGCACTTTATATCCACGTTTCAGGTATAGAGTGTGCGTTGCCTGTGAAATATTTTACGATTCCTGAGCCATAAGCCGGCGAGGTAGGGTTAAAGATACCCGTATTTGTCCCTATTCGGTGATTTGTAAAGGTGAAGCCCGCAGAACATATTCTATTTCAGATCTTTGCAATAGATTTTTGTGAATTTTTATTAACGTACTCAACGTAGGTTTGTTTTTGATTGAATTTCAGACTTTTCAACAAAATATTTCAAGTTTGAAGCACTTTATTGAAGAGCGTTTTGAAAACCTGTTCCAACTTTTTGCAGTCACGTGAATTCGATTAAACGTTTGAGGTTTAACTCTAGTAGCAATTTCAGGATTTTTATGGCTCTTTTTATATACTTCGGGTGTTACAGTGGTTGATATTTTGATTTGAAATCTGGTTATAAATAAAGGTTAATAATTGGATGACGCTTCAATGGCGTTATCATATTAAATATAAACATGATTTTTACGTATTATTAAGGGTCTTCCACCGCTTTAGTGCCGTAAAACGGTTACTTTCGAAAGCATACTCCTTAGTAACGACTAGGTTAAAAGGTTTGAAAAAAAAAATATATTTATTATTGATTCGTGTAAATTATTTTTGAAACAAGGTTTTTTCTTGTAACTAATAGTTTTGCTTTAAAAAAATAACTGACAACGCAATATTTTTTCGCAACTTTTGGATACTCCTCGAAAACGACTTGGATGTTTAAAAAAAATATTACACAGAAAAATATGATGGCTTCATTTTTTCATAACTGAAATAGCATATGTAAATCAAATAATATTTTGCAAACAAAACTGTTCAAAAGGAGGTTCAATATTGTGCTTCAATATTGTGATTTGCATCGTGCGCACGCTCGATGCAAATCATCGAGCGTGCGCACGGCCATCAGTACTGCGTTTACAATGGGGCGTATATATCGCCTTAAAGTATTACGACGTAACTAATGATTTCTTTCTTCACCTGTGTTTATACGTCAATCCTACCCTATTCGTATGAAACATAAATAAAATCCGTATGTTTTAATGATTGAATGTTTGTCAAACAAATCAACGGCTGAATGGATTTAAATAAAACTTGGAACAGATGAACTATGATCTAGATTAGGACATAACATAATTATTTTCTATCTCGGTAGTGCGCATGTTTCTGTGGGATAATTTTCGACTTTTACGCGGGCGAAACCATTGGAAAAATACTACTTTTCCTACTTAATGAAAAACACGCAGAACAGCTGGTCCACATCCTTTCTTTTATTTTTTTATTCATAATATAAAAATAATAATTAAATCTTACGAATATTATAAATGTGAAAGTTTGGATGTATGTTTGTCACTCAATCACGCCAGAATGGCTGATCAAATCTGGATGAAATTTAGCACAGAAATAGAATCAAAGATTATAGTCTGGAATAGCACATATGCTTCTTATCCCGGTATAGCGATCCATTGCGATCATAAAACACTTTTGACGCAAGCGAAGCCACGGGCAAAAATTAGTTACTAATAAATAGTTCAGTTCTCAAGTTCCACCTAGGTATACCTATAAACCTGTAGCTCTCAGGAGCAGGTATGCATTCCGTTCCACGTGCGGAGCTGCTCAATCATGTTTACCAATTGCTGAAGTGGTCTAATTAATACCTTTGTGATTTGATTCCACCGGAATAGTTAGTACGATTATGTCGGTTATGCAGTGTTTGAGAGTAATTTTGGGTAAAGTATTATACATTTATTATAATACTAGCTGATCCCCGCGGCTTCGCTCACATCATCTGGTTACATACCTACCACCAACCTACCTACCTTACCTACCATGCCTACTCTACCCACCTACCCTACCCTGCCCTACCTACTCTGCCCTACCTACCCTACCCTACCTACTCTACCCTACCTAACTTACCCTACCTACTCTACCCTACCTACCCTACCCTACTTACCCTAACCTACTTCAGCCAAGAGTGCCCCATTAGAAGAAAATGGGATGCATTGGCCAGAAGCACGACGTCGTACTGCTAAGGTGGTCACCGGCGGAATATCCGACTCAGACACAAGGCCATACGTAGTAGCCCAAGCAAATTTGCAAAGAAAGGCACTGGCAACAAATGAAATAATGCTTGAGGCGAACAAAAGGAAAATGGCATTCGCACTGCTCCAGGAACCGTACATCGGAGGCATAGGCAGAATGAAGGACTACCACGGCGTCAGAATATACCAGTGCAATAGGAAAGAAGACGGTGCCGTCAAGACAGCAATTGCTGTCTTTGACGGTGATATAGACGTCGTCCAGTGCCCGGATTTCACCACACCTAACATCACGGTGGTGAAGATGAGGACAACTGCCTGGGAGATCGGGGTAGTCTCATTCTATCTCGAGCCTAAGCCAGAACCGATAGGGCCATACTTGGAGCAGCTAAAAAGGATTGAGCGGAACTTCGGCCGGCGGATCATCATGGGAGGCGACGTCAACGCGCAAAACTCTTGGTGGGGAAGCTGCAAAGAAAATAAAAGAGGTAGAGAGGCGGCTGGTGCCCTGGACGAGATGGATCTGCAGGTGCTCAACGTCGGCAACACTCCAACATTCCATACAGTTCGTGGAACCAGGCTGTACACGAGCATAGTCGACATAACAATGTGCACGACGGGGCTGCTCGGCCTGGTGGACGACTGGAAGGTTGTGGAGGGTTTGACGAGCTCAGACCACAATACCATCACCTTTAAGTTGGCCTTGGAGAAGGCAAGGGGTATACAAATTAGTAGGACAACACGCATTTTTAACAGCAGGAAAGCAAACTGGAACCAATTTCGTGAGAAATTGGCCCAGTTGCTCACCGAACAAAAAATTAACCCTTTAGGCATAGAAAAATTAAAAACGAAAGAGAACTAGAAGACAAAATTAAATTACTCCAAAACTCCATAATAGAAGCAGCAAACACTAGTGTACCCTTAATAAAGCCAAATAACAGGGTCAACTTACCATGGTGGTCAGAGGAGCTCGCCACCCTGAAGAAGGCAGTCGCCACCAAAAAGCGCAGGATCCGCTGTGCAGCACCGGTCAGGAGAGACGTCGTCGTCGCTGAGTACCTGCAAATAAAGAATGAATATGAGACTAAAGCCAAAAACGCACAGACAGAAAGCTGGAAAGCTTTCTGTGAAAGACAAGATGGGGAAAGGCTATGGGATGGCAATTACCGCGTCATAGGCCGAACAAAGAAACGGCACGAGGATCTGCCCCTGATCGTGAACGGAAAGGTACTGGACAATCTCCACTCTGCTGAATTGCTGGCGGAAACATTTTACCCGGGGGACAGAAGGGAAGAGGACAGCGAGGAACACAAGCGTATTAGGATGATAGCAGAAAAAGTGAACGGCATGGGACATAATGAAAAACATGACCCACCGTTCACTATCGAGGAGCTAAACTCCTCTATACGCACCTTTAATCCCAAAAAAGCTACCGGGGCTGATGGTCTCACGGCCGATATCTGCCAGCATTCGATCGACCACGATCCGGGAACTTTCCTAGCACTGGCCAACAAGTGCTTGGAACTGGGCTACTTTCCCGGGACCTGGAAGGAAGCCACAGTTGTGATCCTAAGGAAACCCGGGAAGGAAAGCTATACAGTTCCGAAATCTTACAGGCCAATTGGTCTGTTGCCGGTGCTGGGAAAAGTCTTTGAGAAAATGGTCATAAACAGGGTGAAATGGCACATTATACCGCAACTCAGTACTCGCCAGTACGGGTTCATGCCCCAGAAGAGCACGGAAGACTCCCTCTATGATCTGATTGGACACATACGTGGAAAACTGGCGGATCAGAAGCTCACCGTAATGGTGTCGTTAGACATAGAGGAAGCTTTTGACAGCGCATGGTGGCCAGCTATCCGAACCAAACTGGCTGAGGAAAAATGCCCGGTAAATGTGAGGAGAGTCATGGACAGCTACCTCGATAACCGAAGGGTCAGGGTCAGGTATGCAGGTGAAGAGGTCGTAAGAGCGACGTCAAAGGGCTGTGTACAGGGTTCCATCGGAGGACCAATCCTCTGGAACATCCTACTGGACCCCCTTTTAAAGGGGCTGGCAGAGCGGGGAGACTACTGCCAAGCCTTTGCTGACGACGTGGTGATGATATTTGATGGCAACTCAGCGATCGAGATCGAGCGGAAGGCGAATGGAGCCCTCGCCCATGTTTATCAGTGGGGTGTTAGTAACAAGTTGAAATTCGCACCGCATAAAACAAATGCGATGGTAATAACGCGGAAACTGAAATACGCCACCCCGCGGCTGAGCATGGGAGGGGTCGCCATTGGCATGACGCAAGAGATCAAAATCCTGGGGCTAACTATCGACAACAAGCTCACTTTCAATAAGCATGTAGCTACTGTGTGCCAAAAAGCACTGGGTTTTTATAAACAGTTGTCGAGGGCTGCTAAGGTCAGCTGGGGACTCCACCCCGACGTCATCCGCACCATGTACACGGCAGTAGTCGAACCGGTCATACTGTACGCGGCAAGTGCGTGGGCATCTGCAGCCACCAAGATGTGTGTAAAGAAGAGGTTAAATGCGGTCCAAAGAGGATTTGCACAGAATTGTGTAAATCCTATCGCACCGTATCCCTGAACTCGGCGCTGGTGCTGGCTGGGTTACTACCCCTCGATTTCCGAATACGAGAGGCAGCTGCCCTGTATGAGGCGAGGAGGGGGGTACCCCAGTCAGTATTAGGAGATAGGGACGTCGAGCGACGCACCGCATTTACCTCAACACCCCATCCGGCGGAGCATATGAGTCTGCAGTTCATATGCCTGGAAGACCAAGAACAACTCAGTAACTACTGCAGTCAAGCAGTACAGATCTACACGGACGGCAGCAAAATTGATGGAAAGGTGGGGGCGGCATTGTCTCTTTGGAGCAATGGCGCTGAAATCAAATTCCAGAAATTGAAGCTGTCGTCCTACTGCACGGTCTACCAGGCCGAACTGCTGGCCATATGCAAAGTAACGTGGGAGATAAAAAAGAGCACACACGAGTCCTTTGGAATCTATAGCGATTCAAGATCTTCACTCGAAACGGTCGCAAACCACCGCTCCTCTCATCCACTTGCAGTCGAAATCAGACAAAACCTGCGACAATGCAAATCCCAGAACAAAGATATATCCTTGTTCTGGATTAAGGCTCATGCGGGACTGGAGGGGAATGAGAGAGCCGACCAGTTGGCTAAGGATGCGGCGCTTAAACTTAAGAAGAGGCCGGACTACGACCAGTGTCCGGTTTCATTCGTCAAGCGGCAAATCCGAAAGGATTCGCTTGCCGAATGGAACCGGAGGTACAGGATGGGGGACACAGCCTCAACAACAAAACTCTTCTTCCCGGACGCTGTTGAAGCATATAAAACAATAAGAAAATTAAAACCTACAGGGGTAATTACCCAAGTAATGACCGGGCATGGTGGGTTTTCAGAATACCTGAACAGGTTCGGGTGTAAGGAAAGCCCATCATGTGTGTGTGACTCTGACCAAGACGAAACAGCGACCCACCTACTGACAGATTGCCAGATTGATTGTCGTGAGAGGTATGAGCTCGAGCAAAAACTAGAAATTGATATAAGACCAGGGCACTTTAATACACTCATCTGTAACAAAAAATACAGCAATGAATTTATCAAGTATTGTCTAAAAATCGCACAAAATACGATAAATAAAAATAAGTAACACCAATGCTCAAAATTGTATATAATTATATATAATCGGATACAAACTTTAGATAAAATAGACACAAAGTATTATAATTAACATGCTGTATAATAAGTTAAAATAAGATAGTGTGTAAGATAAATAAATTAAGATACTCGTCATGTGATAGACTAAGACTGTTATAGAAAATAAGAAACTGTAAATGCTGAACTTGATTAAAGACGAGTCCCCAAGGTCTCGGATAATGTCCGAGGAACCTCCCTAGCTCGCAGACTCCGCCTTGCGCGGAGAGGAAGGCGCCATAAAAAAAAAAAAAAACCCTAACCTACCTACCTTACCCTACCTACCCTACCCTAGCTATCCTACCCTACCTACCCTACCTACCCTACCTACCCTACCCTACCTACCCTACCCTACCTACCCTACCCTACCTACCCTACCCTACCTACCCTACCCTACCTACCCTACCCTACCTACCCCTACCCTACCTACCCTACCCTACCTACCCTACCCTACCTACCCTACCCTACCTACCCTACCCTACCTACCCTACCCTACCTACCCTACCCTACCTACCCTACCCTACCTACCCTACCCTACCTACCCTACCCTACCTACCCTACCCTACCTACCCTACCCTACCTACCCTACCCTACCTACCCTACCCTACCTACCCTACCCAACCTACCCTACCCTACCTACCCTACCCTACCTTAATACCTACTAATTTGTTAAACTATTTATTTGAATAAGAATTATACTACAATACGAATATAACCAAATTTTGTTTCTACCGGCGATATAATTAAAATTTAGAACATAAAAGCTGCTATTGTGACTTAACTATGATAGTTAGATATATTCTCTCGCAGACTTTTTTGTAGGTAATAATGAGTATTTCAAACATGTAGTGTATATTTTGTATGTATCATCAATAGTTTTCATACTTAACATTTTGCTACTTTGGGTTACATTATTGCAATATTCATATGGATCTATTTAAAAAAAATAAATTGTAGCCTATGACACTCAGGCATAATGTAGCTTTCAACTGGTGAAAGAATTTTCAAAATCGGTTCCGTAGATCCAGAGATTACCCACTACAACGTCACAAACTCACAAACTTTACCTCTTTATAATATTAGTATTGATTTGGCACCTAATGTTACTAAAATTTTGAGGATATTGATAAATTAATTTTAACTTGTTTTTTATTTCAAGATTGTATACTGGTAAGATAGATATTATGTAGATTAAGAGCAGCGCTTTTAATTGTATTTTTTATAAATTAGGTGTTTTCTTAAAAAGCGATAAGAATACGCCCCAATGTAACCGCAGTACAGGCCGTGCGCCCAATATATCAATATTGAACCTCCTTTTGAATAGTTTTGTTTGCAAAATATTTTTGATTTACATATGCTATGTCAGTTATGAAGAAATTCCAGCCATCAGTTTTTCTGTGTAAAAATATTTTTAAACATCCGAGGTGTTTGGAGGAGTATCCAAAAGTTGCGAAAAAATATTGTGTTGTCAGTAATTTTTTTAAAGCAAAACTATTAGTTACACGGAAAAACCTTGTTTCAAAAATAATTTACATGAATCAATAATAAATATATATATATTTTAAACCTTTTTACATAGCCGTTACTAAGGAGTATGCTTTAGAAAGTTATCGTTTTACGGCACTAAAGCGGATGTAGGCCCTTAAGACTAATTAAGTTAAAGTTATTATTATTATTATTATTATATACTTTATTGTACACCACAAAAAACATACAGGACAAACATTAAAAAAAACAAGTGTACAATGGGCGGTCTTATCGCACTAGGCAATCTCTTACAGACAACCTTCTTTTTTCCTTCCTTCTTTTTTTTTCTATCTAATAATAATCCATACACGACATATACGACTTCATCAAATTATGGTTGCTATGACGTAATCAGCAGTACTTGTGTCCCGTAGGATAATGTTTCACAACTTCTATACTTTGAACTTATTGCTAACTAGTGCGTCTTTTGTACACCTCATATCATAATTGAATGTGCAAATAAACACAAACCAAATGACGAAATAACATAACATAAAAGAAAACAACATTTCACCCCGACACGGGGAGAAACAAATTGAGGTTGCAAACGTAAAAAATAATAACTATCTAAAGTTCCCTCTTTAACATTTACTTAAGTGGAGGAAGGGAAATAAATTGTTAGACATTTTTGAGTGAATTATTTTACCCCCGGGTGCATAAGTTAAGTACCCCACGCCCTTTGGTGAAATAAGTATTTCCACTTTAGGGCTTACACACCCTACGTAGTTTTTTTCGTGATGTACGATTTACCTAGGTATAAATATAATGAGTCATCATTTTGAACAATTAATCACTAAACTTAAGGTTTAATAGTGAGGTACTTAAAGTATCAAATAAATAAGTGTTTTGTCAAAAATGAGGTCTGTCCCTAACTTTGCCGTATGTTATTATTTCCCAGAATCTGAACATTTATAGGAACACTATCTGACCATCAGATAGTGTAAAAATACAGCGTGTATTTTTTTTCAAAATCAATGGTTTTGGTTCCTGGCTCGAAATAATGATTTTTAAAAATCCATTGATGCAATTTTAGTTTTCATCGAGATCGGGCCCGAGACTCCTCTGAGTGATTTCGCTATTCCTCATAATTTTGGATTGGGCCATTCACGCCAACTTGAAAATCTCAAACTGTAAAATTTTAGTGATCATTTTCCAGCAGCGAAATGATTTCGTCATTTCATACATCGATTGTATTAACATACCATTTACCTAATGGTATGACCATAATGCCATGGCTTTTGGATAGGTCTTTGGTGTGGGATGCAACTTGCGTCGACACCCTTGCACCATCCCATCTTCCTAGTGAGCTGCATGCTCACGCTCACAGCTGCATGCTCACGGTGAGCTGCACTGGGGTGGCTGCTGCAGGTGCTGAAAACCACAAACGGCGCAAGTACAACAACTTAATTGGTAATATGTTATGGTATGTGTTTGAGCCGTTTGGGGTTGAATCATTAGGGCCATGGGATCCGAGTCCACACCTATTATTTCGGGATATCGCCAAGCGGTTGGTCGACTCTTCACGAGACCAGAGGGCTGGCCTTTTTTTGGCCAAAGAATCAGTAATGCCATCCAACGTGGCAATGCTGCCAGCCTTCTGGGCACTTTTCCCTCTTCACGAGACCAGAGGGCTGGCCTTTTTTTGGCCAAAGAATCAGTATTGCCATCCAACGTGGCAATGCTGCCAGCCTTCTGGGCACTTTTCCTGTTGACAGCGATGTGGACGAATTTTTTGACGCCCCGTAATTTTAAATATTGTTATTCTTATTTTAGTTCTAATATTAGTTTTCAAATAATGTACATCTGTAAATAAAAAGAACATTTTTATGTGTCAAGTTTAACTCAATGCTTCAATAGCGGGCAACCAACCACTCAAATTTCAGCCTATATAATTATGTAGTGGTAGGCAAATAAGTATTCAATATCGAAAATAAAGGGTGAATATAGTTACGGGAATGATGATGAAAATCTCAGGAATTATCTGTTCAATACCTGTGATCTTATACAAATACTTGGTAATATAGAGAATTTCATATTACTGATACTGGTACTAGTAAATTTAGGTGAACAATTACATGAATTTTCCGATTTGTGGGCATAGGTTTTGCCCATTTATTAAGTGGGGGCTACCGCGTATGAATTTGGCGCTAGAGCCGCTGCCGATATGTCAAGTTCATAGTTTTTTAGCTTTTAGCGCGAGTTTATTTACATTTTTTTATTGATGTGAATATTTTCCAAATATGACAGATTAATAAAGATATAAGATTTACCAACCACAGCTTTATTACAGTTTTACGTTTCGGACAATGTTATTCTCTATTTTTTTGAAAAAAGGGGCTGCGGACAACTGATTTTATATATAATCGCACTTCTACGGCATTACAAATGATTTTAATTCAAACTTTGCTTCCGTGTGCGTTATAACAACGTTTAACAGCTTTATTTATGGACCTTAGTCAACGTCCCAAGTTGAAACTGAAGATAATTAGTTTATCCTCATTAAACTTCATGTCAGTTGTCCAGTAGTGGTATATATCCGGACTTAATAAATCGAGGCATTCTTTATCAGTCAACCTTTGGCTTAAAAAGACTACACTGATCCTTTTTTGTCGTTTTAATCTTGTCTGTCTGCATCTAAACATTTAACCACTCAATCCTCATTTACTTTATAGCAAAGGAAACTAAAACCTTATCTACGAGTACCTTATAAAAAATCAAGTGGCCTGATGCCCAATTGAATTCATCGTGGATGTAGGTACTAAAACAGAAACCGAGATTAAATCCTCAGATATAAAATGGCTTCTTACCCATTAAAGTAATTGATTCGATAAGACATGGGAAAACTTTTTATTTGACAAGGGACCGGACTCTATGAGTTACGTTGAATCCTGGGAAATTGAAGAGGGAAAATAGTCTATTTCTACTCAGTTTACAAAATAAAAGACGTATGTTTTTGTTTGCGTGTGTTTCCACGGCAATGAAAACATTTGTGTTGTGCCAATGGTTCTTTTTTAGTTTTTTACATTTCCCGTCTGATAAGTGTTTGGAATTGAGTTGGATATTCGAGAGAAAATTAAATTTTTTCTAATTATTTACTGAACATTTTAAAAGAAATATACTTTTAATACCTAACAATATCATAAATCTGTTCTCAGTACAAAGTTCAAGCATACACAACAGGTTTTTGAGTTCATTCTAGTTTACAAACATTGTATTTTTACGTCAAAAGCTCCACGATAAAACACGTTGGCAATACAAAAATGATGTAGGTAACATTACCAGAATAAAAAGTAAACTAACTAGAACAACAAAACACGTATGTTTTGAACGTATCTACTTTTGTTTTACGGCCGACAAACACTACCCTTTTGCGGAGCCGTACAGAAATGCAGTGAAAATATAAAAATATTGTCCGTAGTGAGATGCGAGTTGCATCGGCTCCCTCTGGGCACGATTTGGACGGTTCACGTACTAGGCACAATAACTGCCGCGGCTTGGGACTGTACCATGACGAGTTATAAGCATCATTGTGCCAGTACCAGAAAGAGATGGAGCTATACAGTACGAATAGCGCTATCGAAAAGATATAATGCTATAGACATTATAGTGTCACAAAGAATCATGATGGGATTGACACGTCATAACACATCCTGAATAGCGTAACTCAGTATTTGACAGGTGGTAATGGGCCTGTAATTGTTATTCTACCGTGCCAGTCAATTACAATTTGATTAGGATGTCTCCTAGAGGCAATAATTATAGCTAAATTAAACTGTCACTATCATCAATCGTAGTACTGTATAAGCTCATTATTTATTGAAATAATTATCATCAATACTCACTGGTTATATGCTATCATTGGCGTCAAAATATTAGCAGTAATTTAAACGATAAATACGTTTTGAAATGAAACTTCAGGAACTTGTACGTATCCATCTGAACAGTCACGATTTTAATGAATTAACATCTCATATATATATTTATTTTCAACGGTACTGCTTGTGGAGATGTTGTACCTTTTGGTTTTCTTATGTTTGTTTTCACATCGCTCAACGATATCTAAATAGTCATACTTCTTTTGCATTTCCTTGAAAAAGTAAAATTGAAGATGATTGATGGTATTTCGGCGATAACGTGTTTGGTTCTCAGTGCGTAACAGATATAGTCGGCCCAATGCGGCCGTAACTTCACGCGCGGCCGCCGACGGTAACGAGCAGCCACATAAAACAAAATGCCAGCAGAGAAGGGATCCTCTAAATTTGCTTAAATGCCAAATAAACTGCGAATTGCTTCGCCATTTATGAAAAAGACCCTAGGTACGGCCCACTTCAGTGGCACGAGATCTTGTTTCGTGAAATTATCTCGATAAGATTTCTTTACAGAATATAAAACGGTTACAATCTTACGAATTTGCATGTAAAACTTTTATACATGTTGAAAAAATACAAGTAAAATAAACGAATAATAAAAATAATGATCCTGGCATAAAATAAAGTTGCACGTTCGTAGATACATGCTTTACGTAACGTAGGGGCAATTAAAACCATGAACGATTTAATTTAGCTGTAGTTATTTTCCCCGGCGAGGTCTGAAGGTTATTTTTATATAGATTGCGTGCTATATACCTAAAACTGGGTGGGTAAATTAGTGGCAGCACATAAGCGGCAATAAAGCGAAAATAGACGTATCGTAAATACAAAGCGTTTTATAACGCCTTCCCCGCGAACGCCGAACCTGCCCTGAGATTTGTAACAAAGATAACGAAAAAGTTGGACGAACTAAATACAAAATAAAGTTTGCCAATCTGGAAAGTGGAGCATCGTAGTTTTTTAATTATTCCATTTCTGGCAACAGTTACTGTTTCAGATAAAAACACTGAAATTGTCTTAGAAATCTTTTGTATTCAATTTTCTTTTCTTACATGTCAGTATATGAAGTGACATCGACTATATCAAAATCAATTTTCAAAAATTATCAATGTCTCATAAAAAACTGCCAGCAACATACTCCTCCTCGCTCGACCCTGACCGTCGAGCTCACACGGTGGCAGCTGGCCCCACTGCTTTCATTAACACCACCAACTTATTGACCGGGCGCCGTAGCACAGCACCGCCGCGGGTAGCCACATCCACCATGCGGACACGGCTGTCCCGGCCTGGCAGCGTGGCGACGACTCGACCTCTAGGCCACACATTTCGAGGAGATGAAGAATCTGCAATTAAGACTAAGTCATTAAGTCCTACCCCACACCCATCATCGTGCGTCCATCTCGTGCGTGTCTGTAGGCTGGGCAAATATTCGCGCATCCATCGAGACCAGAAATGGTCCGCCAGTCTTTGGCTTATCCTCCATTGCCTTCTTAGGTTTAAGTCTGCATCTGTGAAGCTTCCTGGTCTACCCAGCCCGTTTGATGATCCAAGCAGAAAATGGTTGGGTGTCAGTGCCTCCTCCTCGTCTGGGTCGAGAGACACGTCTGTAAGAGGCCGGCTATTCACGACGTTTTCAGCTTCAGCCATGAGAGTGATAAGGACCTCCTCCTTGGGCGCTCTTGAGTGAAGGATCGCTGAGAGGGCCGTCTTTACTGATCGAATGAGCCTCTCCCATACACCTCCCATGTGTGGTGCATCTGGGGGGTTAAAGGTCCACTCAATGCCCAAGTCCGCAGTCCTGTTAATCACTTCTTCATCAATCTTCAGTAGCTCCTTGTTTGCAGATCGAAAATTAGTGCCATTATCTGAGTGGAGTCGTTTGGGGTATCCACGTCGCGCTGCCATCCTTCTAATCGCCATAAGAGTCGAATCAGTATTTAATGACGATGCTATTTCAATGTGCACGGCTCTGGTATTCATGCAAGTGAAGATAACTCCCCATCGTTTTTCTTGTCGTCGCCCGATGGTCACTGTCATTGGACCGAACATGTCGACACCGCAGTACGTGAATGGTCTGCAGTGGTGTTCGAGGCGCATAGTCGGTAATCCTGCCATCATTGGTTGCTCGCAACGCGCACGCCGCGCTTTACAGATAACACAGTTAGCAATTAATGATCGCACTGCCGCCCGTAAACGGAATATGTAGTAATCTTGTCGAAGCTCATTTACCAGGGTCGCTGTACCGAAATGTCCTAATAGTCGGTGCTTGTATTCGATAATAAGCTTAGTCACATTGTGTCTTGCGTCGAGTATAATCGGCTTTTTTAACTCAAGCGACAGCTCTCTGCCAGCTATCAAGCGACTCTGAACTCGCAGCACACCGTCGTCGTCCAGTCTCGGATTAAGTTTTCTTAACTTACTTTGCGGTTTTATCGTATTGCCATTCTTAATAGCAGCGATTTCATCATAAAATAACTCACATTGTGTTTGTCGGATAATATGAGTTTGAGAACGACGTTCATACACCGGTGACATTCTAGTGTCAAGTCTTTGACATCTATCTATAAAAAGCAAAACGTATGCAAAACTTCTTGTTAATCGGCGCCAATTCGAAAAACGAGTATGGTCAATAAGCACTATAGCTTCCGAGACGGTCAAAATAGTTGTAGGTGGCTCTATCTCCTCCTCGTTTTCGGCCGGCTTGAACTTAGGCCATGCATCTTCTGAGAGGTGAAGAAAGTCAGGTCCCGACACCCATCTTGACTTGTCCATGTCGAGGACTACATTAGCTCTAGTGGCTTCATCGGCGACATTCATGTTTCCAGGCAGCCATCTCCACTCTTCAGGTTTTGTGAGTTCGTCTATTTCGGATAATCTGTTAGAAACGAAAACGTTAATCTTTCGTGGATTGTTCCGTATCCATCGCCACACAGTCAAAGAATCAGTCCAATAGATGCATTGAGAGATTGTCACGCTTTGTTCTTGCTTGATTGTCTCTCCCAAGCGTGCTCCAAGCAACGCAGCTTGTAGTTCCAGGCGTGGTATCGTCGTGCCTGCTTTTAATGGGGCCACGCGGCTTTTTCCAGCGACAAAGGCAATTTGTGTATCACGGCGCAGGTAGGCTACCGCTGCATAAGCCTGCTCAGATGCGTCAACAAAGATTATTAATTGAAACTTGTCCATTGCAGAGAACCCGTAGTGTCGTGGCATTGAAAATAACCGACATTTCTTCATGTCTTGAAGCCATTTGATCCATACTTGAGCGAGATCGTCATTTATCTGTTCGTCCCACTTTGTCTTGGTCCGCCACAACTCCTGTAGCATTATTCTCCCTCTAATCAGGAAGGGACTCAATATTCCAAGCGGATCGAAGACTGACATCACCACTTGCAGCATCTGACGCTTAGTAGGGATTCTAACACCATTGGCAATGTCCTTGTCAATCTTCTTCATGCTGAGATCAAAACCCAAGGTGTCTAAAGATGGTCTCCAGTTCAAGCCCAAGGTTCTTTGGACTTCATCGTCTCGTCCGAGTAACATGACAGGTTCTGTTTTTGCTTCTTTGGGTAGAACATTTGGCCGGTTTGATGCCCATCCTCGAATGTCAAAACCGCCCGTCTTGTGTATCATCACTATATCTTCCACAAGTCGCTTCATCTCCTCCTCATCATCAAGGCTGTCAAGATAATCATCTACATAATGTCGTTTCTTGATGGCTTCGACGGCTCTTGGGTGAGAAGAAGCGTATTCATCAGCATTGCGGCGAATGATGTACGTTGCGGTACAGGGCGATGACGTGGCTCCGAAAGTCATCGAAGTCATCTTGTAAATGCGCGGTGGTTGCTTTCGCTCCATTCCTCGCCATAGGAAGCACTGGGCGTTCTGATCGTCTGCGTTTATCTTCACCTGGAGGAACATCTCTCTTATATCCGCTGTTACAGCGACAGCTCGTTCTCGGAATCTCAGCAATACTCCTAGCAGGTTGTTCAACAAGTCAGGTCCAGTAAGTAGCTCTGTATTCAAAGAAATACCGTTAGTTGTAGCTTTGGCGTCAAATACAAGTCGTAGCTTGCCAGGTTTGTTTGGATTGCGGACACCAAAATGCGGCAAATACCACACACGACCAGTAGGTTTTTCTTGAGCTTCTTTTGCATAACCTTTCTCAATGAAGTTGACCACTTGCTTTTCGTAATCAGCGGCGGCTATAGGATCAGCGTCCATCATTCTCTCCGTGCTTCGTAGTCGATGTTCAGCATTTCGGCGGTTATCAGGCAGCTGTACGTCGTCGCTCCGCCATAACAAACCGGTTTCCCATCTCTTCCCTATCTTTCGGGACTTCGTGTCTAGGATGTGAATGGCTCTCTTCTCATCTGGGGATAATCTGGGCCTGTCAAGGCACTTGACACCAAGGCTGTCCAAGTGAAAGTAGTTTCTCACTAGTTCGTCCAACCGATCGTCTTCGTCTAGGCGTCCATGTAGCGCAAACTCAGGCATAATATTGGATGCTATGGAAGAACAAACACCATGGAGCACCCATCCAAGTTTTGTCAACGACGCGACAGGTTCACCTTTACCGCCTTCCCTTAGTTCTCTGCTCACGATTAGGGGCCATTGGTCCTGGCCGATCAGCATAGCTGGTTGACCTTCAAATGCATAGAGGGGAAGGTCTTTCAGGTGGTCCAAGCTCTCGATCTGTTCTTTAGGGATTGTATGGTAGGGCAGATTTAGCGCTTTAACCGTTCGTACTCGATCTAGCTGGTGAAGACCCCAGGGAGTTCGTATCGTCAACGTTACCATCTGACTTGATGCGCTGCTTGTTAGGCCTACTACACCATGAATCTTCAATTCTTTTTCAGGACCAGAAGCTCCGATCTTTTCGGCGATATCGCTTTCGATCAGACTTACTGTCGATCCTTCGTCGAGTAGTGCATAGGTCGTAACACTTCCTGATGGACCTTCAATCTCAACCGGCAGCACCTTCAGAAAGACCTTATTTTTTACAGACCATGTATTTGCTGTAGTCTCGGGCTTGTCCCAGTCAAGTCTGTGTAGAAGCGAGTGGTGACCTTTGTTGCACGTTTTACATCTGACCTTGGATTTGCATCGTTCGCGGCGGTGAGTGGACTTGAGACATCTAAAGCATAATCGGCGCTTACATGTCCAATCCCATCGTTGATTGATATCTTCATCTGCGAACTTGGGGCAAATTGTAATCCCATGGCCCTTATCTGAGCAAAACGCGCATTCCTTCTCTGTGGGTGTTTTGCATGTTGTCTTAGGCACCACAACGTTTGTTGATTCCTTGTCAGGTTCGGGGTGGCTTTCTTCCTCCCCCACATTTGTCAATAATATTGAACGCTTGGTGCCGGTGGTCTTAGTCTGTGCTGACTCCAAGGCTCCTCTTAAGCAGATTTCATGAGCTTCTTCCATCAGGTACTTGGCCAATGCTGGCAGCTGTGGTTCACGAGTGGTGAGACCCTTGCTGTAATCTAACCAGCGGAAGAATATTGGCTCCGTCAATTTGTCGATAATCATTGTCATCAGGTCTGGACTGTATAGGTATCCGATATGATCCATGGATTCTATAGCCGCGACGCAATTGTCCACTTTCGTTGCTAGTGATACTAGGTCCGTGCGTACCCCGGTCAGCTTGGGTATCTTCCTGACCTCGCTTATAAGTCGGTGTAGCACGAGGTCAGGTCTACCAAATCGCATTTCCAAGGTCTTGATAATCTCGTCGGCAGAGGTGACGGTGATGAGTCTGGCGGCTACCGCTTCCCAGGCTGGACCATGGAGACAACGTTGTAATCGTGCTACGTTTTCCTCATCTGAATATTGGCCGATTCTAGTCGTAGATTGGTATATATTCTTGAACCTCAGCCATTCAATCGGGTCGCCCGTGAAGGTTGGTAGATCCTTTGCCGACATACGGCCTAGTAATTTATCGGTGGTGGGAGTGTAATTAGTAGTCGTCGTCTTATTTACCGCTTCTGTGATAGCACGCGTAAGGTTTGCGATGTCGTTGTCGTGACCGCTGCGGTAGTCGTTAACAGCGGTGCGGTAGTCTTGGTGACCTCGCTCCTGTTTATTATCTGCCTTTACCTCACATTCAGCGTTGCAATTCTCATCCACCCACTTCTGAACCTGAACCGATTTCACAGCCTCTGATACAGCGGAGACGCGGCTCGCCGCATCCTCTTCCAACAGGGCCGTCTCCTCGGCGAGTCTGGCCTCGACGAGGGTTCGCTCTACCTCTAGCTTCCGCAGATCAATTTCCGCTAATTCTTTTGCGGCGCGAGCTTCAAGAATGCGCCGCTGTGATGCACTAGAATTATTCGATCGTGCGGACTTTAGCGATGACGGGGTCATGGTAGGATTTGGGCTTACTTGTTTAAGTTCGGGAACAGGTTTATTTTTCTTTATTAATCTTTCACTTCTTCGCGGTAGATCCATTTAGTCGTGCACTGTTTTTTATCCGGCTCGAAGGACCAGTTGTTTCAGATAAAAACACTGAAATTGTCTTAGAAATCTTTTGTATTCAATTTTCTTTTCTTACATGTCAGTATATGAAGTGACATCGACTATATCAAAATCAATTTTCAAAAATTATCAATGTCTCATAAAAAACTGCCAGCAACAGTTACCTTCCATATCTGTGTCTATCTGTTGGTACAATTATGTCGGAAGTGGTCGGAGGTGTAGGGCTTCAAATATAATCCGCGACCACTTCCCCCGGGTGTAGGTAGGAATATGTAGACTCTTTTACAGCTCTCTTTTACATTATGAATGACACTTAAGGATTCACTAGTCGCACATATCAATGATCATTTCACTTACGAACCAGGCACCTATTACCTAATTCTTTATTAGAGTACAGATTAGTATAAATCCAAGAAAATATGCTTTTTCTGCGTACCTACGATATAAATAAATATGTGTTCGGAAAATCTCGTAATATTTAAATTACATTTTAGTAATAATATCCTCAGTTAGGTAGGACTCTAGTACGTTTCGTAGAATAACAGATTATTCTCGGAAACGTGTGATAGTTTCTCTCTGTAAACGTGTATTATAATTATACTAGCTGTCCCTCGCGGCTTCGCTCCCGTCTATTGGCTACCTACCTACCCATTTACCCTACCTATACTACACACATGATTGTTTGCGTAACTTTAACCGCTTACGCAGTGAATGCAACGGAAGCTCTCAAAAAGGAAAAAAAAACCCGTTTTTGCAACATTTTTCTTTTATGCTCCGCTCCTATTGGTCTTAGCGTGATGTTATATAGCCTATAACCTTCCTTGTTGAATGTTCTATCCAAAAAGATTTTCCAATTCTAACCAGTAGTACCTGAGATTACCGCGTTCAAACAAACAAACAAACTAACTCTTCAGCTTTATAATATTAGTTTAGATTTAAAGTAAGAGCTTCCAAGATGTTAGATATATAACATAAACTCAAGTCTTTTCCCATTGGAGTAGGCAGAAACTATAGAACGCCACTTAAGTATAGAGATATAAGAAAAAAAAACCATAAGTAGCTTTTGGTTCTCTCATGAGAAAGGCGTGAAATTATATATGGGTGTCTGTGTACTGTTGCAATGCATCGCTAAACAGCGCTGCAGCTGCTGTGCTGGAGAACACTCTTACAAAGAGTGTGACAAGCCCAATGAGCTCTGCTGCATTAACTACAGTGGACCTCATTTGGCTAAATCAAGGACCTGTCCGGTTAAGATTTGGAAAAAAATTGCTGTCTTTAATTGCTTTGTTTCGATAGTTTTATTTAGAAAATTATTAAAAATTAGAAACTAAAATCATTTCAACAAATCCATTTTAAACTTATCACATTAAACGCACACATCGACACATGAATCTCAGCGATGCATTTCAAATTTATTTATGCGCTGATATTTTTATATTAAGCAGAACTGGTGTATGAGTACATAAATCATATGTCACAGTTTAATTTCGCTTGACAGATTCGAGAGCGCAGCAGATTCGAGCAATATGTCACATATTCACAACGCGAGGCGCTCCTCTATCTCTGACGTCACTGCGAGCTACGAAAACACTTGATATCTTCAGAAATATTATATCTGAAATGTTCAACTCTGTTCATTTAATTGAACCACTTTCGAACAAGTTTTCTTGGTTTCTCAATTTGTAAGTAGTGGATGGAGGTTAGTTAGAAACTGTTATTAATGTAGAGGGTGTCGGGTTTTTTTCGTTTAAATTTGCGTTTGTTTTTTAAGCTGAGTGTTGTCTAGGTGATTTGTTTTTCAATTTGCAAATGGTTTTTGAAGTGAAAACTTCTTTAGCCCCGTTGTGATTTTAAACTCGATGAAACGAAAAAGCGACATTAAAAAGAGACGAACACATACATCTAGAGGATTTAACGTGCGAAATAATTAGATAGAATATAATTAGGGGGTTTCACTTCTTCTTTATATAAGGGTATAGTGTATAAGTTTTATATGCTTTATGACCGGCGTATTAGTAAAAAAAAATTTAATGCTTTGCCAATTCAGGTTCACATTTTTTTCAAATTATTACTAGCCGTTGCTCGCGACTTCGTCTGCGTAGCCTTAGTACTTCGAATAGCCAATTTTTTATATAGCGCAATATTATTGTAGGTGTGTGGGACGCCTTACTTGAGCAGTTGTTAGTTCACCATACAAACTTCCAAACCCCCTTTCCACCCCCTTTAAGATGATTTCCGAGATAAAAACTATCCTTTATCCTTCCCAGGATTTCAAACTATCTCTGTAACAAATTCCTTCTAAATCGGTTCAGCGGTTTATGCGTGAAAAGGTAACACATTTAGGTAGAAGTTTCATATGATCATTTGAGTATTCCAATGAAATTGGAAATGGTGGTGTTTTTATTTGTTTGTATCACTGCAATATAATTTCCAGTCTATTCAGAAATTTAATGAATGAGTCTGTGAGGTGAATGAATATTTTTTTAATTGTAGTATTAAAAAAAGTTTGCTGTTTTTTATTATGTAGCTTTTTGAATAATAAATGAACATTTTATTATGTTGATCGATTAAATTAGATCAACTGATTGGTAGGCCAATTTAAATGATAGTACATTTTTGAAAATTTTAATAAGAGTTGGAAGGTATTATGACTGAATGTTCTAAATAGTATTCTAGGACATCTGGGATAATCGTAGTCTGTAGTATTATGAGCAGTCAGCAAGATGTGAAACGTTCTAGTGAACACAACGCAGCTGTCGTAGAGCAGCAACATTGTAAACCTAAATATCTTAATTACCTTGATTTACCTATATTTTAATTTATAATAAAATAATAAATAAAATAAATGATTTCCGAGATAAAAACTATCCTTTATCCTTCCCAGGATTTCAAACTATCTCTGTAACAAATTCTTTCTAAATCGGTTCAGCGGTTTATGCGTGAAAAGGTAACAGATTTAGGTAGAAGTTTCATATGATCATTTGAGTATTCCAATGAAATTGGAAATGGTGGTGTTTTTATTTGTTTGTATCACTGCAATATAATTTCCAGTCTATTCAGAAATTTAATGAATGAGTCTTTGAGGTGAATGAATATTTTTTTAATTGTAGTATTAAAAAAAGTTTGCTGTTTTTTATTATGCAGCTTTTTGAATAATAAATGAACATTTTATTATGTTGATCGATTAAATTAGATCAACTGATTGGTAGGCCAATTTAAATGATAGTACATTTTTGAAAATTTTAATAAGAGTTGGAAGGTATTATGACTGAATGTTCTAAATAGTACTCTAGGACATCTGGGATAATCGTAGTCTGTAGTATTATGAGCAGTCAGCAAGATGTGAAACGTTCTAGTGAACACAACGCAGCTGTCGTAGAGCAGCAACATTGTAAACCTAAATATCTTAATTACCTTGATTTACCTATATTTTAATTTATAATAAAATAATAAATAAAATAAAAATGTTTATTGGTGCAAAAAAGGTTACATTACAGCTTACCTACAGCTATATTGTAAGAATTATTCCATTGTAACCATTTTGAGTAACGAACCCTGCCTCTCAAACTAGGGCAACCTGTATCTTGAGAGACAAAAAAAAATTTATATATACTTATAAAGTATATATAAATAAATAAATATAAATTATGTACACCTGCAACAGATACAAATAATTCAAAAAACATCTTAAAACAAAAATAATAAACAATAGGCGGCCTTATCGCGTTCCGATATCTCTTCCAGGACACCTAGAATGGAAAGAGGCAGCCTGGACACAATATAACCCCATATTGTGTAATGTAAATGTACACTTGGTGCAGATTTTTCAACAATTAATTAGTGTTTAGAGTAAGTAGGAAATAAATACAAAAAAAATACATACATTAACATACAACAATTCAGCTTATACAATATAATGATCACCGTTTATATTCCTCTCTTGAAGCAACCTGTCATATTATTGGGTGTTGTTTAAGTTGGTATAAACAGTTTTTAAGTTTTTAACCGACTTACCAAAAAGGCGGCGGTTCCATGATTAGCTATATTATTTACTTTTTGATTATTCAAACCGATTTTACTTCATTTTATATACAAACAAATCTTTTGCAATGCAAATATTTAAATAACCTTAATTTAAATTACCGTAATTGATGCATTTGTTAGTTGTTAAATTCCAAGTACGATCAAAACAATTTACATAAAAAAGTAATCAAAATTGTGAACTTCCGTACAAACTTTCGAGCCCAATCCAACCCCTTTATGGCATGAATTTTCAAACGTCCTTTCTTAGTGATTTTCAATACTTTAGTGAATAAAGTATATATATGTATAAAAAAAAGGAACACAGTGTTTAAAAAACTTAGTAAGTGCTTTACTCGCCTTTGTATATCATGCATCTAGACCAGCGATTTAAACTATGTGTTCTCTTGTAAAAGACAGCCCATTCTTTTAATTTCTTGCCCTCGCCTATAACCCATTCGTTGCAAGTGGGGTCTTGAGAAGTCGTAGAAATAGAGGTATTTGCTAACGTAAAGGCCTCCTTTGATTTCTACTGCTCACAATCCCGCATACTTTACTAAATGAAGTATACACTACAGATAAAACTGTACACAATGTTTAAAATATTTAATGGGTGCTTTAGCTCGCCTTAGCATATCTTGCTTCTAGACCAGCGATTTATGTTATGTGTTGTCTTGTAATCCCTACAATTTGTCCCAGATTTTGTTTCCTTAGTTATTGCCAATGAATAATAAGCCACCCTGTATTTACAGCTAGTATCTCTTGGAACCTCTAATGTGGTTCCAACGTTCTGTTCCACGCACGCTCGGCGTACAGTGACGTGTTACGTTACACGCATTCTCTGCGAGTCGGTGCGTTTGATTCAAAGGCTCCGTGATGATCGTATTGTATAATCAAGTATACATTGTTTAATGTTCGTGCTATAGAGGGCTCTCCAAGCGGATATTTTGTTTCAAATGCGGTTTGAAACGGATCAAGGATGTATTAAAAAGGTTGTTTTGAAAGTTTGACAAAATACCATTTTGGCAAAGATACTGAAATCCCCAGATGATATTAACACGAAGTTTTAGTTCTGATTATGTCATCACAAAATTCCATAATTTTGTGAGGAGTTAATCTTAAATAACCATACATTTTCATCGGTTTAAATTTGGAATAACTTTATTCTGTGTTTATTAATAAGAGGGATACCCTCTTATTAATAAACACAGAATAAAGTTATTCCAAATTTAAACCGATGAAAATGTATGGTTATTGCTTTGTTATTCCTGGTTTAACTTTATTCCTTGTTTATTAATAAGGGGGTAAGATTTCTAATTAACATGAATAATAATCTAGCTATACTTTCATCCCGGAATAATGTTTTCTAGGAAAGCACGCAAACGCTACTTAGAATGTTAAAACTTTTTTGAAGTTGATTTTACTTAGAATTTGAAAAACCTTTAAGCCTACCTAGAACACCTAGAAAAAAATACCTATACTTTGAAGGTAAATAAAAATAGGTAAATTATCAAGTTTCGGAAACTAAGCTTGCTTCTTGGAATTTGAGTAGCCACTTCAGTGGTTTGAAACCTATGGCTTGTTATTCTTTCTGTAATAATTTCCAATGGTTTACGCTGTATTCCTACTTGAGATTTAAACCAAAATACTACTGCAAAACAGAATTGCCTTAACCTTATATTCCAAGTCATATCCTCGCAACTCGAGTCCACTTCGAATAATGCAATTGACAGTTAGGCCAAGTTTTTTTTATCCGCTAACCAATGGTTTAAACTTTCGGTTACACGCTTTTATTCATCAATTGTTAGTTTTACAAATGGTTAAGTAATAAACTCTTTAACTTATATGTAGTCCGGTCAATTTAGACTTCCGAGGGTATAAATATTCGCACACAGCTGAAAATTGGCAGGATTGTTCAAAACATCATCATAAATGAAATCTAAAACAGTCCTCATCGTTCTGACACCTGGAAAAAATACTCGGGGTCAGATGTCACAAAAACGGGTGTTTCTTGATTTTCAGAAAAAACGGTAAATTTTATCATAAAATTAGCCCAGACAAAAATTGTAGATCAGATAATTATCTATAAAAAATGTCTACATACTTTTTTCCTAAGAGCCGTTTTTAACTTTGCAACTTATTATTAGTATTTCTTTGTTTTACTTATTTGCTTGTCACAATTTAAATAATGCACCTGCCATGTTATCTCTTCACCACCCTTGGTTTGACTGGTAGAGAATGCCTAAGGTAACATAAGTATTAAATAAATAAATATGGGACATAAAATCACAACAATAATGATTCTTTTTACCCTGTGCTTTAAGAATAATGAGGATATCCGCAGGAGCAGCAAAGTTACCGAAACAGCCCGAAAAGTTGCGACACTTACGTGGCAGTGGGCAGAGCACATTGCTCCGCCGAAAAGTACTGGACTGGCGACCGTGAACCGAAAGACGCTGCTTGGCAGGCCTGCTACTAGATCGAGCGACGACCTGGTGATGGTGGCGTGAGTCCGCTGGATGCGAGACGCACGGGACCAGTCAATGTGGTGAAACTTGGGGTACGGCAATGTTCAGCAGTGGACTTCTTTCGGCTGAAAAGATGATGATAACGATTTCTCAATGATTTTTGAGTACGTCACTTAAACACTCCAACCATCTATAGACGAACCAAAAAAAAAAAATTTACTCGTATCAAAGACATTATTGCAGCCTTTTACTTTCTCAAACAAAAAACAAAATATGTCAAGAAAACAAATAGCTGAGTGACATTTATTTTTCCTATTGTGAAGTGAAATGGGAACAGTACTTTGTAAACTTGTTATGACTTCTGACATTCATAGGGCTTCATCCATATTTTCTAGTATTGCCAGACAGTTTGCCAGTTTAAAAGGTAGAAACAGATTGATTTAAGTTATACGTTGTTTTCTATAACTTCAAGATATGAGTGCACGAACTATGTGACTACCTATGTGATTTAATCATGTATTTGATATCGTTTAGTATCGTAACTACAAGGTAATGACAAAAACAATCAAAATAGACATTAAAGTTGATGGTGGACAACTCGAGTATGTCAATGAATACATATACCTGGATTAACTAATATTCACAAAAGACAATTCAAAAAGATCTAGATAGAAGGTTAACAAACAGTTGGAAACGGTTTTGGTCTCTGAGAGAAGTCATGATGGACAAAGACATGCCTATTAAAGAGAAAGAGAAAGTCTATAACACGTGTATCCTTCCATGCCTGCCGTATGAATGACATACATGGGCACTAGTTAACAGAATAAATAAAATGAGACTCCAAGATTATAAAGGGCAAAACATAATTTAAAAACATACATACCGTCTACAAACGCCTGAAATGGAGATAGACAAGACACATGCTAAGAGAGAGAAAAGATAGGTGAACGAAACTGGTAACGGAATGGTACCCACGAGATAGCATAAGAGACAAAGGCAGACAAACTAAAGACTGGGAAGACGACATGGAAAAGATAGCTGGTCCAGAATGGACACGAACTGCAAAAGATAGGACAAAATGGAAGGATTTAGAGGAGGTCTTTGTAAAAAGGAAAAGATGTATACAAAAACCGGTTACCGATACAATTTGTTAAACATTGTAAATATAATGAAGAAATAATTGCTACACTGCATATTAAAGTTACAGCAATAAATGTTTTTTTATTTTTATTTAGTATCGTTATTAAAATATATCGTAAGGAATTAAATAGTTTATAAAATAGCCAATGAACGGTACGCCAGCGAAGAGAGTAATAAAAGGTCGTCCGTTCAGTGTGAAAGAAAAATCTAGACATATAATTTTTATGAATCTAGATGCAGTTGAGCAACTGTTATATTATATTTTAGTCAGTAAGCTAAACGCCGTCGAGATTTTATAAATCAGATTCAAACTTTTAATCTGGACAGTGGATAGATAGTTTGACAATTACTGAGCGATATATAAATTATATAGTCAAATATTTATTGAATCGAGAGAAACATACCTCATATCGAATCAAAAGAGCAAGAATGACGTATGTGTGTAAATATTAATGGTGTTTCTAAGGCCGCCTGCTACCGCTGACCTAGGGGAACTGCCTGCAAGGAAATGCCCCTCCGTTCGCAGAACTCAATTCTGTGGCGCCGGTCGGCCCGACATTATTTACTAGGAAACAAAATAAATAATAGGCACGTTTTTAGAATCCACTCATACATACGAAGAAATAGTTTTGTTGCAAAAATGTGAAAAAATACTGTCGCCAACATGAAAGGATTTTTAAAATTTAGAACTTCGTTAGGGATTCCCATTAAAGCTGCTTAGTTAGGTTACCTGTAAGTTCGCTACTGGATAGCCTGTAGTGTGTTTGTTTTCATGAACTGTTTTCCGTCTTTCTACGAAGAAGGAGTGACGCCATAGTTCAAAGGGTAATTATTATTAAAAAATCAATGTTCGAAACTAAGCATTTGCATGGTTTCCCGCTGTTGTGGTTGCGGTTCGAGTCTAATGAAATATTATTCGTCGGTGGAAGGTACTCGAATTACTTCGAACTGTCGATAACCAATGAAACCTTTGGACATTGAAATTTTACACTTAGTTGCAGAAGGAAATGATGATAGAACAAAGATTTCGAATAGTTTTATGAAAGAAGTTATACCTAAGTTAAAGAACATTGTACTAAAACATTACTATTGCATTGAATCAAAAAAGGGTTTCGACATGCTGGATATTTTGAAGCTTTGCCGCACATTTCATTCTAATTCGGTCTCTTCGCGTGGTCATATAGCTAAAAAAGACACGGGTTGAACATCACAATGACGTTCCCGTTGTGAGCTTCTTTTTTGCAATTTTGTACCATTTGGTCCAGTTTGCCTCAAGAGATTTGATACAGAGCGTGATGTAAAAATACTTACACAGATTTTTAACCGGCATTTCCTTTACCGAAAATCAGGTTTGTTAAACTCTAGACAGATTCCAAAAATATTTCAAAACATAAATATTTTCAATAACAGTCGTCCAAATACCAAAACATGTTCCACATAATCTAGTTCGAACAGGAATTTAGATTAAATCTTGGAAATAAATCCTAGAGATTCTTAACTGTGTTGTGATTGACACTTGAATTGCTTGGATTGGTATACAATACAAAAACGAGTTAACCAATAAACTGGGTACTTTCAGTGTTATGAAAAGAAATGTCAGTATCAGAAGGTTAATGAATGCTTCACGCGCACCTTGTGTGAGAGAGACCACAATATGGAGGAGGTGTCGCTTTCCGCCGGCACCGGTATAACTCGCTTGCAACAGTTATCTGTGAGTCGTCGTCGGTAGCAGTCGCGTGCTACCCGCCCGGCGGATGTCTCGTATCAAACTTTTCACGGGATTTCGGGAAAATATTACGCACTCTCCGAGTTGACCGCCCCCTTAATCACTTTTTTGCGTGTGTTCTATGCAATCTGAAGGAAAATTTACCGCATTTTTATGGTTTAGTTTGTTTATTTGGAATTTTGTCATTCTCAGAAATAACCCAGTTATTGTTTGACAAAACTAGTTTGTAACCAATTATGGTGTCATGTTGTCGAATAATTTGATCACTGTTGTAATTTACTCTGGAATTGGTTTGGCGCCCAACGTGGGACCGGAATAAGTTCAATTTATTGTAAGACAAAACTATTTACGGACTCACGATTATTGTACTTAAAATAACTCAACTACGATGATGTTATTATACAGACTGTGTTTATGGAAAAGTGGAAAAATGTTATTGGCGCTGTTCCTTTTGGATTGGCTATTTGCTGCCTCTACAGACGCTACCACTCGTAAGTATGATTTATTTTTAATCATTGTGGATAACATGTAACATAAATTCTCAGTAATATTCATATCTTGGTAATAATTTGTCTTGTAACTTATAGATTTGGTTTCTTCATAATGAAGCTAGAGTTTATTACATAAGAAAGAATCAAAACAATATTTAAGTATGTTGAAAAACATAGCATATTTTATAATTATTTGAGAAATAAAGAACACTAATAACACCGCAATCACATTTATCCTTTTACAAGTATAAAACGAAGCTGCAGCACTAACAAGTATTGCAGTAGTGCAATAGCCTAGCGTTTGCATGACTCATACCAAAACGAACCAACGAACTTGCTTTATTACTTGCCTATAGCTTTTAGCAGTAACTCCAGTACTTAATGCGAGTAGTTAAGAAAGTAGTTAACAAGAAGAGTGATAAAATTAACACCAAATTAGCAACGTGCTTGTAAACTACTATTTAAAATATATTCTAAAGAAAGCTTACCTATATGTAATTCCTTTGCTGTTCAATGGAAAGTGTATCTAGATATTAATTAATTTTAAAGATAACACGATTCTAAGCTTTTGAAACCATAAACTTTACACTTGCAGGACGAATTTTTAAGATCGAAATTTTGGGCGAATTTAAACTTAGTATAATCAAATATATTGGAAAGTAAAGTGGTCGAAGCAGACATAAGATTAGTAAGCCAAAAAGCCATTTAAGGAGCAAACGATAAATAGTATGACAAACATATTAGTTCAATGCTGAACATGGGTTGTTTACTGAAAAGTTGTCAGTTCCTAACTAAACGAATCGACTGCTTAACTTCTTCGAAGCTAGGCTGAACTAAGTTTTTTCTTAAAGAATTTTAAAGCTTAAAATAATATTTTAAAGAAAAAGGCCATTCATATATTGAATTATGAAAAAGCCTGTGAAAATTTTGCTTAACACTTCAACGGTTATTTGTTTAATGCGAAATAATAAAATCTCGACGTTACTAAAAAAACTCTCTACAGAAAATACGTTGAAAATGGACTCCAATAATAATATCAGCGGAATCTTGATTATAATGCTACGTGATGTTTTAAAGGTTTCCATAACAAATGAAAATCATTGAGACCGGAATCGGCAAATCTAGATGTGTGAAGCTCGTTAGGGCGATTGTCTAATCGTCTTGTCCAAACTGTAGAACGACTAAGTGTCATTGACCCAGCTAATACTGCTGTTGTGGAAATATAACCAATGAATATCGACAAACATATTTGAAAAGTTGAAATTCGAAAATGCGAATTACAGGAAAAAGTCACCGCCAATTTAAAGAATATTTGGTCGAATATGAAATATGAAATTGGATTCATTTTATTGAATATGTGTTATATTAATTTTGTAAACATTTATTTATAAATTCAAACTGTAGTTCAATGTGGGTTTTAGGTATTTTGTAAATATTTGAATAATGAATGTAAACATAGAGAAATGTGAAGTTATTCGTTTGGTTGTAAACAAATTCATGATATTTTAATTGGACACAATTTAATTTAACGATCAATTTATTCATACACCGCAATATTTTTTCTATGAATAAAGTTAAGAGGGATTTAAGAGCTCCGATTAAAGCAATTTAGAAAATTATTCAATGACTCGAAAAGCAGACCCTTTATTTGAAAAAAATATTGGATTAATTTTAATGTCACAGCGATTAAATAAATTTTCATTTGTCCGAGCACTAAAATATGTCACTCAAACATCGTTACTTTTAAGCCTGACTCCAATTTTTTTAATATTCTGTTTGTCGATATCAATCAATTTCATTTTATTTAAAAAGTGTGAAATAGATAGTATTGTAAATAACAAAATGGTATTACAGGTTTTACCTCTATATCACATACATTTTCTCCACTCGACTCATTAAGTTGACAGTTAAATTATATACCCTGTTATTTTTTTTTTAATTATGGATAGACTCGCGCTTGACCACTATCTCACCTGATGGTAAGCGATAATGTAGTCGACGGTGAAGCACGCTTGCTCAGAAGCAATCTATTGTCTCTTGACTTTAAGATCCCTAGGTTGTAGCTATCGGGCAACACAGAATTATTTATTGAAATGCATCTATGGCTTTTTCCGTTGGCACGGAGGCGGAGTGAAGGAAATTTCCTTCAAGAGGGTATAAAATATAGGTGAGTATCCTCTTATCGAGAAAATCTTAAGTAAGGTGATCGGAGGCTAATGAAACTTCCTTACACGTGGATATCCTAAAGTGCTTATAAAGGGATTAAGCCAAACAACAAAATCAGCAGCTCCTTGTACACTCAGCAATAGAGATAGCTCTACATTATCCAAAGTTTGAGAATAGATTTACGAATGGAACATTCGCTAATATTACTTGACAATAAAGAGTTATATGTTGTATAGCATTATTGAATGTCCTCTGCCTAACCCTTCGAAAAATACAGGTGTGATGTTATGTTACAATTTGCTTCATCTCTGAAAGTAATATAAAAATGTGTTAGACATTTTTTTTTAATTAAATCTTTGCCCCGCACTAGGAATTACTTTCTGTATCGTGGGTGCGTTTACAAACATTTAAACGAACATACACAAGACACACAGATCCGGAACAACTATCTGTAGGCCATACAAATATTTGTTTCGTGCGGGAATCGAACCCGCGACACGCAGCCCAGCAGCTGTTCGCTCAACCATAGGGTACGTTAACCGTGTCGTCACACAAATAAGTTTTTTTTTCTATAATACATAGTATAAATGATAGTATGGAGGAGCTCGTGGCTAAATAATAATAGCCGCATGGGTCGATCTTCAAGGTTAAGCGACGCTTGACGAGGTCGGTCCGTGGATGGGTGACCATTTTCAACATACCGAGTTTCCTCCGTGCCTCGGAAAGCACGTTAAGCCGTTGGTCCCGGCTGTCATTTGAAGACCTTTGACAGTCGTTACAGGTAGTCAGAAGCTTGAGATCTGACACCAGTCTTGCCAAGGGGTACCGTGTTACCCAGTTACTGGGTTGTGGAGGTCAGATAGGCAGTCGCTCCACTTAAAACACTAGTGCTCAGCTAAATCCGGTAAGAATGGAAGCCGACCCCAATATAGTTGGGAAAGGCTAGGCAGATTGATTGACATAATATGAATGATACATATTATATTGTTGAGTGTCATAGGCTGGTTTTATCCCTAGAAAATGTACAGATCCCACAGAATATGCCAGGGGAGCAAAGATACAGCTAATTGTTTATTTCAGAATTAAACAGCGGACCATATCTACAAGTTCCAATATTCGAAACTTAGTAGAATTCAAATATCTACCAAAGTTCCGATGAACCCATATCCTACATCATATCCTAATCTCATGTTACTTTCCAATACGTAAACGCTCTGAATGTTCCTTAAGACGCGAGCTTAGCCCGCTATTAGCCCGTTCAAGTCTACCCGAACTAGCGGAGTAAGCAACGCTTGTGTTATATATGTTAGAGAGGGGCCACACTGGCCAACTTGCAATGCAATCAGTGTAGTATCAATAAGATGCTTCGGACGATTGGCTGTCTTTGTGTTCCCTTTCATGTGCAATTTGAAATTCCAACCATCATATGATTTAGTTTGTGAGTACCATGGTCCGTTGAATGCGAAAAGCTCAGGACCGAACGGTATGTGGAGACGTTTTGGGTAAGGTATACCGTCTTTCGGCTGAATATGTAAACCTTCTCAATGTTACTAAGGACACGAGCTTAGCCCGCTATTAGCCCGCTCAAGTCTACCAAAACTAGCGTAGTAAGCAATGCTTTTGTTTCTGAGGGCGGGGGCACACTGGCGAACTTGCAATGTAAACAGCGGTGTTATGCAACTGTATTAGACCACATCTTGTTACACCAATAAGAAGTTTGAGATGTCTGGCAATCTTTGTGTGCCCGTTCATGTGCAATTTGATTTAGTTTGTGAGTACCATGGTCCGTTGGATGCGAAAACCACAGGACCGAACGGTATGTGGAGTCTGCCAATCTTTGTGTGCCCGTTCATGTGCAATTTGATCTATTTAGAATTTATAATTTGACCTGTGGTTCTAAACAAGTGGCTTTCGATGTCAGCGATGGCGATGTTCGAAAGATCAAAATGTCAAAACATAAGGAATTTGTCACGTGACATTTCGATAACGCTTGACAATCCCATACATTTTTGACATTTTTCAAATCGTTTTCGCGACACATTCGTTGATAGAATGCCGCAGATGCGAAAAGCACTGGACAGGTGACTATCGGGGGGAAGCTCGCGGAGGCTTATATCCAGCATTGGATGTCTTTTGCTTACCTGAATGTTCCTTAAGACACGAGCTTGAACACTAGCGTAGTAGGCAATGCTTGTTCTTAATTCTTTATTGTACACCAAAACAATACATTTACAGAAAGTAAAATCAATACTCATGTACAAAGGCGAGCTTAACTCCAAAACGGAGTTTTTCCAGCAAACCTTTGAGTGATAGAGATCATAATAATATAGGGCAGTAATCCAGTGTACAATTTTGCAGTAAGGTACTAATTAAATATATAATAATAATACATACATCAAAGAACTACGTTCATAAATATAAATATACATATTAAATATACGTATATATCTACTAATATGATTTATTGCGTTGAAAGAAAATGCTCCTTAATTTTCCTCTTGAAGACATCGAGAGAAGGGCTGTCGCGTAGGGAGTGTTGTAGAGAGTTCCAGAGATGCACTGCAGTAACAGAGAAGGAGCCATCATAGCGCCTGGAAGTGTGATGCGGAATTCGAAGAAGAAGCGAAGTGGCTGTTCGACAAGGTTTACCCCTCGGGACGAGGAACTCAAACCGTTCGCGAAGATATTGAGGAGAAGTAGGATTGTGCAGGATAGTATAGAGAAGGGAAGGGAAGGGTTGTTATGCGAACTTGCAATGTAATCAACGTAGTTATGCAACTGTTTTAGTCCACCAACGGGTACGTGTGTTCTTGTTACATCAATAAAATGCTTCAGATGCTTGTCAGTCTTTGTGATGAACACAATTGCTATTTGGTCTTGTTAGTGCAAGCCGCGGGAATTTGCATGCGAGAAGCATAGAACTGGACGGTATGTGGCGATGTTTTGGGAAAGCACTACCCTCAATAGTCGACGTCTTTCGGCAGAATATTTAAGCCTTCTCAATGTTCTTTAAGACATGAACTTCAAAACTAATGTAGCAAGCAATGCTTGTTTTCATGTGAGTGTGGGACCTCACTATCGAACTTATTGTTGTTACATTAATAATAAGCTTCATTAATAAGACGGGTACACTTTGTGTGAATCAAGAACATGACCGTGTGAGGGCTGCGGGAGTCCGGTAGATCGAGAAGCAGGTACAGCACCTCGGAACTCTTTGTGCAGCAGTGGAAGCCTTTCAGCTTAAATGATGTTCATGATGAGAATCAATACAGGTACCAAGCATTAATTTAACTGTGAAGTTGGCCATTTGAAGTTTAAGGAAAATATTGAGAAGTAGAGGCATATAACCCGAGAAAAGACGGGTTTTCTACAAATTGTTTAATTGTTTAACTCTCATCTATTTAATTATTACTGATTTCATGATTAAGCGTCCGTATTTTCCGAAACTTCCATGAAAGAAAAGCTAAGTTTTACGGTAAGTGGATAGTACAAATAGCAGGCTAACTATCCGGCGAAGAATAAACTAAACCTAAATAAAACACCTGATATGCATAATAGGTATCATGATAAACAAATTTTTAACAGCGATCTACTTTACTAAATCACCATTAAAAAGGTGTGAATCTAAAAGGAATCGGTCGTGCCTTGTATTTGGATTATCGCGGCGAAACTTGACGTGCAGTCAATTAGTAAGGCAGGGTGTTCGCCGGGGCGCGTTCCTAATTTGTCAGTGACAACGTCGGAAGTTTAACAAGCCTAGTTTTAACAATATCAACCACTGTAGCGCCATTTAGAAAACATTAAATCAAATTGCGTTGTCGGAATTTATATAGCCATAATATTTATGGCTCAAGTTGCCATTACTTCGATTGTTTATTAGGTATTTAGTGGCGTGATTTCAGCTCCGTTTCGAATTTATATTCAATTCCCCATTGTATTCTCGCTTACATTTCGGTACTTCAAGTTTCTGTATTTGGATGACACATTCATTTTCAAATTCACCGATAAGGGAGTAGAGAGTCTATTTCGAATGTGGGCAGACAGAATGTATTCTCTTGGATAGCATAAATTACTAACTTTACACATAATTTCTACTGGGTACGCGATTGTCCCTAGCCATCCAGTGTTGCCTGAAAAGTTTTGTAAATAACCATAAGTTCATTTAAAAATTAGATGTACGAAATTTGTTTGAATCTAGACTGATCTAAATGTTATTGTTCTTTACAAATGGAAGTAATCTGAGAGTCATCAACTATAACCATTAGGGTGTCTGTAAAATTAACCCATCCATCGAATGATTTTCAGCTTGATTTACAAAAACTCCACGTAATGATAGGATAAACACGTAGCGATATGATGAAGGCTCGTCGGTCATTTGTGTATTTCCTGAAACTTTGACAAGGTTGTTTGTTTATCGCTTTTTGAGTTCGTGTTGAAACCTTGTGCCGGTAATAATACTGCCTTGTATGTTTCAATTATAATAATCAATTTCTATTTTTAACCAACTTCACTTCGACAGTGTTTTTATTTATATTTGTTACCTCAGAACTTTTTATTAGGTGAACCGATTTTGATATTTGCTTCTCAAGTGGATCCATTTAAATTTGATTAAGATCTGATGAAGAACTTCAGAGATATACAACAGAACTCTTCAATAAATGACGGCAAATCTCACGGGATTGCTGCAATCCCAAGTCTGTTTATTGTTTACACCATTTCATAACATAACATGACGCCGGTACACTCTAAAGAACGCAGATGTGTATAGTTCACCATGGTACACTCTAATTTCATCGATTGAGTTTTATGTTATTCGAGTAATTTATTTTGGCATAACTATGGGCACTATATATATGTACCATAACAAAACAGTGAAAAATAAAAACTTTTTGACGTAATAAAAATACAACTGACTTCCAAATAAAAACACTACAAAGTGAAAAATTACTCCAATTTCGGATGTCGGAGTCAAAAAACGAAGAAACAAGAACTTCGATTTCCGAAATTGAAGTTATTTTTCACTTTGTAGTGTATTTAATATTCCAAAAAAATCTGCCCAGCTTTTTCCAACTTTTTTGGGGTTGGTTTCCACTCTAACCCAATTCAGATGGATACCAGTATTTTACATGGAGCAACTGTCTATCTGACCTCCAGAACCCAGTAACTAGGTAACACCATACCCCTTGGCTAGACTGGTGTCAGATTTCAGACTTTTGACTACGCGTAACGAGTGTCAAAGTTCTTCAAACGACAACTGGGACCAACGGCTTAACGTGCTTTCCGAGGCACGGTAGAAACTCGCTATGCAACGATGGTCACCCATCTACGGACCGACCTTGGCAAGCGTTGCTTAACCTTGAAGATTGACCCGTGCAGCCATCAAACTAGTATAAACAGAAAACAAATAATGACGTTAAAGTATTATTTTTAACCAATTTACAGATTAAATAAAATATAATTTATCATTTATAGTTTGAGAGCCTTAGCAAGTTTTTTGACATTTTTTATTTAATTTGTAATGATCTCGTTTTTGTATTAGAATTTTTAATTACTCTGATTTCTGACAATGGTTTTGATGTATGACTTTTTGATGTTTTGTATGACCATATAATTTTGATTATGATTTGATCTAATGGTTTTAATTTTATTTTTTATTGATTTTATTATTTTTTATATGTTTTAGTGACTTTGAATTTGTTGAATGTTGACCTTCTTTGTGCAGTCACTGTTTGATTCATGGTTCTTTATTCTATACTTCTGTCATAGGTTTTTGAATGAAGAGTGACTTTTTAGGATTCGCTAATTTGATCGCCTGATGGCTGCGCTCATGTTTGTTGTATGTGGTGAAGCCAACAGAATTAGACTTATGGATTTGGATTATCGAGTTTATGGTTTGATTTTTGACATTATGGTTGTGGTTTTATTTTATATTAATTTCGTTTTTTTTGTATGAAATTGATCTTATAATTTTGATTGTTGACAAGATTTTGGTTTATGTCATTTTTTTTAAATGTTTTAATTATTTCAGTTTGTTTTATATATAGTTATCCATCTGTATTTTTTGTTTAATCTACTTTTTGTGATTTGAATTGTATATTTTATAGTTATCTCAGGGTGGCAATGTTATAATGAGTGTTATGTACGCCATACTTGTCATGTCATTGGTCCAATAGTTGTTTAAATTGTTTTGTACATTTGTAATGCATGTGACGCGCTGTGCTATATTTCAAATAAATAAAGCACGGAGGAGTCTCGGTATCGGTCAGGAATGGACCATCCACGGACCAATCTCTGCAAGAGTTGCTTAACCTCGAAGGTGGACTCGTGCGGCTATTATTAATTATTTATGAGCTGCTCTATATTTAAAATTCCATTGGTCACATTTACGTTATCATCATCAGCCTTTTAATGCTGGGCAGAGGTCTCCTCATTGGTGGATGTCACATGTCTTCGAATTTTTGATTCTAGGACATGCCGGTTTCCTCACGATGTTTTCCTTCACCGTTTTTAGAGCAGTGGTGATGAAATAATTTATATAAAGTAAAGCGCCTGCCTGGGTTCGAAACTACGACCTACGAAACTTTAATCGGGGTTATTACCACTAGGCTTTTGCTAATCTCTTCAGATGAATGCTTCCACATAATATGGTTGGACTTCGTTTTAGTTTCGATCCGACACAAAGCATTTATTCCGCAGTTATTTATACTCCAGTGTCACGTTAAATATTAATGATAAGTTCCTGGTAGTCTACATTCAATCGGCGAAGTAATTTTGGCGTGAATGCTATTAAAAACTATGGTACTCGTATAAAGTGGGTAACTAATTCTGCGTCACAAATATATTTAGATTTGTTGGCAATTTTTATTACTTCCTCGTTTCTACGTACTTCCTATTGACTGCCTCGTTGGTTTGGTGGTGTCGTGGTGGCCCAGTGGCTAAGACTTCGCCTCTCGTGATTGAGGTCGTGAGTTCAAATCCAGGCAAGTACCAATGAGACTTTTTCAAATGCATATGTTCTTTCTAAGTTTATCTTGGACATCACAGGCAACGGTGAAGAAAAACATCGTGAGGAAACATTTTTTTGTTTTTTTCGTTTAATTAATCATCCAATGACATCGCCCACTCTGTATGAAGCGGGAGGGCGCGTCAGACTTTTACTGACTAAAATCCACCCGTGTTCCTTCAGTTGCTTGTGCCAGGGCCGCGGTAACTCTCTTTCTAATTTATCCGCGACGTAGACAGACATCGGCCCTAGCGGACAGGTTATCTTTAACAGTTGGTGCCTGTGATACAGTGATTCTCTTATTCCGTGTTTACTGGTAAAAATGTATTGACTTTTGATCCTGTACCAGTGTTTTTCATGAATAAACGATTGTGTTGTAGCAATAGGTCAAGGTTAAATAAAAAACACACAAAACTTCCAAACATCGCCTAAACAATATTAGAGAAAAGGAAAGAAAACCAGTAGGTTAGTATTATAATAATCGTACGTATGTCACTTCTGACCTGATTACGTAATATTTTAGTTTCGTGGGTCGCGTGCCTCGGAACTAATTTAATAAAAACAACACAGTTTATTAAAGGGTATTTTGGCATTACCGCCGAGATTCGTGTCACACACTAACCTTCTCAAGTTAAGCACCTTATCGTATTACATGTGATAATAGTTTTAAGTTCATGAGAGAATACTAAATGTGTTTCGCAGCGAGATTTTCAAGGAAAATTTTTAAGCTGCAGTAATGCCTTTATGAATTTAATGAATAGAAAGCTTCAGATTTTATTTCGAAAAATTTAGATGTAAGCTGAAGATTCCTTTAAGTGATATTAAATAGTTTTTGTAACTACATAAGTGTATTTCAGTTAAATTCTGTTGTAAATAATAAATTGAAAGTACTTCATAATGCAAAAATATAATCATTTTATAAAACTGGTACAACATTTCACAATATCAGCTATTTTTTAGTTATAATGTTTTACTTAAAGATCTTTGATATATGATTTGAGTCAGTAATTCTGTTTATCTACACTCACAACGTAATGTTCCAAATATGAATTCAAAAAAGCATATGAAAACACGTACTTTATATTCGTGGATAGGTAAAATTTAAAAAAAAAACCATTACAGTGCAACATTCTAGTTTCAAACAACTGCATCATAAAATAACTTTTTAATTTTTATGCACACTTTTACTTTTTAATAAAAAAATATAATTATCACATGAGGCTTAGCCGAATGTGATAAACCCACGCTCGTCTTTTAACAACCCCTATTATATGACCATTGCATAAACTACTATTACGTGCTTATCTATCTATCTATCATATACCTTTAAACGAGGAATTCTTGTATATATATATATTCTGAATCTCGGAAACGGCTCTCAAAACTCTTCATTTTTAGAAAATGTCGTTTTCTCTTTTTTCACCCGAGCAAAGCTCGGTCGCCCAGGTACTGGTTTATTATTTAACAATTTATAAAAGATTCTAAAGAAACTTTGTCCTTTGAGTTTGTTTTGGTGTTTCTTCTCAGAGTTGTCAGCTAGGAATCTAGGCCATCAAACTAATTATCATCTGCTTACCCTTTTTCCAACTTTATTGGGGTCGGCTTCCAGTCATACCGGATTTAGCTGAGTACCAGTGTTTTACATGGAGCGACTGCCTATCTGACCTCTACAACTCAGTAACTGGGTAACACGGTACCCCTTGGCAAGACTGGTGTCAGATCTTAGACTTCTGACTACCGTAACGACTGTCAAAGATCTTCAAATGACAGCCGGAGCCAACGGCTTAACGTGCTTTCGAGGCACGGAAGAAACTCGCTATGTAAAGATGGTTACCCATCTACGGACCGACCTTGGCAAGCGTTGCTTAACTTTGAAGATTGACACGTGCGGTCTGAAAAATAATGTCGTAAAAGTATTATTATTAACCAATTTATAGATTGAGAGCTTTAAATGATATAATATATAGAAGTTATTGAATGATAGATCGCCGACAGAATTCTGTTACCTTGAATTGAACTTACTGTTCGACAGACGTGACAATCTAGTACCTTAATATGAAATAATTAATATTTTAATTATTATACCTAATTTATCCCAACGACTGCCTAGATTATTACCGACCCCATTCACCAGCAATGATTCTGACATTCTGTCTGAAGCCCCCTTTATACCATTTTCTGAAAAGCAAAACCCAGTAACCATAGTTTACCAAACAAGGTTAGTTTCATATCTAAAAAATCTCAGTTACAAAATATTCGGAATCAATTTATTTTGCCCGTAGCACGCAACTCGGTGTTGACCGTCGATAAAACTCGTTCACAGGCTAAAACTACTGCATTCATTTGTTGCTACATAGCGGTTCGGGAAAAATCTAAAGTTTTTGTAGCTTTTGTTTCATTCATCCATAGTCTCTGCTTATAGTGTTCATGGCTTAAGTTCACCTCTGTACATGCCAACGGCATTTTTGTGCCTAGCAAGTATAAGTAAATAAGTCCGTCAGATTCTCTTTAAAATCTATACTTATGTAATATTATAAAGCTGAAGAGTTTGTTTGTTTGAACGCGCTAATCTCAGAAACTACTGGTTGGAATTGAAAAATTCTCTCTATATTGGATAGTAAATTTATCGAGGAAGGCTATAGGCTATATAACATCACGCTACGACCAATAGGAGCGTAGCATAAATGAGAAATGTTGCAAAAACGGGCAAAATAATTTCTTTTTGAGAGCTTCCGTTGCGTGCGCTGCGTAAGCGGTTAAAATTACGCAACAATCATGTATGTAGAGTAGATGTGTAGGCAGGTAGCCAGTGGACGGGAGCGAAGCCGCGTGGGACAGCTAGTTAACTATATAGAAGAGTGATTAAAATAAAAAATCTGTTGGTTTTTGTCAAAATACGTAAGAATTAGGTACCTACACCTACCTACTAATCTGCGAATTGAGAGTGATTGAGAAACGCGTGTGTGTCTTCATAAACAGCTATCAACAGTTCATAACCAGTAAGCTATCCAATAAGTTAGGAAACTGTCGGGTTCTACTGAATACCAATATTTTGAATGGGGTGACAACCTATCAGACGAGTGACCATAAGGGCTTATCCCCATGACCACGTCACGACGTCGTCAACATGGAACGGTGCGGCGTCGCGGCGCGTTGCTTTGACGTAACGTGCTAATGTACGGTACGAGAAGGTCGCAGCGGAACGACGCGTCGTACGTCGTCGGAAGCGGTACGTGGCGATGCGATCGCTCAGTTGATGTTGAAATGTCTTAGCGATTAGTTGTGCAAACAAGATGTCAGAAATGCTGTAACTGTCAGAAACTAAAAGAAATGAAACTGGTCGTGGTGATGAGGACAAGCCCTAACTTTTTAGAGCAAGGTTATTTCAAGTGTGCGTAAGGGACAGATGTATATGACTTGTATACATGTGTCCCTTTTTCACAGTCGAACCCTTATAGTTTTGAGACGTTATGGTACGGAGGCTGATCTCCATAACTTACGTACGTTACCCTTGGTAATACTTTCAAGATCTTGACTATCATACTTAATATTATAAATGTGAATGTAAGTTTGTTTGTTACGCTTTCACGCAAAAACTACTGAACCGATCATCATGAAACTTTGTATATATATTCTTGGAGGTATTAGAAGTAACATAGGATACTTTTTATTAAAAATGAAAATATTTTTTTAATGGCTTCACTGCGAGCGAAGCCGCTGGTAAAAGCTAGTTCGAAATAAATGGCAAAGATCTACAATTAATGACAGCCGGGGCTAACACCGCTACGTGCTCTTCAAGGTACAGTAGGGTTTTGGTATCCACGGACCAAGTGTGGCAACTAACTGCAAGCGTTGCCTGGATGCCTTGAGAATCGACGCGAGTTAGTACTGTGAAGGGGGTAACTCGGAGAGCTAATAATTTAAACTCAGAAATTACTTTTAAACTTGTATTAATTCAACAACATGCCTGCCCTAAGGCGGCTACCATCGAATTGACCTTCAAAGCACAGAAGAGCCTTTATATATACGGAAAAAGCCTGGCAAAAACATCTTCATTTATTTTATGTACGAATTTCAGTTACTTTTCAAGACCATGTTATCTGTTGCCAGTTTTAATATAGGCAAGGAGCTTTCCTTTACATATGCAGAGTCCTCACAGTACTTAGCCAGAAGTCTCTCTACCGCAACTGTTCTAAATCAATGAATCAAATTTGAAAGCATTGATTTGCCTGCTCAATTCTAGTCGCAAAATATAAAAAATGTAAGACTCGACCTTAAGATTAATTTGACTCAGATTGAGAGTCCATCAGTTTGCGAACTGTTTACATTGAACTATATACTTAAACATTGGTTTAACGTTATGATACTCTATTAGCTTTAACTTTGACAATAACAGTCTTGTTAACCAAATTATGTATTGAGGATAATTTATTTATTTCGACCGGAGTTGAGCTTTTGAATATGTTGATTATAAGACGTCGTGTGCCCGATAGAATTTTCCATCAAGAAAAGAGAAGACCTAAATAAACATTCCCTATTTTAATCCTTCTATCATCATCAGCCAGAATTCACCCAATGGTGAGCATATACCTCTATTTTCTTGAGTTCCTGTGTCATTCTTTGTAGGATCTACCTCATTCATTATCAGCATCATTTCAGCCGAAAGACGTCCACTGCTGGACATAGGCTTCCACCAAGCGTCGCCACACTGATCGGTCCTGTGCGTCTCGCATCCACCGGACGCCTGCAGCCTTGACCAGGTCATCGCTCCACCTAGAGGGAGGCCTTCCAACGCTGCTTCTTCCGGTACGCGGTCGCCACTTTACAACTTTTCGCCCTCAACGGCCATCCGTTCTGCGAACAATGTGTATACAGGATCTACCTGCCGTAGCAAAATGTCGTCATCTCATATCGTATAGCGATATGAGATGACGACATTTTGCGATGGCAGATGACGGATGACCAATACTTCTTTTTCCAGTTCTTGGATGCTACTCAGGTCACCGTCTAATTCCAGTTTTTTCCCCCTTTATGTGATGAATTTTCAAAATTCCTTCTTTAGTGCACACTTTTGTTTTAAAGGCTAGGTTTCGAGATGCGCCAGTAAAGACAGGTTACCATTAAGGACTTCTGACTGCGTTACGACGTGCATGTGCATGTTCTCTCAGTGAATAAAGAAATTTGTTAAGTAGATTTAGGCTTAGCACGCACTGCGATTTTTTTTTAATTCGCGTAAATTTTTGTCTTCGTACTAAATTTAACTAAGACGCACTGCGGATAAAACTTCGCACGATTTTCGCCTCCTTTTAACTGGTCATAGAGTTAAAAATATTCGTGCGAATTTAATCCGCGTCGCGGTGCGGTGGTTTTGTGGTGTTCTGTTCTACAGACCCACGTTTTTTAGTCTATTTACATTTAATAAATACTTTACAAAACATACCTTCACATCTTTTGATTTTGTATCAACTCATGTCTCATTTTTATGTATTCTTTGTTACTGTTAACACCTGAAAAGCATACTTTTAGTTATCTCTGATTGTTTTACTATTACATAACTTATTTATATCGCTAATTTGTAAAATCTTGGAATATTTTATACTCTGACATTTTCATCTGAATTGATATCTGTCTCTCCAATTTATTTTTCTTAAGCCATAGATATAGCATACCAGGGACTAGTCCTTCCTTAAGCTAGTTGTACATTATAATAAGGGCAGCGTAGACTGCCCCCTCTGTAAACCGTTTTTATTCGTTCTGGTCATATTATTGATATTTTGAATTTGAAATTCAGAAGAGATGTCACAGAACGAGAGAAAAACAGGCGTCAGTTTTAGTTTGGTTTTGGTTGCGATATTGGAAACATATTTAAGCCTTAAATTACAAAGTTTATACTTATCCACTGAGTACATAAAAATGTAATGAATTCAGTTCGTAAATGAGTGTTATACATCCCTGAAGACTTCTATTAAATAACAATTAATACTCTGAAGTGAACTTTTACTGTTTAAACAATGGGACGTGCCAGACTGGCATGTGGAACTGGCATGAGCTGCTGCAGACAGGTCCTCAGCGGCGCTTCGTTTTGCGCGTGCGCCTACATCTCTCCTTGCTGGCTGCCTTACTACCTACCTACCGGACGTGGTGCATGAGCCGCAGCTACAGCGCGCTGCCAGCGGTACACGCAGGTTGCGCTCGCTGAACACGAGCGCCCACAACTCGCGGTAGCGCTCTTCCAGCCGCCCCATTGCACCGTATCACGCCGCCCTGGTCTGCGGTTGCCCCTTCGCCAAAAAAAGAAGACGCGGGCGGTACCTACGTCGTGTCAAGCTGGCCTTATTTTTACCTTCTCTTATTTTTAACTATTCTATTAACGTGACTTAAGCTCTTTACGTAATTTTCACAGCTTCTGTGTCAAAACACGGCTTTCTTGCGGTATTTCTTCCGCGCGATTTTTTTCCGCAATGCGTGCAGCTTCATATAATTCCATAGATCGCAGAATGGGCGAAAAAACCACGCGAATAAAAATCGCAGTGCGTGCTAAGCCTTATATAGGTAAATTGCGCAAGTGAATTCGGCAAGGCGAAGGGTTTGACCATTATCAAATCGACCAATCACATGCGAGATGAGTGACGCAATGTGGATTGTCCGTCTGTGTGATTGGTTGATTTGATAGCGGCCCAATCCTTCGCCTTGCCGAAATCACTTGCAAAATTCGGCTGCAGTTTAGATAGTAATCGTTTAGAAATCAACGACTTTTATAACTTCAGTATGGTATTGCCGTTTCCTGAAAAATCTGATAAAGCTCAAGGTATTTTGCTGATATGCTCCAGTGATTTTGGATCGGGAAAAGCCGAGGCTTGTAAAAGTAAAATAGCGCCTGACAGATATGATTAACGATGTCTTAAAGAGTTATTGAGTTAAGTTCCTCGTCCAAAAATATTACCTAAATGGGGGTATTATGATATCTATCATGTTATAAAAAAAATACAAATCTATATGTTAAGCTTTATGTCAGATAGAATATAAAAAAGTGAGAAAAGAGATAACAGAGCTCACGAAAAATAATTCATGTAAATTGATTGCCAAGAATCACAAGAAAACGCTTTCAATGTTAAAAAGTTTTAACTCTAGAGGGACTAACTCTACAAGACATCCTTACTTCTTACTAATAATATAAATGTGAATGTAAGTTTGTTTGTTACGCTTTCACGCAAAAACTACTGAACCGATCACCATGAAACTTTGTACATATATTCTTGGAGGTATTAGAAGTAACATAGGATACATTTTAATAATAAAAATAAAAAATGTCTTCACTGCGAGCGAAGCCGCGGGTAAAAGCTAGTAATATTATAAATGTGAATGTAAGTTTGTTTGTTACGCTTTCACGCAAAAACTACTGAACCGATCACCATGAAACTTTGTACATATATTCGTGGAGGTATAAGAAGTAACATAGGATACATTTTAATAATAAAAATAAAAAATGTCTTCACTGCGAGCGAAGCCGCTGGTAAAAGCTAGTAATATTATAAATGTGAATGTAAGTTTGTTTGTTACGCTTTCACGCAAAAACCACTGAACCGATCACCATGAAACTTTGTACATATATTCTTGGAGGTATTCGAAGTAACATAGGATACCTTTTATTAAAAAAAAAATGTTTAATGGCTTCACTGCGAGCGAAGCCGCGGTTAAAAGCTAGTAACTCTATAAAACCTATATTTGGATCAAAAAGTATGGCAGTGCCGTTAAATTTTCTGAACAGGTATACAAAACCCACATAGACTAACATATATTAATATTGTGAAAATCCAGCAACATTTTATACGGGTCGAATTGATAAAATCTTTTTTTAAGTAGTTTAGTAATAAGGTTATTTAATAATTCAATGTAATACGCATCGTCTAGCAGTAAATAAAGTGATAAGGCAGAATTTGATGGCATAACCAATTGTCGGCATTGAGCCACGCTACATTTCGCCTAGTACCCAATTACGGCCACATTTTTTTTCACACACTTTTTTTAAGTAGTTTAGTAATAAGGTTATTTAATAATTCAATGTAATACGCATCGTCTAGCAGTAAATAAAGTGATAAGGCAGAATTTGATGGCATAACCAATTGTCGGCATTGAGCCACGCTACATTTCGCCTAGTACCCAATTACGGCCACACGCAGCGTGTCATGGTTATACCAGTACTGGCCTAATTACTGTCATCATTACATGATTTTCAAAGACACAGCACAACCAAACAGACGGCCAAAAACTGAAGTTTGTTCGTTGAAAATGAATTTATTTATTCTTGGTAGTGAATTTATTTCTTTGTTACTTTACTGAGGTCAATGAAATGAAAACTGTGAATATATATTTACAGTATTTTGTTTAACTTTTCAATAAAAAATCTAGTGTGGTTTTCTTTGTTATATATAACTAACCAAAACGTGCACAAAATACTTGGTATTGTAACGTAAATTAGAAACGTATTAAGTCTGCCTTTTAGAATTAGCATTTCGTATCGCAACTAATTATTCTACTATTAACCCTGATAGGTACCTACATCATCAGAACTTCGTCATATACGTAGATACATACCTACATAATTAACCGACAAATTCTAGTCTCTAGATCTAATAAGATTTAAGCGAAAGATATTTCATTGATACTTAAAAAAAAACAAATTAAAGTCGCAATACCATCGCAACGACAATAAATGTCAAAAATTTATTAAAATATAGGGAAAACAGGCAGGCTAGGTTTTTGACAGATTGTGACTTGCAATGCAAAAATTCCTTAAAAATATTGGAATTGTCACCCAGAACGACTAAAAACGAATAACCTTTTTATTACTCGTATTAAGTAAGATTAGTTGCCAGAACATTGTTATCGAAACTTAAAATATGGTAAAACATTAAAATCAAATTCAAGTGGCAATACCATCGCAACGACAACCAATGTCAAAAAATAAAAACGAATAACCTTTTTATTACTCGTATTAAGTATTAATTGCCAGAACATTGTTATCGAAACTTAAAAATATGGTAAAACATTAAAATCAAATTCAAGTGGCAATACCATCGCAACGGCAACCGATGTCAAAAAATTATCAAAATGTAGGGAAAACAGGCAGGACAAACAGGTCTTCTAGGTTTTTGACAGATTGTGACTTCAATGCGAAAATTCCTTAAAAATATTAGAATTGTCACCCAGAACGACTACAAACGAATAACCTTTTTATTACTCGTTTTATAGAAGTAAGGTTTAATTGCCAGAACATTGTTATCGAAACTTAAAAATATGGTAAAACATTTTAATTAGGCGCCTACATGGAAAATCAATAAGACCCTTTGAATAAACGTTCTTTACAAAATTGGTTAAATTTAATTAAAATTTCCACGAGTGTTGTTGGTAGCAAACCGAACAAACGCGATTTCCCAAAAGGTGAAAACATCAACATTTATAGGGTAGGGGTGTGTTGCTAATATCTGTATCTTTACGAGCTTATATCCTCTAACATTAAACAAATCTATTCTGCGACTTGCAAATAAAAGACACGATACGCATGATTAACTGCCGTAGTTTGTGCGAAGTTGTAAAATAAGTAATGAGTTGTATTTTGGCACAGTTCCGTGTAAAATATTTTCTATGGCGTGAGTCAGGTGTAAGGAATAGTTACCTAGTATATCTACAGTCAATCCACTTAAACAACTAGGTACGATACAACCAAACGGCATGTAGAAATATCTGTAATATAAAGGTACCGTTTTTGATGTAGATAACTACTGATTTCCCGTGATTTAAACCCCGTGGCCAAAAATTTGTAGTTATTGATATAATTAAGTATAAAAGAGACTACATCATATTTAATTACTTCTGGGATACGGCAAATAGAGATATATTGAAAAATAAGACATACGGTATCTTCTTGTCCAACTTAACACAGTGTCTCAAGACAAAATTCTATGACCAGTGTGAGTTGCTAGTGATGATAACCTACGGCTCTGATACGTGGTCGCTCACAATGCGCCTCAACAGAACAAGTCAGCCAAAGGGCAATGCAGAGGGCTATGCTTGGAGTTTCCCTGCGTGATCGAATCAGAAATGTAAGAGAACCAGGTTTATCGACATAGCCCGAATTGTCAAACTTAAGTGTCAGCGGACATTTTCTGTGATCGACATAGCCCGAAGCATCGCCAAACTAAAGTGGCAGTGTGCATTTTCCTGTATAAAAATTTACATTAGAAAGAAAAAAATATCAGTAACTACTTCTAGAGATTACTTTCTACAATCAAGCAATTCAATATTTTTAAAATACTCGTTTTGACTATTTCCTACTTAGATGCATCGCTTTGAGATGACAATATTGTTACAAGCTAGGGTTCAGGAAAAAATTATATAAACAGCAGATTTCAATAAAGCACACTTTATTATTAAAAACACTTCTTAAACAATTCTATTACTTCGCACTATTTTCCTTTTCCAAACGCACTGTATCGCTTTTCAATCGAAAGAATCGTAACTGACTCACGACGAAACCGACTGCTCTTTATTTAGCACGGAAGATGTTTCTGGAGCGTTCCATACGGTTCTAGATAATTCGAGAATCTTCCAGAACAATTGACATTCGAACTCACTGTTCCCGAAGCGACTAGAAACTTCGATAAGATTAGTTACGCTATTCGATACTAGATGGCGCCATTAGTTTTTCCCCTCGTCACTAGATGGCGTTGCCTTATCTTGTAACGATATTATTTGCGCGGTTGCGCGGCACTATTTACACAGATGGATAGCATTTTATACATCGACTATTCCACTCAGTAATTAAATTTTATAGCTACAAGACGTTAAGGCATTTGAGAAACCGATGTTAAGTAGGCGTAACAGCTGAAGTTCTGATGAATCAGCATGATTGTATTAATTTCAACTTGTAGGCAGTTATTGATAACTGTTAACTAAATTACTAATATTAATTGACCTTTACACCTACATTTTAATTTTACCATTTGAATACCACTATCAAACGGTATATTTTTAAATAATTATTGTGGCTCTGAATTTTTACTGACCTTGTAGTCTAATCGACATTTAACTAGACAATTCCGCTGGGAGTTGTTTTTCTTCAAAAGTGATTGTAATTGAATAAAGCTTTGAATAAATAATTACTTTTTATTTACACTTTGAAGTTGCTTAATCATCGGTCACTGACTTTTAGTTAACAATACTTTTATTTAAAGAAATTGGATTTGGATTGTAATATCTTTTTATGCAAATAATTGTAGTTTCTAATTTAAGTGGAAACTATCGTTTGCCGCGGCTTTTCTCCGGCCTTTACTTAAGGAAACCCCGCTTTTATCTCCGCATCTATCATATATATATATATATATATATATATATATATATGAATATAAGTAGGGCATAAACAATCAATTATATCGACTAATAATTACAGTTTAGTTGAGTTGGTCTGGTTATTTTGTGTGACAGGATTTCCTAGTGTAGATAACAGTCTCCCATAAAGAGTGTAAATCTCCCATGAAGATGTCAATCAATATTGACACCTTCGCGAAAGAGAAATAAAATATTCATGTAATTATTTTTTATAAATAAAAAAATGGATGGAGAGGGAGGGGACGGCCAAAGAAAAGATGGATGGACTGTGTGAGGAGTGATATGAAAGAAAAGGGAGTCAGTGATAGCGTGACGGGGGACAGGATGGTATGGAAGAAGAAAACGTGTTGCGCCGACCCCAAGTAACATGGGACAAGGGCAGGAAGAAGAAGAAGATTTTTTATAAATATTGGTGTAGTTTTCTATCAGTATTTTTAGGGTTGCGTAACCAAAGGGTAAAATCGGGACCCTATTACTAAGAATCCACTGTCCCTCTGTCTGTCTGTCACCAAGAACCGTGATAGCTAGACAGTTGAAATTTTCACAGATAAATGAATTACTGAAACAATGTATTTCTGTTGCCGCTATAACAAGAAATACTAAAAACAGAATAAAATAAATATTTAAGTGGGGCTCCCATACAACGAGCGTGATTTTTTGTCGTTTTTTGCGATACCGGTACGGAACCCTTCGTGCGCGAGTTCGACTCGTACTTGGCCAGTTTTTTTTTTGTAATCGGTGTAGTTCTTCATAACCTTCTACAAATAAATAAACAAACCTCTACAGAAGTTTCGATACCTAATGGGTAGGTATACAAAATGTTTGTGATTAGTTTGTAAGCATTTGATTTGTGTCTGTGAGCACACCACAATAAAAATACAAGTGTTTCTAGTGGCTTCTATACGGATCGTTATAGGACAGTGACCTTATAGAACTTTTCAAGTGTTACTTTGTTTCCTAGTGAAGTGTCTATTATATTGCGAAACTTTCAAGACTTACCAAAACAAAAGAAATTAAGTAAAAACTTTTTAAATTCTACTGCCTCATTTGATAAAAAATCTTTTCACAAAAAATACTACCGACTTCCAAATAAAAAACTACAAAGTGAAAAATAACTTTATTTTTGGAAGTCGGTGTCTTTCATAGGTACCAAATTCTTGCGTTATGGATGTTTCAGTTTTCACTTTTTACTAATAGGCAAGTTGTTTAGTAAGGTACCTATAACGCTAGAATAGATAACCCGAATATCAAGAACATAGCCGGTGTAATGAGAGATCTGCGTACCCCTTAAGAGCGTACTGGCGTGATGTTATGTTGTGAAATGGTATAAACAATAAACAGACATGGGATTGCAGCAATCCCGAGAGATTCGCCGTTATTTATTGAAGAGTTCTGTTGTATATCTTCAAAGTTCTTTATCAGATCTTCACCAAATTAAAATGGGACCAATTTCTAAACATACTCTTTCAAACAAAAAAGAATTTTCGAAATCGGTCCACAATTGACGGAGACATTGGTGAACAAACATAAAAAAAAAACAAAAAAAAAACATTCATAATGTCGAACATAGAACATTTTCCTAAAAAAAAATTTCGAAAAAAGGACAACGTTTTAAAAGAACCATAAAGATTGTACAAGGATGTTTTTGGCGCTAAGCAAAATCGAAACTAATTCTGTCAACTTGTTTATTTTTTAAATAACATCCGTAGGCAATCTCAAAATATTTCACCCCCTGAAAATATCAGTTGCAAAAAATCATTAGTGATAGTGATTATCAAAATGTCCAAATGTTAGGGTTTGGTGACTTTCGCTAGCGCTGGTCAATCTCATGAATTTTGGATTTTCGACCATCTTTGTCGCCGATAAAGTCTGTCTAGAGGATCTTTTGTAAAAGCACGTGTAACTAACTGCAACGCTGCATAACTCTAACGTTCTCCATAAAGAAAGTTGCAATAAATAAATACCTTGTTTCAGACGAGCCGGGCTTCAGCGCGCCGATAGCAAATGTTACCGCGCCGCTCGGCCGCGAGGCGGTCCTTGCGTGCACCGTCCACAACCTCTCTACGTACAAGGTACGTAACATTGACACCTTACTACACTGTAAGTGGCACTTATGAATGACGTAGCTTGCACTGCGGGTATTTGTAGGTGCCATTTTTCATTTATTTTGCCGGTTTTGAATGTTGTAAAAGTTCCTTTATATTGAATGAATGAATACAAGACGTTATGAAGGTAAAGATGTGAGATAAAAAACATTAAGTACCTTCAAAACTTCTAAATAATGGATACTTTTAATTATTATGTTTCATTTTAGCATGTCAATAGCGGTTATTCCCGTCCCCTAATATCTCAAAAACAATACACAGTTTTTTTTTCATAACGTACAATAACCGTGTATTGTTTTTCATTAGTAAAAATGCTGAAGATCGCGATAGATGTCGATTCAGGCGGCTATTCCTTTTTAATTAAGATTTAAATTTAAAAGGAAAAAGAAATAGGTCAGTGACCGCTATGACATGTTAAACGAAAAAGCTATAGTTAACCCTTATTGATGGTTTATAAAAAATCCATGATTTTGTTTTAAGTCAGGGAATAGTCATATTTTAAAGGAAAAAGTTAATATCTAACATGAATAAAACTTCCTTCTGTCTTCTAGATTTCAGTAAAAGCCTGAAAACGGTACTGTAAAGAAGTACAAAGCTTACGCTAGGTTACCAGCGAGATATTGCATATGCTAAATAAAAGACGACTTAGAGAATTTAGATTCTACGGCTCTTATCTGGAATACGTTGAAAGCGCTTAGATTTTCTCCAGTTTGCTGCTTAGACTTGCTGTATCTGTTAAGAACGTGATTCTGAACATTTAAGTAAAGCGCATAGTTATATACTTGATGGGTGAATGTTTGTTACTCTTTCACGCAAAAACTACTGAACGGATTTTGATGAAACTTTACAGTAATATAGCTTATGCTTCAGAATAACACATAAGCTATAATTTATGAAAATAATAGCTTCTACCAGCGGCTCCGCCCGAGTGAATGTCGAAAATTATTCCAAGGGAACATATACCTGGGATATATAAATATCCTATGTGCTATTTCAGACTATAATCTATTGATATGCAAAATTTCATCTAGATCCGTCCAACCGTTTGAGCGTGAACAAGTAACAAACATACAAACACACACACACATACACACTCACAAACTTTTGCCTTTATTATATTAGTGTGATTAGGGCAGTATTTATAAAATCCGAGCGGAGCAGTGGGCGGCAGCTAGTAATATTATAATACCTGAACAGGCTCTTAAATTACAAGTGGGAAGTAGAATCTATTGTTAGCGGATCCTACACGACACCCCGATGTGACAAGTATGACTGCTTGATCTCAAATTAATCCCACAGGACTGCTTTTACGTTAGGAAGACACTGCCTTTGAACTCCGAAGAGAAGTCGCTTGAAATCTAGAATGTTTCTTGATTCAAACTCTTTACTTTTAATCATCATTAGGTATATTAAAACAACACAAAACAAATGGAATGAAGTTTGATTTTGATTTGCCTTTGTGTTTCAAGAATTTATTACGAAGATAGAAGAAATTTATTACCATGTGACTCAAATCAAAGTCAAAACTTTCATTACAATTAGACCATTAAAAGGTACTTTGCATAGTCAAAATTTACAAATAGATAAACAAGACCATGTTTGTCCAATCTAAAAGGCAAGGCAAGAAATACAGTTTTTGATCAGTTTGCCAACTTCCAAAGTATATTAAAGTTCCCACTGAAAACGTCGTCCTAATGACTTACGAGCACTACCAACAGTATCGCATTTCAATTTTGCCCTCCTAAAAATGTCATTGGAAACTTGGAAAAACTTTTTCAATCGATGTTTGCGTATGAGCGTACGAAGGTACGGGCATGTCGCATTACTATCAAACTGGTACTTTATCGAACTTATTTAGATTTTTATAATAGGGCTCTTGTGGTCGTAATGGTGTTTAAAAATGGCCATAAACATTTGATAATAGGTTGCGTGGTTGCGGGTCGACACGCAGACCATTCTCACAATCCACACGCACGTGATATCGAGGAGTCGGAGGGTGGGAGTGACGCACAGCGACCACCGGACCTGGTTCCTGCACATAAGGGAACTGCGGGAGACGGACAGAGGATGGTACATGTGCCAGATCAACACAGATCCTATGAAGTCTCAGCTGGGATATTTAGATATTGTTGGTAAGTAGAATGAAAGTACTTTACGTATGTATTAGTTATGATGTAGGCTCGTGTTAAGAAATTCATATTTAATAAGCGTCTAGAATCTAAGTGGTAATGATTCCCTTTACCACGGAGTCCTAGCGCGAACAGAGAAAAATTTGGTTCAAATAAATGCCACTAGATAGCGCGATATGCATCTATTATTATTGAATTGTGTGTAAAATTAACATTTTCTAGAATTTATATTAAAAATTGTATGTTCCTTTTTAGTCAATTCTCCTAAGCACAAATTTATGGAATATTGGGCTCTTAATTCACATTTCAAAGATTATTTGAACGGATCATTTAAAATTGATTCCAATAGATGCCGCAGTTTTAAATTTCTAAGTCATGCCACTCGATTTCTTCAATTTGTATTTTGGTACAATCAAACTTTAAAAATGTGCAAAAAATGCTATAAAACAAATCGTCACTGTATTTAAAGAAAAAAATATTCACGAACCGAGAAAACCCTTTTTCTTGCAAGTCGCTACTAACACTATCTATAGCCGTGGAACGGAACCGAACGTGATCGAAGTACTTATAAAAATAATCATCTTAATCAGACGAAAGACCCTAGTTACATCGGCACGGTTTCCTTGTATGGGATGAGGCATCTGTATGCTAGTATTATATTATCTGTGCTTTTACGTTGTAGGTACTTATGATATTATATGATTGATATGATTTTATTAGGTAGATTCTGTTATGACATTGGTAAAATAGCCTATATTTCACAAGTATTTAGTTTCAAACCACCTGTTTTCCAAGAAAGCTATAAAGATAATTACAGATACGAGATATTCTAATTAGGTACCTACTTGAGCTAAGAAACAAAAGGCTATGTTACTTACACGATTTGCGTGGTTTACTAATGTGAATTCTAGTGAAACGTTAGATCCATTCAGTAGGTGTTATACGGTTGAAACTCCGTGAAACACTAATCTTATAAGTACTATTTAATAGGGGTTCCCTCTATCGTGCAGAATTTTGTTGCTCCGAAATGTATATGGCATAACACACTTGGCATAATCTTCTTTAGACGAATATTTTTAAGGCATAAAAATTATTTTATATAATTATCGTTTGGCAGAATGTTTATATGTCTGAATTTTCAATAGCATACTTTTAAGATGGCAGAATTTTAGTTGGCATATATTCACTTGGCATATTATAAAGATGGTAGAAATTCATTTGGAATAATTTTATGGGCCTTAGATTCGATCGAGACTTGGGCTGTACTGCAGTTTTTCCATCGGTGCCAGATCGACTACCGGTACATTGAGGTGTTGAAGCGTTTGTACAAAAACACAACCATGTCAGTCCGTCTTCAGGATCAGACCTCAAAACCAATCCTTCTCCAGCGTGGCGTGAGACAGGGAGACGTCATTTCGCCGAAACTGTTCATTTCTGCGTTGGAGGATGTATTCAAGGTTCTGGACTGGAGGGGCCTAGGCATCAACGTTAATGGCGAGTACATCACTCACCTTCGGTTTGCGACACGGTCACGACATAGTGGTCATGGCTGAGTCTCTGGAGAGCTTCAGTAAAATGCTCGATGACCTCAGTAGAGCTTACGAAAGAGTGGGTCTTAAAATGAACATGGACAAAACCAAGATCATGGTGAATGCCCATGTAGCACCCACTCTACATTCGAAGTTGTAGACGATTAAGTCTACTTGGGACAAACGGTCCAGTTGGGTAGGTCCAACTTCAAGAAAGAGGTCAACCGTCGAATCCGACTCGGCTGGGCTGCGTTCGGAAAGTTGCGTGGTATCTTCTCGTCCAATTTACCGCAGTGTCTCAAGACAAAAGTCTATGACCTGTGTGTGTTGCCAGTGATGGGACCTATGGGACCGAGACGTGGTCAATCACAATGGGCCTTATCAGAAAGCTTAAAGTCACCCAAAGGGCAATGGAGAGGGCTATGCTCGGACTTTCCTTGCGTGATCACGTCAGAAATGATGATATCCGCAGGAGAACCAAAGTTACCGGATATAGCCCGGTGAATTGCCAAACTTAAGTGGCAATAGGCAGGGCACATTGCTCGCAGAATGATGGCCGATGGGGCCGAAAAGTTCTGGAATGGCGATTGCGAACCGGAAGACGATACGTTAGAAGGCCTCCCACTAGGTAGACCGATGACCTGGTTAAGGTTGCGGGAAGGCGCTGGATGCGAGACGCACGGGATCGGTCAATGTGGCAACGCCTGGGGGAGGCCTATGTCCAGCAGTGGCCGTCTTTCGGCTGAAATGATGATGATGAATTTTATGGGACAATATTATTTGATCTTCAAGAATCTAATTGATCTATTGTAAATGAGCACTTTTAATAATAATTGACGTTTTTTTTTGTGTTTATTCTTCATATTAATTATTGCGTGTATATTAGTTGATCTACGAATAAATTATAAATGAACTGCATTTAAGGTAACATAATAATTATGTTTAAACGGACTCAATTAATATTTGGTAGGCAACAATAATATTTGATCCTGTTTTTTATTTGTTACGTTCGGTTGGTCAATTTGATAGTTATGGTCAATGAATTAGTCCAAGAGCGAGCGAAGCGAGCTCGAGAGCTTAGGTTACTTTAGACCCTGCAGACAGAAATAGGAGCCCCACACAGCGGGCCTATCGATATGAAATTTATGCCAAAAGATGATTTTGACTTACAAAATTATGAGATTTAATGTATGATAAATGAGTGTATGCCAAATGATTTTCTGCGAAATTAAGTTAATGCTATCCGTTATTATGCAAAGTAATATTATGACTTAAAAAGTTCTGCAATAAAAGGTAGACCCATTTAATAGGTATCATAACATACAGAGAGCTTATTTCAGATATGATTTTCGCCTAAAATGAAACGGCATTGAACCGAGTTGACATATCATTAGCCGTTTTGATTTTTTTTATTATTCCGGCACCCAATTATACTAGAAAACAAATACAAAATGTCCTGATATATAGACCTAAAGTGTTGCGTTGCGTTGATATTGGCGACAGTGAGGCAAAGTTCACATACCTTTGCTTTCAAATATCTAGGCAATGCGACACTTTAGGAAAAATTTAAATGTCGATAACTTTCAGAGAAAAAACATCAGCTCCTTTCACCTGCGCCTGTACGAGTACAAAAATTCTCACTCGTTTATTCTTTCTTCTCATTATCTTTTTTCCCCCAGTTCCTCCAGACATCCTCGATCGAGGCACAAGCACAGATCAGACAGCGCGGGAAGGCGCCTCGATTAATTTAACATGTGCCGCCACGGGGTCACCGCATCCGCAAATTACTTGGCGAAGAGAACATTCCAAACCTATTACCATCTCAGACGGAATGCAAGGTAAATACTGTTTGACTGTTAACGGCAGTGTACTAACGTATTACATGTGCAAATTCTGTATAAAATATAGGTAGCTTAATTGTGTTTTATATGCAACAGTACTTGGCGCTTAGGTCTGCCCTTATGACACCACATTTTGTTGTAGATAGCTACAGCACTGTGTAGTAGTTACAGCAAAACCTTCACAGACATTTATCCAAATTGTCTGAAAGCAATGTTGCCAATATTCGGTATCTGTTCAAGTGAGACCTATTTTAATTCCTAGACACATATAGTAATAGTTGATGGCTGGTCATACTGCCAGCGAGTACTCTCTCACCACAAGTTTGGCGCAGCGGCAAGAGCTATCAAAGTTATACTCGGTCAGCGATGCTTGCTTGCTCGCTTGGCGGTCAAAACTCACGCTGAGATACCAACTAGCGGTCATTTCTACTTAAATTGCGGCCGCCCCGAGTCAGTGGTGCGAGTAATCGCCCGTCGCACAAGAACACTCGCTTATAGCTGAGGGTCAAAACTATCGGAACTACACACTCGCTTCTGCTGCTCGCCGACTCGTTTTCAGTTTCTATCTTTACTCGCTACTCGCTGATCGTGGTGGGACAAGTTACTATGGATTGGTAATGTTTTGAAGAGGCTAGAGGCTAAAGTGAACATAGGATTCAGTCAGGTAAGATGTCGAGGACAACATATGTTAACTGGTAGACTGAATCCGACGAGAAAGTCTTTGTTCAACAGTAAGTAAACTGCAAAAGGCCAACTTGATTGATTAGAAATTCCGTTTTGTTAGAAACCAATTCCAAATCTACAAAGACAAATGCCGAGGTTGGAACTGTGCCCGAAAAAGAAACTCCTTTGGGATTCGGGATCAAGGACGGCTCCACGTAGTGGTCATGTAGATTGATGAGGAAACTGACTTTGTTTCTCCTTTGGGAAATGCAAGTCTTGCACCACGTGAGATCCAAGGGCCGCCGGAACCATATATATGGATGTATTGTCAATATCAGCAAGAGAGTCATGTATATTTACTATAAAACTTATAGACAAAAAAAAAACTTAAAAAAAAAGTACAACCGGCTTCCCAAGAAAAACACTAAAAGGTGAAAAATCACTTCAATTTCGGCGGTGTTATTTTTATAGTTATTTTCCACTTTGTAGTGTTTTTCTTGGGAAGTCAGTTGTATTTTTTTTTGTGAAAATGTTTTTTACGTTTTAGTGGTATATAATTTACAAGTTCTATAGTAAGGTACCTTACCCGAATAACATATAACTTGAACATAATTTTGTACCATTATGAATTGTAAACATCTGCGTACTCGTTTAGAGCGTACTAGCGTGATGGTATTTTATAAAATGGTGTTAACAATAAATAGACATGCGATTGCAGCAATCCCGAGAGATTTGCCGTCATTTATTGAAGAGTTCTGTTGTATATCTCCGAAGTTCTTCATCAGATCTTTACCAAATTTAAATGGGACCATTTCGGAATAAATTTCATTCGAACAAAAAATAATTTTGCAAATTCGTTTATATATGACGGAGTTATGCCCGAACTTACATAATATATATATATATATATATATATATATATATATATATATATATATATATATATATATATATATATATAAACATCCGAATTGAGAACCTCCTCCTTTTTGGGAAGTCGGTTGGAAAGTGGTTTACGTAGCTGTTGCGTTTTAGCATGGCAATAGCAGTTATTGACCATACTTACGAGACTTAGTTTAAAAAAAAACGGAAATCTTACTTCTTACTAATATTGGAAATGTGAAAGTTTGGATAGATGTGTGTGTGGATATATATTTGTTACTCTATCACGCTAATACGGCTGAACGGATCTGGATAAATTTTGGCACAGACATAGTTTATAGTCTGAAATAGCATATACGCTACTTTTCATCCCGGTATAATGTTCCCTTGGGATAAAAATCACTTTTCACGCAGGCGAAGCCGTAGCAGTAAAGTCCTAAAGCCGTCCTGACATCTCTCTTAGCCTCCATTTTTTTACTAATGAGAAAAGATACACAGATTGTTCGAGTTTCTACGAAGATATCAGGGCAAGGGCAATGAACGCTATTGCTAAGGAAAAATGAAAAAATATACGTAGCTATATAATTGTTGTATACGAGTAAGTTTTTTACATTTAAGACTCATGCGGAAGGGCGATATACCTATAAAATAGTCTGTGTACTCATCCATTTCGTTTGGCTGTACTTACAGTCCCTGACCCACCTCAACATCAACATGTATCTCATAGATCCTTACTCAAACGTATACCTACGTAAACATGCCGTCTGCATACTCATGAACTGAACTATGTACTTTGCATCTGTTGTAGTTTGCATTACTTAGTTTGTACTAAGCATTATGCTATGTAAAACTCAGTAATATTGTTTAAAGCAGTTTGTAATAAACGTCTAGTGCATCTCGATAGCTACCTTAAGTAATGAGTTTTGATATTCTGTCTCATGTATATTTTTTCGTAGGTTATCGGGGTAGGGTATTATTATTATTTCCAGCCTGAATTGTCCCACTGCTGGGCAAAGGCCTAGGGTAAAATGAAACATAAAATAAAAATTTAAACTTTAAATTTCAAAATACTACGAAGCTGACTACGGGATCAAAGGCCGCTAACTGATATCGATTAGGGATGTTACGGATAACGGAAGTGATGATATCGCTACCGAAGTCGGTATCGGAGGTTTTAAATTTGATTTATAAAAATCGGCACCGGAACCGAAATCGGAATCGGAGGCGGTGGCGAAAGAAACGATGTTTTAAGAGAAACAGGTTTAATAAAATAAAATAATACATACATTGTTAATTAGCCTTATTTAATCTCAGCTCAAAAAAACAATACACCAAACTAGGCTTTGAAAAATACAAACAAGTTTTCTAAAATTGTAAACAATATCAATAAACAAGTTTGTACGCGTTGACTGTGCCGGCGTGCCGCTGCCGCCGCTGCGCATCGACCTCCGATAACCTCCGATTTAAAAGTTTCGGAACCGAAAGCGAAATCGGAGGTATAAAAACAATCGGAAGTGCCGACTTTTCGGGATCGAAATCGAGCCTCCATAACATCCCTAATATTGATACTCATCACGCGTGCAGTTTCTTAAATTAATTTATTTTTATCCTGTTTACCAGGAAATCAAAGACAAAGGCTACTTTTATCATTTGTACCTCAGGCCAATACCGAATGTAGTAATTTCTATTCATATATCCCGTAGTGTATGGTCCGCGGTAGCTGGCTGTTGAAAATGAGAGATATATCATTGGTTCCTGGAAGACTATTCAATTTTAATTATGAATGCCCACATTGATTTGCTTATTAAATTTCTGGTTGCCATCACCAATCACAAATTAATATAGATAACGTGAGATTTGACTTGAAAAAGAGACTTTATTGAAACCAGAGTGTAAAGCTATGCGGTGTCGGACTCATAATCGTATGAAAATGTCTTATACGGTCTTGTCCCTTCGCAACATGCGTCAGCGGGAAGGGCAACCATGTGTCTAGCACCAAATATAGCTAATATTTGGTGAAGTTTTGACAAATAAGAGAAAAACGAAGGAACAAAGCATTTGCGCTTGTGTTTTTTTCGTGGTAATGTTGATATTTTTGTTGCAGTGACGTCATTCGAGGGCCCCGAGCTGAACATAAGTCGGGTGACCAGGCAACATGCGGGGGCTTACCTGTGCATAGCGTCAAACGGCGTACCGCCCACTGTGAGCAAGAGAATCATGCTTACAGTACAGTGTAAGTATTGAGTATTGCGGTTCAATGACTGATATCCCAGTCTTTGTGTTTTTTGGCCTAGATATGTTCTGTCTCCTGTTTGATATGGAAGTTTATTTTTTTCACTCCTTCGCCGCTGCTCTTTTCTGACTAAACAAACAGTTAAACAAAACAACACAACACAACAAAACAGTTAAATCATTTCTGCGAGACTAGTCGAGCTTCATTCTTTGGCGCTTTTTTGGCGGTCGCGTTGCCACGGTTGATTCTGGCTTTCAGGCTTGCGTTGGTTGGGAATAGAGAGTCGGGCTTGCCAAAAAAAACTCTATAATGGATGTTATATCACTATGTTTACAGTTAGAAAAAATCATACATATTATCAAGATAACTTCGTAAACATTTTCATTTTATTAAAACTACTATAAAGTGATAAACTTCCAAGCAACTCGTACGTTATTAAAGTCATACCTGTAGGAGAACGATTGTGCTAGACATTTTGTTATTTTGCAAGAGTGTCTGGGAGTACCTGTGTCACATTAAATATAAACGAAGCCTTTGCTTAGCAGGTGATGCAGGCTGACGGTGACCAATATTACTGTTCTGTAAAAGCGTGAAAACTAAGGTGAAGTGAGCATGTAATGAACGGGAAAGGAAATAAACTGTCATTCCCAATGATGCAAGAGTTGCCAACTCTCTGCACCTAAGTTATCAAGGCGAGTTTTTTTTACAGAATCTACCGGCACTAAACAACAACAAGCTGCATTTCGACAAATGAAATTTCGACAAATAGCGATAACTATTGTCAAAAAACTTTTAAACCGACTTCCAAAACATGACACTAAAAAGCGAAAAATAACTTTTTTTTCAGAAGTCTGGTACCTATTTTTTTCGTTTTTACACTGACTTCCGAAAAGAAAGTTATTTTTCAGTTTGTAGTGTTTTGTTTTTCGAAGTCGGTTTGATATTTTGTTAAAAAGTTTTTATTTTCCGTTTTTTAGTTTTGGTAGGTACCTCTAATTAACATGAAAATAATTTAAAGGCAAAGTACACCTCATGACGATGACGATTCCCATAAGCCCAAACACGACTAGGATACATTGTTTTATTTTCGAGTTCCAGTGGCCATTGTGGTCTTCTTCATCAGTTCCACTTCACCAAATGATACTTTCTGAGTGCAAATGTTTGCATTATTGATGAAAATACCAAAATCACTTTATGTATGCTTATAATATTTGAGGCGTTCCCTCGATTTCTCTAGGATCCCATCATCAGATCAGTTTCCTTATCATGGCACCACCCTAGGGATATCTCCTTTCCAACAAAAAAAGAATCATCAAAATCATAAACGACGAAGTTATCCGCTAACACACATAAATAAAAAAATATATATACGGTCGAGCTGAGAAACCTCCTCCTTTTAGGGAAGTCGGTTAATGAAATAACTTTTAGTGATAAAATTTTACCAGAAATCTACTAGTTGGTCAGGAGGAAGGTTGTAGCATTCGTATGCATTCGAATGCGAGTGTCAAAACACTACTTTGTCACCTTGACTGCACTTTTATTAGGCAAAATTATAATTGTAATAGTCAACCCAATGTATGAAAATCTAGACTCTATTTAGCAACTGCTAAGTAGATATTTAATACAGAAATCTAGACAGAATTTTCAAGATTACAGGTGCTTGCAGCTAAACAACACCGAGACTTTTATAAATAAGGCCCATTATGTTTAGCGCATATGTTTATACACTTAAGTGTTCAATTATGTTAGCGAATTTGAGTACTGTAATACACCAAAAAATAATAACTATTGAGTTAAATATTTATGTAAATCTTTTTCATAATTGTCCTAAAGCTACGAAAACTTAGAACAACACTGTTTCCTTGTAGTTTCATGTCATTAATACTTAACTGAACTAAATTTATTTCCGTAGTTCCCCCGGTGATAACAATAAGGAACCAGTTGGTGGGGGCGGCGCTAGGCACCGAGCTGGTGCTGGAATGTGAGACCGAGGCGTATCCTAAACCAGTCAGCTACTGGAGCAGAGATAACGGCGAGATCGTCCCCGTCGGTGAGATTACATTTTATGTTTTATTTTAATACTTGCTACCGGATTTTACTCTGGTGCTGTTTAATTATATGCAGAGCTGGGCAAAAAACATGCTTCGTAAATATAAAATACTATATCGCATGTATTTAAAATACAAAACATTTGTAAGTCGTGTATTTGAAATATAAAATACAAAATATAATATTCTAACAATTGTTATTTAAAATACAACATACAAATTACAAAATTCAGTCGATCGTTCATCGTAACATTCATATTAATACACTTCATTGATACACAGAAGTTTCGTGGAAATAACCGTTTGTTATGATGAAAATGACAATTGACAAGATACTTGACAATTCGACGTACACGGTCACCATTTTGATTACGAAAGTAATTGAGTGCTATTTTCTGCAGAATGCACCCATTAATAAGATCGCTAAATGTATGTGTGTTCAAATGTATTTTGAAACCATACGAATTTGAAATAATAATTACAAATTAAATTTTAAGAAGTAATTGTATTGCAAATACAAAATACGCATTTGTATTTCAATTATGTATTTTAATTACAAGTTATTCATAGACTGCCAAACCCTGATGTGGCATTTCCGTACTACATACATCCTTCGTACTAGGTGTAGAAAGACAAGAATTTTCAGAAGTAATTGTATTAAAAATACAAAATACGTATTTGTATTTCAATTAAGTATTTTAAATACAAGTTATTCAAAGACTGCCAAACCCTGATGTGGCGTTTCGATACTACATACATCCTTCGTACTAGCTGTAGAAAGACAAGCTGGTACGAGGGGAAGGATAACAAGAGTCTCTAGACAAGAAGTGTCAGTCGATGTCAGCGATGGCAATATGGTCGGAATGCCAAAATATAAAGGAATTGACATTTCTCAAGCGCTTGAAAATACCATACATTTTTCCTATCGCTATCGCGAAGATTTCGTTGATAGAATATCACTTGTTCTAGAGTCTCTGGTGTCTTTAATCTATACTAATATTATAAAGAATAGTGATTTGTATTTTTATATGTAACGAATAAACTTAAAAACTACTGGACCGATCTCAAAAATTCTTTCACCGTTGGGAAGCTACACTATCCCCGGGTCATAAAGGCTACTTTTTATCCCTGTATTCGCACGGGAACGGGAACTACGCGGGTGTAACCGCGAGGCGTCTGCTAGTTTTTTATATAGGTATCGTATTTCGCATGTCAAATATTTTTCACTATTCTATATCTATACTAATCTATACTTTTGTATATATTAACATTTTTCTGTAATGCACACCATTACAGGAAAATTATATGGTGTAAAATTCTTATATTTTTTGTAAGTTGCTATTGTTTTGTAACACTCGATAGTGATCCTTAAAAAAAAAAATTAGTGGCATTTCCATACATTTAGATGGATAACCAGGTGATGAGGAAAACAAAATCAAAATTAATTAAATAATATGTAAATCCACAAGATAAGAGATGCATAATCTAGCAGTGGGCAAAGTCTGGCTGCGGGGATGATAATGTAAATACAAATATATGATAATGTAAATAGGTTAAAACAATATGTAAACCAGTAAAAAGGCTTATTTTATTTTTTATAGACATACACTAACCTCAACAAATAATGTTAGCTATTTAAGACGACGATAGCCGCCAATGACCTTGAGTGAACAAAACGCGCACGCGTTTCACACCCGTGTGACCCAAAATTCTGTAGATTTTTGTACTTTCCTTATCTATGAATTTAAAAAAAGCCTTAGATCAAAATGTAGATAATTAAATGGTCTTTCAGATGCCCGGTGGTTTTGGTGCGATTTTCGTTTTAGACATAACGGTACAAATTAATTACATTATGATATACGAATAATATGAAAAATGTTCTTAGATCAAATTATTAAGGAAACGGTCTAATGTAACACATACATTTTTTGATTCTCATTTTTAAATTAGCTACTCAGGGGAATCTGTACCTTACCCCCTTAAGTGTCAAGCCTAAAATACCAACGAGCAATGGCCAACCAGTGGTTCAGTCAGACCTATGATGTTCGGTCAACATTTCGAGGGATTTTCTTATGGACCTTTGCGGTATCATTCGACACATAAAAAGTATAAATGTTACCTAATGTTGAGTAACTCACCAAAATGTTTATTTAGTAGATCACAAATATTAACTTAGCAAACAAACGGTTCTTACTATTTTGGGAATTGTATTCTTGTCTTATCTCTAAAAACCTTGAAACTTCATACGTAGTGGAATTCCCTACCGAAAATAAGCCACGTTATTATTATTATATATCCTTTATTAAACTTATTTCTTATTTAATACATTTTTAAATATTTTTATAAAATACAAAAACAAAAAAAAAAAACATTTAAAAATATAAAAAATAGAGGCCCACCGGTATCGGGAACAGGGTCCAAGCTACCGGCGGTCAGGGCTCCAGAGAGAGGAACCTCCTAACAATACGAGCCGTGTCCAGCAGTACTGCTTTCTGGATCAGGCCCTTGACCCAGCCGCCTAACGAGAGCCTCCTAAGGTGTTGGTCGAGGCTCGTAGCTATTAAACCATTGGCCGAAACGACAATCGGTACAATAATTGCTGTGTCCACATCCCACATGTCGACAACCTCGCGAGCCAAGTCAAGATACTTGATTTGCTTGTCTTTCTCGGCTTTCACGAGGTTCCCGTCATGCGGGACGGTGATGTCAACAATCATTGCACGCCTCTCGATTCGGTCCACCACCACAATATCAGGCTTATTGGCTACAATAGTCCTGTCTGTGATGATGGACCGATCCCAGTACAATGTGATATTGCCATTTTCGAGAACTGGGTCGGGCACATACCTGTAGTACGGTACCTCCGATGCCACGAGAGTGTATTTCAGAGCAAGTTGCTGGTGGATAATCCTGGCTACAAGGTTGTGCCTATGCAAGTACTCTTCGTTAGCTAAACGAGAACAACCAGAGATAATGTGGCGGATCGATTCACCCGGGCGGTGACATGCCCGACAGATGTCAACCGTGCCATCCTTCACAATAAATCTCCGGTAGTTATTCGTCATGATAACTTCGTCCATAATTGCACAGACAAAACCTTCGGTCTCCCCAAAGAGGTCACCGAAACGCAGCCAGGCTACGGACGCTGACTGATCTACATCGGACCCATGTAGGGCCCGGAAAAAGCGTCCGTGAAGCTCCTTACTCTGCCATACCTCCCTGCGGTCGTTAGCGTCAAGCACTACAGGCTTGCGCCAGTTCTCATTCGCCAAGGAGAGCGGGGTGAGTCCCTTGTCCACTGCTACTACATCTCGATGCATACCCACGTCGGCGTGTAGAAAATATTCTCTGAGATTGCATATCTCGCGGTTGTGGAGGTTTTTGGCATTTAAAAAGCCTCGGCCTCCACACTTCCGCGGGATATACAATCTCATGACCGACGATCGTGGGTGATGCATTCGATATGCAGTCAGCAATGTACGGACCCGCCTATCCAGGGCGTCAAGTTCCGTTTGAGTCCATTTGAGTATGCCGAAAGAGTACATCAATACCGGCATGACCCAACCGTTGAAGGCACGCACCTTGTTTCCGCCCGAAAGAAGGCTATTTAATACCTTCTTCAGGCGGCCAAAGAAGCGTTCCCTCAGCGATTGCTTCATGTCAGTAGTGCTGATACCTAACGCTTCCGACATACCCAAATACTTATAGGTTTCGTTTGGAGAGAGGGATCTCAGGTTTATTGAATCCGCGAGTTGAATACCCACGGATTCCATAATCTCCCCTCGCTTTACATGCATGACCGCACATTTATCCACACCAAACTCCATCCTGATGGCGCTACTAAAAGTTTCAGTTACCTTCAGTAGCTTCATAAGCTGAAGATTGCTGTGGGCAAAGAGCTTCAGGTCATCCATGTAAAGGAGGTGAGATATAACCTGACCACCCCTCCTCAACCGATAGCCTAGCCCTGAATTCTCCAGCATCATGCTTAGAGGATTCAAGGCTAGGCAAAACCAAAGCGGACTCAAACTATCGCCCTGGAATATACCTCGCTCGATCCTTACAGGTTCGCTATTCCTCTGGATATTTCGACATCCTGGATAGCGAAGGACCGTGCTCCATTGCCTCATACACAATATCAGGAAGGTGCGTAGAGTTGTATAGATACATTATACAATTCTAGCACCCTCATGAGCCATGTATGAGGCACCGAGTCATAGGCCTTCTTATAATCTATCCAACATGTCGACAGATCCTTTCGGGAACGTCGAACCTGTTGGCTAATGGCCATATCTATGAGGAGCAGCTCCTTAGTACCGCGGGACCCGTTCCTACATCCATTCTGAGAGACCGACATGATGGAGTTATCGTCGACGTGTTTATTAATTTTGACTCTCAAAATAGATGTAAGAACCTTATAGACCGTTGGTAAACATGTAATAGGTCTATAATTTTTGGGTTCCGCAGTGCTACCAGACTTGTGGAGCAGGTGGGTTATTCCTGTTGTAAGGAACTTGGGTAGCGAACCAGACTCTAAGGCTGCCTGGTACTGAGATGCCAAACGAGCGTGCGACCTTTGTAGCCATTTTATCCAGAAGTTGTGCAGCCCGTCCGGCCCTGGAGATTTCCAGTTCGGCAACGGACGGACTGCACGGGCTACATCTTGGGGGCTGATCGTGATAGCCCCCATTTCTTGTATTGGATCGCACGCTCGCTCGACCTCCCGAGTCCATTCACCTTCGGTGTGACTGACAGGCACCGACCAGATGCTGCGCCAGAATGAACACATAGCGTCATCATCCGGCAGGCGCGTATCAGTCACACCATGGTCGGGTCGCTCCCAAGCCCGATAAACCCACCTTTCATTACTTTGGAATGTACGATTCTGGGTGTATCGCTCCACTCTCCGACTGTACCTACGAATACGGTTTGCCCACGCAAACACTTTTTGTTTCAGGAAGTCGATGCGCTCTGTGACATGGGATATATAGTCTCGGGGGCTGACATCAGTCCCCGAAAACGCCCGTCTCACAAAGCGCATCACTCTTGGGCGATTATTGCCCTCCCTGAAACAAATTAGTTTGCCGATGAGTGCTCTGGCCCCACCAATACGACGTTCGATCCTGCACTGCCAAGCCGGTACGGCTGGTTTCGGTCGTGTAGCTCTGTCATCTGCGAATTTGACGTGGGCTACACGACATGCCGCTACAGCCGCGCAGTACATGATCGAATGTGTATCAGTGAGGTCTTCGCAGTCATCAAAATATTTTGACAACTGCGAATCCAGAACAGCCACCAGCGCCCTATTTTTGTTATGCATGGGCAAACGAGGTAATCGTGGTCTAAGTTCGGGTGGCATGTAGCGATATTCCCGAATAGCACACTCCAAAGCACTCCTCAATTCCTCATTGTACTGGGTACTTACGTTTGTAACCCTGTCACTACTCTCTTCGTCAGCGTGGCTGGGAGTTTGGTTGGGCTGTGGTGGCACCACAGCCTGCGACGATAGGGCAGTGACACGGTTACCCATTTCCGTTCGGAGGCGATCAAGTACAGTATCATCCAACATACGATTACGCTGGATGACCCGCACCTGATCCGAAAGTCGTTGGGCCGAGACGTTGACGGCTGGTTCAAGCACCTGAAACAAAGAGAGCATCCGGACACGGTACGCGGTCAGGTTGTTTCCTCCCTCTGTAGCCCCAAAGTATGCGCGCATGACGTTTTCATTAATGGATTGCGTCCATCGCATGCGCTGCACACATCCACCGGTAGCGGGGACCCTGTCAGAGGCCGATGGGCCTCGAGGCCCCAAGCTGTCCGGCGGCCGGCGTCCTCCCCGTCGACGTGCAGGTGGTGGTGTCGTCGGCGGAGAGAAGTATTCGTCGCTCGAGCTCGACGCAACTGCAGCGTCCGGGATCGCTTGACTCAAGGTTGACGGAGGTCCCGGCGGCTGCGAGGCGGAGCTGAGCGACGAACCCGAAGATGTTGGGTGTGTGGCTAATGTTCGGGCCTGGCTTCTTGTGATCATATTGTTTTCACCTCAGCATGTCAAAAATATTTTCATCCCTTTGTTTTTATTCGGTTATGTACACATTATAGCTTTTTTTCATTTTCGTTTTTTTTTCTTGTTGTTTTTGTGAGTTTGTACATAATTTAATTGTATTCTTCTGTGTTAATATGATATTTAAATATATAGGAAAATTTGGAGATAAAAATTTTATGTGTCACACTTGACAGGTCAGGCCACAGATATTATTATTATTTTGTTTATTAAATTTTTTACACATCTACTTTTTACATTTTTAAATATTTCTTTATAAAAACAAATCATAAAAAAAAAACATTTAAAAATATAAAAAATAATGGTGGTCCACCGGTGTCGGGAGCAGGGTCCAAGCTACCGGTGGTTAGGACTCCAGAGACAGGAACCTCCTCACAATGCGAGCCGTATCGAGGAGTACTGCCTTCTGTATCAGGCCCTTGATCCAACCGTGTAATGACAGCCTCGACAGATGGTCGTCGAGGCTCTTGGCCATCAGGCCGTTGGCCGTAACAACAATCGGCACAATGATTGCCGAGTCCACATTCCACATGTCGACAACCTCGTGTGCTAAGTCGAGATACTTGATTTGTTTCTCTTTCTCAGCTTTCACGAGGTTCTCGTCATGCGGGATGGTGACATCGATTATCATTGTGCGGCGCGCTAATCGGTCTATCACCACTATATCCGGCTTATTGGCGACAATAGTCCTATCAGTGATGATAGACCGATCCCAGTACAATGTGACATGGTCATTTTCGAGAACTGGGTCGGGCACATACTTGTAATACGGTACCTCAGAATCCACTAGATTGTACTTCAAAGCAAGTTGCTGGTGAATAATCCTGGCCACTTGGTTATGCCTGTGTAAGTACTCGCCGTTAGCCAGACGAGAACAACCAGAGACTATATGTCTGATGGATTCACCCGGACGGTGGCATGCCCGACACATGTCAACCGTCCCGTCCCTCATTATATGTCTCCGATAGTTATTCGTCAGGATAACTTCGTCCATAATTGCACAGACAAAACCTTCAGTTTCCCCGAAAAGGTCACCGAAACGTAGCCAGGACACAGACGCTTGAAAATCTACATCGGGCCCATGGAGAGCCCGATAGAAGCGCCCGTGTAGCTCCTTGCCTTGCCATACCTCTTTGCGTTCATCAGTAGTTAGTATTACAGGTTTGCGCCAGTTCTCTTTAGCCATGGACAACGGGGTGAATCCCTTGTCCACTGCGACCACATCCCGGTGCATACCCACTTCAGCTTTTAAAAAGTATTCTCTGAGACTGCACACTTCGCGGTTGTGAAGAGTCTTGGCGTTTAAAAAGCCTCGACCCCCACACTTCCGCGGAATGTACAGTCTCATCATCGATGATCGTGGGTGATGCATCCGGTTTGCGGTCAGCAGTGTCCGGACTCTCCTGTCGAGGGCGTCGAGCTCGGTCTGAGTCCATTTGAGTATGCCGAAAGAGTACATCAAAACCGGCATGACCCAACTGTTGAAGGCGCGCACCTTATTTCCGCCTGATAAAAGGCTATTTAATACCTTTTTCAGGCGGCCAAAGAAACGCTCCTTCAGCAGTTGCTTCATGTTAGTACTGTTGATGCCCAACGCTTCCGACATACCCAAATACTTGTAAGTTTCAGTTGAGGAGAGGTGTCTAAGGTGTATGGAATCAGAGAGTTGAATTCCCTCGGATTCCATAATCTCCCCTTGCTTTACATGCATGACTGCACATTTATCCACACCAAATTCCATCCTGATGGAGTTACTGAAGGTTTCAGTTAACTTCAGTAACTCCGTCAGTTGGAATTTGTTGGGGGTAAAGAGTTTCAGATCATCCATGTAAAGGAGGTGAGATATGACCTGACCACCTCTTCTCAACCGATAGCCTAAACCTGAATCCTCCAGCAGTGTACTTAAAGGATTCAGGGCTAAGCAGAACCAAAGTGGACTCAAACTGTCGCCCTGAAATATCCCCCGCTTAATCCATACAGGCTCATCATCCCCCTGAATCGGTCGACATCCCGGATATCGAAGGACTGTCTTCCACTGACCCATACATGACTCAAGGAAGGTGCATAGAGTTTCATCTATTTTGTACAACTCCAGCACCCTCATGAGCCATGTATGTGGCACAGAGTCGTAGGCCTTCTTGTAGTCTATCCAGCATGTAGACAGATCCTTGCGGGATCGACGAACCTGTTGGCTTATGGCCATGTCAATGAGGAGTAGCTCCTTAGTGCCGCGGGACCCATTCCTACATCCATTCTGAGAGGTAGACATTATTGAGTTATTTTCAATGTGTTTAACAATTTTTACTCTCAGGATGGATGTAAGAAGTTTATAAACCGTCGATAAGCATGTAATCGGTCTATAGTTTTTGGGTTCCGCGGGACTACCTGTCTTATGGAGCAGATGGGTAACGCCTGTTGTTAAAAACTGCGGAAGCGACCCAGACTCTTAACATGACTGGAATTGAGATGCCAGAAACGCGTGTGAGCTGCTATACCATTTTAACCAGAAGTTATGCAGTCCGTCTGGTCCCGGAGACTTCCAGTTCGGTAGTGGACGAACTGCTTTGGCTACATCAGATGGACTGATGATCACTTTTTCCATTGATGGTATAGCTTCACACACGCGCTCCACATCACGCATCCAGCCGTCCTCAGTGTGACAGACGGGTACCGACCAGATGCTTCGCCAGAATGTACTCGTGGCGACATCATCCGGGCGGCACACGTCAGTCACATTTTGTTCAGGTCGCTCCCAGGTTCTGTATACCCACCTCTCATCACTCTGGAACATGCGATTCTGCGAGTACCGGTCAACCCGCCGCTTATACCGCCGAATACGGCTGGCCCATGCACAAACTTTCTGCTTCAGGAAGTCGATGCGCTCCGTGACACTGGACATGTATTCTCGAGGACTGATTCCAGTCCCCGAAAATGCCCGCCTCACGAAGCGCATCACACGTGGTCGTGTATTGCCCTCCCTGAAACAGTATAGTTTGCCGATGAGTACCCTGGCCCCATCGATACGCCGTTCGATCCTGCATTGCCAGGCTGGCACAGCAGGCTTTGGTCGAATAGCCTCATTTGGGAACTTAACTTTGGCTAAACGACATGCTGCAACAGCCCCACAATACAGGATTGAGTGCGTATCAACGAGGTTCTCGCTGCTCTCAAAGATGTTCTCAAGCAGCGAGTCCAAAGCACACACCAGCGCCCTATTTTTCTTGTGCATAGGCAACCGTGGTAATCGGGGTCTAAGTTCAGACGGAGTGGACCTGTACTCGCGGAGCGCATCCTCCAGTGCGCTCCTCAACCTTTCATTGCACTGGCTACTTACTGAAACAACCCTATCATCTTCCTCAACATCAAATTGAATGGACCGTGGCGGGACTACAATAGTGGTTGGCGGTGCCACGGTCTGTGTCGGGGTTGAAATGATTTGGTTGCTCAGCACTTCTGAGCGCAGCCTATCAAGTGCGGCGTCGTCCAACCTGTGATTATTATTATTATGTCCTTTATTCATTACGTGTCTTATAAATTACATTTTTAAATATTTTTATAAAATAAATTAAAAACAAAAACATTTAAAAATATAAAAAATAGAGGCCCACCGGTATCGGGAACAGGGTCCAAGCTACCGGCGGTCAGGGCTCCAGAGAAAGGAACCTCCTAACAATACGAGCCGTGTCCAGCAGTACTGCTTTCTGGATCAGGCCCTTGACCCAGCCGCCTAACGAGAGCCTCCTAAGGTGTTGGTCGAGGCTCGTGGCTATTAAGCCATTGGCCGACACGACTATCGGTACAATGATCGCTGTGTCCACATCCCACATGTCGACAACCTCGCGAGCCAAGTCAAGATACTTGATTTGCTTATCTTTCTCGGCTTTCACGAGGTTCCCGTCATGCGGAACGGTAATATCAACAATCATTGCACGCCTCTCGATTCGGTCCACCACCACAATATCAGGCTTATTGGCTACAATAGTCCTGTCAGTGATGATGGACCGATCCCAGTACAATGTGATACTGCCATTATCGAGAACTGGGTCGGGCACATACCTGTAGTACGGTACCTCCGATGCCACAAGAGTGTATTTCAGAGCAAGTTGCTGATGGATAATCCTGGCTACAAGGTTGTGCCTATGCAAGTACTCTTCGTTAGCTAGACGAGAACAACCAGAGATAATGTGGCGGATCGATTCACCCGGGCGGTGACATGCCCGACAGATGTCAACCGTGCCATCCTTCACAATAAATCTCCGGTAGTTATTCGTCATGATAACTTCGTCCATAATTGCACAGACAAAACCTTCGGTTTCCCCAAAGAGGTCACCGAAACGCAGCCAGGCTACGGACGCTGATTGATCTACATCGGGCCCATGTAGGGCCCGGAAAAAGCGTCCGTGAAGCTCCTTACTCTGCCATACTTCCCTGCGGTCTTTAGTATCAAGCACTACAGGCTTGCGCCAGTTCTCATTCGCCAAGGATAGCGGGGTGAGTCCCTTGTCCACAGCCACTACATCTCGATGCATACCCACGTCGGTGTTTAGAAAGTATTCCCTGAGATTGCATATCTCGCGGTTGTGGAGGTTTTTGGCATTTAAAAAGCCACGGCCTCCACACTTCCGCGGGATATACAATCTCATGACCGATGATCGTGGGTGATGCATTCGATATGCAGTCAGCAGTGTGCGGACCCGCCTATCCAGGGCGTCAAGTTCCGTTTGAGTCCATTTGAGTATACCGAAAGAGTACATCAATACCGGCATGACCCAACCGTTGAAGGCGCGCACCTTGTTTCCGCCCGAAAGAAGGCTATTGAATACCTTCTTCAGGCGGCCAAAGAAGCGCTCCCCCAACGATTGATTCATGTCAGTAGTGCTGATACCTAACGCTTCCGACATACCCAAATACTTATAGGTTTCGTTTGGAGAGAGGCATCTCAGGTTTATGGAACCCGTGAGTTGAACTCCTACGGATTCCACAATCTCCCCTCGCTTTACATGCATGACCGCACATTTGTCCACACCAAACTCCATCCTGATGGCGTTACTAAAAGTTTCAGTTACTTTTAGTAGCTCCAACAGTTGAAGATTGTTGGGGGCAAAGAGCTTCAGGTCATCCATGTAAAAGAGGTGAGATATAACCTGACTACCTCTCTTCAACCGATAGCCCAGCCCTGAATTCTCCAAAAGCATGCTTAGAGGATTCAGGGCTAGACAAAACCAAAGTGGACTCAAACTATCGCCCTGGAATATACCTCGCTCGATCCTTACAGGTTCGCTATTCCTCTGGATATTTCGACATCCTGGATAGCGAAGGACTGTGCTCCATTGTCCCATACACGACATCAAGAAGGTGCGTAGAGTTGTATCTATTTTATACAATTCTAGCACCCTCATGAGCCATGTATGAGGCACCGAGTCATAGGCCTTCTTATAATCTATCCAACATGTCGACAGATCCTTTCGGGAACGCCGAACCTGTTGGCTAATGGCCATATCTATGAGGAGTAGCTCCTTAGTACCGCGGGACCCGTTCCTACATCCATTCTGAGAGGCCGACATGATCGAGTTATTATCGACGTGTTTATTAATTTTATCTCTCAAAATGGATGTAAGAACCTTATAGACCGTCGGTAAACATGTAATAGGTCTATAATTTTTGGGTTCCGCGGTGCTACCAGATTTGTGGAGCAGGTGGGTAATTCCTGTTGTAAGAAACTTGGGTAGCGAACCAGACTCTAAGGCTGCCTGGTACTGAGATGCCAAACGAGCGTGCGACCTTTGCAGCCATTTTATCCAGAAGTTGTGCAGCCCGTCCGGCCCTGGAGATTATTATTATTATTATTATTATATACTTTATTGTACACCATATGTAACATTTACAAAGGAAACTTAAAACTAAAAATATATACAATGGGCGGCCTTATCGCATTCCGCGATCTCTTCCAGGCAACCAGGCATGGACAATAATTACTGGACACGAAGTGGGGCTGTTAATGGTGTGACAATAACAGTGTCAAAAAATATATATATATATTATTAAAGATATGCAGATACATACATAATTATGCTACATAATACAAACATAAATACATACATACTAAAATATAAAGGCAATAAATAAAATGATGACAGTCAATTCATAATCACAGCGACAGGTAATGCTCCTTCACGAGTCTTTTGAAGACAGGCAACGATTGGGCGCGTTTGATTGGGTCTGGCAACGCATTCCACAGACGAGTAGCCTGGACAGTAAAGGATTTATCCAGAAAACTCGTGGAATGCATTGGCATTTGAAGTCGTAAGTTATCCGATGACCTAAGAAATTTTGAGTGGGAATCGCAGAGAAACTGAAAACGTTTCTTAAGATATAGAGGATACGTTGTATGTACTATGGTTCAAAATAAATGTTTCAACGGTATTGTAGCTATCTCGAAACGAAGAGCTTGTAGGATCAAAGGCGCAGGATTAAAACGCCAAGTCAAATATCTAAATCAGTAAATTCGTTTGGAAAATTCGGTCGTAGTTCGGTATTGTGGTTGAATAATGGCGGACCAAAATATTCAGTTTACCATGTTACTAAAACATGATCAAATCCGGTCTAGGGAAATGTCAGGTTGTGGTGAACGCGATAGATAGGAAAGCATACTCGTATATAATAAACAAAATCGTTAGGAACAATTGTTGAATTCCGAATACATTTTATTCCACCATTATATTTTACCATTATGAAGGGTATTATTATCTTAACTAGCTGTGCCCGTGGCTTTGCTGCTGTCAACTGCCTACTACTACCCTACCCTACCTACCTACCGTACTTACCTACCTACCCTACTTACCTTGCTACCCTACACACCTAACAATTTTTTTCTAGGGTAATTCTTCCGCGGAGAATCTTAACGCCGCCATTCAGAAAATGAAAGAAAATGACGTCAAATGCACAACGCCATCTATAGAACATGGAGTTCAACTATCCGAGTATCTGAATTGCGTGTGTTGTGATATTTTAATTCTTGAACACTTTAAATTCATCTAACTTTTGATAGACTGAACCGATTGCAATGAAACAAACAAGTAATATTTCAAATCAAAATGTTTTTGAGTAGAGGTTATCTAAATTTGTTTTGTTGGTTATCCTTTAACACCCTTGCTATTTTTTTTGGAAATATTTTCGATGTTCAAAAACGACTTTTCTACAGATTTATTATATGTATTGATAATAATCCACAGATCTACAAAATCCCACACGAAATCGACGTAATGTATCCCACCCGCATCGGATTTGGGCGTTTAGACGGCCGCTTACGTTAGCGTTCGCTTTAATATATTTATTCGTTCCGTTTAGTGCCCAATTAAAACGAGTATTCATCCAAAACGAACTCGTATGGTACTAGTGTTGTAATTGTAACAGAATTTCTCTTTCTTCCTAGATGCAGAACTACCGCAAGAAATCATGCGACCTCATCCACCTCCGCAATTTTTTGCGGAGTTTCTCCGCAGTTTTTTCTTTCATTTCTATTGGTTCAATCTATCAAAAGTTAGATGAATTTAAAGTGTTCAAGAATTAAAATATCACAACACACGCAATTTAGATACTCGGACAGTTGAACTCCATATTCGATGGATGACGTTGTGCATTTGACGTCATTTTCTGAATGGCGGTGTTATGATTCTTCGCGGAAGAATTACCCTTGAAAAAAATTGGTAAGTGTGAAGGGTAGCAAGATAAGTAGGGTAGGTAGGTATGTACGGTAGGTGGGTAGGGTGGTAATAGGCAGTTGACGGGAGCGAAGCCACGGGCACAGCTAGTTAAGATAATAATACCCTTCATAATAGTAAAAATATAATGGTAGAATAAAATGTATTCGGAATTCAAAAATTGTTCCTAGAGATTTTGTTTATAATGATATGCTTTCCTATCTATCGCGTTCACTACAACCTGACATTTCCCTAGACTGAATTTGATGGTAAACTGAATATCTTGGTTCGCCATTGGTCAACCACAATGCCGAACTGTGACCGAATTTTCCAAACAGATTTACTGATTTAGATATTTGCCTTGGCGTTTTAATCCTGCACCTTTGGTCCTACAAACTCTTCGTTTCGTGGTAGCTACAATATCGCTGAAAAAATATTTTATGAAAATTCATGTTATGAACCACTATGAAATCGCCTGGAAGGTGAACAAGCGGCAAAACTGTGTTATGTGAAAAATAAAACACAAAAAAGCGGACAGTTTCTAAAAAAAGCGACAACAGTCACCACTATCAGCGATTGTCGTAATGTCAAAAATGTATGCACTACCATAGATTTAGAATTTTTTTGCTACGCAAACACTACCGACACCTGTCACTTGATAAATCTTAAAAATATTGGCATTTCGACTATCGACAATGGAATGCCACTTTGTAAATGATTTACTAACATAGTCTATAAGTAGTGATAATTTTACCCGAAAGACGTCCACTGCTGGACATAGGCCTCCCCCAAACATCGCCACAATGATCGGTCCTGTGCGCTTCGCATCCACCGGACGCCCGCAACCTTGACCAGGTCGTCGCTCCACCTAGAGGGAGGCCTTCCTACGCTGCGTCTTCCGGTCGCCACTCTAGATCTTTTCGGACCTAACGGCCGATCCGTTCTGCGAACAATGGCCGTACCGGTAACTTTTGGTTCTCTTGCGGATGTCTTCACTTCTGAATCGATCACGCAAGGAAACTCTGAGCATTGCCCTCTCCATTGCCCTTTGGGTGACTTTAAGCTTTCTGATGAGGCCCATTGTGAGCGATCAAGTCTCTGTCCCGTAAGTAATCAACAGCACACAGCAGTGTCTCAAGACGAAAGTCTAAGTCTATATATAAATATACCCACTGGTCATAGACTTTCGTCTTGAGACACTGTGTTAAGTTGGACGAGAAAATACCGCGCAACTTCCCGAACGCTGCCCAGCCGAGTCGGATTCGCGGATACGATCCTGCCATCATCGTCGGTCTTCAGTTTCGTGACTTGGCTCTGCCCGATAGCCAGATCTCTTGCAAACACCTTGGACGCCTTATTCCGCTCAATCGCATCTTAAATACGCTCATTATTAAAGCCGCGGAGACCGCTTTTCAAGGACTTCGAGATCTTCTATTGAGCCGCCGATAGTTCCACGCATCGTCTGAAGACAGCAGGATCATTTCACGTCTCTGCTTCATGAGCTTGAGAGTTGGATCGGGTAGTTTTTTGTTCTTATTTGGAAGACGGGTATTGAAAAACTTAGACCCGACCGTATGGACAGTTTCCACGAACCCATCGTTGTAATCGTCCACGAGCTACCCAGGCACTCGAAACGATTCTGGAGTTCGAGCTGAATGCTTTCGGGGTTTTGAATCTGGATCTGTGCTGGACGGAGCGTAGGTTTCACCAGTCGAGATCTTTCCAGCTTAATATTTAAGTTCAATGTGCCTCTTACCATGCGGTGATCACTTCCGGTTTTTACCGCGTTGTTCACAGAGACATCATTGAATATTTGCTTCTTCGTCGACGTGATGAAGTCTATCTCATTTTTCGTTGCACCGTCGGGGCCCTGCCAGGTCCACATCCTATGCACACGCTTTCTGAAGAAGGAGTTCATCATACAGAGGCCCTCCTTCTCCTTCTTAAAACTGGCCAGTAGTCACCCGGTGGTTCCGTTGTCCAAATTGCCCAAATCGCAGCTCATTGTCGTCTCGTTTACCCAGTTTCGCGTTGAAGTCCCCCATGACCATGGTAAAGTGAGTTTTATGACCATGCATGGCTCTGGAAATGTCCTCATACATAGTCTCGATTTCGTCGTCGGGATGTGCCGAGGTCGGGGCGTAGACCTGTATGACCTTCAGCGAATACCTTGAGGATATTCTGAGTATAAGGTACGCCACCCTGGTCGACACACTCTCGATCCTCACTAGGTTGGCCACAAGGGACTTGTGGACGATGAACCCGACACCACTCTGGGACTGCCGGTCGCCCTCTCGGAAGTAGAGCAGGTTACCGGATTCAAGGATTATTGAGTCCTCCCCCTCTCTTCGGACTTCAGATAACCCTATGATACTCCATCGTAAACCGCTCAACTCTTCCTCGAGTTCGGCTATCTTCTCGTCGGTCCGGAGTGTTCGCGGGTTGTATGTTGCCAGGTACAGTCGTCGGTTTTTATTGGGGTAGCCGGGTCCACTCCGGGGATTCTTTGCACCCCTTGCCATGCCATCGTCTCGACCGTTACCGTAGTCGAAAGTAGACGGGCTGCCGGGCACTAGGGGCCATTTCATGGTTGCGCTATTCATCGGTTTGGGGGGTTTTACTATAATCGCCACGCTTGGCAGGCGGGTTGGCGACCGCAGTTTGTTATGCAGAGAACGCTGCTGCCTATTCTCTGGTGACCCTTAGTCACCTCTTACGACAGCCACGGGCAGATATGGGATGGTGAGATTCTTAACGTCCGACACCATACGGAACTACTACCATACTATATGTAGTATTATTAACATATTATGGATGATGGTTTGAAAAATAAATGATTGAATTTGTCTAGAATATCATGTAATTGCAAAGCACTGCACCTCCACCTCCGCTAAGATGGCCGCCGTTACATCCCTACATGGTACTAGTTACATTCGCAAATATTCGTATAACATCTGAACATTAAGTTAGTGTATATAATCTAAAATAATAAGTATCATGTATTCTGGCTTTTATGTGCTGTAGCGTTGCTTGTTCCCATTGTTGGAACAAAATTAACAAATGCTTTGTTTACATCACACTTTCATTAATTTTACATTTTCATTATGAGATAATGTTTTATTTTATTATTTGCTATGCGTACGTTGCGCTCTTTCTGTGTGACGTCGTAATGTGATTAAAACTTTGTAATTCGAAGTTATTATCTTGGGTGCGGTTTAGTGAGTGTTATAAATGATGCATTGTTGATTTATAATGCAAAAAGCTATCTATTTATTGAACTGTTCTTAGTTATAAGATATGAGTTTATGTTTCGACTTTATTCTAACTCATCGATGTCTTTATTTATTTATTCGTATCTACAATTGTTACACTGTTTATTATAATAATACAAGCAATATGATACAAGCATAGTTTACAATATGATGCGATAGATACAGCATGCAAAAACAAAATTATAACATCAATAAAAATACAATAATAGTGCAGAAATAACACTTACTCGTACATCAACTAGAGGGTAGTTTTAGGTAAAATAATAGGTTCCAAGAGGATTAGAAAAAAAAAATATGGTAGTTACTTTTGATGGACTTGGCGCTTGAATTTTTGATGTGTTGTAGAATTCAATTATTGATTCATCGCAATTATTAAGAAGCCTGCAAAGTCTGGAGTTGGATCCTGATACAAAAAGCAAGTTCTAAGCATTAGTCATATATATATAGTCATAGCTGTGCATCTTACTAAAAGAAAGTCAAGTCCTCCAAAAGTTTTGATGTTTTCCTATCCACCATGTTTCGGCAAACAGGTCATTGGTCAATGACCTGTTTGCCGAAACATGGTGGATTATAGACAGCAATTAGCTGAACTGCAACCGGTATTTCTTCGACGTTAACATGATTGTCACTGACAATTTCTAGTGCTGCTTACTAATAGCAATTTGCGAATAATCGAAAACTCATACGACAATACTTGTCGACAAGAAGTTACGATATCGAATAAAATATATAAAAATTATTAAATCGTTTTCGTACTTATCTTTATACGTTGTTAAGAATAGCAGTATTTTTATCCTAAGGCTTTCCTGTCCTTTTTGTAAGCAAAATCTTTCTAAGCGGGCTCTTTTCTTCATAGTTTTTTATTTCATTTCGAACTTATTCTTAGGGTTTCACTTTTTCAGGTCAACCATTCACTAAGAATTACGGATCAAATATAAATACTCAAACGAATTTTTAGATGGACTACAAAATTATTATGAGAATTTCGTTGCCAAAAATAACTCAGTGGCTATTAAAAGTTTTACTATTGAATAAGCCCAAACAAAAAATAAATTTCTGGCTGATAAATTGACCGTTTCAAATAATAAAGAAATACAGCGTGATCCTTCTCAACACAATGACTGGCGTATATACTTCAATTCTTGTTAGTTAGGTTTGGTTCAGACAGGTGGGACAGCTATGCAACGGCTTTTTTCATTGAAACTTTCACGTCGCACCTGTCTTTGGGAGCCTTAATTCAGCAGAGTGTGGTTGACGAGTGAAAAAAAATCAGCTCTTGATGCTAAATCGAACTTAACCAACTTTGCAATGGTAATATTTGGACAGCAGTGTGATTTAACTTCAAGTCTGAAATAGCTCTCAATTAAAGGCTAAGCTCTTAAGTTCATAAGCTTTTAGGCAAACTTAGGTATGTAGATTGAGCAGACGTTATACAAAATACAAAACTAATACATTTCAGACTTGCGCATGGACTCTTTGGGATACTGACTTTGTAGTGTCACTGTTTTTATTGTGCTTTTAGTCGAAATAGGTAGCTAGTCTGTGTTCGTGATACGAGGTAAAAATCTAGGCAAATGTGATAGGTGACTTCTTTTTATTCTCGGATGCTCTGCGGCGGTTTCTGGTACAAAAGTAGGCTAGGTACGGCGACGGTCGCGCTTAACCAAGCGTTTTGAGATAAAATGTGAGCTGGTTCACTTCGTTCACGTTACACTAGTAGTAGGGGTGACCCCATCTGATTCACATTAGGGTGGCATCGCGTGTTTAAAGGAAGACTTTCTAAACAAAACCGTGCTTTGTTTGTTGTTGCTCTTTTGGTTCAACCCTAAGTTATTGCGTCATGATTGTAAGTATATTTAGCAAGAAGTGTTCATGAACTAGTATATTCACGTAATCGCGTCAGAGTTTATCTTTAAAGAACTTAGTTTAAGTCTGAAGTTTAGGTAGCAATGTTTTACGATTGCTTTAAAACTAAGAAGTAACTTAGATTCACATCGATACAGCGCACTGCGCTATCTTCTTAGGTCAGCAGCGTGCGCTAGCCATGTCTGTTATTATTAAAGACTTCGTACTTCATATATCTCCAATTCTAGATTTTTGGACATGTTGCTCACGCGGCAGCTCTCTTCAATAGGAATCTTTCTGTTTTACCGTTAATTGTTCAATGAAAAAACATTACGTATCTGTTGCGTAACAATATTTTTCTGTTTTCATGAGCGCAAGACAAAGTGACATTAAATTTTGGGATTAACCACGTGACGTCAATCTTATCTTACTAATATTATAAATGCGAAAGTTTGGTTGTGGGATTTATGTTTGTTACCCAATCATGCTAAACAGAAATAGATTATAGCCTGGAATAGCACACAGGCTACTTTTCATCCCAGTATAATGTTACATTGGCATACGAAAACTTATTTCACGCAGCGAAAGCCGCTGGCAGAAGCTAGTACTATAAATCTAAAAGTTTGGAAGTATGTTTGTTACTCAATCACGCCAGAACGGCTGAATTTTTACTTTTACTTTTTGACAGCTGTGGTCGCACTGTCGTCATAGGATGTCACTTTTTGCAGTCTTTTCTTTACCACTGTAATTAACTCAACTGTTTGAAGATGTTTGAGAAGATATATTAATAGCGGACGCCCCGCGGTTTCACCCGCGTAGTTCCCGTTCCCGTGGGAATACAGGGATAAAAAGTAGCCTATGTCACCCGGGGATAGTGTAGCTTCCCAATGGTGAAAGAATTTTTCAAATCATCCCAGCCGTTTCGGAGTCTATAATGAACATAAATACTTTCTCTTTTATATAGAAGATAGATAGATTAGTATTAATGTTTGTTTAAAACGCAATAATGGCAAACTATAGCAACATCTAGACTTCTAAAGTAATTTGCCAAATTGACGGGTATACATAGGTACTTCAAATACCTTATTTTATTAAAAGGAATGGACCATAAATATTGCTACTTTGGCTGAAAGTACTACACTGAGCCACGTATTCGGGCTGTATTTTACATATAATGGAATTATTTCTTTGAAATTGTTCTTTCTTTTTTTCTTCAACGTTATTTTAGTAATGTGGAGGCCTTTCGCTATCTGAAAATTAAATGATTCTGGGTTATATGGGTCAGGGTTAAATATTTGCATTTGTTGCCTCTGAAAGTACGCTAAGCCATTTTTCCCAGCTGGCAATTGTAGATCTTTGACAGTCGTTACAGATTGACAATCTTGACAGTTTGAATCTGACAGCAGTCTTGCCAAGTGGTACTGTGTTACCCAGTAACGTAGAGGTCAGCCTCCACAACCCACTAACTGGGTACCCAGTATCTGAATAGGCAGTCAGTTTACGTAAAATACTGGTACTCAGCAACATCTGGTAAGACTGGAAGCCGACCCCAAAATAGTTCCGAAAAGATTGATTATGATTAATTTATTGCTTTTCATCATCATTATCATAATATCAGCCGAAAGACGTCCACTGCTGGACGTAGGCCTGCCACAAGCGCCACCACATTGATTGCTCCCGTGCGTCTCGCATCCAGCGGATCCTCGCAACTTTCACCTTTATTGCGTTTGGTGGCATATAAATCTATATTTGTGCATCAAAGTTTATTTTACACTAAGGAGTAAAATACACACTGATGATATCATAGTATTGTTAGGTGCATCTCATCCGCTTAGGGGCTAGCTTGAAATTTCAAAGACTTGAAATCCTCCGGGATCGCCACTACTGTAACTAAACTGACAAGAATTAGGTTGTTGTTACACAAAATGTTGGTACGTTAATGTCATATGCGTTGCAAAATCGGTTTTATATTAACGGTGGAGTTAACAAAATACTTAATCATAACTTTTCATAAACTAAATTTTAAATTTACCAAAATTGAACGCTGAAATTTTCAAAGTGAAAATAAATTCAAATTAAATATAGGCCTCCCATTGCTTTTTTATTACATTTAAATAAATAATTATTCTTCAATTTTAACTTATTTCTATTCCCACTCCTTCTCTGTTTATGCAGTACGATTATAGAACTCACTTCCACCTAAGATCCGTAACGCTCAAAGTATCTCCATTTTTAAAAAGCATGTCAAAGAACACTATCTCTCTTCCATCCTGTGATAATTTATATTATAGATAATATAGAACATACATATACATTATATTATTTTATTATTACATATTTATTTTATTTTTCTCTTCAATATAATTATATAGTGTTTAGGCATTTATTATATTTTTTTTACTATATTTGTATTAGTTAAGTTTTACAGTCTATTAACTTTCCTTGTACTTCTACACACTGTGTCTATGTTTCTTATCCAACTCTCCTGTCGCAGGTCTGCTGGAAGAATTTTCTCTAGAAATAAGCAGCACCTTTGTGCTCTTCTATCTTTATATGTATTTTCTCTTTTAAATGTTTTGTGTGTACTGTAAAAGGGGAAAGCAGCCAGAGCCTAATAAAATACTATCCGACTTCTACGACGTATAATTATTAAAACGTCCCGCTCGTAGGTCGGCCCTCACAGAAGTCCCAGCTAAACAAAAAGCTACACGCGTTCGATATATTTCAAATATTCTGTATTCGATTTCCTTCCAAACTTAAAATAAATATAAGTAGCCAGCTTTAGGTGTCAGCGGCCGAACAGGTTGCTCGTCCTATGTGGAAAGCCTCTACAGTACATAAATAAATAAAATTTGATATAGTTACAATAACTTAAATATAGGGTGACTATTAACGTAAATACAGCAGCTTTTTTCATGGTTCAGAATATAGGTATTTCATAGGAAACATGGTGAATTTTCATGGTCAATTTTATCCCCTAAAATGTTTACAATGAATTAAAAGTTACCTTGTTAATAGCGAAAAAGTCTATTCTATAGATTTTTTGTTCAATGTCCCATATCTTCAAATTATCGAGGGCACGTTCATCGTCCGTAAATATATTAGCAAAAAGTGTACATTTTACCCCGCACCTTTCCTTTATTATAGTACCTGCGAGTACAGTCACCAGAATAAATGTCTTCTACTTGCGCAAAATCAAAAGCAAATTTGTCACGAAATAACGAATATATTTATGTTACTGTAAATGCCCAAACTACGGTAAAACTTAGGGTTTACCAGTAAAACCAAAGAATTACTAAGTTTTACTGGTAAAACTACGAAATTACTTACTATAATCAAAAATTTTGGGCTTCTACCAGCAATCACGCGGTTAATCTCAGGATTTACTTCAGATACTGTTAAAAGTTAAAAAAAATATATATATGTCTACGATACTCTATGAAACGAAAAGATGAGAGCAATTAAGAACTGATTGATTAGGTTAACCAAATTCAGTATTATGTTTGTTAAACGACTGTTTTTTTTCGAATCATATCTATTAGTTTCAATTATTTTTTTCTTTCTCATATACAGTACATACAACTGATCTAAATGTGTCGAAAATAAATTAATAAGTAATCTGAAAAAAATATTACTGTGTGGAAAATAGATTATCATCATCATTTCAACCGAACGATATGGAACATAAAGATTCGCAAGAATCGCCACATCAATCAGTCCTGTGTTACTCGTAGTTTATAATACCAAATGATAACAAGCTAAATTAATAGCTTGTATAACTATTAATATTATAAAGCTAATTATTATTAATGGATCTTATAATTTTTAATTATTATTATTTCTTTATAATAATATACCAGCATTATTTTAAAACATTTTTTAAAGTAGACATTGTTTTATATCTTATAAAAAATGTGAACTACTTTGGTGAAGTTGCAATCGGTCCTTATTTGTTATCATCATTTTGCAAAATGGAGTCATAACGGAAAAAAAAACAACATTTAACAGTCTCCGAGGTCAACCTTAAAATATTCGGTATGATTGCTGGTAGGCTGGAAGCCCGAAATTAGCGATTCATTATCAGCCTTTTAACGATCTTACTGCTGGGACACTGGCCTCCTTTCTGTGAAGTGGGAATGGGCCATAACCCACCACGCGGGCCCAATGCAGGTTGGTGGATGTCACATGTCTTCGAAATTTTGGTTCTAGGATATGCCAGTTTCCCCACCATGTTTTTCTTTACCGTTTTTTGAGCAGTGGTGTTGAAGTAATTGACACAAAGCAGGCCAGGCTTCAAATCTACGATCTACGGCACGTTAGTCGGAGACTTTATCACTGGGCCACCTACTAGTTATCATAGATAATTTCGGATTTTTACCAGATAGACTTGGTAAATCTTATATTTTACCAGTAAATCCCGAACTACGGTAAATCCTAATTTACGTAGGCTTTTACAGTAACCTAGATACGAAAAAATAATTCAAAATAGTTTGGTTTCTAGAATATCGTAATACCGTAACATTTCAATCAATCATACTTTAATGAAATAACTTTTTAATTTTGTGTAAATTTCACATATTTACACATGTGACTGTACCTACCTATTGTAGTTATTTTTTTTAAATGCTAAATACATTTTCATGTTATACAGGGGGAGGTCTGGAGCCGCACAAGATAGATGGATCATATCGATCAGTGTTGAAGCTCGCGATTCGACGAGTCACTAGTTCCGATTACGGGACCTATAAATGTGTTTCGAAAAACTCACTCGGTGACACTGAGGGCACGATTAAGTTGTATCGTGAGTATACTTGACGTTTATTTTTGTAGATGTTCTACCTATTTACAGTTTATTAATACTACTAATTGTCACTGTTTTATTACATCTATACCAGAAAATATTTGTTAAAGCCAAATGCAACCTAATTGTTTTAGAACGTCCGTGGTAAAATACGTTTAGGACAGGTAATGAATCAAACTTGTTGACAGTACATAGATATATTTATTGGTATCTAGTTGTTCAGCAAGCACCGGTTCCGTTGTTTCTATTCACGGTTCAAGACATAAAGGCTTGTTTACAAAACTCGTTTTCAATTCGTTCCAAAGCATATCATGGTTGCTAAGCCAAACATAAAAGTTCCTAAGACATTTTATCTCATCGCGGTTATTTACTTTATACCCCATTCACGACATTCCTTTGAAGAAGACATCATAATCTGATAGCACCTGATTGTATGAGGAAATCGTTGCTTACAAAAGTTTAATACGACTTTTCTGTCAACAGCTATGCCTCTTCCGGCGATGGAGAATAAAAACGGTAAGTGCCCGAAAATACCGAGAAAGAACAAAAAATGTTTTATTTGTGACTGGTACTCCGACACCAGAAAAAAAAAAGATTTATTAACAAACATTAAAAAAGGAACCTCGTTCTCGTCCTTTTCTTTCTTTAAATGCAGCGATGTTTAAAAAAAAAAAACGAATAAATAGGTGGCCATTATTTTAAATACTGTGATTAGTTTCTAATATGTGTGTTTTGACAGTTGTCCAGAGGTTAAACATCATAGCTGACAAATCATCGGAAAGTACGCCCTTCGGCACCCAAGGTACGTATTAAGCACCGGTCAACAACTATTTAGAGTTAATATCCGGTAATTACACCCCAACACACGGCCTTTAAATATCTTGATTTAAATAATAATTGTCATGTTTGGTTTAATGGTTTTCCATACATACCAACGTGTGTACGTGATCAGAATACATATTTTTGTGTACACATAAAAATATATTGGTATTTGTATGAAGCGTGTCAAATGATTTGTCGATTTGAAAAATATAGGTTTTAGGAACACAGTTCAAGCTTAGTTTGAAATATAGATCTGCTATAAATTTCATAGACAATAAAGAAATTAACCACATAATTATAGTTAATTCTACATTTTATGGAAATTGTGTTATATATGCATTGTATTATCATTTGTTATTTCTGTACAATTAATTTTATTTTGTATTCCTAGAAAACAGCTTGTAGAGCTAGCACAAAGGATTTTCACAATAAACAGAAAGTTTTGTTAACATAAACCGGAAAATAAAGAAAACCTGTTCTCTTGTTAATTAGTGTAATGTTTTCAGATTTCAGATTACAAGATTACAACCGAGGGGTCTCAAAAAATCAGTGCTGCCATGTTTTGTTCTTTTTATTAGTACTTTTAATCCAGATAGCAACATCTCGGGGTTAATGTTCCTCTTTAAGTCTAGTGAATTAGTAAATAAATTAATTATACTTCCCTGTACCGTACGACCACTTAGATGGGAATATCGCTTTGATGTTTTGTAAATTTTCGATTTTAGCCTCAAGTTATGTTCTGAGTAAAATTATTGTTCGACTTTCTTTATGTAGTTAAAGTATTGTTTATTTGTAAACAATAGAACATAAGCATAATTTAAGTTTAATATTTTCTTTGATTGTCCGTCAAAGATTATTCTATAATGTGATGAAGGGTCTAATATTAGATAGAAACATTACATTACGTTACGCAATAATAGTAACTTTTTTAAAACAAAGCTGAAAAAATCTGTATAAATACACCTTCATCACTGAATTATGTAAATAAAGGTTAATGCCCAAAAGAAGAGTAAGCAGATTAAAAAAACCAATCGCTATATAAATACTAGTTGGTAGTGTTGAATGCTACACAAATGTAATTGGTTACCGCAGAGCTAGCCTGAATTAATTGTCCAATATTGTTCAGGTGCAAGAGCTGATGTAGCCAAAATACGTTGATCAAATATACTCTTACATATTTGCCTGTAAACTGTAATATTGGCTCTGGTTTGGCTTTAACAACACCACAGAAACGGATTATAATTTCATATATAACAGAAAAAAATCTACGTAACGTGGAGTCTGTTATAACAAGTATTTTCATAGTTTTAGTGCTTTATTAAACAGCGCATATCTTTTAAATATGTCATATTTCGCATGTAAAGTGTTATTTTTAAACATTTTAATACATAAATATATTTTTTCTGGAATCAACTGGAACGTTCTACACTTTAAACCATGATTTTTCAAATTAATTTACGGGAAATCTTTGGAGTTCAAGTATAAAACAAAATGTAGAGGCGGAAGTTATCTTAAAATTATGATTTATTGCCATGAGAGCACTTTCATAATGTTTATCATTTTCTTTTTAAAAGATCACTTCCGGTGTACCTCAAGGTTATCAAATGGGACCGATCTGTTTTAAATATTTTTCTGTGTCTTATTAGCCCAAAGTTTTTATGGTTTGATGTTTACGATTTTAAAATGTTTACTTTGAACCTTGATGGTTTCAATACCATGACATTCCACGTGTCTTAAAATATATAACGATATTGATTTTATGCATTGAATTTTTTCTTGACTTTGTTACAGCCAGAATTAATAAAAAGTGGGTAGATAAGGGTGCTGAGATAAATTTCATCTTTCATTTGCCTACACGTTTTGACTTTGACTAACTAGATGAGCTTTGATTGAATCAGAGTGTAAAAACGCTGTAAGTCGATGTCGCATCGCTACAGTAAGATTTAGTTTAATATAAATCATCAACACATTGAAGTTTTTATGTTCCAATGTAGATGTACAGTCATAAAGATGTCCATGATGTCATGTTTCCTAAACATACAATTCACTTGTGTTAATGCGTACGTAAGTTTCTTTATCAAACGAAATCCAAGGCTACCCAAATTTACCATAATTATCGAAAACGTGGCGCATGAAATAATAAAGCTTTATTTTATCACCGTTAAGGTATTAGATGTATAAACATAATCATATGTGTAATTCAATTAATTCATACTAATTGGAAATTTTTAAATAAGTTACAACGGAACATATCCCTTAGATCTCATCCTAGGCAATTATATAAGTGTAAGTAATTTTAGATAAATATACCTATTAATTATGTCAGAAAATTAAATTAAAAAGTATTAATAAATATAGACTGAGTTCCATGAAATAGGCTTGTATATATTGAAGAAAATTGTAATAAGTAGGTTATGTGTAAGTTATTTATGCTTAAATTTAAACGGGAAATCTGTTAAAGGCAGTCAATTACTCGGGCAAGACGTCAAGTAAACATGGGATCAGTTTGCTTTCGCTTTTATACTAGGAAAGTAATTTGCCGATGTTATAGAACATATGAATGAGGCACGAAATTGTTAACCAGAAGTAATGGAAAAAATATTGTAAGCATTTCTTCACCCGTCTGCCTTCGTCATCTTTGAGCTATGTTTTAATGTGCATGGCAGTGTAATATAAAATGTTTCAATGAACTCTGTTTAGTTCTAGAGTGTCAAAACTACTGTTGTAACGCGGACCACTGTCGCTTTCCGTAAAAATAAATGACTATTAATTTACTTGACTTTAATTTTTTTAAGTGTCGTACTAAAAATACCCCGAATTTGTGGCACTTAAATTTTTCGTTTTAGTATCATAGGACTCATCTATCCACCCACTGTTTTTTTTAATTCAATACAGAACTTCAATTTGTTGGATTCAACAATAGTAGGTATTTCTGCGTAAAAATAGGAGATATGTTTTTCATTGAATTCATACGGAAATAAATCTGAAACAATCCTATTGTTTTTGTTGGCTTCGGAAATATATTCAGTCAAGAATAAACCTCAAACGTCGATATTATCGCCGTAGTCCAAATTAGTTTTAGATGCATATCAATTAGAGCGCTCCGGTTTTGGTAAATGACCGCTAAACGACTGGTTAATGCTGGTAGATATTCCGTGGAACACATCAGGGGTCACCAATTATTTTCATTTGGGGTCCGGTTTTTTAAAATAATATGACCGTCGCGGTCCGTAAGGTTTAAAGCCATCAGGGATACATGAGTTTGTAAAAAAAAATGCGTATAATATAATTTTTTGCCTTGACGTATCCGTTCGAAGTTTGGACTAAAGTTCGTGCAGGCTATTTTCACAAAATCCTGGACATATCTACTCCATAATTTATTTTTCCACCGCGACGACTGACGATCTCGCGCTTTTCCTTTCTCGAATCGACGACAGTAAAGACAAAAAGCGCTATTAATTATTAACGCTAAACAACGGCACCGGGCTCACGCAGTCAAGGAAACCATTTCGACTCTTGAGCGTCCGGGGGACCGAGCAGCAGTTGTACATTGGGTGGCTTGAGTCACCCTCCTGCTTTGCTGTTTCCATGCGGCTTCCCACAGTCCTACGTATAATTGGGGGAGCAACGCCATGAGTGGGTACAACAATCGTACCGGTAATCGATTTAAGGCAATAAGTGCTGTATTCACTAAGTTGGAGTGGGTGGAGCGGCTCCGCACTGGACAGGCATATTCGCCAGCGCAGCGGAAAAGCAGAGCGCCATTCCAGTTGTTCGCAGGACCTGGGGAGACGCTGCCCATCTGGTTGATGAAAGACGACGAAACAGGTTGTTCCTAGTAATATGACACTACAAGTTTGTCAGGTGACCCAATCTCCCAATCAAAATATAACTATTGGTCGCACCATTGCTTTGATGTTTCTCTAACTGTTCTGCCCGTATTCACTCCACAACTGGACAGAAATATGTCAGTCCATTCTCTACCACTATGTTAGAATCATAGATAATGAATTGGTGCAAAAACGGACTAACAGAACAGCTATTAGGCCGCTGGAAGCCAAGGAGAAGCAACGTGCTACGTAAAGTCGACTGCAAAAATTGATTCTTGGTGATGTGAAAAATTTATGCAAAGATTGATTTGAAGTGTGTGTTTATTGTTTTTGTAAGTTATTGATAAATCGTGTTAGGCTTATTTTCTTCTTTGGTAATAATTAAATGAGTCCCTACGTTACGGTATTTACTACAAACATGAATATAAGTAGTTATGATAAGCTGATGTAAAATCCTTTCTTTCAGTTCATCATAAGGTTGTAGTAAGAGATCAACCTGTGCGATAGGAACATCTATTGTACAGTTTTTTGGTTTACTAATGATAAGCATATAACATATTGGCATAATTTACATTGGTATATCGGCATTCAGCTTAATGATCATTACGCATAAATATTCGTAAGTGGTAAGTAGGAAAAAAATGATTTTCTATTGTTAAACACCTGATTCAGGTTTCATCAGAGTTGAGGGGTTAATATTATTAGGCATAAATGTTTTGCTATAATGTATATTGCCATAAATACTGTTGGCATAATATTAATTAAGCATAATTTTGTAAAGCATAATGCTATAAACGCATAATGATATTTACACAACGCATAATGTTCTTTGGAATAAAATCAACATGTTCGCGACAACAGCTCCGCCGCACCTTAACCTAATCCAATTGATTCCCATTTTTTTTTTTGCATGCAGAAATGCTCATGCAAACTGCGTGACCACCCCAGGGACCAAATCAGCACATGGGCGCCAGATGACCCCATGTATGGCACCCGTGTTTCCCCTGTGACGGTTCAGGACAGTGGCCCTGCCATCTACCACTTTTCGGCCGCAGGAGATAGGGAGAGCGGTCAACGCTATACCGACACTCTTCTCCCACCGTGATCTCAAACCCTCAGCCGCGATGCCTCCTCCCCGCCTCGACAATGGGGGCACCTACTGGGGGAATTGACTCATAACCAGCACAACAACTCACACATCCACATAAAACAACATAAAATTATTATGACGAATAAATATTATGCCTTACAAAAATATACAACTTAAAATATGCCAAACGTCAGTTTTACTAACCTTTGCATTATGCTAAAGTATTATTATGCCACAGTATTATTATACTAATAAAACTTATGGCAAAAAATTATGAAAACAATATTATGCCTAAATTTTTTTATGCCAAGAGGGGCACGACGAAAGATTGCCCTATGGAGCACGACCACCAGGTTTCCAAGCATTCTTATCTTGAATATATCTTTATATCATCTAATTTGTAATATGTTTGTTTACAGAGTGTGTTTTTAACTATTGTTTTAATTTTACTTTCATTTGGTTTTAATGTCCCACAAGGTATTTTTTATAGAATTTAACACAGTATCCCATGAAAGATGTGTGTACTAGCTAATCTATAAGATGGTTGATCTAAATTATCTTTATTTATAGTATTACAATTGTGTCTATCACTAACTTTACTAAAGAAACATACACATACAAAATATTTTCAGAAATGAATAAGCAAGGAACTGTCATAATATTTATCTTTTTAAATAGCTGAGCATCTTAATGTCTAAATCGTCTGAAAATACTTCAATAAAATAAAATGAAATACGACCTTACGAACACGTGCTTGATACAATTCAAAGGAGATATCTTAAAAGCTGATCCCACATAGAGATTCAATCGGTCAAGAGGACTAGCCCAGACGGGTCACTTTTATCTTTAAAAAGAGCATCACGAAATCTTTTTCCGAGAAAAGGGTGCTGGAATTATGTGAATGAAAATTGAAGCGAGATTTTTAATTGCTAAGGAGTAGACTTTCATGTAATATATTCTCTATGCGTTATTTCGAGTTATTTAGCTTGCTGAATAAAAATATTATTAAACTTTTGTTACTACCAACCACAGACATAAATCTAACTAGATTACGCTATTTTAGGTGCTGCGCGTGCCAAAAAACGGACTAAAGTTACGATAAATGATCGTAATCTGAAATTTTCATTTAGCATTATCGACGCTGGAAATCCACCGAAATCTAGAAAAATGCCTTATTATGCCATATTGAGCTGTAAAGAATGTATAGAAAAAGTTGGCCGAGGCATTGGAAATGTTTTCTTTAATTGGTAAGTAAATTTGTTTTTAAATTGTTTGTGAAAAAGTAGCACGCTAGGTTTTCATACAGATGAAGGGACTTGCGTTATCTATTTAGATTCGTGTCTGTGGTACCAACAATAAAAAAAAAACATACTACATTGGTTTTTCTAAAATAAAAAACAAGATGACTTTAAATTCTTTGACGACTTTTCGGGGGATGAAATTGTTATGTATAATTATTGTAGCTAAATGAACATGGACGAATTTGACTCACACACTCGGACACGGAATCTGAAATATGAAAAAAAAACAAATGATCCGTACGTTTAGTTTGCACCCATGCAAACTAAACGCAAGGATCAATTGTTTTTTTTTTTATCTCGACAATCCGTAGGGAACAGCTGCTTTTTTTCAAGTATGGTCGCAGAGTTCCTTACTAAGTCAATATTCCTAGCCAAGAATCGAACCTTGTTGTTGATTTTGAAAAAAAAACACACTATATTATTACACTATCCGGTAGTGTCGCTAATAATGATCAAATTCTGGAAGTAATGGCATACGGTAAACATAAGGAAATACCTAATTTTAAACAAAAACTCACCTGTAGATTTCTGTACTTATTATTTAAATTATCAACTAAATGCATTGAGGTAATAATTACATAAAAAATAAAAAAGAACTCAATGTAAGTTTTTAAAATGGTGATCTTATGATACATAGACTCTGTCCCTGTCTTGTGGTAGGTAATATAAAAACTGATGTGATAAAAATAAATATCTTAATCCCGTAAATAAAAAAACAAAATGGCTACTTCCTACAACGTACGCAAGTATCAATTTTTAATGAAGCGTTCGTTTTTTTCAACTTTGTTCGTAAAATCTTTAAGTTATACTCGTAATGTTTCAAAAAATTGTTTACAAGAGTATTTTCATAAAGTATACCAATTAGCAGATGTTTTGCTTAATCTTACCACTGACAATAGACGCACAACAATATGTACCTACCCACATACAGACTAGAACAAATATAGCCCGAAGGAAAATAATTAATTTATCGCGTCTATCCAATTACAGATTTCAAAGCATTATCTCGATATGTGAATTGATTTGTCTTAAACAGTAGGCTTAGAGATAATGAGCAAAATTAGCAAAGGAGCAGTCATAGTCACATTTGAATGACGAATTAATAAGCCTTCATTCAAAATCATATATACATTATTCATTTAAAGATTTTATTTTATTTATTTACTACTGGCCCGTGACATTGCCTCAAATTATCCTAGCAGAACATACTGCTAGAATAAAAAGTATTAGGATAATTGGCGTCCATCTCCAATGTCAAATATATTTCTATCAATGATGTTATATATACTGAGGTTAATACGTTTAACCCACGTCTGCGCGGCAGTACAAACACAAGCTGACCAGCTTGAGTGATTTATCATTTTCCTTTTTTTCTTTTTTAAATTTATCAGTGCCTGGGGTCTGAACTGTGCTCGGCTGATGGCCATAGCCTCGCTTTAGATCTGCCCCGGGGCGATCCGTGGGTGTTCTGATTGTTAGATACCCCTGTGCCTGACCCTTTGGGGAATATAGTCTTGATGTTATGATATTTGAAATCTAATTATGATAATTATGGGTGTTATACCGTAAGCTCTATTTTTTACCTAAAGTATGTACGAAGCTTAAACTTAAATTCGTGAAGGTAGCAATTAGTAAGCAAACTTTTGAATGTCGCGTCAATAGGGTGGGTGGTTCTTATTTGTGAAGGCCTGCACAATTTGAACAAGATGCTGTAGTAAAATAAAACTTTTGCCTTTTCAAATTATTAGGCACTTCTTCGTATAAATTTTAATGAAAGCTCTATTTTTGTACCTAATGTTTGTACGAAGCTCAAACTTAAATTCGTGGAAGTAGCTATTAGTAAGCAATTATTGATACAACAAACTTTTGAATTCCGCGTCAATGGGGTGGGTGATCCATAATTGTGAACGCCTGCACGATTTGAACAAGACGCTGCAGTAAAAAAAAAAAACTGTTGCCTTTCCAAATTATTAGGCACTTCTTTGTATAAATTTTAATGAAAGATCTTTTTTTTACCTAATGTTTGTACGAAGCACAAACTTAAATTCATGAAAGTAGCAATTATTGAAACAACAAATTTTTTGAAATTCTGTTTCCTTCATGCTGAACACGGAGGTGACCATCGATCTTGACGTCAGAATAGCTGATCAAAAAAATATTGATATTTCTCTGAATCTGTCATATGTGGCAATTATTGAAGAAATGTAGCAAATATAAGCAATTGGATTCTTGAATATACTAAGGTAGCAATTAGTAAGCAAACTTTTGAATGTCGCGTCAAAAGGGTGGGTGGTTCTTATTTGTGAAGGCCTGCACAATTTGAACAAGATGCTGTAGTAAAATAAAACTGTTGCCTTTTCAAATTATTAGGCACTTCTTCGTATAAATTTTAATAAAAGCTCTATTTTTGTACCTAATGTTTGTACGAAGCACAAACTTAAATTCGTGAAAGTAGCAATTATTGATACAACAAATTTTTTGAAATTCTGTTTCCTTCATGCTGAACACGGAGGTGACCATCGATCCTGCGGTCAGAATAGCTGATCAAAAAAATATTGATATTTCTCTGAATCTGTCATATGTGGCAATTATTGAAGAAATGTAGCAAATATAAGCAATTGGATTCTTGAATATACTTTCCGAGCCGCTTGCCATAGGCAAACAACCATTCTGACGCTAACGATGTTATGGTATTCGAAATCTAATCACACTAATAATATAAAGGCGAAAGTTTGTGTGTGTGTGTGTTTGTATGTTGTAACTTCACACAAATTCATCCAGATCCGACCAGCCGGTCGGATCTGGATGAATTTATTTCAGAGATTTCATCCCGGTATAATGTTCCCTTGGGATAAAAAAATACTTTTTACATGGGCGAAGCCGCTAGCAGAAGTTAGTTTAGCCATATATTTATTAGTTAATCAGTTCTTGTTTTGCCTCGGGCAAAACCCTATTTCAGTTATTTTAATACTAAAATTATAATTTAATAATGAGGAGACTCTCTGGAGGCAGCTGGATCAAGGGTTTGATCCAAAAAGCGGTACTCCTCTAATCGCGTATACACGGCGCGTATCGTTAGAAGGAGGAATCCACGGAGCCCTGAGCATCGGTAGCTTGGACCTTGTTCCCGATATCAGTGGGCTATTACTTTTTATAATTTTAAATGTTTCTTCTTTTTTAGGGTTCCGTACCAAAAGGGTAAAAACGGGACTCTATTACTAAGACTCCGCGGTCCGACTGTTTGTCTTTCTGTCTGTCCGTCTGTCACCAGGCTGTATCTCATGAACCGTGACAGACAGATGATGTATTTCTGTTGCCGCTATAACAACAAATACTAAAAAAAGTTAATTGAAAAAATCAAAAACCTGACTGCTTAAAAAGCGAACTAAAAAGACGTAAACTAGAAAAAATTCATGTTGTGCAGTCGGAGGATACATCTGGTTTTGGTCAGCCAGCGCGCGAATATGTATCCTACGGGTTTTTTGATAACTTTTTTTATTTACAACTTTTTATTTATTCTTTTTTTAGAATAAGGTGCATTTAAACATATAAGTGTTATATATTTTTGAAATCACCTCTTAAAACCCTTTATTTTGATGACGATGGGTTTGGAAAGAAAAAAATTATTTCCCCCACAAAATGGCTCCCAAAACCCGCCATTTTTTCTTTTCCAATTTTAATGTAGCCAGCAACAATCGCAGGGTTAAGACGAATCGATTGACGTAAGAAACATCAAAATCGGTCAACGCGTTTGGTCTCTAGAACGCCATATAGGAACAAACTTACATACATACATAGACTGATAAACACATTACCCTCCTTCGGCAGTCGGGTAAAAACAGAATAAAATAAATATTTAAGTGGCGCTCCCATACAACGAACGTGATTTTTTGCCGTTTTAGCGATAATGGTACGGAACCCTTAGTGCGCGAGTCCGACTCGCACTTGGCCAGTTTATTTTTTATATGTTTTATAAAAATATTTACAAATTTAATAAATGACAGTAACATTAAATAAATTATATAATATTACTACATATGTTAATAATACCAACAATTTCAAGTATTACTAACAATTTTGCAATAAGTACTCTGTATAGTGTGTGCAGTGGTATTGAAAATAACCGTTCTTGGGCACTAATTCTCTTGGGATTTGCCTCTCTAAATACATAATACTTAACAGTGCTAACATTGCTGTACTACGAATTATGCAGGTCTGAATCGTGAGAGAATTTGAGACGATCTCGATGAATTATTATTTATTGAGATGTAGATAAATCCGTACTAATATTAAAAATGCGAAAGCAACTCTGTATGTCTGTTTGGTAATTAAGTTTTTACGTCTGAACTGTTGAAATAATTTTGATCAATTTTGTTATAGAGATGGATTGGATCTTGGACCTTCTCCAAGATCCAATCCATCTCTAAATGATATTTTTTATCCCGGAAGTACGTGGTGACAGCCTTGTTGTTAAGAAGGCCTATGTCGTGGATCCGGTTTTTTGCTAAGTGTTTTTAGTAGCAAGCTGGTGTCTATGTGTCTAGTCTGCTTGGTACCAAACCCGTCCCTATAATAATGGAACATTTTTCTCTTGTTTTCTTTAGGCTTCCGTTTGGCCACTATTTCATCTGATGGTAAGCGATGATGTGGTCGACTGTGAAGCACGCTTGCCTAGAAAGAAACTATTCACTCCTGACTTAAAGACCCCTAGATTGTAGTTATCGGGCAAAACAGACTCCGGAAAGGAATGCCACTCCTTAGCTGTAAGCATAATAAAAGTGTTCCCAAATCGTTTTGTGAGTATGGACGGGATGTCCACCATGTACCGATGGCGTTTTGCCGTACTTCTGTTAGTCCGACGATGAAACGGGCTAGGCATTATATGGGTATACTACAAGGCAGCTATGCTTAACTTTAGGAGAAAACTGGCACGATGTTCGTGAACATCATTACAGCCGAAAAACGTCCACTCCTGTACATAGGTCTCCTCCAAGCTTCGTCACCACATCGACCGGTGCTTCTTGAATCTCGGCGTGATGTTAATCGCTTATTTATATCTGTAGAGTTAATTGGTAAATTTTCAGTTTCGCTTTCAGTTGGAACACATAGCAATCAAAAGAGAAAATATCGTCTGTAAGAACATAGGTGAAAAAGTATTGTTTTTCAACTTTTATATAATGGAGCTGCAGATCAATGTCTACTATTGACTTTCTGTCATAAGTCGAGAATTCAAATTGTACTGTACAGAAAAAATCTGATGGAGAGGCGAATTCGAAATATTTGTTATATGCTACCTCATAGATAACAAACGAATATGCTGTGCCATTTTTCCAAAGTACTGAAAAACATTATCTCATTAAAACAAAATTCTACGAGAATTTCCACCAATGAAAAATCTTTTTATGAGCGTACAAGTTACAAACGTAGGTATAACTATTTAACTTTGTTGACATTTTGCAAAATAATGTGTCTCAGTAGTGTTACTAATTGTACTAATGACTGTACCTTGGTTACTAGTAGCCTAGTAGGAGCAAGTAGGAAATTACCTCAGATATTCTGAGGTATGTGAGTCGTCGAATAAAACAAGGGTTGTAGATAAAGGGTGTAGAAACACCAATCAATCTATATTCGATCGATGACATTGATAGACGTCGTTCGATGTGTCTGGTAGCTCTTAACGTTGTAGCACGGTCGATTGACGTCGACTAATCTATTGTTACCTTCGCGTCTAGAAACTGGATAAGGGAGGCACAGGAGCATGGGGATCGGCACATGAAATGGGAGGCCTAGGCCAGCAGTGGGCGAAGTCGAGCTGCACATGATCATGAATCCATTTTACCATCGATCAATTAGTTTGCTAACATCCAAAGAGATTTTCTTTAGCGATTACGATTGTCAAAAGTCCAAAATAGAATATTTCTTAATATTCTAAATAATTATTCTTATATATTTCTTAATTTTATATAATATTATGTTATAAATGCAAAAGTTTGGATAGATGTATGTTTGTTACTCAATTTATTTATTTATTTATTTAAGGATCACCAACGAGTGTTACAAAACAATAAATTTACACAAAATACAAAAATTGGTACACATCAACATTATCCTGTAATGCACACTCAATTATAGGCAACCACATCTTTTACATAGTCGAGCATCAAGGCAGAACGGCTGCACGGATCTGGATTAGATTTAGCTCATATATATATTATAGTCTGGAATAGCACATAGGCTAAACTTATATACTTTTCGTCTCGGTATAATGTTCCCTTGGGATAAGAAAACACTTCTCACAAGGCCGAATCCACTGGCAAGAGCCAGAACCATACAATAATAAAAAAAGAGATATTTGTTTGTATATTTTGGACTTTTAAACATCCAATATCGCTGATAGTATGGCGCTTTGTTTGGGTTCTCCTAGGTCTACAACTGTGCTGACTGAATTGATTTCTTTTGGCTTAATCCACCAATCAAAACAAATATCGACAACTAAATGTCTATTGGTTTATCCATACTTATGACGCAGCTCTCAGCCAGACAAGTGAAGTAGCAGTCTCCGGATGAAAATACCTGGTGCAGTAATATTATTATACCTACCAGGTTACGTTCGTGTGGCAAGGTGCCCAGACGTTGCCTTCGCCGTTCAATAAGAACGCTTATTCTTGCGAACACTACAACATGACTCCATAAATAAATACATAACAAAGGTTAAAATACCTGTATACAGGCGTCGCAAATCTAATTAATAAATCGCTACACAAGGTATTTTGTAATAAGACGCTGTTTACCTATTACAGGATGAAATTATACCGAAAACAAAATAATGTTAGATTGAGTCAATGAAATGTCATGGACTTGGACAACACAAAATAATGTATAATCCCCGGCACGTTAGTTGGCAAGAGTCGTTAGTTGCGCAGAAGTCGTTTTTTAGGTATCTTTGGTAGTGAAGTGGGGCGCGGGGAATGTTTAGGGCAATTCCGAGCGCGCGGTTGGTTGGTCAGTTGACACAAGGATCGACTGACCAATCGCGTCCCGTCCACGTTCCGTTCGCTCTATATGGTGGTTGGTCAGTTCGCGGAATATGCGCGAACTTACCCCCACTACGCCAATACCTTGCCAATTTACGTGTCGGGCACTATAATAAAAATTGTCATTACACAAGGAATAATGACGGGACCAGTGAACGGTACTCTATAATGGGAGGAAGTCGTCCATGACCACAGATAATATAATACTGGTATACCATGACAAAAACCTTACACAAAAATTGCTTTTAAAGTGTGACAGGACAGTAAAACCTTCGCGTCTGTTGATCGTAAACTTTACACTCTTATATTAAACTTTACCCAGGTGTGTTAGTTTGATACTCTATATAATACAACAAAAGAGCTTAAAAATATCTCTATGCAGTGCAGGCGTCGCAAATCGAATTCAAAAATCGCTATACAAACCATTTTTGCGTCAAGTTCTCTGTGTTAGGTTTATTTTTAGTTGCAGCGCTGCTAATAAGCTGCACAACTAATTGGCAAACAGTTCGTTCAACACTTCGTTGTAGCACATAAACACTGCCCTGCTGAACATTTTTAAAGTTAATTCTTATGATCGGCTGGGTTTCTACTTTTATTAATACCCATTTTTCTATTGATATACATCGTAGTTCTGATAAAGAGAGACTAAAAGTGATGAAAAGTAACATAAGTTTACTTAAAAATATCTTATTTATTTACAGACAATTACGGAAACTAGCCAGCAAACAATCTATTTATATTAATCACACTTATATTATAAAGGCGAAAGTTTGTGAGTGTGTGTGGGTTCGTATGTTTGTTACTTTTTCACGCTCAAACGGCTGGACGGATCTGGATGAAATTTGGCATATATGTAGATTATAGTCTGGAATAGCACATAGGACACTTTTTATCCCGGGCATTTATTCCCTTGAGATAAATTTAGAGATTCACGCGGGTGAAACCACTGGCAGAAGCTAGTACTGTTATAAACGTGCAAGTTTGTGAGGATGAATGGATGGATGTTTGTTACTCTTTCACGCAAAATCTACGGAACAGATTTTGATAAATATAGTTTATAAATCGGAATAACACATAGGCTATAATTTATAAAGATATGGGTGAAGTACTAAGACAACGCGGGCGGCAGCTAGTCAAAAATAAATGAATCCATATCGGATTAGTGGAAAACTGTCAGATAAACAGACACTTGCATGTCTAAATATTTTGTCACGGTTGCGCAGTGCTAAAACTCATTGCGCCTTTATTAAGGCACTAGCTGTCCCACGTGGCTTCGCTCCCGTCAACTGGCTATCTACCTACCCATCTGTCCTACCTACCCTACCTACAGAACGTACATGATTGTTGCGTAACTTTAACCACTTACGCAGCGCACGCAACGGAAGCTCTCAAAAAGGAATAATTTTGCCCATTTTTGCAACATTTTTCATTTATGCTCCCCTCCTATTGGTCTTAGCGTGATGTTATATAGCCTTCCTCGATGTTAGACCTTCCTCGATAAATGGACTATCCAACACAAAAATATTTTTTCAGTTCCAATCAGTAGTTACTGAGATTAGCGCGTTCAAACAAACAACCAAACTCTTCAGCTTTATTATATTACTATAGATTCCATTTAAGCGTTACCTCGTGTTAGTGCAATCCTAAAGAAGGATTATGACAAACTAGCTTCTGCTAGCGGCTTCGCCTGCGTGAAAGTCGAAAATTATCCCGAGGGAACATCTTCCCGAGCTATAAAGTATCTTATGTCCTATTCCTGAGTATAATCTATCTCTGTGCCAGATCCACCCAGCCGTTCTTTTTTTTTTTCGGGTGGGAAATCATCCAATGACTTCCCCCGCTCTGGGTGAAGCGGGAGGGCGTGTCAGACTTTTACTGACTAAAACCCACCCGTGTTCCTTCAGTTGCTTGTGCCAGGGCCGCGGTAACTCTCTTTCAAATTTATCCGCGACCCAGACAGGCATCGGCCCTAGAGGGCCCCGTCACTTTCGCTGACATCTCTTTGAAGTGCGCGTGGAACACTACGCGCCGTCGACTCGGAACTGGTCCTTATCGGACGGCGAGCTACCCATTACTCGCCGTCCGCAAGCCCGCGCCTACGGTGGCCGGGAATCGGCTTGCGACTCCCGACGCATCCAGTCATTCTGGCGTGAAGAAATAACAAACATACAAACCAACTCACAAAATTTCGCCTTCATAATATTAGTGTGATTCAATTTCGTATAAACTCCGAGGATACTCATAGATCATGAAATAGTATTTAGTCTAGTTTCCTTTGTTGAGGGCGAGTGTCTGTCCGTCTGTCAAGAGCGAAACTTAAGCTATCCTCATAATAGAGTCCCCTTTATGCAGTGTCGTGGTGTATTAGCCCTAGTTAATACCATCTTGTGCTGATGCGGATCATCATTAGTGATTGCGTATTGTTTGCTTCGGGACGGTTTGAGAAGCAAATGTTGATGTTGGATGTTATACGTATATTGATGATATGTACTGTTTCCTAGTATTCTAGATGAGGTCTTATAAGTGCACTTCTTTAGTTCCACCTCGCCACTGCCCGTTATTCCTTCTTACTTGTTGGTTAAGCTATGAATATATATATATATATATACATCTAATGTTGGGTAATAAATATGAGCCACAAAAATTTCACGTTCAGTTATCAAAATCATTTTATCATCTTTCTTGCCTGGAATCTCCAAAAAGTCATCCGTGTGCCCCAAATGACAAACAGGTGACGGGTGACAATGGCAGCATTGACACTAAGAGATTGGGTGCATTAATAGAGCCACTGAGCCACTAGGTGTTATAGCAAACATGGCATGAGGTAATCTCACAGTGACGCACTAAAAGAAACGCTGACACTTTTGGCACAAGACATTTTTTTTTGTTTATCAGCTTGAACTGTCCCACTCTTGGGAAAATGCCTGGGATCATTCCTTCTATTTCTCTCGGTGAAGTGGTCCTTCACGACAATTCTCGAGGAAGTCATTCAAGGCCTTAGAATAGAATAGAATATACTTTATCGTACACCAAAAAAAGAAATTACACATATATTTTACAGCAACTTAATACTATGGACTTGGACACTTATAGATGCATAGTATGCAAATATTATTCTGTATGTTTTTATGAGAGCAGTTGTGGCCCAGTGGTATCGGCCGCGACTTACAAGTCGTAGGTCGTGGGTTCGAGCCCAGGCAGGCGCTTTACTTCGTGGTTTTTTTTTTTTGTCACCACTGCTCTCAAAACGGTGAAGGAAAACATCGTGAGGAAACCGGCATGTCCTAGCACCAAAAATTCGAAGACATGTGACATCCACCAACCCGCAATGGGCCCGCGTGGTGGATTACGGCCCAGTCCCTCTCACAGAGAGGAGGCCTGTGTCCCAGCAGTGGGAAAATTGATTAGCTGATGATGTGATGATGATGATGATGATATTATATACAAAACTCCCACCAAATATTGCCCAATGTTGCTGCTTTTGAAAATTGTTTAATTAAACTCCATTTAGCATTTTCATCAGTTACATAGTTTCCATAATCCAAGAAGAACAATTTCAGTCAGTTTATACAGAAACTAATGCATGTTGTTAATTAACTATACAAAGTTGGTCCGCAGCCGTATTCATACAATTAAGTTAAATACGATTTTGGGTAGACAACAAAAATAATCGTTATTGTAAAGTTCTTGTTTTAATATTCAGTTTGTCTTTGACGGAGGTTTTTGTTTGGTTAGAGGGCATGAAACACAAAATGTCGGTTAAGGAAGTGTTATAGCCCAGATACTTAAGAAAATCTTATTTTTTATTAATAATTTAAATAAAGATAAGATGTTGTTCGGTGGTGTGATAAAACAGCATGACCATTTTGGTTATGTTTTTCAATCTTCTTAATAAGCCGAGTATTTCACTAGTTACTAGGAACCATGCTAGTACCGTATCGGTGGAATTAGTTCATACGAGTACTTTTAAAAGTTGCCCAGATCAATGCAAAATTTAGAAAACTAAAAGAGGTTTGAACTATTTCCCGCTGGACCAAGACCGCCTGTACGACCTTTTTTTTTAAACTTTTCTATTTGTTATATTATTTCGCGATAGTGGACATGCACAAAAATTCAAGCTACCGACCGCAAGAATAATAAGGTCAAAATTTGTTTAGGAAACACTGAATATCAAGACGATTAAGACAATATACCCCCAGGACCATTATCAGTCTGCGAGGAAGTTCTATAATATATTTACTATCCGACATCATGACATTGATATATTATGTACCTATTGAGACTATTGATGTATGCTCTTATGTTTTGAAATTTAATTATTTAAATAATTTATTTTAAATTATAAAATGACTGGTTACGTTTCGAATGAATCGTGTTTTTATGCCCAAAATCAATAAATAAATTGAAAACATTTATAATAGAAAATACAAAATTTCAATAATGTTATCTACAAAAGTACTTTGAACAAGCAACTCTGATTCAATATAGACTATTGATTATAGAATTATTAGAAACAACAACTTTCAAAAGTATGTTGAGTAAATCAAAACTACTGAAAGCCTTAGTGGTTAGCTACATTTAGTACCTACATCAGATTTCGTCGAATTCAAACAATTAGACCGAATTTCGAAGAACTCTGACTATTTTTAGATCATTATTCGACGTTTTACCTTCACGTGTGTGCCGCTGGATTTGAATGTAATGTGGGTACTTATTTGTTGGTGATACCCGCGGGTAATATCGTTCACTTACTCGAGCTAACTTGCCAACTTGTAAAAGTTTATTTGCCCTCTAGAATTCTTATAATAATTTTAGATTACAAGATAAATTCACAAGGGAACTCTCTTGCGTGTACTTTTTAATTGGTCTAAATATAATTTATGTAATAACAAGGAACTTTTTTTTTTTATTTCGGCCTGTAATTTTTATAATTTTTTCCGTTGAGACGATGGAACTTGTATCGGGCAAAGGTCTTTATTTATTTGTTTGGGTACATATTTGAACGTGGAAAATTAAAATACCTACGGGTAAAATGTCAATGTTCAAAACATCGAAAACTTAAATATCGAATGACCATATTACCGAAAAATAAAAAAAAACGTAAGTTTAAAATGTCGAATGGTTAGATAAACTACGTCTAATATATCTAAAATCTAATTATCTACAAAAGTGGCATCGGAAGACCTAAATATCGAAAGTACAGAGCATCGAATGCCCCAAATAACGAAGTACAGCGTGTCGAATGTCCTAAATATCGTTATTTATTTATGTCATAAGTCACAGGGTAATTTGATAATTCGGATATTGCGAAAACCCGGATAGTTAGAAAATGGTGAATTTTTTCATCCTATTTAGTATTCCTTTTTCAAGCTGTGTTTCTCCGTTAAGGATTTTTTGAATTACAATAAATTTACTTTTGTTTCCTTGATCAACTCTGATATTAGGAGCGGAATCGGGATGGGGGATATGTGAGCTTAGGGCACTCCGACACGGATAGTTTAGGTTCGAAGGAGATGAAAGAGAAGACGTCATCTCCTTCATATTAGGTTACTTTAGACCATGCAGATAGAAAAAGGAGCACCGCAGCGGGTTTCTGTCGACTTTGTTGCTTAAATAGTAATCGTACTTACCTATTCTAGATTCAAACCAGGCAGAGTGTGACAATTTCAAATCTACCTAAAGTTTTTTCCACTCATACAACATATATCAAAACGAGTAGGTATTTTTAATGTAAATATAATAAACTTATACATATTTAAATCACTCGGTATTTTAATCATAGACATTTTAGGCTTAGGTATTTTTCGATATTTCGATACAATCAATATTGAAATTTTCGATGTTTTGAACAGTGACATTTTATCCGTATGTATTTTTAATTATCGACGTTCAAATATGTAACCATTTATTTATTTATGTACACACAAAATAATTAACAGAAAAAAGAAAGAATGCATATAGAATAAATAGTAGGAATGGCTGTTGATTTTCGTACTTCTTGGCAACTTCAGGTTGTGTTAAATTGAGGTTTTAGCACCAATGCCATTTTCTTAAGCAATTAGTTAGTAAATTGTTTTCAAGATTAACTCCAAACGTGGTAAAACATTATTGCTAATAATTTGCTATCAAGGAAACCCCACGCAAGACACCTAGTAATCTCATATTAGCCCATACTATGACGTGTCAAAACTATCAAGGTTCGACTGTGAAAAGGTACAAATGTATACATGACATATACATCTGTCCCTTACGCACGATCAAAATAACCTCGCTCTAAGAGCTTGTTCTATGTTAACAAAAGTGGCTAAGATCCCACCGCCAACCAAACAAACACCGCACGTTACAAACACGTAACAAAGCAAACGGAAACTGAAAAAAAGGCCCATAACACACATACACTCAAACATCACTCACACACACACATTCACATTTAGAATTTGACACGGACGCAGCATGAAGTGCAAGGTAATACAGAGGAATTATGTAACATCATGCGAGCTCGAATGTTAATCCGGTCGGGATAACATTGGGCTCATTAAACCAAACCCTGGATTATCAACTTGGAATTGCTCGACCGAGCAATATGAATATTGTAACGTAAAAAGCAATGAAAACTCGCTTTAAACCCTCCTGTATTTCACTTCCCATAAAAACTTGGGATTCCGTGAAATATATTAGGGAAAAAAAGGTCTACACGCTCGATCATTAAAGGTAAATTGCTCTGTTTTATATCCGTTGAAATGTAAAGTTGAAAATGTTTTGAATGACCCGCTTGAGTTGACACAACTCTTTCGCCCTCACGTACTGAACAGATTTTTAAAACTTCTTCTTTTGACACTTTTATTTTAATTTTGTACACGTAAGATGCTGCACTTGTCCTCAAGGGAGTGTTTGAAAGAAAGTGTTAAGAACTTTAAATGTTTCGGACGAGGCCACGAAATATTTAAGGGGACCCATTATCACCTTTGAAAAAGACCTCTGATGATTGTTAACAGGAAGTTCAAATGATAATGATAAACGTGACTAAATGGAACAAGAAGGTGTAGAAAACTACCTTTTACGATGGCTGGTAAATTAAAGAAAATGAAAATAGAGGAATTTGAAGGGTGCATTTGAGAATTTATTTGACACTGTTATGATACGATATTCTCGTACCAAAACTAAAGAATGAAAAATAACAAAGACACAATATTTAGGTGAGTGCCGCGCTAGTAACGTTTATTTTAGTAGATAGTATGTTATACAGGTGTTTCCTATGGTCTTCCAATGACCTCTTAGGGCAACGACGGCAAAAAGTAGTTTCAAGGAAACTTGGAAGACATGTGAAAATTATGCCTAGCACTCCTAGCAGCTTGATTTGTCCAAGGAAACCAGAATCTTTACGCCCAAAATGCCCACCTACCCTGATTTACACGCACCACTGATTTCTTCAATGTTAAACTTTGAAAAGCTAAATGCCCAATTCGGTGTAAAACAAAGTTTGTGTTCACTACCAGTGCCACTGACCAATGAGCACGTTATATATAGATGAGTCACCCTTAACAAATGTAGTCGGTGACTCGTTTTGCGAACTTTAGCAAGTACTTAAATAAATGTCTTTTTGTCTAGGTTTACGTGGTGCATGGTACTGAAATAGCTTTTTTTTAGTTAGGTTTGTTTGCGGCCTGTATATTCTATGTTTGGAATAGTTTAGCGAGGTCGTGGTGTATCTTGCTTTAAGTGTGCAATGTCATGGCCTTTTCGCGGCTTTACTTACATATACCTATGTATGTTTGCCTTTGTTGTTCAATATGAAAGTAATATGGCGGAATGTATTTGTAAATATGGTATTTCATTGAGTAACAGTATTTAATGACAGCTTTGGCGTTTGTAGTAAATATTGTAAGTGTGCCAAAAAGGGTATATATATCAGTACTAGCTTTTACCCGCGGCTTCGCTCGCAGTGAAGCCATTTTTTTTTTTTTTATAAAAAGTATCCTATGTTACTTCTAATACCTCCAAGAATATAGGTACAAAGTTTCATGATGATCGGTTCAGTAGTTTTTGCGTGAAAGCGTAACAAACAAACTTACATTCACATTTATGATATTAGTATGATGATATCATATCATATATCAGCTTCAATTTAAAATTATTTGAATTCTGGGTCTCTATAGACAATGCGAAATGCTATCGGTGTTATGGACATGTCAAATTGTTTGGAATGAAGTACGTGATATTTTGGTAACGCTTATCAATCCTATAGTACCTTTTTGCGTTTCCACAACCGCTGTCGCTAATTGTCATCTTTACTAGAAGCTTTGGATCGATTAAATAACTTTAATTATTATACTTTAATTAAACAACCGAAAAACTTAATTATCTATGGTATAAGGAGAAAAGTGTTTCATTCAGCCAAAGAGGTTGTAAATCCCTGGTACGATGATGAAAATTTGTCTCAAGAGAGCCCGCTAAGTCACGTAACTTAACTCTTGGAATTCATACAAAATCGTTGAACAGTCACGAAGGATATAAATACTGTCTTACCTTACCATAGCTACGTGTTAAGTAGAATTGTTTAACAAAAACTGTAAGTATGCTAGTTAGTACCGCGACTGAAAGCGTAACGAGTTTTTTAACAACCCATGTAAATTACTGTGCATGAATGAGGAACGAAATAAACAAGGTTGGTAGCGTTTATTAACATGAATCATTGTTTTAGCTGAAATACATCCACCGCTGGACATAAACAATAGGCACATCACAAGCGTCCCCACATCGACCATAACTGTGCTTTCAGCATCCAGCGGTCATCGGTCTACTTTGTGGGTTGTCCATCTTTTTTTTGTATTTTGTTTTCAGTGGAGTCATCTGATGACTTCTCCCGCTCTGAGTGAAGCGGAAGGGTATGTCAGACTTTTACTGACTAAAACCCACCCATGTTCCTTCAGTTGCTTGTGCCAGGGCCGCGGTAACTCTCTTTCAAATATATCCGCGACGTGGGTTGTCCACCGGCAAGGTGGTTCCAAAGCCGCGTTTCTTTGAGTTGTCACTGCAGAATATTTCGGTCCCATTGGACATTCGTTCTCAAAGAGCGACGATGTCCCTTCCTTCCCTTGTAGGTGTATTCTTAACATAAACAATGTTTTATAAACATAAATAATCTTGCAGAAACCCTTGAAATGACAATCATTAGTTCATTAATCTATAAACGGTAGTGCTTGTCGCGTAAATCGTAGCAAGTGTATCATTTAAGGCGGTCGAAAGCGAACAATAGGCGGTAATCAATAAGACGCCGGGCGGCTATTGTGTCCCTAATGTGTGGGAATTAGCTATTTACTGCTTGACGAAGACAAATTATATCCCCACTTCGATTAATTACAGAGCTTAACAGCGTTGTCGATATTAACATATGAGGTGTAGTGAACGGAACTGGCCCTTGGTGTTTCGAATACATATCCTGTAGAGAAACTATTTGTGTGTAGTAATATTGTGTCCTACAGAATACACACATAATAAGGGTTTCCTCTATCTGGCAGAATCTTTATGCTCCGAAATGTATGTGGCATAACGCACTTTGCATAATCTTCTTTAAACGAATATTTTTAAGGCATAAAAATTATTTACCATAATTATTGGTTGGACGAATGTTTATTTGCCCGAATTTACATTGGCATTCTTTTAAGATGGCAGAGTTTTATTTGGCATAATTTCGTTTGGCATAACGTTTATTTAGAGTGACGATTATTTGGTACAATTTCATTTGGCATATTATGAAGATGGCAGAATTTCAATTGGAATAATTTTCTTTGTCATTTTCATAAAATTATATTTTTAACCTTAAATTAAAAATTAAAATAGTGTCTTAAAAAGTCAATATGTTGTGCTACAAAAGTTATTTATGTACACACAAAACACTTAAAAGGAAAGTACATATAAAGATGGAAGAGCACAAAGGTGCTGCTTATTTCTAGAAAAAAAAATTCCAGCTGACCTTCGACAGGAGAATTAGATAAGAAAAATAGACACAGTGTGTATGTCACGGACCAAGTGATTAATCAGGGCACTGTATAATGATCGGACATAATGTATACTCGTACATTCAAGTTCAAATCGGGCGATGTAATGTAATGTAGTGTAATGTAATACTGATTTAAACTTCCATATTTATCACATTGTCTGGTCATTATGAATATTGCTACGTCACGGTTGGGCAATTTGATCATTATGGTCAATGAAATTAGTCCAAGAGCGAGCAAAGCGAGCTCGGGAGCTTAAGGCACCCCGACACGTATAGGTTAGGTTCGAAGGAGATGGCGGGAGTAGAAAATACTAAGTACAACAAAGTAAATCGGAGCCCCGATCTACTTTGTTGTTTAAATAGTAATCGTAATTACCTATTCTATATTAAAACCAATGTTAACATTAAAATAATTTAAAAAACACATCTTTTATCATCCAGCCCAATAAATCATGGGTATTATTCAGAAAGCCCGGTCAATTTAATTATTTCAATAGTTTTATCACATTGCCTACTCATTTTGGTCTTTATTCAAACTGCCCAGGCATTATGATTAATGCCGTATTAATCACTTGGTCCATAACATGTATAAGTACAAGGAAGATAGTGACAGAAACGAATCGCTGAAAAACCGACTCCACGTAGTCTCGTCTGCCCGGCCCGAGAGAGTAATTTAATCCGTCGTAGGCGTGGAGGGGTGAAGCGGCCCGCGAGCTGGGGAGCAGGTTCAGCTTGCTGGCCGGATTCACCGGCCATCCTCAGCCGCGGCGGCGAGCGTTAAAACCATCTGCGACGATAAGCTTCCGTGGGACCGACGGAGCCTCACAGCTCCGGAGCCGTGACAGAAACTATATTTATGCCTAAAGATGACATAAAAAGTTCTGCCATAAAATACCCACATAATAATAATTGCGACACATTGATTGTTAGATATTTATTGCAATACAAAAATATTTCGCCTTCAAAAATAGCCAATCGCTATGATTGACGGTCTAGACCACTGGTTCTCAACCTGTGGGTCCACGTACCACTGCTAGTCGATTCGAGTAAAAATATGGTCCGCCAAAGTTTCAAAACGCAAAAGCCTTTCAAAGGCAAAATGATTTTAAATTTCTATCTGAAACATTGTGTTTATATACAATGCTTGTTACTTTTCTTCGAAATAGGTATGGTGGGTACAACTTTTGAATTTATAATTTAAATTTATTTTAATTACCACAGTTATATTTTTTCCTGGGCTTCTGGTCCCTGCTAAAAACAAAGTAATCAAAGTGGTCTAAAAAAGGTTAGGAAATACTGTTCTAGATTAAAATCATTAAAATAGGTTAAATGAAATGAATTCACGAAAAATACCACAAACAATAGATTTGTGGTATTTTTCGTGACCATGTTTGAATGCTATTAAATACTCAAAATAAAGATTTAATGATTAAAAACTTTTGTATGCAGGATTATTGTTAAAGTAATGTACCTACCTATTTATAATGAGAGGTTAACACGAAAATGCATGAAAGAAAAACATGTGTAACTATTTTTTAGGAGGTTAGCAAGAAAATGCAAGTAAATAACACCTACAGGCAAGCTACCACAACTGATTAAAGGATTATCGCCCGAAGTCAGTTTGAGAGGTATTGTGTTCGAAGTCGGTCCGAGGCTGCTTGTAAATTCGATTGTACGATGATGCAGTGTCAGGAACGTAATGCTGCTGCAATATTAATAAAGTACAGGGAATGCGCCTTGTTTCACTTTCAATTTGTAAGGGAAAAGAGTACTGCATTTAAACTACATTTAATTTGAATAAGGCCCAATTTTGTAATACGTAGTTAACTCAACCAATGGTTAAATATGGTAACCAATGGTTTCAAATTTCAGTAAAACGCGTTTATTTGTCAAATATTGGCATCACAAATGGTGAAATATAGTAAGTTCAATCAATCTGCCTAGCCTTTTCCCAACTATATTGGGGTCGGCTTCCAGTCTTACCGGATTCAGCTGAGCACTAGTGTTTTACGTCGAGCGACTGCCTATCTGACCTCCACAACCCAGTAATTGGATAACACGGTACCCCTTGGTAAGACTGGTGTCAGATCTCAAGCTTCTGACTACCCGTAACGACTGTCAAAGATCTTCAAATGACAGCCGGGGCCAACGGCTTAACGTGCTTTCCGAGGACGAATTCGGTATGTTGAAAATGGTCACCCAACCACGGACCGACCTCGTCAAGCGTTGCTTAACCTTGAAGATCGAACCGTGCGGTTATTATTATTTAGCCACGAGCTCCTCATATACCAGTAAGTTGAAGAGTTAATTATTTGATCATATGTTAAGCTTAAACCCGATGAGAAAAGGCGTTTTACCAAAATTTGAAACCATTGGCAATGGTGTCTCATCCCATACAAAGAAACCGTACCGACGTACTCTACTGATTATACTGATTATTTTTTGTACATCGATCGCGTTCCTACATCGTCCGTTCCACAGATATAGATGGAGAGATCAGATCTATCTATCGCCGTGGAACGGAACCGAACGCGATTGATTTACAAAATATAATCGGTATAATCAGATGAAAAACGTTATGTCGGCACGGTTTCTTTGTATGGGATGTGGGATCTGTATGCTAGTATTATATTATCTGTGCCATTGGTAAGAATTTAATTGAATTGGTTTTTACCATGGGCAAAGACTGGGCTTCATAAAAATTAAGTTTAGTTTATATGCAGCACTTTTTATCACCAGGTGAGATGGTGGTGATACGCAAACGACGAATCAATCATTATAAAATAAAAATTAAGCAGCCAAAAACAGTTAAGTCATTTACAAGAAGGGCGGTATTTGATAAGCGGTTCAGGAAATTTACGTTACATTAAATTAATAATTAGAAAACATCTACCTAACTTTTAAATGTTACCTATTAGTTAAGATTCAGGTCCAGTGCAATAAAGACAGTTACAAGATGATACTCACTTACTGTGTGAGGATAACTACTAAGAAATTGCTTATAGAATACTAGCGACTCGCCCCGGCTTCGCCCGTGACAAATTATACACAAAGACCTTTCTCGTTTCGCACTCTTTCTATTGGTGAAAACCTCATGAAAATCCGTTCAGTAGTTTTTGAGTTTGTCGCATAGTTTATGTAGTGATTTATACACTCAGATGCCTAGTATTTGATTATAATTATGGGTGACGCAAAGGTTGAAGTTTATGGTTTTCTGTAGTTTTTAACCGACTTTCCAAAAAGAAGGAGGTTCTATGTTCGACTTATTGTATGTTTTTTTTTTGTGTATATTCACCGATATCGCCGTCAATTGTGAACCGATTTTGAAAATTATGTTTTTGGTCCCATTTTAATTCTGTGAAAATCTGATAAAGAACTTTGGAGATATACAACAGAACTCTTCAATAAATAACGGCAAATCTCTCGGTATTGCTGCAATCGCATGTCTGTTTATTGTATCCATTTCATAAGATAACACGCCAGTACGTTCTAAAGGGGTACGCAGATGTGTATAGTTCACCTTGGTACACTCTTATTTCACCGGTTATGTTCAAGTTTTATGGTATTCGGGTAATCTATTCTGGCATTATAAGTACCCTACTAAAGGCGAGTTGCTTAATAGGTACAACTTAAAAAATAAAAAATAAATTACAAAAAGATAGTACCGACTTCCAACTAAAAGTACTAGAAAATGAAAAATAACTTTCTTTTTTTCGAAGTCGGTGTCTTTGGTAGGTACCAATTTTTTTTGTTATGGACTTTAGTTGGCTTTATTTGGAAGTCGGTACTATTTTTTTGTAAAAAAGTTTTTTTTGCATACCCCTGTACAAGAAAAAGCGTCAATTTATGTTTCAAACTTTGCTAAGAACACTAATTACCTGCTGGAATGATTGATAATTTCAAAGAAACCTTAACCAAGTTCGAGTTTCTGTAGTAGGCCGTTAGAAACCCAATCAAAATCTTTGTGTTTGTGTTCCAATTGTGTGTGTTCTGAAATAACTTGGACGTTCGGCAATTAGGGCTTGTTATGATCTCGCTTCAGTGCCGATACTCCGCCGAATTGTTTATCTGCTGCGAAGCTTGCTTAATTAAAAACTACTGTTAGCTACTTTTGACGTTATTGAAATAGATAAGACTTGCCAAGGAGATTTTTACATTTACGATACTGTGTTTGTCAATGTATGGGTTCGAAAACAAAATCAATGAATAGATTTTTAGTTAGTAACTTGCTTCTGCCAGCGGCTTCGCCAGTGTGGATGTCGAAACTTATCCCATAGGAACATATGCCCGGGATATAAACGAATCCTATGTTCTATTCCATACTATAATCTATCTCTGTGCCAAATTTCAACTAGATCCGTCCAGCCGTTAGAGCGTGAAGAACTAATAAACACACTCACAAACTTTCGCGTTTATAATATTATAGTGTGAAGTGTGATTGCTTTTGGTGTGAAAGACCAACAGTCTACAACGATTAATTCTATACTGATAAATTTTAAGTAGGTTACTTGGAAAATAACATTCGCAGATACCAAGCCAACCAACTTAGGTAGGTAGGTACTACTACGACTAGTCTGTATAATTATCTACTTTACAACGGTTTGTTCACAATGTAAATTAGTAAGTTTTCATTTATTAGACGCTTTCCAATTTTGTACAATAATCGCTTTCGATCTTGTCTCAACCTACACTAAAATATTGTTTTAAAATTCGAAACAAAGTTGGCCTTTCAATTTAAAACAGAATAAAAATAAAATTGTAATGCTAAAGGTAATGAAATGGCCCTTATTGAGAAATGTCAATTGAAAGAGCAACTTTACTCAAAACTTTTTGTTATTAAACTCTGTTGTTCCGTTTGTTGTTCGATAACTTCAGTCTTGTTAAATGTTAAAGCCATAAATCAAAATTCAAGTGAAATAATCTCTTGTAAGGTTGAAATAACTGAACAATATTGGACTATAAGTAAAACAGAATGTTTGATAAACAATAATATTCTCTTGACTGACAGACAATGCGAGTTATTTTAGCTCATTAATTTATTAGACTTCAGTGAGGGTAGTCGTGTTTAATGTTAAATTATAGTACTTTATTCAGAAGCCGATATATTGATCGAATGTATTAAGCTGAAACTTCTCACGTTATTGGAACTGTAAGTGCGTGTATTTTAAAAATTATTTTCAGGAGGATAATTGAAAGGGGAATGATTGAAATTAACTCATATCAAAAGTAATAAGAGATGGCTTGTATTTTAAATACAGAAAGAAAGAAGGAACCAGTTATTACTAAAGTAATGAAAATAATAAGTTTCATAATCATTTGTAAAATTGTTATGTCCTTGATTCAAATTATTTCTTAATCAATAAATTTTTAAATATTTTTATAAAACATACAAAAAAAAAACACTTTAAAAAAAAAGACGCCCACCGGAATCGGGAATAGGGTCCAAGCGGTCAGGGCTCCAGAGAGAGGAACCTCCTAATGATACAAGCCGTATCCAGCAGTACTGCTTTCTGGATCAAGACCTTGACCCAGCCACCTAACAAGAGCCTCCTAAGGTGTTGGTCGCGGCTCGTGGCTATTAAGCCATTGGTTGACACGACTATTGGTACAATAATCGCTGTGTCCACGTCCCACATGTCGCCAACCTCGCGAGCCAAGTCAAGATACTTGATTTGCTTATCATTCTCGGCTTTCACGAGGTTCCCGTCATGCGGGACGGTAATGTCAACAATCATTGCACGCCTCTCGATTTGGTCCACCACCACAACATCAGGCTCATTGGCTGCAATAGTCCTGTCAGCGATGATGGACCGATCCCAGTACAATGTGATATTGCCATTTTCGAGAAAAAAATATATAATTAAATTATCATTGTTAATCAATTTGAAGGAAGCGGTTAACAAAGTACTCCTAACAAGATTTTGCCGAAAGCTTTGCTCGCGTGGCATCTCATAGGAATCGTGTATTCGTTTTCCGCGATAAAAAGTAGGCTATGGCACTCAGGGGTGATATCAATAAAAGAATTTTTGAAGGCATTATTTCCCTGTTTGTTTGTGACAGATTGGCCAGAGAATGTAGGCGATAAAGTTAGCTGGAAAAATATGGGGCGGCTTAAGCCCAGCAGTGGGACAACATATGCTTTCTGAGAGATTGACCGGATAACGTATGCGATAGTGTTTTCACAACTTGGAAAAATAATTTGACCGCTTCCATAAAATTAGTTTATATTTAAAAACGAGTCTATTTTGTTTTCATTTTCATAAAAGGTTAGTTTATTTCGCGAGCCTTTCGTTTCGTTACAAGGCCTCAAAAGCGTTGTGATTACCGTGTGTGTGTAGTTACCAGCGACATACCGGATGTGTTAGCGGCTTTTCTCCTCGCGCGAACACTGAACTGAATTTCATAGGAATATAATATCATTATTCGCCGAGCCTTTTACCTACTATGTTGAGGTCGGATCTAACCAGAGATATTATTGTTCATAAGATTTTATTTTATTTACATGAAGGGATCTTTTAACGACTTCCAAGACTCATATTTTAGTTTTTGGATATTAGATTGGAGTTGGTCTAGTTATCAGACTTTTGAAATTCTGGGAGTGTATTCACTTAAACTCGCGATCAGGGGGGTGTCCATAAGCTCTTAGAGTAAGATTATTTTGAAATCGCGTAAGTGACAGATGTATACAAGTCATATAAGTCCGTCCCTTACACACACTCAAAATAACCTTACTCTAAGAGCTTATGGTCACCACCCAGTACATTTAAACCATATTTAACCGGTCGCGTACCCGTAATTACCTAAAATATAAAAAAAAAACCATTGTGTGTAGCGTGTATCCACGTCATAAGCACTCAAGGGGTTAAGTGCTGTTAACGTCAATATCCACAACATAATGACGACATTGATAGCTTAAATGTAACAGCGGGCAGGTCGCATCACTCCGGACAAAAAAGTTCTGGAGTGGCGACCGCGTATCAGAAAATGCACGGTTGGAACCCTCGACCGTTGAAGTGGTGCAGGCCGTGGGATTCCGCTGGATGCGAGACGTACAGGACCGAGCAAAGTGGCAACGCTTGGGGAAGGCCTATGATCAGCAGTAAATGATAAGAATCATGATTACTGGACTTGATCACAGTTACGATGGGTCGATTATTTTCAGTTTTATAAGTGAACCTTGTCCGTAGCTAAAATAGTTATCAGAATTGGACCTTCTGAGTTACTACTACTCCTTACAAAAAAAATAAGCCTAGCAACTACTCATACAAACTCGCATGATAACCAAGATATTCGTTACTTGTTATTATGAGACAGAAGGTCGTTGCTGCCTACTTTTTAATAATCCCTTAGTTACCTTAATACATCCACAGATGGTTTTTTTGCTAGAGATTACACAGTAAATGTAGAGTAATTAGAACTGAAATTTGAAGATTTTCGACAGTGTTTGAGGATTTTATGAAGGACTCCATCGGAAAAATAAAACTCAACTATGAAATTGGAAACGAATAGTATTATTTTGATAACTGAACGAAATAAAATGTAACTACTCTACTGGTGACCACATAACAAATAAAAACAAGTTGCAATCTGGGGACGATATTCGAAAGTCGGCGACAGCTGAGTACGAAGCTAAGTAAAAGGAAAGGTTTAAGGGATATACCTGTTATTTTGAGGCCAATTTTTTTTTAGATCCAAGGAATGATCTACGATTTTATTGATAATCCATCTCTTATTTTATTTAGATACATTTTTCAACATTAATTTGGTAATTCATACCTGGCGACACATTTTATTTATCTGAGAATATTAGATTTTTATTTAGATATTTCGTGATCTATTAATTAGATGATACCGAGAAGTTGATGACAAATATGAACTTTGCTGACAAAAAATATAATTCCCTTTCATATTTCAAATTTTTTGTTGATCACTTCCTGGAAAGCTCTCTTCTACTTATTAACCGAATTACCAAAAAGGAGGAGGTTCTATGTTCGACATAACGTTCGTTTTTTTTGTGTATGTTCACCGATATCTCCGTCAATTGTAGAACGATTTTGAAAATTCATTTTTTTTAAAGAGTGTATTCCGAAATTGGTCCCATTTTAATATGGTGAAGATCTGATGAAGAACTTCGGAGGTATACAACAGAACTCTTCAATGTACAACGGCAAATCTCTCGGGATTGATGCAATCGCATGTATGTTTATTGTTTATCCGATTTTATAACATATTATTACGCCAGTACGCTCTTGAGGGGTGCGCAGATGTGTACAGTTCACCTTGCCGGTTATGTTCAGTTTCATGTTATTCGGGTAATCTATTCTGGCATTATAGGTTAGGTACCTTACTAAAGTACTTGCTTATTAGGTAGGTCCAATTAAAAAGTGAAAAATAAAAAAACTTTTTTACAAAAAATACTACCGTTTCCAAATAAGAAAACTGCAAAGTGAAAAATAACTTTATTTTTGGAAGTCGGTGTCCATAACGCATAAAATTGATTGAACCAAAGATCCTATCAAAAATAAAGTTATTTTTCACTTTGTAGTTTTCTTATTTTGAAATCGATAGTATTTTTTTGTTAAAAAGTTTTTTATCTGTTTCAGTATACTTAAGAAAGTGTTTTGATAAACTAACGATGGGAAAAGAAAAACAAATGAAAACCCATAAGTATTCATTTTTATTTTCTCATCGTCAGTTTTCTGTCTGCTATTTTTTGCAGGTGGTTATTTCGTAAGTGGTCGCGGCGTGGTCGCTTCTGGTTTATTATGAATTCTCTAGGTTATATTTTTAGGTATCAAAATAAGTTCTCCAGGATCACCTGCCACCTGGATATGAACTGCAGTGGTCTATATGGAAAGCACTCAATCGTTTGCGCACCCAAGTAGGCCGCTGCAAACACAATTTTGCAAAATGGGGTTTTATAGACCCGTATGAATGCGGTGCCCCTTTGCAAAATATGACACACATGCTGGAGTGTCCTAAGTGTCCATACACCTGCACTGTGGAAGACCTTGTGCTCGCCACTCACGCTGCAATCGGGGTGGCCACCTACTGGGCCCAAAATTTATAAAGAGTTTTCCAACGACTCGAAATAAAGAAGAAGGTCTTCAATCTATACATATAAATAAAATTGGATTGTCTGTTTGTAATATTGAAATAACCGTTTTTTACTACATGAATTTATATACGGTACATACACCAAAATAAAATTTCTTATAATTTTTGTCTGTCTGTCTGTCTGTTTGTTCCGGGTAATCTTCGGAACGACTAGACCGATTTTGACGGGACTTTCACTGGTAGATAGCTGATGTTATAAATAGAAATATAGGCTACTCTCAGATCCTGTGGGAAACTTAAAAAAATAAATATAAACTTTACAAGTTTGACGCGGACGAAGTCGCGGGCAACAGCTAGTCTAATATAAACTCTTTGTATAACGATTATGACGCTAATTATAACGATGTGTGTATGTATAAACAAACTGATTTTCTAATTTTGGTGTGCTTGTCGGCGGCCATAAATTCGTTTCGTGATAAATAGCCGGCCTTCTCGTTAGGGGGAAGTCCCGTAACGCCGGACGGCACCTAGCGTCGGACACTCGTACTATTTAAGCGAGTATAAATCTGTTCGATTCAAAATACAAGTGAAAGGGGCGCGGGGGGCACACAGGTACAGGATCACGCGCCGCGCCTCGCCAGTGACGCACACGGCCACGGCGGGAGCACTCGTTTGCTGTTTTAGGCGCGAAATCACGAAGTCACCTAAATATCAATGTGAGTAATTCTAATGTATTTATGCATTTACATTTGAGTGGTATTCAAAGATAAAGGTAGTACTTGTTTGTTATCCGTAAAATGGTAGAATATTATTAGATCTTTTAAACAATTTTAGTAGGTACCACCTAATGAACGAAAATGTCTGTCCCTTAGCACCGGACACTAAGTCGTCCCTTAGCGCCGGACAGTAAACATATTTTTTTTTTTTTTTTTTTTTTTTTACTTTTGATGGGTTTGCTCTTGACTCTAGTCTAAGTCAATGACAGAGACAGAGTCGACGATGGAGCGAGCTTACCCAGAAGAAGCCTGTTCACTCTAACTTTGAAGAGATTCGGGTTAAATGCGTTCGGAAACACAGACGCAGGTAGTGAGTTCCATTCCTTCGCTGTGCGCATTATAAAGGATGTTTGGAAGCGCTTGGTGCGAATTGGTGGAATGGCAACAAGGTAAGGATGGTAACTTGCAGTGCGTCTAGATGTCCGATGGTAGAAGGGGGCTGGTGGGATAAGATCGTGGAGTTCTTGAGCACACTCACCGAAGTACAGTCTGTAGAAGACCGACAAGCAGGCAACCTTGCGGCGATGAGCCAAGCTGTGAAGCTTGGCATTTACCAGCTTAACGTCGCCGATGAGCCTCTTGGCTCTGCGTTCCACCGAGTCAAGCGCGGCAAGCTGATACTTAGCTGAGCCATCCCAAAGGTGGCTGCAATACTCCATGCAGGATATTGATATTTCTTGTGAGAATTTACGTCATTTATTCTAATTATTTAATTTTGTTTTAGAATATAGAAGAAAGAATATAATTACACACGCAACCAACCAAAGAGAACCCAGTCCTGCTTCTACTGGATGGCCATTGCAGCCACAAGACATTGGCGGTAATCAATTTTTGCAGAGAAAATCATATTCACTTGATGAGTTCACCACCACACACTACGCACAAGCTCCAGCCTCTGGACAGGACATTTATGAAGCCATTTAAAGATGCATACACCCAACGATGCGACTTGTGGATGAGAACAAATGCTGGATGTCGGATAACGGATTATGACATTGCTGGTTTGGTGAAAGAAGCATTTATAAAAGTAGCTCGATTGGATATTGCAGTATCGTGATTCAAATGCACTGGAATCCATCCATTTGACAGACATTTATTTTCTGACCTAGATTATTTGGCTGCAGATATTACCAATATACCACTAGAACAAACAGAAACTTCATCAAACGCACTAAACAACGAACAAGCTGTCGTGATATCAAACTTAGTCATAGAAGAGCAAATGAAAGAATCTGAACAATCTATTAGTGTGCCTATAACCACAAGTCCCAAACCGTCGACAAGTTCTGCTCCCGATCTTGTTCAGATAATCCATAACTTATCACCGTTGCCTGACGCAGCAAAAAAAAGAACAGCAGCTCGAAAACGAAAGAGTGAACGAAGCGAAATTTTAACTTCATCGCCATACAAAAAAGTGGCAGAAGAAAAAGAAAATGAAAAGAACATGAAAGATAAAAAGAAGGAAATAAAATCTAAGTTTGAAGTAGCAATGGGAGGTAAAAGAAAGCTAACCAAAGGAATTAAAACCAAAGGAAAGAGCGTAGACAAGAGAAAAGAAGTGACAAACGTGAAACCTAAAGGAAAGAAAGGAAGTGAAATAGAACCATTAACTGAAACGTCTAACACAAACATAACAATTTGCGTAGTTTGTTTGGAAGACACTGACGAAGATTGGATCCAGTGCTCATCCTGTTGTGGGTGGATACATGAAGCATGTGCAGATATTCCAGAGTGTGGAGACGGCTTCATTTGTGATCGATGCAGGTTATTTTGAAATGTCCGGTGCTAGGGGTATGGCATAAATATTCGTCCGGTACTAGGTGCCACTTTTTAAAATTTTATTTTTTATTACCAAAGTTCGATTGATAGTATTAATTATTTCTTAGCAGGGGCTGCATTTTTGTTAATTTAATTTGATTTCTAACTTTTTTATCTAATATAAGTCATAATTTAATAAACTTTTCTTTAAATGAATATTGTTTTATTTATTAATAACCTTAGGTGTCCGCCACTAGGGGACTTACATGTTACATCCTTAAGCTTCCAGGAAATTATGTAGGTATATCAATACATACTATAAACCTGTAGAAAGTCGTTTTTGCACATCAAAAAATTGCCAGGGTATTTGGGAGCACGTTTGGTTGAGCGATTGACTGTTGCGCTGCGTGTCGCAGGTTCGATTCCCGCTTGAACAAATATTTGTATGACCTACAGATAGTTTTTCCGGCTCTGGGTGTTCTCTATGTGAGTTTATGTTTTTGTTTGAATTACTTAGTTATTTGTTTCATCGCAATCAGTTCACTCTATCAAAAGATATATGAATTTAAAGTGTTCAAGAAGTAGTATATCACAAAACAAGTAATGCATATACTCGGACAGTTCAACTCCAAATTCTAAAGATGGCGTTGTGCATTTAATGTCATTTTCTTTATGAATTGCGGTTTTAAGATTTTCCGCGGTAGTATGACCCTAGAAAAAAATTGATAGGTAGGTCGGTACGACAGTTGGGGTACGGTAGGGTAGGCAGTTGACGGGAGCGAAGCCGTGGGCACAGCTACTTTAATATATAAATAAGTTAACACTGATATATACATTTTTGTTATTCTTGAACAAAAAGCGGTCGCAAACAAAGTTGATTTACCAAGAATTTAATAGAAAACCGAATACATTTTCTAGTAAAACCGATATGTAAATCGACGACAGATAAAACTCACGATTTCCTTTGTAAACATTTCCCGAAGAAACAAAACTAACTTATGGAAATCCCCTCAGAATAAGTTCGGTAGTTTTCTAAACAGTTCCTTTTATACTATGTAGTATTGCATTGGTCATTGGTACTTGTGAGTGGCTGAAATGTGACAGTTATCGTCTCGGGACTCATAAAAAGAGATTGCTTCGAGTCTGCCCGTTTTATTGACTTATTAACATTGATATCAGATCGTAACACTTGATTCTTTGATCTTCGTCAAATATTTACCCAACATATTATTATCTGTACTTCAAAAGTATTTTGGTGTACTTATTTTACGGCTAGTTTAGTGGGAGCGATTAGGTTTCAAAGTATTACATTGTAGGTACCTTTGTTCCTTGTATTCGCCTGCGGGCGTTGCTAAGGCTTTTTGTTGGTTTTTTCATGTACACTTTTAACAATGTATAAAGACTCTTTTTCATACTAAATGAGCAACCTAACAAATACAAACCGGTTAGTTTCTAGCTTAGTGGGTATTTATTCAACTTTGTAAAACACATTCGGGTTTTGTATAGTTTTAACCTTAACATTATACAATTTATAATAGAGTTATTTGGATACTCAAAACGATCTGATCTGATCTTGATAAAAGTTTTCGTTTGTAATTTTCCAACTCCTTCAGAATGTTTGAATAGGCTGTTTACCTCTTGTGAAAATGATTCCATTTGTTTCTCTAGAAATTATAGCAAATATTTAAGGGTTAAACGTGGCTCTATATTTGATTTAATCTTCGAAACCGTTTTATTCTGGCGCGATTACACTTTCGTGCAAATGTTATTGCTTATAGTCGTATTCACATGAAATAACGGATCGTTTTAAAGTACTGGCATATTTATAATGAAGTCTTGAAACAAAATTTGGAGCAGTAAAAAAGCCATAATAGCGAAGTGCACCGATACGTACAGGGAAAAGAAATTGTATGCAAATAGGCTGGCCAAGTAATTTGAGCCACGTTCGTGAGAATATGCGCGGATATTCTAAACCGTCGGTTATACATTACATACTTCTTTTTATGCTAATGTGAGGCATCCGTCTCCGTAAATATGTTATGCATATTTGATATGGGCAATAAAATATGCCAACATTTAAGGTAAATACTTATCCAATCCCCAATTTCTTTAGAGATCTTGTATTATAATGTATGAAGCGACAATTACGCTTTAGGAGTAAACGATTATAAATTTTATAGGTACTGCATATTTTTTAAAGGATTGTATCTTTTTTAGTTTTTTTTTTTTTATATTCACTTTCTCTTAATTTGAAAAGAGCAAAGAAATTGACGCAAGAATAAAATCAGAATTCTGAATAAAATAAAACAAATAAGATTATTGACGGTCGGGAGTTAATCGTGCGTGTCCAAACAAACAAATCGTCGGCGGCGGGACGACTGCGGGACGGTTGCGGTGCGGGACGGGACGGGACGGCGGGCGATGTGGGGACCGTGCGTGCATGCACGAACTGTGGTATCCTTCTCACTATTAGGAACGAATTTGTACACGTTTGTTTCTTTATGTCCTGCGTGACGTGTATTCAAAATCCATTTAAAAGAACAACCCTTTATTTTTTATGAAGGAAGTCGAGGAAAAGTTTTGGTTTTTAAATTAAATGCCGTAAATGTTGTCTGTTTTACATCAAAGTTGGATTATTCCATTATAAGTCAGTTTATGCCATTGGCGACCTCTCAGCTTTCTTAACATTTCTCTCTATATACTTATAATTTGAGGACCAGACTTCTTCAGAAGTGCAGCATACCGGACCACATGCATCTGGAAAATTTTACTATCGTAGTATATTAAAATCGATTGAAGTAAATTTTACCATTTCGAAACTTTTTCTTCGTGGGAATGACACCTAATTCCACAAAGCAGCTTCCGTGTATTAGCTTATTAGCTAAGTTTCCAGAAGTTTTCTAGAATTTATTCTTTGTCAGGGCATGTTTAGAGTCGGTAGAAGCTCTTTGTAGCGAGTTGGAAAGTCGGCAAAGTTTGCGAACGCCCGTAAGCGGTAAGTATATGATAGGGCAATTTGCCTGGCTGCGGTAATAATATCGTTATCTATTACGATTTTCATGTATATTTATGATGTGTTATTTTGTAACTTTTATATAATGGAAGAAGTAATGTATTGTGATGAGGTCAATGGTGAGAGTTTTAATACAGTTGAAGCTCGTAATAACTCACTGCGCTCTCTCTATCCGCATTGTCAGCTGTTTAGTGTCAGTGCCGTAACTCGGTACTGTTTGCACTGCACAGCAAGTTCTTCTGGTACGGGAACAAAATTCTGATACCAACTGAACTGAGTTCGATTATAAGTTTTATAGAACAGTACTAGCCAGTTTTAGTTTCGTGTCTGTTGTTTCTGTTCTAACTCGTGAACCTTCTATAAAGCATCGCGAGCGAGTAGTGAGCCCCGCGTATATCAGCGCAAGAATGTGTGAAAACCCAACCCAAATACATTGTAGCCTAAGTTGTAAATAGGGACTAATTTAGCTTTATTCCACAATTAATGACCATAAAGATTTCTTTCCAGATTTTATTGCGAGTCTTTAACAATTTTAAGGGTAGGCCGTTAAGTGTTAGTTGTGAGGGTAACATCGTAAAATTATTTATTTATACGACCCAATTTCGTCGGTATGCTGGTCGACAAAAGTATTTCGGAGCTTATCGAGACCGAATCAAGGGTCAACGCTTCAGCGCACACTTGCTGGGGGATGGTTTTATGCTACATTGACGCTACACTCCTGTAGTTTGTATTGAAATACCTTCCTAGATGTTTACAAGACAATAGTAAATAAGTAAGTACGTGTTCAAGTTAGGACTTTATTTAAATAGATAGGTCAGTGATTATTTTAAAACGGGGAATGACAAGAGACTTTCCTTCTTCATATAATTTAAAGAATTAACAACGAATAAGTCACTGAGTTTCTTTGTTACGGACGAGGAAATCTTAATTAACTTCGAATTAAATGTTTTATTCCAGAATGAAACCCCATAATTACTGTCAATTTTAAGTAAAACGCAAACGAACTGCTTCTGGGTTTCCTCATTTTTAAAACGAAGTTGCTGAATATATTTTACAGTTTTGCCAAAGGTAGTAAACATTAGGATATTATCTGCGAACAAATTTTAATCTCAATTAAAACCTGATGCAGCAGGTCTGCGTGAACCTGGCAGATCATTTTCCAGCAGAGCTTAAAAAAATGTGAGTTCTAGTCGCATGCAGCATAGTTCTGGAGTTCTTGATACTTTTTGGAAATAGTTCTGGCCTTTTTCCCGGAAAAAAAGTCAAATGAAAATATGATCTGCTAACTTCCGGTAGCTGATCATTTTTTCCAAAACCAAAATTTTATAAGTGATTTTGGTGCACAAAGATGAGTTCTATAGTTCCTGATACATTTTAGAAATAGTTCTGCAGAATTACAGATACAAAAAAATAGCAAACAATAAAACTCATAACTGAAATAAACCAATATGTTTTTTAAAACTGACGCTACTTATATAAAACTATTATTGCCGTTTCTTCTTTTGGCAAAAATAACTCGTTTAGAACTTGAAGTAATAAAAATCAATAAAATATAAGAAAAACGTACTCTCAAGCGACAGTAGCTTTGATAAACCGTAACCAAAAGCAAAATCCAAGAAAATATTCAGTTTTCGATACAAAAAAAAAACAAAACATAAAATCTAACTGTAATCAGGCCGAGAACTCCTCCTTTCCTTATACGCCTATATTAAGACTAGACGCAAAAATGAAACAGAATGCCAGAACCCTCACTCAAGAATCAGCAGAGCATGGTTAAAGATTTAGGTTATCAAAATTCAAGGAAATTTTCAGTGTTCATTATAAAAAAATAACAAAAATGTTCATAGGTACAGAGGGCTGGGAAATCTTTTATTTTCTAATACAAATATGTTGAGACAAGACGTAGAAATGCAACAGAAAGCCAGAACTCTCACTCAAGTAACAGCAGAGCATGGTTGACGATTTAGGTTAGCAAAATCAAGGATTTTTCATCGCTCGTAATACAAAATCCAAAATAAAATAGCAGAGGTACTGAGGGCCGGGAACTCCTTGGTTTCTACTACGACTATGTATGAACTTTGTAAAAGTATGCTACAGAAAGCCTGAACTCTCAATCAAGTATCAGCAGAACATGGTTGAAAATTGAGATGAATAAAAATCAAGACATTTTTCATTGTTCGTAATAAAAAAACAAGAAAAATATATCAAAGGTACTGAGGGTCGGAACTCCTCATTTTCCACTACAACTACATATGCACTTTATAATAATATGCAACAAAAAGCCAGAACTCTCAATCAAGTATCAGTAGAGCATGGTTGAAGGATGAGATAAATAAAAATCAAGACATTTTTCATTGTTCGTAATAAAAAATCCAAAAAAAAAAAGTACTAAAGGTACTGAGGGCCGGAACTCCTCGTTTTGTACTACAACAGTATATGTACTTTGAAAAAGTATGCTACAGAAAGCCAGAACTCGCACTCAAGTATCAGCAGAGCTTGGTTGAAGATTTAGGTTAGCAAAATCAAGGCTTTTTCATCATTCGTAATACAAAATCCAAAATAAAATATTAGAGGTACTGAGGGCCGGGAACTCCTTGGTTTCTACTACAACTTTGTATGTACTTTGTATAAGTATGCTACAGAAAGCGTGAACTCTCAATAAAGTATCAGCAGAGCATGGTTGAAGATTAAGATGAATAAAAATCAAGACATTTTTCATTGCTCGTAATAAAAAGTCAAAAAAAAATTAGTAAAGGTACCGTGGGCCGGAACTCCTCGTTTTCTGCTACAACTATATATGTTCTTTGTATAAGTATGCAACAGAAAGCCAGAACTCCCACTCAAGTATCAGCAGAGCATGGTTGAAAATTTAGGTTAGCAAAGATCAAGGAAATTTTCAGTGTTCGTTATAAAAAATTCAAAAATAATATATCAGAGGTATTGAGGGCCGGAACTCCTCGTTTTCTACTACAACTATATATGTTCTTTGTACAAGTACGCTACAGAAAGCCAGAACTCCCACTCAAGTATCAGCAGAGCATGGTTGAAGATAGAGGTTAGCAAAGATCAAGGAAATTTTCAGTATTCGTTATAAAAATTCAAAAATAATATATCAAAGGTACTGAGGGCCGGAACTCCTCGTTTTCTACTACAACTATATATGTTATTTGTACAAGTACGCTACAGAAAGCCAGAACTCCCACTCAAGTATCAGCAGAGCATGGTTGAAGATAGAGGTTAGCAAAGATCAAGGAAATTTTCAGTATTCGTTATAAAAATTCAAAAATAATATATCAGAGGTACTGAGGGCCGGAACTTCTCTTTTCATACTACAACTGTATATGCACTTTGTAAAAGTATGCTACAGAAAGCGTGAACTCTCAAGAAAGTATCAGCAGAGCATGGTTGAAGATTAAGATGAATAAAAATCAAGACATTTTTCATTGTTCGTAATAAAAGTAAAAAAAAAAAATAGTAAAGGTACCGAGGGCCGGAATTCCTCGTTTTCTACTACAACTATGTAGGCACTTTATAAAAGTATGCTACAGAAACCCAGAACTCTCAATCAAGTATCAGCAGAGCATGGTTGAAGATTTAGAAAAATAAAAATCAAGAAATTTTTCATCGTTCGGAATAAAAAATCCAAAATCAAATATCAGAGGTACTGAGGGCCGGGAACTCCTCGTTTTGTACTTCAACTGTATATGCACTTTGTAAAAGTATGCTACAGAAAGCGAGAACTCTCACTCAAGTATCAGCAGAGCATGGTTGAAGATAGAGGTTAGCAAAGATCAAGGAAATTTTCAGTGTTCGTTATAAAAAATTCAAAAATAATATATCAGAGGTATTGAGGGCCGGAACTCCTCGTTTTCTACTACAACTATATATGTTCTTTGTACAAGTACGCTACAGAAAGCCAGAACTCCCACTCAAGTATCAGCAGAGCATGGTTGAAGATAGAGGTTAGCAAAGATCAAGGAAATTTTCAGTATTCGTTATAAAAATTCAAAAATAATATATCAAAGGTACTGAGGGCCGGAACTCCTCGTTTTCTACTACAACTATATATGTTATTTGTACAAGTACGCTACAGAAAGCCAGAACTCCCACTCAAGTATCAGCAGAGCATGGTTGAAGATAGAGGTTAGCAAAGATCAAGGAAATTTTCAGTATTCGTTATAAAAATTCAAAAATAATATATCAGAGGTACTGAGGGCCGGAACTTCTCTTTTTATACTACAACTGTATATGCACTTTGTAAAAGTATGCTACAGAAAGCGTGAACTCTCAAGAAAGTATCAGCAGAGCATGGTTGAAGATTAAGATGAATAAAAATCAAGACATTTTTCATTGTTCGTAATAAAAGTAAAAAAAAAAAATAGTAAAGGTACCGAGGGCCGGAATTCCTCGTTTTCTACTACAACTATGTAGGCACTTTATAAAAGTATGCTACAGAAACCCAGAACTCTCAATCAAGTATCAGCAGAGCATGGTTGAAGATTTAGAAAAATAAAAATCAAGAAATTTTTCATCGTTCGGAATAAAAAATCCAAAATCAAATATCAGAGGTACTGAGGGCCGGGAACTCCTCGTTTTGTACTTCAGCTGTATATGCACTTTGTAAAAGTATGCTACAGAAAGCGAGAACTCTCACTCAAGTATCAGCAGAGCATGGTTGAAGATAGAGGTTAGCAAAGATCAAGGAAATTTTCAGTTTTCGTTATAAAAATTCAAAAATAATATATCAGAGGTACTGAGGGCCGGAACTCCTCGTTTTCCACTACAACTATATAGGCACTTTATAATAACATGCAACAGAAAGCCAGAACTCTCAAGCAAGTATCAGCAGAGCATGGTTGAAGATTTAGATAAATAAAAATCAAGAAATTTTTCATCGTTCGTAATAAAAAATCCAGAATCAAATATCAGAGGTACTGAGGGCCGGGAACTCCTCGTTTTCTACTGCAACTGTATATGCATTTTGCAAAAGATTGCTACAGAAAGCATGAACTCTCACTCAAATATCAGCAGAGCATGGTTAAAGATTTAGATTAGCAAAGATCAAGGAAATTTTCAGTGTTCGTTATAAAAAATTCAAAAATAATATATCAGAGGTACTGAGGGCCGGAACTCCCCGTTTTCTACAAAAACTATATATGTTCTTTGTACAAGTATGCTACAGAAAGCCAGAACTCCCACTCAAGTATCAGCAGAGTATGGTTGAAGATAGAGGTTAGCAAAGATCAAGGAAATTTTCAGTATTCGTTATAAAAAATCAAAAATAATATATCAGAGGTACTGAGGGCCGGAACTCCTCTTTTTATACTACAACTGTATATGCACTTTGTAAAAGTATGCTACAGAAAGCGTGAACTCTCAATAAAGTATCAGCAGAGCATGGTTGAAGATTAAGATGAATAAAAATCAAGACATTTTTCATTGTTCGTAATAAAAAGTAAAAAAAAAAATTAGTAAAGGTACCGAGGGCCGGAACTCCTCGTTTTCTTCTAAAACTATGTAGGCACTTTATAAAAGTATGCTACATAAACCCAGAACTCTCAATCAAGTATCAGCAGAGCATGGTTGAAGATTTAGATGAATAAAAATCAAGAAATTTTTCATCGTTCGTAATAAAAAATCCAAAATCAAATATCAGAGGTACTGAGGGCCGGGAACTCCTCGTTTTCTACTTCAGCTGTATATGCACTTTGTAAAAATATGCTACAGAAAGCGAGAACTCTCACTCAAGTATCAGCAGAGCATGGTTGAAGATAGAGGTTAGCAAAGATCAAGGAAATTTTTAGTTTTCGTTATAAAAATTCAAAAATAATATATCAGAGGTACTGAGGGCCGGAACTCCTCGTTTTCCACTACAACTATATAGGCACTTTATAATAACATGCAACAGAAAGCCAGAACTCTCAAGCAAGTATCAGCAGAGCATGGTTGAAGATTTAGATGAATAAAAATCAAGAAATTTTTCATCGTTCGTAATAAAAAATCCAGAATCAAATATCAGAGGTACTGAGGGCCGGGAGCTCCTCGTTTTCTACTACAACTGTATATGCACTTTGCAAAAGATTGCTACAGAAAGCATGAACTCTCACTCAAATATCAGCAGAGCATGGTTAAACATTTAGATTAGCAAAGATCAAGGAAATTTTCAGTTTTCGTTATAAAAAAATCAAAAATAATATATCAGAGGTACTGAGGGCCGGAACTCCTCGTTTTCTACTACAACTATATATGTTCTTTGTACAAGTACGCTACAGAAAGCGTGAACTCTCAATAAAGTATCAGCAGAGCATGGTTGAAGATTAAGATGAATAAAATCAAGACATTTTTCATTGTTCGTAATAAAAGGTAAAAAAAAAATTAGTTAAGGCACCCAGGTTCGGAAGTCTTCGTTTTCTACTACAACTATATATGTTCTTTGTAAAAGTATGCTACAGAAAGCAAGAACTCTCACTCAAGTATCAGCAGAGCATGGTTGAAGATAGAGGTTAGCAAAGATCAAGGAAATTTTCAGTTTTCGTTATAAAAATTCAAAAATAATATATCAGAGGTACTGAGGGCCGGAACTCCTCGTTTTCCACTACAACTATATAGGCACTTTATAATAATATGCAATAGAAAGCCAGAACTCAAGGAAATTTTCAGTGTTCGTTATAAAAAATTCAAAAATAATATATCAGAGGTACTGAGGGCCGGAACTCCTCTTTTTCTACTACAACTGTATATGCACTTTGTAAAAGTATGCTACAGAAAGCGTGAACTCTCAATAAAGTATCAGCAGACCATGGTTGAAGATTAAGATGAATAAAATCAAGACATTTTTCATTGTTCGTAATAAAAAGTAAAAAAAAAAAAATGTAAAGGTACCGAGGGCCGGAACTCCTCATTTTCTACTACAACTATATATGTTCTTTGTATAAGTATGCTAGAGAAAGCCAGAACTCCCACTCAAGTATCAGCAGAGCATGGTTGAAGATTTAGATGAATAAAAATCAAGAAACTTTTCATCGTTCGTAATAAAAAATCCAAAATCAAATATCAGAGGTACTGAGGGCCGGGAACTCCTCGTTTTCTACTACAACTGTATATGCACTTTGTAAAAGTATGCTACAGAAAGCGTGAACTCTCAATAAAGTATCAGCAGAGCATGGTTGAAGATTAAGATGAATAAAATCAAGACATTTTTCATTGTTCGTAATAAAAAGTAAAAAAAAAATTAGTTAAGGTACCCAGGTTCGGAACTCCTTGTTTTCTACTACAACTATATATGTTCTTTGTAAAAGTATGCTACAGAAAGCAAGAACTCTCACTCAAGTATCAGCAGAGCATGGTTGAAGATAGAGGTTAGCAAAGATCAAGGAAATTTTCAGTTTTCGTTATAAAAATTCAAAAATAATATATCAGAGGTACTGAGGGCCGGAACTCCTCGTTTTTCACTACAACTATATAGGCACTTTATAATAATATGCAACAGAAAGCCAGAACTCTCAATCAAGTATCAGCAGAGCATGGTTGAAGATTTAGATGAATAAAAATCAAGAAACTTTTCATCGTTCGTAATAAAAAATCCAAAATCAAATATCACAGGTACTGAGGGCCGGGAACTCCTCGTTTTCTACTACAACTGTATTATGCACTTTGTAAAAGTATGCTTCAGAAAGCGTGAACTCTCAATAAAGTATCAGCAGAGCGTGGTTGAAGATTTAGATGAATAAAACCAGGTTTTTTTAGTGTTCATTGTAAAAAAAATAAAAAAATCTTCAGAGGTTCAGAGGGCCGGGAACTCTTTGTTTTCTAATACATCTGTGTCAAGTCTAGACCTAGAAATGCAACATAAAGCTAGCACTCTCACTCAAGTATCAGTAGAGAATGGTTGAATTTTTTTGTTAAAAAAATCATTCAAATTTTCAATGTTCACGCTAGAAACCAAATAATTTAATTAGAACACTGTATTTGGAATCTAATTAGCAATAATTCACACTTACAGATGTTTTGTTCTTCGGTATTGCATGAATCCTGTTATTGCCTATGTACTTGCTACCTATTTAGCTTGCAGATAGAGATCCGTTGCCGTTGACATTAAGGGAATTTCAGAACATAGTTGAGGTTGTATAATTACTTAAATTGAAAATACGATTTTGGTTTTATAGAGATACTAGCACACCGCCCGCGACTTCGTTCGCATGATTTTATTCAACAAAGAACAGATGACTTTATTATATGCAGTTAGTGAAGGCGACCAAAAATAAGCTATTGTTAAATCAATTATAAATGCTATATCGTAGATGTATGCGTTTTAAGTTAGGATTTACGAAACTTAAATGACGTGTCCGATAAATTTTAGCTAAATATAGGGCTCGTGGGTAAATAACAGTCACACCGATTATTCTATCAAAACCTCAGTCATGAGGCTTTACAATAAGATCCAAAGCGAGTACACCATCTAATACTATGAAGAAAACAGTGCAGTGGAGCTTCCACACGAGTCTTACGGTAAAATGAATCAAACTAAGGTTTTAAGGTTTGGGTTTAATACCCATGTAGCACCCATTCCCAAGAAAATCGGTGACTTTACAGAAGGTATTCATCGAATCCGACTCGGAAACACGGACAGGGAAACTGAGGTAACCAACATAGCACCAAGCAAAACCAAACTTTGGTTGCATTAAGAAGACCAGATAGTCCGCTGAACGCTGTGGATGGCCTATGGGACTGAAAGCTTCTGGAGTGGCGAGGTCGTTGCTGGAAGATGCAACATTTCAAGGCTTCGCACAAGTTGGACTGATGTCCTGACGAGGGCCACAAGTCTGCTGAATCCGAAGCGCAGAAGATTTTGACGTGACAACGTCTTATAATTCGATGGAGCCGGCTGCACGCACGAAAAAACATGACTCATGCGGCGTTACCTCGCTCTGAGCAAGCAAGCGAGATTTAATTTCATTTTACAATGACTGAGTCGGACGCCTACGTTGACTGTAAGGACGTTCCCGCCGCCTCAGGAGGGGTATCGGCGGTTGGAATGCCATTGCACTGTCCGTCATTTTGTCCAGAGGAGCCGGCATTGTGGTTTGCCCAACTAGAAGGCCAATTTATTCTGTCCAGAATTACTAGTGACTCAACAAAATTTTATTACGCAGCGACTCAACTCGAGACCAAATACGCCTTGCAAGTCAGGGATATCATCACCAACCCTCCCGAGACTAATAAGTTCGAATAATTGAAAATAGAACTCATAAGTCGGTTGTCTGCGTCACAAGAAAAACGAATCCAACAGCTCCTACTCCACGAGTAGGTGACCGCAAACCGTCGCAGTTCTTGAGGCACTTGCAAGGTTTAGCTGGGCCATCAGGTGCTGCCGAATTTGTCAAAAGCATATGGACTAACCGGTTACCCCAAAACATTCAAACGGTAATCGCCTCTCAAATTGCTGATTTACAGGTCGAAAAATTAGCGGAGATAGCGGACAGGGTATACGAAATCGCTCCGATGACACCACAGGTTGCGAGCACGTCCGCTTCCACTAGCGCTGTTTCGTCGGACCTGGCCAAGCAGGTGAGCGAGCTCACGAAGCGGTTAGACTTGCTCACTTCACGCTTCAATAGCAGAGGAAGACAACGCTCACGCTCAAGGCCTCGCAACAACCATCGAAGGTATGATCGCTCTAAATCCAGACCGCAGCAACCACCACAGAACCACCCACACTGTTTCTACCACTATACATATGGAGACAAGGCACAAAAATGTAAACAACCATGCTCATTCGAGGCGGAAAACAGGAAGGGTGGTCGCATGTAGCGGCCAACGACTGCCCTACTTCTTCAGGCCGTCTATTTATCACCGATCGGACATCAAAAATGCAATCTTTAGTGGACACTGGCTCAGACCTATGTGTTTTTCCCCGGTCTGCTGTCAAGAAGCCCTGCAAACAATCTAATTACAACCTGGTAGCGGCAAATAACACAGTAATACGCACTTACGGTCCACTGCAACTGCAATTAAACTTAGGACTCAAGAGGACCTACAGCTGGGACTTCACAATTGCAGATGTTTCAAAAGCCATCATTGGAGTAGACTTCCTCAGTTTTTACAATCTATTGGTAGATTGTAGGAATCAACGCCTGATCGACCACCTTACCTCATTGTCAGTTCCAGCGGTACACTGCAACTCAGTCGACATTGCTTCAGTGAAGACGGTGGTAGGAGACACAGATTACCACTAAATTCTGCGTGAGTATCCTGAGATAACGCACCCTCCAGGTAAACAGATGCCGGGCAAGCACAATACGCTACACTTTATCAGGACGACGCCAGGGCCACCGGTAGCATGTAAGCCTAGACGCCTAGATCCTTCTCGACTGCAGGTTGTTAAGAAGGAGTTCGAGCAAATGCTCGCAAGTGGAGTAGCTCGGCGTTCGGAGAGTCCTTGGTCGGCGCCACTACATCTGGTGAAGAAGAAGGGCGACGGATGGAGACCTTGTGGCGACTACAGGGCACTTAACTCTAGAACAATACCTGACAGGTACCCCATCCGCCATATTCAGGATTTCTCCCATCAGTTGGCAGGCGGCGCCGTCTTCTCGACTATAGACCTCGTGAAGGCCTATAACCAGTTGGCAATAAACCCTGAGGATATACCAAAAACTGCGATAACTACCCCATTCGGATTATACGAATTTCCTTTCATGACCTTTGGCTTGAGAAACGCGGCTCAAACCTTCCAAAGGTTCATCGACGAAGTCTTACTAGGCCTGGACTTCTGCTATGGGTACGTCGACGATATCCTGGTGTTCTCAGCGACTGTTGAAGACCACAAGGTGCATCTACGCCTATTGTTCGATCGCTTGAAACAATACGGTATCGTCATCAACACATCCAAATGCAACATCGGACAACCTGAGGTGACTTTCTTAGGATACAGTGTGTCAGCTGACGGCATCAAACCACTTCAGTCAAAAGTGCTGGCCATCCAGGAGTTCCCGATACCCAAAACCGTCAAGGAGCTGCGACGATTCTTGGGCATGATAAATTTTTATCGCTGATTTGTTCCAAAAGCAGCCCAGCTACAAGCACCCTTAAACACTGCCCTCGCTGGTCCGAAGATCAAAGGTTCTCATCCTGTGCAAATGTCTCCAGCGATGCTGAAGGCTTTCGACGATTGCAAGTCCGCGCTGTCTAAAGCAACGCTCTTGGCTCATCCAGATTCCTCGGCAGACTTAGCGATTGAAACCGACGCATCGAATGCAGCCATAGGCGCTGTTCTTCAACAACGCAAAGGTGAGAGCTGGCAGCCACTAGCCTTTTACTCCCACAAGCTAAACAATGCTCAAAAGAAGTACAGCCCGTACGATAGAGAGCTGCTAGCAGTGTATGAGGCTATCAAATACTTCCGTCATATGGTTGAAGCTAGGACATTCGCAATTTTCACTGACCACAAGCCACTTATCTTCGCCTTCAAATCAAACAAGAAGAGGTATCTGCTGCCATCAACTTCGAGAACCTTGCACGACTTCAGGACGATGATCCAGAACTGCAAGACCTCTTACTCCATGGTACGACGCTCAAATTAAAAAAGATAACAACCACCCATACTGGGAACTTACCCGTGTATTGTGAGATCTCCTCACAGGTGCCACGTCCCTATGTAACACCAACACTACGAAGAGAAGTTTTCAACTCGCTGCATAATTTACATCACCCTGGAAAGTCCGCTACAGTGCGACTGGTGACAAAACACTTTGTGTGGCCAGGGATTCGCAAGAATTGTAGAGAGTGGGCAAGGCAATGTCTAAAATGCCAGACGTGTAAAGTCACACGTCACACTAAATCCCCACTTTCCTCTTACCTGACTCCATCCTCTCGTTTCTCCCACATTCATCTCGACATCATAGGGCCCTTAACCCTTTCGTGTGATTTCAGGTACTGCCTTACTGTCATCGACAGGTTCACCCGATGGCCTGAGGCGTACCCCCTCAAGGACATCACTGCGGAGACATGCGCAGCTGCTCTGGTGACTGGTTGGGTGGCCCGGTTCGGCTGTCCTGCACGGATAACCACCGACCGTGGTCGCCAATTCGAGAGTCACTTGTTCAAGGCTCTCACTGCCTTGTTGGGGGCAGACCACTTTCGCACCACTGCCTACCACCCAGCGGCGAATGGCATCGTGGAACGGCTGCATCGCCAATTGAAGGCCGCCATCATGTGCCACACCTCCTCACAGTGGACGGAAGCTCTTCCACTGGTACTTCTCGGCATGCGTAACACCTGGAAGGAAGACGTCCAGGCTACGCCAGCCGAACTTGTCTACGGCGAAGCACTTCAACTTCCTGGGCAGTTCCTATCTTCGAGAGAAGACTTCACTACAGCTGATGTCACCGAATACGCAAACCGTCTACGAAGTCACATGACCAAGCTGACTCCTAAACCAACTGCGTGGCATACTACATCACCTTTCTACGTGCCACGAGATCTGCATTCTGCTTCTCACGTCTTCCTGCAAAGAGACTACGTACGGCGCTCACTCGAACCACCATATGTAGGACCCTACAAGGTTTTACAGAGGCACGCCAAATACTTCACGATTGAGATACAAGGGAAGCCGAACAATGTATCTGTTGATCGTCTGAAACCGGCCTACATGATGCGTGAAGACGTTCAAGAGAAATCTACCACAACTACTGACACCACCAATCCTCCTGCAAGTGAAGAAAAGAGAACGAGGAGCGGGCGGCGAGTTAGGTTCCCCGATTATTATCGACCGTAGTTACGGTCTGGCTGGGGGGAATATGTGGCGGAAATTACTTGGACTACCACCTTACAATTTAGAGCAAAACGCTGTCGCTTATGATTTTGCACCAGAGCCTAACATCAGGTGATCCATTGTTCTTTGTTTCGTCAACGGCGCGCGGACACCGGGCGACGGGGCAAGGAGAGCGATGCGCTCAGTCTTCAACTACCTACCCTACTGTTCGCGCCGCGCTTATAATTATTATTGTTTCGGTTATATTATTTGTTAAGTCGCTAGTTCAGCCATTGTGATACCTTCATTGCTTTTAATATACTGCTATATCTATTTCTAATAACATCCTTCATTTCTTCGTGTTCCACACTTATTATTCCCGCTAACCTTCGCTTGCTATTATAGTATTTATTAATAGCCTTACTATACGGGTTAGATTCCCGTGTAGCGTAGGAATAAGTGTTACACTTATACCCTACAAAGTTTTCGAAAGACGAGAGCAGGAATTGAGCATCTCTGAAAGCGACGGTATCTACAGTTCCGAAATGTGTGCGGACCAGACCGTAGATACGAGTGCTCAAATAACCAGTTTAACTTCACTGAAGTTAAACCTGGTTATTTCTCAAGAGAAATGAGAAAATATTAAGCCACAACAAAAACTCTACGGTAAGAGACTGTACTGGAAATTGCGTCAAGGATGGGCCGATGTTATAGCTGAAGCTTTGTGGGTGCAACACAGCGTAGATTGTGTAATAGTTTTTAAAAATCACAACGTTTACATGTGTGCCACAGCCAAATTCTTTTTAACAGGGGAGGGTTACTGCCGCGAATGTCACGCAAAGTTTTTTTGCACACTGATAAAGAGGACTTCAAAAGGTGTAGATATTATCGTTCAGTGTAACTTTGAAGGCATTAAAAGCACCCTACATTCGGGAAATAAAAGAAGACAGTTGAGAGGAGCACGTCGCCTGGAAGTTGCGGATTACCTTATTGACGGAGGTAAAGATGCGGTTAAATGGCGAAGAAAGGAAGCCGGCCGCATAAAGAAATTCGGCGGTAAAAATCCCCCAATTCTCCCTACGAACGAAGTTGTTCGCAAAGCCAAAGAACAGCGACTATTAAGTAAATATGGGTTGCAATTCGGAAACCCGTCACTCAATTTACTTAATAGTGCTGAACATGGCAAGTTACTTGGATGTATACAATCTATAGGATTGTATAAATTCAACTGCATGTACTGGCTTCCCGAGCAAATGCAGATTTATATTGCCCGTTGCAAAAAAGATCCCAACGCAACACTAGCAATCGATGCTACTGGTGGCATCGCAAAGCGAGATCAATCACAAAGTCCTCATATTTTTTTATACCAGTGCGTGCTTATAACCGGAGAAGGTAGTGTACCAACTTTTCAAATGGTATCAGCAGATCAGCGAGCCATCATTGTTACAAATTTTTTGAGCCACATTCTAGCAGCAAATGCTCCGATTCCACCAATTGTGGTTACTGATTTTGGGTGGTCTTTGTTAATTGCAATATCGCAAATATTTGGCCAGTGCGCCAGTTTTAATGATTATTTACAAAAATGTTATGATGCTGTTGTAAATAAATCAACGTCATTGCCATCAACCTTCATGCGATTAGACGTGTGTCATCTAATTGCAATGATTTCGCGATGGCCCAGTTTAAAGGGCAAAGAAAAATTCTTAGTTAGGAGATTTTATAAGCGGTGCATAGGACAAGCCCACCAAATTACAAATTTGACAGGTTTAACCTACTTTTTGGAGTCAGTTCTTGTTGTGGCTTTGAGTAGATGTATCGGGTCGGGAGCGAATGGCAAACCTTTACCGTCAGTAGAACGATTAATTTTTTTAAATAGTAGGATAAAGGGAGTTTATAATATCAACGATGACGAAGAAAATGACGATGGCCAAGCTGATAAAGAAGACAGACATAAGTTCGACGATGAATTTGAGGTTGATGCGATAGAAGGTGTGATGGACAAAGACGGCTGGAAATCGTGGCGTGATACCTTATATAACGAAGCGGTTAAAATAGCGGAGCAGTCATCGCATGGCGATACAATCAATGCATGTTACAGCGTTGACTTCGCAAAAAGGTTTAGAAGGTACCTCCTTCCTTACGTACCTTTGTGGACCGCGATTATGGTACCAGTTTTTGGTAGAGGTGCACTGACCTCCGCTGCAGTCGAGGCAGAATTTTCCGATTTAAAACATCGTGACTTCAGGGGTGAAATTCCAATGCGCATCGATCGTTTTGTGATGCAGCATCTCGAACGACTGGATGAAAAAATAAAGGAGCGCAGCAACGCGTCTGATGGTGTACCTCAAACAAATAGTAAAGAAGCAAAAACCACAGAGAAAATCCCAGAGCACTACGATCTTATCGAATCACCCAAATCTCTCTCTACTTCAAAAACTGACGATATGAAAAATAATAAGGAGGTCAGTACAGAGGAGATTCTGCACTCAATTTCTATCGAACATGAAGAACCCTGGTTTGGTGAAAATGTTCCAGTGTCTAATGACTGGAACGTTAAAGAAGAATGGGGAGGCTTGAACAAAAACACCACAAGTTCAAGGACCACCATCAAAGAAGAAAAAAAGATATGCAACAAGTCTCGATGCTTGTCCCGAATGGGACATAATCAAAAATTTTAAAACTGCCCACACACCAATCCTACTAAACGGCAACATCTCGGGTTCGGTGCGATTTGAAGACCATGATTTGAACGTGACTTCAACATGTGCCTTTGATTCCATTTTCCAGGTTATCCTAGGGGGGCTAATGTTAAATAAAACTTACTATGAAGAACTTATTACATCTGAGTGTCCTACTATAAAACTGGCTCAAAGTGTTATCGATGAAAAAAAAAATTGTAAAAAACATTATTTGCAACGGGCAAAAATATTAACCGGTATAACCATATTTAAAAATTATATAGCGACTTATACAAGAAATTTGAAGCATTTAACTTGGAAAACGAGGAGTTCCGGCCCTCAGTACCTCTGATATATTATTTTTGAATTTTTTATAACGGACACTGAAAATTTCCTTGATCTTTGCTAACCTAAATTTTCAACCATGCTCTGCTGATACTTGAGTGGGAGTTCTGGCTTTCTGTAGCATACTTATACAAAGAACATATATAGTTGTAGTAGAAAACGGGGAGTTCCGGCCCTCGGTACCTTTACAATTTTTTTTTGTTGACTTTTTATTACGAGCAATGAAAAATGTCTTGATTTTTATTCATCTTAATCTTCAACCATGCTCTGCTGATACTTGAGTGAGAGTTCTTGCTTTCTGTAGCATACTTTTACAAAGTGCATATACAGTTGTAGTACAAAACGAGGAGTTCCGGCCCTCAGTACCTCTGATATTTGATTTTGGATTTATTATTACGAGCAATGAAAAAGTTCTTGATTTTTATTTATCTCAACTTTCAACCATGCTCTGGTGATACTTGAGTGGGAGTTCTGGCTTTCTGTAGCATACTCATACAAAGAACATATATATTTGTAGTAGATAACGAGGAGTTCCCGGCCCTCAGTACCTCTGATATATTATTTTTTAATTTTTTATAACACATATTGAAAATTTCTTGATCTTTGCTAATCTAAATCTTTAACCATGCTCTGCTGATATTTGAGTGAGAGTTCATGCTTTCTGTAGCATACTTTTGCAAAGTGCATATATAGTTGTAGTAGAAAACGAGGAGTTCCGGCCCTCAGTACCTCTGATATATTATTTTTGAATTTTTATAACGAAAACTGAAAATTTCCATGATCTTTGCTAACCTCTATCTTCAACCACGCTCTGCTGATACTTGAGTAAGAGTTTTGCATGTTTTTATAAAGTGTATACATAGTCGTAATAGAAACTAAGGAGTTCCTGTCCCTCAGTACCTCTGATATATATTTTTTTTTTTTTACAAACAATTAAAATTTCTTGATCTTTGCTAACCTAAATCTTCAACCATGCTCTACTGATAATTGAGTGCGAGTTCCAGCTTTTTATTGCATGTTTTTATAAAGTGTTTACATAGTTGTAGTAGAAACTAAGGAGTTCCTTTCCCTCAGTACCTCTGATATTTAATTTTGTTTTTTTTTTTACGAACAATGAAAAGTGTCTTGATTTTTATTCATCTAATCTTCAACCATGCTCTGCTGATACTTGTGTGAGAGTTCATGCTTTCTGTATCATACTTTTGCAAAGTGCATATACAGTTGTAGTAGAAAACGAGGAGTTCCCGGCCCTCAGTACCTCTGATATTTGATTTTGGATTTTTTATTACGAACGATGAAAAATTTCTTGATTTTTATTCATCTAAACCTTCAACCATGCTCTGCTGATACTTGAGTGGGAGTTCTGGCTTTCTGTAGCATACTCATACAAAGAACATATATAGTTGTAGTAGAAAACGAGGAGTTCCGGCCCTCAGTACCTCTGATATATTATTTTTGAATTTTTTATAACGAACACTGAAAATTTCCTTGATCTTTGCTAACATAAATCTTCAACCATGCTCTGGTGATACTTGAGTGGGAGTTCTGGCTTTCTGTAGCATACTCATACAAAGAACATATATAGTTGTAGTAGAAAACGAGGAGTTCCGGCCCTCAGTACCTCTGATATATTATTTTTGAATTTTTTATAACGAACACTGAAAATTTCCTTGATCTATGCTAACCTAAATCTTTAACCATGCTCTGCTGATACTTGAGTGGGAGTTCTGGCTTTCTGTAGCATACTCATACAAAGAACATATATAGTTGTAGTAGAAACCAACGAGTTCCCGGCCCTCAGTACCTCTGATATTTTATTTTGGATTTTGTATTACGAATGTTGAAAAAGCCTTGATTTTGCTAACCTAAATCTTCAACCATGCTCTGCTGATACATGAGTGAGAGTTCTTGCTTTCTGTAGCATGTTTTTATAAAGTGTTTACATAGTTGTAGTAGAAACTAAGGAGGTTCTGTCCCTCAGTACCTCTGATATTTTTTTGTTTTTTTTTTTACGAACAATAAAAATTTGTTGATCTTTGCTAACCTAAATCTTTAACCATGCTCTGCTGATATTTGAGTGAGAGTTCATGCTTTCTGTAGCATACTTTTGCAAAGTGCATATATAGTTGTAGTAGAAAACGAGGAGTTCCGGCCCTCAGTACCTCTGATATATTATTTTTGAATTTTTATAACGAAAACTGAAAATTTCCATGATCTTTGCTAACCTCTATCTTAATCACGCTCTGCTGATACTTGAGTAAGAGTTTTGCATGTTTTTATAAAGTGTATACATAGTCGTAATAGAAACTAAGGAGTTCCTGTCCCTCAGTACCTCTGATATTTTTTTTTTTTTTTTTACGAACAATTGAAATTTCTTGATCTTTGCTAACCTAAATCTTCAACCATGCTCTACTGATAATTGAGTGCGAGTTCCAGCTTTTTATTGCATGTTTTTATAAAGTGTTTACATAGTTGTAGTAGAAACTAAGGAGTTCCTTTCCCTCAGTACCTCTGATATTTAATTTTGGTTTTTTTTTTACGAACAATGAAAAGTGTCTTGATTTTTATTCATCTCATCTTCAACCATGCTCTGCTGATACTTGTGTGAGAGTTCATGCTTTCTGTATCATACTTTTGCAAAGTGCATATACAGTTGTAGTAGAAAACGAGGAGTTCCCGGCCCTCAGTACCTCTGATATTTGATTTTGGATTTTTTATAACGAACACTGAAAATTTCCTTGATCTATGCTAACCTAAATGTCTTTAACCATGCTCTGCTGATACTTGAGTGGGCGTTCTGGCTTTCTGTAGCATACTCATACAAAGAACATATATAGTTGTAGTAGAAACCAACGAGTTCCCGGCCCTCAGTACCTCTGATATTTTATTTTGGATTTTGTATTACGAATGTTGAAAAAGCCTTGATTTTGCTAACCTAAATCTTCAACCATGCTCTGCTGATACATGAGTGAGAGTTCTTGCTTTCTGTAGCATGTTTTTATAAAGTGTTTACATAGTTGTAGTAGAAACTAAGGAGGTTCTGTCCCTCAGTACCTCTGATATTTTTTTTGTTTTTTTTTTTACGAAAAATAAAAATTTGTTGATCTTTGCTAACCTAAATCTTTAACCATGCTCTGCTTATATTTGAGTGAGAGTTCATGCTTTCTGTAGCATACTTTTGCAAAGTGTATATACAGTTGTAGTAGAAAACGAGGAGTTCCCGGCCCGCAGTACCTCTGATATTTGATTTTGGATTTTTTATTACGAATGATGAAAAATTTCTTGATTTTTATTCATCTAAATCTTCAACCATGCTCTGCTGATACTTGAGTGAGAGTTCTTGCTTTCTGTAGTATACTTTTACAAAGTGCATATACAGTTGTAGTAGAAAACGAGGAGTTCCGGCCTTCAGTACCTCTGATATATTCTTTTTGATTTTTTTATAACGAACACTGAAAATTTCCTTGATATTTGCTAACCTAAATCTTCAACCATGCTCTGCTGTTACTTGAGTAGGAGTTCTGGCTTTCTGTAGCATACTTATACAAAGAATATATACAGTTGTAGTAGAAAACGAGGAGTTCCCGGCCCGCAGTACCTCTGATATTTGATTTTCGATTTTTTATTACGAACGATGAAAAATTTCTTGATTTTTATTCATCTAAATCTTCAACCATGCTCTGCTGATACTTGATTGAGAGTTCTGGGTTTCTGTTGCATATTTTTATAAAGTGCTTATATAGTTGTAGTGGAAAACGAGGAGTTCCGGCCTTCAGTACCTCTGATATATTCTTTTTGATTTTTTTATAACGAACACTGAAAATTTCCTTGATATTTGCTAACCTAAATCTTCAACCATGCTCTGCTGATACTTGAGTAGGAGTTCTGGCTTTCTGTAGCATACTTATACAAAGAATATATACAGTTGTAGTAGAAAACGAGGAGTTCCGGCCCTTAGTGCCTCTGATATTTGATTTTGGATTTTTTATTACGAACGATGAAAAATTTCTTGATTTATATTCATCTCAATTTTCAACATTGCTCTGCTGATACTTGATTGAGAGTTCTAGCTTTCTGAAGCATACGTTTACAAAGTGCATATATAGTTGTAGTATAAATCGAGGAGTTCTGGCCATCAATTCCTCTGATATATTATTTTTTAATTTTTTATAACACATATTGAAAATTTCTTGATCTTTGCTAATCTAAATCTTTAACCATGTTCTGCTGATACTTTATTGAGAGTTCTGGCTTTCTGTAGCATACTTTTGCAAAGTGCATATATAGTTGTAGTAGAAAACGAGGAGTTCCGGCCCTCGGTACCTTTACAATTTTTTTTTTTTGACTTTTTATTACGAGCAATGAAAAATGTCTTGATTTTTATTCATCTTAATCTTCAACCATGCTCTGCTGATACTTGAGTGAGAGTTCTTGCTTTCTGTAGCATACTTTTACAAAGTGCATATACAGTTGTAGTACAAAACGAGGAGTTCCGGCCCTCAGTACCTCTGATATTTGATTTTGGATTTATTATTACGAGCAATGAAAAAGTTCTTGATTTTTATTTATCTCAACATTCAACCATGCTCTGCTGATACTTGAGTGAGAGTTTTGGCTTTCTGTTGCATATTATTATAAAGTGCCTATATAGTTGTAGTGGAAAACGAGGAGTTCCGGCCCTCAGTACCTCTGATATATTATTTTTGAATTTGTATAACGAAAACTGAAAATTTCCTTGATCTTTGCTAACCTCTATCTTCAACCATGCTCTGCTGATACTTGAGTGAGAGTTCTTGCTTTTTGTAGCATACTTTTACAAAGAGCATATACAGTTGTATTATAAAACGAGGATTTCCCGGCCCTCAGTACCTCTGATATTTGATTTTGGATTTTTTATTACGAACGATGAAAAATTTCTCGATTTTTATTCATCTAAATCTTCAACCATGCTCTGCTGTTACTTGATTGAGAGTTCTGGCTTTCTGTAGCACACTTGTACAAAGAACATATGTAGTTGTAGTGGAAAACGAGGAGTTCCGGCCCTCAGTACCTCTGATATATTCTTTTTGATTTTTTTATAACGAACATTGAAAATTTCCTTGATCTTTGCTAACCTAAATCTTCAACCATGCTCTGCTGATGGGATCCCTTCTTTTCGCATAATGTTCTTTATCCTAATATACTTCGGCATAACGATTTTGGCACAATTTGTTTTGGCATAATAATACTTCGGCATAATTTTTTTAGGCATACATTTTATGTTGGCATAATCATCTTAAAGACTAATTTGTTTTAGCATAAATTTGATTCGCATAACGTTAGTAGGACTAATGACTATTAGCATAACGTAAGTAGGCCTAATGATAGCATAATAATATTTAGGCATACAATTAATATAAAATAACAAAAACAATTTTCATGCAAATGATTTATTATACATAACATTATGTAACTTAAACGATTTTTCAATCGCGAGATAACTTTTATCTGAAGAATATATTAGATGTTTTGACAGTTTTTATATAAAAAAATATGTAAATCAGTTAACTTCTATTATGAGAAATAAATATGGCGGTTATTCCTCAGATAGAAGTTAACTAATTGAAACAGTGGTCCTTAATTATGTATAATTATTTATTTTAGGTGTATATTTTTAGCAATTGCTTGTAAATATGCTACTTTAGAAGTATACTCATCTTTTTTACTAATATTTTTTTCAATTCTTTTGGTTTTGTCCGTGTATTTTTTTCTTTTTTTTTGGTATAAGTGATGTTCCGACATCCAGTTTATCTATTTCAATGGTTTGATGTTTTATTTCTTGAACGATCTTTTTTGCCAAAAAATAAAATCCAGGATGGTGTTTTCCCACAAAATGTGCAATTCTATTGTGCCATGCCTCTGCATGATTTTGTGTCCTAGGTCTATTTTCCTTTTCTAGTAGATACGTACTCCAGACTTTGGGTGGAAATGGTGGTGGTGAACTTGTAGTGCCCCATACATAATTCTGATCAAACCAATTTGCTACAGTTTCTGTAACAATTAAATAATATTGTTGGTTAAAAATTTAATATGATGTGCAACAAAAGTTAGTGACAGAACCGAATTGCTGCAAAACCGAATCTACGTAGTCTTGTTTGTCCTACCCCTAGAGTGTAATTTAAAATCGCGTAGGCGCGTAGGGGCGAGGCGGCCCACGGGCTGAGCGAAAGCCGTCTGCGACGATTAGCACGTGTGGGGCCGCCGGAAGCCCGCAGCGCCGGAGCCGAGACAGAAACCCTGCCTGCTGCATGTTGCCTGCTCGCTTGAATGCTGCATGCTTGCTTGCATGCTGCATGCTTGCTTGCATGCTGCATGCTTGCTTGTTTGCTGCATGCTTGCTTGCATGCTTGCTTGCATGCTGTATGCTTGCTTGCATGCTGCATGTGTAAATAAAATATGCTTTAGGATGTTATGCTTAAAAAAGTTATGCTTTACAACTTTATGCTTAATAAATTTATGCTTTAGAATATTCTGCTTAATCATTATTATGGTTAGAGAAATTATGCTTAAAAAAATTATGCGTAAGCCATTATGCGTAATTATATTATGCGAAAATATAATTATGCCAAACAAAATTATGCTAAGATATATTAGGTCTTAAAATTTTATGCAAATGGATAGGGAACCTCTACTGATACTTGAGTGGGAGTTCTGGCTTTCTGTAGAATACTTATATAAAGAATATATACAGTTGTAGTAGAAAACGAGGAGTTCCAGCCCCTAGTGCCTCTGATATTTGATTTTGGATTTTTTATTACGAACGATGAAAAATTTCTTGATTTATATTCATCTCAATTTTCAACCTTGCTCTACTGATAATTGAGTGCGAGTTCCAGCTTTTTATTGCATGTTTTTATAAAGTGTTTACATAGTTGTAGTAGAAACTAAGGAGTTCCTTTCCCTCAGTACCTCTGATATTTTATTTTGTTTTTTTTTTTTGAACAATGAAAAGTGTCTTGATTTTTATTCATCTAATCTTCAACCATGCTCTGCTGATACTTGTGTGAGAGTTCATGCTTTCTGTAACATACTTTTGCAAAGTGAATATACAGTTGTAGTAGAAAACGAGGAGTTCCCGGCCCTCAGTACCTCTGATATTTGATTTTGGATTTTTTATTACGAACGATGAAAAATTTCTTAATTTTTATTCATCTAAATCTTCAACCATGCTCTGCTGATACTTGATTGAAAGCTCTGGCTTTCTGTTGCATATTATTATAAAGTGCCTATATAGTTGTAGTGGAAAACGAGGAGTTCCGGCCCTCAGTATCTCTGATATTTGATTTTGGATTTTGTATCACGAATGATGAAAAAGCCTTGATTTTGCTAACCTATATCTTCAACCATGCTCTGCTGATACTTGAGTGAGAGTTCTTGCTTTCTGTAGCATACTTTTACAAAGTGTATATACAGTTGTAGTAGAAAACGAGGAGTTCCGGCCCTCAGTACCTCTACTATTTTTTTCTGGTTTTTTTTTTACGATCAATGAAAAGTGTCTTGATTTTATTTATCTCAATCTTCAACCATGCTCTGCTGATACTTGACTGAGAGTTCAGGCTTTCTGAAGCATACGTTTACAAAGTGCATATATAGTTGTAGAAGAAAACGAGGAGTTCTGGCCCTCAGTACCTCTGATATATTATCTTTGAATTTTGTATTACGAACGATGAAAAATCCTGGATTTTGATTACCAATACCTTCAACCATGCTCTGCTGTTACTTGAGTGAGAGTTCTGGCTTTCTGTTGCATTTCTACGTCTCGTTTTGATATATTTGTATAAGAAAACAAAAGAGTTCACAGCCCTCTGCAACTCTGAACATCTTGTTATTTTATTTTTATAGTGATCACTGAAAATTTCCTTGATCTTTGCTAACCATAATCTTTAACCATGCTCTGCTGATACTTGAGTGAGGGTTCTGGCATTCTGTTTCATTTTCGCGTCTAGTCTTGATATAGGCCTATAAGAAAAGGAGGAGTTCTCGGTCTGATTACAGTTAGAATTTATGTTTTTATTTTGTTTGTATCGAACACTGAATATTTTCTTGGATTTTGCTTTTGGTTACGGTTTATCAAAGCTACTGTCGCTTGAGAGTACGTTTTTCTTATATTTTATTGATTTTTATTACTTCAAGCTCGAAACGAATTATTTTTGCCAAAAGAAGAAACGGCAATTATAGTTTTGTATAAGTAGCGTCAGTTTTAAAAAACATATTGGTTTATTTCAGTTATGAGTTTTAAATGTTTGCTATTTTTTTGTGTCTGTAATTCTGCAGAACTCTTTCTAAAATGTATCAGGAACTATAGAACTCATCTTTGTGCACCAAAATCACTTATAAAATTTTGGTTTTGGAAAAAATGATCAGCTACCGGAAGTTAGCAGATCAATTTTCATGTGACTTTTTTTCTGGGAAAAAGGCCAGAACTATTTCCAAAAAGTATCAAGAACTCCAGAACTATGCTGCATGCGACTAGAACTCACATTTTTTTAAGCTCTGCTGGAAAATGATCTGCTAAGTTCACCAGCATCATTTAAGTAGGCTCTACAGAGCCTGCATAGCCTTTGGTTACGTACCCAAGGCATGGAGAGAGGTAAAGTCACCTTCATACCGAAGATGGGCAGACCGACTTATGAAGAAGCTAAAGCTTACAGGCCCATCAGTCTATCATCCTTTCTCTTAAAATCTCTGGAGAAACTGGTAGACAGGTATCTAAGAGAGGGACCACTTAAAGTATTCCCTCTACATAAACTACAGTGCGCCTACAGCCCAGGCAAATCTACGGAAACGGCATTGCACTATGTTGCAAGTCGAGCCGAGGCTGCGCTAGAGGGACAAGAGATATGTGTCGGGGCTTTCCTCGACATGGAGGGAGCCTTCGACAAGACCACATTTGAGTCCATACGCATTGCTGCTAAGGAACATGGTATCAATGATACCACGTGCAACCGGATTGACTATATGCTGAGAAGCAGAATAGTCAGATCGGAACTAATGGGAGACAGACTTAGCGCTAAAACAACAAGAGGTTGTCCGCAAGGCGGAGTGCTGTCACCACTATTGTGGTGCTTGGTAGTAGACTCGCTACTCACCAAACTCAATACCGGACCATTCTACACAGTAGGCTATGCAGATGACATAGCTATAATGGTTAATGGTAAATTCCCGAACATAGTCTCTGGATTATTACAACAGGCATTGAGGATGACAGAGGAATGGTGTACAAAGAACCACCTCTCTATCAACCCAAGCAAAGCAGTCATTATTCCATTCACGAGGAAGAGACAACTAGGAAACCTAGGAGAGCCCTCCCTCAATGGAATAAAGCTGCCCTGGTCCACCGAAGTTAAATATCTTGGTGTAACGCTTGATAAAGAACTCAGGTGGAAAACTCATGTGGAAAATATTACGACAAAGGCCTTACGAGTGTTCGGCATGTGTCGTTCCACCTACGGTAAAACTTGGGGGCTAAAGCCCAAAGTGACACTATGGCTGTACCGGACAATGATAATACCTATTATCACATACGGCAGTATAGTGTGGTGGCCAAGAACAAAGCTTGCCTCGTGTAAAGTGGCACTCACCAGGTTACAAAGAACAGTGTGTCTCGGCATCACGGGTGCTTTCAGGACAACACGTTCGGCAGCGATTGAGAGATACCTCAATATCCCTCCGCTGCATATGATGGTTGAATTCGAAGCAAGTAAGACATTACATCGTCTTGCTGTTGCTGGACTATGGGATGCTTCTAAGCCAAAGACTAACCATACAAAGTTCGATGGAAATGAAGGCCTGGATCGGGTAACAAGCATGATATCTGATAAAATGCAAACTATGTTTGTGTTTGAAAGGTCTTTTAAGGTCCAAATCCCTACAATAGAGAACTGGACGAAGGGACTAGATCCACCAGAACAAGATAGTCTGGTGTGGTACACTGATGGATCCAAAATGGAATCAGGCACAGGAGCGGGCATATTCGCAAAAGGTTACAAATGTAGCAAAAGCTTAAGTAAGATGGCAACTGTATTCCAAGCAGAAACATATGCCATAATAACCTGTGCTCAAGAGAATATAGATAGAGGAACCAGAGGTAAATCCATATATATTCTTAGTGACAGTCAAGCTACAATCAAAGCCATGGCATCCTACAAAGTGGACTCCAGACTTATTCTGGATGCTATCCGGACCCTAAACAGGCTTGGGAAGCATAACAGGGTAAGACTGATATGGGTCCCTGGGCACAAAGGAATCCATGGTAACGAAGTGGCAGATGAACTGGCAAGAGAGGCCT